>OW026455.1:84225896-89462085 GCA_932274525.1 Podabrus alpinus | reverse complement strand
TGAAAATAGGGAAATGGTGAACGAAATGAAAAAAAGTACGGTGTTTATTACTTTTGGACCACCATTTACCATACTAAACCGGATGCTTTTTTTAATCGTACCCTCTCCCTTTGCACTCGCACACACATTAAACGACAGAGAGAGAAAAAAAAGCACGTCAACGATAATATCGGATAATTTTAAAAATTAATAAATTTTGACAGGTCGTTTGATGGATTTTGATTTTAGCACTTTTTTGTATAAATCTACTCGGAAGCGAGGTGCAGAATTTGTAGGCTGCCACTTACGCAAATTGTGAATACAAGTCATTTAGACTGAGCAAATTAGTAAATTAACCAAACTTTTTGGAGGTGTCCGTGTGAAATATAAAAATTACGAGTTTTTGGGTCTTTTTAGGGGACGAATCGCTTTGTGTTTATTTTTTCGAATAAATTTCACCATTGGAAAATCTTTTTTCTTGCAACTTCACCCGGTATAAGTGAGTCGGACCAATTTTGTTCGGTTACTTGATTTTGGTGGTGGTGGATTACGTTAAAAGTGTTTTGCGATTATATTTTTACGATACCAGTTTATGAATAGTTGCCTGCAGTTAATGTTCACATTTTCTCCAAATTTTATACCTTTCGGTTAATCGGACATTATAAATTTGGACCAATTATATGTAAATCAATGAAACTTGCTTCGGTAGAGTTTTTTATATTTTCCAACGTCCAACACGCAAGCAAAGACGCAAGGTTAGTTGTAAATTGCGGTGTAAACATGAGTTTTAATCTTCTCTTTATTTTATTAGATACAAGAGTTACGGTCAAAATTTCTACCGCAGTAGCAAACCGATATTAGTAGTTACCGATAGTAGTTACCGATATGGATTTTATTGTGAATGCCAACACCAAACTAGGATCAGCACACGAAATATGTGTTGTTCTCGAGGACAAATGCAAAACTTTTTGCAAAATTATTAATAAAGATGCCAACGAGGTTTTACATTAATCGAGCTCTTCCAAACCGATAACTAATACTACATTTAATTTTATTTTCAAAGTCGATTGTGGGTTCATACTTTGAAAATAAAAATTCAATTGTCGAAATAATCGAAGAAAAACTTTGACTTTTATGCAATTATGAGCAAATTACTTTCGATACCGACTTCGTATAGTTCACCGCGAATTTTATAATGAGATTATACATCATCGGTCCATTTTCAACATTGACATCATGACAAAGGGGTGGGTAGGTATTTAAGAGTTTTTCAAGAAATATCCACTTTGAAGTACATTTAAAACAAGAAATATCCACTTTTTTATATAACTAACCAGGATATTATTATAATTTTTTAGGGTGTGAAAAAATAGTATTAATCGCACAATATTGTGTTTTTATTATTATTCATGTGTTTTACTGAAAAATTGTGACGCTAGAACAGAATGGGGAAAGTTATGCAATGTTCACATAGCCAATTTTTTTACTTTCCGAACCCCTAGGTAAGGAAAGTATTGTTATCAGGCAAAATTTGACCCCCCCAAT
Source organism: Podabrus alpinus (assembly GCA_932274525.1). Taxonomy (NCBI): domain Eukaryota; kingdom Metazoa; phylum Arthropoda; class Insecta; order Coleoptera; family Cantharidae; genus Podabrus; species Podabrus alpinus. Next base: position 89,460,561 of record OW026455.1, on the reverse strand, counting down.
TTTTTGACAGATGTTCACGTTTTGAGGTCCCCTGAATCCATTGTTATCATTTTTGGAAGGATGTCTGTATGTATGTGTGAGGGTTTGTGTGTGTGTTATGTACGTCTGTGAACACGATAGCGTCTAAACGAAGCAAGCAAATCATTCCAAATTTTGCATATAAGCTTTTTCCTGTCGTAGGACGAAGCCAGATGAAAATAAATTAAATCGTGTAACGGGAAAGGGGGGTTTACCTGGAGCTATTATGACATTATGTGTCATAACTTCGAAACGAAATTAAATATGTAAAAATATTAATAACAAAAAATTAGCGCTATGGAATTTCCTACATTTTTTGTCCTACAAGTTTTTCTCTAAAATATACAGGGCGTTTCAAAAAATTTTGTATTTGTAAAAAATTTTTGTATTTGTAAATAAAATAGTAAACCGCATTCTACTAACGAAAATAAGATGAAAAGTTTCTAATAACATGGGTCCAAAAATGCTTCGTTTGCAAGATATATAGGCATTCAAAAGTTTTTTTCTTCCTATTTTGGCAAAATATGAAATTTTTCATCGATTTACTGTTGAAATTATGTAACCATTTTATTTAAAAATATAATATAAACATTTGCGTCTATTCAGATTTTTTTATTTGAGATAAATATGACTGTCCTGGAAAAAAAGTTGCATACTTCGGACTCGTTTCGACTGGTTGCTTGCTCATTTCGTAAAGTATCTGTTTCTGTTGCTTACCCGTAACAAGTTATAACATCTATGATAATCTTTGTAGTCATGTAAGCGATACTCTAATATTTCGATTTTTATTGTTTAATTAACTGCTGAACTGTTAAAGTTTACAAAAAATGTTGATACGTATTAGTTGTTGTATTGTTAATATTACTATAATTATATTTTAAATCAAGAATTCTATTATTAGATTCCTTTTAGTCAGCATAAAAGGTTACTTATATTTAGCTTTTTTATGAAAGTTGTACAATAAACAAAAGTATTTTACGAGTATATCATTTAATTATGGAAATCTACTCAAAAGCGAATTTCAAGTAATAGAATGGCACCTAATTATGGTATGTAGTTTTTGCAAAATTAGTAATTTTAACAAAAATTTGACCATTACATATTAATTTAATAACTTAAACAACTATTACGTTTAAATTTAGTAACTAAAATTTTAAACATTTTATTATGTACATAAATAATTAATTTATAGCACGATAATTTATAGTAGAATATAGTAATTTTATACTTTATGAATAAATTGCATAACTTCTATGTAATTTTAAATCAAAATATGCAAATTTCATATCAGCATAAAAATGAGTTTTTTCGATTACATTATGCGTATTAGATTTTAATTTAATAAAATACACAATCACGAAAATGATAATCCTTCCAGTAGAATATTTACATAGACAAAAACAAAAATAACAGTCATAATCAGGGTTTTTGTGATAAGATCTAATAAAATCGAAACCTGTATGTCGTTGGTGACCTTTTATTTATTCTCCATTTCTACAAAACTATAAGAAACATGATAAAATATAATATATTTAAACAAATTTGTAGGTAAGTAATTAAATTTCCTACAAAATTTTCTGTATGTATATAATTTTATCATTTTTCTTACGGTTTTTACAGCGTTTCGAGTGAAAGAACACGGAAATTTAAAGCTCCGGCAATAATTACTTATCTACCTACTTCCGATGGCCGAACAGCTTTTCAGCACTTTAGCCTCCCTTATAATGCCTCTCCATATATCTCCAGATTCGTTGCTGCTTCTTCCCAGTTATCACTTCTTTCAATTGGGCAAGGTTGCTGTCTACACTATTCATGGCCGCTGTCATGGTTTACCAGGAGGTCTCTTTGCAATTGAATGTGCATTGTACACAGTGTTTACATTTCTAGCCGATGCACTATGGTTTCTGAGTCCTGATTTGTTGGCCAAAACTAATTAAATTAATTTAATAAAAATAATAATTACAGAAGAACATTTTTGGATAAAATTGAACTAATCAGGGTCATTTCATGTAAAAATTTCAACAATAAACACATAATATTTCGTAAAATATAATTTTATTACAGGTAATTAAATTTTTACAATTCGTCGTTGATGAAGAGCAAATTGATATTAACCATATGATCAGTAACTTTAGGATAATATTTTTTTTGTTTTCTTTGTGTTCGGGCCTTTCAAATTTTTCACTTTAAATAATAGTGACGGCTGCCGAAATGTTCTTCAATGTTTTTTCGAAGGACCAGTTGTGATTGCTTTTTGTAATCAATAAAATAAATATCTTGATGGACAAATACTTTATATAATATACTATATATTTGTAATTTTCACAACACAAATTACTGCTAGCACAAGCTTTTAGATCTTGATGCCAAATCTCTTGTCTTGTATTGGCTCTTGACTGCAAACGGAGAGGTATAATTGTCGTTGCAAATAAAGATGCATCAGAGTGGGTTCCAGGAGTGTCGAATTTCTGCTTATAAACTGATTGCCCGGAACTTCCATCGAAACCATAGCTGAAAATTATTTCAGCATCCATTTCGTTAACATCCTCCCCCAATGATTCTATGTACTGCATTATAACATCTTCTTGTCTACATTTAGATTTACATTTCCAAACTTCTTTGTAGTCCGGATAAAGATTACAATTTTTTGAAAGTGCTCCTTGTCGCATTTCAAATATTGCTGCTTGCTTAAATTGCTATCCAAAATAAGTTCTAATGCTTCTTCAGCAGTATAATTCGAAATACTTTCTGCAGGCGAAGAAAGAATTTTTCTAATTTTGGAAGGTCCAGATGGAGTTCTGATCACTTCTTTTAAAACCGCCGCCAAATCATACTTTCCTTGTTTACGTGCAGCCACATTCGCAGCTTATACCATTAACGACGATTCATGTTCTTTTTCATGCGATAATATTGTGAAGCTTCTCGTCTTTTTGATCTTCTGCATTTTTCATTAAATGAAAGACTTGGCCGAGCAGTAGATGTTGACGGTGTAGGTTCGCTTGTCTCAACAACAAAATCACCTTTAAGCCAAGCAGCGTTTTTATTTTGAAAATAATCCTTACGCCGAGAAGCTTTACACCATCTTTCGTCAAAATTGCGACACAAACGTCGAATTTTTTCCTCTATTATCTTTTCATTTGATAAATTAATGCCATCTCCAATCTTTCTCGTTATATGATCATAAAGTATCGAGAATTTTTCGTCTTTATTATCTCCTTGCAACCATATTTCTAAGAGATCTTCGTTCTTGAAATGTTGCATGTCTAGGAAAAAAAAATCATTTTGTCAGAAGTTGCAACTAGTAGCAGCTAAAATCAATTTGAGATCAATCTATGGTAAATACTGAATATATTCAAACAAAAATTATCACCGCCAAACGCCGCCAATTTTTTGAAACTAAATTGAAAATCTCTGATTTATATTTCTCAAAACGGATATGCATAAGAAATTCAAATTAAATGTATTAAAAATACATACACACAGCATATATTAAAATAATGTACTAGCACATAAAAATTCTATAAAACACAATAAAGGCACACTTTTACACTTAAAATTCGAACAACTTTCTACTAGCAACAACTCGCACTTCTAGCCATCTTCTAGCACAAGTACAAATAACGGTGGCTATATCGGGTGACGGGGGTGCGGAATAACAAAAACTGGTTTCAACTCTTGTCCATTGGGGTGTTTTGCTTCAACGTTAACGAATAAAGATGCTATTTTTAAGAATCTGAAAAATTGATTTATGGCCAAGAAATTGCTACCTAGAAACCATAGTGCGATGCGTTGAACCATGCCAATCTCCTTGCTTTTATTTCATTTGTGTTTAGCGGTTGATGTATAAGCTCTCGTGCCTGTTAGCGCCATTTCTTTTATTGGTGCCGTCGCCTGTATTTGGCAACCTTGTTTAACAACACTTGCTGGTGTTTTTGGTTTAATAAAAAGCGCTTTTCGTAAGCGGTACTTACCTTAGGTGAATAATCCATTAAGGTAAGTACCGTTAGTTTAGGGAAAATCCTAGGTATCGTCGGGAGATTAGTCTTTTATTTAGTCAGATACCAAATTACTTTACAAAGAGTTACACCCAGTTGGAACAAGTAACTCCGACATTTGCAAATAAACTGTGAAATTACGGACATATGTAGACTGCGCCGATGGTCAGAAATTAATCCTTTTTTTTGGGTAAATGACCATGGGCAACCTGTAGATTGCGCCGATGGTCATTAAGGGTAACATACAGATTGCGCCGATGGTGTACCTGAGGGATTAAAAAGTATTACTAAGGCATAATGGGGTTATTATTGTAAATCAGTTTATTAAATATTAATAAAAAATTAAATTGCGGTACCTAATTATCATTAATATGACAATACTTATTGCAATACTTATTAGTAGATATTAATAATAAATATTATCAAAAAAATGGAAAATAACCCGTGTATTGCCGAAAAAGTGAAAAAATTAAAATTTTTTTTCCTTCGAATTTTGGGGTGTGCATTCGATAAGGAGGGTAATCCATCGTCAAAACCTACCCTTACGGGGCGCCGCTGCGCTCCGTTCCGCTCTGCACCCCTCCAGGGCGGTTTTGACTCTGGTTACTAGGCTAAACATACAAGAAGCGCCACCCATCAAGAAAACCGGGATAAATGAAACCGGGAGCTTAGAGACCCTTGAAATAGCATTAAAAAGTATAGTTGCGGTATGGGGCAGTGAACTATAACGTTTCACCCCCAAAATTATAGACCAACAGAATCGTGCACAAATTGTCTCGAAATTGCAAATTTCTCGTAGTTATAAATTTGTGTTATAAAAGTTTTAATAATGAAAGAATCAAAATAATGCAGTTATTTAAAAATAACCTCGTCAAATTACTAACCTAATTAAAAATCGCACATAATGTATAGTAGGTACTCCTGTAATAAATTAAGTACCTTAATCCTCTAATGGGATTTTCACTCCGTCGTTACCCAAAAAGATTAGCTATTAATTGACCATCGGCGCAATCGACATACTAACCCTAACCGAACCCGGCGCAATCTACATGCTAGATTATGAGACCCTTCAACCATCGGGCGCAGTCTACAACCTCCCGTACCGCACAACCCAAATGGTTATAGCGTGGTACAATAGTCTTACACATAAATACGATATAATACACAAATAATAATCTTTAACAGTACCTCTACATTAGTTCTGCAACACCAGATCCCTCTCAACGATTCTGAAAGAATCTCTTTCAGTACGTTGTACTCCAAGCTAAATCTAGAAGCAAATATTGAATTACAAAGAGCGCATCAAAGCAACTAGTAACCTAACATGACATCAACAGAAAACAAGTAACGTGATATAAGATGCCTCGAAAACATTAGTTTCGAAGCAGGTTATATAAAGTTACAAAAATAACATAGATTGTACCAGAATTGCTGATTTTCGATGAGATAAATACTAAAGAAAGATATGATTTCGCGCTATCATGGAGAAAAATTAATTTTGTAGTATATTTTTGATATTGTTATTAAATTTTTGGTATCTGATATTATATCTATGAATGCTGTTACCTAAATTAACTGCTGCTGTTTTTATTACAGATACTCTTCATGAAATAATGTACGTAAAGGTATAAAAGCAATGACAAAAAATTTAAAATGGTATGAAAAGATTTCATACTATATAGTCACATCTATTGAACAGTTTTATTACAAGTAAGTCAACTATTTTTATCTCTTTATAACGTAATGTTACCTAATAAAATTTAGTTTAGGTTATAAAGTAGCTTCGCATCCAATCAAAACTATAGGAATATGTTGGATAGTGGTAGCAATAAGCGCTTTAGGATATTTAAGATTTTACCAAGAAAAAAACCCTTTAAAATTATGGGTACCACGAAATTCAGAATTTCTGAAAGACACCAACTGGTTGATGAGCAAGTTTCAAAATGGCCTTCGAATGGAACGTGTTCTTATAGAAGCTCCTGACGTTTTAACGCCTGGTGTATTAAGTGAAGTAAGTATCTACTTTATTTTAGCTTTTCCCGAATTACGCTTCCAGGGTAAAATTGGGTTACCCAAAAAAATGGGCTAATATTTCAATTTTAGGGTACGGTCCCCTAACTCTGGTGACTCCAAATAAATTGAAAATTTCCTATTGCAAAGAGGAAGGTTTATATAGTTTACTAATATAATTTAAACATGCGAATGTATTATCAAAATTTTGAGTAAATCGAATTTGAAGTTTGCAAATTTACATGTAAAATTAACGAGATTCCCGCGCGTCGCTCATTCTGTTGACAGTCCGTGCAGTTATAATGACCCTAACACTTAGAGTATTTCGCACCGGTCCACTAGTCCGACTTATTGCCTCCTACCTTCACGACAGAAATCTCCAAGTCAAACTCATGAACACCAGATCCACAAAGCGCCCCATCACCTCCGGGGTCCCCCAGGGATCGATCCTTGCAGCTTCACTGTTTAACATCTTCATGAGCGACATTCCAACCCCCTTAGATCCCGCAACAAAAATTTCACTATATGCAGATGACACTGCAATATACACATCCTCAATCCACCCGGACATAGCCACAACCCGCCTCCAGGAGGCGATCACCGATCTCGGAAGGTGGTACGAAACTTGGCGCATCGAGGTTAACTCGAGCAAAAGTTCCGCGATCATGTTTCGAAATCGTTGCAAGCCTCACAACTCCAGTGTCTGGATGTTTGAGGAGCAAATCCCCTGGAAAACCAAGGTCAAGTACCTTGGCATTACCATGGACCGGCGCCTCAAATGGGACGCTCACATTTCCTCCGCAACCGGTAAAGCCAAATGCCTCTTCAATAGATTGTTCGTCCTCTTGAACGCAAAAAGTACCATGTCCCCCGCTAACAAACTAAGATTATACAAAGCCATAATCCGCCCGACAATGATTTATGCCTCCCCTGTCTGGGGATATGCACGCCCCAGGGCCATAAATAAACTTCAAGTCATCCAAAACAAAAATCTCCGAGCTATTTTCAGCGCCCCCTATTACGTCACTAACAGGCGACTACATGCAGACGCCAAACTAGACCTCATTAACGCTCTTAATCGTAAACATGCCACCAATCTCTACAACAAATCCAAATTCTCAGAAAACCCACTAGTAAATCAACTAGGTCAATACAGCCCAGCCGACTTTTTCATTCCCCGTCCCAAATCACTCCTGACCACGGACAACTCCTGACCATAACTCACCCCCACACAGACTAATGTATGTTCACAGGTTTAACTTACACAAATTCTCTTCGAAAGTGAATTTATTCACTAGATTTGTGTAATTTTTCGATCAATTTCCACAAGCTTCGATAAATCACCCCCCCATAGTATCACTACAATCCCACTAGTCGCCAATTCTGACTAGTTCCAAGTAGAAGCCACTCACTTCGAGGTCATCAATAGAAATTATAATTTCTTTCTTCGAATTAGGGACTCTACTATATCGGCAAACGTAAAAATTTCTTTTTCTTCACATATCTCATATTCACAGTCACAGCCCAGGTTTCTAACCAGTCAGTCCGCCAAGCGCCAATTCCCAGAGACCCACCGGTCTCTACAACTTCCAATGTCATTAATGTATTCTTTCAGATGAAGGAGAAGGCCGGCCATGCCGGGATGCTCCATCAAATACATATCAGGTAAAGGTAAAGGTAAAGGTTCGCACCGGCAGATGCAGCTCGTCTCTCGTACATGTAAAATCGATTATTTTTTGTTTTTACGCGATTTTTTGGGGGTGAAACGTAATAGTTTACTGCCCCATACCGCAACTATACTTTTTAATGCTATTTCAAGGGTCTCTAAGCTCCCGGTTTCATTTATCCAGGTTTTTTTTTATGGGAGGCGCCTTCTCGTATGTTTAGCATAGTAACCAGAGTCAAAACCGCCCTGGAGGGGTGCAGAGCGAAGCGGAGCGCAGCGGCGCCCCGAAAGGGTAGGTTTTGACGATGGATAAACCTCCCTATCGAATGCACACCCCAAAAATCGAAGAAAAATTCGCTAAATTTACGTACTTTCAATTTGATTTTTCTCGAAATTTTATGTATACTTTCGCAAGTGAAATTTTTACAGTATACTCTATAAACCTTCCTCTTTGCTATAGGAAATTTTCAATTTTTTTGGGGTGACCAGGGTTAGGTCACCGTCCCCCAATTTTAATTAATTTAATATTAATAATTTTTGAAAATTTTTTATTCATATTTATTTGGAATTCCTTGGAATACCATGGAAATTGTTGGAATTCTTTAGAAATCCATAAAATTCCTAAGAAATTTTTACCGTAACGTTTAAATGCAATATTATATTTATTTGGAATTTGAAATACCGTAGAAATATTTACTGTAGGTATTTAAATTTAAATTATATTTATAATAATAAAAATTTAAATAGTTGTGTAAAATTGGAGTTTGGCAATAAAATCACATAAATATTAATACAATTTTGGTTTTATTAGTTAATAGATATCGACAAACGTATTAAAAACATAGTTACTGCAGAAGGAATTGCATGGCCAGATGTGTGTTTTAAGTTGAGTATGTGTTTATTGACTATCGACTTATTTTAATAATTTTTTTTCTAGAATTCCTGATGTACAATTAGATATGATGAGAATGTTCAATTCCAATAGCAATAAAACGAATGGCGACTATGATCCTAGTGTTAGCCTGTCCACGGTTATGTATTGTAACTTTGTGGAATCATTCGAACAGACTTGTTTTCAAAATAGTATACTTCAATTTTGGAATTATAACGAAAAAAGAATAAAACAAACTACAAAAGAAGATATTTTGAATAAATTGGATAAATATAAAAGCGAGTAAGTATATATTTACTATTCACCTACGTTCAACTAAGCTAAGACATTGAACCAGTACTTAAGAGCCTTGTGTACCCTAAATTCGGTTTCTTTTTGGGATGAAGAGCAAGATGTGTTTGTTCCATTAAAATTTATTTTGCGTTGCCAATTTAAAAGATCATATTAAAATGCGCGGAATATAATAGCATTATACGCAATAATTAAAGATTTATTCGTAAAAGACCTGCAAGTTAAAGGTTTGTTTCCCTAGAGGCAGTCGTTGTCCTAGTAGTTAGAGCAATCAACAACTGATGCTAAAAGCACTAATTTGAATCCGTGAAGAGTAATCTTCTTTCGGACTTTTTTCCTCCGTATTTCGGACGCCACGTAAAGCTGGAAATCCCCTTAATTTGACCTAACCTACTAAGTCAAAGATCACTCGCATCGACTACGTAATGTTTGACTTTGTTGGAGTTGCGGGCCGGGTGGGCCCATGAATCAAGAGTTTTCTGAGTTCGGCCATCTAGCGGACGTTCCTGATTCGTAGTTCCTGCCTTTGTTGGGAAGTACGAGTCAAGGAGAGAGGCCGAGCGATTGCCTAACGGCTGCGGCTATACCTGACACTGTCGGCGTGCCGAGTCTGGGGGTAAGCAACAAAAGGAATTAGTACAATTGGATAGAATAGCCTGAGAACGTGCGAGTTTATACTTGCTCCTCCTAAAATCCAAAATCTTATTAGTTTATATTGTCAATGTTTAAGGTCAAAATCCGCGACGCCGTGAATTAAGGGCACACAAGGCTCTTAAAGGCAAAAGAGGTAAAAATAATGCAATTGGTTGATCGTATGATATTACATCCAACTTGTTCTAATTGTGATACCTAATATATTTTAGCCCAATATTAGGAGAACTTAGAAATTTTGAACAACTACTAGGAGGAATAAAGCGAAATGAAACCGGACATATCATAGCCGCAAGTGCCTTAAAAAGTTTTTATGCTGTTTACATTAATTTCTCTTCTGTTGATATGAACAAAGTGGGAAACATAGCCGGAACAGCGGATTGGGTAAGTAACCTTTAAAAGTTCTCATTTACTTAATTTTCTCTAATCTAGTGCTTAACATTATTTTATGCAACGCCTATAGTTAAATTAGCGATTTATGACGAACTCCAATGAGCTGCAATTAAAATCGTATTCGCGAAAACTTTTGGGGGAACTATAGAAACCACATCCCCCCCCCCCCCATTGCGAATTTCTGTATAAAATTGATCTCGAATCACCCACAAACTAGGGTTACATGCCGTGTTAAATGAAGTGCCAAAATTATTCTAAAGAATTGAATTTTTATTGAAAACCTTTGAAGCTCAAATCACGGAAATAGAAGCTTATTGGAGCTCAAACAATTCTCTATTGATTGACATAAATCACAAAAATTTGCAATGGGGGGGACTGCCGTTTCTACAGCTCCACCCAAAGTTTTCGCGATGCGTGTAGGACAAACAATTTTTATGGAAGCTCATTGGAACTAAAACGTTTGACACTAACTTCATTAAAAAATTTGCAAAAGAGAGGCGGCAAAATGTACCTTAAAATTCTTCGTATTGGCCGTGCAGTTGGTGTGGTTTTATCAAAACGGCATCTGCATCCGTTATTTCAAGAAAAGCAAGCATGATTCGCGAAGCGGAGCATGTACGAGCGAAGCTCCCTTAATCTTCTTCATCTCATGTTGGGGTTGAAACTCGCGTTGATCTATTTTAGGAGATTAGAAACCCGAAAGTGACATTGGAGCCGACTCTTGAAGTTGAAGTTAAGAGTAGGGGGCGGGGGTTTGGAAAGGAGTAAGGATTGGGTTTGGTGGGTGTCGACATTTTTCATGACAAATAGCAGGTCCAGCTATTTATTTAACGTTACGCTATCTACTGTTTGTGCGCATTAGTGCACAAGTGAGTTTCTCGTTAGCGTTACCGAGGGAGTGCGATAACTCCCTAATATATTACCGCTTCCCTCCTGAAAACCACTTTTCGGCTCACATACACCCTCTTACCCAGGTATGGCATGTCCAGCCAATTAATATTTGACCCCCTTCCTCTACTCTTTATCGTATAGGTAGGTGGTTCAGTTTAGTGCTTAGGGAGTTGAGCTTCGGGTCGTAGATTCGATTCCTAATTGCTCCCAAATTGTTTTTGTCGAGGTTCCAATTCGACGTTAACCTGTAGGTTTGTGCTTATGTTTAGTCAGTCAGTAATAAGTAACTTGTGAATTTATCCCAAATGTAAAAAGTTTAAAAAGCAGTCAAATTATAAAATTTATGATTAGAAAATTATTTTAGGCATCAGAAGAAGTTTTACTGTGGGAAAATGATTTCAATAAGATGTTAGAAGAAGCAAGACATGATGTAGAAAATTTCAGTATTTATTATGCGGCGGAAAGAAGGTAATTTACGAAAAGGTTTTTAAAATTCTTTCAAAACTTTTTTACTTATTAGGTTTTTACGTTTCACTTTCATTTCCACCTCATTCCATTTTGTGTCCCATCCTGTGTTAATGCCAAAATATTTTTGTAAAAATCAGTATTTTAAAATTCAAAATAATTTTAGCTTTGGAGATCTAACCGCAGCAAGTATGTTTCAAGATATTTATATTTTAGTAATAGGATGTGTGTTGATGGTAATTTACGTCCAATTTATTATATCAAAATTTAATTGTGTGGAAGCCAAGGTAGTAATTATTGAAATAATGTTTTTTTAGAGTAATAACAAATTTATATTCAGGTTGCATTAGCATGTATTGGATTGCTATCGGTTGGCATGGCATTCATCACGGCCTGTGGATTTTGTTTCATTATTGGTATACCGTACGGACCCGTTCATACCTCATTGCCATTTTTGTTAATGGGTTTAGGTATGTAACTATAAAATTTACAATCTTTCATAGGGTCATATTCATATTATTTGTTCAAGTTGGTATTGCAAGCAACAAACGTGTAAACGTGAGCTGGCGATTTGAGATTTTAAAGACATCGAGAGGTGATTAGCGGAATATTGAAATTAATATAATAGTGTCCATTAAGTCTGGGAGATATTTATAAATAAAACAACTCATGGTATTTGGTACGGCTTATGCAAGAGTTGTAACATAACCTCAATATGCAACTATGGCAGCGGCGCTGGGATATATACCAGCCCATAGCGCGCAAACAAACAATCCGACAATGAATAACCAACAACATACAAATGTCATGCAATCTGAACAACAAACACAGGTAACAATGATGCAATACCCACAACAACAACAACAAATAATGCAAACAACAATTCCTTACAATACTGTACCGTACTACGGGCAACAAAACCCGGGAAATCAACAAGTAAGTGCACCATTGATTGTCACACCTTACCAATATTTACCCGCAGGAAACAATTTATATCCACCCGCAGGAAACAATTTATATCCACCACCAAAATTAAATGAATGGAAGACGATAGAAAATAAAAAAAAACGAACAAGAAGCCCAGAACAATATACCAGAATTTTTAGGCAAAGAAAGATGAATGATTACTGGTTAAACAATCCCGTCCAAACAGAAAACAAATATCAACAGTTGGCTGAATTGGATGATTCGAAACCTGACGAAAATAACCAAAACGTCGTCAACGTTGATACTAAACCTCCACCTATATTTATAGACGGCGTAGGGAACATTAAGCCACTCGTGGAATTACTTGATGGAGTTGCAAAAGATAATTATACAATAAAATGCTTAAATAGTGAACAGGTCAAAGTGCAACCAAAAATTGGAGAAAAGTATTCCGATATAATCAAATCATTGCAAGAAAAGAAGACTGACTTTTACACATACAAGCCTAAACGCGAGAGAAGTTTTAGAGTCGTGTTAAAGAATTTACATGCAACTGCAGATATTGAAGAGCTTAAAAAACAACTGGAGACAAAGGGGCATACAGTTACTAACGTTTGGAATATAAAGCACCGAGTCACCAGAAACCCGTTATCTATGTTTTATATCGATCTTAAACCAAAGGAAAACAACAAAGAAATATACAAAATCCAACTGCTTATGAATTCAGTAATAAAATTTGAAGCACCTCATACTAAGCGAGAGATTCCTCAATGCATGAAATGCCAGAGATTTGGGCATACCAAAAACTTCTGCTATAAACCTGCAAGATGCGTGAAATGTGCAGGCGATCACTTAACTAAGGAATGCACAAGGAAAGAAAAAGACGATGGAGTTAAATGCGTCAATTGTGATGGCAAACATCCAGCCAATTATAGAGGATGCTTAGTCCATAAAGAATTGCAACAAAAAAAGTATCCAAGAAAACGGGAAATAAATGTGGAGCATACCAGGATGATAGCAACAGAACAGATGGTACAACCGGGAATGTCTTACGCCCAGCAAGCGAGTCAGACATCACAACAGCAGCAACCTGTCAACTACGTAAATCAGCCAAATCAAGTTATGCCAATTCAACAGTCAAATGACATGAGCGAGCTAAAAGAAATGATGAAAAAATTAATGAGCCAGATGAGTACGATGCTAAATTTGTTAAGTACTCTCGTCACCAAGATGGCTTAATGGCTGAAATACTAAAAATTGCAACCTGGAACGCCAATGGCTTGTGCAATCATGCACAAGAGATCAAGTCATTTCTTGAAATCAACAAAATTGATGTAATGTTGGTATCAGAGACCCATTTTACAAAAAAAAGTCATATAAAAATACCAAATTATATAGTGTATGACACGCAACATCCAGATGGAACAGCTCACGGTGGTACAGCAATTATTATTAAGAAAAATATTAAACATCATGAATTGGAAAAATATCAACATAACTACCTCCAAGCCACCAGTATCGCTGTAGAAGATCGGTTAGTAATATTTACCATCTCGGCTGTATATTGTCCTCCCAAGCATAATAACAAGAAAGAACAATATCAGCATTTCTTTAATAAATTGGGTAATAGATTTATTGCTGGGGGTGACTACAATGCTAAACATTTAGAATGGGGTTCAAGACTTACCACCACAAAAGGACGAGAGTTGTTTTCAGCATTCGGTAGTAACAACATTCAAAGTTTATCAACTGGGCAGCCAACATATTGGCCTATCGACTCCAATAAAATACCAGATGTGATTGACTTCTTTGCAATAAAAGGCATAAACATAAATCGATGCAAAGTTGAATCTTCCCTAGATCTTTCTTCCGATCACACACCCGTAATATTGACACTGTACTCACAAATACAACAAAAACAAAGACAACCATCACTGTTTAGTAGAAGAACTGATTGGGACTTCTTTAGAACAAAACTAGATGAATCACTTTCCCTAAATATGCCATTAAAAACAGAAAACGATATTGAAATCGCAGTAGAACATATCACAAAGGCAATCCAGAATGCAGCTTGGTTAGCCACTCCAGATCGAAATGAGGCATGCATAGAAGAAAAATGTCCAATAAATATTAAACAAAAAATAGCGGAGAAGAGAAAACTTCGTAAACAATGGCAATTATCAAGATCAACAGATGATAAAATTAAATTTAATAAAGCAGCTAAGAAACTAAAAGAATTGCTACTCGAACTTAAAAACCTATCATTTCAGGACTATGTTAGTAATTTATCACCTTCAAAGGCAAGCGATTACTCTCTGTGGAAAGCTACAAAAAAAATCAAAAGTCCACAACAATCGATACCACCATTTAAGGATTGCAATGGCAAGTGGGCCAGAGACGACAAAGAAAAGGCTTTGGCATTTGCTGATCACCTTGCAAATGTATTCCAACCTTTCCCATCTAAAATTTCTGCGGAAGAAGAATGTGAAATATATAGTTACCTGGAATCACCGTTACAAATGGACTTACCTATAAAAAACTTCAATATCAGCGAAATCACAAAGACCATCCAAACTGAAATCAATCCCAAGAAGGCGCCGGGTTTTGATCTAATCACAGCCAAAGTAATGCAAGAAATTACACCTAAATGCACGAAAATCATTATGTACATTTATAATGCAATATTGAGATTGACATACTTCCCACAACAATGGAAAGTTGCACAAATTGTGCTTCTTCCAAAACCCGGTAAAAAACAAGAGGAAGTGACGTCATACCGACCAATAAGTCTTACCAATTTTATCAAAAATATTTGAAAAGTTATTCCTCAAACGACTTCAACCAATACTTGCAGAAAAGAATCTCATCCCAAACCATCAGTTCGGTTTTAGAAATAAACATGGCACCATTGAGCAAGTCCATAGAATAACAAAACAAATCAATGAAGACTTCGAGTGTAAAAGGTATTGCTCTGCAGCATTTTTGGACGTTAGTCAAGCCTTTGATAAGGTTTGGCACGAGGGTTTGCGCTACAAATTGAAGAAGTGTCTTCCGTATCACTACTACAAAATTTTGGAATCTTACCTCAACAACAGACACTTTTTGGTGAAGTATCAAGCAGAATACACAAACCTTTATGAGATTCGCTCTGGTGTACCACAGGGTAGTGTTTTGGGACCAGTTCTTTATCTATTGTATACGGCTGACCTGCCAAGCACAGAACTTGCAACGATCGCCACATTTGCCGACGATACGGCTGTTATGGCATCGCATATGGACCCCGTAACTGCCTCAATGAACCTACAGGATGGTTTGAACAAGATCCAGAATTGGCTGAGCAAATGGAGAATCAAAGCCAATGAAGCTAAATCATCACACGTAACCTTTACCATGAGAAGAGGATATTGTCCACCGGTAAAGTTGAATAATCATCCACTGCCACAAACCGATAGTGCAAAATACCTTGGAATGCATCTGGACAAAAGACTAACATGGCGTCAGCATATATTTACCAAAAGGAAACAACTCGGAATCAAATTCCGTCAAATATACTGGATGATCGGTAAAAAGTCACAACTATCATTAGAAAATAAATTATTAATTTATAAGGCCATTTTGAAACCAATTTGGACCTACGGAGTCCAGTTGTGGGGAACTGCAAGTACATCCAACATCGAAATCCTTCAAAGATTTCAGAACAAGGTGCTGAGAATCATTGTTAATGCTCCATGGTATGTTCCCAACCATGTTATACAGCGAGATCTACAAATGACTTCAGTTTCCAATGAAATAAAACACTTTCACAAAAAATATCGCGATCGAATAAACTCACACCCAAACATACTGGCTAGTAAGTTGCTTGACAACACTAACGAAGCAAGAAGACTGAAGCGATTTAAAATTACCGACCTAAATACTAGATTTGACTAAGTTGAATGAAGTATATCATTTAAATTCTATGTTGTCAAAATAATTTTAAGTTTAAATTGGGAAGAGGGTGCCTAATGAGGTACTCCTCTACATGTCATGTATTTTGTTGTAGTCATACCGTTTACTTATTGTTTTGTATAAACAGATTGTAAACACTCATAGAATTAATAAAAAAAAAAAAAAAAAAATATTATTTGTTGCAGGTGTCGATGACATGTTTGTTATTTGTTCCTGTTGGGAAGAAATATCACGAAAAGAGAAACTTCCTTTGGAGGAACAAGTTGGTCGCATGCTGAAACACGCCGGAGTTTCCATTACAGTTACATCATTTACTGATGTCGTGGCGTTTTTAATTGGTGCATCTACGGTGAGTTAACTATACTAATTATATCGCGTGTTCATGTAAAAACGATTCATCCTAAGTATTTTCTGAAATTAATAAAACTGAAAACGCACATAAAGTATGTAGGCATGCTGGTTGAGAAAAACGCCATATTATTCGTATACTACTCTTGCATATATAAATAAAAGCTTAAGAACAAAGCAGTGATTTGCCAAGACACGAAGAAGAAATGGACGAATTCGAGGACAACCCTGACCGCGAGTTGATACAGCATCAGACGAGCTCTCTTCATAAAACCATCGCGGCTCATATCAGAGTCCAGCCCTTATCGGTCACAGACCTTCAGTTAATGCTCTGGAAACACTACAGCGTACCGAACAGAAAACAGCTACGTTCCAGCTATTACGAGCTCGGTCGCACGACGCGAACGCCCAGGTGTACGCACCAGAGCCGGAGCACTACGTACATGTATCCCGCCCGAGTCAGGTCGTCCCGGCAAACGCTTTCAAAAGCGAATGCCTGAACGCACCTGGCCAGACGAGGATAGGCGTAGCCGCACCCGGGTCGCCCTCCCCGAGAGCAATCATCTAACGCCGTAGCTTCGGCGAACCGCATTCGATCCGGACGGACGGCCTACGGGCCCAATTTGCATTCAACTTCTTGTATAACCGGTTTCGATGTTACTTCAAAAGAAGATTTACCTCAAATTCACACTAGTGAATACATATATCCAATATATTGGAAATCAAACCATATATAGTAAGATGCGGTTTGCGGTGATTTCAATGCTCTAACAAAAAATTATTTTCAGAGTTTTTAAATGACCACTTCCTGTATGATATTTATATTTTGTTTGCAGATTTTACCCAGTTTGGAGTCGTTTTGTTTGTATGCTGCCATGGGAGTTGCAATGACGTTTATATTTGTTGTTACGTTTTTTGTCGCTTGTTTCACTTTAGATCAACAGAGAATAATGCAAAATCGAAATGGGGCATTATTTTGTTACGTACACAAAAATTTTAAGCCAAATAAGTGTAGTCAAAATAATTGGTCTAATAGGATCCTAAATTATTTATATTCGGAAATTATTTTTACACTTCCTGGAAAGGTAAGATTATAACTTGATTTTACCAAAGTTGTTTTGCAAACTGGCTCAAAAGTTTTTGCAACTAATTCTACTAACTTTCCATCTTACTCGTCTTAACTTTTTCTGATGGAATGCCTAATCATTTTTTCATAGTGTCTTATTATAATTTTTATAGGGTGGGTCAAAGGTTTTCTTTTCTAATGTGACAGTTTAAATATAAGTTTTTTTTTACTTTGGGATTATTTACAGTATTGTTCTAATGCCAACCAAGGTCTTACAAGATTCAAATGAAGCACGAACTTTGACCTCAAATGGTTTTGCAGAACTTCTAAGATTTATTACGACTTAGGCCATTTACATCTATATGGATACCTAAAAAAATTAAATTTTAAAATTTGGGCTACTAAAGATGCGATGGAGAGTTATTCAACCCCCACAAATGCTAGCATTTTTGATGCAGCGTTACGTCAGAAACAATGTTCTTGACTTAATGAAAATTTCAAGATGTTTCAATTGACCTACACAATCTCGTGATTTTATGCAGCATAAATTTTTTCTGTAGTTTGTAACTATCACCTTTGGAGTAGCCTATGTCTTTAAGTACCTTGGACTTGATTATGTGATTATTGAGAAGAGCAAAGGAAGTGGAGAAGCCAATTGAACTTCTTGCAGAACATAATTTTTCATAATCTCACAATTCTATAAATCAAATTTCGAATTTTTTTGTTTCATAAATTTTTATTTGAGCAAAAAATGTTATAAAGAAAAGAAAACCTTCATTTTCCTCAATGGTCTTGATGAAGAGTAAATAAACTCCCCAAATATCGGACAAATTTATTTTGATTGTCAATCAAATTATCATCAATTATATACTATTTACAAGGGGTTAGTGACGAAATTCCGAAAACCACAGTTACGATGGAATTTTCTCTATCTTAGCTAGCGTCGGGATTTTGGGTCCAGGGACAGTGGTTTTCGGGATTTTTGGTGGCGCCCATTTAAGATCAATATAATTTTTATTTATTTTTAATACTTTTAGATAATCGTATTATTAATTACAATTGTTTGCATGGGTGTTAGCATAGAAAGTGCAATCAAGTTAGAACAAAGATTTAGTCCAGCATGGATGATACCAAAAGATACGTTTTTATCTACATTTATTGATAAAAGTTTGGAATATTTTCCACACGTTGGATTTGAAGGAGGTATATATTTGGGTTCTCTAAATTATAGTCAAGAACTAAAGAACATACACTCCATCGTTGAAAATTTAGAAAACAGTACTGATATTTTAACAAGCATTCAATCATGGGTAGATCCGTTTCAAAAATATGTGAAACGGAATTTTAAAAAAGGTATAATCGATCATTTTTATATAGTGTCCTCGTGATTGATTTTAAACTGTAGGTGGCGATAGAGGATACTGTTCTAAGAAAATTTTTTAACTTAATGTTTTGATTAAATCCAAATTCTTGGGGGTTCCCGTTGTTACAGCAATTTTTCAAAATTTCTACCTTCTAATTGCCATAGCACCGAATCTATTGATTTTTTAATGGTAATAGCTTTTTTTTTCCTGCAGGGAAGGGGGAAACCTTCATAGGCACCACCCCATCAGGGATGGTAGTGTCAGATTCTTACTGACCAAAACCCCCTCCCCGACGACAGCGGGCTTTACCTTCTCGGCATTACTTCCGCTGTCGTCTGCGATCTTCCCTGCTGCATCGATGATGCAGGCTCCCGATGACCTCCCGGTTTAGCACGAAAGTTTGTGTCCGGGAGGTCAGGCACTATCACTTGATTCTACTTTTTCAATTGAACCGGGCACACCGCTCGCCGCGATCCAACACGTCGCACCGGGTCACCTAGTGGTCCGTGATCGTCAGTATAGGTGAAAGTCCACTCGTCATTAACTTAATAGGCGGAAATTCCGGCGACAAAGTTAAGGCCGAGCCGACCGTCATCCATACCGGAGACTCCGAGCCCCCAAGCGACCCTGCAAATCATATTAAATCACAGAGCGCGATGCGACCGGGTCATCTTGAAAAACTTGTGGTCGCTGGCAAAGTGCCAGTCCACTCGTCTTTATATTTGACGGCACTATTTTCGCGATCGTCCCCCTCTGGATTAGCATGAGAGTTTGTGTCCACAGAGGGTCTACGCATTATCGTCGTACCGACAATAATCTACCCCGTCGAACGACCGTCACTACTCGACCCGGATCCGACCCGCCGATTAATGACGATATTCTTCGGGAATTCTCTTGGGAACTTCTCGCGCATCTTCTCGCGGGAACTTCTCAAGGGAACTTTAAAAGGCTGTCATTGACTTAACTGTAGGGCGAGGACTCGAGCTTCGGCTTGCTCAGCTCGTCCGTCCCCCTCCTTGGTCTTCATCACTTGACTGATGAAGACCGCTACAGCCAGCCATTCGTCTTCGCCGGACAGCATGAAAGCAATCATGTTGTCCGGACTTAGTGTGTCGCCCATCCGGAGCGAAATCATCACTCTCTCCCTTTCCCATCTTATGCATCCGAAAAGAGTGTGTTCCGCCGTATCTTCGTCCCCGCAGTAACAACAGGCAGGTGACTCGGTCAGCCTGAACCTGTGGAGATATGCCTGGAAGCATCCGTGGGCGGTGAGAGCTTGTGTTATATGAAAGTTCACCTCTCCGTGCTTTCTCGCTACCCAAGGACGAAGATCCGGAATGAGCTTTCTGGTCCAAGCGACATTCGTGCCGGAGGACCAGCTCCTTTGCCAATCGTCGAGCGTCCGCTGCTTAATGGTGGGGTCCGGTCCCGCTCGTACGTCTGCTCTCTCTCTAGCTAAAAGCTCTATGGGAGGCATGGAGGGCAAGACTCGCACGGCTTCGCCGGACACGGTCCTGTAAGCGCAAGTTACTCGAAGTGCCATTTGCGCTGGACCGCTTGCAACCTCTTACGGTTACGCTGGACGTTGACGGCCTCTTGCCAAACGGGCAAGAGGCCGTTAATGGTAATAGCTTAGTTTAATTTTAAAGAGCGTGCAATTATTTACAAACTAGATTATGTTTTATTGCCTAAAATCAGTGGCTTCCGAGTTATGGATAAAATCAAGTACAGAAATGTTCAAAAATTCGAAGTTTTATTGTTTTTCTTTTTCTTACAACCTTGAATCTTTCAGACGTCCCTTTAGTCTAAAAACTTTTTTGAAACCAATCCATTTCACAGAAAGAAATGAAGTTAGGGGCGATAAAATGTAGCTTAAAGTACAATACTGAACCAAGTACCTACATCAACGAAAGGATCGACTAAATACGAATTTTGTCGAGTAAGAACTGTAAATTAGGTGGTAAATTGCACAGATTCTTATCAATAAGCTATTTAAGCTTTTCTGAGAAATGGAGAAAGGTGCTCGTTAAATTTTCCATCAAGGAAGGGCTTTTTATATTTTTGTATAACGTTTTGTACAAGAACAAAATGAAATTTCGAATTTTTTAACAATTCTTTATTTAATTAATTTAATCCATAACTAGAAAACTAGTAATTTTAGACAATTAAGGATTATTATCATGTAGTTGTTAGACAATTTCACGATCTTCAAAAAAGTATTCAACCATTAATACTAAAAATCAATTGTTTCTGTTATATGGCCGTTTGAAGAGAAATTAAAAAAACATCAATGGGCGCACCCCAGCATTTAGATTTAGATAAAAAATTTCTATCACCACCTAAGCACTTTGTATCGGTTGCGGGGACACATTGCATAAATGTTCATTACTCCCGTTTTAGATATTTATGATGAGGTTCTTACTACAAATGAGTTCAATTTATTTTTATCTAAGTTTTTATTTAGTCCAAAAGGCGCAAGATTTCAAGCAAACTTTAGATTTACTACCGATCTTCAATGCGGGGTTCCAGCATCAAATATAACAGTAAGTTTTAACCCGTCAATATTATATCTAACGTTCCTATTAGTTTTTCGCTAAATTCAAAATTCTGTAAAAATCTCATCAGTTTTTTTCGTTCTTCTTGTAAGTCGTATTGTTCGTTTCCGAACGTCGTGACCCATCTCTTTCTATGCATGTGATGTGCATTCCAAGCGTTTTCACATACATAGAAGACCTACTTGTTTAACGTGGGCTCCGAACCACGGGAAGTGTAATACCCTTCATGTTGAGATGGGCGCTCTTGGAAAATTACCTCGGTAGTTTGCCATTGCCTTCCGAGGAGAGACGGCCAGAATAAAGTTCTTACCCTGCCCGGATTCGATCCGAGCGTTTCGCATTAGCAGTAGACGCACTTAACTGCCAAATCTATGACCATTTCATTTCATGTTCACCTTCTCCAAAAATTTTTGGGGTCTGTGAAAAGGTTTTATTATAGGAGCCTAGGTAAAGCTCAATTTATCATTATGCCGCTACCGGACCTAATCATCAAAATTATATAGTAGATATATTTCTTGTATTAAAATGATGAACCTTTTAGATGTCTAGTATCAATATTCAGCTGCGACATTTCGATGGGCCCGAAAGTTATATACCTGCGATGCATAGGTTGACCAATATTGCAAAATCCAATAATTTTACAACGGGAGATAAATTTGGAACTGCTTGGTCTAAAATATTTGCAACTTGGGTAACCGATGAGGTAAAATTTGGGTAAATAATTTTCATTCCAGTTTCTTAATTTAATTCTTTTAGCTAATTGACGTCGAGGTGATGAGAAATTTGCAGTTAGCCCTTTTATGCGTAATGTTATGTACAATTCTGTTGGTTGCCAATTTTCAAGCTTGTTTTTGGATATTTATTTGCGTACTCCTGACAATGGTCAACGTGTGCGGGTTTATGCAAAAATGGGGCGTCACAATAGATATGGTATCTTGTATTGGATTGGAATTGGGAATTGGATTATGTGTCGACTATGCTACTCATATAGGTCATACTTTTTTGACAATTCAAGAAGGCTCTCGTGAAGAAAGATCTCTAAAAACTGTAACATCTATAGGTTCTGCAGTATTATATGGGGGTATATCAACTTTCATAGGCGTATCTATGTTAGGGTTTACTAAAGCATATACTTTTCACGTATTTTTTAAGGTAATTCTTTTGCTTCTACGCAGGTTGTTTCTAAAACAGATTAAATTTAGGGGTAAGTTCCTCACTAAAAAGTAAGATGCAATGTCCATCCATAGAATATCTGTTCAAAATGAACAATAAAATATATGAATATCCATTGTTCAATTTAACTTTAATGGAATATTCGTCTAAAGTAAAGGGATGGGGGCAATAAATTTTTTTTCCTTACAAAACTTGCTTATGTTTCAGACATTTTCAAGGATACGATTATCGACCCCGTTAAATTTGTAAATCTGAAGTTTTCGACATTTTGAAGCAAACATTTCAGGATGCCAACGTTTCCAGGGAATTCCAGTATCATCATTAGATTTTTCATGTAAGAGGTTTTGTGATCAAAATTATTTCCCAACCATCTATGACTAACCATTTTTGAAAAATATGCCTGATGTGGGCGGTCTGCCTCACCCTGTATATTAAATCGACAAAATTTTGGAAGTTTTCAAAAAGTCCACCACTAAGGTCACCCATATATTTTTACTTGTGAGGAACTTACCTACCTCTGAAGTTATAGCAAACATTTTAATAGTACCCCGTATATTACAAAGACTGACTTATTTTGTTTGTATTTCAGATATTTTTCCTAGTAATTTTCTTTGGATTATTTCACGGACTATTATTTATGCCTGTTATTTTGAGCTGGATTGGGCCACAACCTTACCGTTTTCATCAACCTATTACACAAACGGATATACTTATGGAAGCAACTTAGCAAATTTTAAATAATTTAAAAGAATTGCAGGGTGATCAACGAAGGCAATTCATTAAAAATTTATGAATGGGACTCTAACTGCGGGTACAATTGTTTAGATAAGAACATTCCACTAGTTATCAATGTTAAATCCGAGGTGTTCAGGTTTTTGTTTTGAATAAACAATCCTATTATAGATCCTTATTTCTCGTTCGGAGGATGGACCCCCATAAACTTTTAATAAGGGCATTCGTTAATCACCTTATTAAACTTGAATTTTACAAAATTATAATTTTTAATAAACTTTTTAAGTTTTTCTTGTGTACTATAACTTTTATTATTATAATGAAGACATGAAACTTGAATCCCATCCACTTTTTCTCAATTCCTCCAATATGGACCTCATAGGACCATAGGCCAGAAAATTTGATTGAAATTCTAAAACTTGGCAAACGATTCACAAATAGACTCAGGATCATAGAAAAATTATGTAAAAAATCCCATCTTAAACGGAACAAGCCGTAAGCGGCTCTGTGAAGTGGACAAACACATTGGAAGCACTATCTTCGAAATATGTCGTAATCGTTAGTGCTAATACAATTTCTTTAAACATTAAAAATAAAATATGGTGTGACAACACATTATTTTCCCATTCGCTAGATTCAACTTCATTTTATATTAATTGGATTGGTTTATTCCAAAAATTTCTTAAAATAAATATACTATAAATGCAAAAAAAGGTTACTAAAATTTTTTTTTCTCGATAAAACACAAAAATCACTGGCATTAATTGACAAAAATTATCAAATTTCATTTGTAATTTGTTGCATGTTGAAATCAACATCGTCTGCTACGATGACGATGCGGTCTTGATCGCGGATAACACCAATTTGTCATCATAGCGAAAACATAATATGGAAATATGCATAAAAATGCCTAACAATATCCAAGGAATCAATCAGATGTAAATTGGAAATTGAAGGAAAAATAATAGAGCAGGTGATGATGTTAAAATATCTCGGAATAGAAATATTAAGCGCAAGATACATATTCCGTGTGGTGCAACAACAGTTAACAAGGGGAGCAGTGATGTCGGGGTGTCTTTGCGACGTGTTCTGACAAAATAAATATAATCTGTCGATCAAAAGTAAAATTATCTATCTTCTATCTTTCTTCTATATATATAAAACAGCTTGTCTGCGTGTTTGTTTGTTTGTTCGCTATACGTTCCTAGACCCTTTGACCGATCTCAACCTAATTTTGCACAGTTATTCTGTAGATCCAGGCGCAACTATTCGTGCATAAATGGAGAAAAAATTCGCGCGGGGAACAAAGTTATTCGTGTTTTTCGATTTTTTTTGACACCCTATACGGATACCCTTTACCTGGCAAACCCTTCGTTTGCCAAGTAACAAACCCTTACTTTACCTGGCCATCCTTGCTCACTCCACTTTCGCTAGATGGTGCTCTTAATCTATCACTAGATGGTGCTTTTTGCCGATTTTTAATAAACGCCGTTACCGTTAAGTACCCAAGCACCGTAAATACTGGCCGTGGTAGAGGCCAGCAATTCGACTTGCGTTCATTATTAATGGGTCGTCCATAAATTACGTCACGCAATTTTAAGCAATTTTTAACCCCCCCCCCGATCGTCACACAAATCTAGACCCCCCTCCAAGTATTACGTCACATATTCTTGAACCCCCCCCTAAAATTTTTCAAATTTAAAATTTATATAATAAAAAGAAACCCGGGGCGGATTTCATGGGTGTCATCCCCACCTCGGCTGATGACCATTTTTTTCAGGGGTAGCACCCCAGAAAATAGTTCTTTTTAAATACTTATAATGAAATATTTAAGCTATATATTTTGTGATATCACAATTTTTGAAACCCCCCGCTCCCCATCGTCGCAAGGGTCGGAACTCCCCCCCCCCCCAGGAGCGTGACGTAATTTATGGACGACCCCTAACCAACAGAAGCAACAACGGCCGGCACTTCCAATACGGAACGGCCGGTCTATAGTTTTACTATAGTCTATATTTTATTTATAATGCTTGCACACTCCGCATTCGCTAGATGTTGCTCTTAATCTATCATATAACCCTATATAAACTGAAATTTATTTTGGAGTAAAAATTCGCGAGGGGAACTGACTTATTTGTTAAAAAACTTAATTATTATTTTTTTTTTTAGCTCGACGCAGGGAGGAGAAATCTCGTGCGAGACACCCACTTAATCAAAGTGGATAGTGTCAGACTTCACTGACTAAAACTCCCCCCTACCATCAAGCACCCGAGTTTCGCCGTCAGGCATTTCTTCCGGGATGCTCGGTCCGAGATGTCGGGATCTTCGACATCTCCCGCCCTGGATTATAATTATTATTTAGAACAATATTAGGGAGATATATTATGGTCCTCCCCTTGTGAGGCCGAACAACCACTAGCAATCACGGACTAGCAGTCAAGGCAGCCGAAGGCATATTATAAATATAATCTATTATGGTCCTCTCTGTGAGGCCGAAGGTCGAACAACTATGGCTTTCACGGATCTATTATGGTCCTCCCCCTGTGAGGCCGAACTACCACTGGCAATCACGGACTAGCAGTCAAGGCAGCCGAAGGCATATAAATAGGCAGCGGAGGCCGAACAACTATGGCCTTTACGGATCTATTATGGTCCGCCCTGTGAGGCCGAACAACTATGGCCTTTACGGATCTATTATGGTCCTCCCCTTGTGAGGCCGAAGGCCGAACAACCATTGGCAATCACGGACTAGCAGTCAAGGCAGCCGAAGTCATATAAATATAATCTATTATGGTCCGCTCTGTGAGGCCGAAGGCCGAACAACTATGGCCTTCACGGATCTATTATGGTCCTCCCCTTGTGAGGCCGAAGGCCGAACAACCACTGGCAATCACGGACTAGCAGTCAAGGCAGCCGAAGGCATATAAATATAATCTATTATGGTCCACCCTGTGAGGCCGAAGGCCGAACAACTATGGCCTTCACGGATCTATTATGGTCCGCCCTGTGAGGCCGAAGGCCGAACAACCACTGGCTATCACGGACTAGCAGTCAAGGCAGCCGAAGGCATATAAATATAATCTATTATGGTCCGCCCTGTGTGGCCGAACAACTATGGCCTTCACGGATCTATTATGGTCCGCCCTGTGAGGCCGAACAACTAGGCCTTCACGGATCTATTATGGGTCTAGATGGCTAAGGGCGGCCGAAGGACGCCCGCGCCAGCTAGTAATCTATAAAGCAGTGGTAAGAAACATCTAAAGCAAAGCAAAAGATGAGAATAACCGAAATGGGAACGTTCAGAACAATAACTGGCAGAACACTTCTAGACAAGGTTCCGAGTCTTTTGATTGCATCACCATAAACATGAGGACGCAATTGGAAAGACAAGCAATGCCTAATTAAAGAAGAAGAATAATAAAATGACACGTTTACATCTGTTCATACTACATACATGTAAATTTATTAAAATAATGAATTACACTGCATAACAAATTACGCAAACAACACAAATCACTTTGACAGATCAAAATTATCCAGGGCAACTCATATTCCTTTAAAAGAGCTTTATTTTCGCTTTGCATTTTAAGAATAACTAGCTGGCACGGGCGGCCTTGGCCGCCCTTAGCCATCTAGACCCATAATAGATCCGTGAAGGCCATAGTTGTTCGGCCTTCGGCCACACAGGGCGGACCATAATTGATCCGTGAAGGCCATAGTTGTTCGGCCTTTGGCCTCACAGGGCGGACTATAATAGATCCGTGAAGGCCTTAGTTGTTCGGCCTTCGGCTTCACAGGGGGAGGACCATAATAAATCCGTAAGGGCCATAGTTGTTCGGCCTTCGGCCTCACAGGGTGGACCATAATAGATCCGTGAAGGCCATAGTTGTTCGGACTTCGGCCTCACATGGCGGACTATAATAGATCCGTGAAGGCCTTAGTTGTTCGGCCTTCGGCTTCACAGGGGGAGGACCATAATAGATAAGTATTAACGGTTATCCAGTGTTTTAATTCGAAGAACCATCGCGTCATCCTAACATCAGAAGTGCGATCGATTAAACCCACGTTGAACCAACGGATAAGTATCAAAACAGATAATAATTTTTTTTTCTCTTCATTTTTCTTCTATATTTTTCTATTGTTTTGCACTAATTATCTTAAAAATGGCCGATCAAATAACCAATAACGATTTGTGCCAATTCATCAAAGAACTTATCGGAATCCGATCAGCCGAAATCAAGGATTCCTCCCGGGAAAAACTTGAATTCAGTCTGTCAAAATTTCATCCGGATCGAAATGATTATTCTATGAAGGAATGGTTGGAAGACGTGAACGCAATCAGAACAAGCCTAAATATTAACGACCAGATTATGATCCTAAAAACCAGCGAAGCCCTCCAAGGGAGAGCGAGAATGTTTTATGATGGTTGGAGACCGGCTGTTAGAAACTGGATTAGTTTCGAAAACGACCTGTTAACAACATTTCCAGATGATATTACATGGGACACGAAATTGCTACTAGCCGCCAATATGAAAAGCGACGAATTTAACAATTTGAATGAATACGCAATGAAAAAGATACGCAGCCTATACCGATACGAACCAAGCTTGATATGGGAGAAAATTGTGTCCTCTGTAATTGGTGGAATAACTTCAAGAAATCTACGAGAACAGCTACGATTACAACGACCAAAAACCCAGGAGGAACTCATGTTGTTACTTAACCAGCTCAGACCAGAACGTGGAAACGAAATAGATAGACCATTTCCAAAACGCCATAGACAATAATACGATAATTACGAAAGATCAGACAAACGCGCTAAACTTGGAATGAAGGCCCCATATTCTGGAAAATGTTTTATCTGTGATCACGTTGGTCACAAGGCGCTAGAATGTACTGCGAGATCAGGCAACACCAATCGTATGCCGCACTGAGGAAGTACGAAATGAAATGTCAGGAATGGACGAGGAATGGAATTATCAATTACAGAAATTGTTGAACGAATTGGAAAACCTAAGAAATTATAGCTGATCGAGCGACAAAAGCAAGTTTTCGACATACGAATTGATCGAACAAATAAACGACTTAAAGGAACTAGCGCAAGTATCTGACTATACTTATAATGATCTATCCAAGGAAATGGCAAAACATTTTTCGATGGATGGAAACCGTTTACCAGGAATTGGGATAATTTTGTGTATGATCTTGGTATGAACTTCCCAAATCAATTATTGAAGTGTTAAAAAGATTCAGTTAAAATGTGGAAACAATTGGACGTTGCCGATTATATGTAACCCTTCAAGAAGCTACAGTTGAAGTCGATTTAATCATGGAACCGGATGACACCATCCCTGGTGTAGACGCATTGATTGGTAACAGCACCAAAGATACGAAGTATACAGAATGGAAATAAATGGTCAGGATTGGACGAGAACTGGAAAAACAAAATACAGAAGTTATTGGACTCTACTTGTGACCAGATACCGCAAGCTGTAACTACTGGGAAATTTAAAAGATTCAACAGCACAGGTTTATCTAGATGACGTGATGATCGCCTCCGAAACCGTGGAACAGGGATTCGAATATTTGAAGTAAACGCTAGAAGTACACAAAAAGCAGGATCTGTAAGTTGGGTTATTATGAAATTTATTTAGTGACGAGTTCACGGTATTACACCCCTAACGGTGTAGAGTTATGAAAGACCACCCTTAACGGTGACAAATTCATGGTTCTACCCTTGGTGGTAATAAAATTTATTTTTGGTCTTAGTTGCATTCAATGGTTTTGGTCTCAATGAAATTCATGGTTCTACCCTTGGTGGTAATAAAGTTTGTTTTGGTCTTAATTATATTCAATGGTTTTGGTCTCAATGAAATTCATGGTTCTACCCTTGGTGGTAATAAAATTTATTTTTGGTCTTAGTTGCATTCAATGGTTTTGGTCTCAATGAAATTCATGGTTCTACCCTTGGTGGTAATAAAATTTATTTTTGGTCTTAGTTGCATTCAATGGTTTTGGTCTCAATGAAATTCATGGTTCTACCCTTGGTGGTAATAAAATTTATTTTTGGTCTTAGTTGCATTCAATGGTTTTGGTCTCAATGAAATTCATGGTTCTACCCTTGGTGGTAATAAAGTTTGTTTTTGGTCTTAATTATATTCAATGGTTTTGGTCTCAATGAAATTCATGGTTCTACCCTTGGTGGTAATAAAATTTATTTTTGGTCTTAGTTGCATTCAATGGTTTTGGTCTCAATGAAATTCATGGTGGACCCTTGGTGGTAATAAAATTTATTTTTGATCTTAGTTGCATTCAATGGTTTTGGTCTCAATGAAATTCATGGTTCTACCCTTAGTGGTAATAAAATTTGTTTTTGGTCTTGTTCAATTCAATGGTTTTGGTCTCAATGAAATTCATGGTTCTACCCTTAGTGGTAATAAGATTTAAATGGTATGAGAACACAAGCGAACGAAAATGATGGTCTTCTTTCTGTTTTTATTTGATGAAAAAAAATGATGACTGTTTTTATTTTTAATAAGAAGATGACGGCCGGGGGAGTCCCCCGCGCCAGCGAAAATGATGCCCGGGAAGAGTCCCGGGCCAGCAAAAATGATGCCCGGGGAGAGCCCCGGGCCAACGAAAATAATGCCCGGGAAGAGCCCCGGGCCGACGAAAATGATGCCCGGGGAGAGCCCCGGGCCAACGAAAATAATGCCCGGGGAGAGCCCCGGGCCAACGAAAATAATACCCGGGGAGAGCCCTGGGCCAGCGAAGATAACGACCGGGGGAGCCCCGTGCCAGCTAGATTAATTAATTTCATTAACAGGTTTTCACCAAAAACAGTGACGAGGACGTAACAATCGCAGGATGGCCGTGTTAAAAGCAACGAAAACCATACAAAAGCCAACCCTGATCAGTATCTGAATACACCCGCATCAGCTAGACACGCAAGACCGCCACGAATGGAATAATGTTGGTAGAAATACGCTGATGGACAAGAAATCAATGGACGCCATGAATTCACCGAAAACTAGTTACGAGGACGTAACAATCGCAGGATGGCCGTGTTAGAAGCAATGAAATCCTACGAAAGCCGACCCTGATTAATACCTGGACAACACTGATCAACAAGATGGAAATTATACAAGAGCCGACCCTGACCAATATCAGGACGTTTGAAACAAACAAATTATCAAATGTGTAAACTTGCTTTTATCTAAATTATCAAATGTGTAAACTTGCTTTTATCTAAATTATCAAGTTGGTAACCTGCTCCAACATGATAACCCAAAGTAAAAAGTAAGTTTAGTAGTTAAGTTTTTTGTGAAAGAAAATAAATTGAAGTATTAACGGTTATCCAGTGTTTTAATTCGAAGAACCATCGCGTCATCCTTACATATATTTAGATTTAAGAGAAAAATATCCAGTCTTATGCCTCGATTACACAGAGCGACTTTAGACGCTAGACGCTAGCGAATTTAGACGCAGCGTCTAAAGTCGCTCTGTGTAATCGACCTAGACGCTTAGACGCCGCGTCTTGAACAGACGCTGTTCGCTCGCTTTTAAAGTTGACAGCCGGGCTACTTTAGACGCTACACGCTAGCGTTTTTACACTCCGGCGTCTAAAGTCGCTCTGTGTAATCGACATGAGAGTGTAAAAACGCTATTGTGCTAGCGACTAGTGACTACTGTGGTTGTAACTTGCAAGATGTCAAATGCGCGATTGCAACTACGAGACTAGCGAGTTTAGACGCTGTGTGTAATCGGACAGGTCGCTACACGCTCAGTCGCTGGCGACTTTAGACGCTAGCGTCTAAAGTCGCTCTGTGTAATCGAGGCATTAGGGATCATAAGACGCGGAAAAATAATATTTTTCGATTGGTACCATTTTCATTATTATATTTTATGTTCCACCGGGAAGCAGCACTGCTCTTTAGCAATTATCATTCTTCTTAAATATGAGTTAAAAATTGAGTTTTCAACCAAAATCAAAAACTAGTGTATAAAATTTCAACTCAATGCGTTTGACTAATCGTTAATAGTCCAGTCAGTATAGACTTTCACCCATGAATAATTTATTTAGTGAATTTTTTTTCACAGCTGTCTCGGGGGGTCACTGGGAGTGTAAATTCAAAATGGCGACCAAATCATGCTTATGCGTATATTCGAAAAATGTTTTTTTTAGGTGAAAAACGGTTTTTCTTGAATAACTCGGCCGGTTTTGATTTTACAGAAAACCCGTGAGGACAAAAGTTGTATAAATTTTGATTTTCTACAAGTTTAGATCTCACAGTTTTTCTTCTAGGATCAAGATTTTTTGAATTAAACCTGAAAAAAGCGACAAATTCGAAATATTTCCATTATCTCGTTTATTTTCAACTTTACGGCACAAATGAAGAGGACCAAACATGTAGAGAATCAAATTCTGAACAATTTCGGTTCCTACCTTTTTTTTTCCAAAAATCGATATTTAAGGTCGTACGCCAATCATGGATAAACAGAGCGTAAACTCTTTTCCGCACCACCAAAGAGGTAGAGTTTCAGGCGCGTTTTTTTTATGACGTGGTATCCCCTATAGGCCTAATCCACGTATCGATACCTGCGCGGAATAACGAAATGTAATCTGAGAGTCCGGTTGGAAAAGTAGCTATGTCAAGGTCCGGTTGGAAAAGCAGCTTACTCAAAGTCCGCTTGAAAAAGCGGCTATGTCGCCCATTAAATTTTCTAATCTCATGTAATCCATGATGAAACAATTTCGGGAGCGAGATAGCCGCTTTTTTCAGCTAACTTTGAGTTACCTGCCTTTAAAAACGAACCCCGACATAGCTGCTTTTCCGACCGGACTCTGATACATGGTTATTCCGCGCAGGTATCGGTATCTTTTCTGTAGGCGTGAAAATATGGTTCCGGAACTATTCTTTTTTAGGTTTCTTAGCTGATGGTCCTGCCAAATCCATATCCTCGGTTTCTTCTTCGGCCAATTGGTCATGTCCGGTTTCACGTTCGTCAAGGTTCAGCGTTGAAGGTGCGGGATCGTCGATGTCGCTGTCATCATCACTGTCTTCGTCAGCGACACCTCGCAATTCCGTGACTTTATCGCAACTCTGCCCAGCGCAGTTGTGGCATAAGACAGAACATTTCAGTCCTGCCTTACGACACCCACACATTTTCCCGCAATTCTTTGTGCATTTGCACGAAATTGTGTTCAGCAGCGCTTCCAGGCGGGTGCAGCGGTTGTTGTTAGTGGTTCCAAACCCCTCGCATCTCCCGTCCAACCCCACTTTGTGCCGTCCAGCTAATTTCCAAGCCACATTTGCACCTGCAGATACGACCTGTATATGTGCTGCTTTGCCGCTTGTGATGTGGGTGGAAGAGATGCGAGGTTGAACTTCGCTTTGCTTACTGATTTCTTGAAGCACTTGAATCGAAGTTCGTCCAGCTTTTCGATGTTTTCGCCACCTCCGTACGCAGCAATCAGGAGACTTTTTCCTGCTGAAACCAAGACACGCTCGTCGACTTCCGGCTTCTTGAAGATGTCCAAAGTGGCACGTATTTTGGGAGACTTCTGAACTGCGTTAACAAACTTTGCTTTGCCGATATTGAAAAGCGACGACGTAGTGTCGCAGCCACTGATCGCATGTAGAAGCAGGATGTGCGTTGCAACTGATTCTTCGTACTTGAAGCTGGTCGGTGAGTACAGATGTTCTGGAGTCCGCCCTCTGCTCGGTTTCTTGAAGAAAACGTTCTTCAAGTTGCGGCCCAATCCTGTCAATAACACGAGAAGGTCGATGTCCTCTCCGATTACATATCACATATTTTCGGGTTAAATTCCGAAAATATCGATTTTTGGAAAAAAAGGTAGCAACCAAAGTTGTTCAGAATTTGATTCTCTACATGTTTGGTCCTCTTCATTTGTGCCGTAAAGTTGAAAATAAACGAGATAATGGAAATATTTCAAATTTGTCGCTTTTTTCAGGTTTAATTCAAAAAATCTTGATCCTAGAAGAAAAACTGTGAGGACTAAACTTGTAGAGAATCAAAATTTATACAACTTTTATTCTCGCGGGTTTTCTGTAAAATCAAAACCGGCCGAGTTATTCAAGAAAAACCGTTTTTCACCTAAAAAACCATTTTTCGAATATACGCATAAGCATGATTTGGTCGCCATTTTGAATTTACACTTCCAGTGACCCCCCCGAGACAACTGTGAAAAAAAAATTCACTAAATAATTATTCACGGGTAGGGTCGGTTTTGGACTGGACTATATAGTCCAGTCATTATAGATTTTGACCCGTGAATAAGTAGTTCTTGGATTTTTTTTTCGTAGGTCCCTCGGGGGGGTCACTGGGAGTGTAAATACAAAAAGTAGACTGAATCAGGCTCCTGCGTATATTCGAAAAATGTTTTTTTTCCAAAAAAACGGTTTTTCTTGAATAACTCGGCCATTTTTGATTTTACAGTAAAACCGTGAGAACAAAAATTGTAGGAAATTTGATTCTCTACAAGTTTGTTCCTCACAATTTTTCTTCTAGGATCGATATTTTGGAAATTAAATTTGAAAATACGACAAATTAAAAATATTTTCATTATCTCGTTTATTTTCAACTTTACGGCATAAATGAAGAGGACTAAACTTGTAGAGAATCAAATTCTGAACAATTTTGGTTCCCACCTTTTTTCCCCCAAAATCGATATTTTGGAAATTAAACCTGAAAAACGCGACAAATTCAAAATATTATCATTATCTCCTATGTTCCACGTTTTACGGCATAAATGAAAATATTTTTAATTTGTCGCTTTTTTCAAATTTAATTTCCAAAATATCGATCCTAGAAGAAAAATTGTGAGGACCAAACTTGTAGAGAATCAAATTTCCTACAATTTTTGTCCTCACGGTTTTACTGTAAAATCAAAAATGGCCGAGTTATTCAAGAAAAACCGTTTTTTTGGAAAAAAAACCATTTTTCGAATATACGCAGGAGCCTGATTCAGTCTACTTTTTGAATTTACACTCCCAGTGACCCCCCCGAGGGACCTACGAAAAAAAATCCAAGGACTAATTATTCACGGGTAGGGTCGGTTTTTTGGATATAATGACTGGACTAATAGGGCAAAAATATTAATTGTACGCACCCTGGTGGCTGTAATATCAACTAAATATTTGACGTCTTAATTAATTAAAATTATTTTAAAAATTAATTAAAATACGTTAAATGTATTCTTTTTTATTAAATTATCTATTTATTACTTAGTTGTAATGTATTATTATCGTTCAAAACCAAATCAAAGTATTTCTGATTTCTGTCAAGCGAGGTTATATCATTAGTGTGCATCAGCGTGACGTCACGTTGATGTTGCTTACAGCGCACCATCCGTTAATATTTCTCCCCTATAACGAAAAATAAAAACATGCTCCATGTTAAAACACCACACGTCATGGCTCCAGCTTTGGGAGCAGCTCACAAAAAGAAGAAATGGAAAAAAGTAGTATTTTAATCAAGAATGGCTTCTTAGATCATATTCAGCGATGAGAAAAAATTTAATCTCCATGGTCGAGATGGCTATAATTTGTATTGGCATAATCTACGAAAAGAAATAAGGAATTTTTCCAGAAGGAATTTTGGTGGCGGTAGTTGCAGCTTTGGGGTACATTTTGCGCTAAAGGAAAAGTAGCTTTATCCTTCACATCGACGAAAATAAATATAGAATTCTATATCACACTGTTGGACAATTATTTGCTTTTATTTATCCAGCGGAATAGACAAGTCAAGTTGCAACGCCTTCCGGAGCGCGCAAAACTATACGCAAAACTCCACCTACCTTTATCCTCTAGTTTTTCCGGCGACACTGCGGCTCTAGCTCAACAGAGAGCAATTTAGGTGTGGGTGTGAGATCCGGAGTGATTACCTGATCCCACTCTAAAGACAAACAAAAAAATATAAGGCGCCACACACTTCAAGTCGCACGACGAGATCTTAAGCCTGAAAGTGTGAAAGTTTTGGTTAAATAAAACTAGGTGATACGGTAGTACGTATAATGGAACACAAAAAAATTATATGCAAGTAGCAGTGACACAACGACAAAACAATAAAGGGTCTCAGTCGCAGCTGAATATATACTATCTAAAACCGACGTCAGATCTGATATCGCTTCCTCACAAAAGTCTTGCAAAGGTCTTTAAAAGGCCTTTAATGCAAACAAAAAAAAAAGGTTACGATGGTGATAAAGCTTCTTATCCGCCCCGGTACACCCGCGTGCAATAATCGAAACGTTTCCAAAAAAAAAGCAAGATACAGTGGTAATTGCTTACCCAGACTCTGATCGGTGATACGCCACTGGATTTACTCGGACGTCGCTGTTGTTGACAATATTGCGGCTGTCAATGATTATTAAATGTTGGAAGAACTCAGAAGAACTCCAGTGGACTCGGCTACCAAGTTAGACGGTATAAATCTTCTTATCAACGAATTAAAAGGTTAATATTTAGTGGTTTTGGCTGGGTCCAAAACGGTGGTTAATTGGTTACGAAGTTGGCGTAAAATCGACAATTCCCATAAAATTTATTGTGCCGACATAAACAGGT
This sequence comes from Podabrus alpinus, assembly GCA_932274525.1. Taxonomy (NCBI): domain Eukaryota; kingdom Metazoa; phylum Arthropoda; class Insecta; order Coleoptera; family Cantharidae; genus Podabrus; species Podabrus alpinus. The sequence continues at coordinate 89,424,592 of OW026455.1, read as the reverse complement.
AGAATATCCGGTACCATAAAAATATATTCGCAATTCTACTCCTGCAAAACGCAGCAATCTACTCTCGGTCGTCTAACCAAAAACTAATACGACGAGTAATCAAATCTTTCTCGGCTCCAAACAATCCCATAAATCGGTAGAGGAAATCAAGTATAAAAAACTATGTTCCAAACAATTAGAAGCCGAAAATGCGTAACTTTTAGGCACTCAAAAATTTTCCTGTCTACTATCGAAAACCACAAATTCGTTATCAATATGCTTTCTAAAAATATGTTCTCTATCTATTTAACCTTATAAAATTTGAAAATTAAAACTATGTACCGGGTGTTATAAAATTTTGTCAAATAATATCGAATTATACCGCATAAAACATAGTAGTAGCCGAAATTGTCTCAACGACAAGAATCAAAGGCTACAAAGTTCATTTTCAGCAAAATAATGCAGCCACACATACATGCAAGTCGCTAAACAAAAGACTGGTTATATCAAAAGAAAATTCGTGTTTTAGACAGGCCATCGAGATCTCCACATCCCATCGAATTGTAAACATTTGGGGCATACTAGTACGCGGTGTACTATATGCAAATAATAGGCAGTTTGCAGAAGTAAAAGAACTTCGCAGAGCAATTTAGAGCAAAATATTATTGATAATTCGGCTGGAAGTATGGAATATCTAATTGTTTCCTAAATTTAAAAAAAATGACAATAAAATTTCATATTAAACATATTTTCTAGGTTTTTACTTTTGAAAAATTCTTAATAACATAAATATTATTAAAGTGGTTAGGATTCCACTATAAATACCTTATAAATACGATAGGCCTCTCCTTTACCTAACAACTCGCAAGAGGTAACTGATGCGACACGCAACAACGCGATATTTGAAAAAGAGGGTATTCTATTATACCTATTTTATGGTTAGAAAAAAGAGAAGAGAGGAATCACCAACGAAAGAGTTGAGTGAAGCATAGATTTTCCAAAAGAGCAAAAGAACTCCTACAACACCAACCAAGGCCTTGAAAGAAAAAGAGAGCGAGGTAAAAGGAGACATCATGGAGGAAGTGCAAAACATGATAAGTACTCTGGCACTTACTGTTAACGCAGGATTCACATAGAATAAGAGAGAAATCGGAGAACTAAAGACAAAAATTGATAGAGTAGAAGAGCAATGGAAGGCGGAAAGACAAGAACTGAAGAGCGAAATTGAGGGACTCGACGACAGTTCATAAACAAGAAATGATAATAAATGGACTAGAAACGCAAGTGGAAAGATTTGAAAAAGAAAGAAAGAATGCATACCAACTGTTAACGCGTCTTTATGATTGATCTAACAATTAAGTTGGTAACAATTTATGGTGCAAACATGCAACATAAAAAATAAATCAATACCCCTATACCCTCATGAAATAAAAGACATGTGTGAAGAGATGTGAAGAAGAACAAGAAAGCCTGCGTGCTATACAATCGAAGAAAACAAGGAAGTGTGTGCCAAAATTCAAGAACTAAGTGTAAAAATTGTAATTTATAAATAAAATCGAATTATTAAATAAATCATCGGCAACCGCCGAAACACCAACCACGCAATAAACGAAAAACTTGTGGAAGAGTTCATCAAGAAGAAGGAATGCCGCCACCAGTCAGACTTATTTATGAAGTAAACATGGTTAAAGATTATTTTGTAACATTCGGTGTGAAGATTTCATGTTAGGAGATGAGCCCGTCGTATGTCCGATTTGCATAAAAGCAATTCATCCATCTGCGGTATTAAAAAACCAAAGTAGACATCGAGCGTAATGGAACCAGTGGCATAGCTAGGGGGGGCGGACCGCCCCGGGTGCCACCCATCTAGGGGTGCCACCCGACCTCAAATTATCCTTTTTCCTGAGGTGCAACCTCTAAAAAATAAAAAAAAGCCGAGGTGGGGGTGACACCCGACCGCAAATTATGCCTTATGGTTGTTTCCTTGAGTGTAACCCCTAAAAGAAAAAAGGTCACCAACGTAGGTGGGGGGTGCCATCCATGAAATCCGCCCCGGGTGTCACCCATGCTAGCTACGCCACTGAATGGAACCTATGGAAATCATGAACCTTAGTACTCCGTATTCATTTTTCAAACATTTTTTCACTGATGATCTTCTGCAAAAGATAGCCGATGAATCAAACTTGTATTCATTGCAATGAAATCCAAATAAGTCTGCTAACATCACTCAATAAGATCTTCTCTATATAAGAGATATCATCGGCATATATATCGATTGTGCACATGCCAAAGACTCGGTCATACTGGAGCACCACATTAGGTTTTCGTCAATTAAAACAAGCAATGAGCGAAAAGAGTTGACAAAATTCGCCAGTATTTGCATTTTAATGATAATTGACGATAAATGATAATAAACACAATTATTGCCGAGCAGATGTGTGCCAGTTAAGGAAGGCACAGTTTCAAACAATATATGCCCGAAAGTCACACAAGTGGGGGTATTAAATTATTTATTCTGGCTGGAGTATCCGGTTATGCTTATAATTTTGAGGTATATTTATGTTGGAAAAGTCAATATTAATACTGACGAGGATCTAGGAGTTACTGGAAATTTGATCCAAAGATTATGTAAAATTGTCCCTACAAATCAAAATTATGTAGCGTACTTCGTCAACTTCTTTACAAGCCTTCCATTGGTAGGCAATTTTGTCTTGCAAAAAAGGGAATATTTTCTTTAGGTGTACGTTGAGAATATCCAATTCTCAAATTCAATTCATTAGTAAGGTTATCCTAAAAAGGATAGATAAATTCATAGAATGGTTTCAACATTTTATAGATTCCATTCCACTTGCTGTTGTCACCAAATTAAATATCCTATCACCAAATTACATAGTGTTGACGAAAAATAGTAGAAAGTTAATAAAACCCTTATCATGGTGTTATATTGTGTAAATTTACTTGTAACGTGTAAACATAACATCAGATTACAACCCTACACCATTGTGGTGGTTAATTTCAGATTACCTCTAATTTTAATAATCATGATTCTAAAATTATCACCAACATAGCTGTAATATATTTGAATATTGTAAAATAGGGGCCATCACTAGGGGGGCGCTAATGGCATTTTATATAGGTGATCTACATCCATGATCTACATCTACTCGAGTAGGTCAAATAATTATTATTACTTGTATATTATTATTGAGTGCGACGTTTTAAAGTAAATATAACCTTTATAATTAAATGTGTTTTGGTTTTAATCGGAATATGTAGCAATTAAATGACGACGAGGATGAATTGGAGAAAGAAAGAAGATTGCAAAAATAGAAAAGAAGAAAATTTGTTTATTTTTGGTTTCTCCGGGAAAAGTGTCCGATTTTGGGTTTGGAAGGAGACTTGTGAAGAAAATTAGGAGACAATTTTAGTTATTTTCGGAAGAAGTTCTGATTTTGGTTTGAAGGGAGACACGTGCAAAGTAAAAACATCTTTTTTTGCTAGTTATTTTTGGAAAAAGTTCTGATTTTAGGGTAGATTAAGACACGGAAAATGGCAAATGAACCAGGGCAAACGGGGGTGATAAGAAATGAAAGATTTAACCCAGTAGAGGAGTTGAAAGTAGGAGATGATTGGGAGATATTTTATGAAAGATTGGAGCATCAATTCGAAGCACAAGATATTCCGGAAAAAAACAAGTATCAATTTTATTAACATGTATCAATACAATATAGAAGTGTACAAAATAGTGCGAAACTTATGTAATCCGAAGAAACCAAAGCAGATGAAGCTCGAAGAATTAGTAAAGTTGTTGTCATCGCAGTTTCAACCAAGAATACCGGTGCATAGAAGGAGACGAGAATTCGATGGGTTGCGACAAACAAACGAAAATATTGGGGAGTGGCATGTCAAAGTGAAAAAGGTAGCGGCGGAGTGTGAATTTAAGTTTTGGTGAAATTATCACCAACATAGCTTACTTCACCCTACAATGTAGTGCAAAGACTTCATGTCGGCGGATGTGCCCATTGTATGTCCGATTTTCATAAAGCAATTAAAGACTCTGCGACATTAAAGAGGAAATCCAACGATTTGCACAAACGCAATTAAGGAGTCTTCGACATTAAAAAGGACTGCACGAAAAACTATGCAAAATATCGAGCGGAAAAGGTTTCTGAAAGAAAAATATAAAATCGATTTAAATGCCATTTTTAAAAGTGGCGAAGATTTAATTAAAGAAGAAGTGCTGAACAAGGAGATATTATTAAAATAGAAGGAATTTTGAAAAAGGAAGGTTATAAAACAAATATTGGAAAACAATGTGCTGCATTTAAGTCGGTGTTTAATTGGGAGAGGCTTTATTTTTCAAGAAGACAATGATCCCAAGCACTCATCGATGTTGTGCAGAGACTATTTGAGAGAAAATGAGAAACGGAGAGTGCTAAATTATATCGATTGGTCACCTGCCCCGGATTTGAAACCTATAGAGCCATTGTGGGAGGAACTGCATCGGAAGGTTCGACTAAAGGGTCCAAAATCATAAACCCATTTATGGCAAGTCTTGGAAAATTGCTTATAATGCAATTCAATCTGAAACTTTGGATAAGCTCACCCAAGGAATGCCTCGTTTGTGCCGAACTGTTATAAAAGCAAAAGGTGGATTTTTTAAGAAAACAGAATTTGGCCAACATAATAACATTTTTTCAGGTTTTTTTGTTAAATTTGTTGTATATAAATTATATTACTTGATTTCTTTTAGACATTTCTGCATCTGGAAGCTGATATACCTATATGTATGTATATTTTATCAAAATATTTCTATAATATATACGGTGTAGTCTCTACAACGTGAACATCCACAAACATGAACACCTGATTTGATTTTGTACCTATTCCAAAACGTGAACGCAAAAGTTATCGTATACTCTAAAACGTGAACAATGTTATCAATACAAATTTAAAACTTCATACAACTCTTATTATTATATTATTCTTATGTTTTTGTACCAAACCAACCAAATTGTTTAGCTTTAGAAAATAAAATAAAACTTTTAACGGATGCTAAAAAAGGTTTTGGAGTTACTTATTTATCAAAAAAATAAGAAGTTGCCAAGTCAACTGTGTGTAGTATTAAAAATAAACAGTTAAAGATTACCTCTAGAGATGCTGAAACATAATTATGCCGGCCCAAGAAAAGAAAAAGAAAGAAAAAAAAGGTCAGAATTTTCCAGGATGGAAAGAACTAGTCCAGGTAAGGAAGGTTTTTAGCTTGCAAAAAATCCGGGCAAGCTGAATTTTGGTAGAGATGTACATTGGAGTGTTCTAATGAACCTCCTAAAAATCCCACGCCGGCATCCCCCGCAATCGGGGGTTTTAGCTCCTCCAACGCGATTTTTTGCCGATAACTCGCTTATTTACGCTTATATGAAAAATTATTACGAGTATTAGACCATAATTGAAGAGCATAAAATTCTCTATAAAATACATTTTTTTCAATTTTTTCCATAGCACACTAATATTGAAATAATTGACCCAAAACACGACTCACCCTTAAAATGGCATAATATTGATTCCTTGCAGGGAGAGAAATGTTTTCAGGCACGGGAAGTGATTTTAAAGTAAATTAATTAAAATTTGAGCAAAGGTTGGAAAATGAAGAGCAAAATGGATTTTTTCAAAATTTGCCCAAGTTATAGTATCTTCCAAGTAACGAAACCAAAATTTTGGTTTGAGCTTACAGAAGGTCCGGGTAAGCTGAAATTTGGCAAAGATGTATATTGAAGTGTTCTAATAAACCCCCAACATGTTTCATAAAAATCCCAAGCCGGCGTTCCCCCAAATGAGGATTTTAGTCCCCTAGGTGCGGTTTTCGCCTATAGCTCACGTATTTTTACTTTTACGAAAAATTACCATTAAACAAAGTTTAATTTGCCTATTACCGTATATATTGTAGTACTACCTACTGCAGCGCCACAAGTTATAGAGAATTTTAAGTTCTTCAACTTTGCTTAATGGTAATTTTTCGTAAAAGTAAAAATACGTGAGCTATAGGCGAAACACTGCACTTAGGGGACTAAAATCTTCGAACGCCGGCTTGGGATTTTTATGAGTCATTTTGGGGGTTTATTAGAACACTTCAATATACATCTTTGCCAAATTTCAGCTTGCCCGGACCTTCTGTAAGCTCAAGCCAAAATTTCGGTTCCGTAACCTGGAAGATACTATAACTTGGGCAAATTTTGAAAAAATCCATTTTGCTCTTCATTTTCCAACCTTTGCTCAAATTTTAATTAATTTACTTTAAAATCACTTCCCGTGCCTGAAAACATTTCTGTCCCTGCAAGGAATCAATATTATGCCATTTTAAGGGTGAGTCGTGTTTTGGGTCAATATTTCAATATTAGTGTGCAATGGAAAAATTTGAAAAAAATGTATTTTATAGAGAACTTTATGCTCTTCAATTATGGTCTAATAATAATTTTTCATATAAGCGTAAATAAGCGAGTTATCGGCAAAAAATCGCGTTAGAGGAGCTAAAACCCCCGATTACGGGGGACGCCGGCGTGGGATTTTATGGGCCTTTTAGGAGGTTTATTAGAACATTCCAATGTACATCTCTACCAAAATTCAGCTTGCCCGGATTTTTTGCAAGCTCAAGCCAATTTTTCGGCTTCGTTGCCTGGACTAAACATCATATAAATGGCTTTCGCAACAACGAGAAAAATGCTCCTATAAGTGGTAGCATATTAAAACAAAAAGCCAAATATTTTCATGATAAATTGCAAGAAAATCAATATAATTAGTACGTTCTCTGCTAGTTCAGGTTGCTTGCAAAAATTCAAGAAACGGCATGGCATAAGATTTTTAACAATATTTGGTGAAAAATTATCTTCACAGCCAGAACTAGTTTTTCCTTTTTTACATAAACTTGCCAGTACAATTAAAGAGCTAAATTTAGATCAAAATCAGATATACAAAGCGGATGAAATCGGCTTGTATTGGAAGCTTTTGCCAGGGAAAACTTATGTATCCAGTGAAGAGAAAACTACCCCTGGTAGAAAAACAGCAAAAGAACGAATAACATTTTTAACATGTACAAACCCAACCGGATTACAGATATTGAAACCTTTAATCATAGGGAAATCAAGAAAACCACGATGCTTCAAAAAATTTCAAGTTCCTGTGCACTACAAAAACTCCAAGTCTGCATGGATAACATCATTAATTTTTAAAGAATGGTTTAATAAAATATTTGTTCTTGTAAGATCACCTAACCTTTCGTCTGCATAATATTACAATCTCAAAAAACTTTTAGGTGAGAACATTTCTTCTCTTTGTTTTTCTTCTTTCTTATTTGTTTTTATATTCCATTTCATAAACGTAAATGTTAATTTAGCTATTTTTTTACCTATTTTCAATCCATGTAATTAAATATCCTTTTAAACCTATAATACGTACAATAGTACAATGGCGGCTCTAGAAACAGATAATATTGCTACCAAAAATTAGAATAAATTTGGGAATTGTAATAACTTTTTTATCTCCTTTACCTACATATTTAAAAATGTAAAAATATTTTATCTATTAAAATAAATAGTTGTAACAAAAGGAAAAGCTTTGTAATGTAGAATATTTTTCTACTATAATAATAATGGGAGGACGATGTTGGATACATGAAGAGTTTCCTTCCATTATAACAAACCTCCACACAATAAATTAGTTTAAAAAAAATTGAAAAGTACTTACATTGGTACAGCAGCAGTGGCTTGGTGTGATCGCTGGTTGGGTTACAGCGCGGAAATTGTGAGTTCGAATTGCGGACTTGACTGAATTTCTTAGCGCGGCCCTCCGGTGAACATCAACACTTTATGGATAAATTACTTGAAAGTAAAAGAGAAACAAGAGGATTGATCCACTTCAATAAATGGATCGTAAAGACTTTGCAGAAGAATTTCCTTATACGTAAATAACTATTAACACAGACTACTCTGATACGTATGACAATATAGATTTGGACAAAAACGGAAATACATATATATTTTTTAACTACACTTCAATCTTTTAATCCGCCAAAACCATCGAATAACACAAAATCAATTACTTATGCTAAAATGAAGGATTTAAAGAAAATGTTGCTATACACCAATCTACCATCCCATTTACTTACACTAACTTGTCACACATTACTCGTAGAGGCCAAACTGTAGAGGAAAACGACAAAGTTTTACCCAACATAATGGGAGATGAAAACGAAGATGAAGATTTTGTTTAATGTAACTAATGAAAGACTGCCGATAGGCCATCGCAAAAATCCACTTTCTCTCCCGAAATTAGACTTTGCGATTTCTATCTGTTCTCTCGTATATAATAACAATATTTTAGTTACTGTTTTTGGAGTTAAAATATATTTTTCAACTAATTACATGTTTTATCATTATATTGAGTTTACCTATTAAAGGGGTGTAGAAGTGTTGTAAAATTTAATAATAAAAACAATCATGCACTCCATTCTGCATTCTAAAAAATATTTATTCTTATCGAAAACAGAAGTGATCCAAATGAAGAAAATCCAAAATTTTCCTAATAAAACAAATTTTCATAATTTTCTATATAAGATAAATTAATTATTACGAATTCTGATGATATTAAAAATTATTTAGCAAAACGTTTATTAAAGTAAGAGCAGGATTTATGAAAGCGCGTTTTAGCGAAGATACGATTTCATTTGTGTAGCAGAACGTCTGTTGTTCCGATGTAACTTCGTGTAAAAAAATGTTTTTGCTAATAAGTGCTGGTGTAGTATTAACAGTCAAAAACCTAAAGAAGTAAAACGTAAGTGGGTCAAAAAATGGCTTGTTAGTAGAGTGCAAACTCGCTTTTATTTTCACTTTTGTGGGCATTTTGAGGTAAAAAGTAACAACCTATCCAAAAATGTTCCTCATGCTTCACACATTCGAAATCTATAAGTCGTCCAATGGCAAAAGGCACAATTTGAAAATTTTGATTTAGCCCCATGACGATAAACTTCGATACCTAAAATATATGTGTGAATTTTTTCAATGGATTCTGGCCCTTCTACTTGAAAAAATTAGTTAAAATTTTGCAAATACATGCACGGTTATAGTGTAAGAACATTGAGCACATTTTGATCAAAAAAATCCAAAATCGGGTTTCTGCGATTTTTCGACGGATTTCTTTAGGTAATTGTTCGTACTTTAACATACTAAAAAACGTCTTCTCGGAACCCTGAGCTTCTTACCAAATTCTTCGTCTGAAGTTGAAATTTTTTATGAAGGAGTGAAAATTATGTTTTTCGGCAAAATATTTTTAAACAAATTTCTATTTCAGCTATATTGTTATCATATAACTTATTAACAAAATTAAAAACTTGAAATATTTTAACAACATCCTCGAAATCATGAAAAGAAGAGTTTCCTAAAAATGGTCAGGGGGTTCTGATTTTTGGATATGTTTTGAGGTTTGGGGTCCTAATAAAAACTCTGGGTTCGCGACCTCGGCGACCGCCCGGAAGTGCCAAACTTTAAAAAAAAATGGCGAAAACAAAATATTTCATTATCAGTTGACTTTAGGACGAAAATGACTGCTATAAATCTTATGGAGAACAAAATTTACTACAACTTTTATCTAAGGTATTTTTTTCTAAGTCTAATAGTTGCTGAGCGCAGTCAGAGCAAAGTCGAGCGTTTTTGAAATTTTCTAAAATGTGCTCTATTTAACAGTGCTGGCCCTCAGCAACTATTCAACTTAGAGAAAAATACCTTAGATAGAAGTTGTAGTAAATTTTATTCTCTATAAGATTTATAGAAGTCATTTTCGTCGTAAAGTCAACTGGTAAGGAAATATTGCGAAGAAACATTTTATTTTCGCCATTTTTTTTTAAATGGCGGCACTTCCGGGCGGTCGACGAGGTCGCCAACTCAGAGTTTTTATTAGGAGCCCAAACTTTAAAATCAGAACCCCCTGACCATTTTTAGGAAACTCTTCTTTTCATGATTTCGAGGATGTTGTTAAAATATTTTAAGTGTTTTTAATGAGTTATATGATAACAATATAGCTGATTCTCCGAAAATTCCCAGAAAACCGATTTTGAATTTTTTAATTTTCTTACACTATTATGGAAGAAATAATTTTCGAACTCAATTTACTCCAGATGAACAACCACAATATTTTAATTATTTTCATGTATTGTGCCGTTTACACTAAGCTACTGCCGAAACTGTGTATTTCTCAAAAACTTTATTGAGAATAATTTATAGATTGATTTTTCCAGCTTATCACAATGTAATTTTTATATTTTTTAGGGTTTTAAGAAGGTCTAAAATCGTTTAATTGAACCGAGATGTAAAATCTTGAAATTCACGCCAGTACCATTGCGGTGAAGTTATCGCTTCCTTTTATCTTCCCCGCTTCTCACCTCGTCAAGACATTTTTGCAAAGACACTTGAACATTAGTTAAAATCTCATTTTTTATTGTTAATAAATGAATTAAATAAATAATTTTTACGGAAATAACTTTCAATCAAATTATATACTATGCCTGTTTCCAAATTTTGAAAATAAAATATGAAAAAATGGAAATTTATATAAATCGATTTTCAGCAAAAATTTGCCAAAAAAATAATAAATAGTTTGTAGTATGTGAAAGAGTATACTTTGTTTTAGGCACCACATAAATTTTATGCAATTTCATAGAAAAATAAAAATCTTTTAGGCACTTGAAAGTTGCGAATATTCATATGACTTCTAAAAGTAGCATTTTTCTGTGTATTTTTTGAAAAGGCATAAGTTAGAATAATAAAATTTTAGTATGACATTTAGCATTAACCAAATTATATCTAACATTTTTTTCATAAGTTTTCACACCTTAGTTTTAATGTTATTCAGTCTTACATTCTGAGGTCAGAACTTGAGAAATTATGTATCGTATGTAAGGTAAGCGCATATCGAAGCAAAAATTATTTTTGCTCTTCAAGTTCTGACCTAAGACTTTAAGATCGAATAACATGAAAAATAAAGTGTGAAAACTTATGAAAAATTGTAAAATATAATTTGGTTAATGCTAAATGTAATACTAAAATTTTATTATTCTAACTTATGCCTTTTCAAAATTATTTCGAAAAATACACAGAAAATGCTACTTTTAGAAGTCGTATAAATATTCGCAACTTTCAAGTGCCTAAAAGATTTTTATTTTTCTATGAAATTGCATAAAATTTATGTAGTGCATAAAACAAAGTATAAAACTCTTTCAGATACTATAAACTGTTTATTATTTTTTTGGCAAAGTTTTGCTGAAAATCGATTTTTGGGTCATTCCATCTCAAATCAACTGAAAGATAGGCAAAATTGACTCGACCCCCACCAAATTTGACGAAACTAGGGACACACCATCTTAGTAAGAAATAAAAAATACAATTTTAAGCATTTGTCTAAAAAGGCATTTGTTTCCTTGTTTTAGTCCTTCAAAAAGTCAAAAACTTGTTATGTAGACTTGTAGGAAAACGACTGTAACTTCATCTACAGTGGTCTAAATTTAAAAATTAAAAATTTTCTGAAAAGGTAAATGAACGCCCTCATTCAAGTATTCAACAACATTTTATTTTTTCAACCCCTAACTGGATTAATTTTCTAATATTAACCCTATTTCAACCCCTATTTCTAAAACGGTTTTTTTATTTTGTTCATTTTTTAACTATTTTTTTGTGCAATTGTACTGAGCATGCATACCAAATTTGATCTTGGATGAGCATGGGTTCGGTTACTAAAAATAAATTAAGTATAGCGAGAAACAGACAAAAATCAGTTTTTCGCCGATTTCTTAAGTTTCTTTGAACTTTATGACAAAATAGTTTAATATAAAATTAAAGATAATAAAATTCTCTACAAAAAAACTTCTATACATATTTTTCGTCAGATTCGTATTAACATAGCAATAACCGCTCAAAGTATAGATAAGTTGCGCGACCACGGTTTTAATTATTTAAAATGATCGGACTCGATTTTCAATTAATTGTATAGATTTTCATCATAAATATTTATTATCTAAATGTAAGTTTACCACATCATCTATAATGTTGATAAAAATTGTAGCATAATACAACACAGCAGTTAATTCACAAATTTTTTTTTGTGAACTTAATTTGTTTGCATGTTAATGCCAGCTAAATGTGACATTTTTCAGTTTACACCCTCAAATATCAGGGTGTATAACTTTGGAACTAATAAACATAGTGCGCTGATTTATTTTCAACAAACTTATTAGTTTAGATTGCCGGAACAAATATTTTTTTAATTGTTAGTTTTGCACCCCCTCCCCAAACGGGTCTATTTTTCCCCTAAAAATTAATATATATTATTAGGCCTAACATAGTCAACATGGGTACCAAATTCTATTTTGGGGCGACAATTGCAGATTGAGAAAAAATATATATATATTTTTTTTCTGAATCTGCAATTGTCGGCCCTAAATGAAATTTGGTGCTCAGGTTGACTATATTAGTCCTAACAATATATATTCATTTTTACGGGAAAAGAGACCAGTTTGGGGGGGGGGGTGCAAAACTAACAAATTAAAAAAATATTTGAAAATAAAACAGCTCATTATGTTCATTAGTTCCAAAGTTATACACCCTGATGTTTGAAAGTGTAAAACTGAAAAGTATCACATTTAGCCGGCCATAACATGGAAACGAATTAAGTTTACAAAAAAAAACAAATAATATATTTTTGGTTTATCTGCTTTGTGGTAGTATACTAAAATTTTTATCAAAATTATAGATGGTGTGGTAAATTTATATTCAGAAAATAAATATTTATGATGAAAATCTATACAATTAATTGAAAATCGATTCCGATCATTTTAAATAACTAAAACGGTGGTCGCGCAACTTATCTATACTTTGAGCGGTTATTGCTATGTTAATACGAATCTGACGAAAAATATGTATAGAAGTTCTTTTGTAGAGAATTTTATTATCTTTAATTTTATATTAAACTATTTTGCCATAAAGTTCAAAAAAACTTGAGAAATCGGCGAAAAACTGATTTTTGTCCGTTTCTGCCTATACTTAATTTATTTTTAGTAACCGAACCCATGCTCATCCCATGATCAAATTTGGTATGCATGCTCAGCACAATTGCACAAAAAAATAGTTAAAGAATGAACAAAATAAAAAAACCGTTTTAGAAATAGGGGTTGAAATAGGGTTAATATTAGAAAATTAATACAGTTAGGGGTTGAAAAAATAAAACGTTGTTGAATACTTGAATAGGGCGTTCATTTACCTTTCCAGAACATTTTTAATTTTTAAATTTAGACCACTGTGGATCAAGTTACAGTCGTTTTCCTACAAGTCTACATACCAAGTTTTTGACTTTTTGAAGGACTAAAACAAGGAAACGAATGCCTTTTTGGATAAATCCTGAAAATTGTATTTTTTATTTCTTACTAAGATGGTGTGTACCAAGTTTCGTCAAATTTGGTGGGGGTCGAGTTAATTTTGCCTATTTTTTAGTTTTATTTTCATATTTTATTTTCAAAATTTGGAAACAGGCATATACAATTTGATTGAAAGTTATTTCCGCATAAATAATTTATTTAATTCATTTATTAACAATAAAAAAAATGAGATTTAAAATATGTTCAAGTGTCTTTGTAAAAATGTCTTGACGAGGTGAGGAGCGTGGAAGATAAAAGGAAGCGATAACTTCACCGCAATGGTACTGGCGTGAATTTCAAGATTTTACATCTCGGTTCAATTAAACTATTTTAGACGTTCTTAAAACCCTAAAAAACATAAAAATTACATTGTGATAAGCTGGAAAAGTCAATCTATAAATTATTCTCAATAAAGTTTTTTGAGAAATACACAGTTTCGGCAGTAGCTTAGTGTAAACGGCACAATACATGAAAATAATTAAAATATTGTTTGTTCATTTCGAGTAAATCGAGTTCGAAAATTATTTTCTCCATAACCGTGCATATATTTTCAAAATTTTAATTAATTTTTTCAAGTAGAAGGGCCACAGAGTGGCCACTTTTTCCATTGGACGACTTTTTGACTTTTTGACGACTTATAGATTTCGAATGTGTGAAGCATGAGGAACATTTTTGGATAGGATGTTACTTTTTACCTCAAAATGCCTACTAACTTCGTTGGGATAATTTGCTAATATATGGCGCCAAGGCGCGCGTTTTGTTCCTGCCAACTCGTTGACCCATAGAACTTGCAGGTGACATTTGTTCCGATAACAAAGTGCATTACTTTCATAAATATATGCCATAAATGTAAAAATCCCATTTGTGGAGAGCATAAGTCAAGCGCTTGTCCCAAGTGCCTTTAAGGCCAAAATGAATAAAATATTTTTTACTAACGTACCTACTTAATATTTAAACTTTATAAAAAAATTATTTTTACAAGTTTATAGTAATATATTATATAAGTCTGAAGAAAATATTTCAAAACTTTCAATTTTGCAAAGTGAAAAATGTCAAGTTTTGCTCGTTTAAGTTTATTCCTAATAAAATACGAAAAAACCTTAATGTTATTCATTTATACATAAACACAATGACATTTATAGGGATATATTACTACTGACGCAAACATATTGCGCACACAACCCAAAATATATGCTGTCAAACCATAACATTATACACGTCGAAATGACGTATGGTTATCTTTAATATACGATAAGATATGGTTATCCATCTAGGGTAAGGTTAAGCGACTTATTTGTGTCTGAGCACTCTACATGTATATCAAATTGCACGAGAGGTTCATACAATCGTGCAATATTGGTGCGACCGCCGGTAGCAAGCACACACACTATGCAATTTTCGCATACAATCTCCAAGTTGTTACAAAATGTCGGTACAATCGTTGTATGGTGCATTTGCTGTTTAGAGACCGAACGTCATCACTGGAGGGTTAAAACCAAGTTAAAACTATGTATGAATGAATATATTTACAAATTATCATAGTTCGTAATAAAACAATAGTAAGGAAACGGAGTAATTGGATTTTTTTGACTTTTTTCAGTCTCTGTATGTAGTCAAAGGTCACCTACTGTGACCGATAAATTTTTTCGATTTTTTTTTATTACATATTTTTATAGTTTGGGGTCTTGCAAATGTGTCCAAAAAATATTAAAGTGAAAGTCATCAAATTACCCGAACTATAACGGATTTTATGTATCAACCACTATGCACCTCATTTACAGCACAAAAAAGTTTAAAACGATTTACTCGAAACTACATTTCTCAGGTGCGTCATTTCGAAACATGAGTTACGCGTCGATCTGTACCTTGTACAATTTTCAATAAAAAGCTTTACAAAAATTTTAGGTGTTAGTTTAAATGTGAATAAATAAGTATCTTAAATTTTAGCTCAATGGCTGTAACAGTTTTCTCAAATTTAATTCCTAAAAATCAGCTTGAAAACGATTGTTCACAGTAGGTAACCCTCTTAAAAACTGATATCAGTGAAATTAAAAGCTTACCCCAAACATTTATCGAATAATTATATTCGTTTTTAAGCAATTTTAGAATTTGAAGGCGATTTACGCATATTAACACTTGATATAAAATATTATTAGTATTTTCTCGCGAAAAAATCAACGTACATTTCAATCCAAATGACATCACATTATTAATTTATTTATAACCTTCCTCTCTGAATCCTCTGAATGTCGGAAAATTTTATCCATGGGCGTACGCAACAGTTTAAAAACAGGCCAAAAAAGATATCTTTTATTACATTACGTTTATCCGATGATCCAAATAAACAAAAACTCATCAATACTCACAAAACACATTTATTGGAATCAATATTTAAATATAAAAATTTTAAAAATTGAAACATAACAGAAACGGGGTCTTTCCATATCAACGCATCCAATTTTTTTCAATTTTGCTCAAATTTGGTATATTTCTAATAACAGTTATTCCAAATAAACGCACCAGAATTTTTTTTGTTTGGCTACCAAGTAGTCCGTTTACATTGTACAGCCCTCCAAAATAATTCAAATTTGGCTTGTAGTCGTGTAGAGCTTGGATAAATAATTTCTACGGGCCGAACGGTAACACTTAGAGACACGAATTTGTGCAAGAAGAAGAACTTTTAAGGTATATGACGCAAGATCATATAGAGGAACAACTGTAGATACGGATCACAATAAGGTCAAAATGGGTAAGATCCACAAAAAAATGTCACGAAAAAGAGCAAACCAATAGATTTGCAACAGAAAAATTAAATGACGATAAAAACCAAAAGAAATATGCGCGAGCGTTACAAGAGGAGATGAAGAATGGAGCAATATTAAGGGTAGCATACTGAGAGCAGCCGAGAAGACACTTGGTCAAATGGATAAAAACATAGAAAACGAATAGTTTGACGAAGAATGTGAAGCTATGATAGAAGCAAAGCGAGAAACCAGAATGAAATGGTTGAGAAGATAAAGAAAAATACAAAGAAAATACAAGACATAGGTACTGCTATCGTAAAATGTGCAAATATAAGAAACAAAAATTGATAGAAAGAGTGATGCTTGACATAAAAGAAACCCATCATGGAAACCCCAGAAAATTTTACAAAAAAATAAAAAGAACAAAAAATCAAAAACAAAACAGAAGCAAGAGGAATCAAGGACAAAAAAGCAAATACCAAATATGAAGAAACGGAGATTAACAACATATGGAGAAATATTTTAAAGAACTGCTAAATGAAGAGACATCAGAAGAAAACACAAAACATCGATCAGAAATGAAGAAGAATCAATGTAGGATCCCGAGTATGAAGAATTCTATAAAGTTTTAATGTCGATGAAAAATATAAAAACACCAGGATTGAACTCCATAAATTCCGAACTAATGAAAATGGGAGATAAAACTATGATGAGAAGAATTACGAACTAATGTTAGTATGGAGAGAAGAAAGAATGCCAACGGAGTGGAATATAGCAAAGATAGTTCTAATACACAAGAAAGGAGACATGAGAGAATGTAAGAACTACAGAGGAATATCATTGCTGAATAACGCCGATCAAGTCCTATCAAAAATGATAATTCAAGACTGCAAGAATACGTAAACAGAGAAATAGGTGACTTCCGACCCGGCAGATCAACAACAGACGCAATATTGGAAAATTGCTACGAACACGACATGGGAACTGAGATGCTATTTGTTGATTTTAAACAAGCCTTTGACAGAGTCAGCAGAGGTAATATGATCAAAGAATTGGAAGAAATGAAAGTACCTGCAAAGCTTATAAGATTAATACAGGTGATAATCAAACAATTGCCTGCGATAGTAACAACAAAAAGGCAATACCGAAGAATTCGACATAAACGCTGGAGTGACACAGGGTGCTGCATTGTCAGCCACATTATTCGATATCGTACTGGAGGGTATTTTAAAAAGAGCTAAGGCCATCCGCACACGGAGCTACTCAAAAGTGACGGAACTCGTTTTTTACTGAGTTCGACCATTCACACACGGTCGTATATTATACTTCTGTGTGTGAATGGTCGAACTCAGTAAAAAAAGAGTTGCGTCACTTTTGAGTAGCTCCGTGTGCGGATGACCTAAATGCAATGGAAACATTACAAATAAAGAGGTCCAAGGCAATGATCGAGACGTTTATAAAGTTGAAAAAAGAAGTAGAAAAGGCAGGACTAGAGGTAAATTCATGAGCTGTTATAGAGAAAGAAATAAAACAATGAATAAAGTAACGGTACTAGATTATGCTTTTGAGGAAGTAAAAACATTCAGATACCTGGGAATGCAAATTAACAACACAAATGAGAGAGAAGAAGTAATTAAGGGCAGGATAATGGCTGGAAACAGAGCGTTCTAATGTAACAAGAAACTAATAATGAGTAAACAAATACAAAACAGAACAAAGATAAAAATATACAAGACCCCGATTAGACCCGTAGTAACGTATGGAATGGAGATAATGTGCCTAACGAAGAAAGAGGAGGAAAAGCTGCGAATTTTTGAAAGAACAATAATGAGAAAAATTCTAGGGCCTGTCAAGATTAACGAAGAACAATATAGAATAAGAACAAATGAAGAAATAGAAACTGAACTACAAGAACGAACCATTGTGAAACACATCAAGGCAATGAGGTTGGGTTGGTACGGACACGTACTGAGAGCACAAGAAAATAGTGCAATTAAATGTGTAATGAGATGGAGACCGAATGTAGAAAGACCAAGAGGAATACCAAGAATGAGATGGGAGGAAGAGATTCACAATGACCTTAGATTAATGAAGATTAAGAACTGGAATGAGACTGCAACAGATAGGCAGCGATGGAGAAGGGTCGTGGAAGAGACAAAAACGCACAGAAGGCTGTGAAGAGCATATCAAGCGACTATATGAAGAAAAATAGGGACTAATCCACCCTAGAAAACGGATTGAAAAACGTCCAATGACGTGGCGATATTCCGTCAGGAATGGAGTGCCGTAATGATGAAGATGAGATGTACGTGATACGTTTTGTTTGAAAATTGAAACCAAAACAATGTTGTTACTATTAGCCGCCGCAAAGAAAGTCGATAAGAAGTTGAGTACTATTACGTTCCATTGAAATGACTTCATTTATTTTGTATCTTTGATTTTCAGCTACCCTCATAATGTTGAGGTGCTTTGTAAGACAGCAGTGTCATGTAAAAAGTCCTACTATTCTTCTTAGCTGATTTTTACTTAGCTGGAGGATTTTTTTACACATGGACTCACCCGAGGGGCCCCGAATGAACATCCGCGATTGCCCCAGTCCAGGGAGGCCCTCCTGCAGCCTGCAGTTAGGGCAGCTTTGTAAGAAACGGCTGGTTTACTGTCCCAGCCTCTCTTCTTCTGTCTTCCCACGCTTACTGGTGTGATGCTATCCAACCGAGTACGCTTTTGCCCCCCAGTCGAAGTTTCCCTACCGTCATTTTTGTTACTAGTTTGTTTAGGTTTAGGAGAAGATTTCTCAAGGGTCCCTGTAACAAAATCTTTCCTTACTGCTCTAATGAGAAGTCAGCTCGGAAAAGATTAAGTCCACGCAGAAGGATAAACCATCTACTTTAATTTTGCGTGGGGCCCTGGTGTTAGGTTTTAAACTAGCTCATTTATTGCGGAAGCGAGAGTCGTGGATCGTGTGAAAGAAACACCCCGGAGAGATCAAGGAAACAGCTTTGCTAACACAACACAATAAAATGGACAATTGGATGTTAATTGTCAGAAGGCAAAGATATACGCGATGTCGGATGTAAGAGGTGTTAGCCGACCAAAACAAGCACAGTGGCAACGACACTGCCACCGAAAATCACTCCCAAACATAAACCAAGGGCACATTCGAATGGTTATATAAAAATCCCACGATAAAGTGGAACCATATCGAATCCCCAATGATAAAACAAAAGACAGCAATCTCGGTGAAATGCCGCACCCTGTATATGGGTCGAACATCGTAGCCTTTCATAAAAAAAAAAGAACATAAAAACAAAAATAAACACACAAAAAAATTGTTCAACATAGAATTTCAAATATGAAATTCGAACGTACTACGATCATTTTGGAATCCCTTCGTCAATGCATTTTACCATAAGCTATTCGATGTTATAAGTGGAAATAAATACCCTGAACAAGTTAATTAAATAAAACACAAATATCAATAATTAATAATTAAAAGTTTATTACATATCAACCTGAACATTCGATCCATTTCACACTTGCGAGTGCGAACTGGATAAGATAAACTGATATCACCTCGCCGCAGGAATATAAAATTGCAAGGCTATCGCAATCTTGGCGACCACTCTAAGAATAAAAAAATGCATGACAAAAAGGAAACCAAAATGTTACACATAAAAAATACATAAATTGGTCAAGGGTGAACTCCAACGTCATCGTTCTCCAGGTGTACGGAAGAAAATTTGGCTAAATTAATTATCCAGTAACTGCGAAGCAATGAACAAAATTATTAGGTGACTTACCATTGTGAAAATGAAGTAATATTTCACAGGAAGCACTGACCATGGGTCCAACAAAAAATGTACGATCCGGGAAAAATCAACCATCCCTCAAATCACGAATGTCACATCCCCATGAAGGGTTTTGGAGCGCAAGATCCAAAAAACCATTCGTATTGATGGATGGGAACCCTCACAAAATCGAATCATCCCTTTTTAAAATTTTGAACCAAAAACTGATAACCATTTCACAGCACTTTCAAACATGACCGGAGCGTTCGAGCGCCCACCAATGACTTCCTATCATGGCATGCGCGAGTTTTTAATCTCCGTCAATCACGCCCGCTATACAGGGTGCTACGAAATATGTCGCTAGATGTTAAAAGTTGAATTTATAAATTCAACGTTGTTGCGAAAAGTGAAAATTTTTCGTAACATCCCTTCATCTGCTTTTAGTTGGTCTGTCGTGAGACGTTTTAGTCGTCTCTTGGCAGCCCCTTAAATTTTCGGTCTGGGTGGATCCTTCCTTTCGGAACCTCCTCCCGTATTTAAATTTTGTTTTACTTGATCTATATAATTCCCACGAATAAAAGGGAAATAAGATGTCCCCACCGCACAGCGCCCCATATTCGATGGATGGCTAGAAGACAAGGAGGTCCGCCGCGCCTCAAGTTTTCTGCGATTAAAGATTGAGCTACCCGTCAGCCTTGCATCCCTTTGGCGTCGCAGTACAGTTGGAATCGGGAGGTTTTTATAGCGGTGCCTGACCACGCAGCCCAAGCGGCTAAACCATGGCCCTCGTGCCCCCTGTCGCTACTATTTGGAGCCCACAGACAGTTCACGATTTGTTCTTTGTTTTGCCGATTAGTCTGGCTCCCTCTTTTTCTTTTTCTAATGAATAGGATGTCTATTTTTTGTTCATGTTTACAATTGTACTAAGTATTCATTAATATAAATGTTTAGGTTTACGTAATCAATAAAAAACTTTTAAACATGCTTTTCTTTTAATCCGAACCACTGTGCAGCTGAAGACTTTTTGAGGGCCACCCCACCAGCTGTCACTTGGATTGAAGGCCTGAACATTGCAATTTGACTGTGCATTACTAACATGTAATTACTTTTCTATTTTGTGTGCACGCCATACGATAAATAAATTTTAATCCGAAAACCCAAACTAAAGTTTCCTTTTAGGTTTTTAGTTAGAAAATTGCTCAAAATGTGATTTTTGCAGGTTTATTTTCAAAACAATTTCTGGGCTCAGACCCCTCGATAACTGAAAAGATTCTTTACGTTCGTCCTTTATTGAGGGGGCCGCAAATTTAATCTTCTGCACAAGAGCGGCTAGGCGCGGCCCTGAAGTCATAAAATGGTTCAGATTAAATTTTGATTTTGAGTACCCCTCCCGTA
The DNA here is from genome assembly GCA_932274525.1 of Podabrus alpinus. Classification (NCBI taxonomy): domain Eukaryota; kingdom Metazoa; phylum Arthropoda; class Insecta; order Coleoptera; family Cantharidae; genus Podabrus; species Podabrus alpinus. The sequence continues at coordinate 89,403,233 of OW026455.1, read as the reverse complement.
AAAACGAAGTAATTTAACATTCTCAAAAATACATTACTTTTATTATACTTTTGGCTACATGAATACCAAATTTTAGAATGGGCACGCTTTTGGTTTAGGAGTGACATCCAAATGATTGATCGTGGTCAGAAATCGAAACACTTTAATAAATATGGATGGGTAATTCCATATCAAATCAGGTGCATGTCAGTTCCCCCCCCCCTTCCCCAGCATCGTTTGAGCTTCCATTATTTTTGTTTGAGCCTCAAATGTTGCGAAGTTATTCGCAAAAAACTACTGGGGGGCCGTAAATATGATGCCCCCCGGATAGAATTTGGTGTCAAACGTTAGAGCATAGTTTGAGGCTGAATGAGCTTCCATTATTTTCGGTTGAGCCTCAAAGGTGGCGGAATTATTCGCAAAAAACCTTTGCGAAGGGGCCATAGAGATGATAGCCCCCCAGTATCGAATTTTTGGATGAATTTGGTGCCAAACGTTAAAGCATCGTTTGAGCCCGAATGAGCTTCCATTATTTTCGTTTGAGCCTCAAATGTCGCGGGGTTATTCGCAAAAAGCTACGGAGGGGGGCGTAGACATGATGGCGCCCCCAGTATCGAATTTTTCGGTGTCAAATGTTAGAGCATCGCGTGAGCCTGAATGAGCTTCCAATATTTTGGTTTGAGCCTCAAAGGTCGCGGAGTTATTCGCAAAAAACTATTGGGGCACAAGAAGCTCATTTAAGCTCAAACGAAGCTCTGTCGATTGACATCAATTGCACCCATAAATTACAAATGGGAAGGAAAATTGCAAAACATGTCTATACCCCCCCCCCCCAGTAGTTTTTGCGAAGACCTCTGCAATCTTGGAGGTTCAAACGAAAATAATGAAAGGTTATTCAGGCTCAAACGATGCACTAACGTTTGACACCATTTTGATAAAAGAAAATCGAAACTAGGAAGGGGTCACTGATAGCACCTTATCAAATCAACCTAAGTATTTTCATGACTCTCTTCGATTTTGCTCAAATTTGGTACATTTCTAAATTATGTCAAATAACCGGACCCGTACTTTTTTGTTTGACCCTAAAGTGACTCGTTTACATTGTACAGCCCTCCAAAATAATTAAAATTTGGCTTTGTAGAACTTTAATCAATTATTTCTATTGGCCGAACCGTACCACTTAGAGACACGATTATTTTTTTTAAATAAAGATATTGAACAGGCCTTTGCAGTGATTTTTCTTGTAAATACTTCTTCTTTCTATTAATTGTAGTAAACCGGGGCTGAAGTTTACAAATTTTTACACTAAAAGAAGGGATTGGTTTCTGACACCAATCCGAGATATCGTAAAGCTGCCACCAACAAGTTAATTACAGGAAACTTGTATCCTCGATATTCGTAGCGTCTCTTCTTTTAAGGCGTAGGAATAAACCTCTCAGATAGCAAGTATAATAAAAAAAAAAGAATGAAGAATAATTTCTTTACTTCAAAAAAAAGGTACAATTTCATAAAACAATTTTCAGCAAGGTTGACAAAAATGAGATATTTCTTATCGACTTACAGTTAGTTGTAATTCGTATTGGCTTATCCTTCGAGATCCTGGTATGTTGAAGTCGTTTGTTGGTTTTGAAGATGTTGCTATAAATGTAGTTGAGTCGAAAGATCGATGCTTAGAACTTTAATGCCTCAGTCTGTTTTCACGCTATTTAATTTAAATTGGATTTAAATCACTTAAAAATTGACATACACACACACATATATAAGAGATCACAAAAACGGCACTGGCCCGAAAAACCGACGATGGACTGACTCGCTGAGATGTTGAAGGACCTTTTTGTGCGCTAACGTTATCTAATCATTATCTCGTAACTCAAAATCCAAGGGTTGAATTTACTTCCCTTAATTTGTACCATGGACTTACCAAATAACAAGAGGTTCTAAAACTCCATGAGATCCATAATAAAACTATAAGTAACAACTTATTCAATATTTAAAATGTTTCAGGACCTCTAGTTTGGAGAGATTCAATTGTTTACCCTTAATCATTTCGATAATATTATTTAACATTGGAAAATTCAGATAACATATTATTTATAATTAAAATTACTAATTAACTACATTCTTTAGCTAATCTGACCCTGTATAATTCATTAACAAATCATATAATTATATCGCGAGTTTTTTACCTATTTAAAGATTCGATAGGAAACAAGGAGCAAATAAGATAATTATATGATATTGATTAACTTATATTACTTTGGTGATTAAGTTTAAAATTATACAGGTCCGTATTAAAAAAAAGACATGCTTACTTAATAAAAGAGAGAAATTAAGATGACAGTAAGAGACAAATGTTGGATAATTTATAATAAAATATATAAAAATAATTTAAAAAAAGGGGGGGTCGGATTACTACATAATATAGATCTACAACCTGTTCGTAACTAATGTATTTAATTATTCCTTTGAGCATTTAGTTTTGTACATCTTAGGTAGCTTACTAAACTTACCTGCACTATTTTTTGTATTGTTATGATGGCAAATCATAACACAGGAGGACCGACGTCTTTACGTGCTCTCCGAAGCACGAAGACGGTCAAAGAATTTTAGACTACTCGGAGTCGAACCGGAGCGCCTTGCGTCAGCAGTTGACCTCGCTAACGTTCTAGCCATGACCGTCGTCGTCGTAATAATTAAGCTCACAAAATGAGAACCCTGATCAAATTTAAAATTCTCAATAAAAAATATTATCTTTATTATACTTGTATACCACATTTCAGATTCAGGTAACAGTTCTACAGAAAACTCTTTAGTGGGAAATACTCCTCTAACATGCTTTTTAATTGTATCGACCTCAGTACCTTGCTATAAACGTCCCACAAACAGCCAGAATTTTCTTTTATGCTACAAGGTCCCGAATTACTAACCACTCCAATACCATGAACCAACTTCTTATTCCTTCTAGGTTTACTCTCAACATAGCCATCATTTGCGCCCAATTTAACATTTTCCTACAATTCGTCCAAGGTAGAAGATAAATTTAAAGTTTCGTTGCAAGACCCCCAGCCCTATTCTCTATTAGAAAGGTTCATAATAAAAACAAAGAGAGGTAATGTGAAAATCTATTAACCAACAAATTTTTAAATATCTTCAATGTTAACAAATACAATACAGAGCAATAAACTACATAATAGAACAAACAATTTTCACATGGGGAAGACTTTAAATACAGTATTAATCATTAGTCCCCTAGGAAGTAAACCCCCTCTCCCATTGCAACATTCCTGATAATGACTATAACAAGTAAAATACAAAAATATCTAATTTCATCCTAAACGAATGTCTAATGCTTTTGGTAAGGTGGTTCCACACTGTCCAGGGAAATGGTAACTGGTGAAAATAAACAAATAATTTTTATATAGTAATAATTTTAAACTTACTAACGTAAATTTAGTAGACTGGGGTTCTTCGTTAATATTAAATTCGACTACAGGTTTTCCTCTTTCCAATACCATGTGGGCCATAGCAGCAGCTGGAAAAACAACAGAAGAAGTTCCAATCACAAGAAATAAGTCACAAGATTCGACTAGGAAACCTAAAAACTCATAACTTTGTTGCAAGTTTATAAAATTAAAATTAGATAAACTTACGTGCTCTTTCTAAAATATCAGAGTCTAAATTTTCTCCAAACCACACTACATATGGTCGAGCTAAGGCCTTGCATGCTTTACACTTGGGTAATTCTTCTTTTGGAATAAAAGGTGCATTTTGTTCTTGATCATTAGGGTCGCTAAAATTATAGTGTTTATTTGTTTATTCAAATACAAGGTTAAACCATTTTACAACATAATACACAGGCCAATAATATGATTATATACAATCAAATAGTATTGCAATACAGATAATATAAACATAAATACACAGAGAAAAATAATATAGTCAAATTTACTTCAACGTTATAGTAAATATTTTGAAGTACATTTTACAATAATTGAAATATTAATTGTTTCACGTGTATAGTAAATATTACTATACATTTGATGTAATATCGTTTTGAGAAATTTTCCTTCGATTATAGTAAATATTTTATGGTAAAATATTCCACAACTGTTTTCCTAAAAATAACTATGATTGATAGTTAGAATACTTCAAATTTTGATAATTTTTACTTCAAGATTTTGAGGTAAATTTTATTATAATGTTGAGGCATTAATTCACAATTTTATTGTAATTTTTTATAGTAAAAGTTGTTATAATTTTTGTGCTATGTGAAAAAATTGTGAAAAATTACAAGAAAACGAGGAACAGAAGAAGAACATTCAACATTTCTTGTTCACAATAGCAAAATTGATTATGACTATAAACCCACAAATGATTGTGGAATGCAGTTATAGCAATTTTTATAATAAAATAATGCATTGTAACTGATGTATTAACTTTTTTTTAAAAATTTTTAATAAAAATTATATTAATAATAAATAATGTTGCGAATTTTTCTACACAAATGTGAAATTTCTTAAAAACGTTACTTCAAAATTAGTAGTAAATTTTACATCAAAATTTATTTCGAATTTTACTTAAAATTTATTTGATTACAAAATCAAAATTTATTGCAAATTTTACTTCAAAACTTATTGCACCCTTTACTTCCAAATTTATTTTAAAGGCGGTGTGACACTTGTGTAAATTTGCGTGTAGATTTACGTGTAAATTTACGTGTAAATTTCTACACCGTGTCAAACACGTAAATTTGCTTGTAAATTTTGTTGCAAATCTGCTAGCAAAGTTTTTTGCGAGTGTGTTTGCCACTTGTGTAAAAATTTACACGTAAATTTACAATTTGCACATGCGCGTTCTGGTCAATTGAAAATTCGATCGGTAAGTGGCTATAAGAAGTTTGTATGTCTGGTCGCCTTGTGTTGTTTAATACTAAAAGAAACGTGATAATGGATTCAAATTGGCAATCAATGCCAATTCAAACTTTTACCAACTGACAAAAGCACAACCCAAGAAAAAATAGACCACACCTTCGAATATTCTTCTGCGCAATTTTACACGCACAACTTGCGAGAAAATATAGAAGTATTCCTACAAAATATTTACACGTAAATCTACATGCAAATTTACGCGTTTGACACTTGTGTAGATTTACACGTAAATCTACACGCAAATTTACACAAGTGTCACACCGCCTTAAATTTTACTTCAAAATTTGTTGTAAAATCTGTTTCAACAGATTACTTCAAAATTTATTTAAAATTTTACTTTAAAACTTATTGCACCCTTTACTTCCAAATTTATTTTAAATTTTACTTCAAAATTTGTTGTAAAATCTGTTTCAACAGATTACTTCAAAATTTATTTAAAATTTTACTTCAAAACTTATTGCACCCTTGACTTCCAAATTTAATTAAAATTTTACTTCAAAATTTGTTGTAAAATCTGTTTCAACAGATTACTTCAAAATGTATTTAAAATTTTACTTCAAAACTTATTGCACCCTTTACTTCAAAATTTATTTTAAATTTTACTTCAAAATTTGTTGTAAAATCTGTTTCAACAGATTACTTCAAAATTTATTGCAAATTTTACTTCAAAAATTTAATTCCAAGATTTGCTGTAAATCTTTCTTTAAATTGTAGCAATAATCTCTATAAACATTTATACTTCAAAAATTTTCTAAAAATTACTTCGAATTGATGTGAGATTGATTTGGACTTCAATTTGAAGTAAAAATTACTTCAAAACACCAAAAATTTTTCTCCGTTTAGAAAAAATAAAACAAAGAGTACAATATATAATAACAAATAATACAAATTAAAATGTAAAACAATGGATAAGAAGGGTAAATGTAAATGAACAAGAATTCTTTTAAGGGGAAGAAAGGTTTTAATGATATCCAGTAGTAATGTATAAAATTCAAGAACAATTAAATAAATATTACCTAAACCCCACATTAGAGACCAATAATTGATTTTTAATAGACAATCATTAATTATATTATAGAAACCAGCTTTGAAATCAAAGATAAATTTATCAACCAGGAGGATTACCGATGATAAATTCTTAATGCAGAAACTAAGATAATAGGGTTCATGATAAATAGATGTACCGGTTAGTTTTGGTATAGTTCTAAGATCTAATTGAACACCGCGACCATTACAAGCTTACCCTCTTCCTCTAAGCGCCTCGCACACTGGTATTTGGCTATCAACTTCAATCAAGTTACATTTGGTACATACAATCTTATGCAAAGAGCCGTGAAGTTCGATGACACGTTCAGAACCGGCCCTTTGGTGAAGTCCATCAACGTTTTGAGTCATCACAGTGAAGTTTTTATTATGTTTCTTACATTTTTCTTCGAATTCGGCTAATGCTATATGAGCCTACAATAAATGTATTATTAATGAGAAAATTATAATTAAAATAAATTACACTGTTTGGTTCGGCTTTTAAAGCAATTTCACGTCTCCATTGATAAAACTCCCATACGAGACCAGGATTAATAGTAAAGGCACGTGGTGTTGCTAAATCTAAAGCCGAATGTGTTCTCCATAATCCAGTAGGTCCTCTAAAAGTCGGAATTCCAGATTCTTGTGAAACACCAGCACCGGTTAATGCTACGATGTTATCCGAACCTTGAAGGAGTTTTTGAAACTCGGCATAATTACCCATACATCGGCGCTCCATTTTTCTAAATTTATAAATAAATTTTAAAGGATTTATCAGGTTCATGATAGTGTTGATTAAAGACATTTAAAAAAATTAGAGGTTATGTTAATCAAAATGTTTATCTATCAAAGCGGTAAAATTTGTTTTATATACAGTATGTTTCAGACAGAAGCGTACAAAGGATGGATGCATTGAAGTCCGCACTCAATTTATTTTTGTGCAAAAATATATCGTCCCCTTAGTGCTACAACTAGGTAACTCGAATTTGCGATATTTTGAGTTAGCTACTTGTACCCACCTAATTTTAACCACTTTCTTTAGTGATACAATTAAATAAGTTGTATTATGTTTCTAAATATCAAATATCCACTTAATTTAATCCTTTTTGTGCTATTTTCGACTTTAAACTTAAGCTATTTTTTTATCAGTAATTTCAAGTTACCTAGTTGTAGCACTAAGGGGACGATATGATATTAGTTTTTTTGTAAAGATATTGTTACGTTTATCCTATTATTAAGCCAGTGCTTTTTAGGATTACACCGCTAAAAAAATCGCGAATGGGCTAAACTCGGTAGTTAAGTGTAAAATAATATCAAGTAGTAAAAATAAAACTTTTCGGATCACCAAATATCCGACAATTTTGTTAAGAAATTAAAAAATCCGAAGAATTTGATGAAAAATGGTACATGTTTATGTATTTTCGCCTACAATGTAAAAACTAAGCGAGATGGCGAAAAAACCAAAAGGAATTTGGGTAGAGTGACCTAACCATTAGCGATCTAATCATACTTTCTTCTGCTACACACTAAAGAACAACATTAATATAGCAAATTTCCAAAAGAATTTTCGAGAATTGGGTCCAAATTACTGAAATAATCGATTTTGAAAATCGTTAATTTTACATGTTTCACTGACGCGCGGGTGGAATCTCACTCATTTTGTTGACGGTACGTGTGCTATGATATAGTCTAACACTTAGAATATTTTGCAGCGGCAGATACGCGTCCAGTTATCCGAACAGTGAACAGTGCCTAGCAGTGAATAGTGCCTAGTGCAACCAGTTCAGTGAACAGTTCAGCGAATCCATCCAGTAATGGGTAAGAGATCAAAAAAGACCAAACACCAAGGTGCAGTGGTGTCGAAAGGCCCCACTGTACTAGTGCCCCCGCCAACCGCTAGGGTTAAATCCCCTGGCTCGTCACCCGAAGCCAAAACGCTTGCGGACTCCATTCGAGAAACACAGGAAGAAATTACAAGAACTTTCAACCAGGCTAAAGAGGGAAAGAGGAGAGCAGACCATCTAAAGCACATCTACGACACGGCTTCAAACATGGAAGAGGGGCCCGAACAACGCAAATACATCCGCGCAGTGTTAGGCCTTCAACCTGACCCTGTAATGGAAGACATCATCGAAGAACCTATAACCGAAGAAATTCCATCCTGCTCCAACGAGCAGCCATTCGAGACCCCCAGGAAGGTAGTAAAGCGCAAACTACCCATTTCATCTGAAGAATCCTCTCCCGAAAATGTTGAAGTGTCCAACAGCTTCAGCTCACTCGAGGACCTGGGTAGCGATACCGATGATGATGCAAATTGGCTCGACAAGCAAATTAAGAAACAACGGACATCGGAATCAAAGGTTAGTCCAATGGTATCCCGTCCAATCACTCCGCTTGCTCCCATAGCCCCCGCCCACCCGATTGTAACCGTAGGCTCCTCCCCTCCGGTTGCAAACCTCGCGAACGCGAATGCAATCGACACGGCAACACCACCGCGTCGGACACCACGACCGCGCCCGGTACCACAACCGCGCCCGGTTTCTCCGACCAACTCGTCATCCACACCACCAGCACGTGCGAGTAAAGTTCCACCGATTGTTGTACGTGCGAACAACAATTGGCCTCAGATTTTTAATCTAATCAAAAGAAAAAACATTAAATACGACAAGATCAAGACCGTCGCAAACGGTACTTCGATCCACCCACTAACCGAGACGGACTACCGCGTATTATCCAATCTTTTGCAAAGAGAGAATATTCCATCTCACACGTACTCTCTTCCAAAAGATAAACCCCTCAAGGTCGTCATCCGAGGGTTACACGCCACGCTGAAATGCAGCGATATCAAAGAACACCTTGAAGACCGGAGCTTCAATATCCACTCCGTGCACCAGCTGCTTCACGGACGCGACAAACATCCAATGCCTCTTTTCTTGATAACCCTCGAAAAGACGCCATTAGGATGCACCATCTGGAAAGCCACAACCATACTTGGCATTAATATCCAAGTGGAGACACCTTATCAGAAAATCTCAGGTGTTTGTCAATGTCACCGATGCCAACACTTTGGTCACACGCAGAGGAACTGCCGTGCCGACCCAAAGTGCGTAAAGTGCGCCGGTGACCACCTGACTGCAACCTGCGAAAAGCCACGCAGTGAACCTGCGGTCTGCGCCAACTGCGGTGGCGCCCACACTGCTAGCTACAAAGGGTGTCCCTCACGCCCTAAACCACGTCAACAACTAACCCACGGGAAACCGCCGAAAGTGATCCACCTCAAGCCGAACATTCAGTTCGCGAGCCCCCCCTACCAACACGCGACACCGAAACCTTAACTATCTCGGAAATCATCTCAATCATGACTTCTGCAATCGTAACCGCCTTGAGGGAGGCAAACATCGGTTGCGAAGTGCAACAAAACATCATGTCCAGTGTTAGTAACGCGATGAAAACACACGCCAAATAAAAACTTTTACAGTTAATTCCCCGGTCAAGGACCCCGCGAGTGACTTTCGCAAAAACAATTTATCCCGCGAGTGAAAAACGCGACAAACAATTAGACATTAACCACAAGAGTGAAAAACCAAACCAAACTCACGCAAGTGAAAAACCGACCAAAATTCACGCGAGTGAAAAACCTTACAAAAGTGTAAAACATTAAGACAAAATCACACGAGTGAAAAGCCGAACAATTCAGAAAATTAGATGACAAAAACCTCCCTCCTCCTCCTCTCCCTAAATAAAACCATTGAGACATGCACAATGCGCTACCGGAGAAATTTCTCCAAAGTTTTGACTACCGTCAAAACAAAATCCAAAGTCGGACGCCGTTGCGATAAAGAGATTAGCCGGCCATGCCGGGATGCTCTACAACATGATGAAACAAATGAAATGAAATGATTTTGCAGCGGCAGATGCAGCTCGACCGTCGTACATGCAACATCGATTATTTTTTGTTTTTAGGCGATTTTTAGGGGGTTTCAGATCCCGGTTGCCTTTATCCCGGTGTTCTTGATCGGTGGCGCCTTCTCGTATGTTTAGCTCTGCCGCGTTAGCGGCTCTGAGCATGAAAAACCGCCCGGAGCTGCGGAGCAGCGTATTAGGGTAGGTTTTTTGTTGTTCACAATTCTGGCCAAGCCAACGTTTATTATGTTAATTTAGAGACCTACTTCTTAAAATATTTTTGGTTTAATTTTTTCACTTTTTCGGCAATACACGGGTTATTTTCCATTTTTTCATTTTATTTATTACTAATATCCACTAATCACACCCCCATCTATCCGAATTTCAAAGAAAAATTTAAATCGGAGCGAAAAAATTTTACGCATTTCCGACGGAGCACGGGCGACTGATGCACATAGACCCCGGTCGGTAATCGATGCTACTTTACCGTACTTTTCAAAAGTCGATTTTTTGGGTTTTTTTCATCGGATTCTCGAAAATTTTTGTTTTATTAGACAAATATAAGCCTGTTCTTTAGTGCGTTGCAGAAGAAAGTTTGATTAGAACGCTAATGGTTACGTCTCCGCGAGCAGGAATTTTTGTAGAGTAAATTATCTAAAAATAAAAAGTTCCCCCCTCCCCCAGAACACATCTAAAATAAGTAGTTAAAGCGTGAAAGTTATTCGAAGTTGTCCTCTTGATACTCCAACTTTGGGATGAAACGTGTCAATTTTATTTAAGTAGTAGTGGATTTTAGGGGGGGGGGGTGCTACAGGGGCTCTATGAGAAATAAATCCACTTGAGAATAGAAATTCTAAAATATATGTTCAATTTTGGAACATTTATTAGAACACCATAATGCAATTTCTAAATATTGAAAAAATGATTTTCACCATCTATTTAATTTTTATCAGCGCGGTAAAACTTAACACTATCAACGCCATATTTTTGATTCAGTTGTTAATATCTCGAGAAGCATCAGTCGAAGAAGATTATTTATTTTTTATACTTACAGGCAATAATATTCCCCACAATTTTGTTCTCTTGCCATTTCCTCATAAATTCAACCGTTCGGCAGTTATGGTTAAAATGTGTTTTTTCAGAATAGAACCAAGTGGAAATATCGGAAAATATACAATTTAAAAAAAAATCCAAAGACACATTTGTGCTCATTTGAATTATTGCTCATATTACATTGGAAGGCGTCAGTGATTTTCCGTTAACATTAAAAATATCCTGCTGCGAAACTGCTCAGACATCGTTCTCTACGTTGAACACAACTAAAATTTAAATATACCGCTCCATCTTTAGTTTATTTGAGAAATCATTTACTAAAACAAATGTGCGTTACGTAGGTCGGTGATTATGCTAACCTAACAAATCGTTCTTTACGTTTCTGAAACGATCCTTGACGCATCGCGAGCGTGGGGTGTTTGGTTGAGATTTTGCCGGAATTGTAGTGTACTTATAAAAGAAATTTGTAGTGATGGCTTCTGCACCATCCCCAAAGAAACTTAAGAAGGCCGATTCGACAGCCCATCCTGAACTTGAAGCCCGAGATTTTGATGCCGAAACTCAAAAATCGTTGGAAGATATAGATAGCTGTCAAAACGAAATAGAAACGTTGGACGTACAAGCTAGCGAAGAGATTCTCACAGTGGAACAAAAGTTCAATAAGTTACGGAAGCCACATTTTACAAGAAGAGCGGAAATCATCAGCAAAATCCCTCACTTTTGGAATACGGCAGTATCCTTTTTGTATTTCTAGTTAACCGCTAATTTAACCGACATAACCTCAAATTTTCCTTGACTAAAATATTTCAGTTCTCAAATCATCCAGATTTGAGTTCCCTGTTAGAAGATGGCGAAGAAGATTGCTTCCATCATCTCACCAGAATTGAAGTCGAAGAATTTGAGGACATCAAGTCCGGTTATAAAATTGATTTCTTTTTCGAGGAAAATCCTTATTTCGAAAATACGATGCTTTCGAAAGAGTTTCAGTTGGGATCTTTAGGTAAGTTGGATTTTTTCTCTGGTGTTTCGTACAACGAACTTTAGTCAAAAATAGCAAATTTTCAGTAACTGTAAATGAAGTTTACAATTTTATATTATCAAAATATTAAGGAATTTTTAAATACTTTCTTGGGCATTAATTAATTAATTGTTAAAGTAACTTTTTTAACATTAGTAGATAATTGTAGCAAATGTGCTGTTGGAATCTGCATTTTATCAGTCTGGGGCAGATAAGTAGTAAGAATTACGATAATATACATAAAACTTCCCAGTAAAACGTTGATAACATTAAAATAAGCAAAATTTGGAATGCTCAATTAACTACTCAGATTACATAAAGCATAGCCAACAAGGGCTAATTAAAAAAATGGTTTAAAATAAATTTAAAAACTCGACCTGGAATGTTTCATAGTTTTTCGTATTATCATAGATGGCAATAATATTACGAAGGATCGACTTAAGTTATTTGTATTTTCTACATTATTAAAATACAAATAACACAAGTTGACTTGAGTTTATAGGGTCATTTCATCTCAAATCGACAAAAAAATAGGTAAAATTGACTCGACCCCGACCAAACTTAATGAAACTTGGTACACACCATCGTAGTAAGAAATAAAAAACATAAATTTAAGGATTTATGCAAAAAGGCATTCGTTTCCTTGTTTTGGTCTATCAAAAAGTCAAAAAGTTGGTGTGTAGACTTGTAGAAAAACGACTGTAACTTCATCCACAGTGGTGTAAATTTAAAAATAAAAAATGTTCTGTAAAGGTAAATGAACATTCTATTCAAATATTCAACCACATTTTATATTTTCAACCCTTAACTGGATTAATTTTTTAATTTAAACCCTATTTCAACCCCTATTTCTAAAGAGGTCTTTTTTTTTGGTTAATTATTTTACAGTTTTTTGGTACAAATGTGCTGAGCATGTGTACCAAATTTTATTGAACATGGAAACGAATTAAATTTACAAAAAAAATCAAATAATGTATTTTTGGTTCAACTGCATTGTCATATTATGATAAACTTTTTATCAAAATTAGGGATGGTGTGGTCAACTTCAGGGGGATGCACAATTGCCCAGTAAGGGGAACGGTAACAGAAAAACGATAACAATAAGCATCGATGCACAATTGACCGGTAAGAAAACGATAAGCTGTCTTATCTAATATCAACTAATATAAAAAAAAAGTGAAAACTAATATCAAGAAATAATAGTAAATAATTAGAAAACTAATATATAACCACAGAATATACATAAGTACCGATAATTATAATAATAACGAACAAAAATAACCTAAACTTTTTTAAGTTTCATTACAAAAATGTCGCATCAATACCCCGAACTGCGTCGAAAGCGGTCGAACGCACCCGAAGTGTTAACGTTCCCGTGAAAAAGTTAAAAGATAACCAAGTTTACCGTTTGGCTTCCCGGGCACTTATCGTTATCGGTTTGTTAGCGGTGTGTTGTGCATAGGTCCATAAGAGCACGTACATTTAACTTCTTTATCGTTACCGTTACCGGGCAATTGTGCATCAGCCTTTATATTCAGATAATAAATATTTATGATGAAAATCTATACAATTAACTGAAAATCGATTCCGACCTTCATAAATAAATACAGTGAAATCTGTATATGCCGGAATCTGCAAAAGCCGGAATCGTGTGCATCACGGAAATTGTCTGTGGTCCCGAATTATTGGTTTACAATACTAAGTAAAATGAATTTCATAAGCCGGAATCTGTCTAACGCGAACACGGAAAGCTTATTTTAAGCATAAGCCGGAAGCGAAATTCAGAAATTAATTTTACTATTTATAAAAATTGCGATGTAAGACGCACATTTTTATCCAATGTTGAGACTACTCTTAGTATGTAATAATTTCTTTTGCGGTAGGTATATTATTTTACATTGCATACCTACCAAATAATATTGCGGTACAAGCAGCATGCAAATGAATCATTTTTTCATTTGCTGCCTGCTTTCTGCACATCTTGTATTTTTTGTGTAGTGTATAAGTATGCAAATTATGTATGTATACGCATTATTATGTATTAATACAATTTATTATTATTAAATTGTTTAATATAAATCTATAAAAAAAAAATTCCGTCTTATGCAGATTTTTCCGTTTTAGGTAGAGGATCTGCTAAAAACGGAACTTGCTTAACACGGAACGATTTTTCGGTCCATAGAGGTTCCGGCTTATACAGATTTCACTGTATAACGGTGGTCGCGCAACTTAGCTTACTTTGAGCTGTTATTGCTATGTGAATACGAATCTGACGAAAAATTTGTATAAATATTTTTTTTAGAGAATTTAATTAGCTTTAATTTTATATTAAATTTATATAGTTTAACTATTTTGTCATTTTGTCATAAAGTTCAAAGAAACTTGAGAAATTGGCGAAAAACTGAATTTTGTCTGCTTCTGCCTATAGGTACTTAATTAATTTTTAGTAACCGAACCCATGCTCATCCCATGATAAAATTTGGTACGCATGCTCAGCACATTTGTGACAAAAAACTGTAAAAAAATTAACCAAAAAAAGACCCCTTTAGAAATAGGGTTAATATTAAAAAATTAATCCAGTTAGGGGTTGAAAATATAAAATGTGGTTAAATATTTGAACCTTTCGTTTACCTTTACAGAACATTTTTTATTTTTAAATTTAGACCACCGTGGATGAAGTTACAGTCGTTTTCCTACAAGTCTACACACCAACTTTTTGACTTTTTGAAAGACCAAAACAAGGAAACGAGTGCCTTTTTGGGTAAATCCTGAAATTTGTATTTTTTATTTCTTACTAAGATGGTGTGTACCAAATTTTGTCAAATTAGGCATGGGTCAAGTAAATTCATGATTCGAATTGAGATGGAATGACTCTATAAGATTACAGTTTTAGTGTACCGCTTGATCGAAATTAAGAACATAAGTTGACTTAAGTTCTTATGCAGCTAGAAAAGAGAAATAATGCAACCAAGTTCTTACGATTTCCATCTCTAGTGTTTATGTGATACAATTGACTTAAGTTCCTTGTACGGAACACTAGAGATTTGTATTACAATTTTTTTAATGTGCTGGTTTAGGTGTTCCCGCTTCGTTCAGCGTTCCATTGAAATGGAAGGAAGGAATGGATTTAAGCGGAAATAACGGGCCAACTTGTACGCAAACAGGATCAAAACGTCAATTGGATCAAAGGTCTTTCTTCACTTGGTATAACGATCACCTCGATCCTACCTCGGATACAATTGCTGAAATTATTAAAGATGATTTATGGCATAATCCTTTGCAATATTTCCTCGTTCCTGATGTTACAGTTGGTAATGGTGTGGACGACGAAGAGGAAGGTGACGATGCCAGTAACGAAGAGGAGGAAAAAAAGGAAAGTATTGCAGATCCTGCTGTAATTATTGAAGGCACGGAAGCTGACCAAGAAAATGTTAATTGTTGCAAATTAGATTATTCTGATGATGATTAAAGAATATTTCTAATTCTGTGGTTCTTGCATACTGGGGTATCATTTTTGTTTTAACTCTGTAAAAGTTAATATGACCGTTTTAGTAGAGTAGGATCCAAGAGAGCTGATCTTTCCTTAAGCAATAAACTAGTCAAGTGAAAATTGGTTTAAATATATTATAATTTTAAAAGCTCGGCATAGTATTTATAGGAACTATAGTTCATCTTTCATGAATCCTACAAATATTTTTTTTTATTAGAGTTTTGTGTTGTATTTATACGCAGGGTGAGTTTTGGTTTAAATTTCTTTGATACCTGACCATGCAAAAGAAAAAAAGTTTTCAAGTCATACTTGCATACTTGTTGTACCAAAGTTAGTTTGAACTGTAAATGAAACTTAATTTTTTTTATATAGAACACCCTGTATTTTATATGCTCTAATGTGACTGTTTTCATTGTTTTTTAATTATTTCATATCAATGTTCAAATAGTCAAAAACTATGGGTTTAAGACTGAAACAAATGTTTAGGGTTGAATGAATGTATAACATGGCTTGAAAAATAAACTGTTTAATTTTAAAACGGAAGATTATTCAAAAGTTCTTAGTAATAAAGTAACTAAAAATTATATTTTTTCATAAAAAGCCAAATACCATTGCAATGATAATCCTAAATTTAAAAAAAATAGATTAATAAAAATGTAATGATGCACTAAAATAAGAACACTACCTACATAACTTGAAACTTTTTTGTATTTTCAAGGGAATGCAAGGTATCAAATGATTTCTAACAAAACATTCTGTATAATGGTGGGCTCATGCAAGACATTTAACTAGTTTTAATTTTTAGAAACTGTATGGTTCATGCAAAATATTTAATTAATGTAAGAATTAGGCTTGTACAAATCAATATAATTTTTTCCTTATTTTAAGTTAAATTAAATGAAGTGTTGCATGAACGTCTGTAGGGGGCTACATACCCTGAAGTAGTATGAATGAAGTTACATTAAATATTTTGCATAAACCCACCATAAGAGGGCATCATTGATAAGTAGTGCTACGTTTACATCATGTTCTAACTTTAAGGGTATTTCGTTTAAATTATGTATAAAATCAGTGGGTATTTCCCCCAAAAACCAAATTAGATTTAAAAAAAATTGGAGATTATTTTCTTTTTATGTAATTTAAAATACATAAATATACAATTAATATTACCTCAAAGTTTTAAGAAAATTACTAAACTGACTGACTTTTTAAAACTATCTAATTTATTTACCTTTTTCGTTGCTTTACTTAGGGCCTATTTATCAATTTCCAGTGAAAGTTCCAACTTAGAAAGTTAGACTTATCTGATAGGTAAATTTAACTGGAGATTGATAAACTGCCAGTCAATTCTGTTAATTTTAGAGGATACTGTTTTATTTTTAAATGAACTGAAATTTTATCTTGGTTTTAAAGGGGACAAAAAACCTGCATTGAGCTTTAAGTTGTGGTCAAGTTGATCAAACATTATATTTGCATAGTAAGGATTTATAAAATATTGTAAATGTTGGTTTAGAAAAAGTACTTTTTGTATAAATAAATGTGTATTATCGAATTGATGCTTTTGTCTTGAACTTTTTTCATTTACAGTAAATCTAACTTCATCTTTGATGTAATGGAGAACCGGGGCTTGCCCCACACCTCAGCATAATCCCATTTGAAATTAACATCACAAGGAAGCCTCCACGGTGTGGTGGTCTATTGTATTTATAGTGGACAGGGTTCCCACTCTTATACAAAACCTGGAAAAATCAAGGAATTGAAAATTACATAAATTTGGTCAAGGAAATATTATACTATCAATTTTGGAATTTTATTTTTCAAATTGAAATGATTTTAAATTTCGAAAAGCTGTTTATGTTGGTTTGAGCACTGATCTAACCCGGAAAGTGCTATGGGGTCATCCATAAATTACGTCACACAATTTTAAGCAATATTTAACCCCATCGTCACACAAACCTACAGCCCCCTCCAAGCATTACATCACATATTCTTGAACCCCCTTCCCAAATTTTTCAAATTTCTTTCTTTTTTTTTTAGGGGTAGCACCCCAGAGGAAACATCTATGAAGGGTCGGAACCCCCCCCCACCTAGGAGCGTGACGTAATTTATAGACGACCCCTATTTTTCCGATTTACTGAAAAAGTTGGGGAGTTTTTTTAAAATTTTACTCAAAGAATTTGCTTTGAAAAATAAATAAACCGCTCTTTTAAAATGGCACCACATTGATTCGCTGCACGGAGATAAATGTTTTGAGCAATGCGTTTAAAAATGAAACACAAATTTGATTTTTCAAACTGCCCATGTTATGGTATTCGTGATTTACATTACCGTTTTTAATGTGTTGTAAAATTTATTGTAATATGTTATTTAGTTCCCTTTGTCAAGTTTTGAGTCCGAAGAACGTATTTTTATTTTCATTTAATACTTTCCTTACTAATTTGAAATTCTCCCGCATGGCGGCGTTTGCTTGATGTAAATTGCGAATAGTTCAGGCAATGTAGACGAAAAATTGCTTTGAGCTACAAGAAACCTGGACAAGCTGAAATTTAACAGATAAAAGGTCATCCATAAAGGACATCACAATTTTTTCAGACTTATTAACTCCCGCTCCCCCTTTTGTCACAGTTGGTCACAATATTCAGACCCCCCCCCCCAAGAACGTCTTATGATCACAATACAATGACCCCCTCTCGTTTGTCTAAAATCGAACTCGACCTTTTAAACTGAAAAACATTCATTAATTTTCAGTTTTTTTTTAATTTTTAAGCTAATAAAAATTGGAATTACACTAGCAAGAATTGAGATAAACTTTTATTTGACTATTGTATGCCAAAATCCCAAAAATTAGATTTTATGCGGACGTCACATTTGTCCAACCCCTTTTTCCCCGATCATACTTGGTTACATCTGGTAACCACCCCCTCCCCATGCGTGGAAGACCCCTAAGCATATAGGACTGGCTCAATAAACCCCCAAAAGTAGCCTAAAATCCCATGCCGGCATCTGCCACAATTGTGGATATTAAACCCCCCCCCCCCCCCAATGTGAGTTTTCGCCTATAGCTCGCTTATTTTCACTTATAAAAAATTGTCATTTGACTTAATTGAATAGCATAAAATTCCCTATATATTTTGTTCTTAATGTTTTTTTAATAAAACTTACCATTAATCCATAAACTTGAATGTTTAGTACTATTAAAAAATGAGCCAACGCCGTGTGAGTCTTTCTTTATTTGCTCGAAAATTATAAACAAGAACTCTGACGAAAAATTGAAAATAAGAAAAGTTGCAGATAATATTATGTAAAGCAATTTTTGTTCGAAATATATTTTGATAATGTGAACAGTTTTCCAGATAAATGTATAAAATAGGACTTGAGTCGCCATTTTCAAATATGGCAGCAAATAAAACTATGGGGCTGTCCATAAATGATGTCACACATTTGGGGGTTGGAGGGGTTCATGGGGAAGGGGGGGAATTCTTCCTTGTGACGTCATGATATGTCTCACCCCATATTAAAAATGAAAATAAACGAACTACAGGCAAAAATCGCGTCGAAAGGGGGGGGGGGGCTAAAAAGCTAAATTTGGGGGAGACGCCGGCACGGGATTTTAGGAAACATTTGGGGTATTTATTAGATAACTCCAATATTCATGTTTGTCATATTTCAGCTTGCACGAATTTTTAGCAAGCTCAAGCCAATTTTTTGGCTTTGTTGACTGTACTATAAGATAGTCCAGCATATTTTGCTGAATAATATTCTATAACAACTATCCGACGTCGCTTGAACCACAAACAATGGCACAGATTTAAAACACTTTACTAAAAAGTTGCATGTAAGTTAGATTTCATTGACTTGGTTATTAAAAAATTATATTTTCAATTAAATTTTTATTCAATACTTTTTTACTTGTGCAGAATTGTGTTGGTTGTGCGGCCTATAGGCCGCACTGAAATCGTTTTAAGCTTGTAAGTAAAAAACGTTGTGAACAAATAGGTAAGCAGGAGGTGGTGTTCTAAGGCCGTACTGATATGTGATTGCCCAGCTTGTGCGCCCTATAGGCCGCTCTGAGGAAACGGATCATCGGCTCTAATGAAAATAACAGACAGATGTAGTCGGAGGATATAGTACACACAGATACATTTGCCATAATGATGATATGACTTTTACCACACCAAAATCATGAGTCTACACAAATACCTAATAATGTCGCCTCCCCTTCCCCGCCCAAACTAAGAAAATTTATGTGTATCCATTAATTTAAATGTTGTGCCCTTCTATAGGAAAAAGTCACGAGCCGCTACTGTTGTTTATACCGAATGTAAAATGGTTTATCTATAAATTTAAATAAAGGCGACGTGGTTAATTTTAGACACGTAGATTTTGCTTTATTGTAAAATTGGTGAAGTAAAAAATTTATGTTGGTAATGTCAAAGTAACTTTTGTTTTTATTAATTTCAGACGTCAAATTATAGAGAAAATTTATTAAAGATCTAAAATTTTATATTTTCTTTATGTAGGTTTTAATATTTTGTTAATTTGAGATTAGAATTTAGGAATGTGGTTAGGTAGGTTTAGTTTTTTGTTACTTTTTGTTGATGTTCATAACACCTTATGGTTGCAGAATAATAAATTCTTTAAAAATGAATAATGATATTAACGATAATTCTGAAGATGGTGCTATGGTAACTAGAGAAGAATATACAGTTCAATTAAGAAACTGGATTAGTCAAGTAAAGTCACATAACGAACAAGCATTAAATGAATTATTCCGATCCTACGCAGCTCATTGCAATACCCAAACGACGCAAGCCCAAATCCACAATACACTGACTAATACAAATCACAGCCACAATTTTGTATTTGTACATACTTCACGGCCATGTAATTGAAAGGTCGAAGCAATCGGTGAATTTGTTAACTGTTTTGATTGTAGCTCCTGATAACAGACCTGGTTTATATATTTACTCGGTACCACCCATGTGGAAACGGATTATGGCTGAGTTTATTGATTTTTTGATATTATTTGTAATCAAGATGCTTCTCACGGTTGTAATTTTGGAGAGCTTCGATGTGATGTAAGTTATTTTACTTTCGTGTCTTGTTGTCTAATTTCTATTTGATTTTAGAAATATAGATAATTATGGATTTAATTATATTCATAAAAAATTTCAAAACCCAAAATTTGGAATGTCCTTAGAAATATTACTGCTCGAAGTATTACATCGGAGTATTGTCTGCTGTTATGAGGTAAATTACCATTTTAAAAAGTAACGACAAATGTTTGTTTAGAAGTATTTTTTGAGGTTGTTAAAATTAGCTAGATATTCATTTATTGATTTTGTCTTTTGAGGTGAGAGTTGGTAATTAACCTGTTTTATTGTACTTTTTTTCAAAGTTTTAATTCTCTAAATTTTTTTTTATTTAGCCGCTTTTAAATCATTTCTGAAAGTTTACTTCTTATTTTTTTTCAAATATCTTAATTATTTATTTATGAATCTCTTTAGTACTGGATAAATCAAAAGCGACTATATTTGGTACAATGAGAAGGGCTGAGTTTGATTTAATATAAATTGGTTATAATGGCCTAAAGACATGCATTGAACATACTTTAGGACCTGGGAGATATCCTTTAATTTAATTAATAAATAAAGAATGGCAAATATGTACCGCACACTCTGATGACTGTAACTTTGTAACCAATTGATTGACAAGAAACATGTATAAAATCTTTTTCTAGATAATTCAGTCTAATTTATTTCCAATAACTTGATATTTTGTTCTAAAGTGTACTCAAACCGAGATATTCATATATATTATGGGGACATGTAGTATAAAAATACCTCCTATGGCAATCTTGATGATATAAAAATGTGTCATGCCATTTAATAGCTAATTTATTCTTGTTAAATTAATTTTTATCGTTTTTTTTTTCTATTTTATAGAAAAAATTAGTTTCTTTGAAAAATGCATTTGATGATGAATTTTGAAAGATTTCTGATTATTTGCTCTGTTATAAAAATGCGAACTTCATTTCAATAAAATTGAAAAATTTTATTGCAAATTCATGAGAAAGTAAAATAGGAATGATTTAAATAATTATACATCAGACTGATTTTATGATTTCAATTTGTGAAATTGGTTTTTTTTTATTATAGAAAACATTAGTTTCTTTGAAAAATGCATTAGATAATGAATTTTGAAAGATTTCTGATTATTTGCTATGTTATAAAAATGCGAACTTCATTTCAATAAAATTGAAAAATTTTATTGCAAATTAATGAGAAAGTAAAATAGGAATGATTTAAAAACTTATACATCAGACTGATTTTATGATTTCAATTTGTGAAATTGGTTTTTTTTATTATCGAAAACATTAGTTTCTTTGAAAAATGCATTAGATAATGAATTTTGAAAGATTTATGATTATTTGCTATGTTATAAAAATGCGAACTTCATTTCAATAAAATTAAAAAATATTATTGCAAATTAATGAGAAAGTAAAATAGAAATGATTAAAAACTTATACAATTTGTGAGTAATTAGAAATCACGAGGCAAGCAGTCCATTATATAGGATATTATTAAAATATAATACACATATTTGAATTTATATTTACTTTTTATATAATAACTAAGTTAACAAAATCTAACTTACTTGCAATAAATTGGTTATATAAATGACGACGTCGTTTCGCCTTTATTAATGACTGTCTGGTAACCATAATATTTAAAAAACCCAAGAAAAAATCCTAAATCGCGAATAAAACAATTATAATTAAAAATTAAAACACAAAATAATAACCTAACACTGCCATTAGTCAATTGGCGATTTACATTACCGTTGGTGGCGCCACCAGCGACAACAACATGGCTGTGTTTGGACGTATATTTCGAAATTTAAAGTCATATTCTGATGAAAATTTGCAAATATCAGTATGTTGTTAAATTTATTGTAATGTCTTCAGCCTGAAGAACGAATTTTCAATTTCATTTAATACGTCACTTACTAATTTTAAATTCTCCCACATGATGGCGTTTGCTTAATGTAAATTGCGAATTTTATGACGACTATTTGAAAAAATATTGTTTTGTTTAAATTCAACCTACTGTTAAAAATAAATATTAAAATATGAAAGCACAATTAAATGATATTTACATATTTGACATAAAGGTCATTCTATCTCAAATCGACTGAAGAATTTACTTGACCCTCGCCAAAGTTTACGAAATTTGGTACACACCATCTTAGTTAGTAAGAAATAAAAACTACAAATTTAACCCTTTCACCGGTTTACCCACAAATTTGTGGATAAAAAATGAAGAAAATATTTTCAGAGCCCCCACAAATTGTGGGTAAAAAATGAAGAAAATATTTTCAGAACCCCACAAATTTGTGGGTAAAAAATGAAGAAAGAAATGCAAAAAATTTGTCAATAACAATCACATAAATTTTTATACCGGGTGTTCATTTTAAAACTTCCAGCAATTAATATCTCAAAAACCAAAAGTCAGGTGAAAAAATGTTTCGGACAAAAGTTGTATGATAGTGAGGGGGAAAGAATATGGCATAATTGTTTTTTTAATTTATTGACCTTTTCAAGGTCATTTGAAGGTCAACTTTGTTTTTTTAAATGGCACCTTATATTTTTTTTAACAGATTCATATTTTGCATGCATAAATAAACAACTTTTGTTGGAAAATTTTTTTTATCCGACATTAGGCTTTTCGAGTAAAATGCATTGCAACAAAATAAAAACATTTTGATAAACTGCAGTTGATTATAATCGAAATTTATTTTTTTAAAAGTTAGAAGGCTGTTATTGCTTTTGTTATTATTCAACTTATAATTTTACGATTTATCCACTGTTTAATACTAATAAATAGCCTTCTAAGAGCCGTTTTACATTACACTAAATTTTTCAGTACTGAAAGTTTTAGTACTAAAAATCTAATGCGCGCGTCGAATAAGGAAGATAGAAAACTTGTTGTAATTCTTTCCTGTTTGCAACTACAACTGACGATTTTAACTTTTTCAGCGACTGAATATGCGCCGCGCTTTAGGTAAATTGTCAAATGTCAATTGGTTTGTTATTTAAAAGTGATTTAAAATAATTAAATAAAAATGCAAATTAGCAAAAGAAAAAAATTATGTGCTGCGGCTGTTATAATTATTACAATGTTACTTTTAAAAACAAAAAATTTGAAAAACATCCGCGCGTCGAATCAGGACACTGACAACAAGAAAATAGAGCATGTTCTAATTTCTTGTTGTCAGTGTCATGATTCGACGCGCGCATTGGATTTTTAGCACTGAAAATTTTAGTACTGAAAAATTTAGTGTAATGTAAAACGGGTCTAAAACTTGTAAATATTAAATTTTGATTAACAAAATGTTGATTATTTATTTTGTTTCAACGCATCTTACTTGAAAAGCCTAATGTCGGATAAAAAAAATTTTCCAACAAAAGTTGTTTATTTATTCATGCAAAATATGAATCTGCTAAAAAAATATAAGGTGCCATTTAAAAAAACAAAGTTGACTTTCAAATGACCTTGAAAAGGTCAATAAATTAAAAAAACAATTATGCCATATTCTTTCCCCATCGCTATCATACAACTTTTGTCCGAAACATTTTTTCATGTGACTTTTGAGATATTTGAGAAAGTTTTAAAATGAACACCCTGTATATAAGGTATAATTTTCTTCGAAGAATATCACAATGGTCCTCGTAATTAAAGATTTATCAATTTATTTTCCCTTTTAAAAATTTTTAAATAATGATTATTTTTTTTATTATTAAAATTTTGAAATCATAAATTTATTTTTCTTGATTCTAAATAAATCCATAAACTTACCATAATTTAAGAATAAAATAACTCCTTGACCCAACATTTTGAATGCCTTTAAGCATAAATATTTTGGACCCCCAAATTTTGGTAAAATCGGTGAAAGGGTTAAGGATTTGCCCAAAAGGATATTTGTTTCCTTGTTTTTGGTCCTTCAAAAAGTTGGTGTGTAGACTTGTAGGAAAACGACTGTAACTTCATCCACAGTATGTAGTCTACATTTAAAAATAAAAAATGTTCTGTTAAGATAAATGAACATTCTATTCAAATATTAAGCCACATTTATTTTTTCAACCCCTAACTGGATTAACTTTTAGGCTTCTATACAAAGTATAACAAGAAGCCTTATGATCTGGCTCCGTGTCTGTCCGTCCGTCCGTCCGTTCGCTCGCATAATTCAAAATCATACAGAGCGTTTCAAATCGTGTTGGAAATACTCTGTGTGTATAGAGGTCTAAGAACTGGGTACCCAGTGCGCTATTAGGCTTCTATACAAAGTATAACAAGAAGCCTTATATGATCTGGCTTCGTGTCTGTCCGTCTTTCCGTCGGCATAATTCAAATCTAATCAGAACCCTCGAAATTGTGATTGTAAACACATCGTATGTATAATAAAACAATAATTTGTTTTAAATTTATTTATTGTTAACCACAGCAGTGGCTAATTGGTGAAGTTAAGTTGTAAGTAAAAGAGAAAGAAGAGGATTGTTCCACCTCAAAAAATGGACCGTACATTACAGAGAAGTAAAGTTCCGAATGGAATGGAAAAGCTTCATTATTATTAGTTATATAGTGAATGATAAATACCAACCGCAAAAATGTAATTAGTGCAGATTACCTGATTATTTTTCAATGCAGACCAAATATAAGTTATATTTTATTTACATAATTTTTCAACTATATAGGAAATTTAAATACGTTGATCTATTGATACGTTGATCTGGTGATACGTTGATCCTCTGATCCGTTGATCCTTTGATTCGTTGATCCTTTGATTCGATGATTCTTTGATCCGTTAATCGTTTGATCCTTTGATCCGTTAAGACATTGATACCCTAATAAGAAGTTATCTCGAAAAATTTAATTGGTGCAGATTATCGGATTATTTGATGTTACATTATAAATATTATGTCGACCAAAAATAACTAGCAATAACAAATTTTCACACCAGAAAGGTAGCTGTATAGAAGTCTAGGAACTGCCGCTAAAGCGAGTTCCACCTTTTTAATATTAACCCTATTTCTAAAGGGGTCTTTTTTTGTTCATTTTTTTACAGTTTTATTTGTGCAATTGTGTTGAACATGCGTACCAAATTTGATCATGGGATGAGTATGGGTTCGGTTACTAAAAAGTATAGGTAGAAACAGACAAAAATCAGTTTTTTGCTGATTTCTCAAGTTTCTTTGAACTTTATGACAAAATAGTTTGATATAAAATTGAAGCTAATTAAATTCTCTACAAAAAATTTTATTTTTATACATAATATTTTTCGTAAAATTCGTATTCATATAGTCTTTACTATTCAAAGTATAGAGCTAAGTTGCACGACCACCGTTAAATATTTTTTAAAAGGTCAGAATTGATTTTCAATTAATTGTATAGATTTTCATCATAGCTGGCCGGCTTTGAAAGCGAGTGGACGTGTTGTAAAGGTTCTCTGATACAAATTAGATAAACTATTCAATTGTATAAAATAAGTGGAGATTTTGGTTATTCAATATAATTTTTAAAAAGAATGTTAGGAGTATTCAAAAATAATAAGTTTAAAGAAACCTAAAACCCTCGGACGGTTAATCAACATCAAATCATGGACAATCTTCAGAATTTCGCTCCTGTGTCAAGTGGTTCCGTCATTTATAATCAGAATGCTCCATTCAAGTTAGTTCCTCTTAGTAATCAGTATTCACAAATAGGCCAACTATCTCAACCGATGCAGTCTTTTATTATACCAAGCGGTGTGTTCTACAATCAACAAGCAATGAGCACGCAATTATCGCAAATGCCACAACATTTTCAATATGTTAACAATCGTGAACTTCATCCTTTACCTGCATCATCAGAAGAAAAAGAATGGAGAGTAGCAACTGCGGACGGCAAAAATAGAAAACGATTGAGAAGTAGCCCAGAAAAAATCGTAAGAACACTGAAACAGAAGAGAGTAAGCGATCCAGATGGGAAGGCGTATGGTGGTACAGCGGTGATTATCAGAAAAAGCATTAAATATAGTAATTGAACATTGTTTTAACTCTCTATTAATTTCAGCAATCTACTGTCCACCTAAACATATTAATAAAAAAGAGTATGAACAATTTTTTAAAACACTGGGAAATATATTTATTGCTGGTGGAGATTTTAATGCAAAGCATACTCAGTGTGGATCAAGAATTATAACAACCAAGGGAAGAGAATTATCAGCAGCAATAAAAAATAACAGCATGATTTGTTTATCCTCTGAACAACTTACATATTGGTCTACACGTTTTCCAGCAGTAATTCAGAAAACCTCACCTGCTGTTCAGAAATCGTGAATTTTAATTCAGATTTGTCAACTGATATTCAGAAATCGTGAATTGCAATTGACAAATCTGAATAACGGTTGACGATTTCTGATTCTGATTTCTGAATTACTGTTTGCATAAACAGCAAACAGTGGAAAATTGAATCATCATTAGATCTTTCTTCAGATCATACACCTGTCTTATTAACGATATGCTCACAAATACTGCTCAAAGGCAACCAACATTCTACAATAGTAAAACAGACTGGGAGTCGTTTAAAACAAAACTAGACAAGCAAATTAATTTAAACTTGCCATTAAAATCAAAAGTCGAGCTGGAAAACGCTGTTGAGGATCTAATTACTGCAATTCAGGTTGCTGCATTGCAATCCACTCCGGAGCAAAATCTGACGCACATTAAAGAATTTTTGCCCAATTACTGTTAAACAAAAATTACCGAGAAGAGAAAATTACGCAAAAAATGGCAAGTCACAAGAACAGCAGATAATAAAACGAAACTTAATAAAGCCACCAGAGAGCTGAAGATAATCCTAACAGATCTTAAGAATCGGTTTTTTAAAGACCATCTTAATAAACTATCAATTTCTCAGGCAAGTAGGTAATTATTCGCTCTGGAGGGCGACAAAAAGACCTAAGCGTCCACAAACAACTATACCACCTTTCGGAAGTAATAATGGTATAATGGATAAAGCGTTGCACAGTCGATGAGGGTGGGGGCGAATTAACGAAGTAACGCTAACCTGGTCTTGGTCAACAAATCAGGGGGACCGCCGGCTTAACGTGTCCTCCAAAACACGGCCGACCGCAGTTCTTTGTAGCCATCGGGTCGTCACCCATACAAGCGCTTACCCGAACAAGTGTTGCTTGCATGCGAATAACGAATAACTCTATTTCGAGCAGCATATCTGATGCGGTCGACTGCTGAACACCTCACTGATGTATTTAAATCATTCCCTTCGACATCGCCAATGGAAGAAAATGAAATAAACAGATTTTTAAATTCACCATTTCAAATGGATCTACCAATTGATCATTTTAAAATTAAAGAAGTAAAACAGATAATCTTAAATGAAATTAACACTAAAAAGATACCCGGTTACGACTTGATTGCAGGTAAACTGATAAAACAAGTAACACCAAAATGTTTCAAGTTGCTTACATTTATCTACAACGCAGTTTTGAGACTAAATCATTTCTCAAACTAGTGGAATGTTTCACAAATTATTCTTATACCAAAGCCCGGAAAGAAGATAGAAGAAGTAACGTCCTATCGCCCGATAAGCATACTACCACTTTTATCAAAAATTTGTGAAAAACTATTTTAAAAAGGACTAAAGCCAATACTAGAAGAAAGAAAACTTATTCTGGAACATCAGTTTGGTTTTATAAATTATCATGGTACAATTGAACAAGTGCACCGAATAATGAAGCAAATCAGTGATGACTTGGAACACAATTTTTGGACGTGAGTCAAGCATTTGACAAAGTATGGCATGTTGGTTTGTGCTGTAAGTTAAAGCTAATTTTACCATATCACTATTATTTAATACTAAGATCTTATTTAACAAATAGGCACTTCCTAGTGAAATACAGGGAAGATTCTACAGAACTTTGTCCAATTCGTTCGGGTGTGCCCCAGGGTAGTGTTTTGGGGCCGGTCATTTATCTGTTGTATACTGTCACACATTGAAAATTTAAAAATTCAAAAATCAAAATTCACATTAATTGTTGCAAGAAGTGACAACATCGCAAATTTAATATTATAAATTATTGAAAGTTCAATCACGTTCAACAGGACGTGAGATATAATATTACGATGCGAAACGTCTAGCTTAGGTGTGTGGGAAACGCTGAGTGGCAATACAGGAATACAGTCCTGGGAAATGCATTATTTGCAAGAGTAAAAGGTGGTTGGAACTTCATGACCCGTACTTGGTAACAAGTCATGGGAAATCCTACCAACCTACCAACCACCGAATTAACAACAGTAGCAACATTTGCTCGCATCACATGAAGATCCAAAGATTACTTCTAAAAAAGTGGAGGATTAACGAAACCAAGTCTTCACATGTTACATTTACAATGAGAAGAGATACCTGTCCACCTGTATTGTTGAATAATTGCATTCTTCCACAAACGGATGGCGCGAAGTACTTGGATATGCATCTGGATAGGAGACTGACATGGCGCAAGCATATTTTTAGTAAAAGGAAGCAACTGGAACTTAAATTTAGACAGATGTACTGGTTGATTGGTAACAATTCTGAGCTATCGTTAGAAAACAAGCTACTTCTATACAAACCCATATTGAAGCCCGTTTGGACGTATGGCATACAACTTTGGGGAATAGCCAGCTAGTCAAATATTGAAATCCTACAGCGATTTCAGAATAAAGTGCTTAGATCCATCATCAATGCTCCGTGGTATGTACCTAACGAAGTGATTTACAGGTTCCCACAGTACAAACAGAAATCAAAAATATTTTCAAGAAGTACCAGGTCAGAATTGAAGGGCACCCAAACGAGCTGGCAAGTGGGTTGTTAAGCTGTACACAGCTTAAGACACAGATGAAAGAGGAAGACTAAAGCGTTATAGGCCCACAGATCTATCAACCCGTCTTGATTGTTCTTTATTGTGGGGTTTTATTTTTAACCATTTATTTGAGGATTGATCTATTTCTGATTTCGAACTTTTGTATCATACAAAAGTAATAAATTAAAAATAGTCTATTTCTCCAAATTCTTTATTAAATGAGAATCGTTTCGAGAATCTCAATATATTCTCATCTTTGGTCGTTAAAGGATAAAAACGTAAGAGGTGTCAACTATTTATATCAAATTAAATTAATAAGAGTCGTTAGTACTATGTATATCAAATAATAATTAAAAATTGTCGTTAGTACTATATCAAATAATAATTAAAAATTAAAATTTTTTTTTTTTAAATTTTGATTTGATATACTAACGACTCTTATTAATTTAATTTGATATAAATATTTGACCCTTCTTACGTTTTTATCCTTTAACGACCGAAGATGAGAATATATTGAGATTCTCGAAACGCGTCTCATTCATTTAATAAAGAATTTGGAGAAATAGGCTATTTTTAATTTATTATAAAATTCCAAAAATATTGGGAAAAATAAAATGATTTTTGACATACAAGTAATGTAAAATTTTATTTATTTGGGAATATTTAATGAATATTTTCGGCATGTCACTCCTGAACTTTGTCAAATGATTTACTAAATGTTTTGAATTGTAAGCAGATTGTAAATATTAAATGAGATATAAAAAAAAATTTCATCTTAAATATTTATTATCAGAATATAAGTTTACCGGTAACCGGACAGAATAACAGAACAGAGAAAAAACAGAACACTAAAAATACAGAACAACGGCAAAAGTTAAAACGAGAAATTAAATGTCATCAGTAAGGCTGGGATTATATGCAAATGCATATTTTTAACTATTGATATGAGAACGTCGATTTTTGGATATCTTTGCGAATCACATAAATTAGAGTAATTTAAACCAAACTTTTTTAGGCATATTTTGCATATTTTCCACTTTTGGTTCATATTTTAGAAAAGTTAGCATATTAATGCATAAATACTCGTATTTATTTCAACTCGTGAAATTATTATATAGAATTACCAAGAAAAGCCGAATGTTACTTCTTGGATAAAGGAGTATCCAGAATTAACTGCAGATAAAAATGATAACGTGTTTTGTCGAGGTTGCAGTAAAATTGTAAGTACATAGTCAAGTTTGAAAAATTTATAGAATTAAAATCGCCACCTTATTGATTGCATAATTTTTATTGAAGACCGTTTATCTCAACGTAAAAGTTTAATTGCAATTTATTGCTTTTAGATTCCCTGTGAAAGAAAATTTCAAATAACGCAACATGTAACAACAAGTTTGCATAAACGTAACTGCGAAAAATTTAAATCATCGTCTAAATCTCAAATCACTTTAAGAGAATCGTTTGTATCAACCTCCGCTGATAAAGATAAAAATCAGTTTAATTTTGATTTATGCAATGCATTGATAAGTGCAAATATACCTCTTAATAAATTAGAAAATCCAACATTTAAATCATTTCTGCAAAAATATTGTGGTATTAATGGAGCCACAAAAAATGTGCAAGTTTAAATTCGCTCCAATAACATCAGTGGACGTTGAAAGAAGTTTTTCAACGTACAAAACCATATTGAGTGACAAAAGACAATCTTTTATTTTAGATAATCTAGAAAAACATATTATAATTAATATTTATTATCAAGTGAAAAATAGTAGTAATTAAATGCGTTCTCAATAAAAAAAAAAAATTCTAAATGTTTTTTTTTGGAAAAAAAATTATTGCATATTTTGAACTTTTATTCGGCATATATCACTGCATATTTTATATTTTAACTTGCATATTTTTATAAAAATTGGAGCATATATATGAGCATATTTTAGAATTTTTTATGCATATAAATCCCAGCTCTAGTCATCAGTGTCATAATTAGTAAACATAATATATTATTGAATTTGTTAAATTTTGCAATTAAAAAAATTGCTGAAATTAATGCAACACATTTTAATAATTTAAAATTTTTATTTTTTAAAGTTTTAAACTCAAAAAAACATACGACAATAAATTCATATAAAATATAAAAAATTAGTATATGAAAAAAATGTTATTTTTGGAATTTTTAAATTCAAAATACAGAACAATGAGAACAAATTTGTTGAACTGGGCTGTTCAACTGCTAATAAAATTAATAAACACAATTTTTGATCTATCAAAGTAATTAGTGTAAACTGCACCCCAGTGTTATTTTGCATGTTATGTTTGTTACTTCTATAACTGTTTCGTCCTCATGAATCGGCGATTTAATTAATGAGTTGTTTGAGTTCTCCGGAGGCGACAAAAAATTGTTGTGAAGGTTTCCACAACGCTTTGAACTCAATCTTCCACTGGTACACTTCGGCCAGTAGAAATAATTTATTGAAGCTCTACAAGCCAAATTTGAATTATTTTTGAGGGCTCTACAATGTAAACAGGCCACTTTAGGGCCAAAAAAATACGGGTCCGTTTATTTGGTTAACTAAAGCTACATTCACATAGGCTTAGTGCAGGATTAGCGGTAAGGTAGGAAAGTTTGGCCAACTGTTTCTTATGAGTAAAATTATTTAAGAAAAGCCGGGTCTGTGATCGACCCCCTTCGATTTGGCTGATTTTTTGTGGGCAAATTACCCATCCGGGGAGTAGTCAAAAGCCAGAATATTACGTCCCAAAAAAATTTATTGGCTGAGCTATAGCTATTCTAAGTTTTTTTTCACAATTTTTACTTGAATTTGGGTATTTTCGATTACGCAGCGGGTTTTCGCACTACTTGGCTGAAAATGGGTTTCCTTATGTAAAATTGACCGAGGAACAAGACTATGGCCACAGATTTGACCTACGACCAATACCTACAGAAATATTGACCAAAAACACTCGAAATTTACCAAAAAAGTCCCAAATCTTGGGCAAACTGTGAAAAAAAAAAAATTTCACTATATTAGACCGCCATCTTGTAGAAAATGAACCAACGAATCCAATGAGCACACTCCCAGATTTTTAGGACGAACCGTTCAGGAGATACGCGGCGTCAAAGTTAGACGTTTTCGTTTTTTCTATAAAAAATTGACATTTTCTACCTTGTGGGACAATGTTCGACCTACATGACTATTTGCGATGTTCCCTGCCATCCATTGGCACCTCATAAGTCTCTTTCGATAAAAATAACCTATCAATGCACCATTTGGAGAGTCAGGAGTCGCAAAATAGTCCTGTAGGTCAAACATTGTCCCACAAGGTAGAAAATGTCAATTTTTAATAGAAATAAAGTGCTACTTCCGGTTTAGGGATTTGCTCCAAAATCAAATGGTGCTTTCGTATACCGATTAAAGTGTTAAATATGAAATTTGGTTACTACATATATAACAATTCGTTCCTGAGATATTGAAGAAAAACTATTTCGTCCTTCAAGTAAAGTGCCATTTCCGGTTTAGGGATTTCCTCCAAAATCAAATGGTTCTTTCGTATATTGATTAAAGTGTTAAATATGAAATTTGGTTACTATATAACAATTTGTTCCTGAGATATTGAAGAAAAACCATTTCGTCCTTCAAGTAAAGTGCTACTTCCGGTTTAGGGATTTCCTCCAAAATCACATGGTGCTTTAGTATACTGATTAAAGTGTTAAATATGAAATTTGGTTACTAGATAACAATTCGTTCCTGAGATATTTAAGAAAACCAATTTCGTCCTTCAAGTGAAGTGCTACTTCCGGTTTAAGGATTTCCTCCAAAATCAAATGGTGCCTTTGTATACCGATTAAAGTGTTAAATATGAAATTTTGTTACTATATAACAATTCCTTCCAGAGATACAGAACTTACAGACATTTTGCGTTACATACAGACATACATACATACAGACATCATTGCGAAAGTAGTCAAAACGGATTCAGAAATGCTCAAAACGGATATTTCCGTTAAAATATCGACATCGAATTTTTTCATGATTACAATACTTCCTTATAGGGAAGTAAAAACGAATACGTCTAACTTTGACGCCGCGTATCTCCTGAACTGTTCGTCCTAAAAATCTGGGAGTGTGCTCATTGGATTCGTTGGTTCATTTTCTACAAGATGGCGGTCTAATATAGTGAAATTATTTTTTTTTCACAGTTTGCCCAAGATTTGGGACTTTTTTGGTAAATTTCGAGTGTTTTTGGTCAATATTTCTGTAGGTATTGGTCGTAGGTCAAATCTGTGGCCATAGTCTTGTTCCTCGGTCAATTTTACATAAGGAAACCCATTTTCAGCCACATAGTACGAAAACCCGCTGCGTAATCGAAAATACCCAAATTCGAGTAAAAATTGTGAAAAGAAACTTAGAATAGCTATAGCTCAGCCAATAAATTTTTTTGGGACGTAATATTCTGGCTTTTGACTACTCCCCGGATGGGTAATTTGCCCACAAAAAATCAGCCAAATCGAAGGGGGTCGATCACAGACCCGGCTTTTCTTAAATAATTTTACTCTATGAGAACATTCACATTGACTTAAGCGGTAAGATTGGTATGGTAGTGGTACTGCAGAAGCTACAAACTTTTTAACTTCTGCAGTACACTGTTACACGTAACCAATCAGATGATGCGCATTTTGACGCATGTCATTTAACGACGAGATATTTTTGAATTCTAAACTTAAAGTTGAAAATTGAGTATTAATTAATTTTAATTTAAAATATTTATTGATAAGTAAGTTTCTTACATAGATTTTGTTGAATTTTATACAATTATGGATATAGGGAACGGAACTTAAGACCTTTCTACCATATTTAATTTAGTAGTGTTTGGTATGAAAAGTGAGATGGAGGTTTGTTTGTTTCAGGAAAATATTATAAACCTGAATTTAAGTATTTTAGACTATGAAGGTGAGGACAAAACATGTACAAATAACAAATAATTGAGTATTAATCGTGACATTACGCTTATATACGCATTATTTGAAGGTTAATTTGATGTCGCTACCAACATAATAATACAAAATCGCCCTTGTTCTTACCACCTTATGTGAATCATCCGAACTTAAAACGATTCTTAACACTGCAGTACCAATATTACACTTCTGCTTAAAATGATACTTTAGAAATATACCAAATTTGAGCAAAATTGAAGAGGAACATGAAAATAATTGCAAAAAATTGGTTAATTTCGTATGGAATAACCCGGTAATATTTTAAGTTATTTGCAAAGGCACTTTTTTACAAATAGTTTTCTACATTTTAAGGTATATTAATTTAAATAAAAGTGGTTGGGGGGCTCATACCCTACCCTAACAGTATCGTAACTACACCTTTTCCACCAGTAATTCAGAAATCATCAACCGTTATTCAGATTTGTCAATTGATATTCAGAAATCGTCGACCGCTATTCAGATTTGTCAATTGATATTCAGAAATCGTCAACCGTTATTCAGATTTGTCAATTGCAATTCACGATTTCTGAATATCAGTTGACAAATCTGAATTACAATTCACGATTTCTGAACAGCAGGTGAGGTTTTCTGAATTACTGCTGGAAAAGGTGTAGTAACAAACACACCCCTCACCACAAAATTTCTAAGTGCATTCTCGACCGCCTGTCAAACTGAAATATGTTGTTTCTATTAAGGTATACCCCCTCCCTCTTTGCGGGGCCCGTAGTTACGCCACTGACCCTTAATTATTCATTAATAAATATTTTAGTAGGTTGATTTTTAAACTAAATGAAATAATTTTTGTACTGTTTCTTAATAATTTAATTATTCTTTGTGCTAATGTAAAAAAATATTTTTAGACATATTGGCTGGTAGTGCAATGTGCTACACCTGGAAAAAAGTACATGGGATTGGCTGTGGTTCATGCTGTTAACGTTTCTCACCTGCATGGTCGTCCAGAACATTTAGTTATTGCTCAACCATGTACTGCATTAACTTTAAAAGATGCCCTATATCGTGCTATATTAAAAAATATTTTTATTGGACTGTTGTTACCAATTTGTTTTGTACTTGTATTCTTTAAATTTAATCGAACAGGCTATGATTTATTAGCGCATAGTTTAGTTGTTGACACTAACACTAATCCTATGATTCAACAAAATCGTTAGTTATTACAGTGTTTATTGTTATTATTTAAAATTTTTGGGGACCAAATATAAATTATTTTTTGGAATTTATTTTATTATTTCTTTTTCGATTTTTTTAGGTAAGAAAAAATGTTATTTTTTGGCATTAAAATAACAATTGCACCTGAAATTTTTGAAACAGAAATGAAACTGGAAACCAAATGTGAACAAATTTTTTTAAATACGTACACAGAAGTTTAGTCTTTTAAATTATTTTTCGAGAAATTGTATTGTGTATATTATATAGCATGTATCAATGTAATGTTTACATGTACCTATTAAAATTCTTAATTGCTGTCCAAAATATATATTTTTTAAATGTTATTTAAATTATTAAATGCAATTAGCCATATTTGTGCATTATAGACATTATGGAACAACCTTGCACTTTGTGATGCAAATATAAATTTTGGTACAAGTGTAGATGCAATCCTCCTTGCGATACATGAGATACTTATTTGTATCTCCATATTTGACTTTCATTTACATGAAGATTCTATGGAAATGGTAATTCGTATCAAAAAATCTTACAGACCATTTTTGTTTAAAATCTAATTATACATTTATTTATTCCGATGTATTTTTATCGGCTGATGAACCGTACTAAAACCGCTGGGATGGCTTTACCTCTAATGGTGTAAGGCGGAGAGCGGGGCGTCACATCTAGTTTTATAAAGGAGGCTCGTATCTGCACTTGTGTCAAAATTTATCCTTCCATCAGAAGTGCAAGGTTGTATAGTAATTTTGTTCCTTACCGTCTCGACTATTAGGCAAGAACCAACATGATGCTCTTTTTAAAGAAAATTGTATACACTAAGAAATCAATTGTTTTTTGGTTATAATGACACCTTTGAAATGTATTTTCTGGAACTAACTAGGGGTGTCTTATATTTACCAGTGAAAAATCTATTAAAATTGCAACGAAAAAAAATTAAAACTCGAACATAATTATTGTAATATATATTGAACACAGTAATTTTTAGATACAAAGATAAAATAAATTATGATTCGCAAACTTGTTCTAGATATGATTTAAGTGTTTGCCATTCTTCTATCAATTTCGAAATATTCTTCAAGATATGCGCCACTTCAGAACTATTTTTGTTATTGAAGACTTCTCCTTGTTTCAAGTAATGTCTTAATTTTATTTGAACGTTTCTCAGTTGTACTCTAAAAATGAAAACATTAAAAATTCGCACAATAAATTCTTTAGGATGGTTTACCTTATAGCGTCCATTTGCGCCCTAAAATAAAATAAATCAGTTATTTTGAAAACTAAAGTTTATTTGTTACTTACCTTTCGACTTTAAAATGACTATCACTACTTTTCAAGCTAAAATTAATAAAAATCCATTTTAACCATAATAAATTATTTACTGTTTGTTTACTTACATGGACTTTGAAGAAAATGTTTTGGACTTCAGGCCAAGTGTCGTGGGGGTCATAAAAAAATTAAGTTATAAATTTACAATAAAGCAATTTATAACTTACGATTGTCGTGTGTTAGAATTTAATAAATTAATTAGTCGTTCAATCAATCTCTTATCGAGTGATATAGTGATAGCGTTTGCAGTAATTAATAAACATTGTAAGTAATCAAAATTACCGACAACTGGCGCAATATCCTGGGGAACCAGTATTACAACACCTTGCCCCAGGGACATATGTACCCCTAGTAGCCCCAAACGCTCAAGAAAATACAAACAATCCCAATAATTATCCTTACATCGGCCAATACCTATCCCAGCAGCAACAGGTGATGTATGAACCTGCGACTGGCAAACATTTACAACCTCCAGCTAATACTGTACAAAGAATTCCCA
The DNA here is from genome assembly GCA_932274525.1 of Podabrus alpinus. Lineage (NCBI taxonomy): Eukaryota > Metazoa > Arthropoda > Insecta > Coleoptera > Cantharidae > Podabrus > Podabrus alpinus. Next base: position 89,365,940 of record OW026455.1, on the reverse strand, counting down.
GGGATGAGACCCAATTAATCATTGGCAACCGCAACAACCTCAAATTCCACAACCAGGTCCATCTGGTCTAAATATATATCAATATCGAAGCTATGAATGGAAAACAGCTCCTAACAAAAAACGTAATAGAAGGGAAGGTAGTCCCGACAACCGCAACGCGAAACAAATCACTCTGAAGGATTACTGGCTAAATAAACCACTACAAACCACCAATAGATTTACCGTCCTTCAAAATTCAGAAGAAAACACAGAAGAAACGGCAGCCAAAAACAACGGCAAAGAAGAGGAAAATAACGAAGAAACCACAGTAAAAACAAGTAAATCACCGCCATTATTTGTGTATGGAGTAGGAAATATCCAACCACTAACATCGTTATTAAACGAAAAAGCAAAGAATGGCTACACCTTAAAAAATACCAACAATACCGAAGTAAAGGTTCAAACATTGCAGAAGACTATCCAATTGTTGTAAAAGCCCTCGAGGAAAAAAAGACACAATTCCACAAGTATCAAACCAAGCAGGATCGCACATTCCGTGTAGTGGTGCGAAATCTCCACCACTCGACAGAAATAGCATTAATAAAAACAGCAGTAGAAGAATTGGGTCATGAAGTAAGAAATATAACTAATATCCGACAAACAGGTACTAAAAAATCCTTGCCCTTGTTCAACATCGAACTAACGGCAAATTCTAACAACAAAGACATCTATGAAGTGAGTAGACTATTGAATACCATTGTAAAGTTTGAGCGAGGTACCTCAGTGTACGAGGTGCCAACGCTATGGACATACGCAGAAATACTGCTACCGTAACCCGCGCTGTGTCAAATGCGCAGAAGATCACCCCACAAAAGATTGCCCTCGACAAGAACGAATCGAGAATGTTAAATGCGTAAACTGTGGAGAACAGCATCCCGCAAACTATAAGGGTTGTTATATATACAAACAACTCCAACGATCAAGATATCCCCCATTACGAAATCGGCACGAAGCGAAACCTAACGAAAACTTGGCAAATCAATATCGCACATCTCCAAACTCATATGCGGAAAAGGCAAGACAAAACAGCTTATTGAAAAACACAATCAATAACCAACCACAACCCCAAATCTCCGCATTCTCACAACAGCAACAAACCAGTCAAAATCAAGAATTTATTGGTACACAACAGCCACACAACAATAACAGCAAACTGGAGCAAATCATTTTCAAAATGATGGACAAAATGGACCGAATGTTTGACCTCCTAATGACTATGTTATCAAAACAAATTCATGCCAGACACCAGGATTAAAATGGCAGTCTGGAACGCTAATGGCTTGGTCAATCATGGCCAAGAGGTAAAAACCTTCCTCACAATACACGATCTAGACATTATGCTCATCTCAGAATCCCACATGACAGAGAAAAGTTATATCAAAATTCCACAATATTCTCTACATCACACTCAACACCCAGAGGGTAGAGCCAGGGGAGGCACTACAATATTATAATCAAGAACAGTATAAAACATCACGAAATATCCAAAATTAGCGAAAAAAACATACAAACTACATCTGTGGAAATTGAAGACTCGCAAGGAAAAATGGTTATCTCAGCGGTATATTGTCCACCTAATCTGTCAATTAATAAAGCTCAATTTGAAACATACTTCGACATGCTTGGCCACCGTTTCATATCCGGTGGTGACCTCAACGCCAAACACATTCTTTGGGGTTCTAGACTCGTTACACCGCGGGGAAGACAATTATACAATGCCATGCAGAACAAAAACCTACAGCATTTATCAACTGGTCAACCCACCTACTGGCCAACCGATAGAAACAAGATTTCCGACGTAATTGACATCTGCATTACAAAAGGTATCTCACGCAACTACCTGAAAATAGAAACGTGCTTGGATCTTTCGTCAGATCACACTCCAATTATGGTCACAATGGAGACGCAAGTCCAATTTCTAGCAAAGCCACCTAGACTCACAAACAAAAACACCGACTGGAACGAATTCAGGACTATTCTAGCTAATAACCTAAATTCAAATGTTTCTCTAAAAACAGAACAAGACACCGATGAAGCGGTTGAATGCCTGACAAAATCAATACAGCGGGCTGCATGGTGTGCTACTCCTGAAACGCAAGGAATGACAAAACCTGGATTCGTACCAAACAACGTAAGAATAAAACTTATCGAAAAGAGAAGACTCAGAAAACGTTGGCAAATCACACGCGATCCAATCGATAAAACCAACTTAAATAGAGCCATCAAGCACTTAAAAGAAATACTTGCTGATCAAAAAAATCGAGGCGTTAAAACTTTTTTGGAAAATCGCTCGGCAACTAAATCAACCGATTATTCTTTGTGGAAAGTTGCACATAAAATCAAGCAGCCACAGAAAGCAGATCCCCCAGTTAGAAAAGGCGATGGAAACTGGACCCGGAACGAGCAGGAGAAGGCTGACGCATTTTCTGATCATCTCGGAGGCGTTTTCAAACCATTCCCACCAGAGGTATCCACTTCCGTAGAGCATCCAATCCACCAACTACTTGACGCTCCTTACCAGATGGATCTGCCTATAAAACAACTAAAAATTAACGAAATTAAATATGTTCTAGCTCACAACACACACCCAAGGAAAGCTCCAGGCCACGACCTGATAACTGGAGAAATACTAAAAAACCTACCAATAATGGGCATCAGATTGGTTACGATGATCTTTAACGCCATGCTCAGACTTGGATATTTCCCAGTACAATGGAAGGTCGCACAGGTAATACTCATCCAAAAACCTGGTAAGGATCCATCTGAAGTGGCATCGCACCGTCCTATCAGCCTTTTGCCTGCTCTGTCCAAGGTATTCGAGAGGCTTCTACTGGAGAGACCGAGACCTCTTTTTAAAGAACGTAAATTAATCCCAGGCCACCAATTCGGTTTTCGCCAACAACATTCGACAGTGGAGCAGGTCCATCGAGTTGCAAAGAAAATTAGGAACGACTTGGAATGTAGGCGATATTGTACGGCAGCGTTCCTTGACGTGTCTCAAGCGTTTGACAGAGTTTGGCACCAGGGCCTGATCTACAAAATCAAACTCGGGCTCCCTCACCCGTTCTGCAGAATACTAGAGTCATACCTCACAGATAGACATTTTCATGTTAGACATGGTGAAGCATATACCACTCTCGTACCAATAGGGGCTGGAGAAGTATTCTTGGTCCGTTGCTGTATCTACTGTTTACAAACGACCTACCCACAACCAACGACACAGAAATTGCAACTTTTGCGGATGACACCGCCATAATGGCATCTCATCAGGATCCCCAAGTGGCTTCTCGTTTACTACAAATCCACCTAAATAAAATTGAAGAATGGCTAAAGCTATGGCGAATTAAGGTCAACAACAGCAAGTCAGTACACATTACTTTCACTCTCAAGAGAAATACATGTCCCAGCGTAACTTTATATAACAACGTCCTCCCTCAAAAAGAAGATGTAAAGTATCTAGGAATCCACCTAGATAAAAGACTCACGTGGGCTAAACACATCTGGTATAAGAGACTCCAACTAGGGCTCATCCATCGAAAAATGTACTGGCTTATGGGCCGTAATTCCAATCTTCAATTAGAAAATAAACTTTTATTGTACAAGGCAATATTGAAACCTGTTTGGACTTATGGTATCCAGATATGGGGATCTGCCAGTGTCTAAATTAAATATTGCTTGCTTGCTTCCACTGTGTTTATAAATTCGTTTCTCTGTTAATTTTATTATTTATTGTCTTTGTTGAGACCGATTGTAATATTCTTGGATGTTAATAAAAAAAAAATTCTTTAGGATGGTTTACCTTATAGCGTCCATTTGCGCTCTAAAATAAAATAAATCAGTTATTTTGAAAACTAAAGTTTATTTGTTACTTACCTTTCGACTTCAAAATGACTATCACTACTTTTCAAGCTAAAATTAATAAAAATCCATTTTAACCATAATAAATTATTTACCGTTTGTTTACTTACATGGACTTTGAAGAAAATGTTTCGGACTTCAGGTCAAGTGTCGTGGGGGTCCTAAAGAAATTAAGTTAGAAATTTACAATAAAGCAATTTATAACTTACGATTCATTGTTCTTATTGTTAACCACCGCCTTCTTTTTGTTTGGGAAGCTAAAAATTAATGATTAAAAATTAATTTAGAAATTTTTGTCATTTAACTTACAGGCGTTTTTTTAGCTTGGTGGAAAACGACACGGGGGTTCCAGAACTGAAAAAAGCAAAACTAAATATTTTGTTTTCAAAATGATTTCATATTTTATGTTACGATAATACTCACACAGTTTTGATCTGAATTATTACAAAAACAACTTACAAATTGTGGCTCGTCTTGCATCCAACTACAACCCTGTTCGGGATACGGTCGAAATTGTGTATAGCTTTTCGATAACTTTATTTTTGGTGGTTCATTAGTTGTTTCAGTGTCCCGAACCTTTTCATACAGGATATTCTGTAAAAGAAAATCAGATTTGATTTGTTTTTGGTATGCATCATACCATCTCATCGTTAAAAATAATAATTAAATACCTCTCTCTCTCGGGAACTTTCATTCTTAGTTTCTTCAATTTCTTGCGACCCTTCAGTTCCTTCTTCTGCGTTAGTTTTATTAGTGGTTTGACATTCTTCATGAACTTCTTGTTCACAACTCTTTATATCACTTTCGACTTGTTCATCAATTTCTTCTATTTCAATCGCAGGTAATATAAACATCACCTTTTTCCTGGGAGCAGATTCATTATTACTTTTATCTTCATTTTCTTTGATATTTTCAATATCCAAACTTCTCGACTACAAATTAAGTGATCACAATGTTATGCGTTTAAAAACACTGCCGGTATATTCAAGGGATTCACCGATAATATAAAAAAAGCTTTTTAGAGCATATGCGCCCTTATTATTATTAAGTTTTATTAAACTTTTTATTATTATTAAAACATTTGTTGAGTAAATGGGTCAATAAAAGACTACTGATTGTCCAACGTTTCGGGCTTTATTCTCTCATTTTCAAGGCTAATGAGGGGGAAATGCGGTCGCCATCACCTGGAAATGACTTGCTGAACTTCAAGCATTTCCCTCTCATTAGCCTTGAAAATTGGCGAATAAAGCCCGAAACGTTAGAAAATCAATGGTTTTTTATTGACCTCCTTTACTCAACAAATTGTTTAATAATACTAGGTGGCCCAAAATGTATCATCCTATCGAAAGATGCTATAACTTTTGCAAATGGCGGCAACTATCAGTTTTGTTTTGATATTTGTGAAGTAAACAGATACAGAATACACGTCGACAAGCCATGGAACGCTATACCCGTCAAGATCGCGGAATATATCGGAATCGCGGATTTTGGCACAACGTGAATTTTGATTGAATTTTGACAATCGTAACTAATTCCACAGACATGGTTTAGTTTGTTTACATTGTTTTCAATGCGAATACATACATGTTTTAATAAAATTTTTGTGATTTAGTGGAAGTAATAGTTTTTCAGTGTTGATGTTAAAATCATCGTATAATCTTAAACTTATTAAACACCTTTGAGGTTGGTACAATCTCTTTTTCTAGTTATAACCTACACAAAATGGAAAACCAACCGCATTATTAGAAATAAAATGCATATATGAATGTAAGTTCTTTTATTTAACCATAAAAATAATAACTTACAACAAAAGTTTTTTTAGGTGCAGGAAAGAATATTCACAATGGTTTACCAGGGGGCCCTTTTAAATTTAAACAAAACATATTTTGTATTGTATGCATCATACGACAAAAGTTTTTTTACTATTGAAGTGGATTATAATTATGAATTTGCAAAAGAAATGCTATTTGTAATTAAAAAACAAATAAAAAAACAACTCGCTCTTTTATTCCCAACCGATGTGTTCTCTTATCTGTATATATCTTTTCGACACCTTGCACTAACACTTCCAAAAATTTTAAACTATTCAGGCTAGTAAAACTGTTTAAAGTTTGATCTGTTGTTATTAAATCGCACACTGTTTTAACTTCTGGCATATTAACCTGCACCTCAAAGTCTCGGAAAGTTCTCAATCCAGCATTGTTCGGTAGCATCTCGGGTTTCAAATTGAGTAACTGTAGTAAACTCTCGGCTGCTTGTATTTCATCTGGATTTCGAGAATTTCATTTTGAAAATCTTCAAGTTCTTCTTCATTGTCACATATAAATGCCTTGTCAGATGAATTGTTTACTTTCACTTCATAGAAAACTTGAGAAACTTGTGATAACCTAGAAATACAAAATAATGTCCTTTTATATAGGTTATAACTAGAAAAAGAGATTGTACCAACCTCAAAGGTGTTTAATAAGTTTAAGATTATACGATGATTTTAACATCAACGCTGAAAAACTATTACTTCCACTAAATCACAAAAATTTTATTAAAACATGTATGTATTCGCATTGAAAACAATGTAAACAAACTAAACCATGTCTGTGGAATTAGTTCAACCGGCGACCGTTGGTGGCGTATCGCTTATCTTGAATCGCCTATACCCGTCAAGATCGCGGAATATATAGGAATCGCGGATTTTGGTACAACGTAAATTTTGGCGCAAATTTCCCGGCCGTTCTACGCCAACTGGTCACACACTAAGGCGTTTAGCCGCTCGTCTCGAAGATACTGGAACAACACGTGACAGAAGAGGCGCCGGAAGACCTTGTAGAATATCGAGAATTCCGACGAGAATATCTCCGCTGCGGCTGAAGATGTCGCGGATGAGCCGTCAACGTCCACCAGACGACGTTCCACGCAATTGGCCATTACACATTTGTCTCGGCAACGCATTTTGGTGAAAAACTTGAAGATGTTCCCCTAAAAAGTACCGACAGTCCATCAGCTACTGCCTCATCGCGTGTAAACTACGCTCACGCTCTCCTGAACTTCAACGACGCAGTGGGACGATTTTCGGTCGAAATTTATCATGAAGCGACGAGGCCCATTTTTATCTGAACGGATACATAAACAAACAAAATTTGCGCTGCTGGGGCACTGAGAATCCACGTATCATTCACTAAGAGCCATTACATCCACTCAAAGTCATTGCATGGTGCGCCATTTACGCTGGAGGTGTCATTGCCCTTTTTTTTTGGAGGACGCCATGGATAACACGGTTACTGTGACTGGTGAACGATACAGAACCACGATCAACGAATTTTTATTGCCACAAATAATGAATTGGAACTGGAGGACATGTGGTTCCTCCACGCACAGTTCGCGCCACAGGGGACATTTTAAAAGATGCGTTTCCGGGTCGCCTAATGTCTCATTTTGGCGGTTTGCGGTGGCCGGCAAGATCGCCCGATTTGACCGCTCCAGACTTCTTTCTTTGGGGTTTTTTGTAGTCACGGGTCTATCTAAACAAGCTACAGACTCTGGAAGCTCTTAAAGAGAATATCTGACAAGAGTGCGAGAACTTATCGAGAACGATTGAAAATGCGTTAGAAAGAGCCCAAATGGTCATCAACAATGGCGGTGCCTACTTGATCGATATCATCTTCAAAAAGTAATAACGGAAAAAAAATTAAAGTCCAAATAAACATTTAAAAAAAATTATGAAATTACGGCGTTCCATTTTAACAATTTAGCAAAACAACATCGGGTGAGTGTTTTTGAACCACCTAACAATCACATTAAAATTTAATTTTTAGAACGTAAAAGATTTAATAATTATTTTTATTTAAAACATATCAAATAAAAGAAATAAATTTTGGTTCGGGCCAAGTGATGTTATAATATATTATTAAATATTTTCAAATACGGTAGGTGCTCGGTTATGTCGTTAAATATTCGTTTATATGAACTATCCACAAGACTGAACAGTTGAAATTGAATACAGTAGGTTCTAAAGAGTGAATAAGGTCAATCTCGATTAAATTAATGGCATGCGTGTTCACAGCTCATTGGTAGAGAAGTAGGGTTTTCAGTTTAAAATATATAATATGATGATGATGTAATAAATAAAGAGTTTGGAAATGTTCAACAAAAAATAAATTTAAATATTTTCATTAGTACCTATATTATTATAGGCTGCAAGGCATTTAATAAGGCTATTCTTTGGAATAATAGAAATATTTTCAATATTGATGACTTACTGTTATTACAAAAATAAAATAATTAATTAAATTGTCTTTGCACTTTGCTACACTTTGCAGGGTCTTTGCACTGGCTACGAGCCTACGATTATAATCTTTATAAAAAAAAACTGTCTAATATCGAAGTGCAAGTATCAACCTGCAAAAAGTAACTCAATATGTTATTTTACTTATGAAAGTCAACATTTTTATAATTACAACGCAATTTGCTAGTTAAATTTGACATGAAATAATGTTTGGTTTCATACGATGCACTTTCCTGTTATGTAACGATACCATGACCCGACAGGTACCTTATTTTACTTTTGAGAGTGAAAATTTTCATAATTACAACATTTTTAGTTTCAAACTTCATCTAAAGTATTATTTACGCAATTTTCTGGTTAAATTTGACATGAAATAATGTTTGGTTTCATACCATGCACATGCACCTTCCTGTTACTTATCGAAAGGCTAATTCGACAAGATAATATTATATCACTTTTGTAAATCAAAATGTTTAAATTATAAAACTTTTGGTTCAAACTTGACCAAAAAGATTGTTTACGCCATTTGCTAGTTAAAGTATTCATTTTAAGCACTGTACAAAAAAAGTCTCATTGAAATTGGGATTAAAAATTATCCGTTTACATTTTTGAAATTTATTTGTTAATTAATGATAAATCCATTACCTGGACAATCCACCTTCACAATACTAATTTTATTTAATAAATATAATAAATCTTTGTATAAAAATGTCGCCGCGTTACTTGTAAATATGACAATACAAAAGTGAGGTTGTGAAACTTCCCGCGGAAAATTTAGCCAATTGTTTTCTTTAATATGTCAAACAAATCCAGTAGGCATTATTTAAGTCAAGTTATCACACATTTCACGCTTTTCGTGCCTTTACACGTTTTACTGAACTATATATTGCTTTTTTATAAATAAAACTTGGATTTTATTACAATGGGCTGCTCATTTGCAAAATATAATGAGATTGGAACTAATTTGAACGACGCAGATCAGAACTTTACAGTACTTAATAGCTCAAGAAATGGAAAAAAGTTATTAGTTTTAGACTTGGATGAAACGATAGGTAATTTTTGCACCCATTCGCCAGTGGTACGACCACACCTACATTATTTCCTGGAAGAAATGTATAAAATGTACGACATTATCATTTGGTCTGCAACCAAAATTTCTATTGTGGAAGGTAAATTAGACTGGCTTGGTCTATTACGTAAACGACGATATAAAATAATGTGCTACATTGGCATAAACGCGATGACTACCATTACATTCCCTGCTTCTAATAAAATAATGAAGGTAAGATTGTGTTCCATAATTTAGGTCCATGTCCATATTTATTTAGACCTGGTGATTAACCTCATTGTTAGCCTTAATTAGTATTTTGTTCTACCCAATAAGGGGTGTTTTCATGGTTTTGGCTTACTCCCCCATTTTATTTATATTATTTATATTGATATTTTTCAGACAAAGGGTTTAGAAGTAATTTGGAAGAAATTTCCTGAGTATAATGCTAGGAACACCATTCTTATAGATGACAAAGAAAAAAATTTTTATTTGAATGAACATAACGGATTGCTCATTAAAAAGTTTGAAGCTGGTGATTACCAAACTGATGACGAAGAGCTAGTTTTACTAATGGCCTACTTGTCATACATTTGGACTTATTGTCCAAACTTCATGATGCTGAATCATAAACAATGGAGAAAATCATCATATTGTGATTTTTCTAAATATCAACGATTAATGTAATTAACAATTTGCTGTAAATTTTTGAAAATTAAAAATGACTGGGTGATAATAAAAAAAAGTTTTATTTGTTGTGATGAAGTTTTAGAACATATTGGGTTTTTGGAAATATTTTGCAATTTCTTCATTCACTTCCAAAATTACTCAATTGGTTGGAAAATGGCTTTGCTTACTTGGCTTGGAGGTCATTCCATCTCAAATCGACAAAAAATAAGTAGGCAAAATTGGCTTGACCCCCACCAAACTTGATGAAACTTGGTACACGCCATCGTAGTAAGAAATAAAAAATACAAATTTAAGGATTTGTCCAAGAGGGCACTCGTTTCCTTGTTTTGGTCCTTCAAAACATTAAAAAATTGGTGTGTAAACGACTGTAGCTTCATGTACTTTACAGAACATTTTTTATTTTTAAATTTAGACCACTGTGGATGAAGTTACAATCGTTTTCCTACAAGTCTACACACCAACCTTTAGAAAATTTGAAGGACCAAAGCAAGGAAATAAATGCCCTCTTGGGCAAATCTTTAAATTTGAATTTCTTACTAAATTCCTTGGGATGTGAAACCCAATCATGCAACGAACGCCGCCTCCCAGTAAGAATTATACTCCCCAAGTGATAGAACAGTAGTACGAAAAATCACAGTCATACCAGATAAGACCAGCCGGGTCACCACCCGACCGCATTTATTATGATCCACCAGCACAAGTAACTAATCAATATCCAGGACCGTACTTGCCCCAAATGTTGCAGCAATCGGTTCCACTAACTTATTATAACCAAAATTACCCACAGATAATGCAACATTCTGGACAACAACAAGTCTATCCAAATCTGAGTATACAACAACTGCCCGCATTACCATCAAGTCATACAAGTGAATGGCAAACAGCTGGTAGAAAGAGAGGTATGAAAAATAGCCCGGAAGCCCCAAGAAGATCTGCTAAACAAACAAAACAAACAATACTTCAAAATTATTGGCTTAATGCTCCAATTGAAACAAATAACAAATTTGATGTCCTATCACAGGAGGAATCAGCAAACGAAACACAGAAAGATGCAACAAATAGTAATGTGGACACAGTGGAGAAACCGGAAACAACAAAAGTACCAAACCCACCACCTATTTTTGTCGATGATGTCCTAAACGTCACACCATTAACAGAACTACTAGAGGAGAAAGCTAAGGGCGAATATATAATGAAGGTGCTGTATAATAATCAGATACGTTTACAGCCAAAGTCAGAAAAAAGTTACAGTGTCATAATTAAAGCCCTAACCGAAAAAAAATCACATTTTCATACCTACCAACTAAAAAATGAAAGGTATTTCTGGTATTGAGAAATATGCATCCAACAACAAACTTGAAAGGGTTAAAAAATGAACTAGAACAGTTAGGTCATATCGTAGTCAATATACACAATATTCGTGCAAAAGATACAAAAATCCCTCTACCACTATTCCATGTTGAATTGAAAACTGGTTCAAACAATAAGGAAATTTACAAAGTGACACAACTAATGCATGCGATAGTAAGTTTTGAACCTCCCCACCCAAAACGGGAGATCCCACAGTGTACCAAATGTCAAAGATATGGCCACACACAGAAATTTTGTTACAGACAAGTAAGATGCGTCAAGTGCACAGAAAATCACTTAACAAAAGACTGCCCAAGAAAGGTACGTGACCAGGGGGTGAAGTGTGTACTATGCGAGGGCGACCACCCGGCAAATTACAAGGGATGTTCAATATACAAGAGTCTTCAAAAAATATATACCCAACCTTAAGAGAGAAAAACCAACCAACAACATTCAAACCAGTAAGAAACAATTTCACAAGTAACCCAGAACCGGGCTCGAGGGATTCGTATGCGAACATAACAGGAGGGGTCCAGCAGTCCCAATATGTCCTTCCAACCGCTCAAAACATTCCACCAAACCAACAACAATCCCAGCAAAATTCTAACTTGGAGAGTATGATGTCAAAAATGATGGAGAAAAAGGATATTTTACTAAACCTCCTCACAGCCATGATCAGTAAAATGCCTGACATTTCAGCACAACTTAAAATTGTTATCTGGAACGCAAACGGCTTAGCCAATCATAGCCAGGAAGTTAAAATGTTCCTAGTCAATCACGACATTGATATAATGTTGATATCTGAAACCCATTTCACCAACAAAAATTACTTCAAGACACCAAAATACAAAATATATGACACCCAACATCCCAGTGGAAGAGCAAGAGGCGGTACAGCAGTAATAATTAAAGCATGCATAAAACACTACGAATTGCTTAAATATCCCCAAGAACATTTACAAGCTACAAGTGTTGTAGTTGAAGAACTCGGCAGACAAATCACCATATCCGCAGTCTACTGCCCACCTGGCCACAGTATCAGTCAAAACCAATACATAAACTACTTCAAAACAATCGGTAGTCGCTTTATTGCAGGCGGGGACTTTAATGCCAAGCACAATCATTGGGGATCGAGATTAACCAACCCGAGAGGTCGCCAACTGTTTCAAGTAATAAAAACTAACAATTTTAGCCACTGTTCTACTGGCCAACCAACCTACTGGCCCACAGACAGAGAAAAGCTTCCTGATGTGCTGGACTTCTGTGTTGTTGGAGGCATCTCGTCCAACTACATCACTATCAAGCCTTGTTTCGAGCTTTCCTCGGATCACTCTCCAATCATAGCCACACTCACTGCTAGAATTGCTGAACAGCCTAAACCTGTAACGCTGCACAACAAACAAACTGACTGGGCCCTATTTAAAGAAATACTAATCACTAAGTTCTCTCAACATATCCCATTAAAAACTGATTACGAAATAGATGAAGCAGTGGCAACTTCTAACTAAAAATATCCAAGAAGCAGCTTGGGAAGCAACTCCAGAATACTCTAATAAAAAAATAGAAAACTATTGCCCAAAATGTATTCAGGAAAAAATACGAGAAAAAAGAAAACTTAGGAAAAAATGGCAGATCACTCGTGCACCTGGCGATAGAACAAAATTTAACAGGGCAGTTCGAGAACTTAAACTTTTACTGAAGGAACACAAAAACCAGGAAATTCAAAATTACCTAAATGGATTGACAGCAACTGAGGCAACGGACTATTCGCTGTGGAGGGCAACAAAAAAAATCAAAAGACCTCAACAGACAATTCCACCTATCAGAACCCCCTCCCAAGAATGGGCAAAAAGTAACAAAGAAAAGGCAAACACATTTTCCGCTCACTTAGCAGAAGTTTTTAAACCCTTTCAAGCAGAAGTTCCCCACGAAGATGTTTCAATCAATGATTTCCTCGATGCTCCATTCCAATTGGAGGTGCCAATTAGGAAAATCAAAAAGGGCGAAGTTTCAACATACTTCGAGAAAGAACTAAATGTCAAAAATCCCCAGGAGCCGACCTGATAACTGCAAAAGTTCTAAAAGAAATACCAGAAAACGGAATCAGAATTATTACCATGATCTACAATTCGATCCTGAGAATGGGATACTTTCCTTTGCAATGGAAGGTTGCCCAAATTATTTTAATCCCTAAACCGGGAAAACCTCCAACGGAACCTGGCTCATACAGACCTATCAGCTTGCTACCTATTTTGTCGAATGTATTCGAAAAATTATTCCTGAGAAGACTGATGCCAATAATCGAAGAACAGAAAATAATTCCAATGTACCAGTTCGGATTCCGCAAGCAACATTCAACAATTGAGCAGGTACACAGAATCGCTGCCAAAATCAGACAGGACTTGGAGAACAAAAGTTATTGTACAGCTGCATTTCTCGACATAACCCAGGCCTTCGACAAGGTTTGGCATAATACTGGTCTCTACTTCAAAATTAAAAAACTCCTGCCACATACCTACTACGAAGTACTCAAGTCGTACCTTACCAATAGGCATTTCTTTGTGAAATTTCAGGAAGAAATTTCTTCGCTCTTAACCGTCGAGTCAGGAGTCCCTCAGGACAGTGTAGTTGGGCCGATTCTCTACCTAATATACACAGCTGACCTACCAATAACAAGAGATACAGTTATAGCGACATTTGCAGATGATACCGCAATCTTGGCGTCTCATCCTGATCCATTAACGGCGTCCGCACTACTACAAATTCATTTTACAAAGTTTGAAAAATGGTTAAAGAAATGGCGTATGAAGGCAAACGACCAAAAATCAGTGCAAATAACTTTTACAAATAAAAGAGCCACTTGTCCTCTAGTAAGGCTCAATGGAAATTTATTACCCCAAAAAGAAGAAGTCAGATACGTAGGTATGCACTTAGACAGAGGACTGACATGGAGTAAACACATATGGAACAAAAGGTTTCAATTGGGTCACACTTTCAGAAAGCACTATTGGCTGTTACATCGTCACTCCCAATTATCACTCGAAAACAAAGTGCTGATATACAAAATTATCATAAAGCCAATCTGAACCTACGGCATCCAACTATGGGGAGCCGCCAGTAACTCCAACATAGCCAAAATTCAGCGGTTCCAATCCAAAATTCTAAGAACCATAACTGATGCCCCATGGTTTGTACCCAATCAAATAATCCACAGAGACCTCGACATTCCCACCATCGAAGAATGTATCAAATCGTATAGTTCAAGGTACTGTGATCGTGTAGAGAATCATCCCAACTCACTTGCGGTGGATCTGCTGACTGCCCATCGAACCAGGAGGCTGAAACGTAAAGACCCAATGGACTTGCCCCATCGCTTCTGAACTAGATGTGTACATTCCGGAAGACATCGAAGGCTAGACATAACATTCTCGGGTGTTAAACTGTAATGGGAGCAACGAGCAAGCCACCGGGCAAACTCCTCCTATGTCATTTTACTCACTGTCATATCACTTACTTATTGTCTATACGGACAGATTGTAATATAAGAGGAAGTCAATAAAAAAAACAAACTAAGATAGTGTGTACCAAATTGCGTCAAATTTGGCGTGGGTCCAGTAAATTCTTCAGTCGATTTGAGATGGAATGACCGTTGGATAGTTTTGCTTCGAAATAAAAATGTAAATGCCCATTGATGAATTTTTCAGTACATACTCGTATTTAAGGTAACTTTACTGGTTTCAGGGTGTTTCTTGAGAGAATGTGATTTTAAAAATACTTTATCCACCACGTGAGTGGTTAAGTGACAGTCACAATATTTGAAAGTATTAACGAAGTGCTATTATCAGAACATTTGAGGTAGTGCGAAGGGTTGGCCATGTTTAGCAGATGTAAGGAAATATCGGGAGATGTATATAAATGTTTGGTGATGTGGGGGGGGGGGGTTATGGGAAATTTGGAGGAGATGTGAAAATATTTCGGAAAGGATCGAGAGATGTTGGAAATAGTTGGTAGGAGAAATATGGGCAGATATGAAGACTACCAAATTTCAGGGTGCATCTT
Source organism: Podabrus alpinus (assembly GCA_932274525.1). NCBI lineage: Eukaryota > Metazoa > Arthropoda > Insecta > Coleoptera > Cantharidae > Podabrus > Podabrus alpinus. The sequence goes on along the minus strand of OW026455.1, from coordinate 89,350,617 downwards.
AAATGTGCCTGGGCACAATTTGTCTTAGGTGGTGATATAATACACTTTTTTAGTAAAAATTTTTGTCTGAATTCAAACTCTTGGGAGATACCCTCTGTAAAGTATTTCGGAATTGAATCAAATTGATCACTATCAACTATTACCATTGGGATCAATCTCACCCCGTTCATATTCAGGCACTGCCTGCCCTAGGATTCTTCTATCTCACCACTCTTATCTTGATGACTCACTATCCAAATGGCATAAAATGACAAATGGCATTCGGGAAAATTCATCAGCAGAGGTTAGTCGACCGCATTAGATAACAAACAACACTTGTTCCGGTAAGCACTTGTGTGGGTGATGGACCCGATGCTTACAAAGAACTGTGGTCGGCCGTGTTTCGGAGGACACCTTAAGTCGGCGGTCGCTCCGACTTTATGACGAGACCAAGTTAGGGCTACAAAAATTCGTCCCGACCATCATCGACTGCGCAACGCTTTATCGGACCTACAATAATAATAATATTCAGCAGAGGTTGTAAAGATTTTCATAATTTTTAATTTTCCTGTATAGCATTGTCCGATGGTAACTGTTTGGAGCCCAATCGTGTTACAACTAAAATATTTTTGTCCCTATGATAGTCACAGTCGTAGATAGAAATGGAATTTTTGTTGCTTGATTTCTTTAGTTTGGCATCCGAACACATTCCCAAGTTTTCGACATCAGACTCGGACCGGTACAGGGGCAAATTTACTTTTGTAAATAGTAGCTCAATTTCATTGGTGCACCTGAAGTGGAAATTGAACACACCTTTAAATATAAAGAATAAAATTGTATGTAAAACTAAAGTATTTAGAGATACGACTTTTTAAATAACTCCAATTTTTTATTTTGTTTTTGCTGAAAACTGTGTGGGATTGGTCCAAATAATATCACACAAAAAGGACGATATTTATAAATGTCAATAACAAATAGCCAGAACACAGAATTTGACATGCTCGGGATGAAAGAACTACTAAGAAACAAACATATTCTAACAAAATGAACACTTATGATGTAATTAAATTAGCATTGGTTTGGAAAACTGACTTTATCGCTGCCACCACTCTAACAAAACGCCACCATTCTAACAAAAATGAACTTTTATGACAAAGCTGACTACTTTAAATCTTAAATTGGGGTAATTAATTGAATCGCTAAACTGAATTATTTGATTTGCTGCCACCAGAATCCATTTAATTAATCAGTGTACGAGTCTGGATTCTAACTCGTGTGGGTAACAATTTAATTACTTGCTTCTAAATTGGTTAATTATTTAGGTAGGTAGACCGTTCTTCAGAGAACGAGGGGAAAATATTTAAGACAGTCAATTTATTACTTACTGAAAATCACAACCGAAATGAAACTCCTTTAATTTAATTAACAAATTTATTAAACTTTAAATGAAAAATCAGATAACAAACAAATTCTAGAAAATTAACCATCTAAGGTATAATGATTTACAACTAATCTTATTTTAGGTAAATTGTATGCCAGCCAAATGTAACAGATTGTAAAATATGTAACTTGAAATAAATGGTACCTGACTTTTGTCCGTGAACACAATCCTTCCGTCTCTCAGGTAATCCTTGGTTTAAATGCAAGTCGCGGCGATTGATTTTAATTGAATTTATTTCTTTAAGTTTGATACTCGCGTAATTTTTATATGTTCACTAATTTGTCGTTTTATTAAGATGATACTGAAATTTCTACCGTTAACTTTGTAACAACCCGCGCTTTTAGCTAATTAATTTAAATACCGACATATGATAATTGTAATTGAGATAATTAAATAGAGGTAATTTAAGAATACCCTATTTAATTTAATACATGAAATAATTATGTAGGATTTTATTTTTAAGTATCGACGCATTGACTTACCGAAAAGAGCAGGAAATCATTTGTCAAGAGAAAGCCGACTACAGATGCTGCCGGCTATGTAGTCAAAAGTCAAAAGGGCACCCTGCCGCTCTTTTCGTAGAAAGATTAGTGTAAGTCAATGCACACAATAGAGTTAACTTTACACTGCGTTTACTTCGCATGTGGACGGAAATGAGTTGTTAATTTATAGCTACACCGCCAAAAGAGCCTTGTCCATAAGTATTAGCAAGGGGACGAAAAGTATAGTGTTAATTTAACGGCTCATTTGCCTAATGTGTGGGAATAGTTTGTATAGAATCCTCAATTCGAGGAAGCTTTAAGAATAAGATGCAGCTGGAAAAGTCACACGGTCTTTAAAGGGCCACCCATGTAAGAAAGGAAATAAGTTTTGAAAACGAGGAGATTTGGTCACATCCCCCTTGGTTTTAGGCAGGATGAAGAATCAGGGGATTGGTTCTTCGCCTGGTGTAAGGGTGATGAAATAAGTATCCAAAGTGGGAAATTTGTCATAAAAATCCCAGCTTAGGAAAAATTAGGCAGTTGTTCACGAGTAGGTGCTCGCTTAAATAAGTTCAATTGTTCCGCGAACCGGTGCTCGATTAAATAAAGTATAAAGTGTTATTTTGAGTTTAGTATCAATTAAAAGTTAAAGTTGTTTTAATAACAAAGTATAGAGTCAATACTTAATTAAAAGGTCTAAAGTTGATTAACTTAAAAGTCGAAGTTGTTAACATAAAATCGAATAAAATATTAAATGTTAATTTTGAGAATTATAGTACGAGTTTAAAAGTTTGAGCGTTGATTGCAATTATCGATAAAGTGAAAAGTGAAATTTTGTTTAGTTTCAAAGACTCCTTTCCTGGATTTACATTGGTGACTTAGCGAGCTGAATAGTAATAAAAAGGTATTGTGCATGTGTATTATTAAACTATTCCAGTAATTTGATTATTTTGTATTTATTGTTATAATTTGCCAACTTTATTTATGTGTATAAAGGTATTAATAGATTTGATTGTTATGTACAAAACGGAACAGTGGGTTTTGATTTTATTCCACCGCTGACTTCCAGATGTACAAAACTCAGCTCGTTGGTTAATTGAAAATTCCACCGCTGAGCCCAAGTGTACAAAACTCAACTATTATAAGTTGAAAAACCCATCGCTGACTTCCAAATGTACAAAACGGAGAACGATGATTTTGATACTGCCACCGTAAGTCCCCCAAATGTACAAGACTCTTATTTATGGGTTGGATTGATTAACCCCTTCCGTTGTTTAGCGCTGCCACCAGGACCGTCGGTTATCCTACACTTGAACGTGATAGGCGAGTAGATGGTCCAAAACTCGATTAATTACTTACTTACGACGCCTTTTAGCGTTGGTAAGCGTGTGAATTTGCGGAAGGCTTCCTCTAAGGCGCGGGGTATTTATGACAATCAAACTACCTCACACTAATATAAACACCCAAGTGTTTAAAAGAAAAGATTTTTCTTTTAACAATAAATGATTTATTAAATAATAATAAACAATAATTAAAACAAAGGTGAAAAAAAGATCAAACCAATTGGTTCTACAGCTATATGTAACATTAATAAAAATAATCTAATTTTAATTAAATAATTGCAATTTATAATTGACAAGAGACAGTAGGACAAATTATAATCTTTCTACAAATTTACCGTGTAGGTACAATTTATGACATAGTATACCTGGGTTTACACTCCTCGGCCTTCGTTAACGAAAGTGAAATTAAATCCTTGGATATTTATTTGAACTTTAATTTATTTATAAGTCACAAGAACTCGCGAATATGCTTTTATTGAACCAATTCAGAGCCACTTTAATTTATCAAACTGATTTTAAAATGAATAAAAGAAAACTAGAAATTTTAGCACGTTTAATTTTATGAATTCAAATAATTAAAAAAAAATATAAAATGAAATACTTCTTTAAACTGGGTGAACACTTCTAATGAGCTGAACTCGATGATTCGCTCGAATTAACATTAATTAATAATCGATTTTACTTGAATTTACACTTAGTTAATTTACTTGAAAATTTATAGAATCACGTACGATAAAAATAACGATTCTTGTAAGAAAACTTGTCTAGGAGCCACCTCCTAATAGAACTAACTAATTTTGGATATTGCATCCCTATTTATTAAGTTTGAATAATATCCTTTCAGGTGAGTGGGGATTGGTTTTGTAATTTATCAAAATGAAGTGCCCTTCTTTGAGATGGTGTTATATACTATTTGAGTTCTTTACTCGGGGTGGTCTTTTGAGCCCACACACTAAGTTTATCAGTTTAAGAAATCTTTTAATTTTTACAAAAGGGAAATTTTCACCTGCCTCCTAAGAGCTTTTATTTCTATGTTCTGAATTTTTGGGTAGGCCATTAATTTCGATAAATGTCAATTTTTATTATTGCCCTAATGGACTAAGATTTTGAATTTGTATACTTTGGTGAGATAAAATCGTTTCTTTAAGTTTTTGGCTAGCCTTAATAATAGCGATCCTTATTTCACTGTCTTTTTGGTCTAGCCTAAATGGTAAAAATACATTTATGCTATTGTCTCTTTGCTAGTTTGTTAAAATACTCGGACCACCTAGCGTGTAGATTATTGTGATACCTTTTTGCCCAAAAGACGTGGGAATTATTTCTACCATAGGCGTATCAGAGCATTTTAGATGGAGATTCAAATTAACTTTAATTTGAATCTTCATTAAGTGTAGTTGATTATTATTATTTTTAAAATGATATGTTTAAATAATTATGGGTGGGTTAATCGTTTTAGTGATTAACAATTATAACCTATTTTATACGTAACATAATTTAATATTTAAATTCAGCTTTAATTATTACAATTTCCGTGGGCGGTATATAATTAATTAAGAATTAATTACGCGGGTTGTTACAGTTATAAAGAAGTCACTTTATTATTGCTTGAAAATACGCAAGTGCTAGTGTTGAAATATCCTTTACCTGCGTTTCCGAAACGACCAAGCTACTGAAGTTAGGTAAAATTCAAAGAGGGAGTTCCGTCGAGCTAATCTCTCCCCAAATTACCGAACCAATAATTACAAGGTAATTTAAATTAAAAAGAAGCTCGTGGTGGCAGCGACAGAACTTAATTAAATATAAATAAATAGCTAAGCCGCTAGCTCGGTTTTCTACAACTTGACTATTTTAACTATCGTAAGTTAATACTTGATTTAATTCGCGTGGTGTTTGATAACTGACAACGGACTTTCGCGTGGTGATTGACAACTAACTGATTTTTGGGGGTTCGTCTTTATTTATTGAATCACTTCCTCTCGGGAAGTGGTAAAAAATCGTACGTGGATTCTTAGTTTTGGGTCCCGCGTAGAGACTATTCGAAAGTTTTCTTAAGGGTTGCTTTATTACCCGATTTAGTTCTGAAAATCTAACGGCTTCAAGCGATTTCTAAAAATTAGAAATCGTTTACCCATTCATAAAAAGAGAAACTAGGTTTTTTTAAAGGGGTTGTGTCCACGTGCATACCATAAACTCTATGGCTTTTTGCTTGATATTCTACAACTTTATGACTTCTCACAATTTATAAATCTTTGTTGAAAGCTTTTTATTAGTCCTGAAATTCTCGTTACAAAATATTAAAGTTTCTAATTCATTGTTACAACTTCCTAAAAAGAGGGTTGTTAAACTTACAATATTAACTCGAGAATTTCAGCGCTTCTAAAACAATTTGTACACTGGCTTAATTGTTATAAACTAATATGTTTCAATAATTATTAACTAAATAATTTATACGTAACATGGTTTAACATTTAATTTTATTTAATATCATTGATAAATTTAATTTTATGTCAATAAATTTTACAGTATTTAAGGACAGATATCTTTAATTGATTTATTCAGTCTGCATCGTCACAATATGTTCGGTCCATTGGGACTACGTTTTTAATTCCTACTTTGATCTGATGTATCCTAAAATTGTAAAGCTGATAACTGGAGTTACTTAAAACAATTAAATTGAAGGATATAATAAATTTTTGAATATGAAGGAATTATTTTATAGTATTCTAATAAATTATGAATTTTTAATTTCATATTAAGGTCATGTCCAGTGGCGGTTCGTGACTTATTTCAATGGGAGGGCACAAAATTTAAAGAACAAGTTACTGTAAAATGAAGTATATCTTTTAAATTCTATGTTGTCAAAATAATTTTAAGTTGAAATTGGGAGGAGGGTGACTAATGTAATGAGGTACTCCTCTTCAAAACGACGGTAGAATATTTGAAAATGCAACGAAAGAAAAATTCATCACCCTTATAGTTAATTTATTTATTAATAAGTTTATTTATACAATAAGAAAATGAATTATTAATTAATTTGCTATTTTTTTTTCGTAATTAATGGGTTAGTACCTACAACATTTTTTGTTTTCGATATAATGCTAAAATATTAGTTAAAGTGTACAAAAGTCTTATGAAAAACCAGGTGACTCGTCGAGTGAAGAAGAGCAAGAAATTGACAATTTTTGTTCAAATTTTTTCCACTTTGTCTCAATTTCTACTTTACCCCGAAATCGAGAATAAACTAGTAAATGCTTTCTTTTATATAGTAGTTAATAAAGCAAAAAAGTAAACACTGCAAAAATTATTTTACGTTATTAAAAATGATCTAAATTAAATTATGTATGCAGCGTGTCTTTTCCAATGACGCAGACTAAGTAATGTAAAGTTGGTGATATGGAAAATATTTCTTAAATATCGTGATAAAAGTAATAATTCTTCGTCTGCATCCATATTGCGCTGTCGAAATGGCACAATGAGCAATCCGTTTCTTGTATTGAAATAAAAATTTATTTGCAGGTCATCTATAAATATTGTGTTCTTCATATTAAACTGTTGATACATGGCCCAAATTGTTGCTAAATTTTTTATCTGAAAAATTGTTAGCAAAAGTTAGAAACCTGGAACGTTTAATAATCTTGATGGTTAACACGACTGCAATTTTTGTGTGGTTGTAAAATAGGTGAATAAATACATCACTGTCTTCAGTGAAAAACATCAGGAAAAGATTAATGGTTAGGTCAACGTTGTACTGAACATTTCACTTAACCAATACAAATAAGGCTTCTTGCTATACTTTGTATAGAAGCCTAAAAATCAACCGATTAGAAAAAATACTTACACGAATCGTGCGGGTTTCGTTTATTTTAACAGTCGTCATAGCTTCCATAGAGAAATAACCTAGTATTTTATAATTGTTCATAGTTAAAATTCCCAACGAATTTAATTTATTGGTAACGGTCAAGAGGTTGGTGGCTGACCAAATAATAATTTCGTATAAACAATACGATTCTTCTAAGAAGAAATGTAAATGGGGCCGTGGGACTAGTTTGTAATCGGTTCCTGATATAGAATCACATAACGTCCGATCCAAATCCAATACTAATAACTTCTTTCCTGGTCTTGCTTGATTCAAAATATGGTATTTAAGGTTCTTACTTGGCGAATTATTCATGATTGAATCACTTTTACCTTTTACCAAACAATTTTCAACGTAAAGACGAGTAAAATTTCGTGATAAATAATGCGATAACTAGATGACAGCTACTGACAATAAAAAACAAAAGAAGAAATAAACAAATTGAATTGTTATCGGGGTTGCTAGGAAGTCTTTTCTTTCAAATTCAAACCGCGTTTAATTTTATTTTGTATTTTAAAATAATAAAAGTATTTCTCAGTACTCAAGTTAGTCATGGGATCTGGATTCATCCAGAATCCAGATCCATGGGAATAATTAAAACTCATTCTAGATCAAACGGTTTTAATGATTTTATTGAAATTTTACTAAATAGTCCAGGCAAGGAAGGTTTTTAGTTTGCAAAAAATCTGGGCAAGCTGAATTTTGGGAGATATGTACGTTGGAGTGTTCTAATGAACTCCCCAAAAGTCCCATAAAATCCCACGCCGCGCCGGCGTCCCCGACAATCGGGGGTTTTAGCTCCCCCAACGCGATAGTTTTGCCGATAATTCGCTTATTTATGCTTGTATGAAAAATTATGATCAGACCATAATTGAAGAGCATAAAATTTACTATAAAATATTTTTTTTTTCATATTTTTCCATGGCACACTAATACTTAAATTATTGACCGAAAACACGACCCACCCTTAAAATGGCACAATATTGATTTGTTGCAGGGAAAGAAATGCTTTCGGGCACGGGAAATGCTTTTAATAATAAATTAATTGAAATTGTGGCCAAGGTTGGAAAATCCCAAGCCGGCGTTTCCCCCAAATGAGGATTTTAGCCCCCCAATTGCGGTGTTTCGCCTATAGCTCACGTATTTTTACTTTTCCGAAAAATTACCATGAAGCAAAGTTGAAGAATATAAAATTCTCTATAACTTGTGGCGCTGCAGTAGGTAGTACTACAATACATACTAAGCTCAAACCAAAATTTCTGTTCCGTTACTTGAAAGAAACTATAACTTGGGTAAATTTTGAAAAAATCTATTGTTCTCTTCATTTTGCAACCTTGGCCACAATTTCAATTAATTTATTATTAAAAGCATTTCCCGTGTTCGAAAACATTTCTCTCCTTCTCCAACGAATCAATAATGTGCCATTTTAAGGGTGGGTCGTGTTTTCGGTCAATAATTTAAGTAAACAAGTGAAATAATACATCAAGTATTTCCAAAGCGTTCTGTTTGATAGAAAGCAGATAGCGGGGCATATACTAAATGTGAGAGATTACTTTTAGTAATCATAGTTACCTAGAAAATAGGACGCTCACAGAACTATTGCAAAATACTTTCGATAGGTGGTGGAGTGTGCTCACGTTTCTCTGGTTTTAAGCTATGTGAATATAAAAGTGGGTTTGTTAGTCGAAGATGACATCGCTTTCATCAGTCTGTGTCTGATGAGCTGAATCCCGATATACAGGGTAACAGTGAAACTGCAGTCATATGGTGAGTTGATGGCGATTAGTTGATTTTGATAAGCCCTACATTCACAACTTGAATGGATGGAGTTATTCGTTTGTGCATTTCCTAAGCACTTCGTTTGTTTATGCAATGGCCGATCATAAAGTATTTTCATCGCTTTGGAAATACTTTATGTATTATTGAATTTGTTTACATTTTACTGGTTGTAATTTTGTTTCAAATTCAACATAGAAAGTTAATAATTTAAGTATTAGTGTGCTATGGAAAAATATGAAAAAAAAACTATTTTATAGAGACTTTGATGCTCTTCTATTATAGTCTGATCATAATTTTTCATACAAGCATAAATAAGCGAGTTATCGGCAAAAAATCGCGTAGGGGGAGCTAAAACCCCCGATTGTGGGGGACGCCGGAGTGGGATTTTATGGGACTTTTGGGGGGTTCGTTAGAACACTCCAATGTACATCTCTGCCAAAATTCAGCTTGCCCGGATTTTTAGCAAGCTTGAGCCAATTTTTCGTCTTCGTTGCCTGGATTAAGATAGTTTACGCAGTTTTGTAGTTATTTGGCGGCCAGTTCATTTCTTGAGTTTGCTGTGACGACCGTAGCTATGTCGTCAGCGTATGCGAATTCCCATGTTCCCTATTGCTTTGGTTGTTTGAGATAATGGTACAAAGGGAATTCCACAAGAATGGTCCCAAGACGGACCCTTGTGGACAACCCTTTGTGGATCGTTTCCCCACGTTGGCGACTCCCCATAACTAGTGGATATAGATATCCACTAGCTTTTGGATGCCCACTGGATATTCACTGGATATCCTTGGATATCCACTGGATGTCAGTGTTGTCTGGGTCCATAGGTGAGAGTCACCTCTCTTGCTGCCAGATAACTTTTAAGAATGACTTTCAGACGGTGAAGAAGCCCCTTTTCGCTTAAAGAGCGAAAAAGAGCCGGCCACCATAGATTGTCGAATGCTCCAGAGATGTCGTAGAATATGACGGCTAGGAAGATACCCTTTGCCTTCCTCTTTTTCATCTCCGAAACGTCGATTTTTTCATAGAAATGTTTTAGGGCCATTGTAGTGTGATTTCCTTCCACTAAGCCGTATTGACACCGGTCGTGATAAAAGATATTACTCTCGATTATTCTAATTTTGACTATTTGCTCTAAAATTTTGCCGAACACTGGAAGCAGCGTGATTGGCCTGTAATTGTTTATATTTCTTGTTTCCCCATCTGGGTTTTTAAGTCAGATTCTAAGGACTCCTACTTGCCACAGTTTGGGAAATAAGCAATGTTTAAACATGAGTTGTAAATACCCATCATCGGCTATGATTTTGCTATTATGTTTGCTATGAATAATAATAAGAAAATCAAATAAAACAATGAATAAAGTAACGGTACTAGACTATGCTTTTGAGGAAGTAAAAACATTCAGATACCTGTGAATACAAATTAACAACACAAATGAGAGAGAAGAAGTAATTAAGGACAGGATAATGGCTGGAAACAGAGAGTTCTACTGTAACAAGAAAGATCCTTTCAAATGCAACTTAAGTCCAAAATAGCCATTAGCAAAATTCAACTAACTAATCAGTAAAATTCTGAGCATAAACTAAAAAAAATTGTTTTAGCCTCTACATTGATTCCGAGCCCTCCAAAAAACCTCTTGTTTTTCGATTTTAGCTACATATTATAATAATGTAGTTTTCAGACTTTGATGTAGATGTTCTTTCCTGTTCATCTTAAGCAAAAGAGGTCTTCTTAAAACACGTGCCGCAAGGTGCTGTGGAAACCAGTATAAATTTATCAAAAAGTAAAACTGCAGTTCTCAGCGACGACAAGGCTCAAATGCAATCACGGGTCTCTAAGCTCTCGTAAAAAGTCGAAATCGCGTTAACCCCAAAGTTAGATGAAGGAGATTAAGCGGGCTTCGCCCGCAACATGCTCTGCTTCGCGAATCATGGTTGCTTGTTTGCTGCTGCAGTTCTTATAGTTATATTATCTCGGCCAGTGTTGATTTTACGAAAAATATGCTTTGATCTTTCTCGTGGAGAATTTTGCCTTGAAAAATATTGATAACAACAAACTTGACAGTAAACTTTTATTTTTTCCTCATAAGACGGGAAAAACATAGTACTCGTATGTGCACTGTAGAATTGAAATAAAGCGATTAAAATGATTTGTAACTTTCCTGTAAGTAATAAAAAGTTTTCTTCCCCTCGGATCTGAATGTAGAAAATCTGAATTTTCCTGTAAGTAATTATTTCTGAATTTAAATCTCTGAAGGAGATTGGACTGGCCTAAAAGTGTTGAGCGAAAAGAGCCAACAATTTTTGTGCCTTTCATCTTTTTCGAGTTATTACATAAAAACTGGGTTGAGTCACAGTATGTAAATATAAATATCGGGAAAGTAAGTAAAATAGAAATACCATCTCTATTAATTTGTCCTAACTTATCGAGTTCATAATTTGGGCACCGTGCCTGTACATAAAAATGAAAAACTTTAAAAAAATTGGGACGATTCATTTTGAAAATGAATATTCATATTATACTTACCGTTGAATATTTTTTACCCTGGGCTCTAGTCCAGAATTCTAGGGTTGAAATTTATTTTTATATAAAAATATTTAATTTTGAATTTTTCTAGCTTACCTATTGAGCCGATTTTTAACTATTAAGATTATAATAAATTGAAATTTAAAAATTAAATAGTTAATTAATTAGATTATTTATATTAATTTATAATTAAAATTATTTCGTAATTCTACTAGGGACTTTTTGTTTGCAGGGTTTCGTTTGAAGGGATTGACAGCTGCCATTCGCCATTTGCACTGTTGTGTTTGCTGTTGTGTTTGCAAGAAGCGACGGAAAATTACATTTTCTTCGACACAATAAATTGTAGAAAAAGGTATGCTAATATATTTAAACGTTTATATTTTATGATCGTATTTGTAGTGATTTAATTGCGGAGTGCGCGTGCAAAGGGGCATAAATATATGACGAGTTTTGGTTAAATTGATGACAAGTGCATACCACGGTTCGCCATTTATGACATAGCACATGTGTGTAAAACGATAGTTTTAAATATTAAAAATTTAAACGACTTTTTTAACGTCCAAAATCCGTTAGTGAAATTTGGTATAAGTACATCAGTGGCGTAGCTAGCATGGGTGACACCCGGGGCGGATTTCATGGGTGGCACTCCCACTTAGGTTGATGACCTTTTTTTTGCACTCAAGGAAACAACCATGAGGCATGGTAGTCAGATAATTTGGGGTCGGGTGTCGCCCCCCGGACGGGTGAGGTGTCAGCTCCACCTAGGTTGATGATGACTTTTTTTTTTAGAGGTTGCACCTAAGAAAAAATGAAAATTTGGGGTCGGGTGGCACCCGGGGCGGTCCGCCCCCCCCGCCCCCCTAGCTACGCCACTGGTACATAAAGTAAACAAACAATGTTTCGTGCAAAGTGGTATAAGTTGAATTATACCTTTTGACACGAGTTTAAAGCAACAGTTGCATTGTGCAAAGTGGTTTAAGTATAGGTACTTATAACAAATTTTCGCAATCACAAGCGCGTGAGCGGTAGACATATGTTTCAAGCTTATTTGCTATCATCAGTAGCGCATACACATGGAAAATACACTACACTCGCTACTGCAAATCACACTACGGAAAATCGTTCATTCAGGTAAACAGAAGCACTGTTTTGCCTACTGTAAAACCGTCTGAACTAAAGCCTACGTGTTCTCGAAAAATACTAAAGTATAATGTTTAATAACATACAATTGAATTTAGTGCAGTTCATAATCCTGCCTTGATAATATAAATAAATTTTTGCAATCACAAGCGCGTGAGCGGTAGACATATGTTTCATATGGATTCGGAACCAAATCTGGCACAGTTATTATGTAGGGCGGTTGTAATCTCCACCGATGGTCAAGGGTTTCTATAATCCTATATGTAAGTTCCACCGCTTGACCGGGGGGGGGGGGGGTCAAGGGTACAAAAAATTAATCTCTTAATTGCTAAGCCTATAAGTACCTTTTTAAGTAGGTAAGATTCCGAATAAATTATTAGGTCCTTTAATTTATATTGGCGCTATATTTTGTGTATATTTTTATTGTTATAAATATTAAATCGCGAATTTTGCTCAGTAGAAGTTGCGATTATAAATTGGGTTAGTTATCTACCCGTAAATTGGGCCAAAAGATTATAAGGGTCCCATGTAAATTGGGCCAGACACCACTCGTAAGCGTAACATGCACGAAAGGTTACTGTTTTGTCATTATTTTTTGTTTTATTCGATTTTTTGGGGGTGAAACGTAAAATTTTACTGCCCCATACCGCTACTATACTTTTTAATGCTATTTCAAGGTTCTCTAAGTTCCCGGTTTCATTTATCCCGGTTTTCTTGATGGGTGGCGCCTTATCGTATGTAACCGCCCTGCAGGGGTGCAGAGCGAAGCGGCGCCCCGGAAGGGTAGGTTTTGACGATGGATAAACCTCCAAATCGAATATAAAAAAGGTTGGCTTTGCCCCATTTTTTCGACATTTTCCAAGCGCATTTTTTATGATTTTTTTTGTGTTCCTGAACCCTTGGGATGTTCCTAGCAAGAAACTATTATTAAACAGACCATATGAATTACTTTAAAAATCACCATTTGTCCGCCTCCACCACACTGTGCGCCGTTGACCTTTTTTTAGGTATCTATCGTGTTTCGCCGAAATGTACTTTTTTGTCGTAAAAATAATATGGTCACCATAGGTATAAGTCGTTAATATTTTGGTGTCAAATGGTCTAAATCAACCATTTTTTTTACAAAATATCTTTTTTGGCATATTTTTAAATAAAAAATTAAATTATGAAAAATTGTAATCAATGCAGCCATAAAATTGTCTACCATAATGTGCTAAAAACTTTACCTGTTATTGTTTAGCCGATTTACATTATTTGGGCAAACGAGAGTAAAAACCTTAAAACTGCGTTAACTCAAAAGTACCCAATTGAGACTCACCGCTTTATATGCTTTGCATCGAACGATTTACACCTTAGTTGTTTTGTCTTGAAAATGGGTTGAATAAATCATCCGAAACGTCGACTTAACAACATTTTGTTTGATTGAGTTCCATTATCCCAATAATATTCCATCCATATTTTAATACCTACTTTGTTTGGACAAGAATTTCTTTGCACGCGCACTCCGCAATTAAAAATATCGTAATCGATTATAGTGGTGGTAAAAAATTCTTTGTTCACAAGATGTTATTCACCCTTAAATGTTAGGGTCGATTTGATGTTTTGTTGTTTAGTTCAAATGTTGAAAATTTGGAAAACTAGTAATTTTAAATTAAACAAGATTGTAACTTTTTGAATTCAATATCAAGATTCTTTTTGATAATAAACTGATATTGACAATTATTTTACAGATGCCGAACATCAAGCTTAAATCCTCAGATGGCGAAACGTTTGAAGTTGACGTTGAAATAGCAAAATGCTTTGGGACTATCAAAACGATGTTGGAGGATTTAGGAACCGAAGAAGATGATGATGAAGTCATTCCTATACCCAATGTTAATTCAGCTATAATGAAAAAGTTAATAGAATGGGCAACTGTTCATAAAGATGATCCACCACCACCCGAAGGTGATGTAAATGCGGAGCGCCATCTAGATGATATTCCGTTGCGGGATATCGCCTTCTTAAATGTGGATCACGGAACCTTGTTCGAGCTAATGACAGCAGCAAATTATCTTGATATTAAGGATCTTTTAAAACTTACCTGTAAAACTGTTGCGAGCATGATTAAAGGAAAGACTCCCCAAGAACTCCGTGAAACCTTCGACATTCAGAATGATTTTACAGCATCGGAAGAAGAACAATTACGGAAGGAGATGGACTTCTGTATGAAAAAGTAATTGTGTAAAATTATTTTGTATTTTCATATACTTCTTATTGAAATTTTAAATCTTTTATTATTATTATCATTGTGACTACAAGTTGTAAGGTTTATTGATTACACTTATTATCAACAAGAGTATTTTTAACAACAAGAAAAAAGGACACCAACCATTTTTAGTGTCACAAATTGTAAATATTTAATTCTAAATTATTGTGTAGCACCCTCTTACCTTGTGGGTAAGGAATCCGATCCAAAAAAAATAAACGAAGCAAATTTGGACGCCACCCGTTTTATTATAAAGGTCAAGAAACGGGAAAAGTTTGATAAACGTGCTACACCACCATAACCCTAACCTTTTATAATTCTAAAATTGTGGTAAATTATAATAATATATGACCTGATGATGGGGTTCTCAAAACAGTTTCAGACTTACGCTAGCGTTTACTTGTTCTTCGTGGATCAGCACGTTTAAAAAATTGAGCTTGTTTAAGAGTCCGATCGAAGTATAACCACGACAGTTGGAATTCCTTATCTGACTTTATAAACAACAATCAATAAATTCCATAACCAATCTGAATCTCCAGATGGTCCCAAAATTAAACCTCGAAGCCTTACAAAAAGAAAGGGACAAATACAAATTGAAGGATTTGTCCCCAAGGGCATCTCGTCAGCTTAGAGTGTTAACCTGCTATTGTGTCTCTAATTATTAAATATAGAATGATTCATTATGAATATTTTAAGCACTTTATTTTGGGTTTGATTACGATACAAAATACGTACAGAACTATGGTTACCAACCTGATTTTCCAATAAACTAAATACATTACAATTCTCCGTCGTTTAAAATTAAAGTTAATCGAAATTGAAATTTATAAAATAATAATTGAATTATGAGAAAAAAACTAAATTGAATTTGAAAACTAAATTTGAAAAATTTATTAGGTACTTATGCGTAAGTCAAGCGCTCGACTGGTTTCCTCATTCTTGACGATCTTCGAAGAACAGTAACCTCTTCTTTTTCTTCACTTTTGGCTGACATCCCTTCTGGTTTTAGTATGATTTGGCGTCTCTGCTCCTCAGTGGAATTTCCATTCATGGGTTCACCGTTTGCTTGTCGTGGAGGGGTTGATACTTGACTTTCTGGTTGATACCGGTTTTCCTTTATTAATTCAGTTGAATAATTAGGTACGTTGTAGGTGATATTCGGTTCATGTTGCTTCTCTACTTGGCATAATCTTAATTGATCATAATGGCGTTTGATTGTGTATCCATCGTCTAATTTTACCAAATAATGTAGCCGACCCAGACGTTCAACCACGGTACCATATTTCCATAGGCTAGATGCTGTATAATTTTTTGATTGAACTCGATCACCAGCCTTATAATGATTTCCGAACTTTGGTTGTATCGAATTATTTTTATGGTTGTCTTGACCTGGCTTGATCAAATCCAATTTTGTTCGTAGATTTCTTCCATACAAGATTTCCGATGGTGATTTACCACACGATAATGGAGTGACTCGATATCGTCATAGGAATGCATGTAATTTTTCATGTAGGTCTCCAGGTTCATTTATCATGCATTTCATTTTTGATTTTAACGTTTGGCAATACCTTTCTGCTTGTCCATTCGTCGATGGATGTCCTGGTGCTATGAATCGTTGACAAATGCCATTCCTACTACAAAACCCAGAAAACTCAGCAGATTTAAAGATTGTTGCGTTATCGCTAACCAAAACTTCGGGTAATCCGTGATGACTAAATATTTGTCGAAGGTATCTTATTGTCGAAGCTGTTGTAGGTGCTGATTTCATCATATACATTTCCGGCCATTTTGATTTTGCATCTACGACGATTAAGAAATGATGTTGTAAGAAGGGACCAGCGTAATCCATGTGAACTCTTTGCCAATTTTTGCAGGGGGGTTTCCATTTATGTATCGGTGCTTTCGTTGGATCCTTTTTCACATTACAGCATTCGATGCAACTTTTAACTAGGTTCTCTATGTCGTCGTCAATGTTTTTCCAATAACAATATCTTCGAGCTAGAGCTTTCATTTTTACAATTCCGATGTGCGTAGAATGGAGTTCTTTAAGTACGGCAGGTTGTAAGTTTTTAGGTATAATTACTCGATTTCCACGAAATAGAACCCCTTCGTGTATTGATAATTCTGGATTACGGACGACTCCTCGCCATATGTTTTCTTTCAATTGTTGTAATTCTGGATCTTTTTCCATTTCGACAGCTATTTTGCGAAAGTTTATTGTGTCTGTTGCCATATGTTGTATTGTTTTAACGTTTATTACGTGTTCGTCATCCACCTTTTCTTCTTCGGTTATAGTTAATTTTAAGGGATTTCTTGAAAAGTAATCTGCATTTGCATGCTCGCTGGATTTTCTGTGTTGAATATCGTAATCGAATCCAGATAAGTAATTTGCATATCGTAACATTCGACTTGCTGATAGATTTGGAAGTTGTTTTGTAGGATTAAAAATAGCACTTAACGGTTTGTTGTCAACAATTAGTGTGAATTTCCTTCCATATATGTATTGAAAAAATTTTAAAAACGACCAATAAATTGCAGTAGCTTCCTTATCCAACTGACTGTAATTTCGTTCAGCTGTAGTTAATGAACGTGAGGCAAATGCAATTGGACGTTCACTGCCATCTGGGAAAATGTTTGACAGCACCCCGGAAAATCCAACAGGGCTTGCATCCGTTGCCAACGTTAATGGCAATTCTGGAATGAATGGGGTGAGAACGCGTTCGCTGGCTATTTCTGTTTTAATTTTTTTAAATGCAACTTCGCATTCTGGTGTCCATTGAAACTTGACTCCTTTTCCTAATAGTCGATTCAAGGGATACAGCGTCGTTGAGGCCTTCTCCAAAAATTTTGCGTAATACATCACCAGTCCTAAAAATTGTTGTACTTCTTCCATGTTTTTTGGTCTTGGTGCATTTAATATTGCTGCAACCTTCCCTTCATCCTTTTGCAATCCCTCTTCAGAGATAACATGACCGAGATATTTTATCTTTTTTTCAAAAAATTTACATTTGTCTTTATTTATATGCAGATTATATTTCTGGAGCCGATTAAATAGTTTTATCAGACGTCTTCTGCATTCTTCTATTGAAGATCCTTGAACAATGATGTCGTCAAAATAAGCTGTGGTACCTTCCAAATCATGCAGAACTTGATCTATAATTTTTTGGAATTCGTTTGGTGCCGTCTTTATACCAAAAAATAAGCGTTTGGCCAAATATGTACCTCGGTGTGTGGAAATCGCTTGAATTCTTGCACTCTCTTCGTCAACTGGAACGTGTAAATATGCTTTAAAAACATCTAACGTGCAAAAGAACTTACCGCCTCGCATTTCATTAAAAATGTCTTCGATTTTTGATATTGGATATCGATTTTCATGAAGTTGATTATTAACAGTGTTTCTATAATCTGCACATATGGCATTCCCCATTCTGAATGATCAATTTTTTCAATGATGCCATCTTTTTCTAGTCGGTCTAATTCACGGTCAACTTCTTCCTTGAGGGCGTACGGTACTGGTCTTGGTTTTAAAAATACTGGTTTTGCATTTTCTCTTAGCTTTAGAGAACACTCATAGTCTGGAATTTTCCCCACCTTCGGTTGAAAAACATCTTGGAATTGACTGAAAATTTCATTTGGTTGAACTGAAATTTCGTCCACCTCCTGCACATTTATTTTCAATCTTCGCACCCAACGTCTGCCAATAATTGCGCTTCCTGGTTCCGCAACAACATATAAGTCTCCCATAAATTTATTTTCTTTATATGATACGGGAACTCGTGCATATCCAATAGGTTTGATTAGGTGTTTCGTATATGATCTAAAAATGACATCTGTCTCCTTGAGTGGGATATTTAATTTAATCGCATCAAAATCATGTTTAGACATGATTGTTACCGGGCTTCCTGTGTCACATTCAAAAGTGCATAATTTATTTTTTATTTTTACCTGAACAAATATTTTTGGTTCGTGTACTGAATTTGTGGATTCTGAGAAAACGTCAATAATTCGATTGATTGCAAATGTTCCCACTTGGTTTTCGTCCGTTTCGTTATCGCTATCAAGGTCGTCGATATTTCTTATATTTGCTTGCTTGTTGTGAACTAGCGTTTGGATACATACTTTTGCCAAATGTCCTTTTTCCGGCAGCTGGAGCAATACAATTTATTCACGATTAAACATTTGTGGGTTTGGTGATTACTACGACCACAATGTAAACAACTTTTTTCTAGTCCTAATTCTTTCAAATTGATTTTGTTTTTGTTTGTATAATTTTCAGACCCGATTGCATTTTTTCTTCTAATTTGAGTGTTACGGGGATCAATTTTGTTTATTGAGTTTGGCGTGTTCCTGTAAACTTCGCGGTTTTGAATTTTTGACATTTCTATTGCTAGTGCAATATCTAGGGCTTTTCCCAAATTAATTTCAGCTTGTTGTAAAATACGTTCGCGAATTTCCGCGTCTTGAATACCACGAATAAATTGGGCTCTTAATAATAATTCTATCACTGATTTTGTGCAAGCAGGTGCTTTACACTCCGCTTTGAATTCGCACGTTTTGCTTAACTCTTTTAATGAAGTGATATAATTTGAAATTGTTTCCCCGGGGCTTTGTACTCTTGACAGAAATTTGTGCTGTTCCGTCAGCACATTTCTTTTAGGTGATAAATGTTGTTTTAATAATGCCATTAGTTCTCCGTAGTTTTTGGAAGCTGGTAGGTCAGGTGCTGTCAGACTTGATACCAGTTTGTAGTACTTGCTGCCTAGACAATTTATTAACACCATCACTTTAGCTTCTTCCGCTTCTTTGTCCACACTGTCTAAACCTTTTATTTTAAAATAGTTGTCCAATCTTTGCGAATAACTATCAAAATCTTCTTCTGTTTCTTCATATGGGTCAAAAACCAAAATTTGCGAACGCAGCGTTTCCTTGATTGTCTCTTTAGGACTTATCTGTGCCTGTTGTTGATTTTGCATCGATGTAATTAGGTCGTTGAGGGCCGCTATCAAAGGCGTTAAATTTTCCGTCGCCGCCATTTTTGCACTGGAGACAATTTATCGAATGTTTTTTTGATTTTCTACTGGTTTTCTTCACTATTTACATCAAACGCTTTCTTTATCCTCGTCGCCACTCTATTGTGTCTCTAATTATTAAATATAGAATGATTCATTATGAATATTTTAAGCACTTTATTTTGGGTTTGATTACGATACAAAATACGTACAGAACTATGGTTACCAACCTGATTTTCCAATAAACTAAATACATTACACCTGCTAACTCCGTTTTAGCAAATTTTACAGGAGAAGGTTAAAATCTTATAATAAATTCTTTTGATGTCCTATCACAAAACCAAAAATCCCGTTTGTTGATTTTTACTTTTTCTAAATGTCTAATGTTTTAAAAACAAAATACTATAAATATTTGTTTTTGTTAGTGATTTACGCGATGTAAAAGGAGATAGCAGGTATTTCTTCAAAATGGTCTCTTCAATCTTGGTTAGCAGGTATTAAGATTGTTAAAAATAAAGCATTTCAAATTGGAATGTTAACCAAGATGATGGAACGTATGGATGAAAATATGAAGAGAATTGATAAACTTATCGATCTCTTAATTAACATCGTGAACAAAAATTAATAATGCATCTTCCAATTAAAATAGCCATATGGAACGCTAACGGCTTGTCACAACATGGACAAGAGTTAAAAGTCTTTCTACAAAATCACAACATCGACATAGCCCTTATCTCCGAAACACATTTTACTAATAGAAGCTTTATAAAAATCCCGAACTATTCAATCTATCACACACAACATCCGGATGGGACTGCCCGTGGAGGTACCGCAATCATCATAAAAACAGCAATTAAGCACTTTGAGAATAAAAAATTCCAAGAATGCTACCTGCAAGCCACAAGCTCAACAGTCGAAACCTGGATTGGCCCGATAACGTTTGCTGCGGTTTACTGTCCTCCACAATATAATATTAAGGAGGACCAATTCTTTAATTTTTTCAAAACTCTCGGAAACAGATTTGTCTCTGGAGGGGACTATAACGCGAAGCACCAGCAGTGAGGATCAAGGTTGACTAATCCCAGAGGTAGAGAACTACTGAAAACTATCTCCAAAAACAACTAATGACACCTGTCGACAGGTCAACCTACATACTGGCCCACCGACCGAAATAAATTGCCAGATCTGATTGACTTTTGCGTTATAAAAGGTATCTCGACAAAAAATCTATATGCTCAGTCCTGCCTGGACTTATCGTCAGATCACTCACCGGTTTTGATAACGCTACACTCGAAAGAACTCCAAAAGCAAAATCCACCTTATCTGTTTAACAGCCAAACCGATTGGAATAATTTTAGACTATTAGTTAATCAAAACATCAACACAAATCTGCCCCTCAAAACCGAAACTGACTTGATAGAAGCAGTGGAACACCTAAATAGTACCATTCAGGACGCGGCTTGGAATTAGACTCCTAAACTAAATTACTCGGAGAAAAACAATCGAAATTCGGAGAGTGTAATGCGAGCAATTGCGGAGAAAAGGAAACTAAGGAGGATCTGGCAGAACACGCGACATCCTAACGATAAAGCTAGACTAAATCAAGCAACAAGGGCGTTAAAAACTATAGGTACTACAGAACAATATAAACCAGGAACTTCAGGATTACCTAAAAAGTCTAACACCCACAGAAGCAACAGAATACTCGCTATGGAAGGCAACAAAAAAGTTGAAAAAAGCTTATACACCTATTCCCCCAATACGAAAACCAAACGGAAGCTGGGCGGGAAGTAGTCGGGAAAAGGCAGATATCTTCGCAGAACACCTATCTAACGTATTTAAACCATTTCCAGCGGAAAACTTAGAAATAGAAGATAAAATTACAAAACTATTGGAAGTACCACATCAACTGGACTTTCCAATTCAGCATATTAAAATTAAAGAGGTTGCCTCCATAATTAAAAAAACCAATCCCAAAAAAGCACCAGGTTACGACCTTATTACGGGTAAAGTACTACAACAGCTTCCCGAGAAGGGTGTGAGAATGATAACCTACTTGTATAACGCATTGCTACGATTGGAAATAGTACCTCTACAATGGAAAGTGGCACAAATAATCCTTATCCATAAGCCAGGAAAGCCACCAGAGCAAGTAACATCCTATCGTCCCATTAGTCTTCTGCCGCTCCTTTCAAAGGTCTTTGAGAAGCTTCTTCAGAAGCGACTACAGCCACATCTGTTGAAGAATAAAGTGATACCGGAACACCAGTTCGGATTCAGAGAGCAGCATTCTACCGTGGAGCAGGTGCACCGCGTTGTAAACTCTATAAACCAAGATCTGGAAGACAAAAGATTCTGCACCATTGCCTTTTTGGACATCACTCAGGCTTTCGATAAGGTATGGCATCCCGGACTATTATATAAAATAAAAACAAGTTTACCACATCCATACTATACAATTTTAAAATCATACCTCACCGATAGAATATTTCAAGTGAAATACCAGAATGAGCTATCTGAATTCTACCCAACTCAATCAGGCGTACCCCAGGGTAGCGTACTGGGACCAACATTATATCTTTTGTTTACGTCAGATCTACCTACTACTATAAATACTGTTTAATTTAGAAATTAAACAGGTTTTTGTTGGTTGGGTGAGTTCTAGTTTAGAACCATCCTGTATATTAATAATTTAAGTAAATATGCAAAATTGTACAAATTTAGTAGAAAAGTGTAAATAAAGCTAATATGCACAATAACACTTTCCAGTAGGTCAATTACAAATATAATTCATTTCCGCATTGTCAACATTTAAAACAATTATAATCAGCAAGTACTGCATTTAAAATTATTAATGGAAAATTTTATATCATAAGTCATCAGATTAATACCTTTAATTTAATTGGAATGTGATAACCTAGCTATTAAGTTTTTATATAAATACCTGTATGTAAAACTTAATAAATCAGTAGCATTTGAATTTACGACTTAAATGTTATTCATCAATAAATTAAGAGAAGTACTTCTTGCCACTTCTCATAATTTAGAGTAATCACTAGAACTTACAACTCTAGTGGTTCTCAATTCACCTAAATTAAGACGGGTACTTCTTGCCACCTGATCTGTAATTTAGACATGGTCCTTCGAACCTTAAGAAGATAAATCAGCGAGCAGAAATACAGTCCACGTAGAAGAAGAAGAAAGAATAAATCATCCAAGGTCCATTCATCGAAACCAAGAAAAACAATCAAAATACAAGGGTCCACACAGCGACGCCACTAGAAGAATCAAAATATAAGGGTCCACAGCGACGCCACTAGAAGAATCAAATACAAGGGTCCACACAGCGACGCCAAAGCAATAAGAAGAATCAAAATACAAGGGTCCACAGCGACGCCAAGCAATAAGAAGAATCAAAATACAAGGGTCCACACAGCGACGCCAAAGCAATAAGAAGAATCAAAATACAAGGGTCCACACAGCGACGCCAAAGCAAATAGAAGAATCAAATAATAAGGGCACACAGCGACGCCACAGCATAAAACAATCAAAATACAAGGGTCCACAGCGACGACAAAGAAGAATCAAAATATAAGAAGAATAAGAAGAATAAGAAGAATCAAAATATAAGGGTCCACACAGCGACGCCACAGCATAAAACAATCAAAATACAAGGGTCCACAGCGACGACAAAGAAGAATCAAAATATAAGAAGAATAAGAAGAATAAGAAGAATAAGAAGAATAAGAAGAATAAGAAGAATCAAAATACAAGGGTCCACACAGCGACGCCAAAGCAAATAGAAGAATCAAATAATAAGGGTCCACAGCGACGCCACAGCATAAAACAATTGTTAAGCTCAAAACTCATAAACGAAGACAAAAAGTGATGACCCGGCAAATGGTCATCTAAAAAAAGAGTTTCAGCATTCACCTTGCCCTTTTTATGTTCGCCGATGGAGGATGCGTAACGGCTTAACATCTGGACTCGCCCCATCTTGAGTTTAAAAGCTGGCGTCAATTTTCGTTAGGAACTTTATTGAAAATTCTCTGGGTTGCCCATGGTTGAAGTTTAAAGGTTCGCTAGGAAATGCTTCGACCTTATGGTAGGCACTGTTGGGCCTCACTCCAGATAATTGAAATTTAAACCTTCGATATCCGATCAAGATGGCGCGGTGGCATTGAAAATGTGTTGGAATCGGCAAATCCATTAAATCGATCGTAAATCGTTAATTAAGCACTGGGTGTAGGAGAAAAATAGGGTAAACCCTGCACGATAACTATCTTCTCCACTTAATGACATTCTTAAGCATAATTGCTTTAAAAAACTCGAATTGAAATTAAAAATTCGACAGAACATAAATTTTACGTCATGGTGCCTTGACATGGCTTGTTAACCTCCTACGGCAACCTTTGCGCACTTCATCTCTGACCGAGCGATACAAAAATCGATCCCATTGGTCAATCGGAAAATTGTTATTCGAAAAATAAATTATTAATATTGGATGTCGTTTGGGTTGCCTAGTGCTAACGTTGAAATTTAATTTATTGACTTAGGATCGAATAAATTAGTAAAATTAAATGGTGTTAAGGTTATGCTCTGTTGGGAACTAAATTTGTACTAAAAAAGGAATTAAAACTCGCTGCAAAATAAAATTTGCCAGCGCAAACCAGGATGTAACAAAAGTTTGTTACATTTAACCCCCCCCACTAAATCAATAGCTGCCGACAGCTATTGTTAGAAAAAATCGGCAGTACCAAAAAATTAAGGGTGAAGGCAAAATAAACTTCGAGCTGGGCTCGGTAGATGGTGGAAACGATGATACGGACAATTACAAGAAAATATATGACGAATACATAATAAAATAAAAACAAATAGTGGCTTAGTTTGGTATAGTCGTTGACCACGGTTCTCGATTCGGTGGCTTATCCTAATTATGTTTTGGGAAAACCCGTTTAGTTTATCCCAAAAACATCTAAAAGCGGATAAGCAAAAAAGGCGACGAGTTGGTGACGGCGCGAAACGTACCGTCTCAAAATTGCGAAAAGCTGCTAACTCGTCTGGGTTGCCAAGGAAAATCCAGTCCTTTTAAAGAGGCGTAGGTTTAAGGCTAAAACACTTTAGCTAAATATTTTCTTCCCGGTACAAAAGAGACCGTCTGGAAGACATGATCGTGTCCAACAAAGCAGCCAGAACGCGACAAAGGTTTCTGGGGCCATAGGCGTCGGACACTTCACAAAAAAGAAAGGTCGCTGTCTGCTCTTAAGCAAAACTCAGCGCCTGAAAATTGGTGGATGGGAGCTGGTACTCCTAATCAAAAAATAGATTAACAAAAAACTTGACATCCGGGGTGAATCGAGTAATTGAATCTAACTGGTGAATCTCGTAGATTCTCAAAGCCCTAAAGTCAACGACTTCCCAAACTAAACTTACATAAAAAATTGGGTTAACAGGCCAGACAAAAACAAGCATGACGGGAAAATTGCAAAAGAATGTTAAAAATGGTAACTTTTATCCTTAAAAGGTAAAACACATCTAGAACAAAATATCTAGGATGGATAAAAAGTTTGTGGCGATTGATGGAAAAATGTAAAAATGGTAAAAGTGTAAAATAATTGAAAAAAATGTTTGGCGGTATAAAAATTGAGAACAAATACCAAACTTATATGTGGATCAAGAAGTCTGTCATTGTGTGCATTCATAAAAATTTAGTAGCTATTGTGCAAAGGTAATCTCGAAGCCCCAGGACGTTGGGGGTCATTTATGTTAAGCTCAAAACTCATAAACGAAGACAAAAAGTGATGACCCGGCAAATGGTCATCTAAAAAAAGAGTTTCAGCATTCACCTTGCCCTTTTTATGTTCGCCGATGGAGGATGCGTAACGGCTTAACATCTGGACTCGCCCCATCTTGAGTTTAAAAGCTGGCGTCAATTTTCGTTAGGAACTTTATTGAAAATTCTCTGGGTTGCCCATGGTTGAAGTTTAAAGGTTCGCTAGGAAATGCTTCGACCTTATGGTAGGCACTGTTGGGCCTCACTCCAGATAATTGAAATTTAAACCTTCGATATCCGATCAAGATGGCGCGGTGGCATTGAAAATGTGTTGGAATCGGCAAATCCATTAAATCGATCGTAAATCGTTAATTAAGCACTGGGTGTAGGAGAAAAATAGGGTAAACCCTGCACGATAACTATCTTCTCCACTTAATGACATTCTTAAGCATAATTGCTTTAAAAAACTCGAATTGAAATTAAAAATTCGACAGAACATAAATTTTACGTCATGGTGCCTTGACATGGCTTGTTAACCTCCTACGGCAACCTTTGCGCACTTCATCTCTGAAGCTGCATTTAGACGGGTCGACTTTTGTTGTTCGACTTGGCAGTTCGACTCAAGTCGAACAAGGAAATCCGTTTACACGGTTCTACTGAAATCGAATCGAAGGTAGTATTTAAATATGGCGACGGCTGTCGAAGCGAAAAAATTCCAGAAAAAAAGCCACTCGAAAAAATTTTTCGAGTGCTACACACTAAAGAACATGCTTATATCTGTCTATTAAAACAATAAAAAGTGTGAACTTGGTCAAAACAACCCCAATATAGACTTTTGAAAAGTACGGAAAAGTAGCATCGAGTAGCATTCGAGTCCCTTGAAAATGCGTAAAATTTTTTCGCTTCGATTTGAATTTTTCTTTGAAATTCGGATAGATGGGGGTGTGATTAGTGGATATTAGTAATAAATATAATCAAAAAAATGGAAAATAACCCGTGTATTGCCGAAAAAGCAAAAAAATTAAAATTTTTTGCCTTCGAATTTTCGTCGAAGCGACTAAAGTAGACATCCGTTCGACTTTGGTCGAATCGACTCGTACATCGAACGACTTTGCAGAATATAGGTTTACACGGTCGACTTGTGGTCGACTTGGAGTCGAACGACCAAGTCGAACGGCAAAAGTCGACCCGTCTAAATGCAGCTTGACCGAGCGATACAAAAATCGATCCCATTGGTCAATCGGAAAATTGTTATTCGAAAAATAAATTATTAATATTGGATGTCGTTTGGGTTGCCTAGTGCTAACGTTGAAATTTAATTTATTGACTTAGGATCGAATAAATTAGTAAAATTAAATGGTGTTAAGGTTATGCTCTGTTGGGAACTAAATTTGTACTAAAAAAGGAATTAAAACTCGCTGCAAAATAAAATTTGCCAGCGCAAACCAGGATGTAACAAAAGTTTGTTACACAATCAAAATACAAGGGTCCACAGCGACGACAAAGAAGAATCAAAATATAAGGGTCCACAGCGACGCCACAAGAAGAATCAGTCAATAATTGTTAAGAGTACAGTATAATTGTGATACTGAAAAAACCGAATTCGGGCAGTATCATAAAAGTATTGTATTATAACTGTAATTCCTTTTTACGGGAAAGACTAAATAACCCCATCGCACGTCTTTGAGTCTGAAGCACGTGGTAAAAAGGAAAAGCAGAATCTACGACGAAAACAATTTAAATCATCAAGTACCAAATTATTCAAAAATAAGAAGATAATAATTGAAAAATGAAAAAATGGTCACAGCAAACGAATTAGCAAAGGTACAAGAAGACATTGGACTCAAAATCAAAACATTACTAGCAAACAGCAAAAAGGACTCTCCCAGTCGAAAAACAGAAGAATACATCCAAAGGAAGAACGAAGAATTATTAAGATTAATTTTAGAAGCAAGAAGCAACCACCAAATATTCTTACAATTAAACGCACCAGAAAACTTATATATTACATCTCGTTACATTGAAAAAATCGAAGAAAAATACCAAGAAGCAATACAATATTTACAAACCTGCAAGAAGAGCAATCAAGAGCAATCAAGTGTAAAACCCGAAGAACCAGCACAAGAAGACATATCAAAGCAAATAATACAATCCAAAGGACCAGCACAAGAAGACATGGAGATGAATCAAGTAATACGAATTAAAACACAAAAAATTAGACTAAAGTACTTATATGAAGAAATAGAATCCGCAAAGAAGAAATTACAAGAAGAAATTAAGCAAATCACAGTTGAACGAATCAAGAACAACTTGGAAACCGAATGGAAAGCAATTATGGATTCAAACTTAGCAATAATGGCTCACGAAGAGAAAAAACAAGATGAATATTTTACGGAAAATCAATTCACAGTTATAAAAGAAAAATACGAGGAAATAATGGACGAACTAGAGCAGAAAATACATCAAAATGCAACTAGCAAACCAAACATAATATTACCGAAAATACAACTACCATATTTCAGTGGAGGATACGAAGCCTGGGGAACATTCTGTGATATATTTAAAAAAGTCATACACATAAATACATCAATTACTAAAACCGAAAAAATGCAGTACCTAAAATCACACGTAAGGGGAGAAGCCAGCAAATTGATACAACATCTATTAATTATAGAAGAAAACTATGACTCGGCCTGGGAAATATTAACGAAAAGATATCAAAACAAACGATTAATAGTTTCAAGATTAATGGACCAAATAATAAATCTACCGATAATGCGGCAAGAAAATATACAACAACTACGCAACATCTATAACACAGTACATGAATGCATCAAAGCAATAGAAAATCAAGGAATAGAAATCGAAAGTTGGGGCCCAATGATTGAGAAATGGATTAGCCAAAAATGGGATACAGAAACAAACAAAATATATGAACAAACAATAACAAACAATCAAGAGGTCCAATCAATCCAGTCATTATTTGAATTTTTGGAAAAAAGATGCCAATCTATTGAAGCAGCACAAACAATAAAAAATAATAACAATTTCAAACAAAACAATTATAATTATTACGAACCAAAAATATTTTATCAAGATAAATGTTTTTGTTGCGGTCAACAACACCCCATTTACGAGTGCAGCACGTTTAAGAGCATGAGCGTACGTGAAAGGAAAGAAGTTATCAAAGAAAATAGAAGATGTTTTAATTGTTTTAATCAGCACAGAATTGAAGATTGTCTAAGTAGAAAAAATTGTTATACCTGCAATAAAAGACATAATACTCTATTACACGAAGAATGGAAAACACCAACAACATCCAGATACGGCAATTCAAAATCACAACAAGAATTTACAAGACAACATAATTCATATCAAGGGCAGAATCAAGTTAGACCAAACATAACAACACCAGCATACTCAAGACAAAATAGGAATAATCAATCAACAGGTTCTTATACAATTAACCAAAACCAAAGTACAGTGTTATTGGCAACAGCGTTAGTATGCACCACATCTCACATGGGCAATATGGAATATTTAAGAGTACTTATCGACTCCGGGAGCCAAGCAGCACTGATAACTGAAGAAGCCGCACAACGATTAGGATATCCCAAGCAAAAAATTGTAGCAGAAATATCAGGGATAAGCGATGCAAATCCAAAAGTATCCAAATACCAAATGCAAGTAACAATTAGACCAAGATTTCCAAGCGAGTGTTCGCTAAGTACCAATTTCGTAATACTTCCAAAATTAACAAAAAATCATCCCGACCATAATTTGGATATGGATTCACCTTGGGACATCGGGTTGCTGGCTGATCCAACATTTAATCAAAGAGGCACAATAGACGCAATATTAGAGGCTGACGAATTAAGCCGCATCATTCAACAAGGATTAAGAAGAATGGAGAATGGAATAGTCTGCCAAAAAACACAACTAGGATGGATCTTGTCGGGCAGCGTGTCACACCAAAATCAACAACCAATCAAAGTAATCAGTATGATCAGCCGTTATGAAGAAGACAAAAAATTACAGCAATTTTGGGAACTAGAAGAAGTCGAAAATAAGAAGCCCATGTCAGTAGAAAACGAAAAATGCGAAGCACACTATGAGGAAAACACGAAAAGAGATAGAGCCGGACAATACATTGTAAAAATACCATTTAAAGAAGATCAACCAAAGTTAGGAGAATCAAAACAAACAGCGTATGCAAGATTCCATCAACTGGAAAGAAAACTCGATCAACCAAAGAACAAAGAACTTAGAAATCAATACAACACATTCATGGAAGAATATTTAAAGCTGGGTCACATGAAAATTGCTCCGCAATCAGGAAAATACTACATACCACATCAACCAGTCATTAAGGAAGAAAGTACAACTACAAAACTGAGGGTAGTATTTGACGCTTCATCCAAAACGTCGAACGGCAAAAGTTTGAACGATACAATGTACACAGGACCAAGGCTTCAGCAAGAATTACGAGACATATTATTAAGATGGAGAAAATACCCAGTAGTGTTCAGTGCAGACATAGAAAAAATGTATCGGCAGATTAAAATTTCACAGGAAGATCAAGCATTTCAGTACATATTATGGAGATTTAATAACAATCAACCAATTGAAGTTAATTTATTTATAAAAAATAAAAAACATTTTGAGGTTGTTGCCAACCTCATCATAAAATGGACCCTGCAAATTGGCGGGGAGTTCATGTTTTCATCATAATTATAAAATTATTCTTAAAGATTTTTATCAAGTTCTGGTCGTTTTTTATGAATTTTTTTTAATCGGGTTTCAAACCGCGTGTCATTTGGTATATTGTGACATACACATAATCTGCCTATTTTGATATGATGTTTTCTGATTTGTTTTATGTTTCAGGTTTCTATATTGGATTGCGTGGGCGTTTTTATTTCATCAATGTTGGTATGTATTGGTATTCATATCTTGATTTTTGGAGTCTATTTTTCATTTTCGATTGTTATTTGGCTTTATTGGGTACACTCAAACCTTGTTTCTTATCAGGGTTATTAGTTTTTAGGATTAGATCTCATTGGTCACGGTTATTTCTCTCGTTGTCAATAGTGGTTGCTATGGATTGTGCACGGGCCTCAAGTCGGGCCTTATATACTTTACACAGGATTGATCCTGTGGAGTGCTTGTTGTCACTGAGCTTCGCTCTGACACAGTTGGCGCATACATGCTTAGCAAGTTCCTTTTGCACTACGCAATCACGTGAAGCATGTTCTGTTGAGGTGCAAAAGGCGCATGTTTCATTTCCTTTGCAAAATTTGGCTGTGTGGCCAAATCGTTGGCATTTATAACATCGGACAATTCCGATGTGATTCCGTATCCGGTAGCTTTTCCAAGCCACTCTGAATTTACCCTCCTTTGTTATTGCTTCATGGACCAGGGGGTGAACCTCCAGGATCCATTTGTTGTGAGTTCTTCCTCTGGTATGTACGGGATTGGCTCTTTTGCGCCAAGAAATCCCGGCCATATTGACCACCTCGGGAAGACTCCTTTCTATTTCCGCTGTGATTTGATCCCTAGAAACGGATTTGTCCACCATCTGTATAGCAATTGATGGCCAGGTAGCTGAAGGCTCCCGGGCCATCAATTGGTTTTCCGCGAGTAGAGTGCTGCCTACTAGTTTCTTGACGGAAGGGTGGGAGGATTCCACCACAACACTTTTGTTTTTCGTCAGATAGAGCCTATCTGCTTTTATGCCAAGGTCTTCCGCTCTGATGCTAGTCAGGGCGGATTTCGTGTTTTCTGCTGACTGGAATGAGCTACCCTCTCCAGGGTAGACAATTACTTTGTATTTCTTGTGTGTGCTCCGGGGGTTGCTGATGGCAGCCCTCTTCATTGCTGTCAGGTATTTCCTGGGTGGGTCGTGCTTCGTGGATTCTTCCTTAGGGGAAGAATCTGTTTCCTTGGGTTCCCGAACCTTGAGGAGGTTCGGGGGGTTGGACTCTGCCAAATTTTTCCCAGGTGGGTCTTGCTTTTTGTGTTCTTCCTGAGGGGAAGAATTTGTTTCTTTGAGTTCCCGGACCTTGAGGAGGTTCGCGGGGTTGGCAGGGGCAGGAACCGCCTCTGCTGTGTTTGCTTTGGACGGAGAAAGGGTGGCTGAAGGCTCACCCGTCCCTTGCTTGTTGCTATTGCCCTTCAATACGAATAATAGAAGTTTAAAGGTGCTTTCTTTCATATCTTCTAAGTTTCTTAGTGTGTTTTTCCTTTCGTCGAGTTCTTCTTTGCTTAATATGATGAATTTCATTATTTTATGCGCGGCGTACGATATGTTGGAAAATATTTCATTCGTCCATTCTGTTATTCCCAACTGGCTTTCACTTGGTGTTTTTGTTTTTTCTATTCCATGTTCTTCTTTACTTTCTTGCATCACTTGTAGGGCTATGGACAATGTTTCGATCAGCTTTGTGGATATTTCTAAATTATAATCACTTTGTGTTTTTTCAGTTTCATAATTTTTTGTTTCGTTACTGTTTTCACTTAGCGTTTCTGTCTCTTGTTTTTCATGTTTTTCTTTTTCTTGCTTCGCCAATCTGGCACGTTTCCTTTGGTTTTTATTTGGTTTCTTTTTTGCTTCCTTTCGAATTTTTCCTTGTTTTTCATTGTCCGAGCTATTGTTTTCTTCATCTTCAAGTGTGGACCATTCTTTGGGCCACTCGTAGGGCCATTCTTCTTCGTCTGTCTCAGGATTATTTCTACGTTTCTTTTCAATTTCTTCGATTTTTGCTGATGAGGCCATATTAGACGATTTCGACTTTCTCTGTTTCTTCATTCCACAAGTTAACAATCAACCAGTAAAAGAATATTGCTTGACAACAGTAACATATGGAACAGCATGTGCACCATATTTGGCCATCAAAACGCTTCAGAAATTAGCTCAAGATGAAATGAAAGAAGATATCCAAACAGCAAACATAATATTAAAAGATTTTTACGTAGATGATTTGATGTCCGGGGCAGAAACAGAAGAAGAAGCGACACAAATACAATCAAAAATAATAACCGTGTTACAATCAGGAGGATTCAATCTACGCAAATGGGCAAGCAATAAATAAAAAATTTTGGATCACGTACCTGAACATCAACGAAGCCAGAAAATGACAGAAATATCAGAACAAGAGGCCCAAAAAACGTTAGGGGTATATTGGTCGCCACACAAGGACACATTTCAATTTAAAACAAAAATAATGGCAGATGGAAAAATTACAAAAAGAAAAATCCTATCGGAAATCGCTAAATTATTCGATCCATTAGGATGGTTATCGCCAGTAATCATAACAGCAAAATTACTCATGCAAGAATTATGGGCGCGAGACATAGATTGGGACAAGGCAGTTCCAGAAAACATAAAAGACAAATGGACAACGTATTACACCGCATTAAAAGATGTAGAAAAAATAAGAATTCCAAGGTGGATAAACGTTTCAAAAAATATTGAAAATAAGGTCGAATTACACGGATTCTGCGACGCATCGGAAAAAGCATTCGGGGCAGTAGTTTACGTAAAAACAAACAACAATGGGATGATAAATACAACGCTACTAATCGCCAAATCAAAAGTAGCACCAATTAAAACAAAGGCAACAATACCACGATTAGAATTATGCGCAGCGGTACTTCTAGCAAAATTAATGGAGTACGCACAACAAGTATTGGAAATTGAAGTCAAACAATTCGCATGGACAGACTCAACGATCACATTGGCATGGATAAAAGGGAACCCAGAAAGATGGACCAAGTTTGTCGCAAATAGAGTCAGTGACATCAACAATAGGTTGCCAGCAGAACATTGGAGATACGTAAAAACCGGAGACAATCCCGCAGATATCATATCAAGAGGCACGCAGCCATCAAAATTACATGAAAATAAATTCTGGTGGAATGGTCCACAATGGTTACAAGAACAAACAAAAACCGAAAGAATGGAGACATTGCCAGATACAAATCTTGAGCAAAAAAGACATGTTCACATCATCACCATAAACAACGCGACCAATACAATAATAGAAAGATTTTCAACATTAACAAGAATGCTACGAGTATTATCATACTGTAACAGATGGTGGAAGAAGGCATCAGAAAAACCAATTGGAAGATTGAGCATAGCAGAAATTCAAAATACATTATATCAGATAATAAAAACCATTCAACAGGGAGGATTCAGCGAAGAAATTAAAGCATTAGTAAATAACAATGGAATAAGTAAGAAGAGTAAAATAATCAACTTAAATCCACATCTAGAAAACAACATACTTCGAGTAGGAGGAAGATTAAAAAATTCAAATATACCATTTGAACAAAAACACCCAATAATATTACCGTATAAAAATCACTTGACAACATTGATAATCAGAGATGCGCATCATCAAACGTTACATGGAGGAATAACACAAACATTGGCTTACACACGACGGAAATATTGGATAATAAATGGGCGGAAAGCAGTAAGAGCAGAAATAAAGAAATGTGTAATATGCATCCGGTACAAAGCAGATACAGGAAATCAATTGATGGGAGACTTACCAGCTGCACGAGTAACGCCAGCACCACCCTTTCTTCACACTGGAGTAGATTATGCCGGACCAATAATGATAAGAATGTCAAGAGGAAGAGGATATAAATCACAAAAGGGATATATAGCAATCTTCGTCTGCTTCGCAACAAAGGCAATTCATCTGGAAGCAGTAACAGATATGACAACAGATGCATTTTTAGCCGCATTTCGACGGTTCACTTCACGCCGAGGAAATTGTGAACACATGTATAGTGATAACGGAACCAACTTCGTTGGAGCCAGTAATATAATAAACAAACAAATGAAAATCATTTTAAACAACGATGAGCTTCAAGACAAACTAACTTCAAGAGGAACTCAATGGCACTTTATTCCACCGGCTACACCTCATTTCGGAGGACTGTGGGAAGCAGCAGTGAAATCAACAAAACACCATTTAAAAAGAATCATAGGAGAAAACAAACTTACTTACGAAGAAATAAGTACGCTATTATGTCAAATAGAAGCATGCCTAAATTCAAGACCCCTTTGTCCACTAAATGACTGCGCAGAAGATTTAGCCGTACTCACACCAGGACATTTTTTGATAGGAAGAGAAATAATATCACCCACGCATCCAGCAAACATCATGATGACAACAAATTTAAGTTCCAGATGGAAATTAGTCCAAAAAATCAAGCATGACTTTTGGCAGGCATGGTCATCGGAGTATTTAAATCAACTACAAAAAAGATACAAATGGCAATCAAAACACAGAAACCTTCAAATAGGAGACATAGTAATCATCAAAGAAAAAGACATCAATCCCAGTCAATGGCCATTAGCAAAAATTAGTGACAAACATCCAGATCCAGACGGTACACTACGAGTCGTCAGTGTCAAAAAAGCAAAGGGTCAAACAACGCGGAAAAGTGTTCACCATTTAATACCATTACTTGAGGACGACACTTCAGAAGAAGATTCAAAATTATCAATTTCAGCAGTTCAATGATGACCAAACGCCACTACCATTATTTTGGAGGTGGCAATATGTTTAATTTAGAAATTAAACAGGTTTTTGTTGGTTGGGTGAGTTCTAGTTTAGAACCATCCTGTATATTAATAATTTAAGTAAATATGCAAAATTGTACAAATTTAGTAGAAAAGTGTAAATAAAGCTAATATGCACAATAACACTTTCCAGTAGGTCAATTACAAATATAATTCATTTCCGCATTGTCAACATTTAAAACAATTATAATCAGCAAGTACTGCATTTAAAATTATTAATGGAAAATTTTATATCATAAGTCATCAGATTAATACCTTTAATTTAATTGGAATGTGATAACCTAGCTATTAAGTTTTTATATAAATACCTGTATGTAAAACTTAATAAATCAGTAGCATTTGAATTTACGACTTAAATGTTATTCATCAATAAATTAAGAGAAGTACTTCTTGCCACTTCTCATAATTTAGAGTAATCACTAGAACTTACAACTCTAGTGGTTCTCAATTCACCTAAATTAAGACGGGTACTTCTTGCCACCTGATCTGTAATTTAGACAAATACAAATGTTGCAACATACGCAGACGACACCGCAATTATGGCATCACACCTTGACCCGTCAGTAGCTTCAAGTCACTTACAAGCGCACCTTCTACAAATCCAGGACTGGCTGAAGAGATGGCGCATCCGAGCTAACGAAACCAAATCTGTACAGGTCACGTACACCATGAAGAGAGATACCTGTCCACCAGTAACTTTGAATGGCCAACCGCTGCCCCAGGCCGATGTAGCTAGGTACCTCGGTATGCACCTGGACAGAAGACTCACTTGGAAGCATCACATCTGGACCAAGAGAAAACAGCTGGGTTTAACACTCAGAAATATGTATTGGATGATAGGTCCCCAATCACAGTTAACCCTGGAAAGTAAGACGTTGCTATACAAGCCATACTGAGGCCCATATGGTCGTATGGGATCGAACTTTGGGGCACAGCAAGCAATTCGAACATCGAGATATTGCAAAGATTCCAATCAAAAGTCCTGAGGATTATCACTAACGCTCCTTGGTACATACCAAACGACGTGATCCACAAAGACCTAGAAGTCAACACTATTAAAAGTCAAATAATGAAATTCAGTGAAAAATATCAATCACGACTAAGTGTACACCCTAATAGTTTGGCATTGCGTCTCCTTGATGATGGCGACCACACACGAAGACTGAAATGTTTTAAGCCGCTGGAACTAACCCATAGATTTGACTAGCCATAGCAAAATGTAAATAGGGATGGGGAGAAGCACTATTGGGTGCTTCTTATCATGAAATAATATTGTTAAGCCATTTACTGAATGTTATAATGTAGCAGATTGTAAATAATAAATGGAAGTTAAAAAAAATTGGATTTGGAGTTGGCCGCTTTCACACACGACGTATTTTAGGCTTCTATACAAAGTATAGCAAGAAGCCTTATGATCTGGCTCCGTGTCTGTCCGTCCGTCTGTCCGTCCGTCCGTCTGTCTGTCCGTCCGTCCGCATAATTCAAAATCATACAGAGCGTTTCAAATCGTGTTGAATATACTCAGTGCGTATAGAGGTCTAAGAACTGGGTACCCGTGCGCTATTCTAGCTAGCTAGAAGGACGGGCAGGCAGCCAAGGTCATATGGCTTTTGGATTGCACAGAGCTTTCCTTAATCTTCATTCAACTTAAGTTACCTTGGGTAGCTGCCCGTCCTTCTAGCTACCCGTCCTCGGACGGGCTATCATCTAGCTCTCAGTGCAATCCAAAAGCCATATGACCTTGGCTTCCTGCCCGTCCTTCTAGCTAGCCGTCCTCGGACGGGCTATCATCTAGCTCTCAGTGCAATCCAAAAGCCATATGACCTTGGCTGCCTGCCCGTCCTTCTAGCTACCCGTCCTCGGACGGGCTACCAGCTAGTTGTTAAATTGTTTATCAACTGGACGCTCCTTGGCGAAATTCTTGGAGCCGCAGAACTGACAGATGGAATTCATTTCTCCACAATCGTGTCGAGTAACGTGAGATTCATCAAATCTCAATGCTCTTATTTGGAGTTGAATTGCTTGACTTTGGTATCGATTTTCTTTCTGTCGATGTATCGCATGGGATCGAGCGTTAGCAGCTTGCCGCGCTTGAGTTTCTTCTAATGTTTCACGTTGTTGACGTGTCGCATGGGATAGAGAGTTAGCAGCTTGCCGCGCTTGAGTTTCTTCTAATGTTTCACGTTGTTGACGTATCGCATGGGACCGAGCGTCAGCAGCTTGCCGCGCTTGAGTTTCTTCTAAAGTTTCACGTTGTTGACGTATCGCATGGGACCGAGCGTCAGCAGCTTGCCGCGCTTGAGTTTGTTCCAAAGTTTCACGTTGTCGACGTATCGCATGAGACCGAGCGTCAGCTTGTCGCTGTGATCGAAGCTGTTCTTCTGTGTTATTAGCTCTTGTACGTGCTTTTCTCTCACGATTCAATCGCCGTCGCTTTACAGCAGGATTTTCAAAATTTTCATTATCCATTATGGAAGTTCACATAATGCTTTTTTGGAAATAGCTGTCATAATTTTTCACCGATATAAGAAATTTAAATACGTTGATACGTTGATCTGTTTTTTCAATGCAGACCAAATATAAGTTATATTTTATTTACATAATTTTTCACCTATATAGGAAATTTAAATACGTTGATCCCTTGATACGTTGATCCGATGATACGTTGATACGTTGATACGATGATACGTTGATACGATGATACGTTGATACGATGATACGTTGATACGATGATACGTTCATCTGATTGGTTATGAAATTATCCGTTATGCGTTCGGTTCGGTTCGGTTTGCTTCGGGTATTTCCGTGGGACAGACAGAAGGAAGGAAGGAAGGAAGGAAGGAAGGAAGG
The DNA here is from genome assembly GCA_932274525.1 of Podabrus alpinus. Classification (NCBI taxonomy): domain Eukaryota; kingdom Metazoa; phylum Arthropoda; class Insecta; order Coleoptera; family Cantharidae; genus Podabrus; species Podabrus alpinus. The sequence goes on along the minus strand of OW026455.1, from coordinate 89,312,593 downwards.
AAGGAAGGAAGGAAGGAAGGAAGGAAGGAAGGACTTGGCCTTTTATAATAAGAGATAACTTTTATTATAACTTATTTATTTATTTTAACTTTACGTTATTATGGAATATCAATTAACCGACGACGAAGATTTTGAGGACTTTATCGAAATTTTAGCTGAAAGCATTCAAAGAAACTCTCAAGTTTTTCGTGATCGTTCAAATCATTTTGTTAGTTGGTCAGATAAGGAAAGTTTTGCTAGATTTAGATTGACGAAACATTCGATTCAAATAATATTAAACCAACTAAATCTTGATTCCCAGGCAATAAGGTATAACTTTCAGTTTCAATCTAATATCATTGAATGTCAAATGTTAAAAATCATTGTTTTTCTAGGGATTTATGTCTTGTTCAGGAGTACCAACATAAATTTTAATGATAACTCTCGGATTAGTTGACTCGCCCTACATACAACCGCATTGGCGTTGATCCTGGTTCAACACTTGAATAAGGTTCGGCTAATCCTCGAGTTAAACCACTGACATACAACCACCCCCAAGTTTAGGAAGTTGATGGTATCGATGTCAAAAATATTCGCAAAAAGAATTTAATTGCAATTTGTATTATATAGTATTTTAGTAGGCAATGATCACCAACTTAAAAAACAGATTATCCGTTAAATATTTTTAGGGTTCTATACAAAGTATACACCGAGAAAAAAATTAAGTAGGAATTTGTCTTGCAACAATTTGAAATAATTTCTCTGCACAGAGAAAAAATTGTTTTGATTTGAAGTATTTTTTACTTCAAATTGAAGTGCAATTTCGTCTCGCATCAATTTGATGTCAATTTTACAAGAAATGAAGTAAATTTGACAACAATTAATGTAATAATTATTTCAAACTGTTGCAACACAAATTCCTACTTAATATTTTTCTCGGTGTGTGTAGAAGCGCGTATGGGGTTGAGTCTTGGACTTTGACAGAAGCTGTTTGCAAAAAATTGGCAGTATTTGAAATGTGGTTGTACCGACGTATACTGAAGATACCATGGACAGACCGTGTTACCAATCAGACTGTTCTAGAAAGACTGGATAAGAAGAGAGCCTGGGGCATATTATGAGAAATAGTCAACGATACGGATTGCTATAAATAATTCTACAAGAAAATGTAGAAGGAAAGAGAGGACCGGGAAGAAGAAGAATATCATGGCTGAAGAACTTGAGAACATGGTATAATACAACAACAGTGGGTCTTTTTAGAGCCGCAGCAGATAAGGTACGCATTGCTATGATGATCGCCAACATTCGAAACGGATAGGCACTAGAAGAAGAAGAAGTGTAGAAGCGATAGAATCAAAGTATAGAATCTTATTAACGTATCATAGGAATAGCGCATCATGGTATCATCGGATCAGCAGATCACGGGATCAGCGGATGAAGGAATCAGCGGATCAACGTATCAGCGGATCAACGTATCAGCGAATTAACGTATCAACGTATCAGCGGATCAACGTATCAACGTATCAGCGAATCAACGTATCAACGTATCAGCGAATCAACGTATCAACGTATCAGCGGATCAACCTATCAACGTATCAGCGGATCAACGTATCAGCGGATCAACGTATCAGCGGATCAACGTATCAGCGGATCAACGTATCAACGTATCAACGTATCAATGTATCAACATATCAACGTATCAACGTATCAACGTATCAACGTATCAACGTATCAACGTATCAACGTATCAGCGGATCAACGTATCAACGTATCAGCGAATCAACGTATCAACGTATCAGCGGATCAACCTATCAACGTATCAGCGGATCAACGTATCAGCGGATCAACGTATCAGCGGATCAACGTATCAGCGGATCAACGTATCAATGTATCAACATATCAACGTATCAACGTATCAACGTATCAATGTATCAATGTATCAACGTATCAACGTATCAACGTATCAACGTATCAACGGATCAACGTATCATCGGATCAACAAATGTTATATAGGTTGTCGTCGATAATACAAACGGTATATTAAATCTTCAAGCTTATTATTTATATAATATAAAGTAGATAAAACCACACAATTTCGTAATGCCTAGAAAGCAGTTGACACCTGAAGAGCGAAAAGCAGCAGCTGCCCGTCGACGCCAGAAGGATGCTATGAGGAAACATACTATTAGACAAGATCCTTCGTTTCGTTTACAGGAACAAGTTCACAACACCGAAAGCCATCGTCAAGCCCGTCAAGATCCTTCGTTTCGTTTACAGGAACAAGTTCACAACACCGACAGCCATCGTCAAGCTCGTCAAGATCCTTCGTTTCGTTTACAGGAACAAGTTCGCGACACCAAAAACCATCGTCAAGCCCGTCAAGATCCTTCGTTTCGTTTACAGGAACAAGTTCGAGACACCAAAAACCATCGTCAAGCCCGTCAAGATCCTTCTTTTCGTTTACAGGAACAAGTTCACAACACCGAAAGCCATCGTCAAGCACGTCAAGATCCTTCGTTTCGTTTACAGGAACAAGTTCACAACACCGAAAGCCATCGTCAAGCCCGTCAAGATCCTTCGTTTCGTTTACAGGAACAAGCTCACAACACCGAAAGCCATCGTCAAGCCCGTCAAGATCCTTCGTTTCGTTTACAGGAACAAGTTCGCGACACCAAAAACCATCGTCAAGCCCGTCAAGATCCTTCTTTTCGTTTACAGGAACAAGTTCACAACACCGAAAGCCATCGTCAAGCACGTCAAGATCCTTCGTTTCGTTTACAGGAACAAGTTCACAACACCGAAAGCCATCGTCAAGCCCGTCAAGATCCTTCATTTCGTTTACAGGAACAAGTTCGCGACACCGAAAACCATCGCCAGGCTCGTCTTGATGAAGACGTGCGCATCCACGAACATAATCTCCGTAGAATTCGCGAGCAAGGCTCATGGCAAGATGAAATAAATCGATTTGAAGCTGAAATTCGCAAAGGCTGCACTCACGTATGTCATTCATGTGGGGGACTTTTTTTTCACTACTCCATTAAAACTCACAGCATGACCGAACTCCTTTTAGCTGGAAAGCAGCAATCCTTCATTGACTCAGTAATTATAGTCCCACCCACTTCAGACCTCGCTGAATTTTGCTCAACTTGTCACAGATCTATCCAGCAAAACCGGATTCCACGTCTCTGTCTCTCCAACGATCTGCAGTTTCCCTATGTTCCACAAAGTGTAAAGAATCTGACACGTTTGGAAGCCCGTTTGGTCTCAGCTCGACATGTGTTTCAGTCCATTTGGGCTATATATGGAATGCATGGACAGATGAGAACAAAAGGACGAATTATTAACGTCCCAGTCTCCATAGATAATACCATTCAATCCCTTCCTAGGCTTCCGAATCAGGACGATGTTTTACACATCCGACTCGCCCGTCAAATTGAAGTTCCGAGAAATTATACAGCTGGTAACATTCGTCCGGCTTGTGTGATGGATGCCGCTAAAATTCTTACCCGATCTCCGCTTTACCGTGAATACGGAATCACTCTTTCAAGCAATTGGACCGAGATATGTCAGCATCAAATTGATGTGGCATTACACGAAAACCCAGAAGAAATTGCGATGGATGTTCAAGAGGAAGAGGAAGTCGATGACGTAAATCCTGGTAGAGGAGAGACTTTAATTACTAGTGATGAGGGAATCCGGATGGCTCCAGCGGAAGGGAACCAACCAATCTCTATTCTATATGATCCTGACTCGTATTTTCTTACGTTTCCCCAAATATTTGCTAGGCACCGAATGAAGCCATCTGATAGTAATGGTAAATTACTAAGCCGCTCCGAATTTGTCAAATCAATGGCGCGTAACAGTGATCGCCGTGCCGTTGAAAATGTCGATTTCTTACTGTTTTTGGCTAAATCTCTCGAAATTCAGAGAATTTCAGATAATCGCAAGGTGTATCTTCGTAAACGAAGACGCAATGGAGAGTTAATCCGAGTCACTGCGGAACAAGTTAGTCATTCTAATTTTGTGGATGGGTTAGTTAATGATGATAATGCTTTTAAGGTTTTACAAGGAGTACGAAATTCATGTCATCATTGGCATCAAGAAGGCCTTAAAGTCCGAAGGATGGTCAGTCAGTTCAATTTGCCTCATCTCTTCATCACTATTAGTGCCGCTGAGCTAAAATGGAACGAGTTGATTGTGATTCTCAAGCAAATTCTTGACAAAATTACAATTTCTGAAGAAGAAGCACAAAATATGTCAAAGAATGACAAACAATTACTTATTCAGCGCGATCCCCTGACTTGCGCTCGATATTTTGAACATCGCACTTCTGCTCTTTTCAAGACCTGGAAAAACTCTCAAGGCCCATTTGGAAACCGATCCATTAAGCATTCCTATCATCGCATTGAGTTCCAACATCGAGGAAGTCCACACGTCCATATGATCTTGTGGATTGATGGCGCACCAAACTTTGATGCTTCCAACTCATCTTCTACTCAAGATGTTTGCCGGTTTGTTGACGAAATTATAACTTGTTCCACGGACTGGCCTGAATATGATCCCATTCACCAGCTTTTGTGTCTTCAAACTCATCGACACACCCACACATGTAGAAAGAAAAGCCACAAAGGAGTCAAATGTCGGTTTGGAATTCCATTTTTCCCAATGGACGAAACCACTATTCTCCATCCATTCGAGGAGCAACAGGAGGAAATTGAGATTTTCCAACGCGATTACAAAAATATTCGTGACTATCTTGATACGAATGAACTGCCACTTTCTTCAGATATGACATTTGCGGGGTTTCTACAAGAATTATCCATGACACGAAATCGTTACATTTCTGCTATTCAAAGCTCCTTGAAAAAACCTAAAATCATCATTCGGAGGCGGCCGTGTGAGACTTACATAAGTCCATACAGTGAGAAAATCCTGAGACTCCAGAAATCTAACATGGATATTCAGTTTATTTTAGACGCCTATGCTTGTTGCTGTTACATCATTGACTACATTAACAAGAGTGATCGTGGAACTAGCGACCTCTTGCGTAAAGTTCTTGAAGATGTCAGAAGCGGAAACAAGTCCTTGGCTCAGCGTCTTCAGGCTCTTGGTGCGGCTCATCACATGAACAGTGAACTCTCTGCTCAAGAGGCTGCTTACAACGTGCTTCAGATTCCAATGAGCCGATGCACAGAGGCATGCATTTTTATACCAACAGGTCCAGCCGATCAACGAACCAGAATGATTAAAACTAATATTCAGTTAGAAAATCTCAGTCCGGACTCTGAAGATGTCTTTGTAGACGGACTTTTACAACGATATAGTTCACGACCAGAAGCATTATCTAACCTTAATCTTGCCCAATTTTCAGCTTGGTATGAATTTTCATTAAAACGAGGAAGTACACAGATGGCCCAAGAAAACGATGATATTGTAGAAACTGAAGACGTACAAAGTATCGATAAATATTTTCCGCTAAAGAATGGCAAACCTGGATACGTTTGGAAGCGAACATTTCCAAAAATTATTCGCCACGTCCGCTACAACAAGAATAAAGATCGTCACAACTTTTTCCGCGAACAAGTGATGCTCTATATTCCTTGGAGGGATGAGGAAACCGAAATTATAAATCAAGATTGCGAGAAGATAGCGACTGATAATATAGAAGCAATTTCTGCCAATCGTCGGGAATTTAATGCCTTTCAAGAAGATATTCTGGATGTCGCTATGGATAGCGCATTGAGTGTGGATCGTCAATCTGACGATGACAAATCTGATAGCATACCGGAAGAGATTCAGGAGGAATTCGAATTAATCGACCCCGTTGCTGCTGGTGCCATTGACTTTGGTGGTGACGTGATACGCCCAATGTCTGAAAAGTTTACGCTTCCTAATCGAATTCCCAATAAAGAGTTTGAAGAATTATTCTCATCGCTGAATACTCAACAACGGGATTTTGTAACTCACCTGCTTGATCACTTCAAAAGGTCTCCCGATATCCCCATCTACACCTACTTAAAGGGAGGTGCCGGTGTAGGAAAGTCTCATGTAATTAGAACTCTATACCAAGCATTAATTAGAGTGTTCAATGATAAAGTTAATTCGAATCCTGATAAACCTTCTGTCCTTCTGACGGCTCCTACCGGATTAGCGGCATTTAATATCTTCGGACTGACAATTCACAACGCATTCCAACTTCCCGTGAACCAAAAAGAAGCTAGCAAGCTCTCAGACAGCGTCTCTAATACAATGGCCACTCTCTATTCAGAACTTCGTGTTCTTATCATAGACGAGATTAGTATGGTTGGTCAACATATTTTGGAAATGATCGACAAACGATTGAGAGACCTCTGTGACGGATGTAAACCTTTCGGTGGTATATCGGTCATAGCCGTTGGCGACTTCAGGCAGCTGCCACCTGTTATGGCAACATCCCTTCTGGCTGGAACAATGTCGAATTCGATTTCGTCGCTTTTCAACAAACCCTTATGGCACATGTTTACTGTTCATGAACTGACCACAATTATGAGACAACGCGATGATGCAGCTTTTGCTCTTGCATTAAACAATATGGCGTCAGGGACGATGACTGATGATGATTTGAAACTGTTCAAATCCTGTGAGTTTCCAACTACGCCTGAAGAAATAGTAAGCCGACGCCCTATTCATCTTTTTTACACGAATGAAGCAGTTGATGCCCACAATAGTTTTGCGTTATCCTGTTTGCCAGGAAATCAAGCCATCTCAACCGCCAAGGATTCCCTTTCTGCTTACACGAGCGAGGCATCCAAAGTTGCACTCCTCAACTGGATAGCATCTGCACCTCTATCTAAGACACAGGGACTTCACACAAGCCTCTTTCTCAAAGAAGGTGGACGTTATATCATGACAGTGAATGTAGACACAAGTGACGGTTTGGTTAACGGTGTGGGATGCATTCTGAAAAGAATTGACTTTGGTATTAGTACTTTGGATGCATCTAGACAAAAGCCTCTCCGTCTCTGGGTCAAGTTTGAAAATTCCCGAAGTGGACAGAAGCTTCGTTTGCGCAATATTAACCTCAGTCGGCAACTTCAAATTGATTCGGAATGGACTCCCATCTCACCATGTACGGTCGTCATCCAGCCACGATCGAATTCGGTCACAAAGGTAACAAGGACGCAATTCCCACTTAATGCAGCTGAAGCTCAAACTATACATAAATCCCAAGGATCCACATACGAGCTCGTTGTTGTCCATTTTACTCCTGGAATCAAGCGTGCTCTTCTGTATGTCGCATGTTCACGAGCAACAACGGCATCAGGATTATTTCTTATTGGAATCGTTAAAAAGACAAAAATGCCACAAGAGAATGATCCCATATCTATTGAATTCAAACGACACCAGGAGATGAAGCTAATTCCTTCATTTGAACATTTGCGAATTAGGGATGATAGCAACAGACAAATACAAGTCATCTTTCACAATGTCCAGTCACTTCCTGCTCATTATAGTCTCTATGCATCGGATGAGGTCTATAAGAGTTCGGATATCATCCTTATGGCGGAGACATGGACGCTCTCAAGTGACAATTTTCCGCTAGGAGATCATCTTCTTGCTGCATCAATAGATAGTAACGATGTGCGTCGACCGATTGGTGTACGTGTGTATTGTTGTCCGTCTGTTCATGAATGTATTATAGACACCAATTCCGAAATAGAATACGACTCCCAAGGTTCCTGCAGTGTTTCTTCTATTGTCTTCTTTAACATCCGAATAATTGTCGTTTACAAGTCACCAGGGTTTAATTCCAACACAATGATCTCTTTAATAAAAAAGCAGATGTCTCGCTTATACTTAGTACCACGTACTCTGGTTACTGGAGATTTCAATGAGGATTTCAGCAAGGAAGAAAGTAATGGCCTACAACATGCTCTTAGAGAACTAGGACTCCAAATTCGGTCGCCAGCGATACCCACTACGCGGAATGGCACGCAAATTGATGCGATTTTTTCCAACTTCGAAGTGTCAGCTACTGGAGTCTACACATCGATTTCCTCTTACCATGAGCCGCTTTGGGCCAGAATTAACTTAAACTAATTTGCGACAGACATCTTTGGACGTGGAATGGATGTTGTTGGTATAAACACCGTCATCAATTACTATATGCCATCCGATGCAGATAGTTATTTACATAGTGTTGCTCGTGCAAGTCGTTTTGACTCTGTGGGAAGAGCTATCACGTTTGTTTTCAGCGATGAAGATGCCAAATTATCGAACAAAGTTCAAACTAGGTTCCAAGTGAAAATTATCAAATTTTCGACCTACCCTATCTATCTTTTAATCAAATATATATTTTGATTCTAAATATTTCTATTCAAACTTATTTCTATTTATTACCTTATCCAGGGGGATAAGGGTAAGGGGTGTAGGGGTTATGCTGCAGAGGTAGTACCTTTTACCGGGACGGTCACATCGAGCGTGATAACAGAAGATGGTCCTTGATGGTAACTGGTCCTCGCAGGATACCCAACTCTCACTTATGGCTCCACGTGCCACACCCTGGGAACTGCGTTGACCCGCAGGCGAAACTAAGTGAGGGGGCCAGATATGGCAATAACCGAGTGGTTGCCGGTATAAGCAACTTCCTTAATTGTATTACCGATAGCTTCGGATGGATGAACAAGCAAGTATAGGGCACTTTCTTGTCCTTGGATAGAGAAATCATTCCTAAACGCGGACGAATCCAGCAATATGGTCAACGGCATGGAATGCAGATGGCAACGGAAAACCTTCTTCTTCTTCACTTCGCGGTGTAGGCGTTATTGCTTGTTCCGGTACCCATCCTTTTCTTGCTCCTCCCACACTTGTTTTTCCCGGTGGTTTATATCGCTTGGCTGCTAGTGGCAGTCTCCCTTCTGCCATTCTTTCGAGGTGTTCACTCCATGTCTTGTTACTTGTCCGTCCGTCTGCCTGTCTGTCCGCACGTTTCAAATTATTTTCTATTAAATTGCTAATGATTCAATTTTAGGCTTCTATTATACAAAGTATAACAAGAAGCCTTATGATCTGGCTCCGTGTCCGTCTGTCCGTCCGTCCGTCCGCATAATTCAAAATCATACAGAGCGTTTCTAAGAACTGGTTTTTTTATTTTACTTTGATGTGAAAAAATAATTTTTTATTGATGTGGTTAGTGAAGTTAAGTTGTAAATAAAAGAGAAAGGAGAGGATTGGTCCACCTCAAAAAAAGGACCATACATTACAGAGAAGTAAAGTTTCGAATAGAATGGAAAAGTTTGATTGTTATTACTTATATAGTAAATGATAATTACCAACCGCAAAAAATTTTATTGGTGCAGATTATCTAATTATGTGATGTTACATTATATGGCGATCAAAACTAACCAGATAATAACAACTTTCCACACCAGAAAGGTAGCTGTATAGAAGCCTAAGAACTGCCGCTAAAGCGAGTTCCACCTTGTTTTTATTTTACTTTGATGTGAAAAAATAATTTTTTATTGATGTGGTTAGTGAAGTTAAGTTGTAAATAAAAGAGAAAGAAGAGGATTGGTCCACCTCAAAAAAAGGACCATACATTACAGAGAAGTAAAGTTTCGAATAGAATGGAAAAGTTTGATTGTTATTACTTATATAGTAAATGATAATTACCAACCGCAAAAAATTTTATTGGTGCAGATTATCTAATTATGTGATGTTACATTATATGGCGATCAAAACTAACCAGATAATAACAACTTTCCATACCAGAAAGGTAGCTGTATAGAAGCCTAAGAACTGCCGCTAAAGCGAGTTCCACCTTGTTTAAGTAAGAAAACCAATTTGTGCACTAAAATTACCATCTTAAGACTAATATATCTGTCAACTCTGTTGAAGACAGAGTCTGGTCTATTTTAATTGAATATTTTTGTGATTGACTTGCTTATTTTGCGTTAATTCATGCAAATACAATAATTATTAATTTTTGTTTGTTAAAATATTGATTCTAAATATATTAATTAATGATTTGCAAATGTTTTTAGTTATTTGATTGTCTTTTGAGATTCATTAGGGCGAGAATTGCATGATTTCCATAAAGATAAGAAAAATTTTTAAGTAATATTTTGAGACAGTTCGAGTGGTTCAATATCCGCGAGGCGTATCTAGACTAATTAAAAATAATGATAAAACTAATTGATTTTGTCCGACATATACAGGGTGATTGTTACATTTCCCCCCCTTTTGAAAAAGAGCACGTGTTTTTGGAATCACGTGTTCCTTTTCTATCCTCTAGACAAACCATAGACAAATAAACAAGCAAAAAAACAATTTAAAACAGAGAGTAAGAAAACTTAATAATGAAGAGAATTACATTGTTAATTTGGTTACAATTTATAAATCTATAAAATCGTAATCCTAAAACTAAAAATACATTTATATGAACTATCCCTTCGTCATTACACTTTAAATATAAAAAAATATTAAAAAAAAGTGTTGAATGCCTTTTCTGGTACCTATGCTAATTGCTTTTTGTAGTGCCTTTGTTGGTTGCTTTTTCTATAATACCTTTTTTAATTACTTTTCTAATACTTTAATGGGGTCCTGCATTTTTCTTTATCTTCTTAAGTACAGAGCCCATTATACTTGTACTTTGGTGCCTAGGCAATAAGCCTGGTTTTGTTATACGCAATTTATTATTTAATTAGTTTGGGGTTTCCTAGAACGTTCTCATCCAAATGGTAACACTTGTGCCTTTGTTCGGCAATTCTAGGAAGCCCTCTCTTTCGTTTTATATTTTATATTTTCTTAAAATGAGTTAACCTGCGGGAGCACCCAGGGAACATCAAATCAGTTAATTTTGTGCTCCGAAACTGCAAGTACACATTGCAAGTAGCAAACAGTTTCGAACTAGGTTTATATTACTCATCTGTTGTTTAACAGTATTTTAATCAGTTGTTATTTCGTGTTGATTAACAGTATTTTAATCAACATATTTTGGTGTTAAACTTTGTTATTAATTTAGTGTTGTGTTTGTAAATAAATTTGTTAGCGATCCAGAATATGTTTTAATTAAGTAAGGCCAAGAAGCTAGCAACAAAAAGAGTTTGTATGATTAGCGCGAGTAATAATTCACGGTGTCGCTGAAAGAGTTTATGAGTTCGCCATCGAAAGGTTGCACTGTAGATTCATAAACTTCATTTGATGACGACTTCAGGTCCGCGCACTATGTCTTTTCTTTTCGCTACAAAGAAGTTTATTATTGAACCATAACTTTTGTTTATAACGATTTTTGGGTATACACTTTCCATCCTTTTATCGAGTATTGCTTCCATTTTTAATACGAGAGAGGTTTACTACTGAATCTGTGTTTAGACAATGATATTTGTTTACGCTATTTTCTGGCTTTATGCACTGCATATCTTTTGACCGAGAACTGTTAAGATTACTTTGAGGGTTGATTAATTTAACTATTTATCCTTATTTTGAATAGTTGCAATAATTTATAGTTTATTTTGATTTTAGGCTTCTATACAAAGTATAGCAAGAAGCCTTATGATCTAGCTCCGTGTCTGTCTGTCTGTCTGTCTGTCTGTCCGTCTGTCTGTCTGTCTGTCTGTCCGTCTGTCCGTCTGTCCGCATAATTCAAAATCATACAGAGCGTTTCAAATCGTGTTGGAAATACTCTGTGTGTATAGAGGTCTAAGAACTGGGTAGCCAGTGCGCTACTTTTAGGCTTCTGTACAAAGTATAACAAGAAGCCATATTTAGGCTTCTATGCAAGGTATAGAAAGAAGCCTTATGGTCTGGCTTCGTGTCGGTCCGCATGTTTCAGAGCCAATCATAACGTTGATCAACTGAAACGTTGTTATATTGTAAATACTTCGTATATATAGTATTGCGTTAATCTGTTAATCCGTTGATTCGATTCGCTAATGCAATTTATTATTATTACAGGTTAGATGATGTTTTGTATTGCTTTCATCAGAATCAAAATCGGAATCGGAAAAGTCGCTGCTAGAATAATTGCTTGAGTTGTTCATGTTTATAAATTAGTGGTACTTGCTATATCGATTCCTTTTCAAAAGTATTACCTAAATTTTAAATACAAAGTGTAACCTATATAGTAAATTGTTGATCTTTTGATACGTTGATACATTGATACGTTGATACATTGATACGTTGATACGTTGATACATTGATACGTTGATACATTGATACGTTGATACATTGATACGTTGATACGTTGATACGTTGATATATTGATACGTTGATACATTGATCCGCTGATCTGTTGATCCGTTAATCTGTTTATCCATTTATTGCATTATCTGCTTATCTGTTATTTGTATTTTTATCTTTTGAACAATATATCCACACCATTAAGAAATTGTATGTAAAATTACAATCATTAGCAACTTTGTGACCAATTTTTCTTCAGCATAGCGCGAAATCATATCTTTCTTCAGTATTTATCATATCGAAAGTCAGCAATTATGGTATAATCTAGATATCAAAAAACTAATATTTTTTAATCAAAATCAAATTAATTAAAAAAAAATCTTGTAGCTGGTGTGTTATGGTAGTGTTATATCTACGAGGGCTGGGAAATCGAGTATTCGAATACTCGATTCTAGGTAATTTGTTCGACAGCATTATGTGCGACAGAAATTTGTTTGAAAATGCCCTGTCGATTAAATGTTCAGTCGTACAAATGCTGAGTTGGACGAATTTCTCTCGAACAAATTACCAACTACGGCATATTCAAACATTCGAATATCCCACTAATATTTAAGTGTTTTACTAGGTTTAAGATGATAATTTCATTATTAATAATTAATTTTAATATTATTAATAATAATTATTAATTTAACACAAGCGGCCTGCCGGTGTCGCGAGTAAACAGTCGACTAGTCCAGACGTGTTTTTGTTTTTCCAAGCAAAAATGTAATCAGTGACATTTACAGCCGTATTCACCAAGCTCTGTTAAGTTGCTAACAGAGAGTCAAGTCAATAACAGTCTGTTAATGTGATATATTTGTATTCACCAATGACTTTTAGCAGTTACCAGTCTGTCAAGTCGTCTGATAAGTTAACAGAGCAATATTGGGCTGTCAACATAGGTAACAGACTGATAAGTAATATTTTTATGTGTCAATATTGTAGGTTATAATTATTATTGACATTTGTTTTTGGTATGTATTTAAGGTTAACTTTTTTCCGCGAAATCAGTTAAAGCTAGTTTTACACGGTTTTACCAACAAAAATTCTAGTTATTTTTTTACTGACCTGTGTGGGATTCGAACCTGAACCGGACCGTCCTTTTAGGCTTCTATACAAAGTATAGCAAGAAGCCTTATGATCTGGCTCCGTGTCCGTCTGTCCGTCCGTCCGTCCGTCCGCATAATTCAAAATCATACAGAGCGTTTCAAATCGTGTTGGAAATACTCTGTGTGTATAATAGAGGTCTAAGAACTGGTTTTTTTTATTTTACTTTGATGTGAAAAAATAATTTTTTATTGATGTGGTTAGTGAAGTTAAGTTGTAAATAAAAGAGAAAGGAGAGGATTGGTCCACCTCAAAAAAGGACCATACATTACAGAGAAGTAAAGTTTCGAATAGAATGGAAAAGTTTGATTGTTATTACTTATATAGTAAATGATAATTACCAACCGCAAAAAATTTAATTGGTGCAGATTATCTGATTATGTGATGTTACATTATATGGCGATCAAAACTAACCAGATAATAACAACTTTCCACACCAGAAAGGTAGCTGTATAGAAGCCTAAGAACTGCCGCTAAAGCGAGTTCCACCTTGTTTTATCTTTCAAATGACACCAAAAACGCTATTTTGCTGAAAAATGGAGTTAGCAGGTTAACACTATAAGCCGACGATCTGTTTCTTTGTTTTGGTCCTCAAAAAGTTGGTGTGTAGACTTTTAGGAAAACGACTGTAACTTCATCCACAGTGGTGTAAATAAAAAATGTTCTGTAAAGGTAAATGAACAATCTATTCAAATATTCAACCGCATTTTATTTTTTCAACCCCTAACTGACGCATGGTTTGACATCTTGAATAAGGAGTCTAGTTCAAGCTCTTTTCCCCCCATGGGTTCATGTTTGCTGACACTCTTTGAGGAGTAATCTTCTACTTTCTGGCCTGATCGCTGGTCTCTTTGTGTAGAAAAATGGGGAAGCAGGATGGACGATATGGTATAATAAGTTATGGAGGACGCTCACGAAGTGAACAATAAACCTCAAAGAGAAGGCCCTCGAAAGGGTGAAAAGCATGGAAGATATAATACAGAAACTCTGTAGAAATACAGAGTTCTCCCGTCCAAAGCAATAATTAAAGAGGTCGTGAAGGCACTTGCCCAGAACTCCTCCCAAACTCTTCAAGGTCTGGGAGCCCAGGATAGTGGATTCTTCCTGAGGGGAAGAAGGACGAATCTAAAAGAAGAAGCAACCCCCCACCCCCGGCGACTATTTAGAAGCAGTGAAGAGGGCGGCCATCAGCAACCCTTAGAGCACGGTTCAACAGAAAAAATTCAAAGTTATTGTCTAGCCCGTGGAAGGTAATATATGTCAAACAGCCGAAGAAACAAAAACCGCAGTGACCAGCATCAGATTAGCGGACCTTAGTATAAAACCGGATAGGCTCTGTCTGATAAAGAATGAAGGTGTTATGGCGGAATTCTACCCTTCGATAAAGAAGCTAGTAGGCAGCCGACTACTAGTGGAAAAACAATTGGTGGCCCGGGAGCCTTCAGCAACATGGCCGTCAATTGCGATCTAAATGGTGCATAAATCAGTTTCCAAGGACCAGATAGTCCTGGAAATGGAAAGGAATTTCCCCGACGTGGTCAAAATGGTCGGTGAGGCAATAATTAAAGACGGGAAGACTAGAATAGCTTGGAGAGAAGCTATAGGGTACACGATCACATCAGAATTGTCCGATGCTTAAAATGTCAAAGATTCGGCCACACGGTCAAATTTTGCAAAGGGGCTGAAACATGCACCGTTTACACCTCTACAGAATACGCCTCACGTGATTGTGAGGTTCAAAAGGACCTTGCTAAGCATGTGATAGTCAACTGTGTTAAGGCAAAATACGGTGACAATAAGCACTCTACGGGATCCAACTTGTTTTGTGTTGGTTATTTGCACTTTTGGTGCATTTTCTCTTTGTTTTTCTTCTTCTGATTGTGAAACGTCTTGGGAACTCATAGTGTGATTCAATTCTGTAAAAAATTACAGTAAAATATTTTCGTACCTATGCATAAAAAGTAAAAATTACATAGTTTTAACTTCAGCACTGCTGAATAAATACCAATAAATTTTCAATATCCAAACTTCTCGACTACAAATTAAGTGATCACAATGTTATGCGTTTAAAAACACTGTCGGTATATTCAAGGGATTCACCGATAATATAAAAAAGCTTTTTAGAGCATATGCGCCCTTTGGCGCATATTATTATTATTAAATTTTATTAAACTTTTTATTATTATTAAAAGGTGAGAATTATATGGTGAGAAAACTAAAAGAAGAGTACGAAAAGTAGGGCTTTGAAATAAATTTCTCCAAAACTGAACATCTAACAATTGGAGAACCTGGGCAGGACCTGGTATTGGGACCAGAAAGGATTCGGGGATGCGAAAGCTTCAAGTATAACTCGGGTAACTCTATCAAACAGTAGAAGTAGCGAAGCTGATGTTAGTAACAAAATTATCCAAGGAAAACGAGTCATACGCCAGCTAAACTCAGTCCTATGGAATAAACACGTCACGAGAAAAAACCCAAAACCATCATTTATTCAGCGATAGTAGAGAGCATATGCACGTATGGATCAGAAGTATGGGGGTTGACCAAAAGAAATGAAAGCCGTTTAATAGCTATGAAAATGGAATACTGGAAACGCTCGTATGTTGTATCTAAGCTGGAGCACATAAGAAACGTGGAAATACGGCAGAGAATGAGGGTAAATGGAACAATAATGGACACCATAGATAAGAAGCGACTGATGTGGTACGGTCACCTCCAAAGAATGGAGGCCTGCAGATGGCCAAAGAGAATATGGGAATGGGTACCTGCGGCAAGAAGGAAAAGAGGAAGGCCAAAACTAACATGGCAAAAAGATGTCCAAAAAGCAATGAACTCCCGAGGACTAACAGAGGGCGACTGGGAGAACCGCAAGGCTTGGCGTGAGAGATGCGAAATACGATTAACTTTATTGTAAATATTCGCTAAATATATATATATATATTATTAAAACATTTGTTGAGTAAAGGGGTCAATAAAAGACTACTGATTGTCCAACGTTTCGGGCTTTATTCTCTCATTTTCAATGCTATTGAGAGGGAAATGCGGTCGCCATCAACTGGAAATGACTTGTTTATAACTTCAAGCATTTCCCTTTCATTAGCCTTAAAAATTGGCGAATAAAGCCCGAAACGTTAGAAAATCAATAGGTTTTTATTGACCTCCTTTACTCAACAAATTGTTTAATATTACTAGGTGGCCCAAAACTATCAGTTTTGTTTTGATATTTGTGAAGTAAACAGATACAGAATACACGTCGACAAGCCATGGAACGCTATTATACCCGTCAAGATCGCGGAATATATAGGAATCGCGGATTTTGGTACAATGTAAATTTTGGCGCAAATTTCACTGCCGTTCTACGCCAACTGGTCAAACACTAAGGCGTTTAGCCGCTCGTCTCGAAGATAATGGAACAACACGTAACAGAAGAGGCGCCGTAAGACCTTGTAGAATATCGAGAATTCTGACGAGAATATCGCCGCTGTGGCTGAAGAGACGGTCATTAGCTAAAGCGGTTATGTGCGTTGCTGCTAATGCGGAATGCTTGGTTCGACTCCGGGCTCAGTAAAACTTTATTCTGACCGTCTCCCCTCGGAAGGCAATGGCAAACCACCGAGGTGTAATCTGCCTGGTACAGCCTCTCTGGAGATGAAGTGTATACACTTCCCGCGGGTCGGAGCCCGCGTTAAGCAGTAGGTTCCCTATGTGTGTGATAATACTTCAAACGCATAACACACACATAGCAGAGAGGTCGCCAACGTCCGGGGAACCGGATAAGGCACACTAAGAAGAAGAAGTGGCTGAAGATGTCGCAGATGAGCCGTCAACGTCCACCAGACGACGTTCCACGCAATTGACTATTACACATTCGTCTCTGCAACGCATTTTGGTGAAAGACTTGAAGATGTTCCCCTAAAAAGTACAGACAGTCCATCAGCTACTGCCTGCAGACAATCCGATAGGGCGGGGGCAGCAGATGATATTTTTCATAACCATCCCAGTACCATTCTTCTTAATACCGAAAGACGTAAAAGTGAAAGTTTTCCTTTCGCAATAAATTAAGTGTACCTGGGGGAGGGGTATTCCTACCCCGCAGACCCCCTGGTCCCAGCAACCTAAATGATTTTCTGATAAGCATCCATTTGTTTTCATTACTTTAAGCCAACATCGTAGCAAGGGTGATCGCAATGGGGGAGCTAAACCTCCCCCATTTTAAAATTAAAATAAAAAAAAGTTTAAAATTTTAAAGGTAATAAGAATTTTTTGGGAGGGGGCGCATATATTCAAATTTGCCTCAGACGCCAGAAGAGCTTGCTAGGGCGCTGTGTAGGTGTTTTATGCCGCCAAAGCTTCAAATACGTAAGCGCTCTTTCTTGTAATCATACAACCACTGTTATCATTTGTAATGGGATACATTAATAGACAATTTTATAAATTGCATAATTACAAAGTATTTTTACATACACTGTTATATTTTGCAATGCGTTTTTTAACAGCCACTTTAATTTGTACTTGTTTATTTCAATTTTTCTTTTCGACTATTTTTTTGTCGGTTGTTATTAGGATTGCATAAAATAGTATAAATCACTCGAGACTAAAGCGCCACTTAATCTCGTGTTCTAAGGGGATTTTCGTAACACCGCCAAGCTGGCGCTTTGCGCTATTGTGGGAATCCCCTTAGAACGTGAGATTAAATGGTTAGCTTTAGTCTCTTGTAATTTAACATACTATTTCAGTACTCAAGTTAGTCATGGGAAGAATTAAAATATCATTTTAATTCTAGATCAAACGGTTTGAATGATTTTATTGAAATTTTACTAAAATGTAATATAATTTTATTAGTAATTTTTATTTGTTAACCCAAAATTCGCTAAAAATCCTTTCTTTAAAATATTTACGTTTAAATAAGTACCTATCTAATATGGGAAAAATAAATAGATACTTACTATCGCTTTAACCTTTCGCACATTTTAAATGTGCCCATTATCATAAAAGTTCTTGGCTAAGAAAGTTTTATTTAGAAATTGTGCTACGGTTTTAATTAAAGTAATTTAAAAATATGGCTGACAAGGTAATTTATAAATTTTCATTATTAATTAAACTTGTCTTGTAAGTCGTATATTGTTCGTTTCCGAACGTCGTGAAACGAACATGAAGTTTAATTAACGAATAAACGAAATTTAAATAAACGAACATTAATTAAACATGAAGTAACATATTGATTTACTTTTAGAAAAATAATCCAGAAAAAATTCAAGAACCAACTGCAGGCGGTTCTTCAAAAATGGAAATAGAAGAGGAAATAAATACTGATTTGCTTAAAATTGAGGGTTCGATGAATTTGATACCTGGACCTGATGGATGGATAAAACTGGGAACAGTGAAATATTTAGTAATATATCCTGTTGATTGCGGTACTTCATGTAAGGTGAAAAGTGCCATATGTACAGCAGATGGATTTGAATTTGATACTACTGTTGTTAGAATAAGAAATGTTAAAGACAGGCAAGTATATATTGGATTCCTTACTTTTTTGTCATAAGATCGCAGTGTAAACTGATAATAATTATTATACAATATTCGGGTAAATTACATTTTAGACGTCTTGTGGTATATTCTGACGGTGCCGAAAATAATGATCACGTATATGACGATCCATCAGTTAATATAGTAAATGCAAGCAATGATAAATTCTACTATGGTCCAGCGGAAGATTTTGAAGATCCATTAGCACGAAATATAGGAAAATTTTCGAGGTGAGCATAAAAGTAATAAATAATAATCTAAAAATAATTCATATTACTTTTAGAACTTACGTAGATCTACCTGTAACCATAAGTTGTCGCTTAAGAGGCGATTACAAGTATTTGAATGATATGTATGAAGGACGTGCGAAGGGTATAAAATTGGAAGTTGGTTATGTTGCAGCACAGGATAGACGAATATTAAATGATCAAATGCGGTATTCAGAGAAAAACCAAAATATTAAGGTAACATTTTTTTTACTTATTTTTATTTAATTTCGTTGTATAAATTTTGTTTAAATATTATTAGGGCTTGCTTCCAAATTTTTCACATTTCACATTAATAAATACTAAAAGTCTTACAAAATTGAAATCAAGGTACCAAAGATATATTACAAAACTAAATGTAATGGAAAATTGCGACCAGATTTCTCACTTAAATTTTTTCCCCCATATTGTAATGGAAGGGGTAGAATATTCAGAATATCACGAAGATGCAGTTAAAAGTGTGAAAATTGGAGATGTGGAGTTTGGTAAAATTCTTCCATGTGTTCATACTGACACCATTAACTTTAATCGTAAATGCCCGGAACAACCATTTAAACACCTTTACGAATTTTTAGAGAAGTAATATTTTTGCAACTTCACATTTATAAATAAATACTAATCCAATTTTTTAATAGAAGACGACCATTGAAAGTTGTATCTAACGAAATAAGTGCCGAGGCAACATTACCAGTATTTGGAATTAATATGGAAAAAGTGAATATACCGCATGATGATGATGATGATAATGATGATAGAAATAGAATCCGTGAAAATGATGAAGTTTATATAAAATATTAGAACCTGTCTAATTTATAAGTATCAACTCCATGCAACTATTTTTTAGCATTATATCATAATCGAAAAATTTTATACTAACCTATTAATTACGAAAAAAATTAGCAAATTAATTAATTATTCATTTTCTTATTGTATAAATAAACATATTAACAAATAAATTAACTATAAGCGTGATGAATTTTTCTTTCTTTGTATTTTCAAATGCTCCACCGTCGTTTTTAAGAGTAATCCTAACTTGGAACAAGATTTTCTTTTACACTAAAGCACAAGTGACCGGTGGAGGCTGGTACGCGGAGAGCGATGGGGTGCCGCCCTACCAAAACAAAATAAAACTTTTTTTTAATTAATTCTATTAGTGTTTACAATCTGTTCATACAAAACAATAAATAAACTGTATGACTACAACAAAATACATGACATGTAGAGGAGTAGCTCATTAGTCACCCTCTTCCCAATTTCAACTTAAAATTATTTTGACAACATAGAATTTAAGTGATATACTTCATTCAGCTTAGTAAATCTAGCATTTAGGTCAGTTACTTTGAATCCTTTCAGTCTTCTTGCTTCATTATTGTTTTCAAGTGTTTCATTCCATCAGAAACTGAAGTCATCTATAGGGTTGTTGTATAATGTAATTGGGAACATACCATGGAGCATTAACAATGAGTTTCAATATCTTGCTTATTTTGAAATCTTTGAAGAATGTTGGATGCAGAGCCGTAGTAAGGGTGAGGCGACTGAGGAATTTGCCTCAGGCGCCATCGCAATGGGGGCGCTAAACCTTGACAAAACCCAGTAAATAATAGTTCAAAATTTTCAATATGATAAGAAACTTTTGGGGGGGGGGGGGAGGGATATATTCATATTTGATTGAATTCGAAAATTTCACCACGATTTTATTTGCAACATCTCCTAAAATTCCCTGTCGGCCTTCTCCCCAAGTGGGGATTTCAATCCCCTACAGTAGTCATTTTTAGTGAAAATTATCATCAAATCAAAATTGAAGAGTACAAAATTTTCTATAAAACAGATTAACAAAATTTGCCTACTACATCATACTAAGTATTTATGAAATAAAAAGAAAATCCAGAGAAAACAATTGAAAAAAGTTTTGAATGATTCTTATTCTGAATAAAAATTTCGTACATTTAAACATCTCATCGATGGTGAACAAAACAAAACAAGGTTTTGTAACCTTGTTTTGTAGGAAATTTTCTCCCCTTTAATTTCGGTCCAATGATAAGACAGGGGATTTTAGGAAAGTTGATTCCAACTCCCGCGTTCTTCTTCATTTTCCTTTAACTAACTGAGTAACCGGTAAAAATATCACGTTATCATCGCGACAGTTTTCAAATGTATTTAAATTAACAAAAAAAATTCCTAGCGATAAAAATAATCTCCATATTCAGGAGGGGGGAGGTATTGCGCTACGTTACCATGGAAACGGTGATTCAGACATACTATGCGTATTTTTTATAAGATCTTCAGAAGTTCCCAATGATAAATTTCTATATTATATGCCGGCGAGTCTGGGGGTATGGAATACCCCCAGGTACACTTGCCATTATTCAGAACCATCAAAATTTATTATTTTTCGTTGAATCTTTGGCAATTATCGTTTGTAATCCGGGATGGGGGGCAGCAGCAGATATTTTTCATAACTATCCCAGTACCTTTCTTCTTAATACCGAGGGACGTAAAAGTGAAAGTTATTCTTTCGCAATAAATTAAGTGTACTTAGGGGATATTCCATACCCCCATGTCCCGGCAGCCTAAAAGAGTTCCTGATAAGCATCCATTTGTTTTCATTACTTTAAGCCAGCGCCGTAGCAAGTGTGATCGCAATGGGGGCGCTAAACCTCGACAAAACCCAATAAATAATAGTTTAAAATTTTCAAACTGATAAGAATCTTTTGGGAGGGGGCGCATATATTCAAATTTGCCTCAGGCGCCAGAAGAGCTTGCTACGGCGTTGGCCATAACAGCCGTATGGTCGGCTAATATAGCTAAGAAGAAAATGTTTAATGCAAATATAACTAATTTATATAACTATTTGTATGGCTATAACACTAAATTGACCCGTTAATTCCTCCAACAGTGCGGCATATAATCCGCACAACCAAAGTAATCATGTTCTAGTGATTCTTGAGAGCTTACATAACAATAATGTATGTAATCAGATCAGATGTAATTAAAATGTATGATACAATTAAAATGTATTGGAATCCATATTAATATCGTTTTAATTATTTTGATATGACAGATAATAAAGAAGTCACAACTAAAGCATTCCATATATGGAATGGTTGTGCAACCACCAAGTCTCAACCAATATGGTTGTGACTTCTGTATTATCTGTAAAATTTCCCAACAAATGGTTAATTTGCATTTGCCCAACCCTTTATGGGGTTATGATTGAGATTCAACTCTCAACGAGAGACTCGCAATGAAGTTCATCATACGCGCCTCGTTTGCAGAGATCCAGATCTCGCTTCCATAAGCCACGATGGGGACAACTTCCCCCTGGTAGATCCTTCGCATGTTATCAAAGGTGTTCAGGTTCCACCCCCTTCTTGGCAATTCGATGTAACGTATTGTTATGACCTCCCTTATATATAATTCTAGACACGTCTTTTTGTTGGGCGCCACATTCAAATTGAATGAAAAATATAAAAAAAGTAATTTTTGCTAAATTTGCGTGCTAAAATTTAATAGAGAGCTCACCAACCTGTCCCTTTCTTATAGCTCAGCCTGAAACTCTCTCAAGGTAATGCAGGTATTGTGATCAAATAGGGGAAGTTGTTTATTAAGTTGAAATTTTTGCTAAAGGAAAGAATGCTTAATGACTTTGAATAAAAATACTAAATTGTATTCATCAGATAAACGATCCACTTCTTTATTTTGAATGATCCTTAAAAATTGGAATACTTTCCTCTAAATGTTTGAATAATAATAATAAAAGATTTCGTTAACTTAGAAATGATTTTTATATTCAATAATATCGTAATGCGCCAAATAATCAAATTAACAAAATACACAGATTCAAAATCTGTCACCACAATGATTTACAAATTAAACACCAAAAATGTAGAATGGAGATCCTTTTCTTTCTTCTCTTGATCAAATACTTAAATATAATTTAAGGCTTTCCGTTATGCTTGAACGGGTTAAATGTTTTTATTTAAATGGTTGCTTTTGGTAAAGCGTAGAATTAAAATAATAAATGTTTTGTTATTGAAGTTTTATTAAATAGGGTAGCCGAAAATGCACCTGTTAAAGTCTTTTTCCAGCATCCTTTATGTAAAATGCTGAAGGCCAAAGTTAAATTTTAAATAATAAATGTTTTACAAATACCTTATGAATTTTATAATCCGGACTTTTTTAATAAGTCAGCGCAGAACACTTTATCTTGCAAAACACTGGCGCACTATTAAACACTTCCATTAACAAATATAGGTACCCGCGTGTTTGTGCCGCGCGTGGAGACCCGTACGGAGGGATGAAAGGATCCTGGTGGCTGAGTCGGCCTGGGGGCGGTGCTAGTTCTCCTAGGTCCGACAACACTCCACTTTGGCCTCGATTTCTTCCTAAACGGGCGGCCTAGAATAGTCCACCTAGGTCAATCGGCTATGCTGGATCCGTAAGAGGACCGGTAGGACGAGCTCTTTGGAAAGGTCGTGGTGTGAAAACACTATGCCTTTCTGGGAACTATATCTCTCGGGTAGCCCTGGCGTCCCCCTGGTTGGACTCTGTGACGGGTGGGGAGCTCTGGGAGATGAAAATGTTGAATTACTCCGGATGGATAATTATGGACAAAACCAAAAAACCCCAGGCGGCTGTGTCTTCAGACACATCGTCAAAAAATACAATGGGAGCTTCCTTTAAGGAGGCCCCAGTCGTTAGTGCTGCGATGGGTACATCCTTTACGAATGTACCATCCAACAGAACCGGGGTGGGTATATCCTTACAGGATGTCCCACAAGAACAACACCCGGAAAAAACAGTCGATTCTTCGAGTGTGGGTGCGTCCCCTGAGGATGCCCCACACAGAACCGACCCAGAGATACGCCATAAAAAGCGTAACCTCTGCGAGTTGGAGAAGAAAAGAAGAAGGAAAGCCAAAGCGGTGAGGCGCATGGCAACAGATAACCCCAGCAGCCAAACTGCCCACGAGAGGGCCAGGCTATCCAAACCCAAGGAGGCGGATGGCCTGCCTGCTGGTGGAAAGAAGGGAAAAGAAGTGATGGCACAGGAAAGAGGCGGAAAAACAACCGCACCTTCAACTGGTGCCGTAAAAAAGAGGGTCAGGTACCAGGACTCAATGCCTTCGTCTCTCAAGCAGAGGAAGAAGGTGGAAACAATAACTGGGCACATACCCAAAACAAAGGCGGCTGATTCGTCAAGCTACAAGGAGGCTGTTACCAGCCACCTCAGAGTAGCAGTGATAGACCGCCAAAATCCCCTGGGCAAACTCACAGAGGCCCAGAGGGAGATTGTTGAAGCACAGCTCAACATAGCTTTACGCAGAGCCGTCTTGGAGGCTCTGCAGACAAAAACAGGGGCGCCAATTTTTGAGGGCTTCCGTTACTCGGGGCAGATCCTACGGATCACCTGCGGTGACGAGAGGTCCCAAAAATGGCTCCAAAGTACAATTGGGTTTCTCCCGCCTCTATGGGAGAACGCAAAATTAGATGTTGTTCAGGTGAACAATCTGCCTAGGCTGACTAAGGCTACCCTCTGGATTCCGGGGAAACCCAAGCCCACTGGGGGGGTCATAGAATGGCTAACGGCACAGAACACCTGGATAAAAACCAGCGAGTGGTGCATCTTCCATGAAACTGACAGAAGTGACCCCTTGGGGAAGCTTATTGTCTTTGGCATTAATGAAGAAGACAAAGCCGCTCTTATAGCTAGAAAAGGAAGGGTGAACTATAGATTCTCCATCCTAAAAATAAAGGTGCAGCGAGTCGTTACTGACGACGTGCCAGCACCAACAGGAGAGGAATTGGCTGCAGACATATTGAGCCTCCTGGAAATAGATGAGGACAATCAAAAAGCGGCAAATCCTCAAAGCAACGAAGAAGCTCTATAACAGGATGGTCTGATGGCCAACCTAATCGAATGGAGCTTCTTACAAGCTAACCTGCACCATGGGCGGGCGGCTACAGCAACTCTGTGTCGCCGTCTGTCCAGATGCAAGGACACGATAGCTCTTATACAAGAGCCATATATAACAAAGGCTAGAATTTCTGACCTTTCAACACTCAGAGGAAATATCTTCACAGGTAATCTCTTAAACAAAACTAGAACATGTATTTACATACCTAGTAACTTTCAGGCTCATCCCCTTCCGCAGTTTGGTTACTGCGACCTAACAGTGGTAGGGCTAAGCTGTCATTTTGGTGATGGCCTGGAAAATGTTATTCTAGCATCTGCATACCTCCCAATCGACTCCCAGGATCTGCCACCTTCTCAGAAGCTAGTGGACCTAGTGAGCTATTGCGAGAAAAATAGAAGACATCTCGTTATAGGATGCGACTCCAATTCCCATCACACTGTATGGGGAAGTGAAGATTGCAACAAACGAGGTAAGTCACTTTTTGAGTATCTTATTAGTACAAATTTAGAGATTATTAATCGACCTTGGTGATTGAGTTCCAAAAAAGAAGTCTTCCTCATTGTCATATGCTTTTCTGGATTGCCGATGAAGATAAGTATGATTCATAGACCGTGTGGTGTTATTAATCCGTCGGCGCCCTGTATGACAACTAATGCCAAAGGTGTGTCTCACTGTTCAAAGGGATTCCCAAAACGATTCATTTTCGAGACATTCAACAACACCGTTGGCTATCCAACATATCGTCGCCGAGACAATAGTGTGCCAATCATGCCATAAGGAATAAGATGTCAATCGATAACCGCTGGGTCGTGCCATACAATCGGTATTTGTCTCAAAAATACGATGCACATTGTTTATATATTATTATATAGCAAATCGAGGTCTCGCTTCTCATTTAGTCAGAGCCTACCACTTCTTTAATATATTTTTAATATCTAATTGTTTTTTCATTTTGCTTTCAAATAAAATCAAAAATCAAATAAAAACAAAATGCTTAGTAATGGAGTTCCAACCCCCTCTTCATCTTTATTTAAAGTAAGACCCCGCGCGAAAACGGGGATCCACTGGTAAGTACATAAAGTAAACAAAGAACATTTCGTGAAAAGTGGTATAAGTTGAATTATACCTTTTGACACGAGTTTAAAGCAACAGTTGCATTGTGCAAAGTGGTATAAGTACAGGTACTTATAACATTTTACACGTTGAATTTCGAAATATTTTTGTGACTTATACCGTTCTGTACATCAATAATAAATTCATTTTTATTAATAATTTTTATTATTTAAACTTTTTTATATTGTTCTTTGTAAATAAATAGGCTATTAAAAACAAATTCGGTTCTTTTTATTATAAAAAACTAAAAGATTATTTTGTGCACAATGGTATAAGTCGACCATTTTTTTACAAAATAGCTTTTTTGCCATTCCGGGGGTAAAGTACTCTCTTTTTACCCCGATTTGCGGGTATAAATAGGCACTTTTTTACCCTGGGGGATTAAAGTTAAAAAATAGGGGGGGAGCGGGAGAAAAACCTTTTTTTTGCGCTAGGGCAATAAAAAAGTCACCAGATGACTGATAAAAAAGTCACTAGATTACCACGTGAAGACTGATAAAAAAGTCACTAAATTGCCACGTGATCGTGCATATTAGCGTGGAAGAATCAAATTCTTTCACATCTCCCACGCTCAAATTTATTTCAAACAATGAAATAAATTGATGAGTCAATAAATAAATAAAAAGTACTTACTTTAGCTACCAAAATGTCGCCACGTGGTTTCTAGGTTCTGTCTCATGGTACGTCATGCCGCTTGTACGGCACAAATGTAAATGAACTATTGGTAGAATCAGGGGTCCCAACTGCTATTTCCTAGTACTTTTTGGTAGTAGTTGGTAATATTGCTAGTGCTATTTTGTGATGCACCACGTGAATTATTAACACAATTATTACACAGATTTAAAATGCTTGTCACCCACATACATAAGTGCTTACTCGAACAAGTGTTGCTTGTTATTTAGTGCGGTCGACTAACCTCTGCTGATGAATTTGGGCTCTTTTATCATTGACACTATGTATTCACAGTTTCAATTTAAGTTTATTATACACAGAGTTACAGAAGTTTCAACCAAAATGTACTTTTCATCATAGCTTTTCATCCCCCCCTAAAAGCAATCCCCAAGTACTTATAGGTACAATCTTTTTACTATTTTTAAGCGAGCATCCTAACACACTTGCAGCGGACCTATTAATACCTGCCCGACTTAAGAGACTTAAGAGGATTGACCCTCTAGACCTACCGCAAAGAGACTGAAGGACAATTATTGAAGTAGTCGCGAAATGTCAATTATATGAATACATACATTATAGAAGAATATTGTTGTATTAATTGCTTAAGGAGGTAAGCCACTGGGCTTGCTTCCACTGTGTTTATAACTTCGTTTCTCTGTTAATTTTATTATTTATTGCCTTGGTTGAGACAGATTGTAATATTCTTGGATGTTAATAAAAAAAAAAAAAACTATTTTTAGTGTATTCCTATTCGTCGGTTTAATATTTGTAGTTTTACAAAGTTTCAAAATTATTAAGCAAAATCTATTTTCAAACCTCCCTAAAAACAACCCCCGGGTATTTATAATTTTTTTACTATTTTTGATGTATTCGCGTATTCTAAACGGAATACTGTGGTATTCCACCAAGAGGAAAAGTAAACTTAGAATATACAACTCTGATAAATACCGTGCTAACTTAAGGCCGTGTGACACTTGTGTAAATTTGCGTGTAGATTTACGTGTAGATTTCCACACCGTGTAAAACACGTAAATTTGCGTGTAGATTTTGTTGCAAATCTGCTAGCAAATAGTGTGTTTGCCACTTGTGTAAAAATTTACACGTAAATTTACAATTTGCACACGCGCATTCTGGTCAATTTAAAATTCGAACGGTAAGTTGCTATAAGAAGTTTGTATGTCTGGTCGCCTTGTGTTGTTTACCTAATCCTAAAAGAAACGTGATAATGGATTCAAATTGGCAATTAACCCATTAATACCCAAGGGTCGCAAATAAAACTAATTTTATGTTTTTACTGCATTAGGCTTCTATACAAAGTATAACAAGAAGCCTTATGATCTAGCTCCGTGTCCGTCTGTCTGTCCGTCCGTCTGTCCGCATAATTCAAAATCATACAGAGCGTTTCAAATCGTGTTGGAAATACTCTGTGTGTATAAAGGTCTAAGAACTGGGTAGCCAGTGCGCTACTTTTTATTACTTATCATGTACTCAATAAGAAATTTATAAAGTTAAAAAAAATTATACATTTGTAGTATTTTTACAAAATAATGTTGCATAAAAATATTTATTATTGGCAGAGCACGGATTTGTCAACCCGAATTTCAAAATTACCTAGAGATTCTGAAAGCTGACGGTTTATATAATACAATAAAAAAAAAATTTGCCGTAAATTCGGAAGTTTTTGAATAAATCGACGTTGAAGTTTGAAAAATTATGTAAGTGACGCGCAGGAATCTCATGTACCTAACCTGTATGAAATTTCATAAATTCATAATCATAAATATGCAAAAATTAAATTTTGTGATTACCTATAGCGACATATTTCATAAAAAACATAATTAATGTTCTGTTGAGAATAAATTTTAGCAGCTGTAAATTTTGTTCAATAACATAATAAAAATTAATTATTTTAAAAATGTTGCGTATACGCAACGTTGGGGATTACTGGGTTAATGCCAATTCAAACTTTTATTAACTGACAAAAACACATCACAAGAAAAAATAGACCACACCTTCGAATATTCTTCTGCGCAATTTTACACGCACAACTTGCGAAAAAATATAGAAATATTTCTATAAAATATTTACACGTAAATCTACACGCAAATTTAAGTGTTTTACACGGTGTAGAAATCTACACGTAAATCTACTCGCAAATTTACACAAGTGTCACACGGCCTTTATGGCAGTGAAATATGGACGATGATGGAAAATGAAAAGAAAAAGATTTCGGCTACGGAGATGGATGCTATGAGAAGATCGACTGGGATTTCGAGGCTAGAGCGAAAAAACAATGAATATGTAAGACAACTGATAGAAGTACACAAAACCGTCGTGGAAGAGAAACAATTAAAGTGGTATGGACATGTACGGAGAATGAACGAGGAGAGACTGCCTAAACAACTACTGGAATGGACACCACATGGTCGAAGAAAAAGAGGAAGGCCAAGGAAGAACTGGGAACAAAGAATCAGAAAGCCCATGAGTGAGAGGGAGTGTAATGACCGAAGACTGTGGAAGTTGGGAATCGCAAGGCGTAAAACGCTATAATTAAAAAAAAACTTTCAGGTTTCCTTCAGTTATCAACTTAGTATTTTTGATTCACAAAACTCATTGGCTAAAATACCACCAAATTTGTGCCATGGGATTACCAAACTGGTAAGTACGGAAAATATGGAAACGATTGGATTTCTTACTTCATAAGAGTTTGTGCTGCCTTACAGCTAGCCACAAATTTAAGAATCGCTAACAGTAATATGGTTAAGGATGTTGTTTTCGTGCATACCAACAAATCCTTACTTACAACCACGGTGTATTCACTCATATAATAGGTAAATTAAATCAGTAATGGCGGAAATTTTAATTGGCTCATAAGTTGAATGGAGGGCGCTATCGTAGCAACCTGGTCTGAAAAAAGGCTAAAACTGTGGCTAAAATAACCTAAAAATTATATGGGTATTTGTGGTGTAGTCACCTTTGTAGTCACCTGCACAGATTGTCATGTTATTCTGTGCATTTAATTTCCTGTTGCGTTTCTGCCAAATCTATATAATGTAATGTGTTCAAAAGTGCAATCAACCTTATACGGCCTACGTAGGCCGTATATGGTATGCATGTAATTTGTATTGAGTTTTAATAGCAATATCTTGTCTTATTTGCAGTCATTCTGGATTCTGGATTGAAAGTGAAGGACAGCCTCTTACGAGGTCGTACGCACTCAGGCCGCAATTTGGCCCATTATGCTGCCTTCATTTAGGGAAGCCGTCTCCTACTCCCCAAGCCATCCCAACGTTAGAATGTACTCGAGAATCTTAGAGGGCGGCATATCGCTAATACTGGCCATGCTAGGCCAAAGCTCCTCCAACATGGATCCTCTGATGGACGCAAGGGCAGGGCATCTGCAAAGCAGATGCTCCGCAGTTTCGTCTGCTTCTTCACAACCACGACAGATGGGACTCTCTACAAGACCCATCGTGTGTAGGTGTTTATTTAACTTGCAGTGTCCCGTCAAAATCCCCGCAATAATACGCAGACTATCCCGAGACAACTGTGTGTAGTATTTGGCATTCCTGCAGGAGGGCCCACATATAGCTGCTCTCGCTTGACGGCATGCCTCTAGATTCTCCCATTTTCTACCATGTAGTTTCTGAGTTTGTTCTCTTATGAGGGTGTTGATTGTGCTGACGGCCGGCGTGACAAAAGGCTCAGGACCGCACGGTGTGTTATGTAAAAAGAGAGGCACGTGGACCCAGGAAGCCCTAGAGAAAGCTGTGGAGGCAGTTACCGCAAAAAATGTCTACTTACAAAGCAGCAGTGATATTTGATGTACCACGAAGAACTATTCGCAGGTAAATTAAATTAAACTTATTTTGTGGTATTTTAACTACAATGGCTTATTTGTAGGTATATTAACGCAAAATCGAATGTAAAAGCCAAATTAGGTCGACAATTCACCCTATCGAAGCAAGAAACTGCTGATCTTTGTGCCCGTATTATACGATTAGCAGAAATTGGTTATCTGTAAAAATAATATCTGTAAAAATATTACGATAATGTGTTTACAAATATTGTAAAGACAATAAAATTAAACATCGATTTTCTGATATTAAGCAAATTGCAAGCTACAAATGGGCAAGACAATTCTTGAAAGCGCACCCCACAATTTCTGTTAGAAAAGCACCAAATTTAAATCCAGCTCGAGCCCAAAAATTAAACAAATTTATTGTTGACGACCACTTCAGAAAACTGCAATAGATTTTTGAAGATAATAATATTTTTGGGAAGCCTGAAAGAATTTTCAATATGACGAAAAGGGATGTAGACTTAATTTGCACAAAGAACCAAAAGTTCTAGCCAAAAAAGGTTCTCGCAGAGTTCATATCATAGGAAATGAACATGGAGAAAATGTAACGATCGTTGCCTGTGCAAGCGCAATAGGCTCGGCAATTCCTCCGATGATCTTGTTCAAGGGCAAACGAATGAAGCCTGAATATGGGGATGATTTACCAGCTGCTTCAGTTTGTCGAATGACTGAGAAAGGCTCCACGACTTCAAAATGTTTTGTTGATTGGTTGCAACATTTTGGGAATTTCAAACCTCCAGGTCGTTGCGTGTTGATTTTTGATGGTGCCAAATGCCACCTGGACTACGAAATTGTGGAAACTGCCGAACTGTACGATACTGTGTTGTATTGCCTTCCTTCTAATACTACTCATGAGCTCCAACCTCTTGACAAAGCAGTATTTCGGTCATTCGAGTATAATTGGGATCAACAAGTAATGTTGTACTGGCACAATCATAGTGAGAGAACAGTAACTAAACAACGTTTTGGGAGAACCTTCAGCACAGCGTGGGATCAATCTATGATACCATCCTAATATATAAAATGCCAGCTCCCTGCTCCAGCGTGTCATTTTTTTGGTTCGGATCAACGTATCAACGGATCAACGTATCAACGGATCAACGTATCAACGGATCAACTTATCAATGTATCAACGTATCAATGTATCAACGTATCAACGGATCAACGGATTAAATGTTTATATAGGTTGTCGTCGATAATACAAATGGTATATTAAATCTTCAAGCCTATCAACGGATCAACGTATCAACGTATCAACATATCAACATATCAACATATCAACGGATCAACGTATCAACGGATCAACTTATCAACGAATCAACGTATCACTGTGCGCTATATAGGTACGTGGTGTGAGAGTTACCTTCATTGAAAATAACTTCACAACTTCAGAAACTTCTAAAGCGAAAATGTCCGAAATGGAGGATATTAAAGAAAATCTGATGAGGAAGTAGCCGCCCAGCAGGAAACAGTAAAACGACGGAAGGCGGAGCGAGAAAAAACCCGTCGTAAAAATATGAGTGATGTCCAAAAAGAATGTTGTCGGAATCGTAATCGTGTGGAAAATATGACTCCTGGGCAAATTGAACAAAATCGCAAACGTAAGCAAATTGCCAATATGACGTCAGTACAAATTACTCAACATCGCGAAAGAAATCAAATTGCCAACATGACGTCAGAACAAATTGCTCAACATCGCGGACGAAATCAAATTGCCAACATGACCCCTTCGCAAATATTACATCGTTCACGTAGTCATGCAATTCGCCGACAAAATCCACGAAGTAAAAACGCAGCTGTTCTTGAAGTAGGTAACGTTGTAGAACCAAATGTCGACGTTCATAACTGTGGTTTTATCAAAGCATTTTTCAGCAGAGCGGCCGTCTGACAAACTTTTTACGACATGCAGTCAGAAAGGCAAAGTTACCTTAGAAGCTATAAGATCAGCCCCTGTTATTGAACAGTTATTGAAAGGACTGCATCAATATTCGAAAAATTTCATAGACAATATTAGATCGATAAATAGTGCTTTAGCGTTTGCGTCAATGGGAGCTAACATTATTCCGCCTCCTGGATACGGACCCTATTGTTTCCGAATTAACGGACAAATTTACCATCGAGCAGGAGCTTTGCACCCGGCAGATGGAAACCAACGCAAGTTTGCTCAACTATATATATTGGACCCGGATGAGGCTGCTGATCAAAGGATGACAATTAAGGGAAACGATCGGTGCGATCCAAGTCTGATGCGAGAGTTAAGCACTTTCATGTCTCAGAATAATCCTTTTTCTGCCGCATGCAAAATGCTTTATGAAGTGGAACAAGAAAGCATCAAGGACGCCGCTCTACATGGCGTTGAGCCAGCAACAGTTACCATGGCAATTATCCAAGACCGTAAATCCGATATTAGACGATACAATGCTCCAACAAGAAATGAAGTAGCTGTCATTTTTCAAAATGCCGACGGCGAACCTCCTCTCGAAAGGGACTTACTGATCCATTGTCGTTCAAATCAAAACAACTTGATAAGTTGATCCGTTGATACGTTGATCCGTTGATAAGCTTGAAGATTTAATATACCGTTTGTATTATCGACGACAACCTATATAAACATTTAATCCGTTGATCCGATGATACGTTGATCCGTTGATACGTTGATACATTGATACGTTGATACGTTGATATAAAACACCAAAGCTTTTGGCGGTAAAGTTTTAATTCTTGGTGGTGATTTCAGACAAACTCTTCCTGTCGTACCTCATGAAATGAGGTCAGCAATTATTCATTCAAGCATTAAATTTAATGATATGTGGAGTAAATTTATAGTATTGAAATTAAGTCAAAATGTCCGGTCCGTTGATTCCGCATTCAGTGATTGGCTGATAAAGTTGGGCAACGGGGAGCTTACAAATGACAAAGGTCTGTCTGAAGAGATATTGAGATTCCGCATAATTGTATATGCGAAACTTCCCTTATCCAAGAAATTTTTGGAGAAAGCTTTAATGCTGCTGATGTAAAAAAATATTCCAAAATGGCAATACTTTGACCAAAAAATACTGACGATGACGCTATAAACGAGCAAGTTTTGGACCTTTTAGACGGCAGCATTTTAACTTATCTAAGTAGTGATTCCATTGACGACAGTGATGATAACGATAGGGAAAACTATCCGATGGAATTCTTGAATAAACAAACGCCCTCAGGGATGCCAGTACATAGAATGCACTTGAAGGTTGGAAGTGTGATTATGTTGCTCAGGAATTTGAATACTAAACGTGGTCTTTGTAATGGGACGCGCTTAACTGTTCAATCGTTAAAGCCCAATGTAATCGTTGCTGAAGTCTTGACAGGAACTGCTAAAAAGGAAACTGTTTTTATTCCCCGCATAGATTTAGTCCCAACAAGTACAGACTTGCCATTTGTTTTAAGACGGCGACAGTTTCCAATTAAACTTGCCTTTTCCATGACGATCAACCGTGATGTTTAGCCACGGTCATCTCTATGTAGCAATGTCAAGAGTACGGAGATCTGAAGATAAAAATAGTTGATGGAAAAGAACAAGGGAAATTGATTGAAGGTTCACAGGCAGTGTACACGAAAAATATTGTGTACAAGGAAGTACTAACGCAGTAGGCAGTGCTTAAGATTTTATTTGCTACAATAATTGTTTCTTAATTAACAAACTAAAAAAATTAAAATTAACGTTTCAACGCGAGGATGAACAATTAAAATTGACAATATTAGGAAACAATGTTGTTTTTATTTAGATCATTAAAATAGAGACCCACCAGCACCGTCTAGCTACCCGTCCGTGGACGGGCTTTCCAGCTAGTCAAATATAAAATCAGGATTTAGAGCAACCAGGATATGCCCCTTCGATCCAAATGTAATTCCTGAGGATGCCTTCAAACCAAGTACGGCGTCTAATTTACCTGCTCTTGAACAAGAAGATCGGCAAGTAATTACTCCATCACTATCAAGAGAAACTTCGGAAGAACCACAAGGACAGCTGCAAGCAACATCAACTCCAAAAAGTTTACCACCAGAACAAACTTCTCCACAGCCTGGTACTTCAGGTTCATTAATTCGCAAGCATTTAAGAGCTCGTATTCTGTCTGTGGACAAAATTGATCCTGTTGAAGCTGCCTTGATCAATTCTGATGAAGAAAATGATTTAATAAATTTTAACAGCTCTTTTCATGAGTTACTCTCAACTCTGATAAAGAAAACTGCCAAGGTTACTTCTAATAGACAAAAAGCTATCAATAGTAGAGCGGTTGTACTTAAAACATCATTGTTTTCTAAGGAACGGCCAACCAAAGGCGTCACATCTACTAAGACAAAGGTCCAAAAAGTCAAAGCTCAAAAACCGCCCTCAAAATCGTCAAGAACTACAAAATCTCTTCAAAAAAGTGGAAAAGATGAATCTTGGTATTGTGACATCTGCAAGGAAGATGTGAAGAAGGACATACGTCTCTGTATTGTATGTAAGACTTATGTTCATGAAGAATGTGTTGGTTTGGTAAAGGGCGATAAGGTTCATTTTGTATGTCCAAAATGTGACAATATTTCTGAATAAATCCGTTTCTGTTTACAAACATTTTTTGATTTAAGGTTGTAGGTCATAATGGGTATATATGGTCCGAATATGGCCTAAATGTTTATTTTTGTTCAACTTAGTTTCGTCAGTCCCACAATCGTTAAATTCAATTGAAATTTGTGTTCAGAATCCCTAACAAATTGTCCTTCCACTTGTTTATTTTTAAAAGGAGTTGCTTCCATTAACAAAAATTATAGAGCCCTTCAAAGCTTAGCTAGGCCATATATGGTATATAAGTAGATACCTTATATGGAATATGAAAGGTCTCCAAACAAATAACCACATGTATTTAATATTTTTAATAAAATGCATTTTTAAAAAAGGATTTGATATTTTTAATAAATATTGTGCAATAAACTTTATGTACTTTTGAGTTTATGTTAAATATTGCTACTTTATAATTATTAATGCTTTGTGGATGCATAACCCTTATAAAGCATTAATTATTACAAATAGTAACTTGAAATTAAATTTTTTTGCCAATTATTCAAGCATTGCAAGATTTAGAATAAGACCACAATGCCATCTATCGGTGTTTTTCCAACTTCTAATTGGCTCATACGTTGTGTGGCGGCGCTGTAAGACGGATTTCATTTTTAACATGGGGAGTTTCCATTCTATTGTAAATTACTATATATTCTGTGCTTACAACCTAAGAAATAGGTATTATTAATATCTCAAATACGTAATGGTCCGTTTGGTTAGAACGAAACAATAAATACATTTTGTTGTGTACTTGCACTTGTTTTAATTTCAAAATTTAAGAAACAGTTATTTTAAAATTACAACCACAAATTTCCGTCAAAATATAGTTTGATCAAAATTCCTAACCTTCGGAATTTTCGTTTTCGAACTGAGTAGTAGCAACGGTTTCCATACCCTCCTGAGCCAACTGAAGATTATTTTTCCACGACAATAGCAAGTCATGCAACTGTTGCCACTGAGCCGTTCCAAAAGTCCTGTGCATTGTGCTCGAGATGTAAACCTTCCGTGCAACCTGATCCATTCGTGCCCTTACCAACTTAGTTTTTAATACTAAAAAATACATATCAATCAATTAATATTATCTCAATAAATATCTATCATAATAAGACAATCAGATTTACCTTCAATTATAAAACTTTCCACTTCATCTTTATCAATTTGCAATTCGTTTTGTATAATCTCGAAGCTAATTTCCTTATTAGTTTCAGCTAACTGCATGAACGACAAGAGGCGCATTTTTCGCATGTTTTTTTCATGGTTCAAACCTTGAGATGTAACAAATTCCTTGTGGTTTTGATAGAAGGTTAAGTAGCTTTGTAGGTTGTCCCTTACAAATATAGAGAGCAAATCATGGATGAGCTCTCCTTCAAGTGACCGCACAGGTTTTAAAGATAACAGAGCATCGAACAAAAATGTGTTTGGATCTGCCAAGGCCAAAGTTATACAACGAATGGCGTCTTCTCGAGCATGTGACGCATTCTCGGAAGTGTAGGTACCCAATAACTCGATCATTACTTTAGCAGCTTGTTCACTACAAGTCAACAATAGCAGTGTTAAAACAAAATTAATTTTTTACTCACCCCTGGTTACTTTTAATCAAAACTTCGTGCAGGAGACGGTACAACTTTTGTAACTGTTCACTTGATAGTGGACAAGAAGCGAATTGTTGTTTGAGGTGTTCGATGTCACGAAAAACGATCTTAACTTGATCGGTTTGTTTTGCAATTTGAATTAAATAACAGTAAACATGATAACGCATTGGTGATCGGGTATCAAGTAACTGGAATAGCAGCCACAACCTATTACAATACCAAATTTTTTAATTTAAACAAAAAACTAGGAAGTTCAAAAACTTACGGTGGCAAACTTGCAACTAACAGCTTCTGTCCTGGAGCTTTTGTGAGCTTCTCGCAAAATGCGAGAATTATGTTTTCTGCACGTTCCATAGGCAACTGAAATTTGATTTGTAAAAGTAGATTTTTAAAAATCAAGCAAAAAGTTAAATTACCGAAATCATTACGGAGACAATATCGGTCAGCACAGATTCCAATTCAGCTTCTTGTCCTTCGCGAAACCAAGCGTCACAAATTCCAATAATTTTGTGTAAGTCATCTTCGATACCTTTAGGCGATTTGTCTTTTGAAATTTCGGCACCCAAAGACTTCAAATACTCCCGCAGTTTTTGAACCTAAACCATATAACCTCAAATTAGAAAATCGTTACATTATAAACAAATTTTACCTGATCTTCGGCCGTTATGTTCATAAACACATTTCGAATATCCATTTTAATTTAAATGTAACAATAATTAGTGAATTAAGATCAATTTAACTACGTTTAACGCGTACGTTACAGCTGTCAATATTATTCGCGATTAAAATTAACAATAGGTGGCGCTGTTAAATTTTCAAAATGGCCGTCATATGCGAGTAGTCTTGTTTACCGTATTACCGTTTACCTTGAAAATTTTTTTGTTTGTTCGAGTTATCAAAGAAAAATTT
This sequence comes from Podabrus alpinus, assembly GCA_932274525.1. NCBI lineage: Eukaryota > Metazoa > Arthropoda > Insecta > Coleoptera > Cantharidae > Podabrus > Podabrus alpinus. The sequence goes on along the minus strand of OW026455.1, from coordinate 89,274,867 downwards.
AAAAATGAGTAAACAAAAATACGGCTGCGTCACGCTAGTACAGTTTAATAGTGATTTTATAGTGAAAAAAGTGGAGATTATAATCAGAATAGTGATAGTTAGAAACAGAAGAACGCGAGGAAACAGAATATTGAACAATACCAGTGGTTTTTGGATGAGAAAGAAGGTAATTTTTGTTTACGAATTGTAAGGTTATCAGAAATAGGACTGATAATAAACGTAGGATAGTTGGGTTGTATAGTGTAAGGCGCGAATACATGCCACAATAGATTTGTTACTTCCGCGAGGTCGACTCGAGTAGCAGGTCTATACGCGTTACATGAACGGTATGTCCGCTGAAGATAAAAAATACGAAAGCGAGGACTCAACAACTGAGGAATACTCCAAAAAGCGACAAGCTGCCTATGAGATTTTTGGCAGAAGCAAAAAGATAGCTAGACGCCATCAAAGAAAACGTCGAGGGCAGGAGGTGAAATGGAGGAGTTAAAAGAAATGATGAAACAAATGCTAAAAGAAATAAACGATGTTAAGAAAGAAATAAACGATGTTAAGACAGGACAACAAATATTCGAAAACGAGATTAAGTCCCTAAAAGAAGAAAATAAAATGCTAAAGGAGAAGATAGTCACACTCGAGGACAGGGTGAACTTTATAGAAAAGAGGGAAAGGAAAAACAACATAGTTTTAAAAGGAATAAATCTGGATCGAAAGGACGTCAAGAGGGAGACTTTTTTCAAAAATAAACTGGAGGTACACGTAACGATTGGTACTGCTGAAGTAATAAAACCCAAAGCATCACAGGCATTTGTAATAGCAAAGATGGATACATGGCAGGATAAAATGACTGTCATGAGAGCAAAAAACAAACTGAAAGGCACAAATTGTTTCATCGATGACGACCTAACCCAACAAGAGCAAAAGATGCAGGCCGGCCTAAGAGAATATGCCAAGCGGGAAAGAGGAACGGGAAAGGAGACAAAGGTGGGATACGGGAAGATATACATAGATGACGAACGATGGGACTGGAACCAGCAAGGAGAAGATATAGTGAAAAGCTCCAGACCTCTTATACCAAAAAACTAATATTGAAAGATGACGGACTGGAAAGTAATATGACGGAAATGCGAGGAAAAGGACAATGGAGAAACACCAATACAGGAAAAGGAATGAATACGGCGAGTAAAAGGACAAACGAATATGGAACACAAAAATGGAGGATTGGAGCGTGGAATGTTAGAGGGATAAATGGCAAAGAGACGGAGTTAGCAGACGAATTTATGAGGAGCAACTTGGAAGTATTAGTTATAACTGAAACCAAAAAGAAGAGTAATGGGGTGATGGAGATCGGAGATGGATTGATAATGTTCTTCAGCGGGGTCAAAACAAATGAAAGAGCGGCAACGGGAGTAGGTTGTATAATTGGGAAAGAATGCAAGAAATTGATAAAAAGTTGGAGTTTTATATCGGAAAGAATATTAACGGTAACATTGCAAAGAGAACAACAAATAACAATAGTGGCAGTATATGGACCAAACGAGGACGCACAAAAAGCAGAAAAAGAAAACTTCTGGGAAATGCTACAAATGACAGTAGAAAGTGCAATAGGTACGATATATGTGGTGGGAGACTTCAATGCCCGAATAGGAAACAAGGCAAACATAGCAATGGGGAAATACGGCGAAGACACTTTAAATAAGAATGGAGAGAGGTTGATAGATTTCTGTGTAGTAAATAACTTGGTAATAGGAAATTCATTATACAAACATAAGGATATACACAAATTCACAAGAGAGGAACCGAGCAGAAAAGAAAAATCCATAATAGACTACATAATAACCGAAAGGGAAAACAGGAGAAATGTAATAGACGTTAAAGTACATAGAGGTTTTGAAATTGGTAGTGACCATTATTTAGTAATAGCAAAAATAAAAACCAAAATATCTAAAGAAGCAACGAAGGAAATGAGACAAAAGGTAGAAACAAGAGAAGTGGTCAGGGACTACAAGTTGAGAGACACAGAAATAAAATCTAAATATAGAGAGATTGTGGAAGAAAAACTAGAAAGTGGTAACGGGGAGGGGGACAAAAGATTGGAACATAGATGGGGGAAATTCAAGGAAATAGTGTTGGCAGCAGCAAAGGAAGCGTGTGGTACCAGCAGAACACGAAATAACAGGAAACAGACAGCATGGTGGAGCCAAGAGATAAGAGAAGAAATAAAGAAGAAAAAACTTAAAAAACCGAAACAACATACGAAGAATATAAAAAATAAAGAACAAAAACTAAACAAATGATAATTGATGCAAAGGCGAAAACATGGGAAGAGTTTGGAAAACAGATGGAAAAAAATAAAAACGAGAACCAAAAGCTATTCTACAAGATATTAAAAAATTTGAGAAGAACTAAACAGGTTTCACTAAAACAGATCAAGGATGGTAAAGGCGAAATAATACAAGAAGAAAAGGAAATAATATGCAGATGGAAGGAATACTTCGAAGGACTGTTATGCATGCAAACCAACAAGAATAAAGAAGAAAAAAGCACACACGAACTACAGGAGGTAATATTGACAGACGGAATCACATTGGAAGAAACAAGGAAGACAATAAGAAAAATGAAATTAGGTAAAGCAGCGGGACACGACGGGATTAAACCCGAAATGTTGAGATATATGGGAGAAAACGGAGTGAAAGAACTAAACAACATTTATAATTTGGCATGGGAACAAGGTACAATACCGAAGGATTGGGAAGTCGCCATAATACTGCCGATATTTAAAAAGGGTGACAATAGAGTATGCGAGAACTATAGAGGTATTTCACTGTTATGTGTGGCAGCCAAGGTTTACGAAGGAATACTGGAAGCCAGACTAAGGAAAATAATATAACCAACACTAGAAAAAACACAAAGTGGCTTCAGAAAAGGTTTCAGTATACAGGACCACATATTTACAATAAGACAAGTAGTAGAAAAACAGAAAAGACATGACAGATGCACGTATATGTGTTTTGTAGATTTGGAAAAAGCATTTGACAGGGCACCTAGAGAGAAAAATTGGAAGCTACTGGAAGAAAGAAACGTTAGAAGGAACTTGATTCAGGCAATACAGAGCATATACAAGAAAACAACGAACTATGTACGAACGGGCAATTTGAAATCGCAAGAATTTACTACGGTAGAAGGGTTGAGACAAGGAGGTGGGCTGAGCCCTATATTGTTTGTAATACTAATGGACGAGGTGATAAAAGAAACAAAGACAAAGACCAAAAAACTAGAAATAGGATACAGAAATATGCAAACAATAGAAGTAGCGGAATGTGCATTTGCCGATGATCTGGTGCTATTTGCAAGTAGCGAACAAAACCTGCAGAACAACGTAAATATATGGAATCTGGCCTTAGAGCACAAAAATATGAAAATTAATGCAACAAAAACGAAGGTAATGAAAATAGGAAAAATTGAAGAGAAAATGAAAATTAACATCGGTGGAAGACAAATCGAGCAGGTGAAGCAATTCAAATACCTGGGTGTAATCATTGATGAAAATGGAAGCTATGAGGCCGAAATAAATAGTAGAGTGAGTTCAGCAGCGAATATCTACCATGCAATAGGTAAAACTATAATAAACAAAAAGGAAATTTCTAAAAAGACCAAAATGACAGTGTACAAAACTATATACCTGCCGACACTAACCTTTGGCTGCGAATCATGGAACCTGACACAGAGAATGGAAAGCAAGATACAGGCAACGGAAATGAAATATTTGAGAAGAGTGGAGGGAGTAACGAAAATGGATAGAATTAGAAACGAAGAGATTAGAAATAGACTTACGGTAAAATCAGCAATGGAAAAAGTAAAAGAAAACCAGCTGAGATGGTTTGGTCACCTGAACCGGATGGAAAGTGATATGCCAGTGAGAAATGTCTGGCAGGCAAGGACAGCGGGAAGAAGAACGAGAGGAAGACCAACAAAAACATGGGATGACAATATTGGACAGATAGTGGGAGAGATGGGAAAAACATGGAGAGAGGCAAGACAAATGGCGCTAGATAGAAGAGAGTGGCGTAAATTTGTGTATGGAAGTAACAATATATGAAACTAAAACGGAACACCTCAACACCTTCGGGTATACATGAGGTTTTGATTTTGATTGATTGATTGACTAATTGCAGCGCAACGTCGAGAAATTTTTGTGAAGGTGAAGAAGTGCCCAATGCCAAGCATGTTATTCTTTGTGGCGTAATACCCTGTGTCAAGTTTGTTTATGCGATTTATGCCCTCGTACTACAGACTTCCGCATTATTATCGGCTCCTCATTTAATAACGGGATCTATTTGTAAAAATACTTTGGCAATAAGTGATTTTAAATGCACATGTCCAGCTGGTGCATCCGAATGCTGTAAACACATTGTAGCTGTATTATTGTATTGCAATAGGTGAGTTATTATTCATGAGTTTTACGTAGGAATATAGTAGCTAGATTTGAAAGAGTTTTATGTTACAGAAATGATATCGATAAGTTTGAGAATATAAGTTCAACTGACAAAAAATGCCAATGGGCTAGTTTAAAAGCAAGTGCTACTAGCGATTATAGCAAAGCTCAAAATATTAGAACATTCTGTTGTTTCAAACCTCCAGAATTTAGGACAATCAGTCGAGAATATGATGCAGATGAAAGGGCACAAAGGATTATGGCTATATTGCCAAATTGTAGTGCTGCATTACATTTCAATGCGAAAGAAACAACAAAGAACGAAGACAACAAAAACGATTTTAAAGAGGAGCCAGTAGATGAGGTATTAAAGCGAATCTCCCAGCATCCCGAAGGACGTATTATGGAGGCCCTTAGTAATTGTGTTGTCCCAACGCCCTTGGATTATTGTCGGAACTTCTATTTCAAACAGGTTGTAGTCATCAACAAATTGGAGATCATCGAAAAAACAAATAGAAGGGAATGGTTGGAGGCCAGGAAATATAGAATTACCGGTTTTCCATTACCCATGGGGGGGATGGGGGCAGCTTCCCCCCAATATTTTAGAAAGTTGGCAAAATCATCCAAAAGTTGGTGAAGTTGGCAAAATCACCCAAAAGTTGGTGAAGTTGGCAAAAGCCAATGTAAAAATTTTATCAACTCAAAAAAATTTCAAGTAATAAAAAAATAACATGCCTATTTTCTCCAACTGTCTGTACATACTAACTGTACAAAATATTAACGTGTTTAGTTATATTTTGTAACTATTTTAGATAATGCGTAAAAGTTTTGCTTAGTTGTTGAAACCAACATTCAATGTAAAATGTAATAATAAATTTTAATTTAAGTACCTACAGTAGACCTTCAATTATCCGAATCAATTGGGACCGGACCCCATTCGGATAATCAAAAATTCGGATAATTGGATTTTTTCCGAAAAAAGGGTACTGTATGGATTTTAAGAGATGGTCATAGCTTTGGCAGTTAAGTGCGTCTACTGCTAATGCGAAACGCTCGGATCGAATCCGGGCAGGGTAAGAACTTTATTCTGGCCGTCCGAAAACCACCGATGTAATTTGCCAAGAACGCCCATCTCAACATGAAGTGTATTACACTTCCCGTGGTTCGGAGCCCACGTTAAACAAGTAGGTCCTCTATGTATGTGAAAACACTTAGAACGCTCATCACATGCATATAAAGAGATGGGTCACGACGTTCGGAAACGAACAACGCGACTAAGAACATTAATTTTTAATTAATTAAATGAAAAAGCAACACTTTTATATATGTTATATAACGTACTTAAAAGTGCTGTGCATTAGTATGTATTGTAAATGAAAGTCATTGCTTGCTGAACATTTCAGTCAAAGTAAGCTGTTTGACTGTCCGTTTTCGGGCAGGCAAGTCGTGTATCCGCTTGACAGTGAGAAGTTGCATGTGGTCACACTCGGGCTGACGCAAAATTATTATTTTGCGAATCGCAGTACGTTTTCGTCTTAAATTTTTTTTCTGAAAGCGATTCGGATAATCAGCGATTCGGATAGTCGGAGTTCGGATAATTGGAGTTCTACTGTATTCATAATTATTTTATTTAGGGCCGCGATTATAAAGGACAAGTATTTGTCCTAAAAGTTGTAAGATTCCTCAAAAATTGCTTTACTACAACACGGTTTTGCTATAAATATAAATTTTTAAACAATAAAACACGTGTTCGCAGGGCCGGGCCGGACTGAAAGTATTGAATATTTTTTTAAATAAAATGTTTTACCTACATGTGTTTTATTGACCTAATAAAGGCTTTTGACCGTGTTTTACTAAAGGACGTGCTGCGACTGTGCAAAGAAAAAGGCATAACAAGGCAAATGATTAAAATAATAGAAGATCTAAACACCGGAAACACAACGCGATTAAGAATAAATGGCAACCTGACAGAAGAGATCAATATACGAGCCGGAATTCGGCAAGGTGACAGCCTAAGCCCAATCTTATTTAACATCATTATGGACAATATAATACAGAAAACCAAAATGTCAAATAATAGAGGTTATCAGCTTAGTACGGGCGAAGTGAAAATTGTATGTTACGCGGATGACGCAGTTGTAATAGTGGAGAACGAGGATGACTTACAACGATTATTGCAAGTCTTTAAAACAGAAGCAGCAAAAAATAACATGACAATATCGGTAAAAAAGACCAAATGTCTAGTGATATCAAAGGAACCAAGAAGATGTAAGCTTGTCATCGACGACAAATGCATTGAGCAGGTGATGTCTTTTGTATATCTGGGAGTGGAAATCACGAGTTGTGGAGACCTAATCAAGGAGGTACGTAACCAGACAGTAAAGGCGGCTGCTATATCGGGATGCCTGAGAGAAACAATATGGAACAACGAATTTTTAAATATCGAAAGTAAGTTGCGGATATACAAGACATGTGTAAGACCAGTAATGACATATGCCGCAGAGACACGTCCTGATAACTCTAAAACAAAGAGGCTACTACGAACAGCTGAAATGAGAACCCTACGCACAATAGCGGGAAAAACGCTAAGGGATAAAATAAGAAGCGAAGTAATCCGATACACATGTCAGGTGTTAGACGTAGTAAGATGGATAAGGCAAAGAAGAAGAGGTTGGAACGAACACGTCAATCGCATGATCAACAATAGGCTTGCCCGAATAGTTAGAGATGGGAAAGTTGTCCATGGAAAACGACTGCTGGGAAGACCACCGAAGAGATGGCACGAAAGCTGGCAGTCCATATCACAAGAAGCTGGAAATAACAGGCCTTAAGGCCTAGACTAAGACGAAGAAGAAGATATATTTACTAATATTATTAAATATATGGAATATGAAAGATCTCCAAACAAATAACCACATGTATTTAATATTTTTAATAAAATGCATTTGTATTTTAGGCTTCTATACAAAGTATAGCAGAAGCCTTACGATCTGGTAAAAAAGGATTTGATATTTTAAATAAATATTGTGCAATAAAATTTATGTCTTTTTGAGTTTATGTTAAATATTGCTACTTTATAATTATTAATGCTTTGTGAATGCTTAATCCATAAAGCATTAATTATTATAAATAGTAAATTGAAATTAAATTTTTTTGCCAATTATTCAAGCATTGCAAAATTCACATTAAGGCCACAATGCCATCTATCGGTGTTTTTCCAACTTCTAATTGGCTTATACGTTGTGTGGCGGCGCTGTAAGACGGATTTCATTTTTAACATGGGAGTTTCCATTCTATTGTAAATTACTATATTCTGTGCCTAAAACCATAGGTTGCGGCAGAATAACAAGTCGTTTAGTGTTGGAACAGAAAATGAATGTTCGGATTAGAAGAACAGGCAAAGGTAGCATGGCACGCGCAGAATTAGAACAGTATGACAAGATGTATGATATGTTTAACATGCACAAAAAAAGTAAAGAAGTTGCTGGAATGAGACACAAGAATATCCCGGGGAAGCTAGAGGACAAAGACGGTAAATTCATAACAGATCTAGAGAAAAAACTGAGAAGATGGAAAGAGAATGACGATTCAAACACCGGTTCATCTATTACAAAAGATGAAGTTATAAAGCGCTGAAAATAGCAAAAAATGGAATAGCATCCGGTCCGGGCGAAATAACGGCTGAGACATTGATACTTCTGGAAAAATTGGAATAAGAAGGGAATTGATCGAGATCATTAACATTATGTATATGACGTAGGAAATATTTTACCAGATTGAATAAAGTCCATCTTAGTAGCAAATCCAAAAAAACCAAAGTATCAAAGTTCAACGAAAAAATCCGAAAAAAGTGCGAAAATTGTAGCGTCGCTTGCTCACACCTTTGCCTCATAAGTCCGCTGGACAGCTAGCCGAACAGTCGGAGAGCGTACTGGGCGTGAAGTCGTTTTGATTTTTTATGCTTGGGCGCCGTGGAGGCAATAAAACGCACAAGGGAGTGAGATTGTTTTATTAACCTCCGAAAGATGAACAGGAAACTTCTAAGTCAAATTCACAATGATTGCTTACAAAAGAATTACAAATCTTGGACCAGTGGTCCCAAACAGAAATCTGCCTGAGGGGCCTAGTACCTGAAAGGAAAAAAAACTACAATCTGTTACCGAGACTGCCGCTCGCAGCTACAATGGAAGGCACGACAATGTGGTGAATACGCCAATAGCGTGATAAAAAAAACTGGACGCAAATTAACAGTGGTTCGGCAGATAAAAAAATACAGCTCTGATGTACTTACCATCAGCTGCTCCAGAAAAAGGTGGTTTGAACAAAAAAAGGATATTTTGCATACGCGGGTCAGCGTATCCTGCTAAATCACAAGAGCGCTCCTGACGATTCGGCCTGGCTGTCTTCCCCGCTATATCCAAGCTTGAGGTAAAAAGGTTGAATAATACAAAGCTGCATATGTTATCGTACACAAACCAACTCCCCTGCGTGTATGTTCTATTAAATGAAATTGCTGCCACAATAATTATCGTGCTCCCAAAACAGCAACGTCAACACGTTGAGTAAAAAAACGTAGGCGATTGTCTTCTTCCCCAGTATCTCCACGTGCTGGTAATCGACCCTGCGTATTCCAGCTGACTTCCGGATTCGTAGGGGCTCTCGAAATAATATCTCCAAAGTTTTACCCGTGACTAGGAATTGACTTGCCGGAACCAGATGTTGTCGGCAACACAAAAAGAAATATTCGCGTTGATTATATCCTGATATATATTCAAAATTGGAGTTCTCAGTTTTGATCTCCAAAACGGTAATCACCTTGATATCCAGTTAGTAATAAAAACGTACTAAATATTGTTTAGTAACCAAATTAATTTTCGTTAAAATTAAAATTATTTTGCGAGTCTTTCAAAATCGACCATTTCTGTCTCGTATATCACCGCTTATCACTTTAGTTTTCGATAACTATTAAAGTTATCGCGCGGAACAACAATACAGAGTGTGTCGCAACTAACGTTCATTTTTTAACGTTACAAAATCGCCAACATTTCATACCAGGGGATACATGTCACATGTACGCATTTGCGGTAGCCGGTCCGCATGAGTGCGGATTTATCATCCGGAAATTGAAAATTTCTTAGAGATTCTGAAAGCTGGGAAAATCATAAACATCCCAAGTTGGCATTACTCTTCAAAACGATAGTAAAACATTTGAAAATGCAAGGAAAGAAAAATTCATCACGCTTTATACTTGATTTATTTGTTAATAAATTTATTTATATAATAAGAAAATGGATTATTAATTATTCTGTTTTTTTAAATTAATTGGTTAGTATAATATTTTACGTTTTAATAATATGCGAAAAAAATCGTTGCGTGGAGTTCATACTTATAAATGAGACAGATCTTAGTATTTTACATAAACTACATCACCTGCACGGATTCTATTTCTCTCATCATTATTATCATTTTCCGGTACATTCACTTTTTCCATATTAATTCCAAATACTGGGTATGATCCTTCAGCATTTATTCCTTCACATACAGAGTTCACTGCTCGTCTTCTATTAAAAAATTGGATTAGTATTTATTAATTAATGTAAAGTTGCAAAAACATTACTCTTTTAAAAAGTCGTAAAGGTGTTTAAATGGTTGACGCGGGGATTTATGATTATGGCTGATGCTGCATTGGGTATGAAGACATGGAATAATATGACCAAACTCGATATTTCCAATTTTTACACTCGTAACTCCATCTTCATGATATGCTGAACGATCTACTCCTTCCATTACAATATGGGGGAAAAAATTTAGGCGAGAAACCTGGTCCGCATTTTCTATGAACTTGTTTTTTTTAATATATTTTTTGAACTTTGATTTCAATTTGTCAAGACTTTTAGTATTTATTAATGTGAAATGCGAAAAATTTGGAAGCATGCCCTAATAATATATAAAAAAGTTAATATCATGAAATTAAATATGAAAATCATTTGAAATTTTTTTACCATAATACATCTGTTATCTGCTGCATATCGCATGACCCGATTTAATTTTCGTCTATTCTTTGCTGAAATATACCCAATTTCCAATTTTGCTCCCCTTGTACGATATCTATACATTTCATTCAAATACTCGTGTTCTAATTCGTAGCGGCAAAGTATAGTTACAGGGATACCTGTATAATATCTAAAAACAATATTAAATGTTTTTCGATTATTATTTATTTATTTTATGTTTACCGTGTAACGTTTCCCATCGTTATTATTTCCTTTTCAAATTCTTTCGCTGGACCGTAGTAGAACTTATCATTGCTTTCATTATTTATAGTAACTTCTGGCTGGAGTATTACATCATTCTCATTTGCGCCACCGTCAGAATATACCACAAGACGTCTAAAAAGTAAATTTCGAATATTAATTATTATCAATTACACTTCGATTTTATGACAAAAATGTAAGGAATCCAATATATACTAACCTATCTTTAATATTTCTTATTTTAAAAACAGTAGTATCAAATTCAAATCCATCTGCCGTACATATGGCACTTTTCACCTTACATGAATTACCGCAATCAACAGGATATATCATTATGTATTTCACCCTTCCCAGTTTTATCCATCCATCGCGTCCAGGTTTTATTTTCATCGAACCCTCTCTTTTAAGCAACTCAATATTAGTTTCCACCTTCTTTGAAGAACCGCCTGCAATTGGTTCTTGCACTTCTTCTGAAGTCATTTCCTTCTTTTCATCCTTTTCCCAAGAACAGCCTGGAGTTGGTTCTTGAACTTCTTCTGAAATCGTTTCCTTCTTTTCATCCTTTTCCCAAGAACAGCCTGGAGTTGGTTCTTGAACTTCTTCTGAAGCCGTTTCCTTCTTTTCATCCTTTTCCGAAGAACAGCCTGGAATTGGTTCTTGACTTTCTTCTGAAGTCGCTTCTTTATTTTCATCCTTCTCCGAAGAACAGCCTGCAGTTGGTTCTTGCACTTCTTCTGGAGTCATTTCCTTCTTTTTATCCATCTTCGAAGAACTGCTTGGAATTGGTTCTTGTATTTTTTCTGGAGTTGTTTCCTAAATGTAGTACATCAATGTTTTACTGCATTTTTAATTAAATACTAAAATTCATAAATTACCTTTTCAGCTATATTTTGAAGTCAATTTAATTAAAACAGCAGTACGATTTCTAAATCAAACCTTCTTAGCCGCGTTCAAGAAATTTTATGATTACGAGAACATTTAAAATGTGCGAAACGTTGAGCGATAATAAGTATCTATTTCTTTATCACATATGTATTATCACATATGTATTATCGGATATGTATCTATTAATTTTAAAATAAATATTTTAAAGAAAATTACAAATTATGTTTCCCAATGAATTACATGACTAACTTTAGTATAGAAAAATAGTTTTTCTCTTGCAAAATAAAATGTGAATTTTCGCCCGGAAGATTTACTGGGACTTTTAAGTAAACTCTTTTTTTTGGCTGTTGTTTATCTCTTTTACAAAGACTTTCATGTAAGACGATATGGATAATCTTGCCTCTTCTTTTCCCATAGGTGTTTTGTTCTACGAAGTCTATTGTACCTTAGTTTGATCTTGCCTCATATCTTCCTCGCTTTTACAACGTTTTGCAACCACCGGTACATCTGTTTCCTTGGAGTGGGTCCTCTTTTTGACATGGAATAATCACATGCTTTCTTCAGGAAACCATTCTAAGGTTTTCTATGCCGTTTTTCACTTCGTTCTCGTTGTTGATAGATTCGGAATTTTTGGTGTCCAACTTTTCCATGACCAACCCGTCGGGACCAATTGGTGAGTACTGCATGCACTAATTGTAGTATTTATACCTGTTTGGATGTTAATATGGCATCTCTTCCATCGATTATATGTGTCCAGTCACCTCTTTGTTTAATGGTTCATTTATCGAGGTACCAATGTATCGATGCTTTTTACTTTGAACCGTGTATAGCAGCAGATCTTGGGTCGCTTTCGTGTGGTTCAGATTGACCTGAAGAAAACTTGTCATTTTATGGTCTTCTGTTCCGACACATTCTGCCGTTTTCTGTGTGTGCCTTTGAGTTTCTTGTGCATTCGGCTGCCTGAAAATCGTCCGTGCCACATTTTCTTCATCATTCGCTCTTTCTTCCCTACTTTGCAACCGCTAATTAGCCCTATTTGGAGTTTGGATTTCAGGACTGTTTCCATTGCCATTTTATCCACCTCCACTGTTGCTTTCTTTGTGCCTTGGCTTGCAACCCGGAAGTTGCTTACGTTCATGTTTTTATCTTCACCCACCACTTTTTTTAGCCTGTTTATTATTCGACCTCTGTGGTTGTTTTGGCCAGATCTCTCTGTTAGATGTCTTGGTCTCTTCCTCATCTTCTTTTATCCTGTCATATGACATCCCCATTATTTGTCGTTTTTCTGATTTTGGATATTGTTACGAAGGGGTCTAGGTATCTTTTCCTGTACATTTCAGATGACGTGTATGGAGTTTTCTTCCGGCTTACCCTAATTATTACCGCAGCGATTTGGGATTAGGTCTTCTTCCAAAAATTTTGTCCAGCTCGCGTCCTTAGAATGTTTAAGAATTTTCTCCTTAGACTCCATCATTACAATGTACAGCCTTTCCCTTTCGTCTTCAATTCAGTACATATATAAAGAAGTCTACCGCTAAAGATACCTCTTCCAAGCTTTCCACAGATTATCGGTCCACCAGCACCAGACTAGTTGGTCGACCAGACTGGTCGACCAACTTAGATTTTTTTAAATTTTGCATGTTTCGAGATTAAGTTTTGTATCCTATCGTGCAATTCAGTCACCACGTCCTCGATCTCGTTTTCGGTGTTTAGATTGGCTGTCCTAGGCCCAGATCCCTCTGTCCACTGTTTTAACTCCTTCTCGATGGTTTCTGCTTGAATGGTATCCAGCTTTCTATTCTTGATTAGCCTGATGGGCTCTAGACACCCCATGAATTGGAAGGTGATCGTTCTATGGTCGGTTATGATAATGTGTTCAAAAAGTCCCATGAGTGAGTTTCGTTTACCGTAGTAAATGTTCCTAGGGTTAAATCTATGTTGATCTTCCTTCCCAATGAGCCCTAAAATGAAGACGGTTAATTGCGCCTATTGAATACGAAAAGGTCGTTCTGTACAATGAATTCCTCCAGAGATTGGGCTCTAGAGTTGGAGAGCACTGTGTCTTGCCAAATGCGTGAGCCACAATTGAAATCCCCACAAATGAAAGCTTTCCCCCTTCCGCAGACACCCAGTACTTTTTGGAGGTCTACCAGTTGCTAATGTATATCCTCTGAAGGAAGAAAATAGGTATGTGGCTCTGAAAAAGTAGGTCACTTTGTTACTGAAGGTAATTAAAGTGACCATGACGAACTTGCTGGAGACGTGCGGATGGAAGGAGAACGTAAATTCCTTTCCAACTGTATCGTTAACCGAGATGCAAGTCCGGAAGCAGTCGCCGGAGAGTACTGCCGTCCGGATGTTTGGAGGGAAGGGAAGGAGGTATCCTCCTGCTCCCGATTGATAACAGTAGGGTTCCGAAAAAGTGGCTTGAAGATCGTTATTTTCCGCGACGAAGCGTTGGGTATCCGCTGTCGCCTGAGATTTACTTGTAAGATTTTATTTGACTTATTCATTAACGATGGCCGTGGTGGTCGCGATAGAATGTGTAAAGTCTATACGACGAGTTTTGTACACCCTACACAAGTTGGATCCCATAGAGTGGTTATTGTCACCTTTGCAATATTTGACCGTGTGGCCGAATCTTTGACATTTTAAGCATCGGACAATTCTGATGTGATCGTGTACCCTATAGCTTCTCTCCAAGCTATTCTAGTCTTCCCGTCTTTAATTATTGCCTCACCGGCCATTTTGACCACGTCGGGGAAATTCCTTTCCATTTCCAGGACTATCTGGTCCTTGTAAAGCGATTTATCCACCATTTGGATCGCAATTGACGGCCATGTTGTTGAAGGTTCCCGGGCCACCAATTGTATTTCCACAAGTAGTCGGTTGCTTACTAGCTTCTTTATCGAACGATATAATTCCGCCACGACACCTTTATTCTTAATCAGACAGAGCCTATCCGGTTTTATACTAAGGTCCGCTAATCTGATGCTGGTCAATGCGGTTTTTGTTTCTTCGGCTGTTTGACATATATTACCTTCTACGGGCTAGACAATTACTTCGAATTTTTTCTGTTGAACTGTGCTCTGAGGGTTGCTGTTGGCCGCCCTCTCACTGCTAATAAATAGTCCCGGGGGGGTGCTTCTTCTTTTAGATTCGTCCTTCTTCCCCTCAGGAAGAATCCACTATTCTGGGCTCCCAGACATTGAAGAGTTTGGGAGGAGTTCTGGGCAAGTGCCTTCACGACCTCTTCAATTATTGCTTTAGACGGGGGGGGGGGGAGGTTGATCGATGGTATTTCTACAGAGTTTCTGTATTATACCTTCCACGCTTTTCACCCTTTCCAGGGCCTTCTCTCTGAGGCTTATTGTTCACTTCGTGAGCGTTATCCATAACTTCTTATACCATATCGTCCACCCTGCTTCCACACTTTTCTACAAAAAGAGACCAGCGATCAGGCCAGAAAGTAGAAGATTCCTCCTCAAAGTGTGTCAGCAAACATGGACCCATGGGGGGAAAAGAGCCTGAACTAGACTCCTTATTCAAGATGTCAAACCATCGTCGAACGTAGTAGCTACGGAGGCGTCAGTTATGGGTTGAAATAATAAGATGCGGGTGAATATTTTAATAGAATGTTCATTTACCTTTACAGAACTTTTTTTGTTAGACCACTGTGGATGAAATTATAGTCGTTTTCCTAAAAGTCTACACACCAACTTTTTGAAGGACCAAAACAAACAAACAGAACAAATCCTTAAATTTGTATTTGTCACTTTCTTATTTTAAGGCTTCATAGTTAAATTTTACGACCATCTGGAGATTCAGATTGGTTATGGAATTTATTGATTGTTTATAAAGTCAGATAAGGAATTCCAACTGTCGTGGTTATACTTCGAACGGACTCTCAAACAAGCTCAATTTTTTAAACAACGTGCTGATCCACGAAGAACAAGTAAACGCTAGTGTAAGTCTGAAACTGTTTTGAGAACCTTATCATCAGGTCATATAATTATTATAATTTACCACAATTTTAGAATTATAGAAGGTTAGGGTTATGGTGGTGTAGCACGTTAATCAAACTTTTCCCGTTTTTTGACCTTTATAATAAAACGGGTGGCGTCCAAATTTGCTTCGTTTATTTTTTTGTGTCGGATTCCTTACCCATAAGGTAAGAGGGTGCTACACAATAATTTAGAATTAAATATTTACAATTTGTGAAACTAAAAATGGTTGGTGTCCTTTTTTCTTGTTGTTAAAAATACCCTTGTTGATAATAAGTGTAATCAATATTAAACCTTACAACTTGTAGTGACAATGATAATAATAATAAGAGATTTAAAATTTCAATAATACATAATTATACAAAATAATTTCACACAATACTTTTCCATACATAAGTCCTCTCCTTCCGTAATTGTTCTTCTTCCGATGCTGTAAAATCATTCTTAATGAGGAATAAACTATATTCCAGTTTATTCCAAGCAGTTCACTACATTATAATTCTTGCAGCAAATATTTTCCGGAAAAGTTAAACCAGTAAATTTGGTGCTTTCGCATATACGAGCGTAAATTGAAGCCTAAAATTTACGAATTTTAAAATTAAATACAACATTGCGTTTCAAATCTTACCGTCAGTTTTTCGCCATTTTTCATAACGTTGCAGACCACTTTTGGAATGTGTTCTCTGTTCATTACTGCATACAAATTGCATGTTGTATAGCATTTTCTTTTTCCCATTAAATTACAAGAAAGGTTTGCGCTGCTTTCCTTCACAATCATCTTCTTAATTGGAAATCGCCCGTTGATCGAACTGGCCAGAATACATTCACAGAGAGTATCTATAAAAAATATAAATTCGTGCATTTTAAATAATTATATTATTGATTTTAAATCTTACATGATGTTGGTAATTGTTGTGGAAATTCCACCACGTAGTTTTCATCAGATACAATGATGGTATGAATTTCAAAAATATTGAAAAGTTCCAGAATGTTTTCCACAACCGTCTCGTTTATCTCGTTTATCTCGTATGTAATGTTGAAGGCAACACTAAAAAAAAATCAGAATTTCTAATATATTACTAAAAAAATTAAATTACATTATGGTCCAACACCCGGAAATTAGGAAATACATGTACATATTAAGCTGCATTTTATACGCGCAGTTAACAACTTCAAATAAAAAATTGATTAAAAATTTTGGAATAATGACCTCCCGCAAGTGCTATATAGAAAATCACCCTACCACATAAGAGTGGGAAAGTCTTTGTTGAAAACTTCATTTAACATTGATTATGAGTAGATAACTAGATTTTGAAACTACAGCTTACCAATCCGTTTATGGAATATTTTAAATTAAATGGCTATAGCCTATCACATTTTTTGTAAAATGATACCAAACAGTTTTAACAAAGAATTTATATGACGTCAAAGGCTTTAGAAATGTTGATTATTATTTAAACGTGTGCAAAGTTTTTAGCACCCAAGAACTTATAAAAAGCAAAACAAATTAGCTTGAGAAACTTGACATTTTGGGTTTAAATATTTTTGACATGGAAATGTTAAAAAACCAAATGTCGGGTTGATTCATAAGTTCCTAATAGCGTTTTTTTAAAATTTAAAGTTTAATTTTTACTTTCCGAACTCTTGGTTTTGATTCCTAACTTTCTGGCAGTTTTTCTGTCAGAATAGGGCGGATGTGGAATAACCTTTCTCCCAACCGACGTCTTGAATAGCTGCTTTTGTAATGTTAGCAGTATGAGGACGGGCATTATCATGCTGCAAAACCACTTGATGTTTGCCGGTCGTTTTTCTTGAATTGCAGCCTCCAGGCGACGCAGTTGTTGACAATAAACCTCAGAAGTGATGGTTACATTCCTCGGAAGCTATTCATAGTAGATGACGCCTTCTTTATCCCACCAGATGCACAACATTACCTTGCGTGGATGGGCACCAGCTTTTGCACGAGGATTTACTTATTTGTTAGGGCTCAGCCATTCCTTTCTGTTCTTGATGTTGATGTAAAGGCACCATTTTTCGTCACCAGTAATAATTTGGGATAAAGACGGCCGATGTTGTTGACGAGCTAAACGATGACGAGCAAGCAAAGAAGCACAAATGGTAACACGCTGATTTTTGTTGTTTTTTCTCAAAACGTATGGTACCCAAACACCCAACTTTTGAACTTTTCCCATGGAATGCAAATGTCGTACGCTAGTTGATTGGTCACAATTCATCCTATTGCCCAATTCCTGAGTTGATTGACGTGGATCATCACGAATGGAAGTATTTAATCGGTATTCATCAAAGCCGCATGGTCTCCCTGAACGTGGGAAACCATTCATATTAAAATGCCCCTTTTTGAAATAAGACAACCATTTTCGTGCAGCAACTTCTACGATGGCGTTCTCTGCGTAAACGGCACAAATGGTTCTAGCAAAATATGTCGGAAGTGTTCATTTTTTGTACTTGACACTATATTTTGTTTAGCCAACAATTACCCCTAACTTTCTATAAATTTAAAATTTCAACAAGAATTCAATAAAACAGTACTTTGGCATTACAATGACATTGATATTTCTCAAACAAATTTATTTCCAAAGCACTCTTACCTTGAAAACCAAAAACTATACGAACTTATGCATCAACCTGATCGATCTCTTTGCTGCAATATAATTTTCTATACTACAAATTTCAAAGTTTGTCCTTCTGTTTGTATATCCATTCCACTAAAAGCTGGCGTATGAAACATTAGCGATATGAAATTGTAGAACGTAGAACTACTGCTGCAAATTTTAAGACACGAAACTGGGTTCATTGTACTGCATCCAATACAGCGGTCTCCAGCTCTGTTACTCCTCAAGTCATCCCAACTGGTGGATAACCTCAATGATCTCGGCAGGCGACATGCTGCTGATTTTAGCAGAAATTTCTCAATATGGTTATTCTTATTGATGTGAAAGTGACCAAGCATTTGATCCGATATTTTGTTTTCTTGTTTAAGGGGTTGTTTAGTTTTCAGTGTCTGATTAAATATGTGCGCCTCTTTTTTAAGGGGGCAACGGGATCGATCGTTACGTCACTGACTTAATCTAAAGCCGAAAGTATTTACTATTGTTCATCCGTTTTAAATATGCAGAGGTGCGGCCTCGAACCGCACCGATGATTGCTTAACATTTAAATATAGAAAATTTGTTTTGCCGTTCGGTGCCGTACCTCTGCATACTTAAAACGGATGGACCACAGTATGTAGGGTAAAAGGGGGAATTGGGCACTTTGATAATTGTGTGTTATACCTGTAACTCTGTTAAGGTACTAGCTAAAAATATAGGGGAAATGGGTGTTATTAAGAAAACCAAAAGCAATATTGTACGCCAAATTTCTTGTACTATTTTTATTTCTTATACTATTTTATACCAATTTCCCCACAGGGGGGTAATTGGGTGTTAACTTTTACCAGCCTCAAAAACTACTCTTTGTAGGTACTTGAAAATTATAAAACTCATGATAATTATTATTCTGTATTTCAACTTTCATTTTATGGGTCTAAATATTTTGGAGAAATAAAAAATGTTACAGTATTTCGAAAAACACACAGACAAAGTTCGTTGGCTACTTTGAAAATTGAAATCGTCAAGGGTTGCTCAAAATTATTTTTAACTTGCTTAAATATAAAACTAAAACGCTGAAAAATTTGGGAGCAATAATCAATTAAATTAACTACCTCCAAATAATTGTATAAAAATTAAGAAACCTAGTGCCCAATTACCCCTCACGCCCCTTTATTTCTGAAAAATAAAACCAACTTCCAGATGAGATACCAAGTTGAAATTTTGTACAGATAATGCTATCAATATGACAGAAAAAATCTGAAATCCCAAAATTTAGAACCCAGGGATTTTGCACTGTTTTTGAAAGAAATAGCAAAGCTTCGTATAAGTATAGTAAAGGTAGGTATTTAGTGATGCAGATTGGTGATTATGGGATTGGAGATCGAAACGACAGAGGAGCGACCATGTTAAATTTTCTTAGCGAGAACAATTTATACATGATGAACTCGTTTTTCAGAAAAGGCAAACATCGAAAATGGACATGGATAAGCCCTAATAAGACGGTTAAGAATGAGATTGACTACATACTGACTGACCAAAAGCGCATTATACAAGATGTATCGGTATTGAACTCCTTTGATGTTAAAAGCGATCACCGAATGGTTAGAGCAAGATTGGTAATAGACGTGAAATTGGAAAGACGCAGAATGTTTCGTAAGGGTATATCTAGAACTACAAGGGGCGAAATTCAAGTTATAATAAGTCACGAATATCAGGAACTCATGGTAAAGAAACTGTCGCTCATAAATACAACAAATTTATCAAACTAACTAGATAAATTTAATGAAGAGATTACAACAGCGATACGAGACAGTGTCAAGGAAGCAAAGAAAAAATTGATAAAAATAAAGACGCAACCCGAAATAGGTGATGATGCAAAGAAACTAATGGAAAAAAGACGTGAAATTAACTGGAGGGGCCAGAAGGGTAGCATTGAATACATAGAAGTCAAGAAGTTAATAAGGAAAAAGATTAGAGAACACAGAACAAGGAAATACATATGACGCAATAATAACAGAGGTGATTGAGAATAACTCCAATATGAAATGCGTAAGACCTAAATTAGGACAAAAACAAATATATTCTTTCACAAATAAAGCAGGAAAAATAATTAAAAATCGCGACCATCTACTTAAAGTTGTGGAGGACTACTATGATGCTGACCTTTACTCGTCAAAAGTATTGGAACCTCAAAAGGAAAATGTGCTACAATCCAATCGAAGAATAATGAATGAAGGATCGGAGGAGTTGCCCGAAGTGAACGTGGATGAAATAGAAATGGCATTGAGAGGTATGAAATCAAACCGAGCCCCTGGCGACGATGAAGTGAGTTCTGATATGATTTTAGAGGGAGGTACCAATCTGATGAATACCATTGCAATCCTACTGAACGAGTGCCTTATGTCACACCTTTACAAGCTGCTCACTAAAATAATCACAAATCGCTTAACGAATAAACTTGATGATTACCAACCTCAAGAACAGGCAGGATTTCTAAGAAACTACAGAACAGCTGACCACCTGCAGTGACCTGCTAACAATGAAGATCCTAATAGAGAAATCCAACGAATACAATTTTCCACTCTATATTGCATTCGTTGACTACGAGAAGGCATTTGATTCCATAGAGTCGTGGGCGATACAGCGAGCTCTACGTAACTGTAGAATTGATTATAGATACTCGATATTATTGGAGAACATTGCAGCAAAAACCACAGCTACATACAACCTGCACGTAGAAACCGAACCCGTTAATTTACATAGAGGAGTTAGACAGGGGAATAGCCTATCGCCGAAATTGTTTACTCTCGCTTTAGAAGACGTTTTTAAAAAACTATCCTGGACAAAACGCGGCGTTAACGTTAACGGAAGATATCTTAACAACCTACGATACGCGGACGATGTGGTGCAGATAGCTAGAAATCTGGAGGAGCTTCAAGAAATGCTAACTCAGCTGAACGACGAATCGAATAAAATTGGTTTGAAGATAAACATCAATAAAACCAAAACTATGTGCGATGGAGATGGGATAGTTGTGATTGACAATCAAGAAATTGGAAGGGTTGATAGTTACATATATTTGGGCCAGACGTTTACCTTGGGTAGAGAAAACCAGTATATAGAAATCAAAAGACGAATGGCGCAATCTTGGGCTGCTTTCAGAAAGCTCAGTTACATTTTAAAGAATGGGAAGATCTCACTACATCTAAAAACAGGAGTATTTGATATGTGAGTTCTTCCGGTTATGAGTTACGGAGCCGAAAATTGGACAATGACAAGGAAAAATATGAATACCCTTCGCGTAGCACAACACGCGATGGAACGAACCATGATGGGAATTTCACTCAGAGACCGAAAAACAAATATGTGGATACGAAGCAACACCAAAATCAAAGATTTACCTGAAGCAGCAGCATCATTAAAATGGAAATTTGCCGGACATGTAGCGAGAGGTGACACGGAACTATGGAAGTGACAGCTAATGCACTGGAGACCTTACGCGAATAAAAGACCAAGGAGTAGACCACCAATGAGATGGGTCGATGATCTCAAATTGACGGCGAGACTGAACTGGGTGCGGGTGGCATCAAACAGATCAAGGTGGAAAAATGAACTTGAAGAGGTTTATATCCAAAAATGGATGGAATAGCCGAACAAGAAGAAGAAGAGGTATTTAGTATTGTGGAATATACTACGGGGGACTTCACATAAGTTTAAGCGAATTTAATAAAACTTGGTTTAGGTTATATATTAATTATTTCATTACATTTTATTGATTTATACAAAGAATAATACATGTAAAATACATAATTTAATTATCTTCATGAATCAATGAGGCTATATAGACAACCAGCGAAGTGAAGATAAAAGCCAGGAGAAAAACGGTCACTATAAATTTTGTGTTATTCGAGATTCCACGACTTCTTTCAGGAACTGAAGTTATCGGTCGCTAAAAAATAAAAAATATTTTAAAACCTTCTCAAAATTGAATTTTAAATCTTAAAATGCGGAATTGCAATTAAAATCCATTCGGTGTATAATTTTTCACTACTATAAAGTAACAAAATTTTTTTCCCATCTATAACTCATCAATGCATGTCTTGGGTATCAGAAAATAATGCAGTGAAAAACTATTACTATTATTGTTTTTCGAGACAAATTGTAATAATCATAGATATTAATTAAACAAAAAAAACTTTACATTTCCTATTTATTACCATTAATGAACTTATTTAAAAAGTTTTCCTTGTACAGGTGTACATGAAGAATACTTACAGGGTAACACAAGAATATTAATTAAATACGAAAATATAACAAAGATTAAAACGAACCGGAAGTTAAAAAATTTGAAATAATTAAAAATAATATACTTGCCTCAGGATCAATTTCTTCCATAGGAATCAGTTCAATATTTGATGCAGACAACATTTTTGGAGATACCTTCTAGAAGTTGCGTCAAGTTAAACGTTCGACTTGGATTTAATTAATAGTCAAGTTGTAGCCATAATTGTATAATTATCTGTAAATATATGTACTAAATGTAAACAATAGGTAAATAATAATACCTATAGTTTGTAATACAAAACTTATAATACGTCATCATCGTTATCTATTTTGATAAGCCTTACTTGTAAAGAACTGGTGTTAAATTTTTGACCTTCCCTTCTCGTCAATCCAAAATATTGCAGTTATTGAATGCAATGATAGGCACCTACTATCTAATTTTTGGGAAGAAAAGCTATTTTTTTTAAAATGGCAACATTTAAAAAATATTAAAAAACCACTTTAAAAACTGAAAAATTACTAAAATTATAATGGTTTAGAGGGGGTCATAGCCCCCTTGCCCCCTTACTACCACCATTGGTTGAACGGAGAATCGAGCTAAGAGATTTCGTTAAGTTTCAGGCTCAAATTTTAAATTTAAAAATATACTGCAGTATTGAAATGCAGGACCGTAGTTAGCTTTTTCAATTACAAAATCGTCATCCTAATTAATTGTTAAATTTGATTAAAATTTCTTATAAATAAGTTCACATATTTTATGACGTTAATTGACTTCTAGATTTTATAATTTTCACCCATGGCACGACCAGGGAAAGAGTGCAATCTATCCTTACAACTCTATTTCTAACACACCAACCTGTGCTACCGGTCCCTCCTACTACGACACCACAAGAGAAGATCCCACTATTCGACCTGCAAGAACTTCAGCAGGCGATTGAAAAAATGAAGACAAACAAAGCCTTGGAGCCCAGATGGACTGTCAGCGTTAATTTTAAAAAAGTTTAGCAAAATAAATTTTAGCACACTGCTCAACACCTTCAATCAGCAGCTAAAGAGGGGGGAATATTTGGAAACCTCGAAGAGGGCGAGACTCGTCCTACTGAGGAAAGGAGAAGAACCAAGCGCGTACAAGTCCACTTGCCTGCTCCGCCATGCCGGCAAGCTGCTGGAGAGGTTCCTACTCCAAAGGTTAAATAAAGAGGTAGACCGTCCCTATTTCGAGTTCCTATTCCACTGTTGTGGAATGTCTTGTACGACGGATTACTCAGACTACCATGGCCGCTGGGAGTGGGGCCGGTTGGATTTGCAGACGAGCTAACCATTGTGGTGTCTGCAAAACTGGCACTATCTCGGCAAATGGAAGCCCCAAAGTCATTGGCAAAATATTGGACAAGCACCTGAACTACGGATAACACACCACGAAAGTGGCGGAGAAGACGTTGAAGCTGACGCGATCGATGTCTAGAATGCTCCCAAATATAAAGAGACCTAGAGAACCAAAAGGAAGACTGCTGAGCTATGTAGCAGAAGCCATCATGCTATACGGTGCACCACTATGGGCTGAAACTACGAGTGTCGCAAGACATAGAAACAAGCTGGCGAGGGTGCAACGCTAGGCGACCTTGAGAACGGCCTGTGCCTGCAGAAGCGTGTCTACCGACGGCGGCGGAGAGGAAAAAACGACCGGTATAAAAGAAGACTACACAAAGCTACAAATCTTCCCGAATCTACTACCCTGTACTTTTATTTTATTTTTGGACAAGCCCGACCTGCTTATGATTTTTATTGAAGACCACCCTTGCCGTTTCCTTCTTCATGTAGAAATATATTTATTTGTAGATTAAACGGACCGATTTCTCAACTATAACTTTTAGAATAAATTATTATTTACATTGCAATAATTTGATGCGCGATAATGGCGACTGCGACAAGATATACCAAATGAGGGTTCGTGGCGAGTCGGCCGCGGCGAGATGGCTGCGGCGAGTCGGCCGCGTTGAGTTGTCCCATTCCCCAAAAGAAAAGTGTATTACACTTCCCGTGGTTCGGAGCCCACGTTAAACAAGTAGGTCTTCCATGTATGCGGTAACACATTGAACGCATGTCACATGCATAGACGAGATGCATCACGATGCTTTTGTCAAGAAGTAAAACGACTGGAGAGAGAAAAATCGGTAACTAATCAGAACACTCATAATATGTTACGATCATACAGGGTGCGTTTAAAAAAAGCGAAAAACGCCGATAATTTCTTTCTTCTCGCGAATATTTGCTCCATTTTTATACGAATAGGTACACAGGGTCCTACAGAATAACTGCCAAATTTGGTTTGGATCGTTCAAAGGGCCTAGGAATGTATAGCGAACAAACAGACAAACAAGTTGTTTCATATAATTTGTAGATAATGATTGCAGTACCCCCTCGTGCTGTGCCATTCGGGTGTCGAGTGTGATAAAACTTTTGTTTGTCATATGAGTCTCAGAGAAATCAAGTTCAACATGGGCTCACCTATGCCCAACCGACTCGACTGTACACGAAGGCATCCAACACCAATCTCGGCACAATCAATCATGGTATCTATCTATGGTATGGTATCATGGTATGGTATCTATGGTATCTATGCCATCATAATAACTATGATTAGTCCAGCGCTCCTAAATGGTGTTCCGCGGAACCTTAGCGTTTCGTGGAAGGGTTACAGGGGTTCCGAGAATTTGCGCCGCTGGCCAACACTTTTATCGATAAAAGTCGGCAAGAACCGACAATGAAAACGCAAAAGAAGCATCACTTTTGTTAAGTTGAGAGCCGAGAAACTATGTATCTACACACGATTACAGAGAATTTAATTAAACCATGTATGTCTGAAATAGTTATCTGCATACTTGAAGAAGACGCAGTGAAGAAAGTTGCAGCGCTCCAATGGCTTATGAAATTGGTTTATTTGGCTGACATATTCGGTAAGCTCAACGTAGTTACCAAGTTCTTATAGGGAAAATCCACAACCAGTTTTACAGTGAGAGACAAAATATTTGCGCTGGAAAACAAATGAAGCTTACCATTACCAATGTTTTGTTGAGATAAGAAAATGAGTTGCAGATATCCTCAGACGTGGAAAAAAATATAAGTGAACATTTATTAAACCTCATAATATCTTTGAAAGAATATTTTCCAGGGTTTCAGGACATTGGCTGGATACAGAATATATTCGCAAACCAGACTAAAACATTAAAACTCACTGTGTCGGAGTACGAGAATTTGATCGATATTAAGAATTCATATTCTCTGAGAAACAAGTTTGAATCAGCTGAATGACTTTTGGATGGGACTTAAGGATGAACGACTTCTCAACGACTGCAGGAGTCGTTGAGAAGGCTATTATGGTTCTGCTTCCCTTTCCAACAACTTACCGATGCGAAAGTGGCTTTTCAGCTTACGCCTACACAAAAAAAATTCAGAAGTAGACTGGATGCCGCTCCAGACCTTCGTATTCAACTGTCGGACATTAAACCCAATTTTGTTGCTATTCCAAGTAAAATTGTGAAAAAATTTCATTCTTCACATTAAATATGTGCAATCAAGTATTTTAATTCTAAATTATAGTCATTTATTTCAAGTTCTCTATAATGCAAACATAATAAAAAAAATGAGTTGGTTCCACCAGAATTAGATTGATAATTTAGGGTTCCACAGCAAAAAAAAATGGGAAGCGCTAGTCTAGTCAACCATGAAATAAAAATTAAATCTTTTATAAAAATTCAAAATTTAGACATGGTGCTTAAAATCAAGATTACAACAAAAATACAAGTAGGCATTATTTTTTATTAACATAAAATTAATATCGATTAAAACTTATTAACTTAACTTAAGCTATAGTTAATTTGACATAGAAATATTTTCAAAAATATTAACTTATGAACAAATCTAATTAATACAGTGTCATATTATGAAATAGTTGACAATAATAAAATTATAAAAATCAGATAAAAAAGTTACATAGGAAATGACTTTTGTAATAACTGGAAACTTTGAAATAATACCATATATCTAATATATTTTAATACTCTACGATATGTAGGTAAGCAGCAAAATGGGCGAATTATTATCGATTTAACCAGATTGCTAAAGTGCTAAAAGAAAGTCTTAATTAGAATGAAAAAATTATTTTATTAATTAGTAAATGCTATGCTATGATAAAGTTCATACCATCGCTCAAATACGGTAATATCTGTTGTTCTATTTTATTCATATCCTTGAAATCAATGAATTCAAAGCGGAATTTTTGCGTCACAAAACTTTGATCGTCTGTTGCTGTACGAAAATATATGCAGCAATTGGAATAGTTGGTGTTGTAATATCTGTGCCCGGAAATATTTTAAAAATAAGTATGGAATGTTATGAACAGCATAAAGTTGAAATGTAATAAAACTCACCGATCAAAGTTATATGTAAGTTTGGAAATTTGATTTAAGTTAAAGATTATAAATTCATTTCCCACTTTTCCATTGCCTTTAGATACCAAATATTCAGGAAATAGATTGATATTGCAGCTGATCGATATTGTCTGAGAAACCGTATTAATATCAAGCCATACGGAATAGTAATCTTCATCATCCTAGGAGAAAAAAATAATACTAGTTAAGTGAACAAAGAATGCTAAAATATTTTTGAGGTTACGTATAGACATGGTTTCAAAGTTTAAGAACCCTAAAAATTGACGCAGAAAGCTCAAATTCGTATATGTATGTATTTCACCCTCTTGGCTCCTCCTCACGCAGGTTAGAGTTCTTGAGCTTTGAAACTATTCTACCTCTGTTTTGGAAATAATAATTTAACTCTGCTACTTACATATAACGCATAAAATTGAAAATCTTGATCAATTTGTAAGTACTTTGCTCTCACCGAAAAAACTCGTTTGAAGTCATTGTTAACCAAGGTCAGAAAGTTTCTAGCAGGGTCCTCAAAATCGTACACGGACGTCCTTATGAAAAAACTTTCAAAATATGAATTTCCTTTAAAACAATTAATGGCAAATTCATATTTTTCGTTATAAGAGCACATATATATAATGAATTTAAGAATAGTGCTCTGTAATACATAATCACCACACATGCAAATAGCATTGTAAAGCCTTTCCCTGAAAAGAAAAGCAAAATTTTAATTTATTATAAAAAAATATACATAGACTGCCCTCATCCTCCAGGTAGATTTTCAAAATGCATGTAAACTGCCCTCCGAGCCAAAAGGTCAACACTTAAGCTCACCTGTAAACTGCCCTCCAAGGTTAAAATGTATGAGCGGAGTTTACATGCAGGATGAGATCAAGAATTTGTAATTACCGTTGACAACTCAGGACCGTACGCAGGATTTCCTTGCGAACGGTGTTTTTGTTGAGCCATCCAGATTCCTGACATTTCTGGTGCTTCTAACTTTTAACGTTCAGCTTGCCGGAAAAAATCATATTCTAACACTAACCTAAGCTCGACCCGACCGATACATCTCTGAGCGGCCGATTGACCTTTTCGCGCACAATTGATGAAAAACGGTTGTAGATTTTTCTGGTGCTTCTAACTTTTAACGTTCAACTTGCGAAAAAAAATCGTTTCCTAACACTAACCTAAGCTCGACCCGGCTGATGCACCTCTGAGCGGCCGATTTACCTTTACGCGCAGCAGATAGTTTAGGGTAGTTTAATTTAAAAATTAATGTCCCTATAATGCATCACACGTATAATAGTGAACAATGAAGTTCTGCAGTGAAATTAGCGATTTTCACTCGGTCACTACTCCCTACAATCCCCGTCTAAACCGGCCCTGTCTATTTAATAAGCCATTCTTAAATTCTAATCGTTATAATCTCCTACTTACGTATAAGTAGGGATTATACAGTTCGAGGACAGTTTACATGCCGACTTAAAAACCAAAATTGAAGAAAATAAATAAAGGTTAATTTGGATGGCAGTTTACATTACCCCAATTTAAGAGTTTATATATAGTAGTTATATCCAAATTCGTTTCTGATAGTCATTTTTTATACATTTGTTTCCAGCATGGTATTTCCGCTTATGTTAAAAAAAATCAAAATTACTTACAAACGTGAAAATTTAAATGTAATTAAAAGGCGGTTCAACATATTTCGTTCAGCAACGGAGTTAATAAAATTCATAAGACTTATTGAATGTTGAATTCCAAGCTGTAAATAATCAATGCACACTCCATCTGATATCGGCATTGCAATGTCTTCTGTAAATATCTTTGCCAGTTCTGTTCCGGTTGGTTTGTCCTTGAAATACATGAGGTAAGTATTTTCCCAATTTTGGGCAAAATCAATTTTAGAACTTACGTATATAACCTGGATCCACTTGTCGAGTTGAACAAAGTCGTCGAGTTCATAGTTAACATTTGCCAGAAAGATGCTGATACATGTAAGGAATTTTACGTAGCATTTGCTTAGATCAAAAAGCTTAACATCTTCTGATAAATCGTCATCCTTGGCTAAGTCATCTAATCTGTTATATAAATTCTCGACCTCAACCGCGCTTATACTTGGTTTATCCTAAAACAAAAACCTTGTAAGGTTCGGATTTTAAATATTTTACAAAAAAAAACTTACAGAGATAAGCTCGGTCATTTTGTTGCTCACATTTCGTAATTCCCATTCTTGAAGAATTAACGAATTTTTTTCAGGCATTTTGACTTATTTTTTTTTAAGTTCAATATTCAAATGTAGGTACTTTGAAGCTGACTCGATGAAACCTGGAGTACAAATCAGCAAATGTTTAAAGTTGGAATGACGAATTTTTTTTATCAAACTCAGAATGACACATGTAGTTAGTGAATAACGCATTGTTAATGAAATGCACTTTATTACCTACGTTAATAATATTTTAAAAATTTCTCACGTGTCGTCAATAATTTTTTATTTCACACAGCAATTTTAATAATTTTTTTTGTGTTTTATATTTATGTACTTATAAGTTTTGATAATATAGTATCAGATTGGCAAACCTTGTGGAAAATTTGGAAACACCTATTGTAGTTGAGAAGCAGTGGCGGCTGGTATGTGGATAGCGACAGGGTGGCGCTTTTCCTAAACAGAATAGCAACTTTGCATAATATTGCTTAATGCGAATGGACCGCTCGCATTATGATAGTGACGCTACTGAATATTTACGACAATGCGACGTTGTTTGAACTGTGAACG
Source organism: Podabrus alpinus (assembly GCA_932274525.1). Classification (NCBI taxonomy): domain Eukaryota; kingdom Metazoa; phylum Arthropoda; class Insecta; order Coleoptera; family Cantharidae; genus Podabrus; species Podabrus alpinus. Next base: position 89,245,199 of record OW026455.1, on the reverse strand, counting down.
GTGGTCTTGATTTAAAACACTATACAAAACAGTGAAAAATATAAATATAGCAAATACCTATGAGCCTTCACTGACTAGCAGTTAAACAATCCCTCGTCAAGGTAGTGGATTTGCGGAATTAAATGTATTTCCCCCCCCCCCAACCACCAATCGGAAGAAATAAATGCGTTGTATTCTCTGTAATATGTGGTATCCATTCAGGGCAGCGTGTCACACAAGGTGATGCCGTTATTATTAAATACTAATTCTGATATGATTCTGAATCAGGTTTTTACTTCTTAAATTGATCTGTTAATTTCTCTTCATGGTGGTCTTTAGGCCGCACAGGCGAGGCAATCATATTCTAGATGGCGGCTATATTTATGCCGTATTATAATAATTATTATGTATGGGTCATTCCATATCAAATCAACCAGCGTATTTTCATATCCCTTTTCCATTTTGCTCAAATTTGATATACTTCTAAGTTATGCTAAATAAATGAACCCGTATGTTTTTGTTTTGCCCTGAAGTGGCCCGTTTACATTGTACAACCCTCCAAAATAAGTCAAATTTGGATTTTTAAAGCTTCGATAAATTATTTCTACTGGCCGAACCGTAGCACTTCGAGACACAATTTTTTTGCAAAATAAAAACATTGAATAGGCCTTTTTAATGAGATTTTTTTGTAAATAAACAATTAAGGTCCCCAAAAAGGGGTAATTTCTAATTCTCGAAAAAATATATTATCTTTATTATACCTTTGGCTACTTGAATACCAAATTTTAGCGTGGGCACGTTTTTAGTTTAAGAGTGAGATCAAAATTAATGATTGTGGTCGTATATCGAAACACTTTACCACAAGTACCAAAAAATCCAAATGCGTGCCCAATCTAAAATTTGGTATGCAAGTAGCCAAAAGTATAATACAAATAATATATGTTTTGAGAATTTTGAATTATACCCTTTTTTGACTCAAACTCAAAATTTAATCAGGGACTCCAATTTTGGGACCTTAAGGGGGTTACCTACTGTGACCTATAAATGTTTTCGATTTCTTTTTTATTAGTACATATTTTTATAGTTTGGCCTCTTGAAAATGTGTCCAAAAAATATTAAAGTAAAATTCATCAAATTACCCGAATTATAACGGATTTTCTGTAATGGAGTTCATTATTAAAACTTTTTAAATCATAATTACATTTTAAAACGGAATTACTTTTTGTATTTTGTACTTTATACAAAATATACAAAAATAAATTTAACAAATGTAAGTTGTAGCTGTTTGTAATTGTCTTTAGGAGTCCAAAAAACCAATAAATTTTTAAAAAATTGTTAAAAAAGAAAATTATTAAAAATCGACGTTTTAGTCCACCCTTAAAATCGAATTGATTGTGAAAAAGGATCTATAAAAGTTTTTTCTTACAAATTGCGACATTACTCCCCCATCTGGGGTTGTTAACTAATTTACTGCTATGGTTTTTATGGGTACAGTGTTTTCGTACAATGTTTTCAACTGACACATTTCTTACACAAACAAATAATGTTAGGTACAAAACCCCTAAAATTGTTTGTTTTTTTTATCTATTTTGACTAATTTATTATGCTAATTTCTATTTTAAAATGTTTTCAAAATAAACTACTTTCAGTAAAACCTGACAAAATAATATGAGTTAGAAAAATATGTTGGTTCTTTAATAAAAAAAAAATTTTTGATTGGAAAATTTCAGTGACTTTTGAGCTCCTAAAAAAGACGGGATAAAAACCGAGGTATTCGTACATATATTATGTAAAAATCGGCGAGAAGGCCAAAATTTACGCAAATAAGAAAGACGGCGACCGCATCATACTGTCTAATCATCGAGCGTCTTACTACTCGAAAGAGGCGAGAACTGCCATAAAAGAAGAAATAAGTGCCGAATTTCACTTCTTCGAGGCCGAAGAATGTATTCTGTACAGTGTACCCGATTAAGGGTAGGTTACGAATATCAACCACTATCCACCTCATTACAGCAGGAAAAAGTTTAAATCGATTTATCTCAAACCTACATTTCTCAAGTCGTGCGCACATTTTCCAAAGACACTGCTCTACGGATTGACTTGATTTTTTAGGCATTTAGAGTACAATTCAGGCTACGGTTGGAACCTAAAATATCCAAAATATATTTAAAATTACCATTTTCCGGGCCATGAAAGGTAAATATTTTGATGTAAAAATCGAAGTTCTTTTTTGCAACCATCGCCATTTTGTCATTTTTTTTAAATTTATATTTCCGAGGTTCCAACCGAAGCCACATTCATAGAGAAAAAAATGTACCAGAATTAGTTTATTTTAGATAACTACGTCGGTCCGAAACACTGCGCCCGATTGGACAGTCATTTCGAAATATGAGTTCCGCGTTGATCTGTTGCTTGTACAATTTGCAATAACACGCTTTGCAAAAATTTTAAGTATTACTTTAAATATGAATAAATAAGAATCCTAAATTTCAGCTCAATAGCTTTAACAGTTTTCTCAAATTTAATTCCTAAAGATCAGCTTAAAAACGGCTGTTCACAGTAGGTAACCCCCTTAATTATTAATAAAAAACGTTCACCCAAAAAGCCTATTCAATATCTTCATTTTACAAAGAAAATCATGTCTCTAAGTGGTACAGTTCGGTCAATAGAAATATTTTATCAAAGCTCTACGAAACCAAATTTGAATCATTTTGGAGGGCTGTAAAATGTAAACTGGCCATTTTAGGCCCAAAGAAAAAAATACCCCAGGTTCGTTTTTTGGGCACAATTTAAAAATATACAAAATTTGAGCAAAATCGAACAAAGAGAGACATGAAAATATGTGAGTTGATTTGATATGGAATAACCTAGGGATGAGAAACCTCTTTTTACAACGGGCCAGCTACAAATTTAAAAACGTTGTGTGGGCCGCATGTAAGAAACTCTTTTTATTAACAAAATAAACCAGGCGTAACATTAATTTCATGCCATGAAATGCTGATACTTAATTTTTGGAAATGATGGCATCGAGGCCATGCCCTATGAGCGGCACAAAATAAATGTCACTTATTTGACACTTTGAAAAATTAAATTTATATTGTACAAATTTTGTAAACTTACCAGAAACTTTCAGGAAAAACTATTCGTGACTGATAAAAAATTTCGGCAGCGTAAATAAGTATGTATAATTTTTATTCACTCACGTCACAGTTTTAAATCAAGACGATTCTATATTATGAAAAACGAATGAACTATATAGCCCGTGATAATCACAGTTGGTCATGATAATCGCTGTCACTTTGCAGATGGGTATGACTAAACAAATGAGAATGTGTTAGCGACAAAGAGATAGCCAGAAGTGGTCTTTTAAAACCACACTGATTCATGACTATCCAAGTTGTGCGGCCTATAGGCCGCATTAAGGGACCTAATTATCAGCCCTGGTACTGTGAACCACTAGCACAAGTACAAATGTATAATAATAGCGTCGTATTTGTTTATAATTACGTAAGAAATCCACCCATGTATCGTTATCAAGAAGGCTATCATGTTGATATGCTGGGGGTATTCTATATACCCAGACTCCCCCCCCCCCCATACGGTTTCTATTTTCATTTCCTATTGATGACTTGAGTATTTAATTTGACAATTAAGGGTATTAACATTTTCAAAGTAACACAAAAATATATTTTAGAATTTTCCTTTTCTTTAAATTTTCTGCACACTCATTGAAACAACTCACGGGCCGCCTACTGTTGAGAAGGTAATCAACAGGTGCCGCTATTTAATTTGGGCATAATAAATTACTTTATTACTGAAATTCTTCATTTGTATAGATTCCACGTATCTTGAAGAGGTCCGTGATTGGTGCTAAGCTAATTACTTTGCCTTCAATTATATTTCCATAACTCTCATAGGGCTTATCCATTTGATACTACGTAATCAAAACTATTATTATTGAAAATAAAAATCCAAATTTGCTCCTTTGGAGTTATATATCCAGATTTAAACAAATAACTTAAACGATTACTAGTTGAAATCAAAACAGTAATTAAACACCGTAGGTTCCAGAAAAACTAATGCAAATTTGGTAAAAATTCAAGATGAAGTGTAGGTCAAATTTGAGCAGTTAAAGTCACAGATATCAATTTTCGAAAGTTGCTAAGTTTCGCAAGTTTTGCAATTAATAAAATTAGGATAACAAAATTACTATTACTCACATTTCATCAAGCATTTTAGATGATAATACTCTTAAATATAAATTAATCCTAATAACAAAATAATTACCTGAAATACGTTCAATTGGTACTGGTGTGATGAAATAACACAAATCGACAATGCTTTCTTCAGTTTTGAGCACTGAATGGTACTGTGGATAATTTAAAATAAACAAATTACATTAATGTTTCCATTCATTATTTTCATACCAAGATAAGCAAATATGTTTTGAAATGCTGTAAATATTTCTACTATGAAAAGTCACACGAAAATTTTTCATAACGATAACATGATAATAATCATTGTCATATACATACGTAAGCCTATCATTATCGTGTAGTTGCAATTTGCGACTTGTAAAATATTTAAAATTTCTTTATAAATATTTTGAAGATTAATCGAATAAATCACAAAATAAGAGTGAATCACACATTTTTATGAAATTAGAACCAAAATGACGTTTTTGGGTTCAAGGAGCAGCCGCGCAGATGTTGTTTAGATGCTCCTGAAATTCCAACTTGTCATATACTATGATGTAGCAAAGTGTGGAATCAAGATGGACCATATGGTCTCATCAGCGAAAAGTAACGAAAAAATCAAAAATTGAGGAAATGAAATTGGAAAAGAACAAGGAAAAACAATGAAACGGAGAATTAATCGGGATTATTCATAATCTCAAGATTCAGAGAGAAAATAAGTAAATTGAGCGAAGAAAAAATGGACGAAGAAACTAATAACTCGGACTGCGAAACTCAACTCCAGGCAAAAACCAAACTGGAAGCAAAAAAGAAACCGAATAAAAACCAAACGAGTACTAAGACTCGGAAGAGGCAAAAATAAAACAGGAATTAGAACAGGATAAAGAAAGAGAAGAAAGTAACGAAACTAGGAAAAATGATGAAATAACACCAGCAACCCAGGAGCTGGTGTCAATTTACCTTCAGAGAAGAGGCCCTCAAAAGGGTGAGAAACATGGTAGTTACAAACGAAACCATCACCGAAAAAATTATCAATCAGAAAGCTGAATTCGTATTAAACGTAAAAGTTACTTGGGAAAGACATAGAAACAGCAAGCAATTAATGCAATGTCATAGATGCCAGGATTGGTGTCATGCCACCGAAAATTGTAGGCGTGCACCGAGATGTCTAAAATGCGCGCAAAGTCACTTTACGAAAGAATGCACATTACCTTCAACAGAATCCGCAAAGTGTGTCAACTGTGGAGGTGCTCATTCAGCGAATAACATTAACTGTCCTACTTATCAAAAGAAGTTAAAATTGGTTGAAGAATATCGACGAAGCAACACACAACAATGAACACAGTACACTTCGGCACCACCACCAAGGACAAACCCTTGGGAATTACGAAATACACAAGTACATCCACCATCAGCAGCGACAATACCTTATCAGAGGTCCTTCCCTCCTTTAAGGTCCCCTATACGATCAACGACGTTATCACCATCACAAAATCCTGAACCAATAAGAAGACAAGAAGCACAAGAAGAAAACATAGGAGATACATTTACGAATCTCGCTGATATAAATATGTAATGAAATTAACCAACACACAAATATGAATGAAATGTTAAGAGCCCTAAATGATTACAACAATCTATTGAAATCATGTCGAACGCAAGCCGAAAGATTTAACGCGACCTATAATTTTTTCAAAAATTTACACACATATGGCTGCTAATCTAAAAATAAATTTGTGGAACGCAAATGGTATAACAAATAAAATTTATGAAGTTAAAAATTATTTAAACAAAAACAATATTGATATTTTATTAATTTCAGAAACAAAATTAACTGAAGCAAAGAACCTTAAGTTCCCAGGGTACTCTGTCCATAGGCAAGATAGAGGTGGTCACGGGGCAGGAGGCGTTGCAGCTATCATTAAAAACGACATTCCACATAGACAAATTGACGTACAAGGTACTAGTATCGAAGCTTTGGGGATTAAATTACTTGACAACACCACAATAATTATTACATACAATAGACCATCCAACAGATTTAATGAACGCGACTTTGACGTACTTTTTGGATTGGACGGTAAGGTTCTGGTTGCCGGTGACTTGAATTCCAAGCACACGCACTGGAACTGTACCTCGACGAACACAAATGGTACAACTTTACTAAACTACTGCATCAACAAATACATTGACATTCTATATACCGACAACCCAACACATCATCTTATGAACAATACGACACCGTCCACAATCGACCTCATACTAGCTAAAAACATGACTAACGTGACAAGACCGAAAACTAAAGCAAAACTATCGTCGGATCACAATATTGTCCAATTCCGTATTGAAGGAATTGAAAAAACGCTAATAATAGACGATTTACAAGCTTTAAAGACACAGACTGGACTAAATTTCGGCGAAGGCTTGATGAACTAATTGAAATAAACAATAACATAGACAGCACAGACGAAATAGACATTGAAGTTCGAAAACTGACCAGAAACGTGATAATAGCTAAAATCGAAAATTCCACCACCATAACAGCAAATAACACCAAATATCTGTTTCCAGAAGACATTCAATTATATTAATTCAGGACAGAAACTGGAATCGTAAACGATGGCAACAAACAGCTGACATACAGTACAAAAACACAATGATCGACTTAAATAAACAAGTACAGGACAAAATAATACAATACAAGAACAACACCTGGAACAACTTACAACATCGTTAAAACCAAACGACAATACTCTTTGGAAATTGACGAAAAGCAAAACGTAATCCAATTCCAGCTTTAAGTAACAATAACTTGATTGCAATGACGGATCTTGAAAAAGTTGACTTTTAGGGCACACTTTTCAGAGAGTACATACACTAGATGGGAATGATACCGCTGAACAAACCCAAGTTGAAACCGACGTATTTGACTTTACAAGCAAACAGTATGACATTAGCCAACGACAATACGAAAAACTAATTACAAGCCCAACTGAACTTCGACTACACATTAAAACGCTACCAAATAACAAAACTCCAGGACCTGATAAAATTGAAAACAAAATTATTAAAAACTTTTCAATGAAAGCTGTTGTGCAGCTGACTTACATTATAAATGCCATTTTTAAGCAGCAATACTTTCCTCAGGCCTGGAAAGAAGGACTGACAGTACCAATTAAAAAACCAAACAAAAACGCCACTGATCCAACCAGCTACCGACCAATAACACTACTGAATACTATGGCTAAACTGACCGAGAAAATTATACTTAACAGACTAATAACTGAAGAATCGAAATTAAAAATTACAAACCCTTATCAGTTCGGGTTCACTCCTGGCCATAACACGACTTTACAAGTGGCCAGAATTGTTAATGATATAATAACAAATTACAACAAGGATAACGTTACGGTATTGACACTGCTCGACATTGAAAAAGCCTTTGATCGAACTTGGACTGACGGACTAATTTACAAAATGATACATTACAAATTCACTAAACATCTTACGAAACTCATACATTCTTACTTGACTGGCAGAACCATGAAAGTGAAAGTGAACGAAACTATTTCGACAGCCAAGACTATACAGGTTGGAGTACCCCAGGGTTCGGTACTAGCACCTAAAATATTTAACCTTTACGTAAACGATATACCAACATTTACAAAGACAAAGCTGGCCCTGTACGCGGATGACACAGCTATTTATGCCCACTCATTTAGCGCCCAGGTAGCTAGCAAACAAACTCAAATACACTTAGACATAATCAGATGATACTTCGACAGATGGAAGATTCGATTGAACGCTGGAAAGACAGAAACCATTGTTTTTGCCAGAAAGCGCACAAATCATAGAGTCTTCCAACCTTTGACCATTAACGGGCGACAAACTAAACCAACAACGACAGTGAAATATCTTGGGGTGACTATGGACTCAAGACTAAATTTCGACGCCCACTTACAAAGACGAAGGCAACTGGCTTATGCCGAAATGCGAAAGATCTATCCTCTGATGAAGGGGAGGGAAATGAGCTCAGCGAATAAATTGATTATTTACAAAAGTCTACTAAGACCAATAATAACATACGCGTGCCCTGCATGGGCTGGTGTGTCAAAGACTAGACTAGGACCACTGCAGGTTTACCAAAATCGCTGCCGCCGGCTTATCACAGGATTAGATCGATTCACGAGACTGACAACACTGCACGAAGAGACCAACATAGAATTTTTAAAAGACCATAATATAACGAGACTGTCTGACAAGTTTTACGCTAAACAAATTAAAACTAACGACATCACCAGAAACATTACCAAAGACAACACAAGACGTAAATACAAATTACAATTTCAAAACTTACCGACATTTAACAGGTGACAACAAAATAATAACGACAACCAATAGCTGCAACGCCTTTGTAAATACATAGGACCCAATGATTAACAAAATCGCAAACACAAGCAGAAATTATTATTTTTTTTTCCACAAGATTATTTTTAGTTAGTATGTGTCGTCATTAATTCTTTTATTTATTTGTCTGTTTATTTATTAATTCTGTTATTTTGAATCTTTAAGATTCATTAAATATTTTAAGTTGGTTTTTAAATGTTTTTCCAACAAATATAAAAAACCCTAAATAATGCCATTTGAACGACAATTTAAAATATAAAATAAATTCATTATGCCGAATTTTTATAAACCAACAGGCTAAAATATCTAAACTGAAGATATGTGTAAGCATGAGGGGCTCCAAACAAAAGACAAATATTAAATGTAGGATAAACAACTGCATTGTGTGAGTGTTTTATCTTGCATCATTTGTAAAATTGATAATTTTGAATAAAATTATTTTTGATTTGATTTGATTTGGTTTTAATTTTGTAAAACAGCCCCTCGTGCCACACCTTGTCGTATGCTTGAGATATATCTATGAAGGCCGCTGAGCAATATCGCTTATTTTCTAAAATCTTCCTTAATTCTTCCGACAACTCTGTGCACCTGCTCAATGGTCGAATGATGTCGCCGAAATCCAAATTGGTGGTTTGAAATTAGTTGTTTGTCTTCCAGAAGAGGCTTTAGTTTGATCAGTAACAGTTTTTCGAACACCTTGGAGAGAATAGGCAAGAGGCTGATAGGACGATATGATGCAGTTTCTGTTTGATTTTTGCTAGGTTTTGAAATAAAAATGATTTGTGCAGTTTTCCACTGCGAAGGAAAGCAGCCCAATCTAAGGATAGCATTAAAAATCATTGTGATCATTTTTACCCCTTCCTGCGCAAACTCTTTTAGGATTTTGCCAGTTATTAGGTCGTAACCCGGTGCTTTTCCTGGATTGAGATTGGATTGATACTATAATAACTTATTCTATATTTATTCATTTTATTCATTTTATTGATAATTATATTATAATAGTCAAAAGTCGAGAAGCGGTTAGAAATTATTAGTTTCTAATCACCTCTAATGTAATCTGATAATCCCAAAATTTTTTTGAATTGGTGTTTCTGATAAAACATTTACCTATCTATACATATATGAATTATACACCACACTTTGTTAGTATCAAAATTTTTATATAATTGTAGTGATACAAAATATCATTATAATTTTTTCGCTAATTCGAGAATTCGTATCGGATAACCGACTTAAATTATGAGTATTGTATATAATTAAAACTTATTTCTAAATGAAACACAGACATTAACTTAAAACTTATATTATACGCCTAAAAAATTTTGTCAAAAATGTTAAACATTGTAAGTAAACGCCAGAAGGAAAATTTCTGGAATGATGGATTCATATAAATGATAGAAAAATATTTAATGACTTTGAATAAAAATGCTTAATTGTTTTTACCAGATAAACGATCCACTTCTTTATTTGAATGATCTTTAAAATTTTGAATACTGACCTGTAAATGTTTGATAATAATAATAAAAGATTGCATTAATTTAGAAATGATTTTTATATTCAATAATATCGCAAAGCGCAAATAATCAATTTAACAAAATTTATACAGATATCATATCCGTCACCAGAATGTTTTACAAATAATCAAAAATGTAGAATGGAGATCCTTTTCTTTCTTCTGCTCTTCCAATTGCTTAAATAAATTTAAGTCTTTCCGTTATCCAAACGGGTTAAATGTTTTTGTATTTAAATGGTTGCTTTTGGCAAAGCATAGAAAATAAAATAATAAATGTTTTGTTGTTGAATTCTTATAAAATAGGGTAGCCAAAAATACACTTTCTAAAGTCTTTTCCCAGCATCCTGTAGTTAAAATGCTGAAGGCATAAAGTAAATAAAAAATAATAAATGTTTTCAAATACCTTTTGAATTTATAATCCGGACTTTTATATAAGTCTGCGTAGAAAAACACTTTCTTGCTAAACACAGGCGCACTATGAGACACTTCCACGATCAGATGTTACAGTTGATACGAGTTACGCAGGATCTTCTCTTCTTTTGATTGACCTGTTGCTACGGTAATTATCCAAATTTAACTTTCTAATTGTGTTCTTCAACTAAATTGTATGCCGTTAAGTAATTTTAAATTATATAATCCTCGGATATTTGAGAGTTGAGTTGATAATTAATATTTTCCATTTCTAGAAGTTGCAACTAAGTTTGCCATCTTGAATTTTATCTATCAAATTTAATGAATTTTTGGATCACGTTGCAAATCGACCATCGAGTTCAAATACTTCAAATATCAAAATTCAACTAACTTTTGCTTGCACAAAATACCAATTTGAGCTGACTTCAACAATTTGTGAGTCAACTTTATTCCTTTTTGCTATTTTTACTTTAATGAAATTTCATGTAATTTCCAGAGTTGGTTCCATTATTGAAGAGATTACTTATCCGATACTTTCCAGTTGATTTCCATCACAGTAGTTGATTTGGTAGCCATTTGAAGTAGTACATTTGACTATTTTCATTATCACGTTCCACTTATCAACTTTTATTGGATTTTCACCCTTATGTACCTTTTTACAATTTTTGGACATGAATTTATGATCATCATACACAATTAGATATAATAGAATTTTGGTTATAAACAGATTTTCATATAACAAGTTATTCACAGAGATTTATCAATTCAAAGTTTATAAACGTAAAGGTTATGTTTTTGAGATAACAAATTATAACAAATTTCATTATTTCTAAGATAAAGCATCTTATTAGAAGATTTTGACTTGTTCACCTTCAAATTGAATGTATTTAGCATGTTTTGATATAGCTTTCATATCTTTAATGATCTTATTAGTTTTGTAATATGTGAAATAGAGTTGGATGTGTTTATCTGTTAAATCTAATGTTTAAAATGAGCTTAATTTTCCTAAATATAATGATAAATTCAGTTTTACAACCATTTGTATTGTGTGGGGTCATTTTAAATCACAGCAATATGTACGAATACCTCGATTTTTATCCCGTCTTTTTTAGGAGCTCAAAAGTCACTGAAATTTTCCAATCAAAAAATTTTTTTTATTAAAGAACCAACATATTTTTCTAACTCATATTATTTTGTCAGGTTTTACTGAAAGTAGTTTATTTTGAAAACATTTTAAAATAGAAATTAGCATAATAAATTAGTCAAAATAGATAAAAAAAACAGACAATTTTAGGGATTTTGTACTTAACATTATTTGTTTGTGTAAGAAATGTGTCAGTTGAAAACATTGTACGAAAACACTGTGCCCATAAAAACCATAGCAGTAAATTAGTTAACAACCCCAGATGGGGGAGTAATGTCGCAATTTGTAAGAAAAAACTTTTAAAGCTCCTTTTTCACAATCAATTCGATTTTAAGGGTGGACTAAAACATCGATTTTTAATAATTTTCTTTTTTAACAATTTTTTAAAAATTTATTGGTTTTTTGGACTCCTAAAGACAATTACAAACAGCTACAACTTACATTTGTTAAATTTATTTTTGTATATTTTGTATAAAGTACAAAATACAAAAAGTAATTCCGTTTTAAAATGTAATTATGATTTAAAAAGTTTTAATAATGAACTCCATTACAGAAAATCCGTTATAATTCGGGTAATTTGATGAATTTTACTTTAATATTTTTTGGACACATTTTCAAGAGGCCACACTATAAAAATATGTACTAATAAAAAAGAAATCGAAAACATTTATAGGTCACAGTAGGTAACCCCCTTAAGGTCCCAAAATTGGAGTCCCTGATTAAATTTTGAGTTTGAGTCAAAAAAGGGTATAATTCAAAATTCTCAAAACATATATTATTTGTATTATACTTTTGGCTACTTGCATACCAAATTTTAGATTGGGCACGCATTTGGATTTTTTGGTACTTGTGGTAAAGTGTTTCGATATACGACCACAATCATTAATTTTGATCTCACTCTTAAACTAAAAACGTGCCCACGCTAAAATTTGGTATTCAAGTAGCCAAAGGTATAATAAAGATAATATATTTTTTCGAGAATTAGAAATTACCCCTTTTTGGGGACCTTAATTGTTTATTTACAAAAAAATCTCATTAAAAAGGCCTATTCAATGTTTTTATTTTGCAAAAAAATTGTGTCTCGAAGTGCTACGGTTCGGCCAGTAGAAATAATTTATCGAAGCTTTAAAAATCCAAATTTGACTTATTTTGGAGGGTTGTACAATGTAAACGGGCCACTTCAGGGCAAAACAAAAACATACGGGTTCATTTATTTAGCATAACTGAGAAGTATATCAAATTTGAGCAAAATCGAAAAGGGATATGAAAATACGCTGGTTGATTTGATATGGAATGACCCATACATAATAATTATTATAATACGGCATAAATATAGCCGCCATCTAGAATATGATTGCCTCGGCTGTGCGGCCTAAAGACCATCATGAAGAGAAATTAACAGATCAATTTAAGAAGTAAAAACCTGATTCAGAATCATATCAGAATTAGTATTTAATAATAACGGCATCACCTTGTGTGACACGCTGCCCTGAATGGATACCACATATTACAGAGAATACAACGCATTTATTTCTTCCGATTGGTGGTTGGGGGGGGGGAAATACATTTAATTCCGCAAATCCACTACCTTGACGAGGGATTGTTTAACTGCTAGTCAGTGAAGGCTCATAGGTATTTGCTATATTTATATTTTTCACTGTTTTGTATAGTGTTTTAAATCAAGACCACCGTTCACAGTTCAAACAACGTCGCATTGTCGTAAATATTCAGTAGCGTCACTATCATAATGCGAGCGGTCCATTCGCATTAAGCAATATTATGCAAAGTTGCTATTCTGTTTAGGAAAAGCGCCACCCTGTCGCTATTCACATACCAGCCGCCACTGCTTCTCAACTACAATAAGTGTTTCCAAATTTTCCACAAGGTTTGCCAATCTGATACTATATTATCAAAACTTATAAGTATGTATATTCGGTTATGAACGTCTTGCGACGTTTTCCCGATACCTCCCTGTCTCTGCTCGTTGCGTGTTGAAAATGTGTCAGGAACACAGAGGACCTACAGCTTAACGTGGATTCCAAACCACGGGAATAGACGATTTTTACACCGCCTACTCCTATCAGGGAAGTTTTTTTAGCCATAAATAATGTTATCTGGGGCCAGCAGATAGACATTTGGTGAGCGAAAATTTCTTCTATAGATAGCACCTCACAGGATTTGAACCCGTGAATCTTGGCTTGAAAGCGAACACGCTAGCATTTCAACCATTCGCTCACCTCACCAACTTATAAGTACATAAATATAAAACACAAAAAAAATTATTAAAATTGCTGTGTGAAATAAAAAATTATTGACACGTGAGAAATTTTTAAAATATTATTAACGTAGGTAATAAAGTGCATTTCATTAACAATGCGTTATTCACTAACTACATGTGTCATTCTGAGTTTGATAAAAAAAATTCGTCATTCCAACTTTAAACATTTGCTGATTTGTACTCCAGGTTTCATCGAGTCAGCTTCAAAGTACCTACATTTGAATATTGAACTTAAAAAAAAATAAGTCAAAATGCCTGAAAAAAATTCGTTAATTCTTCAAGAATGGGAATTACGAAATGTGAGCAACAAAATGACCGAGCTTATCTCTGTAAGTTTTTTTTTTGTAAAATATTTAAAATCCGAACCTTACAAGGTTTTTGTTTTAGGATAAACCAAGTATAAGCGCGGTTGAGGTCGAGAATTTATATAACAGATTAGATGACTTAGCCAAGGATGACGATTTATCAGAAGATGTTAAGCTTTTTGATCTTAGCAAATGCTACGTAAAATTCCTTACATGTATCAGCATCTTTCTGGCAAATGTTAACTATGAACTCGACGACTTTGTTCAACTCGACAAGTGGATCCAGGTTATATACGTAAGTTCTAAAATTGATTTTGCCCAAAATTGGGAAAATACTTACCTCATGTATTTCAAGGACAAACCAACCGGAACAGAACTGGCAAAGATATTTACAGAAGACATTGCAATGCCGATATCAGATGGAGTGTGCATTGATTATTTACAGCTTGGAATTCAACATTCAATAAGTCTTATGAATTTTATTAACTCCGTTGCTGAACGAAATATGTTGAACCGCCTTTTAATTACATTTAAATTTTCACGTTTGTAAGTAATTTTGATTTTTTTTAACATAAGCGGAAATACCATGCTGGAAACAAATGTATAAAAAATGACTATCAGAAACGAATTTGGATATAACTACTATATATAAACTCTTAAATTGGGGTAATGTAAACTGCCATCCAAATTAACCTTTATTTATTTTCTTCAATTTTGGTTTTTAAGTCGGCATGTAAACTGTCCTCGAACTGTATAATCCCTACTTATACGTAAGTAGGAGATTATAACGATTAGAATTTAAGAATGGCTTATTAAATAGACAGGGCCGGTTTAGACGGGGATTGTAGGGAGTAGTGACCGAGTGAAAATCGCTAATTTCACTGCAGAACTTCATTGTTCACTATTATACGTGTGATGCATTATAGGGACATTAATTTTTAAATTAAACTACCCTAAACTATCTGCTGCGCGTAAAGGCAAATCGGCCGCTCAGAGGTGCATCAGCCGGGTCGAGCTTAGGTTAGTGTTAGGAAACGATTTTTTTTCGCAAGTTGAACGTTAAAAGTTAGAAGCACCAGAAAAATCTACAACCGTTTTTCATCAATTGTGCGCGAAAAGGTCAATCGGCCGCTCAGAGATGTATCGGTCGGGTCGAGCTTAGGTTAGTGTTAGAATATGATTTTTTCCCGCAAGCTGAACGTTAAAAGTTAGAAGCACCAGAAATGTCAGGAATCTGGATGGCTCAACAAAAACACCGTTCGCAAGGAAATCCTCCGTACGGTCCTGAGTTGTCAACGGTAATTACAAATTCTTGATCTCATCCTGCATGTAAACTCCGCTCATACATTTTTTAACCTTGGAGGGCAGTTTACAGGTGAGCTTAAGTGTTGACCTTTTGGCTCGGAGGGCAGTTTACATGCATTTTGAAAATCTACCTGGAGGATGAGGGCAGTCTATGTATATTTTTTTATAATAAATTAAAATTTTGCTTTTCTTTTCAGGGAAAGGCTTTACAATGCTATTTGCATGTGTGGTGATTATGTATTACAGAGCACTATTCTTAAATTCATTATATATATGTGCTCTTATAACGAAAAATATGAATTTGCCATTAATTGTTTTAAAGGAAATTCATATTTTGAAAGTTTTTTCATAAGGACGTCCGTGTACGATTTTGAGGATCCTGCTAGAAACTTTCTGACCTTGGTTAACAATGACTTCAAACGAGTTTTTTCGGTGAGAGCAAAGTACTTACAAATTGATCAAGATTTTCAATTTTATGCGTTATATGTAAGTAGCAGAGTTAAATTATTATTTCCAAATCAGAGGTAGAATAGTTTCAAAGCTCAAGAACTCTAACTTGCGTGAGGAGGAGCCAAGAGGGTGAAATACATACATATACGATTGGATAGAGGATTCTTTAGTACTTTCTCCGCGAATTTGCGATTCGCGGAGAAAGTACTAAAAAATCCTCTATCCAACTTATCCAGTACTCCGCTTTTGCACAAGATTATTATACATATACGAATTTGAGCTTTCTGCGTCGATTTTTAGGGTTATTAAGCTTTGAAACCATGTCTATACGTAACCTCAAAAATATTTTAGCATTCTTTGTTCACTTAACTAGTATTATTTTTTTCTCCTAGGATGATGAAGATTACTATTCCGTATGGCTTGATATTAATACGGTTTCTCAGACAATATCAATCAGCTGCAATATCAATCTATTTCCTGAATATTTGGTATCTAAAGGCAATGGAAAAGTGGGAAATGAATTTATAATCTTTAACTTTAATCAAATTGCCAAACTTACATATAACTTTGATCGGTGAGTTTTATTAAATTTCAACTTTATGCTGTTCATAACATTCCCTTATTTTTAAAATATTTCCGGGCACAGATATTACAACACCAACTATTCCAATTGCTGCATATATTTTCGTACAGCAACAGACGATCAAAGTTTTGTGACGCAAAAATTCCATTTTGAATACATTGATTTCAAGGATATGAATAAAATAGAACAACAGATATTACCGTATTTGAGCGATGGTATGAACTTTATCATAGCATAGCATTTACTAATTAATAAAATAATTCTTTCATTCTAATTAAGACTTTCTTTTAGCACTTTAGCAATCTGGTTAAATCGATAATAATTCGCCCATTTTGCTGCTTACCTACATATCGTAGTATTAAAATATATTAGGTATATGGTATTATTTCAAAGTTTCCAGTTATTACAAAAGTCATTTCCTATGTAACTTTTTTATCTGATTTTTATAATTTTATTATTGTCAACTATTTCATAATATGACACTGTATTAATTAGATTTGTTCCTAAGTTAATATTTTTGAAAATATTTCTATGTCAAATTAACTACCTATAGCTTAAGTTAAGTTAATAAGTTTTAATCGATATTAATTTTATGTTAATAAAAAATAATGCCTACTTGTATTTTTGCCGGACAGGACATTTGGGCGCCGCCGTTTGGGCGCTGCCGTTTGGGCGCCGCCGTTCGGGCGCTGGACGTTTGGGCGCCGGCCGTTTGGGCACCGGACGTTTGGGCGCCGGACTTTTGGACGCCGGGACTTTTGGGCGCCAAAAATTTTTTCTGAAAGGATCTCTACTTAAGATATTAAAATAATTATTGTAAAATGTTTCTCTTTAATCATGTGAGAAAAAGAAGTTATCTTTGTCATACTTACAAAAATAAACCATTAGAAAAAGGATAGAAAATAAAAATTTTAGTAAGTCCAAGAACATGAGTGGCACTAAGAGCGTCGGGGCATTTTAGTTTAGTCTATTCAGGAACGACATCTTCTGTCGATAATCATTTGATTACAGTCGAAGTTGAAAGGATACAAATCCTCAGATTTGTAACATCGATTATTTTTTGTTTTTACGCGATTTTTTGGGGGTGAAAATTTTACTGCCCCATACCGCTACTATACTTTTTAATGCTATTTCAAGGGTCTCTAAGCTCCCGGTTTTTATTTATCCCGGTTTTCTTGATATGTGGCGCCTTCTCGTATGTGTAGTCTAGTAACCAGAGTCAAAAAGGTTTTGACGATGGATTACCCTCCTTATCGAATGCACACCCCAAAAATCGAAGAAAAATGCGCTAAATTTACGTACTTTTCAAATTGATTTTTCTCGAAATTTTTATTATATCTTCGCTTGTTAAAATTATGTCATTATACTATATAAACCTTCCTCTTTACAATAGGAAATTTTCAATTTTTTTGGAGTGGTCAACAATAGGTAATCCTCCCCGTGAAATTAATCTTTAATTTATAAAAAATAAAAATTTTTGGCGCCCAAAAGTCCCGGCGCCCAAAAGTCCTGGCGCCCAAACGGCGGCGCCCAAATGTCACGTACCGGTATTTTTGTTGTAATCTTGATTTTAAGCACCATGTCTAAATTTTGAATTTTTATAAAAGATTTAATTTTTATTTCATGGTTGACTAGACTAGCGCTTCCCATTTTTTTTTTGCTGTGGAACCCTAAATTATCCATCTAATTCTGGTGGAACCAACTCATTGTTTTTACTATGTTTGCATAGTGAACTTGAAATAAATGACTATAATTTAGAATTAAAATACTTGATTGCACATATTTAATGTGAAGAATGAAATTTTTTCACAATTTTACTTGGAATAGCAACAAAATTGGGTTTAATGTCCGACAGTTGAATACGAAGGTCTGGAGCGGCATCCAGTCTACTTCTGAATTTTTTTTGTGTAGGCGTAAGCTGAAAAGCCACTTTCGCATCGGTAAGTTGTTGGAAAGGGAAGCAGAACCATAATAGCCTTCTCAACGACTCCTGCAGTCGTTGAGAAGTCGTTCATCCTTAAGTCCCATCCAAAAGTCATTCAGCTGATTCAAACTTGTTTCTCAGAGAATATGAATTCTTAATATCGATCAAATTCTCGTACTCCGACACAGTGAGCTTTGATGTTTTGGTCTGGTTTGCGAATAGATTCTGTATCCAGCCAATGTCCTGAAACCCTGGAAAATATTCTTTCAAAGATATTATGAGGTTTAATAAATGTTCACTTATATTTTTTTCCACGTCTGAGGATATCTGCAACTCATTTTCTTATCTCAACAAAACATTGGAAACTTTTTTGTACAAGCTTCCAGAAGCTTCATTTGTTTTCCAGCGCAGATATTTTGTCTCTCACTGTAAAACTGGTTGTGGATTTTCCCTATAAGAACCTGGTAACTACGTTGAGCTTACCGAATATGTCAGCCAAATAAGCCAATTTCATAAGCCATTGGAGCGCTGCAACGTTCTTCACTGCGTCTTCTTCAAGTATGCAGATAACTATTTCAGACATACATGGTTTAATTAAATTCTCTGTAATCGTGTGTAGATACATAGTTTCTCGGCTCTCAACTTAACAAAAGTGATGCTTCTTTTGCGTTTTCATTGTCGGTTCTTGCCGACTTTTATCGATAAAAGTGTTGGCCAGCGGCGCAAATTCTCGGAACCCCTGTAACCCTTCCACGGAACGCTAAGGTTCCGCGGAACACCATTTAGGAGCCGCATGACTAATCATAGTTATTATGATGGCATAGATACCATAGATACCATCATCCGCACGAGGTTACTTTGTGTTTGTTGTTGCATCATTGTTAATGATTGATTGTGCCGAGATTGGTGTTGGATGCCTTCGTGTACAGTCGGTTGGGCATAAGTGAGCCCATGTTGAACTTGATTTCTCTGAGACTCATATGACAAACAAAAGTTTTATCACACTCGACACCCGAATGGCACAGCACGAGGGGGTACTGCAATCATTATCTACAAATTATATGAAACAACTTGTTTGTCTGTTTGTTCGCTATACATTCCTAGGCCCTTTGAACGATCCAAACCAAATTTGGCAGTTATTCTGTAGGACCCTGTGGAGCTATTCTTATAAAAATGGAGCAAAAATTCGCGAGGAGAAAGAAATTATCGGCGTTTTTCGCTTTTTTTAAACGCACCCTGTATGATCGTACCATATCATGAGTGTTCTGATTAGTTACCGATTTTTCTCTCTCCAGTCGTTTTACTTCTTGACAAAAGCATCGTAATGCATCTCGTCTATGCATGTGACATGCGTTCAATGTGTTACCGCATACATGGAAGACCTACTTGTTTAACGTGGGCTCCGAACCACGGGAAGTGTAATACACTTATCTTTTGGGGAATGGGACAACTCGACGCGGCCGACTCGCCGCAGCCATCTCGCCGCGGCCGACTCGCCACGAACCCTCATTTGGTATATCTTGTCGCAGTCGCCATTATCGCGCATCAAATTATTGCAATGTAAATAATAATTTATTCTAAAAGTTATAGTTAAGAAATCGGTCCGTTTAATCTACAAATAAATATATTTCTACATGAAGAAGGAAACGGCAAGGGTTGTCTTCAATAAAAATCATAAGCAGGTCGGGCTTGTCCAAAAATAAAATAAAAGTACAGGGTAGTAGATTCGGGAAGATTTGTAGCTTTGTGTAGTCTTCTTTTATACCGGTCGTTCTCTCCTCTCCGCCGCCGTCGGTAGACACGCTTCTGCAGGCACAGGCCGTTCTCAAGGTCGCCTAGCGTTGCACCCTCGCCAGCTTGTTTCTATGTCTTGCGACACTCGTAGTTTCAGCCCATAGTGGTGCACCGTATAGCATGATGGCTTCTGCTACATAGCTCAGCAGTCTTCCTTTTGGTTCTCTAGGTCTCTTTATATTTGGGAGCATTCTAGACATCGATCGCGTCAGCTTCAACGTCTTCTCCGCCACTTTCGTGGTGTGTTATCCGTAGTTCAGGTGCTTGTCCAATATTTTGCCAATGACTTTGGGGCTTCCATTTGCCGAGATAGTGCCAGTTTTGCAGAC
Source organism: Podabrus alpinus (assembly GCA_932274525.1). Classification (NCBI taxonomy): domain Eukaryota; kingdom Metazoa; phylum Arthropoda; class Insecta; order Coleoptera; family Cantharidae; genus Podabrus; species Podabrus alpinus. The sequence continues at coordinate 89,224,581 of OW026455.1, read as the reverse complement.
ACCACAATGGTTAGCTCGTCTGCAAATCCAACCGGCCCCACTCCCAGCGGCCATGGTAGTCTGAGTAATCCGTCGTACAAGACATTCCACAACAGTGGAATAGGAACTCGAAATAGGGACGGTCTACCTCTTTATTTAACCTTTGGAGTAGGAACCTCTCCAGCAGCTTGCCGGCATGGCGGAGCAGGCAAGTGGACTTGTACGCGCTTGGTTCTTCTCCTTTCCTCAGTAGGACGAGTCTCGCCCTCTTCGAGGTTTCCAAATATTCCCCCCTCTTTAGCTGCTGATTGAAGGTGTTGAGCAGTGTGCTAAAATTTATTTTGCTAAACTTTTTTAAAATTAACGCTGACAGTCCATCTGGGCTCCAAGGCTTTGTTTGTCTTCATATTTTCAATCGCCTGCTGAAGTTCTTGCAGGTCGAATAGTGGGATCTTCTCTTGTGGTGTCGTAGTAGGAGGGACCGGTAGCACAGGTTGGTGTGTTAGAAATAGAGTTGTAAGGATAGATTGCACTCTTTCCCAGGTCGTGCCATGGGTGAAAATTATAAAATCTAGAAGTCAATTAACGTCATAAAATATGTGAACTTATTTATAAGAAATTTTAATCAAATTTAACAATTAATTAGGATGACGATTTTGTAATTGAAAAAGCTAACTACGGTCCTGCATTTCAATACTGCAGTATATTTTTAAATTTAAAATTTGAGCCTGAAACTTAACGAAATCTCTTAGCTCGATTCTCCGTTCAACCAATGGCGGTAGTAAGGGGGGCAAGGGGGCTATGACCCCCTCTAAACCATTATAATTTTAGTAATTTTTCAGTTTTTAAAGTGGTTTTTTAATATTTTTTAAATGTTGCCATTTTAAAAAAAATAGCTTTTCTTCCCAAAAATTAGATAGTAGGTGCCTATCATTGCATTCAATAACTGCAATATTTTGGATTGACGAGAAGGGAAGGTCAAAAATTTAACACCAGTTCTTTACAAGTAAGGCTTATCAAAATAGATAACGATGATGACGTATTATAAGTTTTGTATTACAAACTATAGGTATTATTATTTACCTATTGTTTACATTTAGTACATATATTTACAGATAATTATACAATTATGGCTACAACTTGACTATTAATTAAATCCAAGTCGAACGTTTAACTTTACGCAACTTCTAGAAGGTATCTCCAAAAATGTTGTCTGCATCAAATATTGAACTGATTCCTATGGAAGAAATTGATCCTGAGGCAAGTATATTATTTTTAATTATTTCAAATTTTTAAACTTCCGGTTCGTTTTAATCTTTGTTATATTTTCGTATTTAATTAATATTCTTGTGTTACCCTGTAAGTATTCTTCATGTACACCTGTACAAGGAAAACTTTTTAAATAAGTTCATTAATGGTAATAAATAGGAAATGTAAAGTTTTTTTTGTTTAATTAATATCTATGATTATTACAATTTGTCTCGAAAAACAATAATAGCAATAGTTTTTCACTGCATTATTTTCTGATAGCCAAGACATGCATTGATGAGTTATAGATGGGAAAAAAATTTTGTTACTTTATAGTAGTGAAAAATTATACACCGAATGGATTTTAATTGCAATTCCGCATTTTAAGATTTAAAATTCAATTTTGAGAAGGTTTTAAAATATTTTTTATTTTTTAGCGACCAATAACTTCAGTTCCTGAAAGAAGTCGTGGAATCTCGAATAACACAAAATTTATAGTGACCGTTTTTCTCCTGGCTTTTATCTTCACTTCGCTGGTTGTCTATATAGCCTCATTGATTCATGAAGATAATTAAATTATGTATTTTACATGTATTATTCTTTGTATAAATCAATAAAATGTAATGAAATAATTAATATATAACCTAAACCAAGTTTTATTAAATTCGCTTAAACTTATGTGAAGTCCCCCGTAGTATATTCCACAATACTAAATACCTCTTCTTCTTCTTGTTCGGCTATTCCATCCATTTTTGGATATAAACCTCTTCAAGTTCATTTTTCCACCTTGATCTGTTTGATGCCACCCGCACCCAGTTCAGTCTCGCCGTCAATTTGAGATCATCGACCCATCTCATTGGTGGTCTACTCCTTGGTCTTTTATTCGCGTAAGGTCTCCAGTGCATTAGCTGTCACTTCCATAGTTCCGTGTCACCTCTCGCTACATGTCCGGCAAATTTCCATTTTAATGATGCTGCTGCTTCAGGTAAATCTTTGATTTTGGTGTTGCTTCGTATCCACATATTTGTTTTTCGGTCTCTGAGTGAAATTCCCATCATGGTTCGTTCCATCGCGTGTTGTGCTACGCGAAGGGTATTCATATTTTTCCTTGTCATTGTCCAATTTTCGGCTCCGTAACTCATAACCGGAAGAACTCACATATCAAATACTCCTGTTTTTAGATGTAGTGAGATCTTCCCATTCTTTAAAATGTAACTGAGCTTTCTGAAAGCAGCCCAAGATTGCGCCATTCGTCTTTTGATTTCTATATACTGGTTTTCTCTACCCAAGGTAAACGTCTGGCCCAAATATATGTAACTATCAACCCTTCCAATTTCTTGATTGTCAATCACAACTATCCCATCTCCATCGCACATAGTTTTGGTTTTATTGATGTTTATCTTCAAACCAATTTTATTCGATTCGTCGTTCAGCTGAGTTAGCATTTCTTGAAGCTCCTCCAGATTTCTAGCTATCTGCACCACATCGTCCGCGTATCGTAGGTTGTTAAGATATCTTCCGTTAACGTTAACGCCGCGTTTTGTCCAGGATAGTTTTTTAAAAACGTCTTCTAAAGCGAGAGTAAACAATTTCGGCGATAGGCTATTCCCCTGTCTAACTCCTCTATGTAAATTAACGGGTTCGGTTTCTACGTGCAGGTTGTATGTAGCTGTGGTTTTTGCTGCAATGTTCTCCAATAATATCGAGTATCTATAATCAATTCTACAGTTACGTAGAGCTCGCTGTATCGCCCACGACTCTATGGAATCAAATGCCTTCTCGTAGTCAACGAATGCAATATAGAGTGGAAAATTGTATTCGTTGGATTTCTCTATTAGGATCTTCATTGTTAGCAGGTCACTGCAGGTGGTCAGCTGTTCTGTAGTTTCTTAGAAATCCTGCCTGTTCTTGAGGTTGGTAATCATCAAGTTTATTCGTTAAGCGATTTGTGATTATTTTAGTGAGCAGCTTGTAAAGGTGTGACATAAGGCACTCGTTCAGTAGGATTGCAATGGTATTCATCAGATTGGTACCTCCCTCTAAAATCATATCAGAACTCACTTCATCGTCGCCAGGGGCTCGGTTTGATTTCATACCTCTCAATGCCATTTCTATTTCATCCACGTTCACTTCGGGCAACTCCTCCGATCCTTCATTCATTATTCTTCGATTGGATTGTAGCACATTTTCCTTTTGAGGTTCCAATACTTTTGACGAGTAAAGGTCAGCATCATAGTAGTCCTCCACAACTTTAAGTAGATGGTCGCGATTTTTAATTATTTTTCCTGCTTTATTTGTGAAAGAATATATTTGTTTTTGTCCTAATTTAGGTCTTACGCATTTCATATTGGAGTTATTCTCAATCACCTCTGTTATTATTGCGTCATATGTATTTCCTTGTTCTGTGTTCTCTAATCTTTTTCCTTATTAACTTCTTGACTTCTATGTATTCAATGCTACCCTTCTGGCCCCTCCAGTTAATTTCACGTCTTTTTTCCATTAGTTTCTTTGCATCATCACCTATTTCGGGTTGCGTCTTTATTTTTATCAATTTTTTCTTTGCTTCCTTGACACTGTCTCGTATCGCTGTTGTAATCTCTTCATTAAATTTATCTAGTTAGTTTGATAAATTTGTTGTATTTATGAGCGACAGTTTCTTTACCATGAGTTCCTGATATTCGTGACTTATTATAACTTGAATTTCGCCCCTTGTAGTTCTAGATATACCCTTACGAAACATTCTGCGTCTTTCCAATTTCACGTCTATTACCAATCTTGCTCTAACCATTCGGTGATCGCTTTTAACATCAAAGGAGTTCAATACCGATACATCTTGTATAATGCGCTTTTGGTCAGTCAGTATGTAGTCAATCTCATTCTTAACCGTCTTATTAGGGCTTATCCATGTCCATTTTCGATGTTTGCCTTTTCTGAAAAACGAGTTCATCATGTATAAATTGTTCTCGCTAAGAAAATTTAACATGGTCGCTCCTCTGTCGTTTCGATCTCCAATCCCATAATCACCAATCTGCATCACTAAATACCTACCTTTACTATACTTATACGAAGCTTTGCTATTTCTTTCAAAAACAGTGCAAAATCCCTGGGTTCTAAATTTTGGGATTACAGATTTTTTCTGTCATATTGATAGCATTATCTGTACAAAATTTCAACTTGGTATCTCATCTGGAAGTTGGTTTTATTTTTCAGAAATAAAGGGGCGTGAGGGGTAATTGGGCACTAGGTTTCTTAATTTTTATACAATTATTTGGAGGTAGTTAATTTAATTGATTATTGCTCCCAAATTTTTCAGCGTTTTAGTTTTATATTTCTGTGGCTTGGTACAAGAAGTGACCAAGTCAGTTTTCGTCTGTTTTGAGATTTTTGGCCAAAGTACTTCATAAAAACATGAAGTTTTCAATGTAAAAAGCGCCCATGTCCAAGACCTTCGGAAATCATGTTCACACAAACAAGAAATACTTATGTCATTCCTTAGAACCTTGAAACTAATTGCTAGATATATCTAAGTAGACATAAGCATTCAGATAACTACAGATGTTGGTGCAAGAAAGTCATAAGTCATAAGTGAATATCTACCAATATTCTTTGATCTACCAGGTGAGCGTGTATATGAAGATGATGAGTAAAGAACACTATAGCAGTATTCATTTTAGTTCATTTTCTGTTTTATTTTGATATTTTTTCAATAAAAAAATTAATCAAAAACGGTTTTATTACCTAAGTCATTAATTTCCCGTTACAAGTAGGTATTTCTTGTACCAAGCCACAGATTTAAGCAAGTTAAAAATAATTTTGAGCAACCCTTGACGATTTCAATTTTCAAAGTAGCCAACGAACTTTGTCTGTGTGTTTTTCGAAATACTGTAACATTTTTTATTTCTGCAAAATATTTAGACCCATAAAATGAAAGTTGAAATACAGAATAATAATTATCATGAGTTTTATAATTTTCAAGTACCTACAAAGAGTAGTTTTTGAGGCTGGTAAAAGTTAACACCCAATTACCCCCCTGTGGGGAAATTGGTATAAAATAGTATAAGAAATAAAAATAAGTAGTACAAGAAATTTGGCGTACAATATTGCTTTTGGTTTTCTTAATAACACCCATTTCCCCAAAATTTTTAACTAGTACCTTAACAGAGTTAGAGGTATAACATACAATTATCAAAGTGCCCAATTCCCCCTTTTACCCTACATACTGTAGTCCATCCGTTTTAAGTATGCAGAGGTACGGCACCGAACGGCAAATCAAATTTGCTATATTTAAATGTTAAGCAATCACCTGTGCGGTTCGAGGCCGCACCTCTGCATATTTAAAACGGATGAACAATAGTAAATACTTTCGGCTTTAGATTAAGTCAGTGACGTAACGATCGATCCCGTTGCCCCCTTAAAAAAGAGGCGCACATATTTAATAAGACACTGAAAACTAAACAACCCCTTAAACAAGAAAACAAAATATCGGATCAAATGCTTGGTCACTTTCACATCAATAAGAATAACCATATTGAGAAATTTCTGCTAAAATCAGCAGCATGTCGCCTGCCGAGATCATTGAGGTTATCCACCAGTTGGGATGACTTGAGGAGTAACAGAGCTGGAGACCGCTGTATTGGATGCAGTACAATGAACCCAGTTTCGTGTCTTAAAATTTGCAGCAGAAGTTCTACGTTCTACAATTTCATATCGCTAATGTTTCATACGCCAGTTTTTAGTGGAATGGATATACAAACAGAAGGACAAACTTTGAAATTTGTACTATAGAAAATTATATTGCAGCAAAGAGATCGATCAGGTTGATGCATAAGTTCTTATAGTTTTTGGTTTTCAAGGTAAGAGTGCTTTGGAAATAAATTTGTTTGAGAAATATCAATGTCATTGTAATGCCAAGTACTGTTTTATTGAATTCTTGTTGAAATTTTAAGAAATTGTTATAGAAAGTTAGGGGTAATTGTTGGCTAAACAAAATATAGTGTCAAGTACAAAAAATGAACATTTCCGACATATTTTGCTAGAACCATTTGTGCCGTTTACGCAGAGAACGCCATCGTAGAAGGTGATGCACGAAAATGGTTGTCTTATTTCAAAAAGGGGCATTTTAATATGAATGGTTTCCCACGTTCAGGGAGACCATGCGGCTTTGATGAATAACGATTAAATACTTCAATTCGTGATGATCCACGTTAATCAACTCGGGAATTGGACAATATGATGAATTGTGACCAATCAACTAGCGTACGACATTTGCATTCCATGGGAAAAGTTCAAAAGTTGGGTGTTTGGGTCGGAATGGGACGTTTCGCCGTCGCCGTTTCGCCGTCGCCGTTTCGCCGTCGCCCATTTCGCCGTCGCCGTTTCGCCGTCGCCCATTTCGCCGTCGTTAATTTCGAGGTTCTCTCACATCCCGGTTGCATTTATCCCGGTTTTCTTGATCTGTCGCGCTTCAAGTATGTTTAGCCTAGTAACCAGAGTCAAATCCGCCCTGGAGGGGTGCAGAGCGGAGCGGAGCGCAGCGGCGCCCCGTAAGGGTAGGATTTGACGATGGATTACCCTCCTTTTCGAATGCACACCCCTAAAATTGGAAACGTAATAGTTTACTGCCCCATACCGCAACTATACTTTTTAATGCTATTTCGAGGTTCTCTCACATCCCGGTTGCATTTATCCCGGTTTTCTTGATCTGTCGCGCTTCAAGTATGTTTAGCCTAGTAACCCTCCTTTTCGAATGCACACCCCTAAAATTGGAAGGCAAAAAAAATTTAATTTTTTCACTTTTTTGGCAATACACGAGTTATTTTCCATTTTTTTGATTATATTTATTACTAAAATCTAGTAATCACACCCCCATCTATCCGAATTTCAAAGAAAAATTCAAATCGGAGAGAAAAAATTTCACTCCATTTGAAATTTTTTGGATTATCGCAACATTTTAAGTTGGTAATAAATTTTTACTATATAAATGAAACAGCCTCATATTGTGAGTGGGTTTGAAATCCCAAAAAAAATTCCCATAGGTTAGGTTACATTTTGTTCTTCTTCTAAAACTATTAATTTTATTATACAATTTTATAATAAAACTTTAATTGTAACTTTTGATTTATAGTTTTTAATTAACGACGGCGAAATGGGCGACGGCGAAACGGCGACGGCGAAACGGCGACGGCGAAACGTCCTAGACCGGTTTGGGTACCATACGTTTTGAGAGAAAACAACAAAAATCAGCGTGGTAGCATTTGTGCTTCTTTGCTTGCTCGTCATCGTTTAGCTCGTCAACAACATCGGCCGTCTTTATCCCAAATTATTACTGGTGACGAAAAATGGTGCCTTTACATCAACATCAAGAACAGAAAGGAATGGCTGAGCCCTAACAAATAAGTAAATCCTCGTGCAAAAGCTGGTGCCCATCCACGCAAGGTAATGTTGTGCATCTGGTGGGATAAAGAAGGCGTCATCTACTATGAATAGCTTCCGAGGAATGTAACCATCACTTCTGAGGTTTATTGTCAACAACTGCGTCGCCTGGAGGCTGCAATTCAAGAAAAACGACCGGCAAACATCAAGTGGTTTTGCAGCATGATAATGCCCGTCCTCATACTGCTAACATTACAAAAGCAGCTATTCAAGACGTCGGTTGGGAGAAAGGTTATTCCACATCCGCCCTATTCTGACAGAAAAACTGCCAGAAAGTTAGGAATCAAAACCAAGAGTTCGGAAAGTAAAAATTAAACTTTAAATTTTAAAAAAACGCTATTAGGAACTTATGAATCAACCCGACATTTGGTTTTTTAACATTTCCATGTCAAAAATATTTAAACCCAAAATGTCAAGTTTCTCAAGCTAATTTGTTTTGCTTTTTATAAGTTCTTGGGTGCTAAAAACTTTGCACACGTTTAAATAATAATCAACATTTCTAAAGCCTTTGACGTCATATAAATTCTTTGTTAAAACTGTTTGGTATCATCTTACAAAAAATGTGATAGGCTATAGCCATTTAATTTAAAATATTCCATAAACGGATTGGTAAGCTGTAGTTTCAAAATCTAGTTATCTACTCATAATCAATGTTAAATGAAGTTTTCAACAAAGACTTTCCCACTCTTATGTGGTAGGGTGATTTTCTATATAGCACTTGCGGGAGGTCATTATTCCAAAATTTTTAATCAATTTTTTATTTGAAGTTGTTAACTGCGCGTATAAAATGCAGCTTAATATGTACATGTATTTCCTAATTTCCGGGTGTTGGACCATAATGTAATTTAATTTTTTTAGTAATATATTAGAAATTCTGATTTTTTTTTAGTGTTGCCTTCAACATTACATACGAGATAAACGAGATAAACGAGACGGTTGTGGAAAACATTCTGGAACTTTTCAATATTTTTGAAATTCATACCATCATTGTATCTGATGAAAACTACGTGGTGGAATTTCCACAACAATTACCAACATCATGTAAGATTTAAAATCAATAATATAATTATTTAAAATGCACGAATTTATATTTTTTATAGATACTCTCTGTGAATGTATTCTGGCCAGTTCGATCAACGGGCGATTTCCAATTAAGAAGATGATTGTGAAGGAAAGCAGCGCAAACCTTTCTTGTAATTTAATGGGAAAAAGAAAATGCTATACAACATGCAATTTGTATGCAGTAATGAACAGAGAACACATTCCAAAAGTGGTCTGCAACGTTATGAAAAATGGCGAAAAACTGACGGTAAGATTTGAAACGCAATGTTGTATTTAATTTTAAAATTCGTAAATTTTAGGCTTCAATTTACGCTCGTATATGCGAAAGCACCAAATTTACTGGTTTAACTTTTCCGGAAAATATTTGCTGCAAGAATTATAATGTAGTGAACTGCTTGGAATAAACTGGAATATAGTTTATTCCTCATTAAGAATGATTTTTCAGCATCGGAAGAAGAACAATTACGGAAGGAGAGGACTTATGTATGGAAAAGTATTGTGTGAAATTATTTTATATTTTTATGTATTATTGAAATTTTAAATCTCTTATTATTATTATCATTGTCACTACAAGTTGTAAGGTTTAATATTGATTACACTTATTATCAACAAGGGTATTTTTAACAACAAGAAAAAAGGACACCAACCATTTTTAGTTTCACAAATTGTAAAAATTTAATTCTAAATTATTGTGTAGCACCCTCTTACCTTGTGGGTAAGGAATCCGACACAAAAAAATAAACGAAGCAAATTTGGACGCCACCCGTTTTATTATAAAGGTCAAAAAACGGGAAAAGTTTGATTAACGTGCCACACCACCATAACCCTAACCTTTTATAATTCTAAAATTGTGGTAAATTATAATAATTATATGACCTGATGATAAGGTTCTCGAAACAGTTTCAGACTTACACTAGCGTTTACTTGTTCTTCGTGGATCAGCACGTTGTTTAAAAAATTGAGCTTGTTTAAGAGTCCGTTCGAAGTATAACCACGACAGTTGGAATTCCTTATCTGACTTTATAAACAATCAATAAATTCCATAACCAATCTGAATCTCCAGATGGTCGCAAAATTTAACTTTGAAGCCTTAAAAAAAGAAAGGAACAAATACAAATTTAAGGATTTGTTCTGTTTCTTTGTTTTGGTCCTTCAAAAAGTTGGTGTGTAGACTTTTAGGAAAACGACTGTAATTTCATTCACAGTGGTATAAAAAAAAAGTTCTATAAAGGTAAATGAACATTCTATTAAAATATTCAACCGCATTTTATTATTTCAACCCATAACTGACGCCTCCGTAGCTACTACGTTCGACGATGGTTTGACATCTTGAATAAGAAGTCTAGTTCAGGCTCTTTTCCTCCCATGGGTCCATGTTTGCTGACACACTTTGAGGAGGAATCTTCTACTTTCTGGCCTGATCGCTGGTCTCTTTTTGTAGAAAAGTGTGGAAGCAGGGTGGACGATATGGTATAAGAAGTTATGGAGGACGCTCACGAAGTGAACAATAAGCCTCAGAGAGAAGGCCCTGGAAAGGGTGAAAAGCATGGAAGGTATAATACAGAAACTCTGTAGAAATACCATCGATCAACCTCCCCCCCTCCCCCGTCTAAAGCAATAATTGAAGAGGTCGTGAAGGCACTTGCCCAGAACTCCTCCCAAACTCTTCAAGATCTGGGAGCCCAGGATAGTGGATTCTTCCTGAGGGGAAGAAGGACGAATCTAAAAGAAGAAGCACCCCCCGCCGGGACTATTTATTAGCAGTGAAGAGGGCGGCCAACAGCAACCCTCAGAGCACAGTTCAACAGAAAATATTCGAAGTAATTGTCTAGCCCGTAGAAGATAATATATGTCAAACAGTCGAAGAAACAAAAATCGCATTGACCAGCATCAGATTAGCGGACCTTAGTATAAAACCGGATAGGCTCTGTCTGATTAAGAATAAAGGTGTCGTGGCGGAATTATATCCTTCGATAAAGAAGCTAGTAAGCAACCGACTACTTGTGGAAATACAATTGGTGGCCCGGGAACCTTCAACAACATGGCCCTCAATTGCGATCCAAATGGTGGATAAATCTGTTTACAAGGACCAGATAGTCCTGGAAATGGAAATGAATTTCCCCGACGTGGTCAAATGGCCGGTGAAGCAATAATTTAAGACGGGAAGACTAGAATAGCTTGGAGAGAAGCTATAGGGTACACGATCACATCAGAATTTTCCGATGCTTAAAATGTCAAAGATTCGGCCACACGGTCAAATATTGCAAAGGTGACAATAACCACTCTATGGGATCCAACTTGTGTAGGGTGTACAAAACTCGTCGTATAGACTTTACACATTCTATCGCGACCACCACGGCCATCGTTAATGAATAAGTCAAATAAAATCTTACAAGTAAATCTCAGGCGACAGCGGATACCCAACGCTTCGTCGCGGAAAATAACGATCTTCTAGCCACTTTTTCGGAACCCTACTGTTATCAATCGGGAGCAGGAGGATACCTCCTTCCCTTCCCTCCAAACATCCGGACGGCAGTACTCTCCGGCGACTGCTTCCGGACCTGCATCTCGGTTAACGATACGGTTGGAAAGGAATTTACGTTCTCCTTCCATCCGCACGTCTCCAGCAAGTTCGTCATGGTCACTTTAATTACCTTCAGTAACAAAGTGACCTACTTTTTCAGAGCCACATACCTATTTTCCTCCTTCAGAGGATATACATTAGCAACTGGTAGACCTCCAAAAAGTACTGGGTGTCTGCGGAAGGGGGAAAGCTTTCATTTGTGGGGATTTCAATTGTCGCTCACGCATTTGGCAAGACACAGTGTACTCCAACTCTAGAGCCCAATCTCTGGAGGAATTCATTGTACAGAACGACCTTTTCGTATTCAATAGGCGCAATTAACCGTCTTCATTTTAGGGCTCATTGGGAAGGAAGATCAACATAGATTTAACCCTAGGAACATTTACTACGGTAAACGAAACTCACTCATGGGACTTTTTGAACACATTATCATAACCGACCATAGAACGATCACCTTCCAATTCATGGAGTGTCTAGAGCCCATCAGGCTAATCAAGAATAGAAAGCTGGATACCATTCAAGCAGAAACCATCGAGAAGGAGTTAAAACAGTGGACAGAGGGATCTGGGCCTAGGACAGCCAATCTAAACACCGAAAACGAGATCGAGGACGTGGTGACTGAATTGCACGATAGGATCCAAAACTTAATCTCGAAACATGCAAAATTTAAAAAAATCTAAGTTGGTCGACCAGTCTGGTACTGTACATTGTAATGATGTAGTCTAAGGAGAAAATTCTTAAACATTCTAAGGACGTGAGCTGGAAAAAATTTTTGGAAGAGGACCTAGTCCCAAATCGCTGCGGTAATAATTAGGGTAAGCCGGAAGAAAATTCCATACACGTCATCCGAAATGTACAGGAAAAGATACCTAGACCCCTTCGTAACAATATCCAAAATCAGAAAAACGACAAATAATGGGGATGTCATATGACAGGATAAAAGAAGATGAGGAAGAGACCAAGACATCTAACAGAGAAATCTGGCCAAAACAACCACAGAGGTCGAATAATGAACAGGCTCAAAAAAGAGGTGGGTGAAGACAAAAACATGAACGTAAGCAACTTCCGGGTTGCAAGCCAAGGCACAAAGAATGCAACAGTGGAGGTGGATAAAATGGCAATGGAAACAGTTCTGAAATCCAAACTCCAAATAGGGTTAATTAGCGGTTGCAAAGTAGGGAAGAAAGAGCGAATGATGAAGAAAATGTGGCACGGACGATTTTCAGGCAGCCGAATGCACAAGAAACTCAAAGGCACACACAGCAAACGGCAGAATGTGTCGGAACAGAAGACCATAAAATGACAAGTTTTCTTCAGGTCAATCTGAACCACACGAAAGCGACCCAAGATCTGCTGCTATACACGGTTCAAAGTAAAAAGCATCGATACATTGGTACCTCGATAAATGAACCATTAAACAAAGAGGTGACTGGACACATATAATCGATGGAAGAGATGCCATATTAACATCCAAACAGGTATAAATACTACAATTAGTGCATGCAGTACTCACCAATTGGTCCCGACGGGTTGGTCATGGAAAAGTTGGACACCAAAAATTCCGAATCTATCAACAACGAGAACGAAGTGAAAAATGGCATAGAAAACCTTAGAATGGTTTCCTGAAGAAAGCATGTGATTATTCCATGTCAAAAAGAGGACCCACTCCAAGGAAACAGATGTACTGGTGGTTGCAAAACGTTGTAAAAGCGAGGAAGATATGAGGCAAGATCAAACTAAGGTACAATAGACTTCGTAGAACAAAACACCTATGGGAAAAGAAGAGGCAAGATTATCCATAACGTCTTACATGAAAGTCTTTGTAAAAGAGATAAACAACAGCAAAAAAAAAGAGTTTACTTAAAAGTCCCAGTAAATCTTCCGGGCGAAAATTCACATTTTATTTTGCAAGAGAAAAACTATTTTTCTATACTAAAGTTAGTCATGTGATTCATTGGGAAACATAATTTGTAATTTTCTTTAAAATATTTATTTTAAAATTAATAGATACATATCCGATAATACATATGTGATAAAGAAATAGATACTTATTATCGCTCAACGTTTCGCACATTTTAAATGTTCTCGTAATCATAAAATTTCTTGAACGCGGCTAAGAAGGTTTGATTTAGAAATCGTACTGCTGTTTTAATTAAATTGACTTCAAAATATAGCTGAAAAGGTAATTTATGAATTTTAGTATTTAATTAAAAATGCAGTAAAACATTGATGTACTACATTTAGGAAACAACTCCAGAAAAAATACAAGAACCAATTCCAAGCAGTTCTTCGAAGATGGATAAAAAGAAGGAAATGACTCCAGAAGAAGTGCAAGAACCAACTGCAGGCTGTTCTTCGGAGAAGGATGAAAATAAGGAAGCGACTTCAGAAGAAAGTCAAGAACCAATTCCAGGCTGTTCTTCGGAAAAGGATGAAAAGAAGGAAACGGCTTCAGAAGAAGTTCAAGAACCAACTCCAGGCTGTTCTTGGGAAAAGGATAAAAAGAAGGAAACGACTTCAGAAGAAGTTCAAGAACCAACTCCAGGCTGTTCTTGGGAAAAGGATGAAAAGAAGGAAATGACTTCAGAAGAAGTGCAAGAACCAATTGCAGGCGGTTCTTCAAAGAAGGTGGAAACTAATATTGAGTTGCTTAAAAGAGAGGGTTCGATGAAAATAAAACCTGGACGCGATGGATGGATAAAACTGGGAAGGGTGAAATACATAATGATATATCCTGTTGATTGCGGTAATTCATGTAAGGTGAAAAGTGCCATATGTACGGCAGATGGATTTGAATTTGATACTACTGTTTTTAAAATAAGAAATATTAAAGATAGGTTAGTATATATTGGATTCCTTACATTTTTGTCATAAAATCGAAGTGTAATTGATAATAATTAATATTCGAAATTTACTTTTTAGACGTCTTGTGGTATATTCTGACGGTGGCGCAAATGAGAATGATGTAATACTCCAGCCAGAAGTTACTATAAATAATGAAAGCAATGATAAGTTCTACTACGGTCCAGCGAAAGAATTTGAAAACGAAATAATAACGATGGGAAACGTTACACGGTAAACATAAAATAAATAAATAATAATCAAAAAACATTTAATATTGTTTTTAGATATTATACAGGTATCCCTGTAACTATACTTTGCCGCTACGAATTAGAACACGAGTATTTGAATGAAATGTATAGATATCGTACAAGGGGAGCAAAATTGGAAATTGGTTATATTTCAGCAAAGAATAGACGAAAATTAAATCGGGTCATGCGATATGCAGCAGATAACAGATGTGTTATGGTAAAAAAATTTCAAATGATTTTCATATTTAATTTCATGATATTAACTTTTTTATATATTATTAGGGCATGCTTCCAAATTTTTCGCATTTCACATTAATAAATACTAAAAGTCTTGACAAATTGAAATCAAAGTTCAAAAAATATATTAAAAAAAACAAGTTCATAGAAAATGCGGACCAGGTTTCTCGCCTAAATTTTTTCCCCCATATTGTAATGGAAGGAGTAGATCGTTCAGCATATCATGAAGATGGAGTTACGAGTGTAAAAATTGGAAATATCGAGTTTGGTCATATTATTCCATGTCTTCATACCCAATGCAGCATCAACCATAATCATAAATCCCCGCGTCAACCATTTAAACACCTTTACGACTTTTTAAAAGAGTAATGTTTTTGCAACTTTACATTAATTAATAAATACTAATCCAATTTTTTAATAGAAGACGAGCAGTGAACTCTGTATGTGAAGGAATAAATGCTGAAGGATCATACCCAGTATTTGGAATTAATATGGAAAAAGTGAATGTACCGGAAAATGATAATAATGATGAGAGAAATAGAATCCGTGCAGGTGATGTAGTTTATGTAAAATACTAAGATCTGTCTCATTTATAAGTATGAACTCCACGCAACGATTTTTTTCGCATATTATTAAAACGTAAAATATTATACTAACCAATTAATTTAAATAAACAGAATAATTAATAATCCATTTTCTTATTATATAAATAAATTTATTAACAAATAAATCAAGTATAAAGCGTGATGAATTTTTCTTTCCTTGCATTTTCAAATGTTTTACTATCGTTTTGAAGAGTAATGCCAACTTGGGATGTTTATGATTTTTCCAGCTTTCAGAATCTCTAAGAAATTTTCAATTTCCGGATGATAAATCCGCACTCATGCGGACCGGCTACCGCAAATGCGTACATGTGACATGTATCCCCTGGTATGAAATGTTGGCGATTTTGTAACGTTAAAAAATGAACGTTAGTTGCGACACACACTGTATTGCTCTTCCGCGCGATAACTTTAATAGTTATCGAAAACTAAAGTGATGTAACACCTTGTACACAACATTTTCATATAAATATATCACCCTGTACACAACATTTTTATATAAATATTAGCTTGCAGGAAACATAAATATTGTAGGTCGCAGGCTTGCATAAAAGTATTTCTGGTATGAAAAATGTTGTGTATTGAAGTAGTTTGAAGCCACACGCGCGTCCGGCCCCAAAAGTCAATAACTGCCTTTTTGCTGACTGCGAAATGAACTCTTTGCAAGGGTCATTTACAGCCCAAAAGGGGGGGAGGCTTTATGGTCGAAGACAGGAGTTAACGGATTTTGGACGAGTTAGTTAAGTTCCGATTGTTCTTTGGTAAGGACAGAATCTGTTAACTCCGCGCGCGAACGCGATTTTTCTAAATTATATTTGTGAATCTTTTATTAAAATTTATTCCGAGTTCTATAATTTAAAGTGGTCTCAATTTCGACCAAGGGTTTCAGAACTACTTCAAGGTAAGTGGTAAAATTTTATGTAATATAATATAAGTACGTGTCAGCATCCAACGCCAGAATCCAAGGCCAGCATTTTTGTAATAATTTATTATTATCAATTTAATATAATATTTAGTCCACTTTGCTGTCTTTTATTGGGAAAGTTTGGGAGTAGAGTTATAACGTCTCCGAAGGGATCAAGAAGATGATCAAGAAGAACAACCCTCTCTCTCTTAGATAACACATAGGGGTGGAGAGGTTACAATGGTGGCAGCGGTGGGATTCGAACCCACGCCTCCGAAGAGACTGGTGTCTCAAACGCGTGTCAAAAAACCGGTGATATACGAGACAGAAATGGTCGATTTTGAAAGACTCGCAAAATAATTTTAATTTTAACGAAAATTAATTTGGTTACTAAACAATATTTAGTACGTTTTTATTACTAACTGGATATCAAGGTGATTACCGTTTTGGAGATCAAAACTGACAACTCCAATTTTGAATATACAGGGTGTCCCCGTGACCATGGAGAACCTTTGAGGTGCTGATAAAGGACACTTTTCTAAGACAAATTGTCAAATAAAATATTTGCCAAAGTCCAAACCTTCCTATAAAGCAATTTTTTGAATTTCTGGTTTCAAACGGCCATAGCTCCGATATTATTAATTTTTTAAGGTTAATGGATTAGAACTTTTTTAAAGATCATTCGCTTAACTACAAATTAGGTTATAACCCCTTATCGTCTAGAATCAACGGATTTCGAGTTATAAATTAAATTAAGAGAAAAAATGTTTAAAAATTTCAGGTTTTTTTTAAATTTTCTTGCGAACCCCGTATCTCTTAAACAAAACGTCTAAGAGAAAAACTAATGGCCCAAACCGGATAGGGAATTTAACGGGCTACAACTTTCGTCAAATAAATTTTTTTGGGCAACCAACCGTTTTCACAGAAACTCTGAAAATAATGAACAAGGTGTAGGTAAAAATTATAAATTCACATAATTACTAAAAACCTCAATTTGATTTATAGCATTTGTTTTAATGTTAAAACATTGTTAAAACGTATCGTAGCGTTTTAACAATGTTTCTTTTTAGTAAAAGGTATAAATATCAAACAATCCAAAATAGAATCGCTTCTAGAACTCACATCTGATCATACGCCTATTGTACTAACGATTAACTCACAAGTATTACTTAAAGAAAAACAACCTACACTATTCAATAAAAGAACTGATTGGGAGTTATTTAGGATAAGGCTGGATGCATGAGCACATAAATTTGTGTGTACCCTTGAAATCGGAAGAAGATTTGGAAATTGCCGTTGAAGATTTAACCAAAGCCATTCAAAATGCAGCATGGCAAGCTACACCTGAACAAAATATAACGAACATCGAAGAACCATGCCCCACTTCGATTAAACAAAAAATCTCTGAAAAAAGAAAAATTCGAAAGCAATGACAAGCCTTAAGAACACCGGAAAACAAAGCAAGATTTAATAAAGCTGCAAAAGAACTTAAAATACTCCTCCTACAACTTAAGAACCAGCACTTTGAAGAATACCTTAGTAATCTATCTAATACCAGGGCAAATGACTATTCGTTATGGAAAGCCACAAGACGACTTAAGCATCCACAAGAGGCAGTACCACCAATAAGAAACGAGAAAGGTGAATGGGCTCGAAGCGATAAGGATAAAGCGTATGCATTTGCTAAACATCTGTCAAATGTATTCAAACCATTAGCTTCAACATCGCCAATGGAAGATAGCAAAATATATAACTATTTGGAATCACCATTCCAGATGGATCTTCCAATAAAACCCTTCAAAGTACAAGAAGTCAAACAAGTCATACTACATGAATGCAACCCTAAAAAGGCACCCGGTTTTGATTTAATCACCGGGAAAGTGCTACACGAAATAACACCCAAGTGTTACAGAATGATTACATATATTTACAATGCGTTGTAATCCAATTTTTTCAACAGCATATAATTTAAGAATTTCACATACATGCACAGAATGACATGACAATCTGTGCAGATGACCACACCACAAATACCCATATAATTTTTAGGTTATTTTAGCCACAGTTTTAGCCTTTTTTCAGACCAGGTTGCTACGATAGCGCCCTCCATTCAACACATGAGCCAATTAAAATTTCCGCCATTACTGATTTAATTTGCCCATTATATGAGTGAATACACCATGGTTGTAAGTAAGGATTTGTTGGTATGCACGAAAACAGCATCCTTAACCATATTGCTGTTAGCGATTCTTAAATTTGTGGCTAGCTGTAAGGCAGCACAAACTCTTATGAAGTAAGAAATCCAATCGTTTCTATATTTTCCGTACTTACCAGTTTGGTAATCCCATGGCACAAATTTGGTGGTATTTTAGCCAATGAGTTTTGTGAATCAAAAATGCCAAGTTGATATCTGAAGGAAACCTGAAAGTTTCTTTTTAATTATAGCGTTTTACGCCTTGCGATTCCCAACTTTCACAGTCTTCGGTCATTACACTCCCTCTCACTTATGGGCTTTCTGATTCTTTGTTCCCAGTTCTTCCTTGGCCTTCCTCTTTTTCTTCGACCATGTGGTGTCCATTCCAGTAGTTGTTTAGGCAGTCTCTCCTCGTTCATTCTCCGTACATGTCCATACCACTTTAATTGTTTCTCTTCCACGACGGTTTTGTGTACTTCTATCAGTTGTCTTACATATTCATTGTTTTTTCGCTCTAGCCTCGAAATCCCAGTCGATCTTCTCATAGCATCCATCTCCGTAGCCAAAATCTTTTTCTTTTCATTTTCCATCATCGTCCATATTTCACTGCCATAAGTTAGCACGGTTTTTATCAGAGTTGTATATTCTAAGTTTACTTTTCCTCTTGGTGGAATACCACAGTATTCCGTTTAGAATACGCGAATACATCAAAAATAGTAAAAAAATTATAAATACCCGGGGGTTGTTTTTAGGGAGGTTTGAAAATAGATTTTGCTTAACAATTTTGAAACTTTGTAAAACTACAAATATTAAACCGACGAATAGCAATACACTAAAAATAGTAAAAAGATTGTACCTATAAGTACTTGGGGATTGCTTTTAGGGAGGGATGAAAAGCTATGATGAAAAGTACATTTTGGTTGAACCTTCTGTAACTCCGTGTATAATAAACTTAAATTGAAACTGTGAATACATAGTGTCAATGATAAAAGAGCCCAAATTCATCAGAAGAGGTTAGTCAACCGCATTAAATAACAAGCAACACTTGTTCGAGTAAGCACTTATGTATGTGGGTGACAAGCATTTTAAATCTGTGCCATCGTTTATGGTCAAGGCGACGTTGGATTGTTAAAAATTCAGCGGCCTAACGACCATTAAGCGAACGAAACATTCTTCTTCTTTAAGTACCGTGCCTGATTTCAGACCTAGGCGACCTCTCTCCTATGTATGTGTTGTGCGTTTGAAGTATTATCACACACATAGGGGACCTACTGCTTAACGCGGGCTTCGAACCGCGGGAAGTGTATACACTTCATCTCCAGAGAGGCTGTACCAGGCAGATTACACCCAGGTGGTCTGCCGTTGCCTTCCGGGGGGGGGGGGGAGACCGTCAGAATAAAGTTTTACTGAGCCCGGAGTTGAACCAGGTATTTAGCATTAGCAGCAACGCACTTAACGAAACATTACCATTAATAAATACTATTCTGAGTTGCTATTCTATTTTCAAGGAGGGCGGTGCACCGTAGCTCTACCTGTACCAGCCGCCACTGATGCCTTTCAGACTAAACCTCCGCACTGATCAATTCGAAACATCGTAAAAATCATCTAACCAATTATTAGAACAACAAAATACAGGTTCCAATGTCCTATTTATTTCTTGATATAAACGAGATTCTGAACTGTCCAGCTAAATTGTAAATCTATTATTACCTTTACCTTGCCGGGGGGATTGTTTAACTAACGTGCTCATCTGTGGAGGTACTACGACTATAACTGAAAATTTTTACTTTTCGGTAAAGTGTTTTAAGTCTGTGCCACGATTTATGATCCAAGCGACGTCGGATTGCACAGTACTAAGCGGGGTAACTTCTATGTTGGGAGCGACGTATTCGCATTAAAAAATATTTTTCTCAGGTTTGGGAGGGCGGCGCCCCATCGCCCTCCGCGTACCAACCAACATTTCTCCTTCTTTTCATCCTTCTCCGAAAAACAGCCTGCAGTTGGTTCTTGCACTTCTTCTGGAATCATTTCCTTCTTTTCATCCATCTTCGAAGAACTGCCTGCAATTGGTTCTTGTATTCATCATCAATGTTTTACTGCATTTTTAACTAAAAACTAAAATTCATAAATTTCCTTTTCAGCCATATTTTGAAGTAAATTTAATTAAAACCGCAGTACAATTTCTAAATCAAACCTTCTTAGCCGCGTTCAAGAAATTTTATGATTACGGGAACATTTAAAATGTGCGAAACGTTGAGCGATAGTAAGTATTGCGATGTTCTTTGCTGTGCTGAATTGGCAAATCAAAAGAATGAACGAGTTTTAAGTCAAATTTTAAATGAAAGTTGAATTATAGAGAGATCATGGCAAGGCGATATAACGATTGACTCGTTATAGAAATTATAAAATTTATATCATCTTAAAATTATTTGTAATTTGTTAGTTATAATTATATTAGTAAATATTGTTATTAAAACTAGGTTAATTTAGAATTAGTTGTGTTAAGCACACTGAAAAGGTTTTCGTGATGACATTTGTTATAACAGCTTGGTGCGATAAATTAAAAGGACGATTATTCGCCTCAATTTAAACTTTAAAGTGCATCGTGTCTCCAATTTACAGTTTTTTCCTAAAAACATTATTTAAATGAAGATTAAGTGTGGTAAAATTTAATTAAAGTTACCGGCCAATAAAAACTTGCTGCATCAAAAACAGGAATGCGTTGAAATATCAACGAAAATTTATATCCTTGGCGACGAATTTGTTTACCTTAACAACAAAAAACAACGATAAAATAACCCAAAGTGAATGGACGCAAATTTTGTGCTGCTCCAGAAAATTTGTGAGAAATGTGTTTTTAAAACCCAAGTAGGAGGGTAAAGTAAAGTTGATTTATTCTGGAAAAGGTTAAATTATATTGAAAATGTTAAAATACACTCACAAAAAACTCAAAATTTGGTATTGATGGCCGAGGAAATATTTGGATGATTGATGAAAATTAACTGGATGATCACAGAAAAGTAAACTGGAGCGAATTCTAGGTGTAAACAACCGGTACACCCACGCTTAGGAACGAACTATGATGCAATTCGGAAGTGGGGTAAGATTTATTTAAATATCCAAGTGCGGGAAATTTAAAACATTAAAAATCAGAAAATCTTTTTTATTTACAAACATTTATTTAGATTTATCAGTTAGAATTAAGAATTTGTTACATTTAGTTTTAAAGCACATGGTTAAAATTTTCTTTCGTCTCCATGACGACAATTTGTGCAAATTTATTAATTTCATTAAAAAATCAAATTGCCATGATTTTATTTGAATTTAAATCAAGTTTATAAACAGTGTGAAAATATGAATCTTGTTCATTCTGAAGATGAGCGAATGCAGTAAGGTAAATTTTACAAACAATCAAAGAATTTCTTTCACTTTTGAGCTAGTCGAGGTAAATACAAAATTTCTCCACACGTAAGTTATCATTGTGGGATGAGCATTCCAGGTAAGGGTCACATTCTTATCATAAGCTTTATTTATATCATTAAGGAGAGGGGTCATTGCAGTATCTATATTTCTTTATCACATATTATCGGATAGGTATTAATTTCAAAATAAATATTTTAAATAGAATTACAATGTTTCCCAATGAATTACATGTATTTTTGTACATTTAGTATAGAAAAATAGTTTTTCTCTTTTAAAATGCAAAATGAAATGTGAATTTTTCGCCCGGATTACTGAGACTTTTAACTAAACTCTCTTTTTGGCTGTTGTTTATCTCTTTTGCAAAGACTTTCATATAAGACATTATGGATAATCTTGCCTCTTCTTTTCTTATATGTGTTTTGTTCTACGAAGTGTATTTTACCTAAGTTTGGTCTTGCCTCATATCTTCCTCGCCTTTACAACTTTTTGCAACCACCAGTACATCTGTTTCCTTGGAGTGGGTCCTCTTTTTGACATGGAATAATCAAATGCTTTCTTCAAAAAACCGCCAATTGTTTTCCCACTTGTAGTTGGCTGTCTACTCGCTTCTTTATCGAAGGGTAGAATTCCGATACGACACCTTTATTATTAATCAGACAGAGCCTATCCGGTTTTATACTAAGGTCCGCTAATCTGATGCTGATCAGTGCGGTTTTTGTTTCTTCGGCTGTTTGACATATATTACCTTCTACGGGCTAGACAATTACTTCGAATTTTTTCTGTTGAACTGTGCTCTGAGGGTTGCTGATGGCCGCCCTCTTCACTGCTTATAAATAGTCCCGGGGGGGGTGCTTCTTCTTTTAGATTCGTCCTTCTTCCCCTCAGGAAGAATCCACTATCCTGGGCTCCCAGACCTTGAAGAGTTTGGGAGGAGTTCTGGGCAAGTGCCTTCACGACCTCTTCAATTATTGCTTTGGACGGGGGAGGGGAGGTTGAGGGCTCTCCCGTTTTGATCGCTGGTATTTCTTCAGAGTTTCTGTATTATACCTTCCATTCTTTTCACCCTTTCGAGGGCCTTCTCTCTGAGGCTTATTATTCACTTCGTGAGCGTCCTCCATAACTTCTTGTACCATATCGTCCACCCTGCTTCCACACTTTTCTACACAAAGAGACCAGCGATCAGGCCAGAAAGTAGAAGATTCCTCCTCAAAGTGTGTCAGCAAACATGGACCCATGGGAGGAAAAGAGCCTGAATTAGACTCCTTATTCAAGATGTCAAACCATGCGTCGAACATAGTAGCTACAGAGGCGTCAGTTAGGGGTTGAAAAAATAAAATGCGGTTGAATATTTTAATAGAATGTTCATTTACCTTTACAGAACATTTTTTATTTAGACCACTGTGGATGAAGTTACAGTCGTTTTCCTAAAAGTCTACACACCAACTTTTTGAAGGACCAAAACAAAGAAACAGATCAAATCCTTAAACTTGTATTTGTCCCTTTCTTTTTTTAAGGCTTCGAAGTTAAATTTTGGGTCCATCTGGAGATTCAGATTGGTTATGGAATTTATTGATTGTTTATAAAGTCAGATAAGGAATTACAACTGTCGTGGTTATACTTCGAACGGACTCTTAAACAAGCTCAATTTTTTAAACAACGTGCTGTTCCACGAAGAACAAGTAAACGCTAACGTAAGTCTGAAACTGTTTTGAGAACCTTATCATCAGGTCATATAATTATTATAATTTACCACAATTTTAGAATTATAAAAGGTTAGGGCTATGGTGGTGTAGCACGTTTATCAAACTTTTCCCGTTTTTTGACCTTTATAATAAAACGGGTGGCGTCCAAATTTGCTTCGTTTATTTTTCTTGTGTCGGATTCCTTACCCACAAGGTAAGAGGGTGCTACACAATAATTTAGAATTAAATATTTACAATTTGTGAAACTAAAAATGGTTGGTGTCCTTTTTTCTTGTTGTTAAAAATACCCTTGCTGATAATAAGTGTAATCAATATTAAATCTTACAACTTGTAGTGACAATGATAATAATAATAAGAGATTTAAAATTTCAATAATACTACATAAAAATACAAAATAATTTATTCAATTACTTTTCGATACATAAGTACATCTCCTTCCGTAATTGTTCTTCTTCCGATGCTGTAAAATCATTCTTAATGTGGAAGGTTTCACGGAGTTCTTCGGGTGTCTTTCCTTTAATCATTTTCGCAACAGTTTTACAGGTAAAGTCTAAAAGACCCTTAATATCAAGATAATTTGCTGCTGTCATTAGCTCGAACAATGTTCCTTGATCCACATTTAAGAAGGCGATATCCTACAACGAAATGTCATCTAGACGCCGCTCCGTATTTACATCACCTTCGGGTGGTGGAGGATCATCTTATGAACAGTTGCCCATTGTATTAACTTTTTCATTATAGCTGAATTAACATTGGGTATAGGAACGACTTCTTCTTCATCATCTTCTTCGGTTCCTAAATTCTCCAATATCGATTTGATAGTCCCAAAGCATTTTGATATTTCAACGTCAACTTCAAACGTTTTGTCATCTGAGGATTGAAGCTTGATGTTCGGCATCTGTAAAATAATTGTCAATATCAGTTTATTATCAAAAACAATCTTGATATTGAATTCAAAAAGTTAAAATTTTGTTTGAATTACTGGTTTTCCAAATTTTCAACATTTGAACTAAACAACAAAACATCAAATCGACCCTAGCATTTAACACGTTAAGTACGGGTGTGGGAAGGTAAATTTTAGGTCCCTGGGCTCAAAATTTTTTTTGATATAATTTAGCTGCTATTCACCCTATATGCAGTTTGGTATTTGCAGTTATCGGAAAATCGCATTTCTTATCGTCTTTTCTGAGTATTTTGTTTGAGACACCACATTGATGTCTCGCCGTCTGGGGAGATAATTGCATAATAATTATTATGCAAACTTACATGTAACTGCTTGATATTGACACCTGTAAATATGATTTTTTTAATTGTATTTAATTGTATTAATAGTTTTTTTAATGTATTTGTGCAGTGAGTAATAATAAAATCTACTTTGAGAGTTCATTTACGTAGTATACTCCAAAATATACAAATTTGCAATCCAATGCTTTATATAAACCGAATTAAACAAAAAATTTGCGACCCAGCATTATAAGTTAGTTCTCTGAAGGGTTAAGTTGCGTTTTCCATATATTTAGTTTTAAAAACATGACACCCTGCGATATACACGCCGTTTAAATATACCAACATATTGTGACACACCATCATGTCACGCCGTCTCACGTCACGTTGATGTCTCACCGTACTTAACGTGTTAAGGGTGAATGACATCTTGTGAACAAAGAATTTTTTACCACCACTATAATCGATTACGATATTTTTAATTGCGGAGTGCGCGTGCAAAGGGGTATATGTCTAAATTGGGTACTTTTAAGTTAACGCGGTTTTAAGGTTTTTACTCTCGTTTACCCTAATAATGTAAATCGGCTAAACAATAACAGGTAAAGTTTTTAGCACATTATGGTAGACAATTTTATGGCTGCATTGATTAATATGGCAAATTGGAACGCATAAATTTATTGAAAAAAGATGACTTAAAGTACCAAATGTAGAAAAATGGACTTGAAAAACGAAGAGACCCAAACGACGCAATAGCTACATCGATTAAAGTACAAGAGTGGAATTCGGATGGCAACAATTACGCATTTTTGTATAAAAAGATTGGTAATTATTATAATTTACTTATTTAAATAGTTTGTTTGGGTAGTTGGATATTTTAATGGGGTGGAACATTTCTTGTATTTTGTATCTGTAATTATGTGTGCTTTGGATTAGTGGTGTTGGCTTAAACAATCTATTACAACAGATTGGTGGTGGTTTATTGTAGGAGATTCGCATCCATTACTTACAGCAACAGACTTTGCCTTAGGATTTATGAACAATGTAATGAAGCAGAAGTTAATACATTTCAATCGTATTGTTTGCATGGACGGAACCCACGGTACGAATGTTAAAAATTATGAATTAACCGTAATGATGATAAAAGACAACGAAAATATGGGTTTCCCCGTTGCTTTTTTCTTATCAAATAGGTAAAGCATTTTTAAATATTTGAAACTATAAAATTTGTTAGCTTTCAACAATTCAACTTTTGCAAGCTCTTTTGAATATACTTGAAATATTTCTAACTTGTTAATTTATTATTGAAAAATATATCAAATTTTTAATGTTAATCAATTTGCAGACAGGACCGTGTTATTCAGGAGGTATTTTTAAAAGCGCTCAAGGATGAAATTGGAGAAATTAAACCAGAATATTTTATGAGCGATGGCGATGCAAAGTATCACGAAGCCTGGAAAACAATTCTAGGGTCGGCGGACGTAAGCACATACATATGTCAAAAATTCACTTTTTTTTGTTATGTTCGCAAACTGCGCTTGTTTCTATAACTCACAATCAGACTTTAAGCACATAAGTCAATTTCGTATGTAGACTAGCAAAACAAGCAGGTGTTCTCTTTCAACCCAAAGTATTGTTTCCACTATATTCGTACTAAAGCAAATAATTTGACTTATGTAAAGTTAACATTTTTGACTTATGTGCTTACGTCCGCCGACCCTAGAATTATGGGTAATACGCCACGGAGATTATTGTGCACATGGCACGTCATGCAAACTTGGAATCGTACAGGAAAACCAAAGATTAATGACCAAGGAATTAAAGATAGCAATGCCAACGATTTAAGAGAGATTATGACGGCGACCAAAGAAGAGCATTTTGTAGAATTGAAGAATAATTATTATATTAAAAAACTTCAGGATGGAAATGAAGTGCAATTTTGAAGTTATTTGCAGAAGTAAGGATAGTTTTCTATTACAATATACTATAGAAAATTTAATTTTTATTTAAGTAAAATCAACATATTTTTTATTTACGTTAGTTTTCTCTCCTAAAATATCAATTTATGCAATCATGAGTTTGTTCGTTTTAGAATGTATTTTAAAGACGACGAAATGGAAAAAAGTGGGCATATTGTCATAGACTCCATGCTGGTATAAACACAAACATGGCATTTAGTCAACTGATTATAGTAAAAAAATCGAGCAAACTACGGAATAATTCATACAAAACGTTTTAGTGTGTTTTTGGCTTTAATAGGGTGTTCTAAATAGTTTCTCAAAAGTCCCCAAAGATTGGGTGTCCGCTAAAGTTTTCAGGGCCTGAAAACTGCTGAAATTTCAGTTCCTAAATTAATTTTTGTGAATATCTCAATTTCTATAGGATTTAGGTAAAAAATACATCAGATAAAAAAGAAAGCTGGAGAAATTCTCGAAAAATTACCAAGATAGACATTTTTCATATAAGCAACCGTGTCCATGATACACGCGAGTGAAATGTCATCTGGAAGCAGGTAAGTATAGTAATATAATATAATTTTGAAGGCAAGGGAAGGATTTTCGAAAAAAATGTTATTCTACATTTCGCTTTAGATTTGCACACTTTATCGATTGAAAGAAAAAAAAATTTGAAATTGGAAAATTTCTTCAAAAAATGTAACATATTTTTCGATTTAAGCTCTTCGAAAGGACCGTTATGTTGTGGATGGATTTTTAACAATCACGCTCGTCGATTGCCAACGAATACACGTTGGACATATTAAATTTTCCTTTCGTTGTGAACTTTTCTTCTCGCCAAAATATTACCATGAATAATAAAAATAATAAAACAATAAACATGCATGAATAAAATAAAATCTCGGGTGTGAGGGTTGGGATAATAAAAACAACGGTTTACCACATCAACTAGTTTCGAACCCTGAACCGTTGTTTTTATTATCCCAACCCTCACACCCGAGATTTTATTTTATTCAGATCCGAGGGGAAGAAAATTTTTTATTCCAATCAAAACATGCATGAATTTGTAATGTTTTGGCGAGAAAAGCAAAGGCCCACAAAAAAGCAGTACTACGAAATTTTAATGATAATGTAAAGGTAGTAGATTTTGTAAAATTTCAGGTAAAGTCTGCTACGTCACGTGAGCACTTTTATTCAGTTGTGTATGGTGACGTTGGTATATGTGATTGTGTGGGTTTATTATGTAGAGTATGTGGGATTTGTAAACATAAGTATACTATATGCGAATGTCTCGAGTATGCTTTGAAAAATATCATATGCAAGCATGTACATATGGTATCTTTGTATGAACGAGGAGTGCTTGCAGACTCTGTTTTAGGTACTGAAATCGAAAATAAAGAATCGGAACCTCTTTATATTGGAGAAGCAAGTGAAGAAAATTTAGAATTACAAAAGGCTGTTGATGAATTCATAGAAGAAAAATGTCAAGATTTAAACAATAAAGAAAATATAGATGATGAAACATATAAAGATATCTTCCTCAAAGATATCTTCAACGAGATGGGCAATTTGAAAACATTGGATATCACAGAATTCAAGAAATTCGCTGTTGAACAGACGTCACTTGTAAGAAAATTCCTAAGAGGTACTACTTCCACAAAAAGAAAAATGGAAAAGCAAACTTATTATCCTCAAGCCAAAAAGAAGCCAAAACAACAATAGTATCCTTTTTATTTTTCCTTAAGCCCGTCTTACATCAGGTCATTTCTGGCGCCATTTCTTGAGCCATATTTCTGGCGCCATTTCTTGGGCCAGAAATGACGCCATTTCTTGATCCAAAAATAAAGCCTGTATTATATCAGGCCATTTCATCCGCCATTTCTAGCGCTGATCTTGCGCAGTAGGTAATTTTAGCAAATTACCTGAAACATTTTGTAGGCCAAATAGTATATAGAACCCGTTCTATTTTGAGGCAATTTTCAACGCCATTTACCTGCGAGAGTGCGCAGTAAAATTAAACGAACGTCAAATTGTGAAAAGTTGTGCTACACATAAAAATTGAAATGGATAAAGAAAGCGATTTAATTGCAGAAAATGTGATTGCAGCAAACATAATAGTATTATTTTTTTTACCAACACAAAAAAATTTTTTAAAAAATTAAATTTTCAAAGGTTATTAAATTTTCAAATTTGATTTTTTAATTTCAGTGAAAAACAAAAACATTTGCGATTATTTAAAAATACGTAACTTTTAGTGATAAAAGCAACTCATTCCTAGCCCTGCATTTGACAATTACTACCTGCCACAGAATCTACCTGCGCATTCAATCTGTACTGCGGCCGCTCACAGGCAAATTGTTCAAAAATAGAGCACGTGTCAGGACATTTCGAGCCAGGACATTTTCCAAGACATTTGCTGTTTTAAACTAGGCAATTTATTTGGCTCAAGAAATGGATCAAGAAATGGCGCCAGAAATAACCTGATGTAAGACGGGCTTTATGCATTTTATGTTGTTATTTAATAATTTTTTTGTCGTTATTTAATGTCGTTTTCAGAAGGAACCCGAATAAAAAGTCTTACTCTTGGCTAGTGATGCAAAGTTACCGGTAACATTGCAATCGGTAATATTACCGGTTAATATCACGCGTGCTTTTTGCCACTTCATACATAATTTGGTTTTAATTAAATGTATAAAAAGGAGATTTTGTTTTTTATTCTATTTTTTTCGTAAGTTACCGAAAGTTTCAAAGTTACCGAAAGTGGTGTAATATTACGGTAATATTACCGTTACCGGTAATGTTACCGTGGTAACATTACCGCTTTGCATCACTACTCTTGGCCTACTAGCGTTAATATAAGCACATAATATAAGTAGATTTCTTTGGTCGAATTATCTACGATACTACATGACAATTAAGTACGAGACAATCAATTTAATATTTCTTCACGCGAAACCAAATAAAATGTAAAACCGGTAATTGTAACTGAAATAATCGTAGATGTACGTTTTAGACAAAATTGACAATACTATGAAAATATTATTTACTTACAGATTTTATCGTAATTTATATCAAATAGAAGATAATTAACTGGATACACTGCCGTAATAATAGGTACGACAATATGGTACGGTGTACGCGGTAGTGTACACTGCCATTGCAAAACACGTCTTATTAATCGAAAACCATGATGCTGATTTCAAAAACCCAGAAATAACAAATCTATTAAACATTATAAGGATCGCCTTCTTCATGAAATAATATGCATCAAGAAAGAAAAAAATGCAATGAACCGAAAAACTGACATCGATGGTCTAAGCACTATATACAGCTATCTTCTTGTTTAATTATTCCTTTCAACATATTGGAGTTAAGTTTTTCCTATTTTGACCGATTCACAAATTAGGTTGTTCCTTAAATCGCGATCTACGTAGCCTCACACACACTTTATTAAAAAAAACTTTAGATCGTATCAAATGACAATACGTTGAATCAGTTATTTATCCATTATCATGTACTTGTTTATAAAACGTTTGAAGATGGTAATATACATTACTAAAAGTTTATAATGAATAAATAATAATTAAATGTGTTTAATTAATTATTTTATTGTTTAATTTTATCATAATTATGTTAGTTGAAAATAAATTGTTCCGTCAGTATGTAAAACATCTCTTATTATAAAAGGCCAAGTCTTTCTTTGTTTCTTTCTGTCCGTCCCACGGAAATACCCGAAGCAAACCGAACCGAACGCACAACGTATCATCGGATCAACGTATCAACGTATCATCGTATCAACGTATCATCGTATCAACGTATCATCGTATCAACGTATCATCGTATCATTTTGTCTATATAGGACAGCTATTTCCAAAAAAGCATTATGTGAACTTCCATAATGGATAATGAAAATTTTGAAAGTCCTGCTGCAAAGCGACGGCGATTGAATCGTGAGAGAAAAGCACGTACAAGAGCTAATAACACAGAAGAACAGCTTCGATCACAGCGACAAGCTGACGCTCGGTCTCATGCGATACGTCGACAACGTGAAACTTTGGAACAAACTCAAGCGCGGCAAGCTGCTGACGCTCGGTCCCATGCGATACGTCAACAACGTGAAACTTTAGAAGAAACTCAAGCGCGGCAAGCTGCTGACGCTCGGTCCCATGCGATACATCGACAGAAAGAAAATCGATACCAAAGTCAAGCAATTCAACTCCAAATAAGAGCATTGAGATTTGATGAATCTCACGTTACTCGACACGATTGTGGAGAAATGAATTCCATCTGTCAGTTCTGCGGCTCCAAGAATTTCGCCAAGGAGCGTCCAGTTGATAAACAATTTAACAACTGCTGTCATAAAGGAAAAGTGAAGATTCCGCAACCGCTCGATCAACATGGGAATCTATTGTTATATCCCGAATTTCTTCGCTCTATGCTTTCAGATTCAGATAATCCTTACTACAAGAACTTTCGTCAGCACATCCGCTCTTACAATTCCTCGGTTTCTTTCGCTTCAATGGGAGCAGAGATTGTTTCAATGCCGGGTAACGGACCATACGTTTTCAAAATTCATGGACAGACGTACCACAGAACCACAAACCTGTATCCACCTGAAGGACAAACAAGAAAGTTTGCACAACTGTATGTAATGGACACGACAGAAGCGGTCAATGAACGAGTAAATCTGCCTGAGAATAGAGGTTGTCTACCTGAAGTGATTGAGAAAATCGATCGTTTCTTCCGCGTCAACAATCGTATCGCAGCTTCATATTGCCTGATGAAAGAAATTGAGCAACAAGAGCGTGTACGAGCCGAAGAAGAAGGACAACCAGTTCCGGTCGTCAATATGGTGATGCGGCGCGATCGGCAGTCTGATCAAAGACGTTACAATGCTCCAACGTCCAATGAAATTGCAATGGTGTTCGTAAATGATGACGGCGAACCTCCATTTGAACGTGATATCCGTATCTATCCTCGAAATCCCGTCGACAATGCAAATACCCGAAGCAAACCGAACCGAACCGAACGCATAACGGATAATTTCATAACCAATCGGATGAACGTATCATCGTATCAACGTATCATCGTATCAACGTATCATCGGATCAACGTATCATCGGATCAACGTATCATCGGATCAACGTATCACCGGATCAGTTAATCTGATTATCCTACTCAAAATTACTATATAAGCAGAATTACATTATAACGAAACTAGCTGATAGCCCGTCCGAGGACGGGTAGCTAGAAGGACGGGCAGGCAGCCAAGGTAACTTAAGTTGAATGAAGATTAAGGAAAGCTCTCAGTGCAATCCAAAAGCCATATGACCTTGGCTGCCTGCCTGTCCTTCTAGCTACCCGTCCTCGGACGGGCTATCAGCTAGTTTACTTATATTAACATGAAAACCTCTGTTAACTTCCGATTTCCAAACCATTGTTTAAATAAATTAACCTATGCTCAAATTCAGGGTCAGAATTATTTTGCATAGACGCATTTTTGGACAAAACCAGTTGCAAATTCAGAAACTTCGTAAAAAGCTTAACATGATATTATGCAGTGATAAAAATAAGTTACTCCAATAGAATTGGGGTTAATTTTCCACGTAAAGTTGTAAGTAGAAGTAACACGTTCAAAATAAGGTATAATTCAAATTATCTCTGGATATTTCACTATGTTCAAATTTTGACGTAAACTAGGTTATGTTAAAGAGACAACTGAAAACTTTTTAATTTGAAGAAAGTACATAAAAATACACTTGCGCATGAACAAAACGCCGTGTCAACTTTCGTAGTCTCGGCAACTCCCTATCTAAATGCTTAAAATTTGCGAGCGCTTATGCAAATCACGAAAAACTATATCACAAGGTGGCGCTGACCATAATTTACAATAAATGTCATTTAAATTCAAATTTTAGATTACTTTTGTGAGTATTTTAGGTTAAAAAAATATAAAAATAAAGTCATTTTGCACCATACATTACTATGAGGTTGAGACAGTATACACATTAATTCTGAAATATAGAAAAGTAGTGCTGAAAAAAAAGTATTCTAAATTATTAAAAACTTGATTATAATTAATTGAGTTTTATTCTATCATTTTTTATATTTAGTTTTAATAAATGTACATTTATTTCTTGTTAGATATGTATTTTACTGTATAAAAAGTTTTGTATGTATGCAAAAATACGTTTTAAAGTGAAAATATTGAAATAACGCTAGAAAAATTGATAATTTTTCTTCATTTAATTGCATAGCGTAATACCAGCATTATACTACTAAAGTCCGCGCCATCTATTATAATAGTTTTGCGTGATTCGGTTAAGCGCTCGCATTTAGAACCATTGTATTGTATTGTATTGTACTTAGGGGTCGATTGGCCGCAAGGGCCTTTCAGAACTGCGACCAGTATTGATCTTTTGTTCATTACCCTGCTAATTAGGTATTCAGGAATTCAATTTTGCTAGCAAAACATAGAATATTCCTCAGAGGTTTTTGTTGCACCTCTTTGGGTGTTAGTTGCGTTTGTCCCAGATATTTTAGCCTGGATCGGGCTAAGGCATCACAGCTACAGAGAATGTGTTCGGCCGATTCAGTTTCCGATTCACAGAGTCTGCATATGTCATCGTCCTCCATTCCCATTTTCTTGAGGTGATATCTCACCTGACAATGTCCGGTGAGCAACCCCGTGATGAGCCTGATTTCGTTCTTTGGTAGTAGAAGAAGCTTTTTACCTTATGCAGTCGAATACTCTATAAATTTCTTCGCCTGTTTTTGACCTGGTGTATTATGCCATAGGGTTTTTTTGTTCTCTGCCTCCCACTTCTGGACCCCCAACCCCCTGTGTGTCTTGGACAATCCACAGAATGGTTCGGGCCCAGTCGGGGAGGCCCTTGAACCTGATCTAGCCAGTTTATCGGCTATCTCATTACCCTCAATTCCCTCATGACCCGGCACCCAGTGGAGGGTAATTTTATTGCCTTTGGCCAGTTTCTTGAGGGATTGTCTGCATTCCCATGTGGACAAAGACTCAAAGCTATTTGCTTGGAGTGCCTTTATCGCAGCTTGGCTGTCAGACATTATATTGACTTTTTTGCCCTTAATGTTCCTTCGCAGGCATTCATGGGCACACAGTGCAATTGCAAGTATTTCAGCTTGCATAATTGTGGGATAGGTTCCTAAGGCTATAGATGCCTCATATTTTGGGCCATATATGCCTATGCCTGTTCCCTGTTCAGTTTTTGATCCATCTGTGTACCAGTTGGAGGATTTTGTATCCACTTGTATTTTTTGACATCTAGCCGTACTTCGGTCTTGAATGATGACCTCAAACGGTGTTTCAAAATCAAAGATTTTCGGAATGATATCCGAAGGTTTTTCAAACAGATCTGGCTGTAAGAAGTCCAGTATCTTTAGGTGCCCTGTCTTGTCTCCTGGTTTGAATTTCTTGACTTGGGTAATTTTTATAGCAGCTTGTATGGCTTCCCTTTTCACTCGTAGGTGAAGGGGTGGCAGATCTAAGAGTGCCTCCATAGCCGCGGTTGGGGTTGTGCGCATAGCCCCTGTTATACCCAGACACGCTAGCCTTTGCAGTTTCTGCAACCTGCTTTGTGTCGTGATTTCGTTGGTTTTTGTCCACCACACGAGCGATGCGTATGTGACAATGGGTCTAATTATTGATGTATATGACCAATAGATCATTTTTGGTCTTAGTCCCCAGGTCCTTCCAAAAAGTTTGCGACAAGCCCAGAAGGCTCCTGTTGCTTTGGAAAGAATTTTATCCATGTGTGGTTTCCAGGTGAGTTTTGCATCCAGGGTTACCCCCAGATATTTTACCTCTCCGGAAAAAGGTATCGATAAACCCTGAAGCTGTGGAGCTTTTAGGTTTATCTTTCTACGCTTTGTGAATGGAACTATAATGGTTTTTGAAGGATTCACTGTAAGTTCTTCCTTTTCGCACCATTCTTTTATTTTGTTTAGGGCTGTTTGCATTAGGTTTGAAATTATGCCTTCATGCTTGCCCCTGATTATAATGACAATGTCGTCCGCGTATCCTAGTACGCAGAATCCATCGTCACGTCAGTTAATTTCTTCAGTAGGTCGTCTACCACGATGGACCACAGAAGAGGTGATAGCACCCCACCTTGTGGGCATCCCCTTGCCGCGGCCACCGAGATTTCCTCCCCTCCTAAGGAAGCCGTTACTATTCGGCTTTCCAGCATTGATTCTATCCAAGTTATCGTGGGTGCCTCAATGATGTGTCTTGCGGCGACTGTTTTTATATATTTATTTGAGGAGTTATCAAAGGCACCCTCTATATCTATAAATATTCCGACCGCATTTTCTTTTGTTTCGAGAGATTTTTCAATCTCTCTTACAAGGTGGTGAAGTGCATCAACCATAGTGCCGGTCATAATCTTTTAAGTCCATGCACCAAGTCGGGTGGAAGAGTGGCATGCGAAAGAGCACACGTAACATCGAATTGCATCGCAATGCCCCCTACCCGACCGTCAAACCAGGAGGCCAATCAACGAGGAGGAACTTAGAGGCCCAAACGAAAAAGGCTGGTCTGCACACGATACTGCAGACCCAACGCATCTGCCCGAACATCCAGGGCGGGAGATGTCGAAGATCCCGACATCTCGGACCGAGCATCCCGGAAGAAATGCCTGACGGCCAAACCCGGGTGCTTGGTAGGGGGGAGTTTTAGTCAGTGAAGTCTGACACTATCCACTTCGATTAAGTGGGTGTCTCGCACGAGATTTCTCCTCCCTGCGTCGAGCTAAACAAAAAAAAAAGTCCATGCACCATGTATGTAGCTAAAATCGAAAAACAAGAGGTTTTTTGGAGGGCTTGGAATCAATGTAGAGGCTAAAACAATTTTTTTTAGTTTATGCTCAGAGTTTTACTGATTAGTTAGTTGAATTTTGCTAATGGCTATTTTGGACTTAAGTTGCATTCGAAAGGATCTTTCTTGTTACAGTAGAACACTCTGTTTTCAGCCATTATCATGTCTTTAATTACTTCTTCTCTCTCATTTGTGTTGTTAATTTGCATTCACAGGTATCTGAATGTTTTTACTTCCTCAAAAGCATAGTCTAGTACCGTTACTTTATTCATTGTTTTATTTAATTTTCATATTATTATTCATAGCAAAAATAATAAAGAAAATAATAGCAAAATCATAGCCGATGATGGGTATTTACAACTCATGTTTAAAAATTGCTTATTTCCCAAACTGTGGCAAGTAGGAGTCCTTAGAATCTGACTTAAAAACCCAGATGGGGAAACAAGAAATATAAACAATTACAGGCTGATCACGCTGCTTCCAGTGTTCGGCAAAATTTTAGAGAAAATAGTCAAAATTAGAATAATCGAGAGTAATATATCTTATCACGACCGGTGTCAATACGGCTTAGTGGAAGGAAATCACACTACAATGGCCCTAAAACATTTCTATGAAAAACTCGACGTTTCGGAGATGAAAAAGAGGAAGGCAAAGGGTATCTTCCTAGCCGTCATATTCTACGACATCTCTGGAGCATTCGACAATCTATGGTGGCCGGCTCTTTTTCGCTCTTTAAGCAAAAAGGGACATCTTCACCGTCCGAAAGTCATTCCTAAAAGTTATCTGGCGGCAAGAGAGGTGACTCTCACCTATGGACCCAGACAACACTGAAATCCAGTGGATATCCAAGGATATCCAGTGAATATCCAGTGGACATCCAAAAGCTAGTGGATATCCACCAGTTATTGAGTGTTGTCTGGGGAGTCGCCACCGTGGGGAAACAATCCACAAAGGGTTATCCAGACCGTTCTTGAGGAATTCCCTTTGTACCATTATCTCAAACAACCAAAGCAAGGTCGTCACAGCAAACTCGAGAAATAAACTGGCCACCAAACTACAAGACTGCGTAAACTATCTGGAAAAATGGTGCAAGGACATGAAACTTAAGCTTTCGGAAGCGAAGACTAAAATCGTGTTCTTGTACCCGAAAAGAGTACACAACTGCGACTCGAATATCTTGCTCAATGGGGAAAAATAAAGGTGGTGAGGGAATATAAGTACCTCGGGGTTCTTATAGATGAAAACCTTTCGATGGAAACACATGTTAACTATGTTTGTGGCATAGCCAACAAGCTGATACATACGTTACATCTAATGGCCAAGAAGGGGGTGGAACCTGAACACCTCTGATTACATGCGAAGGATCTACCAGGGGGAAATTGTCCCCATCGTGGCTTACGGATGCGAGATCTGGATCTCTGCAAACGAAGCGCGTATGATGGACTTCATTGCGAGAGTCTCTCGTTGAGAGTTGAATCTCAATCATAACCCCATAAGGGGTTGGGCAAATGCAAATTAACCATTTGTTGGGAAATTTTACGGATTATACAGAAGTCACAACCATATTGGTTGAGACTTGGTGGTTACACAACCATTCCATATATGGAATGCTTTAGTTGTGACTTCTTTATTATCTATCATATCAAAATAATTAAAACGATATTAATATGGATTCTGATACATTTTGATTACATCTGATCTGATTACATACATTATTGTTATGTAAGCTCTCAAGAATCACTAGAACGGCATTACTTTGGTTGTGCGGCCTATATGCCGCACTGTTGGAGGAAGTAACGGGTCAATTTAGTGTTATAGCCATACAAATAGTTATATAAATTAGTTATATTTGCATTAAACATTTTCTTCTTAGCTATATTAGCCGACCATACGGCTGTTATGGCCAGCGCCTTAGCAAGCTCTTCTGGCGCCTGAGGCAAATTTGAATATATGCGCCCCCTCCCAAAAGATTCTTATCAGTTTGAAAATTTTAAACTATTATTTATTGGGTTTTGTCGAGGTTTAGCGCCCCCATTGCGATCACCCTTGCTACGGCGCTGGCTTAAAGTAATGAAAACAAATGGATGCTTATCAGGAACTCATTTAAGCTGCCGGGACATGGGGGTATGGAATATCCCCTAAGTACACTTAATTTATTGCGAAAGAATAACTTTCACTTTTACGTCCCTCGGTATTAAGAAGAAAGGTACTGGGATAGTTATTAAAAATATCTCCTGCTGCCCCCCATCCCGGATTACAAACGATAATTGCCAAATATTCAACGAAAAATAATAAATTTTGATGGTTCTGAATATGGCAAGTGTACCTGGGGGTATTCCATACCCCCCAGACCCGCCGGCATATAATATCGAAATTTATCATTGGGAACTTCTGAAGATCTTATAAAAAATACGCATAGTATGTCTGAATCACCGTTTCCATGGTAACGTAACGCAATACCTCCCCCCTCCCGAATATGGAGATTATTTTTATCGCTAGGAATTTTTCTTGTCAATTTAAATACATTTGAAAACTGTCGCGATGATAACGTGATATTTTTACCGGTTACTCAGTTAGTTAAAGGAAAATGAAGAAGAACGCGGGAGTTGGAATCAACTTTCCTAAAATCCCCTGTCTTATCATTGGACCGAAATTAAAGGGGAGAGAATTTCCTACAAAACAAGGCTACAAAACCTTGTTTTGTTTTGTTTACCATCGATGGGAAGTTTAAATGTACGAAATTTTTATTCAGAATAAGAATCATTCAAAACTTTTTTCAATTGTTTTCTCTGGATTTTCTTTTTATTTCATAAATGCTTAGTATGATGTAGTAGGCAAATTTTGTTAATCTGTTTTATAGAAAATATTGTACTCTTCAATTTTGATTTGATGATAATTTTCACTAAAAATGACTACTATAGGGGATTGAAATCCCCACTTGGGCAGAAGGCCGACAGGGAATTTTAGGCGATGTTGCAAATAAAACCGTGGTGAAATTTTCGAATTCAATCAAATTTGAATATATGCTCTCCCCCCCCCCAAAAGATTCCTATCGTTTTGAAAATTTTGAACTATTATTTATTGGGTTTTGTCAAGGTTTAGCGCCCCCATTGCGATGGCGCCTGAGGCAAATTCCTCAGTCGCCTCACCCTTACTACGGCTCTGCATCCAACATTCTTCAAAGATTTCAAAATAAGCAAGGTATTGAAACTCATTGTTAATGCTCCATGGTATGTTCCCAATTACATTATACAACAAACCCTACAGATGACTTCAGTTTCTGATGGAATGAAACACTTGACAACAATAATGAAGCAAGAAGACTGAAAGGATTCAAAGTCACTGACCTAAATGCTAGATTTACTAAGCTGAATGAAGTATATCACTTAAATTCTATGTTGTCAAAATAATTTTAAGTTGAAATTGTGAAGAGGGTGACTAATGAGCTACTCCTCTACATGTCATGTATTTTGTTGTAGTCATACAGTTTATTTATTGTTTTGTATGAACAGATTGTAAACACTAATAGAATTAATTAAAAAAAAGTTTTATTTTGTTTTGGTAGGGCGGCACCCCTACCTTTGTCACTTGTGCTTTAGTGTAAAAGAAAATCTTGTTCCAAGTTAGGATTACTCTTAAAAACGACGGTAGAGCATTTGAAAATACAAAGAAAGAAAAATTCATCACGCTTATAGTTAATTTATTTGTTAATATGTTTATTTATACAATAAGAAAATGAATAATTAATTAATTTGCTAATTTTTTTCGTAATTAATAGGTTAGTATAAAATTTTTCGATTATGATATAATGCTAAAAAATAGTTGCATGGAGTTGATACTTATAAATTAGACAGGTTCTAATATTTTATATAAACTTCATCATTTTCACGGATTCTATTTCTATCATCATTATCATCATCATCATCATGCGGTATATTCACTTTTTCCATATTAATTCCAAATACTGGTAATGTTGCCTCGGCACTTATTTCGTTAGATACAACTTTCAATGGTCGTCTTCTATTAAAAAATTGGATTAGTATTTATTTATAAATGTGAAGTTGCAAAAATATTACTTCTCTAAAAATTCGTAAAGGTGTTTAAATGGTTGTTCCGGGCATTTACGATTAAAGTTAATGGTGTCAGTATGAACACATGGAAGAATTTTACCAAACTCCACATCTCCAATTTTCACACTTTTAACTGCATCTTCGTGATATTCTGAATATTCTACCCCTTCCATTACAATATGGGGGAAAAAATTTAAGTGAGAAATCTGGTCGCAATTTTCCATTACATTTAGTTTTGTAATATATCTTTGGTACCTTGATTTCAATTTTGTAAGACTTTTAGTATTTATTAATGTGAAATGTGAAAAATTTGGAAGCAAGCCCTAATAATATTTAAACAAAATTTATACAACGAAATTAAATAAAAATAAGTAAAAAAAATGTTACCTTAATATTTTGGTTTTTCTCTGAATACCGCATTTGATCATTTAATATTCGTCTATCCTGTGCTGCAACATAACCAACTTCCAATTTTATACCCTTCGCACGTCCTTCATACATATCATTCAAATACTTGTAATCGCCTCTTAAGCGACAACTTATGGTTACAGGTAGATCTACGTAAGTTCTAAAAGTAATATGAATTATTTTTAGATTATTATTTATTACTTTTATGCTCACCTCGAAAATTTTCCTATATTTCGTGCTAATGGATCTTCAAAATCTTCCGCTGGACCATAGTAGAACTTATCATTGCTTGCATTTACTACATTAACTGATGGATCGTCATATACGCGATCATCATTTTCGGCACCGTCAGAATATACCACAAGACGTCTAAAATGTAATTTACCCGAATATTGTATAATAATTATTATCAGTTTACACTGCGATCTTATAACAAAAAAGTAAGGAATCCAATATATACTTGCCTGTCTTTAACATTTCTTATTCTAACAACAGTAGTATCAAATTCAAATCCATCTGCTGTACATATGGCACTTTTCACCTTACATGAAGTACCGCAATCAACAGGATATATTACTAAATATTTCACTGTTCCCAGTCTTATCCATCCATCAGGTCCAGGTATCAAATTCATCGAACCCTCTATTTTAAGCAAATCAGTATTTATTTGCTCTTCTATTTCCATTTTTGAAGAACCGCCTGCAGTTGGTTCTTGAATTTTTTCTGGATTATTTTTCTAAAAGTAAATCAATATGTTACTTCATGTTTAATTAATAATGAAAATTTTATAAATTACCTTGTCAGCCATATTTTTAAATAACTTTAATTAAAACCGTAGCACAATTTCTAAATAAAACTTTCTTAGCCAAGAACTTTTATGATAATGGGCACATTTAAAATGTGCGAAACGTTAAAGCGATAAGTATCTTGTACTTTTCCCATATTAGATAGGTACTTATTTAAACGTAAATATTTTAAAGAAAGGATTTTTAGCGAATTTTGGGTTAACAAATAAAAATTACTAATAAAATTATATTACATTTTAGTAAAATTTCAATAAAATCATTCAAACCGTTTGATCTAGAATTAAAATGATATTTTAATTCTTCCCATGACTAACTTGAGTACTGAAATAGTATGTTAAATTACAAGAGACTAAAGCTAGCCATTTAATCTCACGTTCTAAGGGGATTCCCCCAGCTTGGCGGTGTTACGAAAATTCCCTTTAGAACACGAGATTAAGTGGCGCTTTAGTCTCGAGTGATTTATACTATTTTATGCAATCCTAATAACAACCGACAAAAAAATAGTCGAAAAGAAAAATTTAAATAAACAGGTACAAGTTAAAGTATAGAAATTAAAGTGGCTGTTAAAAAACGCATTGCAAAATATAACAGTGTATTGCAGTGTATATTATGTAAAAATACTTTGTAATTATGCAATTTATAAAATTGTGTGTTAATGTATCCCATTACAAATGATAACAGTGGTTGTATGATTACAAGAAAGAGCGCTTACGTATTTGAAGCTTTGGCGGAATAAAACACCTACACAGCGCCCTAGCAAGCTCTTCTGGCGTCTGAGGCAAATTTGAATATATGCGCCCCCCTCCCAAAAAATTCTTATCATCTTTAAAATTTTAAACTATTATTTCTTGAGTTATGTCGAGGTTTAGCTCCCCCATTGCGATCACCCTTGCTACGATGTTGGCTTAGAGTAATGAAAACAAATGGATGCTTATCAGAAAATCATTTAGGTTGCTGGGACCAGGGGGTCTGCGGGGTAGGAATACCCCTCCCCCAGGTACACTTAATTTATTGCGAAAGGAAAACTTTCACTTTTACGTCTTTCGGTATTAAGAAGAATGGTACTGGGATGGTTATGAAAAATATCATCTGCTGCCCCCCGCCCTATCGGATTGTCTGCAGGCAGTAGCTGATGGACTGTCTGTACTTTTTAGGGGAACATCTTCAAGTCTTTCACCAAAATGCGTTGCAGAGACGAATGTGTAATGGTCAATTGCGTGGAACGTCGTTTGGTGGACGTTGACGGCTCATCTGCGACATCTTCAGCCACTTCTTCTTCTTAGTGTGCCTTATCCGGTTCCCCGGACGTTGGCGACCTCTCTCCTATGTGTGTGTTATGCGTTTGAAGTATTATCACACACATAGGGGACCTACTGCTTAACGCGGGCTCCGAACCGCGGGAAGTGTATACACTTCATCTCCAGAGAGGCTCTACCAGGCAGATTACACCTCGGTGGGTTGCCATTGCCTTCCGAGGGGAGACGGTCAGAATAAAGTTTTACTGAGCCCGGAGTCGAACCAAGCATTCCGCATTAGCAGCAACGCACATAACCGCTTTAGCTAACGACCGTCTCTTCAGCCACAGCGGCGATATTCTCGTCGGAATTCTCGATATTCTACAAGGTCTTCCGGCGCCTCTTCTGTTACGTGTTGTTCCAGTATCTTCGAGACGAGCGGCTAAACGCCTTAGTGTTTGACCAGTTGGCGTAGAACAGCAGTGAAATTTGCGCCAAAATTTACATTGTACCAAAATCCGCGATTCCTATATATTCCGCGATCTTGACGGGTATAGCGTTCCATGGCTTGTCGACGTGTATTCTGTATCTGTTTACTTCACAAATATCAAAACAAAACTGATAGCTTTGGGCCACCTAGTAATATTAAACAATTTGTTGAGTAAAGGAGGTCAATAAAAACCTATTGATTTTCTAACGTTTCGGGCTTTATTCGCCAATTTTCAAGGCTAATGAAAGGGAAATGCTTGAAGTTAAGCAAGTCATATCCAGTTGATGGCGACCGCATTTCCCTCTCAATAGCCTTGAAAATGAGAGAATAAAGCCCGAAACGTTGGACAATCAGTAGTCTTTTATTGACCCCTTTACTCAACAAATGTTTTAATAATAATATATATACTATACGATATTTAGCGAATATTTACAATAAAGTTAATCGTATTTCGCATCCCTCACGCCAAGCCTTGCGGTTCTCCCAGTCGCCCTCTGTTAGTCCTCGGGAGTTCATTGCTTTTTGGACATCTTTTTGCCATGTTAGTTTTGGCCTTCCTCTTTTCCTTCTTGCCGCAGGTACCCATTCCCATATTCTCTTTGGCCATCTGCAGACCTCCATTCTTTGGAGGTGACCGTACCACATCAGTCGCTTCTTATCTATGGTGTCCATTATTGTTCCATTTACCCTCATTCTCTGCCGTATTTCCACGTTTCTTATGTGCTCCAGCTTAGATACACCATACGAGCGTCTCCAGTAGTCCATTTTCAGAGCTTTTAAACGGCTTTCATTTCTTTTGGTCAACCCCCATACTTCTGATCCATACGTGCATATGCTCTCTACTATCGCTGAATAAATGATGGTTTTGGGTTTTTTCTCGTGACGTGTTTATTCCATAGGACTGAGTTTAGCTGGCGTATGGCTCGTTTTCCTTGGATAATTTTGTTACTAACATCAGCTTCGCTACTTCCGCTGTTTGATAGAGTTACCCGAGTTATACTTGAAGCTTTTGCATCCCCGAAACTTATCTGGTCCCAATATCAGGTCCTGCCCAGGTTCTCCAATTGTTAGATGTTCAGTTTTGGAGAAATTTATTTCAAAACCCTACTTTTCGTACTCTTCTTTTAGTTTTCTCACCATATAATGCTCACCTTTTAATAATAATAAAAAGTTTAATAAAATTTAATAATAATAATATGCGCCAAAGGGCGCATATGCTCTAAAAAGCTTTTTTATATTATCGATAGATCCCTTGAATATACCGGCAATGTTTTTAAACCCATAACATTGTGATCACTTAATTTGTAGTCGAGAAGTTTGGATATTGAAAATTTATTGGTATTTATTCAGCAGTGCTGAAGTTAAAACTATGTAATTTTTACTTTTTATGCATAGGTACGAAAATATTTTACCGTAAGTTTTTACAGAATTGAGTCACACTATATGAGTTCCCAAGACGTTTCACAATCAGAAGAAGAAAAACAAAGAGAAAATGCACCAAAACTGCAAATAACCAACACAAAACCACAGCAAAGCAAAATATTTTCCAAAGCTGAAACTGATTGATTATAGGGCAACAGCGCAATTTAGTCGTTCTAAACGGAATCATATAAAACTTCTACCATTGAAAATTATGGGAAAAAACAAAAATCCCGCAACTAAGCCACGAAAAATGTTTGCGAATCCACATCAAATAGCTAAGGTACAAGCAGAAAATGAACCGATAGAACAAATAGTAAAGGAAGATAAAAGTAATAATGAATCTGCTCCCAGAAAAAAAGGTGATGTTTATATTACCTACGATGGTAAAAGAAGAAATTGATGAACAAGTTGAATTTGTTCTAAGGAGTTGTGAACAAAATGTTCATGAAGAATGTCAAACCGCTAATAAAACTAACGCAGAAAAAGGAACTGAAGAGTCGCAAGAAATTGAAGAAACTAAGAATGAAAGTTCCCGAGAAAATAATAAACCAGTACAAGGTACTGATAACGAAGAGGCAGTTGAATCTTTGCACTTGAATCCACTAAAATCTAAGAAGGTAACATTTTATGATATGGAAATAAAGCCATCCGATTCATCAATAAAGTACAATCTGGAACAAGATGAAGGGGATAAAACTTCATCAACTACATTTAAAAATTCTGAGGAAAGAACCATGTGCACGGATTGCACATGCAAT
The DNA here is from genome assembly GCA_932274525.1 of Podabrus alpinus. NCBI lineage: Eukaryota > Metazoa > Arthropoda > Insecta > Coleoptera > Cantharidae > Podabrus > Podabrus alpinus. The sequence goes on along the minus strand of OW026455.1, from coordinate 89,179,908 downwards.
CTATATAAAGTAAAGATAAAACTGAAATCTATAATCTGGAAAGAGTCGAGTGAATAAAGATCAGTAAAATTGAGGTAAGAAAATAATATTATAATGTTTTTAACAAACTTACTTTATTTTTTAGTTTTTATAACCCTTGCACCAAAGAAAGGGTTACAGTTAAGAAGAAGTTTATATTACCCAACTTCAATATTTATCTTTTATTTTATTTATTACATTAACTAAAATTAGGCATAAATGCCTGGTGGCAGTACAATACAAATTAATTACAATAAAATACAATACAACAATAAAAATAATACAATACAATTAACATACAGTTGATTAGATATTATAGTAGCCAGGTGATTACCAACAAGGCTTCTAAAAGTTTTTAAACTTGGCAATTTTTTATCAAACATAGTTGGGGGCAACTCGTTCCATAGCTTGATACCAGATTCCAAGACTGACCCCGACCCAATATTCGTGCTGTACAATGGACGTTTAATCTTGTGCACATGATCGTGCCTTGATAAGTAAGATGGTTTTTCCAATCTAGCTTTCAAGTCGCTGTAGGCAGGGTTCCCCATGTACGTATTGTAAATGACGGACAGTCTTACAGCAGTTCGTCGTGTCCACAAATTACTCCACTCTCTTTTCTTCATTGCCTCGGTGGGACTGAAGCTGGCGTCCAATCTTTTTTCCACCCATCCTATGGCTCTTCTTTGGACCATTTCTATTTGATCACTCAAATAGACCTGGTGAGGATGCCAAATGGAGGAACAATATTCTAGTGTTGGTTGTACAAGGCACATGTACGCCCTTTCCCTTGCTTCTGGAGAAGTCTCCTTAAGGTTCCTCATTACAAAGTTCAGCGTTACGTATGCTTTTGACACAATGCGTTAAACATGTAGTGACCAGTTTAATCTATTTGAGCATGCAACGCCAAGGTAATTGCAGTCATCCACTATTTCTAATTTATTGCCCAAGAGTTCATAACTGGTGTTATGAATATTGAAGGCATTTGTCATAATATTGAAGGCATTTGCGCTTACATGCCGTACGTGTGCGCCGAAAATATGTTAAATGAGACTTTAACGCATTATCCGCCAATATGGTTATTCGCGATTACAGCTAAGTGAATCGACGTCTGGCGGCAGAAATGTTAACTCGCTAAAACGGGTTTTGTCATAAGTTTATATGTGCATCTACTGCATGTTTATAGCCGGTATTAACGTTAAATATTGCTTCTAAGTGCTTGTGTTTGAAAATTCCTCCAAAATTAATTTGTTATTAGGCAAACGACAAAATGAATACAGGTAAATCAAAATCAAAAGCGTTTTGTTGTGTTCACGGATGTAATTCTAGCGCTAGAAAGAATTCTGACCTTAGTTTCCACAAGTTTCCCATGAAAGGAAAATTCAAAGTGAAATGGACAAATCCGTTGGGTGAGGTGGAAGTAATTGATAGCAGAAAAGCGTGGATGAAAGGCTTCAAAATGGGAAAGGAGCCTTCAAAATACATGGTTGTGTGCAGTAAACATTTCAAACCAGAAAATTATTATTTACCAGGTTAGTAAAATTGTAGAAGTTTACAGGTTTTGAGTAGATCTTATTATGAGCATTTATTTTTTAGGTCACCCCACAAAAAAGAAAACTCTTAAAAGGGACAGTGTACCTTCTATGAATTTGCCCGAGCTTCCGAAAAGAGGGACAATTGTAAAGAGTCCATCAAAAGTAGCAGCAGCAAGAAGACGGGAGAGAATATTAAAAAAACACAAACACCAGGAAGAAACACAATCGGCACAAACAATTGATCGGGAAGTAGCAGAAATTTTATTACATTTACACGAGGCCCGTCCACTGGAACCAATTGAACGACGTCTTGAAATACCTCTACACATCGAAATTCCTGAGACATCATCTACCGATCACCAATCATCAATGAGTTCTGTGTCGACACAAGTAACAAGTGGTGATTTTGTGGCTCATCCTTTTTTAAGCTACATTAATATTGAACAAGTACTGAATACTTTGTGTGGTATTTCCACATTTGACATTTTAAACTTTTTATGCGATGAAGTTAGTGCCATTGTAGTTAATAAAAGACTGCACAAATTAACTATAAAAGAGAGAGTTGTGTTAACACTAATGAAATTAAAACAAAACTTCTCTCTAAGAGTATTAGAAATACTGTTTAAAATTATAACTGTAAGTACTTGCAAGAAATTTTTTGTAGAACCGCTTGCAGCATTGGCAAAAGTTTTGAAATGTGCCATTCCCTGGCCAAGCAAAACTGAAATCAAAAATAAAACACCAAAATGTTTCCAAAATTTTGAAAATGTTAGGATCGTTTTAGATTGCACCATTCAAAAACCCAAGTGCTTAGATTGTAGGATAAAATTATATTCGCATTATAAGTCTGGTTTGACTCTGAAATTTATGACTGGTGTGACTCCAGCTGGTTTAATAACCTTCACAAGTCTATGTTATGGAGGAAAAACATCAGATAAGGCGATTTTCGAAGATAGCAAAATATTGAACTTGCTTGAAGAGGGAGACTCCATCATGGTTGACAAAGGGTTTCTCATTAATTCCTTATGCTTTCAAAAAGGAGTTAAGGTAATTCGTCCGCCTTTTTTAAGGAGTGAGAAGCAATTCTCTAAGGAGGAAGCTTTGTTGAACAAAGAGATCGCTCGTGCTAGAGTACACATAGAAAGGTCTAACCAGCGTATTAAATTATTTAAGTTTTTTAATGGTAGATACGAGTTTTCATATTGAAATGTTGTAAATGAAGCTTTTACTGTGGTATGCGGTTTAGTTAATTTATGCTCACCTATATTGGCAAATGATAAATTTTGATTAAGTGCATAGTAATAAAGACAATATTTTTCAATTAAAAATTGTTTAATTTACAAATTTCAGGAAGAAGAAAACTGAAGTACTTTGTTTTTAATGTTGGTAAAAAAGTTGCTAGGAAATCATGATTAACATGAACAGAAAAAACAAGTATTGAGTTATCTTTGCTATAATAAATAATGAAGTCGCAAACTTCCACATTCAATATTACCATCCCTAATTGTATTTGGCCGTAATAGGAATGTTTTTGCTTTAACTCGTACATCTGTGATTCATCATTAAAAACCAAATAATCCAAAGTTGGCAGGAGGTCTTCAATGGTTAAATTGCGGCCCTAGAATGGGCATTTAATTTCAATGAGCTTGACAGGTCTCCCACTCTCAACGACAACACCATCGGGGCTAAAACCTAGCCATGGGTTCATCTCGCTGACAACTAGACCACACTCGACAACGTTGCATTTTAAAAGTTGACGATATGCATCTCTGGTGAATGGTTCATATTTCTTTCCTTGTTCCACATATTTATTTGTGAATTCCTTGGGAAGGAACTAACTCTTTGTTTTTTCACTCCAATTATTTCCTTTATAGGTAAATAATGGGTAGCACGTTGTACCTGGAAAGAAACAAAATTAATGTTACTCGTAGTAGATTTTGATTTAAAACTCTCACAGACGGTGTAATTTATCTCAGAAAATGTGTCAACTGAGCTGTGCCAAATTGCAAGTACATTTTTGCCAGAGATAAACTGCACCGTGCATGGGGTTCTTCAAAGTTCATAACATTCTGTTAAAAATTAAATTAAAATTTACAACTCACCAGTAATTCTATATTTTCTTACTTGCAGCCAATCATCCTTTCTTATCTTCTCACATAATTCCAAGCGGTTGAGACATACAATTTTCTCGGTGTAAAATTTCCTACAACAAGATTGTGGAGTATCTATTTCAAATTTACACAACTCCTCCATATAATGTCCTTCGCTTTGCAATACACATTTAATTTGTTCATCGACATGGTCTTCTAGGAACTCAGTTTCCATTTCGTCAGAAATGCAGCCCATTGCATGTAATGCCACGGCAGTATTGGGAAGTCGGTTTAACACTCTTTTGTACCTATCTTGATCGTCATCGTCATCGTTATGTTTTAAATTTACTTGAACAGGAGTGTAGCAACAGTACTTCGTAACATCATCTTCTGTTACTTGATATTTGTCTATAGCCCCCTTTCTCAAGTTAGACCACAAACATTTTTTGTCGGTTGCAGAGAGCTTTTCTAAGTCGTTTAAATTATTTCTGAAATCGAAAAATTATAAATAAATAAGTAAACTATCTTCAAAACTTAATCTTACCTGCTACAATATATTAAAACTGCAACTACGTGCTTACAGCATTCCGAAGCCCCAGCTTTGCACGAACAAAAAAACTTAGATATCAACAAGCTTTTTTTGTCAATTAGCCCTGATATCTCATGAGGCGGTGCAGACAAAGCTGTAGTTTGTAAAACTAAGCTATAAATATGATGGAATCCGTCGTTACTAGGCGTTTTCCCACACAACACAACGTGCTTAGCGTTTGACAAAGCTTCACTCTCACAAAAGTTTCTAGCCTCAGAACTCCAACAGAATTTCAAAATATTGTTTATTGTTAATTGTTTATTCATATTGAGATATTATTTAAACACAAACGAATATAATAAACAAACCACAACACGTTTCTGAACCCTTTTATGTGCATATAATAACCTTGCTTATGATGGCAAAACATAGAACTACTCATTTTGAGCGGCCATTTTGAATATTTGGTCACGTGATTTTCCTTAATGGAAATCGCGAATTATCGCGAGAAAATCAAATAGAGAATTGGCAAGAGGTATTCTGTTTTTCACCACGGAGAAATCACAACAGAAGGTAAGGTCTTTTCACCATTTTCTTGAAAATTTTTATCAACACTACAGCTTTGTTTTGTGTTTATTAGTACAATTCAGTGCTTCACAGTGTGACACTAGAGACGAATACTTGTAAAATGATGGGTATCGCAAAGATGTTTGTGAAAGTCATTAATACTGGATTCGCAGTTAAATTAATTACAGAAATAACTATTTCTGTTAACTCAGACTTAGTTGACACAGTTGTGGAAGGGAAATCCAATCAAATATTGTTGTATTTAGGCCCTTTCTACCTAAATTTGGGATCTTAGATTGGGGTGTACCTTTTAAATAATAATCATGGAATAATATTAACTAATCTATTGAAATAAAATAATCGGGGGAAAATGTTACATATATAATTATTTAAATTAATCTTACTCTACAATTATAACGACCCATAGGACCCAGGCAGATTGGATGACTCGTACAACTGACATCTTGTATTATTGTTCGTTGATATTAGGATGCACCAACACCCGGCACTTTCAAGCGATTCACTTCTTCGTCCAAATGACAACTAACCCCTCTATCCTCCTTTTCGGATATTTAATAACTTCTAGTTGTACTACTTTTTCGTGGTATCTTTCCTAAGTCCTATTTAATGCTGACTTTAGCGACTTCACAATGCTCGTGTATGTTTTTGCAATACCTCTTTATTTAGCAACTCATAATTATAAAATTTACTCTACAGGGTGATATTTATATACTGGCCATTTTAATATAATTTAATTATCTATTTGTGACAATATTTCCAGAAACGAAAGAAATAGAACGAAAACAATCGAAAGGAGTTCTATCTCAACCACCACAAAAATCAAAACCAGTAGAATTGAGAACAGCGGCAGAACAAATTGTGAGTTGCGTTTAATCGATTTTTATTTACTTGAAATAATTTTGGTTATAGGACGTTAGAATAGTTCACAACTCAAGGATACGTCCATCCGAACACCAGGTATATTGCTATTTTTGAATTTTATTTTAACTAATGAAATCATTTTTATTTTAGACTTCCCAACCTAAACATGGAAAAAAGCTTGTAAGATAATTTAATAGTAATAATTTTTTTTCACTAAACTTTAAAATGTTATAGCCGGATCAATTTCTCCAAGTTTGTGTGGAACGGAAGAATAAGGGAAAGGTAAATTGAACGGGTACCTACAGTTGAAGTTTTATAAAAGCAATGTTTTTTTTAGTATAAAATGAATTATGTAGAGCCATTAAGAGATTCATTATCACCTGATGTTGTAACACCTTCAACTAGCAAAGTATGTAATTTTAAATTTTGAAACAGTTTTTGGTATTAATTAACTCCACTTTTCTCAGGATGCAGAAAAAGATTCGTCAGAAAGACGATGGATAACGCACTTGGTAGCTTTTCTTCACAGTCAGAAAGGCGTAAGTATTACTCTGTCCCTCTCCTATTTGCCTGTTGATTTTTTCCCGACGTTCTGGCGCTAAATTTATATACGCTCTGTATGTCTGTGAACACGATAGCGTCTAAACAAAGCAACCAAATCATTCCAAATTTTGAATATAAGCTTTTTCCTGCCGCAGTAGGAAGCCAGATGAAAATAAATTAAATCGAAACAAAATTAAATATGTAAAAATATTAAGAACCAAAACTTACCGTTATAGAATTTCCTACATTTTTTGTTCTACAATTTTTTCTGTAAAATTGTGCTGTGGGTTACCTTTTTTATTTAAAGATAACTAAAAATCCCTGCTGCATAGGCAACCTGCACAATTTGAGGAAATTGTATAGCGTGAGCTATCTGTAGTAAGTTATCTGTGCTAATACCATGTGATAGTGTAATACTTGGGACATCATTTTCAGAGTGATAAACCCCTTGGCAAAAATCCAGTTGCTTACAACCTTAACTCACATGAATTATTTTTGTACAGGGTAAATACAACCAGATAGTAGGCTAATCAGATTGGCATGGGATGGTGCTCCAGGTGGTAAGAGACCGGTGGGACGACCGAGAACAAGATGGAGGGATAATATCATATCTGATGTGGATACACTAGGCTTACAATACAATGAAGCACTAAATCTGATGAAAGATCGAGAGGCGTGGAGGGCAATTGTTAAGTCAGCCAAGACCCACCTTGGGTTGTAGCGCTACGAAAGAAAGAAAGAAAGAAGTAATCAAAAGTTTATACTACAAGGTACTCATTAGTTTTTAAATCTGTTTATTAGGTCTTGAGATTTGAATCTTTTTAATTTACGCTTGTCTGATCGATCTTCCATTAGGTTTGTTGCCAATTGATTTGGATGTACACTGATCGTGAGTCTGTTTCTATACTCGTCACTAAAAACGACAATTTCTTCTTTCAACATTTTTTTGTTTTCTGTAGGTTTATTTGTAAGAGTTCTGAGGCAAATTTAGGGTTGGTATGGGATGCAATAATACCCGTATCATCCGCAAACGTAGCTGTTGTATTTTGCTCCATTGTTGATAAGTCTGAAGTGTACAAGGGGTACAAGATCGGCCCCAGGACACTACCCTGTGGTACATCGGTCTCAACTGGGCATATTCCATTCCAGTGCATGCTTGTTGTTGAGGATTTCCAGGTTGTTGTTGAGCATTTCCAAATTCTTCTTGGTTTCTTCTTACTTGTTGCACATGTGATCTTGTTTATTTCTAAGTGAAGAGAACATTTTTTGTATCAGTTTACGTATTTCACAAGATTTTACTGTTTTGTTTTTTTTAGACATCGATTGATGAATCTAGCAGTGCAATTGATACGACCAATGGTCAAGTATCCGAAATGCAAACTGAAGTTGCAAAAATAGAAATTGGATGTTTTAGCTAAATTATTTAATTCCTACTTTTAATTTGTATTTTACGCAGCTAATAAACAACCCAGATTACCACGCCATGAAAAAACTTTATTACCCAGAATGTAGTCAGACTGATGTTATGACATCAACAGCAGATCCGTATATTGAACCTCCAACAAAGGAAAGTGGAGTACAGACTGCCGATCGTGTGGTAATAGTAAGTTGTTTTTAAAAAAAATATTTTCTAATGGAATTTTTTGCAGGAAAATCCTCAAGGAGTTCTCGACAAAACTTCTCATCTTCACACATGTTTAGTGGTTGTTGATACCATACCGTCAGCAACAAATGGTAACGAGAAATTAGTCAATAAGGTATTTAATTTTTTTTTAACGATGAGATGGTATGATGCATACCAAAAACAAATCAAATCTGATTTTCTCTTACAGAATATCCTGTATGAAAAGGTTCGGGAAACTGAAACAACTAATGAACCACCAAAAATAAAGTTATCGTTCTTTTAGTACATTTAATAAATTTTCCGAGAGAAACATAGAAAATTTGGAATTGGCTTCCAGGTCAAAGCAAATAAAACATGATGCCAATTATGTATCGCAAGACAAGGAATTAAATGTGATGTACATAAGTAATGCGACTATTTTGAAACATCAATTTGCAGATTTTGTTATTTATCTATAAAAATTACAATTTTAATCAAGTACATAAAAAGGAGAAAAATAACATTTCTGATGATAAACTATTTAGACTTAACACTTTGTAAGTTTTATAATTTTTATTTTTTCAATTACGGTAGAACCCTGATTTTCCGAGCCTCGGTTATTCGATCGGTCATTCGAGAAGTAAAAATAAACGAGTTATAGCTAAAAAAAAACCGCGTTGCGTGAGACGCCAGCATAAGATTTGAGAACACTCCAATGTATATCTCTACCAAATCTCAGCTTGCCCAGATTTTTTGCAAGCTCGAATCAATTTTTCGACTTCATTGCCTGGACTAATTGGGACAAATCCTTAAATTTGTATTTTTTATTTATCACCATTGTGGTGAATTTCGTCAAATTTGGCGTGGGTCAAATCAAAAATCCCCACCAAGGGTTGAAATTTAAACGATAGTTTTAGATCAAAATTTTACAAATGAAAACGAATGGAATAGGATCTCGGGTATGCGGAACGATAAATAAAACAATGTTGTTTAAGTCGACGTTTCGGGACTATATTGTACCCATCCTCAGGACTACAAAAAAACAAGAACACAGGGTAAAATCACGCAACATATCTGAGGGTGTATGACCTACCTCAAAAACTAGGTGGACTGGTTGTGATACATACATTGAAGCAAAACGAAAACACTGCAGCAAGCCAAAACACATCGGTTGAGTCAAATTCAAAAAAATTAAAAAAATGTTGTATAAAATGAACGTAAGATCCGTGTAAACGGCGGATTTGTCAAAAAATAAAATAATATAAAAATACAGGTAACACATTAAAACCGTAAAACACATTTAACAAATACAAAGAAAAATATAAAATCAAGATGTCAAAACTCATAGCATACATATAAAAAAATTTGGTCGGTGTGCCGCTAGATATCCAAAAGGACAGCTTATGTCGATCCAACGCAACCAAAATAAATAAATAACCAATGGTAAACAGGAAAAATTCAAAAAGTTTTGCCGCCGCAACGAAAACCCCAACTAAGGTGGGTTGGTATTGGAAAACATAGCTTCATTCAATGCAGTAAATGTAAACAAACAACCAAAACACGAAAAGTTTGAAAAGACACTAAACCGCCCGTAAGGCGCACCCAAAAAGGAACACACGCACACATCAAAGAGGTCCTGTAGGAACACGATCGACATGTCCAAGCCACGCACTAAAACACAGGCACGATATCCGAGTGTCAGGCAGGATCACCCATCATCTTAAGATGACGCCGCAATAAGCCCTTGTATCCCGCATCAATGCTGACAAAATCGGTTTGTTTATTAATGTTGTTGTCAATTGTGGAAATATATGCCGCCTCCTTAAAGACTCGTTTATTGTAATTCTTCTCATTATTCAGTATGGTGACTGCATCCGTTCTGAACTCGTGTTGATTTTGGACCACATGCTCAGATAAACCCGTCTTAGAAGATCCGCTTTTGATGTCATTCCGATGTTGTGAGAGGCGTTTGGATAGTAGTTGTTTCGTTTGCCCTATGTAAAATTCGCCACACTGGCATTCAACCCTATAAACTACGTTGCTTCTATCGAGCAACGGAATTTTATCCTTGGTAGATGAAAACAGGATCTTGCCCAGGCTGAATGGATTGTGGAAGGCAATCTTGAAGGTATCACGGTTGGAGAGTTCACTGAATAATCTACGTATCTTATCAGCCAAGTACGGGTGAAAGGTGATTTTGTTGTACTTAACTTGAATCATAGTATTATCATCAGACATCAGACCAACGGGGGTGGACGGACGAGGATCACCTGTGAGAACAAGCTCCAGGAGGCGGTGCGGGTATCCATTCTTGGCAAATTGCAGTTTGAGGTCATGCAGTCTCTTCCTACGCAAGGTCTCAGGCACACATATCTCCACCCTATGCTTCATAGTTTTAACCAGACTGATTTTCTGGTTCAATGGGTGTGAAGAATGGAAATTCAAGAGCCTATCGGTAGAAGAAGGCTTCCTGTATATATCAGTGGATACCGATCCATCTTCATGTCTTCGCACCAGTAAGTCTAAAAATGGGATGGTATTATTGATTTCCTTCTCGAACGTAAAGGAGAGCAGTTCGTCATAGCTATCCAATATTTTGACACAATTCTCAATTTCTGTTGTAGGCACTGCAGTAAGTAGATCGTCCACGTATATGACTAAAAACGGTATGGGGAACGCAATAGAGCCAAAGAAATTGCAGAGAAGGTCATTCATGACCAAAGACGCGAATATGGGGGAGCATGGGTCTCCCATGGCAGACCCCACCATTTGTGAATAAAATTTCCTATCGAAAGCAAAGTAGCTATTCTCAAATATCATAGAAACTAGTTTCAGAAATCTTTTCATCGGGATGTTGGTGAAAGGTCGCACTAGATCCCAATTGTTCCCCAAAGCTTTGGTGGTAGCTTCTTTGGATATGTTAGTGAACAGGGAGTTCACGTCGAATGAAACTAGGGAGTAACCAGAAGGAATGGTACATTTAGCTATGATATCCTTTGCATCTCTGGTGTTCCTCACAATAAAGGGCAACGATGGGGTGATGTTCCTCAAAATATCCACGATGAAGTGGGCCAATGGGATGGATGGGGAATCCACGCAGCTTATAACTGGTCGTAGGGGGGCCCCCACTTTATGCGCTTTAGGCAACCCATATGCCCTGGGGAATTGGGAGTTGTATGTCGTAAGCCTCTTTCTTGTGTAAAGATCAATATATTCATCGTCATGCAACTCCTTGACTGCCTTATTAAACTTACTTTGTATGCTGGTGGTAGGGTTATTTTTCAGCTTTTTGTAGGTTGAGATGTTATCAAACAAGCTGTGCATCCCCTCCATATACCGCGATCTCTCCATAATCACCGTCGAGTTGCCCTTATCTGCTTTGAGCACCAACAATTCGGGGTTGGCTTTTAAGTATTTTTTAGTGTTATACACTTGTTTTTTAAAGGGATCATTACTGTCCTTTTTATTATAGAAATTGTGTACAATGTTTACCAGTTTTCCCCTAGCAATTTCCTTTTCTTTCTTGGGCACAGTTAGGTTATCCACAGTACATTCGAGTTCTGCGAGAAAGTTATAAATCGGAAACTCGCGAACAGAAGGAGCAATGGTAAATTTAGGGCCCAGGGACAGTGTCCTTGCAACCTCGTCAGCGATAGGCGTATTGGTAAGATTTAAAACCCATCGCTCATCTCCCAGCATGTTCATATCCTGTTGCTTCTTCAAAATAGCGGAGAATTTGTGGCACATACGTCCCCGTATACTAATAAAGGCCCTTTCATGACGAGCTCTCTGTCTTTGAACGAATTGGTCAGCTACGTCTCGAGGGAGGATAAGTCTCAAGCTATATATGAGTGATTCAAGTCTGGAAGATATTTTATTTATGCTGGAGATGGCCATCTTAATATGGATATCTAGAATCCTCTTCTTAAACCTTCACAGGAACAAGTCGGCATCTCTAGTTATTTCCCCCTCTGTAATTAATTCCTGGTACAGACACGCTACCTTATGTTGTATGAAGCTCGGATAAACACCTTGAGCACGACAACGCAACAAAAACGGTTTACGGTTAGACATCCTAGCCAGTTTTGTGTAATTTATCTTCACCGAGTTAAGCGCTGTAACCTCTGTAAGCGCTGGTTACTCCCTAGTTTCATTCGACGTGAACTCCCTGTTCACTAACATATCCAAAGAAGCTACCACCAAAGCTTTGGGGAACAATTGGGATCTAGTGCGACCTTTCACCAACATCCCGATGAAAAGATTTCTGAAACTAGTTTCTATGATATTTGAGAATAGCTACTTTGCTTTCGATAGGAAATTTTATTCACAAATGGTGGGGTCTGCCATGGGAGACCCATGCTCCCCCATATTCGCGTCTTTGGTCATGAATGACCTTCTCTGCAATTTCTTTGGCTCTATTGCGTTCCCCATACCGTTTTTAGTCATATACGTGGACGATCTACTTACTGCAGTGCCTACAACAGAAATTGAGAATTGTGTCAAAATATTGGATAGCTATGACGAACTGCTCTCCTTTACGTTCGAGAAGGAAATCAATAATACCATCCCATTTTTAGACTTACTGGTGCGAAGACATGAAGATGGATCGGTATCCACTGATATATACAGGAAGCCTTCTTCTACCGATAGGCTCTTGAATTTCCATTCTTCACACCCATTGAACCAGAAAATCAGTCTGGTTAAAACTATGAAGCATAGGGTGGAGATATGTGTGCCTGAGACCTTGCGTAGGAAGAGACTGCATGACCTCAAACTGCAATTTGCCAAGAATGGATACCCGCACCGCCTCCTGGAGCTTGTTCTCACAGGTGATCCTCGTCCGTCCACCCCCGTTGGTCTGATGTCTGATGATAATACTATGATTCAAGTTAAGTACAACAAAATCACCTTTCACCCGTACTTGGCTGATAAGATACGTAGATTATTCAGTGAACTCTCCAACCGTGATACCTTCAAGATTGCCTTCCACAATCCATTCAGCCTGGGCAAGATCCTGTTTTCATCTACCAAGGATAAAATTCCGTTGCTCGATAGAAGCAACGTAGTTTATAGGGTTGAATGCCAGTGTGGCGAATTTTACATAGGGCAAACGAAACAACTACTATCCAAACGCCTCTCACAACATCGGAATGACATCAAAAGCGGATCTTCTAAGACGGGTTTATCTGAGCATGTGGTCCAAAATCAACACGAGTTCAGAACGGATGCAGTCACCATACTGAATAATGAGAAGAATTACAATAAACGAGTCTTTAAGGAGGCGGCATATATTTCCACAATTGACAACAACATTAATAAACAAACCGATTTTGTCAGCATTGATGCGGGATACAAGGGCTTATTGCGGCGTCATCTTAAGATGATGGGTGATCCTGCCTGACACTCGGATATCTTGCCTGTGATTTAGTACGTGGCTTGGACATGTCGATCGTGTTCCTACAGGACCTCTTTGATGTGTGCGTGTGTTCCTTTTTGGGTGCGCCTTACGGGCGGTTTAGTGTCTTTTCAAACTTTTCGTGTTTTGGTTGTTTGTTTACATTTACTGCATTGAATGAAGCTATGTTTTCCAATACCAACCCACCTTAGTTGGGGTTTTCGTTGCGGCGGCAAAACTTTTTGAATTTTTCCTGTTTACCATTGGTTATTTATTTATTTTGGTTGCGGTGGATCGACATAAGCTGTCCTTTTGGATATCTAGCGGCACACCGACAAAATTTTTTTATATGTATGCTAAGTTATATTCTATGAAGTGCTTGACATTTGATAAAATACTTCCTTTGTCAAGTGCTAACGAACTTGCATTTCCGTGTGAAATGCAACATTTGCAAATTCTTTTATGTCTGTAAAGTTCAACTAGAAAATGAATTGTCAGTAGTAGTTAAGCAGTAGATTAAGAACCTGCGTTCAATTAACATGTAGTTTAGTGTTAGAATTCAATAATAAAAACCAATTTGTAACAAGTATTAATAATAAATGAAATAAAAAGTTTTTAGTGTTTTTAAGTAAAAAATTATTTGGGTAAACCCTAAATAAAAGTGGCGCAGTCGCAAGAGATTCGAATTTTTTGGAAAAATTGGTACTCAAATCGTCCGAAATTTCCAAAAAAACCACGAAACTGCAAAACAACCGATTTCAATTGAAGCGAATTAAAAACGTTGCAACAGTTGGAATCAAACCTAGCTTAAGAAAACTTACGGATAAAACTTGCCGTAAAACAAATTTCAATGGAAGTGAATTAAAAACGTCACAACGATTGGAAACAACCCTAGTTAAGAAAAAACGTGGATTAAAAACGCCGCAAGCCCTAATTTAAGAAGAAAAACGGATACAAAACGCCGAAACTAATTTTAAGAAGAAAGAAAACAATTCAACCCAATGAAGTTAACAATAATTTTGATGTAAGTGCTAATATTAATCCATTCCTTAAAAATTACAATTAAATAATCGTAACGAAAATTTTTTTTACATAAGCAAATATTTTGCTCAAAGTAAACCTTTATTTTAAATTTCACATTAGATTAAATAAATTAGAATTAAAAAAGCGCGAAATAGAATAATTAAATTTATTACGTAATTTAAATTTTTAAATTTTGTAAGAATAAAATTTTTATGTTCAACGAATTAACAAACGCATTGCAAAATTTAACAATTTATAGTTGAAACGAAAGGTAAACATGACCCCTCCAACTTTATCTAACCCAGCTGTAGACTATCAGTCTATACAACAATATTTAAATACAATAACACCGTATGATGGAAATTCATTAACATTAAACACTTTCTTAAACACATGTGAAAATATTATAGACATTTTTTTTAATAATTCAAATCCGGACGACCCTATAAATAAATTTTTGATACATGCAATTCTTGGAAAACTTTCGAGCAAAGTTTTAGCAATAATCGCTAATAGACCAGAAATCTATAATTGGAAATCGCTAAAAGAAATTTTGAAATTAAATTTTGTAACGGAAGAAATGAACTTCTCGCATTACACCCAACAAAATAATAATTATTATCAACCTAAATCAAATTTCACATCAAATGCTCAAAATAATAATTCAAATCTTCAACAAAAAATTCAATGTGATAATGCAAATCAATTAAACGAGAATTTCGAAGAAAAACAAATACCATTGGATTTTCGGCTGAGACAAGATCAAAAACAAATAACGTAGCAATAAATTTAAATAATACCGATTCAAATAGTTTAATCATTCATGTAGACCATGATTATGACACGACAGGACGTAATCTGATATTTATACACATTCCGGAGATTCAAGCAAAATTTTTAATCGAAGATTTCAGTGAATATAGTCTAATAAGTTCAGACTTGGCTTTAAGATGTTTTAAAAATTACATAAAAACCGAGAATTTTCAAATTCAAACCTCAGGTGGATTGTCACGACATAACAAAATTCTATATACCCCGTTACCTAAAATTTTCAGAAATAATGAAAAATGCAAATTTTACATTTCCAATTTCTCAAAAAAATACGACGGTTTAATAGGACGCGATTTGCTACGTCAACTAAAAGTACGACTTGATTTTGTAAATGATATTTTCGTTACACCCCAAGCAAAATTACCACTTTTTATAATTCAGCCCACTAAAACTTCTAACGTGAAAAATTTAAACATAACCAAAAATCATCATTTGCCACACCCAAATAAACCTATCAATTCTTTAGAATCCACAAATTTTAGAGAAAACAAAATTTTTCAAAAAATTAATTCAACTGCTGATCCTATAAATGAACATGTCACAAACCTTCCAACTAACCAAAATTTAAGTCAAAATCAATTGTTTAAAAGTCAAGAACCTGTCAAAAAACGTAAATCCCTAATAGATGACAGTATTATCGAATCGCAAACATTACAGAACCAAATTTTTAAATTATATCAAGAATATCAATTAATTAAACAAAATTTAGAGACAGCAAAATCGGAAATTGATAAAAAGCATAACGAAATTTTGATGAACCAAATTCATGAAGAGCTAAATTTACTACAAAAAACAATGTCAGAAAATAAAAAATTAAGTCAATCAAAACCTGTTCAATTAGAAGAACAAACCACTTTACAAAATTATGAAGATCAATATTATTCAAATAAAGAAACAATCGGAAATTTTCACTTAAAACCATTTGACGTAACAAAAAATTTAAACGTAATCGAAAATTACCAATTGCCATCACACCCGCATGATTTAATAACTTCTTTAAAACCCAAAATTTTTAGAAAAAACAGAATCTTCAAAAAAGGTAATTTAAATATTGATTTTATGAGCAAACAAATTTTAAAATCCCCAACCAATAAAAACTTTAAACGAAATAATTCTAAAAATCAAGAAATAATTGACAGTATTAATGAATTGAAAACGTTGCAAAACCAAGTTTCAAAACCCAAACAATTAATTAAACAAAATTTAGAGTCAATAAAATTAGAAATTGAAAATTCAAATAAAAACAATATCAATAATCTTGAACAACCAAAATTAAATATTAATGAAATTCAAACAAACAAAGTATTGTTGAAATTAAATAATTCAAAAAAGCATATCGAAATTTTGATGGATCAAAATCATAAAAAATTAATACTGCTGCAAAAATCAATATCAGAAAATCAAAAATCAACAATTCAATTAAAAGAACAAAAATCACCTGTTCAATTGAAAGAACAGAATTTACCAGTTCAATTAGATCAAAAATTATCAAATCAATCAAAAGATCAGAATTCGAATTTACTTGAATTAACTCATTCACATTCGATAAATTTCCAAAAACGAAACCCGGCTAGAAACCTTAAATATGCAAATAAAATTTTGACTAATAGAAAACATTCTAGAAATTTCAAAGTAAGTTTAAATAAATTACAACAAACTTTCAAAAACCAAAAACCGACTAGAAATTTCAAATACATAAGTAAAATTTCGATTTGGATCAATAAAGGAAAACATTTTAAAAATTTCAAATTATTTATAAACAAATCGAAACAAATTTTAAAAATCAATAACCGAAAACGGAAAAAATTAGAATCGACAAATTTCAAAAGACAAGATCTAAATAAAGACCACAAACGCGCAAAGAAAAAATCGACTAATAATTATAAAAGGAAACATTTCAGAAATTGTCACCTTTTTATAAATAAATCACTACTAATTTTGAAAATCAATAATCGAAAGAGGAAAAAATTAAATAACCATTTCATTGATTGCTACTCATTACTGTTACCACCGAAAGAAAAAAATAATTATTGTTAACAAATTTAAGTAATTAATATAAAACTTGATAATTCCAAATTTTTCAAAATTCTAAATTTTCAAATTTTACAAATCGACCTGTTCAATTATATCTACTGACAAACATATTTAACGATTATAGATGCATTTACCAAACTAGTGCAAATATTTAAAGTAAATACTAAGAACGCAATTAACAGCAAAAATTCAAATTTCAATTCAAATTTTCTAATTTCAAAAAAGAACCAAATTTCATTTCAGATTTCTAGTATGCTAGCATCAACAAACGAATCAAATTACAGTAAATGGCAAATCCCCTATACCCAATATTACCAAAATATTGGACAAATTAGGCAACGCCCAAAACCAAATTTCAACGTGGACGTTTATCCAAATTTTTTGATATTTCCCAAATATTAAACCATTTTAATGAACTATTAAAATATCAGCACCAAACTTTAAATTCAACATTCAATAATGAACATAATGTAGAATTTTATAACTCCCACCAACTAGTCGATCATTTAACAAACTCAATAAACAAACAAATATTTCAAATTAACCCTTTAATACATTAAATAAATAAAACGAAAAAAAAAGATCAATCGACGAATTAGAATCACTAATAAAAATTGTAACCGGAAATTTAGATCACAAAGATGCACTTAAATACGATCAAGCTATCGGAAATTTAACTCAAAATCAAAATAATATTAGAACTATTGTTAAAGATCAAAGTTCAACAAGACTTGCACAAAATCAAAATCTTTTAAATTCAAAAATCACGAAAATTTTAGAATTCATTAACAATACTGAAACTCAATATAAAAAAAAAATATTTTTTATTTTTTCCATCAATTTTAAATGATAAATAAAATTTATTAGTAATCAAACAGGAAACGCAAATTTACCATTCGAGTCAACATTGAAAAACGTTCTATTTTTCGAAAACATTTTAAAATTTAAAGGTTATACTAAATTTAATCGAATCATATTTTTGATTATCATTCTAATTGTAGAAACTAAAAGTTACGATTATTTTCAATTGTATCCTAATTTTCACCAATGATCATTACAAATTAATCCTTCCTAATTCCAAATTTCTTATCCTAATGAGCACTATTATTCAAATTTTGGAGAAAAATGTAAAAGAATAACTGGAAACACGACTCTCCATGAGAAGTTCAACTCTTGTGATACTCCGAGAAATTCTTCAATTGTAAACAACAAATTGCAACATTCGTTGGTTTAAAAAATTCAAAAGTTAACACCCGGAAAATGGATAATTGTAACTACAGAACAAATAGTGGCCCATCAAAAGTGCTACGAAAAAAAAAAAGTTTTTTTAAACGGTACCTACAGCTATCGAACTGTCAAATTATTGTGAACTAAAAATCAGAAATTTAAAAAAAAAATCATCACGATTCCCGACATCAACATTTCAACATTTAAAGAAGATCAACATAATATAGTTCTAGATCAAACCGATTGAACTGTCAAAATTGGACTTAGTGAATTTAAAAATATTCAAAGTGAATTTAGTGATAACAAAAGGCAATTAAATAAAAGTGCAGTGATTCGCTTCGATTCGACAAGTATTTGGACAATTTTGTATATGTATTTTGTAATAAAAAAAAATTTTTGTATTAATCATTTATGAAGTTTGTAAAATTATAATTAAATAGGTATAGGAAGTCTAAGGCAAAAAGGGACAAGCAAAAATAATTCCAAATTCAATTGATTCAGAAAAATTAGAAACTGAAGTCCCAAATTTTTCCAACTTAGACGGGAGGAGTTATATTCTATGAAGTGCTTGACATTTGATAAAATACTTCCTTTGTCAAGTGCTAACGAACTTGCATTTCCGTGTGAAATGCAACATTTGCAAATTCTTTTATGTCTGTAAAGTTCAACTAGAAAATGAATTGTCAGTAGTAGTTAAGCAGTAGATTAAGAACCTCCGTTCAATTAACATGTAGTTTAGTGTTAGAATTCAATAATAAAAACCAATTTGTAACAAGTATTAATAATAAATGAAATAAAAAGTTTTTAGTGTTTTTAAGTAAAAAATTATTTGGGTAAACCCTAAATAAAAGTTGCTATGAGTTTTGACATCTTGATTTTATATTTTTCTTTGTATTTGTTAAATGTGTTTTACGGTTTTAATGACCTGTATTTTTATATTATTTTATTTTTTGACAAATCCGCCGTTTACACGGATCTTACGTTCATTTTATACAACATTTTTTAAATTTTTTTGAATTTGACTCAACCGATGTGTTTTGGCTTGCTGCAGCGTTTTCGTTTTGCTTCAATGTATGTATCACAACCAGTCCACCTAGTTTTTGAGGTAGGTCATACACCCTCAGATATGTTGCGTGATTTTACCCTGTGTTCTTGTTTTTTGTAGTCCTGAGGATGGGTACAATATAGTCCCGAAACGTCGACTTAAACAACATTGTTTTACTTATCGTTCCGCATACCCGAGATCCTATTCCATTACTTATATTTCGGACGAGATCCTTTTCTAAATTACAAATGAAAACGTTACGGTGCGTCCTTGAGGCCGCACAACCACATAAATTACGAACTAGAAAGTCAAGACGGTTGTATGGCCTTTAGTAATAATAATAGTTACTGATTCTATGTGAAAGGCATCTTCTGTGATTAGATCCTGTTTCATGTTAGGACACTCAGAATCATGGAACGTTGTGTTACTTCGTATTACAGCTCGTGCATATACCAAGTTTAAAACTGAAACACGGTTCTAATTGGCAAGACCAGAATGGCTAATTCTTAAGTTTTTAAAAATTCGGTTTTGTACATTTTGTACACCCTACACAAGTTGGATCCCGTAGAGTGCTTATTGTCACCGTATTTTGCCTTAACACAGTTGACTCTCACATGCTTAGCAAAGTCCTTTTGAACCTCACAATCACGTGAGGCGTATTATTCTGTAGAGGTGTAAAAGGCGCATGTTTCAGCCCCTTTGCAAAATTTGACCGTGTGGCCGAATCTTTGACATTTTAAGCATCGAACAATTCTGATGTGATCGTGTACCCTATAGCTTCTCTCCAAGCTATTCTAGTCTTCCCGTCTTTAGTATTATTGCCTCACCGGCCATTTTGACCACGTCGGGGAAATTCCTTTCCATTTCCAGGACTATCTGGTCGTTGTAAACAGATTTATCCACCATTTGGTTCGCTATTGACGGCCATGTTGTTGAAGGTCCCCAGGCCACCAATTGTATTTCCACAAGTAGTCGGTTGCTGACTAGCTTCTTTATCGAAGGATATAATTCCGCCACGACACCTTTATTCTTAATCAGACAGCCTATCCGGTTTTATACTAAGGTCCGCTAATCTGATGCTGGTCAATGCGGTTTTTGTTTCTTCGGCTGTTTGACATATTGCTATGTGTCTCTTCTCTAATGTACGGGACACATGTAAATTTAAATGAATGTTGAATACAAAAATTCTTTATATTTTTGAATTATTTCGGCTAGCTCAATTTTAAATGGTTTTACTTTTATTTAGCATGAAATCTCTCAGTCACAGTAGCAGATTCCTCGAGGGTTGATTCTTTGCTTATACTGAAAAATAAATCTAGTGTAGGAAAACTCATTCCTCAATGATACGCCAAAGTATGTGAAAATATAAGTGATTTATTTTATTAAACATGAACACAAGTATTTAAATGAATCCCAAACTTATACTAACATTATTGTATTTAAACATCTAACAAATAATTCTCCTAAAAATTTATGAAAAATAAATAAAGTTTTATCGCCGCGTTTCAATTTCGAACCGTTCACTGGTACCGCGTAAATGTTAAATAAAGTTTAATCTCGCTTACCGAACACAGATGGCCGTATCACTTCTTTCAAAAACTCCTTCGCACATCAAGACTGCAGCGACTGCATTTATCTTGAAATTTCTTGTGATCACCACGTGTAAATTTCCATTTAGTGCTTCGATTTTTATCGATTGAAATCTTTCTTCCAATAATTTCCATTCACTTGAACACTTTATTGTAAGGTAAGTACCTGATTTTTGTTTATTGATCAATTTTATTCTCGCATAATTTTACATCAATTAATATGATCTCTTTCTTTCAGATCGCCACACTTTGAGTTGGATTAATCAAAAAAAATATCACTTGATAACAAGAGCACACAAAACCTCCGTTATTTTAACGCACTTGCCTTTCAACTCCGTTTTTATTAATCAATCTTATTTATTTTTTTTTTTTTTTCCGTTTCCAAGGTTTTGTTACGATTTTCAAATTTCGTCACTCTTTGATAAATCCTTTTTAATGTGAGTATCCCGCATCTTTGATAGTTTTATCATTTTATAAATGTCATTTAATTATTTTATTTTTGATTTTTAGCGTTTCCATCTCAACACATCGTCTGGTACAGTTACACGTAAACGCCTGTCTCGGATGACGAATCGCTGCATCTGTTTTTATCGTTCATCACTAATTACGTAAACTCATTGTTTATTACCTCACTTACTTAAAATTAACCTATTCTTTATAATTCTAAAATTATTCTACATTAAACAAATTTTTCTTTGAATATTAAAAACATCATTTGTAGTTAATAATTTTTGTTCATATCATTGTTGAACGAGTTTTCCCTCTCACTTATTTTGCGAATAAACTGACTTTATCAGAGCTTTCAACTTGTCTGTTGGAATCTTTGTTTGTTATTGAGAAACCTCATGCAATTTGTAATCTTTAAGAGTGCTTATTTAATTCAAAATTATTGGTATTTTGAATCACAACAATATATTGTTGTGATATAAAGGAGCTTTGCTTTTTTATCTCCTTTGATAGTCACACTCTTACTCACCTCGACTTGCTCCCGAGCTTGAGACTCTTTTACTTTTATATTTGTACAATATTGAACTGTGATTTGACGTCTTCGCAAATCCGACGCAGACCTTAATTTTGTTGCTTGAATAAAATAGCAACTCGATATACAAATTATAATAATTTGCTGGTTTACCCCGCTTTGTTTGGAATAAAATCCTAGTACCACTCTGCAAATATAGCCCTTTTGATTGACGTTAAATAAAAGAAACAATATCTCATAGACAGTTGTATTGGTTGTTTTTATTACAAAACCAGGTAAATTTTTGCTGTGGTTATTAGAAAGATGTAAACTTGGAAATATTAAATTACAAAATAAATAAAAAGTTTTGTTATACAAATATTGTTCACGATTATTAAAAATAAAAGATATTTTCGAAACTTGAAGAAATGTTTTAATTAATTTTAAGCAAAAGTTACCTTTATTTAGTGCGCCACTGGATACGATAATATTAACTTCCGTATAAACGAATGAAACAGATGTGTTGTTGTCGGCGATTTGTACAGGTGTTGTGCCGTCGCCAAATCCAAAGAACGGTATCACGTCCAGATAATATCCAATAGAGTATTCCCAATTGTCAGGTCCGTATAATTCAACAGTAATATTTGATTGAGTGATGTTGAACTTTGTTACCTTTAACCAGATTCTACTTTCAGATAACCTCCAAAAACCATCCAACGAAACCAAATTTTCAAGCATAACCAGGCCGTGATTGATATAATAAACTGCAACAATATCTTCCAATTGCTGTATAAATGGCTCCCAAAATAACCAGCATAAAACTAATAGCGATCGAAATCCAATAATTTTTAATCAATCTAATCTTAAAAGCACAAAAACTTCTGCCAACCATAAAATTTTTCTCCAACTACCAACTGTTAAATCCAAAATTACTAAAATATTCTCTACGGTACGACGTTTACTTGAGCACATATCAAAAGCAACTGAGAGCGATTAAGTTGTTCCAAGTCCTTTTATAAACTTCGAGCGTGGACCGGAAATGGTTGGATAGAGGTTGCAAAAAATTCAAAATTGTTGATGGAAATCCCAATGATCTGGACTTGATAGACATTTGGTAAATATTCTTTTGATTTTTAACGTGCACTACACTCGTAATTTTAATCGAAGCACTAATTTTTAATTAATTTTTAGATTCAAAACCGTAATCATAAAACATTCTAGCAAATATGACCCTTATTAAATTCTATACAAATTTGGCGCAAAACCACAGCAAACGCAATGTTACATAATATTACAACAATGTAAAAAGGTAATTCCAAGTCTACATCATCAAAAACTTAATTTTTATCGAAAAATAAACCACATCAAACATTTCAGTTCAATGACCTCGAATACAGATGAGGTCCTCAACTAACCATGAGAATTGCCTCTAATCAGATGCCATCGATCTGAATTAATGAAGGGAAAACTAAGCTACCTAATGTTTCGCAGGGATGTACCAGGAAAATACTTTCTTGCTCTATTGCGAACAAACCTGAACTGCAAACGAAACACTACCGATAATGAGTCGGATTTACAAAAACTCAAACCTCAGTTCAATATATTACCTTCTACGGGCTAGACAATTACTTCGAAGTTTTTCTGTTGAACTGTGCTCTGAGGGTTGCTGTTGGCCGCCCTCTTCACTGCTAATAAATAGTCCCGGGGGGGGGGTGCTTCTTTTAGATTCGTCCTTCTTCCCCTCAGGAAGAATCCACTATCCTGGGCTCCCAGACCTTGAAGAGTTTGGGAGGAGTTCTGGGCAAGTGCATTCACGACCTCTTTAATTATTACTTAGGACGGGGGAACTCTGTATTTCTACAGAGTTTCTGTATTATATCTTCCATGCTTTTCACCCTTTCGAGGGCCTTCTCTTTGAGGTTTATTGTTCACTTCCTGAGCGTCCTCCATAACTTCTTATACCATATCGTCCATCCTGCTTCCCCACTTTTGTACAAAAAGATCCGGCCATAAAGTAGAAGATTCCTCCTCAAAGAGTGTCAGCAAACATGAACCCATGGGGGGAAAAGAGCCTGAACTAGACTCCTTATTCAAGATGTGAAACCATGCGTCGAACGTAGCTACGGAGGCGTCAGTTAGGGGTTGAAAAATTAAATGCGGTTGAATATTTGAATAGATTGTTCATTTACCTTTACAGAACATTTTTTATTTACACCACCGTGGATGAAGTTACAGTCGTTTTCCTAAAAGTCTACACACCAACTTTTTGAAGGACCAAAACAAAGAAACAGATGCCCTTGGGGACAAATCCTTCAATTTGTATTTGTCCCTTTCTTTTTTGAAGGCTTCGAGGTTTAATTTTGGCACCATCTGGAGATTCAGATTGGTTATGGAATTTATTGATTGTTTATAAAGTCAGATAAGGAATTCCAACTGTCGTGGTTATACTTCGAACGGACTCTTAAACAAGCTCAATTTTTTAAACGTGCTGATCCACGAAGAACAAGTAAACGCTAGCGTACGTCTGAAACTGTTTTGAGAACCCCATCATCTATCAGGTCATATATAATTATTATAATTTACCACAATTTTAGAATTATAAAAGGTTAGGATTATGGTGGTGTAGCACGTTTATCAAACTTTTCCTGTTTCTTGACCTTTATAATAAAACGGGTGGCGTCCAAATTTGCTTCGTTTATTTTTTTTTGGGTCGGATTCCTTACCCACAAGGTAAGAGGGTGCTACACATTAATTTAGAATTAAATATTTACAATTTGTGACACTAAAAATGGTTGGTGTCCTTTTTTCTTGTTGTTAAAAATACTCTTGTTGATAATAAGTGTAATCAATAAACCTTACAACTTGTAGTCACAATGATAATAATAATAAAAGATTTAAAATTTCAATAAGAAGTATATGAAAATACAAAATAATTTTACACAATTACTTTTTCATACAGAAGTCCATCTCCTTCCGTAATTGTTCTTCTTCCAATGCTGTAAAATCATTCTGAATGTCGAAGGTTTCACGGATTTCTTGGGGAGTCTTTCCTTTAATCATGCTCGCAACAGTTTTACAGGTAAGTTTTAAAAGACCCTTAATATTAAGATAATTTGCTGCTGTCATTAGCTCGAACAAGGTTCCGTGATCCACATTTAAGAAGGCGATATCCCACAACGGAATATCATCTAGATGGGGCTCCGCATTTACATCACCTTCGGGTGGTGGTGGATCATCTTTATGAACAGTTGCCCATTGTATTAACTTTTTCATTATAGCTGAATTAACATTGGGTATAGGAATGACTTCATCATCATCTTCTTCGGTTCCTAACTCCTCCAACATCGTTTTGATAGTCCCAAAGCATTTTGCTATTTCAACGTCAACTTCAAACGTTTCGCCATCTGAGGATTGAAGCTTGATGTTCGGCATCTGTAAAATAATTGTCAATATCAGTTTATTATCAAAAACAATCTTGATATTGAATTCAAAAAGTTACAATCTTGTTTAATTTAAAATTACTGGTTTTCCAAATTTTCAACATTTGAACTAAACAACAAAACATCAAATCGACCCTAGCATTTAAGGGTGAATAACATCTTGTGAACAAAGAATTTTTTACCACCACTATAATCGATTACGATATTTTTAATTGCGGAGTGCGCGTGCAAAGAGATTCTCGTCCAAACAAAGTAGGTATTAAAATATGGATGGAATATTATTGGGATAATGGAACTCAATCAAACAAAATGTTGTTAAGTCGACGTTTCGGATGATTTATTCAATCCATTTTTAAGACAAAACAACTAAGGTGTAAATCGTTCGATGCAAAGCATAAAGCGGTGAGTCTCAATTGGGTACTTTTGAGTTAACGCAGTTTTAAGGTTTTTACTCTCGTTTGCCCTAATAATGTAAATCGGCTAAACAATAACAGGTCAAGTCTTTAGCACATTATGGTAGACAATTTTTAGGCTGCATTGATTACAATTTTTCATAATTTAATTTTTTATTTAAAAATATGCCAAAAAAGATATTTTGTAAAAAAATGGTCGATTTAGACCATTTGACACCAAAATATTTACGACTTTTACCTATGGTGACCATATTATTTTTACGACAAAAAAGTGCATTTCGGCGAAACACGGTAAATACCTAAAAAAAGGTCAATGGCGCACAGTGTGGTGGAGGCGGACAAATGGTGATTTTTAAAGTAATTCATTTGGTCTGTTTAATAATAATAGTTTCTTGCTAGGAACATCCCAAGGATTCAGGAACACAAAAAAAATCATAAAAAATGCCCTTGGAAAATGTCGAAAAAATGGGGCAAAGTCAACCTTTTTTATATACATATATGTATGTAGGTACCGTATACATAGGTACTTTAACTTTGCTTAAAAACGGAAATATATTGTTTTTTTCAGTTTTCAAGTTGAAATATTATTTCTGTTTCTCGTTACTAGCACACAAGTGCCAAAACAAAACAAAGAATTACATTTTTAACGGTTTGTAGACCTAATTTCGACCTAAAAACTCGATTTTTTTAAATGTTAAATTCTCTTAAACTTTTAGTTGTGTGAGAACGCATGAGACACACCGAAAATTTTTTTGTGGTATCATTGGTATCTCTAGTACATGCCGTCCAAATTTCAGCTGCAGATACTTGCAGATGCGAACACAAGAGCGTTTTTACTGAGACTTGTCCAATTTTTACCGAAGGTATTATTGGATTAACAAATCAATAAATTTTTCCCAAATGCCCATGTAAACAATACATAAGCACAACGGACGATACAGAAAGATATTAAAAACAATTGAAAACTATTTTAAAATGACGAACTTTAGCATTTCGAATCGTGGCTTATGCAATATTCTGTGGGAAAACACAAAAATTATTGTTTTCTTCTATTCTATTAGGGACTAGCTAGCACAGTCGGCCTACCGGCCGCCTTTAGCCATCTAGACCGTGTCGGATGTGGTTGTTCGGCCTTCGGCCTCACTCCAAGGTACTAAAATAGCCTATGTTTTTCGTAGCGCTGTAAATAACTTCTACACCAAATTTGGTTAAGATTAGTCAAATAGAAACGTAAAGCACGTGCACGCGTATTTGCATTATCGATCAGTTGACAGTTTGACAGCATTCATTATTGTTTTTAAGTTGATTTTGAGTAGCCTGCCTTCCTTTAAGGAATCTCGATAATCCATTCATGCGCGTCCCATAGGGACGCGCATGAATGGATTATCGAGATTCCTTAAAGGAAGGCAGGCTACTCAAAATCAACTTTCCTTTCCTTTGCGAATTTTTGCACTATTTCAATACAAAAACATGCGCAGGGACCTACATAATGGACGTATGTAATCTCCACCGATGGTCAAAAGAAAATCCTCACTGCCGAAATGGTCACAGTTTATCAACCGTAAACTCCATCGATGGTTATTCGTAAGGATTTAAAAGTATTACTAAAGTATAATAGGCAGATTAAAAAAATTATTTCATTAGAAAATGCATTTTATTGAAAAATAAAAGTAACACAAAATTGTAATTTATATACAGGGTGTAAATGTTTAAAAAATTCGGGTTTTTTTTAAATTTTTTTGCTACAACTTTCGTCAAATAAATTTTTTTGGGCAACCAACCGTTTTCACAGAAACTCTGAAAATAATGAACAAGGTGTAGGTAAAAAATATAAATTCACACATAATTACTTCTTCTTAGTCGTATTGTTCGTTTCCGAACGTCGTGACCCATCTCTTTCTTACTTAATTACTAAAAATCTCAATTTGATTTATAGCATTTGTTTTAATGTTAAAACATTGTTATAACGTATTAAATAATACCGTGCAACACCTTTTGAAAAGGGCACGCCTGTGTGCTGAAAATGAGGGAGGCCATTTTGAGCATTTCTTAAATTAATTTTGTGAATTTATTTTTTTTCCTACACCTTGTTCATTATTTTCAGAGTTTCTGTGAAAACGGTTGGTTGCCCAAAAAATTTATTTGACGAAAGTTGTAGCCCGTTAAATTCCCTATCCGGTTTGGGCCGTTAGTTTTTCTCTTAGACGTTTCGTTTAAGAGATACGGGGTTCGCAAGAAAATTTAAAATAAACAAACCTGAATTTTTTAAACATTTTTTCCCTTAATTTAATTTATAACTGGAAATCCGTTGATGCTAGACGATAAGGGGTTATAACATAATTTGTAGACAAGCGAATGATCTTTAAAAAAATTCTAGTCCATTAACCTTAAAAAATCAATAATATCGGAGCTATGGCCGTTTGAAATCAGAAATTCAAAAAATTGCTTTAAAGGGAGGTACCCCTCAAGGGTTTGGACTTGGGCAAAAATTTTATTTGAAAATTTGTCTTAGAAAAGTGTCCTTTATCACCACCTCGAAGGTTCTCCACGGTCACGGGGACACCCTGTATATTACGTATTTAATGTACCAACCGTGAAAAAGATGGCTAATCAAAAATTTGGAATGGTGAAATAATTTCCTCAAAAAAAAAATGATACCAATCACAATTTGTTAAAAACCCAATGTACGTAAATTTAGGTGTTTTTCCGATTTTTGAGGTGCGCATTCGATTTGGAGGTTTATCCATCGTCAAAACCTACCCTTCCGGGGCGCCGCTTCGCTCTGCACCCCTGCAGGGCGGTTTTGACTCTGGTTACTAGGCTAAACATACGAGAATGCGCCACCCATCAAGAAAACCGGGATAAATGAAACCGGGAACTTAGAGAACCTTGAAATAGCATTAAAAAGTATAGTAGCGATATGGGGCAGTAAACTTTTACGTTTCACCCCCAAAAAATCGAATAAAACAAAAATAATGACAAAACAGTAACCTTTCGTGCATGTTACGCTTACGAGTGGTGTCTGGCCCAATTTACATGGGACCCTTATAATCTTTTGGCCCAATTTACGGGTAGATAACTAACCCAATTTATAATCGCAACTTCTACTGAGCAAAATTCGCGATTTAATATTTATAACAATAAAAATATACACAAAATATAGCGCCAATATAAATTAAAGGACCTAATAATTTATTCGGAATCTTACCTACTTAAAAAAGTACTTATAGGCTTAGCAATTAAGAGATTCATTTTTTGTACCCTTGACCCCCCCCCCGGTCAAGCGGTGGAACTTACATATAGGATTATAGAAACCCTTGACCATCGGTGGAGATTACAACCGCCCTACATAATAACTGTGCCAGATTTG
Source organism: Podabrus alpinus (assembly GCA_932274525.1). NCBI lineage: Eukaryota > Metazoa > Arthropoda > Insecta > Coleoptera > Cantharidae > Podabrus > Podabrus alpinus. The sequence goes on along the minus strand of OW026455.1, from coordinate 89,150,816 downwards.
GTTACGATCGGTCAAACGGTTTAGGAGTCTATAGGGAACATACATACATACACACATACATCCATTTTTGTATATATTAAGGATTAAGCGTATCCGGAATTTTGTTCGCCTGCATTTGTTCGACAAACACTTAATCGACAGCGTTTTTTCGACTGTACATTTATGCGAATAAGCATTTGTTCGACTCAACATTTATGCGAATAAGCATTTGTTTGACATGGAATTTTATTCGACATGCATTTGTTCGACATTAAAAACAACAAATCTCCACTTAAAGTTAAGAAGGGGTGGATCTGCCGTTAGGTTACTGTTAGTTTTTTGATATTTCTTTAGAAAACTAATTAAAAACAAACAAATCTTCGCGTAAAGTTAAATCTGCCGCAAAGATCTTGATCCAGTGAGCCATGGATGGTGTAAATTTGGTGGAACAGATACGGAACCGTTTTGAAGTTGTAGATTTCTTCTTGTGGAAAATATAACGATCCTATCTTCTAAATTACTAGAATCGAACAACAAGAACGGTTCATTGTTTTCAGTTGTTTTGTACATTTCCGGAAATACGATTTCCCGTTGGGAATTGCCTGTTGTGCTTATAAATCCGCTCTCTAATTATATCTAAAAAAGGTTACCTACGTCTTTCGTGTCATGTCATGTTGGCATGTCGAACAAATGCATGTCAAATAAAATTCCATGTCCAGCAAATGCTTATTTGCATAAATGTTGAGTCGAACAAATGTATGTCGAATAAAATTCCATGTCGAACAAATGCTTATTCGCATAAATGTGTAGTCGAACAAATGCATGTCGAATAAAATTCCGTGTCGAACAAATGCTGTCGATTAAGTGTTTGTCGAACAAATGCTGGCGAACAAAATTGCTAGAATCAGGATTAAGGATATAGTAAGTCAACTTCCAGATTTTTTGCCCTAAAATTGAAGGCTCAGCAAACGTTTGTCCACAAAAACCCCATTTCACCATACTGTGCGGCGTACCTAAATATACGACGACTACGATTGATGACCTTTTTTCTTTTTGGGATTGCACTGAAGGAAACAACCAAAAAATAAGTACATTTGTAAGTACTTGGAGAAGTTTTTAAGTACATAGGACATCGTTCTAAAAAAGTGTACTGTCCTACTAAAATACCTAAGTACATATATGGTCACCATACTTATACCATTGTGCATTGTAAACAAGAAAGTTTAAATAATAAAAAATTATTAATAAAAATGAATTATTATTGATGTGCAGAACGGTATAAGTCGCAAAAATATTTCGAAATTCAACGTGTAAAATGTTATAAGTACCTATACTTAAACCACTTTGCACAATGCAACTGTTGCTTTAAACTCGTGTCAAAAGGTATAATTAAACTTATACCACTTTGCACGAAATATTGTTTGTTTACTTTATGTACCAGTGGCGTAGATAGGGGGGCGGGGGGGGGGGGCGGACCGCCCCGGGTGCCACCCGACCCCAAATTTTCATTTTTTCTTAGGTGCAACCTCTAAAAAAAAAGTCATCATCAACCTAGGTGGAGCTGACACCTCACCCGTCCGGGGGGCGACACCCGACCCCAAATTATCTGACTACCATGCCTCATGGTTGTTTCCTTGAGTGCAAAAAAAAGGTCATCAACCTAAGTGGGAGTGCCACCCATGAAATCCGCCCCGGGTGTCACCCATGCTAGCTACGCCACTGATGTACTTATACCAAATTTCACTAACGGATTTTGGACGTTAAAAAAGTCGTTTAAATTTTTAATATTTAAAAATATCGTTTTACACACATGTGCTATGTCATAAATGGCGAACCGTGGTATGCACTTGTCATCAATTTAACCAAAACTCGTCATATATTTATGCCCCTTTGCACGCGCACTCCGCAATTAAATCACTACAAATACGATCATAAAATATAAACGTTTAAATATATTAGCATACCTTTTTCTACAATTTATTGTGTCGAAGAAAATGTAATTTTCCGTCGATTCTTGCAAACACAACAGCAAACACAACAGTGCAAATGGCGAATGGCAGCTGTCAATCCCTTCAAACGAAACCTTGCAAACAAAAAGTCCCTAGTAGAATTACGAAATAATTTTAATTATAAATTAATATAAATAATCTAATTAATTAACTATTTAATTTTTAAATTTCAATTTATTATAATCTTAATAGTTAAAAATCGGCTCAATAGGTAAGCTAGAAAAATTCAAAATTAAATATTTTTATATAAAAATAAATTTCAACCCTAGAATTCTGGACTAGAGCCCAGGGTAAAAAATATTCAACGGTAAGTATAATATGAATATTCATTTTCAAAATGAATCGTCCCAATTTTTTTAAAGTTTTTCATTTTTATGTACAGGCACGGTGCCCAAATTATGAACTCGATAAGTTAGGACAAATTAATAGAGATGGTATTTCTATTTTACTTACTTTCCCGATATTTATATTTACATACTGTGACTCAACCCAGTTTTTATGTAATAACTCGAAAAAGATGAAAGGCACAAAAATTGTTGGCTCTTTTCGCTCAACACTTTTAGGCCAGTTCAATCTCCTTCAGAGATTTAAATTCAGAAATAATTACAGGAAAGTTACAAATCATTTTAATCACTTTATTTCATTTCTACAGTGCACATACGAGTACTATGTTTTTCCCGTCTTATGAGGAAAAAATAAAAGTTTACTGTCAAGTTTGTTGTTATCAATATTTTTCAAGGCAAAATTCTCCACGAAAAAGATCAAAGCATATTTTTCGTAAAATCAACACTGGCCGAGATAATACAACTATAAGAACTGCAGCAGCAAACAAGCAACCATGATTCGCGAAGCAGAGCATGTTGCGGGCGAAGCCCGCTTAATCTCCTTCATCTAACTTTGGGGTTAACGCGATTTGGACTTTTTACGAGAGCTTAGCGACCCGTGATTGCATTTGAGCCTTGTCGTCGCTGAGAACCGCAGTTTTACTTTTTGATAAATTTATACTGGTTTCCACAGCACCTTGCGGCACGTGTTTTAAGAAGACCTCTTTTGCTTAAGATGAACAGGAAAGAACATCTACATCAAAGTCTGAAAACTACATTATTATAATATGTAGCCAAAATCGAAAAACAAAAGGTTTTTTGGAGGGCTCGGAATCAATGTAGAGGCTAAAACAATTTTTTTTAGGTTATGCTCAGAATTTTACTGATTAGTTAGTTGAATTTTGCTAATGGCTATTTTGGACTTAAGCTGCATTCGAAAGGATCTTTCTTGTTACAGTAGAACTCTCTGTTTCCAGCCATTATCCTGTCCTTAATTACTTCTTCTCTCTCATTTGTGTTGTTAATTTGTATTCACAGGTATCTGAATGTTTTTACTTCCTCAAAAGCATAGTCTAGTACCGTTACTTTATTCATTGTTTTATTTGATTTTCTTATTATTATTCATAGCAAAAATAATAGCAAAATCATAGCCGATGATGGGTATTTACAACTCATGTTTAAAAATTGCTTATTTCCCAAACTGTGTCAAGTAGGAGTCCTTAGAATCTGACTTAAAAACCCAGATGGGGAAACAAGAAATATAAACAATTACAGGCCAATCACGCTGCTTCCAGTGTTCGGCAAAATTTTAGAGCAAATAGTCAAAATTAGAATAATCGAAAGTAATATCTTTTATCACGACCGGTGTCAATACGGCTTAGTGGAAGGAAATCACACTACAATGGCCCTAAAACATTTCTATGAAAAAATCGACGTTTCGGAGATGAAAAAGAGGAAGGCAAAGGGTAGGTATCTTCCTAGCCGTCATATTCTACGACATCTCTGGAGCATTCGACAATCTATGGTGGCCGGCTCTTCTTCGCTCTTTAAGCGAAAAGGGGCTTCTTCACCGTCTGAAAGTCATTCTTAAAAGTTATCTGGCAGCAAGAGAGGTGACTCTCACCTATGGACCCAGACAACACTGACATCCAGTGGATATCCAAGGATATCCAGTGAATATCCAGTGGGCATCCAAAAGCTAGTGGATATCTATATCCACTAGTTATGGGGAGTCGCCACCGTGGGGAAACGATCCACAAAGGGTTGTCCACAAGGGTCCGTCTTGGGACCATTCTTGTGGAATTCCCTTTGTACCATTATCTCAAACAACCAAAGCAATAGGGAACATGGGAATTCGCATACGCTGACGACATAGCGACGGTCGTCACAGCAAACTCAAGAAATGAACTGGCCGCCAAACTACAAAACTGCGTAAACTATCTTAGTCCAGGCAACGAAGACGAAAAATTGGCTCAAGCTTGCAAAAAATCCGGGCAAGCTGAATTTTGGCAGAGAAGTACATTGGAGTGTTCTAACGAACCCCCCAAAAGTTCCATAAAATCCCACTCCGGCGTCCCCCACAATCGGGGGTTTTAGCTCCCCCAACGCGATTTTTTGCCGATAACTCGCTTATTTATGCTTGTATGAAAAATTATGATCAGACCATAATAGAAGAGCATCAAAGTCTCTATAAAATAGTTTTTTTTCATATTTTTCCATAGCACACTAATACTTACATTATTAACTTTCTATGTTGAATTTGAAACAAAATTACAACCAGTAAAATGTAAACAAATTAAATAATATATAAAGTATTTCCAAAGCGTTCTGGTTGATAGAAACGACTTTTATTACAGTCGAATACATGACCATTGCAAAAATAAACGAAGTGCTTAGGAAATGCAAAAACGAATCATCCATTCAAGTTGTGAATGTAGGCAGCTTATCAAAAACAACTAATCGCCATCAACTCACCGTATGACGGTATGACTGCAGTTTTACTGTTACCCTGTATATCGGGATTCAGTTCATCCGACACAGACTGATGAAAGCGATGTCATCTTCGACTAACAAACCCACTTTTATATTCACATATAGCTTAAAATTTCCAGAGAAACGTGAGCACACTCCACCACCTATCGAAAGTATTTTGCAATAGTTCTGTGAACGTCCTATTTTCTAGGTAACTATTGGCGTTTTCTACTCGACGTTGATAAACAACATAAAAATTTGTGGTTATGTTAATAATTTTAGTGAATGTAATCATCGAAATAAGGTAAAACTTTAAGTTTTACCTTACCTTTTAATTGAATATAAGTGTAGTGATCGGGCGCTTCTATGTCTACCATTTTATTATTTATTAAAAATTGAACGACGAGTCTCGTATCTTCGATCATAATTATTTACACTGATGGATATCAAATAATAAATTAAAATATAAACAAATAACCGAAATAAACAAAAACTCCGGAGTTTTTAAATATACAGAGCAAAATAATGCACTGAAAACGAAGTTTATGTTTCACTGGCGGTGCAATTTTATGCACGGTAATCAAAACTAAAGAAGTGCAATGACGTATGAGCACTTATCCAGTGCGCACTGCACATTAGCGAGTAGAAAACGCCATATGATTACTAAAAGTAATCTCTCACATTTAGTATATGCCCCGCTATCTGCTTTCTATCAAACAGAACGCTTTGGAAATACTTGATGTATTATTTCACTTGTTTACTTAAATTATTGACCGAAAACACGACCCACATTTAAAATGGCACATTATTGATTCGTTGGAGAGGGAGAGAAATGTTTTCGAACACGGGAAATGCTTTTAATAATAAATTAATTAAAATTGTGGCCAAGGTTGCAAAATGAAGAGAAAAATAGATTTTTTCAAAATTTACCCAAGTTATAGTATCTTTCAAGTAACGGAACAGAAATTTTGGTTTGAGCTTAGTATGAATTGTAGTACTACCTACTGCAGCGCCACAAGATATAGAGAATTTTATATTCTTCAACTTTGCTTCATGGTAATTTTTCGAAAAAGTAAAAATATGTGAGCTATAGGCGAAACACCGCAATTAGGGGGCTAAAATCCTCATTTGGGGGAAACTCCGGCTTGGGATTTTCCAACCTTGGCCACAATTTCAATTAATTTATTATTAAAAGCATTTCCCGTGCCCGAAAGCATTTCTTTCCCTTCAACGAATCAATATTGTGCTATTTTAAGGGTGGGTCGAGTTTTCGGTCAATAATTTAAGTATTAGTGTGCCATGGAAAAATATGAAAAAAAACTATTTTATAGTGAATTTTATGCTCTTCAATTATGGTCTGATCATAATTTTTCATACAAGCATAAATAAGCGAGTTATCGGCAAAACAATCGCGTTGGGGGAGCTAAAACCCCCGATTGTTGGGGACGCCGGCGCGGCGTGGGATTTTATGGGACTTTTGGGGAGTTCATTAGAACACTCCAACGTACATCTCTCCCAAAATTCAGCTTGCCCGGATTTTTTGCAAACTAAAAACCTTCCTTGCCTGGACTATTTAGTAAAATTTCAATAAAAGCATTAAAACCGTTTGATCTAGAATGAGTTTTAATTATTCCCATGGATCTGGATTCTGGATGAATCCAGATCCCATGACTAACTTGAGTACTGAGAAATACTTTTACTATTTTAAAATACAAAATAAAATTAAACGCGGTTTGAATTTGAAAGAAAAGACTTCCTAGCAACCACGATAACAATTCAATTTGTTTATTTCTTCTTTTGTTTTATATTGTCAGTAGCTGTCATCTAGTTATCGCATTATTTATCACGAAATTTTACTCGTCTTTACGTTGAAAATTGTTTGGTAAAAGGTAAAAGTGATTCAATCATGAATAATTCGCCAAGTAAGAACCTTAAATACCATATTTTGAATCAAGCAAGACCAGGAAAGAAGTTATTAGTATTGGATTTGGATCGGACGTTATGTGATTCTATATCAGGAACCGATTACAAACTAGTCCCACGGCCCCATTTACATTTCTTCTTAGAAGAATCGTATTGTTTATACGAAATTATTATTTGGTCAGCCACCAACCTCTTGACCGTTACCAATAAATTAAATTCGTTGGGAATTTTAACTATGAACAATTATAAAATACTAGGTTATTTCTCTATGGAAGCTATGACGACTGTTAAAATAAACGAAACCCGCACGATTCGTGTAAGTATTTTCTCTAATCGGTTGATTTTTAGGCTTCTATACAAAGTATAGCAAGAAGCCTTATTTGTATTGGTTAAGTGAAATGTTCAGTACAACGTTGACCTAACCATTAATCTTTTCCTGATGTTTTTCACTGAAGACAGTGATGTATTTATTCACCTATTTTACAACCACACAAAAATTGCAGTCGTGTTAACCATCAAGATTATTAAACGTTCCAGGTTTCTAACTTTTGCTAACAATTTTTCAAATAAAAAATTTAGCAACAATTTGGGCCATGTATCAACAGTTTAATATGAAGAACACAATATTTATAGATGACCTGCAAATAAAATTTATTTCAATACAAGAAACGGATTGCTCATTGTGCCATTTCGACAGCGCAATATGGATGCAGACGAAGAATTACTACTTTTGTCACGATATTTAAGAAATATTTTCCATATTACCAACTTTACATTACTTAGTCTGCGTCATTGGAAAAGACACGCTGCATACATAATTTAATTTAGATCAATTTTAATAATCTATATATATAAAAATGAATTGCCAAATATGTATGCATCATCATCACGTGAGAACGGCTCGACGAATTTGGCTGATTTTTTGGTGAGTTGTTGCCTATATCTTCGACAAGGTTTGTGTGAAAAAAAAATTGGAAAAGTTGCCCGGGAAGTTGAAAAATTCGGGAAAAAACTGAAAGTGCGTTTAATGTCGTCAACAGGTGGCGCCGCCATATTAAAAATGAATTGCCATCTATATATATAAAAATGAATTGCCAAATATGTATGCATCATCATCACGTGAGAACGGCTCGACGAATTTGGCTGATTTTTTGGTGAGTTGTTGCCTATATCTTCGACAAGGTTTGTGTGAAAAAAAATTGGAAAAGTTGCCCGGGAAGTTGAAAAATTCGGGAAAAAACTGAAAGTGCGTTTAATGTCGTCAACAGGTGGCGCCGCCATATTAAAAATGAATTGCCAATCTATATATATAAAAATGAATTGCCAAATATGTATGCATCATCATCACGTGAGAACGGCTCGACGAATTTGGCTGATTTTTTGGTGAGTTGTTGCATATATCTTCGACAAGGTTTGTGTGAAAAAAAAATTGGAAAAGTTGCCCGGGAAGTTGAAAAATTCGGGAAAAAACTGAAAGTGCGTTTAATGTCGTTAACAGGTGGCGCCGCCATATTAAAAATGAATTGCCAATCTATATATATAAAAATGAATTGCCAAATATGTATGCATCATCATCACGTGAGAACGGCTCGACGAATTTGGCTGATTTTTTGGTGAGTTGTTGCCTATATCTTCGACAAGGTTTGTGTGAAAAAAAATTTGAAAAGTTGCCCGGGAATTTGAAAAATTCGGGAAAAAACTGAAAGTGCGTTTAATGTCGTCAATAGGTGGCGCCGCCATATTAAAAATGAATTGCCAAATATGTATGCATCATCATCACGTGAGAACGGCACGACGAATTTGGTTGATTTTTTGTTGAGTTGTTGCCGACAAAGTACCTGTACCCTCTATCTATATATATAAAAATGAATTGCCAAATATATACTATGCATCATCATTTTTGTATTTTGTGTCAACTCTGTATTAGGAAGATCATCTGTAAAGATAACGATATTGTTGCGATTGGTAATGCCGATGATCCTAAGTTTAGTATATAAGCGGAAGAGTATACGAAGAGTTGAAGAGAAGTAGTAAAAGTAGTAGTAGTAGTCAACAGGTGGCGCCGCCTTAACCTGTAATTAATTAAGTTTCCATCAGTAGAGTATATAGAAAACCCGATCCGGAAATATTGGCAATTTAAGTATAATAAAATCTCGGGTATGAGGGTTGGGGTAATAAAACGACTGTTTACCACATTTTTTTTTTTTTTTTTTTTTTTTTTTTTGGCAATTTAAGGTTTATTTCTTTAGAAAAAATGCCAGCCCAAAAACCTAATTTTTGGGCCCATTTATGAATAGGAAATTTTTCAAAGCCGGGTGGGATCTGCCGTGCTATCCCCTTTATAATGCTTGCACACTCCGCATTCGCTAGATGGTGCTCTTAATGTATCATATAACCCTATATGAACTGAAATTTATTTTGGAGTTGACGTTGGTTGACATGAAATTCCGACTTAATTTTTTTCTAATTGTTTTTCAAACCATCGTTTGAATTAGATCCAGAGGTACCCTTGCAAGCAACTTCAGTAAATACATCCGAAACTGTCAGGATTCGATATTACTACTTTTAATGTAAATTTTTTGTTGTTTTCATAATTTGTTTAATAATTTCGAATAATTTATATTTGGATAAACAATTCTTTGAGTGGCATAAAAATTAATTTCGGGCAGGACAACGTCTGCCGGGTCAGCTAGTGTAAAATAAATTTGCAGTGTTTACTTTTTTGCTTTACTATATAAAAGAAAGCATTTACTAGTTTATTCTCGATTTCGGGGTAAAGTAGAAATTGAGACAAAGTGGAAAAAATTTGAACAAAAATTGTCAATTTCTTGCTCTACTTCACTCGACGAGTCACCTGGTTTTTCATAAGACTTTTGTACACTTTAACTAATATTTTAGCATTATATCGAAAACGAAAAATTTTGTAGGTACTAACCCATTAATTACGAAAAAAAAATAGCAAACTAATTAATAATTCATTTTCTTATTGTATAAATAAACTTATTAATAAATAAATTAACTATAAGGGTGATGAATTTTTCTTTCGTTGCATTTTCAAATATTCTACCGTCGTTTTGAAGAGGAGTACCTCATTACATTAGTCACTCTCTTCCCAATTTCAACTTAAAATTATTTTGACAACATAGAATTTAAAAGATATACTTCATTTTACAGTAACTTTTTCTTTAAATTTTGTGCCCTCCCATTGAAATAAGTCACGAACCGCCACTGGAAATGACCTTAATATGAAATTAAAAATCTGAAAAAATTCATAACTTATTAGAATAGGTACTATATAATTTCTTCATATTCAAAAATTTATTATATCCTTCAATTTAATTGTTTTAACTAACTCCAGTTATCAGCTTTACAATTTTAGGATACATCAGTTCAAAGTAGGAATTAAAAAAGTAGTTCCAATTGGTTCCAATGGACCGAACATATGTTTGTTTCTTAGTAGTTCTTTCATCCCCAGCATGTCAAATTCTGTGTTGTGGCTATTTGTTATTGACATTTATAAATATCGTCCTTTTTGTGTGATATTATTTGGACCAATCCCACACAGTTTTCAGCAAAAACAAAATAAAAAATTGGAGTTATTTAAAAAGTCGTATCTCTAAATACTTTAGTTTTACATAAAATTTTATTCTTTATATTTAAAGGTGTGTTCAATTTCCACTTCAGGTGCACCAATGAAATTGAGCTACTATTTACAAAAGTAAATTTGCCCCTGTTCCGGTCCGAGTCTGATGTCGAAAACTTGGGAATGTGTTCGGATGCCAAACTAAAGAAATCAAGAAACAAAAATTCCATTTCTATCTACGACTGTGACTATCATAGGGACAAAATATTTTAGTTGTAACACGATTGGGCTCCAAACAGTTACCATCGGACAATGCTATACAGGAAAATTAAAAATTATGAAAATCTTTACAACCTCTGCTGAATATTATTATTATTGTAGGTCCGATAAAGCGTTGCGCAGTCGATGATGGTCGGGACGAATTTTTGTAGCCCTAACTTGGTCTCGTCATAAAGTCGGAGCGACCGCCGACTTAAGGTGTCCTCCGAAACACGGCCGACCACAGTTCTTTGTGAGCATCGGGTCCATCACCCACACAAGTGCTTACCGGAACAAGTGTTGTTTGTTATCTAATGCGGTCGACTAACCTCTGCTGATGAATTTTCCCGAATGCCATTTGTCATTTTATGCCATTTGGATAGTGAGTCATCAAGATAAGAGTGGTGAGATAGAAGAATCCTAGGGCAGGCAGTGCCTGAATATGAACGGGGTGAGATTGATCCCAATGGTAATAGTTGATAGTGATCAATTTGATTCAATTCCGAAATACTTTACAGAGGGTATCTCCCAAGAGTTTGAATTCAGACAAAAATTTTTACTAAAAAAGTGTATTATATCACCACCTAAGACAAATTGTGCCCAGGCACATTTAAGATGCACCCTGAAATTTGGTAGTCTTCATATCTGCCCATATTTCTCCTACCAACTATTTCCAACATCTCTCGATCCTTTCCGAAATATTTTCACATCTCCAAATTTCCCATAACCCCCCCCCACATCACCAAACATTTATATACATCTCCCGATATTTCCTTACATCTGCTAGACATGGCCAACCCTTCGCACTACCTCAAATGTTCTGATAATAGCACTTCGTTAATACTTTCAAATATTGTGACTGTCACTTAACCACTCACGTGGTAGATGAAGTATTTTTAAAATCACATTCTCTCAAGGAAACGCCCTGAAACCAGTAAAGTTACCTTAAATATGTATACTGAAAAATTCATCAATGGGCATTTACATTTTTATTTCGAAGCAAAACTATCCAACGGTCATTCCATCTCAAATCGACTGAAGAATTTACTGGACCCACGCCAAATTTGACGCAATTTGGTACACACTATCTTAGTAAGAAATTCAAATTTAAAGATTTGCCCAAGAGGGCATTTATTTCCTTGCTTTGGTCCTTCAAATTTTCTAAAGGTTGGTGTGTAGACTTGTAGGAAAACGATTGTAACTTCATCCACAGTGGTCTAAATTTAAAAATAAAAAATGTTCTGTAAAGTACATGAAGCTACAGTCGTTTACACACCAATTTTTTAATTTTTTGAAGGACCAAAACAAGGAAACGAATGCCCTCTTGGACAAATCCTTAAATTTGTATTTTTTATTTCTTACTACGATGGTGTGTACCAAGTTTCATCAAGTTTGGTGGGGGTCGAGTCAATTTTGCCTACTTATTTTTTGTCGATTTGAGATGGAATGACCTCCAAGCCAAGTATAAGCAAAGCCATTTTCCAACCAATTGAGTAATTTTGGAAGTGAATGAAGAAATTGCAAAATATTTCCAAAAACCCAATATGTTCTAAAACTTCATCACAACAAATAAAACTTTTTTTTATTATCACCCAGTCATTTTTAATTTTCAAAAATTTACAGCAAATTGTTAATTACATTAATCGTTGATATTTAGAAAAATCACAATATGATGATTTTCTCCATTGTTTATGATTCAGCATCATGAAGTTCGGACAATAAGTCCAAATGTATGACAAGTAGGCCATTAGTAAAACTAGCTCTTCGTCATCAGTTTGGTAATCACCAGCTTCAAACTTTTTAATGAGCAATCCGTTATGTTCATTCAAATAAAAATTTTTTTCTTTGTCATCTATAAGAATGGTGTTCCTAGCATTATACTCAGGAAATTTCTTCCAAATTACTTCTAAACCCTTTGTCTGAAAAATATCAATATAAATAATATAAATAAAATGGGGGAGTAAGCCAAAATCATGAAAACACCCCTTATTGGGTAGAACAAAATACTAATTAAGGCTAACAATGAGGTTAATCACCAGGTCTAAATAAATATGAACATGGACCTAAATTATGGAACACAATCTTACCTTCATTATTTTATTAGAAGCAGGGAATGTAATGGTAGTCATCGCGTTTATGCCAATGTAGCACATTATTTTATATCGTCGTTTACGTAATAGACCAAGCCAGTCTAATTTACCTTCCACAATAGAAATTTTGGTTGCAGACCAAATGATAATGTCGTACATTTTATACATTTCTTCCAGGAAATAATGTAGGTGTGGTCGTACCACTGGCGAATGGGTGCAAAAATTACCTATCGTTTCATCCAAGTCTAAAACTAATAACTTTTTTCCATTTCTTGAGCTATTAAGTACTGTAAAGTTGTGATCTGCGTCGTTCAAATTAGTTCCAATCTCATTATATTTTGCAAATGAGCAGCCCATTGTAATAAAATCCAAGTTTTATTTATAAAAAAGCAATATATAGTTCAGTAAAACGTGTAAAGGCACGAAAAGCGTGAAATGTGTGATAACTTGACTTAAATAATGCCTACTGGATTTGTTTGACATATTAAAGAAAACAATTGGCTAAATTTTCCGCGGGAAGTTTCACAACCTCACTTTTGTATTGTCATATTTATTTACAAGTAACGCGGCGACATTTTTATACAAAGATTTATTATATTTATTAAATAAAATTAGTATTGTGAAGGTGGATTGTCCAGGTAATGGATTTATCATTAATTAACAAATAAATTTCAAAAATGTAAACGGATAATTTTTAATCCCAATTTCAATGAGACTTTTTTTGTACAGTGCTTAAAATGAATACTTTAACTAGCAAATGGCGTAAACAATCTTTTTGGTCAAGTTTGAACCAAAAGTTTTATAATTTAAACATTTTGATTTACAAAAGTGATATAACATTATCTTGTCGAATTAGCCTTTCGATAAGTAACAGGAAGGTGCATGTGCATGGTATGAAACCAAACATTATTTCATGTCAAATTTAACTAGCAAATTGCGTTGTAATTATAAAAATGTTGACTTTCATAAGTAAAATAACATATTGAGTTACTTTTTGCAGGTTGATACTTGCACTTCGATATTAGACAGTTTTTTTTATAAAGATTATAATCGTAGGCTCGTAGCCAGTGCAAAGACCCTGCAAAGTGTAGCAAAGTGCAAAGACAATTTAATTAATTATTTTATTTTTGTAATAACAGTAAGTCATCAATATTGAAAATATTTCTATTATTCCAAAGAATAGCCTTATTAAATGCTTTGCAGCCTATAATAATATAGGTACTAATGAAAATATTTAAATTTATTTTTTGTTGAACATTTCCAAACTCTTTATTTATTACATCATCATCATATTATATATTTTAAACTGAAAACCCTACTTCTCTACCAATGAGCTGTGAACACGCATGCCATTAATTTAATCGAGATTGACCTTATTCACTCTTTAGAACCTACTGTATTCAATTTCAACTGTTCAGTCTTGTGGATAGTTCATATAAACGAATATTTAACGACATAACCGAGCACCTACCGTATTTGAAAATATTTAATAATATATTATAACATCACTTGGCCCGAACCAAAATTTATTTCTTTTATTTGATATGTTTTAAATAAAAATAATTATTAAATCTTTTACGTTCTAAAAATTAAATTTTAATGTGATTGTTAGGTGGTTCAAAAACACTCACCCGATGTTGTTTTGCTAAATTGTTAAAATGGAACGACGTAATTTCATAATTTTTTTTAAATGTTTATTTGGACTTTAATTTTTTTTCCGTTATTACTTTTTGAAGATGATATCGATCAAGTAGGCACCGCCATTGTTGATGACCATTTGGGCTCTTTCTAACGCATTTTCAATCGTTCTCGATAAGTTCTCGCACTCTTGTCAGATATTCTCTTTAAGAGCTTCCAGAGTCTGTAGCTTGTTTACATAGACCCGTGACTACAAAAAACCCCAAAGAAAGAAGTCTGGAGCGGTCAAATCGGGCGATCTTGCCGGCCACCGCAAACCGCCAAAATGAGACATTAGGCGACCCGGAAACGCATCTTTTAAAATGTCCCCTGTGGCGCGAACTGTGCGTGGAGGAACCACATGTCCTCCAGTTCCAATTCATTATTTGTGGCAATAAAAATTCGTTGATCGTGGTTCTGTATCGTTCACCAGTCACAGTAACCGTGTTATCCATGGCGTCCTCCAAAAAAAAAGGGCAATGACACCTCCAGCGTAAATGGCGCACCATGCAATGACTTTGAGTGGATGTAATGGCTCTTCGTGAATGATACGTGGATTCTCAGTGCCCCAGAAGCGCAAATTTTGTTTGTTTATGTATCCGTTCAGATAAAAATGGGCCTCGTCGCTTCATGATAAATTTCGACCGAAAATCGTCCCACTGCGTCGTTGAAGTTCAGGAGAGCGTGAGCGTAGTTTACACGCGATGAGGCAGTAGCTGATGGACTGTCGGTACTTTTTAGGGGAACATCTTCAAGTTTTTCACCAAAATGCGTTGCCGAGACAAATGTGTAATGGCCAATTGCGTGGAACGTCGTCTGGTGGACGTTGACGGCTCATCCGCGACATCTTCAGCCGCAGCGGCGATATTCTCGTCGGAATTCTCGATATTCTACAAGGTCTTCCGGCGCCTCTTCTGTCACGTGTTGTTCCAGTATCTTCGAGACGAGCGGCTAAACGCCTTAGTGTGTGACCAGTTGGCGTAGAACGGCCGGGAAATTTGCGCCAAAATTTACGTTGTACCAAAATCCGCGATTCCTATATATTCCGCGATCTTGACGGGTATAGCGTTCCATGGCTTGTCGACGTGTATTCTGTATCTGTTTACTTCACAAATATCAAAACAAAACTGATAGTTGCCGCCATTTGCAAAAGTTATAGCATCTTTCGATAGGATGATACATTTTGGGCCACCTAGTATTATTAAACAATTTGTTGAGTAAAGGAGGTCAATAAAAAACCATTGATTTTCTAACGTTTCGGGCTTTATTCGCCAATTTTCAAGGCTAATGAGAGGGAAATGCTTGAAGTTCAGCAAGTCATTTCCAGGTGATGGCGACCGCATTTCCCTCTCATTAGCCTTGAAAATGAGAGAATAAAGCCCGAAACGTTGGACAATCAGTAGTCTTTTATTGACCCATTTACTCAACAAATGTTTTAATAATAATAAGGGCGCATATGCTCTAAAAAGCTTTTTTTATATTATCGGTGAATCCCTTGAATATACCGGCAGTGTTTTTAAACGCATAACATTGTGATCACTTAATTTGTAGTCGAGAAGTTTGGATATTGAAAATATCAAAGAAAATGAACTTCAAAGAAAATGAAGATAAAAGTAATAATGAATCTGCTCCCAGGAAAAAGGTGATGTTTATATTACCTGCGATTGAAATAGAAGAAATTGATGAACAAGTCGAAAGTGATATAAAGAGTTGTGAACAAGAAGTTCATGAAGAATGTCAAACCACTAATAAAACTAACGCAGAAGAAGGAACTGAAGGGTCGCAAGAAATTGAAGAAACTAAGAATGAAAGTTCCCGAGAGAGAGAGGTATTTAATTATTATTTTTAACGATGAGATGGTATGATGCATACCAAAAACAAATCAAATCTGATTTTCTTTTACAGAATATCCTGTATGAAAAGGTTGGGGACACTGAAACAACTAATGAACCACCAAAAATAAAGTTATCGAAAAGCTATAGGTACACAATTTCGACCGTATCCCGAACAGGGTTGTAGTTGGATGCAAGACGAGCCACAATTTGTAAGTTGTTTTTGTAATAATTCAGATCAAAACTAATTTTTATTATTTAGGTCGAAGATTTGCAATTAGAACTGCAAAATTTTCTGAAAGAAATCATTTTAGAAGTAGATTACCTACAAGGTGCTAAAAACCTCCTCGCCACCATAGCAAAGTTCCACATCAGAAAACAGCCCCACCAGAAAGTACAGATATTGACATGGTAAGTAACTAAGTAAATATAAACCGATTGAAGTTTTGTAATTTAAAGTTATCCCTGTAGGAAAGTTTCACCTCCTCGGTAGCATTTGACGAAGAAAGAGATTTTAATGTTGTTCTTAGTGAACTGCAAGAGTTGCAGAATTTGGTTTACTGGTAAGCACTTTTTTATCACTGTTCGAAAAATGTAAATTGTGTTCTTTTAGTACTTTTAATAAAATTTCCGAAAGGTCAAAGGACATAAAACATGATGCCAATTTGAAGTAAGTAATGCGACTATTTTGAAACATCAATTTGCAGATTTTGTTATTTATCTATAAAAATTACAATTTTAATCAAGTAGGTACATAAAAAGAAGAAAAATAAAATTTCTGATGATAAACTATTTAGACTTAACACTTGTAAGTTTTATTATTTTTATTTTTTCAATTACGGTAGAACGTAATTTACATTCGAGAAGTAAAAATAAACGAGTTATAGCTAAAAAAAACCGCGTTGCGTGAGACGCCAGCATGAGATTTTAGAACACTCCAATGTATATCTCTACCAAATCTAAGCTTGCCCGGATTTTTTGCATTCTCGAATCAATTTTTCGGCTTCATTGCCTGGACTAATTGGGACAAATCCTTAAATTTGTATTTTTTATTTATTACCATTGTGGTGTATACCAAATTTCGTCAAATTTGGCTTGGGTCAAATCAAAAATCCCCCTCCAAGGGTTGAAATTTAAACGATAGTTTTAGATCAAAATTTTACAAATCAAAACGTTACGTTGCGCCCTTGAGGCCGCACAACCACATAAATTACGAACTAGAAAGTCAAGACGGTTGTATGGCCTTCAGTAATAATAATAGTTACTGATTCTATGTGAAAGGCATCTTCTGTGATTAGATCCTGTTTCATGTTAGGACACTCAGAATCATGGAACGTTGTGTTACTTCGTATTACAGCTCGTGCATATACGAAGTTTAAGTTTGGTTTAAGACTGAAACACGGTTCTAATTGGCAAGACCAAAATGGCTAATTCTTAAGTTTTTAGAAATTCGGGATTCTCTTAACAAAAATTTTATTTTGTAGGCCTAACATCAAGTCCAGCTCAACATTAGCACATGAAGCCGACATGTAAGTATGAAATCATTTTGAAAACAAAATATTTAGTTTTGCTTTTTTCAGTTCTGGAACCCCCGTGTCGTTTTCCACCAAGCTAAAAAAACGCCTGTAAGTTAAATGGCAAAAATTTCTAAATTAATTTTTAATCATTAATTTTCAGCTTCCCAAACAAAAAGAAGGCGGTGGTTAACAATAAGAACAATGAATCGTAAGTTATAAATTGCTTTATTGTAAATTTATAACTTAATTTTTTTAGGACCCCCACGACACTTGGCCTGAAGTCCGAAACATTTTCTTCGAAGTCCATGTAAGTAAACAAACAGTAAATAATTTATTATGGTTAAAATGGATTTTTATTAATTTTAGCTTGAAAAGTAGTGATAGTCATTTTGAAGTCGAAAGGTAAGTAACAAATTAACTTTAGTTTTCAAAATAACTGATTTATTTTATTTTAGGGCGCAACTGGACGCTATAAGGTAAACCCTAAAGAATTTATTGTGCGAATTTTTAATGTTTTCATTTTTAGAGTACAACTGAGAAAGGTTCAAATAAAATTAAGACATTACTTGAAACAAGGAGAAGTCTTCAATAACAAAAATAGTTCTGAAGTGGCGCATATCTTGAAGAATATTTCGAAATTGATAGAAGAATAGCAAACACTTAAATCATATATGTAGAACAAGTTAGCGAATCATAATTTATTTTATCTGTGTATCTAAAAATTACTGTGTTTAATATATATTACAATAATTATGTTCGAGTTTTAATTTTTTTTCGTTGCAATTTTAATAGATTTTTCACTGGTAAATATAAGACACCCCTAGTTAGTTCCAGAAATTTCATTTCAAAGGTGTCATTATAACCAAAAAACAATTGATTTCTTAGTGTATACAATTTTCTATAAAAAGAGCATCATGTTGGTTCTTGCCATTCTAAATGTGACAGAGCAGTGGTTAGCGGGGGGGGGGGGGGGGCGAAAGTTAAATGTTGTCTAAATGTTTTTAAACTTTGTCAGTTTATTAACAATGAAGTCTTAAAACCAACAACAATATGTAAAAAATTCTAAAAGTGACAGAGCCGGAGTTAGCGTGGGGGGGTCTAAAGTTAAATGTTGTCTAAATGTTTTTAAACTTTGTTAGTTTATTAACAATGAAGTCCTAAAACCCACAAAAATATGTAAACATTCTAAAAGTGACAGAACCGGAGTTAGCGGGGGGTGGGGTCGAAAGTTAAATGTTGTGTAAATGTCTTTAAACTTTGTCAGTGTATTAACAATGAAGTCTTAAAACCTACAAAAATATGTAGAACATTCTAAATGTGACTGAGCCGGAGTTAGCGGGGGGGGGGGGTCGAAAGTCAAATTTTGTCTAAATGTTTTTAAACTTTGTCAGTTTATTAACAATGAAGTCTTAAAACTTACAACACTATGTAAAAAATTCTAAAAGTGACATAGCCGGAGTTAGCGTGGGGGGGGGTCTAAAGTTAAATGTTTTCTAAATGTTTTAAAACTTTGTCAGTTTATTAACAATGACGTCTTAAAACCTACAACAATATGTAAAAAGTTCTAAAAGCGACAGAGCCGGAGTTAGCGGCGGGGGGGGGGGGTCTAAAGTTAAATGTTATCTAAATGTTTTAAAACTTTGTCAGTTTATTAACAATGACGTCTTAAAACCTACAACAATATGTAAAAAGTACTAAACGTGACAGAGCCAAAGTTAGCGGGGGCGGGTCTAAAGTTAAATGTTGTTTAAATGTCTTTAAACTTTTAACAATGAAGTCTTAAATCTTACAAAAATTTGTAAAACATTCTAAAAGTGTCAGAGCCGGAGTTAGCGGGGCGGGGGGTCTAAAGTTAAATGTTTTCTAAATGTTTTTAAACTTTGTCAGTTTATTAACAATGAAGTCTTAAAACCTATAAAAATATGTAAAAAATACTAAACATGATAGAGCCGAAGTTAGCGGGGGTAGGGAGGAGTCGAAAGTTAAATGTTGTCTAAATCTTTTTAAACTTTGTCAGTTTATTAACAATGAAGTCTTAAAACCTACAACAATATGTAAAAAGTACTAAACGTGACAGAGCCGGAGTTAGCGGGGGCGGGTCTAAAGTTAAATGTTGTTTAAATGTCTTTAAACTTTTAACAATGAAGTCTTAAATCTTACAAAAATTAGTAAAACATTCTAAAAGTGACAGAGCCGGAGTTAGCGGGGCGGGGGGGTCTAAAGTTAAATGTTGTCTAAATGTTTTTAAACTTTGTCAGTTTATTAACAATGAAGTCTTAAAACCTATAAAAATATGTAAAAAATACTAAACATGATAGAGCCGAAGTTAGCGGGGGGAGGGAAGAGTCGAAAGTTAAATGTTGTCTATATCTTTTTAAACTTTGTCAGTTTATTAACAATGAAGTCTTAAAACCTACAACAATATGTAAAAGTGACAGAGCCGGAGTTAGCGTGGGGGGGTCTAAAGTTAAATATTGTCTAAATGTTTTTAAACTTTGTTAGTTTATTAACAATGAAGTCCTAAAACCCACAAAAATATGTAAACATTCTAAAAGTGACAGAACCGGAGTTAGCAGGGGGGGGTCGAAAGTTAAATGTTGTCTAAATGTCTTTAAACTTTGTCAGTTTATTAACAATGATGTCTTAAAACCTACAACAATATGTAAAAAATTCTAAAAGTGACAGAGCCGGAGTTAGCGTGGGGGGGTCTAAAGTTAAATGTTGTCTAAATGTTTTTAAACTTTGTTAGTTTATTAACAATGAAGTCCTAAAACCCACAAAAATATGTAAACATTCTAAAAGTGACAGAACCGGAGTTAGCGGGGGGTGGGGTTGAAAGTTAAATGTTGTGTAAATGTCTTTAAACTTTGTCAGTGTATTAACAATGAAGTCTTAAAACCTACAAAAATATGTAGAACATTCTAAATGTGACTGAGCCGGAGTTAGCGGGGGGGGGGGTCGAAAGTCAAATTTTGTCTAAATGTTTTTAAACTTTGTCAGTTTATTAACAATGAAGTCTTAAAACTTACAACAATATGTAAAAAATTCTAAAAGTGACATAGCCGGAGTTAGCGTGGGGGGGGTCTAAAGTTAAATGTTTTCTAAATGTTTTAAAACTTTGTCAGTTTATTAACAATGACGTCTTAAAACCTACAACAATATGTAAAAAGTTCTAAAAGCGACAGAGCCGGAGTTAGCGGCGGGGGGGGGGTCTAAAGTTAAATGTTATCTAAATGTTTTAAAACTTTGTCAGTTTATTAACAATGACGTCTTAAAACCTACAACAATATGTAAAAAGTACTAAACGTGACAGAGCCGGAGTTAGCGGGGGCTGGTCTAAAGTTAAATGTTGTTTAAATGTCTTTAAACTTTTAACAATGAAGTCTTAAATCTTACAAAAATTTGTTAAACATTCTAAAAGTGACAGAGCCGGAGTTAGCGAGGCGGGGGGGTCTAAAGTTAAATGTTGTCTAAATGTTTTTAAACTTTGTCAGTTTATTAACAATGAAGTATTAAAACTTACAACAATATGTAAAAAATTCTAAAAGTGACATAGCCGGAGTTAGCGTGGGGGGGGGTCTAAAGTTAAATGTTTTCTAAATGTTTTTAAACTTTGTCAGTTTATTAACAATAAAGTCTTAAAACCTATAAAAATATGTAAAAAATACTAAACATGATAGAGCCGAAGTTAGCGGGGGGAGGGAGGAGTCGAAAGTTAAATGTTGTCTAAATATTTTTAAACTTTGTCAGTTTATTAACAATGAAGTCTTAAAACCTACAACAATATGTAAAAAATCCTAAAAGCGACAGAGCCGGAGTAAGCGGGGGGGGGGGGTAAAGTTAAATGTTGTCTAAATGTTTTAAAACTTTGTTAGTTTATTAACAATGAAGTCCTATTTTTAAACTTTGTCAGTTTATTAACAATGAGGTCCTAAAACTTACAAAATTTTGTAAAACATTCTAAATGTGACAGAGTCGGAGTTAGCGGGGGGGGGGGGTCCAAAGTTAAATGTTGTCTAAATGGTTTTAAACTTTGTCAGTTTATTAACAATGACGTCTTAAAACCTACAACAATATGTAAAAAATTCTAAAAGTGACAGAGCCGGAGTTAGCGTGGGGGGGTCTAAAGTTAAATATTGTCTAAATGTTTTTAAAATTTGTTAGTTTATTAACAATGAAGTCCTAAAACCCACAAAAATATGTAAAACATTCTAAAAGTGACAGAACCGGAGTTAGCGGGGGGTGGGGTCGAAAGTTAAATGTTGTGTAAATGTCTTTAAACTTTGTCAGTTTATTAACAATGAAGTCTTAAAACCTACAAAAGTATGTAGAACATTCTAAATGTGACTGAGCCGGAGTTAGCGGGGGGGGGGGGGGGTCGAAAGTCAAATGTTGTCTAAATGTTTTTAAACTTTGTCAGTTTATTAACAATGAAGTCTTAAAACTTACAACAAATGAAAAAAATTCTAAAAGTGACATAGCCGGAGTTAGCGTGGGGGGGGGTCTAAAGTTAAATGTTTTCTAAATGTTTTTAAACTTTGTCAGTTTATTAACAATGAAGTCTTAAAACCTATAAAAATATGTAAAAAATACTAAACATGATAGAGCCGAAGTTAGCGGGGGTAGGGAGGAGTCGAAAGTTAAATGTTGTCTAAATCTTTTTAAACTTTGTCAGTTTATTAACAATGAAGTCTTAAAACCTACAACAATATGTAAAAAATCCTAAAAGCGACAGAGCCGGAGTAAGCGGGGGGGGGGGGGGTTAAAGTTAAATGTTGTCTAAATGTTTTAAAACTTTGTTAGTTTATTAACAATGAAGTCCTATTTTTAAATTTGTCAGTTTATTAACAATGAGGTTCTAAAACTTACAAAATTTTGTAAAACATTCTAAATGTGACAGAGTCGGAGTTAGCGGGGGGGTTGGGGGGGCCAAAGTTAAATGATGTCTAAATGGTTTTAAACTTTGTCAGTTTATTAACAATGACGTCTTAAAACCTACAACAATATGTAAAAAATTCTAAAAGCGACAGAGCCGGAGTTAGCGGGGGCGGATCTAAAGTTAAATGTTGTCTAAACGTCTTTAAACTTTGTTAGTTTATTAACAATCTAGTCTTAAATCTTACAAAAATTTGTAAAACATTCTAAAGGTGACAGAGCCGGAGTTAGCGGGGCGGGGGTCGAAAGTTAAATGTTGTCTAAATGTTTTTAATCTTTGTCTGTTTATTAACAATGAAGTCCTAAAACCTACAAAAATATGTAAAATATTCTAAAAGTGACAGAGCCGGAGTTATCGGAGGGGGGGGGTCTAAAGTTAAATGATGTCTAATAGATTTAAAACTTTGTTAGTTTATTAACAATGATGTTCTAAAAGCCACAAAAATATGTAAAAAATACTAAACGTGCCAGAGCCGGAGTTAGCGGGGGGGGCTCGAAAATTAAATGTTGTCTAAATGTTTTTAAACTTTGTCAGTTTATTAACAATGAAGTCTTAAAACCACAAAAATATGTAAAACATTCTAAAAGTGACAGAGCCGGAGTTATCGGAGGGCGGTCTAAAGTTAAATGTTGTCTAAATGTTTTTAAACTTTGTTAGTTTATTAACAATGAACTCGTAAAACCTACAAAAATTTGTAAAAATGTCTAAAATCAACAGACTAGTATTGAGATGTTCCAATCTAGCGGTTTTATGATGTTTCGTTAATACCGGTGTATTTAATTTTTTGTCCGTTTAAATCTGCATCCGCTCTATGCTTTCAGATTTAGAAAATCGTTACTGCACGAACTTTCGTCAGCACTTCCGCGCTTACAATTCATCTGCTTCTTTCGCTTCAATGACCGTACGTTTTTAAAATGCATGGACAGGCGTATCACAGAACCACAAATCTGTACCCACTTGAAAGATATCCAAGAAAGTTTGCACAACTGCATGTAACGGACCCGACTCAAGCAGTTTTCGATAATATTAAGTAAAAATAACATAAATTAAACTTTGATCATAAAATTTTAAACTTGGTGTATACCCTAACATTAAATCCGCGAATACACAAAAATTAGTAGAAAAATTCTAGGGCGAACATTAAACTTGGATCAAAAAATTTGTAACTCAGTTAAAACCTGATCTAACTAGTAAAATCTAGTTTTAACTAACCGCTTTAGTTGATTCTAGTTTTAACTGAAATAACTTTAGTTAAATCTAGGTATAACTGAGACGACTTTATTTAAAAAACTAGAATTAACTGACTGCTGTTGGTAAATTCTAGTATTAACTGAAATAACTTTAGGTAAAACTAGATTTCAAGTAAAAGCAAACGTAAGATTTAAAAAAAAATAAATAAAAAAGGACAACAATACCACTAATTGGTCAAACGGTGTCCGTTTTGTACAATTTATAAAGAATAGAGCCCTTCATTCAGGAATCAAACAATCTCCCTCAGATGAGGTTATCGACACATCGTCACATTTGATTGAAATGGTGAGTGAAGAAGATTTCTATAAACAAAAGTTTAATGTACAAAGTAAACAAGAAGTAAGTTACCTTTTACAATAAATTAATAATACATTTTTTGTAAATATCAAGTTTTAATTATTTTCTATCCTTTCTGATCTCAACCTCAACCTCGATTTCTTGCTTTAGTGAGGTTATCATTAAATAACTAAAACAAAGATACAAAACTTAGTATGAGGAAAATATCTGGGAACAGAAATTGTTTGGCTAAATAAAATCTAATGGAACCTTTCGTGTCACCTGAATTATAATTGATCAGTATTTCAATTTATAATTTTTTATTTTAATTTACAGTTTCATTACCCCTTTTTAGGCCAGTCGCCTGAAGGCCGCACAACCAAAGCAATCGCGTACTAAATAGTTATGAGCGCCGGGATGCCATCTATTTATAATGATAATGGTATGCCCTTATTACAGTTTTTGACAATAACTAATCAGTTGATTCTCCTGTCATTTATGACATTATCACAAACCAATAATAATTGATCTATTCACGATATGTCACTGTCAAAGTTTTAACAATAAAATTTAAGCAAGTAATCCAACCTATTCTGCGCGAAAAGGAAAAAGGGATAGCAAAAGATGGTTTTGTTTCTAAGAGAATCGGGAATATCCAATGAATGGTTCGTTTAAAGTTTTAAATAAAAAGTTACAAAAGTGAGCAATTCAAACAACTACATGAATTTAATGCTTTCAAATTTCGATGATATATTAAATTTTGTTGTTGAGATTTTAGCCCCCCCCTACCCAAATTAGGTTCTGGAATCGACCAGATCTCCATTATATAACTAAGCAGATCTTGGTATCCCTAAGCAGGGGACTTGTATACAGACATTGGTAATGTTGATCATTTTCCGCCGCCTTACCATTTAGAAAATAAATCTGAATTATTTTCCTGATTGGCAAACCTGTGATGGTAATTTTGGAAACACTGTTTTTAGTTGAAAATGCCATCAATATGTGAAGCTCTTTAATTTGAAGTCTACTACGGATCTTCAAGAAGTTCGTGATTGGTGCTCAAGCCGTATATTTCGCTTTCCAATTTAGTAGCGCCATCTGGTGATAACCTTTTAAACTGCACCAGGTGTTTCCAAAATTCCCTTAGGGTTTGTTTGTCTGATAATTCATAATAAAAACTTTGATTAAAAAAAATAACCTGGGTTGTACACAGGACCTCCTTTCGGAAGGTGTTTTTGTTGAGCCATCCGTCATCATCATCAAACTTTTCCATTCATTCGGAATATTGCTACTCCGCAAAGTTTTCACGATCTAGTTTTTGAGCTGAATCAATCCTTCTCTTTTACTTTACAACTTAACTTATCCACAGAGTGGATCACGATTTTCACCTGATGTTCCCTACTCGAATCAATCAACAATTTCCTCGCTGTACCTCAACTAGCATCACAATCACACCAAAAATAACCATCTAGAATTCAAGTGGATAACAGTCAGAGACAGCGGAGGCGGTAACGGATTTGTATAGGCGGACCTTGCCCCCCTCGACATTATTGTCCTGCTAATCCTCGTCTAACAAATGCGAAGAAAATATTCTTACAAATTTTTCGATAAAAACAGCAAAGCTCAACATTTTTGTTTGAAAAGAGAACATAATATTCATATTATTATTTTCACTATTAATAGTTTTTTCTCATTTATTTATTCCTTACTTTTCTACTAAGTAAGTAGTGAATGATTGTCTTGGTTGGCACTGAAACCTTTTTAAGTTTTGGGATAAACGAATAAATGCTGCGTTATATGAATAGACAGGCAGAAATGTTGGTTTACTGATTCGCAATTGTCTAGGTTGTGCGGCCTAAAGGCCACACTGATGGTATGGATCGTCGGCTCAATTTTACATTACAGATAAATGTAGGCTATATTATGCTTGTCCACAATAATCATTCTGTTTCTGTCGTCCCAGAAGTCCTATCACCAGGGTACTATTAACCCCCCTCCCGTATTTTAGTTTATAATAATTTCATTTATATTCAAAATATAAAATTTTCAAGTTATCGAGATCAGACAAGAAACTTTGTTTAGAGAATTCAATGATCTACAACTTTCTTGGGAATTTTAAGAAAAATATATAATATAGAAAGTTTTTGAAATTTCCATGAATAATGTAATTTTATTAAACAAAATAATAGCATCTCCACTTGAAGTGCTCACAACGCCGAAAATTTAATCTGAAAATCACCATCCTTGTATTCATTAAAAAATATATTTTTTAATAAGAAAAATTTTTAAAATTAAAACAGAAAATTTTGACTACAGTGCGGCCTTTAGGCTGCACATCCAAAGCAATTACCTACTAATCAAAACATAATGGATCATGAATAAGCTCCGCAAAAAGATTAATATTTGTTCTAATCAGTGGCGGCTGCTACATGGAGGACGATGGGGGTACCGTCATTGTGCCACACCATTGTAGCTAGAAATATTTGCGGCAATTGTGGAGAAGCGATAACCTACATCGCTTGAACCCGTAGTCAAACACTTAAACAACACCCCCCCCCCTCGGCTTGTACTCAAAATAGCACATTCGCGACATTTAGAATGAAAACTTTTCAAACAAGGAATATATTTATTATTTTATTTTTCCTTTAAATTTTGTACCCTCCCATGGAAATAAGTTAAGATCCATCACTGTCGCCTTATGTAATTCCTGTTGCAACGGGACACTTTCAGTCAGTTTATTATTGACCCTGACTTATGTTCCTTTATCTATATTCAATTCTTTGAGAATGGTTATAATTCTTGGGTCCACAACCTTCTGTTTTAAGATTTTAACTATCTGTCGGTCTTACGCTGTTAAAACCCTGAGAAAGGTTGATAAAACATATAAAAGTCGGTTTGTTAAGCTCTACAGACTTTTGCATCAATGATGGGTCGATTTTGTTGAACTCCTGTTGCTCTTCACTGATTCTGCATTTAATAATATCACCCGATATAATTTTTATCAGTAGCGTTTGTATATGTTACGGTCAATGATGATAATTCGGACATTGACGTCAATTTCCTTCACGGTTGGGCATTGACGTCATTGAGCGGCCATTGACGTCAATCAACAGCCAGTAATATACTGGCTATTATATTATTCTATTCTATACGGTATGGTATAGACTTTTAATATACATTATTATAATGTACAATGGCTGCTCGTGACTTCTTCCAATGGGAGGGCACAAAATTTAAATGAAAAGGAAATATAAATTTGGTTATTTTTGCAAAATAATTAAATTCCAATTTGTTATATAAGTGAATCGTTTACGGGGGGGGGGGCACATAATTACTTTATGTGCGAATATAGTATCGAAAAGATTTTTATTGTTTTATTGCCGACATTATTAGGGGTAGTGAAGCCATCATCATTATTGTTATAAATATATTAATATAATAGCCTAAATGTATAGTACATATGTATTTGTTACATTCAATGGAGCCGAGAACCGTACCTCCAGTGCGGTCTACAGGTCGCACAAACTGGGCAATCACGAATCAATACGGCCTTAGAACACCACCTTCTGCCTATGCATTACATAGAAGTTCTTGAAATTTGAACTTCAAAAACTTAAGGCTAAAAAATATTGTTTTAATAATTAACTTGTGAACTGAATATTGAATTAAAATTTTAATTTGATTTTGGGGGGTGGAAGGTAAATAATAATTTAATTTCGCAAATCTATTACCTTGAATAGGGGGGGCGGGGTTATTTAAATAGCCTGCTCATCTGTGGATGTTCGTGGTTTGCTATAATGGCGGTTTGCTATAATGATAAAAGATATTTTTAACTTTTTTTTTTTTAAATTTTAAATCTGCCCACCGTTAATTGTTTAAGCGAAGTTGGATTGTCTAATATTCAGCGGCGTATTTGCATTAAAAAAATATTCCGTCGCCCTCCCTTTGCCTGACGCCACTGATAATATATTAAATTATTCATATTTTTTTATATAATTGAATTGTAATACATTTTTATAAACATAATATTGCACATTATTTTATAATTTTTTATTATACATATGTATATAGCCTAGTACAAAATTAATATTACAATACATTAATATTACATACAAAATGAGTTACATATACCTTTATACATATAACTTACTTTGTGAGTTTTACCTCTAAACCGACGATATATAACGTCCAATCAATATAAAATAATTATTAAAAAATATAGCCGAGCAATAGACTACCTGAGTGTGACGTCACGAGTGGGAGTAACTGACACATATTTTCCAAACAAAGTCTCTTAACATGGTCACATCTTTGTGACCGTATTAAGAAATTTTTCATATGATGCTTCTCTAATAATTAATTAGTTATAAGCTTTCAACTTCATTTGTTGTTTCTGTTTCATTTCTTTTTGTTGCTATAAAATTGCCTGTCAAAAATATTTTGTATATTTTCAGTTCGATAGATGACTTTTTCACACCACCTGGTGAACAAGATTATCACTAAGTTATTGTTATATATTATAATTACTTAACGATAACCCTGTCCACCAGGTGGCGTGAAAAGCCATCAATCGAACTGAAAAGTGTGCAAAAAAAATTATAGAGGTATATCATAGAGCTGGGGATAAATCTGGTGTAAATATGCAACCCAACATTCCAGAATAACTGAAAACAAGGTGGAACTCGCTTTAGCGGCAGTTCTTAGGCTTCTATACAGCTACCTTTCTGGTGTGGAAAGTTGTTATTATCTGGTTATTTTTGATCGCCATATAATGTAACACCACATAATCAGATAATCTGCACCAATTAAATTTTTTGCGATTGGTAATTATCATTTACTATATAAGTAATAACAATCAAACTTTTCCATTCTATTAGAAATTTTACTTCTCTGTAATGTATGGTCCTTTTTTTGAGGTGGACCAATCCTCTCCTTTCTCTTTTATTTATAACTTAACTTCACTAACCACATCAATAAAAAATTATTTTTTCACATCAAAGTAAAACAAGTAGTTTATATAGGGAGACCTCTTCGAAAATATCTTTAACTTTGTAATTCTTTCGAACATTTGCGTATTTATAAATTGCATTAGTGAATCGAAGCAACGGATTAACAGATTAACGCAATACTATATAGACGAAGTATCTCTTATTATAAAAGGCCAAGTCTTTCTTTCTTTCTTTCTTTCTGTCTGTCCCACGGAAATACCCGAAGCAAACCGAACCGAACCGAATGCACACCGTATCAACGTATCATCGGATCAACGTATCATCGTATCAACGTATCATCGGATCAACGTATCATCGTATCATTTTGTCTATATAGGACAGCTATTTCCAAAAAAGCATTATGTGAACTTCCATAATGGATAATGAAAATTTTGAAAGTCCTGCTGCAAAGCGACGGCGATTGAATCGTGAGAGAAAAGCACGTACAAGAGCTAATAACACAGAAGAACAGCTTCGATCACAGCGACAAGCTGACGCTCGGTCTCATGCGATACGTCGACAACGTGAAACTTTGGAACAAACTCAAGCGCGGCAAGCTGCTGACGCTCGGTCCCATGCGATACGTCAACAACGTGAAACTTTAGAAGAAACTCAAGCGCGGCAAGCTGCTGACGCTCGGTCCCATTCGATACGTCAACAACGTGAAACTTTAGAAGAAACTCAAGCGCGGCAAGCTGCTGACGCTCGGTCCCATGCGATACATCGACAGAAAGAAAATCGATACCAAAGTCAAGCAATTCAACTCCAAATAAGAGCATTGAGATTTGATGAATCTCACGTTACTCGACACGATTGTGGAGAAATGAATTCCATCTGTCAGTTCTGCGGCTCCAAGAATTTTGCCAAGGAGCGTCCAGTTGATAAACAATTTAACAACTGCTGTCATAAAGGAAAAGTGAAGATTCCGCAACCGCTCGATCAACATGGGAATCTATTGTTATATCCCGAATTTCTTCGCTCTATGCTTTCAGATTCAGATAATCCTTACTACAAGAACTTTCGTCAGCACATCCGCTCTTACAATTCCTCGGTTTCTTTCGCTTCAATGGGAGCAGAGATTGTTTCAATGCCGGGTAACGGACCATACGTTATCAAAATTCATAGACAGACGTACCACAGAACCACAAACCTGTATCCACCTGAAGGACAAACAAGAAAGTTTGCACAACTGTATGTAATGGACACGACAGAAGCGGTCAATGAACGAGTAAATCTGCCTGAGAATAGAGGTTGTCTACCTGAAGTGATTAAGAAAATCGATCGTTTCTTCCGCGTCAACAATCGTATCGCAGCTTCATATTGCCTGATGAAAGAAATTGAGCAACAAGAGCGTGTACGAGCCGAAGAAGAAGGACAACCAGTTCCGGTCGTCATTATGGTGATGCGGCGCGATCGGCAGTCTGATCAAAGACGTTACAATGCTCCAACGTCCAATGAAATTGCAATGGTGTTCGTAAATGATGACGGCGAACCTCCATTTGATCGTGATATCCGTATCTATCCTCGAAATCCCGTAGACAATGCAAATACCCGAAGCAAACCGAACCGAACCGAACGCATAACGGATAATTTCATAACCAATCGGATGAACGTATCTTCGTATCAACGTATCATCGTATCAACGTATCATCGGATCAACGTATCATCGGATCAACGTATCATCGGATCAACGTATCATCGGATCAGTTAATCCGATTATCCTACTCAAAATTACTATACAAGCAGAATTACATTATAACGAAATAATAAGTGTTGAACGTCAACGAAAAATGTTTTCAGGTGAATTAATAAAGGATGTGGAACAGGCGCTAAAGAGGGCCTTATCGTTCGGAAAATACGAAGATTTTGAAGTCAGAGAAGAATTCAAACGAGCTACTATTAATTCGTTAAAGGAGGCACTTGGTGAGTTTAGCAGCAATGAAATGCGTAAAATTAATTTAAATATTGCGAAAAAAAAAGTGGCGGCAAAACGTATAAGAAACAGAAAAAGAGTGGAGAAACTGATTGCTGCCGAACAGAAAAAGAAAAAGGAAATAGCTGAGGAATTTTCAATATCGCTGCGTGATTTTGAAAATTCCTTATTCGAAGAGGAAGGGGAGGAGGAAGTAGGAAGTAGTAGTAAAACTTAGTTTTATTATTAGTTATTAAATTATTATATAAATGTTTTATTAAATAAAAAAAAACTTCTAAATACATAAATGTTTCATTAAATAAAAAAAACTTTCTAAATTCGAATAAAAAGGTTAAAAACGAGTTGTAATATTAACTAGATGATACCCCGTCCGAGGACGGGCAGCTAGAAGGACGGGCAGCTACCCAAGGTAACTTAAGTTGAATGAAGATTAAGGAAAGCTCTCAGTGCAATCCAAAAGCCATATGACCTTGGCTGCCTGCCCGTCCTTCTAGCTGCCCGTCCTCTAGTGCATCTAGTGCATATATATTTGGCAATTCATTTTAGGCTTCTATACAAAGTATAGCAAGAAGCCTTATGATCTGGCTCCGTGTCCGTCTGTCTGTCCGTCTGTCCGTCCGCATAATTCAAAATCATACAGAGCGTTTCAAATCGTGTTGGAAATACTCTGTGTGTATAGAGGTCTAAGAACTGGGTAGCCAGTGCGCTACTTTTAGGCTTCTATGCAAGGTATAGAAAGAAGCCTTATGGTCTGGCTTCGTGTCGGTCCGCATGTTTCAGAGCCAATCATAACGTTGATCAACTGAAACGTTGTTATATTGTAAATACTTCGTCTATATAGTATTGCGTTAATCTGTTAATCCGTTGATTCGATTCGCTAATACAATTTATTATTATTACAGGTTAGATGATGTTTTGTATTGCTTTCATCAGAATCAAAATCGGAATCGGAAAAGTCGCTGCTAGAATAATTGCTTGAGTTGTTCATGTTTATAAATTAGTGGTACTTGCTATATCGATTCCTTTTCAAAAGTATTACCTAAATTTTAAATACAAAGTGTAACCTATATAGTAAATTGTTGATCCTTTGATACGTTGATACATTGATACGTTGATACATTGATACGTTGATACGTTGATACATTGATACGTTGATACATTGATACGTTGATACATTGATACGTTGATACATTGATACGTTGATATATTGATACGTTGATACATCGATCCGCTGATCTGTTGATCCGTTAATCTGTTTATCCATTTATTGCATTATCTGCTTATCCGTTATTTGTATTTTTATCTTTTGAACAATATATCCACACCGTTAAGAAATTGTATGTAAAATTACAATCATTAGCAACTTTGTGACCAATTTTTCTTCAGCATAGCGCGAAATCATATCTTTCTTCAGTATTTATCACATCGAAAGTCAGCAATTATGGTACAATCTATATTACGAACGTAACTTATGTATATACCATGCTTTAAAAATAATATTTTCGAAGCATGTTATATCACGTTACTTGGTTCGGACGATGCTATTTTAGGGTTTTGATATCATAGATGTCAAAAAACTAATATTTTTTAATCAAAATCAAATTAATTAAAAAAAAATCTTGTAGCTGGTGTGTTATGGTAGTGTTATATCTACGAGGGCTGGGAAATCGAGTATTCGAATACTCGATTCTAGGTAATTTGTTCGACAGCGTTATGTGCGACAGAAATTTGTTTGAAAATGCCCTGTCGATTAAATGTTCAGTCGTACAAATGCTGAGTTGGACGAATTTCTCTCGAACAAATCGTCTGATAAGTTAACAGAGCAATATTGGGCTGTCAACATAGGTAACAGACTGATAAGTAATATTTTTATGTGTCAATATTGTAGGTTATAATTATTATTGACATTTGTTTTTGGTATGTATTTAAGGTTAACTTTTTTCCGTGAAATCAGTTAAAGCTAGTTTTACACGGTTTTACCAACAAAAATTCTAGTTACTTTTAGGCTTCTATACAAAGTATAACAAGAAGCCTTATGATCTGGTTCCGTGTCTGTCCGTCCGTCCGTCCTCATAATTCAAAATCATACAGAGCGTTTCAAATCGTGTTGGAAATACTCTGTGTGCATAGAGGTCTAAGAACTGGGTAGCCAGTGCGCTACTTTTAGGCTTCTATACAAAGTATAACAAGAAGCCTTATTTAGGCTTCTATACAAGGTATAGAAAGAAGCCTTATGGTCTGGCTTCGTGTCCGTCCGCATGTTTCAGAGCCAATCATAACGTTGATCAACTGATACGTTGTTATCTCTTATTATAAAAGGCCAAGTCTTTCTTTCTTTCTGTCCGTCCCACGGAAATACCCGAAGCAAACCGAACCGAACCGAACGCCCAACGTATCATCGGATCAACGTATCATCGGATCATCGTATCAACGTATCATCGTATCAACGTATCATCGTATCATTTTGTCTATATAGGACAGCTATTTCCAAAAAAGCATTATGTGAACTTCCATAATGGATAATGAAAATTTTGAAAATCCTGCTGCAAAGCGACGGCGATTGAATCGTGAGAGAAAAGCACGTACAAGAGCTAATAACACAGAAAAACAGCTTCGATCACAGCGACAAGCTGACGCTCGGTCTCATGCGATACGTCGACAACGTGAAACTTTGGAACAAACTCAAGCGCGGCAAGCTGCTGACGCTCGGTCCCATGCGATACGTCAACAACATGAAACTTTAGAAGAAACTCAAGCGCGGCAAGCTGCTGACGCTCGGTCTCATGCGATACGTTGATCCGATGATACGTTGATACGATGATACGTTCATCCGATTGGTTATGAAATTATCCGTTATGCGTTCGGTTCGGTTTGCTTCGGGTATTTCCGTGGGACAGACCGAAGGAAGGAAGGAAGGACTTGGCCTTTTATAATAAGAGATTTTTCACCTATATAGGAAATTTAAATACGTTGATACGTTGATCCGATGATACGTTGATCCGATGATACGATGATACGTTGATACGATGATACGTTCATCCGATTGGTTATGAAATTATCCGTTATGCGTTCGGTTCGGTTTGCTTCGGGTATTTCCGTGGGACAGACAGAAGGAAGGAAGGACTTGGCCTTTTATAATAAGAAATGAGAACAACATTAAATAAATAAACAAAAAACTTACATATATTTTTTTAAATTAAATTAAACTTAATCAATATTTAAAATTTTTTTACTTATTTTAAACTAGATGATACCCCGTCCGAGGACGGGCAGCTAGAAGGACGGGCAGCTACCCAAGGTAACTTAAGTTGAATGAAGATTAAGGAAAGCTCTCAGTGCAATCCAAAAGCCATATGACCTTGGGTAGCTGCCCGTCCTTCTAGCTGCCCGTCCTCGGACGGGGTATCAGCTAGTATTTTAAATACTTCGTCTATATTGAGAAGCAACCAGTGTAATTGAGAAGCAACCAGTGTAATTGAGAAGCAACCAGTGCAATTGAGAAGCAACCAGTGTCTGTCCGTTCCTATCCACAGAACTTCTAAATTTAAAGGATCATTCCAGTATATTGCATATACAATCTATAATAGGCACCTAGATTTGTTCTTGATGTCTAAAACGAAGGCTACCTTTAAATCTAAGTTAATGGAACGCCTTCTGAAAGGCCAGTGATCCTTCCTCGCTTCTATGGGTATCTGTCGAAAACCAGCTATGCTGAACTTTTACCATTTATATTAGTTTTTTAATTATTGTAATTATTTAACCGATTTAATAAATAGATATTATTATTATTATTATTATTATTATTATATAGTATTGCGTTAATCTGTTAATCCGTTGCTTCGATTCACTAATGCAATTTATAAATACGTAAATGTTCGAAAGAAATTTACTAAGTTAAAGATATTTTCGAAGAGGTCTCCCTATATAAACTACTTGTTTTACTTTGATGTGAAAAAATAATTTTTTATTGATGTGGTTAGTGAAGTTAAGTTATAAATAAAAGAGAAAGGAGAGGACTGGTCCACCTCAAAAAAAGGACCATACATTACAGAGAAGTAAAATTTCTAATAGAATGGAAAAGTTTGATTGTTATTACTTATATAGTAAATGATAATTACCAATAGCAAAAAATTTAATTGGTGCAGATTATCTGATTATGTGGTGTTACATTATATGGCGATCAAAAATAACCAGATAATAACAACTTTCCACACCAGAAAGGTAGCTGTATAGAAGCCTAAGAACTGCCGTTAAAGCGAGTTCCACCTTGTTTATATATATTGTTGTGTCCACTATATGTTAGCTCCCTCATAAATGTGTACGTGATACGCAATCAAGATAAGAGGGAGGATATGTCAACATTGTTTAATTAAAATTTGTACAGTATGAATGTGTTTATTAAAAATGTTACTAGATTTAAGTTTTGTTTGGATGAAACAAAAAAAGGAATAGAGGTAGTATAGTGCGGCCTCTTAGAAGAAAAAAACAAACAAGAGGTAACCATGCCAAGTGATAATAAAGAGCATGAAGACAGTTGGAGATTAAACGACATACGAACCAGTCGTATTTTTGAGTGGAGTTTTGAACGAGATACGAACCAGTCGTGTTTTTGAGTTGCAGTTTGAACGAGATACGAACCAGTCGTATTTTTGAGTTGCAGTTTGAACGAGATACGAAACAGTCGTGTTATTTTTGAGTGACAGATAAAACGAGATACGAATCAGTCGTATTTTTGAGTCAGTTGTGGAAAAGATTACATACAGTCCGGGCGTGTTAAGAAGTATCTAAATTAATGATATGCAGATCAATTGTGTTTAAAGAAGTGGATGAATATACAACACGCAAACCAATAGTACTTTTGCAGTTCAGAATATAAAGAGTGTTGCAGAATTGGACAAATTTGGATAAATAGAATTGGTGGATTTGGTCCAGCATTGAATACCGGTATTACGCGGAAAGAAAGAAGGTGTATAAAGTTCGGCAGTGCGTGTACGTGCGACGAAATTAAGTTCGTTTTACGGAAGGAAACTGATAAAGGTAAAGCTTTACACTATTATACAAAAATTGCAATAGGGATTCTAAGTTGTTAATTATCTCTTGATTTCATTTTATTATTTAATTGTATTGTTGTTTGTGGTTTTATGAGAATGTTTGTTAATAAATTATGTTCGAGGTATCCTGTCTCTTATTTTGATTGTGTGTCACGTCTGAAGAATCTTAACTAATAAGCGACCTGAGAGCGAAAGAGGACACAAAACGTGGCACCAGTACGTGGGGCGAGAAGTCACTCAGTAGAGGACACAAAACGTGGCGACCAACGAGTGGGCATCAGGTGATTACACGATCAAAAAGAGCAGGTTTAAAGTAGGACACAATAAGTACAACAACTGGCATAATAATGATGAATGAAAGGTTGTGTGATATGATGATGGCACAATTCAGAAAGATGAATGAAGAGTCAAGTAAAATGACTATTAATGCTATTAATGAAAAGTCAACTAAAAATTTTGCTTCTGTCGATGAAAAGTTTAAAAGCATGAATGAAGGGTTGTCTGAATTGAGACAAGAGGTGAAATGTATGAGTGTTGAAAATGGTAAGAATTTTGCAGCTATAGATAGAAAATTTGAGAAAATTGATCAACGGTTCAAGGACATTGAAGAAAAATGGGATGCAAAATTTCATCTAGAAGAGAAGGAGGTTAACATAAGAGTGAATGAGGGAGCAAGAGAGAATGATAATCCAAGGAAGGATTTAACAGGAATGGAAGAGGGGATGATAGAAGGGGTAGAATGTGAAATATTGGTGAACGAAGCTAAACCCATGAAAAGGGAAAATGCAGAAACAATAAAGTTGGAAGAAATGATAATAAAAGTAGATCCGACACCATCAACGTTTAAAGAAAGGCACTACATGACAGCAAGTAGAAGAGAAGTCCGAAGAAGAAATATAAAAATTAGAAACGTACAACGTAAATTAAAATTAGAATCGTGGATCATAAAAACGAACGTAAAAACAAAGGTGCGTACATACAATAAAATAAATTTAAAACGGGACAATTTTTATAACCAAAATAATTTATTAAGTAACGACAATACAGTGTACAAAAACTTACGACTAAACAATTTCTTACATACGGAATTCAAATCGGAGACAATTCAATTTAACTTCAAAAATAATTTATTAAATAATGACAGTAAGAAACTTCAAAATAAAGTAAATGACAGGGACAGCTTAAATAATTTCATTTATGGGAATGATTGTAAATTGTACAAAGTAAAACGATGTAAGGAAAGCAACGTGAGTTGGATAAAGAGCATGGAAGAATATAAACGTGTGAAATGGAAAGTTTCATATAAATTTACTGTATCCATTCGCAAAAAGGACGAATGAGATGAGACAGTAAAGAGAAATTTAACAAGAATTAATTTTAGACCCAAGTTAGAAATTAAATAATTCATATTTAGATCCAAGTTGGAAATTTAATAATTCATTTTTAGGCACAAATTGGAAGATTTATGATTTAAAAGCATAATTCATGTTTAGGCCTAGGTTAGAAATATTAAAGTTGAGGAAAGGTTATGTTATAGTAAACTGGGTATGAAAAGTGAAGAATACCAGGCATCTTTACTAACAAGACTTCGAAAATAAGTTTACCGAAAAGCAAAGGGAATCTGCAAAGAACAACCTAAAGGTTGAGTAAGCAAGTTTGGACAAGACAATAGAGAGGGAAAGACTGTAACAAGCTGTGCGCTGTGCAGAAAGTGGGGTTAAATAGAGTCTACAAGAATCTTCAAGAGTCTACAAGAATCTACAAGGGGAATTCTAGGACAAGCTGTGCGCTGTCTAGACAGTATGAATGTAGGAATCTACAAGGGGAAGTCGAGGACAAGCTGTGCGCTGTCTCGACATTGTTAATGTAGCAATCCACAAGGGGAAGGGAATTTATAAAATTGTCCAAGCAGATAAAAGAATAAATGCAGATGGAAGCATGACGGTATAGTAGGAAGATAATGAAGGTGAACATGAATGAAGAGTTAGAGGAACAGTTGAAAGTGTTAGAAAGAAAGATGAAGGGTAGATGAGTAACGGTTTACATATGAGTTGAGGAACCAGTATGGGGCATAAAAGTTGCAAAGATTAAAATAAAAATTTGAAGATTACCACAAGGTTTCAAATAGTTATTGTAACTTTGCAGTGGGGTAATGTTGTGTCCACTATATGTTAGCTCCCTCATAAATGTGTACGTGATACGCAATCAAGATAAGAGGGAGGATATGTCAACATTGTTTAATTAAAATTTGTACAGTATGAATGTGTTTATTAAAAATGTTACTAGATTTAAGTTTTGTTTGGATGAAACAAAAAAGGGAATAGAGGTAGTATAGTGCGGCCTCTTAGAAGAAAAAAACAAACAAGAGGTAACCATGCCAAGTGATAATAAAGAGCATGAAGACAGTTGGAGATTAAACGACATACGAACCAGTCGTATTTTTGAGTGGAGTTTTGAACGAGATACGAACCAGTCGTGTTTTTGAGTTGCAGTTTGAACGAGATACGAACCAGTCGTATTTTTGAGTTGCAGTTTGAACGAGATACGAAACAGTCGTGTTATTTTTGAGTGACAGATAAAACGAGATACGAATCAGTCGTATTTTTGAGTCAGTTGTGGAAAAGATTACATACAGTCCGGGCGTGTTAAGAAGTATCTAAATTAATGATATGCAGATCAATTGTGTTTAAAGAAGTGGATGAATATACAACACGCAAACCAATAGTACTTTTGCAGTTCAGAATATAAAGAGTGTTGCAGAATTGGACAAATTTGGATAAATAGAATTGGTGGATTTGGTCCAGCATTGAATACCGGTATTACGCGGAAAGAAAGAAGGTGTATAAAGTTCGGCAGTGCGTGTACGTGCGACGAAATTAAGTTCGTTTTACGGAAGGAAACTGATAAAGGTAAAGCTTTACACTATTATACAAAAATTGCAATAGGGATTCTAAGTTGTTAATTATCTCTTGATTTCATTTTATTATTTAATTGTATTGTTGTTTGTGGTTTTATGAGAATGTTTGTTAATAAATTATGTTCGAGGTATCCTGTCTCTTATTTTGATTGTGTGTCACGTCTGAAGAATCTTAACTAATAAGCGACCTGAGAGCGAAAGAGGACACAAAAATATATTGCAATGTCCGACACTGACCACCACGTCAATAGAAATGATAACGTCACGATTTAAAATTTTGTTTATTAATAAAGAGAGCACATGACTTATTTGTTCGAACGTAAAAGTTTTATCTGAAACCAAAAATTTAGTTTAACGTCATAAATTTATATGAAGAAAGGGTCACGGAACGAGATAACAAAATAAATTCAAAAATGCAACGTTTTAATTCTGTTAATAAAAAAAAAAATGTTTGTTAAAAATTATAAATTAAATTAATTAATAATAAGAAATGTAATTTGAAATCAAAATAATTGTTCAAGGTTAGTTTATAAAAATGTGTTAAAACGTAAAACTTAAATAAGAATAATCTTTACACGTATCGGAGTGTCTCGCAATTCAATGTATCACAAATGGGAAAGACATTTTCTTCAAAAGTTTACTGGAAGATCACAGGAGATGCAAGTACTTTAATTTAATCTGAAACATAAAAACTTTATTAAAATTTTACAAATCACATTGGGCTTGAGCCGAACCTGCAAATTATAACGTCAATAAAATTGAGTTATATCGGCGAATAGAGTAAAATCACATTTGCCTTGAAAATACACAGGTTGCGATGGTGAAACAATTGAGAAAAGTGTTGTTGTTGATTGAATTTTATCAATGGTGGTGAAAATTTAGCGTCTATCCTAAAAATTAAATAAATAGTGAGAAAATTGATTTAAAATCGTACAAAAAGTGAAAATATCATTAAAGCAAATATACTTACGCATCCTAAAGGTAAAATTGATTGAATTTATACAGTGATTGGAATTATTTTCGTAAAATTGATAATCGACACCACGAGGTAAACGAATCAACAAGAAAATTTTGCAGCTAGAATTATCATACACACCGAAGGTCATCCATAAAGTGCAAGTGAACAGTTTAATGGTACATGAACCCAGTAAAAAGAAATACCCCAGATCATTAAAGGTACCGTCCCATTAAGAATTATTTTAAACTTAAAAATTAGTGAAAATTTTGCGATTAACTTTACACGTGCATTAATACGTTCCGATTTTATTAAAATAAGATATTTGTCATTTAGCATAAGAATTTTATTAGATTTAGGACATTTACTATTTGAAATTATAATAAATTACAATTTGCATTCTAAAACGGAGCATAATTTTTGTGATATCATTCCGAAGACCATACTATTCTATTTCAGTTTCACGATTTGGTCAAGGAAGGAACCCAACTTGAGAAAAGGTAGGTCTGTGCTCACCGAAATTGTTAAGCCGAGGTATAAATTTCTTTTATTTGTATTTATCAATAAAAATTTTGCATACATTTCTATTGACGGGGTACATTTACGTACACCTGTACAAGACATTAATACTAAAACGTGTAACCCTAGTAAAGCTCCGAGGGTACATAGCACTTTTTGGCTAGCCCAACGTGAGGCTACGATATCACATAGCAATATAGATAGAGAGTACAGGTACTTTGTCGGCAACAACTCACCAAAAAATCAGCCAAATTCGTCGTGCCGTTCTCACGTGATGATGATGCATACATATTTGGCAATTCATTTTTATATTATATAGACTAGCTGGCACGGGCGGCATTCGCCGCTCTTAGCCATCTAGACCCAGAATAGATCCGAGAAGGCCATAGTTGTTCGGCCTTCGGCCTCACAGGGCGGACCATCTTAGATCTGTGAAGGCCATAGTTGTTCGGCCGTCGACCTCACAAGGCGGACCATAATAGATGCGTGAAGGCCATAGTTGTTCGGCCTTCGGCCTCACAGGGCGGACCATAATAGATCCGTGAAGGCCATAGGCCAAGGCCAATCGATTATGAACCCATAATCGATTATGAACCCATAATTGATTATGAATTCATAATCGATTATGAACTCATAGTCGATTATGAACTCATAACTATAATAGGTAGGGCTATTAAGGGTTACTAAATTACTATATAATTTATTATTTTCCTAATTGTGTTACGGTGGTGCTGATAAGAAGTGTTGCTAAGCACCAGTTGATAACATAATAATTGTCTTTTATTTTAATTTTTCATTTGAGATACCAACGACTCTTATTAATTTAATTTGATATAAATTTTTGACACCTCATACGTTTTTATGTAGTAAGTAAAATGTGATTTGTTGATGTTTCCACATTGACTAATTTTGCTCTGTTTTGTACAGCCTTCAACGACCGAACATGAGAATATATTGAGATTCTCGAAACGCGTCTCGTTTCATAATAAAGAATTTGGGGAAATAGACTATTTTTAATTTATTATAAAACTCCAAAAATATTGGAAAAAATAAAAATGATTTTTGATATTAATTTATTTAGGATATACCTAAACAAGTATTTAGAAATACATGCATTTTGTCTAGATTACGAACACTTTTCATTTTTAAACCTGTGGAACGTAACTAATAAATTTTATAATGTTAATAATAATGAATTTACTACGTCACGAAGAAAGACGGACAACCAGACATGACTTTGTAATATTATGTAGTACCAAAGATAAACATGTCGTGCAATCTCAAAAGTGCAAACCCACAGTAATTCTACCCACTAATTAAGAAACTCGATCAAATTATGAATTGGAATTAAATTTTTATTTAAAAAACATTTAAAAATTATTTTGATCTGGAATTGAAAATATTTAAATAAACTTACATTAATTAGTTAATCTACATACATTAATTTAATTTCGAAAATTTTGTAGATCATTTTATTGAGTTTGAATTCTGGAGATTCGTATTACCGTGGGTTCAAATTATTCAGATTGCACCACATAACCTGCAACCAAGTACCTGGAAGCATATTATAATGTTGCGATAAAAAAATTTGTAATTGCAGGTTTATTTTCATAATCGATTATTTCCACAATCGATTATTTTCACAATCGATTATTTTCACAATCGATTATTTTCACAATCGATTATTTTCACAATCGATTATTTTCACAATCGATTATTTTCACAATCGATTATTTTCACAATCGATTATTTTCACAATCGATTATTTTCACAATCGATTATTTTCACAATCGATTATTTTCACAATCGATTATTCTCACAATCTATTATTTCTATAATCGATTATTATAAATTATCATAATCGATTATGAAATAATCGATTATTCGATTACGTTAATCGATTAATCGATTATATGCGCACCCCTAATATAGATAGAAGGTACAGGTGCTTTGTCGCACCACCTATTGAAAGCATTTTCAGTTTTTTCTCGAATTATTTGACTTCCCGTGCAAGTTTTCTAACTTTTTTTTCACAAAAACCTTGTGTGTCGAGTCAATCAAACAAACGAAGTGCGCACACAGCGTTTGGAGGATAATCGAATAAGAATTTTTAATGCGCGATCAATTACATCCAGACGACCAAACATGACAAATCTATATGAACGGTTGGCGTACAGATACGATCCAACAGTCGATTACGCCGCGGATGTATCGGTTGACTTTGGAACAATGAGCACTGTCTGTCAACATTGCAATGCTTTGAGGTTTCGACACGACCTATCTACTCTACTGATGGAAACTTAACCGCGCCACCTGTTGACGACATTAAACGCACTTTCAGTTTTTTCCCGAATTTTTCAACTTCCCGGGCAACTTTTCCAATTTTTTTTTCACACAAACCTTGTCGAAGATATAGGCAACAACTGTTTAATTCGCATAATTAAACAGAGTGATTAATACTTAAGGATCACCCTATAAATACAGTAAATAAATAA
Organism: Podabrus alpinus; assembly: GCA_932274525.1. Taxonomy (NCBI): domain Eukaryota; kingdom Metazoa; phylum Arthropoda; class Insecta; order Coleoptera; family Cantharidae; genus Podabrus; species Podabrus alpinus. Next base: position 89,107,832 of record OW026455.1, on the reverse strand, counting down.
TTGTTTAATTAACAATGTATAATGCGGAAATAAATTATAAATAAAGAATATTTACATTAGTCAACTAAAAAACATTCAGTTGACAATACAATAATATGTAGGTATGTAGGTTAAAAAGCTAGACATAAATTGTAACAATTATAAATAGGAACTAGTTGTAGGAATTTGATGAATAAGCAAAAGACTGATTATATATAAGACCAATTTAATTGATAATAAAGCGAGTATTAATTTGAACATCGTTTTGAATTGCTGCTCCGACATTTGATAAGATATGTGGAACAAGTCTACAACATTCGTAACTATGTATTGAGACTGATACGTAGCACGTACTTATCAAATTATCAAGTTATCCTTAGGGATTTCTTTAACAACTTACCAAAAAATCAGCCAAATTCGTCGAGCCGTTCTCACGTGATGATGATGCATACATATTTGGCAATTCATTTTAGGCTTCTATACAAAGTATAGCAAGAAGCCTTATGATCTGGCTCCGTGTCCGTCTGTCTGTCCGCATAATTCAAAATCATACAGAGCGTTTCAAATCGTGTTGGAAATACTCTGTGTGTATAGAGGTCTAAGAACTGATTTTTTATTTTGCTTTGATGTGAAAAAATAATTTTTTATTGATGTGGTTAGTGAAGTTAAGTTTGTAAAGAAGTAAATATTATGGTTAATTGTGATTTATTTTCAAAATTTAATTTTGTAAATTAAACACCATAATATGGCTGAAGTACTGTTGGTTGCCTAAACAACCAACCAAATTTATTGTTAATTTACAGGAAACTGAATTTAATTACAGTACACTGAATTTCATGTCAATACATTCGGATAGATGACAATGGTGGAATTACCACTTTCTTGAGTTTTTGTCATTTCTGCAGGAAGCTTGTTGAAGTTTCGAGAAAGTTGTCTTTTGACCACCAATCCCCGGTGTCTTTAGACCGCCCGTCCGTTGTCTTTTAGACCACGAACCCGATTGACCGTTATCCCGATCCGAGCTTTCCTTTAAATTGTTTACGTTTCTAGACAATTTTTCCCAGTTACCAAACCTTCTTTTTGGTTACGATTCTAGCCGAAGGAAACTTTCCGATTCCACCAGCGACAAGCTTACGGATCTAGGCTTTAGCTGAAATTATAACAACCTATAATAAACTACTTTCCGAGACTGCCCCTTACCTGTTCTTAAAAGATTCAATCTGCTCCCGTATTTGAAGCCAGCCACTGGCCTCCTCCGTTTTCCGTTATTGCAATTGGATCTTCTAATCTAAAAGTTCAGTAGTCCCCGTCAAGTAGTTCATTTCATTTTTTTATTTGTTTTGAAAATTCAGTAATTTACCTTCAGTAATTGCTGAGTTGAGATTAACCGCCACCGGAAGAATTCAGTTTCCTTAGAACGCAATAAAACCACTTGTAAATAAAACCCCGATAACTTACAACATAACTTTTAGGGGTTATGCTCTGTCTCATATTCCAGTGCCGTGCTAAGTAAATTTCATTTTAAGGAATCTTATTCAATAAGATTTTGAATTGTGTAAATTTAATAAAATCAGTATTCTGCTTCCGTTTGTTTTAAGTATTTTTTTTTTCCATTTATTAATAATTTGCTTCCGTTTTCTTTTTTTCATTTATTGTAAATAAGTTTTTAATTTGCTTCCGTTATTGTAAATACAGTAGTAATTTGTAAATAAATTATTTAATTTAATATAAACATTTTTTTATTCTTTTATTTTAGTTTTAAAGTTTTCTCTTCAAAAAACTTTTGGCGCCTGTGTGACAAATAAGTGTCAAATAAAAGCATCGACGAGACGTCCTCAGCCCTGGCTACCCAAGGGGCAATTTAAACGAGCGCAAAATAGCGTTACAAGTTGTAAATAAAAGAGAAAGGAGAGGATTGGTCCACCTCAAAAAAAGGACCATACATTACAGAGAAGTAAAGTTTCGAATAGAATGGAAAAGTTTGATTGTTATTACTTATATAGTAAATGATAATTACCAACCGCAAAAAATTTAATTGGTGCAGATTATCTGATTATGTGATGGTACATTATATGGCGATCAAAAATAACCAGATAACAACAACTTTTCACACCAGAAAAGTAGTTGTATGTATAGAAGCCTAGGAACCGCTGCTGTTTATATATCTTCTTCTATATATATAAAAGAGCTTGCCTGTTTGTTTGTTCGCTATACGTTCCTACACCCTTTGACCGATCTCAACCAAATTTTGCACAGTTATTCTGTAGGTCCAGGCACAACTATTCGTGCATAAATGGAGAAGAAATTCCCGCGGGGAGCAAAGTTATTCGCGTTGTTCGATTTTTTTATTGATACACTGTATACTTTACCCTTAGGTTAAGTACCCAGTTACCTGGGTACTTAACCCAGTTAACAAACCCTTACTTACTTACAGGGCCGGGCTGGCCTGCACGTTCCTACACCCTTGGACCGATCTCAACCAAATTTTGCACAGTTATTCTGTAGGTCCAGGCGCAACTATTCGTGCATAAATGGAGAAAAAATTCGAGCGGGGAAAAATGTTATCCGCTTTTTTCGATAAATCAAATCACAAGTCTTGCAAACAAAAAATTTAATTTGTCAAAAATCGAAATATTCTGACATACTGTCAGTGATTCCAAACACTGTCAACAGACATACTGTCAGTGATTCAAAACACTGTCAACAGATGGCGGGATGGAGGCTTTAATTCGAAAAATGAAAACCACTAACAAATTAATATATTAGAATTTAGTAATTTCAACGCTCAAAATAATACAAATAATTACTAAATCCGTTGACGGCGAAATATTTGAGATGGGGGTTCGGGGGCGACGGAGAGAGAGCAAAAACCATCTCTTCCGACTTCCCAAAAACGAAGAATTTTAAAATTGCGTTTTTTTGAAAATCTGCAGCAATCTTTCGAAACTTGAAAATAATAGTGAACAACTATGGCCTTCACGGATCTATTATGGTCCGCCCTGTGAGGCCGAAGGCCGAACAACTATGGCCTTCACGGATCTATTATGGTTCGCTCTGTGAGGCCGAAGGCCGAACACCTATGGCCTTCACGGATCTATTATGGTCCGCCCTGTGAGGCCGAAGGCCGAACAACTATGGCCTTCACGGATCTATTATGGTCCGCCCTGTGAGGCCGACGGCCGAACAACTATGGCCTTCACGGATCTATTATGGTCCGCCCTGTGAGGCCGAAGGCCGAACAACTATGGCCTTTGTAGGGCAAACATAAGACTATTTCTAGTACATATTTGCAGGGTGGGATAACTGATTAAAAATAATATATTTAGATTTTTGGCCACCAATCAGTACACTTATATGATAGATTAAGTGCACCATCTAGCGAAAGCGTAGTATAGGGTGATTCACCGTAGTATAGGGTGAATCAATAAAAAAATCGAAAAACGCGAATAACTTTTTTCCCCGCGCACGAATAGTTGCGCCTGGACCTACAGAATAACTGTGCAAAATTTGGTTGAGATCGGTCCAAGGGTGTAGGAACGTTCAGGCCAGCCCGGCCCTGTAAGTAAGTAAGGGTTTGTTAACTGGGTTAAGTACCCAGGTAACTGGGTACTTAACCTAAGGGTAAAGTATACAGTGTATCAATAAAAAATCGAAAAACGCGAATAACTTTGCTCCACACGGAAATTTCTTCTCCATTTATGCACGAATAGTTGCGCCTGGACCTACAGAATAACTGTGCAAAATTTGGTTGAGATCGGTGAAAGGGTCTAAGAACGTATAGCGAACAAGCAAACAGACACGCTCTTTTATATATATAGAAGACAAGTTGATGCATAAGGCCGCAGCGTTTTTGGTTTGCAAGGTAAGAGTGCTTTATAAACAAATTTGTTTGAGACATATCAATGTCATTTTAATGCCGTAGAATTGTTTTTTGAATCTTCTTCAATTTTTCAATTTGTAGAAAGTTAGGGGTAATTGCTGGCTAAATAAAATGGAGTGTCAAGTACAAAAAAATTAACATTTCCGACATATCCTTTTGGACTAGTTTAACCGAGGAGTTAAGGCATCGGAGGCCGCTAGCAGAGCCGTAGCAAGGGTGAGGCGACTGAGGCATTTGCCTCAGGCGCCACCGCAATGGGGGCGCTAAACCTTGACAAAACCCAATAAATAATAGTTCAAAATTTTCAAAACGATAGGAATCTTTTGGGGTCGGGGGGGAGAGCGCATATATTCAAATTTGACTGAATTCCAAAATTTAACAACGATTTTATTTGCAACATCACCTAAAATTCCCTGCTAACCTTTTCCCCAAATGGGGATATTAATCTACTACAGTACTTTTTCGTCTATAACTCGCTTACTTTCATTTTTAGTGAAAATCATCATCAAATCGTTGAATTTTTTGCGATTTTCGTTTGTAATCCGGGAGGGAGGGGTGGCAGCAGGGTATATTAATACCGAGGGACGTAAAAGTTAAAGTTTTGCTTTAGCAATAAATTAAGTGTATCTGGGGGGTATTCCATACCCCCCAGACCTTTAGGTCCTAAATGAGTTCCTGATAAGCATCCACTTGTTTTCATTACTCTAAGTCAGCGCCGCGAAATGATAAGAATATTTTTTGGGAGGGGGGGGGCGAATATAAATTAATGAAGCCAAAATCTGAAAAAGGAAGGTTTCTTGAAATTGATAAAAAAGTAAACAACTAAGATTGTTATAATTATAATAAAAAAATATTTATAATACAAGAAAAACTTACTGGTAATAATAATAATTTTTTATACATTTACATGCAAAAAAGAAAAAACTAATAATACGTATACAAAAACAAATTATTTGAACTATTAAATTATTAACACTATTTATCTGCAAAAAAGACAACTTTACATTCTCCGTTGTTTTCAGATAAATACAAAATTCACCATACTTTGGATATGGGTAAAAAATGGGAAAAAACCATATCAACACTCCCCTCGATTAGTGTAACAAAGGAAACAAGATAATCTATTGACTTTGATAATCGATCATAAACTGATTTATTCATATATTGTTGATAAACCCTTCTTATCCCTTATGAAACCATGAACTTTTACGTACCGAGACAGTGGCGGCCTTGGTAAAGAATTTTTACGTTTGGGTATCGGCAAGCCGACTACATTGTAGTCGGGAAACGAGTAATATCCGTCGTTACTTTTAAGGTTCTAAAAAAGAACAAATAACAATTAAATAAAAAACTTCCGTTTCACCAGAGACACAGATATGTTTATGGATTCATTGCAAAGAAGAAACTCGAAGGACTAAAAATTGCATGGAACGTTTTCAAAAAGTATGGGAAGGGAAAAAGATTACATTCCTACTTACTTCTGGGGTTATAACATCATCGTCCGAAAATCGTTTTTGGCTCGCGTTGACGGGTTGAGCGACGGTTACTTCAATTTTAACCGGCATGGATCCATTTACAGATTCGATTGTCGATATACCATCGCAATCGTCCGGATTGCTTGGAGCAAAGTCCGGTGTAAGTTCGATCTGCAAATCGGGAATATTCAGGCTTCCAGTTGATACTGTGAACTTCCTTCTGAGCCAGGCGTAGTCTATTACAAAAGTTTGTTCAAGTTTGGTGCCTTTAATTTTCAAGCTCTCTTACCTTCAACCGGTTTTTTACCCTTACACCAAAGTCTACACCAAATAGATAATACCACTATGACAGCTGCAGCGAGAATTAAAACTATGGCCATTACAATTTTGAAAATCATCGTGGCTTGAGAAACTTCTATAAATTCGTCAACATGTTGGAATGTTATGTAAAATCAAAAATTAGAGATAACAAAAATTACATACCTTGTGGTTTAACATTTACTTCAAGTAAGTCAGATCCGTACGAATTTGATACTTTGCAGTTATAAAATCCAAAATGACGTTTTTCAGATTCTCGTATAATCAAGGTCGATGAAATACCCTCCGGTAGCAGATTTTCCAAAATAGCATAATGTTCATCTTTAATTTCAATACCATTAAACGTCCATAAAACTTGGCGTGGTACCGGAATCGAATAAGCTACGCATTCCACTCGCACGGTATCCCCTACGATTCCAAACTGGGTGCGTGCACTTTCTATGAAAGGGGGGCCATTCATATAGATCGTTGTGTTTGCTTCAATATCTATACAGTTTTGGATGTGAGCTTTGCACATGTATCGACCCGCGGTGTTCCTATCAACCCTGATGGTAAGGTTCGATTCGACGCTAACAATACGTGTCGATTCTCCATACAGATACACCCACGAAACGTCGGGGAGTGGATTTCCAACGACGTCACAGTTCAAGGTGACACTTTCACCAGTATCCGCTTGGATCGACTGCGGTTTGTTGCGAAATTCCGGACAATCTTAAAAAAATAATAAGAAAGTGAAGGAAAACAAATAAAAATTACGTCTTACAGCTGATATTCAAAACTTGACCCTTCTCGTTTCTTCCGCACACGTTGTAAACCTTGCATTTAACCACCGCATTCTGGAATTTTCGCGTTACATTTCTAAGTATAACTTCGCTTGTGAAATTTCCGTCAATCATTTTTGTGTTTATAAACCAACGGTAGGTAACATGGTCTGGGTTTGCATCGGCATGACAACCCAATCGAACGTTCGTTCCTTCCGGAATCAATCCGTTCGATGTGGCGCCCGCTAAAATAGAGACGGCTACGTGAGGGGGATACTTGACCTACAAAAAAATTTTGGATCAGAACCTCGAGTGTTTGTCTGCCATACTTTCTCATACTTGCAATTTTAGTTTCGCACTTTGAGGGGTGGCATCGACAGAGTTTTGTGCCTGACATGTAATGGTTATATTATTATCTTCCTTTCTGGGAACGAGCCTTAGTACCGATTTTGTCGAGGATCGTTTGCCATCCGGTAATACCTTGATGATATTATAATTCTCGTAAGGTAACAGTTTTCCGTAATCATCGATCCAAGTAATTTCGGCCGGAGGTTTTCCACCGTAGCTGATACACTCCAACTTTATCTCCTTGTACTCGTAAGTCTCCAAATAATTTCCTTGAATAATTTTTGGGGGTTCTGGGACCACCAAAACTATGAGGAACGCATAAGTACTTCGTATTTCCTCTTCCTGATACGAACCCGGTGACACCTGACACTGATACTTCCCGTCGTCTTCTAACATCACCGGGAAAATTTCTAAATAATAATCACCTGCAAAGAAAGTTTTAACCCTGTGCGGATAACATGAACACGCATGCAGCTGATGAATCAATATAAAGAATAAATTTATATTATACATTATAATAATGGTTCATTTTATATTCAATTCGAACTCGGATAACAAATACTATTCTATCATCTCATTAAATTAATTAGGAAGTCTGAACTCTCAATTGAGAATAAACTCAAAGAATATTATGCAAATTGGGCACTAAATCTGACTCACTTTTTAAAATTTGAAGTTCCAATAGCAACCGACACGATGTCGGTTTTAAATATTTCTATAAACAATTGAAACTCACCATCTTGATCCGAGCCAATCATATTGTAACGATCGTAGCCGCTCAAATTCCGATAAATTCCTAATCCAAAATCGTCCTTGGTCCACTGGAGAATCCCCTGTTTCTCGGCTACCCTGCACGGTAAAATCACCCTAGAATTTACCAGAACCGTTTGGTCGTGCGGTTCAATAACAAATTTTTGATTCTGCGCTTGCGCCACCAAAAATAATAAACTTAACTTGGAAAGCAGAAACACTTTATTACCAGCCATGTCGATTGCGGCAGCCTGCAACATACAAAAAATTCTGTTGTTTTATTTCTTTAAAGAAAATTTAGGAGCCGAAAAATCACATCAGAATTTCCCTAACTGGGGCGAAAAATTTGATAATTCAAAAATGGTCATTTTGAGTAATCATTTGTCAAGGAATTGGCTTATTTTCATTTTATATGGGTTTCCAATACGACTAAATTCCGTGTGCGCAAAATTACGACTTATCACCTTTTTTGCCCCAGGTAGGCAATTGTTATTTAATAATAACACCTTGCGGAACACCCTGTAGGTATAATACAAAATGATTAGTGGGGAGGAGGTATTAAATCTATTCAATGTGGCGAATCGATTACCTTAAGGGGGTGGGTGTTTAAAATTAACCTGCTTATCGGTGGAGGCTCATGGTTTGTTATAATTGAGGAGAGGCGGTTACAAATTACCTTTTTTATTTTTCAGTGAAGTGTTTTAAATCCGGGTTATCGTTTACTGTTCAAGCAACGTCGGATTGTCGCAAATATTCAGTGGAAAACTACTATGGTGCCAGCGGTGCATTCGCATTAGAAAAGTATTATTTCAAATTGCTACTTAGGGAGGGCGGCTCTCCATGCATCAGCCGACACTGCTTTCTAATATGTAGTAAGTTCTGGGTTGTTTAGGACTAGTGCGCCATGTCACTATTTTTTGGAAAATGGGTTAAGTAACGTATCTATAATAATTTATATTTACAGTACAGGCGCGGCACAAAGTTGTGGGCAGGATGGGCTCCAGCCCAGTGCGCCTTCTTTCAGGGGGCGCCCAACCGTACTCTTACAATATAAATAATAAAGTTAACAAAATTTTACCCCGCACAGTTCAAACTTCAAGGGTATGTAATGTAATAGAGGATACTGAAATATTCCTGATAATGTTTATATACAGTAAACGTCGCTTAATGTAATCACATTGGAGGTCGACCGTAAAAAATTACGTCACGCAATTTTAAGCAATTTTTAACACCTCCCCCCCCCCCATCGTCACAATTCGGCACAAAAACCTAGACCCCCTCCAAGAAGTCGTCACATATTCTTGAACCCCCCCAATTTTATTTTCTTACCTTTTAGGGGTAAAACCCCAGAGGAAACATCTATAAAGGGCGGTCCGCCCCGCCAAGCTACACCACTGGCTTCACTCAAAAAATAGTTTTTTTTAAATACTTATAATAAAATATTTAATGTACTTATATATTTTGTGACGTCACAATTTTTGAAACCCCCGCCCCCCAACGTCACACATCGGCACAAGGGTCGGAACCCCCTCTCTAGCAGCTTGACGTAATTTATGGACAACCCTTTGGGACGCGGGGTTTTTGATCGCAATAAACGATGATCTGAAGTAACGAAAAGTCATGAAAAGTTAAAAACACAAAATTTTAATTATTGCAAACATTATTTAAACATTACAATTTAAAAACTGAAAAATAAAAGTAACATCCCTGTAACGGGATTACAAAATGTTATCTAGGGTTGCTGGTTTATAATTTTTGCTGATTAAATTCTAGATAGCTTTTGCAATTCACTCAGTGCGGCCTTTAAGCCGCACAGCCAAGGCGGACTAGTATTTATATAGTTCAATTCAAATTTAAAATATTTCCGAAAACACGTACGACGTCACCACAATACAAAAACTTAACGAGCGGTAGCCAGTGAAGTCGCGTTCTTACTGGGATCAATTGGAAATGTTTATTTAAAAATTTCCAATCGTTCTTTTAACGTTGAAACTTTGCAGAATTGTTTTATTGTAAAGCATAAATTTACTGGCTCATTGTATGATCCAGTAGTCGAACCATTAGTGGCCGAGTTATAATTTACGATGCATAACGCTGCAAAAACTGTAACAAATAAGAAAAAGCTATCGTACAAACCTACAAAGAGTACTTGACGGCATATTTGTACAGTGACTCCCAGTCGTATTCGTACAGCAGCGTAAATTTTTAATAAATTTCAATAACGCCCAAGTTTAGTATTTTTTTACAGATTTTTTTTACTTTTCAATATAAAATCTGGGTCCAGTTATCTAACCCTTGCCGGCTGAAACAAAATTTCTTCAGCTACACACTAGAGATCAAGGCTTACTATTTTAGTCTATAGAAATAGTATTTTGTATGAATCCGTTGAAAAAAAAAATATCGACTTTTGAAAAGTACGGGAAATTAGCATCGAATATGCCGCACACCCCAGGCAGACGCGATACAATTCATAGACGGTCCCTTCAAATCGCGTAAAATTTTTTCGCTCCGATTTGAATTTTTCTTTGAAATTCGGATAGGTGGGGGTGTGATTAGTAGATATTGGTAATAATTATTATCAAAAAAATGGAAAATAACCCGTGTATTGCCGAAAAATTTAAAAAATAAAAAAAATTTTTCTTCGATTTTTGGGGTGTGCATTCGATAGGGAGGTTTATCCATCGTCAAAACCTAACCTTTCGGGGCGCCGCTCCGCTCCGCGTTGCACACCTCCAGGGCGGTTTTGACTCTGGTTACTAGACTAAACATACGAGAAGGCGCCACCCATCAAGAAAACCGGGATGAAGGAAACCGGGAGCTTAGAGACCCTTGAAATAGCATTAAAAAGTATAGTTGCGGTATGGGGCAGTAAACTATTACGTTTCACCCCCAAAATATCGAATAAAACATAAAATAAATCGATGTTACATGTACGAGAGACGAGCTGCATCTGCCGGTGCGGGTGCGAAATACTCTAACGCTAGCAATAGACGGGCATCGAAAACGCGGCGTTTTACACGCTCAACTATGTAGCAACTACACGGGCGTATTTAACCAGCGGTTGCAGTGTTGTCAGATTGGGCGATTTACCGTAAATTGGGCGACTTTTGAAGATAATTTGCGCTAAAATTTTTGCAAAAACCCTAGTAGTACGTATCATGTTACAAAATTGTTTTGTTACAATTGTTACAAAATTACGCTGGCTATCTGTAGTATATTTAATCTGTGCTAATGCGTTACATAGCCAGCGTGTTACCCGCGAAGGAGAAACCGCCGGAGTTCGGCGTTTTCAATGCTACAGCGAGCGTCTCACCCGCGGCCGCCGATGAGCCGCGACGTTTTAAATGCTTGTCTAGTGCTTTCCATTAAAATACATTGGTTACATTCGAGAGCGGAAAACGCGGCGTTTTACACGCCGCGTTTTCGATGCCCGTCTATAGCTAGCCTAAGTGTTAGGGTCATTGTTTTCACACGTACCGTCAACAAAATGGCAACGCGCGGAATTTCGTTAGATTTTTACATGTAAATTTGCTAACTTCAAATTCGATTTATTCAAAAGTTTGGCCCCCGTTCATAGTGAATACTTTTACAATCTGTTAAATTAACTATGTTCTTTAGTGTGTAGCAGAAGAAATTATGATTTGATCGGCAAGAGATAGGTAACTGTAGCCTAAAATCTATTAAATTACACAATGCGTTTATTTTTTACTTCTTTTCCATGCCTAGATTTATATTATGCGCCGTTATCTAAATCTACTTGTAAATTAATATCACAGTCGTATTCGTACAGCAGCTATAAATTCGATTTTAATACAGAAATTAAACAATCAAATGCATTTTTTAAGTTTGTTGCATTCGTTTATATGTACATGTGCTATTACAATAGGTTGTGTTCTTTTTAAATTTTTTTAATATGGGCCGAAAGCAAACAGATAATTCAATCAAATTCCTATACTTATTATTTCGCATCGTAAAGATGGAAAATCTTCGAACCAAATTAGCAAAATTGTTCCAAGGAGTCCTTCAACGGTTCAGTATAATTATATTAAAAAGATTTAAATGTTGGAATAGAGTGAAAAATTTGCCGAGAAATGCCAAAAGAAAGCTACTGTGTGTGAGAGAAGGAAGGTTAATATTGAAAGAAGTAAAGAAACACCCAAAAATTAGTGCTCCAAAACTAGGTACCAAACTTAAAACAGAATTAAATAAGTATGTATGATCAGAAACTGTTTAATTTACTTATGATCTAATAGTAGAGTAGCTCGGAAAAAGCCCTGGATAAACGACAGAAATCGAAAGAAACTTATTCAGTTTGCTAAAACATATAAAAACAAATATTTAGATTTGGAAAAGGGTATTATTTGCTGGTGAAAGCAAGCATCACGTGTTCGGTTCAGATGGACGAAGAATGGTGTGGAGAAAACCAAATGAAGCTGTAAAAAAAGAGAACTTACAGCCCACAGTCAAACATGGGGCTGGCTCTGTGATGTATGGGGGTATTTTTTAGCGGCTGGGGTTAGAAATCAAGAATATATTGATGGGACAATGGACAAAATACAATACATAAACATTTAAAATTCAAATGTTCATGAAAGTTCAGTTCGTTTAGGCATCAGAAACAAATTTATATGTTATCAATATGATGATCCTAAGCACCAAGCTGAACTAACAAGAACATGGTTGCTATACAACTGCCCTAAAGTGCTGGAAACAACTCCCCAGTCTCCAGATATTTACCCAACAAAGAATTTATGGCATGAGTTGGAAAAATGGATTAATCAATTTCAAATTTCCAACGTAAAAGAGCAGAAATAGAAGATTGAGGAAGAGGGGAAAAATTGGACCTAATATAGCCGAAAGATTAGTGAAATCGATGCCAAATAAACTTTCGGAAATCATTAAAAGTAAATAATACCCAACTAAATATTAAATTGTATATAGTAATTGTCAAAATAAATTAAATATATTATAATGTTTTCTTTAGTGTACGAATATGAGTGTGAGGTAAATTTTATAGCTGTTTTTGTATTTTCCAATATTCAGTAAAAAATATGCAAAAATTAAGTTTAAATGAATTAATTACCTATATGAAGTACGGAATATTTTGAACATTTTAATAATAAATAAGTAACGAGAAATTGTTTAATACCGTGATTATTTAATTTTACCGTGATTATTTAAAAAAAATAAGAGCATGTACTGGTGTACGAATACGACTGGGAGTCACTGTATATGATGTATTAGTCTGGACGTGAAAGTAGTGGCGTAGCTAAGGGGGGGGGGGGCGAACCATATTATTTAAATTTCCTGACTAAAATGTTATCGTTTCTTGGTTTTTAGGGATGACACCTCAAAAATAAAAGGTCATCAACCTAGGTGGGGGTGACACCCATGAAATCCGCACATTGTGTCACCCAAGCTAACTACGCTACTGCGTGAAAGCCTGTCGTGAATAAAAATTAAAAAATCAAAATCTATTAGTTGATGCCTCCGCGTCTAAAACTACGCAGTTTCTTTTTGAATATATTTATTTGCTTCATCATTTCAACGCCCACTTATAAAATATTTGAACTAGTCAAATTCGGCGGTCATGCTGGGCGAAACTCTCCCATTAGCATATATAGTGTAAGAAAATTGGGCACATTTTGATCGAAAAAATCCAAAATCGGCTTTCTGCGATTTTTCAACGGATTTCGTTAGGTAATTTAACATACTAAAAACCGTCCTCTCGGAACCTTGAGCTTTTTGCCAAATTCTTCGTCTGAAGTTGAAATTTTTTATAAAGGTGTGAAAATTATGTTTCTCGGCAAAATATTTTTAAACAAATTTCTATTTCAGCTATATTGTTATCATATAACGCATTAAAACAATTAAAAACACTTAAAATATTTTAACATCCTCGAAATCATGAAAAGAATTTCCTAAAGATGGGCAGGGGGTTCTGATTTTCGGATATGTTTTAAGGTCCGGGGTCCTAATAAAAACTCTGAGTTGGCGACCTCGGCGACCGCCCGAAAGTGCCGCCATTTTAAAGAAAATGACGAAAACAAAATGTTTCTTCACAGTATTTCCTTACCAGTTGACTTTAGGATGAAAATGACTGCTATAAATCTTATGGAGAACAAAATTTACTACAACTTTTATCTAAGGTATTTTTCTCTAAGTCTAATAGTTGCTGAGCGCCAGCATTGTTAAATAGAGCACATTTTAGAAAATTTCAAAAACGCTCGAATTTGCTCTGACTTTTTTTTATAATTTTTGGTTACTCTCTCTAAAAATGTCTATTATATGATCAAGTCTATTAATATATACTCTATTATAACAAAATGTCAGGTCAAAATCGAGCGTTTTTGAAATTTTCAAAAATGTTACAACAGATGTCACAACAAATGTAACAACGTCAAAAACTTAGCAGTGCTGGCGCTCAGCAACTATTCGACTTAGAGAAAAATACCTTAGATAGAAGTTGTAGTAAATTTTATTCTCTATAGGATTTATAGAAGTCATTTTCGTCCTAAAAAAGTCAACTTGTTAGGAAATATTGCAAAGAAATATTTTGTTTTCGCCATTTTTTTTTTAAATAACGGCACTTCCGGGCGGTCGCCGAGGTCGCCAACTCAGATTTTTTATTAGGACCCGAAACCTTAAAACATATCCGAAAATCAGAACCCCCTGACCATTTTTAGGAAATTCTTCTTTTCATGATTTCGAGGATGTTGTTAAAATATTTTAAGTGTTTTTAATTTTTTTAAAGAGTTGTATGATAACAATGTAGCTGAAATAGAAATTTGTTTAAACATATTTTGCCGAAAAACATAATTTTCACTCCTTCATAAAAAATTTCAACTTCAGACGAAGAATTCGATAAGAAGCTCGTAGTTCCGAAAGGACGTTTTTTAGTATGATAAAGTACGAACAATTACCTAACGAAATCCGTCGAAAAATAGCAGAAAACCGATTTTGGATTTTTTTGATCAAAATGTGCCCAATTTTCTTACACTATATGTATTAGTCTGGACGTGAAAGTAGTGGCGTAGCTAGGGGGGGGGGGGCAAACCATATTATTTAAATTTCCTGACTAAAATTACCTCGTTTCTTGGTTTTTAGGGATGACACCTCAAAAATAAAAGGTCACCAGCCTAGGTGGGGGGTGACACCCATGCTAACTGCGCAGCGGCTCAGTGGCACGCGTGGCGTGAAAGGCTGTCGTGAATAAAAATTAAAAAATCAAAATCTATTACTTGATGCCTCAGCGTCAAAACTACGTAGTTTCTCCACTTCGTCCACGTCCAACGAAACTCTCCCATTAGCATATAGGTAAAATATTCTTGAGTCGGGCTTGTTTGAATATACATAACCCAATAGTTTATTTAAAAAATGTTAGGGTATTGCAATGAAATACGGGGTTTAATATTACGCATATTGGTCGATACAAATAACGCCTTTATAACAGGGACCAAGAAAAATACCGACGCGAAAATTGCGAAATAGCTAAGGGGTCGTCCATAAATTACGGCACGCAATTTTAAGCAATTTTTAACACCCTCAAATTTTTCTATTTTAAAATTTATATAATAAAAAGAAACCCGGAGCGGATTTCATGGGTGTCATCCCCACCCCGGCTGTGCTACGTCAGTGGATTCAGT
This sequence comes from Podabrus alpinus, assembly GCA_932274525.1. NCBI lineage: Eukaryota > Metazoa > Arthropoda > Insecta > Coleoptera > Cantharidae > Podabrus > Podabrus alpinus. The sequence goes on along the minus strand of OW026455.1, from coordinate 89,092,675 downwards.
GGCATAGCCACTCAAAAAATAGTTTTTTTTAAATACTTATAATAAAATATTTAATCTACATATACATTTTGTGACGTCACAATTTTTGAAACCCCCCCGCCCTCCATCGTCACACATCATCACAAGGGTCGGACCCCCCCCCCCCCCAAGAGCGTGACGTAATTTATGGACGACCCCTAACAATAATAAATTATTAAAATACAAGACTGACAATTCCGGAATAATAGCACTACTCAAAAATCTTGGGTACGGCATTGAGTTTATTTAAATAAACGTTTAAAAAAACTGTAATTTTATCAAGCGGCAAATTATGAACAAGTTGTCTCCTAGCCATAAATATCTAAAGCCGGACCTGATAGCTGGTATTAAAATAATTTTATAATAATTAATAGCGCCCACAGACTAATAAGTCCAATTTTTAGCAAGTTTGAAAACAAAAATACATTGCAGCCATTGCTCATTGTTAGGTTCCAAAATTTAAAAAGTTTATTCGATTGATTCACCCTGTATATAGGCATTGTATTGGGCGTTAATAAATTTTGACACCACGATGCGGTAGGGTCTCAAAGCTACAAATCCCTCGATAAAAATGCATAGGAAACTTTGAGGGGTGAGCACCTAAAGTTTTTAGCGCGCCATTGGTACCACGTCCGGTTAAAACTCATTTTCCTTTACTAACAAATTTTAAAAAATTTACTACTTACAAATTTAATTTGTAATTCAGGCGACTCCAAACTTGTTTTACACAGAACCCACGCCACGTTTTGTTTTTACGGTAAAAAGATCCTTCTTTATCCGTTAACAGTCGTCCAGTAACTGTAGTGGCGTTGAAAGTGAAAAATTATGCTTTTATGCATAATATAAATATGATACGTCTAGGAGCCATGCTGTCGCTAATTAGATTATAGGATCTAGGGAAATCCTCGATTCTTTACAATCCTATTTTTCATTTTTGTCATTTTTCTTCCATAAACCATACTAAAATTAATTATTGATGAATTTTAAAAACGGACCGATTTTGAACATTGGTTATTAAAGAACTGCGACGTTCTCGGTTTTAATTTTTTTTTAACTTTAAACTACAAAAACTTGGGGTACTGTGCAGTTACTCTAACCACTCGAAACAAATTTTCTTCAGCTACACACTAAAGAACAAGGTTTATAGAGTAGATTTATATAAATATTATGCGAGAAAAGGGCCCAAACTTTTGAAATAATCGAATTTGAACTTAGCTAATTTTCATGTAATTCAGTGGTAAAATTAACGAGATTCCCGCGCGTCGCTCATTCTGTGGTCGGTCCGTGCGTAATGAATGACCCTAACACTTGGCGTATTTTGCACCGGCAGATGCAGCTCGTCTCTCGTACATGTAACATCGATTATTTTTTGTTCTTACGCGATTTTTTGGGGGTTTAAGATCCCGGTTGCCTTCATCCCAGTGTTCTTGATGGATGGCGCCTTCTCGTATGTTTAGCTCTGCCGCGTTGCGCCCAATTCTGGCCGTGCCAGATCCACCCAAAAAAGTAACCTAGGTTTTCCCCATAGTTGTTTATGTTTATTTAATATTTTTTTAATTTTTTCACTTTTTCGGCAATACACGCGTTATTTTCCATTTTTTTGATTATATTTATTACTAATAACCTCTAATCACACCCCCATCTATCCGAATTTCAAAGAAAAATTCAAATCGGAGCGAAAAAATTTTACGCATTTTCAAGGGACCACGGGCGAACGATGCACATCGACCGGGGTCTACCGCATACTCGATGCTACTTTCCCGTACTTTTCAAAAGTCGATTTTGGGGTTGTTTTTACAGATTTCTCGTATGAAATTTTTTCTATAGCCTAAAATAAGCCTGTTCTTTAGTGTGTAGCTGAAGAAATTTTTGTTCAGCTGGTTAGATTAACTGCACAGTCGCCAAAACTTGAATAGACATTGTTGATATCTAAAAAAATCGGATTAATTAGGTGATAAACAGCGCCGTTGGGGGGTTTATTTAAATCCTTCCCCTCCCGCAGGAACTTTTCAAGTTCGTAATAAAATTTATTTACTTAAATACTATGAATCTGAAACTTCAGGTTCTCGATACCCCGATCATAATTATAAATTATGGACCTTCTAGTTTGTATTGAAAATAGTAGTAGATGTTGACCGTTTCTACTATATACCTAGGTCATTTTTGTGATATCTAAGACGCAAATCTTAATAACCACGTGCATACGGGAGGAAATCAAGAAGTTCGGTAAAATGGTATATGGAATCAATTTTTTTTTAATGAAATAACAGTATGTTACACATCTAGAGATAGAAGCGATAGTTTTAGTCACGCGTGCGACAGGGTGAACGCTAGCGGTCTACCCGCTGTCAAGGGCATCCTATCCGTACAAGTGATTAAGGCGCTTCTGTCTTGAATTGGATATACCAGTATTTTATGCAATGCTGACAAGAATAACCGAAAATGAAATTTGGAAATATCGATAACAAATTAAAGGTAAATAAATTGGAGGGTCTATTAATGTATCGCATTACAAAAGATAACATTGGTTGTAAAAATATAGGGCACATATACAATAAAACCGGTGGACATTTAACGCCTACGCGCTGATACGCTGAGGCCGTGGGTTTAAATGAGCCTCCATGGGATTAAATTAACAAATAAACTCTATGAGAGATTGAAGAAGATCATGCGTCTCGCAAAGGTCATCATAAAATGAACTTCTAAGTGTTAGCATTGCATAAATTTTATTTTTCGACTTAATCCCCTTGTAGCTCGAGGCACTGGGTAGGTACTCAGTGGCGGCTCAGACTTCTTCCAATGGAAGGACACAAAATTTAAATAAAAAGAAAACATAAATTTGCTTTTTTCTTACAGAATAATTGAATTGCAAATGAGATTTATTTTATACCATTATTGTAAGTGGCAGGTCGGGGGGGGGGGGGTATGACGAAATGCCCCCAAGCATAAAAGTATTAAAGCTTAAAACAATTTTTAATATTCCACCGCGTGATCACCATCAGGCCCCCGACCTCCGACCCCGATCGTTGCAGCTTTCTATTTTTTAGAACCTCATTTGCAGTGGTGGATCGTAACTTTTCTCGATTGAAGGGCACAAAATTTAAAGATATAGGAAAAGTTAATGTAACATATTTACTCCATTTTAATTTACTTATCTACCTAATTGTTTTTATTAGTTAGTTTTGTCTAGTTTTTTCGAATTTTGGATAAGAGAGCGGATCAACATCATCAAGCCAATCAGATCGACAAATCGCAGGCTCCAATGCCCCACTTATTTTTTGACATAAACGAGAGACTGCTAGCATTAATTTGTTTATTTAAGTGAATCGGCTTTTTTTTGGGAGGGGGGATTCGTTTAAATAAATCGAAAATATTTTTATTGTTTTATTGCCAACGTTATGAGTTAATTTTGTGTACTCCTGGGGCGGTAAAAGCCATCATCATTGTTATCGACACATAGCTAATAGCTCGCTTATTTTCACTTTTACGAAAAATTATCGTCATATCAAAATTAAAGACCATAAAATTCTCTATAAGACATAATATACTATTCCAAAATTTCTAAATGACATACTATTCCTGAATTAACTTGCCGAAAACACGACCCACCTTCAAGCGGTGCAATATTTTATTGCAGCAAGGAGAGAAATGTTATAGGTAAGACAAAATGCGTTTAAAAATAAATTAACTAAGCTGGAACAAAGGTTTAAAATTTAAGAGTAAAGGAGATTTTTTTAAATGTGCCCATGTTATAATGTAATTCAAGGAATGAAACCCAAAAATTGGCTTGAGGTTGCAAGAAATCCGGGTAAGCTCAAAAATTTGGCGGTTAAGTATATAGGGATGTCTTAATCAGTGTGTCTCCCACAAAAGTCGTCTAAAATCCCATGCCTGTGTTTCCCTCAATTAAGGGTTTAAGCCCCCCCCCCACAATGCGATTTTTCGACTAGTATAGCTCGCTGATTGTCACTTTTATGAAAATTATTGTGCGACCAAATTGTAGAACATAAAATTCAGCACAATACATAGTTTTGTCAAATTTTTCTATAGCATAATTCCTCAAATCGCTTTTACTGCTAATTGGAAAATGGCGAAAAATATTATCAAAAAATATTTTGTATAACCTTATTTACATCTTTTGTTCTTAGCATTTCTTTTTATAAAACTTATCGTTAAGCCATAAATTAAATTCTTTACTCTTAAAAATGTGCGTCTTTTTTTATTTGCCCCTAATACCTAAAACGAGAGTTTGAATCATTCTTTAATAACCTGAATAGTTGTCGAGATAATTTTGCTGAGTAACAGTGTTGACTAATGAGATGGTCATCAGCTAAAGCGGTTAAGTGCGTTGCTGCTAAGTTATTCGGAATCGAATTCCCTATAGAGATTTGGAAAGCTGATGTTTTCTATAGTAGAAATAACCAAAAATATTTGTGGAATATTATGAAACAAAATAAAAATTGATAAAAACGGATGTAGATTTTTAGGGTGCTTATAACTTTTAACGTTCCACTAGGGAAAATGAAATGGTTTCCTAACAATAAACTTCAACGGCTTCACCTCTTCGGTGCGGCCGTTCTACTTTTTCTCATCCAATCTACCTTTTCCGGTAATTTTGTAAAAATTTAAATTAATGCATGACGTAATCCGCCGCTCGTCGATAGCGAGCTTGTGATTGGTTGAGTTAAGGAAAATTACCAATTTGAAACAACTTTAAGGGTTGTTTTAGAGGGTTAAATGTGAATATTCAGCAAATATTTTTTTAAATCTGCTATATCGTGGGCATACTGGAAAAAGTGACCAAGTCAAGTTGAGTTGATTCTAAATAAATGAAATTGAATGTTTAATATTTTGTAAAAAATCAGCTTTTTAAAAGTTTTAATTTTTGTTTTAGGAAAATGAAACTTTAACAATACTTATTATTAGGGCTTTTGCTAATTTTTAAATTTTTTAAAAATACTGAGCAAACTTAAACAACACAGTTTGTCGTGACTGAGAAAACTGACTTGGTCACTTTTCCAGTATGCCCACGATATGTTCTTCAGCTTTCCGAATATCTAAGGAAATTTTTAAAATCGAGGTGTCTTTTTACGTGTACTTCCCACCGATTACGTCATTGTAATCAGAAAAATAAGCAACGTTCAAAAATGTGAAAATACAATATGCCGCCTATAATCTATTTTCTCATGGGCAAAAACTAAATAAAAATGTTTAATTCCTAATTCTTTTCGCCAGCAAAATTAATGAAAGATAGGCAACCTTATGGCAAATTAGAGAAGCTTTAAGCACTAGGGGTCGTCCATAAATTACGTCACGCAATTTTAAGCAATTAAAATCACCCTACCTAGGCTGATGACCTTTTTCTTTTTTTTTAGGGGTAGCACCCAAGAGGAAACATCTATGAAGGATCGGGTGGCATCCGGGGCGGTACGATCCCCCCTAGCTACGCCACTGCCTTCTGTATATTTATACATAAATATACACGTACAGAATACCAACTACAATTAATTTAAAAAAAAGAAATTTTAATTTTAAAAGCTCAAAAATAGTTTTTTTTAAATACTTATAATAAAATATTTAATCTACAGTATATTTTGTCACGTCACAATTTTTGAACCCCCGCCCCAACGTCACAAAGGTCGAAACCGCCCCCCCCTAGGAGCGTGACGTAATTTATGGACGATCCCCTACCAATGTGGGATTCAAAGAAATTAACTGAAAAGACCTTCCGGGCATGGCGTAGGTTACTACGAGGCTGCAAGGGCGGACATAATGGGGATAGAGGGCAACTACCCTCCCCATGAATGTTCAATCATCGTAAAATAAAAACGATTAATGCCCGGTTTCTGAAGCTCGAGTTATATTAAGATTAGTTTAATCTTAGTATAAATGCAGATTTAGAGTTTCTATAACGAAAAATAATCTCTGGTCAAAGTTAACCTAGGTTTTTATTGGTTGTTAACTTTCTGGAATATGCGCATTGTGGATAACTACAACTTTAAGCTTAGATTAGTTATGTAGAGTATAACTAGAGATCTTCAGAAACCGGGCATAAATGACATAAAATTCCTGAAAAGGAATTAAAATTTAACCGATTTTCATGATGAATTTGGCTAAAGGCCAAGCGAAATATGACGGCCATCGCGAATAGGATAAATTTTATTTTCATGATTCCCGCAATTGCATATTAGTAGTTTCTCGGCTTTTCGTTTAGGTATACCAATAGAATTACCAGATTTACCGCCCTCCACATCAGAATGCAAAATCATTATAATTTTTTTGTGAAGTTAAATATTCCATATAAACTATTACATCGATTTTAATCTATAGGTATGCTCTTTTGAGATTTAATCAAAAACCCAAAAAAAAATTCATTCGTTACCTAACATCAGCTATGCTCAATTACGTGGAACCTGTAGTTTAACGTGGAATTCAGGAAATTATTGGTATTCTTCTCTGCCATAAACTTCCACTTACTGCACAACACGGTAAACTGAGGGGGCACTCGTTGTTCATGGTAAGACAGGACGGACTCGGATAGCTTTTCCGAGTCCCCCCGCCGGCAAGAGGGTTTTAAAAATCAAGCGCGAAAAAGAATTTTTTTACAGAGATTCTGGGGGCACATTCCCTTCTTGGCTGCTGGCTTGGAATTATTAAAATATCAAAATTATAAAAAGATTATTTTTTATGGGCTCTGTGATAATTACATTTCTTACAAACTTCAGTTTCTGAAACACTCAGATAGGCCATACTCCTGATAGCGTGTAAGGTGTGTTGTAAACAAGACCGAGCAAAATGTTTATATTATATTACAATCAATAAGACAAAATTCAGTCATCTGCATAGTTTTCGTGAACTCGTTAATAACTTTAAGCTTTTCAAATGTATTACGAGACTGTCCTAACTTGATAAACTCAGGTTTAAATTTCTATGAGAATTCCAACAAAATATCTACTTTAACTGTGTAATCATAGCCACGAGAGCTCGAGTATGGCTGTTTTTATCTAATGCCTGGTACAAACTAACGAGCGTTTCGGCGAGCCGCCCGCTGAAAAATTGGAAGCTTTACAACGAGCATAGATAAATGGTTGGCAAAGTGCCCCACTTTCCAATCTAGAGATAGTTTAAAAGCTCAAGAACCCTAATCTGCGCTAGGGGAGCCAAGAGGGCGAAATTGTTAGATCTACTTACTCGATTCAGCTGATGCTTGAGTATAAATATGAAATCCATGTATGGTCAAGAATAATAATTCTTTATTGCTGAATTATAATGGTGAGTGTTCCTTGTAACACCCTGTACATCAAATGAGACCAAATTGCAGAGCATAAAATTCAGCACAATACATATTTTTGTCAAATTTTTCTATGGCGTAATTCCTCAAATCGCTTTAACTGATGCTAATTGGAAAATGGCGAAAAATATTATCAAAAAATATTTTGTATAACCTTATTTACATCTTTTGTTCTTAGCATTTATTTTTATAAAACTTATCGTTGTCATAAATTAAAATATTTACTCTTAAATAAAATGTGCGTCTTTTTTTATTTGCCCCTATATCTAAAACGAGAGTTTGAATCATTCTTTAATAACTTGAATAGTTTTCGAGATAAATTTGCTCAGTAACGGTGTTGACTAATGAGATGGTCATCAGCTAAAGCGGTTAAGTGCGTTGCTGCTAAGTTATTCGGAATCGACATATTCCCTATAGAGATCTGGAAAGCTGATGGTTTCTATAGTAGAAATAATAACCAAAAATATTTGTGGAATATTATGAAACAAAAAATTTAACTTTTAACGTTCCAGTAGGGAAAATGAAATCGTTTCCTAACCCTAACCTTCAACGGGTTCACCTCTTCGGTGCGGCCGTTCTACTTTTGCTCATCCAATCTACCTTTTCCGGTAATTTTGTTAAAATTTAAATTAACGCATGACGTAATCCGCCGCTCGTCGACAGCGAGCTTTTGATTGGTTGAGCTATGGAAAATTACCAATTTTTAACAACTTCAAGGGTTGTTTTAGAGGGTTAAATGTGAATATTTAGCAAATATTTTTTTAAATCTGCTATATGTTCTTTCAGCGTTCCGAATATCTATAGGGAATTTTTAAAATCGAGGTGATTTTTTACGTGTACGATACTTCCCACCGATTACATCATCGTAATCAGAAAAAACAGCCGCGTTCAAAAATGTGAAAATACAATATGCCGCCTATAATTTATTTTCTCATGGGCAAAAACCAAATAAAGATGTTTAATTCCAAAATTTTTCCCCAGCAAAATTATTGAAAGATACGCAACCTTATGGCAAGTTAGAGAAGCTTTAAGCACTAGGGGTCGTCCATAAATTACGTCACGCAATTTTAAGCAAGTTTTAACCCCCTTCTCCCCCCCATCGTCACACAAAGCTAGACCCCCTCCAAGTATTACGTCACATATTCTTGAAACCCCCCCCCCCCAATTTTGCAAAGTTATATAAGAAAAGGAAACCCGGGGCGGATTTCATGGGTGTCATCCCTACCTCGGCTGATGACCTTTTTCATTTTTTTTAGGGGTAGCACCCAAGAGGAAACATCTATGAAGGATCGGGTGGCACCCGGGGCGGTACGACTGCCCCCTATGTACGCCACTGGCTTCTGTATATTTATACATAAACATACACGTACAGAATACCAACTACAGTTAATTTAAAAAAAAATTTTAATTTTAGAAGCTCAAAAGATAGTTTTTTTTTAAATACTTATAATAAAATATTTAATCTATATATTTTCTGACATCACAATTTTTGACCCCCCCCCCATCGTCACACATCGTCACAAGGGTCGAACTCCCCCCCTAGGAGCGTGACGTAATTTATGGACGACCCCCTACCTATGTGGGATTCAAAGGAATTAATTGAAAAGGCAATCTTTCCGCGCATGGCGTAGATTACTACGAGGCCGCAAGGGCGGACATAAATGGAGATAGAGGGCAACTATCCTCCCCATGAATGTTCAATCATCGTAAAATAAAAACGATTAAATGCTATAAAGTTGCTGAAAAGGAATTAAAATTTAACCGTTTTTCATGATGAATTAATCCCCTCTACGGAGTTTGTCTGAATCAGCACTTGCGAGGCTGAAGGCCGAGCGAAATATGACGACCATCGCGAATAGGATAAGTTTTATTTTCATGATTCCCGCAATGTTGTATATTAATAATTTCTCGGCTTTTCGTTTAGGTATACCTATAGAATTACCTGATTTACCACCCTCCACATCAGAAAATACAAAATCATTATAATTTGTTTGCAAAATTAAGTATTCCATACACTGTAAAAAAATCAAGTAAAAATACATTCAAATACGTGTAATTTTGAAAATATAATTTCCAATGTAAAAATTGCACGTATTTGAATGTATTTTTACGTGCTTTTTTTACAGTGTATAAAAACTATTACATCGCTTTTAATCTAGAGGTATGCTCTTTTGGGATTTAATCAAAAACCCAAAACAAAAAAAAATCATTCCTTACTTAATATCAGCTAAGCTCAATTACGTGGAACCTGTAGTTTAACGTGGAATTCAAGAAATTATTGGTATTCTTCTCTGCCACAAACTTCCACCTACTGCACGAAACGGTAAACTGAGGGGGCACTCGTTGTTCATGATAAGACAGGACGGACTCGGATAGTTTTTCCGAGTCCCCCCGCGGGCAAGAGGGTTTTAAAAATCAAGCGCGAAAAAGAAATTTTTTACAGAGATTCCGGGGGAACATGCCTTCCTTGGCTACTAGCTCGGAATTATTAATATATCAAAATTATAAAAAGATTATTTTTTATGGGCACTGTGATAATTACATTTCTTACAAACTTCAATTTTTGAAACTCTCAGATAGGGCAAACTCCTGATAGCGTGTAAGGTGTGTTTTCAACAAGACCGAGCAAATTGTTTATATATTACAATCAATAAAAAAAAATTATGGCTTGGATCACACCAAGCCCTGGATTTGATATATTAGCTTAACAAAGCGTTTGGATGAAATATTTTTTGAAACAGTTGTATAATAAAAATACCAACGGATAAGCTTATCGCGTGAAATAAATAAACAACCAAGCAATTTGCTGAATTTGCAACTGTAACATTCGTGAAAACAAAGGATGATTATATAATTTTTATGTAGTCGGCAAATTGTTATTTTGAATTCTTGCACGTTATAAACATTTTGGATCCCAGGACAAGTTATTTTGATAAGCATTACGTAGAAAAATTTCCGTGTGAATCGGATTATTGTTTCCTGTTAAGGCACACACCTCTTTAGAGGCTGTTAGAATAGGTCTATCCAATCGCTTTCGAGAACTCTTATCTGCTTCCTACTTCGGCAAAGAGGTTTTGCTCAAGATTTTCTCAGACGATAGCTACTAGTGTTTAAAAATGGACATTGGCACAAAAATGTCACGTTGTAACAAGACAGGTAACTTTTTTTTTATTTTACTAAAACTTACTTAGATTCCACACTGCAAAAAAATTGTGTAACATTACGCAATTGTGTAACAGTAAAATTAATTTTCAAATGTGCTTATAAAATTATGCCATCAAATTATGTGAAGTTAATTATGCTTTGTTAAAAGTTATGCTGAAAAATTTTTGTGTAAAATTACATAGGAAATTATTTGCATATTTCTTATAATTTGTGTAAAATTTTTTTATTTTTACTATTTTTAAATTTTACTATTACATAGTCTACGTATAATCGATTTCAGATTTCCTGTATCCACGTGAATTTGTTAATTTCTTTGTGTTTGTAATATCCATTAGTGATCTTAAGTTGGCATTGTTCGCATATTTCCAAAATCTTTTTCCATTACCATTCACAGCTTCCTCGCCAAAACGACCCACTATGTCATTACCAATAGCTTTCCTGTTCTATCATTCATGTCTCCAAAATAATGATTTCTTTATTATTTGCGATTTTCATTATCTCCCTATTTAATTTTTCGAAAAACCCATCTTTTATTATTATATTTTCGTCATTTGATATTGCACAGACACCGAATATGATTATTTTGAATTTCAGGATGTTGAGACCGACTCGATTTATATTTTCATCTATTGCTTCAGTTTGTTAATCTTTTATTTAGTTCTTTCCTTTTCAATACTGATACTACACGCCTGGCATGCTCATTTTTGGAGACTTCACTAATAAGATTTATATAGTTTCCGATGTTTTCATTACCTTTTCTATTCTTCTTTGTTTCTGTTAGGATTACTATATTTTTTTAAAATATAAGTTTATGTTAAACTTGTTAAAATCACAAGTGTAAAATTGAAATATTTAAAAATTTAAAAGTTGCACAACTAAAAAATTTATTATTTACTAATTTAACGTGTTAATATTTTATAGGTAAACCCAATGAACCCTTGAAGATTGGAGAAGCTTCAACATCTTCGATGGGTTTCAACGTCCAAGTCGGTAAGTGACATTTCGAATAAAAACTGTTTTATTTCATTAATTTCACAATTACGCTGTTTTGAAGAAGTCGATTCTTACTTTTAGAAAATGGAGATTTCGATTTTAGAAATAATTTAAATTTTGTTGCAGCCCGTGAAAGATGTAATCGGCCAATTAGAACTGCAAGACGAAAATTGGAATATGTACAACGTAAGTCAAATTGAAACGATTTCTGCATTAACATTTTAAATTTCAAAATTGTTTTGGAAATATATTGAAATTATTAAATATGCTTATTTTTATAATAATTAAGTAATTTAATTTAAACTTTTAGCTGATCCAATCGAAAAGTCTGAATTCATGTTTGGTCGAGATGGCGTAGTGCCCCCCGTATCATTTGCTGATGGAGCAGAGGAAAATAGCGAACGAGCCATAGAGAGATACCGCAACTTCAATGAATTTATGGCCAAAAGAATGAAATACCGACGAGGTAATTAAATTTATTCTAATTTATACGAAAAACCGTTTTGAACAGGGTAGTAATCAGTACGCGTTTGCAAAGCATTTTTTAACATTTCGAATCGTTAATATTTTATTTTTAATACTATTTGGTAATTTTCAGATGCACGATTACTTGATGATATGCAGATGAAAATGGAAAATCTGCAAGTTTCCAAACCTGCGCGTACGGAATAAATGTATTAATAGTTTTTCTTATAATTTTCATGTAAATCTTACGACTAAAGTGTTTACTTGTCTAATATTTCTGTGTTTTTTATCTTTTACTGATGTACTTTTAAAACTTTTAATTACTTTTAATACTTTTAATGTAATTTTAAATGTCACCTGTATGTGTGACATTAAAATATAGCAATTAGAGACACGAATTGTTTTATGCAATGAACATCTTGAATAAACCATTTTAGTGAGTTTTTTTGTGTAAACAATTGTCACAAAATGCGGGCTCTGATGAAATTTTGAATTTGAGTGCCCCTCCCGCAAAAATGAAGTAATTTAAAATTCTTAAAAAAATACATTATCTATATTATACTTTTGGCTACTTGTATACCAACGTTTAGACTGGGCACACTTTTGGTTTAGGAGTGACATCGAAATGAATAATCATGGTCACAAATCGAAGCACTTTAATAAATGTGCATGGGTAATTCCGGGGGGTGAATCACTGTGGCAGTATATATAAATAAACCCCAAAAATGTCTCATAAAAATTCCAAGCCGGCGTTCCCCCAAATGAGGATTTTAACCCCCTAAAGTTAAAGAGCATAAAATTCTCTATAGCATATTTTTTTTTAAATTTTCTATGATCAAAATAGATTTTTTCAAAATTTGCCTATTACAGTATGTATTACAGTACTGCCTACTGCAGCACCACAAGTTATAGAGAATTTTATGTTCTTCAACCTTGCTTAATGGTAATTTTTCGTAAAAGTAAAAATACGTGAACTATAGGCGAAAAACCGCACTTAGGGGGCTAACATCCTCATTTGGGGGAACGCCGGCTTGGAATTTTTATGGAACATTTTGGGGGTTTATTAGAACACTTCAATATAGTACATCTTTGCCAAATATCAGCTAAGGGTGGGTCATGTTTTCGGGCAATAATTTAAGTATTAGTGTGTCATAGAAAAATATGAAAGGAAACTATTCTATAAAGAATTTTATGCTTTTCAATTATGGTCTGATCACAATTTTTCATACAAGCATAAATAAGCGAGTTATCGGGAAAAAATCGCGTTGGGGAAGTCAAAACCCCCGATTGTGGGGGACGCCGGCGTGGGATTTTATGGGACTTTTGGAGTTCATTAGAACACTCCAATGTACATCTCTACCAAAATTCAGCTTGCCCGGATTTTTTGCAAACTAAAAACCTTCCTTGCCTGGACTATTATCATATTAAGACAAATGTTAATTCTTATTAAACCAGAATCTGGATGAAATTTTACTACAAAAATGCAGTTAACATTTTAGTATTTCGTTCACTTTATTTTTGGATGAACCCACACTAGCGAATTATAAGTACATAGTTTTACCTCCAGACTATATTTGCATGTACTACATACGAGGGGAGATCAATAAGTTGGGTAAAAGCGGTATAAGGGAAGGAGTTATCAAAAAATCAAAAAAAAACGTCACAGCTTAAATGATGCATTTTCACCATTGCAATGATAATAACGGTTAGTTATTGTTTGCAAATTTAACAGGATAGCAAATCGGTATAATTTTGATATAAATTTGAATTAATAATAAAACAAGATTGTTACATAATTTCGACAGTAAATCTATGAAAAATTTTATATTTTTAAGTTTTAATGTTTAGCCAAATATTATTAAGAAAATAAGTTCACAGTTCTTTTTTCTTAATGATCATCTTAAGGAAAAAAACTTTTAATAGCTATATCTAGCAAGCGGAGCATTTCCGGCACATGTTATTACCAACTTTTCATCTTCTTTTTATTAGTACAATACATCAGAAAAATGCGGTCTAGGACAATTGGGCGCGCCCGATTGGGCGCGGAGACAACCGGGCGCAAAGACAACCGGGCGCAAAGACTATTGGGCGCAAATACAATTAGGTGCGAGGAAAAATTTATCCATTACGTATTAATTAGGGAGGTTGTAGACTGCGCCCGATGGTTGAAGGGTCTCATAATCTAGCATGTAGATTGCGCCGGGTTCGGTTAGGGTTAGTATGTAGATTGCGCCGATGGTCAATTAATAGGTAATCTTTTTGGGTAACGACGGAGTGAAAATCCCATTAGAGGATTAAGGTACTTAATTTAATACAGGAGTACCTACTATACATTATGTGCGATTTTTAATTAGGTTAGTAATTTGACGAGACTATTTTTAAATAACTGCATTATTTTGATTCTTTCATTATTAAAAACTTTTATAACACAAATTTATAACTACGAGAAATTTGCAATTTCGAGACAATTTGTGCACGATTCTGTTGGTCTATAATTTTGGGGGTGAAACGTTATAGTTTACTGCCCCATACCGCAACTATACTTTTTAATGCTATTTCGAGGTTCTCTCACATCCCGGTTTCATTTATCCCGGTTTTCTTGATGGGTGGCGCCTTCTCGTATGTTTAGCCTAGTAACCAGAGTCAAAACCGCCCTGCAGGGGTGCAGAGCGGAGCGGAGCGAAGCGGCGCCCCGGAAGGGTAGGTTTTGACGATGGATAACTCTCCTTATCGAATGCACACCCCAAAAATCGAAGAAAAAAAAATTTAATTTTTTCACTTTTTCGGCAATACACCGGTTATTTTCCATTTTTCTGATAATATTTATTATTAATATCTACTAATAAGTATTGCAATAAGTATTGTCATATTAATGATAATTAGGTACCGCAATTTAATTTTTTATTAATATTTAATAAACTGATTTACAATAATTCGCAATTTACATTAAGCAAACGCCACCATGCGGGAGAATTTCAAATTAGTAAATGACGTATTAAATGAAAATAAAAATTCGTTCTTCAGGATCAAAACATAACAAAATCAGCTAATTAACAAAATATATTATAATGTGATGAGTTTTTATTAATGCCACCGATAATTCAGAAATAACACAGAAACTAAGTAAAACACAAAAATATATTGCTGAACAAATACACAATTGGCAAAACACATTAAACTTGGAAAAATAACAGGAAATAATAATGCATTCATACCGAGCGAAATTTTTAAGATGATTAATTGTTTGCTTGGTTACTTGTTATTCGCCTTCTCGATGCATTTCATCGGTTGCATTTTAGACGGACGCGTACGTAATTGATAAGGGCTCGGCTTAACTGATATACACGGTGTTACAATCTCCCCCTTAGAAGTGGGCTTACGGAGTGGTACACTTCTATTGGAAAAAGGTGTGGTCTTCTTCAGGCGACCTCTTCTTCGTAGAAATGAGATGGCTAAAGGGACAGCTGTGGCAGCCGTATGGGTTGTTCGAATTTTTGCAAACGACGTGGACAGTTCACTCGTAAACGTGAGTGGTGAGTCGTGGCATTCGTAGAGAATGGGTGCGATCTTCGACTTTGGGACGATGAAAGCGTCTTCGTCTCGGTCGGGATCGGGGGTCTCCCCCTGCATTAAAACAGCCTCCTTTGTGTGGGCGGTATAAGGCAGCGAAAGGTCAGCTTGTCGTAAGATGGGTGTCGTTACGACTGGTACAACATAGGGTGATTCGCACTCTTCTATGATGTCTTCTGCGAGCATCCGGTCAAGGTCTATCTTGAGGAACGCTTTTTTGGCCGGCGTTAGCCTGTATGGTGGAACAGCAATGGGCGTCTCGTCGGTGAGAGAGATCGTGTGTTCTGCAAAAGGCGTAGGCGCCGAGTTAGGTGAGAATACGATAGTATACTCACGAAATAAGGCAGAGATTTGGGTTCTCTGGGTTTCGTCCAGTTCTCGTCCTTCGTTGTCCCGGAGTGCGTGGGCTACAGCGTCTAGGGTTGTAATGGTGGTGACATCGGGCAACTCTTCGGCGAACTCGAAACGGTTGGTGGGATGATTTCCATAGAACCATTGTCCATTTTGGAAGTCGAATACCATGCCAGCGGAGTGGATGAAATCGATGCCCAGGAGCATTCGACTTTCGGTGTGTTCGGGGATGGCGATCAGCGTAACGGTTGTGGTGCGGCCTGCGATGGTGATGTCCACCTCGAAAGATTTGGTCAGGACGTTTCGTTTGATGCCATCGGCTAGTTTGACTTCCATTTGTGCTTCGGTGAAAGGGCGTCCTTCTTGAAGGAGAATTTTGTACAGTTGGTTACCAGCGATGCTGCGTCTGGAACCAGTGTCGAGACATGCTTGTCCATTGCGGTTGAGGATTCGTACTCGTACCATGGGACGTGGCGTTGAGACGGTTTTGAATTCTGTGGAAGAAAAGATGATGTCCACACTCTCGGTTTCTAAAGAAGCTTGAGTCGTGGTGCACGAAGGGCAGTTGCTCTTCACGTAACCTGGTGTTCCGCATCCCCAGCAGGATAGTTGGGATTTTTCAACCTTGGCCGTCGTGGTCGTAGGTTGGGGAACGGTTGCAGCAGCTTTTTTCCTACATTCGGTCTCCGAGTGGCCAAAAAAATTGCAAAAGTTGCACTTTGGTCGGGTTTTCTTCGTCTCTGTGTTTCGGGTCTCTTGTCTTTTCACCGTCATTTGTGTGGGAATTTTTGCGGTTGGGGACATCTCTCGGTTTGCATCTTCTATGTTTCTTGCTGCCTCGAGCAATTCTTTGAAGGTTGTATTTTTACCGGGTGAGAGCCTTTTCCAAATTTTCGGTTTTAATAGTCCGAATACCATGTCGAGTTGAGCTTTTATTGGTAGTTCGTATGGCAGTTGTGCGATCAAGGATCGAATGTGGCAAGCGAATAGTTCACTTGTTTCGTTTTCTCGCTGCTCACGAGAAAAAATCTCTCGGAAAATGAGGTGAGGGGGTAATCTCCGTGAAAAAGCGTCTTTCAAGGAGGAGATGGCTTCATCCCATGTAGTTATACTACTTTTCACCCCTTTCCACCAGGTTCCGGCGGTGCCCTCTAGGAGCATTGGCAAACCTCGCAACGCGTTTTCGTTGGTGACGAGCGTGCAATCTTTGTACGTGATTGTGGCGTCGAGGAAAGCATCTACGTCGCTTTTTGCGGTACCGTCAAATCGCGCGGTGCACTTTGAAAAATTTCCGGTATACATAGGTGTGACGGCAGCTGGTTGCACAGCTGAGGCAGTTGTGTGTGTTGGTTGAATTTTAGCAAGCAACAACGCGAACTGTTCATTCGTAAACGCGAGTGATGGGGTCGCACCTTGTATATTCGTGGATTGGTTTTCTACCGTGTCGTCGAATTGCGATTTTTTTGGCATTTTGTGTGGATTCGTTTGAATCGGGTAAAGTTTTTTTCACTGAATGTCTTTTGTATTGTTTTTGCACGTATTGATCGGCCACTTTTGCGCGGATAATTACACCGGAATGGCACTTTATTTTTGCAATTTTAATAGTTTTTTGTTACTTACAGTTTTGTAATCGGCTTACGTTGGAGCGCCACTTTGTGATGACGTTATTTTTATCGGCTGTACGTTGGGAGCCACTTTGTGATGACGTTATTTTTATCGGCTGTACGTTGGGAGCCACTTTGTGATGAGTTTTTATTAATGCCACCGATAATTCAGAAATAACACAGAAACTAAGTAAAACACAAAAATATATTGCTGAACAAATACACAATTGGCAAAACACATTAAACTTGGAAAAATAACAGGAAATAATAATGCATTCATACCGAGCGAAATTTTTAAGATGATTAATTGTTTGCTTGGTTACTTGTTATTCGCCTTCTCGATGCATTTCATCGGTTGCATTTTAGACGGACGCGTACGTAATTGATAAGGGCTCGGCTTAACTGATATACACGGTGTTACAATAATAAATTTAAAACCATATTGAAATATTTGCAAATTTTCACCCGACTATGACTTTGAATTTCGAAATATACGTCTAAACACAGCCATGTTGTTGTCGCTGGTGGCGCCACCAACGGTAATGTAAATCGCCAATAACCCCATTATGCCTTAGTAATACTTTTTAATCCCTCAGGTACACCATCGGCGCAATCTGTATGTTACCCTTAATGACCATCGGCGCAGTCTACATATGTCCATTAATTATTATTACTGATCACCCAAACATTTGGAAATTAATTTCTAGTTTAAAAATCATTCAACATGGGAGAGATGTTTTTATAAGCAATTACTTGCCGGCAACAATCCACCTA
Source organism: Podabrus alpinus (assembly GCA_932274525.1). Taxonomy (NCBI): domain Eukaryota; kingdom Metazoa; phylum Arthropoda; class Insecta; order Coleoptera; family Cantharidae; genus Podabrus; species Podabrus alpinus. The sequence goes on along the minus strand of OW026455.1, from coordinate 89,074,444 downwards.
TTAAGAAAAGGAAATACTTGGAAGCTGATGCGCGCATCAGAAATCTAGTAGAGGATTTCGCCAATAGAAATATTATAGACTTCTTGCGGGGCATTTCCCATAATTATGAAATGAATCCGTGATTAGTTAGGTACTTTATTAATAGACATTTTTATTTTATTTGTAATTGTTAGAAGGAATAAATATTTTAAAATCTTTTTCTTTAAATTTTTAATTATAATTTTTTTTATTGCCTAAATAAACATTTCTAGATTTAGTTAAAAATTTACAAAATTGTTATAATACCTAGCTTCGTTCCAACAACGATTATTTCCAGCAATATTACTACAACGCAAGCACATTCATGAAATGTCGTTCCCACAGACTAGAACTACTAGGACGGAATTCTAGATTAGGGGCCGTTCATGTATTACGTAAGACGTTTAGGGGGAGGGGGGTTAGCCGACATCTTATTTTTTCTTACTAGGGGGTAGGGGGGTCAAGACAATTTCTTACGTAATATTTTATTTTTTTAATTAAATTTCAAAATTTAAAAATTATTTAATCTAATTTAGGTGCTGTTGGTATTAATGTTAATGTGAAACACAATACTGTTTTTATCTGTTATATCTGTTTATAATTAATATCTGGCTTCTCATTGGGTAATAATTTACCTTACGTAAGATTAGTGTGGAGGGGGGGGTATACATTTTCTATTTTTTCTTACTAGGGGGTGGGGGGGGAGTCTAAAAGTAGGAAAAAACGTCTTACGTAATACATGAACGGCCCCTATGCAATTTTTTTTCTTATGATTGTAGTTGGGACGATAGCAACAACTCTGTTGAATATTTATTGCTCGTGAACAATAACAGAACTGCTTGTTGGAACGAAGCTAATATGTAAATAATAGTTTTATAAAATTTTCCTCGCGCCCAATAGTCTTTGCGCCCAATTGTCTTTGCGCCCGGTTGTCTCCGCGCCCAATCGGCCGCGCCCAATCGGTCGCGCCCAATTGTCCGTTACCAAGAAAAATGTTACCAAAATTTTTTTAAAACACCCTGTATATATTGCGATGGTCCAAAGGTGTGAGCTCGATTTGGTAATAAACACCTTTTGTTTTAATAAGTTAAACAGTTAAGATACCACTTTGTGACAAACCAAAATTAAGTCTCCTCGGAAATTAATCGATTCTTGAAAATTGTAAAGAGACAAAATTATGACTCATTTGAAAATGTTCAGTTGGTTAGTAAACAAATTAAGTAATTTCAAATTTGTAAAGTTAGGTAACGCGAATAATTTCAAAATGTGTGATAATAAAAGTGAAAGCTACGGAAAAAGGACAAACATAGTTCCGACAAGATTTGGAAAATTGGTCAAATACGCCGGTCCATAAATTTGGAAGGGAGAACAATGAGATAATTTTGGGGACTCACGGTGGGTCCGTCGAGACGTGAGGACGTATTTTGGGAGATTTCGCATGCCGTCCATGGACAAGTGCGGACGTAGTTGGTTTTTGATTATTTTTGGTGGAGATTACCAGCCCGTCCATGGAGAAGTACGGACGTGGATTGATTTATGGAATTAATTTGTTAAGTTGCATGGTTTGATTATTTTTGGATTTGGAAAGCGTCTGTCAAGCGAAAAGACGTATTTTTAATTATTGGGAAGACGTATTATTTTATTATTGGTTTGATTGGCTTGCTGAATATACGACATAGTACGAGGTGAATTATTGATTATTGGACGTATTTTTGAAATTGAGATTAGTTTGGAGCCCATGAAAGATAACAACGATTTTGTTTTCTTTTGAATGGAAGATTTTGGATTGGAAATAATTAATGGTTGATGATTGCTGTATGATTGAAATGGTAGTTCTAGGATCCCAAGTGGAACCACATTACGTAGGCGACATAAAAACAAGGACCTATTTTCTTCAACTACAATAAAACCCGGGTAAGACAATTATTTGTGCGTGATAAATAAACGATCGTTAGACAATATTTTAAAATTAACTTAGTGCGAATAAATCGGGGGGGTAGTTAGAATATTGGAACTTATACACAATATTTTTATAATTTTGTGTATTAATAAATGAATCGTTTATTTTTCTTAAAGAGGAGATTTATTTGAGTTTTTACTTAAAGTTTTAAACAGCAAAAGAGGTACGAGCAGATTCAGATACTCATAGGAATTAGTTTCTAAATTTGAATAGGTCGTAATTAGCGAACCGATGAGGTGTTCATTTACTTACAAACGGACCATCGACACGCCCACAATAAGAGTCTCAATAAAGCTAGCCGGAGCTATGAAAAAAGGAGCCGTTGTTTTTCCCCGCTATATAAAATTAAATTCAGTAGCTTATCACGGCAATATTTATTTCAGGTTTATCTTAACCGTAAATTTTAGAGAAAAACTCGGAACAAAAAAAGTGAGAAATTTCACAGTGGTAATTTTTGCTCTTAAATATTTTTACGTATTTAGTTTTGTTTCGAAATTATGATGCAGTATGCTATTACAGCTTCAAGTAAACCCCCCTTCGCTTTAGGCGATCTCAATTATTTTAATCTGGCTTCCTACCACGGTAGAGAAAAGCTTAAATTAAAAATTTGGAATGATTTGGTTGCTTTGTTTAGACGCTATCGTGTTCACAGACGTAATGTACTGTTGTGTCTACCGCGAACGAGTGTAAATTCGCTAATATGAAATAGCAATACATTTAAAGGGACACAATTATTGTTTGTTGCCATGCATTTTAGAATTGTATTTGTTAGGATTAGGCATTGTTAGTAAATTAAGTTTCGTTATTGTTAATTTAAATGCGAGTGCTAGCAAAGGCAAGGAAACAGGGTTTCAACTAAATAAAAATATATGGATGGCAAGAACCATCAAAACAAAAGGAAGAAGGAATCACCTTGGTAAACAGAAAAAACAACCAAGATAAAAGGGAGTTCGAAAATTTGCGAGCGATCGAAAGGTCGCAAAATAATTTGCTCCGTGAAAATAAATTTCGAATTTTGAATTCAAGTGCTAAGCACTACCAAGCCAATTAGTACTCCACAGTTGGGGGCTATTGGACTGCATAGAGTCATTCCACTCGACCTCGAGTGTTTTGGAAAGGCAACGAAAAACGGAATCCGATCACAGGAATTCCGAAGATTTATCCGAAGAACAGAATTTTATAGGAGAAGCTGGAAGCCACGAGCCAAAGATCACGAAAGTGCGCAGAACCACGTGCACAGCTAAGCATTACCTCGCAGGTATTTAAGTTAACATTTCTATTTTGAGTTCGTTTGTGTTTATTTTAACGGTGATTCTGACATACTATGCGTATTTTTGATAAGATTTTCAAAAGTTCCCAACGATAAATTTCGATATTACATGATCGGAGGGTCTGGGGGGTATGGAATACTCCCAGGTACACTTTCAATTATTCAGAACCATCAAAATTTATTATTTTTTGTTGAATCTTTTGCAATTTTCGTTTGTAATCCGGGATGGGAGGCAGCAGGTGATATTTTTCATAACTATCCCAGTACCCTTCTTTTTAATACCGAGGGACGTAAATGTGAATGTTATTCTTTCGCAATAAATTAAGTGTACCTGGGGGGATATTCCATAGCCCCTGGTCCCGGCAGCCTCAATGAGTTCCTGATAAGCATCCATTTGTTTTCATTGCTCTAAGCCAGCGCCGTAGCGAGGGTGATCGCACTAAGGGCTCTAAACCTCGACAAAACCCAATAAATAATAGTTTAAAATTTTCAAAATGATAAGAATCTTTTGAGAGGAGGGCGCATATATTCAAATTTGCCTCAGGCGCCAGAAGAGCTTGCTACGGCGCTGTACCCATCTAATCAGTGTTTTGTAACAAATTACGAGCATGTTCTAAATGGTCAAGTATTTATATTTGCCCAAAATTCCATTTATAAACCCTAACTTTCCCGCTCTGTACTCGATAACCCTGCCCTACATATTATATACACAACCCTATAGCAACTCGGCAGCAAGAGCTAAAGTCGTCAATAATTTTTTTTATATTAAAAACCTGAAAATAACATTAAAAATAATTTAATCAATCGTTAAGCGAAGTAGATGTTTATTCATTTTATGTTTTGTACTTTTACGTGTGAACTTCTTGAGTAAAACTAAAATTCCAAATTTAATTTTTAATAACATATTAAAAAATAAAAAAAAATAGAGCAATGAGAATAATATTAAAAAAGGATATACCAGGACTAAAAGCATGCTGAGTGACCTTGGTTGGCTGGATATAGAATCGATGGCAGAATATTGGGTACTAGTATTCATACATAAGGTGGTATTGAATTTGATGCCGGAATATCTTATTTCCTCAATTTCAACATTTGAGGAAATCCATAATTATGATACTAGAAATAAGAGTAACATTGTTCAAAAAATGCGAAATCGAATTTTGCTCACAATTCTATATTTATAAAAGGGGCAGCTGCTTACAACGCACTGCCAGCAAATATGAAAAGATGCAGATTAGAAAGATTTAGATGTCAACTGAAGAGCCATTTGAAGGAACGAAAAGATTGAAATGTGATGTTTTGTAATTTTGTAGGTGTGTTTATTGTGTGATATTTGTTGCGTGTCAAATATTGCGACAGAAATTTTGATATGACACTATTAATTATCTTGTATAAATCTCACATTGTCTTGGCTCCACGGTGTCGGGATATCATTAAAATTATTATAGTAAGCAAACCGAGCGTTATCCACACTGCAAAAAGGCCATGAAACTTAATTGTTTTATGTAATTAAAACCCATGTTACCCTTGAAATCTTGAGTAAAATAATAGTCAAAGTCCATCAAAATCGGTGGAGCAGTGGTTTTCTTTGATTATTATAAGTATTTATGAAATAAAAAGAAAATCCAGAGAAACAAATTGAAAAAAGTTTTGAATAGTTCTTATTCTGAATAAAAATTTCGTACATTTAAACTTTACCATCGATGGTGAACAAAACAAAACACGGTTTCAGGATTTTCTTCAGATCTGAAGTAAATCCTGAAACCTTGCTTTGTTTTGTTCACCATCGATGGTGAAGTTTAAATGTACGAAATTTTTATTCAGAATAAGAATTATTCAAAACTTTTTTCAATTGTTTTCTCTGGATTTTCTTTTTATTTCATAAATACTTATAGTATGATTTATGCAAATTTTGTTAATCTGTTTTATGGAGAATTTGGTACTCTTCAATTTTGATTTGATGATAATTTTCACTAAAAATGAAAGTAAGCGAGTTATAGACGAAAAACTACTGTAGAGGACTAAAATCTCCATTTGGGGAAAAGGCTAGCAGAGAATTTTAGGCCAAGTTGCAAATAAAATCGTGGTCAAATTTTGGAATTCAGTCAAATTTCTTATCTTTTTGAAAATTTTAAACTATTATTTCCTGGGTTTTGTCAAGGTTTACGCTGGCTTAGAGTAATGAAAACAAATGGATGCTTATCAGGAACTCATTAGGCTGCCGGGTCCAGGGGGTATGGAATATCCTCCACGTACACTTAATTTATTGCGAAAGAATAACATTCACTTTTACGTCCCTCGGTATTAAAAAGAAAAGTACTGGGATAGTTATGAAAAATATCATCTGCTATTTCCCATCCCGGATTACAAACGAAAATTGCAAAAGATTCAACGAAAAACAATAAATTTTGTTGGTTCTGAATAATGGCAAGTGCAAGTGTACCTGGTGGTATTCCATACCCCCCAGACCCTCCGGTCATGTAATATCGAAATTTATCGTTGGGAGCTTCTGAAGATCTTATCAAAAATACGCATAGTATGTCAGAATCACCTTTTCCATGATAACGTAACGCAACACCTCCCCCCTGCCGAATATTGAGATTATTGTTATCGGTAGGAATTTTTCTTTTCAATTTAAATACATTTGAATAACTGTCGCCATGATAACGTGATATTTTTACCGGTTACTCGGTTAGTTAAAGGAAAATGAAGAAGAACGCGGGGGTTGGAATCAACTTTCCTAAAATCCCCTGTCTTATATCATTGGACCAAAATTAAAGAGGAGAAAATTTCCAAAACCTTGTTTTGTTTTGTTGACCATCGATGGTGAAGTTTAAATGTACGAAATATTCATTTAGAATATGAATTATTCAAAACCTTTTTCAAATAATGTTTTCTCTGGATTTCCTTTTTATTTTATAAATATTTAGTATGATGTAGGCAAATTTTGTGAATCTGTTTTATAGAGAATTTTGTATTACTCTTCAATTTTGGTTTGATGATAATTTTCACTAAAAATGACTGCTATAGGGGTTTAAAATCCCCACTTGGGAGAAGACCGACAGGGAATTTTAGGCGACGTTGCAAATAAAATCGTGGTGAAATTTTCGAATTCAATCAAATTTGACTATATCCCTCCCCCCCCCCCAAAGTTTCTGATCATTTTGAAAATTTTAAACTATTATTATTTATTGGGGTTTGTTAAGGTTTAGCGCTCCCCATTGTGATGGGGAGCCTTGCTACGGCTTTGATTTTAAGTATAAATTAATTAAAAAATGATTTGTTAGCGGAATGGAATGAAATGAAATTCTAGAACTCTTGATTTGACAGAAAAATTGGTGGATTCCATACCCAAGTGACCTCAGGCAGTACTCCAACAAAAAGGTGTCCCAACCAAATACTAAAATGTGAATATAATTGTTTTATGCATCAAATTGTTTTATGCGATTTTTGCTAGGAATTTTAATTTTGGGTTTTTATTTCAAAAGATTTTTCAATTGCTGCGATTTTTTCTTACGAAGTTTTATTATTCTTGATGTGCATCATTTAAGCTACGAGTGACTGTAGAAGTAAGGGGAAATGCATTTCGTGAGTATCGAAAGTGTCTTTTAATGGCTTATAATAATCAAAGACCAAGTTTGCACCGTTGTTGCTGATATTTTTGAAAACCACCGATCCTCCGATTTTGATGCAACATTGACTATTATTTTACTTAAGATTTCAAGGATAACATGGGTTTATAATTCCCTTTTGCAGACGTCAGCTATTTAATTTTTCCATCCGTGACAATGTTATGTGGATAACGCTCGATTTGCTTACTATAATCACCTATAATAGTTTTAATGAATTCCGACACCGTGGAGCCCAGAAAATGTGAGATTGATCCAAGTTAATTAATAGTGCCTTATCGACACTTTCTGTTGCAATATTTGAAACGCAACAAATGTGTTAATAATAATTAAATTTGGAATTTATATTTACCCAAGAAGTCCACGCATAAAAGTACAAAACATAAAATGAATAAACATCGACTTCGCTTAACGATTGGTTAAATTATTTTTAATGTTATTATCAGTTTTTTAATATAAAAAAATTATTGACGACCTTAGGTGCCGGGTTGATGCTATAGGGTTGTGTATATAATATGTAGGGCAGGGGTATCGAGTACAGAGCGGGAAAGTTAGGGTTTATAAATGGAATTTTAGGCAAATATAAGTACCTACTTGACCTTTTAGAACATACTCGTAATTTGTTACAAAACGCTGAATAGATGGGTACAGCGCCGTACAAGCTCTTCTGGCGCCTGAGGCAAATTTGAATATATGCGCCCCCTTCCCAAAAGTTTCTTATGATTTTTAAAATTTTAAACTATTATTTATTGGGGTTTGTCAAGGTTTAGCGCCCCCCCCCCATTGTGAAGGCGCCTGAGGCAAACGCCTCAGTCTCCTCCGGCGCTTGTGAGTTGGGCTAGGCGGTCAGGTTCTTTTTAAGCCTACCCGTAAATTGGGCCAAAAGATTATAAGGGTCCCATGTAAATTGGGGCGGAGGTAAATGTGCCACCAAATGTACCTGACCAGAAAAGGGTACCGGTAAATGTGCCACCGACCAAAAGGGTTCTTTAAATAAACACAGGTATTTGTGCTACTAACAGTGAAAAAATTAAATTTTTTTTGCCTTCGAATTTTGGGGTGTGCATTCGATAAGGAGGGTAATCCATCGTCAAAACCTACCCTTACGGGGCGCCTCTGCGCTCCGCTCCGCGTTGCACCCCTCCAGGGCGGTTTTCACTCTGGTTACTAGGCTAAACATACGAGAAGGGCCTCCGATCAAGAAAACCGGGATTAAGGCAACCGGGATGTGAGAGACCCTCGAAATAGCATTAAAAAGTATAGTTGCGGTATGGGGCAGTAAACTATTACGTTTCACCCCCAAAAAATCGTGTAAAATCAAAAAATAATCGATGTTACATGTAGGAGATGCATCAGGTAGATGCCGTTTTCTCCGGTGGCACAAATACCTGTGTACTTTTAATATCCTAAATTTGTAGCAGGTAGAATAACATTACTGGTGGCACATTTACCTCCGCCCGTAAATTGGGCCAGAAAAGGTTCTGTAATTATTTTAATCCTTTGCCTTTTGTCCGTGTATTTTTTATTATTTTTTGATACTTATTGATACTTATTATTTTTTGCTTCAACTTTGTAAATTACATTTTTATTAAATGTTTTTAATTAATGCCGGACAATTGAAATTATTATTTATATTCCACATAATAAATTAATTAAAGAACAAAAGATTAATACTGGTCGCAGTTCTAAAAGGCTCTCGCACACTGAGAAAACTGCCATGGATAATTTTTTTTTATTCGATTTTTTGGGGGTGAAACGTCAAAGTTTACTGCCCCATACCGCTACTATACTTTTTAATGCTATTTCAAGGTTCTCTAAGTTCCCGGTTTCTTTTATGCCGGTTTTCTTGATGGAAGGCGCTTCTAGTATGTTTAGCCCAGTAAACCAGAGTCAAAACCGCTCTGGAGGGGTGCAACGCGGAGCGGAGCGGAGCTGTGCCCCGGAAGTGTAGGTTTTGACGATGGATAACCCTCCTAATCGAATGCACACTTCAAAAATCGGGAAAAACACCTAAATTTACGTACTTTCAAAACTCAATTTGGGGGTTGTTATTTTTAAGGATTTCTCGAAAAATATTTTTTCTGTAGACTATATTAACCATGTTCTTTAGTGTGTAGCACACGAAAAGTTTTTTCTTACTTACGTTTTGCGATACTTAATATATACAATTGAATATTATTTAATGGCTTTACCTTTGAGCTGCCCACGCCGACCGCTGGCCCAAATTACGGGTTTTCTTAAGCTACACACCAAAATAATTTTAAAATACATTGACCGCTGGCCCAACTTACATGCGTCCGTCGCCTCACCCTTGCTACAGCTCTGGGTGGGTATTGAAAACAATTTCAAATTCTGCCAAGATAATAACCCTATCGTCTGTGTAGTTCTAATACCTCGTATATCCAAAATGCAAGTTTTGAGATAAATGAAAGAAACTGTTTAAGTTTGCATATATGCACTTTAGCAAACGAGGTATTAGAAAAACGTTTTAATTCATAAATAAATTTTTTTTTCATTTTTTTTTTTAACTAAAATGGTCGAGTGTGGCTTACAGCATACAAAAACATCATAAACCGATTTTCATATTTTTTAGCCTTACGAGGTATTAGAACTACACAGACGCTATGCTAAACACTACTCCTATTTAGTACAGGAATACCTCTAGTATAAATGTCCCAAAATATTACATCGTTCGCCACAGTCTCTCCGTCGATTCTGGTAATTCATCACCTTGTGTAAAAATTTTATTTTTTGCTTTTCTTCCTTTATTTTGAATTCCGTTTTCACGCATATAACGTTTAATCATACTTTCCATTGTAGGTAAACTTTTTTTTCAGTATTTTACCGATTTCTCTTTGAGTTTTTCCATTTTAAAAATAAAAAATTATTTGTGAACGTTCTTCTAATATCGTGCGACGCTCTATTAGGTTATTTACATACATTTTTACTTTTTATCAGGCAAAATTTAACCCCTCAAGTTTTTGACAGATTTTCATGTTTGGAAGTTCCCAGAATCCATTTTGATCATTTTTGGAAGAATGTCTGTATGTATGTGTACATACGTCTGTGAACATGATAGCGTCTAAACAAAGCAACCAACTCATTCCAAATTTTTAATTTAAGCTTTTCTCTACCGTGGTATAGGTAGCCAGATTAAAATAATTGAAATCGCCTAAAACGAAGGGGGGGTTTACTTGAAGCTGTAATAGCATACTGCATCATAATTTCGAAACAAAACTAAATATGTAAAAATATTTAAGAGCAAAAATTACCACTGTGAAATTTCTCACTTTTTTTGTTCCGAGTTTTTCTCTAAAATTTACGGTTGAGATAAACCTGAAATAAATATATACAGGGTGTTTCAAAAAAATTTGGTAACATTTTTCTGATGTATTGTACTAATAAAAAAGAAGATGAAAAGTTGGTAATAACATGTGCCGGAAATGCTCCGCTTGCTAGATATAGCTATTAAAAGTTTTTTTCTTTAATACAATTTTTGAATAATTTTAATGTCAGGCATTTAGATGATCATTAAGAAAAAATCTGATGTGACAACACATTACTTTCCCATTTAGTAGATTCCACTTCATTTTATATTAAATATTAATAAAACAGATGTTAACTCAAAAAAATTTTTAACTCGATAAAATACACAAATTACTTTGAGATTCAAAGTTACGAAATTTAATTTGTAATTTAACATGGTAACTCATATTTTTTAAAAGCACTTATTTTATATTTTCATTTTAACAATAATATAACATGTTTGCATTGAAAAATTTTTACAATTGTCATTTTCCAAAAAAAATTAGAAATTTGCGGAATGCCGTGCCGTCTATGTGCAATCAAATTTTAACTATGGGCGCAATGACGTCAGAATTAATTTTTTAGAAGTATTTAAAAAATTCGAAAAATATAAAATTTTTCATAGATTTACTGTCGAAATTATGTAACAATCTTGTTTTATTAATCATCATCATTATTAATCATCAAATTTATATCAAAATTTTATACCGATTTGCTATCCTGTTAAATTTTCAAACAATAACTAACCGTTATTATCATTCAATGGTGAAAATGCATCATTTAAGCTGTGACGTTTTTTTTTGATTTTTTGATAACTCCTTCCCTTATACCGCTTTTACCCAACTTATTGATCTATTGAAATTTCATCCAGATTGTGGTTTAATAAGAATTAACATTTGTCTTGATATGATAATAGTCCAGGCAAGGAAGGTTTTTAGTTTGCAAAAAATCCGGGCAAGCTGAATTTTGGTAGAGATGTACATTGGAGTGTTCTAATGAACACCAAAAGTCCCATAAAATACCACGCCGGCGCGGCGTCCCCCACAATCGGGGGTTTTGACTTCCCCAACGCGATTTTTTCCCGAGAACTCGCTTATTTATGCTTGTATGAAAAATTGTGATCAGACCATAATTGAAAAGCATAAAATTCTCTATAGAATAGTTTCCTTTCATATTTTTCTATGGCACACTAATACTTAAATTATTGACCGAAAACATGACCCACCCTCATCTGAAATTTGGCAAAGATGTACTATATTGAAGTGTTCTAATAAACCCCCAAAATGTTCCATAAAAATTCCAAGCCGACGTTCCCCCAAATGAGGATGTTAGCCCCCTAAGTGCGGTTTTTCGCCTATAGTTCACGTATTTTTACTTTTACGAAAAATTACCATTAAGCAAGGTTGAAGAACATAAAATTCTCTATAACTTGTGGTGCTGCAGTAGGTAGTACTGTAATACATACTGTAAAAGGCAAATTTTGAAAAAATCTATTTTGATCATAGAAAATTAAAAAAAATATATGCTTTAGAGATTTTTATGCTCTTTAACTTTAGGGGGTTAAAATCCTCATTTGGGGGAACGCCGGCTTGGAATTTTTATGAGACATTTTTGGGGTTTATTTATATACTGCCGCATCAGTGATTCACCCCCCGGAATTACCCATGCACATTTATTAAAGTGCTTCGATTTGTGACCATGATTATTCATTTCGATGTCACTCCTAAACCAAAAGTGTGCCCAGTCTAAACGTTGGTATACAAGTAGCCAAAAGTATAATATAGATAATGTATTTTTTTAAGAATTTTAAATTACTTCATTTTTGCGGGAGGGGCACTCAAATTCAAAATTTCATCAGAGCCCGCATTTTGTGACAATTGTTTACACAAAAAAACTCACTAAAATGGTTTATTCAAGATGTTCATTGCATAAAACAATTCGTGTCTCTAATTGCTATATTTTAATGTCACACATACAGGTGACATTTAAAATTACATTAAAAGTATTAAAAGTAATTAAAAGTTTTAAAAGTACATCAGTAAAAGATAAAAAAAACACAGAAATATTAGACAAGTAAACACTTTACTCGTAAGATTTACATGAAAATTATAAGAAAAACTATTAATACATTTATTCCGTACGCGCAGATTTAGAAACTTGCAGATTTTCCATTTTCATCTGCATATCACGAAGTAATCGTGCATCTGAAAATTACCAAATAGTATTAAAAATAAAATTATTACGATTCGAAATGTTAAAAAATGCTTTGCAAACGCGTACTGATTACTACTCTGTTCAAAACGGTTTTTCATATAAATTAGAATAAATTTAATTACCTCGTCGGTATTTCATTCTTTTGGCCATAAATTCATGGTAGTTGCGGTGTCTCTCTATGGCTCGTTCGCTATTTTCCTCTGCTCCATCAGCAAATGATACGGGGGGCACCACGCCATCTTGACCAAACATGAATTCAGACTTTTCGATTGGATCTGCTAAAAGTTTAAATTAAATTATTTAATTATTATAAAAAAAGCATATTTAATAATTTCAATATATTTCCAAAACAATTTTGAAATTTAAAATGTTAATGCAGAAATCGTTTCAATTTGACTTACGTTGTACATATTCCAATTTTCGTCTTGCAGTTCTAATTGGCCGATTACATCTTTCACGGGCTGCAACAAAATTTAAATTATTTCTAAAATCAAAATCTCCATTTTCTAAAAGTAAGAATCGACTTCTTCAAAACAGCATAATTGTGAAATTAATGAAATAAAACAGTTTTTATTCGAAATGTCACTTACCGACTTGGACGTTGAAACCCATCGAAGATGTTGAAGCTTCTCCAATCTTCAAGGGTTCATTGGGTTTACCTATAAAATATTAACACGTTAAATTAGTAAATAATAAATTTTTTAGTTGTGCAACTTTTAAATTTTTAAATATTTCAATTTTACACTTGTGATTTTAACAAGTTTAACATAAACTTATATTTTAAAAAAATATAGTAATCCTAACAGAAACAAAGAAGAATAGAAAAGGTAATGAAAACATCGGAAACTATATAAATCTTATTAGTGAAGTCTCCAAAAATGAGCATGCCAGGCGTGTAGTATCAGTATTAAAAAGGAAAGATCTAAATAAAAGATTAACAAACTGAAGCAATAGATGAAAATATAAATCGAGTCGGTCTCAACATCCTAAAATTCAAAATAATCATATTCGGTGTCTGTGCAATATCAAATGACGAAAATATAATAATAAAAGATGGGTTTTTCGAAAAATTAAATAGGGAGATAATGAAAATCGCAAATAATAAAGAAATTATTATTTATTATTATTAAATAATAAAGAAAGAAATAATAAAGAAAATAAACAGGAAATCTGAAATCGATTATGCGTAGACTATGTAATAGTAAAATTTAAAAATAGTAAAAATAAAAAAATTTTACACAAATTATAAGAAATATGCAAATAATTTCCTATGTAATTTTACACAAAAATTTTTCAGCATAACTTTTAACAAAGCATAATTAACTTCACATAATTTGATGGTATAATTTTATAAGCACATTTGAAAATTAATTTTACTGTTACACAATTGCGTAATGTTACACAATTTTTTTGCAGTGTGGAATCTAAGTAAGTTTTAGTAAAATAAAAAAAAGTTACCTGTCTTGTTACAACGTGACATTTTTGTGCCAATGTCCATTTTTAAACACTAGTAGCTATCGTCTGAGAGAATCTTGAGCAAAACCTCTTTGCCGAAGTAGGAAGCAGATAGTAAGAGTTCTCGAAAGCGATTGGATAGACGTATTCTAACTTCACACGGAAATTTTTCTACGTAATGCTTATCAAAATAACTTGTCCTGGGATCCAAAATGTTTATAACGTGCAAGAATTCAAAATAACAATTTGCCGACTACATAAAAATTATATAATCATCCTTTGTTTTCACGAATGTTACAGTTGCAAATTCAGCAAATTGCTTGGTTGTTTATTTATTTCACGCGATAAGCTTATCCGTTGGTATTTTTATTATACAACTGTTTCAAAAAATATTTCATCCAAACGCTTTGTTAAGCTAATATATCAAATCCAGGGCTTGGTGTGATCCAAGCCATAATTTTTTTTTATTGATTGTAATACATTGAACTGTATTTCAATGCCTAGCCAAAATTCGAAAATTTCAAAAATTTTAAATTAAAAATTAACGTGTTAAAAGACAAAATGTAACAAAAATTTGTAAAACAAATATTGTAAACCAAAATTTAAAAGAAGAAGGGAGAATTTGGATTTGGAAAAATGTCTTTGTGCGCAGACGAGAAACTTTTGAGTTGGAAGAAGGAGGGGGCAGTACACGTCGAGCAGTCGACTGGATAGGACGTAATTGAGCGAGTCCGTTGAAATTTTTGTAAAGTTAATTTGTTATCAATAAAATAAAAGCGAAATTTTAGTTGATATTTGAAAGGGTGCGTTTCATTTGAAGTGAAATTTGAATAAAAGTGTTTTGGAAAAGAAAATTAAAAGTTAAAGAAAAATTTTGAATTCACAAAATTCAAAAAAATAAATGGTTGGTCCGTGGACTGAAAAGAACACGACAACAATAAATTTTGTCGCCGCAAGTGGAGCTCGAACCAACGACCACGAAAAACTACCTTGAGATTAAGTAACCCATGCTCTACCGACTGAGAAAAACAACAATAAAAATTGGAAAAGCAAAGTGGAGATTCGAGAACACACGACCACGAAAAATTACCCTGAGGTAAGAGATTAATTACAATAATAAAGTGAATAAACGTGCATGGAAATTAAAAATAACATTTGGTGAAATAAAATTAAGGTCTGGTATGATAATAGACACATGTTACATTTGGCGAACAAAATATTTGAGCACAACTGTTCGACGTTTTTGAAAATTGGTATGCACGTGCGTACATACACACACTGCAAGATAAAACATTTCAAAAATCGATAAAAAATAACCACATGTAGATTAATATGGGAATAAAATTATTTTGTAAACAAAATTAATATCACAATACAAAATGAATTACGAGGACCGCATGATAGAAAAGATGTTCCACATGCTTGAAACCTTAAAAGAAAAACAAGAAGAGGATACCAAAGAAATAATAAATGCAATAAGAAAACAGACAAAAGAAATTGTAAAAGTTGAACAGAAAGTAATTAACCAGACGCTACCAGAAGCAGAATGCGAAATTGAGGAAAATTATGAAGAAACACGTAACGTTGATGTTTCGGATGAAATTGAAGAAGACATAGAAGAAACATGTAACGTTGATGTATCAATGGAAATAATTAACGAAAAAATTGAAAAAGAGAAGCCAATGGAAGTAAAAGAAAATTATAAATTCAATGTGGAGCATGCAAGAAAAAGTTTTAAACGATTATATCGAAAAATAAAAAAATTTAATGCGAAAAGAAAATACAAATCTAGAGGCGTAAGAAAAACGAAAAATAAGAGAGCGTCAAGAAAATCCAAAGTTCGCGGTTTTAATAATAACAGAAACAAAAAGAAACATAAAAATTTGAATAAGGGTGTAAACAAATTTAAAATAAAAACAATTAATGCTAACAAAACCTTAAAATGTGATAAAATGGAAATAAAAACCAAACAAGCAGATTTCAATGGACAAAATAATTTAATATTACAAAAACTTCTAGTAAAGAAAATAATATTGAAAAACTTTAAATTAAAAAAACGACTAAGGGTAAAAATACTAATCAAAAGTGTACGGTTTAAAAAGAAAAATCAAAAACAATTACTGTGGATAAAACTACGAATTAAAATCATCAAGTTAAAAAATTTTAAGAAAGAAAATAGACTATTTAAAAAAGTGATATTTAAAAAACCAAGATATAAAAAAATAAAAAGTAGAGGGCTGGACAAGAATAAAAAAATAAAAACGCCCAAACAAATAAAAATGCAAGCTACTGATTGGAAATTAAACTTTGATAGTGAAATTCAAATAAAAAAAAATTGGATTGTCAGCATGAATTTATTCAAGCATGTACGTTTTAAACATGTTTAGAACAAGAGGATTGGTTGATGATAAAAAATTAAATAACGACGAATTGTAAATATGATTTAGCAATTGCACCTTGACAAGAAAAATTATGGACACCTGAAAGTTTTAATCTGAAAATAAATAATAAAAAAAAATTTGGTTGACTAAAAAATTTAATGGGCGTGTGAAAAATTTGAAAAATTAAAGAAATTTAATTGACTTAAAAATCAAAAATGGCGTGTGCAAAACCAATAAAAAAATTGGTGGATTAAAAAAACAATAATAGGCGTGTGCGAATAAAGAAAATTTTGAAAAATTGACGAATAGAGGGCGTTTAAATTAAAACATGTATTGACAGGTGTTTCAAAAACAAAAAATTAAAACATGGATTGATAGGTGTTCCAAAAACATAAAAAAATAAAACATGCATTAATTGGTGTTTCTAAAACGTAAAAAATTGGATAAAGAAAAGTTGGAAGAAGCTACAATCTGATTGGGTAAAGGTGAAAAATTTGAAAGCGAATGAATGGACAGAAAAGAATTATGAAATTGTAAAATAATTGACGACTAATTACGACAGTGAAGATATTTGATATTTAAAAAATTAATAATGAATGAATTAAAATAAATGGGGAATTAATAATGGGAAATAATGAAGTTGAATAGATGAGATCAATGGAGAATTGATGAAGAATGCCATTAATAATAAATTAATGAAGAAAATTGGGGCGGGGGGAAAATTTTAAAGTTATAAATGAAGAAAAATTGAAATTATTGTCAAAGAATTAGTAAAAAATTAAAGCTACGATGAAATAGTTACGGAAAAGACATTCATAAACGGAAGAAGAAATACATAGAAGCCCGATGAGAAAGAAGAATAATCCAATAAAAAATTTATCTAGCAAAAATATTAATCCAAGTTAAAATCAAATTTAGAAAAGAAAAGAGAGTACGCCTGAAACACCAATTAGAAAGATTTCAGATTAAAATGCAGTGTGCATAGAAATTGTAAAAATAAAATTTATTTTCGATATTATCATTTGCTATTTATCATTCATAAATAAATAATACTTTTGTTAATAATATTTTAGTTAAGTTTAAAAAATGTAAATTTGATATAAAATGCCAAAATTCTCCAATTCTTAACATGTAAGTCATTGAAATCCAATTAGAAAGATTTCCAACAAAATTACAAAAATTAGCAATGTTTCTTAAAAATCTAGAGGGCGTTGAACTGTATTTCAATGCCTAGCCAAAATTCGAAAATTTCAAAAATTTTAAATTAAAAATTAACGTGTTAAAAGACAAAATGTAACAAAAATTTGTAAAACAAATATTGTAAACCAAAATTTAAAAGAAGAAGGGAGAATTTGGATTTGGAAAAATGTCTTTGTGCGCAGACGAGAAACTTTTGAGTTGGAAGAAGGAGGGGGCAGTACACGTCGAGCAGTCGACTGGATAGGACGTAATTGAGCGAGTCCGTTGAAATTTTTGTAAAGTTAATTTGTTATCAATAAAATAAAAGCGAAATTTTAGTTGATATTTGAAAGAGTGCGTTTCATTTGAAGTGAAATTTGAATAAAAGTGTTTTGGAAAAGAAAATTAAAAGTTAAAGAAAAATTTTGAATTCACAAAATTCAAAAAAATAAATGGTTGGTCCGTGGACTGAAAAGAACACGACAACATATATAAACAATTTGATCGGTCTTGTTGAAAACACACCTTACGCGCTATCAGGAGTTTGCCCTATCTGAGAGTTTCAAAAATTGAAGTTTGTAAGAATTGTAATTATCACAGTGCCCATAAAAAATAATCTTTTTATAATTTTGATATATTAATAATTCCGAGCTAGTAGCCAAGGAAGGCATGTGCCCCCGGAATCTCTGTAAAAAATTTCTTTTTCGTGCTTGATTTTTAAAACCCTCTTGCCCGCGGGGGGACTCGGAAAAACTATCCGAGTCCGTCCTGTCTTATCATGAACAACGAGTGCCCCCTCAGTTTACCGTTTCGTGCAGTAGGTGGAAGTTTGTGGCAGAGAAGAATACCAATAATTTCCTGAATTCCACGTTAAACTACAAGTTCCACGTAATTGAGCTTAGCTGATATTAAGTAAGGAATGATTTTTTTTTGTTTTGGGTTTTTGATTAAATCCCAAAAGAGCATACCTCTAGATTAAAAGCGATGTAATAGTTTTTATACACTATAAAAAAAGCACGTAAAAATACATTCAAATACGTGCAATTTTTACATTGGAAATTATATTTTCAAAATTACACGTATTTGAATGTATTTTTACTTGATTTTTTTACAGTGTATGGAATACTTAATTTTGCAAACAAATTATAATGATTTTGTATTTTCTGATGTGGAGGGTGGTAAATCAGGTAATTCTATAGGTATACCTAAACGAAAAGCCGAGAAATTATTAATATACAACATTGCGGGAATCATGAAAATAAAACTTATCTTATTCGCGATGGTCGTCATATTTCGCTCGGCCTTCAGCCTCGTAAGTGCTGATTCAGACAAACTCCGTAGAGGGGATTAATTCATCATGAAAAACGGTTAAATTTTAATTCCTTTTCAGCAACTTTATAGCATTTAATCGTTTTTATTTTACGATGATTGAACATTCATGGGGAGGATAGTTGCCCTCTATCTCCATTTATGTCCGCCCTTGCGGCCTCGTAGTAATCTACGCCATGCGCGGAAAGATTGTCTTTTCAATTAATTCCTTTGAATCCCACATAGGTAGGGGGTCGTCCATAAATTACGTCACGCTCCTAGGTGGGGAGTTCGACCCTTGTGACGATGTGTGACGATGGGGGGGGGGGTCAAAAATTGTGATGTCAGAAAATATATAGATTAAATATTTTATTATAAGTATTTAAAAAAAAACTATCTTTTGAGCTTCTAAAATTAAAATTTTTTTTTAAATTAATTGTAGTTGGTATTCTGTACGTGTATGTTTATGTATAAATATACAGAAGCCAGTGGCGTAGATAGGGGGCGGTCGTACCGCCCCGGGTGCCACCCGATCCTTCATAGATGTTTCCTCTTGGGTGCTACCCCTAAAAAAAATGAAAAAGGTCATCAGCCGAGGTAGGGATGACACCCATGAAATCCGCCCCGGGTTTCCTTTTCTTATATAACTTTGCAAAATTGGGGGGGGGGGGGGGGTTTCAAGAATATGTGACGTAATACTTGGAGGGGGTCTAGCTTTGTGTGACGATGGGGGGGGGGGAGAAGGGGGTTAAAACTTGCTTAAAATTGCGTGACGTAATTTATGGACGACCCCTAGTGCTTAAAGCTTCTCTAATTTGCCATAAGGTTGCGTATCTTTCATTAATTTTGCTAGCGAAAAATTTTGGAATTAAACATCTTTATTTGGTTTTTGCCCATGAGAAAATAAATTATAGGCGGCATATTGTATTTTCACATTTTTGAACGCGGCTGTTTTTTCTGATTACGATGATGTAATCGGTGTACACGTACACGTAAAAAATCACCTCGATTTTAAAAATTCCCTATAGATATTCGGAACGCTGAAAGAACATATAGCAGATTTAAAAAAATATTTGCTAAATATTCACATTTAACCCTCTAAAACAACCCTTGAAGTTGTTAAAAATTGGTAATTTTCCATAGCTCAACCAATCAAAAGCTCGCTGTCGACGAGCGGCGGATTACGTCATGCGTTAATTTAAATTTTAACAAAATTACCGGAAAAGGTAGATTGGATGAGAAAAAGTAGAACGGCCGCACCGAAGAGGTGAACCCGTTGAAGGTTAGGGTTAGGAAACGATTTCATTTTCCCTAATGGAACGTTAAAAGTTAATTTTTTTGTTTCATAATATTCCACAAATGTTTTTGGTTATTATTTCTACTATAGAAACCATCAGCTTTCCTGATCTCTATAGGGAATATGTCGATTCCGAATAACTTAGCAGCAACGCACTTAACCGCTTTAGCTGATGACAGTGATGACCATCTCATTAGTCAACACCGTTACTAAGCAAATTTATCTCGAAAAATATTCAAGTAAAATATTCCCGCTTATAAGATAGGGTGGTCTGGCGTAATTGGGTTGTTTTCTTGTGAAATGCTCATGTCGAAATAGTCACTTAAGAGACCATGATGAAAGAATAAGACTTGCACCTGCATATTCATGATACTTCAATAATGAACTGCTTGCAACACCTAAAGCTGATACATAACAAACGTAATTTTTGTGTACACAAATATTTCAAAAGAATGTGATAAAAAGCAAAAGAAGGTTTGTTTGTTTTATTTTAAGTAAGTTTTGGGAATGAATTAAATAGAATTTAATTATTTGTAAAAGTATAGGTAAAAATTAAAATATGTGTGTGCGTTAAAAACAAATTTAGTGCGCGGGCCTACAGACAATTTTGGGGGGAGAGAAAATTGATAAGGAAGCGAAGAATGGTCCCGTCCATGAAAGCGGAAGGACGGAATTGAAAATTTTGAGTACGTCTGGGAAGACAAAATGACGTAGTTTTTGAAGCAAGTTGAATTCTGGAAACTGTTCGTAGTAATTTACTTATTAAGTTGGGAAGTATTAATTCTTTATTGATGATTCATGAAATGTGTGAAGTGATCGGAAGATTAGTAAAAGTTTCGATTGAGTTTTTGAAAGATATTTGAAAATTTTGGTGACCGCTGATAAATTTGATATGGTTGCGTTTTTTGGATGGTTATGTTACTGATTGTTGGAGAATTATGAAAGATTACCAATTTATGAATTTACCTGAGCATTTAATACTAAGAGAAGAAGAAAATAAATCAGTTATCGATCCTGTCTGGAGTCTTCACGGTGTGAAAACTGGATCCAATCGCATCGTCATCTTCACGATAATTTGTTTCGCTCCTCATACGACGCATCGATGGTAGGCGACTGCATTTGACTTCGGTAAGCAAATTTTGTGTCAACGGTTTTTAATAACATTTAACGGTAAAATAGACAAGTTCGCGCGTGTATTAAAAAAAAGGGGGATTTATAAACTTTACTTTTATTGTTTTTGTAAATTTAATTTGTTCCATTTTAATAAAAATCAATCTTTTGTTTTCTTAATGATTATGTTTGTTAATAAACTACAATATTTCGTTATGCCTAATTCGTTATCCCTGAGAGTTCTCATTGCTGGCCGAGGCAATTTAAAAAAAAGAGCCGTTGTTTTTTTTTCCCCGCTATAAAAATTCAAAATACAGTAGCTTGTCACGGCAATATATAGGGGCAAATAAAAAAAGACGCACATTTTTAAGAGTAAATATTTTAATTTATGACAACGATAAGTTTTATAAAAATAAATGCTAAGAACAAAAGATGTAAATAAGGTTATACAAAATATTTTTTGATAATATTTTTCGCCATTTTCCAATTAGCAGTTAAAGCGATTTGAGGAATTACGCCATAGAAAAATTTGACAAAAATATGTATTGTGCTGAATTTTATGCTCTGCAATTTGGTCTCATTTGATGTACAGGGTGTTACAAGGAACACTCACCATTATAATTCAGCAATAAAGAATTATTATTCTTGACCATACATAGATTTCATATTTATACTCAAGCATCAGCTGAATCGAGTAAGTAGATCTAAAAAAAATTTCGCCCTCTTGGCTCCCCTAGCGCAGATTAGGATTCTTGAGCTTTTAAACTATCTCTAGATTAGAAAGTGGGGCACTTTGCCAACCATTTATCTATGCTCGTTGTAAAGCTCCCAATTTTTCAGCGGGCGGCTCGCCGAAACGCTCGTTAGTTTGTACCAGGCATTAGATAAAAACAGCCATATTCGAGCTCTCGTGGCTATGATTACACAGTTAAAGTAGATATTTTGTAGGAATTCTCTTAAAAATTTAAACCTGAGTTTATCAAGTTAGGACAGTCTCGTAATACATTTGAAAAGCTTAAAGTTATTAACAACGAGTTCACGAAAACTATGCAAATGACTGAATTTTGACTTATTGATTGTAATATAATATAAACATTTTGCTCGGTCTTGTTTACAACACACCTTACACGCTATCAGGACTATGGCCTATCTGAGTGTTTCAGAAACTGAAGTTTGTAAGAAATGTAATTATCACAGAGCCATAAAAAATAATCTTTTTATAATTTTGATATTTTAATAATTCCAAGCCAGCAGCCAAGAAGGGCATGTGCCCCCAGAATCTCTGTAAAAAATTTCTTTTTCGCGCTTGATTTTTAAAACCCTCTTGCCGGCGCGGCGGGGGGACTCGGAAAAACTATCCGAGTCCGTCCTGTCTTACCATGAACAACGAGTGCCCCCTCAGTTTACCGTTTTGTGCAGTAAGTGGAAGTTTATGGCAGAGAAGAATACCAATAATTTCCTGAATTCCACGTTAAACTACAGGTTCCACGTAATTGAGCATAGCTGATGTTAGGTAACGAATGAATTTTTTTTTGGGTTTTTGATTAAATCTCAAAAGAGCATACCTCTAGATTAAATTCGATGTAATAGTTTATATGGAATATTTAATTTCACAAAAAAATTATAATGATTTTGCATTCTGATGTGGAGGGCGGTAAATCTGGTAATTCTATTGGTATACCTAAACGAAAAGCCGAGAAACTACTATATATGCAACATTGCGGGAATCATGAAAATAAAACTTATCCTATTCGCGATTGCCGTCATATTTCGCTTGGCCTTTAGCCAAATTCATCATGAAAATCGGTTAAATTTTAATTCCTTTTCGGGAATTTTATAGCATTTAATCGTTTTTATTTTTCGATGATTGAACATTCATGGGGAGGGTAGTTGCCCTCTATCCCCATTATGTCCTTCCTTGCAGCCTCGTAGTAACCTACGCCATGCCCCGTCTTTTCAGTTAATTCCTTTGAATCCCACATAGGTAGGGGATCGTCCATAAATTACGTCACGCTCCTAGGGGGGACGGTTTAGACCTTTGTGACGTGGGGGGGGGTTCAAAAATTGTGACGTCACAAAATATACAGTAGATTAAATATTTGGTTGCTGTGCAGTTGTTCTGACAGCTCGAAACAAAATTTCTTCTGCTACACACTAAAGAACACACTTATTTTAGCATATTGTAAAAGTAAAACATATGAACCGGGTCCAAATAACTGAAATAATCGATTTTGAAAATCGTTAATTTTACATGTTAATTAGTGAGATTCCGGGCGCATCAGCCATTCTATCGTCGGTCCGCGCACTGTGATATACTCTAACACTTAGAAAATTTTGCACCGGCAGATGCAGCTCGGCCGTCGTACATGCAACATCGATTATTTTTTGTTTTTAGGCGATTTTTAGGGGGTGAAACGTAATAGTATACTACCCCATACCGCAACTATACTTTTTAATGCTATTTCAAGGGTCTCTCACATTCCGGTTGCATTTATCCCGGTTTTCTTGATCCGTGGCGCTTCTCGTATGTTTAGCCTAGTAACCAAAGTCAAAACGATGGATTACCCTCCTTATCGAATGCACACCCCATAATAAGAAGGAAAAAAATTATTAATTTTTTCACTTTTTCGGCAATACACGGCTTATTTTCCATTTTTTGGATTATATTTATTACTAATATCCACTAATCACACCCCCAGCTATCCGAATTTCGAAGAAAAATTCAAATCGGAGCGAAAAAATTTCACTCGATTTCAAGGGACCGCTAACGAGGTATGTGGCAGCGACCCGGGTCGACCGCATGCAAGTCGCGACTTTCCCCTACTTTTCAAAAGTCGATATTTTGGTTATTTTTACAGTATTCATACAAAATATTTTTTCTATAGCCTAAAATAAGCCTGTTCTTTAGTGTGTAGCTGAAGAAATTTTTTTTCAGCTAGTCAGAGTAACTGCACAGACGCCAAATATTTTATTATAAGTATTTTAAAAAAACTATTTTTTGAGCTTTTAAAATTAAAATTTCTTTTTTTTTTAATTAATTGTAGTTGGTATTCTGTACGTGTATGTTTATGTATAAATATACAGAAGGCAGTGGCGTAGCTCGGGGGGATCGTACCGCCCCGGATGCTACCCGATCCTTCATAGATGTTTCCTCTTGGGTGCTACCCCTAAAAAAAAAGAAAAAGGTCATCAGCCTAGGTAGGGTGATATCAATTGCTTAAAATTGCGTGACGTAATTTATGGACGACCCCTAGTGCTTAAAGCTTCTCTAATTTGCCATAAGGTTGCGTATCTTTCATTAATTTTGCTGGCGAAAAGAATTAGGAATTAAACATTTTTATTTGGTTTTTGCCCATGAGAAAATACTAGGTTATAGGCGGCATATTGTATTTTCACAATTTTGAACGTTGCTTATTTTTCTGATTACAATGATGTAATCGGTGGGAAGTACACGTAAAAAGTCACCTCGATTTTAAAAATTCCCTATAGATATTCGGAAAACTGAAGAACATATTTCATATCAGATTTAAAAAAATATTTGCTGAATATTCACATTTAAGCCTCTAAAACAACCCTTAAAGTTGTTCCAAATTGGTAATTTTCCTTAACTCAACCAATCACAAGCTCGCTATCGACGAGCGGCGGATTACGTCATAGGAAACCATTTCATTTTCCCTAGTGGAACGTTAAAAGTTATAAGCACCCTAAAAATCTACATCCGTTTTTATCAATTTTTATTTTGTTTCATAATATTCCACAAATATTTTTGGTTATTTCTACTATAGAAAAAATCAGCTTTCCAAATCTCTATAGGGAATTCGATTCCGAATAACTTAGCAGCAACGCACTTAACCGCTTTAGCTGATGACCATCTCATTAGTCAACACTGTTACTCAGCAAAATTATCTCGACAACTATTCAGGTTATTAAAGAATGATTCAAACTCTCGTTTTAGGTATTAGGGGCAAATAAAAAAGACGCACATTTTTAGGAGTAAAGAATTTAATTTATGGCTTAACGATAAGTTTTATAAAAAGAAATGCTAAGAACAAAAGATGTAAATAAGGTTATACAAAATATTTTTATAGACCATTTCATTTTAGCAAAACTCATTGGCGCATGCGTCAAATCAGCTGACGATTTTCGAACCAAGTGTGCATATGTCCATATAACGTAGTGCTAATTATTTAATCATTTATTGTTAAAATGGAGCATAAATTGAATAAAAAACGTGTTGGTGTCATTAAACATTGTGTTTAGTGTTAAAAAAAAACATTATTTGCTGCAATATTTGGATTTTGTAATGTTGCTCCAGTCACTTAATTTGACTTGTCTATGGGGTATATCACTAGGGGCACTCATCTTGGGCAAAATGGTGGTAAAAAATATTGTTTAAAACCTAATAACACAAAACTATAACAAAATATCTAAGACGATATTAGCATGCGTTTTAACGTAAAAGTTTTGACATGGTTCGAAAAACAAACATCAGCTGTTGGCTTCGCGCAAGCGCTCTCGTTGCGTGAAATGGTCTAAAGCGATTTGAGGAATTGTGCTATAGAAAAATTTGACAAAACTATTAATTGTGTTGAATTTTAAGGGGTGTTTACATTATAAGATTTTCCTTATGTCAGAGCTTAGGTGAAACGCGTAAGATTTTGCTTAAGATTGCTAATAATAACAAAAAACATAAGGTTACCTGGTTTTGTGTTTACATTGTATGACAAGTGTTAAGAGTCGCCAACAGTTTATTTGACAGGTTGTATTGTTTGAACATAACCTAGTAAAAAAATTACGATTTGTTAAAGAACAATTATTAAAATGCTTTACTTTAACAACTTTATTATTGTTAAATCTTGATAAAAAAAAAATTAATTAATAAAAAAAGGAAGTTAAGAAGAAATTTTTAAAATTTATTGTAACTATGTAGGTAGTAGGTACTACATAATAATATGTAAATCAATAAAAATTTGTTATAAAAACTATAAATCTTAACTATAATCCATACGTGCCTCGTCATATCTTCATTCCACACAACCTGTAGTAATTAAATAAACACAATATTATAATATTACATATTATTACAAACTTAATTTCATTATTTTTACATTACCTCTTTCACACTTGGTTCACTATTCATTTTAAAGTTCAGTGTTAAATAAATGCTTTAAAGAAAATTCGCCAATATACTGAATATTAATTTAAAACAATAATCATTGACATAACCTTATCTGATATAACGGATATAACCAACAAAAAGTCAATATAAACACAACACTAACCTTAAAACGTCAAAAAATCTTACGAAAAATCTTAAGAGAATAGGTACGTCGCTATTCCTTATGTTTGCTAAAATTCCTTATGATAACCTCTATGTTTTTCCTTAAGAGTCGGCTCTTAAGGAAAATCATAAAGTGTAAACAGCGAAATACCGTCTTAACCGTGTCTTACCTAAAATCTTAAGCTCTGACATAAGGAAAATCTTATAATGTAAACACCCCTTTATGTTCTACAATTTGGTCGCAAAATAATTTTCATAAAAGTGACAATAAGCGAGCTATAGTCGAAAAATCGCATTGGGGGGGGGGGGCCTATATACTTAACCGCCAAATTTTTTAGCTTACCCGGATTTCTTGCAACCTCAAGCCAATTTTTGGGTTTCATTGCTTGAATTACTTTATAACATGGGCACATTTAAAAAAATTTCCTTTACTCTTAAATTTTAAACCTTTGTACCAGCTTACTTAATTTATTTTTAAACGCATTTTGTCTTTCCTATAACATTTCTCTCCTTGCTGCAATAAAATATTGCACCGCTTGAAGGTGGGTCTTGTTTTCGGCAAGTTAATTCAGGATTAATATGTCATTTAGAAATTTTGGAATAGCATATTATGTCTTATAGAGAATTTTATGGTCTTTAATTTTGATATGACGATAATTTTTCGTAAAAGTGAAAATAAGCGAGCTATTAGCTATGTGTCGATAACAATGATGATGGCTTTTACCGCCCCAGGAGTACACATAATTAACTCATAACGTTGGCAATAAAACAATAAAAATATTTTCGATTTATTTAAACGAATGCCCCCTCCCAAAAAAGGCGATTCACTTAAATAAACAAATTAATGCTAGCAGTCTCTCGTTTATGTCAAAAAATAAATGGGGCATTGGAGCCTGCGATTTGTCGATCTGATTGGCTTGATGATGTTGATGTTTCGTATTGAGCCTTGGCGGTTTAGTCTGAAGGACACACTGATGGCACCCGCTCTCTTATCCAAAATTCGAAAATACTAGACAAAACTAATTAATAAAAAAAATTAGGTAGATAAGTAAATTAAAATGGAGTAAATATGTTACATTAACTTTTCCTATATCTTTAAATTTTGTGCCCTTCAATCGAGAAAAGTTACGATCCGCCACTGCAAATGAGGTTGTAAAAAATAGAAAGCTGCAACGATCGGGGTCGGAGGTCGGGGGCCTGATGGTAATCACGCGGTGGAATATTAAAAATTGTTTTAAGCTTTACTTTTATGCTTGGGGGCATTTCGTCATACCCCCCCCCCCCCCGACCTGCCACTTACAATAATGGTATAAAATAAATCTCATTTGCAATTCAATTATTCTGTAAGAAAAAAGCAAATTTATATGTTTTCTTTTTATTTAAATTTTGTGTCCTGCCATTGGAAGAAGTCTGAGCCGCCACTGAGTACCTACCCAGTGCCTCGAGCTACAAGGGGATTAAGTCGAAAAATAAAATTTATGCAATGCTAACACTTAGAAGTTCATTTTATGACGACCTTTGCAAGACGCATGACCTTCTTCAATCTCTCATAGAGTTTATTTGTTAATTTAATCCCATGGAGGCTCATTTAAACCCACGGTCTCAGCGTATCAGCGCGTAGGCGTTGAATGTCCACCGGTTTTATTGTATATGTGCCCTATATTTTTACAACCAATGTTATCTTTTGTAATGAGATACATTAATAGATCCTCCAATTTATTTACCTTTAATTTGTTATTGATATTTCTAAATTTCATTTTCGGTTATTCTTGTCAGCATTGCATAAAATACTGGTATATCCAATTCAAGACAGAAGCGCCTTAATCACTTGTACGGATAGGATGCCCTTGACAGCGGGTAGACCGCTAGCGCTCACCCTGTCGCACGCGTGACTAAAACTATCGCTTCTGTCTCTAGATGTGTAACATACTGTTATTTCAGTAAAAAAAATTGATTCCATATACCGTTTTACCGAACTTCTTGATTTCCTCCCGTATGTACGTAGTTATTAAGATTTGCGTCTCAGATATCACAAAAATGACCTACATATATAGAAACGGTCAACATCTACTACTATTTTCAATACAAACTAGAAGGTCCATAATTTATGATTATTATGATCGGGGTATCGAGAACCTGAAGTTTCAGATTCATAGTATTTAAGTAAATAAATTTTATTACGAACTTGAAAAGTTCCTGCGGGATGGGAAGGATTTAAATAATCCCCCAACGGCGCTGTTTATCACTTAATTAATCCGATTTTTTTAGATATCAACAATATCTGGTCAAGTTTTTGTGGTTTAAAGTTAAAAAAAAAAATTAAAACCGAGAACGTCGCAGTTCTTTAAAAACCAATGTTCAAAATCGGTCCGTTTTTAAAATTCATCAATAATTAATTTTAGTATGGTTTATGGAAGAAAAATGACAAAAATGAAAAATAGGATTGTAAATAATCGAGGATTTCCCTAGATCCTATAATCTAATTAGCGACAGCATGGCTCCTAGACGTATCATATTTATATTATATGCATAAGCATAATTTTTCACTTTCAACGCCACTACAGATACTGGACGACTGTTACCGGATAAAGAAGGATTTTTTTACCGTAAAAACAAAACGTGGCGTGGGTTCTGTGTAAAACAAGTTTGGAGTCGCCTGAATTACAAATTAAATTTGTAAGTAGTAAATTTTTTAAAATTTGTTAGTAAAGGAAAATGAGTTTTAACCGGACGTGGTACCAATGGCGCGCTAAAAACTTTAGGTGCTCACCCCTCAAAGTCTCCTATGAATTTTTATCGAGGGATTTGTAGCTTTGAGACCCTACCGCATCGTGGTGTCAAAATTTATTAACGCCCAATACAATACCTATATACAGGGTGAATCAATCGAATAAACTTTTTAAATTTTGGAACCTAACAATGAGCAATGGCTGCAATGTATTTTTGTTTTCAAACTTGCTAAAAATTGGACTTATTAGTCTGTGGGCGCTATTAATTATTATAAAATTATTTTAATACCAGCTATCAGGTCCGGCTTTAGATATTTATGGCTAGGAGACAACTTGTTCATAATTTGCCGCTTGATAAAATTACAGTTTTTTTAAACGTTTATTTAAATAAACTCAATGCCGTACCCAAGATTTTTGAGTAGTGCTATTATTCCGGAATTGTCAGTCTTGTATTTTAATAATTGAAGGGCCTAGTGGAAAAAGTAGTTAAGTCACTTTTTTTTCAATTTGTAGTTGAGCACATTTTCATATTGCGGCATTTATTCTCTACAAATTAGTATAAAAATCAACAAAGTGAAAAAAAAGTGACTTAACCACTTTTTCCACTAGGCCCTTCAATTATTGTTAGGGGTCGTCCATAAATTACGTCACGCTCTTGGGGGGGGGGGGTCCGACCCTTGTGATGATGTGTGACGATGGAGGGCGGGGGGGTTTCAAAAATTGTGACGTCACAAAATGTATATGTAGATTAAATATTTTATTATAAGTATTTAAAAAAAACTATTTTTTGAGTGGCTATGCCACTGAATCCACTGACGTAGCACAGCCGGGGTGGGGATGACACCCATGAAATCCGCTCCGGGTTTCTTTTTATTATATAAATTTTAAAATAGAAAAATTTGAGGGGGTTAAAAATTGCTTAAAATTGCGTGCCGTAATTTATGGACGACCCCTTAGCTATTTCGCAATTTTCGCGTCGGTATTTATCTTGGTCCCTGTTATAAAGGCGTTATTTGTATCGACCAATATGCGTAATATTAAACCCCGTATTTCATTGCAATACCCTAACATTTTTTAAATAAACTATTGGGTTATGTATATTCAAACAAGCCCGACTCAAGAATATTTTACCTATATGCTAATGGGAGAGTTTCGTTGGACGTGGACGAAGCGGACGTTGAAAAGAATAAGCAATATATTCCAAGAGAAACTACGTAGTTTTGACGCCGAGGCATCAAGTAATAGATTTTGATTTTTTAATTTTTATTCACGACAGGCTTTCACGCCACTGCGCAGTTAGCATGGATGTCACCCCCCACCTAGGCTGATGACCTTTTATTTTTGAGGTGTCAACCCTAAAAACCAAGAAACGAGGTAATTTTAGTCAGGAAATTTAAATAATATGGTTTGCCCCCCCCCCTTGCTACGCCACTACTTTCACGTCCAGACTAATACATATAGTGTAAGAAAATTGGGCACATTTTGATCAAAAAATCCAAAATCGGTTTTCTGCTATTTTTCGACGGATTTCGTTAGGTAATTGTTCGTACTTTATCATACTAAAAAACGTCCTTTCGGAACTCCGAGCTTCTTATCGAATTCTTCGTCTGAAGTTGAAATTTTTTATGAAGGAGTGAAAATTATGTTTTTCGGCAAAATATTTTTAAACAAGACTATGTGCAAGTTCACAACTAGCGCCCCCTGGTTGAGCGCGCCGGCACTTTTCATGGTCTAATCTTATATTTATCAATATAAAAATTTGAAATTAATTACTATATAAATGAATTTGAAGTAAAATTAATGTAATATTTTTTGCAGCAGGTTAGTATAATTTAAAAGCATGGATTTTATTCTTCTTTATTCTTTTAATTATGTATCAGGTCAAAAGATCAAAGTGCTTCGGAGGAATGGTTTGAAGCTAGAAAAATTCGAATAACTGCTAGCACCAAAGCCCATTCCATAAAGAGGTTACAAAGAAAGAGTGAAAAGTCTCTTGCTGCAGAATTTGTAACTCCAAAAACTGTTTCGAACAAAAATGTACAATATGGTTTGTCAAAGGAAAAATTTGCCATTGCAGAATACAAGAAGCTTCATGGAGCTTTTATTTCCCCTGTGCAACCATGGCTTGGTGTTTCGGTTGACGCAGTAGTTGTTGAAGATGGTTGTGTCGCTAAAATTATTGAAGTGAAATGCTCAATTTCATGTAAGAAGTTACCGATTTATGATGCGGCCCTCCAAAAATTCAATGTTCCTTATTTAACTGTAATTAACGGTGACATTAATTTAATTAAAAGTCATCAGTATTTTACGCAATGCCAAGTTCAAATGTATGTTACGGGAATGACCATATGTGATTTTTTTGTATGGTCTTCACTCGGGAGCTACAAATTAGAAATTCATAGGGACGAAAGCTTTTTATGCAAACTAATTCCAAAATTACATAATTTTTACTTTTCACATTACTTGCCTGCATTGTGTAATGAAGAAAAGGATTCCAATCAAACTAAAAATTAAAACTATTTTTGTTAAAATTATATCAACAATGAATTTTTATTACAAATAAAATATTTACAACAAGCATACTGCTTTTACTCAATGTCATCGTTTCTACTTGTTAAAATAGATTGCTGTAAATTTACCAAAATGCAGCACATATATACAATGTCATTGGCATGCGGTAACATTTTAATGGTAAATTTGGATAATATACGATAGGTTTATTCTTTGCATTATCCTTTCTATATGAATTCTTACACTGGCTACTTTTTTTGTTTCTAGCACTTGCTCTGCTGAAAAAGTATTATCTCGTAGAAAAGGAGGCATGACAAGTAAAATTCCTTTACCGGTAATGGTATATAACCATTGAAAAGAAGCTTGAGTTTCTGCTTCACAAATATCCCCACTACAAAATCGGTTACAAATAAAAATATTTGCGTCAAAATCTCTTTTGTTTTCGTTTGTTTCCGTTTTCTCTAGAAAATCTACTTGTGTTTCCATTTCTCGAGTTGATACGAGAGTTGATTCGAGAGTTGATAAGTTTGTTGAACCTTCGTTTGAGGGTCCAGCAGTGACCAATCTTTTGTTTCTGCTATTGAACCTTAAAATTACAAAAATTTTAATGTATCAATAAAACAGCAAAATTTAACTTACCTATTGATTGACATTTCGACATTACAACCAACTACGCAGCACCTAGTATTTCCTTAACTTCCTCATGTCATGTTTATATGTATAAGTATGTATATTCGGTTATGAACGTCTTGCGACATTTTCCCGATACCTCCCTGTCTCTGCTCGTTGCGTGTTGAAAATGTGTGACGAGCACAGAGGACCTACAGCTTAACGTGGATTCCGAACCACGGGAATAGACGATTTTTACATCGCCTACTCCGATCAGGGAAGTTTTTTAGCCATAAATAATGTTATCTGGGGCCAGCAGATAGACATTTGGTGAGCGAAAATTTCTTCTATAGATAGCACCTCACAGGATTTGAACCTGTGAATCTTGGCTTGAAAGCGAACACGCTAGCATTTCAGCCATTCGCTCACCATATGTATAAGTAAGTATATATTATATTAAAACAAACTAATGTAAAAAACTTTGATAAGTATAGAAATTACGATATTATAAAAAAAATCACTTCAAAATCGACTTAACCTTATCTTGCATTTATATAATAAAATCAACTTAACCTCTTTATGTGGAGGCATGTTAACAACATAAATAAAAATACCAACCCAATAATTTCAACTAATGCACTAATACACTCCACAAATTGATTTACATTTCTCGTTTTATAACTTTAAAATTATTTTTCCATAAACACTGTCACAATCTGGACCATGAAAAGTGCCATATTTCGCCACCGTAATCGCTGGCATCGAATTTTAAAAAATTCAAATCACTTGCACATAGCCTATACAACTCATTAAAAAATTAAAAACACTTAAAATATTTTAACAACATTCTCGAAATCATGAAAAGAAGAATTTCCTAAAAATGGTCAGGGGGTTCTGATTTTCGTATATGTTTTAAGGTTTGGGGTCCTAATAAAAAATCTGAGTTGGCGACCTCGGCGACCGCCCGGAAGTGCCGTTATTTAAAAAAAAATGGCGAAAACAAAATATTTCTTTGCAATAATATTTCCTAACAAGTTGACTTTTTTAGGACGAAAATGACTTCTATAAATCCTATAGAGAATAAAATTTACTACAACTTCTATCTAAGGTATTTTTCTCTAAGTCGAATAGTTGCTGAGCGCCAGCACTGCTAAGTTTTTGACGTTGTTACATTTGTTGTGACATCTGTTGTAACATTTTTGAAAATTTCAAAAACTCTCGATTTTGACCTGACATTTTGTTATAATAGAGTATATATTAATAGACTTGATCATATAATAGACATTTTTAGAGAGAGTAACCAAAAATTATAAAAAAAGTCAGAGCAAATTCGAGCGTTTTTGAAATTTTCTAAAATGTGCTCTATTTAACAGTGCTGGCGCTCAGCAACTATTAGACTTAGAGAAAAATACCTTAGATAAAAGTTGTAGTAAATTTTGTTGTCCATAAGATTTATAGCAGTCATTTTCATCCTAAAGTCAACTGGTAAGGAAATATTGTGAAGAAACATTTTGTTTTCGCCATTTTTTTTTAAATGGCGGCACTTTCGGGCGGTCGCCGAGGTCGCCAACTCAGAGTTTTTATTAGGACCCCGGACCTTAA
This sequence comes from Podabrus alpinus, assembly GCA_932274525.1. Classification (NCBI taxonomy): domain Eukaryota; kingdom Metazoa; phylum Arthropoda; class Insecta; order Coleoptera; family Cantharidae; genus Podabrus; species Podabrus alpinus. Next base: position 89,040,585 of record OW026455.1, on the reverse strand, counting down.
AACATATCCAAAAATCAGAACCCCCTGCCCATTTTTAGGAAACTCTTTTCATGATTTCGAGGATGTTAAAATATGTTAAGTTTTTAATTTTTTTAATGAGTTATATGATAACAAAATATAGCTGAAATAGAAATTTGTTTAAAAATATTTTGCCGAGAAACATAATTTTCACTCCTTTATAAAAAATTTCAACTTCAGACAAAGAATTTGGCAAAAAGCTCAAGGTTCCGAGAGGACGGTTTTTAGTATGTTAATAAATTACCTAACGAAATCCGTTGAAAAATCGCAGAAAGCCGATTTTGGATTTTTTCGATTAAAATGTGGCCAATTTTCTTAAGGGGTGTTTACATTATAAGATTTTCCTTATGTCAGAGCTTAAGATTTTACGTAAGACACGGTTAAGACGGTATTTCGCTGTTTACACTTTATGATTTTCCTTAAGAGCCGACTCTTAAGGAAAAACATAGCGGTTATCATAAGGAATTTTAGCAAACATAAGGAATAGCAACGTACCTATTTTCTTAAGATTTTTCGTAAGATTTATTGACATTTTAAGGTTAGTGTTGTGTTTATATTGACTTTTTGTTGGTGATTAATTTATTGTTAGTTTTTATAACAAATTTTTATTGATTTACATATTATTATGTAGTACATAGTTACAATAAATTTTAAAAATTAAATTTTTTTATGGCTTCCCAACTTCCTTATTTTATTAATTACTAATTTTTTTTTTATAAAGATTTAACAATAATAAAGTTGTTAAAGTAAAGCATTTTAATAAGGGAGTGACTAGCTCCACGTAATTGGGTACTTGCGCAGTTGCGTCTCTTTTGTACTTGGACAAAATTCGAATAATTTTCAATCGTATTTAAAATATCAAATTTTATTTCCGCGCAAGTTGGCGCATACTCAGTTTCACCAGATTATTAATTTGTGTTTATCAGTGTTAATTTATTAATTGTTATTGGTTCCTTGCTGGTTTGGTTTTGAATATGTAAATTTGCTTAACAGATAGTAAATTATTATTTATTTCTTAGCATTCACCATCAGGTTATTGAAAATTTTTACCTCTAACCTGACTTTTATCAAAACCAAAACAAATCTTGAAGACGAACGGAGGAAGTTGTAAATTCAAAAACTTTGACGATTTTTTACAATAAATTATTACTAATTATGTAAGTTTTTAACTTTTCTAATAAATTTTTTTTAATGTAATTTAATTTCTTAGCAACTTTTTAAACAGCTTCCACATAATCGGAAACTTCTTGGTGACATTTATACAAACAAGTTATTGCAAATGAAAGTTAATAAACATATTATGCTACGTGCTGATTTAGAGAACCGGCTTGATAAATGCATCACATCGAAGGACGTTAGAAACCTGCAACAAATGGGAAGAGAAGGAAGAAAACAACATTCAAACTGTATGTAACAAAAGATAATCTAATTTTGGCAAGTTGCATTTTTTAAAATTAACTTACTTATTTTGATTTAATTTTACTGGCGCAGACTCTCACCTGTTAGTGGTGATTCACAATGAATGTAAGACATAAGAAATACGCAAGACGTCAAATTAACATAACGCGTAATTTTAATACATAAAATTAAAATCGTTCCAATTTAATGCAATTAAAATTAATAAAACAGGCGTGCAATAAAAATTATTTTACCATTTTTGGTTATTTATTTTTGTAATTTTAGCTAAGAAGTACTTTAAACTTTTATGCTACATTATAAAAAAGTTAATTAATATACTATGTGCGTATGCTTAAAACTTCCCGCTCGGTCAAACCTTTATCGGACATAATATTTTGGATTTTATTCCATGACGAATTGCAATTCTTAAAGGTTTCCAAAAACCATTCCAAACTTTCTTCGTTTACCCGAATCAATGCAATCATAGCCAAAATACTGCTCTCACCATTACCATCTACATTTAAAATAAGATAGAGAGATGGTTCGATGTTCAATAATTTATAAGTTGCATCTATGCAGATGAACTCCGGGCATGCTGACAGCGAAGAAATCATTAAACATCGTCGTTGTCCAGTAACAGGTGAGAGCCTGCGCCTGCAAAATTAAATCAAAATAAGTAAGTTAATTTTTAAAAATGCAACTTGCCCAAATTAGATTATGTTTTGTTACATACAGCTTGAATGTTGTTTTTTTCCCTTCTCTTTCCATTTGTTGCAGGTTTCTAACGTCCTTCGATGTGATGCATTTATCAAGCCGGTTCTCTAAATCAGCACGTAGCATAATATGTTTATTAACTTTCATTTGCAATAACTTGTTTGTATAAATGTCACCAAGAAGTTTCCGATTATGTGGAAGCTGTTTAAAAAGTTGCTAAGAAATTAAATTACATTAAAAAAAATTTATTAGAAAAGTTAAAAACTTACATAATTAGTAATAATTTATTGTAAAAAATCGTCAAAGTTTTTGAATTTACAACTTCCTCCGTTCGTCTTCAAGATTTGTTTTGGTTTTGATAAAAGTCAGGTTAGAGGTAAAAATTTTCAATAACCTGATGGTGAATGCTAAGAAATAAATAATAATTTACTATCTGTTAAGCAAATTTACATATTCAAAACCAAACCAGCAAGGAACCAATAACAATTAATAAATTAACACTGATAAACACAAATTAATAATCTGGTGAAACTGAGTATGCGCCAACTTGCGCGGAAATAAAATTTGATATTTTAAATACGATTGAAAATTATTCGAATTTTGTCCAAGTACAAAAGAGACGCAACTGCGCAAGTACCCAATTACGTGGAGCTAGTCACTCCCTTTTAATAATTGTTCTTTAACAAAGAACAAGAAATTTTTACTAGGTTATGTTCAAACAATATAAAACCTGTCAAATAAACCGTTGGCGACTCTTAACAGTTCTCGTACAATGTAAACCCAAAACCAGGTAACCTTATGTTTTTTGTTATTATTAGCAATCTTAAGCAAAATCTTACGCGTTTCACCTAAGCTCTGACATAAGGAAAATCTTATAATGTAAACACCCCTTTACACTATATATGCTAATGGGAGAGTTTCGCCCAGCATGACCGCCGAATTTGACTAGTTCAAATTTTTTATAAGTGGACGTTGAAAAGATGAAGCAAATAAATATATTCAAAAAGAAACTGCGTAGTTTTAGACGCGGAGGCATCAACTAATAGATTTTGATTTTTTAATTTTTATTCACGACAGGCTTTCACGCAGTAGCGTAGTTAACTTGGGTGACACCCTGTGCGGATTTCATGGGTGTCACCCCCACCTAGGCTGATGACCATTTATTTTTGAGGTGTCATCCCTAAAAACCAAGAAACGATATCATTTTAGTCAGGAAATTTAAATAATATGGTTCCCCCCCCCTTAGCTACGCCACTACTTTCACATTCAGACTAATACATCATAATTTATACAGTGACTCCCAGTCGTATTCGTACACCAGTACATGCTCTTATTTTTGTTAAATAATCACGGTATTAAACAATTTCTCGTTACTTATTTATTATTAAAATGTTCAAAATATTCCGTACTTCATATAATTAATTCATTTAAACTTAATTTTAGCATATTTTTTACTGAATATTGGAAAATACAAAAAGAGCTATAAAATTTAATTCACACTCATATTCGTACACTAAAGAAAACATTATATATTTAATTTATTTTGACAATTACTATATACAATTTAATATTTAGTTGGGTATTATTTACTTTTAATGATTTCCGAAAGTTTATTTGGCAAAGTAGCTTTCTTTTGGCATTTCTCGGCAAATTTTCCACTCTATTCCAACATTTAAATCTTTTTATTATAATTATACTGAACCGTTGAAGGACTTCTCGGAACAATTTTGCTCATTTGGTTCGAAGATTTTCCATCTTTATGATGCGAAATAATAAGTTTAGGAATTTGATTGAATTATCTGTTTGCTTTCGGCCCATATTAAAAAAATTAAAAAACAACACAACCTATTGTAATAGCACATGTATATATAAACGAATGCAACAAACTTAAAAAATGCATTTGATTGTTTAATTTCTGTATTAAATCGAATTTATAGCTGCTGTACGAATACGACTGTGATATTAATTTACAAGTAGTTTTAGATAACGGCGCATAATATAAATCTAGGCATGGAAAAGAAGTAAAAAATAAACGCATTGTGTAATTTAATAGATTTTAGGCTACAGTTACCTATCTCTTGCCGATCAAATCATAATTTCTCCTGCCACACACTAATGCCTCGATTACATTGGGCGAATTTACTCGCTACTTATCAGCGAATAAAGTCGCGCGCGACTGAGCGTGTAGGGACCTGTCCGATTACACTACAGCTAGTATACTCGCTTGAACTGATATATTAATTAATAATTAGTTTAATAATTTGGTTATAAGTTATCTGTGGTTAATATTTAAAAATTTTGTTTTGTAATAATGAAGTGGAACAGTAATAATATAATTGATTTTTTAATCATTTATGAAAAATATCCATTACTATGGAACATTTATTAAGCACAAGGACTACTGCAACATAAAGTTAAAAGATGAAATATTTAAAAGATTCTATTTAGAACTTGAGAGGTAGAAGAAATGAACGAAAAGCAACTAAAAGCCAAAATAGTCGCGAGCACAATAGCGATTTTACTAGCCATGTCGATTACACAAAGCTATTTTACTCGCCGGTGTGTAAAATAGCTAGCGAGTAGCGACAAAAGTAGCCCGGCTGTCAACTTTAATCGCGGGCGAACAGCGTCTGTTCAACACGCGGCGAGTAAGCGACTAGGTCTATTACATTAAGCGAATTTAGTAACTGCGAGTAAATTCGCAAGCGACTAGCGAGTAAATTCGCCCAATTTAATCGAGGCATAAACAACATAGTTAATTTAACAGATTGTAAAAGTATTCACTATGAACGCGGGGGCCAAACTTTTGAATAAATCGAATTTGAAGTTAGCAAATTTACATGTAAAAATCTAACGAGATTCCGCGCGTCGCCATTTTGTTGACGGTACGTGTGAAAACAATGACCCTAACACTTAGGCTAGCAATAGACGGGCATCGAAAACGCGGCGTGTAGTATTTTAATGGAAAGCACGAGACAAGCATTTAAAACGTCGCGGCTCATCGGCGGCCGCGGGTGAGACGCTCGCTGTAGCATTGAAAACGCCGAACTCCGGCGGTTTCTCCGTCGCGGGTAACACGCTGGCCTTGTAACGCATTAGTTTATATGGTGGTCATTACATTAGCGTTGAGTCTGTACACCCACCATACAAAATGCTCGAGATGAAGAAATTTATTTAAAAATAAATTTTAATCTTTATCAATTTTTTATGCGTGTTAAACAATTTTGTAACATGATACTACTATGGTTTTTAAAAACCGAAATATGAATACGTTTAATTAAATTATTACTGTTCATGATTATTATAGTAATTTAGTAAAAGTAACGCTTTTAAATTTTGTTCGATTTTATTCTGATTTATTTATTGTTATATCGATATAATAAATTATATAGTACGTTCTTTTTATTGATACAATACGGCCAGTTTATAATTTCTCGTTCTTTAGGTACCAAGTATATTTTAAACAAATCTACAATTTCGTTTCATGTTGATACAAAACTAATTTGAATGAATTGCATTTTCATATTGACTGTACAACCGCTCAGTGTTGTCAGATTTTAGAAATCTAAGGCGCCAACTCGTTGCCGAAAAAACGCCCAAAGGCGCAACTAATCGATCACGTGGCGCCAAAATTGGAATTTATTGTTATTTTCTGCAGATTTTTTTGAATGCAATCAACTTCATGGGTGACATCCGGGGCGGATAATTTTTTTTTAGGGTTTCAAATTCAAACTTGCTTATTTATCGCAATAAACCGCAACTTCATTTCTCAGAAACCGCCCAAATTGCGGTTTGCGATTTTTGCAAAAATTTTAGCGCAAGTTATCTTTAAAAGTCGCCCAATTTACGGTAAATCGCCCAATCTGACAACACTGCAACCGCTGGTTAAAAACGCCCGTGTAGTTGCTACATAGTTGAGCGTGTAAAACGCCGCGTTTTCGATACCCGTCTATTGCTAGCCTTAGAGTATTTCGCACCGGCAGATGCAGCTCGTCTCTCGTACATGTAACATCGATTTATTTTATGTTTTATTCGATATTTTGGGGGTGAAACGTAATAGTTTACTGCTCCATACCGCAACTATACTTTTTAATGCTATTTCAAGGGTCTCTAAGCTCCCGGTTTGCTTCATCCCGGTTTTCTTGATGGGTGACGCCTTCTCGAATGTTTAGTCTAGTAACCAGAGTCAAAACCGCACTGGAGGTGTGCAACGCGGAGCGGAGCGGAGCGCCGCCCCGAAAGGGTAGGTTTTGAGGATGGATAAACCTCCCTATCGAATGCACACCCCAAAAATCGAAGAAAAAAAAATTAAATTTTTTCAATTTTTCGCAAATACACGGGTTATTTTCCATTTTTTTGATAATAATTATTACTAATATCTACTAATCACACCCCCACCTATCCGAATTTCAAAGAAAAATTCAAATCGGAGCGAAAAAATTTTACGCGATTTGAAGGGACCGTCTATGAATTGTATCGCGTCTGCCTGGGGTGTGCGGCATATTCGATGCTAATTTCCCGTACTTTTCAAAAGTCGGTATTTTTTGTTTTTTTCAACGGATTCATACAAAATACTATTTCTATAGACTAAAATAAGCCTGTTCTCTAGTGTGTAGCTGAAGAAAGTTTGTTTCAGCCCGCAAGGGTTCGATAACTGGACCCAGATTTTATATTGAAAAGTAAAAAAAATCTGTAAAAAAAATACTAAGCTTGGGCGTTATTGAAATTTATTAAAAATTTACGCTGCTGTACGAATACGACTGGGAGTCACTGTACAAATATGCCGTCAAGTACTCTTTGTAGGTTTGTACGATTATAGCTTTTTCTTATGTGTTAAAGTTTTTGCAGCGTTATGCATCGTAAATTATAACTCGGCCACTAATGGTTCGACTACTGGATCATACAATGAGCCAGTAAATTTATGTTTTACAATAAAACAATTCTGCAAAGTTTCAACGTTAAAAGTACGATTGGAAATTTTTAAATAAACATTTCCAATTGATCCCAGTAAGAACGCGACTTCACTGGCTACCGCTCGTTAAGTTTTTGTATTGTGGTGACGTCGTACGTGTTTTCGGAAATGTTTTAAATTTGAATTGAATTATATAGGTAAATACTAGTCCGCCTTGGCTGTGCGGCTTAAAGGCCGCACTGAGTGAATTGCAAAAGCTATCTACAATTTAATCAGCAAAAATTATAGACCAGCAACCCTAAATAACATTTTGTAATCCCGTTACAGGGATGTTACTTTTATTTTTCAGTTTTTAAATTGTAATATTTAAATCATGTTTGCAATAATTAAAATTTTGTGTTTTTAACTTTTCATGACTATTCGTTACTTCAGATCATCGTTTATTGCGATCAAAAACCCCGCGTCCCAAGGGATTGTCCATAAATTACGTCACGCTGCTAGAGAGGGGGTTCCGACCCTTGTGACGATGTGTGACGTTGGGGGCGCGGGGGGTTTCAAAAATTGTGACGTCACAAAATATATACATTAAATATTTTATTATAAGTATTGCAATGTTATTTACTTGACTACATTGGAGAATTGAAAAAATGAACAAGTTTGTCAATAAGAAATTTAAGTAAACGTGTTATAATTTAGAAACGGAAAATGGCAAAATGATTATCATGTATGAAAACAAAATTTGTGTTTATTAAAAATCTTGTTAATTATAAGTGTTGTTAAAATTTATGTTAGTTAAAATTTGTTAAAATTAGGTTAGTAGTGTTTAAATATGTTACGCAAACTTATAAAAAAAAGGATTAGGTTGATATTTGTGGAATGAAGTGATACGGTGTATTGAACGAACGATATTCACTTATAAATAAACAATTACAGTGCGTCGAATTCAAATTAGCGGGTTGATCCGAAAAAAAAACAATTTAGAATAAAAGAAAAATCAAGTTGCGAAAATATGGATTAATTTTACTCACAAATAAGAACATAAAAAAATAAAAAAATAGGTAGTCGATGATATTGGCAATGAAATTTTTCCTTGCTTGGAAACTGGTTATTATGGTTAGTTACCAAAAATAATTTACGGAGATAGACATGTAAATTTGGTGATACAGAAACTTTGATGATAAAAGGATAAAAGTATCCTAAAAGTGATAAAAGAAAGTGAATTAACCAAAATAAAAGGATATTAAGTGTACGAAAAGATATTAAGTGGATGAGAATACAAAATGTCATTGGATTACTCATCAATGTGCATAAATTTCATGAATTTATGGTAATAAATAATATTGGATTTGATGTATGTTGGACGGGATCAATGCAGAGATAAATGTAAAGAAAAATGGTTGGATGAAGTACCAAAGTGGGATTATCAAAGAAAAAAATATAATGCAGCTTGTGATGTTGGAAAATCTGATGATTTAGTGCCGTGCACAGACAAGGTCAGATAATTATTAACATTTCATTACATGATTAATTTCTACTTTAAGAAATTTGTATGATTAGTTTTTAAGGCGTTGCGTAATTTAATTGTTTACATGACAACTTTGTCAAAATTTTATAAATTTTTCATGAAAGAATCATTTGCCATTGAACATTTATATTTCAATTGATTATCTTAAATAAATATTATAAAACGGAGAATCTTGTTCATTTTGAAATTTCATTAGTGAAGATAAAAAAATAAAGAAATTCGCATATATAAATTTATAAGCTAGCCGTGGTTGTCTACTCAAGTCATCTAACAAGGTAAGGGGTGAAGCATACATTTATTTTATTGAAACCAAAGTTAAAGTCAATAAAAGAGAACGATAACATTACAGTATTTAAAAAAAACTATTTTTGAGTGAAGCCAGTGGTGTAGCTAGGCGGGGCGGACCGCCCTTTATAGATGTTTCCTCTGGGGTGCTACCCCTAAAATGTAAGAAAATAAAATTGGGGGGGGTTTAAGAATATGTGACGTATTCTTGGAAGGGGGTCTAGGTTTGTGTGCCGAAGTGTGACGATGGCGGGGGGTGTTAAAAATTGCTTAAAATTGCGTGACGTAATTTTTTACGGAAGACCTCCAATGTGATTACATTAAGCGGCGTTTACTGTATATAAACATTATCAGGAATATTTCAGTATCCTCTATTACATTACTTACCCTTGAAATTTGAACTGTGAGGGGTAATATTTTGTTAACTTTATTATTTATATGGTAAGAGTGCGGTTGAGCGCCCCCTGAAAGAAGGCGCACTGGGCTGCAGCCCATCCTGCCCACAACTTTGTGCCGCGCCTGTACTCAAATCTAAATTATTATAGATACGTTTTTACACTTAACGCATTTTCCAAAAAATAGTGACATGGCGCACTAGTCCTAAACAACCAAGAACTTACTATTAGAAAGCAGTGTCGGCTGGTGCATGGAGGACGACAGAGAGCCGCCCTCCCTAAGTAGCAATTTGAAATAATACTTTTCTAATGCGAATGCACCGCTGGCACCATAGTAGTTTTCCACTGAATATTTGCGACACTCCGACGTTGCTTGAACAGTAAACGATAACCCGGATTTAAAACACTTCACTGAAAAATAAAAAAGGTAATTTGTAATCGCCTCTCCTCAATTATAACAAACCATGAGCTTCCACCGATGAGCAGGTTAATTTTAAACACCCACCCCCTTAAGGTAGTCGATTCGCCACATTGAATAGATTTAATACCTCCTCCCCACTAATCATTTTGTATTATACCTACAGGGTGTTCCGCAAGGTGTTGTTATTAAATAACAATTGCCTACCTGGGGCAAAAAAGGTGATAAGTCGTAATTTTGCGCACACGGAATTTAGTCGTATTGGAAACCCATATAAAATGAAAATAAGCCAATTCCTTGACAAGTGTTTACTCAAAATGACCATTTTTGAATTATCAAATTTTTCGCCCCAGTTAGGGAAATTCTGATGTGATTTTTCGCCTCCTAAATTTTCTTTAAAGAAATAAAACAACAGAATTTTTTGTATGTTGCAGGCTGCCGCAATCGACATGGCTGGTAATAAAGTGTTTCTGCTTTCCAAGTTAAGTTTATTATTTTTGGTGGCCCAAGCGCAGAATCAAAAATTTGTTATTGAACCGCACGATCAAACGGTTCTGGTAAATTCTAGGGTGATTTTACCGTGCAGGGTAGCCGAAAAACAGGGGATTCTCCAGTGGACCAAGGACGATTTTGGATTAGGAATTTATCGGAATTTGAGCGGCTACGATCGTTACAATATGATTGGCTCGGATCAAGATGGTGAGTTTCAATAAATTGTTTAAAGAAATATTTAAAACCGACATCGTGTCGGTTGCTATTGGAACTTCAAATTTTAAAAAGTGAGTCAGATTTAGTGCCCAATTTGCATAATATTCTTTGAGTTTATTCTCAATTGAGAGTTCAGACTTCCTAATTAATTTAATGAGATGATAGAATAGTATTTGTTATCCGAGTTCGAATTGAATATAAAATGAACCATTATTATAATGTATAATATAAATTTATTCTTTATATTGATTCATCAGCTGCATGCGTGTTCATGTTATCCGCACAGGGTTAAAACTTTCTTTGCAGGTGATTATTATTTAGAAATTTTCCCGGTGATGTTAGAAGACGACGGGAAATATCAGTGTCAGGTGTCACCGGGTTCGTATCACGAAGAGGAAATACGAAGTACTTATGCGTTCCTCATAGTTTTGGTGGTCCCAGAACCCCCAAAAATTATCCAAGGAAATTATTTGGAGACTTACGAGTACAAGGAGATAAAGTTGGAGTGTATCAGCTACGGTGGAAAACCTCCGGCCGAAATTACTTGGATCGATGATTACGGAAAACTGTTACCTTACGAGAATTATAATATCATCAAGGTATTACCGGATGGTAAACGATCCTCGACAAAATCGGTACTAAGGCTCATTCCCAGAAAGGAAGATAATAATATAACCATTACATGTCAGGCACAAAACTTTGTCGATGCCACCCCTCAAAGTGCGAAACTAAAATTGCAAGTATGAGAAAGTATGGCAGACAAACACTCGAGGTTCTGATCCAAAATTTTTTTGTAGGTCAAGTATCCCCCTCACGTAGCCGTCTCTATTTTAGCGGGCGCCACATCGAACGGATTGATTCCGGAAGGAACGAACGTTCGATTGGGTTGTCATGCCGATGCAAACCCAGACCATGTTACCTACCGTTGGTTTATAAACACAAAAATGATTGACGGAAATTTCACAAGCGAAGTTATACTTAGAAATGTAACGCGAAAATTCCAGAATGCGGTGGTTAAATGCAAGGTTTACAACGTGTGCGGAAGAAACGAGAAGGGTCAAGTTTTGAATATCAGCTGTAAGACGTAATTTTTATTTGTTTTCCTTCACTTTCTTATTATTTTTTTTAAGATTGTCCGGAATTTCGCAACAAACCGCAGTCGATCCAAGCGGATACTGGTGAAAGTGTCACCTTGAACTGTGACGTTGTTGGAAATCCACTCCCCGACGTTTCGTGGGTGTATCTGTATGGAGAATCGACACGTATTGTTAGCGTCCAATCGAACCTTACCATCAGGGTTGATAGGAACACCGCGGGTCGATACATGTGCAAAGCTCACATCCAAAACTGTATAGATATTGAAGCAAACACAACGATCTATATGAATGGCCCCCCTTTCATAGAAAGTGCACGCACTCAGTTTGGAATCGTAGGGGATACCGTGCGAGTGGAATGCGTAGCTTATTCGATTCCGGTACCACGCCAAGTTTTATGGACGTTTAATGGTATTGAAATTAAAGATGAACATTATGCTATTTTGGAAAATCTCCTACCGGAGGGTATTTCATCGACCTTGATTATACGAGAATCTGAAAAACGTCATTTTGGATTTTATAACTGCAAAGTATCAAATGCGTACGGGTCCGACTTACTTGAAGTAAATGTTAAACCACAAGGTATGTAATTTTTGTTATCCTTAATTTTTGATTTTAACATTCCAAACTGTTGACGAATTTATAGAAGTTTCTCAAGCCACGATGATTTTCAAAATTGTAATGGCCATAGTTTTAATTCTCGCTGCAGCTGTCATAGTGGTATTATCTATTTGGTGTAGACTTTGGTGTAAGGGTAAAAAACCGGTTGAAGGTAAGAGAGCTTGAAAATTAAAGGCACCAAACTTGAACAAATTTTTGTAATAGACTACGCCTGGCTCAGAAGGAAGTTCTCAGTATCAACTGGAAGCCTGAATATTCCCGATTTGCAGATCGAACTTACATCGGACTTTGCTCCAAGCAATCCGGACGATTGCGATGGTATATCGACAATCGAATCTGTAAATGGATCAATGCCGGTTAAAATTGAAGTAACCGTCGCTCAACCCGTCAACGCGAGCCAAAAACGATTTTCGGACGATGATGTTATGACCCCAGAAGTAAGTAGGAAGGTAATCTTATTCCCTTCCCATACTTTTTGAAAACGTTCCATGCAATTTTTATTCCTTAGAGTTTCTTCTTTGCAATGAATCCATAAACATATCTGTATCTCTGGTGAAACGGAAGTTTTTTATTTAATTGTTATTTGTTCTTTTTTAGAACCTTAAAAGTAACAACGGATATTACTCGTTTCCCGACTACAATGTAGTCGGCTTGCCGATACCCAAACGTAAAAATTCGTCACCAAGGCCGCCACTGTCTCGGCACGTAAAAGTTCATGGTTTCATAAGGGATAAGAACGGTTTATCAACAATATATGAATAAATCAGCTTATGATCGATTATCAAAGTCAATAGATCATCTTGTTTCCTTTGTTACACTAATCGAGGGGAGTGTTGATATGGTTTTTTCCCATTTTTTACCCATATCCAAAGTATGGTGAATTTTGTATTTATCTGAAAACAACGGAGAATGTAAAGTTGTCTTTTTTGCAGATAAATAGTGTTAATAATTTAATAGTTCAAATAATTTGTTTTTGTATACGTATTATTAGTTTTTTCTTTTTTGCATGTAAATGTATAAAAAATTATTATTATTGCCAGTAAGTTTTTCTTGTATTATAAATATTTTTTTATTATAATTATAACAATTTTAGTTGTTTACTTTTTTTTATCAATTTCAAGAAACCTTCCTTTTTCAGATTTTGGCTTCATTAATTTATATTCGCCCCCCCCCCCCCAAAAAAAGATTCTTATCATTTCGCGGCGCTGACTTAAGCTGCATTCACATAGGGTATTGTATGTGGATGGTAGAATCGGTAAGAGTTAAGAGCGCGCTGCGGAAAGAGAGAGAGAGGGAAGCAGTAGATATGATGTTGAAAGAAGCCTCTAATCTTTTGTAGGGATTTAAAAAATTTAGAAAAATTATTTGCGCCATATCTAAGGGAACCGTTGAACCCTTTGTGCATTAATTTGATTTTATATAGTTTAAAACTCCACTAAGGGCACTTTTTGATTTACAAGTTTTCTATAATTGATGATGAAATCGCTTCAAAATCAGGTTTTGTCCTTATAATGATCTGCAGAAGGCAATAACGAAGTTTCATTAAGATCGGTTGTCATAAAAATTCAAAATTGTCCTTTTTCATAAATTAAATTAACCTATTTACTTTTAATTTAAAGCGCTCAAAATTGGTTATTGCCTTCAATAGTCTTTTCTTATTAATATAAAAAAAGAATTACATTGATACGACGTTTAGTTTTTTAAATTTGTACAAAAGATTAGAGGCTTCTTTCAACATCATTCCCTCTCTCTCTTTCCGCAGCGCGCTCTTAAAGCGCATTAACTCAGGTAGGAGCGTTCAGGTAAGGAACGCTAAGAAAGTAGGAACGCTCCTACCTGAGTTAATGCGTTTTAACTCTTACCGATTCTACCATCCACATACAATACCCCATGTGAATGCCGCTTTAGAGTAATGAAAACAAGTGGATGCTTATCAGAAACTCATTTAGGACCAAAAGGTCTGGGGGGTATTCCATACCCCCCAGATACACTTAATTTATTGCGAAAGAGAAACTTTCACTTTTACGTCCCTCCCGGATTACAAACGAAAATCGCAAAAGATTTAACGTTTTGATAATAATTTTCACTAAAAATGAAAGTAAGCGAGTTATAGACGAAAAACTACTGCAGAGGATTAAGATCCCCATTTGGGGAAAAGGTTAGCAGGGAATTTTAGGTGATGTTGCAAATATAATCGTTGTCAAATTTTGGAATTCAGTCAAATTTAAATATATGCGTTCCCCCCCCCCAAAGATTCCTATCGTTTTGAAAATTTTGAACTATTATTTATTGGGTTTTGTCAAGGTTTAGCACCCCCATTGCGATGGCGCCTGAAGCAAATGTCTCAGTCGCCTCATCCTTACTACGGCTCTGCTAGCGGCCTCCGATGCCTTAACTCCTCGGTTAAACTCATCCAAAAGGATATGTCGGAAATGTTAATATTTTTGTACTTGACACTCCATTTTATTTAGCCAACAATTACCACTAACTTTCTACAAATTGAAAAATTGAAGAAGTATTCAATAAAACAATTCTACGGCATTAAAATGACATTGATATGTCTCAAACAAATTTGTTTATAAAGCACTCTTACCTTGCAAACCAAAAACGCTGAGGTCTTATGCATCAACTTGATATTTTATAATTTTCTAGATTTATCACCTTTTTTTATTTCATTGTTTAAAATTGTCCCTTTTTACAGTCGTTGATCTATTTTTGTTACACTAATGAATTAGTTTTTACTATTCACACGATATAAATTATATATCGACGAATAAAATTATAACTTATACTTACATAATATTATATCTTATAATTATAAATTAAAGAAGAGAACATTTCCGTAACGTTGCTTTGTTTTGTTCACCATCGATGGTGAAGTTTAAATGTACAAAATTTTCTTCAGAATAAGAATTATTCAAAACTTTTTTCAATTGTTTTCTCTGGATTTTCTTTTATTTCATAAACACTTAGTATGATGTAGGCAAATTTTGTTAATCTGTTTTATTAAGAATTTTTAACTCTTCAATTTTGATTTGATGATAATTTTCGCTAAAAATGAAAGTAAGCGAGTTATAGACGAAAAACTACTGTAGAGGATTAAAATCCCCATTTGGGGAAAAGGCTAGCAGGGAATTTTACGCGAAGTTGCAAATAAAATCGTGGTCAAATTTTGGAATTCAGTCAAATTTGAATATAACTATGCGCCCCCCCCCCCAAAAGATTCTTATCTTTTTGAAAATTTTAAACTATTATTTACTGGGTTTTGTCAAGGTTTAGCACCCCCATTGCGATGGCGCCTGAGGCAAACGCCGCAGTCATCTCACCCTTGCTACGGTTCTGCGTCCCACACACTTAGCATTATTTGGTCTTGTTTCTTTAATATCCAGACTTTGCTCGCTTATGTTACTAGATGACGTATTATTGTTATTATACGTTATATTGTTATTGACGTATATACGTTATTATTGTTTTGTTTCATTCATGTTTCACCGACCTTGAAAACATTTTACCGTCAATATTGATTTAAGTGCAAATGCACTTTTATTCACCGCAGCTGTTCTGGCTCTTATCTCATCTATGCATTCGAATTCCTTCGTTATCAATGGTTTAAGGTCTTCGAAGTTTAACACCTTGCCCCGTTTTAATTCTAATTGAAAGGATCTGCCCTATTTAAATGGTTTGTCATCCTACACCATATATTTAGTTTTTGTTTCATTAACTTCAAGCCCCATTTTGTATGCTGCTACTCTTATAGCCTAAGAGCTAGCCACGGAAATAGGGCAGCAATTTATAGAACGATTAAAACCACCTTATCAGTCTGCCTTAACACCATTATTAATTGATTCGGGCGCCTGGCAGCTTTTCATTGGTGGGGGTGGGCGTGGTACGGCCGTAAAGGGGTTGAAAAATCAATTGAAGGTGTTCAATTTATAGAGCGCTGGTTTTTGGTGTGATTGTAGCTAATTATGTTCAAAATTCGAAAATAATATTGCCAGGCGATTTGCTTGGGGGAAAAGTAGTGCCAGGTGACGTTAAAGGTGCGTAAAAAAGTGCCAAAGTCGTCTCATTTATAGAGGGCTGGGATTAAATTTTTTCGTTACATTCAACCCTCAGGATAGTGTGTGCAAAATGACAGGCGAAAATATTGAGCCGAACACCTTGCCAGGCGCCGACAAAGAGCGAGAAATGCGCGGTACGGCCGTCAAGAGATTGAAAAATTAATCGAAGGTGTTCGATTTACAGAGTGCTAGTTTTTGGTGTGGTAGTAACTAATTATGCTCTGAATTCGAAAATAATATAGCCAGGCGATTTTTTTGGTGGAAAAAGAGCGCCAGGTGACGTTAAAGGTACATAAAAAAGTGCCGAAGTCTTCTCATTTATAGAGGACTGGGACCAAATTTTTTCGTTACATTGAACCCTCAGGATCGTGTGTGCAAAATGACAGGCGAAAATATTGAGCCGAACACCTTGTCAGGCGCCGACAAAGAGCGAGAAGTGCGCGCACGATAGTTAATCAGAGGCTACAGTTATTTTTTATTATGAACGTTGTATGTCATTCTATTGTTATGGATTAAAGGGAGAACATTTTTTATTCATTATTATTCATTATTTTTAAGCAGTATTAACATTCACTATGTTAATTGTTTATTTTTTACCAATCAATCAAAAACACAGTAACAGAAACGGCTAGATATCTTGATAATTATTCTAAATATTAATGTATGAAAATTACTGTTATAACTCGTTATGAAAAAAACATATCAATTCTATATAATAAACATTAAAAAAACTATTTTAAGTATGAAATATTAACAAACGTGTTCGAACTGCGCTCTAGAGCGGCTAACTCTTTTACCTGGGCTTTCCCCGGGGTTTTACCTGACTTAATATATAGCGAAAACTTTTACTTCATCGTACAGATCACGAAAATTATCGGATAAAGGAGCAAACAGTCCGAGAAACCTTAATATTAATATTTCATACTTGAAATATTTTTTTTAATAAATTTTAATTTTTATAAATTTTATAAATTTATAAATTAAAAATTTTTATAAAATTTTATAAATTTATAAATTTTAAAATTTTATACAATTTAATAAATTTTTATAAATTTTTATTCTTATTATAGAGTATTGATAGTTTTTTTTCAAGAACAGTTATAACGGTAATTTGCATACTTAAATATTCAGAATAATTATCAAGATATCTAGCCGTTTCTGTTACCGTGTTTTCCATGTACAATTCATGCATGAAATTTAAAAAAAAAATTGCATGATATTAATTGATAAAAGATAAACAATTAACATTGTAAATGTTAAGACTGCTTAAAAATAATAAACAATAATGAAGAATAAAAAATGTTCTCCCTTTAATCCATAACAATAGAATGACGTAAAATAAAAAATAACTGTAGCATCTGATTGACTATCGTGCGCGCATTTCTCGCTCTTTATCGGCGCCTGGCAAGGTGTTCGGCTCAATATTTCCGCCTGTCATTTTACACACACTATCCTGAGGGTTAAATGTAACGAAAAAATTTAGTCCCAGCCCTCTATAAATGAGACGACTTCGGCACTTTTCTACGCACCTTTAACGTCACCTGGCAATACTTTTCCCCCAAGCAAATCGCCTGGCAATATTATTTTGGAATTTTGAACATAATTAGCTACAATCACACTAAAAACCAGCGCTCTATAAATTTAACACCTTCAATTGATTTTTAAACCCCTTTACGGCCGTACCACGCCCACCCCCACCAATGAAAGGCTGCCAGGCGCCCGAATCAATTAATAATGATGTTAAGGCAGACTGATTAGGTGGTTTTAATCGTTCTATAAATTGCTGCCCTATTTCCGTGGCTAGCTCTCCGTCTATTAGTAAAATCTGGCAGCGACACCCTGAAAACCCCGTGTGAAATGTCCAGCCGGCTACCTGTAGCCTAACTGCAAAAGAGCCACAGCCTGTTTTCCCGCCAATTATAATAAAATGGGGTTCCCGCTTATTTAATTTATCATTTCGCGCGTCATGTTTTTATTTCGTCGATTTTTGGAGGTAAAGGCATTGAACTTAACTTTTTAAGACAATTTTAAAGTCCAGCCATTTACTAAATGTTAAATTAACAGATTTTAAATTTATGACATGTCAATAAAAAAAAAAAAATAAACACCTGTAGCCTTCAAATTGTTTCTTGTGACATTTGGCGCTACAGAACGTTTTCTTTTAATTTAGTACGACCTAAATATTGCGATTCTTTTTAAAATTAATAATTCGAGTTTTGAATTACATACCTATTTTTAGAATACCCTGTAGATAGGTTTACATTTTCAAAATTTGTTAAATTTTGATAATGCTTGGGAAGGTCGGAGGTAATCTGAAAGCAAGCGAACAGCGGAACGTGTGGATATTTTTACGCAAGTAAATTGTGAGTTTTTCTTGGTAGTTTATTTGATTTTAAAATCAAACCGAAGCATCTAATTACCGTTTTTTTCGAGATATAAATTATCGTAGTAATTTATCGAAAAGTCGGATTGCCGGTATTAAGTATTAGAAGCTGTTTTTTGTGATTTGGAAAAACGTGTGTGTTTCAACGTCCCGATTACAAATTTTCCGTAGGGAAGCTAAAAACGGTCAGAGATTAATAATCAATTATTCGATTTGGGAAAGTTACTTACTGCGTGATTCTCAAGTAGCACGACTTGTTATTTTTGGTTTACCGCATTTGTCAACTAAAACACCTGTAAATTGTCAACGTTCGGATTCCTGATAGCACAATATCAATTTTTCAATTAATCTGCAATCGACAAACATACCAGGGGTGTGCCGATGACAAGATTGTAGGGTGAGCCAAAACTATTGTTTTTATCATTGTTTTTTTTGGGGTTGGTGATACCGCCGAAATTATTCGTTTGTTTCGTGGTGTACCTATAGTGCGCTGGCGATATTGTTTTGGCTTCTGAAGAAGCGAAGTTCAACCTAACTTATATTGTTTGTAAAATAGAGAGGTAAATCCTCCATGTAAATTTGGGTTTTCTATTTAAATTGTTTTGATATCAAATTATTTTTGTACAAATAGATTTGATTAGTTTGGACGCAATATTTTGTTCAATTTGCGTAGGATAATTTTGGTCATATATACGACAATCAGGTAACCACTTGTACAGTGCGAGAGCTTAGTAATTATTTTTATTATACTGAATTCACCCATAGCTCTATTATACGTTTACTTGTTGCTTTGGTGTTTTATTTTGACTTGCTTTTGCCCTTTCAGGATAACATCACTTACTTTAGCGACATAAAGGGCGTAGCGCTCATTTTATTTGAATTCAGTTCGAGGGAGCAGGTATTCATTCCTGGCTCGCCTGACCCCCCCATAAATTGCTCTTCCGTTGAGCTAGTTTAGCGTCGCTAGATAAGGCCCAGAAGCGCAGGTAAGGTCAGCGTATAATAGGAGGCCATTTTTATCGACCGGTACTTAGGATAAGTAGGCGGGCCGCACACCATGTAGCAAGCTGCGTATTCGCATTAAAAATATAACTCAAAGTTATTCTTCCGTTTGCCCTTCCCGAACCGTAATATTGGTATTATATCACTGATAGGTTTAATCGAGCAAGTGCATTTAATAATATAAAACGTATATTGATAAGTAGTAATCGTAAATATTTTTGGAGTCACATTTCAGATTCCGCTATAAAATAATCTTTGTATATTTATAATCTTGAAGGCTCGCAAATTCCATATCTTCATTTTACTCATTGTTTATACTTAGTAACTTTAGTAACACAAGAATTTCTTCCATCTGCTATTGCTACTAATATAAATCTCTAGCCTGTAAAATAAAGCTGATTAATCAATCTAAAGATTAAATTCTTTTAAATTAGTCAGGTGTTGAATTCGAATTTACAAGTGGTGTGCGATGCTCTATTATCACTATTATCAGTGTTGACACTTTTCTTTCGAGGTAGTTTGTTCTCACTATTTAGTCGGTGTACATTCAAAGTTGTTTGGTGTTGTGTAAGTTTAGATTAATCTTACGTTTCCAAGAAAATTGATCCGGCGATTTAAAATTGGTAATTGATTTTTCATTTGTGTTTACTTAAAATTTTGTGTCAAAATTCGACAAAGAAACAAACTTTGTACTATTCCTAAAAGAATAATAATTATTATATACAGAGATATTTATTTCATTATTTTAATCGGTAAAACGATGAACATTAACTACAAATACACAATTCTGTATACATAAAGTCGTATAACTTTGTAAAAAAATCAGATCAATGTATAACTTGGTATAAATTTCTGACTAAGCATAACCCCTTAAATGATCAACTTGATTACATACTAAATACCAAATTTTTTTAGATTTTGGATATGAAAATCTGCCATCGTACATGAAAACATTCTTAGATTGCAGGGACCCTAACGCTCCTATGCAAAACCAAAACATTCCAAATTATATTGAACAAGCAAATCTAGCGGAAGCAAATTCCGGCTCCATGGATCGGAATTCAGTTAATGATCAAGAAATGGAATTTGTAGATGTCGAAGGAAGTGATTCTATCGATAATCACAATTTAACGGATTCCGAAAGGTTACAATTATGTAGTAACCACCAAACGAATTCAGCTCCAGACTTTTTTAGTGACGATGAAGTTGAACAACTTATAAAGGAATTCATGGGCTATAACGATGAACAGCTCGTAATCTGTAAGTAGGGCTTTTGATTTCATTTACTTGTAATTAATTATCCTAATTTTTTTCAGTTATTCTGGAATGTTGGGTGGCATATTTACACCAGATTTATCCCCAGCTCTATGATATACCTCTATAATTTTTTTTGCACACTTTTCAGTTCGATTGATGGCTTTTCACGCCACCTGGTGGACAGGGTTATCGTTAAGTAATTATAATATATAACAATAACTTAGTGATAATCTTGTTCACCAGGTGGTGTGAAAAAGTCATCTATCGAACTGAAAATATACAAAATATTTTTGACAGGCAATTTTATAGCAACAAAAAGAAATGAAACAGAAACAACAAAAGAAGTTGAAAACTTATAAATAATTAATTATTAGAGAACCAACATATGAAAAATTTCTTAATACGGTCACAAAGATGTGACCATGTTAAAAGACTTATAACGGATTTTTGGATCTTATATCCGTTATCGATCAACCTAAGACAATAATTTGTTGACCACTTCCTATTTTATTCAAAATTATTGAGACGGGTCCATACACACTTCCACTGGCATTTTTCGTTCTTCCGTGAATACGCATGTCAGGCGGCCATGTTGGATGGAACTCCACTTTTGGTTCTGACCGTCGAAGCATATAGTTCGGAGTGTGTGTACTGCTGCAGTATAAGTTCATTTTATTGCTATTGCAAGTGAAGATTAATACAATCGAGTTAACTAAGATCTACATCGAGTACACGAGGGTGAGGCTGACATAATTTTTTGAATACGGAAGTTACCGTAGCACATTTTTCGTTTTGACATCTGGAAGTCAATCGCCATCTTTTTTGTGTGCTCGAGTATTTTATTCCAACTGCACTTTGTGCATGCTCTTGCGCCCTCTATTGGGATTTTGGAAAGTGACAAGTTGTCAACATAGCGCACCGAATTATTTATTTACCAACCCGCTTTTGTCGGTTAGTGCAATTAGTCAATTTTGTCGTCGTGTCCGTTGCCGATTGTTTCGTCGTACTGTTAATGTTTGTTGTGGCACGATCCACCGAGTAACCAAGCGAGCCTGCGTCCGACGTACTAGCGATTTTGGAGTTACCTTTTGGAGCACATCTGTCCAGCCATTGTCCTGTTGCCGAGTCGTGGGGTCGCTGAGGATTCATCACTCGAGTCGTGCAATCCTTCCTGGAGAACCGAGACCTGGCGAGCAGTGCATCAACATCAATTCTCGTGTGCAATCCATCCAAGCAGGTTGGGGGTACCTGTCACCATCAGTTTGTGAGCTTGCTGAGTACTTGGTAAGACAATTTTACTTTCCTAATCTGTTTTGGGTAGTGATTGCCATATTTCAATTACGAGTTGCTTAATTAACGTCACAACGAGGTGTCTTGCTTTGTCACCTCAGTTCTTTTTGTTCGCCGAGCCTTCTTCACAGGAGGATTGATTCACGCATTGTATTTTGGCTGGCTTCCGTCAGAAGCCAGCAATTCATTTTATATTCGCCACCGAAAGGTTGTTGCCATTTGTATTTTTTTGTGTATTGATTGTGGTGTGTTATTAAATCAATTATTATTACACCGAATTTTATTTCCCTGGAAGAGGGGGTACTTATAGCCTTTTCAGTGAGATTAGAGATCAGGACCCACGTCCCTCGCAGACCGACGTTACCATCAGAGGAGCTAGTCAATTCCATCCAGGGCTCCCCACGTTAAAAAAGTGAGGTGGTTTTCCACTTCGCGTGGGAGGAAGTTTCTCGATCCTGCATCCGCGGGAGAGAGGTAATTCACTTCTCACTGGCGCCCAACGTTTTTAGGGGACTCCTGTATTGCTTTGTCTCACTTGGGGTTGTCTCAGTGGCACCCTTAGTTGATTGTTGGCGAGGGTTCGTGATCTCAAACTTCGAGCTGAAAAGGTTTTTCACTCATACGGTGACACAGGTGGCGACTTCTATAAGTGTGTGTAATAACTTTGTTTTCAGCGACCCGTTCGACGGTGTGGACTTGGCTGGACTGCTTAGTAAGTTTTGTGTTTTTTTGATACTAGTCACGTCGGGCGAAGGCTACGCTACGTACGGTTATTGTGGTTATATTGTCATTTTTGTGCGGCAAATTTTGCAGGTTTATGCGAAGCAAAGGCAGTATTATACGGCACGACATATCTTATTTTATTTATTGTTACACCTTTTTATTGCACTTGGCAAAACGGGGTTCGTGTATTGTTATATCACGAGTCGTCTTATCGGTGAAGAACCATTTGTAAGCTGGTTGGCTTTGTTGGGGTTCTGTCACTGGCCATAGCGATTACCCGGGCTGTTGCCAAGGTGTATATTTGGTGGGATTTTAATTATTTTTTAATTAAGCATTCCTGTTGTTTGTTGGGTGTAATAATTTTAATATTTGTTGAGATCATACTGGTGAGAAACCATTTTTCTTATATTTATCGATCAGTCTTTATTGTGCATGAGATACCGTGTTGTGACAATTCCTTATTCACTGTGGGTTCGAATATATATTTTAACAATTTACCAGGGTTTAACGAAGCGATTTATTGCGATTTATTAAGAATTCGCATCGGCGAGAAACCTTTTACCGTGTGAATTTCCAATTTCATTCATCATGCCTAAGAGAGAGTACGCTATGAATTTGCGAGCAGAGGAGCTCGATATAGAATTCTTTATGCGGGGTTTGTCCATTGATGCAAAAACGGTACCGGAAAAGCGCCGAGAGCTAGCGATTATCAATCGGTCCGAACTGTGTACATCAAGACCTACCATTTTAAAGAACAAACCCTCAGATTTAGCGGCAGAGATAAATTTGTGTAAGGGAAACATTGACGAATTGATGGGTGTGGTAACACGTCTAGAGACCTTGCCTAACCTCGATCTGTTGCAAAAGACATTCGATAGAATGGCGCATTATTCCACTCGCTTAGAAGCCCTAGAGGAATCGGCTAATGAAGCGCGACAACCGCTTTTACATATTTTAAAATTAATGCGCGAGAAACTTGAGGCAATTTTGCAAAAACAGTCGGTGGGGGGCGAAGTTGAACAACCGGAAGTCGAGGAACCCTTACATAATCAGCTGTTAGGCACTCCTAGAGGACAGTCCTCTGTAATTTCACCTAGAGCTGATGTAGAAATTGATAATGACCGGCATAGCGCCGAATTAACAGCTATTTTAAATCGGTTGGTTGACCGCGATGTGGGTACCGCAAAGCAAGTACCGGTATACAAGTGGAACCTTAAGTTTCATGGTACTGGGGGGTTTGCGGAAGTATTCGAATTTCTGGACCGCGCTAGCGAGTTGTCGAGGTCGCGGAACGTTTCGGAACAACAACTTTTCAGCCATGCGGTTGAGTTTTTCTCCGGCGAAGCACTACGTTGGTTTCGAACAATAAAATCAAGGGTTAATAATTGGGCAGAATTGCTCAATGAGCTTAAACTTCGTTTCTTATCGCGAGATTTTATGTCTGATTACGAAGATCAGATAAGAAATAGGAAACAACAAACCAACGAGTCAGTGTTTTCTTACTTGGAAGTCATGTCCGAAATGTTTTCGCGATTGTCGCCCGTACCTGCGTTAGCTAAGCGTATTTTAACAATACGAAAAAATATGCTTCCGAATATTTCACTCGCAATGGGTACCAACCCCATTTTAACGATGGAGCAATTGTCCGAGGCTGCCGTTTCAGCCGAGGAATTAATAAAGTGGACCTCTACTTTCGAGGCCACGACTTCAACACTAGAATCTCCTGCGGCGGCGACGGTTACGCCCGGACCCTCTAAAAAGAAATACCCCGGTGCTTGCTGGAATTGCTCGGGTCCCCATCGATTCACATATTGCGATAAACCCTTGGGAACATTTTGTTTGAGATGCGGACGTAAGGGGGTCACAACGGGTAGTTGCCCGAGGCGGCATTTAAAAAACGCTTAGGGGCGAGGCGATGTCACGGCGCATCCCTCAGGCGTGCCCGAAAAGCCGATGCTTTAACGTGGGGGAAATGGTTGGGGCGTGTTCGCGATTTTTGCAGATCGGATCCGCGCGCTTCCGCCATATTTTCTCATCCTACATCAGATGCGCGACCTTTTGTCAATTTGACAGTGCGTGGGATCAGCTTGACTGCTCTTCTTGATTCAGGAGCTTCACTATCCGTTCTGGGTACGGAGGCTCATTATATAATCGACCAACTCGACTTAAGTTTTAGGCGTGGTGCGGCGCTTTCACTGCGTTCGGCGGACGGTACTCCTCAGGATGTGTTGGGCCAAGTTGATATACCCATCACGATATGTGGGGTTACAAAAAGCCTGAGCGTGGTGGTATGCCGTAGCATTAAAGTTGGCCTGACTCTTGGAGTCGATTTTTGTAAACTTTTTGGCGTACGCGTTGATTTTAGACGCGACGAATTTTTAGTTGGAGAGGTTAATTCATTGGAGGCAATTAAGTCTCATCATGACCTCGACGTTGAGCAGCAGGTTGTTCTCACTGCACTCAAAGAAAAATTTAAGGGGATAGCTCATGACAGGTTGACACGTACCAACAAGGTCGTGCACATAATCGACACGGGGGATGCGCGTCCCATAAAGCAACGTTTTTATTCCCTTTCACCTGCAATGCAGGAAATTGCGCACAAGGAGCTCGATAACATGCTCGCGATGAACGTCGTGCGACCTAGTTCATCTGGTTGGAACTCGCCTATGCTTTTGGTTCGGAAATCCGATAACACTCATCGTTTATGTTTTGACGGGCGAAAATTGAATTCGGTGACCCGTAAAGACGCTTATCCCTTGCCGAGATTACAGGACATTTTAATGCGACTTCAGGATGCGCGATTTTTAACATCCATTGACTTAAAAAAGGCATTTTGGCAGGTTCCTCTCTCTCCGGACTCTTGCGAAAAGACAGCGTTTACCGTTCCGGGTCGGGGTTTGTTCGAATACACGGTCATGCCATTTGGTATTTCGAATGCTCCGTCCACGCAGCAGCGGCTCATGGACAACATTTTTGGACCTCTCATTGAAGAGAAAATTTTTATCTATTTGGACGATATTATCGTCGTGTCAAACTCGTTTGACGAGCACATGAGTCTGCTGGAAGAAGTCCGTGAACGACTCCGGGACGCCAACCTAACTGTCAACTTGGACAAATGCGAATTTTGTCGGTCCAGTTTAACCTTCCTGGGTCATGTTATTGACAAGTCTGGACTCCACACTGATCCGGCCAAAGTGGAGGCTATCACCAGACTGACGAAACCATCTAACGTCACTGGCGTCAAACGATTCCTTGGGATGGTGGGGTGGTACCGTCGCTTCATCCCTAATTTTTCAACTTTATCTGCTCCCATTACTGAGCTTACCAAGGGTCGCATTAAGCGCCAGACCGTCAAATGGACTCCGGAAGCCGAAAAATGTTTTGATGACCTTAAGTCATTGTTGGTTTCGGCTCCCATTTTGGCTAGTCCTGACTTTCAGGAAAAGTTTTACATACAGTGTGACGCATCAGACCTGGGGTTGGGTTGCGTTTTGACGCAGGGTGAAGGGGAGAGAGAGCGTGTCATAGCCTATGCATCACGTACCCTGAATAAAGCCGAGAAAAATTATTCGGTTACCGAACGGGAGTGCCTCGCGGTTATCTTTGGGATAGAGAAGTTTAGACCATGGGTGGAGGGTACAGTTTTTACGGTTATCACCGATCATTACTCCTTACTCTGGCTCATGAACATGAGGGATCCCAAGAACAAGCTTGCGCGTTGGTCAATCCGTTTGGCACAGCATTCCTTCGATCTCCGGCATCGTAAGGGGAAATTAAACGTGGTCCCCGACGCCTTATCTCGCGAGCCATTGAGCGTCTCATCTTTGGTATTGTCCGAGGGCGACTTGGACAGGTGGTACCGGCGCATGTTAGCGAAAGTAAATGAAACGCCAGATAATTACCCTGATTGGCGTATCGAATCAGGTAGGCTCTTCAAGCTGGTTGCCAATAAACACGATATTGCTTCAAACCTAGTTGAATGGAAGCAACTCATACCCAAGTCGCGTCGGAAGGACATTTTAAAACAATGTCACGATGACCCGACTTCAGCTCATTTGGGTATTTATAAAACTTTTTGTAAGGTTGGCGAACAATACTATTGGCCTAAGATGCGCGCTGATATTGCTCGCTATGTGCGTCGGTGCGCTGTGTGTTTGTCGTCCAAAGCTTGCCAGGGAGCTCGTTTTGGGTTAATGGGACGCGAAAAGAAAGTTAGGTTTCCGTTCCAATGCATATCCGTGGATCTTATGGGTCCCTTTCCTCGTTCGGCGAAGGGCAACACCATGCTTCTTGTAGTCTGCGACTGGTTTACGAAATTCGTGCTAGTTAAACCATTGAGACGGGCAACATCTAAGTCGGTATGTGAATTCTTGGAGAACGACGTGTTTCTTTTATTTGGCGTTCCCCAGATTTGCATGATGGATAATGGTGCTCAATTTATAAGCGCGGAGTTTCGGGAACTCATGACTAAATACAAGGTTTCTCATGTCTGGAGAAACGCTAACTACCATCCGCAGGTCAACTTCGTCGAGCGTTACAACAGAGTTATCGGGACGGCCATGAGGTCTTATGTGAAAAGCGATCATCGTACCTGGGATGTCGAAATATACAAAATAGCTCACGCTATTAGAGCCGCGACGCACGAAGTCACTGGGTTCACTCCTTCGTTTCTGAATCTAGGGCGGACCGTTCCAATTAGTGGAGATTATTACGGACGCATAAGGGATTTAGGGGAGGGTGACTTGGCTTTCGATGGTCGCGAGGGCGTTGCATTGGATATGCGTAAACTGAACGAGGTTTACGAGAACGTGACCAAGCATTTAAACGATGCGTACAAAAAGAACGCCGAACACTACAACTTTCGAAAACGGCCTGTTAGTTTTAAGGTCGGCGACGTAGTCTGGCGTCGTAATTTTGTTTTATCCAACGCTGGCGAAAAACGGTGCAGTAAGTTAGCACCTAAATATATTAAATGCAAGGTACGCGAGGTCACGGGTCCTCTAACCTATCGTTTGGTGAATGAGCGCGGTAAAGACGTGGGTATATTTCATGCGAAAGATCTCAAGCAGCATCCTGAGGGCGATGACGTTGGGAGCGTACAAGAGTTGAATAGGGGGTAGATTCACATTGCTTAGGGGGGAGGTTGGTGTAATGTATGTCACTAATTGGTCTATAAACATCTCAGATCATAACTACAGCGTGTTTCCTGTCGTCGATTCAATTTTTTTTTCCAACTTGCGTTTTGAATCGTCTTCGTGCGGCCTCAGGGCGACATTCTAACTTATGATCGCTTTACCACTTGATCATGGCTTTGTTTGTGTTCCGTGTATTCCGTAAGTCAGTTTACTGACTCACCATTTCCGTGGGGTCAACAAGTCCCGACCCAAATTAGTTTTCGGTCTTGGCGTTTATGGGGGCCGTCGGACTTCTTGCCTTGTGCAGGAACAAAGGGAGCTTGTTCGGTTGCTTCATCGGTGGGATTTGGCTATACCTGCACGCCCTGCTTAGGTTAGGCGTGCCGTTGCACTGTTGGCAGTGGGGTTTGTCAATCCTTGCTGGTTGGTAGTCGGCAAGTCTTCCTCCTGTTACGGGTGGGGGGGGTCGTCGGTCGTATTTTCGTCGAGACCATAGTGCCTTCAGCCATTCCCCAACTGTGATCCCGGTTTTGAGAGAGAACCGGGTGAGTTTTTCACGTCTCTCAATGACATATTGTCATTCCCCGGGGTTAACCTTTCCTCCCATCCTCAAAGATGGCCTGGTGCCCGCTGTCTTCTCGCTTCGGTGGTGTGCGTTTGTTAGCTGGCGGTCCACGACGCGTTGTTTTCACCCATACGCGAGGACGAGCTATCGCTCATATCATCGGGGTGGGGACGCATCGGCCATTAGGGTTGTTTATCCTTCCCACAATTCCTTATTTCCAACTCCACTTACCTCAATCCTACCAAACATTCCTTCCTCTTTCACATTGGGAACCTTTTAAATTTTCCAGGGTTGGGTTCAGGGTATATTTTGTTTTTTTCTCCTTGGTTTTTACAACATAGCTAGTAATCACAACATCCAGATGCTAGCTATACCATCTTTTCTGAGGAACATCCTTGTTTTCTCATGGCAGTGTTTTTGTTGGTTTTTATTAACCGAGTATTAGATTTATTAGCTTCTTTCTGTATGTTAAGGTCGTTGAGTGCCTTGCATCAGAATACATAGTAAGTCTGTGGGGAGCGAGAGCGTTCCTTCGACTTCATAGGAGGGGTCCTATGTGTTCCCTTCTCTTAGTTGACAGTCAAGTATTGTTTGAATCTTGCTGTTCAGCCTTTTTTGTTTTGGTGCGGGTCCGATGCGAGCCGTGCGCTTATCATTCAATGATAATTCCGAATGGATGCGTCTATGCCATCGGAAAATTACATACAATTTTTTTTTGTGGTTTTCAATAGCGATTTACGCTTAACCCGTAGTTCACGCTTTATGCGGTTTTTAAGGCAACGTGTCGTTGTTTTTTTGAGCTAATATGATATTTTTTGGAATTTTTTTATTCCACTGTCCCTGCCATGATGAAATCAAAGACTACCTATTACTACAGATTTTAATTTTATTACGATTGGAATTTTTACATTGAGCGAAGCGACATTCTTCTTTACCATTCAGCGGGCGCGTTTTGCGTTCACGGAAGACACTTGAGACCGGTTGATTTTTTTGAGCCACAGGCGATTTTTTTGAGCCTTTAGCCCTATTCATACCGGCAAAGACGCTTAGGGGGGGGGTGTATAACGGATTTTTGGATCTTA
This sequence comes from Podabrus alpinus, assembly GCA_932274525.1. Lineage (NCBI taxonomy): Eukaryota > Metazoa > Arthropoda > Insecta > Coleoptera > Cantharidae > Podabrus > Podabrus alpinus. The sequence goes on along the minus strand of OW026455.1, from coordinate 89,010,999 downwards.
TATCCGTTATCGATCAACCTAAGACAATAATTTGTTGACCACTTCCTATTTTATTCAAAATTATTGAGACGGGTCCATACACACTTCCACTGGCATTTTTCGTTCTTCCGTGAATACGCATGTCAGGCGGCCATGTTGGATGGAACTCCACTTTTGGTTCTGACCGTCGAAGCATATAGTTCGGAGTGTGTGTACTGCTGCAGTATAAGTTCATTTTATTGCTATTGCAAGTGAAGATTAATACAATCGAGTTAACTAAGATCTACATCGAGTACACGAGGGTGAGGCTGACATAATTTTTTGAATACGGAAGTTACCGTAGCACATTTTTCGTTTTGACATCTGGAAGTCAATCGCCATCTTTTTTGTGTGCTCGAGTATTTTATTCCAACTGCACTTTGTGCATGCTCTTGCGCCCTCTATTGGGATTTTGGAAAGTGACAAGTTGTCAACATACACTGAACCAAAAACAGCCCTAAATACAATGAAAATTTTTATAAAATTTATGAAAGTTTTCATAGATTCTCAGCCAAAGAAAAAATTCATTATGTTTAAAAATTGAATTTAATTAATATAATAACAAATATGTTAATTGAATTTATGATTTATTTTTTAAATTTACAAATTAAAATTAATAAATATAATGAAGGGATAGTTCATAGAATTTAATAATTAATATTTACAATATATGAAACGGATTGCATCAAATCTATAAAAATTAGTTATTCCGTCTATATTATTATTTTTTTTAATCTATAAATTATGTTTTTTTAATGTAGAAACTACTTCATTGTATTTATTAAATTATATCATTGGGTCTAGAAATTAATGCTTTCAAAATAAGAAATTAGTTTATGAAACCTATGAAAATATTATCGGGACTATGCAATTGATGTTTAATTTGTAAAACATTACTTTATCAAATCTAAAACAGTAATTGGTTGAGTTTATTAAATTTATTTATAGAATTTATAAAACTTCCTTTTTCTATTTATGAAATTGATGTTTAATTTGTAAAACATTACTTTATCAAATCTAAAACAATACTTGGTTGAGTTTATTAAATTTATTTATAGAATTTATAAAACTTCCTTTTTATATTTATGAAATTGATGTTTAATTTGTAAAACATTACTTTATCAAATCTAAAACAATACTTGGTTGAGTTTATTAAATTTATTTATAGAATTTATAAAACTTCCTTTTTCTATTTATGAAATTGATGTTTAATTTGTAAAACATTACTTTATCAAATCTAAAACAATACTTGGTTGAGTTTATTAAATTTATTTATAGAATTTATAAAACTTCCTTTTTCTATTTATGAAATTGATGTTTAATTTGTAAAACATTACTTTATCAAATCTAAAACAATACTTGGTTGAGTTTATTACATTTATTTATAGAGTTTATAAAACTTCCTCTTTCTATTTATGAAATTAGATTATCGGGACTATGAAATTGATGTTTAATTTGTAAAACATTACTTTATCAAATCTAAAACAATATTTGGTTGAGTTTATTAAATTTATTTATAGAATTTATAAAACTTCCTCTTTCTATCTATGAAATTAAATTATCGGGACTATGAAATTGATGTTTAATTTGTAAAACATTAATTTATCAAATCTAAGACAATATTTGGTTTAGTTTATTAAATTTATACGTTCAATTTATAAACTTTTTTGTTTATTCTATAAAACTTGTTCATTGAATTTATAAAACTGTTTCTTTCTTGTAGTCACTAAACCAATAACAATAGTTCCAAATAATATAATAAATATTCATATAAACATGCTTTTATTTAATTAAAAAATTTAATGTTAATAGTTTTTAAACATTTATAAAATTACAAAATATCTTTATATAAATTCAAAATACATTTTTTAACTATCGACGTTTTTCCGATGGCGGAGTCTTCATTAATTTTGTAGAAAAACGTTTGCACGAAGTTCCAAAACGTCGTGGACTCTTTTGGGTATTCTAAGCGGAATAAATGCATCAATTTAAAAGAAATATCGATGGCTCGTACGATATTCTTAAAATTGTACCGAACACCCGCAAAGTACACATAATAATCCTGGCAATTAAAAATCGAGGACCCAATAACGAAGATTATAGGGTGTGCCTTTCGTTTAGAAGCGCCACAATACTCCATGATTTTTTCTTCCAGCGCTTCATGAGTAGGGCAAATCACAAGAAATGAATTCTGGGAATCAATTACGCTGAAACGGGTTACAAGTTTTTTGTTGCTTTTAGCATCCTTCTTTACTTCCCGTTGATACGGAACGAGCGCCCCGTGTAGTGCCCAAAACGTTACAACATCTGTTATATCTGAAAAACAAGTTATTCGACATTATTATTTGATAGAAATAATACATTGTTAATAATTACTTACCCTCGTTAGTATCATCAGATAATTCTGACAAGGTGGAGTTAATATCCTTATTTTTTATACTCCCTTTTCGTTTTAAGTATTGCAATATAGTATTGCGAAACTTTGCCCATGAAGATAATAATGCTTCACATGTTACATTACCTTCCATTAGTACTCCAAAATCACTATCAATCTAAAAATAATATAGAATTAAATAAAATCGTTCTTAATAATACCAAATTTTTCACTTACCAATCGACAAGACGTTGAGTACGTCGGATAAAAATAGTTTTGCATTCATTTCGATGGATTTTTTAATTATTGCGTTTTGTTGAATTTCTTGCCGGAATTTACGATTTTTAAACTTTTTTGATCTAAGGTATACTCAACTCTTTATATACTCTAATTTTTGGTTGGTATTTTGCATTTTTGTTTCATTATATTTTTAAATTGATTATACAGGGTGTTTGTTAAACATACGGCAAAAATTACTTCATTTAAAAAAAAAGGATTTATTAATTTATTAATAATTATTTATTGTATAAGAAAAGTCGTTTTAATATAATATTCAGCTTTTTATGGTATACCGATCTATAAACTATGGTTTGATGAATAATATTCTTTAACCCGAATCATTTTTTTGCCATTTGCAGTATTAATAATACTTAACGGCGGTCCTATTACATCCATTATGTTAATTATGTAAAATTCTTTTAATTCTGAAGGATCTAATACATGATGAGCTCGAAAGTGTGATTCATATTCAGTTTTATCAAGCCTTTGGCAAAATAAATATATACAGAATCTCTTCTCTGAATTTCAACAATATTTAAAATGACATAGTTTTAAATTATTATCATTATATTTCGCTATATATAAATTCTTTTCGAAAGTAATCCCACGGTAAATGATTTTTGTGTACAGTTTTATATTGGTATCATCTTGAGAACAATTTAATTTATTACTAATAATTCGTATAAAACTATTTTCATTTACCTCATATTTTTTATCGAAAGTAAATTCACTAATATTTTGATCTTTTAGCAACAAGTGCGCAAATTTTAATTGAAATTTGTTTCCTAGCGTCAAACAAATATTTTTTCTGGTGGTAATTACACGAGAATACTGTTTAAACTGACGATGTTTAGTTTCAAACTTAAAACACCAAAATTTTCTAGGTGGTCCAGACATTTTTATCACAGTTGGATAATGAATCAAATTGTGAAATTTTGGTTTTAAATGATCATTAAACAATTCAACATACTGTTCGTTATGTTCTTTAATTTTAAGTTTTAAAATTTCACAATCAACGGTCGTCACTTCAAAACATAAAACAATATCAATTATATCAATTAATAATAAGATAAATCTCCATACTGGGTCATGCAGAGGTACTTTATCACCAATTATTAATGGGAAGAAGTTTGCGAAGGTCATCATTTCCCTTGCTGACATTTTTAAACGCTTTGCTGTTAAATGTCGACGTTTTATTTCACCTGAAATATTTCCTGCCTCGGTAGGCCCATAATTGAATAATTTCTTTCTTAAATTTAAAGTTTTCAGATCAAAATACTTCTTATCTAAGAAATACAATATTGCTTTACAAAAATCGTAGTGACACACTCCTTCAAAAATATCGTGCATTATATCCACACAAAAATTTTCAACCACATAGAAACTTTGAAATTGAAGTATATTGTGACATTTTAGTAATTCTAAACTTGTATTAAAGAGCATGTAATTTATAAAAGTACGCTACGGAACGGTATTGTTGAAATCTGAAGTTTAATTAGTTTTTGGGCTTTTTGGTTATGTTTTAAAGCATATTGAGCTTTGATTTTTTTCCCTAATGGGTATTGAGTATAAGAAAACAGTCGCGTTTAAACATTGTACTAAATTTTACTAATCTCTTCGCTAGATACAATTTTGTTCATTTTCGGAAGCAATTCATACAGGGTGGTCCAAAAAAATTTAAAGGATAATCCATATAAGAAGATAATCCCTTTGAATATCACTATATAAGAATTATAAGAAACGGGTATATTTTTGCAAAGGTTTATTATTAATTAGTTATTTATTATATTATATAGGAGAAATGTTGATCAAGAACAGAGAACTGGTTGATATCATGAGAGGTTGTAATGGCCCTAGAATAGACGAACAATTTAAGTTCTTGGACGAAGAGATGAAGAATCGAACAAAATGTGATGGAAAGCAATTTCAAGACTTGAAGCAAAAATTGGCACAATTTAAATGGCAATATAAATCTCGTTGGTTAAAGGCGTGCCGTATAGATAAATATTCATACAGGGCGATCTAAAAAAATTTTGTTGCTAAACCAAATAAGCAGTTTTTCGGTTAAGGAATATGATAAAATTGTATCTATCGATTTTTTTAAATACTACTAACAACCCTGAAAGTATATATCCAACTTAGAAATCCATTCAAACGGTATTTGATTTAATAGCACGTTTTAGCTCTCTTGCCCCACTGTGCGTCGGTCCCTCCGTGTTCAAAAACAGGGGGCAGGCACATCGAAAGCCAAGCCTAGCAAGCTACCTGAGATGTAAAAACAAAAAATGTTCATAGTACTAATTTATTACAAAAATTAATAAAGAACATGTCCTGGACCTATATTAATAGAGACACTTCTTAATAAAAGTAGAAGAAGAATTAATTACATTTAATTAAATAGTTAATAATTTAAAGTAATTGATTCATTTTCAAAAATGGAAATCATTGAAAGTAAAATAAATTATATTTATATAATTATTCCATCACATGGATAATATTAGATCATACAGTTAAAAATAATTAATTTATTTTATGGATGAACATTTGTCGATAAAGTCTATGAAACTATAGTTTTTATATTTATAAAAAAATTCATAAATACAAAAATATTTTTACTGGAATGCTGTTCATATTCTCGATGAAACTATTTTTAAACACTATGAAATATTTTTAATGAAATGCACTTCGTTGAATTAATTATTATTATTATAAAAATTAATTAATTTAATTAAGTAATTAATATTAATTTAATACATTACCTTACAAAGTTTACGAATTTAATTCCTTAAATATAGAAAATCAATTAATTACATTTAATAAAATACTTAATAATTTAAATTAATTGATTCATATAGTAAAAAAATGGAAATCATTGAAAGTAAAAAAAAAAGTTAATTGAATCTATCTAATTATTCCATCACATGTATAATTTTAGATCATACAGTTAAAAAAAATTAATTTATTATATGGGTGAACATTTGTTGATAAAGTCTATGAAACTAGTTTTTATATTGATAAAAAAAATTCATAAATACAAAAATTTTTTTACTGGAATGCTGTTCATAATCTCTATGAAACTATTTTTAAATACTATGAAATATTTTTAATGAAATGCATTTCATTGAATTGAAAAGGGGATCATAGATTTAAATAGTGCGTTTCATTGTGATTATAACAAACTCTATAAATTTAATAACTTTCATCAATGAATGCAGTTTCATTAATATCATACACAGCATTTTTTTCAGTGTAGCGCACCGAATTATTTATTTACCAACCCGCTTTTGTCGGTTAGTGCAATTAGTCAATTTTGTCGTCGTGTCCGTTGCCGATTGTTTCGTCGTACTGTTAATGTTTGTTGTGGCACGATCCACCGAGTAACCAAGCGAGCCTGCGTCCGACGTACTAGCGATTTTGGAGTTACCTTTTGGAGCACATCTGTCCAGCCATTGTCCTGTTGCCGAGTCGTGGGGTCGCTGAGGATTCATCACTCGAGTCGTGCAATCCTTCCTGGAGAACCGAGACCTGGCGAGCAGTGCATCAACATCAATTCTCGTGTGCAATCCATCCAAGCAGGTTGGGGGTACCTGTCACCATCAGTTTGTGAGCTTGCTGAGTACTTGGTAAGACAATTTTACTTTCCTAATCTGTTTTGGGTAGTGATTGCCATATTTCAATTACGAGTTGCTTAATTAACGTCACAACGAGGTGTCTTGCTTTGTCACCTCAGTTCTTTTTGTTCGCCGAGCCTTCTTCACAGGAGGATTGATTCACGCATTGTATTTTGGCTGGCTTCCGTCAGAAGCCAGCAATTCATTTTATATTCGCCACCGAAAGGTTGTTGCCATTTGTATTTTTTTGTGTATTGATTGTGGTGTGTTATTAAATCAATTATTATTACACCGAATTTTATTTCCCTGGAAGAGGGGGTACTTATAGCCTTTTCAGTGAGATTAGAGATCAGGACCCACGTCCCTCGCAGACCGACGTTACCATCAGAGGAGCTAGTCAATTCCATCCAGGGCTCCCCACGTTAAAAAAGTGAGGTGGTTTTCCACTTCGCGTGGGAGGAAGTTTCTCGATCCTGCATCCGCGGGAGAGAGGTAATTCACTTCTCAGACTTTGTTTGGAAAATATGTGCAAGTCACTCCCACTCGTGACGTCACACTCAGAAAGTCTATTGCTCGGCTATATTTTTTAATAATTATTTTATATTGATTGGACGTTATATATCGTCGGTTTAGAGGTAAAACTCACAAAGTACAGTTATATGTATAAAGGTATATGTAACTCATTTTTCATCAAAACTGTACTTAGTGAGTTCTACCTCTTAAACCGACGATATTATATTATGTTTACAATTGGCGATTTACTTTACCGTCGGTGGCGCCACCAGCAACAACAACATGACTGTGTTTGGACGTATATTTCGAAATTCAAGTTCATATTCTGGTGAAAATTTGCAAACATTTAAGTATGATGTTAAATTTATTGTAATATGTTTTACTGATTAGTTGATTTTGTTATGTTTTGAGCCTGAAGAACGAATTTTTGTTTTCATTTAATACGTCACTTACTAATTTGAAATTCTCCCGCATGGTGGCGTTTGCTTAATGTAAATTGCGAATACATACCACTATATTATGTATTGCAATATTAATTTTGTACTAGGCTATATATAATAAAAAATTATAAAATAATGTGCAATATTATGTTTATAAAAATGTATTATTACAATTCAATTATAAAAAAAATATGTATAATTTAATATATTAACAGTGGCGGCTGGCAAAGGGAGGGCGACTAAATATTTTTTTAATGCAAATACGCCGCTGAATATTAGACAATTAACGGTGGGCAGATTTAAAATTTAAAAAAAAAAAAGTTAAAAATATCATTTATTTCATTATAGCAAACCGCCATTATAGCAAACCACGAACATCCACAGATGAGCAGGCTATTTAAATAACCCCGCCCCCCTATTCAAGGTAATAGATTTGCGAAATTAAATTAATATTTACCTTCCACCCCCCAAAATCAAATTAAAATTTTAATTCAATATTCAGTTCACAAGTTAATTATTAAAACAATATTTTTTAGCCTTAAGTTTTTGAAGTTCAAATTTCAAGAACTTCTATGTAATGCATAGGCAGAAGGTGGTGTTCTAAGGCCGTATTGATTCGTGATTGCCCAGTTTGTGCGGCCTGTAGACCGCACTGGAGGTACGGTTCTCGGCTCCATTGAATGTAACAAATACATATGTACTATACATTTAGGCTATTATATTAATATATTTATAACAATAATGATGATGGCTTCACTAACCCTAATAATGTCGGCAATAAAACAATAAAAATCTTTTCGATACTATATTCGCACATAAAGTAATTATGTGCCCCCCCTCCCCGTAAACGATTCACTTATATAACAAATTGGAATTTAATTATTTTGCAAAAATAACCAAATTTATATTTCCTTTTCATTTAAATTTTGTGCCCTCCCATTGGAAGAAGTCACGAGCAGCCATTGTACGTACATTATAATAATGTATATTAAAATTCTATACCATACCGTATAGAATAGAATAATATAATAGCCAGTATATTACTGGCTGTTGATTGACGTCAATGGCCGCTCAATGACGACAATGCCCAACCGTGAAGGAAATTGACGTAAATGCCCGAATTGTCATCATTGACCGTAACATATACAAACGCTACTGATAAAAATTATATCGGGTGATATTATTAAATGCAGAATCAGTGAAGAGCAACAGGAGTTCAACAAAATCGACCCATCATTGATGCAAAAGTCTGTAGAGCTTAACAAACCGACTTTTATATGTTTTATCAACCTTTCTCAGGGTTTTAACAGCGTAAAACCGATAGATAGTTAAAATCTTAAAACAGAAGGTTGTGGACCCAAGAATTATAACCATTCTCAAAGAATTGAATATAGATAAAGGAACATAAGTTAGAGTCAATAATAAACTGACTAAAAGTGTCCCGTTGCAACAGGAATTACATAAGACGACAGTGATGGATCTTAACTTATTTCCATGGGAGGGTACAAAATTGAAAGGAAAAATAAAATAATAAATATATTCTTTGTTTGAAAAGTTTTCATTCTAAATGTCGCGAATGTGCTATTTTGAGTACAAGCCGGGGGGGGGGGGGCGTGGTTTGAAGTGTTTGACTACGGGTTCAAGCGATGTAGGTTATCGCTTGTCCACAATTGCCGCAAATATTTGTAGCTACAATGGTGTGGCACAATGACGGTACCCCCATCGTCCTCCATGTAGCAGCCGCCACTGATTAGAACAAATATTAATCTTTTTGCGGAGCTTATTCATAATCCATTATGTTTTGATTAGTAGGTAATTGCTTTGATTGTGCTGCCTAAAGGTCGCACTGTAGTCAAAATTTTCTGTTTTAATTTTTAAAATTGTTCTTATTAATATACGATATATATATATTTTAATGAATGCAAGGTGGTGATTTCCAGATTAAATTTTCGGCGTTGTGAGCACTTCAAGTGGAGATGCTATTATTTTGTTTAACAAAATTACATTATTCATGGAAATTTCAAGAAAAAACTTTCCATATTATATATTTTTCTTAAAATTCCCAAGAAAGTTGTAGATCATTGAATTCTCTAAACGAAGTTTCTTGTCTGATCTCGATAACTTGAAAATTTTATATTTTCAATATAAATGAAATTATTATAAATTAAAATAGGGGAGGGGGGGTTAATAGTACCCTGGTGATAGGACCTCTGGGACGACAAAAACATAGAATTATTATTGTGGACATGCATAATATAGCCTACATTTATCTGTAACGTAAAATTGAGCCGACGCGACGATCCATACCCTCAGTGTGGCCTTTAGGCCGCACAACCTAGACAATTACGAATCAGTAAACCAACATTTCTGCCTGTCTATTGATATAACGCAGCATTTATTCGTTTATCCCAAAACTTAGAAAGGTTTCAGTGCCAACCAAGACAATCATTCACTACTTACTTAGTAGAAAAGTAATGAATAAATAAATGAGAAGGACATGCATAATATAGCCTACATTTATCTGTAACGTAAAATTGAGCCGACGCGACGATCCATACCCTCAGTGTGGCCTTTAGGCCGCACAACCTAGACAATTGCGAATCAGTAAACCAACATTTCTGCCTGTCTATTCATATAACGCAGCATTTATTCGTTTATCCCAGAACTTAGAAAGGTTTCAGTGCCAACCAAGACAATCATTCACTACTTACTTAGTAGAGAAGTAATGAATAAATAAATGAGAAAAAACTATTAATAGTGAAAATAATAATATGAATATTATGTTCTCTTTTCAAACAAAAATGTTGAGCTTTGCTGTTATTATCGAAAAATTTGTAAGAATATTTTCTTCGCATGTTAGACGAGAAGTAGCAGGACAATAATGTCGAGGGGGGCAAGGTCCGCCTATACAAATCCGTTACCGCCTCCGCTGTCTCTGACTGTTATCCACTTGAATTCTAGATGGTTATTTTTGGTGTGATTGTGATGCTAGTTGAGGTACAGCGAGGAAATAATTGTTGATTCGAGTAGCGAACATCAGGTGAAAATCGTGATCCACTCTGTGGATAAGTTAAGTTGTAAAGTAAAAGAGAAGGATTGATCCAGCTCAAAAACTAGATCGTGAAAACTTTGCGGAGTAGCAATATTCCGAATGAATGGAAAAGTTTGATGATGATGACGGATGGCTCAACAAAAATACCTTCCGAAACAAGGTCCTGTGTACAACCCAGGTTATTTTTTTTTCAATCAAAGCTTTTATTATGAATTATCAGACAAACAAACCCTAAGGGAATTTTGGAAACACCTGGTGCAGTTTAAAAGGTTATCACCAGATGGCGCTACTAAATTGGAAAGCGAAATATACGGCTTGAGCACCAATCACGAACTTCTTGAAGATCCGTAGTAGACTTCAAATTAAAGAGCTCCATCTATTGATGGCATTTTCAACTATAAACAGTGTTTCCAAAATTACCATCCCAGGTTTGCCAATCAGGAAAATAATTCAGATTTATTTTCTAAATGGTAAGGCGGCAGAAAATGATCAACATTACCAATGTCTGTATACAAGTCCCCTGCTTAGGGATACCAAGATCTGCTTAGTTATATAATGGAGATCTGGTCGATTCCAGAACCTAATTTGGGTGGGGGGGAGGGCTAAAATCTCAACAACAAAATTTAATATATTATCGAAATTTGAAAGCATTAAATTCATGTAGTTGTTTGAATTGCTCACTTTTCTAACTTTTTTATTTAAAACTTTAAACGAACCATTCATTGGATATTCCCGATTCTCTTAGAAACAAAACCATCTTTTGCTATCCCTTTTTCCTTTTCGCGCAGAATAAGTTGGATTACTTGCTTAAATTTTATTGTTAAAACTTTGACAGTGACATATCGTGAATAGATCAATTATTATAGGTTTGTGATAATGACATAAATGACAGGAGAATCAACTGATTGGTTATTGTCAAAGCGGAACCTTTCATTGTAATAAGGGCATACCATTATCATTATAAATAGATGGCATCCTGGCGCTCATAACTATTTAGTACGCGATTGCTTTGGTTGTGCGGCCTTCAGGCGACTGGCCTAAAAAGGGGTAATGAAACTGTAAATCAAACAAAAAATTATAAATTTAAATACTGATCAATTATATTTCAGGTGACACGAAAGGTTCCATTAGATTTTATTTAGCCAAACAATTTCTGTTCCCAGATATTTTCCTCATACTAAATTTTGTATCTTTGTTTTAGGTATTTAATGATAACCTCACTAAAGCAAGAAATCGAGGTTTAGGTTGAGATCAGAAAGGATAGAAAATAATTAAAACTTGAAATTTACAAAAAATGTATTATTAATTTATTGTAAAAGGTAACTTACTTCTTGTTTACTTTGTACATTAAACTTTTGTTTATAGAAATCTTCTTCACCCACCATTTCAATCAAATGTGATGATGTGTCGATAACCTCATCTGAGGGAGATTGTTTGATTCCTGAATGAAGGGCTCTATTCTTTATAAATTGTACAAAACGGACACTGTTTGACCAATTAGTGGTATTGTTGTCCTTTTTTATTTTTTTTATTTTACGTTTGCTTTTACTTGAAATCTAGTTTTACCTAAAGTTATTTCAGTTAATACTAGAATTTACCAACAGCAGTCAGTTAATTCTAGTTTTTTAAATAAAGTCATCTCAGTTATAACTAGATTTAACTAAAGTTATTTCAGTTAAAACTAGAATTAAATAAAGCGGTTAGTTAAAACTAGATTTTACTAGTTAGATCATTTTTTAACTGAGTTTCAAATTTTTTGATCCAAGTTTAATGTTCGCCCTAGAATTTTTCTACTAATTTTTGTGTATTCCCGGATTTAATGTTAGTGTATACTGTATATGTTACAGTTAAAACCCGAAATCAGTTAAAACCCGATCTAACTAGTAAATTCTAGTTTTAACTAACTGCTTTAGTTAAAACTAGTTTTAACTGAGATGACTTTAGTTAAAACTAGAATGAACTGACTGCTGTTAATAAATTCTAGTATTAACTGAAATAACTTTAGTTAAAACTATATTTCAAGTAAAAGCAAACGTAATTAGATTAAAATTGTTTTATTAAGTTAATTCTGTTTATGTAATGACATATTGAATTGCAAAGAATTCCATTTTTTAACCATAGGCATCGCTTTAAAATGCAATTTTTTGCAAGAACTCTACAAGAATTCTGTACAGGCGTAATCTTTCGATTACGACTCCTATATGATGTTTCGTAAGTCTGCCTTAGCGCTGTCGACATCAGGAATTGGAATTGTTACATCATTACCTCCGATGTCAACCGCAGGATTGGTTGCAGCTGAAATCTTTTTCATTCTTTCCGTCTGTTTTTTCAAATTTTTTTACGCTTCCTTTCTAGCTGAAGAAATGTTACACGATGTATCAGCTAGCAGCGCCGGCGCCTTCTCTTCCTCCTCTGCTTCTCCTTCACCCTGCTCTGCATTCATTTGCTCAATAATTTTATGAAGGTCTTCTTCTTCATGGATATTTGTAAGTAATACATATGGCAATGCGATGAAGGGCTCTATTCTTTATAAATTCTACAAAACGGGCACCGTTTGATCAATTAGTGGTATTGTTGTCCTTCACCCGTGAAGCCAACATTTCTTCTATGTCCTGATTAGCTCTTTCAACCGGACCCTGACTCTAGCTATGGCGTGATTTTCCATGAACACTTTTTAATTCTGTATTATAAACAGAATCAACTTCTTACGACAATTTTGCGTTTGCTTTTACTTGAAATCTAGTTTAATACTAGAATTTCCTAACAGCAGTCAATTAATTCTAGTTTTAACTAAAGTTATTTCAGTTAAAACTAGAATTAACTAAAGCGGTTAGTTAAAACTAGAATTTACTAGTTAGATCGGGTTTTAACTGATTTCGGGTTTTAACTGTAACATAATATACACCAAGTTTCAAATTTTATGATCCAAGTTTAATTTATTTTATTTTTACTTAATATTATCGAAAACTGCTCGAGTCGTGTCCGTTACATGCAGTTGTGCAAACTTTCTTGGTTGTCTTTCAAGTGGGTACAGATTTGTGGTTCTGTGATACGCCTGTCCATGCATTTTAAAAACGTACGGTCATTGAAGCGAAAGAAGCAGATGAATTGTAAGAGCGGATGTGCTGACGAAAGTTCGTGCAGTAACGATTTTCTGAATCTGAAAGCATAGAGCGGAGAAAGTCGGGATATAACAATAGATTCTCACGTCGATCGAGCGGTTGCGGAATCTTCACTTTTCCTTTATGATAGCAGCGGTTAAATTGTTTAGTATCGTATCAACTGGACGCTCCTTGGCGAAATTCTTGGAGCCGTAGAACTGGCAAATGGAGTTCATATCTTCACAATCGTGTCGAGTAACGTGAGATTCATCAAATCTCAATGTTCTCGGAGTTGAATTGCTTGACTTTGTTGTCGATTTTCTTGCTGTCGATGCACCGCATGATATTGAGCGTCAGCAGGTTGCCGCGCTTGAGATTGTTCTAAAGTTTTATGTTGTCGACGGATAGCAGGAGACCGAGCGTTAGCTTCTCGCTGTGATCGAAATTGTTCTGTTGTGTGATTAGCTCTTGAACTTGTTTCTTCTCTCACGATCCAATCGCCGTCGCTTTGTAGCAGGATGTTCAAAATTTTCATTATCCATTATGGAAGTTCACATTATGCTGTTTGTAAATTACTCTGTCCTATATAGACTTTATCCGTTGATACAATTATCGTAGATGCGTTTGGTTTGGCACGGTTGTGTTTCTAGACCTCGGATGTGATTGTTCGGCCTACGGCCTCCCAGAGTGAGGTACGCCCGCTCCTCATAGGTTGGCAAAAAAACAATGGACCAATCCGAGATGCGTTACGGATACACTTGGGCTATTATTATATAGAATGCCGAGAGGAAAAATTACTTTCCCAATTTGAAAAAAGTACAATTACTTCTTACGAAAGTTGTAACGTTCAAAAGCGAACGTTATTTGCGACATACCCTATATAGCTGTTCCGCGCGATAACTTGAATAGTTATCAAAAACTAAAGGAGATAAGCCCTGAGATACGAGAGAGAAAATGGTCGATTTTTGTAAAAGACTCGTAAAATAATATTAATTTTTAACGACAATTATTAGTAATAATTCATTAGTTTTTTTATTACTACCTGCACGTCAAGTTGCTCACCGTTTCGGAGATCAAAACTGAGAACTTCAATTTCAAATATATTTAAGGAGAGTCGTAGCGAATATTCCTTTTGTGTGGCCGACTACATCTGGTTCCGGCAAGTCAATTCCTAGTCGCGGGTAAAACTTTGGAAATATTATTTCAAGAGCTCCTACGAATCCGGAAGTCAGTTGGAATACACAGGGTCAATTTCCAGCACGTGGGTCATGGGGAAAAACACCATCGCCTGCATTTTTTGCTCGACGTGTTGACGTGGCTGTATTGGGATCACGATAATTGTGGCAGTAATTTCATTTAATAGAACAGACACGCAGGGGAGTTGGTTTGTGTACGATAACATATGCAGCTTTGTATTTTTTAGCCTTTTTACCTCAAGCTTGGATATAGCAGGGAAGACAGCCAGGCCGAATCGTCAGGAGCGCTCTTGTGATTTAGCAGGGTACGCTGACCTGCGTATGTAACATATCCTTTTTTTTGTTCAAATCACCTTTTATCTGGAGCAGCTGGTAAGTACAGGGGTAGAGAGTGAACGGCCCAAGTGACAAGGAATATCCGAAAAAAATTATCCTTTGATATATAGGTCAAAAAAGGGATAAGGTACACAATAAGAGCTGGATAATTGAGGATTTTTAAGAATTAATACCGAAAATTGAGTAAAAACCATAACCCATGGCCGGGATAGGCTGCCGGCATCTTTTTCGCGTGGCTTGAAGAATTACTGACACGCCCCCAACTTTTAATTTCGAAAAATTTTGTGTTTATCACGGCCTTTTTGGCAATGTTTTGATGCGAATGTATAACTTTTGTCGGCGCAGAGGTGATCATAAAAAAAAATTCGAAAAAAGTGTGAAAATAAGAAAGATGCTGCGAGTTGAAATAGTACGGGTCGCTGATGTACCACCGGGTCGATGTGCCACATCGTCGGCCGGTCGCTTGAAATGGGGTGAAATTTTTTGGCTCCGATTTGAAATATTTTTGGAAATTCGGGAATGTGGGGATGTGATTAGTAGATATTAGTAATAAATATTCGCAAAAAAATGGAAAATAACCCGTGTATTGCCAAAAAAGTGAAAAAATAAATTTTTTTTTGCCTTCCAATTTTAGGGGTGTGCATTCGAAAAGGAGGGTAAT
Source organism: Podabrus alpinus (assembly GCA_932274525.1). Taxonomy (NCBI): domain Eukaryota; kingdom Metazoa; phylum Arthropoda; class Insecta; order Coleoptera; family Cantharidae; genus Podabrus; species Podabrus alpinus. The sequence continues at coordinate 88,995,418 of OW026455.1, read as the reverse complement.
CCATCGTCAAATCCTACCCTTACGGGGCGCCGCTCCGCTCTGCACCCCTCCAGGGCGGATTTGACTCTGGTTACTAGGCTAAACATACGAGAAGCGCCACCGATCAAGAAAACCGGGATTTATGCAACCGGGATGTTAGGGACCCTTGAAAATGCATTAAAAAGTATAGTCGCGGTATGCGGCAGTTATCTATTACGTTTAACCCCCAAAAAAGCGCGCAAAAACAAAAATAATCGATGTTACATGCAGTCGAGTCGGGCTGCAACTGCCTCTCCGCAACCTTTACCTTTACCTGATATGTATTTGATGGAGCATCCCGGCGTAGCCGGCCTTCTCCTTCATCTGAAAAGATACATTAGTGACGTTGGAAGTTTTAGAGACCGGTGGGTCTCTGGGAATTGGCGCTTGGCGGTCTGTCTGGTAAAAACCTGGTTTGTGACTGTGGGTATGGATATGTGAAAAGAAAGTTTTTGCGTTTATCGTTATAGTAGAGTCCTTAATTCGAAGAAAGAAATTGTGGAATTTCTATTGATGACCCCGAAGTGAGTGGTTTCTACTTGGAACTAGTTAGAATTGGCAACTAGTGAAATTTTAGTGATGCTATGGGGGGTGATTTATCGGAGCTTGTGGAAATTGGTCAGAAAATTACACAAATCTAGTGAATAAATTCACTTTCGAAGAAGTTTGTGTAGCTTAGGCCTGTGAACCTACATTAATCTGTGTGATGGTGGGTTTTGGTCAGGTGTTGTCCATGGTCAGAAGTGACTTGGGACGGGGAATGAGGAAGTCGTCGGTATTGTATTGACCTAGTTGGTTTACTAGTGGGTTTTCCGAAAATTTGGATTTGTTGTAGAGGTTGGTGGCATGTTTGCGATTTAGGGTGCTAATGAGATCGAGTTTGGCATCCGCATGAAGTCGTCTGTTAGTGACGTAGTAGGGGGCGTTGAAAATGGCTCGAAGATTTTTGTTTTGAATGACTTGAAGTTTGTTTATGACCCTGGGGGGTGCGTAGCCCCAGACAGGGGAGGCATAAATCATTGTTGGGCGGATTATGGCTTTGTAAAGTCGTAGTTTGTTAGCGAGGGACATGATGCTGTCTTTGTTCATGAGGGCGAACAGTTTATTGAAAAGGGCTTTGGCTTTACCGGCTACGGCGGTGGTGTGGGCGTTCCAAGTGAGACGTCGGTCTATGGTAATTCCTAGGTACTTGACCTTGGTTTTCCATGGGATTTGCTCCTCAAACATCCAGACACTGGAGTTGTGAGGCTTGCAATGATTTCGAAACATGATCGCGGAACTTTTGCTCGAGTTAACCTCGATGCGCCAAGTTTCGTACCACCTTTCTAGGTCGTTGATCGCCTCCTGGAGGCGGGTAGTGGCTATTTCCGGGTGGATTGAGGACGTGTATATCGCAGTGTCATCTGCGTAAAGTGAGATTTTTGTTGCGGGATCTGAAGGGGTTGGAATATCGCTCATGAAGATGTTAAACAGTGAAGCTGCAAGGATTGAGCCTTGGGGGACCCCGGAGGTGATGGGGCGCTCTGTGGATCTGGTGTTCATGAGTTTGACTTGAAGTTTTCTGTCCTGGAGGTAGGAGGCAATAAGACGAACTAGTGGGAGTTGAATTTTAGCGTGAAGCATTTTGAACAGGAGGGCTTCATGCCAGACCTTATCGAAAGCTTTCGATACGTCGAGTAGCACTAGGCCGGTGAATTCTTTTTTGTTGAGTGCCTGCGTGACGTGCTCAACTAGTCGGAGGGCTTGGTGGGTCGTGCTGTGTCCTGCACGAAAGCCGAATTGTTCGTTTTGAATAATACTGTTATCGAACATGGCTTCTTGGAGACGGGTGAGAATGACTTTTTCAACTACTTTTCCGATTGAAGGGAGCAGGCTGATTGGTCTATAACTTTTAGGACATTTGAGATTTTGGCCGGGTTTGGGGATTACCACTACATCGGCGGTTTTCCAAATTTGTGGGTAGTAGTTGAGTCGAAAGCATGCGTTAATTATGCCGGTGATGGCAACTTTGGCTTTTTGTGGGAGTTCTTTGAGGGCGGTGTTGGTGATACCATCGGGACCTGGGGCTTTTCTCTTTTTGAGACGTTTGATGGCAATGGTGACCTCCGTAAGGGAGGCGGGGCTGATGTGTGTGTCGTCGGTTGTGTTTAGGGTTGTGGTGACGAAGTTTGCGACCGAATTGATATGGTCTTGGTCTAATCTAGTGGTATTGGGGGAGCATTGCGCTTGAAGGCTGTCGGCGAAGACTTCAGCCTTTTCAAGATCGCTTCTGGCAGTGGTGCCGTCGGGGCGGATGAGAATTGGGATGGTGGCTTTCTTTTTCCCTTGGAGGGCGGCGGCCATGCGCCAGACGGACATGTCTTTAAAGGAAAGAGAGTTGATGGTGTCTAACCATTCATTGTCGTGAAACTCTTTGACCTTGTCATCGACTTGTTCTTTAAGGCGGTTGTATGCCCTTTGGTCGTCGGGGTTGCGGGTTCGCCGGGCGAGTTTCCTCGCTCGGTTTTTGGTTCTGATAAGGTCTTTTAGGGAGGGGGTGAGTTTGTCTCTGGCGTCTGTGGCGTTGACTTCATGTGAAGCTTTGTCGACGGAATCTTTGATGTTGTTTTGAAATTTGGCAATGAATTGGTCTAGGTCAGTGGGGGACTCGAAATAAGGGATTGGTCCGATATTTTCTGAGAGAGTGTCTTTGAAAGAAGTCCAGTCTGTTTTCGTTCGGGTGGGAGGGCCCTTCGGGGGTACCACTGGTCCGAGTGTCAGTAGGACCGGGTAGTGGTCGGAGTTTAGCTCTTCGCTAGTGGTGATGTCGTATTGGAGTTGTACGTCTTTGAAAATGGCTAAGTCCAGGACGGACGGCGTACCTGCAGCAGAGTAGTGGGTGGGGGCGGTGGGAGCGACGATCACGAAGTCCAGCTCGTTTGCTAGTGAAAGAAGGTCACGTCCTACATGGTTTGTGTATCTACACCACCAGTTGGAGTGCTTAGCATTAAGATCGCCGGCGATGATCTTCGCGTCGGGGCCTTCGAGAAGGGTTTCAAGGTCCTCTTTGAGGATGTGTGTATTAGGGCGATTGTAAACGGAGGAGAGTTGCAACCAACCGTGATGTGCGGTGTGGATGCTCACCGTGGTGACTTCAAGGTACTCTAGGTCTGGGGTCGGAATTGCGACGTGTTCTATGGATGATTTTACATAAATTGCGGTTCCGCCTCCGCGTCCGTCGCGGTCGTTCCTATAAAGTGAATAGCAAGGGAGTTTTTCCAGTTGGCCAGCTCTGAAGTGGGTTTCGTTGACCAAGATTACGTCAAGGTCGTGGTCGTGCGCGAACGCGAGAAGTTCATTTCGTTTGGCTGAAAGGCCGTTGGCGTTCCAAAAAGCCGTCTGCAAAGTGGTGGGTTGAAATCTGGGTTTAGACATTAACGGGTGCGGTGTTAGTGGCTTTGAAGTTTGTGATTGATTCGACAATGCTAATGAGCTCTGCGCTGGCATTGTGATTGCAGAGTTGTTCAAAGATTGCTCTTAATTGTCGGGGGGGGATCCCATCGTAGAAGGTGGTGGGCGTGGGGGTGGCATGTGGTGCTTCCCTGTGAGGGGCATGCCGGCTAGCGACTCCTAGATAAGATGGTCGACTGGGGCCTTGGGAGGAGGGGTAATTGTAAGTGGGGCGGCCGGCGAAGCGGGAAGCTGCTTCACGGGCTGAAAGTTCTCGTCTCTTTGGTTTGGGGAATTGAACGCAACCTTTGTAGTTTGCGGGGTGATTTCCTCCGCAATTAGCGCAGGTGGCCGGATCCTCACGGATTTTTTGGCAACTGGAGGTCATATGGTCCCCTGCGCATTTGACGCATTTGGGGGGGGGCGCGGCAGAGGGTTTGGGCATGCCCGAACCGTTGACAACGGTGGCATTGACCGACCTCTGTACGTTTGTGGGGAGTTTCAGTGCGGGTGTTTATTGACAGGACCGAAGTCATATCGAAAATTCTCTTGGCATCTGTATTGTGGGTTAAATGGACAAGGTACAGTGGCATGAGTTTTTTGTCGCGACCTTGGCGCATCTGAAAAACGTACTGAATTTCGAATTGTTGGGATTCGATGTCTTCCTTGACCTCGGCGGCGGTGATGGTGATCGGAAGACCACGGATGACCACTTTGAGTGGTTTATCTTGGGGGAGGGAGAATGAGTGGGAGGGGAGGTTCTTTTCCTCGAGAAGGCGACTGAGGGTGCGGTAATCGGTCTCAGTGGCTGGCTGGATGGAGATGCCATCCACGAGAGTGCGAATTTTTGTAGTGGCGATTTTACGGTCTTTGAGCAATTGGTTAACAGCTGGCCAGTTGTCCTTTGTACGAAGGACAATTGGGGGGATTCGGCTGGAGGAAGAGTACGTGGTGCGGTCTGGGTGTGAAGCACCCTGGGTGTCTGGTTGAGGGACGTTAGTCTGAGTTTGGGGGACGATTTCCATATCTTCATCGTTTGGTACGTCAGGGGTGTCAGTCGGGGGGTCATCCACCTGGAGACAGGCGAACCTGTTTTTGGTGGCTGGCCCAGAATCGTCACTGTCATTGCTGACGTTGGAGCGGCCACGTTTTAGGTTTCGGTCGTTTGGGGTGACAAAGGTGTCACCGCCGGTGGAGGTAGAGGGTTGAGTGTCCATTACCTCTGATGGAGGTTGGGCGGAGGAGAGGGTTTTCGCGGCTTTAGATTCAGAAAGCGAGCGTCGCGGATTAGGAACAGCCGATTCCATAAGGGGGCGCGGTGGGACTTTCTTTGTGGTCGTGGCAGGTTTGGATGTCTTGGGCAAGGTATTGACTACCTTTTTGGAGGAGGAGGTGGAGGGGGGGATGGGGGTCTTCCCCTTCCTTTTCCCTGAAGGGGCGTCTGCGAATGGTTTTGCAACCGGGGGTGGTCTTACGACCGGAGGTGGTTGTACAACCTTGGGTGATTGGGAGTTGGGAAGGAATGAGGTTAATTTATCAGTGAGGTCTTTGATTTGTTTGGCTTGTTCATCGATTTTAGCTTGTAGAGCGCGGTTTTGGGCTTTCATTTCCTCAAACATCTCGCGGAAGGAGGGATTGTCTTGGGTCATGTCAGTAACATTCGTCATTTTGTCAATAATTAAATGTTACAGTTAATTAAAAATTTAGTTATGATGGAAAATCTGTAAAATATTTAAAATGTTGTGAGGCAACCTTAAATTTATCTACTTGGTCTTGATTTTAACTGAATGCAAAAGAATTTGCTGACTTGAAATAGTTTATCTAAATGCACTCGAAAAGAATTTGATGAATGAAATAAATTTTAATATGAATGAACTTGAAAAGAATTTGATGATTTGAAAATATTACGTTATGTTGCGATAATATTATCTGAAAATAACCTAGGTTAATAAAAGTTTACTGACCTGATTATGTACACTGCTGTACATCGGCTGATTATTTCGAAGGGGGAAGGGGCAAAAGAACGCGCGATCTTATTAATGTGACGTAGCAAGCTACGTCACTTAACAGATGGTTTCTATTTTTGCCGGGAAAACTGGGAGGGTCACTTATAAGCGTTTTTAAACGCTTTGTCGGCGAAATTTAAATAGATAAGGAACTTGAGGTGTCACTATTCACTTCTATTTTAAATTACGTTGAGAGAACAGCAATGAAAATTGCTATTTGAACTTAATTCGTGAAAATTAAAGAGCGCAAAAATTGACGTGCGGTGTAGTCGAATGCAAGCAAGCGACTGCCTCTCCGCAAACGGCTAAGTCTAAGACTAGCTCAACTTGCACGTACCGTCAACAAAATGAGTGAGATTCCACCCGTTTACATGTAAAATTATGTACTTTCAAAGTCGATTTTCTCTATCAAAAGTTGGTTTATCCTGCTATAGGAGGGTTGCCGCTGTCATTTATTAACATTAAACTACCCGAAAGTCACCAAAAAATATTAAAATTCGATGATGGAACATTGTCACCGGTCCCAAGTACAGAGCTGTATTTTTTTTGTCTGCCGAACCACTCTCCATTTGCGTCCGGGTTTTTTTATCACGCTATTGGCGTATTCACAACACATTTTCGTGCATTCGGATATAGCTGCGAGCAGCCGTCCATAGTACGATTTGAAAGGCAACGTCTGTTGCCGAATTATAGCATTTTTTACCCTTCAGGTATTAGGCCCCTCAAGCAGACTTCTGTTTGGGACCACTGGTCCGGAATTTGTGAACCATTTGTTTATAAAATTGTGAATTTGAGTCAGGAGTTTCCTGTACTGTATCTTTCGGAGGTTAGTAAAACACCCTTTACCTCTCTTGTTTGTTTTATTGCCTCCACGGCGCACAGTGGGGTATTTGGCCTCAAAATGTGGCATAAAATACAAAAATCAAATGCTACATGCATATTCCCTATTATGATTTTTGTAAACTACACTATCTTGGGCACCATTGTGTGAATTTATATAGGAACATTGCTCGTTCCAACTTTCCACTACATCGTCAAAAGATGCTAATAATTTGCTGAGGGGAGGGGGTTAACACATTCTTTTCAAAGATTATTTTTGCTAGAAATCGTTATAAATTGTAACTTTTACTTATGGAACAAGAAGTTCAAATATCTTAGATAAAGTCTGTAATAATTGATCTTTAAATAAATATGGTTACAATCATATAATGCATTGTATTAATTTTTGTAAAAGATTATCAGAAACAAAAGAAGATTTGAATATGAATGAAGGTAGATGAAGTTACTATTTTTTTTTTTACGGATAATACTAATACTTGAGACTTTAAAATACATTTTTTGGCTGCGAATCTTTGCGAGGTTCTTTTTAATTCGCGTTTTACTTGGAGAACTCAAAAATTTCTAAGTCACCCTGTATATAGTTTTTATCAAATTATTTATCAATTTTACATGGTTGGATTCGTTTTTTTGAATGTTTACTCCAGAAATAGTTAAATTTGCGTTGCTGCCTATAGGTCAGTTAAGCGAAGAAGCACATGAAGCTTGCAATAAGGATTTCAAGAGATATCGTGAACATAACTCGAGAAAATGTAGCCGCGAAAGTTCAAACAGAGACGTTCTAAACAGATTTCTTTTAACCTCTGACCCTGTTATAACAAACAAAAGAGAATTACCCAAAAAAACCTTCGATACTTATCTCAGCAGATATTACATTTATTAAAAGCCCCTACTGACCAAGTCATTGATGATCAAACAGATTTCCGAGAGTGACGATGACGATACGATGCGATCGATGGATGATGACGAAGAAGATGACCAAGACATTATTTAAAATGTTTGCTTTATTTTTACTTTTAACGCTATTACTTGAAAAATAAATATAAAAATTATTAACTACTTCCCTTCTGAATTTTTTAATTCGTATCCATTAAATATTTGTTGTATTGTGATATCACAACCTGTATTTTCGGATAAGTGTATATTTACATGATATTTACACATATCTTCCAAAAACTATTTCTGTGTTTTTTGCTGATGATGTTAATTTTTCAAAGTTTTTCAAATAAATTCATTTTCTTAATAAATAAATGCACCAGAATTATGCAAAGTATTTTTTAGATACTACTAAGAGCCCTGAAAATAAATATCCTACTTAGAAATCCGTTGGAATAGTATTTGATTTAATGCCACCTTTTGAGGCCAAATACCCCACTGTGCGGCGCCCAAACCGCAACATCTCAATTCTTTCTTTCGGCTAGGTGGATTGTATTCTAGCACTGTCGTGCAAATTCTAAACGAGCTCACGCCCAGTTCGCTCTCCGACTGTGTGGCTAGCTGTCCAGCGGACTTAAGAGGCGAAAGTGTCAGCAATCGACGCTACACACGCAAGCCCCCTCACCACGTCAAGGTTCAGGTACATTCGAGGGGGCATTGAAGGGATCTGGCACTTATCTACTTTTAGCAAGTGGATATTTGATATTTAGAAACATAATAGATAATTTTTAGTTGTAGTACTAAATAAAGTGAGTAAAATTAGGTGGGTTCATGCAGCTAACTCAAAATAGCCCAAATTCGAGTTACCTAGTTGTAGTACTAAGGGGACGATATGTATCATTCCTAAAAGTAATTAGGCTAATACAGGCTGCAAGTCAAAAATTATACAATCAATTATAAAATCTCAATTTATAACGTCAAAATATAATTATATTTTATTCAGCGTCCAAAAAGAGTAGTTGCTTAAACAGTAAGAATCATGGTAAAGACGAAAGAATATTCCGAAGATCTGAAAAATGCGATTTTGAAATAATTGAAAATTGGAGACTCATTAAGGACAGCATTTAAGAATATGGGTCAGCCTTCAGCCTCCAACTTGCTTATAAGAATACGGGTCGGCCTTCGTTGGAGGCTGAAGGCCGACCCGTATTCTTATATGCTGTCCTTAATGAGTCTCGGAATATTCTTTTGTCTTTACCATGATTCTTACTGTTTAAGCAACTACTGTTTTTGGACGCTGAATAAAATACAATTATATTTTGACGTTATAAATTGAGATTTTATAATTGATTGTATAATTTTTGACTTTGAGATTGTATAATAATTGAGATTTTGACGTTTAAAATAATTACCTCCTTGATTTAAAATACTATTCTTTTCATTGGTCGAAATTTGTGTGACGAATTTGCGTTAACAATTTTGTGTGACGAACGATTTTTTTCAGTTAACTGCCCGTGCAATACCCGTGCGATAAGAAGCATAGCTTCAAAAGTTGAGAAAAACAAAATCATTACCACATGATGAATAGAGCTAAAAATGAAAAATTCAGAAAACATCGATTTTATTGTTTTACGGTTGGTAGAAGTTTGAGGTTAGAAAAGCACATTGTTTCGCTTTTTTCAAATCGTACATCATTTTAAATTTTTTCCATATTAAAAGTTCTCAGCAGGATCGAAAATGACTGAAAAATTTGATACAAATTGGGACGTGGACAATTATTACGATGAAACCGAACCTGAACACCATTGGCAATTACGTCGAGCATTTATGATTGCACACCAGGATAAATTTTCAGAAGACTACCTCGTTTCGTTGGCTCGCGCTTTCACAAACATAGAATTTATGGGTTGCAGGTAAGCCGAAGTTTGTAACTGTAAAACCTCAATAATTTATCATCAAAGTTTTAGCTACCCGGTAGCCGTAATGCAACGTGTAAGTGAATTATCAAAGGACGTTGCTCGAGACTATCGCGAGAGCAAGAAAACTAAATTGCAGAAGACGTTTGTAAGTGCTACAAGCGCTGCAGAAAGCAAAGTAAACCGTAAGTTCTGTTTTATCATTCTTTCGATGCCCTACTTAACACTTCTTTATTTCAGGTGGTAACGAGGGTGGTAACCCCCCAGGAAAACGAAGCAACATTAATGAAATCAATAAATTTCTTTACATTTTTACACTTCCAAACTTAATTTAAAAAATTCATAACAAATTTCGATTTTGTAAGTAATATTTCTTTGAAAATAAATATAAATTGTATTGAAAATTTTATCAAAATTGAACCATATAAAAATCCTCGTATATAAGGACACAATTTACAAAAAAAATTTGGTCACTTGTCGTTATCACTATGTAAACCTTTGATCGAAACACTAAGTTGCTCCAACTGTTCGATTAATTGACTCATGGTGTTTCTCGAATGTTTTAATCCTTCATCGTTAAGAGATGGATCGTTTGTCATAACTAAATCGAAATGTAATTTGGCGAATTTCTCTTGTTGCTCCCGTATATTCGTCATTTGCTCCATTGTACTTCCTTTACCGAAGGCTTTTAATTTATTTATTTATTTATTTCTACATTAAACGACAAAAGAGTCAATTACATGATGTGTCGTTAAAAATACAAACATATTACTGCCAGCATGGGCGAGCTGAAAAAACTCCTTCTATTTACATCGGAGAAATAGCTTCGCCATACTAATAGTGCAAACAAAAACAATTACAAACTTGAATTAAACTGACAACAAAACTTTTTACACACGAATTAACGTAAAAAAAACATATGTTGGCATGCATTCGCATTGCGAGCCATTCTGCTGACCGCCGAGAACATTAAGTATAACCTTGAGAAAGGCTCTATTGTTGTGTCCATAAATGGTTGGCTGTTGCGGTATTACATTGTTTATCGTGCAGTCAGAGAAAATATGGCATGAGAAAAGTTTGTATATGTTAGATTAAGTTTTGGTAGTAATTAAGTTTTGTTAGTTTAAGTTTTTGTGTTTCTAAAATTAAACGCCGAATGATAACTTGGGATAGGCAACACAAAAGACTGAAAAATGAGAGATGAGAATCAAAAGGGTGAATAAAAAAAGCAAGAGGGGTTGCCGGGGAGATATAAACAGGAGTTGAATGGAATGATGCAAAAAAAATAGTCGTATAAAAAAATTGAGGAGTCCGATTTTATGAAGCGAATAAGATAGTCGCAAAATCGGGAGTTAATTTGAAGAAGCGACAAAGTGAGTCGCACAATTATAAGAAATTCAATTAAAAAATTGAATTGAATACTGGAGTTCGCGTGTGCAGCACCATTGGAAGAATAAAAGAGAGAGTTAATTTGAGAGCCACAAGTGGACTGAGATTGTTGCAGGTCAGAAATTTAAAGCAAAAGCAGGACAAATTGGACCAGGCGATTTTTGATAAGAAGATAGTGAATGTGCGCTATAGTGTGCGAGTCCAGCCGAGTTATCATCCACATAAAAAAGGTTAGCATAGAATTTGTTTAATTAAGTTGTTCGATTTTCATGTTTATTTGTTGTTATTTGTTTATGTTAATCTTATGTTAGTTGTTTATTAAATGTTCTTAAAATTTAGATTTGCGTATTTTCTTTGACTGTGTTGATCAGACATACGGAAGCAACAAAATGGGCGAAAGAAATACTTTCCAATGTATCGAACGCATCACATAAAGTAATGAAATTCATCAACCAAAGCAAAGAAAAACTCGAAGATAAGGAAAACGCACAAAAAAATGTTGAAGACATGAAAGAAAGCACCTTGAAACTTGTAGAATTTATACTGAAGGGCAATGACAACATACGAGGGACGGGTGAGCCTTCAGCCACCCCTCCCCCGTCCAAAGTAAACACAGCAGAGGCGGCCCCTGCCACCCCCGCGAACCTCCTCAAGGTCCGGGTACCCAAAGAAACAATTTCTTCCCCTCAGGAAGAGCCCAAAAAGCAGGACCCACCTAAGGATCATTTTAAAGTTGTTTTCGGAAGTAGGAATTGATAAAGGATAATTTGAAGTCTTGATGAAGACTTTTAATATTAATAATTTTTTTTTCAAATAGTAAGATAATTTCTAATTTTGGTTCGAATAGTAATTTATCGTTCGAAAGGTAGTTATTAATTCTGAAATTGTTGACATCATAGATTTAAAAATTGTTGATAGGTTAAAATTTTTGATTTCGATTGATTTTATAAATTCTTGTTTGTATTGATCTTCGACGGGGATGTTATGAAATATAAGGTTTATGAAATTATATTGTTTTCTAAAAGGTGAAATTGATTTGTAAAAAGGGTGCATATCAAAAATTTGGATAAACGTCCAAGATGAGAATTTTGATTTATGCATTTCCTAATTGTCCAATATTTCGGTAATATCGGGTATAGGATATTTGCCATTTACTGTAATTTGGTTCATTTGCTGATGCTGGCATGCTAGAAATCTGAAATGCAATTTGGTCTTTCTAATTCTTTTAAATGAATGATTTCGGCTGTGTTATTTTACTGTTGATTGTGTTTTTAGAATTTACTTTACATATTTGCGTCAGTTTGGTAAATGTATTGCCATGAAATGCTACCTTTTTCTATGACACTTATTTTTTGTTGTGTCCCGACCAGCAAATGAGACTTCTCAGGGTCAAAGGTGGGTAAATGGTCCAGATACAGAGAAAAAACACTTTGCCAAATAATGCTATTGTGCATTAAACTTTGAATAAATTCAAAACTTTAAGTTACGCCAGAACCTTTTTTACTTATATGCTGTAAATGTGAATCAAAAATGTACTCAAAATAAATCAAATTAAAAAAATACCTTTGTTTATTCAATTTCTAGACAATTCATAAAATTTTTTATCAAAAAGAAACAAATCAAGTGTACAAATTATTTTCTGAATAACTAAAAATATACCCCTTTTAAATTAAAAATTATATCGCACTTTTAATATTAAGCAATACGCGCTAGCAACGTTTTTAACCGCACAAAAGAAAAAGAGCTCTTTAACAGTCTTACCGGCAACCGTAGAAGACAAAGCACAGCGAGTCGGGCTTCCGTGAACGATATGCTTCGTAAAAACGGCCTGCTTATTTTCTCCGAATGTGATGACGAATAAAGATGAAGATGTACCATAAGTTCCATAACCAATAAACCCCACAAAACCAGTGGTATCCATAATTTTTACAACCTTCCAAACAAATTCCAGAACTTCTTGAGAAAAGTTAAATCTACCATTGCTTCTTCTTTCAAATTTATAAATTAACTTCACTATCTGACTTTGAATAACTTTTATAAAAATAAATCAATAAATTCCAACTTTGTAAAATTCACAATTTCGTACGTCTTTTCTCTTCAAATGTTCGTTCCCCAATCTTTTCAAAATATCCTCTCCCAATACGTCTGTACTCGCCGATCGCTCTGGGGAGAGTTCCATAATTTTCACACTTATCTTTTTTCGAAATTTTCACGAGCAGGCGCGTTTTAATTCCATCCTTCTCTTTTCCGAAATCAGTCCATCCTTTTCCAAATCACTAATCATTTTTAATAATTGCCACTTAATATCACTTTTCCCTAATAATTTTAACAAATATTAAAAATTACCCACCCAAGTAACACACGATCGTATATTACATAGATAATATTCGAATATACAAACCGTTATTTATGAATATTATCTGTATAATAAAAACGTGTATGTAAACGTGTCAATGTCGCGGTCATACCCTAATATCTATACGTATATGTTAAACATGTAGTAACCGTATTGGACGTACGTATACTATCTGTATAATAAAAACGTGTATGTAAACGTGTCAATGTCGCGGCCATACCCTAATATCTATACGTATATGTTAAACATGTAGTAACCGTATTGGACGTACGTATACTATCTGTATAATGAAGACGTGTATGTAAACGTGTCAATGTCGCGGCCATACCCTAATATCTATACGTATATGTTATACATGTAGTAACCGTATTGGACATACGTATACTATCAGTATAATATCTGTATAATAAAAACAAATTAAAAAAATAATAAAAATTATTATTAACATTTCAATTATTTTACTAAACAATTTATCTATTATCACATCTATACAATTTCATTATTTTAAATTTTACTACTTATTCATGGTAATTTTGGTATTCATATTATTGCGTCCTGTTGTTTTTTGTATATCTGTATATTCCTGATTAAATTCTAAATTTTAAATTTATTTATACACGTACTACTTACTTTTTCTACCAGCTCGATTCGATGTGTTGTTTTTGCATATCTGAAAAATCCTAATTAAGTTGAAATATTAATTATATATACTTACATTTTTTTTCGGCTCCACCGGGATTTGAACCTAGGACCTACAGGTATTGAGTCTAACGCTGTAGCATCTGTGCTACCTGGACGTGATTGACTATTGTCATTTTAAATAGTCATAAAAATCCTATTTTCTAATTCGAATTTTAAATTATAAAAGACTAGCTATTAAATAATATAAATATTACTACAAAATATATATACAAAACGTATTTTACATTTTTTATTTTACATTTTTATTTTACAATTTTACATTTTCTGTATTCACGTTAACGTCTTTGATGAAGAATTGGAAAAACTGCATAACCTTTTTTATGCTCAATAATAATGCATTCTATTTGGGACAGAATAATATTTTCATGTTTAATACCTTCGTGGCATACATAATAAATATTTAATTTACTTGATTGCAATGGAGTATCGTACAAATCATACATGTATCTATAAGAAGTACCCGTGAATTGATATTTACCATGTAAATACAAAATCGAACGTATTCTAAAAGCTTCGCCCTTATTCACAAGCACAACATTATTGGGAGTACTCGCGGAGTAGATATGTTGCTCGGAGCTCAAATATTAAACATTAATTATTGGCCTTGTTCTTTTTCCAAATGATGTTAGGAAAAATCTTGTTTACATGTATCAGTGGAAACCCAAGTAACATTTTTAGCCTGCAAATTATTTGTGTATTTGAATAAATGAAAAATTTATTTTTAAAATACACATTGTAAAGTGACTTCAAAATGAGTTTTTAAAAATAGCAACTTTTATCCAAAATTTAAAATTTCATCAAAAACAAGCACTAAAAGTAAGCGCGCAAATAATAACAGTTAAAAATTTTTCAAATTTAATTAAAAATTTTGACATTAATTTCAAGCGACTAACAGCAAAATTTGCAAAATACACGTGGTAGAGCCTACAAAGTTTAGTGTTTAAAAATAGCAACATTTATCAAAAATTAAAAAAAATTTCACAATCAAGCATTATAAACAAGCGCGCAAATAATAGCAGTTAAAAATTTTTCAAATTTAATTAAAAATTTTGACATTAATTTCAAGCGACTGACAGCAAAATTTGCAAAATACACGTGGTAGAGCCTACAAAGTTTAGTGTTTAAAAATAGCAACATTTATCAAAAATTAAAAAAAATTTCACAATCAAGCATTATAAACAAGCGCGCAAATAATAGCAGTTAAAAATTTTTCAAATTTTATTAAAAATTTTGACATTAATTTCAAGCGGTGTGGCTCAGCACAATTTTCAAAATATTCGTGCAAGAGCCTACAAAGTTTAGTGTTTAAAAATAACAACATCTATCAAAAACTAAAGATTTCTTTAAAATTAAGCAGTTAAAAAATTTTCAAATTTAAAAAAAAAATTAAAAATTTTAATGCTTGTACTTGTTTTGTTTTTATTAATTAATAACAGTTAGTTATTTGTCTTAATTTAAATAAAAATTACACGTGGTTATAAATTATTTTAGATAAATACTGGTTAATGTAATAAATTATAATGCTTGTAAAAAAGTATATATGACGTGTTTCTCCCTTTTCTGCAACATGCATTTTTTTTAAATAATTCATAATATAAAATTGATCTGAGAAACATTTCAGAAAATGTTTTATTTATTTTAATTTAACACTGATATTTTTAATTTTTAATTTATTTTTATTACTTTATTTTTATTTTATCATTAAACATTGTATAAATTCAACATTAAACATTTATTCAAAATTTATGCTAATTTTAAAATTACGTTTTTGTAGTTGGCAGATTAAAGGTATAATCTACACGTCCAATAAATGAGTACTACAACTTAAAATTCTACCTTCAGGGATGACATTTATAAAATAAATCGCTTTAAGTCTGTGCGTATACATTACACGGCTATTCAACATTTATAGTAATCCAAAATTATACTCTTTTACCGTTGGAATATTACTGGTATAAACTACACGTCAAATAAATGAGTACTACAACGCAAAATTCTACCTTCAGGGATGACATTTATAAAATAAATCGCTTTAAGTCTGTGCGTATACATTACACGGCTATTCAACATTTATAGTAATCCAAAATTATACTCTTTTACCGTTGGAATATTACTGGTATAAACTACACGTCAAATAAATGAGTACTACAACTCAAAATTCTACCTTCAGGGATGACATTTATAAAATAAATCGCTTTAAGTCTGTGCGTATACATTACACGGTTATTCAACATTTATACTAACCCAAAATTATACTCTCTTACAGTTGGAAGATTACTGGTATAATCTACATGTCTAATAAACGATTACGATAACTCAAAATTCCTCCTTTCTAGAGGACATTTGTAAAAAAATCGCTGTAAGTCGGTACGTCTACATTACACGGTTATTCAACATTTATACTAACCCAAAATTATACTCTCTTACAGTTGGAAGATTACTGGTATAATCTACATGTCTAATAAACGATTACGATAACTCAAAATTCCTCCTTTCTAGAGGACCTTTGTGAAAAAAATCGCTTTAAGTCTGTCCGTCTACATTACAGCTTATTCAACATTTATACTAACCCAAAATTATACTCTTTTAAAGTTAGAAGATTACTGGTATAATCTACATGTCTAATAAACGATTATGATAACTCAAAATTCGACCTTTCTAGATGACATTTGTAAAAAAAATCGCTTTAAGTCTGTCCGTCTACATTACACGGTTATTCAACATTTATAGTAATCCAAAATTATACTCTTTTACCGTTGGAAGATTACTGGTATAATATACATGTTTAATAGACGACTACGATAACTCAAAATTCTACCTTTAGGGATTACATTTATAAAGCAAATATACGCATCGTATAATATCCGAATATTCTAAGTATAAGTACATGAAGTGTATATGATACACGTATATTAAATATACGAAAATTATACCTATCCGTTAAATATACCTAATTTCCCAATAATACACGTATATCATACGAACGTGTGTTACTTGGGCAATTTGTTTCCTCATTCTATTGACTTACTAATATTTTATTTTATGCTTTTGTCTATTACATTAACAATTTTCTTTTACAGAGGCGGCGTTCATTTAAATCAATTTACCCCGAGTACAGAAACAGATATGAGGCAACAGCATTTTTAATAACTTTCAAGTATTCGAGATTCTGGCATAGCAAATATTGACCAAATCATAGTGAATTGACGAAAATTGCAATTGTGTTATAGCTCATTCTCTGGACCACGCAATCCTCGGCTTAATTATGTTGTATTCAACCCTTATTCTGGGCAAAACACGACAGTATCTATAATCATTAAATATGCTTGTTAGTCCATATGTAAAATTTGAAAATTTAGGATTTTGAAAATTTGGAATTTTTAAGTTTTATATTAATTATTTAAAATCGTGTATTGTGGAATTGCGTGAAAAAAAGAAAATTGCCGTTTTGTTTTTTGGAGATACTAAAAGTGAGTAACGGTCAATATAGTGGTTACTGAATTTTTTCTTTTTTTTGTTATTGATTTTTAAAATTAGTTGTGTTTTATTTATAAAAAGATGACAATTTCTGAAATTTTTTCTTTTAAAATTATTGTTTGATTTCCTATTTGTGTGTTTGAGGTTTTTCTATCTAGATTTTGTCTTTTGAAATTTATAAATTCTAAATAAGGTGATTTAGTTAATTCTGATGACTTTAAAATTTGAATTTCTGATTGAATTATTGATTGTTGATGGTTATTTAATTTTTTTCTTTTTCGGTTATTGATTTTTAAAATTTGCTGTGATTTGTTTATAAATAATTTGAAATTTCTAACCAGATTTTGTCTTTTGAAAATTTGTTGTAATTTATTTAAAAACAATTTGAAATTTTTAAAATGTTTTCGCTTTTAGGCTTCTATACAAAGTATAGCAAGAAGCCTTATGATCTGGCTCCGTGTCTGTCCGTCCGTCTGTCCGTCCGTCCGTCTGTCTGTCCGTCCGTCCGCATAATTCAAAATCACACAGAGCGTTTCAAATCGTGTTGAATATACTCAGTGTGTATAGAGGTCTAAGAACTGGGTACCCAGTGCGCTATTATTTTGGAAATAGCTGTCTTATATAGACTTATATCTGTTTTAGGCTTCTATACAAAGTATAGCAAGAAGCCTTATGATCTGGCTCCGTGTCTGTCCGTCCGTCCGTCTGTCCGTCTGTCTGTCCGTCCGCATAATTCAAAATCATACAGAGCGTTTCAAATCGTGTTGGAAATACTCTGTGTGTATAGAGGTCTAAGAACTGGGTAGCCAGTGCGCTCCAAATTGTGTTGGGAAACACTCTGAAAATGAGTAGATATGTGAAGAAGGTTGCTGAAATATACATAACTGAGTGGTTTACCTATATATTGTTGATCTCTTTATTTGATCCGTTGATCTATTGATCCATTGAGTTTTTTAACATGGAACATGTTTTCACGGTCGTTACCTCGCAAAAATCGACACCAAAAAACCGACACCAAAAACCGACAGCAAAAACCGACACCAAAAATCGATACCAAAAATTGGCACCACATGTATAATTCAAATTTATAGTTTATAATTTGAATAGAGTAGATTATCGAATAACATCTTCCCATTCACAATAATGAATTTTCAATAACAAAATTTTCATTACCAAAAATTTAAATCCGAAACCGATCGCAAAAAGCAAATTTGCTTATATAGTAAATTTTTTATTACCAACACAAAAATTAAGGGATTATCCCCCGTGTAACACAACTACGTGTAATACACGGTTACACAACTACGCAGCACTTCGGAAAACGGTAAAAAGAAGAAGAAACGAGATAGGCGCCACTCCCGCGGCACCCCTAAATCTCGAGGAAAACTATGATAAATGGTTTGGTACCGAAAAACAGGTTCCATGTTAAATCTTCATATTTAGCGAACGATAAAGCCCTGTTTAGCGCCCCTTCCACAACCTTATTTAATTCTCGCAAAGCCATTTTTTGTAAAGACATTTTTAGTTCACGTTCAACACATTTAAGTCATAATAAATCATTTGGATTATATAGTATTTTTATTAAATATTAACGGATTAACGTATTAACGTTAATCCGTTAATCCGGATTTAAGTTAATCATTAATAACCGTTATTTTCTATCTCCTCGATTTTTGTTTCTTCTTTTCGTTCCGTTCAGATCCTTCCCCTTCCATAACTTCGATTAGTGCTTATGTTGGTATCAAATTTGGACCAATGAGATTAGGTTTTGACACGCCGCAGGAGAGAGCTGGCATTTTATATATTAAGATATTGTAATATGAACTATTATTCGTCTTCTAATAAGGAATTTTCGAAAGCACGCAGCGATATTGCCAATTCCTGTTCTTCTTTCTGTTTCTTCTTCATATAGGCAGCAGCCAATTTTTCCTCCCTTTTAGGCTTCTATACAAAGTATAGCAAGAAGCCTTATGATCTGGCTCCGTGTCCGTCTGTCTGTCTGTCTGTCTGTCCGTCCGCATAATTCAAAATCATACAGAGCGTTTCAAATCGTATTGGAAATACTCTGTGTGTATAGAGGTCTATGAACTGGGTAGCCAGTGCGCTACTTTTAGGCTTCTATACAAGGTATAGAAAGAAGCCTTATGGTCTGGCTTCGTGTCCGTCCGCATGTTTTTTCAATGCAGACCAAATATAAGTTATACGTATTTTATTTACATAATTTTTCACCTATATAGGAAATTTAAATACGTTGATCCGTTGATATGTTGATCTGTTTTTTTCAATGCATACCAAATCTCTTATTATAAAAGGCCAAGTCCTTCTGTCTGTCCCACGGAAATACCCGAAGCAAACCGAACATCAACGTATCATCGGATCAACGTATCATCGGATCATCGTATCAACGTATCAACGCATCATCGGATCAACGTATCATCGGATAAGTTAATCCGATTATCCTACTCAAAATTACTATATAAGCAGAATTACATTATAACGAAATAATAAGTGTTGAACGTCAACGAAAAATGTTTTCAGGTGAATTAATAAAGGATGTGGAACAGGCGCTAAAGAGGGACTTATCGTTCGGAAAATACGAAGATTTTGAAGTCAGAGAAGAATTCAAACGAGCTACTATTAATTCGTTAAAGGAGGCACTTCGTGAGTTTAGCAGCAATGGAATGCGTAAAATTGATTTAAATATTGCGAAAAAAAAAGTGGCGGCAAAACGTATAAGAAACAGAAAAAGAGTGGAGAAACTGATTGCTGCCGAACAGAAAAAGAAACAAGTTGGAACTTGCTTTAGCAGCGGTTCCTAGGCTTCTATACAACAGATTTAAGAAATGAAATATTCTGAGATTTATATTTGAACTTAAAATGCTATTCTTTTGCTTTTATGTGAAAAAATAATTTTTTATCCGATAATAAAGATACTAATCTGATAATCGAAATCTCTTATTGTCACTAAATTTTACTTATACTATACTAGAATATTTTTTAGCTTGGTAGGTATTAAAAATTCAGATTATCAGAATTACCACAGATATAAACAAGGTGGAACTCGCTTTAGCGGCAGTTCTTAGGCTTCTATACAGCTACCTTTCTGGTGTGGAAAGTTGTTATTATCTGGTTAGTTTTGATCGCCATATAATGTAACATCACATAATCAGATAATCTGCACCAATTAAATTTTTTGCGGTTGGTAATTATCATTTACTATATAAGTAATAACAATCAAACTTTTCCATTCTATTCGAAACTTTACTTCTCTGTAATGTTTGGTCCTTTTTTGAGGTGGACCAATCCTCTCCTTTCTCTTTTATTTACAACTTAACTTCACTAACCACATCATTAAAAAATTATTTTTTCACATCAAAGTAAAATAAAATACAACTACTTTTCTGGTAGTTGTGGTAGTGTACTTTTCTGGTAGTGTAAAACTACCGTTATGAACGTCGACATTTGGTTCTACAACGTTACCTACTTCAAGAACAGCTGCGTTTTTACTTCGTGGATTTTGTCGGCGAATTGCATGACTACGTGAACGATGTAATATTTGCGAAGGGGTCATGTTGGCAATTTGCTTTCGCTTTCGAAATTCGCGTAATTTCCGGTCCATTTTTTGAGGTGGATCCATCCTCTTCCTTCTCTTTTATTTACAACTTAACTTCACTATCCACATCAAGCCACTGCTGTTGTTAAAATAAAATAATAAATAATTAGTGCAGATTATCTGATTATGTGATGTTACATTATATGGCGACCAAAAATAACCAGATAATAACAACTTTCCACACCAGAAAGGTAGCTGTATAGAAGCCTAAGAACTGCCGCTAAAGCGAGTTCCACCTTGTTATTGTTATTAATCAAGATTTTATTTACGTATTTGAGATTTCTAACCGGTTTTTGTTTTTGGAAATTTATCAGTTCTAAATGGTGTGAGTTTATTCATTCAAGTGGTTTCAAATTCTGATCTTCTGATTGAATTGATAATTTTTGTTCTAATTGAACTGGTAAATTCTGTTCTTCCAATTGAACAGGTAGTTCTTGTTCTTTTAATTGACTATTGATTTTTGATTTTCTGACATTGTTTTTGCAGTAAAGTTAATTTTCTATGATTTTGATCCATCAAAATTTCGTTATGCTTTTTTGAATTTAATAATTTATTTGTTTGAATGTCATTTAAATTAAATTTTGGATGTTCAAGATTATTGATATTAATTTTATTTGAATTTTCAATTTCCAAATTTGTTGTCTCTAAATTTTGTTTAATTAATTTATATTATTGATATATTTTTGAAATTTGGTTTCGTAACATTTGCAATTCGATAACATTGTCAGCTATCAGGGGTTCACATTTTTTGGTTGGTTCTTGATTTTTAAATTGATTTTGATTTAAATTTTGGTTAATTGGAAAGTCCGTGACATGTTCATTTATAGGATCAATAGTTGAATCAATTTTTTGAAAAACTTAGTTTTCTCTCAAATTTGCGGTTTCTAAGGAATTTATTAGTTTATGTGGGTGCGGCAAATGATGATTTTTGATTATGTTTTTTACGTAAGAAGTTTTAATGAACCGAGTTTGAAAAAGTGGTAATTTTGTTTGGGGTGTATCAAAGGTGTTGTTTACAAAATTAAGTAGTACTTTTAGTTGTTTCAGCAAATCGTTTCCTATTAAACCGTCATATTTTTTTGAGAAATTGGAAATGTAAAATTTGCATTTTTCATTATTTTTGAAAACTTTAGGTAACGGGGTATATAAAATTTTGCTGTGTTGTGACAATCCACCAGAGGTCTGAATTTGAAAATTTTCGGTTTGTATGTAGTTTTTAAAATATTTAGTTGCTAGTTCTGGATTTATTAAACTATATTTACTTCCCATTTCAATTAAAAATCTTGCCTGAATTTCTGGAATAAATATAAATAATTGATTACGTTCTGTAGTGTCGTAGTCATCGGTATAATTTAAATTTATTATTTCGTTACTTTGAATTTTTTGTTCAAAATTTTCGGATGATTCGGAATTTAAATATTGCATTTGATTTCCACAACAATTTTGTTTATTATTTGGGAAATGTAAACTTACATCATTTCGACGTGTGGTGCATAAAATTGGTTTTAGATGGAAAAAAGCTCCATGTGATCGAAAATTGTTTGTGGAAAAAAATGATATTCGAGGT
Source organism: Podabrus alpinus (assembly GCA_932274525.1). Lineage (NCBI taxonomy): Eukaryota > Metazoa > Arthropoda > Insecta > Coleoptera > Cantharidae > Podabrus > Podabrus alpinus. Next base: position 88,973,232 of record OW026455.1, on the reverse strand, counting down.
AAACGAGTTACATTCTTGAGAAACATTATAAAATATAAACAAGGACAAAATATTGTTTACACAGACGAAACTTATATCCATAATTCCCACACCGTTCCTAAATGTTGGGATGACGGAAGTAATAACGGTCTGAACTGGTTACAGTGTAAATTATTGCGACTTCAGCAAAGTGTAAGATTTGCAAATATCAATTTTAATCAAGTTTAATAAATTATATAGATTTCAAAAATTATCTTATTTTCCTGAAATATCCAAACAATCGTCGATTTAAAGCATGGGGCTGACAGGCCCTACGTATGCACTGGTGTGATTTTTATTTAAAATCTACAAAGTAGATATTAAAAAGTGTTTAAAAATCAGGAAGAACATCATAACCTAAAAAAAAACCTCGAAGAATGATATTATGTTCCGAACATAATATTGATTTTACAAATTATTTTTAATAAGCAAAGTTCAAAATAAAATAAATAACAATAACTTTTTTATTAAATTACATGCCTAGTGATATTATATTTTTTTCATATTAATTTTCAAGAACGAGTAATTACGTCTTTTCTTATTCACATTTTTTAAATTTTCGCGCCAAGCTAATGTTTTTACGTAACATTTATATGTATTGCCATGTTTCGCTACTGTACAGATTAAATTTTTACTTATATAGCGGGGAATGTTAATGGCACTTAATTTAATTAGGCTCCGACTAGCTAAACATGAAAAACTCGATAATATGGGTCGTAACTTGGGTCCATCTAGATTAATTAAAACACTCATATACGTCACCTTAAACTAGCAATCTTTCTTATAAAGATAACTCAACCAAATTAAAATTTGTATCTGCTTATTCTTTAATCTACTACTGCTATGGAAAAATTAAATTAAACGCAAACGTTATTAGAACCAAATATAATGCAATTTATTTTACACAATAAAAATTTTCAAGACAAAATATTAGTTTCCTTAAACCTAAACAAATTAAATTTAACAAAATCAAGCATTTGCAATAAATCCCCCAAATTATTATACGCGCCCGAATTTTAAACGGTTTATCTATTAATTAAATAATCAGTGCGACACATAAACTCTTACCGAACTTGGCTCCTCCTTCGCGCATTGTATAAGTTTTGAGCTTTGGCACAAGCTCTACCTACACATTTATGGGAACAAATTCTACAACTAAAAGGTTATTCGCCGGTATGAATGTTTAAATGCTTTATTACACCAGAACGACATGACGATTTATAGTTACAAATTCCACAACCAAAAGGTTACTCGCCGGTATGAACTTTTAAATGCCTTTTTAAAGTTTCACCTCGTAAACATTTATAGTCACAAATTTCACAGCCGAAAGGTTTCTAGCCGGTATGTATTTTTAAATGCTTATTTAAATTAGAACCTTCTGACCATTTATAGTCACAAATTGCACAGGCGAAAGGTTTCTCGCCGGTATGTATTTTTAAATGCTTATTTAAAGTATAACGTTCTGAACATTTATAGTCACAAATTGCACAGGCGAAAGGTTTCTCGCCGGTATGAGTTCTTAAATGTCGTTGTAAACTTGATTTCTGTGCACAAGTGTATTCACAAATACCACAACTAAATGGTTTTTCGCCGGTATGAGTTTTTAAATGGTTTTGTAAGACTGATTTACGTGCACTAGTATACTCACAAATACCACAACTAAAGGGTTTCTCGCCGGTATGAGTTCTTAAATGTAATTGTAAGTGTGATTTCTGTGCACAAGTATACTCACAATAACCACAGCTAAAGGGTTTCTCGCTGGTATGAGTTCTTAAATGTATTCGTAAGTTTGATTTCTGTGCACAAGTATACTCACAAATACCACAACTAAAGGGTTTCTCGCCGGTATGAGTTCTTAAATGTATTCGTAAGTTTGATTTCTGTGCACTAGTATACTCACAAATACCACAACTAAAGGGTTTCTCGCCGGTATGAGTCCTTGAATGTAATATGAAATGTGATTTACTTGCACATGTAAGGTTACAAATATTACATATGAGCTTATGAGCTCTTAAATGACGTATTAAACTTTGTTTAAGAGCAAGTTTATAACCACAAATTGCACACTCAAACAAATTTGAACAATTCAGCGTTAAATCTGTAGTGTCGGTTTCTTCTTTAATATCAATGGAATGATGCAAATCTTCTAAATCAAATTCCACATCTTCCACCTCTTCTGTTTTAATTTCGTAATTGCTAATTGAATTATTTGGAGTTTCCAAAAATTTACCCGTGTTTTCTACAATATGTGATTCTTCCGAAGGTAGCACTTGAACTGCAAGTAAATCGGTAACTGGTTCCATTTGGAGGATGGAGCACTGTAACTGTTAATGTAAAAATCACTCTTCTCAATTGAAGGCGTTAATTATATCGATTATATGGTATCGATTTAGAAAACTACTGCTGTAGTTGACAAATCACAACTAAATAAAATGGCGACATTGATGAGTCAGAGCAAAGAATAAGTCAGAAGCGATTGTGTGTAAGAATATAGCGCCATCTAAGAGAAGTAAAGAGAGATTTTCTATTGTTGCTTACGTTCAACAGAAATGCTGGTATTACACTATGCAATTTATCATACGAATGACGGTACCTTTTCTTGTATGAACATTTTCTATACAATAAATTGTGCGATAGTTAGGATGGAAGTGTGACACTATGTTATTCGTTGTACATGAAATAAGACGAAAGACTCTTTCTTATTGGTTAATTTTAAAGACGTAAACATATAACAGTTTACGCTATCTAGTGGTTATAAGGTACACAAAACGCCAATATAACCTCAATATTGCGATTCGCGCGTTATTTAGACCAATAATATATGGGAGTGATTAGCCAAGCACCCGATTGTACATGCGCAGTTGCGTCTCTTTTGTACTTGGAAAAATTCGAATAATTTTCAATCATATTTAAAATATCAAATTTTATTTCCGCGCATTCTGGCTCATACTCAGTTTCACCAGATTATTAATTTGTGTTTATCAATGTTAGTTTATTAATTGTTATTGATTCCTTGCTGGTTTGGTTTTGAATATGTAAATTTGCTTAACAGATAGTAAATTATTATTTATTTCTTAGCATTTGCCATCAGGTTTTTGAAAATTTTTACCTCTAACCTCACTTATCAATAACCTTACTCTCACCTTATCAGCTGCTGCTCTAAACAGACCCGTTGTTGATTTGCCGAACCAAGTTCTTAGGTTCTTAAGCCAGGATATTCCTCGTCTGCCTGGACCTCTTTTTCCCAGCATTTTACCTTGTAGTACCAATTGCAGAAGCTCGTATCTCTTATTGTTCCGCATTATGTGGCCGAAGTACTCCAGTTTTCGAATTTTGACTGTCTTAGGAATCTCTTTTTCTTTATGTATTCTTTCCAGTACATTGTTGTTCGTGACATGCTGTACCCAGGAGATCCTCAGCATACGTCTATAGAGCCACATCTCGAATGCCTCCAGCCGCCTCTCGGATGCCTCTGTCAGGGTACAGGTCTCCGCCCCGTACAAGAGTACCGGAAATATATAGCTACGAGCCATTCTCATCTTCGTTGCCAGGCTGAGATCATGACTTCTGAAAACATTCAACATCTTTACAAAGGAGGCTCTGGCTCTTTCTATTCGACATCTAATCTCTAGCGAATGATCCCATTGCTCATCCACCGTTGCTCCGAGATACGTATACTTTTTGACCCTTTCTATACGGTTGTTGTTAATAATCAAATGTCCTGGAGGTACTGTCTCTTTACTCACTACCATGTACTTGGTCTTGCTCGTATTTAGTGCTAGTCCATACCGGTCGCTTGCCTCTGCTACTCGGGTCATCAGTTCTTGTAGGCCCTCCAAAGTATCTGCAAATACCACCGCGTCATTTGCATATCTTATGTTGTTTATGCACTGCCCGTTAACTGTTATTCCGATCTCTAAATCATCTAATGCTTCTCGGAATATTTCTTCAGAATACAAATTAAATAACAAGGGTGAGAGGATGCAGCCCTGCCTTATTCCGCGCCGGATTGGAATTTGCTCTGTGATATCTGTATCAACTGTAACATTTGCAGTCTGGTTCCAGTACAGGTTTACGATGATTCTTAGATCTTTATCATCTCTTCCCACTCTCCTGAGAATTTTCTCGAGTTTTTCGTGTTGAACTCGATCGAATGCTTTTTGATAATCTATGAAGCAAGCATATATTATATTACAGTTCATATCTCTGCATCTCTGGACTAAAACCTGCACGCAAAACAATGCTTCTCTTGTTCCTAGTGCATTCTTGAAACCAAACTGAGTTCTTCCTAAATGCTCTTCACAAACCCCGTGTATTCGTCGGTGAATAATCTTTAAAAACACTTTCAACAAATGACTCATGAGACTAATAGTCCGGTAATCAGAACATTGTTTAGCACTAGACTTCTTAGGGAGGGTCACAAAAGTCGACGTCAACCATATTCTTGGTATTTGTCCAGATTCATAAATTTCATTGAAGATTCCCGTCAGCCAACCCAAGCCAACCTTATGGAATAGTTTTAGAAACTCTGAGTGAAAATCGTCGCGTCGGGGCCAGGAGCTTTTCAGTCCATCATGTTTGAAACTGCATTCCAGACTTCATCCCTGGTTATGAATGGGCCCGATTCACATGCGGTCTGCCTGCTCTACCTGAGCACCAGTCACAAAACTTAACTTAATAAAAACTTTGATCTTACCTGCACCTCGGGAACTGGCTAGCGACGCTTTACGGCCTAGCTCTGCGGAAAGCAGATAGGGGGGGTCAGGCGTGCCCGGAATGAATACCGGCACCCTCGAACTAAACTCAAACAAAAGGCGCCACGCCCTTATGTCGCTCATAATATCATACATCATAATATCATACATCATAATATCATACGCAAGTATGATATTATATTGAAAGGGCAAAAGCTTGTGAAATAAAACAATTCCAGTGCCGATAAAAGTTTAATTATGCTAAGTGTTGAGCTTAGGTTTGTGTCCCAACAGTGGACCAAAACAAAGTAATCGGCTATAATGCCACACACAGCTATGCACACAATTACCAAAAATGTGTAAAAACAAATCAATACAATTATTATAAATAATTTATTGATATCAAAAATACTGTAATTTTACTACCTATTCAGATCTGATAAGCGCAAATTAAATAGTCAAAAAATTAACAAGGGGATAAATTCCCTTTTCAATATTTATAGCAAAACAAAATCAGTTATGATGATCTTCGTTCTTGTCAAATAGCGTTTAATCGGCGCAATACGCACAGCACAAAACAATTTCAAAGTGTACCTCACTTTTTAAAAAAAATTATAACAAAACGCTCACCCAATTTGTATCTTGGCCGTGAACCCTTGATTCGCCTCTTGCGATGCGCCACTGGAATGCCTTAATGATGGTGTTACGTCAAATGTCAGATATAAATTATCACGTTCGGAAGCTGATATAATTGCCGTAGATAAATACCCAAATAGTGTCCAGTTGTTAATTGAACGGAGTGGCAGATGTTCGCCACCAATTGATTATCATAAATATATAACGGTAAGTCGTGATCAATGTTGATAAGCAGAAAACTACCATTAACCAAAATTTGCAAAAATTTTCAGGCTGTCAAAAGCTTTATCCGCTGCTGCGATCGATCCAAGAATTGCTTATACAAAAGCCAATTAACAGGATCGTGAGATTGTTACCCGTTATGATCCAGGAACACCTGACTTTGGTAATTACTAATTACACAAAAAAACGCTGTAACCAATCTGCTTTTCACCTGAATTTTTACTAAATTCAGCCAACAACACGTTCACTTTCGTTGAAAAATCTCTATCTGTTCTTGCTATCTCCTAGTATCAAATTGGCCTTGCAAATTATTCAAATTTGAACATTCAAAAAGAATTTTTATGTACAGGGCAGGACAAAAGTAAGGTAAGCTAGAAAATTAGTCTTACACAATCCTAATAAAATGTAAAATTTCAGGTGATAACCAGCGTAATAATTCTGTAACCGACTAAATGTCTTAAGGACGATTTGGGCCGGCTACACACATTCATATTGCTATGATCCAAAATGATAAATAAAGGCTCCCGATACAAAAATGAATACAAAATTCAAAATAAGCATAAAATTCTAAATCGGTAGGCATTTTAAAAATTTTGCTCTACGAGAAAATTTTAATTTCTAAAATTTCAATTTCACATCCAAATTTGAGTCTCTCAGGATAAGATTAAGATGTTAAATATTACTAAGAGTAAATAGATTGATGATTGTCACATCAAAAATAATGAAAAAGATTGAATTAGCTCAAAATTGATAAAAAAAACATTTATGTGTAAATCGTCATAACCTACAAAAATGTAACATCTTGTAAACTGAATTATTTAATAACTAACATGTCTTGTACAAAACTGTTCACACCAAAAATTATGTAATCATCTCATGTAGTTGAAGTGAATATTTCAAAGTGAAAATCGTTAAATTAGTACATAAAGGCCAATTTTGTGTAAAATCCAAGAGTTGATATAAAATGGCAGATATGAGTCAAATAGCCGTCCAAAGAATGGCATAAAAACAGAATATACCAGTAATACAGCATGGGAGTCACATCAAAAGACGTGGATTTCAATGCAGATCATGAATCTGGAATAAAAATGAATTAATGGAAACATAAAAAATCCAATAGGATGAGAATTGACTTACTTTCAAGCAACAATGGTGCCAATTTCATCGATTTTAGATCAAATTTCAGTTGACCTCGTGCATTCGAACAAAGTGCACGCAATTCCAAGGCGCTCAAGAAAACAATGTTTACAAATCTTTGGAGGTTAACCAAATTTTTGACTTCGTGAATTCAAGTTGTGTAGACGTATCGAGATGTTCTTCACGAATCAATTGTTTACAAACAATTGAGGGTTAAGATTTTTCAGCTGAATGGAAATAATTTCATAATTGGTAAACAACAATAATAATGGCCGTCCGCAGGATGCTTCTACGAAAATAACAATTCACGGATTTAATTCAACAACAACACTGGATCCAAAACTTACTGTAAAGAATATGCAACTTACCTTTTTCTCTATTTTATAACCTCTACGATTTGGTAAACAACGACAACAAAATTACAAAGAAATTTAAGTCAATGAAACAACCTCACTCATCCACAAACAGCTGATAACTGGTATGATTTAATGCAAGGTCGATGACTCATCCATGTGATGTCAACTAAAGCTGGCCATACACTAAATATCCTTTTTAAATAAAAATCAAAACTTCGATTCTGCTGATGTGAAAAGGTACAGTGAAATTTATTATTTCGTTAATTTGATTATAAACTTTGCCTTCAGCGTATAAATACAGGATTTGAGAAAAAAGACTTCTACGAAAGTGTAAATTCTCGATACCCTAATTGATAGTTTTTCATTCAAACTTTATTATTTAATTTGTTCAGGGTTAAGCTTTAAATAAGCACAGATATTATTTAAACCATTTTACACGCTAATGTATAGCGAAAGACTTGTTTTAGTTTACAACTAAAACAAGCACGTCGGGACAAAGTGAGGAAACCACTTTGTTTTGAAAACAAATTTTTACATTGATTGTTCTTATTTGAAAATTTAATTAATAATAGATCTGCGATCTACAAATATTTGTGTAAACATTTATTTATGTAAGCATAACCATCACTTTTGTTCAATATAAACAATTTCTTTGAGACTATTGAAATCTTTATTTATTTTTCAATAAAAGAAAGCAATAAGTATCCCGAGAGAGCCAAATAACACCTTAAAAATCGCCTCTAATATTGAACGTAACAAGGAACCCACCCTTGAGCGACTCATCACCGGGGCTTAGTGAGGAAGGGCATTTGTGTTTAACTCCTTAGCCAAAAAGTTTTTCTTTTACAAAACATTAGTTGAGGAGTACATAGCATCTTTTGGCAGCCTAGCAACGTGGGGCATCGAAACACACGAATTTAAGGGTAGTTTTGACAAAATAAAATTAGGGGTAAAAATTTCAAAATTATTTTTGTTTGTAGAAATAAAACAATATTTTGATTATAACAATTAATTCTTTATTAACAGGTTTTATATTTAAACATTTTCTATTCATAAATTTCTTTGTGTCTTATTTGCAATAATAACATTTTATAAACGAAATTCATCATGTCACGTAAAAAGCAAGAGAAACCAATTGTTGAAGAAAGAGAAGCAGAAATAAAAACAACCATTGAAGATTCTTTAACTTCAAAACTAAAAGAATCCTTGGAAATCGAATCTGCACAAGAAGATATCCCTGAAACAAGTGAAGAAGCTAAACTTGACTCGCAACAAAATGTTCAACAAAGCCACTCTGACATGCAAGCACTGATGGAATTTATGAAAACCCAAGCAAAAGAATCAAGCGAACAATTTGAAAAATTAAACAACAAAATAGAAATTGGAAATCAAGAATTAAACAACAAAATAGAAATTGGAAATCAAGAATTAAACAACAAAATAGAAACTGGAAATCAAGAATTAAAAACACGCCTTAAAGAAGAAATTGCTGCTATCAATACAAAGATTGAGTTAAAAATTGAAAGGGTACACACGGAGCTCAATGATAAGATAAATGAACACGATGGAAGAATTACTGTCACAGAAACTGATGTAGAAGACTTAAAATCTAGCATGGGTCGATTAAAACACAAAACTGAACAAAAAATTGGGCAACACTACACTGCCACACTGGAAAAAATAGAATGCAATAAAGAAAAGATAAAAACAATGGAAACTAATATTCAAAGAGAAATTTATGCTTGTGACAGGAAAATTAATGAAGTAGACACGAAAGTAGTTGACATACAAAGTAGTATGGAGGATATAAAATTAAATAATGAAAGTTTACTCAACAGCACTGGTTTTCCACTAAATTTAAATGAAATCACATGGCAAACTACAGGTGAAAAACACATAAAATTCTTTTCAGACAGCAGTATAAATCCCAAGCAGTTCATTAAGTACGCGAGAAGAGCAACCACACACATAAGAGATTCTGATAAGTTAAAAAATTTTATTTGCAATTTAATGGGCGGAAACACTAGAGAATGGTTTGGTATTATTCAAGATGCATTCAGAAACTTTGATCAATTTGAAGAGCTATTTTTAAGAAGATTTTGGGACCAACAAGCCCAAGAAAAAGTGAGAAGACAACTCATGACGGGAAAATTCAATGGTTCTGAAAATAGAAATGAATACGCTGAGAAAATTATAAACAAAGTTTCCCAACTTGAACCACCAATCGTTGAATCGGACATCATTCGTTACTTAGCAAATCACTTCAACGTTGACATTAGAAATCGTGTAACGGTGGAAAACATTACAAAAATTACTGACTTCTCAAATCTCTTACGACGTTTTGATAGTTACTATGTGACATCCAAAACGTACAACGGTAATCTCAACAATTACTCCAACAATCGCTCGCAAAACTTCTACGAAAACAGTGAAAATCGTGAAAACCACTTCAATCAAAATCGCAGTGTACATTTTAGAAACAATTTTAACAATAATCGTGATACAAACAGAGACAATTTCACAAATAATAATAATCAAAGAAACAATTTCACAAGCAATAATAATCCAAGAGACAATTTTACAAATAATAATTCTAGGCGTGTAAATAACATAAATCGTGGCAATGATAGAAAGTATTCGCACACATCTCATAACAGAAACAACAATCATCGCAGTTACCATTTCAACAATTCAAGAAGGCAATATAGTGATTATGATGCGAGACCGCAATACAATGGGTTGAACCGTGAAAACAATCGTCCCAACCATGATGATCGTATGGAAAGAAGAACACGCAGCCGAAGCAATTCTCCAAACAACAGATCATCACAGCTGGTCAACAATATTGCGTCAACTACAACATTGGAAGAAGAATCGACGATTCAATCCAATGTAGAAAATTTTCAATAAAAGACAGCCAAATTGATCTACAGGTGAATTCTTACCAGCATCCAAAAGAATTCATCCTGGCAGAAGACAACACAAAAATGGATACAACAAATGAGCACGATTTACCGTACATTGAGATGACAATTAATGACGTAAAAGTCATAAGTTTAATCGATACAGGTGCCGAAGTGTCAATATTGAATCAGGAAATAATTGAGAAAAATAAAAAGCTATTTGAAGGCAAAATAATTAAAACCAAAAGCGTAAATTTAGTAGCAGCAAACAAAAAGAAATTCTCGATGACTAACCAAAGCATTTTTACTGAAATAAAGATAGTAAACACAATAATAAGTGATACGATTTTAATCTTAAAGGACATAACGATGCAATGCATAATAGGTTTTGATCTTATAGAAAAATTTAAAATGATAATAAATGCAGAAAATAGAACAATAAAAATTTCTGAAGAAGTGATCCCATGGACAAATACAGGAGGAAGGGTGGAGTATGTTGAAGATATAAATTTGTTAATTGGCGATGAACGCATTAACAACATAAATTTTATAGAAAAGTTTCAAGAAGATTCAAACAATGATTATGATTTGAATAAAAATTTTGAAATGAATGAAATTATTTGTCCGATCAAAAACAGAAATAAAGTTCTAGAAATATTAAATCAACATTTAAATTTGACAAACGATCAAGCCAGCTTCGCTAAAAATTATGTGCATGAACTCCATATAATGGAAAACAAGCTATTCAAATGCAAAAATTATCCTATTCCGTTTGCCTATAAAAAACAGGTTAATCAAGAAATTGAGAAAATGATCCAGAATGGCATCATAAAGAAATCACCCACTTCCTATCTCAATCCATTGGTAATAGTCAAAAAGAAAGACAATAGTCTACGCCTTTGTTTAGATGCAAGATCACTTAACGCAATAACCAAACCACAATTTGAGATGCCTGAAAACATAGAATCGCTCTTATCAAGAATTGGTAACGCGAGAATTTTCACGAAATTAGATCTCAAAAACTCCTTTTGGTTAATCAAATTACATCCGAACTCTCAAAAATACACTGGTTTTTCCATTGACGGCAACACGTATACATTTTTAGTTGTACCTTTTGGTCTGTCCACATCAACATCAGCTTTGGTACACGCAATTCAGGCAATATTGAACAAATACAATAATTTCTCAGGACATTATGTAGACGACATAATCATTTTTAGTCATTCTGAAGAACAGCACTATCTACACTTGAAAACAATCATAGAAGCTTTAGATGAAGCAGGATTGAAACTGAATCTTGACAAGTGTGAATTTTTTCAGAAAGCAATTAATTATTTAGGCTATGTAATTTCTGATCAAGGAATAAGAATTGATCAAGAAAAACTTTTACAAATTAAAAATTACCCAAGGCCTCACAACATAAAAACTTTAAGAGCATATCTAGGTCTCATGAATTATTATAAGATATTTGTACCAAACTACTCTTATCTAACAATAGTATTGCTTCAATTATTAAAGAAGAACACGAAATGGGAATGGTCGACAGATAGAGAAAATGCTTTCATTCAAATGAAAGAAGCTTTGTATGACAATGTAAGATTAATACATCCGGATTTTAGTAAAAAGTTCATTTTAAAGACAGACGCAAGTAATTTTGCAATTGCAGCAGCACTGGTCCAAATGCATGACGACATCGAAGTACCAATTAATTTCATCTCAAGAACCTTAAGAAAATCAGAAATCAACTACTCTACGTCAGAAAAAGAAATGCTCGCCATAGTTTATGCGCTGACTAAACTAAAATTTTATCTAATAGGAAGTCGATTTGAGATACACACAGATCACTCAGCACTTACATTTCTGATGGGCACAAAATTTTCCAATAACCGAATATACAGATGGGCTTTGTTGATAAAGGAATTTTCCTTCGATGTAATATATATAAAAGGCAAAGATAATGTCATAGCTGATGCTCTGAGCAGACAAGATAACCCAAAATCTGATACAAAGGAGTTTTTAATTGCATTGAACAGACTGCACATCAATGAAAAACCATTCACAGAACAAGAAGTTCGGATAGCACAACAAAATCCATGTTTTGAAATTTTAAAACTTAAGCTCAATCACAGAGATCCACATACAATGCAATCATTCAAATATAAAAACGGGGTAGTCATAAAAATTATCCGAGGCATAGAATTATATGTTATCGATGAACCAACCACGATACTGATATGTGAAGCTCTTCACAATCAATACGGACATCTTGGAATACGAAAATGCTGGTTATTATTTCGCGAAAATTACTTTAGTGCAAAAGACTTAAAAATTATAAAAAGAACTATTAATAAGTGTAAATTGTGTCCCCTAGCAAAATATAAGAACTATCACAACGAAAACATCATTAAAAGTGTTAAACTACAATACCCGGGTGAATTAATATCAATAGACTACATAGGAAATCTCATACCGAGTAACAAATTTAAAAATATCTTCGTCATCGTAGATGCATTCACGAAATATGTGAAATTATATCCCACTTATGCGTACACTACTGACATTTCAATAAACAAACTAGAATTATTTAGTAATCAAGTGATAAAACCATCACGCATATTAGCTGATAATGCCACATATTTTGTAAACGATCGGTTCAAACAACATTTTCAACAACAAGGCATTGAAGTTACATACTGCTCTATTAGGCATCCGCAAGGAAACATTTGTGAGCGCTACATACAAGAAACAATAAAATTTTTAAGGATACTTGTACACCAAAATCATCGATCTTGGCACAATAAGCTTGAGATGGTGGAAAACTATATTAATCACACACCCAGCACGGCAACCGAGCAGACGCCACATTTCTTGATGACTGGAACACATTCACCTAGACCTTGGTTAATAAACCAACCTGCAATAAAATATGCAGAAATAATTGAACAAGTCAGAGAAAGATTACGAAGAAGGAGTGATACTTACACGACCAAGATGAATGCCAGAATCGTTAAACGCACCAATTTTAATCCTGGTGACTTTGTTATTGTGAAAAGTTCCAGAACAAGTAGAAGAAATCTAGATCAATGCATGAAGCTTCAACTTCCATTTGAAGGACCTTACTTAGTAAACAGGAAAGTTGGTGAATCCACTTATCTATTAACACATCCTAACACTGGCAACATTCGTGGTAAATTTCACATAGAAATGTTGTATGCTTGTGACAATGACAACAATGATAACGTTGCAGCTGAAGCACCTGAAGAAGCTGACGAATTTGATGACTCTGATGAATGAAATGTTACATCAATTTAAAAGTTTAGATAATTTAGTTAGTCAAAAATTTTAGTTTTTTTTTTTTATTTTATTCAACAATTCAATTTAAAGGGGAATTTCACAAATATAAATTTAAGTTTATTTTGCAATCAAGTTGATTTATTAAAGTTTAATATCAGAGGATCAAAAGTTAGTAACATTTTAGAAAAGTCATTGAATCAAGAAATCACATGAGTGAAAAGCCATTTTCACAAAATAACAAGTATAAAATGAAATGGAGAAAATTGACGTGAATAGTCTTGCATAGCACACTTAAAAATAAATAGAATCAAAATAGGTCAGTTTCAAACGTCAAAAATCAGAGAGGTACATGAAAAATTTATCACATTTTGAACATAAAAATTTTGGAAATTGGATCTTCAATTTAAAATGAATTTAGCTCTTAATACAATTTGAAATGGAAATATGCTATGATCCAAAATGATAAATAAAGGCTCCCGATACAAAAATGAATATTAAATTCAAAATAAGCATAAAATTCTAAATCGGTAGGCACTTTAAAAATTTTGCTCTACGAGAAAATTTTATTTTCTAAAATTTCAATTTCACATCCAAATTTGAGTCTCTCAGGATAAGATTAAGATGTTAAATATTGCTAAGAGTAAATACATTGATGATTGTCACATCAAAAATAATGAAAAAGATTGAATTAGCTCAAAATTGATAAAAAAAAACATTTTATGTGTAAATCGTCCTAACCTACAAAAATGTAACATCTTGTAAACTGAATTATTTAATAACTAACATGTCTTGTACAAAACTGTTCACACCAAAAATTATGTAATCATCTCATGTAGGTGAATGAATTTGCTCTAAGTCGTGCGATATTGACGCGCAAGCAATGCTAGGTCGGGCGAGCACTCAGATGGGTGACCGACAAATCTAGCTTAGTGACGAAGGGCATTTGTGTTTAACTCCTTAGCCAAAAAGTTTTTCTTTTACAAAACATTAGTTGAGGAGTACATAGCACTATGTATTGAGACTGATACGTAGCACGTACTTATCAAATTTTCAAGTTATCCTTAGGGATTTCTTTAACAACTTACCAAAAAATCAGCCAAATTCGTCGAGCCGTTCTCACGTGATGATGATGCATACATATTTGGCAATTCATTTTTATATATATTGATATGGTACAGTTGATTTCAGATGAATTTTTGTTTTTTATGAAAAATTTAATTTAATTTGTTTAGTTGAAAAATTGTTTTTTGATAAAATTGTAACCATGAAAAGAAAATTTATTTTTGTTAAAAATTGAAGTCCATTACAATTAAAAATTTTAAAAATTATGCACGGATCAAAATTTCGCGCGCAGCATTTTGAAGGAGAAGGAAATTCAAAAGGGCGGAGTGTCGGCAGTTGATGTGCGACCATCGAGAAGGATAGGTCAAAGTTTGATATGAAAGAAGTGTTGATCAACGAAAAATAAGTAAATTGTGAGTATTGCATTTATAAAAACTTACAATTCGCGAGTGTTCAATAATAAACAACAAAAACGTACTTTTGGAATTTAATGGTAATGGACATTTCTTTTAATTTCGAATAGCATATTGCAAATTAGTTTAATAAATTATAAATTGGTAAAAAAATTGAAGCGTTTGTCTTTTATTACAAAAAATATAAGCAAAACAAGAAAATTTACAACGGCGCCCACTTCAAATTAACAGAAAGAACAAAAAACACGACAATATAGACTATATCTATATATCTGGACCCAGAATAGATCCGAGAAGGCCATAGTTGTTCGGCCTTCGGCCTCACAGGGGGAAGACCATAAAAGATCCGCGAAGGGCATAGTTGTTCGGCCTTCGGCCTCACAGGGCGCACCATAATAGATCCGTCACCATCATGGATCAACATATAAATCACCAACCACAACATAGCAATAAAAATCATAAAATATATGAAAAAGTTAAAGTCAGCAAATATCGGACTTTCCGGGAAAGCAGTTCGATGAGTATTCAACGTAACATTTCTTAGTCTTCTTGCACAATTCCGGCGAGTTCTACGACCTAAAGTAAAGTAAATGTAAAAAACAGTTGTAATGTAAGAACTCTATTTAAAAATAAATCACAAAACGAACATCAATGAAAAGTGAAGGCCATAGTTGTTCGGCCTCACAGGGGGAGGACCATAATAGATCCGTGAAGGCTATAGTTGTTCGGCCTCACAGGGCGAACCATAATAGATCCGTGAAGGCCATAGTTGTTCGGCCTTCGGCCTCACAGGGCGGACCATAATAGATCCGTGAAGGCCATAGTTGTTCGGCCGTTGGCCTCACATGGCGGACCATAATAGATACGTGAAGGCCATAGTTGTTCGGCCGGCGGCAGTCGGCCACACAAGGCGGATCATAATAGATCCGTGAAGGCCGTAGTTGTTCGGTCTTCGGCGTCACAGGGGAGGACCATAATAGATCCGTGAAGGCCATAGTTGTTCGGCCTCACAGGGCGGACCATATTAGATCCGTGAAGGCCATAGTTGATCGGCCTTCGGCCTCACAGGGCGGACCATAATGACCAGAATAACTTTTTTCCCCGCGCACGAATAGTTGAGCCTGGACCTACAGAATAACTGTGCAAAATTTGGTTGAGATCGGTCCAAGGGTGTAGGAACGTTCAGGCCAGCCCGGCCCTGTAAGTAAGTAAGGGTTTGTTAACTGTGTTAAGTACCCAGGTAACTGGGTACTTAACCTAAGGGTAAAGTATACAGTGTATCAATAAAAAATCGAAAAACGCGAATAACTTTGCTCCACACGGAAATTTCTTCTCCATTTATGCACGAATAGTTGCGCCTGGACCTACAGAATAACTGTGCAAAATTTGGTTGAGATCGGTGAAAGGGTCTAGGAACGTATAGCGAACAAGCAAACAGACAAGCTCTTTTATATATATAGACAAGTTGATGCATAAGGCCGCAGCGTTTTTGGTTTGCAAGGTAAGAGTGCTTTATAAACAAATTTGTTTGAGACATATCAATGTCATTTTAATGCCGTAGAATTGTTTTTTGAATCTTCTTCAATTTTTCAATTTGTAGAAAGTTAGGGGTAATTGTTGGCTAAATAAAATGGAGTGTCAAGTACAAAAAAATTAACATTTCCGACATATCCTTTTGGATGAGTTTAACCGAGGAGTTAAGGCATCGGAGGCCGCTAGCAGAGCCGTAGCAAGGGTGAGGCGACTGAGACATTTGCCTCAGGCGCCACCGCAATGGGGGCGCTAAACCTTGACAAAACCCAATAAATAATAGTTCAAAATTTTCAAAACGATAGGAATCTTTTGGGGTCGGGGGGGAGAGCGCATATATTCAAATTTGACTGAATTCCAAAATTTAACAACGATTTTATTTGCAACATCACCTAAAATTCCCTGCTAACCTTTTCCCCAAATGGGGATATTAATCTTCTACAGTAGTTTTTCGTCTATAACTCGCTTACTTTCATTTTTAGTGAAAATCATCATCAAATCGTTGAATTTTTTGCGGTTTTCGTTTGTAATCCGGGAGGGAGGGGTGGCAGCAGGGTATATTAATACCGAGGGACGTAAAAGTTAAAGTTTTGCTTTAGCAATAAATTAAGTGTATCTGGGGGGTATTCCATACCCCCCAGACCTTTAGGTCCTAAATGAGTTCCTGATAAGCATCCACTTGTTTTCATTACTCTAAGTCAGCGCCGCGAAATGATAAGAATCTTTTTTGGGAGGGGGGGGGGGCGAATATAAATTAATGAAGCCAAAATCTGAAAAAGGAAGGTTTCTTGAAATTGATAAAAAAGTAAACAACTAAAATTGTTATAATTATAATAAAAAAATATTTATAATACAAGAAAAACTTACTGGTAATAATAATAATTTTTTATACATTTACATGCAAAAAAGAAAAAACTAATAATACGTATACAAAAACAAATTATTTGAACTATTAAATTATTAACACTATTTATCTGCAAAAAAGACAACTTTACATTCTCCGTTGTTTTCAGATAAATACAAAATTCACCATACTTTGGATATGGGTAAAAAATGGGAAAAAACCATATCAACACTCCCCTCGATTAGTGTAACAAAGGAAACAAGATAATCTATTGACTTTGATAATCGATCATAAACTGATTTATTCATATATTGTTGATAAACCCTTCTTATCCCTTATGAAACCATGAACTTTTACGTACCGAGACAGTGGCGGCCTTGGTAACGAATTTTTACGTTTGGATATCGGCAAGCCGACTACATTGTAGTCGGGAAACGAGTAATATCCGTCGTTACTTTTAAGGTTCTAAAAAAGAACAAATAACAATTAAATAAAAAACTTCCGTTTCACCAGAGACACAGATATGTTTATGGATTCATTGCAAAGAAGAAACTCGAAGGAATAACAATTGCATGGAACGTTTTCAAAAAGTATGGGAAGGGAAAAAGATTACCTTCCTACTTACTTCTGGGGTTATAGCATCATCGTCCGAAAATCGTTTTTGGCTCGCGTTGACGGGTTGAGCGACGGTTACTTCAATTTTAACCGGCATGGATCCATTTACAGATTCGATTGTCGATATACCATCGCAATCGTCCGGATTGCTTGGAGCAAAGTCCGGTGTAAGTTCGATCTGCAAATCGGGAATATTCAGGCTTCCAGTTGATACTGTGAACTTCCTTCTGGGCCAGGCGTAGTCTATTACAAAAGTTTGTTCAAGTTTGGTGCCTTTAATTTTCAAGCTCTCTTACCTTCAACCGGTTTTTTACCCTTACACCAAAGTCTACACCAAATAGATAATACCACTATGACAGCTGCAGCGAGAATTAAAACTATGGCCATTACAATTTTGAATATCATCGTGGCTTGAGAAACTTCTATAAATTCGTCAACAGTTTGGAATGTTATATAAAATCAAAAATTAGAGATAACAAAAATTACATACCTTGTGGTTTAACATTTACTTCAAGTAAGTCGGACCCGTACGCATTTGATACTTTGCAGTTATAAAATCCAAAATGACGTTTTTCAGATTCTCGTATAATCAAGGTCGATGAAATACCCTCCGGTAGCAGATTTTCCAAAATAGCATAATGTTCATCTTTAATTTCAATACCATTAAACGTCCATAAAACTTGGCGTGGTACCGGAATCGAATAAGCTACGCATTCCACTCGCACGGTATCCCCTACGATTCCAAACTGGGTGCGTGCACTTTCTATGAAAGGGGGGCCATTCATATAGATCGTTGTGTTTGCTTCAATATCTATACAGTTTTGGATGTGAGCTTTGCACATGTATCGACCCGCGGTGTTCCTATCAACCCTGATGGTAAGGTTCGATTCGACGCTAACAATACCTGTCGATTCTCCATACAGATACACCCACGAAACGTCGGGGAGTGGATTTCCAACAACGTCACAGTTCAAGGTGACACTTTCACCAGTATCCGCTTGGATCGACTGCGGTTTGTTGCGAAATTCCGGACAATCTTAAAAAAATAATAAGAAAGTGAAGGAAAACAAATAAAAATTACGTCTTACAGCTGATATTCAAAACTTGACTCTTCTCGTTTCTTCCGCACACGTTGTAAACCTTGCATTTAACCACCGCATTCTGGAATTTTCGCGTTACATTTCTAAGTATAACTTCGCTTGTGAAATTTCCGTCAATCATTTTTGTGTTTATAAACCAACGGTAGGTAACATTGTCTGGGTTTGTATCGGCATGACAACCCAATCGAACGTTCGTTCCTTCCGGAATCAATCCGTTCGATGTGGCGCCCGCTCAAATAGAGACGGCTACGTGAGGGGGATACTTGACCTACAAAAAAATTTTGGATCAGAACCTCGAGTGTTTGTCTGCCATACTTTCTCATACTTGCAATTTTAGTTTCGCACTTTGAGGGGTGGCATCGACAGAGTTTTGTGCCTGAAATGTAATGGTTATATTATTATCTTCCTTTCTGGGAACGAGCCTTAAAGCCGATTTTGTCGAGGATCGTTTGCCATCCGGTAATACCTTGATGATATTATAATTCTCGTAAGGTAACAGTTTTCCGTAATCATCGATCCAAGTAATTTCGGCCGGAGGTTTTCCACCGTAGCTGATACACTCCAACTTTATCTCCTTGTACTCGTAAGTCTCCAAATAATTTCCTTGAATAATTTTTGGGGGTTCTGGGACCACCAAAACTATGAGGAACGCATAAGTACTTCGTATTTCCTCTTCGTGATACGAACCCGGTGACACCTGACACTGATACTTCCCGTCGTCTTCTAACATCACCGGGAAAATTTCTAAATAATAATCACCTGCAAAGAAAGTTTTAACCCTGTGCGGATAACATGAACACGCATGCAGCTGATGAATCAATATAAAGAATAAATTTATATTATACATTATAATAATGGTTCATTTTATATTCAATTCGAACTCGGATAACAAATACTATTCTATCATCTCATTAAATTAATTAGGAAGTCTGAACTCTCAATTGAGAATAAACTCAAAGAACATTATGCAAATTGGGCACTAAATCTGACTCACTATTTAAAATTTGAAGTTCCAATAGCAACCGACACGATGTCGGTTTTAAATATTTCGGTTTAAACAATTGAAACTCACCATCTTGATCCGAGCCAATCATATTGTAACGATTGTAGCCGCTCAAATTCCGGTAAATTCCTAATCCAAAATCGTCCTTGGTCCACTGGAGAATCCCCTGTTTTACGGCTACCCTGCACGGTAAAATCACCCTAGAATTTACCAGAACCGTTTGGTCGTGCGGTTCAATAACAAATTTTTGATTCTGCGCTTGCGCCACCAAAAATAATAAACTTAACTTGGAAAGCAGAAACACTTTATTACCAGCCATGTCGATTGCGGCAGCCTGCAACATACAAAAAATTCTGTTGTTTTATTTCTTTAAAGAAAATTTAGGAGCCGAAAAATCACATCAGAATTTCCCTAACTGGGGCGAAAAATTTGATAATTCAAAAATGGTCATTTTGAGTAAACACTTGTCAAGGAATTGGCTTATTTTCATTTTATATGGGTTTCCAATACGACTAAATTCCGTGTGCGCAAAATTACGACTTATCACCTTTTTTGCCCCAGGTAGGCAATTGTTATTTAATAATAACACCTTGCGGAACACCCTGTAGGTATAATACAAAATGATAAGTGGGGAGGAGGTATTAAATCTATTCAATGTGGCGAATCGATTACCTTATGGGGGTGGGTGTTTAAAATTAACCTGCTTATCGGTGGAGGCTCATGGTTTGTTATAATTGAGGAGAGGCGGTTACAAATTACCTTTTTTATTTTTCAGTGAAGTGTTTTAAATCCGGGTTATCGTTTACTGTTCAAGCAACGTCGGATTGTCGCAAATATTCAGTGGAAAACTACTATGGTGCCAGCGGTGCATTCGCATTAGAAAAGTATTATTTCAAATTGCTACTTAGGGAGGGCGGCTCTCCATGCATCAGCCGACACTGCTCTCTAATAGTAAGTTCTGGGTTGTTTAGGACTAGTGCGCCATGTCACTATTTTTTGGAAAATGGGTTAAGTAACGTATCTATAATAATTTATATTTGAGTACAGGCGCGGCACAAAGTTGTGGGCAGGATGGGCTCCAGCCCAGTGCGCCTTCTTTCAGGGGGCGCCCAACCGTACTCTTACAATATAAATAATAAAGTTAACAAAATTTTACCCCGCACAGTTCAAACTTCAAGGGTATGTAATGTAATAGAGGATACTGAAATATTCCTGATAATGTTTATATACAGTAAACGTCGCTTAATGTAATCACATTGGAGGTCGTCCGTAAAAAATTACGTCACGCAATTTTAAGCAATTTTAAACACCTCCCCCCCCCCATCGTCACAATTCGGCACACAAACCTAGACCCCCTCCAAGAATACGTCACATATTCTTGAACCCCCCCAATTTTATTTTCTTACCTTTTAGGGGTAAAACCCCAGAGGAAACATCTATAAAGGGCGGTCCGCCCCGCCAAGCTACACCACTGGCTTCACTCAAAATATAGTTTTTTTTAAATACTTATAATAAAATATTTAATGTACTTATATATTTTGTGACGTCACAATTTTTGAAACCCTCGCCCCCCAACGTCACACATCGTCACAAGGGTCGGAACCCCCTCTCTAGCAGCGTGACGTAATTTATGGACAACCCTTTGGGACGCGGGGTTTTTGATCGCAATAAACGATGATCTGAAGTAACGAAAAGTCATGAAAAGTTAAAAACACAAAATTTTAATTATTGCAAACATTATTTAAACATTACAATTTAAAAACTGAAAAATAAAAGTAACATCCCTGTAACGGGATTACAAAATGTTATCTAGGGTTGCTGGTCTATAATTTTTGCTGATTAAATTCTAGATAGCTTTTGCAATTCACTCAGTGCGGCCTTTAAGCCGCACAGCCAAGGCGGACTAGTATTTATATAGTTCAATTCAAATTTAAAATATTTCCGAAAACACGTACGACGTCACCACAATACAAAAACTTAACGAGCGGTAGCCAGTGAAGTCGCGTCCTTACTGGGATCAATTGGAAATGTTTATTTAAAAATTTCCAATCGGACTTTTAACGTTGAAACTTTGCAGAATTGTTTTATTGTAAAGCATAAATTTACTGGCTCATTGTATGATCCAGTAGTCGAACCATTAGTGGCTGAGTTATAATTTACGATGCATAACGCTGCAAAAACTGTAACAAATAAGAAAAAGCTATCGTACAAACCTACAAAGAGTACTTGACGGCATATTTGTACAGTGACTCCCAGTCGTATTCGTACAGCAGCGTAAATTTTTAATAAATTTCAATAACGCCCAAGTTTTGTATTTTTTTACAGATTTTTTTTACTTTTCAATATAAAATCTGGGTCCAGTTATCTAACCCTTGCCGGCTGAAACAAAATTTCTTCAGCTACACACTAGAGAACAAGGCTTACTATTTTAGTCTATAGAAATAGTATTTTGTATGAATCCGTTGAAAAAAAAAAAATCGACTTTTGAAAAGTACGGGAAATTAGCATGGAATATGCCGCACACCCCAGGCAGACGCGATACAATTCACAGGCGGTCCCTTCAAATCGCGTAAAATTTTTTCGCTCCGATTTGAATTTTTCTTTGAAATTCGGATAGGTGGGGGTGTGATTAGTAGATATTAGTAATAATTATTATCAAAAAAATGGAAAATAACCCGTGTATTGCCGAAATATTTAAAAAATAAAAAAAAATTTTCTTCGATTTTTGGGGTGTGCATTCGATAGGGAGGTTTATCCATCGTCAAAACCTAACCTTTCGGGGCGCCGCTCCGCTCCGCTCCGCTCCGCTCCGCGTTGCACACCTCCAGGGCGGTTTTGACTCTGGTTATTAGACTAAACATACGAGAAGGCGCCACCCATCAAGAAAACCGGGATGAAGGAAACCGGGAGCTTAGAGACCCTTGATATAGCATTAAAAAGTATAGTTGCGGTATGGGGCAGTAAACTATTACGTTTCACCCCCAAAATATCGAATAAAACATAAAATAAATCGATGTTACATGTACGAGAGACGAGCTGCATCTGCCGGTGCGAAACATGATACAATAAGTTTAAAGATATGACATTACGCAGGTTCGGCGCCATGTTGAATTCTGCTGTGACGTCAGATGGCCATTAGACGGCTCATGACGGCTAGTAAACAAACATCTATATATATAAAATTCAATGTATGTATGTATGTATGTATGTTTTCTATACAATTCTACACCGTTTGACCAATCTCTACCAAATTTGGTGTAGAAGCTATTTACAATGCTACGAAAAACATAGGCTACTTTAGAATCTTGCCGCGAACTTTGGTCAAGCGCTGTATTAGCTTGACCAACGTTAATGCGGATCAACGTTTCAACGGATCAACGTATTAACGAACGATATCTATAAATATAAAATTCAATGTATGTATGTATGTATGTATGTTTTCTATACAATTCTGCACCGTTTGACCAATCTCTACCAAATTTGGTGTAGAAGCTATTTACAATGCTACGAAAAACATAGGCTACTTTAGAATCTTGCCGCGAACTTTGGTCAAGCGCTGTATTAGCTTGACCAACGTTAATGCGGATCAACGGATCAACGTATTAACGAACGATATCTATAAATATAAAATTCAATGTATGTATGTATGTATGTATGTTTTCTATACAATTCTACACCGTTTGACCAATCTCTACCAAATTTGGTGTAGAAGCTATTTACAATGCTACGAAAAACATAGGCTACTTTAGAATCTTGCCGCGAACTTTGGTCAAGCGCTGTATTAGCTTGACCAACGTTAGTGCGGATCAACGTTTCAACGGATTAACGTATTAACGAACGATATCTATATATATAAAATTCAATGTATGTATGTATGTATGTTTTCTATACAATTCTACACCGTTTGACCAATCTCTACTAAATTTGGTGTAGAAGCTATTTACAATGCTACGAAAAACATAGGCTACTTTAGAATCTTGCCGCGAACTTTGGTCAAGCGCTGTATTAGCTTGACCAACGTTAGTGCGGATCAACGTTTCAACGGATCAACGTATTAACGAACGATATCTATCTATAATTATAAAATTCAATGTATGTATGTATATATGTATGTTTTCTATACAATTCTACACCGTTTGACCAATCTCTACCAAATTTGGTGTAGAAGCTATTTACAATGCTAGGAAAAACATAGGCTACTTTAGAATCTTGCCGCGAACTTTGGTCAAGCGCTGTATTAGCTTGACCAACGTTAGTGCGGATCAACGTTTCAACGGATCAACGTATTAACGAACGATATCTATATATATAAAATTCAATGTATGTATGTATGTATGTAAGAAGAACAGGAATTGGCAATATCGCTGCGTGCTTTCGAAAATTCCTTATTAGAAGACGAAGGGGAGGAGGAAAAGGAAGAACACAAAGAACAAGAGTAATTGGCAAAAATAAAATTAAGTAAAATTAGAAATTATTGTGGTTTTTGTGAATACTTAACAGTTTTGTTAAACTTTTTTTTATTAAACCTTGATTTGTATTTTTTATTAATTTATTTATTTAATCCTTTTTTAATACGTTTGGTATTTGCGATGACCAAATAAGTCGCAAGGTCATTATGCGGATTGGATCTAAAAAATACCTGTAGACAAATATTGAAATTTGGGCAGGACAACGTCTGCCGGGTCAGCTAGTGATACAATAAAGTTTGGTACCAATATAAAAGTAAACAAAGTTTTAAGCAAAGTGTATATAAACGAAAAAGAGCATGAAACAAAGTGTATATTTTTTATTGTTGTGAAATTAGTTGTGAGTAATAATGCGGTGTGCTGTGTTTGGATGTAATTCTGACGATCAAGCTGAACATTTTAATAAGGGCGATTTCAAGTTTTTTCGCTTTCCGACCGACACTACAATTTGTAAAGCTTGGGAAATAGCTTGTAGTCGTAAAGACGATTTTAACTCGAAAACTTCTAGAGTGTGCTCGAAACATTTTAAAACGGACGATTATAAACGTAATTTAAAATATGAGCTTTTGAAATTGAGTGTACCAAAGAATTTTCGGCTGATTAAACCAGAAGCAATTCCTAGTGAAAACTTACCGAAACAATCTTCTTTCGTTACTGGATCTAGTACTTCCCAAAGACAAGAGCGGATAGTTAAAAGAAATCGGTCCAAATTGGTTGATGATATTTTAAAAGAATGGAAGGTTGAATCAATGTAAGTACTTATGATAAATGCATGAAATAGCTTACATTATAAATTATTTAGAAATACGGATGACGGTAGTAGTAGAAACTCTTCGGAAGGTGATGGTATAATTAATTTAGATAATAGTATTATAGATGTCGATAAGAATATTATGACTAACAATAGGGGGTAAATAATATAGTAAATCTAATTTTCACATATTTTCTAAATATTTTTTTTTCAGAAGTCAGACGGTAGTCGATGATCGAGATGACATTATTGCAGAATTAAAGAAGAAAGTAAAACTTTTGGAAAGCGAGGTTGAAGCTCTGAAAAAATTATTTTCTTCAAACCAGATCAAGAAGCTTAAAAATCCCAAAGGACGTATATGATGGTCAATTGAAGATGTTTCAAAAGCAATTGTCATCCATTCAGCTGGTCCCCGAGCTTACAGATTGCTTCTAAAAAGAGGCTATCCTTTTCCAGCTGCATCGACACTTCGATCGTGGTTGAAAAATATTAAAATTTCACCTGGTATATTAAAACCTGTATTTAATATAATAAAATTAAAAGAGATGAACAAGATGGAAAAAGTGTGCATATTGTCATTCGACGAACTAAAAGTTCGAAAAATCTATTTGTACGACAAGGCTAACGATGAAACCTTAAAGCCATCAAGCTATGCACAAGTATGTATATTACGAGGACTGTTTTCGAATTGGAAACAACCAATCTTCTATGGTATGGACTGCAAGATAACCAAGGATCTTTAGGAATACAACAAAAGGTTGTAAAATAAATTTATATATTAAATCTGTTTATATTTATTGAATAAAAGTCGACACTTTCAATTTTCTTCTCCTTAATTTATATGTTTTATTTGAATAGGTGTAATAAATTTTTTCTATTTTAGTGCATTATTAAATAAATATTATTTTATACCTTTATTATGTGTTTTATTTCAATAATTGTGATTTAAAGTAAAAAATAATCAAGCATTTTCATTATTTTTGTCAAATACCTATTTGAATACATAAACATCGACTGGCCGTGTGACGTCATGCGTCATGTTCGGCGTTTTCAATGCTACAGCGAGCGTCTCACCCGCGGCCGCCGATGAGCCGCGACGTTTTAAATGCTTGTCTAGTGCTTTCCATTAAAATACATTGGTTACATTCGAGAGCGGAAAACGCGGCGTTTTACACGCCGCGTTTTCGATGCCCGTCTATTGCTAGCCTAAGTGTTAGGGTCATTGTTTTCACACGTACCGTCAACAAAATGGCAACGCGCGGAATTTCCTTAGATTTTTACATGTAAATTTGCTAACTTCAAATTCGATTTATTCAAAAGTTTGGCCCCCGTTCATAGTGAATACTTTTACAATCTGTTAAATTTATTGCGCCGTTATCTAAATCTACTTGTAAATTAATATCACAGTCGTATTCGTACAGCAGCTATAAATTCGATTTTAATACAGAAATTAAACAATCAAATGCATTTTTTAAGTTTGTTGCATTCGTTTATATGTACATGTGCTATTACAATAGGTTGTGTTGTTTTTTAATTTTTTTAATATGGGCCGAAAGCAAACAGATAATTCAATCAAATTCCTAAACTTATTATTTCGCATCGTAAAGATGGAAAATCTTCGAACCAAATTAGCAAAATTGTTCCAAGGAGTCCTTCAACGGTTCAGTATAATTATATTAAAAAGATTTAAATGTTGGAATAGAGTGAAAAATTTGCCGAGAAATGCCAAAAGAAAGCTACTGTGTGTGAGAGAAGGAAGGTTAATATTGAAAGAAGTAAAGAAACACCCAAAAATTAGTGCTCCAAAACTAGGTACCAAACTTAAAACAGAATTAAATAAGTATGTATGATCAGAAACTGTTTAATTTACTATGATCTAATAGTAGAGTAGCTCGGAAAAAGCCCTGGATAAACGACAGAAATCGAAAGAAACTTATTCAGTTTGCTAAAACATATAAAAACAAATATTTAGATTTGGAATAGGGTATTATTTGCTGGTGAAAGCAAGCATCACGTGTTCGGTTCAGATGGACGAAGAATGGTGTGGAGAAAACCAAATGAAGCTGTAAAAGAAGAGAACTTACAGCCCACAGTCAAACATGGGGCTGGCTCTGTGATGTATGGGGGTATTTTTTAGTGGCTGGGGTTAGAAATCAAGAATATATTGATGGGACAATGGACAAAATACAATACATAAACATTTAAAATTCAAATGTTCATGAAAGTTCAGTTCGTTTAGGCATCAGAAACAAATTTATATGTTACCAATATGATGATCCTAAGCACCAAGCTGAACTAACAAGAACATGGTTGCTATACAACTGCCCTAAAGTGCTGGAAACAACTCCCCAGTCTCCAGATATTTACCCGACAAAGAATTTATGGCATGAGTTGGAAAAATGGATTAATCAATTTCAAATTTCCAACGTAAAAGAGCAGAAATAGAAGATTGAGGAAGAGGGGAAAAAATTGGACCTAATATAGCCGAAAGATTAGTGAAATCGATGCCAAATAAACTTTCGGAAATCATTAAAAGTAAATAATACCCAACTAAATATTAAATTGTATATAGTAATTGTCAAAATAAATTAAATATATAATGTTTTCTTTAGTGTACGAATATGAGTGTGAGGTAAATTTTATAGCTGTTTTTGTATTTTCCAATATTCAGTAAAAAATATGCAAAAATTAAGTTTAAATGAATTAATTACCTATATGAAGTACGGAATATTTTGAACATTTTAATAATAAATAAGTAACGAGAAATTGTTTAATACCGTGATTATTTAATTTTACCGTGATTATTTTAAAAAAATAAGAGCATGTACTGGTGTACGAATACGACTGGGAGTCACTGTATATGATGTATTATTTATTTATTTATTTATTTATTTATTTAAAGATTTAGACACACTCCTAACAGTAAAAACTAATTACAAGGAGTGTGTATACAAATGTATATACATATATATACCAACTATAATATATAGAAGTACATAGCACAAACAAAATAAAATAAAATAACCCATATTTATATAAGTCAGTGCTGGATCGTTTGGACGGGGCGATTACCCAACTCGCCTGTAACAGCATGCAACCAACTCCTTGAGGCCCGTGTGGTTGGGGTCGGCAATGTCAGTAATAACATTAAAGTTGCGGCTGCAGATGGAGATGGGGGACGTGGCCAAGAAGTTGGTACGGCTAAACCTACAGTAGAACAGGTCGCTCTGTCTAGAGTTACCTCTAGGTACTCGAAAATTTATCTCTGCCAATAATGGTGGACAATCGATGTTGTATCTCAGAAGTTTGTATATAAATACGACGGACGATACAAAGCGCCTGCTCTCTAGTGTTTCAACATCGAATTGAGCCAAGAGTTTGCGATGATTATAGCCCTGTATCGGGTAAAGACCATCTTGAAGGAATGCCAAGAATTTCAAAAATCGACGTTGTACCGACTCAAGTCGCCTAATGTGGTACGCATGTGTTGGGTACCAGATCAGCGCAGCGTATTCCAGCCTTGAACGAACAAAGCTATAGTAGAGAAGCTTCAAACATGGAATGCTTTGAAGGTCACGTGCGTTTCTGTAGATGAATCCATACATGCGGGACGCACAACCTAGGGTATCGCTAATGTGTTCGGTGAAGGTTAGTCGTGAGTCAAAGATAACTCCCAAATCTCTGAAGGAATCGCATCTCTCCAAAATTCTGCCCTCGCTGGTCTGGACGTGACCTGCTGGTATTAGTCTGGACGTGAAAGTAGTGGCGTAGCTAAGGGGGGGGGGCGAACCATATTATTTAAATTTTCTGACTAAAATGTTATCGTTTCTTGGTTTTTAGGGATGACACCTCAAAAATAAAAGGTCATCAGCCTAGGTGGGGGTGACACCCATGAAATCCGCACATTGTGTCACCCAAGCTAACTACGCTACTGCGTGAAAGCCTGTCGTGAATAAAAATTAAAAAATCAAAATCTATTAGTTGATGCCTCCGCGTCTAAAACTACGCAGTTTCTTTTTGAATATATTTATTTGCTTCATCATTTCAACGTCCACTTATAAAAAATTTGAACTAGTCAAATTCGGCGGTCATGCTGGGCGAAACTCTCCCATTAGCATATATAGTGTAAGAAAATTGGGCACATTTTGATCGAAAAAATCCAAAATCGGCTTTCTGCGATTTTTCAACGGATTCCGTTAGGTAATTTAACATACTAAAAACCGTCCTCTCGGAACCTTGAGCTTTTTGCCAAATTCTTCGTCTGAAGTTGAAATTTTTTATAAAGGTGTGAAAATTATGTTTCTCGGCAAAATATTTTTAAACCAATTTCTATTTCAGCTATATTTTGTTATCATATAACTCATTAAAAAAATTAAAAACTTAACATATTTTAACATCCTCGAAATCATGAAAAGAATTTCCTAAAGATGAGCAGGGGGTTCTGATTTTTGGATATGTTTTAAGGTCCGGGGTCCTAATAAAAACTCTGAGTTGGCGACCTCGGCGACCGCCCGAAAGTGCCGCCATTTTAAAAAAAATGGCGAAAACAAAATGTTTCTTCACAGTATTTCCTTACCAGTTGACTTTAGGATGAAAATGACTGCTATAAATCTTATGGAGAACAAAATTTACTACAACTTTTATCTAAGGTATTTTTCTCAGTCTAATAGTTGCTGAGCGCCAGCATTGTTAAATAGAGCACATTTTAGAAAATTCCAAAATCGCTCGAATTTGCTCTGACTTTTTTTATAATTTTTGGTTACTCTCTCTAAAAATGTCTATTATATGATCAAGTCTATTAATATATACTCTATTATAACAAAATGTCAGGTCAAAATCGAGCGTTTTTGAAATTTTCAAAAATGTTACAACAGATGTCACAACAAATGTAACAACGTCAAAAACTTAGCAGTGCTGGCGCTCAGCAACTATTCGACTTAGAGAAAAATACCTTAGATAGAAGTTGTAGTAAATTTTATTCTCTAAATTATAGGATTTATAGAAGTCATTTTCGTCCTAAAAAAGTCAACTTGGTAGGAAATATTGCAAAGAAATATTATTTTGTTTTCGCCATTTTTTTTTAAATAACGGCACTTCCGGGCGGTCGCCGAGGTCGCCAACTCAGATTTTTTATTAGGACCCGAAACCTTAAAACATATCCGAAAATCAGAACCCCCTGACCATTTTTAGGAAATTCTTCTTTTCATGATTTCGAGGATGTTGTTAAAATATTTAAAGTGTTTTTAATTTTTTTAATGAGTTGTATGATAACAATGTAGCTGAAATAGAAATTTGTTTAAAAATATTTTGCCGAAAAACATAATTTTCACTCCTTCATAAAAAATTTCAACTTCAGACGAAGAATTCGATAAGAAGCTCGGAGTTCCGAAAGGACGTTTTTCAGTATGATAAAGTACGAACAATTACCTAACGAAATCCGTCGAAAAATAGCAGAAAACCGATTTTGGATTTTTTTGATCAAAATGTGCCCAATTTTCTTACACTATATTATGTATTAGTCTGGACGTGAAAGTAGTGGCGTAGCTAGGGGGGGGGGCAAACTTTATTATTTAAATTTCCTGACTAAAATTACCTCGTTTCTTGGTTTTTAGGGATGACACCTCAAAAATAAAAGGTCACCAGCCTATGTGGGGGGTGACTCCCATGCTAACTGCGCAGCGGCTCAGTGGCACGCGTGGCGTGAAAGGCTGTCGTGAATAAAAATTAAAAAATCAAAATCTATTACTTGATGCCTCAGCGTCAAAACTACGTAGTTTCTCCACTTCGTCCACGTCCAACGAAACTCTCCCATTAGCATATAGGTAAAATATTCTTGAGTCGGGCTTGTTTGAATATACATAACCCAATAGTTTATTTAAAAAATGTTAGGGTATTGCAATGAAATACGGGGTTTAATATTACGCATATTGGTCGATACAAATAACGCCTTTATAACAGGGACCAAGAAAAATACCGACGCGAAAATTGCGAAATAGCTAAGGGGTCGTCCATAAATTACGGCACGCAATTTTAAGCAATTTTTAACACCCTCAAATTTTTCTATTTTAAAATTTATATAATAAAAAGAAACCCGGAGCGGATTTCATGGGTGTCATCCCCACCCCGGCTGTGCTACGTCAGTGGATTCAGTGGCATAGCCACTCAAAAAATAGTTTTTTTTAAATACTTATAATAAAATATTTAATCTACATATACATTTTGTGACGTCACAATTTTTGAAACCCCCCCGCCCTCCATCGTCACACATCATCACAAGGGTTGGACCCCCCCCCAAGAGCGTGACGTAATTTATGGACGACCCCTAACAATAATAAATTATTAAAATACAAGACTGACAATTCCGGAATAATAGCACTACTCAAAAATCTTGGGTACGGCATTGAGTTTATTTAAATAAACGTTTAAAAAAACTGTAATTTTATCAAGCGGCAAATTATGAACAAGTTGTCTCCTAGCCATAAATATCTAAAGCCGGACCTGATAGCTGGTATTAAAATAATTTTATAATAATTAATAGCGCCCACAGACTAATAAGTCCAATTTTTAGCAAGTTTGAAAACAAAAATACATTGCAGCCATTGCTCATTGTTAGGTTCCAAAATTTAAAAAGTTTATTCGATTGATTCACCCTGTATATAGGTATTGTATTGGGCGTTAATAAATTTTGACACCACGATGCGGTAGGGTCTCAAAGCTACAAATCCCTCGATAAAAATGCATAGGAAACTTCGAGGGGTGAGCACCTAAAGTTTTTAGCGCGCCATTGGTACCACGTCCGGTTAAAACTCATTTTCCTTTACTAACAAATTTTAAAAAATTTACTACTTACAAATTTAATTTGTAATTCAGGCGACTCCAAACTTGTTTTACACAGAACCCACGCCACGTTTTGTTTTTACGGTAAAAAAATCCTTCTTTATCCGTTAACAGTCGTCCAGTAACTGTAGTGGCGTTGAAAGTGAAAAATTATGC
Source organism: Podabrus alpinus (assembly GCA_932274525.1). Classification (NCBI taxonomy): domain Eukaryota; kingdom Metazoa; phylum Arthropoda; class Insecta; order Coleoptera; family Cantharidae; genus Podabrus; species Podabrus alpinus. Next base: position 88,941,195 of record OW026455.1, on the reverse strand, counting down.
TTATGCATAATATAAATATGATACGTCTAGGAGCCATGCTGTCGCTAATTAGATTATAGGATCTAGGGAAATCCTCGATTCTTTACAATCCTATTTTTCATTTTTGTCATTTTTCTTCCATAAACCATACTAAAATTAATTATTGATGAATTTTAAAAACGGACCGATTTTGAACATTGGTTATTAAAGAACTGCGACGTTCTCGGTTTTAATTTTTTTTTAACTTTAAACTACAAAAACTTGGGGTACTGTGCAGTTACTCTAACCACTCGAAACAAATTTTCTTCAGCTACACACTAAAGAACAAGGTTTATAGAGTAGATTTATATAAATATTATGCGAGAAAAGGGCCCAAACTTTTGAAATAATCGAATTTGAACTTAGCTAATTTTCATGTAATTCAGTGGTAAAATTAACGAGATTCCCGCGCGTCGCTCATTCTGTGGTCGGTCGAAACTTGGCGCATCGAGGTTAACTCGAGCAAAAGTTCCGCGATCATGTTTCGAAATCGTTGCAAGCCTCACAACTCCAGTGTCTGGATGTTTGAGGAGCAAATCCCCTGGAAAACCAAGGTCAAGTACCTTGGCGTTACCATGGACCGACGTCTCAAATGGGACGCTCACATTTCCTCCGCAACCGGTAAAGCCAAATGCCTCTTCACTAGATTGTTCGTCCTCATGAACAGTAAAAGTACCATGTCCCCCGCTAACAAACTAAGATTGTACAAAGCCATAATCCGCCCGACAATGATTTATGCCTCCCCGGTCTGGGGATACGCACGCCCTAGGGCCATAAATAAACTTCAAGTCATTCAAAACAAAAATCTCCGAGCTATTTTCAGCGCCCCCTATTACGTCACTAACAGGCGACTACATGCAGACGCCAAACTAGATCTTATTAACACTCTTAACCGCAAACATGCCACCAATCTTTACAACAAATCCAAATTTTCAGAAAACCCACTAGTAAATCAACTAGGTCAATACAACCCAGCCGACTTCTTCATTCCCCGTCCCAAATCACTCCTGACCACGGACAACTCCTGACCATAACTCACCCCCACACAGACTAATGTATGTTCACAGGTTTAACTTACACAAATTCTCTTCGAAAGTGAATTTATTCACTAGATTTGTGTAATTTTTCGATCAATTTCCACAAGCTTCGATAAATCACACCCCATAGTATCACTACAATCCCACTAGTCGCCAATTCTGACTAGTTCCAAGTAGAAGCCACTCTCTTCGAGGTCATCAATAGAAATTATAATTTCTTTCTTCGAATTAGGGACTCTACTATATCGGCAAACGTAAAAAATTTCTTTTTCTTCACATATCTCATATTCACAGTCACAGCCCAGGTTTCTAACCAGTCAGTCCGCCAAGCGCCAATTCCCAGAGACCCACCGGTCTCTACAACTTCCAATGTCATTAATGTATTCTTTCAGATGAAGGAGAAGGCCGGCCATGCCGGGATGCTCCATCAAATACATATCAGATAAAGGTAAAGGTAAAGGTTTGCACCGGCAGATGCAGCTCGTCTCTCGTACATGTAACATCGATTATTTTTTGTTCTTACGCGATTTTTTGGGGGTTTAAGATCCCGGTTGCCTTCATCCCGGTGTTCTTGATGGATGGCGCCTTCTCGTATGTTTAGCTCTGCCGCGTAGCGGCGTACGCGATTGAAATACCGCCCGGAGCCCCGGAGGGGCGTAGGGTAGGTTTTTTGATGCGCCCAATTCTGGCCGTGCCAGATCCACCCAAAAAAGTAACCTAGGTTTTCCCCATAGTTGTTTATGTTTATTTAATATTTTTTTAATTTTTTCACTTTTTCGGCAATACACGCGTTATTTTCCATTTTTTTTGATTATATTTATTACTAATAACCTCTAATCACACCCCATCTATCCGAATTTCAAAGAAAAATTCAAATCGGAGCGAAAAAATATTACGCATTTTCAAGGGACCACGGGCGAACGATGCACATCGACCGGGGTCTACCGCATACTCGATGCTACTTTCCCGTACTTTTCAAAAGTCGATTTTGGGGTTGTTTTTACAGATTTCTCGTATGAAATTTTTTCTATAGCCTAAAATAAGCCTGTTCTTTAGTGTGTAGCTGAAGAAATTTTTGTTCAGCTGGTTAGATTAACTGCACAGTCGCCAAAACTTGAATAGACATTGTTGATATCTAAAAAAATCGGATTAATTAGGTGATAAACAGCGCCGTTGGGGGGTTTATTTAAATCCTTCCCCTCCCGCAGGAACTTTTCAAGTTCGTAATAAAATTTATTTACTTAAATACTATGAATCTGAAACTTCAGGTTCTCGATACCCCGATCATAATTATAAATTATGGACCTTCTAGTTTGTATTGAAAATAGTAGTAGATGTTGACCGTTTCTATATACCTAGGTCATTTTTGTGATATCTAAGACGCAAATCTTAATAACCACGTGCATACGGGAGGAAATCAAGAAGTTCGGTAAAATGGTATATGGAATCAATTTTTTTTTAATGAAATAACAGTATGTTACACATCTAGAGATAGAAGCGATAGTTTTAGTCACGCGTGCGACAGGGTGAACGCTAGCGGTCTACCCGCTGTCAAAGGCATCCTATCCGTACAAGTGATTAAGGCGCTTGTGTCTTGAATTGGATATACCAGTATTTTATGCAATGCTGACAAGAATAACCGAAAATGAAATTTGGAAATATCGATAACAAATTAAAGGTAAATAAATTGGAGGGTCTATTAATGTATCGCATTACAAAAGATAACATTGGTTGTAAAAATATAGGGCACATATACAATAAAACCGGTGGACATTTAACGCCTACGCGCTGATACGCTGAGGCCGTGGGTTTAAATGAGCCTCCATGGGATTAAATTAACAAATAAACTCTATGAGAGATTGAAGAAGATCATGCGTCTCGCAAAGGTCGTCATAAAATGAACTTCTAAGTGTTAGCATTGCATAAATTTTATTTTTCGACTTAATCCCCTTGTAGCTCGAGGCACTGGGTAGGTACTCAGTGGCGGCTCAGACTTCTTCCAATGGCAGGACACAAAATTTAAATAAAAAGAAAACATAAATTTGCTTTTTTCTTACAGAATAATTGAATTGCAAATGAGATTTATTTTATACCATTATTGTAAGTGGCAGGTCGGGGGGGGGGGGGTATGACGAAATGCCCCCAAGCATAAAAGTATTAAAGCTTAAAACAATTTTTAATATTCCACCGCGTGATCACCATCAGGCCCCCAACCTCCGACCCCGATCGTTGCAGCTTTCTATTTTTTAGAACCTCATTTGCAGTGGTGGATCGTAACTTTTCTCGATTGAAGGGCACAAAATTTAAAGATATAGGAAAAGTTAATGTAACATATTTACTCCATTTTAATTTACTTATCTACCTAATTGTTTTTATTAGTTAGTTTTGTCTAGTTTTTTCGAATTTTGGATAAGAGAGCGGGTGCCATCAGTGTGTCCTTCAGACTAAACCGCCAAGGCTCAATACGAAACATCAACATCATCAAGCCAATCAGATCGACAAATCGCAGGCTCCAATGCCCCATTTATTTTTTGACATAAACGAGAGACTGCTAGCATTAATTTGTTTATTTAAGTGAATCGGCTTTTTTTGGGAGGGGGGATTCGTTTAAATAAATCGAAAATATTTTTATTGTTTTATTGCCAACGTTATCAGTTAATTTTGTGTACTCCTGGGGCGGTAAAAGCCATCATCATTGTTATCGACACATAGCTAATAGCTCGCTTATTTTCACTTTTACGAAAAATTATCGTCATATCAAAATTAAAGACCATAAAATTCTCTATAAGACATAATATACTATTCCAAAATTTCTAAATGACATACTATTCCTGAATTAACTTGCCGAAAACACGACCCACCTTCAAGCGGTGCAATATTTTATTGCAGCAAGGAGAGAAATGTTATAGGAAAGACAAAATGCGTTTAAAAATAAATTAACTAAGCTGGAACAAAGGTTTAAAATTTAAGAGTAAAGGAGATTTTTTTAAATGTGCCCATGTTATAATGTAATTCAAGCAATGAAACCCAAAAATTGGCTTGAGGTTGCAAGAAATCCGGGTAAGCTCAAAAATTTGGCGGTTAAGTATATAGGGATGTCTTAATCAGTGTGTCTCCCACAAAAGTCGTCTAAAATCCCATGCCTGTGTTTCCCTCAATTGAGGGTTTAAGCCCCCCCCCCACAATGCGATTTTTCGACTAGTATAGCTCGCTGATTGTCACTTTTATGAAAATTATTGTGCGACCAAATTGTAGAACATAAAATTCAGCACAATACATAGTTTTGTCAAATTTTTCTATAGCATAATTCCTCAAATCGCTTTTACTGCTAATTGGAAAATGGCGAAAAATATTATCAAAAAATATTTTGTATAACCTTATTTACATCTTTTGTTCTTAGCATTTCTTTTTATAAAACTTATCGTTAAGCCATAAATTAAATTCTTTACTCTTAAAAATGTGCGTCTTTTTTTATTTGCCCCTAATACCTAAAACGAGAGTTTGAATCATTCTTTAATAACCTGAATAGTTGTCGAGATAATTTTGCTGAGTAACAGTGTTGACTAATGAGATGGTCATCAGCTAAAGCGGTTAAATGCGTTGCTGCTAAGTTATTCGGAATCGAATTCCCTATAGAGATTTGGAAAGCTGATGTTTTCTATAGTAGAAATAACCAAAAATATTTGTGGAATATTATGAAACAAAATAAAAATTGATAAAAACGGATGTAGATTTTTAGGGTGCTTATAACTTTTAACGTTCCACTAGGGAAAATGAAATGGTTTCCTAACAATAAACTTCAACGGCTTCACCTCTTCGGTGCGGCCGTTCTACTTTTTCTCATCCAATCTACCTTTTCCGGTAATTTTGTAAAAATTTAAATTAATGCATGACGTAATCCGCCGCTCGTCGATAGCGAGCTTGTGATTGGTTGAGTTAAGGAAAATTACCAATTTGAAACAACTTTAAGGGTTGTTTTAGAGGGTTAAATGTGAATATGCAGCAAATATTTTTTTAAATCTGCTATATCGTGGGCATACTGGAAAAAGTGACCAAGTCAAGTTGAGTTGATTCTAAATAAATGAAATTGAATGTTTAATATTTTGTAAAAAATCAGCTTTTTAAAAGTTTTAATTTTTGTTTTAGGAAAATGAAACTTTAACAATACTTATTATTAGGGCTTTTGCTAATTTTTAAATTTTTTAAAAATACTGAGCAAACTTAAACAACACAGTTTGTCGTGACTGAGAAAACTGACTTGGTCACTTTTCCAGTATGCCCACGATATGTCCTTCAGCTTTCCGAATATCTATAGGGAATTTTTAAAATCGAGGTGTCTTTTTACGTGTACTTCCCACCGATTACGTCATTGTAATCAGAAAAATAAGCAACGTTCAAAAATGTGAAAATACAATATGCCCGCCTATAATCTATTTTCTCATGGGCAAAAACTAAATAAAAATGTTTAATTCCTAATTCTTTTCGCCAGCAAAATTAATGAAAGATACGCAACCTTATGGCAAATTAGAGAAGCTTTAAGCACTAGGGGTCGTCCATAAATTACGTCACGCAATTTTAAGCAATTAAAATCACCCTACCTAGGCTGATGACCTTTTTCTTTTTTTTTAGGGGTAGCACCCAAGAGGAAACATCTATGAAGGATCGGGTGGAATCCGGGGCGGTACAATCCCCCCTAGCTACGCCACTGCCTTCTGTATATTTATACATAAATATACACGTACAGAATACCAACTACAATTAATTTAAAAAAAAGAAATTTTAATTTTAAAAGCTCAAAAATAGTTTTTTTTAAATACTTATAATAAAATATTTAATCTACAGTATATTTTGTGACGTCACAATTTTTGAACCCCCGCCCCAACGTCACAAAGGTCGAAACCGCCCCCCCCCCCCTAGGAGCGTGACGTAATTTATGGACGATGCCCTACCAATGTGGGATTCAAAGAAATTAACTGAAAAGACCTTCCGGGCATGGCGTAGGTTACTACGAGGCTGCTAGGGCGGACATAATGGGGATAGAGGGCAACTACCCTCCCCATGAATGTTCAATCATCGTAAAATAAAAACGATTAATGCCCGGTTTCTGAAGCTCGAGTTATATTAAGATTAGTTTAATCTTAGTATAAATGCAGATTTTGAGTTTCTATAACGAAAAATAATCTCTGGTCAAAGTTAACCTAGGTTTTTATTGGTTGTTAACTTTCTGGAATATGCGCATTGTGGATAACTATAACTTTAAGCTTAGATTAGTTATGTAGAGTATAACTAGAGATCTTCAGAAACCGGGCATAAATGACATAAAATTCCTGAAAAGGAATTAAAATTTAACCGATTTTCATGATGAATTTGGCTAAAGGCCAAGCGAAATATGACGGCCATCGCGAATAGGATAAATTTTATTTTCATGATACCCGCAATTGCATATTAGTAGTTTCTCGGCTTTTCGTTTAGGTATACCAATAGAATTACCAGATTTACCGCCCTCCACATCAGAATGCAAAATCATTATAATTTTTTTGTGAAGTTAAATATTCCATATAAACTATTACATCGATTTTAATCTATAGGTATGCTCTTTTGAGATTTAATCAAAAACCCAAAAAAAAATTCATTCGTTACCTAACATCAGCTATGCTCAATTACGTGGAACCTGTAGTTTAACGTGGAATTCAGGAAATTATTGGTATTCTTCTCTGCCATAAACTTCCACTTACTGCACAACACGGTAAACTGAGAGGGCACTCGTTGTTCATGGTAAGACAGGACGGACTCGGATAGCTTTTCCGAGTCCCCCCGCCGGCAAGAGGGTTTTAAAAATCAAGCGCGAAAAAGAATTTTTTTACAGAGATTCTGGGGGCACATTCCCTTCTTGGCCGCTGGCTTGGAATTATTAAAATATCAAAATTATAAAAAGATTATTTTTTATGGGCTCTGTGATAATTACATTTCTTACAAAGTTCAGTTTCTGAAACACTCAGATAGGCCATACTCCTGATAGCGTGTAAGGTGTGTTGTAAACAAGACCGAGCAAAATGTTTATATTATACTATTACAATCAATAAGACAAAATTCAGTCATCTGCATAGTTTTCGTGAACTCGTTAATAACTTTAAGCTTTTCAAATGTATTACGAGACTGTCCTAACTTGATAAACTCAGGTTTAAATTTCTATGAGAATTCCAACAAAATATCTACTTTAACTGTGTAATCATAGCCACGAGAGCTCGAGTATGGCTGTTTTTATCTAATGCCTGGTACAAACTAACGAGCGTTTCGGCGAGCCGCCCGCTGAAAAATTGGGAGCTTTACAACGAGCATAGATAAATGGTTGGCAAAGTGCCCCACTTTCCAATCTAGAGATAGTTTAAAAGCTCAAGAACCCTAATCTGCGCTAGGGGAGCCAAGAGGGCGAAATTTTTTAGATCTACTTACTCGATTCAGCTGATGCTTGAGTATAAATATGAAATCCATGTATGGTCAAGAATAATAATTCTTTATTGCTGAATTATAATGGTGAGTGTTCCTTGTAACACCCTGTACATCAAATGAGACCAAATTGCAGAGCATAAAATTCAGCACAATACATATTTTTGTCAAATTTTTCTATGGCGTAATTCCTGAAATCGCTTTAACTGATGCTAATTGGAAAATGGCGAAAAATATTATCAAAAAATATTTTGTATAACCTTATTTACATCTTTTGTTCTTAGCATTTATTTTTATAAAACTTATCGTTGTCATAAATTAAAATATTTACTCTTAAATAAAATGTGCGTCTTTTTTTATTTGCCCCTATATCTAAAACGAGAGTTTGAATCATTCTTTAATAACTTGAATAGTTTTCGAGATAAATTTGCTCAGTAACGGTGTTGACTAATGAGATGGTCATCAGCTAAAGCGGTTAAGTGCGTTGCTGCTAAGTTATTCGGAATCGACATATTCCCTATAGAGATCTGGAAAGCTGATGGTTTCTATAGTAGAAATAATAACCAAAAATATTTGTGGAATATTATGAAACAAAAAATTTAACTTTTAACGTTCCAGTAGGGAAAATGAAATCGTTTTCTAACCCTAACCTTCAACGGGTTCACCTCTTCGGTGCGGCCGTTCTACTTTTTCTCATCCAATCTACCTTTTCCGGTAATTTTGTTAAAATTTAAATTAACGCATGACGTAATCCGCCGCTCGTCGACAGCGAGCTTTTGATTGGTTGAGCTATTCAAAATTACCAATTTTTAACAACTTCAAGGGTTGTTTTAGAGGTTTAAATGTGAATATTTAGCAAATATTTTTTTAAATCTGCTATATGTTCTTTCAGCGTTCCGAATATCTATAGGGAATTTTTAAAATCGAGGTGATTTTTTACGTGTACTTACCACCGATTACAAAATCGTAATCAGAAAAAACAGCCGCGTTCAAAAATGTGAAAATACAATAATATGCCGCCTATAATCTATTTTCTCATGGGCAAAAACCAAATAAATATGTTTAATTCCAAATTTTTTCGCCAGCAAAATTAATGAAAGATACGCAACCTTATGGCAAATTAGAGAAGCTTTAAGCACTAGGGGTCGTCCATAAATTACGTCACGCAATTTTAAGCAAGTTTTAACCCCCTCCCCCCCCCATCGTCTCACAAAGCTAGACCCCTCCAAGTATTACGTCACATATTCTTGACCCCCCCAATTTTGCAAAGTTATATAATAAAAGGAAACCTGGGGCGGATTTCATGGGTGTCATCCCTACCTCGGCTGATGACCTTTTCCTTTTTTTTTTCGATCGGGTGGCACCCAGGGCGGTACGACCCCCGCTAGCTACGCCACTGGCTTCTGTATATTTATACATAAACATACACGTACAGAATACCAACTACAATTAATTAAAAAAAAATTTTAATTTTAGAAGCTCAAAAGATAGTTTTTTTTTAAATACTTATAATAAAATATTTAATCTATGTATTTTGTGACATCACAATTTTTGACCCCCCCCCCCCATCGTCACACATCGTCACAAGGGTCGAACTCCCCCCCTAGGAGCGTGACGTAATTTATGGACGACCCCCTACCTATGTGGGATTCAAAGGAATTAATTGAAAAGACAATCTTTCCGCGCATGGCGTAGATTACTACGAGGCCGCAAGGGCGGACATAAATGGAGATAGAGGGCAACTATCCTCCCCATGAATGTTCAATCATCGTAAAATAAAAACGATTAAATGCTATAAAGTTGCTGAAAAGGAATTAAAATTTAACCGTTTTTCATGATGAATTAACCCCCTCTACGAAGTTTGTCTGAATCAGCGCTTGCGAGGCTGAAGGCCGAGCGAAATCTGACGGCCATCGCGAATAGGATAAGTTTTATTTTCATGATTCCCGCAATGTTGCGTATTAATAATTTCTCGGCTTTTCGTTTAGGTATACCAATAGAATTACCTGATTTACCGCCCTCCACATCAGAAAATACAAAATCATTATAATTTGTTTGCAAAATTAAGTATTCCATACACTGTAAAAAAATCAAGTAAAAATACATTCAAATACGTGTAATTTTAAAAAATAATTTCGAATGTAAAAATTGCACGTATTTGAATGTATTTTACGTGCTTTTTTTACAGTGTATAAACTATTACATCGATTTTAATCTAGAGGTATGCTCTTTTGGGATTTAATCAAAAACCCAAAACAAAAAAAATCATTCCTTACCTAATATCAGCTAAGCTCAATTACGTGGAACCTGTAGTTTAACGTGGAATTCAGGAAATTATTGGTATTCTTCTCTGCCACAAACTTCCACCTACTGCACGAAACGGTAAACTGAGGGGGCACTCCTTGTTCATGATAAGGCAGGACGGACTCGGAAAACAATCCGAGTCCGTCCACCCGCGGGCAAGAGGGTTTTAAAAATCAAGCGCGAAAAAGAAATTTTTTACAGAGATTCCGGGGGCACATGCCTTCCTTGGCTACTAGCTCGGAATTATTAATATATCAAAATTATAAAAAGATTATTTTTTATGGGCACTGTGATAATTACATTTCTTACAAACTTCAATTTTTGAAACTCTCAGATAGGGCAAACTCCTGATAGCGTGTAAGGTGTGTTTTAAACAAGACCGAGCAAATTGTTTATATATTATACAATCAATAAAAAAAATTATGGCTTGGATCACACCAAGCCTTGGTTTTGATATATTAGCTTAACAAAGCGTTTGGATGAAAAATTTTTTGAAACAGTTGTATAATAAAAATACCAACGGATAAGCTTATCGCGTGAAATAAATAAACAACCAAGCAATTTGCTGAATTTGCAACTGTAACATTCGTGAAAACAAAGGATGATTATATAATTTTTATGTAGTCGGCAAATTGTTATTTTGAATTCTTGCACGTTATAAACATTTTGGATCCCAGGACAAGTTATTTTGATAAGCATTACGTAGAAAAATTTCCGTGTGAATCGGATTATTATTTCCTGTTAAGGCACACACCTCTTTAGAGGCTGTTAGAATACGTCTATCCAATCGCTTTCCAGAACTCTTATCTGCTTCCTACTTCAGCAAAGAGGTTTTGCTCAAGATTCTCTCAGACGATTGCTACTAGTGTTTAAAAATGGACATTGGCACAAAAATGTCACGTTGTAACAAGACAGGTAACTTTTTTTTTATTTTACTAAAACATACTTAGATTCCACACTGCAAAAAAATTGTGTAACATTACGCAATTGTGTGACTGTAAAATTAATTTTCAAATGTGCTTATAAAATTATGCCATCAAATTATGTGAAGTTAATTATGCTTTGTTAAAAGTTATGCTGAAAAAAATTTGTGTAAAATTACATAGGAAATTATTTGCATATTTCTTATAATTTGTGTAAAATTTTTTTTTTTTACTATTTTTAAATTTTACTATTACATAGCCTACGTATTATTGATTTCAGATTTCCTGTATCCACGTGAATTTGTGAATTTCTTTGTGTTTGTAATATCCATTGGTGATCTTAAGTTGGCATTGTTCGCATATTTCTAAAATCTTTTTCCATTACCATTCACAGCTTCCTCGCCAAAACGACCCACTATGTCATTACCAACAGCTTTCCTGTTCTATCATTCATGTCTCCAAAATAATGATTTCTTTATTATTTGCTAATTGCTATTTTCATTATCTCCCTATTTAATTTTTCGAAAAACCTATCTTTTATTATTATATTTTCGTCATTTGATATTGCACAGACACCGAATATGATTAGTTTGAATTTCAGGATGTTGAGACCGACTCGATTTATATTTTCATGTATTGCTTCAGTTTGCAAATCTTTTATTTAGATCTTTCCTTTTTAATACTGATACTACACGCCTGGCATGCTCATTTTTGGAGACTTCACTAATGAGATTTATATAGTTTCCGATGTTTTCATTACCTTTTCTATTCTTCTTTGTTTCTGTTAGGGTTACTATATTTTTTAAAATATAAGTTTATGTTAAACTTGTTAACATCACAAGTGTAAAATTGAAATATTTAAAAATTTAAAAGTTGCACAACTAAAAAATTTATTATTTACTAATTTAACGTGTTAATATTTTATAGGTAAACCCAATGAACCCTTGAAGATTGGAGAAGCTTCAACATCTTCGATGGGTTTCAACGTCCAAGTCGGTAAGTGACATTTCGAATAAAAACTGTTTTATTTCATTAATTTCACAATTACGCTGTTTTGAAGAAGTCCATTCTTACTTTTAGAAAACGGAGATTTCGTTTTTAGAAATAATTTAAATTTTGTTGCAGCCCGTGAAAGATGTAATCGGCCAATTAGAACTGCAAGACGAAAATTGGAATATGTACAACGTAAGTCAAATTGAAACGATTTCTGCATTAACATTTTAAATTTCAAAATTGTTTTGGAAATATATTGAAATTATTAAATATGCTTTTTTTTTATAATAATTAAGTAATATAATTTAAACCTTTAGCAGATCCAATCGAAAAGTCTGAATTCATGTTTGGTCGAGATGGCGTAGTGCCCCCCGTATCATTTGCTGATGGAGCAGAGGAAAATAGCGAACGAGCCATAGAGAGATACCGCAACTTCAATGAATTTATGGCCAAAAGAATGAAATACCGACGAGGTAATTAAATTTATTCTAATTTATACGAAAAACCGTTTTGAACAGGGTAGTAATCAGTACGCGTTTGCAAAGCATTTTTTAACATTTCGAATCGTTAATATTTTATTTTTAATACTATTTGGTAATTTTCAGATGCACGATTACTTGATGATATGCAGATGAAAATGGAAAATCTGCAAGTTTCCAAACCTGCGCGTACGGAATAAATGTATTAATAGTTTTTCTTATAATTTTCATGTAAATCTTACGACTAAAGTGTTTACTTGTCTAATATTTCTGTGTTTTTTATCTTTTACTGATGTACTTTTAAAACTTTTAATTACTTTTAATACTTTTAATGTAATTTTAAATGTCACCTGTATGTGTGACATTAAAATATAGCAATTAGAGACACGAATTGTTTTATGCAATGAACATATTGAATAAACCATTTTAGTGAGTTTTTTTGTGTAAACAATTGTCACAAAATGCGGGCTCTGATGAAATTTTGAATTTGAGTGCCCCTCCCGCAAAAACGAAGTAATTTAAAATTCTTAAAAAAATACATTATCTATATTATACTTTTGGCTACTTGTATACCAACGTTTAGACTGGGCACACTTTTGGTTTAGGAGTGACATCGAAATGAATAATCATGGTCACAAATCGAAGCACTTTAATAAATGTGCATGGGTAATTCCGGGGGGTGAATCACTGTGGCAGTATATAAATAAACCCCAAAAATGTCTCATAAAAATTCCAAGCCGGCGTTCCCCCAAATGAGGATTTTAACCCCCTAAAGTTAAAGAGCATAAAATTCTCTATAGCATATTTTTTTTTTAATTTTCTATGATCAAAATAGATTTTTTCAAAATTTGCCTATTACAGTATGTATTACAGTACTACCTACTGCAGCACCACAAGTTATAGAGAATTTTATGTTCTTCAACCTTGCTTAATGGTAATTTTTCGTAAAAGTAAAAATACGTGAACTATAGGCGAAAAACCGCACTTAGGGGGCTAACATCCTCATTTGGGGGAACGCCGGCTTGGAATTTTTATGAGACATTTTGGGGGTTTATTAGAACACTTCAATATAGTACATGTTTGCCAAATTTCAGCTGAGGGTGGGTCATGATTTCGGTCAATAATTTAAGTATTAGTGTGTCATAGAAAAATATGAAAGGAAACTATTCTATAGAGAATTTTATGCTTTTCAATTATGGTCTGATCACAATTTTTCATACATGCAAAAATAAGCGAGTTATCGGGAAAAAATCGCGTTGGGGAAGTCAAAACCCCCGATTGTGGGGGACGCCGGCGTGGGATTTTATGGGACTTTTGGAGTTCATTAGAACACTCCAATGTACATCTCTACCAAAATTCAGCTTGCCCGGATTTTTTGCAAACTAAAAACCTTCCTTGCCTGGACTATTATCATATTAAGACAAATGTTAATTCTTATTAAACCAGAATCTGGATGAAATTTTACTACAAAAATGCAGTTAACATTTTAATATTTCGTTCACTTTATTTTTGGATGAACCCACACTAGCGAATTATAAGTCCATAGTTTTACCTCCAGACTATATTTGCATGTACTACATACGAGGGGAGATCAATAAGTTGGGTAAAAGCGGTATAAGGGAAGGAGTTATCAAAAAATCAAAAAAAAACGTCACAGCTTAAATGATGCATTTTCACCGGGTAGGTGTAAACTCCCCTAATGCGCCAGGTAAATTTCAAAAAAGCATGTAAACTCCCCTCCGAGCAAAAGGCCAACACTTAAACTCACATGTAAACTCCCCTCCTAAGTAATTAAGAATGAGGGGAGTTTACATGCAGAATCAAACCAATAAATTGAAATTCCCGTTAACAACTCAGGACCGTACGCAGGATTTCTTTCCGGACGGCGTTTTTGTTGAACGATTGAAATTCACGATCTTGCATATCATTTTCCTACCTAATATGTAATTAGCGAAAAACTTGAAACCTACATTTTTGAGTTTTTAAGTTAATATTTGTGCCCGGAAAGGGGGGGGGGGCGAACAGTATACAATAAAATTGTATTTGAAAAATTACAAAATATAACCTACTTATTTAATAAGGGAAAGTAAATTCATGTAGCCGGTCGAACACGGGGTCTGCACGGGTATCGGGTTACAGTCCCTTCAAATGGAGTGAAATTTTTTCGGTCCGATTTGAATTTTTCTTTGAAATTCGGATAGAGGGGGGTGTGATTAGTGGATATTAGTAATAAATATAATAAAAAAAATGGAAAATAACTCGTGTATAGCCAAAAAAGTGAAAAAATTAAATTTTTTTTGCCTTCGAATTTTAGGGGTGTGCATTCGAAAAGGAGGGTAATCCATCGTCAAATCCTACCCTTACGGGGCGCCGCTGCGCTCCGCTCCGCTCTGCACCCCTCCAGGGCGGATTTGACTCTGGTTACTAGGCTAAACATACGAGAAGGCGCCATCCATCAAGAACACCGGGATCTATGCAACCGGAATGCGAGAGACCCTCGAAATAGCATTAAAAAGTATAGTTGCGGTATGGGGCAGTAAACTATTTCGTTTCACCCCCAAAAAATCGCGTAAAAACTAAAAATAATCGATGTTGCATGTACGACGCTCGAGGTGCATCTGCTGCTGCGAAATTTTCTAAGTGTAAGAGTATATCGATTTGCACGTACCGTCAACAAAATGCGCGCCCGCCGAGCGATGGAGTGGCATTCGACCGGTTGTGCACCATGCACATGGTACTTTTCCGTACTTTTCAAATTCGATTATTTAAATAATTTTGAATTAACGAAATTGTCTAAACCGGCCCTGTCCATGCACATGGTACTTTTCCGTACTTTTCAAATTCGATTATTTAAATAATTTTGAATTAACGAAATTGTCTAAACCGGCCCTGTCCATTTAACAAGCCGTACTTAAATTCTAATTGTTATAATCTCCTACTTACGTATAACTAGGGATTATACGGTTCGAGGGGAATTTACATGCCGACTTAAAAACCAAAATTGAAGAAAATAAAAACAGGTCAATTTGGAGGGGAGTTTACATTACCCCTTTTCACCATTGCAATGATAATAACGGTTAGTTATTGTTTGCAAATTTAACAGGATAGCAAATCGGTATAATTTTGATATAAATTTGAATTAATAATAAAACAAGATTGTTACATAATTTCGACAGTAAATCTATGAAAAATTTTATATTTTTAAGTTTTAATGTTTAGCCAAATATTATTAAGAAAATAAGTTCACAGTTCTTTTTTCTTAATAATCATCTTAAGGAAAAAAACTTTTAATAGCTATATCTAGCAAGCGGAGCATTTTCGGCACATGTTATTACCAACTTTTCATCTTCTTTTTATTAGTACAATACATCAGAAAAATGCGGTCTAGGACAATTGGGCGCGCCCGATTGGGCGCGGAGACAACCGGGCGCAAAGACAACCGGGCGCAAAGACTATTGGGCGCAAATACAATTAGGTGCGAGGAAAAATTTATCCATTACGTATTAATTAGGGAGGTTGTAGACTGCGCCCGATGGTTGAAGGGTCTCATAATCTAGCATGTAGATTGCGCCGGGTTCGGTTAGGGTTAGTATGTAGATTGCGCCGATGGTCAATTAATAGGTAATCTTTTTGGGTAACGACGGAGTGAAAATCCCATTAGAGGATTAAGGTACTTAATTTAATACAGGAGTACCTACTATACATTATGTGCGATTTTTAATTAGGTTAGTAATTTGACGAGATTATTTTTAAATAACTGCATTATTTTGATTCTTTCATTATTAAAAACTTTTATAACACAAATTTATAACTACGAGAAAGCAATTTCGAGACAATTTGTGCACGATTCTGTTGGTCTATAATTTTGGGGGTGAAACGTTATAGTTTACTGCCCCATACCGCAACTATACTTTTTAATGCTATTTCGAGGTTCTCTCACATCCCGGTTTCATTTATCCCGGTTTTCTTGATGGGTGGCGCCTTCTCGTATGTTTAGCCTAGTAACCAGAGTCAAAACCGCCCTGCAGAGGTGCAGAGCGGAGCGGAGCGAAGCGGCGCCCCGGAAGGGTAGGTTTTGACGATGGATAACTCTCCTTATCGAATGCACACCCCAAAAATCGAAGAAAAAAAAATTTAATTTTTTCACTTTTTCGGCAATACACCGGTTATTTTCCATTTTTCTGATAATATTTATTATTAATATCTACTAATAAGTATTGCAATAAGTATTGTCATATTAATGATAATTAGGTACCGCAATTTAATTTTTTATTAATATTTAATAAACTGATTTACAATAATTCGCAATTTACATTAAGCAAACGCCACCATGCGGGAGAATTTCAAATTAGTAAATGACGTATTAAATGAAAATAAAAATTCGTTCTTCAGGATCAAAACATAACAAAATCAGCTAATTAACAAAATATATTATAATAAATTTAAAACCATATTGAAATATTTGCAAATTTTCACCCGACTATGACTTTGAATTTCGAAATATACGTCTAAACACAGCCATGTTGTTGTCGCTGGTGGCGCCACCAACGGTAATGTAAATCGCTAATAACCCCATTATGCCTTAGTAATACTTTTTAATCCCTCAGGTACACCATCGGCGCAATCTGTATGTTACCCTTAATGACCATCGGCGCAATCTACAGGTTGCCCATGGTCATTTACCCAAAAAAAAGGATTAATTTCTGACCATCGGCGCAGTCTACATATGTCCATTAATTATTATTACTGATCACCCAAACATTTGGAAATTAATTTCTAGTTTAAAAATCATTCAACATGGGAGAGATGTTTTTATAAGCAATTACTTGCCGGCAACAATCCACCTATTAAGAAAAGGAAATACTTGGAAGCTGATGCGCGCATCAGAAATCTAGTAGAGGATTTCGCCAATAGAAATATTATAGACTTCTTGCGGGGCATTTCCCATAATTATGAAATGAATCCGTGATTAGTTAGGTACTTTATTAATAGACATTTTTATTTTATTTGTAATTGTTAGAAGGAATAAATATTTTAAAATCTTTTTCTTTAAATTTTTAATTATAATTTTTTTTATTGCCTAAATAAACATTTCTAGATTTAGTTAAAAATTTACAAAATTGTTATAATACCTAGCTTCGTTCCAACAACGATTATTTCCAGCAATATTACTACAACGCAAGCACATTCATGAAATGTCGTTCCCACAGACTAGAACTACTAGGACGGAATTCTAGATTAGGGGCCGTTCATGTATTACGTAAGACGTTTAGGGGGAGGGGGGTTAGCCGACATCTTATTTTTTCTTACTAGGGGGTAGGGGGGTCAAGACAATTTCTTACGTAATATTTTATTTTTTTAATTAAATTTCAAAATTTAAAAATTATTTAATCTAATTTAGGTGCTGTTGGTATTAATGTTAATGTGAAACACAATACTGTTTTTATCTGTTATATCTGTTTATAATTAATATCTGGCTTCTCATTGGGTAATAATTTACCTTACGTAAGATTAGTGTGGAGGGGGGGGAGGGGTTATACATTTTTTATTTTATCTTACTAGGGGGGGGGGAGTCTAAAAGTAGGAAAAAACGTCTTACGTAATACATGAACGGCCCCTATGCAATTTTTTTTCTTATGATTGTAGTTGGGACGATAGCAACAACTCTGTTGAATATTTATTGCTCGTGAACAATAACAGAACTGCTTGTTGGAACGAAGCTAATATGTAAATAATAGTTTTATAAAATTTTCCTCGCGCCCAATAGTCTTTGCGCCCAATTGTCTTTGCGCCCGGTTGTCTCCGCGCCCAATCGGCCGCGCCCAATCGGCCGCGCCCAATCGGTCGCGCCCAATTGTCCGTTACCAAGAAAAATGTTACCAAATTTTTTTTAAAACACCCTGTATATATTGCGATGGTCCAAAGGTGTGAGCTCGATTTGGTAATAAACACCTTTTGTTTTAATAAGTTAAACAGTTAAGATACCACTTTGTGACAAACCAAAATTAAGTCTCCTCGGAAATTAATCGATTCTTGAAAATTGTAAAGAGACAAAATTATGACTCATTTGAAAATGTTCAGTTGGTTAGTAAACAAATTAAGTAATTTCAAATTTGTAAAGTTAGGTAACGCGAATAATTTCAAAATGTGTGATAATAAAAGTGAAAGCTACGGAAAAAGGACAAACATAGTTCCGACAAGATTTGGAAAATTGGTCAAATATGCCGGTCCATAAATTTGGAAGGGAGAACAATGAGATAATTTTGGGGACTCACGGTGGGTCCGTCGAGACGTGAGGACGTATTTTGGGAGATTTCGCATGCCGTCCATGGACAAGTGCGGACGTAGTTGGTTTTTGATTATTTTTGGTGGAGATTACCAGCCCGTCCATGGAGAAGTACGGACGTGGATTGATTTATGGAATTAATTTGTTAAGTTGCATGGTTTGATTATTTTTGGACTTGGAAAGCGTCTGTCAAGCGAAAAGACGTATTTTTAATTATTGGGAAGATGTATTATTTTATTATTGGTTTGATTGGCTTGCTGAATATACGACATAGTACGAGGTGAATTATTGATTATTGGACGTATTTTTGAAATTGAGATTAGTTTGGAGCCCATGAAAGATAACAACGATTTTGTTTTCTTTTGAATGGAAGATTTTGGATTGGAAATAATTAATGGTTGATGATTGCTGTATGATTGAAATGGTAGTTCGAGGATCCCAAGTGGAACCACATTACGTAGGCGACATAAAAACAAGGACCTATTTTCTTCAACTACAATAAAACCCGGGTAAGACAATTATTTGTGCGTGATAAATAAACGATCGTTAGACAGTATTTTAAAATTAACTTAGTGCGAATAAATCGGGGGGGTAGTTAGAATATTGGAACTTATACACAATATTTTTATAATTTTGTGTATTAATAAATGAATCGTTTATTTTTCTTAAAGAGGAGATTTATTTGAGTTTTTACTTAAAGTTTTAAACAGCAAAAGAGGTACGAGCAGATTCAGATACTCATAGGAATTAGTTTCTAAATTTGAATAGGTCGTAATTAGCGAACCGATGAGGTGTTCATTTACTTACAAACGGACCATCGACACGCCCACAATAAGAGTCTCAATAAAGCTAGCCGGAGCTATGAAAAAAGGAGCCGTTGTTTTTCCCCGCTATATAAAATTAAATTCAGTAGCTTATCACGGCAATATTTATTTCAGGTTTATCTCAACCGTAAATTTTAGAGAAAAACTCGGAACAAAAAAAGTGAAAAATTTCACAGTGGTAATTTTTGCTCTTAAATATTTTTACGTATTTAGTTTTGTTTCGAAATTATGATGCAGTATGCTATTACAGCTTCAAGTAAACCCCCCTTCGCTTTAGGCGATTTCAATTATTTTAATCTGGCTTCCTACCACGGTAGAGAAAAGCTTAAATTAAAAATTTGGAATGATTTGGTTGCTTTGTTTAGACGCTATCGTGTTCACAGACGTAATATACTGTTGTGTCTACCGCGAACGAGTGTAAATTCGCTAATATGAAATAGCAATACATTTAAAGGGACACAATTATTGTTTGTTGCCATGCATTTTAGAATTGTATTTGTTAGGATTAGGCATTGTTAGTAAATTAAGTTTCGTTATTGTTAATTTAAATGCGAGTGCTAGCAAAGGCAAGGAAACAGGGTTTCAAATAAATAAAAATATATGGATGGCAAGAACCATCAAAACAAAAGGAAGAAGGAATCACCTTGGTAAACAGAAAAAACAACCAAGATAAAAGGGAGTTCGAAAATTTGCGAGCGATCGAAAGGTCGCAAAATAATTTGCTCCGTGAAAATAAATTTCGAATTTTGAATTCAAGTGCTAAGCACTACCAAGCCAATTAGTACTCCACAGTTGGGGGCTATTGGACTGCATAGAGTCATTCCACTCGACCTCGAGTGTTTTGGAAAGGCAACGAAAAACGGAATCCGATCACAGGAATTCCGAAGATTTATCCGAAGAACAGAATTTTATAGGAGAAGCTGGAAGCCACGAGCCAAAGATCACGAAAGTGCGCAGAACCACGTGCACAGCTAAGCATTACCTCGCAGGTATTTAAGTTAACATTTCTATTTTGAGTTCGTTTGTGTTTATTTTAACGGTGATTCTGACATACTATGCGTATTTTTGATAAGATTTTCAAAAGTTCCCAACGATAAATTTCGATATTACATGATCGGAGGGTCTGGGGGGTATGGAATACTCCCAGGTACACTTTCAATTATTCAGAACCATCAAAATTTATTATTTTTTGTTGAATCTTTTGCAATTTTCGTTTGTAATCCGGGATGGGAGGCAGCAGGTGATATTTTTCATAACTATCCCAGTACCCTTCTTTTTAATACCGAGGGACGTAAATGTGAATGTTATTCTTTCGCAACAAATTAAGTGTACCTGGGGGGATATTCCATACCCCTGGTCCCGGCAGCCTCAATGAGTTCCTGATAAGCATCCATTTGTTTTCATTGCTCTAAGCCTAAGAGCTCTAAGCTCTAATTTTCAAAATGATAAGAATCTTTTGGGAGGAGGGCGCATATATTCAAATTTGCCTCAGGCGCCAGAAGAGCTTGCTACGGCGCTGTACCCATCTAATCAGTGTTTTGTAACAAATTACGAGCATGTTCTAAATGGTCAAGTATTTATATTTGCCCAAAATTCCATTTATAAACCCTAACTTTCCCGCTCTGTACTCGATAACCCTGCCCTACATATTATATACACAACCCTATAGCAACTCGGCAGCAAGAGCTAAAGTCGTCAATAATTTTTTTTATATTAAAAACCTGAAAATAACATTAAAAATAATTTAATCAATCGTTAAGCGAAGTCGATGTTTATTCATTTTATGTTTTGTACTTTTACGTGTGAACTTCTTGAGTAAAACTAAAATTCCAAATTTAATTTTTAATAACATATTAAAAAATAAAAAAAAAAAAATAGAGCAATGAGAATAATATTAAAAAGGGATTAAACCAGGACTAAAAGCATGCTGAGTGACCTTGGTTGGCTGGATATAGAATCGATGGCAGAATATTGGGTACTAGTATTCATACATAAGGTGGTATTGAATTTGATGCCGGAATATCTTATTTCCTCAATTTCAACATTTGAGGAAATCCATAATTATGATACTAGAAATAAGAGTAACATTGTTCAAAAAATGCGAAATTTGCTCACAATTCTATATTTATAAAAGGGGCAGCTGCTTACAACGCACTGCCAGCAAATCTGAAAAGATGCAGATTAGAAAGATTTAGATGTCAACTGAAGAGCCATTTGAAGGAACGAAAAGATTGAAATGTGATGTTTTGTAATTTTGTAGGTGTGTTTATTGTGTGATATTTGTTGCGTGTCAAATATTGCGACAGAAATTGTTGATATGGCACTATTAATTATCTTGTATAAATCTCACATTGTCTTGGCTCCACGGTGTCGGGATATCATTAAAATTATTATAGTAAGCTAACCGAGCGTTATCCACACTGCAAAAAGGCCATGAAACTTAATTTGTTTTATGTAATTAAAACCCATGTTACCCTTGAAATCTTGAGTAAAATAATAGTCAAAGTCCATCAAAATCGGTGGAGCCAGTGGCGTACCTAGACCACTTGGGGCCCGGGGCGGATTTATTTTGTAGGCCCCCCCTCACCCTCAAAAAAAGGTCATTTATCACTTTTTAATGTGGCTAGCCTTTTTTTTTGCCTTAATCTAACCGTCTTCCATAAGCTATTGCCCTGTGCAGAGAAATAATAGATAGAATAAGGGAACAAACTCGTGCAGTCCGAGGTCATCAATTATCATTACTGTTAAAAATGTTAAACTGATAAAAAGTTTTATCGTAAGAGCCCGAATTCGAACAATTGAATCTACGACGTTCAGCATGACGCAACGCAGCTCCGAAACCGACGCTCTCTGAACGACTGAGCCACGAACGAGCTCGCTCACTTGAGAAACATGGAATTATTTATTTTTGGGTGGGGCCCCCTTAGTAAAGGGGCCCGGGGCGGACCGCCCCCCCCGCCCCCCCCCTAGGTACGCCACTGGGTGGAGCAGTGGTTTTCAAGAATATCAGCAACAATGGTGCAAACTTAAGGCAGCCACAGACTATCGGCTTTGTTCGACGTACTTGTTCGACTGCTTTGTTCGACGAGCAAGTCTGTGGGTGTGTGGCAGTAATTCCGTCGTACTTGTTCGCCAACAAGAACGACGGATTTGTTCGACGGTTTTGTTCGACGGCTTTGATCTCTGTCTCTCTGTCTCTATCTCTCTAACTATCTCTGTCTTGATAACACCGTCGAACAAGTCTGCAAGTCTGTGGCCTATTCGAACAAAGCAGTCGAACAAAGCAGTCGAACAAGTACGTCGAACAAAGCCGATAGTCTGTGGCTGCCTTTAGTCTTTGATTATTATAAGTATTTATGAAATAAAAAGAAAATCCAGAGAAACCAATTGAAAAAAGTTTTGAATAGTTCTTATTCTGAATAAAAATTTCGTACATTTAAACTTCACCATCGATGGTGAACAAAACAAAACACGGTTTCAGGATTTTCTTCAGATCTGAAGTAAATCCTGAAACCTTGCTTTGTTTTGTTCACCATCGATGGTGAAGTTTAAATGTACGAAATTTTTATTCAGAATAAGAATTATTCAAAACTTTTTTCAATTGTTTTCTCTGGATTTTATTTTTATTTAATAAATACTTATAGTATGATTTATGCAAATTTTGTTAATCTGTTTTATGGAGAATTTGGTATTCTTCAATTTTGATTTGATGATAATTTTCACTAAAAATGAAAGTAAGCGAGTTATAGACGAAAAACTACTGTAGAGGACTAAAATCCCCATTTGGGGAAAAGGCTAGCAGAGAATTTTAGGCAAAGTTGCAAATAAAATCATGGTCAAATTTTGGAATTCAGTCAAATTTCTTATCTTTTTGAAAATTTTAAACTATTATTTCCTGGGTTTTGTCAAGGTTTAGCGCCCTCCGTACGATCACCCTTGCTACGGCGCTGGCTTAGAGTAATGAAAACAAATGGATGCTTATCAGGAACTCATTAGGCTGCCGGGTCCACGGGGTATGGAATATCCTCCACGTACACTTAATTTATTGCGAAAGAATAACATTCACTTTTACGTCCCTCGGTATTAAAAAGAAAAGTACTGGGATAGTTATGAAAAATATCATCTGCTATTTCCCATCCCGGATTACAAACGAAAATTGCAAAAGATTCAACGAAAAACAATAAATTTTGTTGGTTCTGAATAATGGCAAGTGCAAGTGTACCTGGTGGTATTCCATACCCCCCAGACCCTCCGGTCATGTAATATCAAAATTTATCGTTGGGAACTTCTGAAGATCTTATCAAAAATACGCATAGTATGTCAGAATCACCGTTTCCATGATAACGTAACGCAACACCTCCCCCCTGCCGAATATTGAGATTATTGTTATCGGTAGGAATTTTTCTTTTCAATTTAAATACATTTGAATAACTGTCGCCATGATAACGTGATATTTTTACCGGTTACTCGGTTAGTTAAAGGAAAATGAAGAAGAACGCGGGGGTTGGAATCAACTTTCCTAAAATCCCCTGTCTTATATCATTGGACCAAAATTAAAGAGGAGAAAATTTCCAAAACCTTGTTTTGTTTTGTTCACCATCGATGGTGAAGTTTAAATGTACGAAATATTCATTTAGAATATGAATTATTCAAAACCTTTTTCAAATAATGTTTTCTCTGGATTTCCTTTTTATTTTATAAATATTTAGTATGATGTAGGCAAATTTTGTGAATCTGTTTTATAGAGAATTTTGTATTACTCTTCAATTTTGATTTGATGATAATTTTCACTAAAAATGACTGCTATAGGGGTATAAAATCCCCACTTGGGAGAAGACCGACAGGGAATTTTAGGCGACGTTGCAAATAAAATCGTGGTGAAATTTTCGAATTCAATCAAATTTGACTATATCCCTCCCCCCCTAAAGTTTCTTATCATTTTGAAAATTTTAAACTATTATTATTTATTGGGGTTTGTTAAGGTTTAGCGCTCCCCATTGTGATGGGGAGCCTTGCTACGGCTTTGATTTTAAGCATAAATTAATTAAAAAATGATTTGTTAGCGGAATGGAATGAAATGAAATTCTAGAACTCTTGATTTGACAGAAAAATTGGTGGATTCCATACCCAAGTGACCTCAGGCAGTACTCCAACAAAAAGGTGTCCCAACCAAATACTAAAATGTGAATATAATTTTTTTATGCATCAAATTGTTTTATGCGATTTTTGCTAGGAATTTTAATTTTGGGTTTTTATTTCAAAAGATTTTTCAATTGCTGCGATTATTTCTTACGAAGTTTTATTATTCTTCATGTGCATCATTTAAGCTACGAGTGACTGTAGAAGTAAGGGGAAATGCATTTCGTGAGTATCGAAAGTGTCTTTTAATGGCTTATAATAATCAAAGACCAAGTTTGCACCGTTGTTGCTGATATTTTTGAAAACCACCGCTCCTCCGATTTTGATGCAACATTGACTATTATTTTACTTAAGATTTCAAGGATAACATGGGTTTATAATTCCCTTTTGCAGACGTCAGCTATTTAATTTTTCCATCCGTGACAATGTTATGTGGATAACGCTCGATTTGCTTACTATAATCACCTATAATAGTTTTAATGAATTCCAACACCGTGGAGCCCAGAAAATGTGAGATTGATCCAAGTTAATTAATAGTGCCTTATCGACACTTTCTGTTGCAATATTTGAAACGCAACAAATGTGTTAATAATAATTAAATTTGGAATTTTAGTTTTACCCAAGAAGTCCACGCATAAAAGTACAAAACATAAAATGAATAAACATCGACTTCGCTTAACGATTGGTTAAATTATTTTTAATGTTATTTTCAGTTTTTTAATATAAAAAAATTATTGACGACCTTAGGTGCCGGGTTGATGCTATAGGGTTGTGTATATAATATGTAGGGCAGGGGTATCGAGTACAGAGCGGGAAAGTTAGGGTTTATAAATGGAATTTTAGGCAAATATAAGTACTTGACCTTTTAGAACATACTCGTAATTTGTTACAAAACGCTGAATAGATGGGTACAGCGCCGTACAAGCTCTTCTGGCGCCTGAGGCAAATTTGAATATATGCGCCCCCTTCCCAAAAGTTTCTTATGATTTTTAAAATTTTAAACTATTATTTATTGGGGTTTGTCAAGGTTTAGCGCCCCCCCCCCCCCCATTGTGAAGGCGCCTGAGGCAAACGCCTCAGTCTCCTCCGGCGCTTGTGAGTTGGGCTAGACGGTCAGGTTCTTTTTAAGCCTACCCGTAAATTGGGCCAAAAGATTATAAGGGTCCCATGTAAATTGGGGCGGAGGTAAATGTGCCACCAAATGTACCTGACCAGAAAAGGAGTGAAAAAATTAAATTTTTTTTGCCTTCGAATTTTGGGGTGTGCATTCGATAAGGAGGGTAATCCATCGTCAAAACCTACCCTTACGGGGCGCCTCTGCGCTCCGCTCCGCGTTGCACCCCTCCAGGGCGGTTTTGACTCTGGTTACTAGGCTAAACATACGAGAAGGGCCTCCGATCAAGAAAACCGGGATTAAGGCAACCGGGATGTGAGAGACCCTCGAAATAGCATTAAAAAGTATAGTTGCGGTATGGGGCAGTAAACTATTACGTTTCACCCCCAAAAAATCGTGTAAAATCAAAAAATAATCGATGTTACATGTAGGAGATGCATCAGGTAGATGCCGTTTTCTCCGGTGGCACAAATACCTGTGTACTTTTAATATCCTAAATTCGTAGCAGGTAGAATAACATTACTGGTGGCACATTTACCTCCGCCCGTAAATTGGGCCAGAAAAGGTTCTGTAATTATTTTAATCCTTTGCCTTTTGTCCGTGTATTTTTTATTATTTTTTGATCATTATTGATACTTATTATTTTTTGCTTCAACTTTGTAAATTACATTTTTATTAAATGTTTTTAATTAATGCCGGACAATTGAAATTATTATTTATATTCCACATAATAAATTAATTAAAGAACAAAAGATTAATACTGGTCGCAGTTCTAAAAGGCTCTCGCACACTGAGAAAACTGCCATGGATAATTTTTTTTTATTCGATTTTTTGGGGGTGAAACGTCAAAGTTTACTGCCCCATACCGCTACTATACTTTTTAATGCTATTTCAAGGTTCTCTAAGTTCCCGGTTTCTTTTATGCCGGTTTTCTTGATGGAAGGCGCTTCTAGTATGTTTAGCCCAGTAAACCAGAGTCAAAACCGCTCTGGAGGGGTGCAACGCGGAGCGGAGCGGAGCTGTGCCCCGGAAGTGTAGATTTTGACGATGGATAACCCTCCTAATCGAATGCACACTTCAAAAATCGGGAAAAACACCTAAATTTACGTACGTAATTTTGGGGTTGTTATTTTTAAGGATTTCTCGAAAAATATTTTTTCTGTAGACTATATTAACCATGTTCTTTAGTGTGTAGCACACGAAAAGTTTTTTCTTACTTACGTTTTGCGATACTTAATATATACAATTGAATATTATTTAATGGCTTTACCTTTGAGCTGCCCACGCCGACCGCTGGCCCAAATTACGGGTTTTCTTAAGCTACCCACCAAAATAATTTTAAAATACATTGACCGCTGGCCCAACTTACATGCGTCCGTCGCCTCACCCTTGCTACAGCTCTGGGTGGGTATTGAAAACAATTTCAAATTCTGCCAAGATCCTATCGTCTGTGTAGTTCTAATACCTCGTATATCCAAAATGCAAGTTTTGAGATAAATGAAAGAAACTGTTTAAGTTTGCATATATGCACTTTAGCAAACGAGGTATTAGAAAACCGTTTTAATTGATAAATAAATTTTTTTTTCATTTTTTTTTCAACTAAAATGGTCGAGTGTGGCTTACAGCATACAAAAACATCATAAACCGATTTTCATATTTTTGAGCCTTACGAGGTATTAGAACTACACAGACGCTATGCTAAACACTACTCCTATTTAGTACAGGAATACCTCTAGTATAAATGTCCCAAAATATTACATCGTCCGCCACAGTCTCTCCGTCGATTCTGGTAATTCATCACCTTGTGTAAAAATTTTATTTTTTGCTTTTCTTCCTTTATTTTGAATTCCGTTTTCACGCATATAACGTTTAATCATAATTTCCATTGTAGGTAAACTTTTTTTTCAGTATTTGTGAACGTTCTTCTAATATCGTGCGACGCTCTATTAGGTTATTTACATACATTTTTACTTTTTATCAGGCAAAATTTAACCCCTCAAGTTTTTGACAGATTTTCATGTTTGGAAGTTCCCAGAATCCATTTTGATCATTTTTGGAAGAATGTCTGTATGTATGTGTACATACGTCTGTGAACATGATAGCGTCTAAACAAAGCAACCAACTCATTCCAAATTTTTAATTTAAGCTTTTCTCTACCGTGGTATAGGAAGCCAGATTAAAATAATTGAAATCGCCTAAAACGAAGGGGGGGGTTTACTTGAAGCTGTAATAGCATACTGCATCATAATTTCGAAACAAAACTAAATATGTAAAAATATTTAAGAGCAAAAATTACCACTGTGAAATTTCTCACTTTTTTTGTTCCGAGTTTTTCTCTAAAATTTACGGTTGAGATAAACCTGAAATAAATATATACAGGGTGTTTCAAAAAAATGTGGTAACATTTTTCTGATATATTGTACTAATAAAAAAGAAGATTAAAAGTTGGTAATAACATGTGCCGGAAATGCTCCGCTTGCTAGATATAGCTATTAAAAGTTTTTTTCTTTAATACGATTTTTGAATAATTTTAATGTCAGGCATTTAGATGATCATTAAGAAAAAATCTGATGTGACAACACATTACTTTCCCATTTAGTAGATTCCACTTCATTTTATATTAAATATTAATAAAACAGGTGTTAACTCAAAAAAATTTTTAACTCGATAAAATACACAAATTACTTTGAGATTCAAAGTTACGAAATTTAATTTGTAATTTAACATGGTAACTCATATTTTTTAAAAGCACTTATTTTATATTTTCATTTTAACAATAATATAACATGTTTGCATTGAAAAATTTTTACAATTGTCATTTTCCAAAAAAAATTAGAAGTTTGCGGAATGCCGTGCCGTCTATGTGCAATCAAATTTTAACTATAGGCGCAATGACGTCAGAATTAATTTTTTAGAAGTATTTAAAAAATTCGAAAAATATAAAATTTTTCATAGATTTACTGTCGAAATTATGTAACAATCTTGTTTTATTAATCATCATCATTATTAATCATCAAATTTATATCAAAATTTTATACCGATTTGCTATCCTGTTAAATTTGCAAACAATAACTAACCGTTATTATCATTGCAATGGTGAAAATGCATCATTTAAGCTGTGACGTTTTTTTTTTGATTTTTTGATAACTCCTTCCCTTATACCGCTTTTACCCAACTTATTGATCTCCCCTCATATGTAGTACATGCAAATATAGTCAGGAGGTAAAACTATGGACTTATAATTCGCTAGTGTGGGTTCATCTATATAAATAAAAATGAATGTGAAAACCTTTGTCACGGCATCACATGATAACGGCTGGCCCGATTTTGTTAATTTTTTTTAAAAAGTGTTTGTAATAGTCCGTAAATGGTTCTTACGTAAAAAAAATTGGAAAAGTTGCCCGGGAAGTTGGAAAATTCGGGAAAAATTGAAAGTGCTTTTTATACCGTCAATAGGTGGCGCGACCTTAAGTACCTTAAGTACCTACAGAAGTAGGTAGGTAATTAAAGTACCTACTTTATTTCTATAGTGAAAACCATTTTGTTAATTTCTTTTTAAATTGTAATAGTCTGAAGACGGTTTTTACGTAATAAAAAATTGAAAAAGTTTCCCCGGAAAGTTGGACTGCATCGAGAAGGCTGCAAGTAACTTATAAAGACATTGCAAAAGGTCTATATAAGCTGCACAGAATAGATTGTGAATCGTAGCTTTTGTTCACTTTGTACCACAAAGTGAATCAGTTATGCGTTGGTTCAAAAATGGTTCATCGTTATTGCGCCGATGAACAATACTATTTTTTCATCTATACTATGATTTTTTATCTACAGTGGCGACTTGGACCGATTTTGTTATTTTTTTTTTAATGTTCGTAATATATACTCCGAATAAGGTTGTTAGGTAATGAAATGCTGGAAAAGTTGTTCGGAAATTGGAAAATTCGGGTAAAACTGAAAGTTCATTTTAGTTAAATAAGTGATCAACAGATGGCGGCTCTAATTTGGAAGTCATAAAAAAATTACTTTAAAACTAAATGAAAACCACGAATAAATTAATATATTACGCCAGTCAATTTATTTAGTAGCGCTATCTATTGAGCCGGTGCCGGTGTAGCATTACAAGGTTTGTTATTTTTTTTTAAATTAATTTGTAATTTGGTTATTAGGT
Organism: Podabrus alpinus; assembly: GCA_932274525.1. Classification (NCBI taxonomy): domain Eukaryota; kingdom Metazoa; phylum Arthropoda; class Insecta; order Coleoptera; family Cantharidae; genus Podabrus; species Podabrus alpinus. The sequence goes on along the minus strand of OW026455.1, from coordinate 88,911,466 downwards.
TTTGATTGGCGACACGATAACCGTTAGTACGGCTCTGTCACATAGTGAGGTTTGATAACGTATTTTTGTTTTGTTCGCCTCAATACTGGGGTAATTTAGAAAAAAAGCAAATAAGGAAAAAGCATTTTGCAAAAATTTACCTCGCGTAGGCGGTTCTCCCAGGGTGAGGTAATTGCTTTAATTCAATTCGTCTGTCGGGTCACCTTATGAAAAACTGAAAGTGCTTTTTTGATTCGACAGGAACAGTCACTCACCAACTTAAAGAATCAAATTTTGGTTGGTAATATTTCTAACTGGCATGTAGCTATATAACCTCTGAGTCTAAAGTAGCTGGACAGAATTCAAACGATAATAAAAAAAAGTTGGTTATAGAAAATTTAAAATTAATTAATTATTAATAAAGCACAATATATTGGGAACACAAAAAAATACTTTAAAAACATAATGGTCCATTTTCTTCAATTGTTCGCACTTTTCTTTTAACACCTTCCATCATATGCCAGAGCATTTTCAGATCAATTTTTTTGGCACAGGACATAATTCGTTTTTTCAATTGTTCGGCTGATGTTGCTTCCCAACCATTCTTATAAACTAATTGCAATAAAATTGACCAGAAAGTTTCAATCGGACGAGCTGCCGGAATATTTGGGGGATTCGCATATTTTGGCACAAACGGTATATTTTGACCTTCTAACCAATTTAAGGTTTTTTTTTGGCCAGATCTGGCCAAAAGATGATTTTATCATTTTTATGGTTTCTTTTAACAAAATTAACCATTTTTGGTAAACAATTTTTTATATAAGTGTCTGTGTTAACAGCAATACCAACTTGGGTTTGAATAAAAAAATTTGATATGCCTTTAACTGATATCGCACACCACGCTAACATTTTTGGTTCGAATTTTGATTTTCTTATGAACTTTACATTATCAGGAGCTGTATTTTTATCGGTGGTATAAAATCCTTTATTTGCAACATCACAACTGTTCGCAAAAGTGAAGTACTTTTCATCGTCCATAATGATCACTGTATCGCCTGATAAAAAATGTTGTCTCAGAAGACGGCACTTTCCGGGTATTTCCACTAATTGTTTATCGGTATATTTTGGTTTAACGTTTCTCTTATACCTTTTCACATTTAATTTTTTCAAATTTCGGCAAATTGTAGTTTGTGAAACTTTAAATTTTCTGGATAGTATGCGAGTACTACTCCAATTTTGTTTTCAGCAGCTTTCTTCAAGGAACTTAGCCGAGATTTTTTTAGAATTGATTTTCTTCCGGTTTTTTTTTATTTTCAGGACCAACATTGTTATTACATCTCGAAATTATCGAATAAATGGTACTTCGACTGAAGCCTTCATTTATAAAATGATGTAAAACATGACTTTTATTTTGCTGGCCAAGCATTTTGAAAACGCGTTTACGCAAAAAATTCTGTTCGCACACTTTCATATTGACAATTCAAACTAAACTACTTCAATTGACATTAAACAAATGAAAGAAGGTACAGTAAAAAAAACAAAAGGATTGCTAGATTATAACTAATGATTTGATGCGATTGAAATTTGTCCAGCTACTTTAGACTCATACGTTAAGATATACTTCATTGCATGGAGTAAAATAAAACCAAAAGATTTAAAACGCTCAAAATAATACTGATAATTAAAACGAACAGAATGCCGCAAATAAGACGGAGTAATTTAGGTCGCAGAACTCGCAATGCTGCAACCCAAAGATATATTCGAAATAATCGAACTGCAGTGCAACGCGAGGAAAATGAAATTGAACGGAATAGTGCAAGAAGGCCAAGAAATGTTGCGTTGAATACTCATCGAGCTGCTTTCCGTTACAACGTAACAATTGATTACGGTGCAGACCAATCCGTTGCTATTGGATCCATGAGCATTGTGTGCCCACATTGTAAGGCATTGAAATACAAAACTGAAGCCCCTGGATTGTGTTGCGCAAGTGGAAAAGTCAAATTGGCGCCATTGGTCCCCCCACCAGAACCATTGCGCTCATTGGTTTCTGGAGCAAGCACAAATTCCACACATTTCCTAACACATATTCAGAAATACAACAGTTGTTTCCAAATGACTTCATTTGGCGCAACAAATGTGGTGCGGGACAATTTCATGCCCACTTTCAAGGTAATTATTACACAATCTTATTTAAACATTATTTGACAACAACACTATTAACATACATTAACATTTACAGATTCAAGGACAAATATATCATCGAGTACGTTCGCTATTGCCGCCTCCGGATGCAGGCTTTAAATTTCTGCAGATTTTTTTCATGGAAAATTCACCACAAGAAGTAGATCAACGTTGTGCACACAACAGTTCGGTGAAAAGACCAATCGTGGAACAACTTCAAACTTTTTTTCATCAACACAATGAATTGATTGCATTGTTTAAAACCGCACTGGACCGCATGCCATCTGATAATCACAAAAATGTAATCAGAGCCGATAGGACGCCTGCGGGAGAACACGCAAGACGTTTCAATGCGCCAACAATTGATGATGTCGCCATTGTCGTCGTTGGAGAAAATTTGGAATCATGTGATATCGTTCTGCAACGGCGAAACGATCAGCTGCAGCGTGTGTACGAAACGCACCGATCATATGATGCGTTACAATATCCCATCATATTTTGGCAAGGTGAAGACGGTTATGATTTCTCGCACAAGATGGTAAATCCGCTTACAGGCGCTGAAACGAACAAAAAAGTCAGTTCAATGAACTACTATTCATATCGATTGATGGTTCGTGAAAATGAGGACAATCACATATTGAAATGTCGCCGTCTATTTCACCACCAATATGCTGTCGATATGTACGTCAAAATTGAAACTGAACGGTTGCTATTTATCAGATTGAACCAGACAAACCTCCGTTCTGAAGAGTATATTCACCTTCGAGATGCCATCAATACTGACGGAAACGCACAGAATATTGGCCGCATGACGATTCTCCCAGCAACGTACGTCGGAAGTCCACGACATATGCATGAATACGCGCAAGATGCCATGTCCTATGTTCGCCATTACGGCACACCAGATTTGTTCATCACGTTCACTTGCAATCCGCAGTGGATAGAAATTCGACACGAGTTATTCCCTGGCCAATCACCCATCGATCGCCATGACATCACAGCGAGAGTCTTCAAACAAAAATTGAAATCATTGATGAATTTAATTGTGAAGCATCGCGTGTTCGGCGAAACGCGCTGTTGGATGTATTCAGTGGAGTGGCAGAAACGCGGATTGCCACACGCACATATTCTCATTTGGTTGATTGAGAGGATAAGACCGAATGAAATCGATGATGTAATATCAGCAGAAATTCCCAATGAAGAAGAAGATGCAGTCTTGCATGAGGTTATTACTAAGAACATGATTCATGGCCCCTGTGGAACATTAAATAACAATTCTCCGTGTATGGTCGACGGAAAATGTTCGAAGCGGTATCCAAGGGCATTAGTTGCAGAAACAATTACCGGAAATGATGGTTATCCAATGTATCGTCGCCGATCGACTGCGGACAATGGAAGATCAACAATTGTGAAAGTTAATCAACAGCAAATTGAAGTAGATAATCGTTGGGTTGTTCCGTATTCGCCATTACTATCGAAGACATTCAAAGGGCACATCAACGTCGAATCTTGCCATTCCGTGAAATCTATCAAATATATTTGCAAGTATGTGACCAAAGGAAGTGACATGGCTGTGATTGGAGTTGATGCGGAGAATTCCAACGATGAAGTCACTCAATACCAATTGGGCCTCTATGTTAGTAGTAACGAAGCAATTTGGCGCATTTTTTCATTCGCCATTCATGAAAGATATCCCACTGTTGTACATTTGGCAGTACATCTGGAAAACGGACAACGAGTGTACGAGTATTTCAATCCTGATAACGCAGCGGATAGAGCGGCACGGCCACCGTCGACAACATTGACAAGCTTCTTCTCGGTTTGTCAAGCAGATGCTTTCGCTCTCACTTTGCTGTATGCTGAAATGCCACGCTACTACACATGGAACGCATCATCGAAAACTGCAAGTGCTTTTTATATCGTCAATAGGTGGTGCGACAATTGCAAAATTGTAGCTACCCCTGTATTTCGTCCTGGAAAAGTAAATGACATTAGTTTTTACTTTTGTGTTGTTTCGCGATCTGTTCAACAAATGATGTTGCGTTGAATACTCATCGAACTGCATTTCGTTGCAACGTGACAATTGATCACAGTGCAGACCAATCCGTTGCTATTGCATCTATGAGCGTTCTGTGCCCACATTGTAAGGCATTGATAATTAATCATTTAATCCAATTATCTTATTACATAAATGTTTCATTAAATAAAAAAAACTCTCTAAATTCGAATAAAAAAGTTAAAAACGAGTTGTAATATTAATACGGCTGAGCAAAATACAATTACATTTGATTTTGTTAATTAAATGGTTGTATTATAACAATCATAATTTGATTTTATCGTTTTGGAAAGTGAATTATTCTATGTTGTATGTTGTGGAATGTATGGAGCTGTTCATACACGGTAGGAACCAAAGAATATATAACCTTCCAAATTGCTGGAAATTTCGACTGGCACCATTACATTCCCCGTCGATTTTTGCCAGTTCACCGAATCAAAAACCGAACTCATCCGAAAGGTGTTCCCAAACATTGCTCAAAATTACAAAAACCATATTTGGTTGAGCGAATGTGCTATATTGGCTGCGAAAAACATTGATGTCAACGAATTAAATTTCAACATTCAAAGTGAAATTGCTGGCGAATTGATGAATGTTATGCCTTGAGTGGCATAAAAATTAATTTCGGGCAAAACAACGTTTGCCGGGTCAGCTAGTCCAAAAATAAAGTGAACGAAATATTAAAATGTTAACTGCATTTTTGTAGTAAAATTTCATCCAGATTGTGGTTTAATAAGAATTAACATTTGTCTTGATATGATAATAGTCCAGGCAAGGAAGGTTTTTAGTTTGCAAAAAATCCGGGCAAGCTGAATTTTGGTAGAGATGTACATTGGCGTGTTCTAATGAACACCAAAAGTCCCATAAAATACCACGCCGGCGCGGCGTCCCCCACAATCGGGGGTTTTGACTTCCCCAACGCGATTTTTTCCCGATAACTCGCTTATTTATGCTTGTATGAAAAATTGTGATCAGACCATAATTGAAAAGCATAAAATTCTCTATAGAATAGTTTCCTTTCATATTTTTCTATGGCACACTAATACTTAAATTATTGACCGAAAACATGACCCACCCTCATCTGAAATTTGGCAAAGATGTACTATATTGAAGTGTTCTAATAAACCCCCAAAATGTTCCATAAAAATTCCAAGCCGGCGTTCCCCCAAATGAGGATGTTAGCCCCCTAAGTGCGGTTTTTCGCCTATAGTTCACGTATTTTTACTTTTACGAAAAATTACCATTAAGCAAGGTTGAAGAACATTAAATTCTCTATAACTTGTGGTGCTGCAGTAGGTAGTACTGTAATGCATACTGTAATAGGCAAATTTTGAAAAAATCTATTTTGATCATAGAAAATTAAAAAAAAAATATGCTATAGAGAATTTTATGCTCTTTAACTTTAGGGGGTTAAAATCCTCATTTGGGGGAACGCCGGCTTGGAATTTTTATGAGACATTTTTGGGGTTTATTTATATACTGCCACAGTGATTCACCCCCCGGAATTACCCATGCACATTTATTAAAGTGCTTCGATTTGTGACCATGATTATTCATTTCGATGTCACTCCTAAACCAAAAGTGTGCCCAGTCTAAACGTTGGTATACAAGTAGCCAAAAGTATAATATAGATAATGTATTTTTTTAAGAATTTTAAATTACTTCGTTTTTGCGGGAGGGGCACTCAAATTCAAAATTTCATCAGAGCCCGCATTTTGTGACAATTGTTTACACAAAAAAACTCACTAAAATGGTTTATTCAATATGTTCATTGCATAAAACAATTCGTGTCTCTAATTGCTATATTTTAATGTCACACATACAGGTGACATTTAAAATTACATTAAAAGTATTAAAAGTAATTAAAAGTTTTAAAAGTACATCAGTAAAAGATAAAAAACACAGAAATATTAGACAAGTAAACACTTTAGTCGTAAGATTTACATGAAAATTATAAGAAAAACTATTAATACATTTATTCCGTACGCGCAGGTTTGGAAACTTGCAGATTTTCCATTTTCATCTGCATATCATCAAGTAATCGTGCATCTGAAAATTACCAAATAGTATTAAAAATAAAATATTAACGATTCGAAATGTTAAAAAATGCTTTGCAAACGCGTACTGATTACTACCCTGTTCAAAACGGTTTTTCGTATAAATTAGAATAAATTTAATTACCTCGTCGGTATTTCATTCTTTTGGCCATAAATTCATTGAAGTTGCGGTATCTCTCTATGGCTCGTTCGCTATTTTCCTCTGCTCCATCAGCAAATGATACGGGGGGCACCACGCCATCTCGACCAAACATGAATTCAGACTTTTCGATTGAATCTGCTAAAAGTTTAAATTAAATTATTTAATTATTATAAAAAAAGCATATTTAATAATTTCAATATATTTCCAAAACAATTTTGAAATTTAAAATGTTAATGCAGAAATCGTTTCAATTTGACTTACGTTGTACATATTCCAATTTTCGTCTTGCAGTTCTAATTGGCCGATTACATCTTTCACGGGCTGCAACAAAATTTAAATTATTTCTAAAATCGAAATCTCCATTTTCTAAAAGTAAGAATCGACTTCTTCAAAACAGCATAATTGTGAAATTAATGAAATAAAACAGTTTTTATTCGAAATGTCACTTACCGACTTGGACATTGAAACCCATCGAAGATGTTGAAGCTTCTCCAATCTTCAAGGGTTCATTGGGTTTACCTATAAAATATTAACACGTTAAATTAGTAAATAATAAATTTTTTAGTTGTGCAACTTTTAAATTTTTAAATATTTCAATTTTACACTTGTGATTTTAACAAGTTTAACATAAACTTATATTTTAAAAAAATATAGTAATCCTAACAGAAACAAAGAAGAATAGAAAAGGTAATGAAAACATCGGAAACTATATAAATCTTATTAGTGAAGTCTCCAAAAATGAGCATGCCAGGCGTGTAGTATCAGTATTAAAAAGGAAAGATCTAAATAAAAGATTAACAAACTGAAGCAATAGATGAAAATATAAATCGAGTCGGTCTCAATGTCCTAAAATTCAAAATAATCATATTCGGTGTCTGTGCAATATCAAATGACGAAAATATAATAATAAAAGATGGGTTTTTCGAAAAATTAAATAGGGAGATAATGAAAATCGCAAATAATAAAGAAATCATTATTTTGGAGACATGAATGATAGAACAGGAAAGCTGTTGGTAATGACATAGTGGGTCGTTTTGGCGAGGAAGCTGTGAATGGTAATGGAAAAAGATTTTGGAAATATGCGAACAATGCCAACTTAAGATCACTAATGGATATTACAAACACAAAGAAATTAACAAATTCACGTGGATACAGGAAATCTGAAATCGATTATACGTAGACTATGTAATAGTAAAATTTAAAAATAGTAAAAATAAAAAAATTTTACACAAATTATAAGAAATATGCAAATAATTTCCTATGTAATTTTACACAAAAATTTTTCAGCATAACTTTTAACAAAGCATAATTAACTTCACATAATTTGATGGCATAATTTTATAAGCACATTTGAAAATTAATTTTACTGTTACACAATTGCGTAATGTTACACAATTTTTTTGCAGTGTGGAATCTAAGTAAGTTTTAGTAAAATAAAAAAAAGTTACCTGTCTTGTTACAACGTGACATTTTTGTGCCAATGTCCATTTTTAAACACTAGTAGCAATCGTCTGAGAGAATCTTGAGCAAAACCTCTTTGCCGAAGTAGGAAGCAGATATGAGTTCTCGAAAGCGATTGGATAGACGTATTCTAACAGCCTCTAAAGAGGTGTGTGCCTTAACAGGAAACAATAATCCGATTCACACGGAAATTTTTCTACGTAATGCTTATCAAAATAACTTGTCCTGGGATCCAAAATGTTTATAACGTGCAAGAATTCAAAATAACAATTTGCCGACTACATAAAAATTATATAATCATCCTTTGTTTTCACGAATGTTACAGTTGCAAATTCAGCAAATTGCTTGGTTGTTTATTTATTTCACGCGATAAGCTTATCCGTTGGTATTTTTATTATACAACTGTTTCAAAAAATATTTCATCCAAACGCTTTGTTAAGCTAATATATCAAAACCAGGGCTTGGTGTGATCCAAGCCATAATTTTTTTTTATTGATTGTAATATATAAACAATTTGATCGGTCTTGTTGAAAACACACCTTACGCGCTATCAGGAGTTTGCCCTATCTGAGAGTTTCAAAAATTGAAGTTTGTAAGAAATGTAATTATCACAGTGCCCATAAAAAATAATCTTTTTATAATTTTGATATATTAATAATTCCGAGCTAGTAGCCAAGGAAGGCATGTGCCCCCGGAATCTCTGTAAAAAATTTCTTTTTCGTGCTTGATTTTTAAAACCCTCTTGCCCGCGGGGGGACTCGGAAAAACTATCTGAGTCCGTCCTGTCTTATCATGAACAACGAGTGCCCCCTCAGTTTACCGTTTCGTGCAGTAGGTGGAAGTTTGTGGCAGAGAAGAATACCAATAATTTCCTGAATTCCACGTTAAACTACAAGTTCCACGTAATTGAGCTTAGCTGATATTAAGTAAGGAATGATTTTTTTTGTTTTGGGTTTTTGATTAAATCCCAAAAGAGCATACCTCTAGATTAAAAGCGATGTAATAGTTTTTATACACTGTAAAAAAAGCACGTAAAAATACATTCAAATACGTGCAATTTTTACATTGGAAATTATATTTTCAAAATTACACGTATTTGAATGTATTTTTACTTAATTTTTTTACAGTGTATGGAATACTTAATTTTGCAAACAAATTATAATGATTTTGTATTTTCTGATGTGGAGGGTGGTAAATCAGGTAATTCTATAGGTATACCTAAACGAAAAGCCGAGAAATTATTAATATGCAACATTGCGGGAATCATGAAAATAAAACTTATCCTATTCGCGATGGTCGTCATATTTCGCTCGGCCTTCAGCCTCGCAAGTGCTGATTCAGACAAACTCCGTAGAGGGGATTAATTCATCATGAAAAACGGTTAAATTTTAATTCCTTTTCAGCAACTTTATAGCATTTAATCGTTTTTATTTTACGATGATTGAACATTCATGGGGAGGATAGTTGCCCTCTATCTCCATTTATGTCCGCCCTTGCGGCCTCGTAGTAATCTACGCCATGCGCGGAAAGATTGCCTTTTCAATTAATTCCTTTGAATCCCACATAGGTAGGGGGTCGTCCATAAATTACGTCACGCTCCTAGGGGGGGAGTTCGACCCTTGTGACGATGTGTGACGATGGGGGGGGTCAAAAATTGTGATGTCAGAAAATATATAGATTAAATATTTTATTATAAGTATTTAAAAAAAAACTATCTTTTGAGCTTCTAAAATTAAAATTTTTTTTTAAATTAATTGTAGTTGGTATTCTGTACGTGTATGTTTATGTATAAATATACAGAAGCCAGTGGCGTAGATAGGGGGCAGTCGTACCGCCCCGGGTGCCACCCGATCCTTCATAGATGTTTCCTCTTGGGTGCTACCCCTAAAAAAATGAAAAAGGTCATCAGCCGAGGTAGGGATGACACCCATGAAATCCGCCCCGGGTTTCCTTTTCTTATATAACTTTGCAAAATTGGGGGGGGGGTTTCAAGAATATGTGACGTAATACTTGGGGGGGGTCTAGCTTTGTGTGACGATGGGGGGGGGGAGAAGGGGGTTAAAACTTGCTTAAAATTGCGTGACATAATTTATGGACGACCCTAGTGCTTAAAGCTTCTCTAATTTGCCATAAGGTTGCGTATCTTTCATTAATTTTGCTGGCGAAAAATTTTGGAATTAAACATCTTTATTTGGTTTTTGCCCATGAGTAAATAAATTATAGGCGGCATATTGTATTTTCACATTTTTGAACGCGGCTGTTTTTTCTGATTACGATGATGTAATCGGTGGGAAGTACACGTAAAAAATCACATCGATTTTAAAAATTCCCTATAGATATTCGGAACGCTGAAAGAACATATAGCAGATTTAAAAAAATATTTGCTAAATATTCACATTTAACCCTCTAAAACAACCCTTGAAGTTGTTAACAATTGGTAATTTTCCATAGCTCAACCAATCAAAAGCTCGCTGTCGACGAGCGGCGGATTACGTCATGCGTTAATTTAAATTTTAACAAAATTACCGGAAAAGGTAGATTGGATGAGCAAAAGTAGAACGGCCGCACCGAAGAGGTGAACCCGTTGAATGTTAGGGTTAGGAAACGATTTAATTTTCCCTACTGGAACGTTAAAAGTTAATTTTTTTGTTTCATAATATTCCACAAATGTTTTTGGTTATTATTTCTACTATAGAAACCATCAGCTTTCCTGATCTCTATAGGGAATATGTCGATTCCGAATAACTTAGCAGCAACGCACTTAACCGCTTTAGCTGATGACAGTGATGACCATCTCATTAGTCAACACCGTTACTAAGCAAGTTTATCTCGAAAAATATTCAAGTAAAATATTCCCGCTTATAAGATAGGGTGGTCTGGCGTAATTGGATTGTTTTCTTGTGAAATGCTCATGTCGAAATAGTCACTTAAGATACCATGATGAAAGAATAAGACTTGCACCTGCATATTCATGATACTTCAATAATGAACTGCTTGCAACACCTAAAGCTGATACATAACAAACGTAATTTTTGTGTACACAAATATTTCAAAAGAATGTGATAAAAATCAAAAGAAGGTTTGTTTGTTTTATTTTAAGTAAGTTTTGGGAATGAATTAAATAGAATTTAATTATTTGTAAAAGTATAGGTAAAAATTAAAATATGTGTGTGCGTTAAAAACAAATTTAGTGCGCGGGCCTACAGACAATTTTGGGGGGAGAGAAAATTGATAAGGAAGCGAAGAATGGTCCCGTCCATGAAAGCGGAAGGACGGAATTGAAAATTTTGAGTACGTCTGGGAAGACAAAAAGACGTAGTTTTTGAAGCAAGTTGAATTCTGGAAACTGTTCGTAGTAATTTACTTATTAAGTTGGGAAGTATTAATTCTTTATTGATGATTCATGAAATGTGTGAAGTGATCGGAAGATTAGTAAAAGTTTCGATTGAGTTTTTGAAAGATATTTGAAAATTTTGGTGACCGCTGATAAATTTGATATGGTTGCGTTTTTTGGATGGTTATGTTACTGATTGTTGGAGAATTATGAAAGATTACCAATTTATGAATTTACCTGAGCATTTAATACTAAGAGAAGAAGAAAATAAATCAGTTATCGATCCTGTCTGGAGTCTTCACGGTGTGAAAACTGGATCCAATCGCATCGTCATCTTCACGATAATTTGTTTCGCTCCTCATACGACGCATCGATGGTAGGCGACTGCATTTGACTTCGGTAAGCAAATTTTGTGTCAACGGTTTTTAATAACATTTAACGGTAAAATAGACAAGTTCGCGCGTGTATTAAAAAAAAGGGGGATTTATAAACTTTACTTTTATTGTTTTTGTAAATTAAATTTGTTCCATTTTAATAAAAATCAATCTTTTGTTTTCTTAATGATTATGTTTGTTAATAAACTACAATATTTCGTTATGCCTAATTCGTTATCCCTGAGAGTTCTCATTGCTGGCCGAGGCAATTTAAAAAAAAGAGCCGTTGTTCTTTTTCCCCGCTATAAAAATTCAAAATACAGTAGCTTGTCACGGCAATATATAGGGGCAAATAATAAAAGACGCACATTTTTAAGAGTAAATATTTTAATATATGACAACGATAAGTTTTATAAAAATAAATGCTAAGAACAAAAGATGTAAATAAGGTTATACAAAATATTTTTTGATAATATTTTTCGCCATTTTCCAATTAGCAGTTAAAGCGATTTGAGGAATTACGCCATAGAAAAATTTGACAAAAATATGTATTGTGCTGAATTTTATGCTCTGCAATTTGGTCTCATTTGATGTACAGGGTGTTACAAGGAACACTCACCATTATAATTCAGCAATAAAGAATTATTATTCTTGACCATACATGGATTTCATATTTATACTCAAGCATCAGCTGAATCGAGTAAGTAGATCTAAAAAATTTTGCCCTCTTGGCTCCCCTAGCGCAGATTAGGATTCTTGAGCTTTTAAACTATCTCTAGATTAGAAAGTGGGGCACTTTGCCAACCATTTATCTATGCTCGTTGTAAAGCTCCCAATTTTTCAGCGGGCGGCTCGCCGAAACGCTCGTTAGTTTGTACCAGGCATTAGATAAAAACAGCCATACTCGAGCTCTCGTGGCTATGATTACACAGTTAAAGTAGATATTTTGTAGGAATTCTCTTAAAAATTTAAACCTGAGTTTATCAAGTTAGGACAGTCTCGTAATACATTTGAAAAGCTTAAAGTTATTAACAACGAGTTCACGAAAACTATGCAAATGACTGAATTTTGACTTATTGATTGTAATATAATATAAACATTTTGCTCGGTCTTGTTTACAACACACCTTACACGCTATCAGGACTATGGCCTATCTGAGTGTTTCAGAAACTGAAGTTTGTAAGAAATGTAATTATCACAGAGCCATAAAAAATAATCTTTTTATAATTTTGATATTTTAATAATTCCAAGCCAGCAGCCAAGAAGGGAATGTGCCCCCAGAATCTCTGTAAAAAATTTCTTTTTCGCGCTTGATTTTTAAAACCCTCTTGCCGGCGCGGCGGGGGGACTCGGAAAAACTATCCGAGTCCGTCCTGTCTTACCATGAACAACGAGTGCCCCCTCAGTTTACCGTTTTGTGCAGTAAGTGGAAGTTTATGGCAGAGAAGAATACCAATAATTTCCTGAATTCCACGTTAAACTACAGGTTCCACGTAATTGAGCATAGCTGATGTTAGGTAACGAATGAATTTTTTTTTGGGTTTTTGATTAAATCTCAAAAGAGCATACCTCTAGATTAAATTCGATGTAATAGTTTATATGGAATATTTAATTTCACAAAAAAATTATAATGATTTTGCATTCTGATGTGGAGGGCGGTAAATCTGGTAATTCTATTGGTATACCTAAACGAAAAGCCGAGAAACTACTATATATGCAACATTGCGGGAATCATGAAAATAAAACTTATCCTATTCGCGATTGCCGTCATATTTCGCTTGGCCTTTAGCCAAATTCATCATGAAAATCGGTTAAATTTTAATTCCTTTTCAGGAATTTTATAGCATTTAATCGTTTTTATTTTTCGATGATTGAACATTCATGGGGAGGGTAGTTGCCCTCTATCCCCATTATGTCCTTCCTTGCAGCCTCGTAGTAACCTACGCCATGCCCCGTCTTTTCAGTTAATTCCTTTGAATCCCACATAGGTAGGGGATCGTCCATAAATTACGTCACGCTCCTAGGGGGGACGGTTTAGACCTTTGTGACGTGGGGGGGGTTCAAAAATTGTTACGTCACAAAATATACAGTAGATTAAATATTTGGTTGCTGTGCAGTTGTTCTGACAGCTCGAAACAAAATTTTTTCTGCTACACACTAAAGAACACACTTATTTTAGCATATTGTAAAAGTAAAACATATGAACCGGGTCCAATTAACTGAAATAATCGATTTTGAAAATCGTTAATTTTACATGTTAATTAGTGAGATTCCGGGCGCATCAGCCATTCTATCGTCGGTCCGCGCACTGTGATATACTCTAACACTTAGAAAATTTTGCACCGCCAGATGCAGCTCGGCCGTCGTACATGCAACATCGATTATTTTTTGTTTTTAGGCGATTTTTAGGGGGTGAAACGTAATAGTATACTACCCCATACCGCAACTATACTTTTTAATGCTATTTCGAGGGTCTCTCACATTCCGGTTGCATTTATCCCGGTTTTCTTGATCCGTGGCGCTTCTCGTATGTTTAGCCTAGTAACCAAAGTCAAAACGATGGATTACCCTCCTTATCGAATGCACACCCCATAATAAGAAGGAAAAAAATTATTAATTTTTTCACTTTTTCGGCAATACACGGCTTATTTTCCATTTTTTGGATTATATTTATTACTAATATCCACTAATCACACCCCCAGCTATCCGAATTTCGAAGAAAAATTCAAATCGGAGCGAAAAAATTTCACTCGATTTCAAGGGACAGCTAACGAGGTATGTGGCAGCGACCCGGGTCGACCGCATGCAAGTCGCGACTTTCCCCTACTTTTCAAAAGTCGATATTTTGGTTATTTTTACAGTATTCATACAAAATATTTTTTCTATAGCCTAAAATAAGCCTGTTCTTTAGTGTGTAGCTGAAGAAAGTTTTTTTCAGCTAGTCAGAGTAACTGCACAGACGCCAAATATTTTATTATAAGTATTTTAAAAAAACTATTTTTGAGCTTTTAAAATTAAAATTTCTTTTTTTTTAATTAATTGTAGTTGGTATTCTGTACGTGTATGTTTATGTATAAATATACAGAAGGCAGTGGCGTAGCTAGGGGGGATCGTACCGCCCCGGATGCTACCCGATCCTTCATAGATGTTTCCTCTTGGGTGCTACCCCTAAAAAAAAAGAAAAAGGTCATCAGCCTAGGTAGGGTGATATTAATTGCTTAAAATTGCGTTACGTAATTTATGGACGACCCCTAGTGCTTAAAGCTTCTCTAATTTGCCATAAGGTTGCGTATCTTTCATTAATTTTGCTGGCGAAAAGAATTAGGAATTAAACATTTTTATTTGGTTTTTGCCCATGAGAAAATACTAGGTTATAGGCGGCATATTGTATTTTCACAATTTTGAACGTTGCTTATTTTTCTGATTACAATGATGTAATCGGTGGGAAGTACACGTAAAAAGTCACCTCGATTTTAAAAATTCCCTATAGATATTCGGAAAACTGAAGAACATATTTTATATCAGATTTAAAAAAATATTTGCTGAATATTCACATTTAAGCCTCTAAAACAACCCTTAAAGTTGTTCCAAATTGGTAATTTTCCTTAACTCAACCAATCACAAGCTCGCTATCGACGAGCGGCGGATTACGTCATGCATTAATTTAAATTTTTACAAAATTACCGGAAAAGGTAGATTGGATGAGAAAAAGTAGAAAGGCCGCACCGAAGAGGTGAAGCCGTTGAAGTTTAGGGTTAGGAAACCATTTCATTTTCCCTAGTGGAACGTTAAAAGTTATAAACACCCTAAAAATCTACATCCGTTTTTATCAATTTTTATTTTGTTTCATAATATTCCACAAATATTTTTGGTTATTTCTACTATAGAAAAAATCAGCTTTCCAAATCTCTATAGGGAATTCGATTCCGAATAACTTAGCAGCAACGCACTTAACCGCTTTAGCTGATGACCATCTCATTAGTCAACACTGTTACTCAGCAAATTTATCTCGAAAACTATTCAGGTTATTAAAGAATGATTCAAACTCTCGTTTTAGGTATTAGGGGCAAATAAAAAAGACGCACATTTTTAGGAGTAAAGAATTTAATTTATGGCTTAACGATAAGTTTTATAAAAAGAAATGCTAAGAACAAAAGATGTAAATAAGGTTATACAAAATATTTTTTGATAATATTTTTCGCCATTTTCCAATTAGTAGTAAAAGCGATTTGAGGAATTGTGCTATAGAAAAATTTGACAAAACTATTAATTGTGTTGAATTTTATGTTCTACAATTTGGTCGCAAAATAATTTTCATAAAAGTGACAATAAGCGAGCTATAGTCGAAAAATCGCATTGGGGGGGGCCTATATACTTAACCGCCAAATTTTTGAGCTTACCCGGATTTCTTGCAACCTCAAGCCAATTTTTGGGTTTCATTGCTTGAATTACTTTATAACATGGGCACATTTAAAAAAATTTCCTTTACTCTTAAATTTTAAACCTTTGTACCAGCTTACTTAATTTATTTTTAAACGCATTTTGTCTTTCCTATAACATTTCTCTCCTTGCTGCAATAAAATATTGCACCGCTTGAAGGTGGGTCGTGTTTTCGGCAAGTTAATTCAGGATTAATATGTCATTTAGAAATTTTGGAATAGCATATTATGTCTTATAGAGAATTTTATGGTCTTTAATTTTGATATGACGATAATTTTTCGTAAAAGTGAAAATAAGCGAGCTATTAGCTATGTGTCGATAACAATGATGATGGCTTTTACCGCCCCAGGAGTACACATAATTAACTCATAACGTTGGCAATAAAACAATAAAAATATTTTCGATTTATTTAAACGAATGCCCCCTCCCAAAAAAGCCGATTCACTTAAATAAACAAATTAATGCTAGCAGTCTCTCGTTTATGTCAAAAAATAAATGGGGCATTGGAGCCTGCGATTTGTCGATCTGATTGGCTTGATGATGTTGATGTTTCGTATTGAGCCTTGGCGGTTTAGTCTGAAGGACACACTGATGGCACCCGCTCTCTTATCCAAAATTCGAAAATACTAGACAAAACTAATTAATAAAAAAAATTAGGTAGATAAGTAAATTAAAATGGAGTAAATATGTTACATTAACTTTTCCTATATCTTTAAATTTTGTGCCCTTCAATCGAGAAAAGTTACGATCCGCCACTGCAAATGAGGTTGTAAAAAATAGAAAGCTGCAACGATCGGGGTCGGAGGTCGGGGGCCTGATGGTAATCACGCGGTGGAATATTAAAAATTGTTTTAAGCTTTACTTTTATGCTTGGGGGCATTTCGTCATACCCCCCCCCGACCTGCCACTTACAATAATGGTATAAAATAAATCTCATTTGCAATTCAATTATTCTGTAAGAAAAAAGCAAATTTATATGTTTTCTTTTTATTTAAATTTTGTGTCCTGCCATTGGAAGAAGTCTGAGCCGCCACTGAGTACCTACCCAGTGCCTCGAGCTACAAGGGGATTAAGTCGAAAAATAAAATTTATGCAATGCTAACACTTAGAAGTTCATTTTATGACGACCTTTGCAAGACGCATTACCTTCTTCAATCTCTCATAGAGTTTATTTGTTAATTTAATCCCATGGAGGCTCATTTAAACCCACGGTCTCAGCGTATCAGCGCGTAGGCGTTGAATGTCCACCGGTTTTATTGTATATGTGCCCTATATTTTTACAACCAATGTTATCTTTTGTAATGAGATACATTAATAGACCCTCCAATTTATTTACCTTTAATTTGTTATTGATATTTCTAAATTTCATTTTCGGTTATTCTTGTCAGCATTGCATAAAATACTGGTATATCCAATTCAAGACAGAAGCGCCTTAATCACTTGTACGGATAGGATGCCCTTGACAGCGGGTAGACCGCTAGCGCTCACCCTGTCGCACGCGTGACTAAAACTATCGCTTCTGTCTCTAGATGTGTAACATACTGTTATTTCAGTAAAAAAAATTGATTCCATATACCGTTTTACCGAACTTCTTGATTTCCTCCCGTATGTACGTAGTTATTAGGATTTGCGTCTCAGATATCACAAAAATGACCTATATAGAAACGGTCAACATCTACTACTATTTTCAATACAAACTAGAAGGTCCATAATTTATGATTATTATGATCGGGGTATCGAGAACCTGAAGTTTCAGATTGATAGTATTTAAGTAAATAAATTTTATTACGAACTTGAAAAGTTCCTGCGGGAGGGGAAGGATTTAAATAAACCCCCCAACGGCGCTGTTTATCACTTAATTAATCCGATTTTTTTAGATATCAACAATATCTGGTCAAGTTTTTGTAGTTTAAAGTTAAAAAAAAAAATTAAAACCGAGAACGTCGCAGTTCTTTAAAAACCAATGTTCAAAATCGGTCCGTTTTTAAAATTCATCAATAATTAATTTTAGTATGGTTTATGGAAGAAAAATGACAAAAATGAAAAATAGGATTGTAAAGAATCGAGGATTTCCCTAGATCCTATAATCTAATTAGCGACAGCATGGCTCCTAGACGTATCATATTTATATTATGCATAAGCATAATTTTTCACTTTCAACGCCACTACAGTTACTGGACGACTGTTAACGGATAAAGAAGGATTTTTTTACCGTAAAAACAAAACGTGGCGTGGGTTCTGTGTAAAACAAGTTTGGAGTCGCCTGAATTACAAATTAAATTTGTAAGTAGTAAATTTTTTAAAATTTGTTAGTAAAGGAAAATGAGTTTTAACCGGACGTGGTACCAATGGCGCGCTAAAAACTTTAGGTGCTCACCCCTCAAAGTTTCCTATGCATTTTTATCGAGGGATTTGTAGCATTGAGACCCTACCGCATCGTGGTGTCAAAATTTATTAACGCCCAATACAATACCTATATACAGGGTGAATCAATCGAATAAACTTTTTAAATTTTGGAACCTAACAATGAGCAATGGCTGCAATGTATTTTTGTTTTCAAACTTGCTAAAAATTGGACTTATTAGTCTGTGGGCGCTATTAATTATTATAAAATTATTTTAATACCAGCTATCAGGTCCGGCTTTAGATATTTATGGCTAGGAGACAACTTGTTCATAATTTGCCGCTTGATAAAATTGCAGTTTTTTTAAACGTTTATTTAAATAAACTCAATGCCGTACCCAAGATTTTTGAGTAGTGCTATTATTCCGGAATTGTCAGTCTTGTATTTTAATAATTGAAGGGCCTAGTGGAAAAAGTAGTTAAGTCACTTTTTTTTCAATTTGTAGTTGAGCACATTTTCATATTGCGGCATTTATTCTCTACAAATTAGTATAAAAATCAACAAAGTGAAAAAAAAGTGACTTAACCACTTTTTCCACTAGGCCCTTCAATTATTGTTAGGGGTCGTCCATAAATTACGTCACGCTCTTGGGGGGGGGGTCCGCCATTGTGATGATGTGTGACGATGGAGGGCGGGGGGGTTTCAAAAATTGTGACGTCACAAAATGTATATGTAGATTAAATATTTTATTATAAGTATTTAAAAAAAACTATTTTTTGAGTGGCTATGCCACTGAATCCACTAACGTAGCACAGCCGGGGTGGGGATGACACCCATGAAATCCGCTCCGGGTTTCTTTTTATTATATAAATTTTAAAATAGAAAAATTTGAGGGTGTTAAAAATTGCTTAAAATTGCGTGCCGTAATTTATGAACGACCCCTTAGCTATTTCGCAATTTTCGCGTCGGTATTTTTCTTGGTCCCTGTTATAAAGGCGTTATTTGTATCGACCAATATGCGTAATATTAAACCCCGTATTTCATTGCAATACCCTAACATTTTTTAAATAAACTATTGGGTTATGTATATTCAAACAAGCCCGACTCAAGAATATTTTACCTATATGCTAATGGGAGAGTTTCGTTGGACGTGGACGAAGTGGAGAAACTACGTAGTTTTGACGCTGAGGCATCAAGTAATAGATTTTGATTTTTTAATTTTTATTCACGACAGCCTTTCACGCCACGCGTGCCACTGAGCCGCTGCGCAGTTAGCATGGGTGTCACCCCCCACATAGGCTGGTGACCTTTTATTTTTGAGGTGTCATCCCTAAAAACCAAGAAACGAGGTAATTTTAGTCAGGAAATTTAAATAATATGGTTTGCCCCCCCCCCTAGCTACGCCACTACTTTCACGTCCAGACTAATACATAATATAGTGTAAGAAAATTGGGCACATTTTGATCAAAAAAATCCAAAATCGGTTTTCTGCTATTTTTCGACGGATTTCGTTAGGTAATTGTTCGTACTTTATCATACTAAAAAACGTCCTTTCGGAACTCCGAGCTTCTTATCGAATTCTTCGTCTGAAGTTGAAATTTTTTATGAAGGAGTGAAAATTATGTTTTTCGGCAAAATATTTTTAAACAAATTTCTATTTCAGCTATAGTATTGTTATATAGATTATGTGCAAGTTCACAACTAGCGCCCCCTGGTTGAGCGCGCCGGCACTTTTCATGGTCTAATCTTATATTTATCAATATAAAAATTTGAAATTAATTACTATATAAATGAATTTGAAGTAAAATTAATGTAATATTTTTTGCAGCAGGTTAGTATAATTTAAAAGCATGGATTTTATTCTTCTTTATTCTTTTAATTATGTATCAGGTCAAAAGATCAAAGTGCTTCGGAGGAATGGTTTGAAGCTAGAAAAATTCGAATAACTGCTAGCACCAAAGCCCATTCCATAAAGAGGTTACAAAGAAAGAGTGAAAAGTCTCTTGCTGCAGAATTTGTAACTCCAAAAACTGTTTCGAACAAAAATGTACAATATGGTTTGTCAAAGGAAAAATTTGCCATTGCAGAATACAAGAAGCTTCATGGAGCTTTTATTTCCCCTGTGCAACCATGGCTTGGTGTTTCGGTTGACGCAGTAGTTGTTGAAGATGGTTGTGTCGCTAAAATTATTGAAGTGAAATGCCCAATTTCATGTAAGAAGTTACCGATTTATGATACGGCCCTCCAAAAATTCAATGTTCCTTATTTAACTGTAATTAACGGTGACATTAATTTAAGTAAAAGTCATCAGTATTTTACGCAATGCCAAGTTCAAATGTATGTTACGGGAATGACCATATGTGATTTTTTTGTATGGTCTTCACTCGGGAGCTACAAATTAGAAATTCATAGGGACGAAAGCTTTTTATGCAAACTAATTCCAAAATTACATAATTTTTACTTTTCACATTACTTGCCTGCATTGTGTAATGAAGAAAAGGATTCCAATCAAACTAAAAATTAAAACTATTTTTGTTAAAATTATATCAACAATGAATTTTTATTACAAATAAAATATTTACAACAAGCATACTGCTTTTACTCAATGTCATCGTTTCTACTTGTTAAAATAGATTGCTGTAAATTTACCAAAATGCAGCACATATATACAATGTCATTGGCATGCGGTAACATTTTAATGGTAAATTTGGATAATATACGATAGGTTTATTCTTTGCATTATCCTTTCTATATGAATTCTTACACTGGCTACTTTTTTTGTTTCTAGCACTTGCTCTGCTGAAAAAGTATTATCTCGTAGAAAAGGAGGCATGACAAGTAAAATTCCTTTACCGGTAATGGTATATAACCATTGAAAAGAAGCTTGAGTTTCTGCTTCACAAATATCCCCACTACAAAATCGGTTACAAATAAAAATATTTGCGTCAAAATCTCTTTTGTTTTCGTTTGTTTCCGTTTTCTCTAGAAAATCTACTTGTGTTTCCATTTCTCGAGTTGATACGAGAGTTGATTCGAGAGTTGATAAGTTTGTTGAACCTTCGTTTGAGGGTCCAGCAGTGACCAATCTTTTGTTTCTGCTATTGAACCTTAAAATTACAAAAATTTTAATGTATCAATAAAACAGCAAAATTTAACTTACCTATTGATTGACATTTCGACATTACAACCAACTACGCAGTACCTAGTATTTCATTAACTTCCTCATGTCATGTTTATATTGCGGTATCGAGATACCACGTCAATGGAAGTACGTCATTTAAATTTCAGCAAAAGTTTTGTTATGAATAAAAGCATGTAACTTATCAAAGTAATCAGAAAAACTTCATCCGATACCAAGGAATTTAACTTAAAGTCAAATGATTCGTTGAAAACGGGACATAAAACAGGTGTGAATAAAATAAATTTGAAATGCAGCATTTAATAATTGTTTTGTTAAAATGTTAATTAATAGTAAATGAAAGATTGTTAGCAATAAGAAAGGTATTTTAAAAGTTAGAAATTTGTTAATCAATTGATAAATGTAAAAATCCATGTTAGCGTTAAATTTAAAATAAGTTTGTTAAATCGTTACGTGAGTTCGGCATGTCACAACTTAATGAACTGCGTATGGAAATTTCATATCCAGCATCTTTATTTATCCAACCACGAAACACTTGAGAAGAACACAATCAAATCTAAAAATAAGAAAATTTTTACTTATAAAATTTCAACGAACCACAATTGGCTTAGTCCATACCTGTACTATGAAACTTCAAATAATATTGATTTTTCGATCGACCAATAAAATACGTTTATGCAAAGATCAGGATAGCGAGGAACTTCGAAAAGGAATTAATAAAACAATCAATAAAAAAGGTTGGTGTTGATATTCGCACGTGCAAAGTGGCGAATTTAGAATCGTCCTAATAAAATTGATATTATAGTGAAAATAAATAGTGTAATTACGAAATATAAGTGCATAATTCAACAAAATAGTTACTTACCTACGAAAAACCACAAATAAGGTGAAAATCGTAACGGATTGCAAATATTTTTTAAAGAAAATAAACTTCAACACAAAACGAGGTCAACAAACTGCATCGGGAAGTTTCTGATGGTAAATGAACCCTTTGAGTGTCTTGGACGCGCAATTGTACCATCTCCATTTCAAATAACAGAAATATTCCTGGATTTAATAAGGTACCGTGTACATTGCAATAAAATCTTTATAAACTTAAGTGAAATCTCCGGACTTCGTACGACACGTGTTTTGCATCATTTTGCGTTCAGAAATATTTATATAATAGATTTAATAATAGAACTTTTTGATTTAACCAAATATTTATTTTCATTTGTGTGCTTAATAAAAACATTAATTACTTTGTAACGAAGGATATTTATTTAGACCTGTTCCGCACCATAATTTCATTTACAGCATTGGTAACGGAACGAATCCACCCTGTGTAAGGTAAGGTACATGCACTACGAAAGAGCTAAGCTGAGGCACCTTATTTCATTAAATTGTGTTTACAAAATTTCACATATTTTTCCATTGACGGGGTACAATTACGTACACCCATATAAAACATTAACGATAAGAACCTTTAACCCTATTAGCGAGGGGGTACATAGCACTTTTTGGCTAGCCCAACGTGAGGCTACGTCAGCACACAGCAATTTTGACAGCCCAACGTGTGGCTCAATTAGTAAAGACAACCCCGCATAGCACTTTTTGGCGCAACAACGTGAGACTCGAGTCACCTCGAATAACCTCGTACCGCGAGTAAAATTAGGTCATTATAATTAAATTAATAGATAGGTTAATTACAACGAGAAATTTCATTAAAATTATTCATAACGTTGACATTAGAACTAACAATTTTCTTAAAACTAAAATTAAAAATATTCTTAAAACTAAAATTAAATTACATCAAAAAAATCAATTAATAACTATTTCCTTATAACTAAATTGATCAAATACATAAAACATAAACTACGATAATGGAAAAGA
Organism: Podabrus alpinus; assembly: GCA_932274525.1. Lineage (NCBI taxonomy): Eukaryota > Metazoa > Arthropoda > Insecta > Coleoptera > Cantharidae > Podabrus > Podabrus alpinus. The sequence continues at coordinate 88,888,087 of OW026455.1, read as the reverse complement.
TAACAGATTGGCAATCGGTGATGGATTTCTTCATTGAAAAAGACAAGAAAGCAGACGAAGAACATCAAAAGATAATGGAAGAGTATCGAAGGGAAAGAGAAGAACATCAAAAGAGAATGGAAGAATATCGAAAGGAAGCAGACGAAGATAGGAAGAGGATAGCCGAGATATACAAAAAGATGCTGACAACAGATGTAGTAACCGAAGAAGTTGAAGAAACACGAGAAGTGAAAAATGGAACAGAAAATGTTAACGTAATCGAAGAAAATGTATCAGAAATTATGGGGCCAGTGATAGCCGAAAAAGTTGTACAGGAAGAAAATATTAATTTGGTAAACGAAACGGTAGCTACAAAGAAATTTGAACCAATAAAAGTGGTAGACGTTAACGTAACAGATAAAAAGGTATCAGAAATAAAGAAGTGTCGGTCATACGTGATAAATTCAAGAAAAACATTCAAACGGGTGCAGTTCAAATTTAGAAAAGTACAGTTAAAACGAAAAGGTCAAACAAGGGGCATGCAAACTAACAATAAAATTTTACAAAGCAGTTTACAAAATAAAAGATTACATAAATTTACAAAATTAAAATCTAAAAAATTAACAAATAACGGTACAACATTTAAAATTAAAAGATTTCACAACTTAATAAACTTAAAAATTAAAAACTTAAAGGGTAAAACGGTAACAAATAAAAATTTTATGAATATACAAAAACGGGTCAACAACTTAAAACTTACAAAATCAGGGGGTAGAAAAAATTTTACACATAAAAATTTACATAAACAGATTAATTATGATAAAATCGGAATGAAGAAAAATAATTTACGCAAGAAAAATAAGAAGAATACGAAGAGAAAAGTACAACGCAAAATATTAAGAAATAATGAAGCGCAGTGGACAAAGAGGTCCAACATAAAATTAAGTATTGAAATAAAAAGAAATGGTTACAACAGTAAAAAGAAATTATTCAAGCGGAGAAAAATTAAAAATAAAAGAGTTCGCTGGAAGAAAAAGTCATTCTTGCGAGATTATTAAGCGGTAATGAAAAAATAATAGCGAAACTTAATTAATAAAATAAATAAAATAAATAATAACTTAGATATGGACCGCTGAAGAAATAGCAACGCTAATGGCGAAACTTAATTATAAAAATAAAATATAACAACTTTTTAAAATAACCGCTCAAGAAGTAGTAAGAAAATAACGGCGAAAACTTAAATAATATAAAAATTTTAACAACTTACACGACAAACCGCTAAAGGAAAATAGTAAAAGGATAAAATTAGACAATTGTAAATATAATTTTAAGGAATGAATATGACATGACCAATAGATAATCTAAAAAGCAATGTAAATTTGATTAAAGCTATTAGAATATGAAAATGATAAAAAAATTTGACCAAGATGGAAAAAATTTATATAGAAAAGATACTACATTTGAATAATTAATAAAATTTTATGAAAGGGAAAGTTAAGAAGATTTGATTAAATAAATGATTTCAATTTAAAAAATGCAATTGGTAAAAGGAATTTAGTTAATGAAAGAGAAAAGTTAAATTTAGAATTTGGGTGAAGGAGGAATTTAAGATAGCTGATGATGTGTTTAATTTGAAAAGATCAGGAGGTATTTGATAATGGAAAATGGTATTCAATGTTGAACGTTGAAAGATAAATGGGGGGTAAATAATAATACGGTAGTTAACTCAGACGGAGTTAGATAAATAATATGTGGAAATTAATGAATTAATTATGAAGTTATATGAAGTAAAAGGTATATGGGACCAAAAAGAGGTCAGAGAATAATAATGGGGAAATAAATAGGAAAATATTAATTAAATGCAGAGATAAAGAATACCAATTAATAAGACGGAATTATGAATTAAAAGTTAATGATTGTTCACAAGGTTAATAGCTAAAAGGGAAATATAAGAACTAAAGTAGGAATCACCCAAATATACATAAGTTAAAGATAGAAAGATTAAAAAAAATAAAGAGTCAAGTTTGTTTTTTTGAATAAAATAAAATAAAAAGAAAGTCAAATTTAAAATTTCAGAACTCCATAATTTAAATTATCATCAGAAATCTTGGTCAGATTTATTAGTTAAATTAGTATATAGGATAGTTTAGAATTTGAATATGATTAGTTAGTTTTCTTTGAACAGTTAATAGTTTAGTTAGTTAATTAATTTTGAAAATAATCAGTTAGTTTTGTTTGAAGTTATTTAGTTAATTTTATTGAATTCTTTTAGTTAATGTTTATGCGATATAATTTAGCGAGACAATTTGAACATTAAAGATAATCGATACATTAAAAATTTAAGTTTGTTTATGAATAAAAAAAAAGAAAAAGCACATAAATGTTAATTGTGTAATTTAACACAAAAATAGGTATTTTCCTTTTAAATTACAAATCAACAGGGGGTAAATGCGGTATCGAGATACCACGTCAATGGAAGTACGTCATTTAAATTTCAGCAAAAGTTTTGTTATGAATAAAAGCATGTAACTTATCAAAGTAATCAGAAAAACTTCATCCGATACCAAGGAATTTAACTTAAAGTCAAATGATTCGTTGAAAACGGGACATAAAACAGGTGTGAATAAAATAAATTTGAAATGCAGCATTTAATAATTGTTTTGTTAAAATGTTAATTAATAGTAAATGAAAGATTGTTAGCAATAAGAAAGGTATTTTAAAAGTTAGAAATTTGTTAATCAATTGATAAATGTAAAAATCCATGTTAGCGTTAAATTTAAAATAAGTTTGTTAAATCGTTACGTGAGTTCGGCATGTCACAACTTAATGAACTGCGTATGGAAATTTCATATCCAGCATCTTTATTTATCCAACCACGAAACACTTGAGAAGAACACAATCAAATCTAAAAATAAGAAAATTTTTACTTATAAAATTTCAACGAACCACAATTGGCTTAGTCCATACCTGTACTATGAAACTTCAAATAATATTGATTTTTCGATCGACCAATAAAATACGTTTATGCAAAGATCAGGATAGCGAGGAACTTCGAAAAGGAATTAATAAAACAATCAATAAAAAAGGTTGGTGTTGATATTCGCACGTGCAAAGTGGCGAATTTAGAATCGTCCTAATAAAATTGATATTATAGTGAAAATAAATAGTGTAATTACGAAATATAAGTGCATAATTCAACAAAATAGTTACTTACCTACGAAAAACCACAAATAAGGTGAAAATCGTAACGGATTGCAAATATTTTTTAAAGAAAATAAACTTCAACACAAAACGAGGTCAACAAACTGCATCGGGAAGTTTCTGATGGTAAATGAACCCTTTGAGTGTCTTGGACGCGCAATTGTACCATCTCCATTTCAAATAACAGAAATATTCCTGGATTTAATAAGGTACCGTGTACATTGCAATAAAATCTTTATAAACTTAAGTGAAATCTCCGGACTTCGTACGACACGTGTTTTGCATCATTTTGCGTTCAGAAATATTTATATAATAGATTTAATAATAGAACTTTTTGATTTAACCAAATATTTATTTTCATTTGTGTGCTTAATAAAAACATTAATTACTTTGTAACGAAGGATATTTATTTAGACCTGTTCCGCACCATAATTTCATTTACAGCATTGGTAACGGAACGAATCCACCCTGTGTAAGGTAAGGTACATGCACTACGAAAGAGCTAAGCTGAGGCACCTTATTTCATTAAATTGTGTTTACAAAATTTCACATATTTTTCCATTGACGGGGTACAATTACGTACACCCATATATAACATTAACGATAAGAACCTTTAACCCTATTAGCGAGGGGGTACATAGCACTTTTTGGCTAGCCCAACGTGAGGCTACGTCAGCACACAGCAATATGTATAAGTATGTATATTCGGTTATGAACGTCTTGCGACATTTTCCCGATACCTCCCTGTCTCTGCTCGTTGCGTGTTGAAAATGTGTGACGAGCACAGAGGACCTACAGCTTAACGTGGATTCCGAACCACGGGAATAGACGATTTTTACATCGCCTACTCCGATCAGGGAAGTTTTTTAGCCATAAATAATGTTATCTGGGGCCAGCAGATAGACATTTGGTGAGCGAAAATTTCTTCTATAGATAGCACCTCACAGGATTTGAACCTGTGAATCTTGGCTTGAAAGCGAACACGCTAGCATTTCAGCCATTCGCTCACCATATGTATAAGTAGGTATATATTATATTAAAACAAACTAATGTAAAAAACTTTGATAAGTATAGAAATTACGATATTATAAAAAAAATCACTTCAAAACACTTAAAATATTTTAACAACATTCTCGAAATCATGAAAAGAAGAATTTCCTAAAAATGGTCAGGGGGTTCTGATTTTCGTATATGTTTTAAGGTTTGGGGTCCTAATAAAAAATCTGAGTTGGCGACCTCGGCGACCGCCCGGAAGTGCCGTTATTTAAAAAAAAATGGCGAAAACAAAATATTTCTTTGCAATATTTCCTAACAAGTTGACTTTTTTAGGACGAAAATGACTTCTATAAATCCTATAGAGAATAAAATTTACTACAACTTCTATCTAAGGTATTTTTCTCTAAGTCGAATAGTTGCTGAGCGCCAGCACTGCTAAGTTTTTGACGTTGTTACATTTGTTGTGACATCTGTTGTAACATTTTTGAAAATTTCAAAAACGCTCGATTTTGACCTGACATTTTGTTATAATAGAGTATATATTAATAGACTTGATCATATAATAGACATTTTTAGAGAGAGTAACCAAAAATTATAAAAAAAGTCAGAGCAAATTCGAGCGTTTTTGAAATTTTCTAAAATGTGCTCTATTTAACAGTGCTGGCGCTCAGCAACTATTAGACTTAGAGAAAAATACCTTAGATAAAAGTTGTAGTAAATTTTGTTGTCCATAAGATTTATAGCAGTCATTTTCATCCTAAAGTCAACTGGTAAGGAAATATTGTGAAGAAACATTTTGTTTTCGCCATTTTTTTTTAAATGGCGGCACTTTCGGGCGGTCGCCGAGGTCGCCAACTCAGAGTTTTTATTAGGACCCCGGACCTTAAAACATATCCAAAAATCAGAACCCCCTGCCCATTTTTAGGAAACTCTTTTCATGATTTCGAGGATGTTAAAATATGTTAAGTTTTTAATTTTTTTAATGAGTTATATGATAACAAAATATAGCTGAAATAGAAATTTGTTTAAAAATATTTTGCCGAGAAACATAATTTTCACTCCTTTATAAAAAATTTCAACTTCAGACAAAGAATTTGGCAAAAAGCTCAAGGTTCCGAGAGGACGGTTTTTAGTATGTTAAAATTACCTAACGAAATCCGTTGAAAAATCGCAGAAAGCCGATTTTGGATTTTTTCGATTAAAATGTGGCCAATTTTCTTACACTATATATGCTAATGGGAGAGTTTCGCCCAGCATGACCGCCGAATTTGACTAGTTCAAATTTTTTATAAGTGGACGTTGAAAAGATGAAGCAAATAAATATATTCAAAAAGAAACTGCGTAGTTTTAGACGCGGAGGCATCAACTAATAGATTTTGATTTTTTAATTTTTATTCACGACAGGCTTTCACGCAGTAGCGTAGTTAGCTTGGGTGACACCCTGTGCGGATTTCATGGGTGTCACCCCCACCTAGGCTGATGACCATTTATTTTTGAGGTGTCATCCCTAAAAACCAAGAAAAGATATCATTTTAGTCAGGAAATTTAAATAATATGGTTCCCCCCCCCCCTTAGCTACGCCACTACTTTCACATTCAGACTAATACATCATAATTTATACAGTGACTCCCAGTCGTATTCGTACACCAGTACATGCTCTTATTTTTGTTAAATAATCACGGTATTAAACAATTTCTCGTTACTTATTTATTATTAAAATGTTCAAAATATTCCGTACTTCATATAATTAATTCATTTAAACTTAATTTTAGCATATTTTTTACTGAATATTGGAAAATACAAAAAGAGCTATAAAATTTACCTCACACTCATATTCGTACACTAAAGAAAACATTATATATTTAATTTATTTTGACAATTACTATATACAATTTAATATTTAGTTGGGTATTATTTACTTTTAATGATTTCCGAAAGTTTATTTGGCATCGATTTCACTAATTTTTTCCCCTCTTCCTCAATCTTCTATTTCTGCTCTTTTACGTTGGAAATTTGAAATTGATGAATCCATTTTTCCAACTCATGCCATAAATTCTTTGTCGGGTAAATATCTGGAGACTGGGGAGTTGTTTCCAGCACTTTAGGGCAGTTGTATAGCAACCATGTTCTTGTTAGTTCAGCTTGGTGCTTAGGATCATCATATTGATAACATATAAATTTGTTTCTGATGCCTAAACGAACTGAACTTTCATGAACATTTGAATTTTGAATGTTTATGTATTGTATTTTGTCCATTGTCCCATCAATAGATTCTTGATTTCTAACCCCAGCCACTAAAAAATACCCCCATACATCACAGAGCCAGCCCCATGTTAGACTGTGGGCTGTAAGTTCTCTTTTTTTACAGCTTCATTTGGTTTTCTCCACACCATTCTTCGTCCATGTGAACCGAACACGTGATGCTTGCTTTCACCAGCAAATAATACCCTTTTCCAAATCTAAATATTTGTTTTTATATGTTTTAGCAAACTGAATAAGTTTCTTTCGATTTCTTTAGTTTATCCAGGGCTTTTTCCGAGCTACTCTACTATTAGATCATAGTACATTAAACAGTTTCTGATCATACATACTTATTTAATTCAGTTTTAAGTTTGGACCTAGTTTTGGAGCACTAATTTTTGGGTGTTTCTATACTACTTTCAATATTAACCTTCCTTCTCTCACACAAAGTAGCTTTCTTTTGGCATTTCTCGGCAAATTTTCCACTCTATTCCAACATTTAAATCTTTTTATTATAATTATACTGAACCGTTGAAGGACTTCTCGGAACAATTTTGCTCATTTGGTTCGAAGATTTTCCATCTTTATGATGCGAAATAATAAGTTTAGGAATTTGATTGAATTATCTGTTTGCTTTCGGCTCATATTAAAAAAATTAAAAAACAACACAACCTATTGTAATAGCACATGTATATATAAACGAATGCAACAAACTTAAAAAATGCATTTGATTGTTTAATTTCTGTATTAAATCGAATTTATAGCTGCTGTACGAATACGACTGTGATATTAATTTACAAGTAGTTTTAGATAACGGCGCATAATATAAATCTAGGCATGGAAAAGAAGTAAAAAATAAACGCATTGTGTAATTTAATAGATTTTAGGCTACAGTTACCTATCTCTTGCCGATCAAATCATAATTTCTCCTGCCACACACTAATGCCTCGATTACATTGGGCGAATTTACTCGCTACTTATCAGCGAATAAAGTCGCGCGCGACTGAGCGTGTAGGGACCTGTCCGATTACACTACAGCTAGTATACTCGCTTGAACTGATATATTAATTAATAATTAGTTTAATAATTTGGTTATAAGTTATCTGTGGTTAATATTTAAAAATTTAGTTTTGTAATAATGAAGTGGAACAGTAATAATATAATTGATTTTTTAATCATTTATGAAAAATATCCATTACTATGGAACATTTATTAAGCACAAGGACTACTGCAACATAAAGTTAAAAGATGAAATATTTAAAAGATTCTATTTAGAACTTGAGAGGTAGAAGAAATGAACGAAAAGCAACTAAAAGCCAAAATAGTCGCGAGCACAATAGCGATTTTACTAGCCATGTCGATTACACAAAGCTATTTTACTCGCCGGTGTGTAAAATAGCTAGCGAGTAGCGACAAAAGTAGCCCGGCTGTCAACTTTAATCGCGGGCGAACAGCGTCTGTTCAACACGCGGCGAGTAAGCGACTAGGTCTATTACATTAAGCGAATTTAGTAGCTGCGAGTAAATTCGCAAGCGACTAGCGAGTAAATTCGCCCAATTTAATCGAGGCATAAACAACATAGTTAATTTAACAGATTGTAAAAGTATTCACTATGAACGGGGGCCAAACTTTTGAATAAATCGAATTTGAAGTTAGCAAATTTACATGTAAAAATCTAACGAGATTTCGCGCGTCGCCATTTTGTTGACGGTACGTGTGAAAACAATGACCCTAACACTTAGGCTAGCAATAGACGGGCATCGAAAACGCGGCGTGTAGTATTTTAATGGAAAGCACGAGACAAGCATTTAAAACGTCGCGGCTCATCGGCGGCCGCGGGTGAGACGCTCGCTGTAGCATTGAAAACGCCGAACTCCGGCGGTTTCTCCGTCGCGGGTAACACGCTGGCTATGTAACGCATTAGTTTATATGGTGGTCATTACATTAGCGTTGAGTCTGTACACCCACCATACAAAATGCTCGAGATGAAGAAATTTATTTAAAAATAAATTTTAATCTTTATCAATTTTTTATGCGTGTTAAACAATTTTGTAACATGATACTACTATGGTTTTTAAAAACCGAAATATGAATACGTTTAATTAAATTATTACTGTTCATGATTATTATAGTATTTTAGTAAAAGTAACGCTTTTAAATTTTGTTCGATTTTATTCTGATTTATTTATTGTTATATCGATATAATAAATTATATAGTACGTTCTTTTTATTGATACAATACGGCCAGTTTATAATTTCTCGTTCTTTAGGTACCAAGTATATTTTAAACAAATCTACAATTTCGTTTCATGTTGATACAAAACTAATTTGAATGAATTGCATTTTCATATTGACTGTACAACCGCTCAGTGTTGTCAGATTTTAGAAATCTAAGGCGCCAACTCGTTGCCGAAAAAACGCCCAAAGGCGCAACTAATCGATCACGTGGCGCCAAAATTGGAATTTATTGTTATTTTCTGCAGATTTTTTTGAATGCAATCAACTTCATGGGTGACATCCGGGGCGGATAATTTTTTTTTTAGGGTTTCAAATTCAAACTTGCTTATTTATCGCAATAAACCGCAACTTCATTTCTCAGAAACCGCCCAAATTGCGGTTTGCGATTTTTGCAAAAATTTTAGCGCAAGTTATCTTTAAAAGTCGCCCAATTTACGGTAAATCGCCCAATCTGACAACACTGCAACCGCTGGTTAAAAACGCCCGTGTAGTTGCTACATAGTTGAGCGTGTAAAACGCCGCGTTTTCGATACCCGTCTATTGCTAGCCTTAGAGTATTTCGCACCGGCAGATGCAGCTCGTCTCTCGTACATGTAACATCGATTTATTTTATGTTTTATTCGATATTTTGGGGGTGAAACGTAATAGTTTACTGCTCCATACCGCAACTATACTTTTTAATGCTATTTCAAGGGTCTCTAAGCTCCCGGTTTGCTTCATCCCGGTTTTCTTGATGGGTGACGCCTTCTCGAATGTTTAGTCTAGTAACCAGAGTCAAAACCGCACTGGAGGTGTCCAACGCGGAGCGGAGCGGAGCGCCGCCCCGAAAGGGTAGGTTTTGAGGATGGATAAACCTCCCTATAGAATGCACACCCCAAAAATCGAAGAAAAAAAAATTTAATTTTTTCAATTTTTCGGCAATACACGGGTTATTTTCCATTTTTTTGATAATAATTATTACTAATATCTACTAATCACACCCCTACCTATCCGAATTTCAAAGAAAAATTCAAATCGGAGCGAAAAAATTTTACGCGATTTGAAGGGACCGTCTATGAATTGTATCGCGTCTGCCTGGGGTGTGCGGCATATTCGATGCTAATTTCCCGTACTTTTCAAAAGTCGGTATTTTTTGTTTTTTTCAACGGATTCATACAAAATACTATTTCTATAGACTAAAATAAGCCTGTTCTCTAGTGTGTAGCTGAAGAAAGTTTGTTTCAGCCCGCAAGGGTTCGATAACAGGACCCAGATTTTATATTGAAAAGTAAAAAAAATCTGTAAAAAAAATACTAAGCTTGGGCGTTATTGAAATTTATTAAAAATTTACGCTGCTGTACGAATACGACTGGGAGTCACTGTACAAATATGCCGTCAAGTACTCTTTGTAGGTTTGTACGATAGCTTTTTCTTATGTGTTACAGTTTTTGCAGCGTTATGCATCGTAAATTATAACTCGGCCACTAATGGTTCGACTACTGGATCATACAATGAGCCAGTAAATTTATGTTTTACAATAAAACAATTCTGCAAAGTTTCAACGTTAAAAGTACGATTGGAAATTTTTAAATAAACATTTCCAATTGATCCCAGTAAGAACGCGACTTCACTGGCTACCGCTCGTTAAGATTTTATATTGTGGTGACGTCGTACGTGTTTTCGGAAATGTTTTAAATTTGAATTGAACTATATAGGTAAATACTAGTCCGCCTTGGCTGTGCGGCTTAAAGGCCGCACTGAGTGAATTGCAAAAGCTATCTAGAATTTAATCAGCAAAAATTATAGACCAGCAACCCTAAATAACATTTTGTAATCCCGTTACAGGGATGTTACTTTTATTTTTCAGTTTTTAAATTGTAATATTTAAATCATGTTTGCAATAATTAAAATTTTGTGTTTTTAACTTTTCATGACTTTTCGTTACTTCAGATCATCGTTTATTGCGATCAAAAACCCCGCGTCCCAAGGGATTGTCCATGTTTAATTTAGAAATTAAACAGGTTTTTGTTGGTTGGGTGAGTTCTAGTTTAGAACCATCCTGTATATTAATAATTTAAGTAAATATGCAAAATTGTACAAATTTATTAGAAAAGTGTAATAAAGCGAACATGCATAATAACACTTTTCAGTAGGTCAAAAATAATTCATTTCCGCATTGTCAACATTCAAAACAATTAATAATCAGCAAGTAATACATTTAAAATTATTATGGAAAATTTATATCATAAGTCATCAGATTAATACCTTTAATTTAATTGGAATGTGATAACCTAGCTATTAAGTTTTTATATAAATACCTGTATGTAAAACTTAATAAATCAGTAGCATTTAAATTTACGACTTAAATGTTATTCAAACCAATAAGTTAGGAAAGGTACTTCTAGCCACCTTCCTAATTTAGAGTAATCACTAGAACTTACAACTCTAGTGGTCCTCAATTCACCTAAGTTAAGACGGGTACTTCTTGCCACCCCTTATCTTAAATTTAGACATGGTCCTTCGAACCTAAGAAGATAAACCATCAGCAGCATCAACAACGGTCCAAACAAGAGATCGAAGCAGCATCAAATCAAATCAACGGTCCAAACAAGAGATCACACAGCAACACAACATACAACGGTCCAAACAAGAGATCGCACAGCAACACAACAAACAACGGTCCAAACAAGAGATCGCACAGCAACACAACATACAACGGTCCAAACAAGAGATCGAAGCAGCATCAAATCAAATACAAGGGTCCACACAACGACGCCAAAGCAACAAGAAGAATAAAATACAAGGGTCCACACAGCGACGCCAAAGCAACAAGAAGAATAAAATACAAGGGTCCACACAGCGACGCCAAAGCAACAAGAAGAATAAAATACAAGGGTCCACACAGCGACGCCAAAGCAACAAGAAGAATAAAATACAAGGGTCCACACAGCGACGCCAAAGCAACAAGAAGAATAAAATACAAGGGTCCACACAGCGACGCCAAAGCAACAAGAAGAATAAAATACAAGGGTCCACACAGCGACGCCAAAGCAAGGAGAAGAATACAATACAAGGGTCCACAGCGACGCCACTAGAAGAAGCAAAATACAAAGGGTCCACACAGCGACGCCACTAGAAAAAAGAAGAATCAAAAAACAAGGGTCAAGAAGACGCCACAAGCAAATACATTATCATGGTCTTCACTGTTAACTATCAAAATACAAGGGTTCACAGCGAAGCCACAAGAAAATACAAGCAACGAGCAAAATCAGAACGAGATACAGAGATGGGTGCCCAAGCAAGACGGTTAAGAAAACATCAAATACAAAAAATATATGGGTCAACCAACGCTTATGCATCAAAAAAGTTTTGTTCAAGATGTATCTGTTGCGGTCAACAACATATCATCTACGACTGCAGCGAATTCAAGAACATGAATGCAGCGGAAAGAAGAAGAAAAGTGACAAAAAACAAAGGGTGTTGCAATTGTTTAATCTATCATGACACTACCGCACCATGCTTCAGCAAGAGAAGCTGTAAAATTTGCTTCAGAAAACATCATACGTTATTACATGATGATTGGAAACCAACGAATTTAAGATTTGGAAATTGGAAACCACAGCAATCATCCACAAGACAGTATAATTCTTATCAAGGGCAAAATCAAGTCAGATCAAACCACACAAATACAAAACAAAACCAAAAGCACACCACAGAAGATAGAAATATTCCAACAGGGTCTTATACAACTAACCAGGACCAAAGTACAGTGTTATTACCAACAGCATTAGTATACACCACATCTTACATGGGCAATATGGAATATTTGAGAGTCCTTATCGACTCCGGGAGCCAAGCAGCACTGATAACTGAAGAAGCCGCACAACGATTAGGATATCCCAAGCAAAAAATGGTAGCAGAAATAGCAGGGATAAGCGATGCAAATCCAAAAGTATCCAAATATCAAATACAAGTTACGATTAGACCACGAGTTCCAAGCGAGTTTTCGCTAAAAATCAATTTCAAGATACTTCCAACATTAACACAAAATCATCCAGATCAACATATGGATATGGATTTATCTTGGGACAACGAGTTATTAGCAGATCCAACATTCAAGCAAAGAGGCCCAATAGACGCAATATTAGGGGCTGCCGAATTAAGCCGCATCATTCAACAAGGTTTACGAAGAATGGAGAATGGACTAGTCTGCCAAAACACCCAACTAGGATGGATCCTGTCAGGCAGCATGTCACACCAAAATCAACAACCAATCAAAATAAGCAGTATGATCAGCCGTTATGAAGAAGACAAAAAATTACAGAAATTTTGGGAACAAGAAGTAGTCGAAAATAAGAAGCCCATGTCAGTAGAAAACGAAAAATGCAAGGCACATTATGCGGAAAAAACCAAAAAAGAAGAATTCGTCCACAACATTAATAAAACACCATTTAAAAAAGATCAACCAAGAAACAAAAAACTTCGAAATCAATACAACAAAGAAGAACCGAAACAATCATCAATTGCAGCAAAGGCAAATACATTGCTAATATTATTATTAGTAGTCTTAATAAACGTAATAACAACACAAGCAGAAAACATTAATATTACGAAATTGGATTCAGGATTTTATATCGAGCACCTGGGTACGGCAATATCCACATTTAACGAAACGGAGATTAGAATAAACAGGAAACTAAATCAATTCGGAACCAAGATAAACCAAGCAATAGGGATGTTACAAGAGTGGGAAAAATATCAAGGCGAGGAAAAACTGGAGATGCAGATGTTAAATTCATTCCAGATCGCAAATATTTATCTAATGAACATTTGTGAATATTATTCAGGCATTTTTAAAATTTCTTTTGGAGGCGGCAGCTTACATGAACTAATACCACCAGTTCATGTAAACAACATGTTAAAAGAAGCGGCAAAAATACAATCAAGAATAATAACCGTGTTACAACAGGGAGGATTCAGCGAAGAAATTAAAGCATTAGTGACAAACATCCAGATCCAGACGGCACACTACGAGTCGTCAGTGTCAAAAAAGCAAAGGGTCAAACAACGCGGAAAAGTGTTCACCATTTCATACCATTACTTGAGGACGACACTTCAAAAGAAGATTCAAAATTATCAATTTCAGCAGTTCAATGATGACCAAACGCCACTACCTAGACGCCATTCTTTTGGAGGTGGCAATATGTTTAATTTAGAAATTAAACAGGTTTTTGTTGGTTGGGTGAGTTCTAGTTTAGAACCATCCTGTATATTAATAATTTAAGTAAATATGCAAAATTGTACAAATTTATTAGAAAAGTGTAATAAAGCGAACATGCATAATAACACTTTTCAGTAGGTCAAAAATAATTCATTTCCGCATTGTCAACATTCAAAACAATTAATAATCAGCAAGTAATACATTTAAAATTATTATGGAAAATTTATATCATAAGTCATCAGATTAATACCTTTAATTTAATTGGAATGTGATAACCTAGCTATTAAGTTTTTGTATAAATACCTGTATTTAAAATTTAATAAACCAGTAGCATTTGAATTTACGACTTAACTGTTATTCAAACCAATAAATTAGGAAAGGTACTTCTAGCCACCTTACTAATTTAGAGTAATCACTAGAACTTACAACTCTAGTGATTCTCACTTCAACTAAATTAAGACGGGTACTTCTTGCAACCCTGATCTTAAATTTAGACAGTCCATAAATTACGTCACGCTGCTAGAGAGGGGGTTCCGACCATTGTGACGATGTGTGACGTTGGGGGCGCGGGGGGTTTCAAAAATTGTGACGTCACAAAATATATACATTAAATATTTTATTATAAGTATTTAAAAAAAACTATTTTTGAGTGAAGCCAGTGGTGTAGCTAGGCGGGGCGGACCGCCCTTTATAGATGTTTCCTCTGGGGTGCTACCCCTAAAATGTAAGAAAATAAAATTGGGGGGGGTTTAAGAATATGTGACGTATTCTTGGAAGGGGGTCTAGGTTTGTGTGCCGAAGTGTGACGATGGCGGGGGGTGTTAAAAATTGCTTAAAATTGCGTGACGTAATTTTTTACGGAAGACCTCCAATGTGATTACATTAAGCGGCGTTTACTGTATATAAACATTATCAGGAATATTTCAGTATCCTCTATTACATTACTTACCCTTGAAGTTTGAACTGTGAGGGGTAATATTTTGTTAACTTTATTATTTATATTGTAAGAGTGCGGTTGAGCGCCCCCTGAAAGAAGGCGCACTGGGCTGCAGCCCATCCTGCCCACAACTTTGTGCCGCGCCTGTACTCAAATCTAAATTATTATAGATACGTTTTTACACTTAACGCATTTTCCAAAAAATAGTGACATGGCGCACTAGTCCTAAACAACCAAGAACTTACTATTAGAAAGCAGTGTCGGCTGGTGCATGGAGGACGACAGAGAGCCGCCCTCCCTAAGTAGCAATTTGAAATAATACTTTTCTAATGCGAATGCACCGCTGGCACCATAGTAGTTTTCCACTGAATATTTGCGACAATCCGACGTTGCTTGAACAGTAAACGATAACCCGGATTTAAAACACTTCACTGAAAAATAAAAAAGGTAATTTGTAATCGCCTCTCCTCAATTATAACAAACCACGAGCTTCCACCGATGAGCAGGTTAATTTTAAACACCCACCCCCTTAAGGTAGTCGATTCGCCACATTGAATAGATTTAATACCTCCTCCCCACTAATCATTTTGTATTATACCTACAGGGTGTTCCGCAAGGTGTTGTTATTAAATAACAATTGCCTACCTGGGGCAAAAAAGGTGATAAGTCGTAATTTTGCGCACACGGAATTTAGTCGTATTGGAAACCCATATAAAATGAAAATAAGCCAATTCCTTGACAAGTGTTTACTCAAAATGACCATTTTTGAATTATCAAATTTTTCGCCCCAGTTAGGGAAATTCTGATGTGATTTTTCGCCTCCTAAATTTTCTTTAAAGAAATAAAACAACAGAATTTTTTGTATGTTGCAGGCTGCCGCAATCGACATGGCTGGTAATAAAGTGTTTCTGCTTTCCAAGTTAAGTTTATTATTTTTGGTGGCGCAAGCGCAGAATCAAAAATTTGTTATTGAACCGCACGATCAAACGGTTCTGGTAAATTCTAGGGTGATTTTACCGTGCAGGGTAGCCGAAAAACAGGGGATTCTCCAGTGGACCAAGGACGATTTTGGATTAGGAATTTATCGGAATTTGAGCGGCTACGATCGTTACAATATGATTGGCTCGGATCAAGATGGTGAGTTTCAATAAATTGTTTAAAGAAATATTTAAAACCGACATCGTGTCGGTTGCTATTGGAACTTCAAATTTTAAAAAGTGAGTCAGATTTAGTGCCCAATTTGCATAATATTCTTTGAGTTTATTCTCAATTGAGAGTTCAGACTTCCTAATTAATTTAATGAGATGATAGAATAGTATTTGTTATCCGAGTTCGAATTGAATATAAAATGAACCATTATTATAATGTATAATATAAATTTATTCTTTATATTGATTCATCAGCTGCATGCGTGTTCATGTTATCCGCACAGGGTTAAAACTTTCTTTGCAGGTGATTATTATTTAGAAATTTTCCCGGTGATGTTAGAAGACGACGGGAAATATCAGTGTCAGGTGTCACCGGGTTCGTATCACGAAGAGGAAATACGAAGTACTTATGCGTTCCTCATAGTTTTGGTGGTCCCAGAACCCCCAAAAATTATTCAAGGAAATTATTTGGAGACTTACGAGTACAAGGAGATAAAGTTGGAGTGTATCAGCTACGGTGGAAAACCTCCGGCCGAAATTACTTGGATCGATGATTACGGAAAACTGTTACCTTACGAGAATTATAATATCATCAAGGTATTACCGGATGGTAAACGATCCTCGACAAAATCGGTACTAAGGCTCATTCCCAGAAAGGAAGATAATAATATAACCATTACATGTCAGGCACAAAACTTTGTCGATGCCACCCCTCAAAGTGCGAAACTAAAATTGCAAGTATGAGAAAGTATGGCAGACAAACACTCGAGGTTCTGATCCAAAATTTTTTTGTAGGTCAAGTATCCCCCTCACGTAGCCGTCTCTATTTTAGCGGGCGCCACATCGAACGGATTGATTCCGGAAGGAACGAACGTTCGATTGGGTTGTCATGCCGATGCAAACCCAGACCATGTTACCTACCGTTGGTTTATAAACACAAAAATGATTGACGGAAATTTCACAAGCGAAGTTATACTTAGAAATGTAACGCGAAAATTCCAGAATGCGGTGGTTAAATGCAAGGTTTACAACGTGTGCGGAAGAAACGAGAAGGGTCAAGTTTTGAATATCAGCTGTAAGACGTAATTTTTATTTGTTTTCCTTCACTTTCTTATTATTTTTTTTAAGATTGTCCGGAATTTCGCAACAAACCGCAGTCGATCCAAGCGGATGCTGGTGAAAGTGTCACCTTGAACTGTGACGTTGTTGGAAATCCACTCCCCGACGTTTCGTGGGTGTATCTGTATGGAGAATCGACACGTATTGTTAGCGTCCAATCGAACCTTACCATCAGGGTTGATAGGAACACCGCGGGTCGATACATGTGCAAAGCTCACATCCAAAACTGTATAGATATTGAAGCAAACACAACGATCTATATGAATGGCCCCCCTTTCATAGAAAGTGCACGCACCCAGTTTGGAAT
Source organism: Podabrus alpinus (assembly GCA_932274525.1). Lineage (NCBI taxonomy): Eukaryota > Metazoa > Arthropoda > Insecta > Coleoptera > Cantharidae > Podabrus > Podabrus alpinus. Next base: position 88,870,721 of record OW026455.1, on the reverse strand, counting down.
CGTAGGGGATACCGTGCGAGTGGAATGCGTAGCTTATTCGATTCCGGTACCACGCCAAGTTTTATGGACGTTTAATGGTATTGAAATTAAAGATGAACATTATGTTATTTTGGAAAATCTGCTACCGGAGGGTATTTCATCGACCTTGATTATACGAGAATCTGAAAAACGTCATTTTGGATTTTATAACTGCAAAGTATCAAATGCGTACGGGTCCGACTTACTTGAAGTAAATGTTAAACCACAAGGTATGTAATTTTTGTTATCCCTAATTTTTGATTTTAACATTCCAAACTGTTGACGAATTTATAGAAGTTTCTCAAGCCACGATGATTTTCAAAATTGTAATGGCCATAGTTTTAATTCTCGCTGCAGCTGTCATAGTGGTATTATCTATTTGGTGTAGACTTTGGTGTAAGGGTAAAAAACCGGTTGAAGGTAAGAGAGCTTGAAAATTAAAGGCACCAAACTTGAACAAATTTTTGTAATAGACTACGCCTGGCTCAGAAGGAAGTTCTCAGTATCAACTGGAAGCCTGAATATTCCCGATTTGCAGATCGAACTTACATCGGACTTTGCTCCAAGCAATCCGGACGATTGCGATGGTATATCGACAATCGAATCTGTAAATGGATCTATGCCGGTTAAAATTGAAGTAACCGTCGCTCAACCCGTCAACGCGAGCCAAAAACGATTTTCGGACGATGATGTTATGACCCCAGAAGTAAGTAGGAAGGTAATCTTATTCCCTTCCCATACTTTTTGAAAACGTTCCATGCAATTTTTATTCCTTAGAGTTTCTTCTTTGCAATGAATCCATAAACATATCTGTATCTCTGGTGAAACGGAAGTTTTTTATTTAATTGTTATTTGTTCTTTTTTAGAACCTTAAAAGTAACGACGGATATTACTCGTTTCCCGACTACAATGTAGTCGGCTTGCCGATACCCAAACGTAAAAATTCGTCACCAAGGCCGCCACTGTCTCGGTACGTAAAAGTTCATGGTTTCATAAGGGATAAGAAGGGTTTATCAACAATATATGAATAAATCAGCTTATGATCGATTATCAAAGTCAATAGATTATCTTGTTTCCTTTGTTACACTAATCGAGGGGAGTGTTGATATGGTTTTTTCCCATTTTTTACCCATATCCAAAGTATGGTGAATTTTGTATTTATCTGAAAACAACGGAGAATGTAAAGTTGTCTTTTTTGCAGATAAATTGTGTTAATAATTTAATAGTTCAAATAATTTGTTTTTGTATACGTATTATTAGTTTTTTCTTTTTTGCATGTAAATGTATAAAAAATTATTATTATTACCAGTAAGTTTTTCTTGTATTATAAATATTTTTTTATTATAATTATAACAATTTTAGTTGTTTACTTTTTTTATCAATTTCAAGAAACCTTCCTTTTTCAGATTTTGGCTTCATTAATTTATATTCGCCCCCCCCCCCAAAAAAAAGATTCTTATCATTTCGCGGCGCTGACTTAAGCTGCATTCACATAGGGTATTGTATGTGGATGGTAGAATCGGTAAGAGTTAAGAGCGCGCTGCGGAAAGAGAGAGAGGGAAGCAGTAGATATGATGTTGAAAGAAGCCTCTAATCTTTTGTAGGGATTTAAAAAATTTAAAAAAATTATTTGCGCCATATCTAAGGGAACCGTTGAACCCTTTGTGCATTAATTTGATTTTATATAGTTTAAAACTCCACTAAGGGCACTTTTTGATTTACAAGTTTCCTATAATTGATGATGAAATCGCTTCAAAATCAGGTTTTGTCCTTATAATGATCTGCAGAAGGCAATAACGAAGTTTCATTAAGATCGGTTGTCATAAAAATTCAAAATTGTCCTTTTTCATAAATTAAATTAACCTATTTACTTTTAATTTAAAGCGCTCAAAATTGGTTATTGCCTTCAATAGTCTTTTCTTATTAATATAAAAAAAGAATTACATTGATACGACGTTTAGTTTTTTAAATTTGTACAAAAGATTAGAGGCTTCTTTCAACATCATACCCTCTCTCTCTTTCCGCAGCGCGCTCTTAAAGCGCATTAACTCAGGTAGGAGCGTTCAGGTAAGGAACGCTAAGAAAGTAGGAACGCTCCTACCTGAGTTAATGCGTTTTAACTCTTACCGATTCTACCATCCACATACAATACCCCATGTGAATGCCGCTTTAGAGTAATGAAAACAAGTGGATGCTTATCAGGAACTCATTTAGGACCAAAAGGTCTGGGGGGTATTCCATACCCCCCAGATACACTTAATTTATTGCGAAAGAAAAACTTTCACTTTTACGTCCCTCCCGGATTACAAACGAAAATCGCAAAAGATTTAACGTTTTGATAATAATTTTCACTAAAAATGAAAGTAAGCGAGTTATAGACGAAAAACTACTGCAGAGGATTAAGATCCCCATTTGGGGAAAAGGTTAGCAGGGAATTTTAGGTGATGTTGCAAATATAATCGTTGTCAAATTTTGGAATTCAGTCAAATTTAAATATATGCGTTCCCCCCCCCCCAAAAGATTCCTATCGTTTTGAAAATTTTGAACTATTATTTATTGGGTTTTGTCAAGGTTTAGCACCCCCATTGCGATGGCGCCTGAAGCAAATGTCTCAGTCGCCTCATCCTTACTACGGCTCTGCTAGCGGCCTCCGATGCCTTAACTCCTCGGTTAAACTCATCCAAAAGGATATGTCGGAAATGTTAATATTTTTGTACTTGACACTCCATTTTATTTAGCCAACAATTACCCCTAACTTTCTACAAATTGAAAAATTGAAGAAGTATTCAATAAAACAATTCTACGGCATTAAAATGACATTGATATGTCTCAAACAAATTTGTTTATAAAGCACTCTTACCTTGCAAACCAAAAACGCTGAGGTCTTATGCATCAACTTGATATTTTATAATTTTCTAGATTTATCACCTTTTTTTATTTCATTGTTTAAAATTGTCCCTTTTTACAGTCGTTGATCTATTTTTGTTACACTAATGAATTAGTTTTTACTATTCACACGATATAAATTATATATCGACGAATAAAATTATAACTTATACTTACATAATATTATATCTTATAATTATAAATTAAAGAAGAGAACATTTCCGTAACGTTGCTTTGTTTTGTTCACCATCGATGGTGAAGTTTAAATGTATAAAATTTTCTTCAGAATAAGAATTATTCAAAACTTTTTTCAATTGTTTTCTCTGGATTTTCTTTTATTTCATAAACACTTAGTATGATGTAGGCAAATTTTGTTAATCTGTTTTATTAAGAATTTTTAACTCTTCAATTTTGATTTGATGATAATTTTCGCTAAAAATGAAAGTAAGCGAGTTATAGACGAAAAACTACTGTAGAGGATTAAAATTCCCATTTGGGGAAAAGGCTAGCAGGGAATTTTACGCGAAGTTGCAAATAAAATCGTGGTCAAATTTTGGAATTCAGTCAAATTTGAATATAACTATGCGCCCCCCCCCAAAAGATTCTTATCTTTTTGAAAATTTTAAACTATTATTTACTGGGTTTTGTCAAGGTTTAGCACCCCCATTGCGATGGCGCCTGAGGCAAACGCCGCAGTCATCTCACCCTTGCTACGGTTCTGCGTCCCACACACTTAGCATTATTTGGTCTTGTTTCTTTAGTATCCAGACTTTGCTCGCTTATGTTACTAGATGACGTATTATTGTTATTATACGTTATATTGTTATTGACGTATATACGTTATTATTGTTTTGTTTCATTCATGTTTCACCGACCTTGAAAACATTTTACCGTCAATATTGATTTAAGTGCAAATGCACTTTTATTCACCGCAGCTGTTCTGGCTCTTATCTCATCTATGCATCCGAATTCCTTCGTTATCAATGGTTTAAGGTCTTCGAAGTTTAACACCTTGCCCCGTTTTAATTCTAATTGAAAGGATCTGCCCTATTTAAATGGTTTGTCATCCTACACCATATATTTAGTTTTTGTTTCATTAACTTCAAGCCCCATTTTGTATGCTGCTACTCTTATAGCCTAAGAGCTAGCCACGGAAATAGGGCAGCAATTTATAGAACGATTAAAACCACCTTATCAGTCTGCCTTAACACCATTATTAATTGATTCGGGCGCCTGGCAGCTTTTCATTGGTGGGGGTGGGCGTGGTACGGCCGTAAAGGGGTTGAAAAATCAATTGAAGGTGTTCAATTTATAGAGCGCTGGTTTTTGGTGTGATTGTAGCTAATTATGTTCAAAATTCGAAAATAATATTGCCAGGCGATTTGCTTGGGGGAAAAGTAGTGCCAGGTGACGTTAAAGGTGCGTAAAAAAGTGCCAAAGTCGTCTCATTTATAGAGGGCTGGGATTAAATTTTTTCGTTACATTCAACCCTCAGGATAGTGTGTGCAAAATGACAGGCGAAAATATTGAGCCGAACACCTTGCCAGGCGCCGACAAAGAGCGAGAAATGCGCGGTACGGCCGTCAAGAGATTGAAAAATTAATCGAAGGTGTTCGATTTACAGAGTGCTAGTTTTTGGTGTGGTAGTAACTAATTATGCTCTGAATTCGAAAATAATATAGCCAGGCGATTTTTTTGGTGGAAAAAGAGCGCCAGGTGACATTAAAGGTACATAAAAAAGTGCCGAAGTCTTCTCATTTATAGAGGACTGGGACCAAATTTTTTCGTTACATTGAACCCTCAGGATCGTGTGTGCAAAATGACAGGCGAAAATATTGAGCCGAACACCTTGTCAGGCGCCGACAAAGAGCGAGAAGTGCGCGCACGATAGTTAATCAGAGGCTACAGTTATTTTTTATTATGAACGTTGTATGTCATTCTATTGTTATGGATTAAAGGGAGAACATTTTTTATTCATTATTATTCATTATTTTTAAGCAGTATTAACATTCACTATGTTAATTGTTTATTTTTTACCAATCAATCAAAAACACAGTAACAGAAACGGCTAGATATCTTGATAATTATTCTAAATATTAATGTATGAAAATTACTGTTATAACTCGTTATGAAAAAAACATATCAATTCTATATAATAAACATTAAAAAGACTATTTTAAGTATGAAATATTAACAAACGTGTTCGAACTGCGCTCTAGAGCGGCTAACTCTTTTACCTGGGCTTTCCCCGGGGTTTTACCTGACTAAATATATAGCGAAAACTTTTACTTCATCGTACAGATCACGAAAATTATCGGATAAAGGAGCAAACAGTCCGAGAAACCTTAATATTAATATTTCATACTTGAAATATTTTTTTTAATAAATTTTAATTTTTATAAATTTAAAAATTTATAAATTAAAAATTTTTATAAAATTTTTAAATTTTAAAATTTTATACAATTTAATAAATTTTTATAAATTTTTATTCTTATTATAAAGTATTGATAGTTTTTTTTCAAGAACAGTTATAACGGTAATTTTCATACTTAAATATTCAGAATAATTATCAAGATATCTAGCCGTATCTGTTACCGTGTTTTCATGTACAATTCATGCATGAAATTTAAAAAAAAAATTGCATGATATTAATTGATAAAAGATAAACAATTAACATTGTAAATGTTAAGACTGCTTAAAAATAATAAACAATAATGAACAATAAAAAATGTTCTCCCTTTAATCCATAACAATAGAATGACGTATAATAAAAAATAACTGTAGCATCTGATTGACTATCGTGCGCGCATTTCTCGCTCTTTATCGGCGCCTGGCAAGGTGTTCGGCTCAATATTTCCGCCTGTCATTTTACACACACTATCCTGAGGGTTAAATGTAACGAAAAAATTTAGTCCCAGCCCTCTATAAATGAGACGACTTCGGCACTTTTCTACGCACCTTTAACGTCACCTGGCAATACTTTTCCCCCAAGCAAATCGCCTGGCAATATTATTTTGGAATTTTGAACATAATTAGCTACAATCACACTAAAAACCAGCGCTCTATAAATTTAACACCTTCAATTGATTTTTAAACCCCTTTACGGCCGTACCACGCCCACCCCCACCAATGAAAGGCTGCCAGGCGCCCGAATCAATTAATAATGATGTTAAGGCAGACTGATTAGGTGGTTTTAATCGTTCTATAAATTGCTGCCCTATTTCCGTGGCTAGCTCTCCGTCTATTAGTAAAATCTGGCAGCGACACCCTGAAAACCCCGTGTGAAATGTCCAGCCGGCTACCTGTAGCCTAACTGCAAAAGAGCCACAGCCTGTTTTCCCGCCAATTATAATAAAATGGGGTTCCCGCTTATTTAATTTATCATTTCGCGCGTCATGTTTTTATTTCGTCGATTTTTGGAGGTAAAGGCATTGAACTTAACTTTTTAAGACAATTTTAAAGTCCAGCCATTTACTAAATGTTAAATTAACAGATTTTAAATTTATGACATGTCAATAAAAAAAAATAAATAAACACCTGTAGCCTTCAAATTGTTTCTTGTGACATTTGGCGCTACAGAACGTTTTCTTTTAATTTAGTACGACCTAAATATTGCGATTCTTTTTAAAATTAATAATTCGAGTTTTGAATTACATACCTATTTTTAGAATACCCTGTAGATAGGTTTACATTTTCAAAATTTGTTAAATTTTGATAATGCTTGGGAAGGTCGGAGGTACGTGTGGATATTTTTACGCAAGTAAATTGTGAGTTTTTCTTGGTAGTTTATTTGATTTTAAAATCAAACCGAAGCATCTAATTACCGTTTTTTTCGAGATATAAATTATCGTAGTAATTTATCGAAAAGTCGGATTGCCGGTATTAAGTATTAGAAGCTGTTTTTTGTGATTTGGAAAAACGTGTGTGTTTCAACGTCCCGATTACAAATTTTCCGTAGGGAAGCTAAAAACGGTCAGAGATTAATAATCAATTATTCGATTTGGGAAAGTTACTTACTGCGTGATTCTCAAGTAGCACGACTTGTTATTTTTGGTTTACCGCATTTGTCAACTAAAACACCTGTAAATTGTCAACGTTCGGATTCCTGATAGCACAATATCAATTTTTCAATTAATCTGCAATCGACAAACATACCAGGGGTGTGCCGATAACAAGATTGTAGGGTGAGCCAAAACTATTGTTTTTATCATTGTTTTTTTTTGGGGTTGGTGATACCGCCGAAATTATTCGTTTGTTTCGTGGTGTACCTATAGTGCGCTGGCGATATTGTTTTGGCTTCTGAAGAAGCGAAGTTCAACCTAACTTATATTGTTTGTAAAATAGAGAGGTAAATCCTCCTTGTAAATTTGGGTTTCCTATTTAAATTGTTTTGATATCAAATTATTTTTGTACAAATAGATTTGATTAGTTTGGACGCAATATTTTGTTCAATTTGCGTAGGATAATTTTGGTCATATACGACAATCAGGTAACCACTTGTACAGTGCGAGAGCTTTGTAATTATTTTTATTATACTGAATTCACCCATAGCTCTATTATACGTTTACTTGTTGCTTTGGTGTTTTATTTTGACTTGCTTTTGCCCTTTCAGGATAACATCACTTACTTTAACGACATAAAGGGCGTAGCGTAGCGCTCATTTTATTTGAATTCAGTTCGAGGGAGCAGGTATTCATTCCTGGCTCGCCTGACCCCCCCATAAATTGCTCTTCCGTTGAGCTAGTTTAGCGTCGCTAGATAAGGCCCAGAAGCGCAGGTAAGGTCAGCGTATAATAGGAGGCCATTTTTGTCGACCGGTACTTAGGATAAGTAGGCGGGCCGCACACCATGTAGCAAGCTGCGTATTCGCATTAAAAATATAACTCAAAGTTATTCTTCCGTTTGCCCTTCCCGAACCGTAATATTGGTATTATATCACTGATAGGTTTAATCGAGCAAGTGCATTTCATAATATAAAACGTATATTGATAAGTAGTAATCGTAAATATTTTTGGAGTCACATTTCAGATTCCGCTATAAAATAATCTTTGTATATTTATAATCTTGAAGGCTCGCAAATTCCATATCTTCATTTTACTCATTGTTTATACTTAGTAACTTTAGTAACACAAGAATTTCTTCCATCTGCTATTGCTACTAATATAAATCTCTAGCCTGTAAAATAAAGCTGATTAATCAATCTAAAGATTAAATTCTTTTAAATTAGTCAGGTGTTGAATTCGAATTTACAAGTGGTGTGCGATGCTCTATTATCACTATTATCAGTGTTGACACTTTTCTTTCGAGGTAGTTTGTTCTCACTATTTAGTCGGTGTACATTCAAAGTTGTTTGGTGTTGTGTAAGTTTAGATTAATCTTACGTTTCCAAGAAAATTGATCCGGCGATTTAAAATTGGTAATTGATTTTTCATTTGTGTTTACTTAAAATTTTGTGTCAAAATTCGACAAAGAAACAAACTTTGTACTATTCCTAAAAGGATAATAATTATTATATACAGAGATATTTATTTCATTATTTTAATCGGTAAAACGATGAACATTAACTACAAATACACAATTCTGTATACATAAAGTCGTATAACTTTGTAAAAAAATCAGATCAATGTATAACTTGGTATAAATTTCTGACTAAGCATAACCCCTTAAATGATCAACTTGATTACATACTAAATACCAAATTTTTTTAGATTTTGGATATGAAAATCTGCCATCGTACATGAAAACATTCTTAGATTGCAGGGACCCTAACGCTCCTATGCAAAACCAAAACATTCCAAATTATATTGAACAAGCAAATCTAGCGGAAGCAAATTCCGGCTCCATGGATCGGAATTCAGTTAATGATCAAGAAATGGAATTTGTAGATGTCGAAGGAAGTGATTCTATCGATAATCACAATTTAACGGATTCCGAAAGGTTACAATTATGTAGTAACCACCAAACGAATTCAGCTCCAGACTTTTTTAGTGACGATGAAGTTGAACAACTTATAAAGGAATTCATGGGCTATAACGATGAACAGCTCGTAATCTGTAAGTAGGGCTTTTGATTTCATTTACTTGTAATTAATTATCCTAATTTTTTTCAGTTATTCTGGAATGTTGGGTGGCATATTTACACCAGATTTATCCCCAGCTCTATGATATACCTCTATAATTTTTTTGCACACTTTTCAGTTCGATTGATGGCTTTTCACGCCATCTGGTGGACAGGGTTATCGTTAAGTAATTATAATATATAACAATAACTTAGTGATAATCTTGTTCACCAGGTGGTGTGAAAAAGTCATCTATCGAACTGAAAATATACAAAATATTTTTGACAGGCAATTTTATAGCAACAAAAAGAAATGAAACAGAAACAACAAAAGAAGTTGAAAACTTATAAATAATTAATTATTAGAGAACCAACATATGAAAAATTTCTTAATACGGTCACAAAGATGTGACCATGTTAAAAGACTTTGTTTGGAAAATATGTGCAGTTACTCCCACTCGTGACGTCACACTCAGAAAGTCTATTGCTCGGCTATATTTTTTAATAATTATATTATATTGATTGGACGTTATATATCGTCGGTTTAGAGGTAAAACTCACAAAGTACAGTTATATGTATAAAGGTATATGTAACTCATTTTTCATCAAAACTGTACTTAGTGAGTTCTACCTCTTAAACCGACGATATTATATTATGTTTACAATTGGCGATTTACTTTACCGTCGGTGGCGCCACCAGCAACAACAACATGACTGTGTTTGGACGTATATTTCGAAATTCAAGTTCATATTCTGGTGAAAATTTGCAAACATTTAAGTATGATGTTAAATTTATTGTAATATGTTTTGCTGATTAGTTGATTTTGTTATGTTTTGAGCCTGAAGAACGAATTTTTGTTTTCATTTAATACGTCACTTACTAATTTGAAATTCTCCCGCATGGTGGCGTTTGCTTAATGTAAATTGCGAATACATACCACTATATTATGTATTGTAATATTAATTTTGTACTAGGCTATATATAATAAAAAATTATAAAATAATGTGCAATATTATGTTTATAAAAATGTATTATTACAATTCAATTATAAAAAAAAATATGTATAATTTAATATATTAACAGTGGCGGCTGGCAAAGGGAGGGCGACTAAATATTTTTTTAATGCAAATACGCCGCTGAATATTAGACAATTAACGGTGGGCAGATTTAAAATTTAAAAAAAAAAAAAGTTAAAAATATCATTTATTTCATTATAGCAAACCGCCATTATAGCAAACCACGAACATCCACAGATGAGCAGGCTATTTAAATAACCCCGCCCCCCTATTCAAGGTAATAGATTTGCGAAATTAAATTATTATTTACCTTCCACCCCCCAAAATCAAAGTAAAATTTTAATTCAATATTCAGTTCACAAGTTAATTATTAAAACAATATTTTTTAGCCTTAAGTTTTTGAAGTTCAAATTTCAAGAACTTCTATGTAATGCATAGGCAGAAGGTGGTGTTCTAAGGCCGTATTGATTCGTGATTGCCCAGTTTGTGCGGCCTGTAGACCGCACTGGAGGTACGGTTCTCGGCTCCATTGAATGTAACAAATACATATGTACTATACATTTAGGCTATTATATTAATATATTTATAACAATAATGATGATGGCTTCACTACCCCTAATAATGTCGGCAATAAAACAATAAAAATCTTTTCGATACTATATTCGCACATAAAGTAATTATGTGCCCCCCCTCCCCGTAAACGATTCACTTATATAACAAATTGGAATTTAATTATTTTGCAAAAATAACCAAATTTATATTTCCTTTTCATTTAAATTTTGTGCCCTCCCATTGGAAGAAGTCACGAGCAGCCATTGTACGTACATTATAATAATGTATATTAAAATTCTATACCATACCGTATAGAATAGAATAATATAATAGCCAGTATATTACTGGCTGTTGATTGACGTCAATGGCCGCTCAATGACGTCAATGCCCAACCGTGAAGGAAATTGACGTAAATGCCCGAATTGTCATCATTGACCGTAACATATACAAACGCTACTGATAAAAATTATATCGGGTGATATTATTAAATGCAGAATCAGTGAAGAGCAACAGGAGTTCAACAAAATCGACCCATCATTGATGCAAAAGTCTGTAGAGCTTAACAAACCGACTTTTATATGTTTTATCAACCTTTCTCAGGGTTTTAACAGCGTAAAACCGACAGATAGTTAAAATCTTAAAACAGAAGGTTGTGGACCCAAGAATTATAACCATTCTCAAAGAATTGAATATAGATAAAGGAACATAAGTCAGAGTCAATAATAAACTGACTAAAAGTGTCTCGTTGCAACAGGAATTACATAAGACGACAGTGATGGATCTTAACTTATTTCCATGGGAGTGTACAAAATTGAAAGGAAAAATAAAATAATAAATATATTCTTTGTTTGAAAAGTTTTCATTCTAAATGTCGCGAATGTGCTATTTTGAGTACAAGCCGGGGGGGGGGGGGCGTGGTTTGAAGTGTTTGACTACGGGTTCAAGCGATGTAGGTTATCGCTTGTCCACAATTGCCGCAAATATTTGTAGCTACAATGGTGTGGCACAATGACGGTACCCCCATCGTCCTCCATGTAGCAGTCGCCACTGATTAGAACAAATATTAATCTTTTTGCGGAGCTTATTCATACCTAATCCATTATGTTTTGATTAGTAGGTAATTGCTTTGATTGTGCAGCCTAAAGGTCGCACTGTAGTCAAAATTTTCTGTTTTAATTTTTAAAATTGTTCTTATTAATATACGATATATATATATATTTTAATGAATGCAAGGTGGTGATTTCCAGATTAAATTTTCGGCGTTGTGAGCACTTCAAGTGGAGATGCTATTATTTTGTTTAACAAAATTACATTATTCATGGAAATTTCAAGAAAAAACTTTCCATATTATATATTTTTCTTAAAATTCCCAAGAATGTTGTAGATCATTCAATTCTCTAAACGAAGTTTCTTGTCTGATCTCGATAACTTGAAAATTTTTATTTTCAATATAAATGAAATTATTATAAATTAAAATAGGGGAGGGGGGTTAATAGTACCCTGTGTTACGAAAAATTTTCTCTTTTTCGCAACAACGTTGAATTTATCAAATTCAACTTTTAACATCTAGCGACATATTTCGTAGCACCCTGTATAGCGAACGTATTTGACGGAGATTAAACTCGCGCATGCAACGATAAGGACTTCTTGGGTTAGCGCTCGTACGGAGCGGTCGACGTTTAGTGTTTTCTATGTGAAGTGATAACAATTTTGGTTCCAATTTTGATAAAATATTGGTAGCGATTTTGTGGGGGGTCCCTTTCCGCATCATGAATTGTTTTGGATGGTTTGCGCTCCAACCCAGTACTATGGGGATTTTTCACATTGATGTTTGCGGAATTGTGGATGTATTCCAGGTCGTTATCTTTTTTGTCGGACCACCTTGTCCATATTTTCTGGAAGGATATTTTTTTACTCAGTTCGGTAAGTTTTTATAATTTGAACTGATTGCTTCACAGGGAAATGCATTACTCGACTTGGCCAAATTTTCCGCCGAACATAAGGAGTTCGATTGCGTTTTAACTAACCCTTGACTGTCTTATTTTTTTATGTGATATGTTTATTACAAAGGGTTTCATTGTCTTGCATATTTTTTTGTACGAATGTTGGCCGAGATAGTTGATACGCCGTATTTTTCGTTGTATGCACGATGAGATATTCTATCTAATCTCACACGTTCGAAGACGTGAATTTTAATGCCAATGCTAAACTTTACTTTTTGATAATTATTTTAATTAATAATAATATTTAATTATGTATTGTTAATTGAGTTTTATTTGTGCATTTAAATTTCACTAGGAAACATCAACCGGCGGTGGTCAAATGCAAAGACTTTGAAATTTTATTTAGATATTTTTTTGTGTTCATTCTTTGATTTTATGTTCTTTTTTTATGAAAGGCTACGATGTTCGACCCATACACAGGGTGCGGCATTTCATCGAGATTGCTTTCATTGGTTTTTCATTGGGGATTCGACATGGTTCCACTTTATCGTGGGATTTTTATATAACCATTCGAATGTGCCCTTGGTTTATGTTTGGGAGTGATTTTCGGTGGCAGTGTCGTTGCCACTGTGCTTGTGTTGGTCGGCTAACACCTTTTACATCCGACATCGTTAATATCTTTGCCTTCTGACAATTAGCATCCAATTGTCCATTTTAATTGTGTTGTGTTAGCAAAGCTGTTTCCTTGATCTCTCCGGGGTGTTTCTTTCACACGATCCACGACTCTCGCTTCCGCAATAAATGAGCTAGTTTAAAACCTAACACCAGGGCCCCAAGCAAAATTAAAGTAGATGGTTATCCTTCTGCGTGGACTTAATCTTTTCCGAGCTGACTTCTCATTAGAGCAGTAAGGGAAAGATTTTGTTACACCTGGTGATAGGACCTCTGGGACGACAAAAACATAGAATTATTATTGTGGACATGCATAATATAGCCTACATTTATCTGTAACGTAAAATTGAGCCGACGCGACGATCCATACCCTCAGTGTGGCCTTTAGGCCGCACAACCTAGACAATTGCGAATCAGTAAACCAGCATTTCTGCCTGTCTATTGATATAACGCAGCATTTATTCGTTTATCCCAAAACTTAGAAAGGTTTCAGTGCCAACCAAGACAATCATTCACTACTTACTTAGTAGAAAAGTAATGAATAAATAAATGAGAAGGACATGCATAATATAGCCTACATTTATCTGTAACGTAAAATTGAGCCGACGCGACGATCCATACCCTCAGTGTGGCCTTTAGGCCGCACAACCTAGACAATTGCGAATCAGTAAACCAACATTTCTGCCTGTCTATTCATATAACGCAGCATTTATTCGTTTATCCCAAAACTTAGAAAGGTTTCAGTGCCAACCAAGACAATCATTCACTACTTACTTAGTAGAGAAGTAATGAATAAATAAATGAGAAAAAACTATTAATAGTGAAAATAATAATATGAATATTATGTTCTCTTTTCAAACAAAAATGTTGAGCTTTGCTGTTATTATCGAAAAATTTGTAAGAATATTTTCTTCGCATGTTAGACGAGAAGTAGCAGGACAATAATGTCGAGGGGGGCAAGGTCCGCCTATACAAATCCGTTACCGCCTCCGCTGTCTCTGACTGTTATCCACTTGAATTCTAGATGGTTATTTTTGGTGTGATTGTGATGCTAGTTGAGGTCGGTCTAGTACAATTGGGCGCGATCGATTGGGCGCCATCGATTGGGCGCGATCGATTGGGCGCAACGACAACTGGGCGCAGCGACAACTGGGCGCAAATACAACTGGGCGCAAATACAATTGGGCGCAAATACAATTGGGCGCGAGGGAAGATTTATCCATTACATATTACTTATTATAACTGATAGTAAGAATTTTTTTTCTAAAAAACTATTATTTACGTAACTAAATCTAGAAATGTTTATTTAGCCAATAAAAAAAATTATAATTAAAAATTTAAACTAAATGTTTTTAAAATGTTTATTCCTTCTAACTTCCACTAAAATTTAGAAATAATGTTTATTTAGCCAATAAAAAAAATTATAATTAAAAATTTAAAGTAAATGTTTTTAAAATGTTTATTCCTTCTAACTTTTACAAATAATAACAATGCCTATTAATATAGTACCCAACTGATCAGGAATTCATTTCATAATTATGGGAAATGCCTCGCAAAAAGTCTATAACACTTCTATTCGCGTAATCCTCTACTAGATTCTTGATGCGCGAATCAGCCTCCAAGTAATGGAGGCTGATAACCTTAACCTTATGTTGTTAGCAGGAGATTAAGGTTATTGAAATTTAAGAACGGCTTAAATACAGGGCCAGCGTATGCCTGTTTGGCGCACGGTTATTTTTGAAAATTAAACCAAACTTTATCATAAAAGGTTGATCGTTAGCTTTTGTTCCATTGCTGGCGGCCGGCAATGTTTTCTCCAGATTTGTGGTCAGTGTATAATCGCGTCTTAACTGACACGGGAACAAACAATCATACTGAAGCGGCACATAGACGATTAGAGGCAGAGCTAAGTATGGATCTAAGCTAAGTATGGAGCTAAGTACGGAAACATTTGGAAATTAATTTCTAGTTTAAAAGTTATTCAACGTGGGCGAGATCTGTTTTATGAAAAATTAGTTGCCTGAAACAATCCACCTATTAAGAAAAGAAAATAGTCGGAGGATGATGCGCGCATCAAAAATCTAGTAGAGGATTACGCCACATAGGGGTCGTCCATAAATTACGTCACGCAATTTTAAGCAATTTTTAACCCCCTCCCCCCCATCTCCACACTTCGTCACACAAACCTAGACCCCCCTCCAAATATTACGTCACATATTCTTGACCCCCCTCCCCAATGTAGTTTTATTGACTTCTTAGTAAATTTTACAATCGGTTTCATTTTGATTTTTATAACAATTTATTATAATAGATTTATGACGGCTCTGTATATTTATACATAAATATACACGTACAGATTACCAACTAAAATTAAGTTTTTTAATCTTTTAATCTTTTTACGTTTTTTAAAATTTTAAAAATCATTTTGAAAGTTCAAAAAATAGTATTTTTGAAATACTTGTTAGAAGAAGGAGAACACGAGGGGCCAAATTATACGAGGGCCGGTCCTGACCAATGTCAGGACGTTAGAAACCAATTATTGCATGTGTAAAACATACTTTTATCTTAAGTTGTCAAGTTGGCAACCTGTTACTAACTCGACATTTCAAGAAGTTTTTACGTTTTTAGAGAGAGAGAGAAATAAAAGCAATAATAATTTTAGTGACGTCACAATTTTTGAACCCCCCCCGCCCCCCATCGTCACAAGGGTCGGAACCCCCTCCCCCCCTAGGAGCGTAACGTAATTTATGGACGACCCCATAGAAATATTATAGACTTTTTGCGGGGAATTTCCCATAATTACGAAATGAATCCATGATTAGTTAGGTACTTTATTAATAGGCATTTTTATTATTTGTAATTGTTAGGACTAAACATTTTAAAAACATTTAGTTTAAATTTTTAATTATAATTTTTTTTATTGTCTAAATAAACATTTCTAGATTTAAAACATTTTTATACGTAAATACCTATTAGTTTTTTATAAAAAAATTCTTACAATCAGTTATAATAATTAATACGTAATAGATAAATCTCCCTCGCGCCCAATTGTATTTGCGCCCAATTGTATTTGCGCCCAGTTGTCGCTGCGCCCAGTTGTCGTTGCGCCCAATCGATCGCGCCCAATCGATCGCGCCCAATCGATCGCGCCCAATTGTCGGTCACCGTAGTTGAGGTACAGCGAGGAAATAATTGTTGATTCGAGTAGCGAACATCAGGTGAAAATCGTGATCCACTCTGTGGATAAGTTAAGTTGTAAAGTAAAAGAGAAGGATTGATCCAGCTCAAAAACTAGATCGTGAAAACTTTGCGGAGTAGCAATATTCCGAATGAATGGAAAAGTTTGATGATGATGACGGATGGCTTAACAAAAATAACTTCCGAAAGAAGGTCCTGTGTACAACCCAGGTTATTTTTTTTTTCAATCAAAGCTTTTATTATGAATTATCAGACAAACAAACCCTAAGGGAATTTTGGAAACACCTGGTGCAGTTTAAAAGGTTATCACCAGATGGCGCTACTAAATTGGAAAGCGAAATATACGGCTTGAGCACCAATCACGAACTTCTTGAAGATCCGTAGTAGACTTCAAATTAAAGAGCTCCATCTATTGATGGCATTTTCAACTATAAACAGTGTTTCCAAAATTACCATCCCAGGTTTGCCAATCAGGAAAATAATTCAGATTTATTTTCTAAATGGTAAGGCGGCGGAAAATGATCAACATTACCAATGTCTGTATACAAGTCCCCTGCTTAGGGATACCAAGATCTGCTTAGTTATATAATGGAGATCTGGTCGATTCCAGAACCTAATTTGGGTGGGGGGGAGGGCTAAAATCTCAACAACAAAATTTAATATATTATCGAAATTTGAAAGCATTAAATTCATGTAGTTGTTTGAATTGCTCACTTTTCTAACTTTTTTATTTAAAACTTTAAACGAACCATTCATTGGATATTCCCGATTCTCTTAGAAACAAAACCATCTTTTGCTATCCCTTTTTCCTTTTCGCGCAAAATAAGTTGGATTACTTGCTTAAATTTTATTGTTAAAACTTTGACAGTGACATATCGTGAATAGATCAATTATTAGAGGTTTGTGATAATGACATAAATGACAGGAGAATCAACTGATTGGTTATTGTCAAAGCGGAACCTTTCATTGTAATAAGGGCATACCATTATCATTATAAATAGATGGCATCCTGGCGCTCATAACTATTTAGTACGCGATTGCTTTGGTTGTGCGGCCTTCAGGCGACTGGCCTAAAAAGGGGTAATGAAACTGTAAATCAAACAAAAAATTATAAATTTAAATACTGATCAATTATATTTCAGGTGACACGAAAGGTTCCATTAGATTTTATTTAGCCAAACAATTTCTGTTCCCAGATATTTTCCTCATACTAAATTTTGTATCTTTGTTTTAGGTATTTAATGATAACCTCACTAAAGCAAGAAATCGAGGTTTAGGTTGAGATCAGAAAGGATAGAAAATAATTAAAACTTGAAATTTACAAAAAATGTATTATTAATTTATTGTAAAAGGTAACTTACTTCTTGTTTACTTTGTACATTAAACTTTTGTTTATAGAAATCTTCTTCACCCACCATTTCAATCAAATGTGATGATGTGTCGATAACCTCATCTGAGGGAGATTGTTTGATTCCTGAATGAAGGGCTCTATTCTTTATAAATTGTACAAAACGGACACCGTTTGACCAATTAGTGGTATTGTTGTCCTTTTTTATTTTTTTTATTTTACGTTTGCTTTTACTTGAAATCTAGTTTTACCTAAAGTTATTTCAGTTAATACTAGAATTTACCAACAGCAGTCAGTTAATTCTAGTTTTTTAAATAAAGTCATCTCAGTTATAACTAGATTTAACTAAAGTTATTTCAGTTAAAACTAGAATTAAATAAAGCGGTTAGTTAAAACTAGATTTTACTAGTTAGATCATTTTTTAACTGAGTTTCAAATTTTTTGATCCAAGTTTAATGTTCGCCCTAGAATTTTTCTACTAATTTTTGTGTATTCCCGGATTTAATGTTAGTGTATACTGTATATGTTACAGTTAAAACCCGAAATCAGTTAAAACCCGATCTAACTAGTAAATTCTAGTTTTAACTAACTGCTTTAGTTAAAACTAGTTTTAACTGAGATGACTTTAGTTAAAACTAGAATGAACTGACTGCTGTTAATAAATTCTAGTATTAACTGAAATAACTTTAGTTAAAACTATATTTCAAGTAAAAGCAAACGTAATTAGATTAAAATTGTTTTATTAAGTTAATTCTGTTTATGTAATGACATATTGAATTGCAAAGAATTCCATTTTTTAACCATAGGCATCGCTTTAAAATGCAATTTTTTGCAAGAACTCTACAAGAATTCTGTACAGGCGTAATCTTTCGATTACGACTCCTATATGATGTTTCGTAAGTCTGCCTTAGCGCTGTCGACATCAGGAATTGGAATTGTTACATCATTACCTCCGATGTCAACCGCAGGATTGGTTGCAGCTGGAATCTTTTTCATTCTTTCCGTCTGTTTTTTCAAATTTTTTTACGCTTCCTTTCTAGCTGAAGAAATGTTACACGATGTATCAGCTAGCAGCGCCGGCGCCTTCTCTTCCTCCTCTGCTTCTCCTTCACCCTGCTCTGCATTCATTTGCTCAATAATTTTATGAAGGTCTTCTTCTTCATGGATATTTGTAAGTAATACATATGGCAATGCGATGAAGGGCTCTATTCTTTATAAATTCTACAAAACGGGCACCGTTTGATCAATTAGTGGTATTGTTGTCCTTCACCCGTGAAGCCAACATTTCTTCTATGTCCTGATTAGCTCTTTCAACCGGACCCTGACTCTAGCTATGGCGTGATTTTCCATGAACACTTTTTAATTCTGTATTATAAACAGAATCAACTTCTTACGACAATTTTGCGTTTGCTTTTACTTGAAATCTAGTTTAATACTAGAATTTCCTAACAGTAGTCAATTAATTCTAGTTTTAACTAAAGTTATTTCAGTTAAAACTAGAATTAACTAAAGCGGTTAGTTAAAACTAGAATTTACTAGTTAGATCGGGTTTTAACTGATTTCGGGTTTTAACTGTAACATAATATACACCAAGTTTCAAATTTTATGATCCAAGTTTAATTTATTTTATTTTTACTTAATATTATCGAAAACTGCTCGAGTCGTGTCCGTTACATGCAGTTGTGCAAACTTTCTTGGTTGTCTTTCAAGTGGGTACAGATTTGTGGTTCTGTGATACGCCTGTCCATGCATTTTAAAAACGTACGGTCATTGAAGCGAAAGAAGCAGATGAATTGTAAGAGCGGATGTGCTGGCGAAAGTTCGTGCAGTAACGATTTTCTGAATCTGAAAGCATAGAGCGGAGAAAGTCGGGATATAACAATAGATTCTCACGTCGATCGAGCGGTTGCGGAATCTTCACTTTTCCTTTATGATAGCAGCGGTTAAATTGTTTAGTATCGTATCAACTGGACGCTCTTTGGCGAAATTCTTGGAGCCGTAGAACTGGCAAATGGAGTTCATATCTTCACAATCGTGTCGAGTAACGTGAGATTCATCAAATCTCAATGTTCTCGGAGTTGAATTGCTTGACTTTGTTGTCGATTTTCTTGCTGTCGATGCACCGCATGAGATTGAGCGTCAGCAGGTTGCCGCGCTTGAGATTGTTCTAAAGTTTTATGTTGTCGACGGATGGCAGGAGACCGAGCGTTAGCTTCTAGCTGTGATCGAAATTGTTCTGTTGTGTGATTAGCTCTTGAACTTGTTTCTTCTCTCACGATCCAATCGCCGTCGCTTTGTAGCAGGATGTTCAAAATTTTCATTATCCATTATGGAAGTTCACATTATGCTGTTTGTAAATTACTCTGTCCTATATAGACTTTATCCGTTGATACAATTATCGTAGATGCGTTTGGTTTGGCACGGTTGTGTTTCTAGACCTCGGATGTGATTGTTCGGCCTACGGCCTCCCAGAGTGAGGTACGCCCGCTCCTCATAGGTTGGCAAAAAAACAATGGACCAATCCGAGATGCGTTACGGATACACTTGGGCTATTATTATATAGAATGCCGAGAGGAAAAATTACTTTCCCAATTTGAAAAAAGTACAATTACTTCTTACGAAAGTTGTAACGTTCAAAAGCGAACGTTATTTGCGACATACCCTATATAGCTGTTCCGCGCGATAACTTGAATAGTTATCAAAAACTAAAGGAGATAAGCCCTGAGATACGAGAGAGAAAATGGTCGATTTTTGTAAAAGACCTGAACGTCAAGTTGCTCACCGTTTCGGAGATCAAAACTGAGAACTTCAATTTCAAATATATTTAAGGAGAGTCGTAGCGAATATTCCTTTTGTGTGGCCGACTACATCTGGTTCCGGCAAGTCAATTCCTAGTCGCGGGTAAAACTTTGGAAATATTATTTCAAGAGCTCCTACGAATCCGGAAGTCAGTTGGAATACACAGGGTCAATTTCCAGCACGTGGGTCATGGGGAAAAACACCATCGCCTGCATTTTTTGCTCGACGTGTTGACGTGGCTGTATTGGGATCACGATAATTGTGGCATTAATTTCATTTAATAGAACAGACACGCAGGGGAGTTGGTTTGTGTACGATAACATATGCAGCTTTGTATTTTTTAGCCTTTTTACCTCAAGCTTGGATATAGCAGGGAAGACAACCAGGCCGAATCGTCAGGAGCGCTCTTGTGATTTAGCAGGGTACGCTGACCTGCGTATGTAACATATCCTTTTTTTTGGTCAAACCACCTTTTATCTGGAGCAGCTGGTAAGTACAGGGGTAGAGAGTGAACGGCCCAAGTGACAAGGAATATCCGAAAAAAATTATCCTTTGATATATAGGTCAAAAAAGGGATAAGGTACACAATAAGAGCTGGATGATTGCCCAGTGAGCATTTTATTCCTTAAAGGGAATTGTGTCATCTGTGACATTGCTTTTACGTCGCAATTCTCTTAATTTGTGTGAAAATACACACACCTTAGTGTGTAACTTGACACCAGAAAGGAATTGTGTATACTAAGCCAATTGTGGGAATTGTGTTACAGATTGTAACACTGTTACTTGGTTATTTTGTTGTGTGACGCCAAGCAGGAAATTTGTTCAAACAATGCCCTGCCTGTGTCTGTGTGTAAGCTGGACGCAAATCAGGAATAGTGGGAAATATTGCGTGACTAATGTGTCTATTTCTTTCATGGCCGACAGCATGTAGGAATTGCGTGTAACGTATTAGTTACCAATTTAACACAACTGCGGCATTGTAACAGACATCGTCTAAGGTAAAAAACAGGGAATCTGGTGTGCAGGCGACATATTGGAAAAAAAGTATTTATTAATTATAAAATTTATTTAAAAAAACTTGCTTTTGATTGAAGAAAATCATAATTTTCATTAATATTAAGGAAAACGATTGTAAACAGACTTGTTTAAAAAAAAAACTGAAGGTCAACATTAAATAATAAGGACGAAAGTATTTTTTTAGCTAATAAAGCTTTTTTCAAGGGCGCATTGTTAATTTTCTTAGTAGAATAAAAAACTGCAGGATACAGTTTCTTTCGCAATTAAATCTTGGCATTCTTAAATTGAAAATGTCAATTATTTAATTATGCTACCTGTTGCATCATAATATAATAAATACAATCATATTATTCCTATTATCCATTTTATTGTGTCCAAACTTTTTCATAGAAAAGGAGATCATGTACGCATATTCCATATATTAGACAAAGAAAAAGATGTTACAATCTAAACACATTTACTGTCAGCCATTGACACAGCTTATACACCTTATGCCTGAATTGTTTCACAAATGTGTGGTGTCATGGTGCTCCACTTCCGACACATGGAATACACATGTCAGTCGACGTTTCGAAACATTGTGTGCATCTTGACACAAGAAAATGACACAATAACGGAAGCGTTACTAAAATTCAACCACAAAATGCTCACTGGGTGAGGATTTTTAAGAATTAATACCGAAAATTGAGTAAAAACCATAACCCATTGCCGGGATAGGCTGCCGGCCTCTTTTTCGCGTGGCTTGAAGAATTACTGACACGCCCCCAACTTTTAATTTCGAAAAATTTTGTGTTTATCACGGCCTTTTTGGCAATGTTTTGATGCGAATGTATAACTTTTGTCGGCGCAGAGGTGATCATAAAAAAAAATTCGAAAAAAGTGTGAAAATAAGAAAGATGCTGCGAGTTGAAATAGTACGGGTCGCTGATGTACCACCGGGTCGATGTGTCACATCGTCGGCCGGTCGCTTGAAATGGGGTGAAATTTTTTGGCTCCGATTTGAAATATTTTTGGAAATTCGGGAAGGTGGGGATGTGATTAGTAGATATTAGTAATAAATATTCGCAAAAAAATGGAAAATAACCCGTGTATTGCCAAAAAAGTGAAAAAATAAATTTTTTTTTTGCCTTCCAATTTTAGGGGTGTGCATTCGAAAAGGAGGGTAATCCATCGTCAAATCCTACCCTTACGGGGCGCCGCTCCGCTCTGCACCCCTCCAGGGCGGATTTGACTCTGGTTACTAGGCTAAACATACGAGAAGCGCCACCGATCAAGAAAACCGGGATTTATGCAACCGGGATGTTAGGGACCCTTGAAAATGCATTAAAAAGTATAGTCGCGGTATGCGGCAGTTATCTATTACGTTTAACCCCCAAAAAAGCGCGCAAAAACAAAAAATAATCGATGTTACATGCAGTCGAGTCGGGCTGCAACTGCCTCTCCGCAACCTTACCTTACCTGATATGTATTTGATGGAGCATCCCGGCGCAGCCGGCCTTCTCCTTCATCTGAAAGAATACATTAGTGACATTGGAATTTATAGAGACCGGTGGGTCTCTGGGAATTGGCGCTTGGCGGACTGACTGGTAAAAACCTGAGCTGTGACTGTGAATATGTAATATGAGAAGAAAAAGAAAATTTTTACGTTTGCCGATATAGTAGAGTCCCTAATTCGAAGAAAGAAATTATGAATTAATTTCTAATGATGACCTCGGAGTGAGTGGCTTCTACTTGGAACTAGTCAGAATTGGCGACTAGTGGGATTATAGTGATGCTATGGGGGGTGATTTAACGAAGCTTGTGATAATTGATCGAAAAATTACACAAATCTAGTGAATAAATTCACTTTCGAAGAGAATTTGTGTAAGTTAAACCTTTTTTTTTTTTTTTTTTTATTCGTGTCGGAAGGAGGAAAATCTTAAAAAAGACACCACCAGCCCGTACTGTGTGGTAGTGTGGGGTCCTCCCACTAAAAACCTCCTCCCCAGATGCCCGCGGGATTCACCTAGGGTATTTCATCCGCTGACGACATCGATAGGTCTTCTTGTTGTACGTGTTCTTGATCTTCTGCCCTTTCGGGGCTTGTTTCTTCTTGTCTTTTTAGCTCTTCCTTATGCTTAGTAGCCATTATTTTCGTCACTCCGTTCGCAATCTGATTCCATCTCTCCTCACTAATCAGCATTTCATTTACCAATGTTTGTGGGGTAAGGCTTACCATGCTGTATTCGGTCCTGGTGCTTTCCCACCTAGGGCATATAAAGACGGTATGATAGGCGTCGTCCACCTCTTCCTCGCAGTATGTACATTTCGAGGAGTCTGCCCTCTTGAACCTGTGTAGATAGCCATTGAAGCACCCGTGTCCGGTTAGTGCTTGGGTTAGCTGGTGGTTTATTTCCCCGTGCATCCTCTCTACCCATGGCTTGAGCACGGATTAGCTTTCTCGTCCATGCTCCATTGGCTGCACCGGACCACCTGTCTTGCCATTTGTCTATTGTCTTTAATCTGTTTAGTCTTCTTTGTGCGGGTGTCTTTGCGCCTTCGTTAAAGTTAGTCGCTCGCTCCTCAGCCAGTAGGTCTATTGGAGGCATCGCCGCCACCACCGATATCGCATCCCCCGATGTTGTGCGGTATGCCGAGGTGATTCTTATGTTCATCCGCCGCTGGATTCTTTCGTAGTGCTTACGGTGTGCCTCCACTTTCATGGCCCCGACCCAAATCGGTGCCCCATATAACATTATAGAATTGGTCACCGATGTAAGTTAAACCTATTGATACGAAATTTAAACCGTGGTGGATTAAATTCGTGCAGCCGCTTATCTCAGGGGCGGCTGGGCAAAAAAAGAAAGGCTTGCCCCTAATGCTAGCTCACAACAGCAGGGCAGGAGACGCTTACAAAAAAAATAATGAAGCATACAGAGCCGATACTTCCTCTAGATGTAGGGGGGTTGTACAGGGTGCGCTAAAAGATGAGCTCCAAAGAGCAAGCGAGAAAGGTGTAGTTTGGGCGCCACGCAGCTTAAAACCACCCTGTAAACAAATATAGCAAACACTAGCGAAACTGCGGAATAAGTGTTCCTGCAAAAAAAAGGTAAAGGGGTCTGATGCTTCAAGATCAAAAATGGCGCTGATCAGTTTTAAGTTCAGATTTAATTGATAACTAAATATGTACAGTTAAGCGCAATATTGGGACAATCTTTAAACTCGAAAATAATGAATAATGAATAATTAAACAATTATGAAATAAATGTTATTAGCGTTCGTGGTGTAGCTACCGCGTATACGTATATTCGGTTTACAGATAACTACGCGCTTCTGTGACTGGGTCACAGAGATAAAAAAATAATGAGTTTAATAAATTTCGTTCTTATAAAATCGTAAATGCGTCCATAAAGAACGGCCCAACAAATGTAATCCGCGCAATAATGTCAGATAGCCAAAAATATAACAATCAAATCCGAATAAAATAAAACAAAGATCTTATCTGAGAAGCTGGTGGAGTCTTCGATGTTGAAGTTGGTGGGGTCTTCGGTGTTGGAGGGACGAGCAGTTAGAATCGAGATAAAGATGTTGGTTGCAGGCAGAAATGGTAGTCGGAGTGGATCGGAATGGTGAATCGCAGAATGCTTTCCAGATGGCTTCGGAAGCAGGGTTCAAAACGTTGGATTTCCAAAACCCAAACAAATACTGATCACAGGCGGTAAGGTCTTGATCTCAAAGACGTGGTTAGAGGGTTTTAATAATTCCAGATGGTAATCAATTTCCTTCGAGGTGTTGAAAGTTCGGACGAAATAAATCCTTCAAATGAAGTACGGAAAATTCTCCCAAATGCTTACGAAATGAAGCCGGTACGGAAAATCGTCCAAAACCAAGTGACCAAAATGTATCCCAAAATAATTGGATTGAAATATACTCAAGTTCAATAAATAATTAGTCACCGGAACGTCCAAAAAAACTAGATTTTTGTTCCAAAACTTGAACACAACGCACTTTTCGAAATCGGAAAATTAACCATCTGCCTATATATCACAATCGCCCGTGATAATAAAATTTGTTCGAATTAAATATAAAACTTGCATTCTGATGCCGCATATGAGATTCTCATAAAACTAAATGAAGAAATCTTCAATCTTTCGAAAACTATATCCGTGAGAAAACAGGACCGTAACAACTCCCCTCTTACCAAAAAAAAAATTTTCGAGACTAGCGAGAAAATTTGAATAAAATCGCTGACTTACGTCAGGAGAGTATAATCATAAAAAAACAGCTATAACAAAATATCCTAGCACAAAAAATCCAAATCAGAAAACCATAATCGAAATACAAAAAATAAGATTAACTTACAAGTTAATCGCACATGAAAGGTTTCAAATCTTTAGCATGCCACGTCCCACAACGTTTCCCATCAGGATCCTTAAGTTGAAAAACCCAAGGCGAAAGCTTTTTATCGATAAAGTAAGGACCTACAAACTTTGGCGCCAGCTTGGCGGTAAACTGCCTAGCTGCGTCAGATAAAACAAAATTCTTTCTCCATACCTTTTGATTCAAGCAAAAGTCAGCTGGTCGACGCCGCAAATTGTAATGCTGGCTTGACTTTTCGTAAGCTTTTGTAAGTCGGGACGTAATATTAGCATAAATTTTTTTGAAATTATTAGAACGGTAACTTAGGTCTTGATCCCTAGCAAATAACAAATCTTTCCCGTCGTCTAACTCGGTTCGCTCTAAAATTATCTCCCTACCAAAATTTATAAAATAAGGGGTGTATCCCGTTACCTCTTGTCTCGCAGTTCTAATAGCGCATGCTGCGGCCGATAAATATTTTTCCCAATCCTTGTGATTTTCTTTCACATAGGATGCCAGCACCGTTTTTAGGACGCGATTTATTCTTTCGGTAGGATTTGCCTGAGGATGGTAGTTAGGTGTAAAGGTAATAGTGCTACCGTATTTTCTCACCATATCACCAAAGTCACGACTCCGGAATTGGACGCCGTTATCGCAAATGATAGTACGGGGAACACCGAACATGAGAAATACATCTTCCTCAATATGCTTAACCACGTTCTTGGCTGTTGCTGTGCGCAAGGGAAACGTAAGCGTAAATTTGCTAAAGCAGTCGGCAACAACTAGGATATAAGTATAACCGTGAGTAGAGCGGGGAAGAGGACCAACAATGTCCGTACAAATAACCTCCGATGGAGTAGAAATCTGAGAATGACCCCCCATCGTACCAACTGAAGCTTTTTGCTCTGGTTTGGCACGTGCGCATGTTAAACAATGTCTGACGTAAGTGGCAACGTCACTTCTCATTTTGGGCCAATAAAAATTTTGCATAACCCGATGATACGTTTTGTGAACGCCCATGTGCCCAGATGTCGGGAAATCATGCATTCTCTTAATAATGTGGGTACGATTCTCTTTGGGAACGACTTCTCTCCAATGATCTTGATCGTTAATCAAGTTTATGCCATTCCGACGAACAATCTTATACAATTTCGAACCTGAAGCACGCCAAAGGGGAAACTTATGAGGGGTAGCTTTTACTTTTTCGAGCATTTTTAAAAACCATTTATCGCGGGGTTCATCGTCGACTGGAGTAACATCAACTGCGTCAATAATAGGGACCGAACGAGACAAAGCATCTGGAACAACGTTAAGCTTACCAGCTCGATGAACGACTTCAAAGTTAAACTGCTGTAATCTCACAGCCCATCTAGCTATTCGACCAATAGGGTCTTTGATGTTGTTTAGCCATTTTAAGCTGTAATGGTCGGTGACGACCGTAAACTTAGTGCCTTCCAGATAAGGTCTTAATTTTTCTATCGCGTGAATGACGGCCAAACACTCCTTTTCGGTCACGCTGTACTTACGCTCGCAGCCGGTTAACGACCTACTAATGTAGCAAACTACCTTTTCGCCTTCCGGATGTTGTTGGGACAAAATTGCGCCCAGGCCAAAATCGCTTGCGTCCTTTTGCACGATAAAAGGTAAGCTCCAATCGGGACAAGACAAAACTGGGCTAGTTATCAGACGCTCTTTTAGAGTATTCAAGGATTGACTGCACGACTCGTTCCATAAGAACTTTTGGTTCTTTCGCAATAAATTTGTTAATGGTGCGATAAGAGTTGAAAAATTTGGTATAAACCGTCGGTACCATGATGCCATACCAATAATTCGCCGAACTTCCTTAACGTTAGAAGGAGGAGGAATCCGCAAGATAGCCTCAACCTTGTCGGGGTCTACAGCCAAACCGTTCGCATTAACAACATAACCCAAATAGCGAAGCTCCGGTTTACAAAAATGGCATTTCTCACGATTAAGCGTAAGATTCGCTTCTTTAAGTTTAGCCAAAATTCGTTTTAAAACCTCTATGTGCTTTTCGAATGTGGGTGTCGCGATAATTATGTCATCCAGGTAGCTAAACGCATACGGTTCCAAATCGGGACTAATAATCTGCTGGATCAAACGACTAAATGTAGCTGGGGCGTTATGCAATCCGAACGCCATACGTTTAAAATGAAATAAACCACGATTAGGCACAACAAAAGCGGTATATTTTCTCGAAGGCTCAGCAATAAGGATCTGCCAAAACGCAGACTTAATATCTAACGTCGTTAAATATTTCGCGTTACCTAATTGGTCGAGAATACTGATAACATTTCGCAAAGGGTAAGCGTCGGGAATACTAACTGCGTTAAGACGACGGAAATCAACGCAAAACCGATAGGTCTGGTCTTTTTTCTTGACCAGCAAAATAGGTGACGACCATGCCGAGTTTGAGGGTTCCACAATATCATCAGCCAGCATTTTGTCAAGCTCTAAATCGACATGTTTTTGAAGGATAGGCGATATAGGGTAGTATCTTTGTTTAATAGGAGGTGAGTCGGTTTTTATCTCGTGTTCCACCAGATGGGTGTAACCGAGTTTACTACCTGGCAGTTCAAATAAGGCTTCGTTCAAGAGATCTTCTAACATCAGCTTCTGACTACTTGAAAGAGTTTCGGCGGGTTGTAGTGCATCAAGCAAAAAATTTTCATCGGTATTCGAAAAGCACCACTCACCGCTACGAAGATTAGGCACTATGCCCATCCTAATCCAGAAGTCTGTGCCGAGAATAAGGCAATGTGGCAAGGATGGAATCACTAAAACTTCAAGAAGTACTACCTTATCTATTAACTTAACCGGTAGCATAACTACCCCTATACTGGTGCAAGCCTCTCCATTCGCAACAATACAATCTTGCACGTGTGAGCTATCTAAATAACATTTGCCGCGTAATATGTTCCAACCCGGACCACCTAAAATCGTTCTGGAAGCACCAGAATCCAATAACCCCAAAAATACTTGAGCAAAAATCGTCACTCGAAGATAAGGACGCTCATCATTAATCGCGCTAGCTAACACGAAATCTAAGATGGCCTTGTTATTTATAGGGAGATTCTTATCGTTGACCGGATGGTAATCATCAGAGTGCGATAACCGGTTTATCGTCTCTGATTTCCGTTTCCCGAACACCTGGGACAAGAACTTACAGTGTAACCCAAACTTCCGCAACGAAAACACATAACTTTACTAGGCTTTGTGCAGGCAGCTCGACGATGACCGATTTCGCCGCAATTCCAACAAGTGTCTCTCGAAACAGGAGTTTGTGCTGTGGAATCGTGAATTGCACTCAAAGTTTCATTACCGCGTGTCGATCTACGGTAAGCCAGATTGGGTTCAAGCATTAATTTGAAATTCGTAGGAGGAGGACAATATTGGTTGGAATAAAATTCAGTCTCTTCGACTGATCGACCGTAATCGATAAGCTGACTGATGGTAAAAATTTTCTGAGCTGCTAGACCACGTTGCAGGTTCGGTAGTAAATTGCCTCTAATTGTGGTTACCCTATCTAGCTCGCAAGGCTTGCTAGCCAACTTATTGAAAAGAGATTCCATGATGGAAACATATAAAACTAATTTTTCATCCGCACCTTGTGTTCGTTTTTGGATCTCGACTAAGAGTCGCGATTCGTACCCTGGTGGGAGGAAAGATTCTTTTAATTGGCTAATCAAGTCATCCCAATCACAAAAAAGATTCTTCCTAGGACGATACCAGGTTAGAGCATTACCTCTAAACAATTCTACAGCCGACCTAAATAATTGAGATTTTGTCACGCCCCCAGGCTTCTCGTAACTCCTCAATTCTCTCAATAAAAGCCGTAACGCTACTATTCCCGTCAAAATAAACATTCCACTTATAAATAGGTGGTATTTTCACTGCAATAGAATGAGAATTGGTTTCATACTGCGTACTGCTACTATAACGTCGAGAAGGGTCGAATGGATGATCGTTAACATTAAAATTTTGCGATACAGACTTGGTATTGTCCCTATCACTGTGATAACTTGTGATATTAGGCCCCGGATTATTCGAATCTTCAGCAAAAGATACTCGTCGGGTATCTTGAATTTTACTCGGAGTAGAATTCACATTAACCTCGCGAAGGCGCTTGATCAAATCCACGACATTGCGATTTGCCGTTTCACAAAAATGATTTTTATTCGAAATGGAACTAGTAACAGGTACAATAGGTAGCTGTACAGGGTTAATGTTTACTAAAGAATCGCGAGTTACCGAAGTCTGCGCTGCGATACCGTTATTTACAGGACGTGGGGGTGTTAAAGATGCAGACGGCACCGAAAAATCTAATAAAGAACCGCATAAGTGGGATTCCGGGATAGGGGCGTCGATAAGTGAATCTGATAGTGAAATCAAATCCTCATTCTCACTAGTATTCAACCCTGATGCAAAATACACCTCACTAAGAGATTTCAACAAACCAGCAGCTATAATAGAAAGATTCTCACATTTTTCTTTATCTTCCGCGTGGTGTAAAGGTAATATAGCCAAACGACGTTGTATGTGTAGAAGACGAGCTTTTATTCGCTCTTGTTCATTATCCCTATTTGATTGATCAAAGTCCTCTATCTGACCTCCTAATTCGATTAATTTTGATGATATTGTGTGGAATTCCACCTCTAAATTAATATTTGAGCAACTTATAACAGGTAAACCCTACCTTAACGCATTTCTCAATAATTTACGCTTCTCCGAAACCGTATCTCCTACTTCAATCCCTCTCCACTTCAATTCATAAGAGAGTTCGTCGCTTAACAAACGATTAACATCCATCGTGACTAAAAAAAATATTTAGCAAATTTACAAAAAGAAACTGATAAAATACTCGAAAAATTTGAAAAAGAAATAAAAATTGCCGAAGGGAATTTCACTCTCCCTCCCCCAAGAAAAAAAACCGAAGACGAAATATAAACAAAATCGGTAAATAAAAAAAATGCTATTAAGCAACTATCTCCCAAAACTATAAAACCAAAGACAAAAACTCCACAAGGTGACCTTATCGGAAAAACAATCAACACCACTTTGATACTTTTTTGACGTTGGGCGCCACTGATACGAAATTTAAACCGTGGTGGATTAAATTCGTGCAGCCGCTTATCTCAGGGGCGGCTGGGCAAAAAAAGAAAGGCTTGCCCCTAATGCTAGCTCACAACAGCAGGGCAGGAGACGCTTACAAAAAAAATAATGAAGCATACAGAGCCGATACTTCCTCTAGATGTAGGGGGGTTGTACAGGGTGCGCTAAAAGATGAGCTCCAAAGAGCAAGCGAGAAAGGTGTAGTTTGGGCGCCACGCAGCTTAAAACCACCCTGTAAACAAATATAGCAAACACTAGCGAAACTGCGGAATAAGTGTTCCTGCAAAAAAAAGGTAAAGGGGTCTGATGCTTCAAGATCAAAAATGGCGCTGATCAGTTTTAAGTTCAGATTTAATTGATAACTAAATATGTACAGTTAAGCGCAATATTGGGACAATCTTTAAACTCGAAAATAATGAATAATGAATAATTAAACAATTATGAAATAAATGTTATTAGCGTTCGTGGTGTAGCTACCGCGTATACGTATATTCGGTTTACAGATAACTACGCGCTTCTGTGACTGGGTCACAGAGATAAAAAAATAATGAGTTTAATAAATTTCGTTCTTATAAAATCGTAAATGCGTCCATAAAGAACGGCCCAACAAATGTAATCCGCGCAATAATGTCAGATAGCCAAAAATATAACAATCAAATCCGAATAAAATAAAACAAAGATCTTATCTGAGAAGCTGGTGGAGTCTTCGATGTTGAAGTTGGTGGGGTCTTCGGTGTTGGAGGGACGAGCAGTTAGAATCGAGATAAAGATGTTGGTTGCAGGCAGAAATGGTAGTCGGAGTGGATCGGAATGGTGAATCGCAGAATGCTTTCCAGATGGCTTCGGAAGCAGGGTTCAAAACGTTGGATTTCCAAAACCCAAACAAATACTGATCACAGGCGGTAAGGTCTTGATCTCAAAGACGTGGTTAGAGGGTTTTAATAATTCCAGATGGTAATCAATTTCCTTCGAGGTGTTGAAAGTTCGGACGAAATAAATCCTTCAAATGAAGTACGGAAAATTCTCCCAAATGCTTACGAAATGAAGCCGGTACGGAAAATCGTCCAAAACCAAGTGACCAAAATGTATCCCAAAATAATTGGATTGAAATATACTCAAGTTCAATAAATAATTAGTCACCGGAACGTCCAAAAAAACTAGATTTTTGTTCCAAAACTTGAACACAACGCACTTTTCGAAATCGGAAAATTAACCATCTGCCTATATATCACAATCGCCCGTGATAATAAAATTTGTTCGAATTAAATATAAAACTTGCATTCTGATGCCGCATATGAGATTCTCATAAAACTAAATGAAAAAATCTTCAATCTTTCGAAAAATATATCCGTGAGAAAACAGGACCGTAACACTATGAACATACATTAGTCTGTGTGGGGGTGAGTTATGGTCAGGAGTTGTCCGTGGTCAGGAGTGATTTGGGACGGGGAATGAGAAAGTCAGCTGGGTTGTATTGACATAGTTGGTTTACTAGTGGGTTTTCTGAGAATTTGGATTTGTTGTAGAGATTGGTGGCATGTTTACGATTAAGAGTGTTAATGAGGTCTAGTTTGGCGTCTGCATGTAGTCGTCTGTTAGTGACGTAGTAGGGGGCGCTGAAAATAGCTCGGAGATTTTTGTTTTGAATGACTTGAAGTTTATTTATGGCCCTGGGGCGTGCATATCCCCAGACAGGGGAGGCGTAAATCATTGTCGGGCGGATTATGGCTTTGTATAATCTTAGTTTGTTAGCGGGGGACATGGTACTTTTTGCGTTCATGAGGACGAACAGTCTATTGAAGAGGCATTTGGCTTTACCGGCTGCGGAGGAAATGTGAGCGTCCCATTTGAGGCGCCGGTCCATGGTAATGCCAAGGTACTTGACCTTGGTTTTCCAGGGGATTTGCTCCTCGAACATCCAGACACTGGAGTTGTGAGGCTTGCAACGATTTCGAAACATGATCGCGGAACTTTTGCTCGAGTTAACCTCGATGCGCCAAGTTTCGTACCACCTTCCGAGATCGGTGATCGCCTCCTGGAGGCGGGTTGTGGCTATGTCCGGGTGGATTGAGGATGTGTATATTGCAGTGTCATCTGCATATAGTGAAATTTTTGTTGCGGGATCTAAGGGGGTTGGAATGTCACTCATGAAGATGTTAAACAGTGAAGCTGCAAGGATCGAACCCTGGGGGACCCCGGAGGTAATGGGGCGCTTTGTGGATCTGGTGTTCATGAGTTTGACTTGGAGATTTCTGTCGTGAAGGTAGGAGGCAATAAGTCGGACTAGTGGAATTTGAATTTTAGATTGAAGCATTTTGAACAGGAGGCCTTCATGCCAGACCTTATCGAAAGCTTTCGATACGTCGAGTAGTACTAGGCCGGTGAATTCTTTTTTGTTGAGTGCCTGCGTGACGTGCTCAACTAATCGAAGGGCTTGGTGGGTCGTGCTGTGTCCAGCACGGAAGCCGAATTGTTCGTTTTGAATAATACTGTTATCGAACATGACTTCTTGGAGACGGATGAGAATGACTTTTTCAACTACTTTTCCGATGGAAGGGAGCAGGCTGATTGGTCTATAGCTTTTCGGAAGTTTGAGATTTTGACCGGGTTTGGGGATTACCACTACGTCAGCGGTTTTCCATATTTGTGGGTAGTAGTTGAGTCGAAAACATGCGTTAATTATGCCGGTGATGGCAACTTTGGCTTTTTGGGGGAGTTCTTTGAGGGTAGTATTGGTGATGCCATCGGGACCTGGGGCTTTCCTCTTTTTGAGGCGTTTAATGGCAATGGTGACCTCCAGAAGGGAGGCGGGGGTGATATGTGTGTCATCGGAGGTGTTTAGGGTGGTGGTGACATAATTTTCGACCGAATTAATATGGTCTTGGTCTAATCTTGTGGTGTTGGGGGAGCATTGAGCTTGGAGGCTGTCGGCGAAGATTTCAGCCTTTTCAAGATCGCTCCGGGCAATAGTGCCGTCAGGGCGGGAGAGAATTGGGATGGTGACTTTCTTTTTTCCCTGGAGGGCGGCGGCCATGCGCCATGCGGACATGTCTTTAAATGAAAGGGAGTTAATGGTGTCTAACCATTCATTGTCATGAAATTCTTTGACTTTAACGTCTACTTGCTCTTTGAGCCGGTTGTATGACCTTTGGTCATCAGGGTTGCGAGTTCGCCGAGCGAGTTTCCTCGCTCGGTTTTTGGCTCTGATAAGATCTTTGAGGGAGGGAGTGAGTTTGTCTCTGACGTCCGTGGTGTTAACTTGAAAAGAGGTTTCGTCAACGGATTTTTTGATGTTGTCTTGGAATTTGGCAATGAATTGGTCTAGGTCAGTGGGGGACTCAAAGAATGGGATTGGTCCAAGGTTTTTTGACAGCATGTCTTTGAAAG
Organism: Podabrus alpinus; assembly: GCA_932274525.1. Classification (NCBI taxonomy): domain Eukaryota; kingdom Metazoa; phylum Arthropoda; class Insecta; order Coleoptera; family Cantharidae; genus Podabrus; species Podabrus alpinus. The sequence goes on along the minus strand of OW026455.1, from coordinate 88,836,356 downwards.
AGGTCCAGTCTGTTGTCGTTCTCGTGGGAGGGCCCTTTGGGGGTAACAACGGTCCGAGTGTCAGAAGGACCGGGTAGTGATCTGAGTTTAGTTCTTCGCTGGTGGAGATATCGTATTGGAGTTGTACGTCTTTGAAAATGGCTATGTCCAAGATGGACGGCGTACCTGCGTTAGAAAAGTGGGTGGGGGAGGTGGGAGCGATGATCGCGAAGTCCAGCTCGTCTGCTAGTGAAAGTAGGTCGCGTCCTACATGGTTTGTGTGTTTGCACAACCAGTTGGAGTGTTTAGCATTGAAATCGCCGGCGATGATCTTCGCGTCGGGGCCTTCGAGGAGGGTTTCTAGGTCCTCTTTGAGGATGCGTTGCTGAGGGCGATTATAGACGGAGGAGATTTGCAATCAACCGTGATGTGCGGTGTGGATGCTCACCGTAGTGATTTCAAGGTACTCTAGGTCGGGGGTCGGTATTGCGACGTGTTCGATGGATGATTTTACGTAAATTGCGGTTCCGCCGCCGCGTCCGTCACGGTCATTCCTATAAAGTGAATAGCAAGGGAGTTTTGCCAGTTGGCCAGCTCTGAAGTGGGTTTCGTTGACCAAGATTACATCAAGGTCGTGATGGTGCGCGAACGCGAGAAGTTCATTTCGTTTGGCTGAAAGGCCGTTGGCGTTCCAAAAAGCCGTCTGCAAAGTGGTGGGTTGGAATCTGGGTTTAGACATTAACGGGTGTGAAATTAGTGGCTTTGGCGTTCATGATTATTTCAATATTGCGGACGAGTTCAGCATTGGCATTGAAATTACGAAGTTGTTCAAAAATTGCTTTTGTTTGTCGGAAGGGAGCCTCATCGTAGGAGGTGGTGGGCGTGGGGGTGGGATGTGTTGCTTCCCTGTGAGGGGCATGCTGGCTAGCGACTCCTAGATAGGATGGTCGATTGGGGCCTTGGGAGGAGGGGTAATTGTAAGTGGGGCGGCCAGCGAAGCGGGAAGATGCTTCGCGGGCTGAAAGTTCTCGCCGCTTGGGCTTGGGGAACATAACGCAACCTTTATAGTTTGCGGGGTGGTTTCCTGTGCAGTTAGCGCAGGTGGCGGGGTCCTCGCGGATTTTTTGGCAAGCCTGAGTGAGATGATCCCCTGCGCATTTGACGCATTTGGGGGGGGGGGCGGCAGAGGGTTTGGGCGTGTCCGAACCGTTGACAACGGTGGCATTGACCGACCTCTGTACGTTTGTGGGGAGTTTCGGTGCGGGTGTTTATTGACAGGACCGAAGTCATGTCGAAAATTCTCTTGGCATCTGAATTGTGGGTTAGATGGACAAGGTATAGTGGCATGGGTTTTTTGTCGCGACCTTGGCGCATCTGGAAAACGGACTGAATTTCGAAATGTTGAGATTCGAGGTCTTCCTTGACCTCGGCAGGGGTGATTGTGATCGGAAGACCACGGATGACCACTTTGAGTGGTTTATCTTGGGGGAGGGAGAATGAGTGTGAGGGGAGGGATTTTTCCTCAAGTAAACGGCTGAGGGCCCGGTAGTCTGTCTCGGTGGCTGGCTGGATGGAGATGCCATCCACGAGAGTGCGAATTTTAGTTGTGGCGATTTTACGTTCTTGATGGATCAAACGGTTAATAGCTGGCCAGTTTTCCTTTGTCCGTAGGACAATAGGGGGGATTCGGCTGGCGGAGGTATATGTTGGGTGTGATGCGCCCTGGGAGTTCGAGAGGGGGACGTTAGTATCGATTGGGGGGCTGGTAGTGTCCATGCCGTCATCGTCATCGCAATCGGCTTGGGTGTCGGGGGGGGGGGTGTCATCTACCTGGAGACAGGAGAACCTGTTCTTGGTAGCAGGCCCTGAAGTTTCACTGTCATTGCTGACATTGGAGCGGGCGCGTTTTAAGTTTCGGTCGCTGGGGGTGACGAAGGTGTCACCACCAGTGGAGGTGGAAGCGTGGGTCTCCATTGCCTCTGAGGGAGGTTGGGCGGTGGAGAGGGTTGGTGCAGTCTTGACTGCTGAGAGCGAGCGTGTTATCGGCTTTGAAATACTGGATTCCATAAGGGGGCGCGGTGGGTCGGCTTTCTTGGTGGTCGTGGCTGTTTTAGTTGTTTTTGTCTTTGGGACTGTCGTTTTGGCGGAGGTAGTCGGTAGAGGGGGGAAGGGGGTCTTGTCCTTCTTTTTCCCTGAAGGGGCAGTCGGGCGTGTTTGGGTAGTCGGGGGTGATTGTGCTACCGGAGGTGGTTGCACGACCTTGGGGGGTTCGTCTCTGGCGATTATCAGAGCGGTTAGTCTGCTGACTTCTAAGCTTAGGCGTTCAATTGTGGCAGCCTGGGAGGTTGAAATGGCTAATTGTTCGTCAAATCGCAGGAGAAGACTTTCGTAGTTTTGTTGGAGCGTGTCTTTGTCAGTCGTCATTTTTACAAATAATTCAATAATAAAAATAAATTTTTAAAATAATATTATGTTGTAAAATCTGTAAAATATTTAAAATGTTGTGAGGCAACCTTAAATTTATCTACTTGGTCTTGATTCTAACTGAATGCAAAAGAATTTGCTGACTTGAAATAGTTTATCTAAATGCACTTGAACTTGAAAAGAATTTGATGAATGAAATAAATTTTAATCTGAATGAACTTTAAAAGAATTTGATGATTTGAAAATATTACGTTATGTTGCGATAATATTATCTGAAAATAACCTAGGTTAATAAAAGTTTACTGACCTGATTATGTACACTGCTGTACATCGGCTGATGACTTCGAAGGGGGAAGGGGCAAAAGAACGCGCGATCTTATTAATGTGACGTAGCAAGCTACGTCACTTAACAGATGGTTTCTATTTTTGCCGGGAAAACTGGGAGGGTCACTTATAAGCGTTTTTAAACGCTTTGTCGGCAAAATTTAAATAGATAAGGAACTTGAGGTGTCACTATTCACTTCTATTTTAAATTACGTTGAGAGAAAAGCAATGAAAATTGCTATTTGAACTTAATTCGTGAAAATTAAAGAGCGCAAAAATTGACGTGCGGTGTAGTCGAATGCAAGCAAGCGACTGCCTCTCCGCAAACGGCTAAGTCTAAGACTAGTTCAACTTGCACGTACCGTCAACAAAATGAGTGAGATTCCACCCGTTTACATGTAAAATTATGTACTTTCAAAGTCGATTTTCTCTATCAAAAGTTGGTTTATCCTGCTATAGGAGGGTTGCCGCTGTCATTTATTAACATTAAACTACCCGAAAGTCACCAAAAAACATTAAAATTCGATGATGGAACATTGTCACCGGTCCCAAGTACAGAGCTGTATTTTTTTTGTCTGCCGAACCACTCTCCATTTGCGTCCGGGTTTTTTTATCACGCTATTGGCGTATTCACCACATTTTCGTGCATTCGGATATAGCTGCGAGCAGCCGTCCATAGTACGATTTGAAAGGCAACGTCTGTTGCCGAATTATAGCATTTTTTACCCTTCAGGTATTAGGCCCCTCAAGCAGACTTCTGTTTGGGACCACTGGTCCGGAATTTGTGAACCATTTGTTTATAAAATTGTGAATTTGAGTCAGGAGTTTCCTGTACTGTATCTTTCGGAGGTTAGTAAAACACCCTTTACCTCTCTTGTTTGTTTTATTGCCTCCACGGCGCACAGTGGGGTATTTGGCCTCAAAATGTGGCATAAAATACAAAAATCAAATGCTACATGCATATTCCCTATTATGATTTTTGTAAACTACACTATCTTGGGCACCATTGTGTGAATTTATATAGGAACATTGCTCGTTCCAACTTTCCACTACATCGTCAAAAGATGCTAATAATTTGCTGAGGGGAGGGGGTTAACACATTCTTTTCAAAGATTATTTTTGCTAGAAATCGTTATAAATTGTAACTTTTACTTATGGAACAAGAAGTTCAAATATCTTAGATAAAGTCTGTAATAATTGATCTTTAAATAAATATGGTTACAATCATATAATGCATTGTATTAATTTTTGTAAAAGATTATCAGAAACAAAAGAAGATTTGAATATGAATGAAGGTAGATGAAGTTACTATTTTTTTTTACGGATAATACTAATACTTGAGACTTTAAAATACATTTTTTGGCTGCGAATCTTTGCGAGGTTCTTTTTAATTCGCGTTTTACTTGGAGAACTCAAAAATTTCTAAGTCACCCTGTATATAGTTTTTATCAAATTATTTATCAATTTTACATGGTTGGATTCGTTTTTTTGAATGTTTACTCCAGAAATAGTTAAATTTGCGTTGCTGCCTATAGGTCAGTTAAGCGAAGAAGCACATGAAGCTTGCAATAAGGATTTCAAGAGATATCGTGAACATAACTCGAGAAAATGTAGCCGCGAAAGTTCAAACAGAGACGTTCTAAACAGATTTCTTTTAACCTCTGACCCTGTTATAACAAACAAAAGAGAATTACCCAAAAAAAACCTTCGATACTTATCTCAGCAGATATTACATTTATTAAAAGCCCCTACTGACCAAGTCATTGATGATCAAACAGATTTCCGAGAGTGACGATGACGATACGATGCGATCGATGGATGATGACGAAGAAGATGACCAAGACATTATTTAAAATGTTTGCTTTATTTTTACTTTTAACGCTATTACTTGAAAAATAAATATAAAAATTATTAACTACTTCCCTTCTGAATTTTTTAATTCGTATCCATTAAATATTTGTTGTATTGTGATATCACAACCTGTATTTTCGGATAAGTGTATATTTACATGATATTTACACATATCTTCCAAAAACTATTTCTGTGTTTTTTGCTGATGATGTTAATTTTTCAAAGTTTTTCAAATAAATTCATTTTCTTAATAAATAAATGCACCAGAATTATGCAAAGTATTTTTTAGATACTACTAAGAGCCCTGAAAATAAATATCCTACTTAGAAATCCGTTGGAATAGTATTTGATTTAATGCCACCTTTTGAGGCCAAATACCCCACTGTGCGGCGCCCAAACCGCAACGTCTCAATTCTTTCTTTCAGCTAGGTGGATTGTATTCTAGCACTGTCGTGCAAATTCTAAACGAGCTCACGCCCAGTTCGCTCTCCGACTGTGTGGCTAGCTGTCCAGCGGACTTAAGAGGCGAAGGTGTCAGCAATCGACGCTACACACGCAAGCCCCCTCACCACGTCAAGGTTCAGGTACATTCGAGGGGGCATTGAAGGGATCTGGCACTTATCTACTTTTAGCAAGTGGATATTTGATATTTAGAAACATAATAGATAATTTTTAGTTGTAGTACTAAATAAAGTGGGTAAAATTAGGTGGGTACATGCAGCTAACTCAAAATAGCCCAAATTCGAGTTACCTAGTTGTAGTACTAAGGGGACGATATGTATCATTCCTAAAAGTAATTAGGCTAATACAGGCTCCAAGTCAAAAATTATACAATCAATTATAAAATCTCAATTTATAACGTCAAAATATAATTATATTTTATTCAGCGTCCAAAAAGAGTAGTTGCTTAAACAGTAAGAATCATGGTAAAGACGAAAGAATATTCCGAAGATCTGAAAAATGCGATTTTGAAATAATTGAAAATTGGAGACTCATTAAGGACAGCATTTAAGAATATGGGTCAGCCTTCAGCCTCCAACTTGCTTATAAGAATACGGGTCGGCCTTCGTTGGAGGCTGAAGGCCGACCCGTATTCTTAAATGCTGTCCTTAATGAGTCTTCAATTTTCAATGATTTCAAAATCGCATTTTTCAGATCTTCGGAATATTCTTTTGTCTTTACCATGATTCTTACTGTTTAAGCAACTACTGTTTTTGGACGCTGAATAAAATACAATTATATTTTGACGTTATAAATTGAGATTTTATAATTGATTGTATAATTTTTGACTTTGAGATTGTATAATAATTGAGATTTTGACGTTTAAAATAATTACCTCCTTGATTTAAAATACTATTCTTTTCATTGGTCGAAATTTGTGTGACGAATTTGCGTTAACAATTTTGTGTGACGAACGATTTTTTTCAGTTAACTGCCCGTGCAATACCCGTGCGATAAGAAGCATAGCTTCAAAAGTTGAGAAAAACAAAATCATTACCACATGATGAATAGAGCTAAAAATGAAAAATTCAGAAAACATCGATTTTATTGTTTTACGGTTGGTAGAAGTTTGAGGTTAGAAAAGCACATTGTTTCGCTTTTTTCAAATCGTACATCATTTTAAATTTTTTCCATATTAAAAGTTCTCAGCAGGATCGAAAATGACTGAAAAATTTGATACAAATTGGGACGTGGACAATTATTACGATGAAACCGAACCTGAACACCATTGGCAATTACGTCGAGCATTTATGATTGCACACCAGGATAAATTTTCAGAAGACTACCTCGTTTCGTTGGCTCGCGCTTTCACAAACATAGAATTTATGGGTTGCAGGTAAGCCGAAGTTTGTAACTGTAAAACCTCAATAATTTATCATCAAAGTTTTAGCTACCCGGTAGCCGTAATGCAACGTGTAAGTGAATTATCAAAGGACGTTGCTCGAGACTATCGCGAGAGCAAGAAAACTAAATTGCAGAAGACGTTTGTAAGTGCTACAAGCGCTGCAGAAAGCAAAGTAAACCGTAAGTTCTGTTTTATCATTCTTTCGATGCCCTACTTAACACTTCTTTATTTCAGGTGGTAACGAGGGTGGTAACCCCCCAGGAAAACGAAGCAACATTAATGAAATCAATAAATTTCTTTACATTTTTACACTTCCAAACTTAATTTAAAAAATTCATAACAAATTTCGATTTTGTAAGTAATATTTCTTTGAAAATAAATATAAATTGTATTGAAAATTTTATCAAAATTGAACCATATAAAAATCCTCGTATATAAGGACACAATTTACAAAAAAAATTTGGTCACTTGTCGTTATCACTATGTAAACCTTTGATCGAAACACTAAGTTGCTCCAACTGTTCGATTAATTGACTCATGGTGTTTCTCGAATGTTTTAATCCTTCATCGTTAAGAGATGGATCGTTTGTCATAACTAAATCGAAATGTAATTTGGCGAATTTCTCTTGTTGCTCCCGTATATTCGTCATTTGCTCCATTGTACTTCCTTTACCGAAGGCTTTTAATTTATTTATTTATTTATTTCTACATTAAACGACAAAAGAGTCAATTACATGATGTGTCGTTAAAAATACAAACATATTACTGCCAGCATGGGCGAGCTGAAAAAACTCCTTCTATTTACATCGGAGAAATAGCTTCGCCATACTAATAGTGCAAACAAAAACAATTACAAACTTGAATTAAACTGACAACAAAACTTTTTACACACGAATTAACGTAAAAAAAACATATGTTGGCATGCATTCGCATTGCGAGCCATTCTGCTGACCGCCGAGAACATTAAGTATAACCTTGAGAAAGGCTCTATTGTTGTGTCCATAAATGGTTGGCTGTTGCGGTATTACATTGTTTATCGTGCAGTCAGAGAAAATATGGCATGAGAAAAGTTTGTATATGTTAGATTAAGTTTTGGTAGTAATTAAGTTTTGTTAGTTTAAGTTTTTGTGTTTCTAAAATTAAACGCCGAATGATAACTTGGGATAGGCAACACAAAAGACTGAAAAATGAGAGATGAGAATCAAAAGGGTGAATAAAAAAAGCAAGAGGGGTTGCCGGGGAGATATAAACAGGAGTTGAATGGAATGATGCAAAAAAAATAGTCGTATAAAAAAATTGACGAGTCCGATTTTATGAAGCGAATAAGATAGTCGCAAAATCGGGAGTTAATTTGAAGAAGCGACAAAGTGAGTCGCACAATTATAAGAAATTCAATTAAAAAATTGAATTGAATACTGGAGTTCGCGTGTGCAGCACCATTGGAAGAATAAAAGAGAGAGTTAATTTGAGAGCCACAAGTGGACTGAGATTGTTGCAGGTCAGAAATTTAAAGCAAAAGCAGGACAAATTGGACCAGGCGATTTTTGATAAGAAGATAGTGAATGTGCGCTATAGTGTGCGAGTCCAGCCGAGTTATCATCCACATAAAAAAGGTTAGCATAGAATTTGTTTAATTAAGTTGTTCGATTTTCATGTTTATTTGTTGTTATTTGTTTATGTTAATCTTATGTTAGTTGTTCATTAAATGTTCTTAAAATTTAGATTTGCGTATTTTCTTTGACTGTGTTGATCAGACATACGGAAGCAACAAAATGGGCGAAAGAAATACTTTCCAATGTATCGAACGCATCACATAAAGTAATGAAATTCATCAACCAAAGCAAAGAAAAACTCGAAGATAAGGAAAACGCACAAAAAAATGTTGAAGACATGAAAGAAAGCACCTTGAAACTTGTAGAATTTATACTGAAGGGCAATGACAACATACGAGGGACGGGTGAGCCTTCAGCCACCCCTCCCCCGTCCAAAGTAAACACAGCAGAGGCGGTCCCTGCCCCTGCCACCCCCGCGAACCTCCTCAAGGTCCGGGTACCCAAAGAAACAATTTCTTCCCCTCAGGAAGAGCCCAAAAAGCAGGACCCACCTAAGAAAGAATTGGCAGAGTCCAACACCCCGAACCTCTTCAAGGTCCGGGAACCCAAGGAAACAGATTCTTCCCCTAAGGAAGAACCCACGAAGTACAGCCCACCCAGGAGGTACCAAACAGCAATGAAGAGGGCTGCCATCAGCAGCCCCCGGAGCACGCGCAAGAAATATAAAGTGATTGTCTACCCTGGAGAGGGTAGCTCATTCCTGTCAGCGGAAAACACAAGGGCCGCCCTGACTAGCATCAGAGCGGAAGATCTTGGAATAAAAGCAGATAGGCTCTATCTGACAAAAAACAAAAGTGTCGTGGTGGAATCCTCCCACCCTTCGGTCAAGAAACTAGTAGGCAGCACTCTACTAGCTAAGAACCAATTGATGGCACGGGAGCCTTCAGCTACCTGGCCATCAATTGCTATACAGATGGTAGACAAATCCGTCTCTAAGAATCAAATCATAGCGGAAATAGAAAGAAATTTTCCCGAGGCGGTCAATATGGCCGGGAGTTCGTGGCTCAAAAGAGCCAATCCCGTACATACCAGAATAAGAACACACAACAAATGGATCCTAGAGCTTCACCCTCTGATCCATGAAGCAACAATCAAGGAAGGTAAATTCATAGTGGCTTGGAAAAGCTACCGAGTGCGGAACCACATCGGAATTGCCCGATGTTATAAATGCCAACGTTTTGGCCACACAGCCAAATTTTGCAAAGGAAATGAAACATGCGCCTTTTGCACCTCAACAGAACACGCTTCACGTGACTGTGTAGTACAAAAGGAACCTGCTATGCATGTATGCGCCAACTGTGTCAGAGCGAAGCTCAGTGACAATAAGCACTCCACAGGATCAACCCTGTGTAATGTATATAAGGACCGTCTTATGGCCCTTGCACAATCCATAGCAACCACTATTGACAACGAAAGAAATAACCGTGACCAATAAGATCTAATCCTAAAAACTAATAACCGTGATAAGAAATAAGGTTTGAGTGTACCCAAAAAAAGTCAAATAACTATCGAAAATGAAAAATAGATTACAAATCAAGACATGAAAACCGATACTTACCAAACATTGATGAAATAAAAACGCCCACGCAATCCATTGTTAAGACCTGAAACAAACAAAACAGAAACCAACATATCAAAAATAGGCAGATTATATGTATGTAACAATATACCAAATGACACGCGGTTTGAAACCCGATTAAAAAATTCATAAAAAAACGACCAGAACTTGATAAAAACTCTAAGAATGATTTTATAATTGTGATGAAAACATTAACTCCCCGCCAATTTGCAGGGTCCATTTTATGATGAGGTTGGCAACAACCTCAAAATGTTTTTTTTATTTTATAAATAAATTAACTTCAATTGTGTTGATCAGAATAATTCCACCGTAAAAGCCTAAAGAACCTGCAGCCTGAGATTAAGAGCAAGTCGTGTTCACGGTTCACGGTGGACATAGCACTATATAAAAAGTGACTAAATTCCTCAGTGATCTTTGAGGAACATAAAAGTTAATTCTCGACAAAAGCTCCGGACTGTCCACAGAACCACTCACAAGGCCAACCATGAACCGAACATCAGTCACCTTCCTTCTCTCCGCAAGCGTGGTAAGACTGAGTCTATGCAATAAGCTCTCATAGCCGACATCGCGGTGCGAAATACCCAGCTTAAAGGCAATGTATCTAAGAAATCTCTTCTGTACCCTCTCTAATCTATCGATATCAGATTGGTAGTAAGGAGACCAGACACAAGAAGCGTAGTCCAGACGGGACCTAACAAGTGAAGTATACAAACATTTCAGTACAAAAAGGTCGTCAAAGTCGCTTGTATTTCTCTTTATAAAGCCCAGTACTTTCAATGCACCGTTGCAAACATTTGCTGTATGCTCAGTAAAGCACAATTTAGTGTCCATCGTGACACCCAAATCTCGGATACTGGGAACCGACTCCAACGAAATGCCACTTAACGAATAGATACTCGGGGCGCCGCAACGATGGCGGCGGAAACGAATGTGCTTGCATTTTGCAATATTTAAACTGAGTCTATTTACCTTGCACCATACACTCAGCCTATCAAGATCCGATTGCATATTAAGAACAGAGATGTTGTCAGAAACTCTGATATAAATTTTCATATCATCCGCAAAAAGCACGACGCGTGCATACCAGAAACAGTGAACTATGTCATTTATGAAGATCTTAAATAGCAAAGGGCCCAAATGAGAACCCTGAGGAACGCCAGACGTAGCAATGAAAGGTAGCGAAAAAAAGTTTTTAATTTTGACAATTAGAGATCGCCCAGATAAGTAGGAGTAAAGCCACTGCCATAAAGAGCCGTTTATCCCGATTGACAATAATTTCTGCAGCAATATAACATGGTCGACACGGTCAAAAGCCTTAGCGAAGTCCGTATAGATCGCATCCACTGCAACCTCAGAGTGAAAAGCGCGGATAATAAAGTCCACAAACACCAATAAATTTGTAGTGGTGGAGCGCCCGCCAGTAAAACCATGCTGACTGTCGCACATAACGCCCTTCAATGCAGAAGACAGATAATCATTGACTATTGCTTCGAAGATCTTAGGGATGTGAGATAATATCGCTATCGGGCGATAATTCTCAATAGAGTCCCTGGAGCCCGATTTAAAAATTGGCACAACAAAGGATTCTTTCCATACAGCAGGAAATATTCCCAGTGCAAGTGACTTATTAAAAAGAAGCCATAGAGGAAAGGCCAGCGACACCGCGCAGCCCTTTAAGAATGCTGAAGGCAAACCATCCGGACCAGCTCCTTTGTCACCATCGAGCAATCTCAACCTCTCGAAGACCTGAACCTCATTTACTCGATATGAGTGCAAGTTCAGGCTGGTGACTTCCACCACCTCGCCGCAACGGAACTTGCCGTTGGGAGAGGAAAAAACAGAAGAGAAATGACTTGCAAATAAATTAGCGATGCTCGTACCGTCACGCGCCCCTTCACCTCGCAATTGCATCGAGTCGGGAACAGTGGCGGATACAGAAAAAACTCAAGGGGGGGGGGGCGCTAAAGATATCTTGAGCTACCTTTACTTTTATCGTAATAAAAAAATAATCAAGTCATATGCAAAGTTTAAGAAAGTTTTATTTAAACTGATTATACACATTATACGTGATTATACACGTCAGAGTCGACTTACGAAAGAAACGAACGAATAGCGTGCGGGCTGGCGGCCCCGCAAGGGGGGGGCGCGCGCCCCCCGCGCCCCCCATATGTATCCGCCACTGGTCGGGAAGGCCGTTCTCAGTTTTCCTATTATTAACATAATTCCAAAATACTTTGCTATTGTGCTTGATATTAGATTGAACTTTTGAAATATAGTATTTATAACAAATTGATGCCTGGGCCCTGCAAAGCGACCTCAGGTCAGAAAATTCTTGGTAAAAGGATTCATTATGAGTGCGTTTATATAAGTTATGAGCCCTTCGTTTACGCAAAATATTTTGTTTTAATTCTGGGCTAAACCACTTGGGATACTTAAATTTGTTTTTAATTTTAATTATTGGGACATGTTTCTCTATCATGGCATAGAGTACGTTATAAAAATTACATATTGAGTCATCCAGATTAAAGGAGTCCGCAAGTAGCATTTCCCAATTTACACCAGAGAAGTCGTCGTTTATAGCTTCAAGATCGCAAGCTTTATAGTTGTAAACGGTTTCGCAGTACTGAAGAGTTGTCGCAGGCTTCTTTGTCGCAACACTAATCATTAATGCCGGATGGTAAAGGTCGCAAGGCACCAGCAATTCCGATGCGATCAACACCGTATCGTTTAAAACGTTTGAAAAAATCAAGTCTAGCATCGAACCATGAGCATTCCGTGTGTCATTTAGTTGGTAGAAATTTAAGAATGCAAAAGTTTCAGCAACAAAATCACCGTCTAACTGAGATTTTTTACCCGAATGGAAGTCGTCTAGTAATCCTAGCAGGGCTTGTTCCATGTGGCGAACATCGGGAACTTCAGAAAGAAAACAATGATGGCGTGCAGTTGTATGATTTGTAACTACTGACCATTGTGTGCACAAGCGGTTATGGTGAAAAAATAAACTAAGCATAAAAATAAAGAAAATAAATTGCAAAAAAATTATCTAAGAACTAAATGCTTCTTTCATCTACAAATGGACAGTCTTTTACAGAAGGACCGCCAGGTTAAAATCAAATAAAATTTTTTATTATATCCCTATTAAATAAATATCTAAGTAAGGCCCCCACTTATGGTCGTATTCCCCCTGGGGATGGAAAAGGACAAGTTTATGTGCTCTCGATTGTGAATAAATAAATAATGTAAAGGATTAGTTTAGAGGGTTAATCGGTGCGATTCTGATTTGCACATGGTTATATAATCATATTGTTATGACTAGATTGCTATCCTAAGTTAACCATCTCCGTAACAATGTTACCGAAAATTGCTATTTTGTTTAAACACGCATAATCATGATTGTTATAATTTAAGCATAACCAAACCTTGTTATAAATAGTTCAAATGTACCGTAAAAATACTACAAATATGATACATCGTTCCATCAGTTGTGAATTAAAAACTTTAATTTTGTTTTGTAATATCAACGTATATCAAAATAAATTTTTATTCGAAATTTTTTTAAGTTATATTAATTAATTTACAGTTTATACACTTTTGTTTGTGTTTTTTATTTTTAATTTAACTAATTTTTTGTGTACAAAAAGAATTTATATACAATATTGTTACATTTTTTTTTAATATGGTCGTGAAGGAACAAATTCACCTCCTTCAATCGCCCATTAAATCTGTTTATCAAATTGAAGAATCTGGAATATTTTTTTATCCTTTAAACTTTTTATGACGCAATGAGCATTTAAATTTTTGTTTCATAATACAGGGTGGCGCGCGGCAGACGCATGGATTTGAAAATGGAATAAACCGCAGACTGTTACAAAATTACCAATTTTTTTATTTTTTCCTGTTTAATCAACACGGGAAATTTAATTATCGGCCAAATGGCGCCCCTCACACTCCTAACACTGAGTAAGCCCTTTTTTGAAGTTTTCGTGCACTCTTTGAAGTATTGCCACATGAATTTCGGCGATTTGGGCTCGAATGTTGTTTTTGAGGGCTTCCAGGGTCCTGGGACGATCGTTATAAACTATAAAGTAAGGATTTTAGGTATCCCCACAGGAAAAAATCACAAGGGGCCAAATCAGGCGAGCGTGCTGGCCAGTTCAAATCGCCTCTAAGAGAGATGAGGCGCCCGGGGAATCTGTCTCGCTAAAAGTCCATAGAAACCCTTGCTGTGTGGGCTGTGGCTTCATCCTGCTGAAACCAGAGGTCTTCCAGCTCCATACCGGATGATCGAACGGGGGTTTGAAAAATAGGTCTGCACACAAAAAACACGTTGTTCAACGGACCACTCCATTATGGCGACTGACACCAAAGACTGACACCGCGTGGAACATAAACTTCCCTTCCCCCTCTTTCGAAGCCCCCCACTTCCAACCGTCTAAGACTGTTAGAAAGGGAGCAATTGCCTCTTCAAATCCATACGTCTGCCGCGCGCCACCCTGTATAACGAATTAGGCATTTCCAAGTACGTCACAGTGACGTCATTGGCTCCACCCCGAACAGCTGATGCTCGATAAGTTTGTGATAAAAGTTAACTTCTATTTTAATTTTATTAATTTATTTTCTTTGAATATTAATTTCTACAATAAAACTAGCAGAGTTTCTGCTTATAATAATTAAAAATATGGACTAACATAAATACACTTAACTAACACTTATTGAATAATTATTTAACGTTACATTATGAATACTCGTAGAATACTGACTGAAATCTAACCGACACAGGTTTTATGTGTTTTGCAAAATTTGTCCATTCAACGAATCTTATAATTTCTAGAATGTTCGAGAAAATATTATTTGCTAAACTAGCAATGAAAAATAATTATAATATTTGCATTTCCTCATTACATCATGCTACGGAAAATTACTCGGTTACATAATTCTTTATGAGAATATAACTTCTCCCCCTATAAGTTGAAAATTTCGGAGCTTATCGGTGACTAATTTTTCAGCAGTGTCCAATTCGATTTCGATGACGTTTTGGGTCTCTTGATGTGGTGATTTGATTTGATTTTCAGGCTGATAATATCTATACTTTTTTTTTACACAAATGAAGATTTTATAAATTACAATTAACAATAAATGGTAAAATAAAAATGATAAAATAGATTAAAATTGTCCAAACACTTGTTTTTAAATTGTATCACTGTATTATTGAATCTTTTGGTTATTAAGTTCACTTTAAATTTTGTTAAGTTCACTTCAAATCTACTGAGGACAGTTCTAATGATTTCACTTCTAAATTAGCACTAAGAGTTCCTTTGTTTTTGGCAATTTTGATGTCGAATACTTCAAAGAAATTTTTTTTTTTTTGGAACTTCGTAACTTGATGTCTTTTAATTATTTTCGAATTTTGATGTTTAATTTAATGGTTTTTCTTGACATTAGTTTTCCGAAGTTGGAGTAATATTGCTCATTTACAATAAAGAAGTATGAATTTCGAAGGATCATTTTAAAGTTGTTTTCGGAAGTAGGAATTGATAAAGGATAATTTGAAGTCTTGATGAAGACTTTTAATATTAATAATTTTTTTTTCAAATAGTAAGATAATTTCTAATTTTGGTTCGAATAGTAATTTATCGTTCGAAAGGTAGTTATTAATTCTGAAATTGTTGACATCATAGATTTAAAAATTGTTGATAGGTTAAAATTTTTGATTTCGATTGATTTTATAAATTCTTGTTTGTATTGATCTTCGACGGGGATGTTATGAAATATAAGGTTTATGAAATTATATTGTTTTCTAAAAGGTGAAATTGATTTGTAAAAAGGGTGCATATCAAAAATTTGGATAAACGTCCAAGATGAGAATTTTGATTTATGCATTTCCTAATTGTCCAATATTTCGGTAATATCGGGTATAGGATATTTGCCATTTACTGTAATTTGGTTCATTTGCTGATGCTGGCATGCTAGAAATCTGAAATGCAATTTGGTCTTTCTAATTCTTTTAAATGAATGATTTCGGCTGTGTTATTTTACTGTTGATTGTGTTTTTAGAATTTACTTTACATATTTGCGTCAGTTTGGTAAATGTATTGCCATGAAATGCTACCTTTTTCTATGACACTTATTTTTTGTTGTGTCCCGACCAGCAAATGAGACTTCTCAGGGTCAAAGGTGGGTAAATGGTCCAGATACAGAGAAAAAACACTTTGCCAAATAATGCTATTGTGCATTAAACTTTGAATAAATTCAAAACTTTAAGTTACGCCAGAACCTTTTTTACTTATATGCTGTAAATGTGAATCAAAAATGTACTCAAAATAAATCAAATTAAAAAAATACCTTTGTTTATTCAATTTCTAGACAATTCATAAAATTTTTTATCAAAAAGAAACAAATCAAGTGTACAAATTATTTTCTGAATAACTAAAAATATACCCCTTTTAAATTAAAAATTATATCGCACTTTTAATATTAAGCAATACGCGCTAGCAACGTTTTTAACCGCACAAAAGAAAAAGAGCTCTTTAACAGTCTTACCGGCAACCGTAGAAGACAAAGCACAGCGAGTCGGGCTTCCGTGAACGATATGCTTCGTAAAAACGGCCTGCTTATTTTCTCCGAATGTGATGACGAATAAAGATGAAGATGTACCATAAGTTCCATAACCAATAAACCCCACAAAACCAGTGGTATCCATAATTTTTACAACCTTCCAAACAAATTCCAGAACTTCTTGAGAAAAGTTAAATCTACCATTGCTTCTTCTTTCAAATTTATAAATTAACTTCACTATCTGACTTTGAATAACTTTTATAAAAATAAATCAATAAATTCCAACTTTGTAAAATTCACAATTTCGTACGTCTTTTCTCTTCAAATGTTCGTTCCCCAATCTTTTCAAAATATCCTCTCCCAATACGTCTGTACTCGCCGATCGCTCTGGGGAGAGTTCCATAATTTTCACACTTATCTTTTTTCGAAATTTTCACGAGCAGGCGCGTTTTAATTCCATCCTTCTCTTTTCCGAAATCAGTCCATCCTTTTCCAAATCACTAATCATTTTTAATAATTGCCACTTAATATCACTTTTCCCTAATAATTTTAACAAATATTAAAAATTACCCAATTTGTTTCCTCATTCTATTGACTTACTAATATTTTATTTTATGCTTTTGTCTATTACATTAACAATTTTCTTTTACAGAGGCGGCGTTCATTTAAATCAATTTACCCCGAGTACAGAAACAGATATGAGGCAACAGCATTTTTAATAACTTTCAAGTATTCGAGATTCTGGCATAGCAAATATTGACCAAATCATAGTGAATTGACGAAAATTGCAATTGTGTTATAGCTCATTCTCTGGACCACGCAATCCTCGGCTTAATTATGTTGTATTCAACCCTTATTCTGGGCAAAACACGACAGTATCTATAATCATTAAATATGCTTGTTAGTCCATATGTAAAATTTGAAAATTTAGGATTTTGAAAATTTGGAATTTTTAAGTTTTATATTAATTATTTAAAATCGTGTATTGTGGAATTGCGTGAAAAAAAGAAAATTGCCGTTTTGTTTTTTGGAGATACTAAAAGTGAGTAACGGTCAATATAGTGGTTACTGAATTTTTTCTTTTTTTTGTTATTGATTTTTAAAATTAGTTGTGTTTTATTTATAAAAAGATGACAATTTCTGAAATTTTTTCTTTTAAAATTATTGTTTGATTTCCTATTTGTGTGTTTGAGGTTTTTCTATCTAGATTTTGTCTTTTGAAATTTATAAATTCTAAATAAGGTGATTTAGTTAATTCTGATGACTTTAAAATTTGAATTTCTGATTGAATTATTGATTGTTGATGGTTATTTAATTTTTTTCTTTTTCGGTTATTGATTTTTAAAATTTGCTGTGATTTGTTTATAAATAATTTGAAATTTCTAACCAGATTTTGTCTTTTGAAAATTTGTTGTAATTTATTTAAAAACAATTTGAAATTTTTAAAATGTTTTCGCTTTTAGGCTTCTATACAAAGTATAGCAAGAAGCCTTATGATCTGGCTCCGTGTCTGTCCGTCCGTCTGTCCGTCCGTCCGTCTGTCTGTCCGTCCGTCCGCATAATTCAAAATCACACAGAGCGTTTCAAATCGTGTTGAATATACTCAGTGTGTATAGAGGTCTAAGAACTGGGTACCCAGTGCGCTATTATTTTGGAAATAGCTGTCTTATATAGACTTATATCTGTTTTAGGCTTCTATACAAAGTATAGCAAGAAGCCTTATGATCTGGCTCCGTGTCTGTCCGTCCGTCCGTCTGTCCGTCTGTCTGTCCGTCCGCATAATTCAAAATCATACAGAGCGTTTCAAATCGTGTTGGAAATACTCTGTGTGTATAGAGGTCTAAGAACTGGGTAGCCAGTGCGCTCCAAATTGTGTTGGGAAACACTCTGAAAATGAGTAGATATGTGAAGAAGGTTGCTGAAATATACATAACTGAGTGGTTTACCTATATATTGTTGATCTCTTTATTTGATCCGTTGATCTATTGATCCATTGAGTTTTTTAACATGGAACATGTTTTCACGGTCGTTACCTCGCAAAAATCGACACCAAAAAACCGACACCAAAAACCGACAGCAAAAACCGACACCAAAAATCGATACCAAAAATTGGCACCACATGTATAATTCAAATTTATAGTTTATAATTTGAATAGAGTAGATTATCGAATAACATCTTCCCATTCACAATAATGAATTTTCAATAACAAAATTTTCATTACCAAAAATTTAAATCCGAAACCGATCGCAAAAAGCAAATTTGCTTATATAGTAAATTTTTTATTACCAACACAAAAATTAAGGGATTATCCCCCGTGTAACACAACTACGTGTAATACACGGTTACACAACTACGCAGCACTTCGGAAAACGGTAAAAAGAAGAAGAAACGAGATAGGCGCCACTCCCGCGGCACCCCTAAATCTCGAGGAAAACTATGATAAATGGTTTGGTACCGAAAAACAGGTTCCATGTTAAATCTTCATATTTAGCTAACGATAAAGCCCTGTTTAGCGCCCCTTCCACAACCTTATTTAATTCTCGCAAAGCCATTTTTTGTAAAGACATTTTTAGTTCACGTTCAACACATTTAAGTCATAATAAATCATTTGGATTATATAGTATTTTTATTAAATATTAACGGATTAACGTATTAACGTTAATCCGTTAATCCGGATTTAAGTTAATCATTAATAACCGTTATTTTCTATCTCCTCGATTTTTGTTTCTTCTTTTCGTTCCGTTCAGATCCTTCCCCTTCCATAACTTCGATTAGTGCTTATGTTGGTATCAAATTTGGACCAATGAGATTAGGTTTTGACACGCCGCAGGAGAGAGCTGGCATTTTATATATTAAGATATTGTAATATGAACTATTATTCGTCTTCTAATAAGGAATTTTCGAAAGCACGCAGCGATATTGCCAATTCCTGTTCTTCTTTCTGTTTCTTCTTCATATAGGCAGCAGCCAATTTTTCCTCCCTTTTAGGCTTCTATACAAAGTATAGCAAGAAGCCTTATGATCTGGCTCCGTGTCCGTCTGTCTGTCTGTCTGTCTGTCCGTCCGCATAATTCAAAATCATACAGAGCGTTTCAAATCGTATTGGAAATACTCTGTGTGTATAGAGGTCTATGAACTGGGTAGCCAGTGCGCTACTTTTAGGCTTCTATACAAGGTATAGAAAGAAGCCTTATGGTCTGGCTTCGTGTCCGTCCGCATGTTTTTTCAATGCAGACCAAATATAAGTTATACGTATTTTATTTACATAATTTTTCACCTATATAGGAAATTTAAATACGTTGATCCGTTGATATGTTGATCTGTTTTTTTCAATGCATACCAAATCTCTTATTATAAAAGGCCAAGTCCTTCTGTCTGTCCCACGGAAATACCCGAAGCAAACCGAACATCAACGTATCATCGGATCAACGTATCATCGGATCATCGTATCAACGTATCATCGTATCAACGCATCATCGGATCAACGTATCATCGGATAAGTTAATCCGATTATCCTACTCAAAATTACTATATAAGCAGAATTACATTATAACGAAATAATAAGTGTTGAACGTCAACGAAAAATGTTTTCAGGTGAATTAATAAAGGATGTGGAACAGGCGCTAAAGAGGGACTTATCGTTCGGAAAATACGAAGATTTTGAAGTCAGAGAAGAATTCAAACGAGCTACTATTAATTCGTTAAAGGAGGCACTTCGTGAGTTTAGCAGCAATGGAATGCGTAAAATTGATTTAAATATTGCGAAAAAAAAAGTGGCGGCAAAACGTATAAGAAACAGAAAAAGAGTGGAGAAACTGATTGCTGCCGAACAGAAAAAGAAACAAGTTGGAACTTGCTTTAGCAGCGGTTCCTAGGCTTCTATACAACAGATTTAAGAAATGAAATATTCTGAGATTTATATTTGAACTTAAAATGCTATTCTTTTGCTTTTATGTGAAAAAATAATTTTTTATCCGATAATAAAGATACTAATCTGATAATCGAAATCTCTTATTGTCACTAAATTTTACTTATACTATACTAGAATATTTTTTAGCTTGGTAGGTATTAAAAATTCAGATTATCAGAATTACCACAGATATAAACAAGGTGGAACTCGCTTTAGCGGCAGTTCTTAGGCTTCTATACAGCTACCTTTCTGGTGTGGAAAGTTGTTATTATCTGGTTAGTTTTGATCGCCATATAATGTAACATCACATAATCAGATAATCTGCACCAATTAAATTTTTTGCGGTTGGTAATTATCATTTACTATATAAGTAATAACAATCAAACTTTTCCATTCTATTCGAAACTTTACTTCTCTGTAATGTTTGGTCCTTTTTTGAGGTGGACCAATCCTCTCCTTTCTCTTTTATTTACAACTTAACTTCACTAACCACATCATTAAAAAATTATTTTTTCACATCAAAGTAAAATAAAATACAACTACTTTTCTGGTAGTTGTGGTAGTGTACTTTTCTGGTAGTGTAAAACTACCGTTATGAACGTCGACATTTGGTTCTACAACGTTACCTACTTCAAGAACAGCTGCGTTTTTACTTCGTGGATTTTGTCGGCGAATTGCATGACTACGTGAACGATGTAATATTTGCGAAGGGGTCATGTTGGCAATTTGCTTTCGCTTTCGAAATTCGCGTAATTTCCGGTCCATTTTTTGAGGTGGATCCATCCTCTTCCTTCTCTTTTATTTACAACTTAACTTCACTATCCACATCAAGCCACTGCTGTTGTTAAAATAAAATAATAAATAATTAGTGCAGATTATCTGATTATGTGATGTTACATTATATGGCGACCAAAAATAACCAGATAATAACAACTTTCCACACCAGAAAGGTAGCTGTATAGAAGCCTAAGAACTGCCGCTAAAGCGAGTTCCACCTTGTTATTGTTATTAATCAAGATTTTATTTACGTATTTGAGATTTCTAACCGGTTTTTGTTTTTGGAAATTTATCAGTTCTAAATGGTGTGAGTTTATTCATTCAAGTGGTTTCAAATTCTGATCTTCTGATTGAATTGATAATTTTTGTTCTAATTGAACTGGTAAATTCTGTTCTTCCAATTGAACAGGTAGTTCTTGTTCTTTTAATTGACTATTGATTTTTGATTTTCTGACATTGTTTTTGCAGTAAAGTTAATTTTCTATGATTTTGATCCATCAAAATTTCGTTATGCTTTTTTGAATTTAATAATTTATTTGTTTGAATGTCATTTAAATTAAATTTTTGATGTTCAAGATTATTGATATTAATTTTATTTGAATTTTCAATTTCCAAATTTGTTGTCTCTAAATTTTGTTTAATTAATTTATATTATTGATATATTTTTGAAATTTGGTTTCGTAACATTTGCAATTCGATAACATTGTCAGCTATCAGGGGTTCACATTTTTTGGTTGGTTCTTGATTTTTAAATTGATTTTGATTTAAATTTTGGTTAATTGGAAAGTCCGTGACATGTTCATTTATAGGATCAATAGTTGAATCAATTTTTTGAAAAACTTAGTTTTCTCTCAAATTTGCGGTTTCTAAGGAATTTATTAGTTTATGTGGGTGCGGAAAATGATGATTTTTGATTATGTTTTTTACGTAAGAAGTTTTAATGAACCGAGTTTGAAAAAGTGGTAATTTTGTTTGGGGTGTATCAAAGGTGTTGTTTACAAAATTAAGTAGTACTTTTAGTTGTTTCAGCAAATCGTTTCCTATTAAACCGTCATATTTTTTTGAGAAATTGGAAATGTAAAATTTGCATTTTTCATTATTTTTGAAAACTTTAGGTAACGGGGTATATAAAATTTTGCTGTGTTGTGACAATCCACCAGAGGTCTGAATTTGAAAATTTTCGGTTTGTATGTAGTTTTTAAAATATTTAGTTGCTAGTTCTGGATTTATTAAACTATATTTACTTCCCATTTCAATTAAAAATCTTGCCTGAATTTCTGGAATAAATATAAATAATTGATTACGTTCTGTAGTGTCGTAGTCATCGGTATAATTTAAATTTATTATTTCGTTACTTTGAATTTTTTGTTCAAAATTTTCGGATGATTCGGAATTTAAATATTGCATTTGATTTCCACAACAATTTTGTTTATTATTTGGGAAATGTAAACTTACATCATTTCGACGTGTGGTGCATAAAATTGGTTTTAGATGGAAAAAAGCTCCATGTGATCGAAAATTGTTTGTGGAAAAAAATGATATTCGAGGTAAACGAGTTACATTCTTGAGAAACATTATAAAATATAAACAAGGACAAAATATTGTTTACACAGACGAAACTTATATCCATAATTCCCACACCGTTCCTAAATGTTGGGATGACGGAAGTAATAACGGTCTGAACTGGTTACAGTGTAAATTATTGCGACTTCAGCAAAGTGTAAGATTTGCAAATATCAATTTTAATCAAGTTTAATAAATTATATAGATTTCAAAAATTATCTTATTTTCCTGAAATATCCAAACAATCGTCGATTTAAAGCATGGGGCTGACAGGCCCTACGTATGCACTGGTGTGATTTTTATTTAAAATCTACAAAGTAGATATTAAAAAGTGTTTAAAAATCAGGAAGAACATCATAACCTAAAAAAAAACCTCGAAGAATGATATTATGTTCCGAACATAATATTGATTTTACAAATTATTTTTAATAAGCAAAGTTCAAAATAAAATAAATAACAATAACTTTTTTATTAAATTACATGCCTAGTGATATTATATTTTTTTCATATTAATTTTCAAGAACGAGTAATTACGTCTTTTCTTATTCACATTTTTTAAATTTTCGCGCCAAGCTAATGTTTTTACGTAACATTTATATGTATTGCCATGTTTCGCTACTGTACAGATTAAATTTTTACTTATATAGCGGGGAATGTTAATGGCACTTAATTTAATTAGGCTCCGACTAGCTAAACATGAAAAACTCGATAATATGGGTCGTAACTTGGGTCCATCTAGATTAATTAAAACACTCATATACGTCACCTTAAACTAGCAATCTTTCTTATAAAGATAACTCAACCAAATTAAAATTTGTATCTGCTTATTCTTTAATCTACTACTGCTATGGAAAAATTAAATTAAACGCAAACGTTATTAGAACCAAATATAATGCAATTTATTTTACACAATAAAAATTTTCAAGACAAAATATTAGTTTCCTTAAACCTAAACAAATTAAATTTAACAAAATCAAGCATTTGCAATAAATCCCCCAAATTATTATACGCGCCCGAATTTTAAACGGTTTATCTATTAATTAAATAATCAGTGCGACACATAAACTCTTACCGAACTTGGCTCCTCCTTCGCGCATTGTATAAGTTTTGAGCTTTGGCACAAGCTCTACCTACACATTTATGGGAACAAATTCTACAACTAAAAGGTTATTCGCCGGTATGAATGTTTAAATGCTTTATTACACCAGAACGACATGACGATTTATAGTTACAAATTCCACAACCAAAAGGTTACTCGCCGGTATGAACTTTTAAATGCCTTTTTAAAGTTTCTACTCGTAAACATTTATAGTCACAAATTTCACAGCCGAAAGGTTTCTAGCCGGTATGTATTTTTAAATGCTTATTTAAATTAGAACCTTCTGAACATTTATAGTCACAAATTGCACAGGCGAAAGGTTTCTCGCCGGTATGAGTTCTTAAATGTCGTTGTAAACTTGATTTCTGTGCACAAGTGTATTCACAAATACCACAACTAAATGGTTTTTCGCCGGTATGAGTTTTTAAATGGTTTTGTAAGACTGATTTACGTGCACTAGTATACTCACAAATACCACAACTAAAGGGTTTCTCGCCGGTATGAGTTCTTAAATGTAATTGTAAGTGTGATTTCTGTGCACAAGTATACTCACAATAACCACAGCTAAAGGGTTTCTCGCTGGTATGAGTTCTTAAATGTATTCGTAAGTTTGATTTCTGTGCACAAGTATACTCACAAATACCACAACTAAAGGGTTTCTCGCCGGTATGAGTTCTTAAATGTATTCGTAAGTTTGATTTCTGTGCACTAGTATACTCACAAATACCACAACTAAAGGGTTTCTCGCCGGTATGAGTCCTTGAATGTAATATGAAATGTGATTTACTTGCACATGTAAGGTTACAAATATTACATATGAGCTTATGAGCTCTTAAATGACGTATTAAACTTTGTTTAAGAGCAAGTTTATAACCACAAATTGCACACTCAAACAAATTTGAACAATTCAGCGTTAAATCTGTAGTGTCGGTTTCTTCTTTAATATCAATGGAATGATGCAAATCTTCTAAATCAAATTCCACATCTTCCACCTCTTCTGTTTTAATTTCGTAATTGCTAATTGAATTATTTGGAGTTTCCAAAAATTTACCCGTGTTTTCTACAATATGTGATTCTTCCGAAGGTAGCACTTGAACTGCAAGTAAATCGGTAACTGGTTCCATTTGGAGGATGGAGCACTGTAACTGTTAATGTAAAAATCACTCTTCTCAATTGAAGGCGTTAATTATATCGATTATATGGTATCGATTTAGAAAACTACTGCTGTAGTTGACAAATCACAACTAAATAAAATGGCGACATTGATGAGTCAGAGCAAAGAATAAGTCAGAAGCGATTGTGTGTAAGAATATAGCGCCCATCTAAGAGAAGTAAAGAGAGATTTTCTATTGTTGCTTACGTTCAACAGAAATGCTGGTATTACACTATGCAATTTATCATACGAATGACGGTACCTTTTCTTGTATGAACATTTTCTATACAATAAATTGTGCGATAGTTAGGATGGAAGTGTGACACTATGTTATTCGTTGTACATGAAATAAGACGAAAGACTCTTTCTTATTGGTTAATTTTAAAGACGTAAACATATAACAGTTTACGCTATCTAGTGGTTATAAGGTGCACAAAACGCCAATATAACCTCAATATTGCGATTCGCGCGTTATTTAGACCAATAATATATGGGAGTGACTAGCCAAGCACCCGATTGTACATGCGCAGTTGCGTCTCTTTTGTACTTGGAAAAATTCGAATAATTTTCAATCATATTTAAAATATCAAATTTTATTTCCGCGCATTCTGGCTCATACTCAGTTTCACCAGATTATTAATTTGTGTTTATCAATGTTAGTTTATTAATTGTTATTGATTCCTTGCTGGTTTGGTTTTGAATATGTAAATTTGCTTAACAGATAGTAAATTATTATTTATTTCTTAGCATTTGCCATCAGGTTTTTGAAAATTTTTACCTCTAACCTCACTTATCAATAACCTTACTCTCACCTTATCAGCTGCTGCTCTAAACAGACCCGTTGTTGATTTGCCGAACCAAGTTCTTAGGTTCTTAAGCCAGGATATTCTTCGTCTGCCTGGACCTCTTTTTCCCAGCATTTTACCTTGTAGTACCAATTGCAGAAGCTCGTATCTCTTATTGTTCCGCATTATGTGGCCGAAGTACTCCAGTTTTCGAATTTTGACTGTCTTAGGGATCTCTTTTTCTTTATGTATTCTTTCCAGTACATTGTTGTTCGTGACATGCTGTACCCAGGAGATCCTCAGCATACGTCTATAGAGCCACATCTCGAATGCCTCCAGCCGCCTCTCGGATGCCTCTGTCAGGGTACAGGTCTCCGCCCCGTACAAGAGTACCGGAAATATATAGCTACGAGCCATTCTCATCTTCGTTGCCAGGCTGAGATCATGACTTCTGAAAACATTCAACATCTTTACAAAGGAGGCTCTGGCTCTTTCTATTCGACATCTAATCTCTAGCGAATGATCCCATTGCTCATCCACCGTTGCTCCGAGATACGTATACTTTTTGACCCTTTCTATACGGTTGTTGTTAATAATCAAATGTCCTGGAGGTACTGTCTCTTTACTCACTACCATGTACTTGGTCTTGCTCGTATTTAGTGCTAGTCCATACCGGTCGCTTGCCTCTGCTACTCGGGTCATCAGTTCTTGTAGGCCCTCCAAAGTATCTGCAAATACCACCGCGTCATCTGCATATCTTATGTTGTTTATGCACTGCCCGTTAACTGTTATTCCGATCTCTAAATCATCTAATGCTTCTCGGAATATTTCTTCAGAATACAAATTAAATAACAAGGGTGAGAGGATGCAGCCCTGCCTTATTCCGCGCCGGATTGGAATTTGCTCTGTGATATCTGTATCAACTGTAACATTTGCAGTCTGGTTCCAGTACAGGTTTACGATGATTCTTAGATCTTTATCATCTATTCCCACTCTCCTGAGAATTTTCTCGAGTTTTTCGTGTTGAACTCGATCGAATGCTTTTTGATAATCTATGAAGCAAGCATATATTATATTACAGTTCATATCTCTGCATCTCTGGACTAAAACCTGCACGCAAAACAATGCTTCTCTTGTTCCTAGTGCATTCTTGAAACCAAACTGAGTTCTTCCTAAATGCTCTTCACAAACCCCGTGTATTCGTCGGTGAATAATCTTTAAAAACACTTTCAACAAATGACTCATGAGACTAATAGTCCGGTAATCAGAACATTGTTTAGCACTAGACTTCTTAGGGAGGGTCACAAAAGTCGACGTCAACCATATTCTTGGTATTTGTCCAGATTCATAAATTTCATTGAAGATTCCCGTCAGCCAACCCAAGCCAACCTTATCGAATAGTTTTAGAAACTCTGAGTGAAAATCGTCGCGTCGGGGCCAGGAGCTTTTCAGTCCTTCATGCTTGAAACTGCATTCCAGACTTCATCCCTGGTTATGAATGGGCCCGATTCACATGCGGCCTGCCTGCTCTACCTGAGCACCAGTCACAAAACTTAACTTAATAAAAACTTTGATCTTACCTGCACCTCGGGAACTGGCTAGCGACGCTTTACGGCCTAGCTCTGCGGAAAGCAGATAGGGGGGGTCAGGCGTGCCCGGAATGAATACCGGCACCCTCGAACTAAACTCAAACAAAAGGCGCCACGCCCTTATGTCGCTAAAGTATGATATTATATTGAAAGGGCAAAAGCTTGTGAAATAAAACAATTCCAGTGCCGATAAAAGTTTAATTATGCTAAGTGTTGAGCTTAGGTTTGTGTCCCAACAGTGGACCAAAACAAAGTAATCGGCTATAATGCCACACACAGCTATGCACACAATTACCAAAAATGTGTAAAAACAAATCAATACAATTATTATAAATAATTTATTGATATCAAAAATACTGTAATTTTACTACCTATTCAGATCTGATAAGCGCAAATTAAATAGTCAAAAAATTAACAAGGGGATAAATTCCCTTTTCAATATTTATAGCAAAACAAAATCAGTTATGATGATCTTCGTTCTTGTCAAATAGCGTTTAATCGGCGCAATACGCACAGCACAAAACAATTTCAAAGTGTACCTCACTTTTCAAAAAAAATTATAACAAAACGCTCACCCAATTTGTATCTTGGCCGTGAACCCTTGATTCGCCTCTTGCGATGCGCCACTGGAATGCCTTAATGATGGTGTTACGTCAAATGTCAGATATAAATTATCACGTTCGGAAGCTGATATAATTGCCGTAGATAAATACCCAAATAGTGTCCAGTTGTTAATTGAACGGAGTGGCAGATGTTCGCCACCAATTGATTATCATAAATATATAACGGTAAGTCGTGATCAATGTTGATAAGCAGAAAACTACCATTAACCAAAATTTGCAAAAATTTTCAGGCTGTAAAAAGCTTTATCCGCTGCTGCGATCGATCCAAGAATTGCTTATACAAAAGCCAATTAACAGGATCGTGAGATTGTTACCCGTTATGATCCAGGAACACCCGACTTTGGTAATTACTAATTACACAAAAAAACGCTGTAACCAATCTGCTTTTCACCTGAATTTTTACTAAATTCAGCCAACAACACGTTCACTTTCGTTGAAAAATCTCTATCTGTTCTTGCTATCTCCTGGTATCAAATTGGCCTTGCAAATTATTCAAATTTGAACATTCAAAAAGAATTTTTATGTACAGGGCAGGACAAAAGTAAGGTAAGCTAGAAAATTAGTCTTACACAATCCTAATAAAATGTAAAATTTCAGGTGATAACCAGCGTAATAATTTTGTAACCGACTAAATGTCGTAAGGACGATTTGGGCCGGCTACACACATTCATATGTAGGAGCGTGTGATGATCTGTCATCATCGAAAAGATCTTTTAATACTGTAAGTGTGTAAATTGCTTGTTCAATGTGTAAAATTCCTAGTTCATTGTGTAAATTTGTTTATGCATTGTGTAAATTTACATGACATATCATCAGCATCATTAGTACGTTACCATTATGAAATGTAAATTTTCGCACTGCATGTGTAATATTACTAATCAAATGTGTAATTTTACGTGCGTGCCTGTAATATTACAATCCATAAATGTATTTTTTTTTAAATTACACAATTAAAATGTAATTTAGTGTTAAATTATAATTACACACGCTCTCTGTATTTTTGCAGTTCTTATAAGTGATATTACATATCAGTGGAGTAAATTTACATTATAAGTGTAAAATTACACGATTAAAATGTAATTTTTATGCTAAATTATAATTACATACGTTCTCCGTATTTTTACAGTTCGTATAAGTGATATTACATAACAGCAAGTCAATTATTATTTATTTAAGTTTTAAATTTAATATACCTACAACATATTTTATTACAAAAACTCCAAAAATATTGCAAAAATAAAATGATTTCTGATATAATGAAATATTACATTAATTCTTATACGGAATATTAGGGACACAATTTTTTCATTTTAGGCTTCTATACAAAGTATAACAAGAAGCCTTATGATCTAGCTCCGTGTGTGTCCGTCTGTCCGTCCGCATAATTCAAAATCATACAGAGCGTTCAAATCGTGTTGGAAATATTCTGTGTGTATTGCCATGTATCGCTACTGTTTAGAATAGAATTTTTGATTTTTATAGCGGGAGTGAAATGGCACTTAATTGATAATGCTCCCGACCAGCTTGCATGAGACTCTTTTATTTATTTATTTTTTTTTATTATTGCAAAACGAAATATTTTCATTAATTAAACAAATATAATCATTTAGAAAAAACAAAAGATTAGTTTTCATCAATTAGGAAAAAATCAAATTTACAAAAGAATCAAATAAATGTTTATAGTCCTAAATCTTAAATCTTAAACACTGGGGGAATTAATTAATTTTATCAATTTTAAATATTCATTCTAAGAATTGCGGATACGGGATTCGAAACGATGCCGTCCGCTTTGTGATGCGCTAGCCTATCCATTTGGCTATCTCCGCGCACTTATTCGTTTTTAACGCACAATTATTATTGTTAATTTTTACATACCTGCACTTTCACAAATAACAAAATTTTACTTAATTCCTTCCCAAAGTTCTCATAAAATTGAACAAATAAACCCTCTTTTGCTTTTTCTTTTATAACAATCTTTTTTTTAAATATTCGCGTATACAAAAATTACGCTTGTTATGCTTCAGATAAGGTGATGCAAGCAGTTTATTTAGAGAAATCGAGAAGATTCAGGTGTAAGTTATTTGTCATAATGGTTCTTTAATTGAATATTTTAATCATGAGCATTATACCAGAATTTATGCATTTACATCAGACCACCCCCTATAATAAACAGAACACCGCAGTATAGAGGTCTAAGAACTGGGTAGCCAGTGCGCTACTTTTAGG
This sequence comes from Podabrus alpinus, assembly GCA_932274525.1. Lineage (NCBI taxonomy): Eukaryota > Metazoa > Arthropoda > Insecta > Coleoptera > Cantharidae > Podabrus > Podabrus alpinus. Next base: position 88,806,459 of record OW026455.1, on the reverse strand, counting down.
CTTCTATACAAAGTATAACAAGAAGCCTTATTTAGGCTTCTATACAAGGTATAGAAAGAAGTCTTATGGTCTGGCTTCGTGTCCGTCCGCATGTTTAAGAGCCAATCATAACGTTGATCAACTGATACGTTGTTATATTGTAAATACTTCGTCTATATAGTATTGCGTTAATCTGTTAATCCGTTGTTTCGATTCGCTAATGCAATTTATAAATACGCAAATGTTCGAAAGAAATCTCTTATTATAAAAGGCCAAGTCCTTCTGTCTGTCCCACGGAAATACCCGAAGCAAACCGAACCGAATGCATAACGGATAATTGTATTAACGGATCAATATATCAAGGGATTATTGTAACAACGGATTATTGTATCAACGGATCATTTTGTCTATATAAGACAGCTATTTCTAAAAAAGCATTATGTGAACTTCCATAATGGATAATGAAAATTTTGAAAATCCTGCTGCAAAGCGACGGCGATTGAATCGTGAGAGAAAATCACGTACAAGAGCTAATAACACAGAAGAACAGCTTCGATCACAGCGAAGCTGACGCTCGGTCTCATGCGATACGTCGACAACGTGAAACTTTGGAACAAACTCAAGCGCGGCAAGCTGCTGACGCTCGGTCCCATGCGGTACGTCAACAACGTGAAACTTTAGAAGAAACTCAAGCGCGGCAAGCTGCTGACGCTCGGTCCCATGCGATACGTCAACAACGTGAAACATTAGAAGAAACTCAAGCGCGGCAAACTGCTAACGCTCGATCCCATGCGATACATCGACAGAAAGAAAATCGATACCAAAGTCAAGCAATTCAACTCCAAATAAGAGCATTGAGATTTGATGAATCTCACGTTACTCGACACGATTGTGGAGAAATGAATTCCATCTGTCAGTTCTGCGGCTCCAAGAATTTTGCCAAGGAGCGTCCAGTTGATAAACAATTTAACAACTGCTGTCATAAAGGAAAAGTGAAGATTCCGCAACCGCTCGATCAACATGGGAATCTATTGTTATATCCCGAATTTCTTTGCTCTATTTTTTCAGATTCAGATAATCCTTACTACAAGAACTTTCGTCAGCACATCCGCTCTTACAATTCCTCGGTTTCTTTCGCTTCAATGGGAGCAGAGATTGTTTCAATGCCGGGTAACGGACCATACGTTTTCAAAATTCATGGACAGACGTACCACAGAACCACAAACCTGTATCCACCTGAAGGACAAACAAGAAAGTTTGCACAACTGTATGTTACTAGATGATAGCCCGTCCGAGGACGGGTAGCTAGAAGGACGGGCAGGCAGCCAAGGTCATATGGCTTTTGGATTGCACTGAGAGCTTTCCTTAATCTTCATTCAACTTAAGTTACCTTGGGTAGCTGCCCGTCCTTCTAGCTACCCGTCCTCGGACGGGCTATCATCTAGTTTACTAATAAGTTAAAGATATTTTCAAAGAGGTCTCCCTATATAAACTACTTGTTAGGCTTCTATACAAAGTATAGCAAGAACCCTTATGATCTGGCTCCGCGTCTGTCCGTCTGTCTGTCCGCATAATTCAAATCTAATCAGAACCTTCGAAATTGTGATTGTGACCGCAAAAATTTAATTAGTGCAGATTATCTGATATTACATTATAACAAGGTGGAACTCGCTTTAGCGGCAGTTCTTAGGCTTCTATACAGCTACCTTTCTGGTGTGGAAAGTTGTTATTATCTGGTTAGTTTTGATCGCCATATAATGTAACATCACATAATCAGATAATCTGCACTAATTAAATTTTTTGCGGTTGGTAATTATCATTTACTATATAAGTAATAACAATCAAACTTTTCCATTCTATTCGAAACTTTACTTCTCTGTAATGTTTGGTCCTTTTTTGAGGTGGACCAATCCTCTCCTTTCTCTTTTATTTACAACTTAACTTCACTAACCACATCATTAAAAAATTATTTTTTCACATCAAAGTAAAATAAAATACAACTACTTTTCTGGTAGTTGTGGTAGTGTACTTTTCTGGTAGTGTAAAACTACCGTTATGAACGTCGACATTTGGTTCTACAACGTTACCTACTTCAAGAACAGCTGCGTTTTTACTTCGTGGATTTTGTCGGCGAATTGCATGACTACGTGAACGATGTAATATTTGCGAAGGGGTCATGTTGGCAATTTGCTTTCGCTTTCGAAATTCGCGTAATTTCCGGTCCATTTTTTGAGGTGGATCCATCCTCTTCCTTCTCTTTTATTTACAACTTAACTTCACTATCCACATCAAGCCACTGCTGTTGTTAAAATAAAATAATAAATAATTAGTGCAGATTATCTGATTATGTGATGTTACATTATATGGCGACCAAAAATAACCAGATAATAACAACTTTCCACACCAGAAAGGTAGCTGTATAGAAGCCTAAGAACTGCCGCTAAAGCGAGTTCCACCTTGTTTTGAGGTGGACCAATCCTCTCCTTTCTCTTTTATTTATAACTTAACTTCACTAACCACATCAATAAAAAATTATTTTTTCACATCAAAGTAAAACAAGTAGTTTATATAGGGAGACCTCTTCGAAAATATCTTTAACTTAGTAAATTTCTTTCGAACATTTGCGTATTTATAAATTGCATTAGCGAATCGAAGCAACGGATTAACAGATTAACGCAATACTATATAGACGAAGTATTTAAAATATAACAACGTATCAGTTGATCAACGTTATGATTGGCTCTGAAACATGCGGACGGACACGAAGCCAGACCATAAGGCTTCTTTCTATACCTTGTATAGAAGCCTAAAAGTAGCGCACTGGCTACCCAGTTCTTAGACCTCTATACACACAGAGTATTTCCAACACGATTTGAAACGCTCTGTATGATTTTGAATTATGCGGACGGACAGACGGACACGGAGCCAGATCATAAGGCTTCTTGTTATACTTTGTATAGAAGCCTAAAATGGAGTCTTCGGCTTCACCTGCCGCTTTTTATGATCGTAGATGGACGGTACGTATCGGCTAACCCTTGAGAATTACCTCGCGTCGGAGAGACGGGGTTCTCCTAAGAGATTCGTGAGTACTTAAACGGAACCTTTCCTTGCACAATAATTATTACCTTGTGGGCGCCATGCCCCAATAGGGCTTTCGTTACCTAGTTGCCTTTCTCGAGACAAAAATTGAACTTAAAAAAATAAAACTTGACTAAATGGAATGCACACGTTTAATAAAAACAAGCAATAACGCCTACACCGCGAAGTGAAGAAGAAAGTTTTCCGTTGCCATCTTCATTCTATGCCGTTCGCCATATTGCTTGGTTCGTCCGCGTTTAGGAATGATTTCTCTATCCAAGGACAGGAAAGTGCCCTATATTTGCTTGTTCATGCATCCGAAGCTATTGGCAATAAAATTAATGCAGTTGTTTATACCGGCAACCACATTCGGTTATTGCCATATCTGGCTCCCCTCACTTAGTTTCGCCTGCTGATCAACGCAGTTCCCAGGGTGTGGCACGTGGAGCCATAAGTGAGAGTTGGGTATCCTGCAAGGACCAGTTACCAAGGACCATCTCTCGTTATCACGCTCGATGTGACCGTCCCGGTACTAAGTACTACCTCTGCAGCATAACCCCTACACCCCTTTACCTTATCCTCCCGGATAAGGTAATGAATAGAAATAAGTTTGAATAGAAATATTTACAATCAAAATATATATTTGATTAAAAGATAGATAGGTTAGATCGAAAATTTGAATTTTCACTTGGAACCGAGTTTGAACTTTGTTCGATAATTTGGCACTTCATCGCTGAAGACAAACGTGATAGCTCTTCCCACAGAGTCAAAACGACTTGCACGAGCAACACTATGTAAATAACTATGTGCATCGGATGGCATATAGTAATTGATGATGGTGTTTATACCAACAACATCCATTCCACGTCCGAAGATGTCTGTCGCAAATTACTTTATATTAATTCTGGCCCAAAGCGGCTCATGGTAAGAGGAAATCGATGTGTAGATTCCGGTAGCTGACACTTCAAAGTTGGAAAAAATCGCATCAATTTGCGTGCCATTCCGCGTAGTGGGTATCGCTGGCGACCGAATTTGGAGTCCTAGTTCTCTAAGTGCATGTTGTAGGCCATTACTTTCTTCCTTGCTGAAATCCTCATTGAAATCTCCAGTAACCAGAGTACGTGGTACTAAGTATAAGCAAGACATCTGCTTTTTTATTAAAGAGATCATTGTGTTACAATTAAACCCTGGTGACTTGTAAACGACAATTATTCGGATGTTAGAGAAGACAATAGAAGAAACACTGCAGGAACCTCGTGAGTCGTATTCTATTTCGGAATTGGTGTCTATAATACATTCATGAACAGACGGACAACAATACACACGTACACCAATCGGTCGACGGACATCGTTACTATCTACTGATGCAGCAAGAAGATGATCTCCTAGCGGAAAATTGTCACTTGAGAGCGTCCATGTCTCCGCCATAAGGATGATATCCGAACTCTTATAGACCTCATCCGATGCATAGAGACTATAATGAGCAGGAAGTGACTGGACATTGTGAAAGATGACTTGTATTTGTCTGTTGCTATCATTCCTAATGCGCAAATGTTCAAATGAAGGCATTAGCTTCATCTCCTGGTGTCGTTTGAATTCAATAGATATCGGATCATTCTCTTGCGGCATTTTTGTCTTTTTAATGATTCCAATAAGAAATAATCCTGATGCTTTTGTTGCTCGTGAACATGCGACATACAGAAGAGCACGCTTGATTCCAGGAGTAAAATGGACAACAACGAGCTCGTATGTGGATCCTTGGGATTTATGTATAGTTTGAGCTTCAGCTGCATTAAGTGGGAATTGCGTCCTTGTTACCTTTGTGGCCGAATTCGATCGTGGCTGGATGACGACCGTACATGGTGAGATGGGAGTCCATTCCGAATCAATTTGAAGTTGCTGACTGAGGTTAATATTGCGCAAACGACCCAAGTAACATTTTTCCCTGTGAAATTAAAATTTCTCTGGTAGGTCCCTGGCAAATACCTGGTAGGTAACTAAAACAGGGTTTACGGCTTTGCCTGTCTATAGGGATTTGTCAGGTACCTGTTAGCATGTCCTTTGTAGGGCCCTATTAAATGCTTGCGCTAGGGATTTGCCAGGTAGCCAAATACAGGTTCCTTGTAGGGCCCTGTGAAATGCTTGCGGTAGGGATTTGCCAGGGAGTCATATACAGGTTCCTTGTAGGGCCCTGTGAAATGCTTGCGGTAGCGATTTGCCAGGGAGTCATATACAGGTTCTTTGTAGGGCCCTGTGAAATGCTTTCGGTAGGGATTTGCCAGGTACTCATTTACAGGTTATTTGTAGGGCTCTCTGTAAAATGCGTGTGGCAAGTTGAACAACCAATAATAGAAAACCTTTGATTAGTAGACCAATCAAAGTCGACATCGACGTCAAAGTAAGAAATTCATCGCAAAAACTTTGAAAATATCGCAAAAAAATAGTAATTTTGATGTAAAAAAAAATCGTTCTACAGTATCGTTTGGAATGTAATTCTAGTAGGTTGTAACGAAATGTCGGAGGTATCATTTTTTTTACGTATTTATGCTCCGAGCAACATGCGTTACACTTTGAAATGCAAACAAGTACCCACGAGCGATGTTTTCAGGCAATTATAACAAGTTGCGATGAAAATTCCGACAACATTTTTTTCTCTTTTTTTCACTTTTTTATTTTACGAATACCTGTACAATTACATTTCAAACAATACTGTACAACGATTTTTTTTGCATCAAAATTACTAATTTTGTTGACGTGTTTTATATGATGTCGAACCCGCCACGTGTTTGAAAAACATTTTTTTCGCTTTTTTCCATTTTTTATTTCACAAAACACTGTAGAATTACATTCCAAATGTTACTGTAGAACGATTTTTTTTTTTGCATCAAAATTACTCATTTTTTGCCATAATTTCCGATATTTTTGCGATAAATTTTTTAAATTTACGAAAAAAAAAATGTTTGGCTTCTTTTTTGTAATTCTTGGCTTAGTAAGAAGTAAGAAGACAAAAAATCATTGAAAACACACGAAAATTAAGAAAAATGTCATTCGATTCACCGAGTACAGCCCTCTCCGCGAGTTTTATTACAAGTTACGATGAAAATTGGAACAGCATTTTTTTCGCTTTTTTTCACTTTTTTATTTTACCAATCCCTGTACAATTTATTACATTTCAAACAATACTGTACAACGATTTTTTTTGCATCAAAATTACTAATTTTGTTGACGTGTTTTATATGATGTCAAACCCGCCACATGTTTGAAAAACATTTTTTTCGCTTTTTTCCATTTTTTATTTCACAAAACACTGTAGAATTACATTCCAAACGTTACTGTAGAACGATTTTTTTTTTGCATCAAAATTACTCATTTTTTGCCATAATTTCCGATATTTTTGCGATAAATTTTTTAAATTTACGAAAAAAAAAAATTTTGGCTTCTTTTTTGTAATTCTTGGCTTAGTAAGAAGTAAGAAGACAAAAAATCATTGAAAACACACGAAAATTAAGAAAAATGTCATTCGATTCACCGAGTACAGCCCTCTCCGCGAGTTTTATTACAAGTTACGATGAAAATTGGAACAGCATTTTTTTCGCTTTTTTTCACTTTTTTATTTTACCAATCCCTGTACAATTTATTATATTTCAAAAAATACTGTACAACGATTTTTTTTGCATCAAAATTACTAATTTTGTTGACGTGTTTTATATGATGTCGAACCCGCCACGTGTTTGAAAAACACGCTTTTTTCGTTTTTTTCCATTTTTTATTTCACGAAACACTGTAGAAGTAGATTCGTTACTGTAGAAGGATTTTTTTTGCATCAAAATTACTCACTCACTCACAAAATTACTCACATTAAATTTTTGTAGTCATAAAGCAATTTTACAACTAAAATAACAACAGCTCGGTGGCACAGAAGTTAACGCTGTCGGACAATGAAGGAAAGGTTACGGGTTCGATCCTCGCCACAAGGTAAGATTTTATTTCTAATTTTCAAAATTTAATTCCAGACTCCAAGAGAAACAAAGAAGACGACAACATCATGACATCATGAGATATATCACCACCAACAAAAGTTCTTACTAATGAGAATAAATAATGAGAAATGGGTAAAATAAAAAATTATATGTTGTAGAGTTAAAATTGTTAAAATTAAAAATGTAGCAAAAATTAATTTTTTTATAATAAATAAATTATTAAATAAATAATTTTTATAAACAATAAATTTAATTATAATCAAAATTTTTTTGCACCCTGTTAATCGCATATAATAACTCCCTGGTAGATCCCTATAACAACTCCCTGGTAGATCCCTGCGGTAGGGACTTACCAGGCCCCTGTGAAAGGTACTTAGTAGATCTCTAGTAGAGGCCCCTAATAGGTGGTCCATTTGCCCCTGGCGCAAGCCCCTACCACAATCCCAACTAGGGTTTTAGACAGGGACAGGGACCTGTGAGATTTGACTGGTAGGGATTTGCCAGGGGCCTACCAGGTTAAAAATGTTGCTTGGGGAAGCTTCTGTCCACTTCGGGAATTTTCAAACTTCACCCAGAGACGGAGAGGCTTTTGTCTAGATGCATCCAAAGTACTAATACCAAAGTCAATTCTTTCCAGAATGCATCCCACACCGTTAACCAAACCGTCACTTGTGTCTACATTCACTGTCATGATATAACGTCCACCTTCTTTGAGAAAGAGGCTTGTGTGAAGTCCCTGTGTCTTAGATAGAGGTGCAGATGCTATCCAGTTGAGGAGTGCAACTTTGGATGCCTCGCTCGTGTAAGCAGAAAGGGAATCCTTGGCGGTTGAGATGGCTTGATTTCCTGGCAAACAGGATAACGCAAAACTATTGTGGGCATCAACTGCTTCATTCGTGTAAAAAAGATGAATAGGGCGTCGGCTTACTATTTCTTCAGGCGTAGTTGGAAACTCACGGGATTTGAACAGTTTCAAATCATCATCAGTCATCGTCCCTGACGCCATATTGTTTAATGCAAGAGCAAAAGCTGCATCATCGCGTTGTCTCATAATTGTGGTCAGTTCATGAACAGTAAACATGTGCCATAAGGGTTTGTTGAAAAGCGACGAAATCGAATTCGACATTGTTCCAGCCAGAAGGGATGTTGCCATAACAGGTGGCAGCTGCCTGAAGTCGCCAACGGCTATGACCGATATACCACCGAAAGGTTTACATCCGTCACATAGGTCTCTCAATCGTTTGTCGATCATTTCCAAAATATGTTGACCAACCATACTAATCTCGTCTATGATAAGAACACGAAGTTCTGAATAGAGAGTGGCCATTGTATTAGAGACGCTGTCTGAGAGCTTGCTAGCTTCTTTTTGGTTCACGGGAAGTTGGAATGCGTTGTGAATTGTGAGTCCGAAGATATTAAATGCCGCTAATCCGGTAGGAGCCGTCAGAAGGCCAGAAGGTTTATCAGGATTCGAATTAACTTTATCATTGAACACTCTAATTAATGCTTGGTATAGAGTTCTAATTACATGAGACTTTCCTACACCGGCACCTCCCTTTAAGTAGGTGTAGATGGGGATATCGGGAGACCTTTTGAAGTGATCAAGCAGGTGAGTTACAAAATCCCGTTGTTGAGTATTTAGCGATGCGAATAATTCTTCAAACTCTTTATTGGGAATTCGATTAGGAAGCGTAAACTTTTCAGACATTGGGCGTATCACGTCACCACCAAAGTCAATGGCACCAGCAGCAACGGGGTCGATTAATTCGAATTCCTCCTTAATCTCTTCCGGTATGCTATCAGATTTGTCATCCTCAGATTGACGATCCTCACTCAATGCGCTATCCATAGCGACATCCAGAATATCTTCTTGAAAGGCATTAAATTCGCGACGATTGGCAGAAATTGCTTCTATATTATCAGTCGCTATCTTCTCGCAATCTTGATTTATAATTTCGGTTTCCTCATCCCTCCAAGGAAGATAGAGCATCACTTGTTCGCGGAAAAAGTTGTGACGATCTTTATTCTTGTTGTAGCGGACGTGGCGAATAATTTTTGGAAATGTTCGCTTCCAAACGTATCCAGGTTTGCCATTCTTTAGCGGAAAATATTTATCGATACTTTGTAAGTCTTCAGTTTCTACAATATCATCGTTTTCTTGGGCCATCTGTGTACTTCCTCGTTTTAATGAAAAATCATACCAAGCTGAAAATTGTGCAAGATTAAGGTTAGATAATGCTTCTGGTCGTGAACTATATCGTTGTAAAAGTCCGTCTACAAAGACATCTTCAGAGTCCGGACTGAGATTTTCTAACTGAATATTAGTTTTAATCATTCTGGTTCGTTGATCGGCTGGACCTGTTGGTATAAAAATGCATGCCTCTGTGCATCGGCTCATTGGAATCTGAAGCACGTTGTAAGCAGCCTCTTGAGCAGAGAGTTCACTGTTCATGTGATGAGCCGCACCAAGAGCCCGAAGACGCTGAGCCAAAGACTTGTTACCGCTTCTGACATCTTCAAGAACCTTACGCAAGAGGTCGCTAGTTCCACGATCACTCTTGTTAATGTAGTCAATGATGTAACAGCAACAAGCATAGGCGTCTAAAATAAACTGAATATCCATGTTAGATTTCTGGAGTCTCAGGATTTTCTCACTATATGGATTTATGTAAGTCTCACACGGCCGCCTCCGAATGACGATTTTAGGCTTTTTCAAGGAGCTTTGAATAGCAGAAATGTAACGATTTCGTGTCATGGATAAATCTTGTAGAAACCCCGCAAATGTCATATCTGAAGAAAGTGGCAGTTCATTCGTATCAAGATAGTCACGAATCTTTTTGTAATCGCGTTGGAAAATCTCAATTTCCTCCTGTTGCTCCTCGAATGGATGGAGAATAATGGTTTCGTCCATTGGGAAAAATGGAATTCCAAACCGACATTTGACTCCTTTGTGCTTTTCTTTCTACATGTGTGGGTGTGTCGATGAGTTTGAAAACACAAAAGCTGGTGAATGGGATCATATTCAGGCCAGTTCGTGGAACAAGTTATAATTTCGTCAACAAACCGGCAAACATCTTGAGTAGAAGATGAGTTGGAAGCATCAAAGTTTGGTGCGCCATCAATCCACAAGATCATATGGACGTGTGGACTTCCTCGATGTTGGAACTCAATGCGATGATAGGAATGCCTAATGGATCGGTTTCCAAATGGGCCTTGAGAGTTTTTCCAGGTCTTGAAAAGAGCAGAAGTGCGATGTTCAAAATAACGAGCGCAAGTCACGGGATCGCGCTGAATAAGTAATTGTTTGTCATTCTTTGACATATTTTGTGCTTCTTCTTCAGAAATTGTAATTTTGTCAAGAATATGCTTGAGAATCACAATCAACTCGTTCCATTTTAGCTCAGCGGCACTAATAGTGATGAAGAGATGAGGCAAATTGAACTGACTGACCATCCTTCGGACTTTAAGGCCTTCTTGATGCCAGTGATGACATGAGTTTCGTACTCCTTGTAAAACCTTAAAAGCATTATCATCATTAACTAACCCATCCACAAAATTAGAATGACTAATTTGTTCCGCAGTGACTCGGATTAACTCTCCATTGCGTCTTCGTTTACGAAGGCACACCTTGCGATTATCAGAAATTCTCTGAATTTCGAGCGATTTGGCCAAAAACAGTAAGAACTCGACATTTTCAACGGCACGGCGATCACTGTTACGCGCCATTGATTTGACAAATTCGGAGCGGCTTAGTAATTTACCATTACTATCGGATGGCTTCATTCGGTGCCCGGCAAATATTTGAGGAAACGTAAGAAAATACGAGTCAGGATCATATAGAATAGAGATTGGTTGGTTTCCTTCCGCTGGAGCCATCCGGATTCCCTCATCACTAGTAATTAAAGTCTCTCCTCTGCCAGGATTTACGTCATCGACTTCCTCTTCCTCTTGAACATCCATCGCAATTTCTTCTGGGTTTTCGTGTAATGCCACATCAATTTGATGCTGACATATCTCGGTCCAATTGCTTGAAAGAGTGATTCCGTATTCACGGTAAAGCGGAGATCGGGTAAGAATTTTAGCGGCATCCATCACGCAAGCCGGACGAATGTTACCAGCTGTATAATTTCTCGGAACTTCAATTTGACGGGCGAGTCGGATGTGTAAAACATCGTCCTGATTCGGGAGTCTCGGAAGGGATTGAATGGTATTGTCTATGGAGACTGGGACGTTAATAATTCGTCCTTTTGTTCTCATCTGTCCATGCATTCCATATATAGCCCAAATGGACTGAAACACATGTCGAGCTGAGACCAAACGGGCTTCCAAACGTGTCAGATTCTTTACACTTTGTGGAACATAGGGAAACTGCAGATCGTTGGAGAGACAGAGACGTGGAATCCGGTTTTGTTGGATAGTTCTGTGACAAGTTGAGCAAAATTCAGCGAGGTCTGAAGTGGGTGGAACTATAATTACTGAGTCGATGAAGGATTGCTGCTTTCCAGCTAAAAGGAGTTCGGTCATGCTGTGAGTTTTAATGGAGTAGTGAAAAAAGAGTCCCCCACATGAATGACATACGTGAGTGCAGCCTTTGCGAATTTCAGCTTCAAATCGATTTATTTCATCTTGCCATGGGCCTTGCTCGCGAATTCTACGGAGATTATGTTCGTGGATGCGCACGTCTTCATCAAGACGAGCTTGACGATGGCTTTCGGTGTTGTGAACTTGTTCCTGTAAACGAAACGAAGGATCTTGGCGGGCTTGACGATGGTTTTCAGTGTCGCGAACTTGTTCCTGTAAACGAAACGAAGGATCTTGACGGGCTTGACGATGGTTTTCAGTGTCGCGAACTTGTTCCTGTAAACGAAACAAAGGATCTTGACGAGCTTGACGATGGCTTTCTGTGTTGTGAACTTGTTCCTGTAAACGAAACGAAGGATCTTGTCGAGCTTGACGATGGCCTTCGGTGTTGTGAACTTGTTCCTGCAAACGAAACAAAGGATCTTGACGGGCTTGACGATGGCTTTCGGTGTCGCGAACTTGTTCCTGCAAACGAAACGAAGGATCTTGACGGGCTTGACGATGGTTTTCAGTGTCGCGAACTTGTTCCTGTAAACGAAACAAAGGATCTTGACGAGCTTGACGATGGCTTTCTGTGTTGTGAACTTGTTCCTGTAAACGAAACGAAGGATCTTGCCGAGCTTGACGATGGCCTTCGGTGTTGTGAACTTGTTCCTGCAAACGAAACAAAGGATCTTGACGGGCTTGACGATGGCTTTCGGTGTCGCGAACTTGTTCCTGCAAACGAAACGAAGGATCTTGACGGGCTTGACGATGGTTTTCAGTGTCGCGAACTTGTTCCTGTAAACGAAACAAAGGATCTTGACGAGCTTGACGATGGCTTTCTGTGTTGTGAACTTGTTCCTGTAAACGAAACGAAGGATCTTGTCGAGCTTGACGATGGCCTTCGGTGTTGTGAACTTGTTCCTGCAAACGAAACGAAGGATCTTGACGGGCTTGACGATGGCTTTCGGAGTCGCGAACTTGTTCCTGTAAACGAAACGAAGGATCTTGTCTAATGGTATGTTTCCTGATAGCGTCCTTCTGGCGTCGACGGGCAGCTGCTGCTTTTCGCTCTTCAGGTGTCAACTGCTTTCTAGGCATTATGAAATTGTGTTGTTTTACCTACTTTATAATAAAAACAAAATAGCTGTAGCGAAATTATATCGATGAGCACACTTTTGTCCAAGCGGTCTATGCGGTATGACAGCTGAGCGTATAATGACGATTTCCTCGCGAATCTTGAGGACTATGACGATTTTTACGGTTGGTAAATGTTTAGGTGCATTATGGGTAATGGCGCCAAAATTGGTTATATAAGTTAGTACCTGTATGAACCTTATACAGTCGACTCTCGATAATTTATAATAACCTACTTTATAATAAAAACAAAATAGCTGTAGCGAAATTATATCGATGAGCACACTTTTGTCCAAGCGATCTATGCGGTATGACAGCTGAGCGTATAATGACGATTTCCTCGCAAATCTTGAGGACTATGACGATTTTTACGGTTGGTAAATGTTTAGGTGCATTACGGGTAATGGCGCCAAAATTGGTTATAAATATAAGTTAGTACCTGTATGAACCTTATACAGTCGACTCTCGATAATTTATAATAACCTACTTTATAACAAAAACAAAATAGCTGTAGCGAAATTATATCGATGAGCACACTTTTGTCCAAGCGGTCTATGCGGTATGACAGCTGAGCGTATAATGACGATTTCCTCGCAAATCTCGAGGACTATGACGATTTTTACGGTTGGTAAATGTTTAGGTGCATTATGGGTAATGGCGCCAAAATTGGTTATATAAGTTAGTACCTGTATGAACCTTATACAGTCGACTCTCGATAATTTATAATAACCTACTTTATAATAAATACAAAATAGCTGTAGCGAAATTATAATGATGAGCACACTTTTGTCCAAGCGGTCTATGCGGTATGACAGCTGAGCGTATAATGACGATTTCCACGCAAATCTTGAGGACTATGACGATTTTTACGGTTGGTAAATGTTTAGGTGCATTATGGGTAAGGGCGAGAAAATTGGTTATATAAGTTACTACCTGTTATAAACCTTATACGTTGATACTTTGATCCGTTGTTATGTTGATCCGTTTTTTTTGTGTGTTATTTACTTTATATTATATAAATAATAAGTAATAAGCTTGAAGATTTAATAATTATACCGTTTGTTTTATCGACGTTCACTTATATAACTTTTAATCCGCTGATACGTTGATCCGCTGATACGTTGATCCGCTGATACGTTGATCCGCTGATACGTTGATCCGCTAATCCGATGATACGTTGATAAGATTCTATACTTTGATTATATCGCTTCTACACACACTGAGAAAAAAATTATGTAGGAATTTGTTATGCAACAATTTGAAATAATTATTACATTAATTGTTGTCAAATTTACTTCACTTCTTGTAAAATTGACATCAAATTGATGCGAGACGAATTTGCACTTCAATTTGAAGTAAAAAAATACTTCAAATCAAAACAATTTTTTCTCTGTGAAGAGAAATTATTTCAAATTGTTGCAAGACAAATTCCTACTTAATTTTTTTTTCTCGGTGTATACTTTGTATAGATCCCTAAATTAACGGATAATCTGTTTTTTTTAAGTTGGTGATCATTGCCAACTAAAATACTATATAATAATAATGCAAATTGGAATTAAATTCTTTTTGCGAATATTTTTGACATCGATACGATCAACTTCCTAAACTTGGTGAATTATATGTCTAACCCCAGCTTCTTCTCCACTGTCCCAAGACATACTCTAAGTAAATATTGAATATTCTTGGAGGTCGCCATATAATGTAATATCACATAATCAGATAATCTGCACCAATTAAATTTTTTGCGGTTGGTAATTACCATTTACTATATTTACTTCTCTGTAATGGACGGTCCATTTTTTGAGGTGGACCAATCCTCTCCTTTCTCTTTTATTTACAACTTAACTTCACTAATCACATCAAGCCACTGCTATGGTTAAAATAAATAAAAAATAATTTTTTCACATAAAAACAAAAAATAGCATTTTAAGTTCCGAGTTCCAAAAAAAATTTTTACAGAACGTGGCTAGAAAGTCGATATTAAATTTAAAACAAATTTTATTTAAGTATATATAGGTACACGATGTGTTTACAATCACAATTTCGAAGGTTCTGATTAGATTTGAATTATGCGGACAGACGGACGGACAGACGCGGAGCCAGATCATAAGGGTTCTTGCTATACTTTGTATAGTAGCCTAACAAGTAGTTTATATAGGGAGACCCCGTTGAAAATATCTTTAACGTAGTAAATTTCTTTCGAACATTTGCGTATTTATAAATTGCATTAGCGAATCGAAACAACGGATTAATAGATTAACGCAATACTATATAGACGAAGTATTTACAATATAACAACGTATCAGTTGATCAACGTTATGATTGGCTCTGAAACATGCGGACGGACACGAAGCCAGACCATAAGGCTTCTTTCTATACCTTGGATAGAAGCCTAAGGCTTCTTGTTATACTTTGTATAGAAGCCTAAAAAGTAGCGCACTGGCTACCCAGTTCTTAGACCTCTATACACACAGAGTATTTCCAACACGATTTGAAACGCTCTGTATGTTTTTGAATTATGCGGACAGACGGACGGACAGACAGACGGACGGACAGACAGACGGACACGGAGTCAGATCATAAGGCTTCTTGCTATACTTTGTATAGAAGCCTAAAAGAGTTTATTGAAGTAAAAGGTAATTTATTAAATACAAAGAAATCTTTTTCTCTGTGTAGGTTTTTGGGTGTCATCCATTCATGACCATCCAACCATGAATGAAGCGTAAAGCCCGTCTTACATCAGGTTATTTCTGGCGCCATTTCTTGATCCATATTTCTGGCGCCATTTCTTGGGCCAGAAATGACGCCATTTCTTGATCCAAAAATAAAGCCTGTATTATATCAGGCCATTTCATCCGCCATTTCTAGCGCTGATCTTGCGCAGTAGGTAATTTTAGCAAATTACCTGAAATATTTTGTAGGCCAAATATATAGAACCCGTTCTATTTTGAGGCAATTTTCAACGCCATTTACCTGCGAGAGTGCGCAGTAAAATTAAACGAACGTCAAATTGTGAAAAGTTGTGCTACACATAAAAATTGAAATGGATAAAGAAAGCGATTTAATTGCAGAAAATGTGATTGCAGCAAACATAATAGTATTATTTTTTTTACCAACACAAACAAATTTTTAAAAAAATTAAATTTTCAAAGGTTATTAAATTTTCAAATTTGATTTTTTAATTTCAGTGAAAAACAAAAACATTTGCGATTATTTAAAAATACGTAACTTTTAGTGATAAAAGCAACTCATTCCTAGCCCTGCATTTAACAATTACTACCTGCCACAGAATCTACCTGCGCATTCAATCTGTACTGCGGCCGCTCACAGGCAAATTGTTCAAAAATAGAGCACGTGTCAGGACATTTCGAGCCAGGACATTTTCCAAGACATTTGCTGTTTTAAACTAGGCAATTTATTTGGCTCAAGAAATGGATCAAGAAATGGCGCCAGAAATAACCTGATGTAAGAAGGGCTTTAGTCTATGGCCAGCTTTATGAAACCCCTATTAAATTTCTATTTATTCTATTAAATTTCCTCCCTTTTTTTAAATTTCGTAATTTTTCAATTAATCTGAATTTCATTAATATTTTGGTTTTAGCTAATTATGGGATTATTGAAGTGGGGGGGGGGGGACAAAAATTTTCACACCATCCCCCGCCCCATTTAAACTGATTACTTTTAGTATTGGTTTCATTTTTTGAAGATATTGTTCATACCAGCTGAGGGGTCAATTACAGGCGAAATTCACATACACCAAACTACCAAATGTTAAGGACTTCTTTGAACTTCCACAAAATTTTAAAGACTGTCAACCCCCAACTCGGTTTTTCGCCTATAACTAGCTGGCTTATATTCAAGAATTTTTTCAAAAGAAAAATTTTCAAAAATGCCATGGGATTACCCAAGAATGCGTCAAGATCTACATAATCCATTAGGACCTTTAGGAATAAAATTAAACTTTCAGGAATTTACACAAAATTTCAAGGGACTTCCAAATAATCCAAAACATTTGTACACCAGACTTCCATCGTGATTTATCCCTTGTTATCAGCTTACTTTGAAAAATATATAAAATACCTTATATATAAAATACCGTGTTTATTTTTCACTTTGATTTCAAATATCATTCGGTGATTTGATGATCAACACCTGAAAACATGCTTTGGAAAATTTGAATGTTTAGTTTGATTCTGTATCATAAAAATTAACAATATTCCAAATTACCTTTTTCTCCTCTATTGGTGATATTCCTTTGCAAAGGGTAGCTAAATTAATTTGTAATCTGACATTAATTTTAATTACTGAACTTTGAAGTTAAGACTTTATTTACACAAAACAAATAAGTAACTATTCAAGTGTGAATTCAAAATTCAATATCTTCCATAATTTTACCACCAAACAAAGAAGATGTATGTAGCTCTTGTATAATAAATTTGTCACAATTAAAATGAAAAATGGTTTATTTGTAAATATTCTATAATTATCAAAAGATACTACAATAAAAAAATAAAATTATTTCAATAAAATGACAATAAAATGATCAGGGCTCGAGTGTATGGATTAAAAGTATAAATAATTTGTCGCCAAGAAAAATTACAAGAATACAACTTGTGGCTACCAAATTGATTAAAAATAAATAAGTTTTACCTCAAAGCAAAACACTAAATACAAACTACATTGATGAACTTCTCTATGTTCTCCATTAGCAAGGTTAATGACACTAGCAACTTTGTTAATTTTTCAATTCAAAATATTAATTTTCTTCCAACTAAAATCCATATTTAGCACGGGTTTGTCCTCTTTTAAATTTATTTTCAGACCACTGAATCTGAAGGTCTTTATCATTGGCTATTGCTTTTTGTGCCAAAGCTGTAATATGATTTTTAGCTTTTCGAGTACCATCTACCGGATTTGTAATCTGTGTTGGTGCTTCACAATTCGGGTCTGTTAAACTCTTCAACCATTGTTCCTTATCAGAGCGAATGTCATCTTCATTTATATCAATAATATCGATTTGCGTTTTTTTCCTTTTATTGCTCCCAATTAATTCTTTAAACTAAAAACACAAAAATTTAGTTACCCGATTTTGTAAATTTGTTATTAACTTACCGCTTCATTATCTAACCCAGTGTATGGTTTTGAAGCAGGTGGAGCAGAATCGACAAAATAAGCATCTGAATTTATTTTTGGAGTGGTATCAACAATTTTTCGTTTAAGAGGTGTTTTAACTGGCCGACCACATACCTTTTGCCAGGTTTCCTCATCAAATGTTTCGGGGATGGCGATATCGTCATCTTCATCATCACTGCCTGCAGCTTCCTTCTTTTTGCGTAAGACATTTGGAACAAAACTGGTTGTACTAGTAACGGTTTCGTTATCATTCTTCTTTTTCAATGAATGCGGAATAAAACTGGTGCTCGAAACAGGTTTTTCTTTTGGTTGCGGTAGTAGAGTAATGAGACCACTTCCTGCTTGGCTCTAAAAATTAAATTCTGTTTTCTTTTATTATTTCGGCAATCAAGTACAAAATCCTTACTATTTGCACTCGTGGTTTCCTATCTTGTTCTTCATTCTCGTCATCACTGTCAAAATCACTGGGTAATGGAATACTGAACTGAATTATCTTTTTGTTCTTACTTGGTTGAGGTAGGTTTGCAAATGACACATTTTTGTGTGCAATCTTATCAGCAGTGCTTGAAGGAGCTTCCTTAGACGAAGTTACTGTAAGTTTTGGTAAAAATTTTGTATGCTTAAAGCCATTAACTGTAAAGGTGCTGGATACTTTCGAAGCAGATGATACTTCCTTTGAATCCTCCTCACTTTCACTGCTGTTCTCATAAGCCACTAATGACATCTAAAAATAACAACAGCTTTCACTTCAACGAATTAAATTAGCAAGATTTGATAAAATAAATAAATGTCACATAACCTAATATTTTGTTTTCGCTTAATTTAACATAAGATAACATACCCTATTAATACCAATAATTTCACGTCTTATACGGTTTTTTATTTATTTTTGACTATAATATGTTATGTATTTAATTTTTTTGTAACAAACAAATAATTTACATTGAAAATAATCTAAAATAAAATATCACATTGGGGTTAGCAACATGCCATCTATAGAATTTTTTTGAAACTTGACGATGCGAAGTGTAGTTTGTATTGCATACCTCTAGTGCTAGAAATTCGAAAATTTGATTTAATATTTGGTAATTTTGGCATGGTCGTCCAGGGGATGTTATTAAACCCCTAACTCCCGCTTCTATAAGGTGATTCCGTTAGAGGTAACAATTTAAATCTAGTACAATTATTTTTCTGTCAAATATAAACAATTGATATTATGATGTGTGTGATGATTAGGCTCTGACTTTTTTTTCCAGTCCACGGTAGGGGGGAACCTTCATAGGCATCACCCCAATCTGGGATGGTAGTGTGAGATTCTTACTCACTAAAACCCCCTCCCGGTGACAGCCGGATTCACCTCTTGGTATTTCTTCAGTTATCAACCTGCGATGTTTGCAAAATTTAGAGTGGGGAAACTATGGGTCAGCAAAGGACAAACTCAGGAGAACAAAATCGCAAAAGTAACCCCGAAGGTACTCGCTTTCATCTTTGCTTCCTTAACAAGAAACAACCTGACCTAAACGATGATGGACAGTATAATGAGAAACTTCAAGGTGACGTGCTCCCGCCGCTAAAATCCTAGCGAAATCGTCAGCTTCCACGTGGAGAGAAGACCGCAAAGCACCTTGGCCCCACCGAGCACCTAAGTATAGGTACTTGTTTTTTTAGAAGGACGAAGGTTGCTTTTCGCTTGTGAAGTTGTTGGTTGTTTCCGCTTTGTTTTTATGAATCCATCAAAATTCATGTCAAGTCGTGAAAATTTTCTCTGCTTCCACCTGATGTGATGAGATGATCAAAAGTATTCTTTTTTTGGTTTACCGCTACGGCCATCGCTTAAAGTAAGTAGCAACGGTAACGAACTGGTAACCCACCCACCCCATTCCTTTCATTCCAACAACCCCCGTTTTTTTCACTTTTGCTTCAATCCATTTTTCGGTTCCAATGCAAATTATTGGGTTAACTGCTTCTTCTTCTTTCCAACATTTATTTTTCCACTGCTGGACGTAGGCCTATCAAGAGAGAGAGAGGGTATGGTCTACCTAACCCTTTCGGGTTACTAATCCCTCTAAAATAGCTCAAAGTCAGTTAACAGCAACACCAGATGAAGAAGATTAAGCGAGCTTGGCTCGTATATGCTGTACTCTACTACACATGAAAAATTATTATAATAATAAGTAAAGCAATTTATTACGACTTTCAATTCAGTAGCGCCATCTGTTGATTATCTTGTGAACTACAACAAGTGTTTCCAAAACTTACATAAGGTTTGAAATGAAAAAACATTAAAAGTTACAAGAAAGGTAGAGTAGCATTAAAATCTAGGTAAGCAAAATTCTGGATCATATATTTTTTATTACATTATTTCCAGTTTCTTAAAAAGAACATATAAAATCATTTAGTTCGGCATGGAAAAACAATCTCGAAGAGTTTGACATAAAGCTCAGATCGTAACAAGAGAAGCTTTCCTAGGGGCGTATGACACGGTCCTTATTTTCATCTTTAATTGTATGCAATTTTGCGCAGAACGTAGTGCGCACTGCGTAAACAAACGTACTAAATTCGGTACTGCGCAGAATTGGATACAATTAAGGATGAAAATAAGTATCGTGTCATATGCCCCTAACAAAAGTCCCAAAAATCACAAAGTCATGTTGGCTATGGATCCTATCCCCAAAACAGTTGTTGGTAAAATTAGACCATACCTTTACAACTTCAAATTGGGACTAATCAAATAATCAAAAATGCACTAAATGCCACGATGCCACACATAATATATTGCTCATATCCAAAGATTTATATCTGATGCATTAATAATTATTGTATAACAGACATAATTTTAATTACTTATTTTCAGTTTAAAATTAATTAGTCTTAATTTGAAGTTGTAAAGGTATAGATAAAATTCAAAGTTAATATTTGAAAAATATAAAGTTTTATCAACAGTTTCTGTGAAATACTGCATCAGGTTATCCACTTCTTTTCAATTTTTGCCCAAAAAATGCAGTTTTAAGATTTCAACTCGGACTATTTTACCTATTCAACTAACGCAAGAGTGAACGATAAATAAGTGAACTATAGGCTTTTAATATTTTTTGAAGACGTTTTTCAGGGTAATGAAATTGTTGAACGCAAACAATTTTCCCTAATGTCGGTGCATAGAAGTAGTAACGACATCTATATTTCAGAATTTTAATCAATAGATAAATTCATCTCCTAGGTTTATCATAAATCATAATGTCTTCAATAAGGATTGGGTCAGCGCGGCGGACATTCAAGCAAATACCCGGTGATTTGTAATTTTCTTATTCTTTTTATTTAGTTAATCTCTAAGATAGCTGCTCATAGGAGATGTTCAGATTTTTTAATTTTTACAACAGTCTTCTGATGTACAATTTTCCATAAATTTTGTTTTTCAGTTAACTAAAGCCGAAAAAGGAATAACGTTGGGCAGGCTCCAAACTGTTACCAAATTAATTACCAGGCAACTCCGTTGGGTTTTTTCCGCTCTTCAAGAAATTTGCACAACAGTACAAAACATAAATAAGTAAAATGGTAACTAATTATTTTATAGGTTGGTAATATCAAAATTTTCATGCAAAAAAACTATTTGTTTTGAAAAAACTGTAATTTGTTTGTACTTGCATATATTTAATTACAATATTTATGTATTTACTTCTGCAATGTTTTTTTTAAATACCTATAGTATAATTATTTTAATGTAAGTTTATTTGTATTATCAAATTTTTTATTTTTGTTTTGTTCTCTTGAGGAATATGGTTCCATTTGAAACTTCCGATTACCATTAGGCATCTAGTACTTGATTACCTTGGTTATGCAGCCTAAAAGCCGCACTGAGTGGAGCGGTTCATTGGCTTAACAGATCAATTAAGCGATGCAGATATAATTGATTAGCATTAGAGACACATATAAGAATTTAGGTTATAATATAACAGCTGTACATCTAGTACATGATTGTTTTGGTTGTGCGGCCTGACGGCCGCACCGAGCAGACGGATCATCGACATAATCTTCTAGGGTTACAAATAAACAAATTTAAGCTATTACAATATAAATATATTATGCAGATGAAAATAATCATTATAAACATTGTGTTCTATTCGAAAAGAAAACTTATAATACTCTTAATTTATTGATCTATATGTGTGTCAGTAAGGCTAAATTGATTCGTTAATTTCCCTTCAGTTGCCATATAATTATTATCCATTTTATTAATTAAATCGTTTAATAGCTCTAATAATTTATCTATCTATGTATATACGCTAAATTTAACCGTTGATGCACATTAGTGCGGCGTTTAGGCCGCACAACCAAATTAATCGCCTACTAGATGACCAAGGGCAGCCGTCCTTGCCAAACAGTATACATATTAATAAGTGCAATAATAGTTTTTTTTGCATGAAAATTTTGATATTACCAACCTATAAAATAATTACTTTCCATTTTACTTATTTATGTTTTGTACTGTTGTGCAAATTTCTTGAAGAGCGGAAAAAACCCAACGGAGTTGTCTGGTAACTAATTTGGTAACAGTTGGGAGCCTGACCAACGTTATTCCTTTTTCGGCTTTAGTTAACTGAAAAACAAAATTTATGGAAAAATTGTAAGTACAGAAGACTGTTGTAGAAATTAAAAAATCTGAACATCTCCTAATGAGCAGCTATCTTAGAGATTAACTAAATAAAAAAGGAGTTAACTTGTAAAATTATGTAAAACGATCTTTTAGGCGCAAATTTTTCAATTTGATTATTACAGACATTTTATAAAAACGATATGTAAAATAATCCTGGTAAAATATTCAGTTTTCAGGATTGTCTATTGAAATTAAATTTTTCCGACGGCTTGATTTTATTATTCGGGATTTAGGTGGTATTACGTTTTTTAATTATATCATATTAGGTACTATTGAATCTATTTGAAGAAAACTCAATCGTTATTAAATCCATTCGCGCACGTCAATAAATAAAAGTTATACCTATGCTGACTTTGTGACAAACTATGATAATGGGACCATCTATGCATATTAAAATCAACATATCAATAATTCAAAAATTAACTATTTTATAAGTAAGTAGTTAATGTGTATTATACTTATTTAACTATTCAAAATGGGTTTATTTAAATTTTGCTATCAATTTAAATAAATGTAAACTCCGTTCCTCCGCAAATTATATTTGCAATACGATTTGTACTAAAAGAGTTCTCTTCTGATGTAAAACTGAGTTACAAAATCTAAAAAAAAACCTGGAATATTTTTCTTGGTTTATTTTGTTTATTTTATTTTAATTCCGCAAATAGTTGTATTTTTTATATCAAGCGCAAAAAAGTGGCAAAATTTTGAATCCGGTAAAATAATTAAAGATATTTGAATATGCAGTTCTGAGTAAAAGTGAGCAGATTGATTACGGTTTTAGTGGTTTCGAGTTCGATTCCCGATTAATTTCCAATTATATTTCTTTTTAATTATTTGGATTTCATGATAAATTACAGGGCACTTCAGTAGTAATCTCATGAGAGCGAGTATAATCATGCCTGTTAAACTGATCTACTCCTACTATTAATTAGGGTAGTTGAACGTTGTACCCCGTAAGGGAATATTATTATTAGAATGGCGTGACTGGGTGTTTGTTTTGTATCTTACACGGTTTATAAGGTATGACATAAAATCGATTTTAACGATTAAACCTAACACTCTGCTTTTGAAATGGGAGGAGGGTGACTGAAATATATGTTATGATTATTTCTGAAATGTGGAATAATAATTGTAAAAAACCTTTAGGAACATTTTGGTGTTTACATCTCGGTTAGCTTGCTAGGCTTGCCCTTCGATGTGCCTGCACCCTGGTTTTTATTGTTATGATGGAAAATCATTTCCACAGGTGAGCCGCCGTCTTAACGTGCTCTCCTTAGCACGGAAGACGGTCAAGAAATTTTGGACTGTACCCGGAGTCGAACCGGGTAACTATCAGGCCATGACCGTCATCAAATTACTTTTAAATTACATTTACTTAAGTTTCCATTCATTTAAAGTACGAGTATAAAAATATATAATAAATTATAATAGCATGTCCCTGATGCAATATATACTAAATATATATAAAATACAATATTTATAAAGTGTAGTATATTACTATATACTTACGGTTAACTAAAAATGTTGTAAACTAAACAGTTATTATATTAATTAACAAGTTGTTGATATAATAAAAAGTTTAATTTTGTTTAAGGTAGAGATATGTAATTAAATCTAAAGGAAAAGAAAATAACGATAAAAGTTAAAAAAAATAAAAAAAAGCAATTAATATTAATTTAATGGTATATTTACTTATAACTTATTGGAGAAGATATACTTGGTGCTGAAAAAGGATAAAATACAAAATGGAGTTTTCAGAAAAGTTTAGCTTATACTAAATTAACTTTTGCTCCGCCTTACGAAGGGGGACCCCAGGCTACCAATGAGAACTAGGAAGGCGAAAACCAATAACTAGTATAAGCCTGCGTACCCATAACTCGTTTTCTGGGCATACCATAACACCAACTGATTTTGAAGTTATCCCCACAGATAAACTGTTTTGCTAACTCTTAAAAGTTTATCGATAAAGCCACAAAGTTAAAATGCCGCAAGCAACGTCTTTAACGCATTTATTTGAATTAATTTCGCGGGTGTTTGTGTAAATTTTGTGATTTGTGTGAAAAAATGAGTGATCGTTCATAGGATAATAATGAACTTCTTAGTTAAAAAGTTTAGTGACAATTTACAACAAACTGTTGCTTAAATGCAGGTAATAATTTTTTTTATGAAAACAAACCCAATAGCATAGCTTGATTTTAAAATTTCGGAATCATCCAACTTGTCAAAATCCATTCAAAAGTTTTGCCGTAACTGAGTAACAAAGGTTTCATTATACGCTCCATTAGATTATTAATGATAAATGCTTTTTTCTTGCCGTTTAATTTTATTATTAATAACGAGTCAGCTGGATAATCGTGTTTTCAGGACCAGGCTGTACTCACGCCAATGTTAACTTAATTTCAGTTAATAAATTAACCTCCGTAGATATTTCAATATTGTTATATTTTTTGTAGATATGCCCCGGCCGTCGCGTGAGACGTATGGAGATCAGAAACCTCCATATTCGTACATCTCTCTGACGGCCATGGCCATCTGGAGTTCACCAGAGAAGATGCTGCCTTTGTCAGAAATTTATAAGTTCATTACCGATCGATTTCCATACTACAGGCGCAACACTCAAAGGTGGCAAAATTCCCTCCGTCATAATTTATCATTCAACGACTGTTTTATCAAAATACCTCGTCGGCCAGACCGACCTGGCAAGGGAGCATTTTGGGCACTTCATCCTTCAGCTTTAGACATGTTCGAAAATGGAAGCTTCTTAAGACGACGGAAGAGATTTAAATTACCTAAAAATGTATCACAAGAACTCGAAGCACTAACAAAATTGCATAATAGTTCTTTTAACAGTGCGGTGTCGATAAACGACTGCATTTCTACCGGCAGCATTTTAAGAGTTCCTCCGACATCGTGTGCAATTAGTGCAAATATTCAATTGCCTCCAATCACCACTCAATCTAGTTCAGTTAAGTCGTTTAGTATCGATAATCTCATGCAATCTGATGCTAAGTCAACACCAAGTGCTATTCAAGTGTCCGCAGTTTTAACTCCAGAATACAACATTCACAATTTGCCAAGATTGCCATGGCCCGGATTATTTTCATCGGCGTCGACAATACGCCCGGAAGAATTAAACCGCGAGGAATTTTTCGCGGCTCAACAAGCAGCCCTTTTCGAATACGCGGCCGCGTTAATGTCCATGAACAATACAAACGTCTCAACATTAACCCCCGGGGTCATCAAACCGCACCCCATAGTCCCTAGTGCACTTTTCCCTAATTCGTATCACCCCGTAGCAATACCAGTGCAATATTCGTTTCCCCTGACCGGTCCTGTGCATCCTAGTGTAACTTTAGACTGTGAGACTGAACGTGAATGTGATAATTCGGAAATACATAAAACTATAAGTACAATTTCAACGCAATAATAAGTACTTCGGCATCATCTTGATTATTAGAATAACGTAATGTATATAGTAGATAATTAAAAATTAACAAATACGTAAATGTAATTATATTTAATAATCGTGTTGTACTTAATACGTATCTTGATAATAAATATTCCCAAAAAGTTATCAGTCTATCAAATTAACGTGTGCCATAATATAAATGAACAGCTTCCAAGATTAAACGGAAGATAAATCAAAACTATTACTGAGTCAGAGGATATTATGTCAAGTGTCAAGTTGAGAAAAAATATTGACAGTTTAGAAAGTAATTAAAGCAACAATTCACCTACCATTTTAAATATATCTTATTTTTTTCATCATAACATTAAATTTAAAATCTTGTCAATAAATTTGATCAAATGTTTCCGTTCCGACAATCAACTCGAAATTCTAAGTTTTGATCAAATCAACAAATTTACTCAAGTTCCTGAATAGTTAACAATTCTTATCCAATTATTTTTTACCTCGAAATACTGAAATTGATGGAACCATTGTTTGATTGATTGATTGACATGATTTCAAATACACATAGTTACAGCGCTTTCAAATATTCAAAACAAAAGTTACCTATTTATAGGTAGGTACTACTATATCGGCATTTTAGTCAAATTATTTGATGTTAAATGTTTTTTGTTTATGAGTAATAATTTATTTCAGCTGTCAAAACTTTGAAGCCTATAGGCGTAATAATGCGCTGTTAATAACTTTTTTATTATTGTTATTTCTTGAAATAGCTTCGAGAAACATTACGAAAGTGTGAATTCTTGCTTTAATCTTTCTAATTTTAAATAAAATTTGGCATAAATTATCTTTTTTGTGGTTACAAAAGGAAGAAAAATCTTCGGAAAAATCGATTTCAAATGATACTTTTTGAGTGCACATTATACTTTCTTGCGCTTCCGCTATTCGAAAAACGAGCTTCCTTAATATTTTTAAATGGAACCATAGAACATGCTGAGTATCGTTGAATAACTTATAATTTTTTTTTAATTATCACATACGGAAATTTCGGAGAAATTGTAGGTACTACACAAAATATTCAATCACTATTAATGGCAGTAATTTTGTAGAATTATTTTTGATTTATAAAACGAAAATAACACGAGGAAAGATATTAACAATTGTTTTTTCTTAATAAAAATCTAATTATTTTGTTACGTGAATTAATTTACCGTTAAAATGTTAAAAAGAAAGCGTTTAAAGTTTTCAAAGTGGTGTTCATTAATTGTTTGACAATAAGCGCAAACCTAGCGGCAGTTTATCAATTATATTTTGCGAAAAGCTTCCATCTTTTATATGCTTTTATACAATAATTGCTCCTAACCATTCTATAACACCCCATCTTTTTATCCATTTTCTCGGAAACATGTTTAGATTCCATCTTGTTGAAGCCATGCAGTGGCATGTCCGGATCTTTTCAAAACGTTTGGAAACAAATCCGTCAATGCCGCCAAACTTTCTTTTTTGTCTCCAAATTGCCTCAAAATGTATCCGCCTTTTCTTGTTGAACGCGAAGTTCTTTTATACAACGCTAACGTGGAATTTCTTAAAATCAGTAACAGACTGTCAATTGATGACAGGATCATTTAACCAACAAAAATTCCTCTCAACTTTACAACGCTTTTTCGCAGTATGAAGCCATGAAGCGATCACAATCATCTACCATCAATTCCTGCACTGCCGTCCATAGTAAAAAGGGCGTAAGTACACTTTAGGCAGTTTTGAGAAAAACGCAGAAAAACTAATCTTAAATTAATAACTATAGGTATACATATAGGTTTTATTCAATACCATTCCATTTTACAGTTCTTGCAAAGGCTTTCCGTAAATTTTCCATATTGTCAAAAATACTGAAAATGCAATTTTACCCTTTTTAACGTTTAACCCCAGCTTTCTTGTTGAAGCTGAGGATCCTGTTGGAACTAACAAAAAACATTCAATCGCGCTTTTAATTTACTTTTGACCGACCAGTTGAGGGAAAATATTTTGTATTGTTAATTTCTCTAAATTTGGATTCCATCTTGCAAATTGTAGATTGAAAAATTGCCGAAGCGCATCCTATGCCGGATTTCACTACTGATAAACTTGCAACTTTTTTGTTTTCAAAAATGGTAGCTATCCAAACGTCGCCGTCGAGTGCCTTGCAACAAAATAGAAACGTTGTATTTCCTCTGAACCGAATAAAATAACTCTCTTATGGTTTCGTTTATATTTCTACTAAACAGATACGGGACTGGAAATGTTTACAAAAATCGGCAAAAATAGTTGCTAAATGTGCCTGTTTTCAGAAATTGGTGAAAACCGGGAATCGACTCACGAAAACATTTTGATATTTTTGCCACTAGCCAGGACTCCAAAATTTTGGCAAAACAGCCGATAGAAATTCGGAGTTGCAAAAATATTTCTGGTGGAAATCCGGCGTTAGCCATTCTGTCGGGATATTTTCAATTAAGAATTTGATTCGCGCGTTATTCGTGTTCTGCGTTATTTCTACAACCAAGCGTAATTATAATTTCAATTAGGTGTATTTCAGTTTTAATTAATGAATACTAAGTTCGCAACGATTAGTACTACTAGAAAGAATGAAACAGTGAATGGTGAATAAAATATTTTCTTGATTACCTACTAATTTTCTTATAAAATTGAAAAACTATCGAAAATTAGACATAACCTATAGGTACGCGTTTGTTTTGATGTTACTGAGCTTTATGATAAATCATTTTTTCATGGGAAAAATTTGAAAACTGAAAAAGTTGATTGGGTGGTTGTGCAGTTACTCTGACTAGCTGAAAAAAAATTTCTTCAGCTACACACTAAAGAACAGGCTTATTTTAGGCTATAGAAAAAATTTCATGCAAGAAATCTGTAAAAACAACCCCAAAATCGACTTTTGAAAAGTACGGGAAAGTAGCATCGAGTATGCGGCAGACCCGGGTCGATGTCACATCGTTCGCCCGTGGTCCCTTGAAAATGCGTAAAATTTTTTCGCTCCGATTTGAATTTTTCTTTGAAATTCGGATAGATGAGGGTGTGATTTGTGGATCCGCGTTGCACCCCTCCAGGGCGGTTTTGACTCTGGTTACTAGCCTAAACATACGAGAAGCGCCACCCATCAAGAAAACCGGGATAAATGAAACCGGGATGTGAGAGAACCTTGAAATAGCATTAAAAAGTATAGTTGCGGTATGGGGCAGTAAACTATTACGTTTCACCCCAAAAAATCGCGTAAAAACAAAAAATAATCGATGTTACATGTACGAGAGTCGAGCTGCATCTGCCGGTGCGAAATATTCTAAGTGTTAGGGTCATTCATTACGCACGGACCGACCACAGAATGAGCGACGCGCGGGAATCTCGTTAATTTTACCACTGAATTACATGAAAATTAGCTAAGTTCAAATTCGATTTTTTCAAAAGTTTGGGCCCTTTTCTCGCATAATATTTATATAAATCTACTCTATAAACCTTGTTCTTTAGTGTGTAGCTGAAGAAAATTTGTTTCGAGTAGTCAGAACAACTGCACAGTACCCGTTGATTGAAATTGAAAGAAATTGAAAACAAAAATAATGTCTTTATGATGCATTTGAATTATTTTTAAAAAACATTTTTTATGAAAATATTCCAAAATTAAGCTTTCAATGATACCCAACATGTTTGAAGTTGTTATTTAAAAGAAGTTTGTGAATATCCTTTCCTTGAGTACCGGATGGCTCAAAACGTAACTTTTTAAATTTAAAATCATGTCCAAGATTTTTTCCAAATATCTGTAATAAAAGAAAAAACTAAATTTATACGAGATTTTGATTATCGTATAATATGATTTCAGTTCTTCAACATAAAATAAGGTATTTTATGTATAGTATTTTCAGCCAAAAAAAGTAATTTTGATAAAAAATCAGCAATATTTAGTTAAACAAGAATTAAAAAGAGTACCTAAAGAAAAATTGTAATAATAAACAAAATAATACGATACCTTTTATTTTAGGCTTCTATACAAAGTATAACAAGAAGCCTTTTTATATTTTATACAACATAAATAAATTCCTGTCAGTCCATTTGTCGGTATGTCAGGTTTTTTGTCATGACAATTAGGTATATACGTGAAAACTCCTGAAAGTTTCCCATTACAAGCATTACGAGTACTTTGAAAAATGAGGGTGAATTTGGTTGTAATCGTCCAACTTTACTTCAAACAATAAACTTTGTTTATAACAATTTTATATTTCAAATTGTTTTTTCCAGTGTGTACAGTAGTTTATATTTATTATCAATATTTATTTTGTCAAAAATAACTGTTACCCTAAATAATTTGAAAAAGTTGATCAAATAAAAAGTTATTGTTTATAAAGTTTCCAATAAATTTTATAAATGCGGCCAAATATTATTTTATTTAAACTATATTATACAAAATATAACCGATAAAAAATAAAACACTGTCAACTTATTTTTGCTTCAAAGCCAATTTGTTTTATTTTACTGCTGAAATGATCTTAAACTCAGAAATAAATGGATTTTCAATCTTGTTTGAAAATTCTATGGTACATTTGGTCCTACCTTTTTCCAAAACCCTGTATAACAAGAACGTCATTTAATATATTTCAATGTAACAACAAAAAATCACTGATTATAGTGACGCGCATGATTAGATTTTAGAAAGCGTAAGATGTACGCAACATCCAAATTTGTGTTAATATTGAAATCTGTCTATAAGAAACCTGGTTTTGCTCAGGTAGTCATGTGGAAGCAATTGCAATGATAGATGTTCCTGTACACCAGCTCAGCTAAGAAACTCCGTGGAGTTCGACAAAAAAATCCGTTCTAAACGTTCCCATTCCCGTTCCCATTCAAATGAGTTCAGTATTTCATCCAGTAGATACGGTTTAACGGCTAACGGATTAAACATTAGTGTGCGTTCGTCAATCCATCAGGAACTTTCTTAAGTAATGAGATTTTTCCGTGCTGATGTTTCAAATTTAAATTGACATTTGAGGACGATTCCTAACCTAAGTAATTTTGACAATATTTAAATTGTTAAAAAAAAACCTTAAAGTTTGAGACCCGAAAGGAGCGATTTCAGTTGCTTTTCGATTACACGTAGTGAATTAAAATATGAAGCTACCAAAATAAACTTCTGTTCAACTTCCACAAGTGGCTAAGCGTCTGAGCGACTTTAGTGGCGATATTCAATTGACGAAGCGAATTTAGTAGCAGTTTCTAAATTCGCTTGTTGGCATTGATTAAGGTAGTTCCGTGTAATTGACGCTTTTGTAACTAAAATTGTTGACTTAAAATTAAATATTTGCGCGTTTGTCCCGAGTTGCATGTCGGAATGTTGTCACACACTGTGATAGATTACAAATGTGCATTAATGAGCTGTTCCGAGTTCATGCTGATTACAGCATAAGTTGTGTATTATAAGTTACGTAGAATGGTGCGTTATGTATTACATGATGTGGAGCTACTGCAAGTTTATATATCGTTACGAACGCATTGAAGTTGTCACATCGTTTCAAAAAATTATTTTGTACTACATAATATCAGTGCGCCATAGTCAAGGTACGTCTTCGCGTGTGAACACACATCGCAGCAGTTGAAAGAAAACTTGAAAATGCGCGGACCAATGAAGAATATTGACAAGGAGGGGGGTCGTATAAAATTAAAATGTTTTCTTTGTTAATTATAAATTTATAGATTTTAGAAGTTTATACACAGTGACGGCTCGTGACTTTATTCAATAGGAGGGCGCAAAATTTAAAGAAAAGGAAAAATATAAATTTATCTTACTTAGTTTTATTTACTTGCAGAGTAATTTAATTCCAAATAAGCTTGAATCGATAACCATTAGGATTAATGCTAACATTTAAAATATTTAGACTTGCTAGCGACTCCCCGTACTGCAGAGGGGGGGTGTTCTGTTATCTACAACGACTTTACTGCTTCCTGAACGACAACTTTTTGAGTTCATTTGCAAATATTAATACTCTTCTGTGTGAAATTAAATACTCGAGTGAACAACAGAAAGTAAAAAATAGAATCCGGGAGGCCTAATGGTTATGAAATACCTCTCAGCATAATCAACATTAATGAAAGGGGGCAAAACTTAAAGAAAAAGGAAAAATACAAAAAATTTCCTGCATTTTTATATACCTACTACTTAAAATTATTATTATTGGATAGTTATTATTGTTTCCGAATTTGGATAGGAGCGCACGTGCCTTGGTACCTTTAGGGTAAATCGCCACTAGTCAACGCGAAAATAATATCAACTAGTTAATCATGCTGACAAAGGACATGGCCCTCTACTAGATTTCTTTCTTGCCATACATGCATTTGTTTATCTAATTGGATTCCTTGAAGACGGCGGGGGGGGGGGGGGCGTTAAATAAACATAACCGTTTTTTTCAACGTTTCTTTCCATAATTCCAGGTAAAACCTATGTTTTTATTAGTTTTGATTAGGTAACTTCAAAATTTATTATTAGATCAACGTTATTACATATTGTGTATATCCAAAACCGCTCCAAGCAAGAGCGCAAAAGATTCGCACTCGGTTCCTTAGTGCCGCACTAACCTACCTAAACAACTAAACAACCTAGGCAATCACGAATCAGGGCGGCATTAAAATACAACTTCTGTCTATCTATTTGATTATATTTAATGCATCTCTTATTTTATTATGTTTTAGTTACCAACATTGAAAAGTTTCATTGCGGCCTTTAGGCCGTATAACTATGATAATCACGAATTGGTGGGAAAGTAATTAATAAATAACATTTATTTATTGATATAACTTTGACTTAAATTAAGGCTTTTATATTTACATAATTAATTAACTCGTGAAATAAATATTAAATTTAAAAATTGACAAGTTAAGTAAACTTTATTTAGAATTCTTGTTTACTAGTAGCGAACGCATTTTATTCCTCCGATTTTGGGGGAGGGGAGGGGAGGTACAATAATTTAATTTACTATTTTAGGGGGTTTAACTGATCTGCTCTTCAGTGGCTGGCGTGGTTTGCTCACAGACCTCTTAAATAAGAAATAAACCTCTTATTTGTTTAAAAGGTCCGTGGGTTTGCTATAATAATGGAGGGGTGGCTCCTAATTAAATTTTTCATTTTTTAGCATAGTCGTTTAAATTTTTGCCAAACGTTTACGACGGAGGGTGCTAAGTGACGCCATAATTTCATAATAAATAATATTATTTCTAGTTGCTATCTTGTTTTATTTAGGAAGGGCGGCGCCCCATCGTCCTCCCCGTACAAGCCGCCACAGTTTATACAGAAAATTTATATAAACCGGCAAATGTGCACTTATAACGGTGATGTTTGTTGTAAATATAAATACAATGAGTTCGTGAAGTTTGGAACAAATTCATCAAATATTTTAGGGGAATTTTCTCAGAAAATCTCGGACACGTCAATCATATTTTTTAAGTGACAATATTTTGAGTCACTGATATTCTTTATCGCGTTTTCTTTTTGGGCTATGACGTCAACATAAAGTTTCTTAAATTGCAATCCTTATACGTACTTATTTGCGGATATCGACAGAGTACAATTTTCTGAGATAATCGGTTCTAAAGTTTCAAATTTGCATGATAACATTATTTATTAAGGCACTGGAAAAATAACACGGTTTTGACAGTAATTATATAGAATTTTTTAATCTGTTCAATAATAAACATACTAACGAGGAACCAATTACGTGTGCCACCGTTAGCAAATTAGAGCAAAAATTTTTGCTATAGTGGGTCATACGAAAGAGAAAATGGTATTGGTTCAATAACTAAACGAAGATGATCCTGATCGTAGGTTACAGTTTTGTCAAACCATGTTGCAGCGTCAGGATGCGGATGACGGATTCCAAAATAATATAATTTTTTCTGACTTCTTATCTCGACGGCACAGTTAATGAGCAACACTGTAGTTATTGATCGCATGTTAACTTACACTGGAAAATGGAAACTCATAGCCAGTTTCCACAAAAACTTAACGTTTGGTTGGCATTGTAGATAACCGTTTATTGATCCCATTTTTCTTTGAAAGCACATTAACAGGTGAAATATATCTTGACTTTTTAAGATACCAATTAGAATTGCAGTGATATATCCAAATGATGGAGATTCAGATCTGTTCAACAACACGATATGGCACCAGCAAGACGGAGGACATTCACCCCATTTTACAGTGATTTTTCCTGAATATTTAAACCAACTTCTTACCAATCAATGGATTGGTCGCAGGGGATCGATCACCTAGCTCTCCGGATCTTACTCCGCTTGATTACTTTTCATGGAGCTATTTAAAGACCAAAGTTTATTTCAATAGACCAACTACCACTGACGAACTGAAGAATTAAGTTAAATTAAATTAAAGACTGTCCGGCGAAGACGAATGGCTGGCTGTAACGGTCTTCATCAGTCAAGTGATGAAGACCAAGGAGGGGGACGGACGAGCTGAGCAAGCCGAAGCTCGAGTCCTCGCCCTACAGTTAAGTCAATGACAGCCTATTTAAGTTCCCTTGAGAAGTTCCCGCGAGAAGATGCGCGAGAAGTTCCCAAGAGAATTCCCGAAGAATATCGTCATTGATCGGCGGGTCGGGTCGGGTCGAGTAGTGACGGTCGTTCGACGGGGTAGGTTAGTGTCGGTACGACGATAGCGCGTAGACCCTCTGTGGACACAAACACTCGTGCTAATCCAGAGGGGGACGATTGCGAAAATAGTGCCGTCAAATATAAAGACGAGTGGATTGGCACTTTGCCAGCGACCACAAGTTTTTCAAGATGACCCGGTCGCATCGCGCTCTGTGATTTAATATGATTTGCAGGGTCGCTTGGGGGCTCGGGGTCTCCGGTATGGATGACGGTCGGCTCGGCCTTGACTTTGTCGCCGGAATTTCCGCCTATTAAGTTAATGACGAGTGGACTTTCACCTATACTGACGATCACGGACCACTAGGTGACCCGGTGAGACGTGTTGGATCGCGGCGAGCGGTGTGTGTCCGGTTCAATTGAAAAAGTAGAATCAAGTGATAGTGCCTGACCTCCCGGACACAAACTTTCGTGCTAAACCGGGAGGTCATCGGGAGCCTGCATCATCGATGCAGCATGGAAGATCGCAGACGACGGCGGAAGTAATGCCGAGAAGGTAAAGCCCGCTGTCGTCGGGGAGGGGGTTTTAGTCAGTTAGAATCTGACACTACCATCCCTGATGGGGTGGTGCCTATGAAGGTTTCCCCCTTCCCTGCATAAAAAAAAAATTAAATTAAAGAAAGTACAGCATGGACGCCTTTTTTTGGGGGGGGGGGCTTACGTACATTGAACTTTTTTAAATTAAATTATATTACATTAAGTTAAGTTAAATATTTTGCATGAACCCACCGTAATTGATTAAATAATTATATAATAACTTTGGGACTGCTTACCTTGAAAACTTTTCTCTTCAAGGTCAGTGGGTGTTTACATTTTCATCGTCAGAAAATTGTGCTCTTTTCTAATTTGTCAAGCAAAATAAGGGTTGCCATTAAAAAAAATTGCGATGACGTCACAGCTCAAAAACAAAACACGATAAGAATGGATGAGGAATATCTGCACATATTATACCATGCGATGTGTAAAAATATATTGCAACGTTATAGCAAGAATTGTGATATATTGCGGCTGTGCGCAGTTTGCTATCATAACTGCAATATTCGGGGACATTCGAGAACAAATTGCGCAACTTGGCGCAGCAGCTTGGATGGACCTTCAAACATTGCTGTATTTTTTTACAAGAATGATTGGTCAAGCTGTTCGAGTGTTAATTTTTTTGTGAAAATAATGGCCTAAAACTTACCTCAAAATCGAAAAACGTTGTAAAACTGCATATTAATTCGTAATCAGAATTAATGACATAATTTTAGGGAGCATTGCAAAAAATGCGTCACAATCTCATAATACTATATGGATTGGAAGCTTTTCAATCTTCTCAATGTTAGAATGACTGACAAAATCCCAGAATTGAAAACCAATATGGTAATGTGAAATAAAGTTTAGATTATTGTCAAACGCCATCGTAGCCATGTAAATATCAAAAAAAGATATAGAGCAGGTCCAAGGATGCTCCCCTGAGGCACTCAAGATGGGCTTCTAGATTGTATTTCTCAATATTCGACTAAAAAAAATCCCTATTTAATAGATAAGTTCCTAGTAGACGATAAGACGAGGTAGATCTTTTTTGATTTGGTATAGCTATCAATCCATGATGTCACACTCTGCGAATTGCTTGTGAAATGTCAACAACTCTTGAACAAAAGCAATTTTTTTAGTATAAAAATTTTGTATTGGAAAGAAGCTTTAGTTACGAAATTAGCAATTGAAACTCGTTGATTGATCCATTGTAAACCAATCACTGATTTCTTGACGAGTGAGTGAGGACTCTTAGCTTTATATGGTATAAAAGATTTCTCTAGCCTTTTATTCAGAAAATGCTATAATTAACCAAATAAGAATGCTGTAAGAAATTCATAAAAAATTCGGCATATTAAAATGTACAAACAATTCCAGTTCAAAATTAAAATATCAAATTTAAATTTTGTTATTAACTCAATTAAGTCTCTTTTAGTACATTTCCACGGTGATTTCTCACACCATAGTCCACTGATTAGTTATTTATGCTTGAAAATTTTTCAAGAGGCATTAAATTAATCATTTAAATATTTCAATACAAATTCTTAAATCTCGAGATGAA
Source organism: Podabrus alpinus (assembly GCA_932274525.1). Classification (NCBI taxonomy): domain Eukaryota; kingdom Metazoa; phylum Arthropoda; class Insecta; order Coleoptera; family Cantharidae; genus Podabrus; species Podabrus alpinus. The sequence goes on along the minus strand of OW026455.1, from coordinate 88,769,761 downwards.
ACAAGAAATCTGCTACCGGATTTATTTAATATTTTTAGATTTTTTTTTTGAATTAACGGAAATGTTTTAAATAATTTATTTTTGTGTTTACTATTTCGGAAAACTGGCATTTCTTTATCATTCAAATTAAGAATTCATTAATTTTCGAATTTCTTTTTGAAATGTTAATCATATTTTTTGTGTACGGTAATTGTATTGGTCAAAAATTAATTGTTTAGATTTAAGTGACATCTTCTTAGAAAATTTTCAAAGATTTATGATTATACGTTGACAGCAAATTTAAATTCCCTTTGGTTAAACCGCAAATTTAAATTTGTGGTTTGTTAATAAAAATATTTAATTGTTTCATCTTTTGTTAATTACTTTTTATTCCTTTTACGAGGAAAGTTTAGTTGAATAATTGTATAATTTGCACTTTTAATAGCTTTGTGTACATAAATACCACAGAAACCATTCAACTTGATAACTTTATGCTTAATAAAATTTTAAGGTGCTGTAATATTTTATTCGTCAGTTAAAATTAAATAATAGGCAGGAATTTTCGTTTATTTTGATGTTTTGTTCTTGAATCAATTTAATTTTTTATACTATATTACCGGTTTTAATTTTTGTATATTATGTATCTTCTTCAGAATATTAAAAAAGCACCGTCAAATCAATGAAAATAAAATAAGATGAAAAGATTTTGAAAAACCCGATCAATAAATAATAAGTAGAGATAATTGCCTTTTAAACTATTTTAGTCGAGGAGCTGAGGTTCGACATCTTTGTATATTATGTTCTATTACTGGTCGCATATAGCATGGTTTATTGCCGTATTATTTATTAGTTTACTATAAATTTCATAGTCAAATGTAAAAACCATATTAGTCTTTTAGTCTGTCCATAATTCAACGAGACAATTTATTGTATGTAGTAACTAGGTATATATATTATTTTTTTTCTAAGTCGTATTGTTCGATGCCGAACGTCGCGACCCATTCTTTCCTATGCACATGAAGTCCAGTCGAAGAGTTTTAAATAGATAGAGAACATACAGTTTAACGTGGACTCTGAACCACGGTAAGGTTATAAGTACACTATATTATTTCAAGAAAGAGTTTTATGGCAGATTACCTCGATGGTTTTTAATTGCTACAGTTTTTGTTGTTTTTAGGCTTCTATACAAAGTATAGCAAGAAGCCTTATGATCTGACTCCGTGTCCGTCTGTCTGTCCGTCCGTCTGTCTGTCCGTCCGTCTGTCCGCATAATTCAAAAACATACAGAGCGTTTCAAATCGTGTTGGAAATACTCTGTGTGTATAGAGGTCTAAGAACTGGGTAGCCAGTGCGCTACTTTTAGGCTTCTATACAAGGTATATAAAGAAGCCTTATGGTCTGGCTTCGTGTCCGTCCGCATGTTTCAGAGCCAATCATAACGTTGATCAACTGATACGTTGTTATATTGTAAATACTTCGTCTATATAGTATTGCGTTAATCTATTAATCCGTTGTTTCGATTCGCTAATGCAATTTATAAATACGCAAATGTTCGAAAGAAATTTACTACGTTAAAGATATTTTCAACGGGGTCTCCCTATATAAACTACTTGTTAGGCTACTATACAAAGTATAGCAAGAACCCTTATGATCTGGCTCCGCGTCTGTCCGTCCGTCTGTCCGCATAATTCAAATCTAATCAGAACCTTCGAAATTGTGATTGTAAACACATCGTGTACCTATATATACTTAAATAAAATTTGTTTTAAATTTAATATCGACTTTCTAGCCACGTTCTGTAAAAATTTTTTTTGGAACTCGGAACTTAAAATGCTATTTTTTGTTTTTATGTGAAAAAATTATTTTTTAGGCTTCTATACAAAGTATAACAAGAAGCCTTATGATCTAGCTCCGTGTCCGTCCGTCTGTCCGTCCGTCTGTCTGTCCGTCCGTCTGTCTGTCCGCATAATTCAAAAACATACAGAGCGTTTCAAATCGTGTTGGAAATACTCTGTGTGTATAGAGGTCTAAGAACTGGGTAGCCAGTGCGCTACTTTTAGGCTTCTATACAAGGTATATTTATGATTAGGGCCAATTTATTTGTCAAATCGTCTTGACGTTTCTTCGGCGAATCGCCCATGAAAGCTGCGGGTCTCGCGGAAGGAGGAACAACCGGTAAAACCGTCACGATCATCCACTCGGGTCGTGAGTATTTCGGATCCATTCCCAGGGCGCTGCAATCTGCGTCGCTAATTTGTCTAAAGATATGCAGCACTTCTTCCGCCAACAAATACTTTTTTTCTTGTGGAACCTTTCCGTCGGATTCCTTCCATTCGGCCGTCAAATCGAGACCCGATTTTCTAATTACAGGTTGATGATTTCCACATCCACCATCCGCGTGACATATTGTTTGTTCTTTGCACATACCGTACACTACTTCTAAGCGTTTCTTGGAATCGTCTGTAGTTATCTTCTGAGCGTGTTCATAGTGGTTTTGTTTCTTTGTGTTCACTAACAATTTACTGCAATTAAAGCAGACGCAGCGTAAAATTTTCATGACATTGTTAATCATGCCAACGTGAAAGATAGGTTTGGCCAATTCGATGTGACCAAAGTGACCGGGGCAAGTGTCCCGGTCGCCTTCGCATGTTTGACATGGTAAAGTGCTGTCAAACGCTCCCATCCTCGGATCCATCAAGCCGCCCACTTTTGGAAGACTTCCTTCCATAATTTCTACATGATTTATACCTTCTGGGACGACAGACATGCTACGAATATCTTCCGGACTAAAAATACCAAATTGCACATTCTTTACAGTTTTGAAAGCAGATTTGTTTTCGATTAATGCCATTGTTAATACCGTAATTTACTTTTACTTAACGCGCGAAAAATTAGCCAAACTGTTACATCTACTATACTCATAGGGCGATGTCCTATATAAGCAAATTGATCTGATGATACGTTGATACGATGATACGATGATACGATGATACGATGATACGATGATACGATGATACGATGATACGATGATACGATGATACGATGATACGATGATACGATGATCCGTTGATACGCTTATACCTTGATACGATGATTCGTTGATACGATTATACCTTGATACGATGATCCGTTGATACGATGATCCGTTGATACGATTATACCATGATACGATTGTCCGTTGATCCAATTATTCTTTGATACGTGGCTTACTGGTCTAACTGCCGCAGGGATTAACGGCCAGAATAAAGTGAAGATAAGGTATTGTCCCAAGGATATGATTTACTAGTTTTACTTTGATGTGAAAAAAACAAGTTTTTATTTATTTTAACCATAGCAGTGGCTTGATGTGATTAGTGAAGTTAAGTTGTAAATAAAAGAGAAAGAGAGGATTGGTCCACCTCAAAAAATGGACCGCACATTACAGAGAAGTAAAGTTTCGAATGGAATGGAAAAGTTTGATTGTTATTACTTATATAGTAAATGATAATTACCAACCGCAAAAAATGTAATTGGTGCAGATTATCGGATTATCTGATGTTACATTATAAATATTATGTCGACCAAAAATAACTAGCAACAACAACTTTTCACACCAGAAAGGTAGCTGTATAGAAGCCTAGGAACTGCCGCTAAAGCGAGTTCCACCTTGTTTTAAATTATATCAATATGCTTCAATATACAATACACTGTGGCGCGCTGAGCGACAGGTTTGATTTACACACCTTGTATATATCAGGATGATGCATAATAGTCCAGAGAACGAATCCGAAAAATTGGCTCAAGCTTGCAAAAAATCCGGGCAAGCTGAATTTTGGCAGAGATATACATTAGAATGTTCTAATGAACGCCTCAAAAGTTCCATAAAATCCCACGCCGGTGTAACCGGGAATATTTACCCTAGTGAAATTTTACCCCCCGGTAAATATTCCCTAGTGAATATTTACCGGGGGTAAAGATTCACTAGTGATATTTTACCCCTCAGTAAAAAATAAAAGGGGGTAAAATATCGCTAGTGAATATTTACCGGGAGGTAAAACTTAAATAAAATTTAATTAATTTTCCCTAGTGAATATTTACCGGGGGTAAATATTCACTAGTGATATTTTACCGGGGGGTTAAAATTTAATAAAAGTTTACTAATTTTAGCCCCTTCATGAAGGAATTTTATTGTTAAATAAGTGTTTTATTGCTCTTTATGTCTGAATATCGATAATATTGCACTATGTCAAACGTTTATGCAATTTCAAGCAAGTTATTTGGTAAAAAAAATTATTTTGCACTTTAAGTACTCCCGAGCCGCCTTCCGCAGTATTGCTTTCGCTTGATTGCTGCTCAAATTCTCTTAATCTGTAATTATTTAATACCATCATCTAGGTCTGTCCAGCTTCCAGCTCTACAACTTTTATTACCAACCTATCTACTAATACTATATATAATAAAAACAGGTATCCAGTAAGAACAAAAAATGTATCATAAACATCAGAAGAAAATGTCTAGTCCACGGGAAAGTAATGAATTGGGTAAAATTTATTGTAGCGTAGACCAAGATAATACTACTACTATCGAAGAAAATGCATCTTCTCTCGAAGTAATCGATTCCACTCCAACAAAATTAAAATTCCGCTTTTGTCCTGTAAATCAAAAATGGCAAAAGCGACTTTGTGAGAAGTTTGGACTTGAGTTCCACATTAATTCCAATTTTATATCAACGAGGAATTCGTTGCTTCATCCACCACACACTGTTGTAGACGTCAAGGCAGACGGCAATTGTTATTTTAGGTGCATATCTTTATGCATTACCGGAAGTGAAAATGAGCATGAACAAGTGAGGAAGATTGTAACAGATTACATGAAAATAAAAACAAAAGCGGTTGATCGGTTTTCTGGCGCAACAAACTATATGGAAAACACGCAAATGGATACAAATGCAGTGTGGGCAACGGAAGTAGAAATATTTTTCACTGCAGCTCTCATAGGCGCCGATATATATTCCTACACTCAAATTTCAAAGAATCCTTCTGCATGGCTAAGATTTCCTAGCTTAATGCAGCTTTCCGATGAAGCAAATTACAAAAGCTCGGCAATATAGTTGACGAAATTTGATAGTTAAATAGTTATACATGAAGAGGTCTCAAAGTGCGAAGATGGCGAAATTATTTTATAAAGGAAAATTTATTCAAAAATTACTAGAATTTAATAATTTTTTGCATCCTACAAGGCAAAATAGCCGGAAAAAGAAGCGTAGGCAGAAGGAGAATTTCATGGTTGAAGAACCTTAGAACGTGGTTCTCGATGACAACAACAGAGCTTTTTCGCACGGCAGTAAATAAAATAATTATAGCCAATATGATAGCCAACATCCGGAACGGATAGGCACCAGAAGAAGAAGAAGAAGAATAATTTTTTGTCTACGAGGTTTTTTTTACTGAAACTACAGTTTCATAATGGTTAGAATTTTTGTGTTTCAAATAGTACTATATTGCCGAGCTTTTGTAATTTGCTTCATCGGAAAGCTGCATTGAGCTAGGAAATCTTAGCCATGCAAAGGATTCTTTGAAATTTGAGTGTAGGAATATATATCGGCGCCTATGAGTGCTGCAGTGAAAAATATTTCTACTTCCGTCCCACACTGCATTTGTATCCATTTGCATGTTTTCCATATAGTTTGTTGCGCCAGAAAACCGATCAACCTCTTGTTTTGATTTTCATGTACCTAATCTGTTACAATCTTCCTCACTTGTTCATGCTCATTTTCACTTCCGGTAATGCATAAAGATATGCATCTAAAAAAACAATTGCCGTCTGCCTTGACGTCTACGACAGTGTGTGGTGGATGAAGCAACGAATTCCTCGTTGATATAAAATTGGAATTAATGTGGAACTCCTCAGAAAGTCGTTTTTGCCATTTTTGATTTACAGGACAAAAGCGGAATTTTAATTTTGTTGGAGTGGAATCGATTACTTCGAGAGAAGATGCATCTTCTTCGATAGTAGTAGTATTATCTTTGTCTACGCTACAATAAATTTTACCCAATTCATTACTTTCTCGTGGACTAGACATTTTCTTCTGATGTTTATGATACATTTTTAGTTCTTACTGGATACCTGTTTTTATTATATATAGTATTAGTAGATAGGTTGGTAATAAAAGTTGTAGAGCTGGAAGCTGGACAAACCTAGATGATGGTATTAAATAATTACAGATTAGGAGAATTTGAGCAGCAATCAAGCGAAAGCAATACTGCGGAAGGCGACTCGGGTGTACTTAAAGTGCAAAATAATTTTTTTACCAAATAACTTGCTTGAAATTGCATAAACGTTTGACATAGTGCAATTTTATCGATATTCAGACATAAAGAGCAATAAAACATTTATTTAACAATAAAATTCCTTCATGAAGGGGGTAAAATTAGTGAACTTTTATTAAATTTTAACCCCCCGGTAAAATATCACTATTGAATATTTACCCCCGGTAAATATTCACTAGGGAAAATTAATTAAATTTTATTTAATTTTTACCCCCCGGTAAATATTCACTAGCGATATTTTACCCCCTTTTATTTTTTACTGAGGGGTAAAATATCACTAGTGAATCTTTACCCCCGGTAAATATTCACTAGGGAATATTTACCGGGGGGTAAAATTTCACTAGGGAAATTTTACCGGGGGGTAAAATTTCACGGGGGTAAATATTCCCGGTTACACCGGCATGGGATTTCATGAGACTTTTAGGGTTCATTAGAACACTTCAATGCACATCTCTGCCAAAATTTTTGGTTTCCATGGTAGAAATAATGCTTTGGAAACAAATTTGTTTGAGATATATCAATCTCATTTTAATTCCATAGTATTGTTTTATTGAATACTTGTTGAATTTTTCAATTTGTGGAAAATTAGGGGTAATTTTTGGCTAAAGAATATTGAGTGTCAAGTACAAAAAATGAACATTTCCGACATATCCTTTTGTTTGAGTTTAACCGAGGAGTTAAGGCATCGGAGGCCGCTAGAACCATTTGTGCCGTTTACCGAGAGAATGCCATCGTGGAAAGTACTGCACGAGAATGGTTTTCTCGTTTCAAAAAGAGGCAGGCATTTTGATATGAACGGTTTCCCATGTTCAGGGAGACCATCCGGCTTTGATGAAGATCGATTAAATGCTTCAATTCGAGATGATCCACGTCAATCAACTCGGGAATTGGGCAATATGATGAATTGTGACGAATCAACTATCATAAGACATTTGCATTCTATGGGCAAAGTTCAAAAGTTGGGTGTTTAGGTACCATACGTTTTGAGCAAAACAACAAAAATCAGCGTGTCACCATTGTGCTTCATTGCTTGCTCGTTATCGTTTAGATTGTCAACAACATCGGTCGTTTTTGTCCCAAATTGTTACTGTTGACGAAAAATGGTGCCTTTACATCAACATCAAGAACAGAAAGGAATCGTTGAGCCCTAACTAACAAGCATATCCTCGTGCAAAAGCTGGTGCCCATCCACGTAAGGTAATGTTGTGCATCTGGTGGGATAAAGAAGGCGTCATCTACTATGAATTGTTTTCGAGGAATGTAACCACCACTTGTGAGGTTTATTGTCAACAACTGCGTCGCCTGGAGGCTGCAATTCAAGAAAAACGACCGACAAGATGGCATCAAGTGGTTTTACAGCATGATAATGCCCGTCCGCATACTGCTAACATTACAAAAGCAGCTATTCAAGACCTCGGTTGGGAGGTAATTCCACATCCGCCCTATTCTCCTGATCTTGCTCGATCAGATTTTCATCTTTTCCGCTCTCTATCTAACAATCTCCACGGAATTTCATTTAATAACGACGTTGCTCTTCAAACTGGTTCGATGACTTCTTCACCTCCAAACCACCGGATTTCTTCTGGCGTGGAATCGAAAACATTGGGAGTCATTCATAAACACTGCAGGAGGATATACTATTGATTAGTTTATGTAGTTTTTATATTTAAATAATTAAATTTTAAATTAAAAAAAAACCCTACGAACTTCAAACCGATATAATAGAAAGTAATTTCAATTTTTTTTTTACTTCAGTGAACCTTATTTGATATTTATTTTAATTCAATTTTGTTTTAGTAGAACAAATGATCGCAAATTGTAATATTTTTGATTCTAAAATGAAAGCGGCATTTTACTTATTACACAAACCAAGTGTTGGTCTTGATGGAAGGAATTATTTGTGAATTTATGTGATATTCATAGATTCTTCATCTAATTTGAAATAAATGCAAATGAATTTAGACATGTCAATCTCGTCGTCAGGCCCGTACAGCCACTATGAGGGGGGGCTCTGGGGATTATCCTCCCAGAAAACTTAATCGTTATAAAAACCTCAGGTTTTCGACTGGGGCCTACACCAAAATATTGCATCAAAAACTCTTTTCAAAAAACCATCTAAAAATCCAAAAAAATTAGAAAACCTCATTTTCGGCCTGAATTTTACAAATATTCAGGAGGAGTCCCGGACACCCCACCCGGAAGAGCAGATTTTTAAAATATTGGCACTCTTAGCAATTTTTTGGTACCTATGTTAATAAATCAGTATCTGTTTTATTCGCACCTGGCGCCCGAAAACCAACTTTATCTTTTAGTTATTTGGATCACCACCACATGGGTTGCAACGAACTCACGAGTTTGCCGTGATCCAAAGGCTAGCCGTCCAAACATCGGGCTCTGAAGAGTCGTGGGTAGCCAAAAGAGTCAATTGCCTATGCATCATTTCTTTTTACCATGAAGGTACATATTTTGGGCTATTTAATAAGAATTTATTTTTTTGGTGAAAACTTAAAATTACTTCGTGGCGTAGATAAAACTTTCAGGGGCGGGGGGTCGGACGTTAGCCCTCCCAAAGTATAAAGAGAAAATAAAAACTCGAGCAGGAGAATCACTTTAATTCTAAATAGATGTCAAAAGATTGTTTATGTTTCTTGTGTTGACTTTTTGAAAATAAATATTAAATTTTTAATGGTGTTTCCAAATAAATTGATAAAACATGTTGAAGTTTATTATGACTTAATCAAATACATTTTTATTATGTACGAAAATGTTTTTTTTAATATTGCTAGTTCTGTTAAATCCTCCCTCCTTCATGTTATACCTCTGGCTACGCCACTGCTTTGTGCGTGCTGCAGCTCTTTTGGAAAGTATTTTGACAAAGTTTTCTTTTACATTTTGACATAATTGCAGCGCTATTTATTCGAGAACTAATCGGTTGTCTGTCAGTGATTGAGTCATCATCGGGTTCTTCACAGAGACCATTTCTTTTATTTTCGTCCCGCATGGAGGCTCAACGGGGAGGGGGGGTCATGACGTTAATTTTTAGAATGCTAATATTTTGGTAATTTGTATAATTTGAAACTACGAGTACTTATAGAATGCAAGGGGGATTACAAAGATACGTGAGGTAATATTTTGAGGGAGGATCTACGTTTTGTGACGAAATGTGATGATGGAGGGAATGCTTAAAATTGTGTAAGATAATTTATGAACGATCCCTAAGTAACCCGAAAGAAAAATATCTAACGGGGTTAAGTCGTAAGATCTTGGCGGCCAATCGATTTCAGTTGTTCGGAGGATAATGTGCCTGAAAGCTTTAGGGATAAATGCAGGCAGTGTTTTATCATATTATACTATTATATGCGCCCTAGGCATCGTTTCTTAATATTGGCCCTCAACAATTTGTTGCCAGTAACTCGGCGAATTTGCGACTCTCTTGCCTAATACTGAGCTAGCCGCACAGATTTGGTTATCGTTATGGATTACATTTCCAACTGTTATTTTTTCCACAGCATTAAGAGCAAAATAATAGTATAACATTAAATAAATACTCAAAATGTGTAAATCGATGTTAATAATTATATAGCGTAGCCATGATGGCATTCGGCACGCTACAATAGATTTTTTAGATGACGTAATCCGATTACAAAATATTTATCTATCTTCTTTGGGAATTGCACATATTGCACGAACAAAATCGTATCGCTCATCAGCAAATGGAATGGTATAACGCTTCCACAGGCAATTTAAAGCCGTAATCAAAGGCCGCGAAATTGGAAACTGAAGCGAAAGAAAAAATCAGAACGAAGGATACTACATACCGCAATAATAAAGAGGGTAATTACAGCATCACTGCTGAAATAGTTAAATTCTTCGAGTGAATAGTAAATCAAAAAGGAGTTCCTGGACGGTCAACCAATTTTCCATTTGAAATGTTATGAATGTAAGTCGATCATTTTCTTATTTTTTCAGTGCGGTTTTTATTATATTACACAAAGAAATGTTGTAAATTGCAAAATTAATTTGTACTTATTTACATGATTATTTACAGGTCTATGATTTTCAATAGTTTTTGTTAATTTATTTATTGAATAAGACAGGTTCTTGTGGTTTAACTACCGTGCACGCGTGGTGCTTCTGCTGGAAGATGGTTTCCAATTACTTGAAATTTTTGAAAAATGTCGAAAGGCGACATGTTATTAAAAATTATTATTTTACGAGATAATGAGGGTAACTTTTAACAGTGCAGGAATTTATTTTTCACGCAAGATTTTGAGATAATAAGGGTATAATAACAACGTTTTGTAAATAATAAAAAATCTGTAGGGTCACTTGGTAAATATAGTATTTCTCTTCATCAAGTGGACATTAAGATTCTTTAGTGGGTTTGCGTGCTACTGATTATTGAAGATTAAGTGAAAAATAATTACAACAATATTTTTGATTTAATTATGTCAATTTTGGTTCTATTCCTATTTGTCGCTGTATAAGAATAAAAAATCAAATGATTTAATCCGAGCATAAGGCAGACATGGGTCGGTCGGGAAAAAATATAATAATTGATATTTACAGGGTGATCGAAAATGTATTAAATAATCCAATTTAGCAAAATAATTTTTGACAAATTTATTATATTATTTTGACACCGTTAATAGCTTCAACTGAGTGAGAGAAAATTGGCAAAAGTTATAAAAAAGTGTAATTGGCTTGCATAAAAAAGTTTTGGAATTATTTACTTTTTTTATGGTAGGTATATACCTAATTATGCAATATTATAATTTTTTGTTTATAAGGTATTAATAAGGTAATACATTATCCACCCTAAGTTTAACTCCTATATAGCTTTCAAATTTGTTTTATTGATGCCGCAGCATTTGTGCCTATGGCATATAGAATAGTAATTTAAGAATAATTGGTATGCATTGTTTTAAATTTAATCTTGTGAAGAAACCGGCCCTGTAATTGGGGTTGAGATGGTGTGAGATGAACCGCTAACACCTGTGCAAGTCCTCGGGCAATGGATGCGTGTTGGCATGTCTTAAGGTTACGTGGTCAAAATGTTGTAATGTTATTCCACTAGACATGGAACAAATCAAACTAATATTATAAATGACTTTTACGGCAACAATAAGCCACCGTTTATTATATTTAAAAACAGTGGTGGAAAATAATAAATTATTCGCCATCTATTTTTCAAATTTTGGCACATTTTTTATCACCATGCATTTCGGATTTTTTGCGATTTAGAGAATTTTTATTGCGATTTCGATTAAAATTATCTCCCCTACTTAAGAAATCACCGGGTATAATTATGAATGCTTGAATAAAAAATAAAAAAATAGCAAAACTGCACACAGACTTTAAGAGCGTGTTTCGACGTTATTATCCAAAGTACGATTACGAAAATGTTTGAATACTTATTAAATTGTTTATTTTAAGTTAAACTCTAATTTAAGAGTAAGTTGATAATATTTAAAATAAAAAATAAATAAATGTGCTGAATTGCGAACAAAAATTTTTGACATGGAGTGGATCATTATCTACACTCAAACCTGTTTTGTTAATACTACACAATTTTAAAATTATAAATTCATTTTGAATACTTCAATAAGAACGAGTTCGGAAGTTTCTTTAACAAAAAATAAATATTTCAAGAAATTATCAATTAATTTTGTATACGATAATAAAACTGGTAAGTATTATTTTATTTTATTGCAGACAAATTTTCTTCATCGATAAGAACGGCTTTGTTACATCTTCATTCTTGCCATGCTCCGCAGAATTTTTCCTGGGTGGGGGGATGAAACTAAAAATGAAAAAAAATTAAATATTGGAAGAACATGAATAAGACACAAAGATTTCTCTGAATTCTTTCAATTGTTTAAATTTTATTTATAACAAAACTGCGAAAAGAATTAAATGAAATATTCCATGCAGTAGTCTGAAGCTGGACTTATCTCTTTATTTTAATACTTGAACGCATGATCTAGAGGTGTTATAGAATCCCGAACCTTCAGCACCGCAACCTACACAGATAATTGTTTATTCTTCTTTTAAAATCGCGATGCCTCTTTCACAAAAGCTTCGTGATCCATCTCTTTTTATGCGTGCGATGTGCTTTCGAATTAAATTCACCTACATAGAGCACCTACTTGTTTAACGTGACTTCCGAACCACGGGAAATGTAATACACTTAATTGCTAAATTACCTCGGTGGTTTGCCATTGCCTTCCGAAAAGAAACGGTTAGAATTAAGTACTTACTCTTTCTACGAGATTCGAACTGTGCATTTCGCATTAGCAGTAGACACACTCAACCGCTAAGCTATGACCGTCTCTTATTTTTTATTTTATTTAAATAATTGTTTATAAATATATTTAAATCAAGTTCGTATTGAAAAGTTTTCTTGAAATCATAAGTTAGTATTTACAGAAACTATGGGTTTAAAATAATTCCTAATACAAAAAGAAAACAGGAAATCACAAATGCAGGTACGATCCGCTATCTTTGGCGACTCCAAATAAATTGAAAATTTCCTATTGCAAAGAGGAAGGTTTATATAGTATACTGATATAATTTAAACCTGCGAATGTATTATCGAAATTTTGAGTAAATCGAATTTGAAGTTTTCAAATTTACATGTAAAATTAACGAGATTCCCGTGCGTCGCTCATTCTGTTGACGGTACGTGCAATATGAATGACCCTAACACTTAGAGTATTTCGCACCGGCAGATGCAGCTCGTCTCTCGTACATGTAACATCGATTATTTTTTGTTTTTACGCGATTTTTTGGGGGTGAAACGTAATAGTTTACTGCCCCATACCGCAACTATACTTTTTAATGCTATTTCAAGGGTCTCTCAGCTCCCGGTTTAATTTATCCCGGTTTTTTTTATGGGAGGCGCCTTCTCGTATGTTTAGCATAGTAACCAGAGTCAAAACCGCCCTGGAGGTGTGCAGAGCGGAGCGGCGCCCCGAAAGGGTAGGTTTTGACGATGGATAAACCTCCCTATCGAATGCACACCCCAAAAATCGAAGAAAAATGCGCTAAATTTACGTACTTTCAAATTGATTTTTCTCGAAATTTTGATAATACATTCGCTCATGAAATTTTTACAGTATACTCTATACTTCCTCTTTGCTATAGGAAATTTTCAATTTTTTTGGGGTGACCAAAGTTAGCGGACCGTCTCCCAAATGCTCATCGTCATTAAGTACCGCCTTTTTTCAGGAGTTTGGTGATCATTATGGTTATTTGGATTCGTGATGCTACTGTCTTGAACAGTTGGTTAGAGTTGTACCACTCTCTAAGGTTGCGCAGGCAGAAGATGCCGCTTTTTCCCACACTTCTTTTTCCTTCACTTCTTTTTACCACAATTTTTTCCTGCATTGATTACTTACAGGAGTTGGTAAGCCCTCATAATATGACTAAGTTACCACAGATTTTACTACTTAATCGGTAATATTATTTCCTTATCATCCTTCAATCTTTGCTGAACCTTTAGACTAGTTATTCTATCCATTCAGGAGATTGGGAGCATTGGCCTGTACAGCCACATGTCAAACTCCTCTATCTTATTCTTGCCTCTCTTATTTAATGTCTATGCGTAGATCAAAACCATAGAAAAATAATATCTTACCATTCGTATTTTTAGATCTGGACTTAATTCTCGATTGTAAAATATTTGTCTTGAATTTATGAAGATGCTTCTTCGCTTGCCAATTTTTCGGCCTAGTTATAACCATAGTTTATTACCCAAATAGTACAAGTACACATCGAGATATCACATACTGCTACACTTCAGATATTCTGAGGATAACTCTGCCCTCCTTAGAAAGAACACCGTATGTACAAAATAACAATTTTGAGATATTTCAGTGCAGTGGAATGAGGAGAAAAAATCAGTTAAGAAAATGCATCTAACCCAAAATAGTCAAAAGATGCACATACGATGTTTTTCCTTAGTAGGGCAGAACTGTGCTAGCGTCTTTAGGATATCCTAGGAACTTTTTTGCCAAAGAATTCTCTACCATATTAGGACTATATAAGGGCAGCCGTATCAGTATCTTTATGATATCCTTAGCTACTTAAGCGATTGAATAAAATAAAGTTAATTTTTAAAGAAATTTTACAAAGCTGTTAATAAATCAAAAGTACTTCATAACTTGGTATACATAACTAGATATCCTCGTCTAGGACGTTTCTATAATAATCGATTCATCATTTTGACCTCTATGATTGTCCTCAACCGGGATTAAATAAGGATATTCTGAGGACATAGGTAGCGTTCCTAGGTACTCATATTTACGGAATTTTTCTGCCGTACAGAGAGAATTTGGTTGGCATTATCATAATAAATGGTTAGTTTTCTTTATACTAAGCGACAATCCACAATTTTTGCTGCGTTCCACAATCTCGTTCACATCCAGTTAACTATTTTCTGGAGGTTTACGATGTTTTCCGCAAGGATGACTGTGTCGACACTGTTTATTGGCACGCCGCTTATTTTTATTTCCGTCGTTTCATCGAACATTCATCAGTTTTTTATCATTGCTTTCGCACACATTTAACAAGGGTTCATCTCTGTCTCACCCCCTTTTCATTTTGATTTTTTGTTCTCTAATTAATCCAGTCAAAATCCAGACAAGCTGAAATTCGGTACATATATGTGTATTTGAGTGTCCGAATACACCCCTCACTCACAAATCCCAAAAAATCATCTGGAGACTTTTGCAGGCATATGTATTTGGGTGTTCTACGAAATCCCTCAAAGTTTATTTGCAATCCTCTATCGGCTTCTTCTCTCATTGAAAATTTTAGTTCCGCTAACGAAATTTTTCGCTTACAACTCGGTTAATTTAAACCTTCCGAAAAATTTTCATTACATCAATTGAAGAGAATAAAATTCTTAATATTTGAAACAATACACAATATTTAAAAAATTGAATTGGAAAAAGGTTTTTCCAATTCAATTTATGATTTGAAAATGATTTCCGACATATGATCACCACGACTAAACGAAGCGCAATTTTTGATCACTTCTTCCAATATTTCTGGCCTTATTTCATAAATGGCTTGCTGAATATTGACCTCCAATGCTTCCAGAGTTGTTGGTTTGTTAGCATAAATCATGGATTTAACATACCCCCAAGAAAATAATCTGGAGGCGTCAAATCACACGATCTTGGAGGCCAGTTGATAGGAGCATTTCTTGAAATAAAGCTGTCACCAAATTGTCCTTTCAATAAATCGATGGTTTCGGTGGCTGTGTGGCACGTAGCACCATCCTGTTGGAACCATAAGTTGTCGATATTTAATTCTTGGATTTTTAGAAACAAAAATGTATTGAGCATGTGTCTATATCTCACACCATTCACCGTAACGGTAGCTCCTTCCTCATTTCGAAAGAAATATGGACCGATGATGCCGTTGGCGTGTGTTCCACACCAAACAGTCAATTTTAATGGATGCAATGAAATCTCAAGATAAAGATCCGGATTGATCTCAGTCCATATACGAAAATTTTGCTTGTTCACATACCTATTCAACTAGAAATGTGCCTCGTCATTAAACAAAATTTGGTGGTAAAAAATTGATCCACTTCCAATTGGTTGTAAGCCCATTCTGCGAACGCACGACGCAATCGATGATCATTAGGCTTCAATTCTTGTACAAGAAATTTTTTAGTTTAGCACTATAAATTATTTGCTTCCATTTATCCACATTATGAAAAACAAAACTTAGCTTAGCAACTTGTGTTCGCATTGCTTAACCTTCCATTTCATTCGCCGTAGTTTGGTAACGGTAAGACAACAAAATTTGAGAAAAGAAAAAATTCGTATAACACTTACTTTTGGTGTAGCTATGAGTTATCAATTCACGTACAGTAAAAACTAAAAATCTCGTTAATCTGTTCGTATGCGTCAGTACTAATCACACTTTTAGGCTTCTATACAAAGTATTTTCTATAAATACGCCAATAATTCCTAATTGGAGAATTTGATGTACTATAAAGGGGTATATATTATGACATATGCTATAATTTTTTTATTCTTCTCACGAGGAACAACTCGTAGAAGATAAATCTAAAACATTTGTTGTAATACTAAATTTATTACTCTTATATTACCAGACAAGTAAAATTAAAACTTTAAAATTATTTTGTTTATAGAAGATGATTAATTAGCAGAAAATTTATATATAATGAATCAATAATCCTTTTCTTTGTATATTATATTGACCTATATATTATTTATATTCTGATATTATAAAAGTGAAGGAAATAAAATCAAACTCCAACGCTGGTGTTCGTCAATACTGAAATTCAGATATAATGCTTCCATGTCACGCCACAATACTAACTTAATTCAATCGACGTAAATTACTACTTATTTTTTTCATTTTAAACATTGAATACATAAAAGTGCAAAGTTTATAAAGTGGATTTACAAACTATTAAATAATAATAATAATGATTAAAATAATTATATTTGAAATATACTTTTACTAACTAAACAATTTCAAAAACTACAAAGCACCATAAAATATTTTGTCACAATTTTTCGATTCTGAATTTCGTACAGAATTAGTAAAAAATTTTATATTAATGACCCACCCTGTATAGTATGGTACCTAAATGAGATTTTGATAGATTAAACCCTACAACAGTTGTTCAATGAAGCAGCAGCTATAGAACTGGTTGATATATGTAATTATAAATATACCACACATATAAAACAGGACGGTATTAAAATGATTTTTGATTTTAGAAAATTAAATGGGTTATTAACTTTATGCCTCCATAAGCATTAAGTTTCCGTTTTACATTTATTAAAATGTATTTATTATTAATTGTAAATCGTTCAGCACCTTTCCTTATTTGGATTAAAAGTAATCTAATTCGTTTTTGCCCTTTCTATGTCCGTTTATGTAATCGTATAAAAATGATATAATCTGTTTTAAAATTGATCGTTGATTAAGTCTCATGTTTCAAATATCCATTCATGCGCGTCAGTAAAAAAATGTTTTTCTGTAAATTTCTGTAGGCTGCTGGAAATTTTTATGGAAACGGTATGATAAAACACATATAAAATTTGTAATATGACTTGATTTCTTTTCGAAGTATTCGCTTTAGATATTAAAACACTCTTTTAACATACTGCGGTGACTCGGATGAAGACTCGGAATACGACCAGTCAATTTCAAATTTAATAATATAAAGGTTTATGCATGAAACCTGTTAATTGAAATAGGAGGTTTTTTTTCTTATATAGCAGTAACTAAGTCAAAATGGAAAGAATAATTTAAATCACAATTAAGAATACAGGCGTCAACAAAATAAATTATAAAATGTAGTACAAATTAAAATCCGTAATAACAAAAATTGTTAAAAGTTATTAAAATGAAATTGTTTAGTTTAAGAAATTGTAAATTACATGCACAAATTTGTTAGTTAAGTATTTAGAATAATTTTGTTAAAACATTAGATATAAAATTTTAAAAAAACATTACATTGAGCGTCGAATTTAACTATAAACCAAGTGATCGGTCATCCGATAAAGCATCATTGAACAATTCCAGCAATAAACAATAATTATGTGTTTAAAATCATTGACGATGGAAAAACAATCGCGCCTTCCTGTTGATTTTTATGTAATGGCGATACGTGTAATTGAATGAGCTCCTAAAAATAATTAAAATTTGTGAAAAATAATGGTTAAAAAGGAAGAAATGATAAAAATATTGTATTAAAAAGTGAGTGCAGACGTAATTGAAGTGAAATTAATCAATAATACTTACCGATCGCCGATATTTTTGATAAAAATATAAAAATTTGCCACGAGGTGATACAACTGAACGAAAAACGAATCCAGGAATATTTGTGGGAAAGCAAGACCATCGTGGACAACCATTGGATATTGAAGGTACGTTGTACCAACCATATGAAAAAACTCATATTTATAAAGGGTGAGCTACAAACATTTTGTAAAACTTAAATTTTGGTGCGATCATCGCGAATATAAAACCACGTGCGTTAGTTTTTATTGTTGGGATTTAGCAATAAGAAATTGTTTAATAATTTTAATAAACATTTATTTACATACTAATTTATGAACAATTCACATAATAAATTTACATTTTTTTTACAAAACGGATTATTTTTGGGATTCCTGTATTCCCGGATACCTATTTATTTTTCAGCATTAGCAGTCTTGATTTGCAATTTTCGAAAGATCCGACTACGGAGATAAGTACGTTACATGGAACAAAAATCTAGTTAGCCGAGGTAATAAGTAAATTAACAATTTTTATTAAATTGCGATTGACGGGGTTCATCCGTTACCTCAGATCATCGTATAATTATTGTCGAACCAACGTGGGGCTTTAAGAAATAAGGGGACATCGTAATACGTTGGAACTAATTTGCAAAACATTTTTCCACTCTGAAGCTGATACCTTAGAAACCAGTGTTTAAAATGTTTCAAAAGCTGCTTCAGGCGACGAAAAACGCTCACAACGTATTTCATTTTTGATATTTGGGAACAAAATGAAATCATTAGGTGACAAATCAAGTGAATATGGGAAATGAGTCATCACATCAACATTTTTACTGAATAAGAGAGCTTGCATTGTCATGATGCAGAATAATTCATCAAAGTTTATTGTTTCTTCTTATTTCCTCAATGACTTCCGGCAAACAAATTGTAGTATACCAATCATCGTTCACGGTTTTTCGATCTTCTAAAGCTATGGTTGCCACATGTCCAGTAACACTAAAGAAATAAGCGATCATTTTCTTTGCATCACTATGTGAACGGACAACTTTTGCCGGTTTGGACTCATTTTGAAATATCCAAACGGTGGACTATTGTTTATTTTCGGATTCATTCAAGTTTAATCACCAGGAACGATAATACAAACCAAATTTGAAAGACCTCGGTTGAATTACTTGAGGATTTGTTTGGATCATTTGGCACGATATTGTTTTTGATCTTCTATCAAATTGTGTGGGATCCAACGACTGCAAAGCTTCCGTACGTCTAAATGATCATGCAAGATCGTGTGTATTGCTTTCATATCAATGCCTAAAGCTGGTCCCCATCTGAGCATTTTTGCGCGCACGAAAGCCAGTGCGGAGCCAGAAAAAGGTGTGCGTAATTTTTATTGCACGTATTTATGTGCACAGATTTCGTACTGCACACCTTTCAGATGTGGAAGCAGCTTAAGGATGCTTGAATCTCTCGGAATCTCACATGCCGAAATCGCTCAATTATTTCATGTACAGCACTAACATTAGTGGCACCAACAGATGTTGCTGGACGACCTGCACGAAATTTGTCACTGAGGGTGGGAGCTATAAATAGTCCTCTTGGATGGTGCTTCATTTACGAAAGCCAAAACAAGCCGATCGATGAATTGTTTCGCTTTTAGACCACATTTAAAATCGCAAAAAAATCACAGCATGAAAATTTTTTTAACATGGAAGTTCCATGTTTTCGCACAGTTACTTACTTTAAAATGCTGTATAAACAAGACTTGTCTACTTCAGTTACAGCGTTACAGCCCTAGTACCATCTTAGGTAGGGCGTCGGGGGGGGGGGGGGTGTAATTTTATGTATTAGCTCCTCTTTGCGCAGATTAGGGTTCTTGAGCTTTGAATAAAAATCGACGCAGAAAGCTCAAATTTGTAAATGTATGTATTTCGCCCTCTTGGCTCTTCCTCGCACCGTTGGATTTTATTCTTTGGGGTTATGTGAAGCAAACGGTGTATGCCAATGACCCCCAAACGATTTTAAAGACGAGATTCGACGTGTTATTTATGATCTACCACAGGAGTGTTAGTAATGGGAAATTTCATTAAAAGAGCTGTAGCTTGCAAAACCATTTGACCGATAAACATTTTCATGTTTAATGTCTTAACTTTATATTAAAATAAAAATAGTAGCAAATTGTCAAAAACCAATGTGGTTTATTTCAAACGAATCACCCTTTATATAACGCGGTATTGATTTCACGAGAATATTTGAACTTGACAAAGTTAGCCCAACAATTTGAAATATTTGCAAAACCAAAACTTGGGCAGGAATACTTCATCTAGATTGCAAAAAGAAAAAATAATCTAAAATATCTAAAATGGCTTGAAGTTAATTTTGGTATTTTATAGAAGTAGAGCAAAAGTATTGATAATATTTTCAATAGAATTTATTGAAAAGAATTTAATAATGATGCAATAAATTAATTCAATAATATGAATTACATTGTGAAGAAAATAAATAAAATCAATAACTTTTATTACAAAATAAATAAGAGTAATTATATGAAGATAAAGGTTTTATTTTTAATAGTTGATTATATCTCATACCTACTGTTGTTTTGTCTTTTTCAAAATGAACTTTGCAAAAGTGATTTTATAATACATTAAAACAGCGCATTATTAATTTGACATTGATTTATTGATGATAAAAGACTTCCAATAGCTGCACAAAGAAATACGCATAAGAACAAAATGTAATCTAAAATAGGTAGGTATAACATCAAAGTACGCATTAAAATAAATTTAAATAATTGATAATTAAAACAATCGTTTTAACTTAATTTTTTTCCGTTCATGTAATTACGCCAAGTACAATACGTTCTCATATTACTGTATTTATAAGAAAATAAGAGTTAGTTACATTAGGAAGTAGAGCTTTCGGATGCGTCTCAATAATTTCTACAATAATTAATAATAACCCTGCTCTTTCTGTATTCTAGCACAACGGTGGGCAACCTCCGGCCCGCGTAAAGTTCTAATCCGGCCCGCGAGATCTTTAGAAGAAATAATAAATAAATATTTTCAAAAACAAAAATTTTAAAGAAAAGGATTAGGTTAGTACCTAACATAAGGAAAAAGGAGAGATCTACAGTTTAATTTTCGATATAATTCGTCTTATTTAAATTAAATTAAAAAGTATTGTAAAAAGTAAATTGAAAAGTATACTAGACCCTCCATGTACGCGAGTTCGATGTACGCGAATTCAGAATAACGCGAATTAGATTTTGATACCTGAATTTTTTATACGCGAAGCAAAATTCCCTTTAACGCGAATTAAGTTTTCGCGTATTATTAAAATAACTAGGTGGCACAGTCGGCCTACCGGCCGCCTTTAGCCATCTAGACCGTGTCGGATGTGGTTGTTCGGCCTTCCGCCTCACTACAAGGTTCTAAAGTAGCCTATGTTTTTCGTAGCGTTGTAAATATCGTAACTTCTACACCAAATTTGGTTAAGATTGGTCAAATAGAAACGTAAAGCACGTGCACGCGTATTTGCATTGTCGATTGGTTGACAGCTTGACAGTATTCATTATTGTTTTTTAAGTTGATGCGCGTCCATAGGGACGCGCATGAATGGATTATCGAGATTCCTTAAAGGAAGGCAGGCTACTCAAAATCAACTTTCCTTTCCCTTGCGAATTTTTGCACTATTTCAATACAAAAACATGCGCAGGGACCTACATAATAACTGTGCCAAATTTGGTTCCGATCGGTCAACCGGTTTAGGAGTCTATAGGGAACATATTTTCAGAAAAAAATACAAGTAACAAAAATGTGTCCATTAACTATACTAATGCCCGCGGACGAAACGTAAATATTATTCTGGCCCCTGTTATACAAAAGGTTGCCCACCCCTGTTCTAGAGTACCGGCACCATACCTAGGGCGTAAAATATCCAACGGCGGAATTCGGCCAAAACTAAACTAATCATAAAACGAAAAAAAATCATTTGAATTTTAAATTTACGAATTAAATTTTGAACTTTTGGTTTGTTAGAGCTAATCGCGTCTTGCTGTCCTGGCCTAGCTGGATCATCCAATCAATAATATAAACAATTATCGCAAAAATGACACTTAAAGTTCAGAACTCCAATGTATAATTTTATTGATGGATGTATCTGAACAAGCAAAATATTAAAATTATTAAATAAAATATTTATTATTTGTCTTAATTAAATAAAACGATACTAAAAATGGTTTGTTTTAGTGCGAGATTAACATAGTTGTGCGGCCTGAAGGCCGCATTGTAACTTTTTAAATTATCAAAATAAATTGCCAATTACAAGTACGTTACGGAGTGTTGCACTTAGTAGGTTATTACCCAAACAATACATGCCATCCTTGGGATATCCTTATTTAATCCTGATTATATCCTTAGGTCTATTCTGAGTATATTCCTAGGGTATGCCAAAATGATAAGTTGATTATAGAAACGTCCTAAACAAAAAAAGCACATCTTAAACAAATCTTGTACTAATGTCCTGAAAATATCCGTCGAAGTGATCCTGGTCCTAAATATTGCTGTGATTTAAAATGACCCCACACAACGCAAATAGTTGTAAATCTGAATTAATTGTCATATTCAAGAAAATTAAGCTAACTTCTAAGTTTAGATTGAACAGATAAACACATCCAACTTATTTAATGGCATTGTAGACCTAAATAGATCTTTAAAGATGAGAATGCTATATTAAAACCTGCTAAATAGATTCATTTTGAAGATGAACAAGCCAAAATCTTCCAATAAGATACTTTAATCCAGAAATGATGAAATTTGTTAAAATTTGTTATCTGTAAAACATAACCTTCACTTTTGTGAACTTAAATTGAAATATTTCTGTAAATAACTTATTATGTGAAAATCTGTTTATAACCAAAATTCTGTCATATCTAACTGTATGTGATAACTAGAGATGAGATTTTTAGGTCGTATAAATGTTATACCAGAGAGCGTTAAAGGGTTAATTGATACACGGCCCCGTTTCTTCTTTCTTTTTCATACAGCATAACTTTCGAACGGGGCCGTGTATCAATTAACTCTTTAACGCTCTCTGGTATAACATTTATACGACCTAAAAATCTCATCTCTAGTGATAACCATAAATTGATCTCCGAAATTTGTAAAAATGTAAATGAGGTTCAAAATCTATTAAAAGGTTGATAAGTGAAATGTGATAACAAAAATAGTCAAATCCACTACTTCAAATGGCTCCCAAAGCGACTACTGTAATGAAAATCAACAGAAAAGCAGCATACAAGTGATCTCTTCAATAATGGAACTAATTCTGAAAATTACAAGAAATTTCATTAAAATAAAATTCGTAAAAGGAATAATTTTGACTTACAAGTCGTTGATAACGTCTCAAATTTGTATTTTGCGCAGGCAAAGTTAGTTGAATTCTGATATTTGAAGTGGACGGACGTGCAACGTGATCCGATATATCAAACCTTGGTCGATAAGAAATCCAAGATGGCAAATGTTAGTTGCATCAACTGAAAATTAAGAATGTTATATTTCAACTCAAATCTCGAATATCTGAGAATAATTTAATTCGAAATTACTTACCAGCATATAATCTAATAAAATCACACTATTAGAAAGTCAATTTTGGATGATTACTACCACAACAACTCAATTCAAACAGGAGCAGATCGGAAGCGTCACATCAGCTGATATGCATTCAACATCAGAGGTGGAAGTGTCACATAGTGCGCGAGTGATAACCAAGATTGTGTATTATCTACGCAGACTTATTAAAAAGTCAGGATTAAAGAATTCAAAGGTATTTGAAAATTATTATTTTATTAACTTGACGCCTTCAGCATTTTACTTAAAGGATGCTGAGAAAAGACCTTAGCAGGTGAATTTTCGGCTACCCTACTTTATAAACATTTCATCAACAAAATATTTTTTATTATTTGATTTTCTACGCTTCGCCAAGAGCAACAATTTAAACATAAAAACATTTAACCCGTTTTGGACAACGGCAAGACTTAAATTTATTTTATGCATTTAAAGGAAGAGAAGGAAGAGGATCGTCATTCGACATTATTTTGTATTTGATTGTTGTAAACATTCTGGTTACAGATAAGGTATCTGTGCAATTTGTAAAAATTGATTATTTGCGCTTTGCGATATTTATTTTGAATATAAAAGCATTTCTGAATTATTACAATCTTTTTATTATCATTAAAACTTTTACAGGTCAGTATTCTGAATTTTTAAGATCATTCAAAAACAAAAGTTGATCGTTTTATCTGGTCAAAGTAATTAAGCATTTTATTCTAACTCAACAAACATTTTTCTATCACTTAAAAATAAAATTTTTTAACTCAATAAGCTGCATCCCTTAATTTAATCAAATACCTGCAATACTCTGAGAGAGCCTTAGGCTGAGCTATACAAGAGGGTCAAGTTGGTGAACTTTCCAATAAAATTTAGCACGCAAAATTTTTAATATTTACATTTTTTTCATTCATTTGAATGTGGCGCCCAACTTAATCGACGTGTATAAGTTTTATATAGGGGAGATTCATAGCAATATGTTCTACTCAAAGATATACGAGAAATATCCTTAAAATACCTATTGAGGACATTATAAGTAGCGCCGCTACTTACACATGTCCCATAAATATTCAAATTTTGCTTATTGTCAAGTTAAGTCGATATTCACGACTTCAAAAAACATCGCTTTTCGGCGTATGGCTGAGATGACAGTGCAATTTATATACTTTTATGTGGTACTCCTGTTTGATTAACAGCTTTGTTAAATTACAACAAAAATTAATTTAATTCTATTAAATCGCTTAATCGGATAAGGATATTATCGTCATTATACTGAAACAGCTGTCCTCATAAATATTATAATCATATCTGTAATTTTAATAATAATATAACCTAAGAAATGCACAAAACACTTTACATAACTAAAACGTACAATTTTTTTTAAAGTTCATTCTAATTAATTAATTTATTTACGTACACATAAAATATATGAATGTACAAAATAAATAATTCACGATTTAAAAAAATAATCCTTTTTCACAAAATCAAGGCAATTCAGATCAACAAAGTTAGAATTTTGCATCAATATAAATTTGCACCTGTTCAAAAATGATCAAAAATAATTTATCCAATATTTTGGAGATATTTAATAAATTAAAAATGAAATTCGTCTTTTTCTCTTTTTAATTAAATTCGAGACGCGTTTCCAGAATATGAAAAAAATCAAAATCTCTGTCACTTGCCTGACCCAAATTGACACATTCTGGCTTGGCCAAATGTTGGCCGAAAGGATCTTTGTGAAATTCCAAAAAGTTTTGTTGTAACCATCGGTCGCCCTTCGGATCTACTTCCTGTACGAACGGCTGGGGTTACTTTGAAAAATTGATGACTAATTTTTAAAAATAAAAACTCGTTTTAGCCGCTCATCGATGTACTAAGACTATTTTTTGATTAAGCTGCCACAATCGTTCGATCGATTGCGCCTAAAACGTTGAATTTCCTCCTCTAAAAAAATAAAATGTGGTAGCGAGGTTTTTTGGTATTAGTACTACCCCCGGATTAATGGTGAGAGTAAAATCTCAATTGCCGAAAAAAAACCGAAACGTGACACTATTCTGAAAAATAGACATTTTTTCTATGGGAAAAATCAAATCTAACAGATTTCCAAACAATAAATTATTGTTACAGGTACAGGTGGTACCTTATTGTCTGAAGATGTCACAGAGTGACGAAAACGTCTGAGAATTATATTTTACAGTGTAATTTACTTATACAGTTTAATTCTGAAAAATGTTTTATGCATTGTTTAGGTTATACTAAAAATACAGATATGATTAATATAAATTTTCACTACAAATTACGAATCCATCGATTATATCGAGTCCTAATATATTATTAAGAGATTACGATTCTTAACCAAATAAATCCACAGGATATCCTATAGACCAGGGATGAGCAACCCGCGGCCCGCCACACCTTCCAGTGCGGCCCGTCAAAGATTTTACATTTTGACTTTTAAGGTTAGGTTTATTTTGTTAATAAAGAAATAATTTTAGTTCATCATTCAGTGTTTGTATGATAGTCCGGACGGTAAGGAACAAATTTACTATAAAACCTTGCACTTTGTTATAGAAGCATGAAATTTGGTACAAGTGTAGATGCAAACCTCTTTTACAAAATAAGATGTAACGCCACGTCGACCTCCGCTCTCTTCCGCCCCTAGACGCAAACACCCCCATAAAACTTATGCTTAAAAACTTATGAAAAATACATTTTGACGAACAAGCAATTAACACTTCAGACAGATAATTGTCCGTTCTTAATTTTCTATTTCAGTAATTTATGTACGACTGGCGGAATATGAGATATTTGGAGAAAATCCGCGAGTTCTGCAATGCGCACCATATTTGACCAACATTCACGTGATGATTCTGAAACTCGTATCAGAAACATCCTAAGAACACTTTTTATTTAAAATTTAATTATAAATTTATTTGCTGTGATGTATTTTCATCGGATGATTAACAGTTTACGAAATAAATCGGATAAACTAAAATTTGGGCGATTTTTTGCGTCTAGGGGGGAAGGGGGCGGGCCTCCTATTTTTTAAAGGAGGTTAGCATCTACACTTTTATCACAAGGTGCAACGTTGTGTTCCATAACGTCCAGACTATGATCATAAGTTACTTATACTATGTGGCCCGCACAACATTTTTAAATTTGTAGCTGGCCCGTTGTAGAAAAAGGTTGCTCATCTCTGCTATAGACGTTGGCACAGGTATCTTGAAGATATCTAAAGTATAGCCCGGGGTCAGTGGTGGCTGGCACGAGGAGAGCGACGGGGTACCGCCATCCCAAAACAGAATATTCAGAAAAATATTTTTTAATGCGAGAAAACCACGGGTCTCCACAGATGAGCAAGTTTTAGTTAAACAATTCCTCCCCAAGGTAATAAATTCGTGAAATTAAATATATTTTACCTCCCACTTTCCTTTCCAGTTCACAAATTAATTCTGTGTTGATTGCGAAAAAGTGCTTAAGTCATGTTTTTGCAAAATTGGGGTTTTGACTTATTCAGATAGAGGAAAACTTGCTCTTTCTTTTGGTATAATTGCCTAAGTCATAGCGTACATATTAAGGCAGTTATTTAATAGAATACCTTTCGCCTAAGTCGAAAGTAATCAATTTAATTGGTGTAATTTTCAGTTTTTCTCAATAATTATTTAGTTATATGCCTGTAATAACATTACATTTAATAATATATATATACAAAAGCGCTACGGGCCTTGTAGACCCAGGGCTGAATCAACGATTCTTCTCCATGCTTCTCTATCCGTCGCCTTCCTCCTCCATTCCCCCACCCTCAAATCTCTCAAGTCTCTCTCCACCGCATCCTTCCATCGGGATCTTGGTCTTCCTTGTCTTCTCGTTCCAATTGGCCCTCTCCTAAGTACCATCTTTGGCATTCTCTCAGCCGACATTCTTTCCACGTGTCCCAGCCATCTGATTCTGTTCGCACGTACAACCGCCACTATGTCATGTTCTCCAAATAGGTTCATCACCTCCTCATTTGTTCTTCTTCTCCATCCGTTCTCCGTATTCACTCCACCAAAAATCCTTCTGAGAACTCTCCTTTCCCACACTCGGATTTTATTTCGATCGGTGGCATTCATTGTCCATGTCTCCGAACCATATAAAAGTGTTGGTCGGATGATTGTTTTATATATTCGCAACTTAGTTCTTCTGGTGACATTTTTCGATGTTAGCACTTGTCTCATTGCTCCGATGCTTCTTGTTGCGCTTGTCATTCTTGCCTTTATCTCAGTATTTTCTTCGCTCTTGTCAGTTATCTGGATGCCCAGGTACGTAACCGTTGATACCTTTTCAAACACAAACCCCTCACTCCCCTCGGACCTCACCTCCATACACCCTCCTGCTTCCCTGCCTTCTCCGACGTATCCCATCACCATATATTTAGTCTTCTGTTGGTTCATAATTAGACCCATCTTTCTTGCCTCTCGTATCATGCTTTCCGTCACTTTGCACAGTTCTTCTCGAGATCTTGCTATTAATGTGAGGTCGTCGGCGTATGCCAGAATCTGGTGGTTACCATTATAGATCGTTCCAGTTCGGGTTATTTTAGATCTTCTGACTACAACTTCGAGTGCTAAATTGAAAAGCAGAGCAGACAGGGGATCCCCCTGTCTTAAACCGTTCGCAACTTGGAAGAGTGCTGAGGTGAATCCGTTAGTATATACCTTGTTTGTAGTTTTCTTTATAGTCATCTTTGTCAGTCGTATAAGCTTGTCGGGGATTTTAAGCTCTTTCATGGCTTCATACAATGTCTCTCTATCTATTCTATCATATGCCTGTTTGAAGTCAATGTACAAAACATGTAGTGGTATCTTGTACTCATGGCATGTAGCTTGTATCTCTTTAATTGTGAAGATATGGTCGGTGGTGGCTCTACTTCTTCTAAAACCTGCCTGATATTCTCCTATTACTTTTTCTGTGTATACCTCAACGCGTTCTTTAATAATTTTTGCCATCACCTTGTACATTGTGTCCACCAAGGCAATCCCTCTGTAGTTTTCACAAACTGTTTTATCCCCCTTCTTGTGGATGGGGTATATTATTGCGTTGTTCCACTTGCTAGGCATATTTTCGGTATTCCAGATATCAAGTATCAGTTCGTGGAGTCTTTTAATTAGATTTTCACCTCCGTATTTGATCATTTCCGCTGTTATGTCATTTTCACCTGGGGATTTGTGATTTTTTTGACTAGCTATTGCTTTTGTGACTTCCTCCAGTGTGGGTGCCATTATATTTTCTTCGTCTTCCTTCGCTTGTTCGATCTTTTCATCATTAACTTCTTCCATATCGACATCTGATCCTAGAACTTCTCTAAAATATTCCTTCCATCTATTTACTATCTTCTCGGGATCTGTCAGTAACTCGCCGTTTTTGTTCTTTAATATACTTGTCTCTTGTGTGTATCCCGTTTTTGCTCTCTTCACTTCTTGGTAGAAGTTTCTGATTTCTCTAGTGGTATATTGTTCTTCAAGTCTAATCATATCTTCTTCTTGTTGTCTTCTCTTCTTCCTTCTTGTGATTTGTTTTACTTGTCTTCTTAAGTGTTCGTAGTTCTTTCTGTTGTCTTCGGTATTGTGTGCTAACATTTTGCTTCTTGCTTTAGTCTTGAGCAGTGTCACTTGTTCACACTCCTCATCAAACCATTTCTTCATTCTACCCTTCCTTTCTTTTGGAATCCCATCTGTAATGACCGCTTTTATCATTCTCTCTATCCTACTCCACTCCTCCTCCGTCTCTGGACCTTTTTCCATTACTTCCAATTCAAGATTTATGCGTGTTTCGTATTGTTGCCTTTTTTCCTCGGTGTTAAACATTTCCATGTCTCTATATCTGGGTGTTCTTTTCTGTTTAATTATGTCGCTATCGGTGTTTGTTATTCTACACTTAATTCTAACCAAGTAGTGATCGGAGTCTGCGTCAGCGCCTCGCATGCTTCTAATCCCGGTTATAACGGACTTGTGCTGTTCTTCAATTAATACATGGTCGATCTGGTTAACCGTTCTTCCATTTGGAGCTATCCATGTCCCCTTGTAGATATCTTTCTGTTGGAACATCGTGCTTTTTATAACCATTCTTCTTTCAGCTGCAAAGTTTATTAGATATTGCCCATTCTCACTAGTCTGTTCGTGTTTACTATATTTTCCTATGATGGGTTTGTACATTTCTTCTCTCCCAATCTTCGCGTTTGCATCTCCTAGGACTATTTTAATGTCATACTTGGGTGTCTTCCTGTAGAGTTCTTCTAGGGATTCGTAGAACACGTTCTTTTCGTCTTCATCTTTTTCTTCCGTGGGTGCATGGAAGTTTATTAATGTGATGTTGCGCCTATTTCCTTTTAATCGAAGAACACACATCCTCTCCGATATCTCTTCGAACTTCAGAATTTTTTGTCTTGTTCGGCCTTGAACCATAAAACCCGTTCCCAGCAACCTGTTTTCTCCTCCGCTCTTGAAGAAAAGGACTCCCTCGACATTTACAACATCACCGCTCAACTGTTTGGTTTCTTGGAGTGCTAAGACTTCAATTCTGTACTTCTTCATCTCTCTAACCAAGTTCCTGACGTCACCAGGTGCAAACGTTCCCCTCACATTCCATGTTCCAATATATATACACTTTTCGCATATGTTCCGTCTGCATCTCTTGTCGTTTCCATCGCATAATATATTTCCATTGTTCATAATCATCATTTCATTCCCACGCCAGTCCGTCATTTCTCTTTTCTTTGCCGTTCCTTCATTTCTTAGTTTTTTGATTGTGGGTCGGGGTCTATGGGTCTCTTCTCTATTAGTTGTTTAGCTTGTGTGTTCCATATCATTTCTCTCCCATTTAATAATAAACTTGCAAAACAAAATTATATCCCTAAAAAAGGTTCCTCAGTAAACCAAATTCAATTTTGCCCATAATTTGTTTTCGCCATTATCTCAGTTTGACAAATATTGACTTAAGCACTTTTTCGCAATCAACACAGAATTATTAAAACATAATATGAGCCGTCACTACCGGGGGGGGGGGGTCCAAACTTGGCTATTTTATGAACAGTAGATGTTAGGGATGTATTTGTACCATATGGCTGTATTTAATTTTAATGAAATACACAAAACTAGAAACTATTTTTCTTTTTAAAAATAAAAGCTTGCAGTGGTTGAGCGGCCTAAAGGCCGAACTGTTACTTTTTAGGTTCTCAAAGTAATTAAGAATCCTAACTAGATTACGGAGGCATGCATTTAAGCTATTATATTTAAAATAAAATAGTTGTAGTACGTAATTATCTTGATGGTTGTGCGACCCAAAGACCGCACTTATTAACATTACAAATAAATGGGGGTTAGATTAATTGGTATTTATATATAATTTAGGATTGTTAATGTCACCCTTATTTTGGTTTCTTGAGGTTTCAGATCATTTTAAACGGAATACACTATATTTATTCAAAATCATGTTTAACGCCTAGAAATCAAAGAAAGGGCAAAATTATAGTAATCTTGCAATACGTCTATAAATCCAATCCCTATGGATAAATTCGGACTGGGGAAGGTTAAATTTAGCTTTACAGGCACATCTACACACAAGGATCAACGCATTCTTAATGATTTTTTTCTGGTAAGTAGTTAAAAAATATTTTTTGAATGAACAAAATGTAGTTTTTTCTCCAAAAAAAGGAAATAACTTAGTGGGCGTAATTATATTTTAGACCAGCGCTAGGACTTTGTATCATACAACTTACGAATAAATTACCGGGACGAGGTGAATAAGACGGCGCGATAAAATTTCGAAATGAAATTTTTGTGGTTTGTCATAAGTGTTATTGTTCGGAAGACGAACAAAATGATTACAAAGTATGGTGCTTACAAACAATTTAGTTTAAAGGAATTGTGGACATAAAATTTTGGGTAATAAAGAATGCCAAAAGTTAATATATCGCTTTTATGAAATATAAAGGGAATACAATAAATTTGGAAGATTGAGAAAAATATTCAAAAATATTTAACAATATTTACAGCTGTTAAAGTGAAGTTATTTAATCCTTTAGAGTGGCAGATAAATGCAAATAATGCAAATTTGACAATAATCCGAAATTTGCTACATTACTTCTTTTAAGAAATGTAGCAGCTTTGTGTTAATAAAATAAATGAGTTAGTAATAAAATGTTACTCGTCAAAAAGTAAACAGGCAAACAATAATATTTTTATTGCTAGTCGTTCGTGTCAGGAATTTTGCAATCGTATATTTCCAAATTTATTTCTTTCAAAATTACATGGCCATCTTTAATAGTATTAAGTCTGACAATAAAGTGCTTTTTAGCGGCGAACGAATGTTCAAGACTTATTTCACCTGTAATGGTCATAAATATAATTTAACGTTAACAATGCCTCGACCGATTTGCATTTTACAACTCATCGGAGGCGCAACGCTTTATCATCATCAAAATGGGTTTAAGAGAGCTGCTTCGAACAGACTGCGTGGCGGCGGTTAAGAAACAAAGCGGTTCATGAAGTCAGCTTTTTATAACTAATGAAAAACTTTAAAACATCGAGCATTCCTTCATCATGTTATAAAGCAGGTAAAAACCAGGTGTCAGGAATTCTAATTTTACAGCTCCAACCAATCCCATTATTTTTATTAAAAGTTGTTTATTATAAGAGGGTTTCCGGCATTTACCCATTTACTTCATTTTATAGCACACAACAAAATTAGCGATTTTGCCTAAAGAATCCACCAAGTTAATAGAATTAAAATTGCATGACTGTCATGTTACACAACTCATATTTTACTCAAACAAATTGTTGAGAATGGCACGTTTTCGAGCATGCAACTTTATTCATATTATAATATAAAAGACTTGTAAAACAAGTCTTGTTTGTTCTTCGAATCTCTTAAATTTCATGTTTTGCTTCACTTATTTTTAAATTAGCACTTTTTAACGCTAACCGAGTTTCATTTTCTTCATCTATTTTACACTCTCACATCTACCACCAAACTACATATTTCATCTCTCTCTCTCTCTCACGCCCTCCCTCTCTTTCTAATGTTATTTACCTACCCATTGAGGTATAAAATTCGGCCGAACAATAAAAATACAAGATACAAAACTAGTGACAAACAATACAAATATGCGCCCGTTGTTTGTTGTACTACAACCAGTTAACTTCAATTACGAAACGGAAACCGGTGCTTTTGAGGTGTCATGATTACATTCTTGTATCTCATTGTTCATCGTTAAAAGATCTAAATGATTGCTCGATTAGCAGGCAGCCAAGAGCCTTGTGTTGTAAATACATCTTCAAACGCTGTTTCAGGGTTCACCGTCGTAAGCTAAGCTAACCTAACACACGACCCTGTTTTTAAAGGTATAATTAAAATAAATCTAAAAACTATCGCCAATTTAACCTGGGATTAAAATTAGCTTCCAGTTTTCAAACGAATTTCAGAACCAAGCCAGTTCTTTATTTATTTATTTTTGGTATTAATTCCATTTTTAGGTTAAGTCTATTATTACCAGGAACTTTCTATATCTGCGCTTCGAAAATATCCTGAATCAAGCATACCCAAAATAAAAGTTTTGAAGCTGATTGGATTTAAGATGTGTACAATTTAGTGAGGTTACATCCAAACTATTTTCTTTTGGCAATCACATGTTTATCTAACACGAGGCGTCTATTCGGCTATGTTCAAAGTTGCTTAGCGTCGCTATTGTGTAGTAGTCGATGTTTATTTAGGAAGACGGGTGGGCAAGTTTCTCATTGGATATAGACAGCTTTAGCCAGCTTAGACTGGTCGAAAAACGCTTTCTAGCCAAACGGAAAAAGTAGAGTATCATTTTGATCAGTTTTGACAGAGAACTGATGGGCCTGCATGAGGTCTTAGTTGGTTTACCCGGCAATTATTTCTGCCAATTTCCATTGCATGGGAAAATATTCTAGTCTAGTGATGATTCTTCTGCCTGGAAATTTCCAGTTATGAGATTATACCCAGGAGTTTTTTTTGGGATTTTAGTTCTTATTTATTTATGATATTGGCATTTCCATCTGATCACGCAAGTTTAGAAAATTGTATATTTTATCGTCTTCGTTTAAGAACTACGGAGAGGTGTTCTACATAAAGGTTTCCTTTTTCTACGTTGTGTTTGCCCAGTTGCCATCTGTTTTCGTGTTTGGTAGATTACCATCTTGTGATTTGTTTAAGTTTTTTACCACTTTCCAGAGTGAACAATCTTTGTTTTTTGTTGCAGACAGGTTTTGCAGGTAGTTTTGAACATTAGAGTTATTTTTTAGCACACTTTTCAGTTCTTTCATTATTTTGTTAAGTTTACTTTTATCCTGTAGTGATCTGTTTTTTTGCCGTACCTTCATAAGCTTCCGTTTTTTAGTGATTGTTTGTCGAATACGTGTTGGACAGTTGTATGTTAGATTGTCCACCTTGGGTTCCGATGTTGAGTTCCAAGCCGGATATTTTGAGTCAGGTACTCGATTATTTCATCGATATCTTTATTGATCTTAAGTAGAATCTCCAAAATTAAGGTTCATTTATGACTTTAAAATTTTTACAGTTTTGTAACCTTTTCTCCAAACCAGAGGGGTTCCTCAAACAATATTATTTGGACGCTTTTGCTTGTACCTACTCATAAAATGTTACACCACTTCTACATTCGGTATTTGATACGTTAAAAAAATAGCAAAACTTTAAATTTCACCACTACAACAACTTTTTAGCGTTTTTTAATATTTATTCGACACATCCTGTATGACCTTAAATTCTAAAACGTTCTATTTATACGTCCAAACGATTGGACGAGACGAGTTCTTTCAAACATCCGGTCCACTCGTGGACTATAGCCTTTTCCCCATGAGGGGGAGGTTCAGGCCATAACCTATCACGAGGACCAAGTGCGGTTTGCTAGGGGAGCAGCCAGCGGCGTTCTTTTAAAATTAGGCACCACGCGGTCACCCATCCAAGTGCAAACCTGGACTCTCATGATCTATTGACCTCGGACGTTTCCATTGCATTGTGTTGCTGCTCTTGACTGGACGAGTAAATAAGTCCTTAAATTTATGAGTAAACGCGAATTTTCCAGGCAATTTTCAACCGAAAACTCATCGGATTTCTATTCAAATTTTGAAGTGACCTAACGTGAATTTTTTTCTAAATTTTGCCTTATACGGATGGTGTAGTAGCGCTCTTTCGCTTCTATTAGTGTCAATATAGTCTTAAATCTTAAAGATTGATAGAGATAAATAAGCATAGGTACTTTATAGATGCCTTCATATGAGTCTGATTGACATATGTATTTTCCACAACATCGAAAAATGGCGTCTCCCTCTCCTCTCATTTAGTCCTCCTTTCCGCCGTTTCTTTTTTAAAATAAAACCCTATACAGATTCAATGTCAGTCTTATTTCAAATCAGCATGTGAAGGAGATTAAGCGAGCTCCGCTCACGCATGCTCCGCTCCGCGAATCATGTTCATATTCATCAACGATGCCGTGGTGTAGATTCCACGGTATTTCCCATATTCGGGACATATCCAGACGAAATGGTTATAGGATTTAGCCCAGTTACTACACAGAGGAAAGCTAAACTATTCACAGGAAATCAAAAACATACACAGGCATAAAATATAATTCACTAAAAAGTAAAAATATAACTTCCTAAAAACAGCTCAAACCATCCCTAAGAAAGAAAAACTAGCAAAATAAAGTTATCGATCTTGGTTGAAAAACATATAACTCTGAAAATTTTAATTGAAACTTCTAAAATGTTGACACGACAAGAAAATACACAACAATTCAACTTATAGTTAAAATTGTATTGTTATAACATTTCAATCTGAAAAAAATAATATATAGAAATTAAAAAAATAATTTTTCTCTGCAATCGTTGCACAAAAGATTCGCTAAGCAGAACCGGCAAACTTTTTTAAATAAATTAAAATGCTGTGCTTAGTTTTAGACGATTTTATACAATCAGCGTGAGGGTTGTACAGGGTGTGTACAGTGAACAGTGGTACTTTTTGTTATTATATTGGTATCGTTTAGTTTTTCTTTTGTTTTACATGGGGGCGCCATAAAATTTTTGATCGAGGTTCCAAAGAGGCTAATTTGCTACCGGGTTACTTTTGTAAATTAAAATATGACAGTTGCGTCGTAAGAAAATAATGAATGTTAATTTTCGTTTTTGGAGCAGCCCAATTTTGATATTCTGTGCAAAAATTATAATTCTATTAAAAGTGGTGGTTTAAAAAGCGGAAAAATGCTAATTTGATAAAACAAGTTCGGAATTTTTATTAGGGTCACCGTATACCTTTTGCGATACTTAAAAACCCATTGTTTTAGTTATTCAATTATGCTAATATAATTTTTTATGAAGTGGAAAGACTGCTCATCATACCTACAATGAAACTTAATAGTTTGCAAGTCATATAATATTGTTCTACTTGTATCTCGTATATAATAAATACCCTTTATACATGTAGAAAGTTAATAATGAAAAAAAAGGTCAAATGTACATTTATTAAGTGAAACAAAATAATTTTTAATAATTCACGTGCCGGCACTTTGACTAAACGCCTATTTCATGTCAAACATGACGCAAATCGGTGTTGAACTAAAGGTGCCAGGTACCTACCTTTTAGCTCCGAGATTGGATTCATATGCAAAGTTCTTAATACAAAATCTTTAGACAAAAAAATTTAAGCACTCAACTTTTATTAATTTTTTCATGAAATACCTGTTTTTCGATGCTCATCTTCGTAAGAAATGCACTTATTGCAAATAAGGAACTGCCCAAAAATATATTGGTATCAAAGTTTCCAAAAAATTTTAATCCAATTTTTGATTAAAAGAAAGAATGTGGTTATGATATTGCAATTTATGATCGTAATTAAGAGTTTTTACTAATAGTTATTGAAAATATTTGAAACTCGGTGACATGAGCACATTCCACCCTAAAGCACAATCCTGTTCTGGTTCATTACCAAGAGACGTGAAGAGAATTGGCTGTAAATCTCCGCTGTGATCGCGAGATGAACCGCGACCAGGTGTTATGTAGGCGTTCCTACTAGCAAGCCGAATCTCTTTTTGGATGCCGCTCAGAATTGCGATGATATCACGATATCAGTTCTAAACGTCATAAATGCGCTTTTACTCTACAGTATTTAACGCGGTAAACCTTTCTCGCTAAATCATTAAATCAGGTAATACAAGAAAACATGATGGCAATTTCGACCGACCTAATAACCATACTTTTTGCCCTTACCTCAAAATATGCATTTGGATAAAAAATGATTTGGTTTAGAATTTTGGGAAAAAGTAGAAAATTTTGTTGTTTGTTGTAATTGTTTGCATAAAATTAAAAAGTTTTGACTTTTTCTGATTTACATCAATATAATATATAATTATGGACGTGATTGATGTGTAAATTATATATTATGTAAACATGAAACATTAAAATAAATAAGCAAAAATCTTACATACTATGCTTAAATGTTTTGGGCGCGCATTATTAATAATGTAAAAACAGGTTGAATGGTGTGGGATAACAAGATGCGATGTGCAAAATTTTTAATTACTGCACCGAAATTTGGGAACTACTTAATGGTACTTAATAGTGTTGTCGATGTTTTGTTAAAGGTATTCATGTGTAAATCCAATTTATAAAGAAATGCATCTATGATATTAAATTATAAATAAAATAAACACCAGCTAGATGATTATGTTCAAATTATATACCTTTTTGTGGGAAAAAATAATATAGCCGCCGTAGTTTACATTCCGACTCGGATCTTTCCGAAGAGAAAAAGATAATTTATCGTTTTAGGCGGACAACGTTTTGATGCTTTAACGTGTAATTTATAAATGATTTTGTTTTATAATGCCTTTGTGTATCTTAAAGTCATCATAGCCTTGCGAGTCGGTCGCTGGACAGAGGAGTAGGCAGGCAATTTACCATATGATATGTTTGCTTAGGGGCAAGGCTTTTAAAAGAAGCCGCTACGAGTTCCGAACATAAGAATTCTGTAGGAACAGCACTGACCTCGAAGAAGTTAAACCAAGTGGTCGTATGTCTTAGCTATGACAGCGGTTACGGCGGCCTAACACTGTAATAAGTTGGCCCTATAATTAAGGGAAACTCATTTGTGTTAGCCTGACACCTTAAAGATAGGCATTTAGTCAGCCGTCAGCGGTGCCTTTTGAGAGCTGTACCCCCTTCGACCCTCGATCGCAATATTCAACATGCTTTAAAACAATCCAACGGTTAACAAACCGCTTAGAAATAACACAGAAGGCGGAGTTCGTCTTTATAGAGGTGAGAGCGATTCCAGTGCTCCGCCTTTGTTACGAAACAGGATCCGTCACGACGCCGACGCCCGACGCTACAAGTCTTTGCACCCCCAACTAGGTATATCACAAACCAATCTAGTAATTTATTACTCAACCTTTGTATCAATGTTGTTGTAGCTTTTAAAAGTTGGGAAACAAACTTTGTGTAATTACCCACTATAAATTAATATTTCATTTTATCTTTTTCAATCGGTATATATTAATTTTATTTTTATAATAACACAAGATTATGCATAGATTATCATCTGTTATTAAAAAAATTCTTTCACCAAAAATTCATATATCCAAAACACAAATAAAGCCACCCCGTCAAAACTTTTGGACCGTTAAACTTCACACTCAAAAGAACACCAATGCCCAAACATCTTCAAATCAAAAAGTCTTTCCTCGTCACTTTTACTTAAACCTGCCCAAAATTATTCCTGTTTCAGGACACTGAAATTCGTAGCTTTAAAAATTTTCTTTTCCCTTCTAAGTGATATGACACAGCTTATTTGATATAATTCTACTATCCTTACTTAAACCGTCCTAATTAGCAATTTGATTTTCAGAAGAAAAATTACTTTAAAATGGCAAAAATTAAGTTAGGACGTTTTAACTAAGGACGGCCGTATTATGCTCCTGACTTCGTTGGTTTAAAGAATGTTTATACCGCGATTACTGCATTATCATCAAGTTGTTTATATTATTGGAATGGGGTAAATACACAAAAAGATTTTGTGCGAAATATACAGAAATTCCAT
Source organism: Podabrus alpinus (assembly GCA_932274525.1). Classification (NCBI taxonomy): domain Eukaryota; kingdom Metazoa; phylum Arthropoda; class Insecta; order Coleoptera; family Cantharidae; genus Podabrus; species Podabrus alpinus. Next base: position 88,730,983 of record OW026455.1, on the reverse strand, counting down.
TATTAAGATGTTCGTTACCATGTGAAATGCTCAGATTGTTTTAGTGCAACTTATTTACATTATGCAAGTTTAAGAGTTAATTATACCTTATAAGATCTGAAGGTTCCGGCCGTCATAACTTTCTAGCTTAAATAATTAAATTCAAATTTAAAAAAGTTACCGAAAACTTAAAAACTGGTAGCGAGTCAAGTCGTGTTCTTGGTAGGGTCAAATTGAAAATGTATGTTTAGATAGCCGGGTCGAACCTCGAACATAGAAATCCGAAATTTTTGAAAATTGTTTTACTCGACAACACAATTTACTATTTCGCTTAAATTAACTCGAATTATTCTTGACTGATGAGTTATAAATTTCCATGGAAACGTTGTAAAAACCATAACAAATCCGAAAAAATTTCCTACAAAAAGTTCGTGACGACATATTTGTACATCCAATAGTTTAGGCTATTCTGTGACCAAATCTGTGACTTGGAATATCTCCAGCGTCAAAATTTTGGAATTAAAAAAATTAAACCAACATACCAACAATATCGAGATGTTGTTAAATGTTTTAAGGAAAAACTATTTCTATACCATAAATAACTATTATTTTTTGGCATGCTCTTACAAAAATTGGCAATGCAAATATTTGCCGGTGGTGGTGGGCGCAATTCTTACCATTAGCCCACAGTCAAAAATATTCGTGAGTCGCGCCTGCATCCAAACTTCCTATACCCATTTGGGATGAATAGTTTTATTTGAATTTCTGTTTTACCTTTATGGCGCATGGTAAACAAATAGTCTAAAGTACAATACAGAACAGAATATTTTTCTATCTTAAACTTAACTTTTTAATTTGCTCGTGAGAAGCTGGCAGATCTTCCCCTCGTGCATCCAGAAATTCTGTCCGTTCCGAGACACTATTGGATCAATAAGGAATTGACTTTATTCCAATAAACCACCAGTTTTGGAAGATGATAAAGATACGCCGTGCCCCAAAACGGTCACCCATCCAAGTATTAAACGCGCTCGGTTTGGGCAAGCTAATTTTTATAAAACAAACTTTGTCCTTATTATATAAAAAAAAAGCAGTCGGTAAACGTTTTAACTAGCCAGGGCCGAGTATATTAAAGCGGGGGCCAAAGCAGGTACGGACCTCTTAGTTGGTCATAAAAATAGCGCCGATAATTTTATTAAAAATATTGTCATGTTTTGCTTATCATAAGGGGGTGGTATGATGTAATTAAGTAAATGATTGAAACACTCATGAATTTTATTAATCAAATTTAACAGGTGACTAAATTAATTGTATCTGAGTTTTCCTTGATCTATAAAATTTGACAAACTGCTTTGCCTCAGAAAAACAAAAGATGCATCCGTTGCTAAAACCTGAAAAATAGAAATAGATTGTAAAAGATAAATATTGGTAATTGTTTTGCTCATTAAAAATAATAATTAACAAATTAAATTAATTTATTTAGTTGTGAATGCAGGATTTTGAATATTAAATAAAGTGGCGGTTCGCGAAAATGCATGCGCTAATGAAAACGTTGGTGGGATATTTTGGAAATTGATAAGGAAGTTGGGCAACGTCCACGGTGACGTTGAGGAGACTTGAGTTCCGTCCATGAAAGAGGGACGACGTATTTTGAAGACTTGAGGAACGTCCACGGTGACGTTAAGACGGACTTGGTTAACGTCCACGGTGATGTTAAGACGTGCTTGAAGATTTCTTTAGTCAGTGAGCGTAGAAAACAGATGCGTTGTTTTAGTTGATCAATTTGTTTAATTAGTATTGGAAAAATTAGTAAATTTAGTTAAAATTGTCAAAGTTGTTTCAAGAAGAAGATATTCTGATAATTAATAAATTCATCAATTCGACGGTATTCATAATTTATGATTGAAATTTTGATAATTGGAAGAAAAGTTGATCTATGAGAAATTTTGGAACCACTGGGAATTTTTATGGTTATGTTTTTTTGGTGGAAAATTAATGAAAATATCATAGAAGAGCATTCAAGTTTACTTACCTACGATTACTTGTATGATCCGAGGAAGGAAATTTATTCAATGGTTGTTCTTGTTTGATTTATTCGAGTCAAAATAGGAAGCTGTTTCCAATCACGACGACACCAACGTGTCACGTGCGACGATTCCGAGACGGAGAGAGTGCGAAAGGACGTAAATACTCCGATAAGAGTTTTTTTTGTGCGTTGCATTTTTCTATTCGAATATAGACGAATCGTTTACGTTTTTAAGTTCGGTTGCGCAAAAACATTGGGGTTTTTAATTATATTTTACTTGTACGGTTTAATTTGTTGAGAATAAGAAAAACCAATATTTGTTTTAAAATTTTATTATGCTTAATAAATTTCATTATTTTTCAATTAGCAGCGTATGAGTTTAATTTAATTTTTTCGCAGTACTAGATCACGGAGAAAAACAGATACAAATTTTGATATTTTCTCTTTATCAAAATAATCTTTATGAGAAAGATTACAAGTAAGTTAACTAATGAGTGTTCCAATTAATTACATGAATCCACCTTTGACCCTGAAAGTTCATGCTGCTGGCCGGTGCATTTAATTAAGTGTCATGAACAGTAGCACATGGCAATATATTTCCGGTTTTGTACCGTTTGCCTAGTTTTCGGTTTTCCCTGCCTGTGTCGGTTGCGTCTTGAAATGTGTGGTCGATGGAAAAAATAAAATTTACTTTTATAAAATTAGGCCCATTAAAAAATGGGCATTATGCAAAATTTTATCAAGTTTTTTTGCTGTAGTTCATTCAGTAGAAATCTTCAAAAGTGTGGCGTCAAATGACAAACTATATTTTGACCAATCACCATTGCCGTTTGAGGCCGCACAGCTCCAGACTTAAACTGAATGGACTATATAGCAAAAATAACTGAATAAAATTATGCGTAAAACTAAAAATGAAATATTGTTTTAGCTGCTGTAGTTTTCGAGATGTAACTTCCATTCAACCCCAATTTTGTTAGATTTTTGTTCGAAAAACATAGTTTTTAGTTTTGGATACAGACTTCTTCCACGCAAAAGTGGTACATAGACAAGTAAAACTAGATTAAATTTTTTGAAAATCTCAATACAGAACAACTTCCTAGCCCTAATAGGGAATTAGCTATAAACTTTCAACCGTAGATCATTTTGGACCAGTTTTTGAGAATGTTTTCAGGGTCTCATTTTTAAAAAATTTTAATTGTTTATGGTACTACGTTACACGACGAAAGCGTATGAATTAAAAATTAAATTTTAATTAATAATAAAATTAAATTTTATAATGTTTGGCTGTGTAGGTAAAATTTTATTCTCTATATTCTAGGTGACCTTCACTTTGTCGCTTACATGCACTGAATTTGAGCTATTTACAAAAATATTAAAACATTATCAACTTTGAAAGTTCACAGCTGTAGGATCCTATATTAAAACTACTATAAGGGTTGTTACATCCGGGAATTTAACTTTTGTATTAGATAATCAGGAAGAAAAGTTTACGTCAAAATTTGAAAACTACGGTTCATGGGCAAAAATCGAAAAAAATTGGAGCTAGAAAATAATCTTTTGCTTAGTTTTTCTCCAGAATTTTCTCTAGTTCAATTTTTCTACGCACTATTTTGAACATAAGATGCACAGAAAACGGCCAATTCAAAATTTGCGATTTTTGGAACAAATTTGACTCTAATTTAGGAGCTTCTTTCACACACAAAATAAAAGGTTGTAGCAAAATAATCGCATTTCCAAATTATTTTTATACGAAAATAGCTAATAACCAGGCCCAACTTAAGGGGTTGGTAGGATGATGGGCTTCAACCCAGGGCGCTTTCTTGCAAGGTGCGCCTAACCGCACTATTACAATTTAAATAATGAAGTTAAAAACAGTTACCCCTCATTTTCCAAACTTCAAAGGACACAACTGGGGATTTTCGTCCTGCTAACGTAGTTTTTGCCTATGCGTAACTTCCTTAATTTAAGTTTTTCGAAAAATTTTCATCAGATTAAAATTGAAGAGCATCAAATCCTCTACAACAATGTGATGACCATAGTTGTGCGGCGTAAAAGCCGCACTGGAACTTTTTATTTTTAGTAGCTAAATAATTAACCGATTATAAATGTGTTAGGAACAAAGAAATGTAGACTTTATTCATAAGAAAATTAAATTCCCATGTGTCTGGAACTAATAAGTCATGTCTTTTTCGGTTAAGTCGATTCCCCAAAATCCACAGAAAACACTTTATAATGAATAAATGGGTTTTTAATGAAGCTTCTTCTTCTTCTTAGTCGTATTGTTCGTTTCCGAACGTCGTGACCCATCTCTTTCTATGCATGTGATGTGCGTTCCAAGTGTTTTCACATACATAGAGGACCTACTTGTTTAACGTGGGCTCCGAACCACGGGAAGTGTAATACACTTCATATTGAGATGGGCGCTCTTAGGAAATTACCTTGGTGGTTTGCCATTGCCTTCCGAGGAGAGACGGCCAGAATAAAGTTCTTACCCTGCCCGGATTCGATCCGAGCGTTTCGCATTAGCAGTAGACGCACTTAACTGCCGAAGCTATGACCATCTCTATGAATGAAGCTATGAAGCTATGCTGCATTTTTTCAATTAAGGATGAAAAATATTGATCGATAGATCTACACAAATTCTTAAGATGATCTGCAACGCCATATTTTTATTTTCTTAGTTTTCCCATTTTTTTGAAGGGAACTGCGGCTCCACAATATAGAATTTTTGAAAATGTCCTTCCGAAATCAATTCCAAAAAGCCGAAATTAGTATTATTTAAAAAAAAATCTTAAACAACAGAAGTGAATTCTAAAATATCTATTTTATAGAGAATTTTGTACTCTGCAATTTTGGTCTGATTATAATTTTTCGTAAAAATGAAATTAAGCGAAGTTATAGACGAAAAACCACGTTGGAGGAACTAAGTATATTAGCAAATGAGGGAGAAGTCGGCAGGTTATTTTTAGGGAGGGGGTCATTCGGACACTCAAATTGCAAAATTTCAGGTTTCCCGGATTTATTGTTAGCTAAAATTGTTGCTTGCCTGATATAAAAACTCAAAGAGCGGTGGCAAGTGAAGTTGCGTTCTTACTGGAGTGAAATGGAAATGTATATTTAAATATTCCGATCGCATCCTTAACGTTAAAAATTTGCACAATTGTTTTACTCTAGAACATAAATTTACTGGCTCATTGTATGATCCAGTAGTCGAACCATTAGTGGCGGAAACCACGAATCCCACAAAATTTGTGTTTGAATACAAAATTTTTTCCCTTGAAATGACGGGCCCGTATTATTCGGAACACTCGAAAATTACGCCACTGGTATATCCGTCACCATATTGGGCGAGGACACATCGGGCTAAATCAGATAAGTGCACGGAACATCTGGTTAATGCGTTTCAACAATTTCCCACAGAATGAACAGCAATGGATGAGAAAATACCAATCATATTTTCCAATCAAACCTTTCAAATTAAAATAGGCAAATTATATTATTCAGAAAATCAATCCCAAAATTCACCTTATTGTTGGTGAAATTTTGCAGCAACTTCCCAAGAAACGTGTATGAATGATTAATAATGTTTTTGTTTAATTCTGTGCCTTTTTGACATTACGCAGATCACGGAGTGCTTTATAAGATGAAATCAAAATTGCCACTTTCATAATCATACCTCTATGACAGAATATTCCAAGTAAAATTTCAAGATGATTTCTTTTCAATAAATTCGGGAGTTCCTCAGGGTAGCATTTTGGGACCAATTTGATCTCTTTTCATACATAACTCTATAACTCGCATGACTTTTGGGCTAACATTTTGTCACAAGAGATTTTGAATTGAGGTCTACCTTCCATATAAATTTCACAGCTTTTTGACTCTCCTTTGCGCAGTATGGCACAAATTTCGCGAAAATAAATTCGGTACAAAAGTACGTAAGCCAAACACTATTTTTAAAATTTTGCAAATAATTACTTAATACCTCTATCCATGCAAGCATGAAAAAAAAATTTAATTTGTACATGGGAATTATAGGATGGAACATTGCGTCAAGTCAAAACTTGGGATTCGACCGAATTGTATTGAAAAACGTCATTTTCCAAAAAGCAGATATTAAAACTTGGGATACAAAACAAATTAATGCAATAATTGATTCCAAATTGAAATATGTAAAATTTGTCCATGATATGATAATTGCATATTAAATTATTTTCGTGGCATTTTTAAATTACCTACACTGGAAAATTTTTGATTGGAGAATTCGGATTGGGGGTCAGAAATGAAAGAGGAGAAAGGCTCAGAGATTTTGTTGAGGAGGAACAATATGTTGTACTCAATACATTCTTCAAATTACCCCCTCGAAGGCTATATACTTGGGTCTCACCCCAGGATAACGAAGGAAAAGTGATAAGAAATCAGATAGATTACATAATGGTGAATAGGAGGTTCCGGAACAGCTGTTTATCGGTAAAAACTTATCCGGGGGCTGACATAGCATCGGACCATGTGCTTCTAGAGGGCAAATTTAGAGTGAGGCTAAAGAAGAACATAGGAGAAAGATCAGAAGCAAGAAAATGGGATTTGGATAAATTAAAAGAGAAAGAAACAAAAATAAAGTTGACAAAGAGACTAAACACAGAAATACAAAATATTAGAGCCCAAGCACAGTCAATACATACATCGCTGGATGAGATGGCAAAAAGTTTCAATGAAATGGGTAATACATATCTGACCAGCGGGGAAAGGAAAAGGAAACCATGGATGACAAGTGAGATATTGCAACTCATGCATGATAGAAGGAAAGCCAAGAAAGAAGAGAGTATATACAGAGATATACAAAAGGAAATAAGAAAAAAAAATAAGAGAAGCTAAAGAGAATTGGACAGCTGCACAATGCTCGGAAATAGAGATGCTCGAGGGGGAAACATGACACCTTCAATATGCATAAAAAAATTAAGGAAACGGCTGGAATATATAAAATGGTGGCAGGGGGCAGGGTACAAGATAGAGATGGCAAAACAATTGTAGAGCAAGAAGAGAAGATGGCGGTATGGAAGGAATATATTAGAGAACTGTTTGAAGATAGGAACCGACCGATACACCCACCCTCGTACCAAACAACAGAGCAGCTACCAATAACAAAGGAAGAAATAACGAAAACAATAACTTTACTCAGGAATAGAAAATCACCAGGGCCGGATGGAATTCGGAACGAGTTTCTCAAGCTTCTGGATGAAGAGAATATTGAATGGCTGGCTTCTATTTTTAACGAAATATACTCGTCGGGGATAATTCCAGAGAGCTGGCTCAAGTCGATATTCATTACAATCCCAAAGAAGCCAAGCGCTAAAGAGTGTGGGGATTATCGCACCATAAGTCTGATGAGTTATCTACTCAAACTTTTCCTGAAAATAGTACATAAAAGAATATATCGAGTCTGTGAGGAACAGATCAGCGAGGCACAGTTTGGATTTCGCAATGCTCTGGGTACTAGAGAGGCCCTGTTTAGTGTTCAGGTCCTCTTTCAAAGAGCTCGGGATATGAACCACGACATCTTTGTGAGTCTTATAGATTATCAAAGGGCATTTGACAATGTACAACACCGGAAAATGGTAGAAATCTTGGCAAAAATTGGCCTTAGCAAGCAAGACATAAGGATAATTAGTAACCTGTACTGGAATCAAACATCGTCGATACGTGTAAATGGAGGGGAGTCTGGGGGTGTGCGGATTAGACGTGGAGTAAGGCAGGGGTGTGTGCTTTCACCCTTGCTCTTTAACATTTACTCCGAGTTTGTCTTTCGCGAAGCATTATAGGACATAAATGAAGGAATAACAGTTAACGGAGAAATCATAAATAATATACGATACGCGGACGATACAATTGTTTTCGCAAAAGATCTAGACGGCCTTCAATATATAATGAACAAAATAGTGGAAGTGAGTGAGAGGTATGGGCTGAAAATGAACATAAAGAAAACAAAATTTATGATAATATCTAAAAACAAACAACTAAATGGAGTTCTGACTGTTAATAACCAACCAATACAGAGAGTTAAGTCCTGCACATACCTGGGCACCACCGTTACTGAGGACTGGGATCACTTTGTAGAGATTAGGTGCCGCATTGCAAGAGCACGATCCGCGTTTCTGAAGATGGTGAAAGTATTCAAGCCTAGAGACCTAGCGATAACTACGAAAGTACGAATGTTGAGATGCTACATTTTCCCTGTTCTGCTGTACGGGGTGGAATCGTGGACTCTGACAGAGGCTTCGGGTAAAAAATTGGAGGCGTTTGAAATGTGGCTATACCGCCGGATACTTAGAATTTCTTGGGTAGATCACGTTACTAACGAGGAGGTCTTGAGAAGAATGGAGAAAGAAAAGGAAATATTGTTCACAATTAAGAAACGTAAACTGGAATCTCTGGGACACGTGATGAGAAATCCAAACAGATACAGGTTGCTCCAGTTACTTATCCAGGGGAAAATCCAGGGAAAACGAAGCGTAGGTAGAAGACGAATATCCTGGCTCAAGAATCTGCGTACTTGGTTTAATACATCTACAATCGGCTTATTTAGATCAGCAGTCGATAAGGTTAAAATAGCAATCATGATCGCCAACATCCGAAACGGATAGGCACTCTAAGAAGAAGAAGGAAAATTTTTGGAACATATATCTCGATTATTTTAATATATAATAATATAAAGGATATTTATTGTAAAGGATTATTTTGAAGACAAAGAATGCCAAGTATATAAAAAATCGAAGAATTTGTTTTGACTTGACGCGTTTATTCAAGTTGTTGAAGGCGATTTTGACGACGATAAGAAGTTTATGAAGGCTCTCACACTCAAAACGGTTTTGACTGAAAGCACAAAAAAACAAGTTTTCTATTCTAACCAAATGAAAATAAACTTTTCATGAACTTGCGAATTAGACTCTACAGATCTACAACCAATTTGTTGTAATAAATAAATTATTTACACCATCTGAGTCACACGAAAGTCACTCATTTGTCCCGTTCCATGATTTTTGTATTTTTTAAAGAAAGAATCACGAAAGTTATTACTACGGAGTCATAAAATAAAAATTACCAAAATATTTCTGAAACTCCAGAAAAATACTGCTAATGATTCCTTAATAGCATAAAATTAAAATTGTAATGCGTTAATAAACCTGTTAATAAATTTTTATCTTCTTTTAAGAAGGCTATCGTTTATACACCTGCTTGAGAAATTGGTAGTCGATAATAGGTTGTAACTTATAAGTAATCGCTCAGATAATAATTGATATGCTTTGTTAGTGGTGCATCGTATTTTAAATATCAGTAGGCATTTCTATAATTACTGAATCAGCAATTATAATAAAAACTTAACTTACAAGTGGTAGGCAGGTAAGTTAAATTAAATAGAATATTACCTATAAATTTTCATTCTGACAATATCAATTTTCTTTTCCAGGTAGACACCTCGAGACTTCTAAATTACATACAAGATACCCACAAGAAATTTAAATTTTACATATAAAAATTATAATAAGAACCATAAATATCAAAATTAAAACTTCAATTTTTGAAGGGTTATGCTTTTCTAATTTCTGCAAGCTACTTGTTAAAAATATATTCAATCAAATAAACATATTATCATATTTGAAGGGTTCATTATTTTAATATTTCCTTATTAGCAACGTAACCTCACAATTTCAGTTTATAGGTTATATTTAAAATAAAAATTCAATTAAGAAGTTTTTATCATCAAAAATCTACTTAGAAGCTAATGAATTTTAAGATTCAAGTCCCTATTTTCAGTTTTATTTTACTTATCATTTGGTTTATTGGAATTGTAGGGAAGGCATAATTTTTAATTCAAAAGGGTGACCACCTAACCGAAAAACCACATCGTCGTATAACGTCTATGTAATTAATTTAAATAAATGCGGATCCGAAACTTAGAACTCTCCGACGGCGGTTTAATCATTGTTAATATGCTTTACATAAAAAATATGTATAATAATTTATTGAAACCAACTTGACAAATATAAAATTGACACGCGTTGATGGTTCATTTTCTGCTTGAGTCGCCAGCGTTCCGCAACTTATAATATTTTTGGGGCAGAAGTCAGAATTTCAGAATAACTTAAGTTATATATTATTAAGTTATACTTTGCAACTTAAGTCCACAGTATTTCTGTAAACCCTTTTCCAGGTACTTGTTTACTACTAAACATCTCAAGATGGCAGTAAGCACTGCTGAAAGGTCATGTTAAAAGAAATGTTTGATTTATTTAATTAAATAGTTAATTTTGGGAAATTTAATTTAATATTAATCCTCCATAATTAAAAGATCAAATATTTAAATCAATATCGTATCGATGTTTACACGAGGGCCGCTCTAAGAAATTCAAACCGATATTCGAACTATTCGCGTTATACCTCAACCAGCGATCACACCAAGCTCCTGATGTGGTTTCCAGTAGCTCATAATTATTTGTGCCGTGGTTTAGATTCCACGTTAAGCTGTACGTCTTAGGGTTTATCTTAAGTATTCGAAACGTATGTGGAAAATTGGCACATATCGCTACCATAATGGCAGAAGGTCGTATGTAACATTTTTTGAGTTTTAGACATTATGTACATAGAAATATTCGTAAACTTCAGCTCTATGATCTGACAGAATATGTCTAAAATTCAAAATATGTTACATACGACCTTCTGCCATTATGGTAGCGATATGAACTATTCCCGAGTAAATGGTAATTTTCCTATAATCAGATTGCCTGTAGGAAATAAAACTGATTATTATAATTTTATGGTTTTAAAGTACAAAATAAAGGACATTAAAATTTAAAGTGCATAGTGAGTCAAAGTACGGCCTCGTAAAACAACGTACTGTACTTTGAAATAAAATGTGAATGGTTAGTTTGTTCCGCAGTTATTGGTGACCTTTTTTTAAGTATATGTTTGTCATTTGCACCGTTGCAGTTTAACATATTTATTATGGTTAATTTATAACATATTTAGTTTGGGTCCAAAAGAAACAATTGTTTTTATTTTTTGAGATCTTTAAGAACTTAAGTTATTAACTGTAAGCCGGTAGCCGGTACAGGAAGTCAACTAGTATGTGATCGTGTTGATTGTGCGGCCTAAAGGCCGCACTGTGGGGACAAATTATCTATTCAACGGATCTGTGTAACGTTATAGACATACACACGTAGATAAATTTAGTCTATTATTATATTGTCGCTCTGGAGGCGAAGGTTTCAATCAAAAATTTCTTGATTCGGACTAAACGGCATCGTATCCACAAGTTAATGTTAACTTAGTAAAGACGAAGTTATTTGGTCGCCAAATGTTGAGTACGATGAAGTCAAGATATTCTTGATAGAGCTCTAAATTGGGATCCAAAAAGTCGAGTTAATTATGGCGGTCACAAGTTGGGAACATCGCAAAATTTAAACTTACCAACCATGCATCCAGACTACGAGCATATAAATATTATAATAGTAGTCAGAATTTATTGTTTGACAAATCAATATTGCACAAGGTGGAACTTGGATGACCACAGTTACTAGGCTTCTATACAGCTACCCTCACGGTTCGTTCAAAGAATTGGCTAGTTATTTTTAATCGATTTTTTGTACAGATTATCTGTACTAATTGAGTTTACAGTTGGTATTAATAATTTAGTACATACTACTGTGATTTAAAATGACCCCGCACAACGCAAATGGTTGTAAAACTGAGTTAATTGTCATATTAGGAAAAATTAAGCTAATTTTCTAACTTGAGATTGAACAGATAAACACATCCAACTTAATTCATGATATTGTAGACTTAATAAGATCTTTAAAGATAGGAAAGCTATATCAAAACCTGCTAAATAGATTCAATTTGAAGGTGAACGAGTCAAAATCTTCTAATAAGATACTTTAACTCAGAAATGATGAAATTTGTTATAATTTGTTATCTGAAAAACATAACCTTCACATTTGTGAACTTTGAATTGTAAAATCTCTGTAAATAACTTATTGTATGAAAATCTGTTTATAACCAAAATTCTTTTATATCTAACTGTATGTGATAACCATAAATTGATCTCCAAAATTTGTAAAAAGGTAAATAAGGGTCAAAATCCATTAAAGTTTGATAAGTGAAATGTGATAACGAAAATAGTCAAATGTACTACTTCAAATGGCTTCCAAATCGACTACTGTGATGGAAATCAACTGGAAAGCAGCAAATAAGTAATCTCCTCAATAATGGAACCAACTCTGAAAATTACAGAAAATTTCATTAAAATAAAATTCGTAAAAGGAACAAATTTGACTTACAAGTCGTTGATAACGTCTCAAATTTGTATTTTGCGTAAGCAAAGTTAGTTGAATTTTGATATTTAAAGTGGACGGACGTGCAACGTGATCCGATAATTCAATCAAGCCTTGGTCGATAAAAATCCAAGATGGCAAAGTTAGTTGTCACACCTGAAAATTAAGAATGTTATTTTTCAACTCAACTCTCAAATATCCGAGAATTATTTAAATTGAAATTACTTACTGGCATACAATCTAATAAAACAACACCATTAGAAAGTCAAATTTGTATGATAACTGCTACAACAACTCAATCCAAACAGCAGAAGATCTGAAGCGTCATATCAACTGGGATCAACAAAACATCTGAGTGTGGAAGTGTCTCATAGTGCGCTTGTGTTTATATCAAGATTGTGTTTTTTTCTACGCAGACTTATTAAAAAGTCAGGATTATAAGAATTCAAAGGTATTTGAAAACCATTATTATTTTATTAACTTTACGCCTTCAGCATTTAACATACAGGATGCTGAGAAAAGACCTTAGCAGGTGCATTTTCGGCTACCCTACTTTATAATTCAACAACAAAACATTTTTTATTATTTTATTTTCCACGCTTCGCCAAAAGCAACAAATTTAAATATAAAAACATTTAATCCGTTTTGGACAACGGCAAGACTTAAATTTATTTAAGCATCTAAAGGAAGAAAAGGAAGAAGAGGATCGTTATTCTACATTATTTTTGATTTTTGATTGTTGTAAACATTCTGGTGACAGATAAGGTATCTGTACAAATTTTGTTAAAACTGATTATTTGCGCTTTGCGATATTGTTCTGAATATAAAATCATTTCTGAATTATTACAATCTTTTTATTATTATCAAACATTTACAGGTCGGTATTTTAAATTTTTAAGATCATTCAAACACAGAAGTGGATCGTTTTATCTGGTCAAAACAATTAAGCATTTTATTCAAACTCAGCCAACTTTTCTATCATTCAAAATTAAAATTTTCCAATTTGATAAGCTACATCCCCTAATTAAACTAATACCTGCAATACTCTGAGAGAGCCTTAGACTGAGCTATACAAGAGGGACAAAGTGGTGAGCTTTCTAATAAAATTTTAGCACGTAAAATTTTAAAAATTATAATATTTCATATTTTTCATTCATTTGAATGTGGCGCCCAACTTAATCAACGTGTCTAATCTTTTATATAAGGGAGGTCATAGCAATACGTTCTTTTTCTTCCTCTCATGATAGGTCTATGACATGTCCTATAATTTATTTATTCAATTAGTTCCATCAATATTAATTTTTACATGTTAGAGAACCTGCTAGAGAGGTCTTCGATATGCCTGTACCCTGTTTTTACTGTTATGATGGCAAATCAGTAATACCAGGGGACCGACGGCTTTACGTGCTCTCCGAAGCACGGAGATGATCTAGAAATTTTAGATTATACTCGGAGTCGAACCGGGTAACCTTGCATTAGAAGTTGATCTCGCTAGCATTCAGTCCCAAGACTGTGTCCTGTATGTATGTATATAAATAATAATGATCAATCTTCTCTATTATTTTGAGATCGTGCCAGATCGTCGGGTTTCTTTCTATACTACAAGATATTATTGTGTATACGTAGAAGCCTAAATGTGTGGAATTTGGTAATGGGGACAATGATAAAGTGATTAAATAGTGAGGACTCTTAGTTTTATGTGTTTCCATAGATATAATAATAAAAATTGAGTCATTAACAATTTAATAAAAATAATAAATCGGAACGTCTGAATGGCTATGTTGGAAGCATATGGACATATGACTACCGCATTTCTTCAGGCGTGGAATCGAAAAACTACCAGAACGTTGGGAGTCAATCATAAACAATGCAGGATAATATATTATTGATTAATTTATGTATTTTTTATATTAAAAAAATTAAATTTTAAATATAACCAAAACGCTACGAACTTATGCATCAACCCGTATATCGAAATCAATTTTGCAACCGATTGATTAGGGATATTTTGGGGATATTAAACAATCAAAACTTGGAGATTTGTGTATTAATCATAATATGCATAGTGTGCGTGTGAAGTATTATCAGATACATACATATAGGACCTATAGTTTAGCGTGGATGCCGAACCACGGGAAATTTCATACACTTCCATTTTGAGAAGATTTTCCTAGGCAAATTACACCTTGGTGGTATGCCAAACCATTCGAGGTGATACGACCGAAATAAATTACTTAATTTACCCAGGATCCAACCGGGTATTTTTTACAGAATTGAGATTTTGAACATTGCATTCAGTAACTTCCCTAAATTTTTAAATGTCGTGTTTGGTCATTGATGAGAAACTTTGGAGTGCTACCGGCCTTTTAGTTTATTAATCATTTGTAACACCCTGTATAACTTGCGTGTGCATAATTTCAATAGTTGATATTCAGATACCGGCAACGATTCTTTCTATCGGCGCCGACACCGGCAACAAAGATAGTTTAATATGTGGCAACAACGTCTTGGGGGGATCTGATTCAGCTGATGATTGTAAATAAGCACGAAACACGTATTCTGAACTATCATTAATAACGTAATTTTTGCATCTTTTATCGACTTTGAAATCTCATTTTAATTAATTCTGTTTTTTTTTTCTAAAGGAAACTTATTAGAAGCTTTTACATTGAAGATTAAATTATTTGTATAACTTAGTAGTCAGTAAATATTGCAATTAAACATAAATAATGACGGTAATAAACAACCGAGGTTCGAATCTCAGCTGTACTTTTATTTCAATAATTTATCACGCCCTAAATATTGGTTACCCCGACTAATCAAAAAGTTCATTAAAGGAACACCTTTTAAGCATTGAGCACTCCATGTTTTATTTGCAAAAAAATTACATAAACTTGTTAATCACAAAATAGAAAAATTATAAAATTTTATTTAGCAACTCGCTTAGGATTAATTATAAAATATGAGCAATATACAATAAACTCATCAACAGTGACGCCTTTTCATTTTCTATTCAGAGCGGTATCGATATTTAATCACGTTATCAATTTTCAAAATCTTCAATCTGATCAAAGAGGTATTGGAAATGAAACATTGGACGTGAGTATCCTTCTCCAACCTACGTGTTCTTGTGTCGGCATTGTTTTATGTAATGCAGAGGCGTGCACTGATCTCTGAAAAATTACTATAAAATTATTCTCGCACATTCCTCGTCAAATTGAAGCTGAAACGATATCTGAAAATATATTTTTAACTACAATACGATCTCGATAATTCGAACTAATTCTTTGCAATAAAAAGCTACATCCATAACAAATAGGTAAATCACGTGCAATTACAATTTTTTTGAAATTTTATAGTCTTAAATTACGTGCAACTGATGAAACGTAATGATGAGGAAACACCTCTTTTGACTCTCCGGCCATTTCTTTTTAAGATTTTTTTTAAATATCAAAAAAGGAATGTTTTGTGGTTGGGATTGCCGTGTGTTCGCATTATCGAATTTGCACCGTACTTGCAAACTTTGGTACCTATACCATTTAGTGTAATGGACTTTTAAATTATTTTAGTGTTTTTAATGAGATACTTAAATTAATATCAATAAAATTGGTTAATTTTTTGGTAATGAGCGGTTTTATATTGTTAAGGCAAAGGCAAATTGGTTATGAGTGGTTTTTAAATCAATTTGGTGAAACCTTGTTATAATTATGATGTTATTTTCGAAAAGGTAATTTCCATTGTTTCGAGTTTGTGCTCTTTATCCGAGGATGGTTTTTTAAAACGAGTGCTAAAAATTTAAAAATATGATGGCAAGTTTTTTTTAAATGTTGAAGTGTCGTAAATCGTGTATCTTATACCTAAGTGTGTGTAGATGTGAGAAATATTTAGTTTTTATATTAGGTGGAATTTACTGTTTTTAGTCAAGGTGTAGCGAAGGAATATAATTAGATGGTCGAGTGTTTGATATATATCCTCAGGCTTTCAATTGGTAGCTAGGGCCAGAAAGTTTGTCGGCTTTGTAAATAATCACAGAACTGGTGATGCGGTTAAAGCTGATCTCCACAGATCAAACGCGCGAATAGGCTCGGTAAACAGCAATTAAGCGGCAACTGAAAGAACCGTAATCATGGGCCTTAACTTGCTACTTTGGCTTATAATGGCAGACTTGCATTGTTTGTAGTATCCGTCCCAGAACACCACAAAAAGCTACTTTACATTGTACCCTTTAAAATACTTTACCTCTTCCCAAAATGTAAATAAAAGTATAATTTTCTTTTTCTTCAAGCAATTTAAATTACTAACTAATCCGATACACATAACCTAAAATTAAATTAATTTCTAATATAATAAAAGTTTATAAAAATTACAGTAATAAATTTGTAAACGAAAGTTTTTGAGACACCTATTAAATAGCTCTAAGCGTAAATATTTAAATTAACTTTTGATTACCTCATTCTAATACTTCGCTCAACGTAAATATTTTTTCTAATTAACTTTAATGTCAAATATCATTTTTATTTATTTTTTTCTTACTTTCAATACTTTATAACAACATTAAACCAATAACAAAATATAATCTGAGGTCACAACTGTCATAAACACAGTATAAAGGGCATTATACAGGCAACCCTCCAATAACACGGTTAATTTGTGTTATATCGAAACTACAAATCTAACAAATCGCCGTGTAACAATGATCAATAAAAAATAAAAACGGTGTTTTGCCCTTCTGCAAACAGCAACAACCTAGTTTTTAGATACACGACAATTCTGACATATAATAGAGTGCGCGGTTAACACGGTTGTGGGGCCTAAAGGCCGCACTGTAACCTAACAAAAAGATATTTAGATAATTAGGCTTACCCCTTACTTCCTTGACCAGGACGGCTTTCCTCGAGCTTCAGCAATCCTAACCCTAATCCTAATCCTAAAACTGAGGTTGTTAAAGGCACACCCAATTAGTTACTTAACAATTCTCTTGATTCTCAAAGATAAATTTGGCTGTGTAATTTTTTTTGTACTTCAAAATATTAGATAATGTTTCTTAAATTTCAACGGCATATTCCAAAATATTACTTAAAAAGAATGGTTAGACAAATAGGTGACGACTGAGAAATTAAAAAGATAGTACTAACATAATTAATTTAATGTAAAATAATATAAGAATACCTGCAATATACTCGTATATCATTTCCACAAATCCAATTTATGTTAATTAATAAAGCAGTTACCATAACATCAATTCTGCGGATTCTTAATTCTGTTTATATTACCTATTTTTTTTGTTTCTCAGGCGACGTAAATTAAAATTAAAATCGGAATAGTATACAATTTAAAATGTATTTGCATCATTTGTATTTCGAAAAAATTAAAAAAAAAATTCTAATCATTTTTAATTCTGCAAAAATTTGTTACAAATGAACCAGTGAAAAGCGCGTTAAGAGCAGATTTTCAGAACTTATACTGTTATTGGGAAAGCCAAGGGTTTTCTCGCGGTAATCTTCTACGACATCTCCGGAGCTTTTGATAACATGTGGTGGCCAGCCCTGTTCCGCTCGCTGAGCGAAAAAGGGCTCCCTCACAGGTTAAAGGTCATGATCAAAAGCTACCTTTCAGCCCGGGAGGTGACTCTCACCTCCGGGGTCTCAAAGGTAGGGAAAAGATCCACGAAGGGATGTCCACAGGGCTCGGTCCTCGGCCCGATCCTGTGGAACTCACTTCTGGATCATTATCTAAAGAAAGACAAACAGGAGGGTACTCATACCTTCGCGTACGCGGATGACATCGCGACCGTCGTCACGGCGGATTCCCGAATCCAACTGCAAGAAAAACTTCAAACGTGCGTCAACGAATTAAGCGGATGGTGCAAGGACATGAAACTCGCTCTCTCGGAAACGAAGACGAAGATCATGTGCTTGTATCCGAAGCGTGTTCATAATTATGATTTAGATGTCAGACTTAACGGAAAGAAAATAAAGGTGGTAAGGGAATATAAGTACCTTGGGGTCCTTATTGACGAAAACCTATCGATGCAACCGCATGTAAACTACGTTTGCGGCAAAGCCAGTAAACTAGTCCATGCGCTGCATCGAATGGCAAAAAGCGGTTGGAACCTGGACACCTCGAACTCTATGCGAAGGATCTACCAGGGGGCGGTAGTCCCCATCTTGGCTTACGGAAGCGAGATCTGGATACATAGAATAGGGGATAAGCACACGTTGGCCCGGCTGATATCGTGCTATGGATTTTGCTGTCGCGTGATAGCAAAATGTTATAGGACTGTGTCGACCATAGCCGCGGGTGTTTTGGCAGGTATCCACCCAATCGACTTAGAACTCTTACGATTACTGTCATGGCGTGAAGCCAGAAACAAGAAAGTAACCACCTTTATGGGGGTAAGAATAGACCCGAAAGATTACAAATACAGAGTGGACATCAAAAGAAAAATGGAGGACATAATCCAAAAAAAATGGCAACAAAGATGGGACGATGGACTGGTAGGTAGAATTACCTACCAATTCATCCCCAAGGTAAGTAATAAAATAATGAACAATTCCTTCCAGATGACGCAGATGCTAACCGGACATGGCGAGTTCGGCCGACACCTCAAGAGATTGGGGAAATCGGTGGACGGACTATGTCCCGCGTGCGATATTCTCGATGAACCTACACATCGGATACGGGAGTGCGATTTGTACATGCAAGAACAGTTGGAGCTGGCGGCCTATCATGGCATCCATCTCCCTGCACAACTGGACGAGCTGTACGAAGAAACACCACCCGACCTGATGTGTAAGTTCCTCGAGAACAAGACCATCAACATAACTGAAAACGAAGATCTAATCATATAAATTAACAACCCGACAAGGAAAAAGGTTTGGGTGTAACCTAAAAATCGATAAAAGTGATTAAATGAAAAGAGAAAAAAGACACCAAACCAATACATGGAAAACTTATACTTAACAAACAAGTCACGATGGAAAAATGCCCACGCAATCCCGATATGGAAACCTAAAAAAGAAACATTATTAGAACCACAAACTGCACAAAAACCAGGCAGATTAATTGTTAGTTACAATAGTAAATACGATACACGGTTTGAAACCCGGAGAAAATTCATACAGAAACCTACTTGAACCAGCAATATTAATTTTGATAAATTATTTTTATTTTTATTATGACAACATGAATGTCCTGCCAATATGCAGGATTAAGTTTTAGATTGGCAATGCTAATCCGTTTTTTATTCTATATAATAAATAAACTTCAATTGTGGCAGATATTTAATATAACCATGTACTATTATAGCAGAAGGTATTAAATACTATTTTATAATAAAGATAGCTTTATAACAAATATGTACTGTTGTGACCCGCTTTGAGCTATCAGAGATGTTAAGAAAGCCAGTTGTTAAAGGAAGCACAATCGGGGATGTTCTTATTAATCTTAATTGTTATTTAACTGTTTATTTATTTTAACTGTTAAATTTTATTGTTTCAATGTTAATTTTAAGGCATTTAATTTAAGTGGTGTTACATCCAAATACTTTAAAAAATGAGGCGTAGGCTAGAAGACGCGCTCGTAACAACGGGAAAAAATATAAGGATACCCTAACAACAAATCAAAAGAAAACAAAAAGGGGAATAATAACTAAGGATAACAAATAGGGAACAGTTAGTTACTAATTTGAGAGCGTACGGGACGGACGTGTTGAGAGTTACTAATTTGAGAGCGAACAGAACGGACGTGTGGAGTTACTAACTTGAGAGCGTACGGGACGGACGTGTAGTCGGTGATTGATTCGGGAATTGAATTAATCAACTATTTAAATTAATTAATCAACAATTAATTAACCAACTGGAATTCAGGGTGTGCGATATCATCGAACATAAAGAGTTACGAATTAGAGAGTAAACCGGACGGACGTGTAGTCGGTGATTGATTCGTGAGTTGAATTAATCAACTATTTAAATTAATTAATCAACAATTAATTAATCAACTGGAATTCGGGTGTGCTGCATCATCGAATACAAAGAGAATCATAGATCTTCAGATCAACGTTTGATTGGAGGACCCAAGACAGATTATTCCGTGTTTTTGCTACCGGGAAAGATTATATGGGAACAGCAATTGGACTGGGATTGTTTCAGGTCAGGGACCAAGTCATTGTAGGCGACAATTTGGACCAGGTGATAAGCTAAGAGAAGAAAGTGAATGTGTGCATAGTGTTGTGCGACAAGCATATACGAGTCACCACCAAAGATAAAGGTTTGGATTAATTTAATATAATTTTAAGTTTGTTGATGTTTGTGTTGAGTTTTGATTCTATTATTTCCATTTTAAGTGTTCATTGTTGAAAATAAATCTGTTAGCTGAACCGATTGTGTTTCCTTTGAGCTGATGCTAGTTAGAATTTGTACAGTGAGGCGATAAGCATAAAGATAACCTGAGATTAAGAGCCGCTAAAGGTAAGTGCCTAAGGTTTGTTGTTCCTCGTCACCTGGAGCTATAAAGGGTGGACCAGGACGCAACAGTACATAAAGTCATTCTTTTTCCAGAAAGCAATTTGTTAATTGGTGCGTTTTAACTAAGGACGGAAGTATAGTACTTAGCTCTGCATTCGGCATGGAATCTTAAGCGTCTTTTAAAAGTGCCAAAAAACGTCATATATGTATTTACTGCCCTTTTTGGGGTAGATGAAGTTAAATTAATAAACAAGGCAAAGTTGTTACCTTTCAAAAGTTCATGGAAGAGATTAACATACAAAATAAATGTCCAGCCACTTCCAGACCACCCGTAGTTGGAATCCACGTAAAGCTGTAGGTCCTGTGCAATGTCGCTCTAACGAGAGGGGACCCATTGGTTCTCAATTGCGGTCAGCAATGTCAACTTTACAAGGGTAACTCTCAAAGTATCTTTAGTGTCTAAGCGACACTTACCTGAATTGGATGTCCGTCCAATGCAACAGTTTTTGGGCTAAACCCTGGGGCTTTTCATTAGCTAAGAGACAGATTTGGTTTGGTTTCGGCTTTCCACACCACCTGGACATCGTTCAGGCTAAAATGGCAAAAATCACTTTTGGCAAGGTTAAGCCCTTACGGGGTTAAGTTAAGATGCGAGCCCGTAGGCCGAGCTAAATATCACTTAGCAGGATTAAGTATAATTCTTGTGCCATATCTCAAGGTTAGTAATTAATTAATAATTAGCAGTTTTAGTAATTAGTAATGGTCAATAATGCCCATCATACTAATTGATGTAGCCTTATCTTACCAGGACATAGCCGTAGGCTGCCTTCATCGGACTGAATTTTACCTCGTGTTCACTACACCATTGAGAAGCCAAAGCCGGACCAAAGATACCTAAGGTCGAACATGTCCACTGACACTTGACTATAGAATCCTTAAAGGTCCTATAACAAATCGATTAATCTATGAACAATCGGGAGGTCACTACGACCTCACTAAGTCTCTGCGACCTTTGATTGATTTTACAATCATTGATTTTAAAAATAAATAGTATTTTCAATAATTTGAAGTTAATATGGTTAACTTTGAGCTCGTTTGTTCTTTTAACGCGACCGTCTGCTTACGTAGGACGACCAAATCGCCAGGGAAATGGTCAGAGTCCTCCTATATTTGCGCTCCAAATTTGGTCCGTCTATGAACAAGCTCTGGATGGAATACAAGATAGAACTATAAAACCATGCAGAGGCGGTGCATAAACGCCTGCAAACTGAGTCGTAAAAGGACAATCCTATGATTTGGAAATTGTAGTGAACAATAATTTGTGATATACATATAAGAGTAGTTGTTCTAATTAATTAAGGTGTGCTATATGGAAACCGTGCTATAAAAATGGCTGTCAATTTTTGCACCGTGTTATATCGAAACCGTGTTATAGGAGGATTACCGATGTACAGGTACATAAAATATATAAGTAGTATTTTTTTATAATTTAGATTTTTATGTATTTCTATTTAATTAATACGTTTCTCGCCATTCAAGGTATTTGCTATATAATTTAATAGTATGTACCAACCTAATTAAATTTGACTAATAACCATAATTTCTATTCAATATCGCTTTATATGATTTCTGGAAAGTTATAATTATATGTTATTACATATTGTATAAATAAAACAAATCGAAGTTTTGACGTTAAAAGCTTTTCTCAAGATAACAACTTGAAAGTTACAAATATTTTTTAAGTTTTTTCAAAAAAAGTAGGGTTACGATTTTGTAACTTAACGACGATAGTTACCCTTTTCTATATAGGCTAGAAATTAAATTTTTTTGCAAGACTTTCATTTCATTGTTATGCATTCCTAACAATTAATAATAAATTTAGTTACAATAAGACATAAATTTTTTATTATTTAATCTCTTTAAATGATGATTTGTTTCATTGTTTTTACTCTTACTGTAACATATAGTTTTGTATAATTAAATAATTTACAACTTATTATTATACAAGCACGACAAGTTCATAAATTTTACTCTTTATATCACTTAACTATATAAAGGTAATTGTAATATCTTGTCGTTTTTCAATTACCTTGAGTAAAAAATAAAACAAATATTACAATTACAATGCCACTAAGTGGTACCTACGTAACCGACAGGAAAATAAATTTTCGTTTCGGATGTGTCCGTCTCATTTTTTTGAGTTACCCGGTTCAATTTTTTAAATCCAACTAAATCACTTGTTTTAATTCCATTTGTTTAATTTTTATACTACCTATATAAGGTATTGTTTTTTGTATCAACCTGGTTGCAATTGGATGAAATAATGCAAATTAAAAACAGTTTAAAACTTCCGCTCGTTTGATAAAATATCCCAACATTACTTTTCGGCATAAATCCTGAGGTGGTTCATAATGCGTCCAATCTCGTCCTTTAACTTTGGAATCGTTTGGGGATCATTGGTATACACCTTTCGATCGAATTTTTCGATTAATTTCTTAACCGAGAAACGACTTGGTCGGTTATGTACACCGAAATTATTTCGCAATGCGCGAATCGTGTTGGTGAAATTTTCCCCATTTTTAATATGGGTTTTAATAATCAAAATGCGCTGTTCTGTTATTAGTATAAATTTCAATGTTTAATTATCGCACATATCAAATATCATTTGTTTATCTTCGACAGAAAAACAATGGAATACTAGATTTAAGTTGTTACCTCTAATTGAATCACCCATTATAATTAACAGATTACTCTTATATTGCCAATATTAGTCTTACCCGAGACGAAAGCTGCCGGTACACCATATTCCAATAAGCTTTGCAACGGACTAATACAAAATAATGTGATACACTCGTTAATCTATTCATGCGCATTCGTAAAATAAGTTTATTCGCATATATTTCAGGAATAGTAAGAGCTTTGTTTGAAAAGAAATTTGCAAAAAAAATATTTAAACTTGGTTTACGTAATATCATCAGAATTTTGCCATTTCTATAGGATAATCCTTTCTCTAATTCAAAAGTAGTATGTCCTCTTTATAATTATTGCACGTTCCTCATATTATGAGACTAATTGCATGGTTTGAAAAAGTAGAGATGCATGGTGATTAAACTATTTAATATGTTCATAAATGATTCTTTAATAAAAATTCTGTTTAATTATTCTCTGACACTTCGCTTATAATTAATTGAATTTTAATGGTTCTTATGTGTTGATTGTGTTTTATTTTCTATAATTTTATCTATCTTATGCACATAAAAACATGTTGATAGGAAGAAAATTAGATTTAGTTTTTTATATTTTGTTGACCAAACAAATTAGAGTCTTAAGTACGCCTAAAGAATTTTTTGTTTTATTTAAGTATAATAAATAATTATAATAAATGCTTCGCGTAATTTTAAGTCGTTTTGTATGGACTAACAAAGAAGTAATTTTCAAGTGAATTAGAAGGGACTACAATAACAATAAAATAATAACAGAGAACTCAAATGTTAAACACCTACAGGTGTTGGCGGTATGACAGAATGATTACATTACAATTTGAACAGACAAATTACACTATCCGTAGGTCAATCTAGACGCACTGGACTAACATAACCTTACCTGTTCTACTCAATCAGATAACACGCCTATCAATATAATGTTTTGAATGTGGATCTTATTATTGCTATGGTTAGATGTTATGAAACAAAATGAAATTACACCTATACTTAGATTTTTTATCTCTGATTTCAATAAACAATTGGAAATATTCTAGTATTTAACTGAGTGATGTGTGCCCATTATGGGCTCCTCAGATTAGCCGACCGACCGGTACAGTTTTCAGTTGGAGGTTATAATTTGTATTATGTTCAAGTTAATATTATGCTAAAAATTTTAAAGAGTACTTATTTACTAAAAAATCCTTCATCGTGTATTTTTAAAGCGCTTCCTATAACATCAAGCAAATTGACGCAAGTCGTGAGAAGTCATTAATGCCACTTTGTTTCTTTTGTAATGTAAACATGTTAGCTTAGTTTTTTAATTAGTACATTATATCCAAGCTGCATGCTGTCCATTTGTTGATGCGACGTGCGAAACATTAACAACCATACGGAAAAATTAGAAACTAATTATTCTAATTATTAAAATATAGTACATCATTTAAAAATAAATAACTTTCTTTGATATTAAATTATCATTTCAATTATTTTAAAATCAAGATTAAAATCAATAATTGCATATAATTGGTTTAGTCTGTCTCGTTTTAATGGAAATCCAGTCATGCGCGTCACATCGCAATTTAAACCAAAATTTAAAATATTTATTTTTTCATACAACTTGTAATTCTTAATTTCTCCATTTAATTATCAACGCGATTTCCAGAACGGAAGTTCGGGACTTAACATTTCTTAATTTATGTGAGGTTATTAATTTATCCTTGCATGTCTTCCAATCGAGAATGCGGCCAATTATACTAGTAGAAGTTTTACAAAATGTAACGAAAAACAATGTTTGCTTGTTGTCAAGCATCTAATGAATAGCATTCAGAAAACTGAAATCATTTTCCCATACTGAGACTTAATTAAATTATGCGTGATCGCGCAATCTATTAATTACTTATTTACTTTATTTTATCTATTAACAGATAAACCTCTTTAAAATAGTTAATTAAAATACATTTTCAATGCACATTTACAGCAACAAAATTCATTAATCCGTGACGAAATATACAAAATTTAACTTTAGTACCTATTTGTAAACATATTGCAATGTTGGGGAACCACGTCAATAGAAATACGCTTATTAAGATTCAGAAAAATTGTTAATAACAAAAAGCATGGACTTGTCTGAACAAACAGATAAACTTTCGTCCGACACCAAGAATTTGAGTTCTGTATCATTTAATTTGAAAAGCGAGGCTTGAAACAGGTTAATAAAAATAATTTATAATGTAACGCTTAATTAATTCCGTTGATATAAAATGTTTATTAATAATACAAAATCAAAATTGTTTAGTCATAAGAAAGGTAATTCCAAAGTCAAAATTGTTAATTGCTTAATTAATATAAAGTTTGTGTTAGCATTAAAATTTAAATAAGTGATATAAAAATATTACGCAACGTTCGGAGTGTTTCGATTTAGTGCACCGAAAACGGATAATGCATGTCCATAAAATTCATGAAACCAATCACGAAGCAATGGTGAAGATCAATCCAATCTAAAAATAAAAAAAAATATTATTTTTATTAAAATTGTAACAAGTCACGATGAGCTGAATACAGACCTGTAATCTTAGAAGGTCAAAATGGTATTGATTTTTGCATCGACCAATAATAAACAATGACGGAAAATCAAGATCGCTATGAATTTGCGAGGTGATGGAAAAAAAACAATTGGGATCGCTCTACGCTCTACGTTTGATTGATTATAAATGGCGTTGTGTTTTATGGCCGCTGCTAGTAAAAATAATTAAATAAAGTACAGAAAATTTAAGTAAAGTCGACGAAAATTAGTGTATATTAATATAAAAAGTGTACTTACGTTGTATTAAAGTGTTTTCCAATCGAAATCATAAAGGATTCAGAATATTTCTACAAAAAACGAATTTCAACTACACGTGGTTTATACGACGCACCAAGAAAGTAATCCGTTCATATCAAGATAAGAAATAACCATCGGCGTGTCGAAGGTTAACAATCTCATGGTCAAACATCTTATGCATAATAAAAACCCTAGAGCTCTTAAAGGTAAATCCCCATTAAACTTTATTTTCGTAATAAAATTAAGTGAAAATTTCGGACAACATAAACGCGTGCTTTTCTTCGTTAATGTTAAGAATTTTGATTAATAGGATTAATATTAAGAACTTTTTATTTAATAAACCATTTATTTACGTTATTGTGTGTAATAAAAATATAATTGTCTTTGCAACGGAAGATAATTTTTTTTGATCTGTTCCGAGAGCCCAAAAGTTTGATTTTAGTATTACAGTTATTGGTCCCGGAACGAACCCAGACTGAGAGAGGTAAGTCCATGCACACCGAGACAGTTAAGCCGAGGTATTATTATCACATTATTTGTAAATTGTGTAAAAGTTTAATATTTCTATCGACGGGGTACATTTACGTGCACCCACACATTGCAAAAATTAATTATAACGAGAAACCCTATTAGCTACAACCGTTCATTGCATATTTTGGCTAGCCCAACGTGTGGCAGTATTAGGAGTTACCGTTCATTGCAATATGTATGTATGTTGACATTCCTGCAAGTCCGTAAAAACGACTTACAAGTCAGCAATATTGATATAATATTGGAATTAGTTATGTAAATACTTTATGACTTATGAATCAACCCCTTTTTATATATTTTTTTGAGACATGTACCCACAAATTAATATGACCTCCTGTTTAACGTGGATTCCGAACCACGGCATAAGTAATTTGAAAGTAGATT
This sequence comes from Podabrus alpinus, assembly GCA_932274525.1. Taxonomy (NCBI): domain Eukaryota; kingdom Metazoa; phylum Arthropoda; class Insecta; order Coleoptera; family Cantharidae; genus Podabrus; species Podabrus alpinus. The sequence continues at coordinate 88,703,753 of OW026455.1, read as the reverse complement.
AGATGGAATTTAACTAAATCGCCCGACTTGCTTGATCGTATGTAGCGGAAGTCTGAGCTATGACTAATGATTTTCTAAATATCATCAACAATCTTAAAACTATAAATGCCTTTCTTTATTTTTGCCTTTTTTACAACTGAAATTTTTGATAAAATGCCGCTAATAATAGGCAATAATTATTAAATGACTCCATATTGCAGTATTTTTACATTTTAATTATGTTTTTATTTTAATTTTAAACATTTTAATCATAAACGCCATTTGTAATTAATTAAAATTAATTTTTAATAATTAAAGCAAATTTAACAATGACTATAATAACCAGTAGTTAATTATACAAAAAAGTACATCAAGTACGTGGGCGTTCTGGTTGAAACACACGTCATATTAGACGAATACAACCATTGCAAAAACAACCAAAATGTAGGCGTAAGCGATGATGAAATAGCGCTATCTATATGAGATGCGAATTTAAATAGCTCATCACAAAATTAACCACACTTGGCTTATATGACCAGTTTCGTTGTTACTCCATAAAGGGACTCAACTCGTCATATATGCGCAGGCAGACGGCACCATTCCTCGATTCGCATACATACCAGTATACATACATAACTTCAAGCGCATAATCAAATACATAAGTTATATTGGTGTGAGCACTTATACGGTATACGAATCGAGAAATGGTACCGTCGTTTTGTTATGAGGTGACAACGGAACTGGTCATACGATAAGGTAAGTGTGGTCCATCTTTTGACGTGCTACCTATCTTTGCACCATTTTTTTCAGTGCAGGGGAGGGGGAACCTTCATAGACACCACCCCAATCTGGGATAGTAGTGTGAGATTCTTACCCACTAAAATCCCCTACCAGGTGACAGCTGGATTAACCTCTAGGTATTTCTTCAGTTGTCAATCTGCGATGTTGATGTGTCATATCCTTATTATTCCGCCCTTTCGGGTCTTAGTTCTACGTTCAGCTGAAATGGGAAAAACCACTCCAACCTACTATAGATGTTCTTGTTCCCTTTCGGTACTTTTTGCTTCTTTCGGAAGGACTAGGAGTACCGTTTTCGACTTGTCGTCGATAAGGGTATTTCTTAGTCTTCGTGATCTGAACCCAGAACTGCGTCGATAACTTGGTGTAGATAATCTCAGTTAAGGCATCAGCAACTCTGTTTCAAAAAATCACAAAGTTAGACTCTAAGCCCAAAATAGGTATTCATCAAAATGATCATTAGGCATGCAAAATATAGCCGCATTGTTAATTCTTTACAAATCCATTTTCTGGGGTGGATCAGTCCCAATGTTTGTTTTTTTCTCTCATCTATTTTATAATTTAAAAAGCGTTTTCACTTTCTCTACCAACTTCCTTTATAATCATCTATTCTGTGCTCTCTCTTTCCATTCATGTACTCCCACGGTTTCAAGGTCGTTTATCACTTCGTTCTTCCAATTTGCTCTGGGTCTTCCTCTTGGTCTTTTAACGCCCGGGTTCCATTTCATTATTCTTGAGAACACTCTGGTTTCATGACCTCTCTGTACGTGTCCCATCCAGCCAATCCTCATCGCCTTAATGTGTTTCACTAAGGTGTAAGTATTATCTCTGTCCCATGCTCTACAACTGAGTTTTATCAATATCTTGTAAATTTAGATTTTTGTCTTCTTACCAATTACTTTATTCTATTCCCAGCCATTACTCTTCTGTTAATGACATGATCTCTATCTTTTGTGCTAATAATTTGAAGACCCAAGTACTTTAAAGTTATTACTTCTTCGAATTTTTATTTTTTCTAATGCAGGGGAGGGGGAAACCTTCATAGCCACTACATACCTCAATGTGGAATGGTAGTGTGAGATTCCTACTCACTAAAACTTCCTCCCCGGTGACAGCCGGATTCACCTCTCGATATTTCTTCAGCTGTCACCTGCGATGTTGTTGTGTCGTACCATTATGTTTCCGCCCTTTCGGGTCTTTGATCTTCGTTCGGCTGGAATGGGAGAACTACTCCAGCCTACTGTCAATATTCTTGTGCCCTTTCGGTACTTTTTTCTTCTTTCAGTCTTCGTGACCTGAACCCAGAGCTGCTTCGAGGACCTTCTCATCGTTCCGCTTGGTACAGATGATCTCTGTGAAGGCATCGGCAACTCTGTCCCAAATTATCCTTTGACGATCGCATTTCTGCTACTAGGGGGTCGGGGCGCAGGTCTTCGATGTTTTATTTGTTTCTTATTTCAGACCAGTTGGTATACGTCGTCTTTCTCTTCGTCGCAGTAGAATCACTGTGGCGATTTTCGTCGTTTGAAGCGGTGAAGGTGGGAGTTGAAGCACCCGTGTCGCGTCAAGGTTTGGGTGACTTCCTAGCTCACTTCTTCAAATTTGTAACCTTCTATCTGTTTCTCTTCTATGACACTTCATGAATTTTATTTTTTAGATTGTTTTAGATCTTTTCTCCCAGTAATTTTGATCAAGAGGGTAAAATTATTTAAAGAGTGCTCAAGTGTTTGTTCTGTAAAGCTTTCCCTCTACAGGGGATGGTATAAACCATTATAATATATAAACAAAATATGATTTTCGGAACTGTCTCTCATTTATTCCTTTCTTTTTTTAAGACTTCTAAGTTAGGTTTTAAGACCGTTATTGGGTCTTAATTATTGTTTTGGTTATTGCTCTTGATATGTTATTGGGTTATTGAACATAGGATATAGTACAGGAAACGGCTAATTCTCATCTTTGTGATTTCCTTCCGCTCTACTGTTCTTGACCGAGTCTGATCTCGAAAACTTTGGAAATTTCTTCAAACCAAATTGAAGGTTTTACGCATAAACAATCGCATTTTCGAGTTATTTCCATACAAGAGAATACCTAATGATTGCACTATATCGTGTTCAGTCATATTTATCATTCATTGGTTCAAAAATAATTTAAAAAAATAAAAAGGAGCGTTTTTGCATCTGTAAAATGTACAAAACTGTTAAAATGAATGGGTATTTCATCTTGTCCGATATTTTTGGAAATTTAGGTTTCGAGTTACCAACTGAATTGCCATTACGTTATGTTTAGTCGAGCAAGAGCAAGTGCTCATGCGTTCACTAAGTTTATAAATTTACTTTTTAGCGTATGTGAACTAAATAATTCTGGGCATGACCTAAAACTGCATTCTTTGCTCTTCCCGAAAAGAACAAGGCCGTCAACTAGTATGGCTATCCGTTGAATATTCCAAAATATGAAGTCGTGGTTTGGATTCCACGTTAAACTATATGTTCTACCATATGCCAATAGTCCAGCCCGACACCGAATGCATCACATGGAACACAGTCCCAAATTTACCAACATCGAGCGTTCCAGGTTAAAAGCAACCCGATGAAGTTGGTTTTTTTTTAAGTGAGAATATCTGGGAGTGTATTGTAACTAGAGATGAGATTTTTAGGTCGTATAAATGTTATACCCGAGATCGTTAAAGGGTTAATTGATACACGGCCCCGTTTCTTCTTTCTTTTTCATACAGCATAACTTTCGAACGGGGCTGTGTATCAATTAACCCTTTAACGCTCTCTGGTATAACATTTATACGACCTAAAAATCTCATCTCTAATTGTAACTTTACTCTAACCTAATAATAATTCAAATTGAAGTTATAGTTTGGAAAATTTTCAAAATATCGAGATTAGGCAAAAATGATTTGTCGGAACTTTAATACCTATACTTAATAATTTTGGTTTACAACTTTTTTTGATGTAGGATCGACGGATAAAAGGATATCGATAGAAAACTAGCTTCTTGTACATGTCTATGGTGCCAACTTTTATAACTCCTTTTAGTTTTATAACACCGAAATGTGACTATATGCAAAAAAAGTGCTTGTCGAAATTTATTCCAAGTAAAAATTTGAAAGAAATTGGGTTATAAAGTTTTTGTGCTATAATTACATGATTGCTTTTGCTTATGCAAAATGGCCATCATAATTAATCACCAAAATGATGTAATTATAATTAATCATTAAAATATTTTCAAAGTTTATAATTAAATAATTATTTAATATTAATTATTATTTTTGTTTATCTATGTAAATGTAATTTATATTTTTTTAAGTGACGCGCTTAATAGTAAATAACATAAACGTAAATAGAAAGTTGCGTATTTGTAATGGAAATGTAGTGGTAGGCTATTTATTAAATTGAGTAATTTACAATATGTGTTTGATTAGAAATGTAAAGGGATTTTATTTCGTATCAACATCACGCCAGGCACAATGCCGAACTGCAATGAATTGCGCCAACAAATGACCCAACGCCCCAAATAGTCATGTTGGGTGCCAGTGCGTGACGAGCTTTCTTTAAAATATAATAGACCTCATCCCTAAAATTCAACTCATATCACTCAGTGTGAACTGTATTGCACTTCATCTTGCACGGTTCAGTGCCCAAATAGAGCAGTTTCGATTTATAAGATAGGTTAGGTAATATAATAAATAATCCAATATCGTTATATTCTCAAAAAACCAATAATTGAGTTTCGCGACACCTCGCTAACAAGCATTTAATATAAAGGCGCTTCCAACAAATTAGTTTTCCTTATTGTTTGCATTCTATGGATTATCAATTTGACCCTTCTTTTCAAGTTTGCGTGTCTGTCAGATATGATGTAAAAGAACTTGTCTAACAATGAGCTTGTAAGAATATTTCAATAATACCTACTGGAAATATTCTAAATTTTCCGTTTCCAACATGGAATTTCAATTTTTAGGTTAGCAATTGGAATTAAATAATTAACCTAACTTATCTACATAAATATTAGTAATCATTTTAGTTTCGACAAACTTAACATCATGTAATCCGCTCGCCGTTACTAATTTCCCCTTTTTATAACTGGAGGGCAACAAAATTAACTCAATTGTTCTCTTATTGGCTTTTTCCACACACTAAATAAGTAGTTTATGTTTTATCAAATCATTTCCACTAAATTAATAAATAAAGCTTCAGAAATAATGGTAAAATGACGACTTTCGTACCATAAAGCTCTCAAGTTTTTTCCAATCGATTTACTTTTTTTTTAACTTCTTTAACTCATTTAACTACATGCATACATTTAGTTAAGAATATTATGTTGACGGTATTTGTGTATTGTGGTATTTGGGTATTGTGTATAAAATAATTATTGATTAATTTGGATTAGTGGTGAGTAAGTTTACCTATTATTCTTATGTAACATATTTGGTAGAGAAATTGGCAAAATGGAAGAGAATGAGGGCCATCAAACAGAGGGCAGAGCTAACCTACCAGAACCGTAGGTACACATAGCAGCTAATGCATTCTTTATGTTTCACTAATAGAAACAGTGACGCGGGAAGCAATCTAAAAATGAGGGGCGAGACTGTGAACTTTACAATTTATTTATAACCGCAATAAATACAATCTAAATTTACAAACATTAAAATTCAACTTTTATTTGCAATTTTAATTGAGTTTTTAAAACCTCAAAATATTATTTCATAAACGGTAGTACAATATTTCTTTTGTGAAAAACATATTTTGTAACTCAAAGCACGACAATGGATAAAAGCACAACGCCCTAAAATATTTTTCTTTAAAACAACTAAAAAAATCACTTTCTTTTTAATTTTTTTTGTAAATATTCACGTCAAAGTGTTTGAATAAAACCATAACAATGAGGTCGTCATAAACCACCAAAAATTAATTATCTTAAAAAATCAATTAAAATGGCAGTAAAGTAAAGCTTTTGTGTATAGTAAAACCTTTCAAAAAAGTCTATTATACCAAAATGTATTTCTTACCAATAGATTGAATATAATGACAAGTAAGTTCTTTACGTAACTTGCTTGGTCACGAGAACTTTTAAAGCTTTTCAAAGCGTGCTACTATATTTTTGTGCTAATATTAACCTTATAAAAAAAGTTAAATATAAACTTTATTCTTGATCGTTAAAAGAAATAAGTATTTCACCTTCTGTTCTATTTATTTCGTTGATAACTTCAGAAGCTACCAAATACTTGATCCTTTTAAATTTTAAATTAATTCAAAAACGGAAGTATTAAAACTTGACATATTCGGTTTACTCCATTCACGCGCGTCATTAAATTCATGTAAACGTTTTTCAATTACGATGCCGTCCGAAATATTCATTTAATTTAGTTCTTGCATTTTAAAACATGCTTGTAGAAAATAAGGGAAATTTTATGGTACCCGCTGCGCTGAACACCGAAAACATGAATAAGCGTAGTTAAAACCACAGATTTACATATTTTTGTTTGATCACAAATTAATAGCAAAAAATTTTTTTTAAATTAATATTCTACAGTTATGTGTTATTTTCATGTTATGCCGTCGCATCAAGAATCAAACAATATATAAATGCAACAACTTTCAACAACAACTGATAGGGAAAATCTCATTTTCAAAATAATTGTTCCAGCAAAAATATTCAAATAAATTTCAAAAATCAACTGGCAACTTGAGAAATTGTGAAAATTTCAGTTCCAATCTAAAATTGTTAACTTTTTAATTGCTTTTGGAAGCTTAGATATCATAAATTACCAATGTTTGACTTATGCTGTAGATTTATCAAAAACCATTAACAGGTAAAAAGGACAATTTTCAATTTTAACATCAACGCTAAAATGTTATAATTTTAACAGTAAGTGACAAAAATTTATACACAGAAAATCTATTTAAAAAACACTTATAAATATTTGTGAACATAATAAAAACTTAAAAAGGAGGGGGGGGGGTTCATGAAAATCGTAAAAATATATGGAAAGACAAATAAAATATAAGTAAAATAATTGTAACACCGTTTTAAAAACAATTGCTATTGTGCTATAATTTGCCTAAATAAGGGTCGTTTTTTTGAAATTCCAAATTTTGAGAAAAAATGTAATATTTTCATGATGATTTAAAGTGAAATTCGAACTATCGACTACTTTTTCGTAGTCGCTTACGTTCTTCACATGCCACTCTAATGGGTTTATGTATACTTTCGAAAAAAATTTTAAAACTTTATTTAAACTTCTACTCAATGTGTTGTGCCTTTATTTTATAAAAACCAATATTATACAACTTGTAAAAGTTATTTACAAGTTACATGAAATACAGCTTCAAAATTTTTAAGTATAGGTAGGTACATGATTTTCACGAAAATTATTCGTCTGAACTTGATAAAAAATTTTCTTTTTGGTTTCTGAAGTTAAGCTGTTAAATATTCACAACTGTAAATATAAAACCTAGTTGAACAAATTTTTTACAGAAATAATAATGGTTTTGAAAAATAATTTTGCAAAAAACCTAAAATTAAATTTCAAAATAATTTTAACGCTTGTTAAAATTGTTGTTCTTAAATACCAAAATTAAAATTACGGCTTTTTATTTTATTTCTTAATTAAATGAAGTTATGTGAAATTCTTTTAAAATAAATCGGGATAAAAATTCCGCGGGCGATTTTTCGAAACATTTCTAAACCGAATATGCGTTTAGAAGTAATTGTAATTTTTTATGTTTAAAAATTACACATTTTAGATATTTCTGTACCATTTGTGATGAGTTAAAATCCATAAAATATAGTACCGACATTGGTATACTTCTACCTCACACTAAACCTTTTTAGTGTAAGCAAATTGGGCACATTTTGATCAAAAAAATTAAAAATCGGTTTTCTGCGATTTTTCGACGGATTTCGTTAGGTAATTGTTCGTACTTTAACATACTAAAAAACGTCTTCTCAGAACCCTGAGCTTCTTACCAAATTCTTCGTCTGAAGTTGAAATTTTTTATGAAGGAGTGAAAAGTATGTTTTTTGGCAAAATATTTTTAAACAAATTTCTATTTCAGCTATATTGTTATCATAATAACTCGTTAAAAAAATTAAAAACACTTAAAATATTTTAACATCCTCGAAATCATGAAAAGAAGAGTTTCCTAAAAATGGTCAGGGGTTTCTGATTTTTGGATATGTTTTAAGGTCTGGGGTCCTAATAAAAACTCCTAGTTTTGGCGACCGCCCGGAAGTGCCACCATTTAAAAAAAATGGCTTAAATAAAATGTTTCTTCGCAATATTTCCTTACCAGTTGACTTTAGGACGAAAATGACCTCTATAAATCTTATGGTGAATAAAATTTACTACAACTTTTATCTAAGGTATTTTTCTCTAAGTCGAATAGTTGCTGAGCGCCAGCACTTTTAAGTGTTTTTAATTTTTTTAATGAGTTATATGATAACAATATAACTGAAATAGAACTTTGTTTTTAAATATTTTGTCAAAAAACACAATTTTCACTTTTTCATAAAAAATTTCAACTTCAGACGAAGAATTTGGTAAGAAGCTCAGGGTTCCAAGAAGACGTTTTTTAGTATGTTACAGTACGAACAGTTACCTACCGAAATCCGTCAAAAAATCGCAGAAACCCGATTTTGGATTTTTTTTTCGCAATTTCCTTAGACTATTTAGGCTCTCTAATATTAAGGAGTCTGGCCACTCTGGAAGTTTTAAAAAATTGATTTTTATTTTCATCATTGTAAACTTTATCGTTTGGTGAACAATTTAATCAGAAATTAGTATCAAGATTGAAAAAATCAATTAAAAGAAAAATACTTTTGTTACGTTCATCTCAAAACTACATTTTTCGACCTAGCTGCAACTATATCTCAAAAAGTACTGGATAGATTGACTTAAAATTTGGACAGATGTGTAGATAAGTCATCTACAGTATGGAGTACATTTGTTTGCGATAGGTTCTTAGAGTTAAGTTTGATAAGTTAATAAGATGAGTAGGTAATAAGAAAGTATTGTTATCCAGTTAAAAAGAAATTTTGAGTTAGCATTTTTCCCACGGTCTATGAGTTAATACGAATTGTTTAAGACCATTTGTGGAATGATATCTGGATGTGTGTTTTTTTCGTCAAAGATTACAGATGAAGAGGTGTGCACCGATTGAGTTGAAATTTTATATGCCAGATTTAAGCTGCTCTCTAAAGAGCTGACTAGATTTTGGTTGAAACCGTTAATTTTTAACCCATTTTTATAAGAATGAAAATTGCTCAAGAGCAGTGCCGCTTCCCAGTGGAACATATGAAATTGAAAATCGTATCAATCGAAAGAGATTATTTTTCCGCGTCCTATGATATCCAACACTTGATATATTTCTCTTAAATTATTGTTAAAATATAAAAATGAAATAAGCGCCTTTAAAAAAAATGAGTTAAAAAAACAATATTTTTAATTTATATTTAATATAAAATGAAGTAAAATGTAGTGAATAGGAAAGTAATGTGTTGTCATATCAGATTTTTTTTTACTACGCAATTAAAGAGCTTTTCATTCAGCCAGCAATGTACGTTTCAGTAGAGAAACTCGACCACATCAGCTGCAGCGCTCTCATTTATAAATATTTTTTCATAACTTCTATTTTATATATTCTTCCAAGTATTAAATACCATGGAGTCCAAAAATAAGAAAATTTAATTAGATACTTTTGGGTTTATTGGTATTTCAAAATAAACCCATTTTCGAGTAGTCAGAAGAATCGCGAGTTCTTTTGGGCTCAGTAATGATTTTGCACGTAACCGTAAGGAAAAATTATTGGTATGACCGAGCACCAAGTGAAATTAATAAAACATAAATAAGCGAAGCAAATATTATTATCCCATCAAAGGAAAATATAAAAGTTGGGGTTGGCACATTTTAAATTCACCAATCCAGTACACGTATACAAATCTACTACGCAAAATTGGGGCTATTCTGAAGAAAGGAAGAACAGAAGTTATGAAGTTTTGCCAATCTAAACGACTTGACAACGCCTCTCAAAGTGGAAAATCCAAATAATTATTGAAATTCAACTCACCTTACAGAAAAATGACCCTGATTTGATTTGCCACTTCAAACAACGTGAGTTTCTTCAGAAAGATTCGCATTGCAACGTAGCTAAACTGGTCTTAACTAAATACTACATAATTAACCAAATTAAATTACGTGAAGCTCCATTCTCATGAATGGACTGTCATGAAAAAGCCATCTCGAAATGCCCACATTAAAAAAAAGAGGTCTTCTATATACAACAGATTGGGTGACGACGCTTCTGTAGAGAGGCAAAAGTACTGGGAAGGTTACTTAAATATTCAATAATTGCAAATATCCTCCGTTAAAGGTGTCTATAAGGCCTGTAAAGTAGAGGTGAAAGTGATGAGTGAGTGAGTGAATTTATATGAAAATTGTTAAATTACTAACCGGATTTGGTTGCTCGGTCGATCAGTTTTATTCAGTGTTATACGAGTATTTTTTTCGCAATGATTAATTTCTGGGGTGTTTAACCTCATTTATTAGCTGGGTTAATCTTTAAACCAAAAGACTGATATTTTGATGAGTGAGTGAATGAAGACCATGTTCCACAAATAACTCATAAAACGTAACGAAACTTTTACCATTTCATTTGAAGGAAAATTGATTTTACAAACTGAATTTTTGCGTAGAAATGGTCATTTTCTAATGCACATGATTGCACCGACGGACGACGAGAACAAAATGATGTACCTACGCAAAAACGATTGCTACGCTTTTTCGTAAATTTAAACGTATTTAAATAAACGGGATAATGTTTTTGCGACCATCGAAGTACTGAAAAATAGTTCATAAACTCCGTGAAGTTGAAAAATTTCTGCTCTGTACTTGAAGCAGCGCAGCGGTTACAGCGAGCTACGCACTGCTGAGTTCGTTTTATTTAATAATTCTTTTTTGTTGTTTTTTCATTAACATAAATTAAAAGGAGCAGTATAAACTATTATTTAAATTAAACTAAGCAGTAACGTAATTTTAAGATATACGTACGTCTCTTATGTAGATGTTAAAAGTTTTATGAAGCTATAAACACCTACAAGTAGATTGTGATCGACAATGAAATTGGTTAATATACCTCAAAGTGTAAAATACATCCATTTTAATATCTTAACCGAAAACATCTTATTTTTATTATTTTATAACGCTTGTTGTCTTATTAAAGAGTCGTAATAATGTCGAGATTTAACGGTTGCTAATTGAACAAATGAAAGTTATGTAGCAGATAAGTGAATTACTCAATAAGATATAATTTGGTCTCTTCAAGATTTAAGTTTGAGATTCTTTAAATATAGCTCGTAAACAGAATTGGACAAGTTCCGTCCTAAAAGCAGCTAAGTTACAGCTAAAAATTACTCCTGATAATTAATTAACAAAGCTATTTGTATGCTAAAAGAAGGCGGCGCCATCTATCAGCATACACCACATTTAAATCTATATTTACATTTTTGCAATTAGTTTATCCAATAAAATAAGTAACTTATTTCAACATATTACAGAAAGGTAGCTAAGTCACTGCCCATTCCGGTCATAAAGAACTCTTAACATTCTTGCTACCAAGGGAAACGCCAAAATTTTATAAATTTTATGAATGTAGATAAACAATTTTGGCCAAAAGCTCCCGTTCGATAGCTGTTATTTTCATTTTTACACTAAATGAAGATGATGTTCAAATGTACTTATTTGGACCAGCCATTAACAATGCAACAAATGCGAGAACCGAAACAGAAAAAGCACTTGCAGACATACCTGCTTATAATCTCCCAATCAATTTTTCATGGCCAGCTTACACCGCGATGTTTCTCAATTAGTTAAAATCATAATGATTTAGGCATTCCCCAATGCCCGAAAGGTCAAACTTGGATTAACTCTCTCGAAGTCTTCAGTCGGGTGACTGGTTTGAAGCAGCTCTCCATTCTTCCCGGTTGGAAGCCAATCTCTTCATTTTCTCAAACTGTCCGTTTCAGTTGGATTAACTAAACAATATAAAAGTGATATTCCTTTATTATTTTTGGGCTGAATAAAAATAACTGTGGCCAAAAATGACTTTGGTGAACCAGACAATAAAAATTTGACATCGAGTTCTTTGTGAGCCACGCCCAAAATTACCAACTACAATTTATTTTATAATAAAATAAAAGAAATCTTGTCATTTAAATTTATTTTTTCACATACTATATATAGGTACATATATTTTTGGCATTTTTTTTTGGCAGGTTTTTTTGGCAGGTTGCATTTAACGATGATTGCGTTGTTTTTTCCAATTAGAATGGTTTACAGTTTTGAAATTGGAAGATGATCTGTGAATATATTTTAGATAATTAAGCAGATAAATGAGTTCCTTGTCTTGGTCGTAATCCTTGGTATAAAATCTTTTAATCAATATACCATTTTTTGGATTGCAATAAAAGTTTTTTTCCTTATCGTCTACAATAACCGTATTACTAGAGTCGTATTGAAGGAATTTCTTCCAAATCACCGTCAAAGATTTAGTCTACAAAATAATAAAGATGTGTTAAGTGGATAATGACGTATGTCAACCATTTAACCCTAGATAGATAACCTACGTCGAATCGACGTAGTCGAATTTTCAAAATCGTTATAATTCGCTGATATATGGCCCCACGGCGCTCGTTGTTCCTGCCAACTCAGTTGACCCATAGAGCTTGCAGGTGACACTTGTTCCGATAAGAAACGTGCATTACTTTCATAAATATATGCCATAAATGTAAAAATTCCATTTGTGGGAGCATAAGTCGAGCGCTTGTCCCAAGTGCCTTTAAGGCCAAAATGAATAAAATATTTTTTACTAACGTACTTAATATTTAAACTTTATAAAAAAATTATTTTTACAAGTTTATAAGTCTGAATAAAATATTTCAAAATATTTCAATTTTACAAAGTGAAAAATGTCAATTTTTGTTCGTTTAAGTTTATTCCTAATAAAATACGAAAAACCTTAATGTTTTTCATGTATTCATAAACACAATGACATTTATGGGGATACATTATTACTGACGCAAGCATATTGTACACATAACCCAAAATATGTGCCGTCAAACATGATACACGTCGAAATGACGTATGGTTATCTTTAATGTACGTTACGATATGGTTATCTATCTAGGGTTAAGCTGGTTAGGTATGGTGAATTTTAGTACAAATTAGCTGGTAAATTGTTACTTACTTGAAATTCAAATCTCGTTTTCATATTTATGGTTGTCATTGGACGAAATCCCATATAACACAAAATTTTGTAATGGGAGTTATTTAAAATATGGAGCTTGGCTAATTTATCAGTAAGTGGATCCAGCCCGCTGGATGACCAAATTATTATGTCGTATAAGTCGTAAATCTTCTCCAGAAAGTAATGCAAATGTGGACGTGAGTGTTTTGGGTGCAAAGATGACTTAAGATGATTATTAGGATAATCGGTTAAAGTGAAGTCTAAGTCTAGCACCAACAACTTTTTTCCCGGTCTTGGCAAATTAAGCATTTTCCAACCTTGTTCTTCAATGTCCTTAGGAAACATCATGGTGTAGAGAAATAACGCACATTTATTGTTATTACTATATAATAAAGTAATTAAAAACTAATACTAGAATTTCATGTTAACACTGACAACTTTTTGACAAGACTGAATTTAATTGACAGTAAAATTAATAAATGTACATACAAGTGCGGTTATCTGCTCTGCGCGGGAAGTTTGAAATATATTCAAAAACATAAAAAATTTTGATATGCATTTACAAGTTTCATTGAAATTAGGTACTTCGAATTAAATAAGTTTTCCCATTTTATTTTATAATCTGATAAAAGTTTAGTTTGTCTAAATTTTAAATTAATCTTGTTGAAAATATTGGCGATCCTTTTTCGAACTATTAATTGCGCAAAAATGAGTGGGTTGAGGTAACAACCGATCCGTTTTTAAAATTTTTTACAGACTTTAAAGAAACTTATTAAAACGACGTTGTGTTTTTTATTTTTCGCAATTCTTATTATTTTAGTACGCTTGCGATGGTCGCGATTCCCTTAGTGCGGCCTTTAGGCCGTACATCCATGGCAATCACGTTTAAGTAATAGTATATTATAGTAATAATAGTATTTTTTAATTTTATATAATATTAACAATAATCATATTAAAGCTTTATTCTCTTTGTTGCATTGCATAAATAATGCAGTTTCATACTTGATTTACATTATAATTAATTTTCAATTGGAAAGTGATTTTACATGAACGTAGAGTATGTCGCCAACCTGTCAACTATTATACAGATGAATTTAGTATTTTACAATTACATAATATATGATTATGCAAACCTATAAACTATTAGCTTGTGAAAATAAACATTAAATTTTAAAATTGACAAAAATAAGTAAACAATAAAATTAGAATTATTTCAGCAATTGCTACACTATTTTAACTGCACTCATAAAAATATTTTTGTCGCTTGAACAAAAATGGTCTCAACAGAAAATATTATTTGGACCAACAGAACACTAATTTCTTGAACAAAAAATTTATTTTCTACCAAAAAAGCTTCGTTGTACCTGCGAAAAAACTACGAAAAAAGAGGAGGCTAATGGAAGGCCAAGCTTTTTAGCATATTGGTTGCAAAGCTGGATGGTGAAGATCAAAGTAAGTGGAAAGATATGGTGAAGTTAAAACAAAAGGAGAAAGAGGAAGAAAGCATTCAAGTAGCATTGGCTGTTAAACAGAAACGCGTTTTGGGTATCGCCTTCGAATTTAACGATGGTGGATGTCTTGGTCGGAATCAGAGTAGAGGTGGATCGAGAACCGCTCAAAACTCCGCCAGGTGTTTCTAAAACTCCCATAAGGTCTGTCTATCTGATACTATAAATATAATCAAAACCTATAGTAACTAGAACTAATTAATGCCATTTAGACGTAAAATTGTTTGTTGCAGTTCCAATGCAGTAGGAAACCCTTTTACCGACTTGATCAGGAGCGGACGTCCCGACGTAAATTTGTCAATTTACCACCATGGGCAGGAAACAGCGCAAACATACTTCAGCGCAATTCCCAACAAACATTTTAACAGTAAATCGGCTGTTAAAGGGCTATTTAGGAGCTAAAAATAGCTTTCAGTTAGTTAACAGCCGATTTACAGTTAAAATGTTTGTTGGGATTGAACCTCTCGGAGGTAGAGGTGGTAGCCTCAACCTCAAGAAAGACGGATATGGATGAATCGAAGACCAAACCCCTATTGGCCGAATGCATCGACCTCAGAAATGAAGTCGTATTCTCACTAAAACTTTAGTGCAAAAGTGAAATAGAAGATCCACTGCCGGTTCGACCACCACCACAGAACTGGTCTTCTTGGTTCCGAACAAAGGGAAGAAATCCCGCCCCTATAGCGGGGCAGAAAAAGTCATAAAGGCAGCAGTAACATCTCCAACATCCTCCTTCGAGGGCTTCCTGTCCTGTGTCAAAACGACTTCCGACCACAGAGATCATCACCACCACGACGACAGTAGCACCTTATGATCGGACGACGACGTAGCAGAAGGATACTAGGTGAGGGCTAAGACTCCCAATCCCACTCCCGCAAACATCACTCCTACTCCCATTCACCCTACTGTTTATAAAAGAATCCATCCGATCGTCATTAGAACAAATAGAATTGGCCGGCCACGAACAAGCTGGTCTCTGATAATAACATCAAATTTACTAAAATCAAAACAACTGCTGACGGTATCGCAATCTATCAAATTAAAGAGACTTCGCGCTTTTTCTAGATTACTGGAAACAGCAAACATGCCTTTGTCACTACTTCGCTCCCCCACAGAGAAACCACTGAAGGAGATGCTCAGTGGCCTCCCAGGCACATTTTTACCTGAAGACGTCGTCAATGATTTAAAACCTAAAAAATTGCTAGTGCAAGCCGCACATCAGATGAAGTTTTGACGCTTCCTCCGTCCTATGTCTCTTTAGCTGGTTGTCCTCGACAGATCAAGAGAAGGTAAAGCAATATTTTTAATATCGACGTGACGGTTACAATTGTTACATTCTATTTAAATTTCATTCAAAGTTACATTCCATTCAATTTCACTCAATTTAATTCAATTCAAGTTTTTACAACATTCTTTCGTTCATCAACAGCCGCAGTTTTGCTCTAAATATTTATTGTTAATCATTACCCATCATTATTTATTTAAACACCCCCAATCACCATTCACCATATCGTTTTTGTTATTGTTAAGTTATATTAAGTTTTATTACAATGTATCCATTTGCATTAATATACTCCCTCTCTAGAGAGGAAACAGGAAAAAAAACCAATGCCATCATTGCCAGCGTCTTGGACGCGCCCAGCGCACCTGAAAATTATAATAACTCCAAACTGTGGTGGCCAACACCCGGCAAATTATAAAGGTTGTTCATCTTTCGCAAAAGGAACGAGAATTAACTCAACGAGGGTCAGCCAATTAAACTCCGCGAACAAATGCCAATGCAGAGGCCGCGTCGCAACATCGGCTCACGAGATGAAGATCAGCTATCTCGTTACCACTCTAGTCACACCCATCTTCTCGATTCTCCGAGATGCTAACAACGGCGAGTCGGTGATGGCCAAAATAAATTCCGCAGCCGCAATATCCTTTGGCGCTAGTTAAATTATCCTTTTTCTTATTTGTTCTTTCAGCCCGTTTCAATCCAATTCTGGACGTAGATGTCCTGAAATTCCTTCCACTTTCGTTTATTTTCCGCTCTTCTTTTCCAAAATACTCCCATGTTTTTTCAGGTCATCGGTCAACCTCATTTGCGGTCTACCCCTCGCTCTTCTACCAAGCCGTAGGCGCCACTACAGCAGCACAGTGTTCCATCTCGTGTACCGACAGCTGGCCCTGAGACACTTGGCCCTGCGACAACTCGCCTCGGACAACTGACTCTAGCGACAATTGGCCCTGGCGACAATTGGCATTGGCGGCAACTGGCCCTTGCGACAACTGGCCCTAGCGACAACTGGCCTTGTGACTACTGTCCTCAGTCTGTATCAATTTGCAGAATATTATATATTGTGAGTATCGGAAAGTAATCTACTTTGCCTCTTGATTATTAACTTGATTATTGCGTTTTGCGTTTTTTTGCGACTTAACACCTTAAAATTTAAACATGCAAATTAACTTCATATTATTTACCGCGGTAACTCATAAAACTTGGTTTTAGTAAAAGTTCTCACAGAAATATAATATTTGGCTTCTGGTTAAATAAATAAAGGTGGATCTTCCGCGAAGAGGTGGATCTGCCGTTAGGTTAGTGTTAGTTTTTGATATTTCTTTAGAAAACAAATGAAAAACAAACAAATCTCCGCGTAAAGTTAAATCTGCCGCAAAAAGGTAGATCTTCCGCGAAGAGGTGGATCTGCCGTTAGGTTAGTGTTAGTTTTTGATATTTCTTTAGAAAACAAATGGAAAACAAACAAATCTCCGCATAAAGTTAAATCTGCCGCAAAGAGGTGGATCTGGCGCGAACAGGTGGATCTGCCGTTAGGTTAGTGTTAGTTTTTGATATTTCTTTAGAAAACAAATGAAAAACAAACAAATCTCCGCGTAAAGTTAAATCTGCCGCAAAGAGGTGGATCTGGCGCAAAGAGGTGGATCTGCCAGTAGTCATAAGGCCAATTGTCGCTAGGGCCAGTTGTCGCAAGGGCCAGTTGTCGCCAGGGCCAGTTGTCGCCAGGGCGAGTTGTCGCAGGGCCAAGTGTCTCAGGGCCAGCTGTCACCAAACCACCTAACCGTTCCATCTACCATCGATTTGTCTTGCATTGTGTTCTGCAAATCTCCATTTCCTCCTCCGTATGTCTCTCACTCCGGTCATCCTCCTGATCCATTCATTT
Source organism: Podabrus alpinus (assembly GCA_932274525.1). Classification (NCBI taxonomy): domain Eukaryota; kingdom Metazoa; phylum Arthropoda; class Insecta; order Coleoptera; family Cantharidae; genus Podabrus; species Podabrus alpinus. The sequence continues at coordinate 88,686,053 of OW026455.1, read as the reverse complement.
CTCTTTTTGTCTCTTAGGGAGATCGTGAGCATTTGCCATTCCATTGCTCTTTGGACTTTTATGGGCCTCTCCATGTTCTTTTTGGTGAGTGTTCAGGTTTGTAATCCATATGCAAGTATCGGGAGTATGGACTGGTCGTAAACTTTGATGATTGTTTTATTTTTTAGTATGTAGCTCAGTTTTCCGAAGGTCACCCATCGTAGCCTTTTCTTTTTCTTTATTTGGTTTGATGATTCATCCCACTTGTTCCAAATTTTATAGTAAGTATAATATCCAGCCTACCTTCTGTGTTAGTCATGACTTTCCTTTTATTTTTATTGGTGTTTAGGCCAACTATTTTAGAGCTTATATCAAGGTTGTTCATCATGATCTACAAATCCTCCTTGCTCTCAGCGATGATAACAATATCGTTTACATATCTGAGGTGGCTGAGGCGATCACCATTTACGTTTTTCTCCTCCCAATTTATTTTCTTCATCAACCATTCAACAATAAAAATCAACCACTCTAACAAATTAGGACAGTTATCAAAGCCACCTTATTATAAACCAAACGACGAGCTAAACCTCCTGCTGTAATTTTTTTTTCACATTTTTTTAATTTCACAGCGGAGTGAACCCAAGGCTACCTACCCATGGGATTCGAAAAATCTAACAGCCCGCAGCCAGATAAACCAACCAATGGAGAAAATAATAAGGGTCGGCATCTTCGGTGTTCCATATAGCCAACATGTTCAAGTTCAAGTTGGTTTGGGAACAAACCAACTCCGTCGTTAAAAGGGCTGGCTTCTACTGTATAATAATAACACAAATTATTTTTCTGAGTGGGAAATTTCTGAATTTTGGGACTTAATTTTTGTCTTCCATTTTATTTGAGAAAATTAAACATGCAAATATCTATTTGCTGTTTTTTTGTTTAATTTTGATATCTGTAAGATAACAAATTAATTTTATTTGCTCAGATAGAAAAATTGACGTAATAAATTTGTCTCTTATGTAGTGGCTCTAATCAAAAACATTAATATAAGTCAAAAGTTCCCCGCGTTTAAAATTTAAAAGCGATGTAAAATATTTGTTACTATCCAAAATAATATCAGTCGTTTATCTTGCATGCACTGTTAAACACGGTCGCAAAGTTTTCTAGACTCAGCAAAACGTTATTTCAATAAACTTCTGTCATCCGATTCAAAATGAGGGTTGTTATGATACACTGTAACGAATATTTCCCTTATACGCCAAATATATATAACCGCCATTAAGAAACTTATATCGTAATAATAAATATATATTTTATATTCAATCCATAAATATAACAACTTTAACTTAACATCAACATTTTCTTTTTACTTTCAATTTTGAGATAATTTCTTTTTAATCGTTTATATATTCCCTAATGGAATACAGCGCTTATAAAAACATTAACTTCCAATATGCATTACTTTTATCATTTTTATAAGATGCGAGAATTACCATATACCATAATCATATACAAATGGTTGGTGAAAAAAAAGAAATCCCATTTTTATAAATTGATTATCTGCCATGAAACAAATGAGCAACAAGATGTCAAGTGTTTATTGACAGTCAGAGTTTTTTTCCCACATAGACAGATAACCTAAAATTTCCCCTCTACATATTGTAATATATTTGAAGTGGTAAGTATATAAATACTGATGATGTATTAACTAGTAAAACTACTTTATTAATATTTATGTTTATTGCAATTATTACTTACGACTCGACTCACATTAAAATTTATTTAATAACAATGACAACTAATTTACTGTTTTATATTTACAGTTCAATAAAATAAGAAGCTTTTAATAAGAAAATGTTATTTATAAAATTTTTATATTGTGGAATAAAATAAAAAGTAAATTGAATAACGGAATTAAAATTAAACCTGCAAGCTGTGAAAAACTTGATTTTAGTAAAGAGATTTTAAATACAGCTCTTTCCATCGCTTCTAAGAGTTTTTTTTTGCAAGTTTCGATACCGAGGCGTGCATAAATCAATTAATATGGGCGATTGGATACAAAAGAGCAAGGCGTTAAAGAACGTACTTGAGAGTTAACTTCTTACATGAACTAAAGGATAGACAATAGAGTATATTATTGAAGCTTCGGCAAGTGGTTAATAGATAAACTGGATGGTTTCACGCTCAATCACCAACCGATACGATCAAGCGTTGCATTGTTATGCCGACATGGACTGTGCCTCTTCAAATTTCATGCGACATTAAAAGTCAAAATAGCATTATCCATCAGATAAAACGTTGTAGCATACACAACGCCGATAGCTTCGCGATTGCATTCGCAACTCGTCATTTTGACATCGTCGACACACTAACCACAAAATTGTAATTTTACTCGATATAATTTATATTATTATTGTTGTTATTTATTACTGTTACATTTATTTTTTCTTACATTATTTAGGTATGATTAAACACTTTTTAATATATCTAATCCAAGTTCATTGTTACTTTTTTAATTTGCTCTCAAAATAAATTTGGGTTATTAACCAAAACATAATAACACTTTGGACATAAAGGCTTAAAAGCAACATATTTTTACCGTCAATTTGGCACCATATTGGTCAGACCGCAAAGAACTACATCATCCAAAATATTCCAATCAAAAACTTCTCTGTTGATTTTTAGCCCATTTTGTGCAACAAGAGGATACACGGATTTCTTCACAAACCATAATTGATTGTGTAGGTATATAGACGATGTGCGGTATTACCAATGCTTCCGGTTCATTGGCGCTCCAAAACCGTTATCAATTTAATGGTTATGCGCTTGCTCCACATAAAAACTTTTCAAGTCCGTGAAGAGAGATATTTCTTCCAAACATTTACAGCTTACCATGACATAACATATTATATATCCATCATTTTTTTTGTTTTCTTCTGTTAGAAATTCAGCTTTTTGGATCAAATTCATTCAGAAGGTTATAAAAGGTTCATTATATGAACCTCTTCTTTATGGGTTACCCAAAATCCATGAAGAAGGGTTGCCGCTTCGTCCCGTGGTTTCATGCATAAACTCTCCAACCTATTTACGTTGTAAATACATGAACAGCATACTTACAGGGTTATCCTTAAGATCGTCTAGAAGTATTAAAAGCACGACAGAGTTTATTGGTGGAGTTAAAAACCACACGTTCAAAACCTTCCTTAGCCTCTTTTGATGAGAAAAGCTGTTACGTTATTAAATTTTAATATTCTTTTCCGAACTACGACAATTTTCTGTTTCCAAATGGTGTTATATTCAATATTGTATCCCACGGTCATAATTTTTATTTTATTTCAACATTCACAGAAACTACCCCTATTATACTAATTTATTTTGTTCAGATTTTGACAAGAAGTAAACAATTTTAAAATTAAAAAGTGTTCTGAGAACACATGCTATATACAAAATAATTTTAGTGAATAGGAGTAATACAAAAAATCAATTAGTTTTCACAGAATTTTTAGTTGCCTGAAATCAGTTAACGTCATATCGCACCATTTGGAGAACAATAAATTAGTCTATTTATTGCCAGGTTTGAACGGTTTAACGTCACGTTATATCTTGTTCAATTCAATTGTCAGTTACGAATAGAACCAATTTCTGTGATTGGCTTTATAAGAAATATGTTAAGATCATTGGTTCCCCTATTTTAAAAAAAGATTTCTTAAATTTTAAAGAAAAGAATCAAGATTAAGTTGAAAAACTCTGAAGAGGTAAGATGTAAAATTTGTACATCTTATGTAAAAATCAACTTATTAGTCAATTTTATACAGTTCTAACTATTTGTTTCAAAGTTAATCAACGACTAGAATAAACCAATAATAAGTTAATCAACAAATGAGATAAACCAATAATAAGTTAATCAACAATTGTGCGAAACGACAATATAAAATAAATTATCTTGGCTAAAAATGCGTTTCTAATGGTAAAAAAGGAGATAACTTGAATTTTTCCTAATTGAAGTGGAGCGAGAAAATTATAAATTAATAGTTAATAAATGTTCGCGACGCTAATACAATAATTTAGTTGATACAGGTGCGAAATAAATAAATAAACAATCTGAATTAAAAATATGTTTCCAATTGTGAGAACAAAGAATATTTTAAACTTTTACGTATTGAAATAGTGCAAGCAATAAGAACTGTCGACTAATGAAGATTATTCTAAGTTATCACATTCCAAAAACTTACCAAGGTAAATTTTTAATTTAATTTTAAGATAAATAGTGATGATAGGACATTCCTTTTTATAATTTTTAATATTAAACTTTTAGTTAAATTATAAACGCCACTTAGGCATACTTTCATAATTATAATTGTTTTTGTACAAATTAATTTTTATTTGTTTATTATATTTAAATTTTTGTAGTTGTTATGCTTTTTATTCTTCATAAATAACCTTTCCTTATTTAGTGAAACTTATAAACATAAGAGCCTGAGATAAGTAAGAACCGGTGAGTATTAGCCAGGGGATAATTCACATATGTGAGATTATAAGAATCTCTGATTGCCAATTAAAGTCAGGGGTTCGCATCAAAGCTTTTCACAGCTATTCTGGTTCAAGAGCTAAAAATGATAGTGAAAAAATTGGCTATGTGAACATTGCATAATTTTCCCCATTCAATTCTAACGTCACAAATTATTTTTCAGTCAAACCAATGAGAAGGTTTGATGAAGTTTCATGTTTCGATTTTGTACCCTTATGACGATTATAATTATATTTAACGATTTTTGATAAAGGTTAAACGCAACTAAATTGGCAACCATATAAAACTGTATCAAAAACCAGAATTCATTCTTTTAATTTTCTTTTAGTTCCTTCCTAACACGAATGTATTTAGGCAAAAACTTACAAAAATTTTGGACACTTTTATTTTCATTATTTACTTATTGTTTGGATCATAATAATTATTCGGAATGCGGTCCTGCAGCAATTATTGGTTTATATTAACCTAAAAATGTATTAACAGTGCCGTTCCAACTGAATAATTAATTACAAGGTAATGTGATGCCACAAAATCGTGGGGTTTTTGGCCAAAATCCGAATATGAATTTTGCAGGCAAATTATTCTACATTTCACTTTTAATACACTAATCCAATAGATTAAAAGAATAAAAAATTTGAAATTTCAAAATTAGTTAAAAATGCTTAACATATTTTTGGATTTTAACTCTTTGAAAGGATCATTACGTTACAGATGGATTTTAAAGGAAAAGGCTCGTCATTTCTTGAGGAGTTATATTTTAAATTTTCCTTCAGCCTTGAACCCTTTTTTCGCCAGAATATTACAAATTCTTACAATTTTCCTAAAAAGTTATTTAAAGTTTTGCCAATTTTTTTGACAACGGAAGAAGAACTTCATAGCAAATTTTCTAGTTTCATTATCAAAAACCGTTGGCGCGTCCATTTTATTCTTTCATTTACAATTTTTTGAATTTTATTTATTTTTGAAAATTTTCAAATTTTCCCCCCCTTTGAAAAACGATTTTGAAATTTAAATTCGGTTTTACGCCTTTGGTGTTCAAAATACGAAAGAAAGTAGTATAATAGCTATTTTGCAACTCCGCAATACTCTTTAGGTGCATCTTAAAAATTAAAAATCGGTCGGTAAATAAGGGCGCTACAGACCTCCAAAAGTTTTCCACAATTTTCACTTTAATGCGCCCGTCTCAAGAAAACCATCGACAATTTTGAAAAACCTATCGGAGCTTCAAATAGAGTCTTTAAGTTAATATTATGTATATGACTATAATTGACGAAAAACGACAAATAACGCCACCATTTGAAAAATAACATCGACGTCATAATTTCAAATCGAAATCGAAAGGTTTTCAGGCAAAATTTTAAATATGCCAAAAAAAATTGAATTTTAGTCGCAAACGTTATTATTGCGTAAAGCTTTCGGATTCTCCGATTTTGCCTTCTCAACTCTTTCCTTGGTGTTATTTAGGGCGTCTACTGTCGAGCGACCTGCTCTAAAACCGTATTGGTTTCGAGTCGGCGTTCAATTTCAAATTGTAGTTTGCCCAGCATTAGTCTTTTTAGGAGCTTTACTCCCTTCCTCAATAACACAATACGGACCCTTTTCCAGATTTTGGGAAATTTTCCATCTTTCAACGTGTTATTGTACACGCGAAAAACCTCATCTGGGCACTTGTTGACCAGCGCTTTGACTATTATTGATGGGATACCATAGGGCCCCTGCGCTTTGTTTTTTGACATTTTCCTTGTGGCTTCCTAGATAGACTCTTTAAAGTGCCATTGTCAAAGGAGAACTTTTGGAAAAAAACAAATAACATCCGGAAAATTTCACTCAATAACGAATTGATAACCTCGTTAAGAAATATCCTCATATCTCATCCATTAAGAACCTACATGTGCTTTTGAAAGCTTTTTACTTTTTTAAACACTTTTAAAAGTTTTAGCGATTCTTGAAAATTGTCGTGCATATTGTCCTGTAAAATTAAAGATAACAGAGAAACAGCTCCAGAAAAATTTTGCAATTCTTCTCTTTCGTAAAGTTACCTGCAGTTCAGTTTTCAATATACTTCTTTCTACAAAAGGATAAGTCTTAGCTACTTTGCAAAGAAACTTATCAGGAAATTTATCACGATATTCGTTAAAATTGTCCACCACAAATAAATTTGTAGCTACAGATGGCTTAAGATGTCTTAAGGCCTGTTTGTTATACTAGTGCCATGGCTCCTTGGCTCTTTATAACGAGCCGCCACTGCTATTTATTGTTTGGCACCGGCGGGAAGTTTTAAAGGTTTACACCGCCTAACGCTAAAAGTAATCGAGGTCTGGAAGCGGTCTAGGACGTTTCGGCGCAGCCGGTTCGGCACGAGGCCGGTTTGGAGCAAGCCCGGTTTGGAGCGGGACGGTTCGGCGCGAGTCCGGTTCGGTGCGGGGCGGTTCGGCGCGATGCCGGTTCGGCGCAAGAAAATAATCGTTATGGAAGTAGTTTTTTTTTATTATTTGACTTCTATCTGATCATGGTTAATTAATTGTTTATTTAACTAATCAAAAAAATTTTTTTAATATAATATTGATAGATAAATAATGTAGATAATAAATTTATTAATGTACAAAAGAAGAGGTTGTTGTAGCTGTAATGCTGCAATGATTGTTTTCCTATGCACTCATCTCGTAATTATAAGACAATCCTCGCAGATAGTCGATTATATCCCGATTCGCATAATCGCTCACAATGGTTTTGATACGTTTATCAGCATCACGATAATTCTTTAATTTTTTTGGTGGCTCGTGACCTGCTAGTAGGTGTTCATAAAACATATCACCACCTTTCTGAATGTTTTTCAATCCGTCTATAAATTTCCACAAAATTGGATGATCCATTCCCATTTCCAATTGGAGGCGTCGATGGGCCGCCTCAGCATGGTTGTTTGTTCTATCCATGTCGTTCAAAATGCGATTATATAAAGACCACAATTCTGGGTTGAAAACTGCAGGCATTCTACCATTTCCTCGACGATTCATTCGGCCAACATAAAAATCTTCAAACCATTGCAACAGTGGTTGTAGTTCGATAGGCAACACTTCAGCTAACCTGTCTATTGCATGATCTAAATCTGCAGTTGGTACAAATTCAAGAGACACCACCATTCTAGCATACAAAGCAAAATTAGAGTCTGTATTGTAGTTCCCAATTACATTGAAATTTGTGAGTTGTTTTTTCATATTTTTAGTAAAATGAAAAAAGCATCCCTGCATTTCCGCTGTAGGAAATGCGTTTCTAAACGCAGAAATCGCAGCCAATTCAAAATCACATGAAATATGTACTGGATTCAAATTTGGTTCCAAATTTTTCAACATATCTAGCATTGTTGTGTATGTTGCAGCTTGTTTGTTAGGAAGAAGCGCGTATAACAATGGATGAACTCCTCCATATTTCTCCGCCAAAATTACATACACCTGCGAAAATAACGGTGGCGTAATTTTAAAGGTCCCATCTATAAACCAATGGTCACATTCACTCAAAATGCGAAGGTTTCGTTCACGACCAAAAATAAGAATTCTTCCGGAAACTTGACCACTATCAGCCAGTAAAAACTTTTCTTGAATACCGGGCTGGAGATCGTAAATTTTATATTTTTCAGGAATTATTGAATCTTGTACATTTTCAGGCGCGGGGGGAACAGCTTGCACAATATTTTTTGTCCTTCGGATTACTTTTCGTAATGCAGCGTGGTTTGGCATAGCGGCTAAAGCGCCTTCGGATAATTCGCCGAGGCAAGCATCAATAATTTGCGAAGTTCTTTCCGGAACATCTTCAATTCTTCGCTTCATTGCAGATACAGCTACATCAACCTCAACTTTAGCTGCCGAACTGTCATGCGAATGATCATTAACCATTTTGACTACAATGCCATTTTCAGTGTGAATTCGACGACATACGATCAAAGATATATATGAATCCATTATTCGAGCACTTTTCCTTCAGGCGTTTACTTACAATATTTAACATTTTTGGTTTAGCGAAAAGATCAAAATGACATTTTGTGTCACTACAGTTTTATAAAAATTTTGATACTGACAAAGTGTGGTGCATCATTTATATAGGTAAATTTTTTATCAGAAATACCAATCCAAGAAAATTTTAGGATTACCAGATTAGGGGCCGGCACGCCAACCAGGACCGCTTAATAAAAAATTTGCTATTGATAACGTGGTGGTTCCTAATGTCTGCCTGATGAAAATTCAAGTTAATCTTTTAACTCCGAGGCGTTGAGCCGGGTGCTTGTGCTATATACGAATAGAAATCGAAACGCGCAAAAGGCGTAAGGAGGAAAATAATGGCGAGGTCCTGTAAGAAAATGGAAGAGATGTTTGTAAAAATGTAATCCTCCCATTCAAACGGATTTGTAAATCCCGAAAGATTGGGATAGCAATATTCAATATATAATATAAATGCTACAAATAAAATAAGGCTCGCGTCGAACCCGCTTGCGCCGAACCGGCCTCGCGCCGAACAAGCTCGTTCCGAACCGGCCACAGCGAAACGGTCGCGCCGAACCGGCTGCGCCGAAACGTCCCATCCCGGTCTGGAAGCGAACTAATTTGGCACCGTAGGCGACAGACTTTTCGCAAAAAGGGGCGTGGTCAATTTATTTTATACCATATAATTAAATTACGTTTACAGACATAAAAACTTCAATTAATACTTAATATTAATTTTAATGTGCAAATAAACTTGCAAAAATTTAATCAGTAACATTTAGACGCGTTTTCTGTTACTCAAGCGAGTGAACAGAGAGATAGCAACGATGTAGTTCGTTACATCGCTGTTTTCAATAGCACGGGGTGCGATTTACAAGAAGAGGGCACTGCGAAACTCGGAAGATGAACCCACCACCGACATTGAAAGCGTGTAAGAAGGACGATGAACATATGGTCTGCAGAAGTTCAGCGGCTTGGTGCGCCCCACTGCACACTCCAGCCAGCAGCATCATTTTGGAATTCGTCCAACCGAAAAGAAGTAAATGCCGGCATGTAGCGTTGGACGCAGTGGCGTACCAAAAGGGGGGCGATGGGTGAGTCTGCACCGGGCGGCACATATTTTGGGGCGGCATTTTTTATATTTTAAGTTGTAAAAACCAACTTGTTCACTTCATTAGTTTACTATTTTTTTTGTAAATTAGGTATATGTTTTCTCTCATTGGTGGGGAACCTGCGACCTTTATTTATGTTTATCAATTAACAAAAACCATCATTTGATTGACTTTAGAAGGGCGGCAAATTTGAAACCGCCCCGGGCGGCAAAAGTTCTAGGTACGCCACTGGTTGGACGGCCTCTGGTTCGCGAACCCAGAAATCCGGACGAACTACGGGTGGCAAGCACAGAAGAAATCCTTTGTCATCCGATTGTCGCAATTGCACCCAGTCAAGATTAATACAACTTCCTTTTCAGTTTTAATCTTTAATTTCAGGACAGGCCAACCGGCACCACCACCGACAATGAAACCAAACAGACAAATTAAACTTCTTTTCAGATTTAATTTTCTTTTAAATTTCAGGACATACCAACCGGCAGGTGCCAATTTCTTTGGCTTGCCAGACAGATCCTCATTCATTGCGACGTCACATCAACTCAACAATGAGCTTTGTTACCTACCAAATCGAAGCGAGATTCGAATACAATGTTATCGCACTGATAATATTGCGATTGGAAATTGCAATCCCCAAGGTTGGAATGTGCTTGTGTTCGATTAACAATGACCATTGTTGCATTTCGAGTCGAAGTGATTGTAATTTCGAATACAATGTTATCGCATATATGTAAATATTTGAATAACATTTTGTAATCTTCGCCCACGTTTAGTTGAGATACTGACCACTAGTGTCGCTAGATACGATGGGTTGCCTATAGTTTATGACATATATTTGGGGATTTTTATTTTGTAAGTCGGGAGCGCATTACGCTAACGACATTCGGCGTTTGGGAACGCCATTGCTAAACGCTTCGTGATTTTTTGTACAAGTCCTTCTAGTTGTTCTTATATTTGGTAAGTCTTATTATTTTAATAATATCTACTGCATGCACCTTACTTCAAGTAGAAATATAGTAGAAAATTTAACGGTAACTTCAAATTGGTAAAGTAAAGTAGATTTTGGTGAAGTAGATTAATTGTAAGTCACGAGGCGTATGGGACTAATAATTTTATTTTGTTATCCCAGAAATTATAATATTTATCACGATGTTCCTGAAAAACACTACAAATTGATTTTCACTTTCAGTACCTATTTTTTGCAATCGTTTATAATTTTTCGGTTCAGTTAAAAATCTTTTCCTTACCTATCATTTGCCACTACTGAAACTTAATATTTTTACATTAGTGAAGTTGTTGACCTTGATCTTAAAAACATTTTCAGAAACTAAAAAGCAAAACAATTTTCACACTGTAAAATATGATTAGCAAACGTTTTCGTCACATTGTGACATCTTCAGGCGCTGACTTAAAAAAAGGAGGTTCATTTAAATTTTATTCAAAAATTTGATGGGGCTTGGTGATGGTGGGTGGAAGGTTATTTTATTGGTGTAAATTGGAAAGCGGTTTTATTGGCTTAGGAGAGTTTAATTTATATAATAACCAAGAGTAGTTTCTAAAAAATGGGTTTTGTACATTTTTTAAGTATATGATTAATATCGATTTTCATTATATTAACTACGAATCCATCGATTATGATTGTAGGATATTTCGCAGGTTAAGCCCGCCTTACTCCCTTCATCGGGTGCTTGAGAAGCTGACTTTGAAAATAGTGTAAATTTTAATTAATTTACGTTTGGGCTTCGAGGAAGTACATCCCCGGCCGGACTGATTGATACAAAAGGATACAGTAAACCGTGAGGCGGTTTACCAGCAAACTAATTGTTGATGAAGTCAACAATCTGGATGATACGTGAAGAGGACCTATCCACCCCTCCACGGTGTAAAGTCTTGAGCCGACTGTGTTTTTCATTTAGGTCGCATTGATTTTGGGTAAATTTCAAAGGCTCCAACCCCGTCCCGAAAAAGCAATCATCACTTTCCCGCAATCTTATCAGACCTTCATGAAAAACAAACGTCTCAACCCCTAACCGTGGATTCGTCTAATTGATGAACACCTGGAAAAATGTAATTTTATTAATTTTGTCGGATGTCGTCTTCCATTGTCCATTGTTTGGTCTAATTAGATTTGTTGCAGCTGTCTTTAAGTTTAACTATACGAACACGTCGCATTCCAAACTTGGCGATTGCAATATCTAATCGCAATGTTTTCAGTGCGATAACATTGTATTCGAAATTACAATCACTTCGATTTGGAATATAACAAAGCTCATTGTTGAGTTAATGTGACGTCCAATGAATGAGGATCTGTCTGGCAAGCCAAACAAATTGTCACCTGCCGGTTGGTATGTCCTGAAATTTAAAAGAAAATTAAATCTGAAAAGAAGTTTAATTTGTCTTGACTGGCCGCGATGGGTCTCTTCCGTGCTTGCCACCGGTAGTTTTGTCCGGATTTCTGGTTTCGCGGACCAGAGGCCTTCCAAAACTGCATGCCGACATTTACTCCTTTTCGGTTGGGCGAATTCCAAAATGATTCTGCTGGCTGGAGTGTAGTGGGCCACCAAGCCGCTGAACTCCTGCAGACCATATGTTCATCGTCCTTCTTACACGACGCTTTCAATGTCGGTGGTGGGTTCATCTTCCGAGTTCCGCAGTGCCCTCTTCTTGTAAATCGCACCCCCGTGCTGTTGAAAACAGCGATGTAACGAACTACATCGTTGCTGTCTCTCTGTTCACTCGCTTGAGTAACAGAAAACGCGTCTAATGCCCGTTTACACCAACTTTTCCTTAAGAATTACCTATACCAAGGAATTCTTAGCGCTAAGTTCTTCTTAGCGCTTCTTAAGTTTCTTTGATCTTTATGACAAAATAGTTTGGGATAAAATTAAAAGTAATTAAATTCTCTACAAAAAAACGTTTATACATATTTTTCGTCAGTTTCATATTCACATAATAATAGCCGTTCAATGTAGAACTAAGTTGCGCGACCACCATTATATTTATTTGAAAATGTCGATTTTCAATTAATTGTATAGATTGATATCATACATATTTATTATCTTTATTAGATTTATTATATGAACAAAAATAGCTATTTGGAAACTAGTGTAGACTGCAAGTTTTATCTAAAATTTGATCTTACTAAGCGTCATTTTGTAAACAATAGTTTTGGCTGGTTTGCTTATTAAGTTATAACAAGAATTTCTCAAACAAATTTGTTTCCTAAACACTCTTACCTTAGAAACCAAATACGATACGAACTTAAGCATCAACCTGATATATGAAAAAATGTATAAAATACAGAATTTTATTGCAATTAAATTTTCCACCATAATTACATATTGAATATACTGAGTAATAACGGCATAATGAATATTTCATTTCAGTTAAAATGGTACTTTGGAGCCCAAATTTACTGCACAAGGATCAATTTATTTTAAAAGTTCGCGAGTGCAGTATGAGCCATACCCAAACGGTAGTACATGGACGTAGGGTAATGACAGGAAAAAAATACCAAGCAGTTGTAAACAAACAGTTAGAAGATCGGATATGCAAGATGCGTGAAGAAGGTGACCTCTTCGTGGTGGTTGAAAGTAAGAAACCTCTAACGAAAGTGGTTAAAATAGTTGAAGAACGGGATTTCAATTATTATCCCGAATATTTTCAACCATTAATAAAAAATAAAATGATAAAAAATAATAAAAAATAAGAAAAACAAAAAAGAACGTGTTTTAATAATAATATCCTTCTTTAATTATATAAAAATAGTACAAAAAATACATCAAAAAACTACAAATTATTGCACAATATACTACATACATAGAATTTAAAAATAAACCAACAAAAGCAACAAGATAAATCTGGAAATTATTCCCGGCCCACTAAGATCAACTGTTGAATCAACTTTGTCTTAAAACTTTTAACAGTGGTGCAGTTCTTAATTTCTTCAGATAACCTGTTAAACCTCACAAGTCTATCAGAGAAAACAGAATTCTTCATTTTATTTGTACGAAATGTTTCAACATTAAAGTTGTTTTTCTGACGTGTATTATGCCCATGTACAACCGAGACATATTTCAAATTATGTTGTAAGTATTCAGGGACCAGCTTCATTCTAATTTTAAATATAAGCACCATTGTGTTAAGGGGGTATTCTAGTCTAGAATATTGAAAAATTCTATTTATTTTTTTTCCATATTTTCAAAGCTTAAACCTTTAAGAATATGTCTTTAAAACGATTTTTCAAAATTCAAATTATTTTTGGAAAAATAGCTATTAGAAAGAATATAATAGAAAAAATGTAAGTATAAAGTACCATTGTATAACTGACTGCGCGAATATTTAAACGCGATATTCTCGATATTACCTTTTTCGAGACGGTCGACATGAAATCTCAAGTTCTACTGGACCGATTTACTTGAAATTTGGTGTGAACCTTCTCTATATATCCCTCTCTATGGTCCGAACCAGAATTATAACAAAATTTCAATTTTTACTATTTTTAAAAAATTCGGAAAAGTAAAAAAAACTGGTAAAAAATGTCTTTTTATTACAAACAGCCGCCATTTTGCGAAAAAAGTTTTTTTTTTACTTCTCCCTGGTTCGGACCATAGCGGCATTAGTTTTGATTAAGAATCTATTTTTTTTTTTGATTTCGGATTACTAGGAGGGTTGGAATCATGTCGACCAGGACGCACCATCTTTTTGAGATCCCCATTTTATCAGCCTGTAACTTTTTAAATTTAAAATATTTTCATTTGATTTTTTTTTAGATATGTATTCTTCAAACAACAGTAAAAATGTGGTAAAAAAATGGATAGTAAAAATATTATTTGTTATTTCTTTATTGCACTTGAAAAAATACCTAAAATTCATGCCTGTAGACTAGAATACCCCCTTAAATAGAACCCTCTGGCTAATACTCATTAAATTCAGTTTTTGCAGCATCGATTCAATTGAGGTGTATCTATCACATGACAGTATGCTTCTCATACATCGATTCTGGATGCATTGCAGTTCTTGAAAACGGCATGCCGGCAAACCAAACAAAATGGTAGAACAATATTCAAAATGTGGCGAAACAATAGCCTTATATAAAAGGAATTTTGTACCCATAGAAAGATTCCTACCGATTCTACTCAGGAGATAAGCTTTCTTAGACATTTTATTCATAACATAGTCTGAATAACTATGGAAATTCAAATTTTGGTCCAATTTAACTTCCAAGTACTTAACTTCACTAGAATACTCTAATTTACAATTATTAATATATACATTTAAATTTGATGAGTCTGTACTATTTGATTTGCCTCTGCCTGTGAAGACGATGTATTTGGATTTACTGACATTAATTGAAAGTTGGTTATCGCAAAGCCATTCGTATTCATTTTCTAAATCAGAATTTAATTTCTTTAACATATATAATTTGTACTTTTGTAATTAATCGGAAAAGGTTTTAATTACTTACTTATTACTAAGTTTAATTTTATTATGACATTTTTTTGAAAATGCACAGAAATTTCCAGGCATTTTAAAAAATTTTCAGAATTTATCAAGATTTTATGAGAATTTCCACGATTTTTTGAGAATTTTAAGAAATTTTCAAGAATTTTTGAAAATTTACAGAAATTTACAAGATTTTTTGAGAATTTACAAGAATTTTTTAAAATGCATAGCAATTTCCAGGAATTTTAAAAAAAATTCAGAATTTATCAAGATTTTATGAGAATTTCCAAGATTTTTTGAGAATTTTAAGAAATTTACAAGATTTTTTGAGAATTTACAAGAATTTTTGAAAATGCACAGAAATTTCCAGGAATTTTAAAAAATTTTCAGAATTTATCAAGATTTTATGAGAATTTCCAAGATTTTTTAAGAATTTACAAGAATTTTTGAAAATGTACAGAAATTTCCAAGAATTTAAAAATTTTTTAAAAATTTATCAAGATTTTATGAGAATTTCTAATATTTTTTGAGAATGTTAAGAAATTTACAAGAATTTTCGAAAATGTACAGCAATTTACAATATTTTTGAGAATTTACAAGAATTTTTGAAAATCCTCAGAAATTTCCAGGAATTTTAAAAAATTTTCTGAATTTATCAAGTTTTTATGAGAATTTCCAAGATTTTTGAGAATTTTAAGAAATTTACAAGGATTTTTGAAAATTTACAGAAATTTACAAGATTTTTTGAGAATTTACAAGAATTTTTCAAAATGCACAGAAATTTCCAGGAATTTAATTGTCTTTTGTATAAATTAAAAAACTGTAGTTGTCAAATAATAAATTAAAATTCTTTTGTAGTTGATATTTGTAAGACTTTGGTTCATTTGGTTTCCAGATGTCCATGTCGACGTCTTCCAAATTTTGTGTTTTCTCTGTACTAATCATTACTTAAGTGAACTAATAAAAGCTTCCACTACGAATTTAATTTAATAAAAATGTAAATATTTTCACCTTTAATGTTTTATTTATTTATTTCCTTAAAATTTTATAAACGTTCTGCTATTAAACGTCCTCCTCTGCGGGAGACGCGACCACAAGCAAACATAAAATAAGCGCTATTAAAAGAATATGGGTTGCCTTGGATAATTTTTATCCGTCAAAGTGATTTGAATTGTTTATTACTATAATTTATTATTTTAACTAATTTACTTATATGAACATGGTATATGTAATAATTAATATCAAACCATTTTCCATTTTTCTGATAAGGTACCCCATATCTCCTTCATCTGATTGTGAATTTTAGGAGGCCTTCTGGCCTCGCAGTGCTGGTTTGGACCTAGCTGATTGTTGAGACCTGGTTTGGGACTGATGTAAAAATACAAAGACATGATTGTAGATAATATCAAATCAATTTTTTATTTACTTATAAAAGAATTAATTCTGACGTCATTACGATTATACTTAAAATTTGATTGCATATAGATGGCGCGGCGTCTTAAAATTATTTTTCAATGCAAACATGTTATTTTATTGTTAAAATGAAGAAATAGAATAGGTGCCTTAAAATAATATGAGTAACCATTTTGATAGTATGATCTAGGTTATTTTTCTGCATCCTGCAATTATTAACAAACAGAATTCATCAATTTTTTTCCAAGATTCATTATTTTTAAATGATTCCACACCTATTTGGGTTGTTTTTCAGTTATCGCGTTACCCTCAAAATATCAGTGATGACTTAGCATTCAGATTTTTAGAAATTTACCATTTAAACCAGAGGTCAACAACGCGGCGCCTATAGAAGTTTCTCAATGCGACCTCGCTCGAATTAAACCACGAAATTTCTATCTTAAAATCAATATATTACAATAATAGATATTAATAAATGCTTTTCTTTTAAATCTCCTATTGAAATAACAATTAAGCATGATGGTGTTCTTATATGAAGAACACCATCAGAGACCTTCTAGGTCTCTTTTCAATTTTTGGTTCTAATTAGATTCTAAAGAACAATTGGTTTCATTTTCCATTTTTCCTGAAAATTAATATAATTTAAGAGCGGTCGCCATAAAGAACCCCTTAAAACAGGGCACCAAAGGCCCGGACGCATGTAAGTTGGACCATCAGCGGTCAATGTATTTTAAAATTATTTACCGCTCCTCCGGGCGGTTTTGACTCTGGTTTACTGGGCTAAACATACTAGAAGCGCCTTCCGTCAAGAAAACCGGGATAAAAGAAACCGGGAACTTAGAGAACCTTCACCCCCAAAAAATCGAATAAAAAAAAATTAACCATGGCAGTTTTCTCAGTGTGCGAGAGCAAAGGATTAAAATAATTATAGAATCTTTTCTGGCCCAATTTACATGGGACCCTTATAATCTTTTGGCCCAATTTACGGGTAGACTTAAAAAGAACCTGACCGCCTGGCCCAACTTACAAGCGCCGAAAGGACCTATTATCAATATATTCATGAAAATTAATCAAAAATGGAAGATAACCGAATATTTGGATTATAACTATCAACAACACTTTTATACTTTTTGAGATTGGAAACTTAACTGGCCATTCGGGATAACGGTCGTTTTATAACTTTTTAATCTAACGAATGTTCTTATTCCTAAAATTAAGAAAATAATTTAAAAATTACATAAAAAAAATTGTAGAATACACAAAGTAATTTAAAATCTTTAATTTTATGTAATAGCCTTCGTATTCAAACACCTGACGGCTATTATAATAATCATTTTTACAACATTCTTCCTCACTGTAAAGTTAATAAAACGATTGCCTTGCAGTACTTAAATCATGAATAAAACCCACATTTGCTAATAAATTAATGCATTAAAAGAAATTATTACGATTCTTAAAAGGTTAAACCTTACTTGAGTGAGTATGCAAAATCGTTACTGCACATTAGTTACATTTAATCTTTTTAATTTTATTTCAAAAAGTCATCTGAAGGTATGTAATTGATTACGCAATAATTGCTCTAAACTCTACACAAACTTGTCTTGTAAGTCCTATTGTTCGATGCCGAACGTCGTGACCCGTTCTCTCCTATGCATCTGATGTTTGTCACTATGGTACGAATTGTTTGCGTATCCTTTTTAGAATATTTCTGGCGAATAATCTTATAAATTGGTCGCCAAATCGAATTCCGTTGTTGAATTTCTAAATTTTACAAATGTATTTTTATATAGATGAATTCAAGCAAGACTCAATAATTAAATTAAAAGCTTTAAAAACCTCAAAGCAATCGAGACGCTTCTGCTAATCACCAAAGAGTAAAATTTAAAAATTATTTTAATTTTAAGGCCAATCAACAATTCGGGGCAAGCTGGTATGGATGACCTACTACGGCAACCCCAAATCTGACAGCCGCTTTGGGAAAACTACGCAAAAAAACTCTTTACGAATATTCGCGATAATTCCACTCAGGGTCATATTGTAGTGGTTCCGACCAATCAGCGTGCGCTATTTTACATTGTACTTATATGGATACGACAGTCGAATAATATCCGAAAATAAAAAATATTCAAAATACCCTACCAAAATATCGAATATTTGTAGTGGGGCGTAAAAGAATTCATACGTAATAAAAAATCTCGCAATACACCCTAGATGCATGGTGAAAATATAATATTTGTAGTGGGGCGTAAAAGAATACATACGTGACTAAAGCTGCATTCACATAGGGTATTGTATGTGGATGGTAGAATCGGTAAGAGTTAAAACGCATTAACTCAGGTAGGAGCGTTCCTACTTTCTTAGCGTTTCTTACCTGAACGCTCCTACCTGAATTAATGCGTTTTAACTCTTACCGATTCTACCATCCACATACAATACCCTATCTGTAGGCCGCTTAACTCGCACTCTCGCATCCGATGCGAGATCAACGCATTAGTTCCTACCCGAGTTGATACCTACTTACGAAATTTTTTTTTCATTTTTTCTTGCAATGATTGTGATGCGATATGGTATTTTAAGTTGTGGCGTTTCTTCACGGAATTATCATCGCAACAGCAACGCGGGTTCGGACAATACTCAAAGATTCAGCGAGTACAGGTTTCAGCTGCGGAGATTGACACTCGCTCCGCTGCGCTTCGCTCGTGCAATCTCCTTGCTAAAACCTGTACTCGCTGAATCTTTGAGTATTGTCCTTGCCCTTGTGTTGTAACATACGTATATCTCGGTTTGTGTTCAGTTTAGAGCAAAATATTAAGTGCTTAAATTTAAAGCTAACTGAATTCTCCACAGAAAACATTTCGTCCTTTTTTTTATTCATCGATTAGTAAGTTGTAGAGTTATAACTATCAGAACGCGTGGTATGTATTTGCAATCTCATTATTTAATATTCTGTGTCTTAAAATATTCTTAATTGAATATTTTTATGAATATTCAAGAGTATTCAAAAAAATTTTTTTCCAAAATAGCGGCTAAATCTGGAGTCACAAAACTGAGAAAGAAATAATAAGCGGAATAACAAAAATAATTACAACGATAACGGCAGAAATCATGGAATTCATAGAAGAGAGAAAGAACGACAAAAGTGTAAATAATGCAGAACAAGATCAACGAAAGTGTCAAGAAATAAGGAATGTAATACAAAAACTTTGGCTATGTGAACATTGCATAACTTTCCCCATTCAATTCTAGCATCACAAATTGAAGGGCCTAGTGGAAAAAGTAGTTTAGTCACTTTTTTTTCAATTTGTTGATTTTTATACTAATTTGTAGAGAATAAATGCCGCAATGTGAAAATGTGCTCAACTACAAATTGAAAAAAAGTGACTTAACTACTTTTTCCACTAGGCCCTTCAATTATTTTTCGGCATAACCAATGAGAGGGTTTGGAGAAGTTTCATGTTTACACTTATACCCGATTTTGTGTGGGAGAGGAGACTACGGATATCGAGCTAGAAAATCAAGAACAAGTAAAATCTTGTAATCAATATAAATATTTGGGAATACAATTCGATAAGCAAGGTACGGATGAAGCCGAGATTAAGACAAGGAATTCGCAAGCCAGAAAAGCGATTGGAAGCTTAAATGGAATATTGTGGAGCAAAGAAATTGGTAAGAAGAGAAAGATACAAATATACGAAACTATAATAAAAAGTGGGCTACTGTATGGATCGGAAACGTGGAGAATGACCGAAAGAGTAAAGGGAAAATTAGAGGCAACGGAAATGGATGCTTTGAGAAGAGCTGCAAGAGTATCACGGCTGGAAAGAGTAAGAAACGACGAGCTTAAAAGAAGAATGGGTATTGAAGGCACAATAATCCAGGATATAGAGCGTAAACAACTGATCTGGTATGTGCATGTAAAGAGAATGAACAACGAAAGACTACCAAAGAAGATCATGAATTGGTTTCCACGAAGAAAAAGAAAGCGAGGAAGACCGAGAAAGTCGTGGAGCGAAGGAATAAAAAAGGCAATGAGTGCGAGAAACTTAGAAGAGCAAGACTGTGAAAACCGACAAGGTTGGAAATTAGGCATCGGACAACGTCGCAAGACGTTCTAAACCGAATCTAGATATATATATATATATTATAACCAATGAGAGGGTTTGGAGAAGTTTCATGTTTACACTTATACCCGATTTTGTACCCTTATGACGATTATACTAATTATATTTAACGATTTTTGATAAAGGTTAAACGCAACTAAATTGGAAATCATATAAACTTTATCGAAAACCATAATTCATTCTTTTAATTTTCTTTTAATTCCAAGGCAAAACTTAGAAAAATTTTGGACTGCGTTGTGGCATATTTATTTTAATTATTTACTTATTGTTAGGATCATAATAATTATTTATAATGCAGTTCTGTAGCAATTATTGGTTTATATTAACCTAAAAATGTATTAACAGTAGGTACCGTTCCAACTTTACAAAATCGTGGGGGTTTTGGCAAAAATCCAAATATGAATTTTGCAGGAAAATTATTCTACATTTCACTTTTAATACGCTAATCCAATAAATTAAAAGAATAAAATATTTGAAATTTCAAAATTAGTTAAAAATGCTTAACATGTTTTTGGATTTCAACTCTTCATCACGAGGATCATTACGTTACAGATAGATTTTTAAGGAAAGGCTCGTCAATTCCTGAGGAGTTATACATTAGATATTTTAAATTTTCCTTCAGCCTTGAACCTTTTTTTCACCAGAATATTACAAATTCTTACAATTTTCCTAAAAAGTTATTTAAAGTTTTGCCAATTTTTTTACAACAGAAGAAGAACTTCATAGTAAATTTTCTAGTTTCGTTATCAAAAACCGTTGGCGCGTCCATTTTATTCTTTCATTTACAATTTTTTGAATTTCATTTATTTTCGAAAGTTTTCATATGCTACCCCCTTTGAAAAACGATTTTGAAATTTAAATTCGGTTTTACGCCTTTGGAGTGTTCAAAATACGAAAGAAAGTTGTATAATAGCTATTTTACAACTCCGCAATACTCTTTAGGTGCAAATTAAAAATCGGTTGGTAAATAAGGGCGCTACAGACCTCCAAAAGTTTTCTACAATTTTCACTTTAAAGCGCCCGTCGCGTCGCAAGAAAACCATCGACAATTTTGAAAAACCTATCGGAACTTCGAATAGAGTCTTTAAGTTAATATATGACGATAATTGACGAAAAACGACAATTTCGGGCAAACTTTTAATATGCGAAAAATTGTGAATTTTTGTCGCAAGCGAAGATTTTTTCGCAAAAATTTCATTGAACATTTTGTATTTATATTTGTACCTTCGACGTACTAAGCGAAGAAAAAATTTTATTTACCAAATTTTGCAAATTGTTGAAAACATTTCTCGATTTTTGCCCCGTCAAATATTGAACTAATTAAATCATCGCCTTATTAATTTATTCTTACAATTTGATGCTTTACGTATTTCGATGGTAATATTTCCAAGTTTCGAACAACTTAATCCTATTTGGACCAATATTTATTTATTTATTTATTTAAACCTTCCAACGGACGAATCCAATTACAGAAAGCAATATGTCATACATATATCAACAATATACCATGTGGTACCAAAATAAATATGTAAGTTTACATAACTTGGCCTCACAAATTCAAAAATGAGGCTGATATTCGAGGTACACTCATTCCAATGCGGCTACATGAGAGTGAAAGTCAAAAATGACATTGTATATAGTTTTTAAACTGTCCGCATGAATATCACACAAGTGCGAGATCTTATTGAAATTATCACACATACAATTCTTCGTTTTTTGGGAAGCCGGTGCGCGTCTCAGGGTATTTTAAATTTCCCCACCTAATCTACATGCAAATTTGAACTTTTTACTGTCGATCAGAACTGGTCGCATCGAAATCAGAAACACGTTTCCTGGAATTTGGAGTGTTCTAAAATTTGTACATTCCAGGATTATTGAATCTGACAGCATCGTGCACAAAGTCAAGCGACCTTCCAGCTATATACGCTAACTGTGGCGGTTTGCACTCGGCCAATTACAGAGGGTACTTCTCTTACCTTAAAAGTAAGAGGAAAAACTCGAATCAACCCGGCCGAAACTAAAGTCAGACCAGTACCTACCAAAGAGGACCAAACTGACTAGGCAACTGATGTTTCCACCACCACTGAGCTAAAAATCACCCTAGCAGCGATTATTATTAGCATCCTAAGAGAGGTCCAAATTAACGAAGTCATAATAAGAAATTGTTATCCTGCCGTTGGCCGGTAATTATCATAGGTAGAAAAAATTTCGGTATGGAACAATAATTCGGCACTAAAATTCAGAAAGATTTTAGAAACCTCTTTCTTTTGCTTTATGTCTCTGTATCTCCTTCGTATCTTTTACTTTTCTCTTAACAGCTGTGATAATTTTTGCTGTTTCGACTTGTTCAGCATTACCAGTATATTACAGGTATGTGGAATACGTAACAAATTAAAGGATCCATCAGATATATTTGTCCATATACGCTCATTACAATAAGTCCTGTTTCCAATTTCATTTTTCCCATTATCTTTTTTGAGATGGAGATAGAAGGCGTACGACTTCGGCGCTTCGTAAAATCATATGTTCCTCATTCATCATCGTCATCACCGTCGCTGAAAGAACATTTTACATAGGCAAATGCGGAAAAGAGACGGTCGTTAGCTGAAGCGGTTATGTGCGTTGCTGCTAATGCGGAATGCCTGGTTCGACTCCGGGCTCAGTAAAAACTTTATTCTGACCGTCTCCCCTCGGAAGGCAATGGTAAACCACCGAGGTGTAATCTGCCTGGTACAGCCTCTCTGGAGATGAAGTGTATACACTTCCCGCGGTTTGGAGCTCGCGTTAAGTGTGTGTGCTAATACTTCAAACGCATAACACATGCATGGGAGAGAGGTCGCCAACGTTCGGGAGACCGGATATGGCACACGAAGAAGAAGAAGAAATGCGGAAAATTTTATAATTAAAGCACTTAAAAAGTAAGTTTAATATTAATTCTATGTAGGTAAATCTCTCGTATTAGTGCGCGTCACAGATGATTCCAATTTGGGTAATCCAGGAAACGCCATGGTTTTTCACATTGCCAATCTGGCACTGCTACAATAAAGTTTTTTAATATATTGTATAGAACTGCTGTTATAAATGGGTAGAAATGAAAGTGCAATATATGGGCATGGTTCGGCGGAGTGCCGTAGGTGACAATACACCCAGATGTATAATAATTAAAACAGTAACACCTCCCTCCCATAAAATATTTTTAATAGATCACTTTAGAAAAATATAAACATCGAAATAGAGAACGGTACCGCCTTACCGCTTTAATTAAAATTAGATAATTTAAAAATTAAAAGTAATTAAGAGATTGCAATTATAACATCTGTAAATTGGTACACCTGTTAATTCAAGATGAGGTAAAAATCAAAATAGTGCTAAATCTTTTAATTAAATTAATTATGTGACTTAGCGGGACGCGTAAGCGGTTTGAAATGAAGTAGTCGGGGTTCGAATCTCACATCCGCATGTTGGGTGAACGTAATGTTATAGTAGTTAAAAAGGCAATATTAATTAACAAGCAAACAAATTAATTGTAATTTTTAAACGTTTTCGTAACATGTTTAACGTCAGATTTGAAATCAAGTCAAATAATTAAACAACATTTCACGGTTTATTTTAAAGCATAATCGGAGTTTAAATGATTACTTAGACGGTAGATTTTCAATTAAATTTGAATTAGTCGTGGTTCTCAACCAGGTTCATAAACAGAACCGGAGCCGGAGTCGCAAAATATAAATTAAAATTTTATTTTATATTTTTAATGGTTTTTTAAAATCCTAATTAGGAATTAAACATGAAAATTGAGTTAAGTGCCTTTTGGTAATTAATTGTTGGTAAAAGATTTTTTTGGTGTGAAAATGACGTTTTTAACCCTGAGCGCCCGGGCCCAGGGATGTTAGAATAATTTGGGCCGCTAGCAAATCTTGTGTGTGTTGGGACGCGTACCGCTCCTTTAATCAACACCTTGACCCGTGTTTTACAAATTCCTTCTCAGCTCCAGGTGATTTATTATGAGTTCTTCTATTGGCCGGCTCAGCAGGGAGCAGGTAAATGTAGGTATCTGGTCATTTATAAAGGGCGGCCAGGTGCGATATAAAGCGACCGCCAAATGCCGACACCACATCTCGGGGCTGCAACCCTGACCATAACAAATTTATTAATTTCATCACACCAGTAATATCAAACTAAATTACCAGAGATTCTATGATTACCTTACTAAAGTTTTTATATGTTAAATTAGTTAGGAAATAACTCATTAAATTTAAAGCTATTTCATTGGTTATTAAGTTAATCCTTAGCAATTTACATAATTTAAAACTTTTGTTAAGCTCATACAAAATATTAGTTTAAAAATCTATTTGTCAATTTAAATGTGGCAACCTGCATTTAAAAGATAAACATCTAATGTTATTTAGTAATTACTACCATCGATAAACAAATTTTAAATTTATCGTACATATTAGATGGTAATGAACGATAATTATTGATTATTACAACTATAACATTTATCTTTCTAAACTAATTTTTATTTTTTTATTGCATGCAACCGCTTTAATTCAATTGATTATTCCGTCCGACGTAATTAATTTTGATTATAAACAATTCATTATAAAACTTATTTATCAACTATAACAATACATTTCACTTTTAAACAAAATTAATTATCGAAAACTCATTTCAATTTTAATATTAATTAAAATTTGCATATTTTATTATCTCCAATATATTAAAAAATAAATTGGAAATTATTGTTAAATAGTCAAAAATCTATAAATTTAAATTTAACATCTTAAATTTTATCATATTATAATCACAAACTGGATTTAAATTTATTAATTCCCAAATTTTAGATACAAGAAGCTGAACAATAAAATTAAGTTATGCTTAATTAAAACTGCAAATATCGTTTTACTGAGGACCTATAAAAATACTTTAAAATAAAAATCCAAAATTTATTTTATGCTTTTACAATAAATAATACCTTCGTTACTAATTATTTTTTCCTCCGCTCAATCCGCCGTCACACCTTGCTGTAAGCCAATGCTTGGACGCTATTTTTTAACAAAACCTCATTAAAGATCGCGAATCGACCTATAGTCCACGTAACATCCGAGCAAGCTGAATTTTGGCAGAGATGTATAAACCCCCCAAAAGTTCCCTAAAATCCCACGCCGGCGTCCCCCACAAACGGGGGTTTTAGCTTCCCCCCCGCTTATTTACGCTTGTATGAAAAATATTCATCATCAACAGCTATGCCATCCATCGTCGGATGTAAGCCTCCCCCATATTTTTCCACTGTTGTCTATTCCTTGCCCTCTGCATCCAATCTCTTCCCACATATCTCTTCACGTCGTCCGTCCACATTGTCTGAGGTCGTCCTACGCTTCTCTTTTCACTTCGTGGTCTCCATTCAATTACTCGACGCGTCCATCTATTGTCCTCCAATCTAGCAACGTGGCCCATCCAGTTCCATCTCAATTTACATAGTCGATGTATTACATCTGTTACTTTGGATCTGTTTCGGACTTCAGTGTTGGGTATATGATCTCGAAGTGTAACCCCTATCATACGTCTTTCCATGGATCGTTGGGTGACTTGCAATTTTTTTACAATTGCATTGTTAAGGGCCCATGTCTCTGTACCATAAGTTAGGACTGGTAGTATATATTGATCGAACACTCGTGCTTTAAGTGTATTTGGTATCTGAGATCTAAAGAGTGTCTTCTATATTCTTCTACCCAAGTCAGCTTTTAAATTTTCCTTTGATATCATAATTTTCTGCCCAAGATATATGTAGGAGTCAACTCTTTCAATAATCTGATCTTCCACATTAAGGTTTCCTTTACGTATCTCATTTGTTTCATCAGTTATGTCGTTGGTCATGTACTTCGTCTTTGTTATATTCATTTTTAGGCCGATCGTTCTGGATTTTTCATTTATTTCATTTATCATTGAAAAATATATCAGATAAAATATTATCAGACCATAATTTAAGAGTATAAAATTCTCTATAAAATAGATTTTTTCAAATTTTTCCATGGCACACTAATACTGAAATAATTGACCGAAAACACGACCCACCCTTAAAATGGCACGATATTGTTTCGTTTCAGGCACGGGAAATTCTTTTAGAAATAAATTAATATAAATTGGAGCAAAGGTTGAAAAATGAAGAGAAAAATAGATTTTTTCAAAAATAAATGCTTTCAGAAAGGCAAAATACATATAAAAATAAATAAATTTTAAAAAAATGTATGAGAGCAGTAAAGAAAACACAGGACATTGTCATCTAAATATATAAAAGAGCTTGTCTGCTTGCGTGTTTGCGTGTTTGTTTGTTCGCTATACGTTCCTAGACCCTTGGACCGATCTCAACCAAATTTTGCACAGTTATTCTGTAGGTCCAGGCGCAACTATTCGTGCATAAATGGAGAAGAAATTCCCGCGGGGAGCAAAGTTATTCGCGTTTTTCGATTTTTTATTGATACACCCTATACTACGGTGAATCACCCTATACTACGCTTTCGCTAGATGGTGAACAAATGGATTTTCCTTCACGGATCTATTATGGTCCGCCCTGTGAGGCCGAATGCCGAACAACTATGGCCTTCACGGATCTATTATGGTCCGCCCTGTGAGGCCGAAGGCCGAACAACTATGGCCTTCGCGGATCTATTATGGTCCTCCCCCTGTGAGGCCGAAGGCCGAACAACTATGGTCTTCTCGGATCTATTCTGGGTCTAGATGGCTAAGGGCGGCGAAAGCCGCTCGTGCCAGCTAGTATTATAATAAAAGAAGAAGAAACCCTTTAAACCACAACAACATCACAAATAAACATTTTTGTTCAGACGACATTATGCAGATTTATATTAATTATTATTATACTCTAACAAAACAATTGAAGGGTCTAGTGGAAAAAGTAGTTAAGTAACTTTTTTTTCAATTTGTTGATTTTTATACTAATTTGTAGAGAATAAATGCCGCAATGTGAAAATGTGTTCAACTACAAATTGAAAAAAAGGGACAACTACTTTTTCCACTAGGCCCTTCAATTACTAGTTTTATAAAAATAAATCTGACGATATAAAACCAATTGTGAATAAACAAAAGAAAAGAAGACCAGCCTCATTGACTATCTACATAATTAGTCACTAGCACATGTGAATAAATTTATGAAAGAAATTCGCCACTTGTGGCGCTGCCGTAGGTAGTATACTACAATACAACTAATAGGCAAATTAAAAAAAATCTATTTTGATCATAGAAAAATTTAGAGAATTTTATGCTCTTTAACTTTGTTTAATGATAATTTTTCGTAAAAGTGAAAACACGCGAGCTGTAGGCGAAAAAGCGCACGGGGGGGGGGCTAAAATCCTCTTTTGGGGAAAACGCCGGCTTGGGATTTTTAGGAAACTTGCAATAAACATCTATGGCAAATTTCAGCTTGCCCGAACCTTCTGTAAGCTCAAGCCAAAATTTCGCTTTCTTTACCTGGAAAATTTTGAAAAAATCTATTTTTCTCTTCATTTTTCAACCTTTGCTCCAATTTCAATTAATTTATTTTTAAAAGAATTTCCCGTGTCTGATAACATTTCTCACCTTGCAACGAATCAATATTGTGCCGTTTTAAGGTGAACGAAAATTTCTGTCAATTATTTCAATATTAGTGTGCCATGGAAAAATTTGAAAAAAAATCTATTTTATAGAGAATTTTATACTCTTCAATTATGGTCTGATAATAATTTTTCATACAAGCGTAAATAAGCAAGTTATCGGCAAAAAATCGCGTTAGGGGAGCTAAAACCCCCGATTGTGGTTGGGATTTTAGAGGGTTCATTAGAACACTCCAATGTACATCTCTGCCAAAATTCAGCTTTTTTTCTCCAGCCCGGATTTTCTGAAAACTAATCAAACTAAAAACCTTCCTTGCCTGTATTACTAATAGTCAATAGGGAGTAAAAAAAGGCCCTTGCTCTACAAGAGGTGGGGTGAAAATGTTTTTTATATATTATGTTATTTAGTTCGTGATCCCGATGAAAAATCCAAGTTTTCGACCTTAGGGGGGGGGGGTAGGCGCGGTCCGCCATTTTAGATTAAAGGTACAGAAAATTTATTTCTTCAAAATAACTCCTCAACAGTTAATACTACAATTATAACAATTACAAATTTGAAGTAGACTAAATTCCCTATATTTTTTGTATAAACATTTTTAAGTCTGATGTGTAACGAATTACAGCGGCGGAAACGTGAATATTCTTCCAAAAAGTCGTCCAACTCCTTGTTTTTCTCATTTTAAGAAATCATTTTGTAGCTATTCATTACATAATTGTGATAATTTCGTAAATTCAAAGTCAACTAATTTCCACAGCACCATGAGGTAGAGCAAATGGCGCTCTTTTTTTAAATTTTGGTATCCCCAGTAGACCTAATCCACAGATATCCTTTTTTTGCTATTGAGCTTGTGTTCTCCTCTAATCCATTTTCCGCATTAAGAATCTGGGCTTCCATCCAGGTCATTGCCTTATCTTCATTGTCGCGTCGATGAGGACCTTTGATGCATTCACGCAAGATTCACCATTGCAGAATCCGCATACAACAGAGCACTTAAACCTTTCCTGCTGCCACATGCTCCACCACATCCCTTTTTGCAATTCCATGAAATTACATTTAATAAAGTATCTGGAGCAGGTTTCTTTGATATTGGTACTGGAATGAGCCCATTGGTACCAAGTTTCCAGCCCCAGCAGGATGGATATTTTTGGATTCCACGCCATTTTTGGACTTGGTGGAAGGTCCTAAACGCATGGTGCCGTGTAGCGTCCTTCATTGGTGGTAATAAAGCTAAGTTGAAGTTGTGAAGTTGAAGAAATATTCAGTAACGATGCCGCAAACAACTAGGATAACGACGAAGACCAAGAGAACCGGAATCACGCAAAAACGACTAAGGGACAAATAAAGGAAGGAAAGAAGGAGAGCACAAAGAGAAGGAGGAGCAAGCGATGAATAATGAGAAAAAAAGAAAAGGGAGATATCAACACCGCCCAATGAAAACGGACAAAGTAGACAAAATGAAAAGGACAAAAATTAGGACTCTCGAGATGGCGGAAAGCGACATCGAACGCAATGGAAGAGTCGGAGCGCTTCCAGCTCCCATTCCTACCATGGACCCGGACACAGCACTTGGTTTGAGGGCATGCCAAATCAAGACCTCACCACCACGAAGCCCAGTGAAAAACCTGCGAAGAAGATTAGAATCCCGTTTGTCGCGTCGTACTGAGGGATGCTGCCAAATGGCCTTCCCTCAGCAAAGAGCTCCGCTTCGCGAATCATGTTCGCTTGCTGCGGGATTTTGGAACGCAACACCGTTGCACATACTCTTTGGCCCTTCTCATTGATGGCTTCATGAATCGTATATTTCCCAACCATTTCTCTTAGAAAATCTTCCGTGCCCACTTGGGCATTAAAATCTACCATTTTTATTAAAACGTCCTGTTTTGGGATTTCTTCTGCAGCATTCTCTAAATCGTTATAGAACTTGTCTTTCTCGTGCACAGTTTTGCTCTTCGGTAGGTGCAATCCTCTTTTACCTTGTTTTTCTTTACCTGAGTACAGGAACCTATACTCTGTCTTCTGTACCGTTTCATTTTGTTCCACCATGATACGTCTTTGTTTTGGAACTCTTGGGCGTAGCGAATACGTTTTTCTCAATCACTTCACTAAAGCAGTGCTTTTGGTTCGAGTTATGTAACCCTTGCCGGCTGGAAAAAAATTTTCTTCAGCTACACACTAAAGAACATGCTTAATTTAGTCTATAGAAAAATTATTTTGCATGAATCTCTTAAAAACAACCCCAATATCGACTTTTTAAAAGTAGTAGTAAATTAGCATTGAAGTAAATTAGCATTCGAGTGAAATTTTTTCGCTCGGATTTGATTTTTTCTTTGAAATTCGGATAGGTGGGGGTGTGATTAGTAGATATTAGTAATAAACATTAGCAAAAAAAATCTAAAATTACCCGTGTATTGCCGAAAAAGTGAAAAAATAAAAAATTTTTTATTATCAATTTTTGAGGTGTGCATTCGATTAGGAGGTCATTCCATTGTCAAAACCTACCCTTCCGGGGCGCCGCTCCGCGTTGCACCCCATCAGGGCGGTTTTGACAATGGTTTACTGGGCTAAACATACGAGAAGCGCCTTCCATCAAGAAAACCGGGATTAAGGAAACCGGGAGCTTAGAGACCCTGGTATGGTCGCGGTATGGGGCAGTAAACTTTTACGTTTCACCCCCAAAATATCGAATAAAACAAAAAATAAATCGATGTTACATGTACGACGGACGAGCTGAATCTGCCGGTGCAAAAATTTCAAAGTGTAAGGGTCATTCATTCCACACGTACCGTCAACAAAATGACGACGCGCGGAATCTCGTTCGGATTTTACATGTAAATTTGCTAACTTCAAATTCGATTTATTCAAAAGTTTGGGCCCCGTTCATCCAAAATACTTTTACAATTTGCTATATTAACCCATGTTCTTTAGTGTGCAGCAGAAGAAATTTTGATTTGAGCGGTAAGGGATAGATAACTCTAGCCGTGCTTTTTTCTAGGCCCTCGGCTGTTAGACCACTTTCTTTATAAATACCGTCCAAATTGTTTCGCAATGAACATTTTTTCCTAGTTTGGTCAGCACTGCAGTTTTTAATTTTGGCGCACCAATTCTTGGATATTTTTAACTTTTGACCATATATATGACTTTCATCTCGTCAACTTAATTTACGTGAATGGCCAATGATTTACCTTTGTAAAGGGACTTCAGTAAAGTGCAATAACTGCATTTAAAAAAAATTTTTTTTAAACTCAGTGACCTTAAAGAATGCTTTATCAACGTCGTTTTCTTTTTAAATAATTGAGTTACCTGGAAATTATTGCAATTTTATTAAGTGTCCGAGTTCTTCTGCGAGTCACTGTATAAATTAAACGCAACATTTGAAATGTCAGTTCACCTTTGTTTATATTTAATTGAAAATTTTAACATTTATATTTTTAGATGTTTCTTCCCTCATTATAAGCGACGAATTTCCTTATGGATTCTCTACCAAAAAAATTTAAATAAAAATGGAAGTCTGTTGGTAAGATTATAATATGAATTTCATTTAAATTTAGTTTTACTATTGTGTACCCTATGATAATTTTAGATACCAACGTACGAATCCATGATCACATATTGTTGTATACTTCCAATGAGTTGAGACAAAAAATTTACAGTCCGAATGCATTTTATTACTTTGACATAATTTCACATCGGAGGAGAGAAAATCTGTCTGAAACTCGATCCACCGAAGAAAATTACAAACTCCAGCTTAATATAATCATACGCAGAAAGTATGTACGATTTTGGAAGGTGTTTTGTAAACACTTTAGTTCCTTCCGATTAAAAAATTTTCTAACCGATGGAAACCGAATCATCACATCGTTGGATTAGCTTTGTTCAATTTCACCATATTCTCTCACAAATATTGCTAAGTTTATCGAGAAAGTTTGTCTCCGTTTAAGGCTCGGATTGAGGCTTTTTATTTTGCAAATTTTTCGTTTAAAAATTTGCATACGACAAATTGCTTCGTACTAGGTAGGTATCCATATCGGCAATGATTTTACAACTTCAAAAATGTTAAGAAGTTTATAACAACATTCCCTTACCTTTTGAAAGTCAAATTGGCTTACTAAAAATAAATATAATTTTCGACATTTTTAAAAAAAAATTATGATAATATGTATATTTCAAAAATATTCAAAAATATTTTACTTTTAGAGTTATGGAAAATTTTGGTACGACAATTTTTGTAGACCCCAACATGAATTTGCTGGCATTTGAAAATTAAAAATTGTCCATAAATAAGGAAGAATTTCAAAAATTTCAATCTGAAGACTGCCTTCGAGTCGAAAGTACCTACAAAAGTTTTCGAAAATTTTAAGACGGTGTGGTGTGCAGGTTTGGACGGTCTATATTTTGGGGCCTTACAAATGTCTTTCATAATCGTCACATAAGGCACTAGAGAGCAAACTCGAATCTATTGAAAAAAAATTTTCATTACCATTTTTGGTAGAAATACAAAAAGTCATTTTTTAATACAAACCAGCACGATTACGAAAATATTCAATATGAAGTTTTGGATTTATTTTGACGAGTTTAATA
The DNA here is from genome assembly GCA_932274525.1 of Podabrus alpinus. Classification (NCBI taxonomy): domain Eukaryota; kingdom Metazoa; phylum Arthropoda; class Insecta; order Coleoptera; family Cantharidae; genus Podabrus; species Podabrus alpinus. The sequence continues at coordinate 88,653,301 of OW026455.1, read as the reverse complement.
AGCGGAAGCGAGAAATTCTGATATTTTCGAAAATTTTTGATAAATATTTGCACAAAATTCAATTTATAAGAAATTCTTCGACAAGCACCGATTTTTTTATAACACGGTTTTCATCATTCCAACTCTAATAAGGGCACCAAAGATAATGCCATAGAAACATTTTTAAATTTTCAAAAATTTTATTAAAAAAAATTTTTGAATTGCTTTTTGAAGTTTTTTTTATAAACCAAAAATGAATTAAAACAGATTTTTGGCTTTAGGATTTCGGTGTGGATACTGACCTGAATTCCAAAAAAAACAATTTTAATTTTTAAGCTACCGCAGTTGGAAGAATTTCAAAAATTTCCACCCGAAGACTGCACTCGAATCGAAAGTACAAAAGTTTTCGAAAATTTTAAGACGGTGTGGTGTGCAGGTTTGGACGGTCTATATTTTGGGCCCTTACAAATGTCTTTCATAATCGTCACATAAGGCATTAGAGATAAAACTCGAATCTATTGAAAAATAAAATTTTTCATTACTACCATTTTTGGTAGAAATATAAAAAGTCATTTTTTAGTACAAACCAGCACGATTACGAAAATATTCAATATGAAGTTTTGGATTTATTTTGACGTGTTTAATAAACCGAAGCGAGAAATTTGATGTTTTTGAAAATTTTTGATAAATATTTGCACAAAATTCAATTTATAAGAAGTTTTTCGACAAGAACCGATTTTTTTATAACACGTTTTTCATTATTTCAACTCTAAGAAGGGCACCAAAGTTAATGCCATAAAAATATTTTTAAATTTTCAAAAATTTTATTAAAATAAATTTTTGAATTGCTTTTTGAAGATTTTTTTATAAACGAAAAATAAATTAAAACAAATTTTTGGCTTTAGGATTTCGGTGTGGATACTGACCCGAATTCCAAAAAAAAAATTTTAATTTTTAAGCTACCGCAGTTGGAAGAATTTCAAAAATTTCCACTGGAATGTATTCGAGTCGAAGTACAAAAGTTTTCGAAAATTTTAAGACAGTGTGGTGTGCAGGTTTGGACGGTCTCTATTTTGGGGCTTTACAAATGTCTTTCATAATCGTCACATAAGGCACTAGAGAGCAAAACTCCAATCTATTGAAAAAAACTTTTTCATTACCATTTTTGGTAGAAATATAAAGTCTTTTTTTAGTACAAACCAGCACGATTACGAAAATATTTAATATGAAGTTTTGGATTTATTTTGACGTGTTTAATAAGCGGAAGCGAGAAATTTGATATTCTTGAAAATGTTTGATAAATATTTGCACAAAATTCAATTTATAAGAAGTTCTTCGACAAGCACCGATTTTTTTATAACACGTTTTTCATTTTTCCAACTATAAAAGAAGACCATCAAAGATTATTCCCTAAAAACATTTTTTAATTTTCAAAAATTTTGTTAAAAAAAATTTTGAATTGCTTTTTGAAGTTTTTTTTATAAACGAAAAATAAATTAAAACAGATTTTTGGGTTTAGGATTTCGGTGTAGATACTGACCCGAATTCCAAAAAAAAACAATTTTAAATTTTAAGCTACCGCAGTTGGAAGAATTTCAAAAATTTCAACCTGAAGACTGCACTCGAGTCAAAAAAAAGTACAAAAGTTTTCGAAAATATTAAGACGGTGTGGTGTGCAGGTTTGGACAGTCTATATTTGGAGCCCTTACAAATGTCTTTCATAATCGTCACATTAGGCACTAGAGATCAACCTCGAATCTATTGAAAAAAAATTTTGATTACCATTTTTGGTAGAAATATAAAGTCTTTTTTTAGTACAAACCAGCACGATTACGAAAATATTCAGTATGAAATTTTGGATTTATTTTGACGAGTTTAATAAGCGGAAGCGAAAAATTTTGATAAATTTGAAAATTTTTGATAAATATTTACACAAAATTTAATTTATAAGAAGTTCTTCGACAAGCACCGATTTTTTTATAACACGTTTTTCATTATTCCAACTCTAATAAGGGCAACAAAGATAATGCCATAGAAACATTTTTAAATTTTCAAAAATTTATGAAAAAAAATTTTTGAATTGCTTTTTGAAGTTTTTTTTATAAACCAAAAATGAATTAAAACAGATTTTTGGCTTTAGGATTTCGGTGTGGATACTGACCCGAATTCCAAAAAAGCAATTTTAATTTTTAAGCTACCGCAGTTGGAAGAATTTTTACAAATTTCCACCCGAAGACTGTACTCGAGTCGAAAGTACAAAAGTTTTCGAAAATTTTAAGACGGTATGGTGTGCAGGTTTGGCTGGTCTCTATTTTGGGGTTTTACAAATGTCTTTCATAATCGTCACATAAGGCACTAGAGAGCAAAACTCCAATCTATTGAAAAAAAACTTTTTCATTACCATTTTTGGTAGAAACATAAAAAGTCATTTTTTTAATACAAACCAGCACGATTACGAAAGTATTCAATATGAAGTTTTGCATTTATTTTGACGTGTTTAATAAACGGAAGCGAGAAATTTTGATATTTTTGAAAATTTTTGATAAATATTTGCACAAAATTCAATTTATAAGAAATTCTTCGACAAGCACCGATTTTTTTATAACACGGTTTTCATCATTCCAACTCTAATAAGGGCACCAAAGATAATGCCATAGAAACATTTTTAAATTTTCAAAAATTTTATTAAAAAAAATTTTTGAATTGCTTTTTGAAGTTTTTTTTATAAACCAAAAATGAATTAAAACAGATTTTTGGCTTTAGGATTTCGGTGTGGATACTGACCTGAATTCCAAAAAAAACAATTTTAATTTTTAAGCTACCGCAGTTGGAAGAATTTCAAAAATTTCCACCCGAAGACTGCACTCGAATCGAAAGTACAAAAGTTTTCGAAAATTTTAAGACGGTGTGGTGTGCAGGTTTGGACGGTCTATATTTTGGGCCCTTACAAATGTCTTTCATAATCGTCACATAAGGCATTAGAGATAAAACTCGAATCTATTGAAAAATAAAATTTTTCATTACTACCATTTTTGGTAGAAATATAAAAAGTCATTTTTTAGTACAAACCAGCACGATTACGAAAATATTCAATATGAAGTTTTGGATTTATTTTGACGTGTTTAATAAACCGAAGCGAGAAATTTGATGTTTTTGAAAATTTTTGATAAATATTTGCACAAAATTCAATTTATAAGAAGTTTTTCGACAAGAACCGATTTTTTTATAACACGTTTTTCATTATTTCAACTCTAAGAAGGGCACCAAAGTTAATGCCATAAAAATATTTTTAAATTTTCAAAAATTTTATTAAAATAAATTTTTGAATTGCTTTTTGAAGATTTTTTTATAAACGAAAAATAAATTAAAACAAATTTTTGGCTTTAGGATTTCGGTGTGGATACTGACCCGAATTCCAAAAAAAAAATTTTAATTTTTAAGCTACCGCAGTTGGAAGAATTTCAAAAATTTCCACTGGAATGTATTCGAGTCGAAGTACAAAAGTTTTCGAAAATTTTAAGACAGTGTGGTGTGCAGGTTTGGACGGTCTCTATTTTGGGGCTTTACAAATGTCTTTCATAATCGTCACATAAGGCACTAGAGAGCAAAACTCCAATCTATTGAAAAAAACTTTTTCATTACCATTTTTGGTAGAAATATAAAGTCTTTTTTTAGTACAAACCAGCACGATTACGAAAATATTTAATATGAAGTTTTGGATTTATTTTGACGTGTTTAATAAGCGGAAGCGAGAAATTTGATATTCTTGAAAATGTTTGATAAATATTTGCACAAAATTCAATTTATAAGAAGTTCTTCGACAAGCACCGATTTTTTTATAACACGTTTTTCATTTTTCCAACTATAAAAGAAGACCATCAAAGATTATTCCCTAAAAACATTTTTTAATTTTCAAAAATTTTGTTAAAAAAAATTTTGAATTGCTTTTTGAAGTTTTTTTTATAAACGAAAAATAAATTAAAACAGATTTTTGGGTTTAGGATTTCGGTGTAGATACTGACCCGAATTCCAAAAAAAAACAATTTTAAATTTTAAGCTACCGCAGTTGGAAGAATTTCAAAAATTTCAACCTGAAGACTGCACTCGAGTCAAAAAAAAGTACAAAAGTTTTCGAAAATATTAAGACGGTGTGGTGTGCAGGTTTGGACAGTCTATATTTGGAGCCCTTACAAATGTCTTTCATAATCGTCACATTAGGCACTAGAGATCAACCTCGAATCTATTGAAAAAAAATTTTGATTACCATTTTTGGTAGAAATATAAAGTCTTTTTTTAGTACAAACCAGCACGATTACGAAAATATTCAGTATGAAATTTTGGATTTATTTTGACGAGTTTAATAAGCGGAAGCGAAAAATTTTGATAAATTTGAAAATTTTTGATAAATATTTACACAAAATTTAATTTATAAGAAGTTCTTCGACAAGCACCGATTTTTTTATAACACGTTTTTCATTATTCCAACTCTAATAAGGGCAACAAAGATAATGCCATAGAAACATTTTTAAATTTTCAAAAATTTATGAAAAAAAATTTTTGAATTGCTTTTTGAAGTTTTTTTTATAAACCAAAAATGAATTAAAACAGATTTTTGGCTTTAGGATTTCGGTGTGGATACTGACCCGAATTCCAAAAAAGCAATTTTAATTTTTAAGCTACCGCAGTTGGAAGAATTTTTACAAATTTCCACCCGAAGACTGTACTCGAGTCGAAAGTACAAGTTTTCGAAAATTTTAAGACGGTATGGTGTGCAGGTTTGGCTGGTCTCTATTTTGGGGTTTTACAAATGTCTTTCATAATCGTCACATAAGGCACTAGAGAGCAAAACTCCAATCTATTGAAAAAAAACTTTTTCATTACCATTTTTGGTAGAAACATAAAAAGTCATTTTTTTAATACAAACCAGCACGATTACGAAAGTATTCAATATGAAGTTTTGCATTTATTTTGACGTGTTTAATAAACGGAAGCGAGAAATTTTGATATTTTTGAAAATTTTTGATAAATATTTGCACAAAATTCAATTTATAAGAAGTTCTTCGACAAGCACCAATTTTTTTATAACACGTTTTTCATTTTTCCAACTCTAAGAAGGACACCAAAGATAATGCTATAAAAACATTTTTAAATTTTCAAAAATTTTATTAAAAAAAATTTTGAATTGCTTTTCGAAGTTTTTTTATAAACGAAAAATAAATTACAACAGATTTTTGGAGTTAAGATTTCGGCGTGGATACTGACGCGAATTCCAAAAAAAAACAATTTTAATTTTTAGGCTACCGCAGTTGGAAGAATTTCCAAAATTTCGACCTATACTCGAGTCGAAAGTACAAAAGTTTTCGAAAATTTTAAGACGTGGTGTGCAATTTTGGACCGTTTATCTTTTTGGTCCTTATAAATTTCTTCTATAATCGACACGTAAGGCGCTACATAGCAAACTTAAATCTATCTTAAAGTTAATTTTATTAGTTGGATGTTGTTTATATGCTTATTTTATTTTAGCAATAATTTAAAAGAATAATTTGACGTATTGGATGTCATAAGACGCGGAAAAATAATCTCTTTCGATTGATGTAATTTTCATTCTCATATGTTCCACCGGGAAGCGGCAACCCTAAAATATGGGTTAAAAATGGACGGTTTTCAGCCAAAATCTAATTAGCTCTTTAGACAACTGCTTGAAACTATTGTATAAAATTTCAACTCAATCGGTGCACGCGTTTGTCAGTAATCCTTGACGATAAAAAAATCACACACACACATCCAGATATTCTAAAATTGGTGTTAAACAATTCTTATGCACCCATAACCATAGGAGAAATGCTAACTCAAAATTTTCTTTTAACTCGATAACAATACTTTACTACATAAATGGGAAAGTAATTATGTTTTTTGTTTCATGTCGCCTACTAGACAGCTTAAGCGGTTAAGTGCGTTGCTGCTAATGCTGAATGCCCGGTTCGACTCCGGACTCAGTAAAAACTTTATTCTGACCGTCTCCCCTCGGAAGGCAATGGCAAACCACCGAGGTGTAATCTGCTTAGAACAGCCTCTCTGGAGATGAAGTGTATACACTTCCCGCGGTTCGGAGCCCGCGTTAAACAAGTAGGTCCCCTATGTGTGTGATGTACTACAAACGCACAACACATACATAGGAGAGAGGTCGCCAACATCCGGTAACAGATAGGCACGTTAAGAAGAAGAAGAAGAATTATGTTTTTTGTTTCATGTCGCCTACTCCGTTTAAAATATATACAACACATGCTCTGAGACAATGGACTAGGAAGTGTTCTAATATGGGAGTGCAGATCTAGAGTCCTGTTTGCGGACGACCAAGTTGTCGTGGCGGGGATGAGGAAGACGCAGCTTACCTTACATGGCACGTAAGCTAAGAGAAGAATATGAATCTTGGGGTCTACAGATTAATATGAAGAAGACAGAATATCTTGCTGTATGGGCGGGAAGTAAGAATCTCAGATTGAACAGTGATGAAATAAAAGGCTGTGAAGAGTTTAAGTACCTGGGATCAGTTTTTAACAAGAACCCAAACTGGGAGAAAAACATTCAAAATAGAGTAAACCAGGGACGGAGAGCTATACAAAAACTAAATAGCATATGGTGGAGTAAAGGAATCAGGAATAGTACAAAGCGTAGAATATATCAGACAATAGTTGAAAGTATTACGTTGTGTAATTCTGAGGAGTGGGACGTCTCGAAAATATATCAGACATCATAGATAAAATAGAGAAAAAAAGGCTGATATGGTATGGTCATCTAAATCATAAATTTACTACATAAACTAATCGCCTCGGCAGCGCAGCAGTTTGTTTTTAAAATATTTTTTCATGTGTAATTTGGTACCTAGTTTTGACCTCTGAAAATATCTCTACCTCCAGTTACATAGCTGTCACTAAGACCTGTATATAGTGCTATTTTTTTTTAAATGTTTTTTCATGTGCAGTTTTAAACCCCTCTCCTTGAAACACCGCTTACGAAGCTGTCATTACGATCTGTGTGCGACGTGCTTTTTTTGTAAAACAACATCCTAAAACATCGCATTTTTATTTAAGTTTTTAGTTGATTTAAGTTTTGGTAAGCATTCATTACAAATTTTATTACTTTTGTACTGAACTTCGCAATGGCGTAACGGCAAATTTAAATCAAAATTTAAAATTTTTTCAATCCACTGTTGGTTTAATTTTATGTACTACATAATTATGTGTGTATATTTCTGTTATAAATATTGAATGTTTTTTTTATAGTTGCAATACGATGTGTTTCGAAACAATGCGGTATAATGGCAAACTTGTCAATGATTTTTCTATAAATTTTAGTAGAAAACCGAAAAATTAGTTTCAATCTGAACGGAAATTAAGATTTTCCGAATTTTGTTACAAGTACAAAACAGATGCAACTGATCGTAAGGCTGTCAGACCGGTCCCGAATAAAATATTATTGAATTATTATGATATTTAAAAATTGCTACGTGATCGAACCGTGTACTAATCACTCCCTATGTGTTACGATAAGTTTAAGAATGTGAGGTTGTTCACGAGAAATTCCTAATAAATTTATCAGGAAAGTGAGTAAGTACCTATACGAAGTATTCGTCATCGACCATATGTTGAATTGATAACGCTATGACTTTTCTAAATACGTGTCATTTAAAGATAAATGAATTCAATATAAACTATAAACATATCTTTTCACAATTTAACTTTTTATATTTAAAAAAATTCCAACACAATATTCGTTTAAAAAACAAAATACGAAAACCAACACATTCAAAAATGGAGTTTATTTCCAATTTCACTCCACAACACCTAATTTACTAATCGCAAAATAAATTATTTTAAGTATTAATTTTTAAAATTTTCCGATTTTAACACGGACGTGCCTATTTTGTCCCTGTCGTTTAACGTGGATGCGAGTGCTAGGAGAGAGGGTACGATTAAAACAAGGATTGCTAATTCTTAAGAAGTACCACAAAGACTCTTGTAGGCGGAACCCTTTCCACACGTCGGAATTAAATTATTTAAACTAGTTAATCGAAACTCTTAATTGTTAGAAAATAGTTTAAGGCACTGATTAAATTGTCCCCACCTTGCCGTATTTTTTGCCAAGGCTAGCTTCACAATCAAAATGGGTTTAATATGATGAAAAAATAATAAAACTGGTGCTCCAAAAGTAATAATCGCCGTACTTTTTTTTATTTCATTTATCATTTCCCTAATTTCCAAAGGATTTTTCATGACATTGTGTTTAGCGGTTTAAGCTGTGCGATTGATACTGTTTTTTTTTCGCACAGACTTACACACATACAGACGGACATAAAAATAAATTGATTGAAATGTTATCAGGGCACCTTAACAAATAATTGAATACCAAAATTTCGATTTTAGATTTTTGGCCCGATGACAATCCTTTCCCTAATACTTATTACGTAGATACGGTCGTTAGCTAAAGCGGTTATGTGGGTTGCTGCTAAATGCTGAATGCCTGGTTCGACTCCGGGCTCAGTAAAATTTTATTCTGACCGTCTCCCCTCGGAAGGCAATGGCAAACCACCGAGGTGTAATCTGCCTGGTACAGCCTCTCTGGAAATGAAGTATACACACTTCCCGCGGTTCGGAGCCCGCGTTAAACAGTATGTCCCTTATGAATGTGTGTAATGATATCTGAGCCATTAAGAACCTACATGTGCTTTTACAAGTTTTTAACGTTTTTAAATACTTAAAAGTTTTAGCGATTCTTGCAAAGTGTCGCGCATATCGTCCTGTGAAATTAAAGATAACAGAGAAACAGCTCCAGAAAAATTTTGCAATTCTTCTCTTTCGTCAAGTGCCTGCAGTTCAGTTTTAAATCTACTTCTTTCCACAAAAGGATAACCCGTAACTACTTTGCAAAGAAACTTATCAGGAAATTTATCACGATATTCGTTAAAATTGTCTACCGCAAATAAATTTGTAGCTACAAATCTCTAGTAAAAGTAAATCTTGTTCTTATTTGCTGCATAACTGAATCACAAATTTCCATAGCTTCTCTTTTCTTATTCAAACCAGAATCTCTTCTACGGGAAAGTGTTTCGTCTTCTGAAATTTCCAAATCAACGTCTGCTATAATTTTATCCATTTGATCGCGTATTTTCTTTATTTCTCTTTCAAAATTATGTAAATCAGTTCGAACCTTGACTGATGGGTTGGTGTTTTCCTTTTGTAGTTGCTGAAAAATTATATCGACATGGGTAATTATTTTATAAAACACTGTTAACCAAAATAATTCTTCTTCTTCATCTTAGTTTAGGCCTTAAGGCCTGTTATTTCCAGCTTCTTGTGATATGGACTACCAGCTTTCGTGCCATCTCTTCGGTGGTCTTCCCGGCAGTCGTTTTCCATGGACAACTTTCCCCTCTCTGACTATTCGGGCAAGCCTATTGTTGTTCATGCGATTGACGTGTTCGTTCCAACCGCTTCTTCTTTGTCTTACCCATCATACTACGTCTAACACCTGACATGTGTCTCGGATTACCTCGCTTCTTATCCTATCCCATAGCGTTCCTCTTGGTTTCGGATAAAGCACATATGTCTAACTTATGGTGTTCCATTTCAATCATAATCTCTTGGTCTCTTTTTGCCCACGAAGCTATATTCCAACAGGCAACGCGTAGTATATCTTTCTTCCACGTAATCGCTTTCCGAGGCTTGTTTGCTGGTTCTATGAACAATATACTTTTTTTATCATTGGCAGGCTGCTAACCTCACCTACGAACCCTTCTCCTTTATCCTTTAACCAAAATACAAAGTCTTTATCCTTTAATCTAAGTTTGTAAGCAGCGGCTTGTTCAATTGTAGAATTCAACTTAACATTTTCACTGTTCTCTAAAGTTTCCATGGCCTGTATCAATGATGTTATGTATTCATAAACGGTATTAACTCCTCGTGAATGAAAGTTCCATCTAGCTTGTGACGCCCGTGGTAATCGTCTCTGCACAATTTCATCCAGTACTCTCATGCTTTGTGAGGAAGTAGAAAAAGACGAACAGATTCCAGATAAGTGTGCAAAAAATATTCGAACTGACCGATTTATTGACGCTGCACTGCTCATGATAAGTTAATTTGATGAGCTCAACAGGTAACATAGTTAGCTTAAGGATATTTTTCTTTCAATATTTTTTGAACCCCATTTTTGTCATGCCTGATACGATTTAAAGAAATTAAAAAATTCCTACATCTAGCTAATAATTCTCAGTTGAACAAAAGCGATAAAATGTTCAAGGTACGAAAATATTTTGACTTACTGATTAAAAATTTGTGGAAAATGTGATGTGCCATCACATTAAATATTTTTTGAAAATTAAAAAGAAATTTAAGGCTTGTTTGTTATGGCTCCTTGGCTCTTTATAACGAGCCGACACTGCTATTTATTGTTTGGAACAGACGGGAAGTTTTAAAGGTTTAAACCGCCTAACGCTAAAAGTAATCGAGGTCTGGAAGCGAACTAATTTGCCACCGTAGGCGACAGACTTTTCGCAAAAAGAGGCGTGGTCAATTTATTTTATACCGTGTAATTAAATTACGTAGACATAAAAACTTCAATTAATGCTTAATATTAATTTTAATGTGCAAATAAACTTGCTGAACGAAATTATAAATATTTAAATAACATTCTGGAATCTTCGCCCAAGATACGACATACGACCCATCTTAGATACGACGGGTTGCCTATATACTTATCCCCACATATATGTGGGGATTTTTATTTTGTAAGTTCGTACCGCATTGGTTACGCTAACGAACAATACGCCTTTGCTAAAAGCTTCGTGATTATTTGTACAAATTCTTCGAGTTGCTCTTATATTTGGTAAGTCTTATTATTATAATATCTTTCGCATGCACCTTACTTCAAGTAGAAATATAGTAGAAATTTTATCGGTAAACTTCAAATTGGCACAAAGTAAAGTAGATTTTGAAGGGCAAATGGTTTAACTACTAAACGTTGGTTGTACAAAAATGCAAATAATTATAGTCGAATTTATTTTAACTCGCGTATGACTTATCGCAATATTTACAAAACGTATGTCTTAGAGTTCTTTATGTAATTGAGAGATCTAACCTCACAATTTTGTTCATAAATTACAACTGCCATTAAAGTTTTCAAATAGGTACATTTAACAGGTACGTATAAAAAGTTTTTCATCATTCAAAATAAACACGATTTACAACGTACAATGTTTATTAACCCTCGACGAGCGGTATAGGTACAATTGTACCTTTTGCGTTTTAAAATTGCGATAACTTTTTTTCGAGAAGCTGTAGAGGGTTAACATTTTCTAACATCTCTACATTTTTGGTCTAAATTACATAGGTCAAATTTCAGAAAAATATCTGGACCCGGCGACGATCCCACAAACGAAACCACCCGAAAAAAAATTTCGTGTGCTTACACACTAAAGAACATGCTTATATTAGTCTATAGAAAAAGTATTTAGGGTAAACTCTTGAAAAATAAGCCTTATATCGACTTTTGAAAAGTACGGGAAATTAGCATCGAATATGCCGCAAACCCCGGTCAGACGCTATACAATTGAAAGACGGTCCCTTGAAAATGCGTAAAATTTTTTCGCTCCGATTTGAATTTTTCTTTGAAATTCGGATAGATGGGGGTGTGATTAGTGGATATTAGTAATAAATATAATCAAAAAAATGGAAAATAATCCGTGTATTGTTGAAAAAGTTCAAAATCGATTTATTCAAAAGTTTGGACTCCTATCACCCAAAATATTTTTACAATTTGCTCTATTAACTATGCTCTTTAGTGTGTAGCAGAAGAAATTTTGATTTAGGTGGTTTCGGAAGTGGGACTGTAGCCAAAAATTGTAAGAAAATACATGAATAATATTTTATTGAATAATTATGTTAATTTATTGTAAGTGCGGATCAACGTTTCAACGGATCAACGTATTAACGAACGATATCTATATATATAAAATTCAATGTATGTATATATATGTATCTCTGTTAAGGAGTGACTTCCGATGCATAGAAATGGCGACCTGACTTCCATCCCTACCAAGCATTTAATTGATATATAGATTCCTACTTATGCTTGAGGGGAACTTTCTTAACGAGGTTTGCAACAGAGGGGAAGACATTTTTTAAATTATTTTTCAAGAGTATAAAAGTGACGAAGGCACTTCCGAGCATATATGCAGTCAATCTCTGAATTTGCAGATAAACAGAACGCGTACAAACTTCAAGCAGCGCTGCCACGTCGCGACATTCCAATCATACTTACATCATGATATCATGATACGAGTACTTACACTTCTCATTAAAATGTTCAAGTGCAAATTTAAAAAATTAATTATTCATTTTAGATGTTTATAAATGTTACAAAATTAAATTAATAACATTAAAGGGGTATAATAATAATATGCTATAGGTAACAATAAAAATTGAATTAAAATCTTTTAATTAAATATAGCATTATTTCGACGGTGACCTTCAATAACGTAACAACACAACAAATCGAATATTTTTTCTTCATTGGAATGAAAAATTTTGAAATTTATTTATAATAATTGAAGGGCTAGGTGCAAAAACCGTATAAGTGCATAATTAAGAATTTAAAGTAAGACAACTTCAGAGTTGATTTTATTAAAAAAGTAAATTATGATCAAACTTTGACTTAAAAGGACCAAGGACGTTGACCGCTCGCATTACTAGATGCGGGGAATTCCCGGAAATATGCTTCGTTTTAATAATGTACTGAACGCAATTTTTTATCTTTTGCTTAGTACATTATTATTTAATAATTAATACTTTTCAATGAAATTTTTTACTTTTTCATAATAAAAATTAATAAAGCAAATCAAAAAAGGCCCTTAGAAGGTAAAGTTGAAAACTTAAAAAAAAATTCTTACGTATGAAAAAGTGAAGGGGTTGCTAAAATCTTACAATAAATGGGTAGAGATGGGTCTAATATTTATAAAGCATCCTTTGTGATTGATCAAGTTTTGAAATCTCGTCTAAACAAATTGATTTCGTTAGGATTATAGGATTCCCCCATAATTAACAACGTAATTTTTTCAATGTTTTGACGTGTTAACTCCGAACAAGTACCATAGTAAACACAGATCCTATTAAGCCTAGTGTACGATATTTCCATAACAAATTCCTCAACATTTATGCAATTTACAAAGACACAAACGAATATTAAATTTGCATAGCTTATTTTATGATACTTATAAGTGATTGATAATTTTTTACTAACTTAAGTTTAAAAATAACTCTTTATAGTCCGGTCAAATTAGACCAAAGAATAGGAGTGAGGTTGCAATAATTCGCACCCAGCTGAAAATTGGTAGGATTGTTCAAAACACGATCATAAATAAAATCTCAAAAGTCCTCATCGATCCGACACCTGGAAAAAAATTTATTCGGGGTCTAAGGTCACTAAAACGGGTTTTTCGCGATTTTCAGCAAAACGGTAAGTTTTATCATAAAATTATCCCATTCAAAAATTGTAGATCAGATAATTATCTATAAAAAATGTCTAAATACGGGTCCGTTACTTTGCCCCCCCCCCCCCCCGGTTAATATTTTTACACCAAAAGCAAGCTCTGAGATCCTTAGAGCTAGCACTAGCTAGCACCCAAATATGAAAGCTAGCACCATTACAGTTTTTTCACAAAACGACTTTGAAACCGGGGGGGGCCAAAGTAACGCTAGCCCCCCCCCCGGTTAATATTTTTACCCAAAAACCTAGCACTGGGATCCTTAGAGGTAGCACCCAAATATGAAAGCTAGTACCATTACAGTATTTTCACAAATCGACTTTGAAACCGGGGGAGCCAAAGTAACGCTAGGCCCCCCCCGGTTAATATTTTTACCCATAAACCTAGCACTGGGATACTTAGAGCTAGCACCAGCTAGCACCCAAATATGAAAGCTGGCACCATTATAGTTTTTCCACAAATTCATTTTATTTATTTGCACCTAAATGACGATTACAACTCTTTCAACTTTTCGAATCGTTATATCTCAAAAACGGTGACTCTTAGGAAAAAAAGTATTTAGAGGGTCCGTTACTTTGCCCCCCCCCCCCCCGGTTAATATTTTTACACCAAAAGCAAGCACTGAGATCCTTAGAGCTAGCACCAGCTAGCACCCAAATATGAAAGCTAGCACCATTACAGTTTTGTCACAAATCGACTTTGAAACCGGGGGGGGCAAAGTAACGCTAGCCCCCCCCCCCGGTTAATATTTTTACCCAAAAACCTAGCACTGGGATCCTTAGAGCTAGCACCAGCTAGCACCCAAATATGAAAGCTAGCACCATTACAGTATTTTCACAAATCGACTTTGAAACCGGGGGGGGGGGCAAAGTAACGCTAGCCCCCGGTTAATATTTTTACCCATAAACCTAGTACTGGGATACTTAGAGCTAGCACCAGCTAGCACCCAAATATGAAAGCTGGCACCATTATAGTTTTTCCACAAATTCATTTTATTTATTTGCACCTAAATGACGATTACAACTCTTTCAACTTTTCGAATCGTTATATCTCAAAAACGGTGACTCTTAGGAAAAAAAGTATTTAGAGGGTCCGTTACTTTGCCCCCCCCCCTCCGGTTAATATTTTTACACCAAAAGCAAGCACTGAGATCCTTAGAGCTAGCACCAGCTAGCACCCAAATATGAAAGCTAGCACCATTACAGTTTTGTCACAAATCGACTTTGAAACCGGGGGGGGCAAAGTAACGCTAGCCCCCCCCCCCCGGTTAATATTTTTACCCAAAAACCTAGCACTGGGATCCTTAGAGCTAGCACCAGCTAGCACCCAAATATGAAAGCTAGCACCATTACAGTATTTTCACAAATCGACTTTGAAACCGGGGGGGGGGGCAAAGTAACGCTAGCCCCCGGTTAATATTTTTACCCATAAACCTAGTACTGGGATACTTAGAGCTAGCACCAGCTAGCACCCAAATATGAAAGCTGGCACCATTATAGTTTTTCCACAAATTCATTTTATTTATTTGCACCTAAATGACGATTACAACTCTTTCAACTTTTCGAATCGTTATATCTCAAAAACGGTGACTCTTAGGAAAAAAAGTATTTAGAGGGTCCGTTACGTTGCCCCCCCCCCTCCGGTTAATATTTTTACACCAAAAGCAAGCACTGAGATCCTTAGAGCTAGCACCAGCTAGCACCCAAATATGAAAGCTAGCACCATTACAGTTTTGTCACAAATCGACTTTGAAACCGGGGGGGGCAAAGTAACGCTAGCCCCCCCCCCGGTTAATATTTTTACCCAAAAACCTAGCACTGGGATCCTTAGAGCTAGCACCCAAATATGAAAGCTAGCACCATTACAGTATTTTCACAAATCGACTTTGAAACCGGGGGGGGGGGGCAAAGTAACGCTAGCCCCCGGTTAATATTTTTACCCATAAACCTAGTACTGGGATACTTAGAGCTAGCACCAGCTAGCACCCAAATATGAAAGCTAGCACCATTATAGTTTTTCCACAAATTCATTTTATTTATTTGCACCTAAATGACGATTACAACTCTTTCAACTTTTCGAATCGTTATATCTCAAAAACGGTGACTCTTAGGAAAAAAAGTATTTAGAGGGTCCGTTACTTTGCCCCCCCCCCTCCGGTTAATATTTTTACACCAAAAGCAAGCACTGAGATCCTTAGAGCTAGCACCAGCTAGCACCCAAATATGAAAGCTAGCACCATTACAGTTTTGTCACAAATCGACTTTGAAACCGGGGGGGGGCAAAGTAACGCTAGCCCCCCCCCCCCGGTTAATATTTTTACCCAAAAACCTAGCACTGGGATCCTTAGAGCTAGCACCAGCTAGCACCCAAATATGAAAGCTAGCACCATTACAGTATTTTCACAAATCGACTTTGAAACCGGGGGGGGGGCAAAGTAACGCTAGCCCCCGGTTAATATTTTTACCCATAAACCTAGTACTGGGATACTTAGAGCTAGCACCAGCTAGCACCCAAATATGAAAGCTGGCACCATTATAGTTTTTCCACAAATTCATTTTATTTATTTGCACCTAAATGACGATTACAACTCTTTCAACTTTTCGAATCGTTATATCTCAAAAACGGTGACTCTTAGGAAAAAAAGTATTTAGAGGGTCCGTTACGTTGCCCCCCCCCCTCCGGTTAATATTTTTACACCAAAAGCAAGCACTGAGATCCTTAGAGCTAGCACCAGCTAGCACCCAAATATGAAAGCTAGCACCATTACAGTTTTGTCACAAATCGACTTTGAAACCGGGGGGGGCAAAGTAACGCTAGCCCCCGGTTAATATTTTTACCCATAAACCTAGTACTGGGATACTTAGAGCTAGCACCAGCTAGCACCCAAATATGAAAGCTGGCACCATTATAGTTTTTCCACAAATTCATTTTATTTATTTGCACCTAAATGACGATTACAACTCTTTCAACTTTTCGAATCGTTATATCTCAAAAACGGTGACTCTTAGGAAAAAAAGTATTTAGAGGGTCCGTTACTTTGCCCCCCCCCCCCCCCCGGTTAATATTTTTACACCAAAAGCAAGCACTGAGATCCTTAGAGCTAGCACCCAAATATGAAAGCAAGCACCATTACAGTTTTTTCACAAATCGACTGTGAAACCGGGGGGGGGGCAAAGTAACGCTAGCCCCCCCCCCGGTTAATATTTTTACCCAAAAACCTAGCACTGGGATCCTTAGAGCTAGTACCCAAATATGAAAGCTAGCACCATTACAGTATTTTCACAAATCGACTTTGAAACCGGGGGGGGGGGCAAAGTAACGCTAGCCCCCCCCGGTTAATATTTTTACCCATAAACCTAGCACTGGGATATTTAGAGCTAGCACAAATTCATTTTATTTATTTGCACCTAAATGACGATTACAACTCTTTCAACTTTTCGAATCGTTATATCTCAAAAACGGTGACTCTTAGGAAAAAGTATTTAGACATTTTTTATAGATAATTATCTGATCTACAATTTTTGAAGGGGATAATTTTATGATAAAACTTACCGTTTTGCTGAAAATCGCGAAGAACCCGTTTTAGTGACCTTTGACCCCGAATAAATTTTTTTCCAGGTGTCGGATCGATGAGAACTTTTTAGATTTTATTTATGATGGTGTTTTGAACAATCCTACCAATTTTCAGCTGGGTGCGAATTATTGCAACCTCACTCCTATTTTTTGGTCTAATTTGACCGGACCATGATTGGTATATTTCGTATGTTATTCAGAGCTCTACAAAAATGTAACGAAAGTAAAGTGGAAATTGATTTCCTACTCTTTCTTTTAAAAAATAAGACTGTAACGTGATAATGATGGGCGTTTATTTAGCCTCATTTTTTAAATAAGTAAATTTTTATCACACTTTTAAAAGAAATTACTATTTTTTCACCATTTTTGTTGAGAAAAGGTATTTCACAATAACAAGTTTAAGAAAACAATTTAAGTTTGTTATATTCGTATGTTGTTCAGAGCTCTACAAAAATGTAACATGTAAAATGGAAATAATTGGTCACCTTCTCCTTTGTTTAAAAAATAATAAACCCATACCAACAAAAAGCGTAATGACCTTGTTGTTACAAACGCTATATAAGAGGAAAAAAAAATAAATGTCATCATTTTTAAAAGTAGGTAGTTATCTAAAACAGAAATTGGCACGTCATGGGATACGTCATCAAATAAAATGGGAACTTGATTGCCGATATGATATGCTGTGTCCTAGCTAGTTTCAATGACCTATAAATATTTTGAATAAATTTAAAGTTTTTTTTCACTCAGATGCCTACTTTCAATTACTGTACGCCGCGCGCGTCTCGGCGCATTCTACTAGAGAAAAAGCCGAAATTATAATAGTTCAAAAAATTTTAAACAGAATTGATTTTAATTATTTTTAATTATTATAATGTATAATCAACAGAAATTTGCACAGATTTTTAATGGTATACCATTATTAAATCTAAAGAGTATTAAATTAATAATTCTAATCAAAATTAAATATAGAAACTGATTTCCAAGAAATGTCTAATGCAATGTTGCCGATAAAAAGAAGTGAGAACGTGCAGTCGTATTAACGGAAGTTGCACGGTCCCGTTGATACTTTTTCATATATATTATCATATATGCGACGCTAGCGCCAGCCATATACAGTGGAACTAAAACATTTTTTTGCAAGTACGAGTGCTCCGGAGTCACTTCCAGTAAAAATTTCGGATTTTAACGCCTGATCCCATACACTACCCGTTAAACACTAAAAACATGGAGATTCGTAGTGACTTCCAAAATCGGAAGTCACGACGATATATATGAAGTGACTCCGTTGCAAATGTATCTACTTTGGAAGTGACATGATACACTTGATAAATATATGTGTGTATGTGTGTTTTCTATACAATTCTACACCGTTTGACCAATCTCTACCAAATTTGGTGTAGAAGCTATTTACAATGCTACGAAAAACATAGGCTACTTTAGAATCTTGCCGCGAACTTTGGTCAAGCGCTGTATTAGCTTGACCAACGTTAGTGCGGATCAACGGATCAACGTTTCAACGGATCAACGTATTAACGAACGATATCTATATATATAAAATTCAATGTATGTATGTATGTAAGAAGAACAGGAATTGGCAATATCGCTGCGTGCTTTCGAAAATTCCTTATTAGAAGACGAAGGGGAGGAGGAAAAGGAAGAACACAAAGAAAAAGTGTTGTTGGCAAAAATAAAATAAAGTAAAATTAGAAATTATTGTGGTTTTTGTGAATACTTAACAGTTTTGTTAAAGTTTTTTTTATTAAACCTTGATTTGTATTTTTTATTACTTTATTTATTTAATCCTTTTTTAATACGTTTGGTATTTGCAATGACCAAATAAGTCGCAAGGTCATTATGCGGATTGGATCTAAAAAATAGATGTAGGCAAATATTGAAATTTGGGCAGGACAACGTCTGCCGGGTCAGCTAGTAAACTATAAATTTGAATTATATATGTGGTGTCGATTTTTGGTGTCGGTTTTTGGTGTAGATTTTTGGTGTCGGTTTTTTTGGTGTCGATTTTTGGTGTCGGTTTCTGATGTCGGTTTTTGGTGTCGATTTTTGCGAGGTAACGACCGTAAAAACATGTTCCATGTTAAAATCTCTCAATTACATAAAGAACTCTAAGACACACGTTTTGTAAATATTGCGATGAGTCATGCGCGAGTTAAAATAAATTCGACTATATGCACAAATTAATAACTAACTACCAGGAAAACTTATGCTTTCTTATGTACTCTGTATCTACTAGTTGTCAAATTAGTGCTGACTAATACTTGTACACGATTTATAAAAATTTTTTTGTTGAATCCGCTTAATAACATTTTGTAAGTCTGTTTTGTACTTGTAGCAAAATTCGGAAAACCTTAATTCATTTCCAGCTTTTATTTTGAGTATTTTGTTGTTTAAAATATTTTAGGAAGTATAACATCGAATTTTAAAACAAAATATTGTTTAATGCAGGGAAGAGCAACCCGCGGTCCTCCGGCCGCCAAATTTTCTCGTACGGCCCTTCAATGATTTTACATTTTGACTTTTAGAGTTAGGTTTATAGGTTTATTTCATCCTCATTCATTTATTTTTAGCCTCCACTGGTTACAACAGTAATATGTAGCTACACTGATAAAAATCAGTGTAATTTATCGAAGTTCTGCAATGTTGAAACTTTACTTTAAATTTACATGGTAAATCTTTTTATTGTGATAGACAAATGATAGATTTACATTACTTATACGAAACATTGGTAACTTGCACTGATTTTAGGCTACTATACAAAGTATAGCAAGAAGCCTTATGATCTGGCTCCGTGTTCAATAGTATAGTAACACTTGTGTCATTCCACCAAATTTACAAGTTCTATTTTCCTTTTTTTTATATTATTTTTTATTCCTTAATTGTAAGTACCCACCACGTCACGAGGCGTATGGGACTAATAATTTTATTTTGTTAACCCAGTAATTATAACATTCATCACGATGTTCCTGAAAATACTACGAATTGATTTTCTCTTTCAGTATTAATTTGTCAATCGTTTATAACTTCTCAGTTCAGTTAAAAATCTTTTCATTACCTATCATTTGCCACTACTAAAACTTAATATTTTTACATTAGTGAAGTTGTTGACCTTGATCTTAAAAACATTTTCAGAAACTAAAAAGCAAAAAACTTTTTACACTGTAAAATATAATTAGCAAACGTTTTCGGACATCTTCAGGCGATGACTTAAAAAAAGGAGAAGGTTTATTTAAATTTTATTCAAAAATTTGATGGGGGTTGGTGATGGTGGGTAGAAGGTTATTTTATTGGTGTAAATTGGAAAGGGGTTTTATTGGCTTATGAGAGTTTAATTTATATAATAACCAAGAGGGTTAGTTATTTTTATAGATGTTAAACTAAAGCGAGTAGTTTCTAAAAAGTGGGTTTTGTGCATTTTATTTTAGGTATATGATTAATATCGATTTTCATTATAATATTAACTACGAATCCATCGATTATGATTTTAGACTCGCAATGAATTTATCAAGTCAATTCTTTGTTGAAATTAAACATATATTGCGAGTTCAAGGAAGGCAATATTTGGTTGCCAAAAGAATGGATGAAGAAAAAGCATACTTCATCTGGTTGAAAAAAGAAATTGAAAGAATTGGAAGTGTTTTTTTTTTTTTTTTTTATTTGACATCCTATAATATTTACAATCTGTTCTGTAAACATTTAGTAAATGGTTTAACATTACAACGTCATAGAAGATCAAGTCCAACGACTTCTCTTCCTTAAGTTTTACTAATTACAGTATTGATAAGTCCTACATTACTATTAATTGTACACAAGTTTATGAATGTTTCACAAATCTATTTGGGAGATCTGAAGGATAGTACTTCTTTAATCTACGAGATGTGAGGTTGTTTTGGAGGAGGTTCATGGCTAGCTTGTTTGGGTGAACACTGAGCTTTGTTTGATGTTTTTCACTGTATATTTTTATTTCACCTTTCACTGTATTTATTTGAAAATCGTTGTGGATAGTTTCGTTTGTTACGTACCATGGTGCACTAGCTATGGTGCGGAGTACTTTAGATTGGTATCTCTGCAGGATCTCAATGTTGGAGTTGCTCGCTGATCCCCAGAGTTGGATACCGTAAGTCCATACCGGCTTTATGATGCACTTGTACAATAAAAGTTTATTTTCCAGTGATATTTGGGATTTAGGTCCTAGTAGCCAGTACAATTCTCTAAATTTGAGTCCAAGCTGTTTGCGCTTCATCCAGATGTGCTTTTTATACGTAAGACGTTTATCTAAGTGCATACCTAGGTATTTCACGTCATCCGCCTGGGGTAGTGTGCGGCCATTGAGGGATACTGGTGGACAATCATCTTTCTTCAATGTGAAGGTAACGTGAACAGATTTCGATTCGTTGGCTCTAATTCGCCATCTCTTTAACCATTTTTGGATTTGGTTTAAGCTGTCTTGCAAATCCTCCGATGCATGAAATGGGTTTTTATGCGAAGCCATAATCACCGTATCATCGGCAAAGGTGGCGGTCGTGGTAAAATTTGAAGTTGGTAAGTCAGCTGTATATATGAGATAAAGCACTGGTCCCAGGATACTACCTTGCGGTACACCTGATGTTATAGGGCAAAGGCTTGAGTACTCTTCCCGATACTTAACCCGAAACATTCTTTCAGAATGATATGATTTTAACAGTGGATATACTTCAGGCAGTGTTTTCATGATTTTTATTAACAGGCCGTCATGCCAAACCTTGTCGAATGCCTGGGAAATATCTATGAAAGCGGCAGTACAATATTTTTTATCTTCAAGGTTCCTAGCGATAACATCCACCACTCGATGCACCTGCTCAATGGTAGAATGCTTTTTCCTAAATCCAAACTGGTGTTCTGGTACGATGTAATTTTGGTTGGATTCTTTGAAGCAATAGTCTCTCAAAAACCTTAGACAAAGCCGGCAAGAGGCTAATTGGTCTATAGGAAGTTGGCTCTTGAGGTGGTTTGCCAGGCTTTGGTATTAAGATTATCTCTGCAACCTTCCATTGCGTCGGGAAGATATTCAAACGAAGAATTGTGTTAAAAACATAAGTGATGAATCTGATTCCCTTATCTGGGAGCTCCTTCAGCACTCTCCCAGTGATGAGGTCATACCCAGGCGCCTTTTTGGGATTTAATTCGAATTTGATAAGTTTTTGTACTTCGTTCATTTTAAAAGGTTTGCTAGTTATTCGTGCATTGGAAAGGCCGTTTAATAATTCATTTGATTTATCTTCGTCATCTTCTTGGGTTTTTGATGGAAATGGTTGGAAGACTCTTGCCAGTCCTCCAAAACATACAATCAAGGAAGATGGTTTCACAAAATTTTTTGATACACTTGGTCACCGCTTTATTGCAGCAGGTGATTTTAACGCCAAACATCAACATTGGGGCTCCAGAACTCCTAATTCTCGTGGCAGAGAACTGCTAAAAACCCTAACTAAAAATAATCTCAACTATGTGTCGACAGGCCACCCAACGTATTGGCCAACGGATAGAAACAAAAATCCAGATTTACTGGATTTCTGCATCACGAAAGGTATAGCCCAAAACTACCTGGAAGCTAAATCATGTTTGGACTTGTCGTCAGACCATTCTCCGATCTTAATAGAATTGAATTCTCATGTCGTAAAAAGAAATAAACCCCCATCATTATGTAATAAGCACACCGATTGGGTTAGATTCAAGGAATTAATTAACGAGAATATCGATCTAACTCTACCGCTAAAGTCGGAACAGGACCTTATCCTGGCAGTTGAACATCTAACGACCAATATCCAGAATGCTGCTTGGGCGTCCACTCGTGTGCATATTTACACAGAAAACGAAACTTGCTCGTTCAAGGTAAAAGAAGCTATTGCCAAAAAGCGCAAGCTTAGAAAGATATGGCAAAATACTAGGCACCCAAGTGACAAGACAAATTTAAATCGGTCAATACAAGAACTTAAGAATCTTCTAAGCGAATTAAAAAACAAATCAATCCAAAATTATCTGGAAAATCTATCACCACTAGAATCGAGCGATTATTCCTTATGGAGGGCTACGAGGAACCTGCAACGGCCAACACCTTCTATACCCCCGATCAAAAAAGCAGACGGAAACTGGGCGAGAAGCGATCAGGAGAAGGCGGATACTTTCGCGGAATTGGAAGTGAAACTAATTTTATGCAGTTGCTCGCCGTTTTAGGAAAAGAGTTAGTAAGAGTTAAATTGATTTAGAAATATTTTAAAACTTATTTAAGTAGGTATAACAGTTTTTCAGCTTTTGGTTCAAAAATATTTTTTTTATAAAAGTTTCTTTGAATATACCGAATGACCAGTTTTAAACTTGAATATAGGGAAATAACAGGGAACATCTCTTTTTTAAGATTCCTTCTTCTTGTAACGCATAAGAATGAAAATGGTATCAATTGAAAGAGATATTTTTCCAGATCTGAAGATACCCACACCAGCTTCTCAAAAATTAAATTGCCTTGTGAAAAAAATTGTCAATGAGTTACTTTGATATCAGTTCTTGCTTTCATTCTATTTGCAGTTATAACCAGCGCCGTAGCTAGCTCTTCTGACACCTGAGACAAATTTGAATATACAGTAGCGTTCATAATATATTGGCAAAATAGTTTTTTTACAATAACTTTTTCAAATTCCAACTTTTGTCTTTGATATTTTCAAAATTTATTGTTTATGTAGTTGGGAATTAAAAAGTATCACTACATCTCTTTGAATAACCACTTACGTCTTTAAAAATTTTATTTAAAAAAAAGTCTAAATATTTCCTTAAAACATGTACATTTAAAAATCGCGTAAAACAAAAAATACGGTAGTGTAATTGAATAATCAAGTTCAGAAGTATTTAGTACTTTGTTGCGAATCCTTTTGCAGCAATAACTGCCCTGCACCGTGATTGCATAGAGTCAACCAGCTTCACTAAACGCTCTAATGGAATTTTTGCCCATTCCGTCTGTAAAACTTCCCATAACTGATTTGTATTTCGGTATGTTGCACTTCTAATGCGTCGTTCGAGCTGTTCCCACAAATGTTCTATCGGATTTAGATCTGGAGACTGACTAGGCCACTCAAACAGGCGAATTTTGGCCTTATTCATGTATTCCTTTATGTTTAGATTTGTGCTTTGGATCATTATCTTGCTGAAATGTCCATCCGCGTGGCATTTTACTCTTAGCATGTGGTAGCATATTATTCTTCAATATGTCGGCATACACGAATCGATCCATGATGCCATCAATTTTGTGTAACGGTCAACACCATCACGGGAAAAACAGCCCCACGCCATAATATTTCCCCCACCGTGCTTTATAGTAGGAACTTGATACTTAATGTCATATATTTTACCTTTCCGAGGAAAACAAATTTAATTTACTTTCGTCGCTCCAAAGAATTTTAGACCATTCTTTTATATCCCAGTGTAAATGGTCTTTTGCAAATTTTAATCGGGCCATCCGATTCTTCTTTGATATTAATGGTATTTTACCGTCGAAACGCTTATTTTATCTTTGTGGTTTTCGTTAAAATCACGAACGATTTCAACAGCTGTGAGGCGAGGATTTTTGTTTGCTTCACGGACAATCATTTTATCGTCCCTCTTTGTCGTTTTTCTTGGTCGTCCTGTTTTTCGTCGCGAGTCCGCGGTTCCATATTTTGTTCTTTTCTTATTCCAAAAACTTATTGTTTGATGTGGTACCCCAAATTGCCTTTTGGCTGATGTCATTGGGTTTCCATCATCCAACCACTTTAAAACTGATTTTTTTAAATCTTCCTAATAATTTTTTTTTACTTGGCATGATACTGTATGTCTTTCAAACTATTGTAACAAATTAATTATAAAAAATATCTAAATTATATTACTTTAATTTGCTATTAATTATGTTGGAAAGATTTTGCCAATAAATTTTGAACGATGAGTAAAATTAAATTCTATTTATAATATTCGCGTTATTACCAATTTGAAAAAAATTTTCAGATACTGGATAGTTATGAAAAATATCACCTGCTCTCCCCCTCCTAATTACAAACGAAAATTGCAAAGGATTTAACGAAAAATAATAAATGTTGATGGTTCTGAATAATGGCAAAGGTACCTGGGGGGTATTCCATACCCCCAGACCTCATGGTTATGTAATATCGATTTTTATCGTTGGGAATTTCTGAAGATCTTATATAAAATACACATAGTATGTCAGAATCGCCGTTTCCATAGTAACGTAACGCAATACCCCCCCCATCCCGAATTTATGAAGATTATTTTTATCCTTAGGAATTTTTTCTTTACAATTTAAATATATATGAATAATTTTCGCGATGATAACGTGATATTTTTACCGCTTACTCAGTCAGTTAAAGGTAAATGAAGAAGAACGCGGGGTGTGGAATCAACTTTCCTAAAGTCCCCTGTCTTCTCCTAGTCATTGTACCAAAATTGAAGAGGAGAAAATTCCCTACAAAATACGGTTTCAGGATTTACTTCAGATCTTTAGTAAATCCTGAAACCCTGTTTTGTTTTGTTCACCATCGATGGTGAAGTTTAAATGTACAAAATTTTTATTCAGAATAAGAATTATTCAAAACTATTTTCAATTGTTTTCTCTGGAATTTCTTTTTATTTCATAAATACTTAGTATGATGTAGGCAAATTTTATTAATCTGTTTTATAGAGAATTTTGTACACTTCAATTTTGATTTGATGATAATTTTCACTAAAAATGAAAGTAAGCGAGTTATAGACGGAAAACTACTGTAGAGGATTAAAATCCCCACTTGGGGAAAAGGCTAACAGGGAATTTTAGGCGATGTTGCAAATAAAATCGTGGTCAAATTTTGGAATTCAGTCAAATTTGAATATATGCCCCCCCTCCAAAGATTCTTATCTTTTTGAAAATTTTAAACTATTATTTATTGGGTTTTGTCAAGGTTTAGCGGACTGAGACAAACGCCTCAGTCGCCTCACCCTTGCTACGGCTCTGGTGTGATAATACTTCAAACGCATAACGCATACATAGGAGAGAGGTCGCCAACGTCCGGGGGACCGGATATGGCACATATGGAAAGTAAAAATTACATCTTAATATTAGCTTACAGAAAGTATCAAATTTCAGCCAAAGTAGTAAATTTTTATCGATCGGCAGTCGTTGCTTTTTGTCTCAAATTATATGATGTCAAATACTTTTGACATGTGGAAAAGTATGTTATCTTCTTATTTTATTTTTTAAGCGAATTTTAAATAGAAAAAGTTAAATAATAAACTATCGCATTTTTTATTTTTTAAATTGCGCGTAATGTTGGGAAGTTATATCGTTTTTAATTCAAAATTTGTTAGGTGACGAATACTTTTAACACTTACTTTTTGTAATTGATGCCAAAATATCTAAAACAACTCTTTTTTGAATCACCTAAAAACGCACAAAATTTCACAAATGAAAATAAAATTTGCCCTATATGTATAAATTCGTAAACATTATCACATCATCAGGACACATTTAAACCGAAAATTTGAAGAAAATTTGCTATCAACTATTACAGTAGATGTATATAGGTCAGATTTGCTATTTATTAGGTACATGGGTGAGGATGTCCTATCACCTGTCATTACGAACTAACTTGTAACCTTCCTATTGCAAAGTTGAAGGTTTATAGAGGCCCCTGCAACAAAAAAATTCTGAGAAAGTATTATCAAAATTTTGAGTAAATCGATTTTGAAGTTTGCTAATTTACATGTAAAATTTTAGTGAGATTCCATAAGTCACTCATTTTGTTGACGGTACGTGCGCTATGATATACTCTAACACTTAGAATATTTCGCAGCGGCAGATGTAGCTCGACTGTCGTACATGCAACATCGATTATTTTTTGTTTTTAGGCGATTTTTAGGGGGTGAAACGTAATAGTTTACTGCCCCATACCGCAACTATACTTTTTAATGCTATTTCGCGGGTCTCTCACATCCCGGTTGCCTTAATCCCGGTTTACTTGATCGGAGGCCCTTCTCGTATGTTTAGCCTAGTAACCAGAATCAAAACCGCCCTGGAGGGGTGCAACCCGGAGCGGAGCGGAGGGGCGCCCCGTAAGGGTAGGTTTTGACGATGGATTACCCTCCTTATCGAATGCACACCCCAAAATAAGAAGGAAAAATTTTTTTAATTTTTTCACTTTTTCGGCAATACACGGCTTATTTTCCATTTTTTGGATTATATTTATTACTAATATCCACTAATCACACCCCCATCTATCCGAATTTCAAAGAAAAATTCAAATCGGAGCGAAAAAATTTTACGAATTTCCCGGGTCTGCCGCATACTCCCGTACTTTTCCCGTACTTTTCAAATCGATTTTTCTCAAAATTTTGTATATACTTTCTCGGGCGAAATTTTTACAGGACACTCTAATAAGGGTCCTTTTGCTATAAAAAAATTTTGGGGCGATTTGGGGTGACAGGTGATAGGTAATTATCCCCTTTCCTCTCCAGCAGTACATCTTTAATAAATAATAGAGATCCCCCCCCCCTTAACTAAAAAATACTACAACACCCTAACCATTATTTCTATTATAATTTACAGATTTACAGTGAAAATGGTTCTTTGGAGTTTTCAAGTTGTACAAGAGGGCGAGTTTGTTGTAAAATGGGAGGTTACATATTCTGATGGTGTCAAGGAATTTATTGCACAACGATTAGACACCGGAGAGAAATATAGATCAAATTTCTCGAAGAAAACGTTTAGAACATATTTTGAGGATGAAAATAAACCAATATATATTATTGCGGCTATAGACCCCGAGGTTAAAACTGGAGAATCTTTTAAAATAGTATCTGTGATACATGAAATAAATGTGTCATTCTACGAGATCGAAAAGAGATTTGAAGCAATGAATAATATTTTAGATCTACAATAAGTTTAATATATTTCTAAATATAGTCTACCTGGCAGATTTATAGTTAAGTATAGATCTGAATTAAAATAATTTTATTGTCCGACGTTTCGGGCCAATTTAATTTTGGACCATTTTTAAGGCTTTTGAAGATGAAGATGGTTGTAAGGGTGAGATACTTTTTAAAAAAAATATTCGTTACATACAATTTAAAAAATTGTCTAAAATTTTTATATTTGCCTTTACTCACAAATGGAAATACCAACCATCGTAGACTGTTAGATATTAAGTTAAGTTTAGTTAAGTGTGATACTTTTTTAAAAAAATATTCGTTACATACAATTTAAAAAATTGTCTAAAATTTTTATATTTGCCTTTACTCACAAATGGAAATACCAACCATCGTAGACTGTTAGATATTAAGTTAAGTTTTGTGTTAGTTAATATTTGTAAGTTTTTTATTGTTCGTGATAATTAGGAGTTGTAACTTTATAATAAATATTTGATAATTTATGGAGTTCCTAATATTTTCTGGCATAAAATATATTAGTTATAAAAATTTTCAAATTAGCAAGTTGCTACATAAATAAATGAGCGATTGTAATTTTCACCGATGGTCAAGGGTTCCTATAATCGTATATGTAAGTCCACCGCCGTGTCGGGTGGGTAGAAGGTAAAAAATATAATCTCTTAATTCTAGGGTCGGCGGACGTAAGCACATAAGTCAAAACTTCACTTTTTTTTGTTATGTTCGCAAACTGCGCTTATTTCTATTACTCACAATCAGACTTAAAGCACATAAGTCAATTTCGTATGTAGACTAGCAAAACAAGCAGGCGTTCTCTTTCAACCCTAAGTATTGTTTCCACTATATTCGTACTAAAGCACATAATTTGACTTATGTAAAGTTAACATTTTTGACTTATGTGCTTACGTCCGCCGACCCTAGAATTGCTAAACCTATAAGTACTTTTTTTAAGTAGGTAAGATTCCGACTAAATTATTAGGTCCTTTAATAATTTATATTGTCGTTATATTTTGTCCATATTTTTATTGTTATAAATATTACATCGCGATTTTTCCACAGTACAAGTTGCGACTATAAATTGGGTTAGTTAACTATCGGGGCTTTTTCTTGGTTTTATATTTTTCTTTCTTCCACTTCAGTTTTTTTTTTGGAATTTAACACGATTTTATTGGTGCATTAGGTTTTTAACAAATTTTGATTGGTTTGGTTGATTGGAACTTGGCAGTAAGGTTAAATAATTAATAAACAACTTATCACAGGTAGGTCGACAAAATTGTGGTATTCATATTGGATTCAAAAGTGCATTCTTAATATTATCTCAGGAACTGATTCCGAATAACAGGCACCGTCATTATTTAAAAGCTAAAAATGCACTCTACGCTTTTTAAAGGCTGGTACAGACACGGCTAGTAATTTAGTCTAGTAGCAAGTGTTGCTAAGATACTAACAAATTATTTCGATTATTTTGACATATTTCAGCTAGACTGCTTCAGACACGGCTAGTAATTTAGTCCAGTATATAGCAAGTATTGCTAAGATACTAACCGAAATATGTCAAAATCTTCTTCTTCTTCTTCACTTTTCGTATTAGGCTCTCAGGCCTGTTACGGTGCCCATCTCTTCCTAGGTCGTCCGACATTTCTTTTCTCCTCTGGCTTATATCTCCTTATTTGTGCTGGCATTCTTTCTTCCTTCATTCTGTCCAGATGTTGTGACCATTTCATTTTATTTTCCTTCAGTTTATCTCCAATACTGAAGATTCCCAGCTCTTCTCTAATTGCAATGTTCCTGAATCTATCCTCTCGCGTACACCCCTTAACCGCTCTCAAAAATCTCATTTCCGCCGCCTGGATCTGGCTTTCTTGTCTTTTATTTATTACCCAGCATTCACTTCCATACATTAGTACCGGCACCGCCATAGTCTTATAAAATTTTAATCGAGTGTCTTTTCTTGTCTTGTTCTTGAGGTATCTATTTATCGTTCCACAAATTTGTCCGAATCTTCCGATTTTGTTTGCAATATTTTTGCCGTATCCATAGGATATGTTGCAGCCTAAATAGTTGAAGTGGCTAACGTGTTCGATCGTCTTATTATCGACTACAATTTTTGCTCTTGTTGGGTCGGGTCGCTTCCCGTGAACGCTATGACTTTAGTTTTGTTTGTGGATATTTTCATATTATAGGACTTGCAGATCTCGTTAAGCATATAAATTGCTCTTTGTAAATCCATTTCGGTTTCGAAGATAATTGTCAGATCGTCTGCGTATAGAAGTGAGTTGACCCTCGCATCCCCACTAGCCTGAATTCCAGAAGAAACTCCAAATTTCCATTCGTTGATAATGTCGTCTATGTAAATGTTGAAAAGTGTCGGCGATAAGCTACAGCCCTGCCTGAGCCCTTTATTTGTTGGAATTTCATCTGTCATTCTACCGTTTATATCTAAAACTATAGTCGTGTCAGTGTATAGCGATTTGATGGCTGTTATTACATGGTACGGGTAACCTTTTTTTATCATTATATTCCATAACTTTTCTCTACTAACATTATCGAAAGCCTTTTCGAAATCTATGAAAGCGATGAAGGTTGGACGGTTGAACTCACGGTGTTTTTCTATAATTTGGCAAATAGTAAAAACGGCATCAGCCGTAGAACGGCCCTTTCTGAATCCCATTTGTTCTTCTCTTAATACTTGTTCAGCTATTGTCCTGAGCCTGTTATTTCGTATTCTTGCATACAACTTATATAAGTTTTCCAGCAAACTGATTCCTCTGTAATTTTCGCATTTGCTTTTGTCGTCCTTCTTGAACAGAGATATTACTTTTGCCTTTCTCCAACTTTCAGGTATGCCTTTATTTTTCCAACACATATTGTAAAGGTGCAGAAGTCGTAATGTTAGCAACAGTCCACCATATTTCAGAAGCTCAGAGTTTATACCGTCCAAGCCAGTGGCCTTCCGGTTTTTTGTTGCTCTTAATACTTCAGTCAGTTCTTCGATACAAATATCATCCAATCCTTTTACCCCCACTTCTGTAGACCAGATTTCTTGTGTTATTATATTATCTACATACCACAGATCTTTATAATGGGTCACCCATGTTTCTTTTTCTATATTATTTATTTATATCGTTTCTCTTTGTGTCTTGTTAAAAGATTTCATAGCTTTATATGCCAGGGTTTGCCTTCCGTGTATATCGTCTTCGATAGTACTGATATATCTGTCCCACGATTCCTGATGAGCTATTCTAACAAGATTTTTAGCATGATTTCTTTTTATTCTGTAGTCTTCATAGTTTGTCGCTGTTCGCTGCTGAAGCTGTTTCTCGTAGACCTTTTGTTTTTCCTTGATTGCTCGTTCTATTTCAGGGGTCCATATTTTCAATCCCCTTTTTTTTCTGTATCTTTTTTTCTTCCCTACCACTTCTTCGGCAGTCTTTCTAATGCATCGCTCAAGGTTTTTCCACTCTTCGTTGATGTTGTTACTTGTTTCTGTTTTCTGAAGCTGCTCGTTTAATCGGCTCTGATATAGATTTCTGATACTTTCATCTTCTAACAAGTAAACTTTGTATACTTCTTCCTTGCACATTTCTTCTGTTGGTCTTGTCGGTCTTTGCCATTTCGTGTACGTATCTATCTTTGTGACAACTAAAAAGTGATCTGACCCAATGTCATAGCCTCTATACACTCTTGTATCTCTGACTTGACCACGTACTTTATCATTTATCATTATATAATCGATAATTGATCTAAATCCTCGTGCAGTCCAAGTGTATTTGTGGATATCTCTCTTGCGGAAAAACGTATTAGTGATCTTCAGATTATTAAAAGAAACAAACTCTCTTAAGATTCTACCGTTATCGTTGCACGTTGGTTCTCCAAAAGTACCTATCAGCTTGGGAATTGAATCGTTTCCAACCCTGGCATTCAAGTCGCCTAACACGGTGATCTGATCAGTTTGATTGTACTTGTCCACTATTTGTTGTAATGTGTTGTAAAAGGATATAGATTCGTCTACTTTTCCTTCTTCTGGTGCGTAAACTGCTATAGCGGTGAGATTACCTCTTGGTAGTTTTATTCTAATGGTAATAATTCTCTCGTTCACGTAGTTGACGTCTTTGATATTGTCTTCCCACTTTTTGTCTATGTAGATTGCTACACCCTTACTCGCTCGTTCATTCTGTTGTACTCCACTATATAGCATGATATAATTTCCTATATATTTGTTACCTTTTAGTTTTTTCTTGGTCTCAGTTATCGCAACTATATCTATTTTTTGTTTACTCAAAGCGTTTGCAATTTCTTGCTCTTTTTGGGCCATTCCTCCTCTTATGTTCCACGTCGCCAATTTCATATTATTCGCAATCCATACTCGCTTTTCCTTTTTTCTCTCCTGTGTAATTTCCGTTAGTCCAGTCCTAGTTCCGAGGCTTATCTGAGCACTGAAAGTAATATGCATTTTTATGAGAGTTGGCTACTAACCATACTGCTCCACCCCCAGACTTGGAGGACCGGATTTTTCTGTAGGGGTTTTCTCCCTTAGCCAAGCTGTTTCAGTTTTATAGCGCTGAAAACTCGCTTTCGTTAGAGTTACCCGGAGTTTACCACGTGGAGGTGGAAGTAGGACTTGCTAGTAGAGCTGTCGCAGTCGTTAATCAGTAGGCTTTTCCAGAGGTTTTATTGTTGCACACTTCTTGGCAATGTGAGCAATCCTCGAGGCCTGTTATCTAGCCTTAAAACCCCAATATAACCCCAATAATATGTCAAAATAATCGAAATAATTTGTTAGTATCTTAGCAACACTTGCTACTAGACTAAATTACTAGCCGTGTCTGTACTAGCCTTAAAGAACATTTTAGAAAACAATTATCATTATTATTTAACAAATTAAGAGTAATGTGATGGTGTGGTTTGTAGATACCTTTTTTACTCGTCATTACTTTTGGCTAACTGAAGAACTAACTCTTCTTTACTGTAATTATTGCCTCGCTACTGAAGAAATACTAATTGATTTTCCAACTTTCTAGCGTCTAAGAAACTACCTGCTGTTAAGTAGATAGGTTCATCTTGCGTAAGTACCAAATTATAAATAATAATGTAAAATCATGTGTGAAGAAATAAAAAAAAAATGATGATTAAAAAATAGTAGAATTTTATATCTTATTGAAAACATTAAAATGACTAGCATTCAAAATATGTTCAGGTTAACTTAAACCACTCATCTACTACAACAGTTTAAACCAAAATCAACATGGATGTATAAATCATGAAACAGGTGTATACTAATATTTTGTACCTTTGTAAAATGCCGCTAGTTAGATGTCGGTTAGAGCGTATTATGATCCAAGCGGGGGGTATGTATTTTACTAACACCACAATGTGACCCCCCTATGATCTTCTACGTTTGACATGCCGATTTCTACAGAACCGTATTTTAAATCAGGCACGTGCCTCGACAATTTTTGTTGTTAAAAATGTAATTTTATTCATAATTTTGTAAAATTTTACGATTTCCTAACATCATCTTTTATTTCAAAGTGAAATTTCAAAAATTGGGCCTACTTCCAAAATTTTATTTCGGTTCGACTGCGCCAAGAAAGAGTAAACCTCGAAGTAAACAGGCCAAAACGTAATCAGGTCAACTCGTTTATGATATAAAAAATTACTTTTTCTTGTAATTCTACAATATTAACAACAAAATGCAGTTCCCTGTTCCATAATAAATTTGAATATCAACTTGTAAATATTGCTAAGCCCGGTTCTTATAATTTTAGAACAGCAATTTGTATTGAAATCGACTAAACGCCAAATAACAATAGCGTGAATGACTCAAACACATCTAGGCATAATGGCACAACAAAGAATCCAACAGTTAAGTGGTGTTGTAGATCTACCTTTAACAAAAGAACCAACTTATTTTTTGGCTTTTCAATTTTGTTGGTCAGTTTCTTCGATTCATTTATAATGGTATTTGTGAAAGCCACATACACACACAAGTGGTAACTTAAAAGCTATAGCTATGGTAAACACGCCTTGAGCTATAAGCCGAATTTTAAAATTAATTACTAACCTCAAAAAATTGCTTTATGTAATTGAAAAATGCACGCATGAGATATATGAAAATGTCGTAACCATCCAATATTTGATTATTTATTTTATGGTCTTTGAAAAATTACAACACAGGTACCTACTTATCATTGCAGCTTTTTAAACAAATTTTCGAAATTAATTTTGATTTATTGTTACCACGTATTTGCCATAGTAAATTAATTACACTAATCAATATTTTTGTGTCTTGAAAAAATTGTTAAATAATAACATTTGAACATAAGTTTCAAACAAGCAATAAATTTTACCATTGTATTATACCTTCGGTGCTATTTGGGATTGACATTTAAAAAATTGTTAAATTCAAGTACCGTAATTAATATATAGGTATCTACTTAATTAAATACCAGAATAGAGGTTTTTTGTTTCTATTCCAAAAGCGGTTAAAAATATAGTCAACGGTCCTTCATTCATTCATTATAATTCATTTGATTATCTGTTTAACTGTATGTTATCAGGATTCTTTTAGATCATTATCTAAAAAAATCTGATGTGACAACACATTACTTTCCCATTTACTAGATTCAACTTCATTTTATACCAATTGCATTGGTTTATACCAAAAATTTCTTAAAATAAATATACTATTAATACAAAATTTAAAAAAACTAGAAATTTCCGGGACGCCGCGCCGTCTATATGCAATCAAATTTTAACTATGGTGGTCGTAATGACGTCAGAACTAATTTTTTTATAAGTAATTAGGAAATTCGTTTGATAACCCGATATTAATTACATAATATGTTTATATAAGTAAATTGATTAAAATAATAAATTATAGTAATAAATAATACAAATCATTTTGACAGATCAAAATTGTCCAAGGCAACCCATATATTCATTTAATAGCGCTTATTTTATTTTTGCATTTTAAAAATAATGTAAGAGAAAAATATCAAGTGGGAGGTATCAAAAGATCCGGAAAAATAATCTCTTTCGATTGATATGATTTTCATTCTCACATGTTCCACCGGGAAGCGGCAATGCTCTTTAGCAAATTTAATTCTTCTAAAAAATGTGTTAAAAATAGACGGTTTTTAACCGAAATCTAATCAGCTGCTTCAAACTAGTATATAAAATTTCAACTCAATCGGTGACATCATTCCAAAATTGGTTTTAAACAATTCGTAAGTATGGATATGGACCATGGGAAAAATGCTAACTAAAAATTTCTTTTAACTCGATAACAATACTTTCCCTTGTATTGCAGGGCTTTGTTTTTAAATTTTAAGTAAAACACACATTTTAGATCAGAGTTCTGTATATATTTTTGGCATACAGGCCGGCTCAAGAATATTTATAAAAAGTTAATAATTTAGTTACCAAGCTAAATATGTTCAAGTGCGGCTTTTACGGCACAACCATGACAATCACACCACTACAAGCTTGTCTTATCTACAATCAGCCATTCAAATGAAAATGAGCTTGATCTGAGAAAATGATTATTATTAACTGAAAAATCATCACCTTGTTCATCGAAGAAATTAGCTAATTTTCGACGAAAAGAATGGTCGGTTGACCTTAAATCTTGCACTAACTAAACCTTATAAGCAAACTCGAGTTTCGGACTTATTAGCCCTCATCAGTGCGATATACAAAAAGAATTGCATGAGTGCGTATTACTGGCTTGTAACTATCATACAAGCTAGAATCATACATACTGAGACATACAATTTGGCAAGTTTTGTCCGCTGTGTGTTGATAGTTACAAGCCAGTAATACGCACTCATGCAATTCTTTTTGTATATCGCACTGATGAGGGCTAATAAGTCCGAAACTCGAGTTTGCGTTTTCAAATTGGATTGCATGGTCTTTGATGTATTTTAAATACAAATTGGCTATAGCCGAGAACCTCATCTCAATTATTTTTATACCATGCTCTCTTATTGGAAGAACCGTGCGGTGGCGCTACTGAGACATACAATTTGGCAAGTTTTGTCCGCTGTGTGTTGATAGTTACAAGCCAGTAATACGCACTCATGCAATTCTTTTTGTATATCGCACTGATGAGGGCTAATAAGTCCGAAACTCGAGTTTGCGTTTTCAAATTGGATTGCATGGTCTTTGATGTATTTTAAATACAAATTGGCTATAGCCGAGAACCTCATCTCAATTATTTTTATACCATGCTCTCTTATTGGAAGAACCGTGCGGTGGCGCTACTGAGACATACAATTTGGCAAGTTTTGTCCGCTGTGTGTTGATAGTTACAAGCCAGTAATACGCACTCATGCAATTCTTTTTGTATATCGCACTGATGAGGGCTAATAAGTCCGAAACTCGAGTTTGCGTTTTCAAATTGGATTGCATGGTCTTTGATGTATTTTAAATACAAATTGGCTATAGCCGAGAACCTCATCTCAATTATTTTTATACCATGCTCTCTTACTGGAAGAACCGTGCGGTGGCGCTACTGAGACATACAATTTGGCAAGTTTTGTCCGCTGTGTGTTGATAGTTACAAGCCAGTAATACGCACTCATGCAATTCTTTTTGTATATCGCACTGATGAGGGCTAATAAGTCCGAAACTCGAGTTTGCGTTTTCAAATTGGATTGCATGGTGTTTGATGTATTTTAAATACAAATTGGCTATAGCCGAGAACCTCATCTCAATTATTTTTATACCATGCTCTCTTACTGGAAGAACCGTGCGGTGGCGCTACTGAGACATACAATTTGGCAAGTTTTATCCGCTGTGTGTTGATAGTTACAAGCCAGTAATACGCACTCATGCAATTCTTTTTGTATATCGCACTGATGAGGGCTAATAAGTCCGAAACTCGAGTTTGCGTTTTCAAATTGGATTGCATGGTCTTTGATGTATTTTAAATACAAATTGGCTATAGCCGAGAACCTCATCTCAATAAACCTTATAAGGTTTCAGATCCTAATCGTTACGCAAAATTTACCATGTGGTGCTCATTGATTATGACTCTCCATTTACTTCTGTCATTAACCCACTGTTTCCAATCACTCTTCCGCATGTTCCTCAGGCCTTCCGTCACACAGTCCCATCGCATCTTCGGTCTTCCTCTATGTTGGCTCACGATCGGTTTCCAAATAGTCATCATCCTTGCTACCTCTTTATTGTTACTTCTCATTAAGTGACCCATCTATTTTAGGAGTAATGTAAACTTCCCTTCAAATTACATTTTTTTAATTTTCTTAAATTTTGGTTTTTAAGTCGGCATGTAAACTGCCCTCGAACTGTATAATCCCTACTTATACGTAAGTAGGAGAAATGTCATGAATCTAGATGGCTCAACAAAAACACCGTCCGCAAAGAAATTCTGCGTCGAGCCCTGAGTTGTCAACGGTAATTAAATTTCTTGATTTGATCCTGCATGTAAACAGGTGCATGTCAGTGGCCCCTAAGTTTCGAATTTGTTTATAAAAATGGTGTCAAACGTTAGAGCACCGTTTGAGCCTGAATGAGCTTTCATTATTTTTGTTTGAGTCTCAAAGGTCGCGGAGTTATTCGCAAAAAACTAAGGGGAAGGGGGCGTAGACATGATGGCGCCCCCAGTATCAAATTTTTGGGTGAATTTGGTGTCAAACGTTAGATCATCGTTTGAGCCTGAATGAGCTTCCATTATTTTCCTTTGACCCTCAAAGGTCGCAGAGTTATTCGCGAAAAACTACTGTGGGGAAAATGTAAATCGGCCGCTCAGAGGTGTATCGGCCGATTCCATGTCAAAACGTCGAAAACAAAAACGTCGATAACAAAAAAGTCGAAGTCAAAACGTCGAAAACAAGAACGTCGAAAGTCAAAACCGTCGAAAACAATAACGTCGAAAAGCAATAATGTCGAAAAACAAAAACCTCGAAATCAAAAACGTCGAAGTCAAAACGTCGAAAACAAAAACTATTTAAAATAATAATAATGTTTATTAACCAATATATATCTATACATACATACACAAATAATAAAGATTGCTTAAAATGCAAAAGTTCAAAATAATTTTATCAACTGTCTTGGAATTGAAAGTTATAGGCGATACCAGTCAGATAGTCATCCAGGTTACGCTCACCATACGACAGTACTATGGACTTAATTCTGGCCGTAACGTCGCGATACTTTTTTCGCCTTCGAGGTGGTTGTTGACCGCTGATATACTGTTCTATTTTGAACTCGTTCATACCCTGTTCTTTCTTCAAAACATCGATAAACTTCCAAATTGAAGGGTGATTGCAGCTCAAGAGAGACCTGAAAGCTCGATGCCATCCTTCCACAAAATTGTTTGTTTTGGGCAGGTCGTTGAGGACAGCATCATAACAATTCCAAAGTGCAATTGAAAACTTTGGGGGACGTCTAGTTGACCCACGCTGGCGGCCGATCCAAGTATCTTCCAAATAATCGACCAAAGGTTCAAGTATCTCATCGTTAACAGTGAAGAACTCGGTTTGAATGAGTTCCTCAAAAGATTGAACCACTTCGTCGACGGGAACAAAACTGAAAGCAGCCAACTTTCGAATATTAACTGAGAACTGAATGTTCTCACGGTTCTCGAACTGGACTCGAATCTCATGGTTTCTTTGAATAACTCTCCATATACATTGACTGAAATGGAAAAAACATCCTCTGTTATTAATGTCTTCGAATGCCTGTCTGAAAGCATTAATCTGAGCGACTTCAAAATCTGTCATGACGCTATCAGGAGTTAGCCCAGGCATGAAGTTTTTGAGAACATCAAGGACTTTACCGTATGTCTCCTGACGTTTATTTGGCAAAAGAGCAAACACGGTCGGAATCACGCTATTGTACTGAACAGCGTGAATGGTGAACAACTGTTCGAACAATGGGGGAGAAGACTTGAATGTTCCATCCGCGTACCAGTGGTTACAGTCCTTTATTAAATCTAAATTCTTTTGGGTACTAAAGAAGAGGATACGGTCATCGGAAGGGCCACTATCAAAGAGGAGAAACGGTTCGTTTCGTTTCGTTTCCCTGTACTTTCCAACGATAGTCAAGTCTATAAGATTTGTAGGGTTGGGGAGTGGAGCTGTAGCCGCTCTTCTTGCACGTTGAACAGTTCTCGTCATAAGAGAAACTGAAAGAAGTGCCGCAGCTACAGCTGAGAGCAGATTATCCACAGACGTGGAGATAATCTGAGCCGGAGTATCAATCATAGTTTCACTATTGTGCTTGATTTCTTCAAGAAATTTCTTTGCTTCGATTTGTGCCACGTTGACCACATATGGTTATGAGATCCTGACACACGAACTACTTCTTCTCCTTCAGTGATGACACGTCCTTTGCACTTGAATTTCGAGTATTCCACGCACTTGTAGTAGGTCCTGTCTTGATTACTTCTTTCTCGTTTGTAGAGAAAACCTTCATGAAGAAGTTTGTTTTCGTTTTTTTGGCTTTTAATAAATTCCATATTCACTAGTAAGTTTAAATGTTTGACTTTTAGGGATATTATTTGGTACTTATTATTTAATAATTGTGCTTCGATGTTTTTGATTTCGACGGTTTTGTTTTTCGACATTATTGCTTTTCGACGTTATTATTTTCGACGTTTTTGACTTTCGACGTTTTTGTTTTCGACGTTTTGACTTCGACGTTTCTGTTTTCGACGTTTTTGTTTTCGACGTTTTGACGTGCTACCGTATCGGCCGGGTCGAGTTTAGGTTAGTGTTAGGAAACGATTTTTTTTCGAAAATTGAACGTTAAAAGTTAGAAACTGGATGGCTCAACAAAAACACCGTCTGCAAAGAAATCCTTCGTACGATCCTAAGTTGTCAACGGTAATTAAAATTTCTTGGTATGATCCTGCATGTAAACTCCCCTCATCCATTTTAACCTTGGAGGGCAGTTTACATGCTTTTTGGAAATCTACCTGGAGGATGAGGGCAGTTTACATATATATACCCCTATTTTATCCTTTGCGCCTTTATGAATCTAACATTATCTTCTCCCTCTATTTTGTCACGGAGTTTAAAATTCATTCTCGGTCTCCATTCCCCATCCACCTTTTTTGGGCCCAAAATAGTTCGCAGGATTCTTCCCTCAAAAACCCTCATCTCTTCTTCCTCTCTATGCGTCATACACAGGACCTCCGATGGGTACGTGAGTACTGGTCTTATCAGTGATTTATAGATTTTGCTCTTTGTCTTCCTAGCTATTTCACTATGTATCAAAACAACAGACTCAAATTTAACCACCAAATTTTTTATAGCGATCTCAGAAGGATGATTATAACGATCAAAAATATCTGAAATTTTGTGATATATAAGGTACATAGTTGTCCACATCAAAATTATCCCTGTTGAAAACAAAGTTCCTGTTGAAAAGCCTTGTACTAAAAATACAGATACGATTAAAATCAATTTTCATAACATTGACCACAAATCGATCGATTATTTTAAGGAACTCTTTTAGTGGAAGTTTCCAAGTATATCAGTAATTTAAGTAGTAAAAGAAGAAATTACAATACTAGTGCAAATAGCACTTAAGAGGGTTCATTAACTGAAATTCTTTTAGTATTTTAATAGATCGTTCATTACAGAGTCTAGTGGAAGAAAAGGAAGACGTAATAAAATCTAACCTGGCGTATAGGTATAATTGAGAGTGAGTATGTAATATAATAAGTCCGACAAAAAAAAGATGTTTATAATAAATTGTTTTGAATTTCCAAATCTATTTTCAATTAAATGGAAGTTCTTCAAAGGCAAGAAAGTTTAATCTGTTGTTAGGTTAGGAAGCAGGAAATGGGAAAATTTTGGTTTCGATGATTCAATTACCATAAAGTAAAAAAAAGAAAATTATATAGGACATTAGTGACAAAATTACACAGGAAATTTGAAATTAGGAACCAAAATGCAACTAACACTCTGGTACCGGAACAAAGTAACAAATAAAGTTGTATTGGTAAAACAGCAAATGACACAAACAGGCGTGGCAAGCTCACTTACCAGTAATGATACATATTTAATTTAGCGTTTATAAGTATAATATAGCGGTCTCCAAAATGTGTGGGCGGGAACATAATAAAAGAGCAGGTAATTATTAACGTACGCTTAAGTGTAAAAGTTTAATGACTCTAACACATGGCTTTTGTAATTGCAATTTCATTGCTTGACATGAGGATGACAGCTTTGTAGAATTCACTAGGGCCTCTGGTCATTACTCTACGGGATGGCCAATTATGTCTCAGTTTATTCTTTTGATTTACTATTATTTATTTCTATTGTTAAAAAGACACACAACATTACATTTAAATATATCAATATTAAATTTATTAATTATTTCTATTTAATTTAAAACGTTGTAATATTAAAGCTATCTAAAGGAAATTAATTGCTTTTCTCAATATTATTAATAGTCTTCTTTGTGAGTTGCGTTAGTATTATTAAACTTATTAAATTGGTTATAACACATCGGCTGTGACTAAAAGTAATTTTATTATTATTACTATTAATTATTAACCATTCTTAATTTTATATGATCACTGTGTCAATTTATAACTCCTTTTATCTTTGAATTATTAATGCACTTAGTACACTTTTACTGCAATAGTTTTTCTTGCACCATTACACTTTCCTAATTGCTTATAATACAACCGCTATGTACCTATATGTCAACACCAACGCATTTTTATTGTTACAATGATTGATTTAATTAAATGCCTACATAAAGATGATGATGAAATGACGTTATAAATAAGCCACTATGGTTTATTGCACAAATTATATTCTATATTCACATATTACAAACTATTTCAGCTTACAAACTATCAAATAAAAATATATTTACAAAATACACACCAAATCGAATTTCGACACTTCTAATTGTTTTCAAATTACCGCTTACTTATTAAGAAGGTAAAACTGCAAAATTTCACTTCCTTGCAAATATTAAAGAAATTTCAAAATGAATTTCAAATATGTAAAAACATTATTTTATATAAGTAAAAAAATATTTTATAATTTCACTATTAAGGGCACTAGGACATCATTCGCCATAAATAGGTCACACTGCATAATGAGACTGATTATATTTGACCTTTCAATTGATATTAATTAATGAATTATTATAATTTTCATTGCAACAGTAATAGAATAATTACAATAAAAAGTTACAATAGAAAATTGGCTAGCGTATAGTACATTAGTGAAGCAGGAGGCACCATTATTGGTCAAACATCAAATTTTAATTTTCCATACCATTATTTGTACAATCATTATCAGGTAATTACTTCCTCCACTGCCCCAACAGAAGCCAGTGAACCAAATCTCGAAGGATTTGCTTAAAAACGTAGTAAAGAAATCACTATTAGGCTCGAGACGATATGCGAGAGTCGCAAATAAGCTGAACTAAGAGATCCTCAAAAGCTTACTTCAAAGTAAAACACCGTATCAACATTAATTAAAATGCAGAAGAATGAAATACATCAATACTGCACCTATCAATTTCAAAATTTACATGAATGCAATGGTTCAACAACAATCTTTTTAATAACCAGAGTTTACAAAAGGTAACACTGAGTCACACTGTAACGGAATTTTGGGGACAAATTTATTTACTTACGACTTCCCCCTTTACGTCGTCTTACACTAGCGCCATGGTACAGGAAATGCTTGGTGTGCGCCTTGCGAGGTTAATTCGGTCCTGATATCGTCGTCGGGCCTGATACCGAATGCGTAAGATTGTATGTGCAGGGAGTTTTCCAAATTTCATTAGTGGATGGATCCTGCCCGATTCGCATAAAGACGTTTAGTGACGAAGATGTTGTGCTTTAGGACATTGGGTTCATATCCGCGGACTCTTATCGGTGTCTTCCTTCATAGGAGAGAACGTAGCAATTTTCCAATACACCTCTTGGGTTGGCACTACATCTAATCTTTCGTATTGACATACAAAGTTAACCTTAAAAATTAAACGGGTTTTACTGCCAAAACACTCTCCGGATGTCTTCTTATTCTATATCTCACAATAATAACTGTTAACAAATTTTTCAAACTGATGAAGTAAAAATACGCAAAGTCTTATAACTAAGTACGCATAAGTTAGTTTAGTTTCAAACCTGATACTGTAATCATGAATGCTAGTAATAATATAAAATAAAGCTTTTTTAGAAAAACATTATTTTGCAAGTAAATTAGCAAACTTATATGTTTTCTTTTTATTTAAGTTATGCGCCCTCCCATTGGAGGAAGTTACGAGCCGCCACTGATTATATACGCAATATACTACATAATGTGTAGTATATTGATATGCTATATTATGCTTTTGACTGCTTAATTCAAGCTCTCTTCATAATTAATATATAGAACATTTTAACTGAATTAGATAAATCAAATACATTGCTTAAATTTCCCATATTTATGTAATTACCAGGTTTTGTAATTTACTTATATGTATTAAATAAAATAATTAAATGGAAATATAATAAGTGCTGTATATTAATAATCACGTTTATCCGCTCAATTTTAATAATTCTATTACACCGTTTTAATTTTTTTCTTGAAACACTGAGAAGTTATAATCAGGTTGATGCATAAGTCCGCAGCGTTTTTGGTTTGCAAGGTACGAGTGCTTTGGAAACAAATTTATTTTAGAAATATCATTGTCATTTTAATATCGTAGTATTGTTTTATTGTAAACTTGTTGCATTTTTTAAATTGTAGAAAGGTAGGGGTAATTGTTGGCTAAAGAAAATGGAGCAACAAAAAAATTAACACTTCCGACATATTATTCTTTTGGATGAGTTTAACCGAGGAGTTAAGGCATCGGAGGCCGCTAGAACCATTTGTGTCGTTTACGGAGAGAACGCCACCGTAGAAAGTACTGCACGAAAATGGTTCTCTTGTTTCAAAAAGAGGCATTTTGATTTAAAAGATTTCCCATGTTCAGGGAGCCCATCCGGCTTTGATGAAGAGCGATTAAATGATACAGTTCGTGATGATCCACGTCAATCGACTCGGGAATTGGGCAATATGATGCATTGTGTCCAATCAACTATCGTACGACATTTACGATGGGGGGCGCGGGGAGGCGCATATATTCAAATTTGACTGAATTCCAAAATTTGACAACGATTTTATTTGCAACATCGCCTAAAATTCCCTGCTAGCCTTTTCCCCAAATGGGGATTTTAATCCTCTACAGTAGTTTTTCGTCTATAACTCGCTTACATTCATTTTTAGTGAAAATTATCATCAAATCAAAATTGAAGAGTACAAAATTCTCTATAAAACAGATTAACAAAATTTGCCTACATAATACTAAGTATTTATAAAATAAAAAGAAAATCCAGAGAAAACAATTGAAAATAGTTTTGAATAATTCTTATTCTGAATAAAGATTTCGTACATTTTAAGTTTAAACTTCACCATCGATGGTGAACAAAACAAAACAAGATTTCAGGATTTGATTTGAAGTAAATTCTGAAACCTCGTTTTGTAGGGAATTTTCTCCTCTTCAATTTTGCTATATAATGACTAGAGGAGACGGTAATCAGCTTAAGAGCCCCCGCAGACTGCAGACTAAACTATCGGCCGATAGTTAGTCGGTTTCATAATCAGTATGAAGCTGTATGCAATAGCGCAAATTATAACGATTCGGTATCGGCCGACACTTGCATACCGCTTCATACTAATTAAGAAACCGACTAACTATCGGCCGATAGAAAATCTGTAGTCTGCGGGGGCTCTAAGCGGTTAAGTGCATTGCTGCTAAAGCAGAATGCCCGGTTCGACTCCGGGCTCAGTAAAAACTTTATTCTGACCGTCTCCCCTCGGAAGGCAATGGCAAACCACCGAGGTGTAATATGCCAAGAATAGCCTCTCTGGAGATTAAGTGTACACTTCCCGCGGTTCG
This sequence comes from Podabrus alpinus, assembly GCA_932274525.1. NCBI lineage: Eukaryota > Metazoa > Arthropoda > Insecta > Coleoptera > Cantharidae > Podabrus > Podabrus alpinus. The sequence continues at coordinate 88,608,336 of OW026455.1, read as the reverse complement.
GAGCCCGCGTTAAACAAGTAGGTCCCCTATGTGTGTGATAGTACTACAAATGCACAACACATACATAGGAGAGAGGTCGCCAACATCCGTTAACGGATAGGCACCTGAAGAAGAAGAATGGCTAGAGGAAGACAGGGGATTTTAGGAAAGTTGATTTCAACCCCCGCGTTCTTCTTCATTTCCTTTTAACTGCCTGAGTAAGGGGACGTCCATAAATCACGTGAGGTAAAATGGGGGAGGGGGGGTCCGGCAAAATCTCACCAAATCTCACCGAGAGGGAGGGGGGGCTCAAATAAAATCTCACGTCAACTTTTTAATTCAGCGATTATATTAGTATTATAAAACTATAGACCGAATTTTTAGCCTTCTTATGCCTATATCCTTAATATTGAAGGTAATCTGAAATTTTCTTAAAATAAGCCTACTAAATTTAATTATTGAAAAATTATAAAGAAAATCTCACGTGAGATTTAGATAGGGGGGGGGGAGTCCCACGACATCTCACCAAATCTCACCAAGAGGGAGGGGGGGTCAAAATTTTTGAAAAAACACCTCACGTGATTTATGGACGTCCCCTAACCGGCAAAAACATCACATTATTATACCTAGAGACAATTATTTAAATATATTTAAATTGAAGAGAAAAATTCCTACCGAATAAAATAATCTTCATATTCAGGGAGGGGTATTGCGTTACGTTACCATGGAAACGGCGATTCTGACATACTATGCGTAATTTATATAATGAAATCAAAAAGTTCTCGGCTCAAGCCAGTGTGTATTAAAATACCAAAAAAATCGTACAATCAAATTCGAAATGTGGACTAGTTTCGAACTTATTTGTTCTCATCAGCACAATATACGAAGAGATTGTACGAGCGCATTACGGCTATTTGCCATCCTATTATCATCCTATTAGCCATCATATTATACTGGGGCCTCTCCCAAGAACCGCGCGATGGCGCTGCTGAAACAAGTAATTTTGTAAGTCTATAACTTTACTTTGCTTGTGGATGGCAAATAGCCGTAATGCGCTCGTACAATCTCTTCGTATATTGTGCTGATGAGAACAAATAAGTTCGAAACTACTCCACATTTCGAATTTGATTGTACGATTTTTTTGGTAATTTATATAAGATCTTCAGAAGTTCCCAACGATAAAAATCGATATCACATGACCCCGGGGTCTGGGGTGTATGGAATACCCCCCAGGTACACTTACCATTATTCAGAACCATCAAAATTTATTATTTTTCGTTAAATCTTTTTCAATTTTCGCTTGTAATCCGGGAGGGGGGACAGCAGGTGATATTTTTCATAACTATCCCAGTACCGTTTTAGGCTTCTATACAAAGTATAGCAAGAAGCCTTTTTCTTAATACCGAGGGACGTAAAAGTGAAAGTTTTCTTTCGCAATAAATTAAGTGTACATGGGGTGTATTCCATACCCCCCAGACCTCTTGGTCCTAAATGAGTTCCTGATAAGCATCCATTTGTTTTCATTACTCTAAGTCAGCGCCGCGCCGTAGCAAGGCAAATCGCAATGGGTGCGCTAAACCTCGACAAAACCCAATAAATAATAGTTTAAAATTATCAAAATGATAAGAATCTTTTGGGAGGGGGGCGCATATATTCAAATTTGTCTCAGGCGCCAGAAGAGCTTGCTACGGCGCTGGTAATACACTTTAATTTCGAGATGGGTTTTCATGGCAGTTTGCCGATTGCCTACCGTGAAGATATGATCAGAATAAAGTTATTACCCTAGTCCAGATTCAAACTGGGTATTTCGCCTTAGCAGTACATGCACTTTAATGCTAAGCTATGACCGTTTCTCAATCCATAACGCAGCGTTTCCCAAATGTCTCGAACTTGCGGACCCCCAAAATTAGACACTAGTATCATGGGGACCCCCAGAAAGAATTTCGTTACAGAAATAAAAATTAAAGCAACTATTGCGTTATTTATTTTAAATGTTCTTTAATGAATTTTTTTTCTTTTTATGTCGTGGGTTCGCGGACCACTATTTGGGAAACGCTGACTTAACGAATTATATTTGTAAAACACAAAGTTTGTATGTTCTCTATTTTTTATTTCTATAACATAAAGCTGCGTTCTTCCCGCAAAACGGCTTGACTTATTCTAATAATCTATAGCTGAAAAGTTAAATTCTTCACGGACATAGATGGAGATTTCAAGAGCTCGGGAAAAATCTGTAACTTATACACTGTTAAAAAATTTTTAAAAAAACTAGTTTTATAGTATCTAAATAAATAATATAGGTTATTAAATATATGCAAAGTTACAAATTTACATGATAAATCTGTACAAAGTTATATCACAAAGAGTTTTCATATAAATTTACATGCTAAATCTATGTCAAGTTATAATTTTACATATTAAAAATATCCAAAGTAATAAAATTAAATGGGTTTATATTCTGATTTTTAACAGCATCTCGGACACGAGATCACAATAAATTTTAAATGTACATTTACATTGAATACTGCACTATACTACAATTAAAATTGTTTACCTAATCTCCACCTCTTTCTATCGGTTGCATCTTGTTCCTCCAAGTTCCTCACTGTCATAGCTTTCTAAAGAAAGATAAATCCCATCGTTCCACGATCTTCTCGGTCTTCCACGCTTTCTTCTTCCTGGGGGTACCCACTTAAGTAACCTCTTTGGCCATCTGTCGTCCTCCATCCTTAGTAGATGTCCAAACCACCGCAGACCACGTTTTTCAATTCTCTGGGTTACTTCTTCATTTGCGTTCATTATCGTTCTTATATGGTCAATTTTTATGTGTTGTAAGCGAGATACCCCGGCACTTCTACGCAGGTAGTCCATTTCGACCGCCTTTAGTCGTCTTTGCATGTTTGCATTTGGACACCAAACCTCACAACCATAACACAGAACCGACTCAACCATAACCATTCCGACCCTTTTTTTATTTTTTGTTGAAATATTTTTGTTGAAATTTAACAAAAATTAAATGTACATCATTTTGTAAATAAATAAATTATTACTACCGGATAAAAAGTGGAGAATGCTAGGGGCTCTGAATTCGATTTTGTGGAATAGGCACATCGCATTGAAAACCAAGAAACATATTGGCAGGGCAATGGTGGAATCGGTGCTCTGCTATGGTAGTGAGGCATGGGTAATTAAAGAAGATATGAAGAAAAAACTTCAGGCTGTAGAGATGGACTATCTGAGACGAAGTTCTAGTGTATCAAGACTGGAACATATTACAAACGAAGAAATACGAAGAAGAATGGGGGCCCAAGATACAGTTACAGACAGAATAGATAGAAGAGGCTTAAAATGGTTCGGACATGTGCTCAGGATGGAAGATCAAAGATAGCCAAAGAAGATCTGGAGATGGAAACCTCCCGGTCAACGAAAAAGGGGAAGACCAAGAAGATCGTGGAACGATGGTATAAGAAGAGGAATGGAAACCTACCAAGTAGAAGAGGAAGACGCTCTTGACAGAGGTGGATGGCGTTTGAGAACCGGGAAGCCGCGTATTGCGGTATAAACCGTGTATATATTGCCATGTTTTGCTACTGTATAACTCAAAAATTAACTTATATAGCGGGGAATAAAATGGCACTTAATTTAACTATGCTCCGACTAGCTTGCATGAAAACTCATTATTAGGGGTCGTAAATTGGGTTCATCTATTTAGTCAAAAAAAAACTCATATAAGCTACCTTAAATAAATAACCTTAAAGAACAAGAAAAATAAACTTATTGTATCTTACACCTGCTTATTTTTGGACTTCACTGCTGTATAATGTTAAATTAAATTAAACGTAATTATTTGTAAACACAATATTGTAATTTATTAAACAAATATAATTATTAAAAAACAAAAGACTGATTTTTTTTTATAAATAGGAATAAATTAAATTTACAAATATGATACAAGAAAAGTTTATAAACCCCCCCCCCGTGTTTAAACTCACGCGCGAACTTCATTTGTTCTACAATTAGATTTTAATACAGTTTGTCGACACAAATTTGGCTTACCGAAGTTTACACGATCGTGTCCCATCGATGTGCATTGAAACAAGGCAGCGTGGAGGCGACCATACAACTGGATCCAATCTCCATACCATAAAAACTCCAGACAGGATGAATGATGAATTGATTTTCTTCGTCTTGTTGGATAAAATACTCAGGTAGGTCCATAAAATGATAATCTTCAATAATTTTCTAATCCAAAAACATAACCATCAAAAAACGTAACCATATGAAATTTGTCAGCGGTCACCAAAATTTTCCGAATAGCGTTCAAAATATCTTCATACAATAATTTTGTGCAAAGCGGAGTGCTATGATGAGTCAAACAAGCTTTCTTTTTGTACTTCTTCCGCGTAATAAAACAAAATTTACCTTTGAGACTAGTTTCGCGAATATATTCTGAAGATGCGAATATATTCGCGAAACTAGTCGCAAAGGTAAATTTTGTTTTATTACGCGGAAGAAGTACAAAAAGAAAGCTTGTTTGACTTATCTTCATACACTTCATGAATCATCAATAAACATTTAATAATTCCCAACTTAACAAGTAAATTATGAAAACCATTTCCAAAATTCAGCTTTCTTCAAAATCACGTCTTTTTTCTCTCGCCGCTCGTTCAATTCTCCCAAAAATACGTCCTCACGCTTCGATGGACACACCGTGAGTCCCCACGCTCCCTTATCCATTTTTCCACCCCACCAAAAATCGTCTATAAGCCCGCGCACTAATTCCTTTTAACGCACAACACTTTTCATTATCCTCTTTCTATTCTTTTACAAATAAATCAATTTTATTTAATTTCTTCCCAAATCTTTTTAACTAAAACAAATAAACCTTCTTTTGCTTTTTCTCTTACATTCTTTCTCAAATATGTGTGCATACAAATTTACTTTTGCTATACTTCCAGATTGAGTTGATGCAAGCAGTTCATCATTCGGAAGTACCAAGAAGATTCAGGTGTAACTATTTAATTGCCATGGTGGTCCTTTATTTGAATATTTAATAATGAGCATTTCATCACAAAATAAACCCAATTACATCAGACCCCCCCCCCCATCTGATAAACAGAACATCGCAATATATATAAAAAAATCCGGGAAAAATCCGGATAAAAAATCCGTTGAAAATCCGGAGAAAATCCGGTAAAAATCCGGAGAAAATCCGGGAAATCCGAAGAACATCCGGAGTAAATGAATTCGGAATAAATCTGATAATATCGAATAAATGACATTTCGGACTCTCATTTAATAACGATGTTGCTCTTCAAAAGTGGCTCGACGACTTCTTCACCTCCAAACCATCGGATTTCTTCAGGCATAGAATCGAAAAACTGCCAGATCGTTGGGAGTCAATCATAAACAATGCAGGAGAATACATTATTGATTAGTTTAGGTATTTTTTTATTTAAAAAATTAAATTTAAAAACAACGCTACGAACTTACTACATAATATGCATCAACCCGATCATTTACAAATCTATTCTATAAAACAGCGGAATCTAATAACCAGTATCCAGTACCATATTCAGTTTATTTGAGTTATTATAATCACTTAACACTTCAATTTTGTTGTAAGTTTAGTGTTAGTTAAACAAAATTAGATATTCATAAGAAAAATAATTTAATTCTTGTATAACGTGCAACTTGGAATCGATAAGGTTGCGTGTATATAAATAAACATAAGCATACTTTTATAATTACTTAATACTGTAATTTATACGACGTATAAAATTAACCTGATAATTTAAAAAAAAACAAATGTGAATGCTGCTGGAATTAGTAATTTAATAAATGTCTTAAGGTTCTGTATGCAAATGCTTAACTTAGTTAAAACAAGAAAGGACGAAGTGGTAGATATTTTAAATAACACTTATTATTATTATAAAAAATTCAAACAAATCAAATTCGTTGAAATGCTATGCGATAAACAAATGGATGAGAACAAAGAGTGCTTAACTATAAAATTAATAAAAATATAGGTACAAATTATTACCTCGAAGTAACAATAATAAACATTTTAATAAATTAATACTGCAAATGTATGAGCTTTCGACAGAGGTTAATACACTTTTCAAATATCTATTAAAATTACTGATTTACAATATTGAGTTTATTTTAGCTTGTAGTTATTTAAAAATTGTATATTATTATGTAATACATTTTTTATCAATTAAATTTTATGTGTACTTCCTTTTCTTTCCAAACAATTAAAAAATTTTTTTACCTGACAATAAAAAGTTAAACAATATTGGGTTAACTATACCGTGTAATTTCTATTCGTGTTCAAATTTTACTTAGAAACTAATAAAGAGCCGCCGCTATTAATATGATAATAATCAACACATTATTTATCCCATAAATTACAAGTCGAAAATTATTGATTCTAAAAATTTATCTTTACATCCTGCATTTCAACCGCACCAGTGGCTTACCGGTTCGAATCTTCTAACCGGGCCCGTACAACCAAAAATATTTATTTATATCTACAGTTTTTTTATTACATTCCATTCTTGTATCAATAATTACAATGTAATCGAAGCTTTTTCTGATAAACTTGTCGGCTTGTAATTACTCACGCTAAAAAAATTACTAACCGATAAGTTTATCAACAGAACCTTCGATTATTCATACAATGCTTCGCACCGAATGAATCACGAAAGATTTTGTAAATTTTAATTAAAATTTAGTCTCCAGGAATAACGGAGATGATTTTTTAACCCTCCTAGTTTGGAAAAATATTTCTTGTAAAACCACCCTTTTAAATTTACATGAAAATGTTTTTTGTAAAAAAAAATTTTTAAATTTATTTTTGGATTACAGAAGAAACTTTTGGTTCAATTAAGATGTCAGAATTTAATTTTTAAAATGTGATTATCAAGTAACAGGTTAATCAATTTTAAGTATTGACATATAAAATTATTAAATTAATACCAACATTTTATTATAAATCATGCACGCAATGAATTGCTATTAATTTGAACCTAAATTTCTAACATGCAAGAAACAATTTGATCAAAATTAACCAGTGGCGCCTGTATTATTTTATTATTAAAGTCATGTTTTATCTAATGTTTACTCGAGTATAGCAATTTGTTCCTTTACTTGGGCTCTTATAATTTGCTCAAAATTTTTTATTGCGATTATGTTGTTCTTATTTTTTTGTGATTTTTTAGCTGTCGATTATTGGCTTCGATAGTGATAAAATTACCATTCGTGCAATGTAAAAGGCTTTTCCTCTCCTTAGGTAAACCTGACCCCTAGAGGGCGTCCCCGGGTAGCGGATAGGGGAAAGTCCTCGCCGGCCATGCCAGCGGGTAAGTGGGAAATAAAACCAGAACCACTGGCGGACCAACAGGTAAAGTTCCTGTATAAGCAGGTCCAAGCTAAGGTTAGAAAGAAAACTACAAAATAATGAAATATGGAAAAGAAGTTGTAGGAAGATAAATACTTATATAATAAGAAGAAAAAGTACAGAGAGTTGGAAACTGAGAAGAAAACTGCGCCAAGAAAAGAAAAAATGGAATGGAAAACTAGGAGAAATTTTTTTCAGGAACTAATGACGGAGAGAAGAAAATCTGCACAGACAGCTCCACGATGAGATTACAGATTACAGGGGCCCTATTCTCGAACTCACTCGAATTTATTCTCATACGAATCATTTCGCATGGTAAGTTTCGCACACGATTGTTCGATCACTCAAAACGGTATTCTCGAACTCACTCGAATTTACTCCGCATGCGAATCATTCCGCATGGTGACAATTACTTGATCACTTTTAAAATAGTATTCTCGAATGGCACACGAATTTTATACCGTGCGAACAAACGGTTCGACCAATAGTATTGCGTCATTATACAGGGAGTTTCAGTTGCAAATGTTGTGTTTGAAAATTTTAAATCGTCAGGGTTGCCAGATAGGCGATTTTCCGCCAAATTAGGCTGTTGAACTAAACCTGTAGAAGAGTAAAAGGATTAAAAGATTAATACCAACCAAAGAAGAACTTCTCTATATAATGGAATCATTTTTATAATAAATCAACTAGTTCAAACACAACAATAATAATAATTTAAATAAGAATCCCAAACTATTAAGTGGAAAGTGAAAGTGGAAAATAAATGGCAGGAACTAACGGAATAGTTAAATTCCATGGCGGATGCTAAGAAGAATTGTAGGCAACGGAGAAAAACTGTGCAAGATGTGAGGGCAAAAGCAAAAAGAAATAACAGCTCCATAAAAACCTACACTGGCGGAACTGGTGGTGGAAAACCAACAAGAAGTGAAAGATTGAGCGAACTTGATAAGAACATTTTAGAATTAATAAATCCAATTGCCATAGGTGGTCATGCAGATATGCAGGAATCTACAGTGGATTTCGATTTGTCAGAACCGGAAGGATCGTCAACTGAAAATAGATCTTTTGAAGATGAGAATTCATACAGCCCTTTATTTGTAAATAATGACTTCATCGACTTCAATAATGTAGCAACAATTGTTGATAATGACAATGAAGAACTAACAGGAAGAAAATCAAGGCGTAGAATAAATTCACACGACTGAGACTACAACACAATATTTTTGCAAGCGAGAAGCTTGCAGAACAATTCAAAGAAAAAATGCAAAAGCAAGACTCGTACCACACAAAGAAAATGGAACTGCTCGAACGAGAAGTAATCGGAAAAGAAAAAATTGCAAATGCACTTGCCGAGATGATCAATAATAAATTATTATGAAACTTTCGATTATAAACCTCGTTTCTTAATATGCTATTTTTTTTATTTATTGATATACAAATTCACTAAATATGACAATAAATTACATAATACTAATTATTTGTATATATAGACACATTTTATGGCTTATTTATTGATATTAATAACCCAGTGCGCATGCGCAACTTTTACATTATCGCACACGAACAAAGTTTTGCCTGGGGGCCTATTCTTGAACTCAATAGAATTGATTCGCATACGAAACTTCGTCACTTTCGCATACGAATGAAGGATTTGTATTCTCGAACCCTTCAAAATGTTTGTCTACGAATACTTTTCGCATGAAATTATTCGTGTACGCCACTTTCGCATACGAACAAAATTTTGTATTCTCGAGCAATCGTCTACGAATACTTTCGCATGAAAACCATTGGAACTACAACGTCTGGGGGTACCCAGACGAAACTTTGTTCGTGTGCGATAATATAAAAGTTGCGCATGCGCAGTGGGGTTTAAATACAAATAGATTGGTTATAACCAATCACAAATATGGGTCTATATAAATGTGATATAACTATAACTGATGAAGTAATAAGTGTGACGGTCGATAATTCCATATCGTGTTTTAAAGTTGTATCGTAATATTGCACAGAATGGCAAATTTTTATGAATTAGGAATGTAGATCCACTGTAGATTCCTGCGTATCTGCATGGCCACTTATGGCAATTGTATTTATTAATTCTAACATGTTCTCATCAAGTTTGCTCAAAGTTTCGCTTGTTGGTTTTCCACCACCAGTTCCGCCAGTGTAGGTTTTTAAGAAATCAAAGAGATTACATAAGTATTAACACCAGATACAAAAATTCCATTACATCGGTAAAAACGTACCCAGGAGCGGACATTGGATCGGATCACAACCCACTAGTCGCCAAATTCCGAATAAAACTTAAAAGAATTGAAAGACGAAATCAGAAAAAACAAATAGATACTCATCGCCTCAAAGATCAAAACATAAGGCAACAAATGGAAAATGATATCCGGATAACCTTAAAAGAGAGAGAAACAGAAAACGAAGAAAACATGACTGAACTGGGCGTGGAAAACCATTGGACGAAACTTAAAGGAGCCTTGCTGGAACCTGCAAGAAAATACTTGGAAAGAGAAAAACCGAAAAAGCGAAAAGACTGGATGACTGACGAAATTATGTCACTTATGAATACAAGAAGAACACTAAAAAATAGAAACAAAGATCAATACAAAAAAATCAATAGAGCGATTAGAAACAAGATACGCAACGCAAAAAGAGAATGGCTCGAGGAGAACTGCAAGGAAATAGAAGGGTTTGGAGCGAGGTATGATTCATTTAATATGCACAAGAGAATAAAGGAATTCAACGACAACAGCGAAAACAAGTGCCCATGCTCACAGATCGACATGGAAACATAGTCGTCCACATAAGTGAAAAACTTGAGATGTGGAAAGAATATGCGGAGAATCTTTTTGAAGATACCAGACAACAACACGCTATCAAATCGGCAAAGAACAGAAAATCTCCAGGACCAGATGAAACAACAGCAGAGCTGCTTAGGTTGATACAAGAAGACCAAATCCATGTACTAGTGAAGTTGTTGAATAAGGTATATAAATCCGGAAGAATACCACAAGAATGGTTGGTATCGGCATTCGTCACTATCCCAAAAAAGACACACGCTAAACAATGCGGTGATTACCGTATGATCAGCCTCATGAGCCACACACTGAAAATCCTCCTTAAAATTATTCATAACAGAATACATATATAAAAAATTGGAAGAAGACATAGGAGAGACACAATTTGGATTTCGGAATGGATATGGAACCCGAGAAGCATTGTTTGCTTTCAATATCCTAGCCCAAAGATGCCTGGATGTAAACCAGGATGTAGTTGCCTGCCTTATTGACTACAATAAAGCCTTTGATAAGGTCAGACACGGCCAACTTGTCGAGATACTGAGAGCAAAACAACTAGACACACAAGATATAAGAATAATATCGAATCTGTATTACGGGCAGAAAGCAACTATTCGAGTGTAAAACGACACGACCGACGAGATCCAAGTTAAGAGAGGAGTTAGACAGGGATGCGTGCTGTAGCCCCTACTTTTTAATATCTACTCGGAGGAGATCATGAGAAAAGCGCTGGAGGGCGAAGAGATAGGGATAAAAATCAACGGAAAACCTATCAACAATATTAGATACGCCGACGACACCGTCCTAATAGCGGAAACGATAGAAGACCTACAACACATTCTAAATAAGGTAGTAACAGGCGAAGAGAAAGGGCTGACACTAAACGACAAGAAGACGCAATTCATGATTATCTCGAAGACACATAGAGTGAACGGGAATATATACATTAATGGTGTCCCATTGATCGTGTGCATAAATATAAATACTTGGGAACATGTCAACAACAACGACTTAACTCAAGATATAAGAATAAGAATTGAAAAGGCCCGGGCAGCATTCATAAGCATGAGGAGCGTTTTATGTAGCCACGACATAAACCTACAACTTAAAATTCGACTAGTTAGAAGCTATGTCTTCTCCATACTTCTCTATGGTGTGGAGACGTGGACTTTAAATAAGAACAGCATTAATAAAATGGAAGCCTTCGAGATGTGGGTATATCGAAGAATACTTGGGGTGTCGTGGACGGATAGGGTGACGAATGTGGAGATCCTCCGAAGAATGAAGAAAGAGCGGGAAATTCTAACTACCATCAAGAGACAGAAGCTTGAATACCTGGGCCACGTGATGAGAGGACAGAAATATCAACTACTGCAGGTGATCATGCAGGGAAAAATCCAGGGAAAGAGAAGTACTGGCCGGAGGCGGACATCTTGGCTGCGAAATCTGAGAGAATGGTATAAGTGTACATCTACCAAATTGTTCAGAACAGCCGTTTCAAAGATAAAAATAGCAATGATGATTGCCAAACTCCGTGGCGGGGACGGCACTTGAAGAAGAAAGAAGGTTTTTATGGAGCTGTTATTTCTTTTTGCTTTTGCCCTCATATTTTTCCAAGTTTTTCTCTATTGCCTCCAATTCTTCTTAGCACCCGCCATGGAATTTAACGATTCTGTTAGTTCTTGCCATTTATTTTGCGCTGTCCTCAAAGTAAAATCTGCCGCGAACTTTCCACTCAATAGTTTAGGATTCGTATTTAAATACTCCATAATGATATTCTTTTGCTCTATGGAAGCATTGGCTACTCGACTTTTCGTAATTCTTTCCTTTTGCATTGTTCTTGTATCGTTATTATTATTGTTGTGTTTGAACTATTGATTTACTATAAAAATTATTCCATTATATGGAGAATTTTTTTGATTGGTACATTAATCTTTTATTCTTCTACAAGTTTAGTTCAACAGCCTAATTTGGTGGAAAATCACCTATCTGGAAATCCTGACGATTTAAAACTTTCAAACACAACATTTACGACTGAAACTTTCTGTATAGTGACGCAATACTATTGGTCGAACCGTTTGTTCGCACGGTATAATATTCGTGTGCCATTCGAGAATACTATTTTAAAAGTGATCGAGTAATTGTCACCATGCGGAATGATTCGCATGTGGAGTAAATTCGAGTGAGTTCGAGGATACCGTTTTAAGTGATCGAACAATCGTGTGCGAAACTTACCATGCGAAATGATTCGCATGCGAACAAATTCTATTGAGTTCAAGAATAGGCCCCCTGGGTACACCCAGACGTTATGGTTTTCATGCAAAAATATTCATAGACGATTACTCGAGAATACAAAATTTCGTTCGTGTACGAAAGTGGCGTATACGAATAACTTCATGCGAAAAGTATTCGTAGACGAATACTTCGAAGGATTCGAGAATAGAAATCCTTCATTCGTTGTAACGCGCTTGCTAGCTCGGTGGAGAGAATGTACTTGAAGTTCGACTCCTTCCCTGGGTTTGGCTTGAATATTCGTTCGAAAATAATAATGAAATACTTTTGATTGAACAGTAATATATTAAAATTAAAATTACAATTTGTAATGTACTATGACATATACGGTGGCTTTTACCCTAGGAAACAGCTGTTTTTACTGCAACAAAACTTATGATCTAAACTAAGACTAACAAACTAAGGTAAATCGGTAACACAAAAATAAAATCGGTCCTCTTCTATGGAATCCTGGAGCTTCAATATAAAATTATGACTTAGCTTAATTTTCATAAACTATTAACTAATACAAATTTCTAAAAAAAATATAAAAATACCTCGCTGGTGTGATCTGTCACAGGTTGGTGAACGTTTGGTTCAATTGTCAGAAGCTTCACTTATTTTTAAATCGTCGCACTAGGTATGTTTTACACAAATTTCTCACTCTGGTTTTATTGTTCTTATTTCTAACACAGATAGAAAATTGGTTTAATGCGGATTTACTTGCAAATACAAAAAATCAACTTTTCCACAGGTATACTAGATAAACTTGGATAAACCGATATTCGATAAAATAATTCGATAAAATATTTTGATCAACAGATATTCGATAAAATACTTTGATCAACAGATATTCGATAAAATGATTCGATAAAATACTTCGATAAACAATTATTCGATATTTTCGGTAACGATAATGAAGTACCTAACTAGTACCTCGTTGTAGCAGTATTGCTTTTCTGATCCTTCTGCTTGGTCACAAGTCTCTTTTATTTTCTTCCTGAAACGACTCAGTCAGCAAAAAAACGTTTGGTGACCAGCTTGTTATTTGCCGCGGTTCTTTCCCGAAATTTTGAGATAGAGTTATTTAAATCAGAAAAACTGTATTCTGTTACACAGTTAAATCAATATTTAATACTTTGTTGCTTTGTTCTTGTATCGTTTTTTGGAACGTTACAATACCGACGCTACTTGATCAGCAAAAATATCGCCTTGCGAGCTTGTTGTTTGTCGCGGTTCTTTCCGGTATTTTCGGGATGAGATCATTTGAATCAGCAAAACTGTGTTTTTACATTAAACTACGTTGCACAGTATTAATATTTAATACTTTGTTTTTAATACAATTTAATACATTTTTTGGATCGTTACACGTATGCGAAAGTGACGAAGTTTCGTATGCGAATTAATTCGAGTGAGTTCGAGAATAGGGCCCCAGGAAACATTCGCCAGTCGTGATTGGCGTAATTCGTACCATTAGTCCATACTCAAAATATTCTTGAGTCGGGCCTGCCAAAAAGGTCCACGACTAATCGGTAAGCCTATAGGCCTCGCGCCTCGCAAAATAATAATAATAATAAAAGAATAATATAATGCGAAATAGTTAATAATCTTGACCATATAATAAGTAATATTAATATCTTCAGCGCGTTAAACTAAAACCATAAAAATCTATTAATCTTGTTCAGAAAAATTTAATCCAAATTTATGATCATAATAAATGTTCTTTACATAAGAAAATGTTAATTTGAAAACTATACTGACAAAGTGTCGAGTAGATATTAAAACGCATTGTTTATGATTTTGAAAAATCCACAAATTTAGTCAAAAGTCAAGCTTAATCCTAGTTAATGTATACGAGTTTGTTATAAAAAATAAATTATACATTTAGATAGGCAATTTTAATATTTAATGTTCTCGAAATACCGTGCTATATTTGTTTTACTAATTTTCTCTTTTTTATACATCAAACTGGTCTCAAATAATAAAAAGAACCAAATCCTGTTCGTTTATAAATAATAATCTATCTACTTCAGAATCTAATTCTATGAATCTATGAGGACAATGAAACGTCTTTCGTATAGATGTAAAAAATAAATTATATTTCATTATCCATTATGCATGGTTTATTAATTACAAATGTTTCGTTGAAATCTTATTTTATAACTCTCGGCATTAAATCTGACAGTTACAAAATAAATCTGATATTAATTTGAAAAATAAACAATACTTAAAAAAAAATTGAAAAATATTTTTACTCTAAAAATTGCGTTTACATGGATATGGATTTAAAACCGCGTGTGAATTTACGTAGGTAAACATTTTTTTAATTCTTTTGCTTTCAATTTTTTTATTATTCCCTTTCAAAAATTTATATGTGCAATATAAATCCATTCCAATCCATTGTTGGCGTAAAACTTCTATCGACATAATTAAGCAACGCAACATTTGGATACCTAAGTCTTTTATTGATAAATTTAATGTCTTCCGCTATAAACTAATAACAAAGGATAATTTTTGTGGCACCGGGTTTAAATTTTTAATTTAAATTATAAAATGCATCACTTTATTATTCATGGAACAATGCAGTTCTCTAAACCAGTAATGAAATTGATATTTTATTGGCGCAGTCGATATCTGTTTATGTTACTGACATTTACTTACCGGATAATTGAAACAATACCCACACAAACTATCGATAATTATGTTGAAATTGAATTGTGCACAAAAAATTAAGAAAATCTTACAGAATAAGAACGTTTCGGAGTATTTAATTTAGGTATACAGTTACATGTTATTGTTGATCATTTGACAATGAAAAACCCTGTTCCAAATTTTAAATTGAGGTAAAGTCAGTTTATCTATTAACAAACCGATCTTTCCGTTTCTAATTGCGGAATTCTTCGGTATAAAATAAGAATAGGTAAACAGACCGACTGTGACACACAACAATAAGAAGAAAGGTATAAAAAGAGCCGTTTTCATCTCATCAACCAACGACGACCCAAGTTCCCAACTAAAAGTATAACAAACACGTCCACCATTGTTATTTTAAATGTACGTGTATTTTTGAAAACTTTGTCGAAACTCAAAAACATTAAGTGAAGGTTTTGCTTAAAAATGACAGAACTTTTCTAATACATAACCATAAAAAATGTACTGAACACAGGAACGTCATCATTCCCGGGTAATTAATTATATATGTACATATAAAATATAATTCGCAAGTAGGGGTGCAATTTGGATTAATCTCTAACCCCCCCCCCCTTTCCCTAACTCTGCCTATGCCGGTAGATAACCGTGCTAAGACATTCTAAACGATCAGTTAAGGTTCGAATCTTGGGTATTAAAAAAATGTGTAATTTTTTTACACCTTTTTAAGACTTTAACAGTTGAACAATTTGAAGAAGCTTATATGTTGTAACACTAAATATTTTGTATTGTTTAATAAAAAAAAGTTAAACTATTATATCAACCGTGTAATGTAGGCGATTTTTAAAGAAATACAAACTATATCATGCCTTGATAACCGTACAACTTTGCGGTTAATACATTTTAAGAAATTTAAAGCAATCTCATTTTTTGTTTCTGCATTTACACGGTAGTGTAATACAATTTCCATGGATTCCAAAAAAGAACTCTTCTACCGACCTGTTTAAGTAAAGTCCATTTAATGTACACAATGGCCCACCTACGTTGATAAATACTACCTGTTATAGCGCGTCCGTATCGAATTCTTTCAAAACTTGACATTCTTTATATTAAATTTACAGAAAAATCCCAAAAAACAATTTAATTCGAAAATTTATCACATATTTTTCAACAATCGCTTGCCGCTCATATTAATTAATAACTCAAACCATTATTGAGTGGTGTTATGCAATATGTAATTAACAGTGCATTGCCTTGTCTTTATGACGCTGTGGAATACAAAACCACAATCTTGTAGCTCTTTGATTGAACTGGTTTTTACCTTGTGTTACAAGCAATGCTAGACCATAACTTACAGAATGGGACCTACTGGATTCTGGATTCTGGATTATAAGTGGAAGGCAAGAAAACTCACACGCACTTAGGCCACTAAATTGGGCCCATTGTGCTACCTCCAATTTCAGCGACCCCGCGCCCCGTCATTCCCAAAGCCATCCCAACTGGAGGATGAACTCCAGGATCCTGGCGGGTGGGGTGCCACTGATTCTGGCCATGTCGGGCCAGAAGTCTCCCAACATGGATCCTCTCATAGAAGTCAAAGCTGGGCAGTAACAAAGCACATGCTCAGCTGTCTCCTCCTCTTCGTTGCATCCACGACATAAAGGGTCATCTGCAAACCCCATATTGTGGAGATGTTTATTTAATCTGCAATGTCCAGTCAGTATCCCTGCAATTATCCGCAGATTGACTCTGGACAGCTTCATATAGTATCTTGCATGTTTCCACGAAGGCACGCGTATTGCTGCTCTAGCTTGGTTACATGTAGTTCCTTGTAGCCATCTGCTGGTGTGCAGTTCTAGGGTATAGTGTTTTAGGAGAGTATCTATGGTTTTGACGGCGGGCGTAATCATCGGCTCCGGGCCGCAGGGAAGACCATTGGAGCCATTTCTTGCCAGCTCATCAGCCTTTTCGTTACCCTCGTTACCTTTATGTCCCTTGACCCAGCAGAGAGAAAGGACATTTTGAGTTGATATATCATTCAGCGCCTGGATGCAATCAAGCACCAGACCAGAAGTGACTTTGTGGCCCCGAAGTGCCACAAGAGCCGCTCTACTGTCTGATAGTATTTGTATGTTTTTGTTCAGAATACTCCTATCCTGAACTATTTTTGCGCAGTGTGGTATACCCACAAGCTCCGCCTGGAACACAGATGTATATTTACCCAGCGGTATACTTATGTTTAGATCAAGTTCAGCAGAGAAAATTCCTGCACCCGATCCAACATTATTTTTGGAGCCATCCGAAAACAAATGTACTATATCGTAATCGAATGTTTCGTTTGCGTTTAACAGTACATTGTATTTCCTGTCAAATATATATTTAGGGTGGATTTTGTCGGATTCAAGTAGCAGAAAAGGTATTCCTTTGGAATATTCCTCCAAGATCTGCATATGGCCCGCAGTTCCTCGCCTGTGAGTCCAGGCTTTCCAACTGCGCAACCTGAGAGCTGCCTTGACCGCCGTTTCCTGCACATGAAGATCAAGTGGAGGGAGGCAGAGAAGGGTCTCAAGCGCTACGGTTGGGGCCGTTCGCATCACTCCAGTTACAGCCAGACAAATTGATCTCTGGGTCTGGTGTAGAGAGGACGCTGTTGTTACTTGTTTGGTTCTGGGCCACCATACAAGGGATCCGTAGCAAAGCATGGGTCTAATGACTGCCGTATAGAGCCAGAGGGTGATCTTGGGGGATAAACCCCACGACCGTCCCATTGCTCCCCGACACTGCCAGAAGGCCATTCTCGCTTTCTCTTGTTTCATTTGTAAATGTTTGCCCCAATTCAGCTTCTTGTCCAGTATTATTCCCAGATACTTGACTTGATCGGCTATTTTTAAGGGAGTCCCTGTTAAGCTAGGCATGACCATGGTCGGTAGCTTTTTCTTTTGGGTGAAAAGAACAAGCTCTGTCTTTGCCGGATTAACCGAAAGAGAGTGCTCCTTACACCACTTCTCTAAAATCTTGAGAGCATCCTGCATTAGGGCGCATAAGACATTCTCAAATTTTCCAGTAAGCAGTATGACGAATTGGACCTACAATTTAACGTGAAATCCGAACCACAGCAAGTCCAACCAGGACTAGCTGTCCTAGTACTGGTCAAGATAAGCCAGACTAGTTGACATGGATTATTATTTTTCACAGAAGAATAAGGAATGCAGTTGTAGGTCATGGCCAAGCCCAAATTGACAGCGTCAGATTATGATTATTTTTATTAAAGATTTTATGACAGATGCGAATTCCATTTTGATCATTGGTGCGTATATACATACAACAAGTGGATCACGTCTGCGGAATATCGTATCTTTAAATTTAGGGTTCCAAAACATTTTCATTCATAAATTGACTTTTTTACACGAATCTGTTGTTATCTAGAAAATAGAAATCTCAGTTATGGTCTCGTTGGCCAAATTGTATGGCCTTGTTGTTTTGGAATGATAACCTGATCATTATTGCAAAAATAATGAACACGTTCCGAAACAAGTTTTTGTTGGAACAATGATTTTCGTGCTAGATGGTTTGCCGGTGACTTGAAGAGCTTCACTTAAATATGTAAATCAGTATTAGTCTGTTTCTTTCTACTGCTAAATAAAGGCCTTCCCTATTATTCTCCATCTCTCTCTATATTCTGCCAAGTTCAACCATCCAATACTTGCCATTTGTTTTAGTTCGTCTCTCCATCGTGTTTTTTGGCGTCCAGTGCTTCTTCTGCCATTGCAGCATCCTCCTTGTCCTTTCATTCTAACCATGTGTCCTGTCCAATTTCACTTCAACTGGGATGTCCTTTCCACCACGTCCCTAAGCCCTGAATAATCTCTTATCCAGTCATTTCTCTTATGATCTCTTAAAGTTATATTTAACATTTGTCTTTCCATTGCTCTTTGTATATAACTCTAAATTACCAGAGCCGTAGCAAGGGTGAGGCGACGGCGCCATTGCAATGGGGGCGCGTAATCTTGACAAAACCCAATAAATAATAGCTTAAAATTTTCAAAAAGATAAGAATCTTTTTTTGGGGGGCGCATATATTCAAATTTGACTGAATTCCAAAATTCGACAACGATTTTATTTGCAACATCGCCTAAAATTCCCTGCTAGCCTTTTTCCCAAATGGGGATTTCAATCCTCTACAGTAGTTTTTCGTCTATAACTCGCTTACTTTCAATTTTAATGAAAATTATCATCAAATCAAAATTGAAGAGTACAAAATTCTCTATAAAACAGATTAACAAAATTTGCGTATATCATACTAAGTATTTATGAAATAAAAAGAAAATCCAGAGAAAACAATTGAAAAAAGTTTTGAATAATTCTTATTCTGAATAAAAATTTCGTACATTTAAACTTCACCATAGATGGTGAACAAAACAAAACAAGGTTTCAGGATTTACTTCAGATCTGAAGTAAATTCTGAAACCTCGTTTTGTAGGGAATTTTCTCCTCTTCAATTTTGGTGCAATGACTAGAGGAAGGGGATTTTAGGAAACTTGATTCCAACCCCCGCGTTCTTCTTCATTTCCTTTTAACTGACTGAGTAACCGGCAAAAACATCACATTATTATACCTAGAGACAATTATTCAAATATATTTAAATTGAAAAGTGAATAAATTAGGAGAAGGTGGCAAGAAGTACCCTTCCTAACTTATGTGATGTGAGTAACCACTCAAATTGTAGGTTCAAATAATACTGATGTTATTAAGTTTACATACACTATTTATACAAAACTTAATGCTAAATTATCACATTTTAATTTTAAATTAAAGTTATTAACCTGATGAGTAAATGTTTTTGTTACCTGCTTATAATATTTTATGCTTAAAGTACGGAAGTGCATTTTGCTTATTTATAGTTTAAATGAATTACATTTTAATTGACCTACTAAAAGTGCGATGAATGCATTTTTTGCTTTATTAGCACTTCTTTAAGTAGGTTGATACAATTATGCGTTTTTGCTTAATTTACTTATATACAGGGTGGTTGGAAACGACAACCCAACCAACCAACAAAACCCTGTTTAATTTTAAATTGAACAAAAAGAAAAATTCCTATCGAATAAAATAATCTTCATATTCGAGGAGAGGGGTATTGCGTTACCCTGCCATGGGAACGGCGATTCTGACATACTATACATATTTTATATAAGATCTTCAGAAGTTCCCAACGATAAAAATCGATATTACATCACCGGGGGGGGGGTCTGGGGGGTATGGAATACCCCCCAAGTACACTTGCCATTATTCAGAACCATCAAAATTTATTATTTTTCGTTGAATCTTTTGCAATTTTTGTTTATAATTCGGGAGGGGGGCAGCAGGTGATATTTTTCATAACTATCCCAGTACCGGTTTTCTTAATACCTAGGAACGTAAA
The DNA here is from genome assembly GCA_932274525.1 of Podabrus alpinus. Lineage (NCBI taxonomy): Eukaryota > Metazoa > Arthropoda > Insecta > Coleoptera > Cantharidae > Podabrus > Podabrus alpinus. Next base: position 88,587,806 of record OW026455.1, on the reverse strand, counting down.
AATGAAAATTTTTCTTTCGCAATAAATTAAGTGTACCTGGGGGTATTCCATACCCCCCCCCCCCAGACCTCTTGGTCCTAAATGAGTTCCTGATTAGCATACATTTGTTTTCATTACTCTAAGTCAGCGCCGCGCCGTAGCAAGGCTGATCGCAATGGGGGCGCTAAACCTCAACAAAACCCAATAAATAATAGTTTAAAATTATCAAAATGATAAGAATCTTTTGGGAGGGGGGCGCATATATTCAAATTTGCCTCAGGCGCTAGAAGAGCTTGCTACGGCGCTGTAAATTACCTCGCAGTGGACTTTGTTAAACTCCAAGTTTCTAAGCCGTATGTCAGGATAGAAATAATACATTGATCGTACACGCGTTCTCTAAGCGACATTGGTAATTTGGACTTTAAGATATATTTTAATCCTCCAAAAGATCTCCATCCCAACTTGGTTCTTCTAGTTATCACAGATGTCCTATTATCTTTTCCAGTTGTCCCAAATATATAAACTCATGTACTGCTTCCAAGGTGTTGTCATCAAGTATAATGCGGATCTCGTCGTGGTCGATTACATTCGACATAACTTTTATTTTTGCTTTATTTGCAAGCTTGCCAGTTTAGATGCCCTTTAAAAGTTTCCTTCCAACGTTAGATGTGGGACCTGTATTTACCAATCTTTTTCAAATTAGTTCTATGAACATTAGTTTGTACATCTTAGAGAACTCGTTAGACTGACCTTCAATGTGTCTTTATCGTGTTTTTTTATTGTTACGATGATAAATCATTTCATCACCCCACAAAATTTGACGATACATGGTACACACCATCTTAATAAGAAATAAAAATGCAAATTTAAGGATTTGTCCAAAAGGGGATTTGTTTCCTTGTTTTGGTCCTTTAAAAAGTAAAAAAGTTAACGTGTAGACTTGTAGGAAAACGACTGTAACTTCATCTACAGTGGTCTGAATTTTTTAAAATAAAAATTGTTCTGTAAAGATAAATGAACATTCTATTCAAATATTCAACTACATTTTACTTTTTCAACCCCTAACTACATTAATTTTATAATACTGGCCCTAATTTCAACCCCTATTTCTAATAGGATTTCTTTGTTTGTTCATTTTTTTACTGTTTTTTTTTAGCAATTGTGCTGAGCATGCATACCAAATTTGATCATGCGATGACCATGGGTTCGGTTACTAAAAATTAATTAAGTATGGCGAGAGATGGACAAAATCAAGGAAACGAATGCCCTTTTGGACAAATCCTTAAATTCGTATTTTTTACTTCTTACTAATAAGATGGTAGGTATGTACCAAGTTTCGTCAAATTTGGTGCGAGGGGAGTAAATTCTTCAGTTGCTTTGAAAAGGAATTACCTTTGTTTTCAAAAATTCATAACTAAAAAACCAACATTGCAACAAATCCAAATACCGGCATAATTTATTTGGCTTTTAGAATCACCAAAAAATTGGGATCTTGATTGCCGATATTTTACATTGGGCTTTCTCTTGTTAGTATAGAGATAATGCTTTTAAATTTCAGGATCGTATTTGTAAAATCCAATAAGTTGATCCATCAGATCAACGCGTGGTGATGGCAATAACTGGCCCGAATGGCAATTCGTATTGAAAATATTGATGGACGGTGACGATTCATTGCAAGTTTCCGATGGTAGGAAACCAAAACCAGGAGCAATGGAAGTTACAACTTTGAGTGATTGGAACAAGTTAAACAATGCCGTCAAGGAGCTTATAGTGATAAGCATGTCAGAGAAACCTCTCCAATATCTGATTAATTGTGAAGCCGCGTACTGTGGCAGAAATTACACACAATTTTTGTTTTCAAGTCGGAGGAATGTCTGGAATTGGTACAGAAACAGTTTTTTGAAGCAAAATGGGCTATAAATACCACAGTGGTAAAACACATTTCTAAGTTAGAACAATTGGCGAATCGGATTAAAAAACTGGTTGGTGCAATACTGGAGTCTATGGTAAAAACCCGAATACTTTCGAGATTACCATTAAAATTTAACCATTTTCATAGTGCATGGAATTCGACGCAATCAAAAAAGAGAAATTTTGAGAATTTAACGGTACGACTGTTGACGGAAGAATTTCGTCTACAGAGGCAGAAAATGGAAGTAAGCAAGGATTCGGACAAAAATGAAGAATCAACGACAGCTTCGGTAATTAAAAGAAGTACTAACGTGAAGTGTTATAAATGTGAAAAGAATGGTCACGTGAAAAAGAATTGTCAATCCGAAGTTCAAAATGTTTTAAGTGTGGATCAATCAAACATTTTATGAAAAATTGTCACAGAAACGAAAGTGAGGAACCAAATGCGTTTATTGGAAATATCGATATTTTTTTGCGAGAATCACAATCAATTAAATAATAATTTAATAATAATACGCTTTAATTTGTTTATCTCAAAGAAATTACCACATTTTGTTATACCTTCATCAAAAAAAGAAATAACGTTATCTAGTTAATTTCCACTTTATTTCCTTTGTTTGAATTTGACAGTTGAAATTATATTTTTGTAAAACTGAAGACCTATAATCAAAAACATTTAATAAAATGTGTGAAATAAATCTATATTAGGTGTTATAGACAGCTTCAACCTTTTTAAAAGAGCAGCAGGTTATACCAAAAGAGATAATCTTCTAATATTATTAACAAGTTTAATGAAACATTTGACACCTGCCTAATCTTGTTATAAACACCAGGGTTTCGAGTCCTGCTATTATTACACAAAGGATGGTTAAAACCGCCCTCTTATAGATTTTATAACCAAATTTTGACTTACTACCCCTGAAATGTTTGAAAAAGACCCCAATAATGGTTTTTAAATTGTTGCACTCTGCTGTGTTCAGTTAATAACCGGATGTTTTTAAGATTCAATTGAGCACTTTTATGAGTATAAGATATAATTTTATTCGTCGATATATAATTTATACCGTGTGAATAGTAAAAACTAATTCATTAGTGTAACAATAATAGGCATGCTCAACGACTGTAAAAAGCGACAATTTTAAACAATGAAATAAAAAAAGGTGATAAATCTCGAAAATTATAAAATATCAGGTTGATGCATAAGCTCGTAACGTTTTTGGTTATATCAATGTCATAATGACATATCAATGTCATTTTAATGCCGTAGAATTGTTTTATTGAATACTTGTTCAATTTTTCAATTTGTAGAAAGTTAGGGGTAATTGTTGGCTAAATAAAATGGAGTGTCAAGTACAAAAAAAATTAACATTTCCGACATATCCTTTTGGATGAGTTTAACCGAGGAGTTAAGGCATCGGAGGCCGCTAGAATCATTTGTGCCGTTTACGGAGAGAACACCATCGTAGAAAGTACTGCAGGAAAATGATTTTCTCGTTTCAAAAAGGGGCATTTTGTTATGAACGATTTCCCACGTTCAGGGAGACCATCCGGCTTTGATGAAGACCGATTAAATGCTTCAATTCGTGATTATTATCAAATTATTATTAAACAGCATTACATTCTATGTAGAACTGAGCTATCCCTTACGAGACTTACAAAATCCTTTTTGCGAGGGGGATTAGTCCTCATCTATATACATTACAATTAATTCCTTGCTTTTCATAACCTGGGATGTGTTTTCGCTTTCCTCACTATTGATTTCCACCTCTTTCGGTCGCCGCACATCTGCCTCCAGTTCACCACTCCAATCACTCTCACGTCCTTCATCGCACCGTCCCACCATCGCAATCTCGGTCTTCATCGAGTACGAACTCCTTGCGGTTTCCATAATGTTAACTTTTTTGTTATCTCCTCATCACCACTCCTCATAACATGGCTCAGCCATTTTAATCGCTACGCCTTCATAAACCTCACCACATCCCCACCTTCCATCTCCTTTTGGATCTCATAATTCATCTTCGCTCTATATTCGCCATCCACTTTCGTCGGCCCAAGAATTGATCTCATCACCTTTCTTTCGAAGACTCTCAGATTTTCTTCCTCTTTTCGAGTTAAGCACATTGTTTCTGATGAATACGTTACCACCGGTCTTATCAGAGATTTGTATATTTGGATCCTTGTCTTTTTTGATACTTGATTATCTTTTAATATCTTCCTATTTGCAAAATATGCTCTGTTGCCAGATTGAATCTTTGCTCTAACTTCTGTTGTTCTGTTGTTATTGTCGTTTATTTGTATTCCAAGATAATTAAAATTTGCAAATTGTTCAAATGTGCAGCCGTTTATTTCCATTACATTTCCATTATCGTTGGTTTCTCTCTGACACTTCATAAATTTCGTTTTTCCAATATTCACCAGCAGGCCTCTTTTATTGCAACAAAGATGTCTTTCATTCCTTTTTTTGTTCTGGAAATAATTACTACATCGTCAGCGTATGCTATTATTTGGCTTTCCTTGTTGATTATTGTTCCATTACACATGGTTTTCCTGATTATGTTCTCCAGTACTAAACTAAACAGTGTTGCCGACACCGCGTCACCCTGTCTAACGCCACAGTTCACCTCAAATTCTTCCGTTTCACCTGCTGGTGTCTTTATTTTGGCCGTTATCTTCTCCAATGTCATCCTAACCAATCTGATCAATTTCGCTGGTACCTTCAACTCTTTCATGGCTTCCATCAATTTCCGTCTGTTTACCCTGTCGAACGCTTGTCTAAAATCTACAAAAAGCAAATACAAATCCATTCCATATTCTCTACTTTTCTCTATTATCTGCTTCAAAACATGTATCGCTCCAACTGTCGATCTCCCCCTTCTGAACCCAAACTGGTAATCTCCAATCGTCTTTTCTGTGTATTCTACCAGTTTATTGTTTATTATCATTGATAAAATCTTATATGCCACGTTTAGAAGAGTTATGCCTCTGTAGTTGTCACACACTTCAGCATCTCCCTTCTTCCTCAGCGCTATTATGATTCCTTCGCTCCATGTTTATGGTATCTTTTCTTGGTTCCAGATTCTTTTCACTAGATTAGTTATTTCATCATGAAGCGTTTTGTCACCATACTTAATCATTTCTGCCCTTATCTCATCGCCACCAGGCGCCTTCCCGTTTTTAAGCTTTTTCATTGTTTGCGCAATCTCTTCCTTATCCGGTTCTATTATTTCGACTTCGTCTACCGGCGGATCTAGTTCAATTTGTTCAAGTTCGTCATCGCTTTATGTATGCAAAATCTTCTGGAAATGCTCTGTCCAAATCTTCTTCGCCTTCTCTGGTTTGTCTTCCAATCTCCCCTCGTTGTTTCTTTCTCCCCTTGTCTTTACTGCCCTTGTACTACTTTTGTTCTTAACGTGTTGATAAAACTTTTTCATATCATTCCTGGTGTTGCTTTCTTCTATTTCTTTCATTTTCTCATCCCATCACATGTTCTTCTTTTGTCTATGTAACTTATTCGCTTCCTTTCTCTTATTTTTACTGTAATTCGCATAGTCACCTTCTTCGCTTGTTTCTAACAATTTAAGTCTTGCAAATCTTTTTTCACCCATCCTCTATTTACACTCTTTATCAAACCATTTCTTCCATTTCAGTCCTTCGCTATAGCATATTGCTTAGTGCTTTCTATTATACACCCTGCTATTGTATTCCATCCTTCATCTATTTCGGCTGTTATTCCGTTCTTTTTGTTTTCTAGTTCTCTTTTTAACCTTTCCTCATACTCCAATGCCACTGTCTCATTGTTAAGTTTTTCGGTTGCGAATTGTCTCGTCGTCTGCTGTTTTATCCTTACCAGTGATGTCTTTTAATTTCAGAAACCACCAAGTAATGGTCCGTGTCCGCATTAGCACTCCTGTAGGATCTTACATCTCTTATCGACGTGATTGACAAACAATTCGTGATGATCCATGTCAATCAACTCGGGAATTGGGCAATATAATGAATTGTGACCAATCAACTATCGTACGACATTTGCATTCCATGGACAAAGTTGAAAAGTTGGGTGTTTGGGTGCCATACGTTTTGAGCGAAAACAAAAAAAATCAGAGTGTTATCATTTGTGCTTTTTTGCTTGCTCGTCATCGTTTAGCTCGTCAACAACATCGGCCGTTTTTGTCCCAAATTGTTACTGGTAACTAAATGTGGTGGTTTTTATATTTAAAAAATTAAATTTTAAATTTAAAAAACGCTACGTACGATAGTTAGTATTAATTACGATTATTTTGTGATCAACCTTAATAAAAATCAAATTTACAGGTTATGTTAAAGTACCTATATTGTCTTAGTTGTGTAAACGTCCTTTTAATTTAGTTAAGCGGCTTCAGAAGACATAATTAATAGGTAATTGCATTTGTTTACATTCTACCACTAATGAATGTAAAAATAATTTGCTTGATCACGATTACTTATTTTAAATAGCAAACGTAAGAAATCTGACAGTAATTATTATGAGTTGAATAAAACTAAGTTAGGTTTAAAATTTTAATTATAATTTCCATTTCATTTAAATAGTAACTGAAGTTTTAATATAATGTGTATTAATTACTAAATCTAATTATTCAGTAAAAATGCAATGGTGTGTTATTATACCGAGTGTACTTTAACATAATGAATGAAATATTTACTTTAATCTCTACCATTAAGCATAACCTTTTGGTAACAATATGTGGTTAAATTAAACCGTTCAGTATTCATGCATTTTATTAAAATAGTTAATTAGTTTAATTGTTTGTAAAATCATATATACACTTACAATTACTTACGCCTGGTGGTTTTGCTAAATTATATTTAAACTATTTTTTTTTCTATTTCCATAATTCTTTTCTAATAAGGGGTCATCCATTAATTACGTAAGGGTTTTTTGGGGGGGAGGGGGTATTGGATATCTTACGGACCCTTACGTAGGGGGAGGGGTCCGACGTATTCCTTACGTAAGTTTCTTAAAATATTTTTTTTAATTTTTGTATTTATTATTATCTATCTAAATATATAAAAATGGATGTATGTATGTTCCCTATAGACTCCTAAACCGTTTGACCGATCGGAAACAAATTTGGCACAGTTATTATGTAGGTCCCTGCGCATGCTTTTGTATTGAAATAGTGCAAAAATTCGCAAAGGAGGGGAAAGTTAATTTTGAGTAGTCTGCCTTCCTTTAAGGAATCTCGATAATCCATTCATGCGCGTCCCTATGGGACGCGCATGAATGGATTATCGAGATTCCTTAAAGGAAGGCAGGCTACTCAAAATCAACTTAAAAAACAATAATGAATGCTGTCAAACTGTCAACCGATTGACAATGCAAATACGCGTGCACGTGCTTTACGTTTCTATTTGACCAATCTTAACCAAATTTGGTGTAGAAGTTATTTACAATGCTACGAAAAACATAGGCTACTTTAGTACCTTGGAGTGAGGCCGAAGGCCGAAAAACCACGGTCTACACGTATGCCTGCGATACTCTTGAGTGAGGCCGAAGGCCGAACAACCACATCCCACACGGTCTAGACGGCTAAAGGCGGCTGGTAGGCCGACTGGGCCAGCTAGTATAATATATTATTATTCGTATTTTATAAATATAAGGGGCGTAGAGGGGGGTCAAAATTAATTTTCTTTTAAATAATCCTTACGTAAGATGTGGGGGGGGGGGGGGTTGCCACAATCTTACGTACCCTTACGTGGCGGGGGGAGGGTGTCCAAAATTACAAAAATCATCCTTACGTAATTAATGGACGGCCCCTAACAGAATACTTCGTAATACATCTAACCGATATGCTCGAATGCAAATTTCACTATTTTTGTACCTCATCGGCGACGAGAAGAATTTTGCTCTTCTTAGTTAAAATTAAAGCAGTTTAAAAATTAATGTAAATAATTTATAATAAAATGTAAATTAACAAAATAGAACAGAATGAAAAATTACTTTTAAAGTAGTAATTACATATTTTAATCTAATGAAAAAAAAAATTCGATAATTACCTCACAAAAATGTGCACATAAGTTTCTCATCCGTATAAATAATCAACTTTTAGACAATGCTCCTTCCTCAATAATTCGTCTGTTTACTCGTGTACAAAATTATACAAAAAAGTGTTTAAAATTAATTGCATTAAAAAAGTTATTCAAATTCGAAAAGAAACAAATGAGGAATTTCAAGCTTCTGTTGTATTTCGTGTCATCACGTTTATATAGACTAAACGGAATACTTCACGAAATCAAAATTTTCAGGTAAAATTAATTTTTCTATGTAAACGTTGTATTGTGTTTTGAGGTGTTAAAAAGGATCGTTTTTTAAAAAATTAGAAGCAATTTTAAATTAAATTTTAAATAATAGAGGAGTTACATCCTTCGCACCTGCCGATTGGAATCTTTTATCTTTATATTGGCATTTGGCACGTTACCCCATAATTAATATAAAAATTATACATCTCTCGGTTAAACTTGAAAATGCATTGAGTTTATCAGTATTTTCAAATAATAACCCCTTTACCCTATAAAACACTCCGTTGTTATTTAATTATTAGTTTTGTAGACTCTCTTATCGATAAATCGGCATTTATAGAAAAAAATTGGGGATGGATATAATTTGTGTAAAACGAACCTTATAAAATTAAAATACAATATTCGTTAATTTAATGGCAATACGAAAATAGGAAGCATCCCGTATTGTAAAAACTCATAACCACAACAAAGGGTGACAACTGACTATAAGCAACAATTATGTCCGCTTTAGTCACAACACGGGGTTGACGAATTATTTGGTTATTTAAATGAAATGTATGTACCGAGATCGTTAAATTATAACAAAAAAAATTATCTATAGAACGACCGCCCTTTCTGCTTATATTCAACAATGATAAACATAAGGGTGGGTCGAGGATGCCCCAGAACATATAAATCATGGCCATATGTACCGACACGCTATTAATGTTAGGTAATTGTATAACACAGACAGAGACGTATTCAATTATAATAGATTGTTCTAACACCAACAAAAGCAGCTTCGCTTATTGAATATAAATAGTTCATTATAATTTAACCTAATTACAGTATCTAACAACAATAAAAAAAAAAGGTTAAAACATTTTTATGTTAATATTGATTCCGACACTTCAAAAAAAAAAGTTAATCCGTTGTACAAATTTACTAAACTTTTTCCCTATTTCCAACTTAAGATAGCGTGACATCCAAAACCTCAACAACAAATATTTTTGTTAGTGTAAAAATTGGGACAAATATTTACCGTTGGATAATTCACGAACTATTTAGCGACGGTGTCAACAAATTCAGGTAGAGATTTTTTTTTCGTTCAAATATTCCCTATAGCAATTTTCTGGTTTCGACATATTATTGATCATCTTCACCCATAATTTAAGACGAAAGTTTAATATATTTTATTTTGTGAATGTAATGGTCAATAAATCAAGGTTTTTTGTTGTTACACCCCTGGTAGAATTTAAATATTTATCAATTGAAATTGTATTCTAATTATTGATTATTATGCGCATGTTCAATTTTATTAACGTTCTATTATATACCCATTAATAAATTTATAAACGAGAATTTATTTATACTAAATAGACACGTGCTTAGTTAATAATTATAGACACAATTGAAAATTTTGATTCAATAAAACTCGATTAGAATTTTTCTAAAATTGCAAATTTTTGCACTTAAAATTTTTCTGTCTTTCGGGCTGTCGTGTTTTTATTTATTCATAGTTAGTTATTTTATTCGGCAATTATTTTTCGATTCTTTATCTATGATATTTTTATATATATTATTATACCGGGTGACCGGCCGAAAACTGAACATAGGGAAATAACATGGGAAATTGATTTTTTCTAAATTCCTGCTTCCCATTATAACTGATATGAATAAAAAACATACCAAATTAAAGAGATTTTTTTTCCGCGCCTGAAGATACCAAACACTTAATATTTTGTTTTTTAATTATTGTTAAAAAGTCGATAGTAAAATTAAGAAATAGCGCTTCTTAAAAAAATATTAGCGGGCTGGGTCGTTGCATTACGTCTAATGTGCCGCATTGCTTTTGTTTTTAAACTTTTTAAATTTGTTTTTATTTTAAAAATAATAAGAACGCAATTTGAATATTATTTTATTATAACAAGTTGACCAATATTAAAAGTTAAAAGTAGTTTTTGCTTTTAATATGACCCCACAAAAAGAAGTCACACGGTGCCAGATCAGGAGATCGGGCTGGCCAGTTTATAGCACCACCACGACCAATCCATCGATTTGGATATGCTTGGTTTAAATAATCTCTAACGTTTACCCCAAAATGTGCTGGACAACCGTCTTGCTGAAAACAGACCTCATGGTGTTCAGAAGCTATTTCGTCTAACGCAGGACCAATATTATTTATAAGAAGATCTAAATACATATCTGAATTTAAATTTCCAAGTATTTCAAATGGACCAAGAACACGGTTATTATAAATGCCAGCCCAAATATTAATTTTTTGAGGATATTGTGAGCCGGTCATTAAATTTAGTCTCGGATTTTGTATAGCCCAATAGCGATGGTTTTGTACATTTGGCTCATTGTTTAATGTAAATGTACATTCGTCTGTAAAACATATTTGTTTCAGAAAGTTTCGGTTTCTGTTAGCACGTTCTTGCATTTTCTCACAAAATACAAGCCTGGATTCTTCGTCAAACAAAAATATTTCTTGATGACATTGATATTTAAAAGGATGGTACTTGTGCTTTTTTAAAATTGTTCCAACATTTTCTCTACCAACATTACACTCAGCTGCAATGGATCTAATGCTTGCATTTGGATTCGCAGAAATTAAACCTAATATAGTTTCTTCCAATTCATGGTTGTTTCTCTGATATCCTATTTAAAAAATAATGATAAGACAACTTCAATTAATAATTTTGGTTAATACCTTTATTTAAATTTGTCCAAGTATTACCAGTGTCTTCAAATTTCTTAATTATATTCTGTATGGCCGATATTGATGGAATTTGGCTATTATTAAATTTAACAGAAAATAAGTCACGTATTTGGCGTAAACTATTACCGCTGTAATAATATTTTACCATGAAAACTTTTTCTTCAACAGACCACTTCATTGTGAACAAAATTAATTTTAATCTGTCAAAGTAACTTTTGTTGGTAATATTTGGATTTCATACAATAGCAATGCGGCACATTAGACGTAATGCAAAGACCCAGCCTGCTAATATTTTTTTAAGAAGCGCTATTTCTTAATTTTACTATCGACTTTTTAACAATAATTAAAAAACAAAATATTAAGTGTTTGGTATCTTTAGGCGCGGAAAAAAAATCTCTTTAATTTGGTATTTTTTTTATTCATATCAGTTATAATGGGAAGCAGGAATTTAGAAAAAATCAATTTCCCATGTTATTTCCCTATGTTCAGTTTTCGGCCGGTCACCCGGTATATTATTATATATTATTTATTACATATTGAATACACAATTTTGAATTTTTCATATAAGAATATTAAAAAAAGGAAGCTGCTACAGCTTCCTGAACGTAAGTCGATTTGAAAGTTACCCAGCGACGGTGGGCAAGCCCAGGTCTTTTGTATTTGTCCAAATTTAAAAACTAAAAATTTTTGTATTAAACAAAGTTGTCATCAGTATCGTCCCTACTACAATAATAAGAAATAAATTCTATAGGAAATGACGGCGTTTTTTTCAAGTTGAAACCACAAAAAAAAACGAAATTTTGTATTATGAATGCATTTGTTTTACCTAGGACGATAGAGAATTTTATATAAAATCGATTGCTGAAAGATTCAATTGAATCGGTTTATTATTTCATAAGATAACTCAAACAAAAGGATATGTCGGAAATGTTCATGTTTTTGTATTTGATACTCCATTTTCTTTAGCCAACAATTACCCCTAACTTGCTACAAATTGAAAAATTCAACAAGTGTATTCAATAAAACAATTTTTTTTATTTAATAGCTTTACATTCTTGCGAAAATAGCTGTTCTTAGGAACATACAAAATCCGTATTAGAGGTGGATTAGTCCTCATCCTTGTCCTACATCTACATAATATCTACTATTTATCTACACAGGTTATTGTGCTTTTTTGCTTCATTAATTACAGTTCTCCATGCTTTTCTATCCACCGCCAACTGCTTCCAACCGATCACTCCCATCTTCTCCAGGTCACTCACCACTCCATCCCACCATCGCATCTTTGGTCTTCCTCTAGTTCTTGTTTCGCTAGGTCTCCACATCATTACCGATTTCGTCGCTTCTTCGCTATTGCTCCTCCATACGTGTCCTAGCCATTTTATTCTTTGCGCTTTAATAAACCTCACGATGTCTTCGCCTCCAATTTCTTTGAGAAGCTCGAAATTCATTTTTGGTATAATTTCGCCATTTATCCGTTTGGGACCCAATATCGTTCTCAATACCTTCCTCTCGAAAATTCTCAATTGTTCTTCTTCTCTTTGTGTCATGCATATGACCTCGGATGCGTATATTAGAACTGGTCTTATTAATGACCTGGAAATCTTAATTTTTGTTTTCTTAGTTATTTGTCGGTCTTTTAGGATGTTCATATTTGCGTAGTACGCTCTATTACCCGCTTGTATCTTTTGACCAATCTCTCCATTTCTTTCGTTTCTACTGTTAATTTGTACACCCAGATAGTTGAAACTTTCTACTTGCTCAAATCTGTACTTATCCATGATTATATCGCTTCTGATCTCCTCTGATTTTTTTTGACATTTCATATATTTTGTCTTCTTCTCACTTATACATAATCCAACTTTGGATGCCTCTTTTTCTATAATGCTGAATATATCTGACATTCCTCTCCAGCGTTAAAACTTTTCAAATAAAAAAAAACGAAATTAATAAGGAGTAAAAGTCCCTAGTAAAAGCAATAATATCGAAACTGTGAAGAAAAATAATACATTTTACAATCAATTATTTACAGAAACAATATTTCTTAGGTATTGTTTATAACATTTATTATTTTTTGTATAGTTTCTATTCATGGGTACTACCATAAATAGAAAACATACGCCGATCGTGGTGGGCGCAATTCTTACCATTAGCCCACAATCAAAAATATTCTTGAACCGGGCCTGCTTGAAATGATGACTATACCTGAGCTGAATATCATCCAAATCGATCTAACAAAAGGGAAAGTCCAAGGTAGAATATCGGAAATCAAGATCCCAATTTTTTTGGTGATTCTAAAAGCCAAAACAATTATGACAGTCTTTGGATTTTGCCCAATGACGCTTGGTTTTGAGTTATGAATTTTTGAAAATAGGGTAATTCCATATCAAATCAACTGAAAAATTTACTCGACCCCCACCAAATCTGACGAAACTTAGCACGCCATCTTAGTAAGAAATAAAACACAAATTTAAGGATTTAGTAAGGGTTTAGGATTTAGATTTAGTAACGGTATTTTAGTAACCGAACCTATGCTCATTCCATGATAAAATTTGGTATGCATGCTCAGCACAATTGCACAAAAGAAATAGTAAGAAAATGAAGTAAAGAAAGACCCTTTTGGAGTATTCCAGCCGTCCTCGTTTTCCAGCATCTTGAGGACCAAGTTGTCGGGGGTAAGTGGCTCCCTGAAGTGCAGCGACGCTGTCACCCGCTCACGCTCCCATCTCCAGCATCGGAAGATGGTGTGGTCCGCGGTGTCCTCTTCGGCACAGTGGTAGCAAGTCGGATGGTCCAGCTTCTTGAAACAGTGGAGGTACTCGTTGAAACACCCGTACCCCGTAAGGGCTTGGGTTAGATGGAACGAGACCTCTCCGTGCTTTTTGGCGACCCATCATGGCTCGATGTTGGGGATAAGTGGCCTGCCTTTTGTAGTTGTGAGTCTTGAACCCCACTAAGAATGCTGCACATTAAAATCACCGCCAGCTATGAATTTATATCCTAAAATGTATTGAAAAAAATGTTCATACTGATATTTCTTGGTATTGTAATTTTTTTTTCAAAGTCTTTGAAGTTACAAATTCTGCAACAAGAGATTTTTCACTCTTTCTTTGTATCCCCTTTATGCAATGGCCTTTTTTGCTTGCAGTTATTCGAATGAATATTCGATTGATCTCCTGCAAAGTCTTGAGGTCCAAAAATTCTAGCTGGTCGTTAAATTTTTCTTTCCATTTTCTTCGTAAATAATTCGGAAACTTTCGTTCCTTTGGAATACATTTCTTTTCCTAATTGGTTTATTGATGGCTTACCCCATTCTTGTTCCACAATTGTCTTTGATTTGCTTTCATCTGTATTAATATAATAAATCAAGGCATAAATATGCTTATATTGCTCCAGCGCTTTCCCACACAGGTGCATTTTGCGGCTTACATGATGAGATTCAATTAACGCCATTGCTTTTCTTTACAATTTGGGAATTTAAATTAAAATCACTTGTAATTTTAGAAAAACCACAATTAAGAACAAAATCCATGTTTTTAAACTATACTAACCTGCTTCAAAAAATATTCACTAAATATTTTTTACTATAATATTAATTTGACTTTAAATTCAATTATGTACTATTTAATTTCAAATTTTTATATTGGTAATCAAAAGGTAGGTATGCCATGAAAAGTGCCGGCGCGCCCAACTAGGGGGCGCTAGTTGTGAACTTGCACATAACGCCTATCAAATTAAGTTACCATCGACACTAAGTGAAATGATAAATGTCAGTCAATATTATTGAATGTTGTATGAATTCACATCACATTTTGCAAGTAAAAACGATTGCAGCAAGAAGAACCGAAAACTGTATGTATAACTTTAAATTACAAAGAAAATATAACAATTTTTGATGTTTGGTAAAAAGAACTTAAAAGTATCTTTACATTATTAGATTTTGTATAGGATTTTGTATTAGATTTTGTCTAATGTAAAAATTTTCGCGTTTACATTACTCGATTTTACAATGGACTTCGTCCGTTGGATTTTTCATTAGACTTTACGTTAGATTTTTAAGAATTGGAATAGGAAAAGAAAGCTATTTCAATAAAATTTTGTATTAAATTTTATTGGTGAGCATGCGCAGTGTGGTTGTATGATCGTAATACCGGTAATACACTCGTAATCTGTCATTGTCGATTTAGTTAACCTCAAATTTTTAGAATTTACATATTTTGTTCAGTTTTTGTCTAGTTTTGTGCATATTATGTAAGTACTTTATTGACTACTTATTTTGCCACAAAATCTAAAATCTAACCAAAGATTTTAACATAATTTTATTCTCAGACCCCGGTCAGACGCTATACAATTGAAAGACGGTCCCTTGAAAATGCGTAAAATTTTTTCGCTCCGATTTGAATTTTTCTTTGAAATTCGGATAGATGGGGGTGTGATTAGTGGATATTAGTAATAAATATAATCAAAAAAATGGAAAATAACCCGTGTATTGCCAAAAAAGTGAAAAATTTATTTATCCCGCGACGCGCGGGAATCTCGTTAATCTTACCACTGAATCTCGTTAAATTTGCTAACTTCAAAATCGATTTATTGAAAAGTTTGGACCTAATTCTCGAAGATTCTTTTGGCAATTTGCTATATTAACCTTGTTCTTTAGTGTGTAGCAGAAGAAAGTATGATTCGAACGCTAATGGTTAGGTCACTGTAGCCCAAATCTCGGCTACAGTCCCACTTCCGAAACCACCTAAATCAAAATTTCTTCTGCTACACACTAAAGATCATAGTTAATAGAGCAAATTGTAAAAATATTTTGGGTGAAAGGGGTCCAAACTTTTGAATAAATCGAATTTGAACTTAGCTAATTTAACGAGATTCAGTGGTAAAATTAACGAGATTCCCGTGCGTCGCTCATTCTATTGATAGTCCGTGCAGTTTCAATGACCCTAACACTTAGAGTATTTCGCACCGGCAGATGCAGCTCGTCTCTCGTACATGTAACATCGATTATTTTTTGATTTTACGCGATTTTTTGGGGGTGAAACGTAATAGTTTACTGCCCCATACCGCAACTATACTTTTTAATGCTATTTCGAGGTTCTCTAAGCTCCCGGTTTCATTTATCCCGGTTTTCTTGATGGGTGGCGCCTTCTCGTATGTTTAGCCTAGTAACCAGAGTCAAAACCGCCCTGGAGGGGTGCAGAGCGGAGCGGCGCCCCGAAAAGGTAGGTTTTGACGATGGATTACCCTCCTTATCGAATGCACACCCCAAAATTAGAAGGAAAAAAAATTTAATTTTTTCACTTTTTCGGCAATACACGGGTTATTTTCCATTTTTTTGATTATATTTATTACTAATATCCACTAATCACACCCCCATCTATCCGAATTTCAAAGAAAAATTTAAATCGGAGCGAAAAAATTTTACGCATTTTCAAGGGACCGTCTTTCAATTGTATAGCGTCTGACCGGGGTCTGCCACATACTCGATGCTAATTTCCCGTACTTTTCAAAAGTCGATATTGGGGTTGTTTTTAACATTTTCACCCTAAATATTTTTTCTATAGACAAATATAAGCATGTTCTTTAGTGTGTAGCACACGAAAATTGTTTTCGGGTGGTTTCGTTTGTGGGATCGTCGCCCAAATCTCGAATACAAAAATCCAATATAAAATCTAATAATTTAAAGGTATCTTAAGTCAAAAAACATAAGTTTATAGTAGAAGCAAATGAAGTTTGAAATATTTTTTATCACAACTGTAATTATTTTTTATAAACGACTGGTGGTATGACCAAGTATAATTGAGTTCTAGTTTGTGTCATATTATCAATTTGAAATTTTCATCCCTTGTCTGGTTTTTTGATGATTTAAATTGTCGTTTTTTCTGATATTAACAACTTAAGTCAACTAATGCTTTTAATATCAAACAATGTTTCTTGGGTTTCTCATATATTTAGAAGTTAAGTCATGTTAAAACAGTAATAGATTTATTGAAAGCGAATAAACAACTCAAAAACTCTCTTTAATGTACAACAGAATTACAATAAAGAAATTATTCATTTAGGCATCTACAACACATACTAAGTATGGGTAAAAAAATATTCACGCATCGGATACATCTACCAAATCTGGATCATTTGTAGGAATGTCACTTGTAGCTAAATTTGGTAAAAATTATGAAATACTGGGTGAATTAAGGGCAAAAGGTCCGTTAAGTCCGTTTTCTTTTCTTTAGATATTCTCATTGAAGAAAAGTATCTCCTTTTTTAAATTATTCTGATGCGGTTGTTTTTCTTTTTTAGAAAGCTAATTTTATTTAAATCAGATTCTATTTCTAGGAAATTTTTATAATAAATAATTCCCGAATCTGATTTTCTATATTGAAACCAGGTGACTTCTTTCAGTTTAAACTGTTCGCCTTCTTCATTATTTTTCCTGTAAACCAAAGTGTTATTTGGCAGATCTCCAAAATCATAAAATGCTTTTCTACTACTTGAAACTGGTTTTTGTTGCCAGTTCCTGTGACCAGTTGGAACCAATCGTGGAGATGGTAAATAGCACTGTTCACTCTCGTCTTCTTCTTTTCAATCATTGAATGATTAACATCGCATTCCATGTGGGTGTGTCGGGCTTCCAAAAATTTGTGGTGTATAATTTCTATGGATTTTGAGTTGGCCATAAACATAAACATCATACATAACTGTTTTTATTCTGCCCTTGACAAGTGTCAGAATAAAATGTCACTAATTTAGAGTTTCTGGCAGTTTCAGCAATCGATTATACTAGTATATATATAGGTATATACAGGAAAAATGGATATTATAAGAAATTTACCACTAGAGATTGCACAACATATCATACTCTTTTTGAATCCAGACGATATTGATAATATATGGAACATTCAACAATGGAGGTATGTATTCAACAATCATCTTTGGAAGAAACTGTGTAACAGAAGCGGTTACCAGAACGAAGAAGACTGTCCATCTTTGGATAATAGTATGTTGGAATTGTCTCCTGATTGGCAGGTAAATCGACTTTTTTGCATTTTGCAATGGAGTACGTGATACAGATTAGTATATTAATATTTATAGGCAATTTATAAATATCATCGACTGGCATCCAATTGGAAAGATGGCAAGTTTAAGTGCATTGCAATTAAGAAAACGCACTATTTTAAAATTTTGTATTTCGATGATGAAATAATAGCTTTAAAAGCGACTAGCCATAACGTCTGCAATGACCATGCAGACATCATCAATGTATCTACGGGAAAGGTGAGAAATCCAATAAGAAGCTTCAAAATTATATTTATTCCAATTTTCAGATTATTTTCACTTTGAATGTTAACACCCGGATTCTAAACATTAAAAAACACCAAGATTGGTTAATTATCCTTATACATGGTGCCTTGAAAGTGTGGAATCTAAATTCAAAATCTTGGATTTTAAATAACAAATTTGAAGCATCCCACTTTTTAGGAGATGGAAAGATACATTTAGAAGCCTCCTATAATTTGTAAGTTTTTATTTTCTACTTTATATCAAACCACACAACACAACCTCCATCCGTTGGATGCGATGCCCATTTCCATTTCCGATATATCGGGTTCGTGCATAAGTTCGTAGGATTTTTTTTTAATTAAAAATTTAATTTTTTAAATAAAAAACTACGTAAACTAATCAATAATAAATATATTCTCCTGCATTATTTATGATTGACTCCCAACGTTCTGGCAGTTTTTTGATTCCACGCCTGAAGAAATCCGGTGGTTTGGAGGTGAAGAAGTCGTCGAGCTAATTTTTTGAAGAGCAATGTCGTTATTAAATGAGATTTCGCAGAGATTGTTGAATAGAGTAGGGGTGCGCGATTATGAAATTTCATAATCGATTATCGATTATAAAAAAGAATCGATTTTTTTCGATTAATCGATTATAGAAAATAATCGATTATTCATAATCGATTATGATTTGATAATCGATTATGAACTCATAATCGATTATGAACTCATAATCGATTATGAACTCATAATCGATTATGAACTCATAATCGATTATGAACTCATAATCGATTATGAACTCATAATCGATTATGAACTCATATTCGATTAATAACTATAATAGGTAGGGCTATATTAAGGGTTACTAAATTACTATATAATTTATTATTTTGCTAATTGTGTTACGGTGGTGCTGATAAGAAGTGTTGCTAAGCACCAGTTGATAACATAATTGTCTTTTATTTTAATTTTTCATTTATTTAGGATATACCTAAACAAGTATTTAGAAATACATGCATTTTGTCTAGATTACGAACACTTTTCATTTTTAAACCTGTGGAACGTAACTAATAAGTTTTATAATGTAAATAATAATGAATTTACTACGTCACGAAGAAAGACGGACAACAGACATGACTTTGTAATATTATGTTATTATGTAGTACCAAAGATAAACATGTCGTGCAATCTCAAAAGTGCAAACCCACAGTAATTCTACCCACTAATTAACGAACTCGATCAAATTATGAATTGGAATTAAATTTTTATTTAAAAATCATTTAAAAATTATTTTGATCTGGAATTGAAAATATTTAAGAGTGCATGTATACCCCGCGAAATATAGGTTGTTTTAGTGCCGTAACATTAACATGATAAAATCAAAACTATATTACTTTTTAATATAATTTTTAAATATTTCAATTAATAAATGTTCAGACTAAGGTTTAACGAGTTTAAATTTCAATTTTAAATAGATATTAATATAGTAAACTTAATGTAATGTAATTAAAATTTGATGTTTTTTTGTAGCCATTATATATTTATATTTCTAAGTTATGTAACCGTTATCAAAAAATTTTGAAGCTTTCCACCTTAGAAAAACATGTATACTAGTGATTGCACCTTGGTTTATTTCAATATTTATCTTACTTACATAATAATTATGTGATTGTTGAAAGTCTATTTTCATATAAAAATACAGAAAAATTAATATTTTCGTTGGAATAAATTCTTTTTTTAAATTTCCCATCAATTAGTTAGCCAATCACTTTATTGGGCGTATATCAGAAAGAAGTTCCACAAAATATTCTAAAATTTACTACCGATGACCAGCGACCCTGCACATGCACTCTTAAATAAACTTACATTAATTAGTTAATCTACATTCATTAATTTAATTTCGAAAATTTTGTAGATCATTTTATTGAGTTTGAATTCTGGAGATTCGTATTACCGTGGGTTCAAATTATTCAGATTGCACCACATAACCTCCAACCAAGTACCTGGAAGCATATTTATAATGTTGCGATACAAAAATTTGTAATTGCAGGTTTATTTTCATAATCGATTATTTTCACAATCGATTATTTTCACAATCGATTATTTTCACAATCGATTATTTTCACAATCGATTATTCTCATAATCGATTATTTCTATAATCGATTAATCGATTATTATAAATTATCATAATCGATTATGAAATATGTCGATGAAATAATCGATTATTCGAATTACGGTGTCGATTAATCGATTATATGCGCACCCCTAGAATAGAGAGCCGAAAAGATGAAAATTTGATGGAGCAAGATCAGGAGAATAGGGCGGATGTGGAATAATCTCCCAACCGAGGTCTTGAATAGCTGCTTTTGTAATGGTGGCAGTTAGAGAATTATCATGCTGCAAAACCACTTGATGCCGTCTTGTCGGTCGTTTTTCTTGCATTGCAGCCTCTAGGCGACGCAGTTGTTGACAATAAACCTCAGAAGTGATGGTTACATTCCTCGGAAGCAATTCATAGTAGATGACGCCTTCTTTGTCCCACAAGATGGACAACATTACCTTGCGCGGATGGGTACCAGCTTTTGCACGAGGATTTACTCGTTTGTTAGGGCTCAACCATTCCTTTCTGTCCTTGATGTTGATGTAAAGGCACCATTTTTCGTCACCAGTAACAATTTGGGACAAAAACGTCCGATGTTGTTGACGAACAAGCAAAGAAACACAAATGGTAACACACTGATTTTTGTTGTTTTCGCTCAAAACGTATGGTACCCAAACACCCAACTTTTTAACTTTGCCCATGGAATGCAATGTCGTATGATACTTGATTGGTCACAATTCATCATATTGCCCAATTCCCGAGTGAATTGACGTGGATCATCTCGAATTAAAGCATATCATCGGTCTTCGTCAAAGCCGGATGGTCTCCCTGAACGTGGGAAATCATTCATATCAAAATGCCCCTTTTTGAAAGGAGAAAACCATTTTCGTGCTGTATTTTCCACGATGGCGTTGTCTCCGTAAAAAATTCAACGAGTATTCAATAAAACAATACTATGGCATTAAAATGACATTAATATTTCTCAAAAAAATTTGTTTCGTAAGCACTCTTATCTTGGAAACCAAAAACGATACGAACTTATACATCAACGTGATAGTTTATACGGAATATTTTATTTTTAAAATTATTTATTTAAACTATTTAAATACTTCGTACACTCACGGTATTGTACATGTTTCAGCCGTAAATTGGATATCCACTAGATTTTCAATGTTGTGTGGGAATGTAGAGATAGTTTCAAAGCTCAAGAACCCTAATCTGCGCGCGAGGTGCCAAAAGTGCGAAATACATACTAACAAATTTGAGCCTTCTGCGTCGATTTTTAGGTTTCTTAAGCTTTGAAACTATCTTACTATAGCTCGACAAAGTTGATCTTGAAACACCCAAAAATTCCAATTATTTAACCAAATTTAATTTTTTACAGATTAGCATTTGTAAATTCCGTACATTGTATTTTTATTTTTAATATGGAAACCCAAGAACTGTGTTTTGAAGATTCTGCAGTTGAAGACGTCTCTTTTGGTGATAACTTCATAATACTGTTATCATTGATTAGCAGTGAGATAAAAGTTCTCGACTTAAATTGTAAACTGTTAATGAGCATTAACTATAGTGATATGGACGTAGATATTGGAACTGTTATGGTTTGCATTTTCATAATTTAGACCAACAAAACGTTAATATTATTTAATTTTAGACCAAATGTGGTTATATACTTTTTTGCACGAGCATTGCTGATCAACATTATCGGAAGGTTTCTGTTCATACTGTGCAAGCCACTAAAAGCTTGCAAGAAATCAATGCAATTGATGTTTCGTATGAGAAAATCTTTTATTTAAATAATGATACAATTGTATTCGTAAATTCATGGTTAGATTCACTTCATATGTACGATGTATGGAAATTTGCTTCAGAAAATGAAGCTATAGGCATTGGTAAGTAGGTATACTTCAAAATTATATTTTATTTTAGTGTTTGAAAAAATTCTTATTTTCGCTATCAAAACGAGTTAGGAAAAGGACGTTTTCCGCACGGGTTCGGCCAAGTACACAAGTTATATAAAACCCGTTTTTGATGCTTATAAAATTGAGGTTTTATAAAATAAAGATTTAGCAAATAATGCTAGCAGATTGTAAGGATATAAAGACACCGGCGCGGTGCGATTTGCAACTTTAATTCCAGATTCCTTTATGACGTGATTCACCTTGAGCGACATAGTTTATGTAAAATTCGGTTGAAATAATTAAATCTTTTAGTCTCTTATTCAAATAATAATAGAAAAGAATCTTATTTATAACACGTGAGAAAAGTTCCTTTCTCGCAAGTTACACAAATAGCTACTATAGGGTGTTTTTTTAGCTGCATGAGATCTTTCAATAGGGATAACTTTTGAATAAAGTTTGTCAAAGTGACAGTTCTTTGACATTTGTGTTCAGAAAGATTTGCCATTTAACCATGAATAAATTAACACTTGTACAATCCTACCAAATTGTGGAAATTTATTTTCAAAGTTCCGTTCCTGAAACTTATAGAGTTTTTCGCCCATTTTATAGTCGACATAATCGACCTTCTGAGCAGGCTATTGGTGCGGTGATAGATAAATTTCGTACCACTTCTTCATTGCATGATGTAAGACCAGCAACAAGACAAAGAAATGTGCCTACCAAAGAAACTATCGCTTCTGTGAGTGAAAGTGTGCAAGAGAACCCAAACATTTCAATTCGCCATCGTGCTCAACAACTTGGGCTTTGCTCGTCCACTACATGGAAAATTTTACATCAAGTTCTTAGTTTACATCCTTACGAGATACAATTGGTTCAAGAATTGAAGCCTAATGATCATCGATTGCGTCGTACGTACGCAGATTGGACTCACAACCAATTGGAAGTGGATCCATTTTTTTACCACCAAATTTTGTTCAGTGACGAGGTACATTTCTGATTGAATGGGTATGTGATCAAGCAAAATTTCCGTATGGACTCGCCATACGATAAATAAATAAATCCGTATGGACTGAGACCAATCCGGAACATTATCTTAAGATTCCATTGCATCCATTAAAATTGACTGTTTAGTGTAGAATACACGCCAACGGCATCATCGGTCCATATTTCTTTCGAAATGGGGAAACATTATGGTGAATGGTGTGAGATATCGACGCATGCTCGATACATTTTTCTTTCCAAAAATCCAAGAGTTAAACATCGACAATTTATGGTTCCAACAGGATGGTGTTACGTACCACACAGCCACCGAAACCATCGATTTATTAAAAGGTGACAACATTATTTCAAGAAATGTTCCTATCAATTGGCCTCCAAGATCGTGTGATTTGACGCCTCCAGATTATTTACTTTGGGGGTATGTTAAATCCATGGTTTATGCTAACAAACCAACAACTCTGAAAGCATTGGAGGTCAATATTCAGCTAACCATTTATGAAATAAGGCCAGAAATATTGGAAAAAGTGGTCAAAAAGTGGACTGATCGGATGCGCTTCGTAACTATTAGTCGTGGTGGTCACATGTCGGAAATCATTTTCAAATCATAAATGGTATTAAATTTACTTACATAAAAAATAATTAAAAAGCATTTCTACAATTTTTTAATAAATTTTTCAATTTAAAGTTCTCATGCAGCTAAAAAAAACTCTCTATTTGATCTCGATTTTATAAAACTTTGCACAAACTTGATTCCTTTTATTTAAAAAAAAATTATTAAAATACTGATCATTTGAAAACCAAAATTAATATTAAACAAACATTCATGCATAAGTATGTTAGGCGTTCTGGTTGATTTAAACGGCACATTAGCCGAAAATATAACCATGCAAATGACACACTTTGCCAATAAGTGTCTGACGATTTGAGTCTCCTGTATAGTGACAACGAAACTACAGTCACACGATAAGACAAATGTAGTTGATTTTTCTATGGGCTACCTACATTTGCAACTTGAAAAGTTGGAACTACTCGTCTGCTTCCGCTCAATGCTTCAAATGTTTTTCAAGTTCGACATTGAAATTTTTATTAAAATTAATATTATCTTCTTCTTTAACCGTTTTCTATCCACTCCTAGAGGTAGGCCTTTCCTTTTTCCTTCCATTTATTCCTATCTTATGTAAGCTACATTTCATTTATACATACATTTCTGTTGTAACTCGATCTTCTCCAGGGCATTTTCTGTTTTTTAAG
Source organism: Podabrus alpinus (assembly GCA_932274525.1). Classification (NCBI taxonomy): domain Eukaryota; kingdom Metazoa; phylum Arthropoda; class Insecta; order Coleoptera; family Cantharidae; genus Podabrus; species Podabrus alpinus. Next base: position 88,563,406 of record OW026455.1, on the reverse strand, counting down.
GTATTTATTATTTCTACGTGTGTTATTGGTGGTATTTTTTGTGATCCCACATTTAGGATGGTGTCTCGCTGAAGCTTTGGTTTGGGTGTCCATGGTTTTAAGAACTCCTGCCTTGTCGGATGCAATTCTACAATTTTAGTTTCTAATTTTTATTATTTGTCTTGCCGGTAAATAGTTTAGATCCGAGTACTTTCATATTATTGTTCTTCTCTTCTAATAGCTTTATTTAGTTATTTATATTGATCAGATGTTTTTGCTGTTTTTCTTCTCTCCTCCGTTAGTTAAATTTTATTTTGGCTTAGTTTCTTTTGTCTATAAATATAAAATTTAATATAATTTTTTTAGGCAGCTGTTATGACAGTGTATTAGCGAGAAATGATTCGTGCATATTTACAGCTAATATGGAACATTCTATTCTCCTCACGGGTTCAAAAACACAATTTGCTAGGGCCATTAAGGTTATATCTATGGTAGATTTTAAAGTGACTGACAAGAAGTTGGCTTATTTAACATGTGATGGCAGCTTATGTATACAGAATTACGACTTTAGTGTAGAGTAAAAATGATATACTCTACCAACATTAATCTGTTTACCAATAAATAAATTATATTTTTCAAATGTTATAGATATAATAATAATATGTTACTTAGTTTAATAATAAAGTTTCTAATTTAGTCAATCTTGCCTTTGAATTTGACTTTAGATTTAGATTAAAGTAATATTTTGGTGTATCCAGTAAATATGATACGAGTAAAACCAAAAAATGCACAAAACACTTTTCAGAACCAAAAGGCACAAATTTTTACAAATAAATCACACTGTAAAATATAATTCCTAAACGTTTCAATCCTGAAGATTTACTTTTGATATTCAGTTGTGAAAATGTATGCTTTGTACTTCTGAAAAGTGTTTTATGGATTTTTTAGGTTATACTAAAAATACAGATATGATTACCATCAATGTTCCCTAAATTAATCACGCATCCGTCGATTATTATTAAAGGAAAGTAAAGATAGGAAAACTTAATCATACGACGCTTCAAGATATTATTAATAAACAGGGAAGAGTTTGGAGTAGCCCAGATCTTCCATTGAGTTTCGTACGTCAAAAAAACTTAAATAGCGTAATTCATAGTTAAATGTTTAGATTTGACAAAAAATCGCAGTTATATTTGACGCCCTCTTCATATCTGTCTTTGGCATAAACTGTCAGATTTGTGTTTGGTGTGCCATAGAATACCGTTAACGAATATGGAGAAAAAATCGGCCCTAGTAAAAGTTCTTGCGGTGCACCGACTAAAACGGTTTGGATTAAAAACCTTCTTCTATTTAAATGAATGTAGAAACAGGAATGAGTTTAAATTTCCTATCAAACAGATGGGTACGCAAATTTTTTCTACGCAGTTTTGGCTTTTTTAGCAACACAAATTAGTTTTTTTTGTTTTACATTCTAAGATTTTAGATGAGTCCATAGTAAATTTAGATTTTGGGCTTAGAGTTAAAGTTCCAAAACATCACCCATGTCAAGCTGCAACCACAATTTTCTCAAAGTTAAATATTATTAAACTATAATTTTATGCTAATTATAAGTCTGTATTTTGACGCATTCGCGAATTTTATTCTCCAATAGATTCGCGCATTTGAAAATTAACATTGTCATCAAAATTTCAAATTGAAGGAAATTTGCGCAAAATTGTAAATATGCGAAAATGTGAATTTTCGTTGCAAGCGAAATTTTTCGATTATATTTGTCCTTATTTTCCAAATTTTGTAAATTGTTGAAATCGTTTCTCAATTTTTCCCCGTCAAATATTGAACTAATTACATCTTTTTATTCAATTTTACAATTTAATAGTTGACGTGTTTCGATGTTAAATTTTCAAGTTTCGAAAAATTTTATTCGGTTTGGACCAAATTTTTACGTATAAACACAATTTTGGAATTGGAAGGGTAATTTAAAAATTCGTCACCTAACCTGCATGCAAGTTTGGACATTTGGCTGTCCATCGGTACCGGTCGCATCGAAATCCGTCGCACGGTTCAGAGTACTCGCGTTGCCGTATGAAGAAAGCTTTTACGCTCTTTCCACCGCCGACGAACCGCCACCTGAAGTTTTTCGTCGGGGATCGGATAGAATTCGTCGGTGCCAACATTTTAAGATTCCAGAATCATTTCCACAACAATTTTCTCGTTAAATGTTCTTAATTTTTGAGACCTCACTGTGGGGGAAACTTTTATTTCTAAGAAACGCAACTAATTTTTGAACGATTTCTCACGTTCCGGCGTCGATCGCAACCACGTCCTCAAAAATCGACAGGTAGGTTTCTTCTTTTGTTCTCGGATTAAAATTTCGGCATAAAATGGCCTCTTTGAGGCTCTTCCATGCCGCTCACTCAACCGTCCCAAGTTTCTTTACACCAACGCCTTGACTCTGACAAAACCCGTTTATATAGCGTTTTTAGGCATTATAACAAATCATTCAGTACCAAAATTTATATTTTCGATTTTTGATCCCGATAACCCGGCGCCACGTTGAGTACAAATCTAAATTATAATTTGTGAAGAGTTTAATTCATTTCAAAGTGCCACAATATTTCACATGTTAAATAATGGTTGAAGAATCTGAACAATTACGACCGACACTTATAATAATAATCTTCCTCAATGCGGCCTAAGGCCGCATAACCTAGGCAATCACGTACTAGATTTATTATAAAATTTAATGTATTACAGGTTTATTCTTCTTTTTTAAGTGCTGTGTCTGATTTCAGACGTAGGCGACCTCTATCCTATGTATGTGTTGTGCGTTTGAAGTATTATCACACACATAGGGGACCTACTGCTTAACGCGAGCTCCAAACCGCGGGAAGTGTATACACTTCATCTCCAGAGAGGCTGTTCCAGACAGATTACACCTCGGTGGTTTGCCATTACCTTCCGAGGGGAGACGGTCAGAATAAAGTTTTACTAAGCCCGGAGTTGAACCAGGTATCAGTTCCAGGTATCACCAGGTATGCTAGTGCGTTGCATTAGCAGCAACGCACTTAACCGCTAAGCTGGCGACCGTCTCATACAGGTTTATAACGAAAACTATTAACGAATTTGTAAATTTCGTGCTCGTTTTTTACGTTTTAAAGAACCGCCTGTAGCTACGAGGGCGGAGTGAGAAGTCTGGTAAAATTGCAACAGAGGGCGCCACAATCGCAAATCCCAGATGTCATTTGTCAATACCATCTGTCACTAGACCAAATTAAAAATTTCAGATAGATCTGTCATTTAGTTCAGTTTTGACAGCCATTGAAACCAGACAACCCATCGTATTTTTGCAAACATGGAAAAAAATGAATTTCGTGTGTTAATTAAACATTATTTTTTGCGTGGAAAAACCATTACCCAAGCCAAATCAAAGCTTGATAAATATTATGGGGACTATTCACCATCGATTAAAATGATTCACAAGTGGTTTACTGATTTTCGTTGTGGTCGTACAAGCACAACTGACGCCGAACGTTCAGGACACCCAAATGAAGTCACCACACCAGAAATGATTGACAAAATCCATGATACGGTATTGCAAGACCGCAGAGTGAAAGTGCGCGAGATAGCTGAGATAGTAGGCATCTCAGATGAACGTGTGCGCAATATATTACACGAACATTTGAATATGAAAAAGCTATCCGCGCGTTGGGTGCCGCGTTTGCTTACAATCGACCAAAAACGCACACGTGTGACAACTTCAGAGGCAGGTTTGGCGATGTTCAAGCGCAATAAAAAGGAGTTTTTGCGTCGTTTCATAACTGTGGATGAAACATGAATCCATCACTATACACCGGAGACCAAGGAACAGTCTAAACAGTGGATTTCTACTGGCGAATCTGCGCCGAAGAAGGCTAAGGCGGTTTTATCGGCCAACAAGGTCATGGCCACAGTTTTTTGGGATGCACGCGGCATAATCCACATCGATTACCTTCAAAAAGGAAAAACAGTCAACGGCGAATATTACTGCAACTTATTGGACCGTTTCAACGACGTTTTGAAAGAAAAACGACCGCATATGGCGAAGAAAAAAGTTCTCTTCCATCAAGACAATGCACGGGTGCACACGTGTGTAGTTGCCATAGCCAAAATCCATGAATTACGCTTCGAATTGCTTCCACATCCGCCATATTCTCCAGACATAGCCCCCTGCGACTATTTCCTGTTTCCGAACTTGAAGAAATGGCTCGGCGGAAAGAGATTTGGCTCTAATGAGGAGATCATCGATGCAACAAACGCCTATTTTGAAGGATTGGAGAAATCGTATTATTCGGAAGGGATCGAAAAATTGGAAAAACGTTGGACTAAGTGCATCGAGCTAAAAGGCGACTACGTTGAAAAATAAATTTTTTTTTGGTCGAAAAAATTATTCCTTGTTTCATTTTTACCAGACTTCTCACTCCGCCCTTATTTTTGAATTATTCTGGATTATGATAGATAAAGTGCAATGAAATAATAAAATTATAATTAAAAAAAATGACTTTTTCAATGTTATAAGTAAATTAAATAACAAGCTGCAACCTCATCTCCATAGCTGTTTTTAGCGGATCTCTTTAATCCACTCATGCGCATAATTTATTTTGTTACCAATGTTGGTAAATAAATTACTATTAGAACAATAAATTCGCGAATAGTGTCTTTGAAAAGGACAAAATTAGAATAAAAATTTTGATGTACCTACTTGTTTTTATGATAATGATACGGATACTCAACCATCAGCGGCGGTTTGTCAATGGAGGCAAGGGAGGCTTAGCCTCCTCTCAAATTGTTGGACGGACTTGCTATTTATATTTCGTTTTAAATTAGTATTTTTTCCAATTTTTAATTTTTTTTGAATTTGTTTAAAACAAAATTTAATTTAATAATGAAATTAGCTTAAGAACTTGGCTTACGCTTGAAATAAATTCGAAATAGTACCTACATATCCAGAGGCTAGCCTTTCTTTATATTATTACTTGATTAGCACAGAGTTAGGCAACCCAGAATACGGTATAAATCTTTACTCTTTCTTATAAATCTTTTACGTTCGAGATACCTACGTCATAGAGGCTACTGCTTAGTAAGATCTATGATTAAAATGAGCGACTAATAGATGAATTGTAAGTAATAAGCTTGTAACATAAGCGCATACTATTATGTGTTATTTTACTACATGCATGAATATAATTATTTTTCATGCTTTGGAGGCTGCCCTCATTATGCGTGGGTGTATTATCAAATGCACCTGCAAACCTTTGCATTATCATGCATATGTTCTAAATATAAATCACTTGTATGTGAACTTCTAAAAGTGTGCTACATTTTTCAAGTTTGTGACCAAAATACAGGTTTTTTTTTTAAATTTTATTATTGAGACTATTTTTAAATTGGTTATTATTTTTAATTAGTTATTATTATGGATAGATTATGCGAAATCAAACAATGCGATGATATTGTACATTGGCTAGTACATAATAATTTTAGTTCATTAAGCTATGATAACAAAGTTTATATTGCAAATATTGTAATGAAACCCCGTCCAAATTCTATTACACTTAAATACACGGATAAAAGGCAAAATCGGGGTTTTAACACTGAATGGTACAATAAATGTGCTTGGTTAACAGGTTCTGTTAAACAAGAAAAGTTGTATTGTTGGCCGTGTTTACTTTTTTCAGCGGATAATTCAGTTTGGTCAAAAATCGGGTTTTCCGATATGAAAAATTTATCTCGTTGTATTGAACGTCATACAAAATCAAAAGAACATATTTCTTCGTCGTGTAAAATTAAATTATTTGGAAAAGAAAATATAGCAACTGCATTAAACAGCGAACGTCTAAATTCGATTTCATTATATAATGATCAGGTTAGGGAAAATCGAAATAATTTAAAAAGATTAATTGACTTGACAATATTTTTGGCATCCCAAGATTTGGCTTTCCGTGGTCATGATGAAACAGCAACATCGGTTAATCGGGGAAATTATAAAGAATTAATTGCGCTATTTAGTAAATATGATCAAAATTTTAATAAATTTGTAAGTGGTAATATTTTTTCCGGGACGTCAAAAACAATTCAAAATGACTTGATAGATTGCGTGTCATTTATTTTAAATGAACACATAGATGCAGAAATAAAAAATTCTCAATTTTTCTCGTGGCAAGTAGATGAAACGACGGACATTTCTTGCGTTTCACAACTTTCAATTGTAGCTCGGTACGTTACAAACGGTCAAGTCGTAGAAAGATTTTTAGGTTTCTATGATGTTTCTTCAGGTCGGACCGCGGAAGATTTGTTTAATTTTTTAATCTCTCGTTGCGACAAATATGATTTTAAAAATAAATTAATAGCTCAAACATATGATGGCGCAGCAGTTATGGCAAGTCATTTAAACGGTTTACAAAGCAAAATTAAATCGATTGCACCTCAAGCACTTTTTACGCACTGCTATGCTCACGCGTTAAATTTAGTTTTGAGTAAGGCATGTAATTCGAATAAAGATTCCCGAATTTTTTTTTCAAATTTGAACGGATTTTTTCAAAATCGACCAAACGGACGAATGTTTTAAATGAAATTTGTGGCAGTAAATTACCGACAAACGTTGCTACACGTTGGAATTTTACCTCGCGAGCAGTATTTACAGTGCAATTAAGAAAACAACAATTAATTGACGTATTTAATTTTATAATCGACAGCGATGATTTTAAAAACGACTCTCAAACTATTAGAGAAGCGGTAGGTTTAAGACAATATTTAAATGAATCAAAATTTTGCTTATTATTAGAAACTTTTAAATTAATTTTTGAACAGACAGACGTAGTATTTTCAATTTTACAAAGTAAACTAACCGATATTAATTTCGCCAAATGTCGTTTAACAAAATTAATCGAAACTCTGCACAGATACCGTAGTGATGATTTGTATTTTGACAACATATTTAACAGTTTAGAATTAAATTGCGAGCCGGCTCAGAAAAAACGAAAAACGACATTTGATTTACCAGATATGCGTCAAAGTTATAAACAAATTTTTGCGGAAATTTTGGATACGGTTATCGTGCAAATTGAAGTTAGATTTGCAGACTTACATAAATTAAAATTTTTTGATCTATTAACATTTGCTAAATTTTCGGATTATAGGAAAAACTTTCCTCAAAATTTATTAGATAGTCTATTAGAGCAGTATCCATTTTTTGATCAAATCCAACTCAAAAATGAATTATCGGTAGCATATAATGACCCCGAAATGTTTGGACAATGTAGGACTCCATCAGAGATATTAGATTTTACTTTCAAAAATGATTTACACAGTTGTATGCCTGAATTTTATAAACTTTTATGTGTGGTCGTCACCATACCGGTAACATCGGCTTCGGTTGAAAGAAGTTTTTCCACACTAAAACGTATTAAAACTTACACTCGTAATACGATGAACCAAAATCGGTTAAGTAACGTCGCGGTAATGTCTATTGAAAAGGAATTCGTTACCTTATTGTCTCGAAATAATGAATTCTACGAGAATATCATCGATCACTTCGCGAATACTCAAAATCGCCGTATACCTCTTACGTTTAAAGCTTCATAAATTTCGAATGACTTAAAATAATATTAATCTTTATATTGTACAGCATTTTTTCCAAAAAACACTCTGCACTCATCGAACAATTTTTTCCATTGTACACAGTACTGAAGATAGCCAACGGGCTCGAAACACGTGTCTACCGCAGATTAAATAATATTTTATTAAATTTTTTTGTAAGTTTTATTTTATAAGGTAGTTAAGCTGTAAAATTAGCCTCCTCAAATGCAAAAGTCACGAGCCGCCGCTGTCAACCATATCATAATAATTGATTTTACGGTGAATCCATTATTGGAAGGCAAAATTCGCGAATGCGGTAGAAAATCAGCATATAATTAGCATAAAATTATGGACTAATTGATTTTTAATTTTGAGAAAATGGTGGTTGTATTATGGTCAAAAAATCACAAATAATCACAGAATTCATCAAAAGTAAAAATTTAAAGAAATGTACTTGCAGGTGATACAAAACGAAAATGTTAAGTATAAATATTTTTATAATAAATAAAAGTATTCTATATTTTTCTTACAATTATTTTACTCAGCTATATCAACTTAATGAATAATTCAATTACGTCGTGTTACACAATGTCGACTTTTATTAACTAACCAGCCAGTGATTTGGATACTCGTTGAAACATGGGATGGGCATTTGCAGCACATTTCATGTAATTGTAAGATTATGTATCTCTCCTTCCGATTAATCGTATTATACTTATAGTTAGTTCGTTATTACTTAATTTATTAGCAATAATGTAATACAATGTTTATGTACTATAAAAAGTAGATATGAACGTGAAGCAATTAATTTATTTTAATAATTTTTTTAGCCTAAAATTTTTTAGGAAAATTCACACAAATAGCAATAATTTATTAAAGTGTGGCTTCGTCTAGATTTATCGCTTCTGTTAGCAATTCTCTTCGGTAGATTATGTCAAATGCTTCATAACCATCTCATTAAAACTGCAAGTAATTTCAATCGAACCATAATCAACAGATTTGTAACCTCTTGGTTGACACCAAAAATGCTTGCTACCATTGCATTTAATTTATAGGCTAGCAAACCTGTTTCGCTTAAATAAAAAGAAAATTTTTCCAATGTTGTTTATCCACTTTAATACTTCTTTTTTATCGATTCTTCTAATCTTATTGTTAGCCTTAAGCATCTTCACTTCAATTCACTCCTAATAATTTGCTTAAGCGTAAGTTTATGTTTTATAAACGATCGTTTTGTATAAATAAAATTTAATTAAACCTGTTATCTCTTTAAGAGATCGTAACAAATTAGACAAAATTTGGTTTCTAATTTAATATTAGGTATACCTTTAGTACCCAACCTAAATTCTAAATTTAACAATCTTTTTTAATTTATTCCAAATCGTTTCAATTTTTTCACACGTCTTTTTATTATTTTACCATAATGTTCAGTAATATATTGGAAAATAATTAAAAATATATTATAAATCAAAGAGAAAAGCCGGTTAATATTCACTGTTGAGTTCCCTAATATGCGAGAACACCTAACGATCCGATGCGCGATGGTTTGAAATTTTAACTTGAGTTGTTGACATAGAATTTAGGTCTTTAGTTGTTCACATAGCAATTGCTATCTTGTTTACTTTTCCTAATCTGATTTTCAACCATCACGATAATCGGCTTACAACGCAGACACGAATCCTTTTTATCGAGCGCCCTGACCTATAGGGAATATTTAATTTCTAAAAATAACCTCATATAGGTAGATTTGAATCGGATTCATGAATTAAGCTCCACATTTTTCCAAGATCCAAGTTAGAGGAGCTAAAATCCCTAATTGGACGAGAACCCGACAGGAAATTTTAAGGGAGATTAATTCGGAGGCTTAAATAGGGTAGGCTGGTCAACAGTGGATCGGTGGTACACAGTGAATCACTCATTTATTAGTTAAACCATTGTATGCATGCGCTTCCGCGAGATGTACGTGGTAGCCAATGTGATCCCTCATTGACTCATTTCAAAACTGAGCGATTCCGTTGATTTTCGCATGTTCACCAGTTACATTTGTGGTTTAAAGCCTCCATTTGTTATTATCAGGTAAGTTGAACTTTTTGTGTAATTTGATCAGATCTTCTATGATAGAGTTCTGGATATTTTCATTGTTTTAAGAAATAATTAACGCACGTGAGGACACTTGAATAACAGGTTTTACTCATTTTGTTTTGTCAAAACCACGGTTTGAAAATTAAATGGTGGGTTGGTCTACAGTGGATCAGTTCTACATGGTTAACCAAAACATGGTCAAAGAACAGAATGTAAGATTCATATCCTTCCGAATCCAATAATTAGCGGTACCGCTAGGCGACGGTCTTATTATAACTTCTCAGTTGATCTTTCTCTATTGAAAATGTGCTAATTTTTTTATTTTCCTATATTTTTATCTCGAAAATGTATTTTTTCTGTTTCTCTATAATATTTATTTCGAAAGAATTGTTTTTCTATATTTTTAGTTTGAAAATCTGTTAGTTTTTCCATTTTAAAATATGTGCAATAATCGTGGTGGCTGATCCACTGTTAACCATAGGCCGATCCAATGTGGACCACCCCTGGTCAACACTGAATCATTATGCACATAAAATTAAATATTTTTTTCATAGTTTGCTTGTAATAAACTTAGTTTAAATTAGAATATTTCGATAAGATTATAGTCCATGTTACTCTACCCAAAATTTCAACAAACTTCATGTATTATTTTCCAAGATATATGGGTTTGAAAAATTGGTGATCCACTGTCGACCACCCTACCCTACACAATTCTGCCAAATTTCAGCTAGCCCGGATTTTTGTAAGCTCTAACCAATATTTTGGGTTCCTTACCTAGACTAGTAATAATATTTGGCACTGTAAGATTTCTTTTTTGGCCCTGTTTGCTTGAAGTTAGATCAGATTTCATTAGTTGATTGTAGCTGGACTACTACTGCTATTTAATTTTGTATAGGTGCCTAATATGTAACGTCGTTGAATGCGACTGAACAAAATCCTTTTTCTTCTAACTCATCTCCAACCTTTTTCTCTGCAGCGATAAATTTTTTCTGCTGTTTAAAACCAAACTAATGATCAATTGAAGTCGTTTATTAGCCTCTCAAACACTTTTACACTAATAACAAACTTGTTAGTTTAGGATTAGGCTCATTTTATTTCATTATTCCATACCCACCAGGTACACTTAATTTATGGCTAAATAAAAACTTTCACTTTTACGTCCCTCGGTATTCATATCCCCTGCTGCCCCCCCCCTCCCGGATTACAAACGAAAATTGCAAAAGATTCAACGAAAAATAATAAATTTTGTTGGTTCTGAATAATGGCAAATGTACCTGGGGGGTATTCATGTGATATCGATTTTTATCGTTGGGAACTTCTGAAGATCTTATATAAAATACGCATAGTATGTCAGAATCGCCGTTTCCATGGTAACGTAACGCAATACCCCCTCCCCGAATATGAAGATTATTTCTATCGGTAGGAATTTTCATTTTCTATTTAAATATATTTGAATAATTGTCTCGATCATAACGTGATATTTTTTCCGGTTACCCAGCCAGTTAAAGAGAAATGTAGAAGAACGCGGGGGTTGGAATCAACTTTCTTAAAATCCCCTGTCTTACCCTAGTCACTGCACCAAAATTGAAGTGGAGAAAATTCCCTACAAAACGAGGTTTCAGAATTTACTGCAGATCTGAAGTAAATCCTGAAACTTTGTTTTGTTTTGTTCGCCATCGATGGTGAAGTTTAAATGTACGAAATTTTTATTCAGAATAAAAATTATTCAAAACATTTTTCAATCATTTTCTCTGGATTTTCTTTTTATTTCATAAATACTTTATGATGTAGGCAAATTTTGTTAATCTGTTTTATGGAGAATTTTATACGCTTCAATTTTGATTTGATGATAATTTTCACTAAAAATGAAAGTAAGCGAGTTATAGACGAAAAACTACGGTAGAGGATTAAAATCCCCATTTGGGGAAAAGGCTAGTAGGGAATTTTAGGCGTAGTTGCAAATAAAATCGGGGTCAAATTTTGGAATTCAGTCAAATTTGAATATATGTGCCCCGCCCCCGAAAATATTCTTATCTTTTTGAAAATTTTAAACTATTATTTATTGGGTTTTGTCAAGGTTTAGCACCCCCATTGCTACGGCTCTGCTTGTGAGTATCATCTGACAATCCTCAATCCACTTCCATCGAATAAGCTGAAAAACGTTCATGATGTTCTGCAAAAACTTACGGTAAGGAAAATTTTGCTTTGAAGTTGCCAGAAACCGAATGGAGTATGTGAAATTGAAAAGGCTTCGGTAGACGATGAATAGATCTTCCTTTTGGATCAATTTTTGGTAACTTTTAATAACAGTTTTCCATTCAAATAATCTATATTAAGTCAATATTGAAAGATAATAACAAAGTATAGTATAGTAAAACTGACGACAACTGTTTTGCTTTATAAAAAGAATAAACAACTCATTTAGTAAGTGTGGTGATTATCCGAACAACTTTAAAGCAGCTACAATTAAACCTGTCTATAAGCAGGGTAACTCAAAAGTTTTGGACAACTTTAAGAACTGGACTTCCTTCATTTCCTAAAATTTTTAAATAGCTATATCCTACACCTACACCTAAGTTTGGGGAATAGAAAAAATATAAAGTTGGTAACATTCGGGGTTCAAGTCGAATGGCTGCTTAAATTAGACGTTTTTTGATAACATTAAAATTAAAAAACTAAAAAACTATTTAAACATGGTGGTTTCACTTTGAACAATACCGCATCCAGTTGGCTTTTTATGCTTCGTTACAGATAGCAATTATTTGCTACGCTTGAACCGCCTAAAAGGTGTTTTAAAAATCTATGATAACAAGAGGGTACGTAATTTTTATATGGTCTAGAGAATAATAATTCATTCAAGTTTTTAATTCTAATCTACATCAAAAATTTAACGCACTTTTCCAGTCAAAGGTTGGCCATTATCGACGTTCATATCTGTATTTTTAGAATAACCCAAGAATGCACAATTATAATAAATTGCTTTTGTTCATTTTTAAGTTATTCTAAAAACACAGATGTGATCACCTTCAAAATTTTCACTACATTAATAACGAATCCATATTCTTTGTATTTTTCGAAATTGAAATTTTGGCAACGACCAATTAATAACCTAAATAATGGCAAAACAGTTTTATGAAGATGTAGCTTTGCCAATTAATTTAAATAGTAATTGGTCATTAGCAGGGCCAAGATTTTGATGCCTAGGGCATCCTGTTTTCCAGACATTACAAACGATTCAAAGTTATACAAAAATTCTTACTCTGTCAACCAATTAAAATAAACCATAGTTGTTAATGTATTTTTTAGGATTTTTTATTTTAATTTCTTAATGTTTCTATAATTTTTATTTTGCTGCCGACGCTTGGCAATCATCAAGGATCAAATTAATTTTACTATGGGGAATTTGTTTAGGGGTGATACTTTGTTGCTTTTTCGGTAAGCTTACAATTTGAATTTATTCATTCGATTCGTACAGCAAAGTTTATGATAATTAATAACAAACACACTAAGGTAAATACACGTATCTACAAATAAATTACGCTTTGAACGACGCGGACACAGATTACTGAAGAAAATATCCGATTTACCCACATATCGCATATAGAATGAAATTTCGGGCAATGGGAATCCCGAATGGAATATTTTTCTAAATTTATTTTTACCCGATATTCCTATCGGTAATTTGGAGTATTTTTAGCGCTCAACGCGATATTTTAAATTTTTTGAAGTTATATTTAGTTTTGTGAATTTAACATAGCGCTAATAAAACTTCGATCTAATAACAATAATAAATTTATTGTAGTTTTTAATTATCTAAAATCGGATATATTAGATTTCTGAAATATTTTGTTCAAAATGTAATGAGAAAATTAAATATGGTAGTGATTTTGAGAAAGTATTTCCATCACTCAAATTTGTTGAAAAATTAAAACAAAGATTTTTTTCAAAATTTTGATTACATCGTAATGGCGGCCTTATTTTTGAACTAATTCCCAACAAACTATATATTTTTGTAAATGTGATCATATTATTAATAATAAATTCAATCTAAAAAATTTTTGAAAAAATTGTCAATGGATCTTTTCGAATTTGAAAACTTTTATTCGATGTAAATTTCCTAACGCCCTAAACGTATAATTGGCTGGACCTTCGTCAATCATGATTTAATTGATCTAGCTTACAAGGTGTAATTAAAAAGTTGCGGAAGAAGTCCAAGCACGGGATAAAATTAACGTTTTTTACTTTTTTAAATAACCGCCATTATTTTATAAGCAACTTAATACAATTTTTTTTTGTAAGCTGGTGGTAGGCAAAATTGTTTTGACTACAAAAAATGCACATTTCAGAACTGATCAGCAGAGAATGTTATACAAATTGCTATATTTTTTAACGTTTCATCATAGGTACTATGATATCATCTGGGAATCTTTGTAATATAGGTTTCTATATATGTATATAAAAATGGATGTATGTGTGTATGTATATGTATGTTTGACCGATCGGAACCAAATTTGGCACAGTTATTATGTAGGTCCCTGCGCATGTTTTTGTATTGAAATAGTGCAAAAATTCGCAAAGGAAAGGAAAGTTGATTTTGAGTAGCCTGCCTTCCTTTAAGGAATCTCGATAATCCATTCATGCGCGTCCCTATGGGACGCGCATGAATGGATTATCGAGATTCCTTAAAGGAAGGCAGGCTACTCAAAATCAACTTAAAAAACAATAATGAATGCTGTCAAGCTATCAACCGATCGATAAAAAAATTCGCGTGCACGTGCTTTACGTTTCTATTTGACCAATCTTAACCAAATTTGGTAAACGCTACGAAAAACATAGGCTACTTTAGTACCTTGGAGTGAGGCCGAAGGCCGAACAACCACATCTGACACGGTCTAGTAGGTTATAAAATAAAACCTTTACACAAACAAAAATTAAATACGTAAATGTTGTGTAGTAATCTTTTGGTTATTCTAAAATATAATTGCTGAAAAATTCACCACATGAACCACGAATCAATTGATTATTTACTACATAAATTAAATAAAGTAGAATACCTTGTGCAATATAATGAGTTTGTTACATTGGTACATGTACATTGTTACATGGTTACATTGGTATAACAACATACACACATACTTGAGCGTAGTCTAAATAAAATCAAATTAATTAATGAATATTTATTTGTTCATGCTTAATAAGCTCGGAACATAATTAGAGGTCTTCATTAAAAAGATAAGTAATATTACAAAATATATCTATATGCTACCGCTTGATTAATAATATTAATGAAACGATAACAAACAATTTACTTCATATTTAAATGAGCGGATAACCAACTTTTTTCAGTGCTTTAGTGACTTCGGTGTAGATAATTAAATACCAGAGGTAAGAAAATTTTGAACTAAGTACTTTTTGAAATCATATAAAATCTTATTAGCTACTTAAAATAAATTTTTAACCTGTGAAAATTACCATATTAAATTTAAAAAATCAGATGTTGAAATTGATTGATAGCAATAATAAATAATAATCCTTCGATTTTTGAAATCGGCTGCAAAATTTTCAAAATTAAATATTTCACCGAAAAATAATATGGTCGGTGATATCTTTTGCAAATAAGTTTTAAAACCTAAGAAGAAATAGAAAAAATTATATATTGCATAGTGCATCTTTGGAGAAGTACTTGGTTCCAAAATATAACCGAATGCTTTGTCCTGCAGCTCCTTTTCGATTAAAATTCTAGCTCGTATTTTATAATTGAGTTGAGATGCACGAATGTAAATTTCATTTTCAGGGTGATCTATTTCCCCATAATAATAAAAGTAATATATTTAGTAATTTTTCAGTAACAATGAAGTACTTGCTTCTCATTTTGGGATTAATCCAAATTGCAACATATACACATGGAAATGTTATCAACAGAAAACATTGGGAACTAAATACTGCTATGCAAAATGGTAAATACGAATTCAATTTATTAAATAACTTCTAATTTGTTTTTATTCCACTAGGGAGAAAAAATGAATATTATCAATCACTTGGAAATATACTAAGTAAGTTGGTGAATAAACGTTGCTTAAACATGTTTGATGACGGATGCGACAACGGAGATATACCAAGTGCTCGTGATGATGAAGAATGGATTACCGGTGGAGGAACACCTGGGAAACGATGCTTAAACATGTTCGATGATGGATGTGATAATGGAGGATTACCAGGCGCAGGTAGAGACGAAGAATGGATTAAAAATCCTGGAAGTACACCCGGGAAACGATGCCTTAACGTTATGGGTGAAGGATGTGATAATGGAGGAATACCAGGCTCTGGTGAAGACGAAGAATGGATTAAAGATCCTGGAAGTACACCTGGGAAACGATGCTTAAACACGTTCGATGATGGATGTGCTAATGGAGGAATACCAGGTTCCGCTGAAGACGAAGAATGGATTACCGGTGGAGGAACACCTGGGAAACGATGCTCAAACCTGTTCGGTGATGGATGTGATGCTGAAGGAATACCAGAGTCCGCTGAAGACGAAGAATGGATTACTGGTCAAACAACACCTAAACCTGATGATTGCCATAATGCTTTTGATGATTGCGTGAGTACTAATAAAGGATTATCGAGTTCTGGTAGGCAATGGATCAAATATCTTGGTCACAAACCCGGAAAACGAAGTGCACATTTAACTGGTAAGTAACAACTTAATAATTTTTGGTCCGCACCAGATTAATTAAAGATTTTACAGCTATCAGAGATTTTCTACAAAAGAATCGACCAGTTCCTGGTAAACGGAGTCTTTAAAAATGTAATATATACCGATTTTCTTGTTGTTTTTAATATAATATTTCATAAATGCTTGCAAAATTATAAAATTTAATTATGTTTATTATATTTTGTCAAGTCTTAAATAAAAATATAATTTTTAAATCAACCGTTGCTCATGTTAAAATTATTTATAAAATCGATACCAAAAACATAATAGTAATTTAAATTTATTCTATAGTTTATTTCATGCAATTTCGGGACTTATACTGCTATTTAAGTCCCCTTTTTTCGAAGAGCGAAGTTCAACTTTAAATCTCAAGGGTTTAAAAGTGAATTTAAATCCTAAGGGATTTATGTGATGACCGAATGTAATTTGAGTTTTAAAAAACGTCAAACTGATGTTTATTTTGAAAGGGTTAAGTTGAAATTACAGCATTAAATAATTATGAATTGCAGTTTAAGTCCCGGAAATGAATAATAGTATATTATATGCCAAGGAACTTAGGTGCATTATCTCACACGATGAATATAAATATAAAATAAATATATAAAAAAATATAAATATAAAAAGAGTTTATTTATGTAGGTACTATAGCTGAAAAAAAATCAAAAATTCCATGTTTGATGGAATCCCCCCCCCAGCGGAAAAGTAAAGCAGAATCATCATACATTTTTTGTAATAATTTACCGCCTGATTACCAACTGATACCTCTCCAGCCCCCAGTCTCTGCTACTTCCTATTTTTCATAACTTCATTTGCAGTGCCGGATCGTGACCTTTTTCAATGGGAACGCACAAAATTTAAAGAGAAAGGTAAAATATATGAAATTTTTATTGTGTATCCTCCTCCTCTCAGTCGATATGCTCCTCTTTATAGAAGCGTCGTGATCCATCTCATTTATGCAAAAGTCCATAGGGACGCGCATGAATGGATTATAGAGATTCCTTAAAGGAAGGCTGGCTACTCAAAATCAACTTAAAAAACAATAATGAATGCTGTCAAGCTGTCAACCGATCGATAATGCAAATACGCGTGCACGTGCTTTACGTTTCTATTTGACCAATCTTAACCAAATTTGGTGAACGCTACGAAAAACATAGGCTACTTTAATACCTTGGAGTGAGGCCGAAGGCCGAACAACCACATCCGACACGGTCTAGTAGGTTATAAAATAAAACCCTTACACCAACAAAAATTAAATACGTAAATGTTGTGTAGTAATCTTTTGGTTATTCTAAAATATAATTGCTGAAAAATTCACCACATGAACCACGAATCAATTGATTATTTACTACATAAATTAAATAAAGTAGAATACCTTGTGCAATATAATGAGTTTGTTACATTGGTATTCTACAAAAAAAAGTTATACCTAATATAATCTGATTTAAACGATTACTTGATGATAGTATGGATAAATAATAAAAAAATTAAATTTTTGTTATGTATTTTATTTAAAAAAAAACTTAAAAAAGGAATGTAATATAGATACTGAAACATATTTTAATGAAATAACATAATTTAAAGAATTTTTTACACTTTACATAATTTGCACATTTTTCGTTCATTTATACCTACACATACACATTTAATAAACAATATAATAACAAACAGTACATTATGTAAATTGAGCATTAAATTTATAGTACAGATTGTTGGTTTGTGTATTTCCAGAAATAAAGTATTTAAATTTTATAATAATTGTGTCATTTAAACTTTTTTGATATATCTAACCACACTTTTTTCTAAAATATAGGTAGGTACATTATATACAATTAAAAGGCTATTTATTTTTGTCGTAACTTATTGTAGATATAACGGATTTAATTGCCTCGCTTAATTTTTATTATATATTACGGTTGTACTATTTTAAATTCGCATTTTCCTTAAAATTTAAAAAATTGAAATGAACGTGATGAAAAGCAATTATTTAAAAGTGATTATAAAAAATTGCATTATACAGAACAAACGATGAAAAGAAGTAACCAAAATAAGAAGAAAACATTTTTCGTGCACAATATTATTTATTTTAGGAGGTTATTGCATGTTAAATATTCGATTCATTTATCTGACACAATCAGTCTCAAAAACGTTATATATTACTCAACAATATCGTGCTACAGAGCATTTTAAAACAGAAGCAAAGTGCGTATAGAATTTAGTTACCCATACAAATTAAAATCTATACATTGCGTGATGAAGAATATAAATAGAAAATAAAATAAATAACACCGTCTTTTGTTTTAAATTCTATAACTTAAATTATATCACATTTAAATTTGTATATCTAATTATATACAATTGCATTTACATAAACTAGAAGGAACAATAAGAATTTTACTTTTATTCACAATTATTTTCATTAATAAAATGACGCCGCTTGAAAATCAAAAAATAGACAAGCAAAAGTAAACATGGACATTTTTGAAATGTCGATATTGAAATTTGTACATTTTGGAAATAATCAAGTAATATACCTTTTTTTGACATCTTAATACAGTGGCACTGACACAATAACGCGCGATTCTATTCGAAAACTATGCATCACATAAACTAAATTTATTTACAAATCAGACTTACGCTTCAATATTTACAAAATATTTACATGATGACATCACACAATAGGGAGAGCCAGTCGAGGTACTCTTAATAAATCATCTGCCGGTGGTAATTGATATTGGTGATGATAATACGGAGTATTGGGCATAATTATCGGAGGTTTCATACCTAAATTGCAGTAAGACGGGACAGTCCACTGCGTGTGTGTTGTAATTGGAAGTAAAGATTGTTGATGACTATCTTGTTGAGGTGGTTTATCTGGAGATATTAAACTTTCTATTGTAAAAGATCTTTTAGGCCTTATATTTGTAATAGGTTCCGTTGTTGTTGTCGTTAACGGCGGCGATGAAACTTTCGGAGGTGATACTGGCGTGTTTGGAATTATTTCTGATTGACTTTCCGTCGGAGTAAAGAAAAACCTGTTAATATTTGCTAACGCTGCCAGTTCGTTGTCGAGCATTTCTTTGTCGCTCTTCATAAGTTTAAATCTTTTTCTTCTTCTCAGAAGGCTTCCATTTTCGAACATATCAAATGCTGCGGGATGTAGCGCCCAATAGGCACCCTTGCCGGGACGGTCAGGACGACGAGGTATCTTAATAAAACAATCGTTGAACGATAAATTATGTCTAAGCGAATTCTGCCACCTTTGAGTATTCCGCCGATAATAAGGAAAATTGTCGGTAATGAACCGATAAATTTCTGATAGCGGTAACATCTTTTCAGGTGAACTCCAAATAGCCATAGCTGTCAAAGATATATACGAGTAAGGAGGTTTCTGATCTCCGTAAGTTTCGCGCGAAGGTCGCGGCATATCTTTCTGCGGCACTCACTGTAACTAGGATGTTGCACACCAATCAAGATCAACTAGAAATGATCTCGAACAACCGCAACATCCAACAATGTCGAGATTCAAAATTAGACTGCAGCTCCCTAGAAGCCAACACTAAATTCTTGTTTCGTTCAATGAATTTCATTGGTTACACCCTCACAATGGCCCTCGAACGCGCCTTTAAAACCGCCTCTCAAAAGCGACCGCCCATATCTACCTCGGTATACCTGTACATAATATTCTAATGAGATAAAAGGCGTTTATCGGTAGGTACATCTCCTAACTGTATAATTAGATGAGCTACCTGACTGCATTCATTTGCGGATTCTGTAATCAATTTTCTATATTTATTACGAATAAAATTAGAACAGTAAATAAATTACTATATTTTTTTAATCCCCGTGTATACTTTAGTATGTATACGATTAATTTTAATTAGTAAATATAATTAACCGCTTCTTTTAATAGTAATTAAAACTTTTTCCTAAATTATAGAGTACCTACATACTCTAGTCTAACTATATTATTGAAGTACGAGTATTTAAATACATTTTTAATTATTGGCCATAATCTTCTATCTATTCTAATTCGCTATTGTAAAATTACACACAAGAAAATAACCATCGCAAATTATTAATTTAATTAATGAAAAAAATTAAAGATTATTGTAAAACATTTAAATTCGACATGGCTCTTTTGCACTTGCGTGCATTTTCAGAAGCGAAAACAATTATTTTATGAGCCGTTACAAATTAAAATAAATTACCTACTGCATAAATATATACAAATTTTAAAAAACAGTATTATATAATTTATTTATATTATTACAAACTTTAATTATAATACATATAAATAAATATCAAATTAAAATTCCGTCAACTTGTCGGTACAATTAACCCCGTTCTCCCCTAATCTCTATAAATTACATTTTTTTTTTAATAAAATGGGATCGATGCGATATTCCGGAAAGATTTCTACAAAAGCTTTTGTCAGAACTTCTCCAAATTGCGTCCCCTTATTTTTCCTCTTTAACAATTTTTTTCAGTTAAAAATTAAGTTGTCGTCACTGTTTCCAGTTATCGTCCATCTTGGTACACTTTTCTAAAAAGTAAAAATATTTGCTCAGTTAACCCACTTTTGCATAATATTCAGTAATATTTAGGGATATCTTGTGCTGCAATTTAACAAAAAAATTTGTTTCTATATTTTTATTATCATCAACACAAATAATTCATTTGTGATGCTTACACCTGTACTAGGATGATATTCGTAGTACACATTTGGTGCGGAGCATTGTAGAAATAATCGAAATTATTGATATTCGTGAAATTGATCCGTCAATCCCTCCACCAGTGCGGCCTCTTGGCCGCACAACCAATGCAATCACATTCTTGTGATTCTTGAGAGCATACATTAAAATAATTTTACGTGTTTCAGAATCCACATTAACAAATCGCTCACGTTTTAGTTTGAAGTGCTGGTAATTTTGAATAACTCAAAGAGGAACCGCCTAACCGGGTCTAGCACCTTTTTTACACCTTCCTTACAATATTTGAACCCCGTTGTAAAAATTGAGCCGTTTATTTTCCGTCTGTGACATTCGTGTTAAGTGGTGTATTAAAGTGTGAGCGATTCCCTCACTGGGCGATCTCGCGAGGTGCATAAAATTTTCATTAAAAATTAAATTTAAAAAAAATTTTTAATGGAGGTAAATTTTATAGATATTTGTATAAAACTTATAACACAAAAATCTCTTCGTCGTAAAAACCGAAAAATTAAAAATACTATGCGTGCAATGATGTAAATATTATGATTCGAAATCATCTTAGGTAATAAAATTAAATATTTAAATGGTTTGAAAATACTTAATTATTTCTTTCCCAATAAACAAGCAAAAGTATCGAGAGTTTTCGGTTTATTTATTCTAAGTAGGTACCATAGCTATAAATTACAAAAATTTATGTAGCATATCTGGATTGATAACAATAATAAATATACAACACACTTTTGGAATTTGACAATCACTTTTTTTAATACCGTTAATCTGTGTTTCCTGCACCCTTCCTCATGCTGTATATATAATAAATTAAAATTTTCATATTGTCAGATTCGAAGGACATTAACTTTAAAAAATATACAAATGCAACGAAACCCTTTGGGTTTTTATTCTATTGACAATTAAAATGCTACCATAAACGTCAGACAGAGCTTATGCATAAATGAGATGGATCACGACGCTTCTATAAAGAGGAGCATATCGACTGAGAGGAGGAGGATACACAATAAAAATTTCATATATTTTACCTTTCTCTTTAAATTTTGTGCGTTCCCATTGAAAAAGGTCACGATCCGGCACTGCAAATGAAGTTATGAAAAATAGGAAGTAGCAGAGACTGGGGGCTGGAGAGGTATCAGTTGGTAATCAGGCGGTAAATTATTACAAAAAATGTATGATGATTCTGCTTTAATTTTCCACTGGGGGGGGTATTCCATCAAACATGAAATTTTTGATTTTTTTTCAGCTATAGTACCTACATAAATAAACTCTTTTTATATATTTATATTTTTTTATATATTTTTTTTATATTTATATTCATCGTGTGAGATAATGCACCTAAGTTCCTTGGCATATAATATACTATTATTCATTTCCGGGACTTAAACTGCAATTCATAATTATTTAATGCTGTAATTTCAACTTAACCCTTTCAAAATAAACATCAGTTTGACGTTTTTTAAAACTCAAATTACATTCGGTCATCACATAAATCCCTTAGGATTTAAATTCACTTTTAAACCCTTGAGATTTAAAGTTGAACTTCGCTCTTCGAAAAAAGGGGACTTAAATAGCAGTATAAGTCCCGAAATTGCATGAAATAAACTATAGAATAAATTTAAATTACTTTTATGTTTTTGGTATCGATTTTATAAATAATTTTAACATGAGCAACGGTTGATTTAAAAATTATATTTTTATTTAAGACTTGACAAAATATAATAAACATAATTAAATTTTATAATTTTGCAAGCATTTATGAAATATTATATTAAAAACAACAAGAAAATCGGTATATAAGGTATTACATTTTTAAAGACTCCGTTTACCAGGAACTGGTCGATTCTTTTGTAGAAAATCTCTGATAGCTGTAAAATCTTTAATTAATCTGGTGCGGACCAAAAATTATTAAGTTGTTACTTACCAGTTAAATGTGCACTTCGCTTTCCGGGTTTGTGACCAAGATATTTGATCCATTGCCTACCAGAACTCGATAATCCTTTATTAGTACTCACGCAATCATCAAAAGTATTATGGCAATCATCGTCAGGTTTAGGTTTTTGACCAGTAATCCATTCTTCGTCTTCAGCGGACTCTGGTATTCCTTCATGATCACATCCATCACCCATAACATTAGGGCACCATTTCCTGGGTGTACTTCCAGGATTTTTAAACCATTTTTCGTCTTCACCAGAGCCTGTTATTCCTCCATTATCACATCCTTCACCCATAACGTTAAGGCATCGTTTCCCAGGTGTACTTCCAGGATCTTTAATCCATTCTTCGTCTTCACCAGAGCCTGGTATTCCTCCATTATCACATCCTTCACCCATAACGTTGAGGCATCGTTTCCCGGGTGTACTTCCAGGATTTTTAATCCATTCTTCGTCTCTACCTGCGCCTGGTAATCCTTCATTATCACATCCATCATCGAACATGTTTAAGCATCGTTTCCCAGGTGTTCCTCCACCGGTACCTGCACCTGGTAATCCTTCACATTCATCATCGAACATGTTTAAGCATCGTTTCCCAGGTGTTCCTCCACCGGTAATCCATTCTTCGTCTCTACCTGCGCCTGGTAATCCTCCATTATCACATCCATCATCGAACATATTTAAACATCGTTTCCCAGGTGTTCCTCCACCGGTAATCCATTCTTCATCATCACGAGCACTTGGTATATCTCCGTTGTCGCATCCGTCATCAAACATGTTTAAGCAACGTTTATTCACCAACTTACTTAGTGTATTTCCAAGTGATTGATAATATTCATTTTTTCTCCCTAGTGGAATAAAAACAAATTAGAAGTTATTTAATAAATTGAATTCGTATTTACCATTTTGCATAGCAGTATTTAGTTCCCAATGTTTTCTGTTGATAACATTTCCATGTGTATATGTTGCAATTTGGATTAATCCCAAAATGAGAAGCAAGTACTTCATTGTTACTGAAAAATTACTAAATATATTACTTTTATTATTATGGGGAAATAGATCACCCTGAAAATGAAATTTACATTCGTGCATCTCAACTCAATTATAAAATACGAGCTAGAATTTTAATCGAAAAGGAGCTGCAGGACAAAGCATTCGGTTATATTTTGGAACCAAGTACTTCCCCAAAGATGCACTATGCAATATATAATTTTTTCTATTTCTTCTTAGGTTTTAAAACTTATTTGCAAAAGATATCACCGACCATATTATTTTTCGGTGAAATATTTAATTTTGAAAATTTTGCAGCCGATTTCAAAAATCGAAGGATTATTATTTATTATTGCTATCAATCAATTTCAACATTTGATTTTTTTACATTTAATATGGTAATAATTTTCACAGGTTAAAAATTTATTTTAAGTAGCTAATAAGATTTTATATGATTTCAAAAAGTAGTTCAAAATTTTCTTACCTCTGGTATTTAATTATCTACACCGAAGTCACTAAAGCACTGAAAAAAGTTGGTTATCCGCTCATTTAAATATGAAGTAAATTGTTTGTTATCGTTTCATTAATATTATTAATCAAGCGGTAGCATATGGATATATTTTGTAATATTACTTATCTTTTTAATGAAGACCTCTAATTATTTTCGAGCTTATTAAGCATGAACAAATAAATATTCATTAATTAATTTGATTTTATTTAGACTACGCTCAAGTATGTGTATATGTTGTTTCTATAAGCTTACATTAAACGAAATTTTATTAATTTAAAGGTACTTAATAATAATAATAAATATTTAAAGACGCTACAGGGTGGTTAAAATTAATTTTATGACCAAAAGATTTAATTTTAAAATAGTTTTTCAAAAATAAAATTTCCACTTTCACGTGTTAAGAAGCACAAAACCTTTGGGAAGTAATCCTGTTTCCAGTTTTTTCCAACTTCTTCCTCCAAATGGCAATAGAACCCAAACTATTGATTTTTGGTTCAGTGGTCTTATAAAGATCGTGAAATTATTTAAAAAATAGATTACTAGAAACGTTGAAAAAAAAACTGGCTGTCTTTTTGCGCTGAATACTTTTGGGGTCTTCAATAATTTTGATATATTTAATCGTTTTCAAGTTATTAAAGAAAAAGTGCTTTTTTAAGTTCTCAAAATTTTGCACGCCTATTTTGTCAGTTTGAGGGGCATATCATGCTAATCTGCTGCTAAAGTCGGGACACGGGTATACGACCGTCAAAAGTCGGGACAATCCCGAGCATTCTGGGACATCTGATCCGATCTGATCACCCTGACTTCATCTATACTTGGAATATTTTATAGGTGGGTTCATGCCAAATATTTAACGTAATTTAATTTAATTTAATTTATATTAATTTAAAAAGTTCAATGTAAATAACTTCCTATAGGCGTTCATGCTACATTTTCGCTAATTTAATTTAATTTTACGTCAGGAAATATTGGTCACCTTTATATTATACCGGTTATACTAAATGAGATTCTATCTGCGCATGAGTGCAGTTACGATCCACCAACGATATTTGTTGAAACCAGTTGAAACCCAATAAAAAATCGTTTTTACGCATGCCTCATTTTTACATTAAAGAATTCCTAAATACTAGCATGACCCGGACCACTTTCTTAGATTAAATTATATTAAATTGCATTACATTAAATATTTTGCATGAACCCACCATAATTTTCTTTAAAATTACTTTCAACGCACTAATTTATACTTAAATCTTATGAAAAATACATTTTGACGAACAAGCAATTAACATTACAGATAGATAATTGTCCGCTCTTAATTTTCTATTGCAGTAATTTTTGTGTACAGGTGGCGCAACATAGGATATTTGGATAAAATCCGCGAGTTCTGCAGTGCGCGCTAATATTTGACATATATTTACGTGATGATTCTATAGAAACCGTCCGTCGTATCAAAAACATTCTGAGCACTTTTTTTGTCTAAAATTTAATTAGAAATTTATTTGCTCTGGTGTATTTTTATCATATGATGAACCGTTTACGAAATAAACAGGAAAAACTCAAATTTCTGGGGTGTTTTTGCGTCTAGGGGTTGAAGGGGCCGGGGTCGGCGTGGCGTTACATCTTGTTTTGTAAAGGAGGTTTGTATCTACATTTGTGCCAAATTTCATGTTTCTATTACAAAGTGCAAGGTTGTGTTCCATAACGTCCGGACTAATTGTGCTGGACGATTGGCAGATGGTGGAACCTACAGTTTATCGTGAAATTCAAACCACGGGATTTTCCCGAAAAAGTTCATATTAAATTGGTTTACGGGTTTGTTCTTTTCGGGAAGGTCTACAAATTTCCAATATTCTCAAGTCTAAGCAGCTCTAGATAACATAATGGTAATTCCTTTGGTAATTCGAAAACTCTCGAATACGAAGGGAAAATCCAGTCAAAGTCTATAGGACGGGGGGGGGCAATAGAATAATTTTCAAATTTGTTTAGCAATTTTAGTGCATTTAATCAGTTTTCTTTTCGAAATTTAAAAATTCAGGGACGGTAGTTACCCAGTTAACCCCCCCCCTACATATCGATATTGATAATTATGAATAAGTAGAAATAGAATACAATTTAAATAAAAAAATTACATTTTTTCACCTTTAATTCAAATACTTCGAAATGGATTGGTTTTTCAAAAACAAAATTAAGGAAAATAGGTGATTTTTTACTATTGCAATTAATGTAAAAATGCACTAGTCAATTAAATCAAAATGAAATAATTTTTTCCATACGCTTTTAGAAAAATATATTATTGCTATGGATTTTTCTTTAAATTTTATTGCTTAATTGTTTAGTTAATTTTTACTTGCCGAACCCCTAGGTAAGGAAAGTATTGTTATCAGGCAAAATTTGACCCCCGCCCCCAATTTTTTGACAGATGTTCATGTTTTGAGGACCTCTGAATCCATTTTTATCATTTTTTGGAAGGATGTCTGTATGTATGTATGTGTGTGTGTACGTCTGTGAACACGATAGCGTCTAAACAAAGCAAGCAAATCCTTCCAAATTTTGAATATAAGCTTTTTCTTGTCGTAGGACGAAGCCAGATGAAAATAAATTAAATCGTCTAACGGGAAAGGGGGGTTTACCTGGAGCTATTACGACATTATGCGTCATAACTTCGAAACGAAATTAAATATGTAAAAATATTAAGTACCAAAAATTACCGCTATTGAATTTTCTACATTTTTTGTCCTACAAGTTTTTCTCTAAAATATACAGGGCGTTTCAAAAATTTTCGCCAAATTTTTCGAAAGTATTCTACTAATGAAGACATCGCCGTAGCGAGCTCTTCTGGCGCCAGAGGCAAATTCGAATATATGCACCCCCCCTTCCAAAAGATTCCTATCCTTTTGAAAATTTTAAACTATTATTTATTGGGTTTTGTCGAGGAATAATGAAAACCAAATGGATGCTTATCAGGAACTCATTTAGGCTGCCGGAACTGGGGGGTATGGAATACCCCCCAGGTACACTTAATTTATTGCGAAAGAAAAACTTTCACTTTTACGTCCCTTGGTATTAAGAAGAACGGTACTGAGATAGTTATGCAAAATATCACCTGCTGCCCCCCTCCCGGATTACAAACGAAAATTGCAAAATAGTCAACGAAAAATAATAAATTTTGATAGTTCTGAATAATGGCAAGTGTACCTGGGGGTATTTCATACCCCCCCCCAGACCCCCCGGTCGTGTAATATCGATTTTTATCGTTGGGAACTTTTGAAGATCTTATATAAAATACGCATAGTATGTCAGAATCACCGTTTTCATGGTAACTTGATATGGTAAGCGACATAAAAATGTAGTCACAACCAAATCATTCCAACAACGATAGACATGTTTCGATCTTATTAGATCTCCTCAGTGGCGTATATTTGAAATGATTTGATTGTGACAAGAATTTGCTTCCCTTACATAAGATATCTTACTGGTCGGATTATCGTATTAAAGATAATCCATGACCAATAATTCGCGCGATATCTTATAATGTGAAGTGATGCGGCCTGTTATTTAATAATACTGAAA
The DNA here is from genome assembly GCA_932274525.1 of Podabrus alpinus. Classification (NCBI taxonomy): domain Eukaryota; kingdom Metazoa; phylum Arthropoda; class Insecta; order Coleoptera; family Cantharidae; genus Podabrus; species Podabrus alpinus. The sequence goes on along the minus strand of OW026455.1, from coordinate 88,535,296 downwards.
GTACATTTCTGTACAGTAAAAGCCCTGTTTTAAAGGAGGCACCGTTTGATGGTTTATCCTCAACAATTCGAGTGACTTTCGTAATGAAGTCCGCCACGCGTGCCTCCTTTAAAACAGGGCTTTCACTGTACAGAAATGTACTTTCAGTATTATGAAGGTAAGCGAGTTAGAGGCGCAAAACTAGTATAGTGGATTAAAATCCCCACTTGGGGAAAAGGCCAGCAGGAAATTTTAGGCGATTTTACAAATAAAATCGCGGTCAAATTTTCGAATTCAGTCAAATTTGAATATATGCACCCCCCCCCCAAAGATTCTCATCCTCTTGAAACTTTTAAACTATTTTTTATTGGGTTTTGTCAAGGTTTAACGCCCCCATTGCGATGGTGCTGATTGAAGATATAGGCATTCAAAAGTTTTTTTCTTCCTATTTGGCAAAATATAAATTTTTTCATCGATTTACTGTTGAAATTATGTATTGTATTGTACTTAGGGGTCGATTGGCCGCAAGGGCCTATCAGAACTGCGACCAGTATTGATCTTTTGTTCATTACCCTGCTAATTAGGTATTCAGGAATTCAATTTTGCTAGCAAAACATAGAATACTCCTGAGAGGTTTTTGTTGCACCTCTTTGGGTGTTAATTGCGTCTGTCCCAGATATTTTAGCCTGGATCGGGCTAAGGCATCACAGCTACAGAGAATGTGTTCGGCCGATTCAGTTTCCGATTCACAGAGTCTGCATATGTCATCGTCCTCCATTCCCATTTTCTTGAGGTGATATCTCACCTGACAATGTCCGGTGAGCAACCCCGTAATGAGCCTGATTTCGTTCTTTGATAGTAGAAGAAGCTTTTTAGCTTCTGCAGTCGAATACTCTATAAATTTATTCGCCTGTTTTTGACCTGGTGTATTATGCCGATTCTATGACAGGTGACCACATGACAAGTGAACGCACGACAAGTGAACGCACGACATCCGAACACATGACAACTGAACACACGGACAACTAAACACACGGACAACTGAACACACGGACAACTGAACACACGGACAACTGAACACACAGACAACTGAACACACGGACAACTGAACACACGGACAACTGAACACAATCTTCATTTTTAAATTTAAATATTTGTTATTTATTTTTATAATCATGAATTTATAATTATTATTTTATAAATACTGGCCAAATCCTAATCCGAAACTACAAAACTGAACCCACGGACAACTGAACACAATCGTAATGGATCTAGCTTTTCGGGGTAATTATTATTATTTTTGAGTCCATTCTCACTTTTTCCGTTCAACTTGGAAAAAAGTTCGAGGGAGCGGTAGATCCACCTCTTTGCGGCAGATTTAACTTTACTCGGAGATTTCTTTTTTTCTAATTACTTTTCTAAAGAAATATCAAAAACTAACACTAACCTAACGACAGATCCACCTCTTCGCTGCAGATCCACCTCTTTGCGGCAGATTTAACTTTACGCGGAGATTTGTTTGTTTTTAATTGGTTTTCTAAAGAAATATCAAAAACTAACACTAACCTAACGGCAGATCCACCTCTTCGCGGCAGATCCACCTCTTTGCGGCAGATCCACCTCTTTGCGGCAGATTTAACTTTACGCGGAGATTTATTTGTTTTTAATTTGTTTTCTAAAGAAATATCAAAAACTAACACTAACCTAACGACAGATCCACCTCTTCGCTGCAGATCCACCTCTTTGCGGCAGATTTAACTTTACGCGGAGATTTGTTTGTTTTTAATTTGTTTTCTAAAGAAATATCAAAAACTAACACTAACCTAACGACAGATCCACCTCTTCGCTGCAGATCCACCTCTTTGCGGCAGATTTAACTTTACGCGGAGATTTGTTTGTTTTTAATTCGTTTTCTAAAGAAATATCAAAAACTAACACTAACCTAACGGCAGATCCACCTCTTCGCGACAGATTCACCTCTTTGCGGCAGATCCACCTCTTTGCGGCAGATTTAACTTTACGCGGAGGTTTATTTGTTTTTAATTAGTTTTCTAAAGAAATATCAAAAACTAACACTAACCTAACGGCAGATCCACCTCTTCGCGGCAGATTCACCTCTTTGCGGCAGATCCACCTCTTTGCGGCAGATTTAACTTTACGCGGAGATTTCTTTTTTTTTAATTACTTTTCTAAAGAAATATCAAAAACTAACACTAACCTAACGACAGATCCACCTCTTCGCGGAAGATCCACCTCTTTGCGGCAGATTTAACTTTACGCGGAGGTTTATTTGTTTTTAATTTGTTTTCTAAAGAAATATCAAAAACTAACACTAACCTAACGGCAGATCCACCTCTTTGCGGCAGATTTAAATTTTCACGGAGAATTAAATTGTTTTTAATTAGTTTTCTAAAGAAATATCAAAAACTAACACTAACCTAACGGCAGATCCTCCTCTTCGCGGCAGATCCACCTCTTTTCACGTACCGCTTAAATTCGCCAAATAAAACGGAAAGTGTTCAATAAAATTTTTCGAAAAACCAACTCGTTTCGCTTAAAATTGCGCACAAATATTTATATGCAAATATGGTTCCGATTTCAAATCGAAATTTTTCAAAATTTGCGGTTTTGCAATTTTCCACCTTAATTGACGCCGCACGAAAAAAAGTATACATTTCGAAAAATTCTCGCTCGAGAAATGCCACCCAATACCGTTTTTAAAATTAAAAATTGTTTCATAGTCGTCGCGCCACAACGACTGTAAGGTCGAAATTTAGAAAATTTTTCACGGCGTCCTTATTTACGAAGGGATTTTTAATTTTCCACCGGCATCGGAAGTGGACCCCGGGCCTAAACAATTTTACTTCTATAGCTTTTTGTCGTATCTCGCACCGCAAAGCTTTAAAATGAAAAACAAAATTTTCAAATATTTTTTGAAGGGTACCCCTCTGAAACTAAATTGCAAATTTTTTTTCGAAAATCGAAATTTTAACGATGAAATCTCATTTGCCGAGTAATTTTAAGAATTTTTGTCGAATAAAATTTAGTAATATTATTCTTCCGCGGCCCAAAAAAAATGACCTCAAAGCTGAAATTTTTTGAAAAAATCTGAAATCGCACCTCTTTGTTGTGAAATCGATGGCGAAAATGAACGAAAGTAGAATTATCTCGTTGCAAAATTGTCGAGGAACAATGCAAAGTCGGTTTCGAATCTAATTAGCTAAAATGGACCATCTTTGTGGGGCGTTGAGTAGACATCAAAGTAAAAGTTTTTCTTCGAATATTTCGACGACTGCATTTTTTTTTCAAAATATGAATATTTAACTTCGGATTAGGATTTGGCCAGTATTTATAAAATAATAATTATAAAATCGTAAACCTCAAAGTTACTATGTCATGATTATAAAAAATAACAAATATTTAAATTTAAAAATTAAGATTGTGTTCAGTTGTCCGTGGTTCAGTTGTCCGTGTGTTCAGTTGTCCGTGTGTTCAGTTGTCCGTGGGTTCAGTTGTCATGTGTTCGGATGTCATGCGTTCACTTGTCGTGCGTTCACTTGTCATGTGGTCACCTGTCCGGTCACCATTATGCCATAGGGTTTTTTGTTCTCTGCTTCCCACTTCCGGACCTCCAACCCCCTGTGTGTCTTGGACAATTCACAGAATGGTTCGGGCCCAGTCGGGGAAGCCCTTGAGCCTGATCTAGCCAGTTTATCGGCTATCTCATTACCCTCAATTGCCTCATGACCCGGCACCCAGTGGAGGGCAATTTTATTGCCTTTGGCCAGTTTCTTGAGTGATTGTCTGCATTCCCATGTGGACAAAGACTCAAAGCTATTTGCTTTGAGTGCCTTTATCGCAGCTTGGCTGTCAGACATTATATTGACTTTTTTGCCCTTAAATGTTCCTTCGCAGGCATTCATGGGCACATAGTGCAATTGCAAGTATTTCAGCTTGCATAATTGTGGGATAGGTTCCTAAGGCTATAGATGCCTCATATTTTGGGCCATATATGCCTATGCCTGTTCCCTGTTCAGTTTTTGATCCATCTGTGTACCAGTTGGAGGATTTTGTATCCACTTGTATTTTTTGACATCTAGCCGTACTTCGGTCTTGAATGATGACCTCAAACGCTGTTTCAAAATCAAAGATTTTCGGAATGATATCCGAAGGTTTTTCAAACAGATCTGGCTGTAAGAAGTCCAGTATCTTTAGGTGACCTGTCTTGTCTCCTGGTTTGAATTTCTTGACTTGGGTAATTTTTATGGCAGCTTGTATGGCTTCCCTTTTCACTCGTAGGTGAAGAGGTGGCAGATCTAAGAGTGCCTCCATAGCCGCGGTTGGGGTTGTGCGCATAGCCCCTGTTATACCCAGACACGCTAGCCTTTGCAATTTCTGCAACCTGCTTTGTGTCGTGATTTCGTTAGTTTTTGTCCACCACACGAGCGATGCGTATGTGATAATGGGTCTAATTATTGATGTATATGACCAATAGATCATTTTTGGTCTTAGTCCCCAGGTCCTTCCAAAAAGTTTGCGACAAGCAAAGGAAAGTCATGCGATGGCCACATCAGATTTTTTAAAGTTTATTTTAATTAAAAAAAAATTAACCAACCTTGTAGCCCGTTAATTTTTTTATCAGAAAAGGGGTGACTACTTTTTTCTGAAGTATTTCGTTTAAAACATACAGGATTAAGAAAAACCAAATTTAATATAACTTCGAATTTTTTTTAACATTTCAGTACTCAATTTTATTAATAACTCGAAAGCTATTGATTTTACACAATAAAGAGTTATTATCTAGTTGGTAGATAAATTCACTCTCTTTAAAAAAGTGCTGAGTCGTTAACACTCAAAAATTAATAGTTTCGGTACTATCACTATTAAAAGATAAAAATTTAAAGAATTGCTTTCAATCGTTTGGATTTAGACAAAAATTTTAATTTTTTTTTATGTATTTTTTATCATCAACTAAGAGCTTTGCATTGGTGGTAAACCCTATGCATCACTATAATTAACACTTTTATAAATTACTTAGTTAGATAATTTTAAACACAGTGGAACTTCTGTATATCGAAGTACCATGATTCCGAAAAAATTCATTCGATGAAAATTTCTTTAAATATACATAATATAACCATATTGTTCTTTGTTTACTGGAACAAAATGTTTAATGAATTTGGACAACTTGATTAAAATAAATAAATTAATATACTACTGTTTAATTTGAATAAACTATTATTTATTATTAATAATGATACACAAACGCCTTAAAGTTGGACAACCTGCAAAGCACTGAGTTCAAATAAAAGTGTGCCTATGCTTATGGGACTTTATATAGTGGTTCTGATGTTCAAAGAAAATTTTGGTCTTTTATTACGAAAGTCAATCTTCGTAAAAAAAAGAAGGAAAGATTGTATAATGAAATGATGGAATCCAAAGAGCATTTTCAGGAATCCCTCAAGAATGCAAAGGAAAGAAGTTGGAAAGAATTCGTGGAGGAAGACTGAGTCTAAAATCCTTAGGGGATCACTTATAAGATTGTATGCGGAAAATTCAGGTCAAACAACATCCTCGACACCTTCAGAGGTAAGGATGGGTCCGACACCAGGACAACAGCACAAACCCTTACCTACCTCATGAGGCACCGATGAAACCACGGATCACCAAACAATGAGTCGTCCAGGGGATGGAAAATTCGTTCAATTGGAATCTATTATTGATTTTATAATTCCTAACTGTATAGTCTTCAACTTTAAAATTTAAAAATAATCCAAGAAGGACTTCACACAAATTTTTAATGAAAACATGATGCCCACCCTGTATATATGTAATAATTTTATTGATACATAAAATAACCTCAAAAGCTTAAAATCAGCTGTTGATTAAGAAAACTTTCAAGAAAGAATTTAAACAGAAAAATACGACAAAAAATAATATACGTATATTGTGTATCCTACTGTACACAAGTTTCTTTCTGACAAAACCAGTAAAACTCATATTATTTTCTATTTTTTAGAAATATTTCGCCTAATTTAAAAATAGATAGGCAACTTGTCGTACATTTCAGGGACCCACATGTAACAATAAAAATTGTTGGCAACTTGAACGGTGCTCTCTCCACATTTCAAGACCGGAATGTTAATGTCAAAATTAAGTTTCGCTGTACGTGGTGGATTTCAATAGCAAATTTGTTACAAATTAAAATTTATTTTTTTTATTACGTGAGTGTAAAATTCCAACCACATTATGCCACCTTCAGCAACGTTACCCAAGGAAGCACCCCAAGAAGTACCTGCAGGAATTAAAGCAATTCTACTGGGACCACCAGGTTCTGGTAAAGGAACTCAAGTAAGTCTTCAAAGTTCGTAAAATTCGAACTTATCCAATATGCAATTTTCTTCAGGCACCCTTACTAAAAAAAAGGTACTGCGTTTGCCACCTTTCGACAGGAGATATGTTGAGAGCCGAAATACAAACTGGATCAAAATTAGGTAATCAACTCAAAAAGGTTATGGATGAAGGAAAATTAGTGTCGGATGATTTGGTTGTCGATTTAATTGATACAAATTTGGATAAACCGGAATGTCATAATGGCTTCCTACTGGATGGATTTCCTCGCACCGTTGTACAAGCACAGAAGGTATAATTTTGAGTTTGCTATTAATTTGTGATAATTTGCAATTTTTTAAATTTATCTAATCTAATCTTAATTTTATATTAAAACGAATTATCTGTTTTTTTTATATTTAACATTAAAAATAGTGATTTTGATTAATTATACATAAACATATCGGTTATCTACTTTCTCCTTTATTAGTGAAATTATTAAATTTGGTAATAACATATTTTTGGAAAAGGGAAATTCTTTATACATTTCGTTACCAGTGTGTCGATAAAAATGTGGTACGAAATTTTTGGAATAGGTACATAAAACTCTTCAAAACAAACCAAAAAGTTTTTATAGGTTCAAAACCCATCCATTTGTTTACATGTGTACTTTCAGAATTTGTGTAAAAATGAGCTGTTTTTCAAGAAACGCAATATAACCCTGTCATAAATAACTGGCAACATTTGATCGCTTTGGAGCAAACATTTGTTTGTTTAGAAGAAACTTATGTTGTTTTTCAAATTTTTATCTCAATCCGTTTAAGATGTATGAATTTTTTAGGTACATATCGCCAGTCCACATTGTGAAATAATAATTTTAAAAAAATAGGAGTTAATTTTTTTTTTCTTATTGGAACGAACTTGCATTAGAAAATACGTTAAAAATTATTACAAACGTATTTGAAACATAATATTTACATTTGTTGGTCAAAATATTTTTTACAACTGTATGTAATTGATTTTTTTGAAAAAATTCTATAAAAAACTGTTGTCCATTCTACAAATTTTAAATTGCCTTCGATCATGGTGTTTGGATTCCTTTTTTTTTATTAACAAATCATTTACAATAGAAAATTAATGTCAGCAGCATTTTGAAATGGCTTTCTTATAAAATTAGCAATAATTGTTAAAACAAAATTGAAAGAATTGTGGTTCCACAATCGCAGGATGCAAAGCCCCCCCCCCCCTCCTGAAAATTCAGCCGTCAATTGTCATAAACATAAAAGTCTCAATTTGCTCAAAATCTATAAAGTAGCTAAGGGTACTAAAACCTCTTGATTTTTGGCCGAACTCCGCCAAAATATCTTGTCAAAAAACTTGAAGAGCTCATTTTCAACCTCAATTTAAAAAAACTTTGAGAGCCCCAGGCCCTCCTTCGCAGGGGCTAACCCCCAACATTCATATTCGAGTCATCTTTGCCTACTACTGAGCAGAACTTCTCTTTAGAGAAGGGATTTTAGCCATACCTTCCACACTGACCAGTATAGGTACGCGAGAGGTTACAGAAGGAAAGAAAGAAGATTGGGTTCTTCCTGGCCTTTTACCAGTGCCATTAGCATCAGTAGCTGATTGCTCTAACTACTAGCCCAATGACCGCCTCCGACAGTACTCTTCCACAAAAGTTGGTCGAGTCTGTTCCTATCTTCATAAACCATAAATCCCCCCAAAAACACTAGCTACGGAGTTGTTAGGATGGACTAAACAGAACGATGCTAAAAATGATTCTTATCAACATAATTCAAAAAATCTGATGTGGCCATCGCATAACTTTCCGAACAGACGCAAATTTTTATATTATATTTTTAAATAAAATGGTTACATAATTTCAACAGTAAATCGATGAAAAATTTCATATTTTGCCAAAATAGGAAGAAAAAACTTTTGAATGCCTATATCTTGCAAACGAAGCATTTTTGGACCCATGTTATTAGAAACTTTTCATCTTATTTTCGTTAGTAGAATGCGGTTTACTATTTTATTTACAAATACAAAAAATTTTTACAAATACAAAAATTTTTGAAACGCCCTGTATATTTTAGAGAAAAACTTGTAGGACAAAAAATGTAGGAAATTCCATAGCGCTAATTTTTTGTTATTAATATTTTTACATATTTAATTTTGTTTCGAAGTTATGACGCATAATGTCATAATAGCTCCAGGTAAACCCCCCTTTCCCGTTACACGATTTAAATTATTTTCATCTGGCTTCGTCCTACGACAGGAAAAAGCTTATATGCAAAATTTGGAATGATTTGCTTGCTTCGTTTAGACGCTATCGTGTTCACAGACGTACATACACACACACATACATACAGACATCCTTCCAAAAATGATAAAAATGGATTCAGGGGACCTCAAAACGTGAACATCTGTCAAAAAATTGGGGGGTCAAATTTTGACTGATGACAATACTTTCCTTACCTAGGGGTTCGGAAAGTAAAAATGAGGAAGTATTGTATAAATATGATAATAAAATATTATCATGTTCATCATTTGACGTCATATTTGATCGTTTTTCGAAGAACTGGACATGTTATGATAATAAGTGTCGACAGTCAAGTTTTCAGAATTATATTTGCTTTCCAAAACCATCCTTACTATTAAAATATGTTAAAAAATGATAATATTTTCATAATTTCTAATTTTATTAAAACCTAAGCACTTGATGTAAAAAAGTAATAGAATTGAGTTTGTTAGGAATTCCATTAGTTATTAAATAATATGGGATTTATTGAAATCGGTTAATAAATAAAGGAGTTACGATGGTCAATAATATTTCCAAAGAATTTTTACCAAAAAATCAATAAACATACAGATTTAAAAAATATTTTAATCTAAAGAATGAAATTACAAAGTCAAATAAGTTTTTATACATATTTTTTGAAGAAAGTACATTAAAAAATGATCTATTTTTTTGATATTATCTTTCAGTACATTATAGGTATTTTGAGAAATAAAATATGTTTCTTTCATGCAAGTTGATTTGGCATGGAATGCCTCGTATAAATTGAAAATAATTGATTGGAAAAATCTGAGAAAAGGGTCCCAAGATCTTCTCGATATTAATACTTTTGAGGCGCATTGAACTAGTGTGAACTTGTTAATTTCTCGCCGTAACGTGAATAGGTTAGTTTGTATCTCTGTGTAGTTTCGGAAACGGTCCACTCTTTGGAGGTAATGACCTCATTACATAAAACTAATTACAGATATTTTTCATTTATGTATGGCAAAAGTTTGCCATTTGATTAATGAATTTTCTGGTTATCTGAACTTCTTTGGCGTTTCACTGCACTGGGGGGATTTAGGAGATCTCTTAAATCTGTAGTTGATTTTTAATTTGATTTAATTTTTTTTATTTCCTCCTTGTATGGTAACAGATGCAAAACTCATAAACAGTAATACAAGACACTTTTTTTTTCAACTTTTGACTTATTTTTTTTAATTTCTACCTTCAAATGGCCATAGCACCAAAAATATTAATTTTTGAGTGTAAATTGTTCAGTGCTTTTTTCCCAGTGCTAATCCTTTATTGTCTAAAATCAACGGCTTTCAATTTATGGATTAAATTAAGTACAGAAAATATGGAAAATGCCAAGTTTTGTTTTTCTTGCAAACCCTGTTATCCAAAATAGAAATTCTTTGAAATAGATTGGTTTTTCAAAAAAGTTTACTAAACGAAAGTTGTACCTTGTTAACTTTGCTATCAAGAAAAGGCTTCTATTTTTTTGGTAAACATTTTGTTTAAAAGATACAGGATTAGAAAAAAAATAAAACTTTATTTTTTAATATTTCTTTACTTAATTTAATTCATAACTCGAAAACCGTTGATTTCAGACAATAAAATGTCAGAATCTAGTTTGTAAATAATTTCACGTACTTTACAAAAGTACTGAGCCATTAACAGTGCAAAATCACTTTAAAGAGGGAAATAAATAAATTTTATAATATATCGTGGAAATAAATCATGGGGACACCCTGTGTATGTTATGTCTACTTTGGATTGCCCTACCTCTTTATAATACTTGGGGAAGCTGCGTGTAATCAGATTTATTTTTGAGTAATTCTTTTTTAAATAGATTGTAATTTTTGGTTGGTTTATAAAATTGCATCTGTTAACTATAGCATATTTCCAAGCTCTACTGTATTTTGATGGTATGAATTGTAGGTTATATGATTACATCTACAATATCGCTACCTGTATTTAATTGTATCTTCTTCTTCAGCCTTACGTCGGCCACTCCTGAACACCGATCTTCCTTCTTTAACAACCACATACTTTTTCTGCACTGCTCAAGTCTACTAATATTTTAAGAGAAGAATTTTGACTACCCTACCACTTACGGCTTGGTAAAGGAGCAATGACAAGCGGTATTCATAAATCGGTCACCTATCTAAGTACGAGCCCCTAGCAATCTTGACTGCATAAAATTTTGTCACTGCTCTTAAATTGTATAGGTTTTATTGTTTGTAAGTATTGTACTTACGAATATGCATGCTGGTTAATTGTGCAGAAGCTTTTGTATTTTGTTTTGCGATCATTTGATGCCTGCTGTAACTTACAGCTGCTTTTGTGTTTTTTTGATTGACTGTAATGTTATAGAATGTTTGTCTGGGTGCAGATTATCCCAATTCCATCTGAATTCAGTTTATCATGCTTTGACATACTCTTGATCATGGGAATATTGTGCCTTGGCTTCCTCTACTTCTGCCACGTTTTTTCTCTAGTGGTTGTTTTTTGTGCTCAGATTACATTGAGGTTTGTTTTTTGTTAGACAGATTTGGTTATTTTAGACTGATTTATGTATTCAACAATGGTATAGCGAAACAAATACTTGTTTTCTTTATGTTCTTGGCTTTCATTAATGCTTTACATAAAATTCATCCAAAACCCAATTTAAGCAACCCATTTTATTTATTTTTTTATTTTTAGCTTGATGGATTACTCGATAAGCGCAATACAAGTTTAGATGCTGTCATTGAATTTGGTATCGACGATAGTCTATTGGTTCGTCGCATTACAGGCCGTCTTATTCATCCCTCCAGTGGTCGCTCTTACCACGATGAGTTTCATCCTCCAAAGAAAGCCATGACTGATGATGTTACAGGTGAACCGTTGATACGAAGATCGGATGACAATGCAGATGCTTTAAAGAAACGATTGAATGCTTACCATAAACAGACTCTTCCATTGGTAAACTACTATCAAATTCGTGGATTACACCGCTATGTAGATGCATCTAAAGCGTCCAGTGAAGTTTTTGCTAAAATTGATGACATCTTCCTTAAAGCTCAAAAAAATAAATTTAAATTAAATCTTAATTAAAAAACATTACATGTGTTGGAAATTCATTCTGTAATATAAATTCTTTTATTTGCTTTAAGTGGTAATAAAATAGAATAAAGTAGAAATAAATTAACAGTGGTTTTATAAAGTGAATTGACTACCGCCAAATTAATCATCCATCATAAACATTACGTCTTTACATAGAGGGCACACTTTTTTGAACACCAAGTATTTGTCTATTATTGCATGGTTACAAGTTGAACAAATTTTTTTAACCGTACTACGATTGATTATTGGACGTCCTGATGCTACACATGTAACAAAGTTAATACCACAGCATGGGCAAGAAGTTTCCCAATCGTAAATTTCTGATTGGCAATTAGAGCAAGTCTCATATTTTGCAAGCTCTGAATTAATAGGTTCTCGTGTAGAAAATATTTTTAGTGCTAATTTACTATATTCCCTTTTCTTTTCTTCAGATAACTGAAAAATAAAGTTGTTTTTCTAGTTTTTGGATGGTAATAAAAATCTTACCGTGGTTAATGTATCAAGTTTAACAAACATCTTGGAACACAAACTGTAAACTCCAGAAAGATATGATGCAAGTGCTAACAAACGGTAAATATTTTCTGCAGGTATTGGTGTAGTTGATACGTAACTTTGAAGTTTATATGTTGTACGTACTGCATCATAAATTTGATTTGCATACAGTTGGCGTTGCGCTAACATGTAAAAATGGAATGCTTCTGCATGTTTCCATCTGCCGTCTAAAATAACTGTGTCGGTAAATTTATCAAACTGTTCCTCTACAACAAAAAGGGTTATTGCATTGATAAAACGAATTTTCTTGAACATACCACTGTTTAATTCTTTCTTGTATAATTCGATGAGACGACCTACATATACATAAATGCGTTTAATTTTACAACAACGCATATTTGCTTTCTTATATTCATGTTCTGCAAACTAAAACATAAAATTTAATCAAAAAATTTGTTAATTTATTCTTGTGTCAGTATCAAGCTTTTGCAACAATTAAGGTAGCAACTTAAAATACATAACTCTTTTTGGGCAGAGGTTAAAAATTTAATACAAAGGCAAAAGCCTGTAGGATAAATCTGTGACTTGGAGCTAAAAGGGCCAATTTCAAATTTTTGCTGTTTTTAGTTAGATATTGCATCACGTCTCTTTTATGGTTAACTTGTTTGTGGTAAAATAGACAATGTAAAGCTTAAGTAATAGTATATGTAACGAATAATTATAGCAGCCAATGTCCCACAGATGTATTAAAAGCTGTTTGTGCTAAAAAGGCCAAACAGGCCCACTGTTTATTTGTAATTTAGTCCAAGGTCTACTTTAGCCCTTTAGCACAAATCAAGTTTAATTTTAACAACAATATTGGCCTTCAATCTCACTTTCATAATAATACTTCCGTTCGAGTAGTTACAGATGCATTTTATGATGTTCAACACGGTAATCAGTCTAAAATTTCAGAAAATGATTAATTAATAATAATAGCAGGGCGGCCACTAGCAATAAGTAACATTTATTTATGAATTTATGGCACTCCAAGCAAAAATTTATGGCACTCGATACAAAAATTTATGGCAAATTTAGTTATTATGTAGGTCCCTGCGCATGTTTTTGTATTGAAATAGTGCAAAAATTCGCAAAGGAAAGGAAAGTTGATTTTGAGTAGCCTGCCTTCCTTTAAGGAATCTCGATAATCCATTCATGCGCGTCCCTATGGGACGCGCATGAATGGATTATCGAGATTCCTTAAAGGAAGGCAGGCTACTCAAAATCAACTTAAAAACCAATAATGAATGCTGTCAAACTGTCAACCGATCGACAATGCATATACGCGTGCACGTGCTTTACGTTTCCATTTGACCAATCTTAACCAAATTTGGTGTAGAAGTTACGATATTTACAACGCTACGAAAAACATAGGCTACTTTAGAACCTTGTAGTGAGGCCGAAGGCCGAACAACCACATCCGACACGGTCTAGATGGCTAAAGGCGGCCGACTGTGCCAGCTAGTCCTTAATAGAATAGAAGAAAACAATAATTTTTGTGTTTTCCCACAGAATATTGCATAAGCCACGATTCGAAATGCTAAAGTTCGTCATTTTAAAATAGTTTTCAATTGTTTTTAATATTTTTCTGTATCGTCCGTTCTGCTTATGTATTGTTTACATGGGCATTTGGGAAAAATTTATTGATTTGTTAATCCAATAATACCTTCGGTAAAAATTGGACAAGTCTCAGTAAAAACACTTTTGTGTTCGCATCTGCAAGTATCTGCAGCTGAAATTTGGAGGGCAAGTACTAGAGATACCAATGATACCACAAAAAAATTTTCGGTGTCTCATGCGTTCTCACACGAAATTAGGTCTACAAACCGTTAAAAATGTAATTCTTTGTTTTGTTTTGGCACTTGTGTGCTAGTAACGAGAAACAGAAATAATATTTCAACCTGAAAACTGAAAAAAATCAATGTATTTCCGTTTTTAAGCAAAGTTAAAGTACCTATATGTATACGGTACATATTATGTATATAAAAAAGGTTGACTTTGCCCCATTTTTTCGACACTTTCCAAGCGCATTTTTAATGATTTTTTTTTGTGTTCCTGAATCCTTGGGATGTTCCTAGCAAGAAACTATTATTAAACCGACCAAATGAATTACTTTAAAAATCACCATTTGTCCGCTTCCACCACACTGTGCGCCGTTGACCTTTTTTTAGGTATTTACCGTGTTTCGCCGAAATGTACTTTTTTTTCATAAAAGTAATATGGTCACCATAAGTATAAGATATAATTTTTACCAAATTTGATCATGGAATAAGCATGGGTTCTGTTACTAAAAATAATTTAAGTATTTTAAATTTTTAATTTTAATTAAAATTTATGATATTTTATGGCAAAGTCGTAAAATTTATGATTTTTATGGCAATTTTCAAAATTTATGATTTTTTATGAATTTATGGCAAGTGGCCACCCTGTAATAGGAGGGGGGCATGTGTCATTTCCGCTAGCAAATTGTGCGGGAAATGTCTAACCACGATATTTGGCTTTCTCATGTCTTCCTTGGTAAGGATTGCCCGGTTAGCCATTCGAAAATCGGTGCAAACTACCCTTAATTTACCCCTGAAGGGTGAAAATTTAAGTTCCCAATAACTCCCTTATTTATTAAGCTAGCGAATCAAACTTTTTTTTGTTGGAAAGATAAAATAATTACCTTTTATTTGGTGTATGATAATATACACTTTAGATAATTGTTTATAGACATAAATTAATAAATAACAATTTTTTTGTTTTTTTTTCTACGTAAAAGTTCATAACTTTGTTATTCACGCTATGGATTTCAAAATTACACAAATAAAAAAGATGCACAATTTCATTACGAAGCTTTAGTGGTGTATAACATATAGTGGTGTTTCAAAAATAAAACCAGGAGAGCAGAAAGATCGGCGCGCGGACAGCTGGTCGTAGAGTAGAATTATAGACTATAGAGTCGCTGTACCAAGTCAAACGCAGTGATTTTTAGTGTAAGTGATAATGGAAAATAAAACAGCAATACTCAGTAACAAGTTGTGCATTTTATGCGGTGTTAAAATTAAAGAAAAACTCGTATCAAAACTGTGATACGAAACAAAAACTTCAAGTTCCTTTTAAAGATTTAAAGTTTTCAATGAATGCAGATAGCAAACAAACGGTAGAAGAGGCTCTTACTAATGTTTTAGAAATTCTAGCTACGTTAGAATTTTCCAATATAATAAAGGACTGCGATAGAAATTTGTCATCAAATCGTCCTACATTTCAGTTTGTTAGACAATACATGAGTATGACTGAATCGATGCTGCAATTTTTGCGTGCAGTACGTTCTTCCAATTGGGATCTGCATCTAGCTGCACTAGATGACTTTAAAGGATATTTCTTTTCGCTCGATCAATTAAATTATGCACGCATGATACCATGGTATATTCACGAAATGTCTAGAATAAAAGAAACACATCCAACGTTATGGAACGATTTTCAGCACGGAAATTGGGTGGTAAATAAATCCAACAAGTCTTTTTGTGCTCTTGGATCGGATGAAGCATTAGAGCATGAAAACAGAAGACTAAAAGTTACAGGGGGAATCACTGGGATAACACAAAACGAACGGACACTAGCACGATTTTTCCTAGCTGAACCAGAGCTATCAAGATTGTGCAAAGAATCTAGCGAATTTCTTGGGATAAGGACATACGAGAGTGAATTGCACCACGCTATGAAAGAATCTATCTCAATCAGACATCAGACTAATGTCAATAAATTGAAAACTTTTTATAATAATTGCAATCCATTTGAATATGAAGGAAATGAATTGATTAATTTAGTTACAAGTATAATCTTTCCCGCTAAGATCAAAACTGATGTTTGTAATATGACCGATATAGGACGAAAAGCATGTGCATTATTTGAAAACGACAGAATCTCGGAAGTAACTACTAGTATATGGTCGCCAATGAAGAAAGTTAAGTTAAATTTATGTAGATCTGCAGCAAAGAATATTCAAGTTAAAACAAAAAATGACATAATTGAACTGAAAGAGAGGGGTTCCTTTTTCACTCGATTATTATTAGCATCTAGAACGGTACCAGACTTTGATCTGAAAGAAATTATTTCTAAATATGAATTATCAGCAGTGCCGAGGTCGTTGTTTTCTATAGATGGTACGATGTTATTATGCTCATCTAAAAGTAAACTCATGCATTTGTTGGAAAAATATGAAAATCCCAAAATCGTATCAACAACCCTCTAAGCTAAAAATCGCAATAGTTGATATTATGGCAGAAATCTAATCATTTGAAAAAACAGGAGCTATAGTTTCGTGTGCGGATTTGGGGCAGCACTTTGTTTCGAAGGTGTTAAAGAAGTTCCAAATGTATGAAGAACTGCACGTCATTTTCGACAGTTATATTGATAATTCACTAAAACTAGCAACAAGAGCGAAACGAAATGCGATAAATGCAATGCAAATAGAAATTTCTCCGCACACAAAAATCGAAAACATTTCTATGAAAAGGCTTCTATCCAATGAAAAAACGAAAGATCAGTTAACAGATTTTTTGGCCAAAATGTTTATTGATGTAGGGAAAACAAACAATGCAAATATAATAGTATCATGGAAACAAAATGCATTAGCTACAACGAATATCAATGTCGATGAATTGTGTAGTGACCAGGAGGAAGCTGATACAAAAATAATTTTACATGCATTATATGTATCTAAATATCGTGATAATGGATCTATTCATATTTTCTCTCCTGATACAGATGTTTTTATTTTGGCATTAAGCAAAAGTTCTGAACTTTTGAATACTTTTTTTCACACTGGCACTGGAACAAACAAGAGAAAAATCTGTTTACAATCAATATGTAATAATTTAGGAACGTTGAAAGTTAGTTGTCTCATTGGTTTACATAGCATTTCAGGCGCAGATGTAACTGGCTCATTTAATAAAAAAGGCAAAATTGCTTTTTGGAAAGCGTTTCTGGTGGCGGATAATATTGAACTAACGGCGTTAAGAGATTTTAAGCGTTAAGAGAAGAAAACAAAAAATTGTTATTTATTAATTTATATCAATAAACAATTATCTAAAATGTATATTATCGTACACCAAATAAAAGGTAATTATTTTATCTTTCCAACAAAAAAAAGTTTGATTCGCTAGCTTAATAAATAAGGGAGTTATTGGGAACTGAAATTTTCACCCTTCAGGGGTAAATTAAGGGTAGTTTGCACCGATTTTTGAATGGCTAACCGGGCAATCCTTACTAAGGAAGACATGAGAAAGCCAAATATCGTGGTTAGACATTTCCCGCACAATTTGCTAGCGGAACTACTATTTTACTACACATGCCCCCCTACTATAAAGGAACATATGAATGTTTCCAGCTGCCGAGAGCCATTATTCATGTTCTCACACAGAAAAAAGGTATTTATCATCCGATCTATCTATTTCTAAAATGTATCATCTGTATATATAGATTATTGTACAAGGGAAAAAAATATTACACCAATATTGGTGTAACATTACACCATCTAACGAACCACATTTCATGAGCCTCTTCAATGGTTACAAATTAAGTGGATGCAGTATTTGACAAGTAATAAAACAATATTGTACTAGCATTCATTTCCAGAAGACGAACACGAAACATGGGTGTTATACATTTTTAGCCACCGAATAAAGAACCACTTCTTTTAAATTCAGAGAAACTTGCCGACTTGAAAATACTCTTGCCTTATATTAGCAATAGGCAATATTACAATTTTTTTATTATACTATATCGTCCCCCTTATGCCAAAACCACAAATGTGCAAAAATTGCCATTTTGACCCTTTCTTTCTAAGAAAGAAAATTCTTTTTTTAAATTATCATTAGATTTCGGCTACAATATATTCAAATAACAATAAAAAAAATTGACTGAATTAAAATTGATTAATTTCATTTACTTCATAATTTAGTTCAAAATACACTTGACTGAAAACTAGAAAATGCACATTCGTAGTTATGGCATAAGGGGGACGATATATCAGTGAGTATTTTACAGACTTATCCGCTTCTCGCATCTCACTCTCCAAGCCTCTCTGTCAGTCCACTCATTGTTGTGAAGTCCTCTATCCTTCATTGCCTCCTTAATTTTTTTATTAATAATATTAAATCAAATGACAGCATTATAGACTATTTGCAAGATGAATTTGAAGAAAGTGAATAAGTAGTGTTCTATTATTGTTTGTTTTATTATTCATTGTCTTTCATATTATGAAACGTTTATTGATTTTATAGCGGCCAATGTCAATTTTATTTTCCAAAATATTAATTTTTTTGAAACACAAATTGTACAATAAATATGTGTACATACAGTCTAACTAGGGCCAAAAAGTTGATGAACGTACCTTTAACTTAGAAGCTATAAATAAAAGAATTTTTAGGAAAAACTTCGATGTCATATTTCTCGAAAGTGCAATATATGACATTGGCCCTTTTAGCTCCTAGCCACAGAAATATCAACTTTTGTTCTCCCAAAAACTTCATTGACCTAAATTCTTACCTTGATCGCATATTTAGCTGCTGTGAACCAATATTTAGCTTGTACATTTATTTCAACAGCTCTGTTTATTTTTCCTTCTTTAAGCAAATGTTCTGAATAATCGACAAAAAGTTTGGAAACTTGCTGAATGCGATGCTTCCTTGCTATTTCAACCGCTTGATCCCAATGATGATTTAAAACACTGATATGAATTGCTGTATCAATATCATTTATCTAAAGAAAAACAAGAAATCATATTGTTTTCAGAAATTTCCGAACTACCTTCAAATAAGCACGTATTGCTGATGAAAAATCCCCTTCGGCAATAAATATCTTAGCTATATACTTCAATAAAGGGTCATTGTCGTCTAACTGCTCCATCATAACCTCCAAAGATTTATAATCTTGCAATTGAAAATATGATTCAATCATTTTTTGTTTGTTTCTTGCTGATTCATAATATTCAATTGCTGCACTCCTGAGAACAGAGAAGTTGACATGATGAAATAAATCCACATCACGACTATCATACTTACCAGTTATTAATATGAGTAAAATAATCTGCAGTGCGATTATAAGCAGTTTCTAGAAGTTGATCAGGAGCAGAAACTCCGTTTTTCATAATTTGAATAACGCGAAACCAATCTCCTAAGGTCACACGTAGATTTAAAGATAAATCACTAAAAGAAATTCAGTTATTTAAATCAACAACTCTTAAATACTAATACCGTCTATCTTCCTCTGTGTATAACTTCTCAGCTTCGTCAAAATTTTTAAAATAAGCTGCAACTGAAGCTTTTTGTATCGGAGTAGTCATACCTTCCAGTTGTTTAACAAACTGAACACCAGAATAATCAAGAGAACGGATAAATGCTTCTTCCGCTACTTTAAGATTGAGATCCTTCAGAGCTGCTTCTCCTAGTAACCGCCTAAAAAATTCGTGATAGATAAGGGGGTTAATATCAAACCCGGCAATCTCCATGTTTCATGGTTTTGAGATATTGAAGAAAAACTGCTATAACTTTATTATACAATTATTAATTAAAATTTTACTTAAATTTTATTTAAATATCACAAAAATCAACAAAATAAAATGGGAGATTGCAGGATTTGATTCTGAAGTATGAATATTGTCAGTTTTCCTACTCAAATACGTCAAATTCAGAGAAAGCATTTATCAAAATTTGCAATACTACAAAAAGCAATCTGTTTTTAAACTTGTATTTAAAAGAAATACACAATATTAAAATTTATTATAAACGTACAGTGAAATCTCTCATAACGGACACCTCCGATGGGCGGACAACTCCATTAGGCGGACACTATTTGATAGTCCGGAATGAAGTATAGAGAATTCAATGAGACATAATCTCTCTTGAGCGGACTCTCTCTTGGGCGGACGCGGACACAATATTTAAGTACAAAACTTGTAAAATTCTCTCTTAAGCGGACACAAAATTAAAAATGTTGCAACGCTGCACTATTAGCCAGCGCGGCGCGCGGCGACATAAATTCTGGGGACTTCCCCATTGTGTGTGTGTGATTCCCCGCGATCATTAACGAATACATTTTTATGGTTAGATCAAAAAGATTTCAGCTCAGCAAGTATGTATTAAAATACCAAAAAATCGCACAATCAAATTCGAAGTGTGGACTAGTTTCGAACTTATTAGTTCTCATCAGCACAATTTACGAATAGATTGTACGAGCGCAATTCTTTGTAAATTAAATTTTCAAATGTATTTTATCTTACCGTTTTGAATTAAATTTAGTTTATTTACCCTTCCGGATACGAAGTCTTATGCAAGTTTGTGGTTCTTATATGTTAACGTTACTATGAATTGCCATTGGCGTATCAATCGCAGTAGAACATCGCAATATGTATTTTTTCATTTTTCCCATACGCGGACACCTCCCTTAGGCGGACATATTTAATAGTCCCGAAGGTGTCCGCTCAAGAGAGATTTCACTGTATATGAAATATAATATTATCAAATTAAACAAGAACAGAAGGAATGTCTTGATATTTTTAAGTATGTTTGTGGTTGAGTTATCACTTCCAATTTTTATTATATTTTTTCAATTTGACCAAACACCCTATCAGCAGGTAAAAAGGTATGGCCTACCACAGGAAAAATAATTTCTAAATTTTGAATACTTAATGGGGCATTAGCTTTTAACCATTTACAGCACATTCCAATAAGTGTACCTACTGTTTTTATTTCGGCCACTACATCCGTCTGCCATAAGTCGAAAAGTGGCTTCATGATTTACAAATTTCAATTTATTTAGTCTGTCAAAAACATTTTTATTGAACCCCCCTAGCCCCCCATCGTCACAAGGGTCGGAAAACCCTCCCCATACAAAAGTTGTAGCAAATCCATAGTTGAATTCAGAAAAATGTTTAAATTTTAAAATTTGTGAAAATTAGGTTGAACAATTATTGATTAAAATTTTCTGTTTCTGAAAATTATTCGAAATACTGAATTTAGAGGAAAATTTTGCAGACAAAATTTGTAGCAAATCCATAGTTGAATTCAGAAAAATCTTTAAATTTTAAAATTTGCGAAAATTAGGTTGAACAATAAATTGATTAAAATTTTCTGTGTTCCTGGAAAATTACTCGAAATACTGAATTTAGATGAAAATTTTGCACACAAAAGTTGTAGCAAATCCATAGTTGAATTCAGAAAAATGTTTTAAATTTCCAAAATTTGTGAAAATTAGGTTGAACAATTGATTAAAATTTTCTGTGTTCCTGGAAAATTAAACGAAATACTGAATTTAGAGGAAAATTTTGCAGACAAAATTTGTAGCAAATTCATAGTTGAATTCAGAAAAATGTTTAAATTTTAAAATTAGGTTGAACAATTGATTAAAATTTTCTGTGTTGCTTGAGAATTTTTCGTAATACTGAATTTGGAGGAAAATTTTGCATAGGGATCGTCCATAAATTACGTCACGCAATTTTTAACCGCCTCCCCCCCATCGTCACACAAACCAAGATCCCCCTCCAAGTATTACGTCACATATTCTTTTCAGATTTCTTTTTTTTTAGGGGTGGCACCCCAGAAGAAGCATCTATGAAGGGCGGTCCGGCCCCCCTAGCTACACCACTGGCTTCAGTGGCGTAGCCACTCAAAAAATAGTTTTTTTTAAATTGCTTATAATAAAATATTTAATCTATATATTTTGTGACGTCACAATTTTGGAAACCCCCGCCCCTCATCGTCTCAAGGGTCGGACCCCCCCCCTAGGAGCGTGACGTAATTTATGGACGAACCCCAATTGTACAGTCAAATCCACATACTTAAAACGCTACCCTTACTTGGGACACTTTCAATGTTAGCAGTTCGTCATCAGTTGGCGAAAAAGATTTTTCAATATTGTTTAACGATGTTGAAAAAGAGTTAGTTGTTACAGATAGTGAAGAATATTTGCCAACATTATTAACTAACGATGGTCAAAACAAGTTGTAATAGTTGTTGTAAATAGTAGTATTGAAAAGATTCATAGATAGATTCTTGAATATGTTTTTATTTAAAAAAATCGGATCTTTTCAATCAAATACTGACACGCATGCATGGATTAACGAGATTCAAATTTGATAAACATTTTCTTTAATAAAATTTATAATAAACCAAATCTTTAATGATATACAATAGATAATCCCATTCCTTATTTTTGTAAACTTACCATAAGCGAGGATGAGGATTATCTTCAATAAATTGCGCTGCTTCACTAATACCAACTTTTTCCAACAATTCGCGAGTGTCTCTCAAACTTTTGATTTCAAGTTTAAATAAATGCTCCTTTGATGGTTTCTCAGGAGTTTCCATTAATTCATCTAGTAGTACTCCTTGTATCTCTAAATTCTTTAAAAATGATTATAAATTAGAAATTGAGAATAAAATTCGTATGGGTACCTGAAAACTGCAGATATATCCAGAGCTGGAAATGGGTTCCTCAGGATAGATTCCTTTAAAAATGTACATCCTAGTTTTTTCCATAATAGCAAGAAGCTGGGGATTATCTGACGCCCAGCACATGGCCCATACGTCTCGACGTTCCAACCTTGTATTTTCTTTTGCATGGTAATGGAGAGACCCTTCGGTAATATCCAGAACAACTAAAGCTCCTGTTACATCAATTATTGCTAATCTCCTGAAAAAATCAAATCCAAAATCTTCTATTCTTGACTAAAAATTTACTTACGTTGAATTTGAATTAAGTAACATTTTGTGGGGTCTAGCATGTAAAATGTGGGTATTAACCATTACTACACGTGGAACAGTTAACTGCTTAATAACGCCAGATTCTTTACCAATAATTAAATATTTGTCAGAGAGTGCAACGCATGATATGGGATCAAGTGATTCGTGAGTATCAAGTTTAGGGCTTTCAGTTCCAGGCATTTTATAATCTTTTGCTATCAGAAAAGGTCCGTCAGGATCTTGATCAACATGAAATGTTTCACATCGTGAATCCCTCACTAAAATTTTAATTTATTTTGTGCTGCATTTTTATGTATTTTTTCTTACATTGCACGGCTGATGATTTGGGTGTTTTGTATTGCCACAACAAATAATTATTTTTTGATGCAGCTACAACATGTGAACTATTCATTGCCACATATTTAATTTCAATATCCGTGTATTTTCCTAAAGATTGATAATTTAGTATAGTAATAATTTTTACATATTTAAATTTACCATCAACTGGGGTGCCTAAAGTGTTGCACAATAAAAGTCCATACTGATTTGCAGATTTGTCATTATTCACATGAATTGCCAAAACACAGTGGTCTTTATAAGCTGCCATACCTAACAAAGCTGGTACATATCGGACATGGCACTAAAATATAATATAAGAATTTTGTCAATTTGATTGTGGTTTGTGTGATGGTACCTGATTGTTTAAAATGTCCCAGAAAGAAACACAAATTCCAGCTTTTTGTAACCTACATGAGCTAAATACAACTGTATTTTTAAAATAGCACCATTTATAGTCGGGTCTGATATTAGCAAAATAAACCGAAGAATCGATCCCTAGTGCAATTCTTAAAGATCCTTCCTCCCAGGAACAACTTGTAACCAACTGTCCGGGTAAATTTAAAGTGCGTAAATGCTGGTAAAAATGATCAGTGAATTAAAGTTTAAATTTAAGAAACAAAATTTGTCTTACATCTCCAAATGGGCTGAAAAATTGAACAATGTTGATAACTTTGTTATCTTCGCGTTGATGTTGTTGGCCTGCAATGGCAATTAATGAACCGTTGTGATTCCAAACACAATTTGTTGCGTTCATCTTAGTGTCAACAATGATGGGATCTGGAAAATTTTTGTATAAAACAAAATTTACAAAAATTAGGACAAAAAGTACTTGGATCACTTTCATTGCACATCAATTGCAGAAAACCATTCTCATAACAAACAGCTAATGTAGGACATAACGAATAAATATGACCGAATTTCCCGTTATACCAATCCATGCTTATGATAGGAATTTCCATTCCTTTTAAACACATCACATCAATAGGCATCTAAGGAATAAAAACTAAATAAGCATACACAAGCAGCTACAATGCATTAAGAAATCAAAAAGGTTGATTTGCAAATTTTAATGGGATACCCTGTTCACCATCACAAATTGTGTTTCTATTCTTGTTGTTTTTACGAAGATATTCGTCATGAAAACTTGGAGTAATCCTGCTTAAAATAGAATATCTTTTCAGTCTCAAGCAGTTCTAGCTTATGTAGGATTGACTATACATTAAAAATAAAAAATTGGCGATGAGGGATGACGAGAGCCTATTTTAATAACATGCACAAATCCAATTTATAAAATAAATTACTTACTATATAATTTCCTAGATTATCATAAAGGTGTACTTGACCATTTTTCAAACCAAATAATAATAATTTTCCATCTGGGGACCACTGAACTTTTGATAACGGAACGCTTTTTAATTCTTTGCCCCATATTCTGTTCCCATCGACGGATCCCACTATAACGGCTCCATCCTCATATATTATACAGATTTTTGAACCATCAGCACTCCAAGCCATACCCACAACAATTGATTTTTTTCGATTATTTATCATTTCTTCATACCATGTACCCTGAATAAAACAGTTACTAAGTTGTACAACTTAACGTCTTTCTTACCTTGTACAACATCCACACAATAATAATTCCATTTTGGTCACTTGTAGTCAAACGTTGATGTTTTTGATTCCACGTTATCACTTGTATACTTTCGGAATGGCCTTCTAAAGTTTGATTCATAGATAAATTATTAGCCGCTGTCAATCCTTTCGATTTGGTGATGTTAGATTCATTTCCTGAAAAGTAAATTTTAAACTTTTATTTTAACTATAAAAAAGAACCATACCTGAATCTAATTTTAATACTTTTAGAAGACCTCCTTCTCCACCAAGTGCTATGTATCCGTCTTCTTTGTTCCATGCTAGACAATTAATTTTTGTGTTGTTAGGAATTGCGATCTGAAAAGGAAGTGGATTAAAAGAAAGAAAATAGTGCAACAACCATAATTACTTTTTTGCTTAAGTAAATATACATCTCTTGTAGTTATAATTTAATTGTAGTTTCTCATATAATTGAACATTTTGGTTAAGTTGAATGACAATACACACAATGGCTACCATGGAAACGCCAGTGCCGTAGGGAACCCACGTAAAATCAGTAGGTCCCGTGTGGAAGGTGTAATGGTGATGTAAACCCCTCACCTACACGGCCCCTGTAAATGTAAATGCCCTCTCCTCTCATTCCAAACCCCGGCACTCCAAAAGGTGAAGACGACGTTTGCTTCGCTTTTGTTGTACATATTTGGACACCATTAGGCGAAACTGGTCACACAAAGATGAGGTGTCACAACAAACTTGACATCAGGACTCCTACGTACTTTTGCACTCTTTTCGTAAAATAATTTTGTTTAGATTCAAACTTTTTGTTTGCCTTTAAAATTTGCAGGATATAAGCGTGCCTACGCTTATGGTTTTAACCCCTCCACCTGCATTTGGACAGTTGAATGCAGTTGAATGACATTTGACAGCACTAATAACAAAGTTTTAAAAATATTGAAGAATATTGAATATCAATAAACGATTAATAAAGCAATTATTGATTCCTAAGAATGTTTATTACATTTAAGTACTCTTCTTCATGAATCTACAGTGGTCTGCAGTAATTCCTATTTGTGATTTTGAATTATCCTGGTCATGATGAAGACATCAACAGGTGAGTAAATAAATATCGCGTTTCTCTACGTTTGATTCGATTTATTTGGATTCAAATGTATCTGTGTAAATTAGAGTAATCATTTAAATTCAACCAAATAAAAAAAAACATTCAATTTCAAGTTTTTTTGTTATACCAAAGCCAAGACTTGCTTGGACTACCTCAAACTTCCTTGGACAATTTCATACTACCCGACTATATTAAATACATTTTTATATCTGCAGTACCATATAAAATCTAAAACTACCCTACATTTATAATTAAATGCTTTACCGAATTACTTAAATTTAAAATTCTTTTGACTTCCGGTTGACTAGCAAGTAGATGTGAATTACAATTAATTTAGAACCTCGAATTTTCTTAGAAATCATTTCACTAAAAGTAGACATATTCAAATAGTGGTCTTAAATTTTGTATAGTAATAGCCGTTTGTGCTTAAATTAGTTTTAGTAAAACTTTCAATTTCAATTCTTTCATGTCATGATGGTTAATAAAACCATGAAATTTTAAGTTTAAATTTATAGAAACTGTGGAATTTCATATTTAGTTTCTTGACAATGTTTTGAAAAAACCATCCTTGTATATTGCCGTTGCGTATCGATACACTCGATAGGACCGTGTCGTCCCATCACATAGAGAGGCGACAGCATCGGGAGGCAGTATCAAACTTTAAGCCGAGAATTACAAAGAATTTAATTAAAATAGTAATTCTTTTATTTTTTTACCATTATTTATAATGCATTAAATTTATTAATAAATGGATATAAACAATAAGAGTGTCGCCTGCGCCTAGAGGTGATAAAATAAAGGAAATTGCAAGATCTTGCCGGTACACTATTGCAAATTGTACGAATTAGTAAATGAAGAACAATGGAACAATTACTAAGGGGTCATCCATTAATTACGTAAGGGTTCTGGCGGGGGGAGGGGGTATTGGATATCTTACGGACCCTTACGTAGGGGGGTAGGGGTCCGACATATTCCTTACGTAAGTTTCTTAAAATATTTTTTTAAATTAAATTTAAAAATCAAATATAATTTTTTCTTTTTATGTTGGTAATTATATCCAGGTATAATGGAAATACCATATATTGAAATATATAGTACTTAAAAATCATTAAACATCCTAATATATAAAATGCCAGCTCCCTGCTCCAGCGTGTCATTTTTTTGGTTCGGATCAACGGATCAACTTATCAATGTATCAACGTATCAACGGATTAAATGTTTATATAGGTTGTCGTCGATAATACAAATGGTATATTAAATCTTCAAGCCTATCAACGGATCAACGTATCAACATATCAACATATCAACGTATCAACGTATCAACGGATCAACTTATCAACGGATCAACGTATCACTGTGCGCTATATAGGTACGTGGTGTGAGAGTTACCTTCATTGAAAATAACTTCACAACTTCAGAAACTTCTAAAGCGAAAATGTCCGAAATGGAGGATATTCAAGTAGTTACTCTTTGTTCCCCACATGTTCCTACTGCTGCTCGAAAATGTGTTAAAAGAAAATCTGATGAGGAAGTAGCCGCCCAGCAGGAAACAGTAAAACGACGGAAGGCGGAGCGAGAAAAAACCCGTCGTAAAAATATGAGTGATGTCCAAAAAGAATGTTGTCGGAATCGTAATCGTGTGGAAAATATGACTCCTGGGCAAATTGAACAAAATCGCAAACGTAAGCAAATTGCCAATATGACGTCAGAACAAATTACTCAACATCGCGAAAGAAATCAAATTGCCAACATGACGTCAGAACAAATTGCTCAACATCGCGAACGAAATCAAATTGCCAACATGACCCCTTCGCAAATATTACATCGTTCATGTAGTCATGCAATTCGCCGACAAAATCCACGAAGTAAAAACGCAGCTGTTCTTGAAGTAGGTAACGTTGTAGAACCAAATGTCGACGTTCATAACTGTGGTTTTATGGACAATATTTGCGAATTTTGCAGTGCAAAGCATTTTTCAGCAGAGCGGCCGTCTGACAAACTTTTTACGACATGCTGTCAGAAAGGCAAAGTCACCTTAGAAGCTATAAGATCAGCCCCTGTTATTGAACAGTTATTGAAAGGACTGCATCAATATTCGAAAAATTTCATAGACAATATTAGATCGATAAATAGTGCTTTAGCGTTTGCGTCAATGGGAGCTAACATTATTCCGCCTCCTGGATACGGACCCTATTGTTTCCGAATTAACGGACAAATTTACCATCGAGCAGGAGCTTTGCACCCGGCAGATGGAAACCAACGCAAGTTTGCTCAACTATATATATTGGACCCGGATGAGGCTGCTGATCAAAGGATGACAATTAAGGGAAACGATCGGTGCAATCCAAGTCTGATGCGAGAGTTAAGCGCTTTCATGTCTCAGAATAATCCTTTTTCTGCCGCATGCAAAATGCTTTATGAAGTGGAACAAGAAAGCATCAAGGACGCCGCTCTACATGGCGTTGAGCCAGCAACAGTTACCATGGCAATTATCCAAGACCGTAAATCCGATATTAGACGATACAATGCTCCAACAAGAAATGAAGTAGCTGTCATTTTTCAAAATGCCGACGGCGAACCTCCTCTCGAAAGGGACTTACTGATCCATTGTCGTTCAAATCAAAACAACTTGATAAGTTGATCCGTTGATATGTTGATACGTTGATCCGTTGATAAGCTTGAAGATTTAATATACCGTTTGTATTATCGACGACAACCTATATAAATATTTAATCCGTTGATCCGATGATACGTTGATACGTTGATATAAAACACCAAAGCTTTTGGCGGTAAAGTTTTAATTCTTGGTGGTGATTTCAGACAAACTCTTCCTGTCGTACCTCATGAAATGAGGTCAGCAATTATTCATTCAAGCATTAAATTTAATGATATGTGGAGTAAATTTATAGTATTGAAATTAAGTCAAAATGTCCGGTCCGTTGATTCCGCATTCAGTGATTGGCTGATAAAGTTGGGCAACGGGGAGCTTACAAATGACAAAGGTCTGTCTGAAGAAATAATTGAGATTCCGCATAATTGTATATGCGAAACTTCCCTTATCCAAGAAATTTTTGGAGAAAGCTTTAATGCTGCTGATGTAAAAATATATTCCGAAATGGCAATACTTTGCCCAAAAAATACTGACGTTGACGCTATAAACGAGCAAGTTTTGGACCTTTTAGACGGCAGCGTTTTAACTTATCTAAGTAGTGATTCCATTGACGACAGTGATGATAACGATAGGGAAAACTATCCGATGGAATTCTTGAATAAACAAACGCCCTCAGGGATGCCAGTACACAGAATGCACTTGAAGGTTGGAAGTGTGATTATGTTGCTCAGAAATTTGAATACTAAACTTGGTCTTTGTAATGGGACGCGCTTAACTGTTCAATCGTTAAAGCCCAATCTAATCGTCGCTGAAGTCTTGACAGGAACTGCTAAAAAGGAAACTGTTTTTATTCCCCGCATAGATTTAGTCCCAACAAGTACAGACTTGCCATTTGTTTTAAGACGGCGACAGTTTCCAATTAAACTTGCCTTTTCCATGACGATCAACCGTGATGTTTAGCCACGGTCATCTCTATGTAGCAATGTCAAGAGTACGGAGATCTGAAGATAAAAATAGTTGATGGAAAAGAACAAGGGAAATTGATTGAAGGTTCACAGGCAGTGTACACGAAAAATATTGTGTACAAGGAAGTACTAACGCAGTAGGCAGTGCTTAAGATTTTATTTGCTACAATAATTGTTTCTTAATTAACAAACTAAAAAAATTAAAATTCACGTTTCAACGCGAGGATGAACAATTAAAATTGACAATATTAGGAAACAATGTTGTTTTTATTTAGATCATTAAAATAGAGACCCACCAGCACCGTCTAGCTACCCGTCCGTGGACGGGCTTTCCAGCTAGTAGTGGCATAATAGTGTGAATTATAGAAAATGGCATCACACTTTGGCGATCTTTACGAACGGTTTTTCATCTATGTGAATAAAAATTTAATTTAAATTTTTGTATTTATTATTATCTATACAATATATATGGTCATATGTCATTCAGACATTAAAAAGAATTTTTCATATTGTATTTGATAAATTAATTATTATTTGATAGTTTTGAATAATGGTATTGCTTGCGTTGGATACAATTTTTGTGTTTTCTCTTCGGATATAATTAGTTTTATGGAAACAACCACCTCCGTTTTAACAGCTTCACCAAGTTCTTCAAGATTTTTCAGACAAAGTGATACTCCTGCTTCCCAAGGATTCTCCCAATTTAATGCGGAATACATTCGTTGTCCCCTCTGCATTGTGCCAAAATATTGTAAAGGTCAGAAAGGACTGAATATTCACACATCTAGACAACATAATAAAGAAAATGTCAACCATCTGTACAGCGTGATCCTTCCACAAATTTACTATCAGATGCAGAACTTTCAACCAATACAACACCAGATTTACTACATATAAATGAGAGTCACCATAACATTAATGAACGTAATATACAACACATTCAAGAACTTTTTGTACAAGGTTTTGGAGCGCCCTTATTGAATAATGAAGGGGGACCAGATACGGTTTGGAGAAAAAGATGGAAACGTGCAGTGTTACTTAATGGCCAACAATATAATTTACCACAAGGAAACGTTGGACGGCATTTCGTAGACAAATTAGCAGACGAAATAAGAAACGTAGCAAATGCGATCAATGCTTCCGAAAGAATCTTCGTCTTCTGTGCAACAATACTACAAAAAGACAAAATGATAACAGTCGGAGCTGATATTCGAAGGGTTATCACTCGACGTCTTGAAATGTGGGCAACAGAATGCTTTGACGAACTTATACAAGATGCTGAACGATGTGATCGTAAAATCAAAAGATCTGTTTTGAAATTCGACGCAACTCACAAAATACGAATTTTTACTCGACTCTTACTACGTGGTAAAGTAAGAGATGCAAACCGATGGATCACTGATAGATCAGGAGGTGGAGTTCTTGACCCAAATGATAAAATTGGAGATAGAACTACTGTTCTTGAAATTTTTAATGAAAAACATCCAATACAAATAATACCTGGACCAGAGAGCTTCTTAAAATGCGATCAACTCCCATTAATGGTAGATGTAGACGTTACAGCTGGTCACATTGAAAAAGTAGCACGAACGATTCGTGGTAGTGCCGGACCAAGCGGCACAGATTCTGATCAATGGTGCAATTTTCTTCTGAGGTACGGTGCACATAGTCTAAGACTTCGTGAAGCGGTGGCTTCTTTCACCGGCCGTTTAGCTAATGGATGTGTCAAATGGGATGATATTCGAGCTGTTCTAGCAAGAAGAGGTATAGCTTTAGACAAATGTCCCGGTGTCCGCCCTATAGGAGTCGGAGAATTATTACAACGTATTTCTGCGAAAGCAATCGTCTTATTAACCTCAGAAGATTTAAAATATGAATGTGGCGCTGACCAGTTATGCGCAGGAACAAAATCTGGCATCGAAGGAGCTATACATGCAATGTCCTCTGCTTTTGATGATGGTGAAAATGAGCAGGGTATACTCCTAATAGATGCTTCAAATGCCTTCAACGCCTTAAGTCGCCCAGTAGCATTGTGGAATGCCCGAGTGTTGTGGCCTAGGTGTGCCCGATTTCTCTTTAACACTTACCGAGGATTTGCAAGAATTTTAGTTGGAGGAACATCAGAAATAATTTTAAGCAGAGAGGGTACAACTCAAGGTGATCCACTGGCTATGTTCATGTATGCAGTAGGGCTATTACCAATGATTCGCTCCTTAAAGGAACCGCAGTCTTGGATACAAAACTGGTATGCTGACGATTCCGCTTGTTATGCTGGGCTACTGGAACTACGAAGATGGATGGACAAATTAATACACGAGGGTCCCAAGCACGGTTATTACCCAGAACCTTCAAAAAGTGTTTTAATAGTAAAACCTTTGATGCGGCAGGCAGCTAAAGAATTGTTTCGGGATTTAAATGTTAAAGTGGTAACAACAACTAGATTTTAGGTGGAATCATCGGATCAGAAATTGAAAAGCGGGATTATGTCAAAAATAAGGTTAATGAATGGGTTGAGTGTGTAGAAAAATTAGCAGTTGCTGCAGTTAAAAGCCCACAGGCGGCATATACTGTATTCACAAAATCATTGCAATGTGAATGGACTTTCCTACAGAGGGTGGTAAATGATTGTGATGAAGATTATAAAAAATTACACGAAACAATTAATACCCACCTAATTCCAGCAGTTTTCGGAAGAGAATTAACGGAAGACGAGAAATTTTTGTGCGAGTTGCCAGTAAGGCTTGGTGGCATGGCGTTTACGAATCCTGTTCAATCTTCGGTAAGAGCACATGGAATTTCGGTTCAAGCAACATCCGTGATGATCGAAGCCATTCGCACAGGAAATAATATGAATATGTTTGAATATGAAACACATATAAAAAACGTTTTAATATCTGAACGGAAAATTAGAACCTCAAATGAAGAAGCTGAAAGTATTCGTATAATTTCTACGATGTCGCCAACAGTTCAAAGAATCATAAAAAGAATAAAAGACGGTAAAGCATCACAATGGCTCTCAATAATGCCAAATTTTTATGACCATTCAGATCTAACACCTACGCAATACCGAGATGCTCTTGCTATGCGTTACGGTCATCAGCCCAGCAACTTACCACAAACGTGTGATGAATGTGGCGAACATTTTGATTTAACACATGCTCTAAATTGCAAAAAAGGTGGCCTGGTTAAGAAAGGGCATGACACACACAGGGACGATTGCGCTAAAATAGCCGAATTGGCATAGGGTCCTGTCACAAAGGAACCAATTATGCGTGAAGAAGATGTTGTTAACAATCAACCGGCATTAATTGGCGACTTGATGATCCAAGGGGTTTGGGAATCTGGAAGATTAGCGTTCTTCGACAACCGCATTGTTAATGCTGACGCTAATTCTTACATAAACCAAACCTGGTTGACAATTGCACAACGACATGCCCGAGAAAAACACCTAAAATACAACACTGCAGCCGAAGATCTGAGAGGTTCATTTACGCCATTAGTGTGTAGTTGTGACGGTGTGCTTCATGCAGAGTATCATCACTTTTTGAAACGAATGGCACAACGCCTAGTAGAAAAATGGGATAAGCCATATTCTCAGGTTATAGGGTGGATACGTGTCAGAGTACAATTCTCGATCATACGGGCAGTCTCATTACGTCTTCGAGCCACCAGAAAAAAAGTTTACGGGTTGGGACTCGAAGATGGTGCTGGACTTTTTTATATCGATGAATGAATTATCATTGTTTATTTTATTTGTACCACTTTATGAATGTAAATGATTTTTGCTTCGTGAAGTATATATGTGATACAATATATTATTACTCATATTTTATAAATATAAGGGTTGGAGAGGGGGGTCAAAATTAATTTTCTTTTAAATAATCCTTACGTAAGATGTGGGGGGGGAGGGCTTGCCACAATATTACGTACCCTTACGTGGCGGGGGGAGGGGGTCCAAAATTACAAAAATCATCCTTACGTAATTAATGGACGGCCCCTAATAAATTTTGTTCAGTTATTTAAAAATTGTGACTAGAATCTAAATTGATAAATTTGCAAATTTTAAGCTTATAAAGAATTTTATGAATTGTTATGAGTGTTATGACTATGGGGCCTCTACATTTTATTGTTTTAAAAATATTTTACACTTTGTTATTTTTTCTTAATAACTTATATTAATATATAGATGTTTTGATGACGGTCATGGCCTGAATGTTAGCGAGATCAACTAGAATACAAGGCTCCCGGATTCGACTCTGGGTACGGTCTAAAAATTTACCCAATAACCATTAGGAAAATTATAAACAAATATGTTGCGATCATCCACATTTCACATTTTAAATATCAACACCTAACACTTTTCTAATTTTATTCATATAATAAATCTCTGGAATCAAACCGTTTTGCTTATGTACATTTTGTAATAAACGATTTTCATAATAAACTTCGCGGGTATGTGAATACTGAACATAAAAAACCGGCAAAAATATTACAAAAATTCAAAACACTAAGGGGTGGTTTATAGGGACGGATGAAAACTAAAGTGTTTAAAAATTTTCAAACTTTGCGAGTAAGTTAATACGGAACCTACAAATCCCGCAAAAACATTACAAAAATTCTAAACACTAAGGGGCGGTTTATAGGGACGGATGAAAATTAAATTTTGTTAAAACATTTTGAAACTTTGCAAGTACGTTAATACTGGAACTACAAATGCCGTAAAAATATTACAAAAATTCTAAACGCTAAGGGGTGGTTTATAGGGACGGACGAAAAATAAATTTTATTTAACCTTTTGAAACTTTGCAGCTATGTTAATGCTGAACCTACAAATCCGGAAAAAATATTACAAAAATTCTAAACGCTAAGGGGCGGTTTATAGGGACGGATAAAAATTAAATTTTGTTAAAATAATTTGAAACTTTGCAAGTACGTTAATACTGGAACTACAAATGCCGCAAAAATATTACAAAAATTCTAAACACTACGGGGTGGTTTATAGGGACGGACGAAAAATAAAATGTTTATAAATTTTGAAACTTTGCGAGTAAGTTAATACGGAACCTACAAATCCCGCAAAAATATTACAAAAATTCTTCTTTTTTTACTTTAATTTTTCCGCGACGAAACCCAAGTTTTAAATACATTTCTTAGAGAAAAAGTACTGCATCCACACATATATTATTTTCTGTAATTTTCCGTTCCGGTAAAAATTAAGGAAACTAAAAGTGATGTTTTAACAAAACTTAGAATTACTTTGAAATTGAACTTTTGAATCAACGATTTACAATCACCTCTTTTAGTATTTTTGATTTTTAACACCTTGAAAACGGAAAATTGCAGAAAAAACTATGTACGGATGCAGCAATTTTCCCACCACAAGAAACTTACTTAGATACAGTTTCTCTTTAAAATAATGAAGATAGTAAAGAATTAAACATTAAGGGCCATTTGTACAGCAAAAGATCATTCCAAAGTTAGATTTAACCCACGGATTTTATTTGCATCGGCCAATCAAATAGAGGAAATCCGTGGGTCAAATGGGATTCGAGGATGATCTTCTGATACACAACTGGCCCCAAGAGTATAACATTGAAATCTCTCTAGCGTTAACTAATTCACCACCCGGTAGAATTATTGGTTTAACGCAAAGTCTACAAGATGGAAATCGACCTACGCTTCTTTCAAAATCATTTTGTGTTTTTTTTTGGCTAGAGAATGTTTCAAATTTATATTATAAAATAAAAATATCAAAGTTATTTGTAATCCACTTGACAATTGAAAAGGATGGATTTTTTGAAAGAGCGTACAACGGACGCCGCGCCGCCATAAACTATTAACAAAACGGGATGAAAATTTTCTAATGCGGAATTTAAAAATATTAATCGATAATTTCAAAAGACAGTTTCGGCCAGTGCTTTTAGGATTAAACCTCGAAAGAGATCGCGAATGGACCAATGATTCAAATGAAGTCATGTGTTCCTGAATTTCGTCATAAATTGTATATTTTCTCAGATTTCCACTTTGTTCCATTCTGGATCAACACAATATTTTAACCATAACTATCCAACGGTTGAATTTACGAGCAAATAATAAGGGAACAAAATTGAAGAGAATAATCAACATTATTCATGATATTATGATATTAACAATTGAAGCAAAATGTGTGGTATTTATAGTGTCAAGTTTTACCGCGCCAATAAAAAATTAAATAGCAGGGTGAAAATCATTTTTTGAATAGGTAGAAATTATATTATGGTGATGGTGTTTTTTTGTAATTTCATGCTGACGTAGTTTCCATCAATCTTAAGTAAAATTGACGCGTTGGCGAAATTTACGATTTAATCTCCAAGTTGGCGTATCGAGAGGACAGCTTCGAATAATTCGCACGCCTAAACTACTTACTTATCTTGCATTTCGTTGGCCTAATTTCAAAAGCACGTATGTCAGTTGGCACTATTTTTTTCAGGAGATCAACAAAACCACCGAACTTTGTTTTTTAATTGATATAAAAATAAAACTTGCAATTAATTAATTTAAACAAAGTTCGGTGGTTTTATTGATCTCCTGACATTCGAGATTTTGAAATTAGGCCGACAATATGATGATGTGTTCAAAAACTTCCTTTTTGATTTTTTCGCTACTTATCTCATTTTATTATAAGTGTTATATTTTACTTTTAATAAGTAATTAATTTGATTGCAATTTTCTACATTTAATGTCCATAGATGTGGGCAAATAAATTCCTAAAAATACATTCGTTTGATTTAATATGGAGCACATTTTAAAAGCTACGGTACGAATTATTTTGTAGGTTACTGTATACGAGTGGTAGTTTTCTGAAAATTAGGTCTTCGTCGAAATTTGCAACATTTAATAATAGCATTTTTAGTTTTCGATCCAAGAGTGAAATTTTAAAAATAAACACATTGTTTAGATTCAAAGCTAGATGTAAGACGGGAAATAGAAATCTAAAGTTACGATAATAAATACGTATGTTGAAATTACTCATCAAACAAGTCTAAATAAATCACCAACCAAAAATGAACTCTTACAAAAAAAACCAAAAGGGAGGAGGAAATCTTCAAAAGACACCACCTCAGAATGAGGTGGTACTGTGAGATTTGTACTTACTAAAACCTCCCCCGGATAACATAAATCGATCCATCAATATTCACTACAAAACTTCAGAATAAACCACATTTCTTGTTTTTCCAGAAGGAGCGTATGCAAATAGTTTGTTGGGTGTCCCTACTCTGGAGCATCCCACATACAGTTGAACCCATTTTGAAGTGATGGGATTACCAACGAACAGCATTTCATTTTTATTTATATCGAAGATTGTTCGGTCTTCGGCCTCACCCAGGGAAATCGCGTGGAAGATATGGTGGTTGTTCGGACTCACTCAGTATGGTTGCGATTGCCCTGAGTGACGCCGAAGACCGAACAACCATATCTAAATAATTTTTATTACTACCTACTATGTATTTAATGGCAAATGTCATTAGCGGTACTCGACGCGCGTTATTACGCGCAAGAAAAAAACGCATGTATTAAATTTAATTCTTTTATTTTATTGCAATGCTAAAGGATACACAATATTTTTGGTAGTTTCATTCGGTGAATAAATGTACAAATTTTTTGGTGTGCCAACAATTGGCCATGTGAAAAACACGAATTCTCCAAATTCAAGCCAGCAATAGTTAATGATTGCCCTTGTGCTTTGTTGATTGTAATCGCGAAGGCAAGACGCAAGGGGAATTGAAGCCTCTTGAACTCGAATGGTAAATCGTTGGTAATCATCGGTATCCGTGGAATCAGCACATCTTCTCCTTTGAATTTACCACTGATGATTGTTGCCTCGATCAAATTAGGTGTCAATTTTTTTATGGTCAGTCTGGTTCCGTTGCACAGTTTTGGCGCGTTCAAGTTGCGAATGAGTATTACCGGTGACCCTACTTTCAGGGTTGTTTCGTTTTAAACATTTTGTTTTAATCAACTGTTTTAAACATGTTTTAAACATTTGCTTAGGTTTAAAACAGTTTTTGTTAAAACTAACGGTCAGCACTCAGCTCAGTACAGTAGACGTTATTGCAATAGCCAACTTGCAATGCGAATTTATAAATAGTATGTGGTTCCCCCAGGCCAATAGTTCCTCATTGCAATTGGTTTTCTTTTTTCGGGGATTCACTGGCACAGCCTCACGGCGGTGGCGCGACGTAGTTCGTATTCGTAACACAGCTGATCGCGACAGTTTGGTACAGAGTCGGACTTCAAATAAGGTATCTATTATTTAGTAGAATAAAGAATAATAGATCAAACATTTTAAATTAATATTATGTTGGAAAAAATATGGTTCAAACAATGTTTTTTTTCTAAGTTTTATTTGTTTAAAACATGAAATTTAAAAACAAAAAAAACAATGTTTAAAACAAAAAAAAACGTTTAAAACAAAAAAAACATGTGTTTTGTATAAAATTAAAAAATACATGTTTTTTTTCAACCCTGCCTACTTTCAATGTCAATATGTGTGGTGGCATTCCAGGTGGCTCTAGTGAATTTAGAAATTCGGTTGGGTAATTGACTGCTTGTTCTTGCTCCATCACTGTGTCTATTGATTTGTATTTGATTGATTTTCCGGGCAATTTCAATTGAATTTGTTCATTTAACTTGTTGACATCATCAATTTTGGGGGCTAAAATTGCACGGTCGCACAGCCAATCTGGATTTTTGTAGTTACTGGTTAAATTTTGGAATACCTCGTTTACAACGGCTTGAATATTCGGCTGCATTTTACAAAAATTGGGCGGAAACGAAATCTCATTTGTTGTGCGATCAATTGGAATTTTGCCATTTCCGATGTCCAAAAGTTGCTTTGAAAATGTTTGGGCAGACGCATCTTGCACTAAATGCACACGCATGTTTGTTGAGAGGGTAATTTTCTCAACTCGGTTCCATAAATATGATGCTTTTAAGCAAGCGTTCAGCTCATCTGTGGGCGTTGATCGAGGTATAACGGGCAAAGTTTGGCGAAAATCACCCGCAAGAAGTATCAGAGCGCCTCCCATCGTTTGGTTGTTTCCTCGGAAATCGCGCAGAGCCCGGTCAAGCGCTTCGAGCGATTTCTTATGGGCCATAGTGCATTCGTCCCAAATGATGATTTTGAGGTCCATTTCGCCAGCCCCCCCCATCGCGAATTTGGGGTCGAATTTGATGTCAATCGTTTGTGCTTCGTTTGTGCTTGTTTGTGCTTCTATTATTTTCGTTTGTGCCAACACCGTTCGCGAAATATCTTAAAAATAAGTTTGGGGGGCTGGCGAAATGCTAGCCCCCCCCCATCGCGAATTTGGGGTCGAATTTGGTGTCAATCGTTTGTGCTTCGTTTGTGCTCGTTTGTGCTTCTATTATTTTCGTTTGTGCCAACACCGTTCGCGAAATATCTTAAAAATAAGTTGGGGGGCTGGCGAAATGCTAGCCCCCCCCATCGCGAATTTGGGGTCGAATTTGGTGCCAATCGTTTGTGCTTCGTTTGTGCTCGTTTGTGCTTCTATTATTTTCGTTTGTGCCAACACCGTTCGCGAAATATAGACTTTTAAAATTTTATAAACCTCCGAGCAACAATCGTTACAACAAACATTAACTTAGGAAGAAATAAAGTACATTGTAACAGTTTTCGTAAAATATTTTTATTATAAATTATGATTTTCATCTACAAACAAATTTAAAAATTACTATAATGTACTTTACATTTGTATTAGACCGTATGTTGGATTTGCGATTCATTTTTAAAAGGTCGTCGTATTTTTCCAAAAGACCTAGATGGGATCGCCAGCAATAAGCTATATAATGTCCTAAGGATAACAAATTTCTTCTTTAAGGTGGGAGAAAACTAATAATTCCTTTCAAATGAAATTGTTTTTCTAGAATATTTAAAATTCAGGGAACATTTGAAAGAGCTGTTGAAAATTGGGATTCATGCGGCATAGAACTGGTTACAGTTTCTATAAAAAAAATGAGAACCTATTGTGAAACTTCGCGCTATAGACGGATTACCGCAGAACCACATTTTGCTGGATCTTCGAAATACCTTAACATGACTTGTTGTAAAAGTTGAAGATTATCCATAGGTAGATTAGCCACTATTGTTTCCCCGGGTCGACTGTTTTCGAAATCGCAAGAAGAGCATTTTCTGATTTCTGTGAAAGAAGGATATTTTCTATATAATTGAGTTAGTAAATAATTTGCCCGGGCTGGGGAAATGCTTGCACCCCCCATCGCGAATTTGGGGTCGAATTTGGTGTCAATCGTTTGTGCTTCGTTAGTGGTCGTTTGTGCTTCTATTATTTTCGTTTGTGCCAACACCGTTCGCGAAATATCTTAAAAATAAGTTTGGGGGTTGGCGAAATGCTAGCCCCCCCCATCGCGAATTTGGGGTCGAATTTGGTATCAATCGTTTGTGCTTCGTTTGTGCTCGTTTGTGCTCCTATTATTTTCGTTTGTGCCAACACCGTTCGCGAAATATCTTAAAAATAAGTTTGGGGGTTGGCGAAATGCTAGCCCCCCCCATCGCGAATTTGGGGTCGAATTTGGTATCAATCGTTTGTGCTTCGTTTGTGCTCGTTTGTGCTCCTATTATTTTCGTTTGTGCCAACACCGTTCGCGAAATATCTTAAAAATAAGTTTGGGGGTTGGCGAAATGCTAGCCCCCCCCATCGCGAATTTGGAGTCGAATTTGGTATCAATCGTTTGTGCTTCGTTTGTGCTCGTTTGTGCTTCTATTATTTTTGTTTGTGCCAACACCGTTCGCGAAATATCTTAAAAATAAGTTTGGGGGTTGGCGAAATGCTAGCCCCCCCCCCCCATCGCGAATTTAGGGTCGAATTTGGTATCAATCGTTTGTGCTTCGTTTGTGCTCGTTTGTGCTTCTATTATTTTCGTTTGTACCAACATCGTTCGCGAAATATCTTAAAAATAAGTTTGGGGGTTGGCGAAATGCTAGCCCCCCCCCATCGCGAATTTGGGGTCGAATTTGGTATCAATCGTTTGTGCTTCGTTTGTGCTCGTTTG
Source organism: Podabrus alpinus (assembly GCA_932274525.1). Taxonomy (NCBI): domain Eukaryota; kingdom Metazoa; phylum Arthropoda; class Insecta; order Coleoptera; family Cantharidae; genus Podabrus; species Podabrus alpinus. Next base: position 88,494,642 of record OW026455.1, on the reverse strand, counting down.
TGCTTCTATTATTTTCGTTTGTGCCAACATCGTTCGCGAAATATCTTAAAAAATAAGTTTGGGGGTTGGCGAAATGCTAGCCCCCCCCCATCGCGAATTTGGGGTCGAATTTGGTATCAACCGTTTGTGCTTCGTTTGTGCTCGTTTGTGCTTCTATTATTTTCGTTTGTGCCAACACCGTTCGCGAAATATCTTAAAAATAAGTTTTGGGGTTGGCGAAATGCTAGCCCCCCCCATCGCGAATTTGGGGTCGAATTTGGTATCAATCGTTTGTGCTTCGTTTGTGCTCGTTTGTGCTCGTTTGTGCTCGTTTGTGCTTCTATTATTTTCGTTTGTGCCAACATCGTTCGCGAAATATCTTAAAAATAAGTTTGGGGGTTGGCGAAATGCTAGCCCCCCCCCCATCGCGAATTTGGGGTCGAATTTGGTATCAACCGTTTGTGCTTCGTTTGTGCTCGTTTGTGCTTCTATTATTTTCGTTTGTGCCAACACCGTTCGCGAAATATCTTAAAAATAAGTTTTGGGGTTGGCGAAATGCTAGCCCCCCCCCCCATCGCGAATTTGGGGTCGAATTTGGTATCAATCGTTTGTGCTTCGTTTGTGCTTCTATTATTTTCGTTTGTGCCAACACCGTTCGCGAAATATCTTAAAAATAAGTTTTGGGGTTGGCGAAATGCTAGCCCCCCCCCCATCGCGAATTTGGGGTCGAATTTGATATCAATCGTTTGTGCTTCGTTTGTGCTCGTTTGTGCTACTATTATTTTCGTTTATGCCAACACCGTTCGCGAAATATAGACTTTTAAAATTTTATAAACCTCCGAGCAACAATCGTTACAACAATCATTAACTTAGGAAGAAATAAAGTGCATTGTAACAGTTTTTCGTAAATTTATTTTTATTTAAAATGATCAGACTCAAAAGTTAATTATCAAAGGATAATCAAAAGATTATAATTATCATAGAAAAATTCAATTATCCTTTGATAATTATGATTAGATAATCCAATTATCATTGGGACATGATTGGATAATCCAATAATAATTTTGTTATTTGGATCCCGAATTTAAGATTTATGTTTATGAAGAACATCTAGTAGATTTTACACGTTGACGTTTGCTTTGCGAGGCATTATTATAATCTTGTCGTTAATCGTTAAATTTAATTATTATTATTTTACTAATATAGTTAAAGAATATATTATTATAGTAAAATAATCGTATTTCTTACCAACCGTAATAATATTATTGGATTATCCAACCATAATTATCAAAGGATAATTGAATTTACTTATTTTAAGATACCTATTTTTACCCAAACTTATTTTTAAGATATTTCGCGAACGGTGTTGGCACAAACGAAAATAATAGAAGCACAAACGACCACTAACGAAGCACAAACGATTGACACCAAATTCGACCCCAAATTCGCGATGGGGGGGGGGGCTAGCATTTCGCCAACCCCCAAACTTATTTTTAAGATATTTCGCGAACGGTGTTGGCACAAACGAAAATAATAGGAGCACAAACGAGCACAAACGAAGCACAAACGATTGATACCAAATTCGACCCCAAATTCGCGATGGGGGGGGCTAGCATTTCGCCAACCCCCAAACTTATTTTTAAGATATTTCGCGAACGATGTTGGCACAAACGAAAATAATAGAAGCACAAACGAGCACAAACGAAGCACAAACGATTGATACCAAATTCGACCCCAAATTCGCGATGGGGGGGGGCTAGCATTTCGCCAACCCCCAAACTTATTTTTAAGATATTTCGCGAACGGTGTTGGCACAAACGAAAATAATAGAAGCACAAACGAGCACAAACGAAGCACAAACGATTGATACCAAATTCGACCCCAAATTCGCGATGGGGGGGGGGCTAGCATTTCGCCAACCCCCAAACTTATTTTTAAGATATTTCGCGAACGATGTTGGCACAAACGAAAATAATAGAAGCACAAACGAGCACAAACGAAGCACAAACGATTGATACCAAATTCGACCCTAAATTCGCGATGAGGGGGGGCTAGCATTTCGCCAACCCCCAAACTTATTTTTAAGATATTTCGCGAACGGTGTTGGCACAAACGAAAATAATAGAAGCACAAACGAGCACAAACGAAGCACAAACGATTGATACCAAATTCGACCCCAAATTCGCGATGGGGGGGGCTAGCATTTCGCCAACCCCCAAACTTATTTTTAAGATATTTCGCGAACGGTGTTGGCACAAACGAAAATAATAGGAGCACAAACGAGCACAAACGAAGCACAAACGATTGATACCAAATTCGACCCCAAATTCGCGATGGGGGGGGGGCTAGCATTTCGCCAACCCCCAAACTTAGTTTTAAGATATTTCGCGAACGGTGTTGGCACAAACGAAAATAATAGAAGCACAAACGACCGCTAACGAAGCACAAACGATTGACACCAAATTCGACCCCAAATTCGCGATGGGGGGTGCAAGCATTTCCCCAGCCCGGGCAAATTATTTACTAACTCAATTATATAGAAAATATCCTTCTTTCACAGAAATCAGAAAATGCTCTTCTTGCGATTTCGAAAACAGTCGACCCGGGGAAACAATAGTGGCTAATCTACCTATGGATAATCTTCAACTTTTACAACAAGTCATGTTAAGGTATTTCGAAGATCCAGCAAAATGTGGTTCTGCGGTAATCCGTCTATAGCGCGAAGTTTCACAATAGGTTCTCATTTTTTTTATAGAAACTGTAACCAGTTCTATACCGCATGAATCCCAATTTTCAACAGCTCTTTCAAATGTTCCCTGAATTTTAAATATTCTAGAAAAACAATTTCATTTGAAAGGAATTATTAGTTTTCTCCCACCTTAAAGAAGAAATTTGTTATCCTTAGGACATTATATAGCTTATTGCTGGCGATCCCATCTAGGTCTTTTGGAAAAATACGACGACCTTTTAAAAATGAATCGCAAATCCAACATACGGTCTAATACAAATGTAAAGTACATTATAGTAATTTTTAAATTTGTTTGTAGATGAAAATCATAATTTATAATAAAAATATTTTACGAAAACTGTTACAATGTACTTTATTTCTTCCTAAGTTAATGTTTGTTGTAACGATTGTTGCTCGGAGGTTTATAAAATTTTAAAAGTCTATATTTCGCGAACGGTGTTGGCACAAACGAAAATAATAGAAGCACAAACGAGCACAAACGAAGCACAAACGATTGGCACCAAATTCGACCCCAAATTCGCGATGGGGGGGCTAGCATTTCGCCAGCCCCCCAACTTATTTTTAAGATATTTCGCGAACGGTGTTGGCACAAACGAAAATAATAGAAGCACAAACGAGCACAAACGAAGCACAAACGATTGGCACCAAATTCGACCCCAAATTCGCGATGGGGGGGGCTAGCATTTCGCCAGCCCCCCAACTTATTTTTAAGATATTTCGCGAACGGTGTTGGCATAAACGAAAATAATAGAAGCACAAACGAGCACAAACGAAGCACAAACGATTGACACCAAATTCGACCCCAAATTCGCGATGGGGGGGGCTAGCATTTCGCCAGCCCCCCAAACTTATTTTTAAGATATTTCGCGAACGGTGTTGGCACAAACGAAAATAATAGAAGCACAAACAAGCACAAACGAAGCACAAACGATTGACATCAAATTCGACCCCAAATTCGCGATGGGGGGGGCTGGCGAAATGGACCTATGATTTTGCACGTTTTAAGGATTGTTGCCATACCGGAATTTTTGCTGATGTTACATGTTGGTGTTTCGGTGTGGTTCAAATTCAACGGAAGCTTGAGTGCTGAATGTGCTGTACGTTCACCATGGAGTAGCGTTGATGCAATTCCCGATGATGCCATTGCGAGTGCAATCCCATTCTGCATTCGAACCGACGCCAATATCAAATTGATAAGAAATGTTTTGCCTGTGCCTCCTGGAGCATCAAGGAAAAAAATTCCGTCATCCTTGACCCCGTTTATCTCCAATTTCAACCATTCTCTGAAATCGAATTCGCTTAGCATATTATGATGCATATCTAGAATACGAAGGACGCATCTTGGGTGGCTTAATTGTTTCTTTCAATTTCAAAATATGTTATCTATTTTTTAATTTATATAGAAAAAGTTGTCCTTAGTTCTTTAAGTAGCTTATCCCTTTAACCGACATATAGAAAAAAAAATTCTCTTTAATCCTTTAAGGAATCTCGATAATCCATTCATGCGCGTCCCTGTAGTCTCCCTTCGCGAATTTTTCTTTGCGAATTTTTGCACTATTTCAATACAGAAACATGCGCAGGGACCTACAAAATAACTGTGCCAAATTTGGTTCCGATCGGTCAAACGGTCTAGGACTCTATAGGGAACATACATACATACATCCATTTTTATATGTATAATGATAGATATATATACCAATATATTCTTATTTTACAATACACTTCATTTGACTAGGGATTATTAGCTTAGTTCAGACGATTATTCTGTTATGACGAGACGTCAACTTTGGTGGCAATGACTATATTTGTAGTTTTATTTCCGCAGTGGAGCAGAAAATTTTTTATACGCCATTTGAAAATGTAAAGATACTTTTTTTTAATAATTTATACAGCTGCCTATAACGTAAGTACTTGTAGGTGAATAAAATAATAACTTAATGTTTTTTCTAGAAATTGTGCATTGAAATGAATGACTGGACAAGTGATCTCCGTTTGATATCGGATTTTTGTGATGAATCCGCAGATTTACCATACTGTACAAATTACATCCCTAAAAGGAAATTTAAGCGGAGTATGTATGATTACTATGATTCATCAGATGAAGATGATGAAGTACAAACGGATTCCAAAGAAACGAAAAATAATTTAGTTGATAATTTTCAATACCCAAAGCGTGGAATTGGTAGGGGCTATCGTATTCAAAAAGGATTTACGAATGAACCAGTTGGAAGTGTCGATTTTAATACTGATACAACAAATTTAATTCGTTCTGTAAGTTATTTACTATTGGGACCCTATAGCATAATTAAATTACGTTTTATTCCAGGTGTCGAATGTAAATTACTCAAATGATTTATTAGAAGAGACGTTTAACTCACAAGTTTGTGTAGATAGTGCCATATCAGAGGCTAACAAAATTACCAATGAAAATGCAATACCAGAACGTCCACTCTCGGAAATACTCGGGGGCTGTCGAAAACCAACGAAAAATATGAAATTAAGTAATATTATTTTGGCAAAAAGTTATAAAAGTGAAAGTGCTGTGAACTCAACGAACTCAAAACATGATGTAGAAAAAAACGAATTATTTGACTAATGGTCGGGTTATGCACAAAATTTAACATAACGGAACGGAATGTAGAATGTAATGTAAAAGATGGGCTTATGCACTTCCATAAAAGCGTTTATGCTTTTATGCTACATTACATTCCGTTCCGTTACGTTATGTTACATTAAGCATAAACGCTTTTATGGAAGTGCATAAGCCCATCTTTTACATTACATTCTACATTCCGTTCCGTTACGTTAAATTTTGTGCATAACCCGACCATTACAGTCACAAGTTGAGTTTCCAGCTCTGTCGTGACCTTTATTACATATTGAAAGAATCAGTGTAGACGTATGTTTATTTTATTGTTCTTAAACAGTTTCGTGAATGTCAGCAGTTCAATTTCACATATAATTGGAACAATTTTTTGCAACCATTTTGATTGAACTAATGTATGACATTTATAAATTAAAATTTTCTAATTACTATTAAAATAAATTATTTATAATACAACTACAACAGTCCTTTATAATAAATCTCACGTTAAATTTTTTAAATAGCTTAAAAAAATTTAATTTTGAAAATATGATTCTTGATTATAGCCCACATTCCAATAATATGTGTTAATGATTATGTTGGTGTTGGTCTAAGTCACAAAAACGAAAATACAGGGGAAGTTAGAAAATTGCATTAATATCAAAAAACCAGTTCTTAGACCTCTATACATACAGAGTATTTCCAACACGATTTGAAACGCTCTGTATGATTTTGAATTATGCGGACAGACAGACGGACACGGAGCCAGATCATAAGGCTTCTTGCTATACTTTGTATAGAAGCCTAAAAGGACGAGAAATTGCTTTCAAAAGGAAGACTGAGGAAAAAGTAGCCTTCAGAATCAGTTAATAATGTCTGATCCAGAAAGCCAAATGCTTTTTCTGAAAGAAAAAAAGTGGCTTGAAATAATTTGCATAAAATATAAATTATTAGCTAGTGAAAATTAACAAAGTTGAATTGATAACTACAACATAATTTTAGATTTCTGTTCTTCACAATTAGGGATTTTAACCCGCAAAAGTAGTTTTTTTTTGTACTTAACTCTCTTGATTTAATTTTTATAGAAAATTCCCATTAAACCAAAATTGTAGAGCATAAAATTCTCTACAAATTTTATTTTCATTTTATGACCAAGTCTCCTGATATAAAAATCTATTTGAGAAAGGCTAAATGCGCTTCTTTTTAAGAAATGGATTTTAATAATCTATAATTTCGCCCAAACATTAGTGTTCCACGGAACTCCGTTAAGAACCATTGTCCTTTAGTTTTAATTATTTTTTACATTTAAAATTGGACAGTATCTAAGGAAATCCATCGAAAAATTGCAGAAGACAATTTTTGTGCAATTCTGTCACATTATTATTATAAGTACATAAAATATTGGTCAGATAAATAAGAGAATAAAATGAATAACCGAATTAAGAAACGAGAAAACTTGTCTGTAAGTCGACACATTTTTATTTTTAAATAAAATCATAGCAAAAGCGGTGCTTCATAAAGATTTTACGAGTGCAAATAATTCAAACTTAAAAGTACCTTGATATGATAAAATTCCAAAGGTCTCGATCTCGCTAGTATCCACGTTAACATCACTGCTTCCGATTTGTTATTAACCGACTTCAAAAAAGGAGGAGGTTCTCAATTCGGCTGTATTTTTTTTTTTTTTTAATGTTTGTTACCTCATAACTCCGTCATTTATTAACCGATTTTCAAAATTTCTTCACAATTCGAAAGGATATAGTTTCAGATTGGTCCCATATAAATTTCATCAAAATCGGTTGAGTACTTTGGTTTTTATTGATTGTAAGCCCGCATTTGCGAAAGCCTCTTTTCACGCTGTTCACTACTCTCTTCTGAAATAGTCTTGGATCTAGATTTTCTACTTTGAGATAGGCGTTTCGCCCTTTCTTCGCTTGTCTCATTTGAACGGCGCTGTCGCATATGGGCAGCGCGTTTAGTAGGTCTACCCATATTCGCTTTCGATAAATCAGTTAAGGAACGCAAGATTCTAAGCAAGCTAAAAAGCAAGAAATAAAAAAAAAAAAATTTTTTTTAAAACCGACTTCAAAAAAAAGCACTACAAAAAATTTGCACTAAAAAGTAAAAAATAATTAGAAGTTATTAGAAGAAGATTTAACAGAAATTAGAAGTATATTTTTACAGTGCTGAGCATAAAAATTAATGTATTACGTCAATAATATACAATTATTGTTATTTTTGGAGTCGGTGCCAGCCAAGCTGTTAAGAAATTGGTACTCCGCTACTTCGTTAATACACGTTTGTTAACCTTGGCTGGCACCGACTCCAAAAATAACAATAATTGTATATTATTGACGTAATACATTAATTTTTATGCTCAGCACTGTAAAAATACACTTCTAATTTCTGTTAAATCTTCTTCTAATAACTTCTAATTATTTTTTACTTTTTAGTGCAATTTTTTTGTAGTGCTTTTTTTTGAAGTCGGTTTTTTTTGGTAAAATTTTTTTTTTTGGCTAAAACAAAATTAAAATCGTAAGTTTCTCTTTAAAATCGTCAAGGTTGTCATTAGATTACCACGGTATTTAATAAAACGAAAGTAGGTAATAAATATATTAAAATTGGAAACTTTAAATATTAGAAACATTAAGTACAGATTCCTATAATTTACGTCCATTTTAAAAATTATTGCAATTTAATACCCAATTACAGATTCCTTAACTTTAATTTATTATTGAATTATTGAAATTACGAGATCCTATCCTACTGATCAGCAGGTCGATTATACAATCGCGCTCCAGGTAATAGGTTCGTAAAATTGAATAGTTTAACCTGACCTCGCCTCCCTCCAAATCGAAAAAAAAACAACTGCGTTCATTATAACGCTAACGCTCTTCTGCAAGCTTATTTTACCGTACATATGAAATGAATAGCAGAAAATTGGTTGATTTCATATGAAATAACCCCTATGTAAGTTATTAATAACTAATACCAGAGTGTCAAACTGTGTACAAAAATTGGAAACACCCAAATTGGATGCTGCCACCAGGCGGCGATACTTAATTTCATTAATTTTGTCGGCTTGCACTGGATGTCACTACCTAAAACAATATAGCTGCAATAGAAATTTTTAAAAAAATATTTTGCCGAAAAACATAATTTTCACTCCTTCATTAAAATTTTCAACTGATACAACATAATTAAAGCTGTAATTATAAAAAAATGTTGGTATTTTATTTCCCAGGCAACAAACTGTTTTTTATTGTATTTTATTTTATACTCAAAACTATGGTTCCTGTAGTTAGCGGGTTTTTGTTGTCATGCGACGAAATGTAAAATTGGCACCTGGTGTCGGAAGTTACAAACCAAGATTTAACGGCAAGATTTACAACTAGATAATTTAAATTTGTTACATGCAGCGCCATCCCTTATAATTTTTTGAATTACACAAAGCGTTTCCATAACTTGCATAAGGTTTGCCAATCTGAATACTATATAATCAAAGCTAATACACAAACAATTATTGAATACAGTTTAGAAAAATAATAGGAAAAACCTCCAAAATGTATAAAATTAATACAAAATTTAAAGCGCGTTTTAAATTTCCCGCCCGGAAGACCTAGTGGTAGATATGTCAATTAATTCATTACTCATTTTCTTATTAGTAACTGTCATGTTTGCACGTTAGTTATCACAAAATTTTAGCTGTTTTTTTCTTACAAAATTGTTTGTTAAATCATGATTAATGTACGACACAAAAGTTTGAAATGGAGAAGACTTAATCATCCAAGACAAGGAAAGAAGCTATTAGTGTTGGATTTGGACCAGACGTTATGTGATTCTATGCCAAGAAACCAATTTGGGCTAGTACCACGACCAAATTTAGATTTATTCTTAGAACAAGTATATTACATGTACGACATAATAATTTGGTCGGCAACCAATCTCTCAACAATCACTACGAAATTAAACTATTTAGGATTACTAACCAAGACAAATTACAAAATACTATGTTATTTATCTTCGGAAGCTATGACGGTGATCAAAATAAACCGAACTCTCTCGATATCTGTAAGTATTTTGCTTAATTTTCCTTTCATGGAATGATCATTAAATTAAATAATTTTAACGTCAAAATGGAACGTCAAATATTTTTGCATTAAACTTTGATCCAACCGTTCGGTCTGGCTGATTTTTCAACTTAAGGCAATGACTTTTAGTTACGGATAAATATTTTTTCAACATTTAATTGTACGACGCGACGTATAAATTTACAACGTAACTTTAATTCGTCATCATAAATCAAAACCCCATAATTTTCTAACAATGGGGAACATGCATGAAAAAAAAATTTTAGTTAAAACAGTATTTTCCGATTAATCCTATATAGTAAATATCAAATCAGCAAAAATAACTTCTATTTATTGTATATTGTTATAAATAATCCATTTTAAAATTCAATAATAATTTAAAATAAAACATGTGACCTTAAACGCAACGAAGTCACCGGCACAATAACAATAACCTCACTTTCATGTTTACAATACTCGTGTAAAGTACTTTTTTAACTTTCTTGTTTTTAATTGATTTAATTATGATAAATAACAGCTTTTGACACTAACAAACTTCAACTTTCAAAGCACAAAACCACAGAAAAATAATATAAATGAATGTAAAATTAAACTGTGACGTCACACGTTCTGTGGCAAATTGCGCGGTCGTTTCGTTCAATTCAAATTGACGGATTTTTAAATATTTTTTAAATTATTATCAAAACGAAAATAAATAAATTAAATAGCATTAATTAGTATATTTAGTTATTTTTGATCCAACTACGCTATAAAAAAAATTTATGCATCTTCCCTATTTAACAATTTTTCAGACAAAAAATTTATTTACAATTTGGAATACATATGGGCAATACAATAGCAAAAATACAATACTTGTGGATGACCTACCAAAAAATTTCCATTGTAATAAGAGAAATGGATTACTGATTAAACCATTTCGAAGTTCCAATATCCATAACGACATAGAATTAATTTTCTTGATGCGATATTTAACCATTATCTTTCGCAGCAATGATTTTACATTGCTTAATCTTTATCATCGGAAAACGTCTACTTAATTATGTACTATAAACTATAATAAAATTTGTACAAATTTTTATAACGTGAAATAAATTGGCAGTTTTTACTTTTTTGTTTTATTAATAATAAAAAAAAGTATTTTGCATTTCGAGTCCTAATCAAACTTTCCCGAGGTTTGGACTGGATTAATAAATTAAAAATTAGTATATTTATAAATATAATTTTCACTTCACTAAAATGGGTTGTATTTTTTCACCATTTTTTCCAATGACTGATTATGGAACTCTTGACGAAATAAGAGATCACAAAATGAAAATAATTTGCCGCCCAAGGAAAGGAAAAAAAGTTATTAGTTTTGGGTTTGGATTCAACGTTATGTAATTATTACACCAACGGTTTTCCAATGGAACGACCACACTTGCATTTCTTTTTGGAACAAATGTACAAAACATTTGATATAATGATATGGTCTGAAACTGCTCTTTATGTCTTGAAAACCGTATTAACCTGGCTCGGTATCTTAAGTGGTAATCACCGGTATAAAATAATGTGCTATATTGGTATTAAAGCAATGACTACTATTATTATATCGGATAAACCTAATAATCGAATAAGAATAATGGTAAGTTTTTATTCGATAATTAAAATCAGTAATACAGGGTCTACCAATAAGAAGTTTGAAGAAGTTGATCTATTTCACGGATGACGGCTTCGATATTGGTTTTGAGCTCTTGAATTGTTTGTGGATTATTCTTATAAACATTATCTTTCACATAGCCCCACAAAAAAAAAGTAATTAGCTTCATTGGCAGTCATAATTAGCTTGTTGGTCCATCCATTAAAGGGTGCTTACACGGTTCTTTGACTTTATTCCGTCATCACATATAACTACCGACTAATTTTTGCCTGATGATTATTGTTTTGGTATTTTCAGACAAAGGATTTAAAAGTAATCTGGGACGAATTTCCGCAGTACTACAATGCTAGCAACACCATTCTTGTAGATGACTACGAGGAAAATTTGCGTTCAAATGACAAAAATGCAATACTCGTTAAGAGGTTTGAAGCCCGTGATTATCAAACGGATGAAGAATTACTCTCATTGACAATAAATTTATGTAATATTTGTATTGACTGCCCAAACTTCACGGCAGTGAATCATAAACATTGGGAAGAGAATGTTACGATGTAATATTTGTAAATTTATTTCTTTGTAAATAAATTATTGTAAATTTTGGAAAAATGAGCACTGATGATAATAAATTTTGAAAAGTATTGTTTGTGTTAGTATATTGGGTATTCAGAAAGATTTTGTAAACTAAGGCTTCCATACATTTACTCAATTTGTGACAACAATATAGGTTTGTGCTTACATCGCTGTGCTAGTAAAATAGTAAGACATCTCAAAAAAATCAAATTTTGAGATATTGGTATCGTTGAATTGCGCTTGAAAAATTTGATTTTTTTGAGATGTCTTACTATTTTACTAGCACAGCGACATGATAATGCAAAATGACTGTTTTGCCTACTTCAACTTTTAAAAGTCCCGATGGTTAAGCAAGTAACTTTAAAATATTTGTTAGTTTTTCGTATGAAATGAATAGGATTGTATTAATCTCAGTATAGTTTTGGAGAAGCTGAACAGAAAGCTGTACAAGTCAATCTGATCAAACGCTTTTTGGAAATCTAAGTAGATGGTGACTATCTACGTCGATCTCCACGGAGACAAACTGTGTAAAGCAAGCTAGATTGGTGACGATTGACTGATGACCCATCATGAAGTCATGCTGCGATTGATTCCCATTTTCCTTCCTAATCCCTTTCTTTAAAACTGGAGCCCACAGGTCTGCTTCCAGACGTCCGAATATACAGAAGTATACTTAACATTCCAGATTGTTTCTGAATTATTACTTTCCGAACCCCTAGGTAAGGAAAGTATTGTTATCAGTCAAAATTTGACCCCCCAATTTTTTGACAGATGTTCACGTTTTGAGGTCCCCTGAATCCATTTTTATCATTTTTGGAAGGATGTCTGTATGTATGTGTGTGTGTATGTACGTCTGTGAACACGATAGCGTCTAAACGAAGCAAGCAAATCATTCCAAATTTTGCATATAAGCTTTTTCCTGTCGTAGGACGAAGCCAGATGAAAATAAATTAAATCGTGTAACGGGAAAGGGGGGTTTACCTGGAGCTATTATGACATTATGCGTCATAACATCGAAACGAAATTAAATATGTAAAAATATTAATAACAAAAAATTAGCGCTATGGAATTTCCTACATTTTTTGTCCTACAAGTTTTTCTCTAAAATATACAGGGCGTTTCAAAAAATTTTGTATTTGTAAAAAAGTTTTGTATTTGTAAATAAAATAGTAAACCGCATTCTACTAACGAAAATAAGATGAAAAGTTTCTAATAACATGGGTCCAAAAATGTTTCGTTTGCAAGATATAGGCATTCAAAAGTTTTTTTCTTCCTATTTTGGCAAAATATGAAATTTTTCATCGATTTACTGTTGAAATTATGTAACCATTTTATTTAAAAATATAATATAAAAATTTGCGTCTGTTCGGAAAGTTATGCGATGGCCACATCAGATTTTTTTTAAAAGGGTTGTTTTAAAAATACGAAACTAAGGAATTAAATTCTGTCAACTGGGGTTCCTATACATCTTGGTGTTCATCATACTTAGGAGGGACAAATGAATTCATGGCAATGCAGATTCATCCGATATCAATTCGATTAATGTATTAGTCATTATGTCAATTTTAAGAATCCAAAATTCAGTTTCCACCACTGAAAAAGGAAAGATCAGTTAGTTGCATGTAATGCAAACAAAACTGAACATGCAGTTTGAAATTAGGGATACAAAGGTGTGACTTTCTGGACAACAATTACAAAATGCTACAAAGCTACACAAGAAAGAAAAACTGCAATGGAGCCACTAGGGAGAATCGAGTGCAAGAAAACAAAACGGATATTACTCTGGCTGTCCGATAATATCAAAAAATTAATAAAAGAAAACACTGTACAATTATTTCTTTTAGTTTCCAATTATTTTATTCCAAACTTAGGTTTTCTTTGGACAATGGAGGAATCTCTACCAGCATAAAGCACTAATTCATCATCTAAAAGTTAAAATTTTGTGCTTATGAACACACAATTGTGATCATTTCATGCAAGAAAATTTAACGCAATTTAATTTATAAGAGTCCTCTGTAGGTAACCCCTGTGAAATGTGAATAAAAAGTGAAAAATGTAATTTTAATCGCCCCCACTCCATTATTGAAATTACGAGATCCTACTGATCAGCAGGTCGATTAAACAATCGCGCTCCAGGTAATAGGTTCGTGAAATTGAATTGTTTAACCTGACCTCGCCTCCCTCCAAATCGGAAAAAACAACTGCGTTCATTATAATGAAGCGTTATAACGCTAACGCTCTTCTGCAAGCTTATTTTACCGTACATATGAAAATAATAGCAAAAAATTGGTTGATTTCATATGAAATAACCCCTATGTAAGTTATTAATAACTAATACACAAACAATTAGTTTAATTGAATTTGTTTGTTTTAAATTGAAGGGATTAAACTGGAAAATTGTAATTAACCAACTGAAAATTAAGGCCTCGATAATTTGGAAGGTAAATTTTTGATGAAAAAAATCTTATAATAACTCAAAAACTGTGTGCTAAAAATTAATTCGTAATTTTTCAAATAAATTAGTTTTCAATTTAAAAAACGTAACTTGGGCTGCTATGCTAATAGAATACAAATTTTAAGTATTTTAGGAAAAATTTACTTGAATATTTTTTATCATCACCTATTATCTTCATATCAGCTTTTTAAAGTGAAAATTGCGGATAATTAAGTCCCCTACAATATTAATCACTTTTTTATGGAATTTTTAAGGAAAAGCCATTTCCAAATTATTGTAAAAAATTACATTTTTTAATTTTTATTTTAAATTGAATGAACATTCTTTTGATTTGAAAGAAATTCTCTTTAGAAATGAATAGCCAAATTATTCAGATTAAAACTTCAGCTACTTTGCCCATTGTCATACATATGATGCCTTCCCAGACCGTTTCCATCCTTGTATCTCTTCCGCTATTCGCATCCACTTCTGTCTCACGTATCTTTTTACATCAACGGTCAAACTTTCAATATAAAGCTCGCCAAAACTAGTGGATTCACTCCGGGGAGCTCTTGCATCGACAACCTGTTTTCATTACAACAGGTGTTGGAAAAAAGTGGACTTTATGGCAAGAAGATTGTATAATACACGATATAAAGAGTGGGGGCTTCGGGTGAGTATGGCCAAGACCGAATACCTTGTAGTTAACTCTGACTCTAATTTTGAAATAACAGTAGACGATGATGTCATGATCAAACAAGTGAACAGCTTCAAATACTTGGGAGTTATAGTATATACATGGATTGGCGAATATGGAAATAAAACATAGAATCTGGGAAGGAAGAAAGATTGTGGGATATATGGTGGGTGGAAGTGTTTCGAAAAAAATAAAAAGCGGATGGGCAGGATACTGTGGAGTCAAAGATATTGTCACGCTTAGATTTGGTTTTTCTAAGTCGTGGAGTCTTGGGGTGGTGTAGCTCGAGGGATCACTTTAAGTTTGAGCGGCGTAGCAAGAAATAAGTCATTGGTACATTTAATTTAGTATATTGAAATAATATCATAGTGGAACATCTATAATTATGTACAATTATTTACACTAACCTTACAAGTATTATTACGAGGGTAGCTTGGTATCCGTACAGAGCAGGCGTTCGGGAGGTCATTGTGAAGTAATCCTTTTTATGAACTTTTGTAACTTTTAACTAACATTAACTCCCGTAGGGTCTGACTTGACCAAACGCGTATTCCCGGCGTAACTAACTTTTTAGCCCTCTCTACCTGTATTTAATATCTCTGATCCCACTTAGCTTCTCTGTACGGATTTGAACTATTTTGATAACATTGCATTTCCCATGACGTTGTTACCAAGTACAGGTCATGAAGTTTCAACTACCTTTCAATCTTGCAATAATGCATTTCCCAGGACTGTTTTCCTGTATTGCCACTAAGCGTTTCCCACACACCTAGCTAGACATCTCGCATCGTAATATTATATCTCACGTCCTGTTGAACGTGCTATTGAACTTTCAATAATTTATAATATTACATTTGCGCGGTTGTCACGTCTTGTAATAATTAAAGTGAATTTTGATTGTTGAATTTTAAATTTTCAATGTGTGACAATATCTACTAACATAATAATTATATCAAATTCTCAACAGTTTTCGATATATTCCTAATAATTTCTTTTTTATCCAAATCTTCAATAGGTATCTATAATATATCCACATGAAATCTGAAGTCCAGTGCCATCTAGTTCGTGATAGGATAATTAATGGCTTATCACCTGTTTCCTTTAGAAAATCCACATTTCCATATACACAAAAGATGTTTCATTTTCGGTTTTCGTATTAGATGCCACTGAAAAAATGTTGAATTTTTTTCAGTGGCTTATCCCTTCTGTCTCGCCAAACATGCCAACCACGATGCAATGCCTAACAATTAGGAGCACAGAAACGTAAGGAACACGTAACTTTTAAAATTCTCGTAGTGGAATAACTTTTTTAATTTTTTCTTTTTGTCTTTAAGAATTAATTTTCTTGTTACTTTACAAAAACCGTTTGGCAAAAGAAAAATCTAATCAAAACATCACAAGTAGCAAGGTTTCAAACTAATCACCTGTGATTATATAGCAAACTTTTTGACCGGTATTTCTTGAATCTGGTCAAAAGACCAGGCTCTCGTGCTTGTTTTGTTGTTTACTGGCCAAATTTACAATATCAAATAGAGCTTGGCAAGTCCTCCTTTCGTTCTACTATTTTATCATCAGAACTTTTGACAGATAAAAAGCTGTAAATAACGGATAGCTTATGATTTAAATTATGAACTTTGTTAGGTCATCCCTAATTTTAGTCTTCTTCCTTTTATTTTAGGACTTGGCCCTCTAACTTCCGCCTGTTGGGAAGTTTCTATATTTCGTTTCTTACATGATCATATAAATTAAGAGATTGCAATTTAGCTAACTGTCGCATTTCAATACTTTCTCAGTTTCAAATATTAAATTTGGACTTCTTTGGCAAATCCAACTCAGCAGTGATATACATTTAACTTTCGAGATCTTAACTGTTTATTTTATGTAAATTCGGAAAATTTTTTGATGTAATGTGAGTTATTTTACAGCCTCAACGAGCTTTCGATAGGTCGATGACTATAAACTGTATTCTTTTTTGTAACAAGAAAGTAGTAATAGGTGTACAGAATAAAAAGAAGTGATTAACAGTAAAAGAGAGAGGATTTCTTGATATTATGTCGCGTGCAAGTTTTTCTTACTATTTTATTATTCATAAATTACTTATGATTTAATCTAAGATTAAATCTGGTTTAATCTAAGATTTTCATTGGAAGTGGAGGAACATAAGATTGTTACTGGATGTAATAACAAATAATTGTACTGTACAATGTATTTCTACTACGAGTAGGTAATTATTAGTAATCTTGAATTACGTTGAATTTTTATTCTTCTATCTGTTTTCAAGTTACCGTTTATTTTTATTATGGAGGTGTAAATGGAAGAATTTTCACTATTTTGCAAAATATCACCGAAATGACTTACCCAAGCTATATTTCATTATTGGAGGATTTTGAAAGAAAATCTAAAAATACATTAGGTTTTCTGCTTAAAATAAGAAAGTTGACTTGTTCTATGGTTCTATCGTTGATGACAATTTTTCATCTCATTGGTTCTTCTCCTCTAAAAGGAGACCTAGTTTTTTTTCGGCTGAAATTTCAAAGTTGTAAGTTTTTCTCATTAAATATTATTTGTATATTGCTTCTTGAAGAAAACGTGTTGACTTTGAAGTGAAACTGCACTGACTTCCTGATAGAATATTTTCTATTATCTCCGTTACACCAAGAAGAGCTTGAATACCTGGCTCACTCAAATTTGTCACTCCTCAAGATTTGCCATTACCAAGTCTACGTATAAAGGAATTGCAAGAACAGAAGAGAAAAAACTACCAAAATAAAATTTACTTTCCAAAAAGAGCGTTCAAAATAGTTATGAAAAACCAGATGAATCTTCTCATCTAGTGAAAAAGAGCAATGTGGTCCTTTTGTTTTCGATTATTAATGCAGTCCAAACCTCGGGAAAGTTTGATTAGGACTCTAAATGCAAAATACTTTTTTTTATTGTTAGTAAAACAAAAAAGTAAAAACTGCCAATTTATTTCACGTTATAAAAATTTGTACAAATTTTATTATAGTTTATAGTACATAATTAGACCTTTTCCAATGATAAAGATTAAGCAATGTAAAATCATTGCTGCGAAAGATATTGGTTAAATATCGCATCAAGAGTATTAATTCTATGTCGTTATGGATATTGGAACTTCGAAATGGTTTAATCAGTAATCCATTTCTTTTATTACAATGGAAATTTTTTGGTAGGTCATCCACAAGTATTGTATTCTTGCTATTGTATTGCCCATATATATTCCAAATTGTTCGTAAATTTTTTGTCTGAAAAATTGTTAAATTGTTAGAAAACGTTGAAAATTATGGGGTTTTGATTTATGATGACGAATTAAAGTTACGTTGTAAATTTATACGTCGCGTCGTACAATTAAATGTTGAAAAAATATTTATCCGTAACTAAAAGTCATTGCCTTAAGTTGAAAAATCAGCCAGATCGAACGGTTGGATCAAAGTTTAATGCAAAAATATTTGACGTTCCATTTTGACGTTAAAATAAATTATTTAATTTAATGATCATTCCATGAAAGAAAATTAAGAAAAATACTTACAGATATCGAGAGAGTTCGGTTTATTTTGATCACCGTCATAGCTTCCGAAGATAAATAACATAGTATTTTGTAATTTGTCTTGGTTAGTAATCCTAAATAGTTTAATTTCTTTGTAATTGATAAGAGATTGGTTGCCGACCAAATTATTATGTCGTACATACAATATAATTGTGCTAAGAAGAAATGTAAATTTGGTCGCGGTACTAGCCCAAATTGGTTTCTTGATATAGAATCACATAACGTATGGTCTAAATCCAACACCAATAGCTTCTTTCCTTGTCTTGGAGGATTAAGAACTCTCCATTTCAAACTTTTGTGTCGTAATACATTAATCATGATTTATTATATCGTTTAACAACAAACAATTTTAAAGAAAAAAACAGCTAAAACTTTGTGATAACGTGCTAAATGACAGTTACTAATAACTAATAAGAAAGTGAGTGATGAATTAATTGACATATCTACCACTAGGTCTTCCGGGCGGGAAATTTAAAACGCGCTTTAAATTTTGTATTAATTTTATACATTTTGGAGGTTTTTCCTATTATTTTTCTAAACTGTATTCAATAATTGATATTCTGGAATTTTTATTCGTTGAATAATCGTTGAATATTAAATTTTTTTTATCATTTAAATGTTGTATGGTGCACTTGTAAGGGAACGTCGTCCAGTACGTACGCACAATGCAAACACTCGATCGCGACCCCTGTCTATTCTGTCTATTAATATACAAAAATTCAACGGAAAATGGAAACGGAATATTTTTCGGGTACACTGAGAGAAAAGATATGTTGTCGTAACTACAATTTAGTTACCACAAATAAATATTTCATTGGTTTTGGCATTAACACATACGACGTTTGTTACTGGCACTAAAACATTTTAATTCAAAGTAACATAAATATGTCAAGTATTTTAATAAATCGCATCCCTAAAAGCAGATACGGGTAGGTACATGTACCTATAAAATTATATGTAAGTATAAGGAATTCATTAATAAACGTAAGCAGTAGTAAAATATTTAAGTGAAATAAATAGTATATTACATACCGAGTTGCTAAAGCAGGCCATTTAATCTCGCGTGCGAATTGCGATCCTGCGGTGGTGCGGGTAGCGATAGGTACCCCCTTCACTAAGGGGTCGCAATTCGCACCAGAGATTTAATAGCGCTTTAGCCACGAGTAGTGTATACAATTTTATGCAATCCCAATAACTACCGACAAAAAAAAAAAGCCGAAAAGAAAAATTGAAATAAACAGGTACAAATTAAAATGTATAAATTGAAGTGGCTGTTAAAAAACGCATTGCAAAAGATAACAGTGAATGCAAAAATACTTTGTAATTATGCAATTTATAAAATTCTCTATTAATGTATTACAAATGATAACAGTGGTTGAATGATGATGCAGAGGACATGTCCTTTTGCATGGACCGCCTAAACGTCGAAAGAATATCTCATTGCAATGAGATCACGCATTCCTTTGAAGGAAACTATAAGAAATAATGCTAACGTAAAAAAAGAATATATAAAAAGATTGCATAGAATCGAAATATGTAGGTATAAAAAAATGCAACGTAAGCTTTAAATTAGTGTATAAAAATTCTGAATAAAAAATTACTAGGCTTTTAGGTTATTCTAAATTATTAAATGGCTTTTAATGTTATTCAATCATACACATCAAATTTAGGAAAGTAAATAAATAAGAGTCGGGTAGCACATTACAACTACAAACGATACGAAGAATACTGTTATTGCGATGGTATGATGCAAAGATGCTTTACTAGGAAATGAGGATAAAATACGCCACTTATGTAAAAAATTGCAAAGGTATATAAAATGTAACTAAAAGTACCTATCTAATAACGATAGGCACATTTAAAAAAATTATTAGTCATAAATCAGTGGCTGTACTAAAAATAAAGCAAAGCAGTCAAAGGTAAATTAAAAACACGTAAAAATGTAGTAGTACATACCACATTATGTATTTATGAAAGTGAAGCGACAAAAACTTATTAAAATTTGCAAACTGCAAAATTTGCAGCCGTAGCAATGGGAAACCGACAAGATAAATAATACTAACGTAAGATAACCCAGCACGTTGAGACTGATGTGACAAAAAGTAAGTGGTAATATTTATGATCCCTTGGGATTAAATGACATCCCAAGGGACTAAATTTTAACTTGGGACTGAAGTAGGTCATTACGAACCGCAAAAGTAGTCATAAATCCATGATAAACACGCAAGGATTGCATAAAATTAATAACCTGTGGGCAATTCTTTAGCATCACCATTTCTTGATTTTTTAGCATACTGTAGTATAACTTTATGCCTAAAATTGGCGAATTCGGTATAAACGTATCTTCTTTTAAAGAAGGGTATGCATTTTGAAAATCAATTTCCAACTAAAAGTTTATAATCTCTGTTATAATTTCATCATATAAAATTTTAATAAAGTAGGTACTTACTAAAGTATATCCATTCTTTAATTTCAAAGCTGGAAATTGTGCATAATAACTGAAGATATTATTTTCTTTGCATAAATCTCTTCTTTTCGAAAAAGTACTACTTTTCCACTTTTAGAGACTATATCGTTCCATGGCTCTAAATTATTTTTTAACCATATCAAATCTTGATCTTCACTGGCGATATCTTCATGATCAGGTCCTAAAAAACCCAAGGTTTTGTACGTATTGTAGTATCAGTATGTATGTATGTTACACTCAATATTCGATTTCGGACAATGCCCGAAAAAAATGCGCATAACTACTTAGTTTTTAGCAACGAATATTTCCTAAGCCCGAAATTTTACTTTTATATACACGGCTATTGAGCGTTACAAAATAAGCAGAACTAGTTTTACGCATTTTGAATTGTACAAAACTAGTTTTGTACGTTTATAAAAAACGTATACGTATAAAAAAAATTAAATTTTTTCACTTCGATTTTTGGGGTGTGCATTCGATAAGGAGGGTTATCCATCGTCAAAACCTACCCTTCCGGGGCGCCGCTTCGCTCCGCTACGCTCTGCACCCCTCCAGGGCGGTTTTGACTCTGGTTACTAGGCTAAACATACGAGAAGCGCCTACGATCAAGAAAACCGGGATCTAAAAAACCGGGAGCTTAGAGACCCTTGAAATAGCATTAAAAAGTATAGTTGCGGTATGGGGCAGTAAACTATTACGTTTCACCCCCTTTATGTTTATGTTATTTATTTTATTCGGATGCTGATTAAATAAAACAAGCAGAACTAGTGCTGGTCATACAGAAACGTACAAAACTAGTTTTGTACAATTCAAAATGCGCAAAACTAGTTCTGCTTATTTTGTTACGCTCAATAACCGTATAAAAGTAAAATTTCGGGCTTGGGAAATTTTCGTTGCTAAAAACTAGTTTTGCGCATTTTTTTCGGGCATTGCCCGAATTCGACTATTGAGTGTAACATGTATACACAGTACCTGCTACTTTTCGTTTCAGAAGGTTAGCTTGGTTTAATGTTTGTCTGGTATTATAAAATTTTCTAAATAATTTACCAGAACCAAGTCTTCTAATCTGGCCGTGATTTGTTTTTCTAACAATGGTACAGAAATACATTTCCTAATAAAAAATTAAATACTAAATTTTTAAAAAAAGTTGATAATAATAAAAATTACTTTTGTTTCGGTTGGAAAAACACCCACTATACCATCTGCAAGTCTTTCAAATCTTGTAGTTTGGATTCTACAATTGCAAATTGTTTAAACTGAATGATGAAATTACGTACTTATTATTTATTACCTTTTATCTAAATCATCTTTCAACTCGGCAGAAATTGTATTTTTCACAACGGTGTCTCGCATTGACTCTTCTAAATTTCCGTTTGTTTGGTAGTAATAGTTTAAAATAGATTTACCTTTATATGTCGACTCAGTAATTTCTTTCAATTTTAGCCTTTCAGCGCATAGCTGCCGATCTTTTTGTAAGTGCTTTGTAAAAGGTTAATTTTCTATTTCAGTTTGGCTACACCCCACAATAGCTTGGTGAAATTCGGGTATTTCAACTGAAAAAAGAATATTTAAAAATGAATTTTTCATTTAATTATTGTAAGAATTTCAAACCTTGGTAATCATTATTTAAAGAAGCCAAGCTTAAGACGAGCTATCTCAGGAATTTGTCTCGGTGTCGGAAAAATAACCGGTGATTTATAAATGGCGTACTTCTTTAAAAACAATATTCGAGGACCGACTTTTGGAATAAGTTCCTTAATGTCATTTTCAGACAAACTATCAAATGCCTCCATGTTAATTGCATTTTCTGAAAGAAATGTTATATTATTAACATAGTAATATGGGTCGTTTACACGGTGCAAATTGATAAGTTGATAACTTAATTGTTAAGTTAATTTTAAGTTAAAATTAAGTGACTGTCCGTCAGTGGCGGTTTTACCGACCAGGCAGGTTAGGCCAGGCCTACCCAAGAATATAATATTTTTTATATATTTTAATATTAGTATTAAATACAATTAATTGTTGTTATTTTTTGATTGTTTTCATTATTTATACTCAAAAGTACAAAAATACATAACAAAATTCACCGCGCTATAATTTTTTTAAAGTATAATTGTTTTCAAGTGGCCCCTAGCCTACTCGGCAACTTGTGATGCTTTAGGCCGTGGATTATTTCATTGAATTTTTTAACTATAATCATACGTTTTTTAAATGTCTTCTTCTTTAAGTGCCGTCCCCGCTACGGAGTTTGGCAATCATCATTGCTATTTCTATCTTTGAAACGGCTGTTCTGAACAATTGGGTAGATGTACACTTATACCATTCTCTCAGATTGTGCAGCCAAGATGTCCGCCTCCGGCCAGTACTTCTCTTTCCCTGGATTTTTCCCTGCATGATCACCTGCAGTAGTTGATATTTCTGTCCTCTCATCACGTGGCCCAGGTATTCAAGCTTCCGTCTCTTGATGGTAGTTAGAATTTCCCGCTCTTTCTTCATTCTTCGGAGGATCTCCACATTCGTCACCCTATCCGTCCATGACACCCCAAGCATTCTTCGATATACCCACATCTCAAAGGCTTCCATTTTATTCATGCTGTTCTTATTTAAAGTCCACGTCTCCACACCATAGAGAAGTATGGAGAAGACATAGCTTCTAACTAGTCGAATTTTAAGTTGTAGGTTTATGTCGTGGCTACAGAAAACGCTCCTCATGATTATGAATGCTGCCCGGGCCTTTTCAATTCTTATTCTTATCTCTTGAGTCAAGTCGTTGTTGTTGTTGACATATGTTCCCAAATATTTATATTTATGCACACGATCAATGGGGCACTGTTAGGATCTATAACAGATAGGTTATTATATTTTATGTTATAGACGAAATTAGCTCCGTGGCTTTGCTCAGTTGGACATGTAACTTCCGGACTTCGTACTCTCATCCCAGGTGTGGTACTTACTTAGAAATTTGCTTATATTTTTTTTTATTCGTAAGAAAAAATCAATATTCCGAATATACATATATTGTTTCATAAATATCGTAATCAAATATACATCAGTTTTCACAAATACACAAGATAAAAATATTTAATGTATAAGAAATTAAGTGTTAAGGTGGTTAGTCAGTAAATTGGGAAATTCTAATAAATTTATGCGAATGTGTATATTAATTATTAACAATCCAATTTTACTGAAACAAAACACATTTTTCGCATGAATTTACGGAATATTTCCATTAATTCAATATTTGAGTTAAAATATTGTGCAAAGAAGAAAATTGACAATTTTGTTACACAAAATTCAAGAATAGATACAGTGATTTTGGTTAGACCAAATTTCTACCTTTAAAGGCGACGTAATCCACAAATGAGTTGGTTGAAGTACATTTAAAGATGTGGTTGTGCCAAAATTTGCTTCGCCATAGAAAGAATTCAACGATGTGTAGACCCTATTGTTGATTTTAATAACTCGTCGCCGATTAACTTTTTATTTAATTAGAACTGCACGTCGTAGATTTAATAGCGTGTTGCACAAAACTTATATCGCACTATTATTGTTTCCAGTGAAGATTCGTTGAAGATGGGACACTTAAATGTTTATAATTTTGTTCCAGTACTAATTTAAATTGAAGTAATGTTCTTTTTATACTTGGCTTTTAGTAATTTTCGCGATTTAATTGGAGTATGATCGCATTTAATATTGGTATTAACTTCAATTCGATTCACGATCGTAGATAGTGTTGATTTACACTAATCTCGATTGTTACACCGAATTCTAGAGTTGATTGATTTGCTGTTTCAATTTGTTTAGTAGTAGTTAATGCTCCGTTAGTTAGGATTTCCGTATTATGTTCGACACTTTTAATTTTTTAATTGTTCAATGTTTTAAGTCGCCGAATTTTAGGTTTCCGTTATCACTACTTTTTTTTTGTAATTATTAGATAATAATTTCTCGTTATGATTGTAGGAAATTATTTACTGAGGTTTTCTTCCGAATGGGAAAGTTAAAAAAATGTTACACTTTGGCAGATAATAGGTACGTTTTAGGTAGAAGTTATTTTGGTCGCTGGCTTTGAGAGACTGACTTCATTTTTCCATCCCTCCTTTCAAATTTCTTTCCCTTGATGAGGTCATTTGGGTAGGAATTAATTTGTTATCGCTATATGAGTTCTATTTACAAAAATGCATATTAAACAGTTCCTTTGTTTCTCAGCGCGGTACTCGTTTGAATACGACATTATTACAAAGTAACTCTCTACAAATTAACTTAGTTTCAATAGAACCTAGTCATATGAGGATTTTATCACCTCGAAAGTATAATTTTGTTGATAATAATTTTCTCGCGGTGAGCGGACTGCGTATTTCATTTCAGCCCAGGTGCGCTGTGCTACTATGTATCTTTGTTCTTCAATGTAATAATTTGTAGTTATCTTTTGATAAAGAACGTCGATTGGCATAATATTCAAATATTAACATTTATAGTCGGATCCCGTTGACTCGAATTTATTTTTATTAACAAATTCTATGTTTATATTGAAAATATGACATTTCTGATTATTATTTAATATTATTGAAGTGGATATTTTATGATAGCTTATAATCTACGGCATCGCCGTAACACGCTATTTAGTTAACAAAAAACAAAAAAAAATTGGTCTTCGTTATCAATAGGGGTTTTCTAAAAAACTTAAACGATTCAAACGTATACGAAATTGCAGGGAATATTTCCAACGAGAGGGGCAGATGATCGTAATTTTATACGAAAGATGCTAGCTCGCATGAATACATTGTCTCCTTTGTAACTCAGAGTACAATGTGAGGGTTTATGGATTGGACGCCACTTATTCCGGGTACTCTTTTTAGTGCGGAACAAGAGTTCACTAAAAGGCAATATGGGTGGAGAGTATTGGGGCACATCAGAATCATATTTACAAGACGTGTTAGCTGAAAGAGCCGAAGGTTAAAGAATTGTCCGTCTCTTGGGAATGCATGTACTGCTTTACCTTGGTCGCCGAGAACAGGCCTTAGACTCGATCCGGGTCACGAGCCCAGGTTGTCTGCACAAGGTCAGCCAAGTTACACAACACCTTACACTACCAGATGAACTTTCCTTCTTCCCACGTTCTTTCATCGTGGACTTAAAATTAGTACTTAATATAAGTTCGAGCGACCGTATCATATTTACATCGGACGCCGAGTTGAATGGACTCGAGGCCCTAAGCAATTGAATTTAAAGAAATTCCTATTGCTTCTTTATTGACTGTAAGTTAAAGTCGTGACACGATTGACTGTTGTAGCCGTAAGATCGGGCGGTTGTTAATTCTTACCATGTAAATAATATAGAGCAGTTTAGGGTCATGCCTTAGACCGCTTTAGACGCGAAGTCTTGCAATAGTTATCTAAATTTTTTTAAAAAAATTTATTTTCAGACGTAGTTTAGGGTCGTACCTTGGACCATGCTAATCGATTTCGGATCGATTATTGATTGTTATCTTAGGCCTTTGGCTTTAGGCCATTCTTAAGTTAACTTCAATGACATTAAGATAGTTGATCTTATTTTATTCTTTGGTTATTTAATAACCAAGTAATCTAAAAGTAAATTCTTAGCTAAAATGAAGTAATTTCCACTTTAATCGAGTGGTACGTGACTTAGATAACTAAGGAACAACAAAAAAAAAAAGAAATATTATTACTTTGTAGTAATTTATCTTAAAGAGCTTACCCAAGCACGACTAGTCCTTAGAGAAACTCTTTAGATTTGTTCGGTATTCCGAATCGTCTTGGCTAATCCAGCTTGCTTTGGTTAGTTGAAAACATCATGGGGGTTAATCAAAAGTGATTATTTAAGGCTTATTGCTTTTGGTTTGTAGAAAACCTAGTTG
The DNA here is from genome assembly GCA_932274525.1 of Podabrus alpinus. Classification (NCBI taxonomy): domain Eukaryota; kingdom Metazoa; phylum Arthropoda; class Insecta; order Coleoptera; family Cantharidae; genus Podabrus; species Podabrus alpinus. The sequence goes on along the minus strand of OW026455.1, from coordinate 88,467,995 downwards.
GGGTTAATCAAAAGTGATTATTTGATCTATTTTGTTGGGTCTTATCATATTTACAATCAACAATCTAGATCTAGGGTTCGGATTTATCAGTTATCGTTGGTTAATTCTTTCGAATTGAAATCCGGAAAACTTGCGATTTGGGGTTGTTAATGTGTGATAATTAACATAATATACCACTGGAAAATATCGTGAGGTACCAGCGACCACAAGGTAGCTAATCTTTGGCCTCTGGATACCTTCACTAAACCCACCTTTTGAACAAATTGGTTAGCTACTCCAATCGCTCGCAAGGTGTGTCGTCTCACTTTCCAGAAAAGTAACTGATAGATATGAGATGATATCTTGCAGGTATTATCAATGCCGTTGTGGCTAATTTTTCAAAAAGAAATTAACATTGTGGACCTGTCGTGGTCCAACATCTTAGTTATAGGGCTATAAACGTCCCTTGGGTATAATACAATTGCTGTTAATACCTCGATATTCTCCAAGATATCAGTGGTTTTGCCTGTTTTATGACAAAACTCTTTGTGTGCTAATTAGAAACGTCAATGTCGGTATCGACTGACACGATAATTTCTCTGCGGGAAATCTATTTAGAAAGACCTATTGGGGACTTCGGCACGTTGGATAGTAATCCAACGCAATTGTCTTGAGACATCGTCGTCAGGACTCATGGCCAGAAATTATTCTCCTAACGGGACTATTGGTCTGGTTAATTTCCGTAAATGCAATTGCTTAGAACAATGGTTCGAGCTTTTGCAAAGGGATGCAGTTTTAGGTCATGTCCAGGACCAGTGTTGCTTAGTGTCTTGAATCGGGATAGATAAAGGGGATGTGATCTCTTTAAAATATCCTTATCGTAGGATTTATAACCAAAATTTTCAAACGGTTAATTGTATTGCCTTACTATGTGTGTAATACGTAAAGACGTTCAGGATGAATCGCTAATGGATATCCTCTTGTAAGGACAAATAAATTACGTCAGGGTGTTAATTCAAAAAATTTTGAAATTAATCAATAATTGGTATCGTCGTTCAGAAATAGTTAATCTCAATCTAGGTATCGATTCAATCAAAGTTTTTTTTTTTTAAAAAAATTAATCAATAATTGATATTGATTCTCAAAAGCAAAAATTTAATTCAAGGTATCGATTCAATAAAAATTTAAAAAATTAATCAATAATTGGCATTGATTTTCAAAAGTAAAACATTTAATTTAAGATATCGATTCAATAAAATTTAAAAAATTAATCAATAATTGGCATTGATTTTCAAAAGTAAAAAATTTAATTTAAGATATCGATTCAATAAAATTTAAAAAATTAATCAATAATTGGCATTGATTTTCAAAAGTAAAAAATTTAATTTAAGATATCGATTCAATAAAATTTAAAAAATTAATCAATAATTGGCATTGATTTTCAAAAGTAAAAAATTTAATTTAAGATATCGATTCAATAAAATTTAAAAAATTAATCAATAATTGGCATTGATTTTCAAAAGTAAAAAATTTAATTTAAGGTATCGATTCAATAAAATTTAAAAAATTAATCAATAATTAGTTTTGATTTTCAAAAGTAAAAAATTTAATTTAAGATATCGATTCAATAAAATTTAAAAAATTAATCAATAATTGGCATTGATTTTCAAAAGTAAAAAATTTAATTTAAGGTATCGATTCAATAAAATTTAAAAAATTAATCAATAATTAGTTTTGATTCTTAAAAACGAAAATTTAAGATGATTTCTTTAGGTTAGTTATTTGATCTCTATTACTGTATGAAGGGTAGGGCCTTTTTGTCTGGTCGATGCTAATGACCATTAGTTATTACTCGTAATTACTCGAGTTAATTTTTGGGGATTACATAAATTAATTGGGGTTTAATATCGTTCAAGTAATTTGGGTAGAGCCTTTTTGTCTGGTCTTGTGCTAAGGACCACTAATAATAGATATTTACAGTTAAATATAATTTAGGAAGCGTAATAAATTATCATAGAATAAAAAATTCTTAAATTAAATTGGGTAGAGCCTTTTTTGATTATTGGTCTGTTGCTAAGGACCACTAATAATAGATATTTACAGTTAAATATAATTTAGGAAGCGTAATAAATTATCATAGAATAAAAAATTCTTAAATTAAATTGGGTAGAGCCTTTTTTGTTTATTGGTCTGTTGCTAAGGACCACTAATAATAGATATTTACAGTTAAATATAATTTAGGAACTAGAATAAATTAATAAAGGTAAGGTAATAATCGATACTGGATCGATAGGTCAGTTTTAGGCCGTGAATGGGCCAATACCATCAATGCGATTGATTGGTAGAGACAGTTTTTGGTCATGCTCGGGACCGACTACACGTACAGGGATTCTTATTCTAACTATAAACAAAAGATGACACCATCAATACTAGATTGATTGATTGGCGGAGACAGTTTTTGGTCATGCTCGGGACCGATATTGATTGATTTTTAAGGGCTACTGCTCATTTTTAAATCTTTCACGTGCCAGTTTCCCAACGTTTTTCCTTTTTCGTCAGTTAGCTCATAAATCAAATTACCTATCTTTTTGATAACCTTGCATTTTATAAATTTCGGCGCAAGTTTGGCCATAAATCTATTTCCCGCGTTAGACAATACATAATTCTTTTTCCAAACAGTATCACCTACTTGGAAGGATAGGTGTCGTTTTCGTAAGTTATAATGATGTTGCCCTTTTTTATATGCGTTTGACAAAGACTTTCTTACATTTTGAAATAATATCGGTAATTGTTGCTGGTCTTTGTCCCATCTTATTTGCTGATCTTTTAGATCGGTATCGATATCTTGCAATGATTTTCCGTAATAATCACCGTCTATGGGAATGTATCTTCCAAATACGAGAAAAGAAGGCGTAAATCCCGTTGCTTCGCTTTTAGAAGTATTAATTGCGAACGCGATTTGTTGCACGTGGTTGTCCCACTCAGTATGGTCGTTTTTGATATATGAGGAGATGGCAGTAACTAAGATTCGATTTATTCGCTCTGTAGGATTATTTTGGGGATGATATTTGGCGTTATAGATAATGCTTTTGATTTTAAACTCTGCGAGGCAATTTTTAAACTCTTTCGAAATAAATTGAACCCCGTTGTCGCATATAATTAATTGTGGTACTCCGTACGTAGTAAAATAATTATTTTTTAGATAATCTATGATTTTATTCGAATTGGCTTTAGTCAAAGGGTGTACCGTCACGTATTTAGTAAAATAATCGGTAACTACCAATAAATGTTGATTACGTTTGTTTTTCGACATAGGCAGGGGACCTAGTAAATCCATAGATATGACTTGGAAAGGATATGATACCTTCTTTTGTTTACCCATCAACCCTGGTCTCATCATTTGTGATGATTTTTGTGAACTACAGGTCGCGCAATTTTGAACATAGTTCCTAATGTCGTTGTTCATTTTCGGCCAATAATAGTTTTCCGCTATTCGCGCGGTAGTTTTAAAAATCCCCAAATGCGCGGCTTTTGGGTCGTCGTGCAAGGCATTTAAAATTTCTTTTCTGTTGGCCGTAGGTACTAATAATTTCCAATCGGAAAGGTTAGCTGAGCTTATTAAATTATTTGGTACAAATTTATAAATTACGTTATCTTCAATTTTATAAGAGGAATAACTGTCTGGGTTCTCCCTTATTTTCTCTAATAAGTCGATATAATATTGATCTTTTTGCAATGTAGTCAGATCCAACAAACAAATTTCGGGATTATTAGCGGCCGCTCTGGTTTCCAGAGTGTCAATGCACTGTTGAACGTAATTTATTACTTTTTTTCGCGCTTTTTTAATATTATCTTGTCCGTTCGTGTCGACATTATCTAATTTGAGCAAATTTCTAGTTAACATTTCATCTAGGTACTTATACTGTTTATCTTTAGGGTTCCCATTGAAACACTCAACTTCACTCATTATTTTCATCACGTCTTTTTGAACACAATTAATTGACTCATTGGGTACTTTTTTTAAATTTATTTTACAAGCATCGCGTGATAACATATCTGGAACGATATTTAGTTTTCCAGGCCGATGCTGAATGTCGAAATCATATTGCGCTAATTTAAGCGACCACCGAGCTAAACGGCCGGTCGATTGGTCGAATTGTTTCAACCATTTTAACGCTGAACAATCTGTTATTAAAGTAAACTTTAACCCTTCTATGTACCCTCGGAATTTATTTATTGCGAATAGTACAGCCAATAATTCGCGTTCTGTGGCATGGTATTTCTGTTCAGCGCTGGTGAACGCACGGGACGCATACGCGATGGGGTGCTCCAAGCCGTTTTGTTTTTGAAATAACAATGCACCCCCCCCGACTAGACTTGCGTCCGTCTGTACGAAAAAAGGTTTTGTGAAATCGGGGGAGATCAATATGGGCGCGTTAGAAATCAAAAATTTTATTTTTTCAAATGAAGCTTCTGCCTCTGGCGTCCAGTCGATCGATTGACCTTTCTTCTTATTTTTTATTAAGGCGGTTATTGGTGAAGAAATAGTTGATAATTGGGGCAGAAAAATTCTATAATAACTAACTAAACCGATTATTCTTTTAACTTCGGTTGTATTACGAGGTACTTTTAATTTTCGAATTGCTTCGACTTTGGAAGGGTCCGTTTGTAAACCTTTTTCTCCCACTATAAATCCGAGAAAAGTTAAAGATTTTTGGCAAAATTTACATTTTTCTAAATTTATTCGGAAGCCGGCTTCTTTTAACTTTTCAAAGACCGCAGTCAAAGTTTCGAGGTGTTTTTCAAATGTCGGAGAAGCGACTATTATATCATCAAGGTATACAAAGGCATCCTCTTTATGTAAGATAGGCCCTAAAATTCGGTCCATGACCCTTTGCAATGTCTGGCCACTATTTGATAATCCAAAGGGCATAACCACGAACTCGTATAATCCCTTCCCGGGGATGCAAAAAGCAGTTTTTTGTCGACTTCCTTCTTCTAATTTGATTTGCCAAAACGCTTTTCGCAAATCTATCGACGAAAAATATTTTGAATCTCGTAATCTATTTAAAATGCCATCAGTACGTGGCAAAGGATAAGAATCCTTGACCGTGACCGAGTTAAGTTTACGCCCGTCAAAACACGCTCTTAATTCTCCGTCTTTTTTCTTTACTAATAGAATTGGAGACGAATACGGGGAGTTTGAGGGTTGAATGACTTTATCTGCTAGCATCTTATCGATCTCTTTCGTTAAATGCCCTCTCATAGTGGGACTTAGGGGATATTGTCTTTGCTTGAAGGGCAAAGAATCTCCTACGTTGATTCGGTGCTCTACGTTTTTTACACAACCGGCTGCGGCTTTAGAGATCGTTTTTAATTTAATTATTATTTGTTCTAGTTTTTCCTGTTGTTCATGTGTTAATGGCATTTGATTAGTTTCATTTATACAATTAATTTGAATATTCTTTGGTAACTCCCATGAAAAATTAGCAAAATTTATCATTAGATTGAACGCTTTACAAAAGTCGGTTCCCAAAATAATGGCTGTGTCGACCGTCGGTACGACATAAAATTTAATATTTCTGGTTACGTTTTCAATTGTTACCGATAGAAAAATTTCGCCTAATACTTTTGCGGCATTTCCGTTTGCCACACTGATATTACTTACATTAGATTTGTTTATTATTATTGACCGTTGTTCCAACAAGTTGGCGCTTTTGTGCCCTAATATAGAAACATTACTTCCCGAATCGATTAAAGCCATAAATTTTTGTTCGAAAATTTTTAAACGTAGGTAAGGGCGATTATCAAACGGTTTTTTGCAAAACGTTGTTGCAACTTGAAATAATTTACTTTCCTTGAAGAAAGAATTAACAGTTTTAAGCCACTTTTTCCAATTTGATTGGTTTGGTTTACAGGAATTTTGTTGACACCGTAATTGTTTATCAATTTTAAGGCGACGCTCCTTTCGACACTCGTGACCTGCTTCACAGTGCCGGGGTTCAAGTTTTTTGGAAGCGAAATAGGAGCTTTGTTTCTATTATTGCATTTGCTGCAATCCTTTTTATAATTTCCGAGTGAACCGCACCGTACTAACGGATTTGTTCTTGGTTCAGTACAAGCTGTATAAATATGACCTAATTGATGGCAATTCCAACAAGTTATTGCCCTTAACGTACTAGGCGTAGCAGGTAAGGTTTGTGCGTTCGAGGTAAAATTATTTATTTTTACTTGCGAAATTTGTCGCGGTTTTGAATCAACTTTAATTTTAGGCATTTCTGAATACGTTTTCGTTTGGTTTTGTAACCATTGTATTTTCTTGCATCTCGATTTTAACTCATCTAAATTATCGTATTCATGTAAAACAATATGATTGGCAAAGAAGGGATTCACGTTACGCGATATTTGTCTTACAATTTGTTTTTCGTCGGTAGGACTTTCAAATCTCCGATACAACGATTCGATTTGGTTGATAAACGATAAAATATTTTCGTTTATACCTTGAACCCGGTTTTGAATTTGTTTTGATAATCGATATTCGTAATCTAGCGGTAGGAATTCATTTTTAAATAATTGAACAAATTCTTTCCAATTCGTACTTTTCAATTTAGCGTTTCGACAGAATTCTATACCATCCCCTTCAAACAAATCGTGGGCTGAAGTGAATAATTCATCTTCGTCTACATTTCTTGCGGTTCTCAAATTTTGTACCCGTTCTAAAAATTCCATGGGGTCCTCGTTCGAAAGATGACCTGAGTATTTAATTCCCCATTTGAAAATATGAACTTTTTCGACCGTTTTAATTTTAACTTTTGCAGTTGTTACTTTTTCTAATTCGGTTTTAACCGAATTGATCATTGCATTTATTACCGCTTTCTTCATATTAGATATATCCGTTTCGTACACATCAATTTCATCTTTATTAATTGAGTCACTATCGATTTTCATCAGAGCTAATTTTTCATCTGCATGCATTAAACGCGTTTTTATTTGGTCGATATTTTCTTTAGATAACTGATTTTCTATTTTTCCCGCCAAATCACTAAGCGTTTCGATTAATTGTTCGGAATTCACGCCCCATGTAAATGGTAGGGTTTTTGGTTCAACATATTGTTTAAGCAATTGAGTTAATATTTGAATATTCCCCAACCTCGTGATTCTCGGCTCTGCATTTCGACATAAAATTTCAAATTTCAATTCGTTACCCGTTAAATGCTCCGGATTCATCTTTATTTATTAAAATAGACCGTTTCTTAGATAATTTAAAACCGATTTTGGCCGCGATAATTTATCTTCTTTTTAGTTGTTTTGGACCGTTTTTTAGATAATTTAAAATCGATTTTTTTTGTAGACACGTAATTTTCGCTTGATGTACGTACGTTGAATTCTTTCTTTACAATTATTACCTTTAATTCTAACACAATTTTTTCTTACCACCTGAATTTTTTCTAGAATTTTACAAAAACTATAAGCAAATTCTAATTTTTCAGATTTGTCCCCAAATCTCTAGCCTGCAGTTGATGGCGCCATTTGTTAGGATCTATAACAGATAGGTTATTATATTTTATGTTATAGACGAAATTAGCTCCGTGGCTTTGCTCAGTTGGACATGTAACTTCCGGACTTCGTACTCTCATCCCAGGTGTGGTACTTACTTAGAAATTTGCTTATATTTTTTTTTATTCGTAAGAAAAAATCAATATTCCGAATATACATATATTGTTTCATAAATATCGTAATCAAATATACATCAGTTTTCACAAATACACAAGATAAAAATATTTAATGTATAAGAAATTAAGTGTTAAGGTGGTTAGTCAGTAAATTGGGAAATTCTAATAAATTTATGCGAATGTGTATATTAATTATTAACAATCCAATTTTACTGAAACAAAACACATTTTTCGCATGAATTTACGGAATATTTCCATTAATTCAATATTTGAGTTAAAATATTGTGCAAAGAAGAAAATTGACAATTTTGTTACACAAAATTCAAGAATAGATACAGTGATTTTGGTTAGACCAAATTTCTACCTTTAAAGGCGACGTAATCCACAAATTAGTTGGTCATTTAAAGATGTGGTTGTGCCAAAATTTGCTTCGCCATAGAAAGAATTCAACGATGTGTAGACCCTATTGTTGATTTTAATAACTCGTCGCCGATTAACTTTTTATTTAATTAGAACTGCACGTCGTAGATTTAATAGCGTGTTGCACAAAACTTATATCGCACTATTATTGTTTCCAGTGAAGATTCGTTGAAGATGGGACACTTAAATGTTTATAATTTTGTTCCAGTACTAATTTAAATTGAAGTAATGTTCTTTTTATACTTGGCTTTTAGTAATTTTCGCGATTTAATTGGAGTATGATCGCATTTATTATTGGTATTAACTTCAATTCGATTCACGATCGTAGATAGTGTTGATTTACACTAATCTCGATTGTTACACCGAATTCTAGAGTTGATTGATTTGCTGTTTCAATTTGTTTAGTAGTAGTTAATGCTCCGTTAGTTAGGATTTCCGTATTATGTTCGACACTTTTAATTTTTTAATTGTTCAATGTTTTAAGTCGCCGAATTTTAGGTTTCCGTTATCACTACTTTTTTTTGTAATTATTAGATAATAATTTCTCGTTATGATTGTAGGAAATTATTTACTGAGGTTTTCTTCCGAATGGGAAAGTTAAAAAAATGTTACACTTTGGCAGATAATAGGTACGTTTTAGGTAGAAGTTATTTTGGTCGCTGGCTTTGAGAGACTGACTTCATTTTTCCATCCCTCCTTTCAAATTTCTTTCCCTTGATGAGGTCATTTGGGTAGGAATTAATTTGTTATCGCTATATGAGTTCTATTTACAAAAATGCATATTAAACAGTTCCTTTGTTTCTCAGCGCGGTACTCGTTTGAATACGACATTATTACAAAGTAACTCTCTACAAATTAACTTAGTTTCAATAGAACCTAGTCATATGAGGATTTTATCACCTCGAAAGTATAATTTTGTTGATAATAATTTTCTCGCGGTGAGCGGACTGCGTATTTCATTTCAGCCCAGGTGCGCTGTGCTACTATGTATCTTTGTTCTTCAATGTAATAATTTGTAGTTATCTTTTGATAAAGAACGTCGATTGGCATAATATTCAAATATTAACATTTATAGTCGGATCCCGTTGACTCGAATTTATTTTTATTAACAAATTCTATGTTTATATTGAAAATATGACATTTCTGATTATTATTTAATATTATTGAAGTGGATATTTTATGATAGCTTATAATCTACGGCATCGCCGTAACAGCACCCATTAATGTATATATTCCCGTTCACTCTATGTGTCTTCGAGATAATCATGAATTGCGTCTTATTGTCGTTTAGTGTCAGCCCGTTCTCTTCGCTAGCTGTTACTACCTTATTTAGAATGTGTTGTAGGTCTTCTATCGTTTCCGCTATTAGGACGGTGTCGTCGGCGTATCTAATATTGTTGATAGGTTTTCCATTGATTTTTATCCCTATCTCTTCGCCCTCCAGCGCTTTTCTCATGATCTCCTCCGAGTAGATATTAAAAAGTAGGGGCGACAGCACGCATCCCTGTCTAACTCCTCTCTTAACTTGGATCTCGTCGGTCGTGTCGTTTCCCACTCGAATAGTTGCTTTCTGCCCGTAATACAGATTCGATATTATTCTTATATCTTGTGTGTCTAGTTGTTTTGCTCTCAGTATCTCTACAAGTTGGTCGTGTCTGACCTTATCAAAGGCTTTATTGTAGTCAATAAAGCAGGCAACTACATCCTGGTTTACATCCAGGCATCTTTGGGCTAGGATATTGAAAGCAAACAATGCTTCTCGGGTTCCATATCCATTCCGAAATCCAAATTGTGTCTCTCCTATTTCTTCTTCCAATTTTTTATATATTCTGTTAAGAATAATTTTAAGGAGGATTTTCAGTGTGTGGCTCATGAGGCTGATCATACGGTAATCACCGCATTGTTTAGCGTGTGTCTTTTTTGGGATAGTCACGAATGCCGATACCAACCATTCTTGTGGTATTCTTCCGGATTTATATACCTTATTCAACAACTTCACTAGTACATGGATTTGGTCTTCTTGTATCAACCTAAGCAGCTCTGCTGTTATTTCATCTGGTCCTGGAGATTTTCTGTTCTTTGCCGATTTGATAGCGTGTTTCACTTCTTCTTCTGTTATTGTTGGCCCAGTCGCATTTTGCAAGTTTTCAAGAGAGGGTTGTTGTCTGGTATCTTCAAAAAGATTCTCCGCATATTCTTTCCACATCTCAAGTTTTTCACTTATGTCGACGACTATGTTTCCATGTCGATCTGTGAGCATGGGCACTTGTTTTCGTCTGTTGTCGTTGAATTCCTTTACTCTCTTGTGCATATTAAATGAATCATACCTCGCTCCAAACCCTTCTATTTCCTTGCACTTCTCCTCGAGCCATTCTCTTTTTGCGTTGCGTATCTTGTTTCTAATCGTTCTATTAATTTTTTTGTATTGATCTTTGTTTCTATTTTTTATTGTTCTTCTTGTATTCATAAGTGACATAATTTCGTCAGTTATCCAGTCTTTTTGCTTTTTCGGTTTTTCTCTTTCCAAGTGTTTTCTTGCAGGTTCCAGCAAGGCTCCTTTAAGTTTCGTCCAATGGTTTTCCACGCCCAGTTCAGTCATGTTTTCTTCGTTTTCTGTTTCTCTCTCAATCTCTTTTAAGGTTATCCGGATATCATTTTCCATTTGTTGCCTTATGTTTTGATCTTTGAGGCGAAGAGTATCTATTTGTTTTTTCTGATTTCGTCTTTCAATTCTTTTAAGTTTTATTCGGAATTTGGCGACTAGTGGGTTGTGATCCGATCCAATGTCCGCTCCTGGGTACGTTTTTACCGATGTAATGGAATTTTTGTATCTGGTGTTAATACTTATGTAATCTATTTGATTTCTTATCACATTATTTTTTGAGTCTCCAGGTGCTTTCCAGGTGTATATCCGTCTTTTTGGTAGTTTATAGAACGTATTTTTGATAACTAGTTTATTCTCTTGGCAAAACTGCAGTAATCGGTCACCTCTCTCGTTCCTCAGACCCAGACCGTATTCACCTATCCATTCGCCGCATTTGCCCTTCCCGATCTTAGCATTCCAATCTCCTATGACCATCGTGATATCTCTTGATTTGGTGATTTTGAGGGCTTGTCTAATTGTTTTATAAAACTCTTCTATTTCCTCATCGCTCTTTTCAGCAGTGGGTGAATATACCTGGACAACATTCATTGTTCCCTGGATCGTTAGAAGTTGTAGAACCATGACCCTGTCTGACACGGGGAAGAAGTTTGTCACAGATTTATTTGTCTCTCTATCTACCATAATTGCCACTCCGTTTCTGTGAAGTTTGTCTGTCCTTCCTGAGTAGTACATCGTACCATTTGGAGTTGGGCATTGGCCTGTATTTAGCCATCTAACTTCGCTGAGTCCTAAGATATTAATTCGGAGTCTACTCATTTCTTGACTTGCGTTGTGCAGCTTTCCATCTTCCCACAGAGTTCTCACGTTCCATGTTGCCACCTGTATTGGTTCTTTTCCAGTCTTAAATTTACTTTCAGTTTCGGTTTCACAGGGATTTCGCTGGTTGACGACCGAAGAGGCCCCGTCTCCTCCTATGCCGGATCTTGGCTTCCGATTACCATGATCAGTAATAATGGTTGCTGAGTTTTCTTTGCCATGATGATTTATACTAGGGATTATAATGAGTTGGTTTCCCCTTACTTTACTCATCGCAGTGTCTTACCCGGTTGAATCAATATGTGATTGCCGCCTATGATTATCTTACTCAGACATTTAGAGAAGTCATTCTTCAATATCTCTAAGTCAGTAATGACATAGCTGCTTCCCTATGTCATGTTAGTTTTGGTCCGCCCCGGGTATTTCATTTCCCCGGTACCACCTATATCTAGGAGGCATTCCCCTATCCGCCACCTGGGGAGGCGCCCGATGGGGGATCTAACAACCCCTCACGATATAATTAATTAGGCCAAAACAATCCAAAAATCCAAATTAAAATTTCCAAGTGTCAAAGTCAATTTTTCAACACATCTCCAAATTCCACTTTTAATCTCATTCAATCGTCTTCCCCGCCTTCCAAATAGTACTTCTAGGTGTTTTTAGAATGCCTTTCTTTCATTATAAACCCTTAAATTACCAAAGTTCTGGGAGCTACTACAGACGCGTTCTGTAGTAGCGGTAAATTAACATTTAAATGTAATGCAGTTTATATTTTTACTATTTTTTTATTGTTTTCATTATATATATTCAAAATTTAAATAATACATCAGTAAAAGTCGGTAATTTTTATTTGTATGAGTATTCAATAGGCAGTGAAAGCCGATATCTACTCGCATACTGAACGTATGAATCACGTACCATATGATAACAGGCTGGGTAGGCCGTGGATTATTATGCGCTATGTGCTATGTTGCACTGTACAATAAATATTTGAAACTTTGTAGTATTTACTACGCGTGTTCATGTAATTTTGCTATGAACTACATATATATTATTGGTATGTTGGTTTGTAGGTAAATAATAATTGTTTAAATCAAATGTGCTATTCTTGTAAAAGAATTTAACTTATTTCAGGATTGTCTTCAGGAGTTATCAAAAATAACTTCAGAATGGTAAAGCAAAACCTAATAACTTGAATTCGTGTCATAAAAGTCGTCGTGGAGTTCTTATCGATGATTAATTAAAAATATTATATTTTTTATAATCACATTTTACAATTAGGTACATACATAGAAACAGGGTACGGAGCAGTATTCCTTAGCGTTCTAATCAAACTTTCTTCTGCTACACACTAAAGAACAGGCTTATATTTGTCTAATAAAACAAAAAAAAGGGTGAACGGAGTAAAAACAACCCCAAAATCGACTTTTGAAAATTACGGGAAAGTCGCATCGATTAGGCGGCCGACCGGGGTGTATGTGCATCAGTCGGCCGTGCTCCGTCGAAAATGCGTAAAATTTTTTCGCTCCGATTTAAATTTTTCTTTGAAATTCGGATAGATGGGGGTGTGATTAGTGGATATTAGTAATAAATAAAATCAAAAAAATGGAAAATAAGCCGTGTATTGCCGAAAAAGTGAAAAAATTAAAAAAATTTTTCCTTCTTATTTTGGGGTGTGCATTCGATAAGGAGGGTAATCCATCGTCAAAACCTACCCTTACGGGGCGCCCCTCCGCTCCGGGTTGCACCCCTCCAGGGCGGTTTTGACTCTGGTTACTAGGCTAAACATACGAGAAGCGCCACGGATCAAGGAAACCGGGATAAATGCAACCGGGAAGTGAGAGACCCTCGAAATAGCATTAAAAAGTACAGTTGCGGTATGGGGCAGTATACTATTACGTTTCACCCCCTAAAAATCGCCTAAAAACAAAAAATAATCGATGTTGCATGTACGACAGTCGAGGTGCATCTGCCGGTGCGAAATTTTCTAAGTGTTAGAGTATATCATAGCGCGCGGACCGACGATAGAATGGCTGATGCGCCCCTGAATCTCGTTAATCCACCACTTTAAACATGAAAATTAGCTAACTTCAAAATCGATTTATTGATATGTAATCGACCCCGTTCACCCTAATTCTTATGGCAATTTGCTCTAGTAACCTTCTTCTTTAGTGTGTAGCAGAAGAAAGTATGATCAGAACGCTAATGGATAGTGCACTCTACCCTAGAAACATAATATAGTAGTATACTATAATATCTTTCACCGTTTTATTTTACAAATAAAAATATTTTAATTTTCACAATTAATAATAGAATTAAAAACTGAAAATTAACAGTTTAATTTAATATTTCAAGGATATAATTATTATTTAATAAATATTACTTTAAAAATCCCCCCCCCCCCCGTCGGAGTTTTTTTTTCTGTATTTAACAAGCTGGCCTACCTAAGATTTTACCCCACGAGCCGCCGCTGCTGTCCGTTTACACGCATTTAAGTTGTTAAGTTGTAAGTGACACATCATGAATTAAATTGCATTGTTCAAGTTCTACTAGAATAAATTTTGGAGGAAATTAAAAGTAAGTTAATTTAGAGATTAATAAGCCAAAACGCCTCTGGGAAAGAAAGTGGATAAGTAGAAGAAATGAACTTGGTGCAAGTACAACATGTCTATTTAAAGAATTATAAACAAGAATATTATAATGCATTACGTATGGTTGGAGTCATATTTCAATTTATTACTTATTAGTAAAATTGCACCTATGAAAGATTTTAGTGCATTGTCAAGAATGGGGAACCACTTGACATTTGGTTTATAAATTTCGTCAAAACCTACGCCCAATTTATTAGATTGTCTAATTTTTTTAATTTCTTGTGAATAAGTGGATCGGATACATCTTATTTTTTTATTAACTTCCTTTCACCAAAATCATTCATGTTCATAGCTTCTACAATTTCAGCCACAACACTTTGTCTTGCTTGTTTGTTTTATTTGTACGTTGTAAAAAGATGTAGCGTCGATTGCTGACACCTTCGCCTCTTAAGTCCGCTGGACAGCTAGCCACACAGTCGGAGAGCGAACTGGGCGTAAGCTCGGTTAGAATTTGCACGACAGTGCTAGAATACAATCCACCTAGCTGAAAGAAAAAATTAAGATGTTGCGGTTTGGGCGCCGTGGAGGCAATAAAACAAACAAGAGAGGTAAAGGGTGTTTTATTAACCTCCGAAAGTAGAGTACAGGAAACTCCTAACTCGAATTCACAATTTGATAAAAAAATGGTTCACAAATTCCAGACCAGTGGTCCCAAACAGAAGTCTGCCTGAGGGGCTTAATACCTGAAGGGTAAAAAAAAATTGCTATAATAATTCGACAACAGACGTTGCCTTTCAAATTGTATTATGAACGGCTGCTCGCAGCGATATCCGGATGCACAACAATGTGGTGAATACGCCAATAGCGTGATATCAAAAAAACCCGTACGCAAATGGAGAGTGGTTCGGCAGACAAAAAAATACAGCTCTGTACTTACCAGCTGCTCCAGATAAAAGGTGGTTTGAAAAAAAAAAGGATATTTTACATACGCAGGTCAGCGTACCCTGCTAAATCCCAAGAGCGCTCCCGACGATTCGGCCTGGCTGTCTTCCCTGCTATATCCAAGCTTGAGGTAAAAATGCTAAAAAATACAAAGCTGCATATATTATCGTACACAAACCAACTCCCCTGCGTGTCTGTTCTATTAATTGAAATTGCTGCCACAATTATCGTGATCCCAATACAGCCACGTCAACACGTCGAGCAAAAAATGCAGGCGATGGTGTTTTTCCCCAGGACCCACGTACTGGAAATTGACCCTGCGTATTCCTATTGACTTCCGGATTCGGATAGGGGCTCTCGAAATAATATTTCCAACGTTTTACCCGTGACTAGGAATTGACTTGTCGGAACCAGATGTAATCGGCCACACAAAAGAAATACTCGCTACGACTCTCCTTAAAAATATTTGAAATCGAAGTTCTCAGTTTTGATCTCCAAAACGGTGAGCAACTTGATGTGCAGGTATTAGTAATAAAAAACTAATGAATTATTATCTACTAATAATAATTATAGCCGTTAAAAATTAATATTATTTTCCGAGTCTTTTTCCAAAATCGACCATTTTCTATGTAAGTATCACGGCTTATCTCTTTTAGTTTTTGATAACTATTCAAGTTATCGCGCGGAACAGTTATACAGGATATGTCGCAAATAACGTTCACTTTTGAACGTTACACCCCCCCCTGGCAAAGTAATGGCTGAAATCAGTCATTAGCAACCAGCCGCGGATTCGTGAGAAACTAAGGATGGAAATTACACAAAGTTTAGTCGTTTTAAAATTGCAAAACGGATGAGTCGCAGCTGACAGTGTCTCAAACTAAAGCGTGAGCAAGGTTCAAAGATCGGTGAACTTTTATAGTTATTACGGATCATGTTTGATGAGATGGTGCCGAAACATGTCCCAAACGCTAAATATTTATCTGACAAATACCATAACAGATACAAACAGAGATCGTGTGAGTAAGTCACTAATCTTTCAGGCGATTTGATTCCTAAACAAAATTTTCCGGCTTTGTTAATAACTAATCATTATGATTAATATAAAACACCTAAATTGAAAATTTAAAAAACTAAATTAATAAGTATCATTATGACACGAACCATGTCATTCCAGAACCTAGTATAAGCGACACTCGTTTGTACCAAAAGGAATATTAACCAGTTCCTAACAAAGAGGTATTATTCAAAATCAAAAATTTTGATATCGAAAAAGAATTACTTTGGGAAAATTCTTCCAAAGTCATAGTCTGTTTAGCAAAACACCAGAAAAAAAATAAACCATTAACCAGGCCGTAGGCGCTAAACAAAACTACAAAATCTATTCGCCTTGGCGAAAAGACAAAAGATAATAAAAAAAATTAAAAATAAATTGTGGTGTGAGCTGGTACTCTGAATAATGTAAATATACAATAAACACCTGTAGTGGAATCAAATCAAAATAGATCTTAAAGACCTGCAGAACCCTAAGAAATAAAAGAGGCTTACCCACACACATATAAAAATAAAGATTTTAAAAAAATGGTCGATTATTCATTCGTAGCAGGGTGAGACTTCAAATCCTTTACATGGAATATTCCAACGTCTTTACCACGCTCGTCTTTAAGTCGGTACGTAAGAGGACCAGTTACCTCTTTAACTATACATTTTATGTATTTGGGAGCTAATTTTTTAGTAAAACGATTGGTAGCGCTAGATAAAACAAAATTCCGCTTCCAAACAATATCTCCTTTTTTAAAATTTAACGGTCGTTTTCGCAGATCGTAACGGCCTTTGTACCGCGAGTAAGCGTCTTTAAGCCTAGAAACTACCCTCTTATGCAGTTCGCTCAAACCATTGACATCCGACGCGATTTGTTCACGGTCAACTACTAAAAATTCATCCGGTTCCGCTTGTGATAAACGCCCATAGTAGTCACCAGTATTAGGGACGGTTCTACCATGGTTCAAAAAGGATGGCGTAAACCCGGTGACCTCATGCACGGAGTTACGGATAGCATGCGCAATTTTATGGATGTACAGATCCCATGAGCTATGATCTTCTTCCACAAAAGATCTTAAGCAAGTACCGATCACGCGATTAGTGCGTTCGACAGGATTTGCCTGGGGATGGTAATTGGCAGTATACCACAGCTTTTGAATCTTGTACTGGTCCATAAGGTCTTTAAATAGCTTTCCCTTGAACTGGGCACCGTTGTCACACAAAACGATCTGAGGCGCGCCAAAGAGTAGAAACGTTTCTTCTACCTTTTGCACAATAGATGGGGCAGTAGCTTGTCTTAGCGGATAAACGAATACGGATTTAGTGAACCAGTCTGAGATGACTAATATGCACGTATTTCCCTTTTTCGTACGAGGGAACGGTCCCATTAAATCAATGGACAGTGCCTGGAAAGGATACCCAACCCGCTTCTCTTTACCCATAAAGCCAGGTCGCAATTGATTTGAAGCTTTACTCGCAAGACACGTCTCACATTTCAATACGTATTTTGAAATATCTGACTTCATACGTGGCCAGTAGTAAATTTCGGAGATTTTGTGGAATGTTTTAAAAACTCCCAAATGACCACTGAGTGGATTATCATGACAATCATGGAGTACTTCGCGGCGTCGAGACTTAGGTACCAATAATTTCCACTCGATCAAGTTTGACACGATGTTGTGTTTATTAGGGACAAACTTGTAAACGTAGCCATCCTCAACCTTAAAGTTGGGATAGCGATCAGGGTTGTTAGTGATCTTATCTATTACATTTTGATACCAAGTGTTCTTGTCCGCTGGCGTTAACGATATGGAATGAATATTCACGGGTGCGCGCGAGAGTGCATCAGCCACCACATTAAGTTTCCCTTTACGGTGGACAATGTCAAAATTGTATTGATTGAGCCTAACGCTCCACCTAGCTAAACGACCTAAAGGGCTTTGGATTGCACCTAACCATTTCAATGCTTGGTTATCCGTAATGACCGTAAATTTGGATCCTTCGATGTATGGCCGATATTTCTCTACTCCGAAGAGAATCGCGCAGCACTCCTTTTCCATGGCATGATAATTCCGCTCGTGCTTATTAAGAGTACGACTCGCGTAAGCAATGACTCGTTCCTGTTCACCCTGTCCTTGAATTAGGATTGCCCCCAGACCTGAATCTGATGCGTCCGTCTGAATGAAAAAGGGCTCGTCAAAATTCGGGCTACGTAAAATTGGAGCCGTTATTAATAAATTTTTTAATGATTTAAAAGCAATGTTTGCCTCTGCATTCCAAGTAATATGCTGTCCTTTAATTTTACCTTTTAAAAGAGCTAATATAGGCGCAGCTATCTGAGAAAAATTTGGAATGAAGCGGCGGTACCACCCGGCCATTCCCAAGAAACGCTTGATCTGCGTCGCGGTTTTGGGTGCTGGATAGCTAACGATTGCTTCCACTTTGTCTGGATCCGTTCTAAGACCTTTCTCGTCCACGACAAAACCCAGATATCTCAGCGAGTCACGACAAAACTCGCACTTATCCATATTCACGGTCAAACCCGCCTTCTCTAATCTCTCAGACACCTGTACCAGAAGGGTAAGATGCTCTTCAAACGTTTTAGAGACGATGACAATGTCATCTAAATACACAAAAACATTTTCAAATTCTGGCCCAAAAATACTGTCCATGAGGCGTTGGAGAGTTTGAGGGGAATTATGCAGACCGAACGGTAACACGGTAAATTCGAATAAGCCGCGTCTAGGAACAGTAAAAGCTGTCTTCTCACACGATTCTGGCGAGAGTGGTATTTGCCAGAAAGCTTTCCTCAGATCAATTGAAGATAAGAAGCGAGCATCTCTCAAACGGTCAAGTATATCGCTTATATACGGGAGCGGGTAAGCGTCGGGTTTAGTTACTGTATTCAATTTCCTACCATCGAAGCAAAAACGCAAATCGCCGTTTTTCTTTTTAACTAGCACAATAGGGCTATTCCACGCTGAAAAAGATTTTCGTATAACTCCTAGGCGCAACATCTCGTTAACTTCCGCATTAACCTTATCTAACATGGCCGGTGACAAGGGAAAATGTCGCTGTTTAATGGCAACAGCATCGCCGGTGTTAATAACATGTTCAACTAAATGTGTACGACCTAAGCGTTCTGGAGCAATGGACTTGAACTTAGAAATAACAACTTCTAAACGTTGAATCTGCTCGATAGTAAGATCTGATCGAGAATACAAAAACTTGCTTTCGAGAGAGCTCACTTGTGTGGGAATGGTAAAAGTGTCCGTTCCGTAGTCGGTTTGTATTTTAAATAATTTGCAAAATTCATACCCTAGAGTTAGAGGAGTGCTTATTGTGTCAGTGACTATAGCCGAGATCGTCTTGGTAATGCCTTCAACGGTCAATGGTAATAAAACTGACCCGTGTACTTTTTGCAAAGTTCCATCTGCCGACTGCAGAGAAATTTTCTCTCTAGTATTAATTTTAAGTTTTAATTTATTGATAATGTACAATCCGTCGCGACCGAGCACTGATTGGTTTGCCCCAGGATCCATTAATCCTAATATCCGCTCACCCATAATATCTACAAAAATGTAACCTCTGTTGTCAAAAGGTTTGTGGGCAAAAAGCGCGTTAGTAACAGGAGTGGGGTAAAAAAAAGATTTAATATGCGCCAACCAGCGTCGCCATGCAGGATCGTCGGCTGTAAATGAATAGGGACTAGGTGTAAAGCAGCCGCCTCTTACGCCTGTCCTGGACCGTTTTTTGAGCATTTGGGACAAGTCGCATAAGTTGCTTCCGGCGTTCCGCAAATGTAACAAAATATTTTTCGGGGTTCCGAACAGGTATGGTACAAATGTCCAGATTGGTGGCAATTAAAACATTTGGCATTAGCCTTCACCCGTCTGCCAAACGTACGCGTTTGAAAAGGCCTGGCATTAGAGGTAACCGTGTGCACCGCCCGTTTCGGAACTGGCATTGCCAGATCAGGTTCCAAAGGATTAATTGTGGGTTTGTGATGTCTAAACAATTCGTTCTCACGCTCAGTCTCCGCAATTTTCTTACATGCAAGGACCAATGTAGTGATACTATTAATTGGTTGGAATAAAAGTTTGTCTTTATAAGTCGGTTGCAAATTTTTTCTAATCACTTTGAGTTGATCAGAAAGGATTGGTGCATTTCCCAACCTAGCCATTAAATTTTGCATGTAGGATATATAGATGTGAGGTGGTTCATTAACTCCTTGCTTTCGATTTCGAATTTCATCCCAAAGGGACTCGTCGTAATCAGTAGGCAAGTAAGTAGCTCTTAAAAGTTCTACCAACTCTGTCCATGACGTGGCAAACCCCTTATTCGCGCGAAACCATGTAAGGGCGCTTCCCTCAAACAAATCGCAGGCGCTGTTGAACAAAATTTCATCAGTAACCTGTCGGGACAATTTCAACTCGTTAATTCGTTCTAAGAATGCATTGACCCCAAGAACCGTGGTGTCACCGCTAAAGCGCAAATTCCATTTGCTCACCGTATCCGGTTTGCAAAAATATGGACGAGGAATTGTACCGGTATGTGCCCAATGATTGTCATTCATACCTTGACGAGAAGTAATTGGGCTCGAATAAACTAAAGGAGATTCATATATTGCCTGTTCATTAAGTGGTTGCTTATCTGTAGCTGGTAAAACATTGTCTTTCGTGGGGTTATGTTTAACAGTCCCAGATGTGGGTTTAGTGACTAATTGAGCTGCCGCCGCTAAAGCTTCGGCAGGGATAACCATTGCTATCTCCTCGTGCGTAAGATTAGCCAAAGTGGCTTCCAGGTCATTTTGAACCGCCTTCGGAGATAACTGGGCACTCTCAATAGCCTCAATTAACGGAAGAATGCGTTGTTGGTACGATTTTAAATATTGCAAAGTTTTCTCATTCGGTTCTAAATATTTAATGCTATAAGCTATACGCGCTAAAACATGATCTATGCGGGTCAAGAGACTTTCAGCTATGCTGGAATCAGGATTTCCCATAAAACTGTCGAAATTAGCTTTAATCTTATCATTAAATATGGAATTAATTATTTTGCATTGTTCCTTAATGTCAAAATCTACTTTTTTATATTTGTCAATGATCAAGGGATCAATTTTCTCCTCTCTCATTGCTTTTCGTAATAAGCTGCGTTTATCGTCAGCATTCTTTTCATTTGTGTTTATACCACGGATTTCTAGTTCCCAAGTCAACTCGTCTACACTCAATCTGTTTATATTACGCATTGTTATAACAAGATATAAATAAAATTCAAAAAAATTGCCCCTGTAGTAACAATACAGTCGTAAAAACAGCAAGTTTGTCGCAAGGAAGTAACTGAGCCCCTATTGATTGTGAATTTGAGAAAGGCTAAGAAGAAAAAAGATAGTCGCTAGGTGGTTGTGGGAGAGTGCTACTGTCGTACGTAACTAACTAAAAGATGTTAAAAAGGTGTTAACAATTGGCTTTTAGAGTTAGATGCCAAAAATATTTATTGACTGGCTATTAAAATAGGATGCCAAAAAGATGTATGAATTGGCCCTTAAAGTTGGGTGCCAAAAAGATGTAGCGTCGATTGCTGACACCTTCGCCTCTTAAGTCCGCTGGACAGCTAGCCACACAGTCGGAGAGCGAACTGGGCGTAAGCTCGGTTAGAATTTGCACGACAGTGCTAGAATACAATCCACCTAGCTGAAAGAAAAAATTAAGATGTTGCGGTTTGGGCGCCGTGGAGGCAATAAAACAAACAAGAGAGGTAAAGGGTGTTTTATTAACCTCCGAAAGTAGAGTACAGGAAACTCCTAACTCGAATTCACAATTTGATAAAAAAATGGTTCACAAATTCCAGACCAGTGGTCCCAAACAGAAGTCTGCCTGAGGGGCTTAATACCTGAAGGGTAAAAAAAAATTGCTATAATAATTCGACAACAGACGTTGCCTTTCAAATTGTATTATGAACGGCTGCTCGCAGCGATATCCGGATGCACAACAATGTGGTGAATACGCCAATAGCGTGATATCAAAAAAACCCGTACGCAAATGGAGAGTGGTTCGGCAGACAAAAAAATACAGCTCTGTACTTACCAGCTGCTCCAGATAAAAGGTGGTTTGAAAAAAAAAAGGATATTTTACATACGCAGGTCAGCGTACCCTGCTAAATCCCAAGAGCGCTCCCGACGATTCGGCCTGGCTGTCTTCCCTGCTATATCCAAGCTTGAGGTAAAAATGCTAAAAAATACAAAGCTGCATATATTATCGTACACAAACCAACTCCCCTGCGTGTCTGTTCTATTAATTGAAATTGCTGCCACAATTATCGTGATCCCAATACAGCCACGTCAACACGTCGAGCAAAAAATGCAGGCGATGGTGTTTTTCCCCAGGACCCACGTACTGGAAATTGACCCTGCGTATTCCTATTGACTTCCGGATTCGGATAGGGGCTCTCGAAATAATATTTCCAACGTTTTACCCGTGACTAGGAATTGACTTGTCGGAACCAGATGTAATCGGCCACACAAAAGAAATACTCGCTACGACTCTCCTTAAAAATATTTGAAATCGAAGTTCTCAGTTTTGATCTCCAAAACGGTGAGCAACTTGATGTGCAGGTAGTAATAAAAAACTAATGAATTATTATCTACTAATAATAATTATAGCCGTTAAAAATTAATATTATTTTCCGAGTCTTTTTCCAAAATCGACCATTTTCTATGTAAGTATCACGGCTTATCTCTTTTAGTTTTTGATAACTATTCAAGTTATCGCGCGGAACAGTTATACAGGATATGTCGCAAATAACGTTCACTTTTGAACGTTACAGAACTTCGAAAATTCCACAACACTCGTGCAATATATACTGCTCTACAAATTTTACAGTTATTTCTTCAGTCCATTTCGAAATTTTTAATTAAATTTTTGAAAGAACGAATATCAAAAACCTGAACAACTTCATTTTAACTTACATGCATGTGTTTACATGCGACAAGTGGTAAGTACCCGTAAGTACAGCGCTTGACCACGCATATTAAAAGATGCGCGCGGTTCTTTACTAAACCGAAAAATAGAATATATTATTCTATTCTACTTTTAACTTATTCACTTAATGAGCAACTTGATACTTACAACTTGATGAAGTGTTCACACGCAAATTTAAGTTGTCGATTAAGTTAAATTTAACTTAATCACTTATCAACTTGCACCGTGTAAACGACCCAATACGTAGGGAATTCCCCCACACGCTAGGTGTGATTTCACAATTTATACTACATCTGAATAAATTTCTGTTTTAATAATTTTATAGGTACCTAACTTATTTAAGAAGTTTTGGAAGAGTTTTTATGTTTTGTTATAGTATCCCTTATGTATATTTACTATGTACTAATTTATTGTTAAAAAAATATTTACCACTTACCTTCAAATACATTAACTAAATTCTCAAAACCCCATTCGATTAACAAATTGTTTACAGACAATTCCATGTTTAAGGTTGATAAATTTATTAATTCACCTTTAACAATAAACAAATTACACAACACGTCCTACTTTGATGCTGTTCTACCACGCTTTTAATTTAAATGATGCAACAAAAAATTACCGTTGCTTTAAGTTGCCGTGTTGCAGTTTCATAGGCGTCGTCTAAGATAGTCTTAACCCTAAAACGGTACACTGGGGTCTCAGAGACCCCAACCGTCATATTAGTTAATGCCACATGTGCTGTAATGCTTTTTTTTAAATTACATTCTTGTAAATTAAGTTCAAAGTTATCTGAATAAGTGTAAATATCTGTTGGGGCCTTTTAGTCATAGAGTACGATCATTGAAAATAAATTTTTATGAGTATCTCAGACCCCAATGTGCCGTTTACGTATAATTTTAAAAGTCAACATTAAATTTGTTTAACGTAATATTATCTTTTTTTAATGCCAAATAATTACTGATTTATATCAAAGGAAGTTTTAGAAATACGACTTCTTTAAAAAAAATGTAATTTTGATAAATTTTTAAATTTGCCGATACTCAAATGATGTATTTTTAGGTTTCCTAATAAATCAGTCACAAATCCTAAACAATTCGTAGTAAATATGTAGAATAAAATAAATAAACTCCAAGTTAGTTGTTCCTAATGTTTTTTTTAGCTTTATTGATGATCAATAGGTCAATCAATAGGTCAATAATTATTGGTGATTTATAACAATAAAATTTTTGAAACATGATTTCTTTGAAGAAGTTAAATTTGAAGCGATGTTGGAGTTAATAACAATAAACTTCAAGTTATAGTTGTTACGAAGGGGTACAAAATTTTTGCCATAATAGGCATTATTAGGCAGAACCTGATAAAATAAAGACGAATACAAAAAACAACTTTACGTACATCGCTTCGCCAAAAATTTGGCGAAATTTTGGAAATTGAAATTTCTCAGGCCGAAAATGTAGATGTAAATTTACCCTGGAAGGTTAAATGTGGTTTCTGCCAAACAAGGAAGGACAGAAAACCCAGTCTTCTTTATTCAATATGCCACAAACCGGTTTGTTTCCAACACCAAGCGAAGCTGTGTTACGTATGTGAACGGCAATTTTGAAAATCTTGGCTAAGGGTAGTCAGCACAATTTTTAGCACACAAAAAATTTTTTTTGCTACATGTATTCCTTCTCCATAACCATGTCAATAGACAATTAATTTAATAAACTTAATTTTTTCATATTAAAATGTTAAAAAATTATTTCATCCAATAATAATTTGGACAAAAATTTGGACACGTTACAAAAATTAAGTGTGCTGTTTCAGGGTTAAAAAGATACAAAAATTTCCATCAGAAATAAAGGAGTTTTGAAAACTCCGAGCAAGTTACGTAGAAATACTAAACGTATTAATATTCTGAAGAAGATAACAAATATTAAATTAAACACATATAAATTTGAGCAAATCACTCACTCACTCATTCCGCCCTTGCGGGTGGTCGAGATGGGATGAAAGGCGGATGTATGGGGGAGCACGCAGGCTCAGGCTCCACATAGGGGGGGGGGGGGGGGAAACCCCTCTATGGAAAGCAGTTAGGCCTGGTTACGAATGACGGAGGTAGGACTTCCGAAATCGGAGCGACTGACACTCCTCCGAAACGGAAATTCCGGCCGAAGGGTTCTCGACTTAGCCACTCATACGCGAAACTTTGCCATTTTTTCCTATTTTAAGTCGTTTGCATACCCAGCCATTTTGGATCCTAAACGACGTCAAATCAGCATTGCCAGCTTTACGGACAGTGTCGCAGAAACTCCAGCCCTGGCTGGTCGTTAGATTTGTCGCCGGTACGGACCTGCACCCGCCACGGATAGTACGCCCCTGCGTACGAATATTTGTGTATTTATTTTTATTTGAATTTGAATTTCTGCCCGTACCAACCGCCAAACTGTAAAGTGTACTTAACTGGCCTATATAAACCGGAGCTAGGAAGTTCAAGTCAGCTCGAAAGATCTCAAGGTAAAAGTCTACAAGGCGATCATCCTCCCTATCCTTACGTACGCCGCCCCCGCGTGGGCCTTCGCGAGTGAACGTCAGTTAGAGAGGCTACAAACAATTCAGAACACCTGCCTACGCCCTCTAGTAAACCAACTAGGGAAATACGAAATCGTCGATTTCCACAGGTTTAAGAGGCTGAAAAGCATCTTGGCTTCAAGAAATACAGGATAAACTGGTAGCAAACAATTTCATGCGATAATTATTATAGGATAACCACTTTTCTTCCAGCTTCTGGGACAGGTGCATACGTCCCCTCGACAATACTAAGGGTAGGTGTTTTCACCCTGAATTTCTGGGAGCAGGTGCTTTCGCTCCATCCCCCTCGCGACCTTCAATAATAGCGGCATTTTTATTTTGTGAGCCCACACTTCGCATCAAGCATGGATCATGGACAACCGGGCCTCACCCGGCGGTCTGAGGGTTTTTATTCTTTCTTTCATTTTATTCTATTAATATCATGCCTCTCGGGGCACAATGCGACTGGCTTCTACGCCTTTTCAGGGTTTTAACCCATATTACATCTTCAACGAGAGTTTTATTCAATTTTTGAGCGTTGGAGGAGACAAAGCTGGGCTCCGCCCAGCACGTGCTCCGCTTCGCGAACCATGCTTGCTTGCTTGCTTCAAGTCAGTTAACATTGCAAACTCGGTAAGGGCAGAAATTGTAAGTAAAACCTTTTTATTATTTATTTATATTTGTATATATTTTTTTTTGATTATTATTGATTATTGATTGTATATTTTTTATTGATTGTATATTTTTTTAATGTAGAAATTTTCAACATTACCATCTATAGTATAATTGCTAATCTCAATAAACAAATAAAATAGTGTAACAGCCGTATATTTGTCGTGAGTTATTGAATTATCAAATAGAAAGGTTGTTAGAAATATTCCCGCCCGCCGTAGTTGAAAGCATTTGAACAGACAGCGACTGCGTATTTAAGCCCGTCCATGAATAACATTCTGCCATTTCCGTCGAGCATCGAAGGGGGGGTAAAACCCAACTTCGACCTTCGGCGGATCTCGGGTACAGGGGGGGTGGGGTGTCAAAACCCAACCCTGTATTCACAACCAAATAAGGTGCGTCATTGAGAAGGCTGTAACAGTTTAATACTAGGCACACCGCAATAAAATTCAGATTACGGATTACTTACTCATTCATAATTTAGTGAGTTAGATACGAGGGTCGTGGAGAGTTGAAATTTTGCATACCCGTATGGTTTTACGAGGATTGAACGGGAAAATTGTTCGTTTTTCAATGGGACGAAACGGAGGGGGTGAAATGGCGGTTCAAAGTGGTCACAAAATTTCGGAATTCACTTTGGAGAGTTGAAATTTTGCAGGCAGCTCCGGGCGGTGGGCAAGGGAGCGAAACAAGACATTTTCTCGGCAAGACAATGGAGACCGTAAACAGATTGGTGTTTTCATAAACAATTGAAAGGCTAATCCGTACTCTTCCAAAACCCTTCCTAGAAATTTGTGCAAGTGGCGCTTATGAGTTGCCTTCTGTTATTATTATGTTTTTTTTGAGGTTATATTTCAATCAAGTACTAAAAGTCGAATTCAATTTTAATAATCTATTATGGAAACCGTAGAATTTAAAGATATAAAATGCGTGCCCGATAATATTTATCCTTATAATCGTAGTCATCAAAATTCGGCAATTTTAATTGATAATGGTGTGATTGCTACGAGCATGATGATTTGTTGTTACGGTTTAACATTATTATTTTAGGTTCTTATCAATGTCGAGCAGGATGGTCCCACCAGGCAAAACCTTTGCTGATATTTCGAAATTTTGTGGCAAAACCTAGAAAAGAACGCTCAAAGAAGGATAACGTGGATATTCAAGTACCACAACTTCAAGTTGGAAATGACATAATAAATATAGAAGCCGTTCGGTTTCAATTAAAAACTCAGTTTGATCGTAATATCGTAACACATTTTGAAGTTCAAGAGCATTTATTTGATTACACTTTCACACATTTGGGAATTAATACGGAAAACTGCGTTCCACATCCTATTGTACTCAGCGAAGCCTTTGTAAATCCTAATTCTTCTAGGCAGTGTAAGTAAATACGTTTAATTGTATTTGTTTATAAATTTTTAAATAAATTTTAGTAATGTCGGAGTTGTTATTCGAATGTTACGGAGTACCAAGTGTAACGTACGGCGTGGATGCTTTGTATGCTTACAACAGCGGTCAAGAAAAGTTATCAGAAAATGCACTCTTGGTCAGTTTAGGCTATCACACTATTCATATAATTCCAATTCTTAACGGCCGAGCCAGTTTTATAAATACTCGCCGAATTAATACCGGAGGATACCATTTAATTTCGTTTTTACACCGAATTTTACAACTAAAATATCCTGCACACACAAACGCAATTACTTTAAGTAGAGCAGAAGAGCTGTTACATTCAATCTGTGCAGTTGCTCTCGATTACAAAGAAGAATTGTTGCGATGGACGGACATGGACTACTACGAAAATAACATAAAACGAATCCAATTGCCGTATTCTGTAGCGGTGACTTCTACTCTTACACGTAAGTACTTCATTTTTCGCAAATTTGCTTTCTTATAGCAAACTTGATTTTAGTGGAACAACAAAAAGAAAGAAAAAAGGAATTGGCTAGAAGATTAGCCGATATAAATGCCCGAAAACGAGAAGAACGTTTAGCAGAAGATCAGGACAAGTTCAACAGACTATTAGCTATTCAAAATATAATCGAGGACGAAGACGACATGGACGATATCGACAAATATTTATCTCAATACCAAATTAAAAGCATCGATGATTTGAACAAAAATATTCTTTCCTTGAGCTTACGTATCGAAAAAACAAAGGATAAAATATTGGCTGCCAATACTACTGACGATGTAATAGTGGAAGAACCTCCTGCCAAACAATCAAAATTGAACAAGATGGTTTTTGAAAATGAAAAAGCCATGCAAACTTTCCTACAGAACATTAAAAAGACGGTAAGAAATTTAATTTTCAAAGCAGTAACCACTCGAGAAATATCTGTCCCGTTACATTGGCATTGCATATCGCTACAAGAGGGTTCCTAATTCCTGCAAGTTTGCAAAATTTCTAATCTTTTATAATTCATTTACGTTTAATCAATTTTTATTTTATGATGTATTATCATTGCTCATCACAAGGTGAGCAAATGATGAATAACAATGTTATTTATCTCTTTGTAGTTGAGCATTTTTCTTGAAATTCTTGAAGAGTCCATTCTTTGTAGGTGCTTTTCCCATCTTTTATTCTTTCTTGCAGAGAGAAAGTCTTTGCTCTCCGTGTACATCTTTCTCAATTCCTTCAATATAATTGTGCCAATTCTTTCAGCTATATCTTGATTCCATATTTTGGGGCCTTTCTTCTATGGTTCTTCTTAACCTGAGCCTTTCTGCTGCTTGATGTATTGCTGTCTGAATATTAGTTCATTCTTATTCTGTATTAATGCCGCTTAGGTATTGTGACCTATAATCTTGTTCTCTCCTTAGTTTGTAGACTTGATAGCTTTGTTCCACAATTTCACTTTTTGCCTTAGTTGTGACCCACCGGTGGGGGATGTTAAAGTTACTCTCCACAAGAAAGTGATTTGTGCATATATTACAGGGCGAATAAGTACATATGTATATGCTCTTAATATCTCAGGAACTAAAAGAAATATTCAGATGTAGTTTGCATTAGGTTATAACTTACAAGGATTTATTTTCCAAATTGATCATTTTAAAAGGCCTATTATGATTTCAATCCCATTACTGCAGAAATAAGTTACTATTTAATACAAACTGGCTGTCTCAAGCATTATACACGAGTGGTTACCCCTAGAAATAAATTTTAGTTTCTGAAATTTAAAAAATACTGTGCCGATTTTATTACATAATATGTATTCATGATTATTTTTAGAGACAAGAAATTTTAAACAAAAAAACAGCAAGGAGGCAACGTAGGCAAGATATGGCTAAAAGAAGAACTGCAGCTGGACAAGAAAGGATGCGAATCATATCTCAGTTGGCTAGAATGGAAAAAGGTAACGACAATTTTGGATTACGAGACGAAGACTGGGATATTTATAAGACCATTAGTAGAGAAGGTATAAGGATATAAAAACAATTTCACTTTATTTTTAATTTATTTACATTTTAGGAGGAGATTCGGACAGCGAAGCAGAAAATGACAAATTGCTAGAATTGGATGAAATTATAAGGACACACGAACCTTCCGAAGTGGACGATTCGTTGATTCCAGGTGAATCACATCAGTTACATATTGGCATCGAAAGATACCGAACACCTGAATTACTTTTTAAACCGTACATGATTGGATCATCGGAAGCTGGACTCACAGAAGTAGTAGCCTACGTTTTATCTCTTTTTAATTTAGAAGATCAAGCAAAATTGTCGTCAAATGTTGTGTTAATTGGAGGACTTGCAGATTTGCCAGGTTTAAAAGAGCGCATACAGAGAGAGCTTATCTCTATCCGACCTTTTAAATCATTTTCAAACGTGGAAATAATCTCAAATCCGAGTTTCGCTACTTGGTGTGGTATGAAAAATTGGACATGTAACCCAAACTTTGAGAAAAGTTTACTGACTCGTAAGGACTACGAAGAATTTGGTGGAGAATATTTCAAATGTTTTTCGGCTTCAAATTTATACACTCCTAGTCCAAAATGTAACGTGTTTGATATTTGTAGTGAACAATAAATAAATATATTATTAATATTATTTATTATAAAACTGATACAAAAATTTTATTTACAAATAGCCTGTTTTACGGCGTCAAATTTATATGTCTTAGTCGGTCTAAAAATACAATTGGATTTAAATAAATAATTAAAACTATAATGTAATTTTTACAAATTCTTTAAAAACTATTTACAAACTACTTATTTACAGTTGGTTAAGTTTTATTGTTTTCTAAATCTTTCGGCAGAAAAGGTTGAGGCAAAAATAAACCTGGCCAGTATTTGCTGTGCAATTCAATAACTTTTTCTACAGTGCGATCGCAGCTGGTATGGACCTTTCGTTTTGTTACATTTAACATCGGCAAGGGATCTCCTAGCAATGCTTTAATGCACATATTCATGCTGTACTTTACGGTCTCTGGATTGTAACCACCTTCAAGCCCTAAAATAATCCTTCCTTGACCCAAAGATTTCAACAACTGTATGAAGTGAGCGAAACATTCAGGTGTTATATGGTAGTTTCCTAAATAATCCTTAACGCCGGCATCAAAACCTGCAGACACTAAGATAATGTCTGGAGCATAAGAATATGCGATGGGAAGCACCACACGGTGAAATATAGAAATATAATCTACGTCGTAATGCTTTTCCTGAAAATAACAATAAAATGGTATAGTGGTAAATAACTAATTTTACAAATCCCTTACAGTCCAATTCAACATAATTTTATTTCTAATTTTTTCTGACAAGTATTAAGAAAATATCTAGATCAATGTAAAAGACTTTGGCACTACAACTCACGCGGCTAATGGTTTTTGCTCACAATATACTTAGAAAATATTGATGAAAAATAAAATATGATGTAATATTATGTTTGAATATTAATAATGCATATCATAAATTAATAGGTGTGAGTTATAGTGCCGAAGGCTTGGGATTCTATTAATAATTTTTAATGTACATATATGTAAAGGATTTGTAAAATAAATTTTTCTGGAATTCATATAGGGGTTAAGGACAATTAGACGCGGCCGATTGGGCGCGATCGAATAGGTGCGGCCAATTAGGCGAGGACTCAATTAGGTGCGGGCCATAAACAAATTAAATTGTTAATCTGTTGTAAGTCTGTATTTATTTCACCTGCTCCACGTCTTTGCGGCCGATTTAACTTTTTGCGGAAATTGATTGGTTTTTATTAGTTTTCTAAAGAAATATTAAAAACTAACGACGGATCTACCTCTTCGCGGCAGATCCACCTCTTTGTGGCCGATTTAACTTTTTGCGAAGATTTATTTGTTTTTAATTATTAATACTTTTTATTTTTTAGTAATTTTTAATTATTAATACTTTTAAATATTAATACTTATAACAGATTAACAATTTAATTTGTTTATGGCCGGCGCCTAAATGGCTTTGCGCCTAATTGTACCCGCGCCTAAATGGTACGGCGCCTGATTGGGTCCGCGCCTAATTGAGTCCGCCCCTAATCGGCCGTAGCTACACGCTCGCGCCTAATTGTCAGGATCCCTTCATATAGACATTCCTAATAAATAAGCTTACCTTAGTTAAAGGTACGTTTACATTGTAGCCTTCTCCTTTGCCTTTTCCACAATTTGTATAATTGCCATCTGTACTGGTGGGGAAAAAGTGTCCGTTGTCGTACTTATGAATGCTCAAGTACAACACTTTGTTCTCTTCATAGAAAATTTTTTGGGTCCCATTACCATGATGAATATCAAAATCGATTATTAAAATTCTAAAAATGAAACCATTAAGAAAGAAAAATAACAAAATTAGGAAATTACCTATCGTAATTATACTGATCCAAAATGTATTGAGCAGTGATAGCAATATTGTTGCAGTAGCAAAATCCCATAGAGGTATCGCTTTCTGCATGATGTCCTGGAGGTCTTATTAGAGCTACGCCACTTTTAGTTTTACCTGTTGCTACACTATCTGCAACAGATATTAAACAACCAACAGCCGCCATGATTGATTTCAACGTAAAATCATTGTAGAACATATCCAAGTTTGGGCCAATCAATTCTTCGAAATTTTGTGTTACTATTTCTTGGATATAGGCTTTTTTGTGCACGCGATGTATAACATCCAGTTCAATATGTTTTGTCTAAAATTGTAATGGGTCAGTTATTACATATTTCAGAAGCATTTTTGTTTTAAACAACAGTTTTTCTGTTGTTTTGGAAGGAATTTAATAAAAACAATAATTAGATAGAATAATGCCCGGTTTCATAAAATCTTTAACAAACTGTTAAAATTAACGAATGATTTCTATTGGCCTGTTAGTACTAACAAACGTTTTCTATTGATTAGTTAAATGTAATAAGCTTTATAAAAGTTTTATGAAACCGGACATAAATAGATCATTATGGTAAGTTGGGCAGCAACACGTGGTATTCAACAAGCGGTCACCCATCCAACTGCCTTTACCATTCTTTATTTTAATGCGCCGCACAGTGGGGTATTTGGCCTCAAAAGGTGGCATTAAATAAAATACTATTCCAACGGATTTCTAAGTAGGATATTTATTTTCAGGGCTCTTAGTAGTATCTAAAAAGTACTTTGCATAATTTTGGTGCATTTATTTATTAAGAAAATGAATTTATTTGAAAAACTTTGAAAAATTAACATCATCAGCAAAAAACACAGAAATAGTTTTTGGAAGATATGTGTAAATATACACTTATCCGAAAATACAGGTTGTGATATCACAATACAACAAATATTTAATGGATACGAATTAAGTAGTTAATAATTTTTATATTTATTTTTCAAGTAATAGCGTTAAAAGTAAAAATAAAGCAAACATTTTAAATAATGTCTTGGTCATCTTCTTCGTCATCATCCATCGATCGCATCGTATCGTCATCGTCATTCTCGGAAATCTGTTTATGATCATCAATGGGTGCGTTTAGCGAAGGTCAGCGGCTGAGAAGTTGACTACAGCGGTTTCGCTAAACGGTACGCTGAGCAAGCGCTTACTTACAACTGTTGAGTAAACAACTCAGCGCAATAATTTTACGCTGCGTCGCACAGCTAATGATGAATTTAACGGATAATCCGGATTAAATGGATAATCCCATACGGAAATGCTATATAATTGAAACTTTTTATATTATTTAATAAATAATCCTAATATATAAAATGCCTGCTCCCTGCTCCAGCGTGTCATTTTTTTGGTTCGGATCAACGTATCAACGGATCAACTTATCAATGTATCAACGTATCAATGTATCAACGTATCAACGGATTAAATGTTTATATAGGTAGTCGTCGATAATATAAATGGTATATTAAATCTTCAAGCCTATCAACGGATCAACGTATCATCCTTCCTAATATATAAAATGCCAGCTCCCTGCTCCAGCGTGTCATTTTTTTGGTTCGGATCAACGTATCAACGTATCAACGGATCAACTTATCAATGTATCAACGTATCAATGTATCAACGTATCAACGGATTAAATGTTTATATAGGTTGTCGTCGATAATACAAATGGTATATTAAATCTTCAAGCCTATCAACGGATCAACGTATCAACGTATCAACATATCAACGGATCAACTTATCAACGAATCAACGTATCACTGTGCGCTATATAGGTACGTGGTGTGAGAGTTACCTTCATTGAAAATAACTTCACAACTTCAGAAACTTCTAAAGCGAAAATGTCCGAAATGGAGGATATTAAAGAAAATCTGATGAGGAAGTAGCCGCCCAGCAGGAAACAGTAAAACGACGGAAGGCGGAGCGAGAAAAAACCCGTCGTAAAAATATGAGTGATGTCCAAAAAGAATGTTGTCGGAATCGTCATCGTGTGGAAAATATGACTCCTGGGCAAATTGAACAAAATCGCAAACGTAAGCAAATTGCCAATATGACGTCAGTACAAATTACTCAACATCGCGAAAGAAATCAAATTGCCAACATGACGTCAGAACAAATTGCTCAACATCGCGGACGAAATCAAATTGCCAACATGACCCCTTCGCAAATATTACATCGTTCACGTAGTCATGCAATTCGCCGACAAAATCCACGAAGTAAAAACGCAGCTGTTCTTGAAGTAGGTAACGTTGTAGAACCAAATGTCGACGTTCATAACTGTGGTTTTATCAAAGCATTTTTCAGCAGAGCGGCCGTCTGACAAACTTTTTACGACATGCAGTCAGAAAGGCAAAGTTACCTTAGAAGCTATAAGATCAGCCCCTGTTATTGAACAGTTATTGAAAGGACTGCATCAATATTCGAAAAATTTCATAGACAATATTAGATCGATAAATGGTGCTTTAGCGTTTGCGTCAATGGGAGCTAACATTATTCCGCCTCCTTGATACGGACCCTATTGTTTCCGAATTAACGGACAAATTTACCATCGAGCAGGAGCTTTGCACCCGGCAGATGGAAACCAACGCAAGTTTGCTCAACTATATATATTGGACCCGGATGAGGCTGCTGATCAAAGGATGACAATTAAGGGAAACGATCGGTGCGATCCAAGTCTGATGCGAGAGTTAAGCACTTTCATGTCTCAGAATAATCCTTTTTCTGCCGCATGCAAAATGCTTTATGAAGTGGAACAAGAAAGCATCAAGGACGCCGCTCTACATGGCGTTGAGCCAGCAACAGTTACCATGGCAATTATACAAGACCGTAAATCCGATATTAGACGATACAATGCTCCAACAAGAAATGAAGTAGCTGTCATTTTTCAAAATGCCGACGGCGAACCTCCTCTCGAAAGGGACTTACTGATCCATTGTCGTTCAAATCAAAACAACTTGATAAGTTGATCCGTTGATATGTTGATACGTTGATCCGTTGATAAGCTTGAAGATTTAATATACCGTTTGTATTATCGACGACAACCTATATAAACATTTAATCCGTTGATCCGATGATACGTTGATCCGTTGATACGTTGATACATTGATACGTTGATATAAAACACCAAAGCTTTTGGCGGTAAAGTTTTAATTCTTGGTGGTGATTTCAGACAAACTCTTCCTGTCGTACCTCATGAAATGAGGTCAGCAATTATTCATTCAAGCATTAAATTTAATGATATGTGGAGTAAATTTATAGTATTGAAATTAAGTCAAAATGTCCGGTCCGTTGATTCCGCATTCAGTGATTGGCTGATAAAGTTGGGCAACGGGGAGCTTACAAATGACAAAGGTCTGTCTGAAGAGATATTGAGATTCCGCATAATTGTATATGCGAAACTTCCCTTATCCAGGAAATTTTTGGAGAAACCTTTAATGCTGCTGATGTAAAAAAATATTCCAAAATGGCAATACTTTGCCCAAAAAATACTGACGATGACGCTATAAACGAGCAAGTTTTGGACCTTTTAGACGGCAGCATTTTAACTTATCTAAGTAGTGATTCCATTGACGACAGTGATGATAACGATAGGGAAAACTATCCGATGGAATTCTTGAATAAACAAACGCCCTCAGGGATGCCAGTACACAGAATGCACTTGAAGGTTGGAAGTGTGATTATGTTGCTCAGGAATTTGAATACTAAACGTGGTCTTTGTAATGGGACGCGCTTAACTGTTCAATCGTTAAAGCCCAATGTAATCGTTGCTGAAGTCTTGACAGGAACTGCTAAAAAGGAAACTGTTTTTATTCCCCGCATAGATTTAGTCCCAACAAGTACAGACTTGCCATTTGTTTTAAGACGGCGACAGTTTCCAATTAAACTTGCCTTTTCCATGACGATCAACCGTGATGTTTAGCCACGGTCATCTCTATGTAGCAATGTCAAGAGTACGGAGATCTGAAGATAAAAATAGTTGATGGAAAAGAACAAGGGAAATTGATTGAAGGTTCACAGGCAGTGTACACGAAAAATATTGTGTACAAGGAAGTACTAACGCAGTAGGCAGTGCTTAAGATTTTATTTGCTACAATAATTGTTTCTTAATTAACAAACTAAAAAAATTAAAATTCACGTTTCAACGCGAGGATGAACAATTAAAATTGACAATATTAGGAAACAATGTTGTTTTTATTTAGATCATTAAAATAGAGACCCACCAGCACCGTCTAGCTACCCGTCCGTGGACGGGCTTTCCAGCTAGTAATAAATAAAATAATTAAAATCAAAGTAACGCTTGCTGACTGTATAAGCATACCGTTTAGCGAAACTCAAATAGTTGAATGTCATCATACTCAACATAGTTGACTGATGACTTTAAGCAGCTGCGCTCGCTAAACGCACCCATTGACTTGGTCAGTAGGGGCTTTTAATAAATGTAATACCTGCTGAGATAAGTATCGAAGGTTTTTTTTTGGGTAATTCTCTTTTGTTTGTTATAATATTGTAATTTATTATATAGGAAAATTTTTAACTTGGTAAATATAAATAAGTATAATCCGAATAATTTGATAAAAACATATAGGGTGACTTAGAAATTTTTGAGTTCTCCAAGCTAAACGCGAATTAAAAAGAATGGAGCAAAGCTGAGCAGGCAGATAAATTTTATTTTAAAGTCTCAAGTATCAGTATTATCCGTAAAAAAACATAGTAACTCTATCGACCTCAATTCATATTCAAATCTTCTTTTTTTCTGATAGTAATCTTTTACAAAAATTAATACAATGCATTATAATATGATTGTAACCATATTTATTTAAAGATCAATTATTACAGACTTTATGTAAGATATTTGAACTTCTTGTTTCCATAAGTAAAAGTTACAATTTATAACGATTTCTAGCAAAAATAATCTTTGAAAATAATGTGTTAACCCCCCCCCCCTCAGCAAATTCTTAGCATTCTTGACGATGTAGTGGAAAGTTGGAACGAGTAATGTTCCTATAAATTCACATAATGGTGCCCAAGATAGTGTAGTTTACAAAAATCATAATAGGGAATATGCATGTAGCATTTGATTTTTGTATTTTATGCCACATTTTGAGGCCAAATACCCCACTGTGCGCCGTGCCGTTAAAGAATAAATTGTTTCGGTAATTTTGTTCAGCTCCAAGTTTCTACTGCACAACAAATAGTTATTGCCATTTTTAGGCTTCTATACAAAGTATAGCAAGAAGCCTTATGATCTGGCTCCGTATCCGTCTGTCTGTCCGTCTGTCCGTCCGCATAATTCAAAATCATACAGAGCGTTTCAAATCGTGTTGGAAATACTCTGTGTGTATAGAGGTCTAAGAACTGGGTAGCCAGTGCGCTACTTTTAGGCTTCTATACAAGGTATAGAAAGAAGCCTTATGGTCTGGCTTCGTGTCCGTCCGCATGTTTCAGAGCCAATCATAACGTTGATCAACTGATACGTTGTTATATTTTAAATACTTCGTCTATATAGTATTGCGTTAATCTGTTAATCCGTTGCTTCGATTCGCTAATGCAATTTATAAATACGCAAATGTTCGAAAGAAATTTACTAAGTTAAAGATATTTTCGAAGAGGTCTCCCTATATAGACTACTTGTTTTACTTTGATGTGAAAAAATAATTTTTTATTGATGTGGTTAGTGAAGTTAAGTTATAAATAAAAGAGAAAGGAGAGGATTGGTCCACCTCAAAAAAAGGACCATACATTACAGAGAAGTAAAATTTCTAATAGAATGGAAAAGTTTGATTGTTATTACTTATATAGTAAATGATAATTACCAATCGCAAAAAAATTTATTGGTGCAGATTATCTGATTATGTGATGTTACATTATATGGCGATCAAAAATAACCAGATAATAACAACTTTCCACACCAGAAAGGTAGCTGTATAGAAGCCTAAGAACTGCCGCTAAAGCGAGTTCCACCTTGTTTACATTTGAAGCAATCGCAGTATAATTGGATTTTACAATGGAAAATCAAATGCATGGAAAGGTGAAAAGTAGAAGTATTGCTGATCAAAATTTTGAGTGATGGATGCATGATGATAGATAGAAGTGCTCTACTAATTCAATCATTAACAAAAAGTATGCTAAATTACGACAAGAACGCAAAATACTGACTCAAGCATGCAAATACCCTTATCCCTTATCACTATTTAAAAAACGATGCACTGCTGATGGAAAATTTGATTTAGGTAAAATAAATAATAAAAAATAAATAGGTCAAGTAGCAGTACATAGAATTGAAATAGATGAGGTATCTGCTTAAAAATGGGAATTATTAACCCAGATATGCCTAATGTCCTATATATAGGACGGCTCAAATAAGTCAAGGGTAACTTGCACCCCTACTTCAATGCTTCTCAAAATGCATTTTCTTGCTTCACTATTGGCGATTTACATTACCGTTGGTGGCGCCACCAGCAACAACAACATGACTGTGTTTAGACGTATATTTCAAAATTCAAAGTCAGTCTGGTAAAAATTTACATGCATTTCAGTATGGTGTTAAATTTATTGTAATATGTTTTGTTAATTAGTTGATTTTGTTATGTTTTGAGCCTGAAGAACGAATTTTTATTTTCATTTAATACGTCATGTACTAATTTGAAATTCTCCCGCATGGTGGCGTTTGCTTAATGTAAATTGCGAATAGTATCCTTTTTAATTGTACAAAGTTGTGCCACACTGATGATATTGTGAATTCGGTATTTTATGTGTGTTAGAAATTGACTATTTTTGAAAATGGCAGAACAAGATCATCTAGTTGTGAGGAAAGTAGTTTTATTCTTTTCTCTATAGTCTTAAAAAGTTTTTATTTCGGTCATTGTCCTTCTGGTTATTGTACTATCATTCAATATCAAAATAATAAATATAACAGTTTTGAATTTCCTTCTGTGGCGTTTCAAACTCAGGTGACCTCATCAGACACAAATATCGCTAAAAATAATACTTAATCATTGGAATTATTTTAGGAGATTTTTATTACATGAATCTCTAAACATGATTAAAGATGATAAAGCTAAAAGAAATATAATTTCCTCTTTTTTTATTAAGAAATGTTTAATTTTTTGTTAAATTTTGCAAAAAAAAACATTATTTTTTACTTTTTATGTTTATTTCTTTCTTCTCTTAGTCACACAATACTAATAGTTTTTATTTAAAAAATTTAAAAAACTCATGTGGACGCCATACGCAAATCTGGGTTAAGAAGAAAACGAAAATAAAATTGTTATAGTAGAAGTAGTAGAAGGTAGTAAGTAGTGGCTGTAAATCATGGACAAACATAATAGCCTAAGAGCTAGCCACGGAAATAGGGCAGCAATTTATAGAACGATTAAAACCACCTTATCAGTCTGCCTTAACACCATTATTAATTGATTCGGGCGCCTGGCAGCTTTTCATTGGTGGGGGTGGGCGTGGTACGGCCGTAAAGGGGTTTAAAAATCAATTGAAGGTGTTAAATTTATAGAGCGCTGGTTTTTGGTGTGATTGTAGCTAATTATGTTCAAAATTCGAAAATAATATTGCCAGGCGATTTGCTTGGGGGAAAAGTAGTGCCAGGTGACGTTAAAGGTGCGTAAAAAAGTGCCAAAGTCGTCTCATTTATAGCGGGCTGGGATTAAATTTTTTCGTTACATTCAACCCTCAGGATAGTGTGTGCAAAATGACAGGCGAAAATATTGAGCCGAACACCTTGCCAGCCGCCGACAAAGAGCGAGAAATGCGCGGTACGGCCGTCAAGAGATTGAAAAATTAATCGAAGGTGTTCGATTTACAGAGTGCTAGTTTTTGGTGTGGTAGTAACTAATTATGCTCTGAATTCGAAAATAATATAGCCAGGCGATTTTTTTGGTGGAAAAAGAGCGCCAGGTGACGTTAAAGGTACATAAAAAAGTGCCGAAGTCTTCTCATTTATAGAGGACTGGGACCAAATTTTTTCGTTACATTGAACCCTCAGGATCGTGTGTGCAAAATGACAGGCGAAAATATTGAGCCGAACACCTTGTCAGGCGCCGACAAAGAGCGAGAAGTGCGCGCACGATAGTTAATCAGAGGCTACAGTTATTTTTTATTATGAACGTTGTATGTCATTCTATTGTTATGGATTAAAGGGAGAACATTTTTTATTCATTATTATTCATTATTTTTAAGCAGTATTAACATTCACTATGTTAATTGTTTATTTTTTACCAATCAATCAAAAACACAGTAACAGAAACGGCTAGATATCTTGATAATTATTCTAAATATTAATGTATGAAAATTACTGTTATAACTCGTTATGAAAAAAACATATCAATTCTATATAATAAACATTAAAAAAACTATTTTAAGTATGAAATATTAACAAATGTGTTCGAACTGCGCTCTAGAGCGGCTAACTCTTTTACCTGGGCTTTCCCCGGGGATTTACCTGACTCAATATATAGCGAAAACTTTTACTTCATCGTACAGATCACGAAAATTATCGGATAGAGGAGCAAACAGTCCGAGAAACCTTAATATTAATATTTCATACTTGAAATATTTTTTTTAATAAATTTAAATTTTTATAAATTTTATAAATTTATAAATTAAAAATTTTTATAAAATTTTATAAATTTATAAATTTTAAAATTTTATACAATTTAATAAATTTTTATAAATTTTTATTCTTATTATAGAGTATTGATAGTTTTTTTTCAAGAACAGTTATAACGGTAATTTTCATACTTAAATATTCAGAATAATTATCAAGATATCTAGCCGTTTCTGTTACCGTGTTTTCATGTACAATTCATGCATGAAATTTAAAAAAAAATTGCATGATATTAATTGATAAAAGATAAACAATTAACATTGTAAATGTTAAGACTGCTTAAAAATAATAAACAATAATGAATAAAAAATGTTCTCCCTTTAATCCATAACAATAGAATGACGTATAATAAAAAATAACTGTAGCATCTGATTGACTATCGTGCGCGCATTTCTCGCTCTTTATCGGCGCCTGGCAAGGTGTTCGGCTCAATATTTCCGCCTGTCATTTTACACACACTATCCTGAGGGTTAAATGTAACGAAAAAATTTAGTCCCAGCCCTCTATAAATGAGACGACTTCGGCACTTTTCTACGCACCTTTAACGTCACCTGGCAATACTTTTCCCCCAAGCAAATCGCCTGGCAATATTATTTTCAAATTTTGAACATAATCAGCTACAATCACACCAAAAACCAGCGCTCTATAAATTTAACACCTTCAATTGATTTTTAAACCCCTTTACGGCCGTACCACGCCCACCCCCACCAATGAAAGGCTGCCAGGCGCCCGAATCAATTAATAATGATGTTAAGGCAGACTGATTAGGTGGTTTTAATCGTTCTATAAATTGCTGCCATATTTCCGTGGCTAGCTCTCCGTCTATAAGGTTTCTTAAAAGATAGAACAAAAAATAAGCAATTATTACATTAAATTAAAATTAACTACAAAACAGGTAGAAACAATGATCCAGGATTGTAGTGAATAAATCCAAGAGAGAAAAGTATGGAAAAAACTACAACTGAAGATCTACTCGCAAAAAGGGCTAATGATAAACAAAGATGCAGGTCTTTTTTGCTGTGTAAAAATATTTCATGTTTTGGTATCGAACGAGTGCAATCGAGATCGGCAGATAGATAAAGACAAAAATGTTAAAATATTACTCACCTTTAAATTAGTACATCTAGCATCGAGTCCCCATTCTTGGTATAGATTATAAACTTCTAAAAGTCTTTGGGGGATTTCAAAAACACCAGCTCTTGAAGTATCATGCATCAACATATCTGGATCATAGCAACATGATACACTCTGAACCGTGCTCAATTTCTCATTATCTGAAAAACAATTAATTGAATTTTTGTAAGTATGATTTGTGTTATTTATACTTCTCTTGTGCTTTTCAATAATATCACTATATCCCACAATACTTTCAGAAGGTGGGCTTGGCGGTATACCCATAAAATTAATCGGTGTCTTGATATGCGAACTTACGTTTTCCTTAGCAAAGCATTTCCAATATTTGGATAATGTACTAATTAAATTACCGATAGTTTCGACAACAGTTGGATGAGGTTTCATCAATGGTTCTAAATTTGGTAAAGAATCTCCCAATAATCCTTTTATTGTCATAACAGCACCTTCTGCTAATGCTGATGGTAAAAAATAACCTCCTTCGAGGCACACTGCTAATTTCCCACAAGCCAATCCTGACAGTAAAGTAATCAGGTGTCCATAAAACGTAGGACTCACTTGCATTTTACCCTAAAGTATAGAAATAAAAATTAGTTTGGTGAGTGCATTGAAGAACTAAAACTGTTTCTCTGTTGTTCAAAAAACTGATGTTTATTTTTTGAACCAAACGACAAACCTTTTCAAAATAAAAAATGTCAATAATCACCTCGGGGGATCCTATACAAGCATCATATCCAGCAGAAAAAATTATCAGTTCAGGCTGGAACTAAAGTAGAAATATAAATTGCAGTAATAAAAACTAATACCTGGAACAAACCTCGTACGCAACAGGCAACAAAATGTGGGAAATAATGTGAAAATAATCACTATTTCCTAAATCAGTCTCATTAAGCGGACAGTTGATATTGTATCCAATGCCTTTATGGTCTCCTATGTAATCGTAATCATTTTCACATAAATTGGGCCAAAAATCACTATGTTCATACCTATGTATTGAAAAATACAGGACCCTACAATAAAAATTAGGAATTAAAATTTACATAAAATTTACAAATCACAGTCTACTAACCTTTTGTCATTGTAAAACATTTTTTGTGCGGCATGGCCGTGATGCACATCAAAATCCACAATTAAGATTTTTTGTGCCAAATTATTCTGAAGTGCGTTCTTGGCAGCAATTGCAACATTGTTAAGGAAACAA
Organism: Podabrus alpinus; assembly: GCA_932274525.1. Lineage (NCBI taxonomy): Eukaryota > Metazoa > Arthropoda > Insecta > Coleoptera > Cantharidae > Podabrus > Podabrus alpinus. The sequence goes on along the minus strand of OW026455.1, from coordinate 88,424,912 downwards.
TATTCACGATATGTAGTTTTCATGGCATGATGACCTGGCGGCCTTATGATAGTCACTCCATTTTGTATGGCCCCTTTACAAACGGCCTCTATTAAACTTATCATACTACCTGCTGCTGAAACAGCACAATCAAAAGTACTCTAAAAATATATGTCAGAAAATTCCGAATATTTTAAATAAGCGAACCAATACTTGATCTAAATCCTTCATTTCTTCGGAGCATCCATCTTTACATTGTAGCTGCAATTGTAAATATAAGTGGTCGCTAGTTAAATTTGCCATGGTTGGTAATCGAATGCATCTATCAATCAGGCCCATTTCGATACATCTGTAAACACCAAAAACATTTGTTATGTAATGTAAAAACCGCCTACTCTGAGGTTTGAAATGACAAATTTCCGATAAACCCTGTATATTTAAATTACGATTATTAATAGTAGAGTGCCAATTTTAGTCTATAAATAAATACTTCTCTGGAAGGAAAAGTATGAAGATTAACTAATGTCGGAAGACATGCTGCAACGATTATCGAATAAGCATTTCTTTATTTATTATAAATAATTATAAATTATTACCGATGTAATCGCTGCTCTGAAGAGTCATTGAACAGTCTAATGTTTGACATTGAACCTTTGTTAGTGATGTGCGATAGTGCCAATGACCAACCATTACCAGAAGTACAATATCGAGACAGTGAAGTGCAAGTTAATATTCCTAAAATAGAAACAATTGCTGGTATTTTAAAAAGTGCGTTTATTTTAATTTAGACGTTGACAATTCAAAATTTCATACTGACTGACTTAATTTAATTTACAATTCTTCTTCTTCTTAATGTAGCTCTACGACCTGTTCTTTAACTGATTTAATTAACCAGTTCTTCGGGAACTAATTTAATTAATCAGTTCTTTGAGCATTTGGTTTTTACATCTTAGGTAGCTTGCTAGGCTTGCCTTCGAAATTTACAATTAATAATTAAAATTACAATTCAGCAAAAAATGAATGAATACTATTTAAACAAGTTTAAGCAAAACTGATCACAATTAAAATTTTACATTTATTACCCTATTAAGGGTGGGTCTTTTATATAACATAATAAAATAAACTGTAAGATCAAAATAAAATAAATCATACGAGTTAAATTTTGTTTTCATTATTTTCCTTTTCTTCATTACACAATGTGGGAAGCATGTGCTCAAAATAATTATATTTAATTTTTTCCAACATTGTTCTTGAAAATTGGTAATCAAATTTCAGCTCGACTACCTTGAATGAATTGTCAAAAGAGGCATACAAAACTATTAGGTAGCATTTTTCCAAGTTTAAAATGCTAAACCCTAATTGGATTTGACCATAGTATTGATGTTTTACCTTCAGTGTATATTCCTGATTATCTTTTATTAAATACTTCACTTCAGGTAAAATTTCAGTGATGGTACGCTTTGAACCTAAAACAAAAAATATTAACATCGTCGTCGTCTGCTTCCGTCTCTTTTGTAGCACACTACATGGAACAAATGACAACAACATTCACTTTAAGAAAATATGTCCAGAAAATGAAAATTAACAAATTTTAAGTGCTTACCTTCAAACTAATGTTGTCCTTTAAACAAGCCATTTCCGGTACTGCCACATGCTTGTACATTTCTTGGCTCGTAGCTTTGTGGGTAGACCATACACATTTTACATCGGTAGATGAAATCACCTCCATTTTTAATAAATCGTTCCTAAAACGAAAAACTACATAAACTTTGAACAAAATTTATGGAATGTTACACACCTATTACACTTAAGTAGAACAGCTGATATGTGTTTGCACCTTCCACTGTTGCCTGCTTTGCATGAGCAAACCATCGACTCTATTGTGACTTTCCTATCTTCTACAACTAAAACTCCATTAATTTTATGGGGATCAGCATTTATTGCAGAAGAATGGAAGCACAATGCTACAATATTTAGTTTGTTCTGCTTCGCTTCTATTAATGTTTTACCACATAGAACAACGTGCCCTGCGTTTAAAACTGCTTCGCCTTCATAAACACATGTTTCAGAGGGGTAATGTAAACTGCGCTCCAAAATACCTGCATTATTGTAAATTGCGCTCCGAGGAAAAAGGTTCACAGAAATCTGAAATGTAAACTGCGCTCGCACCCCTTTAACAATGGGTTACCTACTTATACCTACTTATGTTGTTAGCGGTTATTGAAATTTAAAAACGACTTAATTACGGGTTAAAATCGAATCAATTTTTCGTAAATGTTACCAAATTAAGCATTTAATTGGACATAGAACAGGGCCGGCGCCAGCCTTTTTGGCGCACGGTTTAAAAAATATTTTGACATCCCCTTAAAATTTGATAATTTACGGCGACCTGTAATTAACTTACTTATTTATTGGTGGCAGTTTCATGTAAAAACTTAACAAGATTCCGCGCGTCGCTAATTTTGTTGTCGGTACGCGTGGAATGAATGACCCTAACACTTTGAGTATTTTGTACCGGCAGAAGCACCACGTCTCTCGTACCTGTAACATCGATTATTTTTTGTTTTTACACGATTTTTAGGGTCCCTAAGTTCCCGCTTTTCTTGATGGTAGGCACTTCAAATTTGCTTAGCTTTATGCCGCGGAGCGGCCACGGCGATGAAAAACCGGCCGTCCGGGCGGAGCCCGGGCGGTTTGGGTTTTTCTATGCACATAGTTCTGGCCGGGTCGGAACCACCCTAAAAAGTAATTAGCACCATCAAAACCGGCCGCGGGGCATAGCCCCGCAAGGCCTAGGTTTTCCCCATAGTTGTTTATTTTTATTTAGAGGCCTTATTCTTAAAATATTTTTGGTTCTGAAAAGAACCAAAAATAAGAACATTTAATATACGAATAAAGAATATTTATTAAATACTTCAAAACTGCGAAAATTCGGCAGGTAGAAAAAAGTAGTAAATTGCGCAAATTCGGCAGGTAGGAAAAATGAGTAATTAGGGGCAAATTTGCGCAGTTTACATTTCAGATTTCTGGCGACCTCTTTGCTTGGAGCGCAATTTACTCTTGTACTTTTATTTCTACCTGCCCAATTTGCGCAATTTACACCTACCCGCGATCTTAATCTCATATCCCACATAAACCTTCATCTTTCCGAATCTCTATAGGGAATTTGTCAAATCCGGAGACCGTTTTACGTGCACTTCCAATAGCAGGTAAAAAGTCACGTCGATTTTAAAAATTCCGTATTGATATTCGAAAAGCTGATGAACATTTATATACTAGAGTTTAAAATAAAAATGCGGATAAATCACGTTTAAATTTCCCTAAAATTCCCTGCTAGCCTTTTCCCCAAATAGGGATTTTAATCCTCTACAGTAGTTTTTCGTCTATAATTCGCTTACTTTCATTTTTAGCGAAAATTATCATCAAATCAAAATTGAAGCGTATAAAATTCTCCATAAAACAGATTAACAAAAGTTGCCTACATCATATTAAGTATTTATGAAATAAAAAGAAAATCCAGAGAAAACAATCGAAAAAAGTTTTGAGTAATTCTTATTCTGAATAAAAATTTCGTACATTTAAACTTCACCATCGATGGCGAACAAACCAAAACAAAGTTTCAGGATTTACTTCAGATCTGCAGTAAATTCTGAAACCTCGTTTTGTAGGGAATTTTATCCTCTTCAATTTTATCGCAATGACTAGGGGAAGACAGGGGGGATTTTAGGAAAGTTGATTCCAACCCCCGCGTTCTTCTTCATTTCCCTTTAACTGACTGGGTAACCGGCAAAAATATCACATTATCATCGAGACAATTATTCAAATATCGTGGGCTTACTACAAAAACTGACCAAGTCAAAAAACAGAGTTTCTAGATAAATGAAATTGAATGTTTAATATTTTGTGAAAAATCAGCTTTTTAAAATTTTTAATTTTTGTTTTAGGAAAATGAAACTTTAACAATACTCCTTATTAGGGCTTTTGCTAATTTTTAAATTTTTTAAAAATACTGAGCGAACTTAATCAACAAAGTTTGTCGTGACTGAGAAAACTGACTTGGTCAGTTTTTGCAGTAAGCCCACGATATACTTAATTTGAAAAGAAAAATTCCTACCGAAAAAAATAATCTTCATATTTGGGGAGGGGGTATTGCGTTACGTTACCATGGAAACAGCGATTCTGACATACTATGCGTATTTTATATAAGATCTTCAGAAGTTCCCAACGATAAAAATCGATATTACACGACCGGGGGGTCTGGGAGGTATTCCATACCCCCCAGGTACACTTGCCATTATTCAGAACCATCAAAATTTATTATTTTTCGTTGAATCTTTTGCAATTTTCGTTTGTAATTCGGGAGGGCAGGTGATATTTTTCATAACTATCCCAGTACCGGTTTTTTAATACTGAGGGACGTAAAGTGAAAGTTTTTCTTTCGCAATAAATTAAGTGTACCTGGGGGGTATTCCATACCCGGGAGACCTCTTGATCCTAAATGAGTTCCTGATTAGCATCCATTTGTTATCATTACTATAAGTCAGCGCCGCGCCGTAGCAAGGCCTGATCGCAATGGGGGCGCTAAACCTCGACAAAACCCAATAAATAATAGTTTAAAATTATCAAAATGAAAAGAATATTTTGGGAGGAGGGCGCATATATTCAAATTTGTCTGGCGCCAGAAGAGCTTGCTACGGCGCTGCTCATGCATCCTGATTCCAGATGTTCTAAGGCATGTCCTGCCGAAAATTTGAATAAAAAGGATGGACTTTTAAGTTATCAAACAGTTTCTTTTATTTCCTGAACATTTCTAGAAATGTAACATGTCCCCTTTCTGCAATTAGCGATTCATTTATTGACAAGTTAGTTTCTTACACAAATTTTGTTGCAATTTTTTGTACAATAATGGATATAGCTATGGTGACCATATGTATAGTTTGTTTCAGAATAATTTAAATTTAAAAAAGTCATAGAATCAAATTACGTTGATATAAAAGCGTACGAACTATGTGATAAGATATGCTGTCGACCAAGCATATGCATTGCTAAAGGCTGGCGCGAGATTAAAATAATTAACCTTATCTCTATATATTATGTTTCGTTTATAGTTTGTACGTTTTTATATCAACGTAATTTGATGCTGATGCTATGACTTTTTTTAAGTAATTATTGTGAAACAAACTATACTTATTTTAGTAGGACAGTACTCTTTTTTAGAACGATGTCCTATGTACTTAAAAACTTCTCCAAGTACATAGAAATGTACTTATTTTTTCATTTGAAATATTTAAAATTCAATCACAATGAAGTCTGGGCAGACTTCATTGTGGGGGAAACAGACAAAAAAAAAGGTCATTAATCGTAATTTTAGGTACGCCGTTGACCTTTTTTAAGGTATTTACCTTGTTTCGCCGAAATGTACTTTTTTTTCATAAAAATAATATGGTCACCATAGATATAGCGAACTAAAGCCTTTTCTACCATATTTAATAGTGTTGGCATGAAAAGTTAATGGAAGTTTGTTTGATTGTTTGATGAACGAATGTAGGACGGTTTGATAAGGGGTTAGATAAGGGGTTTGATAAGGGGTAAGACAGAAAAAGGGACAGTCAGGTATGGGAGTTGAAGGTGTAAGGTTCAGTTAAGAAGTTAGTTACGATGTGTTAGAAGGCTTCACCCCCAATTGATAATGGTGCCCATAAGAAAATTTCACCCCCAATTAATAATGTAAGAATTAATTTTAAGTATTAGATTTAAGGTAGGTATATGTAAATATTCGTTACTAAATGTTTAAATAAATAGTGTTAAAGTTTCGAAACCGTTTAATTCAAAATGCATAAATGTCCTGAGCATGACATGAAACTGCATCAATTAAACAATGTTTTGTTTTTCTAATTATTCAATTTTTTCTCATAAAAGACAATAACTAATCGTCCTGAAGCATGACGTTAAAAAGGCATCTAATAACTACACTATCGTTTATTTTTTAATTGTAATTTGTAATTTTATTTATAATTTGAGCAATTGTCTTAATTTTTTAATAAACGAACTTAAATTTTATTATTGTAGTAATAAATTATATAAATAAATAATAAATAATTAGTAATAAAAAATATTGGTTATAATTCCACGAAACCATTGTTTCAGAATTTTATCGTTATTAAAATTAAAAATGCGAACAATAAATGATTTACTTAAATAAAAGGGAAATTAAATTTAAAGAATTTGGGTGGCAAAAAGGAATTTGAGAATTATTATGATGAATTTGTAGGAGTATTATGGGGGGCCCAAAATGACTAAATAAAAGTTGGGGGTGGAAGATGTATTATGAAGTATTAATAGGACCAAAGGAGGTCGAAGGTGAAGATGATTTAGTGGGGAAGTTTAGATGATGTGGAAGTTTATTGATGAAAGAGAGAAATATGGGAATACCAGATAAAAAGTATAATTAAAACCAATTGTCGCAAAATAGCAAATAAAATGATATGAATCATAAAATAAATTGTAACCACCCAAATAAAGAGAATTGATTTGAAAGTTCGCTTGGAAACAAAAGATAGGAATTTGAATTTAAAAAGGTAGCAAAAGAAAGTGAATTTAAAACGAAGAGTCAGGTTAAGAGGGATAATTTGAATAGCAGTTAGCAAAACATATTTTGGTCAAGTTAAAATAATTAAATTAGGTAGGATTAACATAGTGTTGATAAAAAGTTAAAATAGTAATATTAATAGTAATTTATTGATAATAAGTGTAAGAATTAAACCAATAAATTTTTTAATTTGTAGAAGTATATAAATATAGATCTTAGAGAGAAAAAACGAAAAACCGATTTACAAGGAGAAGACAAAAGAGCCAAAAGAGGATATTACGTTAGGCGTGTTATAACATTTTTCTGATTTTAGATAATGAGGTAAAATAAACATAGGTACCCATACGCATACAGTCACAAAGTCATGAAGAGCAGTATGTAAACCACTTCCAAGGGTGATGAGCCTAATATTAACAATGGATTTATGGATATATGGAATGGATAACAATGGTATACCAAATTGGATTGGCCGAACGTCGTAGAAGCCACAACTTTACAACAGGAATTGCGAAAAATGGAAAAGGGACTATGGATATCCGATTTGGACCTGATCACTCCATTGATGGATTTCACATGATTTTGGATTTGGAATTGGAAATCACATGAATGAGTAACTAAGGCGTTAGTTTAAATAGTTGAAAATGGAAATAATTATGGGTCAACCAATTTGTGATGTATCAATAATCACCACCTACACGTCATCCAATTTAGTGTAATAAACAGTCGAAATTTTCAGTCAAAATTTTAATAAAAGTTGCAAGCCGCCTAACCAAGTATACCAAATTTATAAGAAAAAAAAAGAACCCCCGAACATTAAAAAATTAAAGTAAAATTACAGTACCGCGCGAAAAGTTTAGAAGATTTCGAAAAGACCCAAAATGTGAAAGAAAAAAAGTGCTACGCCAATAAGACTATTCCGACATGAGGAAGAAGAAAAGCTTGAAAAAAGAAAAATAATAAAGTGCCTAAAATTGATAAAGCAGTGAAAAGCAGAGTATTAAAAGTAAAGTGAATAACAGTGATTAGATTAAATTATGAATTAAGTATATTACTAAAAGAAGCTCCAAATTGTAAAAACAATCCATTAAGAAGAATCGGTGATGTTTGAGCTCAAAAATTATAACACCTTTTCACCACCTTCTCTATGGATCGTTAAAAATGGTAATAAAATGTCTTAAGTAAAATATGAAAGATAGGAGCAATAAGTAAAGAAAAAAAATCCAGCTAAAATGTTCGTAGAAAAAATAAGGCAATTAAATAGGATTTAAAGGATATTTATGAATGTAGAAACGAATGAATTTAAACGAAATGTATATAGGTGTAACTAACAGCCAAATATGTGTATAAAACAAAAATAAGGCAAACCATCAGTTAAACGTTAGACACCAATTAATGAAAATTGTAATTGTGAAAGATAGGCACAGGAAGTAAAGAAGTAAATCCAGCCAAAATATTTATATAAAAAATAGGGCAATTAAATAGGATTCAAATGATATTTATGAATGAAAAGATATGAATGAATTTAAAGGAAAGGATAAATTAAATAGTAAAGTCACTATAATAAGGCGAAATAAAAAGGGCACATAATTGAAAAGCAAATTGAGTCACACAAGGGGTAAATTTCAAATAAGTATAAATAAATGTCAGATGTAAATTTCAAATGTAGGTAAATTTCAAAAGTAAATAAATTAATAGGATTACTAGGATTAATTAGCATTAATAAGAAACTAAATCAATAATTTAGGGTACGAATCTATGAGATACAACGATTTATTACATTACGAATAATAATATAAAAAAAAATTTTTTTTAAACGTATTGAACATTACAAGTTAAAACAGATACAGTTCTGTAAGTCAAAATAATTGAAAAAGAAAACCACTGAACCAAATAATGTTACGGCATCAAAATGTTTAAAAAGGTAACTAACAAATTAATAATAAATAACAATAATTCCTAGATGTAATTAGTATACAATTACGCGAAGGCTATATGAACAAACTGAAATAAAGCCACAAAATATCTATTAAAAATAACCAAAGTGGGATAATCTTAAAGATATTTTTAAAATAATTTTTAAAATAATTATAAAGAAAAAAGAGACTTCGAACTAGAATTTTCAATACGATTAAGTTATAATTTTCATAAAGTTTTTTTTTTAATCATAATATTGTTGTAAATTAGAGAGACGTGGTAAATAATGAATATTAAGAATTTTTGTTTAAACTTTTTGTCAAAATTTTTATGTTTTTTGTATTGACCTAAGTCAAATTGTTAAGTACATTAACATACTTGTTAATTCTAAGTTTATTTTGATTGATTGCACAATCTATTTTCTCATGTATTTTTTTATAGGGATTTTTGAATCAAGCTCATTAAATTTTTTATTTATTTTTTTTTTGAAACGACTTGGGCCAGCCGTTTTTAGAAGGGGGGCTGTGTCACATTTATAATAAAATAATAAAAATATTAATACACGAGTCGCCTTAACAATTATGCCATTACAAATAAAAGGCGACGCCCCGGATGTGATTAGTAGTGAGAAATGGATTGATAGGAAAGTTTTTCTTTAGAGGTAAATGAACGAATGTAGGACGGTTTGATAAGGGGTTAGAAATGTAAGGTCAGACAGAAAAAGGGACAGTCAGGTATGGGAGTTGAAGGTGTGAGGTCCAGTTAAGAAGTTAGTTACGATGTGTTAGAAGGCTTCACCTCCAATTGATAATGGTGCCCATAAGACAATTTCACCCCCAATTAATAATGTAAGAATTAATTTTAAGTATTAGATTTAAGGTACTTATATGTAAATATTCGTTACTAAATGTTTAAATAAATAGTGTTAAGGGTGCGAATGAATGTATAAATATACGCTATACAGACCCTTTGAATTTCGCTATTCTAAGAAAAACTATATCATATATGACATTTAGCAAATTAGGTTCCTGTAGAAAAAACTATGATCTGTGTTTCTAGAGATGAATTATTAAAATTGTGCCTAAAATATAGTCATAAAAATAAAAACTGTAACCTAAAAAAAAAATTTCCAAACCAAAATGTCTTTCTCTAGAAACACGAATACACTCGTGAAGTTTACAGATTATCAAATTAAATTGATAAAAGTTTATTTATAACAGTTATAATCAATCTACAGTTTCGTTTATCATTACTACCAATTTAGGCAGTTTTTGCGAAAAATAATTCACGGTGTGTCATGGTGATGGCGTTGTACTCAGTCGGACTGGTCGGATCGAAATTTACCTGCATATTTTTAGTTAAAATATTTTATATGAGCATATTTTAATTGAACATAATAGAGGTAGTCCTCTATTATGTTCAATTATTATGAACATAATTTTTGTCTTTGTCACTAATGTACATATTGGTGCGACATCTGTTGGAAATGAATACCACAAATGGATTATTCCAAAAGGTGTGAAACTGAATTAAATTAAAAATATTTTCGACAGTAGCGACGTTGGCGGCCATTTCCCTGATGTTTGTCAATTCCCCACCTTAAAGTTTCGAAACCGTTTAATTCAAAATGCATAAACGATCCCGTCACGAAATAATCGTGACAGTATTTGAATGAGGATATCGATATTATTGTTAACAGATTAACCCTATTTCCCATTCAAATTATGTTTGTCCAACAAATCCCCCCAATTTAACCTTACCACATATTTTCCCACTCGACATCTCTTATCTTTCGTGTATTTTAACTTTTAACTAGTGATGGGACTATCGAATAAAAAACTATCGAATTATTCGATAGTTAGGCTTTATTCGAACTATCGATAGTTTCTTTTTTTTTAGTTACTAAAAACTATCGAATGAATTTTTAGTAACTAAAACTATTCGAATAACTTTTTAGGTACTAAAAATATTCGAATAACTTTTTAGGTACTAAAAATATTCGAATAACTTTTTAGGTACTAAAACTATTCGAATAACTTTTTAGTTACTAAAAATATTCGAATGAATTTTTAGTAACTAAAACTATTTGAATAACTTTTTAGTTATTAAAAATATTCGAATAACTTTTTTGTTTACTAAACCTATTGAATGAATTTTTATTTACTAAAAGACTAAAAACGTAAAAACTAATAAAACTATCAAAACTACTTTGAACTAAGTTGATATAATTCTGGCATTGAATCTTTGTGTTCTTTCTAAAACTGGAATGGATTGGAATCTCGACTTTGCAGTTGCATTTCGATATAACGATCAACCATATTTTTAGCCGTCGAATTTACATTGGTTGTACTGTCAACCTTTATTTTCGAAACCCTTTCATCAAAAAGTGCCCAGATCGAATTTGAAACCGTAGGTTGAGTAATTAAATCGTGGTTTTCAATAATACCATTACCATTTTCGTGGAATAAAAGCTCAACCACTTCTTTTATTATACTAATAGCTTAAAACGCTATTTTTTGGCGTATTAAATTATTTGCATAATACCTTAGAAATAATTTTAAATATTTTAAACACAAATGTACACCAAATAAATTGAAACTAACTGAACGGTCGCTTTCTTTAAATTAAACAATTTTGTACATTTTAAGATATTTTAATTTTTATGGCCCTCATAAAAATAATAAGGGACAAAATTTTCTTTGTATTATATCACAATGCCATTCTAGACTACCTGCTAAAAATAGATCGGTCAAATATTACACTGAAAAGGAATTTACCGCTATTTTAAAGGGTGCCCCACTAATATGGCCAAGGCTGTAGTATTTAATTGTTTATTATCGGATTACCAACCGCAAATTAATAAAAAAAATTTATTAAACTAGCGAATAAAAAATTTTTTTATTCGCTAGTTTTTATTCCATAGTTTTATTCGTTAGTTTTTATTCGTTAGTTTTTATTCGCTAGTTTTTATTCGATAGTTTTTATTCGATAGTTTTTATTCAGTAGCTTTTTATTCGATAGTTTTTATTCGATAGTTTTTATTCAGTAGCTTTTTATTCGATAGTTTTATTCGATAGTTTTTATTCGATAGTTTTATTCGATAGTTTTTATTCGATAGTTTTTATTCGGTAGATAGTTTTTATTCGATAGTTTTATTCGATAGTTTTTATTCGATTTGATGTTTAGCAACTACATTTTTAGTTACTAACTATCGATAGTAAAAAAAAAACTAGTAACTAACTATCGATAGTCAAAAAATTTCGATAGTGCCCATCACTAATTTTAACCCACTCCCAACCACTTAGCACTGTTAATAACCCTTAGTTCGTGAGTGTATCAATAGTGGTATTTTGGTATATAATAGTATCGATAATAATATATTATCGATAATCGATAATCGATTATCGATAATAATAAAATAATATCGATAGTGGATAAATCAAATTTACTAAAATATTTAACACTGACCGTTCGAAAAGAGCCGTGTACGTTGCAGGATATTTTGGGTCTGGATCATCATATATTAATCCAGTAGCCTTTCTGATCCAATTTTTTGCTGTGACAGCCTTTAAAAATAAAAAAACATAAATAAAATTAAGCATAAACATAATTTTTACTAAACAACCTTCTCGTAAATGTTGTCCTTTTTTCGGTCCCCCTGAAAAATATTTCAAAAAGTTTAACAAATACCTATACTTACAAATGTAAATGAAATTGTTACATTCTTAAAATACAATAAATTCTATTTAAATTAATTTATTTCTTACCATTTTAAGTGAAATTGTACACGACAAATATCTAATTTTTATGCCGTTTTGTAAATTATTTAAAAACAAATGAGTCAAAAATTTGAAAGCGATTGGTTTCTAACTGTCGTTTAAATTCTAGTGAACGCTCCCCAAATTGGCAGGATGCCAACCTAAATTATGAAACCTAACCTCAGAGGTAAATATTGGGTAAATATTGTAAAGATATGCATTGTAAATTGATTATTAAAATGCTGTCAATTGTAAATAGGAATCTTGATTGACTACATAATATTTGGCGACGAGAAAGAAGAACACTTGTACTGGCTTGTACGAAGGAAAGACGTGCATGTGGGTGAGGTTAAGGTACAAGTTGTATTTATCGTATCAAAGTTTAAGATTTCCAAGACGGTTGGAAGAGAAAAATTACAACATGTGAGAGAGGACCTACCGATTGAAGTACGTTAGAAAGCATTTCTTGGGGGAAAAAACGAGTAGAAGTGGTCACGATTGACATTCAAGTTAGAAGGTTTTAAAATGACGGAGACGCACCACAGGAAACAACGACAGGTAGCATGGGACGAATGGAGGAATACAAACTAGGTGAAAATTGAATGATTTATTTTAAAAGACTGCAATTGTATTTTCTAGTAAATAAGACACCAAAAGTGTCTGCGTTTTGCAAACGAATCAAGTTCATAAGGTTAGAACAAGGAAGTGAAGGAGTTCACGACTGGTTTGTGCGGGTTAAAAAATCCTCAAAAGAATGCGAATTTGGAGCAACTTGGTACGAAGGGGTCAAGACAAAGTTTGTCACAGGACTGAGGTCGGGACCTATATTAGATAGATTATGTGAGGAGAAACCGAGGGGTTAATCACAAAGGAAGTCTGGTGATGTACAAGTCTCGTGGCATTCTTTGGAAGTCTCGTGGTATTCTCTGGAAGTCCCGTGGCATTCATTGGAAATCTCACGGCATTCATTGGTAGTCTCTTGAATTTATTACATGTAGTACATTTTCTACCTAGTATCTTATGCTAGGAAAATTTAGTACAAGTGGAAATTGCTGTGCCATGAAGATTTTCAGATTCAAAACGTTACGATGAAGAAGTTCCATGTAGATCGTTTTGGTGAAAATTTTAATTTTTTGATAGTTTTATTTGCAAAACTTGGGCGAAAATATTAAATTCTTATAATAAATCTCGTGATTTTCTTTATATTACATATATTGAACATAAATAGTTATATCAAAAATTAATAAATCGATTAAATGCAGTTATATAAATTTTTATAACAATACGAGACGAATTTGCACAATTATTATAGTAAACAAAGTTGAAATTGATCACAGTTGCATTTTAATTGAAACAAACCTCGAGATAAATATTCCGAAATATTTAAATCTTCAACTTAAATTTCATGGTTTCGATAATAACTTATCTTGATCCGAAATCACTGATCTAGGTCATATTGAAAATTTTGCAAAAACAGATCTTCAAGAAATGATAAATAAAAATGATTTGGACAATTATTATGGCATATTTTCAAAAAACCTGACTCGTTTTTTAATTAAAAACCCATTTTCTAATTGTTTATAAATTAATTATGTACATAATTTTTGTAGAAATAAGTTTCAATCAAATTATTATTGGTTAACACAAACATTTTGAATCAGATTACACCAAAAACGAAAATTTATTGAAATGCAATTTTAGCAGAAATTTGCACAGAGAAGTCTTGAAAAAAATGTGGCATTCTATGTCGTATATTTCATATTTTAAGCAATATCAAGATTTTAAGTTAATTGATAAATTCTCATCATTAATTAAAATTAAAAGAGTCACAAGTCACCACAGTCACAAATTAACTACTCTTATACTTGGAACTGAGTATCAACGACTTATGCACTGTGGCGCGCAACATCTGTTGTCATCAATAAGGGAAAAATATTGGCCTATATCTGGGTGTACTTCCTTGTTTGTCTTAAAGCGAAACCCATACAACTTGAATATTTGATGGGTAAGGAAAGGATCCCTGGATGTTGTCAAAACCCGGTGCCTTTCTGACTTGTGTGTTCTTAATTAATGCATTGAGTTCGTCTTCCTCCACCTCCCTTATCTGCTCCATTCCCGGAATACCCCTTAGGCTCTCGAAGTCTGACCGCATCGTTTGGTGATCCACGGTTGAGTCGGTGTTTCGATCGTCGTCAGGGAGTAGTCCGTTCATGAGGAAGGCAAGGGTTTGTTCCGGTGTTGTAGTTATGTTCCCGTCCTCGCCTCTGAAGGTGCCATTGAATTTTGGTGAAAACCCCGACTTATCAGATATGACACCGATGGGTAAATATGTTTCTTGAGCATTAGGTGAACTTGTTTTATCATTGGTGGTAGCTTTCACCTTTTTGTTAATATCAGAAATTTCACTATTTGTAGTCGAGCGCAATTCATCAAACGGCTCATCAATTTCAATGGAATTTTCCAATTCGGATACACTTGATTGTGATTTATCATCTCTGAGTAGGTTACCTAAATTTGAACTATATTCGCAATTAAACGAGATTAAATAAATTACAAACACTTGCATATTTTCGACAACAATCTGGTTCGAATCCTTTAAAACGTTTGCAGCGTTTCGATCGAATTTGTTTAATAAATCTTCAGCTTTTCCAGCTAGATTTTGTAGCTAAGTCATATCAATATTTAGTATGTATGATTATAAATAATTTTGAAGAGAAACCAAATAAAATTTCTTAGGAAAAGTTAAGTTGGATTGAAATTCTTTTATACTTCGTTAATTTGATTAATAATTGTATGTGATTTAAAAAAAAAATTAGTAAACATACGTCCCAGTTTGATTTGCAACAGTGGCGTAACTTATGAATTAAATTTGAACGTAAAAGAGTCAAGCTAAGAGTTAAGCTAAGCCTTAAACTAACCCTGCAGTTTGAGGGCTTTCCGGATAGAATAAAGTGGACCACAGTCGCATACACGTCGAGGAATTTGTAAACATTCGTTAATGCTTCGACTGTATGCGATTCGGTCACACCAAAACGATCTGTACGGAGGGATTGACATACTGTTCTCATTGCGCTGGTGATCACCCTTACACTGACTGTTCATTTAAATTATGACGCGATAATCTAAAATGTACAAGCTGCAGCTACGTAGCAAGGGCGAGGGATGTGACTAAAGTATCATTCACATAGACTTAAGTGCAGAAGTGTAATATTGGTACTGCAGTGGTAAAGCTTCATTCACATAGGCTTATATAGTGCAGGATTAGCGGTAAGGTAAGAAAGTTTGGCCAACTGTTTCTTATGAGAACGTTCACATTGACTTAAGCGGTAAGATTGGTATGGTAGTGGTACTGCAGAAGCTACAAGCTTTTTAACTTCTGCAGTACACTGTTACACGCAACCAATCAGATGATGCGCATTTTGACGCATGTCATTTAATGACGAGATATTTTTGAATTCTAAACTTAAAGTTGAAAATTGAGTATTAATTAATTTTAATTTAAAATATTTATTGATAAGTAAGTTTCTTACATAGATTTTGTTGAATTTTATACAATTATGGATATAGGGAACGGAACTTAAGGGGGGAGCCTGCTTTACAGGCTTCAAAAAATCGATTTTTTTTCTTTTACATAAATGTCTTCCTAAGCTATCCAAGAATGTGTCCCTAAAATTTCAGAAGCAAATTCGAAATATTTTCGGAGTTACAGAAGAAATAGTGAGCAAGCGTCGAGCAGGTATACGTTCAAGAAAATTATGATTTTTTATATACGAAAACTTTGACTCGCGATTTCTCGGTTTTTCATTTTTACGAATTTTCCTAATTGGCGGGAAAGATAGGGAAAAAATTAAACGTCCTATCGAAACGAGACAAAATGGATTGTATTCGGGATTAAATTCTCTTCTAGTTGAACCTAAAAAACCTTATGAATGTTAAGATTAACCCACTTTTTAAACAATCTAAAGTGAATTTTTTTTTCCAACAAAATGATTTTTTTTTTCAATTTGCGAAAAATTGTTGAATTTTTCACTTTTTGTTGAATTTTCTTGGTTTAACTAGAAGCTATACTATTGAAAAATCAAATTTTTTTTGGGTTCTTTGTCTCAGATGGAAATTGCTACCTGCATCTTTCCCGCCGCACGACAAATGCACACTCGAGGCGCCTCGGCGAAATGCTTGTACCAGGCATAATATCTTAATTTTTTTTTTAGAAAAAGGCATAATTTTTCATCTTAATGAAAAAATTTGAGAAGACTGTTGAAATATATAACAATAAACCCTGAAAGTTTCGATTCAATCGGATATTTCTTTCCTTCCCAAAAAAATCCTCGAAAAAATCGATTTTTTGAAGCCTCTAAAGCAGGCTCCCCCCTTAAGACCATTCTACCATATTTAATTAAGTAGTGTTTGGCATGAAAAGTGAGATGGAGGTTTGTTTGTTTCAGGAAAAAATTATAAATCTGAATTTAAGTATTTTAGACTATGAAGGTGAGGACAAAATATGTACAAATAACAAATAATTGAGTATTAATCGTGACATTACGTTTATATACGCATTATTTTAAGGTTAATTTGATGTCGCTACCAACATAATAATACGAAATCGCCCTTGTTCTTACCACGTTATGTGAATGATCCGAACTTAAAACGATTCTTAAGAATCGTTTAATATCGTTTAATTAATACTCAATTATTTGTTATTTATACATATTTTGTCCTCACCTTCATAGTCTAAAATACTTAAATTCAGATTTATAATTTTTTCCTGAAACAAACAAACCTCCATCTCACTTTTCATGCCAAACACTACTTAATTAAATATGGTAGAATGCTCTTAAGTTGCGTTCCCTATATCCATAATTGTATAAAATTCAACAAATTCTATGTAAGAAACTTACTTATCAATAAATATTTTAAATTAAAATTAATTAATACTCAATTTTCAACTTTAAGTTTAGAATTCAAAAATGTCTAGTCATTAAATGACATGCCTCAAAATGCGCATCATCTGATTGTTTGCGTGTAACAGTGTACTGCAGAAGTTAAAAAGCTTGTAGCTTCTGCAGTACCACTACCATACCAATCTTACCGCTGAAGTCAATGTGACCGTTCTCATAAGAAACAGTTTGCCAAACTTTCTTACCTTACCGCTAATCCTGCACTAAGCCTATGTGAATGAAGCTTAAGGCTTTGCTTCAGGCGCCATCGCAATAGGGGCGCTAAACCTTGACGAATTATCAAAATGATAAAAAAATTTTGTGAAGGGGGCGCATTATATTCAAATGTGCCTCAGGCGCCCGAAGAGCTTGCTATGGCGCTCCTACAGGCTCACTATTTTGTAGGAATTTTGAAAACGAGAGAAATTATGGCAAAGCCTTGTATTCCTTAAGTCATTCCTGCTGAATCATATTATCATTTATAATCATATTTGGAAAAAAATACACCTTTTCCAACAGTAATTCAGAAAACCTCACCTGCTGTTCAGAAATCGTGAATTGTAATTCAGATTTGTCAACTGATATTCAGAAATCGTGAATTGTAATTCAGATTTGTCAACTGATATTCAGAAATTGTGAATTGTAATTCAGATTAAAATTTGTCAACTGATATTCAGAAATCGTGACTTGCAATTGCAATTGACAAATCTGAATAACCGTTGACGATTTCTGAATATCAATTGACAAATCTGAATAACGGTTGACGATTTCTGAATTACTGGTGGAAAAGGTGTAGATATTAATCAAAATAAAAAGCTTGCGATCAAGTCACACAACTGACCACAAACGACTGTGAGTTGACTTTCAAGTCGACACGAAATTTTGCTGATCACGAGACTGTCGAGTCTCCACAACTCCCTCGAGAGCATAAGTGATCTTAAATGGACAATACCCTGAGACCAATCTCGAGACTTTCTCTGTAGATTTTGTCTCAAGTGGAGAGTAGCCTTTAGACTATAATTATTACTCACCACATTATGTTTATCACTTAACCTCATTTATTTGAATTAATAGTGGTTTAAAACTTTTAATTATGTTTTATAAGACTCCAAAATACATCCCCGCCATAATAATGGGATATTTAAACTATCTGTACAACAAAAACTTTGTGTTATTAACTAACAATAAGTTTGGATCTTTCTCAACGAAAAGCTTTCGAAAGTGGATATTTAAAGATATTAAACTTTTCAGGAAAATTGTTAGTGGGTAAGTAGGTAGCTGAATAAAAGTTATATAGCAGTAGTTAAACAAAAGAGTTTTTCTGTTGATAGGACTGACACAAAAAGGAAACGAGTGAAAGAAATGGAAGAACCGTTATGAGTTGAAATCTTTAATAGAATTTACATTCTTTCTCCAGGTGCATCCTGTTTTGTTTATCGTGCCCACCAAGTTAAAATATCCATCGAAGGTTTTACACTTTCTAAATTTTGAAAATGAGAAGGTTAATCGGTAAGGTGCAGTTTTTCAAATTTGAAACCGAACCAGAATTGTTTTTTATTGCCTTTTAATTTTTTACAAACTAAATATTTCAGCTTTTAGAAAATCTTGTTTGCGTATGCATTGTTGTTAAGAAAAATATTTATTTGTGTAGGTAGGTAGGTATTTCTTTACTTTTTCAATAAACGTCGTGTAGCAAATCGGGATGGTGAAAAGTTGCATTACGATAAATTAAATTCTCTTAAATTTCTTGTATAAACTCACTTTTAATCACAGCCTCATTAATAGTTTGTCTAGATTTTATTCATTTCAAATTTGGCACAAAATGCATGACAAAAGTTAAATTAATAACGCGCGCATCAATGAATTTTAAATTACGTGTGTAGTGACTTAAATGTATTAATAAACGGATTTATTGTTTATAAATCACTTAAAACTTAGAAAAGGTTCCGTCTATAATGAAAAATCATATTGAAATATCAGAATTTTATCTTATAAAAAGTAACATCGAATTAATTCTCATAGGCACATCGAGAAACCAGTGCTCATATATTAAAAAAAAATTGATCAAAAAAGATCCCATAGACCTAACGTAAGACGAAGAATTAAATTATTTTGATTTAAACAGCGGCGTAACTTACGTATTAAATGTGTACGTAAAATAGTTTCAAAAGTTAACCGCCAGGCGGTAAGTAAAGTAATCTGTCTCTCTCTCTCTCTTTTACTCGAATTTGACGTTTGTTTCGAGTAAATTATAAGCTTTTGAGTTTATAAATCAAGTGATCGAGCAAGGTGTAAATAAAATTTGTAGCAATTATTTACTGACAACAACTTTTGTGATTAAAAATGAATCCCCACAAATTACCTGTATTCCCGGATTACTTTACAGTTGGAGTCATTGGGACTGGACATTATTCAAACGTATATAAGGTGCTTACAAGAGTAAGTGAGTTTAAAAGGCTTTTCCATCATGTATTTTGAAATTAATGAATTTTAGAATAATAAGATCGAAACGTTCGCCGCCAAAGTTTTTAGGGATTCACGAAGCCCTCAAGACGTACTGAAAATTAATCGTGAGGTAAACATTTTAAGGAAATTGAATCATAAAAATATAGTCAAATTCGTAGACTACGTCGAGGACCACAGGTATGTAATTTAAGTATAGTTGAATCGACAATTACCTTTTCTTTTCAGAATATGTTATATTGTACTGGAGTACTGCGATGGAGGCACCTTAAAAACTTTAATAACCAAGCGCAAGAAATTGGATGAATCTTGGACAAGGTTTTTGACCCAGCAATTAGTTCGTGGCCTTAATTATTTAAGTTCTTTATCAATTTGCCACATGGACCTTAAACCTGAAAATTTATTATTGACTCAGGTGCCACCGTACTCCTTAAAAATTGCTGACTTTGGGTACTATGCACGAAATTTTTTTTCTTTTCTTTATTTTATTCTAATTTTTTCATAGTTTGTCACAAGATCTTTCCATTGCAAAAAGTTTTTCCAAAAATGCCGGTACCGTCTATTATATGGCTCCAGAGAAAGTATTGCTAAGGGAATGTGAATTAATAAGCGATTTGTGGTCATTTGGAGTTGTGATACGAGAATGTCTCACGGGAAAACTGATGTTTGGAAATGATACGTATGACGAAATAAAGCTTAAGATGGCGGAAAATTTTCCAATTAGGGTATTTATTTTTTAAGGATTTCACATTAGTATAATCTCATCTCATTAGTACCTACTATAGTTTTTGAGAATTAATTTTTAAAAATTTTCTTCCGACTGCTACTAGAACTTTACATTCTTTGTGACAGTAAGATGATTGACCTCAGTTATCTATGCTCAAGTCATTATTTTTGATGTGCTCAATTGTGTTTTGAAGTTCTTTAAAACTTAACACTAAACAAAATTGTGTTTTTAAGAATAACGACTGTAGCCTACTGTAGGTATAACTAATAAATTGGTATGACTAATTTTGTTAAATTTATAGGATCCTAAATGCACTGAGCTTTCCTACCATTGCAAAGACTTTTTGCGGTCGCTGTTACAATACGATCCTAACAAGAGATTGACACTGGAGGGTGTCAACGTTCATCCATTTGTGGACATGCAGCATGAAATTTGTCCTGAGAGCTATCAAAAGGCTACAGAATTGATAAAGAATGCTATGTTATTGGATAAAAGGTATGAACATAGTAAATCGGTGCCATTATACAAAGAAGCCTTGGTGTTTCTCGCAGCATTTCTTAATATTGAGGAAAGTAATTATAAAAAAGCGGCTTTAAATATGAAAATTCGGGAATATGAAAGATGGATTCAGACATTAGAAAAGAACCCTGGTCAAAAAAATGATATTATTATGGTACAACCGTTGCCACATTTGACAGGAGCAATATATGAAATGAATGAAAGTTCCTCGGAGATTTTTACACCTGAGGTAAGAAAATTTTGTATTTCTACTTTTTTATAATCTTACAATGCTTTCCTTTTACTTGTTTCCATTATTCCTATGACCCCAAACATTAATAGCTTATCTTTTTTTTTAATTAAATTTTTCAGGAATTAAAAATTGCAGAAATGCTAAGAGTAAACTACATACATCTTTTTTTAAGTCGTTTAGTTCCATTCCACGTGTCGTGTATGTAATGTAGGCATTTTTGAATTTATCCTGCAGACAATATATTATATGATTTGCACCAACTAAAAAATTCCTCTAGATCTGAACCTCAGAACCAAACAGTATTAAGTCAGATTTTTAAAATTTTGCTGGAGAGTAATTTGAAAATTTTGAACGATTATATTTTTTAAACCGATTTCTATTCAGTTCATGAAGAAGAGCATGGATTATTATATGTGTAATTGCGATGTTGACAGATAACTAGTTAGTAATTACTAACTATATGTACCTTGTAACTTAAAAATTAATTATAAATTAGTTATGCAATTTAATATTGTTTGGTTCTAATAATGGGCTTATTAATTAAAAATTAGACTTGATTCCGATTTACAAAAGAAAACCATAGTATTTTGTCGTTAGAACCAAAATTACTTCATTTGAATTCTAATTAATTTTTCTTTAAATATAAAATTTTTAACTATTGAGAATTATAATAAATTAAACTTTAAAAAATAAAATAATTTTTATTACATCACGAGCTTTCAGTAGTGTATACCACTATCATCATATGTTTGATAAACAAGTATCTACATACATAGCAACTGTTAAATAGATTAAACATAATATTGCCATGTACTTGTTTATCAAACATCTGATAATGGTAGTATATGTATGACCACTGAAAGCTCATGATATAATATAAAATATTTTCAATGTTTAATTAACTATTTTATTTTGTTATAATTAATTTTTTGTAAATGGAAAATAATTGGTATTACTACATGACAGCGATCCATTTTCTTCTGTGCATGCGATGTGCATTCAAAGTGGAACTTCAATTACTTGAAGCGCCATGTGCCACAAAAGAATATTGAGTAAAAATTATACATTTTTTTAAAATCCAGTCGTCATTGTCAACACATTTTCAAGGAAAGACCGTCTCAGCGTATTTAATCATTAGTTATGACCATCTCTAGTAAACCAAACAATTTTGTATTGATCATCTCTCCTGTTGTATTAAGGTACCTATTCTTCTTTTGAAAATAAAACAGATAAGCCTTTAAATACAAAAAGAAGAATCTGCTTCCATTATTTATTTTCATACTTCGTATCAACAACTTCAATTTTTGAAATGTGAGATATTATTAATACTATGCTCTCAAAAACAAACTTTTATATGTGTTTACTAAAATAATCTCTTATTTTCTAGACTTAAACCAACCTGGTCCTCAAGCAAATCCTTTATTTCCTTAAATTATTATCTGTTGCTAATTTTATAAATCCCTATTGTACATTTCTTGTTCTAATATTAAAAGTTTTGAAATATCTGATTGTTTTAATAATTTATAATAAAAAAGAGTTTTTAGTTTGTGAAAATTTTAACTAAGCTGGATTTTAAGCAAAATATTAAATACAATCATACACAAGGAACGTTAATTATATATCAATAAAAAATTATGAAATGACAAATCAATGGTGTCCATAAAAAAAAAAGTGGGGCAGATTTTAATTCTTCCCGACCACCTGGATAGCTGCACTTTGGAACAGAGTTGGTAGGTTCTGTATTCAGAATGCCAAGAAAATTCCCAAAACTCTAACTTTATCCCAAAAAAAGGTTATTCGCATTTTTCTATCTACCTTGTATGTGAATTATAACGTGAACGATAAAGCATGTAGAGCTTTACAAATTAATTGCGAACTACACAGTGTTAACGCACCCTTAGGACTGCTTACATCATTGAGTTGATTGTTCTTTTGTATTCAGGTTTACTATACCGGGTGTTCATTTTAAAACTTCCAGCAATTAATATCTCAAAAACCAAAAGTCAGATGAAAAAATGTTTCGGACAAAAGTTGTATGATAGCAAGGGGGAAAGATAATTAGGTTGAACAATTGATTAAAATTTTCTGTGTTCCTGGAAAATTATTCGAAATACTGAATTTAGAGGAAAATTTTGCAGACAAAAGTTGTAGCAAATCCATAGTTGAATTCAGAAAAATATTTAAATTTTAAAATTCCTGAAGATTAAGTTTAACAATTGATTAAACTTTTCTGTGTTCCTGGAAAATTATTCGAAATACTGGATTTAGAGGAAAATTTTGCAGACAAAAGTTTTAGCAAATCCATAGTTGAATTCAGAAAAATATTTAAATTTTAAACTTCCTGAAAATTAAGTTTAACAATTGATTAAAATTTTCTGTGTTCCTGGAAAATTATTCGAAATACTGAATTTAGAGGAAAATTTTGCAAACAAATGTTGTAGCAAATTCATAGTTGAATTCAGAAAAATGTTTAAATTTTAAAATTCCTGAAAATTAGGTTGAACAATTGATTAAAATTTTCTGTGTTCCTGGAAATTATTGGAAATACTGAATTTAGATGAAAATTTTGCATACAAATGTTGTAGCAAATTCATAGTTGAATTCAGAAAAATGTTTAAATTTAAAAATTCCTGAAAATTAAGTTTAACAATTGATTAAAATTTTCTGTTCCTGGAAAATTATTCGAAATACTACTGAATTTAGAGGAAAATGTTGCAAACAAAATAATGTTGTAGCAAATTCATAGTTGAATTCAGAAAAATGTTTAATTTATAAAATTCCTGAAAATTAGGTTGAACAATTGATTAAAATTTTGTGTTCTTGGAAAATTATTCGAAATACTGAATTTAGATGAAAATTTTGCATACAAAAGTTGTAGCAAATCCATAGTTGAATTCAGAAAAATATTTAAATTTTAAAATTCCTGAAGATTAAGTTTAACAATTGATTAAAATTTTCTGTGTTCTGGAAAATTATTCGAAATACTGAATTTAGAGGAAAATTTTGCAGACAAAAGTTATAGCAAATCCGTACTTGAATTCAGAAAAATGTTTAAAGTTTAAAATGCGTGAAAATTAGGTTGTACAATTGATGACTGGCTTCAGTGGCGTAGCCACTCACTAAATAGTTTTTTTTTAATTTGCTTATAATAAAATATTAAATGTATATATTTTGTGACGTCACAATTTTTGAACCCCTCCTCCCCCATCGTCACACATCGTTACAAGGGTCGGAACCCCCCCTAGGAGCGTGACGTAATTTATGGACGACCCCTAATGGGTATTTACAACTCATGCTTAAAAGTTTATTATTTCCCCAAACTGTGGCAAGTAGGAGTCAGACGGATCCTACTTAACAATCCAGATGGGCAAACAAAAGCAGCATTAAAAATTACAGGCTGACCACGCTTCTTCCAGTGTTCGGCAAAACTTTAGAAAATATCATCAAAACAAGAATTCTCGAGAGTAATACCCCTTATCACGACCGGTGTCGGGGACGATCCCACAAACGACACCACCCGAAAATAATTTTCGTGTGCTAAACAATAAAGAACATTCTTATATTAGTCTATAGAAAAAATATTTTGGGGGGTAATGTTAAAAACAACCCCAATATCGACTTTTGAAAAGTACGTAAAATTAGTATTGAAACTACATAAACAACTGAGGGGAAAACCTAGGCTTTGCGGGGCTTCGCCCAGGGGCCGGTTTTGATGACGCTAATTGCTTTTTTGGGTGGATCCGGCCCGGCCATAACTGTGTGCATCGAAAAACCCAAGCCGTCTTGGCTCCGCCAGGCCGACCGGTTTTTCATGGCCGTCGGCGCTCCGCGCCAGAAAGCTAAAGAAATTTGAAGCGCCTAGCATCAAGAAAACCGGGATTAAGGAAACCGGGAGCTTAAACCCCCAAAAAATCGCGTAAAACATAAAATAATCGATGTTACAAGTACGAGAGACGTGCTGCTACTGCCGGTGTGAAATACTCTAAGTGTTAGGGTCATTGATAGTGCACGTACCGTCAACAGAATGAGCGACGCGCGGAATCTCGTTAAAATTTTCATGTAAATTTGCTAAGTTCAAATTCGATTTATTCAAAAGTTTTGCCCCCTACCCCGAAAATATTTTTACAATTTGCTCTACTAACTGTGCTCTTTAGTGTATAGCAGAAGAAATTTTGATTTAGGTGGTTTCGGAAGTGGGACTGTAGCCCCGGTGTCAATAAGGCTTCGTGGAAGGCAAAAGTACAACCCTAGCACTTAAACATTTTTATGAGAAAATCGACACCTCTGAGATGACGAATAGGAATGGCTAAGGGTATCTTCCTAGCCGTCATCTTCTACGACATCTCCGGGACGTTGCACAATCTTTGGAACCTTCTCTTTTGGACCATTATTTGAAGCAACTTGATTATGCGGATGACATAGCGACCGTCGTGACGGGGGAATCTAGAAATGAATTGTCAATTAAATTGCAAAACTGTGTAAACAACCTCAATAATTGGTACAAGCACATGAAACTTAGACTCTCGGAATCGAAGACTATAGATTTATCGAGCATTCTACATTACGGACATAATCCGTCTTCCGACTTCCCTAATCGCTTATGGTGCCGGCCAAACTCGCCATGCCCGGTGAGGAGGTAGGCAAGGTGGAAGGAGTTGCCCCCTTCCATCCTGCTTTTCAAGCGGGGAATGAACTGGTGGTTAATCCTACCCACCTCACCTTCATTGCCATTCGGATAGTATCAGTTCGTTCATGCGTTTCTTAATGTCTACCCGGTACTCGAAGTTTAGGGGGTTGCTTTCTTCTCCCAAAAAAGTGGATGCTTTCTTGTTTCTGACTTTACGCCATGACAATAATCGCAACAGTAACAGGTCGATTGGATGGATACTCGCCAAAACACCCGCAGCTAGGGCCGACACAGTCCTATAACATTTTGCAACCACTCGACATCAAAATTTATAGCACGATATCAGCCGAGCTTGTGTTTATCCTTGATTCTATATATCCAGATCTCGCTTCCGTAAGCCATGATGGGGACTACTACATTTGTGACTTTTTGCCACAAACGTAGTTGACATGAGGCTGCATCGATAGATCTTCATCTATGAGGACTCCAAGGTATTTGTATTCCCGTACCACTTTTATTTTCTCACCATTTAGCATGATTCTTAAGGCATAATTATGAACCCGCTTAGGGTACAAGCACATGATCGAAAGGTACATGTGTGTGGGGTCGGGTACAGTATGGCGCAGCCGTTTCGTCGCAGGTACAGTTCGTACTGTGCAGACCCCATTCGGAGCGAGTACGGTTCGGCGCAGACCCCATTCGGCGCGAGTACAGTTCGGCGCAGTCCCTATTCGGAGGGAGGCCGGTTCGACGCAAACCCGTTTTGATGCAAACCCGATGACACATCCTAATATATGGCAGTTCATTAATGGGCTAAAAAAATTCAAACACGTCAAGATGTTGCTTATGAGCGACTTGTTGCTGGAAATCCTCCACCCTTGAAATTGAAAAAATACAGAGACGCGGACAGAAGAATCGCAACACTGGTGGAAGATTTTGAGAATCGGGATATTATCGATTATTTACGCGAATTGGCGCATAATTTTGCTATGCGCAAATAATTTTGTTTTTATATATATTTTTTTTATTTAAATAAATTTTTTTTTAAATAATTATTATTTTTTTTAAATAAAAAGTAAGGGTGGCGTAGCGGGTAAAATGGAGAGTAAAATTTTAAGTCTACCAATAATAGATCTCAAAGCTGACTGATAATCGAGGTTTTTCTGTAGTAATAAATTTAAATATTCAGGTTTTCTGAACTTGAAAAAATCTGGGGAAAAAATCTTGCGCCGAACCGGCCTCGCTCCGAATCGGGACTGCTCCGAACTGTACTCGCGCCGAATCGGGTCTGCGCCGAACCGTACTCGCACCGAATCGGGTTTGAGCCGAACCGTACTCGCGCCGAATCGGGTCTGCGCCGAAACGGCTGCTCTGAAAGAGCTGCGCCGAACTGGGCAATTCCCTATGTGTGCGAGTTGTAGGGCTTGGTTGTAGAGGTGTGGGGCTATGCCCCCCTACTCGGTCCTGTAGCTCTACTATGCCATGTTGCCAACGGACTAAAAACGTGACTTCCAATTTTTAATAGAGAATCTGATTCCTTATTTGCTTCCTTCAAAGGAAGCCGCTGTTACGACTACGCTACATGCACTATTGCGACTGTTGAATAAACGACGCTGGCCAGCAGCTATTCTTGTACTGGTGGCATTCTATTAGCAATTTTGTTAGCTAACACAGTGGATAATTATATCAGTCTATGGTGAAGATTTGGAAATTTGCATGTCAAGTTCCTTATTCAAATCCTAGTACCTACCTATTAGTGCCTTTAAAGAAATGAGGGCGTAAGGGTTTATTGACACCCACTGCCACATATTGAATATTCTTATAGGTAACTGGTCGAGATTTGTTTTGCTTAAAGCTAGCTAGTTTTTTTTAAATTGCAAAATTTTACTTAGGGGTCATCCATTAATTACGAAAGGGTTTGGGGGGGATATTGGATATCTTACGGACCCTTACGTAGGGGGGAGGGGTCCAACGTATTCCTTACGTAAGCTTCTTAAAATATTTTTTTAGAAATTTGGACATTTCTCGAGTTTTACACCTTTAAAATGATGCATCACAACAAAACGATTAATAGTGGTGTGAAGAGTGAAAATAAAAAATCTCCCAAAACGCAACATTGAATTTATTATTTGAATAGTCCAAATATAGGTATGAAAGAAATATAATAATAATTATTATTACTAGTAACTTCAAATTTCTTTTTCTTTACCTATCAAACAACAACCAAACTAAAAACACAAAACCTTAACAAAAACTAAATTAAACATTAAATGTTCCTTTATATTCACAAATTCAAATACTTAAAACTAGAATGGAATCACTGGAAAAACTGAAGTGGAAGTTTACCACTTATTGCGTAAATATTGAAATATTGCAGGAAAGTTCATCATGCATGCAACGACGGTCGAAATCGGACTAGCGTTAATCATGGCTCTTACTTGAACGACGGGATGCTCCATCAATAATGCCTTGTCAGCTAAACATAGTTCAAACATTAGTCAACAATTGTATTATAATAAGCTACAATATTACCATCTTCTTTTTCTGCAAAGATCAACAATGCATGTGTGTCGTCACACCACTTGACACATCTAGCTCCAAATTTAAAAGCATTTAAGATATGATGAGTCCTATAATGACCGGGAATATTGTATACTTCCACAACGTTGTGTAATTCAGTTTTGGCAATAAACTTGTAAGCCTCAAAATCACAACGAGTTTCTACAAATCGTGGTACATCCCACACGCAGTCCAATACCTAAAAAAAAATTCCGTTATATTTGAAGTATAATTTACACATTTATATTACCTGATCCATAAAATATTTAAACTCAAAGAATTGCTGGCCGTATTCGCCAATATCGTCTGTCAATGTATCTTCTGGAACGGTCTCCAAAGCTAGCACATTCAACTTTTGCACCACAGAACTTGCATTATCCGTTGGGTTGCTTGTTAATGAATCCCCCATACTATGAGGATCTTCTGGCTGAGGTTCCTCAGAAAATTTGTAAATCATGGGGCGGGAAGGCAAAGTTTGCTTTTGCAAAGGATGTGATCCAGGAGCGGTAGGGTAAGTTTTCTGGTGTTGCTCAATCGTTTGCAAGAAAACTTTCGATTCTTCTTCAGAAATTTGGCTCGCATCATCACTCATGTTTGACGTGAACTAAAACAATTTAAACATTTAAATTTCAAAATTATGTTACGAGCCCCCTCCCCTTTTTCCACAAAGCACATTGTCTTATTGAAGCACAAAAACGATAATATTTTATTAAAATTAATTTCTAGTCCCATTACGTTATGTAACTACCCCTCCCCGCCCTCTCACAAAAAGTATTAGGTATACTTACTACAGTGGGAAAACAATTGAAATAATCAATTGATGAATTTTCATCCTCTTCATTGTTATCGGCAACTAATGAATTTTGATCGTCTTCGTCCGTGTCGCCAACTGATGATGTTCCAGCCCCAGTGTCCGTATTGGCAACTGATGATGTTCCAGCCTCAGCGTCCTTATTGGTAACTGATGAATTTACATCCTCTTTATTGTTATCGGCAACTAATGAATTTTGATCGTCTTCGTCCGTGTCGAAAACTGATGATGTTCCAGCCTCAGCGTCCTTATTGGTAACTGATGATTTTTCATCTGCTTCGTCCTTATTTGTAATTGCAGCATGCCTACAAATTATAAAGTAAAAAAATGTTGTATCCAGTTTTATTACCCCTACTTTAAGTTAAGCCCGAAACTTCTTCGGTTGCTTTCTGTAGTCAAGCTAGCGATACTTATATTAATATAAGCGTGCAAATGGTAAGGATCAATCAATTCGCTATCATCACCATTCGAGTACTGCAATTTGGAATTATAATACTGTTGATACTGGAATCTAGAAAAATAAATTGGCAATTAATTGTATTTAAAAGTGTCGTAGTAACTTACTTTAGGTGATGGTATTGGCACAGGACCATAAATACTTTCCCAGCCATTGTGACGTAGAATTCTACAAGATTATACATGACTGCGTGGTATCGGATACACTTAGTAATAACGGTTCCCAGATTCATTGGAAATGTCAATAACCTAAAATCATTTCCTTAAGTGAAAGAAAAGTACAAAGATAAAGTATTTTCTTACGCTATTATATTTGAACCAGGGTGGCCAAAGTTTTCGACGAAGGTGCGTAGTTCGTCATTAATAACTCGAGCCAGCGAATCTTCTCTGTATACTAAGGCACCCATATTAGATAAGGTCGAAAAAGTCGTTAACAAATATGGCGCCAGTTGGGAACTCACTAAAATCAAATTATATTTTGGTATACACTTACTTAGTTTAGTAATTAATAACTACAGGGACTTCCCCGGATAAAATATTTTAAATTATTTTACAAATTACAAAAATTTTAACGAACGCGAGCCATTTGTAAAATTTACCATGTGTGATACCCAACCGATTTTTAATAATTATCATCAATTAAATATATTTAAGTTACTCACCGAACAAAGAGTCTTAAGAAACTGTAATTGTAAAAAAATAATTCCATAAAATATATTTATTCAATGGAATATAAAACAAACGCTACGACGAATATAAAACAAACGATACGACGCCATCAAGTAAGGAACAAAGTAAGGAAGACCAAAGGAAGACCACAAAGACGATACCAGACGATACAAAATCGCAGGCGCCGTTGCATTCCCGCGCAACCCCTTCTTAACACAAACGATCGATGCAGGAATAAAGCGGTAGTGACGTAATGACGGGCACCAAATTTGAAAATATAAAGTTCGAATTATTTCTAAATGCAAAATTTATTTAAAATGCTAACAAACGATACGACCTTACGGTAATTACCTAATTAATTTTAATAAAATTAATTAGATACAGAAATGTATCAGCTTAAACATTTTTCATGCTTAAACATTTATTGGGCCATTTTCGAGTACTACGCAAAAATTTTAACTTATACAGGCTGGTCACTTCCCGTGCTTTTCGTAATGGAAAACAAAATTGAGTATTTGATCAAATAATAATTATTTACGTATAAGTAACAGAAAAGGATCCATTACAAATGAGATTGCTTATCAGAACGAGGCGTTATCCAAGTTTTGATAAGCAAGCGAATTTGTAATGGATCGTTTCTGTACCCATCACGTATGCTATTTTTTCTCCAGGATAAGGCCCTACAGGAATAAAAAAAGAAAACTGTACCAAAATAATCAAAGGATACCACAAAATAATTTTGTAATGACATGAAATGCCAAAATGCAAATAAAAACATTTAAGTTAAATGTAAAAAAATATTTTAGTAATGTAAATTTTACTTTCGGGGCGTCCATAAACTACGTCACACTCGTAGGGGGGGGGGGGTTCCGACCCTTACGACGATGGAGGGCGGGGGGGTTTCAAAATTTGTGACGTCACAAAATATATAGATTCAACTATGGATTTGCTACAACTTTTGTGTGCAAAATTTTCCTGTAAATTCAGTATTTCGAATAATTTTCCAGGAACACAGAAAATTTTAATCAATTGTTCAACCTAATTTTCACAAATCATAAAATTTAAATATTTTTCTGAATTCGACTATGGATTTGCTACAACTTTTGTGTGCAAAATTTTCCTGTAAATTCAGTATTTCGAATAATTTTCCAGGAACACAGAAAATTTTAATCAATTGTTCAACCTAATTTTCACAAATCATAAAATTTAAACATTTTTCTGAATTCCACTATGGATTTGCTACAACTTTTGTATGGGGTCGTCCATAAATTACTTCACGCTCCTTGGGGGGGGGGATTCCGTGACGATGTGTGACGATGGAGGGCGGCGGGGTTTCAAAAATTGTGATGCTACAAAATATATAGATTAAATATTTTATTATAAGTATTTAAAAAAACTATTTTTTGAGTGGCTAGTAGTGAAGCTAGGGTAGGGGGCGGAACGCCGTTCATAGATGTCTCCTCTGGGGTGCTACCCCTAAAAAAAAAGGAAATTTTAGAAATTGGGGGGTTCAAGGTTCAAGAATATGTGACGTAATACTTGGAGGGGGCTCTATAGGTTTGTGTGACGATGGGGGCGGAGGGGGTTAAAAATTGCTTAAAATTGCGTGACGTAATTATGGACGACCCCTTTCTTTCAAATGCCGCAACCGCAACTTCATCTTTTTCCATTTATTAAACGCCATGTTGCAATTCTAATCACGTATATTCACATGCCACTTCACACATTATTAAACAAATATCTGTAACGTTTTATATATAGTGTTGTGACCCGCTTTGATCGGTAAGAAAGATAAGAAAGCCAGGTACCAAAGGAAGCACAATCGGGGATTTTTTTTTAAGTTATAATAGTTAATGTTTTATGATAAACTAGATGATACCCCGTCCGAGGACGGGCAGCTAGAAGGACGGGCAGGCAGCCAAGGTCATATGGCTTTTGGATTGCACTGAGAGCTTTACTTAATCTTCATTCAACTTAAGTTACCTTGGGTAGCTGCCCGTCTTTCTAGCTGCCCGTCCTCGGACGGGGTATCATCTAGTTTACAATATAACAACGTTTCAGTTGATCAACGTTATGATTGGCTCTGAAACATGCAGACGGACACGAAGCCAGACCATAAGGCTTCTTTCTATACCTTGCATAGAAGCCTAAATAAGGCTTCTTGTTATACTTTGTACAGAAGCCTAAAAGTAGCGCACTGCCTACCCAGTTCTTAGACTTCTATACACACAGGGTATTTCCAACACGATTTGAAACGCTCTGTATAATTTTGAATTATGCGGACGGACGTTCAAATTATTGGCTTCCACTTGCAAATATGAGTCGACAATCCACTGTTGCGTAAGTTTTCCCGCACTCATGATCGGATTGAAATCGTTTCTAATTGCTGTTTGCGCAACTTTAAATTGTAACATGCTGATTTTATTACGGGATTGCCGATATCCTTCGCAACTCCAATTGGGTTGCCACCCCGGTTCGCCAAACGGATAAAGAATGCCATAAGTCATAGGGTCAAGATTTGGACTGAGAATATTGATACGAATGAATTGTTGTGCATTGTCGACGAGATTTCGAGGATAGATACGGATATCACGTTCAAATGGAGGTTCGCCGTCATCATTTACGAACACCATTGCAATTTCATTGGACGTTGGAGCATTGTAACGTCTTTGATCAGACTGCCGATCGCGCCGCATCACCATATTGACGACCGGAACTGGTTGTCCTTCTTCTTCGGCTCGTACACGCTCTTGTTGCTCAATTTCTTTCATCAGGCAATATGAAGCTGCGATACGATTGTTGACGCGGAAGAAACGATCGATTTTCTCAATCACTTCAGGTAGACAACCTCTATTCTCAGACAGATTTACTCGTTCATTGACCGCTTCTGTCGTGTCCATTACATACAGTTGTGCAAACTTTCTTGTTTGTCCTTCAGGTGGATACAGGTTTGCGGTTCTGTGGTACGTCTGTCCATGAATTTTGAAAACGTATGGTCCGTTACCCGGCATTGAAACAATCTCTGCTCCCATTGAAGCGAAAGAAACCGAGGAATTGTAAGAGCGGATGTGCTGACGAAAGTTCTTGTAGTAAGGATTATCTGAATCTGAAAGCATAGAGCGAAGAAATTCGGGATATAACAATAGATTCCCATGTTGATCGAGCGATTGCGGAATCTTCACTTTTCCTTTATGATAGCAGTTGTTAAATTGTTTATCAACTGGACGCTCCTTGGCGAAATTCTTGGAGCCGCAGAACTGACAGATGGAATTCATTTCTCCACAATCGTGTCGAGTAACGTGAGATTCATCAAATCTCAATGCTCTTATTTGGAGTTGAATTGCTTGACTTTGGTATCGATTTTCTTTCTGTCGATGTATCGCATGGGACCGAGCGTCAGCAGCTTGCCGCGCTTGAGTTTCTTCTAAAGTTTCACGTTGTTGACGTATCGCATGCGACCGAGCGTCAGCAGCTTGCCGCGCTTGAGTTTGTTCCAAAGTTTCACGTTGTCGACGTATCGCATGAGACCGAGCGTCAGCTTGTCGCTGTGATCGAAGCTGTTCTTCTGTGTTATTAGCTCTTGTACGTGCTTTTCTCTCACGATTCAATCGCCGTCGCTTTGCAGCAGGATTTTCAAAATTTTCATTATCCATTATGAAAGTTCACATAATGCTTTTTTGGAAATAGCTGTCCTATATAGACTAAATGATACGATGATACGTTGATCCGATAATACGTTGATACGATGATACGTTGATCCGATGATACGTTGATCCGATGATACGTTGTGCGTTCGGTTCGGTTCGGTTTGCTTCGGGTATTTCCGTGGGACAGACAATTGAAGTTATTTATTTATATAGAATAAAAACAGATTAGCCATTGCCAATCAAAAACTTAATCTGCATATTGGCAGAAAATTCATGTTGTCATAATGAAAAAATAAATGATATCAAAATTAAATTTGCTGGTTCATGGTAGTCATTTGGTGTGAATTTTGGTGGGATTTCAAACCGTATTACGTTGGTTTCTATTGTAACGTACAATTTAATCTGCATGAGTTTATGGAGTTGTTTCTAATTAATTATTTTTGTTTTTTAGGTTTTCCACATCCAGTTTGCATGGGCGTTATTCAATCTTCACCATAGGTAAGTATCAATTTTTAGGTATTAATTTTCTTTTCGGATGAATTTATGTCATTATCGGTTCGCACCCAGACCTTGTTTCATATCTGGTTATTGGATAGTTTGATTAGATCTCAGTCTCGGTAATGTTGACGGTCTTGTTCTCGAGGAATTTACACATCAGGTCGGGTGGTGTTTCTTCGTACAGCTCGTCCAGTTGTGCAGGGAGATGGATGCCATGATAGGCCGCCAATTCCAACTGTTCTTGCATGTACAAATCGCACTCCCGTATCCGATGTGTAGGTTCATCGAGAATGTCGCAAGCCGGACATAGTCCGTCCTCCGATTTCCCCAATCTCTTGAGGTGTCGGCCGAACTCGCCATGTCCGGTTAGCATTTGGGTCATCTGAAAGGAATTATTCATTATTTTGTTGCTTACCTTGGGGATGAATTGGTAGGTAATTCTACCTACCACTCCATTGTCCCATCTTTTCTGCCACTCTTGTTGGATTATATCCTCCATTTTTCGTTTGATGTCCACTCTGTATTTATAGTCATTTGGGTCGATTCTTACCCCCATAAAGGTGGTTACTTTCTTGTTTCTGGCTTCACGCCATGACAGTAGTCGTAAGAGTTCTAAGTCGATTGGGTGGATACCTGCCAAAACACCCGCGGCTATGGCCGACACAGTCCTATAGCATTTTGCTATCACCCGACAGCAAAATCCATAGCACGATATCAGTCGGGCCAACGTGTGCTTATCCCCTATTCTATGTATCCAGATCTCGCTTCCGTAAGCCAAGATGGGGACTACCGCCCCCTGGTAGATCCTTTGCATAGAGTTCGAGGTGTCCAGGTTCCAACCGCTTTTTGCCATTCGGTGCAGCGCATGGACTAGTTTACTGGCTTTGCCGCAAACGTAGTTTACATGCGGTTGCATCGATAGGTTTTCGTCAATAAGGACCCCAAGGTACTTATATTCCCTTGCCACCTTTATTTTCTTCCCGTTGAGTCTAACATCTAGATCGTAGTTGTGGACTCGCTTCGGGTACAAGCACATGATCTTCGTCTTCGTTTCCGAGAGAGCGAGTTTCATGTCCTTGCACCATCCGCTAAGTTCGTTGACGCATGTTTGGAGTTTTTCTTGTAATAGGTTTCGGGAAGACGCCGTGACGACGGTCGCGATGTCATCCGCGTACGCGAAGGTATGAGTACCCTCTTGTTTGCCTTGTTTTAGATAGTGATCCAGAAGTGAGTTCCACAGGATCGGGCCGAGACCGAGCCCTGAGGACATCCCTTCGTGGATCTTTTCCCTACCTTTGAGACCCCGGAAGTGAGAGTCACCTCCCGGGCTGAAAGGTAGCTTTTGATCATGACCTTTAACCTGTGTGGGAGCCCTTTTTCGCTCAGCGAGCGGAAAAGAGCCGGCCACCACATGTTATCAAAAGCTCCGGAGATGTCGTAAAAGATTACCGCGAGAAAACCCTTGGCTTTCTTCCGCTTCATCTCCGTAGTATCTATTTTTTCATAAAATGCCTTAAGGGCTGTTGTGGTGCTCATACCTTCCACGAAGCCATATTGGCACCGATCGTGGTAAGGGATATTACTTTCGAGTATTCGTTTCTTTATAATATTTTCCAATATTTTGCCGAACACCGGCAAGAGGGTGATCGGCCTGTAGTTCTTAATGTTGCTTGTTTCCCCATCTGGGTTCTTCAGTAGGATCTTGAGGACCCCCTTCTGCCACAGTTTGGGGAAATAAGCAACCTTAATGCAAGCATTGTATATACCCATTAACACGTTTTTGATGACAACATAGAGTTTTTTAAGAAAAGATCCCTGAATGTTGTCAAAACCCCGGTGCCTTTCTGGCTTGCGTCGTCCTGATTAGGTCATCCAGCTCGTCGCTTTCGACCTCCCTAACCTGCGCCATGTCCGGCACGCCCGTTAGATTTTCGAAATCCGACCGCATGGTTTGGTGATCCACCGTTGCATCGGAGTTTCGATCATCGTCGGGGAGTAGACCGTTCATGAGGTAGGTTAGGGTCTTTTCCGGCGTTTCCGTTACCTTCCCGTCCCCACCACTGAAGGTGGTGAGGATGTTTTTGCCCTTATATTTTCTTGCCGCGAGTTTGTAGGTAACCCCCCAGGGGTTGGGTACAAGGTCGTCCTCGACGAACTTTTGCCAGCTAGCCTGTTTAGCTTTTTTAAGTATATCCAGGAATTTTTCCTTGGATTCCATCATTGCAATGTACAGCCCGTTCTGTTCGTTCTTAATGCGGTTCCTTTACAAGGCCGTCTTCCGCGAGAGATATTTCTTTCGCGCTCTTTCAAGATTCCCAGTAGACGCAGGTATCACAGTTATATCGCTGTGATACCTCATTTATGTCACAGGTGTGATATCACAAAGTGATATCCACGTGATACCCATGTGATACACATGTGATATTTTGTGACTTACTTGTGATTCTTGTTGATTTATCACCAAAGTGATATCGCTGTGATATCTGATTTGTGTCAGAGATGTGATATCACACTGTGATATCCACGTGATACCCACGTGATATCCATGTGATATTTTGTGACTTATTTGTGATTGTTGCTGATTTATCGCCTAAGTGATATCGTTGTGATATCTTATTTGTGTCAGAGGTGTGATATCACAATATGATATCCGCGAGATACCCATGTGATATTTTGTGACTTATTTGTGATTGTTGCTGATCTATCACCTAAGTGATATCGCTGTGATACCTCAGTTGTGTCAGAGGTGTGATATCACACTGTAATATCCACGTGATACCATTTTAGTGGTTTTAAATATGAAAACTACATGCAAAAAATTAAAAAACAGTTAAAGCAAAGATCCTTTGAACAAGTATATAATCGTATAATGGAAGCACGGGCTAATAATATAAAATTTGAAAGAGTAAAATACCCGATAATTAATTTTGATCGATCATCATCATTATCTGAGACTTCTACAAGATTTGTTAAAACTGTAGAATACAATGGTTTTTGCATATCTAAGAAAAAAACCAATAATTGCTGCGCTATTAAAGGCAACAACGTAATTATCATAAATGATATATTTTATGAAGAAAAAATATTATATTTCAAAGCACGACGGTACATTAAAAAAAGAGTCCTATTTTAAGGAACCTTGTGATTCTCAAATATTTAGTGTATCGCTAGTTAATGACTCAAATTTGTCCGATATTGAAATCATTCCCGCATTACAGATTATCTGTAAATGTATTAAATTCCCTGTGTCGATGTCGGCTAATAATGAATTTGAAAGTTCAGATCATGTTATTATTCCCCTAATCCACAAAATGCACGTGTTTTTGTAACCTGCATAACCTTACTTTTGAAATAAAGAAGTTATTTGAAAAGAAATAATAAGAAACAATAATAAGATACACTTTTGTGCAATAAGCGTTACCGTTCTTGGAAAGATTTAATAATCCAATGTTGGAACAAACATGTGCTTTTAGAACACACATGTTGTTTACTTTATGCAGTAGCGGCTCGTGATATTTTAACAGGAGGGGCGCATTAAATAAATTTTGAAAATAAAATTCTTGCCCTACAAGAAACTTTCTCTTTACATTTGTTTATTTTTTATGTGCACTCTCTCTTAATCTTACATTAATTAGGGGTCGTCGTAGGATGCCCTGTATTATGTTTTATAATTTAAAATTCGGATTGTAAAATAGGATTTTTATGACTATTTAAAATGACAGTAGTCAATAGCCCTAGATAGCACAGATGTTAGGGGATGTCTATAAATCACGTGAGGTGTTTTTTTTTAATTTTGACCCCCCTCCCCCTTGGTGAGATTTGGTGAGATGTCGTAGGACTCCCCCCCCCCTATTTAAATCTCACGTGAGATTTTCCTTATAATTTTTCAATAATTAAATTTACTTGATAATATGTTATTGTATTTTGCTTTATTATACCACTAATAACTACCTAAGCGTTAATACTGATATCTTCTATGTACTACATTTTTTCTGTAAAATAAGCGGAGAAAAATGAGGCTACTAATATACTCGCTGAATTAAAAAGTTGACGTGAGATTTTCTTTAAGCCCAGCCCCTCCCCCTTGGTGAGATTTGGTGAGATTTTTCCGGACCCCACCTCCCCCATTTTACCTCACGTGATTTATGGACGTCCCCTTACAGCGTTACACTCAATACCTGTAGGTCCTAGGTTCGAATATAATAAAATAAATAATAAAATATTTTAAATTAACAAAAATTATTAATATTTTTGCTAATATTACCATATAAACATGAACATTTGGGCATCCCAGTTTAGGCAAAATTTATCCACGAGACGGCGCTTCGTACGCTTTTGGGAGATACGCAACTAGCGTATACTTTTATTTTAAATAAAATAGGTTTCATAAACACGAGTGCAATTATAAAATCAAACGTCAAAATTTTCTTGTAGAGGCCATAAGCTTTCGTTTTTAAATAAAAACGGGCCGGCCCGACCCTGCAAACACGTGTTTTGTTGTTTAAAAATTTATATTTACTATAGCAAAACCGTGTTGTAGTAAAGCAATTTTTGAGGAATCTTACATAAATAAAATAATTATGAATACTTAAATTAAAATTTATTATTACATTTTACATTGAATATTGGTTTCAACAAA
The DNA here is from genome assembly GCA_932274525.1 of Podabrus alpinus. NCBI lineage: Eukaryota > Metazoa > Arthropoda > Insecta > Coleoptera > Cantharidae > Podabrus > Podabrus alpinus. The sequence goes on along the minus strand of OW026455.1, from coordinate 88,385,888 downwards.
AGCAAAACTTTTACGCATTATTTAATTATTTCAAAATTAGTAATATTGTGTAACTAAAATAACGTGTATTTACAAAATATAACTAAACACATGTTTAGTTACAAAATATAACTAAACACGTGTTTAGTTACAAAATATAACTAAACACGTTATTTTGTACAGTGCAGTACAGTGCAGTCATTTATAGTACTCTGCCGAGTGTGAGTCACAATAGCAAGAATGCTGAATGCAGTAATGATGAAAATAGTTGCATCAATGGTAAATATAAAGTGTTTTAAAAAGTTTTACATTGATAATATTCAACATTATTTTTTGCAGAAACCTGCAGAAATCTTGCCATCGTGGTAGAACAAACCGAAGGCCAAATCACATCCCCGGTGCAGGGAATATCTATGGAAGGTAATATTATATTTGTGAATTAAAAGAAATTAGACATTTTTAACCTCTTAATATTTTAGAACATTTAAAATTAATTTATAAAGCGCTTGCGGACATTAAATTACAAGTAACGTCAGTGCAAGAGCAACTGCACGTTTAGAACGATACCAAGCCATGGAGAAAGCACATCAACAAACTATTTTTGGTGAGTAATATTTATAAACTATGATTATTAGTGACTAGTGAGGCAACAAGTGGAATAATTAAAATTTTATTTTATTACAGATTCGGTGAAAAGCAGATTTCCAATTACTGACGATGAGTTGGAAAAAGAAACAGCTAAATGGTTTCGGTACGCGCTTCAAAGGAATCAGAGCTGAATCTCGAAGTGTCAAAAATAAAAATACCGATGAAGTACAAAATGTGCAACATTTATAAATTTTTGCAGTTAATAAAGATTTATTAGATTAATCATAACATACTTGTCATAAATTTAACCTTTCTCCTAATTATTGCCCAAAATCAGTGTAATCCTTGAAATAATATGTCGGTCGTGTGATAGCAATACAACGTGTTTGCGATACTTCTGCCACTTTTTGTTATGATTAAAACAAGGTGGAACTCGCTTTAGCGGCAGTTCCTAGGCTTCTATACAGCTACCTTTCTGGTGTGAAAAGTTGTTGTTGCTAGTTATTTTTGGTCGACATAATATTTATAATGTAACATCAGATAATCCGATAATCTGCACCAATTACATTTTTTGCGGTTGGTAATTATCATTTACTATATAAGTAATAACAATCAAACTTTTCCATTCCATTCGAAACTTTACTTCTCTGTAATGTGCGGTCCATTTTTTGAGGTGGACCAATCCTCTCTTTCTCTTTTATTTACAACTTAACTTCACTAATCACATCAAGCCACTGCTACGGTTAAAATAAATAAAAACTTGTTTTTTTCACATCAAAGTAAAACTAGTAAATCATATCCTTGGGACAATACCTTATCTTCACTTTATTCTGGCCGTTAATCCCTGCGGCAGTTAGACCAGTAAGCCACGTATCAAAGAATAATTGGATCAACGGACAATCGTATCATGGTATAATCGTATCAACGGATCATCGTATCATCGTATCAACGTATCATCAGATCAATTTGCTTATATAGGACATCGCCCTATGAGTATAGTAGATGTAACAGTTTGGCTAATTTTTCGCGCGTTAACTAAAAGTAAATTACGGTATTAACAATGGCATTAATCGAAAACAAATCTGCTTTCAAAACTGTAAAGAATGTGCAATTTGGTATTTTTAGTCCGGAAGATATTCGTAGCATGTCTGTCGTCCCAGAAGGTATAAATCATGTAGAAATTATGGAAGGAAGTCTTCCAAAAGTGGGCGGCTTGATGGATCCGAGGATGGGAGCGTTTGACAGCACTTTACCATGTCAAACATGCGAAGGCGACCGGGACACTTGCCCCGGTCACTTTGGTCACATCGAATTGGCCAAACCTATCTTTCACGTTGGCATGATTAACAATGTCATGAAAGTTTTACGCTGCGTCTGCTTTAATTGCAGTAAATTGTTAGTGAACCCAAAAAAACAAAACCACTATGAACACGCTCAGAAGATAACTACAGACGATTCCAAGAAACGCTTAGAACTAGTGTACGGTATGTGCAAAGAACAAACAATATGTCACGCGGATGGTGGATGTGGAAATCATCAACCTGTAATTAGAAAATCGGGTCTCGATTTGACGGCCGAATGGAAGGAATCCGACGGAAAGGTTCCACAAGAAAAAAAGTAATTGTTGGCGGAAGAAGTGCTGCATATCTTTAGACAAATTAGCGACGCAGATTGCAGCGCCCTGGGAATGGATCCGAAATACTCACGACCCGAGTGGATGATCGTGACGGTTTTACCGGTTGTTCCTCCTTCCGCGAGACCCGCAGCTTTCATGGGCGATTCGCCGAAGAAACGTCAAGACGATTTGACAAATAAATTGGCCCTAATCATAAATATACTTTGTATAGAAGCCTAAAAGTAGCGCACTGGCTACCCAGTTCTTAGACCTCTATACACACAGAGTATTTCCAACACGATTTGAAACGCTCTGTATGATTTTGAATTATGCGGACGGACGGACGGACGGGCACGGAGCTAGATCATAAGGCTTCTTGTTATACTTTGTATAGAAGCCTAAAAGTAGCGCACTGGCTACCCAGTTCTTAGACCTCTATACACACAGAGTATTTCCAACACGATTTGAAACGCTCTGTATGATTTTGAATTATGCGGACAGACAGACGGACAGACAGACAGACAGACAGACGGACAGACAGGCAGACACGGAGCTAGATCATAAGGCTTCTTGTTATACTTTGTATAGAAGCCTAAAACGTATCAACAGATCAACGTATCAACGGATCAACGTATCAACGTATCAACGTATCAACGTATCAACGTATCAACGTATCAACGTATCAACGTATCAACGTATCAACGTATCAACGTATCATCGTATCATCGTATCAACGTATCAACGTATCAACGTATCAACGTATCAACGTATCAACGTATCATCGTATCAACGTATCAACGTATCAACGTATCATCGTATCAACGTATTTAAATTTCCTATATAGGTGAAAAATTATGTAAATAAAATATAACTTATATTTGGTCTGCATTGAAAAAAAATTGTTATTTTTGGTCGCCATCTCTTATTATAAAAGGCCAAGTCTTTCTTTCTTTCTGTCCGTCCCACGGAAATACCCGAAGCAAACCGAACCGAACCGAACGCACAACGTATCATCGGATCAACGTATCATCGGATCAACGTATCATCGTATCATCGTATCAACGTATCATCGTATCAACGTATCATCGTATCAACGTATCATCGTATCATCGGATCAACGTATCATCGTATCAACGTATCATCGTATCAACGTATCATCGGATCAACGTATCATCGTATCATTTTGTCTATATAGGTAAGTCTATTTCCAAAAAAGCATTATGTGAACTTCCATAATGGATAATGAAAATTTTGAAAATCCTGCTGCAAAGCGACGACGATTGAATCGTGAGAGAAAAGCACGTACAAGAGCTAATAACACAGAAGAACAGCTTCGATCACAGCGACAAGCTAACGCTCGGTCTCATGCGATACGTCGACAACGTGAAACTTTGGAACAAACTCAAGCGCGGCAAGCTGCTGACGCTCGGTCCCATGCGATACGTCAACAACGTGAAACTTTAGAAGAAACTCAAGCGCGGCAAGCTGCTGACGCTCGGTCCCATGCGATACGTTGATCCGATGATACGTTGATCCGATGATACGTTGATACGATGATACGTTCATCCGATTGGTTATGAAATTATCCGTTATGCGTTCGGTTCGGTTTGCTTCGGGTATTTCCGTGGGACAGACGGAAGGAAGGAAGGAAGGACTTGGCCTTTTATAATCAGAGATTTTTCACCTATATAGGAAATTTAAATACGTTGATACGTTGATCCGATGATACGATGATACGTTTATCCGATTGGTTATGAAATTATCCGTTATGCGTTCGGTTCGGTTTGCTTCGGGTATTTCCGTGGGACAGACAGAAGGCAGGAAGGACTTGGCCTTTTATAATAAGAGATGAGAACAACATTAAATAAATAAACAAAAAACTTACATATATTTTTTTAAATTAAATTAAACTTAATCAATATTTAAAATTTTTTTATTTATTTTAAACTAGATGATACCCCGTCCGAGGACGGGCAGCTAGAAGGACGGGCAGCTACCCAAGGTAACTTACGTTGAATGAAGATTAAGGAAAGCTCTCAGTGCAATCCAAAAGCCATATGACCTTGGGTACCTGCCCGTCCTTCTAGCTGCCCGTCCTCGGACGGGGTATCATCTAGTTATGTAAATAAAATATAACTTATATTTGGTCTGCATTGAAAAAAAATTGTTATTTTTGGTCGCCATATTATTATAATGTAATATCAGATAATCTGCACTAATTAAATTTTTGCGGTCACAATCACAATTTCGAAGGTTCTGATTAGATTTGAATTATGCGGACGGACGGACGGACGGGCACGGAGCTAGATCATAAGGCTTCTTGTTATACTTTGTATAGAAGCCTAAAAGTAGCGCACTGGCTACCCAGTTCTTAGACCTCTATACACACAGAGTATTTCCAACACGATTTGAAACGCTCTGTATGATTTTGAATTATGCGGACAGACAGACGGACAGACAGACAGACGGACGGACAGGCAGACACGGAGCTAGATCATAAGGCTTCTTGTTATACTTTGTATAGAAGCCTAAAACGTATCAACAGATCAACGTATCAACGGATCAACGTATCAACGTATCAACGTATCAACGTATCAACGTATCAACGTATCATCGTATCATCGTATCAACGTATCAACGTATCAACGTATCAACGTATCAACGTATCAACGTATCAACGTATCATCGTATCAACGTATCAACGTATCAACGTATCATCGTATCAACGTATCAACGTATTTAAATTTCCTATATAGGTGAAAAATTATGTAAATAAAATATAACTTATATTTGGTCTGCATTGAAAAAAAATTGTTATTTTTGGTCGCCATATTATTATAATGTAATATCAGATAATCTGCACTAATTAAATTTTTGCGGTCACAATCACAATTTCGAAGGTTCTGATTAGATTTGAATTATGCGGACGGACGGACGGACGGGCACGGAGCTAGATCATAAGGCTTCTTGTTATACTTTGTATAGAAGCCTAAAAGTAGCGCACTGGCTACCCAGTTCTTAGACCTCTATACACACAGAGTATTTCCAACACGATTTGAAACGCTCTGTATGATTTTGAATTATGCGGACAGACAGACGGACAGACAGACAGACGGACGGACAGGCAGACACGGAGCTAGATCATAAGGCTTCTTGTTATACTTTGTATAGAAGCCTAAAACGTATCAACAGATCAACGTATCAACGGATCAACGTATCAACGTATCAACGTATCAACGTATCAACGTATCAACGTATCAACGTATCAACGTATCAACGTATCATCGTATCATCGTATCAACGTATCAACGTATCAACGTATCAACGTATCAACGTATCAACGTATCAACGTATCATCGTATCAACGTATCAACGTATCAACGTATCATCGTATCAACGTATCAACGTATTTAAATTTCCTATATAGGTGAAAAATTATGTAAATAAAATATAACTTATATTTGGTCTGCATTGAAAAAAAATTGTTATTTTTGGTCGCCATATTATTATAATGTAATATCAGATAATCTGCACTAATTAAATTTTTGCGGTCACAATCACAATTTCGAAGGTTCTGATTAGATTTGAATTATGCGGACGGACGGGCACGGAGCTAGATCATAAGGCTTCTTGTTATACTTTGTATAGAAGCCTAAAAGTAGCGCACTGGCTACCCAGTTCTTAGACCTCTATACACACAGAGTATTTCCAACACGATTTGAAACGCTCTGTATGATTTTGAATTATGCGGACAGACAGACGGACAGACAGACAGACGGACGGACAGGCAGACACGGAGCTAGATCATAAGGCTTCTTGTTATACTTTGTATAGAAGCCTAAAACGTATCAACAGATCAACGTATCAACGGATCAACGTATCAACGTATCAACGTATCAACGTATCAACGTATCAACGTATCAACGTATCAACGTATCAACGTATCAACGTATCAACGTATCAACGTATCATCGTATCATCGTATCAACGTATCAACGTATCAACGTATCAACGTATCAACGTATCAACGTATCAACGTATCATCGTATCAACGTATCAACGTATCAACGTATCATCGTATCAACGTATCAACGTATTTAAATTTCCTATATAGGTGAAAAATTATGTAAATAAAATATAACTTATATTTGGTCTGCATTGAAAAAAAATTGTTATTTTTGGTCGCCATATTATTATAATGTAATATCAGATAATCTGCACTAATTAAATTTTTGCGGTCACAATCACAATTTCGAAGGTTCTGATTAGATTTGAATTATGCGGACAGACAGACAGACGGACAGACGCGGAGCCAGATCATAAGGGTTCTTGCTATACTTTGTATAGAAGCCTAACAAGTAGTTTATATAGGGAGACCTCTTTGAAAATATCTTTAACTTAGTAAATTTCTTTCGAACATTTGCGTATTTATAAATTGCATTAGCAAATCGAAACAACGGATTAACAGATTAACGCAATACTATATAGACGAAGTATTTACAATATAACAACGTATCAGTTGATCAACGTTATGATTGGCTCTGAAACATGCGGACGGACACGAAGGCAGACCATAAGGCTTCTTTCTATACCTTGTATAGAAGCCTAAATAAGGCTTCTTGTTATACTTTGTATAGAAGCCTAAAACGTATCAACAGATCAACGTATCAACGGATCAACGTATCAACGTATCAACGTATCAACGTATCAACGTATCAACGTATCAACGTATCAACGTATCATCGTATCATCGTATCAACGTATCAACGTATCAACGTATCAACGTATCAACGTATCAACGTATCATCGTATCAACGTATCAACGTATCAACGTATCAACGTATCATCGTATCAACGTATCAACGTATTTAAATTTCCTATATAGGTGAAAAATTATGTAAATAAAATATAACTTATATTTGGTCTGCATTGAAAAAAAATTGTTATTGTTGGTCGCCATATTATTATAATGTAATATCAGATAATCTGCACTAATTAAATTTTTGCGGTCACAATCACAATTTCGAAGGTTCTGATTAGATTTGAATTATGCGGACGGACGGACGGACGGGCACGGAGCTAGATCATAAGGCTTCTTGTTATACTTTGTATAGAAGCCTAAAAGTAGCGCACTGGCTACCCAGTTCTTAGACCTCTATACACACAGAGTATTTCCAACACGATTTGAAACGCTCTGTATGATTTTGAATTATGCGGACAGACAGACGGACAGACAGACAGACGGACGGACAGGCAGACACGGAGCTAGATCATAAGGCTTCTTGTTATACTTTGTATAGAAGCCTAAAACGTATCAACAGATCAACGTATCAACGGATCAACGTATCAACGTATCAACGTATCAACGTATCAACGTATCAACGTATCAACGTATCAACGTATCAACGTATCAACGTATCAACGTATCATCGTATCATCGTATCAACGTATCAACGTATCAACGTATCAACGTATCAACGTATCAACGTATCAACGTATCATCGTATCAACGTATCAACGTATCAACGTATCATCGTATCAACGTATCAACGTATTTAAATTTCCTATATAGGTGAAAAATTATGTAAATAAAATATAACTTATATTTGGTCTGCATTGAAAAAAAATTGTTATTTTTGGTCGCCATATTATTATAATGTAATATCAGATAATCTGCACTAATTAAATTTTTGCGGTCACAATCACAATTTCGAAGGTTCTGATTAGATTTGAATTATGCGGACAGACAGACAGACGGACAGACGCGGAGCCAGATCATAAGGGTTCTTGCTATACTTTGTATAGAAGCCTAACAAGTAGTTTATATAGGGAGACCTCTTTGAAAATATCTTTAACTTAGTAAATTTCTTTCGAACATTTGCGTATTTATAAATTGCATTAGCAAATCGAAACAACGGATTAACAGATTAACGCAATACTATATAGACGAAGTATTTACAATATAACAACGTATCAGTTGATCAACGTTATGATTGGCTCTGAAACATGCGGACGGACACGAAGGCAGACCATAAGGCTTCTTTCTATACCTTGTATAGAAGCCTAAATAAGGCTTCTTGTTATACTTTGTATAGAAGCCTAAAACGTATCAACAGATCAACGTATCAACGGATCAACGTATCAACGTATCAACGTATCAACGTATCAACGTATCAACGTATCAACGTATCAACGTATCATCGTATCATCGTATCAACGTATCAACGTATCACCGTATCAACGTATCAACGTATCATCGTATCAACGTATCAACGTATCAACGTATCAACGTATCATCGTATCAACGTATCAACGTATTTAAATTTCCTATATAGGTGAAAAATTATGTAAATAAAATATAACTTATATTTGGTCTGCATTGAAAAAAAATTGTTATTGTTGGTCGCCATATTATTATAATGTAATATCAGATAATCTGCACTAATTAAATTTTTGCGGTCACAATCACAATTTCGAAGGTTCTGATTAGATTTGAATTATGCGGACGGACGGACGGACGGGCACGGAGCTAGATCATAAGGCTTCTTGTTATACTTTGTATAGAAGCCTAAAAGTAGCGCACTGGCTACCCAGTTCTTAGACCTCTATACACACAGAGTATTTCCAACACGATTTGAAACGCTCTGTATGATTTTGAATTATGCGGACAGACAGACGGACAGACAGACAGACGGACGGACAGGCAGACACGGAGCTAGATCATAAGGCTTCTTGTTATACTTTGTATAGAAGCCTAAAACGTATCAACAGATCAACGTATCAACGGATCAACGTATCAACGTATCAACGTATCAACGTATCAACGTATCAACGTATCAACGTATCAACGTATCAACGTATCAACGTATCATCGTATCATCGTATCAACGTATCAACGTATCAACGTATCAACGTATCAACGTATCAACGTATCATCGTATCAACGTATCAACGTATCAACGTATCATCGTATCAACGTATCAACGTATTTAAATTTCCTATATAGGTGAAAAATTATGTAAATAAAATATAACTTATATTTGGTCTGCATTGAAAAAAAATTGTTATTTTTGGTCGCCATATTATTATAATGTAATATCAGATAATCTGCACTAATTAAATTTTTGCGGTCACAATCACAATTTCGAAGGTTCTGATTAGATTTGAATTATGCGGACAGACAGACAGACGGACAGACGCGGAGCCAGATCATAAGGGTTCTTGCTATACTTTGTATAGAAGCCTAACAAGTAGTTTATATAGGGAGACCTCTTTGAAAATATCTTTAACTTAGTAAATTTCTTTCGAACATTTGCGTATTTATAAATTGCATTAGCAAATCGAAACAACGGATTAACAGATTAACGCAATACTATATAGACGAAGTATTTACAATATAACAACGTATCAGTTGATCAACGTTATGATTGGCTCTGAAACATGCGGACGGACACGAAGGCAGACCATAAGGCTTCTTTCTATACCTTGTATAGAAGCCTAAATAAGGCTTCTTGTTATACTTTGTATAGAAGCCTAAAACGTATCAACAGATCAACGTATCAACGGATCAACGGATCAACGTATCAACGTATTAACGTATCAACGTATCAACGTATCAACGTATCAACGTATCAACGTATCAACGTATCAACGTATCATCGTATCATCGTATCAACGTATCAACGTATCAACGTATCAACGTATCAACGTATCAACGTATCAACGTATCATCGTATCAACGTATCAACGTATCAACGTATCATCGTATCAACGTATCAACGTATCAACGTATTTAAATTTCCTATATAGGTGAAAAAGCTCTTATTATAAAAGGCCAAGTCTTTCTTTCTTTCTGTCCGTCCCACGGAAATACCCGAAGCAAACCGAACCGAACCGAACGCACAACGTATCATCGGATCAACGTATCATCGGATCAACGTATCATCGTATCATCGTATCAACGTATCATCGTATCAACGTATCATCGTATCAACGTATCATCGTATCATCGGATCAACGTATCATCGTATCAACGTATCATCGTATCAACGTATCATCGGATCAACGTATCATCGTATCATTTTGTCTATATAGGTAAGTCTATTTCCAAAAAAGCATTATGTGAACTTCCATAATGGTTAATGAAAATTTTGAAAATCCTGCTGCAAAGCGACGACGATTGAATCGTGAGAGAAAAGCACGTACAAGAGCTAATAACACAGAAGAACAGCTTCGATCACAGCGACAAGCTAACGCTCGGTCTCATGCGATACGTCGACAACGTGAAACTTTGGAACAAACTCAAGCGCGGCAAGCTGCTGACGCTCGGTCCCATGCGATACGTCAACAACGTGAAACTTTAGAAGAAACTCAAGCGCGGCAAGCTGCTGACGCTCGGTCCCATGCGATACGTTGATCCGATGATACGTTGATACGATGATACGTTCATCCGATTGGTTATGAAATTATCCGTTATGCGTTCGGTTCGGTTTGCTTCGGGTATTTCCGTGGGACAGACAGAAGGAAGGAGGACTTGACCTTTTATAATAAGAGATGAGAACAACATTAAATAAATAAACAAAAAACTTACATATATTTTTTTAAATTAAATTAAACTTAATCAATATTTAAAATTTTTTTACTTATTTTAAACTAGATGATACCCCGTCCGAGGACGGGCAGCTAGAAGGACGGGCAGCTACCCAAGGTAACTTAAGTTGAATGAAGATTAAGGAAAGCTCTCAGTGCAATCCAAAAGCCATATGACCTTGGGTAGCTGCCCGTCCTTCTAGCTGCCCGTCCTCGGACGGGGTATCATCTAGTTATGTAAATAAAATATAACTTATATTTGGTCTGCATTGAAAAAAAATTGTTATTTTTGGTCGCCATATTATTATAATGTAATATCAGATAATCTGCACTAATTAAATTTTTGCGGTCACAATCACAATTTCGAAGGTTCTGATTAGATTTGAATTATGCGGACAGACAGACAGACGGACAGACGCGGAGCCAGATCATAAGGGTTCTTGCTATACTTTGTATAGAAGCCTAACAAGTAGTTTATATAGGGAGACCTCTTTGAAAATATCTTTAACTTAGTAAATTTCTTTCGAACATTTGCGTATTTATAAATTGCATTAGCAAATCGAAACAACGGATTAACAGATTAACGCAATACTATATAGACGAAGTATTTACAATATAACAACGTATCAGTTGATCAACGTTATGATTGGCTCTGAAACATGCGGACGGACACGAAGGCAGACCATAAGGCTTCTTTCTATACCTTGTATAGAAGCCTAAATAAGGCTTCTTGTTATACTTTGTATAGAAGCCTAAAAGTAGCGCACTGGCTACCCAGTTCTTAGACCTCTATACACACAGAGTATTTCCAACACGATTTGAAACGCTCTGTATGATTTTGAATTATGCGGACAGACAGACGGACAGACAGACAGACGGACGGACAGGCAGACACGGAGCTAGATCATAAGGCTTCTTGTTATACTTTGTATAGAAGCCTAAAACGTATCAACAGATCAACGTATCAACGGATCAACGTATCAACGTATCAACGTATCAACGTATCAACGTATCAACGTATCAACGTATCAACGTATCAACGTATCATCGTATCATCGTATCAACGTATCAACGTATCAACGTATCAACGTATCAACGTATCAACGTATCATCGTATCAACGTATCAACGTATCAACGTATCATCGTATCAACGTATCAACGTATTTAAATTTCCTATATAGGTGAAAAATTATGTAAATAAAATATAACTTATATTTGGTCTGCATTGAAAAAAAATTGTTATTTTTGGTCGCCATATTATTATAATGTAATATCAGATAATCTGCACTAATTAAATTTTTGCGGTCACAATCACAATTTCGAAGGTTCTGATTAGATTTGAATTATGCGGACAGACAGACAGACGGACAGACGCGGAGCCAGATCATAAGGGTTCTTGCTATACTTTGTATAGAAGCCTAACAAGTAGTTTATATAGGGAGACCTCTTTGAAAATATCTTTAACTTAGTAAATTTCTTTCGAACATTTGCGTATTTATAAATTGCATTAGCAAATCGAAACAACGGATTAACAGATTAACGCAATACTATATAGACGAAGTATTTACAATATAACAACGTATCAGTTGATCAACGTTATGATTGGCTCTGAAACATGCGGACGGACACGAAGGCAGACCATAAGGCTTCTTTCTATACCTTGTATAGAAGCCTAAATAAGGCTTCTTGTTATACTTTGTATAGAAGCCTAAAACGTATCAACAGATCAACGTATCAACGGATCAACGTATCAACGTATCAACGTATCAACGTATCAACGTATCAACGTATCAACGTATCAACGTATCATCGTATCATCGTATCAACGTATCAACGTATCACCGTATCAACGTATCAACGTATCATCGTATCAACGTATCAACGTATCAACGTATCAACGTATCATCGTATCAACGTATCAACGTATTTAAATTTCCTATATAGGTGAAAAATTATGTAAATAAAATATAACTTATATTTGGTCTGCATTGAAAAAAAATTGTTATTGTTGGTCGCCATATTATTATAATGTAATATCAGATAATCTGCACTAATTAAATTTTTGCGGTCACAATCACAATTTCGAAGGTTCTGATTAGATTTGAATTATGCGGACGGACGGACGGACGGGCACGGAGCTAGATCATAAGGCTTCTTGTTATACTTTGTATAGAAGCCTAAAAGTAGCGCACTGGCTACCCAGGTCTTAGACCTCTATACACACAGAGTATTTCCAACACGATTTGAAACGCTCTGTATGATTTTGAATTATGCGGACAGACAGACGGACAGACAGACAGACGGACGGACAGGCAGACACGGAGCTAGATCATAAGGCTTCTTGTTATACTTTGTATAGAAGCCTAAAACGTATCAACAGATCAACGTATCAACGGATCAACGTATCAACGTATCAACGTATTTAAATTTCCTATATAGGTGAAAAATTATGTAAATAAAATATAACTTATATTTGGTCTGCATTGAAAAAAAATTGTTATTTTTGGTCGCCATATTATTATAATGTAATATCAGATAATCTGCACTAATTAAATTTTTGCGGTCACAATCACAATTTCGAAGGTTCTGATTAGATTTGAATTATGCGGACAGACAGACAGACGGACAGACGCGGAGCCAGATCATAAGGGTTCTTGCTATACTTTGTATAGAAGCCTAACAAGTAGTTTATATAGGGAGACCTCTTTGAAAATATCTTTAACTTAGTAAATTTCTTTCGAACATTTGCGTATTTATAAATTGCATTAGCAAATCGAAACAACGGATTAACAGATTAACGCAATACTATATAGACGAAGTATTTACAATATAACAACGTATCAGTTGATCAACGTTATGATTGGCTCTGAAACATGCGGACGGACACGAAGGCAGACCATAAGGCTTCTTTCTATACCTTGTATAGAAGCCTAAATAAGGCTTCTTGTTATACTTTGTATAGAAGCCTAAAAGTAGCGCACTGGCTACCCAGTTCTTAGACCTCTATACACACAGAGTATTTCCAACACGATTTGAAACGCTCTGTATGATTTTGAATTATGCGGACAGACAGACAGACAGACGGACAGACGGACAGACAGACGGACACGGAGCTAGATCATAAGGCTTCTTGTTATACTTTGTATAGAAGCCTAAAAGTCGCAACAGTATCACAAACACGTTGAATTGCTATCACACGACCGTCACAAAAAGTCGCCCGAATATCACCAGAGAGTCACATGCGTATCACATGAACAATCACAAAAGCGTTGTATTGCTATCACATGACCGTCACAAAAAGTCGCCCGAATATCACCCGAGTCTCACATGCGTATCACAATAGCGTCACTAAAGCATCTCAATATCACTGAGGCGTGTGAATGCGTGTCACAGTGATATCGCTAAGGCGGACATTGATGCATACTGGTGATGCTACGGTGACATCACAAATATGTGTCGCAAGGATATCACTGTGATTTAACAGTGATATAACAGTGAAATCACTGTGATACTACACTGTGATATCACTGTGATATCGGTGAGGCTGACATTAATCCATACTGGTGATGCTAGGGTGATATCACTGCGTCACAAATCCATGTCACAGTGATATCACAGTGATAACTCTGCGTCCACTGGGTTGTCGGTCCACCAGTCAGGCCGGCCAACGTAGATCTTCTTCATTTGGGCTTTCCTATTTATTAGATCCTGGATCCTTCCGTGCAAGTCGGAGACCATGTCCTCGATTTCGTTTTCAGTGGTTAGATTGTCCGACCTGGGGCCGTTTTCCTCTACCCACTGAGTTAACTCTGTCTCGATGGTTTCCGCTTGGATGGTATCTGGGTTTCTATTCCTAATAATCCTGATGGGATTATTAGGTGCACCTATTTCAAAAGTGATTGCTTTATGATCTGTTATGATGACATGTTCCGCAATGTCCCATGAGTGGGTTGCATTGACGGTGTCGCAAGTGCCCAACGTTAGATCCACGTTGCTCTTCCTGCCGAGGGAGTCCTCGAACGAAGGCGGTTTGTTAGGTCGATTGAACACGAAGAGCTCGTGCTGTACAATGAATTCCTCCAGTGCCTGCGCCCTGGAGTTGGAATCCACGGTGTCATACCACACCCTTGATCGACAATTGAAGTCTCCACAAATGTATGTCTTCCCCTTTCCGCAAACACTCAGTGCTTTCCGGAGGTCTTCGAGTGGAATTTGTATATCCTCTGAGGGAGGAAAATACGTGCCTATAAAATAGTAGGTCACTTTATTACTGAAGGTAATTGACACGACCGTTACGAACTTGCTGGAAACTTGCGGGAGGAAGGAGAACGTGAATTCATTTCCTACCGCATCGTTAACCATGATGCAAGTCCGGAAGTGGTCGCCGAAGATTGCTGCCGTCCGAGTGTTCGGGGAGAAGGGAAGACGAAACTTGCCGATCAAGTTTTTGAGCGACGGCTGAGAGGACTCAACCATCACTCCGTTGTTTTTTATGGAGTATACTCTGTCTGGCTTGATTTTTAGGTCTGCTAGTTTGATGCTGGTCAGTTGTGTTTTGGTTTCGTCCGCCGATTTATTAGTGTTCCCTTCGTCAGGGTACACTATGACCTTGAATTTCCTAGTGGGCATGCTACGGGGGCCGCCAGCGGCGACTTTCTTAGCCGCCTCCAGGTAATCCCTGGGGGGGTTTTGTTTGTCTGTTTCCGGTGTAGATTTACTTTGAATGACCTGAAGGGTCGGTGCTGTCGGAGGGGTGGTCTTGCTGATGGCTTTGACCACCTCTTCTATGATTGCTTTTGTTTGAGGAGGGGAGGCTGAAGGCGCTCCCGTCCCCATGTTGTTTCTTTTGATGCCGTCCTGGATTAGTTCCTGCGCTATTTCTTCCAAGTGTTTTATTCTTTCGAGGGCCTCATCTCGAACGCTGAGGGCCTCCTTGCTTCTCATTAAAAACCTTCGTATTTCATGGGCGTCGTTTATCACACACTTCGATCTTTCTTTCAATTGTTGGTCGGTCAGCGTATTTGGTTCAGTTTCCAAAGTCTGGCTACTGGCCAAGTCCGGAGTAGACTTAACGGTCTGCTCCGGGCTTGTGTTCACCCTCGCAATGTCTTCTGTATCTTTGGTTTCGTTTTTCTTTTCTTTGGCTTCTTCTTCTTTTCGGTATTCTTCCTCTATTTTTTTCTTTCGGTCTTGTTTTCTTTGGTTTTTGGTTCTTTTCTTTTAGGCTTCTATACAAAGTATAGCAAGAAGCCTTATGATCTGACTCCGTGTCCGTCTGTCTGTCCGTCCGTCTGTCCGTCCGTCTGTCTGTCCGTCCGTCTGTCCGCATAATTCAAAAACATACAGAGCGTTTCAAATCGTGTTGGAAATACTCTGTGTGTATAGAGGTCTAAGAACTGGGTAGCCAGTGCGCTACTTTTATTTCTTTGTGTCATCACTATCGGTTTCTATTTCTTTTACTTGGGTCATGTCAAGTTCTTTCGCTTTTTCCTTCAGAATCGTATCAAGGTCGTACCCGTCACTTTCCTCGCTCGACGAGGAGTCGGCGGTGTCCATTTGAATCGTAAGTTCTTTCCTTTTTTTGCGATTTCTTTTTGATTTTATAAGGAACGTTTGTTCCTCATCACTTTCTTCGGTATTTTCGGGAGTTTCCCGACCTCTTTTATTTTTCGCGTTTTTTCGCGACTCGTCTATGCTCTGGCTTCTCGTTATTCTGGTCTTTTCCGGTGGTTTTTTCTTTGGGTTTTGTTCTTCATCTTTATCTCTACCTTTCACGATGGTTTTGGATTCGAGGATTTTTATTTTTGGATCTTTTTCAACCATATCGTCGTTTTTCTTCTCTCTTTCGCTTCAGTCGTGGGACAGACAATTGAAGTTAATTTATTTATAAAAATAAAAAACATTTTGAAGTTGTTGCCAACCTCATCAGAAAATGGACCCTGCAAATTGGCGGGGAGTTCATGTTTTCATTACAATTATAGAATCATTCTTAGAGATTTTTTATCAAGTTCTGGTCGTTTTTATGAATTTTTTAATCGGGTTTCAAACCGCGTGTCATTCGGTATATTGTGACATACATATAATCTGCCTATTTTTGATATGTTGTTTTCTGATTTGTTTTATGTTTCAGGTTTCCATACTGGATTGCGTGGGCGTTTTTATTTCATCAATGTTGGTAAGTATTCGTTTTCATTTCTTGATTTTGGAGTCTGTTTTTCATTTTCGATCGTTATTTGGCTTTTTGGGTACACTCAAACCTTATTTCTTATCAGGGTTATTAGTTTTTAAGATTAGATCTCATTGGTCACGGTTATTTCTCTCGTTGTCAATAGTGGTTGCTATGGATTGTGCAAGGGCCATAAGGCGGGCTTTATACACTTTACACAGGATTGATCCTGTGGAGTGCTTGTTGTCACTGAGCTTCGCTCTGACACAGTTGACGCATACATGCTTAGCAAGTTCCTTTTGCACTACACAGTCACGTGAAGCGTGTTCTGTTGAGGTGCAAAAGGCGCATGTTTCATTTCCTTTGCAAAATTTGGCTGTGTGGCCAAAACGTTGGCATTTATAACATCGGACAATTCCGATGTGATTCCGTACCCGGTAGCTTTTCCAAGCCACTCTGAATTTACCCTCCTTTATTATTGCTTCATGGACCAGGGGGTGAACCTCCAGGATCCATTTGTTGTGAGTTCTTCCTCTGGTATGTACGGGATTGGCTCTTTTGAGCCAAGAAATCCCGGCCATATTGACCACCTCGGGAAAACTCCTTTCTATTTCCGCTGTGATTTGATCCTTAGAGACGGATTTGTCCACCATCTGTATAGCAATTGATGGCCAGGTAGCTGAAGGCTCCCGGGCCATCAATTGGTTCTCCGCTAGTAGAGTGCTGCCTACTAGTTTCTTGACGGAAGGGTGGGAGGATTCCACCACAACACTTTTGTTTTTCGTCAGATAGAGCCTATCTGCTTTTATGCCAAGGTCTTCCGCTCTGATGCTAGTCAGGGCGGATTTCGTGTTTTCTGCTGACTGGAATGAGCTACCCTCTTCAGGGTAGACAATTACTTTGTATTTCTTGTGTGTGCTCCGGGGGTTGCTGATGGCAGCCCTCTTCATTGCTGTCAGGTATTTCTTGGGTGGGTTGTGCTTCGTGGATTCTTCCTTAGGGGAGGAATCCGTTTCCTTGGGTTCCCGGATCTTGAGGAGGTTCGGGGGGTTGGACTCTGCCAGATTTTCCTTAGGTGGGTTTTGCTTTATGGGTTCTTCCTGAGGGGAAGAATTTGTTTCTTTGAGTTGCCGGACCTTGAGGAGGTTCGCGGGGTTGGCAGGGGCAGGAACCGCCTCTGCTGTATTTACTTTGGACGGAGGAAGGGTGGCTGAAGGCTCACCCGTCCCTCGTTTGTTGTTATTGCCCTTCAATATGAATAGTAGAAGTTTAAAGGTGCTTTCTTTCATATCTTCTAAATTTTTTAGTGTGTTTTTCCTTTCGTCGAGTTCTTCTTTGCTTAATATGATGAATTTCATTATTTTATGCGCGGCGTTCGATATGTTGGAAAATATTTCTTTCGTCCATTCTGTTATTCCCAAATGGCTTTCACTTGGTGTTTCTGTTTCTTCTATTCCATGTTCTTCTTTATTTTCTTGCATCGCCTGTAGGGTTCTGGACAATGTTTCGATCAGCTTTGTGGATATTTCCAAATTGTATTCACTTTGTGTCTTTTCAGTTTCATAATTTTTTGTTTCATTACTGTTTTCACTTAGCGTTTCTGTCTCTTGTTTTTCTTTTTCTTGCTTCGCCAATCTGGCACGTTTCCTTTGGTTTTTGTTTGGTTTCTTTTTTGCTTCCTTTCGAATTTTTCCTTGTTTTTCGTTGTCCGAGCTATTGTTTTCTTCATCTTCAAGTGTGGACCATTCTTTGGGCCACTCGTGGGGACTTTCTTCTTCGTCTGTCTCAGGATTGTTTCTACGTGTCTTTTCATTTTCTTCGATTTTTGCTGATGAGGCCATATTAGACGATTTCGACTTCTCACTTTTCTTCTATTGAACTTCTATTGGACTTGGCCTTTTATAATAAGAGATGGTAATTTTTAAGATAATTAATTTTAAGTTGGTTTCCATCCAAATGCTAAAAAATGATGCGTAGGCCGGAAGACGCGCACGTAACAACGATAAAAAAATTAGTGATACCCAAAAACAAATTAAGAGAAAAAACAAAAAAGAAAACGAAATAACTAAGGATAATAAATAATAGACGAGCAGTTATCATTTTGAGAGCGTACCGGACGGACGTGTTCAAATTCCTTTTCCAAAAAATGAAATATTGTGAGTTGAATTAATCAACCAGAGTTCGGGTGTGACTTATCATCGATTATAAAGATAAATATTGGTTATCTGATCAACATTCGATTAGAAGATTAGAAGTGAGTAGAAGATTTCGCAAAGACGAAGTTTCTCACAAGGCTGTTCGTACGGACTAAGGTTCCGTGTTTTTCCTACGGGGAAAGGTTTGGAATAGCAATTTAACTGGAACTGTCTCATGTCAGGGACATAGACATTGCAGATTACAATTTGGACCAGGCGATACTTAATCAAGAAGAAAAGTGAATGTGCGTATATTGTTGTGCTATACGCCCAGCCGGGTCACCATCATAAATAAAGGTTTGGATTAATTTTAGGATAGTTCTAAGTTTGTTCATTTTTTTAATTGAGTTTGATTTTTATGTTCCATTCATGTGTTTAGTATCCATAATAAATCTGTTAGCTGAACCGATTGTGTTTCTTTTGAGCTGCTGCTATTAGCAATTTGTAAAGTGAGGCAACGACGGTAAGGCAACGAAGGGAAGATACCCTGCGATTAAGAGTCGCATATAAGGTAAGTGCTCAAGGTTTGTTGTTCCTCGTCATCAAAACAAACAAAGGAGCACGAGGACGCAACAATAGATATCAATTTATAGATAAAATCGTAAGCTATAACTTTCTTTCCTTGCTAAATTTTGATTTATAGATCCATTTTTGCGTAATATGCAAAAATGTAAGATTATAGAGCTGCTACCGATCGTATTTTATGTAGTGGGTGAAAAAATTTGAATTTTTGATCCATGAAAAAATACGCATCGGATGTAGAATTTTATTTTCTGTCGATTGACGCAAACCACAAGTCTCTATGTCTTCCCGTTTTTAAGAAAAAAAATAATAAAATATGCAATTGCGCACTCCACCTCTTTGAGTAGGAGATGAAGGTGCCACCGCGGGTTTTCGAGGTGGGTCTGTCCCAAAATATCTTTATTTTGACTTACTCCGCGCATGTTTAAGAGAATTTGCATTTACTCAGAAGGGGAAATACCATCCATCAATTTTAAAAAATAAGTTCAAAAATTCGGTTGGGGTATTGAATTAATCAATTTTCATTAATAAATTATGTAAGGAGGAAGAACACGCAAGCCAGAAAGGCACCGGGTTTTGGCAACATTCAGGGAGCCTTTCTTAGGATCGAACTGGTCTGAAGTAAGAAATAAATACAACATCGAAGACCTGAGTCCCGACACCTTAGAAACAGAAATGCTATCATTAAAGGATGTTTGGGACAGAGTCAGTGGCGTAGCTAGCATGGCTGACACCCGGGGTGGATTTCATGGGTGTCATCCCTACCTAGGCTTATGACCTATTTTTTAGAGGTTGCACCCAGGGAAAAAACTATGAGGCCAACACAAGTAACCAATAGGATTTACCATTTTTCCATAGGCGGTTTGCTCGTTCGAAAGGTGTTACCTCTAAAACCTTAAAAAAAAAACAAAAAAGGTCACTCGTTTTTGTTTTTAAAAACCAAGAAACGAGGTAATTTTAGTCAGGAAATTTAAATAATTTGGGGTTCACCGCCCCTCCCTAGCTACGCTACTGACAGAGTTGCTGATGCCTTAACTGAGATCATCCATACCAAGCTGGACGATGAGAAGGTCATCGAAGCAGCTCATCTGGGTTCAGGTCACGAAGACTAAAAAATACCCTTATTGACGAAAAGCAGAATAATAAGAATATGAGACAACAACATCGCAGGTTGACAGCTGAAGAAATTCCGAGAGGTGAATCCGGCTGTTACCGGGGAGGGGGTTTTAGTGAGTAAGAATCTCACACTACCATTCCAGATTGGGGTAGTGCCTATGAGGGTTCTCCCTCCTCTGCACTTGGAAAAAAAATCCTTTCTTAAAAAGGTCTACGTTGTCATCAAAACCGTGATAATGGATATTTACAACTCGTGCTTAAAAATTTCTTATTTTCCCAAACTGTGGCAAGTAGGAGTCCCACGGATCCTACTTAATAGGCCAGATGAGGAAACAAGCAGCATTAAAAATTACAGGCCGACCACGCTTCTTCCAGTGTTCGGCAAAATTTTAGAAAAGCTCATAAAAACAAGAATTCTTGAGAGTAATACCCCTTATCACGACCGGTGTCAATAAGGCTTCGTGGAAGGCAAAAGTACAACCCTAGCACTTAAACATTTTTATGAGAAAATCGACACCTAGGAGATGAAGAATAGGAATGGCTAAGGGTATCTTCCTAGCCGTCATCTTCTACGACATCTCCGGGACGTTTAACAATCTTTGGAACCTTCCCTTTTGGACCATTATTTGAAACAACCCAAAGAAGACGGCACGTGGGAATTTGATTATGCGGATGACATAGTGACCGTCCGTCGTCACGGGGGAATCTAGAAATGAATTGTCAATTAAATTGCAAAACTGTGTAAATAACTGGTACAAGCACGTGAAACTTAAACTCTCGGAAACAAAGACTATATGTATAGATTTATCGAGCACTCTACATTCCGGACATAATCCGTCTTCCAACTTCCCTAATCGCTTAAGGTGCCGGCCAAACTCGCCATGCCCGGTGAGGAGATAGGCAAGGTGGTTAATCCTACCCACCTCACCTTCATCCCACCTTCATTGCCATTCGGATAGTATCAGTTTTGTTCATGCGTTTCTTGATGTCTACCCTGTACTTAAAGTTTAGGGGGGTTGATTTCTTCTCCCAAAACGTGGATGCTTTCTTGTTTCTGACTTTACGCCATGACAGTAATCGCAACAGTAACAGGTCGATTGAATGGATACCCGCCAAAACACCCGCAGCTAGGGCCGACACAGTCCTATAACATTTTGCAACCACTCGACAACAAAATCTATAGCACGATATCAGCCGAGCTTGTGTTTATCCTTGATTCTGTGTATCCAGATCTCGCTTCCGTAAGTCATGATAGTGTAAGAAAATTGCGAAAAAAAATCCAAAATCGGTTTTGTGCGATTTTTCGACGGATTTCGTTAGGTAATTGCTCGTACTTTAACATACTAAAAACGTCATCTCGGAACCCTGAGCTTCTTACCAAATTCTTCGTCTGAAGTTGAAATTTTTTATGAAGGAGTGAAAATTATGTTTTTCGGCAAAATATTTTTAAACAAATTTCTATTGCAGCTAGGTATATTGTTATTATATAACTCATTAAAAAAATTAAAAACACTTAAAATATTTTAACAACATCCTCGAAATCATGAAAAAAAAAGTTTCCTAAAAATGGTCAGGGGGTTCTGATTTTTGGATATGTTTTAAGGTTTTGAGTTCTAATAATAACTCTGAGTTGGGCACCTCGGCGACCGCCCAGAAGTGCCCCCATTTAAAAAAAAAATGGCGAAAACAAAATATATTATTTTCGCAATATTTCCTTACCAATTGACTTTAGGGCGAAAATGACTTCTATAAATCTTATAGAGAATAAAATTTACTACAACTTCTGTCTAAGGTATTTTTCTCTAAGTCCAATAGTTGCTGAGCGCCAGCACTGTTAACTTTTTGAATTTGTTACATTTGTTGTAACATCTGTGGTTACATTTTTGAAGATTTCAAAAACGCTCGATTTTGACCTGACTTTTTTTATAATAGAGTATATAATAATAGACCTGATCATATAATAGACTTTTTTTAGAGAGAGTAACCAAAAATTATAAAAAAGTCAGAGCAAATTCGAGCGTTTTTGAAATTTTCTAAAATGTGCTCTATTTAACAGTGCTGGCGGTCAGCAACTATTAGACTTAGAGAAAAATACCTTAGATAAAAGTTGTAGTAAATTTTGTTCTCCATAAGATTTATAGCAGTCATTTTTGTCCTAAAGTCAACTGGTAAGGAAATATTGCAAAGAAACATTTTGTTTTCACAATTTTTTTAAAATGGCGGCACTTCCGGGCGTTCTCCGAGGTCACCAACTCAGAGTTTTTATTAGGACCCCAAACCTTAAAACATATTCAAAAATCAGAATCCCCTGACCATTTTTAAGAAACTCTTCTTTTCATGATTTCGAGGATGTTAAAATATTTAAGTGTTTTTAATTTTTTTAATGATTTATATGATAACAATATAAGTAGCTGAAATAGAAATTTGTTTAAAAATATTTTGCCGAAAAACATAATTTTCACTCCTTCAAAAAAATTTTCAACTTCAGACGAAGAATTTGGTAAGAAGCTCAGGGTTCCCAGATGACATTTTTTAGTATGTTCAAGTACGAGCAATTACCTAACGAAATCCGTCGAAAAATCGCAGAAAACCAATTTTGGATTTTTTTGATCAAAATGTGCCCAATTTT
This sequence comes from Podabrus alpinus, assembly GCA_932274525.1. Taxonomy (NCBI): domain Eukaryota; kingdom Metazoa; phylum Arthropoda; class Insecta; order Coleoptera; family Cantharidae; genus Podabrus; species Podabrus alpinus. Next base: position 88,362,488 of record OW026455.1, on the reverse strand, counting down.
CTTACACTATGATGGGGACTACTACATTTGTGGCTTTTTGCCACAAACGTAGTTGACATGAGGCTGCATCGATAGATATTCATCTATGAGGACACCAAGGTATTTGTATTCCCGTACCACTTTTATTTTCTCACCATTTAGCATGATTCTTAAGGCAAAATTATGAACCCGCTTAGGGTACAAGCACATGATCGAAAAGTACATGTGTGTGGGGTCGGGTACAGTTCGGCGCAGCCGTTTCAGCGTAGCCGTTAAGGCGCAGTCGTTTCGTCGCTGGTACAGTTCGACGCAGCCGTTTCGGCACGAATACGGTTCGGCGCAGACCCCATTCGGCGCGAGTACAGTTCGGCGCAGTCCCTATTTGGCGGGAGGCCGGTTCGGCGCAAACCCGTTTTGGTGCAAATCCGATGACACATTCTAATATATGGCAGTACATTAATGGGCTAAAAAAAATTCAAACACGTCAAGATGTTGCTTATGAGCGTCTTGTTGCTGGAAATCCTCCACCCTTGAAATTGAAAAAATACAGAGACGCGGACAGAAGAATCGCAACACTGGTGGAAGATTTTGAGAATCGGGATATTATCGATTATTTACGCGAATTGGCGCATAATTTTGCTATGCGCGAATAATTTTGTTTTTATATATTGCTGTGATGCAAGCTACCGAGCCAACACAAAACATAAAATTTCTACTTCAATTTAATGTAATAAATAAAATTTGACCCACTTAAAATTACACAGATTGAAAAGATAAACCGTTTGCACTATTTTTCAATATTATGAGGAAATAAAGATCTTTAAAGATTGAAACACTAGATATAAGGCTGTTAGATAAATTCATTAAAGATATTGCCACATCAAAATTTTATAAAAAAGGATATTTAGATCAGAAATAGTAGTTTTGTTGAATATTGTTATCAGCAGAAACATAACCAATAATTTGATAACATAAAAATTGAATTTGCTTTATGAATAACTTATTGTGTATAAAACTGATTATATCCACTTGTGTTAAATAATTTGCTCTATGTAATGATCATAATTTGGTTCTGTGAATCCATAAAAAGGTCAATAATGCTCAAATTCGTTTGAAAGGTGATAACAAATTTTCTTGATAAGAAATGTTCAAATATCCATCTAAATTGTGCCTACTAAAAGTGCTCCTGTATTTGAAAACGTCTGGAAACCATTGGACAATTCATCACATCAGATATGGAAGCGATCCTGAAAATTTGAAAGTATTTAGACAAAATAAAAATTTATGAAGTATGGAAATGACTTACACAAAACCAAAATTCGACCAATTCTTCGAATTTTGCGCAGGAAATTATCAGTTGTATTTTAACGCTTGAAAGTGCAGGACGTGTGTGGTTCCAAAGTGAACAACCCAAATTAAAATCATCCAGATGTTCAACGCGCCGAATATTTATTAAAAGTTAGATTATGTGCAATATCTAAAATGGCTACCGATTAGTTGATACATCTCATCACCAATAATGTGTTAAATTGCGACTCACCTTTTGAATATCCTGGAAGCAAATATCTCCAAACAACTCACCCACATTACGGAAAATTAAAGCAACTGATCAACAAGTATCAATCAATAAATCAACGCCGCACAATCACTTTAAAAACAGGAGCAACTTTATTATCAACATCCACAAATGCGACGTAGTTGAGTGCAACGCAACGGAGTGAACGCAAATCGTAATAGTGTTCAGTGCGCATGCTTTTTAAAAACAAGCAGGATATTTGAAACAGGTATATGAAAAACTTATTATTTTATTAAAATTGGGCCCTCAGCGCATTAAAATAGGACGTGACGAACTAATCGCACCATCCTCATCAAAAATTTCAATAAACATTTTTCTATTATTTATTACTTTTCGACGAACAAAATTTTACTTAAAAACATTTAAACCCGTTACTGGAAAGCGGAGGCTTTGAATTTGATTCAGGACAAACCAATTAGAAGAGGAAGCAGGAAGTTTTTGGATCTACGCATTTCGACTTTATTTGATATTTAATATATATTGTAATTTCCACAGATAAAAATTTATCTGTAAATTGTTTATAAAAATTTGAGCGCATGCGATTTAATATTTTGGTCAATATAAAATTATTTTTGATTTAAATGCAACTTTTATTAATTCAAACACGACAGTGAAGTATTTCAATTTTTGAGATCATAAAAGCAAAGGTGAATTCTGTTTATCTTTCCATACAATTATTTCTTCTACAATTTTCATTTCTGTTACTCGCGGAAGACGGCTTTGTATAGGAACCGCATTGAGAACGAACAGAACGGGCTGTACATTGCAATGATGGAATCTAAGGAGAAATTCCTGGAAACATTGAAAAAGGCCAAACAGGCCAGTTGGCAAAAGTTCGTCGAGGACGACCTTGTACCTAATCCCTGGGGGGTTACTTACAAATTAGCTGCAAGAAAATATAAGGGGAAAAACATCCTCACCACCTTCAGTGGCGGGGACGGGAGGATAACGGAAACGCCGGAAAAGACCCTAACCTACCTCATGAACGGTCTACTCCCCGACGACGATCGAAACTCCGATGCAACGGTGGATCACCAAACCATGCGGTCGGATTTCGAAAATCTGAGGGGCGTGCCGGACATGGCGCAGATTAGGGAGGTCGAAAGCGACGAGCTGGATGACCTAATCAGGACGACGCAAGCCAGAAAGGCACCGGGTTTTGACAACATTCAGGGATCTTTTCTTAAAAAACTCTATGTTGTCATCAAAAACGTGTTAATGGGTATTTACAACGCGTGCATTAAAGTTGCTTATTTCCCCAAGCTGTGGCAGAGGGGGGTCCTCAAGATCTTACTCAAGAACCCAGATGGGGAAACAAGCAACATCAAGAACTACAGGCCGATCACCCTCTTGCCGGTGTTCGGCAAAATATTGGAAAAAATAATGAAAAGAAGAATTCTAGAAAGTAATACCCCTTACCACGATCGGTGCCAACATGGCTTCGTGGAAGGTATGAGTACCACAACCGCCCTTAAGGCATTCTACGAAAAAATAGATACTACGGAGATGAAGCGGAAGAAAGCCAAGGGTTTTCTCGCGGTAATCTTCTACGACATCTCCGGAGCTTTTGATAACATGTGGTGGCCAGCCCTGTTCCGCTCGCTGAGCGAAAAAGGGCTCCCTCACAGGTTAAAGGTCATGATCAAAAGCTACCTTTCAGCCCGGGAGGTGACTCTCACCTCCGGGGTCTCAAAGGTAGGGAAAAGATCCACGAAGGGATGTCCACAGGGCTCGGTCCTCGGCCCGATCCTGTGGAACTCACTTCTGGATCATTATCTAAAGAAAGACAAACAGGAGGGTACTCATACCTTCGCGTACGCGGATGACATCGCGACCGTCGTCACGGCGGATTCCCGAATCCAACTGCAAGAAAAACTTCAAACGTGCGTCAACGAATTAAGCGGATGGTGCAAGGACATGAAACTCGCTCTCTCGGAAACGAAGACGAAGATCATGTGCTTGTATCCGAAGCGTGTTCATAATTATGATTTAGATGTCAGACTTAACGGAAAGAAAATAAAGGTGGTAAGGGAATATAAGTACCTTGGGGTCCTTATTGACGAAAACCTATCGATGCAACCGCATGTAAACTACGTTTGCGGCAAAGCCAGTAAACTAGTCCATGCGCTGCATCGAATGGCAAAAAGCGGTTGGAACCTGGACACCTCGAACTCTATGCGAAGGATCTACCAGGGGGCGGTAGTCCCCATCTTGGCTTACGGAAGCGAGATCTGGATACATAGAATAGGGGATAAGCACACGTTGGCCCGGCTGATATCGTGCTATGGATTTTGCTGTCGCGTGATAGCAAAATGTTATAGGACTGTGTCGGCCATAGCCGCGGGTGTTTTGGCAGGTATCCACCCAATCGACTTAGAACTCTTACGATTACTGTCATGGCGTGAAGCCAGAAACAAGAAAGTAACCACCTTTATGGGGGTAAGAATATACCCGAAAGATTACAAATACAGAGTGGACATCAAAAGAAAAATGGAGGACATAATCCAAAAAAAATGGCAACAAAGATGGGACGATGGACTGGTAGGTAGAATTACCTACCAATTCATCCCCAAGGTAAGTAATAAAATAATGAACAATTCCTTCCAGATGACGCAGATGCTAACCGGACATGGCGAGTTCGGCCGACACCTCAAGAGATTGGGGAAATCGGTGGACGGACTATGTCCGGCGTGCGATATTCTCGATGAACCTACACATCGGATACGGGAGTGCGATTTGTACATGCAAGAACAGTTGGAGCTGGCGGCCTATCATGGCATCCATCTCCCTGCACAACTGGACGAGCTGTACGAAGAAACACCACCCGACCTGATGTGTAAGTTCCTCGAGAACAAGACCATCAACATAACTGAAAACGAAGATCTAATCATATAAATTAACAACCCGACAAGGAAAAAGGTTTGGGTGTAACCTAAAAAAATCGATAAAAGTGATTAAATCAAAAGAGAAAAAGACACCAAACCAATACATGAAAAACTTATACTTAACAAACAAGTCACGATGGAAAAATGCCCACGCAATCCCGATATGGAAACCTAAAAAAGAAAAATTATTAGAACCACAAACTACACAAAAACTAGGCAGATTAATTGTTAGTTACAATAGTAAATACGATACACGGTTTGAAACCCGGAGAAAATTCATACAGAAACCTACTTGAACCAGCAATATTAATTTTGATAAATTATTTTATTTTTATGACAACATGAATGTCCTGCCAATATGCAGGATTAAGTTTTAGATTGGCAATGCTAATCCGTTTTTTTATTCTAAATAAATAAACTTCAATTGAATCCACTATACCTTGAGGGAATCTCAACCGCTGAGCACCTCGAAAATTTCAATTTTCAATTTAAAAATTTTTCTTTCATATTTGAAAGAGGCGCCCAACAAAGAACCGAGACGTGCCATTTTATCATAGAAAGTTCACAGCAATATGTTAGAAGCAATGAAAATCCTACGAAAGCCGACCCTGATCAGTATCTGGAGACACTGATCAACAAGATGGAAATCATACAAGAGCCGGTCCTGGCCAATGGAAATCCTACGAAAGCCGACCCTGATCAGTATCTGGAGACACTGATCAACAAGATGGAAATTATGCAAGAGCCGGTCCTGGCCAATATCAGGACGTTTGAAATGAACAAATGATTAAATGTGTAAAACTTACTTTTATCTAAGTTATCAAGTTGGTAACCTACTCTAACTTGATAACCCAAGTAAAAAGTAACTAAGAATATTAAGTTTGTCAGAGAGATAGAGTGAACGTAATAAAAGTGATATTCGATATCGGTGAGTTGTGTTTAATTTTATTTAATTTGATCGCCCATTCAAAGCTCGCGCTAACATCAGAAGTGTGGATTCGAACTCAACGTTTAACCACGGAAGATTTTTTTTCTCATTTACTCCGTTTGTATTACTTGTTGAAATCATCAATTGGACATATTATGGATAGCCATCAGGATCAGATCAATACTGAGGGGCACGATGCTGAAAGTGGTTTTATGAACTTGAACTTTGAACAATATATGAAGACGTTTTTCAAAGAAATTACCAGTTTTCGTCAAAAGCCAATAACTGAAAGCGAACAACACTCATTCAATTTACCAACGCATAATCCAGACGAGAGCAAGTTTTCAACGGAAGAATGGATCAACCGAAGTGTAAAAACGATATGATACTCAAGAGGTGATGGCCAACCGAAAACCAAAGGATGGCCCTGTATGTAGCTGGTGTAAACGACCGGGGCATGACGAATCAAAGTGTTTTAAAAAGATTGGATATCCTCAAATACGTTGCCTGAATACTTCCCGATGCGAAATAATGCCCACCGCAAACGCCTTGAATGATGGTCAGAACCAAAGTTTCACGTACGTAATAGATTCGGGAGCAGATTGTTTGGTAATCAGCGAGAAGGTAGTAAAAGCAATCAACGGAAAAGTGAGTCTGACCAGACTAACGATTGAAGGATATGAAACGAATGTAGAAACCATTGGACGATGCCGGCTGTACGTGGCCCTACGAGAAGCAAAACTGGAGATCGAATTCATCGTGTTACCAAACGGAATCATCCCTGGTATGGATGCACTAATTGGCTGGGAAACGATCAAACGCCCTGGACTCGAGATAGTTGTGAGGAAATACGGACTGGATTTAGCACTTACTTCGCACGCGAATACCAAGATACGAAGCATACAAGAAAAGAAAATATGGTCAGGATTGGACGAGAACTGGAAAAACAAAATACAGAAGTTATTGGACTCGACTTGCGACCAGATACCGCAAGCTGTAACTACTGGGAAATTTAAAAGATTCAACAGCACAGGTTTATCTGGATGACGTGATGATCGCCTCCGAAACCGTGAAACAGGGATTCGAATATTTGAAGTAAACGCTGGAAGTACACAGAAAGCAGGATCTGGTAAGTTGGGTTATTATGAAAATTATTTAGTGACGAGTTCACGGTACACCCCTAACGGTGTAGAGATATGAAAGACCACCCTTAACGGTGAAAAATTCATGGTTCTACCCTTGGTGGTAATAAAGTTTGTTTTTGGTCTCAATTGTATTCAATGGTTTTGGTCTCAATGAATTCATGGTTCTACCCTTGGTGGTAATAAAGTTTGTTTTTGGTCTCAATTATATTCAATGGTTTTGTCCTCAATGAAATTCATGGTTCTACCCTTGGTGGTAATAAAGTTTGTTTTTGGTCTCAATTATATTCAATGGTTTTGGTCTCAATGAAATTCATGGTTCTACCCTTGGTGGCAATAAAATTTGTTTTTGGTCTCAATTGTATTCAATGGTTTTGGTCTCAATGAAATTCATGGTTCTGCCCTTGGTGGTAATAAAATTTATTTTTTGGTCTTAGTTGCATTCAATGGTTTTGGTCTCAATGAAATTCATGTGGTTCTGCCCTTGGTGGTAATAAAATTTGTTTTTGGTCTTAATTACATTCAATGGTTTTGGTCTCAATGAAATTCATGGTTCTACCCTTAAGGCCGTGTGACACTTGTATAAATTTGCGTGTAGATTTACGTGTAGATTTCTACACCGTGTAAAACACGTAAATTTGCGTGTAGATTTTGTTGCAAATCTGCTAGCAAATAGTGTGTTTGCCACTTGTGTAAAAATTTACACGTAAATTTACAATTTGCACACGCGCATTCTGGTCAATTGAAAATGTTTAGTATTAAAAGAAACGTGATAATGGATTCGAATTGGCAATTAACGCTTATATATTCTGCTATAATCACAGTAGCAGCAGGTATTGGGGTTGTAGTAAGGAATGAAGGAATTAAAAAAAAACGAAAAAACCTCAGGTTTGGCTTCCCGCACTACGTTTAAAATTGTCGATAAAGCTTCATTCCGAGCATATTTATTTTTGTAGCTTTTATTCTTCGCCGCATATAAGCATGGGAATTTTTGATATTCGTTTAATTAAATGGTAACTTGCTCTTGCGACCACGTCATTATATTCAAAGCACTTTAATAATCGAATTAAGAAATCTAAACATTTATATAGCATATTTTATAACCAAACTTTTACCAACTGTCACAACACAACACAAGAAAAAATAGACCACACCTTCGAATATTCTTCTGCGCAATTTTACACGCACAACTTGCGAAAAAATATAAAAATATTTCTATAAAATATTTACACGTAAATTTACACGCAAATTTACGTATTTTACACGGTGTAGAAATCTACACGTAAATCTACACGTAAATCTACACGCAAATTTACACAAGTGTCACACGGCCTTTAGTGGTATAATAAGATTTAAATGGTATGAGAACACAAGCGAACGAAAATGATGGTCTTCTTTCTGTTTTTATTTGATGAAAAAAAATGATGACTGTTTTTATTTTTAATAAGAAGATGACGGCCGGGGGAGTCCCCCGCGCCAGCGAAAATGATGCCCGGGAAGAATCCCGGGCCAGCAAAAATGATGCCCGGGGAGAGCCCCGGGCCAACGAAAATAATGCCCGGGGAGAGCCCCGGGCCAGCGAAGATAACGACCGGGGGAGCCCCGTGCCAGCTAGATTAATTAATCTCATTAACAGGTTTTCACCAAAAACAGTGACGAGGACGTAACAATCGCAGGATGGCCGTGTTAAAAGCAACGAAAACCATACAAAAGCCGACCCTGATCAGTATCTGAATACACCCGCATCAGCTAGACACGCAAGACCGCCACGAATGGAATAATGTTGGTAGAAATACGCTGATGGACAAGAAATTGTAACAAACCGCCCGTTCATTTTATTCATAATTACTATACAAATATTTAAGTTTGTATAACCTACTTCCGACATCGGTAATTTATATGTTTAAACTAACTGAGGTAAAAAATTAAAATACCGCACTTATTGTAAAAGAAAAATATACATCTTAGGTAAATAATTTTAAACACCCAGTACATTGATTTAACTAAGAAACGTTTTGCTATAATTAAAAATATCAGGGGTATAATATAAATATCAGGAGAGATTATCAAGAATACACCGCCAAAAGATTCGTTTTAAGAAATATTCAAATTCTTCATAAGGCGTGATTCCAACTTAATGCCTCATTTGCTTTAACGAGGTTAGGAATTATATTTTAAATTAAGAAATACAAAATCTGTGGGAAAACTACACTATTCACATGCGAATCAGTCACACACGTGCAGGGAAGTAAGTTTTGAGTTATCCAATTAATAAGACAACCCTCTTCCAAAGTTAAGGGAAAAAGCACACCCGCAATTGGTCAAAGAATTCAAATCGAAGGCGTAATATTAATATTCAGAAACGGGGACAAGTTTATAAAATACCCCGGGAGCGAATCGAGAGTGAGTCAGTGTGGTAGTAACACGTTTCGCGCTTTGATTGTTTCATTCAGTAACCCAAAACGGGTGAATTTTATTTCAAGAGTTAATCCGAACTCTACCCAAATCGGACTTCACATATTCAAGTGTAAATTTTTCTAAGTCAAGTGAAAGAGTCAGTTAATCATAATTTTATTCATTGAAACTTCGGTAGTTCGAGAACCGCGAATAAATAATTTCTTTAAAGTGATAAAGGTTCAATATTTTAAAATCATTTTTGCTTGTCATTAACTTTTAATCACTAAACGAAACGATTGTGTTAAACGAAAAAGTGTAACCATCTGGGATTACAATAAGGATATATCATCTCAAACCTTACCACCCTTGGAGCACAGGATTTTTGTAATAAATAAAATAGGTATTGTGACTTTTAGTTAACTTAATGCTTGTAACCAATTTTTCTTTGTATTATATGTGTGTGGAATTTTACTACCCTATTAATTAAAATTATCAAATTATAACCGTTTACATTATTTCTGAAATAATTGTGTAATTTGTGTAATTCTTGTAAAATATTTAATTTTTGTTCAATATACGCAATTATACCAAATTTAAATCTTTAATTGTTCGTTACTCCAACGATCAACTAGTAATTAGTAAAGTGTAAGTTATTTCTCTGGGTTTTCCTACGACTTCCAAAACCATAGAAGAGGCACGTTACCTTAATTCAAACACCAAGGTCCAGTGAAGTTGAAAGGTAGTCAACTTAGAGGTTTTCTTAATTCTATCCTCCGGGCTTAACCCACAAGGTGCTCAAGGACCGAATCAAACCCTTTAATTCAAACGGGGTTTCAGTTTTGTTACATGTCGACATTGAAAGGATTAAATTACAATAACGCTACCCAGAGTTATTACAAAATCAATGGACGCCATGAATTCACCGAAAACTAGTTACGAGGACGTAACAATCGCAGGATGGCCGTGTTAGAAGCAATGAAATCCTACGAAAGCCGACCCTGATTAATACCTGGACAACACTGATCAACAAGATGGAAATTATACAAGAGCCGACCCTGACCAATATCAGGACGTTTGAAACAAACAAATTATCAAATGTGTAAACTTGCTTTTATCTAAATTATCAAGTTGGTAACCTTCTCCAACATGATAACCCAAAGTAAAAAGTAAGTTTAGTGGTTAAGTTTTTTTGAAAGAAAATAAATTGAAGTATTAACGGTTATCCAGTGTTTTAATTCGAAGAATCATAGAGTGATTCTAACATGCATAACTAATTTAAACAATTTTTTATGTTTTAATTTGGTATCTTTGTCATTTGTTAAAAATTTTGCACAACTTTTGGGGTAAATAACGCCCCCCCATTTTTAAAAATATTGAATAATTCGAACTACTTTTTTTATTTCATTAAATATGAAACCTCCTGTATGTATTAGTTCATTTAGCAAGCATATGGATTTTCTGTTCGTAAATAGAAAATAGTTTGTATTTTTGTACTAACATATTTTTTATTATTAAAAATGTTTGTGATAAAAAAATACCAATGTATTGGTAAAACTCAAATTAAAATCAAATAATCGATAAGTATTAAGTGATGGTATTTTTCAATAAAATTGTTTGGAATGGCGGTTGGAAATACAAGACATTTTCAAGATTCTTTGTTCAGGGAAATACATAAAAATAGTTGGTTGACTCACATTTCGTTAAAGGATTCTAGAAAGGTTGGTGTGATTCTCTTTAAGTCCAACGATGCGATTTTTGTTTGTTTTCTTTTAGAAGAAACAAAGGTTTTGGACGGTGTTTTGTGTTCACGATGAGATGGATGCATACTTGGAGACTTATAGCGACAATAAATTGGTTATATTACACAAACCAATTAATTTTATAACGTTAAGCGAAACCAAATATGTTTCACCTACCATTTGTCCCCACGAACATGAATTTGAATTTGTGATAAACTTAAAAAATGAGTTAATAAGACTGGCTGCTTCAACTCGAGAACTGATGTTGGATTGGGTGGAAATGCTTAGAATAAAATTGCATCAACTACAAATATTGAAACCGAAAGAAAATTTGTATAGTAAATTACCCGAGTTGAAAAGTGCACCGCTACTTCCTACACGTGATCCTAACTCACCATTACCACCACCTCCTTCTTCGATACAGTTGACTTTGCCACCTGGAGTAGAACACACAACTGTTTCGGAGTTACCTAGTGGTAGTTCGACTTCTGCAGATTCAGGGTAATTATTATTATTTTATGCAATTACTTGTTTGTCTAATGTAGAAAGATTTGGTAGCTTAATATTTCATGTTATTTTACTCTTTTTTACATGATTTGATGTTTTCATAATTGGAACTATTTTTGAAAAATGTGGATGGGTGTGATTGTGTAGTGCCAAAACTATCTTGCCTAGGGCATCAGGCTGGAACAGGAAAAGAGGCAAATTTGTCGAAGAAAATGCTAAAAATCACAAAGCTACATTGACCTTTTTAAATGCATCCTATGTCCAAACAGGTTTCATAGAATGCTATTTTCTTTTATTTGTGCCTAAAGACACGTAGTTTTTTATTTTCAATGTAGCCCTAATGGGGCCATAACTGTCAACTTTCTAAGTTGATAATTTTTTATCCTTTTTTTAAGAATTTGGTTCTCCATTATCTGTCTACCACTGACACACATTTATGTATTAACAAGATTTTTATCTACCCCAAGATTTATCATTTTAGTAATTTGGAATATTAATTCATCATGCGCATCATTGCTAGACAGATTGGGGTAATGTAAACTGCCCCAATCCGGTGGTTAGCTGGAAAAAATATGTAGTCAACACAATCTCATGTAAACTGCTCTAAATTTGTTACGGTATTAATTTAAGTGAGGGGAGTTTACAAGCCAGATTAACCCTTTCACCGGTTGAAGAAAATATTTTCAGAAACCCACAATTTTGTGGGTGAAAAATGAAGAAAGAAATGCAAAAAATTTGTCAATACCAATCGCATAAATTTATATACCGGGTGTTCATTTTAAAACTTCCAGCAATTAATATCTCAAAAACCAAAAGTCAGATGTAAAAATGTTTTGGGCAAAAGTTGTATGATAGCGAGGGGGAAAGAATATGGCGTAATTGTTTTTTTAATTTATTGACCTTTTCAAGGTCATTTGAAGGTCAACTTTGTTTTTTTAAATGGCACCTTATATTTGTTTTAGAAGATTCACATTTTGCATGAATAAAAAAACAACCCCATTTTTGGGGAATTTTTTTATTTTTTTTTATCATTTATTTTCCCATTTTTTCACATTTTGAAAACTTGTTATGAAAACACTCGTTTACAAACATTTTTTCCACTGTTTAATACTAATAAATAGCCTTCTAAAACTTGTAAATATTAAATTTTGATTAACAATGTTGATTATTTATTTTGTTTCAACGCATCTTACTCAAAAAGCCTAATGTTGGATAAACAAAATTTTCCAACAAAAGTTGTTTATTTATTCATGCAAAATATGAATCTGCTAAAAAAAATTTAAGGTGCCATTTAAAAAAAGGCTTATTGTTATACTTTGTATAGAAGCCTAAAACAAAGTTGACCTTGAAAAGGTCAATAAATTTTTAAAAAAATTATGCCATATTCTTTCCCCCTCGCTATCATACAACTTTTGCCCAAAACATTTTTTCATCTGACTTTTGGTTTTTGAGATATTAATTGCTGGAAGTTTTAAAATGAACACCCGGTATATAAGATATAATTTTCTTCGAAGAATATCACATTGGTCCTCGTAATTAAGATTTATCAATTTATTTTCCCTTTTAAAAATTTTTAAATGATTATTTTTTTTATTATTTAAATTTCGAAATCATAAATTTATTTTTCTTGATTCTAAATAAATCCATAAACTTACCAAAATTTAAGAATAAAATAACCCCTTGACCCAACATTTTGAATGCCTTTAAGCATAAATATTTTGGACCCCCAAATTTTGGTAAAATCGGTGAAAGGGTTAAGAAAAGAAATTCCACTTTACATTACCGCAAAAAATCATAAAATATTATCAGACAGAAGAGGAGGGGGTGTCATCACCCATATGATGAGTTGTGACAATGGGGAGAGAGTTACCAAAATTTGAATTTTTAGCTTTAGAGTTATTCCATCTCGAATCAACTGAAAAATTGGCAAAATTGACTTAACCGACATCAAACTTAACGAAACTTCATACACATCATCATTGTAATAAGCAAAAAAAAAAATAAATTAAGGATTTGTCCCAAAGGGCCTTTTTTTTTCGTTTTGATCCTTCAAAAAGTTTATGCGAAGACTTGTAGGAAAACGACTGTAACTCCATCCACAGTGGTTTAAAATTAAAAATGTTCTGCTAAGGTAAATGAACCTTCTGTTTAAATAGATAAATTTTTTCAACCCCTAAATGGGTTCATTTTCTATTATTAACCTATTTCCAAACAGGTATTTTTTTCTTAATTTTGCTATTGTATTGACCATGGGTACAAAATTTGATAGTGGGTTGAGGTTGAGTTCGGTTACTAAAATAAATTAAAAATATGGAGAAACGGACAAAAAACAGTTTTTCGACTTTGTTCCAAATTTTCGCTAAAAATAGTTAGATATAAAATTATAGCTAATTAAATTCTGTGCAAAAAAACTTTGGGTCATTTCCAGCTCAAATCAACTGAAGAATTGACTTGACCCACGTCTAATTTGACGAAATTTGGTGCACACAATTATAGTAGGTAATCAATAAAAAATACAAATCCAAAGATTTGTCCTAAAGGGCATTTGTTTCTTTGTTTTGGTTCTTCAAAAAATTGGTGTGTAGACTTGTAGGGAAACGACTGTAACTTCATCCACAGTGGTCCAAGTAAGTTTAAAAAAGAAAAAAATATTCTGTAAAGGTAAATGAACATTCTATTCAAATATGTATTTAACCACATTTTATTTTTTCGCCCCCTAAATTAATTAATTTTCTAATAGTATTAACCCTATTTCCACCACTATTTCTAAACAGGTCTTTTTTTTCTTAATTTTTTTACTATGTTTTTGTGCAATTACGCTGGCATGTGTACCAAATTTGATCGTAGGATGAGGTTGGGTTCGGTTACTAAAAATAAATTAAGAATAGGGAAACGTTGACGAAAATCAGTTTTTCGCCGATTTCTCGACTTTCTTTTATTTTACGGCAAAAATAGTTAGATATAAAATTGAAGCTAATTAAATTCTCTTCAAAAAAGCTTTTAAACATACTTTTTACTTAATTTTAAACGGTAATTACTATCTGAATCTTGTAATTTTTGGTGTATCAACCAATCAAGTAGCAGAAATCCCTGGGTTAACTCTTACTTAAGTTAATCTTACTTAAGGATTGACCTCTGTGTTATACAACCAGAACCGGCCCTAAATAGCATTTCGTTTTTTTATTTAATTGCAGGGCTTTAGCTGTCTTGCCCCACTGTGCGACAGTTTAACCTTGAAAAATCTCAAATTTTCTCCGGTGATCCATTTTTAATCTCCCCAAATATTTTATTGTTTCGGCACTCTGATTGTGCCAAACCATTTGTGTGAAACCAAATGTTGAACGAATTTAAATGAGATTCTAAGTATCAAAGCTGCCGGTATGTAAAATAAACGAAATTAGGGTAAACAAGTACTGTCAAGGTAGTATTTAGAATCAGTAAATAATTGTTTACAAATACCTGTGAATAGAAAATTAATACATCAGACATGCAAATAGTCACTGTGTATTTTTATATCAATATAATTTTTATATTTTTCTTTTACAGACTGCATCCTCCTTTACAAAGGGGAATTTCCCTTCCCGAAAATGGGCCTTCAAGTGACGAGACAATAACGTCAAATGTAAATAGCCGACAGACTGATGTATTTAATTTCGATTTAAGTTTGGCAACAACTTCTAATTCCAGGGATGACCACTACGATCAAGTGTTTCAATTATCAGGTATTATTAAATTCATTTATTAGTTTGTTAATTAGTAAAATGAACCATTTTAGATCGTTTAAATGGTCAAAGAGTACAGAGATCAAATAGTTCACCGAGAAGACTCCAACCACCACCTCAACCATATAGAACGTTAAGAGAACAACAAGTACTTGAATTAAAGAAAGAAATCAATCATCCCGCTGGAGTGAGATTACAAATTAGAAGAAAAGACTGTGTCAGTTCCATAGCTTTAGGAGATGCATTGGGAGCCGTTTGGTAGGTTTAAATATAAAATTTGGTAAAATCTGTGATAACAAAATTTCGTTTACAGGGTGTGCGGTTGGAAACAAAAAGAACATCCAATGTTATATAATTTTTTACATATCGGAGATCAGTTGCTGAGCATCGAAGGAAACGAAATAAGTAACGCAAATGATGCTCACAAAATATTGCGTTCGACAAGCTGTGGACTCTATGTAAGCACAACAGCTGAATTATTATCTTTATGTTTGATTTTAATTTCTTACAGGTGAATATGATAATAAAGCGTGTACCTTTTGGTCAAGTTTTTGTAATACGGCGAAATTTAGAAGGTCAATCATTAGGAATAATTCAAGAAGGTAACACGGCTGTTATTCAATCCGTCGAACCTGCAAGTTTAGCTGCAAAGCACGGTTTATCCTCAAGAGCACCTACGTGTGATGGCCTTTCCTTTACTAACTGGGTTTTAACTGAAATCAACGGGCGTCCATTAAATTTATTTTATAAAGAAAATCAAGTAAGAGATCGTTTAAACTCAGTTGGTCGTGATATTTCAATTTTAGTCCAACCTTTAGATCTAATTAAACAAATTAAGAAACAACTCAAAAATATTAGAAACTACAAAGAATATATTTTACAATAACGCTTAAATGTACATAAAAGTCATTAATAATAAAATAATAACGTATTTCGAGTCAAAATTGATTTTTCCTCAAATGGTTTAGCCAAAACTAACTATTTCAGTCGGCCTTACTGTTTGATATTGCACAACAGGTTACCCCAGTTTAAAAGATTGCTTAATTTGAAAACTTCCTCCTAGAACTACACATAAAAATCCTGTTTTAATGTGAAGATCTGTAACTTGGAAAAGATGTTTATACAGTCGACTCTCGATAAATTGAAACTCAAGGGACCAGAGAAGGACCAGAGAAAAATTTCAAATTACCATTAATTATTACCAAATTATGGAGAGATTCAAATTAACGAGTGTTCAAATTATCGAGAGTCGACTGTATATGTATTGCACATCGTTCTTAAATTTATAATCAATGGTTTTACAATGAAATTCTCGATTTTACGAACTTTTTAAAACAACTTCATTAATAAATATTTTATAGAAAATAACTTGCAAAGAATTTCAAGGAAAAATTAATTTTAGTAACTTTACTCCTTTTTTTTCTGATTTATTATTTTATTAATAGGCCAGACGACAATGGGGGCACGCTGAAATAAATTTTATTATACTTATTAGGACTTATAAAAAGACACTAATTTTGCACCCTCTAGATGATTTTATTCAAAATTAACAACGCTTGGCTTGTGAAAAATTATTGTTAGATCTCACTAAAGCCTTTGATTATCATTTCATACCTTAAAGAATAGAGATCCTATCAGGTGGTGACTTCATGGGATTACATCCAGAGAAATAACTTATGATGTGGCACAGGATGTCGTTTTGGCACCTATAATATTTCTTTCAGAGTTAGAGCAGACTACTTGTCTCTCTTTGCTGATAAATTTTATCAGATAAATTGAATTAAGTTGTTTCCCTATGGGTTATCTAATAATTTTACTTGGTATCTGATTAGGTAGTAGATAATTTTGGGCTTTTTAAAAAAGCACCTTATAATTAATACTAGAAACTCAACAATTTCAGTGCTATGGCCATTTTAAGATAGAAATAAAAAAGGTTGCTTTAAAGACTGCTACCCTTGATGGATTGGGTTAATTTTTCTTGGAAAAGTGTTTTTTATCAGCACCTAAAATCTCTCGGCCCAGACAAAATCTTGAAGAAGTTTATGTAAAGCTGGATATTTGTTTTAAATCCACAGGAAGCAACATACAAAAATTGTCAGTGGTCTTCATGTCAGTATCCTAGTTTTTTGACCATCATCTTGGAAAAGGGCCATCAAAAAGTGTTTCAAACAAAAAATATTTTACAAACATTTGCCTACATTTTTACTTTCCGAACCCTTAGGTAAGGAAAGTATTGTTATCAGGCAAAATTTGACTCCCCAATTTTTTGATAGATGTTCATGTTTTGAGGTTCCCTGATCCATTTTTGGAAGGATGTCTGGATTTTTGGAAGCAAGAAAATCCTTCCAAATTTTCAATACAAGCTTTATCCTGCCATAGCACGAAAACCAGATGAAAATAAACTAAATCATCTAAATGGAAGGTGGGGTTTACCTGAAGCTATTATGACATGCGTCATAACTTCGAAACGGAATTAAATATGTAAAAATATTAAGAACCAAAACTTACCGCTATGGAATTTCCTACATTTTTTGTCCTATAAGTTTTTCTATTAAAATTATAAAATGTACAGGGTGTTTCAAAAATGTTCGCCAAATTTTTCTAATGTATTCTACTAATGAAAATAACATTAAAAGTTCCTAATAACATGTGTCCAGAAATGCTTCGTTTGCAAGATATAGGCATTCAAAAGTTTTTTCTGTCTATTTGGCAAAATATTAAAATTGAATATTATAACATTTTTCATCGATTGACTGGTGAAATTATGTAACCATTTTGTTAAAAAATATAATATAAAAATTTACGTGAGTTCGGAAAGTCATACGATGGCCACATCAGATTTTTTTTGATAAAACTTGCCATTAGGCCATAAATATAATTTCTTAATATTGAAAAATAAACCAACTTATTTTTAACCTGCATACTTTGAAAATATTGGTACTCTTCATTGTCAAATTAAATAATCCATTGGAAGGAGGGGGGCTTATGGAATACTTCCAATTTATCAAGATGGTCATTCTGATCACCATGTGTTGGGTGGTATTCCGGGGGTCCACGTAGACGTGAAAAGAAAACAGAAAAAGAAAACACCCCCAATTTAGGGTGATATTTTTTAGGAGTTTTGGGAATACAGTAGAAATGTAGCAGCAGGGGGTCTACCGAAAAAAAAGTTTGGGAACCATTGGTCTAGAATCAACGGATTTCGAGTTATAAATTAAATTAAGGGAAAAAATATTAAAAAAATTCAGGTTTTTTTTTTAATTTTCTTGCGAACCCCGTATCTCTTAAACGAAACGTTTAAGAGAAAAACTAACGGCCCAAACCGGATAGGGAATTTAACGGGCTACAACTTTCGTCAAATAAATTTTTTTGGGCAACCAACCGTTTTCACAGAAACTGAAAATAATGAACAAGGTGTAGGTAAAAAATATAAATTCACATAATTACTAAAAATCTCAATTTGATTTATAGCATTTGTTTTAATGTTAAAACGTATTGTAGCGTTTGACGTTTGAGCGACATTGTTATAAAGCGCATTAGTTTATCGGCAATTACTTTGTTAATTTATATTGTTTATTTATTATTTACCTACACCTTGTTCATTATTTTCAGAGTTTCTGTGAAAACGGTTGGTTGCCCAAAAAATTTATTTGACGAAAGTTGTAGCCCGTTAAATTCCCTATCCGGTTTGGGCCGTTAGTTTTTCTCTTAGACGTTTCGTTTAAGAGATACGGGGTTCGCAAGAAAATTTAAAAAAAAACCTGAATTTTTTAAACATTTTTTCCCTTAACTTAATTTATAACTCGAAATCCGTTGATTCTAGACGATAAGGGGTTATAACCTAATTTGTAGACAAGCAAATGATCTTTAAAAAAGTTCTAATCCATTAACCTTAAAAAATCAATAATATCGGAGCTATGACCGTTTGAAATCAGAAATTCAAAAAATTGCTTTAAAGGGAGGTAACCCCCAAGGGTTTGGACTTGGGCAAAAGTTTTATTTGAAAATTTGTCTTAGAAAAGTGTCCTTTATCACCACCTCAAAGGTTCTCCACGGTCACGGGGACACCCTGTATGTATGTAAGAAAATCGATAATAATCGCACTTTTGATGAAATATGATTGCAAGTTAATTCGGCAAATGTTACTAAAAGTAACGTAACGTCGTTTTAATTCATTATGTCAGGGTTAATTCGAGTGGTTGTGGTTGTTCAGTTTCTATTTGGTTATATCACTTTATATTTGGTTGTATATCAGTTTGTATTTTGTTGTATATCAGTTCAATAATGTTGTCCTCTTATAGAGTATATTTGGTTTTAGTTGGTACTCCTTAATCTCCTTAATAATCTCCTTGGTCAGGGCCGGCCTTAGTGTCACTAATGTTCTCCTTCTTCTCACATGTATTACGTTTTAATAATTAACTTTTGAAATGCATACTAAAATAAAATTATAAAAAGAGTTGCTGTTGGGGGGGGGGGCTTAAATCTATTTAATTTGGTAAATCTACTGCCTTGAGGGGAATTGTTTAACTAACCTATTCATCAACGGTGACTTGTGGTTTGCTGTAATTGGGGGGGGGGGGGAATCACATTTTTCAGTCAAGTGTTTTAAATCTGTGCAACCGTTTACGGTGAAAGTGACGTCGGATTGTCCATTATTCAACGACGTAATTACACTCGCATTAAACAAAATTTTTCTGAGTTACTATTTTGTTTTGGGAGGGCGGCACCCCGTACCAGCCGCCACTGGTAATATTCCAGTTCTAGTGGGCAGTGGCGGATTTATGGGGGGGGGTTACAGGGGCCATAGCCCCCTCTATGGCTCAGAAAAGAAAAATAAATTCATTTGAGAGTTCGCGTTTATTTTGCCGTTAATGACGCCACCAGCAGCAACAACATGGCTGTATTTGGACGTATATTTAGAAATTCAAAGTCATTTTATCGTGAAGGTTTGCAAAAGTTTCAATGTGTTGGGAATGGGAGACGAATGGAAGCAAAGAACTAATAAGGAAAGGTATGGACAGTCTAATGTGATGTAACCAACTCACAGAGGATAAGATGGTTGGCTCCGAATATTATTCGGAATAATATTGTTTTATATAAATGCACCATGGTAGTATGCCACTGAATACTTGTGACAATCCGACGTTGCTTGAACCGTAAACGGTAGCCAAGATGTAAAACACTTCGCTGAAAAGGGAAAAATGTAATTTGTAAGTAGTACCTTCTTCCAATGAGGAAACTCCATGAGCCTCCATTGATGCGCAACTTAGTTTTAAACGGACATATGTAGACTGCGCCGATGGTCAGAAATTAATCCTTTTTTTTGGGTTAATGACCATGGGCAACCTGTAGATTGCGCCGATGGTCATTAAGGGTAGCATACAGATTGCGCCGATGGTGTACCTGAGGGATTTATGGGGTTCTTATTGTAAATCAGATTATTAAATAGGCGAGGGCACGTATTCAACCGAATATTGAAATTTTCTTATAGAGATGCTGTACACTGAAGGTCTAAATAGTTGATTAAGCAAATAAAATTTGCGGTACATAGAATTTCAAACAGATTTCTTTTGGCGATATTTTGATTGTTAAAATTAGCCCCTCCCCCCCCCCCCCATAACATGTAACAGAAATTGGCGTTATTTTCGGGATTTTTCGGTCCGAATGTGATTCTGACGCCGTTGCCAGCGTAAAACATTAACGAAGAATCGAAAAAATCCGAAAAAAGTGCAAAAATCAGCAACATTCATACCAGGGGATACAAGTCACATAGCAGCAGGCTCGCCTACTGCATTAGCCGTACCCGATCCGAATGAGTGAAAATTTTTCACCCGGAAATTGATATTTTCTTTGAGATTCGGAAAGCTGGGGGTGTGATCAGTAGATTTAGTAATAAATATTAGCAAAAAATCGTAAACTACCCGTTTATTAACGGAAAAGTGTCGGCCACGCCCACCATAAATTTGGTGTAATTTTCGATTTTTTTAGGTGTGCATTCGATTTGTAGGTTGTTCCATTGTCAAAACCTACCCTACGGGCCTTTCGCTCCGCTCCGCTCCATTAGGCCCTCCGGGCGGTTTTGACAATGGTTACTTAGGCTAAACATACTAGAGGAATTTTAATCCACCCCAACCGGGATTTTAGAAAAGCGGGATCCTAGAAATCGTCCTGGATATAGCTTTTAAAAGTATAGTTGCGGTATGCGCTAGTAAACTTTTACGTATCACCCCCAAAAAATCTTCTCAAATTACTAACCTAATTAAAAATCGCACATAATGTATAGTATGCCGCCTGTAATAAATTAAGTACCTTAATCCTCTAATGGGATTTTCACTCCGTCGCACAGTGGAGTATTTGGCCTCTAAAAGGTGGCATAAAATACAAAAATCAAATGCTACATGCATATTCCCTATTAAGATTTTCGTAAACTACACTATCTTGGGCACCATTATGTGAATTTATAGGAACATTACTTGTTCCAACTTTCCACTACATCGTCAAAAGATGCTAATAATTTGCTGAGGGGAGGGTTAACACATTCTTTTCAAAGATTATTTTTGCTAGAAATCGTTATAAATTGTAACTTTTACTTATGGAACAAGAAGTTCAAATATCTTAGATAAAGTCTGTAATAATTGATCTTTAAATAAATATGGTTACAATCATATAATGCATTGTATTAATTTTTGTAAAAGATTATCAGAAACAAAAGAAGATTTGAATATGAATGAA
Organism: Podabrus alpinus; assembly: GCA_932274525.1. Lineage (NCBI taxonomy): Eukaryota > Metazoa > Arthropoda > Insecta > Coleoptera > Cantharidae > Podabrus > Podabrus alpinus. The sequence goes on along the minus strand of OW026455.1, from coordinate 88,340,881 downwards.
GGTAGATGAAGTTACTATTTTTTTTTTACGGATAATACTGATACTTGAGACTTTAAAATAAATTTTTTGGCTGCGAATCTTTGCGAGGTTCTTTTTAATTCGCGTTTTACTTGGAGAACTCAAAAATTTCTAAGTCACTCTGTATATAGTTTTTATCAAATTATTCGGATTATACTTATTTATATTTATATCAAAAGAGAATTACCAAAAAAAAATCTTCGATACTTATCTCAGCAGGTATTACATTTACTAAAACCCCCTACTGACCAAGTCATTGATAATCATAAACAGATTTCCGAGAGTGACGATGACGTGATGATGCGATCGATGGATGATGACGAAGAAGATGACCAAGACATTATTTAAAATGTTTGCTTTATTTTTACTTTTAACGCTATACTTGAAAAATAAATATAAAAATTATTAACTACTTCTCTTCTGAATTTTTTAATTCGTATCCATTAAATATTTGTTGTATTGTGATATCACAACCTGTATTTTCGGATAAGTGTATATTTACATGATATTTACACATATCTTCCAAAAACTATTTCTGTGTTTTTTTGCTGATGTTAATTTTTCAAAGTTTTTCAAATAAATTCATTTTCTTAATAAATAAATGCACCAGAATTATGCAAAGTATTTTTTAGATACTACTAAGAGCCCTGAAAATAAATATCCTACTTAGAAATCCGTTGGAATAGTATTTGATTAAATGCCACCTTTTGAGGCCAAATACCCCACTGTGCGTCGTTACCCAAAAAGATTACCTATTAATTGACCATCGGCACAATCTACATACATACTTACCCTAACCGAACTCGGCGCAATCTGCATGCTAGATTATGAGACCCTTCAACCATCGGGCGCAGTCTACAACCTCCCTTTTAAACAACCCCCCTCTTAAGGTATTGCATTTGCGACATTACATTGATTTATCACCTCCCTTCCTCCAATCAAATAACGAACAAGGACGTTAAGCATAATATTAAAAAAATCGATTTGGAGGGGGGGGCAGTAACATGCACCTGTACGTTATACGTATGGGTCATTCCATATAGTCCGTTACTTTGGCCTCCCTCCCCAGTTGATATTTTATCTCAAAAAGCTAGCTCTCGATCCTTAGAGCTAGCACCGGCTAGCTCTCAAATATTTAAGCTAGCACCCCCTAGGTTTGTCCACAAATCAATGTTTTTATCGGAAGTGAGAGGGCAAAGTACCGTTAGCCTCCCCGGTTGATATTGTTGCTCAAAAACCTAGCTCCCTTTTCCTTAGAGCTAGCACTGACTAACTCCCAGATATTAAAGCTAGCACCCCCTAGGTTTGTCCAAAAATCAATGTTGATTTTTTAAATGTTTATTTGTGGACAAACTTAGGGGTTGCTAGATTTAATATTTGGGAGTTAGCTCTAAGGAATCGGGAGCTCGCTTTTGGAGAAAATATATCAACTTGAAGGTGGGGCAGCAATACTTTGGCACTCCCCACTTGATATTTTTTCTCAAAAATCTAACTCTGGATTCCTAAAAGCTATTGCCGGCTAGCTCCCAAATAATAAAGCTAGCGCCCCTAGGTTTGTCCACAAATCAATGTTAAATTTTTTTTTTGTTTTTCAATATTGATTTTGTTAATTTCAGTTGATTGTATAAAAAATAAATTCAATATTTGCAATGTAAAAGAAATTATATAGGGTTGATGCATAAATTCGAACCTTTTTTAAACTTAAAATTTAATTTTTTTAATATAAAAAATTAAAAATTTTTTTTTTTTTTTTATAAAAAAAAAAATAGAGATGGTCATAGCTTTGGCAGTTAAGTGCGTCTACTGCTAATGCGAAACGCTCGGATCCAATCCGGGCAGGGTAAGAACTTTATTCTGGCCGTCTCTCCTCGGAAGGCAATGGCAAACCACCGAGGTAATTTGCCAAGAGCGCCCATCTCAACATGAAGTGTATTACACTTCCCGTGGTTCGGAGCCCACGTTAAACAAGTAGGTCCTCTATGTATGTGAAAACACTTGGAACGCACATCACATGCATAGAAAGAGATAGAAAGAGATGGGTCACGACGTTCGGAAACGAACAATACGACTAAGAAGAAGAATATAAAAAATACATAAACTAATCAATAATATATTCTCCTGCATTGTTTATGATTGACTCCGAACGTTCTGGCAGTTTTTCGATTCCACGCCTGAAGAAATCCGGTGGTTTGGAGGTGAAAAAGTCGTCGAGCCAGTTTGAAGAGCAACGTCGTTATTAAATGAGATTCCGGGAAGATTGTTGGATAGAGAGCGGAAAAGATGAAAATCTGATGGAGCAAGATCAGGAGAATAGGGCGGATGTGGAATAACCTCCCAACCCAGGTCTTGAATAGCTGCTTTTGTAATGTTAGCAGTATGCGGACGGGAATTATCGTGCTGCAAAACCACTTGATGCCGTCTTGCCGGGCGTTTTTCTTGAATTGCAGCCTCCAGGTGACGCAGTTGTTGACAATAAAACTCAGAAGTGATGGTTACATTTCTCGGAAGCAATTCATAGTAGATGACGCCTTTTTTAATCCACCAGATGCACAACATTACCTTGCGTGGATGGGCACCAGGTTTTGCACGAGGATTTGCTTGTTTGTTAGGTCTCAGCCATTCCTTTCTGTTCTTGATGTTGATGTAAGGCACCATTTTTCGTCACCGGTAACAATTTGGGACAAAAATGCCCGATAAATGGTAACATGCTGATTTTTGTTGTTTTCGCTCAAAACGTGTGTGGTACCCAAACACTCAACATTTGAATTTTGCCCATGGAATGCAAATGTTGTACGATGGTTGATTGGTCACAATTCATCATATTGCTCAATTCCCGAGTTGATTGACGTGGATCATCACGGGTTGAAACATTTAATTGGTGTTCATCAAAGGCGGATGGTCTCCCTAAACGTGGGAAATCATTCATATCAAAATGCCCCTTTTTGAAACGAGAAAACCATTTTCGTGCAGTATGTACTTTCCACGATGGCGTTCTCTCCGTTAACGGCACAAATGGTTCTAGCGCCCCCCGATGCCTTAACTCCAAGGTTTAAAATGACATTGATATTTCTCAAACAAATTTGTTTCCAAATCACTCTTACCTTGTAAACCAAAATCGCTACGAACGTATGCATCAACCTGATATAATAATTAAGGTTATTTGATCTAATATAATTTTGTTTTATTATCGAATCGTAGAATGACATCTAATACTTACATTGTTTATTTATTTATTTTATAAATACTAAATATACATTAAACAGAAGTAACAAATTTTCTGTGTAACCTAAGCTGACATAAACATTAATGTGACGTAAGTATTATCGATTAAACTTGATATCGTGTCCGTATAATTATGCAATACCATCTTGCAAAAAATGTTCAAAAATCGAAACAGCTAAAATTTCCAAAATTATTTTCAAAATTAAAACATAAAAAATTGGATTTACTTACTCATTCCATTATTAGATAATTAAAAATGATACCGATTTTGAGCCCAGTAACAGTTTTCTACAGATCGTCCAATTTTTAACAATTGTTCCACTGTGTAAATTTCGTGATAAATCAAAGCTGCTTTAATTGGTGCTAATAGATTGCGTTTTATTATTTTGACTCGGTCTTGTTCATTTGGCGGACAAGCAAGTCTTTGCAGTAAGTGTTCCATGCACGATATATAAAAAACTAATTGTTCATTTTCGCGTTGGAAGCGATTATTGACGCGTTTCCATATAGTTTCATCTTTACCACCTGTCGAAAAACTTCTGACAAGTTCAGATATCAAAAAATCCCAATCGCGAAAAATATGTTTTCTTGCTTTGTACCACAAAAGAGCGTCATCTTGTAAGAAAACTGAAGCCGAAGCGAGAAGTTGTTCTTTAGAGACGTTGTGAATAATACGTAACATTTCAATGAGATTTTTAAAATCTTTAACGTTGGTGATTCCGTTATAGCAAATGCTCACATTATCCGAACTCGGGATATCAATTTTGAAAAAATCTAGATCGGTATTTTTTGGACAGGCTTCCAACATTGAGTCATCCATAATAATGTTCGGTAAACTGTTGGAATTTGTGAGATCATGTTCAACGATTGGTTTCTTTTCTGCCGCTTTTGAAATAACTTTTACTAACACATTATCTATAAAATTCTGCTTTTTATAGATTTGAATAGCTTCATCAATTTCTAATGCATTCTCCATAATATCTAATAAAACTGAACATAACTCTTTCAGAAGCTGCAAATTCTTTTGATCTGGCATATTCAATCTACGCAAACGATTTTCAACATGACATAATCGCGTTGCGCATTGTTTAAATTTAGTATGTATGTTTATAGAGGTAACGTTTTGGATTTCGGTATCTATCTGGTTGAGTTTATCCGAACAAATACGTAGTTCAAAAGGAATATTGAATTGAATTGATTTTCCAGCCGGTAATTTTAATTCCTCTTCTTGTTGTAAGAGGAGTTTTAGTATTTTACGTTTTTCGAGCAAAGTAGCACTCAATGTCATATTGCGTATTCCTAGTTCATATGTTAATTCTTCGCATGAAAGAATATTTACATCCATTTTGAAAAAGTACCAAAATTTTCAGAATACACTACAAAATTAAAATTTGTTATTATATATTCAGTTTTAACGTCATGGGATTGGTCGATTCCCTGTTGTGCAAACAGGGAATCAAAGCTCTACAAAGCCAAATTTGAATTATTGCGAGGGCTGTACAACGTAAACTGGCCACTTAGGGCTAAACAAAAAAACATGGGTCCGTTTATTTTGTATAATTTAGAAATATACAAAATTTGAGCAAAATTGAAGAGGTACATCAAAATAATTGCAAAAATTGGTTGATTTTATATGGAATAGTCCCGTACGTGGATTCTGAACCACGGGAATTGACGATTTTTACACCCTCCAACATTACCTGGCAGCGTCGTAGCAAGGGTGAGGCGCTAAACCTTGACAAAACCCAATAAATAATAGTTTAAAATAATAAGAATCTTTTGGGAGGGGAAGCCTCAGGCGCCAGAAGAACTTGCTACGGAGCTGTTACTTGGGGCCAGCAAACAGACATTTTAAGGGAGCAAGAAATCGCAATTCCAGTTGCCCAAAAAATAAAACATTCTACTACGATTGAAGTAATTAATAAATTATTGAATTCGTGAGCGGTAAAGAAAAACACCGATTTCAAAAAAAATTAAGTTCAAAAATTATTTTTGTAATTTTTTAAAATTAGGTAACTCATTAGTATTTGGAATCAAAAATATTTCGCATTATGTCTTTTATAATACATTAAAAAAATAAAAAACAAATAAATTAAAAATTTACCAGCAAATATTTAACTTCGCTACACCTCACACTTCACTTAATATTGAACTTGAATTTTTTTTGATAATAGATAGGAGCCTTCAAGTTTACTATTTGGTATACGATAAACTATGCAGTGTTATCGTTGTCCACTAGCCCAAACAAATTAATTTATTGCTCATGTGCATTGTATTATTAAGCTATAATTAATGTATGTATTATTATCAAAATTTTTCCAATAATTGCAAGGTATTTAAAAAAAATCTGATGTGTCGCTGTGATTTTGCAAACAAAAGTAAATTTTATTTATTATATTCTTTAATAAGATTGTTACTTAATTTCAACAGTAAATCGATGGAAAATTTTATTTTCTTCAATTTTAAACGTTTTCCCAAAATAGGCAAAAAAAACCTTTGGAATGCCCATATCTTGCAAACAAAGCATTTCAGAACACATCTTATTAGCAACTTTTTATCTTCATTTTGTTAGTGGCTACGCCAGGAAAATTTGCCAAAATTTTTAAAACATCCTGTATATTTTTATTGTACCAGCAATCCAGGGGCGTACCCAGCCAAAATTCTTGAGAGGGGGGGTTATGGTACCTAAAAGTATTGCTTTTTCAAATTTTTAGTCCATATTTAAGCGGTTTTAAAATCCCTGCGGTAAGAACACACTTTAACTCACTTGCTCTTGACTTGATTTAACGGGGGTGGGACCCTAAAATTTAAGGTAAAGGAAAATATAAATTTTATTTTAGTCGTCGAGTTTTAATGGTACCAGCAACCCAAGGGCGTACCGAACCAAACTTCTTGGGAGGGGGGGGGTTATGGTACATAAAAATATTGCTTTTTCAAATATTTAGTCCATATATAAGCGGTTTTTAAATTTCATGTGATAACAACACACTTTAACTCCCTTGCACGTGAATTGATTTAATGGGGGTGGGACACCAAATTTAGAGGAATGGAAAATATAAATTTTATTTTAGTCGTATAGTTTTAATGGTACCAGAAACCCAAGGGCGTACCAAGCCTAACTTCTTGTGGGGGGGGGGATTATGGCGGTAACAACACACTTTAACTCTCTTGCTCTTGACTTGATTTAATCGGTGTGGGACACCAAATTTAAAGAAAAAGGAAACAAAATTTCATTTAAGTTGTATAGTTTTAATGGAACCAGCAACCCAAGGGCGTAGCCTGCCAAACTTCCTGTGAGGGGGGTGTTGGTACATAAAAATATTGCTTTTTCAAATTTTAAGTCCATATTTAAGCGGTCTTTAAAATTCCTGCGGTCTCAACTGACTTTACCTCCGTTGCCTTGACTTGATTTAATGGGGTGTGACACCAAATTTAAAGAAAAAGGAAAATATAAATTTTATTTTATTCGCATAGTTTTAACGCTACTATCAACCCAAGGGCGTACCTGCCCAAAGAACATGTGAGGGGGGAGTGGAGTTGTGGTACATAAAAATATTGCTCTTTCGAATTTTTAGTCTATATTTAAGCGGTTTATGAAATTCATGCGGTCTCAGCTGACCAAATTTTAAACCAATGGACGTGGTTTAAAACGGGGGCGGGTTTATATTGAAGGGGCGTGGATTAGAACGAGTGGGAATTGTATAGCTCTGATAGGACATAGTTTAGAACTAATCGACGTGGCTAAGAGCAAAAGGTGTGGTTTAGAACAAATGGGGGTTGCTTAGGTCTGAAAGGGCGTAACTTAGAATGAAAGAGTGGTTTAGCGTGTTTCAGGTCTGAGAAGGTGTGAGATAGTTTATAACTGTGCTCTTATAGATCTGAACCACGTCCTAACGTTGTACCCTCCCCTTTTCTCCAAACCACGCCCCTCTCGTTGCAGTCGAGTCCTTTTAGACCACAGCCCTTCGTTCTAATTCTACCTAGGGGCGTGGGTAATCACTATAAAATAAAGGGGGTGTAGTTCATAACGAAAGTGCACGACGTGGGTCTGCAAAGGCGTGACTTAGATATGTAGGGGCGTGACTTTACATAAATTGAAAGGGCCTGTAAAATATATTTTAGGAAATATTAAAAAATAGTACTTTATGCACCAAGGGAGCAAAGTGACTTTTTTTTGGCCCGAGGGTGAAACAATTACCCATGGGCCAAAAGTCACTTTACTCCCGTCGTGCATATACTGTTTTTTGCAATTCCGGCAGGTAAAGTAGGAACTTCGCCAATTTAGAAACTTAAAGCAAAAATTTAACGCATTTTTTTAATAATGCACGTGGTCGACAGTTTCGCAAAATAGCACTAGTAATATTACCAACTACTACCAAAAAGTACTAGGAAATAGCAGATGGCACCCCTGATTCTACCAATGATTCATTTCATTTACATTTGTGCCTTAGAAAGAGCAAGACGTACCATGAGCGAGAACGTAGAAATTGCCGAAGCAGCGAAGATGGCGTTTGTGGAACTGTTGCCGACAAAATCTAGAAAACTTTACCAAAAGCACTACGACGCTTTTGTGCAGTGGTGCAAGAACAAAGAATTGGCAGATTATTTTACTGAACACGTGTTTTTGGCATTCCATGATCAAGGCCGTGACTAAACTAGAAAAAAACATTGACATCGGCAATTTCCACAAGTTATCCGTTTAATGAAGCGGAAAAACGAAGGATATGTGGCGAAAAAATCGCGTGTCCTAACATCTCACCACGTGGCGACATTTAGTAAATCTAGTGACTTTTTTATCAGTGATCTGGTGACTTTTTTATTGCCCTAGGACAAAAAAACTTATCTGGTGACTTTTTTAAAAGTTTTTTTTTCTCCCGCTCCCCACCCTAATTTTTAACTTTACTCCCCCCGGGGTAAAAAGTGCCCCTTTTCACCCGCAAATCGGGGTAAAAAGTGAGTACTTTACCCCCGGAATGGCAAAAAATAGTTTATTGGCTGACTGTTTTACTTTCTTTCAAATGCCTCAAACTGATATTCTCTATTTTTTCCCATTTTATAGAAAAACAAGTTTATTAATTGATGCGTTGCAATTTTAACGCATTCACGTGGATTCAAGCGGAACTATCTTACTTAAACTTTTGAAATATCAATCGATAGATGAGATCATACGTACCTACTGACTATCTTTTCCTAATAAATTTTGAGATTATAGTCACTAATATCATACTTTTTATAGCAGGAGAACATCTTCGAATTTTTTATGCAAACCGCAAATCTCGATGCTTTGCCGTGTTTGAGAAACAAAATAAAATCTGGAGTTGCGCACAAAAACGATATAAATTCTCACTGTGTGCGCTTTCAACGCATCCATAGGGAAAACTATTTTAATAATTTAGAACACGCCCTTTAAGACCTATGCCACACCCTTTCGACCTAATCCACGCCCCTTCAATGTAAACCACGCCCAGAGTCGTTATAAACACCGCCCTGTTGCAAATGGAACTAAAAGTATTTGAAAGGTAGTGATTTAGAGCGAAAGGACGTGGGTTACTTTAAAAAAGGGTGTGGTTTAAACTGAAAGGGCATGGCTTGGGTCTGAAAGGTCGTGGTTTAGAACGTGATTTTAATTTTAGGAATGAAAAAATATTTATTGGATAGGTATTTTACTTTTTATTATTATGTTGGTCTGCAAATTTAAAAGGCCATAACTGAGAAGAGACGTGGTTTAAAACGACGGAGAAGTGGTTTATACCGAAGGGGAGTGGTTTAGAACGAATGGACGTGGTTCAAGTGTGGAAAAGCGTGGTTTAAACCAACTTGAATAGTTTTCCCTATGGATACGTTGAAAGTACACACAGTTAATTCTTTACGTTTGTATCGCACGCCATTGCAGGTCTTATGCTTTTCTCAAAAAATTCATTGGGAAAATCATTCAAGATAGTTTAGACTACGGTCTTTTAGATCTACACCACGTCCTATCTTTATAGCCCCCCCCCCTTGCTCCGTTGCTTTCCGTTGTGAGACTGTCAGTCCGTAGCAGGTATTTCTACCTAGGGGCGTGGCGTCGGTCTAAAAGGTCGTGATTTAGAACGAAGGGGTGTGGTTTCTTGGTAAATTTAGATGTAAGGGGCAATTTAGACATAATACGCAAAAATGCGATATTATAGTCGCTACCTATCATACTTTTTGTAGTAAAATGTTATTTCTCTTGATTGGTGCAAACCGCAAGTTTCTATCCCCTCCCGATTTTGGGAAAAAGACCTGCAGTTGCGCGCAAAAACGATAACAATTCGCACCGTTTGCACTTTCAACGCATCCATAGGAAAAGCAAAAGTTCATTTGTGTGGGCTCTGTCTGGCTTCGTGTCCCACCCATTGCCACTTTAGCTTTGCTACTCATTCTGTTACATGTCCGCTACTCTTGTTCTTTTATGTAGTTTAGCTTTCCAAAGCCAGCTCAGGTAAATCCTATTCTTCTAGATATCTCTGCTGTTTGGTTAGTTTTAGAGTTGGTATTTCGTGTCCTAGCGGGGGGGGTTTATGGTACATAAAAGTATTGTTTTTTCAAATTTGTAGTTCATATTTAAGCGGTTTAAAAATTCCTGCGGTCTCAGCTGACTTTATCTCCCTTGCTCTAGACTTGATTTAATGGGGGTGGGATATCAAATTTAAAGGAAATTATAAATTTTATTTTAGTCGTATAGTGTTAATGCTACCAGCAATCCAAGGACGTACCCAGCAAAACATCTTGTGAGGGGTAGGGGTGATGCTAGATAAAAATATTGCTATTTCAAATTTTTAGTCGATATTTAAGCTGTTTTTAAAAAATCCTGCGGTCTCACTTATGCTACTGAGACTATACGACCAAAATTTAATTTATATTTTCCTTTTCCTTTAAATTTGGTGTCCCAACCCCATTAAATCAAGTCAAGGTCAGCTGTTACCGCTGGAATTTTAAAAACCGCTTAAAGTTGGTGATTTCGTGTCCTAGATACACGTATTTGTCGACATTCTCCAGTGTGCAATTATCAACTTGAATCTTTGGATTGTAGGGATTCATTATTATCTTTGTTTTACCTAGATAAAATGCGGTAAAATGTATCGAATGTAAAATTTTATTTTTATCGTTTGGTGCAAACCGCAAGTCTATGTTTTCCCGTTTTCGAGAAAAATAATAAAATTTAGAATTGCGCGCTCCGCCCATTTAAATAGGGGGTGAAGGTGCCACCGCGGGATTTCGAGGTAGGTCTGTCTCAAATTTCTTTATTTTGACTTAATTCATGCATGTTTAAGGGCCAGTTTATCACTTAATTAAATAAACTTAATCACAAAATATCAGTTTAATGCAATAAATGTGGAAATTAAGATAAAGAATTTGTAATAATTGTAAATAATATGTGGGTTACTAAAATATAAAACTTTAATTTAAAATTTTTTGCAAACACCTCGTATTTTGTTATTAGATGAAAAATTGCCCATGTTCTTTTTGGCGTTGAATTAAAAATTGCCTAGATTATAATTTGTCATTTCTATAAATTTGTGGCGCCAACTAGCGGTTAATGTTCAAATAGATTGACATGTATAGGTTTTTTAATTTTTGTTGTCGATTTTTTTAATTGAATTAAAAAATTATACATTCGAAGGTAAAATATTAACTCAATTTACGAGAACGTAAGTTTTTTACATAAAAGTAATTATTGTTATTTCAGATACACAGAGTTGAAATACGTAACCAATTGGAGATTATGAGGCCAAACATCTGTGCCCCGTAAAAGTCAAGATGTTCATTGTTCGACTTCTTAATCCGCTCTTGGAATTTAAAATTTTTTGAATGGTAATGGCATTCTTATTAAGTTCAGAAACAACTTGGAGAAGTGCTTACAATTTTTAATTTATTGTAGCTTTCATAACAACTGCGAAGGTTGCAGTACCCGGTTGAAAATTTTGGATAGTGACATGTGAAGGAAAAACTACTTTGCATTATTAATTAAAATTTTATTTAAATATCACGAAAATCAACAAAATAAAATTGAGATTGCCGGTTTTGATTCTGAAGTATATGAATTTTATGAATATTGTCAGTTTTCCTACTCTTCAGAGAGAACATTTATCGAAATTTGCACTACCACGAAAAGCAATCTGTTTCTACGCTTATTTTAAAAAGAAATACACAATTAATATTAATTAAAGTCAGGGAAATTAAAACTTTGGTCAAAGGAAATTCTTTAAAACTTGAACGTTTCTTATTTCGTTTTTAAAAATCAACTACAAGAAAACATAATGAATATTATTTATACTTAAAAATTCTTATTAAAACTTGGAGTAATTTTCATGCATTTTTAATGTAACATTCGTGACATTAATGATAAATGAAACGCAGTGCAGATCATTTTTGGTAGGCTGTTTGTCAACTTTACACTAGAAAGACTGTTCTCGACTGGCAATACTTGGGTGTCGATTCATTTTACAAATAAATTATATCCGCCGGGATAGTGAGGGGAAATTTTCATTATGGCTTACTTAAAGAAATTGACTGCAATTTTGATGTTTTGTAATTCAAATTGAGTAAAGGAATTTAGAAATGTTCAAGTTAGATCATAAGGCCCAGTTGTTCAGTTATCTTTTAAACCGAGTTAATTTCTTCGTATATCAATAATTGTTTCAACAATTGTATACATGAAAATTATCTCGGGTTAAAAGGTAACGAGAGAAAATTATAATAAAATCAAATTTTTAATGTACATATCCAAATTCAATCAACTTATTTTACTATTGGGTCATTCCACATCAACTCGACCAATTTTTGACGTGAATACGTCTATAAAATCTATTAATATGTAACGAAAATTGTGTGTTTGCAATTATTATATTCATGTATCTTTTCCATTTTGCTCAAATTTGGTGTACTTGTAAGTTATTCCAAATAAATGGATCCGTATTTTTTTGTTTGGCCCCAAAGTGGTCCGTTTACATTGTACAGCCCTCCAAAATAATTCAAATTTGACTTGTAGAGCTTCGGTAAATAAATTCTACCGGTCGAACCGTACCGCTTAGAAATACGATATTTTTTGTAAAATGAAAATACTGAATAGGCCTTTTCGGTGAGTTTTTTCGAGTATATAATTAAGGTCACAAAATGGGGGCCGTGATCAAGTTTTGACTTTGAGTGTCCCTCAATGGTGAATGTAAAAAGTATTGGTCACATATTAACTTTTCTAAATTACGAATAATTTTTAAAAATTAAAAATGCGAATTTTGTTTGGCAATTATCAAATCAACTTTCTTTAAATGAATATATTGCTTAAACACAGAATAACAATTACATAAGTTACAGGGTTGAATTTACGTAAGGAACTGAGCTATTTTATGTTACAATAAATTATTAGGATTTATATTAAAATGTGCTTATTCTTGTAAGTGATAATAAATAGATAGGACGATGATTATTTCAATTAGGAACATTTGCTAATAATTATTGTCCATGCATCTATTCTACTAATTTCGTGTCACCGGATATGGGATTTCCATCACATCGTCTTTAAGATCAGTTTTTAAATTATTTTTATTTCTAATTGGTCTAGTAATTTTTTTGTCAAGTTAATCGCGTAAATGTTCAATAGGATAATGTCTGATGTTGAGGAGGAATTTCCAAATATTTTGGTGTGTGTTATCAATCCCGGTATTATAAGCTTTACGTTTCGAATCATTACCTTACATAAATATTTTATTATTTGGTAACCTTATTTTTTGAGCACTTGTAAATAAATGTTGGTCAATTTTGGCGTGTAAAATAAAATGCATTTATGGTCCATCTTACCATTATCGATAAAATAAAATTTACCATCAAAACGCACTCGTATGACCCCATACAAATAGGGATTTTCTCTAGCTTCAGAGTAGGCCACTACATTTTCTTTATTTAGCTTTGTATTTTTTCTTGCTACCCCGCCCCGTAGTGTTTAGAATTTTGAGACTATTTTTCGCATATTTGCCAAGTTTCAAAATTATTAAACAAAATTTCCTCAACAATTTACCCCCCACTAAAAGCTACCCCGTGGCATTAAGTGAAAATGTTCTCTTTTGGCAAGATTTGGTCCCATCAAAAGTAATAAAAAGTAAATGAAACGGAAAACTGTATGGTTATTAAATTAATATTGGTGAAATTTAATTAATTTGTTTGGCTAGTTTTTTTTATAAATTATCACATTTCTAAAAAAATTCAAATTACAAATAATTCTATTTTATTTTTAGAGTTGAGAGAACGAACCATATGAAAACGAATCCAGTCCAGAGACGCAAGATTAGCTGACAACTACTTGGTTTTCAAAATTTGATTGGTTTGAGGAACAACGGCTGGCTAGAAAAAAAAGGTTAGTTATATTTCGTTTTTGGGTCCTACAAATTTTTAATTGGTCATAAAATTTGTTTATAAGGCGAGTGGAGCAATCAATATCTGAATATTGTTCTCGAATGCTCCAAAATGCCGAAATATGTGGAAAACATCTTAGGTTGTCATTTCAATTCTAAATACCTTCTCAGCCTTCGAATTTGCATTAGTTACCTGTCAAATACGTCGAATATTAGTATGCCATCATATAAATAAGAAATGTGCGACGTTGTAGAGTTTTTGAAGCAATATCGCAATATGAAAAATATGGAGACTGCAAAAATGCCAGAAATGATGTTATTCAAAACATTCGAAGGCTGTTGGAAGTAGAGTAGACGCCACTTATTATGATCACGGATAATGAGATCAATCGGTTATCGAGATCACTTTTGCGAACAACGGGAAAAGTACTTAAATTGCACGAAAGCATTGCAAGTTTTACGGCAAGGTGTTCCGATTTTCAAACTTATTATATATTTGAACTTTTTATATAAACGATTTAACACGCGACTATTGTAGACAAGCACTAGAGGACTTTTCTTAATTCCATTAAAGGAATGTTACGAAATAAATTATCCATATCGTCCGGTACAAATATTAATAATCTCTTAACAATTATTATTGGCATATTATGAAATATCCAATAAAATCAATAAAATGTTTGTTCTTTTATCGACGTTTCGCCGCCTCCCAAGGAACTTCTTCGGGACTAACAATTCTTAATGGGGTACCTACCACTGTTGTTTCTGCAAAATTGAAAAATTATAAATTAAAGACACGAAATAAAACGAAACGATTAAAATATTAATAACAATTATAAATCTGCGGGAAGATGTAATGATTTTGATTGTGAATAATGATTAAAGAAGAAGCCGTGAGAGGCGACGAAACGTCAACAAGAGAAGAAACATTTTTTATCAAGTCCCAATAATTGAAGGGAGCCCGGTTCAAATAAGCTAAGAACCAAAAGTTTAAATTTGAGATATACAATAAACATACATTTTTAAAGATTACCCGTGGCTTGTTAATAGAGTTTTTAACTTTAATATTTCATTTACGTTGTTCTTTTACCTTGCTGTGATATACTTAATTATTGTTTATTTTTAATTAGTAACTCCATACATTTAAAACATTCAAAACAACTTTTAGAAATAAACCAAATTCCAACATAAGATTAATGTAAAAATGTCAGATAAAATGTTCTTTGAATTTTTATTGAACAAAACTCTATATTTTTATTAATTTTAAGTAAAAACTGTGTTTGAAATGCATTTTCTCATTAAATTTACAGAACATTCACCTCTTTCCTTGCTGATTTTCCATAGGTTAGTTAAACAAACACCTTAAAAACTTAAAATTTTCAGTTTAGGTACTTTGCTTATTTGAACCGGACCACTATTCAATTATTAAGAAATTATTACCGAAATGGGTGGGTAAAGGGTAAAATTTTCCGTGTAAGCTTTCATTTAGATTTGTAATTTGTGTTCAGGATGCTGTTGGCTCAAATCCTAAAATCGCAATCTAGAGCTGAAGTTTCCATAAAAAAGTACCTTCAAAAATAGACACCCGAAAAGTCCCCAATCCGATGCAGGAGTCGCGTGGACTGATAGACGGAGTCCCTTTTCCCGAAGAATCATTAAAAAATTAATTAATCGTTACGAGCAAAGTGAATACTTTCCCGCAGTATTTCGTGTTGTCACAACCGTCAGTTTTTTTACAGTCGACGTATATTAGCATTTTTAGAAGAAATAATTTATAAAACTTGTATTTGATAAATGGGGTCACGAATGAAGATCCGAAAAATACTCATATCTTCCCGGAGGATGAAACGCGTTTTTTGTGTGAAAGCTATTTAAACTGCCCAACAAATATTTTAGCTGTAAAACGGCTACTAACCAAGTTTCAAATTTTTTGAACAAAGTTTAATTTTCAACAGTCTATAGAGTCCACCCTGTAGCCCGCAGAATTTTTATAATATTTTTCGTGCGTTTGTGGATTTAATGTTAGCGTGTACACCAAGTTTCAAATTTTTGAACAAAGTTTAATTTTCGACAGTCTATAGAGTCCACCCCGTAGCACGAACAATTTTTATAATATTTTTCGTGCATTTGTGGATTTAATGTTAGGGTGCACACCAAGTTTCAAATTTTTTGAACAAAGTTTAATTTTCAACAGTCTATAGAGTCCACCCTGTAGCACGAAGAATTTTCATAATATTTTTAGTGCATTTGTGGATTTAACGTGTCCTGTTACTTTTAGATTTTTTTAAATATTTTTTTCGGCATTAGGACTTCATTATATTAATCAACTGACAAAGTTTGAAAACATTTAAACAACATTTAACTTTCGAGCCTCCTAAGTCCTGTCCTGTTACTTTTAGATTTTTTTAAATATTTTTTTCGGCATTAGGACTTCATTATATTAATCAACTGACAAAGTTTGAAAACATTTAAACAACATTTAACTTTCGAGCCTCCTAAGTCCTGTCCTGTTACTTTTAGATTTTTTAAAATATTTTTGTCGGCATTAGGACTGCATTATTAATGAACTGACAAAGTTTGAAAACATTTAAACAGCATTTAACTTTCGAGCCTCCTAAGTCCTGTCCTGTTACTTTTAGATTTTTTTAAATATTTTTGTCGGCATTAGGACTGCATTATTAATGAACTGACAAAGTTTGAAAACATTTAAACAACATTTAACTTTCGAGCCTCCTAAGTCCTGTCCTGTTACTTTTAGATTTTTTTAAATATTTTTGTCGGCATTAGGACTGCATTATTAATGAACTGACAAAGTTTGAAAACATTTAAACAACATTTAACTTTCGAGCCTCCTAAGTCCTGTCCTGTTACTTTTAGATTTTTTTAAATATTTTTGTCGGCATTAGGACTGCATTATTAATGAACTGACAAAGTTTGAAAACATTTAAACAACATTTAACTTTCGAGCCTCCTAAGTCCTGTCCTGTTACTTTTAGATTTTTTTAAATATTTTTGTCGGCATTAGGACTGCATTATTAATGAACTGACAAAGTTTGAAAACATTTAAACAACATTTAACTTTCGAGCCTCCTAAGTCCTGTCCTGTTACTTTTAGATTTTTTTAAATATTTTTTTCGGCATTAGGACTACATTATTAATACACCGGCAAAGTTTGAAAACATTTAAATAAAATTTGTTTTGTTATTTTAGGTCAATGTCCTAATTTGTTATTAGTGAAGTATGTAAAAGTCTTCTGTTATAACGACAATTCTGAATACCTAATTCATTTACAGTAATTTATTGATTTTTATATAAAATCTTGCCAGTAAAATTTCTCTAAATTGATAATTAATAAAATTTAATTCTAACTTTTTACAAACACCCCGTATTTTGTTATAGTCGTGCAAATTTGCATAAGTGGCGCTATGCGGTAAAAGTTCGTAACATAATTTTAAAAATGACAATTTTTGTATGACAAACACATAATTTGACTGTCGATAATTATATTGAACTGTTGAAAAAGTGTAGAATTTAAATAAAAAGTAAATCTTCCATTCGTAAGGTAAATTCAACTTGGTTTATGCCTTATAAAATTATTTACAATGCTCAAGTTGTTCTTTTTGTTTCAGATTTCAACATTTTAAGTGTGTGACTTTTTGGATGACGAAAGTGCATAATATAATGCATTACGATGATCAAATCATTCCGTTGGAACATTCTTCATCTACCCTTGGAAATTGGAACTTTCAGAGAAATCTCGTTACATTTTAAAATGGTAAGTTTGCACTTGTAACGGATTAATATTTGAAAAGTGAATTACGGTTATGTTTTTAAAGTTTCAATTGCGTAGTGGGGGTTAGAAATATTGCAGTTTTTTTTAAATGAGCATACGGTACATTCGAATAGCAAAATATGTCTGAAATGGCATCTTTGCAGCCGCGGTTCTTTGTAAAAAGGAAATTAACGAGGTTTTATCTTGAACTCAAAATAGTCGGTCAATAAAATTTTTATAACGATAAAAGACTGTGGTTCAAAATATTTCATTCCAAAAATGTTTACGGTTTCGTATAACAATAGTTTTTGTTTTACGTTTTACAAAAGTGAAACTGTTTTTAGTTCACCCCTCGAAAAGTTTGCAAACTTGCGCTTATATGAACTTTGCAATGAGAACTATTTAGTGATCAAACTTAATTTGTTTTATTGTAGCTTTTCCTTCTTTAAAACGGTCACATGTTTAAAATTCGTATTGCGTATAATTGTGAGAAATTCTTATGCATTTTTCTTTTTCAGAATTTATAAAAGAAACAATGCGAGAACTACTGCAGGCAAGAGAGGATCGACTTGCAAGTGGGAAACAAGAAGTTTAGAAGTTGATGCAACATTCGCTGACAACTCGAAGAAATCCCTTTTAAATTTTGAAGACAGATTGATGATAATGGTTGCATAGGAAAGAAAAGGTTAGTTACATTTAATTTTTGGTGTTGGACGTTAATTTGCATGCAATCCAAGTTTTAAACGTAATAAATTAAACGTTCACATACGGAGATGCTCAATGTCATTTCTTTGTGGCCATCTATTGGCAAAGCTTTAAACGACAATAGGTATCTTTATATTTTGCGGGTGCCGCCATTCAACGTCGAAACTTGGAATGACAATGTAGATATCTTTATATTTTTCGGGTGCGCCATCCAACATCTTAACTTTGAATGACAATAAATTGCTAATCGAGAAAATTAATTTTCTAATCCAATTTCATCTTTTCTTTTATAAATGTTTATAAAAATTAGTCAAATAATATTTGCGTTGTTGTAGTTTTTCATCTTGTATTACTAGTTTGGAGAAAACAAAAATTTGTAAAGCATCCTTAGTTCCATTTACGGACGCATGTGTTTAAATCCATGGTTTTAGGATTTTTTTTTAACAATTTCACAGTTTCTTTTGTACTTTCAATTAAAAAAAAACTACCAAAAGCTTCTCCACCTGGACCAATCTTTGAAAAACAAAATGTTGCATAATGTTATTGTTGGAAAATATTGTTAATAACAATATATTATTAAAACATTAATTTATTTAAAAAAAAGTGTCTTTCATGTTGTCCCATTTCACTCGACGACCGACTACTTTTCACAAATAACTTCTCAATTGTTTCTGCTGCGTTTTTTGTTAATCCTGGATTTATTTGACGGTCGAGTTTTTGGTCTGATTTTCATGATCGTTAAATTTATCCGTACATATGTAAATTCCCAGATAGTGAGAAGTCGGGGAAATTTTTAATTAATTAATAATGGGAAACCTGGAATACTCGGGAAATTTGTTTTGGAATAGAAAGCAATAATTTCTTCTGTTCCAAATTAATTGTACATATTTAAATGCATTTTATAAGAGCTCAAAAATGAGAGCTGTTGTTTTGTTACATCAAGTTTTCTAAGATCAATTACAAGAAAACATAATTAATATTATTTATACTTAAAAAATCTTGAAACTTGGATTTATTTTCATGCACTCCTAAATGGAACTTCCGTAACCTCGTACATGATTGAAGAAATTGGCATCGGGCAGGTTTTAAAATTCATTAAAACACGAAATTCATCATAAATAAAAGACTCCCTCGTGTCGTGTCAAGATATTACGAGTAATGTAAATAATTACATGTTTTTGTATTGTTATTTGAAGTGACCTTGACCCACGTCATCTAGAACGTTGGCATTTCTCCGACCTACCTCAACACCAGATGATAGATAGGGCAAGGATGACTTCAAATCATGAGACGGGTTCTAAATTTAGAATTATTTAAAACATTTCGGCTATCTGACACTCATTTCCCACCCTAACTTTTTGAACATGAAAATGGCATCCCCAGATTAAGTACAAGAAATTACCTCTACGGTCAAAAGTTGATAACGTCACAGTCAAAAATAGTACATAAACATAGGTTTTCCTTTTTCGGGGTATTTCATTTTGCGATACTTTTTTAGTTTAAAACGTAGTGTTGATCATTTTTTATGCGGTTTTCGACAACTTTTGCACTAGAAAGACCATTCTCAACTGGGAATACTTGAGTTTAGATCCATTTTACGAACAAATCATATCCGCCGGGATTGCGAGGGGAAATTTTAAATTATGGTTTACTTTATGGGAGTGACTTGTCGTACGTCGAAAGGTACTTGCGCAGTTGCGTCTTTTTTGTACTTTGACAAAATTCGAATAATTTTCAATCGTATTTAAAATATCAAATTTTATTTCCGCGCAAGTTGGCGCATACTCAGTTTCACCAGATTATTAATTTGTGTTTATCAGTGTTAATTTATTAATTGTTATTGGTTCCTTGCTGGTTTGGTTTCGAATAAGTAAATTTGCTTAACAGATAGTAAATTATTATTTATTTCTTAGCATTCACCATCAGGTTATTGAAAATTTTTACCTCTAACCTGACTTTTATCAAAACCAAAACAAATCTTGAAGACGAACGGAGGAAGTTGTAAATTCAAAAACTTTGACGATTTTTTACAATAAATTATTACTAATTATGTAAGTTTTTAACTTTTCTAATAAATTTTTTTAAATGTAATTTAATTTTTTAGCAACTTTTTAAACAGCTTCCACATAATCGGAAACTTCTTGGTGACATTTATACAAAGAAGTTCTTGCAAGTGAAAGTTAATAAACATATTATGCTTACTTATTTTTATTTATACTTAATTTCACTACTACTTTTCTACTTGCATATATTTATAATTATAAAAACCAATTAAAATTAATAAAACAAGCGTGCAATAAAAATTATTTTACCATTTTTACTTTCCGAACCCCTAGGTAAGGAAAGTATTGTCATCAGTCAAAATTTGACCCCCCAATTTTTTGACAGATGTTCACGTTTTGAGGTCCCCTGAATCCATTTTTATCATTTTTGGAAGGATGTCTGTATGTATGTGTGTGTGTATGTACGTCTGTGAACACGATAGCGTCTAAACGAAGCAAGCAAATCATTCCAAATTTTGCATATAAGCTTTTTCCTGTCGTAGGACGAAGCCAGATGAAAATAATTTAAATCGTGTAACGGGAAAGGGGGGTTTACCTGGAGCTATTATGACATTATGCGTCATAACTTCGAAACGAAATTAAATATGTAAAAATATTAATAACAAAAAATTAGCGCTATGGAATTTCTTACATTTTTTGTCCTACAAGTTTTTCTCTAAAATATACAGGGCGTTTCAAAAATTTTTGTATTTGTAAAAATTTTTTGTATTTGTAAATAAAATAGTAAACCGCATTCTACTAACGAAAATAAGATGAAAAGTTTCTAATAACATGGGTCCAAAAATGCTTCGTTTGCAAGATATAGGCATTCAAAAGTTTTTTTCTTCCTATTTTGGCAAAATATGAAATTTTTCATCGATTTACTGTTGAAATTATGTAACCATTTTATTTAAAAATATAATATAAAAATTTGCGTCTGTTCGGAAAGTTATGCGATGGCCTCATCAAATTTTTTTGTTATTTATTTCTTTAATTTTAGCTAAGAAGTACTTTAAACTTTTATGCTACATTATAAAAAAGTTAATTGATATACTATCTGCGTATGCTTAAAACTTCCCGCTCGGTCAAATCTTTATCGGACATAATATTTTGGATTTTATTCCATAACGAATTGCAATTCTTAAAGGTTTCCAAAAACCATTCCAAACTTTCTTCGTCTACCCGAATCAATGTAATCATAGCCACAATACTGCTCTCACCATTAGGTACCATCTACATTTAAAATAAGATAGAGAGATGGTTCGATGTTCAATAATTTATAAGTTGCATCTATGCAGATGAACTCCGGGCATGCTGACAGCGAAGAAATCATTAAACATCATCGTTGTCCAGTAACAGGTGAGAGCCTGCGCCTGCAAAATTAAATCAAAATAAGTAGTAGGTAAGTTAATTTTTAAAAATGCAACTTGCCAAAATTAGATTATGTTTTGTTACATACAGCTTGAATGTTGTTTTTTTCCATTCTCTTTCCATTTGTTGCAGGTTTTTAACGTCCTTCGATGTGATGCATTTATTAAGCCGGTTCTCTAAATCAGCACATAGCATAATATGTTTATTAACTTTCATTTGCGATAACTTCTTTGTATAAATGTCACCAAGAAGTTTCCGATTATGTGGAAGCTGTTTAAAAAGTTGCTAAGAAATTAAATTACATTAAAAAAATTTTATTAGAAAAGTTAAGAACTTACATAATTAGTAATAATTTATTGTAAAACATCGTCAAAGTTTTTGAATTTACAACTTCCTCCGTTCGTCTTCAAGATTTGTTTTGGTTTTGATAAAAGTCAGGTTAGAGGTAAAAATTTTCAATAACCTGATGGTGAATGCTAAGAAATAAATAATAATTTAATATCTGTTAAGCAAATTTACATATTCAAAACCAAACCAGCAAGGAACCGATAACAATTAATAAATTAACACTGATAAACACAAAATTAATAATCGGGAGAAACTGAGTATGCGCCAACTTGCGCGGAAATAAAATTTGATATTTTAAATACGATTGAAAATTATTCGAATTTTGTCCAAGTACAAAAAAGACGCAACTGCGCAAGTACCTTTCGACGTACGACAAGTCACTCCCTTACTTTATTCGCGGATTAGAAAAACATGGGGCTAGAAAATGTTATTGGGGCCAATTGTACCAACTTTTCACATATCACTTTGCAACTTGAAAATTTTATTGCACATCTTATATGTGCCGGTTAATTTCCGATTTTTTGGTTTCATTTTGATCTCTTATTACGTTTTTGTCTGTAAAAAATTTGTGGGTTCTAAACATTTTGGCAGTGTCTTCGTTTTTAAAGGAAAATTTAGAAAAGAAGCTCAAAGTCTCGTTAAGATTTAGGGATTTTTTAACGACATACTTTCAAATTCAAAATGAGACCAAAAATAGATCGTAGAATGAAGAAAGGGCCAACAAAAAATAGAGTAGAAATTATCGTCCAGTTTCTAAGTGATATGTGTGAAGTAGTTGATGTAATTCGTGGCCGCTGTTGTAAGCGGACCGTGAAATTGAATTGATGTTGGTAAGGCGTTTAAAATAGCTATTGTTCAAAATATTAACTTGAACCGATTCTTCATTTAAAATTTATCTGCGAGTGCAAAGTACGTAATTTTTTCGCCAAAAAATATAAACTTCGCCATTCGGTAGCTCAAGTATTTCTGATCAAATCGTCATGTGAATGCAGAACAAACCTAAGTCGCAATTTCTTAATTTTTATTTTATTACGGAGAATTATAGTATGAGATGTGTTTTACAATGCAGAAAATTTTGGACTTAGGATTTTTCTGCATTGTAAAACAATTCCCAAACTATAATTTTCTGTAATAAAATGTAGATCAAGAAATTTGGACTTTGGTTTTTTTTGCATTCACATGACGAAATGTTACTGTCAGTAAATTGTATTTGGTACTAGGGGGTGTCATCACCTTTCGGAATAAGTAGGATAAACTATTTTATATAACTAGTAATTAAAAATTTATTTTTCCCGATTGCTCATTATTTTCTGGGGTGTAATAAAGCACCCTAAAATATTTATAGTGCCTTAAATGTTTTCGAAAACAAAATAGTATACTATTACAGAGAAAATTCAACAGTTAATAATTCACATTTTGCACAATAAAATTGATTTTTATTACTCTAATTTTGAAAGCGATTACATCCCCTAAAACCGGTTTTCCGCGACTAAAAATTGCTCACTGGACGTGTACAAAAATTATCAAAATAACGAAGTTGGATAATGAAGCCAAGTTCAAAAATGGACATGAAATTACTTGAAATAATAAAGTAGATATTTCGCAAAAAGGCGCTCTCGATTTTGTCAAAGAACTAAACTCCAGCTACACGATAAAAAAGATTGTAGTCTAAAAAATATAGCACAATTCAAAAATTGGCTATTTTTGAGTATACTCTAAGGCCCAGTTGTTCAGTTTCGGGTTATCTTTTAACCTGGGTTATTTTCCATAGAAAATAATTCAGGTTAAAAGATAACCTAACACTAAACAATAGGGCCTTAGTAGTATCTTTGTCAGTCCTGTGAAATGAGTTGAATTTTCTTATTGACAATTGCATGTTAATTGTGGTTCGATTTACTAAAATGTACGCAAAATTTGATAATAGACTGTGGTAAAATTTTAAGTTATATTATTAAATGATATAAAATGAAATTTTAATCACAAAGTAATATTTACGTGCATAAGAAAATGTAAATAATAAATTAATATTAGATATGATTGTAATTCATTGTTCATATTACAGATAAGGCGATGAATCAACCACGGTCATAGCGGAACGCGTCACACACCGGACTTCGAAGTTTGGTGCAGCCAAGATGGAAGTGGAAATGGTAGTGCGCAATGCTTGAAGTTGTATATTTTTCAAAGTATTGTTATGTACAATAATAAAATACTTACGTACGTTACAATAAAGTTTATAATTGCATATTGGTGTATCATTGAAATGAGTAAGTTATCCCACTTCTTCATGGCGCCCCACTTGTATTCCGAACGAAAACCGAAGTCGCTTCGTTCGGGAGTGGGGGATACAAATTTGGTATATAAGCAATGTTCTAATTGTAGGGTGGGTGGGGCGGGATGAACAGTAGACCAGCAAACATCTAGCTCTCCAACTCGATCAACAGGCCGCGAAGCGGCCTGGGGGCGCGCAAAGCGCGCCCCTATAACAAGCCGCTTCGCGGCTTGTTAATCGAGTTGGAACAGCTAGGTGTCTGATGGATAACGGCCTTCGCCCACCCGCCTCAACCCCAGGCGATACTTTACTTATATACCAAATTGGTCTCCCCCACTTCCAACCGAACCGAGTTCGGTTTCGTTCGGAATACTTGGTGGGGCCATGACGGAAGTGGGAGAAGTAAAATATTGAAATATTTTCTAAGGCCCCTCCGAGCAAGTAGCTTACCCACTTCCGTGCACAGGTGATGTCACTAACTTACCTTCAATGCTTATAAGTGAAATATTTTCCAAGTCCGCTCCGAGCAAGTGCTTACCCACTTCCGTGCAGGTGATGTCACTAACTTACCTTGAATGCTTATTATTCTTATGACTCAAATTGTGTTGCTAATAAAGAAAGACGGAACATATTTTATTTTTGGTTTATTGTCAATGTACTATGACAAGTTATTACAGTACACAAGTTTATATTTTAAAATAGAGGTGGAACCAACTTGATACTATCTGACGACACACTTCGTTGGCGGATACTCGTCTTGGTCGACGTCATATTTCGAACCTGCAAAGTAGAAAATACACATTACAAAACTTTTCCAAGATATTCATCAACATTAGTACTTTGTTATTGCAACGTCACGCTTACAGTAATATATCTAACGAAAAAGAACGCTCTCAGCTTGATACCAAATGACATAACTACATCCCAAATCACCTTGCGAACCCAATCCGCATCATACTATTTTAGTATGAGCCAACCCTATTGACAAAGTAGAAACGGGACCAACAGTATTTGCGTTACAGGTCCCAATTTTGTAACAAATCGATGGATTTAGATTACGTTTTTGGCAAAATGTTTATCAGCCCATGTCCACCCCTGCCCCGCGAACAAAGCTGGGACTTCCCGATTTATGTGTTAAGAGATTAATTTCTTAATACTCGTCCGATCAAGTTCGCGTTTCGGGCAACGAGGGTAATTGCCGACGGCCTCTTTAACCCAACCGACAAATCTAAATGGGAACTTATACCTAACGGATGACGGATTAACTTTTTAGACGAATTATAAGATATTGATAACGTTTTGGATATGTTGAGCATTATAACGGATGGCTCCCAACTTTTTAACTTATCAACAAAATCTGTTCGCGTTTTGAATATTGGGACCATCAGTTCTCCATCTTTACCCACAAATCTACCCTGGGAACCACAGTTTGTGCGTGTCACAGGGAACCGCATCACGTTTTGGATATTGTGTCCGTCATTGAACGGGAATTTGTATTATGAATTTTGGAAACAGAAAAAAACTATTAACTTGGGAAGATTTTATTCACAGTGACTTTTGAGCAAAAATATTTGAGCTACAGTATGATAAAATTTGGATTTATTCTACGGAAAAAGTATGTTCGTTGCGGGGGTAGGTAAATTTTATTCCTTATAGTTTAAGTTATTTTTTACCACGCAAATTAGGCAAACATAATGCAATTAGAAGAAATAATTTACCAAGTTTTTATATTTGGTACACACACCCTCAATAAGGATTGGAAACATCCCCGTTTTTGTGAAAACCCACCCCCAATACGAACTTGGACGTAAATTTTTCTCATGTTGCAAGAACAAGGATTGCAAGAATCCGTTAGACGAAAACAATAATGGGAATGAAAATATTTATAATTCCTATATAATAATCTCTATCCAACTCGCAAACAACGTTCAAAGTTGCATAAAAGGCGTATCGATAGATATACAATGTTAATGTATAGTTTTAAAATTTAGGGTAGTACTGTAGAATTGAATTTCCGTCGTAACATTTGTAAAAACACCTCCTAAATGGTGAATATGCGTTGTTTTTCTCAATTATATCTCGTACACGGTGCATGGCTTGGAAAATTTTATATTGGTTAAAATTGATGGCAACAAAATTAAATAACAGGGTTTGACGTAAAAGCTATAGTTTAATCGATATTGAGCCTGAAAGTGAGGGGTGAATCGATAAATTCTCTATTTGGGTGGTGCGTAAATAATTGCCTAATTATTATTGATATTAGATTTCAAATGCAGAATCACATATTCGCCGAGTTTCAGGTCCGAAAAACTGTTTGGTAATTATTTACGAAATTTATCCATACACCTCTCACTTCTACAAATGTAGCCCCCATATCGCACGAAGTAGAACTTGTAAGCCAAATTCCCTTAACTACTAAAATTTATCAGGCGATACACCGTTGACGAAAAATTGCGAAAAACTTCACGTATTCACCGTTTTGGGTTTGGTTTTTTTTAATCTTATGTGAAAAAGCGTTCTCCTGAGAGGGAAATTCGACGAATAATCAATTCTACGGTGTACTCCAGAGTGCGATTATCAAATTTCAAAACTGTATATTTTATTTCCGTCTAAACGGCTTTTAGAAGTTAATTTGAATTTATACTAACTTGGAAAATTGTTTGCGAGAATTGGACTTTTAACGTAGAATTTAATAATAAATATTTTCATTCCCGTGCTTTCCTTAGTCCGACTGTGGTTCGGAAGAAAACTCAATTCCCAAAAACAAAAATATTCTCCATTGGGGTTGGTTTTTTTACAAAAAAAAGATGTTTCATCTCCGGGCACGTGGGAACTTTTCACATCTGTATTCGTGATCTCATTTACCAAATATAAAAGTTTTATAAATTATTTCTTCTAATAATCATTTAAGGAATTCTAAATTTGGGCCTCGCTTTATGAACCACTTTTCGCATATCATTTAACAAGTTGGCAAAATTTTCTACTACTCACACGTTTTGTCGATCGATTTTCGACTTTTTGGTCTTGTTGTGATCATCTTAAATTTGAAATTATATGCCCGTAAAAAATCCTTAATAGAATTTTAGCATAATTTTTCATTGTTATTTTTATTAATTCGAATACGAAACAAAATCCAACATTTTTACAACAGCCAACAAATTATATTTTACGGGCATACTAAATAATGCGAAATTAGATGAGACAAAATATCTAAAATCAACGTGAAAATAAAGCAAGGGTAGGTATACAAAAAGTGCAAGCGTAAAAAATATTGCCAATTACAAAATAACTAAAAATTCAGCAAATTTTTCCAAGTTACTATAATTTAAAACATCTCCTCGCAAAGTTGACGAATACAATTATTTGCTAGTAAAATTGATCAAAACTCAAGTTTAATGACCGAGAAAAATATTTATTTAGTGTAGAAAATCGTCGACAAGATTAGCAGGTTTTATCGACATTACGTTTTTTAAACTAAAAAAGCATGAAAAAATTCGACACATTGAACACGAAAAAGTGCCGATGTATTGCACCATGTGTGGGTAACATTGTGCAATATTTGGAACAGCTGTGTTGAACGTAAACTAAATTATTGAATAAAATATTTAACAAAATATTGCACTTAATCAAAGTGATAAGATTTTTTGAGAATAATAAAATTGCGTTTTCTTGTAGTTAATTTTTAAAAATTTAAAAGTTTGAAACCTGGTGCACGTTGACTAACAAAAATGCCCATGCGTCGGACGTTTTTGATCACAATACGTTTTGGGGAAAAACAAATTAGGGAATTTTTGGGTTTTGATTCTATAATTACGTACATGAAATTTATTTTCAAAACAAATTCGCCGACTTTTCTGGATTTTCCTAACTGAAATATCTGTAGTAATATCACAATTGAAAAAAAAAGTTGTTGAATTTGAATAAGTACATCATAAATGTTATTCTATTATAATTTCTATTTAGTTTTTAGAATTGCACCTAGCCCTATTTTAATTGACCCGCTTTCCATGATTTAATTGGAACATTTTTTTACACATTGAAGTACAAAAACATAGTCAATTTCTTATTTCCTCTCGCAATCGCAGCGAATGTCATTTGTTCGTAAAATGGATCAAAACTCAATTATTGCCAAGTTGTCCAAAACCCTATATCAAAAATTATCTACCCTACGTTTTAAACTAAAAAAGTGTCGCGAAATTAAATACCCCGAAGAGGAAAACCTGTCCTACAGGTTACCCATTTATCTACTATTTTTTTAATTTTAAAATCAGCACGATTCCAAGCTGTAAGATTTTTTAGTGTAAATAATATTAATTAAGTTTTCTTGTAGTAGTAGTTGATTTCTAAAAACGAAATAAAAAACGTATAAATTTGTATTTGTAACCCGACGTACAAAAACTTTTGCCTACAGCAGCTCTCATTATCGCGCTCTTGTAAAATATATTTAAATACAATTGATTTGGAGCAAAACAATCCACGAATTATTGTTTCTTGTACTTAATGCGGGGATGCCATTTTCACGTACAAAAAGGCTTCTTGTTATACTTTGTATAGAAGCCTAAAAGTTACGAGTGGGAAATGAGTGTCAGAACAGATAGAGGGAATGTTTTAAATAATTCTAAATTTAGAACCCGTCTCATGATTTGAAGTCATCCTTGCCCTATCTATCATCTGGTGTTGAGGTAGGTCGGAGAAATGCCAACGTTCTAGATGACGTGGGTCAAGGTCACTTCAAATAACAATACAAAAACATGTAATTATTTACATTACTCGTAATATCTTGACACGACACGAGGGAGTCTTTTATTTATGATGAATTTCGTGTTTTAATGAATTTTAAAACCTGCCCGATGCCAATTTCTTCAATCATGTACGAGGTTACGGAAGTTCCATTTAGGAGTGCATGAAAATAAATCCAAGTTTCAAGATTTTTTAAGTATAAATAATATTAATTATGTTTTCTTGTAATTGATCTTAGAAAACTTGATGTAACAAAACAACAGCTCTCATTTTTGAGCTCTTATAAAATGCATTTAAATATGTACAATTAATTTGGAACAGAAGAAATTATTGCTTTCTATTCCAAAACAAATTTCCCGAGTATTCCAGGTTTCCCATTATTAATTAATTAAAAATTTCCCCGACTTCTCACTATCTGGGAATTTACATATGTACGGATAAATTTAACGATCATGAAAATCAGACCAAAAACTCGACCGTCAAATAAATCCAGGATTAACAAAAAACGCAGCAGAAACAATTGAGAAGTTATTTGTGAAAAGTAGTCGGTCGTCGAGTGAAATGGGACAACATGAAAGACACTTTTTTTTAAATAAATTAATGTTTTAATAATATATTGTTATTAACAATATTTTCCAACAATAACATTATGCAACATTTTGTTTTTCAAAGATTGGTCCAGGTGGAGAAGCTTTTGGTAGTTTTTTTTTAATTGAAAGTACAAAAGAAACTGTGAAATTGTTAAAAAAAAATCCTAAAACCATGGATTTAAACACATGCGTCCGTAAATGGAACTAAGGATGCTTTACAAATTTTTGTTTTCTCCAAACTAGTAATACAAGATGAAAAACTACAACAACGCAAATATTATTTGACTAATTTTTATAAACATTTATAAAAGAAAAGATGAAATTGGATTAGAAAATTAATTTTCTCGATTAGCAATTTATTGTCATTCAAAGTTAAGATGTTGGATGGCGCACCCGAAAAATATAAAGATATCTACATTGTCATTCCAAGTTTCGACGTTGAATGGCGGCACCCGCAAAATATAAAGATACCTATTGTCGTTTAAAGCTTTGCCAATAGATGGCCACAAAGAAATGACATTGAGCATCTCCGTATGTGAACGTTTAATTTATTACGTTTAAAACTTGGATTGCATGCAAATTAACGTCCAACACCAAAAATTAAATGTAACTAACCTTTTCTTTCCTATGCAACCATTATCATCAATCTGTCTTCAAAATTTAAAAGGGATTTCTTCGAGTTGTCAGCGAATGTTGCATCAACTTCTAAACTTCTTGTTTCCCACTTGCAAGTCGATCCTCTCTTGCCTGCAGTAGTTCTCGCATTGTTTCTTTTATAAATTCTGAAAAAGAAAAATGCATAAGAATTTCTCACAATTATACGCAATACGAATTTTAAACATGTGACCGTTTTAAAGAAGGAAAAGCTACAATAAAACAAATTAAGTTTGATCACTAAATAGTTCTCATTGCAAAGTTCATATAAGCGCAAGTTTGCAAACTTTTCGAGGGGTGAACTAAAAACAGTTTCACTTTTGTAAAACGTAAAACAAAAACTATTGTTATACGAAACCGTAAACATTTTTGGAATGAAATATTTTGAACCACAGTCTTTTATCGTTATAAAAATTTTATTGACCGACTATTTTGAGTTCAAGATAAAACCTCGTTAATTTCCTTTTTACAAAGAACCGCGGCTGCAAAGATGCCATTTCAGACATATTTTGCTATTCGAATGTACCGTATGCTCATTTAAAAAAAACTGCAATATTTCTAACCCCCACTACGCAATTGAAACTTTAAAAACATAACCGTAATTCACTTTTCAAATATTAATCCGTTACAAGTGCAAACTTACCATTTTAAAATGTAACGAGATTTCTCTGAAAGTTCCAATTTCCAAGGGTAGATGAAGAATGTTCCAACGGAATGATTTGATCATCGTAATGCATTATATTATGCACTTTCGTCATCCAAAAAGTCACACACTTAAAATGTTGAAATCTGAAACAAAAAGAACAACTTGAGCATTGTAAATAATTTTATAAGGCATAAACCAAGTTGAATTTACCTTACGAATGGAAGATTTACTTTTTATTTAAATTCTACACTTTTTCAACAGTTCAATATAATTATCGACAGTCAAATTATGTGTTTGTCATACAAAAATTGTCATTTTTAAAATTATGTTACGAACTTTTACCGCATAGCGCCACTTATGCAAATTTGCACGACTATAACAAAATACGGGGTGTTTGTAAAAAGTTAGAATTAAATTTTATTAATTATCAATTTAGAGAAATTTTACTGGCAAGATTTTATATAAAAATCAATAAATTACTGTAAATGAATTAGGTATTCAGAATTGTCGTTATAACAGAAGACTTTTACATACTTCACTAATAACAAATTAGGACATTGACCTAAAATAACAAAACAAATTTTATTTAAATGTTTTCAAACTTTGCCGGTGTATTAATAATGTAGTCCTAATGCCGAAAAAAATATTTAAAAAAATCTAAAAGTAACAGGACAGGACTTAGGAGGCTCGAAAGTTAAATGTTGTTTAAATGTTTTCAAACTTTGTCAGTTCATTAATAATGCAGTCCTAATGCCGACAAAAATATTTAAAAAAATCTAAAAGTAACAGGACAGGACTTAGGAGGCTCGAAAGTTAAATGTTGTTTAAATGTTTTCAAACTTTGTCAGTTCATTAATAATGCAGTCCTAATGCCGACAAAAATATTTAAAAAAATCTAAAAGTAACAGGACAGGACTTAGGAGGCTCGAAAGTTAAATGTTGTTTAAATGTTTTCAAACTTTGTCAGTTCATTAATAATGCAGTCCTAATGCCGACAAAAATATTTAAAAAAATCTAAAAGTAACAGGACAGGACTTAGGAGGCTCGAAAGTTAAATGTTGTTTAAATGTTTTCAAACTTTGTCAGTTCATTAATAATGCAGTCCTAATGCCGACAAAAATATTTAAAAAAATCTAAAAGTAACAGGACAGGACTTAGGAGGCTCGAAAGTTAAATGCTGTTTAAATGTTTTCAAACTTTGTCAGTTCATTAATAATGCAGTCCTAATGCCGACAAAAATATTTTAAAAAATCTAAAAGTAACAGGACAGGACTTAGGAGGCTCGAAAGTTAAATGTTGTTTAAATGTTTTCAAACTTTGTCAGTTGATTAATATAATGAAGTCCTAATGCCGAAAAAAATATTTAAAAAAATCTAAAAGTAACAGGACAGGACTTAGGAGGCTCGAAAGTTAAATGTTGTTTAAATGTTTTCAAACTTTGTCAGTTGATTAATATAATGAAGTCCTAATGCCGAAAAAAATATTTAAAAAAATCTAAAAGTAACAGGACACGTTAAATCCACAAATGCACTAAAAATATTATGAAAATTCTTCGTGCTACAGGGTGGACTCTATAGACTGTTGAAAATTAAACTTTGTTCAAAAAATTTGAAACTTGGTGTGCACCCTAACATTAAATCCACAAATGCACGAAAAATATTATAAAAATTGTTCGTGCTACGGGGTGGACTCTATAGACTGTCGAAAATTAAACTTTGTTCAAAAATTTGAAACTTGGTGTACACGCTAACATTAAATCCACAAACGCACGAAAAATATTATAAAAATTCTGCGGGCTACAGGGTGGACTCTATAGACTGTTGAAAATTAAACTTTGTTCAAAAAATTTGAAACTTGGTTAGTAGCCGTTTTACAGCTAAAATATTTGTTGGGCAGTTTAAATAGCTTTCACACAAAAAACGCGTTTCATCCTCCGGGAAGATATGAGTATTTTTCGGATCTTCATTCGTGACCCCATTTATCAAATACAAGTTTTATAAATTATTTCTTCTAAAAATGCTAATATACGTCGACTGTAAAAAAACTGACGGTTGTGACAACACGAAATACTGCGGGAAAGTATTCACTTTGCTCGTAACGATTAATTAATTTTTTAATGATTCTTCGGGAAAAGGGACTCCGTCTATCAGTCCACGCGACTCCTGCATCGGATTGGGGACTTTTCGGGTGTCTATTTTTGAAGGTACTTTTTTATGGAAACTTCAGCTCTAGATTGCGATTTTAGGATTTGAGCCAACAGCATCCTGAACACAAATTACAAATCTAAATGAAAGCTTACACGGAAAATTTTACCCTTTACCCACCCATTTCGGTAATAATTTCTTAATAATTGAATAGTGGTCCGGTTCAAATAAGCAAAGTACCTAAACTGAAAATTTTAAGTTTTTAAGGTGTTTGTTTAACTAACCTATGGAAAATCAGCAAGGAAAGAGGTGAATGTTCTGTAAATTTAATGAGAAAATGCATTTCAAACACAGTTTTTACTTAAAATTAATAAAAATATAGAGTTTTGTTCAATAAAAATTCAAAGAACATTTTATCTGACATTTTTACATTAATCTTATGTTGGAATTTGGTTTATTTCTAAAAGTTGTTTTGAATGTTTTAAATGTATGGAGTTACTAATTAAAAATAAACAATAATTAAGTATATCACAGCAAGGTAAAAGAACAACGTAAATGAAATATTAAAGTTAAAAACTCTATTAACAAGCCACGGGTAATCTTTAAAAATGTATGTTTATTGTATATCTCAAATTTAAACTTTTGGTTCTTAGCTTATTTGAACCGGGCTCCCTTCAATTATTGGGACTTGATAAAAAATGTTTCTTCTCTTGTTGACGTTTCGTCGCCTCTCACGGCTTCTTCTTTAATCATTATTCACAATCAAAATCATTACATCTTCCCGCAGATTTATAATTGTTATTAATATTTTAATCGTTTCGTTTTATTTCGTGTCTTTAATTTATAATTTTTCAATTTTGCAGAAACAACAGTGGTAGGTACCCCATTAAGAATTGTTAGTCCCGAAGAAGTTCCTTGGGAGGCGGCGAAACGTCGATAAAAGAACAAACATTTTATTGATTTTATTGGATATTTCATAATATGCCAATAATAATTGTTAAGAGATTATTAATATTTGTACCGGACGATATGGATAATTTATTTCGTAACATTCCTTTAATGGAATTAAGAAAAGTCCTCTAGTGCTTGTCTACAATAGTCGCGTGTTAAATCGTTTATATAAAAAGTTCAAATATATAATAAGTTTGAAAATCGGAACACCTTGCCGTAAAACTTGCAATGCTTTCGTGCAATTTAAGTACTTTTCCCGTTGTTCGCAAAAGTGATCTCGATAACCGATTGATCTCATTATCCGTGATCATAATAAGTGGCGTCTACTCTACTTCCAACAGCCTTCGAATGTTTTGAATAACATCATTTCTGGCATTTTTGCAGTCTCCATATTTTTCATATTGCGATATTGCTTCAAAAACTCTACAACGTCGCACATTTCTTATTTATATGATGGCATACTAATATTCGACGTATTTGACAGGTAACTAATGCAAATTCGAAGGCTGAGAAGGTATTTAGAATTGAAATGACAACCTAAGATGTTTTCCACATATTTCGGCATTTTGGAGCATTCGAGAACAATATTCAGATATTGATTGCTCCACTCGCCTTATAAACAAATTTTATGACCAATTAAAAATTTGTAGGACCCAAAAACGAAATATAACTAACCTTTTTTTTCTAGCCAGCCGTTGTTCCTCAAACCAATCAAATTTTGAAAACCAAGTAGTTGTCAGCTAATCTTGCGTCTCTGGACTGGATTCGTTTTCATATGGTTCGTTCTCTCAACTCTAAAAATAAAATAGAATTATTTGTAATTTGAATTTTTTTAGAAATGTGATAATTTATAAAAAAAACTAGCCAAACAAATTAATTAAATTTCACCAATATTAATTTAATAACCATACAGTTTTCCGTTTCATTTACTTTTTATTACTTTTGATGGGACCAAATCTTGCCAAAAGAGAACATTTTCACTTAATGCCACGGGGTAGCTTTTAGTGGGGGGTAAATTGTTGAGGAAATTTTGTTTAATAATTTTGAAACTTGGCAAATATGCGAAAAATAGTCTCAAAATTCTAAACACTACGGGGCGGGGTAGCAAGAAAAAATACAAAGCTAAATAAAGAAAATGTAGTGGCCTACTCTGAAGCTAGAGAAAATCCCTATTTGTATGGGGTCATACGAGTGCGTTTTGATGGTAAATTTTATTTTATCGATAATGGTAAGATGGACCATAAATGCATTTTATTTTACACGCCAAAATTGACCAACATTTATTTACAAGTGCTCAAAAAATAAGGTTACCAAATAATAAAATATTTATGTAAGGTAATGATTCGAAACGTAAAGCTTATAATACCGGGATTGATAACACACACCAAAATATTTGGAAATTCCTCCTCAACATCAGACATTATCCTATTGAACATTTACGCGATTAACTTGACAAAAAAATTACTAGACCAATTAGAAATAAAAATAATTTAAAAACTGATCTTAAAGACGATGTGATGGAAATCCCATATCCGGTGACACGAAATTAGTAGAATAGATGCATGGACAATAATTATTAGCAAATGTTCCTAATTGAAATAATCATCGTCCTATCTATTTATTATCACTTACAAGAATAAGCACATTTTAATATAAATCCTAATAATTTATTGTAACATAAAATAGCTCAGTTCCTTACGTAAATTCAACCCTGTAACTTATGTAATTGTTATTCTGTGTTTAAGCAATATATTCATTTAAAGAAAGTTGATTTGATAATTGCCAAACAAAATTCGCATTTTTAATTTTTAAAAATTATTCGTAATTTAGAAAAGTTAATATGTGACCAATACTTTTTACATTCACCATTGAGGGACACTCAAAGTCAAAACTTGATCACGGCCCCCATTTTGTGACCTTAATTATATACTCGAAAAAACTCACCGAAAAGGCCTATTCAGTATTTTCATTTTACAAAAAATATCGTATTTCTAAGCGGTACGGTTCGACCGGTAGAATTTATTTACCGAAGCTCTACAAGTCAAATTTGAATTATTTTGGAGGGCTGTACAATGTAAACGGACCACTTTGGGGCCAAACAAAAAAATACGGATCCATTTATTTGGAATAACTTACAAGTACACCAAATTTGAGCAAAATGGAAAAGATACATGAATATAATAATTGCAAACACACAATTTTCGTTACATATTAATAGATTTTATAGACGTATTCACGTCAAAAATTGGTCGAGTTGATGTGGAATGACCCAATAGTAAAATAAGTTGATTGAATTTGGATATGTACATTAAAAATTTGATTTTATTATAATTTTCTCTCGTTACCTTTTAACCCGAGATAATTTTCATGTATACAATTGTTGAAACAATTATTGATATACGAAGAAATTAACTCGGTTTAAAAGATAACTGAACAACTGGGCCTTATGATCTAACTTGAACATTTCTAAATTCCTTTACTCAATTTGAATTACAAAACATCAAAATTGCAGTCAATTTCTTTAAGTAAGCCATAATGAAAATTTCCCCTCACTATCCCGGCGGATATAATTTATTTGTAAAATGAATCGACACCCAAGTATTGCCAGTCGAGAACAGTCTTTCTAGTGTAAAGTTGACAAACAGCCTACCAAAAATGATCTGCACTGCGTTTCATTTATCATTAATGTCACGAATGTTACATTAAAAATGCATGAAAATTACTCCAAGTTTTAATAAGAATTTTTAAGTATAAATAATATTCATTATGTTTTCTTGTAGTTGATTTTTAAAAACGAAATAAGAAACGTTCAAGTTTTAAAGAATTTCCTTTGACCAAAGTTTTAATTTCCCTGACTTTAATTAATATTAATTGTGTATTTCTTTTTAAAATAAGCGTAGAAACAGATTGCTTTTCGTGGTAGTGCAAATTTCGATAAATGTTCTCTCTGAAGAGTAGGAAAACTGACAATATTCATAAAATTCATATACTTCAGAATCAAAACCGGCAATCTCAATTTTATTTTGTTGATTTTCGTGATATTTAAATAAAATTTTAATTAATAATGCAAAGTAGTTTTTCCTTCACATGTCACTATCCAAAATTTTCAACCGGGTACTGCAACCTTCGCAGTTGTTATGAAAGCTACAATAAATTAAAAATTGTAAGCACTTCTCCAAGTTGTTTCTGAACTTAATAAGAATGCCATTACCATTCAAAAAATTTTAAATTCCAAGAGCGGATTAAGAAGTCGAACAATGAACATCTTGACTTTTACGGGGCACAGATGTTTGGCCTCATAATCTCCAATTGGTTACGTATTTCAACTCTGTGTATCTGAAATAACAATAATTACTTTTATGTAAAAAACTTACGTTCTCGTAAATTGAGTTAATATTTTACCTTCGAATGTATAATTTTTTAATTCAATTAAAAAAATCGACAACAAAAATTAAAAAACCTATACATGTCAATCTATTTGAACATTAACCGCTAGTTGGCGCCACAAATTTATAGAAATGACAAATTATAATCTAGGCAATTTTTAATTCAACGCCAAAAAGAACATGGGCAATTTTTCATCTAATAACAAAATACGAGGTGTTTGCAAAAAATTTTAAATTAAAGTTTTATATTTTAGTAACCCACATATTATTTACAATTATTACAAATTCTTTATCTTAATTTCCACATTTATTGCATTAAACTGATATTTTGTGATTAAGTTTATTTAATTAAGTGATAAACTGGCCCTTAAACATGCATGAATTAAGTCAAAATAAAGAAATTTGAGACAGACCTACCTCGAAATCCCGCGGTGGCACCTTCACCCCCTATTTAAATGGGCGGAGCGCGCAATTCTAAATTTTATTATTTTTCTCGAAAACGGGAAAACATAGACTTGCGGTTTGCACCAAACGATAAAAATAAAATTTTACATTCGATACATTTTACCGCATTTTATCTAGGTAAAACAAAGATAATAATGAATCCCTACAATCCAAAGATTCAAGTTGATAATTGCACACTGGAGAATGTCGACAAATACGTGTATCTAGGACACGAAATCACCAACTTTAAGCGGTTTTTAAAATTCCAGCGGTAACAGCTGACCTTGACTTGATTTAATGGGGTTGGGACACCAAATTTAAAGGAAAAGGAAAATATAAATTAAATTTTGGTCGTATAGTCTCAGTAGCATAAGTGAGACCGCAGGATTTTTTAAAAACAGCTTAAATATCGACTAAAAATTTGAAATAGCAATATTTTTATCTAGCATCACCCCTACCCCTCACAAGATGTTTTGCTGGGTACGTCCTTGGATTGCTGGTAGCATTAACACTATACGACTAAAATAAAATTTATAATTTCCTTTAAATTTGATATCCCACCCCCATTAAATCAAGTCTAGAGCAAGGGAGATAAAGTCAGCTGAGACCGCAGGAATTTTTAAACCGCTTAAATATGAACTACAAATTTGAAAAAACAATACTTTTATGTACCATAAACCCCCCCCGCTAGGACACGAAATACCAACTCTAAAACTAACCAAACAGCAGAGATATCTAGAAGAATAGGATTTACCTGAGCTGGCTTTGGAAAGCTAAACTACATAAAAGAACAAGAGTAGCGGACATGTAACAGAATGAGTAGCAAAGCTAAAGTGGCAATGGGTGGGACACGAAGCCAGACAGAGCCCACACAAATGAACTTTTGCTTTTCCTATGGATGCGTTGAAAGTGCAAACGGTGCGAATTGTTATCGTTTTTGCGCGCAACTGCAGGTCTTTTTCCCAAAATCGGGAGGGGATAGAAACTTGCGGTTTGCACCAATCAAGAGAAATAACATTTTACTACAAAAAGTATGATAGGTAGCGACTATAATATCGCATTTTTGCGTATTATGTCTAAATTGCCCCTTACATCTAAATTTACCAAGAAACCACACCCCTTCGTTCTAAATCACGACCTTTTAGACCGACGCCACGCCCCTAGGTAGAAATACCTGCTACGGACTGACAGTCTCACAACGGAAAGCAACGGAGCAAGGGGGGGGGGCTATAAAGATAGGACGTGGTGTAGATCTAAAAGACCGTAGTCTAAACTATCTTGAATGATTTTCCCAATGAATTTTTTGAGAAAAGCATAAGACCTGCAATGGCGTGCG
The DNA here is from genome assembly GCA_932274525.1 of Podabrus alpinus. NCBI lineage: Eukaryota > Metazoa > Arthropoda > Insecta > Coleoptera > Cantharidae > Podabrus > Podabrus alpinus. Next base: position 88,301,873 of record OW026455.1, on the reverse strand, counting down.
ATACAAACGTAAAGAATTAACTGTGTGTACTTTCAACGTATCCATAGGGAAAACTATTCAAGTTGGTTTAAACCACGCTTTTCCACACTTGAACCACGTCCATTCGTTCTAAACCACGTCCTTTGAGACCTAAGCAACGCACATTCGTTCTAAACCACTTCTCCGTCGTTTTAAACCACGTCTCTTCTCAGTTATGGCCTTTTAAATTTGCAGACCAACATAATAATAAAAAGTAAAATACCTATCCAATAAATATTTTTTCATTCCTAAAATTAAAACCACGTTCTAAACCACGACCTTTCAGACCCAAGCCATGCCCTTTCAGTTTAAACCACACCCTTTTTTAAAATAACCCACGTCCTTTCGCTCTAAATCACTACCTTTCAAATACTTTTAGTTCCATTTGCAACAGGGCGGTGTTTATAACGACTCTGGGCGTGGTTTACATTGAAGGGGCGTGGATTAGGTCGAAAGGGTGTGGCATAGGTCTTAAAGGGCGTGTTCTAAATTATTAAAATAGTTTTCCCTATGGATGCGTTGAAAGCGCACACAGTGAGAATTTATATCGTTTTTGTGCGCAACTCCAGATTTTATTTTGTTTCTCAAACACGGCAAAGCATCGAGATTTGCGGTTTGCATAAAAAATTCGAAGATGTTCTCCTGCTATAAAAAGTATGATATTAGTGACTATAATCTCAAAATTTATTAGGAAAAGAAAGTCAGTAGGTACGTATGATCTCATCTATCGATTGATATTTCAAAAGTTTAAGTAAGATAGTTCCGCTTGAATCCACGTGAATGCGTTAAAATTGCAACGCATCAATTAATAAACTTGTTTTTCTATAAAATGGGAAAAAATAGAGAATATCAGTTTGAGGCATTTGAAAGAAAGTAAAACAGTCAGCCAATAAACTATTTTTTGCCATTCCGGGGGTAAAGTACTCACTTTTTACCCCGATTTGCGGGTGAAAAGGGGCACTTTTTACCCCGGGGGGAGTAAAGTTAAAAATTAGGGTGGGGAGCGGGAGAAAAAAAAACTTTTTTTTTGCCCCAGGGCAATAAAAAAGTCACCAGATCACTGATAAAAAAGTCACTAGATTTACTAAATGTTGCCACGTGGTGAGATGTTAGGACACGCGATTTTTTCGCCACATATCCTTCGTTTTTCCGCTTCATTAAACGGATAACTTGTGGAAATTGCCGATGTCAATGTTTTTTTCTAGTTTAGTCACGGCCTTGATCATGGAATGCCAAAAACACGTGTTCAGTAAAATAATCTGCCAATTCTTTGTTCTTGCACCACTGCACAAAAGCGTCGTAGTGCTTTTGGTAAAGTTTTCTAGATTTTGTCGGCAACAGTTCCACAAACGCCATCTTCGCTGCTTCGGCAATTTCTACGTTCTCGCTCATGGTACGTCTTGCTCTTTCTAAGGCACAAATGTAAATGAAATGAATCATTGGTAGAATCAGGGGTGCCATCTGCTATTTCCTAGTACTTTTTGGTAGTAGTTGGTAATATTACTAGTGCTATTTTGCGAAACTGTCGACCACGTGCATTATTAAAAAAATGCGTTAAATTTTTGCTTTAAGTTTCTAAATTGGCGAAGTTCCTACTTTACCTGCCGGAATTGCAAAAAACAGTATATGCACGACGGGAGTAAAGTGACTTTTGGCCCATGGGTAATTGTTTCACCCTCGGGCCAAAAAAAAGTCACTTTGCTCCCTTGGTGCATAAAGTACTATTTTTTAATATTTCCTAAAATATATTTTACAGGCCCTTTCAATTTATGTAAAGTCACGCCCCTACATATCTAAGTCACGCCTTTGCAGACCCACGTCGTGCACTTTCGTTATGAACTACACCCCCTTTATTTTATAGTGATTACCCACGCCCCTAGGTAGAATTAGAACGAAGGGCTTTGGTCTAAAAGGACTCGACTGCAACGAGAGGGGCGTGGTTTGGAGAAAAGGGGAGGGTACAACGTTAGGACGTGGTTCAGATCTATAAGAGCACAGTTATAAACTATCTCACACCTTCTCAGACCTGAAACACGCTAAACCACTCTTTCATTCTAAGTTACGCCCTTTCAGACCTAAGCAACCCCCATTTGTTCTAAACCACACCTTTTGCTCTTAGCCACGTCGATTAGTTCTAAACTATGTCCTATCAGAGCTATACAATTCCCACTCGTTCTAATCCACGCCCCTTCAATATAAACCCGCCCCCGTTTTAAACCACGTCCATTGGTTTAAAATTTGGTCAGCTGAGACCGCATGAATTTCATAAACCGCTTAAATATAGACTAAAAATTCGAAAGAGCAATATTTTTATATACCACAACTCCACTCCCCCCTCACATGTTCTTTGGGCAGGTACGCCCTTGGGTTGATAGTAGCGTTAAAACTATGCGAATAAAATAAAATTTATATTTTCCTTTTTCTTTAAATTTGGTGTCACACCCCATTAAATCAAGTCAAGGCAACGGAGGTAAAGTCAGTTGAGACCGCAGGAATTTTAAAGACCGCTTAAATATGGTCTTAAAATTTGAAAAAGCAATATTTTTATGTACCAACACCCCCCTCACAGGAAGTTTGGCAGGCTACGCTCTTGGGTTGCTGGTTCCATTAAAACTATACAACTTAAATGAAATTTTGTTTCCTTTTTCTTTAAATTTGGTGTCCCACACCGATTAAATCAAGTCAAGAGCAAGAGAGTTAAAGTGTGTTGTTACCGCCATAATCCCCCCCCCCCACAAGAAGTTAGGCTTGGTACGCCCTTGGGTTTCTGGTACCATTAAAACTATACGACTAAAATAAAATTTATATTTTCCATTCCTCTAAATTTGGTGTCCCACCCCCATTAAATCAATTCACGTGCAAGGGAGTTAAAGTGTGTTGTTATCACATGAAATTTAAAAACCGCTTATATATGGACTAAATATTTGAAAAAGCAATATTTTTATGTACCATAACCCCCCCCCCCTCCCAAGAAGTTTGGTTCGGTACGCCCTTGGGTTGCTGGTACCATTAAAACTCGACGACTAAAATAAAATTTATATTTTCCTTTACCTTAAATTTTAGGGTCCCACCCCCGTTAAATCAAGTCAAGAGCAAGTGAGTTAAAGTGTGTTCTTACCGCAGGGATTTTAAAACCGCTTAAATATGGACTAAAAATTTGAAAAAGCAATACTTTTAGGTACCATAACCCCCCCTCTCAAGAATTTTGGCTGGGTACGCCCCTGGTTTAAACTGATATTTTGTGATTAAGTTTATTTAATTAAGTGATAAACTGGCCCTTAAACATGTATGAATTAAGTCAAAATAAAGAAATTTGAGACAGACCTACCTCGAAAACCCGCGGTGGCACCATCACCCCCTATTTAAATGGGCGGAGCGCGCAATTCTAAATTTTATTATTTTTCTCGAAAACGGGAAAACATAGACTTGCGGTTTGCACCAAACGATAAAAATAAAATTTTACATTCGATACATTTTACCGCATTTTAACTAGGTAAAACAAAGATAATAATGAGTCCCTACAATCCAAAGATTCAAGTTGATAATTGCACACTGGAGAATGTCGACAAATATGTGTATCTAGGACACGAAATCACCAACTTTAAGCGGTTTTTAAAATTCCAGCGGTCACAGCTGACCGTACCACCCTTGCTCTTGACTTGATTTAATCGGGGTGGGACACCAAATTTAAAGAAAAAGGAAAATATAAATTATATTTTGGTCGTATAGTCTCAGCGTAAAGGCAGCTGAGACCGCAGGATTTTTTAAAAACCGCCTAAATATGGACTAAAAATTTGAAATAGCAATATTTTTATCTAGCATCACCCCTCCCCCTCACAAGATGTTTTGCTGGGTACGCCCTTGGATTGCTGGTAGCATTAACACTATACGACTAAAATAAAATTTATAATTTCCTTTTCCTTTAAATTTGGTGTCCCATCCCCATTAAATCAAGTCTAGAGCAAGGGGATAAAGTCAGCTGAGACCGCAGGAATTTTTAAACCGCTTAAATATGAACTACAAATTTGAAAAAACAAACAATACTTTTATGTACCATAAACCTCCCCCCTCAAAAAGTTTGGCTGGGTACGCCCTTGGGTTGCTGGTACCATTAAAGCTATACGCCTAAAATAAAATTTATATATTGTCTGTTCAATCAGAATGAAGAGATGCATTGTTCCATGTTAATTTTGAATGAACGCATTCAAAACTTTCAAAATAATCGGCAGCAGCAAGTATAATAATAATAATAATAGTTGTTTATTTAGCAAAATGCTATTTTAAGTTTACACAAATACATTCGAATTTATTCTTAAAATTTCCTTATTTCCTTCGGCAAATTATTATTGTAACATAATACGTGTTATTGTGTTTCTTATCGCTGTTTTGAATACTTCTATTGTTATATTCTTGCGATACAGTGTTTTATTTGATTTTCGAGAACTGACGTATACAATTAATCATTTGTTTTTTTGAATGTTGTACCAGCTTGATGTTGTTTTGCTAGTTATCCATTTTAACTCGATATGTTTTAAAATTTATATTTAGTCCATTTGATATAAAAAATTTTGATTCTGAAAGTTAGGGGTCCCTTCGGGGCCCGGTAAGATACAGTACAAACCAGACATCGAAAAAAAAAGTTACTCTGTAGATATAGGGGCCCTGTTAGAGTGGGGCCCAAAGCTTCAACTTCATATGCTTTTATATAAATCCGGAGCACTATTGATTCATCCTGTATATATTATCACACATTAATTTTCTGCTTGCGAATTGCATGAAAGGGGGGTAACAATAGAAATAAAAATGCAAGTTTGGTCGATTTTCTTTATTTTAGACTAAATTATATTTTGGATAAAACAAATACAATATAATATAAAGAAAATCTGTTGTTTTAAATATTACTGAAAGTTGAAAACATTTGCGTGTCTGTACCCGCTGATATTACTTACTAGCTAGTTAATAAACAAAATTAAAAAATAAAAGTTAACTAATATTAAGTTTTGGAGACTTTGCGGAAAATTGTCTCCGTTCCGTTATTGCACTACAAATATTATATCTAAAACAGCTAAAACTGCCACATCATATAAAAGTTAATAAAAAATTAAATATAAAATTGACTACTACCCTTAAGTCATAAACTTCATGGAAGAGCAATCTAGTGTTAACTTAATAATAAAAATGAAATACTTGCTGCCTCTGCAAGTACTAGTCCTGAAAAATAATTTATATCATTAAAATAGTATTAAAGGCAATTATTGTATAAAAAAACTCTAACAAATTAGTCAAAATTAAACTATTCCCCTCCCTCACCCTGCAAAGTTTCTATAGCAATAGATTAAAAATACAAAATTGTTAACATTTTTTATGAAACAAACAAAAGTAAAAAAATAACGTGAAAAAAAAACACAATGCCACGCATTTAACCCAAAGAAACCATTATGACTTTATGTAAGTTAAGTAAGGTTTGACATCTTCTCATTGAACTAAACGACGTGACATTTTAGATTTATCTAACAGGTAAGTTTAACCGAAGATTGTGACCCTGAAATTCAAACTCATTTCAATTCAAAATTCAAATAAGAATCTTTTTTTTTAGACTACCGAGTCTCTACTATTTGAAGCTGCACAATGTATATCATTCTAACAGTTACGTCATTTAAGCCTAAACAGTAAAACTAGAAGCTTTATTATTATCAACTCACCTAATCAGCTTTTTTTTTCTTGCCTTTTGGGACCTTAGCAGCCAATTTTCTTTTATGAACTTTCTGTTCATCTATAACAAAAAAATTAAAATGAAATCAATTATACATATTATAGATATAATATATATGGGGCGACGGGACGCCGCCCTCCCAAAACAAAGTAACAACTCAGAAAATGTTTGTTTAATATGAATTAAGTTACGCCGCTGAATATTAGGCAATCCGATGTCGCTTGGACCGTAAAAACGGTTGAGTGGATTTAAAACACTTGCCTAAAAAGTGAAAAATGTAATTTTACCCCCCCCCCATTATAGAAAACTACTGATGAGTAGGTTAGTTAAATAATTCCCCTCAAAGTCGTAGATACACGAAATTAAATTGATATAAGTCCCCCCCCCCTATTTTTATTATTTAGATTTGCACCAACGTTATTAGATTCGTCACTATTTATTCAAGGACATCATCAGACGTGGTAAGTCAAAATGTAAAATTGTTTTTTCAAAATTAGACGTAGCAAACACAAGCCTAAAATGCTAAATTGATATGTTAATCCCCTCTCCAGAATTAATTATTTACATATTATGAATTATTTTCTGATTTATTTATTCATTACTTTTCTAATCGTGCATGATTGTTATGGTTGTGCGGCGTAAAGGCCCGCAAGTTGATAACAAAAAATAAACCACTGAAAGTTACTATATGAACAAATAGATCGACATAAGTGATTTTCTAAGTCGCACTGACTTTTGATTACCTAAGTTGTGCGGCCTAAAGGCTGATTGAGAGACCGAATCATCGGCACAATTTAGCGTTAGGGGCCGTTCATGTATTACGTAAGACGTTTAGGGGGGAGGGGGGTAGCTGACATCTTATTTTTTCTTACTCGGGGGTAGGGGGGTCAAGACAATTTCTTACGTAAGATTTTATTTTTTTAATTAAATTTCAAAATTTGAAAATTATTTAATCTAATTTAGATGCTGTTGGTATTAATGTTAATGTGCAACACAATACTATTAATTATTTATATTTTAGACCGATTTTGGATTTTTTTCGCAATTTTCTTACAATATAAAGTAAATTGTTTGAATAACATTTTTTTTAATATAAAATAAACATAATATTATCTTCATTAATTTCACTTTTAATGTTTAATATCTGGCTTCTCATTGGGTAATAATTTATCTTACGTAAGATTAGTGAGGGGGGGGGGGGTATGCATTTTCTTATTTTTTCTTATTAGGAGGAGGGGGGGTCTAAAAGTAGGAAAAAACGTCTTACGTAATACATGAACGACCCCTTACAGATAAATGTAGGCTATTACTCTCAGTTGACTCTGTTCCAAACAAATACGTCGGCTTTCTCTGCTATTCTGCAAGAAGAGCTTTGAAGGTATTCTTTCGGTTTATGTTATGCAATGTTCACATAGCCAATTTTGTTTATGTAATATTTTGTAAAGAAATTTGTAAAGACAAATGACAGGGGGGGGGGGGGGTCTTTGATTTGTGACCACAGGATGTTCCTGGGAGGGTTCCGGGGCTGAAAATCCGGAAAAAATTGCGGACGTCCTTTATGGACGATCCCTAAGCAAGTTAGTTAAACAAGAAAATTAAATTACTCTCCCCCCTCTCACAATCGGAAACCTATATGTAGGTTTCTGGTAAAAAAACGATAGCAATACGGGGCGAAAGCGGGGATGAAGAATCCAACGTTACCTACTATTAGGAAGTAACCGTGAATAAAACGTGTACAAAGTTCTACGGTTGGGTTAAAAACCCGTGAAGCATCATGGACTCAAGGGAAAGAGTAAAAATAAATATGGAAAACCATAAAAAAAACTGATTCACAAGAAATCAAACCCACCCGATTCCAAAGGAGGAAAACAAGAAACAAAAAATAACAAAATAAACATACACCTAAGGATAGGCTAAAATTTTGAAACGACCCTCCAGTGATGAAATATGGTTTTAAACCCATACTAAAATATTATATTATAAAATTTTGTGACACCCTTTATAAATTACCCGGAAAAATTTACTATTAAAATTTCGAAAAACTGAAATCTCCGCCACATTGTGGATTATCTAATTGAAGGGCCTAGTGGAAAAAGTAGTTAAGTCACTTTTTTTCAATTTGTTGATTTTTATACTAATTTGTAGAGAATAAATGCCGCAATGTGAAAATGTGCTCAACTACAAATTGAAAAAACAGTGACTTAACTACTTTTTCCACTAGGCCCTTCAATTTTATTTTATTATATAAAAATGTATTAACAGAGCCGTTCCAACTTAATAATTACAAGGTAATGCGATGCCGCAAAATCATGGGTTTTTGGTCAAAATCCAAATATGAATTTTGCAGACAAGCGAAGACCTATTCGAAAAAAATAATACGAGTATCAAAAATATGAGTCTTTCCATTGAATTTCAAAGATTTTAAACAAATTTATCAAATAAAGAATTTCAATAATTTTCGAAGGATTCCCGACGATTTTAAACAAATTCTGTTAAAGGATTATCAAATAATTCCCGGAATTTCAAGTAATTCCAGAGATTTTCAAAGAGTCCTAAATAATTACATGAATTTTTAATTATATATATAGAATCCCGAGTCTTTCCATTGAATTTCAAACATTTTCAAGGAATTTTTAGCGATTTTAAACCAATTTTGAAAATAAATAATTTTAAGGATTTGCAACGGATTTCCAATGATTTTAAACGAAGTCTGTTTAATAATTGAAAGGTTTCCCAAAGAATTCCAGAATTTTCAAGTAATTCCCGAGATTTTGTAAGAGGCCCAATGAGGAATTTCCAAATATTTCCAACGAATTCCGAGTCCTTCCATTGAATATTAAAAATTTTCAAAAAATTCTTACTGATTTTAAATGAATTTTTCAAATAAAGAAGTTCAATAATTTCAGCGGCTTAGCTGTTAAAAACGATATTGTTTGGAAAAATTTGCATGAGAAATAAACAAGACCGAAGTACTATCGCTCTTTGCTGACTGTATTACAAGAATGTATGACGTTATAAGATTGTACCAAGGATGAGTAACATGATACATTATTTACTTATTTTTTTCAGTGTTTCCTTTCCCGATTGAGGTCTAGTCCAGATAATAGAATATTATTGCACTTTGACCATTCTCACAAAACTTAACGCCGGCCGTCGCTATTATTTATTAAAATCAACAAATTTTGTAAACTTTGATTTGCAATCCATTGTAGTTATTCGTTACAATAATATGGGAACTTTTTCTGAAATAAACAAACATAAACTAACATAAACACAAAACAAAGATTAAATTTTATTTCAAATGAACTCGTTCAGCTAGTTATCAAATTTAAAAAAAAATTTTACCGTAGAAAATTTTAGACGATTTTTACACCGTCTCCGAACCCATGAATTTCGACATGAGAAATTAACACGGTAACCTCTCAGCCGCTTTAAAAATTAAAAATATAAATAAATTATTCAGCTTACCAAGTCGAGATTTATTTTTATATCCGTGTTTTTTAGGTTTCTTAGACCTTACACGTTTGGATCTAGATGAGGTACTACGTTTATTCTCTGACAAGTACAATTGCCTCATCATACTTAGGTCTTTTCCTGAAACTCTTTTGATCGGTTCTACCGGTGCTGGAACTTTAAATTCCACTACGTCTGCGTTTTTCATTTCCACCAAGTCCAAATTTTGCATTTCCACTAGATCCAGATCTTCCACTTCCAGTATGTCTACATCTTGCGCTTCCACTAGTTCCACATTTTCCACATTTACCACATCCACTAAATCCTCATTTTGCACATTTACCACATCCACTATTATGTCCTCATTTTGCAATTCACCTAGGTCCTCATTTTGCACACTTACCACATCCACTAGGTCCTCAGTTTGCACTTCCAATAAGTCCACATTTTGCACTTCCTTTAGGTCCAAATTTTTCACTTCCACTAGGTCCACATTTTGTAGTTCCACTAAATCATTTGAAACTTCTTCAATTTTCACATTATTAAAAACAATTAACACAGGTCCAACGGCACTTTCCTGCCCTAATGGAAGCTCGTCATCAAGACGAGGCATGCTAGGAAGGCATGCAGTCAAAGTTTTAAGTCCACTTCCTTCACTGCGAAATTCATTGCCAGTAATGCTTTCTTCAATTGCCATTTTAGTATTATTCGGATTAAATAATATATCAGCTGTGGATTCCAATTCTGTAGTTATTGGCACACTAGTAGACAAAGATTGTTTCACACTAGGTACGTTTAATTGATTACCTTGCGATGTTGATCCGACAGAAATAATATCATCAACACTGTTGGTTGGTTTTCGTTCGAACTGTAACATTTGATATTAACACCTATTGGTTGGTCGACGTTCAACGTATCACTGGAGTCGGTACTACTATATTTATTTTCTAGTGGCAATTCGCATGCTTGCGCATTTTAAATTACTTGTATGCAATCCTAACGTGTTTATCATGGATTTATTACTATTTCTGCAGTTCGTAATAACCTTCTCCAGTCCCGCGTGTTTTTTATTTGTAAATTTGCTCCCTTGGAATCATCTCATAATTATTGACTCAACAAAAGTCTACATGCTATATTTTATCTTACCTTAGAATTATTTATCGCTTCCTTCAAAGGAATGCGTTATCACTAGAGATGAGATTTTTAGGTCGTAAAAATTCAAAAAAAGGCACCTAAAAAGGTTCTAAAAAAAGTCATTTTAGGTCGTATAAATTCAAAAAAAGGTTCTAAAAAAAGTCAACTTAGGTCGTATAAATTCACGCAAATTGTTAACGCAAATTCGTCACAAAAATTTCGACCATCGCTTTCAAATTTCGAACTACCCTTCAAACACCATAACTCCGGAACCGAGAGGGCTAGGACCCTGGGAATGGTGGCTATGGATAGGGGGCGGAGGTGGCAACCGCCCCCGACCCCACGCCGCCCACGCCGCCCCCGCCGCCTCCAACCGGGTTTTAGGGAAAATAGTTTTTTAACAAAACTAAAAAATCCCCCCCCCCATTCTCCCTTTTCGTGGGTCGGCAAAAAACGTCGAAAAAATTTTCCCGTATTCTTATAAGCAAGTTGGAGGCCGAGGGCCGACCCGTATTCTTAAATGCCAGTGGGAGGCCGAAGGCCGACCCGACCCGTGTTCTCTAAAGCAAGTGGGAGGCCGAAGGCCGACCCGTATTCTTAAATGCCAGTGGGAGGCCGAAGGCCGACCCGACCCGTGTTCTCTAAAGCAAGTGGGAGGCCGAAGGCCGACCCGTGTTCCTGAAAGGCAAGTGGGAGGCCGACCCGTAGTTTTATAAACAAGTTGGAGGCCGACCCGACCCGACCCGTGTTCTCAAAAAGCAAGTGGGAGCAAGCATAACTCCGGAACCGAGAGGGCTAGGACCCTGGGAATGGTGGCTATGGATGGGGGGCAGAGGTGGCAACCGCCCCCGACCACACGCCGCCCCCGCCGCCTCAAACGCCGCCTCCAACCGGTTTTTAGGGAAAATAGTTTTTTGACAAAATTTAAAAAATTAAAAAATTTCCCCCCCCCCTTTTCGTGGGTCGGCAAAAATCGTCGAAAAAATTTTTAAAATTTTTCACAAAAAGGCCTAAGGCCGAACAACTATGGCCTTCACGGATCTATTATGGTCCTCCCCCTGTGAGACCGAAGGCCGAACAACTATGGCCTTCACGGATTTATTATGGTCCGCCCTGTGAAGTCGAAGGCTGAACAACTATGGTCTTCACAGATCTATTATGGTCCTCCCCTGTGAGGCCGAAGGCCGTACAACTATGGCCTTCATGGATCTATTATGGGCCTCCCCCTGTGAGGCCGAAGGCTTAACAACTATGGCCTTCACGGACCTATTATGGTTAGCCCTGTGAGGCCGAAGGCCGAACAACTATGGCCTTCAAGGATCTATTATGGTTTGCTCTGTGCGTAAGAAGCATAGCTTCTGTGGACGGTCCGACGACCGCTCTCATTTTTTTTAGGTTGGTACATGGTGGGTTTGCACCACCGGGGACCAAATTTAAATTAAAAGAAAAAATTTTAATTAATTTGAATTAAATTAAATTTTTTCTCAATTTCAACTGCAAAGTTTCCAAAATGTTAAAATAGGTCGTAAAAATGAAAAAAGGTCAAAAAAGGCCGAAAAAGCCCAAAAAAGTCAAAAAAAAAAATATCAGAACAAATATAGGGCTTATATAACGTAGTTTTCCACGAAACAAATTTTGGTACTAATATCATAAAAATAGGACTTAAAATAAAAAAAAGGTCAAAACCTAAAAATCTCATCTCTAGTTATCACATTGCAATGAGATATTCTTTCGACGTGTAGGCGTTGTATGCCGCCAAAGCTTCATATACGTAAGCGCTCTTCTTTTAAGCCCGCATTTCATTGAGACTTCTTGCAGCCGGCTGCTAAAGCTAAATTTGTAATGCATTGGCTTATACAGGACTGCACTCACTAGGGCTGCTTCAGGAAGCTGATAACAGGTATCGAGTTCCACAAGCTTGGCTGGTAAAATGATAAAGCAATATAAATTCATCTTCTATGCGGGTCCACATGGAGCCGTGTACTCACTTCTTATTGGATAATATTTATAATAAGCACTTATTATTGGATAATATTTCTATTACGTAGATCTCTTATGCGAGTCCACGTGGACGCGTGTACTTCCCCTCATAAAAGATGAATTTCTATACCAGCCCGGCTTGTGAAGCTCGAGTTGTAAATTTTTACAACTCAAGCTTTAATCATACAACCACTGTTGTCATTTGTAATGGGATACATTAATAGACAATTTTATAAATGGCATAATTACAAAGTATTTTTGCATACTTCTTCTTCTTCATGTGCCATATCCGGTCCCCCGGGCGTTGGCGACCTCTCTCCTATGTATGTGTTGTGCGTTTGAAGTATTATCACACACATAGGGGACCTACTCTTGGTAGAGGGGGTAACTACCGCTACCCCCACTACCGCAAGATCGCAATTTGCACGCGAGATTAAATGGCCTACTTTAGCCACTCGGTGTGTGACGTTAAAAGGGACGTATTCTTGTGGAAACTTGTCCAAAAAAACTGATATTGCCGTGTTAACTGCCATAAGAGAATTTGTTTTTGCTGTTTTTATATTGTGTTTAATTAATAAGGATTTTAGTTTTGTACTGTGAAATTGTACTTCCGCAGGTGGTACCTTGGTCTCGTCTCCTGGAAAGTAGCCCGAGGCTATTACTACACTCCTCTTGCCCCTTTTCGTTGGCAGTTTAACCATGGTAGATGCCAGGTCCCTGGTGTTGAATTCTGGAATGGGAACGAAGTTAATATCTTTCCTGAGAAATAATGCTGCTTTTGGATTGCCACACCTGTAGTCGGCAAGGACATTAGCTGTCCTTTCTGGGAGTCCTTTAATTTGATCTCCATTTATCCAGGACTCTTTTATTAGCCCTACGGAGATCTGCTTCTTTATAAACCTCCAATACAGGGCACTCGAAAGTGCCTTTGAGTGGTGGAGGTTATTTGAACGCATTTTTGATGCCTTTTATATTGAGGGCTATTTTCTCTCCCCTTTCTGCTCCGATTTTAGGTGTTCTATCCTAGTGTTATCTTCTTTAGACGGCTTCCTAGGATTTGCATCAGTGTTCGGTTTGCTTCCCCTATATCCCGTATTGGGCACTTTGGAGCGCGCACCGGAGCACATCTGCTGTTCTCTTTGGGTAGAGTGAGGTGTACTTACATAGGTGTTTGGTGGGTTAGATGTTGAAGCATCATTATCTGTAATAGTTTGGGCCTTTTCTTGTTTGCCCTTTTTCGGGCGGAGCTGAATCTATCCAAATCTATAGCCGATCCTATAGTTCAGCTTTTTTAGATTTTCAGCTGACTGTGCGTCTACTGATAAAGTTATTTCTGATATTTGGGCGGTTACAACTTTACGTATAATCCGCCAACTTGAGGCATTGAGGTCCTCGTTTTGGGCTTCCATGAAACCCAGGATCTTTTCGTCTGTTTATTCATAACTTCCTGGTATATAATGTCACAAAAATTTCTGTGTGAGGCATTTCTACCTCTGACACGATCTTTAATGTGGTGCCATCCTAGGTTTTAAGTTCGGCCTATAGGCCCTTTACCCATTCATCTGTGGCTGCATTGGTACATGTGATACCGAGCCAACCTGGTCTTTTAGTGATTTGTTGGAATTGAGGCTTTTTGGTAGCCAATTTTGCTTTCTCCATTATTTAATCCAATATTGATTCCTGAATGGCTTCGAGTTGTTCCATAGTCAGGAGATCTTTTGGATATAAGGAATGTATAATTCCTATCTTAACCCCGGATAAGGCTTGGCTGATGGTAGAATTAGCGCCCGTCTCAGGTGCCGCCCTACCTCATCAGTCTTTGCCCGCTTTTTATCGCGGGCTTCCGGGGTACTGCCATCAGATCTGTTTCTCTTGACAGTTTTTATATCGCGTCGAAAAGCTTATTTTGGCTAATAATTTTCAAACAAATTTGAAAAAAAAATTTACTCAAATTTTCTGGGGAGGCGCCCTCCGACTTCACTCCTCAAAAAAAGTTGGTTGGGTCCGTTTCTATCTTTATAAACTATTTGTGTTCCCTACCCCCAAAACAAAACCTGGCTATGAGGCTGAACTGTACGAGCTTCCACATGTAAAAGGTACTGATGATGACTAATGAGTCTGAAACGTATATATCTGTCTGATTATGCAAAAATTCATTTTTCTATTCTTTTGTACAAATTACAAAAAAATTTCGTTAATATTGTCGCGATAAGGGTTGATTATCGTGTGCTAATAGGGATGTAGTCAGATGGATTGATTTTTTAACGGTGACGTAGCGTAATTAATAAGTCCATTTTATAATACTTTTATAAAATTTGATCAATTTACCTTTTAAAGTCTCCTAGAAAATTTTATATTCTCTATGAAATTTTTACCTTGAAAAATAAATTACCTAACCTATTATCAAAATGTAGCTAAAACTATATCGTTTCTGATGCCATTAAGGTAATTGTGATAAAGTTAATGAATCATTAATAAAATGCTTACATTAATCTTTTCAAATGAACAATTACTTTGGATTTTCAAACAATCGCTTAATAATCAATCAAATATGTTTTATTTATTTATTTTACGTACAATGAGTCAGTGGCTGCAATAATAATTTGAAAAGTATTAATCATGGGTTTCAATTCCAGATTATTTAAAGAATGAATGTTGAAATTTGATAAAGTTATAGCAAGAAACTATTCGTCCATGTATGATTTCACTTGAACTTTTACATTTTACATAATTGAACAATTTTAATATATTTTTCTCATAACAACAAATTTTTAAAAAATTTCTACTTTTATAATTTTGCAAATAAATTATTCGAATTGTCCAAGAAGATTTTTAGCTCTCGTGGTTCTATTGAAATCACTTAGGAGGTATTGCCTGGCCACCAGCGATATGGCGAAAAAATATTAAAATGCTATATGTCCGGGAGGGGGTGGGTTAATTTACCCCCCCCCTTTTCTTTCGCTTTCTACACCTTTTCCACTTTTATTTGAGGAAGCGTTAATTGTAATTCAGATTAGTAAGTTGTATTTGAGAAACCGTCAATTGAAATTCAGATTAGTCAAACAACCTAATGCGTGGTTGTTCGATGAATTTGTACTCAGGCAAAACTAAGAAGCAATACAATTTGTGGATCTGAATTACAATTTACTGATGCTTTCTCAAATACAATTGACAAATCTGAATTTCAATTAAGCATTTCCAACTACGTCACAGTGGGCGTGACAGTGACGCCATTCGAACAGCTGATTCTTGGCAACCATTCTCGACTAGTTCATTAGCGTGCTAATCAAGTTTGTGATAACTGTGTTTTCAGTTATCAGTCAATGGTAATGATAGTATTGTTGAAAACAAGGTTAATTTTAATTTTTGAAATGAAAATTGTGTTGTAAAAATGCTAACGTCAAAAGCCGCCAAGAATCAGCTGTTCGCCGCTGTCAAATATGGCTGTTCGTGACGTCACATGGAAATACCTAATTATCGCTTTCTCAAATACATGTTACCGTTTCTGAAATAAAACTGGAAAAAGTGTAGTGTGAAACTTGAGTATTTAATTTAGCAATAAAGTTGTTTAATTTTCCCTACCATGGAAATAAGTCACGCGCCGCCACTGCATTTAAAGGCGTAAGCCAATCCATTAGGCGGACTGGGAGTACCTTCAAAAAGAAAAAAACCTTTTCAAACTTATCTAATTCTAATACACCAGGTACTAAAGGTACTCACAGAAGGTCGTGCCAGAAATTATTCAAGAGCGAATTAAGCCAAAGTTCATTAGGGGGGGGGGGGGTTGTTACGCCAAACTAAGGTACATTTTTAAAATTTGTAGTAATATTAGTTGTTCATATAATATTTTTCTCATTAAAAATAAATATCAGGGAAGGTAATCATGGAGGGTTAGATTGCTCCATTAACCCTACCTGATCAGTTCAGGCATGATCGTGTGTAGGCACCTTACGAGCAACTTTTCACTTTGCATTTTTCAAATTTTATTAAGTGTAAAACAAATTCGTTCCTTTAAATTTTGTAAATTGTGGGGTTTGTATACTTTTAAATATTCAATATACATAATTATATTAAATGTTTTTAAATAAAATATAACTTTTAAAAATATTACAAGTCACAGCATATGCAAGTATGATTCTATTTTATTATAAAATTTTTAAAATGATGTTAATTTAGATTTTATTGTTAACTAGCTGGCACGGGCGGCTTTCCCCGCCCTTAGCCATCTAGACCCAGAATAGATCCGAGAAAGCCATAGTTGTTCGGCATTCGGCCTCACAGGGGGAGGACCATAATAGATCCGCGAAGGCCATAGTTGTTCGGCCTTCGGCCTCACAGGGCGGACCATAATAGATCTGTCACCATGGATCAACAAATAAATCACCAACCACAACTTAGCAATAAGTAACTTCATCATGGGAATTTTGTTGTTCTAAACCAAACATTGCCGCGTCGGAACCCTTGTTAACGTACTTGCAGACATATTTGATTGATTTAACCGAATTACAAAATTCCACATTAATATGGGCATTAAAAGTTTTACTCAATAGGGGACAATACGGAACTATCCATCTGTTATAAATTTGATGTCGCCCTATTTCGGTGGTAAAACCTCCATCATCACGTTTTCTTCGACGATAGGAAGGATAACTATCTTCTCCAGTTTGAGTTTCTTTTAAAAGTGATTTCGGATAACGTTTCGAACATTTATTTTCTTTCATAAATGGCGAATTGAAATTAAGCCGACCACATGGACCATGAACCATATGTTTTTTAACTATGTCGAAGAGGCCCTTGTCTACGTTAGGATCGGGAAGTTCAGCAGAAATAATGGAATCAATTTGATCTGCCCGAATTTTATCGACCAACCAAATCAAAATATGCGGCCTCGGCCTCACAGGGCGGACCATAATAGATCCGTGAAGGCCATAGTTGTTCGGCATTCGGCCTCACAGGGCGGACCATAATAGATCCGTGAAAGCCATGGTTGTTCGGCCTTCGGCCTCACAGGGGGAGGACAATAATAGATCCGTGAAGGCCATAGTTGTTCGGCATTCGGCCTCACAGGGCGCACCATAATAGATCCGTGAAGGCCATGGTTATTCGGCCTTCGGCCTCACAGGAGAAGGACAATAATTGATCCGTGAAGGCCATAGTTGTTCGGCCTTCGGCCTCACAGGGCGGACCATAATAGATCCGTGAAGGCCATAGTTGTTCACTATTATTTTCAAGTTTCGAAAGATTGCTGCAGGTTTTTAAAAAAACGCAATTTTAAAATTCTTCGTTTTTGGGAAGTCGGAAGAGATGCTTTTTGCTCTCTCTCCGTCGCCCCCGAACCCCCATCTCAAATATTTCGCCGTCAACGGATTTAGTAATTATTTGTATTATTTTGAGCGTTGAAATTACTAAATTCTAATATATTAATTTGTTAGTGGTTTTCATTTTTCGAATTAAAGCCGCCATCCCGCCATCTGTTGACAGTGTTTTGAATCACTGACAGTATGTCTGTTGACAGTGTTTTGAATCACTGACAGTATGTCAGAATATTTCGATTTTTAACAAATTAAATTTTTTGTTTGCAAGACTTGTGATTTGATTTATCGAAAAAAGCGAATAACATTTTTCCCCGCTCGAATTTTTTCTCCATTTATGCACGAATAGTTGCGCCTGGACCTACAAAATAACTGTGCAAAATTTGGTTGAGATCGGTCCAAGGGTATACCCTATACTATATTATAATATTGGCAAACACGTATTTTGTTCACCATCTAGCGAAAGCGTAATATAGGGTGAATCAATAAAAAATCGAAAAACGCGAATGACTTTTTTCCCCGCGCACGAATAGTTGCGCCTGGACCTACAGAATAACTGTGCAAAATTTGGTTGAGATCGGTCCAAGGGTGTAGGAACGTTCAGGCCAGCCCGGCCCTGTAAGTAAGTAAGGGTTTGTTAACTGGGTTAAGTACCCAGGTAACTGGGTACTTAACCTAAGGGTAAAGTATACAGTGTATCAATAAAAAATCGAAAAACGAGATTAACTTTGCTCCCCACGGGAATTTCTTCTCCATTTATGCACGAATAGTTGCGCCTGGACCTACAGAATAACTGTGCAAAATTTGGTTGAGATCGGTCAAAGGGTCTAGGAACGTATAGCGAACAAACAAACAAATAAACAGACAAGCTCTTTTATATATATAGAAGAAAAAAGAATAGATATAGATAGAAGAAGAGAATATATAAATAGAAGAAGATAGAAGATAACACTCGCGGTGTCTTACTTGACCACACGCGTATTCCGGGCTTCCACTGCCCCTTCCTGTAAAAAAGCCCTTAATTAATTTAAATTTTTAATTATTGAATTAAATTTTAATTATTTAATAAACAATTAAATTTTTAAAAATCCGGGTTTTTGGATCAATCCATACAATTCTGCAAGATCTTCTCTTTCTTTAATGGCTCTACGAGCGTATTGGTTTCTTTCAGCTAAATGTAAAATACTGGCTTTGAAATTTTAGGGTCCGGGGCCCGTAATCTTTATATTTGTATGTGATGTGTGGGTTTTTATTTGCTGACTATTGGAAACAGCGCCGTAGCAAGGGTGAGGCGACTGAGGCATTTGCCTGAGACGCCATCGCAATGGGGGCGCTAAACCTTGACAAATTTTCAAATTGTTAAAATATTTTGGGATGGGGCGAATATATTCAAATTTGCCCCAACAAGCTACGCCTCAAGCTAAGCCGCAAGCTAAGCCTCAAGCTAAGCCTCAAGCTAAGCCTCAAGCTAAGCCTCAAGCTAAGCCTCAAGCTAAGCCTCAAGCTAAGTCTCAAGCTAAGCCTCAAGCTAAGCTTTAAGCTAAGCCTCAAGCTAAGCCTTATATGCGGTGTTTCGCCTATATTCACGTATTTTTAGCTCACCTATTTTTACTTTTACGAAAAATGACCATTAAGCAAAGTTGAAGAACATAAAATTCTCTATAAGTTGTGGCGCTGCAGTAGGTAATAGGCAAATTTTTAACTTTGTTTAATGGTAATTTTTCATAAAAGTAAAAACACGTGAGCTATAGACGAAAACCGCACCTAAAAGGGGCTAAAATCTTCATTTGGGGGAACGCCGGCTTGGGAGTTTTATGAGACATTTTGGGGGTTTATTAGAACACTTCAATATAGATACATCTTTGCCAAATTTCAGCTTGCCCGGACCTACTGTAAGCTCAAACCAAAATTTCGGTTACGTTACTTGGAAGATACTACAACTTGGGCAAATTTTGAAAAAATCTATTTTCTCTTCATTTTCCAACTTTGGCCACAATTTCAATGAATTAATTCTTAAAAACATTTCCCGTGCCCGAAAACATTTCTCTCCCTGCAACGAATTAATATTGTGCCATTTTAAGGGTGGGTCGTGTATTCGGTCAATAATTTAAGTATTAGTGTGAAATGGAAAAATATGGGAAAAAAACTATTTTATAGAGAATTTTATGCTCTTCAATTATGGTCTGATCATAATTTTTCATACAAGCATAAATAAGCGAGTTATCGGCAAAATATCGCGTTGGGGGAGCTAAAACCCCCGATTGTGGGGAATGCCGGCGTGGGATTTTATGGGACTTTTGAGGGGTTCATTAGAACACTCCAATGTACATCTCTGCCAAAATTCAGCTTGCCCGGATTTTTTGCAAGCTTGAGCCAATTTTTCGTTACGCTTCGTTACCTGGACTACTAATTTAAACAATTTATTGACAACGTTTGAAGATCAAATTTTATTTAAATACGCGAATTTCGTTGTCAAATGTCAACGAACCATTGCCAGCGACTAGTGCGGGTTCAGCGATATGCAGATCTGATGCATCGACTCCACCTCATACTGCACCTCATCCTGCACCTGCACACTTAATGGCGGGTGACCATCTTCAGAGGACCTCCGAAGCTGATGTGCCACCAATAATTGGTGTTGAAGATTCGACAAGAAACTTCTTGGAGAATGACACTACCGGCAGTAGTGCGTCATTAATAACAAGGGGACAAGCTGCTCAGGCAGAGTTTGAGACTGGTAATAGAGATTTAGACCGCGTTCGGTTTGGAGCTATTGGCGCTATATGGCGCCAACAAACACTTTTTGCCCGTTCGGTTTGGGACTTTTACTCGCCATGAAACGCTATAGCTCCGCCCATTTTAGAAGCTATCAACGCTTTCTTGAAATAGGTCGGGCAGCAATAGCGCGGCGCTGCGGTGGTAAAATTTAAAATTAATTTTTGAATTTGAATTTTTGAATTTAAATTTTTGTAATAATAAATTATTTGTTTTTACGCACCAGTCGTTTTTCGATCACAACTTTTGTATTAAACACTAATAAAGTTCAAAATACAAATCAAAGTTCGCACAATCTCGAATCAAACACGCTCAACACGCTATAACAAATAAGTTAGGTTAAAATACAACCTCAAGTTTAAATTTTAAACATCATAGCGCTAACCCCCGTTCGGTTTGGAACACCTTCAAAGCTCGGATTTTCCAAACCGAACGCAAATTTTGCACGCTTTTAGCGTCAAGGCGTGAAGGCGAAAATAGTTCCAAACCGAACGCGGTCGTAGAGCATCCTGGTTCTCAGTGATTCTTAGTTAGTGTTTGTGTTGTTAGTTATTAGATTAGTGTTAGGATTGAAATGAACTAGAACTTTTTTGACTTCAAAAGTGATTTAAGAGGCTAAGACTTAAGTTTGCTTCAAGCTTTACTGGGAGGAATGGACCTCATAAGTTTGACACCATTTTATTTACTCAAATTTGGACTAGGTGGTAATCAACTCCAACTCCGCCACTGGAAATATTATTCTAAATTACATTCATTGAAAGACCCACCATGAGATGACACTATAGTAAATGTCAACATTGGACGTTTACGTGTTAATAAAATATTCAACAAAATTCATTTAAATTACCGGAAAATGATAACTTATAGTGATTGCGTACGTGTAATACCTTTAGAAATTACATTTTGTAATGGTGCTAATTAATATTCTGATTTCTATATAACTAGATATCATGAAAGTGAGGTTAGTTCAAAATTTGTTATTTAAATCCTTGACAAGAATTTTAAATCAGTCTTTCATTAATAGATATGGATCCAAAAACTCAAGACATTGGCCCATTAAGACATAGAATTATAAAGACATCAAAAATGACTCCTAAATCGACTAAGGGAATGGAGAATGAAATGGTAAATATTTTTACTTTTATTTTGCCTTGAATGTTTTTTTACAATCGTGGTACATTTATAAGAGGCATTTGGCAATTTGTTGAGGAAACGATAAGATTATAAATGCAGACCTCTTTATCTATCATTCACGTAGTAAATTTAGATAATTTTTTTTACTACTCTTGATTATTTACACTTGTTATTAATAAATATTGAATTTAAAAAAGCAATTTAAGCAACATCTACTGATATAAAACCGTATTAGAGTCAAGTTTTTCCTATTTTGACGAAAATTCAATTCAAATTTGATTGTTCCGTAACTAACGATCATCAATAGTTGATGTTTTATCGAGTACCTCCGGAATTCATTAGAACTTGTTTGCTTTACAGGCTCTTAAGTTCAATATGTTTCCTGATATCACAAATAGGTTAGTAGAAGTAAAGCAACTAACTACAGGTCTATTTCTACTTGATCAATTCTAATGATCGAGAACATGCATAAGCTGGTTCGGGTGGTTATGGTTTACAATTCAGCACTTGGCTTTTCAATTTTTGTTTATTAATGACAAAGCTCATTGTTTTTGACACTCATCGATGCTGATGTTTGTAGAAGACTTAAAAACTTTTCAACTACTGTTCCAGATTGGTTGCTTTTGCAACAGAACCTTGAGAATCTTCAGTTATTGCAATAGTAACAATTTTATGACTATCGACGTTAACAAGCACCGGTGTGATGTTACGAGTATCAAATTAAACCTGTTGAGAGGAAATTAATTTTAATGCTGTGTCACGGCATTCTTCCCTTATCAATTTCACTACCTGTCAATAAATTAAGCCCACCATAAATTTTTTAGTTTTGTATTATAATTATCAAATTAAGTAAATAATAATCAAAGTAATTATTCTCACAGCAAATCTATGGTGTTAAAGTTTAGAGTGTGGGGGCCCACTCCCTGTAATTTTGATATACTCAAGTTTGCTTTTCCATCAGATATCCTCTACATAACTTGTAAGAAAATGAAACCTTTTCCAATTAAATGCTGTCCTGATGATAAAGTATTCTTCTTCAATATTTTAAAGTATCCCTCTTTTTTTAGAATTCCATTAATATTCTAACTAGGTCTCCAATCCAATTGTTACCAAAAGGCCTTGGCTGACTGCTAAACATAAAGACACGATATCGTAGTAAAAGAAATCGACTGCTTACAGCATCCGAACTTACTTGTAATTCAATTTTAGTTGTGGCAATCCAGAAAACATCGCAACGGTGGCGAAGCAGTTGACAGTTGTTGGATTATATGGTCGAATTATTATACGGAAACCACTTTTAAGACCTCAAAACAAAGTGAAAACATTGACCTGTTAAAAGTATCGTAGGACGATCGACAACGAAAAAAGTATTGTGAACAAAATTACAAAATTTTCGGGTCTCACCGTCATTTTTTTGCACAACTACGAGAAGGAAAAGGGGTTTCAAATGATGGTTTGAGGATGTTTTGGTAACAATACTTTTCTAACATTAAATTTAATAAACTAAATACAGTAGAACCCCTCTATAACGAGAACTCAAGGGATCAACATATTTACTCCTTATAACCGATTTTTGCTATAAACCAATAAATGTTTCTAGATATGTATTATGAAATAAATCTATTAAATAAGAAAGTTAAATACACATACAACTAACGTTTAACAGTATTTAGTGGAAAAGATCAGTAATTTTGGTTTGTTTGTGGCAATGGAGTAATATTTTAATTTTATCAATTGCACTTTCTAAAATGCCAAGTTATTAAGATGAGCAAAAAGGAACACTATTTTGGTTCACCACATATTTTACCGTAATTGATGTTATGTCCACTTTTAAAACGATTCGGCCACCCATTTGATCATTTTAACCCTGGAAAATTCCCAATTTTTTCCCAAAAATTGTTCTGCTTTTTCATTTAACATGGCTCCACTTATGAGCACATTGGATTCGCGATTCCATTTAAACCAAGTAAGGTCAGTTTTATCTACACACTTTGTCATTTTTTGCACAACGTAATTTCTTCACTTCCGACGAGAATTCACTAGTTGGACTCATAATCTTGTCCCTGTTTTTTAAAATTGTTGCCAATGTAGCCCTCGCCAAATGCCTTTCTTTGCAGATTACAGCTTGCTTTTTACCAGTTTCAAACTCTTGTATTGATATTTTTTTTTGATAGAAAATGATTTTCTTGTTTTAGAATACGACATAATGGCACAGAATATTTCAGGAAATGTTCTCTGCTTGATAAGTTGCTAACAACTGAGAAAAAAATATGCAGATGTGACAGTTTGCACGCAAAATACATTTCTGATAAAATTCTAGTAATTGAGACCCACACGTGTCTATTTCTTCCATGCACTTTTGTTATATCCAATCTATTTCCGAAATTTCTCGCTATTACCGATTGGGACGAAACAAAAATCTCGTTATATCCAACTCCATATCAAAAACATACTCGCTATAGAGGGAAAATTTTACAAGGAGTACTATGCAAAACGGCAAGGGACCAAACGATTTACTCGTTATAGAGGAGTTCTACTGTAATTATAATAAACTAAAAATTTATGGTGCGCTTAAATATTGACAAGTAGGGTATGTTGATGCACCGAGTCTCTTCGGTATTTAAACCTTTGAGAATCGAAGGACTATGAGTAATATGATGTTGCTCTACAAATCATTAAACTGTTTATTAATTGCTTCAGCTTCACGGCTTCTACGAGGATCACGACATTAAATGAGTGCTTCCAACACCAACATCTACCATGAATACCAATACCATGTTCTCTACCATCAACTTGTTTGCCCTCATTGCGACGAAGTTTAGGGTTGGAGTGTCTACATTAGTGCGCTATTTTGACCCTTGTTTTTTTCATGATTTAGAATTTTTTATGTTGTTATTTTGTAATGTGCAAGGTTGCTTTGAGTCGCCGATAAGATAAAAATCGCCACATAATTTTGGAATTATCCCAATTTAATTAAATTTTACATTTCTTATAAAGTTTCATTATCTAAACCAGAAAATAATCGATTACAGTAGACTTGTTTCCTCATTTTACACCTTCACTGAAAATTAAAAAAATCCCTAATAAGAAAAAGAGTTTCCTTGGTTGAGAATTAAGAAAAATAGTCAACACATAACTGTGTAATTTAGCGTCAAGTGAATTTCAAAACTATTGATTGCATTATCTACTTCACCAAAATAGTTTTCTTATTATAAACAATAATTTTAGGTTATCATATTTATAAATATTTTACAAGAAAGTGTCAAACCATGTCAAAAATTGTTTAACAGAAAAGCGTAGTGTCAAAGCAGTAAGTTTACTTTACTATCAAATTCATATTATCAGTTCAAATGCATACTTATATTATATATTAGGAAAAAGGGTTTTTTAATGTACGAAATTATTCTAAGAAAAAATTGAAAAATTTAGCTGTATAAAGTTGATCTTCAAATTTATAATCAATGACACCTCAGAGATTCAAACGTTTTTGTTGAAACCATATTACTTTCCCATTTACGTAGTAAAGGCAAGTATTGTTATCGAGTTAAAAAAAAATGTTGAGTTAGCATTTTTCCCATGGTCTATGAGCCCATACGAATTGTTTAAGACCAATTTTGGAATGATGTCCGGATGTGTGTGTGATGTATGATGTGTGGTTATTCTATCGTCAACGTTTTCAGACAAACGCGTGCACCAATTGAGTTGAAATTTTATACACTAGTTTGAAGTAACTGTCTAAAGAGCTGATTAGATTTTGGTTGAAAACCGTCCATTTTTAATCCCTTTTTTAGGGGAATGAAAATTGTTAAAGAGCATTGCCGCTTCCCGGTGGAACATATGAGATTGAAACTCATATCAATCGAAAGAGATTATTTTTCCGCATCTTATGATACCCCACACTTGATATTTCCCTCTTAAATTATTGTTAAAATGCAAAAATACAATAAGCGCTGTTAAAAAAATATGGTTTGCCTTGGATAATTTTGATCCAAGTTTTTATCCAAATTTTGTATTAAACACATAAATTTGAGCAAATCACTCACTCACTCATTCATAATTTAGTGCGTATAGCTACGAGGGTCGTGGAGAGTTGAAATTTTGCATACCCGTGTGGTTTTACGAGGATTGAACGGGAAAATTTTCCCGTTTTTCATGGGACGCAACGGAGGGGGTGAAATGGCGCTTCAAAGTGGTCACAAAATTTCGGCATTCACTTTGGAGAGTTGAAATTTTTCAGGAAGCTCCGGGCGGTGGCGAGGGGGCGAAACAATTTTTTTTTTCGAAATTTTTTTCCAGCGCTTGGCAAGAGGGCTCCTCGCGGTTTTTCGTATTTTTGTATCTACTTCCAGAGTTTTCGTCCGATCGACCTGAAATTTGCTCGAGGGGTGGGGGCGGCGAAAACGGACAATCGGTATGGCCAAATTTTCCAATTTTTGTCCCGCTACCGTTTAAGGGGGGGGGGGGGTAAAAATTGAATAGTTTTTTGCGCCTGGCTCGCTTATTTTCAGATTAAAGTTTCGATTTTTTGGTCTCATTTGGATCCTCTCGAATTTAGATTTGCATTTTTGCAAAAAATGCCTAGGTCACAGATCGCTTTCGAGCGCTAAGCGAGACGACGATTTTAATTACATATTTTTGCCGTTTTTTGCGTTACTCCGGGCGGCGTCTAACGGATCGCGAAAAATAATACACCGTCGTCGAGCCGACTGTATGCCCGACAAAATTTGTAGATATACTTTTTCTCGAAAAATGAACTGGTTTCGAGTAATCGTGATATACAAATTAAAAAACGGCAAATTTAAAAAATTATGGTTTGCCTTAGTTTAATTTTAATCTGTCCAAGTGATTTGTATTGTTTATTACTATAATTTAATATTTTAACTAATTTACTTGTATAAACATGTTGTGTAATTAATATTAAACGAATTTTTTAATTACTTCTAAAATATTAATTCTGACGTCATTACGCCCATAATTAAAATTTGATTGCACATAGACGGCACGGCATTCCGCAAATTTCTAATTTTTTTTGGAAAATGACAATTTTAAAAATTTTTCAATGCAAATATGTTATATTATTGTTAAAATGAAAATATAAAATAAGTGCTTTTAAAAAATATGAGTTGCCATGTTAAATTACAAATTAAATTTCGTAACTTTGATATCTCAAAGTAATTTGTGTATTTTATCGAGTTAAAAAATTTTTTGAGTTAACATCTGTTTTATTAATATTTAATATAAAATGAAGTGGAATCTACTAAATGGGAAAGTAATGTGTTGTCACATCAGATTTTTTTTCTTTCTTTAGTCCATGTTCTGCTCAGAAAGTTATGGGTCACTTTTTCAGGAATTTGTCTTTGCGAATTGAAAAATTCTAATAAATAAATAACCTTATCATAATTTATATAACTTGAATATCTTTATTAATTATCTTTAACCCTTGACCCACCAAGTGTAAATAATTAATTGAGTAACGATTTGTTTTTAAAATATAATAAATGTATTGATCGAGCTTATCGAAATCACTCACACTTGGTATTATTTATTACATCCACATTGTTAAAGAATGAATCAACTATATACAGCGATTGTAATCAAACTTGTTTATAAGTTGTACTTAGCCAAGAAATAAAAATCGAAAAACAAAACTTTACATAAAGATTGAGACTTCCATATATCGGCAATATTGTTCCCTCTGAAATACCTTTATTTTGTGATGGAACGGAGGACAATGTACCCCTATTCTTTATGGATTACCCGAAATTTATAAAAAAGACTACCATTGAGTCAATCGCTTATTCATATGTAGTTATCAACAATATACTAACAACAAGGTTTTCTTATAAATTGACTCACAATCTGAAAAACGTATAGAACGTTAGCACGTTCGTAAGAGAAATAAAGATATTTCAGTGAAAACATTATTTCCAATAAAAGGCTCAATCTTCGTAATTATTATTTAAATTTTTGTTTGTAGTTCATTATAAATGTAGTTCTGAATTTTGTTAACAACACATTTTCGAATTAAATTAGCAGTACTTTCAAAATAATAATTAACTACATTGAAATCTTTCAAATGGTAAGAATTAAAAATTAAATTAAATTGTATTGTATGCTATTTACGGATAAACCCATTTACTTCAATTGCAAACTATCAGGTTTTACTTCTTGAAACCGACAGCTTAACATGGAATCAGAGCCACGCACAGTGGGGCAAGACCAGCTTCAGAGCGCTTTAATACAAGTTTAGAATTACTAAAATGTCGCAATATACTGAAATTTGAAAGTTTCAATATAATATTTCAATTCTTAAAAATGCTTCCGATGGAAAAAAATCGTGCTAATCGGGATCACAGAGGGGCCACCGAAAATTTTATAGTATTCTAGTGTGCGTGGGTTAGTGGTGTATTGAAACGTTATGGAGAGGAATCTCTAAATAGCATTTAGCTTTTTCATTTAATTGCAGGTTTTAGCTGTCTTACCCCACTGTGCCACGGTACAAATGAATCGGTAATAGCTGAAATTATATTCACAATTTAACTTCACCCCATCAACAAACTAAATGTACAATGTTGTATTTAAAAAAAAGAGATAGTTTTTACAGCTCTGGAGCCGTTCTTCTATCGATTTTTAAAATCAATTATTATTCTATACCTTGATTTTTTATTGACTAAAAAACATTTTGCAAAGAAACACTGTGTATATTTTATTACAATGTGATTAATTTTTAGGAAGACATTGAAATGAGTGATATGGATGCATGTTTACTGCTTCCAAAAGAAAATGTTATGTTTTCTGGAAAAGAGGAGACGATTTGGGCTACATCAGTTCAAATGTTTATTCCATTTTTGTTAGCTGGCTTTGGTATGGTAGCAGCTAGCTTATTATTGGATTTAGTACAACATTGGCCAGTATATCAAAACGTATCTGAAGTATATATACTTGTACCTGCTTTACTTGGACTAAAGGGAAACTTAGAAATGACATTGGCATCGCGACTGTCGACCTATTCTAATTTAGGTAAAATGGATACTTATCAACAGCAATGGAGTATTACTGTCGGAAATTTAGCACTTATTCAATGCCAAGCACTTGTTGTTGGTTTTCTTGCTTCTTTAGCTGCTGTTATTTTGGGATGGGTTCCAGATGGTAAATTTCAAATGGAACATGGTCTGTTATTATGCGCTAGCAGTGTGGTAACAGCTTCTGCTGCTAGTTTTATTTTAGGATTAATTATGGTTGCCGTTATATTGTTATCGAGACGTTTTAACATAAATCCCGATAATGTTGCAACTCCTATAGCTGCAAGTCTCGGTGATCTTACTACGTTGGCTTGGCTTTCTTGGTTAGCATCTTTATTTTATAGCAGTTTAGACAGTAAGCCTTGGCTGTCTATCTCCATTATCGTCCTAGCTCTACTATTAATACCATTATGGGCCTGGTTGGCAAGTCGTAACAAATACACCAAACAAGTACTTTCTACTGGTTGGACACCTGTCATCTCTGCAATGTTAATAAGCAGCGTAGGTGGATTAATTTTAGATTTTACAGTATCTCAGTATAAAGGTGTCGCCGTTTTTCAATTAGTCGTAAATGGAGTAGGTGGAAATTTAGTCGCCGTCCAAGCCAGTCGTATATCTACCGAACTTCACTCTAGAGCTATTTTAGGGGAACTCCCTAAAGGTATGAAAGTATGTTTGAGTCCTTGTGCTGTATTTTGTGATAATAGTAAAAGTAATCACGTTGTGACTGCTAGAATGTTGATGCTAATGGTAATACCAGGTCACTTAATATTTTCTTATACAATTAGTTACTTACAAGCGGGACACACATCTTTTACTCCCATTTTCATGTTAGTCTACTTAATAGCGGCCTTGCTTCAAGTGTTTTTGTTACTGTACATAGCACAAGTGATGGTCTTATGGATGTGGCAATCTCATATTGATCCTGATAATTCCGCCATTCCCTACTTAACTGCCATAGGCGACTTGTTGGGCACATTTTTATTAGGAGTTGCCTTTCAATTTTTGTTTTTAATCGGCGATCGTGATAGCGACGTCGGTGACTAAATTTTTTATTAAATGCATTAATTTTATGGCCATACATTAAATGTTACTTTATATTGTAGTCACCAAAATTATTTATAAATACTTAAGTAAATATTTAAATATTGTTAAAAGGTGCTATTTTATATATATTATAAATAAATTGTTAAAAATGTAGTGTTTGTGTTTACATAAAACAAAATTAATATTCCTTCCTAATATGCTAATATTAATCAAGCAACACCTTACTCAATTTTGCGACTTGCAAAAGCAAGTCTAACCTATCTTTAATAAATTTAATGTAGGAAGCTAAGATTAGCAGCTTTAGTTCTTTCAGTGTGGTTAATGACTTTCAGCTAAATTTCTCCCGTGTCGTCGGGGAGGGGGTTTTAGTCAGTAAGCATCCGACACTACCACCCCAGATTGGGGTGGTGCCTATGAAGGTTTCCCCCTTCCCTTGCAACATATTAAAAAAAAGCTAAATTTCTTGGTGCGGGTGGGTATTCTTTTCATATTTCTAGTTTGAAATTGATGTGAGTAGTAAAACAATTCGCAATTTACATTAAGCAAACGCCACCATGCGGGAGAATTTCAAATTAGTAAATGACGTATTAAATGAAAATAAAAATTCGTTCTTCAGGCTCAAAACAACAAAATATATTATAATAAATTTAAGACTATACTGAAATGTTTGCAAATTTTCACCAGACCATGATTTTGAATTTCGAAATATACGTCTAAACACAGCCATGTTGTTGTCGCTGGTGGCGCCACCAACGGTAATGTAAATCGCCAATAGGGATCCTTGATTGAGATTGAAATTTTATTAGCGAATTAAAATTTTTATTTGATGATTAATAGAGATGAGATTTTTAGGTCGTATAAATGTTATACCAGAGAGCGTTAAAGGGTTAATTGATACACGGCCCCGTTCGAAAGTTATGCTGTATGAAAAAGAAAGAAGGAACGGGGCCGTGTATCAATTAACCCTTTAACGCTCTCTGGTATAACATTTATAAGACCTAAAAATCTCATCTCTAATGATTAACAAGTAATTTTGCATAATGGAATTATATTCAATCATTGATCGACCGTCACTTTGATCTCCAACTAATAATTATATAACAAGAAATTTGCAGATGTAATAATTAGGCTTAACTTTCGATTAATTAAATTTAAGATTACAATTCACAGGTTTGGTTCAAGTGGCTCTCGGGTGAATAGACCTAATAAGAGGGTCTCTCAAGGCAGTACCAAAGAAGAGGTCCCAAAGTCCTCTTAAGATACATTAATTTGATTTCATTATTCTAAATGAAAGAACTAAATTTTTTATTACAATATTTTCAAAATCAAGACTAAATAAAAAAGCCTAGTATTGAAGACATTTTGGTGGGCGCAAGTTTGAAGAAAGACATGATTACCATTTAGCATATTGTGGTTTGCAATTTTATTCGATTTGTTTGTCGTTTCCAGAATTTTTTTTGCCGATTTATTGACCAATCGTTCAGCTGAATTATAGAATAATCATCCATCGTTTCCTCTATCGCATGGTGTTTCCATAATCACTAGATTGAAGAGTGAAAGAGGTCATGAAAATGTAAACAATCGACGACAATAATAAATTGTAGTTCACTATTTTGTTTTTTGCCATAACACCAACGACTGGTGTTACTTTTTCTTCTAAAAGCTATCCATTTATAGTTTTGAAAATTTTGGAGTTATTTTTCAATAAGCCTTAGTTCATCCTGTTGTACATAACAACTTAGAATTCTTGATTAACCATGATTTAGTTCTTATTTATTACCTTTAATTCCTTACATTTACTTTTATTAATTTAATGGATGCTGATGGTAAAATAAATTAGAAAATAGGCCCCTTATACAAACTGTTAAAATTAAATATATTGAAATATTTGTTTTAGAATTTGTTTAGGTCTGAAAGTCTGGAAATAATTTTCTTCAGGTGCATATGTAAAGGAAGAGTGCATCCATTCTTGTTCAATTACAAAATAGATCCAAGGCTTTTGCTCATCCCAAATTCATGTATCATTTTTACGCGTAAACGTTGCTATGAGGGCGTAATAGCATAATAACCATAATAACCAGTGGCTATTGCTGGACAATTGCGCACAAAGCAGTTTAGATTAAGACGGCAGTGTTAAACAATACGAAAAAATAAACTTCGAGATACAAAAAAATTATTGAAATTAAACGAACGGGAAAATTCAATATAAACAAAAATTTCGATACGGTAATCAGGACATATTTTCCATTTTCTTCTTAAATACTTTAATGTATCCAAAGTGTAAAAATGGATTTTAAAGGTAACACCTTGAATAAAACAATTAAGAACAAGAAAGTGTGTAGATGACAATGACGAGGTAAGATTCGATAATATTATTTTTCAATTGTGTTTTTTACTTACCACTTAAGCGATTAATTTTTTTAAAAAATTCAAAATTTCGAGTTAACAATTTTAAATTTGTTAGTGTAATTTTTCTTCCCGGTTATTAAGAAATAACGTGTTTTATTAAAACAGGATATGCACAATTATGATTAATAAAACATACACGAGTCTTATAAATGACCGACTACCTTATAAAACTTTGGCGCCAAATAGTTTTAAAACTTTCCCATATTATTATGCAAGTGCAATTGCACCAAGTGCCCTTTGCGCAAAATCGTCACGGTTACGACGTCCATAGTCTCTGACGCCGCGACGATCAATAAAACAGTTATGCACATGATGTAGTCACGATTATACACAGGCCATCGAGCCTATATTAACCACAAATATTTTTCATTGCCACATGATTTATATTAAATATTCAGGTAAATTTTAATATACTAAATTTTCAATAAAAAATACATATATATGTAAAATTGTGGTTATATAAAATACAATAAGAACATAAAAACTATAACCTACATCTTCATTTCATTTCTTCTTCTTTACTTTGTTTTAGTAAAAAGAACTATGGAACTGGAGTTATGGAGAGCTTTAATCATATCCAGCAATCTTCAAAACTTTCTGAAACGCCTAGTCCTTCAAGTGCCTTTGATTCCAGTCCAGTTAACGTGGAATTAACATTAGGAAATTCGAACTCAGAAAGCATCGAAACTGATAATGGCAGACTCCCTGATATTATAGCCGAAACAAAAATATACAATAATAATGGGCAACTACGAGGAGAAACTTATTTTTCTATTTCTATCCAAGTTTTCATACCATTCTTAATAGCGGGTTTTGGTATGGTTTTTGCGGGACTCGTTTTAGACAAAATACAGGTAAGGGTATCTTTTATTTATTAAATTTTAGATCACAGCTTAGTACTTACCAATTAAGTAAATGTACCTCTTAAGCTTCGTTCGATTGGTTAGATCAGTCTATTTGCGATTTACTGCCATTTTGCAATATAAGTGAATTTCTATAAAAAAATAAGAAAACTGTTAAATAAATGAACAAAAAATATAAGATTCAAAACAGATACTCAAGATTAAGTTTAAGAAAAACACCGCAGCTTAAAGCTACAATCGCCGATCATTCCGAATGTTGAAAGCTGAAGTTTTGCACGGACGCAGGTTAGGTATTAGATCGAACGTATCATAAATTAAATTTTAAAAATAAAATAATAAATTAAACATTGAAATTATTTTTTACACTAATGAAAACTTATGATTAATAAAAAATAATTTCAATAGTTAAAAATCATACCGGGTGTTCATTTTAAAACTTCCAGCAATTAATATCTCAAAAACCAAAAGTCAGATGAAAAAATCTTTCGGACAAAAGTTGTATGATAGCGAGGGGGAGATAATATGGCATAATTGTTTTTTTAATTTATTGACCTTTTCAAGGTCATTTGAAGGTCAACTTTGTTTTTTTAAATGGCACCTTATATTTTTTTGCAGATTCATTTTTGCATGAATAAATAAACAACTTTTGTTGGAAAATTTTTTTTATTTGACATTAGGCTTTTCGAGTAAGATGCGTTGAAATAATCAACATTGTTAATCAAAATTTAATATTTACAAGTTTTAGAAGGATATTTATTAGTATTAAACAGTGGAAAAAATGTTTGTAAACGAGTGTTTTCATAACAAGTTTTCAAAATGTTCCCCATTTTTTGGGGAAGTTTTTTTTTCCCCCATTTTTTCACATTTTGAAAACTTGATATGAAAACACTCGTTTACAAACATTTTTTCCACTGTTTAATACTAATAAATAACCTTCTAAAACTTGTAAACATTAAATTTTGATTAACAATGTTGATTATTTCAGTTGATTGTTTCAACGCATCTTTACTCGAAATGCCTAATGTCGGATAAAAAAAATTTTCCAACAAAAGTTGTTTATTTATTCATGCAAAATATGAATCCGCTAAAAAAATAAAAGGTGCCATTTAAAAAATCAAAGTTGACCTTCAAATGACCTTGAAAAGGTCAATAAATTAAAAAAACAATTATACCATATTCTTTCCCCCTCGCTATCATACAACTTTTGTCCGAAACTTTTTTCATCTGACTTTTGGTTTTTGAGATATTAATTGCTGGAAGTTTTAAAATGAACACCCGGTATATTTAGATCGAAGTTATCGGAGCTTTTCCTTTTGTTAGATA
The DNA here is from genome assembly GCA_932274525.1 of Podabrus alpinus. Taxonomy (NCBI): domain Eukaryota; kingdom Metazoa; phylum Arthropoda; class Insecta; order Coleoptera; family Cantharidae; genus Podabrus; species Podabrus alpinus. The sequence goes on along the minus strand of OW026455.1, from coordinate 88,267,690 downwards.
CACCCTATGCGATTTTACATTTTTGGTAATATTTCATCTATACATTGGAAAAAAACGGCGACTTTACCAATAATGATCAGTGCTTCTCAATCGGTTTTTGATTATGGCCCACTTCTAGATTTCTTTTCCTCTATGGCCCCTTATTCTCATGGACCTCCTTAATTAGTGATATCATAAAAACTGCACTGCGCGGTTTATTTACTATACAATCCTTTATTTATTATACTTCTAACATTAATATATCAACATACAGGATGTGATGAACAATGCACAAAAAAGACAACATATAAAATGTATCAAACTGTACATTTCTATTTGAATTTTTTTTAATGCGTATTTCAGTAACAAATTATGTTCAGCCTTTTGATGTCCACTGTAGGATATATGCATGCTCCATTTTTTCCATTACTTCCTGTCTTTAACCTTGGTCACGCAGTCGTTCATTCATTCATGAATGTCAAGCCCATATCTTTTGTTAACAACATTAACAATTTGCGGGCTAGAGAAAGGTCATTTCCTGGTAATGTTTTCCTAATGAGTATAATTCAATATTGATAGACTGATTGTACCGGGCCCGTAGCCATAGAAATTAATCATTACTAAAGCCACCTGTTTTCGATCGGAGTTTCTGGCAAAATATCGCGTCTAAAAGCTGATGTTGGCTCCTAATTTTCAAACAAAATTTTAAAAACATGTACTTCATTTTTCTGGGGAGGCCCCCCGACTTCACTCCTCAAAAAAAGTTGGTTGGGTCCGTTTCTACCTTTATAAACCATTGGTGTCCTTTAGCCCCAAAACAAAACCTGGCTAACTGTACGAGCTTCCACATCGTTCCACATGTTTAAGGTACTGATGATGACTAATGAGTCTAAAACGTATGTCGCTCTGATTATACAAAAATTCATTTTTCTATTCCTTTCATACAAATTACAAAAAAATTTCGTTAATATAATACATATTTATATAATGTAGCGCCGCAGGCGATTTTATAAGATAGGGACTCTTTAGCATTCTAAATATTAAAGACTTAGATCGCCATCCTGTAAAAAAGCCCTTAAGTAATTTAAATTTTAATTATTTAATAAACAATTAAATTTTTAAAAACCCGGATTTTTCATCCATGGATGAGGATCAATCCATACAATTCCGCAAGATCATCTTCCCTTTCTTTAATGGCTCTACAGAGCGCATTGACCTCTTTCAGCTAAATGTAAAAAACTGGCTTTGAAATTTTAGGGTCCGGGGCCCGTAATCTTCATATTTGTATGTCATGCTTGGATTTTTATTTGTTGACTTTGGACTATTAGATATGGTTTCGACGGTAATAATTTCTCCAACTTGTTGGACGCGTACCCCCCGTTTTGTTACAATATTAGAGTACAAGATGCGAGGAGAAGTTTATTTTGATCTGTTTTTGAATTTTTAAGTTACTTTTGTTTTATTTACCAACTGTTGTTGTGGTCCTTTGGTTAATTTGGCGATTGGTATAAGCCAATTCTCTTTTGAAGTGGCCGATGATGTCGAAAATTGCCTCCTCTGGTTTGTTATAATTTATCAGCCTGAACAGGGTTTTCGCCATCACCGACGCTGAGATTTGATTTGAGACCCCGAATGGTTGGGTCGTATTTTGATTTTCCTGATAATTCGAATTGTATGGTGGTGGCCTATTTTTATACTTGGCCCTGGGCTTTGGAAATCTGGTTCACCTGGAGAAACTTGCGGCCGTAGTTGATGCAAGTTGCAGTCGTCTCTTTTGACTTTTGACGCACCTTGGAGGTGACCTGCAGCACCGCTGTGTTGTCCGAAGGTTTGACAGCGGCGGTACTGTGAAATCCAATTATTCGTGTTTGGGGTTTCAATGCGCACTTGTATGTCCAGTATATGTATGAGTGACATTGAAGATCGCTTTGTTTTCGGGAATCTTCTTCATCGCTACCATTATTAGTGGAAGGGGCTTCTTATCCCGTCCTCGGTGCACCCCACTGATCTCTCTCTCTCTCTCTCTCTCAGCTTCCTTCGTCCTACGTAAAGCCATAGTGGCATCCATCATTGTTGGATTCAGTAGGAAAACCTCGGGCGAGCAGGTCATCCTTTACAACTTGGACATCCAGATTATGGTGGATGCACTTGATGACGATGCGGAGTGGATTTTCGTCCTGAAGTCGATGGTGAACAGGCCCCCTTCCACTGCGGTGTCTAAGTTAGTCTTGAATAATTTGAACATCGCACGGTAGTGCCCTGGAGTAGAGGGCGTGATAGAAATGTTTTCCGCAACGCTGGTAACTTTAGAATATTTTATGTTTTTAAATTTTTACTACTAGACAAGCAGGGGCCACTTGGCGACATCCTTCAGGACCCTGGCTCGCTTTGGTCGGTCAATCGGCACTTTTTTGTGGGGATTTAGAATGAGAGGGGTGATGGAGATCATCGACGCAGCTCTGGATGGCACACGATCGAACTGGTAACTGCATCCTGGCATCGAAATTTAATTGTAATCATCCTCGTCATCTGTTTGAGCCAAATTTGGGAACTTGTTGGCTCGTAAGATGATGTCTTCAGGTGAGAGAGGGCTGCTGGAGGTGGAATTGCGGCCTCTTGCTATTTATGCGACCGTTTCTCCCGGCAGGCGAAAAATAAGGTTGGACAGCCAATTTTTGTTGTTCCAGCTTAGAAGTTTCTTGCTGCATTTAGTTTTTCACGAGTTTGTTTCACAATTTAATTGCTTCCAATAGTTCGTGGGTTAAATTGTCACAGACCTTCGCTGCTTCTTCCATGAGTTGGCGTAAATTGGCCTCTAAGTGGTCTAACAAGCGGGTTCTACGATTATTTTCTTGTTCCAGTTATTCTGGTTCATCTGGGATGGTAGTGGGAGCGCAAGCGGTACATACATCGGTGTCATTTTCGTTCGGAGTGGTTGTCATCATTTTTTGGATTTTCTATTTCGTGGCATACTGAAATAATGAAAAGATTGGCAGAATATTTGATTTTAGACATTTTTACATAGGGTATTCCGAGTTTTCTATTATCCGAAGTACCTCCAGCCCAAAATTAACTCAGATAATCGGGGTTCTACTGTATAATATACCTTATTAATTTTTTTATTATAATTCATTCATGTTACGTGAAGGTTTATTGTTAATATTAGATTATTTTCTATTTTTGATAATAAATTTTTATTTTCTCTTATAGTAAACACTTGGTTATAGCGAACAAATTTACCGGTCCCTTGGGTTCGTTATATCCAAGTTCTACTATATTTATGCTATGCAGAGTTTACACAGGTAAACTTCAATTCTAGTTCCGAAGTATATTTGAAATTTTTTTCCAAAAATCGACTGCGTCATTATTTAATAGCAAATTGTGCATTACTAAACATTGGAACGTCATTTCAAGATAAATCGGTTTGTTGCAGATTTGCTCGGTTTTCTTTAATTCAAGTTTTAACTTAATTGAAAAAATTTATAAATAGCGCCGTGGACGATTTTTCGAAAAATTTAAGTGTAAGTATGTTTCCACAAAACTAATTTTATACAACACCAACGATAAAGAGGAGTCGGCGCAAAATATCTTTTGAAAATATAAAATCAAAGAAAATTTAAAGAATAATGTGAAGTAAAGAAAAAACTGTTGCGATTTCTGATCAGTACCGAAACTGAAATAGTATAATTAATTCTGCCCATTTAAAATTTTCCCTATTATAATGTTTGCCTCTGCACTTTTTGCATCGCATCGTAATTTTTTACCAAAACTGTATAATTGAAATGTGTTTTTTTCACATGGAACAACTAAATTGGCGATGACGACCAATTTGAGTAATTGTTTTTAGTTTTCAAAAATGGGTAAAAACTTTCCCGCTCACTTTTTGAATATGAAAATTACACTTTTGAAACTGGAATTTATTTTTTTCGTATTTTTTAAATATCGCTTATTAGTAATAATTTATTGCCTAATATCCGAGTACATCGAAATTTATTATAAGCGGAATTAATTCAAATTTTTTTATCTTAGGTAGAATTCGGGCAGGTGAAATTAATATTGTTCCATTAATTCTATTTCTGTATTATTAATAAATTACAATGACATACTTTCAAAATTACTTGATGCATTATCCAACTAATGGGTACTTGTGTACTCATACACTCATCTTTGACTTTAATGTTGTATAATCTTTATTGACAGCTTTGAAGTTTTAAATTTGTCGAATGCAATTTTAAAGAAAAATTATTGTATAAACTAGAAAAATAAGATTTAAATTTTTGCATTGTTTTTATTTTATTTTAAACTAGAAGGATATGCGGCCTAAAGGCCGCACTCCAAAATGTTGACGTCAGTCCGCCTCTGACCTTGGCGATAATTGGTGGCAGCAACGAAGACATTTATTAAAACTATTAATATACTAATAATTCTCCCTTTTTATTATTATAAATAAAATTTGTTAACTTTTTTTTTTAACAAATATTAATATTATCTCACATTTCTATTCAAGCACTGGCCAGTATTTGAAGAAGTCACCGAATTAGTAATTCTAATTCCTGCACTACTAGGACTGAAAGGAAATTTAGAAATGACTTTAGCTTCCCGATTATCAACCCATGCTAATTTAGGACATATGGATACCTTCAGACAACAATGGACTATGATTGCAGCGAATTTAACTCTTATACAGGTAGATCTTATCAGGATATTAATTCGTTCACTTAAAAAAATTAAACAATTTCTTAGTGTCAAGCGATAGTGGTTGGTTTTCTTGGATCATTGGTAGCTGTTATAATGGGTGGAATAAAGAGCAACGATGTTGAATTGGATCACGCATACCTTTTATGCGCTAGCAGTTTGGTAACAGTCTCAGTGGCTAGTTTTGTGTTAGGTTTAATAACTGCTGGTGTGATAATATTATCTCGTAAATGTCACATTAATCCGGATAATGTAGCGACTCCTATTGCGGCCAGCCTTGGTGATATAACTTCACTGGGTCTCCTTTCTTGGGTTGCAACTATTCTATACGAATCAATAGGTAAATAGTAATTTTTCTACGAAACTTGACGATTTACTTAAAATTTTCTTTAAATAGGTACCCAAGATTGGTTAGCACCGTTAATAATAGCACTATACATATTGGCAATACCATTGTGGGTGTGGATAGCGAAACGGAATGCAAATACCAGGGATGTTTTATATCACGGATGGACGCCAGTAGTAGGTGCTATGTTGATTAGCTCAATGGGAGGCTTGATTTTAGATTTTATGGTATCGCGATTCGAAGGGATTGCTGTATTTCAACCTGTTATTAATGGAGTGGGTGGAAATTTAGTAGCAGTTCAAGCCAGTAGGATTTCTACTGCATTACACAAAGAAGCCCAATTAGGAATATTGGCTTCTGATTCGAATACAGACGAAGAAACCGTTATTTTTATATCGCCCGTTGCGGGATTTTGTGGAACAGGAGTACATGCACGAACGTCGCGGGTTTTAATGGCCATGGTATTACCTGGACACGTTATTTTTATATACACGATAGATTATATGAAAGGAGGCGACACATCTCTTAGTACACTATTTGTGACTGTTTATTTATTTGCTGCGACATTGCAAGTTGCTACTTTGTTACATTCAGCATACATAATGATTCACTGGATGTGGAAAAATAAAATCGATCCAGATAACTCAGCAATTCCGTATCTCACTTCAATGGGAGATTTATTAGGGATATCTCTATTAGCCATCGCTTTTCAGTTCCTTTATTTAGTTGCACATCATGATTCTGAAGTTGGTGATCAATGATTTGCTTAACAATATTGGTGCTTGCTGCATTGTTCATGATTCCTTAAGTAAAATATATAAACAAAGCAGTATTAACTATACCAAATTTATTGTATGTTCCTTTTAAATAAATAAATATTATACTTTCTCTGTGTTGTGATAGCTTATTGAAATAAATATAGGGTTCTTTGATTCAATGAAGTGACAATAGTTTAGTCCTTAGTATACTTATTATGCTTTGCCTAATTTTGTACCGTGTGGTGTTAAATGTGAGAGGTGTAGTTGAGATCCTTAATAAACCTCCACTGGGTGAAGTTATTTTATTATTAGACAATGTTAAAAGTATGTATTATAAAAACTATTCAAATAAATTGTTTTATTAAACAGATTCAAAAACAGGATTATTATTTTGGTACCAAATATGTATTTTAATCTCCAAAAAGTTGACATAAAAACATAGGTAGTTTATGATTTGACAGTCGTAAAATACAACAGGACCACAGTAAGAACCTTGCGGAACACCAAACGATACCGTAATATATCAGGTTGATGCATAAGTTCGTAGCGTTTTTGGTTTCCAAGGTAAGAGTGTTTTGGAAACAAATTTGTTTGAGAAATATCAATTTTAATGCCGTAGTTTTGTTTTATTGAATACTTGTTGAATTTTTCAATTTGTAGAAAGTTAGAGGTAATCGTTGGCTGAAGAAAATGGAGTGTCAAGTACAAAAAAAGAACATTTGCGATATATCCTTTTGTTTAAGTTTAACCGAGGAGTTAACGCATCGGAGGCTGCTAGAACCATTTGTGCCGTTTACGGAGAGAACACCATCGTGGAAAGTACCGCACGAAAATGGTTTTTTCGTTTCAAAAAGGGGCATTTTGATATGAATGATTTCCCACGTTCAGGGAGACCATCCGGCTCTGATGAAGACCGATTAAATGCTTCAATTCGTGATGATCCACGTCAATCAACTCGGGAATTGGGCAATATGTTGAATTGTGACCAATCAACTATCATACAACATTTGTATTCTAAGGGGCAAAATTCAAAAGTTAGGTGTTTGGGTACCATACAATTTGAGCGAAAACAACAAAAATCAGCGTGTTACAATTTGTGCTTCTTTGCTTGCTCGTCATCGTTTAGCTCGTCAACAACATCGGCCGTTTTTGTCCCAAATTCTTACCGGCGACGCAAAATGGTGCCTTTACATAAAGAACAGAAAGGAATGGCTGAGCCCTAACAAACGAGCAAATCCTCGTGCAAGAGCTGGTGCCCATCCACGGAAGGCAATGTTGTGCATATGGTGGGATAAAAAAGGCGTCATCTATTATGAATTGCTTCCCAAGAATGTATCCATCACTTGTGAGGTTTATTGTCAACAACTGCGTCGCCTGGAGGCTGCAATTCAAGAAAAACGACCGGAAAGACGGCATCAATTGGTTTTGCAGCATGATAATGCCCGTCCGTATACTGCTAACATTACAAAAGCAGCTATTCGAGACTTCGGCCGGGAGGTTATTCCACATCCACCCTATTCTCCTGATCTTGCTTCATCAAAATGTAATTTCCAAGATATTACTTTCCCATTTACGTAGTAAAGAAAAGTATTGTTATCGAGTTAAAAAAAAATTTTGAGTTAGCATTTTTCCCATGGGGCCGTTCATGTATTACGTAAGACGTTTAGGGGGAGGGGGGGGGGTAGCTGACATCTTATTTTACATGTATTAACATTAACATTTACATATACATTTTCTTACTAGGGGGTGGGGGGGAGTCTAAAAGTAGGAAAAAACGTCTTACGTAATACATGAACGGCCCCCATGCCCATTCGTATGAGCCCATACGAATTGTTTAAGACCAATTTTGGAATGATGTCCGGATGTGTGTGTGATGTGTGGTGTTTCTATCGTCAACGTTTTCAGACAAACGCCTGCACCGATTGAGTTGAAATGTTATACGCTTGTTTGAAGCAGCTGTCTAAAGAGCTGATTAGATTTTGGTTAATAACCGTCCATGTTTAACCCATATTTTAGAAGAATGAAAATTGCTAAAGAGCTAAAAAAAATCATATCAATCGAACGAGATTATTTTTCTGTATCTTATGATACCCCACACTTGATATTTTTCTCTTAAATTATTGTTAAAATGCAAAAATAAAATAAGCGCTATTAAAAGAATATGGTTTGCCTAGGATAATTTTGATCTGTCAAAGTGATTAGTATTGTTCATTACTATAATTTAATATTTTAACTAATTTACTTATATAAACATATTAGGTAATTAATATCAAACGAATTTTTTAATTACTTATAAAAAATTAATTCTAACGTCATTACGACCATAAGTTAAAATTTGATTGCATATAGACGGCACCGCATCCCGAAAATTTCTAATTTTTTTTGAAAATGACAATTTAAAAAATTTTTCAACGTGAACATGTTATTTTATTGTTAAAATGAAAATAGAAAATAAGTGCTTTTAAAATATGAGTTACCATGTTAAATTACAAATTAAATTTCGTAACTTTGATATCTCAATTTGTGTATTTTATAGAGTTAAAATTTTTTTTGAGTTAACATCTTTTTAATTAATACTTAATATAAAATTAAGTGGAATCTACTAAATGGGAATATAATGTGTTGTCACATCAGATTTTTAATTCATCTTTTAAGTCTAATGCATCAATATGACTCTTGACGGGGCATCTACAAGTTTTAAAATATAAATCTTGACAATATTTTAGCAAATCATCGTTCGATAACTCGTTAACCCTATATAAAAATCAAAAATCCAAATATATCATTGTATTTTTCTAACCCTTCAAATCTTTCACGGAGTGACGATAAATTTTGATCCAAAATACTGAAAAAAAATTAGTTTTGGATCGTCTATTATGTACTTCATCTCTATGTTCATAATCAAACTGATGTGATTATTTACATCTCGATCGCACAATTTGAATGGTAGGAAAATTGGGTTCGATATTTAATTTGTCAGCGAGATTGTTAGCATCGATAAATGAATTATTAAAACCTTCATCTGATCTAAGGTTCACAAAAGAAACTATATAAAAGATCTTAAACAATCTACACGTACCTACTTGAATATTAGTCGACCGCATCAAATACGCTGCTCTAAATCGAATTATTCGATATTCGCATGCAAGCAACACTTCTTCGGGAAAGCACTTGTATGGGTGACCGACCCGATGGTTAGAAAGAACTGCGATCGGCCGTGTTTCGGGGGACACGTTAAGCCGGCGGTCCCCCTGATTTGGTGAAAAAGACCAAGTTAGGGTTACAAAAAATTCGCCCCCACCCTCATCGACTGTGCAACGCTTTATCGGACCTTCGTCGTATGCCAGGCTGGACCTACACGATGGTGGCGGCCCGCGGGACTCTGGAAGAACCGGGTGCCATTACGGGGACTCATTGAGAAACCGGGGTCGTGACCGCTTGTTGGGAGTGTTATGGTGACGTAAGGCCGACCAAGCGGCTCAGCACAAGGCGTCTGACGCTGCTGAGTTGCTGGCGTTGCAAAGTCTGGGGGCGAACGGGGCACAATAAGCTTATGCTTCAGTGCAGTGGTGGTAGCACCACACCCGATTTACGATAGATAGATATACTTGATAATTCCACTCAGGGTCATATTGTAGTGGTTCCGACCAATCAGCGTGCGCTATTTTACATTGTAGTTAAATGGATACGACACATGCACAGTCGAATAATATCCGAAAATAAAAAATATTCCAAATACCCTACCAGAATATCGAATATTTGTAGTGGGGCGTAAAAGAATTCATACGTAATAAAAAATCTCGCAATATAAATATTCGAAAATCGAATATTTGTAGTGTGTATTTGTAGACTAACGCACTTCGCAACCGATCCGATGTAGGAAACCGGTTCAACGCATTAGTTCCCACCCGAGTTCACTTAAAGCAATGTACTTCTAACGAATTTTATATTACAAATTTAGTGCGATTATGCTTCCATTTTTTTCGGTACTTTGCAATGATTGTGATGCGATATGGTCAATTTGTTTCACCATTTTCGACATTAAAAATGGCGTTTGAAATGTCGATTTTCGTATGTGATGTTGTGCTTTTAAGTTGTGGCGTTTCTTCACGGAATTATCATCGCAACAGCAACCCTTGTGTTGTAACATACGAATATCTCGGTTTGTGTTCAGTTTAGAGCAAAATATTAAGTGCTTAAATTTAAAGCTAACTGAATTCTCCACAGAAAACATTTCGTCCTTTTTTTTATTCATCCATTAGTAATTTGTAGAGTTATAACTATCAGAACGCGTGGTATGTATTTGCAATCTCATTATTTAATTTTCTGTGTCTTAAAATATTCTTAATTGAATATTTTTATGAATATTCAAAAAAAAAAATTCCAAAATAGCGGCTAAATCTGGAGTCACAAAACTGAGAAAGAAATAATAAGCGGAATAACAAAAATAATTACAACGATAACGGCAGAAATCATGGAATTCATAGAAGAGAGAAAAAACGACAAAAGTGTAAATAATGCAGAACAAGATCAACGAAAGTGTCAAGAAATAAGGAATGTAATACAAAAACTTTGGCTATGTGAACATTGCATAACTTTCCCCATTCAATTCTAGCATCACAAAAGGGCCTAGTGGAAAAAGTAGTTAAGGTCACTTTTTTTCAATTTGTTGATTTTTATACTAATTTGTAGAGAATAAATGCCGCAATGTGAAAATGTGCTCAACTACAAATTGAAAAAAAAGTGACTTAACTACTTTTTCCACTAGGCCCTTCAATTATTTTTCGGCATAACCAATGAGAGGGTTTGGAGAAGTTTCATGTTTACACTTATACCCGATTTTGTGTGGGAGAGGAGACTACGGATATCGAGCTAGAAAATCAAGAATAAATAAAATCTTGTAATAAATATAAATATTTGGGAATACAATTCGATAAGCAAGGTACAGATGAAGCCGAGATTAAGACAAGGAATTCGCAAGCCAGAAAAGCGATTGGAAGCTTAAATGGAATATTGTGGAGCAAAGAAATTGGTAAGAAGAGAAAGATACAAATATACGAAACTATAATAAAAAGTGGGCTACTGTATGGATCGGAAACGTGGAGAATGACCGAAAGAGTAAAGGGAAAATTAGAGGCAACGGAAATGGATCCGCTGCGCTTCGCTCGTGCAATCTCCTTGCTAAAACCTGTACTCGCTGAATCTTTGAGTATTGTCGTAGCCCTTGTGTTGTAACAAATGAATATTTATTGTTGGATTTTGCATCATTTTACTTAATGAATTAATTTTATGTAAAATATTGTACCAAATAATTATTGAACGCAAAAATTTATAATTCGCACTCTTTCCAACTAGAGCACGTGCTGTATGCCGAATGCTTGCATCTAGTAAATTATTTTCAATGATTTAGAAAGCGCATCGTACACTTTTCCAATGTGATTTCGCAATGGCTTTATTGCTTCTACATTTTGACCCCCTTGTGCCACGCACACTTTGCACACCGCCTTGACACGGCCCTGCTTGATAATCATTCAAATAAAGTAACAGTGGAATTACGATATTTTCTACGTACTTTTAACAAGAGCACCTAAACGGTGAATTCTTTTCCATCAAACCGAATTGGAACAAACGTGACAAATCAATAAATTAATTCATATTTCAATTTAATTTTCATTACATTGTAAAGTTAGATCTTATTGTCATATATGTACGATATTCTATAAAATACAATAAAAACTTTTGTGAATAAAAAGCAACAAAAATGATGGTAAAGTCGTTTCTACGGTAGCTGTGAGCCATGAAGGCTCTTTTTTGCTACTCGAGTTGTGTGAATTAGGTGAGTAAAGTTCTACCACACTTTTTTCCGAGAAACAGCGACCATCACAATATTACGTCTTATATGTTTTGTATATATGTGAAACAGTTCAAGTTCCACATTAGCAAGATATGGAACTATTAGCGATTTTATCTAAGACTGCATGGATTGTTTAATATTTTTCTTAATAATAAAAATTATCTCATTAATTTTCGATTTATATTGTAGAAGGATGTAAAAAAAAATTTTGATGTATTTGAATGCAATTCGTTCCTATGGCATAAAAAGGTAAACAAAAGGTGGTTTGTTTCTTTTAACAAGGAGTGAATAAAAAGCAACAAAAATGATGGTAAAGTCGTTTCTACGGTAGCTGTGAGCCATAAAGCTCTTAGCCTTTCAGCTGTACAGTTATCGTGAGTTTTTTCCAATTACGGAGGTTTGAATTAGGCGAGTAAAGTTCTGCCACACTTTTTTCCGAGAAACAGCGACCATCACAATGTTATGTCTGATATCTTTTGTATATATGTAAACAGTTCAGATTCCACATTAGCAAGATATGGATCTATTAGCGATTTTATCTAGGACTGCATGGATTATTTAATATTTTTATTGTTAACAAAAATTATCTCATTAACTTTCGATTTATATTGTAGAACGATGTAATAAAAAAAAATTGATGGATTTGAATGCGATTCGTTCCTCTAGCGTAAAAATGTAAACAAAAGGTAGTTCGTTTCTTTTAACAAGAGCGGACACGATGTGATGAAGAGTACAACCCCTTATAATAGACGAGCGGATAAATTTTTTTGCGATCAGTTTTTATGAGTTATTTTTAAGTTTTACGAGCTTTCTTCGAAGATTTTCTAGATTTTCAGTGCCTAATATTTCGATTCTTAAGTAATTTGTTTTTAGTTTAAAAAAATATTTATTTAAATTCATCTTTAGGAAAAATTTGAAGAGCATGTGTATAAAATAGATTTTTCAGCATTAATTTCAGATGTTGAAGATGGTATTTAAAAAAATTTTATTCGAATTTTTAAGAGTAAGCACAAGAAAAAAAATTTACATCAGAAATTAATTGAAGGACGCAGCATATACAGGGTGTCCCCGTGACCGTGGAGAACCTTTGAGGTGGTGATAAAGGACACTTTTCTAAGACAAATTTTCAAATAAAATTTTTGCCCAAGTCCAAACCCTTGGGGGGTACCTCCCTTTAAAGCAATTTTTTGAATTTCTGATTTCAAACGGCCATAGCTCCGATATTATTGATTTTTTAAGGTTAATAGATTAGAACCTTTTTAAAGATCATTCCCTTGTCTACAAATTAGGTTATAAGGTTATAACCCCTTATCGTCTAGAATCAACGGATTTCGAGTTATAAATTAAATTAAGGGAAAAAATGTTTAAAAAATTCAGGTTTTTTTTAAATTTTCTTGCGAACCCCGTATCTCTTAAACGAAACGTCTAAGAGAAAAACTAATGGCCCAAACCGGATAGGGAATTTAACGAGCTACAACTTTCGTTAAATAAATTTTTTTGGGCAACCAACCGTTTTCACAGAAACTCTGAAAATAATGAACAAGGTGTAGGTAAAAAATATAAATTCACATAATTACTAAAAATCTCAATTTGATTTATAGCATTTGTTTTAATGTTAAAACTTTGTTAAAACGTATTAAATAATACCGTGCAACACCTTTTGAAAAGATCACGTCTGTGTGCTGAAAATGAGGGAGGCCATTTTGAGCATTTATTAAATTAATTTTATGAATTTATTTTTTTTACCTACACCTTGTTCAGTATTTTCAGAGTTTCTGTGAAAACGGTTGGTTGCCCAAAAAAATTTATTTAACGAAAGTTGTAGCTCGTTAAATTCCCTATCCTGTTTGGGCCGTTAGTTTTTCTCTTAGACGTTTCGTTTAAGAGATACGGGGTTCGCAAGAAAATTAAGAAAAACAAACCTGAATTTTTTAAACATTTTTTCCCTTAATTTAATTTATAACTCGAAATCCGTTGATTCTAGACGATAAGGGGTTATAACCTAATTTGTAGACAAGCGAATGATCTTTAAAAAAGTTCTAATCCATTAACGTTAAAAAATCAATAATATCGGAGCTATGGCCGTTTGAAACCAGAAATTCAAAAAATTGCTTTAAAGGGAGGTACCCCCCAAGGGTTTGGATTTGGGCAAAAATTTTATTTGAAAATTTGTCTTAGAAAAGTGTCCTTTATCACCACCTCAAAGGTTCTCCACGGTCACGGGGACACCCTGTATAAAGGTGGAAAAAGAACGAAGTCACTTTTCCTTAAAAGAAATCAAAGGGACAGGGTCATCGGTTATATAAATTTGGCGCCCAACGTGTGGCCAAATAATAGAAGGGAAATAAAAGAGATCATAGTAATACCCATTATCATCTTCAACATCAGACAAGCCATTAGTTTTATCTTCTATGTCAACATTACCATGCGTAATGAAATTTTCATAAAAAAATATGCGGTAAAAGGTAGTTTAAGAAACTTGCACATTTCCAGAAGATCTTCTCTTTTATTTGCATTGATAGGCAAAGGATCCAAATGTAGAAAACCGTGGTAGGGAGAAGTAAAATAAATTATTGCACCTCTCAGCCACCAATGTAGAAAACCGGTGGTGCGTGGTTAATAAGTTATTTCACCGCTAAGCCTCCAACCCTTCGACGGAACTTACGTGTCGGGCTGGATCTTCGGAAATCGGTGATGCGACTACCGAAGGGGCTGCTACCACGAGCTTTCTTTTAATGTTGCTTTGGGAGAGATCAGCTCGACAGAACTCCCTTTTAATTTTACGTAAGTTTGGTAGCGGCGCGTCGAGTAGTCGTCCAGAGTCGTAGGGTAAAAGGGTTAACAACACTAATCACTTGCGTATTGACAAGCAGTAAAAGATTGAAATACTTTTAACGTGAAGTCTATTATTACTTTTATACAATATTCTAAATTGGTAAAATTTACAAATACGAAATAACAGTTTGCTGTCAATGTCACCTGTCTGAATCCAGGAAGAAACTTTGGAAATTAAACAAACTTCTCTTTTAATTTTACGAACCAATTGAATAACACTCAAACTTTTAATCGAGCACCGACTCGAATAACAACTGATGAATTCTGAACAAATCGGAATTTTTATTAACAATTTCCCACTTTGGATATTAATTAATACACCCTCATGCCGGGTGGAGAACCAATGACTTTTGTTCTTCATTCTGCATCTTGTCGAGGGGGATGGGACTTAACTTCTTTATTCTCAAAACTTTCTTCCCGTTTCATGTGTGAATTAGGCGGCCCTTCTTATATTTAAATTCCTCGAAGTGAGGGTTTATTTAACTGTTCCCACAGATGATGGAAATGAGGCGTTAAATTAAAAACTACACTTTACGATCCCTTGCTCTACTTTATGGTCAAGTCTCGTTTGGCGGTGCAAATATATTTTAACCTCCCATTTCCTGCACACATGCAAGTGCAGTGTAAAATTAATTATATCGTATGCATTGACTTATAATCGATACGCCGAAATAAGGAGCAAGAGCCCTTTGTGACTGAAAAGCCCCCCGCACCTGTTGCCAGGGTTCTTGGGGGATTGTTCCCGTTTTGTTAAATGATTTACTGGTCTTTCGATAAATCAATGCATCGATATGTTAAGACTAAATCTTACCTAATTATTAGTTTTTTACATTAAATTAAACAGAGGTATTCTTAAATTACCATTTAATTATTTTAATTACAATTATCTATGTCGGAAATGAAAATACCTAACTACCGTATTTTCGTGACGTCGGTATTTAAATAATATGAGCGGAGCGCGGGTTGTTATACAAATAACACGGTAATTTGAATTGAAGCTCAAACGTTTGACACTAATTTCATTAAAAAATTTGCGATGGGGGGGTAGCAAAATGTACCTGTCCTAAAATTGGATCAAATGTCACTTTTTCTAAAACTGTTCACAGATAACGGGGGCACCCTGTATATCTCTTGGCTATGGATGTTACTATTGCTCCCTCTATATGGGAAGCAGGATGTTACTATTTTCATCTCTCTTTTTTATGACCACGTACTATTGTAATAAAAGCATTCTCCATTCTTCACTATTCTAAAAGTTAATATTGTAATGAAGTAGGTAGGAATTTAGTGACCACTACGTGATAGAATTTTTGATACGTAGGCATTTAATAATATATATCAATAGTGATAATTACAATCAGTGCTTGAAGTTATCTGTGTTGCCTAACCAAGAAAATCTAAATAAAGAGTAATGAATCAAGGGAAATCAGAATATGACAATTGAACAACTCCCAGTTATTTATCAGTCATAAGGTGGTCATAAGCTCCACATTGACAGCGATTACGTGTTGGGGTGTTCGTTTCATGTGTCAGTTTTCAGGTTAAAAAAAAATAATTCAAAATGTTCAGTTGGTTAAATAAAAGCAGCAGCAAAGAAGAAGTGTATGAAAGTGTAGTTTCAGGGCTTAAAAATATCTACAAGAACAAATTATTGCCCTTAGAATTACACCACCAGTTTCATGACTTTCACTCGCCCCAACTTGAAGATTCCGATTTTGATGCCAAACCGATGATATTGTTAGTCGGGCAATATTCAACAGGTAAAACAACTTTTATTAAATATTTATTGGAACGCGACTTTCCTGGAATTCGTATTGGTCCTGAACCTACAACCGATCGTTTTATTGCTGTGATGTACGATGAAAAAGAAGGTATGATTCCTGGTAATGCTTTAGTTGTGGATCCTAAAAAACAATTTCGTCCGTTGTCTAAATTTGGAAATGCATTTCTTAATCGTTTACAATGTTCCATGGTGCCTTCACCTGTACTTCAAAATATTTCCATAGTTGATACTCCTGGAATTTTGTCCGGAGAGAAGCAACGCGTCGATCGTGGTTACGATTTCACTGGGGTTCTCGAATGGTTTGCCGAGAGAGTTGACAGAATCATACTTTTATTTGATGCTCATAAATTGGATATTTCTGATGAGTTTCGAAGATCTATTGAAGCTCTAAGAGGGCACGATGACAAAATTCGTATCGTCTTAAACAAAGCTGATATGATTGATCACCAACAATTAATGAGGGTTTACGGTGCTCTTATGTGGTCTTTAGGTAAAGTTTTACAAACCCCTGAAGTTGCCCGAGTTTATATCGGATCATTTTGGGATCAACCTCTAAGGTACGATGTTAATAGAAGACTGTTTGAGGACGAAGAACAGGACTTATTTAAGGATTTACAATCTTTACCTCGCAATGCTGCTTTACGTAAGTTAAACGATCTAATTAAGAGGGCTCGTTTGGCCAAAGTCCATGCTTATATTATTGCCGAATTACGTAAAGATATGCCGTCCATGTTTGGAAAAGACTCTAAGAAGAAAGAATTGATTAAGAATTTGGGTCAAATTTATGAAAAACTACAAAGGGATCATCAAATCTCATTGGGAGATTTTCCCGATATTAAGAAAATGCAAGACAACTTGCAGAATCAAGATTTCACCAAATTTCATCCCATTAAACCGAAATTGTTAGAAATTGTCGATCGTATGTTGGCTGATGACATTTCAGCACTTATGTCAAAACTTCCTCAAGAAGAGATTAATCATACTGCTGCTGAGACTATCATTAAAGGAGGTGCATTTGAAGGAGTCGAAGACACCGTTTCGCCTTTTGGTTACAAGCGGGGTGAGGGTATCGATGCTGGTTATGGAGAAGTCGACTGGATCGTTAGCAAGTACAAGTCACAATATGACAACATATTTGATAGTCTAGCACCATCAGATGGTAAAGTTACAGGAGCCGGTGAGTTTATTATAATTCCATTCTTTTTCATTTTTACCCAAATTAGGACTTGCTTTATTTAATCAGTCCAACTATGTATCCAAAATGTTAAATATAACGTGCCCGTTAAGTCAAGGTTATCCAATTTGTTATGTTATTTATTAAATGCTTGTAATGTTTTACCTTTTATCGATAACGTTAGACGTTTAGTTATCAAATACCTAGTAAGAATTTAATAAATAACATAACAAGTTGGATAAAATTGACGTAACGGGTACGTTATATTTAACATTTTGGATACATAGTTGGACTGAATGTCCAAAACCTTATTAACTACATTTCTACAGACAATATTTTGATTGATTCTAATGTATGAAGTTCAAGTTTCTGTATTTTTTTAATTGTAATTTATTGTAGTTATTGTCTAAAAATTTTAAAATTAAAGCTTTATTTATACACTAGCAGCAATCAAAATCTGATATACGTCACCACTTTTGTAGGAAATATCCAATTTTGAATTTTATAAGATAAGGAAAAAGATATCTAAAAATTACTGAATTAGTATCTACTTATTTAGTGTTATAGAGATTAGGATTATTCTGCTAAAATGAACTTGAAAACGTAATTTCCCAACAATTCAAAAATTATGGCATGGTAGTGACGATATGTACAATTTAATTTGAACTTGCGATCCGAAAAAAAATAAATAAATCAATATATTGCTTCTTTGTAAAATTGCATGTATTGATTAATTTCCTTACTGCTTTTAAATATTAATACCATTACTGGTGATTATTCGTAATTTTGTTAAGTAATCCTTATAAAATATGAACTGAAAAACCGATTATTGCAGTAAATTTATTGACTGTTCCTTGGAAGCACAGATATTCTCCAGTTCTTTGTAGAGGAATAATCCGGCCTGACTCACGAATATTTTTGGCTATGGGTTAATTTTGGGATAGATTTTGCCTTTTTAGTTCTTATCCGCGACTTTGAATGTTTTCTACCCCGAAACTTTATTTTAGTGAAAATTTGCGGAAATTTATAACAGCTCATCAGTCAAGAATTTAATTCAAACAAGTCGGTAAACTGTGTTGTTGAGTAGAATAATTTGCAAATTTGACTTGACTTAGATTTCTCACGTTCAAGGTTCGACCCTGACATCTAAAAATTAGGCATTTGTAATTTGACCTTACTTTTAAGTTCTCCGTAATTAAATTTGAATTTAATTATTTAAACTAGAAAGTTACGGCGGCCGGAACCTTCGGATCTTGTAATATAAAATTAACACTTGAACTTGCGCGATG
This sequence comes from Podabrus alpinus, assembly GCA_932274525.1. Lineage (NCBI taxonomy): Eukaryota > Metazoa > Arthropoda > Insecta > Coleoptera > Cantharidae > Podabrus > Podabrus alpinus. Next base: position 88,248,977 of record OW026455.1, on the reverse strand, counting down.
TAAATAAGTTGTACTAAATTAAATCTGAACATTTCACATAGCAACGGACATTCTAATAATAGAATTTCTGCAAATTTCGCACATTTTTGTTGTGTACCTGCCCCATTCAAATAATATAAACAACTCGATGAAATTACGGTATAAAAATTCTTTAAATCGGCGAAATTAAAAGCATAATACTGCCATCCTTAGTTAAAACGTCCTAACTGACAAATTGGTTTTCGGCGGTAAATTTACTCTATGTAGATGTTATGACGCTGTTTTCATTTTACAGTATTGCATGGTTATAATTATTATTTGATATAAAGTTAACTGTGTTGTATCACTGTCTCAAACATGTTTAGATGCAGATCGTCCTATAACCGGTCGTTTATGTTATTTAAAAATGTAACAAAATGGAATTTTTAATTACTACAAATTTTACCAGAATTGTTTCTGATTTTTCATAAGATTCGCTCACTACTACTGTTTTGTGCCCCTTGAAGTTTCTTTATTATTTAAATTGTAAGCATATGGTTTTTGCGTTCACTAAAATAAAGCGTCCCCCTTGAGCCGACCCTGGGAATAATATAATGTAAGAAAAAATACCGAGTTTAATAAACGAAATTTTCTTTTAATTATTCCATATCAACACATTTGATCTAATTATTAAAATATGCATCTTGAAATCATTTTGGTTAATTTGCATTAAATTACAACTTTTATCGTTGGGTCAAGTATGTTTAAAATTAAAAATTATCTAAGAGAACAAATTTAGAAAATGCTATGTATAAAAAAAAATTGATCATTTACATTAAATTAAAATTATCAGGTCCCCTTTAGTAATTTGATGTTATATAATTCGAACAAACCTGAACAAAATTAGGTCAAATCAGATACATGTTAAGCAGATTATGATTTTTGTTTTTAACAAATTGATTGATAATAATAAGGATGATACATTTTCTTTATCACGGATATCAATTTTGAATTCCTATTTTTACAAAAAGTATAAGAAAGCTAATGAGTAAATTACTTGTGTAAATATTTGAAGTTTACAATTATCACAAATTTTATTGATATGGTGTTTCGTAAGTTTTATTAGATAGATTGTAGGTTACACTCCATTTGAAAAATTCAAATTCTACATACTTAAGACGTTTTTAAGTACCTACTATCTACTGTAGATATTGTAATACTAGTCTTCAATTCTGTAATCATCAGTTTTTATATTGTACCTTTTGCAAGCCCTGAAAAAGCCTTGGCTTTTAAAAACCCAAATTTGAATTTTGAAAATAATAAATACATACAGTAGCTTATTTTACAAATACTGAACTTAGTTCTGAACTCATTATTATTTTGGAAGTTCCGGAAAATCCTTGAGGGGTCACCAAATTTTTTTTAAGCGGAACATTTTTGGAAAAAAAAATTAATCATAATACATAGTAATTTGGACACATTTTATGTTTATATAATTAGCATTGTATATCCATTTTTTCAAACAAAACGTGTACTAATTTATAATGAAAAACAATTGAAAATAACTTCAGTTATCTATTTTAAAACGACACCCTTGTGTTTCAAGAAGTGTATTTATAAAATTTAGCAAGGAAGAGACAAAACAAATAATAGGTACGTAATTGTAAACCAATTAGATTCTCCCTTTTTTGTTTAAAAATAGATCGGTATTAAATACTTAACCTTTCAGCAGTCGGTACTGCATCTGACAGATCTAGCGTTAATAAAATTAACGGTAACTTCCGAGTTCTTGCAGTTATCGCTCGGAAATTTTCAGTGTCCTCCCCATACAAAATAGGGCCAAGCTAAATTTTATTATCTTCATTAGGACGTCTAAAAAGCCATAATAGTTTTGCACTGTGTAGCAAACCGAAATTTAATGGGGTTCAATTACATTTTTATCTGAAATCCATTTCGCCCCTTCTGCCAAATTAGCGAAAGTGAAGTTTGTCAATTTTTTTTGAGACCTAAAAATATTTACATTAAACCATTTAAAATTCATGTTTTTCATAAATCGTAAAAGTATAAATATAGATTATAAATGGTTTTATCTCGGTTTTATCTAAAAAGTTTTAGGTTCCCAAATTAGCGAAAGTGAAGTTTGTCAATTTTTTTGGGGACCTAAAAATATTTACATTAAACCATTTCAAATTTGTTTTTCATAAATCGTAAAAGTATAAATATAGATTATAAATGGTTTTATCTAAAAAGTTTTAGGTTCCCAGAAAAATTGACAAATTTCACTTTGGCTGAGAAGAATTTTGGATTTTAAATTTATTTTGTATTTCAAACTATTTTCAAGTTTGTTTTATGATAGTTTATACTTTGTATTTCAAATACATTTAATTTGTAGTACTATTTGAATTACAAATATCAATTTTCGAAGTCTATATTTTTATTTCCATGTCAATTCGGTCATAACTATCATCCATAGTTACAACGAACCCTCGAATATGATGAGTTAATTTTCAGGTATATTGAGGTTCATTATATCCGATATCTATTGTACTACTAAACTTATTAGCACAGGAAATTTAAATCTTTTGTGTGACAAGTCAGTAGTGTAATCAGGGTTCGAACCTGGGGCTAAAACCCCCAGCTCTGGGGCTTTTCCCCGAAACTTTGAAAAAGACCGGAGAAAATATTATGTGATCATGAATTTTGGGAAGAGTACGTTAAGCTCAGCCAGAAAATACGATGTTTTGCGTTAAAAACTTATTGGAATTAGTTGGACAATTTTGGCAACAATCGATAATTTTCAAGATCTCAACCAATCAGAAACTCGCATTCGATTTGGTGCGGATCAACCTCCGCATTCTGTTGACCGTACGTGTGGTTTCACCTACTCTTAATAGTTAGGAGCATCCCCTTAGCCCCCCCCCCAAGAAGTACAGAAACAAGGAGACCCCTGTTTCTGTACTTCTTTTAGGGTTATTTTTGGGGTTAAACGTGATTTTACAAAAAACAATTTGTTTAATTCTACTATATAATGCTTCAGCTTTCCGAATATCTATAGAGAATTAAAATCTTGGCTGAGTATATCGTACTAACGCTATGAATTTTTAGTATGTACTTTTTTTTGTGATAGCCCCCAACGAGATTGTGGTTACGCCACTGGAAATTGAAATACAGGAATTTAGAATAGTTGAAAAAAGAAATTAGAAGTTAATGAATTGCATAATTTATTCTCTTTTCTGATCTGTACAATTAAAATGAATTAATTGCTAACAATAATTTGGTAAGTTTGTCTAATTTAATTGTATTTTTTCAGCTGCCAAATCAGAAATGGTCAAATCAAAATTACCCAACTCAGTATTAGGAAAGATATGGAAACTGGCTGATGTAGATAAAGATGGAATGTTGGATTCAGATGAATTTGCATTAGCAATGCACTTAATTAGTATCAAAATTGATGGTAATGATTTACCTTCAGAATTACCAGAACACTTAGTTCCACCTTCAAAACGTTAATGATGCATTAAATATAATTTCTATATCATAATTTCATACTCCACAAGTGCTATTTATTGATTATATTTATCTTTGTGCCTCTTTAAGTCGAGTATGTACAAGTCTCACTTGTGTCTCAAATACCAAATACATTAGTTATAAATTTAATATTCTTTACAAAACTACAATTTTTAAATTTGACACCTAATAATTACTTTAATATTAACAACTAGAAATAGATAATGTGATATGAATGTACTGTAAATAATGTATAATAATTGAAATTCTTAAATTTTTCGTTTATAAATTTTAGATTTTTGTTTACAGGGTAAATTTGTTAACTATGTTGTCAGTTACTATTTTCTTTATATCTCGCTGACTCAATGTTTCCAATGAGTCGACATAAAAAATTCCTAAATATATTTTTTTATATGGGTCAACTATCACAGCACCTTACTTTTTTATTGTAAAAATAAACTGTAATTATTCAAAATTATCAATATTTACTTAATGTATTTTTTTTCTCAATCAAATATTTTAAATAAAAAATACACTAATTTGGTTGAAAAAATATTTGGTTAAATATTTGATTCAACAGCATTATTCAAAAACTACACCAGGACGTGGTTTAGAAGTGCCTATGACAGTTTATTTTTATAATTTTTTTTTATTACAATTATGTAACAAAAACAAATATTGCTTTTTATATAAAAATGTACAAAAATAATGCAATGTTGTATTTTAAAAATAATACAGTAATTTCAAATACAATTTGGTTTTTTAAATTTATGTATTTATTCAAATAAATATATGATTCCTTGGGTATTTGTAATTGTTTATTTTTGATTACATTCATTATTATCTGTCCCCTTTTGTAATCCATCTATATATGTATATAAACTTTTTTATAGAAATTTCCTGTACACTTGAATGTATTACTCATTGGAGAATGTGATTCAAAGTTCTATGGTCAAGTAGAATAGGTAGTTCATACGTTCAATACCCAGCAACTCTCAAATTATTTGTACTGTTGTTAAGATTCCACGTTAAACTAGAATTTATAACATTAAGTTTGTAATTCTTGGTGATTTACAAAGTGACAAAATCTAAATTGACACCATAAAACAGAACATTTAGTTCAGTAAGGTTATTAAAACAACACATTCTTTCAGTACACTTTTATTTAAAATTTTCAAAAATCATTCAATAAAAATTCACATTCATAATTAGGAATGCTATAAGAATTCCACATACCTTCATCGATCCACGCTTGATTCATTCTTTTAGTGTATTTAAAAATCAATCGATTCACTTAATTTCAGTCTTTATAATACAATTAATACTACAAGCTTGGCGAATGGTAGCAAAAACGGATTGGCTATTTTTTATATTTGGTTTTGTTTCTTAAAAGTAGATTTTCTAATAAAAAATTCCGTATTCCGGTCATATTTTCCTTGCATAATGGGCATTTAACTGCATTGCATTTTCCACAAACACTGTGGCCCTTTAAACACACATATATAGGTGCTGAAAACGTCTAAGCAACCAGGACATTTACAACAGATTACACTTCCTTTGGACTCCATGTATCTGTAACAAATTTAATTTAAAATAATATAATAAAAATAAGCTATTAATTTATCATCACCTTAAATTCTATTTTTGACTTAATAAAACTGAATTTAAATCTAACTGCCAGACGTTTGTAATTGATAATACTCAAAAATTTTATACATTACAATAAATAATATTTGTTAAAGAAAATTATATTAGATTACTAGAACAAATATTTTATATACTGGGTGTTTTCGAAATACTTTACAATTTACTTTTAACACAGGCTGATCAGATTATGAATTTGATATGAGGTTTTTACATAAATATATTAATTAAATTTCACAGATAACTCGAAAACAGTGAAAAATATCAAATACAAAAAAAAAAGATCGTCTTTTTACGCTGAACACTTTTGGCCTCCTCAAAATTTTTGATATCTCACCGTTTTCGAGTTATTATGTCTCTTACACTCGACCGAGATGGCCATTTAGGCAAATCCGACGAATCATCAAAATCTCACAAACCAGCGAGCAAAAGTGCGAGACGAACTGCGTCGAGTTTTTTTACTATTTTCCTAATTTTTTTATGCTATTTTATTAATTACAATCTGTTACGTTAAATTAACATTAAGTAATTGTTTTTGTACTTACATTAAAAGTGAACATGATTAAGATACTAGCCACTTGAAAATCGGCCTTTCGGCCGATTTTCGTGGCTAGCTCTGCGAGGCCTGTGGCCTCGCTGTCGGCCTATAGGCCTCCCGATTGTTTATGGGCTTACAGACCGGTTTTTGGAACTTTTAAGGATTCCATGGTCGAGTTTTGATTTGCATGTGAGATCCCGGGTTTCTTTGGTCCGGATTTGACGTCTCAATGGTGAAACGAACCCGAGTCGGCCTTCGGCCTCCCGATTGCTTTTAATAATAAGGGTCGGCCTTCGGCCTCCCGCTTGTTATTCCTGTTACGGGTCGGCCTTCGGCCTCCGATTTACTTTCGAATATTGCAGATCCGACATCCCATTGCATATCCGCGGTACAAATTCAAAATTCGATTTGGCGACAAATTTCGGCCTTAAAAATAATTCTCAAGGTCACGTGTCTTGGAACAATTTAAATCCAACGACGGTGTCTATCGAGAACCTTAATTTGGGCAATTTTGTAAAATTTCAAAAATTCGCCTTAAGGGCCGTAACTGGGCCCTCGAAAGAGATTTCAAGGTCAAAATGAAGGTGCATTTAATAACTGCGCAAGGGCAATAAGATGTCGCGCATTTCAAGTTGTTACAAATTCAAAATTCGATTTGGCGACAAATTTCGGCCTTAAAAATAATTTTCAAGGTCACGTGTCTTGGAACTATTTAAAGCCAACGACGGTGTCTATCGAGAACCTTAATTTGGGCAATTTTGTAAAGTTTCAAAAATTCGCCTTAAGGGCCGTAACTGGGCCGTCGAAAGAGATTTCAAGGTCAAAATTATGGTGCTTTTAATATCTAATAGCTTTTAATATCCGGGGTAACCGTCGGAAGGACACGTAAGCGTCACCGCGCTGTCGCACGAAAAACATCCAAAGACCTAATCTGGGTCGCCTGACAAATCTGCACACGATTACGCAATATCGTCATTTGACCTTGTGGACAAAAAAAAAAAAAAAAAAAAGCTACAACTTACTTAGTTATCTGTCGAATACTTTATCTACGACCTACGTATTGCTTTGAGGCCGTCGCGATGCGGCCCAAAAATCGAAAATTTTAATCTCCACCAAAAAGGTCGAGGTTTGTAATCGAAATTTTTCATAATTTGCATTTCCGCAATTTGCCGGCTTATCGGATGTCCGACGAAAAAAAGTGTTGATTTCGAAATGGCGTAATTTTCCAAAATAATTTCCATGGGAGAGTGCCTTCAAAATCGAATAGCAAAATTTTTTTTTTTTATATAAAATTTTAACGTCGGAATCGGATTTGGCGAGCAATTTTAATAATAATATTTGATGCAAAACTTGTTGGGACATTATCCTTCCTCGATCAAAAAAAAATCACTTCAAAGTTGTCGGCGCACATGCGTGACTTTGGTTTGTTTGGTCCGGCCTTGGCTTCTCGACAACGATGAAACGAACACGAGTCGGCCTTCGGCCTCCCAACGGGGGAGGCCTCCCCCCGTTTTTTAAGAGTACGGGTCGGCCTTCGGCCTCCCGCTTGCATGGGTCGGCCTACGGCCTCCCACTTGCTTTTAGAAAACACGGGTCGGCCTTCGGCCTCCACATTTTTGCTCCGTCAAAATTTCATTAGCACGGACCCATCGATTTTATCGAAATTATGTGAGACGTCAAAATGAAATTTCAATGAATTTTTAAAATTTGCCGTTTTTTAATTTGTTTATCACGATTACTCGAAACCGGTCCATTTTGCGAGAAAAAGTATTTCCACAAATTTTGTCGGGCATAAGGTCGGCTCGACGACGGCGTATTTTTTTTCGCGATCCGTTCGACGCCGTCCGGCGTAGCTCAAAAAACGGCGAAAAAAAATGTAATTAAAATCGTCGTCTCGCTTAGCGGTCTAAATCGTACTACGACCTACGGTTTTTTTTGCAGAAATGAAATCTAAATTTGGGCGGATCCAAATGAGACCAAAAAATCGAAACTTTAATATACAAATAAGCGAGCCAAGCGCAAAAGAAGAAAAAACGCGTCCCCCTCCCTAAAACGGAAACGGGACAAAATTTCGAAAATTTGGCCCTACCGATTTTTCGGTTTCGCGGCCCCCACCCTTCTCGAAAATTTGAGGTCGATCGGACGAAAACCCCGGAAGTGATACAAAAATACGAAAAATCGCGCTGCGCCGTTTTGCCGAGCGCCCGAAAAGAAATTCGAAAAAAAAAAATTGTTTCGCCCCCTCGACCGTCGCCCGGGGCTGCCTGCAAAATTTCAACCCTCCAAAATGAATTCTCAAATTTTGGGACCACTTTGAACCGCCATTTCACCCCCTCCCTTATGTCCCATCTAAAAACGGACAATTTTCCCGTTCAATCCTCGTAAAACCACACGGGTATGCAAAATTTCAACTCTCCACGACCCTCGTAGCTATACGCACTAAATTATGAATGAGTGAGTGATTTGCTCAGCTTTATATATGTTTAATAAATCCATTGGCACTCTTTTTTGTTTTCACTCTACTATACACTAAACCATTAGCATACAATAAAAAAAAGAACATATTAAGCCTATTGCATTCAAGTTAAATTTACATTAATAAGTTTTCTCTCCAAGATGAATATGGACTGGAACCTTTCTATTAGATCGAGCATGTTGTACCGTTTTAATCTTCTTGTTTGTTCATTTGCATTAAGCAAGCTCACCAAATTGTTGGGATAGACACAATAGCGGATCTGGTCAAAGTTTATGGGGGGGGGGGTAAATACATGTTTTGTAATAAAATTTAGGGAAAATTAAGGTATATTTTTAAAATTTGTATTGCAATGAAGATTCATGGGGGTAGTTACCCCCCCCCCCCGTAGATCCGCCGTTGGATGGACATTCAATCTTTCTTGGTATCCCTTACTGTAATTTGCCATTTCACTGCTTATCTTCAAATCACTTTGAAAAATGTCGTTTGGTAGGTACATACCATGTACCAAACTGTGATAGTTCTTAGTGTTCTGGACTGAAAGCATTTCCATATTTGAATTACTTGCTATTCTCCAGAGATGCACTCCATAAGTCCAAATAGGTTTCAGCATAGTCTTTTAAATTACTAGCTTGTTTTCTAACTTTAATTTCGTTTTACTTCCTACTAACCAGAACAGTTTCCTGAATTTGTAACCGAGTTGTTTTCTTTTGCTCCAAATGTGAGTCGCATATCCAGGTATTTAACCACCTCGGCGGTGCACAAGTATCCTTTTTCATTGTATAGGTAACGTGAATAGATTTGCTTTCAGTCGCTCTGATGCGCCAAATTTTTAGCCAGTTTTGGATTTTATTGAGGTGGTCTTGAAAGTTTTCCAAAGCTTTGATTGGATTAGAATAAGATGTATCGTCCGCGAAGGTTGCTACTGATGTTTTGGATGTGGTAGGCAAGTGTGACGTAAATATAGGATTGGACCCAATACATTACCCTGAGGAATACTCAAATTGACCTAAAATATTCTATCTGATAGATAAGATTTTAAAATTTCCAGACAGAATGCATTCAGCATGCCACACTATCAAATGCCTTCTTCCCGTCCAGATATGCAATTGTACAGTATTGTTTCTGTTCCAGGTCTTGGTTTATTAGTTGAGTAAGTAGATGCACCTGCTCAATGGTGGCGTGATGCTTTCTGAAGCAAAATTGATGTTTTGGAATTACGTCTTCTTTCATTAAGTAAGGATACAATTGCTTTAAGGGCAGTCTTTCAAAAGCCTTGGATATGATTGGTAAAAGGCTGATGGGTCGATAGGAAGTTAGTTTTTCAGGTGGTTTGCTAACTTTGTGAATTAGGACAATTTGGACTGTCTTTCATTGCATTGGGATGATCTCTTGACGTAGTATAGCATTAATAATAAACGTAATAAGTTTGATACCTTTTAATGGCAGCTGTTAGAGAACTTTACCATTTATAAGGTCGTAGCCTGAGCCTTTTTTGGATTGACTTCCTTAACAATGGAGCATACTTCTTTTACTTTAAAGGACTTAATTGCAAGTTCCCGTTGAAGTGGTGCTTCTAATAAACGACAGATTTCGTCTTCTTCCTCCCCTGTTGAATTAGTAGGATTCTTGTTCATGATTTCCATTCTGGTTTATATTTTCGTTTCGAAGTTCAAGAACCCTAAAAATCGACGTAGAAGGCTCAAATTTGTATATGTATGTATTTCGCCATCTTGGCGAAAGATTAGGGTTCTGGAGCTTTGAAACTATCTCTAGACGATTTCTCTCTTATGCCCCTACTAATAGATAGAGGATTATTCCTAGATTCGTCAATCCGAGTTTTTACCAATCAGATCACTGAAATTTAGTTCGTATCATAGTAACAGCAGGTATTTTAAGGAAATCTGAGACTTAATACTAGATTAGGTCTCAAGCCCCGACTATTGGTACGGGCATTAGTTATACAACATTACCAACCCTTCGCAGAAAAATTATTAAAATTGCAATTTTCTCAGAAACACTAAAGAAAATAATTGTACGAGATCTATTTAATTTACATAGTATGTGAATGTTCTCTCATTGACAAGTCAGTAATATATAGGTATATCTTTCTTCTTGATCTTTCCAATTTGTTACTATCCATTGCTGAACGTAGCCCTTTTTCTCATCAAGGGGGAGGGTCTGATCATACCTTACCACACTGGGCAAGTCCGTGGTCGGTAGAGAAGCAGCGACCAGCGGCGATATTTTGAAATTGGTCATCACGCGATCACCCATCCAAGTGCATACCGCTAGCAACCTTGCTTGACGTTCCGTAATCTAACGACCACAGACATTTGCATTGCGCTACGTCGCTGCTCGTCGCAGGGGTGGGCAACCTTTTGTATAACAGGGGCCAGAATAATATTTACGTTTCGTTCGCGGGCCTGTGGGACGCGCATGAATGGATTATCGAGATTCCTTAAAGGAAGGCAGGCTACTCAAAATCAACTTAAAAAACAATAATTAATGCTGTCAAGCTGTCAACCGATCGAAAAATGCAAATACGCGTGCACGTGCTTTACGTTTCTATTTGACCAATCTTAACCAAATTTGGTGTAGAAGTTACGATATTTACAACGCTACGAAAAACATAGGCTACTTTAGAACCTTGTAGTGAGGCCGAAGGCCGAACAACCACATCCGACACGGTCTAGATGGCTAAAGGCGGCCGGTAAGCCGACTGTGCCACCTAGTTATTTTAATAATACGCGAAAACTTAATTCGCGTTAAAGGGAATTTTGCTTCGCGTATAAAAAATTCAGGTATCAAAATCTAATTCGCGTTATTCTGAATTCGCGTACATCGAACTCGCGTACATGGAGGGTCTAGTGTACTTTTCAATTTACTTTTTACAATACTTTTTAATTTAATTTAAATAAGACGAATTATATCGAAAATTAAACTGTAGATCTCTCCTTTTTCCTTATGTTAGGTACTAACCTAATCCTTTTCTTTAAAATTTTTGTTTTTGAAATATTTATTTATTATTTCTTCTAAAGATCTCGCGGGCCGGATTAGAACTTTACACGGGCCGCAGTTGGGCCGCAGGTTGCCCACTGTTGTTATTGATTATAAATTATAAACATTTTACTCGGTTTTGTTCGCAACACACCTTTCACGGTGTTAAGAGTTTGGCCTATCTGAGAGTTTCGGAAACTGAAGTTTGTAAGAAATATAATAATCATGGTGACCCGTAAAAAATAATCTTTTTATAATTTTGATATATTAATAAATTCAAGCCCGTAGCCAAGGAGGGCACGTGCCCCCGGAATCTCCGTCATAAAGTTCTTTTTCGCGCTTAATTTTTAAAGCCCTCTTGACGGGGGAGGGGGGGTCTCGGAAAAACTATCCAAGTCCGTCCCTGTCTTATTATAAACAACGAGTGGCCCCTCCGTTTACCGTTTTGTGCAGTAGGTGGAAGTTTGTGGCAGGGAAAAATACCAATACTATCCTGAATTCCACGTTAAACTATAGGTTCCACGTAACTGAACTTAGCTGATATTATGTAACGAATGAATTTTTTTCTGTTTTGTTTTGGGTTTTTGATTAAACCCCAAAAGAGCATACCGCAACATTAAAATCGATGTAATAGTTTATGGAATATTTAATTTCACAAAAAAATTATAATGATCAGCTCTATCTAAATTACAATATTAACATTTGATCTGAAACTAACTAAAAATCTGATCAGATAAAGTGCCAATTATTATATTTATCTTATGCTGTGCTTAGTTTGTTAAATTTGTCATCGTTTACGTAAATAAATTTATTGTTGATTATCGGACATTCATTCTAATTAGTCCATTAAGTCGAAGATTTACTACACCTGCATTTGTATAAAAATAAATAATTGCTAATAGATAATTTTGCATTTCCTGATGGGGGGGGGGGTAAATCTGGTAATTCCGTTGGTAGGTATACATAAACGAAAAGCTGAAAAACTACTAATATGCAACATTGCTGGAATCATGAAAATAAAACTTACCCTATTGGCGATGACCGTCTTATTTTGCTTGGCCTTCAGCCTCGCAAGGGCTAATCCAGGCAAATTTCGTGGAGGGGGTAATTCATCATGCAAAAACGCTTAATTTTGAATTCTTCTTTAGCAATTTTATAGCATTTAATCGTTGTTATTTTTTGATGATTGAAATGCATGGGAGGGGTAGCTGCCCTCTATCCCTATGGGTTATCAAATTTGATAACTTTGATATGTCAAAATTTTCTAAATAAAGAATTTAAAGGATGGTTGAAGATGTTAACATATTTTCAAGAATTTCAGAGATATTCTACGAATTCTTGGTGATTTTAACGATATTCCAAATAAAGAATTTTAAGGAATTTCAAGTAATTATCGAGATTTTCAAAGAAACTCAAGAGATTACAGGAAGTATTTACAAAGAATTGAAAGAATTCCAAAAATTTACATTGAATTTCAAAGATTTTCAAATAATGCTTATTGATTTTATACAAATTTTTCAAATAGAGAATTTCAATGATTTCCGAGGGATTCCCGATGATTTTATTGAAGTCTGTTAAAGAATTGCAAAGATTGCCAAGGAATTTTAAGTAATTCCCGAGATTTTCAAAGCTTTTCAAAGAATTACACGAATATCCAAATATGTACAAGGGAGAGTCTTTTCATTGAAGTTCAAAATTTTTCCAAATAATTCTTAGTGACTTTAAACGAATTTTTCGAATAGAGAATTTTAAGGATTTTCTAGTAATTCCCGATCACTTTAAACGATATCTGTTAAGGAATTGAAAGGATCGATTACCTAAGAATTCCAGGAATTTCAAGTAATTCTCTAGATTTTCAAAGAAGTTCAAGGAATTCCAAGTATTTACATCAAAGAATATCAAAGATTTTCAAAGAATTCTTATTGATTTTAAATAAATTATTCAAATAAAGAATTTCCTAGGTATTCCCGATGATTTTAAACAAACTCTGTTAAAGAATTACAAGGATTACCGAGGAATTCCAAAAATTTCAAGTAATTCTCGAGATTTTCAAAGAATCCCCAAAAATTACAGGAATTTCCAAGTATTTATAAAGAATCCCAAGTCTTTCCATTGAATATAAAAGCTTTTCATAATTTTATTACTGATTCTAAATGAATTTTTCACATAAACAATTTCATGATTTTCCTAGGGATTCCCGATGATTTTATCGAAGTCTGTTAAAAATTTGAAAAGATTTCCAAAGAATTGCAGGAATTTCCAAGTATTTACAAAGAAAGAGTCTTTTCATTGAAGTTCAAAAATTTTCCAAAGAATTCTTAACCGATTTAACCGAATTTTTCAAATAGTGAATTTTAAGGATTTTCTAGTGAATCCCGATCATTTTAAACGATATCTGTTAAGGAATTGAAAGGATTACCAAAGAATTCCAGGAATTTCAACTAATTCTCGAGATTTTCAAAGAAGCCCAAGGAATTTCCAAATCATTCGGAATCTTTCCATTAGATATCAAAGATTTTCAAAGAATTCTTTTTTGAATTGATTTTAAATGAATTGTTTAAATAAAGAATTTCAAGTATTTCCTAGGGATTCCCGAGGATTTTATACAAAATCTGTTTATTAATTGAAAAGTTTCCCAAAGAATTCCAGAAATTTCAAGTAATTCCCGAGATTTTCAAAACTCAAAGAATTATAAGAATATCCAAGTATTTACAAAGAATTCCGAATCTTTCCATTGAATTTCAAAGATTTTAAACAAATTTATCAAATAAAGAATTTCAGCAATTTTCTAGGGATTCCCGAGGATTTTAAACAAAATCTCTTGAAGAATTGAACGGATTACCAAAAAATTCCAAGAATTTCAAATAATTCCCGAAATTTACAAAGAATCCCGATGAATTACAGGAATTTCCAAGTATTTATAAAGAATCTCGAGTTTTTCCGTTGAATTTAAAATTTTTTCCAAGACTTTTCTTAGTGAATTTAAACGAATTTTTCAAATAAAGAATTTCATAGGGATTTCCAAGAATGTTAAACAACGTATATTAAAGAATTGAAAGGATTACTAAAGAATTCCTAGAATTTTAAGTAATTCCCGAGATTTTCAATGAAGCCCAAGGAATTCTAAATAAAGAATTTGAACGATTTTAACGATTTACAAAGAATTCCCGATGATTTTAAGAGAAGTCTGTTAAATAATTGAAAAATGTCCTAAAGAGTTCCAGAAATTTCAAGTAATTCCCGAGATTTTCAAAGAATTACAAGAATCTTAGTCTTTACAACAAATTCCGAGTCTTTCCATTGAATTTCAAAGATTTTAAACGAATTTATCAAATAAAGAATTTAAATAATTTCCTAAGGATTCCCTAAATATGCGTGATTTTCAGTAAATTCCTGGTGATTTTAATTTTCTAAATAAAGAATTCTAAAGATATGTTTTCAAGGAATTTCATGTAATTCCAGAGATTTTCAATTACAGGGATTTCCGAGTACTATTTACAAAGTATTCCGAATCTCTTCATTGAATTCTAAAGATTTGCAAATAATTCTTAGTGATATTAAACGAATTTTTTAAATAAAGAATTTTAAAGATTTTCTAGGGTATCCCGATGATTTTAAACGATGTCTGTTAAAGAATTGAAAGGATTATCAAAGAATTACAGGAATTTCAAGTAATCCCAGAAATATATAGAGAATCGTAAAGAATTACCTGAATTTTCAATTATTTATATAAAATCCTGAGTCTATTGAATTTCAAACATTTTCAAGGAATATTTAGCGATTTTAAACCAATTTTAAAATAAATAATTTTAACGATTTGCAACGGATTTTGCGATGATTTTAAACGAAGTCTATTTAATAATTGAAAGGTGTCCCAAGGAATTCCAGAAATTTCAAGTAATTCCCGAGATTTTCAGAGAAGCCCAACGAATTACAAGAATGTCCAAGTATTTACAAGGAATTCCGAATTTTTCCATGAATTTCAATGATTTTAAACGAATTTATGAAATAAAAATTTCTACAATTTTCTAGGGATTCCCGAGGATTTTAAACAAAGTCTTTTAAAGAATTGGCAGGATTACCAACAAATTCCAAGAATTTCAAGTAATTCCCGAGATTTTCATAGAATCTTTAAAAATGACAGGAATTTTTAAGAATTTATAAAGAAACCCGAGACTTCTTTGAATTTCAAAAATTTTACAAAAACTGTTAGTGATTTTAAACGAATTTTTAAATAAAATACTTTAAGGATCTTCTAGGGATTCTCGATGATTTTAAACTGTTTCTGTTAAAGAATTGTAAGGTTTACCAAAGAATTCCAGGAATTTCAAAAAATTCCCGAGATTTTGTATGAAGCCCAATTAGTTACAGGAATTTCCAAGTATTTATAAAGAATCCCGAGGGTTTCCATTAAATATATGTATATCAAAGCCTTTCAAAAAATTGTTCCTAATATTAAATGAATTTTTCACATAAATAATTTCAAGAGTGATTGCCGATGATTTTAAAGAAAGTCTGTTCAAGAATTGCAAGGATTACCAAAGAATTCTAGGAATTTCATATATTTCCCGAGTTTTTCTAAGTAGTGCAAGGAATTAAAGGAATTTTCAAGTATTTACAAAGAATTCCAAGCCCTTCCATTGAATATCAAAGATTTTCAAAGAATTCTTACCGATTTTAAATGAATTGTTCAAATAAAGAATTGCAAGGAATTCCAAAAATTTCAAGTAATTCTCGATATTTTTAAACAATCCCTAAGAATTTATATAGAATTCCGAGTCTTTTAATTGAATTTCAAAAATTTTACATAATTTCGTCATAATTTCAAATCGAAAGGTTTTCGGGCAAAATTTTAAATATACGAAAAAATGTGAATTTTCGTCACAAATGAAGATTTTACCGCGAACATTTCATTGAACATTTTCGATTTATATTTGTTCCCTCGACGTACTAAGCAAAGAAAAAGATTTTATTTTCCAAATTTTGTAAATTATTGAAAACGTTTCTCGATTTTTCCCCTTCAAACATTGAACTAATTAAATCATCGCCTTATTAATTTATTCTTACAATTTGATTTGGTTTGGACCAAATTTTTACCAAAGAACACAATATTACAATTTTTCGTTTTTGGGAAGCCGGTGTGGCGTCTCAGGGTATTTTAAAAGTTTGCCACCTAATCTACATGCAAATTTGGGCATCTGGTTGTCAATTAGCACTGGTCACATCGAAATCCGTCACACGGTTCGGAAGTACTCGCGTTGCCGTGCGGAGAAAACTTTTCCGCTTTGCCGAACCGCTATCTCAAATTTTTCCCAAAAATGAGATTTTTATGCGGCTGTTACCATTGTCCAACCCCTTCTTCCCCCTGGACACACGTGGTCACATTTTATAATCCCCTCACCCCAGACGTGGACGTTCTTTATTGACAAAACCCCTTGTCAACTGTGACTCGTGATTTGTTATAAGTTATAATTAAGGGGGGGGGGGGATTTTCCAATTACCTTTTTCACTTTTTAGTTAAACGAATTATATATTCGGCGGCTTAACAACATTCGCATTAAACAACATTGTTTTGAGTTACTATTTTGGGAGGGTGGCACCCCGTCATCGGGTGTATTGCTGTAGGATGGAAGCTCTAATTCCAATTCAAACCTGTATAAAGGACTTCATTGCGATAATTTGGCGTTTAAAGCCACTTAACCGTTTGCCGTCCGTAATCCGTAATCTGAATTTTATTGTGGTGTGCCTAGTTTAAAACTGCTACAGCCTTCTCAATGACTGGTGCGCCACGCACCTTATTTGGTTGTGAATACAGGGTTGGGTTTTAACACCCCCCCTGTACCCGAGATCCGCCGAGGGTCGAAGTTGGGTTACCCCCTTCGATGCTCGACGGAAATGGCAGAATATTATTCATGGACGGCTTACATACGCAGTCGATGTCCGTAAAGCTGGCTATGCTGATTTGGCGTCGTTTGTTTAGGACCCAAAAATGGCTGGGTTTGCAAACGAATTAAAAATAGGAAGAAATGGCAAAGTTTCGCGTATGAGTGGCTAAGTCGAGAACCCTTCGGCCGGAATTTCCGTTTCGGTGGAGTGTCGGTCGCTCCGATTTCGGAAATCCTACCTCCGTCGTGTCGTACCTGGCCTGACCGCTTTCTAGGGGGGTGGTTGCCCCCCCTTGGAGCCTGAGCCTGCGTGCTGGCACCGTGAAAGCCGCCGGAGAGCAAGGTCTCCCGCATACATCCACCCTTCATCCCATCCCGACCACCCCCCCCAAGGGCGAGTCATTGAACAAAATACCCCCGAGATTCACCCAATTGAGGTGTACAAAAGCCTCCCAATGACTGAAGGTCACTGGTCTAGACTGGTATACCTCGCCTCAAGACCAATTTACGTCCTTGAGGCTGATAAGGCAGTCATCCTGAAAGGGAAACGCAGAAAAAGAGTTTCTTAGCGAGCTAAAAACCCCCCGAATGGCCTGCGGAGTAGCACTTCTCGCATATCGCGGACCCGAGGGTCGCTAGATCCGATAAGTGCTTCATCTTGGCAACGCTAAAGCACGGGTGGCTTCGGCGCGAGAATCGCCTTGGGCCTCTTATAACGCAGATAGTCGTCGAGTTGATAGTTACCAAGCCCGTTGACTAGTGGGTTATCGGAGGTGGCCAAGCGGTCGTAGAAGTTAACCGTCAGGTGACGGATAAAATCGTCGATTGATTCTACGCCTGTGTCCTTCCGAATTCTAGCGTTTGAGACTAGTTTTGGAGCTTTCAAAATTCGTCTCAGTGCGACGCTTTGAGTTTGGCGGAGTCTTCTCAGAAGATGATCTGCCGCGTATTAACCGTTTGCGAATCAATTTTTGGTTTTATATCACGACGCCTTCCAATTTAGTAGCGCCATCTATTGATAATCTTTTGAACTGTGCCTGATGTTACCAAAACTCCCATACGGTTGTATGGTCGAGTGACAGAACATTTTGAATATTTCAAAATGACTGCAGAGTAGAAACTTTTGAAAAAGGTAAAAACTGAAACCTTGTAAAATTTATGCATTAATTACCCATACGTTATATACACAATTACCTACTTACGTATGTTTATATAATTTAAAAGTACAACAATTCCCACCATTCATTATTTTAAAATTGTGATTAAAAAAAAATGTAGGTCACATGTATTGATTTAAATTTGATGGTAACTGTAATATGTATAAATTAAAAAGATTCTCAAATAAATATTAAATTTTGATTGAAATTGATGTAACGAATACAAAAGTGAATACACTTTTTTGTACGGATTTTATAAAATTTTGATTTTTAACATCCGTATCGGAGTTTTTACAAGCCAATGAAATGAAGTGTCGAAAGCGCGATAATTTAAATTTTAATGAGGGAAAAATGAAATTAAAACGCCATTTAATTTTTTTTAATTCAAATGCTATCTTATCTGCAATTAATTATTGTGTTATTACACTGTTATTAAGTAGGTTGATAAATATAAATCGTATGATAAACAATTTTATAAGTTTAAGTGTTTAGAAAGTGATTTTTGATTAAAAAAACAAAAACAGCGAATTAAAGATATTCCTCGAGTTATCTTTAGATATACAATTTGAATTTAGAATATTGGAATATCGAGTGATGAATCATGTTCTCAAAATACTCGCGCGGGGAGCGGGTTGCATTTCTATATTGTAAAACAGATGATTGTAGGGCAATAATACGGAGGAAGGTGAATTGATCCAAATGAGAAATAGAAATGCGCTTGCTTTTTGTTTATCAATCAATATGTTTATGTTGATAGCATTTCTTTGACATTTAATTTGGAGGTTAGGTACTTTTTTAAGTGCGAGGAAAATTTCCTTGCCTATTATATTGAGAAGTTATAATTAAAACGTTATGACCCGCATTCAATGATATCCTAGTATTAGTCATCGCGGTTATTTCCTTTAAGGTTATGTTTGCTCATGCGCCGAGCTTGAACCAGAATATGCCGTAGCGGTATACTAAAAATACTGGAGGTATTGATGGGGGTACGAACAGATCGAGCAGAGTGCGTATGACTCATTTTAAAAGCTTTTCAGTCGTCATCGTATGCGATATGTGTGGATCTTGTTCGACTACTGCACAAGACGAAAACGCGCGTTAAATTAATTGCGTAAAATCAAAGATGTTCCGTATGGATTATCACAAAAATCATACGACACCCTTCCACAATGTTAATTAGTTTTAGTGTTTTTCAAAAATGTTCTTATCGGTGTAAATCTGTTTAAGTGCAAGTGTTAACTTAATGAATGTAAATATTGGTCCTAAATACCGATAACCAGCAAAATTTGCACTTGGCACTCAAAATTATATTTTTGCAATTTTGGATTTTAAATTCCTGGTAAGATTTTTTAAATAATTATATCTTAACGGGGCTCTATTTTATCTTTTACGTAATTCTACCATAGCAATATCATTTTTATGTCCAAACTTTTATCACATACCTTTACATTAATTTTCAAAATCGATACACGTTGGGAAAACATTGCCTTACAAAAACAAAATAAAAAATTCACTTTCCAAAAATTTGAATTTTAATAAATTCACTGATAATGGTTATCAATTCAGGGTGACAAAACTGGACGAAATTATAATAAATTAAAGTGATAATTAATGGGTTAATCAAAATTTTAAAATATTAAATATTTTATATGTGAGTCATTTAATAAGGTATATTACGAGACATTAATAAGCGATTCATTAATAAATCAATTAATTATTAAAAAATTTAGATATTTGCACAACTTGTTTTCTAATTTGCAATCGGGCAAGGTTCTTCATTTTTTTTAAATTACATTTCATAATTCACATACTTGGCGTAAACTTTAAAACTACTAATTGTTGAATCAATTAAGGATGAATTTATATGTAAATTACAATAGCGACAATTTTTACGCTCGATAAATTGAATCGTCATCGGCTAAATGTATTTAAATATTTAAATCACAAATCTTTTCCGAAACAACTATTTTTTTGCCGTGTATCGTTTATAAAATTCAAACAGTTATTTTCCAAGTTCCGCTTTCCACGGTTATCATATTTTCAAAATTTTGCAATTTTTATTTGTCGCGTCAATAAATAAACAAAAATCATCGTATGCATAAAATTGCGATATGTAAATAATATCTGTGGTTATTAATAACGCGATTGTAGGGTCGCGATCGGTCAGAACAAGGACCCGGATTTTAACGCTCAATGCACATTTTTCCGTATATCGCAGACGATCCAGACTTATTTTAAAAGTATAGATTTTATGATTGTCTTGAACCTTTTTATCTATTGTCTTCTAAACATCGGCAAAAAAGTTGCCTTTTACCAGGTAAAGTCGTGTTGTATGCTAAATCATTTCATTGGTCGATAAATACGCTGATTTACCTTCCCTCACAATAAATAATTGTATTCGCAATTTCCATTAAGCAAACGCCACCATGCGGGAGAATTTAAAATTAGTAAATGACGTATTAAATGAAAATAAAAATTCGTTCTTCAGGCTCAAAACATAACAAAATCAACTAATTAACCAAACATATTACAATAAATTTAACACCTATGACTTTGAATTTCGAAATATACGTCTAAACACAGCCATGTTGTTGTTGCTGGTGGCGCCACCAACGGTAATGTAAATCGCCAATAACCCACGTTACAGTTTTTATATTTTCAGTAAACAAGCAACAACAAAAAGTTGCCTTAACATTGGTCGATAAATACACCGATTTATCGTTTCTCACGCTAAATAATTCCTTACAATCAAAGAAGCTAGTAACTCAAGTTATAGTCTTTTTGTATTTGCAGTAAACAAGCAACACCAAAAATTGCCTTATAATTGATCGATAAATACGCAGATTTTCCTTTGCTCCCGCGATAAATAATTCCATACAATCGAAAAAGTTAGTAACTCGAGTTATAAAGGGCTTATCAACAGGGACTTTTGGATTAAAGTATTTCGATACACGTTGTGTTATAATGTAGAAAGTCTACAATTTATGAATGAAAAATAATATCGGACAAATGTTTATCAAGACCACGTACATACATATACAGACGCAGCGCCGTAGCAAGCTCTTCTGCCGCCCCCCTCCCAAAAGATTCTTATCATTTTGAAAATTTTAAATTATTATTTATTGACTTTTGTCGAGGTTTAGCGCCCCCATTGCGATCACCCTTGCTACGGTGCCGGCTTAGAGTAATGAAAACAAATGGATGCTTATCAGGAACTCATTTAAGCTGCCGGGACCGGGGGCTCTGGAGGGTATGGAATACCCCCCAGGTACACTTAATTTATTGCGAAAGAAAAATTTTCACTTTTACGTCCCTACGCTAAATAGTTGTTTTTACTTTTATATATAGTTACTTAAACTATATGCTCATGCTGTTACATTTACTTAAAAGCAACGCTAACATAATCCTCATGTCGTTTAAAATATAACATCGATTGACGGGCAAGTCCGTCACGCGCCATACGCTTAAAAATGCGATGACGGACATATCCGTCATGAGCATTGAAAGTGTTAAGAAGAACGGTACTGGGATAGTTATGAAAAATATCACCTTCTGCCCCCCCCCTCCCCGGATTACAAACGAAAATTACAAAAAAATTTAATGGTTCTGAATAATGGCAAGTGTACCTGGGGGGTATTCCATACCCCCCAGACCCCCCGGTCATGTAATATCGATTATCAAAAAAATTTAATGGTTCTGAATAATGGCAAGTGTACCTGGGGGGTATTCCATACCCCCCAGACCCCCCGGTCATGTAATATCGATTATCATTGGGAACTTCTGAAGATCTTATATAAAATACGCATAGTATGTCAGAATCACCGTTTCCATGGTAACGAAACGCAATACCCCCCCCCCTCCCTGAATATGGAGATTATTTTTATCGGTAGGAATTTTTCTTTTCAATTTAAATAATATATTTGAATAACTATCGCGATCATATTAACATGATATTTTTAGCTGTTACGCAGTCAGTTAAAGGGAAATGAAGAACAACGCGGGGCGGGGGATGGAATCAGCTTTCCTAAAATCCCCTGTCTTATCGAAAGTACGAAAGTTTTATTCAGATTAAGAATTATTCAAAACCTTTTTCAATTGTTTTCTCTGGATTTATAGTTTTATAATAGTAAAAGTTTATAGAGGGTTTTATAGAGAACTTTATACTCTTCAATTTTGATTTGATGTTAATTTTCACTAAAAATGAAAGGAAGCAAATTATAGACGAAAAACGACTGTAGAGGATTCAAATCTTGTGGAAAAGGCCGATAGGGAATTTTAGGCGATGTTGCAAATAAAATCGTGGTCAAATTTCAATATATCCACAGCCCCCAAAAGATTCTTATCTTTTTGAAAATTTTAAACTATTATTTATTGGGTTTTGTCAAGATTTAGCGCCCCCCATTGCGATGGCGCCTGAGAAAATGCCTCAGTCGCCTCACCCTTGCTACAGCGCTGTCCACAAGAAATAGCTTAAAAGCGTTAAATCGCACGATCTACGCGACCAATTGACTACAGAATTTCGATCGGAATAAATTCAATGTTTCAGTGATTGTGTGCATGAGGCGCCGCACCGTTCTGTTGAAACCACATCACTCGCATCCATAATATCATTAATAATAGGCTAAAAAAATTTGTCAATCCATTGGCAGTAGCAACGTTTCCAACCTAATTTAAAAAAATACGGTAGAATCACTGTTCCACACCAAAAAGCGCATCAAATAGTAACACGATTGGAATGTAAAAACTTCTCAACAATCGCTCTTTGATTTTCTGAAGCCCAAATGCGGCAATTTTGCTTATTAACTTTACCATTATGGGCTTCATCTGAAAACATAATTTTTTCCGAAAAACTAACGCCTTGTTCGCCGAACAAAATGGTCGGCTGACTTTAATTCTTACACTAACTAAACCTAATAAGATTTTAGACCCAAATCTTTACGCAAAATTCGCCGTGTGGTGCTTGTGGATAAGCCCAATCGCAAAGAACGCCGCTGAATTGATCAATTTGGATCTTTCTCGACATTTTAACTTCCAGCAGCATTTTCACCTGAGCGACCCGGACAAACACTTGTTGGTATGTTATGTACCTAACGAGGGGTTAATCACAATGGAAGTCTGGTGTACAAAATATTTTGGCTTCTTTGGAAGTCCCTTGACATTTTTTATAAATTGATGAAATAAAAAGTCCCACATTAGTCCTGGATGATTAACGCACTCTTTGGTAATCCAAATTGAAATTTTTTTTAAAATAAGCGAGCTATAGGCGAAAATCCGCGTTATGGGGTTTGGTAGTCTGATAAATTTTGTGACAGTCTGTAAAAATTTGGGGCATTCTGTGGAAGTTCAAAGAAGTAACCACCATATTTTGAATAGCTGTCTCGGACGGGGAAGGTAAACTGCACTCCAAAACCACCTGATAATGGTAAACTGCACTCCCGGTAAACTGCACTAAATTTTGCAAACTGGTAAACTGCACTGCGAACATTTTCCAGGTAAAAATACCTGCAAAATGGTAAACTGTACTCCAAGCAATACAGGGTGTCTCAAAAAACAAATACCACAGCTTTAGAGTAGATTTGTGAGATAATCAGTACAGGGCCGTCGCCAGGTTTTTTTATTAAAATCAGAAATAATACTGAAAGAACATTTCTGTACAGTGAAAGCCCCTGTTGTAAAGGAGGCACGCGTGCCTCAAATATACGCCACTGAGGTGATTTAATAAGATCGAAACATGTCTGTCGTTGTTGGAATGATTTGGTTGTGACTACATTTTTATGTTAAAATCAGAAATACAACGTCGAGTTTGTGATTTTAGTGGTTAGGTTAGTGTTAGTTTTTGATATTTCTTTAGAAAACCAATTAAAAACAAACAAATCTCCGCGTAAAGTTAAATTTGCCCCAAAGAGGTGGATCTGCCGCGAAGAGGTGGATCTGCCGTTAGGTTAGTGTTAGTTTTTGATATTTCTTTAGAAAACTAATTAAAAAAACAAATCTCCGCGTAAAGTTAAATCTGCCACAAAGAGGTGGATCTGCCGCAAAGAGGTGGATCTACCGCTCCCTCGAACTCTTACTAATTCATGATTATAAAAATAAATAACAAATATTTAAATTTAAAAATTAAGATTGTGTTCAGTTGTTCGTGCGTTCACTTATCCGTGTTTACCTGCTAATGGTAAACTGCACTCCAAGTTTGTGCAGTTTACCGTAGGAATTATTAGTCTTAACCTTTTTGCTCGGAGTGCAATTTATTACTTTTTTTTTCGGCTACCTGCAGTCGTTCGTGCACTTTACTGTCACCCGTCTCGGAAGGACGATTATAACGACCGAAAATATCCTAAATTTTGTTATATTTATGTAGTTTTCACAGATCCATTATTTTCGTAGTAATTTTAATTTTTTCATGCGATTTTCGATTGAAATTAAAGACCTTATAATAAATTATAGACCTTTTACTTGACATACTATGTCAAAAACAGAATGATAAAATTGTCACTACATCCCAAATCGCCCATATTAAAAAACCAAAAGTTTCTGTTAAAAAGCCCGTAGCTTCTTGGATTGTACTGTAAAATATTAATTAAATGAATCCATTTTTGTATTTGAATCATTTCTACTTTTGGCAAGAAGACCATTTTGGTCCCTTTTGATACTTTCGTACCAGATTTGATGTTTTTAAGATGAGAAATTTTAATTTGAGTTTTTTGCCCACTTTAATACATTGTTTTGAAAAACACGGTTTTTCTTACTAGTGTGTTTATTCCACAACAGTTAATAAAACCATGGTATCAGCTGGATAGGCTTCCTGTTTTTTGTGTGGTTCGTTGTACCAACTATAATAATAAATACAGTAAAAACAATCAGTCGATTAGATATTAAATTAATGATAAAGCAAAAAATGATTCATCTTCTAATTTATTTCTAATATAAATATTGTAATTTTACGATTTACTTTTATGTGTGCACCTTGTGTATAATGAAACGCTTGTTGCTAATATTTGTTCATAAGGTATTTATTTAGGTTTGGTTCAAGTTGATTCAGCTGTTTATTGTGTTATTGATTTTTTCATCACTTTCCATTCTACGTTTCTAAATTTAAATAAATACAAAATGCTGTTTGTTTTTCGGAAAGGTTTCCTCCATAAATTAACAAGCGCCATGGCGCTACCGCAAAAATTTTTAAGTTTTTAAACCTAAATGTTATATTACGAATTTCAACATCTAAATTTTAAAAACAATCAAATATTGAAAAGCTATTTTAATATCGATGCAATTGTTTTATGTTTAATAATTTCTCAATTGAAGTTTATATTATGCCACTAATGTAAACATAAAAATTGTCTATAAATCTATTTTCTTCGCAGTGGTCAATACAACATATTAGGAAATTCTGACTCATATTCAAAAAAAGCTGATTCAATAACACTCTGTAATCCAAAAGTTGGTCGGTAGTGGGGTGCAATGGGTCAATAGCTTTGAATTTATTTTGCATTTCTTATTATCGCTCTTTCGAGGTATTTCCTTCAATTCATTTTAACCTGGGGTACCCGGATACAATGACTAAAATTTTAAAAGATAACCTAAAAACGGTGGTTGAAATTCTGAGAAACTATGAGGTGTTATGCTTTTTTCCTAACGGATTGGGTTCATAACGTTTGCAAACCACAATCGATTATAAAATGTTTTGGTAATTCCAAAGATAATGATGGTAATTACATATTTGGTTTGTTACCCTAAATAATCTAGGCACCTACTATATTAATATTGAATTAAAAAGTTGTACCTACATATGTGCTATTTTGTTTTTTCGATATAATATTATAATCTTATCAGTGGTAGAAAATTTCTTTTCAGACAGTTTTGTGTAACATTTACTAGACACATTTATCAAAATACTGATCTTTGTTAGTATGTATTATATTTCCTGGGGTGCTGGTGGGCTGCATAAAACGCTATTATCACAGTAATTATCAGCACTTACTTAGTAAATTTTCAAGCTTTGCTAGTTCAACTATTTAATACTGATAGTTACAAGTTGTTGAAACGCACAGTAAGACACAATTTCGAACGTGGGCATAGGAAACATTTTTTTTGTTTAAGGAAGATAACATTCTGTTGGTATCAATACTAACCCTTAACAGGTACAGTGGGGTCACCGAAGACCCCAATCGTTTTAAATCGCGTATTATCTCGTTACAGTTTAAAGTATGTAGATGCATGTGCTTATCAGTAGAAATAGAAATTTTTTTTGGCGATTCCATATTCGAGAAACCAAGACACTAGATTAGAAAACTGCATTTTTTTTAAATTAATTATTACTTGAGTAAAAGTTTTATTTTCCATCGTGTTTTGCAGTGGGGTCGTTAGAGACCCCAGTATACTAGTTTTACGTTATACAAAATCATTGTACCAGTTAAGGGCTAACTTGTAAAGTAAATCCTGAATTTCTTTTGTAACGAGGGGTAGTTTTTCAATTAATACTTATTGGAACATCCTGTATATAAAAAGTAAAGGTAATATAATTATGTAACCACATTCTTCAGTGTATGCAAATTCATAGGATAATAAAAATCTAGATCCTCAAGCTGCGTCCCCATTGAGCATTTTTTCGCGTACGAAAGTCGTGCGGAACCAGAAAAAGGTGTGCGTAATTTTTATTGCACAGATTTCGTGCCGCTTACCTATTTCTGGCTCTGCACGGCTTTCGTGCTCGTATGCGGTTACATTGGACCCGGGTCATACCCTTTCCATCCCATTTCATTCCGTTCCGTGGGGGTAAAATGTAGCCACGGCCATAAGAATATACACGTTTGTTTTCTTCCGTCGAGACGGGCCCGATCGGATTCGATACACATTGAATTTAGCCACTCCCATAGGAGTATACCACAAGTTTGTTTTCTTCGGTCGTGACGGGTCAGTGTTGTAACCACCGACTTATAGTCATTGTTCCAATTTCGAGTGAGCCTGTCGTGAGTGGTCATAAGTGCCCAAATCTAGTTTTTCAAAACCATCATACAACAGATAAATCATATCATTGAGGTTAGTGAATTTTTAAAATATAACGCCCAAGAACCGACTTTAATTTTTTGAAATTGAAACTGATGTTTCTTATACTTATAGTTATTATTTTTTCTGCAGTTACGATTTTTGAATAAATCCTCTCAAATCCCCTGTCGACTTTTTTCCCAATTGGAGATTTTAGCTCCCCGATGCGATTTTTCGCCCATAACTCGCTAATTTCATTTTTAGTGAAAATTATCAGTGGTCCAAAATTAAAGGGCACAAGATTATTTACCAAATAGGAATTCTGAAATAAAATCAATCCCAGAATCGTCATTCTGGGATTAATTTTGCGCTTTTCACCAAAAGCGTTTAAAATAAATTTAAAAGGTTTTGAATAATTCTTATTCTGGATAAAAATTTCGTACATTAATTTTGTAAAAACTTATTCTGTAGAGAATTTTTTGCTTTTCAATTTTGTTCTGATGATAATTTATGTAAATATGAAATTAAGCGAGTTGTAGATGAAAAACCGCGTGCGAGGATTAACATCCCCATTGGCGAAAACCCTTAGGGATCTTTTGGGAGGTCTATTGTAACATTAAAATTCACATGTCTGTTGAATTTAAGCTTCTCCAGAGTTTTTACAAGTTAAAATGTAAGCTTGCCTGGACTATTAAGCCGATTATATCAATTAAAATAAAATACGTTTTTATAATCACGCGCGCGACGCGAGCGGGAATCAGATCCAGTGTGAAGAGAACTAAAATTTCAGTACTTTGGGCTTGCATAAATTGAAATCTGGTCACCCTATTTTCTAATAAAACTTCTAAAATTTTGATACGTAACTTTCCAGCGGTCGTCAAGATTTCATAAAATAAAAACGATAAATTGACTACTTTGAAATATGAAAGTTTACATTGTTTTTAAAATATAACAACTTTGTCATAATTTAAAAAGGTGAAAGGAAAAGAGCCAAATAATTTTGTGAATAGGTTTTGTGCTTTAAATAAACTAGACAATTTTGTAGTAGAAAAGCGTTGTATTTAAAAATATGTTCTTATACCAAACCCAGTATTTTATTATTTTTACTTTACAGAATGCACTCAACTTTTGTATTATGTTCTTACTAAAAATAAATAATCTGAGTGCATTCATATTCATATGCAAGTTTTGATCAACAACTTCCATGTTTCAGTTTAGCTTTTTTTTTGGTACGACGTAAAATATTAAAAATTTCCTAATATGTGATTAAGCACTGTAATACTCATTTTATGTAGTTTATGGCACGATAATTTTGTTTTAATGTTTATTATCATACTACTTAAATATGGCATTAAATACTTTGATATTTTTTTTACTTCCCGAACTAAACATTTATCGATAATTTTTTTTAATTTAAAATACTAAAAATAAATAATTCTCCCCCCATCTCTGGAATGAACGGTCGGAAAGTGGCACTTTTTCGTCCAAGGCGATAAAGTAGCAGTTGTTACCTTAGGGCGATAAAGTAAATTTATACTCAATGGGACAAATTAAGTAATAATCCGTTTTGGGTGGCAGTAGCGGTCCAAAAACGACCACTTTGCGGCCTTGATACATTAATCACTATTTTTAATTATAAAGATTATTATGTGATTCCCATACAAAATTTTTATTAACGAAATAATGGTCAATTAGACCATTGTTTTAAAAAGCTCATAAAATCTACAATGCACTGTTATAATCTTTTGTTTTATTATCTTCCTGCATTTCTTATCATGACGGGCAGATTTTATTAATAACAAAATAGAAATATTCAATTAATTTTATATTCAGCTTTTGATATCCAATTAACAAATCGTAATTTAAAAAATAAGATAATTTTGATTTTTTTTATTCGTCTTGGTTTCGCTAATCACAAATGTAAAATAATAATTAATTTATTCAAGAATACAATCAACAAATTAATTATATAATTTTAAATCGAAGCTCATAATTAATTATGCACAATTATATTGAAGTAATTTTTATTTGCCTACAAATTATTAGTATATCAATTACATTCATACTATAAATCAAGTTATTAAAAGTAGACTGGGAAAGAGTGAGGAAAAAATAATTTTAATTTAGAATAAGCAAATTTATAAGTTGGGGATGGTTAAATCGGATAAAATTATTTATAATTGATCGAGCAATTGAATTTTGAGTTTATATTGGTTGTTTTTGTGCTATACCTATGGTGACCATATGTACTTATTTTAGTAGCACAGTACTTTTTTTTAGAACGATGTCCTATGTACTTAAAAACTTCTCCAAGTACTTACAAATGTACTTATTTTTTTTGGGGGGGGGGTGCCACCCGACGCTGCCCCAAACCTCATGGTTGTTTCCTTCAGTGGGGTTTTTGTGAACAAACGGTTGTTGAGCCTTCAATTTTAGGGCAAAAAATCTGGAAGTTGTCTTACTATATCCTTTTAATCCTTAATATATATAAAAATGGATGTATGTATGTTCCCTATACTCCTAAACCGTTTGACCGATCGGAACCAAATTTGGCACAGTTATTATGTAGGTCCCTGCGCATGTTTTTGTATTAAAATAGTGCAAAAATTCGCAAAGGAAAGGAAAGTTGAGGAAGGCAGGCTACTCAAAATCAACTTAAAAACAATAATGAATGCTGTCAGCTGGCAACCGATCGACAATGCAAATACGCGTGCACGTGCTTTACGTTTCTATTTGACCAATCTTAACCAAATTTGGTGTAGAAGTTATTTACAACGCTACGAAAAATATAGGCTACTTTAGTACCTTGGAGTGAGGCCGAAGGCCGAACAACCACATCCGACACGGTAGGCCGACTGTGCCAGCTAGTCCTTAATAGAATAGAAGAAAACAATAATTTTTGTGTTTTCCCACAGAATATTGCATAAGCCACGATTCGAAATGCTAAAGTTCGTCATTTTAAAATAGTTTTCAATTGCTTTTAATATCTTTCTGTATCGTCCGTTGTGCTTATGTATTGTTTACATGGGCATTTGGGAAAAATTTATTGATTTGTTAATCCAATAATACCTTCGCTAAAAATTGGACAAGTCTCAGTAAAAACGCTCTTGTGTTCGCATCTGCAAGTATCTGCAGCTGAAATTTGGAGGGCAAGTACTAGAGATACCAATGATACCATAAAAAAATTTTCGGTGTGTCTCATGCGTTCTCACACAACTAAAAGTTTAAGAGAAGTTAACATTTAAAAAAATCGAGTTTTTAGGTCGAAATTAGGTCTACAAACCGTTGAAAATGTAATTCTTTGTTTTGGCACTTGTGTGCTAGTAACGAGAAACAGAAATAATATTTCAACTTGAAAACTGAAAAAAATCAATGTATTTCCGTTTTTAAGCAAAGTTAAAGTACCTATGTATACGGTACATATTATATGTATATAAAAAAGGTTGACTTTGCTGCATTTTTTCGACACTTTCCAAGCGCATTTTTTATGATTTTTTTTGTGTTCCTGAATCCTTGGGATGTTCCTAGCAAGAAACTATTATTAAACAGACCAAATGAATTACTTTAAAAATCACCATTTGTCCGCCTCCACCACACTATGCGCCGTTGACCTTTTTTTAGGTATTTACCGTGTTTCGCCGAAATGTACTTTTTTTTCATAAAAATAATATGGTCACCATACTCATACCAGACTTCTTGGTTTTTATTATTTGTTATGTTTATGTATAGTGTGAAACAACGTAAGTCTTATCGAAGTTATTCTGTTATTATTTATAATTATTGTTTACTATTGTTTCTATTACCTGGCACAGAAATTTTCATACAACCAAAGTTACTATATAAGGTTATCACAACACATTTTATAAAATGTAATCCACAGTACAGAAACAATGAAAATCTTATCGAAGTTATTATTGTTTATTATTATTCGTATTACCTGTCATAGAAATTTCCATACAACCGAAGTTATATAAGATTATCACAACAAATTTTAAAAATTTTCCTCAGTACGGAAACCATGAAAATCTTATCGAAGTTGTTATTCTGTTATTATTTAAGTATAATTGTTTATTATTATTCGTATTACCTAGCACAGAAATTTCCGTACAATCGAAGTTATATAAGGTTATCACGACAAATTTTAAAAATTTTCCCCAGTACGGAAACCATGAAAATCTTATCGAAGTTGTTATTCTGTTATTATTTATAATTGTTTATTATTATTCGTATTACCTGGCACAGAAATTTCCGTACAACCCAACTAATGAGGTTATCACAATGCATTTTTCAAGATTTAATCTACAGGATTTTTCACTTACTCGAAAAACAATTACTTGCTTGTGAAAGGGGATTCCGTCGTCCTTCTGTAATGTAAATGCATGAATAGTACTTAGGGTTACTTATGACCCTTTGTTGATGTTCTGAGGTTAATAAAGTGACGTCATTCTAAAGCCTTTAAGATAAATGAAGTTTCTAGCTTTGAGTCATCAATGAACAGAGATTATAATTTATTGATAAGTAAAATCAAAACTGCAAAATGTTGTCTCAAGAATATTGAAAATTTATCAAGGAACTCAAATTTGCCATTTAAAAATTAGCTCAGTCAGTCAAATAGGAAACTTGCAGGAAAAAAATTAATATATTCTTGAAACTTGGCAAAGATGTTCATTTTGGCGAACTATTAAACATATTAAAAGTAAATCTCTTGCGCCGATCCGGCATTTTGGAAAAATTCCGCTTCTATTAATTTTTTTGCTCTTAGCTCGCTAACCATTAGATACTAGAATATGATTCATATAAAAAATAAAGCTCGTAGAATTATCTGCGTACTATTAACATATCGTCTGTGTTCTGTGTAATTCTAATAGTACCTCGTAAGCCTCAAAAATATGAAAATCGGGTTATGATGTTTTTGGATGCTGTAAGCCACACCCGACCATTTTAGTATTCTGTAAGCCACACTCGACCATTTTAGTATTACACTTAGCCCAAAAAAAAATTAGTTTAAGTATTAAAACGGTTTTCGGGGACTATTTCACTATCGAACATTTTTTTCGAGTGCTACACACTAAAGAACATGCTTATATTTGTCTATTAAAACAAAAAAAAGTGTACATTGTTTAAAAACAACCCCAATATCGACTTTTGAAGAGTACGGGAAAGTAGCATCGAGTATGCGGCAGACCCCTGGCAGACGCTATACAATTCAAAGACGGTCCCTTGAAAACGCGTAAAATTTTTTCGCTCCGATTTGAATTTTTCTTTGAAATTCGGATAGATGGGGGTGTGATTAGTGGATATTAGTAATAAATATAATCAAAAAAATGGAAAATAACCCGTGTATTACCGAAAAAGTGAAAAAATTAAATTTTTTTTTCTTCGAATTTTGGGGTGTGCATTCGATAAGGAGGGTTAACCATCGTCAAAACCTACCCTTCCGGGGCGCCGCTTCGCTACGCTACGCTCTGCACCCCTCCAGGGCGGTTTTGACTCTGGTCAAAAGGCTACTAGGCTAAACATACGAGAAGGCGCCACCCATCAAGAAAACCGGTATCTAAAAAACGCGAGCTTAGGGACCCTTGAAATAGCATTAAAAAGTATAGTTGCGGTATGGGGCAGTAAACTATTACGTTTCACCCCCAAAAAATCGCGTAAAAACAAAAAATAATCGATGTTACATATACGAGAGACGAGCTGCATCTGCCGGTGCGAAATTTCTGATTTCTGGAATTAACTTGATGGAGCATCCCGGCGTAGCCGGCCTTCTCCTTCATCTGACATTGGCATCTGGCGTTGGGAAGTTATGGAGGAGACCGGTGGGCCTCTCGAAAATAGCGCTGAGCTAATTTGGCTGGTAGTTACCAGGGCTGTGACTGTAAAAATAAATATTGAAAAGAGGGAAATATTTGATTACGTTACCGATTTAGTAGAGTCCCTAATTCGAAGATTGAAGATTTCCTCGTTGGAAGTGGCTTCTACTTGAAGTTTGACGGGTGGTGCGATATGCATTTGCCGTCCTCGATTTGGAGTTGGTGAGTTATATGGGTTGGGATCTAAGATGTGGAAATTAAATCAAAAATTACACAAATCTAGTGAATTTAATCCACTTTCGAAGAGAATTTGTGTAATTATACCTGTGAACGAATGTTAATCTGTGCAGGTGAGGGTTGTGGTCATGGGTTGTCTGTGGTCAGGATTGATTTAGGTCGGGGGATGCAAAATTCTTCAGTTTTGTATTGACCTAGTTGAGCTATAAGTGGGTTGTCGGAAAATTTGGACTTCTTGTAGAGATTAGTGGCGTGGTTACGAATGAGGGTGGTTATGAGATCTAATTTGGCGTCTGCGTGCAGTCGCCTATTGGTGACATAGTAGGGAGCGTCGAAGATAGAGCGGAGGTTTTTCCGGTGCGAAATACTCTAAGTGTTAGGGTCATTATAACTGCACGGACTGTCAACAGAATGAGCGACGCGCGGGAATCTCGTTAATTTTACCACTGAATCTCGTTAAATTTCGTTAAAGTTCAAATTCGATTTTTTCAAAAGTTTGAGCCCCATCCACACTTTTTATTTTTACAATTTGCTAAAATAAGTGTGTTCTTTAGTGTGTAGCAGAAGAAATTTTGTTTCGAGTGGCTGAGTTAGTGATAGAGTAACCCGGTTTTCTAATACCTCGTTTGCTAAAGTGCATATATGCAAAATTAAACAGTATTTTTCATTTATCTCAGAACTTGCATTTTGGGTATACGAGGTATTAGAATTACACAGACGATATTAAGGGTTATGAAAAAATCTCTTGTGCCGATCCGCCATCTTGGAAAAATTCCGCTTCTATTAAGTTTTTTGCTATTATCTCGCTAACCACTAGATACCAGATATGATTCATATAAAAAATATAGCTCGTAGAATCCTCTGCGCACTATTAAACATATTAAGAGTCATGAAAAAATCTCTTGTGCCGATCCGCCATCTTGGAAAAATTCCGCTTCTATTAAGTTTTTTGCTATTATCTCGCTAACCACTAGATACCAGATATGATTCATATAAAAAATATAGCTCGTAGAATCCTCTGCGCACTATTAAACATATTAAAAGTCATGAAAAAATCTCTTGTGCCGATCCGCCATCTTGGAAAAATTCCGCTTATATTCAGTCTTTTGCTCTTATCTCGCTAACCATTAGCAATATCAGAATATGATTCAAATAAAAAATAAAGCTTATAGGATTCTCTACAAAAAAGGTTCACAAATTTTTTCTGTATCTCTTCATATTATTTCAGGTAGTACAAGGTAGTACATTCAAAAAATACAAACAAAATGAACACAAATTGATAAAGACTCGAGTTCGAAAAAAATCTGGGAAGGTTGAAATTTGATAGAAATGTATTTGAGTTTCTAAATGAACCCCCAAAAGTCCTCTAAAATCCCTTGCGGCTTCTTCCCCCAAAATTTTCGATTTTAGTTCTCCAACTTGGGTTTTTGCGTATAACTC
Organism: Podabrus alpinus; assembly: GCA_932274525.1. Classification (NCBI taxonomy): domain Eukaryota; kingdom Metazoa; phylum Arthropoda; class Insecta; order Coleoptera; family Cantharidae; genus Podabrus; species Podabrus alpinus. The sequence goes on along the minus strand of OW026455.1, from coordinate 88,214,346 downwards.
GCTTAATTTAATGTTTAAGAAAAATTATCATCCGATCAAAATTCTTTATACCGTCGAGTTTTCTTTAATGTTCCTACTAGTTCAGGCGAGATAATAAAAAAAATCGTGCGAATTTTGCAGACATGTATTTGAGTGTCTTAATGAACCCCCCAAAATTTCTTTAAAAGTCCATGTCGGTTTCTTCCCTAATTGAGGATTTTGGCCAGACTAACGTAATTTTTTTGCCCATAACTCATTTAATTTCAGTTTACGCTAAAAAAGAGCATGTTTTAAAGATGTTTTTTAAAATTTATTTAGGCACGTCATACCGAAAACCCGAAATGCGTTTTATTTTAAAAAATATACAAGTGAAATAATTCGTATTTTGAAAAAAAAATTTTATACGTAACGAAATTTGTTCCTATTTGACTGGACGAAATGTATTTAAAATTTAAAAAAATATAATTATATCATGATAGGTTCCGCAAACCACCCTGTAGATGAACTGAAATAAGAATGGCGATAATAAGGTTACAACACTTCCTGAAAAACCGGATATGATTTACGAGTACACTTCCTATTTGGTAGTATCACAAATGAATGAATGAATTAATATTTGAAAAATTTTAAAATGATTTGATTTTTCATTTTCATGAAATTTTGCAAATTATGTGGATTACTCGGTTCTGATGTTACTATAATATCTAATTCTAGTAGTAATCCAATTACTGCTTGAATCGTTTTATACGAGACAATTATAATTGCGTTTCATTAATAAAAAAAAGTTGTAATTCTATTTTTTTATAAAATTGCGGAATCAATTAATTTCGTGGAAAACAGGAAATGGTGTAATATGATTACGGTTACAATAGAATCTCTTCGCTCCCAATTACAGTGGAGCCCGCTTAATGTGATCACATCGGGACTTGGGGTTTTTGATAACAATAACCGATTGATAACAATAAAAGTAAAAATTTTTTATTGATTATTTATTACAATAATTAATTAATAATTAATAAGAATAAGAAAAAAAAAACAAATTAAAAAAACTCATCTAGAGTTGTTTGTCTCTGTTGTGCGAGGAGTAAATTGTTTATAAAAATTTCAGAACTGAATCTTACATTACATAAACAGCAAACTATTGTACATTTATTTAAACGGCGGCGACGGAGTGCATAATAAACATAATAATGTAATGTGATAATGTGACGGTAACAGAAACTATAGAGTTAGCTTATGCACAATATAAAAAAATCTGATGTGGCCAGCACATGACTTCCCTATAAGGAATCATTCCTTTATCGTTCATCTAAAGATTCGCAGAAATATTATTTAAATTTTATTTTATTATTTAATTAAATTATTAAATTTCGTCCTTCAAGTAAAGTGCTACTTCCGGTTTAGGGATTTCCTCCAAAATCACATGGTGCTTTAGTATACTGATTAAAGTGTTAAATATGAAATTTGGTTACTAGATAACAATTCGTTCCTGAGATATTTAAGAAAAACCATTTCGTCCTTCAAGTGAAGTGCTACTTCCGGTTTAAGGATTTCCTCCAAAATCAAATGGTACCTTTGTAAACCGATTAAAGTGTTAAATATGAAATTTGGTTACTATATAAAAATTAGTTCCTGAGATATTGAAGAAAAACCATTTCGTCCTTCAAGTAAAGTGCTACTTCCGGTTTAGCGATTTCCTCCAAAATCACATGGTGCTTTAGTATACTGATTAAAGTGTTAAATATGAAATTTGGTTACTAGATAACAATTCGTTCCTGAGATATTTAAGAAAAACCATTTCGTCCTTCAAGTGAAGTGCTACTTCCGGTTTAAGGATTTCCTCCAAAATCAAATGGTGCCTTTGTATACCGATTAAAGTGTTAAATATGAAATTTGGTTACTATATAAAAATTCGTTCCTGCGATATTGAAGAAAAACCATTTCGTCCTTCAAGTAAAGTGCTACTTCCGGTTTAGCGATTTCCTCCAAAATCACATGGTGCTTTAGTATACTGATTAAAGTGTTAAATATGAAATTTGGTTACTAGATAACAATTCGTTCCTGAGATATTTAAGAAAAACCATTTCGTCCTTCAAGTGAAGTGCTACTTCCGGTTTAAGGATTTCCTCCAAAATCAAATGGTGCCTTTGTATACCGATTAAAGTGTTAAATATGAAATTTGGTTACTATATAACAATTCGTTCCAGAGATACAGAACTTACAGACATTTTGCGTTACATACATCCATACATACAGACATACATACATACATACATACATACATACATACATACATACAGACATCATTGCGAAAGTAGTCAAAACGGATTCAGAAATGCTCAAAACGGATATTTCCGTTAAAATATCGACATCGAATTTTTTCATGATTACAATACTTCCTTATAGGGAAGTAAAAAATGCTTGTAAATGAAAATCTACTCTTTTGCTCGTGGGCGAAAATAATCTTAAAAATAATAAAATATGATAACATAAACCGAATTTTGATTACTATAAGCGATATTTTTTGTGTGTAATAATATACGTCCGTTCCGTTCTTCGCAAAAGTGATAACATTACCCGAATGATAACATTAACCGCGATTCCAATAAGCGGGCTCCACTGTATCACATTTTATCATCATTCATAACCTAAAAATTTAATTTTGGGTAAAAATTTAATTCGTAATTTACCCAAGCGCCCAAATGATAAGCAAATTTTAAATTTGAAAGATTAAACTTGTAATAATGTATACGAACATTTTTATAAAGCGCCATAGGAGATTTTTTAAATAACTCTAGCTTTATGATTTTTATTTATTTAAAATTTATTTATTATTCTTAATATAAAGGGCGAGTCAATATTTTTATTGTTTGGGAACAATGTTCGAAAAAATGTAATCCAATAGTCAGTCACTGTCCACACCTCAGTTTTACGAGGGGTCGTCTTTATATTCCCGGACTGGGCTGTTTTGAATTTTGATGCAATTTTTCATTATGCTGTTTTTTAATCACATATGCCTTGGTAACCTGTGTGGCAATTTACAAAACAATTGCATCATTATTAATTTTATTATCTGTCAGTTTGTGTCGTCGCGCGTTGTATATGTATCGAAATGAATAAAATCGAATACCGGGCTGTTATAAAATTCCTTACAAAACAAGGAAAACCTCCAAAAATTATTCTTGAAGAAATGTTGGCTGTATACGGGAATGATTGCCCTTCTAAGTCAGCTATTTGCGAGTGGTCAAAACAAAACATGGTCGAGAATCACTGAATGATGATCCCCGTCCAGGGCGCCCGCCCTGTTGACGTGATCACTTCAGATGTTGTTGAAAAAACCAAGTGTTTGGTACTGGAGGATGCAAGACTAAAGAAGCGACAATTAGCAGCTTGAAGAGCGAATAGTGAAAAGTGAAGAGACGCGGAAAACTGACGCAAGGTGTCTTGTTGCTCCACGACAATGCACCAGTGCACAAGTCCAGACTTTCAAAAGCTGCTGTAGCTGATTGTGGCTTCGAAGAAATTGAACATGCGCCTTTATAGTCCAGATCTAGCACCCGGTGACTATTTTTTGTTCCCGAATCTCAAAAAAACACTAAGGGGGACAAAATTTAGGGACAATGACGAACTTATAGTAGCTGTTGAGGGCCATTTTGCGGAAAAACCAAATGAATATTTTTATACTGGATTAAAGATGTTATTGAAACGTACCTGTATTCAAAAGCAGGGGAACTATATTGAAAAATAAAATTTTGTTGTTGCTCTAGTCTTTTGTTTTCATGCCTAGTCCGGGAATATAAAAACGACCCCTCGTAGGTGAATAACATTGTATTGTTTATTTCATATTGAAATTCATTCATTGTTACTAATGTAATTTGCGAAGATCATCAGGATTTTGCTGTTTTTTCCCAATGTACATAATATCTGCATATTAAAATAAAGATAAACAGGTTAACGTGGAATCCGAACCATGGCAAAGATAATTATTTTGGGGAACTACTAGCATTAAAAAAATTAATCCAAATAAAGCAAAAATCACCGAAAGCAAAAAACACTAATTTTTATTTATTGGAAACATTATTTAAATATAAAAAATTATAAAATTGAAAAATAAAAGTAATATTTCCTTCAATGGGATTAAAAAATTTCATCTATACCTTTTACAGTATTATTTGGAGAAAATGAAAACAAATTTGGTGCAAATGAAAACAGATTTTGAGCAAATGAAAACAGATTTTGTCCAAATGAAAACAGATTTTGAGCAAATGAAAACAAATTTGGTGCAAATGAAAACAGATTTTGAGCAAATGAAAGCAGATTTTGAGCAAATGAAAACAGATTTGGTGCAAGTGAAAACAGATTTGGAGCATATGAAAACAGATTCGAAACAAGTGTAAACAAATTTGGAACATTTGAACTACATTTGGAACAAAATGAGAACATATTTGAAAACATGAAAACTGATTTGGAGTAAATGAAAACAAATTTTCTACAAACTAATATTATGAACTTAAATATTTATTGTTATGAAATTTCAACAATGTCTTGACAATAAAGATTAAAATTTGTTTCATCAATCCAAATTAATGTACGGCCATTTGCTCTGCTGTGTAAAATTTTGTCGACATAATCTTTTCGCTTTCTCTTGTTTTCACCGTTGTTCATATTTCCAATATGCGGTCTAAAAGCTTTAACTGAAAATAATTTTCCATCAAACCAATTTTTTACATATATTGTTTTCAATGTTAATGTGCTATCTTCCTCAATCTACCTTACCAATGCCTATTCTATTATAGGAGTCTTTTTTGTAGATGCATAACCCCCTTTGTGTTTAGGAAACTCTTGTCCTTTTTTTAACCATTTGTATGCTGTGCTTATGTTCACATTTAAAGCTTTCGCTGTTGGTCTCCAATCTCTGTCTTCCTGATGTGCTTTAAAAATCCTGACTATCATTAAGCGAAATTGTATTATATTTTTTGTATTTTGATTGACGAAATTTTACTTAGGTACATAATAAAAAATTAAGCTGTTCAGTAGATAATCCAAATTCGTTTTCATTTAAACCAAATCGGTTTTCATGTTTTCAAATCTGTTCTCATTTTGTTCCAAATGTAGTTCAAATGTTCCAAATTTGTTTTCACTTGTTTCAAATCTGTTTTCATATGCTCCAAATCTGTTTTCACTTGCACCAAATCTGTTTTCATTTGCTCAAAATCTGTTTTCATTTGCACAAAATCTGTTTTCATTTGCACCAAATTTGTTTTCATTTGCTCAAAATCTGTTTTCATTTGCACAAAATCTGTTTTCATTTGCTCAAAATCTGTTTTCATTTGCACCAAATTTGTTTTTATTTTCTCCAAATAATACTGTAAAAGGTATAGTGTTGTTTGTCTATAATTTTCGCGGGATAAAAAGTGCATGGTCATCAATTTCTTACATGCGGCCCGCACAACATTTTTAAATTTATAGCTGGCCCATTATAAAAAAAGATTGCTCAATCCTTGCTATATAGACGATGATCTCATTATCCGTAATCATTAGCGGCGTCTACTGCATTTTATGTAATTTAATTCCAGAATAAATTTGTTTACAAATATTGAAATAATTGCTGATTGCCGATGACTTGAACTGCGAGGAGGTACACATTTCGCCACTCCCATCTCGAATATATTAACGAATTATATTGTGTGTTTTGTCCACGTGGTTCTACCCCTCGGAAATTTCTTAATGCCGACTCTGTCCTACTCGTGTAGAATTATTTTTGTTTATTTTAAATTTGAATTATTAAAGGTGGGGGTATACTTTAGCGTTACCAAGCGCTACCCCCATTTCCCATTGCATTCATTATAGTTTTGGTTTTCAATACATACAGGTGGTTTAGTTCTGGATAGAATAGTTACTGTTACTACATAAATATAGTGATAGTGGTTCAATCAGTGTACATTTAGTTAGTTTGGCTAGAAGATCTTCTGGTTTCACTACATTCCTCCTTTCGGTTCGATCATCTCTGGAAGGAAGCCCGTATTTCGTTGATAATTAAGTACGTTAGTTTATTATTTTTTAATTTATTATTATTTATTGCCTTTCATTCATTTTCACCCAAATTTTTTTCAACCACCACATTTTCGACCGCTCAACTGAAATTTAAAACGCTACTTGCTCGGAGCGACGTTAAAAATTTTACAATTTTTTTAAAATTTTTACAAATTTTAAAATTTTATACGTCTTAGCATATAAGTTTTTGAAACGCTCTAATTTTTGTTACCAATGAGGGACAAACGATGGTAATGGAAGTTGATTAAAGCTGTTGTTTCTCGAATGATTAGTATTAATTTTAATATAAAATTCAGGATCGGGAGGAGGACTAACACTTCTACAACTTCTAAAATTGAATTTTTATTAACGACGGGATAGAGGCTCATCGAAACCCAAACGAGGTTCAAAAATATTTTAATTAATTAAAAATTTAAAAATTCGCAACCAGAAAGTTTTCGCAAATAACTTTGCTAAGATTGAGTTCAGACGATTTGAATGGAAGTTCATTGAAATAAATTTCATTAAATATTTGCAATAGAAATCCAGAAATGCACCCCCGCGATTCAGGTCCGGAATTTTCGCGCTGTAATTCAAATATCATATCAAGCCACTGCAAATTATTATTATTTTAGCAAGATGGTTTGCTGAAAAATATGTTCCTCAACTTGGATTCGAACATTGGAGTATTAGCGGTGAATACACGCGCTTAAACAATTGCGTTGTAGAGGCGATTAGTTTATGAAGCGCGGAACTTCTATAATACGTCGCGTCGTGGAATAATTCTAGGATCCCCACATTATCTACGATGATGATTGTTCTCATTTTTTAATATCATAAAATAAAATCTAACTTAAGTATCGACAGCAACACAAAATTCTGCACGCTACTTTCTCGGAGAAATGTTGGCCGCTCAAACGATTGATATGAATTTTATAACAAAAATTCACGATGACGGTCTCCCCTACGTTTTCACTAATAACTTCGCAATGCGTTCAAACGATTTGAAAGCTCAAACGTTTGACATTAATTTCATTAAAAAATTCGCGATGGGACGGATGGACGGTGAAATGTACCTTGTGCTGGAAAGTATGAAGAAAAATCGAATTTGCCTGCAAAAATATTGCATAAAGTAAAAAACGAGGCTTAGGATTCGACTAAATCCTAGTTTTGAGTTGACACAAGATTTCCGTAGGTTCTTTCCGTTGCAAGATTTTTCTACTGGTGAGCGCTCTTTGTGTTGGCCTCAGGTTCAGGATGAACCAGTTTAATATATTTACGGGCAAAATTTTGGAAAATACCTAAATTTGGTAATTTTGGTGATTAAAATAAAAATAAAATTATTTTGACCACTTTACTGAATAAAAAATGTTTGTTTTGAGAAAGCATGCCAAGTATAGTAGCGAAAACACTTTTCGCCTTCTGTAAACCACGAAACTCCTTTATTACTAAATTTTACACTGAAACCTTGATAATTATAAAAAAGCATATAAATGCGTAAAAACTACTCTTAATTGTAAGTCACTGTCATAAGATAACAAATTAGCAATATTGATGACAACATATTTGAAAATATTTTTCAATTTAAACCGAATTACTTCATAAATTCGTTCCGCATCTTAAGCACGATAATTTTATATTATTTTACGTTTTAGTGCGTAATTTGTTTAAATAAAGTTTTTGTTGGGAATTGTCACAATTTTTGGATTAAAGTTTTTGACCCAATTTGCAAAAGTTATCAATAAAAATATCTGTTGGCGGTTTATCAAGTTTGAAAATAATCCAATAAAAATTTTTTACGATGGAAGTTGTAAAAGTTTTGGAAGGAAGAAAGTTGAACTTTAAACAAGAATAACTGAATTTCATTGATTTTTGCTGTTTATAAAGTTATGGTAACCTAAATTAGAAAAAGTCTGTTTGAAATGTGATAATTTTTGTTTGTGCAAAAAATGAAATTCATTTTTAAATTTTAACCTCAATATTATATTTTGATTTTTATTCGTGTGAATAGAAAATAGTAGCTTGGCACTAATGTCAATTTTTCGCAACTCTTCCAGATATAGTACGTGACGTGACGAACACGTCATGTCGGCAGTGTGTCTCGAACTATCAGGCGGTAGGCCTCGAGACGGCCTCAAGTTGCCTTTGAATAGGAGCTTGAGCGAACCTGGTCCACCGACACCAACACATCTTTTTCTCAGTCCACCGAAACGCTGCAAACTGGAGTCAGCAAGTATAAGTCTTCCAACAAGTCCTTGTGCCGAAAGTGCTACATTGCAGCGAGCTTTAGTTTTGAAAAAGGTAAGCACACTCGACGCAGATGGACTTAAAACGAAGCTCGATACAACGAGACCTGGACCAAGGACTTTTCTTATTCTTGATTGTCGGCCTTTTATATCGCACAACATGAGTCATATTAATGGAGCAATTAATATTAATTGTTCGGATCGATTTAATCGACGGAGATTACAGCAAGGTAAAGTAACCCTTGCCGACCTTGCCACAACGAGAGAAGGAAAAGATATGCTAAAGAAACGTTCGTATAAAGAAGTAGTTGTGTATGATGATGGAACTTGTGATAAGGAGAGAGTTACGTCAGCACATCCTCTATTGCTCGTCTTGTCATCTTTAGTTGAAGACAATCGAGAGCCAATTCTTCTATTGGGTGAGTACCGTATTATTTTTATTATTTACGTATTATTTTTCTTCATTTCATTTTTTGTTTGGGCCACTGCCAGCATTACCGTGTTATATTTTGTTTATTTGTATGCTACTTACAGCTGTGACTAATACCCCATATATGCAACTTGTCCTATTCTTAGAGTTGAAAAAACTGAGAATATCTAATTTTATTTTATGATAAATAGTAAAATTCGGTATAATTAGAAAGTTAATTAAAAAAATTCTCTTTGATTTGCTGTCAAAATTTGATGCATAAACGAGCCCAAAATTCCATCGACAAGCTCACTTAAATTGATTCCAGAATTTTGTCGAACAGGTGAGCAAATAATTAAGACGTTGAACTTTTGCCTTAGATTGTTTTGTCTACGCCACAGTCCCAATACCATGTTACCACATATTACTATATGCGAGTCGAGTGCATAAAGAATAATTATTAGTTATTGTTCGGTTGTTTAAGTAATAAATAAATCGCAAGTCTCAAAAGAATAACCACTTTTGGTGGTAAAATAAGGTTACTGATTTTATTTTAAAAATTGGAACGTGATGTTTTTCCTTTAAGATTGTATGTTCTCCGGGGTGGTTAAATGTAAATTCATAATTCATATTATTAAAACAAACAGCGACGCAGCGCAATACAAATGCTCGTGGTCAATAGATCACGCGAGTTCAGCAAGGTTGCTGGCGGTTTGCACTTGGATGGGTGACCACGTGGTGCCTAATTTAAAAAAGAACGCCGCTGGCTGCTCCCCTACCAACCCACACTTGGCCAGCGCGGTACGGGAAGGCCTGAACCCTCCCCTCATGGGGAAGCTTTAGTGCAGGAGTGGACTGGATGTTTGAAATAACATTGAGCTAATTATTATATAATCTGATATTGATATAATACCATATTATGTAACATGGTAACTCATATTTTTTTAAATCGCCTTTTTTATTATAACATTTTAACAATAAAATAACATGTTGGCATTGAAAAATATTTTTAAAATGTGATTTAGCAGAAATAATTAGAAATTTGCGGGACGCCGTCTATATGCAATTAAAATTTAACTATGGTCATAAAACGCCAAAAATAATTTTTTGGTAAGTAATTAACATATTGACATTCAAATTCATTTCCATAATTTTAAATCAAACCATAGTATAATAATAATAAATGATCTTTATGACACATAAAAAATTAATATTTTTACAATTCTACGACGAAACTGTTTAAAGCGTGAAGATCACCAAGAGCTGTTTTTCATAAACTTTTTGTAAAACGCTGCAAACAAACCCAAAAATCTGAATTACGCCCGTAAATAACGAAGTTGTGCGCGAAAGAAGCTAAAATATCGGGGTGTCCATAAAATTGGAATCAGGCCCATTTCTAAATTTTTTGACTTTTCTTTCTGCCGATTACCGAACCTCTTGGCAAAATTTTGGTTTCTCAAATTGCGCTCAGTATTAAGTTAATTGGCCAAACACAGGGAAATAGATTTACGACCCTAAATTCAAAAGCATCACATTGAAATTAAAAAATTGAAATTCGGCTGGTAAAAATGGGAAAGTACTTCCGGGGTCGTGTGAGCCAGTAGGCGAAATCTTGAGATCCCTCTAAACACGGTCCTCTTTTTTCGAATTTTACGATTTTTCAATCTAATTAACTACCGAACTTACGTGCGTGCAAAATTTCAGCTTACAGAAGCCCAGAAATGGGAAATATTTCCCATCATAATGAATTAAAATAAAAAATTAATTTTATTAACTGCACCTGATTATTATAAAACATTTCTTTAAATTATATCGAAGTATTACTTATTATAATAATGAATTTATGAATTACACTATATTTAATAAAAATAACTTACAGATCAAAAAAATTACCAAATTTATTTTCAATTTGTTTTCGGTTGCTGATTAATTCAAGGCAACTCAAATTCTTTTAAAAGCTCTTATTTTACTTTTTGCATTTTAACAATAATTTAAGAGAAAAATATCAAGACCCGGAAAAATAATCTCTTTCGATTGGTAGTATTTTCATTCTTTTATATTCCACCGGGAAGCAGCACTACTCTTGAGCAATTTTCATTCTTCTAAAAATTGGGATAACAATGCACCGATGTCAACCAAAATCTAATCAGCTCTCTTTAGACTGCTGCTTTAAACTAGCGTATAAAATTTCAACTCAATCGGTGTTCGTGTTTGTCTAATCGTTGTCGAAAAAAACACCACACACGTTCAGACATCATTCCAAAAATGGTCTTAAATAATTCGTTTGAATTGTTCTCCTCTCCATTCCATTACCTCATGGACATCCCATCTACTTGGAGAGCGGCCTTGTTCTCTTTTTTTTTGGAAAAATTGTTATCCAGAGTTGTTTAGAGTCTGATTACAATTCCAAAATCAACATTTCGAGAACAAAATGAATTTATATTTCGAAATATATCCGATTTTACGTACGGGGTACTCTTCTGCATTTTTTTCAAAATATTCCGTGTAAATGGTATTTTAGCCATTGTTTGTTTGAACAATTTTAACAAAAATTCAAAATTTTAAAAATAATACCATTCAAGCCAGGTATTTTTTGCATAATTTTTCCTGCAATTTCTCAAAATTATCAAAATCAAATTTAACCTTAATTTTTAACGTGAAACGTCAAATAAATTAAATGGAATTAATATTACCAGGCTCATAACAAACAGCTATTTTTAAATGAGCTTGGTGCAGTCGGCCCTAAATAATCTTATATTTTGATAAACATGGAAAGGAACTTGTTATTTGGAAGTTTGCACTGATAACATCTTTATTTTAAGTGCCTATTTGAATTTTCTTCATTTATGATTTCTATAACATCAATACATACCGATGGCGTTGATAAAAATAGTGCCAAATTTTAGAACTCATCAAAACAAAAGCCCCAAAAGCAATTTTTTATTTTATATAATTAGAAAAAAATTAATATACTAACTAGAAAATTAACTAAAAAAAGTTCTCTGTAATTTGCTGTCCAAGTGTGATGCATAAATGTACCCAAAACTCGATCATCAAGCTGAGTCAAAATTGTTTCCAGAATTTTGTCGAACAGGTGACCAAAAGATTTAGACGTTGAACTTTTGCTTTTGATTGTTTTGTCTGACTCACAGTCCCAAAACCATATTATGTGCTAGTCGAGGGCATAAAGAATAATTATTTGTTATTGTTCGCTTGTTTAAGTAATAAATAAATCACAAGTCGCAAAACAATAACTACTTTTGGTTATCAAATTAGGTTACTGATTTTGTTTTAAAAATTGGAACGTGATGTTTTTCCTTTAAGATTTTATGTTCTCCCGCGGGAGTTCAAATGTAAATTCAAAATTTATGTTATTAAAACAATCAGCGACGCGACGCAACGCAATGCAAATGCCCGTGGTCAATAGATCACGAGAGTTCAGCAAGGTTGCTAGCGGTTTGCACTTGGATGGGTGACCGCATGGTGCCTAATTTAATAAAGAACGCCGCTGGCTGCTACGCTACCAACCCACACTTGGCTAGCGTGGTAGGGTAATACCTGAACCCTCCTCTCATGGGGGGGGGGGGGTTTATAGTCCAGGAGTTGATGGATGTTTGAAAGAATACTGAGCTAATTATTAAATCATCATCAGTGAGACACGAACTCTCACTTTAACCCTGTGTACAACCAGTTTTCTATTAATCTTGTTTATTTATTATTTTTCTAATGCGATATTTAGTAAGTCAACATTAATTAAATGACCTTATATTTTGATAAGCATGAAAAGCAATGTGTTAATTGAAAGCTTGCATTGATAACATCCTTATTTTGAGTACCTAAATAAATTTTCTTCATTTATTATATCTATTACATCAAATATAGATGGCGTTGAGAAAAGATAGTACCAAATTTTAAAAGTCATCAAAACAAATAGGTTCTTGGCCATATTAAGGAAAACTTCGACTTCCTAAATAATGATAATAGTATCACTGTCAACTATTCAGATGGATTCTTTGAATATTTGTGTCGCGAATGAGGTATATTTGAAAAAGTTAGCATCTAATGTTATAAAACAATTAAAATAAATCTAATTTTGTCCATAAACTACCAGTTTTGGGCATGTAATCCCCGGTTGTGGTTACCTATAACCAGATGTTTAAATTGGCGTATAAAAACGAACTTGCGAAGATAACGTAGATATACAGTTGCTCACTAAATTATTTGTATACCTTAAGAAACGAACATAATTTGAATAATTTTCTGATAATTTTGCATCAATTAAAAAAAAATTTGGAAGAGGGGGAAGCGCGCCCGCTTCCCCCACTACCGCAGGATCCCTATTCGCACGCGAGATTAAATGGTCTCCTTTTGCCACTTGTTGTGTAATATACCATTATTGCTTCAGTTTATCTGCAACCGACGTGTAATTAACATTTTATAAAAATGGGTGCTAAGAAATGTGAAACATCGATGGATGAGCGAAAATTAATATTAAAATTAGTTTGTCAAGGAAAATCGTATCGTGAAACTGCTAGAATTATTGGTAGGTCACTTTCTACAGTCCAATTTGTAATTAAAAAATTTAAAAAGGAAGGTGATCTTCAAAATAAACCTGGACGAGGAAGAAAAGCTATCCTCACACAGAAAGACAAAAATTATATTATAAAACAAATTAAGGCTGATCCTAAAACAAGTGTTGCAATTCTAACTGCTGAAGTGTCCAGACGTATTAATAAATCTGTTTCAACTGAAACAATTAGAAGAGTTCTACGAAAAGAGGGATATAATGATCGTATTGCTCGTAGGAAACCAGTTATAAGTAAAATAAATAAATATAAACGATTACAATTTGCGAAAAGATACATAAACAAAGACTACAATTTTTGGAAACGGGTTATATTTAGTGATGAAAGCAAATTTAATTTATTTGGTTCTGATGGAAAAAAAATAGTTTGGAGAACACCTAACACAGAGCTAAATAAAGAAAAGTTGCGTGGAACTGTCCAGCACGGTGTTGGGAATCTGATGATTTGGTCTTGCATGGGTTCGAATGGGGTCGGTAAACTTGCATTTATCGATACCAAAATGAACAAATTTGATTACATGAACATGTTACAATCAAATTTAAAACCTAGTATCAAAAAATTAGGCTTGGAATATGGATTTATGTTTCAACATGATAAAGATCCGAAGAATACATCTTATCTTGTGAAGGAATGGCTGCTTTACCACGTTCCAAAACAGTTCCATACGCCACCCCAGTCTCCCGACCTTAATCCAATGGAACATTTGTGGGAAGAATTAGAAAGGCGTATTCGTCAGCACCACATCACAAATAAATCACAACTAAGAACTGTTATATTAAAAGAATGGGATAATATACCTAAGTGTACTACCCAGAAATTAATAGAATCCATGCCGAGACGTTTGCAGGCAGTGATTGACTCTAAAGGGCGCTCCACAAACTATTAATTGTTTTAAAAAAAACGTTTTACTTTGTTTTTTAAAAGTGTATAAATAATTTTGTGACTTCAATTTTGCTATTTCATTTGTTCTTCTAATTGTAAGTATAGTATTTGAAAGTTTTTTTTAAAATTTTTATAGTATTCTAATATGAATACTTAAGCTAATAAGAATAATTAAGAGGCGGTCATAGCTTGGCAGTTAAGTGCGTCTACTGCTAATGCGAAACGCTCGGATCGAATCCGGGCAGGGTAAGAACTTTATTCTGACCGTCTCTCCTCGGCAGGCAATGGCAAACTACCGCGGTAATCTGCCAAGAATTATCTCGAAATGCAGTGTAGTACACTTCCCGTGGTTCGGAACCCACGTTAAACAAGTAGGTCCCCTCTATGTATGTGAAAACAATTTGAACGCACATCATATGCATAGAAAGAGATAGAACGAGATGGGTCACCAAACCCTCATTAGGGTAAAAAGACTGAGAAGGAAGGAATATGAATACTAATTTACTATTTTTGACACTCCACTAAAAAAAGTTTTTGGTTGACGCAAAATTAGCCCAAATATATTCAAATTACAGAGGGTTATAAGGTGTACAAGTAACTTTGTGAGCAACTGTAATTATTATAATCTATAAAAAAAATCTTTTTAAATTAAAATTGATATCAATTCATTTAAAAAAAATCACCAAATTACAAAAATTAATAGTACATTATGCACCAAGGTAGCAAAGTGACACTTTTTTGGCCCGAGGGTAAAGGATTGTTTACACGAGGCGCTAGCCGAGTGAAACAATTACCCATGGGCCAAAAGTCACTTTACTACCGTCGTGCATATACTGTTTTTTGCCATTCCGGGAGGTAAAGTAGGAACTTCGCCTATTTAGAAACTTAAAGCAAAAATTTAACGGTTTTTTTTATAATACCTACACGTGGTCGATAAATCGCAAAATAGCACTAGTAATATTACCAACTATACTACTAAAAATTACTAAGAAATAGCAGTTGCCTATTTTTTTACCGCAGGGTAAAAAAGTGCCCCTTTACACCCGCAAACCGGGGTAAAAAGTGAGTACTTTACCCCCGGAATGGCAAAAAATACTTTTCCATTTCTAGGATAGTATAAACCCCCCTATTATTAGGCTTCTATACAAAGTATTTTTTGGGATGTTGTTACCAGATTCGCGAACTATTCTTGTAATTGAATTAAGAAATTCCATCATTATTAATAGGGAATCCCATTCGGACACATTGCTTAAGGCATTCTGTAATTTGATACTCTATATTTGCTCCCAATATGGATTTCGGTCCTGTTTGACAAATATTTTCTGGTGTCGACCTGTAATTTTATTTCTTAATGTAGTTCGTGGAATATTAAATTTTGGTGGCCTTTGAAATTGCCATGCCATATCTGATTGCTGCCAAAGCATGGCGAAGGGTGGTTTCTTCATATCTACATATAATATTCTTTTGGTAGAATTTATGTTCATTCATGCAAAACAAAATAATAATAATAAGCATGTAATTTATTGAAAAACTTTATTATTGTTGTACAAGTCGAACAAATTTATTCTCACCTAAAATTATTATAAAAGTCAAAATGTAAAATCTTTGAGGGCCAAAGTTACCAAATTTAATTTATAATTTGTTGGATATTCTTAATATGTAACATGGTAACTCATATTTTTTAAACCGCTTTTTTATTATAGCATTTTAACAATAAAATAACTTTGGCATTGAAAAATATTTTTAAAATGTCATTTAGCAGAAACAATTAGAAATTTGCGGGGTCTATAAGTAATTAAATTTTTTTTAAATTAAAATTTTTGGTAAGTAATATACATATTGGTATTTAAATTCATTTCCATAATTTTAAATAAAACCATAGTATAATAATAATAAATGATTTAACATATAAAAAAAAATATATTTTTACGATTCTACCGCAAAACTGTTTAAAGCGTGAAGATCACCAAGAGCTGTTTTTCATAAACTTTTTGAAAAACGCTGCAAACAAACCCAAAAGTCTAAATTCCGTCCGTTAATAACGAAGTTGTGCGTGAAAGAAGCTAAATTATCGGGGTGCCCATAAAATAGGAATCAGGTTCATTTTTAAATTTTTTCGACTTCTTTCTGCTGAATACCGAACCTCTTGGCAAAATTTTGGTTTCTCAAATTGCGCTCAGTATTAATTAAATTATTTGGCCAAACACAGGGAAATAGATTTATGGCTCTAAATTCAGAAGTGTCACATTGAAATTAAAAAATTGAAATTCGGTTGCTAAAAATGGGAAAGTACTTCCGGGGTCGCGTGAGCCAGTGGGCGAAATCTTGAGATCCTTCTAAACGTGGTCCTCTTTTACGATTTTTCAGTCTAATTAACTACCGAACTTACGTGCGTGCAAAATTTCAGCTTATAGATGGCCCAGAAATCCAAATATATCCTTCTCATTATAACACACTTAAATATTTGGAAATTCTTCCTCAAAGTTCAGAAATTATTCCTTGAATATTATTTATGCTATCACCTTTCCAAAAAAATTAGGGGGAAAACAATTTAGAATTAAAAATGATTTAAAAACTGTTCTTAAGAAGAATGAGATAAAGTCTCCCCTCTTCAGTGACCCCTCTTCATTAAAACAAAAGCCCCAAAAGCAATTTTTTATTTTATATAATTAGAAAAAAATTAATATAACTAGAAAATTAACTAAAAAAAACTTCTATGCAATTAGCTGTCAAAGTGTGATGCATAAACGAACCCAAAACTCGATCAACAATCTGAGTCAAAATTGTTTTCAGAATATTGTCGAATAGGTGAGCAAAAAATTCAGACTTTGAACTTTTGCCTTCTTAGATTGTTTTGTCTAACTCACAGTGCCATTTATGTGTGAGTCGAGGGCATAAAGAATAATTATTAGTTATTGTTCGGTTGTTTAAGTAATAAATAAATCACAAGTCTCAAAACAATAATTATTTTTAGTGATAAAATAACGTTATTGATTTTATTTTAAAAATCGGCACGTGATGTTTTTCCTTTAAGATTTTATGTTCTCCCGGGTGGTCAAATGTAAATTCAAAATTTATGTTATTAAAACAAGCAGCGACACAACGCAATGCAAATGCCCGTGGTCAATAGATCACGAGAGTTCAGCAAGGTTGCTAGAGGTTTGCACTTGGATGGGTGACTGCATGTGGTGCCTAATTTTAAAAAGAACGCCTCTGATTGCTTCCTACCAACCCGTATTTTGGCCAGCGTGGTAAGGTAGGACCTCAACCTTCTCCTAACCAGTGAGGCACGAACGCTCATTTGACCTATGTACAAACAATTTTCTATTATTAATGGCATTGAGACAAGATAGTGCCAAATTTTAGAACTCATCAAAACAAGAACCCCAAAAGCATTTTCTTTTATATAATTGGAAAAAATTAATATAATTATAGAAAGTTAACTAAAAAAATTCTCTTTAATTTTCTGTCAAAATTTGATGCATAGACGTACCCAAACCTCGATCAACAAGCTGAATCTAAATTGTTTCCAGAATTTTGTCAAACAGGGGTGCAAAAAAATCAGACGTTGAACTTTTGCCTTATTAGATTGTTTTGTCTATGCTACAGCCCCAATAGCATAAAATACGTGCGGGTCGAATTGGTATAAAGAATAATTATTATTATTAGTTACTGTTCGCTTGTTTAGGTAATAAATTAATCGCAAGTCTCAAAACAAAAACTACTTTTAGTGATAAAATAAAGTTATTGATTTTATTTTAAAAATCGGCACGTGATGTTTTTCCTTTAAGATTTTATGTTCTCCCGGGTGGTCAAATGTAAATTCAAAATTTATGTTATTAAAGCAAGCAGCGACACAACGCAATGCAAATGCCCGTGGTCAATAGATCACGAGAGTTCAGCAAGGTTGCTAGAGGTTTGCACTTGGATGAGTGACTGTATGGTGCCTAATTTTAAAAAGAACGCCTCTGATTGCTTCCTACCAACCCGTATTTTGGCCAGCGTGGTAAGGTAGGACCTCAACCTTCTCCTAACCAGTGAGGCACGAACGCTCATTTGACCTATGTACAAACAATTTTCTATTATTAATGGCATTGAGACAAGATAGTGCCAAATTTTAGAACTCATCAAAACAAGAACCCCAAAAGCATTTTCTTTTATATAATTGGAAAAAATTAATATAATTAGAAAGTTAACTAAAAAAATTCTCTTTAATTTTATGTCAAAATTTGATGCATAAACGTACCCAACAAGCTGAATCTAAATTGTTTCCAGAATTTTGTCAATCAGGGGTGCAAAAAAATCAGACGTTGAACTTTTGCCTTATTAGATTGTTTTGTCTATGCTACAGCCCCAATACCATGAAATACGTGCGGGTCGAATTGGTATAAAGAATAATTATTATTATTAGTTACTGTTTGCTTGTTTAGGTAATAAATTAATCGCAATCTCAAACCAATAACTACTTTTAGTGATAAAATAAGGTTATTGATTTTATTTTAAAAATCGGCACGTGATGTTTTTCCTTTAAGATTTTATGTTCTCCCGGGTGGTGAAATGTAAATTCAAAATTTATGTTATTAAAACAAGCAGCGACACAACGCAATGCAAATGTCCGTGGTCAATAGATCACGAGAGTTCAGCAAGGTTGCTAGAGGTTTGCTTGGATGGGTGACTGCATGGTGCCTAATTTTAAAAAGAACGCCTCTGATTGCTTCCTACCAACCCGTATTTGGCCAGCGTGGTAAGGTAGGACCCTCAACCTTCTCCTAATGGGAGGCTTATAGTCCAGGAATGGACTGGATATTTGAAGGAACATCGAGCTAATAAAAAATTATTAAATCATAACCAGTGAGGCACGAACGCTCATTTGACCTATGTACAAACAATTTTCTCTTATTAATGGCATTGAAAAAAGATAGTGCCAAATTTTAGAACTCATCAAAACCAGAACCCCAAAAGCATTTTCTTTTATATAATTGGAACAAATTAATATAATTAGAAAGTTAACTAAAAAAATTCTCTGTAATTTTCTGTCAAAATTTGATGCATAAACGTCAAACCTCGATCAACAAGCTGAATCTAAATTGTTTCCAGAATTTTGTCAAACAGGGGTGCAAAAAAATGAGACGTTGAACTTTTGCCTTATTAGATTGTTTTGTCTATGCTACTACAGCCCCAATACCTTAAAATACGTGCGGGTCGAATTGGTATAAAGAATAATTATTATTATAACTTACTGTTCGCTTATTTAGGTAATAAATAAATCGCAAGTCTAAACAAAAACTACTTTTGGTAATAAAATAAGGTTATTGATTTTACTGTAAAAATTGGAACGTGATGTTTTTCGTTTAAGATTTTATGTTTTCTCGGGTGGTCGGTCGGTCGAATGTAAATTCAAAATTCATATTATTAAACCATGACCAGTGAGTCACGAACGCTCACTTTGACCTATGTACAACCAGTTTTCTATTAATCTTGTTGATTTATTTAGTTTTTCTAATACGTTTTTTAGCAAGGCAACATTAAATGACCTTAGATTTTGATAAGCATGAAAAACAACGTGTTAATTGGAAGCTTGCATTGATAACATCTTAACATCCTTATTTTGAGTACCTATTTATTATTTCTATTACATCAATATATATACATGGTGTTGAGAAAAGGTGGTGCCAAATTTTAGAACTCATCAAAACAAAAATATTCTAATAACAGTCCCAAAAGCAATTTATTTTTATCATAATTTCTTTTATTAAGCTTTCCTAAAGAAAGGATCTGCTAACTCCAATAGGTTTTGGACCTAAGAATTACATTCATAAAGATTTTTTTTCGTAAGTTCGATGCACTCCGAAAATTTGGTACTTCATTTTTGCAACACCCTGTATATGATAGTATTTAGAACCTTGAAGACCCATAGTTTCATTGACTATTAATTAACCACCAAATTCAGTCACGCCTATCTTGTACTTCCTTTCTCCAAATCTTCTTTCACTAATTTCACTTTTATGGAACTTGGCGGGTATTTCCTCACAACCCATCCTTCGCGCTGTTCAAAATAATACTCCTTCCATGTCTAGAAAACCAAGTGATTCCATTTTTCTTAATTCATCAGTAATATTGTTTTCCAAAAACACCTAAAGTAGCCCTTTTAGTCATTTATCAAACTTTTTTGTATGTAAATATATTGGGTCATCCATAAAGGACGTCCACGCCGAGAGGGGGTTCGACCAATGTGACGTCCGCATAAAAATCCCATTTTTGGAATAGTCGCATAACGTTTACCTAAATTCTTGCTTGTTTAATTCCAATTTTTATTACAGCCATAACAATTTTTAAAAAATTAAAAATCAATGAAATGAGGGGAGGTTCTTTTATTTGTGACCATAGGACGTTCCTTGGAGGGGGAGGGGTGAAAAGTCTGAAAAAATTTTGGACGTTCTTTATGGATGACTCCTATAACGCTAAATTCTTGTGATTCTTAAGAGTATACATAAAAAACATTTTCCGTTTTTCAAAACCCACATCAATAGAATATAATAATTAATCGCTTAAAGATCCGTGGTACCAATACAAATGAAGAAATTGCTTTTTAACAATAATAAAGCAAATTATTACGACTTCAAAGTAGGGAGCGCCATCTATTGATTACCTTTTCAACTACAAAATACAATCTAATACGTGCTGATACTATAAAATCACATTTTTTTACTGAGGATTTCTATTGGCCTGTCAGTACTGATAGACGATTCCTATTGGTTCGTTATTTTTAACCACTTATTAAAAGTTATAAAACTGGTATTAGATGACATGTTATTGTAAAAATGGGCGGTGTTATGCAGAAAGCTACCAAGCCACATTTTTTTTTTTTTTCAATTATTGAAGGTACGGAGCCAGTAAGGTTCATTATACATTCTGCTGAAAACATCCAAGCCACAGGATAACTTTTTTATTTATTTTTTTAATTTAATACTTATTTTTTTAATTTAATACTGTACTAATTGTTAATTATCTCGGATTTATGCAGACGTGGCTTGGTAGCTTTCTGCATAACACCGCCCAAATCAAGGTATTGGTCGAATATTCAAATTTGATTCCCAGCCTTGGTTTTTACGCCTTCCAATTTAGCAGCACCATCTGTTGATCTTTTGAACCACAGCAGGTGTTTCCAAAACTCCCATAAGCTTTGCGTAACTGATACTATATAATCAAGGCTTTAACTAGGAATTAGAAATTATATTATACCAAGTACGTAAATTAATTTTTGCGCAATGAAAATCATTATCTTTTAAATTGAAAACTGATAAAATATTTGCGTATTTATTGCGAATAAATTCATCTAAGATAGCGGAGAAACAACAGTCAACTTTTCTTGTTCTTAATATGGGCTTCATATTAGATTTTCATTTTTTGATTTTGTTTACTTTGATATGTCACATACAGTAGAACTCGATTATAACGAACAAAAATGGAAGAAGTGAATTTTTGCTGATATATAATTTAGTATTCTATAATGAATCCCCCAAAAGTTCTCTAAATGCCCTGTGGGCTTCTTCCTCAATTAGGGACTTTTAACCCCTCCAATGCAGTTTTTCGTCTGCAATTGGCTTAATTTAATTTTTTAACTCCCGACAATAAAGGTGTGCGTAGTTTTTAGGTTTTTATTTTTACAACCAAATCTGGTAATATGACGAACTACTAAAATTTTACAACCAATTTTATTACTCGTTAATTTATTCATGCGCGATATTTGCGAGATTTTATATTCGGCTCATTTAAAAATTCTTGAAAAAAATAAAAATAAATTAGAAATTAAAAAAAGACAAAAAATTAATGAAAATTTAAAGCACCCCAACAAAACAATAAATGTACTTTAAACTTGTTAAAATCTCATTAAAAAAATGTTTTTAAAATAAAAAACGGAAAAAATAAACAAAGCATTTTAAAAATAAAATTCACAATTGCCTCTAGTCGGGGGAGCTGCTAGGTCCAGGCAGGAGATTATTTATGGATTAATTTTTACGGAAAATTCACTTCAGATTAAACTTTGAGAGAATAAATTTTTTTTTTCAAATTTGTCGTAAAATCAATCCAGGAAAGGCGAAAGGCGTTCTATTTCCATAAACTTAAAAATGGAATTGAGGTTTTGAATAACTTTTATTAGAGAATAAAATTTTCTGTTCTTCAAGTTTAGTCCAATGATATTTTTATTAAAAGTAAAATTAAGCGAAAAGGAACTAAAATCCTCAAAAATTTGCAGATAAATGTTGTAGACATTTTTATTAATTTTGGTTTTAAGTAACCCAAAATAAAAAGGAATGACAATTTGAATGCTTTTCCTGTTTAACAATAATTAATCAATGTTCTCAAATTTCCCAATAAAATAATCGTGGTACCCTTCCGCGTACACCTCGGAAGTTATTCATGGTTTGGCAACAATTTTCCAAAAAAATTAAAACGTGTGAAAATTTATCTCTTGGAAGCTTTAAACTTTTTTCTTACGTCTTGTTTTCTTCCAACGTAGAATATTTACATGTCATATTTACATAATTTAATTTATTTACGGTAATAATTCAAAAAGTTTAAGGTTTAATAATTTTCATCGTTCATCATAATATGAATAAATGGCTTACTGAAATTTTTTCAAGTTTGAGTTATTTAAATTTTTTTTAGTCATTCTACAAATATATACAGGGTGACTCACGACAGAATGAATTACACATTTTAAAGTCAGGTAGTTAATAATTATACACTTGAAAGATTATCACTCAAGTGGTACCATTTTTATTGATTATTATTATTATAAATAAATGTTCAAAAATATTTAATATTTTATGACTTGGGAGATGATTTTCATTTTTATATGCGGTTGAGGGAAAAATTTGATTTTCTTATTTTGTTGTTAAATCGATAAGCACGCGGTGTTTATTAAACTTGGATGAATCTTTGTTTACTTAAACTACCTACATATTTATTTAGTAATTACATCAAAATTTTGATATGCTGCTCAGTATGACCGTGAATCATAAATATTAAATAATATGACGACAGATTTATGGCTTTTTAGGTTACTCTCCCGTATAAACTGTAGTCAAGAGGTTTTTTTATTATTATTATTATTTTTTATAATACTACACTGTTGATATCTACTATCTTATCTCATTAATGTTTTATTATTTGTAGTGTGTAAATGATAAAGTCGATTTATATTGTCTTCAATGCTAGAAACTATGTATACTATTTTGAAATATGATTTTTATTCAATTTCATTGAATTTGGAGTGTGTCATCAAGGAAGATTTGGGAATCTCTCACATTATGTGTATAATTACTCAGAAAGAGATATCCTGTTGCGTGTAAATGTATAGTGACTAACCGACAATCAAATAGAGGGATTCGATCGAAAAAATAAATATTGCAGTGTATACTCATACTGAATCACCCTCTTATCTATATTGTGTACTTATGATATGCGGTTACTTAACAATCACTTGTACTATCAATTTTTTTTTTACTGGACGAGCGTACGATGATACCTTCGACCACTATCGAAATTTTTTCCCATACATGTTACATATCGTAATATGTATCATTTAGACCAAGGTCTTCTCAGTCTCATTTTAATAATACTCGACTATTAAGGTATCGTGCTAAAGCACCTGTGAAGAATGTTTATTATTCCGATTGCCTTTTAACCATCCCACACTAAATATAAACAAAATGCTTTACATTTCGTATCATTATTCATTTATGAATCATTTTTTGCTCTATAATTCCAACCACGTCGCGTCGTGAATCCCAAGAAATTCCAATAAGGCAAAGTCGAAATTGTCTACAAAGCTCAAATAGTTATGGAGTTACCCTTGTAACTATAATTAAATAAAACTAATTATAATATGTTGGTCATAATTTCCTGATGCATAGTTGGGGGGTTACTAATTGTTCAGAAATTTTCTTCAGCCTAGTCATAAACTACTATTTCTGTTAAACTTAAAATAACTCCCATATATTTTTATTTCCAAATATTACCAAGTGTTCAAATTTTTAGGGTGGTTGAAAGGAATTGAGAAAATCAACTTTCATTTTGCATTTCCAAACAAATTTTTGCATCTTTCAATTTGTTATAAAATTTGGGGAGATTTTACAAGGACCTGGTTTATCTTTTTGATTTGAAACATTTGACAGTAAGATGACCGAAATCGAAACTCTTGGAAGTGTTGAAAAGAATGATAATTTTTATTGGTCGGACTATGTCGGAAATTGCAAAACAAGGAACTGTTACTAAAATTGCCGATGTTGACAAAAGAATTGCAAAGCTAAAATGGAGTTTAGTAATACACGTAGCTTGAAAATACCCACGAAGAATTAAGTAGCACAATGGTGCAACTGTAGCATTACCAGAAAATTAAGTAAACTGAAATGCGAAGAATAATTAAGAAGGGCCAATCAGGTCATGGAACTAGGCGTTAATTTCGAGTTTCGGGCAAAAATTCCGGGTTCCAATCCTGGAAAACATGAAATTGTATAAATCACGTGACCCAACAGTAAATAATCTGTCAAATAAATTTTTTATTTGTTCGGATTAGCGAAGTTATACTGTATTACTTTCAACCTTAAATACTTAGTTTGGGTTCACTTTGGAGCAAAATCTTTGATAATAGGAAATAAAGTACCTAAACTAAATTCTCTTCAGAAAAGAACTTATACTTTTTTCTTGTAAATCGATCGGTTACAGAGTTACAGCAATCAGATTATTCAGAAAAATGTGTTTTTTCGGGTGGTTTTTATTTGGCTACCAAATCCAGGGTCGCTAGATAATATAATTTATTAGCCGCCATATTGGAGAAACCACGTGAAAGCATACATTTTTATGAATATTTCAGTTTCATACGTACATTAATTATGTGGCTTAAATACCATTCATTGGAAATATTTTTTTTTAAATAATGAAATGTAAAATGCAATCCAAAACAGTTTTGGACTTCTTTTTCATTTGGTCATAAAATTTGTGAAGATTTAGTCTTCAAGCTTGTGGTCTATCTTTTGTATTAGATTAACGAATTCAAAACAAAATGTTGAAAGGACAAGCGCCAGTCCAAATTAAATGGAAACTAATATTTTCTCTTGGTCGGGCATTTGGATAAACTATTTTGGGAAGGTAGCTGAACTACAAAAATTTAAACTACTGAAGAATTCGATTGGGCGGGCGGTATTCTGCAAATTGCAAAACGAAACATAGAGAACTATGGCGAGGGTCTCTGAGATAAAGTTAAAAATGTGGAACTGTCGAAAAAGGCCTAAAATTGTAGACCTTGCCAAAATAATTTAAGTGGAATTGAGTAGGATATGTAACTAGAAAACCCACAAGGTGGATTCCATACGAAATCAACCATCTTTTTGAAATTATTTTCTTGTCCCCTCTTCGACCGGAAGACGGTCAAGAAATTTTAAACTATACCCGAAGTCGAACCGGGAAACCTTGCATTAGCAGTTGATCTCGCTAACATTCAGGCCATGACCGTCGTCGTATTATATTTGCTATTCATTATTATTTTTAATTTCATTATTTGGTATTTTGCGTGTCTTAAAATATTTTACCAAGATATTGGTAAATTAATATACCAAGATATTATGAATTAGAATGTCTTTTTAGAGGTTCTAATAACCTGAGGACCCCGGAGTTGGCCGCCATATTGGAAAAACCACGCGAAACATGAATATTCGTGAATATTTCAGTTAGTAAATTACGGTAAATTATTGAAATTTAAAATAAGAAATGACAAATTTATATCGCTCGTTCTGATCGCTGTAACTCTGCAACTGATCGATTAACAAAAAAAAGTACAAGATGTTTTTTGTAGAAAAATTAGTCAACTTTATTTTTGATATTTAACGTATTGTTCTAAAGTGAACCCAAATCTGACGAATAATCATTACAGTCTTTTCTGCGTTGCTTTTCCAATCTGGCGGCCAAAACCGGGATTTTCAGACCGTGCAAAATTGATATGCCCCATTTTGGACGTGTAAAGAAAGATAATAAAATTTATTCCAACTTATACCCCTAAATATTTCTAAATTGTTAGTTTCTAATGTTGGGACGCCGCTCCGAACTCGTTTAGAAAAATTTAATTTTTATATTAATATATTACAATTTACACCCACTCGAATTTGCTTAAGAATACTATAAACAAAAAGATTTAATATTGTGACCTTGCGGAATAATTAGCTCCAATTTATGCGTTTTTACATTGTTGCAGTTTGATTTTAACCTGTCACGTCTCAATAATAATCATATCGATCAATCACCAATAATTTGGCAAGGACACAATGTTACCTTTTTTGTGTATATGTAGTATTCTTAAAACAAACGAACTCGGGCGTATTAGGTACTAATTATTTTTTTATATTTTTCTAATGCAATAATTAGTATCTAAAAGTGTTGTTTTTATTAGAAGTACTAACATTTATAATTGATGCGCAGTGTATATAAGACTTCTTGAGTTTTCTAAGAAAATTAATTACGTATGAATCAGAGTTGTTGATGTTATGGTGATTCCCAACAAATTACATCGAAAATTGCTTTGTTTATATGATCATTGGTGTTTACATATATGTGAACTTGTTTTTTATTCTATTACCTAATATTGCGAATAGTTGAAAAGGGTTTTCAGAATTAATGATTAATTATATGACATACAATTTAAGCTTACTCATAATGTATACTATCTAT
This sequence comes from Podabrus alpinus, assembly GCA_932274525.1. Lineage (NCBI taxonomy): Eukaryota > Metazoa > Arthropoda > Insecta > Coleoptera > Cantharidae > Podabrus > Podabrus alpinus. The sequence goes on along the minus strand of OW026455.1, from coordinate 88,187,485 downwards.
TAGGCATATGTTTTGATACTCATCAGTCTCATCACTCATGACACAATACAAATATATTTGGCGCATCAATATCATTCGTGATACTTTTATCGATTTGATATAGAATTTAGATATTTTTTATTCAAGCTAATTTTGGAACCTATTATTTAAGATATTTCGACTTCGCCAATAGAATTGGGCTAATACAATTGGGCAGCGTAATTTTTGTTACGAAGTTGTGCGCCGTTATTGATTATTTCCAAAATTTAAATCAAAAATCAAAAATGGCGGAATGGCGCACAACTCGATAACAACAAATAAGTATCAAAATCTGTTTGGGCAAAATACCTAAATTCAAAAAAGACTTATTTATTACTTTATTCTAACAATAAGTTCAACAACCGGGCCAGCCTGATAAAACAACGAAATTTGATGAGCGTGTAGATTTACAGTGTAATTTTTATAATTCTTTTACTGTATTCGATTGATCCAAATTTGGCTGTAGTATTTCGATTTAACCTCGTGTCAGGGAAATGTAAAATCATTATTTAGTGATTTTTGGCTTATCACGTTTATTTTGAGGTTGGATGTGATCGCGCTTGACTTATCCCAGAGCAGAAAATCTGGGACCGTAAATCATATTACGAATATCTGACCAATTGACGAAAAGAACTTTAGTAGACCATACATAGCACATATTAATTAGATTTGTTACCTTGTATAAAACCAATTGACTTGTTTGAAGTGTACCATTTCCGCTTTTTGTTAAACGAGGAAGTGATTGTTCTTTTTAATTTAATCATTTCCATAATATTAAAACACGCGCTTCTGTTCAATAAAAATTTTTGTTGGGTATTTTAGTCGGTTTAATTAAATTATAATATGTAACCTGGCAGTGATTGTCAACAAAAGGAGAGGTGAATAATAGGTTGAGTCAAAAGGATGAATATATTAATTGTTCTACTATTGAAAAAATATAGATGACACTTTGGCACCCTAATTTTTAATCGGCATTACTCACACTGTATAAATATAGTACCAAGAAAAATATGACAAATCATATCTGGTCCTTCAGGTACGGTATCAAGAAATTTAAAATTGCCATTGAAAAAAGTAGATAGTAGTAAAAATGGTGATACGGCAAGTCGAGAATGAAAGACAATAGTAGACACAAGTCTGCGATAATTGGAGAAGATAAAAACTAATCCATTATAATACTAGCGACTACCTCAACAGTCTGCACTGTATCAAGTTGCGATAAGTTTGCCATAAATGGTCACTGTAAAAATCCCCAAGTGCCATTTTTGTTTGATAATTGCGCCATCACCCTAAATTACTTGTTTTAGTAATAGTGATCTTAGTTTTGATTGTGGGGTTGAAAGAATGAATCATTTTAGTAAATCTTTCAAATTTTAATGAGACATAGTTTTCCCTGAATTATCTCATCCTTGATTATACTATTCCATGGGTCATCATAATAAGGGAGGGATGCAGACTAGTGAGTCACTGATATAAATACTCCAACATACGGCGTAACAAAATGCACGGACAAAAGCACAATTTAAAGTAAACAAAAAATGCAGTAGTAATATTCTCGAAGTTACCAGGGATTTCGTTGTTCGACCTTCCAGTTACGGGTGACGCAAGGGCAAGCCTAGATCACCAATGGGCACTTATGAATGACGCATCGGAACCCCACCACATTCGACAGGTCATTCAAGCAACACTCGGTTTGTTTGATATACAGAGAGGTTATATGCCTCAAGTTTAGCTCATGATAACGTGGTTAGTGAATAACAGTTTTGTTTTTAATTCGATTTGTGCCATTTTCGTTCGAATATAATAAAAAGTTAGGACTTTATTTCAAAATGAGAATCAAACGTCCAAATTCTTGTTTGGTACTCAGGTTTCGACCAATTTCTCAACAAAATACCAATAGTAAGTTGCTTTATTTACAAATATTTATTATCATTATTACCTATTATTACTTTATTAATGGCCTTTGATTTTCCATGTTTATAAATTACATTTCTCGATTTCAAAACATAGAACCTCATAAACGTTACACGCACGTGCCTCGTTTTTTAAATAATATTTTGGTTTTATTTCAAAATTATTTCCTGAATTGGAAACCACGTGCAGCTGCTGGCCGCCTTTCTCAAACGTTCGTTTTAAAATTTTTTGTTTGTAATCCAACACGCAATAGTCCCTTTCCAAAAGGGTTTCTATAATGGACAAAATTAATTGAACTCTAATTATTGTATTTTTTGGGAAAATTCTAATTTCAAAATTGTTTCACTTCCTCAGATCCGCATTATTTACGGATATGCTGCATATTCAGATGACACTTCATTGTCAATGAAAATTAACAATGTCATTGCGTCGTTTTTTTTAATACTTTCCACTTTCGGGAACCTAATTCACTATTGTAAATTTTAATGGTAATTTTCGTTTTTTTAATTCATAAATGGAATAAATTGTTTCATTCACTATTTAACTAATTCTGCGAATAAGTAAAACTGTTGTATTACAAAGTATGTATAATTCCATTATCATTTGGAAAAATTCATGTTTAATTGCAGTGGTAATTTCGTTCTTTGGGGTTTTCAATATGGAAAGATTGTGAAATTATTCCATGATAATGAATCGTTTTTATGGTATTTACCAATAATGTGAGATAACTGACTCATCTGCTTTTCATGTAACTTATTAGTAACTCATTATTTGACATTCCGGGTTCGAATCACGTCGTACTTCACAGAATTTCTTAGTTCAGCACTTTGGTAAACACCGGTACACTGAATTTTTAGCTAATCGTCGAGGTCACAAATGAAGAAAAAGCAATGCCAAAAGATTTTTTCAATTTGAGATTATGGACCTAATGGTACGATCGAATTTGGGGTTGTGGGCAAGTTCCATTTATTGGCATTTTGGCCGGTACGTCGCACTATTGTAATTACGACGCTTAATATTTGAAACAATTAACCATAATTGGTGACAAGCGACAACTCCCTTCAAAGTAAGATATTCGCGATATTACATTGATTTAACTCCCCCCCCCCCCCAATCGCAAGAAGGAAATGCTTTGTATAATTAAATAAGAATTCCGATTCAAGTTTTCACGTGCTAAATTGATTCGTTAATCTCTCCTCCAGTGCGGCCTTTAGGCCGCACAGCTAAGGTAACCATTCCAGATGGTTACCTAGCTAGTATAGAACCCAATTTAAATTATTTATGCCGTATTATAATAATCATTTTGTAGTACATTAGAAAAAATTTCCGATTTTGGTTCAGATTTAATTATTGTTATATCAATTATTTTCTCATTACTTTACTACTATTGGTGCGTGATTCTCGTGTTTGGTTTATTTTCAGACTATTACCTGAAAAATAAATTAATGTGAGATGTCTTATGAACAAATAGATAGACAGAAATGGTGTTTTAATCCCGCACTGATTAGTGATTGCCTATCTTAATAAATAAATTCCTAAAAACGACGTCAAATTTCAGTAATAAATCCTAGAAGAATCATTTAGATTTATTTAAATCCCCCCCCCCCGCTCTCCAAGCAATTCAATTAAATAAAGGAATGCTGAAGGAATTATTTTATTAACTTGTCTTCAGCTATGGGTTTTCCCTAAAGGTTTTTCTTCATAATACAAATTTCATTCATTGCTTCGGAACCCACATTAAACAGTAGGTCCCCTATGGTTTTAGGAGAGAAGGTCGCCTAGGCACTGCAGAATTTTTGGCACCGATGAAGAATATAGTTTTCATGTTTTGGGAACGCAGTATTAGTCTCCGTATATCTTCTATTGTTCTCTTTTTGTAACATTTTTATTCATGTAATCTTCAAGACGGTCATCAGCTTAAGTGGTTAAATGCTTTGCTGCTAATACCTGGTGCGACTCCGGGTTCCGTAAAACTTTATTTTGACCGTCTCTTCTCGGAAGGCAATGGCAAACCACCGAGGTGTAATCTGCCTGGTACAGCCTATCTTTAGATGAAGTGTACACACTTCCCGCGTTAAACAGTAGGTCCCCTATGTGTGTGACACATAGGAGAAAGGTCGCTTGCGCCTGGAATCAGGTACTTGAAGATAAAAGAAGTCTTCATGATACATCGACAAGATACGGAATGAAAAACCGCGATAAAATAATCTCGATTTCAGTCCAAAACGTTTTTACCATTCGTTGACCCGGATGACGAACTATGTATTTATCACTCGATGATGCCATCAAAGATGTCGATTGTTAGCCTATCTAATAATGCGAACACATCGGTTTTTCCCCGCAATAGGATATTTTTTTTTGATAATTTAAGGGTGCTAAATGTATCTCCGAAAAAACGGTAATTCCCAAATTAATTGGTCAAATAACTTAATCATTGCGGGTTCAGAGAAATTCCCAAGCGGGTAATAAAATGATATAGGGAAGTCTGGATTGTAAGTTCCTTAGGAAATGATTTATTCGAATATTGCTAGGGCGCGAGTTTTTTGTGAGGTTAAATTGCATCTACAAACTGTATTATGAATAATAGGAACAGTTTTGGGTGCAGCTTGCCTGGTATTAATTTAATATTTAAAAAGGAAGTAATTTCTTGGTTCATTTAATTTGATTTGGTGTTGTGTATGTGACCATTTAGTATAACGTTTGACCATCTGAGATAACAAGAATGTTTGGACTTAGATGGTCGACATTTGAATGCGGTCAAACTTTTAATTTTAACGGAATTTAAAATATCTCAGGTTGATCGCATAGCGATTTTAACGCCGGTTAATGCTACAGGTAACCTCGAGTATCCTTTCAAGGCAACTCGCAAAACAGGTACTAATTTTAAAATCGCGTATATTTAAAATTTTTGTTATTATTTGGTTATTGAAGTATTAAACAATGTAATGTTGTAGTAAATTGGCTTTTGTTATAAAGATTGCAATATAATTTGAGATTTCAAGGTTAACGTATACGTTCCATGTACAATTGTATAATATACGTATGCATACGTACATCTGCTCATATTGACGAACCGGTAGTAATAAACCCCAGCTGTTATTGCAAGACTGGGTTGACAAGCAAACATTGTTTTGTTGGAAAGACGTGGGTCAGAAGCTATATGAGTCATTTTATTTTTCAGGAGGTCACAGAGAGTTCCATCGTAAACATAAGGACTTATGCGAAGATACGTTGGTGTCTGGTTTAAGCTATCGAGGACTTCCATCATCCGCATCGTGCCCGGCCCTTGCAGACATCGATTCGCATCCTATTTCCCGTGTACTTCCTTATTTATATTTGGGAAATAGCAAGGATGCCACAGATCTCACGTGTTTGCAAGATTTGGGAACCACTTACATTTTAAACGTAACCTCACAATTACCTGGATATCACGAAGAATGTGGAATTACGTATAAACAAATTCCTGCAACGGATTCGGGACAACAAAATCTTAAACAGTATTTTGAAGAAGCCTTCGAATTTATCGGTAAGTTGTGGAATTATTAAACTTGTATTAGACGTATTTGTTGGTGTGGAATCAAGTTGATTGTGTAACATTCAAATGAACGACCGAGAGAGGAATTTGGTTGCAAAGTTGTATTCCAATTTCAACTGTGTACTAGGTTTACAACTTTCTCTTCAAAGGTTGTTGGCAAATCTTTTTTTATTGCAAATGTCCTCGAGCGTATCGGAAAGAAAGCTACTACTACATAGCTTGTAACCTGCTAATGAATGACCGCGTTTGATGTAAGGGTTTGGCGGGGTAACGGCCTTGTCAACAGTTTTGAGTCACGAGCATTACTCATCGTGCTTATTGTCTCTGAGGGCCGTTGCCCGCCGTTCCCGTGACTCATCCATCAAACTTCATCCCGTTTATGCGTCAACCATATGCACATTGCATCGGGTTAGGTGCCTTAACGCTTTTCTATTGTATACCTACACAACGGACATGGAGATACAATTGATAATAAAGAGCGGGATCGAAATCACACCATGAATTAGCGTTGCAATAGGGGAACTAATCATAATACAATTTTGAGTCATCGAGGGCTGTGGGCTATTTATTGAATGTATGGGGTGCTTTAGAATAAGTGCTCTAAACGACCAGTGTTCGTCCCCTTTCAATTAAACATAGCTTTAGTCATCCAACATGCTATTAAAACAATTTGGATCTCAATTAGGAAAACAACATTGACATCTATAAATACATCAATCGACTTGTGTTTTTTTTATTATCATCGCTTTATCACACGTGATTAGGATAACTAAAAATATTATCAGAACAATAAATTTATTTTTTTACTACGAATATTATCTAATGTTTAAATGTAATTTTCTCATCATTAGTCACTACAAAATTAAAAATTTCTATTTTAGACCTCATATTTCCTGTCGTCGAGTTTAAATTTACTTAAAAAATAAAACTCTTTGTAGGTATTATCTGCCCGATAGTATTTTTAAACTAGGGTGTAATGGGGTGTATGCGTCAGAAGCAGATTTCGCATTGGATGACTCATACATCGTCCTTCCTCATGCGCCTGTTGCATGGCAATAAATGCCCGACTTGTTTTGTTTACGTGCCGACATACCCGCACATACATAAATACCGATATTTTTGAATTTACACAATTTAAGCATGGCATTTAAGGTTAGGCAACCAAAATACTCGAGTGTTTCCTTTGTTATTCTTCAACTGCGACTTTTCACATTTAAATTTATGGATATTAATAAGGCAATGGTTACATTTGAATAATTTAGCTTATTGAACTTGGATTAGAACTTTTTTCATACATACATCAACAACACAAGAAACTTGAGGTATAATCAGGAAATAATGGATTGTTGCTGTAGACATCAAGTCTGGGTTTGAATCCCATTCCATCTGTACTGCGGTGAGAACTCACGGTGACAGATACCACAGATACTAATTATTGCACATGAATTCTTTATTTTCACCATATCTTTTTTTGGTCATCTTTTTTCTTTTTGTTTTATCAAGTTCTTGTCAAGATAATAACCGTAATACCTTCAAAGCTTAAATTTAAACAATTTTCTAAACGAAAGCAGCTTATCATACATAATTAATTGGTCACGCTATAGATTTAAAAATTGCAGACATTAAAAATTGCATCCAAATTTAATTAACAGACTCTTGAAGGTTGAGTTTGCTTGCATGAAGTGATGTATGCGTCACGAGATGAATAATTTAATTTAGTTTTTATTTTAATTTTTACATTATCTGACCACAGATCATTTCTTGAGGTTTTCGTTTATCTAAAATATACATAGTTGGTCATAAAAAAAAATTTCCAAGTTCTAGGAGTTTTCCTAATTTTTTACTGATTAGTTGATTGATTTCTATTTCACACTAACAAAATAATTTTTTAACCTGATGACGAAATTCCTAAAATGGATCAAAAGATGACTTCATTGTTGGAGTATTACTTGATTCACTAACCACCAAAAATGTCGTTTCTTTGTTAATATGATTTATACTACAGCACTAACAGCTTATAAGCTCCTTTATCATTTGGTTCCATCTTTTCCTATATTGGGCCATGTTCTCCCACTGTTGTATTCCCATCTGGTGTTGGGATCTGGGTTGGGTTTCACCTATTTATAGGTCGCCCTCTTGGATCTTCCACATCTTGTTTGGTGTTCTTCCTGCTTCCATGTGTCATGATCACCAAGTCATCAGCAAAAGCCGTGCTTGGAAAATTACTCCGTTCCTATTGATGTTAGCTTCTTCTTCCTCTTAATATAGGTCTACGACCTGTTCGTTAACTAATTTATTTAATTAGTTCTTTGAGCATCTGTTTGTTTATTGTTATGATGGTAAATCTCTCACACCACCTCGAGTCGTTCAAAGTAATTTCCACGAGTATAACTAATACGATAATAATAATAATTGTGTGATATTAATAAAATTGAAATTTTCAGAGGAAGCAAGAAAAAAAGGTACAAGGGTATTGCTACATTGTCAGGCCGGTGTATCCCGTAGTGCAACGATAGCAATTGCGTATATTATGAAATATAAACAATTATCAATGGTAGAAGCCTATAAAATGGTCAAGTCGATTAGACCCATAATATCTCCTAATTTAAATTTTATGGGTCAATTGTTGGAATTTGAACAAAATTTAAGAAATCAAGAATCTGACTGTAAAACGCCATGCCATCCATATTATTGGAGTCAGCAACCTAGTGATGAAGTAACACAAGGCTGTAGTGTTTAACCGTTTAAATAAGGACAATACGGGTAGCACTGAATTTTTGCAGTGCCTTGTGAAACGTATTTTTAGTCAACTCGCCATTGGATTTTAATTCTAGTCGCATATTTGGGATTAAGGCTGTGTAACCAGAGAAGATATTCATTGTAGATACACAACGGTACTGCGTAACTTTAAGTTGTAGTACTGATTTAGATTTAAATAATGTGGGATCTTGTATTATTTATTACCAAATTGCAGCTACTATTTACGATATTAGCCTGACATGCTTATCCACTAATGGCTGCACAGACTTAGAAATATAATTGACATATTTGTAAAATAGGCAGCCACTTATATAAGTATTAGTTTATCACATTTGTTTATTTGTATATATACATTACATCTATAATTTTTTTGTCATATTTTTTTTATAGTTTTGCAAAGCAAATTACTTAAAATAGCAGTGGGCAGCACTTTGAAAATGTTAAAAAAAAATAAGAGTTAGCATTTTTTTTTCTTTATCGTGTTTGTTATTTTTCTTATTTTAAGTTGGTTCTATAATTTAAAAAGTAAACACTTAAATGTTGCCATATATAATATATATTTAATGATGTAGAATTTTAGCGTACAAAATTGCATTTTGTAAAATGCAAAAATATTTTTTGCATTCATAATTTTGTGTGAGTGCATATCTATTATTAAAATGTTTATTTATTTGGGATCGTTGCATCTTTCGTTGTGATTTTTGCCATATAATTTACTGCTCGATTAACATCGAGTATGTACGTTTCCATGTTGAAACTTCTTAAAGGTTGTATAATGGTAAATAATGACGGTTAATTTGATTATGTGTATAAGAATGTAGGATAGCGATGCTATGGTATTAACAACATTATAAACTTGTGCCTTGATATTTATAACATCAACTTGATTTGATTTTAGTGCCAGTTCAAACATCAGCTGTTTTGTATTCCATTTGATTAATTATTATATTAAATCTACTATATATTTTGAAATGTAATTCTAATACACAAATGTCATGTTTTATACATATATAAATATTTACCATTAAGAATGATTTCGTTTGAACTGTGCCATACTATTGACTGATTTGTGAAAGTGTACATAAATAATGTGACATTGTTCTGTTTATGAATATTACTAATAAATGCATAGAGAAGCTCATTTGATTTTATTTTACCATTCATTGGTTTACTTTACCATCAATTATTCACTTCCATTTATTTCAATACGTATTGTATATTTTAAAATTTGAGTATACAAACTGCTCTTAAAATTTCCTGTTAGTTTCTTCGTGAAGGGAGTAGTCATAATAAAGCAGAAATAAAATAAATCATCAAAGAAAACACAAATAGTCCTGGCAAGTTGGCCTGGCTCAAGAATATTTTTGATTATGGTTATGGATTAATCTCTAAGAACACGACTTACTCACTACCACTAGACCAGTTTTAAGTTTTCTCTAAATTTATTAAATTGGAACATAATTATTTATACTAGAAAGTGAGAAAAATAGAAAATGATGTAAATAAGTTGCACTAAAAACAATTTGAGCATTTCACATCTGTACCTCAGAAGCAAACTATGTTAAGTCCAAAATTGGCCAAATTAAGTTTTTTATGTTAAAGTCACTAAACGAAAATCATTCTTTTATTTGCTCTTGTCAGAAACCTTCTATCTATCACCATTTCTAAAGTAGCTTGCTATAAAGTATGTTAAGTCCGTGAATAGAGTAGTGCGAAATAATGTTAAGTCCACTTAACATCGTCTGCCTCTTTATTTTTCAAATTTCGCGCTATGTCAAGTGCTCAATATAACCTAAAAATTTAACCCGGCAAGTCAACAATCCTCGTGATAGTGCTCCTAAAATTTTAAATTTCGACTACAAGAAGAAAAGTGGGTAGTTGAAAATGTCATCCAGAGCTTTGCGAATTGTAAATCAAGCTATAATTGCTAATGCAAAAGAACAGGAGTTGCAGAAATGTGAAATAATCAACAAGAACAGAAAAGGTACTTATATTGTATTGTAAACATTGACTTACACTACTGTGCAAAAGTCTGCGGCCACATAATTAATTTGCAATAATTTATTATAGAACATTTAATAAATGAAATCGAAAGTCAAATACGAATTAATTTTATTTCAGTATTTATAAAAACTGTTTAATAAGTTGTTTAAAAACTGTCTTTTAAAAAAATTTGAATAATTTAAAATTTAAATAAAACGCACAAACTAAATACGCACAGAAGACAAAATAACGTTTTCAAGACGAAGAACTGAATCAAACTGAAAGAATATTTAACAAATTTTTAGGAAATATAAAATTCACACCAAACTATGAACCGAATTGTGGTTTTATAAACCATCTGTTTCATTTATTACCAAAATGCTATTTTGAGATAAAGGTGCCGACAATCGTAAAATTTATGTTTCTTTTAAATTTTTTGTAACAACTGTGCTCAAAGCAATTTAAAATTCTTACTACATTTCTACAAATACCTATTTCATTATTTTAATCTGTAAAATGGAGATTAATTAATTATAAATAGCAATTAATGAAGTGGCCGCAGACTTTTGCACAGTAGTGTATGTTTTAATCAAGTGAAATAATTTTCGTTCCATTATAATATTATTGTCTACTATAAAAGTGCCTATAAAATAGAACATTTTCATAGTATCGTAGATCTGTTAGTAAAACTGTTCCCCTATTTTAGATATAAACTTAAACGATGAAGTTTACAATAATGAAATTCTGGAAGTTCAAAAATCCACATTGGAGCAAAACGAACCACAACAGAATGAAGTAAAATCAGCAGTTATTCACATTACAGCAGATAAAACAAAATTTGATGAAAATTTACATCGAACTCCAGAAAGAAACGAACATATCTCAGATTTTGATAGTGATGATACCCTACATGACCCAGATTATGAAATGAGTGAAGATGGAAACGAGAAAGAAAATCATGAGGAAAACCCTGAAACAGAGGTTGGCGTTGAAGGAGAAACCTCAGGTAATCAGGAGGCACCCAAAGGAAGGAAACGAAAAGCGAATCCAAAAGCATGGAAAAGAAATTTGGAAGCAGAAGCGCGACATGAAGGGTTGGAATTTGAAACGAAAACCAAAAGAATTGTTGAGCGCAAAAGGGTCAAATTATCTTGTCCAGATACTTGTAGGTTGAAATGCAAAGAAAATATTCCAGAAGCTATACGTCAAAGTATCAATTCTAAGTTCTGGAATAATCAAAAATCGGTAGATATGAAGAGACAATTTGTGGCCTCACGAGTTGAACAAATTCCTATCAAGCGTAATAGAGGAAGAAGTGGAGAACGAGAAGGAAAACGGCAATTTAGCAATTGTTATACTTTTGAAGTAAATGGCCTAAAAGTAGCGGTGTGCAAAAAATTTTTTTTAAATACGTTATGCATCTCACAACAAAGTGTTGATACTGCACTAAAAAAAAAGAGATGGTGGACTTATAACGCCAGATAAAAGGGGAAAACACACTCCTACTAATAAAATCTCTGAAGCAGTCAGAAATGGAGTTAGAAGACACATATCTAAATTTCCTGCATATGAGTCGCATTACAATCGAGAAAAAACTAGGAAGAAGTACTTGGGTAACCACCTGAACATCTCAAGAATGTATCAATTATACTTAGAGGATTGTAAGGACAATGAGATGCCAAATGAAAGTATAGCTAAACAATGGCTATATGCAGAAATTTTTAACTACGAGTACAATTATTCTTTCAAAAGTCCAGATACAGATACATGCGATGTATGTGATCAGTTCCAGTTGCAACTTCAGAATGTTTCTATTATTGAAGAAAAGACAACCTTGCAAGAACATTATGAGAAGCATTTAGCAGACGCTACTAATAGATATGCTCTTAAATCTGAGGATAAACAACGATCACGACAGAATAAAACTGAAAAAGTTATTATGATCGATCTCCAAAAATGTTTACCTACACCTGAATTGCATAATTCTCAAAGCTTCTACTCTCTTAAGCTTTGGACTTACAACCTTACAATTCACGACTCAACAGCTCAAAAATGTTTCTGCATGATGTGGGACGAGAGTGTGTCTGGTCGCGGAGGAAATGAAGTGGCATCTTGTTTATTAAAATTTGTGAGCTCCTTTGTTACTAACGAAATTGAGCTACTTACAACTTGGTCTGATAACTGTCCTTCCCAAAATCGGAACTCGCAGATGATAATGTGCTATATTTGGATTCTTAAATCAATAGCAAATTTAAAAGTAATTGAACATACATTTTTGGCAAGGGGACATACTCACTTAGAAGCAGACGCTGATCATTCAGTAATTGAACGAGAACGAAAAAAACTTCCTCAGTTGCGCATAGTCACACCTTGGGACTGGCAGCAGGTGGTAAGATTATGCAGCGTCAAAAATCCGTTTACTGTCGTTAATATGGAAGTAGAGGATTTCAAAGATTTCAAGAAATTGTGTGAGGGTTCCAGTGCACCCTTTATTATGAAAAAAAAATCCGAAGACAACCAGGACTTCTTGATATCGAAAATAGTTCACTTCCAAGTCAGACAAAGCGATCCAGGGGTGATTTTTTTCAAAACTTCTTTTGATGAGATGAATTTTCGAAAACTGGATTTGAATCGAAGAAGCAAACGGAATACTCCAACTATTCCTGAAAATTTACGCCAAATACGATCTAACGCCAGGCCAATTTCTACCAAGAAATATAATCATCTTCAAAAATTATTGTTTTGGGTGCCTAAAACCTTCCACAATTTTTTCAAGAACCTACCTCATGGTGAAGGCGGTGAAGACAGCGACTAACTCGATCTAGTAATACTATAATATTGTATTGTAGAACGCTATTTTGTATCAGAGTATTTTGTTAATAAAGAACGTTATTGAATAATAAAGTAATAATATTAAATACCTAATAATCACAGCAAATTTCATGTTATTTTAATAAAATATTTATAAGAGATCTTATTTCATTCAGGACTTGACATTTTCTGCCTTCAAATAATTTTTCGTGCTACTGGACTTGACTTGATATCAAGTCCGTCGATTTTTCATTTTCTAAAAGAAAAACTATGTTAAGTCCAATTTTTTCCAAAAAATGAATTAATTTTAGAAATTTTTTTGTCTTGATAGAAAATGATTACTATAATTTATAAAATGCTCAGAATTCAATGTTCTATCGTGTTTTGTAATGGAGCTATAACCAAAACTGTTGTAAAAAAAACTTTAAAACGCTCTCCTGAACATTTAACATTTTGGACTTAACATAGTTTGCTTCTGAGGTACAGACATGGTAATGGACATCCTAAAAATGAAATTTCTGCATATTTTGTTCAAAATTTTGTTTTGGACCTACCCCCATTCCAATAATATAAACAATTCGATGATAATGTAGCAATCCTGGCATAAAAATTCTTTAAATCAAAGAAGTTAAGAGCACACATAATATTGCCACCCTTAGTTAAAACGTCCTAACTAGCAAATTGGTATTCCTGGAAAAATTAATATAAGTTTAATTATTTACTTCCAAAATATTTTAATTCCAAAGAATTGGTAACCATTAGAATAAACGCAAACTTGAACGAAATCCAGTGTTCCAAATGCTAACCATAGTTGATCAAAAGCTCCAAAAAATCAGCCAATTTCGTGCATTATTTATTGTGGTTTTAATTTTAAAATAAACTTAAAATTATTAATTTTAATTCTGGGGAGGTACCCCTCAGACCCCCCGGTCTCAGCAGTCTCCAATTTTTTTGAACTTCATTTACAGTAGCGACTCGTGCCGTTTTCAATGGCAGGGTACAAAATTAAATAAAAAAAGGCAAATTATTTTTATTTACTTAAAGTTATTATTTTTATAATGATTTATTGGAAAGTTGTTGACCCAGTACCCGGGCGGTAGGACGCCTGTAGCGACAAAAACCTAAATCATCGGCACTATTGACATATATAATAACCTATGCGTATCTGTGTGTGTGTTTGTCTGTAACTTCAAATAGAGCTGATAAACCAATCTCTCAGTGCGGCCTTTTAGGCCGCATAAAGGCAATCACGAATCACTGCGACTTTAAAACAAAATTTGTGCCTATCTGTTTGTTCACAACGCATCTTTCATTGGTTTATTGTTTAGTTACCAACCTAACAATAGTTTATGTGAGGCCTTTAGGCCGAACAAACATCAAAACAGTCGTGCACTGATAGAAAAGTAATCAATAACAGAATGAAAAAATGGTTCATATAAAAATGATTAAAACGACATTAATAGATCTACACCTTTTCCACCAGTAATTCAGAAATCGTCAACCGTTATTCAGATTTGTCAATTAATATTCTGAAATCGTCAACGGTTATTCAGATTTGTCAATTGCAATTCACGATTTCTGAATATCAGTTGACAAATCTGAATTACAATTCACGATTTCTGAACAGCAGGTGAGGTTTTCTAAATTACTGCTGGAAAAGGTGTAGAATGTGATTGCTATCGTTGTGCGGCCTATAGGCCTAACCGGAGGGGGATTAACGGATCAATTATGAGTTATAGACGCGGTTAGATTAATAAAAGAGTAATTGTAGGTACTTCTACATAACACCCTTCGTATTTGCGGTAAAGTAAGCTTGCAGAAGAGCATTAGTGTTATAACGAACGAAGTTCTTTCTTCAAATTTAGGGGGGGGGGAGGGAGGATTTAGTTAAAACAATTTAATTTCGCAAATCTAATATCTGGGGCCGGAGGGGAACCTGCTCATCATTGGGAACTCGTGGTTTGCATTAAATGGGGGGGGGGGGGTGACTAAAATTATATTTTTAACTTTTCAGTAAAGTCGTATTTTTAATCTGCGCTACCGTTTATGGTCCAAGCGACGTCGAATTGTCTGTTTTGGGAAAGGAGCGCCACTATCTTGGCATAATGAAGACAACGTTAGAACATCTACATCAAATAATTTTTCTTTTGAAAATCAAATTGTTAGTTAGGACGTTTTAACGAAGGACAGTAGAATATATCAAATGAGGCATCTATCATATAAGTACGGGCCCCCTTTTTTTAAATGCGATTTTTGTCCTTTTATCCAACATCGAACCTGCGTCTGTGTAAAATTTAAACTGTCGTAGGTACAAATATCTACCTTTGAGGAAATAAAATTTACGTATTATTATTAAATACAGGTACATTTCGCTGCCCCGCCCCCATCATGAATTTTTTAATGAAATTAGTGTCAAACGTTTGAGCTCAAATGAGCTTCCATAAAAATCGTTTGTACCGTTCGGGGAGGGTAGGGGGCTGTAGAAACGGCACCCCCCCCCTCCAACACGATTTTTAAAAAATAAAATTAGTGTCAATCAATAGAGAACCGTTTGAGCTCTAATGACGAAGCTCAAACGTTTGACACTAATTTTATTAAACAATTCGCGATGGAGGGGGGGTGTAGTAAAATGTCACTCAATTTCATAATCTTTCAAACGTTCTTATTTTTACCTTTGGGATAAAAACGAACGATGTAAATTGAAGAACTTTGGAGATCAAACGATTCCTGATCGATTGGTATTTAGTTTACTGGTATTGAAAAAAAATCATTTCTTAAAAAACATTTATACAACCACTTTTAAAATTGTTCTAAAGAATTGAAATTATATTAAAAACCTTTGAAGCTGAAACGACAGGAATTGAAGCTTATTGGAGCTCAAACGACTCTCGCTCGATTGGCATTTGTATTATTAATAAAATCACATTAAAAAAAGCATTTCTACAGCGTTAGAATCCGCGATGGGGGGGGGGGGGGTGTCGAAATATACCTAAAAATACATAGATCCTCGCTTACTTTCTACCTTTTTTCGCCTCTTCGCATACAAACCATTTTTAATTTAACTCATACGTGATGTGCGGCATAAAGGCCGCAAAATGGTGTTATTACCATCAGTATAACTTATAAACTATATTTATTTATATTGTCACGCCATCTACCTCTAACAAAATTGTGTAACGTGTTCTGACCATGGTTAGAAGTAAACTCCTGCAAATTTTTAAGTGATAATCACTTCAAATTTCAGCTTTGCAGGATGGGTTTGCAACATATCGTGGAGAATGAATGTGTGAGTGAGTGGCGTTATGGATCTGACTTTATTATTATTTTAATTAATATTATTTAGTTTTTTAATTTTTTTTACAAATGTTTTCAAAATTATTTCAATTTTTGTATCTCGTTTACGCGGATGAGTAGATTAACGAGATTCCAAATTCTCTAAAATATGAAATCTAACCTAACTACTAGCGGTCATGAGGGGGGGGGGGGAGCTAACCATTAATCTGTACCAAGTATATTATTATAATAGTTTTCATTATTTATTTTAAAAATATAGTAAGCACGTGGTTATCTAAAAATTCGATTATATATGAATAATTCACTCCAGTAAACAGTCAAAATTTAACACAGTAGGTTTTTGGCTCTTAAGCTTTATAAAACTAAAGTTTTACAATTTTGAGTTTTATTATTGAAAATTTAAATCTGCAAGTGTATACATTTTATCACCTAGTGCTTAAATTTGAACTGCTTTCACCGTCATTATTTTGACATGGTTAATAAAAATTTGTTAATAAAAATTTATATGACTCTCTGAATGCAAATATTATGAAACTATTAATTTTTAGAACTACTACATATATATTATAGGCATTTACACTCAGGTTATTATTCGTATATGTTGTCTAACCTTGAAAGGACTTTTGAAAAAAATTTTGTGTGTATGTAATTTGTGCAGAAAATTTGAATAGTGCTAAAAAATAAGGTAATTAACTGTATTAATATATATAATACAAATATTAGTCTTTAATGTTTAATTTGAGAGCGTTTAATAAATTCAACTTCGGGAAGAGTCGATAATAAAGTAAAATAATTCCCCAATCCGTTTTTCTGATGTTCTTTCATATGAAAGACCGTTCACAGAAAAAATTCGAAACATTTAACTAAATTATTTTTGCAGCTTGTTTACCTTGGTTGTACGGCCTAAAGGCCGCATTGAGGGATACGGTTTAACAATGTATGTTGACTTGTTAATTTTCAAAATTTATTTTAATACAAATAATTTCAATATAATTATAGTTACAAAATCACATATTTTCTCACCTACATAAATAATGTTGAATATTATGGACACAAGATATTTTAGTTGTCGGAGTCGCGACGCTGATAAGTAACGAAATAAATTTATTTTAAAGTTAACACCCCGGAGTGTGGGATAATTTCGTGTGAGAAAAAGTACTGGGGTCATAAATTTGACCTGAACTCAGATTTGTTTATCAAGTTAATTCCAGTTTAAGTAAGAAAACCAATTTGTGCACTAAAATTAACATCTTAAGACTAATATATCTGTCATCACTTGTCCTAATGGATTTACTTGAATATAAAAATTGGTCTATTTTAATTGAATATTTCTGTGATTGGCTTTCTTAATTTGCGTTAATTCATGTAATTACAATGATTATTAATTTTTATTTGTTAATTTATTGATTCTAAATATATTAATCAATGATTTGCCAATGTTTTTAATTGTTTGATTGTCTTTTGAGATTCATTCGGGCGAGAATCGCATGATTCCCATAACGATAATAAAAATTTTTAAGTAATATTTTGAGACAGTTGGAGTGGTTATATCCGGGAGGCGTATCTAGACTAATTAAGGTTAAAGTGTAAGCAATAATAATAAAACTAATTGATTTTGTCTGAGATATACAGGGTGGTTGCTACAACATTGCAAAAGCAGCTATTCAAGACCTCGGTTGGGAAGTTACTCCACATAAATACGTCCTATTTTTCTGATCTTGCTCCATCAGATTTTCATCTTTTCCGCTTTCTATCCAATAATCTCCGCGGAATCTTATTTAATAACGACGTTGCTCTTCAATATTGGCTCGACGACTTCTTCACCTCCAAACGACCGGATTTCGGGAAGAGCACGTTAAAATCCACCTCCCATATCCCAATGCCTTATAAATATTGGGAAAGTTGACGGTTAATATACTAGTATACCCACTGTTAAAATATTTCCCGAGAAAAATTAAAAACATTTTGAAAAAATCGACTTTAAAGTTCGAAAAATTTACACATTCCGAGACGCGCATTCTGTGGTCGGTACGCGTAGAAAGATTTTTTTAATTAGTTTTTTATGAAAGTAAATTTAATACCATTTATGAATTGAAAATTGAAAAGCGCACTCCATCAGTCCAATTTTTGACCAGTTTTTCCAATATTTCTGGCCTTAATACATAAATGGCTTGTTGAATATTGACCTCCAATGCTTCCAGAGTTGTTGGTTTGTTAGGATAAACCATGGATTTAACAAACCCCCAAAGAAAATAATCTGGAGGAGTCAAATCAGCGCCGTAACGAGCTCTTCTGGCGCCTGAGGCAAATTTGAATATATGCGCCCCCCTCCCAAAAGATTCCTATCATTTTGAAAATTTTAAACTATTTTTTATTGGGTTTTGTCGTGGTTTAGCGCCCCCATTGCGACGGTGTTCGCTTAGAGTAATGAAAACAAATGGATGCTTACCAGGAACTCATTTAGGCTGCCGGGAGCGGGGTGTCTGAGGGGTATGGAATACCCCCCAGGTACACTTAATTTATTGCGAAAGAAAAACTTTTACGTCTCTCGGTATTAACCACTTCACCCGATAATACGCACGGGTGCGTGCAAAATGCATTTAGTTACAAATAACCCGCGGGTGAAGTGATTAAGAAGAACGGTACTGGGAAAATACTCCTCTGCCGGATTACAAACAAAAATTGCAAAGATTCAATGAAAAATAATAAATTTTGATGGTTCTCTGAATAATGGCAAGTGTACCTGGGGGGTATGGCCCCCAGACCCCCGGTCGTGTAATATCGATTTTTATCATTGGGAACTTCTGAAGATATTATATAAAATACGCATAGTATGTCAGAATCACCGTTTCCATGGTAACGTAACGGATTATAGGTAGGAATTTTTCTTTTCAATTTAAATATATTTGAATAATTGTCGCGATGATGACGTGATATTTTACCGGTTTCCCAGTCAGTTAAAGAGAAATGAAAAAGAACGCGGAGTTGGAATCAACTTTCCTGAAATCCCCAGTCTTATCATTGGACCAAATATGAAGAGGAGAAAACTCTCTACAAAACTCTCTTCAAATTTGAAGTAAATCCTGAAACCTCGTTTTATTTTGTTTACCATCGATGGTAAAGTTTAAATGTACGAAATAATTATTCAGAATATGAATTATTCAAAACCTTTTTCAATTGTTTTCTCTGGATTTTATTTCATAAATACTTAGTACGATGTAGGCAAATTTTGTTAATCTGTTTTATAGAGAATTTTGTACTCATCAATTTTGATTTGATGATAATTTTCTCTAAAAATGAAGGTAAGCGAATTATAGGCGAAAAATTACTGTAGACGATTAAAATCCCCACTTTGGGAAAAGGCCGGCAGGGAATTTTAGGCGATGTTACAAATAAAATCTCGGTCAAATCTTTCGAATTCAGTCAAATTTGAATATATGCGCCCCCCCTCCAAATAAAAAAAAAGATTCTTATCTTTTTGAAAATTTTAAACTATTATTTATTGGGTTTTGTCAATGTTTAGCGCCCCCATTGCGATGGCGCCTGAGGCAAAAGCCTCAGTCGCCTCACCCTTGCTACGGCGCTGGGTCAAATCACACGATCTTGGAGGGCAATTGATACGACCATTTCTTGAAATAATGTTGTCACCAAATTGTCATTTCAATCAATCGATGGTTTCGGTAGCTGTGTGGCACGTAACAGCTTCATATTTGAACCATAAGTTGTCGATGTTTAACTTTTGGATTTTTGGAAAGAAAAATGTATTGAACATGTGTCGATATCTCACACCATTTACCGGGATCCACGTCTTTACGCCTAAAACTTTTACGCCTAACACACTTACGCCTAAGTCAATACGCCTAATCCTTTACGCCTAAAGGAATTTATGCCTAATGGTTTTAATGCCTAAAACTTGAACGCCTAACGCAATTACGCCTAATCCTTTACGCCTAAAACATTTACGCCTAATGCTTAAAATTAATTTTCTAAAAATCGTACAAACATAAAAAAAATTTAAGAGCCGAGATAATATGAGATTTATAGTAAAAGTTTATTAATAGTACAAGCCCTTACTTCTAAAGAATTTATACTTAATCAATTTTTTAATGTTTACCAGTTGATACTTATTTTCATAGTTTATTATTTTTTCAATAATTCACAATAATTAATTAATCGTAATAATAATTTATTTAAAAGCAAAAAAAGTACAAATGTTAAACAGCTTAAAGCTCAAAGTTGTGCGCGATGCCTCGAAGGTAAACGTCGATTTCGAAGTTCAATGGACCTAGACCATCCCCATAGGACTCCACGATTCTCTTGATGTTGGCAGCGGTTGTTCGGTAGCGCACACGACCTGTTGGAGGTTCCAATCCTGCAACGTACTGCTCAATTTTCAATTCGTTTGCACTCTGTTCCATTTTTAACACCTCTATAAATTTCCAAATAGAGGGATGGCATGCACTCAATAAAGAATGAAAACTCCGGTGCCAACCTTCAACCGAGTTGTTTGTCTTGGGAGGTCATTCAAACTGGCCTCGTAACAGTTCCAGAGTTGGATGGAACCAATCTTGGGTTTTTTTCGGGTTCCGTTGTTACGAAGCCGGCCAATCCAGTTATCCTCAAAATATTCAAGGAAAGGATCGAGAATATCTCCATTATCAACATAAAATGGAGATTCAGTTAATTGTACGAATGCCATAACTACATCATCGGGAGGGACGAAAGCAAGTGCAGCCAACTTTCTTCCATGAAGAGAAAAATCTGGGTTCTCCATATTGGCATATTTTTCTCTGCGGCGTCAATACCTGAGATCAGGTATTGACGCAATTTTTCGCCACAAACTTTGACTAAAGTGGAAGAAACAACCCCTGTTCTGTGAATTAGGAAATACGTGTTGAAAAGCGTTAATCTGAGCCTTCTCGAAATCTGTTATGATGGCAGTTGGAGCAAAGTTTGGTTTTATATTCTTTAGTCCCTCAAGAACTCGGACGTAGGTCTGCTGTCGCTTATTTGGCAAGAGACAGAATACAGAAGGAATCACATTGTGCTACTTGACACCATGAATTGTGAAAAGTTGCTCAAATAATGGCGGCACAGTCTTGAAAGTACCATCAGCGTACATATGGCTACAACTTGCCATCAAATCTAAACCCAATTGAGTACCGAATATTAAAATGTGATCTTCTTCAGGTCCACTGTCAAAAATAAGGAACTGCTGAATGGTTCCATTCGAATTAAATTCGGTGACATAATCTGGAATTTCAAGTTCCGTAAGGTTCGAAGGTGTTGGAAGTGCAGCCCCAGCCACTTGACGCGCTCTTTGAATGTTGCGCTTCAACCGATCTTTCGAAGGAAGTGCGGCTTTTACCGCAGCTGGAAGTCCAATACTGGTTGCGGCAATAATCTGGCAGCGGCGGCTCGTGACTTTTGCATTTGAGGAGGCTAATTTTACAGCTTAACTACCTTATAAAATAAAACTTACAAAAAAATTTAATAAAATATTATTTAATCTGCGGTAGACACGTGTTTCGAGCCCGTTGGCTATCTTCAGTACTGTGTACAATGGAAAAAATTGTTCGATGAGTGCAGAGTGTTTTTTGGAAAAAATGCTGTACAATATAAAGATTAATATTATTTTAAGTCATTCGAAATTTATGAAGCTTTAAACGTAAGAGGTATACGGCGATTTTTAGTATTCGCGAAGTGATCGATGATATTCTCGTAGAATTCATTATTTCGAGACAATAAGGTAACGAATTCCTTTTCAATAGACATTACCGCGACGTTACTTAACCGATTTTGGTTCATCGTATTACGAGTGTAAGTTTTAATACGTTTTAGTGTGGAAAAACTTCTTTCAACCGAAGCCGATGTTACCGGTATGGTGACGACCACACATAAAAGTTTATAAAATTCAGGCATACAACTGTGTAAATCATTTTTGAAAGTAAAATCTAATATCTCTGATGGAGTCCTACATTGTCCAAACATTTCGGGGTCATTATATGCTACCGATAATTCATTTTTGAGTTGGATTTGATCAAAAAATGGATACTGCTCTAATAGACTATCTAATAAATTTTGAGGAAAGTTTTTCCTATAATCCGAAAATTTAGCAAATGTTAATAGATCAAAAAATTTTAATTTATGTAAGTCTGCAAATCTAACTTCAATTTGCACGATAACCGTATCCAAAATTTCCGCAAAAATTTGTTTATAACTTTGACGCATATCTGGTAAATCAAATGTCGTTTTTCGTTTTTTCTGAGCCGGCTCGCAATTTAATTCTAAACTGTTAAATATGTTGTCAAAATACAAATCATCACTACGGTATCTGTGCAGAGTTTCGATTAATTTTGTTAAACGACATTTGGCGAAATTAATATCGGTTAGTTTACTTTGTAAAATTGAAAATACTACGTCTGTCTGTTCAAAAATTAATTTAAAAGTTTCTAATAATAAGCAAAATTTTGATTCATTTAAATATTGTCTTAAACCTACCGCTTCTCTAATAGTTTGAGAGTCGTTTTTAAAATCATCGCTGTCGATTATAAAATTAAATACGTCAATTAATTGTTGTTTTCTTAATTGCACTGTAAATACTGCTCGCGAGGTAAAATTCCAACGTGTAGCAACGTTTGTCGGTAATTTACTGCCACAAATTTCATTTAAAACATTCGTCCGTTTGGTCGATTTTGAAAAAATCCGTTCAAATTTGAAAAAAAAATTCGGGAATCTTTATTCGAATTACATGCCTTACTCAAAACTAAATTTAACGCGTGAGCATAGCAGTGCGTAAAAAGTGCTTGAGGTGCAATCGATTTAATTTTGCTTTGTAAACCGTTTAAATGACTTGCCATAACTGCTGCGCCATCATATGTTTGAGCTATTAATTTATTTTTAAAATCATATTTGTCGCAACGAGAGATTAAAAAATTAAACAAATCTTCCGCGGTCCGACCTGAAGAAACATCATAGAAACCTAAAAATCTTTCTACGACTTGACCGTTTGTAACGTACCGAGCTACAATTGAAAGTTGCGAAACGCAAGAAATGTCCGTCGTTTCATCTACTTGCCACGAGAAAAATTGAGAATTTTTTATTTCTGCATCTATGTGTTCATTTAAAATAAATGACACGCAATCTATCAAGTCATTTTGAATTGTTTTTGACGTCCCGGAAAAAATATTACCACTTACAAATTTATTAAAATTTTGATCATATTTACTAAATAGCGCAATTAATTCTTTATAATTTCCCCGATTAACCGATGTTGCTGTTTCATCATGACACCACGGAAAGCCAAATCTTGGGATGCCAAAAATATTGTCAAGTCAATTAATCTTTTTAAATTATTTCGATTTTCCCTAACCTGATCATTGTATAATGAAATCGAATTTAGACGTTCGCTGTTTAATGCAGTTGCTATATTTTCTTTTCCAAATAATTTAATTTTACACGACGAAGAAATATGTTCTTTTGATTTTGTATGACGTTCAATACAACGAGATAAATTTTTCATATCGGAAAACCCGATTTTTGACCAAACTGAATTATCCGCTGAAAAAAGTAAACACGGCCAACAATACAACTTTTCTTGTTTAACAGAACCTGTTAACCAAGCACATTTATTGTACCATTCAGTGTTAAAACCCCGATTTTGCCTTTTATCCGTGTATTTAAGTGTAATAGAATTTGGACGGGGTTTCATTACAATATTTGCAATATAAACTTTGTTATCATAGCTTAATGAACTAAAATTATTATGTACTAGCCAATGTACAATATCATCGCATTGTTTGATTTCGCATAATCTATCCATAATAATAACTAATTAAAAATAATAACCAATTTAAAAATAGTCTCAATAATAAAATTAAAAAAAACCTGTATTTTGGTCACAAACTTGAAAAATGTAGCACACTTTTAGAAGTTCACATACAAGTGATTTATATTTAGAACATATGCATGATAATGCAAAGATTTGCAGGTGCATTTGATAATACACCCACGCATAATGAGGGCAGCCTCCAAAGCATGAAAAATAATTATATTCATGCATGTAGTAAAATAACACATAATAGTATGCGCTTATGTTACAAGCTTATTACTTACAATTCATCTATTAGTCGCTCATTTTAATCATAGATCTTACTAAGCAGTAGCCTCTATGACGTAGGTATCTCGAACGTAGAAGATTTATAAGAAAGAGTAAAGATTTATACCGTATTCTGGGTTGCCTAACTCTGTGCTAATCAAGTAATAATATAAAGAAAGGCTAGCCTCTGGATATGTAGGTACTATTTCGAATTTATTTCAAGCGTAAGCCAAGTTCTTAAGCTAATTTCATTATTAAATTAAATTTTGTTTTAAACAAATTCAAAAAAAATTAAAAATTGGAAAAAATACTAATTTAAAACGAAATATAAATAGCAAGTCCGTCCAACAATTTGAGAGGAGGCTAAGCCTCCCTTGCCTCCATTGACAAACCGCCGCTGAATCTGGTGAGGTGTGTCTTGACTGTCCCGAGCTTTATCCTTCATTTCTGCCAGGACTTGCCGGGTCTTGACCTCCGCTGCCCGTGGTACGTGGTTGTGCTCTTCAGCACTCTCATAAACGATTAATTCACCTTTTGTGTGAACAACGGCTAGACATTTACTTTTGTTGTATTCTACACATTTCCAAAAAATTTTATCGTTAACATTCCTGTTTTTGGTATACACGAAGCTTTTGTGTAGTAATTGATCATTCCCTTTTCGACTTTTGATAAACGTAAGAACCATTTTTATTTTAAATTTAATCAGGGCTAGGAATGAGTTACTTTTATTACTAAAAGTTATGTAGGTCTTATATAGTAACCAAGTAAATTAATTTCTTACCAACAAAAAAAAATTTAAAAAAAATTAAATTTTCAAATTTGATTTTTTAATTTCAGTGAAAAACAAAAACATTTGCGATTATTTAAAAAAAAAAGTAACAAGACGTAACCGTTTTGAACATAATAAAAATAAAAGCCAAAATTCCATCAAAATCGGAGCAGTGGTTTTATGTTTGTACGATTTTTAGAAAATTTTAAGCATTAGGCGTAAATGTTTTAGGCGTAAAGGATTAGGCGTAATTGCGTTAGGCGTTCAAGTTTTAGGCGTAGTCGGTTTTAGGCATTACAACCATTAGGCATAAATTCCTTTAGGCGTAAAGGATTAGGCGTATTGACTTAGGCGTAAGTGTGTTAGGCGTAAAAGTTTTAGGCGTAAGTACGTGATACCCATTCACCGTAACGGTAGCTTCTTCTTAATTTCGAAAGAAATATGAACCGATGATGTTCACGTTTTTAGTTTTTTAGTTTTTCTTTACTTCTGGCAGCGCCTCACTGTCGGAGCTTAGCCTTTGCTTCGTCTTACTCGACTCTCTTCTTCTTCTTCAAGTGCCGTGCCTGATTTCAGACGTAGGCGACCTCTCTCCTATGTAAGTATGTGTTGTGCGTTTGAAGTATTATCACACACATAGGGGACCTACTGCTTAACGCGGGCTCCGAACCGCGGGAAGTGTATACACTTCATCTCCAGAGAGGCTGGACCAGGCAGATTACACCTCGATGGTTTGCCATTGCCTTCCGAGGGGAGACGGTCAGAATAAAGTTTTACTGAGCCCGGAGTTGAACCAGGTATTTAGCATTAGCAGCAACGCACTTAACCGCTAAGCTGACGACCGTCTCTCGACTCTCTATTTCGTTTTTTTTCTTGGTTCACACTGGAGTTTAGTTTCATCTTTATCGGCTATCCGCCTGGGCAGAGAACTTGGGCATTTGTATTACTTAGTTATTGATTATTTTGATTTTTTCATTTCTCGCTGATGAAACCATATCGTCAATTTCACTTTATGGATAAAAAGAGGTACAAACAGATACAAACGATTGAGACTATTTGGATTCCAAAATTCAAAATGGGGGGGGCGAAATGGTAGCAAAACGAACTTTTACAATTTCTCAAAAATGAAAGAGGTACAAACGATTTAGACTATTTTGGACCCGAAATTCGAAATTTGGGGGGGGGGGGAGGACGAAATGTACATGTAGAAAAATTACATAAACGAGTTTTGTCAAGTTATAATATCCGACGGATATTATGCACGACGTCTTAAAATGACGACGCATTCTAGCCAGATACCGTAAAACCTTTTCGACCGATTTCGATGCGACCGGTGCCGAACGACAACCAAAGGTTCAATTCTTCACTTAGTGAAGAATTTTCACCGGCTTCGCAAAAATAAAGAATTGTAAAATTGTGGTTTTTTTGTAAAAATTTGAGCTATTGTGACCACAGGGGTGTTCCAGTGGGTCTCGCTTATACCGGCGATTTGTATGCTGCATTTTTTAGTTCTTCTTTCTCTATATATGTAGCTTGCTTGTCTTTAATAGGCCTCTAATTTTCCAGGTTCCTATAGTTAATGCCTGCGTTTTGATTAAATTCAAAGTGTGATTTGATTGGGGGACTTTTTTACCTTCAGAATATTTATCCTTGAAAATGGTCCGGACCAAAACATACTTATTTATTATTGCTTTATAATGGAGGATACAAACTTCAGATAACTTTTCTTCTGATATTTTCATTGACGTGAGAAAATGCTATGTTGGACCCAGTATGCGTGCAGAATTTCAGGACCTATCATAATTTTGCAAAGCAAAACCTTGTTGCTCTGTTTTCATGAGTTGCGCTTTCTTCTGTTTGTTTGCCTTACAAAATCGTAATCATCTCAATTTATTTCAAGTACCTACTAAATCTATTCTACTACAGTAACAATAGATATCCGTTTTATAGTCAACTAACCAAGTGACATTGAATGACCGCAAAATGATCAAAATATCTGGTAATATTAGTTAGAAAAAAAGGAGAAAATTCGAGTGAAGTGTATTTTTTGATTAATTCTTGTTCGAGAGAAGTTTTTGATTTATGATTTTGAATTTGTCCTTGGTAATTTCTTCTTCTATGAATAAACTCCATGCGTTGACCCGAATGTTGGTTTGGCATCTTTCTTTAGCATAGCTCGAAGAAACGTGAATATCGTGTTTGAGATATTATAAATCATGATAAGTTTAGAATGCATAATATATTGTTTAATGGAAGATTTTGATGTACTCAATTTACTTCTGGTAGAGTGAGGTAATGTAGTACATACGAATATGAAATGAAACCGCCAATGTCAGACCGAAGTGCTTAGAGAATTAACTTCCTTCGATCATTTGCGAATTACTGTCATCCGCTTTCGAATTGTTGTTAGTGGAGGAGTGTCCGAATTGTAGTCATTGTATACAAGTTTAATTTAATGTTCGTTTTAAATTTGTATGACTAAAAATATTGAATAAACCGTGTTAATAAAAAAAGACACAACATTTCCATTTTGATGTTTTGTTGTGCCGTCAAGCGTATAAACAGTTCAAATGTGATATTTTAGAAATATATTTATCTACTAGGTACCGACTACAATTTCATTTTAAAATACAGGTAAGTTTAAATTTTAAATTTTTTTCCCGACTTTATTTCCAAATAAGGTTTCTTGTTATATTACTTTGTATAGAAGCCTAAAAAGAAAATTAAAATCATTCTATTACGTTGCCCTGATACAAAAATAAGAATTTTACAAAATTTTCAATTTCTTAGTATCGTTTATGGAGAAACCCAAACGAAGGTTATTAAAGTATAATTCTGTAAACAAGTTTAATTTTGATTTTCTGATGTTACTTTTTAGATATACATTTGTGGTTTTTATTCAAATAGAGAAATTAAGTGGTTCTCTGTAATTACATGTATATGGGTCAAACAAAGAGTAAAATCAAAGTTGAAAAATAAACATTTTAAAATTAATTTACCAATATTATTCGAGTATAAACATTTGCAACAAACACTTGTTATGTCACAATAATTCTAACGAATAAATTACCACTATAATAATTATTATATAAACATAATATAAACTGTAAAAACATCATCAATATTAAATTATAGTAAATTACCACTACAAAATAAAAATTTGAATATTTTAAATATACCTACCATAATATTTATGCTAATAATTATTTCGTAGTAATATCGGGTTGATGCATAAATTCGTAGCGTTTTTTTAAATTTTAAATTTATTTTTTAAATATAAAACATGCATAAATAGTCCACTGCATTTAGGATTTTGATACGGAATAATTCATACAAAACGTTTTAGTGTGTTTTTGGCTTTAATAGGGTGTTCTAAATAGTTTCTCAAAAGTCCCCAAAGATTGGGTGTCCGCTAAAGTTTTCAGGGCCTGAAAACGGCTGAAATTTCAGTGCCAAAATTAATTTTTGTGAATATCTCAATTTCTATAGGATTTAGGTAAAAAATACATCAGATAAAAAAGTAAGCTGAGGAAATTTTCGAGAAATTACTAAGATAGACATTTTTTCATATAAGCAACCGTATCCACGATACACGCGAGTGAAATGTCATCTGAAAGCAGGTAAGTATAATAATGCCTTTATTGACGGAATAAATCCTTATAACTATATACAAAAATCAATACAATACAAAAACAAATACAAACAAAGAAACTAGTTAATAAAATAATACAACAAAAAGAAAAAAAAATAATAATAATACTACAAGAAACACCTATATGCGCAGATAGCATCTCGTCTTAGATTTGAACTGCGCCAGAGAGTTCGTAAAGAAGTCAGCATCGGACTTGTTGGCAAGATTTTGTATTGCCGAAACAGGCGAGTGCATCCCATAATTCGTCCTGTGGAAATCCGTCAGGAAAAGGTCTGGGTTCCGGACCACGCAGGGATGGGCCCAAAAATTAAATTTAAGCAGTAAAGCCGGACAATCAATTTTGTTGTTCAACAATTTAAAGAGGAAGCACAAATCTAGATACTTCCTCCTATTATCCATTCGAGACAATCCAAGATAACTCAGCAGCAGGTAATGCTGCTGCAGGTATAGTAATATAATATAATTTTGAAGGCAAGGGAAGGGTTTTAGAAAAAAATGTTATTCTATATTTCGTTTTAGATTTGCTCACTTGATCGATTGAGAGAAAAAAAATTTTGAAATTGGAAAATTTCTTCAAAAAATGTAACATATTTTTCGATTTGAGCTCTTCGAAAGGACCGTTATGTTGTGGATGGATTTTTAACAATCACGCTCGTCGATTGCCGACGAATACACGTTGAACATATTAAATTTTCCTTTCGTTGTGAACCTTTTTTCTCGCCAAAACATTACAAATTCATGCATGTTTATTGTTTTATTATTTTTATTATTCGTGGTAATATTTTGGCGAGAAAAAAGGTTCACAACGAAAGGAAAATTTAATATGTTCAACGTGTATTCGTCGGCAATCGACGAGCGTGATTGTTAAAAATCCATCCACAACATAACGGTCCTTTCGAAGAGCTCAAATCGAAAAATATGTTATATTTTTTGAAGAAATTTTCCAATTTCTTTTTTTTTTCTTTCAATCGATAAAGTGAGCAAATCTAAAACGAAATGTAGTACAACATTTTTTTCTAAAACCCTTCCCTTGCCTTCAAAATTATATTATATTACTATGCGTACCGGCTTTCAGATGACATTTCACTCGCGTGTATCATGGACACGGTTGCTTATATGAAAAAATGTCTATCTTAGTAATTTCTCGAAAATTTCCTCAGCTTACTTTTTTATCTGATGTATTTTTTACCTAAATCCTATAGAAATTGAGATATTCACAAAAATTAATTTTGGCACTGAAATTTCAGCCGTTTTCAGGCCCTGAAAACTTTAGCGGACACCCAATCTTTGGGGACTTTTGAGAAACTATTTAGAACACCCTATTAAAGCCAAAAACACACTAAAACGTTTTGTATGAATTATTCCGTAGTTTGCTTGATTTTTTGACTAAAAGCAGTGGACTAAAACTAATCTAAATTTATTGTCTATTCAACGATAATCAAATTTCTTACTTGTCATCCTCAATGTAGTCTACGAACTTTACTATATTTCTATGGGTCAGTTTCTCGGTCAGTTTTATTAAAATGTCTATCTCACGTTTGATTTTGAATTGGTTTTTAGGACTTTGTGTATTCTTAAAAACCTTGGCGGCAAACGTTTCCAACTTATAATTCTAAAATTCATTAATTTCAAAATTCATGATGGAAAAGACTTTTAAAATCACTTACTTTTGTAAACACCTTATAGACATTCTAGAAATGTCCAGATCCAAGAATTCCAACTGTAATGTAATTCGGGATTACGGGTAATTTGTGGGAACTCATTTTTAATCACAAATTACGAATTTTTTAAAAAATTCAAAAACTTTTTTTCTTTAATAGGTTTAAGACTACAATTAATGTAATAAACTTAAAAACTAATAATATATAAAAGAGCTTGTCTGTTTGTTTGTTTGTTCGCTATACGTTCCTAGACCCTTGGACCGATCTCAACCAAATTTTGCACAGTTATTTTGTAGGTCCAGGCGCAACTATTCGTGCATAAATGGAGAAAAAATTCGAGCGGGGAAAAAAGTTATTCGCTTTTTTCGATAAATCAAATCACAAATCTTGCAAACAAAAAATTTAATTTGTCAAAAATCGAAATATTCTGACATACTGTCAGTGATTCAAAATACTGTCAACAGATGGCGGGATGGCGGCTTTAATTCGAAAAATGAAAACCACTAACAAATCATTATATTAGAATTTAGTAATTTCAACGCTCAAAATAATACAAATAATTACAAAGAACAGAATGCCGCGAATAAGACCGGAGCACTTTAGGTCGCAGAACTCGCCGGAATTGTGCAAGAAGACTAAGAAATGTTACGTTGAATACTCATCGAACTGCTTTCCCGGAAAGTCCGAAATTGTGCAAAGTTTGATTTGAGTTTCTTGAAATTGAACCGGCACTCCACGGTAAATTTTCAAAAATGAAGAACTTTTAACGATCAAATTATTGTGAAAATTGTTGTGACATAATTAAAATGTCGGCTCCAACGAATTCTATCCGTTGACGGCGAAATATTTGAGATGGGGGTTCGGGGGCGACGGAGAGAGAGCAAAAACCATCACTTCCGACTTCCCAAAAACGAAGAATTTTAAAATTGCGTTTTTTTGAAAATCTGCAGCAATCTTTCGAAACTTGGAAATTTTAGCATCGCAATACGCGAGGCATCAAATTGTAAGAATTAATTCATAACGCGACGATGTAATTGGTTCAATATTTGACGTGGTAAAAGGGCGAAATGATTTCTGCAATTTGGAAAATAAAAATTTATTTTTGCCTTTAATACGCCGAGGAGACAAATATAAATCGAAAATGTCGAATGAAATTTTCTCGAAAAAAATTCGCTTTGCAACGAAAATACACATTTTGCATATTTTAAATTTTGCCCGAAATCGCCTCTGATTTTGATTTTCAATTTTCACGACGACACTAATTTGCAAATGCTGCCGTTATTTGTCGTTTTTCGTCAACTGTCGTCATGTGCTAAATTAAAGACCGTTAATAACCGTATCCGAAGCCGATTGCTTTTTCTAAATTATCCGTCGTTTCTTTGTGAGAGACCCATTTAAGTGAAAATTGTGTAAAAACTTTGGACGTACTATGTAGCGCTCTTATTTACCGGCCGATCTTTAATTTTTACGACGCAACGGAAGCGTATCGCGACGCTCTATCATAACATTCCTTCGTATTTTCAACGCCGAAGGTGTTAAACCGAATTTAAATTTCAAAATTATTTTTTCAATGGGATAGCCTTGCAAATTTTTCGAAAAAAAATTACGCTCCGATAATTATATATTAACGCCGAAAATGGACGGGCAAACCGTTTTTGGGAATTATAACACAAAAACGTACTCTAAACTTCTTCTTCGGTTTACATTACAACTGTTTTTTACATTTACTTTACTTTAGGTCGCAGAACTCGCCGGAATTGTGCAAGAAGACTAAGAAATGTTACGTTGAATACTTATCGAACTGCTTTCCCGGAAAGTCCGATATTTGTTGACTTGAACTTTTTCATATATTTTATGATTTTTATTGCTAAGTTGTGGTTGGTGATTTATTTGTTGATCCATGGTGACGGATCTATTATGGTCCGCCCTGTGAGGCAGACCCTAATTATATTCTACCATATATTCCATATATTCATATATTCTACTGCATTGTTTATGATTGACTCCCAACGTTCTGGCAGTTTTCCGATTCCATTAAATTTTCCGATTCATTAAATGAGATTTCGCGGAAATTGTTGGATAGGGAGCGGAAAAGATGAAAATCTGATGGAGCAAGATCAGGAGAATAGGGCGGATATGGAATAACCTCCCAACCAAGGTCTTGAATAGCTGCTTTTGTAATGTTATGCGTATGCGGACGGGCATTATCATGCTGCAAAACCACTTGATGCCGTCTTGCCGGTCGTTTTCTTGAATTGCAGCCTCCAGGCGACGCAGTTATTGACAATGATGAATGAACCTCAGAAGTGATGGTTACATTCCTGGGAAGCAATTCATAGTAGATTACTTCATTGTTTATCTCACCAGATGGACAACATTACCTTGCGTGGATGGGCACCAGCTTTTGCACGAGGATTTGCTTGTTTGTTAGGGCTCAGCCATTCCTTTCTGTTCTTGATGTTGATGTAAAGGCACCATTTTGGGTCACCGGTAACAATTTGGGACAAAAACGGCCGATGTTGTTGACGAGCTAAACGATGACGAGCAAGCAAAGAAGTACAAATGCTAACACGCTGATTTTTCTTGTTTTCGCTCAAAACATATGGTACCCAAACACCCAACTTTTGAACTTTACTCATGGAATACAAATGTCGTACGATAGTTGATTGATCACAATTCATCATATTGCCCAATTTCCGAGTTGATTGACGTGGATCATCACGAATTGAAGCATATAATCGGTCTTCATCAAAGCCGGATGGTCGCCCTGAACGTGGGAAGTCATTCATATCAAAATTCCCCTTTTTGAAACGAGAAAACCATTTTCGTGCAGTACTTTCCACGCTGGCGTTCTCTCCGTAAACGGCACAAATGGTTCCAGGGGCCTCCGATGCCTTAACTCCTCGGTTAAACTCAAACAAGAGGAAATGTCGGAAATATTAAATTTTTTTGTACTTGACACTTCATTTTCTTTAGTCAACTATTACCCCTAACTTTCTACAAAATTGAAAAATTTAACAAGTATTCAATAAAACAATACTATGATATTAAAATGACATTGGTATTTCAAAATCAAATTTGTTTCCAAACGAGGGGTGTGCCACTGCGTAAATAGGTGAACATTTTATTAAATTGTATTTAAGAAATTCGAGAAATACATTAAAATACTATCAAATACGTGTAAATACATTTAAATCCTTGTAGATATTTGTAAATACATTGAGATACGCGTAAATACTACATGTGAATAAACCTGCATTAGCTATTTTTTTTATCCCAACATTATAATGTGCTTCCAGGCACTTGGTTGGACATTATGTGGTGCAATCTGAATAATTTGAACCCACGGTAATACGAATCCCCAGAATTCAAACTCAATAAAATTATCTACAAAATTTTCGAAATTAAATTAATTTAGTTTAACTAATTAATGTAAGTTTATTTAAATATTTTTAATTACTTACAGATCAAAATAAATTTTAAATGTATTTTTTTAAATAAAAATTTAATTGCAATTTATAATTTTATCGAGTTCGTTAATTAGTGGGTAAAATTACTGTGGGTTTGCATTTTTGCGATTGCACATGTTTATGTACTACATAATATTATAGTCATGTATGGTTCAGAATTAAATTAGTAGTTTAAACAATTTATTAAAATTTTCTATTTTCTCAAGAAATAATCGAAATACTGAATTTGGAGGAAAATTTTACAGATAAAAGTTGTAGCAAATCCATAGTTGAATTCAGAAAATGTTTAAATTTTTAAAAAATTCGTGAAAATTAGCTTTAACAATTGATTAAAATTTTCTGTTCCTGGAAAATTATTCGAAATACTGAATTTAGACGAAAATTTTGCAGACAAATGTAGCAAATTCATAATTGAATTCAGAAAAATGTTTAAATTTTTAAATTTGTGAAAATTAGGTTGAACATTTGATTAAAATTTTCTGTGTTCCTGGAAAATTATTCGAAATACTGAATTTAAAGGAAAATTTTGCACACAAAAGTTACAGCAGATCCATAGTCGAATTCAGAAAAATGTTTAAATTTTAAAATTTGTGAAAATTAGGTCGAACAATTGATTAAAATTTTCGGTGTTCCAGGAGAATTATTCGAAATACTAAATTTAGACGAAAATTTTGCTGACAAAAGTTGTAGCAAATCCATAGTTGAATTCAGTAAAATGTTTCAATTTTAAAATTCGTTAAAATTAGGTTTAACAATTGATTACAATTTTCTGTGTTCCTGGAAAATTATTCGGAATACCGAATTTAGAGGAAAATTTTGCATACAAAAGTTGTAGTAAATCCATGGTTGAATGCAGAAAAATGTTTAAGTTTTAAAATTTCTGAAAATTATAGGTTTAACAATTGATTAAAACTTTCTGTGTTACTGGAAAATTATTCGAAGTACTGAATTTAGAAGAAAATTTTGCAGACAAAAGTTGTAGCAAATCCATAGTTAAATTCAGAAAAATGTTTAATTTTAAAAATTTGTGAATATTAGGTTTAACAATTGATTAAAATTTTCTGTGTTCCTGGAAAATTATTCGAAATACTGAATTTAGAGGAAAATTTTGCAGACGAAAGTTGTAGCAAATCCATAGTTGAATTCAGGAAAATGTTTAAATTTTAAAATTCGTGAAAGTTAGGTTTAACAATTGATTGTAATTTTCTGTGTTTATGGAAAATTATTCAAAATAGTACTAAATTTAGACGAAAATTTAGCAGACAAAAGTTGTAGCAAATCCATAGTTGAATTCAGAAAAATGTTTAAATATTAAAATTTATGAAAATTAGGTTTCACAATTGATTATAATTTTCTGTGTTCCTGGAAAATTATGCGAAATACTAAATTTAGAGGAAAATTTTGCAGACAAAAGATCCTTCGACTGGAAGCAATTGCACCGAGAATTTTATATCGTGGTTTTTAATTTATTTTTGACCTTATTGAAAATTAAGAAAATATAAAAAATTCATGTATTAAAGCAGGAAAACCCAATCAATAAATTATTCTTAATGAATTGTTTTTAGAGAAATACATGGTTTCGATAGTAGTTAATGTAGTGAAAACGACAAAAATGTGGAAATATTTAAATTTTGTTGACGATCAAACCGTGTAAATCGTGTTATTTAACTAATATTGAACATTTAAATACTTTAAAATATTTGTCAATATCGTACATGTAAATACTTGCAAATATTTGTCAATACATGTAAATACTTCCAAATTTTAATGTATTTAAAATAGTTGTACAAAAACAATGGTTTTGGCACACCCCTCGTTTCCAAAGCACTCTTACCTTGGAAACCAAAAACGCTACGGACTTATGCATCAACCTGAATATTTATTAAGGATATTTGCTAGGCTGCCCGCCGACCCTATTAGTCTGGGAGCCAGCGACCGTTTAGAGTTGGTCATTTCAGAAAGGCTGAAAATTTTTCCTAAGCTTTATTTGGTATCACTGGTAAGTGAATGGACCTCCAGCTGGCACACCTCCGGGGGGTGTAGCTGCGGCAGCCTCCCACACATGTAAAATAAGGGATCCGGACAATTAGGCGCGGCGGATTAGGCGCGACCGATAAGGCGCGGCCAATTAGGCGCGGACTCAATTAGGCGCGGACCCAATTAGGCGCCGTGCCATTTAGGCGCTGATACAATTAGGCGCGGATACAATTAGGCGCAGACCGTTTAGGCACAAAGCCATTTAGACGCGGGCCCAATTAAGCGCCGGCCATTTAGGGGCCGGCCATAAACAAATTAAATTGTTAATCTGTTATAAGTCTGTATTTATTTTTAAAAATCACAAAAGTTGATTAATAATTAAAAACAAATAAATCTTCGCAAAAAGTTAAATCGGCCGCAAATAGGTGGATCTGCCGCGAAGAGGTGGATCTGCCGGTAGGTTAGTGTTAGTTTTTGATATTTCTTTAGAAAACTAATAATTAAAAACAAATAAATTTCCGCAAAAAGTTAAATCAGCCGCAAAGAGGTGGATCTTCCGCGAAGAGGTGGATCTATCGTTAGGTTAGTGTTATTAGCGAAGAATTGTCGTTGCTATGAATTTTCGCACGCGATGAATTGTCGCGCGATGAATTGTCGTAGATTCTTAGATTATTGTTTATTTGGTATAAAGCTTTCAAAATATTATGTTTATTAAAGTTTGCGTTCTATAAAATAAAGTGTATCATTTTATATAAAATATTCCCAAATAAACTTATAACAGATTAACAATTTAATTTGTTTATGGCCGGCTCCTAAATGGCTTGGCGCCTAAACGGTCTGCGCCTAATTGTAACCGCGCTTAAACGGTCTGCGCCTAATTGTATCCGCGCCTAAATGCCACGGCGCCTAATTGGGTCCGCGCCTAATTGAGTCCGCGTCTAATCGGCCGCGTCTAATCGGTCGCGCCTAATCGGCCGCGCCTAATTGTCCTAGACCCGTAAAATAATAATACAAAAAAACTAATACAACAAAAGCTGAAACTTTGTTCACATGTTGATCGTGCTATAAATAAAAGAAAAAACGTATCCAGCCGAATTTAGAGTGGGGGATTATGCCCCAGCTTTTCACGTAAAGAAGTGAAAAATATGCGCTGGGTAAACTGATACCGCAAAAGCTGAAATTTGGTAAAGTAATAGTTAAATTAATAACTTAAACGAAAAAAACATCCAGCTGTACATTTAGTGGGGGAAAAGTGTCCAGCTGATGCAGTGAAGAGCGCTGCGCATGGGTATGCGCTCGGGCGCGTCGTACCTTTGACTGTATCAGCTGGATATTTTTTTCGTTTAACTTATTCAGTTAACTATTGTATTACCAAATTTCAGCTCTTGCGGTATCAGATATCTATACTTTTCTCATTAAACACAGCGTGCCGTCCATACAGTTATTGGATGATAGATACGTATAACTTTTCTGCTATAAAGGAAGATAATAAAAAATAGGTTTACTATTAATTATTGAAAATGTTTTTTAGTATTTATTTACAAAAAACATACTAAAATTAAATATAAACATACATAGGGAACTAATACGTGTAATAAAATAATGTATTAGAAAATTTTTTAGATTTCGCTTTCTTCGGATTCATCGCCATCGTACTTATTATCGCTTTCATTATCGCTGCAAGTGATGCTGACCAGTGAAAGATCGTTTTTTTCATTTCCACTTTTATGTCCACATATTTACTGTTTATGTTATGTATAAATATTTAAATGTGTAAATATTTACTTTAAATTCAAAAACAGGTGAGTTAGTATAATAACTGCAGGGACGGTTTAATGAGAAAAGTATAGATATCTGATACCGCAAGAGCTGAAATTTGGTAATACAATAGTTAACTGAATAAGTTAAACGAAAAAAATATCCAGCTTTATGTTTCTTGAGGGGAAAGTGTCCAGCTGATGCAGTCAAAGGTACGACGCGCCCGAGCGCATACCCATGCGCAGCGCTCTTCACTGCATCAGCTGGACACTTTTCCCCCACTAAATGTACAGCTGGATGTTTTTTTCGTTTAAGTTATTAATTTAACTATTACTTTACCAAATTTCAGCTTTTGCGGTATCAGTTTACCCCAGCGCATATTTTTCACTTCTTTACGTGAAAAGCTGGGGCATAATCCCCCACTCTAAATTCGGCTGGATACGTTTTTTCTTTTATTTATAGCACGATCAACATGTGAACAAAGTTTCAGCTTTTGCGGTATTAGTTTTTTTGTATTATTATTTTACGTGTGTGGGAGGCTGCCGCAGCTACACCCCCCGGAGGTGTGCCAGCTGGAGGTCCATTCACTTAACAGTGATACCAAATAAAGCTTATGAAAAATTTTCAGCCTTTCTGAAATGACCAACTCTAAACGGTCGCTGGCTCCCAGACTATATCCGGGTCTGTTGACAAACCAAAATGGTTAAGAATAATACACAGGTTTTTAAGCGCCCATGTAACAAGGATGGACAGGAGGCGCAGAGGGGGTAGGGTTTTACTATTATACTAAAACAGTTTAGTGTGGCCTTTTTAATAACTGGTTCCTTATGAAATGATCTTTTTTCAAAACATAAAGTTGATTTATATTCAAAATTGAAATGTAAACGAACGATAATTTGACATGGTAACCGGCCTTATCTTTGTAATAGGTTAATTTCGTAAGGACGAGTTACACAATAATAATTGCGGCGTGCGCGTGCAAAATGGTAACACCAAATACACTATACAATAAATTATCGTACCGACTCAGAGTTGTTACAATATCGGTACAACTGATTAATTACTAACCACACGGTACGATTTCCATACAATTTCCATAGAATTTTACATGCAATTTTACCGCATCGAAGACACGTTTTCATTCTGTAGCAGAAAGTCTGTAGCGATGGCTGGTGTAACTTCGCGTAAAAAAAATGTTTTTGCTAATAAGTGCTGGTGTAGTGTTAAGCAGTAAAAAACCAAATAAAGTGAAACGAAAGTGGGTCAAAGAATGGCTTGTAGAAAAATTCTTGTATTCTGATCTTCGTCTTGTAAAAATATTAAAAGACAAATGAAAAGCCAAATATTAAAAGCCAAAATGCACTGCCTCACAGCCACTAAACAACTGATATCGGTACAATATTGGACAGCGCAACACTCACGATGCAATTTCCATACAATCTATAGCATGCAATTTCAAATTGCATACAATCGTACGATATCGGTGCAACTGATAATACCGAGCGCACACACTATGCAATTTGCGCATACAATCTCCAAGTTGTTACGTTGTCGGTACAACCGTTGTATCGTGTATTTGGCGTTTAATGCAAGTTGATTTTACCTGAAAATTACACCCGGGCTTTTCGTATTGTGTTAACTGTATATATCTCAAAAAGTGGAAAAAATGGACTTAGGCCGTTGTTCCGAACTGGTACAGAATTAGCATAAAATTATAGTTTAATTAATTTTTAACTTTGAGAAAATTGTGGTTGCAGCTTGACATGGATGATGTTTTGGAACTTTAACTCTAAGCCCAAAATCTAAATTTACTATGGACTCATCTTAGAATGTAAAACAAAAAAAAACTAATTTGTGTTGCTAAAAAAGCCAAAACTGCGTGGAAAAAATTTGCGTACCTATCTGTTTGATAGGAAATTTAAACTCATTCCTGTTCCTACATTCATTTAAATAGAAGAAGGTTTTTAATCCAAACCGTTTTAGCCGGTGCACCGCAAGAACTTTTACTAGGGCCGATTTTTTCTTCATATTCGTTAACGGTATTCTATGGTACACCAAACACAAATCTGACAGTTTATGCCAAAGACAGATATGAAGAGGGCGTCAAATATAACTGCGATTTTTTGTCAAATCTAAACATTTAACTATGAATTACGCTATTTAAGTTTTTTTGACGTACGAAACTCAATGGAAGATCTGGGCTACTCCAAACTCTTCCCTGTTTATTAATAATATCTTGAAGCGTCGTATGATTAAGTTTTCCTATCTTTACTTTCCTTTAATAATAATCGACGGATGCGTGATTAATTTAGGGAACATTGATGGTAATCATATCTGTATTTTTAGTATAACCTAAAAAATCCATAAAACACTTTTCAGAAGTACAAAGCATACATTTTCACAACTGAATATCAAAAGTAAATCTTCAGGATTGAAACGTTTAGGAATTATATTTTACAGTGTGATTTATTTGTAAAAATTTGTGCCTTTTGGTTCTGAAAAGTGTTTTGTGCATTTTTTGGTTTTACTCGTATCATATTTACTGGATACACCAAAATAATAATAATGCCTTTATTGACGGAATAAATCCTTATAACTATATACAAAAATCAATACAATACAAAAACAAATACAAACAAAGAAACTAGTTAATAAAATAATACAACAAAAAGAAAAAAAAATAATAATAATACTACAAGAAACACCTATATGCGCAGATAGCATCTCGTCTTAGATTTGAACTGCGCCAGAGAGTTCGTAAAGAAGTCAGCATCGGACTTGTTGGCAAGATTTTGTATTGCCGAAACAGGCGAGTGCATCCCATAATTCGTCCTGTGGAAATCCGTCAGGAAAAGGTCTGGGTTCCGGACCACGCAGGGATGGGCCCAAAAATTAAATTTAAGCAGTAAAGCCGGACAATCAATTTTGTTGTTCAACAATTTAAAGAGGAAGCACAAATCTAGATACTTCCTCCTATTATCCATTCGAGACAATCCAAGATAACTCAGCAGCAGGTCATAATCCACATCAAAAGAGATGTGAAACCTGAAGCAAAGAAATTTTACGAATTTTCTTTGGAGTTTCTCAATCCGAGAAATATGGTTCAGATGGTACGGATGCCAGACCGTAGAGCAGTATTCCAAATGCGATCTAACATAAGCAGCAAACAGTAAATTTAAAACTCTCAAGCTGGTAAATTCGTGAGCATGTCGTAACATAAGACCCAACATTTTATTACTTTTATTAATTGTTTCATTTATGTGTGATGTGAAGCTAAAATTAGATTCGACAGTTACACCTAAATCTTTGAAATTGGAAACAGCTTCAATCGAAGTTCCTGACAATTGGCATGTACGATATGTGCGGCTAAGCTTACGTGTAAAGCAAAGAGATTTGCATTTCGCAATATTTAATTGAAGAAAATTGGCGCTACATCACGACTCGAACGAGCGTAGGTCAATAGAGATTTGACTGAAGTCATCAGCCGAATTAGCGACCTTAAAGATTTTTAGGTCGTCAGCGTATAGTAAAAATTTGCAATACTTGAAGACTGATTTAATGTCGTTAATATAAAGAATAAATAGCAACGGACCCAGATGTGAACCTTGAGGAATTCCGGATTTTACGAATATATTCCGAGAGTAGGAGTTGTTAATTTTAACTCTTTGTTGACGATTGGACAAGTAAGAAGAAAGCCAATTGAGTAAGTTGGTACCTAAACCAAGCTTGCCCAACTTAAATATCAGCCTATTAATGTGTACACGGTCGAAGGCTTTAGTGAAATCTGTGTATATACAATCAACACTCGAGCCAGATTCCAGATTGTTTATAACATATTCAGAAAATGTGCATAAATTTGTTGCGGTCGATCGGTGTTTGAAGAAACCGTGTTGCTCGTCAATAATAATTCCTTTAACTGCCCAATAGAGCTTATCGGTAACGATCCATTAAAAAAGTTTGGGGATCACTGATAATATGCATATCGGTCTATAATTACCAACATGTGAGCGATTTTTACCCTTGAATATGGGAGTAACTGATGAAACCTTCCAGGCATTGGGAAAGCTAGAGGTCTGCAGAGATTTATTAAAGAGTAGCGTTAAAGGTCTTAGAAGACTTTCGCCACAATTTTTAACGAAGATTGCAGGAATACCATCCGAGCAGGGGTTTGAGGATAACTTAAGCAAACATAATTTATCTGCCACTTCCTGTTCGGTGATGACGATATGCGACAAATCAACACAATCAACTAGATGAGAGTCCCATTCAGCATTGGATATCTTCGCTGGATGTTCACAATATGCATTCTCGAATGAGTTGGCAAAAAGATTGGCTATGCCGGTGGCATCATCACAAACGTTTGTGTCATCATGCATTTTTGAAGGGTAATCACTATTACTATACACAGACTTTGATTTCATGAACGACCAGAATTTCTTGGGAGAATTGTTTAATATGTTGTCTTCAATATCTATAATATGGATTTTCCTGTCATGATCAATAGCGAGTTTGCAGTGTTTTCTTGCTTCTGTAAAGTTTCGATACGAGACATCATCTAGAGAGTTCTTGTACAACTTGTGTAGATGTTTCTTGTTAAAAATTGACAGCTTGGTGCTTTTGCTTATCCAGGTAGGGAAAGCATCACATTTAACCTTAACTTGCTTTTTTGGTATGAACGATTCAATCATATGATGAACAATTTCGTTAAATTTACTAACACAGTTCTCGATGGAGGAGAAATCTTCAATAAACTTCCAATCAATTTGATACAAGTTTTCATTAATAATGGAGTAAGGAGCATTTTTGAAATCTGAATAGTAGTAATTAGGGCATTCCTTCTGGAGAAGCTCAATGCCCAAATCTGAGAAGGAGACTAGCAATGATGGGTGATTAATATCAGCTGGTGTGATTAATGGCAAAGTTTCTTCGACTAACAAGTGTACACGATTGTAAAAAACAAGGTCAAGTATTACCTTATTGCTATTACGTATCGAGTTAAACTGGGATAAGCAATTAGTGGAAAGCTCATCGCAAACGATTTCCTCAATTCGAGAAGATATATTAACTGCTGATAATGCTGCACTAAAGTCGTGTGACTGCCAGGATAATTTAGGTAGATTATAATCGCCAACGATACACATTTTATGATTCGGAAACTGTTGAGAAAAGTTATTAACTTGGGTGAGATGATTAATATACACATGTTCGGAGGAATGAGGAGGGATGTAAGTAGCACAAAGTAGTAATTCATCATTACACAATTTTATGGAAACCCACACTTCCTCACGGTGTTTGATTAAAGAGGGAATCTCATTTGATGATAGAGATTTTAACACGGCAATAAGCACACCACCACCCAGTAATTTATGGCTAGTATCGCTAGATCTGTCGTTGCGGTAAACTACGTATCTATTGTCGATAAACTCGTTGTTGTTAAAATTAGGAGACAACCATGTCTCGGTTAAGACGATTATAGGATAATTTTCATTTAAGATGCTTACGTATAAGTTATTGAGTTTAGTACGTAAGCCTCGAACGTTTTGGTAAAATATTTTTAAGGATTGTTGGTTGTCGTTAATGGAATTTGAAAATTTGAAGTGCGTGTATGATGATTATTATTGTTATTCCAATGTTGTCTTTCGTAGAAAATTTTTACCGCCATACCGGCTGGCCAGAAGGAGGGCTCCAGTAATTGGTTGGAGTAAGTTGAATCGATTGAAATTTTGAAGGAGCTGTAGTGCTCCGGATACTTGGATTGGAGTTTCGTAACCGTCACATTTGGTTGAATTCTATCTACAACATCACCTAGTTTATCGACTATATATTCGTGAACGTGAAATATTACTTTAATCTAAATCTAAAGTCAAATTCAAAGGCAAGATTGACTAAATTAGAAACTTTATTATATTAAACTAATAAGTAACATTATTATATCTATAACATTTGAAAAATATAATTTATATATTGGTAAACAGGTTAATGTTGGTAGAGTATATCATTTTTACTCTACACTAAAGTCGTAATTCTGTATACATAAGCTGCCATCACATGTTAAATAAGCCAACTTCTTGTCAGTCACTTTAAAATCTACCATACTAGATATAACCTCAATTTTCCTAACAAATTGTGTTTTTGAACCCGTGAGGAGAAGAGAATGTTCCATATTAGCTGTAAATATGTACGAATCATTTCTCGCTAATAATACACTGTCATAACAGCTGCCTAAAAAAAATTATATTAAATTTTATATTTATAGACAAAAGAAACTAAGCCAAAATAAAATTTA
The DNA here is from genome assembly GCA_932274525.1 of Podabrus alpinus. NCBI lineage: Eukaryota > Metazoa > Arthropoda > Insecta > Coleoptera > Cantharidae > Podabrus > Podabrus alpinus. The sequence continues at coordinate 88,143,499 of OW026455.1, read as the reverse complement.
ACTAACGGAGGAGAGAAGAAAAACAGCAAAAACATCTGATCAATATAAATAACTAAATAAAGCCATTAGAAGAGAAGAACAATAATATGAAAGTACTCGGATCTAAACTATTTACCGGCAAGACAAATAATAAAAATTAGAAACTAAAATTGTAGAATTGCATCCGACAAGGCAGGAGTTCTTAAAACCATGGACACCCAAACCAAAGCTTCAGCGAGACACCATCCTAAATGTAGGATCACAAAAAATACCACCAATAACACACGTAGAAATAATAAATACCCTAAAAAACAGAAAATGCCCTGGAGAAGATCGAGTTACAACAGAAATGTATGTATAAATGAAATGTAGCTTACATAAGATAGGAATAAATGGAAGGAAAAAGGAAAGGCCTACCTCTAGGAGTGGATAGAAAACGGTTGAAGAAGAAGATAATATTAATTTTAATAAAAATTTCAATGTCGAACTTGAAAAACATTTGAAGCATTGAGAAGAAGCAGACGAGTAGTTCCAACCAAAGAAGTTCCAACTTTTCAAGTTGCAAATGTAGGTAGCCCATAGAAAAATTAACTACATTTGTCTTATCGTGTGACTGTAGTTTCGTTGTCACTATACAGGGGACTCAAATCGTCAGACACGTATTGGCAAAGTGTGTCATTTGCATGGTTATATTTTCGGCTAATGTGCCGTTTAAATCAACCAGAACGCCTAACATACTTATGCATGAATGTTTGTTTAATATTAATTTTGGTTTTCCAATGATCAGTATTTTAATAATTTTTTTTTAAATAAAAGGAATCAAGTTTGTGCAATGTTTTATAAAATCGAGATCAAATAGAGAGTTTTTTTAGCTGCATGAGAATTTTAAATTGAAAAATTTATTAAAAAATTGTAGAAATGCTTTTTAATTATTTTTTATGTAAGTAAATTTAATACCATTTATGATTTGAAAATGATTTCCGACATGTGACCACCACGACTAATCGTTACGAAGCGCATCCGATCAGTCCACTTTTTGACCACTTTTTCCAATATTTCTGGCCTTATTTCATAAATGGTTAGCTGAATATTGACCTCCAATGCTTTCAGAGTTGTTGGTTTGTTAGCATAAACCATGGATTTAACATACCCCCAAAGTAAATAATCTGGAGGCGTCAAAACACACGATCTTGGAGGCCAATTGATAGGACCATTTCTTGAAATAATGTTGTCACCTTTTAATAAATCGATGGTTTCGGTGGCTGTGTGGTACGTAACACCATTCTGTTGGAACCATAAATTGTCGATGTTTAACTCTTGGATTTTTGGAAAGAAAAATGTATCGAGCATGTGTAGATATCTCACACCATTTACCATAATGTTTCCCCATTTCGAAAGAAATATGGACCGATGATGCCGTTGGCGTGTATTCTACACTAAACAGTCAATATTAATGGATGCAATGGAATCTTAAGATAATGTTCCGGATTGGTCTCAGTCCATATAAGGAAATTTTGCTTGATCACATACCCATTCAATCAGAAATGTACCTCGTCACTGAACAAAATTTGGTGGTAAAAAAATGGATCCACTTCCAATTGGTTGTGAGTCCAATCTGCGTACGTACGACGCAATCGATGATCATTAGGCTTCAGTTCTTGAACCAATTGTATCTCGTAAGGATGTAAACTAAGAACTTGATGTAAAATTTTCCATGTAGTGGACGGGCAAAGCCCAAGTTGTTGAGCACGATGGCGAATTGAAATGTTTGGGTTCTCTTGCACACTTTCACTCACAGAAGCGATAGTTTCTCTGGTACACACATTTCTTTGTCTTGTTGCTGGTCTTACATCATGCAATGAAGAAGTGGTACGAAATTTATCTATCAGAACGGGGAGTGTCTGGGACTCATTACCAGGAAGTCGCTTACCGAATTGATAGGGTGGTTTTTTTTTGGAGAACAGAATTCTACGGTGGGCCTAATCGGTCGAACGGTGGTGGCAGCATAATCTATAAATATTCTCAGTAGATCGATAAGTGCCCAAGTGGAATTTTGTGGTCGACCAGCAAATTTGCTTATTTTTTTTTATAACTCCAGCCGTTCCTAGGAAAAGTGTTCCAAAGGACGGTTGGCGGTTACACTAGCATTATTTGCTAAATATTTATTTTATAAAACCTCTATTTTATAAGCATCAAAAGCGGGCTTTATATAACTTGTGTACTTGGCCGAACCCGTGCGGAAAACGTCCTTTTCCTAACTCGTTTTGATAGCGAAAATAAGAATTTTTTCAAACACTAAAATAAAATATAATTTTGAAGTATACCTACTTACCAATGCCTATAGCTTCATTTTCTGAAGCAAATTTCCATACATCGTATATATGAAGTGAATCTAACCATGAATTTTCGAATACAATTGTATCATTATTTAAATAAAAGATTTTCTCATACGAAACATCAATGCTATTGATTTCTTGCAAGCTTTTAGTGGCTTGCACAGTATGAACAGAAACCTTCCGAATATATTGATCAGCAATGCTCGTGGAAAAAAGGATATAACCACTTTTGGTCTAAAATTAAATAATATTAACGTTTTGTTGGTCTAAATTATGAAAATGCAAACCATAACAGTTCCAATATCTACGTCCATATCACTATAGTTAATGCTCATTAACAGTTTACAATTTAAATCGAGAACTTTTATCTCACTGCTAATCAATGATAACAGTATTATGAAGTTATCACCAAAAGAGACGTCGTCAACTGTAGAATCTTCAAAACACAGTTCTTGGGTTTCCATATAAAAATAGAAATACAATGTACGGAATTTACAAATGCCAATCTGTAAAAAATTAAATTTGGTTGAATAATTGGAATTTTTGGGTGTTTCAAGATCAACTTTGTCGAGCTATAGTAAGATAGTTTCAAAGCTTAAGAAACCTAAAAATCGACGCAGAAGGCTCAAATTTGTTAGTATGTATTTCGCACTTTTGGCACCTCGCGCGCAGATTAGGGTTCTTGATCTTTGAAACTATATCTACATTCCCACACAACATTGAAAATATAGTGGATATCCAATTTACGGCTGAAACATGTACAATACCGTGAGTGTACGAAGTATTTAAATAGTTTAAATAAGTAATTTTAAAAATAAAATATTCTGTATAAACTATCACGTTGATGTATAAGTTCGTATCGTTTTTGGTTTCTAAGATAAGAGTGCTTACGAAACAAATTTTTTTGAGAAATATTAATGTCATTTTAATGCCATAGTATTGTTTTATTGAATACTCGTTGAATTTTTTACGGAGACAACGTCATCGTGGAAAATACAGTACGAAAATGGTTTTCTCGTTTCAAAAAGGGACATTTTGATATGAATGATTTCCCACGTTCAGGGAGACCATCCGGCTTTGACGAAGACCGATTATATGCTTCAATTCGAGATGATCCACGTCAATTCACTCGGGAATTGAGCAATATGATGAATTGTGACCAATCAAGTATCACACGACATTGCATTCCATGGGCAAAGTTCAAAAGTTGGGTGTTTGGGTACCATACGTTTTGAGCGAAAACAACAAAATTCAGTGTGTTACCATTTGTGTTGTTTTGCTTGCTCGTCAACAACATCGGCCGTTTTTGTCCCAAATTGTTACTGGTGACGAAAAATGGTGCCTTTACATCAACATCAAGAACAGAAAGGAATGGTTGAGCCCTAACAAACGACTAAATCCTCGTGCAAAAGCTGGTGCCCATCCGCGCAAGGTAATGTTGTCCATCTTGTGGGATAAAGAAGGCGTCATCTACTATGAATTGCTTCCGAGGAATGTAACCATCACTTCTGAGGTTTATTGTCAACAACTGCGTCGCCTAGAGGCTGCAATGCAAGAAAAACTACCGACAAGACGGCATCAAGTGGTTTTGCAGCATGATAATTCTCCAACTGCCACCATTACAAAAGCAGCTATTCAAGACCTCGGTTGGGAGATTATTCCACATCCGCCCTATTCTCCTGATCTTGCTCCATCAAATTTTCATCTTTTCGGCTCTCTATTCAACAATCTCTGCGAAATCTCATTTAATAACGACATTGCTCTTCAAAAAATTAGCTCGACGACTTCTTCACCTCCAAACCACCGGATTTCTTCAGGCGTGGAATCAAAAAACTGCCAGAACGTTGGGAGTCAATCATAAATAATGCAGGAGAATATATTTATTATTGATTAGTTTACGTAGTTTTTTTATTTAAAAAATTAAATTTTTAATTTAAAAAAAATCCTACGAACTTATGCACGAACCCGATATATCGGAAATGGAAATGGGCATCGCATCCAACGGATGGAGGTTGTGTTGTGTGGTTTGATATAAAGTAGAAAATAAAAACTTACAAATTATAGGAGGCTTCTAAATGTATCTTTCCATCTCCTAAAAAGTGGGATGCTTCAATTTTGTTATTTAAAATCCAAGATTTAGAATTTAAATTCCACACTTTCAAGGCACCATGTATAAGGATAATTAACCAATCTTGGTGTTTTTTAATGTTTAGAATCCGGGTGTTAACATTCAAAGTGAAAATAATCTGAAAATTGGAATAAATATAATTTTGAAGCTTCTTATTGGATTTCTCACCTTTCCCGTAGATACATTGATGATGTCTGCATGGTCATTGCAGACGTTATAGCTAGTCGCTTTTAAAGCTATTATTTCATCATCGAAATACAAAATTTTAAAATAGTGATGCGTTTTCTTAATTGCAATGAACTTAAACTTGCCATCTTTCCAATTGGATGCCAATGTGTGGGAAAGCGCTGGAGCAATATAAGCATATTTATGCCTTGATTTATTATATTAATACAGATGAAAGCAAATCAAAGACATGTGTGGAACAAGAATGGGGTAAGCCATCAATAAACCAATTAGGAAAAGAAATGTATTCCAAAGGAACGAAAGTTTCCGAATTATTTACTAAGAAAATTGAAAGAAAAATTTAACGACCAGCTAGAATTTTTGGACCTCAAGACTTTGCAGGAGATCAATCGAATATTCATTCGAATAACTGCAAGCACAAAAGGCCATTGCATAAAGAGGTTACAAAGAAAGAGTGAAAAATCTCTTGTTGCAGAATTTGTAACATCAAAGACTTTGAAAAAAACAAAAACTTACAATACCAAGAAATATCAGTATGAACATTTTTTTCAATACATTAGGATATAAATTCATAGCTGGCGGTGATTTTAATGTGAAGCATTCTTAGTGGGGTTCAAGACTCACAACTACAAAAGGCAGGCCACTTATCCCCAACATCGAGCCATGGGTCGCCAAAAACCACGGAGAGGTCTCGTTCCATCTAACCCAAGCTCTTACGGGGCACGGGTGTTTCAACGAGTACCTCCACCGTTTCAAGAAGCTAGACCATCCGACTTGCTGCCACTATGCCGAAGAGGACACCACGGACCACACCATCTTCCCACATCTTCAAATGATGTTTTAAGCTATCAAGAAATTCCCGAAAGTCCTGGACTGTTATTTTAAAAGCGATAACTTTAAAATAATTTTATTCGAAATATTAATTTTTAAAAGTTCAAATTTTAAAAAAAATTTTATTCCAATTTCAAATTTTAAAATAAAGCAAAGCATTTTCTTTTCAGAAATTTATTTCCAGAATAGTAAATAAAATTAAAATTTTACAATTAAAGAAATTATGGATCCACAATTTTCTGTTTACGTCAGTTTTAGGCTTCTATACAAAGTATAACAAGAAGCCTTATGATCTAGCTCCGTGTCCGTCTGTCCGTCCGTCTGTCCGTCCGTCTGTCTGTCCGCATAATTCAAAATCATACAGAGCGTTTCAAATCGTGTTGGAAATACTCTGTGTGTATAGAGGTCTAAGAACTGGGTAGCCAGTGCGCTACTTTTAGGCTTCTATACAAAGTATAACAAGAAGCCTTATTTAGGCTTCTATACAAGGTATAGAAAGAAGCCTTATGGTCTGGCTTCGTGTCCGTCCGCATGTTTTTATGAGTTATTTTTAAGTTTTACGATCTTTCTTCGAAGATTTTCTAGATTTTCAGTGCATAATATTTCGATTCTTAAGTAATCTGTTTTTACTTTTAAAAAATATTCGTTTAAATTCATCTTTAGGAAAAATTTGAAGAGCATAATATTCTGTACAAAATAGATTTTTCAGCATTAATTTCAGATGTTGAAGATGGTATTTAAATATTTTTTACGCTTTAATTCATTTTTAGGAAAAGTTTGAAATTCCAATTTCAATTTTTAAAATAAAGTAACTTAAAGCCATGACTATAGAAGCTCATTGAAGCTTTATCAATTGACATCAATTGCACCCATAAATTCAAAATGGGAAGGAAAATGCAAAACATGACTAAAGCCCCCCATCCAGTAGATTTTTGCGAATAACTCCGCGATCTTTGAGGCTCAAACGAAAATAATGGAAGCTCATTCAGGCTCAAACGATGCTCTAACGTTTGACACCAAATTCGCCCAAAAATTCGATACTAGGGGGCCACTGACATGCACCTTATATTAAGTTTAGTACACAAATGTAGTATAATATTATATTATGGGTTTTGATGAACTGCTGCGTGATAAAGTTTGGTTTTGCAAACCAGCATGGTGTACTCTACAAAAACATTCTCAAAATGGAAATACGTGACACTTCCGTTGGTTCGAAGCCCACGTTAAACTGTAGATTTCCTAAGTATGTAATGGACTTCGTATAGACACCACACAACATATCGACACCCCCAAGGAACAAAGCCGTAACTCATTTTTACCTATTTTGCAGGAGAGCCAATTGAAAGTTTCAAAAAGTTAAAAAAAGCGATAAAAACGCTGAGTTACAACTTTGTTCCACTGATTATCTCTGTAAATATTTGTCGTAAATTAAAATTTTTTTTACCAAAAGAAAGATATTTTTGTCAGGATTACAGTGGTAGTCATAACTCAAAATTTGTGGTAACTGGAGTTACGGCTTTGTTCCTTGGGGGTGTCGATATAGAGAAAAGATGATTACAGGACCGAGCAGAGCCGTAGCAATAGTGAGGCGACAGAGGCTTTTGCCTCAGGCGCCATCGCAATGGGGGTGCTAAACCTTGACAAAACCCAATAAATAATAGTTTAAAATTTTCAAACAGATAAGAACCTTTTGGGGGGCATATATTCAAATTTGACTGAATTAGAAAATTTGACCACGATTTTATTTGCAACATCACCTAAAATTCCTTGTCGGCCTTTTCCGCAAGTGAGGATTTTAATTCTCTACAGTAGTTTTTCGTCTATAACTCGCTTACTTTATTTTTAGTGAAAATTATTATCAAATCAAAACTGAAGAATACAAAATTCTCTATAAAATAGATTAACAAAATTTGCTTACATCATACTAAGTATTTATGAAATAAAGAAAAAATCCAGAGAAAACAATTGAAAAAGGTTTTGAATAATTCTTATTCTGAATAAAAATTTCGTACATTTAAACTTCACCATTGATGGTGAACAAAACAATACAAGGTTTCAGGATTTACTTCAGATTTGATGTAAATCCTGAAACCTTGTCTTGTAGGGAATTTTCTCCTCTTCAATTTTGGCCCAATGATAAGACAGGGGGATTTTAGGAAAATCAATTCCAACCCCCGCGTTCTTCTTCATTTCCCTTTAACTGACTGGGTAACCGGTAAAAATATCACGTTATCATCGCGACAGTTATTAAAATATATTTTTTAAATTGAAAAAAAAAATTCCTACCGATAAAAATAATCTTCATATTCAGAGAGGGGTGTTATTGCGTTACGTTACCAGAGAAACGGTGAATCTGACATACTATGCGTATTTTATATAAGATCTTCAGAAGTTGCCAATGATAATCGATATTACATGACGGGGGGTCTGGGGGGTATGGAATACCCCCCAGGTACACTTGCCATTATTCAGAACCATCAAAATTTATTATTTTTTGTTTAATCTTTTGCAATTTTTGTTTGTAATCCGGGAGGGGGGGGGCACCAGATGATATTTTTCATAACTATCCCAGTAGCGTTCTTCTTAATACCGAGGAACGTAAAAGTGAAAGTTTTTCTTTCGCAATAAATTAAGTGTACCGGGAGGTATTCCATACTCCCCAGACCCTCTGGTCCCAGCAGCCTAAATGAGTTCCTGATAAGCATTAATTTGTTTTCATTACTCTAAGCCAGTGGTTCCCAAAGTGGTCCAGGTGGACCCCCAGGGGTCCATAGGAGACCACACGGGGGTCCACATAGACGTGAAAAGAAAACAGAAAAAGAAAACACCCCCAATTTAGGATGATATTTTATAGGAGTTTTGGGAATACAGTAGAAATGTAGCAGCAGGGGGTCTACCGAAAAAAAAGTTTGGGAACCATTGCTCTAAGCCAACGCCGTAGCAAGGGTGATCGCAATGGGGGCGCTAAACCTCAACAAAACCCAATAAATAATAGTTTACAATTTTAAAAATGATAAGAATCTTTTGGGAGGGGGGCGCATATATTCAAATTTGCCTCAGGTACCAAAAGACATGACGTAGTTCCAGACGCATGAGAATCCAATTATTTTATGTAGAAAGGAAAAAAATATTTCTGATCAAGTGCACGGGATTTTGAGTAGGTACTGAAGGAAAAGTTTGGGATGCACCGTTGTACAGAATCAGCTCATCAATAGTCTTTAATTTCATTTAAAAATGTATAATATAAAAATATGTGTAGTATATACACTACCGGTCATAAGTATTTCCCCACTCATATTTTTTTGAATTTCAAAAAGAAAATAATTTTTTAATTAATTGTATATATAATATTATATTCCACATGTTTATTGGGTTAGTGAACGTTTTTAGTGTTTATCCGCTCGTTTATTATAAGGAGTTGTACTTTTCATCACATCGAGTCCGCTCTTGTTAAAAGAAACGAACCACCTTTTGTTTACCTTTTTACGCTGTAGGAACGAATCGTACTCAAATACATAAAATTTTTTTATTACATCCTTCTACAATATAAATCGAAATTTAATGAGATAATTTTTATTATCAACAAAAATATTAAACAATGCATGCAGTCTTAGATAAAATCGCTAATAGTTCCATATCTTGCTAATGTGGAACTTGAACTGTTTTACATATATACAAAACATATAAGACGTAATATTGTGATGGTCGCTGTTTCTCGGAATAAAAGTGTGGTAGAACTTTACTCACCTAATTCACACAACTCGAGTAGCAAAAAAGAGCCTTCATGGCTCACAGCTACCGTAGAAACGACTTTACCATCATTTTTGTTGCTTTTTATTCACTCCTTGTTAAAAGAAACAAACCACCTTTTGTTTACCTTTTTACGCCATAGGAACGAATCGCATTCAAATACATCAAAAATTTTTTTTAATACGTCCTTCTACAATATAAATCGAAAATTAATGAGATAATTTTTATTATCAATAAAAATATTAAACAATCCATGCAGTCTTAGATAAAATCGCTAATAGTTCCATATCTTGCTAATGTGGAACCTCAACTGTGTACATATATACAAAAGATTCGCAAATAATATCGTGATGGTCGCTGTTTCTCGGAAAAAAGTATGGTAGAACTTTACTCGCCTAATCCAGTATAAACCTAAAATCGCCTACGTTAGCTGAAAAGCTAACAAATCGATCGAGCCATGCCATAATATGGGATGGCTCACAGCTACCGTAGAAACGACTTTACCATCATTTTTGTTGCTTTTTATTCACAAAAGTCAGCGACGTAGCAAGTAAAAGCCGGGCCCTGGTGCAAGCAGACCACACGGGCCCTTCCATCATTTCACAAAAAAAACTTCAATTTAAAATTACAATTTTATTGCACTAAAAATATAATATAGTCAATTGTAATAACAATTGTGTTATTACAAATGTAATAACACACATACAAAACTAATTCTAATTAATTTATGCAGAAAAATCTACTTTTCTTGTCTTTTATTTTTTATTGATAAAATTGCCAAGCTAGAAAGTCTGCTTTGTGGCATTTTATTTCTCAAATAGTTTTTTATCAGTTTTAAGATTGAAAATGATCTCTCCGAAGTTTTTACCGATACGGGAATCGTTAGAAAAAGGATGAAAGCACAGCAGATTTCTTTAAATGAACTCGAGATCATTTGATCGCAAATAACTAATTTCGCCAAATCATTAATTGAAACGTCTACATTAATCCGATCTTTATAAATGCGTCTGAATGACAAAATTTCTTGTGAAATCTAATCCGATAAATCATCGGAATAAAATTTGATCAAGTTCTCAGATAAGAGTACTAAATCAGCATCAGAGTGATCTCTCAAGACCGAATGAAAAAGTACTTTAAATCTCTGAACTACGTTATTTAACCCTTTAAATCGATTTTCTAATTGCGATATAATAACGTCCAATGTTAGATTAAACACAGACACACGGAAGTTTTCTTTGGCGTTGGATAGTCGTTCATCACATGACAACTCATCGCATTGCTTTTCCACTTTACGAATTCTGTGGTTTTTGAAACTTGGATCAATTCTCCAACCACGAGCTAAATCAGCTGCCTCATTTACAATTTCCTCGAAATTTCCTCTAATCTCAACAATATTTCTCATAGCAATTTCCAAAAGTTTTGACGCTCTTTGAATATCTTGGTTTTTACTCTGCAGTGCATTGGACACAACTTTTGTAATACTTAAGATTTTATATTCCATCACAATTTCAAAATTTTCGAGTTTTTTCTTCAATCCAAGTGCTTCATTTCGTTCAGTTGCTTTCGAGCTTGTCAAGGTTAGTTTTGTCAAAACTTGTAAAATTTCCCGATAGTGAAACATCAAGCTATGAAGCGAATCATAACGAGACGACCATCGCGTGGGGCACAATCGTTTTATTGTGTGTTTCTTGGATTCGAACATTTCCGTCAGTAATGCCCATCGTTTTATGCTATGTGCAAAAAATACATACAGAGTTTCCACAACGTCGTAAAAATTTTGTAATTCTCTCGAAATTTTTACTGAGTGAGTCATTATCATTAATAACCAGATTCAGATTATGTGCAGTGCAATGTACATACAAAGCATTAGGTTGTTTCTCCAAAAGTTTTGCCTGCAGACCATTGTAAACGCCGCGCCGCTCATATTAGCTGCACCATCGTAACCTTGAGCTGGCAGTTTTTCCAAATTCAAATTATTGTTTTTAAAAAACAATAATATTTGTTTCACCATGTTTTCAGCCGATTGCCCTACACATTCTTCAAAACCAAGAAAACTTCTCTTATAACAAGATCACTTTCTTATGTTTGTATTTTCGGCGTCCTTGATTAGCTGGATAAATCTTATTACAAAACTCACTTGATCAAATTTCCCGATATCTTGAGTTGTATCCATTATTATTGAAAAAAATGGAGATTCACTGATTTGACTAATCAATTCTCTTCACCTCTGTGGCTAATATGTCGATAATTTCATTCTGAATGGTTGGTGATAAATATTTTACGGATTTCTTATCATTTAATAACAGCTCTTTTAAAACAGGATCATAAATTGACTGTAATTTGATAATATTTAAAAAATTGCCACTATTATAATCACCATCATATAGGGATTCGTTGTCTCCTCTAAAGGATACATTATTTTCGGCTAAAGTCAACGTAACGTTAATGACTCTTTCCAACACTTTAATCCAATAATTAGTCTCAAATTTCATTTTTGCCTGTAAGTTCATGTTCAAGGTTTCATCGCTTTTCCATTTGTTATATTATCTGGCAAGCAGAAAGGTGATTATTGGAAGATTCGTGCAAACTGATACTCCGTGAAATATGACGCCAATCATTAAAGCCATTTGCCCAATTTAATGGTCCGTAACTTTTATCTCCAAAAACCCAACAAGGTTCGCAGTAAGCGACATCCAATGTGGGTGACTAACACAGCCAATTTCTTCTATGTATATACAATTCCTGACTTACATTTTTGAATGTAATACGCCAAATTGAACGATCGACCATCAGCATTTTTTGGAAATTGTACATTTTCTGGTTGACATGCATATTTTGCAATAAATCTTTTATCAGAATCTCGAAGAATATTGCTGAAATTACATCTTTCGGTCCTGAGGTTTGACAACGTTGTTTGTGAATTAGAAACAGGGACAGAAGTCGATGAAATTGTAGTTGAATCTTCCTCTTGCTCTTTTTGTTCCGTACAAGTAATACCTTATATCCCAAACATAAAATTTTCTTCCTTTGGATGTTTGTGTTCTTCGTTCTCTTCTTTTACTTTTTTTTAAGTTTCTCCTTTATTGATTGAATGAATGTGAAATTGTGGAAAAGGGCCACCGGGCCCCTGTAGTGTTCTAAATAATAGTACAGTAATAATTTAAAGTATTTAGGAAACGCTGACTTTGCGTCTAGTATTTCTAGGTATGCAGGTTACACGTGTTTAGTGGTTTGCACTTAATACTTGCAACATGCATTAAAGTAAGTCAGTAATTTTATATAAAAGGTACCTTAGTTGTTAATTTTAGCATAGGCATTAGAAGTTTAAGAGTAATTAGGGAATTACTATGTAAGAAAAGTTATAAGTATCTGAGAGTCTGTAAAATCAAGATTATGAATAATAAATTATATCAGGATTATGCATTCTTTCATTTTCCACTACACCCCTTTGGGGCCCGGGCCCTGGTGCGCGGCACCACTCGCACCACCTGTTGCTACGTCCCTGACAAAAGTTATTATATTTTGTAGAATATCGTACAAATATGACAATGCGATCTAATTTTTGTAATAAAATGTAATCTAGCTTTAAAATGTAATGAAAATTAAATTTAAATATGAATTAATTGATTTGTCACGTTTATTTCCAATTCTCTCATTAAATTTGAGAACTAGAATAAAAATGTTGTGCTAGATGTGTTAATTATTTTATGATTATTACCACGATTTATTTATCTTCATAGTAAAAAATGTTAAAAATTCTGATCCCGTCAAAACAGTGACTAAGAGCGGATACTATTTCCCTTTAACTGACTGGGTAACCGGTAAAAATATCACGTTATCATCGCGACAGTTATTAAAATATATTTTTTAAATTGAAAAGAAAAATTCCTACCGATAAAAATAATCTCCATATTCAGAGAGGGGGGTTATTGCGTTACGTTACCATAGAAATGGTGAATCTGACATACTATGCGTATTTTATATAAGATCTTCAGTAGTTGCCAATGATAATCGATATTACATGACGGGGGGTCTGGGGGTTATGGAATACCCCCCAGGTACACTTGCCATTATTCAGAACCATCAAAATTTTTTTTTTTTAAATCTTTTGCAATTTTCGTTTGTAATCCGGGAGGGGGGGCACCAGATGATATTTTTCATAACTATCCCAGTACCGTTCTTCTTAAAACCGAGGAACGTAAAATTGAAAGTTTTTCTTTCGCAATAAATTAAGTGTACCGGTAGGTATTCCATACTCCCCAGACCCTCTGGTCCCAGCAGCCTAAATGAGTTCCTGATAAGCATTAATTTGTTTTCATTACTCTAAGCCAACGCCGTAGCAAGGGTGATCGCACTGGGGGCGCTAAACTTCAACAAAACCCAATAAATAATAGTTTACAATTTTAAAGATGATAAGAATCTTTTGGGAGGGGGGCGCATATATTCAAATTTGCTTCAGGTGCCAAAAGACATGACGTAGTTCCAGACGCATGAGAATCCAATTATTTTATGTAGAAAGGAAAAAAATATTTCTGATCAAGTGCACGGGATTTTGAGTAGGTACTGAAGGAAAAGTTTAGGATGCACCGTTGTACAGAATCAGCTCATCAATAGTCTTTAATTTCATTTAAAAATGTATAATATTAAAATATGTGTAGTATAGCACAGGCACATACTCCCATACACTACCGGTCATAAGTATTTCCCCACTCATATTTCTTTGAATTTCAACTAGAAAATAATTTTTTAATTAATTGTATATATAATATTATATTCCACATGTTTATTGGGTTAGTGAACGTTTTTAGTGTTTATCCGCTCGTTTATTATAAGGAGTTGTACTTTTCATCACATCGAGTCCGCTCTTGTTAAAAGAAACGAACCACCTTTTGTTTACCTTTTTACGCTGTAGGAACGAATCGCACTCAAATACATAAAATCTTTTTATTACATCCTTCTACAATATAAATCGAAATTTAATGAGATAATTTTTATTATCAATAAAAATATTAAACAATCTATGCAGTCTTAGATAAAATCGCTAATAGTTCCATATCTTGCTAATGTGGAACCTCAACTGTGTACATATATACAAAAGATTCGCAAATAATATCGTGATGGTCGCTGTTTCTCGGAAAAAAGTATGGTAGAACTTTACTCGCCTAAATCCAGTATAAACCTAAAATCGACTACGTTAGCTGAAAAGCTAACAAATCGATCGAGCCATGCCATAATATGGGATGGCTCACAGCTACCGTAGAAACGACTTTACCATCATTTTTGTTGCTTTTTATTCACAAAAGTCAGCGACGTAGCAAGTAAAAGCCGGGCCCTGGTGCAAGCAGACCACACGGGCCCTTTCATTATTTCACAAAAAAAACTTCAATTTAAAATTACAATTTTATTGCACTAAAAATATAATATAGTCAATTGTAATAACAATTGTGTTATTACAAATGTAATAACACACATACAAAACTAATTCTAATTAATTTATGCAGAAAAATCTACTTTTCTTGTCTTTTATTTTCTATTGATAAAATTGCCAAGCTAGAAAGTCTGCTTTGTGGCATTTTATTTCTCAAATAGTTTTTTATCAGTTTTAAGATTGAAAATGATCTCTCCGAAGTTTTTACCGATACGGGAATCGTTAGAAAAAGGATGAAAGCACAGCAGATTTCTTTAAATGAACTCGAGATCATTTGATCGCAAATAACTAATTTCGCCCAACAAACCCCAATAAATAGTAGTTTAAAATTTTCAAAAAGATAAGAATCTTTGGGGGGGGTATTCAGTCAAATTTGACTGAATTCCAAAATTTGACCACGATTTTATTTGCAACATCACCTAAAATTCCTTGTCGGCCTTTTCCGCAAGTGAGGATTTTAATCCTCTACAGTAGTTTTTCGTCTATAACTCGCTTACTTTCATTTTTAGTGAAAATTATCATCAAATCAAAATTGAAGAATACAAAATTCTCTATAAAATAGATTAACATTAAATAAAGAAAAAATCCAGAGAAAACAATTGAAAAAGGTTTTGAATAATTCTTATTCTGAATAAAAATGTCGTACATTTAAACTTCACCATTGATGGTGAACAAAACAATACAAAGTTTCAGGATTTACTTCAGATTTGAAGTAAATCCTGAAACCTTGTCTTGTAGGGAATTTTCTCCTCTTCAATTTTGGCCCAATGATAAGACAGGGGATTTGATAAAAATCAATTCCAACCCCCGTGTTCTTCTTCATTTCCCTTTAACTGACTGGGTAAGCGGTAAAAATATCACGTTATCATCGCGACAGTTATTAAAATATATTTTTTAAATTGAAAAAAAAAAAATTCCTACCGATAAAAATAATCTCCATATTCAGAGAAATTTATTATTTTTTTTAAATCTTTTGCAATTTTCGTTTTTTAATCCGGGAGGGGGGGGGCACCAGATGATATTTTTCATAACTATCCCAGTACCGTTCTTCTTAATACCGAGGAACGTAGAATTGAAAGTTTTTCTTTCGCAATAAATTAAGTGTACCTGGAGGTATTCCATACTCCCCAGACCCTCTGGTCCCAGCAGCCTAAACGAGTTCCTGATAAGCATTAATTTGTTTTCATTAGTACTCTAAGCCAACGCCGTAGCAAGGGTGATCGCAATGGGGTGCTAAACCTCAACAAAAACCAATAAATAATAGTTTAAAATTTTAAAAATGATAAGAATCTTTTGGGAGGGGGGGCGCATATATTCAAATTTGCATCAGGTGCCAAAAGAGCTTGCTAAGTCACTGGGACCGAGTTCCTAATTACGAGGGAGACTTAATAAAAGTCATCGTCATATTTTCGGGGATATGCCGGATGGGATAATTCTGCCAAACATAATATTTCCCAAAATTATTGGTTTATTTGGCACTTTTATTTTTAAAACTTAATATATACTCAATACTGTTTCGTTTTCAGATTTACTGACAAGATGAAGAAATACTTCAAATTATTTTTTCTAAGGATTTTCAAAGATTTTCGACAAAAGGAACTCTTACCTTTAAAATTATTATTTTTCCTACATGCTTCGAGTAAGTTTCAATGTGTCCAAATCAGTGTGAGAAAGTCATTTTGACCAAAATTAAATTTATTTTTAGCAATTTTTGTTCTCTATCCATACCTCACCATTCACATGAGAGAGCTTGGAATAAATGTGGAAGAAACTGCCATTATGTCTGCCGTTACACCGGTTGTTAGCATTTTAATGCCGCCTATCGCAGGAATCGTAGCCGATAAACTTGGAAACTTTAAGGTGAGAATACAATTTTGATAGCAGAATTTTAATATAACGATTTATTTAATTCCAGTTGATGTTAGCAATTTTTTCAGCATTAAGCGGGACATCGGCTTTACTTTTATTGTTAGTTCCTGTTGGTAGAATTACTGAAAATTATCCCAATGAGGTAATTTTTGGATTATCGTGCACGGCAAATTCCCCAATTAGGCTATCGCTGTACGAAGATTTTCCATGCACACCGGTAAACCAAAATGAGACATCCAAAACAGACGTGAAGTTAGAAGCATGTGGTTTTGTGTGTCAAGCTATTACCGATAATCACGACTCGAAAGCAATTTTAAGTGCCAAAAAATATGGAGTTCAAATGCATAACATCAAGCAAAACTCATCGATCACCTTAACGTACGAGTTGAATTCAAAAATTCCGGTTTCTTCTGAAAGAGCAGACAGGAGGTTTAAAAATAATAAGCTTTATTTGACGTCCATAAGAAAATTATCTTTAAATTCATATTTTTTCCCGACTCCTACCTTATTTAACTTCTCTTGTGGTTACTTAAGAGATTCGATTTCTATTAAAAATGAAACGAGCAATGCCGTTGCTTGCATGTTTGGAAGCAAAGATCAGTTTAAACAATTGGACAATATTCCGAGAGAACAATTTATGACACAAATTGGAATAAAAGTTCAAAATCAATCTGTTAACGATAAAGACGAAAATAGATACATTTATAATATGTACTCTTCCAAAAGTGGAGTAAATCTTGAGAGCTCTACTTGTATTGATAACTTTCCCAAAAATAAAGAATTTATTAGTATTAGCGTTCCGCTGCACCGTAAAAATGATAGCGAATTGTACAAAAATCTGGATTTAGGAAGCTGTGCTCCCAGATGTATTGCGACCAGCCTAAGAAGCAATGTTTGTTCTAATCAAAAAACTGTAATAGAACTAGATATAAAGGTAACTTTTTGGAGCTATTTTGCCGTGCGAGTTTTTTTAGGAATGATAAGTGGAACTGCATTTGCCATGTTCGAAGGAGCCGTTATTGCTATTTTAAGAGAACAAAAAGCAGATTACGGAATGCAAAGGATTTATGCTACTATTGGTGGAATGATCAGCTCACCCATCTCAGGATTGTTGATAGATTATGCAAGTAAAGGAAAAGACCATGCGGATTTTAGGTAATATATTCTATTCAAAATCGAATTTATTATTAACAGATAATTTTTCAGACCCATATTTTATTTTTATGCAATTTTGAAAATCAGCAGTGCTGTTTTGATGTTATTTATGGATTTAAAATTTAAAACTCCGGCTAATAATATCATGTCCGATGTTTTTCATGTTTTAAAGAAAGTCGAATTAATTAGTCTCCTAATTATATGTTTTCTATTAGGTGCTTAAATTGCTGGAAAGGGTTTTTTAAATAATTGTGAATTAATATTCTGTTAATTTAGGTACCGCTTGGGGATACATCGAGTCTTTTCTATTCTGGTTATTGCAAGATTTGGGAGCAACGAAATCATTGATGGGCATAACCATTACTGTTAGTGGTCTTGCTGGTATTCCACTTTTAGTGCTATCTGGTCCAATAATTAAACGAATAGGTCATCCAAATGTAATATTTATTGGATTTATATTTTACGCTATCCGTTTACTTGGCTATTCCCTAATATATAATCCATGGCTATGTTTAATTTTTGAAGCTATGGAAAGTATTACCACGTCCTTGACTTTTACTGCCATCGTTACTTATGCAGCAAAATTATCAACAATAACAACAGATAGTAGCATCCAGGGATTAATTGGTGGGCTCTATTTTGGAGTAGGTGGGTATATCATTTAATGTCTTCATTGGTGCTTTAATTAATCATATACTACCTACTAATAACAGGAAAAGGAGCTGGAAGCTTAGTTGGAGGATATTTAATGAACGGTTATGGTATTAGAGAAACTTTTCAAATATTTTCGGTAGCATATACCGTTATTGGAATAGCGTATTTTCTCTTTAATTACCTCTATATAAGAAAAAGATGGCCAGCAGATATAGCAAAACAAAATTCAATAGAAGCCATACAAGAAAATAAATCAATCCCCAAAGATAATATAAATAATCAGCAGCCATCAAGATCTGTTCTGAAGGAAGAACCATTATCGTATGAAGATGCGTTTACAAATTTGGGTTTTGAAGATACGGAATTAGAAAATACTGTAGATAATAAAGTGTGATGTAAAATTCATAAAAATAAATAAAAATACTAACGCATTTGTATTTAAAAACATGACCTGATTTGGGTATTGCATAATTATGTAGTATAGCAAGAACTCTTCTTCTTCAAACTCTTAAGCAATCAGAGCGCTCCAAATTTTGCGTTAATTTAATGACCTGTGATTGATATGGTTGTTTGGCCTCAGTGACAGCGCCGTAGCAAGCTCTTCTGGCGCCTGAGGCAAATTTGAATATATGCGCCCCCCCTCCCAAAAGATTCTTATCATTTCGCGGCGCTGACTTAGAGTAATGAAAACAAATGGATGCTTATCAGGAACTCATTTAGGACCAAGGGGTCTGCACATCTACACTTAATTTATTGCGAAAGAGAAACTTTCACTTTTACGTCTCTCGGTATTAATATCCCTTGCTCCCGGATTACAAACGAAGATTTCAAGAGATTCAACGAAAAATAATAAATTTTGATGGTTCTGAATAATGGCAAGTGTACCTGGGGGTTATGGAATACCCCCCAGACTCCCCGGTCATGTGATATCGATTGTTATCGTTAGGAACTTCTGAAGATCTTATATAAAATACACATAGTATGTCAGAATCGCCGTTTCCATGGGAACGTAACGCAATACCCCCCCCCCCTGAATATGGAGATTATTTTTATCGGTAGGAATTTTCCTTTTCTATTTACATATATTTGAATAATTGTTTCGATGATAATGTGATATTTTTGCCGGTTACCCAGTCAGTTAAAGAGAAATGTAGAAAAACGCGGGGGTTGGAATCAACGTTCCTAAAATCCCCTGTCTTCCCCTAGTCTTTGCACCAAAATTGAAGAGGAAAAAATTCCCTACAAAACGAGGTTTGAGAATTTACTTCAGATCTGAAGTAAATCCTGAAACCTTGTTTTGTTTTGTTCATCATCGATGGTGAAGTTTAAATATACGAAATTTTTATTCAGAATAAGAATTATTCAAAACTTTTTTCAATTGTTTTCTCTGGATTTTCTTTTTATTTCATAAATACTTAGTATGATGTAGGCAAATTTTGTTAATCTGTTTCATGGAGAATTTTGTACTCTTCAATTTTGATTTGATGATAATTTTCGCTAAAAATGAAAGTAAGCGAGTTATAGACGAAAAACTACTGTAGAGGATTAAAATCCCCATTTGGGGAAAAGGCTAGCAGGAAATTTTAGGCGAAGTTGCAAATAAAATCGTGGTCAAATTTTGGAATTCAGTCAAATTTGAATATATGCCCCCCCCAAAGATTCTTATCTTTTTAAAAATTTTAAACTATTATTTATTGGGTTTTGTCAAGGTTTAGCTCCCCCATTGCGATGGCGCCTGAGGCAAACGCCTCAGTAACCTCACCTTTGCTACGGCTCGACTCAGTGAGGATAGTTACTATACGTGAAAGTAATAGTTCTTCAGTATTTGGCTTCACTCTGGGGGATCACGACTGCTATGTTTGAACTAATTTATTTATTTAAAACGATTGCTTATATTGTAGAGTATTTCTTTGATTGGTACTAATCCTGTAATAAGTTAATCTTCTACAGGAAAAGTCCAAAATGCCTTAATACATTACAACGACAATCTTCTTCCTGGTTATTCCATCCTAAAGTACGTTCATTAAATATAATGAATATACCATCTTCGCGGTACAAGGTAGATAAGCTCGTGTTGTTGGACTGTGTCCGAAGCATAGGATGTCTTGCAATGCTAATTTGTCTTTTTGGTATGTAAAAGTTACCACATTACAGGTCTTCCACCTACTTGTACCTCCTAGCCTCCAAAGCGACGCTACGGCTCCACTCAACTGAGAGCAATTTAGGATGGGTGTGCAATCAGGAGTGATTCTTGATTCCACTCTAAAACAAAAATTAAGGTTGCAAGACAAGATGGTAAAGCCTGAAAGCAGGTAGTAAAGCTAGAGTCAAGCTAAGAGTTAAGCTAAGCCTTAAACTAACCCTGCAGTTTGAGGGCTTTCCGAGTGGACCACAGTCGCATACACGTCGAGGAATTTGTAAACATTCGTCAATGCTTCGACTGTATGCGATTCGGTCACACCAAAACGATCTGTACGGAGGGATTGACATACTGTTCTCATTGCGCTGGTGATCACCCTTACACTGACTGTTCATTTAAATTATGACCCGATAAACTAAAATGTACAAGCTGCAGCTACGTAGCAAGGGCGAGGGATGTGACTAAGGCTTTGCTTCAGGCGCCATCGCAATAGGGGCGCTAAACCTTGACGAATTATCAAAATGATAAAAAAATTTTGTGAAGGGGGCGCATATATTCAAATGTGCCTCAGGCGCCCGAAGAGCTTGCTATGGCGCTCCTACAGGCTCACTATTTTGTAGGAATTTTGAAAACGAGAGAAATTATGGCAAAGCCTTGTATTCCTTAAGTCATTCCTGCTGAATCATATTATCATTTATAATCATATTTGGAAAAAAATACACCTTTTCCAACAGTAATTCAGAAAACCTCACCTGCTGTTCAGAAATCGTGAATTGTAATTCAGATTTGTCAACTGATATTCAGAAATTGTGAATTGTAATTCAGATTTGTCAACTGATATTCAGAAATTGTGAATTGTAATTCAGATTTGTCAACTGATATTCAGAAATCGTGAATTGCAATTGACAAATCTGAATAACCGTTGACGATTTCTGAATATCAATTGACAAATCTGAATAACGGTTGACGATTTCTGAATTACTGGTGGAAAAGGTGTAGATATTAATCAAAATAAAAAGCTTGCGATCAAGTCACACAACTGACTACAAACGACTGTAAGTTGACTTTCAAGTCGACACGAAATTTTGCTGATCACGAGACTGTCGAGTCTCCACAACTCCCTCGAGAGCATAAGTGATCTCAAATGTACAATACCCTCGAGACCAATCTCGAGACTTTCTCTTGAGATTTTGTCTCAAGTGGAGAGTAGCCTTTAGACTATAATTATCACCACATATATGTTTATCACTTAACCTCATTTATTTGAATTAATATCTAGTGGTTTAAAACTTTTAATACTCCAAAATACATCCCCGCCATAATAATGGGATGTTTAAACTATCTGTACAACAAAAACTTTGAGTTATTAACAAACAATAAGTTTGGATCTTTCTCAACGAAAAGCTTTCGAAAGTGGATATTTAAAGATATTAAACTTTTCAGGAAAATTGTTAGTGGGTAAGTAGGTAGCTGAATAAAAGTTATATAGCAGTAGTTAAACAAAAGAGTTTTTCTGTTGATAGGACTGACACAAAAAGGAAACGAGTGAAAGAAATGGAAGAACCGTTATGAGTTGAAATCTTTAATAGAATTTACATTCTTTCTCCAGGTGCATCCTGTTTTGTTTATCGTGCCCACCAAGTTAAAATATCCATCGAAGGTTTTACACTTTCTAAATTTTGAAAATGAGAAGGTTAATCGGTAAGGTGCAGTTTTTCAAATTTGAAACCGAACCAGAATTGTTTTTTATTGCCTTTTAATTTTTTACAAACTAAATATTTCAGCTTTTAGAAAATCTTGTTTGCGTATGCATTGTTGTTAAGAAAAATATTTATTTGTGTAGGTAGGTAGGTATTTCTTTACTTTTTCAATAAACGTCGTGTAGCAAATCGGGATGGTGAAAAGTTGCATTACGATAAATTAAATTCTCTTAAATTTCTTGTATAAACTCACTTTTAATCACAGCCTCGTTAATAGTTTGTCTAGATTTTATTCATTTCAAATTTGGCACAAAATGACAAAAGTTAAATTAATAACGCGCATCAATGAATTTTAAATTACGTGTGTAGTGACTTAAATGTATTAATAAACGGATTTATTGTTTATAAATCACTTAAAACTTAGAAAAGGTTCCGTCTATATTGAAATATCAGAATTTTATCTTATAAAAAGTAACATCGAATTAATTCTCATAGGCACATCGAGAAACCAGTGCTCATATATTAAAAAAAATTGATCAAAAAAGATCCCACAGACCTAACGTAAGACGAAGAATTAAATTATTTTGATTTAAACAGCGGCGTAACTTACGTATTAAATGTGTACGTAAAATAGTTTCGAAAGTTAACCGCCAGGCGGTAAGTAAAGTAATCTGTCTCTCTCTCTCTCTCTCTCTCTCTTTTACTCGAATTTGACGTTTGTTTCGAGTAAATTATTAGTTTTTGAGTTTATTACATTAATTGTAGTCTTAAACCTATTAAAGAAAAAAAGTTTTTGAATTTTTTAAAAAATTCGTAATTTGTGATTAAAAATGAGTTCCCACAAATTACCCGTAATCCCGAATTACATTACAGTTGGAATTCTTGGATCTGGACATTTCTCGAATGTCTATAAGGTGTTTACAAAAGTAAGTGATTTTAAAAGTCTTTTCCATCATGAATTTTGAAATTAATGAATTTTAGAATTATAAGTTGGAAACGTTTGCCGCCAAGGTTTTTAAGAATACACAAAGTCCTAAAAACCAATTCAAAATCAAACGTGAGGTAGACATTTTAATAAAACTGACCGAGAAACTGACCCATAGAAATATAGTAAAGTTCGTAGACTACATTGAGGATGACAAGTAAGAAATTTGATTATCGTTGAATAGACAATTACATTCTCTTTTTAGAATCTGTTCCATTATGCTGGAATACTGCGATGGTGGCACCTTAAGAAGTTTATTAATCCAGCGGAAGAAATTGGATGAATCGTTGACAAGGTTTTTGACGCAGCAATTTGTTTGTGGACTTAATTATTTAAATTCTTTATCCATCTGCCACATGGATCTCAAACCTGAAAATTTGTTATTGATGCAGGGGCCACCATACTGTTTAAAAATTGCTGACTTTGGGTATGCACGAAAATGTTCTTATTTTTTTTATTTTATTCTAATTTTTTATAGTTTGTCACGAGATCTTTCCATTGCAAATACTGTTTGCAAACGTTCCGGTACGATCACTTATATGGCTCCAGAAAAAGTATTGCGTAGGGAAATTGGTTTAATAAGCGATTTGTGGTCATTTGGACTAATAATACGAGAATGTGTAACAGGCAAACAGTTATTTGCATATGATACGCATTACCAAATAGAGAAGAAAATCAAGGAAAATTTTCCAATCAGGGTATTTATTTTTTAAGAATTCTACATTAGTATAATCTCATGCCATTATAGTATCTATAGTTTTTGATAATAATTGATTTTTAAAAATTTCCTTCCGAATGCTACTAGAACTTTACATTCTTTGCCACAGTAATATGACTGACCTCATTTATCTGTTCTCAAGTCATTATTTTTGTTGCAAACTTAATTTGCCGATTTACGAAAATTTTCGGCGGCAATTAAAAAATTTATTTGTATGTAAATGTTTTGAAGTTCTTTTAAACTTAACACTAAACAAAATTGTGTTTTATTTAAGAATAACGACTGTGTAACCAATAAATTGGTATGACTAATTTTGTTAAATTTATAGGACCCTACATGCACTCCGCCGCTTTCCGACGATTGCAAAGACTTGATGAGGTTACTTTTAGAGTACGATCCTAATACGAGATTAACGCTGGAGGGTGTAAACATTCATCCATTTGTGGACATGAAACATCAAATTTGTCCTGATAGCTATAAAAAGGCTAAAGAATTAATAAAGAATGCTATATTATTGGATAAAAGGTATGAACATGATAAATCGCTGCCATTCTACAAAGAAGCTTTGGTGTTTATCAGAGCATTTGTTAGTGTTGAGAACAATAATTACAAAAAAGCTATTTTAAATATGAAAATATGCGAATATTGCAGCTGGATTGAGACATTAGAAAAGAACCCTGGTAAAAAACATGATATCATCTTACAACCGTTGCCAGATATTACAGGAGTAATGTATGAAATGACTGAAAGTCACTCGGGTATGTTTACACCTTAGGTAAGAAAATTTTGTACTTCTACCTTTTTGTAATCTCCTTACAATACTTTCCATTTACTTCTCTTCATTATTCCTATGACCCCAAATATTAACAGCTTATCTATTTTCTTAATAATATTAAATTTTTGGGTGTGTTTTTGCAGAAATGCTGTGAGTAAACTACATCTTTTTTTTAAGTCGTCTAGTTCCATTCCACATGTCGTGTATGTAATGTAAGCAACTGCGTTACAAAAGAAAACCATAGTATTTTGCTGTTTGCAGAACCAAAATTAATTCATTTGAATTCTAATTAATTTTTCTTTAAATATGAGATTTTTAACTATTGAGAATTATAATAAATTAAACTTTAAAAATTAAATAATTTTTTAGTACATCACGAGCTTTCAATGTGAGATGTTTGATAAACAAGTACTACATACATAGCAACAGTTAAATAGATTAAACATAATATTGCCATGTACTTGTTTATCAAACATCCGATAATATGACTATACTGAAAGCTCATGATCTAATAAAAAATATTTTCAATGTTTAATTATTAACCATTTTATTTTTTAAAGTTAAATTTATAATAATTAATTTTTTGTATGGGTCATTCCATGACAAATCGACCGAAGAATTTACTTGACCCACGCCAAATTTGACGAAATTTGGTACACACCATCTTAGTAAGAAATAAAAAATACAAATTTAAGGATTTATCCAAAAGGGCATTAGTGTCGTTGTTTTGGTCGTTCAAAATGTCAAAAAGTTGGTGTGTAGACTTGTAGGAAAACGACTGTAACTTCATCCACAGTGGTCCAAATTTAAAAATAAAAAATGTTCTGGAAAGGTAAATGAACATTATATTCAAATATTCAACCACATTTTATTTTTTCAACCCTTAACTGGATCAATTTTCGAATATTAACCCTATTTCAACCCCTATTTCTAAAGGGGTCTTTTTTTTCGTTAATTTTTTTTGTACAAATGTGCTGAGCATGCGTACCAAATTTTATCATGGGATGAGCATGGGTTCGGTTACTAAAAATTAATTAAGTATAGGCAGAAATGGATAAAAATCAGTTTTTCGCCGATTTCTCAAGTTTCTTTGAAATTTATGACAAAATAGTTTAATATAAAATTAAAGCTAATTAAATTCTCTACAAAAAAATATTTATATAAATTTTTCGTCAGATTCGTATTCACCAATAACAGCTCAAAGTATAGCTAAGTTGCGCGACCACCGTTATATTTACTTAAAAAGGTCGGAATCGATTTTCAATTAATTGTATAGATTTTCATCATAAATCTTTATTATCTGAATATAAGTTGACCACACCATCCCTAATTTTGATAAAAAAATACATTGTTTGATTTTTTTGTGAATTTAATTCGTTTCCATGTTAAGGCCAGCTAAATGTGATACTTTTCAGTTTACACCCTCGAACATCAGGGTGTGTAACTTTGGAACTAATGAACATAGTGGGCTGATTTTTTTCAATAAACTTATAAGTTTAGGTTGCTGGAACAATTTTTTTTTACTTGTGAGCTTTACACCCCCTCCCAAAGGGGTCCCTTTTTCCCCCTAAAAATTAATATATATTATTAAGACTATCATAGTCAACCTGTGCACCAAATTTCATTTTGGGCCGAGAATTGCAGATTAATAATATATAACTATATATTAATATATAACTTATCAAATGATGAGTAAATGATTATATTAATTTATATAACTTATTAAAAAATGGCAAGTTATATATATTTTTTTCTCAATCTGCAATAGTCCGCCCAAAATGAAATTTGGTGCACGGGTTAACAATGTTAGTCTTAATAATATATATTAATTTTTAGGGAAAAAAGAGACCCCTTTGAGGTGGGGGGGTGCAAAACTCTAAATTAAAAAAGTTTGTTCCGGCAATCTAAACTAATCAGTTTGTTGAAGAAAAATTCGCCCTCCATGTTCATTAGTTCCAAAGTTATACACAGAGGG
The DNA here is from genome assembly GCA_932274525.1 of Podabrus alpinus. NCBI lineage: Eukaryota > Metazoa > Arthropoda > Insecta > Coleoptera > Cantharidae > Podabrus > Podabrus alpinus. Next base: position 88,116,890 of record OW026455.1, on the reverse strand, counting down.
GTAAACTGAAAAGTGTCGCTTTAGCTGGCCTTATCATGCAAACGAATTAAGTTTACAAAAAAAATCAAATAATGTATTTTTGGTTTAACTGCATTATGTCATATTATGCTAAACTTTTTATCAAAATTAGGGATGGCGTGTTCAACTTATATTCAGATAATAAATATTTATGATGAAAATCTATACAATTAATTGAAAATCGATTCCGACCTTTTTAAATAAATATAACGATGGTCGCGCAACTTAGCTATACTTTGAGCTGTTATTGCTATGTGAATACGAATCTGACGAAAAATTTATATAAATATTTTTTTGTAGAGAATTTAATTAGCTTTAATTTTATATGAAACTATTTTGTCATAAAGTTCAAAGAAACTTGAGAAATCGGCGAAAAACTAATTTTTGTCCGTTTCTACTTATACTTAATTAATTTTTAATAACCGAACCCATGCTCATCCCATGATAAAATTTGGTACGCATGCTCAGCACATTTGTACAAAAAAACTGTAAAAAAATTAACCAAAAAAAAATACCCCTTTAGAAATAGGGGTTGAAATAGGGTTAAAATTAAAAAATTAATCCAGTTAAGGGTTGAAAATCTAAAATGTGGTTAAATATTTGAATAGAATGTTCATTTACCTTTACAGAACATTTTTTATTTTTAAATTTAGAGCACTGTGGATGAAGTTACAGTCGTTTTTCTACAAGTCTACACATCAATATTTTGAAAGACCAAAACAAGGAAACGAATGCCTTTTTGAACAAATCCCTAAATTTGTGTTTTTTATTTCTTACTACGATGGTGTGTACCATGTTTCGTTAAGTTTGGTCGGGGTCGAGTCAATTTTACCTATTTTTTTGTCGATTTGAGATGGAATGACCCGTATACGGAAAATAATTGGTATTAATACATTACAGTGATCCATTTTCTTCTATGCATGTGATGTGCGTTCAAAGTGTGTATATACAGTGGAATTTCGACAACTTGAAGCGCCATGTGCCACAAAAAAAGATTTGAGTAAAAATTATGCATATTTTTAAAACCAGTCGCTATTGCCAACACATTTCCAAGGAAAGACCGTCTTTGCGTATTTAATCATTAGTTATGACCATCTCTAGTAAACCACACAATTGCTGATTTATTAATATTTCTTTTTATACAATAATCAATGCAAAAGTGAAGATTTTGTATTGATCATCTCTGTGTTGTATATTAAGGGCCGGTTTTACAATAGGAGCTTAAGCTCAGCTCAACTTTGAACCGACTACAAACACTAACAAAATACGAAAATCGTTCGACAATTCAAACAATTGTCAAACGATTTTCGTATTTTGTTAGTGTTTGTAGTCGGTATGCTTCAAGTTGAGCTCGGCTCAAGTGCTAAGCGCGCATTGTAAAACCCATAATTGGGTTCAAAGTTGAGCTGAGCTTAAGCTCCCATTGTAAAACCGGCCCTAAGGTATTCTTCTTTTGAAAATAGAACAGATAAGCCTTTAAATACAAAAAGAAGAATCTACTTCCATTATTTATTTTCTTACTTCTTATCAACAACTTCAACTTTTGAAATGTGAGATATTAATACTACAAAATATCTTGCTGTCAAAAACAAACTTTTATATGTGTACTAAAATAATCTCTTATTTTCTAGACTTAAACCAACCTGGTCCTCAAGCAAATCCTTTATTTTCCATAATTCTGTTGTAGATATTTTATAATGTAGTAACCACCCTGTATATATGTTAAACAAAACCAATTAATTTTTACGACCTACCACAATCTCTTTTAATTGATTCGAACTGTCACAAAAGTTTCTTAAAATATTTTTTTATCTTTATGGGATTCATGCGATTCTCGCCCTAATGAACTTTAAAAGATCATTGAGTAATCAAAAATATTAGCAAAGATTCAATTAATATATTTAGAAGTAATAAATCAACAATTAGAAATTAACAACCGGTGAAATTGCATTATTTTCACCAAATTAAGATTTACAATTACGACAAAATCAATTGAAAGAGACTGTTTTTATCTTTTAAACAAATATTATCATATAAGCGTTGACACACTAATTATTAAATTTAAGCCCAAATCGATTCTCTTACTTAAAAAGGAAATTAAATTGACAGAAATACGACCCCAGGGGTCAGTATTCAACCTAAAGACCAATTTATCATTTGATAAGTTCTTCCCCTAAGGGACGAAATTCTCATAAATACAACTCAAAAATTAGTCAAATAGTGAGTCGCGTCTTAAATTTTCACTAGCTAAATACTTCACGCCGGTTTGATTTTTGAATTTAAATTAAGTGTTTTTATTGAAGTATTCATTTTCAAATATAAAAGTTCTAAGTTATAAACTCATTAAAAATCGAATTCTTTAATATTATTAGTGTCGCGACACCGACATACAAATTATTCAGGATTATTTTCTACAAGGTAAGAGAATAATCGACTCATTTTTCTTCTTTATTTATACCATTTAATTATATTTCGTGCCATTATTTTGTTTTGTGTATCTCTATTTATTACTGTTAATAAACCGAAAAGTTTTGTAGCCGAAACTAGTAAGTCGTAAAAATTGTTTCGTTTGATTGACCCAAAAACCCACGATTAAAAACATCCTAATTACATATTTACTTTGGGGGTCACGAAAAGTTATCTAAGTATAAAGATTTTATATTTTTCAGAATTTGAAATTACCCTATTTTGGGGGAGGGGCACTTAAAGTGAAAATTTAATCACGGCCCTCATTTTCTGACCTTAACCCTTTCACCGGTTTACCCACAAATTTGTGGGTAAAAATTAAAGAAAATACAGTCGAGTCGCGAAATAGTGAATTAAATATGGCAAAGACCTTTCACTTTTTCGGGGTTGTTCACTATTTTGGTACTAAAAAATTTACAATAAAATCACATTTTGAAAATGAAACCTTTATTTTAAAGAAAATTGATGGTTACCTACAAACATAATTACAATACGGGTAGGAAAAATGATGTTATTTTTTATTGTACTTGTTTTTTTATTTAATTTAATACTTAATATTTCAACTTCTTCTGCATTTTCTTCACTCCACTGAATAACATCATTTAAAGATGTCAATGCATGATTTATTGAAATAAGTTTATCATTAAAAGTATAAGAAACCATCTCATCCTCGTCTTCCTTTTCTGATTCAGAATCGATCTGAATTTCGTTCCCTGTATAATATTCGTAAATTCTCAATCTTTGGGGGAAGTCCCTACAAATGATGTCATTCAAACTGCACGATTTAGTACGCAGTTCGCTGTATAGGGGTTAGCGCTGTTCGTTATATAGGAGTCCCATATACACTCAATGTTAAAATTTTTGTGTTCACTATTTCCGGTAGTTCACTATATACGGTATTCACTATTTCGCGACTCGACTGTATTTTCAAAAACTCACAAAATTGTGGGTAAAAAATGAAGAAAATATTTTCAGAACCCCACAAAATTGTGGGTAAAGTCTGCTTGTTCAAAATGTTTAGTTCCTCTCTGTGTTTTTGGTTGCTTCGAAGAATATCACAATGGTCCTCATAATTAAAAATTTATCAATTTATTTTCCCTTTTAAAAATTTTTAAATAATGATTATTTTTTTTATTATTAAAATTTCGAAATCATAAATTTATTTTTCTTGATTCTAAATAAATCCATAAACTTATCAAAATTTAAAAATAAAATAACCCCTTGACCCAATATTTTGAATGCCTTTAAGCATAAATATTTTGGACCCCCAAATTTTGGTAAAATCGGTGAAAGGGTTAATTATTTACACAAAAAAACTCGTTGAAAAGGCCTATTCTTTATCTTCATTTCACAAAAAAAAAATCGTGTCTAAGTGGTATGGTTCGGCCAGTATAAATAATTTATCGAAGCTCTACAAGCCAAATTTGAGTCAGTTTGGAAGACTGTACAATGTAAATGGGCCACTTTAAGAACAAACAAAAAAATGCGGGTCCGCATAACTTTGAGGTACACTAGACCCTCCATGTACGCGAGGGTTCCGTTCGCCAAAAACCTCGCGTACATGGAATTCGCGTAAATGGAACCAAAGAAGCAATAGAAAAAGGGGGTTAGGTTCCAAAATTTATTTAAGACTAAAAACAAAAGTTTAAAGGTAAGGTTTATTTACGAAATAGGTAAAATATAATGCATACAAAAACTAAAATATACCTAATTGATAAAAAAATTAAATATAATGCATAAAAAAGCTATAAATCGTTGACACCGTATTTGTATCATTCAAGTGCTACGTTTCAGCGCCTATGAACGGAGTAGAAATTACTTTGTATAGTACATAGGTACATCTCTATTTATTATGTAAACAATTGTCAATGAATATCTTTAGCTTCGACTATTATGTGTTATTTGGATAACACATAATACATAATCTATATTGAACTGTATTTCAATGGTAAGCCAAATTACGGGAAGATTCAAAAATTAAAAATTAACATGTTTAAAAATTGAAAATGTAAAAATTATTGTAAATTATAATTAAAAGAAGAGAGAATTTGGAAATGGATATCTTTGTGCGCAGAGACAAAGGAACTTTTGCGTTGAAAGGAGAAAGGGGGCCAGTCTTTGGGCCAGTCTACTCCGAGCAGTGAAGCGGAGAGGACGTTTAAGGAGTCACCTCCAGGTAGTCAACCGTAGAGGACGCTTGAGGAGGAACGCCAGGCAGTGGGGCATAGGACGCTTGAGCGAGAAGTTTGTAAAATTTTTGTATAGTAAAGGTTGTTAAAAATAAATAAACCGAAAAAGTTTGGTTTAAAATTGTAAGAGTGTTTGATTTAAAGTGGATAAAAAAATAATTTGGAAAGAAAAATAATTTAAAGAAAAATTTTGAATTCACGGATTCAAAAAAATAAATGGTTGGTCCGTGGACAAAAAGAACACGTCAATATATTATATAAAAATGGATGTATGTATGTTCCCTATAGACTCCTAAACCGTTTGACCGATCGGAACCAAATTTGGCACAGTTATTATGTAGGTTCCTGCGCATGTTTTTGTATTGAAATAGTGCAAAAATTCGCAAAGGAAAGGAAAATTGATTTTGAGTAGCCTGCCTTCCTTTAAGGAATCTCGATAATCCATTCATGCGCGTCCCTATGGGACGCGCATGAATGGATTATTGAGATTCCTTAAAGGAAGGCAGGCTACTCAAAATCAACTTAAAAACAATAATGAATGCTGTCAGCTGGCAACCGATCGACAATGCAAATACGCGTGCACGTGCTTTACGTTTCTATTTGACCAATCTTAACCAAATTTGGTGTAGAAGTTATTTACAACGCTACGAAAAACATAGGCTACTTTAGAACCTTGGAGTGAGGCCGAACAACCACATCCGACACGGTCTAGATGGCTAAAGGCGGCCGACTGTGCCAGCTAGTTATTTTAATAATACGCGAAAACTTAATTCGCGTTAAAGGGAATTTTGCTTCGCGTACAAAAAATTCAGGTATCAAATCTAATTCGCGTTATTCTGAATTCGCGTACATCGAACTCGCGTACATGGAGGGTCTAGTGCAGGGGTGGGCAACCTTTTGTATAACAGGGGCCAGAATAATATTTACGTTTCGTTCGCGGGCCTGTGGGACGCGCATGAATGGATTATCGAGATTCCTTAAAGGAAGGCAGGCTATTCAAAATCAACTTAAAAAACAATAATGAATGCTGTCAAGCTGTCAACCGATCGACAATGCAAATACGCGTGCACGTGCTTTACGTTTCTATTTGACCAATCTTAACCAAATTTAGTGTAGAAGTTACGATATTTACAACGCTACGAAAAACATAGGCTACTTTAGAACCTTGTAGTGAGGCCGAAGGCCGAACAACCACATCCGACACGGTCTAGATGGCTAAAAGCGGCCGGCAGGCCGACTGTGCCACATAGTTATTTTAATAATACGCGAAAACTTAATTCGCGTTAAAGGGAATTTTGCTTCGCGTATAAAAAATTCAGGTATCAAAATCTAATTCGCGTTATTCTGAATTCGCGTACATCGAACTCGCGTACATGGAGGGTCTAGTGCAGGGGTGGGCAACCTTTCGTATAACAGGGGCCAGAATAATATTTACGTTTCGTTCGCGGGCCTGTGGGACGCGCATGAATGGATTATCGAGATTCCTTAAAGGAAGGCAGGCTACTCAAAATCAACTTAAAAAACAATAATGAATGCTGTCAAGCTGTCAACCGATCGACAATGCAAATACGCGTGCACGTGCTTTACGTTTCTATTTGACCAATCTTAACCAAATTTGGTGTAGAAGTTACGATATTTACAACGCTACGAAAAACATAGGCTACTTTAGAACCTCGTAGTGAGGCCGAAGGCCGAACAACCACATCCGACACGGTCTAGATGGCTAAAAGCGGCCGGTAGGCCGACTGTGCCACATAGTTATTTTAATAATACGCGAAAACTTAATACGCGTTAAAGGGAATTTTGCTTCGCGTATAAAAAATTCAGGTATCAAAATCTAATTCGCGTTATTTTGAATTCGCGTACATGGAGGGTCTAGTGTACTTTTCAATTTACTTTTTACAATACTTTTTAATTTAATTTAAATAAGACGAATTATATCGAAAATTAAACTGTAGATCTCTCCTTTTTCCTTATGTTAGGTACTAACCTAATCCTTTTCTTTAAAATTTTTGTTTTTGAAAATATTTATTTATTATTTCTTCTAAAGATCTCGCGGGCCGCATTAGAACTTTACACGGGCCGCAGGTTGCCCACCGGTGGTCTAGAAATTTGAGCAAAATCGAAGAGGAACTGAAAATACGTTGGTTGATATGGAATGACCCGGGTGTTGGGTATTAAAACCTCAAAACCTGTTGCAGTTTTCCAAATGCTGCCCACGCTAGAGATATTCTTCTATTTAGGTCGGCTTTCAAATTTTCTTTAGGAACTTGACGTTTATAATCCCTTGCCCACCAGCTCCCTCTAATTTTAAATGGCAATACATATCTCGCAATACATTATTTTAAAGGTAGAAAAATTCTCGTTCAAAAATTAGATTCAATTCATTTGGCAGGAAAGTTTTCATCCAACCATCCAAAGTTATTAATTAATCAAGAACACCTAACTTATTTTGTACTTGATTATGTGTACATAATACCCGTTTTATTTGACTTGTGAAAAATATATATTATGCTAATAAGGAACCCTTCAAATAATGATCGTATTGTTTCAACTTACCTGTGTAGCCAACTACCCCCGGTCTCTCAATGATAATGGGTTTCATGCTTGCAGTACAAGTAAATTCCCATTAAATAAAATCAAATTAAAATTATGTATTTTATATTTATCTATCTCAAGACATTTAATTCAATAAATTTTACAATTTACCAGTAAGTTCGGGAACAGCTTTAAATAAATCTGCGACTAATCCATAATCGGAAACTTGGAAAATAGGTGCTTCGGGATCTTTATTAATTGCCACAATTGTTTTACTGTCCTTCATTCCAGCTAAATGTTGAATAGCACCAGAAATACCAACAGCAACGTATAAATCCTAGAATAAAACAATTTGTAGAAAAATGGAAATCTTATAAATGAATGGTATTTACAGGAGCTACAATTTTTCCAGTTTGTCCCACTTGCATATCATTAGGAACATAGCCAGCATCCACAGCTGCACGAGAAGCTCCTACAGCTGCATGAAGTTTATCGGCAAGATCGTACAAAAGTTTGAAATTTTCCCCTGATTTTAAACCCCGGCCTATAAATAAAATTAAATTATTTGATATAAATTTCAAAGAAGTTATTTACCTCCACTAATAACAATATTAGCACTTGTAAGTTCTGGCCTATCAGATTTACTCAACTCTTGGCTGATAAAAGTTGTCAAGTCAGTAGCATATTCGCCGGTAGGAGCAGGCTCAGATGCTACAGAACCACCTTCCAAATTATCTGCTTCGAAACTTGTTCCTCGAACAGACACAATTTTAATTGCATCCTTAGCGATCAGCGTTTGAATTGCATTTCCTAAAGTTTTACAAACAATAAGATTAAAAGGAATAACAATGACATTATTATTTTACCTGCATAAATACTGCGTATAAAGGTATCAGGTGATTTAATACCAATCACATCAGTAACTGGTGAAACATCCAGTTTAGCAGCTACGCGTGGCAAGACCGATTTACTAAAAGCTGTGGCACCAGCTAAAATATGCGTAAAGTTAAACTGCTTTTGAGTAGCTAAAATTAAAGATGAAACACTTTCAGCAGTTAAACCTTTGAATGCATCGTTTTCTGCTATAAGAACACGTTTTAAGCCATTCACCTTTGTAAGCTGGTTAGCGGCCTACAAATAAATGACAAAGATGGATGTAAGTTACCCTTTTTATTTTCAAGTAAAATTCTCACTTACTTGGCTACATTTAGTACCAGCAATAAGTACCGTAATATCACCTCCAAGTTTCTTAGCAGCTGTTAAGGCATTTTGGGTTATCGGTAAAAGAGCTTCATTATTATGTTCAGCAATTACAAGTGTACTTTGCAAACGCTTCACATGATTGGAAATCTAAAACAATTTTAAATTCGTGCTGAACAAATTTGCGCTTAAAGAATACTTATTATGTATAATTATTTTACTCACTTGAGTTGTAAGTTGTCTTGAACAATTTGAAAACATTTTTGGTTATTGTGTTAAGACCTCCTAAACTCAAAATTGAGTTAACTAAATTAGAAGGTACAACTTATGTAAAGTTTTATCAGTACAAAGTACAAATATTTAAGATTAAAGGTTAATTGTGAATTGGTAAATATTAATGACGTCAACAAGAGGATATTTATCGAACAGATTATTTCAACCAAATTATACCATGGTCACTCGCACGTCATTATGAAAAAGCTTTTCACATTTTTGGGGGTCTGGTCCTTTTGCTTTTTATGGAATCAAGTTGTCAAGTGCCACTTTTTCTCCTGGAACATGGGCATCCATAAGACTTTTTCTAGGGGGGGGGTCGTCCATAAATTACGTCACGCAATTTTAAACAATTTTTAACCCCCTCCCCACCATATTGTCACACTTCGTCACACAAACCTAGACCCCCCTCCCAGTATTACGTCACATATTCTTGAACCCCCCACCCAATTTTTCAAATTTCTTTTTTTTTTAGGGGTAGCAACCCAGAGGAAACATCTATGAAGGACATTCCGCCCCCACCCCACCCTAACTCCGCCACTAGCTTCAGAGGCATAGCCACTCAAATAATTGTTTTTTTAAATTGCTTATAATAAAATAATTAATCTATATATTTTGTGACGTCACAATTTTTGAAACCCGACCCCCCCGCACCCCAACGTTTAACATCGTCACAAGGGTCGGAAGCCCCCTCCCCCCTAGGAGCGAGAAGTAATTTATGAACGACGCCATACGAAAGTTTTAGCAAATCCATAGTTGAATTCAGAAAAATGTTTAAATTTTAAAATTTGTGAAAATTAGGTTGAACAATTGATTAAAATTTTCTGTGTTCCTGGAAAATTATTCGAAATACTGAATTTAGAGGAAAATTTTGCAGACAACAGTTGTAGCAAATCCATAGTTGAATTCAGAAAAATATTTAAATTTTAAAATTTGTGAAAATTAGGTTTAACAATTGCTTAAAATTTTCTGTGTTCCTGGAAAATTATACGAAATACTGAATTTAGAGGAAAATTTTGCAGACAACAGTTGTAGCAAATCCATAGTTGAATTCAGAAAAATATTTAAATTTTAAAATTTGTGAAAATTAGGTTTAACAATTGCTTAAAATTTTCTGTGTTCCTGGAAAATTATACGAAATACTGAATTTAGAGGAAAATTTTGCAGACAACAGTTGTAGCAAATCCATAGTTGAATTCAGAAAAATATTTAAATTTTAAAATTTGTGAAAATTAGGTTTAACAATTGCTTAAAATTTTCTGTGTTCCTGGAAAATTATACGAAATACTGAATTTAGAGGAAAATTTTGCAGACAACAGTTGTAGCAAATCCATAGTTGAATTCAGAAAAATATTTAAATTTTAAAATTTGTGAAAATTAGGTTTAACAATTGCTTAAAATTTTCTGTGTTCCTGGAAAATTATACGAAATACTGAATTTAGAGGAAAATTTTGCAGACAACAGTTGTAGCAAATCCATAGTTGAATTCAGAAAAATATTTAAATTTTAAAATTTGTGAAAATTAGGTTTAACAATTGCTTAAAATTTTCTGTGTTCCTGGAAAATTATACGAAATACTGAATTTAGAGGAAAATTTTGCAGACAACAGTTGTAGCAAATCCATAGTTGAATTCAGAAAAATATTTAAATTTTAAAATTTGTGAAAATTAGGTTTAACAATTGCTTAAAATTTTCTGTGTTCCTGGAAAATTATACGAAATACTGAATTTAGAGGAAAATTTTGCAGACAACAGTTGTAGCAAATCCATAGTTGAATTCAGAAAAATATTTAAATTTTAAAATTTGTGAAAATTAGGTTTAACAATTGCTTAAAATTTTCTGTGTTCCTGGAAAATTATACGAAATACTGAATTTAGAGGAAAATTTTGCAGACAACAGTTGTAGCAAATCCATAGTTGAATTCAGAAAAATATTTAAATTTTAAAATTTGTGAAAATTAGGTTTAACAATTGCTTAAAATTTTCTGTGTTCCTGGAAAATTATACGAAATACTGAATTTAGAGGAAAATTTTGCAGACAACAGTTGTAGCAAATCCATAGTTGAATTCAGAAAAATATTTAAATTTTAAAATTTGTGAAAATTAGGTTTAACAATTGCTTAAAATTTTCTGTGTTCCTGGAAAATTATACGAAATACTGAATTTAGAGGAAAATTTTGCAGACAACAGTTGTAGCAAATCCATAGTTGAATTCAGAAAAATATTTAAATTTTAAAATTTGTGAAAATTAGGTTTAACAATTGCTTAAAATTTTCTGTGTTCCTGGAAAATTATACGAAATACTGAATTTAGAGGAAAATTTTGCAGACAACAGTTGTAGCAAATCCATAGTTGAATTCAGAAAAATATTTAAATTTTAAAATTTGTGAAAATTAGGTTTAACAATTGCTTAAAATTTTCTGTGTTCCTGGAAAATTATACGAAATACTGAATTTAGAGGAAAATTTTGCAGACAACAGTTGTAGCAAATCCATAGTTGAATTCAGAAAAATATTTAAATTTTAAAATTTGTGAAAATTAGGTTTAACAATTGCTTAAAATTTTCTGTGTTCCTGGAAAATTATACGAAATACTGAATTTAGAGGAAAATTTTGCAGACAACAGTTGTAGCAAATCCATAGTTGAATTCAGAAAAATATTTAAATTTTAAAATTTGTGAAAATTAGGTTTAACAATTGCTTAAAATTTTCTGTGTTCCTGGAAAATTATACGAAATACTGAATTTAGAGGAAAATTTTGCAGACAACAGTTGTAGCAAATCCATAGTTGAATTCAGAAAAATATTTAAATTTTAAAATTTGTGAAAATTAGGTTTAACAATTGCTTAAAATTTTCTGTGTTCCTGGAAAATTATACGAAATACTGAATTTAGAGGAAAATTTTGCAGACAACAGTTGTAGCAAATCCATAGTTGAATTCAGAAAAATATTTAAATTTTAAAATTTGTGAAAATTAGGTTTAACAATTGCTTAAAATTTTCTGTGTTCCTGGAAAATTATACGAAATACTGAATTTAGAGGAAAATTTTGCAGACAACAGTTGTAGCAAATCCATAGTTGAATTCAGAAAAATATTTAAATTTTAAAATTTGTGAAAATTAGGTTTAACAATTGCTTAAAATTTTCTGTGTTCCTGGAAAATTATACGAAATACTGAATTTAGAGGAAAATTTTGCAGACAACAGTTGTAGCAAATCCATAGTTGAATTCAGAAAAATATTTAAATTTTAAAATTTGTGAAAATTAGGTTTAACAATTGCTTAAAATTTTCTGTGTTCCTGGAAAATTATACGAAATACTGAATTTAGAGGAAAATTTTGCAGACAACAGTTGTAGCAAATCCATAGTTGAATTCAGAAAAATATTTAAATTTTAAAATTTGTGAAAATTAGGTTTAACAATTGCTTAAAATTTTCTGTGTTCCTGGAAAATTATACGAAATACTGAATTTAGAGGAAAATTTTGCAGACAACAGTTGTAGCAAATCCATAGTTGAATTCAGAAAAATATTTAAATTTTAAAATTTGTGAAAATTAGGTTTAACAATTGCTTAAAATTTTCTGTGTTCCTGGAAAATTATACGAAATACTGAATTTAGAGGAAAATTTTGCAGACAACAGTTGTAGCAAATCCATAGTTGAATTCAGAAAAATATTTAAATTTTAAAATTTGTGAAAATTAGGTTTAACAATTGCTTAAAATTTTCTGTGTTCCTGGAAAATTATACGAAATACTGAATTTAGAGGAAAATTTTGCACACAAAATTTGTAGCAAATATATAGTAGAATTCAGAAAAATGTTTAAATTTTAAAATTTGTGAAAATTAGGTTGAACAATTGATTAAAATTTTCTGTGTTCCTGGAAAATTATTCGAAATACTGAATTTAGAGGAAAATTTTGCAGACAACAGTTGTAGCAAATCCATAGTTGAATTCAGAAAAATATTTAAATTTTAAAATTTGTGAAAATTAGGTTTAACAATTGCTTAAAATTTTCTGTGTTCCTGGAAAATTATACGAAATACTGAATTTAGAGGAAAATTTTGCACACAAAAGTTGTAGCAAATCCATAGTTGAATTCAGTAAAATGTTTAAATTTTAAAATTTGTGAAAATTAGGTTGAACAATTGATTAAAATTTTTTGTGTTCCTGGAAAATTATTCGAAATACTGAATTTAGAGGAAAATTTTGCACACAAAATTTGTAGCAAATATATAGTAGAATTCAGAAAATAGTTTAAATTTTAAAATTTGTGAAAATTAGGTTGAACAATTGATTAAAATTTTCTAGGTTCCTGGAAAATTATTCGAAATACTGAATTTAGAGGAAAATTTTGCAGACAACAGTTGTAGCAAATCCATAGTTGAATTCAGAAAAATATTTAAATTTTAAAATTTGTGAAAATTAGGTTGAACAATTGATTAAAATTTTCTGTGTTCTTGGAAAATTATACGAAATACTGAATTTAGAGAAAAATTTTTGCACACAAAATTTGTAGCAAAACTATAGTAGAATTCAGAAAAATGTTTGAATTTTAAAATTTGTAAAAATTGGGTTGAACAATTGATTAAAATTTTCTGTGTTCCTAGAAAATTATTCCAAAAACTGAATTTAGAGCAAAATTTTGCAGATAAAGGTTGTAGCAAATCCATAGTTGAATTCAGAAAAACGTTTCAATTTTAAAATTTGTGAAAATTAGGTTGAACAATAATTATTGATTAAAATTTTCTGTTTGTGGAAAATTATTCTAAATACTGAATTTAGAGGAAAATTTTGCAGACAAAAGTTTTAGCAAATCCATATGTCCATATCGCATGTTATGTAAGAAACGATTTGGAATTCAAGATAATTGAATCATATGCAGTTGAACAACAGTATTGGATGATTATAGCTGAAATAGTATTGCAAAGGAAAACAATTGTAATAGGAAATCTATACCGGTCACCAGGTGGTTCAAGGGGTAGTTTCTTAGACTTTTTTGAAATAATATGTGATCGATATTTAGTGGATACGAACAAATTGTGCATAATCATGGGAGATTTTAACATAAATTTTACTAGTGATGAATATTATAGTGCTAACACTATAATATTCCTAAGTTTAATAAGTTTCCTAAGTCTAAACTTAAGAAACTTATAAGTGACAGAGGTATAACACAGTTGGTTTCAGATCCGACATGTTTTGCGAACAGAGACAACGAATCGATTATCGATCTGATAATACCAAATGATGCAGCATGTATGAAATGGGAGATGATGGATGAACCCACATTTAGTAACCATAGATGTATAAAGATAAAAACTAACTTTAAGATGGATAGAAGATTCAAGATTATTAATAAAAGAGAAAAGGTTAGTGACGTAAACAAATTTAGAGAAGACCTAAAAAACATTTGTCATGACTATAGGTTGGATATAAACACTCGATGTATTCATTTGTGCAATCAACTAAAGTCCGTAATTGATAGTCATATGCCAATCCGAGAGAAACGTATTTATAATTATGGTAATTTCTGGTTCAATGGAAATGTGTTAAGAGGGATGTCAGTTATGGAAGATTTAAATTACAAAGGAGTGAAGCAAATTGGGATGTATATAAAACAAACAGTAACAAAGTGGTAAAAATTATTAGACAATCGAAGGTCGAATATTATGCAAGGACAATAGACGAATGTCGGTATGATACATGTAAAATGTGGAAAACATTGAAGAAATTGATATCGTATAAACAAGAGCAAGATAAAGCTAATGAAGTCATCTTCAACGGGGAAATATTTGTAGAGAAAACCAGCATTGCAAGAAAATCAACAACTATTTTGTTAATAGCATTGAAGAAATAGTGAACTCAATACCTCAAGTAGACATCAAATTGATTACAGTATAGATGGGGACAAAATTTGAAGACTTTCAACTATTGGATAAAGAACAGCTAAGTATATAAAATAGTCCGGACAATGAAAAACAAATCAAGTCCAGATGGCATTGATTTGGAGGTTTTGAAGTTATTCTGGGAAGAAGTGAGTGATCCATTGTTGAATATTGTTAATAGTTCATTGGAGACAGGAACGGTACCCGACATATGGTAAATAGCAACCATCATACCTATCGAGAAAATTATGAATACAAAAGAAGCGGAGGAGTTTCGCCCAGTAAACATGTTGGATGCCATTGGTAAAATATTAGAAAATGTGGTGTATATGCAGTTAAGAGAACACGTAATGGTAAATAATTTGTTAACGGTATTTCAATCGGGATTTAGAAAGGATTATAGCTGTGAAACGGTTGTTCAATTATTAATACAGGAATGGAAAAAAAATACTGAGCAGAATCTATTAACAGTCGTGGTATTCCTAGGTCTTAAGAGAGCTTTTGAAACAATAGACAGGAAACTCCTGATCGAAAAACTGGAAACACTTTTTGGATTATCAGGAAAGGTACTAAAGTGGATGGAATGTTACCTAACAAATAGGAAACAAAGAGTGAAATTTCAAACGGCTCTTTCGGAAGAAATAGATGTAGGAAATGGAATACCGCAAGGCAGCATACTTGGTCCACTATTGTTTAAAATGTTTATTAACGATATGAATGTGATTTTTGATAGAATAAAATTCCATTTGTTTGCAGATGATACATTGGTGTATGTGACAGATAGTGAATTGCAAGTGATAGTCGAACAGTTGAATAGCGAGATTGGATTGTTGAAATAGTGGATAAAATTAAATATTTGGGACTAATAATTGACAATAAGCTAGATTTTAAGGCTCATATTGCTTATATTTGCAAGAAGGTGGCAAAGGAGCTGGGTGTACTTAGTAGATGCAGCGTCTTTGTATCTAGACGAACGAGACTCACTATATACAATTCAATTGTTTTACCACATTTTTTGTATATTGAACAGTGTTTTTTATGACAAATGCAGCGGAATTAAATTGATTGCAAATCCTGCAGAATAGGGCTATGCGAACAATTCTGAAAGTGGATCGTTACACTAGAATAAGGAATATGCCGAGGGATATGCTGAAGGAGTTAAAGTGGTTGGACATAAAACACCTGACAGAATACCAGGTGTTACTGTTTATTCACAGAGCGGTGTTAGGAAGAATGCCCCAGTACTTTAATGAGTTTTTAAAAACTTTCAACGAGGTCCATCAACATAGCACTAGGAATGGGAACAGGATTGTTTTGGGACAAGCAAATACGGCCTTTGCTCAAAATACAATATTTTTAAATTTGCGGAGCTGTACAATATTTTAAAACTTCAAAACCCAATTGAAGATTTAATATGAGAACAAGATGGAAGACCAAAATTTTATACAGTTAATGTTTTGTGTATTATATTATATTATATTATATGTATTGAACTGTATTTCAATGCCTAGCCAAAATTCGGAAAGATTCAAGAATTAAAATTCAAAAAATTAACATGTTTTAAAATTGAAAATGTAAAAATTAGTGTAAATTATAATAAAAAGAAGGGGGAATTTGTAAAGTGGATATCCTTCTGCGCAGACAAGGAACGTTTGCGTTGGAAGGAGAAGGGAGTCAGTCATCGCCGAGCAGTGGAGAGGATAGGACGCTTAGGGAGTCATCGCCGAGCAGTGGAGAGGAAAAAATTTTTGTATAGTTAATTGGTTATAAATAAAAAGGCTAATTTAAATTTTAAAATTGTAAGAGTGCGATTTTTTAAAGTGGAGAAGAGAATATGGAAAGAAAATAAATTTATCAAAAATATTCAGAATTCACGGAATGCCAAAAAAGTAAATGGTTGGTCCGTGTACAAAACAAACACGTCAGTATAGATATTTTTCTTCTTTTTTTCTCTCCGTTATTTAGTTATATTTTTGTGTAAATTTTATAGTACTTATATTGTATCTTTACCGACTTTTTTGGTTTGTACATTTTATTTTTTATTTGTTTTTGTGTAAATATGTATTATATTATGTAAGTTACAGAATAGCCAAAGCGGCTAAATAAACAATAATAATAATAATAGCTGAATTCATAAAAATGTTTAAAAATTACGATATGTGAAAATTAGATTGAACAATTGATTCAAATTTTCTGTGTTCTTGGAAAATTACTCGAAATACTGAATTTAGAGCAAAATTTTGCCGACAAAAGTTGTAGCAAATCCATAGTTGAACCACCTGGCATAAAGAACTGCGTATGGTACAGTATATTCCAGCATATACTTATTCTTTTTATATACATAAGTAGGTCTACTTCGATTAGTTCTCTAAACAGCAATAACTTAGAAATACTCCCCTAAATATACTACTTCGTTCTATTAAAGATGATAACACACCATTTGGTTGGAAGAAGTCGAAAAATTAATCAAAGAGAAATTTAATTCATTCTTCTTAAGATGGATCTATCTTTTCGCCTACTACTGACCACCTGGCATAAAGAGCTGCGTATAGTACAGTATATTCCAGCATATACTTATTCTTTTTATATACATAAGTAGGTCTACTTCGATTAGTTCTCTAAACAGCAATAACTTAGAAATACTCCCCTAAATATACTACTTCCTTCTATTAAAGATGATAACACACCATTTGGTTAGAAGAAGACGAAAAATGGATCACAACGAAATTTAATTCAATCTTCTTAAGATGGATCTAACTTTTCGCCTACAACTGACCACCTGGCATAAAGAACTGCGTATGGTACAGTATATTCCAGCATATACTCATTCTTTTTATATACATAGGTAGGTCTACTTCGATTAGTTCTCTAAACAGCAATAACGTAGAAATACTCCCGTAAATATACTACTTCGTTCCATTAAAAATGATAACACACCATTTGGATAGATGTACACAAAAAATCTGATCACAAAGAGATTTAATTTATTCTTCTTAAAGATGGATCTAATTTTTCGCGTACAACTGACCACCTGGCATAAAGAACTGCGTATGGTACAGTATATTCCAGCATATACTCATTCTTTTTATATACATAAGTAGGTCTACTTCGATTAGTTCTCTAAACAGCAATAACGTAGAAATACTCCCGTAAATATTCTACTTCGTTCTATTAAAGATGATAACACACCATTTGGTAAGAAGTAGACGAAAACTTGATCACAAAGAAATTTATTTCATTCTTCTTATGATGGATCTAACTTTTCGCCTACAACTGACCACCTGGCATAAAGAACTGCGTATGGTACAGTATATTCTAGCATATACTTATTCTTTTTATATACATAGGTAGGTCTACTTCGATTAGTTCTCTAAACAGCAATAACTTAGAAATACTCCCCTAAATATACTACTTCGTTGTATTAAAGATGATAACAAACCATTTGGTTAGAACTAGAAGAAAACTTGATCACAAAGAAATTTAATTCATTCTTCTTAAGATGGACCTAACTTTTCGCCTAGAACTGACCACCTGGCATAAAGAACTGCGTAGGGTACAGTATATTCCAGCATATACTTCTTCTTTTTATATACATAAGTAGGTCTACTTCGATTAGTTCTCTAAAAAATAATAACTTAGAAATACTCCCCTAAATATTCTACTTCGTTCTATTAAAGATGATAACACACCATTTGGTTGGAAGTAGACGAAAACTTGATAACAAAGAAATTTAATTCATTCTTCTTAAAGATGGATCTAATTTTTCGCGTACAACTGACCACCTGGCATAAAGAACTGCGTATGGTACAGTATATTCCAGCATATACTCATTCTTTTTATATACATAAGTAGGTCAACTTCGATTAGTTCCTAAACAGCAATAACTTAGAAATACTCCCCTAAATATAGTACTTCGTTCCATTAAAGATGATAACACACCATTTGGTTAGAAGGAAAAGAAAATTTGATCACAAAGAAATTTAATTCATTCTTCTTAAGATGGATCTAAATTTTCGCTTCCAACTGACCACCTGGCATAAAGAACTGCGTATGGTACAGTATATTCCAGCATATACTTCTTCTTTTTATATACATAAGTAGGTCTACTTCGATTAGTTCCTAAACAGCAATAACTTAGAAATACTCCCCTAAATATAGTACTTCGTTCCATTAAAGATGATAACACACCATTTGGTTAGAAGAAGACGAAAAACTAATCACAAAGAAATTTAATTCATTCTTTTTAAATGGATCTAACTTCTCGCCTACAACTGACCACCTGGCAGAAAGAACTGCGTATGGTACAGTATATTCCAGCATATACTTCTTCTTTTTATATTGATAAGTAGGTCTACTTCGAATAGTTCCTAAACAGCAATAACTTAGAAATACTACCCTATATATAGTACTTCGTTCCATTAAAGATGATAACACACCATTTGGTTAGAAGGAAACGAAAATTTGATCACAAAGAAATTTAATTCATTCTTCTTAAGATGGATCTAAATTTTCGCTTACAACTGACCACCTGGCATAAAGAACTGCGTATGGTACAGTATATTCCAGCCAGGGTTGGGCAGTATTTGAAATACATGTATTTGAAATATGTATTTGAAATACATTTTGTATTTTGTATTTCAAATACAAATTGCAAATGTATTTTGTATTTCAAATACATTTTTATTTGTATTTTGTATTTTGATAATGTATTTCAAATACATTTTTAAAATACAAAATACATTTTTAAAATACATTTTTAAAATACAAAATACAGGGTTTCTTTTAAAATTTAAAATACAAAATACACAATGTTACCAATTTTATTACACTACTGTATATAAACAATATAACATGGATACAGGGCATGAATAAATGTATTTTGTATTTCAAATACTGTATCTTGTATTTGAAATACTGTATTTTGTATTTTGCATTTCAAATACATCTCATAAATGTATTTTGTATTTCAAATACAAATTGCAAATGTATTTTGTATTTCAAATACATTTGAAATACAAAATGCCCAGCCCTGATTCCAGCATATACTTCTTCTTTTTATATACATAAGTAGGTCAACTTCGATTAGTTCCTAAACAGCAATAACTTAGAAATACTCCCCTAAATATAGTACTTCGTTCCATTAAAGATGATAACACACCATTTGGTTAGAAGGAAAAGAAAATTTGATCACAAAGAAATTTAATTCATTCTTCTTAAGATGGATCTAAATTTTCGCTTCCAACTGACCACCTGGCATAAAGAACTGCGTATGGTACAGTATATTCCAGCATATACTTCTTCTTTTTATATACATAAGTAGGTCTACTTCGATTAGTTCCTAAACAGCAATAACTTAGAAATACTCCCCTAAATATAGTACTTCGTTCCATTAAAGATGATAACACACCATTTGGTTAGAAGAAGACGAAAAACTAATCACAAAGAAATTTAATTCATTCTTTTTAAATGGATTTAACGTTTCGCCTACAACTGACCACCTGGCAAAAAGAACTGCGTATGGTACAGTATATTCCAGCATATACTTCTTCTTTTTATATTGATAAGTAGGTCTACTTCGAATAGTTCCTAAACAGCAATAACTTAGAAATACTCCCCTATATATAGTACTTCGTTCCATTAAAGATGATAACACACCATTTGGTTAGAAGGAGACGAAAATTTGATCACAAAGATATTCAATTCATTCTTCTTAAGATGGATCTAAATTTTCGCTTCCAACTGACCACCTGGCATAAAGAACTGCGTATGGTACAGTATATTCCAGCATATACTTCTTCTTTTTATATACATAAGTAGGTCTACTTCGATTAGTTCCTAAACAGCAATAACTTAGAAATACTCCCCTAAATATAGTACTTCGTTCCATTAAAGATGATAACACACCATTTGGTTAGAAGAAGACGAAAAACTAATCACAAAGAAATTTAATTCATTCTTTTTAAATGGATCTAACTTTTCGCCTACAACTGACCACCTGGCAGAAAGAACTGCGTATGGTTCAGTATATTCCAGCATATACTTCTTCTTTTTATATTGATAAGTAGGTCTACTTCGAATAGTTCCTAAACAGCAATAACTTAGAAATACTACCCTATATATAGTACTTCGTTCCATTAAAGATGATAACACACCATTTGGTTAGAAGGAAACGAAAATTTGATCACAAAGAAATTTAATTCATTCTTCTTAAGATGGATCTAAATTTTCGCTTCCAACTGACCACCTGGCATAAAGAACTGCGTATGGTACAGTATATTCCAGCCAGGGTTGGGCAGTATTTGAAATACATGTATTTGAAATATGTATTTGAAATACATTTTGTATTTTGTATTTCAAATACAAATTGCAAATGTATTTTGTATTTCAAATACATTTGAAATACAAAATGCCCAGCCCTGATTCCAGCATATACTTCTTCTTTTTATATACATAAGTAGGTCAACTTCGATTAGTTCCTAAACAGCAATAACTTAGAAATACTCCCCTAAATATAGTACTTCGTTCCATTAAAGATGATAACACACCATTTGGTTAGAAGGAAAAGAAAATTTGATCACAAAGAAATTTAATTCATTCTTCTTAAGATGGATCTAAATTTTCGCTTCCAACTGACCACCTGGCATAAAGAACTGCGTATGGTGCAGTATATTCCAGCATATACTTCTTCTTTTTATATACATAAGTAGGTCTACTTCGATTAGTTCCTAAACAGCAATAACTTAGAAATACTCCCCTAAATATAGTACTTCGTTCCATTAAAGATGATAACACACCATTTGGTTAGAAGAAGACGAAAAACTAATCACAAAGAAATTTAATTCATTCTTTTTAAATGGATTTAACGTTTCGCCTACAACTGACCACCTGGCAGAAAGAACTGCGTATGGTACAGTTTATTCCAGCATATACTTCTTCTTTTTATATTGATAAGTAGGTCTACTTCGAATAGTTCCTAAACAGCAATAACTTAGAAATACTCCCCTATATATAGTACTTCGTTCCATTAAAGATGATAACAAACCATTTGGTTAGAACTAGAAGAAAACTTGATCACAAAGAAATTTAATTCATTCTTCTTAAGATGGACCTAACTTTTCGCCTAGAACTGACCACCTGGCATAAAGAACTGCGTAGGGTACAGTATATTCCAGCATATACTTCTTCTTTTTATATACATAAGTAGGTCTACTTCGATTAGTTCTCTAAAAAATAATAACTTAGAAATACTCCCCTAAATATTCTACTTCGTTCTATTAAAGATGATAACACACCATTTGGTTGGAAGTAGACGAAAACTTGATAACAAAGAAATTTAATTCATTCTTCTTAAAGATGGATCTAATTTTTCGCGTACAACTGACCACCTGGCATAAAGAACTGCGTATGGTACAGTATATTCCAGCATATACTCATTCTTTTTATATACATAAGTAGGTCAACTTCGATTAGTTCCTAAACAGCAATAACTTAGAAATACTCCCCTAAATATAGTACTTCGTTCCATTAAAGATGATAACACACCATTTGGTTAGAAGGAAAAGAAAATTTGATCACAAAGAAATTTAATTCATTCTTCTTAAGATGGATCTAAATTTTCGCTTCCAACTGACCACCTGGCATAAAGAACTGCGTATGGTACAGTATATTCCAGCATATACTTCTTCTTTTTATATACATAAGTAGGTCTACTTCGATTAGTTCCTAAACAGCAATAACTTAGAAATACTCCCCTAAATATCCGTGCATGGCGTGAATAAATTGACAAGTTGAAATTGCCTAGTTTTCAGGGAAGCGATTTTAAAGTTTGACGCCTTCTCTTAAATCAGTTTATATTATCTCATTACATTTCTTAAATGAAACTTTGAACAAGTTAACAACTCTTTTTATCAATTTTTTGTTTTATAGAACTGTTTTGAATAAGTACATATGTCGGTTTATTTATTTTTACACCTCCATTTCTGATATGTTCAAATATTCACATACTAATATCTCGGGCAAAATATTGTTCTTTCGACTTGTTCAATTATTTACATAATGGCAATGGTGAATTAGCGTAGTTTAAGAAGATAATCCCAATTATCGTATTTTTCGACTTAGCAACTTATTCACGCCGTGCACGGATATAGTACTTCGTTCCATTAAAGATGATAACACACCATTTGGTTAGAAGAAGACGAAAAACTAATCACAAAGAAATTTAATTCATTCTTTTTAAATGGATCTAACTTTTCGCCTACAACTGACCACCTGGCAGAAAGAACTGCGTATGGTACAGTATATTCCAGCATATACTTCTTCTTTTTATATTGATAAGTAGGTCTATTTCGAATAGTTCCTAAACAGCAATAACTTAAAAATACTACCATATATATAGTACTTCGTTCCATTAAAGATGATAACACACCATTTGGTTAGAAGGAAACGAAAATTTGATCACAAAGAAATTTAATTCATTCTTCATAAGATGGATCTAAACTTTCGCTTCCAACTGACCACCTGGCATAAAGAACTGCGTATGGTACAGTATATTCCAGCCAGGGTTGGGCAGTATTTGAAATACATGTATTTGAAATACATTTTGTATTTTGTATATCAAATACAAATTGCAAATGTATTTTGTATTTCAAATACATTTTTATTTGTATTTTGTATTTTGATAATGTATTTCAAATACATTTTTAAAATACAAAATACATTTTTAAAATACATTTTTAATATACAAAATACAGGGTTGCTTTTAAAATTTAAAATACAAAATACACAATGTTACCAATTTTATTACACTACTGTATATAAACAATATAACATGGATACAGGGCATGAATGAATGTATTTTGTATTTCAAATACTGTATCTTGTATTTGAAATACTGTATTTTGTATTTCAAATACATCTCATAAATGTATTTTGTATTTCAAATACAAATTGCAAATGTATTTTGTATTTTGTATTTCAAATACATTTGAAATACAAAATGCCCAGCCCTGATTACAGCATATACTTCTTCTTTTTATATACATAAGTAGGTCAACTTCGATTAGTTCCTAAACAGCAATAACTTAGAAATACTCCCCTAAATATAGTACTTCGTTCCATTAAAGATGATAACACACCATTTGGTTAGAAGGAAAAGAAAATTTGATCACAAAGAAATTTAATTCATTCTTCTTAAGATGGATCTAAATTTTCGCTTCCAACTGACCACCTGGCATAAAGAACTGCGTATGGTACAGTATATTCCAGCATATACTTCTTATTTTTATATACATAAGTAGGTCTACTTCGATTAGTTCCTATAGAGCAATAACTTGGAAATACTCCCCTAAATATAGTACTTCGTTCCATTAAAGGTGATAACACACCATTTGGTTAGAAGGAAACGAAAATTTGATCACAAAGAAATTTAATACATTCTTCTTAAGATGGATCTAAATTTTCGCTTACAACTGACCACCTGGCATAAAGAACTGCGTATGGTACAGTATATTCCAGCATATACTTCTTCTTTTTATATACATAAGTAGGTCTACTTCGATTAGTTCCTAAACAGCAATAACTTAGAAACACTCCCCTAAATATAGTACTTCGTTCCATTAAAGATGATAACACACCATATGGTTAGAAAGAAAAGAAAATTTGATCACAAAGAAATTTAATTCATTCTTCTTAAGATGGATCTAAATTTTCGCTTCCAACTGACCACCTGGCATAAAGAACTGCGTATGGTACAGTATATTCCAGCATATACTTCTTCTTTTTATATACTTAAGTAGGTCTACTTCGATTAGTTCCTAAACAGCAATAACTTAGAAATACTCCCCTAAATATAGTACTTCGTTCCATTAAAGATGATAACACACCACTCGGTTAGAAGTAGACGAAAAATTGATCACAAAGAAATAAAATTAATTATTCTTGAAATTGATCTTACTTTTCGCTTACAACTGACCACCTGGCATAAAGAACTGCGTATGGTACAGTATATTCCAGCATATACTTCTTCTTTTTATATTGATAAGTAGGTCTACTTCGAATAGTTCCTAAACAGCAATAACTTAGAAATACTACCCTATATATAGTACTTCGTTCCATTAAAGATGATAACACACCATTTGGTTAGAAGGAAACGAAAATTTGATCACAAAGAAATTTAATTCATTCTTCTTAAGATGGATCTAAATTTTCGCTTCCAACTGACCACCTGGCATAAAGAACTGCGTATGGTACAGTATATTCCAGCCAGGGTTGGGCAGTATTTGAAATACATGTATTTGAAATATGTATTTGAAATACATTTTGTATTTTGCATTTCAAATACAAATTGCAAATGTATTTTGTATTTCAAATACATTTTTATTTGTATTTTGTATTTTGATAATGTATTTCAAATACATTTTTAAAATACAAAATACATTTTTAAAATACATTTTTAAAATACAAAATACAGGGTTTCTTTTAAAATTTAAAATACAAAATACACAATGTTACCAATTTTATTACACTACTGTATATAAACAATATAACATGGATACAGGGCATGAATAAATGTATTTTGTATTTCAAATACTGTATCTTGTATTTGAAATACTGTATTTTGTATTTTGCATTTCAAATACATCTCATAAATGTATTTTGTATTTCAAATACAAATTGCAAATGTATTTTGTATTTCAAATACATTTGAAATACAAAATGCCCAGCCCTGATTCCAGCATATACTTCTTCTTTTTATATACATAAGTAGGTCAACTTCGATTAGTTCCTAAACAGCAATAACTTAGAAATACTCCCCTAAATATAGTACTTCGTTCCATTAAAGATGATAACACACCATTTGGTTAGAAGGAAAAGAAAATTTGATCACAAAGAAATTTAATTCATTCTTCTTAAGATGGATCTAAATTTTCGCTTCCAACTGACCACCTGGCATAAAGAACTGCGTATGGTACAGTATATTCCAGCTTATATTTCTTCTTTTTATATACATAAGTAGGTCTACTTCGATTAGTTCCTAAACAGCAATAACTTAGAAATACTCCCCTAAATATAGTACTGCGTTCCATTAAAGATGATAACACACCATTTGGTTAGAAAGAAAATAAAATTTGATCACAAAGAACTTTAATTCATTCTTCTTAAGATGGATCTAAATTTTCGCTTCCAACTGACCACCTGGCATAAAGAACTGCGTATGGTACAGAGTATATTCCAGCATATACTTCTTATTTTTATATACATAAGTAGGTCTACTTCGATTAGTTCCTAAACAGCTATAACTTAGAAATACTCCCCTAAATATAGTACTTCGTTCCATTAAAGATGATAACACACCATTTGGTTAGATGTAAACGAAAATTTGATCACAAAGAAATTTAATTCATTCTTCTTAAGATGGATCTAAATTTTCGCTTACAACTGACCACCTGGCATAAAGAACTGCGTATGGTACAGTATATTCCAGCATATACTTTTTCTTTTTATATACATAAGCAGGTCTACTTCGATTAGTTCCTAAACAGCAATAACTTAGAAATACTCCCCTAAATATAGTACTTCGTTCCATTAAAGATGATAACACACCATTTTGTTAGAAAGAAAAGAAAATTTGATCACAAAGAAATTTAATTCATTCTTCTTAAGATGGATCTAAATTTTCGCTTCCAACTGACCACCTGGCATAAAGAACTGCGTATGGTACAGTATATTCCAGCATATAGTTCTTCTTTTTATATACATAAGTAGGTCTACTTCGATTAGTTCCTAAACAGCAATAACTTAGAAATACTCCCCTAAATATAGTACTGCGTTCCATTAAAGATGATAACACACCATTTGGTTAGAAAGAAAATAAAATTTGATCACAAAGAACTTTAATTCATTCTTCTTAAGATGGATCTAAATTTTCGCTTCCAACTGACCACCTGGCATAAAGAACTGCGTATGGTACAGAGTATATTCCAGCATATACTTCTTATTTTTATATACATAAGTAGGTCTACTTCGATTAGTTCCTTAACAGCTATAACTTAGAAATACTCCCCTAAATATAGTACTTCGTTCCATTAAAGATGATAACACACCATTTGGTTAGATGTAAACGAAAATTTGATCACAAAGAAATTTAATTCATTCTTCTTAAGATGGATCTAAATTTTCGCTTACAACTGACCACCTGGCATAAAGAACTGCGTATGGTACAGTATATTCCAGCATATACTTCTTCTTTTTATATACATAAGCAGGTCTACTTCGATTAGTTCCTAAACAGCAATAACTTAGAAATACTCCCCTAACTATAGTACTTCGTTCCATTAAAGATGATAACACACCACTCGGTTAGAAGTAGACGAAAAATTGATCACAAAGAAATAAAATTAATTATTCTTAAAATTGATCTTACTTTTCGCTTACAACTGACCACCTGGCATAAAGAACTGCGTATGGTACAGTATATTCCAGCATATACTTCTTCTTTTTATATACATAAGTAGGTCTACTTCGATTAGTTCTCTAAACAGCAATAACTTATAAATACTACCCTAAATATAGTACTTCGTTCCATTAAAGATGATAACACACCATATGGTTAGATGTAAACGAAAACTTGATCACAAAGAAATTTAATTCATTCTTCTTAAGATGGATCTAAATTTTCGCTTACAACTGACCACCTGGCATAAAGAACTGCGTATGGTACAGTATATTCCAGCATATACTTCTTCTTTTTATATACATACATAAGTAGGTCTATTTCGATTAGGACTCTAAACAGCAGTAACTTATAAATACTCCCTTAAATATACTACTTCGTTCCATTAAAGATGATAACATACCATTTGGTTAGTTGGAAACGAAAAATTTGATCACAAAGAAATTTAATTCATTCTTCTTAAGATTCTTGCTTGCCATTGTATCGAATAATAATGAAAAGGGTGGCAACGGACAGAAATATTTCCCAACACTTGATATTTTACTCTTCAAATATCCTTTAAACAATGAAATAAAATTCTTCATGATCTAACTTTTAGTTTGCAACTGACCACCTGGCATAAAGAACTGCGTATGGTACAGTATATTCCAGCATATACTTCTTCTTTTTATATACATAAGTAGGTCTACTTCGATTAGTTCTCTAAACAGCAATAACTTATAAATACTACCCTAAATATAGTACTTCGTTCCATTAAAGATGATAACACACCATATGGTTAGATGTAAACGAAAACTTGATCACAAAGAAATTTAATTCATTCTTCTTAAGATGGATCTAAATTTTCGCTTACAACTGACCACCTGGCATAAAGAACTGCGTATGGTACAGTATATTCCAGCATATACTTCTTCTTTTTATATACATACATAAGTAGGTCTATTTCGATTAGGACTCTAAACAGCAGTAACTTATAAATACTCCCTTAAATATACTACTTCGTTCCATTAAAGATGATAACATACCATTTGGTTAGTTGGAAACGAAAAATTTGATCACAAAGAAATTTAATTCATTCTTCTTAAGATTCTTGCTTGCCATTGTATCGAATAATAATGTAAAGGGTGGCAACGGACAGAAATATTTCCCAACACTTGATATTTTACTCTTCAAATATCCTTTAAACAATGAAATAAAATTCTTCATGATCTAACTTTTAGTTTGCAACTGACCACCTGGCATAAAGAACTGCGTATGGTACAGTATATTCCAGCATATACTTCTTCTTTTTATATACATAAGTAGGTCTACTTCGATTAGTTCTCTAAACAGCAATAACTTATAAATACTACCCTAAATATAGTACTTCGTTCCATTAAAGATGATAACACACCATATGGTTAGATGTAAACGAAAACTTGATCACAAAGAAATTTAATTCATTCTTCTTAAGATGGATCTAAATTTTCGCTTACAACTGACCACCTGGCATAAAGAACTGCGTATGGTACAGTATATTCCAGCATATACTTCTTCTTTTTATATACATAAGTAGGTCTATTTCGATTAGTTCTCTAAACAGCAATAACTTATAAATACTCCCTTAAATATAGAACTTCGTTCCATTAAACATGATAACACACCATTTGGTTAGAAAGAGAAGAAAATTTGATCACAAAGAAATTTAATTCATTCTTCTTAAGATGGATCTAAACTTTCGCTTCCAACTGACCACCTGGCATAAAGAACTGCGTATGGTACAGTATATTCCAGCCAGGGTTGGGCAGTATTTGAAATACATGTATTTGAAATACATTTTGTATTTTGTATATCAAATACAAATTGCAAATGTATTTTGTATTTCAAATACATTTTTATTTGTATTTTGTATTTTGATAATGTATTTCAAATACATTTTTAAAATACAAAATACATTTTTAAAATACATTTTTAATATACAAAATACAGGGTTGCTTTTAAAATTTAAAATACAAAATACACAATGTTACCAATTTTATTACACTACTGTATATAAACAATATAACATGGATACAGGGCATGAATGAATGTATTTTGTATTTCAAATACTGTATCTTGTATTTGAAATACTGTATTTTGTATTTCAAATACATCTCATAAATGTATTTTGTATTTCAAATACAAATTGCAAATGTATTTTGTATTTTGTATTTCAAATACATTTGAAATACAAAATGCCCAGCCCTGATTCCAGCATATACTTCTTCTTTTTATATACATAAGTAGGTCAACTTCGATTAGTTCCTAAACAGCAATAACTTAGAAATACTCCCCTAAATATAGTACTTCGTTCCATTAAAGATGATAACACACCATTTGGTTAGAAGGAAAAGAAAATTTGATCACAAAGAAATTTAATTCATTCTTCTTAAGATGGATCTAAATTTTCGCTTCCAACTGACCACCTGGCATAAAGAACTGCGTATGGTACAGTATATTCCAGCATATACTTCTTATTTTTATATACATAAGTAGGTCTACTTCGATTAGTTCCTATAGAGCAATAACTTGGAAATACTCCCCTAAATATAGTACTTCGTTCCATTAAAGGTGATAACACACCATTTGGTTAGAAGGAAACGAAAATTTGATCACAAAGAAATTTAATACATTCTTCTTAAGATGGATCTAAATTTTCGCTTACAACTGACCACCTGGCATAAAGAACTGCGTATGGTACAGTATATTCCAGCATATACTTCTTCTTTTTATATACATAAGTAGGTCTACTTCGATTAGTTCCTAAACAGCAATAACTTAGAAACACTCCCCTAAATATAGTACTTCGTTCCATTAAAGATGATAACACACCATATGGTTAGAAAGAAAAGAAAATTTGATCACAAAGAAATTTAATTCATTCTTCTTAAGATGGATCTAAATTTTCGCTTCCAACTGACCACCTGGCATAAAGAACTGCGTATGGTACAGTATATTCCAGCATATACTTCTTCTTTTTATATACTTAAGTAGGTCTACTTCGATTAGTTCCTAAACAGCAATAACTTAGAAATACTCCCCTAAATATAGTACTTCGTTCCATTAAAGATGATAACACACCACTCGGTTAGAAGTAGACGAAAAATTGATCACAAAGAAATAAAATTAATTATTCTTGAAATTGATCTTACTTTTCGCTTACAACTGACCACCTGGCATAAAGAACTGCGTATGGTACAGTATATTCCAGCATATACTTCTTCTTTTTATATACATAAGTAGGTCTACTTCGATTAGTTCTCTAAACAGCAATAACTTATAAATACTCCCTTAAATATACTACTTCGTTCCATTAAAGATGATAACATACCATTTGGTTTGTTGGAAACGAAAAATTTGATCACAAAGAAATTTAATTCATTCTTCTTAAGATTCTTGCTTGCCATTGTATCGAATAATAATGAAAAGGGTGGCAACGGAATGAAATATTTCCCAACACTTGATATTTTACTCTTCAAATATCCTTTAAACAATGAAATAAAATTCTTCATGATCTAACTTTTAGTTTGCAACTGACCACCTGGCATAAAGAACTGCGTATGGTACAGTATATTCCAGCATATACTTCTTCTTTTTATATAAATACGCAGGTCTACTTCGATTAGTTCTCTAAACATTGGTTTTTACATCTGAGGTAGCTTGCTAGGGTGGGGATGGGACAACTCGCCGCGGCCAACTCGCCGCAGCCATCTCGCCGCGGCCGACTCGTCGCAAACCCATCTCGCCGCGGTCCAACTCGCCGCGGCCATCTCGCCGCCGCTGACTCGCCGCGAAGCCATCTCGCCGTGACCAACTCACCGCAAATGTTAAAAATTGGAATTTTGCTAGAAATATGTTATTATATTTATTTAAATCAAAAATTAATAAATATAAGCAACAAATTAGTGTCTGAACATATTGCTTCATATTATGTACTAGATGATACCCCGTCCGAGGACGGGCAGCTAGAAGGACGGGCAGGCAGCCAAGGTAACTTAAGTTGAATGAAGATTAAGGAAAGCTCTCAGTGCAATCCAAAAGCCATATGACCTTGGCTGCCTGCCCGTCCTTCTAGCTGCCCTTCCTCGGACGGGGTATCATCTAGTATAACAATAGATTCCCATGTTGATCGAGCGGTTGCGGAATCTTCACTTTTCCTTTATGACAGCAGTTGTTAAATTGTTTATCAACTGGACGCTCCTTGGCGAAATTCTTGGAGCCGCAGAACTGACAGATGGAATTCATTTCTCCACAATCGTGTCGAGTAACGTGAGATTCATCAAATCTCAATGCTCTTATTTGGAGTTGAATTGCTTGACTTTGGTATCGATTTTCTTTCTGTCGATGTATCGCATGGGATCGAGCGTTAGCAGCTTGCCGCGCTTGAGTTTCTTCTAATGTTTCACGTTGTTGACGTGTCGCATGGGATAGAGCGTTAGCAGCTTGCCGCGCTTGAGTTTCTTCTAATGTTTCACGTTGTTGACGTATCGCATGGGACCGAGGGTCAGCAGCTTGCCGCGCTTGAGTTTCTTCTAAAGTTTCACGTTGTTGACGTATCGCATGGGACCGAGCGTCAGCAGCTTGCCGCGCTTGAGTTTGTTCCAAAGTTTCACGTTGTCGACGTATCGCATGAGACCGAGCGTCAGCTTGTCGCTGTGATCGAAGCTGTTCTTCTGTGTTATTAGCTCTTGTACGTGCTTTTCTCTCACGATTCAATCGCCGTCGCTTTGCAGCAGGATTTTCAAAATTTTCATTA
This sequence comes from Podabrus alpinus, assembly GCA_932274525.1. Classification (NCBI taxonomy): domain Eukaryota; kingdom Metazoa; phylum Arthropoda; class Insecta; order Coleoptera; family Cantharidae; genus Podabrus; species Podabrus alpinus. Next base: position 88,085,096 of record OW026455.1, on the reverse strand, counting down.
TCCATTATGGAAGTTCACATAATGCTTTTTTGGAAATAGCTGTCATAATTTTTCACCGATATAGGAAATTTAAATGCGTTGATACGTTGATCTGTTTTTTCAATGCAGACCAAATATAAGTTATATTTTATTTACATAATTTTTCACCTATATAGGAAATTTAAATACGTTGATCCCTTGATACGTTGATCCGATGATACGTTGATCCGATGATACGTTGATACGATGATACGTTGATACGATGATACGTTGATCCGATGATACGTTGATCCGATGATACGTTGTGCGTTCGGTTCGGTTCGGTTTGCTTCGGGTATTTCCGTGGGACAGACAGAAAGAAAGAAAGACTTGGCCTTTTATAATAAGAGATAGTTGTGTGCGATTCCTCTTAAATATTTAATATTATCTCTGTTGCTGTAATCCATAACTATCGCTAATATTCTTGCGTCCGCTTCTCTATATTTTTTTAATTTTTGGGGTGGCGCGTGTCTCGCAACTAGCTGTTCGTAAGCAATATATCCCTCCCTGCAATAAAAATATACATTTTAAATAATGTAATTGCGTATAAAAATACTGATAATAGTGATATCGTTAAATTAGAAAGGTATTTTAACATTTTTAGATAGAAAATTAAAGTTTGACATTTTTAGATAGAAAATTTAAGTTTCTTACCTTTTTGCACTTTACGCAGACCATATGATTTTTATTGTCAGATTTTTATTGAAGGCAACCCTTATCGTTTTCTTCATCATGTTGAAATATATTTACTTGTAGATTAAATAGACCGATTTCACAACAATAACTTTTACAATAAAATATTATACACATTGTAATAATTAGCTTTTACAATAAAATATTATACACATTGTAATAATTTGCTGCGATTGCGACAAGATGTATCAAATGGGGATTGGTGGCGAGATGGTCGCGGCGAGTCGGCCACGGCGAGTTGTACTAGACCCTGCTAGGGCTACCTTTGTTTTTATTAAAAACAAATATTTTCAATATTTTATTTTTCTTAATTTATTTTTATTTAAAACAAACGTTATAGTCCAGGCAAGGAAGGTTTTTAGTTTGCAAAAAATCCGGGCAAGCTGAATTTTGGCAGAGATGTACATTGGAGTGTTCTAATGAACCCCCCAAAAGTCCCACGCCGGCGTCCCCCACAATAGGGGGTTTTAGCTCCTCCAACTCGATTTTTTGCCGATAACTCGCTTATTTATGCTTGTATGAAAAATTATGATCAGACCATAATTGAAGAGCATAAAATTCTCTATAAAATAGTTTTGTTTTCATATTTTTCCATGGCACACTAATACTTAAATTATTGACCGAAAACACAACCCACCCTTAAAATGGCACAATATTGATTCGTTGCAGGGAGAGAAATGTTTTCGGGCACGGGAAATGCTTTTAATAATAAATTAATTGAAATTGTGGCCAAGGTTGGAAAATGAAAAGGAAAATAAATTTTTTCAAAATTTGCCCAAGTTATAGTATCTTCCAAGTAACAAAACCGAAAATTTGGTTTGAGCTTACAGAAGATCCGGGCAAGCTGAAATTTGACCAAGATGTATATTGAAGTGTTCTAATAAACCCCCAAAATGTCTCATAAAAATCCCAAGCCGGCGTTCCCCCAAATGAGGATTTTAGCCCCCTAAGTGCGGTGTTTCGCCTATAGCTCACATTCAAGTTCTTTTTATATATTTACAAAAAACTCAAAAAACTGTTATGAAGAAAAGTAGGAAAGATTCTTCCGTTATATTTTTGGACTCATGTCAAATGTATGTCAAACAAAATATACCGAAAGAATCTTTCCTACCTTTATTGATATCAGTTTTTTGTAAATATCTAAAAAAACTTGAATGTCATATACACACTTTTGCATCTAGTGGCCTCATATTATGTTAAGGCTCAAGTGTTTACTTGGCCAGTTTATAAACCTTGCTCTTGCCATGTCACTCTTACAACACCAAGTATAACATCAGAAATAGGAAATTTTTTATAACCAATCAATTGGATACATAAAAATGTTAAAAACGATAACCAATTTTTGTTTAGTCTACAATACAAATAATGTTAATATCATATTTCACTACACGAACCACTAATCTATTAATTATGTCAAGTTTTCTCAGTAGTTATCTACCCATGTTATACCCAAGCACGTAGTTTCTCTTGTGCGTGACGTGATTTATGAAAGGCTCTATATCTTGCAAATAAAGAATTAGTAGAATACGTTAGAAAAATCAAATATGGCGAAAATTTTTGAAACACTCGGTATATTTTAGAGAAAACTCATAAGACAAAAAAATGTAGGAAATTCTATAGCGGTAATTTTTTGTTCTTAATATTTTTACATATTTAATTTCGTTTCGAAGTTATGATGCATAATGTCATGATAGCTTCAGGTAAACCCCCCCCTTCCCTTTAGGTAATAAGCTCATATTCAAAATTTTCAATGATTTGGTTGCGTTAAAAGTTGATTGCATATCTATTATAAGACGGCGTTCCGCAAATTTCTAAATTTTTCTGCTAAACGACATTTTAAAAATATTTTTCAATATAAACAATAAACATGTTATTTTATTGTTAAAATTAAAAAACAAGATGTTAACATATTTTCAAGAAATTTCAGAGATTTTCTGCGAATTCTTGGTGATTTTAAACGATATTCCAAATAAAGAATTCTAAGGATATACAGGGTGTCCCCGCGACCGTGGAGAACCTTCGAGGTGGTGATAAAGGACACTTTTCTAAGACAAATTTTCAAATAAAATTTTTGCCCAAGTCCAAACCCTTGGGGGTACCTCCCTTTAAAGCAATTTTTTGAATTTCTGATTTCAAACGGCCATAGCTCCGATATTATTGATTTTTTAAGGTTAATGGATTAGAACTTTTTTAAAGATCATTCGCTTGTCTACAAATTAGGTTATAACCCCTTATCATCTAGAATCAACGGATTTCGAGTTATAAATTAAATTAAGGGAAAAAATGTTTAAAAAATTCAGGTTTTTTTTATAATTTTCTTGCGAACCCCGTATCTCTTAAACGAAACGTCTAAGAGAAAAACTAACGGCCCAAACTGGATAGGGAATTTAACGGGCTACAACTTTCGTCAAATAAATTTTTTTGGGCAACCAACCGTTTTCACAGAAACTCTGAAAATAATGAACAAGGTGTAGGTAAAAATAATAAATTCACTACGCATTTGGGAATCTTCCAAATTCCGTTAAGTATCTACAGGGATTTATTTTTACATAATTTATTTTTCAATGCATCTTGATGAGTTTAATAATAATTTGTTTACAAACCCGTGTATCCTAGAAAAGACTTTTGCATCTGGAAGCCTTCTTTGGGGATATCTTCTTTGGTATTCTCTTTTAGCTACCAATGCATTTCCATTGCAATAGCCGTATAAAAAAATGCATATCAGCATATTCCAGGTTTGAATATAACATAATATTGATAATAAAACACGAAAAGAAATTACGCTTAAAGTTAATAAAACAATATAATTATCAATATTAACAATAATAAATTAACAAAGTAATTGCCGATAAACTAATGCGCTTTATAACAATGTCGCTCAAACTTCAAACGCTACAATACGTTTTAACAATGTTTTAACATTAAAACCAATGCTATAAATCAAATTGAGATTTTTAGTAATTAAGTGAATTTATATTTTTTACCTACACATTGTTCATTATTTTCAGAGTTTCTGTGAAAACGGTTGGTTGCCCAAAAAAATTTATTTGACGAAAGTTGTAGCCCGTTAAATTCCCTATCCGGATTGGGCCGTTAGTTTTTCTCTTAGACGTTTCGTTTAAGAGATACGGGGTTCGCAAAAATATTAAAACAAAAAAACCTGAATTTTTTAAACATTTTTTCCCTTAATTTAATTTATTACTCGAAATCCGTTGATTCTAGATGATAAGGGGTTATAACCTAATTTGTAGACAAGTGAATGATCTTTAAAAAAGTTCTAATCCATTAACCTTAAAAAATCAATAATATCGGAGCTATGGCCGTTTTAAATCAGAAATTCAAAAAATTGCTTTAAAGGGAGGTACCCCCCAAGGGTTTGGACTTGGGCAAAAATTTTATTTGAAAATTTGTCTTAGAAAAGTGTCCTTTATCACCACCTCAAAGGTTCTCCACGGTCACGGGGACACCCTGTATAAGGAATTTCAAGTAATTCTCGAGATTTTCAAAGAAACTTAAGAGATTACAGGAATTTTCAAGTATTTACAAATAGTCCAGGCAAGGAAGATTTTTAATTTGCAAAAAATCCGGGCAAGCTGAATTTTGGCAGAGATGAACATTGGAGTGGTCTAATGAACCCCCTAAAAATCCCATAAAATCCCACGCTGGCGTCCCCTACAATCGGGGGGTTTAGCTCGCCCAAATCGAAAAATTATGATCAGATCATAATTGAAGAGCATAAAATTCTCTATAAAATAGTTTTTTTTTCATATTTTTCCATGGCACACTAATACTTAAATTATTGACCGAAAACACGACCCACCCTTAAAATGGCGCAATATTGATTCGTTGCAAAGAGAGAAATGTTTTCGGGCACGGGAAATGCTTTTAATAATAAATTAATTGAAATTGCGGCCAAGGTTGGAAAATGAAGAGAAAAATTTTTTTTTCAAAATTTGCCCAAGTTATAGTATCTTCCAAGTAACGAAACCGATATTTTGGTTTGAGCTTACAGAAGGCAAGCTGAAATTTGACAAAGATGGATATTGAAGTGTTCTAATAAACCCCCAAAATGTCTCATAAAAATCCCAAGCCGGCGTTTCCTCAAATGAGGATTTTAGCCCCCTAAGTGCGGTTCCGTTACAGGGATCATAATTTTTCATACAAGCATAAATAAGCGAGTTATCGGCAAAAAATCGCGTTGGGGGAGCTAAAACCCCCGATTGTGGGGGGACGCCGGCGTGGGATTTTATGGGACTTTTGGGGGGTTCATTAGAATACTCCATAGTACATCTCTGCCAAAATTCAGCTTGCCCGGATTTTTTGCAAGCTTGAGCCAATTTTTCGGCTTCGTTGCCTGGACTAAAAGAATTCCGAAGATTTTAATTGAATTTCAAAGAATGTTTACTGATTTTAAACGAATTTTTCAAACAAAGAATTTCAAGGATTTCTTAAGGATTCCCCATGATTTTATCGAAGTCTGTTAAAGAATTGAAAAGATTACCAAAAAATTTCAAGTAATTACTGAGATTTTCATAGAATCTCCTAGAATTACAGGAATTTCCAAGTATTTATAAAGAATTTCGTGTCTTCCCATTAATTTTAAAAATATTTCAAAGAATAATTCTTAGTGATTTTAAACGAATTTGTTCAAATAAAAAATTTCAATAATTTCCTAGGGATTCCCGAGGATTTTAAACAAAGTCTTTTAAAAAATTGAAAGAATTACCAAAGAATTTTAAGTAATTCCTGAGATTTATTTAAAAAATATTTTTAATAAGATGTATAGGGGAAAAATATTAGTTGTACGCACCCTGGTGGCTGTAATATCAACTAAATATTTGACGTCACTAAAAGTAAAAATAAAACTTTTATTGTTTTCATATGGGTTTTATACGGTAGTGATTATTGTTTATCCTGGTAATATTGTGTTATACAAATTAATATTATTTCAGCAGGAAAATTCGAAACGACAGCAAAGAATTAAGGTTATAACCTTAATGTCACTCCATGTGACGTCACGTTTGTTGTTGCATTCAGCGCTCCATCGGCAATATTTATTCCCTATAGCAAAAAAAATTAGATATTTGCGGGGACGCCCGCCGTCTATAATATGCAATCAAATTTCAACGCAATCAAATCATTCCAAATTTTCTACTGTTTTTAGAGCATTCCAACTATATAACAGCACAACATTATTAAATTCATTTAAATCTTTAAATTATACCTTTAGTTACAGAATCTTTTACACCGCCTGCTACGCCCCTGAACTACTTTGAAATTTTTGACACTCTGCTTTTACCTTGAGCAATTTAAAAAGTGCACTTTGTTAAAGGCAGATTTTGTAAGTACTATTTAATATAATTTGTTATGTGAATTATTGTCTTATATTTGTAATTGTTTATAGAAATTTTCAACCCGTCCATATTATAATGAAGTATTAGCAATAGCCCTAACTCGTATTTTGGAATGTTGTAAAGAGTTAAAGGAGTTCGAAATATTCTTTCCACCCGACGTTACATTTTGAAAATTTTATTTTATTTACCAGGTAGAGAAAACCCGAGGTTATGTTGCGTACACCTAATAATAAGAACATGGTAAACCAGAGCTGCGGAATCTACCAAGAAAAAGTCCTCGATAAGACGGAAAGAGATGGCATTAAAGAAACTTGAAACTGAAGCTAGAATATCTACACCAGAAATTCGCTATCGAGGAACAAGAATGTAGCTGCAAGAGCGGTGAAAACTAAACCGTTTTCAAAAGAAATCGAGGTGCCCCATCTACAATGAAAGAAATCAGTATAAGGCATATCATGAAGACAAATGCACTAAAGTTCTATGGAAGCAGTGATGATTTAGTAATGAGCACCATGTTACCCGTAGCAAATCTATTCAGGTGTGTGGAAGCAATTGCTGCATGTTCAAATACCATCGACTACTACATGACCCAAGTATCTATTCTATTTAGAAACCTACCCCACAAAGCTGAAGAAATCGGTCAGCTGTCTCATTACGGATTGCCAGTGACCCAGAAGTGTTCCCGTTATATTATATATGGACTGCTAACAAAATTTCGGACGTTCACATTCTTGAACGACCATGATCGATAAAGAAGTTGCTCAGATTCTGAGTCTCGAAGGCCCGATAATGCCACTGCACTTACTATTGGGAGAAATAACAAGGAACAAAATGGAAAGCAGGCGAGTTTTCCTTAAGATATCGAGCAACCAACCCGAAAGCAAAAGTTACGTAATACCTAACGTTTGCCTGCCCAAACTTTCAACTATGATCCGCTAAACCTCTCACTACCGACTTCTGAAGAATCTTCCCATACTACATTACGACGCATTACGACAATGCCAAACCGAGATTTCTTATTGGCCTAAACAATTACACTCTTGGTCTCCCATTTCAAGTTAAAGTAGGAGGCGTTCAAGACCCAATTGCTGCAAAGACGTGACTGGGTTGAATCATCTTTGATTTGAAATCGCCTGAGCAACACCACCTTCAACGCTCTACAGCAGAGATGAGCGAACCGCCACACCTTCTCGTGCGGCCCTTCAAAGATTTTCCATTTAGACTTTTAAGGGGGTATTCCATTATTTTAACTTCAAAAAATACATTTGTTTTATATATATTTATTATTAATCTGGAATCTTTCTGGAACATGTTAGTGAAAGAATTTTGTGAAAAATTTAAAAAATGAGGAAGTTATGAAGATTTCTAATAACGCACTTGCAAATTTGTATATGGGAAACCTGCACTACAAGAACCTTACCGCATAATTTTAAATGCGTTTTTCTCCTAATGACATTTCTTTAGGTGGTGGGCATTCTATCTTAAAAAATAATAGACCGATTCAATTGAATCTTGCGGCATTCGATTTTATATAAAATTCTCTATTGTCTGAACTAAAACAAATGCATTCGTACAAAATTTAGGTGCTTTTTTGTGGTTTCAACTTGAAAAAAATGTAGAAAATTAAAATTTTTTTTTTTTAAACCCTGCCATTTCCTATGCAATTTTTTTTTCTTATGATTGTAGTTGGGACGATAGCGACAACTCTGTAAATACGAAAATCTTTCGTTTTTTAATTTTGAACAAATACAAAGGACCTGAGCTTGCCCACCACCTTTTTAATAGACTTACGTTCAGGAAGCTGTAGCAGCACAAATTTTTATTATTTTTATATGAAAAATTCACAATTGTTTATTCAATATACAGGGTGTTGAATGAGTTAGCCGTTCATAGCATATTTACATGTAAAAACTTATTTATGCAAATTCCTGCTTTCCTAATTATTTTAGAAAAAAAATGAAAGACACAAAAATCATGCAGAAAAATAAACTACAAATGATAAAAGAATTATTTTCATCTAGCCTTTACTTAAAGTGGCAAAAAATGCTTTTGAAATTGTTCAAATTTTCATTTATCACACTAATGAAAGTTTCCAAGGTAATTATTTTTGATAAGTATTAAAAAACAATTGCACTTTGTTTACAGTTTTGCACTTTATTAAATTTTAATTTCATAAAATGGAAGCAAAGTACACAATTAGTGAAAAAAATCAATTTTTAAAACTATATTACTCTGGAAACAGTATACGTATGGTACGAGATCTCTTTGCTGGTTTATACCCAGAAAGACCAATCCCTACTTATTCGACAATTAAAAATGTAATTGATAATCAAAATCAATATGGATCTGTATTTAAGCCGTCATGCAAGACCTGCAGAAATAAAAGAATAAATTTAGAAGAAATCAATATTGGTGAAGCTCCAGGTACCGATATCGAAACAAATGTAATTGCTGCCGTAGTGAATAATCCTTGTATCAGTACAAGAACAATTGGTGCGGAGTTAAATATTCATCACACTACGGCGTTCAAAATTATAAAAAAACATAAATTTATATCTTATAAGTTCCAAAACCATCAAGAAATTTTTGAAGAGGATATGTACAAAAGAATGATTTTCTGTGAAAGCATTATCGAAAAGGCCAATTTGGATAGAAATTTTATTAAAAATATTTGTTTTACCGATGAGACAACGTTTAGTATTAACGGGGAACCAAATGTTCAAAATTATCGGTTTTGGTCCACCGAAAATCCTCATTTAATGATCAACAATCGTTCACAGTATCGCCAAACTGTAAATGTTTGGGCAGGGATATTAGGAGCAAACATCATCGGACCAGTTTTTATTGATGGAAATTTGAATGGACTAAAATATCTAGAAATGTTACAAAACGAAATTGGACCGGCAATTGATATTGTGGCAGGAGAAAATAACGTAATCTACTATCAACAAGACGGATGTCCGGCACATTATACTAGAGATGTAACCAATTATTTAAATGAATGTTATCCCAATTCTTGGATAGGACGCAATGGACCAATAAACTGGCCAGCTCGGTCACCAGACTTGGCTCCAAATGACTTTTTTTTGAGGGGTCATTTAAAATCTAAAATTTATGGTGAACGATACCAAAGTATTGATTCATTAAAAAATAAAATTGTGAAGGAGTGTGGCAATATTACCGAAAGACAACTTGCGAATGTACGATGTAACTTTTATGATAGACTTGGTTTTTGTTCAGCTGAATATGGAAACCTGTTTGAACATTTGCTGTAAATTTAATTATTTCTTAATGTTTGTAATTGTTTATTATTAATAATTTATGTAATAAATAAATTAAATTGAATTTATTTCATGGCTAGTCTGATAAATGAAAATTTGAACAATTTCAAAAGCATTTTTTGCCACTTTAAGTAAAAGCTAGATGAAAATAATTCTTTTATCATTTGTAATTTATTTTTCTGCATGATTTTTGTGTCTTTCATTTTTTTTCTAAAATAATTAGGGAAGCAGGAATTTGCATAAATAAGTTTTTACATGTAAATATCCTATGAACGGCTAACTCATTCAACACCCGGTATAATAAATATCCCACCGTAACAGAAAAATTTCTATGCTGTTTCATTTTTCTAAAAAAAAAATCCTGAAAATTGCCTATATTTATGAGCGAAAAAGTGGAATACCCCCTTAAGGTTAGGTTTATTTTGTTAATAGAGATAATTTGAGTTCATCATTCAGTGTTTATATGATCATAAGTTTCTTACATGCTGTCCGCACAACATTTTTAAATTTATAGCTGTTGGCGATTCAAGAAAATCACTACGTTGACGACTGGCTGGATAGTTTCGATACTGAAGGGGAGGCGATCACGGTAGCCCAAGGACGTTGTGAAACTCCATACAGAAGTTGGCTTCCAAATTCCAACTTCACTAGCTTATTTCAAGCTGTGGGAGCTGAAATGTACCTAAAAATCTAGAAGTTCAGTGTAACGAATGGGTGGATGTTACAAAAACTTTTACACTGCCTGCTATGCCCCTGAACTATACCTTTTCAACTTCAAATTGGGACTAAACAATATCAAATTGGGATAAATAATATCAAATTGGGACTAAACAATGCCAAATTGAATTTCGTGTAGGATTAAAGGATTCATTTTAGGATTATTATATATTTGTCCCAATTTGTTTAGTCCCAATTTGATATTGTTTATCCCAATTTGATATTGTTTAGTCCCAATTTGATATTGTTTATCCCATTGATATTGTTTATCCCAATTTGTAATTGTTTAGTCCCAATTTGAAGTTGTTTATCCCAATTTGAAATTGTTTATTCCCAATTTCAAGTTGAAAAGGTATAGTTTGAACGTAATTTGAAGTAAGGTAATACTTACAACTCTGCTTTTACCGGTGGAACCCTTAGCAATTTAAAACAAGTTTCAAAGTGCACGTTGATAAAGGCAGAAATTGTAAGTACTATTTATCATTCTTTGTTATGTGAGGCACTCGAGTGGTTTGTAGTTCTTTATAGAAATTTTCAATCCTTCCATGTACCACTCCAATATTATAATAATTAGCAATAGCCATAACTTGTAGTAATTTTGGAAGGTTGTAAGGGTTAAAGGAGTTTGAAATATTCCTGCCACCCGATGTTACATTTGATGACACCATTTTTAGGGCATTTAGATGAATATGTTCCTTCTATGGTTGTATTGTGTACAATTCACTATTACAGGGTGCCCACTTGTATGGAAAACCTGGAAAAGTCAGGGAATTTTTAGCGCCAATTTCAGGGAAAGCAAAACTTTTGTCAAGGAAATATTTTAATTTGTTATTACAATTTATAAATATATTACCGTATGAAATAAATGTTTTAATATTTGTTTTTATTAAATTATGTATTTTTTTGCAAATTGTTTTCCGATACTAAAGTGCCAGGAAGAACCTGGAAATGTCAGGGAATTTTTAGAGCCAATTTCAGGGAAAGCAAAACTTTTGTAAGGAAATATTTTAATTTGTTATTACAATTTATAAATATATTACCGTATGAAATAAATTTATTAATATTTGTTTTTATTAAATTATGTATTTTTTTTGCAAATTGTTTTCCGATACTAAAGTGCCAGGAAGAACCTGGAAATGTCAGGGAATTTTTAGAGCCAATTTCAGGGAAAGCAAAACTTTTGTAAGGAAATATTTTAATTTGTTATTACAATTTATAAATATATTACCGTATGAAATAAATGTTTTAATATTTGTTTTTATTAAATTATGTATTTTTTTGCAAATTGTTTTCCGATACTAAAGTGCCAGGAAGAACCTGGAAATGTCAGGGAATTTTTAGAGCCAATTTCAGGGAAAGCAAAACTTTTGTAAGGAAATATTTTAATTTGTTATTACAATTTATAAATATATTACCGTATGAAATAAATGTTTTAATATTTGTTTTTATTAAATTATGTATTTTTTTGCAAATTGTTTTCCGATACTAAAGTGCCAGGAAGAACCTGGAAATGTCAGGGAATTTTTAGAGCCAATTTCAGGGAAAGCAAAACTTTTGTAAGGAAATATTTTAATTTGTTATTACAATTTATAAATATATTACCGTATGAAATAAATGTTTTAATATTTGTTTTTATTAAATTATGTATTTTTTTGCAAATTGTTTTCCGATACTAAAGTGCCAGGAAGAACCTGGAAATGTCAGGGAATTTTTAGAGCCAATTTCAGGGAAAGCAAAACTTTTGTAAGGAAATATTTTAATTTGTTATTACAATTTATAAATATATTACCGTATGAAATAAATGTTTTAATATTTGTTTTTATTAAATTATGTATTTTTTTGCAAATTGTTTTCCGATACTAAAGTGCCAGGAAGAACCTGGAAATGTCAGGGAATTTTTAGAGCCAATTTCAGGGAAAGCAAAACTTTTGTAAGGAAATATTTTAATTTGTTATTACAATTTATAAATATATTACCGTATGAAATAAATGTTTTAATATTTGTTTTTATTAAATTATGTATTTTTTTGCAAATTGTTTTCCGATACTAAAGTGCCAGGAAGAACCTGGAAATGTCAGGGAATTTTTAGAGCCAATTTCAGGGAAAGCAAAACTTTTGTAAGGAAATATTTTAATTTGTTATTACAATTTATAAATATATTACCGTATGAAATAAATGTTTTAATATTTGTTTTTATTAAATTATGTATTTTTTTGCAAATTGTTTTCCGATACTAAAGTGCCAGGAAGAACCTGGAAATGTCAGGGAATTTTTAGAGCCAATTTCAGGGAAAGCAAAACTTTTGTAAGGAAATATTTTAATTTGTTATTACAATTTATAAATATATTACCGTATGAAATAAATGTTTTAATATTTGTTTTTATTAAATTATGTATTTTTTTGCAAATTGTTTTCCGATACTAAAGTGCCAGGAAGAACCTGGAAATGTCAGGGAATTTTTAGAGCCAATTTCAGGGAAAGCAAAACTTTTGTAAGGAAATATTTTAATTTGTTATTACAATTTATAAATATATTACCGTATGAAATAAATGTTTTAATATTTGTTTTTATTAAATTATGTATTTTTTTGCAAATTGTTTTCCGATACTAAAGTGCCAGGAAGAACCTGGAAATGTCAGGGAATTTTTAGAGCCAATTTCAGGGAAAGCAAAACTTTTGTAAGGAAATATTTTAATTTGTTATTACAATTTATAAATATATTACCGTATGAAATAAATGTTTTAATATTTGTTTTTATTAAATTATGTATTTTTTTGCAAATTGTTTTCCGATACTAAAGTGCCAGGAAGAACCTGGAAATGTCAGGGAATTTTTAGAGCCAATTTCAGGGAAAGCAAAACTTTTGTAAGGAAATATTTTAATTTGTTATTACAATTTATAAATATATTACCGTATGAAATAAATGTTTTAATATTTGTTTTTATTAAATTATGTATTTTTTTGCAAATTGTTTTCCGATACTAAAGTGCCAGGAAGAACCTGGAAATGTCAGGGAATTTTTAGAGCCAATTTCAGGGAAAGCAAAACTTTTGTAAGGAAATATTTTAATTTGTTATTACAATTTATAAATATATTACCGTATGAAATAAATGTTTTAATATTTGTTTTTATTAAATTATGTATTTTTTTGCAAATTGTTTTCCGATACTAAAGTGCCAGGAAGAACCTGGAAATGTCAGGGAATTTTTAGAGCCAATTTCAGGGAAAGCAAAACTTTTGTAAGGAAATATTTTAATTTGTTATTACAATTTATAAATATATTACCGTATGAAATAAATGTTTTAATATTTGTTTTTATTAAATTATGTATTTTTTTTGCAAATTGTTTTCCGATACTAAAGTGCCAGGAAGAACCTGGAAATGTCAGGGAATTTTTAGAGCCAATTTCAGGGAAAGCAAAACTTTTGTAAGGAAATATTTTAATTTGTTATTACAATTTATAAATATATTACCGTATGAAATAAATGTTTTAATATTTGTTTTTATTAAATTATGTATTTTTTTGCAAATTGTTTTCCGATACTAAAGTGCCAGGAAGAACCTGGAAATGTCAGGGAATTTTTAGAGCCAATTTCAGGGAAAGCAAAACTTTTGTAAGGAAATATTTTAATTTGTTATTACAATTTATAAATATATTACCGTATGAAATAAATGTTTTAATATTTGTTTTTATTAAATTATGTATTTTTTTGCAAATTGTTTTCCGATACTAAAGTGCCAGGAAGAACCTGGAAATGTCAGGGAATTTTTAGAGCCAATTTCAGGGAAAGCAAAACTTTTGTAAGGAAATATTTTAATTTGTTATTACAATTTATAAATATATTACCGTATGAAATAAATGTTTTAATATTTGTTTTTATTAAATTATGTATTTTTTTGCAAATTGTTTTCCGATACTAAAGTGCCAGGAAGAACCTGGAAATGTCAGGGAATTTTTAGAGCCAATTTCAGGGAAAGCAAAACTTTTGTAAGGAAATATTTTAATTTGTTATTACAATTTATAAATATATTACCGTATGAAATAAATTTATTAATATTTGTTTTTATTAAATTATGTATTTTTTTTGCAAATTGTTTTCCGATACTAAAGTGCCAGGAAGAACCTGGAAATGTCAGGGAATTTTTAGAGCCAATTTCAGGGAAAGCAAAACTTTTGTAAGGAAATATTTTAATTTGTTATTACAATTTATAAATATATTACCGTATGAAATAAATGTTTTAATATTTGTTTTTATTAAATTATGTATTTTTTTTGCAAATTGTTTTCCGATACTAAAGTGCCAGGAAGAACCTGGAAATGTCAGGGAATTTTTAGAGCCAATTTCAGGGAAAGCAAAACTTTTGTAAGGAAATATTTTAATTTGTTATTACAATTTATAAATATATTACCGTATGAAATAAATGTTTTAATATTTGTTTTTATTAAATTATGTATTTTTTTGCAAATTGTTTTCCGATACTAAAGTGCCAGGAAGAACCTGGAAATGTCAGGGAATTTTTAGAGCCAATTTCAGGGAAAGCAAAACTTTTGTAAGGAAATATTTTAATTTGTTATTACAATTTATAAATATATTACCGTATGAAATAAATGTTTTAATATTTGTTTTTATTAAATTATGTATTTTTTTGCAAATTGTTTTCCGATACTAAAGTGCCAGGAAGAACCTGGAAATGTCAGGGAATTTTTAGAGCCAATTTCAGGGAAAGCAAAACTTTTGTAAGGAAATATTTTAATTTGTTATTACAATTTATAAATATATTACCGTATGAAATAAATTTATTAATATTTGTTTTTATTAAATTATGTATTTTTTTCGCAAATTGTTTTCCGATACTAAAGTGCCAGGAAGAACCTGGAAATGTCAGGGAATTTTTAGAGCCAATTTCAGGGAAAGCAAAACTTTTGTAAGGAAATATTTTAATTTGTTATTACAATTTATAAATATATTACCGTATGAAATAAATTTATTAATATTTGTTTTTATTAAATTATGTATTTTTTTTGCAAATTGTTTTCCGATACTAAAGTGCCAGGAAGAACCTGGAAAGTCAGGGAATTTTTAGCGCCAATTTCAGGAAAGCAAAACTTTTGTCTAGGAAATATTTTAATTTGTTATTACAATTTATATATACAGGGTGTCCCCGTGACCGTAGAGAACCTTTGAGGTGGTGATAAAGGACACTTTTCTAAGACAAATTTTTGCCCAAGTCCAAACCCTTGAAGGGTACCTACCTTTAAAGCAATTTTTTGAATTTCTGATTTCAAACGGCCATAGCTCCGACATTATTGATTTTTTAAGGTTAATGGATTAGAACTTTTTTAAAGATCATTCGCTTGTCTACAAATTAGGTTATAACCCCTTATCATCTAGAATCAACGGATTTCGAGTTTTAAATTAAGGGAAAAATGTTTAAAAAATTCAGGTTTTTTTGTTTTAATATTTTTGCGAACCCCGTATCTCTTAAACGAAACGTCTAAGAGAAAAACTAACGGCCCAATCCGGATAGGGAATTTAACGGGCTACAACTTTCGTCAAATAAATTTTTTTGGAAAACCAACCGTTTTCACAGAAACTCTGAAAATAATGAACAAGGTGTAGGTAAAAAAAATAAATTCACAAAATTAATTTAATAAATGCTCAAAATGGCCTCCCTCATTTTCAGCACACAGGCGTGCTCTTTTCAAAAGGTGTTGCACGGTATTATTTAATACGTTATAACAATGTTTTAACATTAAAACAAATGCTATAAATCAAATTGTGATTTTTAGTAATTATGTGAATTTATATTTTTTACCTACACCTTGTTCATTATTTTCAGAGTTTCTGTGAAAACGGTTGGTTGCCCAAAAAAATTTATTTGACGAAAGTTGTAACCCCTTAAATTCCCTATCCGGATTTGGCCGTTAGTTTTACTCTTAGACGTTTCGTTTATGAGATACGGGGTTCGCAAGAAAATTTAAAATAAAAAAACCTGAATTTTTTAAACATTTTTTCCCTTAATTTAATTTATAACTCGAAATCCGTTGATTCTAGACGATAAGGGGTTATAACCTAATTTGTAGACAAGCGAATGATCTTTAAAAAACATCTAATCCATTAACCTTAAAAAATCAATAATATCGGAGCTATGGCCGTTTGAAATCAGAAATTCAAATAATTGCTTTAAAGGAAGGTACCCCCCAAGGGTTTGGACTTGGGCAAATATTTTATTTGAAAATTTGTCTTAGAAAAGTGTCCTTTATCACCACCTCAAAGGTTCTCCACGGTCACGGGGACACCCTGTATATTACCGTATGAGATAATTATTTGTTTTTATTAAATTATGTATTTTTTTTGCAAATTGTTTTCCGATACTAAAGTGCCAGGAAGAACCTGGAAAGTCAGGGAATTTTTAGCGCCAATTTCAGGAAAGCAAAACTTTTGTCAAGGAAATATTTTAATTTGTTATTACAATTTATAAATATATTACCGTATGAAATAAATGTTTTAATTTTATTTTTATTAAATTATGTATTTTTTTTGCAAATTGTTTTCCGATACTAAAGTGCCAGGAAGAACCTGGAAATGTCAGGGAATTTTTAGAGCCAATTTCAGGGAAAGCAAAACTTTTGTAAGGAAATATTTTAATTTGTTATTACAATTTATAAATATATTACCGTATGAAATAAATGTTTTAATATTTGTTTTTATTAAATTATGTATTTTTTTGCAAATTGTTTTCCGATACTAAAGTGCCAGGAAGAACCTGGAAATGTCAGGGAATTTTTAGAGCCAATTTCAGGGAAAGCAAAACTTTTGTAAGGAAATATTTTAATTTGTTATTACAATTTATAAATATATTACCGTATGAAATAAATGTTTTAATATTTGTTTTTATTAAATTATGTATTTTTTTGCAAATTGTTTTCCGATACTAAAGTGCCAGGAAGAACCTGGAAATGTCAGGGAATTTTTAGAGCCAATTTCAGGGAAAGCAAAACTTTTGTAAGGAAATATTTTAATTTGTTATTACAATTTATAAATATATTACCGTATGAAATAAATGTTTTAATATTTGTTTTTATTAAATTATGTATTTTTTTGCAAATTGTTTTCCGATACTAAAGTGCCAGGAAGAACCTGGAAATGTCAGGGAATTTTTAGAGCCAATTTCAGGGAAAGCAAAACTTTTGTAAGGAAATATTTTAATTTGTTATTACAATTTATAAATATATTACCGTATGAAATAAATGTTTTAATATTTGTTTTTATTAAATTATGTATTTTTTTGCAAATTGTTTTCCGATACTAAAGTGCCAGGAAGAACCTGGAAATGTCAGGGAATTTTTAGAGCCAATTTCAGGGAAAGCAAAACTTTTGTAAGGAAATATTTTAATTTGTTATTACAATTTATAAATATATTACCGTATGAAATAAATGTTTTAATATTTGTTTTTATTAAATTAT
The DNA here is from genome assembly GCA_932274525.1 of Podabrus alpinus. Taxonomy (NCBI): domain Eukaryota; kingdom Metazoa; phylum Arthropoda; class Insecta; order Coleoptera; family Cantharidae; genus Podabrus; species Podabrus alpinus. Next base: position 88,067,564 of record OW026455.1, on the reverse strand, counting down.
GTATTTTTTTGCAAATTGTTTTCCGATACTAAAGTGCCAGGAAGAACCTGGAAATGTCAGGGAATTTTTAGAGCCAATTTCAGGGAAAGCAAAACTTTTGTAAGGAAATATTTTAATTTGTTATTACAATTTATAAATATATTACCGTATGAAATAAATTTATTAATATTTGTTTTTATTAAATTATGTATTTTTTTCGCAAATTGTTTTCCGATACTAAAGTGCCAGGAAGAACCTGGAAATGTCAGGGAATTTTTAGAGCCAATTTCAGGGAAAGCAAAACTTTTGTAAGGAAATATTTTAATTTGTTATTACAATTTATAAATATATTACCGTATGAAATAAATGTTTTAATATTTGTTTTTATTAAATTATGTATTTTTTTGCAAATTGTTTTCCGATACTAAAGTGCCAGGAAGAACCTGGAAATGTCAGGGAATTTTTAGAGCCAATTTCAGGGAAAGCAAAACTTTTGTAAGGAAATATTTTAATTTGTTATTACAATTTATAAATATATTACCGTATGAAATAAATTTATTAATATTTGTTTTTATTAAATTATGTATTTTTTTGCAAATTGTTTTCCGATACTAAAGTGCCAGGAAGAACCTGGAAATGTCAGGGAATTTTTAGAGCCAATTTCAGGGAAAGCAAAACTTTTGTAAGGAAATATTTTAATTTGTTATTACAATTTATAAATATATTACCGTATGAAATAAATGTTTTAATATTTGTTTTTATTAAATTATGTATTTTTTTGCAAATTGTTTTCCGATACTAAAGTGCCAGGAAGAACCTGGAAATGTCAGGGAATTTTTAGAGCCAATTTCAGGGAAAGCAAAACTTTTGTAAGGAAATATTTTAATTTGTTATTACAATTTATAAATATATTACCGTATGAAATAAATGTTTTAATATTTGTTTTTATTAAATTATGTATTTTTTTGCAAATTGTTTTCCGATACTAAAGTGCCAGGAAGAACCTGGAAATGTCAGGGAATTTTTAGAGCCAATTTCAGGGAAAGCAAAACTTTTGTAAGGAAATATTTTAATTTGTTATTACAATTTATAAATATATTACCGTATGAAATAAATGTTTTAATATTTGTTTTTATTAAATTATGTATTTTTTTGCAAATTGTTTTCCGATACTAAAGTGCCAGGAAGAACCTGGAAATGTCAGGGAATTTTTAGAGCCAATTTCAGGGAAAGCAAAACTTTTGTAAGGAAATATTTTAATTTGTTATTACAATTTATAAATATATTACCGTATGAAATAAATGTTTTAATATTTGTTTTTATTAAATTATGTATTTTTTTGCAAATTGTTTTCCGATACTAAAGTGCCAGGAAGAACCTGGAAATGTCAGGGAATTTTTAGAGCCAATTTCAGGGAAAGCAAAACTTTTGTAAGGAAATATTTTAATTTGTTATTACAATTTATAAATATATTACCGTATGAAATAAATGTTTTAATATTTGTTTTTATTAAATTATGTATTTTTTTGCAAATTGTTTTCCGATACTAAAGTGCCAGGAAGAACCTGGAAATGTCAGGGAATTTTTAGAGCCAATTTCAGGGAAAGCAAAACTTTTGTAAGGAAATATTTTAATTTGTTATTACAATTTATAAATATATTACCGTATGAAATAAATTTATTAATATTTGTTTTTATTAAATTATGTATTTTTTTCGCAAATTGTTTTCCGATACTAAAGTGCCAGGAAGAACCTGGAAATGTCAGGGAATTTTTAGAGCCAATTTCAGGGAAAGCAAAACTTTTGTAAGGAAATATTTTAATTTGTTATTACAATTTATAAATATATTACCGTATGAAATAAATGTTTTAATATTTGTTTTTATTAAATTATGTATTTTTTTGCAAATTGTTTTCCGATACTAAAGTGCCAGGAAGAACCTGGAAATGTCAGGGAATTTTTAGAGCCAATTTCAGGGAAAGCAAAACTTTTGTAAGGAAATATTTTAATTTGTTATTACAATTTATAAATATATTACCGTATGAAATAAATTTATTAATATTTGTTTTTATTAAATTATGTATTTTTTTTGCAAATTGTTTTCCGATACTAAAGTGCCAGGAAGAACCTGGAAATGTCAGGGAATTTTTAGAGCCAATTTCAGGGAAAGCAAAACTTTTGTAAGGAAATATTTTAATTTGTTATTACAATTTATAAATATATTACCGTATGAAATAAATGTTTTAATATTTGTTTTTATTAAATTATGTATTTTTTTGCAAATTGTTTTCCGATACTAAAGTGCCAGGAAGAACCTGGAAATGTCAGGGAATTTTTAGAGCCAATTTCAGGGAAAGCAAAACTTTTGTAAGGAAATATTTTAATTTGTTATTACAATTTATAAATATATTACCGTATGAAATAAATGTTTTAATATTTGTTTTTATTAAATTATGTATTTTTTTGCAAATTGTTTTCCGATACTAAAGTGCCAGGAAGAACCTGGAAATGTCAGGGAATTTTTAGAGCCAATTTCAGGGAAAGCAAAACTTTTGTAAGGAAATATTTTAATTTGTTATTACAATTTATAAATATATTACCGTATGAAATAAATTTATTAATATTTGTTTTTATTAAATTATGTATTTTTTTCGCAAATTGTTTTCCGATACTAAAGTGCCAGGAAGAACCTGGAAATGTCAGGGAATTTTTAGAGCCAATTTCAGGGAAAGCAAAACTTTTGTAAGGAAATATTTTAATTTGTTATTACAATTTATAAATATATTACCGTATGAAATAAATGTTTTAATATTTGTTTTTATTAAATTATGTATTTTTTTGCAAATTGTTTTCCGATACTAAAGTGCCAGGAAGAACCTGGAAATGTCAGGGAATTTTTAGAGCCAATTTCAGGGAAAGCAAAACTTTTGTAAGGAAATATTTTAATTTGTTATTACAATTTATAAATATATTACCGTATGAAATAAATTTATTAATATTTGTTTTTATTAAATTATGTATTTTTTTTGCAAATTGTTTTCCGATACTAAAGTGCCAGGAAGAACCTGGAAATGTCAGGGAATTTTTAGAGCCAATTTCAGGGAAAGCAAAACTTTTGTAAGGAAATATTTTAATTTGTTATTACAATTTATAAATATATTACCGTATGAAATAAATGTTTTAATATTTGTTTTTATTAAATTATGTATTTTTTTGCAAATTGTTTTCCGATACTAAAGTGCCAGGAAGAACCTGGAAATGTCAGGGAATTTTTAGAGCCAATTTCAGGGAAAGCAAAACTTTTGTAAGGAAATATTTTAATTTGTTATTACAATTTATAAATATATTACCGTATGAAATAAATGTTTTAATATTTGTTTTTATTAAATTATGTATTTTTTTGCAAATTGTTTTCCGATACTAAAGTGCCAGGAAGAACCTGGAAATGTCAGGGAATTTTTAGAGCCAATTTCAGGGAAAGCAAAACTTTTGTAAGGAAATATTTTAATTTGTTATTACAATTTATAAATATATTACCGTATGAAATAAATGTTTTAATATTTGTTTTTATTAAATTATGTATTTTTTTGCAAATTGTTTTCCGATACTAAAGTGCCAGGAAGAACCTGGAAATGTCAGGGAATTTTTAGAGCCAATTTCAGGGAAAGCAAAACTTTTGTAAGGAAATATTTTAATTTGTTATTACAATTTATAAATATATTACCGTATGAAATAAATTTATTAATATTTGTTTTTATTAAATTATGTATTTTTTTTGCAAATTGTTTTCCGATACTAAAGTGCCAGGAAGAACCTGGAAATGTCAGGGAATTTTTAGAGCCAATTTCAGGGAAAGCAAAACTTTTGTAAGGAAATATTTTAATTTGTTATTACAATTTATAAATATATTACCGTATGAAATAAATGTTTTAATATTTGTTTTTATTAAATTATGTATTTTTTTTGCAAATTGTTTTCCGATACTAAAGTGCCAGGAAGAACCTGGAAATGTCAGGGAATTTTTAGAGCCAATTTCAGGGAAAGCAAAACTTTTGTAAGGAAATATTTTAATTTGTTATTACAATTTATAAATATATTACCGTATGAAATAAATGTTTTAATATTTGTTTTTATTAAATTATGTATTTTTTTGCAAATTGTTTTCCGATACTAAAGTGCCAGGAAGAACCTGGAAATGTCAGGGAATTTTTAGAGCCAATTTCAGGGAAAGCAAAACTTTTGTAAGGAAATATTTTAATTTGTTATTACAATTTATAAATATATTACCGTATGAAATAAATGTTTTAATATTTGTTTTTATTAAATTATGTATTTTTTTGCAAATTGTTTTCCGATACTAAAGTGCCAGGAAGAACCTGGAAATGTCAGGGAATTTTTAGAGCCAATTTCAGGGAAAGCAAAACTTTTGTAAGGAAATATTTTAATTTGTTATTACAATTTATAAATATATTACCGTATGAAATAAATTTATTAATATTTGTTTTTATTAAATTATGTATTTTTTTCGCAAATTGTTTTCCGATACTAAAGTGCCAGGAAGAACCTGGAAATGTCAGGGAATTTTTAGAGCCAATTTCAGGGAAAGCAAAACTTTTGTAAGGAAATATTTTAATTTGTTATTACAATTTATAAATATATTACCGTATGAAATAAATTTATTAATATTTGTTTTTATTAAATTATGTATTTTTTTTGCAAATTGTTTTCCGATACTAAAGTGCCAGGAAGAACCTGGAAAGTCAGGGAATTTTTAGCGCCAATTTCAGGAAAGCAAAACTTTTGTCTAGGAAATATTTTAATTTGTTATTACAATTTATATATACAGGGTGTCCCCGTGACCGTAGAGAACCTTTGAGGTGGTGATAAAGGACACTTTTCTAAGACAAATTTTTGCCCAAGTCCAAACCCTTGAAGGGTACCTACCTTTAAAGCAATTTTTTGAATTTCTGATTTCAAACGGCCATAGCTCCGACATTATTGATTTTTTAAGGTTAATGGATTAGAACTTTTTTAAAGATCATTCGCTTGTCTACAAATTAGGTTATAACCCCTTATCATCTAGAATCAACGGATTTCGAGTTTTAAATTAAGGGAAAAATGTTTAAAAAATTCAGGTTTTTTTGTTTTAATATTTTTGCGAACCCCGTATCTCTTAAACGAAACGTCTAAGAGAAAAACTAACGGCCCAATCCGGATAGGGAATTTAACGGGCTACAACTTTCGTCAAATAAATTTTTTTGGAAAACCAACCGTTTTCACAGAAACTCTGAAAATAATGAACAAGGTGTAGGTAAAAAAAATAAATTCACAAAATTAATTTAATAAATGCTCAAAATGGCCTCCCTCATTTTCAGCACACAGGCGTGCTCTTTTCAAAAGGTGTTGCACGGTATTATTTAATACGTTATAACAATGTTTTAACATTAAAACAAATGCTATAAATCAAATTGTGATTTTTAGTAATTATGTGAATTTATATTTTTTACCTACACCTTGTTCATTATTTTCAGAGTTTCTGTGAAAACGGTTGGTTGCCCAAAAAAATTTATTTGACGAAAGTTGTAACCCCTTAAATTCCCTATCCGGATTTGGCCGTTAGTTTTACTCTTAGACGTTTCGTTTATGAGATACGGGGTTCGCAAGAAAATTTAAAATAAAAAAACCTGAATTTTTTAAACATTTTTTCCCTTAATTTAATTTATAACTCGAAATCCGTTGATTCTAGACGATAAGGGGTTATAACCTAATTTGTAGACAAGCGAATGATCTTTAAAAAACATCTAATCCATTAACCTTAAAAAATCAATAATATCGGAGCTATGGCCGTTTGAAATCAGAAATTCAAATAATTGCTTTAAAGGAAGGTACCCCCCAAGGGTTTGGACTTGGGCAAATATTTTATTTGAAAATTTGTCTTAGAAAAGTGTCCTTTATCACCACCTCAAAGGTTCTCCACGGTCACGGGGACACCCTGTATATTACCGTATGAGATAATTATTTGTTTTTATTAAATTATGTATTTTTTTTGCAAATTGTTTTCCGATACTAAAGTGCCAGGAAGAACCTGGAAAGTCAGGGAATTTTTAGCGCCAATTTCAGGAAAGCAAAACTTTTGTCAAGGAAATATTTTAATTTGTTATTACAATTTATAAATATATTACCGTATGAAATAAATGTTTTAATTTTATTTTTATTAAATTATGTATTTTTTTTGCAAATTGTTTTCCGATACTAAAGTGCCAGGAAGAACCTGGAAATGTCAGGGAATTTTTAGAGCCAATTTCAGGGAAAGCAAAACTTTTGTAAGGAAATATTTTAATTTGTTATTACAATTTATAAATATATTACCGTATGAAATAAATGTTTTAATATTTGTTTTTATTAAATTATGTATTTTTTTGCAAATTGTTTTCCGATACTAAAGTGCCAGGAAGAACCTGGAAATGTCAGGGAATTTTTAGAGCCAATTTCAGGGAAAGCAAAACTTTTGTAAGGAAATATTTTAATTTGTTATTACAATTTATAAATATATTACCGTATGAAATAAATGTTTTAATATTTGTTTTTATTAAATTATGTATTTTTTTGCAAATTGTTTTCCGATACTAAAGTGCCAGGAAGAACCTGGAAATGTCAGGGAATTTTTAGAGCCAATTTCAGGGAAAGCAAAACTTTTGTAAGGAAATATTTTAATTTGTTATTACAATTTATAAATATATTACCGTATGAAATAAATGTTTTAATATTTGTTTTTATTAAATTATGTATTTTTTTGCAAATTGTTTTCCGATACTAAAGTGCCAGGAAGAACCTGGAAATGTCAGGGAATTTTTAGAGCCAATTTCAGGGAAAGCAAAACTTTTGTAAGGAAATATTTTAATTTGTTATTACAATTTATAAATATATTACCGTATGAAATAAATGTTTTAATATTTGTTTTTATTAAATTATGTATTTTTTTGCAAATTGTTTTCCGATACTAAAGTGCCAGGAAGAACCTGGAAATGTCAGGGAATTTTTAGAGCCAATTTCAGGGAAAGCAAAACTTTTGTAAGGAAATATTTTAATTTGTTATTACAATTTATAAATATATTACCGTATGAAATAAATGTTTTAATATTTGTTTTTATTAAATTATGTATTTTTTTGCAAATTGTTTTCCGATACTAAAGTGCCAGGAAGAACCTGGAAATGTCAGGGAATTTTTAGAGCCAATTTCAGGGAAAGCAAAACTTTTGTAAGGAAATATTTTAATTTGTTATTACAATTTATAAATATATTACCGTATGAAATAAATGTTTTAATATTTGTTTTTATTAAATTATGTATTTTTTTGCAAATTGTTTTCCGATACTAAAGTGCCAGGAAGAACCTGGAAATGTCAGGGAATTTTTAGAGCCAATTTCAGGGAAAGCAAAACTTTTGTAAGGAAATATTTTAATTTGTTATTACAATTTATAAATATATTACCGTATGAAATAAATGTTTTAATATTTGTTTTTATTAAATTATGTATTTTTTTGCAAATTGTTTTCCGATACTAAAGTGCCAGGAAGAACCTGGAAATGTCAGGGAATTTTTAGAGCCAATTTCAGGGAAAGCAAAACTTTTGTAAGGAAATATTTTAATTTGTTATTACAATTTATAAATATATTACCGTATGAAATAAATGTTTTAATATTTGTTTTTATTAAATTATGTATTTTTTTGCAAATTGTTTTCCGATACTAAAGTGCCAGGAAGAACCTGGAAATGTCAGGGAATTTTTAGAGCCAATTTCAGGGAAAGCAAAACTTTTGTAAGGAAATATTTTAATTTGTTATTACAATTTATAAATATATTACCGTATGAAATAAATGTTTTAATATTTGTTTTTATTAAATTATGTATTTTTTTGCAAATTGTTTTCCGATACTAAAGTGCCAGGAAGAACCTGGAAATGTCAGGGAATTTTTAGAGCCAATTTCAGGGAAAGCAAAACTTTTGTAAGGAAATATTTTAATTTGTTATTACAATTTATAAATATATTACCGTATGAAATAAATGTTTTAATATTTGTTTTTATTAAATTATGTATTTTTTTGCAAATTGTTTTCCGATACTAAAGTGCCAGGAAGAACCTGGAAATGTCAGGGAATTTTTAGAGCCAATTTCAGGGAAAGCAAAACTTTTGTAAGGAAATATTTTAATTTGTTATTACAATTTATAAATATATTACCGTATGAAATAAATGTTTTAATATTTGTTTTTATTAAATTATGTATTTTTTTGCAAATTGTTTTCCGATACTAAAGTGCCAGGAAGAACCTGGAAATGTCAGGGAATTTTTAGAGCCAATTTCAGGGAAAGCAAAACTTTTGTAAGGAAATATTTTAATTTGTTATTACAATTTATAAATATATTACCGTATGAAATAAATGTTTTAATATTTGTTTTTATTAAATTATGTATTTTTTTGCAAATTGTTTTCCGATACTAAAGTGCCAGGAAGAACCTGGAAATGTCAGGGAATTTTTAGAGCCAATTTCAGGGAAAGCAAAACTTTTGTAAGGAAATATTTTAATTTGTTATTACAATTTATAAATATATTACCGTATGAAATAAATGTTTTAATATTTGTTTTTATTAAATTATGTATTTTTTTGCAAATTGTTTTCCGATACTAAAGTGCCAGGAAGAACCTGGAAATGTCAGGGAATTTTTAGAGCCAATTTCAGGGAAAGCAAAACTTTTGTAAGGAAATATTTTAATTTGTTATTACAATTTATAAATATATTACCGTATGAAATAAATGTTTTAATATTTGTTTTTATTAAATTATGTATTTTTTTGCAAATTGTTTTCCGATACTAAAGTGCCAGGAAGAACCTGGAAATGTCAGGGAATTTTTAGAGCCAATTTCAGGGAAAGCAAAACTTTTGTAAGGAAATATTTTAATTTGTTATTACAATTTATAAATATATTACCGTATGAAATAAATGTTTTAATATTTGTTTTTATTAAATTATGTATTTTTTTGCAAATTGTTTTCCGATACTAAAGTGCCAGGAAGAACCTGGAAATGTCAGGGAATTTTTAGAGCCAATTTCAGGGAAAGCAAAACTTTTGTAAGGAAATATTTTAATTTGTTATTACAATTTATAAATATATTACCGTATGAAATAAATGTTTTAATATTTGTTTTTATTAAATTATGTATTTTTTTGCAAATTGTTTTCCGATACTAAAGTGCCAGGAAGAACCTGGAAATGTCAGGGAATTTTTAGAGCCAATTTCAGGGAAAGCAAAACTTTTGTAAGGAAATATTTTAATTTGTTATTACAATTTATAAATATATTACCGTATGAAATAAATGTTTTAATATTTGTTTTTATTAAATTATGTATTTTTTTGCAAATTGTTTTCCGATACTAAAGTGCCAGGAAGAACCTGGAAATGTCAGGGAATTTTTAGAGCCAATTTCAGGGAAAGCAAAACTTTTGTAAGGAAATATTTTAATTTGTTATTACAATTTATAAATATATTACCGTATGAAATAAATGTTTTAATATTTGTTTTTATTAAATTATGTATTTTTTTGCAAATTGTTTTCCGATACTAAAGTGCCAGGAAGAACCTGGAAATGTCAGGGAATTTTTAGAGCCAATTTCAGGGAAAGCAAAACTTTTGTAAGGAAATATTTTAATTTGTTATTACAATTTATAAATATATTACCGTATGAAATAAATGTTTTAATATTTGTTTTTATTAAATTATGTATTTTTTTGCAAATTGTTTTCCGATACTAAAGTGCCAGGAAGAACCTGGAAATGTCAGGGAATTTTTAGAGCCAATTTCAGGGAAAGCAAAACTTTTGTAAGGAAATATTTTAATTTGTTATTACAATTTATAAATATATTACCGTATGAAATAAATGTTTTAATATTTGTTTTTATTAAATTATGTATTTTTTTGCAAATTGTTTTCCGATACTAAAGTGCCAGGAAGAACCTGGAAATGTCAGGGAATTTTTAGAGCCAATTTCAGGGAAAGCAAAACTTTTGTAAGGAAATATTTTAATTTGTTATTACAATTTATAAATATATTACCGTATGAAATAAATGTTTTAATATTTGTTTTTATTAAATTATGTATTTTTTTGCAAATTGTTTTCCGATACTAAAGTGCCAGGAAGAACCTGGAAATGTCAGGGAATTTTTAGAGCCAATTTCAGGGAAAGCAAAACTTTTGTAAGGAAATATTTTAATTTGTTATTACAATTTATAAATATATTACCGTATGAAATAAATGTTTTAATATTTGTTTTTATTAAATTATGTATTTTTTTGCAAATTGTTTTCCGATACTAAAGTGCCAGGAAGAACCTGGAAATGTCAGGGAATTTTTAGAGCCAATTTCAGGGAAAGCAAAACTTTTGTAAGGAAATATTTTAATTTGTTATTACAATTTATAAATATATTACCGTATGAAATAAATGTTTTAATATTTGTTTTTATTAAATTATGTATTTTTTTGCAAATTGTTTTCCGATACTAAAGTGCCAGGAAGAACCTGGAAATGTCAGGGAATTTTTAGAGCCAATTTCAGGGAAAGCAAAACTTTTGTAAGGAAATATTTTAATTTGTTATTACAATTTATAAATATATTACCGTATGAAATAAATGTTTTAATATTTGTTTTTATTAAATTATGTATTTTTTTGCAAATTGTTTTCCGATACTAAAGTGCCAGGAAGAACCTGGAAATGTCAGGGAATTTTTAGAGCCAATTTCAGGGAAAGCAAAACTTTTGTAAGGAAATATTTTAATTTGTTATTACAATTTATAAATATATTACCGTATGAAATAAATGTTTTAATATTTGTTTTTATTAAATTATGTATTTTTTTGCAAATTGTTTTCCGATACTAAAGTGCCAGGAAGAACCTGGAAATGTCAGGGAATTTTTAGAGCCAATTTCAGGGAAAGCAAAACTTTTGTAAGGAAATATTTTAATTTGTTATTACAATTTATAAATATATTACCGTATGAAATAAATGTTTTAATATTTGTTTTTATTAAATTATGTATTTTTTTGCAAATTGTTTTCCGATACTAAAGTGCCAGGAAGAACCTGGAAATGTCAGGGAATTTTTAGAGCCAATTTCAGGGAAAGCAAAACTTTTGTAAGGAAATATTTTAATTTGTTATTACAATTTATAAATATATTACCGTATGAAATAAATGTTTTAATATTTGTTTTTATTAAATTATGTATTTTTTTTGCAAATTGTTTTCCGATACTAAAGTGCCAGGAAGAACCTGGAAATGTCAGGGAATTTTTAGAGCCAATTTCAGGGAAAGCAAAACTTTTGTAAGGAAATATTTTAATTTGTTATTACAATTTATAAATATATTACCGTATGAAATAAATTTATTAATATTTGTTTTTATTAAATTATGTATTTTTTTTGCAAATTGTTTTCCGATACTAAAGTGCCAGGAAGAACCTGGAAATGTCAGGGAATTTTTAGAGCCAATTTCAGGGAAAGCAAAACTTTTGTAAGGAAATATTTTAATTTGTTATTACAATTTATAAATATATTACCGTATGAAATAAATGTTTTAATATTTGTTTTTATTAAATTATGTATTTTTTTGCAAATTGTTTTCCGATACTAAAGTGCCAGGAAGAACCTGGAAATGTCAGGGAATTTTTAGAGCCAATTTCAGGGAAAGCAAAACTTTTGTAAGGAAATATTTTAATTTGTTATTACAATTTATAAATATATTACCGTATGAAATAAATTTATTAATATTTGTTTTTATTAAATTATGTATTTTTTTTGCAAATTGTTTTCCGATACTAAAGTGCCAGGAAGAACCTGGAAATGTCAGGGAATTTTTAGAGCCAATTTCAGGGAAAGCAAAACTTTTGTAAGGAAATATTTTAATTTGTTATTACAATTTATAAATATATTACCGTATGAAATAAATTTATTAATATTTGTTTTTATTAAATTATGTATTTTTTTTGCAAATTGTTTTCCGATACTAAAGTGCCAGGAAGAACCTGGAAATGTCAGGGAATTTTTAGAGCCAATTTCAGGGAAAGCAAAACTTTTGTAAGGAAATATTTTAATTTGTTATTACAATTTATAAATATATTACCGTATGAAATAAATTTATTAATATTTGTTTTTATTAAATTATGTATTTTTTTTGCAAATTGTTTTCCGATACTAAAGTGCCAGGAAGAACCTGGAAATGTCAGGGAATTTTTAGAGCCAATTTCAGGGAAAGCAAAACTTTTGTAAGGAAATATTTTAATTTGTTATTACAATTTATAAATATATTACCGTATGAAATAAATTTATTAATATTTGTTTTTATTAAATTATGTATTTTTTTTGCAAATTGTTTTCCGATACTAAAGTGCCAGGAAGAACCTGGAAATGTCAGGGAATTTTTAGAGCCAATTTCAGGGAAAGCAAAACTTTTGTAAGGAAATATTTTAATTTGTTATTACAATTTATAAATATATTACCGTATGAAATAAATGTTTTAATATTTGTTTTTATTAAATTATGTATTTTTTTGCAAATTGTTTTCCGATACTAAAGTGCCAGGAAGAACCTGGAAATGTCAGGGAATTTTTAGAGCCAATTTCAGGGAAAGCAAAACTTTTGTAAGGAAATATTTTAATTTGTTATTACAATTTATAAATATATTACCGTATGAAATAAATTTATTAATATTTGTTTTTATTAAATTATGTATTTTTTTTGCAAATTGTTTTCCGATACTAAAGTGCCAGGAAGAACCTGGAAATGTCAGGGAATTTTTAGAGCCAATTTCAGGGAAAGCAAAACTTTTGTAAGGAAATATTTTAATTTGTTATTACAATTTATAAATATATTACCGTATGAAATAAATGTTTTAATATTTGTTTTTATTAAATTATGTATTTTTTTGCAAATTGTTTTCCGATACTAAAGTGCCAGGAAGAACCTGGAAATGTCAGGGAATTTTTAGAGCCAATTTCAGGGAAAGCAAAACTTTTGTAAGGAAATATTTTAATTTGTTATTACAATTTATAAATATATTACCGTATGAAATAAATGTTTTAATATTTGTTTTTATTAAATTATGTATTTTTTTGCAAATTGTTTTCCGATACTAAAGTGCCAGGAAGAACCTGGAAATGTCAGGGAATTTTTAGAGCCAATTTCAGGGAAAGCAAAACTTTTGTAAGGAAATATTTTAATTTGTTATTACAATTTATAAATATATTACCGTATGAAATAAATGTTTTAATATTTGTTTTTATTAAATTATGTATTTTTTTGCAAATTGTTTTCCGATACTAAAGTGCCAGGAAGAACCTGGAAATGTCAGGGAATTTTTAGAGCCAATTTCAGGGAAAGCAAAACTTTTGTAAGGAAATATTTTAATTTGTTATTACAATTTATAAATATATTACCGTATGAAATAAATTTATTAATATTTGTTTTTATTAAATTATGTATTTTTTTTGCAAATTGTTTTCCGATACTAAAGTGCCAGGAAGAACCTGGAAATGTCAGGGAATTTTTAGAGCCAATTTCAGGGAAAGCAAAACTTTTGTAAGGAAATATTTTAATTTGTTATTACAATTTATAAATATATTACCGTATGAAATAAATTTATTAATATTTGTTTTTATTAAATTATGTATTTTTTTTGCAAATTGTTTTCCGATACTAAAGTGCCAGGAAGAACCTGGAAATGTCAGGGAATTTTTAGAGCCAATTTCAGGGAAAGCAAAACTTTTGTAAGGAAATATTTTAATTTGTTATTACAATTTATAAATATATTACCGTATGAAATAAATGTTTTAATATTTGTTTTTATTAAATTATGTATTTTTTTGCAAATTGTTTTCCGATACTAAAGTGCCAGGAAGAACCTGGAAATGTCAGGGAATTTTTAGAGCCAATTTCAGGGAAAGCAAAACTTTTGTAAGGAAATATTTTAATTTGTTATTACAATTTATAAATATATTACCGTATGAAATAAATTTATTAATATTTGTTTTTATTAAATTATGTATTTTTTTTGCAAATTGTTTTCCGATACTAAAGTGCCAGGAAGAACCTGGAAATGTCAGGGAATTTTTAGAGCCAATTTCAGGGAAAGCAAAACTTTTGTAAGGAAATATTTTAATTTGTTATTACAATTTATAAATATATTACCGTATGAAATAAATGTTTTAATATTTGTTTTTATTAAATTATGTATTTTTTTGCAAATTGTTTTCCGATACTAAAGTGCCAGGAAGAACCTGGAAATGTCAGGGAATTTTTAGAGCCAATTTCAGGGAAAGCAAAACTTTTGTAAGGAAATATTTTAATTTGTTATTACAATTTATAAATATATTACCGTATGAAATAAATTTATTAATATTTGTTTTTATTAAATTATGTATTTTTTTTGCAAATTGTTTTCCGATACTAAAGTGCCAGGAAGAACCTGGAAATGTCAGGGAATTTTTAGAGCCAATTTCAGGGAAAGCAAAACTTTTGTAAGGAAATATTTTAATTTGTTATTACAATTTATAAATATATTACCGTATGAAATAAATTTATTAATATTTGTTTTTATTAAATTATGTATTTTTTTTGCAAATTGTTTTCCGATACTAAAGTGCCAGGAAGAACCTGGAAATGTCAGGGAATTTTTAGAGCCAATTTCAGGGAAAGCAAAACTTTTGTAAGGAAATATTTTAATTTGTTATTACAATTTATAAATATATTACCGTATGAAATAAATGTTTTAATATTTGTTTTTATTAAATTATGTATTTTTTTGCAAATTGTTTTCCGATACTAAAGTGCCAGGAAGAACCTGGAAATGTCAGGGAATTTTTAGAGCCAATTTCAGGGAAAGCAAAACTTTTGTAAGGAAATATTTTAATTTGTTATTACAATTTATAAATATATTACCGTATGAAATAAATGTTTTAATATTTGTTTTTATTAAATTATGTATTTTTTTGCAAATTGTTTTCCGATACTAAAGTGCCAGGAAGAACCTGGAAATGTCAGGGAATTTTTAGAGCCAATTTCAGGGAAAGCAAAACTTTTGTAAGGAAATATTTTAATTTGTTATTACAATTTATAAATATATTACCGTATGAAATAAATTTATTAATATTTGTTTTTATTAAATTATGTATTTTTTTTGCAAATTGTTTTCCGATACTAAAGTGCCAGGAAGAACCTGGAAATGTCAGGGAATTTTTAGAGCCAATTTCAGGGAAAGCAAAACTTTTGTAAGGAAATATTTTAATTTGTTATTACAATTTATAAATATATTACCGTATGAAATAAATTTATTAATATTTGTTTTTATTAAATTATGTATTTTTTTTGCAAATTGTTTTCCGATACTAAAGTGCCAGGAAGAACCTGGAAATGTCAGGGAATTTTTAGAGCCAATTTCAGGGAAAGCAAAACTTTTGTAAGGAAATATTTTAATTTGTTATTACAATTTATAAATATATTACCGTATGAAATAAATGTTTTAATATTTGTTTTTATTAAATTATGTATTTTTTTGCAAATTGTTTTCCGATACTAAAGTGCCAGGAAGAACCTGGAAATGTCAGGGAATTTTTAGAGCCAATTTCAGGGAAAGCAAAACTTTTGTAAGGAAATATTTTAATTTGTTATTACAATTTATAAATATATTACCGTATGAAATAAATGTTTTAATATTTGTTTTTATTAAATTATGTATTTTTTTGCAAATTGTTTTCCGATACTAAAGTGCCAGGAAGAACCTGGAAATGTCAGGGAATTTTTAGAGCCAATTTCAGGGAAAGCAAAACTTTTGTAAGGAAATATTTTAATTTGTTATTACAATTTATAAATATATTACCGTATGAAATAAATTTATTAATATTTGTTTTTATTAAATTATGTATTTTTTTTGCAAATTGTTTTCCGATACTAAAGTGCCAGGAAGAACCTGGAAATGTCAGGGAATTTTTAGAGCCAATTTCAGGGAAAGCAAAACTTTTGTAAGGAAATATTTTAATTTGTTATTACAATTTATAAATATATTACCGTATGAAATAAATTTATTAATATTTGTTTTTATTAAATTATGTATTTTTTTTGCAAATTGTTTTCCGATACTAAAGTGCCAGGAAGAACCTGGAAAGTCAGGGAATTTTTAGCGCCAATTTCAGGAAAGCAAAACTTTTGTCTAGGAAATATTTTAATTTGTTATTACAATTTATATATACAGGGTGTCCCCGTGACCGTAGAGAACCTTTGAGGTGGTGATAAAGGACACTTTTCTAAGACAAATTTTTGCCCAAGTCCAAACCCTTGAAGGGTACCTACCTTTAAAGCAATTTTTTGAATTTCTGATTTCAAACGGCCATAGCTCCGACATTATTGATTTTTTAAGGTTAATGGATTAGAACTTTTTTAAAGATCATTCGCTTGTCTACAAATTAGGTTATAACCCCTTATCATCTAGAATCAACGGATTTCGAGTTTTAAATTAAGGGAAAAATGTTTAAAAAATTCAGGTTTTTTTGTTTTAATATTTTTGCGAACCCCGTATCTCTTAAACGAAACGTCTAAGAGAAAAACTAACGGCCCAATCCGGATAGGGAATTTAACGGGCTACAACTTTCGTCAAATAAATTTTTTTGGAAAACCAACCGTTTTCACAGAAACTCTGAAAATAATGAACAAGGTGTAGGTAAAAAAAATAAATTCACAAAATTAATTTAATAAATGCTCAAAATGGCCTCCCTCATTTTCAGCACACAGGCGTGCTCTTTTCAAAAGGTGTTGCACGGTATTATTTGATACGTTATAACAATGTTTTAACATTAAAACAAATGCTATAAATCAAATTGTGATTTTTAGTAATTATGTGAATTTATATTTTTTACCTACACCTTGTTCATTATTTTCAGAGTTTCTGTGAAAACGGTTGGTTGCCCAAAAAAATTTATTTGACGAAAGTTGTAACCCCTTAAATTCCCTATCCGGATTTGGCCGTTAGTTTTACTCTTAGACGTTTCGTTTATGAGATACGGGGTTCGCAAGAAAATTTAAAATAAAAAAACCTGAATTTTTTAAACATTTTTTCCCTAAATTTAATTTATAACTCGAAATCCGTTGATTCTAGACGATAAGGGGTTATAACCTAATTTGTAGACAAGCGAATGATCTTTAAAAAACATCTAATCCATTAACCTTAAAAAATCAATAATATCGGAGCTATGGCCGTTTGAAATCAGAAATTCAAATAATTGCTTTAAAGGAAGGTACCCCCCAAGGGTTTGGACTTGGGCAAATATTTTATTTGAAAATTTGTCTTAGAAAAGTGTCCTTTATCACCACCTCAAAGGTTCTCCACGGTCACGGGGACACCCTGTATATTACCGTATGAAATAATTATTTGTTTTTATTAAATTATGTATTTTTTTTGCAAATTGTTTTCCGATACTAAAGTGCCAGGAAGAACCTGGAAAGTCAGGGAATTTTTAGCGCCAATTTCAGGAAAGCAAAACTTTTGTCAAGGAAATATTTTAATTTGTTATTACAATTTATAAATATATTACCGTATGAAATAAATGTTTTAATTTTATTTTTATTAAATTATGTATTTTTTTTGCAAATTGTTTTCCGATACTAAAGTGCCAGGAAGAACCTGGAAAGTCAGGGAAATTTTAGCGCCAATTTCAGGGAAGCAAAACTTTTGTCAAGGAAATATTTTAATTTGTTATTACAATTTATAAATATATTACCGTATGAAATAAATGTTTTAATTTTGTTTTTATTAAATTATGTATTTTTTTTGCAAATTGTTTTCCGATACTAAAGTGCCAGGAAGAACCTGAAAAGTCAGGGAATTTTTAGCGCCAATTTCAGGGATCCTGTATTAGATACAAATGCGTTAAAACATTAGATCTTACAAAAGTAATCAAATAATTAGTGTTCCTACAATACACATTAAACCAAATCAAAATGATGTCAGGGATTCTGGCTCTTTCGTGGCTTGATTGAAACCCCCAAGTAAAACAACTTCAAACAAAAAGCTATCACCACTTGATGGTTTTAAATGAATTTAAATGACATTTATTGTAAATTATGGACAGCGCCACCTTGTGATATAGTTTTTCGTGATTCGCATAAGCGCTTGAAAATTTTAAACATTTAGATAGGGAGTTGCCGGTCCTAACCTTCTAAGTTCATGGTTTTAACGTTTTAACTAATAAATACGACTTACGGTGAGAGTGTCATAACACCTGAAACTACGAACTAACTAGGAACCTTCCTAATGCAAAGATGAAGGTTTATATAGGCCCCTACTATAAAAAAATTTCGAGAATGTATTATCAAAATTTTGAGTAAATCGATTTTGAAGTTAGCTAATTTTCATGTAATTCAGTGGTGGATTAACGAGATTCGGGGCGCGTCGCTAATTCTGTGGTCGGTCCGTGCAATATGAATGACCTTAACACTTAGAGTATTTTGAGTATTTTGCGTAGCCCCAAAGGGCCTAGGTTTTCCCCATAGTTTTTTATGTGTATTTAATATTTTTTTAATTTTTTCACTTTTTCGGCAATACACGGGTTATTTTCCATTTTTTTGATTATATTTATTACTAATATCCACTAATCACACCCCCATCTATCCGAATTTCAAAGAAAAATTCAAATCGGAGCGAAAAAATTTCACTCGATTTCAAGGGACCACGGGCGACCGATGTCACATCGACCCGGGTCGGCCGCATACTCGATGCTACTTTCCCGTACTTTTCAAATTGATTTTTCTCGAAATTTTATATATAGGTATCATCTCGAGTGAAATTTTTACAGTACACTCTAATAAGGTTCCTTTTGCTATAAAAAAATTTTGGGGTGATTTGGGGTGACAGTTGTTATGACACTCTTCCCCGAATTTATAATATGAAAAGAATAACGGTTTTTTGGGAAAATATTTTTCACTTGGCCGTGACTAAAACTGCATTTACGTACGAGGTAATCTAACAAAAATCCCACACAAATGAATTTCTGTTCTTTCTCCCAGCACATGCGATTTTGAAAATAATGTGTTACAATAAAATAACTTACCGCCATTTTTGTCTTGAAATATTGGTCGAATCAAAATTTGGGGCAAATCCTTTGCCTAGCAAGTTGCCGTTATCCAGTTATTGGAAGATTATTACCAGCACTAATGAGAATTCCAGAATTTTTCTCAAACACTTTTAAACTATCCGATTAATTAGTAAAATACAACATTCCTACAGACGCCACTTGTGCACTTTGCCGCGAAATTAATGTCAATAGACCAGTGCTGCCAACTTATTTTATTTTAAAAGGTTGGGTCAACCCCCCCACATTTTCCTAAATGACTCATCTTTATTAACGAACTTAATGCATTTTTAAAAAATTTTAGTTGATCTATTTGTAATTTCTGAAGTAGAACTTAAAATAAAATGATACAATAAAATTACTAACCGCCACTTTTGTCTTACTTTGCCTAGCAAGTTGCCGTTCTCCAGTTATTGGAAGATTATTACCAGCACTAATGAGAATTCCAGAATTTTTCTCAAACACTTTTAAACTATCCGATTAATTAGTAAAATACAACATCCCTACTTACAGACGCCACTTGTGCACTTTGCCGCGAAATTAATGTCAAAGTGCCAGTGCTGCCAACTTATTTTATTTTAAAAGGTTGGGTCAACCCCCCACATTTTCATAAATGACTCATCTTTATTAACGAACTTAGTGCATTTTTAAAAAATTTTAGTTGATCTATTTGTAATTTCTGAAGTAGAACTTAAAATAAAATGATACAATAAAATTACTAACCGCCACTTTTGTCTTCAACGAAATATTGGTCGAATCAAGATTTGGGCCAAATACTTTGCCTAGCAAGTTGCCGTTCTCCAGTTATTGAAAGATTATTACCAGCACTAATGAGAATTCCAGAATTTTTCTCAAACACTTTTAAACTATCCGATTAATTAGTAAAATACAACAATCCCTAAAGATGCCACTTGTGCACATTGCCGCGAAATTAATATAATAGTACCAGTGCTGCCAACTTATTTTATTTTAAAAAGTGGGTCAACCTGCCCACATTTTCATAATTTTTTTTTTTTTTTTTATTGAATCCATGTAATAGTCACAATCTGTTAAAATAACAATAAGTAACACTTTAAGTTAAAGAGTTGGACATGAGAAGAGATTGCCCAATGGCTCACTCTTATTAATTAAATTCTGCTTTAGCAGATTACATTGTGTTTTTAATCCAAGTCACTAACTTTCACTTCTCATTAGGTCCAGTGGATCACGTCGCTTGAGTCGTCTTAATATGGGAGGGTTTAGTAAGTCCACCGCATATGGATTTGGGTGGTCTATGAGCCGGTATTGGTATATTTTTCGCATTGTTTCCTAATTTCTTCTTGAATGGTTGGCATTTTCAACTGATCATGAATTACATTGTTTGGATAGTATGTGGGAACCCCTGCTACGATCTTCAGTGATTTGTTTTGGAATGTTTGGATTTTATTCACATTTGTGGCACTTGCTGCCCCCCAGAGCTGCAACTCATACGTCCACACAGGCTTCAAAACTGCTTTGTAAATTAGCAACTTGTTCTGTATAGACAATTTTGAGTTTCCTCCGATCAGCCAGTATAACTTCGTTAACTTTAGGTTTAGTTGTTTTCGTTTAATTCCTATGTGTTGTGCCCAAGTAAGTCTTCTGTCTAAGTGGATACCTAGATATTTTACCTCCTCGGTCTGTGGAATTGGTTGATTACCAAATGTGACAGACGGGCAAGTTCCTCTTCTCAAAGTAAATGTTATATGAGCTGACTTAGTCTTGTTGACTCTTATTCTCCACAAAACAAACTATTGGTAAATTTTGTTGATATGGTTCTGAAGGATCTGTGAAGCCCCCATGGATTCTGAATTTGATGCCATTACAGCGGTATCATCCGCAAATGTTGCCAGTGTGGTGTTGACATCCGTTGGCATATCGGCCGTGTAGACAAGATATAATATCGGCCCCAAAACACTACCCTGCGGTACACCAGACTTGATCAGATGCAGTTCGGAAGTGAAATCTTGCTGTTTTATAAAGAAGTACCTGTTTGTCAGATATGATTGAATTATCGAGAAGTAGGGATGAGGTAAACATCTCTTGATCTTATACAAAAGTCCGTCATGCCAAACTCTGTCAAACGCCTGCGAGATATCCAAGAAGACGGCAGAACAGTCGTTTTTTAGTTCCAGATCGGTTCTTATCTTGTTCGCTATTCTATGCACTTGTTCGATAGTCGAGTGTCTTTGCCTGAAGCCGAATTGGTGATCTGGCAGGATTCCTTTTTCTTGCAGTATTGGGTGGAGTTCTCTTAGTAGAGGTTTTTCGTATACCTTAGACATAAGCGGAAGTAAACTAATAGGTCTGTATGATGAGACATTATTCCCATCCTTTCCAGGTTTTGGAATCATAATCATTTGTGAGATCTTCCATTGAAGGGGAAAGTATCCAAATCTTGATACGGCGTTAAATAAAACAGTCAACATTTTGTATCCACAATCCGGTAGTTCCTTTAGCACCCTGCCCGTAATCAGATCGAATCCGGGTGCCTTTGTTGGTGAGATTTCGTGATGGATTAGTCTGTATATTGCCTTTTTTTTGAATCTTATAATTGGTTGGTCCAATCGACAAGGTGCGTTCAGTAGCTGATAAATTGGTTCTTCATCGCTAATGTCACACTCTCTTGGTAGAGATGTGAATACCTTTTTGAGGTGTTCAGCAAAAGTATTAGCCTTTTCTTCATCATTTCTCGCCCATTGATCATTTCCTATTTTAATAGGTGGGACATGTGTTTGTGGTCTTGTAATTCTTTTGGTAGCCTTCCACAAGGAGTAATCGGAGCTTTGTGTGGGGGAAAATTCTTGCAGGTAGTTTTGCATTTCCTTGTTATTTAATTCGTTTAGAGTACTCTTCAGCTCTCTCGCAGCACGATTGTATATAGTTTTGTCTTCGGAGTGTAGCGTTGTTTGCCACTTTTTCCGTAATCTTCGTTTGTTGAGTATAAGTTCCTTGACAAACATAGGACACGCATTTCCGTTGAAGCCCTCTTTCACTTTAGGTGTCGAGTTCCATGCAGCTTCCTGGATGACTCTCGTGAGATGGTCCACCATATAATCGATGTCTCTTACCTCCTTTATGGATATTTGCTGATTGAGGGTTTGCGTAATGGAGTATCCAAAATGATCCCAGTTAGTTTTATAATTATTGATAAATCATAAATGACTCATCTTTATTAACGAACTTAATGCATTGGTAAAAAATTTTAGTTGATCTATTTGTAATTTATGAAGTACAACTTAAAATAAAATGTTACAATAAAATTACTAACCGCCATTTTTGTCTTCAACGAAATATCGGTCGAATCAAGATTTGGGCTAAATCCTTTTTGCGTAACAAATTGCCGTTCTCCAGTTATTAGAAGATTATTATTCACTAATGATGAACTGATAATGAGAATTCCAGAATTTTTCTCAAGCATTTTTCAACTATCCGATTAATTAGTGAAATACAACTATTCCTGAAAGCCGCTACTTGTTCACACAGCCGCGATATTAACACTCATATGTTTAACGCCCCGTCGCCCTCCCTGGACCAGCCGACACTGACTAGGATGCGAATACTTGATTTATAATCACATCAGCTTTGATTTTTATTTACTAGTAAAGAATTACCTTGCGGAAGACCCTGTATAACGAACAGACATAACACATAACGAACGTATTTATTTCTTCTGATTGAGAGGGGGGGGTTAAAGAATTTAATTTGGCGAATGTAACCTTAGGGGAGGTCAATTAACCTGTACATTTTATTTAATTTAATAGTTATAGAAGGAAATATAAAAAAAAGTGGGAGAATCCCGGAGCCCCTGGTGCCCCAAATTTAGTCGGCCGACCCTGGTAGGGCATTTCTTTACTATTTGCTATGATGAGTCCTTGTAAAAGTGCTTTGTTTTATAGATGTTAAAGGTATTGCCTATTGTTAGGCGTTTTGATGTGCAGGAAGATAAAGATGGGAATATAAGCTCATGTTCATTTCGTATTTGCGTAAATAATTTGATTGATGTTGGCTGGGTTTTTAAAGTTTATTTGCTAATTCTCTGTTTTGTTACAATGCTTTTACGAAGTTTTAATCTAAAGGAAGTTATTATGTTTAAATATTTTATTACGATTGTTGTTAATACATGAGTTATGGATAAATTAAATCGTAAGTAGAACATTTACATCCTTCTAACCTTAGTTAAAATTTTTTTAATTCGTTAACTTTTCTTATGAATTAAGTGGTTTTATTAAGTGTGGTATTTCATGTGTCCAATGCAGTAATAGTTATTATTCAACTGTTTAATTATGTCTTATTTTTAGTTTAATGCGTTACGAGATGCTTAATTAATTATATCGTAGTCTTTAAATATTAAGAAAATGGTCGAAATAGGTTCATCTAGTTTATTACATTTGGGAGACATAGTCTCGATCTATGCCGAAGGAAATGTTTCTGGATTTTTAAGCACTTTGGGGTAGGTTTAAAATTATACGTAGTAACTTTGATTATTTTTAACTTGGAATCTGACACTTGCATAAACAATTCATTCGACATGTTTCACATTGCTTTAATAATATTTTTCAGCTTAGTAGATGATAGATGTGTAGTATGCCCAGAAGCAGGAGATTTGAGTACTCCACCAAAGAAGTTTCGAGGTATAATAATTTATGTTATTTTCCTTTTATTTACCGTTCCTATAATGAATGTTGTAACATTTTAGATTGCTTGTTCAAAATATGTCCTATGAACAGATATTCTGCTCAGAAGCAATTCTGGAAAGCTGCAAAACAAAGTATGGGTTCCAATACCGATACAAGTCTTTTAAAGAGACTACATGTAAGTGACGTAGAAAATTTTATTTGAATTTCCAAGAATAGGGTTTAAAAAATTACTACATACTACTATCAGTGGAGGAGGGGGGGGGCGAGATTTTATTTGTTATTTTTATCTATTAGTCTACGCTCTAGGACATACCATTTTTGATCACTCTGTAACACAAGTAACGTAATTAGAAATTATAAACAATTAAAAATTATCGAAATGTTCTCATTTTATTTCGCTTAAATTTGCACGAATTTAAACCAACACTTAAAAGTAATTTATTTCTACTATCACAATAATTCTCTGTTTTCTGTCAATTTGTTGATTTTTTTAAAACAGACATCATCGCGCCTAAGCCAACTGAATTGTTTTTATAATTTGATTTTTTAAAATGATGATATGAAATTATATTTAAATTAAGGGGGTATTCCACTCTTTCACTCATAAATCTAGGCAATTTTCAGGGTTTTTTTTTAGAAAAATGAAACAACATAAAAAATTTTCTGTTATGGTGGGATATTTATTATATATTGAATAAACAATTGTGAATTTTTCATAATATAAAATTAATAAAAATTTGTGCTGCTACAGCCTCCTGAACGTAAGTCTATTAAAAAGGTGGTGGGCAAGCTCAGGTCCTTTGTATTTATCCAAAATTAAAAAACGAAAGATTTTCGTATTCAACAGAGTTGTCGCTATCGTCCCAACTACAATCATTAGAAAAAAAAATTTTCATAGGAAATGGCAGCGTTTTAAAAATAAAAATTGAAATTTTCTACATTTTTTTCAAGTTGAAACCACAAAAAAGCACCTAAATTTTGTACGAATGCATTTGTTTTAGTTCAGACAATAGAGAATTTTATATAAAATCGAATGCCACAAGATTCAATTGAATCGGTGTATTATTTTTTAAGATAGAATGCCCACCACCTAAAGAAATGTCATTAGGAGAAAAACGCATTTAAAATTATGCGGTGAGGTTCTTGTAGTGCAGGTTTCCCATATACAAATTTGCAAGTGCGTTATTAGAAATCTTCATAACTTCCTCATTTTTTAAATTTTTCACAAAATTCTTTCACTAACATGTTCCAGAAAGATTCCAGACTAATAATAAATATATAAAAAAAATGTATTTTTTGAAGTGAAAATAATGGAATACCCCCTTAAATAAATAAATTAAGTGAAAGAATTTATAATTAAAACTTCATATTTAAAAATTAAAAATTCATATTTAAAAATATTTGAAAATTAGGAACCATTAAAATCGATTAAAATAATAGGATTTTCATCACAAAAAATTAATTATATTTCCCTTGCCCCTGGAGCAAAGTTTTAATTGTTATTCAGTTAGTCACCTCCTATTTGTAATTTTAAACCACAAGTTTTCCTCCAAACGACCCCCAAAATTGTGTTAGGGGCCGTTCATGTATTACGTAAGACGTTTTTTCCTACTTTTAGACTCCCCCCTCCCCCTAATAAGAAAAAATAAGAAAGTTTATACCCCCTCCTCCCCCCACCCCCACTAATATTACGTAAGATTAATTATTACCCAATGAGAAGCCAGATCGAATCGGGTCAAAAGAATGTTCAGTATTTTCGGTAATTTGCTTTAATATACAACCAATATAACAATTTGTAACCTATGGTTGAACTCTGTAAAAAAACCCTATTTTTAATCAACTTCAAGGGCTGTTTTAGACTAGTAAATGTTAATCTTCCGCAATTTTTTTTTTCAATTCTACTATATAAATCTTCAGCATTCCGAATCTCTATAGGAAATTTGTCAAATCTGGGGACCGTTTTACGTGCATTTCCAAGAGCACGTAAAAAGCAGCGACGTAGCAAGGGTGAGGCGACTGAGGACCATCGCAATAGGGGCGCTAAACCTTAACAAAACCGAATAAATAATAGTTTAAATTTTCAAAAAGATAAGAATCTGTTTTTGGGGGAGGCATATACAGTGACATTTCCCTAACACGAATTATTCTATAAATCGAATTTTTTTCGAAAAAGTATAGATTTGTCAGATATTTACGTGTAATTTTATCTCCATAACTCGAATTTCTATAAATCGAATATTTCTATGTTTCGAAGTTTAATTTAGTCAGCTACTCGAATTTCTAAAACAACCTGTCAAAAAAATTGCAATTATATCTACTACAAAATGATGCTTATGCAGCAGCGTACATTTCAAGAAGTACCTACACATTTCTATTGTTATGCCGACTTTACTTCATATTTGCTTGTTGCTTTCAACGCAAAATTCATGAATATACGATTACAAATTTATATACGTATAATTAAAACAGTTATGAGCTTTTCAGTTCCTCCCAAGATTTGAAGTGACCAAGTTGCTTAATTTTATTTGGCACGGTGTGTAATTAATGTTTAATATCCTGCAGTTTGTTTAGTTTATTCAGTTATTATAGCACTATGGAAAAAAGAAAATTAAAGTGTTTATCGTTTGAAGAAAAAATAGAAGTTATCAACTCTGTAGACAAGGGCAGTAAAAAGAAAAAAGAAATTGCTGCACAGTTTGGTATTCCAGCCAATACCCTTTCAACAATTTTAAAAAACCGAGATACAATTTTAAACAATGCGAATGACCACAAACGCAAAAGATTGAAGCCTTGTGTATTCCAAAATGTAGATGTTGCTATGTATAAATGCCGGGAAAAGGCACTTGAGTTTGCAACTGCCTTAGGGCATCAAAATTTTCAGGCAAGTGTAGGCTGGTTAGATAAATTTAAAAAAAGGCACAATATATAGGACAATATAGACACAATTGTTGAAAAATCAGTTTGTGGTGAAAGTGCTGCTGTGAACGTACAGACTGTTGAAAACTGGAAAAAAATGTTCTTCCTGGAATAATTCGCAATCTTAATGAAAATGATATTTTTAACGCTGACGAAACTGGACTTTTTTTAAATGCTTGCCCAACAAAACATTGGCTTTTAAAAATGAGAAATGCTTTGGAGGTAAACTTAGCAAAGTATTATTTTTAGTATTACTCTAATAATACTAAAAGTATTAAAGTATTACTCTAGTATTGTTATTTTTATTTTCTATTCAAACTAATAATAATAAAAAAAAAAATTTTGATACAATTCTCCAACTCGAAGTTTTTCTAACTCGAACTTTTTCGGTGGTCCCTTGAGATTCGAGTTAGGGAAGTTTCACTGTATTCAAATTTGACTAAATTATAAAATTCCCTGCCGGCCTTTTCCCCAAGTGGGGATTTTAATCCACTGCAGTAGTTTTTCGCCTACAACTCGCTTACCTTCATTTTTAGAGAAAATTATCATTAAATCAATATAGAGTACAAACTTCTCTATAAAACAGATTAAGAAAATTTGCCTACATCATTATTTATAAATTGAAAAGAAAATCCAGAGAAAACAATTGAAAAAGCTTTTGAATAATTCATATTCTGAATAATTATTTCGTACATTTAAACTTTACCATTGATGGTGAACAAAACAAAACAAGGTTTCAGATCTGAAGTAAATCCTGAAACCAGTAAAACTATCACGTTATCGTCGCGACAGTTATTCAAATATATTTAAATTGAAAAGAAAAATTCCTATCGATAAAAATAATCTCCATATTTGGAGGGGGAGGGGATTCCGTTATGTTACCATGGAAACAGTGATTCTGACATACTAGGCGTATTTCCCAACGATAAAAATTGATATTACACGACCGGGGGTTATGGAATACCCCCCAGGTACACTTTCCATTAATCTGGGTGGGGGGGGCAGCAGGTAATATTTTTCATAACTATCTCAGTACCGTTCTTCTTAATACCAAGGGACGTAAAAGTGAAAGTTTTTCTTTCGCAATAAATTAAGTGTACCATACCCCCCAGACCCCCCGGTCCCGGCAGCCTAAATGAGTTCCTGAATCCTGATAAGCATCAATTTGTTTTCATTACTCTAAGCGAGCGCCGTAGCAAGGGTGAGGCGACCGAGGCTTTGACTCAGGCGCCATCGCAATGGGGGCGCTAAACCTCGACAAAACTCATTAAATAATAGTTTAAAATTTTCAAAATGATAGGAATCTTTTGGGAGGGGGGCGCATATATTCAAATTTGCCATTAACATTACCAACAGTACACTAAAGATTAAATAAATTTCAAATTTTGAAATTCAATTAAAAAAAATCTTATGTAAGAAATTGTCTTGACCCCCCTACCCCCAAATAAGAAAAAATAAGATGTAAGCTACCGCCGCCTCCCCCTAAACGTCTTACGTAATACATGAACGGTCCCTTATCACACTGGCAAAACCGGAATCTGCCTCGGTTGCCGGTAAAAAATCCCGTAAATAAGGGCCATGTGGCCGTTTGAAAGATTGTCAAAATTTCCACCTTAATGCCGTCCTGGCGCGACGACCACGAGAAAATTTTTAATTTCAAAAACGGTTTCGAGCGACATTTTTCGAGCCCCGCCATTTCGAAAGTAACACTTTTTTTTGTCGGACGTCCGTTAAGCTGGCAAATTGCAGAAATGCAAATTTTGAAAAATTTCGATTGCAAACCTCGACCTTTTTGCTGGACATTAAAATTACGATTTTCCTCAAATTTGGATGCGCGTTTCCGCAAAACAATACGTTGGTCGTAGATCGTATTCGACTCGACCGGTAAGCAAGCAAGTTGTCGCTTTTTTTTTTTTGAAAGTCCCCAAGGTCAAATGACCTTATTGCGTAATCGTGTGCAGATTTCTTAGGCGACCCCGATTAGGTCATTGGATGTTTTCGTGCGACAGCGCGGTGACGCTTACGTGTCCTTCCGATGGATACCCCAGATCTGGGAGAACTTGAAATGTGCGACGTCTTATTGCCCTTGCGCAGTTATTAAATACGCTTTCATTTTGACCTTGAAATCTTTTTAGAGCGAATTTTAGAAATTCTACAAAATTGCCCAAATTAAAGTTCTCGATAGACACCGTCGTTGGCTTTAAATTGTTCCAAGAGACGTGACCTTGAAAATTAATTTTAAGACCAAAATTTGTCGCCAAATCGAATTTTGAATTTGTACCACGGATATGCAATGGGATGTCGGATCCGCAATATTCGAAAGTAAATCGGAGACCGAATGCCGATCCGTAGCATGAGTAACAAGTGGGAGGCCGAAGGCCGACCCTTATAATCAAAAGCAATCGGTAGACCGAAGGTCGATTCGGGTTCGCTTCACCATTGAGATGCCTAATCCGGACCAAAGAAACCCAAGATCTCACATGCAAACCAACACTCGACCATGGAATTCTTAAAAATTGCAAAAACCGGTCGGTAAGCCTCTAAAAACAATCGGGAGGCCGACAGCGAGGCCACAGGCCGCGCGCCTTGCAGTTCAGTCTTCGTGCTCTAATAGTTAAAATTGGTAAATGCAAGAACTTCCGGTGGGTTTGACGATAAAATATTGAGAACTTATATTTAACGGGTCACAATATTCTATGTTTTAATTTAATTATGTTGGTTTTATAATATAAATGTCTAATAAAGACTTGAAATTTTAATTAGCATGCTGCAGAAATAGAAAAAAAGCAAAATGACAGCGAGAATAAAAAGTCATTGGGAACAAACGTGCAATATGGAAGTGTTGTTCAGGTTAGTAAATTATTTATATTGTAAATTAGTCAGTGTTTCTCATGCTATAAAGTGGTTCGCAACCTCGTGATTGTGAATGTCGTGGCACCAGGCGATTCTTTGGCGTGCTCTCATTGAAATGATTTGATTTTTAGTGGTGCCCGCCGTCCAATGCTTACTCTTGGTTGGGAACCACCGCAAAATAATATCGAGGATATGATCAGGGATAAACACGGTTACTAATAAATAAATCGTACATGGTCCTGTTTACTTGAAAAACCCATCAAAGGCGTGGGGATATTTTAGAAATAAATATTTTTATAAAAAAATGCTTGGGAAACACTGGATTAGACCTAATTAAAATTGTAAGAAAGTTTGTAATAAAGCGTATTTTTTAGCTTCTTCACTTAAAATCAAATAAGTACTTAACCGTTAATAAACGGCTACCAGCTTTATTGGAAAAGAACGCAATGCGAGTTTATTTAGATGGAAATGGAAACGAAGGTTCATGGTTCTACATTCTACCTTTTTATAAACTTAGATCAACAGGTGATAACATTGTTTTGGGTGATAAAGTTATATTGAATCCGGTAAATGCGGGGCAACAAGTATTACACGTAGCTGCAAATCATGAGTTGCCCGATAACCCGGGATGTAAGGAAGTAAACGTGGTTAATGGTAGTACATCTTGGAAAGTTACATTATTTATGGAACATCGAGAAAATGCAGAGGATATTTTAAAAGGAGGGGACGTTGTTCGTTTATTTCATGCTGAACAAGAAAAATTTCTAACTATGGATGAATATAAGAAAACGCAACATGTATTTTTAAGAACCACAGGACGAACTAGTGCAACATCTGCAACAAGTAGCAAAGCACTGTGGGAGATTGAGGTTGTCCAACATGCTCCTTGTAGAGGAGGTGCAGGTCATTGGAACTCTTTATTTCGATTCAAACATCTCGCTACTGGACATTATTTAGCTGCAGATATCGATACAGACGAAACAATGGATCAAATGCGTGCCAAATTACGTGCAGATGTAGGATCTGGCGATTCTAATGTGTACCACTTAGTACCTGTCGCTTATGCAAATGAAATAGCCTCTCTGTTCGAACTTGATCCTACTACATTAACAAGAGCCGATTCCTTGGTACCTCAATTGAGTTATGTGCGTTTGCATCATTTATGTACGAATACTTGGGTTCATTCCACATCCATTCCCATCGATAAAGATGAAGAAAAACCTGTTATGTCAAAACTTGGTTGTGCACCTTTAAAAGAAGACAAAGAAGCGTTTGCTTTAATTTCTGTATCTCCAGTTGAAGTTCGTGATTTGGATTTTGCTAATGATGCTTGCAAGGTCTTGTCTTTGTTATCTACTAAACTTGAAAGAGGTACTATTTCACACAATGAACGCAGGTAGGTCATGAATGAAATTAAAACAACAGATTTACTGTAAGAAAATTTTTTAATAGAGCTGTGACAACTTTACTTCAGGACATTGTATACTTCGTTGCTGACTTGGAAACTGAACAAAATAAAACCGAAGCACTCGATCTTATTGTGACCAATCCTAATCGTGATAGACAAAAGTTGTTAAGAGAACAAGCTATACTTAAACAACTTTTCAAAATACTTCAGGGTCCATTTACAGATTCTCCAAACGGGGAACCACCTTTTTTGAAAATTGAAGAATTGAACGATCCCAAACATGCACCCTACAAATACATTTTCCGCCTGTGTTACAGGATTTTACGATTAAGTCAACAAGATTATCGGAAAAATCAGGTAAAAGAATTTTAGTTGGAGAAAAATTTTAAACAAATTGGTTTATTTTGGTGTAAAAAA
This sequence comes from Podabrus alpinus, assembly GCA_932274525.1. NCBI lineage: Eukaryota > Metazoa > Arthropoda > Insecta > Coleoptera > Cantharidae > Podabrus > Podabrus alpinus. The sequence goes on along the minus strand of OW026455.1, from coordinate 88,036,169 downwards.
CAAAAAAAAGACAAAAACAAATTTGAGCCAAAGATTAAACTTGGGGGGGGGCAGAGAGCCATATGATGTACGAATAAAAAAAGGGGACACACCCGTTGAAGGGAGTAAGGCGAGCTTAACTCGCAAAATATCCTACAATCCCACCTAAAGCAAAAAGGGGAGCCACATGCAAGTTTTTTCTGATATGTTTTTTACCTAGATAAAGAAATATTTTTCAATTTCCCTAATTAATGTGGGACAAATTTGGTAACTGAAATTGATGTTTCAATTTTTACAGGAATACATAGCAAAACATTTTGGTTTTATGCAAAAACAAATTGGCTATGATATATTAGCAGAAGATACCATTACAGCATTATTACATAATAATCGTAAATTGTTAGAAAAACATATAAAAGCAGCAGAAATAGAAACATTTGTTGGGTTGGTGCGTAAAAATATGCATAATTGGGAATCTCGTTTTTTGGACTATTTGTCTGATCTTTGTATCTCGAATAAAAAAGCCATTCCGGTTACTCAAGAATTAATATGCAAACGCGTTTTAAGCCAAAAAAATTCTGATATATTGTTAGAAACAAGAATGATGAAAACCCAAGTAGAAGTTCAAGAAATTCCAAGCTATACTATTATGGAAAATGAAGATCCAGAAATGGAACCTCTCGTAACTGTTGTTGAAGAACAACAAATTGTTTTGTTGTGGAATAATCGTCAAACATCCATGTCTCTTAATGAGTTATGTCGTGGTTTAAAAATGGGAAATCGAGATGATCAAGCTATATTGGATTACTATCGTCATCAATTGGACTTATTTTCTAATATGTGCTTAAATAGACAATACCTAGCACTAGATAATTTATCCCAGCATCTTGATATAGATTTAATTTTGAAGTGTATGGCTGATGAAACAGTAAGCTACGATTTAAGAGCTTCATTTTGTCGTTTGATGTTGCATTTGCATGTTGATCGAGATCCACAAGAACCAGTAACTCCTGTCAAGTATGCAAGATTATGGTCAGAAATTCCATCAAAAATGTCGATTGTTGAGTAAGTTAACATATTAAAAGAAAAGTGCAATAATTTAACATGTTTATTACCTGTTAATTTGATAATTAACAAACTAAGCAAGCAGAATTAAATTCAAATTGTTTCATAAGTTTAGAGCAATAAATTATTATTTAAAAAAAAAAGGTTTAAAAAGAAGGCAATGAAATAATTTGAATTTTTTAAGTTTTACAAGATAATAATTTATAATCTATTTTAAGTTATGACAGCAATAAAACTCCAGATCCGAATAAAGAAGTGGTAAGAAGTCGATTTTATTCAACCAGAGCATTTGTAGAAGATTATTTGTGCAATGTGGTTGCAAAAATGTGGTCGTTTGGCGATCAAGAACAAAACAAGTTAACTTTTGAGGTAATTCAACTTACAATTCTCCTTTATTAAAATAATAATAATTTGCATTTCGTTTAGGTGGTGAAATTGGCTCGAGAATTAATTTATTTTGGCTTCTACAGTTTTTCTGATTTGCTAAGATTGACGAAAACCTTACTAAGTATTTTAGATTGTATTTCAGAAAATGATTACATGGATGGAAGAATTCCCAGAGGAGAAGTTGATTGTAAGTGTCTTTTCGTTTATTATTCTTAAAATTAAAAAATAATTAAACTGAAATATTTTTATTTATGAATAGCTGAGGAAACACCAACGGAAGAAAGAGGTACATGCATGTTAATTGTGTGCATAATTAACTAATTTTTTTTGTATTTTTCTTGCTTTGATGTGAAAATTTGTTGTGCTAATTGTTGTGAGTTCCTACATGTGCTTGAGTTTTAAATTTTTTAGCTGAAGGTGGAGTTTTACGCACTATTGGTGACATGGGAGCTGTTATGACATCACTTACTTTAGGTCCAGTTGGTCGTGTTGTTGTTTCTTCAAACGCCGGTCCGAATAAAGTATCACAGTTCTTAAAAGAATATCCATTAGTTATGGACACCAAACTTAAAATTATAGAAATTTTGCAGGTTTATAATTTTTTTTGTAACCAAACAGATGCGCTTACATTATTTTTTTAGTTTATACTGGATGTACGTTTGGATTATCGTATTAGTTGTTTACTAAGCATATTCAAACAAGAATTTGATGAAGCTGAAAAGAATACTGGTGATTCTTTAATTTTGGGTCAAAAAAATATTGATTTGGAGATGATTGGTAGTCAGGCTGAAGGTATTTTTGGTAGTAGTGAAGAATGTGCAGTTTTGGATCTTGATGGTCATGGTGGACGTACATTCCTACGCGTTTTATTGCACCTAACAATGCATGATTATCCATCACTAGTTTCTGGTGCACTTCATCTACTTTTTAGACATTTCAGTCAACGCCAAGAAGTTTTACAAGCTTTCAGACAGGCAAGAAACCATACAATTTGAAATCAATTTTAAGCCACAGTTTTTTATAGGTTCAGTTATTGGTATCGGACAGTGATGTTGAGTCTTACAAACAAATTAAAGCCGATTTAGACGTTTTACGTCAATCTGTTGAAAAATCCGAGTTATGGGTGTACAAATCTAAATGTGTAGAAGAACATAGTTCATCAACCGGTAAGAATTTATTAATTTTTTTTATTACCTGATGTAGAGCCGTAGCAAGGGTGAGGCGACTGAGGCGTTTGCCTCAGGCGCCATCGCAATGGGGGCGCTAAACCTTGACAACCCAATAAATAATAGTTTAAAATTTTTAAAAAGATAAGAATCTTTGGGGGGGCGCGCATATATTCAAATTTGACTGAATTCCAAAATTAAACCACGATTTTATTTGCAACTTCGCCTAAAATTCCCTGCTAGCCTTTCCCCACATGGGGATTTTAATCCTCTACAGTAGTTTTTCGTCTATAACTCGCTTACTTTTATCTTTAGTGAAAATTATCATCAAATCAAAATTGAAGAATACAAAATTCTCCATAAAATAGATTAACAAAATTTCCCTACATCATACTAAGTATTTATGAAATAAAAAGAAAATCCAGAGAAAACAATTGAGAAAAGTTTTGAATAATTCTTATTCTGAATAAAAATTTCGTACATTTAAACTTCATCATCGATGGTGAACAAACCAAAACAAGGTTTCAGGATTTACTTCAGATCTGAAGTAAATTCTGAAAACTCGTTTTGTAGGGAATTTTCTCCTCTTCAATTTTGGTGCAATGACTAGGGTAAGACAGGGGATTTTAGGAAAGTTGATTCCAACCCCCGCGTTCTTCTACATTTCCCTTTAACTGACTGGGTAACCGCCAAAAATATCACATTATCATCGAGACAATTATTCAAATATATTGTCGTGTTTTGCTTATCATAGGGGGGTGGTCTGATGTGATTAAGCCAAGGATCGAGTGGTCCAGAGAATGAGATGAGACACAATTGCAAATTTTCTTCAATTCACTGCGATTTGGTCAAATTTTGCTATACCAGATTGTCGTAATGCCTGAAATTAATGATATTGCTGTTGCCTCAGATTTGTTATAAACTCAAGATAAATCCTTTCAATAGAAGCCGTCTCTGTAAAGAAAATAAAAATGTAAGAAACAGAACATAAAAGCATAAAATAAATGTTAACAATTTAAAATAAAAATAAAGAAACAAATTGGGTAGTTTTGATGTTTGTGAATGTTAGGCAAAGCGCATTTTAGTGATGATAATCGGAGTGTTGAGTGAAATGGAAAAGGACGGATTTATTTTTGACTAACGAGTTGGAGATTGGTGAAAACGCGCCTGCTCGAGGAGTTTTGAAAAGATAAGTTGGAAAAGTTAAGAGGTCTCTCGCCGTCCAGCAACGAGGACGGACGTATGTGATTGATTTTTGAAGAGTTTTTCCCACGTCAGTTAACGAGGACGGAGGTGTTCTAAATTTGGAATTTGAAGACGCTCTTGGTAGCGATTAACAAGTATAAAAGTGTTGGGAGAGAATATTTGAAGTTAGAAAAATAAACGTTTTGAACAGGAAAAACGTACTAAGATTTAATTTTCGTAAAGTGGAATTTATTGATTGGTTTATTAAATTTATGGAAAGTAGAATAAGTTAATTAATTATTTTGGAGTGACAGTAAAATTTTTGATACCACTGGTAGTGATAAGTTTTTATGATTATGATATGGAATCAACAAGCATTAATTGAAAGATTTTTGGAATACTTACTCGAGATCCAACTGGTAGCAACTGTGTTCGCAAGGATTCATTGTGTGTCATCGTATTGGTTCTTCACTACAACTACACAAATAAGCAGGCCGTTTTTATGAAGCACCGCTCCTGGAAACCGACTTGTTATCGTCGAACGTTATTGGTAAGACTGTTTTTTTTTGTTGAGAGCTCTTTTGTTCGGTAAAAGACGTAACTAACGCGAGTAACAATTTTAAGTGCGGAAAATGTAAAATTGGGGTTTTTATTTTAGTTTATAAGGATTTGAATTTGTATGCTTAATTTGTTTCATTTTGCAATTTTATGGTTTGTTCCGATTTAAAATCAATAAAAAACAGGTATTTTGTTGAATCGATTTATTTTGAGTATTTTTGGTTTTCATATTTACAGCACAGGAACAGCGTAACATTTGGTATAGTTCTGAGTTTTAAAGTCATTCAAATTTTAATGCACAATAGCATTTTTGCAAAGTGTCTTTTCTTTACATCCGGACCACTTACACGCCCAAAATACTATGAGTTCTCATGCAGGCTGGCCGAGGCATAATTAAAAAAGAGTGCCGTTTATTTCACCCTCGCTATAAAAAATTTAAAATTCAGTAGCTAAACACGGCAATATTTAAATAGAAAAGGAAAATTCCTACCGATAAAAATAATCTTCATATTCGGGGAGGGGGTATTGCGTTACGTTACCATGGAAACGGCGATTCTGACATACTATGCGTAATTTATATAGTAAGATCTTCAGAAGTACCCAACGATAAAAATCGATATCACATCACCGGTGGGTCTGGGGGGTATGGAATACCCCCCAGGTACACTTGCCATTATTCAGAACCATCAAAATTTATTATTTTTCGTTGAATCTTTTGCAATTTTCGTTTGTAATCCGGGAGGGGGGGGCAGCAGGGATATTAATACCGAGGGACGTAAAAGTGAAAGTTTTTCTTTCGCAATAAATTAAGTGTACCTGGGGGGTATTCCATACCCCCCAGACCCCTTGGTCCTAAATGAGTTCCTGATAAGCATCCATTTGTTTTCATTACTCTAAGTCAGCGCCGCGAAATGATAAGAATCTTTCGGGGGGGGGCGCATATATTCAAATTTGCCTCAGGCGCCAGAAGAGCTTGCTACGGCGCTGACCTGATGACTCAAAAATGGGGAGAAACCCAGGTTCGGAACACAACCTAAAACTGCATCTCATACCTTTTGTTAAAAGAAAGAGTCTCATCTTGAGCAGTGGTGGCTTCTTCTTTATTTAAAATCTTTTTTTTATAATCTAAAATTAAAATCTTTATTTTGTTCATATTTGTTTTTTAGTCTTAATTGATTAGCTTATTAAAATTATGTATTTTTCACTAAAATAAACACACTTCCAGTTAATAAAAAGAGTAAAGATGAAGATGACGAATCTATCCCTCGCAAACCAACTCCCAGTTTAAGTAATATTGAAAAAAAGGGATCGGCTATAAATTTAGATGTTGGTCCCCCTTTACATCCAGAACAAGCAGACGAATACAAAAAAATTCAACAAATTCTAATTCGAATGAACAAGCTTTGTACACAAGGTTCATCTAATTCACTTAAACCAAAAAAACACGAACAACGCTTACTCAGAAATGTTGGAGTACATACAGTAGTTTTGGATTTGCTTCAAATTCCGTATGATGAAAAAGAAGATGTTAGAATGAATGAACTCATGAGATTGGCACATGAATTTTTACAGAACTTCTGTTTGGGCAATCAGCAAAATCAAGTGCTGTTGTATAAACATTTGGATTTATTTTTAAATCCAGGGGTAAATTAGTTGTGTAGTCTTAAAAACAAGAAAATTTTAACATCTTTTTTGTAGATACGGGAAGCTCAAACTGTTTGCTCTATATTTCAAGATAATTCTACTTTATGTAATGAAGTGAATGAGAAGGTTATACAACACTTTGTACATTCTATAGAAAGCCACGGTAGGCATGTCCAATACTTAAAATTTTTGCAAACTATCGTGAAAGCTGAAAATCAGTTTATTAGAAAATCACAAGATATGGTTATGCAAGAGGTAAAATATTTTGGATTTGAATGCAAACTTATTAAATTTGAATTTTTAGTTGATTAATTCCGGTGAAGATGTTCTTGTATTTTATAATGATAAAGCTTCTTTTAATCACTTTATTGATATGATGAGGTCCGAACGACATTCTATGGATGAAAGTAGTCCACTTCGATACCATGTAGAGTTAGTTAAACTGTTAGCATGTTGCACTATGGGAAAAAATGTTTACACAGAAATTAAGTGTCATAGTTTATTACCGTTAGATGATATTGTTGCTATGGTCACACATTCAGATTGTATTCCTGAAGTGAAGGAAGCTTATGTAGGATTTTTGAATCATTGCTACATCGACACAGAAGTTGAAATGAAAGAAATTTATACTTCGAACCACATGTGGAGTTTATTTGAAAAGTCATTTTTAGTGGATATGGCTGATATTGCCACAGCACCGTTGGATAGAAAGCATCCGGATAAAGCTTTGGAATATTATGTGACTAATGGAGTGATGAATATAATTTCAACATTTTTCAGTAGTCCATTCTCAGATCAAAGTACTACTGTACAGGTAAGATTAATGTTAATTTTCACTTCTTGTTCTTAATTTGCATGATTTCAATGGTTTAAATTTATTGGATTATTATTTGCAACATTTTTTGCTCATTTGTTTAATTCTATTAATACTTAAGCTTGATTGTATTGATGGTTTTGTGTAAACAGTAACATTTTAATTAACTGAAAAAATTTGCATTTTCTTTGCAATTTACAAAAACTATCAATATTTGCAACATCTTCACAACTCTGCTGGTGGTATTTATATTGGTGACGGGTAGAAACATCTGCATGAGGCTCAAGTATTTTGGAGTGATTCTACTTTGGATGACTACGACACCGTCTTGGTAAATTCACCTTTAAAATATTCACCTATAGTTGGTAATGTAAGTATACGGTTATGCTATTGTTAGATTTAGTGTGCAGATAGCCGCATATACTTTAACGCTTTGTTTTGGCTTCTTATGCAAAAATACATAGGTTTCTTAAAACTTACAAGAATAAATTTATATATTAATATAAAGAATTTCATAAAAACAAAATAAATTGTTTTGAGGGCTTCACGATAAAATATTGAGCGCAAAAGAGGGCGTTTTACGCCGAAATTCCTGGAACAGAACCACAGAACAACCCACCGTGTTGAATTTCGAATACGCGGTGGCAATCGACGCCGGAAGGTCCGAAATTGTGCAAAGTTGGATTAGAGTCTCTGGAAAATGAACCGGCACTCCACGGTGAATTTTCAAAGATGAACAATTTTTAACGCGAAAATTCTTGTGAAAATGCCTCTGAAGCGTAAACCCGACGTGATAAATTAACCCGCAAAGTCTTAAAATGTCGACGCCGACGAGGTCCATCCGTTGACGGCGAAAAATTTGAAATGGCGGTTACGGGGGCGGCGGAGAGAGCGATAAAGCCTTCTCCGCGCGGTAACGCGAGTACTTCCGACCCGCGTGACGGATTTCGACCGGACCAGCGCCGATCGACGGCCAAAGGTCCAAACTTGCATTTAGGTTTATTGCAGAATTTTTAAAATACCGTGTGACGCCGCACCGCCTTCCCAAAAACGAAGAATTTTAAAATTGCGTTTTTTTTTTCTTAAAATGTCGGTCCAAACTACATGAAATTGTCAACAACTTGGAAATTTTACAGTCTAAAGACGTAAAGCGTGAAATTGTGATTATTAATTAAATTAAATAAATAAATTAAAGTTTTAAAAAAATTTAATTAAAAAATGAATTGAAAGAATTTATAATTAAAACTTCAATTGCTATTTGAAAATTAGGAAACCATTAAAATAATAGGATTTTCATCACAAAAAATTTATTAGATTTCTCTTGCCCCATAGAAAAATTTTAATTGTTATCCAGTTAGCCACCTATTTGTAATTTTTAACCACAAGTTTCACTAAAACCGTGTAATTTGAACCCTTAACTAGTAACTTCACATCCCCAAAACAATTCCCAAAATTGTGATATGACACTGGTAAAACCGGAACTGTCCACCAGATTCGATGTTATATTTATATAAACAAACAAAGAAAATAAATTTTTAAAAACTACCAATGGATTCACAAAACTTAAAATTATTAAGAAATGGTATGGCTTTTCCGTTTGTTTACATTGGAAAATAATGGTTATACAGTGCACTTATTATTTTGATCAGCACGTTTGGTCTAAAAATATGACAAATTTGCATGTACCTGTTTAATCAATTCGGACATTTTTTATTGTAAAATTCAACTAATTTTAAACCCGAACAAACCTGAACCATTTGATGGAAAATATATTTTCAAGTCTCACAGCTTAGCGCGCCTGATTGATTACAAGTAAATTAAACATTTACGCATGTTAAGAAGATTAAATTTTAAACTATTCCAATCTTAACGAAAAAAAAACTTTAAAAAATATTAAGGGTTTGTATTATGCGTACAATTGATTTATTTTATTGTACTTTAATAGACACGGCAACCAATTTTTGTTCAATTACTCCAATCATCCTTTAGAGTATCTCAGTGCTCATGGTTGACACCTCCACAACGTTTTAATGTTGAAAACTGTATTCGTACACTTTCCGACGTAGGTCAGTTATATTTTTGATCAAAAAAAGATTTTTACTTAAAATATTACCTTGTGGTTTTTAGCAAAAAATCGTGGAATTGCAATACCTTTGGATTTAGAAAGTCAAGTTAATGCAATGTTCAACAAAGCAACAATTTTAACACGGCAAACCAGTAAATGGTTGCAAGCCTCCAAAACTCCCAAAATGGAAAGATCACAATCACAAGTATTTTTTAATCTTTGTAGCTTAACAAAAGTTTTGACGTTTACGGATTTTAGTTGATGCGTTTGGATAGAAGCATAATAGAAGGTTTACAAGATATCGTGTCATTATTAGAGGATCAACTGAAGCCTTTGGTTCAGTCAGAACTTTCTTTATTGGTGGATGTTCTGTACAGACCTGAACTTTTATTTCCTCCAGGAACAGAATCTCGAAGGAAGTGTGAAAGTGGTGGATTTATTAGAAGGTAAACTCAAGTTCTAACTCATTCAAAATTTGAATCGCAACTTTTTAGATTGATCAAACACACTGAACAATTATTGGCAGAAAAAGAAGATAAATTGTGTGTTAAAGTTTTAAGAATACTCAGGGAAATGATGGCCATCGACTCAGATTATGGGGAAAAGGTAAGAAATATTTTTTAAAGTGATAAGCTAGGAAGTTCGTGTGGAAAAATTAAAAAAGTCAATAATAAAAATTATTAGTGTTAAAGTTGCAACATCATGAATTTCCTAGCTTTAGCTGACAATTTTCAATTATTAAATTTAATATGCTGCTTCAAGAACGAGGATAAGGCTAAAAATACCCCGGTATGATTTTGTATTTCAATAAGATGAAAATTTATTTTAAAATTTCAAATCTCAATTAGGGCGATGTTTTACGGAACAGTTTACTTGCACGCTATTTTGGAAAATCGTTTCCTCAAAAACCTGACACTGTTGAGCTAGGAAATATTCAGTTAACCCAGGTGATGCATGGCCCAGGAGCTAAGTTACTTAGTAGAGCAGGGCGAACTCTACACGAAGTTCAAAGTCATTTAGATAAAGAAGGAGCGTCCGATTTGGTTGTGGAGTTGGTTATAAACTCAGTACATTCGACTTCTATATTTGGGGAAGCTGTTCACTTGGGTATCGCTCTTTTAGAAGGAGGAAATCCCATTATTCAAAAAAGTATGTTTAGCAAATTGGTTGGAGGAGAGTTAAGTCAGTCATTTTTTAAGGTATGTGAAATTTTTCAATTATTAAGATTATTATGATTAATTTTGAAATTACAGGTTTTTTATGATAAAATGCGTGACGCTCAACAAGAAATCAAATCCACAGTTAGTGTTAACACTAACGATATGGCCGCAAAAGCACATGAAGACAAACAAGATGGCAAAGACATTGACAAAGCGACAAAAAAAAGTGAAACTAAAACAAATGGAATTATGATTAGTGAAGAGCTCCAAGAAGAATTAAATAGGGCTGCCGAATCGACTTCTCAGGCTTACTCAAGCATCAGGAGTTTATCTGCTGGTGAAGACAGTTGTCCAGTGAATGTTGGAACTACTTCTGCTTTTGAAGACATGCTTGCAGAAAAGTTAGAAAAGCATAGAGAACGGGATGAACAGAATTCTTTATCCACAAAAATTTTAATTATGCAACCAATTTTAAGATTTTTACAACTTTTATGTGAAAATCATAATCCATCTCTTCAAAACTTATTAAGAAATCAAAATAATAAAACAAATTTCAATTTAGTGTCCGAATCTTTGATGTTTTTGGATTGTATTTGTGGATCAACTACAGGTGGTTTGGGGTTACTTGGGTTGTATATTAACGAAAATAATGTTTCCCTGATTAATCAAACTTTGGAGACTTTAACTGAATATTGTCAAGGTCCATGCCATGAGAATCAAAATTGTATAGCCACCCATGAATCAAACGGCCTTGACATTATAACAGCTTTAATATTAAATGACATCAATCCTTTGGGAAAAACTCGCATGGATTTGGTGTTGGAGTTGAAGAACAACGCTTCAAAATTACTTTTAGCAATTATGGAGAGTCGAGGTGATAGTGAAAATGCCGAACGAATTTTATACAATATGAATCCTAAACAGTTGGTTGATGTTGCCTGTAGAGCCTATCATCAAGAATCGACAGATGAAGAAGACGTTGATGACGATGACAATACCACTTTTGATGATAACGTTTCTCCACGCGAAGTAGGACACAATATTTACATTCTTTGTCATCAATTAGCTCAACATAACAAAGAATTAGCCGCTCTTTTGAAACCCACAGATGGTACAGACCCAAAAACACACCAAGCATTGTTGTATTATGCTTCACACACCGCACAGATTGAAATTGTGAGACACGATCGCACATTAGAACAAATTGTTTTTCCCATTCCAGAAATTTGTGTATATATCACCAAAGATACGAAATGTAAAGTTTTAAACACAGCAGAGAGAGATGACCAAGGCTCGAAAGTCACCGACTTTTTCGAACGCACAGATCAAATGTTCAATGAGATGAAATGGCAGAAAAAATTAAGAGGTAAGACAAATCATATTTTATGTGGAGAATGTGGAATATTATCCTTTTTTCCCCTTGAATATCATTCCCCCTTGAAGGCACATCTCTCTTGCTTTCTGGTATTCTTCAAAGGTCACTTATGTTATTCTACAAATTTGTATAGTAATTAACCCTTTATTGTTTAGCACAACCAATGCTATTTTGGGTTAGCAGTTATATGTCTTTATGGAGCAACATTTTGTTTAATTGCGCCGTTCTTATAAACCTAATTGTTGCATTTTTCTATCCGTTCAATGACACAGTACCAAGTAAGTATTGAAAACTGTTTCTGTAAGGAAGTTTTAATTAAAATTTTAGTTGAACTGGGTTCCACAATTTCTGCTCTAATATGGGCTGCTATGATGGTTGCAGTGATGATTGTATTAACTGTTCCTAGGGAGACTGGAATTCGGACTTTGGTGGCATCAACGATACTAAGACTTATATTTTCTTTGGGACCTGAACCTACATTGTGGCTTTTAGGAACGCTTACTGTTGTTCTTAAAGGAATCCATCTAGTCAGTATAATGGGGAATCATGGAACAATAACGAAAACATATCATCAAATACTCACGGATGCTGAATTGTTGTATCATTTAACTTATTTAATATTTTGTTTGTTAGGAATCTTGATGCACCCATTCTTTTACTCTTTCCTGGTGAGCTTAGATAAAATCATACAATTTTTATTTTATTATAATTTTTTTTTAGCTTTTTGATGTTGTTTATCGTGAAGAAACATTGTTAAATGTGATTCGTTCTGTCACCAGAAATGGGCGTTCCATTATTTTAACTGCAGTTTTAGCGATAATATTGGTTTATATGTTTTCCATTATTGGGTATATGTTCTTCAAAGACGATTTTCTTGTTAATGTTGATGAAGACGTAGTAGGTAAGATTTCTCAGTAAATTTACTTTTAAAAACCACTTGATAATTGTAAATTTTTAATAACAGGTCTACATTTTTTACAAAATAAGGTAAAATGAGTGATTTTTCAAAACTAACTTGAGTTTTTGTTTGATTGAATTTAAAAATGGGGTGCAATTGTTTGTTCATTTTGAAATGTTAAAATGTTTTTATTTTTGTTAGATGCTGCAACAGATGTTGATTGTTCAACAATACCGGATACTTTGGGTCTAAAGTACCAGAGTAATTTGGCTGAAGAATCACAAGGTACATGCGAGAAACCATCTGTTCCTGCTGCTGTTGTTGTGGGAAGTGATGTCAAGGAAAGAGCTTGTGACTCCCTTATTATGTGCATTGTGACAACTCTTAATCAGGGATTAAGGAATGGGGGTGGTATTGGTGACATCCTGAGAGCTCCAAGCAGTTCGGTAAGTAAAAATATACCTGATACTTCTCTATGTTATTATCTCAAATGCAATAAAAAAAAATAATTCAATTTTAGAAATTTTAACCGATAATGTTGTTTGTTGTAGGAAGCTTTATTTGTTGCAAGAGTCGTTTATGATCTCCTATTTTTCTTTATTGTTATAATTATCATACTTAATCTCATTTTTGGTGTCATTATTGACACTTTTGCTGATCTCAGATCTGAAAAACAACAAAAGGAGCTAATTTTGAAGAACACTTGTTTTATTTGTGGTACGTAAAATCCACATCAAAATCAAAGTTCCGATTTTGATAATCCCTATGTATGAAATACGGTTTCAATGCGTGTTTTTTAGGTTTAAATCGTACCGCTTTTGACAATAAGACCGTCAGTTTTGAAGAACACGTCAAATGTGAACATAACATGTGGCATTATTTATACTTTATTGTTTTAATAAAAGTAAAAGATCCGACAGAATTTACTGGACCAGAAAGTTATGTCTATGCCATGGTGAAAACCTGCAATCTGGATTGGTTTCCACGTTTAAGAGCCATGTCCTTGTCGGCAGTTGAAGGGGATGCTGAACAATTAGAGTTTCGTGGGTTACAATTGCAATTAGAAACGACCCAAGTTCTTGTCTCTAATCTATCTCAACAACTTTTGGAACTAAAAGAGCAAATGGCTGAGCAACGCAAACAAAAACAAAGAATTGGATTGTTAAATTCAGCTTCTTCTTACTTACATACTTCTAATATACCTTAAAATTTCTTCTCTCTTTTTCGTGAAATGGCAATTTGTATTGACATCTTTATTTGCAGTTTCAAGATTTATGGATGGATAAGAAATTAAATGATTATAAATTTCTTTGTGCAATTTATTAAACACTTAATAGTTTACTAGTCATTTTTATTTTGATTATAAAATAATCAAGTATTTTATAATAAGACTCAATATGGTAGTGCAAAAATTTATTTACCAACTTATTTGTTTTTCTTTAAAAATTTTAAACAATCATTCATTTTAAAAAATGGAATTTTAATATTAGTACTTATTTTTGTTGTACAGGCTGTTTCACAAAAAGGACTCCAATTATAGCGTCATTATTTTTAAATCCGAGTTGAATTTTGTGAGTTCTCAAAAATTTCTGATGTAATAAATATCCTCATAATTATTTAAAATATGAGGATAATAATAATGGCACTACAAGGAAATTAAAACCCTTTTTGTGAAACAGAGGATTTTATATTTCTATTGCAAAAATGTTTTAACTTGGCTACAATTATGTGAAACATTTTATCTTGTAGTAGTAGGAAATTTTTAGACTTAAATGCATTTTAAACTGTTTATATTTACATAAGTCCAGTGATTACTGTTACAGCTCTCTGTTAATTTTTTAAGCAATATAAAATCTGGATATTATTGGATGAAATTTATAATTGAAAAAGCGTCAAAGTACTTTCAGAAAATTTGTAATGCAGGCTGTGGTAGCTAGCAAAAATAGAATTTAATACAAATGGCTTTAACAAGTACAATTTCAAAATTATTGGGTATTCATATTTACTAAAAATTTTTAAAACTTACAATGCTCAAGGTAATCGGTTAATTATTATTAGTCAGAATATGAGCCAATACTAAGCAATTAAACCTAGATAGTGAATCTAGCAAGTTTTGTACAATTTTCTGTTATAGTATTAGGGTTTGTCTGTTTCGTAAATTTTATTATTTTGTAATTCTTTACAAGTGTTACTGAAAGTGATCTGTTATCTGTGTATGTTGTTGATCTTAAATTAACCTTATCCTAATAAATCTTGGGAATAAAATTGTTTTTTATTTTAAATATTTCAAATATTCAATGTTGTCAGTCCACCCATCACTATATTTTTTTGCGCAATTTTATTTGAGTTTCTAAAAAATATTATTTAAATTAGGGATCGTCCATAAATTACGTCACGCAATTTCCCCCCCATCGTTACACAAACCTAGACCCCTCCAAGTATTACGTCACATATTCTTGAACCCCCCCGCCATTTTTCAAATTTCTTTTTTTAGGGGTAGCACCCCAGAGGAAACATCTATTAAGGGCGCTCCGCCCCCCCTAGCTTCACCACTGGCTTCAGTGGTATAGTCACTCAAAAAATAGTTTTTTTTAAATACTTATAATAATAATATACTAGCTGGCACGGGCGGCCTTTGGCCGCCCTTAGCCGTCTAGACCCATAATAGATCCGTGAAGGCCATAGTTGTTCGGCCTTCGGCTTCACAGGGGGAAGACCATAATAGATCCGTGAATGCCATAGTTGATCGGCCTCACAGGGCGGACCAGAATAGATCCGTGAAGGCCATAGTTGTTCGGCCTCACAGGGAGGACCATAATAGATTATTGTAGTAATCCGACCCCCCTTCTTTTTTTTAAATTATTTTTATTTTGTATTTTTTTATATTTTATTGTAAATTATCTGACAATTGTCTTTGTCATCATAAATTCTCTTTTTTTTAGTAAGCATGTATTTCTTTTTAATACGGACCTGTATAATTTTAAACTTAATCACCAAAGTAATATAAGTTATCAATATGATATAATTATCTCATTTGTTCCTTGTTCTTATCGAATATTTAAACAGGGATATTATTTCTTTTAAATTCAAATTTTATTTAAAGTTTTTACCAAGAAAGTAAAAACTCGCGATATAATTTTATGATTTGTTAAATAATTATACAGGGTCAGATTAGCTAAAGAATATTATATTAAATTAATAATTTTAACTATAAATATATTATCTGAACTTGCTAATGTTAAATGTTATCGAATTGATTAAGGGTAAACAATTGAATCTCTCCAAACAAGAGGTCCTCAAACATTTTAAATATTGAATAAGTTGTTACTTATATTTTTATTGTAGACCTCATGAAGTTTTAGAACCTCTTGTTATATGGTACAAATTAAGGGAAGTAAATTCAACCCTTGGATTTTGAGTTAAGAGATAATGATATTGAACCCAAAGTATCATTAAGTTCAGATAACGTGAGTGCAGAGAAGAGTGTCTTTCAACATCTCAACGAGATCAGTCGCTAGTAAGTCGCTTTTGTCATGATGTAGTCGTTATCATAAAAATGGGCCAAATATTGAAATTTTGAAGCGCCTTCGACTCATCGCCTTTTTTCCAAACTATAATGGACATCATAGGAATATTATATTAAACCAAGTAAGGAATAATCTTATATTAATTTTTTTTGTGTAAACTTTTGTATGATTTTATCTGGTGTGTAAATTTCCATTTCTTATTAAATTAAAGAAATTAATTGTCACTTTTATTTTTTTATTTACTATCTGAGAGGTTTATTCCTACGCCTTAAAAGAAGAGACGTTACTAATATCTAGGATACAAGTTTCCTACAATTAACTTGTTGGTGGCAGCTTATTACGCTATCTCGGATTGGTGTCAGGAACCAATCCCTTTTTACTTTCCGAACCCCTAGGTAAGGAAAGTATTGTTATCAGTCAAAATTTGACCCCCCAATTTTTTGACAGATGTTCACGTTTTGAGGTCCCCTGAATCCATTTTTATCATTTTTGGAAGGATGTCTGTATGTATGTGTGTATGTGTGTGTGTATGTACGTCTGTGTTTTAGTGTAAAAATTTGTAAACCACAGTCCCGGTTTACTACAATATCCCACCGCTGCCACCATTGTAGTAAACTGGGACTGTGGTTTACAAATTTTTACACTAAAAAAAGGGATTGGTTCCTGACACCAATCCGAGATAGCGTAATAAGCTGCCACCAACAAGTTAATTGTAGGAAACTTGTATCCTAGATATTAGTAACGTCTCTTCTTTTAAGGCGTAGGAATAAACCTCTCAGATAGTAAATAAAAAAATAAAAGTGACAATTAATTTCTTTAATTTAATAAGAAATGGAAATTTACACACCAGATAAAATCATACAAAAGTTTACACAAAAAAAATTAATATAAGATTATTCCTTACTTGGTTTAATATAATATTCCTATGATGTCCATTATAGTTTGGAAAAAAGGCGATGAGTCGAAGGCGCTTCAAAATTTCAATATTTGGCCCATTTTTATGATAACGACTACATCATGACAAAAGCGACTTACTAGCGACTGACTAGCGACTGATCTCGTTGAGATGTTGAAAGACACTCTTCTCTGCACTCACGTTATCTGAACTTAATGATACTTTGGGTTCAATATCATTATCTCTTAACTCAAAATCCAAGGGTTGAATTTACTTCCCTTAATTTGTACCATATAACAAGAGGTTCTAAAACTTCATGAGGTCTACAATAAAAATATAAGTAACAACTTATTCAATATTTAAAATGTTTGAGGACCTCTTGTTTGGAGAGATTCAATTGTTTACCCTTAATCAATTCGATAACATTTAACATTAGCAAGTTCAGATAATATATTTATAGTTAAAATTATTAATTTAATATAATATTCTTTAGCTAATCTGACCCTGTATAATTATTTAACAAATCATAAAATTATATCGCGAGTTTTTACTTTCTTGGTAAAAACTTTAAATAAAATTTGAATTTAAAAGAAATAATATCCCTGTTTAAATATTCGATAAGAACAAGGAACAAATGAGATAATTATATCATATTGATAACTTATATTACTTTGGTGATTAAGTTTAAAATTATACAGGTCCGTATTAAAAAGAAATACATGCTTACTAAAAAAAAGAGAATTTATGATGACAAAGACAATTGTCAGATAATTTACAATAAAATATAAAAAAATACAAAATAAAAATAATTTAAAAAAAAGAAGGGGGGTCGGATTACTACATTATATTTATATGCCTTCGGCTGCCTTGACTGCTAGTCCGTGATTGCCAGTGGTTATTATAGTATTATGCCAACCAACCACTTTCCGTACATATAGGGTGGGATAACTGATCGCTTTAAAAAAATACAACCACTTTCCGTACACTACAGGGTGGGATAACTGATCGCTTTTAAAAAATAAATTTAGATTTTTGGCCACCAATCAGTACACTTATATGATAGATTAAGAGCACCATCTAGCGAAAGCGTAGTGAGCAAGAATGGCCAGGTAAAGTAAGGGTTTTCTACTTGGCAAACGAAGGGTTTACCAGGTATCCGTATAGGGTGATTCAATAAAAAATCGAAAAACGAGAATAACTTAGTTCCACGCGCGAAGTTTTTCTCCATTTATGCACGAATAGTTGCGCCTGGACCTACAGAATAACTGTGCAAAATTTGGTCGAGATCGGTCAAAGGGTCTAGGAACGTATAGCGAACAAACAAACACGCAGACAAACTCTTTTATATATTTAGATATTCTCCGAGCCGCGTTAGAGCTTTTTACCGTCACGACCGTCATCCAAGACGGTAAAAAGCTCTAACGAGGCGAGGAAAAATAAGTTATTTTATCACAATCTCTTTCAGTAAGAACCAAAATACAATAAATAAACAAATTTGGAGGAAGTACAATTAAAAACAGACAATTAAAATATTGCAATAACTTATAAAAATATAAGTGCATAAAAGTAGTAACCTTGTAAGAAAAACCATAATATGTACAAATATTACATCATACGGGGAATACCCCACTAAGAATTTCGCGGTATTAGTCACATTATGCAAACCAAACGTTAAATTTTGTTTATAAATTTGCAGAATATCACATGTTTTGAACTGTTTACGATTAATGCAAAAAAATACTATCGCTTTTAAAAAACCAACGTAGTAATTGAAATTTACTCTAATTAAAGATATTTATTGATCGCGTTAATTCAAAAGCAAATATAAATAGAAATTGCAAAGTGAACATTAAAATCTCCCTAGACGAGTTAATGAGCTCTCGACAACAATTATCTATAGCAACAGATAGCCGGGAAGGAACACCTGCTTACGCGTAGTCTGTGGAGGGGTTATCTGCTAACTTACTGAACGAGATGCGATAAAATATTAAATCTATATATTTTGTGACGTCACAATTTTTGAAACTCCGCCGCCCCCCATCGTCACAAGGATCGGAAGACCCCCCCCCCTAGGAGCGTGAAGTAATTTTTGGACGACCCCATACAAAAGTTGTAGCAAATCCATAGTTAAATTCAGAATAATTTTAAAATTTGTGAAAATTAGGTTGAACAATTGATTAAAATTTTCTGTGTTCCTGGCAAATTAGTTGAAATACTGAATTTAGAGGAAAATTTTGCACACAAAAGTTGTAGCAAATCCATAGCTGAATGCAGAAAAATGTTTAAATTTTATGATTTGTGAAAATTAGGTTGAACGATTGATTAAAATTTTCTGTGTTCCTGGAAAATTACTCGAAATACTGAATTTAGAGGAAAATTTTGCACACAAAAGTTGTAGCAAATCCATAGCTGAATTCAGAAAAATGTTTAAATTTTATGATTTGTGAAAAAATTAGGTTGAACAATTGATTAAAATTTTCTGTGTTCCTGGAAAATTATTCGAAATACTGAATTTAGAGGAAAATTTTGCACACAAAAGTTGTAGCAAATCCATAGCTGAATTCAGAAAAATGTTTAAATTTTAAAATTTGTGAAAATTAGGTTGAACAATTGATTAAAATTTTCTGTGTTCCTGGAAAATTACTCGAAATACTGAATTTAGAGGAAAATTTTGCACACAAAAGTTGTAGCAAATCCATAGCTGGGTTAAGAAAAATGTTTAAATTTTATGATTTGTGAAAATTAGGTTGAACAATTGATTAAAATTTTCTGTGTTCCTGGAAAATTACTCGAAATACTGAATTTAGAGGAAAATTTTGCACACAAAAGTTGTAGCAAATCCATAGCTGAATTCAGAAAATTGTTTAAATTTTATGATTTGTGAAAATTAGGTTGAACAATTGATTAAAATTTTCTGTGTTCCTGGAAAATTACTCAAAATAATGAATTTAGAGGAAAATTTTGCACACAAAAGTTGTAGCAAATCCATAGCTGGGTTCAGAAAAATGTTTAAATTTTATGATTTGTGAAAATTAGGTTGAACAATTGATTAAAATTTTCTGTGTTCCTGGAAAATTACTCGAAATACTGAATTTAGAGGAAAATTTTCCACACAAAAGTTGTAACAAATCTGAATTCAGAAAATTGTTTAAATTTTATGATTTGTGAAAATTAGGTTGAACAATTGATTAAAATTTTCTGTGTTCCTGGAAAATTACTCGAAATACTGAATTTAGAGGAAAATTTTGCACACAAAAGTTGTAGCAAATCCATAGCTGGATTTAGAAAAATGTTTAAATTTTATGATTTGTGAAAATTAGGTTGAACAATTGATTAAAATTTTCTGTGTTCCTGGAAAATTACTCGAAATACTGAATTTAGAGGAAAATTTTGCACACTAAAGTTGTAGCAAATCCATAGTTTAATTTAGAAAAATGTTTAAATTTTAAAATTTGTGAAAATTAGGTTGAACAATTGATTAAAATTTTCTGTTGTCCCGGAAAATTAATCGAAATACTGAATTTAGAGGAAAATTTTCCAGACTAAAGTTGTAGCAAATCCATGGTTGAATTCAGAAAAATGTTTAAATTTCAAAATTTGTGAAAATTAGGTTGAACAATTGATTAAAATTTTCTGTGGTCCTGGAAAAATAATCGAAATACTGAATTTAGAGGAAAATTTTGCACACTAAAGTTGTAGCAAATCCATAGTTGAATTTAGAAAAATGTTTAAATTTTAAAATTTGTGAAAATTAGGTTGAACAATTGATTAAAATTTTCTGTGGTCCTGGAAAAATAATCGAAATACTGAATTTAGAGGAAAATTTTGCACACTAAAGTTGTAGCAAATCCATAGTTGAATTTAGCAAAATGTTTAAATTTTTAAATTTGTGAAAATTAGGTTGATCAATTGATTAAAATTTTCTGTGGTCCTGGAAAATTAATCGAAATACAGAATTTAGAGGAAAATTTTGCATACTAAAGTTGTAGCAAATCCATAGTTGAATTTAGAAAAATGTTTAAATTTTAAAATTTGTGAAAATTAGGTTGAACAATTGATTAAAATTTTCTGTGGTCCTGGAAAAATAATCGAAATACTGAATTTAGAGGAAAATTTTGCACACTAAAGTTGTAGCAAATCCATAGTTGAATTTAGCAAAATGTTTAAATTTTTAAATTTGTGAAAGTGGTCCTGGAAAATTAATCGAAATACTGGTATTAGAGGAAAATTTTGCACACTAAAGTCGTAGCAAATCCATAGTTGAATTTAGAAATATGTTTAAATTTTAAAATTTATGAAAATTAGGTTGAACAATTGATTAAAATTTTCTGTGGTCCTGGAAAATTAATCGAAATACTGAATTTAGAGGAAAATTTTGCAGACTAAAGTTGTAGCAAATCCATGGTTGAAATCAGAAAAATGTTTAAATTTCAAAATTTGTGAAAATTAGGTTGAACAATTGATTAAAATTTTCTGTGGTCCTGGAAAAATAATCGAAATACTGAATTTAGAGGAAAATTTTGCACACTAAAGTTGTAGCAAATCCATAGTTGAATTTAGAAAAATGTTTAAATTTTAAAATTTGTGAAAATTAGGTTGAACAATTGATTAAAATTTTCTGTGGTCCTGGAAAAATAATCGAAATACTGAATTTAGAGGAAAATTTTGCACACTAAAGTTGTAGCAAATCCATAGTTGAATTTAGCAAAATGTTTAAATTTTATGTTTTGTGAAAATTAGGTTGAACAATTGATTAAAATTTTCTGTGTTCCTGGAAAATTACTCGAAATACTGAATTTAGAGGAAAATTTTGCACACAAAAGTTGTAGCAAATCCATAGTTGAATTCAGAAAAATGTTTAAATTTTATGATTTGTGAAAATTAGGTTGAACAATTGATTAAAATTTTCTGTGTTCCTTGAAAATTATTCGAAATACTGAATTTAGAGGAAAATTTTGCACACAAAAGTTGTAGCAAACCATAGTTGAATCTATATATTTTGTGAGGTCACAATTTTTGAAACCCCCCCGCCCCTCATTTTTACACATCGTCACAATGGTCGGAACCCCCCCCCCTAGGAGCGTGACGTAATTTATGGACGACCCCTTATTGTAAATTATCTAAAATAAAATAAAAGTTAATAAAAATTGCAACTTTATTAATAAAAATACAATTTATTATATAATAAACACACTGTATATAATACAGCTTAAAAAATAACTTTCACAATAGTATACTTGGCGACAGTTATGCAAAAAGGAACCAACATTACGTATGTGCAAATGAAAATTAAATGGTTCCCTTTTGTATAACTACATGGAATTATTAGTAACAAATCATTAACAATCATTATATTAAAATACTTTAGTTTTTCTATAATTAAATCATTTAAAATTTTTAACTTTTGAAATTAATATTAAATTAAACTAAATATAAGACTTTTAACTATTGAAAACTATAATATATTTAAAACTTTTAAATTAAATAGTTAATTAAACGTAATAATGTATTGATCATAAGCTTACGGTACTATGCAGTACCGGTATTTGGCAGCCGAATTAAAAGTTTTCAAGTTTAATTTAATATAATTAGAATCACACCAAAATAGATACTAAATAAAAAAGGTACCCGTTATAAGGGTATAGACATATTTTCGACAGGTATATTTTTTGTTGGCTCAAAGAAGATGTATGTCTAGAAGGCCAGCCGGGTACTGTGCAGTTGTTCTGACCACTCGAAACAAATTTTCTTCAGCTACACACTAAAGAACAAGGTTTATAGAGTAGATTTATATAAATATTATGCGAAAAAAGGGCCCAAATTTTTGAAAAAAACGCATTTGAACTTAGCAAATTTTACGAGTTTCAGTGGTAAAATTAACGAGATTCCCGCGCGTCGCTCATTCTATTGACAGTCCGTGCAGTTTTAATGACCCTAACACTTAGAGTATTTCGCACCGGCAGATGCAGCTCGTCTCTCGTACATGTAACATCGATTATTTTTTGTTTTTACGCGATTTTTTGGGGGTGAAACGTAATAGTTTACTGCCCCATACCGCAACTATACTTTTTAATGCTATTTCGAGGTTCTCTCACATCCCGGTTTCATTTATCCCGGTTTTCTTGATGGGTGGCGCCTTCTCGTATGTTTAGCCTAGTAACCAGAGTCAAAAACGCCCTGGAGGGGTGCAGAGCGGAGCGGCGCCCCGAAAGGGTAGGTTTTGACGATGGATTACCCTCCTTATCGAATGCACACCCCAAAATTCGAAGGAAAAAAAAATGTAATTTTTTCACTTTTTCGGCAATACACGAGTTATTTTCCATTTTTTTTGATTATATTTATTACTAATATCCACTAATCACACCCCCATCTATCCGAATTTCAATGAAAAATTCAAATCGGAGCGAAAAAATTTTACGCATTTTCAAGGGACCGTCGTTCAATTGTATAGCGTCTGACCGGGGTCTGCCGCATACTCGATGCTAATTTCCCGTACTTTTCAAAAGTCGATTTTGTGGTTGTTTTTTAGGATTTCTCGCATGAAATTTTTTCTGTAGCCTAAAATAAGCCTGTTCTTTAGTGTGTAGCTGAAGAAATTTTTTTTCAGCTGGTCAGAATAACTGCACAGTTCCCAGCCAGCCATATTTTACAAATTAAAACAAATATTGAAATCTCCCTAGTGTGACAGGGTTATCTGTATATTATTATAAAATATAACTGTTCACCAGAAGGCATGGAAAGTACGCAAATATTTGTTAGAGGTAGATCCACAAGAGCTGTTCTTCTATACATTAATCCTCTTTGAAAAATAACGGCGATATAAACTAAGTTTTTTTTTGGGAAACATCCTGTATATAGTACCATATTCCAATTAATAAAATTAATTCAGCATATTTGAATCATGTCAAAAATTTGTCATACGTGCAGATGTGCACAATTAAAAATTAAGTGGGTTGATTTGTATTATACCTCCAGCATCACATATATTTTTTCCAACAGTATTAAGCCGAGTGAAGTTATCGGTGCTAGCACCCTTGGCAACAGCTCGTAAATTTTGTTTTGTACGTTGTGAAGCCTAAAAATAACGCTATAGCAAACAGTTCTTCAAAAACAATAATAAAACTTACTTCCAAGACCCAAGCTTCAGCCATTAATTTTTCATGAGCGGCAGTAGGTAAATTTTCATTCAGAGACTTTGAAGCTCTAGACAGCACAACCATACTACTATAAATATCAAATGTAGCATTTGCTAAACGATTCAAAACAAGTTGTTGGTCAACAATATTTTTATTGTATTTGATTAGATTTGCTTCCACTGCTTGTCCAAAAGTATCAATGTTCTAGTAAACAAAAAAATTTATTTTTGTATTTTACAATAAAAAAGCTCACCTTTGCAACTAAATTAGCTGGACCAACAAGTTGATTATGCACGAACTGATCCATAGATGGAGGTGAACCAAGACCTACAGACCTAACCATACGTTTAGAAGTTTCTTCAAAAATTATACTTAAATGTGCAGTAGGATGTTTAAAAGCTTTTTGTAGTTCTTTAAGATGTGCACCTGCATACTGAATACCTAAAATTAAATATTAGCTAGATTTAGATCTGTTAGTATTTCAAATACTTTTAAAAAAAATTAAACTAAAGCCCTCTGGAAATAAATATTTACGATATGCCATTGGGCAACATTTGAATATTCATTTCCCTTGGGCTGTTCCATACAATACAAATTAAAAAACACCTTTATTTCAGTATTTGAAATACAAAATACTTTTGAATTATGTATTTCAAATACAAGATACAGTATTGACCAGCATAAGGTGTATTGTATACGAAAAATAACGACCTAGGATTAATAGTTTAAATTTTTAACATTTTTAGAAATTGAAGAATTTTTAAATATTTTTAATAACAAATTACGAGCATAATATATATTTACTAGATGATACCCCGTCCGAGGACGGGCAGCTAGAAGGACGGGCAGCTACCTAAGGTCATATGGCTTTTGGATTGCACTGAGAGCTTTCCTTAATCTTCATTCAACTTAAGTTACCTTGGGTAGCTGCCCGTCCTTCTAGCTGCCCGTCCTCGGACGGGGTATCATCTAGTTTAAAATAAGTAAAAAAATTTTAAATATTGATTAAGTTTAAGTTTAAATAAATAATAAAAAAATATATTTAAGTTTTTTGTTTATTTATTTAATGTTGTTCTCATCTCTTATTATAAAAGGCCAAGTCCTTCCTTCCTTCTGTCTGTCCCACGGAAATACCCGAACCCAACCGAACCGAACGCATAACGGATAATTTCATAACCAATCGGATGAACGTGTCATCGTATCAACGTATCATCGTATCATCGGATCAACGTATCATCGGATCAACGTATTTAAATTTCCTATATACGTGAAAAATCTCTTATTATAAAAGGCCAAGTCCTTCCTTCCTTCTGTCTGTCCCACGGAAATACCCGAAGCAAACCGAACCGAACGCATAACGGATAATTTCATAACCAATCGGATGAACGTATCATCGGATCAACGTATCATCGGATCAACGTATCGCATGGGACCGAGCGTCAGCAGCTTGCCGCGCTTGAGTTTCTTCTAAAGTTTCACGTTGTTGACGTATCGCATGGGACCGAGCGTCAGCAGCTTGCCGCGCTTGAGTTTGTTCCAAAGTTTCACGTTGTCGACGTATCGCATGAGACCGAGCGTCAGCTTGTCGCTGTGATCGAAGCTGTTCTTCTGTGTTATTAGCTCTTGTACGTGCTTTTCTCTCACGATTTAATCGCCGTCGCTTTGCAGCAGGATTTTCAAAATTTTCATTATCCATTATGGAAGTTCACATAATGCTTTTTTGGAAATAGCTGTCCTATATAGACCAAATGATACGATGATACGTTGATCCGATGATACGTTGATACGATGATACGTTGATACGATGATACGTTGATCCGATGATACGTTGATACGATGATACGTTGATACGTTGATACGATGATACGTTGATACGATGATACGTTGATCCTATGATACGTTGTGCGTTCGGTTCGGTTCGGTTTGCTTCGGGTATTTCCGTGGGACGGACAGAAAGAAAGACTTGGCCTTTTATAATAAGAGATTTCAATTACATGTATTTCAAATGCTTTTGTAATTTGTATTTGAAATACTTTTGGCAGATCTACCAATATTCTATTTAAAAATGGTGGGCAAAATACATGACAATGTACAATTCAGTATTTGAAATATTAGATACTTTTAAATTATTGTAAATAAAATATTTAGTATTTCAAATACAAAATATATTGAATGTATATTTTTATATAAGTAGGTATATGGTATAAAGTAGCATATATTTATTTTAATTAGATGGATTTTAAAATCAAGGCCGGACAGTATCTCAAAAAATACGTATTTGAAATACTTTTTTATTTTGTACTTCAAATACAAATTTTACGTGTACTTTCATATTTTATACTTTGTATTTCAAATACATAAATACAAAATATATTTAAAATTGTTTTGTAAATGTATTTAAAATACTAATACTTCCTTAATTTAAAATGCCTGGTTTTTATATAATAATTAAGGGGACGGTAACCTAACCGTGGTCACCCCAAAAAAATTGAAAATTTCCTATAGCAAAGAGGAAGGTTTATAGAGTATACTGTAAAAATTTCACTTGCGAAAGTATACATAAAATTTCGAGAAAAATCAATTTGAAAGTACGTAAATTTAGCGAATTTTTCTTCGATTTTTGGGGCGAATCATAATAGATCCGTGAAGGACATAGTTGTTCGGCCTCACAGGGCGGACCATAATAGATCTGTGAAGGCCATAGTTGTTCGGCCTTCGGCCCCACAGGGCGGACCATAATAGATCCGTGAAGGCCATAGTTGTTCGGCCTCACAGTGCGAACCATAATAAATCCGTGAAGGCCAAAGTTGTTCGGCCTTCGGCCTCACAAGGCGGACCATAATAGATCCGTGAAGGCCATAGTTGTTCGGCATTCGGCCTCACAGGGCGGACCATAATAGATCCCAGGTAACTGGGTACTTAACCTAAGGGTAAAGTATACAGTGTATCAGTAAAAAATAGAAAAACGCGAATAACTTTGCTCCCCGCGGGAATTTTTTCTTCATTTATGCACGAATAGTTGCGCCTGGACCTACAGAATAACTGTGCAAACTTTGGTTGAGATCGGTCAAAGGGTGTAGGAACGTATAGAAAACAAACAAACAAACAAACAGACAAGTTATTTTATATATATAGATACTGTAAAAATTTCACTTGCGAAAGTATACATAAAATTTCGAGAAAAATCAATTTGAAAGTACGTAAATTTAGCGAATTTTTCTTCGATTTTTGGGGTGTGCATTCGATAGGGAGGTTTACCCATCGTCAAAACCTACCCTTTCGGGGCGCCGCTGCGCTCCGCTCTGCACCCCTTCAGGGCGGTTTTGACTCTGGTTACTATTCTAAACATACGAGAAGGCGCCTCCCATAAAAAAAAACGGGATAAATGAAACCGGGAGCTTAGAGACCCTTGAAATAGCATTAAAAAGTATAGTTGCGGTATGGGGCAATAAACTATTACGTTTCACCCCCAAAAAATTGCGTAAAAACAAAAAATAATCGATGTTACATGTACGAGAGACGAACTGCATCTGCTGGTGCGAAATACTCTAAGTGTTAGGGTCATTATAACTGCACGGACTGTCAACAGAATGAGCGACGCGCGGGAATCTCGTTAATTTTACATGTAAATTTGCAAACTTCAAATTCGATTTACTCAAAATTTTGATAATACTTTCGCATGTTTAAATTATATCAGTAAACTATATAAACCTTCCTCTTTGCAATAGGAAATTTTAAATTTATTTGGAGTGACCAGGGTTAGGTTACCGTACCCATAATTAAATATGTTTTGTATTTGAAATACTGTTTCTGATATTGAAATACATAATTCAAAAGTATTTTAAACACTGAAACAAAATGTATTTTGTAATTTGTATTTAAAATATTCATTTTCATGTCTGCTCATGTATTGCCCATCCCTGGTATTTTAAATATATCGTCGGCTTACTGCTAAAACAAGATAACTCCAAAATGATAGTTTTGAGTAAAACTGCTTTTAAAGTTTGATTCGCCATAAACAAGTTAACAAAAGTTAAAATTGAACTTCTTAATACTCCTTTAATATTTGACTTACAGTTATCAGGTTTTGTCAAAATGTAGTTTGCTCTTATTTGAATGCAATCATGTATATAACTCATTTTGTCCAAAAATGGAGTTATCTTGTTTTGGCAGTAAGCCGACGAATAAATGAAAAATATATTTAAAATCTGAATTTGCAAATATAAAATACTAATGTATTTGATTTGAGTAACGTAATTGAAATATACTCATCATTTCTATAACAGTTGGTAAAATTGTTCAAAATATCTTTAAAAAATACAAGTATTTGGTTCTTTTAAATTAAATGAATTTAAATTTGAAATAGTTTATCTTGTATTTCAAAATATTGTACCTTGTATTTTAAAAACATAATTTAACCCTTTCACCGGTTTACCCACAAATTTGTGGGTAAAAAATGAAGAAAATATTTTCAGAACCCCCACAAAATTGTGGGTAAAAAATGAAGAAAATATTTTCAGAATCCGCACAAAATTGTGGGTAAAAAATGAAGAAAATATTTTCAGAAACCCACAAATTTGTGGGTAAAAATATGAAGAAAATATTTTCAGAAACCCACAAATTTGTGGGTAAAAAATGAAGAAAGAAATGCAAAAAAATTGTCAATAACAATCACATAAATTTTTATATATAAGATATAATTTTCTTCGAAGAATATCACAATGGTCCTCGTAATTAAAGATTTATCAATTTATTTTCCCTTTTAAAAATTTTTAAATAATGATTATTGTTTTATTATTAAAATTTCGAAATCATAAATTTATTTTTTTTGATTCTAAATAAATCCATAAACTTACCAAAATTTAAGAATAAAATAACCCCTTGACCCAACATTTTGAATACCTTTAAGCATAAATATTTTGGACTCCCAAATTTTGGTAAAATTGGTGAAAGGGTTAAAAGTATTTTGTATTTCAAATACACATTTTCTTGTATTTTATTCATCCCCAAGTACCTATACAATATAAAATAAATTTGAAATACAAGTAATTGAGATATTGCCACTAGGCCTGGCCTGTACAAAGATATCTTATATTTACCTGTGAGAGCAACAAACAATCTTAAAATATCATTGGTGCCTTCAAATATCCTAAATATTCTCAAATCTCGAAGAACTCTTTCCAAACCAGTTTCCTTCATGAATCCCATACCACCCATAATTTGAATAGCCTCATCACATACATACCAAGCAGCTTCTGAAGCAAAGCACTTGGATATTGCGGCTTCAAGATGGTAATTTTGGGAACCATTGTCCATATTTGCAGAAATCATGTAAGCCATGGATTCAGTAACATAGTGTAACATTGCCATACGTGCCAACTTCTCTTTGATGCCATCATAAGATTCCAATTTCTTACCAAACTGTACACGAGTGGTTGCAAATTCAACAGCCTTTTTTGTACAAGCTCTCATTGTTCCTGACAAAACAGCAGCCATTCCAAAACGACCATTATTTAAAATGTTCATGGCCACTTTGAATCCATTTCCTACACCACCAAGAACATTTTCAATAGGAATTTTCACATCTTCATAAAACACCTAAATAATTAAATTGTGTTGAATTATGTGAGGTAAACGTGATTGGTTATTTTTTTAAATTATTATTATTAAATTATTATTGCTTTTGTAGCGGTAATTTTTTAACAGATTGAAATTAATTGAAGGGGTAAGAAAAATAAAAATCAAAACTTGGTAAAATAAGGACCCCTAATGTACCTAAAAGGGCATACCTCAGTTGTATTTGAAGCTTTAATTCCCATTTTCTTTTCTGGTGGACCACTAGTAACACCACCAAATGCCCTTTCTACCACAAATGCTGTGACTTTATCTCTGGTTCCTCCAGTTTTAGGATCAGGAACAGCTGTCTGTGCAAAAACAGTCATAATTTCAGCAAGACCTCCATTACTAATCCAAATTTTAGAACCATTTAAAATGTAATGCTTTCCATCACTTGATAACACTGCTCTTGACCTACAAAACTTGTTATAAAATTGTAGATAATTTTAGAAAACTTTTAACCTGATGGATCCAGCATCAGATCCTGAAGATGGTTCCGTTAAGCAGAATGCAGCAAGGTCGCCGGATGTAACTCTTGGTAAATATTTAGCTTTTTGTTCCGGGGTTCCATACAATAAAATGCCTTTAAAACCAATAGATTGATGGGCCCCCAATGTTATACCAACGCCTAAATCGTGGTGTCCAACAATTTCTACTAAACGAGCATACTGGGTGTTATTGAGACCTAAACCACCTAAATCTACAGGTACTTGCAAGCCAAACAACCCTAAGTCCCATAAAGTGGCTAACCCTTCCTCGGAAACCCTTTCTTCATTATCATTTTTAACAGGGTCATTATTTTCCTAAAAAGTTGAGATCTTGAATATGTACATTTGTATAAAATAGTAAAATAAAACTAACAGTAAAAAACTTATGTATAGGGTCAATAAGCATCGAAGCGGTATCTATTTGATCTGCATTAAGTGCATTCGGGTAAGGAAAGACTTCTCTTGCTTCCAATTGACCACGATAGAGGTTCATCGTGAACGATAAATTCTCAGTTTTTTCCGAAGTATCAGATTTTGGTTGTGCTGCTGCACTTCCAAAATATCTAAAATTTGAATATAATTAAAAATAACAAGGTTTTAAAATGTCAGTGGTTACCTTTGAAGGCACACATTTTGAAATCTGTTGGTTTTTTGCACAAATTTTATTACACGTAACATAATTGTGTGTGGTTTTAGATAAACGGAGTTATACAATATTTAAATCTACCTAAAAAATATACAAACTAATTTGGACTTTCGAACTGTCAAAGTTCGAACTAATTTAAAATAAAATTATAAAATTGAGCATGCGTCAATAATTAGTTCATGACGTTCATATATACAGGGTCTATCTAAATCAAAAAAGTGTTTATAAGCACTTTTTATCGTAAAACCAATAATAATTATTATTATCTACATTTTTTAAATAATGGTTCTGTGTTTTTATTCTAAATTTTCTAATTTTAAATAAGGGTCAGTTCCCAATCTAATAAGGGTAGATTACATTAGATTAGATTATACTTTTCGGGTACAAAGAAGTCTCCCAGCATCATGATCTAAAAATTACTCCTGAAAAAATTAGGTCATAAATACAGCCCATACCACAATATTCTGATTTTCTAGCGGGGGGAGGGGGGTTTCCCCATGTTACATTTAATTTCGGGCCTCAAAGGGGCTTATAGAGGTCCCGGGAATGACCTATCTGTACCTCTTGTTCTTTGGAAAAAAGAACAAAAAAAAATATACCTTTCTAACTTAAAACCCATTAAGTCCCAGGATTATGTATAACTTATGTGTTTACTGTACTCATAGGTACGTCATATTCAGAAAATTTGAATTTGATCAGTCTCAATAATTATGAAGTTGTAAAGGTATAGTGTAGCCTTTTTTGACCATTACTAGAACAGCAAGTGAATAACTCGAAATATGATGTCGTGGTTTGAATTCCACGTTAAACTATAGGTCCCCTGCACCATACACGCAGGAGAGGAACTTTTAAACTAAGAGAAAGAATATTAGAAATGTAAATCAATTAATTATATGTGGTCCAGGCAACGTAGCCCAAAAATTGGCTTGAGCTTGCAAAAAATCCGGACAAACTGAAATTTGGCAGACATGTGTCTTAAAAGGTTCCCTAAAATCCCATACCGGCTTCTCTCTCAATTTAGTGTTTTACCCCCCCCCCCTAATACGGTTTTCACCTATAGCTCGCTTATTTTCACTTTTACGGAAAATTATCATCAGATCAAAATTAAAGATCATAAAATTTTCTACAAAATACATTTTCTTAAATTTTCATACGACGTAATATTCCTGAAATAACTTACCGAAAATACGACTTCACCTTTAAAATGGTGCAATATTGATTCGTAGCACGGAGAGAAAAGTTTTGGGAAAGGCAAAAAACGTTTAAAAATAAATAAAATAAATTAAAACAAAGGGTTAAATTTGAAGAGCAAAACAGATCTTTTCGAAATTTGGTATCTCAAGGAGACGCCGGCATGGAATCTTACGTCATTTTTGGGGGTGTACTTGTATACCAAATTTCAGCTTGCCCGGATTTCATAGAAGCTCAAGCCAAATTTTCGGTTAAATACTATCCCATAGGCAAATTTTGGAAACATCTATTTTACTCTTCAATTTTAAACTTTTGTCCCAATTTAGTTTATTTATTTAAATGCATTTGGGCTTTTTCGGTAAGTTATTTCAGGAATAGTAGCAATATAAAAATTTTGAAAAATTAGTATATCTTTTATTAATTTTAGTCTATGATAATTTTTTGTAAAAGTGAAAATAAGCGAGCTCTAAGCGAAGAAACGTATTGGGGGGGGGGGGGGGTTAAAACCTCTAATTGGGGGAGACGCCGGTATGGGATTTTAGGGAACCTTTGAGGAGTTCATTAAGACACTCCCATATACATGTTTGTCAAATTTTAGCTTTCCCGGATTTTTTGCAAATTAAAAAATGGCATTTCTAAACTTTTAGAAATTTTTAGTTTCAGGATTTTGGTTTCACATTTTTCAAACCAGGACTCTTGTATTAATTTTTCTATTTCCTGTGAATGACTACATTCCACTTGCGACTTAAAAAAACGCAAAATTTATTATTCAAATACTGACGCGCTTGAATGGATTGAAATAATATACATTTAGGTCGAAAGTTAATAAACGTAGGCAAGATTTCCGTTACAATGTTGTGATACCAGCAAGCAGCCTTTTCGACGTTTGACTTACCTTTGACCACTTTTGTTACCTTTCAACTCGTATCATCTACCTTTTCCAGAAGTAATTCAGAAAACCTCACCTGCTGTTCAGAAATCGTGAATTGTAATTCAGATTTGTCAACTGAAATTCAGAAATCGTGAATTGCAATTGTCAAATCTGAATAACCGTTGACGATTTCTGAATATTAATTGACAAATCTGAATAACGGTTGACGATTTCTGAATTACTGGTGGAAAAGGTGTATACAACGACTTTTCGCTCATCAATTGTCTACATATCTGCTGACCGGAAAGACTGGTAAAATGACATATTTTACTGGTTCGGAATCCACGTTAAGTTGTAGGTCCCCTGTGACCGTAACACAATTTTGAAACGATACAAAAAGCGGTAATAAAATTTATCGTGAACATTAATCATAGTTTTAATGTTTTTTTATAAGTTTAAGAGTTTATGTGTAGGACACTGAATGAATTTGTTTTCCAGAATAAGCGTAGTGAAAGAAATTGGAAAATGAAATTAAGCCGTAAAATTTAAATATATTTTTACGATCGCGGAAGTCGAAAATCACCATTAAAACTGACGCAAACTACTGAAACTCATTCAATATACAGAAATTTAAAAATTATGTTTTTTTTAAATACGAGAGCAGGTAAAAATGAATAAAAACGTCTGAGTACCCATTTTTTACATCTTTGGTATTTCAGTGAAATAAATTATTAATGATCATAATATTGATTAAATCCTGCAACATTAATTGAAACGAAAAAAGGAAACTTTTCGAAGTATAATAACTAGAGAATTTCGTTAGATGTCGCACTTATTACCATTTGACAATATTTTATTTTTAGTAATTTAAAATTAGAATTGTTTGAAAAATGAAATGTTGACTAAATTTTGATTAATAATAATAGTTTTCATCATTTTTCAGATTTTCCAATAATATGTACAAATCTTATGTGATCAGTGGCATGGGTAAAACGGAGACAGTGATTCTAAAAAATTCTTCAGCGATGATTTTGAAAAAGTGTAATTGAAAATAAAAGTGTTTATCCAAAAAAAAACACTTTCTTTATTTAGGGAAAACCTGAAGCAGATAATTTGCTTGGTTATTGTTATTCACTCAGCTAATACTTGATAAAAAATCTTGTAAAAAATTGCAAGTCACCCAACGATCGAACGATCCATGGAAAGACGTATGATAGGGGTTACACTTCGAGATCATATACCCAACATTGAAGTCCGAAACAGATCCAAAGTAACAGATGTAATACATCGACTATGTAAATTGAGATGGAACTGGATGGGCCACGTTGCTAGATTGGAGGACAATAGATGGACGCGTCGAGTAATTGAATGGAGACCACGAAGTGAAAAGAGAAGAGTAGGACGACCTCAGACAAGGTGGACGGACGACGTGAAGAGATATGTGGGAAGAGATTGGATGCAGAGGGCAATGAATAGACAACAGTGGAAAAATATGGGGGAGGCTTACATCCGACGAGGTATGGCATAGCTGTTGATGATGATGATGAATACTTGATAATAATAATTAGTTTGATTTCCAATATGCGAATCAAATTTCATGAAATATTTTACTTATTATTTTGTTGGCATATCAGATCTGATATTTTGATGCAAATAGCTATAAAAATAACTTGCTATTTAACGTGGATTCTGAACCACGGCACAGATAAGGTAGGTTGTAGGTCTTTGTTATTTCTTTTTTAAATGGGACTGTAAATGGCGTTACCGTCAATGGATTGCGTTATGGGGACATGCTTACAAAGAGTTTTGGCTTATTATTGATGGTATGAATGTGAGTGTTATGTGGTTTCAACAGAACGGCGCACAGTGGGGCAAGACAGCTTCATAACTGCTATTAAATCAAATAGTATTTTAATTGATTTTAAGGGGACGGTTACCTATTGGTGACCACCCAAAAAAAAAAAGAAAATTTCCTATAGCAAAGAGGAAGGTTTATAGAGTATACTGTAAAAATTTCACTTGCGAAAGTATACATAAAATTTCGAGAAAAATCAATTTGAAAGTACGTAAATTTAGCGAATTTTTCTTCGATTTTTGGGGTGTGCATTCGATAGGGAGGTTTATCCATCGTCAAAACCTACCTTTGCGGGGCGCCGCTCCGCTCTGCACCCCTCCAGGGCGGTTTTGACTCTGGTTACTAGGCTCAACATACGAGAAGGCGCCACCCATCAAGAAAACCGTGATGTGAGAGAAACGTTACTGTGGACATGGCATGTAGAAATTTAAACGAAACTAACGGAGGTAATAATACGGTCCAGGACGTTTCGGTGCAGACGGTTCGGCGCGAGGCCGGTTAGGCGCAAACCCGGTTTGGAGCGGGGCGGTTCGGCGCGAGTCCGGTTCGGCGCAAGAAAAGAATCGTTATGGAAGTAGTTTTTTTTTTTTATTATTTGACTTCTATCTGATCATGGTTAATTAATTGTTTATTTAACTAATCAAAAAAAAATTTTTAATATAATATTGATAGATAAATAATGTGGATAATAAATTTATTAATGTACAAAAGAAGAGGTTGTTATAGCTGTAATGCTGCAATGATTGTTTTCCTATGCACTCATATCGTAATTATAAGACAATCCTCGCAGATAGTCGATTATATCCCGATTCGCATAATCACTACAATGGTTTTGATACGTTTATCAGCATCACGATATTTCTTTAATTTTTTTGGTGGCTCGTGACCTGCTAGTAGGTGTTCATAAAACATATCTCGACCTTTCTGAATTTTTTTCAATCCGTCTATAAATTTCCACAAAATTGGATGATCCATTCCCATTTCCAATTGGAGGCCTCGATGGGCCGCCTCAGCATGGTTGTTTGTTCTATCCATGTCGTTCAAAACGCGATTATATAAATACCACAATTCTGGGCTGAAAACTGCAGGCCTTCTACCATTTCCTCGACGATTCATTCGGCCAACATAAAAATCTTCAAACCATTGCAACAGTGGTTGTAGTTCGATAGGCAACACTCCAGCTAACCTGTCTATTGCATGATCTAAATCTGCAGTTGGTACAAATGCAAGAGACACCACCATTCTAGCATACAAAGCAAAATTAGAGTCTGTATTGTAGTTCCCAATTACATTGAAATTTGGGAGTTGTTTTTTCATATTTTTAGTCAAATGAAAAAAGCATCCCTGCATTTCCGCTGTAGGAAATGCGTTTCTAAATGCAGAAATCGCAGCCAATTCAAAATCACATGAAATATGTACTGGATTCAAATTTGGTTCCAAATTTTTCAACATATCTAGCATTGTTGTGTATGTTGCAGCTTGTTTGTTAGGAAGAAGCGCGTATAACAATGGATGAACTCCTCCATATTTCTCCGCCAAGATTACATACACCTGCGAAAATAACGGTGGCGTAATTTTAAAGGTCCCATCTATAAACCAATGGTCACATTCGCTCAAAATGCGAAGGTTTCGTTCACGACCAAAAATAAGAATTCTTCCGGCAACTTGACCACTATCAGCCAGTAAAATGTTTTCTTGAATACCGGGCTGGAGATCGTAAATTTTATATTTTTCAGGAATTTTTAATCTTGTACATTTTCAGGCGCGGGGGGAACAGCTTGCACAACATTTCTCGTCCTTCGGATTACTTTTCGTAATGCAGCGTGGTTTGGCATAGCGGCTAAAGCGCCTTCGGATAATTCGCCGAGGCAAGCATCAATAATTTGCGAAGTTCTTTCCGGAACATCTTCTTCAATTCTTCGCTTCATTGCAGATACAACTACATCAACCTCAACTTTAGCTGCCGAACTGTCATGAGAATGATCATTAACCATTTTGACTACAATACCATTTTCAGTGTGAATTCGACCTTTGCAAAAGTCTTTCCTTTCACATCGCCAAAATATTTTCGATCCGGAAGCGCTCATACGATCAAAGATATATATGAATCCATTATTCGACAACTTTTCCTTCTGGCGTTTACTTACAATATTTAACATTTTTGGATTAGCGAAGAGATCAAAATGATATTTTGAGTCACTACAGTTTTATAAAAATTTTGATACTGACAAAGTGTGGTGCATCATTTATATAGGTAAATTTTTTATCAGAAATACCAATCCAAGAAAATTTTTGGATTATCAGATTAGGGGCCGGCACGCCAACCCGGACCGCTTAATAAAAAATTTGCTATTGATAACGTGGTGGTTCCTAATGTCTGCCTGATGAAAATTCAAGTTAATCTTTTAACTCCGAGGCGTTGAGCCGGGTGCTTGTGCTATATACGAATAGAAATTGAAACGCGCAAAAGGCGTAAGGAGGAAAATAATGGCGAGGTCCCGTAAGAAAATGGAAGAGATGTACTTTTTTGTGGCGAGTCTGAGTTTAATGTATTGTATTTTATTGTATTGTACTTAGGGGTCGATTGGCCGCATTAGCCTTTCAGAACTGCGACCAGTATTGATCTTTTGTTCATTACCCTGCTAATTAGGTATTCAGGAATTCAATTTTGCTAGCAAAACATAGAATACTCCTGAGAGGTTTTTGTTGCACCTCTTTGGGTGTTAATTGCGTCTGTCCTTTGTTGGACAGACGTTGGAATAAATATCCAATATTACTTCCTGAATGGCTTCAAGTTGTTCCATAGTCAGGAGCTCTTTTGGATATAAGGAATGCATGATTCCTATCTTAACCCCGGTTAAGGCCTGGCTGAAGGTAGGTTTAGCCACCCCATCAGGTGCCGCCCCATCCTGATCAGTCCTTGCCCGCTTTTTATCACGGGTTTCCGGGGTACTGCCATCCGATCTGTTTCTTTTGGCAGTTTTAGGATTATATCCTACACGGGCAAGTTCCCTGGCTTTATCAACCGGTTGACCCATTTGGATGAAGTATTTCATCCGCTTGCGAGCAGCTCCACTGAGTCTTTCCCTTTTAGCCTTTATTTGTAGGCTTTGCAGGGCTGTGTTGACTTCTTCGTCGCTGCTCGCGAGAAGTACCTCCTCTGTTCTTTGGTCTGGATTTTCACCCAGTTCCATGGTTATTATCTCCTCAGCCTTTTGGCCAGAATTTTCATCCTGCGCCATAGGCTTTAGGATTGGGTTAAGGCCTTGGGGGGCCTCTGTTGTTGACTCTGTTGAGGGCGAGTCTCCCTTTGTTTTTTTTTCTATTTTTCTTCGTGTTGATCCCACGAGAAGCTAGGGAAAATTATCACCTGCAGCAGAGCCCCGCTTACCACAGGGAGGCTATATAAAACCGAGACAGCGCCGGGTGCTCGGAGTTCGCATATTAGTGACTGGGATTACCTTCCCAGCCATACAGTCTTGGCATATGCTGTTCCACCGTGACTTTAGGGTTTTTTATAGAGGATTTCTCCTCGCGAGTCAGGCGATTGAGCCCAGCCCCCCGCGATGTTCCTTTCCGCAGCGTACCGGCACCTCGCCTATTGTCGGTTGTTGTTGCGGAATGAACATCCTACGGTGTTAAGCAGACGAGTGGCGAGTTTCGTCTGTAGCTAGGGTACCTCGGGTGCGCTGTACCCGTACTTAGGTTATTTCAGCCTAAGCCCCTGAGGCTTGAGTTTAATGTTGAGTGATGGAGTGTAGTATGTGCATCGCCCAATTAATAAAAGACTTGATACTAAAGATGTTAAAACTACCGTAATTTTTTTTGGGGTTATGAAATGGAATCGTTGCATAAAACACTTTCTGACGTTTCATCTACTTCTAGTTATGTGTTCCTATTACTAATCTTGGAAATATGAAATTTATAGTCACAAATTTCTCAATAGCCATAAAACACTTTCTGAGGTATCACCTCTACTTCTACTTATGTGTTCCTATTACTAATCTTGGAAATATGAAATTTATAGTCACAAATTTCTCAATAGCCATAAAACACTTTCTGAGGTATCACCTACTTCTACTTATGTGTTCCTATTACTAATCTTGGAAATATGAAATTTATAGTCACAAATTTCTCAATAGCCATAAAACACTTTCTGAGGTATCACCTACTTACTTATGTGTTCCTATTA
Source organism: Podabrus alpinus (assembly GCA_932274525.1). Taxonomy (NCBI): domain Eukaryota; kingdom Metazoa; phylum Arthropoda; class Insecta; order Coleoptera; family Cantharidae; genus Podabrus; species Podabrus alpinus. The sequence continues at coordinate 87,997,456 of OW026455.1, read as the reverse complement.
CTTGGAAATATATTATGAAATTTATAGTCACAAATTTCTCAATGTAGCATTGCTGCCGATTGCATTTTAAGTTTAAGGGGGTCGTTTTCAAGCTGATTTCTAGGAATTAAATTTGAGAAAACTGTCAAAGCTAATGAGCTGAAATTTAGGATTCTTATTTATTCATATTTAAAGTAACACCTAAAATTTTTGCAAAGCATTTTATTGTAAATTATGCAAGTAACAGGTCGATGCGTAACTCATGTTTCGAAATGACTGTCCAATCGGGTACAATGTTTCTGATCGACGTAGTTATCTAAAATATTAAACGAATTTTTGTACATTTTGATCTCGATGAATGTGGTGGCTATGGTCGGAACCTTGAAAATTTAAATTAAAAACAAATGACAAGACGGCGATGATGGAAAAAACAAACTTCGATTTTTACAACAAAATATTTACCTTTCACGGCCCGGAAAATGGTAAATTTAAATATATTTTGGATAGTTGAGGTTCCGACCATAGCCTGAAATGTATTCCAAGTGCCTAAAGAAAATCAAGCAGAGCAGTAGTATTATTTTAGAGTAGGCAGAAACCCATGGGCAGAAACTGCTAGTTTTAAGATTATATTTATTTATAAATTAATGAATAAATAAATTGATTAAAAGTTTTGTGAGTTTTTTAAAAATAAAAGTGAAATAAAATAGAATTTAACTTGAATACCTCACTCACCCTAGTCCCCGAAAAGTCGGAGGGAGTACTACTAAGCGGAAGAAGGAAAGTGCCCGCGGTTTTCATTCGACTAAACGGAGTTCCAATCCCATGCAAGGATTCGGTAACCGTCCTCGGCGTAAAGATAGACAAAAATCTAAACTTCGCAGAGCACATCAAGGAAGCGGCAGCAAAGGCAGGAGCGGTCACGACGTCGCTTGCCCGCCTATTGCCCAACATGGGTGGCCCAAAACAGGACAAAAGAAGAACCCTCGGACTGGTGACGCAATCAATCATATTATATGCGGCACCGATATGGCACAAAGCACTCCGAGTAAACAGGAACGCACAGAGATTGCTAAGCGTCCAGCGAAGAATGGCGCTACGAGTTTCCTGCGCCTATAGGACGGTCTCGCTCGACGCGGCCCTCGTCTTGGCGTCGATGCCCCCAATCGACCTTCTCGCCTTGGCAAGAGGCAGAACATACGAAGGAGCAGAGGATGCCGGGAAGGAGATGGCCGAGATTTGGCAGGCCAGATGGGAGATGGCAACTTGCGGCTTGTGGACCCGACGACTAATCCCCAACATCAAAATATGGATCGAAAGACGGCACGGACAAGTAAGCTTCCACCTCACACAAATGCTGTCAGGGCACGGCTGCTTTGCCCACTACCTACACAGATTCGGAAAGTTGGCAAGCCCCCGTTGCAGGTATTGCGAGGAAATCGACACCGCGGAACACTCCCTTTTCCACTGTTGGAGATGGGAACGCGAGAGGACAATGGTCTCCCTAGCACTGGGGTACGCGATGACTCCCGAGGACCTAATCGAAGCAATGCTTGTCGACGAGACACAGTGGCAGCGGATAACTACCCTCGTCACCACCATATTAAGATGTAAGGAGGCAGCCGGAAGAGCCGAGCAACAGGCAGCCGCCGCCGCTACTCTAACGGAGGACACACAAACGGAGGACGACACACAAATGGAGGACTAACGATTCGACGCGAAACCCGGACAGGTAGAAGAGAGGCATGCGGAAGAGCACACGCCACACGCGAGTTCCATCGCATTGCCCCCTACCCGGCCGACAAACTAGGACGACACTATCAAAGGAGAAGAACGTGGTCCGATTCTAGGACACATCATCCCGGAAGCAATGCCTGACGGCGGACACCCGGGAGGACAGGTAAGGAAGAAGGTAAGTAAAAAAAAAAAAACTTGAATACCTCGGTTTTTATTTACAAAAAGGCGTGTATTTTTTTAGGAACTCCAAAAGGAACTTAAATTTACCTATCAAAACTTTTTTTTATTAAAAACCAACATATTTTTGTAACTCATTTTGTCAGGTTTTACTAAAAGTAGTTTATTTTGAAAATATTTTTAAAACGAAATTAGCATAAATAGTAGATAAAAACAAAGAATTTTAGGATTTTTGTACCTAATATTATTTGTTTGTGCAGGAAATGTGTCGGTTAAAGACCTTGTATACTAACTGCACCCATAAAAAACGTTAACAACCCCCGACGGGGGAACAATTCGTAAGAAAAACTTTTAAAACTTCTTTTTCACAATCGATTCGATTTTGAGGGTGGACTAACGTCGATTTTTAACAATTTTTTTGGACTCCGAAAGACAATTACGGACAGCTACAACTTACCTTTGTTAAATTTATTTTTGTATATTTTGTATAAAATACAGAAAGTAATTCCGTTTTAAAATGTAATTACGATTTAAAAAGTTTTAATAATAAACACCTTTACAGAAAATCCGTTATAATTCAGGTAATTTGATGAATTTTACTTTAATATTTATTGGACACATTTTCAAGACCCCCAACTATAAGAATATGTAAAAAAAATTTATCGGTCGCAGTAGGTAACCCCCTTAATTACTAAAATTTTGATTATTTTACTTTCAAAATTTGCAAATGATTATAAAAATATTATGTACTTCAGTGGTATGGATTGTTTCAACAATTAATTAAAATTCTTTTTTTTTGTAAAGCTGGATTTATAGTTTGACGTACTGTAAACGTAGAGGCACTGCAAAAAGATCGACTATAGAATTTAGGTACTCTTGTTTATAAATAAACGTAGACGTATGACGTAACGTAAGAGAAACGGACTGTAACGTAAGAGTTGGTCAACTTTCATGTTGTGCGTTTCTTACGTCCGACCAATCAAGAGAAAGAATTCTGTGTGTTTAATCTATGTGTATATGCGCGAAAATTCCGTTTCGTCGAATTATAAATTTGAAAATATCTTACAGTCCGTTTCTTACGTATCCAGTGCGTCTGTCTACGTTTACAGTACGTCAAATTATAAATCCAGCTTTAGATATAATAAAATAACAGAAAAATTGAAGAAAGGTAAAATATAATGAAGCAAAACTAGAAATGACGAAAAATGGTAAAAGTACGATTAGTAAAGTAATACAGAAATAAGAAAAATACGTTTTCTAAATATTTTACATCATCACGTTTACATCTAGTGTAATCCAAATTTACATATAATTTTTTTAAATCGTGAAATTAAAAAACCTTATCGAAGGACATGTTTCGATCTTATTCACGATTTTACCCATGAGACTGATCTTATCAGGTTCGTACTTCTTTTTCTTCTTTAAGTGCCGTGCCTGATTTCAGACGTAGGCAACGTACTAGGAAAATTAAAATATTAATAAACTTCTTGTGTACTTCTTTACCCTCTCAGGGGTAACCAAGCTACGATAAAAACAATCTTTGAATCTTTGTTTCTTTGAAAAAGCTTTGAATCTTTTTCCACATGGAAATGTAGACAATCCCTTAAGAAACTGGCCAAGGGCAACAAAATTGCCCTGCACTGGATGCCGGGTCATGAGGGAATTGAGGGTAATGAAACAGCTGACAAACTGGTTAGATCAGGCTCAAGAACAACCCCGACTGGACCCGAACCATTATATGGGCTATCCAAAAGACACGAGAGGTTATAAGTCAAGAAGTGGGAAGCAGAGTGCAAGTACAATACAATAAAACCTGGGTAAAATCGTGAATAGCATCGAAACATGTCATTCATTAAGGTTTGTTTAAATTCTATGATTTTCTTGTTAGTTTCTCTTTTGAGACTGATATACGTTCTGGTTTTTGACCTATTGCTCGGCCTACCACTTGAATAATTTATTGTACTATCTACGAGATGCGGTACACTAAAACGATCACCCATTCAAGCACTATCCACATGCAACATTGCTTAACTTAATGTTCCTTCTATTTGCAGTGATAGGATAGTAAAGTTCATATAAATAAAAATAAATTCAGAACAAACACATACCTGCGCTTATTCTAAGCACAAATACAAACACGCAATTTAAAACTCATAAACTCCAAAGTTAAAATAAAGTTTATGTCTCGTATATTTACTAAACACGTGTTAATTCGTAATAAAAAATCTCTTGCTGTTCCTAAACATGACGATTCTTCTATCTGTAACTTCCTACATCCGAGTTATAAAGCAATTCGCTTGTGGACCCTTAAAACCATAGTCTGCAATAATCTTTTATTACCAGGAAAAAACAGTTTCCGAATTTTGATATCTTTTTACAGTTGAGGACATCATAAAACTAGAAGCGATAGTTCTGTTAATTACACTGACAATGGTTCTAATGAGAAGCAAAATATTGCGGAAAACCCTTGGGAAAATCTTTTGTGAACTTCAATATAAAAGTTAAAATGTTTAAAGAAATACAGACTAATGATTAACTTCCGGCTTAATCGCTACTTGATGTAATGGTCTCTTGAATGCCCCTAAAATTTATACCTACCTACATCAAAGTTACAGAAATTTTTCTTTTCAAAAAGCTATTTTGGTTTTCCAAAACATCTTTTAAAAACCGTTTTAAAACGTCTTGCCATTGTTTTGTAAATTAATTTTCTGTAAAATTCTGAAATTTAATGTGCCAAAAAGTTTTATTTCATTTCGTGTTCTGTAACAGATGACACATTTCCTTTGTTCTTTTCGTACTTCATCTGTAGCACTTCAAGTCGATTTATTGGTCTATATCCTATCGTATTGAATGAGTGTTTCGTCTACGGTTATATTTAAACATTTTATTGTATTTTCGATCTTTTATTTCTTGACAAAATTAATTTTTCGATCGGAGAATCGTAACTGCTTTCCAGATGCACAAAATATATTATGGACCATCAGTGGAAACCTTCCATTTTGATTTCATATATTCTTATTAAATGCAGTTAAATATTGTATTAAATATTTATAAAACATACATCTTGGGCAATTATCAAGGCTAAAATCTATTGGTAGTAAAACGCATTGTACGTACAATGGAACCTTTCACTAGAATTATTGTAGATTTTGCAGCGCAATAACATAAATTTTACCACTGGTCTCTTATGTTAGTTTACATAATTAATGACTATTAACTAATATGGTCTAAAGTAATTAATTATGTAAACAATAAATTTTCTGTTTTTAACAAGTATGCCTATATACAGGGTGCTTTGTTTAGTAAACCAAATTCATTTGAATGGATCAGCTCTAATTGGGTTACTAGATGCAATAATTCATGCTTACAACGCTAAACAGATCTCTGCATTATTTTCAAGACGTGACAAAAAAAAGATTCTGGAAACTTGTGGGGTTCCACAAGATTCAATCATTGAGCCGCTATTTGCTATTTCCATCAGTGAAGGGCTTTTATTTTTCAATTTTAAATAAAGCACACATTTTGGATGAAAGTTCCGTATTTCTTTATTTATAGTATTTAAAATCCACAATTTATGAATGGACCACCACGTATACAGACGTCCATTCTTTTGTCAAAATTTCCGATGACATTTTTGCATAATTGCCGCTCTATCTCAATTCAATGTTTCAGTGGCTCTGTGGGATATAGCGCCGCAAAGCGGGGCAAGACAGCTAAAACCTGCAATTAAATGAAAAAACTAACTAAAAAAATTTGATGTGACAACACATTACTTTCCCATTGAGTAGATTCCACTTCATTTTATATTAAATATTAATAAAATAAATTTTTGCGGTCGGTATTTATCATTTATTATATCTATAGCGCATGTTTTTGTATTGAAATAGTGCAAAAATTCACAGAGGAAAATTCGCGAAGGGAGACTATAGTGACGCGCATATTTGCTGAAAGGATCATCGAGATTCCTTAAAGGATTAAAGAGAATTTTTTTTCTAATCTATTAAATTATAGTAATGAACAATACAAATCACTTTGACAGATAAAAATTATCTAAGGCAAACCATATTCATTTAATAGCGCTTATTTTATTTTTACATTTTAACAATTATTTAAGAGGAAAATATCAAGTGTGGAGTATCGTAAGATGCGGAAAAATAGTCTCGTTTGATTAATATGATTTTTAATTTCATATGTTCCACCGGGAAGCGGCAATGCTTTTTAACAATTTTCATTCTCCTAAAAAAGGGGTTAAAAATGGACGGTTTTCAACCAAAATCTAATCAGCTCCTTAGACAGCTACTTCAAACTAGTGTATAAAATTTCAATTCAATCGGTGCACGCGTTTGTCTGAAAACGTTGACGATAGAATGACCACACATCACACACACATCCGGATATCATTCCAAAATTGGTCTTAAACAATTCGTATGGGCTCATAGACCATGGGAAAAATGCTAACTCAAAATTTTTTTAACTCGATAACAATACTTTCCTTTACTACGTAAATGGGAAAGTAAAACGCCCCGTGTAATGTGCACTTTATAGGTAATGGTTTGTTACTGACGCAACAAAGGTCTAAAGGCCTAAAGGTCACACTGAATTTTTTTAGGTTGGTAGCTAAAAAAACTAAAATATATTTCTTAATTTTTAGGTTGCCAAAAGCAATGGACCAATCAGATAAGTATTTAATCCTTCCATCCATAGTAAACCATTTGTTTCCGTCTTAACTTGCTTAGATTGGTAACTAAGTAAATAAAACTGAACCAATGAGAAGAACAAAGGAACCTTTCATAGGACACAGAGATATACAGAATTCGTTATTATAATTGACACGGGAGGAAGAGCTTTCTAGTAAATTATTATTTTGTAAATTAAAAATAATGTTTTCTCCAAAGGCCTTTGATTATAAAATTCGAGACGCGTTTCGAGAATCTATATTATTCTCATCGTCGGCCGATAAAGAGGACAAACGTAAAAGCTGAAACAGAATGGACGCCGTTGAACGGCGTCAAATTTAAGTCGAAATGCTTGTAAATAGGTTGTTGTGCATACAATGGTTCAACGCCGTACATTGTGTGCACAGTAACCTATTTACACACATTTCAACTTAAAATTGGCATTTAACGCCGTTCAACGGCCTTCATTATGTTTCAGCCTTAACAGTTGTCAACAATTGTCATAAATTAATGAGAATCGGTTTCTGTTCCTTATATCTTATAATCTCACTTAAAGAATTACAATAATAAATCCATTTATTACGACTACCAATTTAGTGACACAATCTGTTGATAACCTTTAAAACTGTAATAGGTGTTTTCAAACTTCCATAAAGTTTGGCAATCTGATGCTATATAATCAAAGCTAATATAGCAACGTGGCTTTCCCTGCAATCATGAAAGAAAACCTTGAAAAACCAATTTTGGTTAATTTTACCCCCCCCCATCTCTGCGATTCACTTAAATAAACAAATACTTGCGTGTCAAGAAACAAATGGGACAGTGGAATATGTACTTGTCATTCTGATTACTTAGATTATTTTTCGTGTTGAGCAGTGGCGGCTTACCTTAATAAAGTACGTGCTCTCCTCTCCGTAAATTTATTTGTCTTTTTTCTTTAAATGTTGTGCCTTCCTATTGAAAAATGGCACCAGTCGCTACTGTAATGAAGTTCTATATCCTTGACGGCTTCAGAGACCGGGTGGTATGGAATGCCTCCCCCCCAGCACGTGGGGTCAGACTGGCCATGTTGAGATGCTTGACAAAAATTTTGATGAATAGAAGTTGAATGCATGCACAATTGCACAATTGTGCACAAATTAAGGTAATAATAATGTGCACATAAATTCGTGCAATGAAAATTACGCACACCTTTTTCTGGCTCCGCACGGCTTTCTTGCGTGCAAAAATGCTCAGATGGGAATGCAGCTTTAATAGTAGGCCGTACGTAGTTGCTTGGCTTACGGCTTCACTGAAGGGAATTACGATGATAGTAATCTATGAAGTTATATATTTTAAAACGCAAAGTTTTAAAAATTCCTAGTTATAAATTTATATTAATTAATTAATACGGGCAGTCATGTAACCGTATTTAGTACGTGATTTCCGTAGTTGTGCGGCCTGAAGGCCGCACTTAGGAGATTGCTATCTTAAGAGTAGGCTGTTGTTGTTTGGCTTACGGCTTCACTCAGGGGAATTGTGACGATAGTAATGTATGAACTTATTCAGTAATGACTTCAGATTACAGAACTCTAGTGACTACAGTTTCAGGTCACTGGGATGGTCTCGTTGTGAGCGACGACTCGTATTAGCTTTATACGAATGTATAGATAAATAGATTGCGGATGCTCTTGGTTAGTAGCAAATCTGAGATTTTCATATTGGCTTTGAATCTTATGAAAGTTTTGGAAACATCTGGTGGAGTTCAAAAGGTTATCAACAGATAGCGCTATTGAATTGAATTTTTTAGAATATAGCTAGAGATAGTTTCAAAGTTCAAGAGCCCTAAAAATCGACGCAGAAGGTTCAAATTCGTATATGTATGTACTTCGCCCTCTTGGCTCCTCCTCGCGCAGATTAAGGTTCTTGAGCTTTGAAGCTATCTCGACATTGTCAACTAAGATTAGGGGAATTGCGATGATTTTGCGAAAAGCAAATTGGCTTTTATTTTAAATATAATTAAATTATAACTTATTAAGTTATTAATTTCTGTAGCTTTGTTACGCACACAGTTGTTCAATCGTGAAAAGTTAAAGATTGGAAGATTAACTTGGAAACTTTTTTTTATTATTACAGTTATTTTGTAAATCACGTATCTACTAATTAGTGTATTTTGCTACAAGCTAATCGAGATATGCGTGTTTATTTCCTATTTAAAATAAACCAATAAAAAAAGGCTTACCTACTGTGTAATTATTTGATACATTTTGAAATATTTTTAGTGGCAGAATTGCTTTATTAATTAGCATGTTTTTCTACACATTAAGTAGAAATTGCAATTGAATAGCAATTACTGAAAAGAAAATGGTTTGTAAGTTAGAAGAAAAAACTTATTACTAATTTTTCCGCGGTTATGAAGTTAAAGGGGAACTATAATATGCAACTGTCGTACTCGAACAATAACAGATGGGTTTTTTAGGGTGAATTGTCAGCCCATATAAAACACCCCCGTTATGGTAATATGTGAACTGATGCGATGTGCTAACATTAGTTATGAATCACAGGTAGGAATGAGCACGTGTACACCTGTTTTTAATTATTAATCGCATAACTCTCTCGTATTTACAGGCTAAGCCAAAACAAAATCTTTTAAGTACAAAAATTTTAATGATAGTAATAATCAGAAATTAAATTTGTTTTCCTTCCTAAATAAAGTTTCTGGGGAAAGCAACGTAAATCATAAATACGTACAAATGGCAGGAATTAAAAGGATTCTGCCAGGAACACAGGGAGTAGTAAGCCCTGTACAACCCTAATAAAGTCAGTATAGTGTTCCGCTTTTCCCTTGACTGCACTTGCTTTCCCGATGATGACCTAATGAAATTCTATGAGGCATAGCGATGAAATATAACGTACCGGGGATAAAGCTGTTTGCATGGATATGGATGTCAAACAGGCATTCTTACGATGAACGATGCAGTTTGTTGACATGAATACACTTAACTTTAGTTCAAATATAGTTTAACGGGATCAAATATCGGATAATAAACACAAGCCTCAAAAAGTTATTTTCGTCTAAAAATATTTTCGTAATGGAAAAATTTTTTTCATTCTTTTGGATAATTTTTTTTCGAGTAGTTTCAAATTTAAATTTTTTAGAAATAGTTCAACTGAGTTTTCCGAAACGAAAAATAATAATAAAAACCACCCTAAAATTATTTAATCGCTTTATGCTCTCTGCAAAATTTTGTTGCCCATATTAGGTACTTACAAAATTCATTTATTGAGGACATGGAGTGGATTAGTACTCATAATTCTCCTTTCGATTCTGTTGCTTCATTTATTTTAGCTGTACATCAAGGTCTTCCATATGCAAAATTTTGCTTCCATCCTCATTAAACAGAATCCCTGCCATTTCATCCCATCATCAGTTCATTCTATGCGTCGTCATCAAGTTTGTTGTGATTGCGAATCTCTGTGATTTGAAATATCTTACGATGTCTTCACCATCTATCTCATCAAAAGTACAAAATTTAAAAGTAAAAACTTGGCTTAAAAAAGTTATGTTGACTCTCCTCCACTCTGGTGGACAGTGTGATGATCAGTATCTCAGAATCTACAGTAAATATTGTTTTATCGATTACAACAAACTGCATTAAAATCATTGCATCATTTATTCCTTATTTACCTAGGGCTACTCCGTCTAAGCAGACAACCGATTCGTCAAATCATTGTCCCCGAGCAAATCAATGGCAAGCTTGAAGAAAAACGAAAGTTGCGAATACTCTGGCAGATAACTCATACTCGAAGCGTTAAAATGAATCTTAATCTCGCCTTCTTCTTCGAAGTCATCAGTCTGGTGCCCAGTTTGACGCAGCTTTCCAATATCTTCCTTTTCTCATAACTCTCACTTCCTGCTGTATATTTCATTAGCTGAGTTATGTATCTTAGATAGGGTTTTCCTCTGGGGTTCTTGCCTTCGATTTTACCCTCCATGATAGTCTTTAGCAATCCATCTATTGTCAGTATGGACCCAACCAGCTGATCTCTCCTACTGACTATTTGTTTCCACATTTTTCGCCTTCCATACTTCTCCTGCCATCCGTCTCAAAACCTCATCGTTTGTTGTCATTTCCACCCAGCTGATTTTGTTGCTTCTAACCTTTTCCTGCCCGCCTCTCCAATGATCCACATCTCATACCTATAATACAGCGCTACAGTCCATATGTATACTTGTATAAACCGTTTTTTAATTTCTATAGGAATGCTGTTGGCGATTATTAGTCGTTTTAGGCTTCTATACAAAGTATAGCAAGAAGCATTATGTTTTGTTATAGCATGCTCTTTTCACTTGGGCTATTCTGCTCTTTATTTCTCAATATTTATCTCTCAAGCCAATATTGCGCCAATATTGAATATTGGCTTGAGAGATAAATATTGAGAAATAAAGAGCAGAATAGCCCAAGCGAAGAGATCCTGTGCCAATATGTCCGCATATTTTATAATGTTGACTCTCTCCCCTTGTATCGATATATCTGTCTTTATCATTTGCCGAAACTCTTCTATTGCTTTTAGGCTTCTATACAAAGTATAGCAAGTAGGTTGGTATCTTTTTAGTCTGCGAACTATACTTGTGCTCACTAGCAGTTTGTTTGCGTATACGTTAGAGTGATGCAGTCTGTCCGTCCGTCTGTCCGCATAATTCAAATCTAACCAGAACCCTCGAAATTGTGATTGTAAACACAACGTATCTATGTATAATAAAATAAAAAATTTGTTTTAAATTTAAAATCGACTTTCTAGCTACGTTCTACAAAAAATGTTACTTATATATATCTGGACCTCGGAGCCAAACAGTATTAAGTCACATTTTAGGCTTTATACAAAGTATAGCAAGAAACCTTATGATCTGGCTCCGTGTCTGTCCGTCCGTCTGTCCGTCCTCATAATTCAAATCTAATCAGAACCCTCGAAATTGTGATTGTAAACACATCGTATGTATAATAAAATAAAAATGTATTTTAAATTTAAAATCGATTTTCTAGCCACGTTCTACAAAAATTTTAACATGGAACATGTTTTTACGGTCGTTACCTCGCAAAAATCGACACCAAAATACCGACACCAAAAACCGACACCAAAAAAATCGACACCAAAAACCGACACCAAAAATCGACACCAAAAATCGGCACCACATGTATAATTCAAATTTATAGTTTATTTTTATTGTAACCACAGCAGTGGCTTGATGTGATTGGTGTAGTTAAGTTGTAAATAAGAGAGAAAAAAGAGGATTGATGCACCTCAAAAAATGGACCGTACTTTACAGAGAAGTTCCGAATGGAATGAAAAAGTTTGATTATTATTACTTATACTAAATGATAAATACCAACCGCAAAAATTTAATTAGTGCAGATTATCTGATCATGTTATATTACATTATAAAATTATGGCGACCAAAAATAATAACAACTTTTCACACCAGAATAGTAGTTGTATAGAAGCCTAGGAACTGCCGCTAAAGCAAGTTCCAACTTTTTTGTATGTACAAGTTAAATAACAATGGGGAGAGCGACCACCCCTGCCTCACTCCCCGCTCTATCCTAGCTTTCTCTATCTCTCCGTTACATTTAATTACAGATGTTTGATGTCTATATAATGTTATAAATAATTCTCTTTCTTGATTCCACTCCCACTTCATCCAGAATACCAAACATCTTCTTCCAATTCACTCTATCAAAGGCTTTTCAAGCGTCAACAAAAGCAACGTCTTCCGTCAGGTTTTTTTCTACTATTTTTTCCAGTCATTTTTATAATGATCTTTGACGTGTGCGTATCTAAACTTAATGTTCTATGATCCTCGCCTTTCTTTGCTGAGCTTTTCTTAGGTATTGTGACTATTTTCCTTTTTTTAATTTTTACATTGTCAAATTCTGCTCGGAGTATTGGTCTGCTATCCTCTTCGTTCTCATTTATCGATAGCTCTGTGAGAGCGTTTCATTCATCTGCCTTGTACAGTTCTTCAATATATTCCTTCCATCTTTTGCTTTTTCCCTCTCTTCCATAATTAGCTCTCCCTGTTTATTTGGAATGCTCTGACATTGGGATCTGGCTTCTGTTATTTCGTCTTGGATCGCCTTGCAGTTTTATTCTATAATATCTGCAAATCTGCTCTTTGGATCTTGTTCCTAAGCTATCTGTATCTTCGCTGCCCCTGCACTGTGTTTACATTCTTGTATTTCCTTCTTTCATCTATCAGGTTGATAATCTCCATTGTTATCCAGGGCTTCCTACTTCTCATTTTCTGCGTTCCAACTACTTATGCTCCAATCAGCAGTTCCTGTGTAATCTTTTTCCAACTCTCCTCGATGTTATCACGTTATCAGTTTGTTCTCGGGACCTCTTCCTCAACCCTTGTCTGCAAATTCTACAGTACAATGCTTAATTTCGTTTAATGTTTTAATTTTTAACGTTCAACTTGCGAAAAACTTGCCGTATTTTGTCTCTGCGGTATTCTGTCTTGCGATATTTCGGCTGCGGTATTATGGCCACGGTCAAATGTCCGATCCCGGTGTAAAAGATCCTGCGAACATCCCTGCTCTCGTCGCTGGTAAAAGCTATATAGTCGCTCTTGCAAAATGGGCCTACGAGGCAATGTAATGAGCAACTGTCGCTATATCTATTGATTATCATCTTCTAGCATTCCAAGTTTGCCTCTCTAAAAAATACTATAAAGTATTCTGAAGGCTAGGACCCTACACTTCGTTCAGCAACATCTTTAAGAAGAACAAATAGGGGGGGGGGGGAATCTCGATAATCCATTCAGGATTTATGCGCGTTCCTATAGTCTCGCTTCACGAATTTCTGCTCCTTTTTAACACAGAAACATCCACGGGGATACAGAATTACTATACTAAATTTGGTTGGGATCGCTCAAAGGGTCTAGGAATATTTAGCGAACAAACACAACAAGAAGAAGAATAAAAGATTATATTATGCAAAGAAACTTTAAAAAATTCGAAATTTTAGTTTTTTTAGGTTATCTTATAAACATTAGATTTAAAAAATTTCAAGTTTTGTCAATTGATTATTGTATTTAAATGTTGTATACTTAGTGTTAATAATTAAGAAGCCAAGCGTTATTTATAATTCATATGCCCACTTAAAAGCAAATCGTGTGATAAACTGAAAAAAAGTTTGTGAATGCGATAGTTGGTGAGATTAGATCGAATAACTACTAATAAAAGGTTGTAAGCACTAATTATCAATTTATCAGTACACGTAACTTAAAATAAACGAACAATAGTAATGGAAATCTATACTGTGCATATGCCAAACTCAAACGCAACGATTTCACGGTGAGGTAATTATTCTAAAGCAAGGCAGGAGTACAAGAGCTGGGAAATGCTGATATCAAGTCCTTTTATTGCTTTACCTGATTTTATGATGATAGAAAACATTAAATTCAGCAACTGGACTTCGCATTAAATAAATTAATAGCTTTATGTTTGTAACCCGGAAAATTTAAACACGCCAACAAGCAAATTTTACTATCTTTATAATTTTATTACGCAATAATAATCCAAGTTTTGGTCTTTTAACTTAATGAGAATATAAAATGCTTTCCTATAAAAATCAGAACAATCCAATTTAGTTTTCAAATAACGAAAATTATCTTTGTTTACTTACATAATTAGGAATAATATTCTAAAACTAAAAGTAAACGGCAAGGTTGATTTAAAAATAATATTTGGAAGCTTTAATGAAAAAATTCTAAATGTGATAAATGATAATACAGGGTTAACAAAACAAACATAGCTTTATTAAAACAATAGGGCCGAAGGGCTCTTTCTTTCGTAATATTCGCGTCAGCTTACCTTCTTCTATAACGCAACTCATAATTAATTAACATACTTTTTTTAACTTAAGTATGTACCTACTTATTTAATGATAATTTAATTAATTTATAATTATCGGGTTGATGCATAAGTTCATAGCGTTTTTTTTTTAAATTTAAAATTCAGTTTTTTAAATAAAAAAATACATAAACCAATCAATAATATATTCTCCTGCATTGTTTATGATTGACTCCCAACGTTCTGGCAGTTTTTCGATTACACGTCTGAAGAAATCCGGTGGTTTGGAGGTGAAGAAGTCGTCGAGCCAGTTTTGAAGAGCAACGACGTTTATAATTAGATTCCACGGAGATTGTTGAATAGAGAGCGGAAAAGATGAAAATCTGATGGAGCAAGATCAGGAAAATAGGGCGGATGTGGAATAACCTCCCAACTGAGGTCTTGAATAGCTGCTTTTGTAATGTTAGCAGTATGCAGATGGGCATTATCACCTTGCAAAACCACTTGATGCCGTCTTGCCAGACATTTTTCTTGAATTGCAGCCTCCAGGCGATGCAGTTGTTGACAATAAACATAAGAAGTGATGGTTACATTCCTCGGAAGCAATTCAGAGTAGATGACGTAGATAATCTTGATTAATATTTCAATAAAATAAAATTATTATAATAAAATTAACTTCTCACTCAAAAAATATCGAACCGCATTAAAATTATAGTTTTCCTAATTATGCTATAATTTACAGTTACAAACAAACACAATGAAAAGCATCATTACAACGATAAGGAGATAAGGACTAGTCCGCTCTTGTTTACCTTTTTACGCTATAGGAACGAATCGCATTAAAATACATCAAATTTTTTTTTTACATCCTTCTACAATATAAATCGAAAATTAATGAGATAATTTTTATTATTAATAAAAATATTAAACAATCCATGCAGTCTTAGATAAAATCGCTAATAGTTCCATATCTTGCTAATGTGGAACTTGAACTGTTTTACATATATACAAAACATATAAGACGTAATATTGTGATGGTCGCTGTTTCTCGGAAAAAAGTGTGGTAGAACTTTACTCACCTAATTCACACAACTCTCGTAACAAAAAACACGTACGGCTGAAAGTCTATACTTGTAGAGCCTTCATGGCTCACAGCTACCGTAGAAACGACTTTACCATCATTTTTGTTGCTTTTTATTCACTCCTTGTTAAAAGAAACAAACCACCTTTTGTTTACCTTTTTACGCCATAGGAACGAATCGCATTCAAATAGTACATCAAATTTTTTTTTTACATCCTTCTACAATATAAATCGAAAATTAATGAGATAATTTTTATTATTAATAAAAATATTAAACAATCCATGCAGTCTTAGATAAAATCGCAAATAATTCCATATCTTGCTAATGTGGAACTTGAACTGTTTTACATATATACAAAACATATAAGACGTAATATTGTGATGGTCGCTGTTTCTCGGAAAAAAGTGTGGTAGAACTTGACTCACCTAATTCACACAACTCTCGTAACAAAAAACACGTACGGCTGAAAGTCTATACTTGTAGAGCCTTCATGGCTCACAGCTACCGTAGAAACGACTTTACCATCATTTTTGTTGCTTTTTATTCACTCATTGTTAAAAGAAACAAACCACCTTTTGTTTACCTTTTTACGCCATAGGAACGAATCGCATTCAAATACATCAAAATTTTTTTTATTACGTCCTTCTACAATATAAATTGAAAATTAATGAGATAATTTTTATTATCAATAAAAATATTAAACAACCCATGCAGTCTTAGATAAAATCGCAAATAGTTCCATATCTTGCTAATGTGGTACTTGAACTGTTTCACATATTGTCATGTTTCTTTATGAAAAGCCAATGAAGAATTACCTTAACCAAACCAAGAATCAAATAATATCACACAAGTAGTTCAAAAACAAATGAATAAATAAAAGAATCACACTAAAGATGCGATATTTTGAACTATTTCATGACATCATAAAAAAAATTGTTTTGCATTGTAAAATGATATTTGTAAAGGATAGTAATGGAATAATGTATAATTTATTTGTAAAATTTGATTTATAATTGAGTTACACACTGTATATTGGGAATATTGGAAGATAAGAAAATTTGATTTGTCTGTAAAGGTAATAATAATCCAAGTTGGCGGCTTTTGTGAACCTAAAAGATAAAACAAGTGCATTTATAACTAAAAAGTGAATTTTAAAACTACACTCACCTATTGAAGAAGAGATTAAAATTCGTTGATAACAAAATCAATAGAACATTGATTAAATTGGATCGACAATTGACTTTAGTTTTCGGTAATTCCGAAGTTGCGCGAACTAGCGAAATTGTGGACATTGTTTCTTGATCATTAAAAATAAAAAGACGTGTCAGGAGAATAAAAGAAAGAAAAGTGTGTTTAAGCGGCTTTTAGAGGTTAATTTTCTTACCATTTGGAAAATATGGAATCTGTGATAATTGATGAGAATTGATGGAAAATAAATGTTTGAAGATGAAATGGAATTACCGATCTGGATTCTAAACTGGAAATTGAATAATTTGTTAATATTTATCACATTGGATGATTTGGATATGTAAATCGATTCGTAAGAACACAAATTTTGGAAAACTAATAATTAAGAACAAGAAGCTCAAATCAACTATATGGAAACAACGATCATTACAAAATAAGAGTAAGAAACTGTTAAGATTTAAATTTATGTGCTACGAACCATTCGCGAATAATATTGCGTCGTCAAACTTGGGTTTTATTTTGAGAAAATCAGTGTAAATTTTTGGTATATTTAAAATAAGAAAATGTATTCTTATTTAAATGAAAATTTTTGTACGTGAAAACTATTAATTGCTATCTGAAATTAAAAGTATAGCATTTTTAATGGTTGATTTTATTTTTTTGATAATTTCCACTCAGGGGTTGATTCTAGGTGAAGGAAAAGGTAAATCAATTAGTCTAGGAAATCACCAGTGCCGTGTAACCTGCGAAATGCTCGAATTTTGAGAGCCCCTGATTTTTAAGAGTAAATAAAGTGGTGTGTTTCTAAGGGTGGAAATTTGTTTGAATATACCTAAGGAAACATAGCAATATATACAAAACATATAAGACGTAATATTGTGATGGTCGCTGTTACTCGGAAAAAAGTGTGGTAGAACTTTACTCACCAAATTCACACAACTCTCGTAACAAAAAACATGTACAGCAGAAGCCAGAGCCTTCATGGCTCACAGCTACCGTAGAAACGACTTTACCATCATTTTTGTTGCTTTTTATTCACTCCTTGTTAAAAGAAACAAACCACCTTTTGTTTACCTTTTTATGCCATAGGAACGAATCGCATTCAAATAATTACATCAAAATTTTTTTATTACATCCTTCTACAATATAAATCGAAAATTAATGAGATAATTTTTATTATCAATAAAAATATTAAACAATCCATACAGTCTTACAAGGGGAAACCGATCACTGTCAATAGAGGATTTTATCAATATTCATTATACGAACCAGTTTATAATTAGTACTGTAAGGGGTCCAAATTATAGCGTCCACATTAGAGCCATTTCGGATAAATTAATTTGAAAAGTTCATATTGTTATGATGCTGTTCATAATACGTACTTATAACGTTGTGTTATTCATAAGGACTTTGTAGGTTAGCTGGTTGAAAGGCAGCAGTTTCGCGATTTTTTTTTAAATAATTACTTTTTTTTAATTTATACATCATTCGAAGAAATGTATCGAAATTATGAAAATTACTATTTGTATAACAATAATCATTTTTTCAATTAAAAAAATGGACAATTTCGTATTTTCATTTCATTACTATTGATAAATTAACTATAATATTTAATTTCTGAAATTAATGTATTTGTTTACACCATGCTTAAAGTGCACCATTAGAAACGTAACTAAATCAATAGCTTTCATGATAAATTGCAAAATTTTAAGAAACGTTATGACATAAGATTTTTAACGATATTTGGTGAAAAATTATCTTCACAGGCAGAGCTAGTTTTTCCATTTTTACATAAACTTGCCAATACAATTGAAGAGCTAAATTTATATCAATTGATCAAATGTAGATGAAATAATATATTAGTATCAAATTAAACATGAATATAAGGAATATCTTGTTCAAACTTCTTCTTCTTCCTCTTTCTGTTTTGAAAGGTTACTAGATGGTATAACCTTTTGAAAACTCATTTTCAGTCCAATAGTACAAGAAAACATTGTTTTTATTTAATTTTGATTTTGAAGTACCTTGAACAATTAGTAAAGTTGTAGAGCCTTGAATAATAAGCGCTTTGATCTGGAACTTTAGGAAGAACCAAGTTTTTCTGGCAGTCAAATAAAATTGTTACCAAGTCATTTCTAGCTTCTCTCAATAATTTAAAAAAAGTTTCAGCTCTTAATTTGTGAATTTTTTTTGTAGTTAGTAATTGATTCTTTTGTTCTTCATCTGCACATCTTTTAATCTTCTAATTTAGTCAAATAATTAGTAGTAATGAAGGATTTTAAGATAATAAAAGAAGAATAAAAAATTATTAGTACAAGTTTAGTAAACTTTCACTTATTAGATTTTAAATCTAATTTTCAAATTTTTCTAATATTTGAACAGGTATTGATTAACAATCAGTATAACTAACAAATTTTAGAAACATCAAACAACAATCAACTGAAATTAACAAAATCAAATGTGCAAAACTATGAAAACATCAAGTAACAAGTGCCAAACTTCTAATTTAAAAATAATCACGTGGTTAGTAGGTAATGTTTCTTATTGGCAGAAATGGAGATTCCCGTGTTTGATTTTGAATGCAACATGGAGATTGCCGATTTTGTTTCTCACTCTAATCTTTAAAGCTAATTTTGAATAGCTTGCTGCCGTTTTTGAAAAAAAAATTTTGTTCAGTCTAATAGAGTAAAATTAGATGAATATTTTGGCATTAATATCTCATTTTTCACAAAAATGGAGATTGCCGGGTTTGATATTAGCCCCCTCATATATACAAAACATATAAGACGTAATTCGTCGTAAATGGTCGCTGTTTCTCGGTAAAAAGTGTGGTAGAACTTTATTCACCTAATTCTAACACATAACCAAAAACACGTACGGCCGAAAGGCTACACCTAGAGCCTTCATGGCTCACAGCTTACCGTAGAAACGACTTTACCATCATTTTTGTTGCTTTTTATTCACTCCTTGTTAAAAGAAACAAACCACCTTTTGTTTACCTTTTTACGCCATAGGAACGAATCGCATTCAAATACATCAAAATTTTTTTTTTACATCCTTCTACAGTATAAATCGAAAATTAATGAGATAATTTTTATTATTAATAAAAATATTAAACAATCCATGCAGTCTTAGATAAAATCGCAAATAATTCCATATCTTGCTAATGTGGAACTTGAACTGTTTTACATATATACAAAACATATAAGACGTAATATTGTGATGGTCGCTGTTTCTCGGAAAAAAGTGTGGTAGAACTTTACTCACCTAATTCTAACACGTAGTAACCAAAAACACGAACCGCCGAAAGGCTATGGGTAGAGCCTTTATGGCTCACAGCTTACCGTAGAAACGACTTTACCATCCTTTTTGTTGCTTTTTATTCACTAAAGTTATTATTGTATTTTATAGAATATTGTACAAATATGACAATAAGATCTAATTTTTGTAATAAAATGTAATGAAAATTAAATTTAAATATGAATTAATTGCTTTGTCACGTTTGGTCCAATTCTCCCATTAAATTTGAAAACTAGATTAAAAATGTTGTGAATTATTGGGTTGATGCATAAGTTTGTAGCTAGTTTTTAAATTTAATTTTTTAAATATAAAAAATACATAAACTAATCAACAATATATTCTCTTGCATTGTTTATGATTGACTCCCAACGTTCTGGCAGTTCTTCGATTCCACGCCTGAAGAAATCCGGTGGTTTTGAGGTGAAGAAGTCGTCGAGCCAGTTTTGAAGAGCAATGTAGTTATTAAATGAGATTCCGTGGAGATTGTTGGATAGAGAGCGGAAAAGATGAAAATCTGATGGAGGAATAATCAAGTGAATAGGGAGGATGTGGAATAACCTCCTAGCCGAGGTCTTGAATAGCTGCTTTTGTAATGTTAGCAGTATGAGGACGGGCATTATCATACTGCAAAAACCACTTGATGCCGTCTGCCGGTCGTTTTTCTTGAATTGCAGCCTCCTGGCGACGCATTTGTTGACAATAAACCTTAGAAGTGGTGGTTACATTCCTCGGAAGCAATTCATAGTAGATGACGCTTTCTTTATTCCACCAGATGCACAACATTACCTTGCGTGAATGGGCACCAGCTTTTGCACGAGATTTGCTCGTTTGTTAGGGCTCAGCCATTCCTTTCTATTCTTGATATTGAAGTAAAGGCGTTAAATAGAATGTTGCTGAATCCGGGCAATAAACTTTATTTTAATTTTGGAGTTTATGAGTTTTAAATTGCATGTTTGTATTTGTGCTTAAGAATAAGCGCAGGTATATGTTTGTTCTGAATTTATTTTTATTTATTTGAACTGTACTATCCTATCACTGTAAATAGCAAGCACATTAAGTTAATGTCGTAAAGTTAAACAAATGTCGCATGTGGATAGTGTATGAATGGGTGACCGTTTTAGTGCACCGCATGTCGTAGATACTAGAATGAAGTTTTCAAGTGGTAGACCGAGCAATAGGCTAACAACCAGGGCGTATCAATCTCAAAGGAGAAACTAACAAGAAAATCATAGAATTTAAACAAACTTTAATCAATGACATGCTTGGTACCGACACATCGAATGCCAACTTAACAACCTACCTAAGATCAAAGAGGATATATATCTACATAGAGGGACAGCTCTTATGGAACTACCTGTAAAAAATATGTTGTATATCTTCAGTTTGATAGATGGTTTTTTCACGCCATCTGGTGGCCGGGGTTATCTCTAAGTTATTGTTATGCTCAAATTTAACAATAGCTAACAATATATGTAATAATCGAATAAAGGGTCGTCCATAAAAGACGTCAGCAATTATTTTTGACTTTTCAACCCCCCCCTTCCCCTTTGTCACAGTTGGCCACAATCTTCAGAGCCCCTCCCCTCCAGGAATATCCTATGGACACAAATCAAAGACCCCACCTCATTTGTCTAAAATCGACATTAGGAATTTAAGGAGCAAATAAATTTTTTTACAAAGAAATACCTAGGGACGCGCATGAATGGATTATCGAGATTCCTTAAAGGAAGGCAGGCTACTCAAAATCAACTTTCCTCTCCTTTGCGAATTTTTGCACTATTTCAATACAAAAACATGCGGTATATAAAAATATATTTACTAATATTTTCTTTGAAATTCCACAACTGGGATTCTTAAAACTTAGTCCGATGATGGTAGTTTATGTCTTTAAAACAAATCTTTCTTTTTTTAGTTGCTCCTTTTTTACTTTTTCTCGGGTAGAGTACGACTTAGGCTACTTCTGCTCCAGCAAACTACGATATTCAAACGTGACATCTGGCAACTCTATGCGGACGTCATATTTGTCCAACCCCCCCCCCCTGGCCACACTTGGTCACAAAATGTGAGGCTCCCCCCCCCGAACTGATGTCACAAATTTTAAATTTTTAACCCTCCTGCCCCATGTCACACTTTGTCATAAGTTGGTTACCCCACCCCCAAATGTGTGACATCATTTATGGATAGCCCCCTTGGTCACTTTTTGTAAACTTCCCCTGCTCCCTACTAAGTTGAACTGTTGCACGGACCGCCGGCGCCGTTGGCTCAGTATCAGTGATATTTACAAAAATCGACAAACTTGAAAAAAGGGCCCAAAATTTTTTTCCGGGTATAAATTAAAATTTATTTAATTAACTGTATGCGTAAATATCGTCAACGCATTACTCTCGACGGAACTACATGGAATCATGAAATTTCAGGGTCGATTTGACCAACTTCAATTAAAAAAAATAAAAAAACGGTCCATTACAAATGGAGATTTAAGTAATCAATTAAATTTCAATTCAACTTAAAATTGTGATTGATTGTATAACCTTATAACTATTAGTGGAACCTTTTTACTTTCCGAACCCTTTAGGTAAGGAAAGTTTTTTAAGGCAAAATTTTACCCCTCAATTTTTTGACAGATTTTCATGTTTTGATGTTCTCTGAATCCATTTTGATAATTTTTGGAGTGAGGTTTGTATAAATGTGTATGTGAGTGAGTACGCCTGTGAACACGATAGCGTCTAAACGAAGCAGCCGAATCAATCCAAATTTTGGATATCTAGCAGGAAACCAGATCAAAATGAATTAGATCTCCTAAAGGAAGGGGGGGTTGGACATGAAGCTATCATGACATTATGCGTAATATCTTCGAAACGAAATGAAATATGTAAAAATATTATGAACCAAAAATTACCGATATGGAATTTCCTACATTTTTGTTCTCTAAAACTGTTCTCTAAAATTCTAAAATATATACATAGCGTTTCAAAAATGTTTGCCAAATTTTTCTGACGTAGGTATTCTACTAATGAAAATAAGATGAAAATTTTCTAATATAATGTGTCCAAAAAAGATATGGGCATTCAAAAGTTTTTTATGTCTATTTTGGCAAAATATCAAAATTGAATTCATCGATTTACCCTTGAAATTATGTAACCATCTTATTACAAAAATTTACGTCTATTCGGAAAGTCATGTCGATGGCCACATCAGATGTTTTTAAATTTTATATGCCGAAATTTGGCCATTTAGTTTAAATGGAGATTTGAAAGGCGCTTAAACAAAATCAGGTTGGTGTAATGCATTTCGAGAGTAATAACAAATTTTTAGTTCATTTTATATATTATATTTTTGTTTAATCCTTAAATGACGTTTGTGTATTCGGCCTTTGATCAAATAAAATGTCAAATACAGTTTGTAGGTGTTCTACAAAGTAAAACCGCAACCTATACATGTCACAAACACTTCGGGTAGCGCACTGTAACATTTATATCTTTTAAATTTCAAAGTTAATTTTTAATTAAATTTTCCGGTATTACTTTCCTATTTACGTAGTAAAGGAAAGTATTGTTATCGAGTTAAAAAAAATTTTGAGTTAGCATTTTTCCCATGGTATATGAGCCCATACGATTTTGATTAGATTTTGGGTGAAAACCGTCCATTTTTACCCCATTTTTTAGAAGAATGAAAATTGCTAAAGAGCATTGCCGCTTCCCGGTGGAACATATGAGATTAAAAATCATATCAATCGAACGAGATTATTTTGCCGCATCTTATGATACACACTTGATATTTTCCTCTGAAATTATTGTTAAAATAAAATAAGCGCTATTAAAAGAATATGGTTTGCCTTGGATAATTTTGATCTGTCAGTGATTTGTATTGATCATTACTATAATTTAATATTTTTACTAATTTACTTATATGAACATATTATGTAATTAATATCAAACAAATTTTTTAATTACTTATAAAACATTAATTCTGACGTCATTACGCCCATAGTTAAAATTTGATTGCATATATGGACGGCACGGCATCCCGCAAATTTCTAATTTATTTTGGAAAATGACAATTTTAAAATTTTTCAATGCAAACATGTTATTTTATTGTTAAAATGAAAATATAAAATAAGTGCTTTTAAAAAATATGAGTTACCATGTTAAATTACAAATTAAATTTCGTAACTTTGATATCTCAAAATAATTTATGTATTTTATAGAGTTAAAAATTTTTTTGAATTAACATCTTTTTTATTAATATTCAATATAAAATGAAGTGGAATCTACTAAATGGGAAAGTAATGTGTTGTCACATCAGATTTTTACACTGGGTGATTCATGTTTTATACCATTTCCTTCTAGAATTGTATAAAAATTAAAATAACCTTCTGCGCCTCTTAATGCTAACACGAAAGTAAAATTGTTTCCCATTAGCATATCGCTAAAATGAAAATTAGAGTTTGGGAATCCCCGAATCCCACTTTTCAGTTTACGCAATGTTCTTATGGGTAAATTAATAAATCTTCTTCATAGTTGTACCTACGTATAAAGGTTTATTTTGGAACTATAATATGACAACACGAATCATGTAAATTTACATGTGTAAATGTAAACGTTATTCATTTACACTTTATTCTGAAATATTAAAATTATCTTGAGCCATTTAAAATTGTTTCCGTTATTAAAGTAACCACCTGCCTAAAGAAAACTTAATTTATAAACTTGGTATTATAATTTTAAAGTACACTGGAAAAATCAATTAAACTAAAATAATATTTTATTATGTAGGCGTTGGTGCTATACTATAATATGTAATTTTGTAGATATAATTTGAACATGGACGATTGTATCTTGTAATTTATGTTTTTATTTGTGTAAACGTTTACAACGAACTCCACATTGCATGTATGGAATTAATTCCTTGTCGCCAAATTATATTGATGTTACAAGCCGTTTCGAATGCATTTAAAATTAAATAATCTGCGGACATAGTAGATAATGAGACTAAATTCAAACAAGAATTTTAATTTTATTACATTTTATTACATTTATTATTTATTACATGTAATTTGTCGTAGTCGAAGGCAAGTCGACTCCTGATCTAAAGATCTTCTTAAATGTTCCATACTTTCTACCGGGCGTTGGTTAGCCTTCTCTTCTATGTCTGTGTAGTGCATGTAAGTGTTATTTCACACATAGGGGACCTACTGTTTAACCTGGGCTCCACACCACGGTAAGTACAATATACTTCATTATGAGACGGTTTTACTAGGAAAATTAAAAGGATATTAATTTATGGTTTAAAGTATGTGAAGGTAGTGGTCCTGGGCATGACTTAAAATTACATTCTTTTTTTTCCGAAAAGAACATGCCAGTCCAAAGCTTCGATGGATGTTGTAGTTGATCAAATCTAGGACTCTTGCGAGATCAAAGAAAATGCTTGATCCACTTTCTATTCTAGATACGATTATAATAAACACGAACGCTCGAGTATTATTCAACCTAGTTTTCCGTATTAACTCGTAAACGGTGAAAGGTATCAAAAATTTTTATAACAAAAATATTCGTTAATTTACTCTAAATACCTTTGGCATCTCTGATATCTTCTGTATTTCTTACTGTTTACGAGATATTATAGAAAATGTTTGTTGAGCCATACTCGTGTTCTATACTTGATATAGCCAACAACGCGTAGAATGGCGTCACACGTAGATTTAGATCATCTTAAGCCATATTGGTAATCGATGAGTAAATTTTTAAACTAGATAATCTCGTTGGTGGTAGAAATCCATTTTCATAACTTTAGAAAACTTTACTTACTTAACATAACTTTAGATAAGCAGGTTAGTTAACCAATCCTCCCTCCCGGGTAATAGATACACGAAATTAAATTGTTTTAACCTCCCCCCCGCTTTCAAACAGAATAAACAACTCTGTTCGTTGTACCGGAAATACATAAAGTTACTTTTATATTAATCTATAAATATATAGTCACAAATATGGCACAGATTAAAAACCCTTTACCAAAAAGTGAAAATATTATTTTAGCCCCCCCCCCCATTATTGCAATACACGAGTCTCTCTACTGAGAAGCAGGTTGGTTAACCAATCCACCCTGCCAGGTAATATATTCGCGAAATTTAATTGTTTTAACCTACCCCCTCCCTTTAAATCAGAATAAACAATTCTGTTCGTTGTACCGGAAATACCTCTAGTTACTTTTCTATTGCTATTCAAAAATTATAATTTTGTCAAGCAAAAATTAGTTGGTTCATTTTTAGTTTGCAATCTACAAAAGCTTCTGTGCGGCCTCTAGGCGGCACAACCATAGCTTTCTAATAGTATTTTGATCATATATGGTTAGCATTTGAAATATTACATTTCGTGAACGTTAGCGTTTATTCTAAGGGTTATCAATTAATAATCTGATGTTTGTGCCCTCCTATTGATACAAATCACGAGCCCCCGCTACTAGCAGAAATCAGATTGGAGAAGGTGGGAGTGGGTGAGGTTAAACGAATAAAACCAGAAAACATCATTGAAATCTATGATAAGAGCGACATTTTATAGTTGCAACGTAGTGAGCGCAAGAGAGTAGTGTAATCAAATCTGCAATGAATTGCAGGCCAGATGTTGAGAATCCTAGGGGAAGACCAGGAATGAGATGGCAGGATGAAGTGAACAACGATTTAAGAATTCTGAAAGTTAACGATTGGAGAACGGGAGCGCTTGATAAAGAAAAATGGAGACGGGTCGTGGTAGAGGCGAAGAGTCACAGAAATTTGTAAAAAGTGTAACGAGCGACAAAGAAAAATAAACCACCCCATAAAATGGATTGAAAAGCATCCAACGACGTGGTGATATTTCTTTAGGAATGGAGTGGCTTTTGATGATGACGATATCGGGGTCAGCTGCTTTTCAAGTCTTTTCTGACATTTGTCTGACGTGGGGAGTGAAGATCATGGCTTTGTCCAAAGTGACCCTCAGACACTTGATCTTTAAGAGTCTTCTTCCCACCAGCATTACGGCATTCGTTTTTTCCCGACAAGTATCAACCTGGAAGTTTCATTCATACCAAACGACATTTTTTATTTTTGTATATCAACCCCAATAGGGATTGGGACTTTTCGGAGCCGCCGATTCGGCGTAGCTAGTTCGGCGCCGCAGGTTCGGCCGAGGACGGTTCGACGTGAGGACGGTTCGACGTGAGGACGGTTCGGTGCGAGGACGATTCGGTGCAAACCCGATTCGACGCTAAGATGATTCAGCGCTAACCTTTTTAATAATTCGAGACGCTTTTCAAGAATTTAAAATATCCTAATTTTCGGTCGAAAGAGACTAGAAATATTACAAAAATTATATTTTTGTAATTTTTAGAATTTCTGTTAGTAGTATTCGTAAGTTTCACTGTCTGTTTATTTTATTTTAATATTTTGACGTACAGGTCTCTGATTAATTTATCTACTATTGAAAACTTTTACATTTTTGTAAGTATAATAATGTTACGTGTTAATGTTTTCATTGGCTAATTTCTGGTTTTTTTATCCTACAGCCTCTTACCGAAGATGAGAATATTTTAAATTCTCTAGACGCGTCTCAAATTATTAAAGAAATAAAGAACTTTGGGGAAAAGATTTAATTTTTCAATTAATTCGTTAAATTACATGATCTTGGTTTTCGAACTAATTTTTCATTTTGTTAAGGTTATCTCAGGATCTCAAGATTAGAGTAAAATAAATTTGTAATAAATTTTTGTATTATAGTTGACCTTTTCTTGTTAATTTATAAGATAATTTTTAATTGGGTATAAGTATTTTAATATTTGAAATATTAACCAACGTTTCGGGCCGTTTACAAGTGGTCCATTTTCAAGGCTAAAAATTAATTAATTATTATAATATAATTTTTTAAATTGTAGCGCTTTTTATGAAATTAGTTGACAATGTCAATTTAGTCAATTGTTATTAATTACGTAATAGTTTTTATTTAGGTGATGTCAATAAATGACCAGAGAATTAATTTTAGGTAAAGTATGAAGAGAACTAATGACAGTAAACAAGCAAACAATGCCTATAAAACTAAGCAATAATTCAAAATTAATTTTTCAAATTTGCTTTCATATTTATCAATAAAGAAACTGCTATGCTCGTAGAAGCAGTTTCCTAGATTAATACTTCTAGCCGTGGAAATCAACGTTAAATCCATTGATTTGTATTGGTTGGTATAAAAAGCTATAGACCAATTTTTGTGAGACACCATGCATTAATTGCATACTTTAAAATGAATCGGAAAATCATTTCCCGCCGAATTGTCCTTGCGTCGAATTGGTCTTGCGCCGAATCGGGTGCACGCCGAAAGAGCTACACCGAACTGGCTATGCCGAACCGGCTGCGCCGAAAAGTTCTAGAACCACCCCAATACTTTATTGGGATCACAGGGCATAAGAAGGAATGGAGACACCTCACATGTGAGCAGAATGGTGTTTTCTTCGTGGTTCCCCGTGGTTCAGACGGCTTATCAGGGGTCATTTCTTGTACCCAGGTAAATGTAATCCCTTGACCGAACTGCACCACGGTCAAATGTCGTTCCGTAATCGCTTTACCGAATTGCACCACGAACAAACCGAGCAGGTATCACAAGCAAACAGATAATATAAAGAAATAAATACACAAATATCTAAATTCTTTGCAATTTAAATTTCGAGTTTAATATATTAATTCATATTATATTATACAGGGTCGGAGCAGGTATTAATAAAATAATAACCCAAAACAGTGAAAAAATTAAATTTTTTTGCCTTCGAATTTTGGGGTGTGCATTCGATAAGGAGGGTAATCCATCGTCAAAACCTACCCTTACGGGGCGCCGCTGCGCTCCGCTCCGCGTTGCACCCCTCCAGGGCGGTTTTGACTCTGGTTACTAGGCTAAACATACGAGAAGGCGCCACACATCAAGAAAACCGGGATAAATGAAACCGGGATGTGAGAGACCCTCGAAATAGCATTAAAAAGTATAGTTGCGGTATGGGCGTATGGGGCAGTAAACTATTACGTTTCACCCCCAAAAAATCGCGTAAAAACAAAAAATAATCGATGTTACATGTAGGAGGCATCAGGTTAAACTCCAGCATTGTGCTTTAACTTTTAACAATAAAACCACCTTACCTAAAATATTACAATAGAGGTGGTGCAATTCGGACGACCGACCCTTGTTGAGGTGTTTACCTGAAATTACGGTGGTGCAATTCGGGTAGGAGATTTGTGAACTAATCTTTTCGTGGTGCAATTCGGGTGCACCGCTCTAAAACACCTCGGAAGCCACCTCAGATCTTGGTAGGAATGGGAAAAATGAAATAAAAAATCAGAATGTATGTGTCTCATATCTGATCCAGTTAGAGAAGAATATGTTAAATGGAGTGTTGTATAATTGAATGCATTTATTTGAGCGATGTTTAAAATTTATCATAACGAAATGTTGACAATAATCCTGTAGTGCGTGGGATTATTGTTTGATGAATGAAATATAGGTTTGTGCATTACTAAAACACGAGCTACGGGGAATCCAAGTATTGATGAAATATCGCGCTTATTTAAATACATTTCCAATATTTGCAATAAATTAATTTTTCATGGTGATCAGTTGTGTACAATTGATGTCGCATGCATAGTGGTTTAGTATTTCGTGCAACAGGCCACATGCGGTCTACAATAATGGCATGTACCAATACCAAGCTAACAGACTTGCAATGTTAAACCTAATTACTAGAATTAATTGACGTTAATTATTGAGTCCCGCTGTTCGCAGGGTGAGCTATTAATAAGGCTTGTGGTTGCTCAGGAACATGTCCAGTAACCAACCCTATATACCTATATATACCAGTGTTGCCCGTGATACAAAATTATTATTAATCCCTTTGTAGTTTCCAACTTTCAACACCAGGTATATTAATTAACAACTAGGTATATAGTTTCCGTATTAACAAGTTTTAGATTAAAATGCAGTCGTCGCCGTCGCGTCGGTCGAGATTCAATTAAATCTGAAACTGCATCAACAACAAAATTGCATATCCATCCACTATATTTATAAAGATCCCAGAATGTAAGTCAGTATTATTTTTATTTAGTGCTATTGTAACAGGAGTTATAAAACATAGTTTTTACGAGAGCTTAAAATAAGAAGATAGTTAATGTAATCTCAAATTATGTTGTCCTGCAACCTATAGCAAAATTAGTTTCAGATAATTAAGCTAACGAAGCATCTATAAAAAACAGATTTCATCCAAACGTATAGCGGAATATCCCTTGGGTGCAAGCAGTTTAAAAATTAATACGGATCGTATATAGCATCATTGGATTACAATTTAGGACGTATTAACCTATATTTTAAATTTAATCCAGATTATATCTTTCAAAGGTTATTTTGAATTATATTCCCTTCGAAAACCCGAATTTAAAATTCAGCAGAACGAATGCAATCTGATTTTGTAAAACCTAACCTATAAAAGTAAATCAAAAATGTACTATGTATGTACACCAGAAGAATACATAAATTTGGGGTTTGAAAATTTTCTATAGTTTAATTGAAATCCAAGTTATTGTACCGTATTGTAATATCTTTGGTCAGTGTAAAATAAATGATGTCGCGACGTCGGGCGCCACCACCGACGCGGTCTTTTGTCCTTCGTCTGCATTTCCGCATTATCAAGTTGCTCTATACTAGAGGTAAACCGATCTTTTTCATCGCATTAGTTTTTACTTTACACTTTTTATTTTCACAATGCTTATTTACTTCTTTATAAATTCTGTCTCGAAATTAAGTGAGATGACAGACGAGTCGATCAAGTTTCAATAAAAAAAATGGTGGTTTTCTGTAAATGAAAAAGGTGTGATAAAATAAATAAAAAATATGATAGATATCCAAAATATTTCAAGTGAAAGATTAAACCAGACGCATCTGGATTGTTTCACAAATTCATTCAAATTTAATTTTGTAGTAAAAAAACGGTGACATCAGTCACAGATGTGTAACGTGTTTTTAGGAAATTGCTTTAACTAAATAACGTAATAAAGAAAGTAGGGATGATTGGTAGATACAGATCTTTTGGAAAATAAGCTTATTTGCAATAAAATCAATATAGTAAAATTTACGAGGCGTCTGAAAGAGGAATTTAAGAACATTTCGGAAGCAATTCTTATGACTGGCACTAAAAGCCTCCGCATTTTCATCACCATGAAAACTCATCTGACAGTTGACGATTTAACTGAAGTACCGAGGCTTTAGATTAATCCTAAAAACTCATTGATTTATCAACGGTACTTTATTACCCGATAAATTTGATGTGCGGTAATTCGTAATTCCAATTAAATTAGATTTTTTTGGAAAGTCACGATAATATCTGAGAAACAAGAAACGATGTCAAATTAAGTAAAATTGCGTGACCCATTGTTGGTGTTTGCAAACCAAACAATCAATTTGTCTTGTCACGCGCTTTCCTTATCTTCAGGTTTGTGCTGTATTGTTATACTAATGCACTCGTAAATCCCTTTTATGCCGATACGTCAGTAAATAAACTGATAGGGTATTTTAGTTCAATTTAAGCTTTATTGTGGAACCAAAAACCAATGATAAACTGTTTTCCTTGCTCATTTTTTTGACCCGGAAGAGAAAAAGTAAATTAACATCACGCGACTTTGTACTAATTCTGAAAATTCCAGGTGACACATTTAATTATATTATTTGTAAGCGTAATTTATTTTTCAGTAGGTAACCTACTTTTATTTAAATGGTTTAAATATAAATTTTACAAATATCCTGTTAAATGTTGGTAAAATACTTAGTTTTAATGCTAGTGATTTTCCAAAACTTCCGTCAGTTTTCACTTGCCGCTTCCGGAAAAGGAAAATTCTCGCCCGGTCCGGAACTTGCGAATTTGATCGTCTTATTTATTTGTACGGAGATTGCTGCTATATCTTGTTCACATTTAAGCTAACAGCAACTATTACTTACGGTATACAGTTTAAGTTTGGTTAGAGATATCGATTTCCGGATTTGGGTGAGATGGCAGTGCCACTTGCTATTAGTAATAAGTGCAGAAGTACATTGACAGATAAATGCTAAATAGCACAACCAGAATAAAACCGAAGTAAATCAATCAATTTACCAGGTGCGTGTTTAGTGGTTTGCCAATATACGCCCCTTTGGGCTTGCCGAGGGTGAAGTACAATGCGTTAAACTCCCCGGAGACTGTCACGTTTCAGCCAGAGTTACTCTGTAAATTCATTGTCCCATCTGCAAATTGCATCGCAATTAAAATTCCGCGATTTTGGATTTAAACTTTAATTATCTGAAATATTTTAATTAATATAATCAAGCGTTCATAATTAAATTTTACTTCGGAATTTTTTATTTGTTAACATTCACAACTGAATACTTAAATATTACATTAATCACCACTTTTCTCGATTATAAGTACTAACAAGCGTTCAGATATTACGTATCGCCAATCACGTAGAAATTTAATAGCAGCAATCTCAGGTATATAATCCTTCATCATTATGAAGGATTAATTTTGACATCTGTAATTCTAAACATGAAATACTTTTATATTTTAAACATAAATCAGTAATGCCATCACTAACGGACCACGTTTATGGATTATGGATAAAACAACCATTAATTGCTGTTTCCTGTAGATAGACCAAGTCGGTTAGCTTATTCGAACAAGTAACTAACGAAAAATTTTATATAAGTATGAAATAACTCCACCACAACATCATTTTCTTATAATAAATTAATATACCCCAATAACGCGAATTAAAAATTGGGGTACGGTCCGCTAACTTTGACCACTCCAAATAAATTGAAAATTTCCTATTGCAAAGAGGAAGGTTTATATAGTATACTGATATAATTTAAACCTGCGAAAGTATTATCAAAATTTTGAGTAAATCGAATTTGAAGTTTTCAAATTTACATGTAAAATTAACGAGATTGCCGCGCGTCGCTCATTCTGTTGACGGTACGTGCAATATGAATGACCCTAAAGGTGCGTTTAGATTGCGCGAAATTGTTTCGCGCAACAGTTTCGCGAAAATGTTTCGCGAGTCGCTGTCTCGGCCTAACTGTTTACACGGGGCGAAACGTTTCGGGTTGACAAGCGAAAACAAGGTGAGCCGCCAGTTTGTGCGAGACAAGCATGCCGGTTGTTACTCCGAGTGCAGCATTTGCAATGATGATGATAATTGTTTTGAGAAAGAAAAGAAAAAGAAATAAAAGAACACGCCGATGGTGGTCGAAAGACATATTTCGTCGGAGATTTCAATATGGAAACAGACTCCTGAGGGATATGACAGCGGAACCTTGTGAATATACTTTTCGAAACTTTACTCGGATGACCACAGAAGATTTTGAACAGCTCGTATCACTAGTTGATCCGAAAATAAGAAAAATGGATACCAACATGAGAGAGGCTATATCTGTAAAAGAGAGGTTGACAGTTTGCTTGAGATTTCTTGCTACGGGAGATTCCTACAGCAGCCTACAATACCTCTTCAGAATATCGAAAAGCACAATATCAAGAATTATTCCAGAAGTTTGCGATGCGTTAGTTCAGTCACTTAAGGAATATGTAAAGGTAAAAGAAAT
Organism: Podabrus alpinus; assembly: GCA_932274525.1. NCBI lineage: Eukaryota > Metazoa > Arthropoda > Insecta > Coleoptera > Cantharidae > Podabrus > Podabrus alpinus. The sequence goes on along the minus strand of OW026455.1, from coordinate 87,963,854 downwards.
TCTTTGTTTTTTTTATTTTATTAGTTATTATTATTTATTGAAACGAAAAATGTTCACATATCTAATAAAACAGATTGTATATTGACTTCTGGAGTGATATTTTCTGAGGTATGTGTTAGAGGAGCGTTTGATAAAAAAGTCGATGTTTGGCTCCTATAATCATGTGAACTATGTGACGACGCAGAAGGCGAACTGTGCGGGATGTGTATTTGTAAAGTATTACCATATGAAGCAGAATACATTCCCATATCTGCTTCAAATAAAATATTAGCGAAGGCTCGTTTGACGTGCGCCAGCGAGTTCTGGTCGTATTTTCGTAGTTCATTCGCCAAATTCAAAGCATAGGTGAAGTACGCATCATTAGATGAATTAACAGATGACTTTAAGATTTGCATAGCGTCATGCATCATTGAGTCGGATTCTTGCTCAGCTGCCTTACGTTTGATGCCAGTTCTCTGTCTCCTGCTAGTATTTGGGGTAGGAAAGGTAGTCTCTTGTGACATCTGCTGACGTGTGGTCGAACATGAAATAGCTGCCGATGTAGAAGATGCAGATGTAGTAGTTGCAGTTGCTGTAGTTGCAGATGTATTTTCTGCGGGGGTGACCGTAGGCGAAGTTGGCGTTACAGGAACTTCTATTTCGGAGTGTTCCTGAAACAAAACAAACAACGGTTAAGTAATTCTTTTCGGAACCAGGTTAATTTTATTTTTGACTCCTTGTGAACATGTTTGGCATAAAAATGTTTTCGCCTTTATTTTGAATGTTATAAATTTAGTTTGTTTTGGTTTCAGGTACCATCTACTACAGAAGAGTGGCTTCAGATCTCCTCCGAATTTGAAAGAAAGTGGCAATTTCCTCACGTTATCGGGGCTATGGATGGAAAACACATTATTTTACAAGCACCTATTAATTCAGGGACTGAATACTACAACTATAAAAATTTTTTTAGCATTGTGCTGTTTGCAATAGTCGACGCAGACTACAATTTTATCTATGCTGATGTAGGATGTCAAGGGCGGATATCGGACGGTGGTGTATTCAAAAATACGGCATTGTACAATAAATTGGAGAGGCGCGAATTAAATATTCCTCGCCCAGAAGTCTTACAAGTTCCATATTCTATGCAAGTCCCATATTACGTATTAGGTGACAAGGCGTTCGCTTTGAGTGAATACACGATGAAACCATTTGATGGTAATCCCGTGGTACGTTCACCGGAACGTGTATTTAATTACCGTCATTCGAGAGCACGTCGCGTCGTGGAGAATGCCTTTGGAATAATGAGTTCAGTATTTCGTGTATTGAGAAAGCCTCTACTTGTGCAACCAGAAATAGCAACAAAAGTTACTTTAGCAACCATTTATTTACATAACTTTCTACGCAAAAGTACTTCTCATGGAACGTACACTCCTCCTGGAAGTTTCGATACTGACAACAATGGCGACATTATAAATGGTAGATGGCGCAACGACGCACCTATGACATCGTTCTTTCCAATCCGCAATATTCCGCGAAGGAATCCGCACAGCTCAAAGATGTTCGCTTACATTTAGCTAATCATTTTATTTTAAATCAACCGTTGCCGTGGCAGGACCAATATTGAGGATCCACTTACCTCACTAGCAGTATTCACAGTTTCCCTTGGGATGTCTTTATCAGCCAAAAACTCAAAGTATTTGTAGGCGAACCATTTAGACTCATATACTTCATCGCTACCTGTAACAATAATAATAATAAGTAGTAAGCTTACTTTAGTGTATTTATTTAAGGAGTTATCTCGCTTTATGGTACTAGTATGCATGCTGTGACACAATTACAAAAAGTCAGACAAACACGTCAATATTAATACAAAGCATAAAATAATAAAAATTTACATACCGGAACCAGTGACTCTGCTTTTTTTCTCCCTGGACCTCTCACTCCTATAGGAACCCATCAATGTTTTCATTTTTGCCTTTAAGGTAGCAACAGGGTACTGCAATTTTGCACTCATTTCCTTCCAAGCATCCTCTCTTCATGCGGTTATGGTGCACCTTATCTTTGGCATCCCATAAAAATCGGTACTTTGCGTAAAGTTCAATGAGGCGGATGCTATCCTCCTGGTTCATTTTTGGCGCGAAACAGTAGAATCGGTTTACACTACAAGAAACACGAGACGCGAGGCTCTCTGATGCGCGCTTCAATACCGACTGACGAGTGGCTCACCACGAAACATACTCGCGAGAACGAACGAAACAAGTTTCGGGGTGAGTACCAGGTATATACGACGCGAAACATTTTCGCGAAACTGTTGCGCGAAACAATTTCGCGCAATCTAAACGCAGCTTTACACTTAGTATTTCGCACCGGCAGATGCAGCTCGTCTCTCGTACATATAACATCGATTATTTTTTGTTTTTACGCGATTTTTTGGGGGTGAAACGTAATAGTTTACTGCCCCATACCGCAACTATACTTTTTAATGCTATTTCAAGGGTCTCTAAGCTCCCGGTTTCATTTATCCCGGTTTTTTTTATGGGAGGCGTCTTCTCCTATGTTTAGCATAGTAACCAGAGTCAAAACCGCCCTGGAGGGGTGCAGAGCGGAGCGGAGCGCAGCGGCGCCCCGAAAGGGTAGGTTTTGACGATGGATAAACCTCCCTATCGAATGCACACCCCAAAAATCGAAGAAAAATGCGCTAAATTTACGTACTTTCAAATTGATTTTTCTCGAAATTTTGATAATACTTTCGCAAGTGAAATTTTTACAGTATACTCTATAAACCTTCCTCTTTGCAATAGGATATTTTTAATTTATTTGGAGTGGTCAAAGTTAGGGGACCGTCCCCAAAAATTGTATACCGGCAGATCTTTTCAAACTCAATTTGAACATACATATTATGCGATTAAAGAGATTATTGGACCGTATTCAATTTGTCCGACATTCTATCAGATGTGCAATGTTGTTCAATCAACACACCAAAATGTTTAAATTGCGAATATCGATGGGCTCTCTTTGAGAGGAATGGCAGAGTGGTTACCAGCGCCGTAGCAAGCTCTTCTGGCGCCTGAGGTAAATTTTAATATATGCGACCCCCCTCCCAAAAGATTCTTATCAATTTGAAAATTTTAAACTATTATTTATTGGGTTTCGTCGAGATTTAGCGCCCCCATTGCGATCACCCTTGCTACGGCGCTGATTTAGAGTAATGAAAACAAATGGATGGTTATCAGGAACTCATTTAAGACCAAAGGGTCTGGTGGGTATGGAAAACCCCCCAGGTACACTTAATTTATTGCGAAAGAAAAACTTTCACTTTTACGTCCCTCGGTATTAAGAAAAACGGTACTGGATAGTTATGAAAAATATCACCTGCTGCCCCCCCTCCCGGATTACAAACGAAAATTGCAAAAGATTCAACGAAAAATAATAAATTTTGATGGTTCTGAATAATGGCAAGTGTAGCTGGTATACCTACCCCCCAGACCCCCCGGTCATATTATATCGATTTTTATCGTTTGGAACTTCTGAAGATCTTATAATATAAAATACGCATAGTATGTCAGAATCGCCGTTTCCATAGTAACGTAACGCAATACCCCCCTCACCAGTGGCGTACCTAACGGGGTGCGTTGGGTGCGGTCCTCACCGGGCGGCACATATTTTGAGGCGGCATTTTTTATATTTTAAGTTGTAGAAAACAACTTGTTCACTGCATAGGTTTACTATTCGAAAGTTCATAGTTCGAAAACTATGGGAAAGTTCCCCACCTATAGTTTGTCTCAATTGCAATTATTTATTTATGTTTATTAATTAATAAAAACCATCATTTGATTGACTTTAAAAGGGCGGCAAATTTGAAACCGTCCCGGGCGGCAAAAGTTCTAGGTACGCCACTGCCCCTCACCGAATATGAAGATTATTTTTATCGGTAGGAATTTTTTCTTTTCAATATAAATATATTTGAATAATTGTGGCGATGATAACGTGATATTTTTACCAGTTACCCAGTCAACTTTCATCAACTTTCCTAAAATCCCCTGTCTTCCCCTGGTCATTGGACCAAAATTGAAGAGGAGAAAATTCCCTACAAAACAAGATTTCAGGATTTACTTCAGATCTGTAATAAATCCTGAAACCTTCTTTTGTTTTGTTCACCATCGATGGTGAAGTTTAAAGGTACGAAATTTTTAGTCAGAATAAGAATTATTCAAAACCTTTTTCAATTGTTTTTTCTGGATTTTCTTTTTATTTCATAAATACTTAATTTGATGTAAGCAAATTTTGTTAATCTGTTACAGGGAATTTTAGGCGATGTTGCAAATAAAATCGTTGTCAAATTTTCATATTCAGTCAAATTTGAATATATGCGCCCCCCCCCAAAGATTCTTATCTTTTCGAAAATTTTAAACTACTATTTATTGGGTTTTGTTAAGGTTTAGCGCCCCCATTGCGATGGCGCGATGACACCCTTGCTACGGCTCTGGTGGTTACCCCCCACAGTGGAGCATGTGGAACAAAAAATATATAAATTTACTTCCAGAATATTTTAATTTCAAAGAATTGATAACCCTTCAAATAAATGCAAACTTGAACGAAATCCAGGGTTCCAAATACTGACCACAGATGATCAAAAGTCCCGACAAAACAGCCAACTTCTTGCGTTACTTTGAAAATCTTATTACTCTTCATTTTCATGGCCATCCTGATCACCATAAGGCTGCATGGACACTGATAGAGCAACATTTCGAGACAAAACATTTTGTTTTATCTAAAAACATGATAGAACAAAAAGTTTCGAAACAAAATGTTTTGTTTTGTCTTAAAGCGTTTTGTTTAGTCTTGAAACGTTTTGTCTTGTTTTGAAACGTTTTATTTCACCTTGAAACGTTTTTTTAAAAACAAACTGATTAAAACGTTTTAAGACAAAACAAAATGTTTCAAAATAAAACAAAACAAAACATTATGTTTTTAGATGAAATAAAATGCTATTTAATACGACAAAACGTTTTATCTTGCAACGTTTTGCTCTATCAATGTGCATGCAGAATCAGAATCATAAATTAATTTGCGGAGTACCTGGCCTTGCCAACACATCCTCATATAGCTGGTGCGCCATAGCACCTAAAGTTTTGAGATGCTGGGTTGAAGACCGCCTGTAATCAAGGCTGGTTTTACCCCCCCCCCGTCCTTGATTAGCGACGGCCATGGCTTTGAATTTATTTTGACAGAGAACGCAGTTGCTGTCCCGTAGTGCTGGTAATTCAGGTTTATTCACATATACTCATCTCAAACATAACTGGGTCTATTCGATGAAAGAAGAAAAAGGTAGAGGAAAAGAAGGCAAATTTTACGTATAAATGTTGAGAACAATAAAAGTTGAGAACCCGCTGGCCGGGAATTACGTGTCGGAGGAGTGTCCGATTTCGCCCGTGACTTGGACAGGCTAGCTTTATTTCCTGGGGAGGTGGGAAGGTTCCCCCCCCCCCAGGTGAAATTCAAACCAGCGTGTTCAAGTTTCCAGAAAACCGCCCGAGTTTTGGCACACATTCTGAAAAGAAAACACATAAACTATGGAGAACTAAGTAATCTCCGTATAGCCTGTGGTATTACAGTTCCTGCATATCGCGATCATTGAAGTCGGTTGAGTTCGGGCGGTCATGGCGGTAGAATTGCATTGGGCTCTTAAACCGTAAGTGATCGTCGAGCTGGTAGTTACCCAGTCCATTGATTAATGAGTTTTCATAGGTGGCCAAACGATCGTTGAATTTACCTATCAGGTGTCGGATAAAGTTGTCGATTGATTCCACGCCGGTGTCCTCCCGAATTCTAGCGTTTGAGATGAATCTAGGAGCCTTCACGATTCGTCACAGCAGTGGCGTAGCTAGGGGAGACAGGTGACACCCGACTCCAAATTATTTAAATTTCCTGACTAAAATTACCACGTTTCTTGGTTATTTGGGTTTTAGGAGTGACAGCTCAAAAAGAGGTCATCAGCCTAGGTGGGGGTGACACCCATGAAATCCGCCCCGGGTGTCACCCGTGCTAGCTACGCCACTGGTCACAGTGAGGAACGCATCTATATTTTTTTACAATTTTTCTGATTGATTTCAAATGGAGCGCCAAGCTGAAACCCCATATCTTTTTTATCTAATTTGGATAGCTGGCTGTTGAGTCTTTGTAGCCCTTCTGACCTCGCGGTGGTGGTCCTGGACCTAATAGGCTTACTATTTGGTAAGAAACATAACAAAGGAGCAACGAATGTCATATCATCTGTCATGTAAATTTTAAAGATAGGTGGGACGTGAGAAAATCAATATATTAATATAGAAGAGAGATAGATAAATTGTCGCAATTCATTCAGTGCGGCCTTCAGGCCGCACAACCACGTCGGACCAGTATAGTACATTATGATATTAAACCAATGAGATGCGTTCCTGAGCGTGATGTACACACAAATTAAGACTTTTATTTATAGTATGTAAATGTTGATTTGCCGGCCCGGTTTAGATTCGTATCTGGTGTCCGTACTTTGTCATCATGGAATTGGCAGCAACAATATACCAAAATGCTTATTCCAGCCCATGTTACTACATTTGGTTGCAAAATTTTTTCTGAGCTAGATAGCTAAAATCTCCAATTGGAAAAGAAACCGATAGTTTATGCGAGAGAAATTTTTTGGGGGGTTCACTAGGATACTCAACTATGTATTTGTTACAGTTTTATGGAGTAGTAGTAGGAACATTTTGAAATTATCTGTTTAGTAAAAAATTTAAGCTTTTCAATTTCAGCCCAATAAGAATTTTCCAATTGGGGAGAAATCAACGGGAATTGTAGGGGACCAACTATTAGTGGTCTTATAGGCACGACCTAAAACTGAATCCCTTGTTCTTTCCCAAGAGAGTAAGGCCGTTAATATGTAGTATAGCCATTCTGGACTATTACTAGGACAACAAGCGATTATCCCGGAATATGATTCCATGTTAAACTGTAGGTCTCGCTATGTAATCAATGGTTCAGATTGTGGACATCAGACGGGAAACCAGTGCTAAATTTCAGGTGACTTCAGATGAAAACCAGCCCGATTGAAGGAGGTATAGGGCTATGCGTTTCCAGAGTAAACCATTCCTTCTCCATTCTCTGTCGTAGATTTATAGCTTTAATTGCTAACAATATTGAAACAATAATATATATTTGTTGTAAACACTTTATTCAGAAACTAACTATGCCAACACTTTGGTTCCATGTGGCGAGCGATCGGAAGCGATGTGCTCGAGCCGGTGGTTGTGATGATGACTCCTTAAAATGGTGGTGTTCATTTGCGACCGGAAAAGTCTCCCTCTCCTGGTGATGCTGGTAACGTCTTGGTCGCGCCATCTGTGAAGCGGCCTGGATACCAAGGTCGCCACAGATTCACTAGTTCATGTCTATCTGTGTTCACATACTCGCAGCATTTGGATGTTTAATCTGATCATTTCCTGCATTGTGTTCTGAAATCTGCTTACCTTATAATATGCCACGTTGCTATTCTCATGCTGGACTCTCAAAATTTGATAATTATCGACCATGAGAAAGTTACTTGGAATAATTGAATGCAGGCCAGTATTGATATTACTTAACATCAGGATTTCACCTCATCAGGCTATCATTGCTTAGTTTCTAATCTATAAACTATCATAAAATTAATATCAGATGAAATATCGATGGTACTTTGTCACATTGTTAATGAATGCATGAGCAAAGGCATCTTTCCGGACACCCTGAAAGTATCAAAAGTAATTCCGATACATAAGAAAGATGCTGAAAATGAGACAAACAACTATCGGCCCATATCTATATTGCCAATTTTTTCCAGTCTTTGAAAATATTCTCTTTATATTCTCAAAAACTTGAGAGTTTTTTACGTAAAAATGCATCTTTTACGAAGGAGCAATTTGGATATCAAAAAGGAAAAAACACCATCGATGCAGTACTAAGGCTCACATCAAACATCTACAAAATGCTAGAGAGTGGACTAAAGTGCCAAGGCATCTTCTATGATCTGGCAAAGGCATTTGATGTGATGAATCTCAATATATTCTTGAGCAAAATTCAACACTGCGGATTTAGGGGGAAAACATTTGAAATCATTGAATCATACTTCCAGAACAGAAAACAAGTGGTATTTTGGAATGGGCAACTCGGGCAGGAGTGGGAGGCTACCTGTGGTGTACCGCAGGGAAGCATCTTGGGCCCATTCTTCTTCGTTCTGTACATTAATGATCTGCCACATAATGTAAAATGCAACACTACCTTGTATGTAGATGACACTGCCCTAGTCATGGAAGAAAATGACCAAGCAAATGATCGGCAAAGGGAAGTTACTGATTGGTTTGAAACTAACAAACTCTTACTAAACATGGACAAAACTCAAATGGTTAAGTTCACTGACTGTAGAGCGATTAAGCAAAAGGATAAGTCTTCGGTAAAATACCTGGGCATAATAATGGACACTTTGCTGACTTGGCATGAACATGTGGCTGTTCTGGTGAGTTCCCTAAGTAGGAGTATTTTTGCGATAAGAAGGATTGGGGAAACGGTTGGAAAAGCGGCAGCTAAGGCAGTCTATTATTCAATGTTTCATGCCAAAATGGTGTATGGACTCTTGATCTGGGGTAATGAAGCGCAGATAAAGAAAGTGTTCCTACTACAGAAGAGGGCTATACGTGCACTAGAAGGAGTACCCTCAAGGACTCACTGTAAGCCAATTTTCCGTAATCTGTGTATTCAAACGATCTCATCTGCCTATGTTTACGCTAGTGTAGTGAGAGTGAAGACAGATCGGAAAATCTCAGACAACATCGCAACACACGAGCATCAGACCAGAAGCAGAAATGAAGTGAGAACTGAGAGAAATAGGCTCAAATGTTCTAATGGAATGAATCTGCAAATAAAACTGTACAACAAATTGCCAGAACGAATCAAAAATCTTCCGACTAGGAAATTTAAAAGTGAAATGAAGAAAACACTAAATGAAAGTGCGCTATATGATATGGACGAATTCTTCCAAATTGAGTTGAGATGAAAACCAGCAACTGCTGATCTCCACCATTTAGGACTGATGTAAATTAATTTTGTACTTAGTAACCTAATAAAGATTATTATTATTATTAATTATAAATGGCCTGAATACTTTCATGATGCGAAATTGACGCAGAAACCGTCTATTGCCATGGTTCGGAATCCACATTGCGTTCATCAGGCATTTTCATGTGACGGGCACAAAAATTAAATATGAAATCTTATTATGTTGTCATAAATAGATTTGGTTATAGATTACTAAAAACGGCTTGTAGGTTGTAGGTAAATATTATGTCCACTAATATTTTGTAAATACATTTACGCTGTTTATAATTACTTTAATGTGTTGATAATGGAACATAGTTTGAGCTATGGCATCACGCACGTCAAAAGCTGCATAATCATCCCTAAGTGAAAACATTGTCATAATAAATTGAAGTAGCAAATAAAACAATGTTACCAAATAATTAAATTTGAAATTTTTTAACGGATAAAGTGAACAATGACAAATAAAAATAAAATAAAGTGGTTTTAACTTAACGTGAGAATATCAATACCAAATAAAATTTTAGTATCACTCCAGTTTCATCAACTAAATGAATGTTAGAATTACGATACCAATCGATTTTTTTAATTATGAGTTCCAATAGACTTTCAAATTAATTGCTTTAGCGGCACTCTGGAAAATTAACTGTGGCTATATATTTTTAATTACATGGTATATGTAGTATGGGTACATATTACTCTCATTTATTACGGGATTTTACTTTACATCACAATCGCGTTTTACTTTAATAAAAATTCATAATTTATAAGTCATAAACTGCAGCCAGGGCCGTATCTACATAGATACAGCGCATTGTATTTTTTAAAACTTTTGTCACAATACCTCTGGGATGTCTCTGCACCCTTTTTTTATTGTTATGGTGGTAAATAATTAACACAGGGGGACCGGTGGCTTTACGTGCTCTCCGAAGCACGGGAGACGGTCAAGATATTTTTAGACTGTATCCGGAATCGAACCGGGGAGCCTTGCATTAGCAGTTGGTCTCGTTAACGTTCAGACCATGACCATCGTCTAATTTAATATCCTAATGTTTTATATTATAAATGTGCCTACCGTTTCCGAAATATTATATTAGCACGTGGAAACTTGATTTAGAATTTCATCAGAATTTATTATTATTATTAGTAGTGACAAAATCATCTTGTAAAACACCCTCTATAGGTGCAATGAAATAAACTTGCAGCTGGATGCTAGTGTCATAATAAACACATTTATTTCTTTCGATTAGGGGGGGGGGTAAACAATTTAATTTCAAGAATTTATAACCGAGGGGGAGGTTAAATAATTCACTTAATGGACGCTTGTAGTTTGTTATAATGAGGGGGGACTATAAATAAAAAACGCATATAGGCGCAGACTCAATTAGGCGCCGTGACATTTAACCGCAGACCCTTGTAGGCGCAGACTGTTTAGGCGTCAAGTCATATAGGCGCCTACCATAAACAGATTAAATTGTTAATCTGTGGGAAGAGCACGTAAAACAGCACCCGGATTTTAAAAATTCCCTATAGATATTCGGAAAACTGTAGGTTTATATACCAGATTTAAAAAACCATTTGTGGAAAATTCATATTTAACCCTCCAAAACAACCTTTGAAGTTGTTGAAAATTAGTAATTTTCCATGGGAGCCCAATTTCGATCCGTTCGCATTGAAATCCACTTCTATGGTTTATGGTCGGTCTGATCGTTGTTTGGCGGAAAATATATTAAATAAGCCGCTAGTTTTCCATTTCCACCCAAGCAAAGTCAAGCCTTTCCCCGTTTTCAAGACTATGACGTAGTTGGAATTTAGAATCGTCACCCTGCCGTCGTTTGTTTGACCAAGACAAAGATTTTTGCTTTGGAATGTTTGCAGAAGGAGATTAGGTTATATTGGAGGAATCTGGTATGGTGTTATATGTCAGTCTTGTGTGCGCGTTGGCGCCTTTGCCGTATATACATATTTTTAAGTATTTCTGTTTGGGTGGCAAAGCCTCACTTATGGTTCTATGACCTTCTTCTTTACAAGTAATACAAAAGGGCTTTTCTCTTATGCATTATCTTGCGAAGTGGCCTTCTTTCGTGCATTTATCGCATTTGTTCGATCTGTCCTCTTCCTTGCAAGTTGTTCTTACGAAGCTCATAAGACCGCGAAGAAGCTCAGCAGAGTGGCTCAGAGAGTAAACACTCTGCACTCTATCGCAGAATACAAAGCTGCAAAGGAAAAGCTCCGCCATGCAATTGCTGATAGTAAAAGAAAATGTTGGCTGGAGCTTCTAAAGTCATTGGACGACGACCCGTGGGGCTTGGCCTATAAGGTAGTGAGAGGTAAGCTAAGAGGGAGAAGTAACATGACCGGACCGAGCCCACCCAAGGTCCGGGAGATAGCGACGGTGCTCTTCCCTGAGCATCTGATCTTCCGGGAGCCAAGAGTGCTTCCACCCCAGCAGATTAACCTCTTTACAACCGTTGAAATCCAAGCCGCAGTTAAAAGAATGGCTTTGGACAAGGCCCCAGGTCCCGATAACATTCCTGGTCGGGCCGTGAAGTTAGCTTTCGGCGAGTGCGGGTTAACCTTCCTGTCCGCCTTCAACGACTGCCTCGTTAAGGGAGTTTTCCCGGCGAGGTGGAAAAAGGCGAGACTGGTGTTGGCCCGCAAAGGTGTCAAACCTGTCGACGTAGCGAGCAGCTATAGACCTATATGCCTTCTCGATCACGTCGGCAAGGTTTTTGAACGAATGATCCTGGACAGGCTCATCCAGGACATAGAGAGATCGGGCGACCTCAACGAAAGGCAGTTTGGCTTCCGATGCGGCCGATCGACTGTGGATGCTCTGGAAGCAATAGTCGGTGTCGCGGGAGAAGCAGTGCAAGGTACACGGAGAACTAGATGCTTTTGCCTTGTCGTCACCCTGGACGTAAGAAACGCATTTAATTGCGCAGGGTGGAGGCACATACTGAACTCGTTGAGAGCCCGAAATATCAGTCCCGAGATCTTCAACCTGGTGGCCAGTTACCTTGAAGATAGAAGTCTTATCATCAACGGTGCCACTAGGGAAGTTACCAGCGGTGTCCCACAGGGTTCAGTACTTGGCCCAACCTTGTGGAACGTAATGTATGACGAAATTCTCGGGCTGGTATACCCAGACGGCACTACGCTCTACGGCTTTGCCGACGACCTCACCCTCATCGTTGTAGACAGGGAGTCGCCGGCCTTGGAAGCCAAAGCAAACGCAGCGATAGCCACCATAAAAACCTGGGCGGGCAGCCGCGGACTTACTCTGGTGCCGGAGAAATCCTAGGCAGTCGTAATCCGCGGCAGAAGAAAAGTCCCCACTATGAGGCTGCTTTTGGGTGGTTCCCCAATTGCAGTCAAAGACTTCGTCACCATACTGGGGGTAAAGATAGACAAGAACCTGAATTTTGCCGATCACATCCGTACGGCGTGCAACAAGGCGACGGCGATAGTTACTTCGTTCGCTAGACTAATGCCCAACATCGGTGGCCCAAAACCGACGAAGCGAAGGATGTTGGGCACCGTCGCACAGTCCGTGATGTTGTACGCCGCTCCCGTTTGGCAAGAGGCAGTCAACGTCCAGCGTAACCGTAAGAGGCTGCAAGCGGTCCAGCGCAAGATGGCACTTCGAGTAACTTGCGCTTACAGGACCGTGTCCGGCGAAGCCGTGCGAGTCTTGGCCTCCATGCCTCCCATAGAGCTTTTAGCTAGAGATAGAGCAGACGTACGAGCGGGACCGGACCCCATCATTAAGCAGCGGACGCTCGACGATTGGCAAAGGAGCTGGTCCTCCGGCACGAATGCCGCTTGGACCAATTGAAGTTAATTTATTTATAAAATAAAAAAAAACATTTTGAGGTTGTTGCCAACCTCATCATAAAATGGACCCTGCAAATTGGCGGGGAGTTCATGTTTTCATCACAATTATAAAATCATTCTTAGAGTTTTTATCAAGTTCTGGTCGTTTTTTTATGAATTTTTTAATCGGGTTTCAAACCGCGTGTCATTTGGTATATTGTTACATACATATAATCTGCCTATTTTTGATATGTTGGTTTCTGTTTTGTTTGTTTCAGGTCTCCACAATGGATTGCGTGGGCGTTTTTATTTCATCAATGTTTGGTAAGTATCGGTTTTCATGTCTTGATTTGTAATCTATTTTTCATTTTCGATAGTTATTTGACTTTTTTTGGGTACACTCAAACCTTATTTCTTATCACGGTTATTAGTTTTTAGGATTAGATCTTATTGGTCACGGTTATTTCTTTCGTTGTCAATAGTGGTTGCTATGGATTGTGCAAGGGCCATAAGACGGTCCTTATATACTTTACACAGGGTTGATCCTGTGGAGTGCTTATTGTCACTGAGCTTCGCTCTGACACAGTTGGCGCATACATGCATAGCAGGTTCCTTTTGTACTACACAGTCACGTGAAGCGTGTTCTGTTGAGGTGCAAAAGGCGCATGTTTCATTTCCTTTGCAAAATTTGGCTGTGTGGCCAAAACGTTGGCATTTATAACATCGGGCAATTCCGATGTGGTTCCGCACTCGGTAGCTTTTCCAAGCCACTATGAATTTACCTTCCTTGATTGTTGCTTCATGGATCAGAGGGTGAAGCTCTAGGATCCATTTGTTGTGTGTTCTTATTCTGGTATGTACGGGATTGGCTCTTTTGAGCCACGAACTCCCGGCCATATTGACCGCCTCGGGAAAATTTCTTTCTATTTCCGCTATGATTTGATTCTTAGAGACGGATTTGTCTACCATCTGTATAGCAATTGATGGCCAGGTAGCTGAAGGCTCCCGTGCCATCAATTGGTTCTTAGCTAGTAGAGTGCTGCCTACTAGTTTCTTGACCGAAGGGTGGGAGGATTCCACCACGACACTTTTGTTTTTTGTCAGATAGAGCCTATCTGCTTTTATTCCAAGATCTTCCGCTCTGATGCTAGTCAGGGCGGCCCTTGTGTTTTCCGCTGACAGGAATGAACTACCCTCTCCAGGGTAGACAATCACTTTATATTTCTTGCGCGTGCTCCGGGGGCTGCTGATGGCAGCCCTCTTCATTGCTGTTTGGTACCTCCTGGGTGGGCTGTACTTCGTGGGTTCTTCCTTAGGGGAAGAATCTGTTTCCTTGGGTTCCCGGACCTTGAAGAGGTTCGGGGTGTTGGACTCTGCCAATTCTTTCTTGGGTGGGTCCTGCTTTTTGGGCTCTTCCTGAGGGGAAGAAATTGTTTCTTTGGGTACCCGGACCTTGAGGAGGTTCGCGGGGGTGGCAGGGGCAGGGACCGCCTCTGCTGTGTTTACTTTGGACGGGGGAGGGGTGGCTGAAGGCTCACCCGTCCCTCGTATGTTGTCATTGCCCTTCAGTATAAATTCTACAAGTTTCAAGGTGCTTTCTTTCATGTCTTCAACATTTTTTTGTGCGTTTTCCTTATCTTCGAGTTTTTCTTTGCTTTGGTTGATGAATTTCATTACTTTATGTGATGCGTTCGATACATTGGAAAGTATTTCTTTCGCCCATTTTGTTGCTTCCGTATGGTTTTTACTTGGTGTTTCTTCTATTCCAAGTTCTTCTTTTTCTTGTATTGCCTGTCTGATTTCGGACAATGCTTCGAGCAGTTTTTCCATTTTTTGTTCGCTTTGTGTTTTCTCAGTTTCATAATTTTTTTCCTTAGTTTCGTTACTGTTTTCACTTAGCGTTTTCGTTACTTGTCTTTCATGTTTTTCTTTTTCTTGTTTCGCCAATCTGGCACGTTTCCTTTGGTTTTTGTTTGGTTTCTTTTTTGCTTCCTTTCGAATTTCTTCTTGTTTTTCGTTGTCCGAGCTATTACTTTCTTCATCTTCAAATGTGGGCCATTCTTCGGGCCACTCGTGGGGACTTTCTTCTTCGTCTGTCTCAGGATTGTTTCTACGTTTTTTTTCATTTTCTTCGATTTTTGCTGATGAGGCCATATTAGACGATTTCGACTTTTGCCGCTTGGACCAGAAAGCTCATTCCGGATCTTCGTCCTTGGGTAGCGAGAAAGCACGGAGAGGTGAACTTTCATATAACACAAGCTCTCACCGCCCACGGATGCTTCCAGGCATATCTCCACAGGTTCAGGCTGACCAACACCTGCCTGTCGTTACTGCGGGGACGAAGATACGGCGGAACACACTCTTCTCGGATGCTTAAGATGGGAGAGGGAGAGAGTGATGATTTCGCTCCGGATGGGCGACACACTAAGCCCGGACAACATGATTGCTTTCATGCTGTCCGGCGAAGACGAATGGCTGGTTGTAGCGGTCTTCATCAGTCAAGTGATGAAGACCAAGAAGGGGGACGGACGAGCTAAGCAAGCCGAAGCTCGAGTCCTCGCCCTACAGTTAAGTCAATGACAGCCTTTTAAAGTTCCCTTGAGAAGTTCCCGCGAGAAGATGCGCGAGAAGTTCCCAAGAGAATTCCCGAAGAATATCGTCATTGATCGGCGGGTCGGGTCTGGTCGAGTAGTGACGGTCGTTCGACGGGGTAGGTTAGTGTCGGTACGACGATAGCGCGTAGACCCTCTGTGGACACAAACTCTCGTGCTAATCCAGAGGGGGACGATCGCGAAAATAGTGCCGTCAAATATAAAGACGAGTGGACTGGCATTTTGCCAGTGACCACAAGTTTTTCAAGATGACCCGGTCGCATCGCGCTCTGTGATTTAATATGATTTACAGGGTCGCTTGGGGGCTCGGGGTCTCCGGTGTGGATGACGGTCGGCTCGGCCTTGACTTTGTCGCCGGAATTTCCGCCTATTAAGTTAATGACGAGTGGACTAACACCTATGCTGACGATCACGGACCACTAGGTGACCCGGTGAGACGTGTTGGATCGCGGCGAGCGGTGTGTCCGGTTCAATTGAAAAAGTAGAATCAAGTGATAGTGCCTGACCTCCCGGACACAAACTTCCGTGCTAAACCGGGAGGTCATCGGGAGCCTGCATCATCGATGCAGCATGGAAGATCGCAGACGACAGCGGAAGTAATGCCGAGAAGGTAAAGCCCGCTGTCGTCGGGGAGGGGGTTTTAGTCAGTTAGAATCTGACACTACCATCCCTGATGGGGTGGTGCCTATGAAGGTTTCCCCCTTCCCTGCAGAAAAAAAAATTATTGACGCAAAATCTGTCTGGCTTTGATTGGAGCAAATGTGGCGTCCAACTTGGGGCCTGCTTTAGTAATACTAATGAGAACTTTGCAGTTACAACGGTGTAATTGCTTTGCTATGTCCAGTGTTTTTACACTCTGGTATATCCAATAAGTGTGTAATATTTTTTCATGATATAAATTTAGTACTAATTGGTAAATTAAAACTGCAATATAATTTGTATTGCTTTTCCGATAAGTCAAACAAATTATAATGTTAACAAAATGTTTCGCAACATTAAATTTATGAATTTGAATAGCATTGCATGTTTTATAGCAAAACAGAATTACTCCCTAAAGAAAAATTCGGTATATAGAAAATCATAAAACTTGCCCGTAAAAAATGAAATGGCTTTGTTAGTTTAATTACTTAACAACTTTTATACGCTTTTCTTAATCAATATAATTTTTTTGTCTTTAAGCTGAATTAATAGTACGTTCAGCATGTCCTGCGAAGAAGGGATTAGAAGGTATTAGACGTACACTCCAAAATAAAATCAATTAAATTGAGAGCAACCCGCATGTTTTGTTATTTGTTAATTTACATTTGTAACACAACTTTTATAAACTGTAATTCTTCTAACACCTATAAATTAAAATTTTCTGGATAATATTTTAATTAAAAAAAAAAGTTGTTTAATGTTGGCGTTTTATTTTTAATGTGAGTATACACCCTGGGGGCACCGTAGCTTCTTAGTCTTTTTACTTCGTTTTATTATGCGTATGAGAAGATTAAGACTAATTATACTGTTTGAAAAACTTAGAAGGGTGAAGGTAGAAACGTCAAAGGCATGGGAAAGTTACGACTTGTACCTAAATAATTCTTTAAGAAAGTTACTTTTCTTTGTTTTATTCGAATAAAAATTTTAATTTATTCTAAATATTAGCACTTTGTTAATTTTTTAGCAAGATTAACGTTCTTTTTTAAGTGCAAGCTGTACATAAATTTAATTTTGAAATTAGCTTTTAGGGTGTTTTACAAAAAAAATATTTATTTAATTTTTTAATTAGCTGACAATTTTCAATCAAAAGAATTAATTTTTGGAGACAAAACGCGGATAATAGAATATTTTAATATTTAAGTGAAAACTTCAGATTGAGGTTATAACGGATCAATTTTATATGGTTGTCAATTAGACGACGTTTATCGTTTGTTTAAAAATTTTGCTTATTTTTACAGCAATATCTGAACTTTTTAAGTAATAATAATATATTTATTAACAAACTTTCTTTCAATGAATATATTATGTATAATGTTTAAAATCGCCTCATCAGCGCAGTTGTTTAAGCGCACGTATTCATAGCTAATATGTCTGGGTTCGAATCCAAGTTGAGGAACATAGTTTTCAGCATACCATCTTGCTAAAAAAAATGCCAATATGTCCTTACTTAGGACGAAGGAATCTGAGAGAGAGAATGTTTAAAAGTTAACAAACTAAAATTAATATGAAATAAGAACAATAATAATTCACTCATTGATATGAAAACCGTCAAGTCCCAACTCATAGAGTTTTCTTTAGTGGCTCGAAGGCGTAATGGACAGCGCGAATTATCGAAAATTGTATCCTGACACGTATCTACCCCATTAATAGAGAATAAGGCTTATTCCATTTCTCTACTAGGCATTGTGGGATTCTTCTCCTTATGTTAGGTCTGAGACCTGTGCTTACCAATTTTGTTTTCAAATTAGTTCTATGAGCATTGGTTTTTACAACTTAGGTAGCCTCAGAGATGTTAAACTGTAACCTAGATACCTAACTGTGTATATTTTGTATACCAAAAAGTGAAGCCTGGTCACGTGATCGCCGCCATTTTTAGTTGGGTCAACTCGCTACAGTATAATCATATTATTCCGTATTTAGAATGCTGCAATTATTGAAAAATATTGAACTTTAATACATAATAAAATAAAAGTCATGACATTCATCTATTTTAGGTTAGATAAATTAAAAACGAATTGACTTACCGAAAAAATGACAATCCATCTTTAGATTTACCTCTGTTAGAGCAACCGTATGCAGCACAAGTATTTGGCATATTTTCAATTATTATTATCTATAAAATTAAATAATATTTAAAAGTTTTTATTGATTTTATTTTATTGTTTATTAAGTAGAATATCACACTAACCTCAAATAATGTAACAAATGTACAACCACTAGAGTTTATTTAAACACTATTAATTAAGAAACTTATCAAGAACGTATTTTTTTAAGAAATATTAAGCACGAATATTCAATGTTTACAACTATACAACCAAAGTATACAACTGCTTGACCCAACTATAAATGGCGTCGATCACGTGATCAGGCTTCACTTTTTTATTCACACTTATGTATCTAGGTTAAAGTTTAACATCTCTGGGTAGCCTACACCCTGTTTTATTACTGCTATGATGACTTTACGTGCCCTCCGAAGCACGGAAGGCAGTTAAGAACTTTTTACACTCAAACCCGGAGTCGAACCGAGAAAATTATCAGGCCATGTTCGCCGTCCATCAGGCTGTTATGCAATTCGTTCTATAAAATGATCATACTCTGCAGGAAGCACGCCGTCAATAATGTAAATGAACATCTCAATCAATGCGGTTATCGAAGAACACCAATCCTCCAGATTCCCGAACCCCTTGGATCATCAAGTCACCGATTAATGGCAGTTATTTTATGACAGGACCCCATGCCAATTCGACAATCTTAGCACAATCGTCTCTATGAGTGTCGTGTCCCGATTCTTCATTTGAAGCTATAATTTTTCGTTCAGTTATTAGAACATTTTTTTATTTGTGTTTCATATTCAATCAGATTCAGAGTATTTCCTGTACGAATACCTTCGATCATCACAAATTTTGCTTGAACAGAAATTCTCGTGACTTCCTCCAATGAGGTGGCGCAAAATTTAAATAAAAAGGAAACATAAAAATTTGATAATTTACTTGCAAAATAATTTAATTCCAAAAAAGTTTCATTTTATATTATTACCAGCAGGTCAGTCGGTCTATCGGCTGTGTTTTAATCCCTCTTTTATTTCATCATGTCATCATTTACCTCAGACAAAGCTTCTCCTAGGAATTAAAAATGCACAGAAGTCTCTTGTTGTGTAATATAACTATCAGTTATGGAAATTTTAGGAAAATTTTACAGGACAGGTAATCTGGTAGGTATAGTCGACAGATAATGGAAAATAATCTCGTTAATTCATTCCTGCGCCGCGTCATTTTCAGGAAACTACCCGGGAATATCGTTAATTCAATCATGCGCGCCATCCAAAAGGAAACTCTCCGAGAATCTCGCTAGTCCATTCATGCGCGTCATTTCCAAGGAACTTTAATTTTTATTTAGGGAATGGAGCGCGTTGATTGATGGCATTGTAACCCAATCACTGATGCCAATTTGATTAGTGATGACATTCAGTTTTATATAGGTAAAGATTAAGACAATATAAGATAAGAAGATAACAATGTAAATAATCAGCGTCTATTTCGTAGAAAACTTTTCTCGGGCTGGCAATAATAAATGAACTACTCAGGGAATTTTAATCGGGGGGTCTGGGGAATACCAGCCAGCAGATAATTAAAACAGTTTTCTAATATTTCACCACCTGATCACGAACTCTTGGGAGGTATTTCCTTTTCCTTTTCTGAGGCAGCCAGAATGCGCGCACGGTTGATGTCTGTAGAATTATTCAGTAATGACGAGTGAATAAGTTTAACCAAATGAATATCCCAATTACTCTGAGAGCATGAAATAGATGGAACAACTTCAGACGGGAAAATTGTCTTCCAGGCTACAACAGCTTCTTTAAAGTAAGAGATCTCAAAATCCACCAAGGGTGGACTAAGGATAGAACCAATGAGTGTCTCAGTACTGTAAATAGAAGAAATAAAAGCTGGAAGAGCCACGTCTACTGATTTTCTAACGCCTAAACCTTCAAAACGTATTGGTAAATAAGCTTGTTTGAAAAAGGAGTCTTCTAATTTGATATTTAACAATTTCCCTAAATAAGTTCTCATTATAGAGTCGATGGTGGACACTAAATCGGAATATTTCCAAATTGGGCTTGTACATAAGAAATAATTTAATTTTGGAATGAAACCGCAAAAATCTTAAAATGAATCAAGCCACATGAGGATTGATTTCGTTTAAACGATCGGAAAATTTTGAAATATTTTGGATTTTCTCGACAAGCAGAGGAACGACCGCTTCATCTTTAATTGGTGGCACCAAGAGGAGTTACATTTTGACAATCAAGGATTTTTAAAATTGGGCTTAGTTTCTCGAAATTATTTATAATTTCCTGTTTCCTTTCCAATGAAGTGGTTTCATTTATAAAAATTTCACATTTTGAAAAATTTAATTGTAACCCTAAATGTTTGAAACCAAAAATCAGTTTATTGAGTTCTAAAAGTACCGTGTCCATATTGCCAGCTAAAGTGCCGTCATCTAAATACCAAATATTAAACTCGGAATACAAAGATTTCACAAGTTTGTCAATAGACAAACTAAAAACAGCGGGGCCTAATGGATCACCTTGTTGAACCCCTACTGAAAAATTAATTGAAGTATCTTTATAAAATAGTGTGGAAAGTTCAGCGTAAGCTTTCCACAAGTATGGAAATATTTGAGGAAGCGTTGTTTTCACCTCTGAGAGCATGACATCTCTTTCGATGCTAATAATAAAAGCATTTCTTACGTCTACTTTTAAAATTACCTCGAAATTATCACGGTTTTGTAAAGTTCTCAGAGAATGAACCGCAGCCTTACAGCCACCTTTCGTAGCAAAATCAAGTTGTGTCGGGCGAAAAGATACGTCAAGAGTCTCCGAAATATCCGAGCAGCATAACTTTGAAGCTAGTCGCCTAAAAGTCGAACCCACTTCGATAGGACGAATTCCGCCAGCTTTTTTCTTAAGTGCTGTAAGAGAAGCACCATATAAAATTTTAAGAAAAGATGCAACTACTTTGCCTTGCAACATTAAATTTAACAATTGGGTAATGTCTGTAAGGTGTGTTTGACCGGCTTCTCCGCTAGCTTTGGTTAATATGATTTAAAACTATCAAATAATAAGGCAATATTTATGTAATGTAATTTTAACAGTTTGTGTATCTAACGAGGCAATGCTGTATCGGCGCTAGGATCGATACCCACAGTAGCGATGATGAACGAATTCTTCCAATTTCCTGGTTAATGTTTGTAATTGTTATTTGATGTTTTTAAAATTTTGTAATTTGTACTGATTGCTGTTTATGTAATTATAATTAATACCTGAACTTTTGTTTTTCCCATTATCAATCAGGTTGTAAATAAGCATCAGTGTAATTTTCATAATTAGTTACCCAATTTTCTTTCCCAAACAATCTGAAGATCATTTGTTATGGTTTAATATTTAATACAAGAAATTTAGAATTTTTAGTATATGTTGAAAAATTCAAGTATTGGCCATTTCCATTTATTTATTTCCTATTAATCCGCATTTCTTTTATATCTTTGAATCACTGACGTGTTAGACTATAATCATTTATATTGGTGTGCTATCGTGGCATTTCCATTTCCCTAAGCATACATAAAATTTGATTATACTTGCAGCACACATTTATGTAATACAATTAAATTAGTTCTTTGTGCAGCTATTTTTAGGACTAATAAATTATTTACAGTTTTTAAATAAAATGCTTTAATTAAACACATAAATTTGCCAAACTATAAAATGCTCCTGTTTTATTTTTATTTATTTTTTACCTACATCGGCATAAAAGCGAATCTGAAAAATGAATCAAGTTTTAAAATGAAAATTGCTAGTAATTATATCTAGCGAGGATTAATTACTTAAATTGAAACGATTAAAGTTACGGAAACGAACCAATTGATAATGAAATATTAGATTAGACAAATATCAAGTGGAAAGCGATGTCAGGTGTCAGCAGAGGGATGCAATCCAGGACTCAATTAAGGGAGGTGATGCATGCATAGCCGTCACTAAGCAGGCATTTCACTTTGTCACCTAAACACTACTCATTAAGTTAATTTAATTTACCACTAAAAAGCACAAATAGCACGTCTTTCAGAATGACGTATATATACTTAAAATTAAGCAGGACCCTAATTAGTTCCTTTTGTATATCAGGATTTTACAAATTTAACAAAATTATAAATACACTAAGGTACAATGCGAACATATTAAATAAATTGAAATTGAGAAATTGTAGTAACAAAGGGATATTTCCTCTTTATTGTGATTTACCAATTCATGAATTGATGAACCTAATTTGATCTAATCGATTCAGATCAGAACATTTTCGTGAAATTGTTTTCACTCAAATTTGAGTGAAATTATTCATTGCTAAAACAAAAGTTTGGTAACTACTTAATTAGCATATAATTTATTATAAAAAAATAGTACCTACGTAAATTTACATATTTATAAATTACATGTAAGAAATGCTATTCTGTTTAAGAGCGCGCTGCGGAAAGAGAGAGAGGAAATGATGTTGAAAGAAGCCTCTAATCTTTTGTACAAATTTAAAAAACTAAACGTCGTATCAATGTAATTCTTTTTTTTATATTAATAAGGAAAGACTATTGAATGCAATAACCAATTTTAAGCGCTTTAAATTAAAAGTAAATAGGTTAATTTAATTTATGAAAAAGGACAATTTTGAATTTTTATGACAACCGATTATAATGAAACTTCGTTATTGCCTTCTGCAGATCATTATAAGGACAAAACCTGATTTTGAAGCGATTTCATCATCAATTATAGAAAACTTGTACAAAACTTGTAAATCAAAAAGTGCCCTTAGTGGAGTTTTAAACTATATAAAATCAACTTAATGCACAAAGGGTTCAAGGGTTCCCTTAGATATGGCGCAAATAATTTTTTTAAATTTTTTAAATCTCTACAAAAGATTAGAGGCTTCTTTCAACATCATATCTACTGCTTCCCTCTCTCTCTTTCCGCAGCGCGCGCTTAAAAGTTTTTTTTTGTGGATTTTCTTAAATTTTAATGGTTAAACCAGGAATGTTTGTTAATTTTGAAGACTTAAATTAATTATTTAATAGTTTGTTAAATACAGTTTTTTATACGAGTTTAATTTAGTTAATTTCAATTTTAAAAATTGAATAGTGTTAGTGAACTAATAAAGAGTAATTTTTCGCGCTTTCCCTGGAAAACAAGATTAAAATTAAAGAGTTGGGCAGGCCGTTCTCAAATTTCTCAAAAATGGCAGAAAATCGAACTTTCACCCGGTGGTGTTCTAAAAACACTTATAAAAAAAATAAGTGGATATGTTACTTTCAAACTCTTTGTATTGTTTCCCGTGTTCAGCGCCGTAGCAAGGGTGAGGCGACTGAGGCATTTGCCTCAGGCACCATCGCAATGGGGGCGCTAAACTTTAACAAAACCGAATAAATAATAGTTTAAAATTTTCAAAAAGATAAGAATATTTTGGGAGGGGGGCGCATATATTCAAATTTGCCTCTGGCGCCAGAAGAGCTCGCTGCGGCGCTGCCCGTGTTTATTATTTTATAAGGTAGGAATGGACCCAAATTGGGCAAGAAAGGGGGTAAGAGATTTACAACATCTTGTCGACAAAATTGTACAGGGTTGGTGTTACTTGGTAAAGCAAATATTATGACCAACTTATAGAGAATATATCCGCTTATAGAGAATGTATAATTGAACACAACAATAAAGTGAGAAAAAATCGTCATATTTTAAAATGAATTATTTGTTGTGTGAAATTTTGCAGTGCTTTATTTGAATTAGGTCATTCGGTCATTAGATCGAGGTCTTGACGAAAGTGCAACTTCAGAAAATCGCGGAATATTTAGAGAACTTGTCGATTTTACTGCAGAATTAGACTTTTCATTAAAAGAACATTTCGTCGTAGTAGAGCTGAAGAGAGCTAAGTCACATAATATGTGACTTAGCTCTCTTCACCTCTACTACGACGATTTGCAAAATGCGACGGTTTTTAAGGGAACTTCCAAAACCATTCAAAATTATATTTTAGACTGTTTATGTATATGCTTGCTGTTTGTAGAGAGAGCTAAGAGAGCTAAGTCACATAATATGTGACTTAGCTCTCTTCACCTCTACTACGACGATTTGCAAAATGCGACGGTTTTTAAGGGAACTTCCAAAACCATTCAAAATTATATTTTAGACTGTTTATGTATATGCTTGCTGTTTGTAGAGAGAGCTAAGAGAGCTAAGTCACATAATATGTGACTTAGCTCTCTTCACCTCTACTACGACGATTTGCAAAATGCGACGGTTTTTAAGGGAACTTCCATAACCATTCAAAATTATATTTTAGACTGTTTATGTATATGCTTGCTGTTTGTAGGGATGAAATTGCTAACC
Source organism: Podabrus alpinus (assembly GCA_932274525.1). Classification (NCBI taxonomy): domain Eukaryota; kingdom Metazoa; phylum Arthropoda; class Insecta; order Coleoptera; family Cantharidae; genus Podabrus; species Podabrus alpinus. Next base: position 87,939,224 of record OW026455.1, on the reverse strand, counting down.
AAATTAAAAAATCTGATTTCTTGGCTATCCAATGCGACGAACTACAGATGTATCGAATTTTTGTCAAATGGTGCTAATATTCCGGTACAAATATGACGGTTCCATATATGAAAAATTTTAGGGGATTTACACGGATAAACACGCTAGGATTGCATAAAACATATTTCGACATCGACAGTGATTTTCTTATTATTTTAATTCAAAATTAAAAACTATAGTTTTAAATTTCCCGCATCCATAAAATTATTACCAAAAAACAATTTTTCTTTTTTACTTGTGATCGGTTGGCATGTTAATCGGTTGGCACTCGAGTTTTACAACTAACTGTCATAGACCTGCACATTTAAGAAATGTTATAATCTACGCATGCGTTAAAGACGCGGCAATTTGAACAGTTCGGACAACTGCAGTTGCTGGTTATCGTAAACGCGTGCAAATTATGGCGTCTTCCTTACCGTTTGTATGTGTTATTTTAGATGAAAGTGAAGTTCTCGGTGCAGCTTTACCTTGTGTAACACTCTGTTGTTCAATTAAAAAGGTGGTTGCACTGCAGAGGGCTAACAGCTTCTGGAAAAAGGGCAGATTTAATTGCAAAGTGAGCGAAGTCTTATTTTGATTCAATCGGTTTTTGCTTAAGTACATAAATTTTTTTTAGAGTAAAAGAACATTTGTCGGGAGGGACGAAAATTACTCCTACCATCGATGGTGGCTTTTGGCATGATCAAAAAAGACTAAAAACTAAGCGAGAAGTATGTTTAAATTTGATGTTTTTTGTTTTACTCATCAAGTTTTATTTTTAGAACCTTGAAAATATTTAAATAAAACCCCGTTCTTCCCATAAATGGTTGGAAAGCGTTTACTGGAAGCGAAATTCCAAAAAAATTTAATTATGTAATTAAATTATTTTTGCCAAAGCAATTTAATTATGTAATTAAATTATTTTTGCCAAAGCTACTGTACATAGTACGTCCTATCGGGACAATATTAACTTTCGGGTAATGGTCGTTCTTGATCAAAATGGACGCGTTTCTTTTCTATTTTGTGTACACGCCATACGATAAATAAATAAATGGACGCGTTACCGATTCAACATGTGAATGTGCAGCTTTCTCAATGGGAAGGTATGTAATCATGTGGCAGGAGTGCTCTTTGCGCCAGAAGATTCTTCTTCTTAGTCGTGTTGTCCGTTTCCGAACGTCGTGACCCATCTCTTTCTATGCATGTGATGTGGATGCATCTATGTGCCAGAAGATTACACCATTCTTTTTGGTTATTCTGCGATAGCATGCACTAGCAAGCTATGCGAGTGGAAATAGGAAATAGGGGAGTGGGACAACAATAGCCAGTCGACAGCATTCGGACAAAGTTGACCCTTCAATAAAAGTTAAATTTAACCCTGTGCCAAATAACCACGAACCACAAGAGATCACCAACAGCTTGTTGTACCAGTGCCAGAGTTATGAAAAATCAACAATGTGGGAGCTGCTTCTAGAATTTAAATACGAGGATTATGAAATTGTGAGTACTAGAGCAGAAGAATTGAAGTTAAATGTCCAGGCATTGCAAGAAAATCTTCGATTTAACTTCACCACCCCAGGTGAAATACTAAGTAGCTTTGGGAAAGAAATGAATTGGTAATCACTAGAGTTTTTACGGCTATCACTTTTGCAGTTTCCAAAAACACAGTTTTTGTTCGCTCCTTTTTCACCAGGTTTTCTAGGTCTACCGCCAAGGTTTTTGTTATTCATTGATAAAAACAACACTAAAAACTTCGTTTTATGTACATTTTAATGGTGACAGATTCAAAGTTTGTCCGAACTAACGCCCCTTTTTTTCGCGCCTGCGTCAATAGACTATCCTTAAATGTGCAGGTCTATTGAAATTACTTGTTACAAAACGTGGTTCTCTTTTGAAATAAAAAATTTATAATTTCTGTATAATAAAAAACAAGAAATAACCACGTAAGTTAATTTTATAAATATTTACTTCACGAAAACACTTTATCCTGATTCACTGAACGTAAATTTATACCGCCGTGCGATGTAACCATAAATTAACCTCAAAATGCTATAATTCAGTTAAAATACCGATATAAAAGTATTTTTTAATTTGTATTTCAAATACATAAAATTGCAATGTATTTTGCCCACTCCGGGCTGAAATATGAATTCAATTTTCTGCGTGCACAAAATTATTTTTGTTTTTTGTAATAAATCCTGAATAATTTTTAAGTTCTAAGTGAAAAAAATATTTTCAGATTAAGAAAATGGACAACAGCGTAGTAGTCCCCATATATTCACCACGAGCAAAACTGTTGATTTTAGATATCGACAAAGCAATTATGGTAGTGCAACTACAACACAAAACCAATCGAGACCCCATCTAAAATGTTTTTTAATAACATTGTATCGCTTCTATGACATAGCCATTTGGGTGGACACATCCCACGATGAAATAGACACCTGATATGAAGAGTTACAATGTTATCCAACTATGCTGTAAACGGCTTCCCCAAAGAACAAACTACAATTTTGGTTTATGAATCGTCGTCCTATCTCAATTTAAAAATACTGTTAATTTAACAAAATAACATCATTGTTACTGCAAATTATATGTAGCAAAAAATCTTTAAAATGCTCTCCTGTAAAATAAGCAAACTAGAGTTACAATGTTATTCATATCAAGTGTCGAAATAATGAATAGGTTGGATTCATTAGGGATGATGTCGAAGACGAATTTTAGATTACTGACCTGTTTTTTGGATTTGGATTTCGGGGGAGGGGCAAGTATTAACTTGCACGCACTTAGGCCACTCTACCGGGCCCATTGTACTGCCTCCACTTTGTTGCTCACCCCCAGCCTGACCCACAATGTTGACACTGCTAAGTATGACCGCAGCCGTTAGGCGGTCTCTCGGCCTCACCACCGACCAGAACTCCCCAACAATGGCCGGCTCTACGAACCAGGGACGTCCGCTCGATGACCGAGCTCTGAGAAATCCCGCGATTCGCACCCCACCAATGCTATGTGCAGTCGATGGGTGGCCCCTGGACCAGGCCACCCAGCCCGAAGCCTTAACAAAGTCGATCATTGCGTAGTCGATGGGGAGTAGGGGTGATTTTTATTACCCTGTTTGACATATTGGATCAGGTCAAATCAGGGGGACCGCCGGCTTAACGTGCCCTCCGAAGCACGGAGACGGTCATTGAAGGAAAGAAAGTACGAAAGAAAATTGACTCCTACTGGACTCGAACCAATGCCTTTAGCATCAGTAGTCGATTGCTCTCACTACTCGGCCAATGACCGTCTATTACTGACCTGTTTGGATGCGACTCATATGAGGAAGAGGGCAACTGGAAACATGATTCTAGTAAGCTTTTTTTACTTTATTAATACTAAAGTTTTTAGTTTATGTCCATTTTTAGACAGAACCTCTTGAAATGATATGGGACCCATATCCACAGTTCAACAACGAACACGATTTTATTAGACAATCAAGAAAAGAATATCGAATTTAATGGAAGTAACGGATTATTGGTATCCAGCTACCACTGCACTGAATATGAAACCGACCAGAAACTTTTATTTCTAAAAGTCTACCTGGAAAACCTTGCTAGGTATTGCAATGATTTTTTGTCTATGGATCATAGCAATTGGCCGATTTATCATCCACCTGATACTAGAAATATAATAGTACATTCACTGAAATAAAGAATGAATGACAATTGCAAAATGTATTTTATTTTGTGTTTTAAAAAGAGGAGTGAAATTGTGTGGTTCATTATTTCTTTTATTTACAAGTTAAAATTTCATTTTCATTACCAACAACCAACAACTGATGAAGAATACTTTTTCGTTGGAAATTTGAAACTCGACATAAGCCTGATGTTAATATTATAGTTAGTTTCGGATATTTTAAGTGGATGTATATTTCGTCTCCTCATTGCGAATTTTTTAATGAAATTAGTATCCATCTTTCATCTGCAATTAGCTTCCGTTTAAATCATTTGAATTGCATGCATGGGAAAGGTAAGTAGTCGTGAAAACTTTTAGGGAGAGGGGTTGTAGAAACAATAGCCCCCCCCATCTGGATTACAGGTGGTGGGCAAGAAAACTCACACGCACTTAGGCCATTAAATTGGGCCCACCTCCAATTTCAGCCTCTGCCCCGTCATTCCCCAAGCCATCCCAACTGGAGGAGGAACTCCAGGATCCTGGCGGGTGGGGTGCCACTGATTTTGGCCATGTCGGGACAGAAGTCTCCCAACATGGATCCTCTCATAGAAGTCAAAGCTGGGCAGTAACGAAGTACATGATCGGCTGTCTCCTCTTCGTTGCATCCACGATATAAAGGGTCATGTGCAAACCCCATAGTGTGGAGATGTTTATTTAATCTGCAATATCCCTGCAATTGTCCGCAGATTGACTCTGACAGCTTCATATAGTATCTTGCATGTTTCCACAAAGGCACGCGTATTGCTGCTCTAGCTTGCCGCAGGGAAGACCATTGGAGCCGTTTCTTGCCAGCTCATCAGCCTTTTCGTTACCCTCGATACCTTGATGTCCTTTAACCCAGTAGAGAGAAAGGACATTTTGAATGGATATATCATTCAGCGCCTGGATGCAGTCAAGCACCAGACCAGAAGTGACTTTGTGGCCCCGGAGTGCCACAAGAGCCGCTCTACTGTCTGATAGTATTTGTATATTTTTGTTCAGAATACCCCTATCCCTTCAGCAGAGAAAATTCCTGCAGCCGATCCAACATTATTTTTGGAGCCATCCGAAAACAAATGAATATCGTAGTCGAGTGTTTCATTTGCGTTTAACAGTACATTGTATTTCCTGTCAAATATATATTTAGGGTGGATTCTGTCGGATTCAAGTAGCAGAAGAGGTATTCTTTAGGAATATTCCATCAAGATCTGCATATGGCCCGCAATTCCTTGCCTATGAGTCCAGGCTTTCCAACTGCGCAACCTGAGAGCTGCCTTGACTGCCGTTTCCTGCACATGAAGATCAAGTGGAGGGAGGCAGAGAAGGGTCTCAATCGCCACGGTTGGGGCCGTTCGCATCACTCCAGTAACAGACAGACAGATTGATCTCTGGGTCTGGTGTAGGGAGGACGCTGTTGTTACCTGTTTGGTTCTGGGCCACCATACAAGGGATCCGTAGCAGAGCATGGGTCTAATGACTGCCGTATAGAGGCAAGGGGTGATCTTGGGGGATAATCCCCACGACCGCCCCATTGCTCCTCGACACTGCCAGAAGGTCATTCTCGCTTTCTCTAGCTTCATTTGTAAATGTTTTCCCCAATTAAGCTTTTTGTCCAGTATATTCCCAGATACTTGACTTGATTGGCTATGTTTAAAGGAGTCCCTGTTAAGCTTGGCATGACCGTGGTCGGTAGCTTTTTCTTTTGGGCGAATAGAACAAGCTCTGTCTTTGCCGGATTAACCGAGAAGAAAGTGTTCCTTACGACATTCTCAAATTTTCCAGTAAGCAGTATCACGATGATGTCGTCTGCGTATCCTATGGTGTGGTAACCCATGTCATTTAGGAGTTTCAGAAGGCCGTCCACCACCATGTCCCACAGTAGCGGGGAGAGTACTCCCCCTTGAGGGCAGCCCCTTGTTAAAACTCCTTTAATATCAACGTCTCCAACTCTGATCTCCATGATCCTCCACTTCAGTATAAAACTGATCCATCTCGTGATGGTCGCGGGAACGCCGTGGAGCTGCATAGCCGCATTTATACTTCCGAAGGTGGCTTTGTCAAAAAAGCCCCTTTGTTGTCAATGAATACTCCCAGGGTGACCTCTCTATGTGTTCCACTACCTTGTATAGCGCCGATTCGATCGACTTCCCCGGATATATGCATGTTGATTCGCATGTAGTTCGAGAGAGATTTGCATCACTCTCTATCGTACAGTCTCTCCAGCGTTTTCGGAAAGAACGAGGTGAGACTGATAGTTCTAAAACAGGGTTTCTCAAAGTGGGGTTCGCGAATCCCTAGAGGTTCGCCATTTGATGGTAGGGGGTTCGCGACAAGATTTATGTAATGGTGCGCGCGTGACTGAAGGCACGGAACAAGCTGGGTACGCTGTGCGGGTGATTTATTTGGGGGGTTGGGGGTAGGGGTTCGCAGTCATTTGGGAACTTGAACAGGGGTACGTGGGGCCATAAGTTTGAGAAACCCTGGTCTAAAACATTTGGCCAGGGAGTAATCACTTTTACCTGGCTTGGGTCAGTCACCGAAGCAGGTCTACTATTGGAAAAGTGTGCTTTTAGCAGAATTTCGGCAGTCTCCGAGAGGCTCTCTGTGTACGAGCCGTCCGTCATCTCGACACTGGCTGCCAGTGTGGATCTTTTGAAATGATCTTTAATCTTGCTGCGCTGGCAGTTGATTCAATGCCACCGCAGGAGATCCTCCACGATTCACATTGCTTTTGACGTATTATTCTCTTATACTCCGACTGGTGCGTCTTAAACACTGTCCAGTCAGTGTAATTCTTTGAATTCTGCGCCTTGTTGTAGAGCTTCCTGGTCGCCTTCCTCAGCTGGTCGAGTTCTTTACACCACCAAGGTGTTGCTCGACGGCGTAATCCAGCAGTCTGTAGTGGACAGGACAGCTCGTAAGCTTTTATGAGGGGTTTTTGCAGCATATCGGCATACAATTCAATCTCCTCAGTGGTTATAAATATTCTTTTGTGAAAGTTTCTCTCTGCATGTCGACCTCTAAGGACGAGGAGAGGTGGTCTAAGAAGACCAGCCTGTCAGCTCTCCTTGGATTTCGAAACGGCTTGGGTTCCACATTTCTAGCTTTCAAGTTGAAGCAGACCCATTTATGATCCGACAATCTCAGTTCTTTGGACACATGCCAATCATATAATATATATAATTTTTTGAAATGCTTAACGACGAAGGTGATATTAATCACCGAATTGCGCTGGGGTGACACGTAAAATGTGGAGTTCTTCCCTCGATTAAGAATTTCTAGGTTTGTACTAATAAAGTAATCTAATATCGTAGAGACTTACCTCGACCGTTGCATTCCCTGCTTCTCCATGCGTGATGATGGGAGTTAGAGTCGCAGCCAATTATAAGGTGTTTCTTCTGTTGCTCACAATATTCTACCAGCTCCATCATCCCCTGTGGGGTGGTAGCTCGAGTGAGTCTATTGGAAGATAGATTGATGCCATAATGACGTCCTGTTGATCATTGCCAAAGTCACAGCTGAGCCGCACCGCTGCGAGGTCGGGGCCGCTATACTGTGGCAAAAGGTTGGCCTGAATGTTGTTAGGTATGTAGATACATGTCCTAATTTTGTTTGTATGACCTATAAAAACAGTGCCGTTTAGTTTTGTAAAACCTCTCACAATAGATTTTACTAACCATGGCTCTTGAATAAGAGCGATTGTATCCTTGTAGCAGTCGAGGTGGCGGCATAGAGTTGCAACAGCCTCCCGACAGTGCTGGAGGTTGATTTGTAGGAGGTTCCACTCTTGTAGGGAAGCTATTTGACCTGCCTTGAAGAGCACCCTACTCCATTGTGCCACCAGACACCACACCTGAACTTTCTCCTATCTCCATCAGAGTGGATGTGGTGTCTGTCGGCATCGTTTTGGATGCAGAGTCGTTCTAGAATCTCTGCAACTTGATTTTCGAAGAGGTGAACTAGTTCAACCTCTCTCCTTTCGCTTTGATGGCGGCATTGTCTTCCTGCCCGATACCGAAAACAAGGAGTTTGCCTTTCGACTCCTCCTTGACCGAGTCCAAGAAGACGCACCATTCATTTATTTTTTCCCTGGGTGTTCTGAGCAGTCAGGCGTCTCACGACAGCCTCAGTGGATTCCGGTTCCCCGGGGATCCAAAGGGTTGCCTTGGTCAGCCTAGACAGATTATCCACCTGGACGACATCTAACTTTGCCCCCTCTCATATTTATGTGAGGGTTGCAATGGTTGCTTGCAACTATTCAAGAGAACCTTGATCACAGCAGGAAATCCGAAGGATCTGTCCTGAGTGATGGAACCCTTTGAAAGTAGGTGCTTCCATAGATTCGCCAGGCCTTGTGGCAATGAAGTCATTCAAGGCAGTGGCGAATTTACCTTCCACCACCACTGCAATTCAAATATTTGAGAGATGGCCCCTTTCAAAGCTTTTTTTTAATTTCCAACTTTAAATGGCCATAGCACCGAAAATATTGCTTTTTAGTGTAAATACTTTAGTACTTTTTTATACAGCGTGAAATTATCTATGAACAAATTCTAACCCTTTATTGTCTAAAACCAACTGCTCTCTAGTTATGAATCAAATAATGCAAGGAAATGTTAAAAAATTGCGCGTTTCATTTTTTTTTGCTTTGCTTGCAAATTCTGTATCTCTTAAACGAAATGTTTTACAGAAAAATTGATCATATGTTTTATACAGAAAATTTAACTGACTACAACTTTGCTTTTGTCAACTTTTTCGAAAAACTAATCCGTTTTAAAGAAAAACTGAAATTAAATCTTTTTTTTTTTTAAATTTATTTTCTATCATCGCTTAAGAGGTGCCCCTCGGAAACATCCTGTATATCGGTAACACGAGTGTTATATTATAGATTTAAACCTTAATTTTGCAGCTTCCAGTAATGACGTAATCAACAAATCTAATAAAATATTGGGTTTTATTGTTAGGCAATCAATGAAATTTCCGAATTTTATGGCATTGTGTCATCAATTTGTTACGATATACACAGTGTTGGTAAATATTCTAGCACTTCATAATATTTACCGTAACTCTATAATACTACAAAAATTAAATAATGTAAGTTTTACAAAACTGAACATAGAGACCATAATATAAAATTACATTTGAGATAAAAACTAACCAATTTATTATCTTCTGGATTCTTACCACCATGCACGTGCTTCCACTTGACTTATCATTTTGAATAAACATACCAAACAAATATTTACATATTAAGACAGAAGTTAGAAAAAGATATATAAGTTTTGATAACATTTTACTTCTTCAAATAATCAAATATTACCTGAACTTTGAAAACCATCAACAAAATAACCATTAGAAATTTAGATTTTACAATTTTTTTTCTAATTGGAAGAACACAATAACATTGATTTATTAGTAGATACCATAAACATTATGTACCTACCATTACAGTTCTTTAAACGTTATTTTATTCCAAAATGCCAACCCCATTTGGAGAGTTATAATTTTAACACTAATTTAAAAAAGTAAAAATTTTGAAAATTTTATATCATCATTTTTAACTCTTGAAAAGATTATACGTAAGTGTTTAGAAGGTATAACCAATAATTACACTTGGCCTTTATTGGAGCTACCACCATATACCCTATAATTATGGTAGTTTATGAAACGTAGAAATACAACTTAAAAATTAAGAAAATATAAAAAAGAATGAAGATAAACGCGTATGTGAACAAAAAATAATACACAGATAATTATAATAAAAAATCTGTTATAAAAAAGCAGTACACCCTGTATAATAAAATAGTTTAAAAATAATAAATATTTAAAAAAATTAACAAGCCATAAATTTACAAAAGTGGGACATAAATTTTAGTCTTTTTAATTTTTGAATAACTAAAATTATGCTCAAAAATTAATATATGCTATAGAGGGTTAATTGCATACAAATTTAACCCTAAACATAGTAAGACGAACACAATAAGACATTCTAAAAAATTTAAATTGAATGTTTGTCCGAGGAGATTCGAATAAATTCGAAATAATTTCATAAATTTGGAAAATCTATGTTTTCAATTTTCATTTCTGGAATGTCTCTAATTTCTTGTGTTTGGCACAAATTTGTATGTAGTTAAACTTTTTACATTAAAAAGGTTTTTTTTTAATTTCATTATTTTTATATATTCGGTTTTTAATATATCGGGTCATTGCTCGATTCTCTGCAAATGCGCGTTTAAGATGTATAACATGGTCAGAGGACTTACAGCTTAACGTGGATGCCAAACCACGGGAATATACTATTTCACACCTTTTTTGTGCTTGTACCCTGTTTTTTTATTGTTATGATCGCACACAGGGGGATCGACGGCTTTTCGTATCCTCCGAAACACGGAGACGGTCAAGAAATTTTAGACTATACCAAGAGTTGAACCGAGGAGCCTTGCATTAGCAGTTGGTCTCGCTAACATTGAGACCATGAGCGTCATTCCAACATAAGTGTACGGATTATTTCTGTCTTATTATTATTTTTGTATCATCTAGGACAGGGGTGGGCAACCTTTTGTATAACAGGGGCCAGAATAATATTTACGTTTCGTCCGCGGGCCTTAGTATAGTTAATGGACACATTTTTGTTACTTGTATTTTTTTCTGAAAATATAAAAACAATAATATTTATAACAAAGTTAATTAAGTACTATATTTATTTCTATTATCATTTATAACAAATTACAAAGAAAAAAATTCGCAAAGGAAAGGAAAGTTGATTTTGAGTAGCCTGCCTTCCTTTAAGGAATCTAGATAATCCATTCATGCGCGTCCCATAGGGACGCGCATGAATGGATTATCGAGATTCCTTAAAGGAAGGCAGGCTACTCAAAATCAACTTAAAAAAAAACAATAAGGAATGCTGTCAAGCTGTCAACCGATCGACAATGCAAATACGCGTGCACGAGCTTTACGTTTCTATTTGACCAATCTTAACCAAATTTGGTGTAGAAGTTACGATATTTACAACGCTGCGAAAAACATAGGCTACTTTAGAACCTTGTAGTGAGGCCGAAGGCCGAACAACCACATCCGACACGGTCTAGATGGCTAAAGGCGTCGGGTAGGCCGACTGTGCCACATAGTTATTTTAATAATACGCGAAAACTTAATTCGCGTTAAAGGGAATTTTGCTTCGCGTATAAAAAATTCAGGTATCAAAATCTAATTCGCGTTATTCTGAATTCGCGTACATCGAACTCGCGTACATGGAGGGTTTAGTATACTTTTCAATTTACTTTTTACAATACTTTTTAATTTAATTTAAATAAGACGAATTATATCGAAAATTAAACTGTAGATCTCCCCTTTTTCCTTATGTTAGGTACTAACCTAATCCTTTTCTTTAAAATTTTTGTTTTTGAAAATATTTATTTATTATTTCTTCTAAAGATCTCGCGGGCCGGATTAGAACTTTACGCGGACCGGAGTTGGCCCGCGGGCCGGAGGTTGCCCACCGTTGATTTCAGGCAAGATTCAGGCAAGGTGAGATTTTGAAGTTATGTATATTTTAGTGTCCAAATTAACCCCTGAAAGCTCCCTAAAATCCTTTGTTGACTTCTCCAATTCGAGATTTCATTAATTTTATTGTGGTTAAATTTTTATTTTTAGGGAAAATTATCTTTGGGTAAAAATTGAAGAGCACAAAATTCTCTACAAAATAGATTTTTCGAAATTTCATTCAGATGATAAAGTTGACATGGAAGAATATTTTATTCGAAATTAGGTTTATTCAAAATTTTCAATTTTTCAAAATAAAGCATAGGCAAATTGTGAAAAACTGTATTTTTAGAGAATTTTATGCTGTTAAATTTTGATCTGATAAGAATTTTCGGTAAAACTGAAATTAAGCAAGTTATAAGCGAAACCCATGTTGGAGGAATTAAACTCTCCAATTAGGGAAGAAGTCAACAGGTAACCTTGGGGGGGGGGGGGGGTACATTCATTCGAATGTACTCAAATACACATATTTACAAAATTTCAGTCGGATGTTTTTAAAGATTTTTTTTTATTGTCTAGACTATTATTGGAATAGATTGCAATAATTATGAATTGGAGCGACCAGATATTTAATTTTTGGGGGGGGGGGGGGCGAATTTTTGGAAATATAATTTATTAAGAATCAAAATTTAAAAAATTGATAACAATGTTATTAAAATAATTATTAAAATAATAATATTGTTGATGCAGAACAAATAAAATAGCTGCTGATTTGGGAAAAAGTGTTTCTCTGTCGGTCACTCTTTAGGGTATTCAAATAAAAAATGAATTGCTTCTCGAAAGTGATTTAGAAGATGACACCTCGAATAACGATAAACCTGAGGAAACTTTTAGTGACGACCGGAATGCTTTCGATTTTTACCACATACCTTCTGCTCATAAATGCTCTTTCCCTAGGTATAAAAAACAGATGGGTATACTGATGGAAGTATCCTAGCTTTTGGGAACAAGTCTGAAAACGGAAAGCAAGAATAATTCTCGGCTTATATAACCCCAATAACCTCAATTAGGGGCAAGTTGTAATAAAAATTATTTGAAACTATTTTGAAATTATTTGAGATTATTAGCGACTATTACAAATTATGAAACTTTATCGAGGATTGTTTCAATTACTATTTTGAAGGTTATTTGAGATTAGTAATGAATTATCGATACATTTTCACATGATTATCGAAGTAAATAATCCTTTTTGTTATTTATTTTACACCAGTAACGGTTCTAGAATTAGTCCCAATGTATAGTTCGAATTCAGATTGAGGATCAGTGGCCGGCTCGTGCCTTCTTTTAAAGGGGTGGCGCAAAATTTAGATAAAAAGGAAAAATATAATTATATTGCAGGTAACCCCCAGTTCAACGCGACCCCGGCGAACGTGGATTCGTTATAACGCGATTTTTTTTCTTGTTTATTGGGGGGGGGGATTGAGAACAATTAAGATTAAGAATTCGAATTGGTAACGTTTAGATTTTTTTGATTTTTTTAACCCCCCCCCCCCCATTTCTCTTTATGCTATTTCATTTATTTTCATCCGGTTTCTTGCGACGGCAGACATACATTTAAATTTAAAATTTGGAATTATTTGGTTGCTTTGTTTGTATGCTATCCTGTTCACATACAGGCATCCTTCCAAAAATTGTCAAAATGGATTCAGGGGAGTTCGAAACCTGGAAATCTGGCAAAAAGGTGATGGGGTCGTCCATAAATTACGTCACGCAATTTTAAGCAATTTTGAACCCCCTCCCCCATCGTCACACTTCGTCACACAAACCTAGACCCCCCTCCAAGTATTAAGTCACATATTCTTGAACCCCCCCCCACTACCCACAAATTTTTCAAATTTAAAATTTGTATAATAAAAAGAAACCCGGGGCGGATTTCATGGGTGTCATCCCCACCTCGACTGATGACCTTTTTTTTTAGGGGTAGCACCCTAGAGGAAACATCTATGAAGGGCGGTACGCCCTCCCCTAGCTACGCCAGTGGCGTACCCACTCAAAAAATAGTTTTTTTTAAATACTTATAATAAAATATTTAATCTATATATTTTGTGACGTCACAATTTTTGAAACCCCCCGCCCCCATCGTCACACATCGTCATAAGGGTCGGACCCCCCCCCCCCTAGGAGCGTAACGTAATTTATGGACGACTCCTGTGGGGAGTCAGATCTTTCCTGAGAAGAATACCCGTTTTGCCTAACACAAGAGGTTCGAAAAGTAAAAATTGACAATCTCATTAATGGCGGTTCGTGAGTTGCTAGATTTTTGGGGGAGGGGAATTACAATGATTTTGAAACCGGGTCACCGTATATAATCCAAGCGACAAGCGATTGTCTGATGCTATCCAATTACTACCATGGAGCAAGCGATTCATTCGCATTAAAAGCCCCCGCAGACTACAGACTTTCTATCGGCAGATAGTTTAGTCGGGTTGGGCTGCTAGTGCGCACACCGACCCAACTAAACAGTCTGGTTGGTGATGAGTGCGCAAACTAGCCAACAGTCGGCCGACTATTCTCCAACGATTTGCTAGTTTGTAACCCACTGTTGAAGATAGCAATGAAAATTAGTACAATATTGCCCAGAAATGTTATTATTGCTCTAATTCCAATCAGGAACAACTGCTTCACAAACTTCCTCCCACAGTTTTTTCTTCACATTCACGTCAGAATAGTCATTTAAGTTTTTTTTATAAAGCGCAGGTCTTTTTTCCACTTCTTCAATTAAATTTACTATCGACGTTTCTATAATTAGTGATTGAATATTGGACAACGCCATTATTAAAAAAAATACACACGGCCAAACGGTGCCAAAGCTCGGAGCGAACTGAACTATCGGCCGAGTCGGCCGACTAAACAATCGTCAAGAATAGCGTCATAGTGATTTAGCAGTCGGCCGATAGTTCGCCGACAGTTTAGTTTGATGGCAATCGTGTAGCCCATCAAACTTTTTAATTGGCAGATACCGAATCGTTATAGTCTGCGCACTTGCATATATCTTCATACTGATTAAGAAACCGACCAAACTATCGGCCGATAGAAAGTCTGCAGTCTGCGGGGGCTCTAAACAATATAACCGTATAACTCATTGCTCAAGAATTATGTACTTATTCCAGCCCGATTGGAAGCTGCACTTATTCCAGCATTGTGCTTGAACTTTTAAAAATAAAAACACCTTAGCTAAAAGAATACAATCAAAGAGGATGTACGATGTACATAATATATTATAGAGGGCCAGCTACATGTTAAAAATTGAAATAAATATTTTGGACACTTTTCAGTTTGATAGATGACTTTTTCACGCCACCTAGTGGACAGGATTATCGCTAAGTTATTGTTATGTGATTTTATCAGCTATTTTAGCAAACTTTAGTAAACTTAATGACATCCCTGCTTACCAGGTGGCGTGAAAAAGCCATCTATCGAACTGAAAATATACAAAATATTTTTGACATGAAGTTCTATAAGAGCTGTCCCTTTAGCCTCTATATATAATCCTCTTTGATACATTAGAGTTGATGTAATTCGGACAAACTATTAAAGATTTACCAACCGGATCAATTTCGCGATTTTCTTCTTCTTCTTCGGGTGCCTATCCGTTTCGGATGTTGGCTATCATCCTGACTATTTTGACCTTATTCACCGCTGCTCGGAAGAGTTCCGTGGTCGTCATAGAGTACCACGTTCTCAGGTTCCTCAACCAAGATATTCTTCTTCTGCCGACGCTTCTTTTTCCAGCTATTTTGCCTAATAGAATGCATTGTAGCAGTTGATATCTACTCTCATTTCGCATTATGTGACCGAGATACTGCAATTTCCTACTTTTTACTGTGTTCACAACTTCAAGATCTTTCTCCATTCTTCTAAGTATCTCTCGGTTTGTCACACGTTCCACCCACGAAACCCTCAGGGTTCTTCGGTATAGCCACATCTCGAACGCCTGGAGTTTCTTTGTCGTGGCTTCCGTCAACGTCCAGGCCTCCACTCCATAGAATAGTACAGGAAAAACGTAGCATCTCAACATTCTGTTCTTTGTTGCTATCGTCAAGTTATGACTCTTAAACAGCGCAGACATTCTAATAAACACACTTCTAGCTTTCTCGATGCGACATTTAATTTCTTGGGAATGGTCCCATTGTTCATTGATGATGGTGCCTAGGTATGTGTATCTACTGACTCTTTCTATTATTTGGTTGTTGACTTTTAGTTGGCAGTTTGTGATATTATTCTTACTAATGATCATAAATTTAGTCTTTTGCAAGTTAATATCCAGCCCATATTGACTGCTACTTTCACTCATCTTGTTCATTAGCTGATGTAGGCCCATTACTATCCGCTAGGATCACTGTATCGTCAGCATACCTAATGTTATTTAGTTGTTCCCAATTCAATACTATTCCCGCGTCAGTCCCATCAAGCGCTTCTCTAAAGATATATTCGGAATAGAGGTTGAACAGCAGAGGTGACAAGACACATCCTTGTCTCACTCCTCTCATAATGCGTACCTCCTCCGTCTGCTCCCCCTCTACCCGCACCACTGCTTCTTGGTTACAGTAGAGGTCTGCTATTATTCTCAAATCCCTTCCATCCAGCCCAATCTTCTTCACGATCTCCATCATCTTCCCATGCTGAACTCTATCAAACGCTTTCCGATAGTCCACAAAGCAAACGTAAACATCACAGTTCATATCTCTGCATCTTTGAATCAGGACTTGCACGCTAAAGAGAGCTTCCCTTGTTCCAACCGCATCTCGGAATCCAAATTGTGTAGGCGATATTTGTTCTTCGCAGAGTTTATATATTCTTCTGTGTATGATTTTTAAAAACACCTTTAAAAAGTGACTCATCAGACTGATGGTTCTATATTCTTCACATTTACTTGCATTTGGTTTTTTCGGTATTGTTACAAACTCTGACTTAAGCCACTCATGTGATATGTTGCCGCTATTATAAATTATGTTAAATATTTTTGTTAGCCACTTCAGTCCATCTTCGTCCATTAATTTAAAAAACTCTGCCTGAACTTGATCCGGTCCCGAGGACCTTCCGTCTTTCATTTGATTAACTGTCGCCTGCACTTCTTCTATCATGATAGTCGGTCCTGATTCTTCTTGTATTGCGGGTTTGTTTGGTCTATCGTCCTCAAAAAGCTGTTCTATATATCTCTTCCAGGTTTTCTTCCGATTGTTCTTATCTATTATTATTTTTCCGTTTTCGTCCATGATTCTGCTTACTGGTTTTGTTTTATTTCTTCCCGTTAGCTCCCTAATTTTTCGGTATACATTGAAGTTATCATGCTTGTGTTGCAGCATCTCTATTTCGTTACATTTCTCCATCGCCTCGTGTTCTTCAGCTTGTCTTATCTTTTTCAGGATAGTTCTATGGATCTCTCTATACCCCACTGTGTCGCGATTTTAGTCGCTATTTATTCTCGGATAAAGTGCGATTTAGGCTACTTCTTCTCCAGCAAATTGCGATATATAAAACGTGACATATGCCAACCTTGATTCCCAAAGTGTGTTCATGAGCGAAGTTTAGTGGATCTTGCAATAAGGAGGGCGGCGCCCCGTCGCCCTCCCTGGACCAGCCGCCACTGTTGAGGAGCATATTTCACAGCACACCATCTTGCTAAATACCTAATTAGAACAGATTGTGAACTTCCAAAAAGATATTTTGCAAGAAAAGTAAGTTGACGGACCGACGTGTCTTCAATTTAACTACGAGACCGGTCCGACGTGTCTGATGTCACTTCTAATTGACTGTATTACGTAGTACTTTAGAAAAATCTTTTTAAATTACAAGGAAGTTATTGCACTTCAAAAATTAACTTGAATTTCTAACATAGCATTCAAATTTTCTCTATTTAAATTTTTTATTCATTGCAGTCTATTATGAGATAAGTACGAGTAATATAAATAAGGAGAGGGTTGTAACCATATATTTTAAAATAGACAATTTATTATAGGAGACAGCTTATTATTTATAAAAAATATTCAATTTAATTTAATGAAGTGTCATTTATAGCTATTTTGTAATAGAAAATAATATAACTTTTTGACTGAATATTTATTTCGTTCAATTTATCTCCTCTATATTACAGCATATTTATCACAGTACCTTGCTATAGTCATGCAAAATAAACAGATCCTAAAAGAAGGGGTGATTTATCAAAACCCGAAAATGAAATTACTTGTATGTTATCACCACATTTAAATTAGCATACCGCACCGCAATGTATAAAATATATTCTAGTAGTAATGGTTTGAATTTACTGGAATTTTTTGGCCAAGTTTTTAATCAACCGGGCAAAAATTTTTTTTTAAGTTACGGATAAAATTGAAATAACTCAAATTGGGTCTACTCGAACAAGAAGTGACTTCGTATGCTAAACGAAAAGTTTTCCCCCTTTGTACTGAAAATCGTGAATATATGGAAATGCAAGAACCAATGCGTTTTTTAACTAATCCATGGAAATCGCTATTTGTAATCGTTATAAATTAATCATAAATATTCTAACTTTTTCATCATTTATATTGTTTCAGAATTTTGACAGAAAACGATTTATTTTATCAAAATATGCGAGAAAAACCGTCATCGTTTTTCTTCACTACATTACGTTATTAGGACGTATCCCAAAAAAAAAGATTTATCGATAGAAAATTCAAATGATGACCATTTACGTAATCGATCTTTAGTACGATGTTGTTATTTATTGGAATTAAAACGAGTAGGTAGATGTGGAAGAAGAACGATTAAAATATAATATATATTTTATAGTAGTATTAGTATCAATAGTGATATAGTAAACCGCAAGATTTTTTGTGTATACAATTGAGTGTGGTTAAGTCGCGGTTTTTCAACGAAGCTTTTAAAGAAATAATACAGTGTAGGGGCAATTTAAATTTTCTTAGAAGACGCAATTTATTTTATTGTGTCTCTGGTGTTTTGCTATAATTTGTGATTATAGGTTTAAGAAAATAACTTTTTTTCGAAATAGCCCATTTTATTAATAAGTTGCCGAGATAAGGAGACGGAAAGTAAAGTAAATGTGAATTTCAATAACAATTCATGCAAATCAGAGGCGCCGAAATGTAAAAGATAAGTATTTATTTAGATCCATTTAGTTGAAAAGATATGCAAATATGAGTTATAATATAGATTGCGAGAATATTCTAACTTCGATTCCCAGGGGAGTCAAATACAATTCCTAATCTAAGACGACGCATCGTAAAAAATACAATATCCAACCGAGGGATCGGAAGAGGTTTCTTATAGAGATATGGCCACAATCAACTTTAAATTGGATTGTTTAGGGCCAGTGCTCTTCACATGTGTGAATAGATTAGGATTATGGAACTACTAGCCCTTCGGATACTAAAATTTTGGATACTAAAACTGAAACCATGATTTCAAAATGATTTACGCAACTTTTATTCAAACACGATCGTATAAACTCACTTTATTGCTTATAACGAATTTAACTTTAAAGGATCTCGACGATTTGTTCTTCAATTTTAACTACCTACAATTATTATTATTTATGTTATGTTATGGTGGCTTCTATTGATAAATTATAAAATTAAATTTTATATCACTTACAATGTATTATTTATATACACTCGTTTGAAAAAATCTGTTCACTTTTATTACTCTTACCGTTAACAATGGCAGCTCCTTTAAAAATCTCCTCTATGTGTCTAAATAGGTAAAAATAAATACAATACATTGAAACCTCTTACAAATTTATAACCATAATACCAGTCACAAACTTTATTATCTAGGGTGAATTAACACTGCAAATTTTGTATTTTGTTAAAATCATGTCTTACAAAGTAGTTGTTTTATTACCGACACATCCCAATAAAGTAGGGTTAAGCTTCCATTACATCTGTAACTCTTCAAAGCCAACAGAAAACCTTTCAATGCATGTTTTGATCATAACTTTCCTTTTTTGGTAAACCAACGAATGCAGTTTATTCCGGCGCTTGTAAATTGGGCCAGGCGGTCAGGTTCTTTTTAAGTCTACCCGTAAATTGGGCCAAAAGATTATAAGGGTCCCATGTAAATTGGGCCAGACACCACTCGTAAGCGTAACATGCACGAAAGGTTACTGTTTTGTCATTATTTTTTGTTTTATTCGATTTTTTGGGGGTGAAACTGCCGCATACCGCAACTATACTTTTTAATGCTATTTCAAGGTTCTCTAAGATCCCGGTTTTTTTTATCCCGGTTTTCTTGATGGATGGCGCCTTCAATTATGTTTAGTTTTTGCCGCGTAGCGGCGTACGCGATGAAAAACCGGCCGGGGTCGGGAGCCCTAACGTACATCGCGAAATTGAAATTTCCCTATAGAAACGGCTTGATATTTCGAACCAAAAAGTCATTAGCTACAATGTAATAAAAGGATTATTGAGTTTAAATAGGAAATAATACCGAATTTTAAGTAAAAACACTATGCGGTGGCCGGGATAGGTTGTCAGCCTATATTTTGCGTGGTTTCGAGAACTATGGACACGCCCCCAACATGTAATTTAGCAAAATTTTGGGTAATTAACGGCCTATTTGGGTATGTTTTGATCCGAATGTATAACTTTTGTCGTCGCGGAGGTGATCATAAAAAAAATCCGAAGAAAGTGTGAAAATAAGAAAGTTGCATTTGTACGGGCCACTGACACACCACGGGTCGATGTTCCATCGTTCGCCCGTCGCGTCGTTGCTTGAAATCGAGTGAAATTTTTTCGCATTTTTCTTTGAAATTTGGATAGGTGGGGGTGTGATTAGTAGATATTAGTAATAAATATTCGCAAAAAATGGAAAATAACACGTATTGCCGAAAAACTGAAAAATAAAAAAAATTTTCCTTCGAATTTTGGGGTGTGCATTCGATAAGGAGGGTAATCCATCGTCAAAACCTACCCTTTCGGGGCGCCGCTCCGCTCTGCACCCCTCCAGGGCGGTTTTGACTCTGGTTACTAGGCTAAACATACGAGAAGGCGCCATCCATCAAGAAAACCGGGATAAATGAAACCGGGATGTGAGAGAACCTCGAAATAGCATTAAAAAGTATAGTCACGGTATGGGGCAGTTATCTTTTACAGTTCACCCCCAAAAAATCGCGTAAAAATAATCGATGTTACATGTAGGAGAGACGAGCTGCATCTGCCGGTCCGTAAACGGCTAAGTTTAAGACTAGTTCGTTCAGCACGGACCGTCAACAAAATGAGTGAGATTCCACCCGCGCGTCAGTGAAACATGTAAAATTAACGATTTTCAAAGTAATAATTTTCATATTAAAAGGACCCCATCCAAGAATTTTATTTTTGAATATCACTCTATTAACCTTAAACTTCACAAAACTTATTTGGATAAAGGCGCGCGCGCGATGTACAATAGCGCCCTTTAGCCCTTAATATATACAATTGAATATTATTTAATGGCTTTACCTTTAAGCTACCCACGCCGACAGCTGGCCCAATTTACAGGTTTCCTTAAGCTACCCACCAAAATAATTTTAAAATACATTGACCGCTGGCCCAATTTACTATCGTCCGTTTATTCAGCAGTTCGATATTGAAATAATTCTTTTACTTGATCCAATGGCGGCTCATGACTTTGTCCAATGGAAATGCACAAAATTTAAATAAAAAGGCAGCATATAAATTTTATTACTTACAAAATAATTTGATTTTAATAAGCTTTATTTTATACTATTATTTTAACCGAGGGATCTTGAGCGGAGGGGGGGGAGGTATCCCCCTCAGCAGAAAACTAAAGCAGCATCATAAATGTTTATTTTAATTTTACCGCCCCGGTCGTTGCAGCTTCCTATATTTTAGAACTTAATTTGCAGTGGCAGACCATGACGTTTTTTCAATGGGAGCGCACAAAATTTATTAAAGTGGAAGGAAAAATTTATATTTACTGTATTTTTCAATTTCAATTTTGGATAGGAGAGCGCGTGCCAGTGTGCCCTTTTAGACTAAACCGCCACTGCTCAATACGAAACATAAACATCATCTAAGCAATCAGAACGACGAAGTACAGGTTCCAATGTCCAAAAAGGGGGGGGGGGTCGAATAAAATAAATCTAAAATATTTTTATTGTTTTATTGTCGATATATTATTGGGTATTTGTGTGGACTCAGGACCCAGGGGTGATAAAGCCATCATTATTATTATCAACATATATAATAGCCTAAATGTATCTGTATGTGTGTCTATCTGTCTGCCTATTACGTTAAATCTGTTCTCGCAGTGCGGCCTTTAGGCCGCACAACCTCAGTAATCACGAATCAGTGCGGCGTCAGAACACCACCTTTTGCCTATCTGTTTGTTTATAACACATCATCATTATAATTTATTTTTCAGTTATTAACTTGAAAATGTTTCAGTGCGGCCTTCAGGTCTTCATCCTTGAGTAAAAAAGTAATCAATAAGAAAATAAGTCATATCAAAATATTTAATATGGATTTTGAACAACGGAAATGTTTTTTAATGTAGGCCCACAAGAATCAGAAGTACGTGATTGCCAAGATTGTGCGGCCTCAAGGCCGCTTTAAAGATGATTATTGCAATCAACATTCGGTCTTTCTTTGAATTACCACTTGTGGAATATTCTGGTGTACTTCCAAATAAAGCAGTCTTTTGCAAATTATAGTATAATTATATTTTCCCGGTTTAATATAGTACTTGTATGCGGATTTCACATCCGACTTTCCTTAATTCAAAATCACCCGGTTCCCAGGTGTCTGAGACCGGAATGTTTTTTTGTTTCATAAATAACGCGCGAACGATTGGAATGATGTGGGAACCGGAATAACTGCAGGAGCTAATTGTAAGTCCCACTATGCGATCAAATGTCTACCCTGATTTGCATTTTTACCGTGTAAAATTTAGGATTTTCTCTGTATTTTACGGTGCATGAAGGCAAAGACATAAATAGAACCTACAGTTTAACGTGGAATCCGAACCACGGCTTGCATTTTCGAGGTTAGACTTTTTCACAAAATTTACTATTTCTGCGCAACCACTGAATCAATCATGATGATTTTTTACCATAAGAATTAATCTGAACATTCAAAGTACGAATAAAGTGAGGGTCCGTCAAGTTGGCTCCCCCCATTTTGGATTTTTTAATTTTTCATGCCGCTTGGAAGGGCTTGCGAAATGCTGGCAAATGCTGTATATTATTTTGCAAGTGCTGGGTTTGTTAATTTTTTTTTTAAAGAAAATTTTTGGTTGACGAGGGGCACTTTCAAAATAAATTACAGCATTCGCTGGCATTTCGCAAGCACTTGCGACTGACTTATTAAAAAATATGAAATTCGAAAATGGAGGGGTTGCGTCAAGTTGGCCCCTCTTCGGGCAAAACTTTTCATTTTTTAATAAAAAATTAAGGAACCCAGCACTTGCAAAATAATATACAGCATTTTCCAAGCCCTTCCAAGTGGCATAAAAAAATTTAAAAATCCAAAATGGGGGGGACTTTGTTTTGCCGTTCATTTGCAGGTTAAATTAATTTTAGTTCCTTTTTTAGAATAAAATTAGATTACTAATTTATAATTTTCCAAACTCATTTACATAAATGTTATCGATATTATGACAAATATTTCCTGATTGCAGGATCAGAACTTTGTAACTGGACACGTAAACGTATGTGACAAATGACTTTACGTAAACATCAAAAATATGTTAAAAATTTGCGTTAATCATTTTAGTAGTGTGTTGAATTCCTTTGTGAAAAGTGCAAAATTTTGTGCCCTTCGTAAATATAAATATTAAAATCTCTAAAGTGTGCTACTTGATAGGAAATCGAATTTAATTTTAAAGTAAATTCATATTTTTTAATAAGTTATTGGGTTCCCACAACAAAATAAACTTATAATATCTTTTGGTGTGGCTTTTGGGTTTGGAGCTAAAATATAGTACAGTAGATAAGTCCGGAAAAACGACTATTGGCTATGTGCTACAAGTCTTTTATTCCTTTATTCCAATTTCCTTTAAATTAATTTCGTTTTTTGTAATAACTCGAAAACGGTGAATGATATTAAGAATGTTCAAAGCAGAAAATTTTAGTCTCCGTACATTGCACATTTTCGGTGTCATAAATATTTGTAATGTCTCGAAAAAGAGGGTCGAGCCTTACTCGAGCTCTCGTGGTTAGGGCTACATGTAAATTTAAAGTAGATAATGTCTTTGTTATTGAAAAAAAAACAAAAAGTACGAACAATGGAAAATGTGAATTAACGACATACATGTCAGTGCCCCCCCCCCCTGTGAAATCGATGGTTTTAATACAATTCGTGTCAATCGTTAAGTCATTTTGTTTGATCATCGGTTTTGCCATATTAAAATTTCACAAATGACTTCATGACGGTTGAGGCTCAAACGAAAAAAATTGAAGTTCATTGAGGCTCAAACGATACTCTAACGTTTGACACCAATTTCACTCAAAATATGACTTGGGTGGAGGCCTCCCAGATTTCCATTTTTCCAAGGAAACCTACGCTAAATTTTCCTCAAAAATACGATACCGAATTTTCTTTTAGCACAACTAATTAATTATTATAAAACCAACCTGGTTCCCCTAATTTAATCTAGAGATATGTGAGGGGTTCCTATTTATGTAAGATAATTTAAAATGTATGATTAGTCGGTGCACTTTTCCAAGCTTACTTCTCGAACAAATCTTTTCACCGCTTTAATTAATAAATATGTTTTAAATCTAAATCGAATCTGTCATTTATAGGTATCAACTACAGTATTATATTCTTTTAATTCTATGATTAAATTCTAGTCTTACAAAATTAAAGTTAACGCGTGTTGCTCGGAGCTGTTGAAAATGTCAAATATCCATAACTTTTTTTTAGAATTTATGGAAAAAATTGAAGCTCAAACGATGCTGTACCGTTTGACACCAATTTCACCTAATAATTCGACTTGGGGGGGGGGGGAGTAATTATGCCTACAGCCCCGCCAAAGATTCTTGAGAATAACTCCGCTACCACCTTTGAGGCTCAAACGAGACAAATGGAAGCCCATTGAGGTTCAAACGAAGCTCTAACAGTTGACACCAATTTTATTAAAAAAAATCGATTAGGAGGGGGGGGGGGTTCATTGACATGCACCTGAATTAACGTTTTTTGTTTAATACTCTTTAATATTATTGTGATTAACTCCTGGTCGCACATTATACTTCTTGAGGGTGCATACTTATATTTGCACGAGGGCGGATTCTACTTCTTATTAGGCTTGGCGCGGTCTTGGGTATGAGGTGGTTAAACAAAGAAGTGAATGATCCAAATTGAAAATGTTTAATAAAAAAATAAACAACATAAGGTATAAACCGTGGAAATTTTAAATTACCTTTCCCCTAATAGAAGCTCGAAAATGATAAATAGACCGATACCTTGACTATCTCACCCACCTGACATACCCTAGTCAAGTTTCCGCTCCGGGGTTGCATAATGGTTTAGCCAACCCTTAGGGCATTAAAAATATTAATAATTATAAAACAGAATTTTTATTTGAAATTTTGGATTAAAATATTTCAAGCCGTTTAACACGATTCGAGTTATATTTTGTGACGTACCGGGGATGATTTATTGATTTGGATATAAAATATAGCACGAAGTTAAATTAAATGAAAACTATTAGTATAGTAAAACCGTGTCTTTTTGTAAATTTATGATAAAAATATGAATGTGGGATGGATGTGAAAATAAAATTTTATTTCTATTTTCTCTGAAGCGCAGTCTATATAAAAATTTAAACTGGACTTTTTGAAAAGGCGAAGCATATGAAGCGTATAAAATTGGTTTGAAATGTAAGTGCCATCGACGACGCGACCAGACCGATATCTTTGTCACCCTTCAAAACTATTATAATAGGACTCCCTAGCGAACGGTCAGCAGATCTAAGGAATAATAAAAGGGGAACACTTGAGTCGACAATTCAATTTCCTTCGGTGATAGATCTCTATCTAATGTGAAATTGATATGACGCATACCAAAAATTTGTTTTTTATAGTTTGATTTAAGAAGTTTATGGAGTGAAGCCAGGCGATTTTTCTTCGTTTTGTTGTCGTCGAAGCGCCTCGACGTTCCACTCGAGTTAATTTCCCGAAACAAAGGGTTGAAGTTCCACAAGTGAGGATTACATTTAGTAGCTTTATCTTCGACATTTGTTCGATTCTGAAGTTTAAGAGTTGGATAAGTTAGGGTCAGATGGTTGTTTCGAGTAAGTTAGGTTAGGTGAATGATAGATGACTTCCGCTTGAAACGAATTCCGGCGCCCGGCGCGGCGTCGTCATCCGCGCTTGGTTGTAATCTACGTTATTTGTCATCTAGATTCTCGATTCACCTCCTTTATAAAGTACAAGTATTCTTTTAGACCCAATCAGCTTTCGTCGCCCGACTTTTGTTCGTGAAAGACAATAACTCTTAGAGATTGGGATGTTCTATCTTTGTGTTATGAGGATTGATTAAGACCACGAGGGGACAAATGAATTTCACACCAATTTCTTTATCGTTGTTTCGTTGTTGGCGGAAAATTTATTGTAAGCATTAAGACCCTGACTGGTGATTTGGAATTATCGAGTTTTTTTATATTATAATGTAATGTAAGTGGATCTTCTCAATGGAGAAAAAGTTCGTTACAAATTGTGCCATTTGTCCGACGCACCTAATCTATTATTTCCTAGATCACTTGTTTGTTTCTATTAACGATCATCTATTTGTTAGTTTATGAGATCAGTTTATTTTCGTATGTAACATTTTCCTAGTGTCGTGTCGCTTCAGATAATCTAATTGAATGCCGAGGGCCTAATGACATTTTTCGTTTATTTGGTATCCGTATCGTCATTGAACGTAACTCAATCCTGGCATATATCGGATTACCGGAATTCGCAATATGAACGACCGTTAGGAATCCGTGCGTGTTTGTCTTCCAGGGTGTTGCTACAAGACGACCAAGATTATCCTTAATCACATTTTCGAGCTTGGAAGAGTGCGCTTGGACTTTTGTCAATATTGGCCGAGCAGGTTTCATTTCTTTTTTCATTTTTTCCATTCGACACGATTTTAAGCTTTCCTTGTTATTTTTCTTTTCCCAAACCAAACAAAGGGTTTAGTATTAACCCACATTTTCCCACTTTTATTTTCTTTTATTTTGTAATAAATAATCTTCTCGTTTGTCTGCTTTTCGATCGGTGTTTATATTGGGTCATAAATTACCCGCATTATTGTTTACTATTATACGTATCAGTGGCATTTTAATCTCGGACCACATATTTTTCCGAATAAAATATTACATTGCAAACCGAAAATAACTTTTTTAAAAGTCGCTTTAATTAAAACGGAAAATGTACTTCAAATAAGAGAGGATAAGTAAATAATAAGTTAATCGATTTAGTTTTCGGATGATAGCATTCTTGTGCCCAACAACCGTGAGGTAACACGGTTCGCATTATTTATTTAGCTGGTGGTTTCTGGTTCATCGACGGTAACACATGTAACCTCAGGCACGAAAGGGTTAGTTAAGCAAAAGAAATTTACTTGAAAGTCGTATGCAGTTACCCCTGTGGTTATTTTGTTTCACTTTTAATTTTACTTGATTACACATCAACAGGTTTACAAGACTAAATAAATCTTCCGCAATATTTCATATTATCGCCATGAAATGGTTAAATTATGCAGATTAAATTTTTGTTATTTAAAATGTTTTAATCATTTTAATGGCTTCTGAAGGAATTAATACTCATTCAAAGATGAGAAATTTGCAAGAAAGTGTAAATTTACGACCGAATAATTCCAGTTTTCCAGGAAATTGCTTCAATGTTTCTTCGAGTCTGGCGCTGTTTATTCGAGAGTTCTTTGCTTATGAAAGCTTTATGGGTTCAAGAATCCATTTCTACTATAATACAGGATATTAACAAAACATACAAAAAATAATACTAAATAGCAAGATCCCTAAGATTCCTTTTAAATTTTAAAATCTCTAGCAATTCAAAGTAATAAATTATAAAAATTCTCAAATTTTCTGTTCCTAGACATTAAAACATTTTAAACGTCACTGGAAATTGATAAAATTAACGAGTTATTCAGTAGATGTATTTCTATGTCTGTGAGGTTTTAAAAATCCCCCTTTTTTCATTTTATTATTTCGTGAAATTTTAATTTTGTTTTCCTTGTTTAATAAGAAAAATTTTGATTTCGCTAAGTGTTGGATTAATAATCGTGAGAAACCCCGACAAATACGCGTTAACTTTTACCGGATTAAAATTTTGCAATAACTTTGTGATCATTGAGGACCAAACGAAAATTAATAGATAGAAGTTCTTTGATGCTCAAAAGATGCTCGAACGTTTGTTACTAATTTTATGTATATATATTTTTTTATTGACTCCACATTTACATTACAATCTGTCCATGGGACAATAGGTAATACTGTTTGACACTATTTATAATAACAATGACAATGAAATGACACAGTGGAGTACTAACCCATTGGTAAGCCTCCTTTTAGATTAATATTTACATTTTTATAGGCAATTTAAATTTGTTACAATTTATTTAGAAAATCGATGGGGTAAGTCCATGGGATCACTTCTCTTTAGTCTTCTATCCTGAAGTTCGACCATTAGATCACACACTAATGGGTTGGGATGGTCCGCGAGTCTCAACTGATATCTTTTGCTCATAGAAGAAATGACGTCCTTTACACTATTAACTTGTAGGTCAGCACTAATAATATTATTTGGGACATACCAGGGGGCATCACAGATGCCACGTAAAACTTTAGATTGGAAACGCTGGATTTTTGTAATATTGGAATTACTGGCAGAACCCCACAGCTGAACACCATACGTCCATATGGGCTTCAGAATCGTTTTATACAACAGTAGTTTATTGTCTGTAGATAAGGGTGAATTTCGGCCCATAAGCCAGTACATCTTCCGATACACAAGTCCAAGTTGGAGGCGTTTGTACCAAATATGTTTGGCCCACGTCAGTCGACGGTCAAGGTGAAAGCCTAAGTATTTGACATTTTCTTGTTCTGGAAGGACGTTACCGTACATCATTACACCTGGGCAAGTCCCTCTCCTGAGGGTGAAGGAGATATGCACCGACTTTGTGGTGTTGGCTTTGATTCGCCAAGTCCTAAGCCAGTCTTCTATTTTATTTAGGTGACATTGTAATACTCGAGAGGCAAGATTTGGATCTTCACTAGAAGCCATTACGGCTGTATCGTCAGCAAACGTGGCAGACACTGTATTATTTGATTCTGGCAAGTCTGAAGTGAATAATAGGTACAGCGTAGGCCCAATGACACTACCCTGAGGCACTCCTGACAGTATGCATTCTAGGTTGGTATGTGTTTCTCCATATTTAACTAGAAAAAATCTGTTGGTTAGATAGGACTCCAGCAGACGACTATAGGGATGGGGTAGATGTTTTTTGATTTTATATTTCAGTCCCTCGTGCCACACTCTGTCGAATGCTTGAGAAATGTCAAGAAATGCAGCAGAGCAGTATCTCCTGTATTCCAGGTCCGCTCTAATCCTCTTCACAACCCGGTGCACCTGTTCCACCGTTCCATGACCCTGCCGAAAACCAAATTGGTGGTCCGGAATCAGATTTCCCTCTTGGAGGAGCGGTTTTAGTCTTTCCAGGAATAGCTTTTCGAATGTTTTTGAAATAATTGTTAGTAGGCTAATTGGTCTATAGGACGAATTCTCAGTTGGGTCTTTTCCTGGTTTCTGGATCACTATCACCTGAGCCACCTTCCACTGAGCTGGGAAGTAACCATACCGAAGAATTGCATTAAAGATTATTTTAATTAGTTTAAACCCATTTTCTGGTAGATTCTGTAGAATTTTACCTGTTATTAGGTCGTATCCAGGAGCCTTTTTTGGATTAATCTTCTTGAAAATAACATTTTTGATTTCGTTCATCCTGAACTTTGCAATTGGTAGATCCATTTGATAAGGGGCTTCAAGAAGTTGGTGGACAGGGTCTTCTTCTTCGACAGGGATTTCTCTTGGAAGAGGTTGGAAGACTTTAGCAAGATGTTCAGCAAAGGTTTTGGCTTTTTCTGAATCATTCCGAGCCCAATTAATATTACTAGTCCTAATGGGTTGACTTGCCTTTTGTTGGTTTTTTATTTTCCGCGTGACTTTCCACAAAGAGTAGTCGGTTGCTTGACTAGCTGTAAGGTTTTCTAGAAAATTTTTTACTCCTTGATTCTTGTTGTCGACAAGGAGTCTTTTTAATTGTTTCGTGGCTTCGTTTAAGTTAGTTTTATCAATTGGTGCATGTGTTAATTGCTATCGTTTCCTTAGTTTTCTCTTTTCTATTATTTTCATTTTTATGTGTTCGGGGCAATATCCGGGTTTATTAATATTTGAATTTGGCGGGGTAGCCCGCCATGATGCTTGTTGGATTGCTACTGTTAGTTGTTCTACAGCTCCATCAATTTCACTCTCAGTCTTTAATGGGATGTTGAGATTTAGTTTATGTGAAAGGCTGCTTTTAAATATTTCCCAGTTTGTATTTTTGTTGAATAGCGCAGGTGGGTTATTAATTTTAGAGACACATGCGTCTATGGTGACCAGGAGAGGAGTGTGATCAGATGATAGATCTAAACATGTTTCTAATTTTAGATAATTTTGCGAAATACCTTTAGTGACACAGAAGTCGATTACATCTGGGATCTTATTTCTGTCTGTAGGCCAATAAGTAGGTTCTCCTGTTGAGAGTTGCAATAAACCGCAGGTTTGCATTGATTGGTACAGCTGCCTGCCTCTGGGTGTTATTAGCCTCGAACCCCAATGTTTGTGCTTGGCATTGTAGTCACCTCCCGCAATAAAGCGATGTCCAAGCGAGTTGAAGAATGTGTCAAATTGATCTTTTTTTATAGCTAGATTTGGGGGGCAGTATACCGCCGAAAGGGTAAGTGGTCCCTGCCAGTCATCGATTACAACTGATGTAGTTTCTATATTCCTTTGGATCGTTTTCTCTATCTCGTGATGTTTTAGTTTGGTTTTAATGATAATTGCAGTACCCCCTCGCGCCGTACCATCAGGATGTTGGGTGTGATAGACAGTGAAGTTGGGAATTTTGATGTAGCTTTTGTTGGTCATATGTGTCTCTGAAATTAACAAGATGTCTAAGTTATGGTTTATTATAAATGTTTTGACCTCCAGTCCATGATTGACTAGTCCATTTGCGTTCCAGACCGCCATCTTTAGGGTTGTTAGATTTTTGTTTGAGGTTGTGTGTAGCATTACAACATTTTTGTTATCAGAGCAGTTAGGAGATCCATCATCTTATCCATCTTCTCCATCATTCTTGTCATCATTGTCTCCAGAACATTGTTTGATTGCTGTTGCGGGACAGCTAGATATTGAGTTTGTTTGGGAGTTTCTTGTAGCGTACTATTATTTTCTCTCGCCACCTGTGCATAAGAAAAACCAGGTTGGCGGATATGATTATTTGTACTTGCGATTTGCACAACTTGTCGTTCACGCAGTGGGGGGAACCTCCTTTTTTGTAGTTCTTTGTAAACTGAGCATCCTCTGTAGTTAGCTGGGTGATGCTCTTCGCAATTGACGCAGATTACTTGGTTGTTACGTTCCTTACGTGGACATTGTTGAGTAGCCTGATCTCCTGTACACTTCACACAGCGCGGATTATGATAGCAGTACTTATTTGTGTGACCAAACCGCTGGCACTTAGTGCACTGGGGTATATCTCGTTTAGGATGCGGGGGCTCAATCTTTACTATGGAGTTCAATAACCTCGTTACCTCATAAATGTCCTTATTATTTTGCTTGGACACCAGTTCGATGTTGAACAGTGGAAGACCTTGTTTTGTTTTATTATCGCGGATGTTGGAAACATTTACAACTTCATGTTCTAGGGCATTTATAGCTTTCTTTATTCGCTTTGTCTCAGTTGTTTGGTGAATATTTCGAAGAACCACGCGGAAAGAACGATTTTTCTTGGGTTGATACGTGTGAAATTTGGTATCTTTCTCGGTTAGGGTCTCCAGAATGTTGGTGCAATGCAAATCATTGTTAGGTTGAATCCTTACTTGGTCATTGTACATGATCTTCATGATGTATCCATTTTTTGCAGTTTCGTCTAAGGCGTTAGTTAATGGTTCAATGAGTTGCACTCCCTCGACATATATCGGAGGGGGCTTGACTATCTTCGTGATTGTTGAAGTTTTAGGTATTACTGCTTCTTCTCCTTCTGCATTTGCAGCTGCATCTAGGGCTGCATATTTATTGGTGGTGGTGATAACTGGTTCTGGTTTATTCAGCCAATAGTTCTTCAATGTACTCTGCTTATTTCTTCTAATATTTGATTCGGGACTGTCTCCTTTCCTTGTTCGCTTTCCGTATCCTACTGTTTTCCATCCTGTATTAGGATTTATTATTTGATGTTGGGGCAAAAATGGCCCTGGTTGAAAATTTTGGTTGTAGTAAACCGTTGGTTGTATCTGGGGTAGCATGACTGGTGTTCCCATCTGGTTTGTCTGTGGTGCATTGCCATGCATATCCACTTGGATTTCTCCACCCCCTTTGGGTGGTGTGCGATACATTTTTTGCGGTTTCACATTCTAACCTCACTTCTTGAAAAACTAGAATAAGATTTTATTGTCCGATTCTTGGAGTGAATAATACTCAATTAAGTATTTTACCACTATTTTTAGTTGTTAATCACTATGTCAGAAACTAAGAAATCTCGATTTACTGACTATTTTCAAATTTCCTATTAGCAAAAATTTCCAAATCAACATTCAGTTCTGTGCCAGTGGCGTAACAATTATTTTTTTTATGGATCAACTAAATTCAATTTTTTCTAATATGGACAAATGTAGATTTTTCCACCTTGCAAAAAGTGACTTCTTTAACTCATGTTAGAGGATTTTAAAGAAATTTTGAAGGGTTCATTAGAAAATTTTCCGGGAAATTTCACGTAGCGTAATTTTAAATTCTAAAGACAAAAGTTCACCCAAATATAAAATATAAAACGCTACAATACGTTTTAACAATGTTTTAACATTAAAACAAATGCTATAAATCAAATTGAGATTTTTAGTAATTATGTGAATTTATAAATTTTTACCTACACCTTGTTCATTATTTTCAGAGTTTCTGTGAAAACGGTTGGTTACCCAAAAAAATTTATTTGACGAAAGTTATAGCCCATTAAATTCCCTATCCGGTTTGGGCCGTTAGTTTTTCTCTTAGACGTTTCGTTTAAGAGATACGGGGTTCACAAGAAAATTAAAAAAAGAAAAACCTGAAGTTTTTAAACATTTTTTCCCTTAATTTAATTTATAACTCGAAATCCGTTGATTCTAGACGATAAGGGGTTATAACCTAATTTGTAGACAAGCGAATGATATTTAAAAAAGTTCTAATCCATTAACCTTAAAAAATTAATAATATCGGAGCTATGGCCGTTTGAAATCATAAATTCAAAAAATTGCTTTAAAGGGAGGTACCCCCCAAGGGTTTGGACTTGAGCAAAAATTTTATTTGAAAATTTGTCTTAGAAAAGTGTCCTTTATCACCACCTCAAAGGTTCTCCACGGTCACGGGGACACCCTGTATATAGATTATTAAAAATTATTTTAAATTATTAGAGATTATTTGAGATTATTCAGATTACTAATGATTATTAAATATTATGGGAGATTATTTGAGATTTGTAATAAATTATTTATATTTTGTACACAAGATTATTGAAGTGAACAACCCCTCAGGTTTACAAGCAAGTGACTTAGTAATAAAAATTCAAAAGGGTAGCAAAAAGTCTTATCAAGTATACTTTTTGGATCAGAAATTAATGCCGAGGTATCCGGTTCGATCCAAGCG
The DNA here is from genome assembly GCA_932274525.1 of Podabrus alpinus. Lineage (NCBI taxonomy): Eukaryota > Metazoa > Arthropoda > Insecta > Coleoptera > Cantharidae > Podabrus > Podabrus alpinus. Next base: position 87,906,085 of record OW026455.1, on the reverse strand, counting down.
AAGTAAAAATTTTATTATGGCCGTTCCTCTTCGGCAGGCAAAGTCAAATAATGGAAGTGTTATCTGTCTAGAAGAATGTTTTCAAAATTAAGTGTCCGTGGTTTGGAGCCCACGTTGAACTACGACTCATTAAAAATAGTTGATTTATTGAATATAAACTATTCAACAGTATCAAACAAGAATGGTTGTTTATAAGTCTATTAAATTCCCCCTTAAAATAGTGTCCTGCGTGATGTCCTTTTGTCTCTTTTAAACCATAATATATTTAAATTGGAATAGTAGTTACCGAGATCAATGCAGTTCTCGTTATTTTTTAATTTTGCACTCCCCCTAGGTAATCTTTTCTGCAGTTATTAGAATTAAATACATTTCATGACAAATACGTCCCTTTTGTATAAAAAATGCAATATTTAATTAGAAATGAAATTGCGTGCCTTAGTTTAAAATAGGGGTGGAGAATCTAAAGTCCTTGTAGCATTCATACTATTTTTCCTTTGATGACAAAGAAGTGGTGAGACTTTTAGTTTTCCAATTAAAACCTAAAGTTACTTTTCGCTTTAGCTGAGATTTGAACCCGTTATCCAACCGCATAGAAAATCTATGGTTTAACCGCGAGATTAACTTTAATACAGCCAAAGGATCTCAATTTGTTGTGGTATGGCCATCTGTAATGTGGCATTTAAACTCATTTTAAATTGACCCCCAGTGTCAAGAAAGATGTGACCTCAAAAATGTCTTGTAAATCAAACATACGCATGTCATCTAAACAACAACATTGATAAGCTTAAAAAAAATTAATCTATTCTAACTTAAGCATATGTTAAGGTTTAACAGATTTAAATTTTCTATGCTCATTAATTTATCTTATCATAAGTACCAACTAATAAGTGTAACGGCGCAATTTATTTATTATTGCACATATTTTACAATAATTAATCCGAATCATTATTTCTTTTTCGAAATTTAAGTATCGACTTGTAAATCTTTATATGCTTTAACTGAAACTAATTATTTTTGGACAAGTAAGTTTTAATCTCAATGATTTATTATTGTTTTACGATAATGCACGTCACATGACGCAGTACTTAATTTAAGTTGGCAAAATGTGGTACCATTTCGAATTCTTTTGACAGAAGCGGTTTTGAAATTTGTCTTTCTTTGTATTTTCTGTCAACCATGTTCTATGGTAAAATAAAAATAAATTAAAATAAAGCAGTAAAATAGGAGCTTATAATAATAACCTTGAGATTTTAATTTGATATTGTTCAGAGAAGGAAAACTAAAACTTAGAAAGCTCTCAAGAATAAACGTGCAATTTAGATTTTTCCAGATAAACTGTTACTCGTAAACTGACCTTGCAACGAGTACCAACTATATTTTATAATATGTAGTTTCCTTGATATTGTTTACTGCATTTACTTAAAGGATCTTTGTTCGAATTTAATGGAACAAATAAAGCTTTTTGTTATAATTTTTATAAAATATTGTACAATAGCCATAAAACTATTCTCGATAAATATTCACCTTGGGTAGGGGTAGGGGTTACTCTTTAAACTCAAGGAAATGCACAATGACCTATATCAAGAAACAAAGAGCGCACAGCTCGCAATTACTCTTTGTTGGTGTAATGGTTATTTTAAATTTTTATTTTGTAATTGAAAACATTTTAAAGGTGACAAATGAGTTGAGTGATTTGAGACATTAATTAACTTAAAAATATATAGTTAGTCTATTTATAAAGTCATTTCCACATTTCTAAGCTTGTTATGTAACAGCTTTTTCTACTCCCCTATTCAAAGAAAATATTTGCCTATATAAGTCCATTTGTTGGAATTAGTTACAAATCGAGAAACTCCAGTTTGTTGTCCGACTGCGCCAACTAAATAACTACTAATTAGATATTAGCGATTGAGTTACTAACATTTATTGATGTTACTTCTGGTTGAGTTGTTAAACGAAGTAAATAAAAACCGAATAATTCGATAGTTGCATTATAATAGCCCAACATGGGAAGGGCATCAATTTAAAAATCGTTCACATTAAGTATTAATAGATCTAAAGAGTCATTACGGGAAACAATAGATGATTGTCATTTCGCGTGATTGAAGTGTCGAGGGCTCATTTCAAGTACCAGTCGGTACTATTTCTGGTAATTTATTCAAGAGCGATCCTTAAATACAACATTAAAAATAACTAAATCCCATAAAGCGTTATGATTGATATTGACACAGAAATTTATTAATTTGGAACATTTACTTTATCATGTTTGTTGTTTTTATCTATATTTTTGTTGTTTATTTTTGGTAGCTAACCCAAAATTTATAAAATTAAATATTTAAGTGTAATTTGAAATTGAAGTCGGTACTTTATAAAAATTTACTTCTGCTTTTTAACAGTCATAATTTAAAAATGAATGACAAACAATCTTTATTTTAAATTTTAACAAATGACAAACGGGTTTAAATCCTAAAATAGCGAAAATTTTGCTCCGTATGGCTATTAGCACCTATTATTGTTAATGATAGAATGGGAAGAATTTCAGAAACATTAATAATCTTTGGTCATAATTGTAAATGATATTTTGTCTATTCTGTATGTTAAACTTACGGGCTATTTTAACGAATTCGGGTTACACCTGCAAGACGTAAACGTAAACCTGGGGAACAGTGAGACGCTGGTAACAGTGAGACATTTGAAATATTTTCTATTCTAATCCGCTCACACGGTGAATGAATAATTAGTATATTTTGCTTAAGATAAATGCAATCACATTTTTAAATTAATAACGAAGTTAGCATTTTTTTACTTTTGAAAATTTTGGCAAAATGGGTAAGAGTGAGACATTATTTAGACATTCTATTTCTTATTACTATTTTTTTAAAGATAACTTTGGTATACGTAAAGTTTCAATTTACCAGGATGCCTAGAAATTCAGCAATTAAAACTAATTTTTGAATATTTTCTGACAAAAGAATTATTACAAGTTGAAGAAATTTTCAAAGAACGAAGTATAAAATCTACGGCAAAACATGAGCATTTAATAACTTTTGATTCAATAGATATTCCCTGAAATCTTGCACTTAAGAGCGCGCTGCGGAAAGAGAGAGAGGGAAGCAGTAGATATGATGTTGAAAGAAGCCTCTAATCTTTTGTAGAAATTTAAAAAACTAAACGTCGTATCAATGTAATTCTTTTTTTATATTAATAAGAAAAGACTATTGAAGGCAATAACCAATTTTGAGCGCTTTAAATTAAAAGTAAATAGGTTAATTTAATTTATGAAAAAGGACAATTTTGAATTTTTATGACAACCGATCTTAATGAAACTTCGTTATTGCCTTCTGCAGATCATTATAAGGACAAAACCTGATTTTGAAGCGATTTCATCATCAATTATAGAAACCTTATACAAAACTTATAAATCAAAAAGTGCCCTTAGTGGAGTTTTAAACTATATAAAATCAACTTAATGCACAAAGGGTTCAAGGCTTCCCTTAGAGATGACACAAATAAATTTTAAAAATTTTTTAAATTTCTACAAAATATTAGAGGCTTCTTTCAACATCATATCTACTGCTTCCCTCTCTCTCTTTCCGCAGCGCGCTCTTAAGGGTCGTCCGCAAATTTTTCCGACTTTTCAACTTCGCATAAAGGCCTCATTAAAATGTAAGCGTATACTCATACGATATGTTTATATTGTCACGCCATATATACCTTTAGCAAAAATGTCCGATTTTTTTATGGTTAGAGTAAATCTCCACGGTTTTCCTTCTTTTTTCCAACAATTATTTATCCACTGCTGGATGTAGCCTCTCCCCATCAAGGGAGAGGATATGGCTATACCGTACAACGCTGGCCAAGTGCGGATTGGTAGGGGAGCAGCGACCAGCGGCGTTATTTTTAAATTCGTCACTACGCGGTCATCCATCCAAGTGCATACCGCTTGACGTTCCATAATCTAATGACCACAGATATTTGCATTGCGCTACGTCGCTGCTCTTTATATTGTTTTCCTTCTTACCTGATCTCAACTAAATAAAGGGTAGACCACCTGTTGGTTTATTTTTGCAATTGCTGTTATTAAAACTACACCGTTCTATATTTTTCAATGGTTGCTTTATTGAAGAGAGTACACCTTCCGATTATTTATCGAAAACAATTTCATTCAAATGACTGACCTTGTTAACCCAATTTCGTAGTAATTTGTCGATTGTTTGCCGCTCTATTTCGCGAATAGCTCGATGGATGTTTTCCTCAAGTGCGTCAATTATTTATGTATCATTGGAGTAACAACGGTCTTTAATATTTATCCATAAAAAAATTCCTACGACATCAAATCGTAACTACGAGATGACCAATTAACGTCTCCAAAACGATGAATAACACGGTTGCCGAATTTAGTGCGCAAAATATCTAAAGTTTCACGCCACGTGTGGTACGTTGCGTCACCTTATTGATGGAACCAAAGCTCGCCTAAGTCCAAATCGTTCAATTACGACCACAAAAATCAGTTATCATGCCCCTGAAATGCACTCTGTTCACCTTAACGCTGTTTCCTGCTTCATTTTCAAAGAAATATGGACCAATGATATATGCCACCATTCTGAAATCCATTCTAAAAAGTTCCTCTTTGGGAATGTATTGGGTTCTCAATGACTACGTGTGGATTTTCAGAACCCCATATTTTACAGTTTTGCATTTTGACATAACCTCCTAGATGAAAATGAATTTTGTCCAAAAAGATGATTTTGCGACCAAAATTGTTGTCATTTTCCAACTTATTTAAAGTTCACACAGAGAAGCTATAACGAAGCGGATGGTCAGTTTTCTTCTATTCTTGAGTGAGTTGTATAGTATATTTCACTTTAAATGGAATTAAAAAAAGTCATAGCATCAAATTACGTTGATATAAAAACGTACAAACTATGCGACGAAATATAATATAGAGATAAGATAACGTATATAACAAGATAACGAATGCATTGCTAAAGGCACGTATTCAGGAAATTGTAAAACTTTTAAATTGAAAGAATAAAATACAAGAACTCAAAATAAAATAGTATAGCACAAAGTGTACCGAACTCCTACACTGTATAGCAATTACTGTGCACCTGTCTTATCGCAATAATTTGCATAGTTTTACAATGGTTGTACGTTCTTATATGAAAGTGATATGATTCTATGACTTTTTTTAATTCCAATTAAAGTGAAATATACTATACCTTCTAATCAAATAATCTCAGGTCTTTATGCAGTATTTTTCTCATATACTCAACTGGTGTTCAGTTGTTGAACTCTGTGACTAGTTAAGATTTTTGGGCTGTTACGCACACATTTTCGTGCAAGAGTAGCAATTCCTTTGCCTGTGCGCGCCGGATAAGCACGCGAATAGCTTTTGTTATCTACAAATATGCCAGTTCACGAACTTTCATTATGAATGTTCTTACACCAACTTACAGTAGCTTTATTTCGGCAATTTTTTTTAATTTCGCGCAATTACTGCAACACAACACTCACTGTCGAGAAAACTAGACGTTTATTATTATTATCTAACCATCTACTACGAGATTGTCTTGGTTGTGCGGCCTAAAGGCCGCACTGATTAGCTTTACAGGCACAAAGATACACATAAGTTCGCAACAATTTACCAATTTTACAAAATTATTATTCAATATTTTAAAATAAAAAATCACGATACCAATTTTTGATTCGTTACCTGAGAAACGAAAAATGTATAAACAAAATTAAATTGTCTGAACCGATGATATTAAGGACTGCTTACCAGTTACCATTGGAGTTTGAGTGAAAATTTCCTGGATAAGCAGGTATTTTATTATTATCTTAGGATAATTAATTGTGTTAATATAATTTTTCGCTTTTCAGTCTTCTGTTTGCGCATTTCTGTTAAAATATTTGCTGCCAAATATAAAAACAAAAATTGGGAGTTATAAGGTTGCGAGTGCGCCATAATTGCTCCTTAAGGTCTGGAAGCTGGACTTCGACGAGTGGGCCCATTCTTCGCTGTTTGGCGACTGTGAGAAGTTCCCTACTAAAGGAGTAAAGGGGTAAGTACTCATTCCATATACTCCCCTTTTTTTTAAATTTTGTTAACGTGACACCCTCAGAGTACGAGTGGTGTTACAAGTTTAGGCTATTATGAATTTCGATTTTTACAGTAATATAACGTTGCAAAATATTTTTAATTTTATTATATTTATTTATAATATTTTTACATAAAATTTTTATTTGTAGTTGACGTCTCCCTTCAATTATTTTGCAAGCCATTGAGAAATAAGTAAAAAAGGACGATGTTCGAAGGACAGAGGGATTGCCTTGGTGGACACAATGTACAAGGTGATGGCAAAAATTATTAAAGAACGCATTGAGGTATACACAGAAAAAGTAATAGGAGAATATCAGGCAGGTTTTAGAAGAAGTAGAGCCACCACTGACCATATCTTCACAATTAAAGAGATACAAGCTACATGCCATGAGTACAAGATACCACTGCATGTTTTGTACATTGACTTCAAACAGGCATATGATAGAATAGATAGAGAGACATCGTATGAAGCCATGAAAGAGCTTAAAATCTCCGACAAGCTTATACGACTGACAAAGATGACTATAAAGAAAACTACAAACAAGGTATATGCTAACGGATTCACCTCAGCACTCTTCCAAGTTGCGAACGGTTTAAGACAGGGGGATCCCCTGTCTGCTCTGCTTTTCAATATAGCACTCGAAGTTGTAGTCAGAAGATCTAAAGTAATCCAAACTGGAACGATCTATAATGGTAACCACCAGATTCTGGCATACGCCGACGACCTCACATTAATAGCAAGATCTCGAGAAGAACTGTGCAAAGTGACGGAAAGCATGATACGAGAGGCAAGAAAGATGGGCCTAATTATGAACCAACAAAAGACTAAATATATGGTGATGGGATACGTCGGAGAAGGCGGGGAAGCAGGAGGGTGTATGGAGGTGAGGTCCGAGGGGAGTGAGAGGTTTGTGTTTGAAAAGGTATCAACGGTTACGTACCTGGGCATCCAGATAACTGACAAGAGCGAAGAAAACACTGAGATAAAGGCAAGAATGACAAGCGCAACAAGAAGCATCGGAGCAATGAGACAAGTGCTAACAGCGAAAAATGTCACCAGAAGAACTAAGTTGCGAATATATAAAACAATCATCCGACCAACACTTTTATATGGTTCGGAGACATGGACAATGAATGCCACCGATCGAAATAAAATCCGAGTGTGGGAAAGGAGAGTTCTCAGAAGGATTTTTGGTGGAGTGAATACGGAGAACGGATGGAGAAGAAGAACAAATGAGGAGGTAATGAACCTATTTGGAGAACCTGACATAGTGGCGGTTGTACGTGCGAACAGAATCAGATGGTTGGGACACGTGGAAAGAATGTCGGCTGAGAGAATGCCAAAGATGGTACTTAGGAGAGGCCCAATTGGAGCGAGAAGACAAGGAAGACCAAGATCCCGATGGAAGGATGCGGTGGAGAGAGATTTGAGGGTGGGGGAATGGAGGAGGAAGGCGACGGATAGAGAAGCATAGAGAAGAATCGTTGATTCAGCCCTGGGTCTACAAGGCCCGTAGCGCTTTTGTATATATATTGTGGTGTTCCGTTCGTTGAATTTGAAGCCACGACAGATATAAATTTTGAAAGAATTAATTTTTTAACCTTTATTTTCTCGTCACACTTAAAATTCAGTTTTTTTTTTATAATATGATAACTTTTGTTTTGAAATAATTCAATTCTTCAATTTTATTAATTTTTTTTTGTTTAATAAAATTTTTTTACAATACAAAATATGGGTTAGTAAATAATTATGTTCATACATAAAGAAATTAATTGCACTTCTATAATAATTGTTCAGTAGATAAAAAAAAGTCATTCAGTTTACTAATACACATGTGATTGAATAATGTTTTGTAGTAATAATTTTCACTGGTTTAATGTTTCAAAAAAAATGCTAAATACCTTGTCTTTGTTTTGAATTTTGTTTATAACACTCGATAAACACACCAACTTCATATGTAGGTTGATTTCCAATTTTCCAAACCAATTTTTCATGAACCAAATCCACAATAGTTGAATTTTGCAAATAATTCGTGATTAATTTTGCAACCATCAAATTTCACCAACATTGACCACTTTTTATTCCTCTTACTAGTAATTTTCTTAACTTTCCACGTCGGAAAACCATTTAAGGGATCCACTTCGTATTCCACTTAGAAAAATCCGCTTTTTTAAAAATTAATCTCATCGATTGAAAAATCACCGTTTGATCTCTTGTTCATTTCAGAACGAATACGTCCATGCCAACTTTGTAGCTGAAATTTCTTTATCACGCGTGTGCAATTTTTGATTCAGGTCCTCTGATTGGTTGATTTGGTTGATTTTGGCTCATAATTTCAAAATGTGTCCGGTAATGGACGTAAACGAAACTTTGCAAATCTTGTGAGTGTCAGTTCGCGCACTTATGTTTTTTAAAACTCACGCATGACTTTAAACACATCATTTTTAATTTAAAATTTTTATAATACAAATAATATTTTTGATTCATTTTAATAAAAACAAATCTAGTCCTTTTTGGAACATACTCCAGACTTTTAAATTTAATAAATTTGAAGAATTATTTTGTTAAATTTTATTGACCATAAAAGATTTTTGGTGCATAACGAAATTATAAATTTGACATGGTAAAATTATATTATTAAATTTTGAATTTATTTTTATTGAAAAATTTTTGTAAATTGTAATTTTGTTGAAGACAGTTCAATATATATAATATTTTTACATAAAATTTTTATTTGTAGTTGACGTCTCCCTTCAATTATTTTGCAAGCCATTGAGAAATAAGAAAAAAAGGACGATGTTCAAAGGATGTCGTTGAGGACCAACTCCTGGAAGGGGATTACGCCTATGTATGCAAGGTGATTGATCTATCCCATAAACAGAATTTTGGAGGTTTTAGAGAACGATTAAGACTCATAAAGGTTGTCCAGCCAACAAAGAGGAAGAATTAAAAAAATGATTTGCTAATCTTTCAAATTTGAATTATAAGTGGTTTACACAATAATTATTTTCTCAAATGCAAGTAAACAGGTAATAACCATTAGTAATATATGTTTACATAACGACTAACAGCATTTAATATTTTGGTGATAGCATCTGATAATAGGATACCCTACCATCTGATAATAGGATACTTTTAATGGCTGATTTGTAATCAAGTACATATGAATAATTATGGTAAAGTAAATATCAATAAATGAAGTTTTCTATAGAAAACCGGAAAGTTAATTCTATTAAGGTTAAAAATCATACTCTAATAAACTCTTTAAACGTTTGTAAAGTGAATTTTCTTTGCACAAGTTATTTCAGTTAGTACTGATTGAATTTTAATTGCTAATAAATTAGTAATGTGTGCAGATCGATGAATTAATAAAATGCGATTAATGTTTATGATAAGTTATAATGCTGAAGTAACTTTATGTTGTCTATGTACTATGTACTTATTTATTTTCTTTGTGACGATAATTTTAAACACGCGCACGACATAAAACCAAGTGTTTAATAGTTAAAAAAAATTATAAGCTAATATGAACTTTATTAACATTGATTAATGTATTTATATTATACAACATTATGTATTAAAATTAAACTTAAAAATTATGATTTATTAGGAGCAAAATGGTTTTAAAATGTTCACTCGAAGCTTTATTAATATTTTGTCACTTTTTAATGTTATAAAACCTAAACGAGCTTTAAAGAATGCATACTGCAGATGCAATAGTCATAAAAGATAATTTTACGATAAACTTCTGTGCAGTGCATTATTTATATTATTTTTTAGATTACCAACCAGAAAAAACGAATTCTTTATGGTACGCGCTTCATGTGCACACACATTATTCATTATTAATATACTGCTTCCTAATTCTTGATTACATCGAGACCGAGTACACTTGAAAAAATATTAAAATTTTATTAGTGTAATTGTATATCAACTTACTTTTAAATTTATTAATTATATTTTTTATTTTGGTACTTGAAACATTTTCAATTTGAAAGTGTGATTATAGTTATTCATTTCTCATTAATGTGCATTGAGGCCCGAATGCATACACGTTTTACAAAATGAAAAAATCATTTAAGTAGCGTAATATTTAGTAGTCAGTAATAAATTATTATAATTATTCATTTATAATACTTGAATAGAATAAAGATAAATGCATTTTGTTTTCAATGATGCTTTAAGAATTAAATAAGCTTTGAAATGAGATATGTTTCCATTAAGAATTATAAATAGCGACCAAACGCTTATCGTGATGCATTTGTACCATTTTTACGTTAATTAATTTGTTTTAAACTTCCATTTGCGGTACTCATACAAGGGTGGTATTTTTAAAAATTAATACAGGTAGATCCCATTAACAGCTTCTCCGACCAACGCGAACTGATGCATTTTTAGAATACTTTTATTTTTATAGTTTTGAATTTCTCTAATAAAAATTTTACCTCAGTTTACGTAAATCTCTTTTGAAAAATTTAAAACATTTTATTTAATAATTGGTATTGCGTTGATGATGGTGATGGTAAACTTAAGACAACCCTGGAGGAGCGAGATATTTCAAAAAACTAATGAAGAGAGATGGAGCGGATGGAACGTCTCAGCCAGAAACCCCATATACGACACCAGAGATAGAAGAGACAACAAGGCAACTAAACGGGAAAATTGATACGGGTTACAGAATACTAATACCAAGAAAGCGAAAAAGGAAAGAAAACAAAATAAAGATAGGCACTTGGAACATCAGAACATTGCTGAGGCCTGGGAAGACAACGGAGGTTGCACACGAACTCATAAGGTATGGAGTGGACATAGCCAGCGTTACAAGAACTAAGATGGAAAGGACAAGGTGAAATAATAAAGAAAAACTACACTATGTTTTACTTAGGCGAACAAACACAGGGAAGAAATGGCACTGGCTTTATAGTAACGAAAGACATGGTAAATAGAGTAATGAGATTTAAAGCAATCAACGGAAGACTCGCATATTTGAGAGTAAATGCAAAGACAAACCTGTCAATCATAAATGGATATGCATCGACAGAAGATAGCTGCGATCAGATGAAAGAGGAATTTTATGATGACATGGAAAAATTATGCGAAAGTGTACCTAAACAAGATATACTGATCATACTCAGAGACTTCAATGCTAAAATAGGGAAGGAGGACTATATAAGATCAGTGGCCGGAAAGCACACCATCCATGAGAAAACGAATGACAATGGGGAGAAACTATGCAACGCAGCTGCAGCACTAAACACCGTAGTTTGCAGTACAAAATTTAAGCATAAGAAGATGCACAATGTGATATGGGTCTGGCCCGGTGGAAGGGGTGAAGACGGAAACCAGATCGACCATACATATATTGGTGTCAAAGAAGAGAGAAAATGTAGTTGAGGACGTAAGAAAGTATAGAGGAGCAAATGCTGACACGGATCACTACCTGGTCGTGGCAAGGATTAAACAGAAAACAACGTAAAACTTTACATCGGATAATAGCAACATCACAACAAGTATACAAACAAGCGCGAAAGCAGTGTTGGGATATAGAGAGAGAAAAAAATCCAAAGAATGGTACGACGACGACTGCGTAGAGGCCAGTGAGAAAAAAAAAGAAGGAAGGTTAAAGTGGTTACGAACAGGAAGGCATGAAGACCTGGATAAATACAACAGAGATATAAAAGAAACAAACAAACTGTTTAGAGAGAAAAAGAATGAATGAATAATGAAGAAAATGACCGAAATAGAGAAAGTAACAGAGTCAGTAATAAGAAAATTTTTTACCAGTTAATAAGAAATGAGAAAGGAGAACACAAAGTGAAGGCAAGAAACATGAAAAATGAAGAGGGAAACATTGAAAGCGACCCAGAAAAAATTAAACAGATATGGGCTAAACACTTCCAGAAATTACTAAACAACCAACAAGAAATGGAAAAATATGAAATAAACGACACGGATAATGAAGAACAGGTAACAATGCCAACCAGTGAAGAAATAATGGACATCATAAAGAGAATAAAGAATGGAAAATCACCTGGGCGAGATGAAATAGAAATCGAGCTGATTAAGAACGGAGGAGGTGAGCTATGCGAGAGAATATGCAGGATGGTACAAAGAGTATGGATGGAGGAGATTATGCCAGTAACATGGAGGGAGAGTGTTATAATCCCATTGAAAAAGAAGGGAGATCCAGAGCACTGTACAAATTACAGAGGAATCACTTTGCTTAACACGTCTTACAAAGTATTATCAACAGCGATACATAGAAAATTGAAACAGTTTACAAAAAACAAAATAGGAAACTATCAGTTTGGGTTCACAGAAGGTCGGTCGACAGTGGGAGCTATACATGTCCTTAAGCAAGCAATGGAAAAAGCATCCGAATATAATATGGATTTATATATACTGTTTGTTGATTTTCGACAGGCTTTCGATAAGGTGAACAGAAACGAGTTATTTAGAGCAATGAAAGAAATGAATATACCAGCAAAAATTATAAGACTCACAAGGATGACACTCGAGCACACAACGGCATGCGTGAGAACATCATCTGGCGAAACGGGACAAGTTTGAGGTGAACAATGGAGTCAGGCAAGGAGACGCGCTGTTGGCGACCCTGTTCAATATAGTGTTAGAACAGGTGATTAAAGGAATGGATGTAGGAGGAACATTAGCAACAAGAGAAGGACAGGTGATAGCATATGCAAACGACGCCCTCATAATGGCCAGAACACACAAAAAATTGATAGAACTATTCAAAGACATGGAGAGAAGAGCAAAAACGATGGGACTCTTAGTAAATTACAGTAAAACCAAGTATATGAAGTGCGACAAAAAGATAACACATATTAGAAATAATCTGTTAATAGATAATGAGACCATAGAAGAAATAGAGAGTTGCAACTACCTAGGAATTCATGTTAATAGGAATAATAATCGAGACCACGAAATAAGAAAAAGGATACAGGCAGGAAACAAAGCCTACTACGCAAATAAAATCATGCTGAAGGACAGGAATTTGAAAATAAAAACAAAATTGACAATATACAGAACAGTAATAAGACCAGTTGTGATGTATGCAGCAGAAACACTGTACCTGTCCAGATCAGATGTGAGGCTATTGAAGGTATTTCAAAGAAAGGTGTTCCGAACCATCCTGGGAACAAGAAGATCCGAGAATGGAGAATACAGACCATGGAAGAACTGTGAACTGGAGGAAGAATTTAGAAACGAGGACATAACAAAATTCGCTAAGTCGCAGCGGATTAGATGGTTTGGCCATATTATGCGAGAAGACAGCAATTCGATTATTAAAAGATTAACGTTATGGACACCAAAGGAAGATAGAACGAGAGGAAGACCCAAGATAAGATGGTGGGATCAGGTGACAGGCGACCTGAGACTCAAGGGGGTTAACGACTGGATGACGAGGGTTCAAGACAGAAAAGCTTGGAGGAAAGTCGTTGCAGAGGCAGCTGCGCATCCAAAAATGTAGAGATAGTGCATAATGTTTGTAGGAAATAGAACGTATTTGAAATAATTGAAACATGTTATATGGGGACTAATCCACCCCTTCAAAGGGATCCTGGAACCAGGATAGCTATATTCGCTTAGAATGTAAAAGCTGTTAATAATAATAATAATTGCTTTGTATCGCAAACATTACAGTCGCCATGTCAATATTTCTTCACCGTGTAGACCTAGAAATAAAATTTTGAATTGGCCCCCTATTTTTGAAAAATTAAAAATTTATTTTATTCAATTTATATTAAGCTCAAATTACTTTTTGGCTTGTAGCCGTGCTGAAAAATAGTGGTAAACAGCGATTTATCTTTCACAAACTAATGACATTGCTGCTGTATTCACAATCAGAGATGGTGATCCACATGCAAGAGCTACAATTCGTCCCCCCCATCGCGATTTTGAGCATCAATGAGCTTTAATTTTAATCATTTGTACCTTAAAGGTTTTTAATAAAAATTCAATTCTTTAGAACCATTTTGAGAGGGGCTATAGAAATGCTTTTTTTATTAAAATAAATACCAATCGATCAAGAATCGTTTGAACTCCAATGAGCTTCAATTTCCATCGTTTGTACCGCAAAGGTTTTTAATAAAAATTCAATCCTTTATAAAAATTTGGGAAGGGCTATAGAAATGCATTTTTGAAGAGGTGATTTTGACGTGAATAGGTCTATAAAATCGGTAGCGTGTTTGAAAATTTAATAAAAATATGTAACGAAAATTGTGTGTGTGTACGAAAAGTGTAGAAATGATAAATTTCGAATTGTCATTATTTAGCAAAAGCTTGGAAGTTGTTTGCATGTTTTCAAATGGATATTATCCAATCAGTAGACCTGAGCGAAAACGGGTATCCTGCGACGACGTATTCACGTTAAACCATGCGGCCATGTCCCCGAACATAGCCTATTTTTTTTAATAAAATAAATACCAATCGATCGAAAATCGTTTGAGCTCCAATGCGCTTCAATTTCCATCGTTTGTACCCCAAATGTAAAAAAGTTATAGCCTTTCAAAGATTGCGAAATAGTAAATTTTAAATTTTACCAACATCGTTCCGAGCAAGTAGCACGCAGAATTTTAGTGCTGCTGATAAGAATTAAAATAGATTTTATATTTTGACATTAAAAATAAAAACGGAAAAATATGTCGCGCTCTGGATCCAGCTTCCGTAGCTACCCGTAGTAGCATTCAACGACCTTAAGATTTACTTCAGGAAATTTGGGTTGTTACCAGTGGTGGCTGGCATGGGGAGGGCGATGGGGCGCCGCCGTCCCAAAATGGCAACCGAGAAAAATTTTGTTTAATTTTACCACCCCAGGAGTCCACACAAATTTATTTTATTCGCTCCCCCTTCCAAACGATTCACTTAATTAAACCAATTAATATTGGCCGGACAGTCCAGTATCTCGTTTATGTCAAGAAATGAATGGGACATACAGTACATACCCCCCCCCCACCCGGGTTAAAATAATAGTACAGGGTCTACCAATAAGAAGTTTGTTTTTAAATTTTAAAAGAAACACACATTTTGTATGAAAATTCTATAATTTATTTTGAAATATGATGTAGAGACTTGAAAATTTATGAGTGAAAAATAATATCAGGCAAATGTCCACCACGACTATTTGCAGACGTCAATCCTTTTAACAAAGTTTTCAAGGACATTTCTGCATAAATTTCACGGATGACGTCTTCGATATTGGTTTTGAGCTCTTGAATTGTTTGTGGATTATTCTTATAAACATTATCTTTCACATATCCCCACAAAAAGAAGTCTAACGGCATTAAATCGCAAGATCTGGATGGCCAGTTGACATCACCAAAAACCAGCACCATGTTCAGAGATCCAATCAGCAAATCTACGACGTTGAGAATGATCTGTTGGCTTTCATTCTTGCACCAGTTGAACCTTATAAGGCTTTAGGGCCAAATCATTCCGTAAAATTTGCCATGTGGTCATTGTGGATAGGTCCAATTGTTGAGAACGTCGTGAAACCGTTAAATTTCGGTCTTCTGCAACACTCTCACTTACTGCAGCAATATTTTTGGTTGAACGGCTTACACGAGCACGTATTTTTGTGGTTACGTTTGTTACTGAACCGATGGACTCAAATTTTTTCACTAACTTCGCAATGGCAGTCTCCGATGGCCGATCTTGATGACCAAAAATATTGCAAATTTTACGAAATGTATAGTTTTCACCGAACTACCATTTTCATAATGGATTTTAATTATTTTTATACGATTTTCGAGCGAAATTAAAGACATTATAACAAATTCTGAACTTTCTACTGTGCATATGTCAAAAAACTGAATGACAGAACTCTCAACATAACCTAATTCTACCAAATTTAAAAATAAACTTCTTATTGGAAGACTCTGTATAAAATAAAGCTTTTTTGGAATTAAATATTATTTTCTAACAAATAAATAAATTTATACGTTTTCTTTCTATTTAAATTTTGTTCGCTCCCATTGGAAGAAGTCACGAACCGCCATTGATTAGATGGATAGCTGTAGAGAAGCTTCGGAACTGCGGTCATCCGATTTTCAAATTCAGCCAAGATTATTTTAAAAATGTTGCTTTTCTAAATAAGTAGGGACTAAATTATTGTAAATAGAAGCCTATTTTCACCTTATTATACCATTAATCCATATAATAGGATTTTAAAATTCCAGTAGCGCCATATTTTATTAAAATGTGAATAATCTTAATAATAAAGTTGAGCGGGTGTTTAGTGAGATGAAAAAGCACTTAAATGGTAGAAATTGATAAATCGGTGACGTAAACAGCTTTTAAAAGCTAAAATATATAGAAATTATTGATATCGTGTGTACTTACTAATGTTTTTTTTATAAGAATCATGAACTTTTACGCATTACCACTCATAATAGCTGATTACTGTTTAAATGGATTTCTTATCTCAGAAATACATAAGTTATACTGATACATTATGTTAATACCTATACATAAGTATACTATAATTAACAATTTTTATTTTACGATAATGGAGATTAGTGCAAAATGATCTCTTTAGGCTTTATAATATAAAAGTTGATTGACATTTTAAGTTAACAAGTAAATAAGCAAAAATCCATTAAAAACATTTTCAATTTTTGATAGATCTTTGCGAAAGCTTTCAAAGATGAATAAAAATTAATAACTGTAAGTAAAGGAGATGCTTTTTATCATCTTTGGTTATTGTTCAATATATAAGACATATAATAAAATATTTCCATACAAATGAATTTTCAAGCCTAAAAAATACCGCTTTATCAAGAAATTCATTTTGAATATTTTGTGATCTTCTATAAAAGCATATCCGGAATTACTTTGAGCTTGGTTCATTACATAAAGCATTATTTAGAATTTGTGTTTACCTTAAAGGCCTCATCTCGTTTGTTCTAATCCAAAAGAACATTAGGTTATTGAAAGGCATCCGCGACAGGGGAGCTTCGCTCTCAGGATTAAATTTTACATGTGGATTGACAGTAATAACAATGCGTTTCGTTAGAAATGAGTTCTTATAATATGGATATCTTTGATGTTCGTATTAACAAACCGGAAGTATGCACATCGTCCTCATATTTACATCTACCTTTTCCCAAAAGAATTTTCCCTATTTTCATAACAATTCTTTATCACTCGTATATTTTTTCTTTTAAAATATTTCTGCATTCATATATTTATATTATACCTACTTGTAATACATAATGTGATCAAGTAATTTTATGATCAACCTCATCTTAATTTCGCTTTTTCAAAAAATATCCATCCAATTAATAGTAAATGCTTAGGCTGTAATTGAGTTAACGGTTTTTTGATATATAATAATTTTATAAATTAAATTACTTTAATAATTACCATGCATAATTGCATATATTATTACTAACATTAGATTCATATAATAATTATATCGTTCTATTAAGGCGAAGAAAAGAAACAACTGGATAAATGATTTAAAATATGAGTGTTAATCTTCTTGAACAAATTAACTTTTTAGCCATCTAGAATGTGTCTGATGCGGTTGATCACACCTCATACAGCATGGGGATTAAGCAAAACAGAGCGTTCTACAACCAATATACTGATCTGCTAAGACAAAAGGTCCTATCAACAAATCAAACATTTTGATTTAGCACTAATGGATATTTTTCACATAGGACAATAATTTTAGGCGTATATTTATATGTTAGAGTTAAGAGAGGACATTCTAACTTAATTAGTACAACGATGGAAAACATGCCAATTATTACATATATGCCATAAAGTGAAAAATACAAAATTTGCAGATAGGACCTCTTGTCTTAGCAGGGTAGTATAACACTCACGAAACTGTAGAGCAAAAGTGATCATATTGGGTTGATGTATAAGTTCGTAGCGTGTTTTACATTTAAAATTTATTTTTTTCATTATAAAATATACATAAGGTAATCAATAATATATTCTCCCCTGCATTGTTTATAATTGACTCCCAACGTTTTGGCAGTTTTTTGATTACACGCCTGAGGAAATCCGGTGGTTTGGAGGCGAAGAAGTCGTCGAGCCAGTTTTGAAGAGCAACGTCGTTATTAAATGAGATTCCGCGGATAGAGGATTGGATAGAGAGCGGAAAAGATGAAAATCCGATGGAGGAATAATCCGGAGAATAGGGAGGATGTGGAATAACCTCCCAACCCAAAAATAGCTGCTTTTGTAATGTTAGCAGTATGAGGACGGTGGCGTTATCATGCTGGAAAACCACTTGATGCCGTCTTGTCGGGCGTTTTTCTTGAGTTGTAGCCTCCAGGCGACGCATTTGTTGACAATAAACCTCAGAAGTGATGGTTACATTCCTCGGAAGCAATTCATAGTAAATGACGCCTTCTTTATCCCACCAGATGCACAACATTACCTTGGGTGGATGGGCACCAGTTTTTCCACAAAGATTTGCTTGTTTGTTAGGGCTCAGCTATTCCTTTCTGTTCTTGATGTTGATGTAAAGGCATCACTTTTCGTCACCAGTAATAATTTGGGACAAAACCGACCGATGTTGTTGACGAGCTAAACGATGACCAGCAAGCAAAAAAGCACAGATGGTAACACGCTGATTTTTATTATTATTGCTCAAAACGTATGGTACCCAAACACCCAACTTTTGAACTTTGCCCATGGAATGCAAATATCGTACGATAGTTGATTGGTCACAATTCATCATATTACCCAATTCCCGAGTTGATTGACGTGGATCATCACGAATTGAAGCATTTAATCGATCTTCATCAAAGTTGGATGGTCTCCCTGAACGTGTGAAATCATTCATATCAAAATGCCCCTTTTTGAAACGGGAAAATCATTTCCATGCAGTACTAAACCTCAAGATAAGCCCCAAGCTAAGCCTCAACCTAAGCTTTTTAACTAACCCTGCCATTTGAGGGCTTTCTGGATAGAATAAATGTGGACCAGGGAATTTGTAAACATTCGTCAATGCTTCGACTGTATGCGATTCGGCCACACCAAAGAGTTCTTTGCGGAGGGACTGACGTAATGTTCCCATTGCGCTGGTGATCACCTTACAACGACGACTCGATAACGTAAATGTACAAGCTGCAGCGCCGTAGCAAGGGTGAGGGGACTGAGGTATTTGCCTCAGGCGCCAGCAATGGGGGTGCTAAACCTTAACAAATTTTCAAAAAAAATGAGACAGACGAAAAAAGTCTCAATCCTGAGAAAGCCCCAGGGTTTTATCTTTTTATAGGAAAACTATTAAAGGAACTTTCAGAAATTGATAAGATTTAACACATAATAGTATAATGTAGTTGTTAGATGTTATTTTGTGCATCCAACAGAAGACAATAAGGTAGCTGAAATTATAATGATGACTAAAACCGAGAAGCCAACTGAGGCAGGCTTCCATATGGAGTAAATTGGGACTATTTTGTTTATCTCCATAAATGAAAGAGTGGAGATAGCAGGAATAATAATGTTTAACGCATTGAAGAACACATTTGTTGGTAAGCATGAAACGTGTCAACATTGACATTATGTCAAAGTATATTTTTTGCAAATATACAAAACTTGAAAGTTTGGAGATAAAAAATATACAAAATGAGAGATGATAAAGCATTGAACAGATCTGGAAGCAGCGCTGTAGCAAGCTTTTCTGGCGCCTGAGGCAAATTTGAATATATGCGCCCCCCCCCTAAATATTCTTATCATTTTTAAAATTTTACACTATTATTTATTGGGTTTTGTCAAGGTTTAGCGCCCCCATTGCGATCATCCTTGATACGACGTTGGCTTAGAGCTTAGAGTAATGAAAACAAAAATGGATGCTTATCAGGAAATCATTTAGGCTGCTGGGACCAGGGGGTCTGGGGGTTATGGAATACCCCTCCCCCCAGGTACACTTAATTTATTGCGAAAGGAAAACTTTCACAGTTACGTCCCTCGGTATTAAGAAGAATGGTACTGGGATAGTTATGAAAAATATCATCTGCTGCCCTCCCCTCTCCCGGATTACAAACGAAAATTGCAAAAGATTAAAAGAAAAATAATAAATTTTGATGGTTCTGAATAATGGCAAGTGTACCTGGTACCCTGGTCCCCCCCAGACCCCCCGGTCATGCAATATCGATTTTTATCGTTGGGAACTTCTGAAGATCTTATATAAAATTCGTATCGTATGTCAGAATCACCTTTCCCATGGTAACGTAACGAAAAACCCCCCCTTCCTGAATATGGAGATTATTTTTATCGATAGGAATTTTTCTTTTCAATTTAAATATATTTGAATAACTGTCTCGATGATAACGTTAAAGGGAAATGAAGAAGAACGCGGCAGTTAGAATCAACTCTCCTAAAATCCTTTGTCTTATCCTTGGACCAAAATTAAAGAGGAGAAAATTCCCTACAAGACAAGACATTTACCTTCATATCTGAGGTAAATCCTGAAACCACGTTTTGTTTTGTTCACCATCGATGGTGAAGTTTAAATGTACGAAATGTTTATTCAGAATAAGAATTATTCAAAACCTTTTTCAATTGATTTCTCTGGATTTTCTCTTTATTTCATAAATACTTAGTAGGATGTAAGCAAATTTTGTTAATCTGTTTTATAAAGAATTTTGTATTCTTCAATTCTGATTTAATGATAATTGTCACTAAAAATGAAAATAAGCGAGTTATAGACAAAAAACTACTGTAGAGGATTAAAAAAGAGAATTAAAACTTGCGGAAAAGGCCGACAGGGAATTTTAGGTGATGTTGCAAATAAAATCGTGGTCAAATTTTCGAATTCAGTAAAATTTGAATATATTTCCCCTCTCCCCAAAGATTGTTATCATTTTGAAAATTTTAAACTATTATTTATTGGGTTTTGTCAAAGCTTAGCGCCCCCCTTGCGATGGCGCCTGAGGCAAAAGCCTCAGTCGCCTCACCCTTGTTAAGGCTCTGTCTGGAAGTACAACTATCATTAGAAATGATGACAAGAAGCGCAATGGAGGTGGTTGAATTACTCCAAAACGTGGTGCCGAAAATATTTTCAATCTAATTTCTTGAGAAAAATTGAGTGTTTGCTATTTATAATTTGATAATATAATTTTGAATAGAAATATTTTATATCTATTACTTTACACTTATCATCAATTTTGCAGTTCATAAAGTGTCGTTTCGATCCTCTCGATATGTCTCAACCATTTTAGTTTATTTGAAACAAAAATTAAAATTAAAATTTCTTGCCCGAAAAGTAGAACTGGGTTAAATCAGAAGTTAAAAAAATTAATAAAACGGCCATAGCTTAACGTGGGATAGAATAAAAGTTAAGAAAGGATTACTTACAGATTTGATCATAAATTATATAATCGATATTGATGTGCCTGCTTTTCCACAAAGATTTTTATTGAAAGTTTAAAATAGTAATTCGGGATTAGGCAACTGTAAAATATATTTTATGGTGGCCAACAGTTGGTATAACATCATTATAAAATTGATCCTAGCTTAAAGAGGGTAAATGGTTTGGAATCAAAGTACGCAGTCAGCAAAGTGCATTTCATGCATTTGAAAGGCTCGGAATTAAAGTGGTATAAGTAACGTTTTTATCATAAAGGAGATGAGGACAGTTTTAGTTACCTCATAATAGTGAAAATGATTTAATGGATGAAATGAAAATTATTTCAATTTTAAAATGTAATCCGATGATATAATTGGAAAGTGATGCGATGATATAAAATTAGAAACAACCCTTTTCTGAAATCAACCATCAGCTGCAGAAATTTCAAAAAATTTGGATTGCTATCAAAAGCTCACAATAGAGAAAAACGATTAAGTGTAACACGGTAGCCTATGTAAACAATAAAAGGTATTTTAAGATGGTATCCAGGTGCTCGAAAGTATTTAATAACACTTTAAATGAACCGTGTGGGTTATTGTTCTAATAGAATGGCCAAGTTTAACTACTGGTTTTCAACGGCAATAGAAATGGACAGACAATTAAATCTATTATGAATTTTAGCCGATGGTAAAGTTGTACACATTTAGCGTTCAGAGGTGTAGGTATGTGGAAACTTGAATTATCGCTATTTAAGAAATGATGTAACCACTCAATATTAATGTAGAAATACAATAAAAGCATCATTAAATGTGGTATGGTAGTAATATAAAATTTTATTGTAAGAAAAATGTTATAATCACATGGAGTTATAAAATGGACGGATGATTGATTGAATGAGTTTTAGAGCGAAGCATAGCAGCTTGAGAGCACTTAACTCTATCGTTACAACCTTTTTGATAATCACCATCTCGATATCGTTGAAGCGCACGATCACATATTATAATAACCGTGCATATGCACACAGAATACAGATAATAACAGGGCTCTACAATATACCATTTCATTAGGAACAAAAAATTGTGAACTTGTTGGCATCGTACTTTAATATGAAAAAAACTATCACTGCGTAAAAACGTTATTACGTGTTTTAAGCTTGAGAAAATAAAAACTTTTATAATCTTTTAAAGTTATCGAAGTCAAACAAAAGTGGACTGTTTGTCTCTCCATCATAAAAAATCTTTTGTTAGACGCTTATCATGGCAATAAAAATTATTTTTACCGACTTGTTAAAAGTTTACAAAAAACATATCCGCTAAGTAGTTGATACAACAATTATAGATAGTCGTATAGTCTACAGTGAAACATGATTGTTATTTGTTTTTATTCACGTTTTACCAGCTAACAATTAATTGGTTATCCTCCCTCGAGAATAAACTGAATAGTATCGTCCCTAGTATTTTACCTGAGGAACCCCGAACTGTTAGGGATTAGGCCCCCGCACTACCTTAACACGCTTTCCAGTCTAGGGAGGAAGTGACTGTTTCCTAAGTACGACTTTAGGGTTTGGTAAATATTATCGGTGAATATTAGAGACGGTCATGGCTTTGGCAGTTAAGTACGTCTACAGCTAAAGCGAAACGCTCGGTTCGCATCCAAGCAGAGTAAGAACTTCATTCGGACCGCTCTCCTCGGCACCTAGGTAATCTACTAAAAAAATCCATCTCAAAATGAAGTGTTATTACAATTTGGGACAGTCCATTAATGATGTCACACGATTTAGGACCAAACTAAACCCCCTCCCCCCCTTGTCACACTTGGTCTCAAAGTGTGAGACCTCTCCCCATCACGAGTCCCATAAAACATAATATTCAGCAAAAATAAATTACTGCGGAGAATTAATAAAAATTTATGTTCAAATATTTTTATTTGTTAATAAGTATGGACGTGACGTTACAAGGAAGCATACCCCCTCTACCCGCATCTCACACTTTGTCACAAGTTGATGAACCCCGCTCACCACAAATGTATGACATCATCTGTGGTTCAGAGCCCAAATTAAATAAGTAAGTTCAGTGCCGTTGCAAGCTCTTCTGGCGCCTGAGGCAAATTGAATATATGCGCCCCCCTCCCAAAAGATTCTTATCATTTTAAAAGTTTTAAACTATTATTTATTGGGTTTTGTCGAGGTTTAGCTCCCCCATTGCGATCACCCTTGGGGCGGAGGTAAATGTGCCACCAGTAATGTTATTCTACCTGCTACGAATTTAGGATATTAAAAGTACACAGGTATTTGTGCCACCGGAGAAAACGGCATCTACCTGATGCATCTCCTACATGTAACATCGATTATTTTTTGATTTTACACGATTTTTTGGGGGGAAACGTAATAGTTTACTGCCCCATAGCGCAACTATACTTTTTAATGCTATTTCGAGGGTCTCTCACATCCCGGTTGCATTTATCCCGGTTTCCTTGATCTGTCGCGCCTCTCGTATGTTTAGCGCCCGCCGCGTAGCGGCTCGGAGCACGAAAAACCGCCCGGAGATGCGGAGCATCGGAGGGTAGGTTTTTTGATGCTCGCAGTTCTGGCCAAGCCAAAATTTATTATTTTGCCGAGTTGGTCTATGTATTTCCAGGTAGAAAATTTGGACCCGGATTAAATATCTGACCATTTGCCGAGCTGGCCTACAGCCTTATCGAATGCACACCCCAAAATTCGAAGGCAAAAAAAATTTAATTTTTTCACTGTTAGTGGCACAAATACCTGTGTTTCTTTAAAGAACCCTTTTGGTCGGTGGCACATTTACCGGTACCCTTTTCTGGTCAGGTACATTTAGTCCAGTCAAATTACGGCTAAAAATGGGTTTATTAAACATAAAATTATGTAGTTTAGAGATTATTAGGGATCGATAGGGGGGTGGATTCTGAACATAAATTCCAATTTGAGGGGTTCTCCGAAGGTCAGCTGTACCTCATTTCGCTAAAAACGCGTTTAATTCGATATCTCGAGAACGGTTAGTGTTAGGCAAAAAATTGTAGAGACCTTTTCTCTTCTAAATTAAATTTACTAACTTTTTTATCTGAAACTTTTTTTTTTAACATCAATATTTTTCAACTTATTACTTCCGAAAGGCTAAAATTTTCCTTTTTTTTCTCCCTATTTTTCATTTTTCGCTATTTCCTCCCCAACCGTTCAATTTTATGAAATTTTTTTTTATTATCAAAGTTGTAGATCTTTTAATTACGAACAACTTTTATCTAAAACTTTTTTCTCTACTACAAATACCTTCGGAGTTATACCTTACTTTACCGAGCGAAATCCGCGCCATTGTCACAATATCATCGACATAAGTGGGTATTCAGTACTTGAAAGAAATATTAAAGTATTCCATGATCATTTATTAGCCAACTTACCTGTATAAAAAGGTGAATCGATTAAACCATTTAAATATTGTACTTCATTTAAATATTAAATATTGTAATCATTTGAATATCATTTAAATATTGTACTTCTTCAATTTGGGTATTTTTTATTGCATTCAATGGGATAATAATGTGAATAAGGATTAGAAAAAGAAGCAAATGAACAATTAAAACTGTTCCACACATTTATTGATAAAAAATAGAATGTAAAATTCGTAAAATTAAGCACCCGAGGTGGATGGAAGTGATTCGTTTGTATCACTAAAGGCCCTGACGGTATCGGGGCATACGTCGTCCTCGTCGATTGCGTCAACAATATTATCGTCCATTGCGTCAACAACATTAGCGATATTCGAACAATAGTTCTCTTGGCAATTAATACAAATTACTGAGCAATATAGGCTGGCCTTTCTACATTGTTCATTTGCTTCTTTTTCTAATCTTTATTCACATTATTATCCCATTGAATGCAATAAAAAATACCCAAATTGAAGAAGTACAATATTTAAATGATATTCAAATGATTACAATATTTAATATTTAAATGAAGTACAATATTTAAATGGTTTAATCGATTCACCTTTTTATACAGGTAAGTTGGCTAATAAATGATCATGGAATACTTTAATATTTCTTTCAAGTACTGAATACCCACTGATGTCGAGGATATTGTGACAATGGCGCGGATTTCGCTCGGTAAAGTAAGGTATAACTCCGAAGGTATTGGTAGTAAAGAAAAAAGTTTTAGATAAAAGTTGTTCGTAATTAAAAGATCTACAACTTTTATAATAGAAAAATTTTAATAAAATTGAACGGGTGGGGAGGAAATAGCGAAAAATGAAAAATAGGGAGAAAAAAAGGAAAATTTTTGCCTTTCGGAAGTAATAAGTTGAAAAATATTGATGTTAAAAAAAAAGTTTCAGATAAAAAAGTTAGTAAATTTAATTTAGAAGAGAAAAGGTCTCTACAATTTTTTGCCTAACACTAACCGTTCTCGAGATATCGAATTAAACGCGTTTTTAGCGAAATGAGGTACAGCTGACCTTCGGAGAACCCCTCAAATTGAAATGTATGCTCAGAATGCACCCCCCTATCGATCCTTAACAATCGCCAAACTACATAATTTTATGTTTAAAGATTTCGTAATTTGACTGGACTAATTTGGTGGCACATTTACCTCCGCCCCACCCTTGCTACTGCGCTGGCTTAGAGTAATGAAAACAAATGGGTGCTTATCAGGAACCCATTTAGGCTGCCGGGACCACAGGGGGTATGGGTACCCCCAGGTACACTTAATTTATTACGAAAGAAAAACTTTCACTTTTAGGTCCCTCGGTATTAAGAAGAACAGTACTGGGATAGTTATGAAAAATATCAACTGCTGCCCCCCCTCTCCCGGATTACAAACGAAAATTGCAAAATATTCAACGAAAAATAATAAATTTTGATGGTTCTGAACAATGGCAAGACCACCAGACCCCCCGGTCATATAATATAGATTTTTATCGTTGAAAACTTCTGAAGATCTTATTAAAAATACGCATAGTATGTCAGAATCACCGTTTCCATGGTAACGTAACCTCCTGGAATATGGAGATTATTTTTATCGGTCGGAATTTTTATTTTCAGTTTAAATACATTTGAATAATTGTCGCGATGATAACGTAATATTTTTACCGAAGGAAAATGAAGAAGAACGCGGGGTTGGAATCAACTCTTCTAAAAATCCCCTTTCTTATCATTGGACTAAAATTAAAGAGGAGAAAATTCCCTACAAAACAAGGTTTTGTTTTGTTCACCATCGATGGTGAAGTTAAAATGTACGAAATTTTTATTTAGAATCAAAATTATGCAAAACCTTTTTCAATTGTTTTCTCTGGATTTTCTTTTTATTTCATAAATACTTAGTATGATGTAAGCAAATTTTGTTATTCTGTTTTATAGAGAATTTTGTACTCTTCAATTTTGATTTGATGATAACTTTCACTAAAAATGAAAGTAAGCGAGTTATCCACGAAAAACTACTGTAGAGGATTAAAATTCCCACTTGGGGAGAAGGTCAACAGGGAATTTTAGTCGATGTTGCAAATAAAATCGTGGTGAAATTTTCGAATTCAATCAAATTTGAATATATGCGCCCCCCCAAAGATTCCTAGCATTTTGAAAATTTTAAACTACTATTTATTGGGGTTTGCTACGGCTCTGAGTAGGTTACCAAACCCTCATTAGGGTGAAAGGACCAGGAATACACCTGGACAAACACAGGAACTATGGGCTGCACTTGACAAGGTTTCCTTTTCTTTAGTGCCTTGATGGCTACGGCGACTTCTTCGAAGGTGGCTGAGCCGATGTTGGGTCTCATCGGAGGTGAGAGGTTCAATTTTGACAGATTTTTCGACCTCGTCAACGTGCTCCTGGTTGATTCGTGCGGTGTTGGGGGTGCACTGGGGTTCCAGGCTGTCAGCGAAGGCTTCCGCCTTCTGGACGTCACTTTTTACGAGAGTACCGGCGGAACGGAGTAGCGCGGCAGCGGGGGGCTTTCTTTTGCCTTGGAGGGCACTGGCCATCCTCCAGGCAGAAAGCTCCTGAAAATTTTAGGATTCGATTTTGTCAGCCCACTTACTGTCATAATTATTTTTTACTAGTATGGTGACTTGCTCCTTGATGCGTTTGGAGTGTCTTTTGTTATCCGGGTTGCAGGTGCAGGTTGCTTGCTGGACGGACCTAGAAATGCACTCCTAAATGGTGGAGACATACCTATCCAAGTCATTGGGGGTGTTTAAAACCGGGATCAGTCCTAGGTTTTCCAGTATAATGTCCTTGAAGGAGGTCCAGTCTACTTTTGATCTCGTCTGGGAGACGGTGGGGCGGTCGAGTGCTCCAAGGGTCATGAGGACCGAGAGATGGTCGGAGGTGAGCTCTTCCACCGTGGTGATTTCTATCTGGAATTGGATATCTTTGATGATCGCGATGTCCAGGATGGAAGGTGTGCCTGAGGGGAAAAAATGAGTGGGGGCGTTAATTACGAAATCGAGTTCTTCAGCCAGATTGACGAGGGTGCGTCCTTCCCTGTTTGTGGATCTGCACAACCAGGTGGCGTGTTGAGGTCGCCAGTGATAATCTTCGCGTCGGGGCCTGCTAGGAGAGCGGACAGGTCGTCTTGTAGGATTTCCCTATTGGGCGGGTTGTAGACGGAAGAAACCTGTAACCAACCGAAATCTCTGGTGTTAATGCTTACCGAAGTAGCTTCCAACTGTTGGATGTCGGGAAGGGGGACTTCAACGTGTTCGATCGACGACTTGATGTAGATTGCGGTGCCACCACCGCGGGCTAGTCGACGGTCGTTTCTGTAGATGGAACGATGAAGTTTCTAGTTCTAGTTTCTAGTAATGTCATCTAATGGAGCACCCCGGCTGTGTCGATCATCTCCTTCATCTGTATATGGAACTGGCGTTTGGATTTGTAGAGGCCGGTGGGCCTCAGGGTTGTGGCTTTGGCTACCTGGGTGGATTGAACCTGGTTTTCTGGCTGTGGGTGAAAATTTTGAAAGAAATTGTTAATTAAGCGTTTATAGGAACGATAGAACCTTAATTCGGACCGTGGGGAAATTAATTTCCTTTGATGAATCCTTGGTGAGAGTGGTTTCGTCTTCGTTACGAGAGTCAACTTTGACGACTGGTGTAGTTAAAATGGGGTTAGACGAGTAGTGTACGGCACACGTATCGACAACAGAAAGGATCTGTGGTTCTAGTGGGGCTGGCTGATGATTTTTGTGTGGTTCACCGGGCATGATTGAAATTTACAAATCCACAAGTCCAGTGGATTTTAAATTATCCTCTTTCGTCGAAGATTTGTGCAATTTTAGGCCTGTGAACATAAATTAACTGTGGCGAAGAGGTATTATGGTCGTGTTGTCCGGGGTCAGTATTGACCTGGGTCGGGGGTGGATGACGTAGTCAGTTAGCTGGTATTGACCTGGTTCTTTGACGAGTGGGTTATCTGAAAATTTGGTTTTATTATAGAGGTTTATGGCATGGTTACGGATAGTGGTGGCGATGGTGTCTAGTTTGGCGAATGCGTGCAGGCGCCGTTTGGTGACGTAGTGGGGGGCGTCGAAAATGGCTCGGAGGTTCTTGTTCTGAACAACCTGGAGTTTTTTCAGGACCCTCGGGAGTGCGTAACCCCAGGCGGAGGATGCGTATATCATGGTTGGTCGAATGATGGATTTGTAGATCCGTAACTTGTTTTTGGGAGCCATGGTGCTGTTTCTGTTCATGAGGGCGAACAGCTTGTTGAAGAGTGCCTTGGCCTTGCCGGAAGCAAGTTTGGTGTGGGCGCTCCAGTTGAGGCGTCGGTCCATGGTTACACCCAGGTACTTGACCTTGGTTTTCCATGGGATCTCTTCCTCAAATATCCAGACGCTGGATTTGTGACGTTTCCAGCGATTTCGAAACATGATCACGGAACTCTTGCTCTAGTCGACCTCGATGCGCCAAGTTTCGTACCACTTTTCGAGTTCGTTGGTGACGTCCTGGAAGCGGGTCGTGGCGACGTCCGGGTTGATGGAGGACGTGTAGATTTCCGTATCATCTGCGTACAGAGATATTTTTGTCAGCGGATCGGGGGTTGGGATGTTGCTCATGAAGATGTTGAAGAGTGAGGCTGCTAGGATTGACCCCTGTGGGATTCTGGACTTGATGGGTCTCTGTGTTGATCTGGTGTTCAGGTGTTTGACTTGGAAGTGTCTGTCCTGGAGGTATGAAGCGATGAGCCGCACCAGGGCTGGCTGGATGTTTGTCTGAAACATTTTAAGGAGGAGCGCTGCGAGCCAGACCTTATTGAAGGCTTTCGATACGTCCAATAGCACGAGGCCGGTGAATTCCTTCTTGTTGAGTGCTAGAGTGATGTGTTCAACTAGATGGAGAGGTTGGAGGGTGGTGCTGTGTCCTGCACGGAAGCCGAACTGTTCGTTTTGTATGACGTTGTTGTCAGTCATGGCTTCCTGAAGTCGGTCGAGGATGATTTTTCCACCTTCTTTCCTAGAGAAGGAAGAAGACTGATGGGTCGGTAGCTCTGGGTGAGTTTGAGGTCTTGGCCGGGCTTGGGGATTACCACTACGTCGGCGGTTTTCCAGATCTGTGGATAATAATATAATTAAAGTGGAGACACGAGTTAATAGTTTTGAATTTAGCATTTGCTAGATGAAGTTGCCGCCTTTTAACTAGTGGTGGCAGTATTGGTCTGATTATTTGTTGAACAACGTCCCGGTAGAATATAGTATAGGTTGTCAACGATCAGAATAAAAAGAAGATAATAAATAAATGGAATTTTGGCCAAATATATTGCTTTTACCTGCAATTTAATGTAATTTACTAAAAAGTTTTTCAATTAATTTATTTTTATAGGTTAGATTTTAAATCGTGACATATACTGCGATTTAACCTTTTGTATTTTTATGTACCTTATATCTGTGCAATAAACATTATTTATTACGTTTTTAAGCATATTAATATTGACAACATTCTGATCTCTTTTATTATTGATTCACTTTAAAACTTGTTTGATATCTCCGATTTAAAACTGTTTAAATTTAAAAGCACGCTTCACGCAAGCCAATTTGTTAACAGTTTTTTTTTGTTTAAAATTAAATATTTTTTCAATTAAGGAAGCATTACCACGTCAAAAATGTTTTATATCGAAGATTTTCAATAAAAAAGAGCTTTTTACGAATTTGTAATCAAATTTGATTTAAAGGCAATTTAAAAGAAAAAAGAAATATTGGATTTACGTTGATAAATAGCCACTTTTCCTAAATATATACCCTTTTAAATCATTATTCTTGATAAAACGAAGTATAAGATACCAAAAAATTTTGTATTTTGGTTATCAGTATTAAATCATTGTAGGCAAAATCGTATTAATGTTCTTTGTTTATTTGCGAGTGGCTTAGAACATCTATCATCAAGTCTCTGGAGACTTTTTATATTCCGAAAGATCTCATAGTATAAGAAGAACTCATCACAAAATCCATTCATCACGAGGACAAACTGCAATATTTATCCTAAGTTATGCTTGACAAATGGAACGGTCCCGGACATGCGTGCGCGATAACAGAAAGCTCGTTAGCTCGAAATTAACAGTATTTCGCGAAGACATAATAATTAATGAAGTTTTGTAAAGCCCCAACAATTGGCTGATAAAAGCACGTTATCATACAATTAATGAGAATTCAGATCAAGTAGTACAAAAGCCCGTCTGACAGTTACGTTATGTCCCTTAATTGCAATGTACTTGTTAATCATTTAGTTAACCTAACTTAATTTATGTTGGGTTATGTGTGATTTTTTTAAATTTGGTTACGATTAAAATAGATGATACACGGTGGGTATCAGGCCCTGAAAATTTTACTATCCCACCAACTAAGGTCTTTGTAGCATTAGGGATGCATGTCTGTCTGTCTAGTACTTCGATGGGGTTACATTGTTAAAACATACACAAGCAAATTCAATTCCGCTCTCACTTGTCAAAGCACTCTGCTGTGAATAAATTGCATTGAAATATTTTCAATTTTTAAATTTGAGGGTTAGACACGCGTTGAATTCAATTTTAAAATCGGTTTCGCGGAAATATCGTCTGATGTCCATTGTAGAAACTGTCGTTACATCTGGCAGGAAATCCGACAGCTAAAGCTTTAAGCAAACGTTATTCAATTTAATTAATGGTTTAATTTTGATAGGGTCTTGATTCGGAGATGTCAACTGTCAACTATTTATTCTAACAGAAAACTTAAAACTCAGCTCCACTCAAGCACAACTTTGTTTATCATTGTCGCTACCAAATCAAATCCTAAGAATGGAATAAAAAAAAGACCATCATTTATCAATTCCAAAAAAAATTATTGCTTGCTGCTTTAGTGATTTCGATAACATTAACTTTTTATAATACCAATATTAACTAATACCAAATATTTAAGAGTTTTTATTATTTTGTTAGTGAATAACCCTTTTATGTAAGGGCCAATAAATCATACCTACACCGTTTGTGTACATCAATAAATCGATTTATTTTTTATGATTCCTAGTTGAAAGCACTCGAATGGAATATGGAAACATTTCTCGAATGAACAAATTCACATCATAGACATCAACAATAGACCAAAATTTGATCGTCTTTTATTACGTGTTGCATATTGGATGATACATCTTCCCTAAGTTTACCACCTCAGACCCTAAATAGAATCAAACAGCATCACCCCAAGATCTAGGTTTGATCCAACTCGACAATCGGATTCGATACTTGGGGTGACACTCTTAATAAAAAGTGGCAGTTGCGCTCCAGAGATCGTTTAGGCCACCCTTAACGCTACACACATCTACTCATTCGGATTATTATATTTCACGCAATTAAATTTTCTGTTAAATCAAATGATCGAATTTCTCATTGCTTCAAATTGATGTAATCGTGTTAAATTGCTTTTTAAAAGATTTTTATTACATAACCTAATAATATTTCGTAATTATTCAAAAATTATTTTTTTACAGTTGATGGTATTTATTTAAAACGGATTTATATTATTTTTAAGTACAATAACTTTTTTTTTAATAGAATAACGTTGATTGAGGATCTAAGTCACCATATAACTAAACTATAATATATTAAATTTAATAAATTACTTGAGGAAAATGGAATTTTGAATTGGGAGTTTCATTTTGCTGGCAGTTTTCCGTTGGTTGCGAAGGACGACTCTGTTCATTTTTTGATTGTATACCTTGTTTTAATAGTTCTAATGGCAAATCATTAACCCCAGAGGCATTGACGGCTTTACGTGCCCTGCGAAACACGCAAATGGACAAGAAATTTTAAACTGTACCCGGAGTTCATTTTGCTAACATTCGGGCCATGATTGACGTCATTTATTCGGTATTATCAAATTTATTCTGAATTTACCCAGTATTTATTCAGGACTTTCACCGGATTTCTCCGGATTTTCTCCGGATTCACCGGATTTTCCCCGGATTTTTCTCGGATTTCTTTTATCCGGTAATCATAATTAATTTATTTAGAATATATTTTTTAAATTTATTGTGATCTCGTTTCCGAGATACCGTTAAAATCAGAATAAAAACCTTTTTTATCATAATATTGTGTTAATTTACATTTACATGGTAAATCTGTTTAATTTTATTGCTATGGATATTTTTAATATGTAAAATTATAACTTGGCATAGATTTAGCATGTAAATTTATATGAAAAATCATTGTGATATTATAACTTTGTACAGATTTACCATGTAAATTTATACCTAAGGGTCTACCAATAAAAAGTTTGTTTTTAAATTTAAAAAAAAACACACATTTTGTATGAAAATTCTATAATTATTTATTGAAATATTGTTATGGGTTCTTTGAGTCGAAAATAAAATAAAACGACTTGATCTACTATTACTCGAAGTTATTACTTTTATTATCGTTTAATTACAAATCTTAATATGTACGTCTTCACGTAGATCTAAAATTACAACTGAACTTTAAAATTATTCTAGGGGTATACATATCGTTCAACCCCCAAGGAACCTGGTGGGTGTTTATCCACCTTG
This sequence comes from Podabrus alpinus, assembly GCA_932274525.1. Lineage (NCBI taxonomy): Eukaryota > Metazoa > Arthropoda > Insecta > Coleoptera > Cantharidae > Podabrus > Podabrus alpinus. The sequence continues at coordinate 87,872,630 of OW026455.1, read as the reverse complement.
CGGATGATTCGATGAACGCAATGGATTTTAAAAAGGAATCTATTGTATAATAATTGCCTACTTCTATGAAAGTTGAACATTAGTCTAAGGGCAGCAATAGTGACAATTGAGACTGTCTGTAGTTTTCTAAAAAAGACGCAAGGATACTACATGTAGGTTGATTAGTTCCGCGCACTTGCTTAACTTTCCCTAAATCTCTAACAATGGTTGTGACTGCTTCCAACTGAACAATATATTAACCCTATTTAAGGTAAGTGGCCCAAATTCAGACACCTTTAGGAATTCACGTTACATTTTATTTAATGTAATTAATAATTATTCAGTGACGTTGACCAGTTTTAATTTTCTGGAATTAATAATTATTTCTAAGGAGATCTAAGCAGTTATTTATCATAAAACTTTGATAAATTAATTTAATTTATATATTTATTAGAACCATCCCAAAATCACCTAATTCCGACAGTAAGAGTGCATTTTGTTCCAAAATCAGACATATCAGGGAACCTAATTCTGACAGAGACCCTAAATCAGACATTTGAGGAACATTATTTCGACAAAAAATAAAATCACTTAAATATTTATCATTAAAAGTTTAATACAAAAAAAATAGTATGAATGATTTCTAACGTTATAATATAATATTGTTTTCTAACTCTTTAACAGCAAAAAAAATCCTTTTATTTATTTCCACAGGAGGCTTGATCTTCTTGACGATTTCATGATTATCATACCAAATTTAATCTTTAATATTTGGCCATTTCCACCATGCACCAGTCTTAGCCATTGCATTAGCTAACACTTTTTCAGTGTTTTTATTTGTAATTTGTGCTGGATAATAATCTTCAAAATAGCTGACAATTACAAGATCACCAATTTTTATGTCTTTAACAAATAATGTGGGTTCCACTTCTCCATTACCTGTTAAATAATTGTTGTATAGTAAAATTAAGTTAAATACTTACAAGTAAAATTGTTTCTTACCTTCATCTTCAATTTGATTATTTTCTGTTTCATCATTATCCCGAATTGAGGGGACTTCTTCATTATCTGACCCATCTTCATCTGTGTTTTTTTGTTTATTTTGCCGAATAATTTGTTTTCTAGGTTTTTTTACTTTTTCTTTTCGCAATTTCTGATTCTCTTCCCTTTTTCTCTTTCTATCCTCTTTTTCTTGCGATGCGCATAAGTTTTGTGCTATTCGTTCACTAATTTCAAGGTGCCTTTTAGTAAATAATTCATACCAGTGACGACCTGGTCTTCAATTTCTAAAATTGTTAGAACGCTTTAAATTTTTTACCAGAAGACAAACACTGTCGAGCAATTGATCTTTGGTTACAGGAAAATCCATGCGCCCCATATTAATGATCCATTGAACTAATAGGTTTTCTTCATTTGTAGTTAGTACTGAAGGTGCTCCGCTACGACATTCTTCCGGGTAAATGCCCTGCATCTTCCCAATAATCGTAGTCCTCGGGACGTTATATTGTTTCGCCGCAGCTAAACACGGTGTGCCATTTTTTATGGCATCCAAAGCCCGTCTTAAATCATCTTTGCTATATTTGCAATTTTTTTTGCCGACATTCTGTAACTAAAGCAAAGATTGCAATGATAAATAATAATAATTAATGGCAATGATAAATATCTATTAAATGTAAAAATAACAGAGAATACCCGTTTACATAAATTGAACATAATTCAGACAGGTGAAGTCCCTAACTCTGACACCTGTGTCGGAATTTGGATACAAGCTCTAAAAGGAACTCTACTATTTAAAACGGTATAGACTTATGTTAATCTAAGCGAAAAGAAAGAAATAAAACCATATCCACTCCATATCTCATGTACACATATCCGACACCCAGTGTCTGATTTACGAAACACACACATTTGTTTGTACCTAATTCCGACACCATTAAAATTTATTAAATCTGTGATTACCCTGACATGAAACCCAGTGGAAATGAAAATTTAAAGCCTTTATATTCAACCACAACAAAAATTTATTCTAATTTTCTCAATAAGTGGTGTCTTATGGTACATAAAGTAATAGTTAAAATCTGCTTACCTTATTAGAAATTCTTAGTAGAGGAACACAAAACACAACTTTCAAACACCATCCAACTATTAGGTTATATTACTTATCGCTAGGGTGTCGGTATGATATGAAACGAATTTTTACTGAAAGAATCAATGTTAAATTGTACCAACAGATGTGTTAACATATATCTGGATATTGTAAATTTCTTATTTTAACTGAATAAACAGAAATATGTCTGAATTTAGGACACTGTCTGAATTTGGGTCACTTACCTTACTTAACTTAAAAATAACATTAAAATTAAGATACAATATAACAATATGATGTAGAGACTTGAAAATTTATGAGTGAAAAATAATATCAGGGAAATGTCCACCACGACTATTTGCAGACGTCAATTCTTTTAACAAAGTTTTCAGACACATTTCTGCATAATTGTGGATCTATTCCACGGATGACGTCTTCGATATTGGTTTTGAGCTCTTGAATTGTTTGTGGATTATTCTTATAAACATTATCTTTCACATAGCACCACAAAAAGAAGTCTAACGGCGTTAAATCGCAAGATCTGGGTGGGCAGTTGACATCACCAAAAACCAGCACCATGTTCAGAGATCCAATCAGCAAATCTACGACGTTGAGAATGATCTGTTGGCTTTCATTCTTGCACCAGTTGAACCTTATAAGGCTTTAGGGCCAAATCCTTCCGTAAAATTCGCCATGTAGTCATTGTGGATAGGCCCAATTGTTGAGAACGTCGTAAAACCGATAAATTTGGGTCTTCTGCAACACTCTCACTTACTGCAGCAATATTTTTGGTTGAACGGCCTGCACGAGCACGTATTTTTGTGGTTACGTTTGCTACTGAACCGATGGACTCAAATTTTTCACTAACTTCGCAATGGCAGTCTCCGATGGCCGATCTTGATGACCAAAAATATTGCAAATTTTACGAAATGTATTTCGTAACAACATTAACGACATTATAACAAATTCTAAACCTTCTACTGTGCATATGTCAAAAAACCGAATGACAGAACTCTCAACATAACCTAATTCTACCAAATTTAAAAACAAACTTCTTATTAGTAGACCCTGTATTACCCCTAACTTTCTACAAATTGAAAAATTCAACAAGTATTCAATAAAACAATACTATGGCATTAAAATGACATTGATATTTCCCAATTTCAATTTCTTAATTTGTTTCCATAGCACTCTTACCTTGTAAACCAAATTAAAATACGAAGACATCCGTTCGCATCGAAAGTGTGCTATTAGATATTACAGTATACTTTGCGGTTCGTGACCATGCAAATTGGTTAAACCATTTATCAGGTATCGGTACCTGAGTTTTATTCATTATTCAATTAGTTCTTCTGCGTTTAACTTCGTGTTAATCGGCGTTAAATGGTTAATTTATATTATCTTATTTAGATCTACTTATGTTATATTTATGTTATATTATAACGTATCTACCCTTCATCAATTAATTAAAATAATTTAAAGTTTTTTTTGGAATAAAGTTCACGTTATTATATTTTTTAACAATGCAACCCTTATTTTGTTTCGGTTAAATAACGTATAACCGTGGTGAAAGCAATAACAATAAGAAGAGCGTCTTGAAGTTAACATTTACGGACATTATTTGTAATGTTCTTCGCCATCGTGGCACCCACATAAACCATAAGTATTTTGGGTTAGTAATGCTTAGAATTCATCTCTGAAATGGGGTGCTCATTTTTTGATAACAACCTTCCTGTTGAAGCAAGACTTCGCGTTAGTTCCACTCGAGCGCCTGCCTAACTGGATAGAACAAATTACAGAATGGCTTCTGAGCACATATTCTTTATTATCGCTAGGTGATAGATTTTCCCACACATGTATTTAAAATTCATTGTCTCCATTTTATTTCCAAACAGTAAACTAATTTTAAAAAGTTACTTAGCATCTAAATTTAATTTTATGGCATCGTAAAAGTTGATAAAAGGCCGTTAAAAATTTCAAAATAAAATTGAAAATTAAAAGTAGGGGAACTTGTGTACAAAAAAACAAATTTGCCTTATCGATATATTTGGTAATGATATGCATTTATACATAATACATAAAAGGGGTAGTTGACACGGTTTAAATGGTGTCTTTCTATCTGACGGTGCGGTGGTGTAATCATAATACAAATTAAAAATTTAATCCTATTAACTTGACAACATTTCTTTGTACTTTTACCAATACTTAAATTTACCAAGGGGTAACCATAACGCTCGAATAATCTCTCGTTAATTAGAAAACGGATTAAAATTTAAATAAAATGTGACTACAAAGAAAATTTCTAACAAACAATTAAATAATTTTTTTAAAAAGAAGCGAAACCGTAAGTAATTCTAATAGTTTTTTAAATTCTTACCAAATCGGTTGCTTTTATAGAAAAATATTTCATTCGAGAGCATAAGTGCGAAATTATTCATAAACCTCAAATAGGGATGCTTTTATAATACCGCTCCCTATAAAAATTCGATTTGGACATTTAATCCTATTTTTACTAAACATAAAAAGTATATCATCTGATTTTACACTTTTTCACTTTATTTTTATCTTTTGTAGCCATTTATGTACCACAGAGGATGTATAATAATGGTACGGTGAATATTGTTGGCGCCAGTAGTTTTATAAAATTTAATAAAACAGAATAAGTGATGACTACAATTAAAAAAAAATTTGTTAAATTATAAACTTGAAAATACCATAAATTTTGTCTATAAGTTATTAACAATCTTGTAAACAAAGAATGCGATGCTGTTTGTTTTTTCTCAAATATCTGGAAAACAACCCTAAAAATGATTTACAATAAAGATTAAAATAACATTATTCCAAGTCAGTCGTTTAATTTGCACGTGCCGTGAAATTCCTGAACTCGAGTCCCGAAACCCGTCGTTTTTCGATTTTGCGTCGATAATTATTTTAGGCCATTTAGAATAAATTTAAAAATAAAAATCACACATTGTCTGTGAACTTGAAAAAATACTTTTGATGGTGGTATAACCAATTTTAAAACTATTCTTTGTTTATTTCGCAGCTATGTAAACTAAAAGATTCAACTTTTTGGAATAGCTATAGCTGTTTTGCTGTTTAAAGGTCTTAGAATTGTTTGGCAGGAATATTATTATATGGAAGAAATATATGGAAGAATATGGAAGAAACATTGGATGACAGATCAGACGCTGCAAATGGTGGAAGAAAGGAGAAAGGTTCGGATAGCCAATATGCATCCAAGAGATAAAGCAATGAAAATTCGACAAATCAGCAGGAATATTAAGAGAGAGTCACGAAGAGATAAGAACCAACACATAAATCGAATATGTATAGAAGCAGAACAACATGCAATCCAAAATAATACCCGAGACCTATATAAGAAAGTCAGATACCTATCCCGGGAATTCAAACCAAAAACTCAAATCATAACAGATGTACATGGAGAAACAACAACCAACATAAAAGAAATAGCTGAAGTCTGGAAAGAGTACTGTTCGAAGCTCTATAACGACGAGGATGCAACATCGAATGATGAAGAAGATGAGGGAAGACAATACGAACTCGAACCAACAATCCTAATGAGCGAAGTAAAGAGGGCCATCGACAAACTTAGAAATGAAAAGGCATCTGGCCCGGATGACATCACGGCAGAGATAATAAAGGCAATGGGTGAAATGGGAATCGATATAATGACAAAAATATGCAGATGTATACGGACACACGGAAAATGGCCGTAGAAATGGTCCTCGTCTATCATGATACCCATACACAAAAAAGGAATAACTACCCTATGCAATAATTACAGAACAATAGCATTAATCTCTCATGCCAGCAAAGTTATGCTGCACATACTAGCTAGCAGAATAAACGCCTTTCTGCTACCACAGATAGCGGAAGAACAATCCGGTTTCATGCCAGAAAAGGGCACCCGAGAGCAGATACTAAATGTGAGACAAATCATTGAAAAAGCAAGAGAGTTCCAGATGAAGGTATTTATATGTTTCGTGGACTATAGCAAAGCCTTCGACAAGGTAAAATGGAACAAGTTATGGAGAATAATGGAAGAAATGGGGACGCCCATACACCTCATAGAACTAATCAAAGAACTATATGATAATAACGAGGCATATGTAAACGTATGCGAAACCCGATCAAAACCATTTAAAATAATGACTGGAGTAAGACAGGGGTGCATACTATCTCCTATACTGTTCAACATATACACGGAACATATAATGCGAAGAGTTCTGGATAACTGGGATGTCGGTGTCTCAATAGGGGGTAAAAGAATCACCAATTTGCGATATGCGGATGATACTGTCATATTTGCGACCGAAGAAGAGGAAATGCGGACAATCATGACCAGGCTTACACGAGAGAGTAGACTCTTTGGTTTGGAAATAAATAGAAACAAAACAAAAATAATGATTATAGATAGGGCAAACAATAACATGCCACAAATACAAGGAGTGGCAAATCTTGAGGTGGTCAACAGTTTCCAATATCTAGGATCAAGGATAGACAACACGGGTGGATGCGAACACGAAATAAGAAGACGATTGGCGATAGCCAGAACAGCTATGACGAAACTCAAAAAAATATGGACAGATAGATCCATAACAGTTAACACCAAGCTAAAACTAGTGCGATCCTTGATCTTTCCCATAGCAATATACGCAACAGAAACATGAACAATTAAAGCTGCTGACGGAAGAAGGATAGCCGCTTTTGAAATGTGGTGCTATAGAAGATTGCTCCGCATACCTTGGACAGCGCGACGCACCAATGTATCAATAATAGAAGAGTTGAAGATCACCACTAGGCTACCCCAGGTAATCAACCAACAGTACCTAACATATCTTGGACATATTGCGAGAAAGACCGACGCCATGGAAAAGACAATTGTGGAAGGCAAAATAGAAGGACGCCGACCAAGGGGCAGATCACCAACACGCTGGATCGACCGCACAAGGAACTTAATAGGATGCGGACTACATGAATCAGTTACAACGGCACAAGACAGAGAGGCCTGGCGACAGATAGTCAGACAAACTCTACATTGATACCACCACACCCTGGACTGAAGAGAGAGAGAAATCTTTTTGGTGACAAAATTTTAAATAAAAAAAGACCCTTAACTTTTTTTTACTGTATACGTAGAATTTTTTATTGACGTGTAATTTATTATTCAAAAATGCAAGGACCCTTTAGCGTTTAAAATTTTCGTATGAAATCAATTGTAGGACATAAAAGTAACAAAAAACTAAAACCACTCAAAATAGTTGAATCTTTTTATCTATACGTAGTTACAAAATAAACAAAGGTCTAAAAATTGGTTGCACCTATGAAGTTATCAGTCGATGGTGATTTTTTTGAAATTTGAATTCCATTCTAAATGGCAAAAAAAATTATCAACGCAACATCAAAAAAGTTTCTTTGTTTATAAGATTGTTAATAACTTTTTGAGCGTTAAATTTTAAAGCAAAATTATAACGTTCACAGCAAATGATGAAAATCTATGTTGTAATAATTTAAATTTTTGACATGTCATTCAATAAGTTGGCTTATAACCTAATTTTGTGTAGTAATCGTGTAGTTTTACAAACATCTAGAAAAAATCATCGCCGATATAAATAATTTGCTAGTCCACAGTGGGCTTGGTGTGATCGCTGGTTGCCTTTCGCCCTCCCCCCTTTCTAAAGATTTTACGAATAATTTTGCCATGCGTGTGGTTCATACAATTGGAATGGAAACTCAAACGATTGATACTAATTTCATTAAAAAATCCGCGGTGGGAGGGTGGGGGCGGGTAAAATATATCTGGGTTACGAAGTCCACGGAGACCACGAAGTCAAAGGATAAGTGTAGGACTACCTCAAAGGAGGAGATGGATGGACAACATGAAGAGATTTGTGTTACGACACTGATTACAGAAAATAGAATCGAAGAATACGTCAGAATATGAACAGTCAAGAAGTAACATTTCAAAACCAATTATGTAACTAAGATTGCGCCGAAATTTTCCTCTCCATAAACATGCAGACTCTATTTCCACTGCATGCCAATGAAAGTTCTCTATTTTTGTATGTGCCAAGTAACGCATTCCTATAAAATAAAATGAGTATTAGCTAGCCTACGTCATTTCACTGCTGGACGAAGGCCTTAGCCTTGCCTAACTCTTTCAATTTTTCTCTGTCTTCTGTTACAGCCATCTAACCAATTCCTCATCTTCTTCAGATCATCTCTCCATCTTGATTTTGGGCGACTGGTACTTCGTTTTCCCGATTATGAAACATTACTCAATTATAAATTAATTAAGGCCAATCACCTGTGACTTCGACATCTTTATACGATATAATTTATAAAAATGAAACTATGTGGCATCTGACGACAAATTGCAGAAGAGTGAGGAAAAACCACTACATTAATTAAACGTCGTACAAATCAAACAAAATATCGAAAAATTAAAGATCAACGATAAAAGCCAAAAATGCCAAAATGTCATGTCAAAATAGATGATGAAACAATGTCAATTTTAGTAAATAAATCTCTAATTATGAAAAGGTAAATAAAGAATAAAAGATTTTTTAAAAATAAAATTTCGTGCAGTTTTATAAATTTTTCTGTAACTTAATGAGTCGTCAAAATCAAGGGCCTCAAAAGTATCTTCTTTCAACTAAATTAAAAATACGAAACTCGTACAAAAAGTTTGAACTCTTCAGTGAAGTGTTTCTTAATGATTGGAATAGAATGAAAGACTAGCATAATTGGCGTCTTCAAACAAAGCTAAGAATTTGTAGACGTCGTCGTCCATCTCGAGTGGAGTGGTCGAGACTGAAAAAAGTATCTATACCTCGAACCAACGTATCGTATAAAATATGCAGGATTGTATTTCTTAGTAAATGGTTTTTTCTAAAAATATTTAAATTTAATTTTTAATGTTACTCCGCTTTATTTTAAGGTTATTTAATTGGACGATTAAGGTTGGATCGGTGTTTCGTATGGGTTGGCACGAACTATAAGTGGTTTGAATGTTTGCAGGTCCGGTATTCTTTGTTTCTGAATTGTGAATCAGAGGAAATGCGAAATACTTATCATACTTGAATTTCCACTCGGATCCAACTTAAAATCTACAAGTTCTACACTTAAATCAGGATAATGTGTAGGTCCTTAGGTCATGATAGCATGTAAAGTCTTAAGAACGACATTTTAAGGATAAATAGTAACAGATAAGTCGCATTAACTGCCGCTTGGGTTACACGTAAATTAGTAAAATGTCTGCAGATTTCACAAATGTTGTAATTTGTTACAATCTCGAATTTAACCAAACAATAGAAATAGCTAGGATTATCCTGATAACTATCCTAACAATTTCGATGTTCTAATTACATGGATTTTCCATGTTTCCATTGTGGACTAAAAATTTAATTTTAGATTTAATTTAAAAATATAGAGCACCCTCTTTTAAATTATGCAAAAACGAATATTTTTCAATTTATTTTTCATTATTTTACTTTCATCGAGGTCCTCATGTGTAAAAATAAATTACCAATTTAATATTTTTATAGGTTAATTTACATTTTGTTTCCAAAAATGTGAGAATTTACGGAAAACAAAATAATTAAGGAATGACATTATTTTTAGAAAATATTTGACATTCAAATTCTACATGGTCTGTTGACATTTGACATCTACATGCACCAAGTATATCAAGGAATCTCCTGCTTCAACATTCTTAAGTGAGATAACTACAGAAGTAGCGATTTGTAAAACACCCTAATACCAGGCTTTCCGACCGCTCCTTACGTCCACCCTAATTTTATTTATTAGTGCCCACCCAGTATACGTCCTGCATTATAATATGTAATTTTTTTTTAAAAACACCAATTTGAAATTTTGTCCTCACGCATTTCTTTGTCACGTTCAAAACTTTCAAGATTGTCATCTAATCGATTTTCCACACGTGCGAAGTTAATTTTGTTGTGAAATCACTGATTTATTGATAAAGAAAATAATGCCGATAATTTGGTGACATGTTTATTTTCAAAATTGCGTGATTGCGACTTCCACTTTACCGTATAATTGCAATAATAGAAAATAATTAATGATGTTAGTGAAAGGGTTACAGTAATGAAAACTGAAGTTATTAAGTATACATCAGGGTGACAGCACAACTTGTACAAATCCGTTTCTATTTTATCATTAGGCGTATTCTTTTTACAAGTTTTATTTCCATCTCAGTTACGCAATTGAGACGAAGTGAGCTGAGCCGAACAGAGATTAACTGAGTCAAAGTGAGAAAAACATAAGGTAAAAGGAACAACTTACATATTACAAAATACATAAAACAAATTACATAACCTCTAAAAATACAAAATAGAAATTTATTGCAACCGGCAATTAAAATTAAAGAAGTAAAATAAGTACAATAATTAAAACCAAGATGTACGGTTTTCATTTATTTCTACAAAAAGTTATACGTAAAAAAATAAATACATAATATTAAATTAAATAAATTACCAAATGTTTATTACGAGTCTATTTACGAGTTTATTACGATGTTTATTACAAATTAGCTCACAAATTACATAACCTCCAAAAAGACGAAATATGACGAAAGAGATGACGTTAACCTTTTTAAATCGACCAATCCGAGCTATTTCCAACTTTATCTCAGTTGTAACACTTCGAAATAGCAAGATCAGTTGGTATAGGGTGGGAGGTAATTTTCTCAGTTTAAACTCAATTCGGCACGGCACGGCACATTCGTTTGACGAATGTACAACGGTAAAAAGAACACACTTTTAACTGAGTCAACTGCGTATCTCAGTACATCTCACTTAAAATAGGTAAAAAGAATACAGCTATTATTTCATTTTTTTCTTGATTAAAATCAAGACTTTTAGATTAACCAAATTAAAATTATGCACCAACACACGTTTGAACCTTTTTAATCCAATATAACTTTCCCCATTCAAATTTATGATTAAAAATTATTTTTCCATAAAATGAATGAGATTCTATAACAAATTGTATTAGAAACTATAATTACTTAGTTCCTTTCTTTTAGTTTTTAAGAGCGCGCTGCGGAAAGAGAGAGAGGGAAGCAGTAGATATGATGTTGAAAGAAGCCTCTAATCTTTTGTAGAGATTTAAAAAATTTAAAAACATTATTTGCGCCATATCTAAGGGAACCCTTGAACCCTTTGTGCATTAAGTTGATTTTATATAGTTTAAAACTCCACTAAGGGCACTTTTTGATTTACAAGTTTTGTACAAGTTTTCTATAATTGATGATGAAATCGCTTCAAAATCAGGTTTTGTCCTTATAATGATCTGCAGAAGGCAATAACGAAGTTTCATTAAGATCGGTTGTCATAAAAATTCAAAATTGTCCTCTTTCATAAATTAAATTAACCTATTTACTTTTAATTTAAAGCGCTCAAAATTGGTTATTGCCTTCAATAGTCTTTCCTTATTAATATAAAAAAAAGAATTACATTGATACGACGTTTAGTTTTTTTAAATTTGTACAAAAGATTAGTGGCTTCTTTCAACATCATTCCCTCTCTCTCTTTCCGCAGCGCGCTCTTAAGTAAGGTTTTTATTTACCGAATTATTGTTAATTTTTGAGCGACAACGAAAATCCGGCATAAACTCTTAAATAAATTGAAGTTAAATTATGAATTAATTATTTTAAATTAATTACTTTACTTATTTCCATTTTATTGCAGGGATAAAGTTCATAATTTATTAACAACTGTGTAGTTAAATTAAATTATCACTATAGGGGAAAAATATTAATTGTACGCACCCTGGTGGCTGTAATATCAACTAATATTTGACGTCACGATGATGCTAAAATAAAAATGAATTCGAGGTTAAATTAATTAAAATACGTTAAATTTATTATTTTTTATTAAATTATTTATTTATTACTTAGTTGTAATGTATTATTATCGTTCAAAACCAAATCAAAGTATTTCTGAGCGAGGTTATATCATTAGCGTGCATTAGCGTGACGTCACGTTTGTTGTTGCTTACAGCGCACCATCGTTAATATTTTTCCCCTATACCTAATGATAAAAATTTATCTCATATAAATTTGGATTTCAAAATTATTAAAAAAATATATTTTTTGTTAATATATAATGTAAAATTTGTAATCAATATCGACAACTTTTTTATTTAGGTCGGTAATTAATCAAAAAAAGAATTCAAAAAGTTGTCACAATCAGAAAAACCCTTTTTTATCTCCAAATTTCAACATTTTTGAAATAACATTTTTTCTCAAAATGTTATTGAATTCTGCATTTTTTTCATTTAAAGTTCTATTCCTTCTATTTTATTTATTGTATCTTTTGTTACGTAATTCGTCTCTTTAAACAGAATTATTTTCTCGATTATGATTCCTCTTTCTTTAATTTTTTCTAGCTTCCTTTATAATTTAATTGAAGGAACTGTGTAGTTTTGGTGACTGTTAAATTTAAATTTAATTACATATAAGATTGATTTGTGTGAAATAGTAAAAGACATTCACATAGTAAAAGAAATTTCATGAAATTGAATTTTAAGAGTTAAAAGGGCAAATGCATGATATCAGGCCCGTAGCCAAGATTTCATTTGGGGGCTAAAGGGGGTTCCCCTTTTTATTACAATTTTTTTAAGTTTTATTTATTTATAGTATATTAAACTACTTTATTACAAATATTTTAAAAGTAAAATTTTCGGGGGTTCCTCTTCCGGGAATTTTTATTACATACAAATTTTTTCAATAATTTATTTTTCTTAATTTATTTAAAACAAACGTTACATAAAAACAGTTATTTGCTCGCTACTTTACTTTATAATTTGAACTCTAAGCGTCTTTCTTTCTTATTCGCAAAATTATTTATTATAATATCGAAATCAATACTTAATTTTAATTTGCCAATTACAGTACCTATGTATTGTAGTACTACCCACTGCAGCGCCACAAGTCATAGAGAATTTTATGTTCTTCAACTTTTAAATGGTAATTTTTCGTAAAAGTAAAAATACATGAGCTATTGGCGAAACACCGTACTTTTAGGGGGCTAAAATTCTCATTTGGGGGAACGTCGGCTTGGGATTTTTATGAGACATTTTGGGGGTTTATTGGGGGCCCGGACCTTCTGTAATCTCAAACCAAAATTTCGGTTTCATTACTTGGAAGATACTATAACTTGGGCAAATTTTGAAAAAATCTCTTTTTCTCTTCATTTTCCAACCTTGGCCACAATTTCAATTAATTTATTATTAAAAGCATTTCCCGTACCCGAAAACATTTCTCTCCCTGCAACGAATCAATGTTGTGCCATTTTAAGAGTGGGTCCTGTTTTCGGTCAAAAATTTAAGTATTAATGTGCCATGGAAAAATATGAAAAGAAACTATTTTATAGAGAATTTTATGCTCTTCAATTATGGTCTGATCACAATTTTTCATACAAGCATAAATAAGCGAGTTATCGGCAAAAAATCGAGTTGGGGTAGCTAAAACCCCCGATTGTGAGGGACGCCGACGTGGGATTTTATGATACTTTTGAGGAGTTCATTAGAACACTCCAATGTACATCTCTGCCAAAATTCAGCTTGCCCGGATGTTTGCAAACTAAAAACCTTCTTTGTTTGGACTATTATTCATAATAGCTATTATGTTTACCGTTAGGTACATGGTTTTTGTATTAAATTAATTCCATGGATTTCAGGTAAAAAGGGATAAGTAGGGTCTGCCCATAAGTCGACAAGGTAAATAACAATGAATTACGCCAAATAAATTTGGAAATTTTTTTTTTCCAAAATCTACCTATTTTATATTCGAAATTCAAATGTTTTACTTTCAAAATTTTTGTTTCTTTTGAACATTTCGGGGGGGGGGGCACGTGCCCCCTCCTGGCTACAGGCCTGCATGATATAACAAATAATGAGTTGCGTCTTAACACTGCTTCAGATGCAGATTCAGCGCCGTAGCAAGCTATTCTGGCGCCTGAGGCAAATTTCAATACATGCGCCCCCTCCCAAAAAATTCTTATCATTGTTTAAATTTTGAAATATTATTTCTTGAGTTATGTCGAAGTTTATCTCCCCCATTGCAATCACCCTTTAGGCTGCTGGGACCAGGGGGTCTGGGGGGTATGGAATACCCCTCCCCCAGGTACACTTAATTTATTGCGAAAGGAAAACTTTGTACAATCAGAAAAGTCCTGAAAAATAAATCTAGACCAGAAACCCAAGTTAAACTGTACAAGATGACAGCTGTACCGACCTTACTATACGGCAGCGAAACATGGGTTACCACTACTAAACACAAAACCCAAATCCAATCCGCCGAAATGAAGTTCCTTAGAGGGGTTAAAAATATACAAAGAACAGATCGAATAAGAAACGACTATATTAGAGACGACCTCCAAGTCTTTAACTTGAATGATAGAATAGTGGGAAACCAAACAAAATGGGAAGAACACCTCCAAAGAATGGAAAACTATAGAATCCCTCTACAAGCCTACAAATACCAACCCCAAGGACGCAGAGACGTGGGACGACCGAGGAAGAGATGGGCCGGAACAGGTCAACGACCTAACCCATGAAGGAAGTGATGATGATGAGGAAAACTTTCACTTTTACGTCCTTCGGTATTAAGAAGAATGGTACTGGGATAGTTATGAAAAATATCATCTGCTGCCCCCCCCTATCGGATTACAAACGATAATTGCAAAAGATTAAACGAAAAATAATAAATTTTGATGGTTCTGAATAATGGCAAGTGTACCTGGGGGATATTCCATACCCCCCAGACCCCCCGGTCATGTAATATCGATTTTTATCATTGGGAACTTCTGAAGATCTTATGTAAAATACGCATAGTATGTCAGAATCACCGTTTCCATGGTAATGTAACGCAAAACCCCCCCTCCCTGAATATGGAGATTATATTTATCGGTAGGAATTTTTCTTTTCAATTTAAATGTATTTGAATAACTGTCGCAATGATAACGTGATATTTTACCGATTACCCAGTCAGTTAAAGGGAAATGAAGAAAAACGCGGGGGGGGGGGAATTTTTGGTGATGTTGCAAATAAAATCGTGGTCAAATTTTCGAATTCAGTTAAATTCTTATCTTTTTGAAAATTTTAAACTATTATTTATTGGATTTTGTCAAGGTTTAGCGCCCCCATTGCGATGGCGCCTGAGGCAAAGCCTCAGTCGCTACACCCTTGCTACGGCTCTGTGCAGATCGTCATTGTTTCGGCGGTTAATCTTATTTAAAATTATAACAAAAGCGAATTTTCTATTATTAAGACATTTACTCTTTATATAAAATTCTCTCACTTCTTCTGTTTTGTGCTCCTTGAAGTTTGTACTATGGGAAGTAGTTTGCTAACTTTATTAGTTAAATTAAAAGAGTATGGTGTGGCACCCCTTGAATTAAAGTGCCCAGGCCTGGGCAAACCCTTCCCAACCCCTTGAGCCGGGCCTGTTTATGGCCACATCTGGAAAAGTTAACAAAACCCCTTTTTCCTTAAACATAAAAAACAGTGAGGAGGTCCATACTTGGACTGTTGTGGAACTAAATGTTATGGGGGGGGGTAAATTAAGTCGAGATTAGGCTAGGTCAAATTTGACATATTAATATATGAGAAAATAATTTATTGTATTAGTTTTAGTTGTAATAAACATTATTTCATAATATTATATTTTGGAATTTCCATATTTTATGATTTTGGCTCAACAAGGACGAATACAAGGAGGTGGTATTGGGATAATTCCCCCACCACCCTAATTTGAAAAATCTACCTTCATTTTGCTTGAACTGAAAAAGTTATACCTTCATGAACGTCGATTTTGGCCATTCCTATTTTTCTTAAAATGCCTGGCGTCCAACCGGTTCTGCGTCCAAACGTCCCTCGTCCAAATGTCCTTGCTTCCAATCGACATCGCGTCCTCGTGGCTAAACGGTCGCGCTCAAACGTCCTAGATCGAAGAGAAGAAACTTTGAATGTCCAAAAATTGCGCAGACATCATCGACATATCACAGAAATAAAATGGGGCCCAAAAGTGACCCTTGCCCACTCCAGATGCTACCCTGAAACAACGCGATTCAAAATTATTCACAATCACTTTCTGAAATCAATCATTGAGGTAGGACCTCAAGCAAGATATAAGTGAAGACATAAAATGGAGTAAAGCCCTGCAAGCTTCCTAATAACAAGTTTTCAGTAACTTTTAATAACAGAAGCAGACAAGCTTAAAAATACGACCTCAATCGCTTCCAAATAACATGAAACCACATCAATCCAAATACAATAAAATACATTCAATTGTAAATTGTACAAATTACTTTATCGGTAATGGTTACTTATATCCTTCCTAATAAAAAAATTATATAATTAAATAATTTTTTTAAAGCTAATTGTATTATAAATAATTACAATAAATTAGATATAATTAAAAAATGGAAAATCCATACATATTTGAAAAAGAATGATAATTATTTTAAATAGAAGCAATGAAACTGTTGCTAATTATATCAATAAAATAAGGAAGCATTTCCTATAATTACCGATCAGGAATAATTGAAATAACAAATGTGACTTTTCTTTAGTCTGCGTATAATTGATGTTAAAATGTTTCTTTTCATTAAGTTTGAGTAAATTTATTGCGACGTACGTAACGACCATATGTGAGGTAAATTGGTGATCTATCGAGTTCTTCTGTTCAACCGCTCCGGTGAACATTGTACCCATATAGTACCAAGGAATCTGAAGAATCTGTCAGCAGGATTTACAGCTTTCTCTAGAATTTAGCTACGCGGTTTGTTTTACTTTATTTTATATCCCGGAAATATTTAAAATTTTACATTATTTATTGGCACTATTTATGTCGTTTCGAGCTCGTATTAATCTTCGCCTGTCAGAGAGTTCAGGAAAATATCACGAGATTCGACCTCGTATCAGATCCGATGCGCCTAATACAGAAGGTGTTATAATAAATTTAGTAAAAAGAAAAAAAATTTTTAATTAAGTGAAAATTAATGAAGTCGCACAACTGTCATTTACCAGATTTGTGATTATAATTTACTATTATTTAGAGATCGTTAGTTTTGCTTGTGTAAATCTTTACGGGAAATATATTACACGGGGTTGCTCACATACTTATTTTTAAGTAATGTGGTAGAGAGCTTAAAATTGATTACAAAATGTCAGCGGTAAGATTAATACTGTATCATTATTATTAAAGCTAAAAGTTTTGTTCGGCTTCATTTATTATTAATAGAAAAATAAATTTTATTACTACAAGCAACATAATTTAGAAAGCAAAAACAATATAGTTTAAAATATTATATGATTTTTTTTTAGGGAATGGCTAGTATACGGTCCGACCGCGCAGTAATAAAAATCCGACCACTCGATAATATTTTATTCGAGAACGGTCTGACCCCCTATGCTCAGTTGTGTCTGCTTGTCAGATTTCGTTTCGAACACCTACATTTTTTTGTTATTGCATATTTCATGTAGTTTAATTTTCAGATCATAGAAATTGTGATTTCCGTCTGGGGAATCGAGTAGTTTACCGGCTGTCCATGGTGGTCCCAAGCCTGGATAAAGGAGGAGGGTTGAGCAATGGGGTAAAAATCCTTCATCGAAAACTCAAATTTGTTTTGAAAACCTACGATAAGCCTCGGAATAGGACTGATAAACTTCCGATATGAACATCGGGACACTAAATGTATTATTGAGCTGGAATGACCGAATGGGCGGCCCATAATATTATACGACAGCTAGTAGAAGCAAGGACGGAATAACAGCCATTCAGGAGATAAGATGGATAGACGTATGGGTTTTCTGGTAACTGAGAATTCATTCTCGACTCGCTGAGGAAAAGAAGCATCGACCCGGAAATCTACAACATCCTGGCCAGCTACCTGGAAGACAGGAGCCTGCAGGTGAGCTCGGACGATGTAAAAGACGAGAGAAAACAACAACTACGAGGTGATTGATTGCGTATATGGCGGCAATCGTACAAGTCCGGAAAAGTTACTTTAATAAATTTCTCAACGTTGAAACTCTAAATAACCAAATAGCGTATATATAATTACATGACGGCTGACCCTACGTTGAAGACCCTACTCTGGAATAAATGACAAAAGCTGTGAAACAGCTGAAATATACAAATACTGTTTGGAGGGACAACATCCCTTGCACTATCTTATAAGCTACATATTCTTCTCTTCTTCATCTGGCTTTTCATTCCCCGGGGAATTTCGCTACATTTTCCAATGTTTTCAAATCCAATTTGTTGGGGGGGGGGGATTAGTCCCCGTATACTTTTCCTTACTTCATATCATCTTTCATATCCTCTTATCAGTTCTCGCAATCTCTACGACCTTTCTCCATACTTTTCTGTTCACTATCCTATTTATCCAGTCATTCACATTCATTCGTCTCAGATTCTCAATCGTGTCCTCTCTCCATCTTTTCCTCGTTCTTCCCCTCGATCTCTCCACGTCAGGATTCCATTTCATTACCTTTGCTATCGCCCTTTCCTCCTGTGCCCTCTCCACATGACCCATCCATCCCAATCTCAACGCTTTCACATGTCTGACTATATCAGCTCCTTGTATTTCATTCGCTAGCTCTTTATTTGTTCTTCTTCGGTATTGCTCCTCATTCACCTTCACAGGGCCCAGTATCCTTCTCAATACCTTTCTCTCAAATACTCTAAGTTTCTCTTCTTCCGCATTTGTCAAGCAGAGCAGTTTAATTCCATATGTTACCACAGGTCTTATCAATGTTTTATAAATCTTGATCTTTGTGTTCTTCCTTAAGTTCTTGTTTTTCTGGTTACCGTGATAAGCTCTATTTCCTGCCATTATTCTATCTTTTACTATTTCTCCTCTTTCATTAGAGTCGTTTATCTGTATTCCAAAGTATTTGAATTTTCTGGTTTCCTCAAATTCGTAGTCCAGATTCTTGCCACTTTTAGTTCTCTTTTCTTTTTTCTGTTGCACCTCATAATTTTAGTTTTATTTTAATGCACTAATAATCCTACTTTGCGGGCTTCTCGTTCAATATTTTTGAAGGCTTCTGCTCGTGCTCTATGTGTTCTTGCTATGATAACTACGTCATCGGCATATGCTACTATCTGTATTTCGTTATTCATTATTGTTCCATTGCAGTTTGCTCTTCTTATTATTCTTTCCAATATAATGTTAAACAGGGTGGACGACAGGGCGACCCCCTGTCTCACTCCACTGTTAAATTCAAACTCTTCTGTTTTGCCTACTCTTGTTCTCACTATTGCAGTCGTTCTGTTCAGTGTCATCTGTACTAAACGTATCGGCTTTCTTGGAATTTTCCATTTTTCCATTTCTTCCATCAGTTAACTTCTTTTTACTCGATCGAAAGCCTGTCTAAAATCAACAAATAATGCCTCAATGTATATGTCGTACTCATGTGCTTTTTCTATAATCTGTGTTACTATGAAAAATGCATCGGTCGTTGATCTTCCGGGCCTGAAACCTTGCTGGTAGTCTCCTATCTCTTTTTCCGTATAGTTCTGCAGTCTTACATGTATCAGTCTTGTCAATATCTTATTTGCATTATCAGTGGCGTAGCTAGCATGGGTGACACCCGGTGACCTGATTACCTTTTTTTTAGGGGTAGCACTCAAGGAAACAACCATGAGGCATTTGGGGTCGGGTGTCATCCCCCAGACGGGTCGGGTGTGTCAGCCCCACCTCGGTTTTTCTTAGAGGTTGCACATCTAAGGAAAAAAGGTAATTTGGGGTCGGGTGGCACCCCTGGACGGGTGGGACCCGGGGCGGTCCGCCCCCGCCGCCCCCCTAGCTACGCCACTGGCATTATTAAGCAGCGATATTCCTCTGTAATTCTGGCAATCTCTGTTGTCTCCTTTCTTGTATATTGGAATCAGACCCACTTCTCTCCATTAATCTGGCATCTTCTCACTTTTCCATACCTTCAATATCAGGTCATACGTCTTTCTCATTACATCTTCATTTCCGCTTTTTATCAGTCCTGTGTTTATATTATCGGTTCCTGGTGCTTTGTTATTTTTCATTTTTGCCACTGTCTCAAGGAATTCTTGGCAGTTTGGTTCAATTTCCATTTCTAATTCCTCATCCTCTTCTGTTATCTCATGTTGGATTTCTCGTCTTTCTTCTGTATTTGGCTCGATATTCAGTAATTCTTCGAAGTGTTCTTTCCACCTATTTTTTATTTCATGTTCTTCGTATCTTATTTCTCCATTCTTGTCTCTCAATCCTCTTACTTCACTTTGTACCTTTATCCCTTGGTTTTTTATCTTTCTATATAACTCTCTTGGATTTCTGTGATTTTCTTCAATCTCTTTCATTTCGTTGTCTACACATTGTCTTTTCTTTTTTTTGCATAGTTTGACTGTATGTCTTGCTTTTTCTTTGTATTCTTCCCTATCTGTTTCGTTCTGCGTTTTCATCCATTTGATTCTTGCTCTTCTCTTTAATTCTATCTTTTCCTTGCATTCTTCATCAAACCAATTTTTTTCCTACTTCTCTCTTCTTTTCCCAACGTTATCTTCGCTGTTCTTATTATACTCTCTCTTATGTTTCTCCATTCTTCATTTGCATCGTCGCTTCGTTCTTTGTTGTTTATTTGTTCTTTCAGTTCCTGCTTATACTTTCGTTGCTACTGTTCGTTTTTCAGTTTCTCAATTGCCTTTCTTAGTAGAAAGGTAGGGGTAGAAAGCTACATATGGAGCAGTGAAATAATGCCCAAAAAATGGAAAGAGGCTGTAGTAGTGCTCTGTGAAGTGGGCAGATACACTGGAGGTTCTATATTCAGAATATGTCGCAATCGTTAGTACTTTATTGATTTATTTAGCAACAACTATCGATACTTTGTGGCTTATGTACATATATCGTGGGTGGTGCCCTTTAATTTTCAGAATTACCCAATTTGTGACTTTTCCCATTGCTATTTTGTGTACCCCGGAGCGCACGTTTGGGATTGATAATAACGCATGACCTCCCGCTTTGCTACCGACACCCCTTTTTCGATCTGTCCTGTCGTTCCGTGGTTTTGTATCGTAACAATCTACAGAAGCGGTCCTGCCCCACGCTGACTTTCATAATCAGACATTTTAACATTAAAATTGCTAAATATTTTTAAAATGTACCTTCCGTTTTCCCTTTATAATGAACCTTAATCTTGTTTTAATATAATAATTAGTTATTCTTATACAGGTAAATCAAGCTGACATAACATCCCCTATGGTAAAACCTGAAATGAAGCCGCCAAGGGGTTCCATAACTTATTTGCGTCCCAAGTAAGTTAGATCGCGAATTAGTTGTAAAATCCGGAGGCAAGGGCAGGAGGCCCGAGAAACTATAAATAAAATCAAAGAACCATGGGTACGGCATTGGATAATTGTTGCATAATATAGTTCAACTTATCTGGAATGTATTAACAATTTAAATATTTAATGGCCTCGTACTTTTTATTATTACTTCATATTAGTCGATAAAAGTTAAAGCGTGCTATCTACCTTGCTTTTTAAATTTAGGTCTGCACACTTTTGTTAGTTGCTTTCGTGTTGATAAAAATATAATAGGAAATAAGCAATTTTAATACAATTCTATCGGTGGTCAAATTAAAGATAGAAATAACATTTTCCAGGAATGTATTATGTTGATAGTAAGTAAATGCAACATGTATTACCTTTGTCACGCATCATGCAAACTAAATTTACCACTAAACGATGTAAGGAATTAAAATTGAAAATACTTATTGCAAAACTTACAAACTACTTAGTTTTCCCGATTTCTGGTACATATCGTACATGCATTGTTTTATACTTTTTTATTGCATTTAATTCGAGTCGAGTATTATAGCAATTCTGGTAACGTGTAATCGTTAAATCGGCGTCTCACACGTACACGTTCGGCATTATCTTGATGAATGTATTGGTTCTTGGGAAAATTGTCACGTGTATAACTTGTAATTCTCAACTTGGTCAGATTATATTTATTAGTAGTTTTATATCAAATAAAATGACTGTTGCAAACAAAAGCGAAATACAATTTTAACAACTCAGAAACTTTTGTTTTTTTTGAAAATGTTTGGTTATTGTGCAAAAGTTTATTAATAGGTTGCTACTAAATAATTCCAAATTATCTTATTCCATCAGATAATAAGTATAAATGAGTTTGGAATTAATATGCAGTATATACTACTAGAGTTTGATAATTAAAATCGATGCATTAATGCTGATGTTCTATGCAAATGTTGATCATAGGGAAAGTTGTAATGTAACAGCTATGTTCTTTGTCACGTACAGTTGGTGTCGAAATAACAAATTTACCATCCTTTCAATTGCTTTTATTTTCAAACATAATCAATTGTGTCTGTAGATTAGTACGTACATCGTTGCACTATATTTTGATAACTGCTGCATTAGTACATTGCGTTTTCAAATTAAACCGCTTATAATGTTTCAATTAAGCTTTTAGATCAGTAAAATAGTACAGGGCGTATATTTAACAAAATTAAAATTAACTAAATTAAAATTTAGTTACCATTTCAATAAGGGACAATTAATTCCCGGTATTTACAGATAGAGAACATTTTAATAATATAATATCCTGTACCTTTGTAAGCCGTTTTATGCATTCCATTTCATATCAGGTTTAATAGTAATCGTGCAGAAAATTTTTTTGAGATTTGATGGATCTACATTTTTTGAGATCCCATAAGTCGAAAATGATGTGTGGTCAATTTTGTGTGCTAATAGGAATTTAAAAATCAAATTTCATATTTAGTGCTATTATGGTGAGATTAAGAACTGATTAGGTTTTTCGAAATCGGTTTACGGAGAGAAGTTCATCTTTGGCGCACCGATACAAAAAAATGTTTTAATTTTTTTTTTGGGAAACTTCGAACCTAAGGATTTCCTTGGTCATGTAACATGATTTCTTGCGCAACTTACAGGTTGATTCATAAGTTCGTAGCGTTTTTGGTTTACAAGGTAATATTTGCTCGAAAAATATCAATGTCATTTTAATGGCATAGTATTTCTATACCAACTTAGACTTGCCAATAAACTCAAAAATATTCAAACTCTTACAGCCGAAGAAACATATCGTCAAATCAAAGAATGCATACACCAAGCCGCAAAGGAAGCATTGGGGGAGGTGACAATAAGCAGAGTTAAAGAAAGAAAGGTTCCATGGTGGAACAAGGATATCGAAAATCTAGTGATACAAAAGAAGAGAGCTTACATGATATGGTTAACAACTATTAGTATTAAAGATAGAGAAAAGTACAAAAAGCTCAGACGCGAAGTTAAAGTAGTCACAGCAGAGGCAGAAAATAAATGTTGGCAAGAGAGATGTACAAAGATAAATAACTGTAGGGGAAATACTAAGGTAAATCAAGCATGGAAAATGCTAAAAAATATAAGAACAAATGTCAAGGACAATGGCAAGATTTCATCTATAAGTATGGAAGAGTGGAAGAAATATTACAAAAAACTGCTCACAGAAGATAGAAAAGAATACGAACATTATAAGATGGAAATATTAGCATCGGACCCAGAAGAAGAGCCTGAAAATATAGAAATACAGGAAGTCAAGAACGCTCTAAAAGGCATGAAAAATGGCAAGTCAGCAGGACCTGGAAATATATCAATAGAATTAATAAAAGCAGCCCCAGATATTCTTCTAGAAATTTTGACAAACATCTTTAACAAATGCCTACAAGGAGAACCGCCCCTTAAAAAGTGGAAAATAGCACACATAACATCCATATTTAAAAAAGGAAGTAGAATGGAATGCACCAACTACCGAGGTATAAGCGTGATCTCCTCTATAGCTCGCCTATATGGCCGAGTTATGAAATTAAGATTAGAAGAGTGCATAACGGAACTAGAGGAACAATGCGGATTTAGAGCAGGCAGATCGTGCATTGATAATATATTCACACTGAGACAACTTATTGAGTACACTGCTCGGGGGAGGTCGACTCATCTAGTATTTGTAGATTTACATAAAGCCTATGACACCGTTCCATTAAATAAGGTATGGAACTGCTTGAGTGAAAATGGTGTCAATAAAACGTACATAAAGGCTATACGAAACTTGTATTCAGGCTGTACCAGTAAAATAAAGATGGGAAATAAGTTATCCGAAGAATTTGAAATAACAAAAGGATTACGACAAGGATGCTGTTTAGCACCGACACTTTTTAAAATATATTTTTACGAAGCTCTAAAAAAGTGGACAAAAAAATGTAGTAATATGGGCATACAAATAGACAACAAAACATTGTTAACTTTGTTTTTTGCTGATGACCAGGTTCTGATGGCGGCAGACGAGTATGATGTTAACTATATGCTAAGAAAACTGGCAGCAGAGTACAATAAATGGGGACTAGTGATTAATATGAATAAAACGGAGTACTTGGTAATTGGCGAAGAAGGACAAAATCTATATATTGGAACGGACATTGTGAAACATACAACGAGATTCAAATATTTGGGTGTGACGTTTTCTAGAGCCGGCAACAGCAATGACGATATAATAAATAAAATTGGACAAGGACGACGAGCAATCAGGCAACTAAATTCAATCCTCTGGAATGACAAAATCACTAGAAAGACCAAAACAATAATATATAAATCAATTATTGAAAGTATAACAACTTATGGGTCAGCGGTGTGGACCATTAGCACTGGGAACAGAAGCAAACTGAGATTCTTGGAAATGGATTTCTTAAGACGAAGCTGTGGTGTATCCAGACTGGACCATGTTAGAAATGACGATATCCGACAAAAGATGAAAGCAGAAGGCTCAATTATGGATACAGTAGAGGCTAAGAGACTCAATGGTTCGGACACGTTCAAAGAATGAACAACGATAGGTGGCCAAAGAGGGTATGGGAAAGGACGCAACACTTTAGAAGAAAACGTGGAAGACCTGCTAAAACTTGGGCGCAGGGGGTTGAGGAGGCAATGAAGGATAGAGAACTTCACCTCAATGATTGGACGGACAGGCAGGCTTGGAGAGTGAGGTGCGAGAAACGGATACGTCTGTAAAACACTCGGTTATATATACATATATAGTATTGTTTTATTGAATACCTGTTGAATTTTTCAATTTGTAGAAAGTCATCATCGTTTAGCTCGTCAACAACATCGGCCGTTTTTGTCCCAAATTGTTACTGGTGACGAAAATGGTGTCCTTACATCAACATCAACAACAGAAAGGAATGGCTGAGCCCTAACAAACGAGTAAATCCTCGTGTAAAAGCTGGTGCCCATCCACGCAAGGTAATGTTGTGCATCTGGTGTGATAAAGAAGGCGTCATCTACTATGAATTGCTTCCGAGGAATGTAACCACCACTTCTGAGGTTTATTGTCAACAAATGCGTCGCCAGGATGCTGCAATTCAAGAAAAACGACCGGCAAGACGGCATCAAGTGGTTTTGCAGTATGATAATGCCAACATTACAAAAGCAGCTATTCAAGACCACGGCTAGGAGGTTATTCCACATCCTCCCTATTCTCTTGATTATTACTCCATCAGATTTTCATCTTTTCTGCTGTGTATCCAACAATATCCACGGAATCTCATTTAATAACGACGTTGCTCTTCAAAACTGGCTCGACGACTTATTTACCTCGAAACCACCGGATTTCTTCTAGCGTGGAATCGAAGAACTGCCAGAACGTTGGGAGTCTGCAAGAGAATATATTGTTGATTAGTTTATGTATTTTTTATATTTAAAAAATTAAATTTAAAAACTATCTACAAACTTATGCATCAACCCAATAATTCACAACATTTTTAATCTAGTTTTCAAATTTAATGGGAGAATTGGACCAAACGTGACAAAGCAATTAATTCATATTTAAATTTAATTTTCATTACATTTTATTACAAAAATGAGATCTTATTATCATATTTGTACAATATTCTATAAAATACAATAATAACTTTAGTGAACTTTCTTTCTATTCAACTAATTTATTTTTTTAATTGGCTTGAAACGCAAAATTTTTCTGGATTTGTAATTCGAAAAAAAAAGAGTTTAATTGGGATTCGAACCGTCTACCTCGGAGTTATGAGCCGGCCACTTGACGTACAAATCCAGAATGTTTATTACTGAAATTGTGATATATTAAGTATTATAAATAGCTATGCATATTAAAATTTTTGCTTACAAACTTTTTTCAAAATTGGCTACATATTGTACTTTACCACTTACATATAAGTGAAATCATGTTATCCCCTACACGTGTAATAATAATGGACCTAATTGGGTACTGAAATTCCTAATTTCCCCTTGTAAGACTGCATGAATTGTTTAATATTTTTATTGATAATAAAAATTATCTCATTAATTTTCGATTTATATTGTAGAAGGATGTAATAAAAAAAAATTTGATGTATTTGAATGCGATTCGTTCCTATAGCGTCAAAAGGTAAACAAGAGCGGCTCGTCCTTATCTCCTTATAGTCGTAATGACGCTTTTCATTGTGTTTGTAACTGTAAATTATAGCATAATTAGAAAACTATAATTTTAATGCGGGTCGATATTTTGAGTGAGAAGTTAATTTCCAACTTAATTCAAGTTAATTCTCCAACTTGAGGAGGGACTTACTGAAGAAATATCAACTAACCAGGGTGTTAGACAAGGATGTGGTCTGTCCCCAACTCTTTTCAACATATACTTGGACGATATGATATGACGGTGGAAAACTGAACACAAAAACGGCATCCAAATAAATAACAACAGAGAAATATCCACAGTGCATTATGCTGACGATCAAGTAGTGCTACAAGAAACGGAAGATGATCTCCAAACAGCGGTACACAAGCTACATCTCCTATGTTCCGACTATAATTTTAAAATATCGACAAAAAAGACAAAAACGATGGCCTTCGCCGGAAAAGACCCAATAAGGACAAAGATTGTCATAGACAATAGCATTGCTGAACAGGTTCGACATTTTAATTTCCTCGGCTGTGATGTCACCTATGAGAAAAACAACGATCTACAAAATAAACTTAATAGATTCAGAGCTATATGCGGCACAATCCACAAATATTTAAAAAATAAAACTATTAAGGATACCCGACTGAAATTTTACAAAACTGCAGCAATACCAACATTGACCTACGGGTGTGAGCATGGGTCATTGGAAAAAGAGACCAAAGCAGAATTCAGGCTGCTGAGATGCAATTTCTGAGAGATACAAAAGGCTGCACCAGAATGGACAGAATTCGAAACGAAGAAATTCGACACGAGCTTAACATTAAACCTCTGCTGGAGTCTATTATCACATACCGACAACGATGGTGCGAGCATTTGAATAGAATGGACAATTGTAGACCAGCAAAACAAATACTGGGATACCACCCTAAGGGGAAAAGAGACGTCGGGCGACCGAGGAAGCGATGGACGCCGGAACAGGCTTTAGCATAATCCTGGAAGTAATGATGATGATGAAAAATTAATTTATCCGAAATGGCTCTAATGTAGACGCTATAATTTGGACCACTTACAGTACTAATTATAAACTGCTTCGTATAATGAAAATTGATAAAATCCTCTATTGACAGTGATAGGTTTCCCCTTGTAAGACTGTATGGATTGTTTAATATTTTTATTGATAATAAAAATTATCTCATTAATTATCGATTTATATTGTAGAAAGATGTAATAAAAATAATTTTGATGTATTTGAATGCGATTCGTTCCTATGGCATAAAAAGGTAAACAAAAGGTTGTTTGTTTCTTTTAACAAGGAGTGAATAAAAAGCAACAAAAATGATGGTAAAGTCGTTTCTACGGTAGCTGTGAGCCATGAAGGCTCTCTATACGTACGGCAGAAAGTCTATGCTATAGAGTCTATAGCATAGACTTTCTGCCGTACGTGTTTTCTGTTACGACACTTGTGTAAATTAGGTGAGTAAAGTTCTACCACACTTTTTTCCGAGAAACAGCGACCATCACAATATTACGTCTTATATGTTTTGTATATATGTGAAACATTTCAAGTACCACATTAGCAAGATATGGAACTATTTGCGATTTTATCTAAGACTGCATGGATTGTTTAATATTTTTATTGATAATAAAAATTATCTCATTAATTTTTGATTTATATTGTAGCAGGACGTAATAAAAAAAATTTTGATGTATTTGAATGCGATTCGTTCCTATGGCGTAAAAAGGTAAACAAAAGGTGGTTTGTTTCTTTTAACAAGGAGTGAATAAAAAGCAACAAAAATGATGGTAAAGTCGTTTCTACGGTATCTGTGAGCCATGAAGGCTCTATAGCTAGGCTTCTGCCGTACATGTTTTTTGTTACAAGAGTTTCTGAATTTGGTGAGTAAAGTTCTACCACACTTTTTTCCGAGAAACAGCGACCATCACAATATTACGTCTTATATGTTTTGTATATATGTGAATCAGTTCAAGTACCACATTAGCAAGATATGTCACTATTAGCGATTTTATCTAAGACTGCATGTATTGTTTAATATTTTTATTGGTAATAAAAATTATCTCATTAATTTTCGATTTATATTGT
The DNA here is from genome assembly GCA_932274525.1 of Podabrus alpinus. Lineage (NCBI taxonomy): Eukaryota > Metazoa > Arthropoda > Insecta > Coleoptera > Cantharidae > Podabrus > Podabrus alpinus. The sequence goes on along the minus strand of OW026455.1, from coordinate 87,843,949 downwards.
AGAATGACGTAATAAAAAAAATTTGATGTATTTGAATGCGATTTGTTCCTATAGCGTAAAAAGGTAAACAACGGTGGTTTGTTTCTTTTAACAATGAGGGAATAAAAAGCAACAAAAATGATGGTAAAGTCGTTTCTACGGTAAGCTGTGAGCCATGAAGGCTCTATGTGTAGCCTTTCGGCGGATCATGATTTTGGTTTCGTGTTAGAATTAGGTGAGTAAAGTTCTACCACACTTTTTTCCGAGAAACAGCGACCATCACAATATTACGTTTTATATGTTTTGTATATATGTAAACCAGTTCAAGTTCCACATTAGCAAGATATGGAACTATTAGCTATTTTATCTAAGACTGCATGGATTGTTTAATATTTTTGTTGATAATAAAAATTATCTCATTAATTTTTGATTTATATTGTAGAAGGATGTAATAAAAAAAAATTTGATGTATGGAATGCGATTCGTCCCTATAGCGTAAAAAGGTAAACAAGAGCGGCTCGTCCTTATCCCCTTATAGTCGTAATGACGCTTTTCATTGTGTTTGTAACTGTAAATTATAGCATAATTAGAAAAACTATAATTTTAATGCGGTTCGATATTTTGAGTGAGAAGTTAATTATTACTATAATAATTTTATTTTATTGAAAAATTAATCAAGATTTGAATGAAATTTTTAAATTTAATAGATGTTCACATGAGATTCCTTCAAAAGGGAGTCAACAATACTACACTACTAGTTTATTATTTTATCGACAGAGCGTAGTATAATCATAGGCGTCCACAGGATTATTTCCATTAGGGGCAAAAAAATATAATTTTAACTTTCCCCATATTACGTAGAAACATACTATGTATTAAATAATGAAATATTAAATAAAATCCTTTGGATAATTGTTCTACTCTGCAAAATAATTTCCTAGCTTTTTATTAGAACAAAATTAATCAATTACTTGATGAGTTATAGATATCAGTATGTTCTCGCTGAAAACTCCGCGAAAACGAAAAAATTTTGTAGGGCATTTAATCTCTATTAAAAAGTCCGTGGCAGTATTGGATTCTGGATTCTGGATTTCGGGGGAGGGGCAAGTATTAACTTGCACGCACTTAGGCCACTCTACCGGGCCCATTGTACTGCCTCCACTTTGTTGCTCACCCCCAGCCTGACCCACAATGTCGACACTGCTAAGTATGACCGCAGCCGTTAGGCGGTCTCTCGGCCTCACCACTGACCAGAACTCCCCAACAATGGCCGGCACTACGAACCAGGGACGTCCGCTCGATGACCGAGCTCTGAGAAGTCCCGCGATTCGCACCCCACCAATGCTAGGTGCAGTCGATGGGTGGCCCCTGGACCAGGCCACCCAGCCCGAAGCCTCAACAAAGTCAAGCATTGCGTGGTCGATGGGGAGTAGGGGTGATTTTTATTACCCTGTTTGACATATTAGATCAGGTCAAATCAGGGGGACCGCCGGCTTAACGTGCCCTCCGAAGCACGGGGACGGTCATTGAAGGAAAGAAAGTCCGAAAGAAAATTGACTTCTACTGGACTCGAACCAGTGCCTTTAGCATCAGTAGTCGATTGCTCTAACTACTCGGCCAATGACCGTCCTTAAACCGCAGTATATTTTTATCTTAAAACCCATGGACGGTGGAGCAATTCACAGTTGCAGATTTTTACTTTTTGATTGTTATCCACGACTGTGAATGTCTTTAATTCCTAAAGTAGTGAAGATAGAAATATTATGTCAGAGATATTTTTATAGGAAATCAAATTCTCTACAAAATTCGATATGTATCAGATTTTCGTATCTGGTATGGTTTAAGCAGCGTTTCTAGTGGAAGCTCTCGGTAATTTATTTCATTTATGAAATGTTTGATTTCACTATTTAATTAGATGGAAATGCAATCCGCTCGTGCAATCTGCTTGCTAAAACCTGTACTTGCTGAATCTTTGAGTATTGTCCTTGCCCTTGTGTTGTAACGATTATCGAAGTGAAACCCCTCGTTCTGTATATAGTTAAAATAATTTTTGATAATTATGTACCTATGTCGAGGAAATCGATCACTTTTAATTAACATTTTTTTGATATTTCGAATGGTATAATATGAGATATCGAAGAAATCTACACTATTGATTCTTCTTATATTAAAGAGAAAAAACAGACGTCTTAGTCACGCAACGGATTGAAAACTTTCTGGACAGATAAAACAATGTCGTATACATCATAATCATGTAGTGGTCCATTTGATGGTTTATCAAACAAGGGGATGAAAATCGAACATGTGGAATTCGATCTATCAAGTCCAAAGCGTATTGGAAATAATATTATATGGATATTTTTGTAAAGTGCTTGTTTACTTAGATAAAATCTTGTCCGTCTATACATCAGTATTAAATTTATTTAAGTGGTCTCTTGTAAATGCATTTCTTGTATAAGGACCAGCAAGAGTATATTTTTATAAGGTTTTATAAAATTAATATTGATTTTGTGACTAATACTATTTCGCATTGAATCGGTTTCTTAGATGTATTCGTTTGATTTAAATTATGAATCTGTAACAGCATCTTTTAATTATTTTTATTTTCGTGTATTTTTAAACACTTATCGTTGTTATTACGACATTATCTAGACGTATACATAAATAACTGTTTGTTGGTGTGACGTATATGTCACACTCCGGTTTCTGTCAATCATTACATTATCAGCATCTACTTCAAGTTTGTCATTAATTACCATACTTGATAAAATTTTAATTTTTTCACCACTCTGCTTGTGGTTGTTTTTCAATAAAAATTAATTATTTTTAAAGCTATAAAATTTAATAATCAAAATATATCTACTTAAAAAATTTTGTTTATTTTATTTTGATATGGTTTATTTAATTATCTACTAATTTTATTAATTCTGGAGATATTAAACGACGTAGGAAAATACTTCATAAACATTAATAGGTCTTGACAAATTAATTGAATACCTCAGATACAACTTATTGGTTTGTATTTCTTTCTTGTTTTTCTTACTTAATTGAAAACGAAATCTAGTAATCTCGTAATAGCCCTGTTCGTTCACCTTTTCCCTCTTAATTGAATTTCAAATATGTTTAGTCACCAATTGCAAACAATTTTATGCAATTTATTTATTTACCTAACCTCAATCTTATTAAACTATCTTCTTCTTTCATGCGAACAATTGAATTTCCTGCAATATGACAAACAAAGTGAATAAGTTGACGTAGATGCGTTTATTATTTATTCTTTATTCTTTCATAAACTGTCTTTATATCATCCTGGCCTGTTTCAAAGCTCGCTTTCATGCTAAGCCTTAAATATGTGCGAAGTGCTTCTAAATTTATACAGTTGTCTACAGATCTTCAGATACGACACGTATTATTTCACTTTTATTGTGTCCTTATCCTATCGCTTTATCTCTAAGCATTAAATGGATTTAAGCGCTTCACTTATGGAAAATGTAGTAGCAACTTATTAATTTAATCGTTTGGTAGAAACGTGATTTTTGGAAAGCAACCCAAATTTTTGACACTACCAAATCGCTCGTGCCGTGATTTAAAATTCACGTTAATCGAGACTTCATGCAAGAACAATAAATGTGAACGGTAAACAAACAATAATTTGTTTTGTCTTGCCAAAAAATTTGTACCCCACTAGAGGTGGAACAACCGGGTAGCCATAATAATTTTTTATAATATTTGACCTAAGAAAAGAAAAATAAATAAAAATTGAATTGTTAGGTGGTGGTGGCAGCGCACCGTCCAAAATGGAATTTGCAAAAAGTTACAAAAAACTTTTTATATTTTATGTTTTTATGATCTTACATTATTTTATGACTGCAATCTTGTTAATTTAAATTATGGTTAAAAAGTTTTTTTAATGTAGCATACCATTTACAAAAAAATTAAAGGTATAATGAAGCGTGTAGGAATCAAGAATGCATCGAACATTAAACTAAATTAACGTGACGAGGTGACGATGCAGCCCAGTAAAAGCTTTTGGAATAAAAAATTTAACATGAGCTTGTGGTAACAAAATACCTTCTTTCATGAATATCCTGAAAAATGTTTGGAAATATTTTGAAACATAAATAAAAAAATAATCTAAAATTCAGTTCTGTATACATAAATTCAGTAATAAAAGAAGTTATATCAGAAATAATAAAACTGACATTACAACCGCAATACACTTTGGAACAAAAAGCTGTAAAGCAGTAAAAAGTCACATTTTTTATCAGAGGTTTCTATTAATGAAATTGACTAATAAAAAATTGCATTGTTCATATTTTATACATTTTTAGTCCACATGGTACAATCAACGCTTTGTTATTAAAGTTTATGTTTAATATTATATGTTTATAAATTGAATGTATTTCTTTCGGGATTCTATAGACAAAGGGTCTTCCTCGTAATGGTTTATCGTAAAGTAAAATAAGTTATAATTCTTTATCTCTATAATACCGTGCCATAAAATTATTAATATCTTGGTCGCTATAATTGAAGTGCACCTCGTATTATTGTTGTTTTAACGGTTTCAAAATTATAGGCCCATTTAGGTTTATTTCGTTTTCAAAATAAAATTTCTATTATTTCAAATGTAGTCTTATAAAAGTTATTTTGTAACATTTGGACAGTTTTTATAACGATATAGGGAGACCGGAGCTAGTTGGCACACTTCTCTTTTTTCTCATTTCTTAGGAAAAGTTTTAAAACACAGTTTTCCCCATCTATTGATGGAGAAAATGAGCTTCCATAAAAATCGTTTGTACCACATACATCGCGAAATCTTTTTTTATGGGGGGAGGGGGTTGTAGAAACGGCAGTCATCCCATTGTGAATTATTGTATACAATTGGTGTCAATCGATAGAGGATCGCTTGGACTCTAATGAGCTTCCATAAAATCGTTTGTACCCAAAGGTGAAAAAGTTAGAGCGTTTGAAAATTGTGAAATTGCACATTTTACCAACATCACTCCGAGCAGGTTTTTTTTTTGTATTTAACTCCTTGATTACAGCAATCTATCACAATGATAACAAGCTTCTTGTAAGAAAGAAATAACCAGGGGTGCAGTCGTAAAAAAAGAGGTACCGGGGCGGTCAAAAAATCAATGGATATCTCCATATATCACCCCCCCCCCCCCGCTTACATAAACGATCATCCAGACGTGTCGATCTTACAATAAATTTTATTTATTATAATTTTTCTTTTCCCATTACTCACCCAGTATCAGTAGGTACTTAGAATAAAGCCCAAAGCTCGTTCTTAGTATCGGCTGCTGCTAATGCGATGTTGTGGTCAACTACTTTTCGCGATCGACTGACGAAAGAACGGCAATAATAGTAGTGTGGTAGTGTTTGAGTTGTGGTTTGTTGAGTTGGTAGCTGTTATACTCAGAACACTGTACGCTAGGATTTGATGTAAGCGATGGTTTTAGAAATTCACGGAATTTACGGAAGCCGCGTTTCCTGTCGGTTTTGTGCTGTCTGCAGCGAGAAAATAATACACTTTCGTCTAAAAGTTGCTTAGAGCTGTTATATTTAATCAGAACTCTATATTATGGGATTTGATCAACTAAAATGTAAGCAAATTGCTGGACCAAATATACCAATTCACATTGCTTTATCAAAATTGAAAATGTTAATGCATATTTTGTTCACACCTGGACGGGGCGCCGCTCCGGCTCCAAAAGAAGTACCGGGGCGCCGCCCTGCCCCGCCTTGCCACCACTGCATGCCTGGAAATAACTGACATGTATGAAGTGTTCCAATGAACACTGCATATTATAAATTATAACTCATAAATGAGGCCGTGAGCGCAAGAGTGGCGTAACCATCAAATATAACTATTGCAGATATTCACCACTAAAGCTTTGAAATATGCATTAAATTTATGGAATGCAAAAACATTGTATATGACTTCCATTTATTAGAATATTACAATAATGTTGGTTACATCGATTTTATTTCAAAGGTATTACTAAGACAGAGGCATTACACCAAAAAAAAACCAATTTTGGCTATTTGAGGGTTACGCCACTCTTGCGCTCACGGCCTCAAATAGCAGTTACGCATGTACTATATAATATGAATATGTATAATCACTGTAATGAAAACTTAAGTTCTTTTGGATTAAATTAAAATTCAAAATTAGAATCTATTCATGAGGTCAGTGGGTCTAAACCTTTTTAGTCTGCGCACTTCATCACTGGATACAATTAAATTAATGGCAAGCACATTAGGGTGCACTGTAAGTCTCGCAGTTTTTCTTCTAGGATCAAGATTTTTTGAATTAAACCTGAAAAAAGCAGCACATATACATGTCGTATCTGCAGGTGAAAATGTGGCTTGGAAATGAGCTGGACGCCACAAAGTGGACTTGGACGAGAGGTGCGAGGGGTTTGGAACCACTAACAACAACCGCTGCACCCGCCCCGGAAGCGCTGCTGAACACAATTTCGTGCAAATGCACAAAGAATTGCGGGAAAATGTGTGGGTGTCGTAAGGCAGGACTGAAATGTTCTGTCTTATGCCACAACTGCGCTGGGCAGAGTTGCGATAACGTCACGGAATTGCGAGGTGTCGCTGACGAAGACAGTGATGATGACAGCGACATCGACGATCCCGCACCTTCAACGCTGAACCTTGACGAACGTGAAACCGGACATGACCAATTGGCCGAAGAAGAAACCGAGGATATGGATTTGGCAGGACCATCAGCTAAGAAACCTAAAAAAAATAGTTCCGGAACCATATTTTCACGCCTACAGAAAAGATACCGATACCTGCGCGGAATAATAACCATGTATCAGAGTCCGGTCGGAAAAGCAGCTATGTCGGGTTCGTTTTTAAAGGCAGGTAACTCAAAGTTAGCTGAAAAAAGCGGCTATCTCGCTCCCGAAATTGTTTCATCATGGATTTCATGAGATTAGAAAATTTAATGGGCGACATAGCCGCTTTTTCAAGCAGACTTTGAGTAAGCTGCTTTTCCAACCGGACTTTGACATAGCTACTTTTCCAACCGGACTCTCAGATTACATTTCGTTATTCCGCGCAGGTATCGATACGTGGATTAGGCCTATAGGGGATACCACGTCATAAAAAAAACGCGCCTGAAACTCTACCTCTTTGGTGGTGCGGAAAAGAGTTTACGCTCTGTTTCTCCATGGTTGGCGTACGACGTTAAATATCGATTTTTGGAAAAAAAAGGTAGGAACCGAAATTGTTCAGAATTTGATTCTCTACATGTTTGGTCCTTTTCATTTGTGCCGTAAAGTTGAAAATAAACGAGATAATGGAAATATTTCGAATTTGTCGCTTTTTTCAGGTTTAATTCAAAAAATCTTGATCCTAGAAGAAAAAATGTGAGAACTAAACTTGTAGAGAATCAAAATTTATACAACTTTTGTTCTCATGGTTTTTCTGTAAAATCAAAACCGGCCGAGTTATTCAAGAAAAACCGTTTTTCACCTAAAAAACCATTTTTCGAATATACGCATAAGCATGATTTGGTCGCCATTTTGAATTTACACTCCCAGTGACCCCCCCCCCCCCCGAGACAGCTGTGAAAAAATAATGCACTAAATAATTATTCACGGGTCAAAGTCTATACTGACTGGACTAATGTAGACTGCGTACAAAAGCTCAAAAGTTATACAATGCGCGAAGGGCGAAATACATACATATAAATGTTACGTGAAAACATTAGCTTGGCGCAAAAATTTAAAAAATGTGAATAAAAAAGACGTAATTACTCGTTCTTGAAAATTAATATGAAAAAAATATCACTATGCATGTAATTTAATAAAAAAGTTATTGTTATTTATTTTATTTTGAACTTTGCTTATTAAAAATAATTTGTAAAATCAATATTATGTTCGGAACATAAATTCTTCGAGGTTTTTTTTTAGGTTATGATGTTCTTCCTGATTTTTAAACACTTTTTAATATCTACTTTGTAGATTTTAAATAAAAATCACACCAGTGCATACGTAGGGCCTGTCAGCCCCATGCTTTAAATCGACGATTGTTTGGATATTTCAGGAAAATAAGATAATTTTTGAAATCGATATAATTTATTAAACTTGCTGAAGTCGCAATAATTTACATTGTAACCAGTAACATTGAAGTTGTATAATAATAAATTATTGTATTAAGTGCAGTTTACGTTATGCCATTTTGGTTACAAGTTGTCATAATACGCAATTCTAATCGTAATATTTGCTTATGAGTTCACCCTCGGGCTGTATCGTATGCCGAATCTTATAAAGTGAACTTCGAATTATTTGATTTTTACCTACTTGTAAACAAAATCGCATAATGTAAACAACACTTTACGGTGAAACAAAACCATTTGCACCACCAGCATGAAAAATAATTAATCTTTGCCCTTTAGTCATCGGGGACTTCAGACCGTTATTACTTCCTTCATCCCAACATTTAGGAACGGTGTGGGAATTATGGATATAAGCTTCGTCTGTGTAAACAATATTTCGTCCTTGTTTATATTTTATAAGGTCTCAAGAATGTAACTCGTTTACCTCGAATATCATTTTTTTCCACAAGTAATTTTCGATTACATGGAGCTTTTTTCCATCTAAAACCAATTTTATGCACCACACGTCGAAATGATGTATGTTTACCAGCAAATCCATGATCTTTCTTCATACTTTCATAAACAGCTGGCATTTTAATATTTTTCTTATGATAGGTAATGTTGGAATAACCTAAAAAAAATATTTTCGTTTTTTATTTACAAAACTAATTAAACAAATTTTATTACTTACCATCAAACAATAGAACCTGTCAAATAGCCTTAAAGAAGGCTGATTGTTATTTATATTATGAAATAATACTAATACCATTTAATAATAAAACGCGAAATTTGTGTAAAACTGTCAAAACAAAGCAAATGTTTTCTAGTTGGGCTTTTTAGCATTTGGACGTGATTTGGTTATTGCGCCGGTGACAGTATAACTTTTGACTTTTCGCATCTACTCTACCATGGCGCATCGACGATCGTTCGTAGCACCTTATTTTGAAATCGTTGAAGGATTTCCAGATTGGATTCAGCTGCCGAGCCCCAAAGTTGGATACCGTAGGTCCAGATCGGTTTAATTATTGCCTTATAGAGTAATAGCTTATTTTCAAGGGAGAGTTGTGACTTCCGGCCAATGATCCAATACATTTGGCTGAACTTGATTCCAAGTTGTTTGCGTTTACTAAATATGTGCTTGCGCCAGGTAAGTCTTCTGTCGAGGTGAATGCCGAGGTACTTAGCTACAGTCGCTTTTGTGGTATTATGGAATTATTTAGTTTCACTGGTGGACAAGTATCTCTCCTCATGGTGAAGGTTACATGCACCGATTTAGTTTCGTTATAGTCCAGTCAAATTAGGTTTTCAGCTCGGAAAAATTCCCACCTAGCTGAATTTTGGTACACATCTTTATGACATCGTTGTAAACAATATGTAAAAAGTCGACCTCGATATCATGTACGCGGGTTTTAGCTCTCGGGGTTTTAGCTCCCCCAACGCGAGTTTTTGCCAATAACTCGCTTATTTATGCTTGTATGAAAAATTATGATCAGACCATAATTGAAGAGCACAAAATTCTCTATAAAATAGTTTTTTTTCATATTTTTCCATGGCACACTAATACTTAAATTAATGACCGAAAACACGACCAATCCTTAAAATGGCACAATATTGATTCGTTGCAGGGAGAGAAATGTTTTCGGGCACGGGAAATGCTTTTAATAATAAATTAATTGAAATTGTGGCCAAGGTTGGAAAATGAAGAGAAAAATAGATTTTTTCAAAATTTGCCCAAGTTATAGTATCTTCCAAGTAACGAGACCGAAATTTTGGTTTGAGCTTACAGATGGTCCGGGCAAGCTGAAATTTGGCAAAGATGTATATTGAAGTGTTCTAATAAACCCCCAAAATGTCTCATAAAAATCCCAAGCCGGCGTTCCCCCAATTGAGGATTTTAGCCCCCTAGGTGCGGTCTCGCCTATAGCTCACGTATTTTTACTTTTACGAAAAATTACCATTAAACTAAGTTTAATTTGCCTATTACAGTATGTATTCTAGTACTACCTACTGTAGCGCCACAAGTTATAGAGAATTTTATGTTCGTCACCTTTGCTTAATGGTAATTTTTCGTAAAAGTAAAAAATACGCGTGAGCTAAAGGCGAAACACCGCACTTAGGGGTGAAATCCTCATTTGAAGGATCGTTGGCTTGGGATTTTTATGAGAATTTTGGGGGTTTATTAGAACACTTCAATATACATCTTTGCCAAATTTTAGCTTGGCCGGACCTTCTGTAAGCTCAAACCAAAATTTCGGTTTCGTTACTTGGAAGATATTATAATTTTTGGCAAATTTTGATAAAATCTATTTTTCTCTTCATTTTCCAACCTTGGCCACAATTTCAATTAATGTATTATTAAAATCATTTCCCGTGCCCGAAAATATTTCTCTCCCTGCAACGAATCAATATTGTGCCATTTTAAGGGTGGGTCGTGTTTTCGGTCAATAATTTAAGTATTACTGTGCCATGGAAAATATGAAAAAAAACTATTTTATAGAGAATTTTGTGCTCTTCAATTATGGTCGGATCATAATTTATCATACTAGCATAAATAAGCGAGTAATTGGCAAAAACTCGCTTTGGGGGAGCTAAAACCCCGGGAGCTAAAACCCGCGTACATGATATCGAGGTCGACTTTTTACATATTGTTTACAGCGATGTCATAAAGATGTGTACCAAAATTCAGCTAGGTGGGAATTTTTTCGAGCTGAACCCCTTTTTTCGTCTAATTTGACTGGACTATACAACTGTGGGGAACAGCAAGCAACTCAAATATTGAAATACTGCAGCGCTTCCAATCCAAAACTCTCCGAATGATCACGAATGCCCCCTGGAACGTCCCTAACGATGTCATACATAACGACCTAAAAGTAAACAAAGTGAAAGTGAAATAAAACGATACAGTGAAATATACCGGGATAGATTGAGGACTCACCCAAATAATTTAGTTGTGAACTTGCTTGATGGGAATGACCAAAGAAAAAAACTCAAAAGGTTTAAACCGTGGGATTTAACGACAAGATTTGATAATATTAATTAATTTGTAATCAATAATAATAATCTCTGTAAAAGTTTGTTAGGTTAAAAATTCTGAGGGAATAACAATGGTTGTTCCCCAACATGTCTCAAATTTTTATCAACACATTTACTTATTGTTATTTAAATGTAACAGATTGTAAATAAATAAACGGATGTTTAAAAAAAATTATTCTTGTAACTTCACCCCTTCTGAACTTTTTAATTGGAAAATCCATTTGGAACGGAGCCCCTAAGTATTCTTGTATTTCGTTTTCGTTGACTATTGTAGACGAAGGATTTGGTTGGAAAGTATTTGTTAAGTGTTTAGAGAAAGCTTTTGCTTTTTCTCCGTCATTTCTGGCCCATCTGTTATTTTCATCCTTTATAGGGGGAATATGTTGTTGTGGCCTTCTAATTTTTCTGCTGGCCTTCCACAGGGAGTACTCAGTTGCCTCCGTTGCAATGAGGTTTTTCAAATATTCTTGAATACCTTGGTTTTTACTTTTCGTTAACATTTCTTTCAGTTCCCTGCCAGCTTTGTTTAATTTAGTTTTATCTTCGGGGTATCTAGTTTGTTGCCATCTTTTGCGTAATGTCCGCTTTGTCCGCTTAATGTATACAATTGGTGTCAATCGATAGAGGATCGCTTGGACTCTAATGACCTTCCATAAAATCGTTTGTACCCAAAGGTGAAAAAGTTAGAACGTTTGAAAATTGTGAAATTGCACATTTTACCAACATCACTCCGAGCAGGTAGCGCGCAGAGTTTTAGTGTTGCTGATAACAATTAAAATATATTTTATTTTTTAACACTCAAAAAGGAAACGAGCATCATACTGCAGTGCTTAGTTAACACGTCCTAACTAACAAGTTTGTTTACGGGAGAAAACTGACTTTATGTAAATGTTATAAAACTGTATTCAATATAAAATTGTATTTAATGTCTTCTGTAATGTATGATTATATGAAAATAGCTTAATAACATCTATATAAACTCATTTTGCTCCCTAAAACCAATTTCTTAGTTAAGACGTTTTAACTAATCACCGCAGCATAGTCGATCAAAATAGTTTGCTAATCCATAGCTCTGGAGTGAATTTTTCGCGAATAAATTTTTAATATTTTAATTAAATGAAATTTTTGCATAAAATTGATATCAATCGATGGAGAATCGTTTGAACTCCAATAAGCTTCCATAAAAATCGTTTGTACCCCAAAGGTTTTTAATAAAAATTCAATTCTTTAAAGCAATCTGTTTATATGGCTTTTAGTTTTTCAGTGTTGGTGTTGCATTTAGCGCACTTGCGGCTCTCTATTATGGAAGGAAAGAAGGATTTCTATTACTTAAGTAATAAAGTTTATAAAATTTAATACGATTTTTATGGAAGCTCATTGGAGCTCAAACGATTTCCGATTGATTGACACCAATTTCATATAAAATTTCGCAATGAAGGGGGGGGGGGGCGGTAAAATGTCACCAAAGAGATGTATGAAAGCCAGCAAAATATTTTGCACACTTTTCAGTTCGATAGATGGTCTTTTCACGCCACCTGGTGGACAAGATTATCCCTAAGTTATTGTTATGTGATTATCAGCTATTGTAAATTTTAGTATGTATAACAATAACTTAGTGTTAACCCTGTCCACAAGGTGGCATGAAAAAGCCATCTATGGAACTGAAAATATACAAAACATTTTTGACAGGTAGTTCCATAAGAATTTCTTATACCTAAATTATCTTAAAAAATTTTTCTTTGATGTTACTCAATTTCACACTTTTTCAAACGCTCTAAATTTTTTACCTTTGGGGTACAAACTATCTTTATTGAAACTCATTGGAGCTCAAACATTCTTGATCAATTGATACCAATCTCATAAAAAAAATTGCTATGCGGGGGTGGGGGGGCAGTGAAATATCACTCAATTTCATACTAATCAGGTTATCCATCGTGATCTTCACAAAGCTACAGTCGAGGAAACTATCAAATCGTTCAGTACAAGATACCAAAATCAAGAGAGAGACCACCCTAACTCTCTTGCTGTAGAACTACTGACAACCCACAGAACCAAGAGGCTGAAGCGTTTCGATCCACTGGACCTGCCTCATCGCTTCTGAGTCGGTTGCCTCTCACCACCTTCAGACCCGAAGGATCTGAAAAACTAATGTAGCATTCATATAAAATTGACTGAAATGGAGGAGTGCCACCGGGCGAGCTCCTTCTGTGTTTTGGATTATTTTGATTATTTTTGCTTCTCGGTGTCAAATATTTTACTCATTGTTTATATTTTAGACAGATTGTAAAACAATAGGTATTCAAATAAAAAAAAAATTCATACTCTTTCAAACGTTCTTACTTTTTTACCTTTGGGGTACAAACAATTTTTATGGACACTCATTGGAGCTCAAACATTCTTCATCGATTAACACAAATTTAATAAAAAATTTGAGGGGGGGGGGCAGTGAAATGTCACACGAATGTACACTCTTTCAAACACTGTAACTTTTTTACTTTTGAGGTCCAAACTATTTTCATGGAAGCTCATTGGAGCTCACACGATTCTATAACGATTGACATAAATTTTATACAAAAATTCGCTATTGGGGGCTGCCGTTTCTACAACCCCCCCCCGCGCCCAAAGTTTTCGCGATGAATATGGTACAAACGAATTTTTATGGAAGCTCATTGGAGCTCAGACGAAGCTCAAACGTTTGACACTAATTTAATTAAAAAATTGGCGATAGGGGGGCGGTGAAATGTACCTCATGTCAACATCCACGGGTTAAAATCCTACAATACTGAATTTTTGAAACGCTATAACATTTTTACCTTTGGGGTATAAACGATTTTTATGTTATCTTTACTGTTTAAATTTATATGGAAGCTGCAAGCTTCCATATAAATTGCAAGCTGCAAGAATATTCAAACAATTCTCTAACGATTGACATCAATTTTATACAAAAATTCGCAATTGGGAGGGCTTCCGTTTCTACAACCCCTCCCAAAATATATCAAGAAACTCTTTAACGGCCAAATACCCATCTTCTCTTCTTCTTCTCAGCCATCTTTCGCCCACTGCTGGACATAGGCCTCTCCCATACTTTTCCATTTCGCCCTATTTTGTGCGGACATATGTAGACTGCGCCGATGGTCAGAAATTAATCCTTTTTTTTGGGTAAATGACCATGGGCAACCTGTAGATTGCGCCGATGGTCATTAAGGGTAACATACAGATTGCGCCGATGGTGTACCTGAGGGATTAAAAAGTATTACTAAGGCATAATGGGGTTATCATTGTAAATCAGTTTATTAAATAATATTAATAAAAAATTAAATTGCGGTACCTAATTATCATTAATATGACAATACTTATTGCAGATACTTTTTATAAATTCCAACCTTTCCCTTCGAATCGAGTGAAATTTTTTCGCTCCGATTTGAATTTTTCTTTGAAATTCGGATAGGTGGGGGTGTGATTAGTAGATATTAATAATAAATATTATCAAAAAAAATGGAAAATAACCGGTGTATTGCCGAAAAAGTGAAAAAATTAAAAATTTTTTTCTTCGATTTTTGGGGTGTGCATTCGATAAGGAGAGTTATCCATCGTCAAAACCTACCCTTTCGGGGCGCCGCTTCGCTCGACTCCGCTCTGCACCCCTCCAGGGCGGTTTTGACTCTGGTTATAGGCAAAACATACGAGAAGGCGCCACCCATCAAGAAAACCGGGATAAATGAAACCGGGATGTGAGAGAACCTCGAAATAGCATTAAAAAGTATTTTAATAATGAAAGAATCAAAATAATGCAGTTATTTAAAAATAACCTCGTCAAATTACTAACCTAATTAAAAATTGCACATAATGTATAGTACTCCTGTAATAAATTAAGTACCTTAATCCTCTAATGGGATTTTCACTCCGTCGTTACCCAAAAAGATTACCTATTAATTGACCATCGGCGCAATCTACATACTAACCCTAACCGAACCCGGCGCAATCTGCATGCTAGATTATGAGACCCTTCAACCATCGGGCGCAGTCTACAACCTCCCTTTTGTGCCACCTGTTGCCAATGTTTTCCCGCAGTCTGTTTAATATCGTCTGACAACCTCTTCTGGGGTCTCCCGACGCTTCTCTTTGTAGTTCTCGGACGCCACTCGATCATTCTGTTTGTCCACTTTCTACACCCCTCTCTTGCCACATGTCCCGCTCATCTCCATTTCAATTCTGCAGCTCTCTTCATGACGTCTACTATCCCCGTTCGTCTCCGAATTTCAGTACTTCTTATTTTGTCGAGTAGGCTCACTCCCAACATTCGTCGCTCCATTGCCCGTTGTGTTATCTGCAGTGTCTTAGCGCTCTTACTTGTCAATGCCATTGTTTCCACTCCGTAGATCAGCACTGGTAGGGTGCATGAGTCAAATACCCTTCTTTTCAAGCAGGTAGGTATATCAATGAAAGGAAGTTTACAAAATACCCATACAATTAAAAAAATGGTGGAAGCAAGCCCAATGGCTTAATTCCATATGGAAAGCACCAATGTTCTATAAAAATACAACAAGGTGGATTTTAATGAAATACTTAATTTTTGTAATTGTGAGCTTTGTGAATATTTTTAGTTATCTTTGGGACAAGTCAAAAAGATCAATCCTCTTCAGTCTCTCACGTGGGGGGCTATGAGAAAATCCGCAGCCAGGGTGTTGGGATGGTCGTTTAAACGTATCTGATATTTGGTACTCAGAAAGGTCACCACGTGAGTCTTCTATCTAGGTGAATGTACAAATATTTAACCTCTTCTTTTTGAAGGCGAGGATTGTTATACCTCTAGGACAAGTGTACTTCTCTTAAGAGTGAAAGTAATTTGTACTAAATTACTGTTATCTACCTTAACGAGCGATAGTTTCAGTCATCTTTCGATTTTATTTACATTTTTTTGTAGGAAACGAGAAGCCAATTGAGTTGGTAAAACATTTGGCCAAAAATACTTTCCTGCCGGACACCAGCCTACATTTGAAGCAGAGCATTATGAGCCTCTCCATGTCTGACGAAAAAGTGTCTATCGGTCAGGTATGATCTCAGGATTCTGCAGTATGAGTGTGGAAGGTCTACCTTAAACTTGTAAATCATGCCTTGGTGCCAGACTCTGTTAAAAGCCTATGATATGTCGAGGAGCACTGGTGTGCAATATCGCTTACAGGCGAAATCCAAATTGATGGTTTGGAATAATTATGTTTTCTTGTTCAAGGAGAGGTGTAAGTTTTTTTAATAGAAGTTTCTCAAAGAGTTTAGAGAAGAAGGGTGTGAGACTAATCATACGGTACGATGTAACTCATGACGATTTGCCAGGTATTTGAATCATTATTATCCACAATGGCGGCTCGTGTCTTCTTTCAAAGGGAAAGAACAACATTTAAATAAAAGTCAAATATAAATAATAACATATTCTTGTGTTATTTTGAAAATATTAATTCTTTTCATTGCCAAATTAAATAATCCGAGGGGGGGTTATGAAATACTTCCAGTATATCAAGGTAGTTATTTTTGAGGGGTAGACCCCTGACCTCGCGGGTCTCTGCAGCTGCCAATTTTTTATAACTGCATTTGCAATATCGACTCGTGACTTTTTTCAATAGGAGGACACAAACGTAAAGAAAAGGGAAAAATACGTATACAATTACCTATTTTATTTTATTTACTTATTTATGTAAAATTACTATTTTTGATATAGTTGTTATTTCCCATTTTGGATAGGGGTCACCTGCCGTTGTGCACCTTAGGGTAAGCCGCCACTGCCTCAACACGAAAAATAAACATCACCTAATGTCCCATTTATCTCTTTATTTGCACGACATACAGGCGTCCTGTCCAGCGAATATTTGTTTATCTATATGAATTTACAGAATAGCAGGGAAAGCCCACGTTTTTAATAGCTATTTGTCCGTAGACTGTGTCAAGAGAGAGAGTGTTAGTGATAGTAGTGGCCAGCAAGGGCTTTACATCCTTGCCTAAATTGATCTATGTATATGTCTGTCTGTAAATCTAAATTGGGGTGATGATCTGGTCTCTCAGTGCGGCTTTTAGGCCGCACAACCATAGCAATCGCGCGCTGGTACAAAAGTAATGAATAAATAAATGAGAAAATACGTAATCTAAAAACAATTAATTGAATTCAAAATAGAATTCATTTAGAACGTACTAATTGCCTTAGTTGTGCGGTCTAAAAGCTGTGCTGGGTAAGATATTAACGGATCAATTAAGCGTTATAGGCACACAGATAGCTAGTAAATTAATTAATAAAAAGATTTACTTAAATAAATGGGCGCTATTGGCAACTCCAATTAAGAAAAAGCCACTAAACGGAATTTTATAGAACTAGACGAAAACATATTTGTGCATGTTTTTGTCGTAGTTTCGAGTGATAAAAGCGATATTTAAAGTGATTGCGGTATTATTTGGACTCTTTCATAGCAACTTTTTCTTCAACCCTATTTGTTTACATTTGCAGCGCCACCAATGTTAATTTCAGTTCCCAATGATATTAGAGTTTAATAATTAACTTATAAAATGAATCTCTCTTCTCTTCTTCAGACTCTCTCATTCCAATATTGGACATAGTCCTCCCCTTTATCTTTCAATTTTGCGCGGTTACGCGTGGTTCGCATCCATCGTCTTCGGCTACCTCTCTTATGTCATCTGCCCATCTCTTGGGCGGTCGTCCGACACTCCTCTTATTGCATCTCGGTCTCCAGTTTATTATTCTGGTCGACCATCTGCCGTCTTCTGCTCTCACAACATGTCCCGTCCAACTCCACTTTTGTTTTGCAACCCTTTGTGTTATGTCCGCGATTCCCGTTTTTTCACGGATCCATTCGTTGCGTTTCCTATCACGTAGAGTTATGCCGAGCATTCTTCTCTCCATTGCTCTTTGTGTCACTGCTAATCGACTTGTAGTCTTATTTGTAATTGTCATAGTCTCCACGCCATAGGTTAGCACTGGTAGTATGCAGGAGTCATATATTTTTGCCTTGAGCCTTTTTGGGAACTTTTTTGACATCAACACAAACGAAAGTCTTCCA
The DNA here is from genome assembly GCA_932274525.1 of Podabrus alpinus. Classification (NCBI taxonomy): domain Eukaryota; kingdom Metazoa; phylum Arthropoda; class Insecta; order Coleoptera; family Cantharidae; genus Podabrus; species Podabrus alpinus. Next base: position 87,825,754 of record OW026455.1, on the reverse strand, counting down.
AATGCCACCCACCCCAAACTTATTCATCTTCTTCTGTGAAAAATGAATATTAAAGTAAAATTTAAGAACTGACCATTTAGCAACACCTTGTATAGGTGCTAGCGTCCTTTCTTTATAACGATTTAGACGGGGGGGGGGGCTTAAATCAATTTAATTTTGTTGCTTAACTAACCTGCTCATTAACAGCAACCTATTGCTTTGCTATAATTGGAGGGAAGATTTCAAATTAAAGTTTTCTCATTTTAATCATGTGTTTTAAATTCGTGTTAATGTTTACGATCCAGCGGCGTCGGATTGCCCAATATACAGCAGCGTAACTACATTTTGCATTAAAGGAAATTTTTCTGAGTTGCTATTCTGATTTGGGAGGACCTCAGATATGCTGAGTGGTTGCAGACCGTATGGAAGGACAACTCTTAATAAGATATTATGCCATAACAAGAGATGATTAACTTAGGGGTCGTCCATAAAGGACACCCGCAATTTTTCCAACTTTTCATCCCGACTTTTTGTCACAGATTATCACAATTTTGCAACCGGCGCTTAGGGTAACCTTGCTCAACACAATCATAACATAAAACTCATCTAACTAACCAGAATGACAAAGTACATATTCTATTTGCCCATTTCTGTCTTGAACGACATGAACGACATACTGGGCCGTCCAACCAGAATTTGTTTATTTAAGTAAATTACTTGGAGGGGAGGTTTCGGGTGATAGAACTTCTGGGGAAGGTAGCAAAACAATTTAGTATATGTAATCCTAAATTTAGACGATGATTCCTTATTTCAGTGCGGCTTTTAGGCCGCACCATATTGGCAATCACGAATCAGTGCGGATTTTAGACACCACTTCTGATTATCCATTTTCTTCATAACACATCTCTTAGTGGTTTATTTTTTGGTTTGGTGTTATGACTTAAGCCAGCTCTCAGCGCGTCGGAGGCGAGCCGGGGTTCGTAAAACTTGAGATAATCGCTTATAAAAATAAAGGATGTAATATTTAAAAATCGTAGAATCACTGAGCTCGATACAGTAAAGATATGGTTGTCGGTACACAAATAATTGTGAAAAATGAATGTTTAATACCAGTATCAGCGTTTTCTACCACTGACGGCAGTTGCACAAAAAAATAACTAGGGTGTCAACACAAATAGCAATAATTAAAAGAAATAAGAAATGGCACAAACCTTCAAAGCTTTTTCTGGTTTAGCACAATGCCGTTACACGCCAAACACTGTGAGTTCTTTCAATTGACTGCTGTTGCACCGATGATGACGTAAAGGTGGTGACGGTCCGCTTCACTGGTAACGATGACAAACAATTGGCTTGATGGTAAACACGAAACACCCTGGATGAAACTGCAAAAAATCAGATGTAACACAGGCTTAACGTGAAAAGGAAGTTTAATAAATATCTGTATCACCATTCCCAATAAATGCTGACGTGTTTTAAAATGATGGCTCCTGTTGCGGCAAAATTTAAAAAAATTACTTGAACACCTAAAATAAGACAAACGATTAAAAGATTCTTCTTCAAGTGAAATGCCTGGATTCCAGACGTAGGCGACATCTTACCTATGTATTTGTAGTGCGTTTGAAGTACTATCACACACATAGGGGACCTACTGTTCAATGAGGGCTGTGAACCGCTGCAAATGTAGACACTTCATCTCCAGAGAGACTGTACCAATTACACATTGGTGGTTTGCCATTGCCTTTCGAGTGGAAACGGTTAGAATAAAGTTTTTACTGAGTCTGGAGTAGAATCAGGTATGCAGCATTAGCAGCAATGCACTTAACCGCTTCAGATTAATAATTGTAAATACATAGAGAGATAGAAACATTGTGTTCGGACATAATTATTGCGTCTTCCTACAAATTAATAATAATTGCTTGATACAATGTGAATTTATTATTTGAATTTCTAGTATTTCTGTTATTTCATTTTTGAATTTCGCGCCAACAGGAACATTACCACTCCTTGATATGAATTAGCAAACTCAATTAAGATGTAGTTGGTGGATGGTAATCACTAGAAAAAATAAATTCAAATAGAAATACTATTAAAATTTTAATAATAACTTTACATCGTTAAGTCAGCGGTAGTCTAAACAATTACTCACTTAACCCTTGTTTGCAACTAGCTCCGGTCTCCCTATACCCTATAGGATAGGGTGGCAGTTAGTTACCATTACCACCTTACGATAAAATCCTGCTGCTTTTCTTAAAATACATAAATGTAAGCACACTTTTCTTTCCAAGTGGTTTTCCATTGTTGTCACAAAGAAGTTCCCAAGAAAAGCCAGTTGAATTACACGTGTTTCCTTTTAAAGCTCAAATTAATTTGCTTATTTACGACAACATTATTTTCAACTTACAGCTACAGCAGTTTTGGGCTGAAAAATAATATCATAAAAAGTTATGCAAGAATTTCAAATAATGGCGCGAAGTGTGAAATTTATTTTTTATGATTATATTAAAAATTTTAATACTTTTGGTGCTTAAAAAATTTGTAATAATTTAAATTTTAAAATAAAATCAATAACCCCGATTTATTTAGTAATTAATTATACTTACATAAAAAAAACATAAGTCAAAATAGTTTCACCGAGTCTAGCGAGAAATTAAGAGTCGCGGACCCAAGAAACTTTACGCGAGGATCGTACCTAACGCGTGGTGTTTGTTTATACATTTTTAGTTCATTAATTGACTTCCTTACGTTAACTTGCAATTTAGATATATCAGAAATTATTTTATTTTATGTTCACGATGAAATTTCACGAACCAATTCCATATAAAAATAAGCAAGTTTACGACGATGACGAGGACGATACTTCTTCGATGGTAAGTTTTAAATTTAATTTTTTTTACGTATGTTACTCAAAATCGTCCTCGAACATGTAATAAAAATTGCAATAACTTCAATGTAATTCGATTTTTTGAAGAAATTTGGGAAGCAAATAGTGGTTTAACTTACCATGAAATTTGATCCGGTATTCCTTATGGTCGCCGATAAACACAGAAAAGTTTTAAAAAACTCAATCACATCCAGAAATTTTATAGGTTTAAACATTTTATAATTGCAATTCTAATTAAATAACATCCGAAACCGTTTTCGAATACTACATAAATTTGCACGGTAGTTTAGGGATATCGAAATATTAATGTAGGGTAACCTTTTCATTTTATGGCGTCTCGGAGTCGATTGGACATGTTTCAAATTATTTTTTTAAAAAAGTCGTCGTTTATAAGAGCCCATTCCACTTGTTTGTTATTTACAGGGGTGGGTTCGTATCCTACATTCTAATTCATCCCATAGATTTATTATAGGGTTAAGATCAGGTGACTGAGTGATCAGGTGATCAGGGCGGATGCAAGACTTGGGGCATTTATGTAAAAAATACTTTTGCACTAAACGGGATTTATTTATCTTCATAATATTTAAAAGTGTCTTGAATTCCATTTCGGACGCACTTAGTTAGTAACAAATTGTCTTGAAATAACTGCAAATATTTAAAACTGTTCATAATGCTGTCGATCACAATTAATTTTCTCATCCCCTGGATATTTTTAATTTCATGCTTAATCGTGCCGCATAAATTTGTAGAATTAAGCTCTTCATTGGCTTTATGCCACATCTTATCTTCTCTGCAAATATAAAATTTTTTTGTAGGTACTCTTTGGGGTAAATAAGACATTTCTTCCTATTAACTTCACTTACAAATGGCTTTTTTGTAGTCACCCGACCATCATTGTACCCTTATTTTTTTAAAACTTTGCGGATTGTATCCACGTGCATGCACACTCGTCTCTGGTTCGCTTAGCACTTGAGTTTGTAATTTAGGCGCCTTACTTCTAGGGTCTTTCTGAACATTTCTTAAAATGCACTTTTCATCTCTATAAGTTAATTTACATAGACAGCCACTTTTATCATTGAAATCGATCCTATCTTCTTTCTTAAAGAGCTTAATAATATCCGCCAAAATATCTTTTGTCCATATTGAGAAATTTCCCAATTTCCTGATACGTTTTACCTTTGGCATAATGAAAAATTACTAATTGTCTTAAATCAAAACTTGTGTATATTTGGTGTTTTTACCCTCCATTTTGTTTAAATTGCTGTTTAAAATGCTGCAACTACATTTTAAAATTATTGTACAGTTAAATTTTTAAAACTTTTGTATGTTTTATTTACCTTTGGCATAATGAAAAATTACTAATTGTCTTAAATCAAAACTTGTGTAGTATTTGGTGTTTTTACCCTCAATTTTGTTAAATATTCAATGTTAAGATTGAGATATTTACAAATTGCTGCAACTACATTTTAAAATTATTGTACAGTTAAATTTTTAAAACTTTTTTATGTTTATCAATGCCCTTAAAGGATTACTTGATCAAATGGTAAGTTGAAACCGCTGTTTTCTCCCCAAATTACTTCAAAAAATCGAATTACATTGAAGTTATTGCAATATTTATTAAGTGTAGTACAGGACTTTTTCGAGTAACTTATATTTTCGGAAATTTTAATTTGATAGGATTCGAGTGACGAAGAAATAAGTACAGACGGCGATTTCCCAAATCCAGGCAATGATCAAGACGGATTTGCTGAATCAGATGATCCCCCGGATGATTGCGGCCTTCCTGGCGTTGTGCTACATTTACGTAGATTATCGCCATTCCAGGAAGATTCTCCATCACAATCGCAGACCCCAAGTGCATTTGTACCCGTAGTTTCTGCAAATGTCCCCCAAAATTACAATCAACCAAGTACTTCGTCAGCTGGTTTAACAGATATGTATGATCTTCTACCACCAACTATTCGCAAGTATGCCACTATCTGGAGTGATAGAAATAATTTATACCGGTATGAACCGAATCAAACTTTACCATTTTCTGTTACTGATAAAGCTGTAACTTATAAAAAACCTGTAACTAAAAAACCTGTAACTAAAAAACCTGTAACTAAAAAACCACCGTCTAACTCAAAAACCGCAGATGAAACTTCGAGCAGCGACAATGAAAGCGATGACGAAGATTCTCGATCAAGCCGTTAAATTGAACTCTACTATCACTTATGCCCGATTTCATAAAACTTTTAGCAAGTCGTTAAATTTAACTAACGAATAGAAAACGTCTGTTAGTAATAACAAGCCTATAGAAATCGCCTGTCAATTTTAACAGTTTGTTAAAAGTTTTATGAAACTGTGGGCTTTAATTTCTTTTTTACTTTAATTACTTTAATATAAGTATTATATTGATTTCATTCAAATTTTGATGTAAAATAAAAACAAAAAATGTAAGTTTTGTTTTATTTTGACTTTAACGTTAAATACTTCGAACCCGGGCAACATGCAAAAATTCCAAAAGAAAGTGAAAAATTTTTACCCATAACTTTGCATTCAAAACGCTGCGACAACAGGAAGAAATACCAAATTTTTTATAGGAACAATTTTGTAGGCCATCGAATTTTCTACAATAAAGTCCATTACGGCATGAATTTATTTTGGATAGTTTAGGCGTGGGGTGCATTGAAAGTAGCATGTTTGTGAAAAAAAAAAAATTAAATTGTTATTATTTTTTCTAAGCAAAATACGACAACGACTTTTTTTTATTTGTTGGCAATTATAACAGAGGTCCTTTTTTTGCAAAGTTAAATTTGCTACAAAATAGTTTTTAAGTATTTGTTTTACCATGAATAATTTTTGAAAAATTTCAACTTTAAAAAGCGACGCAGTTAAAATAATTTTTTTTTGGATATTTGTGCCAAATTATCAATTTTCAGCGAAAAATTCCAAATTTTGTATAGGAACAATTTTGTGGGCAATCAAATTTTCTACAAAAAAGTCCATTACAGCATGAATTTATTTTGGATAGTTTAGGCGTGGGGTGCATTGAAAGTAGCAGTTTGTGAAAATCATTTTTAACTAGTACTTTTTCCTACTGGACCTACTTTATAATTGAAAAATTCAATTGTGGTACTTTTTGGTACAAAATTTGTGAAACAATTCAGTTTTTAAATTTTCACTTTTCATCTCGCATTAAAAAAATGTATCAAGTTATAAAAAATAAATTGTTATTATTTTTTCTAAGCAAAAAACGACAACGACTTGTTTTTCATTTGCTGGCAATTATAACAGAGGTCCATTTTTTGCAACGTAAAATTTGCTATAAAATAGTTTTTAAGCATTTGTTTTACCATGAATAATTTTCGAGAAATTTCAACTTTAAAAAGCGACGCAGTTAAAATAAATTTTTTGGATATTAGTGCCAAATTATCAATTTTCATCGAAAAAATTTAATTTCATTTTACAAAAAATGTACCAAGTTTATAAAAAAAATTGTTAATATTTTTCTAAGCAAGTAACGATGACGACTTAATTATTTGCTGGCAATTAAAACAGAAGTCGAACTTGAAAAGACGACGCAGTTGGAATAAATTTTTTTTATAATTAATGCCAAATTATTAATTTTCAGCGAAAAATTTTTGTTCAAATGGTTATTTTTTCAATCCTCTTTAGTTTCATAATAAATTTATTCAAAAATTTTGTACAACGCAAAAGCACCAATATTTAATTTTGCAATAATCATAAAATAGTGTCGGTCAAGTAGTTTAAATTAATTTTAAAAAACTGTGACTTCTAAACTGTCAAAGTTAAATATATGATGTAAGAGACTCTTTTATAGCTAATTTAATTACCCACAAAAATTTTCCTATACAACTTTTGATACCCCTTACCACTGTCCTTGAGGTTTTAAACGCAAGCTCGCGGAGCAAACTTTTTTTTCAGTTTTTGATTTCTCAATTTCATGCAAGTTTTGTTTATTTAATTTCCCAATGTTTTTTTTTATTGAATAACTCAAGTTTGACTGACTTCTGATTTAGTTCCATTTAAAATTTTAATTTGACTGCCCTAAATAAATATGATCCAAGATTTTTACAACCAAGTCAAATTAGTGTTTCTTTCGCTGTTGTAATAAATGGCTTAAGCACGTTCACGCCTGGGGCCTTACAAAATGTGACCAGGGGGAGAGGGCAAATGTGACGTCCGCATAAAAATCCCTTTTTTTTGGTTGGTCAAATAAAGTTTACTTTAAATTCATGCTTGTTTAATTGCTATTTTTATTACCCATACAGCCATAAAAGTTTTAATAAAACTAAAAATTACTTAATAGGTTTTTTAGTTTAAAAAGTCAAGTTCGATTTTAGACAAATAATTTTCTTTGATTTGTGACCTAGGACGTTCCTGGAGGGATTCCTCCAGGAACCAACTGGGACAAGGGGGCATGCAAAAAATCCGGACAAGACCCCCTAAGTAAGAAAACAGTAATAAACAGAAAAACGTATAGAATTAAAAATAGTGTAATTAATTAACAAGATTGTTAGTACATAATTTCAACAGTAAAACATTTTGATGACCTTAATTAGTTTAATACCAAAATTTAATATTTCAATTAAGAACACAGCAGTGGCTTGGTGTTATCGCTAGTTTAGTTACCATGCAGAAATTGTGGGTTCAAATTACGGACTTCTCACGAAGTTTCTTAGCATGGTCCTCCATCAACGTTTTGTGGATGAGTTGAGTTATACAGTAAGGAAGAAGAAAGAGGCCTTGGGCTGCACGGGCTGTTGAACTGAAACATATAATACGGTTTAATTTCAATTACCTTCTACTGCATAAATTTAATTACAAGCTCACTCCTAAAATTTTAGTGTTTTTAAGTTTTGAATAACTAAAATATATTAAAAAAATAATTCAAGCAATCGAGGGTTAATTAATTAATCCGACAGAATTAAAATTTTCGATTTTTGGCATCAATTAATTGTTGATGATTAATAGGAATTAAATTAATTATTCACTAATCAAAGACCCCTTCCTCATTTGCCTAAAATCGAACTTGACACCACATTGTTTACACGACATTTGGAATTTTAGGAGAAAATAAATTTTGTTACAAAATATTACATTAAAAACACAATTTTCTTAGAAATTCCAAAAATGGGATTTTTATGCGGACGTCACATTTGTCCAACCCCTCTCCCTGGTCACACTTGGACACATTTTGTAAACCCCCCTCCCCCCAGGCATGGACGACCCCTAAGTCGCACATCCCTGACTAAGCTCTCATCAATTGGCAATATTTAATGAAAAAAGAAAACAATAACCTGTTGCTGAAGGCTTCTGAAAAAAATTTAGTTTTTAATGTTTACACGTTAATTTTAAATTTAATATCATAATTATTTATATTTTAAATGAGCCTGCCGTTTTAGAAATATTGTATTATATTGAAAATTTGAAAACACGTCATATCGATTCTTCCGATTGGAGGGGTGGTAAAACAATTTAATTTCGTGAATCTATGTATTAAATAGGGGGGGGAGTAACTGGGATAAAAATTTATTTAACTAGAGTTCTTGGTTTGTTATCATGGGGGGGGGGCACAAATTATATTTTTAGCTTTTTAGGAAAATGGTTTACAAGACTACCATTTATGATCCAGATGACGTGGATCAGGACGGCGCCTAATCGCCCTCACCGTACCAGCCGCCACCGGGTAAACCATTAATTTTGTATTATTTTTTGTTTTGGATAATTAAAAAGAATTTTTGTTTTAGATTTTGTGGATGTATTTCTACACATTAGAACGAAGCACGTTTTAAATGATTTTTAAACGATAACCACGAAACCTCAACACAATTGGCAATTTACATTACCGTTGGTGGCATCACAAGCAACAACAACATGGCTGTCTTTGGACGTATATCTCAAAATTCAGAATCATTTTAAGGTGAAAGTTTGCAAACGTTTTTAATGTGTTGTTAAAGTTATTGTAATATGTTTTGTTAATTAGTTCATTTTATTATGATTTGAACCTGTAGAACCTATTTTTATGTTCATTGTGGACTTTAGACTAGTAGAGACTGGTATTCTCGGTGCACCCGAATTGCACTACGAAACGATTAGTCCACAAATCTCCTGTCCAAACTGCACCCTTAATTTTAGGTAAACGCCTGAAAGTTTATCCGAATTGCACCACCTCTGTTGTAATTTTCTAGTTAAAGAGGGTTTGTTTTTAAAGGTTCAAGCGCAATGCTGGAGTTTAAGTAAAAAATTCTTAAACAATAGGTTATACAGACAGGGTTGAACTTTTCACAATTAAAGAAGGATTTTTGAAATACATAATATTTCATGTGATGGATCCCCACGTCTCGATGAGTTTACATCAGTCAAATTATAAAATTGCACAATATTTATTTACTTATTATGTAATATTTATTTAATATGTACTCCGCTAAAAAAATAAATCTGACCTCATGTTCCAAATTAATCAAAGCACTTATTAGGTTTTGTATACATAATCGTCTGTAAACTGCAAAAATTGAATTATTTTACCCTAATTATTTATTAAACTTCGCTCATTTATTTAATAATCCTTTTTTAGACTATTTTTTAAATTTTTTCTATTTCATTTTTGCCTAGTTTGTGTTCTTTTATCCTTTTAAATAAAATGGTTATAAAATTTAATTTCTCTTGTGTTATTATTTTATTAATACCTGATTGTCGCGTTTCACATGAATATAAGAAACCAAATAAGCAGATATCACTGATTCCGTCCCTGATCACACCAATAAACTCTCATAACGCTAAAATCTACCCTTGGCTATAAGATGAATATAATGAACTCAAAATTTAAATTGCAAAAAATTTGGATATTTCTGTATTTATTTCATTTGTTAGCTTGTGTTACCTGTTCGTGGTGCAATTCAGGAAAGAGATTGTACGATATTCGACAGTGGTGCAGTTCGGTAAAGGGATTACAGTTACCTGGGTAAAATAATATTCTTGATAAACCGTGGCGCAGTTCGGGTAGCACCGGTCCCTTATTAAAGGATCCTTTAAAAATAGGTTAAGTTCGGTTCCTACGTAAAATTATCGCTTGTCATTCAATATTTACACTGTAAACCGCACTTAACTTTTTTGAAGGATTCTTTAGTATAGGACGAGTTACAGAATACCACCCTTAGGCCTCTGCCTAAATTGATCTATATGTATGTCTATCTGTAACGCTAAATTGAGCTGATGATCCGGTCTTTAGGCTGTACAACCTAGGTAATCAAGAATCATTGTGGCTTAAAACATCTTTTATGTCAATCTAGTTGTTCATATTTTCTTGTTAACTAGTTTCAGTGTGGCCAGTAGGCCGCATAACCATAATAAACACGAACTAATAGATAAGTACTGAATAAATAAACGAGAAAATAATTCATATAAAAATAATAATTAATTGTGAATCCAAAATAGAAATTATTTTAAATTTAGTTAGCCGAAGGCCCCACTAGAGATAGGATTAACGGTTTAATTTAGCGTTGTATAGGCACACAGATAGATAAATAAATATAAAAATAATTTTGACTTAAGAAATGGAGGCAATTATATTAAGTTTTAATAATTAATTTGTGAAATGAATATTAAAATAAAATTTAAAAATTGACATTTTAGCAACACCCTGTATAGGTGAAAACGTCATTTTAGGCTTCTATACAAAATATAGCAAGAAGCCTTATGACCTGGTTCCGTGTCTGTCTGTTTAAAATCAAAAAATTTAAATAAAATTTAAAATCGACTTTCTAGCCACGTTCTACAAAAAATTTTACTCATTTATATATAGAATATTTGTTAGGTTGCTACTAAAGATTCAGATTATCAGAATTACCACAGATTTAAGAAATGAAATATTCTGAGATTTATATTTGAACTTAAAATGGTATATTTTGCTTATATCTGAAAATATAATTTTTATCCGATAATAAAGATACTAATCTGAAAATCTAAATCTTTTGTCACTAAATTTTACTTATATTTTTTAAGTTGGTAACTCTTGCTCGTCCATAGTGTTTGATCCGTTAATCCGATCCGTTGATTCGATCCGCTAATCCAATCCGGCTAATGATTCAATTTTTATTATTTTTATTGTAACCACAGCACAGTGGCTTGATGTAATTGGTGAAGTTAAGTTGTAAATAAAAGAGAAAAAGAGGATTGATCCACCTCGAAAAATTGACCGTAATGCATTATAGAGAAGTAAATAATTATTACAATGACAAATACCAACCACAAAAATTTAATTAGTGCAGATTATCGGATTATCTGATATTGCATTATAAATATTATGTCGACCAAAAGTAACTAGCAACGACAACTTTTCACACCAGAAAGGTAGCTGTATAGAAGCCTAGGAACTGCCGCTAAAGCGAGTTCCACCTTGTATCTTGAGGGGGGGGAGGGTACAAATTCAATTTTTCACATTTAGTTGATTATTTTAAATCCGTGCAATCGTTCACCGGTGCTAGCTATGTCGGATTACACAATATTCAGCGGTGTAACCAGTGGCGGCTGGCACAGGGCACCACCCTTCCAAAGCTGGATAACACCTCATAAAAATTTTATTTAATGCCCATGTAGTTAAGCCGCTGAATATTGAGCAATCCGAAGTCTCTTGGATTGTAAACGGTTACATGAATATAAAACACTCGACTAAAAAGTGTAAAATACCCCCCCCCCCCCTATTTATAGCAAACCACGAGTCGCCGTTAATAAGCAAAACAGTTAAGCAACAAAATTAAATTGATTTAAGCATCTTTCCCCCTAATCTGAATAAATAAATGACGCTAGTACATATACAAGGTGTTGCTAGGTTGTCAATTTTTAAATTTTATTTTAATATACTACATTTCATAAGGTAAATATTAATACATAATATAATAGCTTTTAATTATTTGAGCCAATCCTTTTATTAATTAATTTATCTATCTGTCTGATTGCCTATAACGCTAAATTAGTCCGTTAATCTCCTATCCAGTGCGGCGTTTAGGCCGCACAACCAAGGCAATTACGTTCTAAATAGATTCCTTTCTACCAGTGCTTGATTATTATGGTTGTGCGGCTTAAAGGCCACACTGAGAGACCGGATCATCAGCTCAATTTAGCGTTACAGACAGAAATATACCTAGATAAATTTAGGTAGGGATCTAAGGTCCTTCTTGGGACCTTGCTATTATCACTAACACTCTCGCTTGACACAGTTCTTAATAATAACGTCAGATTTCGCTGATATTCTGTAAAACAAACTTTTAAAAAACCATTTTGATTAATTTTATTCACCCGTCCCCCCGCCAATCGATTCACTTAATTAAACAAATATTGGCTGGACAGAACGTCCGTATGTCGTGCATGTAAAGAAATAAATGGGATATAAGATGATAATGTTTATCATTTATTTTTCGTGTTGATTCAGTGGCGGCTTACCCTAAAGTACAGAAAGTTACGTGACCCCTATTCAAAATTGGTAACTAGGATAAAATTGGTAAAATAGGATAAACTAAAATTTGGGGGTTTTTGCGTCTAGAGCTGGAAGGGGGCGGCGACAGGAGTGGCGTCATATATTGTTTTGTAAAGAAGGTTTGCAACTATGTACACTTGTGCCAAATTTTATGCTTCCATCACAAAGTGCAAAAGGTTGTTCTGTTGAAATATGTTCCATTGCTTTAAGTAGTTCTCTGCCCTTTGTTGAAATTATTTTCCAACCCCACTGGGTATGCTTGACGTTGCAGTCTCTTACAGCAATAAAGCAATAAATAAAACCAAGACTTTTATAGAAATTGCTCTTTTTACTTCCTATAAGGAAGTATTGTAATCATGAAAAAATTCGATGTCGATATTTTAACGGAAATATCCGTTTTGAGCATTTCTGAATCCGTTTTGACTACTTTCGCAATGATGTCTGTATGTATGTCTGTATCTCTGGAACGAATTGTTATATAGTAACAAAATTTCATATTTAACACTTTAATCGGTATACAAAGGCACCATTTGATTTTGGAGGAAATCCTTAAACCGGAAGTAGCACTTCACTTGAAGGACGAAATGGTTTTTCTTAAATATCTCAGGAACGAATTGTTATCTAGTAACCAAATTTCATATTTAACACTTTAATCAATATACTAAAGCACCATGTGATTTTGGAGGAAATCCCTAAACCGGAAGTAGCACTTTACTTGAAGGACGAAATGGATTTTCTTCAATATCTCAGGAACAAATTGTTATATAGTAACCAAATTTCATATTTAACACTTTAATCAATATACGAAAGAACCATTTGATTTTGGAGGAAATCCTTAAACCGGAAATGGCACTTTACTTGAAGGACGAAATAGTTTTTCTTCAATATCTCAGGAACGAATTGTTATATAGTAACCAAATTTCATATTTAACACTTTAATCGGTATACGAAAGCACCATTTGATTTTGGAGCAAATCCCTAAACCGGAAGTAGCACTTTACTTGAAGGACGAAATGGTTTTTTTCTTAAATATATTATGATAAATATTTTATTGATGAATTTTTATTTTTTAATCAAAATTAAAGCAAATAAAATTTTCTATAAATGTTAGAATATATTTTTATGAACAAAATACAATTTAATAATACAACAAATTTAATAATTTAATTAAATGCTGGGGTCCGATTTCGACGAAAATCGAAAAAAAATTGCAAAATTGCAGATTTGTTACCACCGCTTGACGTCACTCGAAATAGGAATTTTTGGGAATTCTTTATACTATAAAACGATTTAGGTATGAGTTATCTATCTCTCACAACTCGAAACAAATTTTCTTCTGCTACACACTAAAGAAGAAGGTTAATAGAGCAAATTGCCAAAAGAATTAGGGTGAACGGGGTCGATTACATATCAATAAATCGATTTTGAAGTTAGCTAATTTTACATGTTTCACTGACGCGCAGTGGAATCTCACCCATTCTGTTGGCGGTCCGCGCACTTAGATATACTCTTACACTTAGAAAACTGCCCCATACCGCAACTATACTTTTTAATGCTATTTCGAGGGTCTCTCACATCCCGGTTGCATTTATCCCGGTTTTCTTGATCGGTGGCGCTTCTCGTATGTTTAGCCTAGTAACCAGAGTCAAATCCGCCCTGGAGGGGTGCAGAGCGGAGCGGAGCGGAGCGGCGCCCCGTAAGGGTAGGATTTGACGATGGATTACCCTCCTTTTCGAATGCACACCCCTAAAATTGGAAGGCAAAAAAAATTTAATTTTTTCACTTTTTAGGCAATACACGAGTCATTTTCCATTTTTTTGATTATATTTATTACTAATATCTACTAATCACACCCCCATCTATCCGAATTTCAAAGAAAAATTCAAATCGGACCGAAAAAATTTCACTCCATTTCAAGGGACTGTAACCGGATATATGTGCAGACCCCGGGTTCGACCGGCTACATGAATTTACTTTTCCCTTCTTTTCAAAAGTCGAAATTTTGTGTTTTTTTCATCAAATTCACCCTAAATATTATTTCTAAAGACTAAAATAAGCCTGTTCTTTAGTGTGTAGCTGAAGAAATTTTGTTTCAGCTAGTGAGAGTTAGATAACTCTTCCCACGATTTATAACAAATATTAATAAATAATATTCCTGCGAATCTTTAGATGAACGATGAAGGAATGATTATAGGGAAGACTTCCTTATAGGGAAGTCATGTGCTGGCCACATCAGATTTTTTGATTTCGCAGGGTAATAGACCAAATAGGGCAATACTGGTTGCCTGTTGGTGTTTATGAAATGCAAATGGAAAACTCAAAAGTTCGTCTATAAATAACAGAATTGCTGTCCCTCTATGCATTGCTGATGTACCTTGCATTGAAGATGTTTGAACCTGTATAATGTCATGGGTTGCTCAGAGCCTTGAAGTGTGTCGATTTTAATTATTAATTGACCCACGATCCAGTGATTACTCATTCCTCCATTGGATAACCGTTTTTGGTTTGATGTGTAATCGTTACACTTTTACCAAAAACAAAAATACGAATTAGGTTTAATTTTTGAATGTTAAATATATGGTAACAAATGAATAAGTATATTACTATGCATAGGCTTGAAGATGACATGAATCATTTTATATAGAATTTTGTAAATCGTTATCTCGTTGCATAATGTTTAGATATGTCGAGGGAGTTGAACCATATTACTACAGCGTCGACATAAAACATTTATTGGAAACGGGCGACGAAATGACACATAAATAAAGCACGCTCGAATTGAAACATTTAATTTGTTTCTGGTTTAATGTTGGTGTTAACCACTAAGATATGTGCGGAGGCGGCTTTCCCGTGTATGATTCTCATACATTTTTACGATTTCCTTCGAACATCATACTTTATGAAAGCTGCGTCTTGAATTTTAATATGCGGTCACTTAGTCGGCAATGCAGGAACTTTATGTTATATTTTGCTAGAGACAACGCTCAACATTATCTATACGAGTTGAGGTTTATCATATTTACGTACCTATTGACTTGCAAATGTAAAACTGAAGAATAGGTGCAATTAGAGAAAGATATGAAAGCATTTCAAAATTCTCATAACTTATTTATGTATCCATCCGTTTTATCGACACTCAAATTTATTTCGAGAAAATTTACTTTAAGCTCTCACATAAAAAGCAGTCGTCATTCATTCGAATAAATACTTAGGCACAAAGATTTTTTATTTATTTTGCACAGTTATGGAATGCTTTCTTTATTTTGGAAGATAATAAAGTATACAGCATTTATTTGACTGATTTCTATTTTATTAAAGTAGATCCACACTTTTATTATGGTCGTTTCTCAACTTCTTAGATCGCTCAAGTTACTATACAATTGTTTGGCCTGACATATTGCATGAGCATATTCAATTTTTAAATTTACATATTTTAAAATATTCAAATAAAATGAGATTTTCTATTACCTCCATCTGTTTAAATATTAAAGTAGTAGCGGGATTATTTTGTACTATACAACCAACCTGAAGCCAACCAAATCAACATCGATGACTTGTTAACCCCGAAATAATGAATAATTTAGCGTCCCAATACCTTTTTGTTGGGACAACGTAGATATTCACTGGAATAGGGGATTATCCTGTATTTACAAAACGTATGAACTCTAAGCCCCATTTTATCATAATTAAAGTAATAATTCACAAGAGTAAGAGCACAGCGTCAGCGGTGGCTTATGGTATCAAAAATTGACAGGTCTTGGAGGTTAAATATTGACATAAGTCTGATATTACCTAGTAACACATTAACCAATCTTATAGACGACGAAAGACAATAAAAATCTAAATAGTTCTCAACATTATTTAAATTGCTTATCAGTCTATAAAAAATCCGCATCATTGGTGTTCTTGTTGCAGCTCGCTGAACTATCACTCCATCAAGGAATTGGCCTCTGAATATATTTTCTAATTTATTATTATAATTTTAAGACATAACATGAAAACCACATCACTTTATACTAACGACTGCTGAGAATCTGAAACATCTTCCTAATCAAAGTTAGGTCAGCAGTGTCATGTAGTGCTAATTCTCTTATTCCCTAGTGGCAAGTAAGTGACTTGACCAATGATGGATGATATAGGATTAACTTGTAACCTAGATTATAATTTAGATTTTAATCTTCTAAGTATTTCGAAATATTCCACTATCTACTTCCAGTAAACTGATTTATTTTAATTAATTGCAATATTCAAGTAATACAAAATGCTTGATTTAAGAAAAATAATTAATAGCACTTCTTAATTTAAATCCAGCGGAAATCTAAAAATATGTTTTCTGTTTTTTTAGTTAATTCGTAAATATTTTTTTTAATAAGTAAGCTGTAACTTGAACATAGTTAGACGTATTAAAATTCGGTTTGGTTGGTGTATTTAATCTAGCGTGCCAAGATTCCTCACGGGTTACAATCTTACCGTCGTAAAATTTTACCGTCTTACCGTCATCATCTATTCCCGTGGTTCGGAATCTCCACGTTAAGCCGTAGGTCCCCTATGTTCGTCAGATATTTCCAAGACGAAGCAGACATAGGCAAGGAAATCCGGAAGCTTTGTAAACGGTAGAAATCCGAAAGTGTATTTCCCAGTGGCGGTTTTGTCATTAAGGGGTTGTCCATAAAGGACGTCCGCAATTTACCATCTTTACAACCCCCCGTTCTCCTTGTTACAGTTGGTCACAAATCAAAGACCCCTCACTTGTCTAAAATCGAACTTGACACGATATTGTTTACATGACATTTGGAATTTACGGGGTAAATAATTTATTTTACAAAATATTACAGAAAAAAAAATTCAAACGCAATTTTCTTAGAAATTCCAAAAATGGGAGATTTATAAGAACCTCCCCTTGCCCCCAGACATAAACGTCCTTTTTAGGGGACGACCCCTAGGTGATTGGGTCAATGACCATTAACCGTCAGTGGGGGGGGGGTCGCCGAATTATTGCATACCATATGAAATATTTCCAATAAGTATTAATATTTTCTACAATATTAAAATGAATTGATTTTATAACTCGTTAAAATTATAATTATTTTTAAATGAATAACTTGATTCTGTTAAAAATTAAACAGATTATTATATCGTAATCTACAAATTGTTTGGACTGGTATTTCTTTAACAATGCTGTAATTTAAAACGATTTAAAAAATAAATATAATATTTACATGCATACTTGATAACATATTTATTGAATGTTTAAAATACAATAAATTTTTCAATGATTTGGCTCCGTATTTCCTGGTCTTGTGCAGTGGCGGGGCTATAGATTTTTTTAAAGGATGGGCAGATAAAAACAGAAAAATATTTTCTTGGACGAAAATAAAAGTAATTTTCTTAAGAAAGAGGGCCATCGATAACTTATTTATAATCTGCTTGAACAATAAATCATTGCTCAACAAGACGTTCTAAAAGGCTGCGGAAGTTGACCACCATGTAATATTGGTGTAAAAGATGTTGTAAATTTCTGTAATTTTTTGCGTTAATTGTCTGCAATTCTTTCAATTTCCTACATATTGTAAAATTATTTATTATTTTTTGCACATATCGTATAAATTTTGCAATTTTGGTGTACACATTTTACTTGGTTGCTCAATTTTTCAAAAAGGGCGATCTAGAAACATTTTTATGAATATTCGTAAATAAGTATCTCGGTTTAAATTCACTTGAAAGAAAAATGTCAAATAATATCAGTATAATATAAAATAATGTCAATTGCAGTATCTTGGCCACATAATGTGAAACGGAAGGAGATACCAACTGCTTCAATGTATCCTACAAAGTAAATTAGCCAGAAAGAGAAGTGTCGGCAGAAGAGGAATATCTTGGCTGAAGAATCCAAAAACGTGATAATTCATGGCAACTATGGAGCTCTTCCTAGCAGCGGTTAATAACGTTAAAATAGTTAGGACGATACCAACATCCGCAACGGACAAGCACCTGAAGAAGAAGTTTTTTCAACTCCAAAAATCCATCGGAAGGAATCACTTTCTACTGTAGAAGAATTCGGAGGCTATAAACACCTTTAGTACTTCATGGTGAGGCCCAGCAGCCTTGATGTGCCATACACCAAGCAGATCTTGTTTTGCCTTATAAAATTATATGTAAGGATATCAGCCATCGGGTATACTTGTGATGTTAACGAAAAATTATCCAATCTGGTGTTAAAAGGTTAAATGCAGAGTACTTTTAAAGTCTTAAGGTTTTAATTCAGTCCATATTCCAGGTCTCTAACAACGTTCAAGTCAATCGCCATGGTTTTGAGGTTAATGGATCTCCTTGAAAGTTGCAAAAAAAATGGACACCCCCCATAAGGGATATTAAGAGAAAAAAGATGGTAAGAACTTAAAAGATCATTTGCAAACAGCCAATCAACTTTTAGAGATTCTACTTTTAAAGGCCGCTTTTATAATTTTCGGTTAAACTCCGAATAGTTGATCCTATAGTTTAAGTACGAAATTGTATTTAGCATCCGCTGGATAAGTTATTCGGAATTTAACAGAGCATTGCAAAATCGGCCTTAATTTTTAAGATGGGTTTTCATGGCTCGGTGGGTTCCGAAGAGATCGGTCAAAATAAAATTTTTACTCCACCCGGAGTCGAACCGGCTATTTCGCATTAGCAGCGCCGTAGCAAGGGTGAGGCGACTGATGCATTTGCCTCAGGCACCATCGCAATGGGGGCGCTAAACCTTAACAAACCGAATAAATAATAGTTTAAAATTTTCAAAGAGATAAGAATCTTTTTTGGGGGGGGGGCATATATTCAAATTTGACTGAATTCGAAAATTCGAACGCGATTTTATTTATAAAATCGCCTAAAATTCCCTGCCGGCCTTTTCCCTAAGTGGGGATTTTAATCCACTACTGTAGTTTTTTGCCTATAACTCGTTTACCTTCATTTTTAGAGAAAATGATCATTAAATCAAAATTGAAGAGTACAAAATTCTCTATAAAACAGATTAACAAAATTTGCTTACATCATTTATGAGTATTTATCGGCGCTTGTAAGTTGGGCCAGGCGGTCAGGTTCTTTTAAGCCTACCCGTAAATTGGGCCAGGAAAGGTTCTGTAATTATTTTAATCCTTTGCCTTTTGTCCGTGCATTTTTTATTATTTTTTGATTCAACTTTGTAAATTACATTTTTATTAAATGTTTTTAATTAATGCCGGACTATTGAAATTATTATTTATATTCCATATAATAAATTAATTAAAGAACAAAAGATTAATACTGGTCGCAGTTATGAAAGGCTCTCGCACACTGAGAAAACTGCCATGGTTAATTTTTTTTTATTCGATTTTTTTGGGGTGAAACGTAAAACTTTACTGCCCCATACCGCTACTATTATACTTTTTAATGCTATTTCAAGGTTCTCTAAGTTCCCGGTTTCTTTTATCCCGGTTTTCTTGATGGAAGGCGCTTCTAGTATGTTTAGTCCAGTAAACCAGAGTCAAAACCGCTCTGGAGGGGAGCAACGCGGAGCGGAGCGGAGCGGCGCCCCGGAAAAGTAGGTTTTGACGATGGATAACCCTCTTAATCTAATGCACACCTCAAAAATCGGAAAAACGACCTACATTTACGTACTTTCAAAACTCAATTTTGGGGTTGTTTTTAAGGTAGTACTATCGGTCATAGAGTTACCGTTCAGAATTTGATGAAACTTGGCATATTGGTACTCTATAATAAGAATATAAACCAGTTAAATTTTTGGAGGTCTTTGGAGAACTGGAAAAAAGTTATTAATTTTATAAAATTTTTGCTTTTAACATTGATCCTTATGGGAAATCACACAATTTATTTTATTTCTCGAAAACTGCCGTTAAGATTTTAATGAATGTGGTATCAATGGAAAGAAAAAAATGTTTTGAACATTTTGGTTATTTAAAATTCAAGCCTAGGAGATTGTGATAAGAGTAATTAATAAATAATTAAGAAAATGAATGGGAAAGCAGATGTGAACTTTGCCACTGCGGATATGTTTGAAGATATATTGGACATTATTGGTGAAAATTTTTTAACCATAGTTAACGATTCTTTGGAGTTTGGAGTTTTTCCTGATTCGTGGAAGGAATCATTGGTTGTTCCTATTGCAAAATAAAGAATTCCATTAGGTGTGAGGACTTTCGTCCAGTTAATATGATAACGGTACAGGCAAAGATATTGGAGAAGATAGTAAACCAACAACTGTTGAATTACTTAGAAGCCAATGGTATAATTTCCGAGTTTCAGTCTGGCTTTAGGAAGGGTCATAGTTGTGAGTCGTTGGTGACTTATGTTACTGGTGAGTGGAAAGTTGCCATTCATAATAATAAGGTGATAGTGGCGGTGTTTTTGGACCTTCGTAGAGCTTTTGAAACAGTAGACAGAGAGATCTTGCTGGATAAACTAAGCAAATATGGCGTTAGAGGAATGGAATGGAAGTGGTTTCGATCTTATTTAGCTGAGCGAAAGCAAACAACAAAGGTGAATGGAGTGATGTCTGATGCAGAAAGGGTTTTTTTGGGAGTTCCACAAGGAACTGTTCTTGGCGTTTTATTGTTTTTGCTTTATATAAACGATATGAAGAAGATATTAAATAGGGCAAAATTATTGTTGTTTGCGGATGATGGGCTTGTGTATGTTGATGGTGATGATGTGGATTCATGCATAATGGCTATAAATCAGGAGTTGGTAAATTTATGCGATTGGTTTTGTATGAATAGGCTCAAGCTTAACTTGAATAAGACAAAGGGTATGATCTTGAATGATAAGCGAGGTAGGAATCTGGATATTGTGATGGAAGGGGATAAGATTGAGATAGTCAGTGAAATTAAATACTTAGGAGTAGTTTTAGATAATAAATTGAATTTTGGGGCTCACTTTGATTATATTTGTAAAAAAATAGCAAAAAAATTGTATTTTTTTTTGAAAATTAGAAGGGATGTTTCGATTATGAGTGCTATAAAGATATACAATACTATGCTGAAGCCTCATTTTGAATATTGTTCGGCTATTTTATTTATGGGTAACAATAGTATGTTGGGTAGGTTGCAGAAACTTCAGAATAGGGGAATGAGAACTATTCTGAAGGTTAGTAGATTTGTGTCCAAATTTGTATTATTGGAGACATTACAATGGCACAGTGTATATCAGAGAATCGTAATAAATGTTTTGATTTTTGTGTTCAAAATAAAAAATAAATTGTTACCTGAATATTTGTGCAATAATGTGTCATATGTTGGAGATTCTCATGGATATGCGGTTCGTAATGTGCATGACTTCAGGTTGAATCTTTTTAGAAACAACAGGGCTCAGAATATGATCTTGTACAATGGTTTGAGATTGTTCAACGGTTTGCCGTTGGATATTAAGTTGGAATCTGAACTGGTGTCCTTTAAAAGGAGAATTAAGATATATGTAGAGTATCAATTTATATAGATTGGTTTTATGGGTTCTGTGGATTGTGTTATGAATTGTGCTGTAAATAGTGGTATTCTTTACCAAATAAAGATATTATTATTATTAAAAATATGATATGTTACGTACATGTGGCAACGCCGGCAAGAAATTTATTACGTAAATGTCAAGTAGGATTTATTCCTGTGCGTTTTAATATTGTAACTCTTGAAAATTTTATGTATTATAAAATATCACATGAATTCGCCGACTTTAAAAGTTAATATAAAACTATTAGAAATCCCGGAGCACCCGAATTGCACCACGAAAAGATTAGTTCACAAATCTCCTATCCGAATTGCACCACCGTAATTTCAGGTAAACACCTCACCAAGGGTCGGTCGTCCGAATTGCACCACCTCTATTGTAATATTTTAGGTAAGGTGGTTTTATTGTTAAAAGTTAAAGCACAATGCTGGAGTTTAACCTGATGCCTCCTACATGTAACATCGATTATTTTTTGTTTTTACGCGATTTTTTGGGGGTGAAACGTAATAGTTTACTGCCCCATACCGCAACTATACTTTTTAATGCTATTTCGAGGGTCTCTCACATCCCGGTTGCCTTGATCCCGGTTTTCTTGATCGGAGGCCCTTCTCGTATGTTTAGCCTAGTAACCAGAGTCAAAACCGCTCTGGAGGGGTGCAACCCGGAGCGGAGCGGAGGGGCGCCCCGGAAGAGTAGGTTTTGAAGATGGATTACCCTCCTTATCGAATGCACACCCCAAAATTCGAAGGCAAAAAAAATTTAATTTTTTCACTGTTTTGGGTTATTATTTTATTAATACCTGCTCCGACCCTGTATAATATAATATGAATTAATATATTAAACTCGAAATTTAAATTGCAAAGAATTTAGATATTTGTGTATTTATTTCTTTATATTATCTGTTTGCTTGTGATACCTGCTCGGTTTGCTCGTGGTGCAATTCGGTAAAGCGATTACGGAACGACATTTGACCGTGGTGCAGTTCGGTCAAGGGATTACATTTACCTGGGTACAAGAAATGACCCCTGATAAGCCGTGGTGCAGTTCGGGTAGCACCAGAAATCCAAGCTAAATCCCTTTAAAATGCCATATTAACTCTTTTACCTTTTTTGAGTGAAACAGAGCTAGTGTAGGTATTTTTGTCTCTTTTGCTTTTGCGCGGCGTAGCCAAATATAAATACGACTGAAGTCAAATTACAGTAAGCACACATTTGACACTCTTGTGGTATCGATAGTACTACCTTAAGGATTTCTCGAAAAATATTTTTTCTATAGACTATATTAACCATGTTCTTTATTGTGTAGCCCACGAAAATTTTTTCTTACTTGCGTTTTGCGATACTTAATGTATACAATTGAATATTATTTAATGTCTCTTTACCTTTAAGCTGCCCACCCCAACCGCTGGCCCAAATTACGGGTTTTCTTAAGCTACCCACCAAAATAATTTTAAAATACATTGACCGCTGGCCCAACTTACATACGTCCGTATTTATAATACTAAGTTCGGCGTTTGTAAGTTGGGCCAGGCGGTCAGGTTCTTTTTAAGCCTACCCGTAAATTGGGCCAAAAGATTATAAGGGTCCCATGTAAATTGGACCAGAAAAGGTTCTGTAATTATTTTAATCCTTTGCCTTTTGTCCATGTATTTTTTATTATTTTTTGATACTTATTATTTTTTGATTCAACTTTGTAAATTACATTTTTATTAAATGTTTTTAATTAATGCCGGACTATTGAAATTATAATTTATATTCCATATAATAAATTAATTAAAGAACGAAAAAGATTAATACTGGTCGCAGTTCTGAAAGGATCTCGCACACTGAGAAAACTGCCATGGTTAATTTTTTTTATTCGATTTTTTTGGGGGTGAAACGTAAAAGTTTACTGCCCCATACCGCTACTATACTTTTTAATGCTGTTTCATGGTTCTCTAAGTTCCCGGTTTCTTTTATCCGAGTTTTCTTGATGGAAGGCGCTTCTAGTATGTTTAGCCCAGTAAACCAGAGTCAAAACCGCTCTGGAGGGGTGCAACGCGGAGCGGCGCCCCGGAAGAGTAGGTTTTGACGATGGATAACCCTCTTAATCGAATGCACAGCTCAAAAATCGGAAAAAACCGCTAAATTTACGTGCTTTCAAAACTCAATTTTGGGGTTGTTTTTAAGGATTTCTCGAAAAATATTTTTTCTATAGACTATATTAACCATGTTCTTTAGTGTGTAGCACACGAAAATTTTTTTCTTACTTGCGTTTTACGATACTTAATATATTCAATTGAATATTATTTAATGGCTTTACCTTTAAGCTGCCCACGCCGACCGCTGGCCCAAATTACGGGTTTTCTTAAGCTACCCACCAAAATAATTTTAAAATACATTGACCGCTGGCCCAACTTACATGCGTCCACTAAGTTTATTTATAAGTATTTATGAAATAAAAGGAAAATTCAGAGAAAACAATTGAAAAAGGTTTTGAATAATTATTTCGTACATTTAAACTTTACCATCGATGGTGAACAAATTAGACAAAACAAGGTTTCAGGATTTACTTCAGATCTGAAGTAAATCCTGAAACCTCGTTTCGCCCCGGTCCCGGAAGCCTAAATGAGTTCCTGATAAACATCCATTTGTTTTCATTACTCTAAGCGAGCGCCGTAGCAAAGATGAAGCAACCAAGGCTTTGCCTCAGGCGCCATCGCAATGGGGTTCGCTAAGCCTCGACAAAACCCAATAAATAATAATTTAACATTTTCAAATTGATGGGAATCTTTTGCGAGGGGGGCGCATATATTCAAATTTGCCTCTGGCGCCAGAAGAGCTGGCTACGGCGCTGCGCATTAGTAGTAGACGCACTTAACCAATAAGCTATGACCGTCTTTAAAGATTAGCTACCTGAAATATTCGGTGTTTCCGGAATTTCATTATTAAAAACCAAAATCAACGACGTTAGCGGAGCATTGGAAATTATGAACATTAAATTATTGAAATTTGGATTTATTTTAATTTCCTAAATATTTTTGTTTTGACATTTGAATATATTAATTATCGAAAATTTACGTATATTTATGGCACTTTTAGTTTTAAAGTTTTAGTGTCACAGTCATAAAGCTTGCCGTAGGCGTCATATATGCATTGCACTTGAATTTCGATTATATTTTATAATGATTGCAAAATTTCATTTCTGAATATTATGTCATGATGTTGTTATGTCAAGTGGTCAAGTCACCCCTTCTTAAAGGATGGTTTCATTTCATGTTGCAAACAAATGATGATTGGTTTCCAAATAATGAGTTTTCCGAAGAAGCGCTTTGTACTTGTTTTTAATTTATTTGATGACCTTTTTTTATTATTTTGACATTTTTATGTAATGTACGTCCCCTCTGCATTTTTGGTAGTAAGAATAACCGACTATTATTTATACGAGGGGCAGAAGGTTTGTTTTAAAAAATAACCAATTCTAAATATAACAGGAATTGTTAACAACGATAGCTGCGCCACGGCGCGGCGCGACGTTTCACTATGATGGATTTTAAGTACTACCAAGAGTTTCGTTATTCTGAAGAGAATATTAGTCTATATAATATTATTCGCTTGAAAATGCTCTTTTTAATGATATCCTATAACTAACTTCTATTATATTCGTATTTCTACATATCGGCTATATTTGACATTCAAAGTACTGTCATAATAAGCACATCAAAAAGAAATTGCAAATTGGATTGTTAATTTTGATATCAATGAAAGCAAGTTCAACAAAAGTTATGAAAATATTAATTTGTAATAATAATTTTAATGTTTTTGAAATACGATAGTATTTAAAAAAGTATTCGATTGTAGTCTGCGATAGGAGTATTTAAATATTTTAACTAGAAATCGGAACGAGATGTAAGATATAGCAAATTAAGTATAATTAAGTAAAGTTTTCGTAGTCGGTTTGTTTAAATAATTAAAAGGGCTAAAATAATTTATTAGGCTTCTTTTTTAAGCACGCAACTTAATCAATTTGTAACTAATTGTACTTTTAACAAAGGTTGATTGACAATATCTCCCTTGCATCTAAATTTATAAAAATGTTTTGTTCTTCTAGTAATTCGTATATTGTGTCTACATATACAATCAAAATATGAATACAATATTACATGCATGGTACAGGCGTGCAATGCTAATCTGCATGGTGAACGTTCTCAATCAGTTTGCGTGACAGTTGCTCGGTTCACCCCTATAAAATATACATATAGATTCATAGCCTTGTTGCATCTTTGGTCGCATTTCCATACACAGGCAACCCCTTGTCAATCATTTGTGTTCGCTGACGGTGTTACTTTTAAATATATTTGGCCAAAATTGTTTTTATTTTGAATTTAAAGTGGGTGTTTTGTATGACATGATGGATGCGTGTTCGGAAATCTCGTTTTCTTATGTTATTTCAGTTTTTGATTTAAATTTTCAAACGCTTTTTCTCTCGGGGCTATATTGACATGTTGTTCTACAAATGGCATTTGTTATCTTAACTATTTGACAGTTCCTAAAATAAACATAATATGTAACAAAGATTGGCTTTACAAATAAGTCCTTTTAAGCTGCTGTATTTTGACTAGTTCACCTTTATCACTTTAATAATAGACGCAGGCAAATATTTAAACAGTCAATCTTAAGACGGTTTAAATATGGCCGAATCCGTAGTACTTTTTGACATATCAGAACTTAAATAATTGCCGATCACAAATGACATCTGTCAAAAAGATGTCAAATATTACTGTTTGATATGTTAGGTACTACCTATAATTATTAATGTTGGTATATTTTAAAAATATAATAAGACATCGTTAAATCAGCATTTTTATGAGCATCCACTTTAACGACATAATTATTCCCTAAGAAGTAGAGGATTTACAAAACATTGATGCTAATAATGTTCCAAGTAATTTATGAGATGACTTCATTAAAATATTCTCTAGTCCAGTTTAAATCCTACATCAGGAGCGATCATAATTTACTCTGTCCGACGTTAATCCTTTTAGAGAGCAGTTTTAATTACATGTATTCCCCGTGGTGAAGTAGAGCGCCATTGGAACTGTTTCAACTATAAGTATTATAATTGCCCAGTAACGAACGAAACTGGACTGGAAGTTTAGACATAAACGGCTTAAAGACTAAAATCTAAAATAATACGTTCATCATTTTGATACTTGGGAGATTTGACGAAATACTTAAAATACTACTAATTTTAAAATTTAATCCGTGCTGAATTTATAGCTCAGCCCGAAGCGGTTTACAAACAAACCCTTATCATATAATACTATAAGAGATCGTAAATATACTGCGTAAAGATCAAATGGAATACCAAACGAAATTGTATTGTTAATAATGCTCTGTGACATAAACATGGTTATTACCTAAGACGCTTTCAAATTTGTAAGATTAATTTAGATAATGCATTCCTAATTCTAAAGGTTTACAAGATTTTACATCTCCACTTCAAAAGACATTCTACCATATTAAAATAATTCAACAAAATATCACCAGTTACAATCATACCAACTGAAAATTTATACCATCTAAACGTTTTATTGTTTTTCCTTTTTTATATCCACTTAGGGTAGTTAATCTCTGCAAGGGGTATCAAAAACATAGACCATCGCTATAAACTTATAACTCTGCAAGTAAGTTGATGGCCATCATTTCGTTTTGTTTTAATTGCTCGTCAAAATTTGATTACAGGAAGCTTCTTTATACCCTTACAGTTTCGTGCTCGCTATTTATCTGTGTCACTTTTCTCGGCTACTGCTCTTAATACACTAACTACTCTCAACAGAAATGTTTAATTTACGTCATAATTTTTATTTTATACTTGCAAATCTACTAAATCATTTAAAATTGCTTTTATACACTCAATTAAATTTGTATTCAAATTTTTTACTAATTCGAACATTCTTCAAATATACAGAACATAAAATTTTAGACAAAATCATTATTTTTCCTATTCATAACTTCAAGCGGCAATAATTAGTACTAACTTTCAGGTTGACTGAATTTCATGGTACTAATATGTTTTGGTAAAAATTTTTAATTGTGTATTTTTGTATTTTACTGCCATCCCAATGGAAAAATTTAACACTTTTGACATAAAATAAATTATAGGACATTTATAATATAAGGTTGCACATCTTAATCAAATTATTAATCAATGGTATTAATAAATTTGATAGTCGACATTAACTTTTGAATTTATGGAAATATTTAATCAATGAGTATTATTTTCTATGTTCGATACGAGAATTGAGTTTTTTTTAAGCTCATTGAGTAAAAGAGCCGTATGATATGGTCCTTATTTTCATACTTAATCGCATCCAAGTTGTTTTGCGCAGTTTCAGTACAGAAAATCACGACGACAAGCAAAATTGGTGTATTGGTGCGTATGATACGATCCTTAATTTTTGATACTGAATTATATCCAAGTTTCTGTGTATACAATTTAGTATTTGCGCATGTTATTATGTTTACAAATCAATTAATTTTGTAGGTTGCATTTTTTTAAATTTAAAAACACTTTTGAGTTAAAGCATTCTACCTAAATCGAAAATTTCATTTCAAAATTCTTGTGCATATCACATAGTTTATTTTGGCCTGTATTTATTTGGTCAGTATTTCAAATAATTTTTGGTCAGTATTTTAAATAATATGGTCAGTATTTTAAATAAATGGTCAGTAATTTCAACGCTCAAAATAATACAAATAATTACAAAGAACAGAATGCCGCGAATAAGACCGGAGCACTTTATATAGGTCGCAGAACTCGCCGGAATTGTGCAAGAAGACTAAGAAATGTTACGTTGAACTTTACATGAAGATTTAACTTTACGTGAATATTTATTTGTTTTTAATTGGTTTTCTAAAGGAATATCAAAAACTAACACTAACCTAACGGCAGATCCACCTCTTCGTGGAAGATCCACCTCTTTGCGGAAGATTTAACTTTACCTGAAAATTAATTTGTTTTTAATTGGTTTTCTAAAGAAATATCAAAAACTAACACTAACCTAACGGCAGATCCACCTCTTCGCGGAAGATCCACCTCTTTGCGGAAGATTTAACTTTACATGAAGATTTAACTTTACGTGAAGATTTATTTGTTTTTAATTGGTTTTCTAAAGAAATATCAAAAACTAACACTAACCTAACGGCAGATCCACCTCTTCGTGGAAGATCCACCTCTTTGCGGAAGATTTAACTTTACCTGAAAATTAATTTGTTTTTAATTGGTTTTCTAAAGAAATATCAAAAACTAACACTAACCTAACGGCAGATCCACCTCTTCGTGGAAGATCCACCTCTTTGCGGAAGATTTAACTTTACCTGAAAATTAATTTGTTTTTAATTAGTTTTCTAAAGAAATATCAAAAACTAACACTAACCTAACGGCAGATCCACCTCTTCGCGGCAGATCCACCGATTTCTAATTTTATATTAAAAATGGTCACTGACAAAAACAATTAACTAACCAATAAAGTATACTAACCAAAACTGCAACTTTATTATTTATACTATACTGACCAAAATAACAAATTATACTGACCAAAATTCGATTTAATACTGACACTTAAATATTTATCTGACCAAAATATTATTATATACTGACCATTTATTCTAAAATATACTGACCATGTATTTAAAAAAATACTGACCATGTAATGATAAAAATACTGACCAAATATTTAGTTGCCGTTTATTTTTAATACGCAATTTAGTAAATTTAATTATTTTAATATCAGTCCTTTTGAAAATAATTTGTTATACCTCAGTTGGTAATATTTAAGAATATATTAATATTAATATGATATTTTCTGGAAATATTATATTTAAATGCTGTTTTAATTTTAAGTTTAATTCCCCCCCCCTACTTTGAAATTTTAAATAGCACACCTTAGCTTGCGATACATCATTTTAAAGATAGAGAAAATACTCGTTTTATCTAGCATAAAAAATTGAATTTTGTGGATCCGTTTATGAGTCAACAGGTAAATATTGAAAGATGAAGCAAAAACTTATTTAGAATTTGAGTGCTACTTAAAATTCAAAACGGTTTAGTTATTTAAATCAATGGATTTTATGTTTTTCTTTAATTTACTTTAATTAGTGATTGATGACTATTGCATTTATGACAGTTTTTGGTTCTGTGTATCCACCCTCCGATATTTTGAGCTATTTTTTCTTACAAGGTCTGCAAATTTGATTATTTTAGAAGAAAAGCCGGTAACCATATCTGTATTTTAGAATAACCTAAAAAATGTGCCAAGCAGTTTTCAGAACTAAAACGGGACAATTTTTACAAGTAAAATATACCATATTATGTATAATTTCTGATAAGTTCCATTTTTAGCTTATTTAAAAATACAGATATGGCTAATATAAATTTCCACTCCATTAACCACGAATTCATTCATTATTAAAAAATCGGAAATTTCTTCTAGTTCAGGCAAGTAACACTTTTAGCTTGCAAAAAATCCGGGTTAGCTGAAATTTGGCAGACGTGTATTTCATTGTCCAAATTAAAACTCCAAAAGACGCTTAAAATTATTTCTCGATTTTATTTTCTATAACGTTGTTTTTTGTTTAAAGCTAGCTTAATTTTATATTTACGGAAAATTATCATCAGGTCAAAATTGTAAAATACATATTTCAGAATTAACTTCAGATGATGAAGATGACATGTAGGAAAATTTAATTTGAAATGCAGATTATTCAACCACTTTGTTCCAATATCAAAAAACTCATTTTGGATTTCTGGAATTGATTTTTATTTCAGGATGGTATACACCTTTGAAGAACTCTATTTTATAGAGAATTTTATGGTCTTTAATTTTTATCTGACTACAAATTTCCGTAAAATTCAAATTAAGCAAGTTACACGCGAAAAACTACGTTAGGAAGGCAAAAATTTGCAATAAAACAGGAAATTATTTGGGGTCCGTTACTTTGCCCCCCCCCACCCCGTTAATATTTTATCTCAAAAAGCTAGCTCTCATTTCCTGAGAGCTAGCACCGCCTAGCACATAAGCAATAAAACTAGTACCCCCCCTAGGTTTGTTTACAAATCAACATTGAAGAACCAAAGAAACAACAAAAATCAACATTGATTTTTGGACAAACTTAGGGGGTGCTAGCTTTAATATTTGGGAGCTAGCCTGTGCTAGCTCTAAGGAATCGGAGATAGCAATTTGAGAAAAATTATAAACTGGGGAGGGGGTCTAGCGTTACTTTGGCCCTCCCCGGTAGAAACATTGATTTGTGGACAAACCTAGGGGGTGCCAGCTTTAATGTTTGGGTACTAACCGGTGCTAGCTCTAAGTAACAGGGAGCTAGCTTTTGGAAAAAATTAACTGGGGGGGGGGGGACAAAGTAACGGACCCGATGCTTTAAAATTTTTTTAAATTAAAATTAAATTTTTTATAAAAGTTTAACGAAAAATTAATTGTGAATTATCATAATAATTTTAAACATTCCTTTCAATATTCCTTTTTAAGCTACGTCTCAAGGTTATAAATAATAAGTTTGAGAAATGTATTCCAGTTTTATTAAAAAAATTGAAAAATATCTTCAAAAGAACTGATTTGAAAATTTGGAATTAAATAAGGTTGTGGAACGGGCGCTAAACAGGGCTTTATCTTTCGCTAAATATGAAGATTGGGAAGTAAAAGAGGAATTCACTCAAACCACTATAAAATCTTTAAAAGAAGTATTGCAAGATTTTGGCGGAAACCCCATGCATAGGGATGCATTAAATATTGCAAAAAGGAAAGTCGCAGCAAAACGTATACGAAAAAGAAAAAGGGAGGAAAAATTGGCTGCTGCCTATATGAAGAAGAAACAGAAAGAATAACAGGAATTGGCAATATCGCTGCGTGCTTTCGAAAATTCCTTATTAGAAGACGAAGGGGAGGAGGAAAAGGAAGAACACAAAGAACAAGAGTAATTGGCAAAAAATAATTTAAAGTAAAATTAGAAATTATTGTGGTTTTTGTGAATACTTAACAGTTTTGTTAAACTTTAAACGTTAAAAAAAAATCAACACCAAAAACCGACATCAAAAACCGACACCAAAAACCGACACCAAAAATCGACACGAAAAATCGGCACCACATTTATAATTCAAATTTATAGTTTATAATTTGAATATAGAGTAGATTATCGAATATTTTTTATTAAACCTTGATTTGTATTTTTTATTAATTTATTTATTTAATCCTTTTTTTTATGTTTGGTATTTGCGATGACCAAATAAGTCGCAAGGTCATTATGCGGATTGGATCTAAAAAATACATGTAGGCAAATATTGAAATTTGGGCAGGACAACGTCTGCCGGGTCAGCTAGTTAATGAATAAAGGAAAATTCAATTAAAAATAAAGATACATTTTTTGGAAATTTTAAAAAGCGAGGAAATAATAATTACAAGTAGCGGTGAGAAAAAAAGGTATTTTACTTAATTGATACCCCACCCTCCTTATCATCTTCCTTAAACTTTACTCTAGTAAATATTTGTGATTAGTGATACTCGAGTGATTTTTTATGTATTTTGTAGGTGCCGTCAAATTTCGCCGGAGTATCAAACTGGACATTTTAGGAGCCTTTATTGGTTTGAGAAAACTCCAAAGTTTTATACCTGTGGTGAAATGTTGCCGTAAAAATGCAGTGTGGGGTGGAATTTGCGTCTCTAGTGATTGCTGTATGTATTTTGATAAGATAATTACATTGGTGCAGTCAAATTTCACTCAAGTGTCAAATTGAACATTTCAGGAGCCTTTATGAGTTTGGGAAAACTCCAAAATTTCAGCCTGAGGTGATATCTTGTCCTAAAAATGCCGTATTGGGTGGGGCATTCATTAATTTGATGATTTATTATGTATTTTGAACCAATCTATTTTCCCCATCTATTTTTCCCATCTAATTTCAGTTTTTCTTTGAAATGAGTTGTTTTACCCAAAAAGTTTGCTACTTAGTCTAGTTATTAGTCCTTAACGGGCTACAACTTTAGTAGTTGTAGCCCGTTAAATTGGAATGGGCCATCAGTTTTTTTGTAAACCGTTTCGTTGTATAAGAAAAACAAAAACTAAACTTCCAATTTTTTTAACATTTCTATTCTTAATTTAATTCATAACTCCAAATCCTCCATTATAAATTCAAATATAAATAATATAAATTCAAAAACTCCATTTATAAATATTGCATTCGACAAAGTAACTTCAAATTTTTTAGGTTTATTATTTTAATATTTTTCTTTTGTTTTAAATTTAATATAATTAATACATTAAATAATTACATTACACAAAAGTAATAAATTATTAATACCTTTAGTTATTGAATGAAAAGTTATTTGAATTTATTATACAAAGGACGAATGAAATTCGATATATTTCAGTGCAGGATCACCCTGTGAGCAATTATCTCCAAATAGGACTATAATTTTCAATCAAAATTGGGAATTAAATTCCGATTTGACTGTAAAATTAAAGAAGCTATAATGAAATCCTTGAAAATGAAAATGAAATATTTTGTTGCCAACTTAGTTATACAGTGAGCTCGTAAAGTTTGGAACAAATTCGATAAAATATTTTAAAACACGACAACTGTATTGTTTTAAGTGTCACTTTTTTCTGCCAATGAAATTTTTTTTGTCGTGTTTTCTTTTTGAACTTTAACGCCATCGTAGATTTTTTTGAATTGCATCACTTTTTTTTCTTTCCGGATTTGGATAGAGTTCAATTTTCTGAGTATGAAAATGTAAAAATAATATAACCTTGAAAAGAAAAGTTTTGGAGATAACCAGTTCTAAAGTTTCAAAAATGAATGACAAAATATTGGAGTATTTGGTGAGTGGTGCGGGAACTAGCATAAAAGACGCTTAGTTTAGGAGTAACCCAATCTTGGCGTACAACTAATTGAGTGATACCTCAAAATGTTCGCATTGAGGTACTGAATTATAATCCAAAGTTGCTACATCGGCCGTTTGGACTGAAAACAAGTTATAGGCAAAAAAGTAAAAGCAAAATATTTTTCTCAAATAAGTTTAATAATTTTAATCAAATATTAAAATTATTTTTGCATGAGGTTTCAGCAATGTTGATAGTTATTGTCGCGTGTTCTTTAATAGTTAAAAATCATATTATATATTTAAGGAAATTTTTAATAACGCATTATAAAATTTAATTAGTTATTTTATGTCTTATAATTGTTACAATTAAAAATTAGCATCGTTTTATCACCACTTTTATCGCGAACTTTTTGAGTAGAAATATTGCGGTATAATTGTGGGAATTGTATTACAAAGAACAGAAAATCTCTTCTTTGAAATACAAACATTTTGAATTATCACATTTTCTTTCTCGAATTACAAAAGGAATTGGTTCATGAGACGCAGTACTTTCGATGGTCGTTCGATGAACGTTCGATGGTCGGTCGGTGGTCCTTCGATGGTCGTTGGATGGTCGTTCGATGTTCGTCGATAGTTGGTTGGTGGTCGTATGATGGTCGTTTGGTAATTGTTCGATGGTAGCTCGATGGTAGTTCGATGGTCGATTTCGCTTGTCGGTGTTTGGCCTTTCAATGGTTTATGTGAATATTGGTCGGACTTCCTCCAGATTGCTTTTAAGAATATGTTTTTTTAATTAAAAGTAAGTTTTAATAATTCATCTAAGGTTTATTTAACCTCGGATTATTAGACGAGCGGATGGACACCAAAAACGTTTACTAACTCAATCTTGGCGTAGAACTAATTGAATGATACAAATGGGAAACAAAGAATGGACTACTTTCATCTGTTACTGTGTCTCAAGAATCAAAACTCTAGCTTTAATGTTTGGTTCTAGCTTTAAGGGATCGGGAGCTAACTTTTTGAGAAAAAATATCAACGGGGGGGGGGTCAAAGTAACAAACCCCCTATTTCACTACCCGCAAAGATGCCCACAAGCTGTGCCTTTCTAGCGGGTGCATTCATTATTTTCTATTACAAATTTATTTTATATTTCAAATAAATCCTCCCATGAAAATAGTAATATCAAAATAAATTTGAGGAATTAACTACAATCTAACAACAAATCAAAATTATTTTTGCATGAGGTTTCAGCAATGTTGATTGTTATCGTCACGTGTTCTTTAATAGTTAAAAGTCATAATACATATATATTTAAGGAAACTTATAATAATAATGAATTGCAAAATTTATTCAGTTATTTTATGTTTTATAATATTTATAATTAAAAATTAGCATTTTCTTCCAAACCACTTCTATCGTGAACTTTTTGAGTAGAAATATTGCGGTATAATTGGGAACATTTACATTCCAAAGAACTTCTTCCAAATACCTTCTTTGAATTATGGCATTTTCTTTCAGTATAGAATAGATCAAGAAGTTCCCTAAATTCAAAAGGAATTGATTCTTGAGAAGCTGTAACAGATGAAAGTAGGCAATTCTGTGTTTCCCATTTGTATTACTCAATTAGTTCTACGCAAAATTGGGTTAGTGAACGTTTTTGGTGTTCATCCGCTCGTCTAATAATTCGAGGTTAATTAATCTTTCGATTAAATTATTTTGACGACGGTCATGGCCTGATAGTTAGCGCGATCAACTGCTAACGTAGGGTTCGACTCCGGGTACAGTCCAAAATTTCTTGACCGTCTTCCGTGCTTTCGGAGGGCACGTAAAGCCGTCGGTCCCCCTGTGTTAATGATTTGCCATCATAATAAGAAAAAACAGGGTTAGGCACATCGAAAGGCAAGCCTAGCAATCTACCTGAGATGTAAAAACAAAAATGCTCACAGAACTAATTGCAAAAATTAGTGAAGAACAGCTCCTGGACCTATATTAAGAGGGAGACTTCTTAGTAAAAGTAGAAGAAGAAGAAGATTAAATTATTAAAACTTGCTTTTAATTAAGAAAGCATATTCTTAAAAGTAATCTGGAGGCCGAAGGACTACCCATATTCACATAAACCATTAAAAAGCAAAATGAGAACAACTCAAAAGCAACTGACAAGCAAAATCGACCATCGAACTATCATCAAACGATCATCAAATGATCATCGAACGATCATCGGACGGTCATCGAACGATCGTCGAACGACTATCGAACGATCATGGAGACTACTGCGTCTCAATAACCAATTCCTTTCCAATTTCCACACTTAAAGAAAATGTGATACATCAAAATGTTTGTATATTAAATCGACATGTATAGTTTGTTTGTATATTTGACGGGGAAAAATTGAGAAACGTTTTCAACAATAGGGTTGTTGCATGATATCGAATTTAACGATGACGCTTATTATTCCTTGTAAAACATAGAAAGATAAACTTATAACAAGAAACAAAAAATTTTTAAAAATTGTTTTTGAACGTGAAAATCGAATTTAAAATTCAAAATACGTTCGGTTTGCCGACGGTCCCTCTGACGTCACACGCGTTTTGCCGAATAATTTTCTGATCTATTTGGCAACGTTGAATTATTTAATATTTACTTCATTGACAGTTGAAAAATTTTTAAAGCGTTTGACAGCTTTTTAGTTTAAGGTTATGGTTATTGTTCTAAGTAATTATTTTATTAAAAATGGCTTCTTTGGATTCAAATTTGGATTCATTTTGTAAAAGCTAGTTCGGATAATCTTCCTATTGTGCACATTTTTATAAGCACTTTTTAATCTGTTTGTTATTTGAACTCATTTTTATTAAAGTTTAAATTTTTTATAAGGCTATCACAAAACAACTTGACAGCTAACTGCTACTATGTTGCCAGATGTTTTCAAAAGTAGAGTGTGACGTCACTCGCGCGAAATTCCTGTTTCAAATTAATACTTTTTTAATAATTTTTTTACGGAAAACCAAAGTCTTCTCAGACTTTTGATCTATACAGTACTGTTGAACAATACTTAAACTTTATAAAAAAAATACTTAGAAATTCATGCAATAACCCTATTAAAAAATTTGAAAAATAAAAATTTTTTCTTCGCTTAATACCTCGAAAGGACAAATATAAATCAAAAATGTCCAATTAAATATTCGTGAAAATAGTTTCATTTGTGACAAAAATCCACATTTTCGAATATTTACAATTTACCCGAAAACCCTTCGATTTGAAATTTTTAGACAATGTTTTTTTAAATGGTAGCGTTATTTATTGTTTTTCGCCAAAAACTGTATCCGAAGCTCCGATAGGTTTTTCAAAATTATCGACTAATTAAAGCGAAATAATCCTTGGACATCTGTAGCGCTCTTATTTACTGACCGATCTTCAATTTTTAAGATTTAACGAAATCATATCACAAAGATCTAAAATAGTTATTCTAATCATCGCAATGGTACAAAATTCGGTATAAGTGTAATAACCATGAAACTTCACCAAATCTCCGCATTGGTTTGTGACCCTAGAATTAAATGGGGAAAGTTATATGCAATGTTCACATAGCCAATTTTTTGTAACGTTGCAACTGACCACCTTGAAAACTTTTCTTTACATGGTCAGGGTATTTGTACATCTTCATTCTCAGAAAATTGTGCTTTTTCCAAATTTAAAAAAAAATAAGGGTTGCCATTTAAAAATATTTACGATGTTACGCTCAAAAACAAACCACGATAAAAATTTGTCGATGGCAGAAAACAGTGACGTTTAAAAAATACAAAAACAGTCCCTCTAAAATTTTTTATAGAATTTGTTCACTGTATGAATGAATATACAGGGTGTGCTATGTAAAACTGAAATGAAATGCAAACTACATGTAGTATAACGACCACTAAAAGTTGGAGAAGCAAATTTATGGAATTTGTAGTAAATAAGATGACTGTAATAAGTTTTAGTATTTAAGTAAAGTTGTTCGAATATGAAATAAAGGGTTAGATGTTATTGCGATACAAATCTTCTTTATTATTACCATGAAATAGATAAAGAAGATAGTTAAGAAGCTATTTAAAACTTTGGTTATGATCTGTAATCTTAGTATAAGAGATGAAAATGTAACGGTTTGGTGATTTTACTGTATCTTTTATTTTATCTTTAAGGTTTGTATAGGGTGATAAGCAGTAATTCTCCCATCTGCTTAGAAATAAATACGCGCCATTATATTATTTACAGTAACCGACATTAAAACATTTAATACTTTCATTCACGCTATACCTTCCTTTGCATTAAATTAATAACTTTTTTACGATTGTAACAATTTTCGGTCATTTACATACTACCAATGCGGGCTTAGCTGTTACACTTTTAACGAGTATGCACCCGTTTTCGCGTTTTATAGTTTATACTTTGGTTTAATGCTTTTCCAAATTCTATTGTTGCATTATACAGATTGGGTTATGTTTATATATTCTCATAATTCTCTTTATTATCTGTCATTTTCAGCAAGATTAATGATCGTTGACTACCCAAATTGACAGTTGAATGCCAAAAATGTAATACTTTTTATTTACTTTCAAGTATCTTTTTGTAGTGTAGTAAATTTTCCCATTCACTCTCATTCTTATAAATCAATAGTCATATAAAATCTTAAGTAATTCACACGAGCTATGTCCAAAGTAGGAAAAAAAAGTAGGGTTAGAAATATAAAATTTTGTATTAAAATTCTGTTTGTCGTTTTCATCGAGGAGACACTGATTAGTGTTTCAATATAGCACACAATCACAACCCTAAAGCGGAAATGCCACGGAGAATTGTACTCATTACTGACCCAAAAAATACATATGCACCCTATGATTTCAATATTCCCCTGGACAGTGTTAATAATTTATCTCGAAAATTTCTATGCATCAGGATATTATCTCATTTATTTGTACGTTGTTATTTAAATCGAAAACCTTTCTGTCGTTAAGAAAAAGAAAAAATAGATAAATGAGTCTTATTGATAGTTGGTATTTGCAATTTGTCTTTGCCATAGATTGAATATCAAGATTACGTGACGAATAAATAACCCATTATAAATTTGTATTGCATTATAAAATGTTTGTACGAGTAACAATAAATTTTACACGAGTTTTTCGTAATTGCCCTTACAGATTCAATAATTTTTCTATTATTTAGTTATAACAAAATAATAATAAGTGAAAGGGTTGAGGGTGACAACCTTCTCCAGATCTATTAATATGTAAATGTGGTAAATGCGAAAAGTAAAAGTGGCGGACTTAATTTAAATGACCCCTTTTCTGGTGCACAATGCTGATGATTCACCGATGTGTAATTGTCCACTTCCGTCCAGGTTGCAAAGCAAAGATGAAAAATCAGATACCACTGTTGAGTTCACATCGCATAATATTATACGGTTCGTTACTTATACAACTGACTAATTGAAAGATGCACATAACTTGCGTTTTGGTAACTATCGAATATTAGTATCTCCACGCAAAACCAATTTACATTTATTTTTGACCACCCTTTAGCATCAAAATATTAACGTGGGAATTTGTGGTTAACCATACAACTAATGAGGCAAAAATTCCGTGCTGCATCCGAATAAATTATAATATTAAATAGATTCAATAAGATAATCGCAGGTATGAATTAATTTGTAATGAATGATTAAGGGTGAGCATTATCGTGCGAACACAAATAACATTTTATAAATTGGCGTTTATAACGATTTAACCCAAATGGTTTTCTAATTGACAATTGTTTAATATAAAATAGTATTAATTTTGTTCACGAAACCTTGTGGTATGGGGAAATTACCCTTAATATACCATAACTACAAAAATATTCCCATTTGTTTTTGAGCTTATCATGACTGATGTTAACTACCGGAATTGCTTAATGACGTTTAGAATTTGGACAAATTTGTTTGGACGGTTAAGTTTATTAAGTAGGGTTATTGTGGTGTTCATGTATGTAATGCAAAATTTTATTTTTCTTATAAACCCAATTAAGAGCCCTTTACATTGTGAAATACAATAAGATGACCTCTCTAACCCTTTCGCCATAAATTTAACTAGAATATTGTCGTGGACTGTGACCCTACAATAATCGGGTTTTATGTCGCACCGTTGTTATGTGCCATTAAAATCACCTACAACAATCAATTCTAATTGCATTGCCCTATAAAGATGCGCGTACACGTTGTATAAAGATCTCCCGCTGATGCAGTTACTCTTTAAGGGCCTCTTAGCTCGCCAGGGCGCAGCTTGTGCAATTAACCTAACCTATAAACCTATCTGTGTTATTACCTTACGTCTTAATAACAACTAAATTATAAACGTGCCTTGAACACATACATGCAAACATAAAACATAATATTATTATAATTACTAAAATAAAACTATTATATTGTAGTCATCATCTGGTACTCAAAAGGTTTTTATAATTTTGAGATGCTTCCTTCGCACTTTTACGAATTCGCCATATTGAAAATATGACATCTACGGAATAATTTCTTTTCACTTTGTTGGTAAGCTTCCTCCATCTTGTAATTGGCGAGTGCATCCAATAACTGATTCTATGGAAGTCGGACAAGAAGAAGTCAGGACTCCGAATGAGCCCAAAAGTTGATTTTCAACAACAGAGCTGGACAATGGACCCAATCTAGGATATCCCAGGTTCCCAAGTAGCAAATCATGATTTTCTTTGGAGTCTCTCTATTTCGAGAACCAAACAGCCAAACTGTTCAACGCTACTCGAAATAAACAAATTCAAGGCTTCCAAACTGGTAAACTCTTAGGCATGCCTGAAGACGAAACCCAACATACGGTTACCATAATTAATATATTCGTTTACATAATATGATGAAATACTAAAATCAGATTCCATAGTCACGCCTAAATATTTGAAGCTAATCATATTTCCTAACAATTTGTAGATGTGATCTATGCGGGTTTTCTTCTACGAAAAATGAAGGAATTTCCATTTAGAAATATTCGGTTCAATGAAGTTCCGCCGCACCGTGATTCAAATAAGGGCAGATCTTGGGAAAGGGCAGAAAAATTGGGGGAGTTTAAAAATTGAATTGAAAAATGGTATCGATCTCCTCATGTTTAAATTTCTTAATATTACATTCAGTCTAGATATTAAAATTTTTGGTTTTGGCTCGTTATCAGTGTTTGTTTTTTAATTTTTTGACTAATTTTTGTAACATTAATTTTCGGTGTACGAGCACAATAAAGTGTATTTTACACAAAGTTGAAGAAAAAGAACTTATGTGAAATTGGCATCCCCACTTCTTCAAAATGAAAGAAAAACACCAGAATTTCTGATTTAAGTTAAGTAACAAAACCAAAAAATTAATAAAAAAATTCAGAGTGAATAATTATATAATTAGGGATTTACAAGAAAAATTATGAACATCAAAGAAATAATTTTTACCTAACGACGTTTTGAAGGTTCTACAAAACTTTGGCAACTATTTGCCCAAATTTTCGGTTTTTGATATCAAAAATTAATTTTTTGTAATTATCTAATTGTAATTAGACGGTGACGGCGATCAGCTTAAGCAGTTAAGTGCATTGCTGCTAATGCGGAATGCCCGGTTCGACTCCGGGCTTAGTAAAAACTTTATTCTGACCGTCTCCCCTCGGAAGGCAATGGCAAACCACCGAGGTGTAATATGCTTAGAACAGCCTCTCTGGAGATGAAGTGTATACACTTCCCGCGGTTCGGAGCCCGCGTTAAACAAGTAGGTCCCCTATGTGTGTGATAGTACTACAAATGCACAACACATACATAAGAGAGAGGTCGCCAACATCCGGTAACGGATAGGCACGTGAAGAAGAAGTAATTATCTATTATTAATTTGTAATGATATAAATAATTATAATTAATTCCAATTAACCTAAATTTTATTACAAGCACACTTCGCACGTTTTAGTGTTTTGAATGAGTAATTAATAAGAATTAATTTATGCAACTGAAGGTATAAATTAATCTGATAAAATTTAAAATTATTGATTTTTGTCATCAATTAATTCTTCTTCTTCTTCTTCTTCTTTTGGCTAGGGTTAACCCTGTTTGCCTGGCCTTCGGATTATTCAGTGGAAGAGGAGAACCAGCTCTGTGCCCAATTAATTCATTATGATTAATTGGAATTAATTCTTTATAATTAATTGAATTATTATTTATAATTAATAATTATATATTTATATTTATGTGTTATCTAGCTTAATATATAAAATTAAGTGTCATCATTCACTGACCCATCATTGCACAGCCCAAACTCAAATTTTAATCGGAAATAACTTCTGTGCCAAAATCGCCCATTAAGAAGGGATTTTGTCGAAGCCCTGCTCTAAAGGCAATTTCTCATATATACTACATGAGATTATTCTGTATCATAAGATAATCTTCTGTACCTATATTATTCATTATATATTTCAATTTGTGCGCTCAAAAATCTCTGATTGGTTCATTTATATT
The DNA here is from genome assembly GCA_932274525.1 of Podabrus alpinus. Taxonomy (NCBI): domain Eukaryota; kingdom Metazoa; phylum Arthropoda; class Insecta; order Coleoptera; family Cantharidae; genus Podabrus; species Podabrus alpinus. The sequence goes on along the minus strand of OW026455.1, from coordinate 87,783,556 downwards.
TACCAAAACAAAATTGTATGAAATAATCAAGTCGAACTATTATTGTTTTCAATTTTTAGGTTTTGATCCAGAAAGAAATATTGTAAACCTGAAAATTTCCTGAAAGGTCCCTAAGATATTGCTGAACAATATAAGTAGGGTGGTCGACAGTGGATCACCAATTTTTCAAACCCATATATCTTGGAAAATAATACATGAAGTTTGTTGAAATTTTGGGTAGAGTAACATGGACTATAATCTTATCGAAATATGGTAATTTAAACTAAGTTGTATTATCGTACAAGCAAACTATGAAAAAAATATTTAATTTTAAGTGCATAATCATTCAGTGTTGACCAGGGGTGGTCCACATTGGATCGGCCTACGGTTAACAGTGGATCAGCCACCACGATTATTGCACATATTTTAAAATGGAAAAACTAACAGATTTTCAAACTAAAAATATAGAAAAACAATATATTTTCGAAAAAAAAAAATTATAGAGAAACAGAAAAAATACATTTTCGAGATAAAAATATAGGAAAATTAGCACATTTTCAATAGAGAAAGATCAACTGAGAACTTATAATAAGACCGTCGCCTAGCGGTACCGCTAATTATTGGATTCGGAAGGATGAATCTTACTCCTGTTCTTTGACCATGTTTTGGTTAACCATGTAGTATACTGATCCACTGTAGACCAACCCACCATTTAATTTTCAAACCATGGTTTTGACAAAACAAATTAAGTAAAACCTGTTATTCAAGTGTCCTCATGTGCGTTAATTATTTCTTAAAACAATGAAAACATCCAGAACTCTATCATAGAAGATCTGATCAAATTACACAAAAAGTTCAACTTACCTGATAATAACAAATGGAGGCTTTAAACCACAAATGTAACTGGTGAACATCCGACCATCAACGGAACCGCTCAGTTGTGAAATGAGTCAATGAGGGATCACATTGGCTACCACGTACATCTCGCGGAAGCGCATCCATACAATGGTTTAACTAATAAATGAGTGATTCACTGTGTACCACCGATCCACTGTTGACCACCTACCCTACATCTATAAGACCTCAAACGTTATTGATTTCTGCCTTTTTAGGTCTTCTGCCCAATAGTTTTAGAATTTGACCCAGAAAAAATATTTTAAATCAAAAAATTGACTCAAAAACAGTGTTAGAAAAACCTGGGTGGTTTTCTATTGCCTTCCAAGGGAAGCCTGTCAGAATAAAGTTTTACTTAGTCCGGAGTCGAACCATGTATTCAGAATTAGCAGCAACGCACTTAACCGCTTAAGCTGATGATCGGCTCCGCTTGTAATTATGTTTCCTTTATCTCTTTATTTTTTGAAATCATTTTTGGCGATGTGATAAAAATATTCTATTTTAATTGTGCATTATTCCTCGTCGTGAACGATAGCAATGTAGTGGTCGCGTTACTGTATTTAGTTAAAACGTCAATTCTTGTTTTATAGATCGTTAAACCGAGCATTTGAAAATTAAAAATAAAGTCACTTCCACTTAGGTTAATATTATATCAGACATTAATGGAATAATTTTGAAAATACTATATATTCAAAGTTAGTATCAACAGTGATTTGTCAGGATTTACAAGTAGTATATACAGACAAGTTGATGATTGATAGCATTTGAACTTTATTTCGCCCTACGAAACATTCTATCAAAGCACGTATTCTAGATTCATTCGTTGAATGTAATTGCATTGACTCACGCGTATAAGATTTTGCCATTTAATTTAAAGTCTGAATCCATTACCTAACCTCCCTAACTACATATGATGTAGTTATTATTAAAACTCATTATATTAGCTTTCACAGCTTAGAATTGCAATTAGGATTTATAGATAAGCTTTATTCAGGTGTCTGGTTAGTTGAAATTTATTCCAAAATTATGATAGGTACTTGACAGCTTGCTGATCAAATATTACTAATATTGATTATTAACAAGTCGCTAATCTCATCTAATTCTTTAAGCATCGAAAATTTAGCAGATGCGTCTGTAAAATGTTCACTTAACTATTATTTAATTTGGGGGAAGAATCTATTGTGCGGAAGAATAACCCTTTATTGTTAACAGTTGTCGATTTAATTCAGCTTTTTTAGAGAATCCTGGCCAATTTTCAGTCAATTAATTCTTTTCTCCATTCTTAAGAAAATTGCTTCCAGTGTATTGTGATAATTTAACGAAAGGGTTTAACACAATATATTTATGGTTCAATTTGAGTTTATTTTGTCTTTAACGGGTACTCAAACGCAGGACTTGGTTCTAAGCAAGAAGTAATTCGTGTCAGTAAACATATCGCAATTTAAAGATAAAAAGTCGTTTCAGTATACAATTTCAGGTTCAGGTCTGGGTCAAAAATGCTATAAAATAAATACATTCTCATCTATCACAATGATAGGTGACAAGTATGTTGCAAGTACAGAGCAAAGAATGCATTTTTACATTATTGCAGTAGTAAAAGTTAACAACTTGCCTATGGCGGCGGTTACTTCTTCAATCTTTTCAGAAGCTAAGTGTTTTCCAGGTACTTTGTTATATCGATATTATGGAATTAACGTCACTGTCCTCTCTTAAGATCTTATTTACAATAAATTATACATTTATTATTTATTCAAATTTTCTTTAAATTTTATTACTTTTTTATAACCTACCAAGACCTTATATTCACATTTTTGACATTATTATGGAGACATAATATATGCCCCACTAAAAAATAATTATTTTTGTCTCTTCAGACTGTCGACTACCCTAATATGTATATGCTTTTTTCGTTGCAATTTTGTATTACCTTCGATTTTGTTAACCAAAATTGAAAAAAAAAAAGTTGAAAATAACATGGTACCAATTTATCGATGCATTTTTTGGAAATAAAATTTTGGAAATAAAACTTAGTAATTGATTTATATAGATTTTTGAATCCTTAGTTAAAATTTTTTTGAAATAATCCTGTTCATTTCCATTGTACGGTAGGTTGGAAGGGGGGGGGGGAACTTACTATAAACAGTTAGTAAGACCTTATTAGAACTTTTTAAAAACCAACCATTTAGATTTCCACGTGGCCTTTGTCGCTATTTTAATGAAATTTTTCATTTTTCTCATCTATATTTTGTTTTTCTACTACATTAAATTTTTAGATTTTATTTCAATTATTTTTCCGTTATTTCATTAATTTTTATTTTTTTACAATTTCTCTTAACCCTCTGTTGTATAATGGACTCCGGTGAACATCAGCACTCTGCGGATAAAGAAGAGAATTGATCCAGCTCAAAAATGGATTGTGAAGACTCTGCAGAGAAGCAGACTAGCCATATTCTAAATGGATTGAAAAGCTTGATCAATGTTTATAATTTATTAGAAAATAACATTCAGTAAATTGACTACCTAATATGTTCCTCGACTTGGATTCGATCCCAGGCGTATTAGCTGTGAATACGCGCGCTTTAACAACTGCGCTGCCGAGGCGATTAGTTTATGTAGCGCAGAATTTCTATAAGTGTTTTAAAAAATTTCTCAAAGCTGTCCTCTTCCTCTTTGATTATGTATTTTGGTGGTCAGTAGATAGCCGATATTGTTATAGACCCCCCCCATCCCCCCCGGAAACTCATCAACAAATATATTCGCAGCTTGTACGTGCTCGTATTGATATTTCGGCACTTCGTAATGTCTCAATCAGTTTTTGTCAATAACAGCAGAACCACCATGAGCTGTACCATCTGGATGGTGTGAATGATAAATGGAATAGTTTTGTAAAGAGAGTCTTGGATATTAACACGATGTCAATTTTGTTGATAACTAACTCTTGCCCACATGTTTGGACAAAAGTCATTGGGTTTCCACAATGCTAACTTTGTGAAGTAGAACATTATGGCATCTTTCGACACGAGATTTCTTAGGATAGTTAACATTTGTTCCATTCTATCCATGAGCTTGGTCATAATTATTTCCAGGGGTTGATGTTTTGATTTTCGGTCAATTGTTGATTAGTATTGCTTAGATTGTTTTACACTGAAAAATAAGTTTGCATACGAGTTTTCCGGATAAAAGGTCATTGTGTGTTGCCAAGAAGGATTAGGCGTTGGAGTAGATGTTGTTTTGTTCTCGAGGCAGGGAATTTTCTTTCCTGAAGTACACCCTTAACAGTTAACTGGGTGTTCTTTGCATAGATCTTTTTTTTTTGGATTTTGTTTCTTGGTTTTTTGCACAGTCTTTGGTGAGATAATTTTGAGCACATCTGGGCTGGCGATTGCAATAAATTATTATCGTATGATCATTTCGCTGACATCTTAAGCATTGAACCACATCACGTTTCTGATGGGGCGGTTTAATGTAATATCATAAGTGGTCTTACTATTTTCGTTTGGTGCTAGTTTTAAGAGACACATTGACAAAAGATAACTGGTTGTTTTTTGTAATAATATCTGTAATTTCTGTTACTTTATGTTCATTTTCGTCAATATTTTGGCTATTATGATTTAATTTGGCCGAAAAGTGTATATTACTACCCAAAACCTTCGCTATTCTTTTAACTGGAAAGTATGACTTTCTACTTGATTTATTTATTTTAATATGGCTAAGTAGAATTGCTAAGTAGAAACATATTTTTCAGCATACCATCTTGCTAAAGGCACAACATTTAAATAAAAATTAAACTTATAAATTTGATAATTTACTTACAAAATTATTTAATACAAAAATACATTTATTTAACACTATATTTTTACCAGTGAGTGGGGGGGGGGGGGGGGTTATGGAATACTCTCTATCAGAAATGTAAAGCAGTATAGAACATTTTTTAATATTTTATCCCCTGATCACCAACTGTTGGGTGGTATTCGACACCCTCCTCCCCGACCACCCACACTTTTGACTTCTGCAGCTTCTTATTTTTTAGAACCTCATTTGCAGTGGCGAATCGTAACTTTTTTCAATGGAAGAGCACAAAATTTAAAGAAAAAGGAAAAAGTAATAGTATTTACGTCTTTACTGAAAGATAAAGACGATAACATAATAATGGATGCTAATGACAGATTGAACAGGTGGTATGAATATATGAAGGAACTATTCGAAGACCAAAGACCACCAAGATTTGAAGTACCACAGGAAGAAACCGGTCCTAAAATTCTGAAATCTGAAGTGGTCTACGCGATAAAGATGTCAAAAAGTGAAAGAGCGCCTGGACCAGACGATGTTTTTACCGAGATGGTAAAACTGATAGAAGACGAAGGCATTGACATTTTGGTAGAGTTATTCAACCAAATATACGATACAGGTTATAATACCTTCCGAGTGGCTGAAATCAACATTTATAACGATACCAAAGAAGATACAAGCTAAAAAATACGAAGAATATAGAACTATCAGCCTAATGAGCCATATACTAAAAATCTTTCTAAGGGTAATTCACGGAAGAATAAGAACAAGATGCGAAGAGAGCGTAGGAACCACACAATTTGGATTCAGAAACGGATACGGTACAAGAGAGGCTCTGTGTAGTGTTCAGATGTTTGTGGAAAAGTGTCGGGACATGAACGTGGATGTGTATACTTGTTTTGTAGACTTCGAGAAAGCGTTTGACAAAGTAAAACATCAAAAACTGATAGATATCTTGAAAAATATTGGATTGGACAGTAGAGATATAAGAATAATTGGAAATCTCTATTGGAACCAGAGAGCTTCAGTCAGAGTCGAAGGAAGTATTACGGAGGAAATAGATATATGTCGTGGAGTTAGACAGGGATGCATACTCTCCTCTCTTTTGTTCAACACCTACTCCGAGGCCATTTTTAGAGAAGCACTAGAAGGAGAAGAACCAGGAATAATTATAAACGGACAGATAATAAATAACATCAGATACGCGGATGACACGGTTATTTTGGCTGACAACATGCAGGGGTTGCAAGAGTTAGTGTGCAGAGTAAACAGGGCCAGTGAAAGGTACGGACTTAAGATGAATCTAAACAAGGTGGAACTCGCTTTAGCGGCAGTTCTTAGGCTTCTATACAGCTACCTTTCTGGTGTGGAAAGTTGTTATTATCTGGTTATTTTTGGTCGCCATATAATGTAACATCACATAATCAGATAATCTGCACTAATTATTTATTATTTTATTTTAACAACAGCAGTGGCTTGATGTGGATAGTGAAGTTAAGTTGTAAATAAAAGAGAAGGAAGAGGATGGATCCACCTCAAAAAATGGACCGGAAATTACGCGAATTTCGAAAGCGAAAGCAAATTGCCAACATGACCCCTTCGCAAATATTACATCGTTCACGTAGTCATGCAATTCGCCGACAAAATCCACGAAGTAAAAACGCAGCTGTTCTTGAAGTAGGTAACGTTGTAGAACCAAATGTCGACGTTCATAACGGTAGTTTTACACTACCAGAAAAGTACACTACCACAACTACCAGAAAAGTAGTTGTATTTTATTTTACTTTGATGTGAAAAAATAATTTTTTAATGATGTGGTTAGTGAAGTTAAGTTGTAAATAAAAGAGAAAGGAGAGGATTGGTCCACCTCAAAAAAGGACCAAACATTACAGAGAAGTAAAGTTTCGAATAGAATGGAAAAGTTTGATTGTTATTACTTATATAGTAAATGATAATTACCAACCGCAAAAAATTTAATTGGTGCAGATTATCTGATTATGTGATGTTACATTATATGGCGATCAAAACTAACCAGATAATAACAACTTTCCACACCAGAAAGGTAGCTGTATAGAAGCCTAAGAACTGCCGCTAAAGCGAGTTCCACCTTGTTTATATCTGTGGTAATTCTGATAATCTGAATTTTTAATACCTACCAAGCTAAAAAATATTCTAGTATAGTATAAGTAAAATTTAGTGACAATAAGAGATTTCGATTATCAGATTAGTATCTTTATTATCGGATAAAAAATTATTTTTTCACATAAAAGCAAAAGAATAGCATTTTAAGTTCAAATATAAATCTCAGAATATTTCATTTCTTAAATCTGTTGTATAGAAGCCTAGGAACCGCTGCTAAAGCAAGTTCCAACTTGTTTCTTTTTCTGTTCGGCAGCAATCAGTTTCTCCACTCTTTTTCTGTTTCTTATACGTTTTGCCGCCACTTTTTTTTTCGCAATATTTAAATCAATTTTACGCATTCCATTGCTGCTAAACTCACGAAGTGCCTCCTTTAACGAATTAATAGTAGCTCGTTTGAATTCTTCTCTGACTTCAAAATCTTCGTATTTTCCGAACGATAAGTCCCTCTTTAGCGCCTGTTCCACATCCTTTATTAATTCACCTGAAAACATTTTTCGTTGACGTTCAACACTTATTATTTCGTTATAATGTAATTCTGCTTATATAGTAATTTTGAGTAGGATAATCGGATTAACTTATCCGATGATACGTTGATCCGATGATGCGTTGATACGATGATACGTTGATCCGATGATACGTTGATCCGATGATACGTTGATGTTCGGTTTGCTTCGGGTATTTCCGTGGGACAGACAGAAGGACTTGGCCTTTTATAATAAGAGATTTGGTATGCATTGAAAAAAACAGATCAACATATCAACGGATCAACGTATTTAAATTTCCTATATAGGTGAAAAATTATGTAAATAAAATACGTATAACTTATATTTGGTCTGCATTGAAAAAACATGCGGACGGACACGAAGCCAGACCATAAGGCTTCTTTCTATACCTTGTATAGAAGCCTAAAAGTAGCGCACTAGCTACCCAGTTCATAGACCTCTATACACACAGAGTATTTCCAATACGATTTGAAACGCTCTGTATGATTTTGAATTATGCGGACGGACAGACAGACAGACAGACAGACGGACACGGAGCCAGATCATAAGGCTTCTTGCTATACTTTGTATAGAAGCCTAAAAGGGAGGAAAAATTGGCTGCTGCCTATATGAAGAAGAAACAGAAAGAAGAACAGGAATTGGCAATATCGCTGCGTGCTTTCGAAAATTCCTTATTAGAAGACGAATAATAGTTCATATTACAATATCTTAATATATAAAATGCCAGCTCTCTCCTGCGGCGTGTCAAAACCTAATCTCATTGGTCCAAATTTGATACCAACATAAGCACTAATCGAAGTTATGGAAGGGGAAGGATCTGAACGGAACGAAAAGAAGAAACAAAAATCGAGGAGATAGAAAATAACGGTTATTAATGATTAACTTAAATCCGGATTAACGGATTAACGTTAATACGTTAATCCGTTAATATTTAATAAAAATACTATATAATCCAAATGATTTATTATGACTTAAATGTGTTGAACGTGAACTAAAAATGTCTTTACAAAAAATGGCTTTGCGAGAATTAAATAAGGTTGTGGAAGGGGCGCTAAACAGGGCTTTATCGTTAGCTAAATATGAAGATTTAACATGGAACCTGTTTTTCGGTACCAAACCATTTATCATAGTTTTCCTCGAGATTTAGGGGTGCCGCGGGAGTGGCGCCTATCTCGTTTCTTCTTCTTTTTACCGTTTTCCGAAGTGCTGCGTAGTTGTGTAACCGTGTATTACACGTAGTTGTGTTACACGGGGGATAATCCCTTAATTTTTGTGTTGGTAATAAAAAATTTACTATATAAGCAAATTTGCTTTTTGCGATCGGTTTCGGATTTAAATTTTTGGTAATGAAAATTTTGTTATTGAAAATTCATTATTGTGAATGGGAAGATGTTATTCGATAATCTACTCTATTCAAATTATAAACTATAAATTTGAATTATACATGTGGTGCCAATTTTTGGTATCGATTTTTGGTGTCGGTTTTTGCTGTCGGTTTTTGGTGTCGGTTTTTTGGTGTCGATTTTTGCGAGGTAACGACCGTGAAAACATGTTCCATGTTAAAAAACTCAATGGATCAATAGATCAACGGATCAAATAAAGAGATCAACAATATATAGGTAAACCACTCAGTTATGTATATTTCAGCAACCTTCTTCACATATCTACTCATTTTCAGAGTGTTTCCCAACACAATTTGGAGCGCACTGGCTACCCAGTTCTTAGACCTCTATACACACAGAGTATTTCCAACACGATTTGAAACGCTCTGTATGATTTTGAATTATGCGGACGGACAGACAGACGGACAGACGGACGGACGGACAGACACGGAGCCAGATCATAAGGCTTCTTGCTATACTTTGTATAGAAGCCTAAAACAGATATAAGTCTATATAAGACAGCTATTTCCAAAATAATAGCGCACTGGGTACCCAGTTCTTAGACCTCTATACACACTGAGCATATTCAACACGATTTGAAACGCTCTGTATGATTTTGAATTATGCGGACGGACGGACGGACAGACGGACGGACGGACAGACGGACGGACAGACACGGAGCCAGATCATAAGGCTTCTTGCTATACTTTGTATAGAAGCCTAAAAGACCAAACTAATGATAGTCAGTAAGAATGGTCAAATACCCGCTGCACCATTAATAATAGGAGATGTAGAATAGAACGAGTACACCAATATAAGTATTTGGGTTGTTGGCTGAATGACCAGTGGGACCATTCTCGAGAAATAAAGTGCAGAATAGAACTAGCAAGAAGCTGCTTCCTTAAGATGCGAAAGCTTCTCAGTAATAGAGATTTTAATTTACAGTTAAGGACCCGTATTATGCGATGCTACATCTTCCCGGTGTTGCTGTACGGAGTAGAGGCTTGGACACTGACACAGAATACCACAAGGAGAGTCGAGGCCTTTGAGATGTGGTGTTATAGGAGAATGTTGAACATTTCATGGGTAGACAAAGTAAGAAATGAAGAAGTTCTGGAGCGTATGGAAAAGGAGAAAGAGGTGTTGAACACAGTCAAGAGAAGAAAATTGGAGTATTTGGGACACTTCATGAGGGGAGAGAGGTATGGAGTTTTGAGACTGATATTGCAAGGAAAGATTCGGGGAAGACGTGGTGTGGGAAGAAGAAGAATCTCTTGGTTGAAAAACCTAAGAGAGTGGTTTCATACCAGTACAAGGTCCCTGTTTAGAGCCGCCGCGGATAAAGTCAAGATAGCCATGATGATAGCCAACCTCCAACGTGGAGAGGAACTATGAAGAAGAAGAAGATGTACTGTATTTTAATTTGCGTACTTATTTACTTAAAATTATTTTTGTATAGTTGGTTCCAATTTTGGATAAGAGAGCGTGTGCCAGTGTGCCCTGGTGCCGACCTTTATTCGGCGCGATTATCGAGGGAATCGATGATTATGATTTGTGAAAACTTCTTTGTATTTCGAATTGAAGTGCTATTGAAATTCTCTCATTTCCTAACATACTTTTTTATATATTTCGAGCTACTTGGTTCATTAAACTTGTATAAAAATGCACGTTGAGGAATGTACCATACAATTAGAAATTGTTAGCCTCTCTCTATTGACCGTAATTTCTTCCTCTAAGTTCCTCATTACTCTCTCATTACATTAGCTCTCTTTATCCCATCGTTCTAAGATCTTCGAAGTCTTCCACGCTTCCTTCTTTCTGCGGGCACATCTGTTATGGTCTCTTCTCCATCATATATCTTCTCTATTCTTTGGATTACTTCTTTCCTTCATTCCTTACGTGCGCATCTGGGCATTTCAGCGCTTATTCGCAGGTAGTCCATTTTGACTACCATTAGTCTTCTTTGCATATTTGCATTCAGGTCTCAAAGTTCACATCCATAACATAGAACTCTATTACGACGCTTTTTATTTTCATACTTTTGGCCAGCCAAAAGAAATTCAGTGCTCTTTGTTGAATTCGATTTTGAACTTCTTCTAATTGGTAAAGATTTTAGATAGGAACGTAAGAAGTTCCAGTGCCGCACAACCATGGTAATTACGTATCCAAATTAGGTCATTCTGTAACGCAACTTTGCTTGGTTTATTCATGTATTACCATAAAAAAGCATATTTTTCCATTAATCTTAGCACTATTTTTGAATAATCGATTATAAAAATGTACCCTCTATTTGACGGCGTTAAATAAAATTGTAGCCGTTTGTTTCTTATTTTGTTGATATTCTTTCCATAATCAAATAGTGACAATTGATCACCCGAAAAAGTATTACAACCATTTGGTATGAACGCAAATAGGTTTTCTATTAAAGAACAATTCTTTGATGTGGCCATCAAAGTTTAACTATCAATTAAGAACTTGAGATTTGTAGAATTGAGTGTCTAGTTAAACCATAGTTTTTACGACTAACTGCAAGTCATATAATTTGCTTGACACCCCGTGTTATTTTTCCATACAGTCTGTCATTTGTAACTGTCAATAATTTAATATTTTTAATATTCAGCATATCGGAAGTACACCGCTATAATAACGGCAGACTGGATAACAACTACCTCACTTATTAAAAGCTCTATTTATGAAAAAATGGAAGGCGTAACTCTATGTTTCTACTATTTTCTCCCTTTCTGTTTTATAAAAGGGAATAAATATTTTGAATTCATATCCATTAAATCGTTTGTGTGTACAGTTTATTTACAGTTCGACAATCTACACATAACTAGAACCTACATGTGGTCTGAACTCGATCCTTTGTGCTTTAAATCAAAGGTTCATAAAGCAAGCTGCTATCCTGGAAAATTCAATGGAAGGATTTTTTCCTAATTAGTTAATAAAAATTATTATTATTATTGTACATGACAAATGTTAGTAATTTCGCGGTACTTTGTTTTGCACAACCCTTCGTAATTAAAATTATTTTTAAGCTTGCATGACGTGTTAGACCGCTTAATCCAGTCCCGATCTTGATACTAAAATTGCAGCGACATTGAACTTTCACCTGCAGCCACTGAAAAAAAAATTTTTTTTTGCGTATCACATGAGCTGGCGTGAACATTACTAAAAAGCTTTGTGTGAATATGGTAAACAGGGATCGATTTTTGCAGAATAAGCTCGAAACGTATGTTAATATAATGCAAAACTTACAAATAGGTTTTCTTATTGTCGACATCAGTTTTATCATTTTGATGAGAGCTTTACAAGTAGTTAAAACATAATTGACGGATTCTGGAAATAACTCTCATAGTAACAGGTCTTTTAAAGATATGTAGATTGAGCCGTAAACACGGGTTACTAAATCCCTATACTAAGGCGTAAATTGTGTCAGAGAACCATCATGCGGTACTTGTTCTGTTTTGCAAGATTAGTGTTGAAGAAATACGGGCTTAATAGTTACAATACTGAATCTAACTTTACTGCCTATCTCAGTTTAACTACGGTTACTTAATTTAGAGATACGGACATAAAATAAACTAATGTAAATTTGGTTAAACGACGCCATTGTCATTACGTTTAACTATTATACATTACATAATATAAACACAGTTCCTTATTACCGTCGTCGGTTGTAAGAAAACACAAATTACAACTTACGTTCTATAAAATTTAAGAGTCACCTTTGTTCCAATTTGTTCCAGTCATAACATCGCAAAAGTTACAGATTGACTGAGGTCGTTTAGGTCACGTAGGCCCCACATAACTTTAACCTATGTATGTAAAACGATCTTTTGCCAATAACAAAATAATATAAGATATTGAATTTAAAAATTGATTTATGAGATCATTGCATAACTTTCCCCATTCAATTCTAGGGTTACAAATTATTTTTTGGTAAAACCAATGAAGTGGTGTGGAGAAGTTTCATGTTTACACTTATACCCGATTGTGTACCATTATGACGATTAAATTACATTTGATGATTTTTGATAAAGTTTAAACGCAACTAAATTGGAAACCATTTAAAACTGTATCAGAAACAGTAATTAATTCTTTTAATTTTCTTTTAGTTCCTTCGTTCCTTCCTAATAAGAATCTATTTAGGTAAAAACTTACAAACATTTTGGCCTAAAAATTAGATTTTTAGAACAGGAGTGCTCAATGATCATGTCGGGGTCACCAATTTAGCAAGATGGTATGCTGAAAAATATGTTCCTCAACTTGGATTCGAACCCAAGTGTGTTAGCTGTGAATACGCGCGCTTTAACAACTGCGGTGCCGAGGCGATTCGTTTATGTAGCGCGGAACTTCTCTGTAAAAATGTTTAACATAATTTTGGATTTTAGCTTTTAGGCTTCTATACAAAGTATAACAAGAAGCCTTATGATCTGGCTCCGTGTCTGTCCGTCCGTCCGCATAATTCAAATCTAATCAGAATTTATATATTTATATATAGGTTACAAAAATATTCTGTGCTTTAAGATTGTAATTTTCAACCTATATACAGCTCCACCAAGCTAAGAATAGACGCGGCAAATATGCCAACTAATTTGATAAAAATTGGAATGAACCAATGAACGTTGAGATATTTCTCAAGTACATTCTGTTGTAAAAGTTTTTTGTGTAATTCGGTTTCCTGTTATTTCTATTTGAGCTTTATTGTCTACAAAAAAAGTGTTCTTTTCAGAACAAATCTTGTTAGTTATATTTAATAAATCATTTTACTTCGTAAATTGAACATATTATTTGGTAAGCAATTTTTAGGTTAGAACACACATTTCTTATTTTACAATTTATTGCCAATTTAATAAACATTGACTAATAATTTGTGAATAATACCAAATAGGTAATAATCGAATTTGTATTGTTATAGTTTTGAAACATGCCAAAGTGTAAGGGAAAACATATACATTCTGAAGCACGAACTGTTATCCTGCAGGTTATTGAATTTTTTGATCGGCAAAAAGAGGCTGGTCAGTGGCTTTTTCCACTAGAGCAATCCTCTGAGCTTGCTGCTGCTGCTACAGGAAAATCATTATGTTTTGTAAAGAAGATTCGTAAAGAAGGCAAATTGGCTTCTGCCAGTACTTCTTTATTACAAAGCCCTGCTAAACAGCGAAAAACCGCACCCGTAAACAAAATCGAATTGAATGAATTTGAACAAGGTACTAATTTAATTAGGTATTTTTAAAATTGTTTTTTTTAATAAATATTTTAATTTGAGGTGTCTTACGTAGAACTGTTACCGAAATTTATGCAGTGGATCGCAAAGTTCCAACATTGCCGATGTTAGTTGAAAAAATGAAAGATAAAGTTGGTTATACAGGGCAACGAGAAACTTTACGCAAGCAACTTTTAAAAAATGGCTTTTATTTTAAAAAGTGTCATAATAAACGCGTACTTTTAATGGAAAGATACGATATTGTAGCCTGGCGTTCTCGTTATTTGAGGATATTAAAAGAGAATGAAGCAAAGGGTGAAAATAAGAAACCAATTACATTTTACTTTCCCATTTACGTAGTAAAGGAAAGTATTGTTATCGAGTTAAAAAAAAATTTTGAGTTAGCATTTTTCCCATGGTCTATGAGCCCATACGAATTGTTTAAGACCAATTTTGGAATGATGTCCGGATGTGTGTGTGATGTATGAAGTGTGATGTATGAAGTATGAAGTGTGATGTATGAAGTATGAAGTATGAAGTATGAAGTGTGATGTGTGGTGATTCTATCGTCAACGTTTTCAGACAAACGCGTGCACCGATTGAATTAAAATTTGATACACTAGTTTGAAGTAGCTGTCTAAAGAGCTGATTAGATTTTGGTTGAAAACCGTCCATTTTTAACCCCCTTTTTAGGGGAATGAAAATTGTTAAAGAGCATTGCCGCTTCCCGGTGGAACATATGAGTTTGAAAATTGTCTCAATCGAAAGAGCTTATTTTTCCGCATCTTATGATACCCCACACTTGACACTTCCCTCTTAAATTATTGTTAAAATGCAAAAATAAAATAAGCGCTCTTAAAAGAATATGGTTTGCCTTGGATAATTTTGATCAGTCAAAGTGATTTGTATTGTTCATTACTATAATTTAATATTTTAACTAATTTACTTATATAAACATGTTATGTACTAATTAATATAAAACGAATTTTTTAATTACTTATAAAAAATTAATTCTGACGTCATTACGCCCATAGTTAAAATTTGATTGCATATAGACAGCACGGCATTCCGCAAATTTCTAATTTTTTCTGGAAAATTACAATTTTAAAAATTTTTCATTGCAAACAATTGTATTATTAAAATGAAAATATAAAATAAGTTCTTTTAAAAAATATGAGTTACCATGTTAAATTACAAATTAAATTTCGTAACTTTGATATCTCAAAGTAATTTGTGTATTTTATCGAGTTAAAATTTTTTTGAGTTAACATCTTTTTTATTAATATTTATGCCCGTATTCACAAACGTTCGTAACTGAATTAAACGTTCTGTTAAATTTAACAACCAATAGAAAACGTTTGTTGATATTAGTAGACCAATAAGAATTATTCATTAATTTAACAGACCGTTAAATTCAGTTACGAACGTTTGTGAATACGGGCATTAATATAAAATGAAGTGGAATCTACTAAATGGGAAAGTCATGTGTTGTCACATCAGATTTTTTAGATGAAACCTACATTCATCCATCATATGGAGTAAATAAATGTTGGCAGTCCGATGAAGAACCAGGGGTTTACAAATCTGATCGATCTGGACAACGACATATTATAGTGCATGCAGGTGGTTCATATGGATTTGTTAACGACGGTCTATTGATTTTCAAATCGCAAACCAAATCTGGTGACTATCACGACGATATGAACCACACAAATTTTATGCAATGGTTAGAAACGCAACTTATTCTTAACCTACCACCAAATGGAATCATTGTAATGGATAATGCACCATACCATTCGAAACAAATAAATAAACCACCTAACAGTAACAAGCGAAAAGAAGAAATGCGAACATGGTTAGATTCAAATGGAATATGTACAACAGCACAAATGCGAAAATCAGAATTACAATTGCTAATAAAACAGTATCCCAAGTCTAAAACTTACTATGTGGACGAATTATTGAAAAAGCATGGACACACTGTGGTCCGCCTGCCTCCTTATCATTGCGACTTGAATCCAATTGAATTCATATGGAGCCTTATGAAAAGAAAAGTTGCAATGAATAATATGGCACAACAAGCAAACGATATTCAACAGCTAGTTAGAACTGCGTGTTTGGAAATAACCCAGGAAGATTGGGAAAAGCAATGCAACCCTGTTAAACATGTTGGTGAAGATATGTGGAAAAAAGATGGCTTAACTGAGGAAGTTGTGGAAGATATGGAATTTTCAGTCAATACTGGTGATTCTGACGATGATATATCATTTTCTGAAACCGAAATTGAAAGTGATTGTTAGTTTAATATCAATATTGTAGCTTAAATTTTTTTATTTGTAAGCTGTATAATATTTTTGGTTATAATAATTTCAAGTGTATTTTAGATTATTAATTAAATTAAATTTTAGATATAGCAAAGCAGCATTTCGAACGAAAACCAACTGTATATGTTAAAATGTTAAAAATGTTAATATGTTAAAAATGGGCACGATGTGTCGAACATGCTATAAACGAAGAAGATATCACTTTTCCAGTAGATCATATCATAGACGTAGTGGAAGTGGAATTTATTGTGAACACGGGTGATTCTGATGATGACATTTATTCTGATGAATAGTGATTTATTCGGATAATTTCCTCTTAAGACCAGTTATTGTTTAATAGTGATAAAAGACTTCTTCGCATTATGGTGTTGTAAATAAAACTACATTGTATTATTTATCTACCAAATCATTCGCGTCATTACTCCATGGACCCAGTGCCTCAATAGTCCAGTCATTTTAGCGGAAGTTTTGAAAATTGGTATTCTTATAGATTTTGAGGTGCTCTTTTCGAATTTTCACTCTGCAACCTCCTACCGATATGGGAAATGGCACTATTTTGGGGGAAATGGCATGAACGAAGAAGGATGCGCTAGATTGCACAATAAATGCATCAGGTGGATTAGGCCTACTGGGGATACCACACAAAAAAAAACGCACCATTACTCTACCTCATGGTGGTGTGGAAATGAGTTTCGTACCAATCGCGGTGGCATTTGGCCTCGTAGGCCGAAACTACTCGTCTGACAAAAAAATCAATGAAACATAAATTGTATAATAATAATTTTATTTATTTTAGTAATTACTTTTTGTATATTTCTGAATAAAAATTCTTTCGAACTTAATATTTACTAAATTTATTCCAAAAGTGCTTTATTTAATATCTGCGGTAAAATTTTTTAACGTATTTCGTGATTGTAATTTGACAAAATAATTTATGGATTTTAAATATTCGCGCCAAGAAACTTTTTCATCTGAGTGTACTTTTTAAATTTTAGCAGCGCCTGACACGCCCCTTCAGGGCTCTTCTTAGCTTGGTGGAGCTGTAGTAGACTTAATCCGATGATCTGACCGATCAAGGTATCAACGGATCAAGGTATCAATGTATCAACGGATCAACGGATTAAGTTATTAAATTAACGGATAAAATTTATTGTCATATTTTATCTACTATATTTTTCTGAAAAAAAACGTAAAAAAGGCCTCTATATACAAAGTACAGCAAGAAGTCTTATTTTAAGTTGATTTTGAGTAGCCTGCCTTCCTTTAAGGAATCTCGATAATCCATTCATGCGCGTCCCTATGGGACGCGCATGAATGGATTATCGAGATTCCTTAAAGGAAGGCAGGCTACTCAAAATCAACTTTCCTTTCCTTTGCGAATTTTTGCACTATTTCAATACAAAAACATGCGCAGGGACCTACATAATAACTGTGCCAAATTTGGTTCCGATCGGTCAAACGGTCTAGGAGTCTATAGGGAACATACATACATCCGCCATTTTTATATAATATAGTAAATGATAATTACCAACCGCAAAAAATTTAATTAGTGCAGATTATCTGGATCCTTCTATATCTTCTCTATGCCGGTTTCCCATTATATAGTAGAAAAATTTTATCCGATGATCCTTTTATTCTATAAGCCGTTGATCTCAAAAATGTAATCTGATATATTAAATTACATGTCTAACAAAAATAACTAGCTAACAACTTCTTTTTACACCAGAAAGGTAGCTGTATAGAAAGCCTAGGATCTGCCGCAAAAAGCGAGATCCACCTTGTTTAAAAAGGCTATTAAATTTATGCTATAGATGGATTTTTTAGAAACATGCTCGTGGATTCCTAAAGAATTGTACAACAGCAATTTTAAATTCTCCTTCAGCATTGCACCCTTTTTTCATTAAAATATTACAAATTCTTGCAATTTTCCAAAAATTATTTACAGTTTCGCCAATATGTAGTTTTAGCCAAATTACCATACCAAATTATGTAGTTAGTTTTCAAGTTGTAATTATAAAAAAAATTGGCGCGTACATTTCCGTCATTAATTTAATTTAATTTAAGTTTTAAATTTTAAATTCGGTTTCACGCTTTTGGTGTCGAAAATAGATTTCGTTGCATCTCAAAAACTAAAAGTCGGTCGGTAAATAAGTTTTCTACAATTTTCTCTATAATTCGTCCCTTGCAAGAAAACCATTGATAATTTTGAAAAACCCCATCAAAGTTTCTGATACAGTTTTTAATGGTATTTAATTTGGTGACCGGACCGTTCGCTACGGGACATTTCGTGACCGGACATTTCGTGCCCGGTCATTTCGTTCCTGGACATTTCGCTACCAGGACATTTCGCTACTAGGACATTTCGCTACGGGGGGACATTTCGTTACCTAATTTTGCTACCACTTTTAGCATATTATTTACTATAAAATAAAATAATAAAATATAATTAAAAAATGTTTATTAAAATGTCCATAAAACTGTGGTTATGTTCATTGACCGTTCTTTCCAACCGACGGTTCTAGAGCGGTAATCGGACTGTTGAGCATGCGCGTTAATAAATATCCTTTCCAACCACAAAAATTACAAGTTCGGAATTCTGAAATTACCACTAAAACGTTTTCCAACCACATTCGGAACTGTAACAGACCTGTTATAGAACTGTTCTAGCGGTCCTTGATACCAAGCGATTACTAATTGTCCCGCGCAGACGCGTTGTCGCTGTTCTTATAAATTTAATAAAAATTGCCAGCATAACCTATTAACCCTTTAAGAACCTGGCACACTATAGTGTGCATAGGTTTTATTATATTATTCTATGGTTATTGATAAAATTATAAGCTAGATAGAGGTGATTTTTAAATGAAAAACTCACGAGAAATCCAATAAAAATATTAAAAAAATTCCATTAGCTACACAAACCATCATATTAATTATGATAAGAAATGTAATCAAAATTATTTTTTAAAATAACACAACTTTGGTTGAGAATAATTTACCCAAATAGGGGCGAATAAACGCCTAATTTTTTTCTCTCTTGTAGTTATCATATTGACCTTGGTGTATAAACATTCGTTAGCTGTTTTTTCACGTTTTACCTGTTATGCACATTATAGTTTTCATGCCTATATTCTTCCTTTCATGACTTATACAAAAAATACCAGGAAAAAGTTGGCACCATGCAAATTAAAAATTTCAAAGCCATGTGGAAAATAATTGCTGATGAAATGACAGAAGCGTTATCAAAAAAAGTTCTGTTCTTGTTCTAAAAGCATTTCAACTTGACAATTTGTGAACTGCAGTAATTTTACGGGATTCATTAGCGCAGGCGCATTTAACAGTCCGATTACAGGTTGTGAACAGTAACAGAACTGTGGGTTGGAAAGAACCTATAATTTCGTATTCATCGTTTACAGTTTCGCACATCCAATATTGTTTCGAACCATCTATATTCTCTCTATGCTTGTCATACACGTAATTTAAATCGTCCACTAATTTCTTTTTATTTCTTACAGAAGTTATTAAACGTGGCATGATAATAATAATAATATAATAATAATTTTATAATTTATGTTTATAATTTATGTAAATTATATAGTGATCTATTTACCCGATGATCCGATAATCCGTACGTATTGCTATGTCCTCCTGCCTATAAATGTTGGGCACAGGAAGGTACACACATTATTGCCCCTTCTTACTAAGCTCGCGGGTTGAGTCGTTCAGGGAGTGGGTCCCTTGTGGTTCGAAATAAATTAGAGGCGACGTTGCTATGCTCATTGGCTCTCTCAGGATATTAACTTTGCTTTCCTTTTTTGAGTAAAAAAGAAATAAAAAACTTTCATCAACTCCCATACAAATTTTATTATAATAAAGAAAAGAAAAATTATCAATTTGTCTTTTTTGAAAGAACATTAATACTAAATAAATCTTGGATTACAAATCCAAGGTGAATAAACCTTTTAATATAAAATAATCAAATTTAATACTAATTTGAAACAAAGAGGCTTCCACTCTTTATCCCAATGTTTTTGATTGTGAAACCAATCAAGTCTTTCACTTTTAAATTCACATAAACAAATTAAAATAAATTATATGCACAGTACCTGTTTCCTGGACAAATCGCAGTTTTTATTTTTATTAAAAAGGATATCATTTAGTCGCTGTTTGTGTGCGCCCTGCTTTAATCTTCACGTGCAAAGATTCAACTTTATTCCACTTGTCATCACTTTGCCTGATGTCATTTGAAGCGGTATTTTTACCTTGACTATTGCTGTTGAGTTTTGTGCTCGAAGTTACATCCTTCCTATTGAGAATCTCCAAAAATATTGAGGTAAGTTGTTCCATTAATTTGCAATGATTTTCTTGTTATCCAGAAAATTTTTATATGAATAGATTTTTATAAATTACAACATTTCCATTGCATTTGTTTATGTCCTTGACATCTATTTTTAGAATCGACGTTGGACAAACGAAACTTCTAACCTCTCCGAAGTCAAATGAATTTGTTTAACCTCCAAATTCTGGTAAATAATATTTTTCGGAGAGCATCGAAAAATGCATGCACGCAGCTGAGTTACCAGAGGTGAACTGATTTTTGATCGAAAATCGATACAATTGGTATTCTTGTTTGAATTTTGTGAGTCAAATCCATGTATTTTTGAATTTATTTCTCTCTAATAAATTATTTTTATTCTAGATTTTTCTTCTGCATCAACCTCGATTTCCTTTGGAACATCTTCCCGAGCAGTTTGATTGGTACATTCCATTTTTATCAATTTTATGGATTGTTGATTGATTCATTTTCGTCTTTCTTGGTTGTTTACAGGGGCGTTACACAAATTTGACCCTTATTAACTAATTTGTTAATTTATCCTTTGAAAATATACACATTAAATGCATGAAACAATTACATAATTTTTGATATGCTTACATTTTTACAGAGAATGTTATTTGCAGAGTAAATTGGTTTACAAGTTCTTAAATTTTCTAGGTTATCATGATTAATACATTTTTACAAATTTTGAGCTAATTAAGTTTTTTGTTTCATTTCTGATGTGACAATCATCAGTTTATTTAGATTTAGCAATCTTTGTCATGTTTCATTCATCCTGAGAGACTCAAATAAATTTAGAAAATTGAAATTTTGAAAAATAAAAATTTCTCGTAGAGCAAATTTTTAAAGTGTCTTTCGACTTAGAATTTTGTGCTTGTTTCGAATATATAATTCATTTTAGCATCGGGAGCCTTTCTTATTCATTTTAACACACAGCAGTATTAAAGACTGTTTTATACTATACTACAACTATACTTTTTAATGCTATTTCAAGGGTCTCTAAGCTTCCGGTTTCCTTCATCCCGGTATTCTTGATGGGTGGCGCCTTCTCGTATGTTTAGCCTAGTAACCAGAGTCAAAAGTCAAAACCGCCCTGGAGGGGTACAGCGCGGAGCGGAGCGGAGCGGCGCCCCGGAAGGGTAGGTTTTGACGATGGATAACCCTCCTTATCGAATGCACACCCCAAAAATACTTTGTATAGAAGCCTAATAGCATATTATCAAATATAAATCTCAGAATATTTCATTCTGATGTTTATAATTTATGTAACTTATATAGTGAACTATTTACCCGATACTATACTACAACTATACTTTTTAATGCTATTTCAAGGATCTCTAAGCTTCCGGTTTCCTTCATCCCGGTATTCTTGATGGGTGGCGCGCTGGCGCCTCTCGTATGTTTAGCCTAGTAACCAGAGTCAAAACCGCCCTGGAGGGGTGCAGAGCGGAGCAGCGCCCCGGAAGAGGTTTTGACGATGGATAACCCTCCAGTTATCGAATGCACACCGCAAAAATACTTTGTATAGACGCCTAATAGCATCATATTATCAAATATAAATCTCAGAATATTTCATATCTTAAATCTGTGGTAATTCTGATAATCTGAAATTTTTAATACCTACCAACCTGAAAATATTCTATATTTAAGTAAAATTTAGTGAAAGAAATATCCAATCGAAATTTCGATTGGATATGCGAAAATCGAGTATGTAAAGCCCGGGTGCATACCAAAACCGTAAACGATGAATACGAAAAATAACATAAAGATAATGAGAAATAATAGTAAATAATATGGTAAAAGTGGTAGCAAAATCAAGTAGCGAAATGTCCCCGGTAGCGAAATGTCCTATTAGCGAAATGTCCTGGTAGCGAAATGTCCCGTAGCGAACCGTTCCGTGAAATGTCCGGGAACGAAATGACCGGGCACGAAATGTCCGGGCACGAAATGTCCCGTAGCGAACCGTCCTAGAACCATTTAATTTAGTACATGAGGATAGTAGACGAAAAACGACAAATAACGCCCCCATTTGAAAAAAAATAACATCGTCTTCGAATTTTTAAATCGAAGTCGATGGTTTTTCGGGCAAAATCTTGAGGATTTTCCTTGCAAACAAAGTCTTCTCGTAAAAATTTCGATTTATATTTGTCCCTTCGGCGTACTAAGCAAAGCAAAAAATTTTATTTTTCAAATTTTGTAAATTGTTGAAAACGTGTCTCGATTTTTCACCGTCAAAAATTTAACTATTAATTAAATCATCGCCTGTTAGAAAAAAACAGTTTTACAATTCTTTGTTTTTGGGAAGCCGGTGTAGCGTCTCAGGATTCATATAAGGTTCGACATTTGGCTGTCGATCGACACCGGTCGCATCGAAATTTTTCGCCGGCATCAGATAGAATTCGTCGGCGCCGACATTTCAAGATGTCGCCGGCTAAATCCCACTGCAGGCTTACATTCCAGAAGCATTAACACAATAATTTTATACTTAAACGATCTTCATTTTTGATGCTTCACTTTGGAGGAACCGTTCATTTCTAAGAAACGTCAACTAATTTGTCCACAATTTTGGAACTTCCGGCGTCGAACCCCACCACGTCCTCAAAAATCGACATGTTGAGACCTTCTATGGTTCTCGAACAGAAATTACCCGAATCTCTTTAATCCATTCATGCGCGTCAGTGAAGAAAAGAACCGGTTGCCCTAATAAAAATATGTTCAAGAATCTATCTATGAATTTTTTAAATATTACTAACACCCCCGAAAAGAGATATCCAACTTAATTTGATTTAATAGCAGTTCTTTTGCTGTCCTGTCCCACTGTGCGTCGTGCGTAAAAATCTGTCGAGTATTTACTTGACGAAAGTCGTTTATGTAACGTTTTTTAATCGTTTTGTAATAATAATTAAAAATAATAAAAATGGTGGTCCAAAAGTACACAGAATTACACAGACATCCAAAAAATATTTTTTCGATTTTTAACCGCCGGTCAACAAAACTTTCCCTACATTAATTTATAGGTATGGAGAAAGTAAAAAGCTGGTCAGTCGCATCTTGTGGTGAGATAACAAAGTAAGTTTTCTTCCCTTATTTATTGATTTCACCTGGCCCCCCAGAACACCAAGCAACATACGTTCATTGAATGCCAATAACAGAATTAAGTAATCAATAACAAGATAATGATGGATATTTTTAAAACGTGGTTTTATTTTCAACTCAAGAATTTCAAAATTCAAAGCATTATTAAGTAACTTTTGAATTTGTAACTTTTTGTATCATAAAGATGAAAACGATCTTCAATCAAAGTGACACATAATTGACATAATACAGTTTAAGACTTGATTTTAATCTTCATAAGTTAAAGATCATCTTAATCAAATAACCCATTCAAAAGATTTAAAACCTGCATGACACTGTACATATTTATTTTTTTATTTAAATTATTTACTTTGTTACTCACAATATTCTTCGAGTTACTGATTTTTGATATGAATTAAAGAATGTGACTGATTTTAAAAGCGCGTCGAACATTTACAAATTAATGTGTATTCGCCACCAACGCAGACAAGGTTAAAATGAAAATGGCAACCACTTAGAAGTACCTATTTGTCAAAAATAAAAAATATCGACGCAAATTGCTTTTCTGTGCTTGAGGTTATTACAGAACAATAAAATAAAGGAAGTATTATAAAAATTATCAAGGAATTCGAACTACGACGCTAATACAGACAAATCTTACAATAGCGGATTCCAACTCAGGGCATCGACGCTTCCGGTAACATTGCATTTCTTAAAAAAGTCATTTTAGACCATATCTCCATATCACGTTGTCATTAGTGTCCATTATATTTTACTTTCTTTTGTACATACAGGACATAGCGCACTTTGTGAAGGATTTCAGTTCTGGTTAATTTTTTATTGTGCTTTATCTTATCTTCCATCTACATACTGGTAGGGTTAAATTAAGTTTCATTATATTATGTAATGTCAATCAAAAACTCACAAGAGAATGCCTATTTGGAAAAATATTTGTCCTATATTATGCATAGTCTCTGTATAAAAGGGTATCCATAATTAAGAAACGACGCAACGTCGGAGTTTTTTGCGGCAAACCTCGTGCGCTATTTTGCCATATCTTGTCTTTGTGGCACTGTGGGAACCTTCCACTATATACCTTCTCCATCAGGCTGATTTTCACCTAGAATCCTGGTCGTTTGTAACTTTGGGTCCATTGCGGTGCAGATAATGCAAATCGATCTGGTCCATTGGTGACTTATTGGGACGTAACCTTTAACGAAATTCTAATTACCATCAACATTATATTCCAAAATAATCACTTGTTGTCTTAGTAAGAGTCAAGAATGGCACTACCAATTGACGGGGTTTGTTTTTTTGCGAAGAATATGGGACGCAGTTTTAGGTCATGGCCAGGACCTCCGTTATTCTCTTCGGCCGCCACTTAAAGATCCACTCAGAACTAGCACTAGCCATTATGAATAAAAAATGTATAGAGACTGGACGGATTTAGCGCCCCCCACCCCACCCCACCCGTATAACAACCGCTTAATAACGTAACGTATCGTTACTACATTTGACCAAAAAGATAATACCGGCTTAGAGGCGTTTAAGACATAATCTTATCCGCTCAGGAGAGGGTGTAAACCAAATGTTAACATCTGCCGTTCCCATAGGAAAATAGTGGTCCTCAGTTAAAACGTCCTAACTAACAAATTGGTTTTCGGGAAAAATGAGTTTATATGTACGTTTCTTTTCCTGTTTTCTCTCTCTGGTTTACCACCCGAAAAGAGGTGTACGTATTATATGTACGTTATAACGCCATTTTCATTTTATTTAACAGAATTGTAATATAGCCATATTTTATAGAAGGCATTAATACTGTTTTATAATGAGACAACGTTATAACATCTACATAAAGTCATTTTTTTCTTAAAATTAATTTGTTAGTTAGGACGTTTTAATTAAGGATGGAAATATTATCGCAATTACTGATTAGTATTAAGGTAAAATTAACCTGTCCCACGATCGTCTAAAGATAAATAAATAAAGATTTCACTAGAAAACTTGTTCTGATTGAGATCATCT
This sequence comes from Podabrus alpinus, assembly GCA_932274525.1. Lineage (NCBI taxonomy): Eukaryota > Metazoa > Arthropoda > Insecta > Coleoptera > Cantharidae > Podabrus > Podabrus alpinus. The sequence goes on along the minus strand of OW026455.1, from coordinate 87,757,901 downwards.
ACTTAATCTCAAAATGGAGGTTACAAAGTCAAATGCTGAAATGAGAAGAGATAAGATAAGAAAAGAACAGAACCACGAAAAGAAGATATGATAAAAGATAGTTGGCCCCAAGTAATTTTTGAGGATCCTTAAACCAGTCGTCTATAGCAGAGTAATTTGACAAAACGGGGTACCTAGCGGGATAGCGCTGAGGAGCGGTGCTATCACAAGAATGCCAAGTAAATTAATTTGCTAACATTCAAATTGCGGACTTCACGGAGTTTCTCAACTCGCCTCTGGTGAACATCAACACACTGTAAATTTAAGTATCGGTTCTAAATTTTGATAAGTCCGGCCAATTAACAGAACGACAAGGTCAAATGCGAAAAAAATTTATGCTTAGGTCGTACAACCACTTAGGTCGTACAACCACAACGTACAGTCTCAAGTTTTAACCATTATTATGTTATTCTTCTAATCGATGGTTCTCACAATTTGGGTAAAAGCTCTTGATGCTATTTATGGCCTAATTGATTCGTGAGGACTCTCGACTTGGATACCTTATTTTAATATTTATTTTAAATAAGTATTTACGAGTTCGTTTAAGTAAAAAATGCTAATGATTAAAACTTGAGACTAATTAATATTGAAAATATATAAGATAGTAATAAATTTAATTTAATATAACTAATGCTAGTCGCACCCCATGTCGAATTTCAGACGCGGTACCCCGACGCGCATGTTGAATTAGCGATATCCTTCCCTCGCTTGTTCAAGTGATTTTCGTGAATACTTCGAAAACTAAAGAGGTACAAACAAAACTAAATGAGATACAAACAGGTACATACGAAGTAAAAACGATTTAGATTATTTTGGATTCGAAATTCTAAAAGGGGGGCCTGACAAAATGCACATTTTGAAAAGGGTAGATACATACTATATAGTTCATGATTGTGAAACAATGCCTCGATGTGCTGGTGAAACTGGCGACTCGCAACAGTGTCACGCTGAGATGGGTACCTAGACACCAGGGCATAAAGGGTAACAAAGAAGTAGACTTTCTGGCTAAGAAGGCTGCTAATACACTCTTAATGGAACCGTAGGCTTCTTGCAGGATTTCATACACATGCTATCATAAAAAGGATGATTGGGACAGAGTTGCTGATGCCCTAACTGAGATCATCTGTACCAAGCTGGACGATGAGAAGGTCATCGAAGTAGCTCTGGGCTCAGGTTCCGAAGACTAAAAGAACGACACAATAACATCGCAGGTTGACAGCTGAAGAAATAGCGAGAGGTGAATCCGGCTGTCACCGGGGAGGGGGTTTTAGTTAGTAAAAATCTCACACTACCATCCCAGATTGGGGTGGTGCCTATGAAGGTTCCCCCTCCCCTGGCACTGGTAAAAAAAGGATTTCATACACGAACGCTAAGGAAAGGATCAGAGAAATACCACGAAAACAACACTTCTCTTACTGTACGGGTCTTCCTGGACTGAGGAAATCGCGGATGTTCATCTGATGCCCGTGAAGTGAGTCCAAGAGTAATGAAATTATCCAGCTTAGCAAGAATCAGTTAAGAAGGATAGTAGGACTTTTTACAGGACACTGTTGTCGTCTCAGCAGGCAACTTAATATCATTGGGTTAGCTGAAGATCCTACATGCAGGATGTGTGGCAAGGAAGATGAAACACCGTACCACACCACGACCACACCACAAGACTACGCCACCTTGAATTTCCATATCCGGAAACTAAAGCGATAGCACAGGCACCCTTCGGACCCATACTCGACTTCGTTGAGGAGACTCGGCTGTTGGAGTGAACACGGAACGAGGGGCACAATAAGCTTAAGTGCAGTGGGCGACATGCACCGCAATCCATTAACAAATAATAATAAGGATATAGCAACAGACAGTCAGACAGACAGAGGGAAAAACTATACGAACGATTTTATTGATTTTATAAACCTGTCAATCTATATCTCATTCTTTATTTCATTGCAGTTTTATGAAACTACCTCAAAATTAAATTCCGTTGTTAAATTCCCGAAAAAATTAAATTAAACGTTACTCCTTCAACTAATCAACCTCTAGTAACGTAATTTAAGAATGGATTATCTGATACAAGCTGAAGTAATAATTTCATGACTGTTTGTTTGTCACCAATCCGCTAATTATCTGCCGGTCTGAAAAATCAAAACTTCAAAACCGAAAAAATCTCACAAAGAAGATTTTGCGTGGGGATTAAAGGGTGGAACGTTGAATTTTATACTGTCATTAACATTTTTTGAATAACATGCATTCATACGTGGTGAGGTGGTTTAACCCTTTGTTTTAGAGCGGCATGCTTTATTGATTAACGACACCTGTTGGGGAATTCTTGTGTCACTTCTTTAAACGTTTCTTTTAAGTAGAATTTAGGTGATGAATTTTTTATGATGAGTGTGAGAAAGTGAAGCATGCCAAACTTTTTAATCGATAAATTATTCAGTACGTGTGCCGTCGATGTTAACAAAGCATACTTTTATATTTTTACAGTCATAACAATTGCAAATAAAGCAAAATTAAACAAAAAGTCAGCATGTTGTTTGAGTGTCAATCGTAAGTCTGTACACGTGCATACACGCGTACGTTGGTGTGCGTCCTTTACCGGCGCCCCGGAACGCGCTTAACAAGAAGACCCTGCAAATTGCCGCGAGCTTTTCGTGGACTTTCGAAACCCCAGCTACTGATTGCCAGGGTCTGCAACACTTGTAGTTATTGAATGATTGGACGATGCCCAGGGCTTCGTTTTAATGGCGATGGCACACTTGAAATTCGTCAGATGTCTTATAACAAGAGTCTTTTGCTGTTACAAAGATTGTGTCTCCGGGTTACGCTTTGACCTGTTTTGTGATCTTTTTCTTTTGAGTGACCAGAAAAGATTTAGCCAATAAATTTAAAACTAACAAAAAGATATTCTCGACAAAAATTGTCTGTCGTTCCAGTGGAAGATGTTTTGGGAAGCGTTCCGTTGAACGTTAATCATGTAAAGCGTACATTTTGTGCCTATACTAAATATTTATAATTTAACGGTTTAATTAAGCGTATAAATATTCTTGAACGTAGAAATTTTATATTACATAAATTAAACATTATTTGTTGGTTATTTGAAGAGTAGTGAAAAAACAATTATAGCGACTGAGGTTTATCACAAAACCAAGGTGTTTGGCTGCGGTTAAGCTGCTCTAAGTTCCGGTGAGTGCTTTTTGTGGGAGTGTTTGATAGACCGTAACCCATCTGGCAGTGGTCACTACTTTTGTCTAATTTATAATCTTTTGTTAATGGTCACCATCCAAACAATTTATTTTCTAGCTTCTTATCAATCTCGTGTCTTGTTTGTGTTCTAATTTAGGAAACAAAATGTTCGACTTATCTTAGAAGAGATGTTCCATTTTTCAAGAGCCATTTGTCTGTTCGCTTTTATCAATGTCCTAAACTCGATTCCGGTCAGAGAGCCCTAGAGATCGCTCGAAGCGCTTTCCGTATAATGTAGACTTTATAAAAAGCTTTCCGATTACGATAAGTTTTATTTTAGATCGAATATGTACTATGTATACCAAAGCGTTTTTGTATTTGTTTTTCAGCAATCTCTGAAACTTTTATGTATGGAAATGTAAACCCACATTCAAAGCTAACATTTCTTAGTTACCTCAAATTGAAATATAAAATTGATAAAATCCTTTGATCTTCCATTTGCTACGTAAACGACCGGTTTATCAAATAATGATGTAGTTACGACAAAACCGTCTGCCAGTTCATTTTCTTCAATATTTTCCCGGTTATTTAGTTTATTGCAGTTTTTATTACGAGATGTCCATTTATTTCACAAAATGAAATGAAATATTTTAATAAACTGCGGTAAATACATGAACGCCTGCAATAATTAAAAGCCTAACGAACTTCGAGATGGGTTATCGCGTATTAGGGCTCTAATGAACTTCTCTTAATTCCTACTTCTCTAATGCGTTCACCTCCTGGGTGATGTTAAACGAACCGCAGATATTACGGCACAGATAACAATATTACTTATTTCCGCTATCTATAAATATTAAACGATAATGACATAAATTTGCTCACTTGTTAATCTTTTTAATCGCTTTACCAGAAGTTAACCGACAATTTTTTCATATTTAATTATTGAAATATATAAATTAACGATATATTGAAGATTAAAACTGAAAACAGTAAATTATAAATGATAACATTCTAAGGGCGCCTTCGCACTAGCGTTGCAAATGCTGCGGTCAGTCGATTCGGTCGCGTTTTCGGTCGCGTTTCACCCGTCGGCGTAAAGCCGAAACGCGCAACGTTTTTTAACGGTAACTTTACGGTTGGCACGTGTGATCTGCATAACCATAATTCAGCACAATATCCGCGCGTACTCTCCAATTCCAAAGGAACTTATTAAACCAAAAATACACCGATATTACATTAAGAAATTCCGAAATTGTGGAAGCCGGCTTGGCCGATATTCTAGTTAAATCGGTGTTGAACGGCCAGGTCATCCAAATTGCTCCAATAGTACTGGTTAAGTGCATTTACTGCTAATGTTAATCTAACAATGTCAGATCTATTAGGAGCCGTTATGAGGGGTCCATTACTTTGCCTACCCCCCCCCCCCCCCAAGTTAATATTTTAACTCAAAAGCCCGATTTCCGTTTTTCTAGAATCATCACCAAATATTTCCCACATATTAAAGCTAGCACGTTTACAGTTTATCCACAAATCAATATTTTTGGAATGGCACGAAAGGCATTTAGCCTTCTACCATTTTGCCGCCACCGTATCGCCGTCAAAATCGAGAGCTTTTTGAAAAATTAAAATGGTTTTTAATAATAATTTTTATATTCTTCGTGAAAATTTTACGAATCTATTCCCCTACAGTGCGGCCTTTAGGCCTCAAGTAGCGCTAGCTGTTGACTGCCTTTACAACTACAAGAGATGTTTCCAAAGCTCTTTTACTACATTAAAATAATTCCGTTTTGTATTCGGAATCCACATCAAAAGAACATCATTATTATCTTCACTATTAATATTGTTTTAATTATTTTCTCATTTTCATTCATTAATTCATTAATTTTCCATTAGGACATGATTGTCACGGTTATGCGAAGCTTCGTTATGTAGGGAAAAAAACAAACCAATGTCAGATACGCTATGAATAAATGGATAGGCAGAAGTGGTGTTTTACTGCCGCACACTAATTCGTGATTGCATAGGTTGTGCGGTCTAAAGGCTGCTCTGAGTGAACAAATAGTCGGCTGAATTTAGCGTTATAGATCGACACACACAGATACATTTAAGATATTAAATATATCGATAATGATGAATATTCATCATCATATTCAGGATTCCCCCCTTCAGACCCTGCGGTTTCTATGTTCACTTTTTATTATTGACTTGAGTATTTAATTTGATATGGAAGAGTTTAGCAAGATGGTATGCTGGAAAATATGTTTCTCAACTCGGATTCGACCCAGGCATATTATAGCTGTGAATACGCGCGCTTTCACAACTGCGCTGTCGAGGCGATTGGTTTATATAGCGCGGTACTTCTACATCTCGTGGACTAATTCTAGGAGCCCTACATGACTATTAATATTTTCAAAATAACACAAGAAGTAGTCTCCAAATTAAGTTTACAGGATTTTTCAACATCTATGGTTATCATTGGGAATATCGAATTTCGTTAAAGTTTGCTTTTATTCTAAGGGTTGTGTCGATAAAGCTCCTTTGGAAGCAAATTCATATTTTTCCTTTTTTATTTAAATTTTTTGCGCTCCCATTGAAACAAGGCACGAGCCGCTACTAAATTTAGTGGTAAATAAACAGTTATATAAATAAATAAAATGAAATTCAGAACACTACAGCCAATAATTTTTATTGGAATCGAATCAGAAAATTAGCAAAATTGGATCCAGAAGTTTGCAAAATGTTTAAATTTTTGGGTGTTAAGTTATATTCCATATGAATTTAGTTACCATGTTTGGCAACGGCGAAACGTCGCCGGCAAATAGGTATCCAACCCCTACTCCGAATGATTTCATGAATAACTTTGCGTTGTTGAACACCAATTTCACCCAAAATTTCAACTTGCACGGAAGGCACTTACATACATGCATCAAGAGCTAAGTTACTTAGAAGTATATTTACAAATTTTTAAACAAAATATTGTTTTCATCCTTGTCAAAAAAAAACTTCGGGAACAACAAAACGAAAAACGAAGATCAAAGGATAGTCACCTTACACCATTTTCCTAAACGGATTTGAGGGCAAACAATTGTCATCCCGTTGATTGGTCGAATATATCTGGTACCCCAAATCGGGAAAAAATTGATTTTAAAGTTTTATTAACTGGTATTATAATAGTAAACGTGTATTGCTCGGAGTTATATATTAAGTGGTGTGAGGGTGGTACTTTGCGCCCCCCCCCTCGCGTAGAAATAGATTTTCTGGCAAAATGTAATGGTATTAGCTTTAAGCCCGCATTTCATTACGGCTTCTACCAGCCAGCTTCTAGAAGCCCAAAATTTGTAATGCATTGGCTTATATGGAACCAAACTCACTTCGGCTGGTAGAAGCAGGTCATAAAAAGTATCGAATTTTAGCAGCCCGGCTGCAAAAATACTCCACGTGGAGTACTGTACTTCTAATTGGTTAATATTTAGAATAAGGACTTATTATTGGATAATATAAAATGGTCCGTAGTTGTAATTGGTTAATATTTAGAATAAGGACTTATTATTGGATAATATTTCTATTACGAAAATGTCTTTGCGACTCCACGTGGACTTGTGTACTTTACCTGATAAAAGATTAATTTTAACCAGGCCGCTTGTGCAGCCAGGAGTTGTAAATTTTTACAACTGAAGCTGCACAAGCCAGATACTTCTACTTATTAGATAATATGTGTTGTAACACAATTTTGGTTATTCGATGTCATCGTTAATTAGATATTTATACTAATTTTTTAATCATTCCCATAATAAAAAGCAATAAAAGAAGGTGATTATTTTTGGATGTTTTTTTTAAATAAACTTGTCCACGAAAAAAACCGACCTCCTGTTTTGTTGTGCTAAATTAAAAAGCGCAAAAATTTTTTAAACGCAATTTATTATTAGTTATTAAATTTACCGGGTAGCATTTAACATTAAAAAATTAAAAAGAAATTTTTTAAAGGTCTCTAAAAATGCTCTCACCTATAATCCATTACTACACATTCAAATTTTGTTAAAGAATCGGCATACAATTTTCGCGCTCTAGTTTTCGCTGTAGATTTTTAAGTTTTGGACCTATTAGCGATTTTCTGTACATTATAATATAACTTCTTAATCCACTACGAGCTTTTATATTTTTAACATTAGATTTCGATGTACCGACTTTATCGGTCATGTCCCTTACTGATGTTTGTGTTACGTCGATTTCGGTAATTTCAATTTTTTTGAGAGTTCTCTTTGCGACATTCGCGAATTTTTGCAATGCGTGGAAAAATTTTACGTTGTTTCTCAGCGTATGCTTACAATATTATAAAACTTGTACCCGAAACATGATTGTAATTCAAAGTGCTCGGCTTTTCGTGGAAGCGTGAAGTGATTCATAATAACTTAAATATAACAAAATAACCGGATAGAAATATTATCCAATAATAAGTCCTTATTCTAAATATTAACCAATTAGAAGTACAGTACTCCACGTGGAGTATTTTTGCAGCCGGGCTGCTAAAATTCGATACTTTTTATGACCTGCTTCTACCTGGCTTCTACCAGCCGAAGTGAGTTTGGTTCCATATAAGCCAATGCATTACAAATTTTGGGCTTCTAGAAGCTGGCTGGTAGAAGCCGTAATGAAATGCGGGCTTTAGTGTTTGGGAGCTAGCTGGTACTAAGTCTATAGATAGCAGAGCTAAGTTTTTGAGTAAAAATATAAACTGCGGGGAGGGGGGGGGTCGTTACTTACCTTCGTAATAGTTTACCATCACCTAAAGTCTAAACCATATAGATGAGTGATGTTAATATTCATAAAATTTCAAAACGTTAGGGCCCGCTTTTAGACACTTGTTGCACTTATGTATACACGTTTATTTGCCTTATATGAATATAAACATGGCCACCGTACTAAACTGATTCATTTTATGGATACCTTTTTGAATCATTAGCATAACCTCAAAAATATTTACATTTGCTATGGTCCTACAAAGTTACAAAGCAACCTGTAAATTAAAATAATTACTTGCGAATAAAAGATTAAAAGCGTCTAGTTTAATTAGGACACACGTAATCTGTATTTGAATTCTTGATACGCAAAAAAGCATTAAGATGCAGTAAAAAAGGACAAATGTGTCGCCCGTTTATTCTTATAGCCTGACCCAAATTAAGTATGCACCATTGCTAACTTCGTAATCACGGGATCTACTAAACCGGTTAAATTAGCAGACCAGTAGCATGTTTTATGCCGATTACGATGACAAAAAGAAAAAATAATTGAGCAATGCGCTCTGGAGGTAGTATTAACCAAATACAGTTTCTTAAGTGCAACTCTATATTATACTATTACACTTTGTGTATTGTAACTTATCGTAGTAAGTGTTATAATTTCTGACATATAGATTATCTCGTTGCTCTCTCAATGATTAAATATCATGATATTATATTTTCGTTTATTTATTTTCTGTATTCACGACAATAGACGTTGATTTGATTATTATAAAAACCAGATTTATAATAGCGAAATTAAGCGTAATTAAAAATCAAGTGCAGCAACACTTTTTAAAACAAGTTCAACAAAAGTTATGAAAATAATTAATTTAAGCTGCAGATTTTTTAATATTTTGTTGGTTTTGGATTAAAGCGTTTACGTTTTTACGTAAAAGATACACTTTTAGGTCTCTATTTCAATTTCTTAAACGTTATCATTTGGGTTTACGTACGCTGTTAAAATCTCTTACGTGACGTTTTTACCGTGAGTTTTGTATAAAATGGAACAAGTTCATTCGAAGACTTTCATCAACCCTAGGGTAAATAAAATGAATATATCGCTGTTTTGCAAATGAGGGTACGCGAGCTTTAAATAAAGTGTCCGTCGTTGTATGATCGATTGCGTTACACATCATCGTCTAGATTATTAGAAAGTGAATAAAGGAATTAATTGTCTCTACGACAACTTTACACATCACATTCATAATGAAGTTGAAATGTAAACTTGGTGTACATACACATTGTAAGCTCGTAAAGTTTGGAAAATATTCGATAAAATATTTTAAGGGATTTTCTTTTTTCTGCTATTGAACTTTTTTATCTTGAGCTATGAGGTTATCGCAAATTTTTTTAATTACAACCTTCATTTTTCTTTCCGGATTTGGATAGAGCACAATTTTTTGAGTATATGGAAAAGGTAAGAAAGCTATAACCTTGAAGAGAAAATGTATCAGCCCTAAAGTTTCAAAAATGCATGATCAAATTATTAGAGTATGAGCGTTAGAAAAATTACACAATTACATTTTTGTAATCTGTGGTCTAGTATTTTGTTAATTAATCGTTGCCTAAATTGCCTTTAGTATTCATTTATATTTTTTTAACTATTTTAAAGTGGGTCGTCGCTTGTCTGAAAGGTAAAGAATTGAAATTCTGATGATTATCGGTTACGGGGACGGATCTCGCACTCAATTAGAAGTTTGAAATTTATTCAATAATAGATATCCAAACGAGAAACCAATTAGGTTTCACACGAAACCACCGTTGGCAAAATAGAGCAAATAGTTTTGGTAGTGGATCGTCCACCAGTTCAAGATGTTTTGCAAAATATTTTACTCGAGCTTCAAGAAAATCCCTACTCGTCAAGCGGCAACAAACAAAGCGATAGTTCAGAGCTCTGTTATAAAATATTTGAAATTGAGGAGGTGGCATCCGTATAAATAACGGTCCGACAAGTTAACCCCTTCATTTTAGACTTTAAAATTTTTTTATGCCAATTGGAAGGGCTTGCGAATGTTGTAATTTATTTTTAATGTGATGGGCTGGTAAATTTTTAATTAGGATTAAAATATTGACTTTTGACGAAGCATCAAGTTGACCCCTCCTTTTTAAAATTTTTTCAAAAATGAAAGTTTTCTTATGTCTTTTAAAATAATTCGTCAAGTGCTGGGTGAATGCTGTAAATTATTTAAAAATGCTACATAGGATACTTTCTTATTTTCTATTTCTTATTCGCAAAATTTATAAAGTTCATAATGTCTTAGAAAGTATTCTTTGCATTATTTACTAAGGGGTCGTCCATAGAGGACGACAAACTTTCTAGTAACAGCGAAGTAACCTGTAAAAAAGTCCCTGGCAAAGTTCTGCCACAGGAACTTACAGCAACTTATAAATGAGTACTTGCCAGGCGCCTGTAATAACAAGTGACAGCAATAGCCAAGTAAACTGTAAACGCCGCCTGCCAGCTATCTGCCAGGTGCCTGCCAGAAAAATAATTTTACTTGGGTATTTTACTTGATACTCCCCGGATTATTTAATTTGACAATGAAGAGTATTAATAATGTCACATTAACACAAGAATATAATATTATATTTATGTTTTACGTTTTTAGTTAAACTTTGTGCCCTCTCATTGAAAGTATACACAAGCCGCCACTGGATATTTGGGAGCGTAAGGTTAGGAAAGTGCAAGGAATGACGGAAAATTGAAATAGATTAAACGTTTGTGGTTTGACTTTGAAGTTAATTGTTTGGGTGATGTAAAGCAAACGTGAAGACATAATTTTGGTAACCGATAAGTTTTAGCACTTGGTTATATTTGGCTCAGATCATTTAACATTTAAACTGCGATGTAAACATGAACTATCTAATCTGGATCGCTTTATTAATAGAACTCAAATAAGCCTGGGGCTGATCTGCCAAACGATGAGCGTCCTTATACCTTCAATGCATCCATGAATAATTCATTTATCTCGATCTCAATTCACTTTGAATGTGTGCTGCCATATACATGTTGTATGATCTGTCTGTGTACACAGGAGAGATGACGAGATCGGTTGGCAAAGTTGACGAAGCTTGGGGCAAGTTGCTTGTGACGGTAACATTCGGAATGGCCAAAGTTTAAAGCTTTGGTTGTACATAACCAACCGGACACAAGGAAATGCCATAGGCGCCGCAGCGCTTTTTAACTGATTGATAATTAAAGCACAAATAATAGGAGAGTCGTGAAATTGTTCTTGTATATGTGTGTATATAGTAGGTACCTACTATATTGGGCTACTCAAATATTGACTCACATAACTATGCGATCATATAATTACGAATCAATTATTAGCATACGACCCGTGCACTTAGTGAATTGAACGCTATGCACAAATGAATTAATGTTAATAACACCATTAAACACAGAGAACAAAACAATTTTGAACAGACGCGAATAATGCGTTGTTAGAGGGTTTTATATTTATGACAGTGTTGCTTTGGTATTTGTAAAGTGTCAATGTATAATTTCGTGGGAGATCGCCTCATTTTTAATCGCGATGACATGAATAGAGGCTTCCTGGCTCGAAACTCATCTGAGGGATTGCCTCATTTAGACGCTGTTCACTCGAATATTAATTGAAAATGACAGTCGGTATTAATCTGATTTTATCTAAGCCGTGTTAAACTAACCGTATTGCAAGTTTCGTTTCTCCGCAGTCCTCACTCATATTTTAAATAAAATGGTATACTATTTCTCTAATTGTATCGTGCATTAGCAAATTAAATTTATTTTATTCCTTTTCTAATAAAAAAGTTTAAATAGCTCTTTTCCCAAGTTCTATCTCATTTGTTCTCACTTATCTGAGATAAAGTACCCTCGGGAGAAATGCTTTAAACCACCAGTTAACATCTTAAACATTACGTATTACATAGTCCATCAGCGTTATCCCTGCGGATGTACGTCCAGTGATTGATTGCCAACTTAGCTGACCCTGACCGAACTCCATTCTGCACCCCAATAAAAAGCAACGCGACTTATCGTTTTGTATCGTGTTTTATAAATTCGTAGCAATTTGTATAAAAAGAACAACACGGTCATTTCAGTTGTTTTCGTGGCTCGACAACAATGCACAAAATGACTCGGAGATGTATTCACATTTGTGGGAATTTCTTTCCTTTCGGTTCATTACGCTGAGGCGTGCTCGGTCAGTTGGTCACTAGATGAGGCGAGCTTGACAAATATGTCTCGACTTCCCGTCATCATTCACATATGCAAATGAAATAAGAAACGGGATCGAGATTATATTGTAGTAAATGTTAGCTGCCAACTCTATACGAAGCCGATGGATCGGTGTCTGCTGATGGGAATTTGATGTGACCCGATCCATCACTTGCGACAGTGATTCATAAGTGTACCGTGTCTTAATCACTTAGCTTATAATCAAGTATTCACTTGCAAATATATTAAAAGATCGATGGGAATCCGGTTTCGCAACGGAAGGGTTTCCGTAGTTGTGACTCATATATCGCGATTTTGCGAAATTGTAAACGCCATTATTATACGATAGCGTTCTGGTCACTAGGGATGTCGCACTTGATTAAAATTTTGATCGTCGATAGAACAAGTGGCATGAAGTGTCAAATGAACTTTTGTTGTGACCATTCAAAGGGTGCCAGAAACAAAAGATTGAAATTGCGTTGGTCATCTAGGGCGTATGCTATACTCGCTTTGTAAAATTGATTGTCATTTTCTCTTTTCACGGCATCCCGAACCTTCTCTTCGAGTATCGTTTCGCTGTATTCGTATTCATGAGCATTGCTGCGGTTACATGTAAAGCGCTTCAGAATATTATCACTCCAAAGCCATTACCAGAGTGCACTGATGGATGCTATCGGATTACCGAAGCGACCGAGTTTGTGTCTGCCTTGTCTCACAATGGTTGTAAATTTATCAGTAGATTTCTACGGTCAATTTGAATGTCTAGAACAATCCGCACGTAGCGCTAACTAATGTAGGACGCATTTCATAATTAAATTTCTCGCTCTCCTTAAGTTGTTAGCCAAAGTACCGTTCGGTAACTGCACTTCCTCTAACTAAATTCGTCCAAGTGGAAGTTATTGTAGTTACCAAGTTGCAAACACATTGTTTACGAGGTGATATTTTCTCCTGTCTATAAATCATGTAGACACCATCCTATTTGACTCCGTGATTACAAATGTCATCCCGTAATTCCGCGCTTTGTACTGTGTATAGCGCCCGTTATCTCCTCCTACAGTACCGTCCGCCACTGTTACTGAAACCACGCCGTGATTGATTAAGTACTTTAAGCCTCGAAATTAGATTCGCATATTTAATTTTGATCCACTGCGAAAAGTACGCGAGATTGCTACCCGGAATCAACTGTATGTGGCAGCGTCACTTCCTCACATTCAAACTCATAAATCAAAAACAGTCACCCTTAATCCTACTCTCTGTAGATTTCATCATTTTTTACATTTACTTTATGGATGTTAATTATAAATGAATGAAATAGCATTTTGCTAAAAAACATGAGATTAATTTCCAAAATTTTATGCTAAATTTATCACAAATTAAAATTTAATCAATTTTAGCCATCTGTACGTATTGCAAAATTTAACAAACTTCACTTATTAGATGTTCTCTTAATTTTTACTTCTTATTTTAGGCTTCTACGACCAGAATAGTAAGAAGTTTTATGATCTGGTTCCGTATCCGTCTGTCCGCCAAATTATTATTTTTTAATAAATTGCTAATTACTTATTTTTTATTATTTTATCCAATCATATGTGGTATCGGTTTAGAGGTAAACTCATTAAGAAATATTTATGTTTTCGAGTAATTAAACGATTCACTTATAATTGCATGAATTGAATTTTAATTAACAATGTAATTGTATTGTACGTAACAAAGTAAAACCATTACAATGCATACAATTACAAGAAATTCTTTAATTATTCTAAAACGTAAATATGTTTTACCTCTAAACCATGGGTTTTTATTATTAAGTAGTTTAAATTTTGAAAATCAAAAATCAGAGCTTATGAAAAATGTCTAATTCTTAACTGGTCAATTTTTACATTTTAATTTAATAACCTTAATTTATCTATTGAAAAATAAAAATGAACAAAGTCAAAACTACATAAAAGGATAAACTTGTCCTCTTATTAATTTATCTCTATTCATCATGTACTACATCATGTTTGTACTCATGATGTACATGGCTAGCTTATGCTGCCGTCCTACGCTAAGAAGCAGTATCTCCAAAATCGTTGTTTCGAAAAAACGCTCATTTAGGTATTTATGGTTGGGCCATCAAGAAATCTTTTTAATCCGTTAATACATAATAATAATAATATAATAATAATAATACATCTTTATTTAGAGTAACAAAAATTACAATAAAAAAGTGGAGATCAGCTGTTGCTGGTTTTTATCTCAACTTAGTCCCTTAAGAACTCCGCAACCTCGTAGAGCGCTTTCTCCACCAGAAGCTGTTTTGTTTTTCTTTTAAATTGGATCAGAGGAAGATTCCTGATATCATCAGGCAGCTTATTGTATAATTTTATGCGTAAGTTCTCTCCCTCGGAGCAGTTCAATCTGAGTCGTGCTGTTTGTAGTTTGTCTCTGTGTCTGGTTCCGTAGGAGTGATCGGCAGTGACGTGACCTGTGGTGTTTGATTTCATATACACCACGGATGACGGATGTGTATATATATATATGCAGAAGGCAACGTCATTATTTTAAGTGCTTGAAATAGTGGCCTACAGTGTGTTCTGCTAGGTAGTCCTTCCAGCGCCCGCACCGCTCTCTTTTGCATTAGGAAGATACGATTCAAGCGCGTTGAGTGACCCCAGACTCGAAGACCGTAAACCATCCTTGCATGGAACATAGAAAAATAGACGAGTCTATAGATGGTGTTTACTGCTTTTTAGCGTAGGACTTGTTGATATTACGTGGAGATACTGCAATATCTAAGGCTATTATTGCATATAACCAGTAGTCTTACTGCTTCTTAGTGTTGCAGGATCACAGATATTGTTGTAATAATCCTAAAAAGCGATATAACTAAAATTCGTAAAAAATGGAGATACTGCGTTTTAGCGTAGGACGGCAGTATGAAGGACGTCCGAAAAATTTTCCGTCTTTTAAGCTCCCCCCCCCCACCCTTGTCACAGTTGGTCCTAATTTCCGGACCCCCCAGGAACGTCCTATGGTCACAAATCAAAGACCTCCCCTCATTTGTCTAAAATCTAACTTGACCTTTTAAGCTCAAAAATCTATTCATTAATTTTTAATTCTTTTAAAATTTTTATGGCTGTAATAAAAACTGGAATTAAACAAACAAGAATTTATAGATAAACTATATTTTATAAACTGTTACAATATTCAAACACAGTTCTCTTAGAAATTCCAAAAATGGGATTTTTATGCGGACGTCACATTTGACCCCCTCCCCCCTCGGGCGTGGACGTCCTTTATGGACGACTCCTAATATTTTTGTTGTATAATAATTATTATGTAGTACCTTCAATAAAGAATTTTGTTTTGGCTTCAGAATTCACATCAAGAAAATGTAATATTTATATTATTATTTTCACTCTTAAATTTTTAATAGCTTTAAATAATTTTATATTTATTTTCTCATTTATTTATTCATTACTTTTCTATCTAAAGGCAGCACCAAATCTTGGTTTAGGTTGGTAAAAAATCATAAACTACACATAGATGATGGTATTTTGGCTTTTCGTCAGCTTTTCCTGTATTCACGGTAGAAATCCAAAAAAAAATTAATCCCTCCCAGACCGTGAAATCTGGGGAGTACGGAATACCCTCCTGGATATGGTGATCAGATTGGCCATGTTGATATGCTGGGGTTATTCCATACGTCTCTTCCGACCCCCTTGTTTCTATTTTCACTTTCTACTGCTGGATGAGTATTTAATTTGACAATTAACAGTATTCTTATTTTCAAAGCGGCAGCAACCAGATTGCAACCGGAGATTGATTTTTAGAGATTCGAGTCTATTCTAAGATGTTCCCGTTAAAGCTTCTATGGTATTAAATTATTTTGGAAGTAAATTTATATTTTTCATTTTAATTTAAATTTTGTGTCTTACCATTGAAACAAGCAATGAGCCCCTACTGGAATGAACCAATCGAAGGTGGATTACCGATTGATCGAATTTGGACAATGATGACAAGCAAAGCATTGACTTCAAAGTCCTGCTAAGTTAACAATATACCATAACCATGACCGGCCAACAATGTCAATGCCCATGCCAATTGGGTGCTATTGACATTTAAAAATCCATCTGCGGTTTTTCGGTTTTACATCATTTTCCGTGCCTCAACGTCAATGACCACTACAGAATGGGGTGTGAAACTGTGAAGTAATTTTTTTCAATTTCACGGAGAAATTAAAAATTATAGTACTCGACGGACGATTTGTAAATATAGACATCGCAAAATGACTAAAATTCGACATTTGGTTTTGCCTTCTACCCATAAAATTACCATATCACAATTATGATATCAAACGGTAGGCTTTCCTTCACGGAATTTTTTAACGCGATCCCTTCGGGAAACATCAGCATGCTGTAGATAAGTAAAATTGTAAAATTAAAAGAGAAGGAATAATTTATCTTAACCAAAGACATTTAGATGACGGAAGTTTCCAAAAGACTTTCGGAAGGAAATACACCTTGCGAACCAAAGACATATAGGAAGTCGAGATGCCTTGCTAAACCGAAAACATCTCGGTGGTTGAAGGTTAGATGGGAAAAGAGAGCCTTGCGAACCTAAAACACTCTCAGAAGAAATTATGCCTTGCGAACCAAAGGCATGTAGGAAGTCGAGATTCCCATCTCGGGGGTGGTTAAATGAGGTGAGTGCGCTTTGCGAACCTGAAACAATATCGGAAAAGGTATATGAAAGAAATATGCCTTGCGAACCAAAGACATACGTTCCCGAATTAGGTGCGTCTTGCGAACCTAAAATACTCTTGGGAAAGGTAGATGGGGAAAATGCACTTTGTGAACCAAAAACATAGTACGTTCCCGGATAATTAGCTCAACTCAGCTTACCCATGTGTTATCGAACCTTAGCTTGTATAATTTAAAGTTGGTATTAAGGCAATATTTACGGTTAGTTATCTCCAATAACTTATAAGTTTTAATCAGTTCACCTGGAAATATTTATATAGGCTGCAATTTGTCCATCAAATTAGCAAAGTGGATTCTATTAAAAATATTGATTTCATTACAAAGTAATTTAGAAAAAAATTTACATAATAGTAGATATGAATATTAAAATAATATATTGATGATAATTGATGATTATTCGTCAAAACAATCATACAAAATATTATTTGTAAATTAATCTAAATTTTATTATTTTCAAGTCTTTTATAAAGTGTGGTGTCGATAACAAGGTTTGTGTGTACAAAGTAATGTGAAAATTGTTGTTTGAGCTTTACCGTTTTCCGCTTTTCCAATACCCAGTATGGCTTTAAAGTTAATATATCATGAAGCCTCACAATTTTCCTGCGGTAGTACTAAAAGCATATAAGCATTGTACAATCTGCTGAAAGGGGATTTGAAAATGTCAGTTCTTCATACGTCAGCCGTGATGATAAATATTCAGGAAAAAGTGATATATCATCGTAATTCGAGGATTGTCTTCATTTTCAAGCGATGGAAAATGATAGTAAAAATAAAAATAAATCGTTCACAATTTGGGACGTCTACTGGGCACGGATTTGCGTTTCCGCGATGCAATCTCAATCCGCGGTTGGTTGCATTTCCTATTATTTTCAAGTTTTGATAAATTTTTTGTCTCTCAACAAAATGGTTTATTGGGTTTAACCAAGTGACTGCTCGAGAAGGGTGTTAATAAAATATAGCGTCTCGATGTAACTTGACAGTGTTGTAGCAGTTGTAAAGTAAAGTAGGTAATGTGTAGTAGTGACACATGACTAATGTATAGTCGAGTAACTGTCAATTGATTCGGTTAGAGCGAACCACTGTTGAGCAGTAATTTAGAATTGACGTATTTTCGATCGAGTTACCTCAGGATTCCAATTACACAGGTTTGTTTTAAATTACGCTCCACACGCCCCAGTGCGAAGGGCACCCTTGTCACGATACATATGAAACAAGATAAATTATGTTCTTGATTGCATGCGTGCTTATTACGCTTTTATATTTACATAACGAAAACGCAAATTCCGTTTATTACCGGGATTGTGTATGCCCTTTTTAACAGTAAAATACTAAAGGGAGCCTGTGTTCTATTCTAAAGTACGTTCATTACGCGAAATTTATGCCAATCATTACCATTCGCCTTGACACCCGGATATGATATTTTGGGATATATCCCGACTATGCCCCGATTATTGGGACCTGTAGAGGCGTCCACGCTTATCCGTGTTATCGCCTGCTTGGGAGCACAAACACCTGAGCGCTCAGTTATAGACGCCCATAAAACCTGCTAAGTATCATTTAACTTCGCCTTCTGTTTTGGATTATTATTCTACTTTGTCATTTTAAAAAGTTGCATTTCATGTACTTCACTAACCACCCCCATCGTTAAACATGTGTTGTGTTACATATAAATGTTTCAGATTTCATAAAGCGGTGGAAAATCTCTACCTACATGAACGTTTAATAGCCGCCACCAATATTAATAAATAATTCCATCTTCTGATTCCAGACACCAACATGAAACGCGTTTAAATTTAAATGCGCAAAAAATATTTTTAGGTTATGTCATTTAGTTAGATTAGTTTTTGCGATTGGTACAGCTTTTTTATAGTAGGTAATAAATTAATTAAGTAGTAAATTGGTTATTTGTCATAATTTCACCCTACATTAAATGATGGAAGTTTTATTTATTACAGAAGCATAATTAATTATATCTGACACTTCGTTAATAAGTGAGAAAATAAAGATGTAATGTATAGACGAGACAGTTTTTGTCTGGTTTTGCATAGAGATATCGTTAAAAGGAATTAGCCAACTGGAGTAATTAACTAGGGATCCCTTCGCGATTCTTGTGTCTAACATCCACTGTGACAGCTTCGAGGTGACTCTTGCTATGCCAGATCATTAATTTATTTTACAAATCAGCTTATTCGAACCCCCAGAGCTCCTTTAAATTTTTAGGAAAGTTCTTATTATGAGGGTGCTTCGTAAATGAGAAGAGCGCGATAATCCTACTCCTACTAATTACTGCACGATGCAACCCTTCCATATACGTCTCGCAGTTTCTCCACCGTGTAATTGTAATAATTTTATTTTGGACAACATAATCGGTACTTTTAACCCCGTGATGTAAATGAAAATGGAATGATTTTAGTTAATCATGAATCACGTATTTAATTATTAAAATACGTAATCTCTCTTGCAAGCCAATGTCCATCATTGTGGTTTCACCATTACATTTGCATATATAATAAATAATCCCGATTCAATTAAGCGTAGCTTTGTAGTCAGGTCGTTGTTCTTCTTAAATCCCTGTAAATGGCCCATCTGGGAACATCATTTGAAGGCTTATCCCTTGGTCACTCAGGTTTCCTGACAAACGCAAGTATACTTGATTAAAACATTTAATTGTATGGGATTTATTTACACCTCCTCCATGTTTAATTTAAACTTTATCGATTTATTTACCTGCAATTTAATTAATGATTGATTAGTAACTTAGTTACAGTTAAAATGATTTGTGATTTTAAGATCGTTAAAGTAAAAGCCTATTGTGTACAGGGGATTGATAGCAATTTTTATTTTCTATTTTCCTTGGTCTGTATACATAATAGCCTTAATTGGCTACTAAGGTTTACAAAAAGACCAAGAGCTTGTAATTGCCGAGATTGATTCAATATTAAAGCATTCAATTAATCTTTTGTAAGACTTCTATTGCTTTCACAGTCATATATATTTTGTAATGCGGACTACTGCTTATTTATTATTTGTATTAGAAATCTTTCTTTGATTGTTAATCAGCTGAGGGTTGCTTTAATCAAAAGAACGTCGAGATATATAATATAACAAAGTCAAACAATGGGGTAATAAAACGGTAAAAACAATTGTAATTATGATGTAGTTAATAATATAATGTACCTATAAATATCACACTATAAAGATTACTGGTGGTTAAATCGTACACTTCCTGATAATGAGAAGTATTAAATTTTTTTAATTCATGTATGAAACTTTAAATTCGTTTTCGTTTTTTTGGTTACTTTCGTGACTATTGACTTATTGCTCGAAAACAAAGAAAACTTATAGGATATATGAATAGGATCGTACAAAAAGTTAATGTATGAGCATGAATGCATTTTAAAGTACAAGGTTTGAAAGGACACAAATGGCACTGGCCATTAAATTACATTTAGTAGTAGAACTATGAAGGTAACAACCCATAGGTATATTCTTGCATGCAATAATTGACTAAAAATAAAAATGTATTGCACTATAAATAATGTTTAAATGATAGTCTTCGTATCACATAAATACGGAGTGAAATATAAATGCTTCTTTACTTATATACAAAGTATTTTTTTTATGTAAATGAAAGGTTTAATGTTTTGGAATGTCCATTGTATAAGTATATTTCATTTAATTGCTCGGAGCCACCATCAGAAATTTGTTTCGTTATTCTTTGTTATGTATTTGTATAGCATTAAATGAGTGTGTTTTAGTGGTTGTACGTGAAGGGTGAGTCACAGAATATGATTGCTTTATGAATTTTCCAGTGACCCCAAACACATTGTCCCAACAGTCACTTTATAACTTACGGCATGAGAGGTCCTCATTAGCGAATTAAATTTTTTCACCGATTTCAATAAATAACTGGCCGTATAATAATTTTAAGTTGATCACATTGTTAACAATTTAAGGGGGTTAAATAGTAGAACCTGTACACGTGCATATTATGTTCCCTATATCAGGTATAAGAACTTATTTAGGTCGACTTATTATGTCTCGATTACGTTCAAAAAATAAAACTAGTCTGAAATTAACCGACCTGTTATGTCCATCAAGGGACAATGGTATAAATTTTTGATGACTTGTGTTTTTGCTTTTGTATTTGTACTCTCAAAAACTATTACGCTAAATCCCATACATTGTAACCATTGTACTCTCAATTTTCGTTAAAGAAATAAATTGATTTTATTGCTTATAATTTTCTAAAACTTACAACAGGTGTGCAACCTGTCCTATTCTATTTTTTATACTCTGCCTAGCCATTCTACTTAGGGTCGAGCAATTGTTACAATTACAAAAGCTAGAGCATAAAAGGACTTATAATTCAGGATTAATCCTGGCAAAAATCTGTACTAGTATTTTTTATAGCTACACAAGTAATACAAACGCTCTCAGACCTTTTAGTGTTATAAAAATAAAGGTTTGTTTTTGTAGCGTGTCAAATGTTATGGAAGAAGTTCAATTTGACACCCCAAAGTGACATACGTTTTTGTTTTAATTAGTACATTTCAAAAAAACCGAATGAGTCAAAATAAATAACGAACTTTTTTTGTTATTATAGAATCGCAATTTTGGAATTTTCTTTGTTTTCGGAACATACCATACTTGAGATATTTATTTTCAGAACTTCTATACTAATTGTGTAAAAGCTGCGGGAGTAGTTTGACAATAATGTTACCTACATTCCGTACTATTTTTACAATATAACCAAGTGGTCATTTTTTTTATAAACACTCTTCTATATACTCCATTTCTTACTATGGAAGAACTGGAAGAACTAATTATGGAAATAGGACATTAAATTTCAGTTGATTTATTAGAAGTTATATTGAAACTTATTAATATTCTGCGACACGAAATCTGTAACACTAAAATCACAAGAATGGGTTCCTGGACTTAACCTCATGACCCACAAGAGCAAAAAATATTAATAGAAATGAACAGACATAACATCGATATAGGCGGGGAGATTTTTAAGTTAGCGAAATGAGACAGAAGTTGGCGGCCATTTTTGTTTCATTTTTTATTTCAATGTCCATTTTCAAGTATACGTAGGTACACTAAATATTGTATACATTTATGTATATCAAATAGTTAATCGCAATCAATAAGTGGCAAGTGATAACTGTGAGAATTTTTAAAAATGCCAAATATTGAGTTATGTGCAGTTATTAAATTTCGTTCAAAACAAGGTAATAATTTTACAACCATTGCAGTTTATGGTGACACTGGCCCTGGTAAAACTACGATTTATAAGTGGTACAAATTATTTAAGCAAGGTAAAAAGTCACTTAAAGATCACCAGCGCTTGACGTTAACACATGAAATGGTCATAAAAGTTGATACCGTGAGAGAAAATGGTCGCCTTAAGGTAAAGGAAGTTGCGAAAATATTCAGGATATCGGATTCGACAACTTTGCAGATTATAAAAAATCATCTGGGCATGTCAAAGGTCAGCGCGGGATGGGTGCCTAAAATGCTCACACCGCATCAAAAACAATACCGTGACTCGGTCCTATTACAAGAAGATTATTTTGACATTCAATTTTTTTTTAGAAGTTGGTCATATATAAAGAGATGGTTATGCTTAGCGGTTAACCATCCAGGTGTAATCTCCTTTATCGGAATTGAAATCAATTTTACTTCCAGTGGTTCTGAATCCACGTTAAACTATAGGCGATGAGTACAGGACAAAATCTTATAAATTAGGAGAAATAGGTGTAAGTATTACGTATTTAGACAAGTAATTAATTGTTTCCGTTGGGCTACAAAAGTTAGAATAAATTTTCTTTTAATTTATTATTTCTTTTGCACATTTTCTTAACCCTCACTTATTTACCCCTATTATTACAGCTTAATTACTAACGCGAGCTGAAAATTAAAAATTATATTTATAACAGTTGTTTAAATTGACTCTTCTACAATTAAAACTTTCCAACTTGAATTTTTCAGAATTTTCAATACTGAAAACTGATTGATGAAAAATCGACGAAAAGAAAAACTGACCTGGAACAATGTCAAAATTATCAAGAAAAATTTAAATATCTAGGTTAAATAATATACAATTTCAAATACTAAGCATAATAGTTTTAAACGATTATTATTAATTTAAAAATTATAAGAAACCGTTTAGGAATTCAGGGGGCGGCGGGTCAAGCGAATAGCATAAAAATCGTCAAAAAGTTGGTCGTAATTAGCGACCGTTTCCAAGTACGATCTCGATAAACGCTTGACTCGTTTGCATGCCAATTTTTCCGTCACTTTTCAATTTTTGTATGCTCAGTTTACTTTCATGAATTTTTAAAAGCGTTTGAATTTGATCTCTTCAGATGAGGTTATCCGTTGTAGTAAACTTTAACTTCTTAAATGATTGAGCGATTGTGATCATAACATAACCTTTGTGTTGTGTAATCAATTTTTTTTCCGTTGAAAAAACTTTGGCATAAAATTTTTGAAAATGATAAACACAGCCGCGTGTTTAGGGTTTGGAGATTTAGTTTGTTGTTTATCAGCCAATTCCTTAGGGATATTTGAGCCAATTTTCAAATTTACAATTTCTTTTCCGAGTCAAAACTTCACAATTTTTGGGCGGACGGTTTACTCACATAGAAATCAATGACGCCGACGTTTGCGGTCTTAGGAGATTTAGTATATTCCCAAGTAACATTTTACCGTCATAAATGTACATATACCTTACAGAAATTTCCGTAACGGTAAAGCATTGATTTGCCCCTTTTGCAGTTACTGTATTGATGTATCATTTATGCACATATAAGGTACAGGTATTTTCGCAACGGTACGGCATTGATTTGCCCCTTTTGCAGTTACTGTATTGATGTATCATTTATGTACATATACATCACAAGTATTTTCGCAACGGTTTAGCATTGATTTGCCCCTTTTGCAGTTACTGTATTAGTGCATCGTTTTTATACCGATTATGTGTTGATTGTTTATGAACGAGATATTTTGAAATTTACAGTATCGTTTCGGCACCTATAATTTAGTGCCCAAACTCCACTGTAAATTTATGTACTAATTGATACATGTATTTTATGTGCGTAAAATGTATTGATATTTTATGAATATTATTATTAGTAATAATTATTTAATTGAAAAAATACATTTTATAAAAAAAAATTTCTGATTTTCAAATATTTCTGTAATTATTTATATTTTTATTCAGATTCTAGATATATGTCTTACATTACATACAATTATTTATTTATTCTCGCCAGAATCTGAAAATTGACATTATAAATGTGATAAATTTTTACTTACTTTTTTTTCCGAGTCCAGGTTTTGAACCTACGCTGTCTGTACCAGTCCGTTTGAAAGTCAACCGCTTAATCCATTTGCCTAGCTGGGGTATACGGTATAAACCATATTTGTTATTTGATGGTCAATTTTAATTTCAATTCATAGATTAAAAATATTACCTAATATTGAATTAAAATAAATCGAATATTTTGATTTGGTACTTTAAAATTTATTACCTTTTTCAATTATTATAAATAAAAATTTATTAAAGTTTCAATAAAAACGTGTGTAATGCTTTTTTACAATAAAGTTAAACAAATTTATAACTGTTTATACCTAAATTTATTAATAATATAAAAAAGTAAAATAAAAATAATAATTTATTTTTTGTAATTACAAAAAAAGGTATACAGAAAAATTTAGACTCCAATTCTAATAACGGTAGTAACAAACATTTCCTCTTTAATTCATTGATACTAATAACAGTTTTTGTTAATTTGGAATCTTTAACAATAAATATTCCCAGGTCTGTACTATCACAGGGATAATACTTAACATCGTTGTGAAAATTAAAAATCTCAACACTTAAAAATTTTATTTTATTATATTTAATTTTAAAAATTTTTAAAAGTTCATATTGTTATGATATTGTTCATAACAGGTACTTACAACATATTATTCATAAGGAATAAAGGCTCTGCTAAAGAATCCGTTACATTTACAGAATAAGCAAATTCTTTATATAAATGTGCCCTTTCTTTATCATTTCTTTATCCCATTATCATAAAGGCATTCCTTGGAAATCCGCTCCATAAAGATCGATCTTTAACGGACAGTCCTGTCATTAAAGGATTAAAAATTAGGTAAAAGTTTGGTTTCCACTTAAAATTTGGAATTGGTTATAAAATTGACCAATAAATATGCCGCCTTTTTGCATATTATATAGTTTAAAATCTATTAAGTATATTTTATAATATAAATTCATTTTTTAAATTTCAGACGGTATATTAGCTAACCCACAGGATAACATGGCTAATGTATCATACATTAATGAACTTATAGGAAAGTGGCTCAGAAATTCCACTGACAGGGGAAAGCAGGGACGTTCACCTGAACAAATTAAATGAAATTGTATAAATTTATTAATTAAATAATTTTTTATATTTTTATTAATAAATATTATAAATACAGTTATTTATTGGTCTTTAAACTTTTACTTTAAACTTTGTCTTTTAAGCGCCATTCACATCCACTTTACGTAACGTAAGACATAACGTAACGTATGTTTGACCAATGAAATGCGTTTATTACTCGGAAAACGACAATCGCCCGAGTAATAAACGCATTTCATTGGTCAAACATAACGTTACGTTATGTCTTGCGTTACGTAAAGTGCATGTGAATGACGCTTTCAACTTGAAGCATAATAATTGAACCGGCGCGGCTGAGCACCTGAACACCCAATTGTAAAACTGGCTCTTAATTTCAATAAATAGTTCTTTCTTAATAAACCGGCCCTGTCTATATGACGGTCGATATATTTAACTTATTTATAAAGGCCTTTAGTTAATTTGCTAATATAAAATATTTAAAATACACGTTTTACATTAGCTAGTTAACTAAAAGAGTTCTTTAAATACGTTGATAATACCGAGCGTAAGGGGTTTAAAATTGTCGCCCCCCTCCAATTTAGAAATATGACCGCCCCTGCTGACTTCAATAGTATCTCATATAATAATAAATTGTAATATAAAATGCGTATAATAATTTGCAACCAATTAGAAACAAGAGTTTTGCTAACGGTGAAATTTTTCTTCCTTCTGATTGGTTAAAACTATTTTAAAAACGGAATTAAAATGCATTGATATTTAAATTCTTTCTTTTTACAATATAAAAGACCGATTCCTCAACTATAATATTATGCCTTTCTCATTATAACACAAAAAAATATTTTAGAATGTAAGAAGTCTCGATGGCGTAATGGTAAATAGACACGATGGTACCTTTGGCAATCCGTTGTACAGTGGTTCGAATCCTAAGCCGGCAAAGTTATTTTAAAAATAAATTTCCTAATTAATTACTTTTTTAATATTTTTATTAATAAATATTATAAACACAGTTATTTATCAGTCTTAAAACTTTAAAAGGGCCTTTAGTTAATTAGCTATTAGAAAACATAAAATATTTAAAATACACGTTTTACATTAGTTAACTAAAGGGCTCTTTAAATACATTATTAATACCGGGGGCGTAAGAGGTTTAAAATTGTCATCCCCCAATTTAGAAATATGACCACCCATGCTGACCAATAATATCTCATATAATAATTTATTGTAACATAAAATGCGTATAATAATTTATAACCAATGAGAAACAAGAGTTTTGCTAACGATGAATTTGTTTTCGTTCTGATTGGTTAAAACTGTTTTAAAAACGGAATTAAAATTAATTGATATTTAAATTCATTATTTTTATAATATATAAGTATCTATTTTAATGTTACTTATTTTTAACATTTCAATATTAATAAAAATTATTAAACAAACGCGTCTCGAAATTTAATTAAAAAAAGGACTTTGGAGAAAAAGACGAATTTTTATTTATAAAGTTATTATATTCTATATATTTCATAATATTTTATTATGTACTTATTAAACCTGTCATGGACAAATATTACGTTTAACAATATCAAAACCGTGAAGTAAAAATCATAAAATTTAACTAATAAAACATCTTTACATATTATATACCGGAATTGTAGCAAATAAATCATTACTATTTAAACTGCACTTTCAGGTATCAAACCGGCGATGAAAATATCGTACCGTCCATCTTATAAAATATCTGTACGTGTTAGACATTGCTTTTATAGTAAGAAAACGGAACGATTAAAACATTACCTAAACGGTACTACTATATGTTCAAATAAATTTTAGTTAATAAATTTTCAATGCCGATCCAATACAGCAATTGCCTTCAGAATAACGGTGTGAAAATATGTACATTGAAACTATACCTAAACAGTACACTGTAAATATGAACTAAATTTTATATGCCGCTTAGGTACCATTTTGGTACTTAATTTACAGGTAATAATAATTGTAATATAAAATGCGTATTATAATTTGTATAACCAATAAGAAACAAGATGTTTTGTTAACGGTGAAATTTTTCTTCGTTGTGATCGGTTAAAACTAATTTAAAAACGGAATTAAATTCATTGATATTTAAATTATTTATTTTTACAATATATTATATTTCATTGTTTCATATTTTTCACATTTCAATATTAATAAAAATTATTATATTACATAATGTATTTGATAATATTTTATTATGTACTTATTAAACCTGTCTTGGACAAATATTATATTAAACAATATCAAAACCGTGAAGTAAAATTCATATCGTATTTTAACTAATAAAACATCTCTACATAAATATTAAATGCCGGAATTATAGCAACTAAAACATTACTATATATTTAAACTGCACTTTCAGGTATCGAACCGGCGATGGAAATATCGCACCGTCCATCTTATAAAATGCCTGTACGTGTTAGACATTGCTTTTATAGTAACAAAACGGGACGATTAAAACATTACCTAAACGGTACCATTTGTTCAAATATATTTTAGTTAATAAAATTTCAATGCCGATCCGATGCAGCAATTTCCTTCAGAATAACGGTGTGAAAATATGTACATTGAAACTATACCTAAACAGTACACTGTAAATATGAACTAAAATTTATATGCCGCTTAGGTACCATTTTGGTACTTAAATTTCAGGTATGAAAATATATGTACATATTCGTTATACTTCAATGGTATACCGGTATAAAACCGACGTTGATGTTACTTGGGTTGTTTATCAGCAATACGTTAGAGAGATTTGAGCTAATTTTCAGATTTCCCATAATCATTTTTATTAATAAAGACAGGAACGTTCGTGGAGATTTTGGGAATTTTAGTATATTGTTGACATTAAATTTGAGCCAATTCTGAGATTTTTTCTGGATTTTAGTAGAATTTCAGGTTACTCTATCACTAACTCAGCCACTCGAAACTAAATTTCTTCTGCTACACACTAAAGAACAGGCTTATATCTGTCTATTAAAACAATAAAAAATGTGAATATGGTCAAAACTTTTTCAAAAATCGAATTTGAACTTAGCTAATTTTCATGAAATTTTAGGTGGATTAACGAGATTCAGGGGCGCATTAGCCATTCTATCGTCGGTCCGCGCGCTATGATATAGTCTAACACTTAGAATATTTCGCAGCGGCAGATGCAGCTCGACCGTCGTACATGCAACATCGATTATTTTTTGTTTTTAGGCAATTTTTAGGGGGTTTCAGATCCCGGTTGCCTTTATCCCGGTGTTCTTGATCGGTGGCGCCTTCTCGTATGTTTAGCTCCGCCGCGTCAGCGGCTCTGAGCACGAAAAACCGCCCGGAGATGCGGAGCATCGGAGGGTAGGTTTTTTGATGCTCACAGCTCTGGCCAAGCCAACGGTTTATTATTTATTACTAATATCCACTAATCACACCCCCATCTATCCGAATTTCAAAGAAAAATTCAAATCGGAGCGAAAAAAATTCACTCGATTTCAAGGGACCGCGGCCGAACTATGTATGTGGAAGCGACCGGGGTCAACCGCATACATTTTGCTACTTCCCCTTCTTTTCAAAAGTCGATATTTTTGTTATTTTGACCATATTCACATTTTTTATTGTTTTAATAGACAGATATAAGCCTGTTCTTTAGTGTGTAGCAGTCGAAATTTTATTTTGACTGGCTGAGTTAGTGATAGAATCCCCGAATTTCATATATTATATCCTAGACTTATTATTTTTTTTTTAAATTTTATGATTTTCTTGTTAGTATTTTATTTGACACTGATTCTGCAAAAGGCCTGACTGTTGAAGTTTATTGGAATGCATCTTTTTCTTCTTCTTCTTCCCAACCGATATTTATCCACTGCTGGATGTAGGCCTGTCCTCACCAAGAGAGAGGGTATGGCCATACCCTACCACGCTGGCCAAGTGTGGGTTAATAGAGGAGCAGCAATCAGTGGCGTCATTTTTAAATTGATCACCATGCGGTCACCCATCCAAGTGAATTCCACTAGCAACCTTTTTTAATGTTCCGTAATCTAACGACCAAAGACATTTGCATTGCTCTAGGAACTTCTATTATATATCATAGACTAATTCTAGGACCGCTACACAACCAATGCAATAGTATGCGATCCAACTAATATAATAGCATGTGATACTTCTCTTCTTATTGTAGGTTATTGAAGGGGGGGAATTTTTAGATATTTTAATTTATCGCTTAAATTTAGTTTGCTGGTTACCAAATGAATTATAAATTTATTGTTTAGTGGTCCTGGGCATGACCTAAAACTGCATCCCTTATTCTTCCCGAAAAGAACAAGCTCGTCATTCTTGATTATTATTCGAACAACAAGCGATTATCCCGAGTTATGATGTCACATTCGACTGTAGGTTCCACAGTGGCGGCTGGTACGGGGAGGGCGACGGGGCCCCACCCTCCAAAAACAAAATAACTTGCAGTAATATTAATATCAACTTCACAACTTACTTATTAAAACATAATAAATTAACGTTAATTTATTGAAGTGAAAAACATAACTTCTATGTGAATAATTGACAAAGAAGTACTATCCCGTTCATTAATGTCTATCTGAATGTCTATAACGCTAAATTGATCCGTCAATCTCACCACCAGTGCGGCCTATAGGCCGCACAACCAATGCAATCACCTTGTTGTGATTCTTGAGAGGCTATATTACAAGAATTTTTTATATTTCAGAACCCACATTAGTAGAACATAATATATAGAATATAATCTCGAGCACCACTGTGAAAAGCTTTGGAGAAATTGTATCTCGGTGTCTTACACCTTTTTTTATTACGTTGGTATATCTTGAATCAATCCGTGCATTTTTCAATCTCGTGTGTACGATTATCGAGTCGAAAGCCTGATAAACTCCAAAATTATACTCTGAGCTCCTCTCTATGAATGATCGAACCGAATAGAGATGATCTTTGTGCCGTAGCCCTTTCTGAAACCAGCTTGCTCTTGAGGCTGGTAGATGTCCGAAATAAACTTGTTGTTAATCGATAGGAAATCGTTTGAGGTTCCATAAAAATCGTTTGACCCCAAAGGTTCTTAACAAAAATTCAATTCTTTAGAACAACTTTTGGAGGGGACTGTAGATATGATTTTATAGGATGTGTATTTTGTAATAAAATAAATACCAATCGATAGAGAACCGTTTGAGTTCAAATGAACTTCAATTTCTATCATTTGAACTCCATAGGTAGAGAAGTTAGAGCGGTTCATAGATGATCAACATCGCTCCGAGCAAGTAGCGCGCAAAATTTTAGTGTTGCTGGTAAGAATTAAAATAGATTTTATTTTTTAACATTTAAAAAGAAAACGAACATCATAGTCGATAAAAATAGTTTGCTAGTCCATAATACTGGTGTAAAGCTTTTCGCGAATTATTTTTAGACGCGAGGAAATTTTAAAAAAATTTTAATAAAACAAAATCTTTTACTTCTAGAATCGTTCAAGCTCAACACTGAGCTTCCATAAAAATCGTTTGTACTCCCATAGGTAAAATAGTTAGAGCGTTTGAACAAATGTGAAATTAAATGACATTTCACCCCCCCCCCCTTATCGTGAATATTTTGATGAAATTAGTGTTAAACGTAAAATAGTTACAGCGTTTGAAAGAGTATGATCCGTGAAACAGGGGGGAGGGTTACCACTTAAAAAAAGTGAAGATGACTTTATTAGGGAAAAAGGTGTGGAGGTAAAAAAATTTGACAAACTATAAGAAACGTACAAGATGCACGTTGGACAGTTGACCTGTCTGAGGATTTTGGCCACAAATGATTAGGTAATTTTTGTTGTGCATAAATTGAAAAATCGGTTGGGTTCGCGATTATAAACCGACTCATGCCGTTGCAATTTTTTGACGCGAATGTAAAGTTGTAACTTATAACCAACACATTAAGTTTTGAAAGACAATAATTTATAAAGAAGGGTAATACCAACATTAAATTGTAAATTTTACTATCATAAATACTAATAATTATAATTTGAGAAAATAGCAAAAAGTTTAGATGGGGTTAAAAATGAATTAATATGTAAATGAAGTAGCGCATATAGTGGGTGCTGAAGCGCTTATATATTTTATAGTCCGATAGATATAAAACCGTTTTTTATTAAATATTCATATTAAAAAAACATAACTGAAATTAGCCAAATGGTAAGTCGTTAAGTGGAAATTAATTCCATACGTTCCCCGTTCGTGACATTTTCGTCAATAAAATATTTGTGAATAAATAAATTTGTTGGTTATTTTCTTACAGAAAATTAAATTTGCTAGAATTTGTTGAAAATATGTTTTTATGCACACAAATGTTTTAATCCATAACTCAAAGTATATTTGCCATAACATATATTGGCAGACTTTACAATGGCTGGGGCAACAGAAGCGGGAATAAGTCACACAGTTAATACGTTCTGTGACAGTTTAAAGTGCTTCGTTCGGTTACAACCCTGTAAAAAGGCAACAACGACTTTCTCGGATTATGCTTCAGTCACGAGCACCATCAACTGTTGCGATCGTATAAATTTTAAAATTTATACTTAACCGACAAACCGCATATAATTTATTTGGCGAGAAGAAACTATGGATAATCGAAGTTCACTCTTAATGCAACAAAGTATATTTCAAAACGTACGGTAGCGACAGTGGCCACCGCAATCAACTATCACAACAGAACATAACCTTAAGCTTTTATTTTCGTAAGAATTTTCTTTTTCTCATCTAACATCATCAATCTCTGCCTAAATGTAATTGACAGATAGGAACTTTGTTATTTTAATCTTCTTTTCGTTTCTTCATTTTGAGCGTGATAACGGGAGGTGTTGACTTATGCAAGTAGATACTAAGAAAGAGATTCATACTAACAACGACACAGGGAGCAGGAATAATAGAAATAATCATCCAAAAAACTAGGGCTAAATATAAGGATGTTCAAGTTTGAAAATAAATTGGCAAGGAGCTTTCACAAAGATAGCGAGAATTTAGCATCTCGCATTAAGCGTTTATAAAATTAATTACATCTAATAAGACACGCTTAGCATTTACAAAAGGAAAATGATAAAAAAAGCTGTGCTTTGCATAAGGGTACAAACGCGTCTCCCCAAAAGTTGTAAAATATAATGTCACAATGAAAGGTTATCGCGACATAGGTGATTGGACATATGAAAGGTTACTTCGATTACCTATGTGACATTTGTAAAGGTCAGTGCCAGTATGAAGATGAATTGTATGTGGATTGTCACACAACCAATTAGCGTTCATCTTACCTAAGATCTAAACCAACCACCCTAAAAATTATTTTTCTCATTAACCAAGAGACTTGGATAATTACTTTTTAATACTTGTTAATTATTTTTAGTCTTTCATCTTTTATGAATGTAAATACGAAAGTGTAATTTGTGTCAAATGAGGATTACAATTCCATTACAGCGAAGGGTAGGTGAAATTAGTGAAATACAGAAACTAATAACGCACCATTAAAACATAAGCACACGGTAGATTAGTAATTAATAGCATTGCGCACCCTCATGGTTCGTCATATGGTCTTATTATGGAGTTACATTATGTCAGTCTGGCGGGCGGGCTTTTTAGGTTATACGGGAAAAAAATGTTCTAGAACACCTCTAAATCAGGGAGCGATGTATGTTTAAACTGCTTGAGAAATGGGCACATTAGCACTTCAAACAAAATTAATAACGCTATTTTATGGTTATACCATTTTATTGGTGAAGGATCGAAACAGATGGTTGCACGCTGTTTAGTCGCGATGTCTACAAGTTTAGAATTTTAAGAGAGGGGTCCCGATTATTAGAAAAATCCTCTTTTAAACTAGGAGATCGTAAACTAACAGATTTTAAATATTAGGGACTAGGGGCCATATGGACGGTGGTTGTTGTCGGCGCGCCGCGTCGTTTCGTTTCCCTTGTTGCATTATTATAAATTTCTATCGCGGTGATTTGTATAAAGTTCACGTTAGCGGGTGGAATTGGGTAATCCCGGGTGCAGTAATTGCGGAAACCGAACGTCTCTGATAATGGCAGAGATTGGTGATTTGAGCAGTATCGTAACTTACTACTTAATTTCTATTAATCCCCTTCAACCGTCAAGCCTAACTACCCCGTTATATCCTTTGAACACAAAAATTAAAAATTGTCGCGTTGTAAATTGAACAAAAGACGTACATAACCGTTTAGGTGGCAATTTAGACACAAAGGGGAACTGAACGCACGCAAACGCATCCTTGTCATCGCATTGCTTTTAACAACTAGAATCCGTGCCTCAGGTGGCTCTCAAGAGGACAATCTAACTCCTTTAGCAAACCAAAACCAAATTAACAGCCCCGCTTAAAACGAATACAATTTATTTATCTTTACAATTAACATATTAAAATATTCAAGAGCGCTAATTACATACATAACCTCAAAAGTATCTTTTTGGCCGATGAATAATTTAAGGGCTTTTATTGCAAAATTTATAAAAGTTTTAGTGGTTTCGTTTACACTGATCATGAAACCGTGTTCGATATAATAGATCCTATTATATTTTTAAAGCTCTTTTGATGTGTAATTACGGTGTAATTGATTGCCGCAGTTGTAGGTAATGACCGCCTAAAAAGTATAATGACGGCGTTAATGGAAATTTGCGCTGATATGAATATTGATAACTTCCATGTATAGTACATTTACCAGGTTAGAAGCCTATTATGATCTGTTTAAAATACATGTGTTAATATAGGCAGTCCATTGTGTTTCGTCGCGTGAGGGTTCCTTTAGCATGTTGCGTAAAACAAGGGAGTATTTTACAAAACAAAAGCTTGTCCACGAAATCAGATATCTCAAACATTGGTATCTGTCAGATAACGTCGAAACGCGAGATGACCGCATGACAGAAGGATCGCATGTCCTTGTTAAAGTGCTCATCGCAATATACGTAGGTACCTGTATTCTTCAATCAAAATGTAATCTGAAACTACGGACTTCAGGATCGAAAACCAATCGCTCGTATCAAAAATAATGATACGTTGTTATAGGGATTCCTTAATATTGAAGTAAACAACTTGTATGAAAAGCTCGAACCTTTTGTGTCCCGTTAATATCCAACAAATTGACACACATACATGCGGCGAACGTTGGTGACCGGCAGCGATGCGGTCAGTGGTCAGTTAACTTCACAAGGGCGGAAGGGGTACCCGATCCGGATGACTATGACAAGCGCACACTTAAGGGATGCTTCTCGAATCGCAAATAATTGTTTGTTTTCTCACGCTCTGCTTGATACACTAATTGATGTGCTGTATTAAAGTGCACTCGTGTGCAATCACTTTCCGCTCCTTCTAAGTTCATCCCTTCATTAAAGTCATTGTACGAGGTAAAACAGGGAATCTCGCTAAAATTCCAATTACTTCCCTCAACCGATATGATATGCTTTCCCAAAATTGCTTTTCGTTAATTGTATGTCAATTTACTTTTAAGGTTTGCTCCGTCCGTTCCACCTTTCCAAAATTATTTCCCAAAATTATTTTTCAAATTAGTTACTGAAATTTGATCCGTTCATCTTCAACAATGGAACAAGAGAGAAGGTTTGCTGTGAGAATAATAACTGATGTCGTCAGTATTTGAAAACTAAAAACCCAATCACTCCCGTCCCGTTTGGGGTTCGCCAAGTCCAACTTGCTTATTGATTTGGTGGTAATACGACACAAAAAGAAAAATTGTATTATAAAATTTGATCCTGGTGTGGCGTGACGATTGTTCTTTTTGATGGCAGTTTCGCTATAGATAGCACGTGGAATCCATTAGTTGACTCCCCGAGAAAGCATATATTTGACTTATGCTGGTCATCGCCATTGCCAATTATTATTTGAATACGCCATTGCCCGCATTACTGTGTTACTTGTGCACATGCAAATGAGGAGCGCATCGGGGCTCGGACGGTCAGTACGACATCCAGAAATTAATATTCGTTCGTTTGATTAATCATCAAAAACGATAGAAGGGTTCTCAAAGACTACCGCGGTTAAGCGTTTGGTCATCCGGGCTCACCATTATATTCAGATAAAATCTTTTCATTATTAAATTTTTAACAAAGCTTAAACACACTTAGAAGGTAATAAATAACATCAAAATTTCTTTATTTAAAAATTAGTGTACAATTTAAAAATTTTAAATTAAATAATACGCAAGAATTTTTTTAAATTATTACCATTATAAATTTGACATCACGCTTGCCATTCTTTCCAGGGTAGGTAATCATGCAGTAGTTCCCACTTTTACAATTTTTATGCCATTTTATTCTTACACACTTATATGGACTCGCTAATTCTATACATTTAATCATTTATGTTCTAACTAATGCATACTCCACAAATTATATGAATACAAACAAATAGTTAATTTGCATATGGAATTTTTAGCTTTATAAGTAATTTATTATTTTAATTATAGAATTGCAGTTGAGGGATAGGTCATTGTAATCTAAAAGGTGATTCAATTGGAGGTAACAATTTAGATCTTAAATAAAACACATTGGTTTTTCATAATTTGCTGAAATTTTTATTTTGGAGATTGCTTTTCAGCATATTTGTTGTAACCTTGGACAACTTTGTAGGATTGCCCATTTTTGGGCTACACTGTGTATGCACTCTCGTGTATGTATATTGTGGCTTGTGGAATCAAAAAAATTACGGGCTTTAGTTTTGGACTACTGATATAAATGCATAAGTTTAGGTATTGATACAGTCAACCCTCCCATAACGCGTAAGTTGTCAAAGTGACATTTGTGTTCAAAAAGGTTTGACATTTAATCATGAATAAATTAACACTTGAACAACGCTACCAAATTGTGGAAATTTATTTTCAAAGTCAGAATTCCGTTCGCGAAACTTACAGAGCTCTTCGCCCATTTTATGGTCGACATAATCGACCTTCTGAGCAGGCTATTGGTACGGTTATGGATAAATTTCGTACCACTTCTTCATTGCATGATGTAAGACCACCAACAAGACAAAGAAATGTGCGTACCGTAGGAACTATCGCTTCTGTGAGTGAAAGTGTGCAAGAGAACCCAAACATTTCAATTCGCCATCGTGCTTAACAACTTGGGCTTTGTCCGTCCACTACTTGGAAAATTTTACATCAAGATCTTGGTTTACATCCTTACAAGATCCAGTTGGTTCAAGAATTGAAGCCTAATGATCATCGATTGCGTCATGCGTTCGCAGATTGGACTCACAACCAATTGGAAATGGATCCATTTTTTTACCGCCAAATTGTCTTCCGTAACGAGGCACATTTCTGGTTGAATGGGTATGTGAACAAGCAAAATAGCCGTATATGGACTGAGACCAATCCGGAACATTATCTTGAAACTCCATTGCATCCATTAAAATTGACTGGTGTGGAATACACGCCAACGGCATCTTCGGTCCATATTTCTTTCGAAATGAGGAACCAGCTACCGTTACGGTGAATGGTGTGAGATATCGACACATGCTCAGTACATTTTTGTTTCCAAAAATCCAAGAGTTAAACATCGACAACTTATGGTTCCAACTGGATGGTGCTACGTACCACACAGCCACCGAAGCCATCGATTTATTGAAAGGACAATTTGGTGACAACATTATTTCAAGAAATGGTCCTATCAATTGGCTTCCAAGATCGTGTGATTTGATGTCTCCAGATTATTTTCTTTAGGGGTATGTTAAATCTATGGTTTATGCTAACAAACCAACAACTCCGGAAGCATTGGAGGTCAATATTCGGCAAGCCATTTACGAAATAAGGCCAGAAATATTGGAAAAAGTGGTAAAAAATTGGACCGATTAGTCGTGGTGGTCACATGCCGGAAATCATTTTCAAATCATAAATGGCATTAAATTTACTTTAATAAAAAAAATGATTAAAAAAACATTCCATCAATTTTTTAATTTTTTAATTTCAATTTGAAGTTCTCAAGCAGCTAATAAACACCCTATATATAACGCGGTACGAATAATCTGATTTGTATTAATTCTGAGTGTCGCCCAGAAACCTTTAATTTTCTTTTAGTTCTTTCCTAGGAACGTATTTAAGCAAAATCTTACGCAATTTCGTACTATGCCGTGGCACTTTTATTTTAATTATTTGCTTATTGTTTGGATCGTAATAATTATTATTGATAATTTTAATAATTTCTTCAGTCTCTGCTGTCCTATTTTGGGAACAGTTTTATAGTACGTAATTTTGCTGCCGCCTCCCCCCCCCCCCTCCCATTGCAAATTTTTTAATAAAATTAGTGGCAATCATTTGAACTTCGCATTGAGCTTCTCTTCCTGTTGTTAAGCTTCAAAGGTTTTCAATAAACTTCAATTGTTTTGAACAATTTTGAAAGGAGTTGTAGAATGCCCTCCCTCCTCCAATCCTTCAATCGTAATTTTAAAATAAAATTTTAATAAAAAGTTACGGTGAGTTTTAAAGATTGCAGAGTTGTAAAATTATCATCGCTCCGAGCAGGTAGCGCGTAGAATTTTAATATTCCTGATAATAATTAAAATAGTTTTTATCCTTTAATATTAAAAAGAAAACAATCATCACCGTCGATAAATATAATTGGACGTAGGTCAGCTCGGCAAATGGTCAGATATTTAATCCAGGTCCAAATTTTCTACCTGAAATACATAGCCCAACTCGGCAAAGTACCTTTAGATTACCTGCTGCATATTATGCTAATTTTAAAATCAGTTGAAGAACTTGAAGGCTATGGAAGTTATTCAAAGTCAACGTGGCCGTGATTTGGTGTAGTAAACAAAGTAATAAATTTTGGCTTGGCCAGAACTGTGAGCATCAAAAAACCTACCCTCCGATGCTCCGCATCTCCGGGCGGTTTTTCGTGCTCCGAGCCGCTACGCGGCGGGCGCTAAACATACGAGAGGCGCGACAGATCAAGGAAACCGGGATAAATGCAACCGGGATGTGAGAGACCCTCGAAATAGCATTATTCAGCGCGTTTGCCGAGCTGACCCATAATTAAAACGGCCTCTGGTTTTCATTTGCCCAGTTGACCGGTAGGATTAACCTATCCCTTGTACCTTTTGCCGAGTTGACCTCCTCCGATGGGCGGAGGTAAATGTGCCACCAATAATGTTATTCTACCTGCTACGAATTTAGGATATTAAAAGTACACAGGTATTTGTGCCACCGGAGAAAACGGTATCTACCTGATGCATCTCCTACATGTAACATCGATTATTTTTGATTTTACACGATTTTTTGGGGGTGAAACGTAATAGTTTACTGCCCCATACCGCAACTATACTTTTTAATGCTATTTCGAGGGTCTCTCACATCCCGGTTTCATTTATCCCGGTTTTATTGATGTGTGGCGCCTTCTCGTATGTTTAGCCTAGTAACCAGAGTCAAAACCGCCCTGGAGGGGTGCAACGCGGAGCGGAGCGCAGCGGCGCCCCGTAAGGGTAGGTTTTGACGATGGATTAACCTCCTTATCGAATGTACACCCCAAAATTCGAAGGCAAAAAAAAATTAAATTTTTTCACTGTTAGTGGCACAAATACCTGTGTTTATTTAAAGAACCCTTTTGGTCGGTGGCACATTTACCGGTACCCTTTTCTGGTCAGGTACATTTGGTGGCACATTTACCTACGCCCACTCCGATATAATTTGCTAGTACACAGCAGTAGTGCAGTGGCTTGATGTGATCGCTGCTTGAATTACAGCGCGAAAATTCCGGACTTGAATTATGAACTTCACAAAATTTCTTAGTACAGCTCTTCGGTGAACATCGACACGCTATGGATATCTATCTTACCAAAAATTAAAATCAGAAAACATCTAAAACTAACAAGTTTGCTATGCGGGGGGGAGGGTTATTTATTTATTAATTTTTCCATTCAAATTCGTACTTGACCAATTTTTGGGCTATTTTGAAAACAATTTGGAATTAAAATTTATTTAGATTTTAACCTGTTAATTTTATTCTATAAAAGAACATATTGTTTAATAAAATGAATAAATTTTGCCACAGGCGATTTTTTAGAAAAATAAAAGTTAAATGATTGACCTTTCCAATCTTTATAAGGGCGTCTTTGTGAGTATACCGTTTTCATTGAAACCCCAAATTATGTTCATCGGTTTTATAGTACAAAGTAGAAAATGAAATTAGTCCTGTGAAATCCTATCCCTTTCATCCCGCGGCTACAAACATCATCTTGTTAGTAGGCTTCCGTCTTGATGCCAAACGTAATCAAATAAGTAGGATTCAATTTTTGAGCGCAATATCAATGATGGACTGTAGTTCGTTCCGACTCGTTTTAGTTCAACATAATATTTATGTTGACTTTCTAGTATATCTGTTATATTTAATTTGTTTTTCTTTGTATTTTTCTTATTTTAAATTTTCTACTTAAAAATTGAATATTATATTAATTTGTGATAAGATTAATAGCCTGGTGCACAAATATTGTCCGGGAGCTCGTCTTTAACCATACTCATACCTTCCCAACCAAAGAGGGAGTTCAAAAAATAACTAGAATACAAAAAAAGTTAAATCATTCACGGGTCATAGTGAAGTCATACTAATTATTATATGACTGTATGCAGCGTCGCGCCGCGTGGCTGTTATCGCGTTAGGTAATACCTGTATATAATGGTCACAACCGCAAAGTATTATACAGTATCTTGTACCCTTATCAAGGTGTACGGATGTCTAAGAATTTGATTTATGACGTGATTATAATCAGTGATGAGCAGCGACGTAACGCAATGTAAATACCCGTTGATTTTAGATTACGAGAGTCAAGTAAGGTTGGTAGCGGCATTCACTTGGATAGATGACCGTGGGTGACCAATTTAAAAAGAACACCGATTTGATCATAGTACTGCTTATCAACAACTAGTCATCAAGCTGCAATCTTCTAAGAACGTACAGACATCCAATAACGGGAGCCTCCCGCTTCCACCCTCAGTATCATCGTAAGGGTATCCTCACCTTCTTTCGAACCATTTTATTACTTTGCAATTTTTTATAGGTTCAAGAACGTGACAAAATCAATGCTCGTCAACCCGCACGCCAGATGAAGGAGACATCGTTGAATATGCACACCTTTGCATTATCTACAGTATGCAGGCAATGATGATTATGGCCGAACATCACTCAATACAATCTAGGAATTCTTGATGACATTAAGTACTTCTTCTGACATAACAACAGGATTGCTATTAAGATACTGCAACCCCGAGCGGACAGCAACAGTCCGGGGGCTGTCACCGCGGGACTGAAATTGTATGTATGTACAAGCCTTAGGTAGTGATGGTATTCGAATGTTGTCCAACGACAGTAATTTTAATCATCGATTTCCATAGGTAACACTCCGAATATTCATCATTTCCCGAGGTTTGCTTGAGGAATTACAGCCGGGTGGGAACTGATAAATATTCGGAGTTTTGCCTTTTGAAAGTCTTCTAGAATTCGTCATTTTAATGACTGTCGTCGGGGCAACAATCGAATATTATCACTGACTTAGGACAATGAAATTACGACAGTTAGTTTTACCAGCAAATCGGGCAAAATGACAGTCAACGGGCAATAACCGGAATATTTATCATTTCTTTAATATCTGTTACGTACAATTACAACCGAAGACGGTAACAGCCTGGGACTGTTACTACGAGGCTGTAATTCACCATTTGGTCATTTAGTCTAATTTCGCAGGGGGATTTAGCCCTCGATGTAACAAAGAGATGCTCAAAATGAAAAATGAGAATACACTATTCAAATACTGTCAGTTCACTAATCATACATATAAAATGCCAGCTCGCTCCTGCTCCAGCGTGTCATTTTTTTGGTTCGGATCAACGTATCAACGTATCAACGGATTAACGTATCAACGGATCAACGTATCAACGTATCACTGTGCGCTATATAGGTACGTGGTGTGAGAGTTACCTTCATTGAAAATAACTTCACAACTTCAGAAACTTCTAAAGCGAAAATGTCCGAAATGGAGGATATTCAAGTAGTTACTCTTTGTTCCCCACATGTTCCTGCTGCTGCTCGAAAATGTGTTAAAAGAAAATCTGATGAGGAAGTAGCCGCCCAGCAGGAAACAGTAAAACGACGGAAGGCGGAGCGAGAAAAAACCCGTCGTAAAAATATGAGTGATGTCCAAAAAGAATGTTTTTGGAATCGTAATCGTGTGGAAAATATGACTCCTGGGCAAATTGAACAAAATCGCAAACGAAAGCAAATTGCCAATATGACGTCAGAACAAATTACTCAACTCCGCGAAAGAAATCAAATTGCCAACATGACGTCAGAACAAATTGAACAAAATCGCAAACGAAAGCAAATTGCCAACATGACCCCTTCGCAAATATTACATCGTTCACGTAGTCATGCAATTCGCCGACAAGATCCACGAAGTAAAAACGCAGCTGTTCTTGAAGTAGGTAACGTTGTAGAACCAAATGTCGACGTTCATAACTGTGGTTTTATGGACAATATTTGCGAATTTTGCAGTTCAAAGCATTTTTCAGCAGAGCGGCCGTCTGACAAACTTTTTACGACATGCTGTCAGAAAGGCAAAGTCACCTTAGAAGCTATAAGATCAGCCCCAGTTATTGAACAGTTATTGAAAGGACTGCATCAATATTGGAAAAATTTCATAGAAAATATAAGATCGATAAATAGTGCTTTAGCGTTTGCGTCAATGGGAGCTAACATTATTCCGCCTCCTGGATACGGACCCTGTTGTTTCCGAATTAACGGACAAATTTACCATCGAGCAGGAGCTTTGCACCCGGCAGATGGAAACCAACGCAAGTTTGCTCAACTATATATATTGGACCCGGATGAGGCTGCTGATCAAAGGATGACAATTAAGGGAAACGATCGGTGCGATCCAAGTCTGATGCGAGAGTTAAGCACTTTCATGTCTCAGAATAATCCTTTTTCTGCCGCATGCAAAATGCTTTATGAAGTGGAACAAGAAAGCATCGCTCTACATGGCGTTGAGCCAGCAACAGTTACCATGGCAATTATCCAAGACCGTAAATCCGATATTAGACGATACAATGCTCCAACAAGAAATGAAGTAGCTGTCATTTTTCAAAATGCCGACGGCGAACCTCCTCTCGAAAGGGACTTACTGATCCATTGTCGTTCAAATCAAAATGGTTCCAATAACCGAATGACCGAGAGGGTTTGTATTTTAGATCCAAACCTAGAATCATTGGTGTATCCTTTATTTTATCCCTTTGGAGATCAAAGCTGGGGAATTCATATTCCTCTTGGAAGAAGACCGACAGCCCTGAGAAACATTTCTACTAGCCCAAGAACACGGGTTTCTCAATTGCAGTATTATGATGGCTATAGGTTATCAATTCGTAACGACTTCAATCCTTTTCTCTCTGCCGGTAAGCTGACTCAGCAATATTTAGTTGATGCTTACGTTAAAACTGAAGCAAATCGTCTTAATTAAATAAGGCAAAATCAGCAGAAATTAAGGACTGAAAAATATACCGGACTGATGGATCACCTGAATAGTGCAGCGGCAGCACAAGGTTTGCTTCCGGGAAGAGCTGTCATTTTACCGTCATCTTTCCAAGGTAGTCCGAGAAATATGGCACAAAACTATCAGGATGCAATGGCTATTGTACAAAAATACGGAAAGCCAGATTATTTTATTACTATGACGTGCAACCCAAAATGTCAAGAAATATTAAATAACTTGGAACCTGGCCAATCTGCAGAATTTCGACCAGACTTAGTGGCACGAGTTTTCAAGTTGAAATTGGATAAACTGGTAAGCGACATAACAAAAAAACATGTACTTGGAACTCCAACAGCAATTGTACATGTAATTGAATTTCAAAAACGTGGTTTGCCCCACGCTCATATTTTGCTAATTGTCAAAGAAGAAGATAAGCCCAGGGATTCTAATGCCATCGATGAAGTTATTTCAGCAGAAATACCCAATGTTGTAACATTCCCAAGGTTGCATGCAATTGTGACGAAACACATGGTTCATGTACCGTGTGGAGCAGAAAACTTAAATTCCCCCTGTATGGTTGACAGAAAATGTTCGAAGGAATTTCCTAAAGATTTCCAAGATGAAACATTGGCAAATGCAGGCGGGTATCCTAAATATCGCCACCGAAACAATGGCAGCGAAATGATTGGCAATGGAAAGAGAATTAGTAATTCCTGGATTGCTCCATACAATCCATATTTAAGTATGAAATTTAATTGCCATATTAATGTTGAAAGTTGTGCCTCCGTCAAAAGTGTGAAATATCTTTTCAAATACGTGTACAAAGGACATGACCGTGCTAATGTTGCAATTGAAGAGCACAATACTTTACATCATGATGAACTTCACACTTTTATGGATTCTAGGTACGTTAGTGCAGAGGCAGCATGGAGACTCTTTGCGTTTAAAATGCACGACCAATCTCATACTATCGTGCGACTTCAAGTTCATCTTCCTAATGAACAAAGTGTATATTTCACCGAAGACAATATGGAGGCCGTTGCAGAAATGAAAGCCACACGCGATACTAACCTGACTGCATGGTTTAAATTAAATCAGGAAGATGAAAATGCTCGAAATCATTTATACATCGACATTCCACAAGATTATGTATTTGACGAGAAAGTACGTAAGTGGAAGCTTCGACGAAGGGGCAAGGAAAAAACGATTGGGCGTATGTACACCGTAAGTTTGAACGCAGACCCTGAGCGATTTTGTTTACGAGTCCTCTTGCTACATATCCCTGGAGCTATTTCATTTGAAGATTTGAAAACCGTTGACGGTGTTGTATATTCGGATTTTATGAAAGCCGCTCAAAAACGAGGACTATTTAACAGTGAGCAAATTTGGGACGATACCCTATCTGAGGCAGTGGCCGAAGAAATGCCCCGACAATTAAGACAACTGTTCGGTTATCTTTGTGTCCTTGCTGTACCACCAAATGTACCCGAACTTTTTGCCAAGTACAAGGAAAATCTTTGTGAGGATTTTGTAAAGCAGCATAATAGTCATTTGGATGACTGTACTAATTGTGAGAATTTAGCCCTAAAAGAAATTCAAGATGTGTTTATCGTTCACGGTAAAAAATGTGCGGACTTTGGACTCCCCACTCCTCCGGCCAATCTATGCGTTCCTTTTGCAACTGCCTATAATACCCAGCAAGAAAGAGAAAAAAGTGAAAGAATGAAGTCGTTACTGAATCCACAACGGAAG
The DNA here is from genome assembly GCA_932274525.1 of Podabrus alpinus. Classification (NCBI taxonomy): domain Eukaryota; kingdom Metazoa; phylum Arthropoda; class Insecta; order Coleoptera; family Cantharidae; genus Podabrus; species Podabrus alpinus. Next base: position 87,713,269 of record OW026455.1, on the reverse strand, counting down.
GTAGCATACGATGAAATAATTTCTGCCGTTCAAGATGACGAAAGAGAAAGCAGGTACTTTTTTCTTGATGGCCCAGGTGGCAGTGGTAAAACATTCATGTACAGATTACTCCTCAGTACTATACGAGGAGAAGGAAATATTGCACTGGCTACAGCATCAACAGGTGTTGCTGCAAATCTCCTTGATGGTGGCAGGACATACCATTCCCAATTTAAAATACCCGTTCCTGTATTTGAAAATTCCACTTCGAAAATGACGATGACCAGCACCGATGGCGAGCTTATTAGGAAAGCCAAAATTTTAATCTTGGATGAAGCTACAATGGCCCCGAATAACGCACTAAATTGTATTGACAAACTCCTTCAAGAGATCATGAAAAACACCAAAGCTTTTGGAGGTAAAGTTTTAATTCTTGGTGGTGTTTTCAGACAAACTCTTGCTGTCGTACCTCATGAAAAGAGGTCAGCAATTATTCATTCAAGCATTAAATTTAATGATCTGTGGAGTAAATTTAAAGTATTGAAATTAAGTCAAAATGTCCGGTCCGTTGATTCCGCATTCAGTGATTGGCTGATAAAGTTGGGCAACGGGGAGCTTACAAATGACAAGGGTCTGTCTGAAGAGATAATTGAGATTCCGCATAATTGTATATGCGAAACTTCCCTTATCCAAGAAATTTTTGGAGAAAGCTTTAATGCTGCTGATGTAAAAAATATTCCAAAATGGCAGTACTTTGCCCAAAAAATACTGACGTTGACGCATAAACGAGCAAGTTTTGGACCTTTTAGACGGCAGCATGTTAACTTATCTAAGTAGTGATTCCATTGACGACAGTGATGATAACGATAGGGAAAACTATCCGATGGAATTGTTGAATAAACAAACGCCCTCAGGGATGCCAGTACACAGAATGCACTTGAAGGTTGGAAGTGTGATTATGTTGCTCAGGAATTTGAATACTAAACGTGGTCTTTGTAATGGGACGCGCTTAACTGTTCAATCGTTAAAGCCCAATCTAATCGTCACTGAAGTTTTGACAGGAACTGCTAAAAAGGAAACTGTTTTTATTCCGCGCATAGATTTAGTCCCAACAAGTACAGACTTGCCATTTGTTTTAAAACGGCGACTTGCCTTTTCCATGACGATCAACAAGGCTCAGGGACAGACGTTAGAAAAAGTAGGAATATATATATGCCTGAACCGGTGTTTAGCCACGGTCATCTCTATGTAGCAATGTCAAGAGTACGGAAATCTGAAGATAAAAATAGTTGATGGAAAAGAACAAGGGAAATTGATTGGAGGTTCACAGGCAGTGTACACGAAAAATATTGTGTACAAGGAAGTACTAACGCAGTAGGCAGTGCTTAAGATTTTATTTGCTACAATAATTGTTTCTTAACTAACAAATAAAAAAAATTAAAATTAACGTTTCTACGCGAGGATGAACAATTAAAATTGGCAATATTAGGAAACAATGTTGTTTTTATTTAGATCATTAAAATAGAGACCCACCGGCACCGTCTAGCTGCCCGTCCGTAGACGGGCTTTCCAGCTAGTATACAATAACAGTCACAGAGATCCACCGTTTGGGCGAGGCATTGAATTGATGTTTATCCTAAAATTTAGGCAATTGCCAACAATCGTTTATCAAAATCTTGAGCCCCAACTTAGAACTGAACTCTATTTTGTCTCTAGGGCGGATCCTTACCAAAGGATCCTGGAGAAAGATAATCAGATCATGCCCAATGACAGTCATTTTATGCATCCATTTCCTGAGGTTCATTTGTTGAATTGCAGTCTCGCGGTAACAGTCCCGGGCTGTTAGAGTCCTCACATGATTGTAATTTATAGGTTTGTTGTAAATTTATAAGCTTGGTTGGGATGTATAAATAGGCAAGCAAAGGTGGCCAATTCTAACGATGTGTACCGCAACTGTGGCTGGTTCACGTTGCTGTCAACCAAAATTTACTATCCTATCCCTGCTTGGACAACTATGAAGTAGATAAAGTATGAAAAGATAAATGAATTTTACGTATGGCCACATCATCCCTGATTGAAGCGGAAGACCAATCAATAATGGCTTTTACTAGAAAGTCACAGGGATCGACTAGTTTTATTATTAATCTAAAACTCAGGCCCGGCTCAAAAATATTTTTGACTATGGGCTAATGGGAAGAGTTGCGCCCACCAAGACCGCCGAATTTGACTAGTACAAAATTTTTATAAGTGGACGTTGGAAAAAATAAGCAATACATTTCAAAAGTCTTTTTAAATTGCGCAGTTTTGACGCTGGAAGCATCAAGGTACAGATTTTGATTTTTTCATTTTTATTCGCGACTTTGAAAGTCTTTCATGTCCAAACTGATTCTAGGAATTATGTTCGCCAGTATTTGTTCGACAAACACTTAATCGACAGCATTTGTTCGACACGGAATTTTATTCGACATGCATTTGTTCGACTACACATTTATGCGAATAAGCATTTGTTCGACATGGAATTTTATTCGACATACATTTGTTCGACTCAACATTTATGCGAATAAGCATTTGTTCGACATAATTAGGCTGGCATCGTGGTTTCCAATATCAAATGTCGGCCGAACATCCTAACATATGGAAGTTTGTGACTGCTATAAAACGCGAGCAAAGTTTAAATGAGCTTCGAATTGAACAGTACCTTGGTGGTCATAATCCACCTCGTATAAAAAAAAATATAAAGATAATGCCGAGAGACTTGCTCGTGTTGTGAGCAATTTTATGCCGAATGAAAACGAAACTCAGTATTTGCGAGGCGTGGCTCACAATATAGCATTTTAAATTTCAAGGCATATAATGTTAGGTTAGGTACTCATAAGAACATCAAATAAAAATTATAATTTATAAATAAAATAAATATAAAAACTATAAACAATGATCATTTTTTGAACAATCACATAAATAAATCACGATTTTAATTTCTAAAATTGTATACAGTGTACCCATGGCATTGTAATTAACTTTACGCGGAGATTTACTTGTTTTTAATTGGTTTTCTAAAGAAATATCAAAAACTAACACTAACCTAACGGCAGATCCACCTCTTCGCGGCAGATCCACCTCTTTGCGGCAGATTTAACTTTACGCGGAGATTTGTTGTTTTTAATGTCGAACAAATGCATGTCGAATAAAATTCCATGTCGAACAAATTCTTATTCGCATAAATGTGTAGTCAAACAAATGCATGTCGAATAAAATTCCGTGTCGAACAAATGCTGTCGATTAAGTGTTTGTCGAACAAATACTGGCAAACAAAATTTCGGATACGGTCCAAACTATTACATATACAAAGATGCTGTCAAGTACTTTTTGTAGGAAAAACTTACAAATTCCTTCCAAAATTCCAAGAACCTCCAAGTTCGTAATATCGTATATTATATTGATTTTCTTATTTGTTACAGTTCTTGCAGCAGATGTCTTGTCTGCAATCAGACATGAAATCGGCATATTGTTCTCATTCGTCAGATTGATGAATCGACTGAACGTAAAGAGACATGGCATGGTTCCAGACACATACGAATCCAATTATGTTATGTTGAAAGTTCACATTAACATTCGGTTAATTATTTAGTTACCATCAAGCTAAAAAAGTTCCAGTGCGGCCTTTACGCCGCAGAACCATGGCAATCCACTACAAGCTTGTCTTATCTAGAATCAGAATCAAGAAATACTGTCATTCCTTAACGTACTTAGAATTAATTAATGTTATAGTTATGAACCTGAAACCGATCCGGTGCGGCCTTCAGGCCCCAAAACCGTTGTAATAACTCGCTATTAGAACCTTCTTCAGAAAGAAGCAAAAAATACCGAAAGGGCACAAGAACATATCGATAGTAGGCTGGCGTGGTTTTTCCCATTGCAGTCGAACGTAGAACAAAGACCCGAAAGGGCGAAATAATAAGGATATGACACAACATCGCAGGTTGGCAACTGCAGAAATACCGAGAGGTGAATCCGGCCGTCACCGGGGAGGGGGGTTTAGTGAATAAGAATCTCACACTACCATCCCAGATTGGGGTGGTGCTTATGAAGGTTTCCCCTTCTCTCCACTGGGAAAAAAAAATTGTCAGATATTACGCCAAATGAAATATTATAAAAAAATTAATCGAACATTCTCTATTTTTTTTTTAGATATTTTTGTACACCAAGCGTTCCGCAAAGTTTTAAATATTATGAAAGGCTTCCGTGATCAAAACGTTTGGAAAACATTGTAAGAATTTTCCGTAAAACTTAAATTAAGGAAGTTACTTCAAGGCGAAAAACTACGTTAGCAGAACTAAAATCCTCAGTTGCTTCCCTAGAAGTTTGAAATACGAGGGGTAATTTTTGTTAACTTTATTATTTAAATTGTAAGAGTACGGTTTGGCGCCCCCTGAAAGAAAACGTCTCGGCCGAAGTCCATCCTGAAACTTAATAATTAAAATCTTCTTCTTCTTCACTTCTCGGATTAGGCCTTATGGCCCATTACGGTGCCCATCTCTTCCTCGGTCGTCCGACACTACTTCTCCCTTTTTCATTATAGAGTCTTATTTGTGCTGGTATTCTTTCTTCCTTCATTCTGGCCAGATGTTGCGACCATTTGCTTTTATTTTCCTTTAGTTTGTCTCCAATACTGAAGATTCCCAGCTCCTCTCTAATCTCGACGTTTCTCAATCTGTCCTCTCTCGCGCATCCCTTCATAGCTCTCAAAAATCTCATCTCCGCCGCTTGGATTAAAATTTCGATTGGAACATATTTTCACACCGAGATCTTTCTAACTGGTAAAAATTATACTTTTTTATGTAAACAAGCATCCAACTCAAAGGACCAAATTTATGTTTTCTCGCGTTCTTAACTATAGAAAGTACAGGGTTACTCAAGATATTATTGAAAAAAAAATTTCCGCGTATTTCGTAGGTTACTTGCGAGGTCAAAGGCCGAGTTAATTATAACAGCCACAGACCGCCAAATTTGCAACCGGTAAACCACTTTAATATCATTAACGCATTTCAGGAAGTTCATAACTACGAAACGATCTAACATGAGCAGATCAAAAAACTCTCAGTAACTGAATAATTTTAACATTTTTAGCTGTCCATTTAAGTTAAGTACACACAAAGTTTCAAGTTGCACTACGTAGTGCAGCGATAAAATATACCTCCACGATGTCTTCGTATTCAAATTTTAATTGCGCCCAACTAAATTCGCTTACTTCCATTTAAACACATGTTAAAAAATAAATCTCAGCTTAGCTTAGCAACCAGTTTCCGTTCACCTGGCTTTTGTTTGTTTTTACTATTTTTGAAGTGAAGACCAGTTTTACAGAATATGGTTCAATGGATCACAGGTTCTACTGCAATTCTGCTGACATACACAAAATGTTTTACCGTAACTTTCTATTGAAAAACGGCATGATGGTCCTGAAAATATTCTAATTTGTTTTTCATTCGTAGCTTCCTTTTCTCATAAATATTAATTTTTTAATGTTTTTAGTGAAGCAAGAAATGAACGTAAAGTGTAAACAATGTAGGTACCTGCTGGTGTTATGCATGGTTTAGCCGTCTAAAAAGACAATGTATGGCTGGTGCGATGTTTACGTTCACATGTGTTGGGTGTTATTAATTTACTTGTATCAGATTTAAAATTAATTATTTTTGTACATAAATAATTTTACCCTTATAGGAAGCTAGTGTCAAATAATGTTGCAAGGAAATAACCGAATAGACTGATTATTTAAAAAATCATGATTGTTTGATATTAATCTTAACATTGCTCACATAAAATAGTTTCCGAAATGATGAGGTAATTTTGACAGGACACGCACACTTAAAAGGCGTGACGGGTATATATGGCAATTTACATAGTTGGGTCACGAATATCTTATTGGTTTCGTGGATTTTAAAAGTGCCGAATTGTATCACCGCAATTATCGGAGACGGTCAAGGAAAGTAGGGTTAGAATATTTTTTTTAATTAGCCAAATGGATGAGTTTAATGTGGCATCGTGGATTACATAGTCGATATTAACGGTTGACAAATTTTTAATCAAGCCTTTTCAATCAGAATTTGTGTGCAGCATTAAACGTTGAATTGTTTAAATGTGAGTGAAATTAAAATGAGGTATGGAATAAGTCGTAAAAATTTAATTTAAAAATTTATATTGTAGGAGTTAGTATGGAAGAAATATGTGACGGACAATAGGCTAGGATTAATAATCCTCGTCGAATCCTACAATATTTTATATATTTTATGCAAACACTGTCAGTGACAGTAATGTTTAACAGAATCGTCTGAAAGGGTAACCACCATCACTAGGGGAATGCGAATTGTCGCTAAGTATCCCATTCGAATCCTAACCGTTCCGAAGTCTATAATCCCCTGCATTACTACCAGCAGTGCTCTATTTTACACGTGTGCCCTATAACACTAGAAAATGCCTTACCAGTGTCACCGAATTCGATTTAAAATTATTACGTCTTTTCCCGACCGCTTCATCTCCTAAGTAATGGTCCTTCCACCAAAATTTTATTATATCGCTAATAACATTATGTCAGAGACACGATTTCTTCGTAACATTAGTTGGTTATTTATCAATGGTTATAATCAACCACACTGTCAAGGATGATTGACTTTCTTGTCATAGGTGTCTCACCTGCCGCTACTTTTACACGCATTCAGATTTTCTTGGCATCGCAATACTTCATTGTGCCGTTCACCTCCTATAGATACAATCATCTGCAATATTAATTACAAGTTATTACAGTGCAAACATAGCAAACGAGGTGCGGTTTGCAATTGCATTATCTTTAATTACTTTTTATTCCAACTTTAGACGTAATTGTAACTGTGTGGAAAAATAATGGCGAAAGGACCAACAACATGCCAAGCGTGCGATCGCGGTGACGTTTGCAAAACTTCACGTTACACTCGAGTTTTCCAATAGTTCTAAAGAGCAATCGAAGCTTTGTTAGTGTCGCAAATCGCAATTAGCCATCGCGACTCGGCACGGACCCTCTCAAGTGACACTCTTCCGAGCAATTAACTTTTAGCGTGTTCGTTCAACATATCGAGTGGATGTTACTGCATATAATAATAATTTGAAGAGGTTGTAGATTTTCGAAAACTTTTTGTCCGACTTGAATCCGATATTTATTTCTTATTCAAGAGAGAATTAATTCGACGCGATACGCCAAAATCAATACTAACGGTGTAATCCCAAATAATGTTTTGTACGATAACTGGCTTATATGTAGTATAAGCAAGCAGGTTGTTCCTATTTTTATGGTACTTTTTATGTTCAAACAAATAAAATTGTTTATAGATTGTGGAGATGCCGTTTTCTTTTGACGACGCATTGCGATAATCCGGAGAAAGCAGGCTTTTGTGCTAATATTTGCATCTAGCGTCATCAAAGATAAAAATTATTTATCGTGGGGGTGCGGAATCCCATCAGTTTTCCTTTTATTATTACAAAAGGTGATTTCGGAGAGCGCACAATAAAATATTTTATCGCGACTGCTATTTAAATTTTAGCAGAGTGCAGGTTTATGCGTGATATATAATCTTCTTTTTGAGGAAGCATATAAGAAAAGTTTTAAAATAATGCCATTTTATTACTATTCTTTAGATTCGTCTGTTACATTTCGGTAAGAGAGGTTATTTGCATATTTAATTCTGAAATACAGCAGCACCATGGAAGATTTATCTCAGAACAAAAGGGTTTTATTGAGCAAAGTGTTAACTCACTCATGTGTTGAGTGTGGAGAGCATGAATCACCAGTGGCGTCTCCAAGTCCGCTGGCCGCGGTATTGTAATGCGCCCTGTAATGACCGTCGTCAAAGGGTTTCATGATGAACAACATATAGGGGCGGAAGTAAAAATAACCTTCGATATGCAAATTCGTGTGCAGTTATTCACCCAGTTACACACCCCTCCTCTACATGAATTATGTTCACGATTTTAATTTTATTTACTTATGGGCAAAATTTTTATGAAGCGTTTAAAACTGTTATTACAGTTACCAATTGCGATAGCGTAAGTTCAAATAGCCGCCTATAAAATTAATTGGCTCTAACTCGTAAATCTATAAATTTACAATTTCCTGCATTATATGAATTGACTGCATTATGTTTGCTATCTATATGACCGATTCTAATTATTATTTTTTATTGTAGTCTGTATTACTTACTATTATCGTAACTTACAGCAATTATTTTTATTGTGCTTTTAGAAATTTCATTGCATATGGATTTTAACTATCTAGTCCACTTCTGATCGGAAATAATACAACACTTAAGCCCAAATTGCTCATCACAACGGGCTACCACAAATACAGCAAATAATCTTGCAAGACCATGAGTAAACCACATTGGTTGTTTTTTTAATAGAAGAGTGCTTCTTCAAAAACAATGGTTTGTAAGTGGGTTGGTTTGTTTAAAAGTAGTCGTACAAGCCCTGAAGACGATCGACGTGAAGGACGTCCAAAAACTGCATCAACACCAGAAATCGTCGCAAATATACAGGATATAGTTTTGGAAGATCGTCGATTGACTGAGAGACGTTTTTTAGCAGCTTTGGGCATTTCATTAGGCACAGTAAGCAATATTTTATGTCAAGGTTTGGGTTTCAAAAAGCTGTGCGCACATTGGGTTCCGCATTCGCTAACAATGCAACAAAAATACATTCGTATGCAACTTTGTCAGTAAAATCTGGACCGTTTTAGAAAGAATAAAAAGGATTTTGTACGTCGTTTCATCACTATGGATGAGACTTGGGCCTACCACCATGATCCTGAATCAAAACAAGAACCTAAGGAGTGGTGTGAACCCGGCTCTTCGGCTCTGAAGCGAGTTCGTGTCCAGAAATAGGCTAAGGTGTTAGCGTCAGTTTTTGGGATGCAAAAGGTATTTTGTTCGTGGATTTCCTCTAAACTGGTAAAACAATAAATTCATATTATTTACAGAATAATCCGGTTTACCGATTTACAGAAGAAAATAATAATTTTCCATCAAGATAATGCACCTGCTCACACAGCTCAAAAACAATCGCTGAAATCAGTGAATTAAAGTAGGAATATTTGCAATAACCAGCGTATTCGCCAGATTTAGCTCCATTTGACTTTGGCTCTTCTCACATCTCAAAAATTCTTTCATGAAAACGATTTTCCCAGAGATGGGATGGAATCGTTGGAATAAGTGTATTGAAATTTTACTACCAAAAATCCGTTTGCTCATTTCCGTTCCGTGAACTTATTGAACATCCATATAAATTAATTAAAAAAATGTTAAGTTAAAAATTTTTTTAATTTGATAAAATACACAAATTACTTTGACATATCAAAGTTACCAAATTTAATTTGTAATTTATTGGATGTTGTTTAAGTGTACATGGTAACTCATATTTTTTATAAACGTTTATTTAATATTTGCATTTTAGCCAAAAAATGTTTGCATTGAAAAAAAATTTTAAAATTTTATTTAGCAGAACAAATTAGAATTAGAAATAACCATATCCAAAAACTTGGGTTGAACATCGCAGCACAACAAATTATTTTAGATAATCCATCCCTCATAAATCATGGAACATACAATGATGGTCGTCTTGGATTGGAGTATCTTCAACGCTAAAATTATATTTACTCACATTTTTTAACCAAACTTTCAATAATGGCAATTATACGGTACCAAAAACGCATCTAATTAATGAATTATTGGTTTTTATTACATCGACGCCCCTGAAAATTGAGAAGTTTTACATTTAGGTCCTCTTGGCAAATTACCGGGGTGATTTGTCGTTTCCTCCCAGGAGGGACGGTCAAAATTAAGTTCTTGCAGCACCCGGGTTGAAATTAAGCTATTACTGTCTTCAAAAACTGGCGGTATCCTTTTTTGCAGATTTACAAGATGAATTATGTGTGCAGTCCTAATACAACCACCCGCCCCGCATTTGTTCCGCTTAAGCATAGTCTTAGGGTCGCCTTTAAGAAACAAAATGAAAGAATTTTTACTATTCAAAAACTGAAAACAAATATCGTTTATAAACACATGTTATGAAAATTAAAATTCCAAAAATAATGTAAAAACTGTATTTATACTTCTAATAGTCTCTCGATTCATGTTATAATGACCCTCTGTTTTAACAATAAAACAAAAAATAAGTAATCCTCGGATCATAAATATTTATGTATATTATACGTGTGTATTTATGACCAGACAATAATTTCTCTTTTGTGTTATTGTTAAAACTGTATGTTTTTGTAAAAAAAAATTATTTAACAGAACCTCGTTGTGGAAAGATATTCAATTGTATAATTTGAAAAATCAGGCGGCTATCCGACCGCCTTTAGCCCTCTAGCACGTGACTACCTTGGTTGTGCGGCCTGAAGGCCGCACTGAAGGAACGGACAGACAAGTTTAGGCTATTAATATATCGCTGTACTAGAACGATAGCGAAATAACTTGAAAAAATTAGTTTTGAGTAACAGCGTTTGAAGATTTTAGAAGCTCGAAAAGAACTTCCTTTTTCAAAAATGTTTGAATTGGAGACTTACTGGTGCATTACACTATCCTGGTGACTGTTTTCAAAGTTGTCCGTTCTTTCTTTTCAAATTATCCTATTTATCTTTTATTTTTGTCAATGTTTTGAACTTGATCTTATATTTCTTGTAGTTGTCTGAGTATGGCACAATAATAGAGATTAAGATTTGATCTTAATCAAAAATAGTTTGCAAATTACTTTACTAATATAAAAAAAATCTCGTATCTGTAGTGCTCTCTGTTATGAGACAGAAATTTTTTGTAATAGTACGTTGATCTTGGGGACTTTTGTATGAGGAACAAAAATTTAAGTTCCTCAATAAGAACACCCAGACACTCTTAGTTTCCATAATTTTGGACATCTCCGGATTTGATTACCGCTGCTAAAAAAACGTTCTTTAATTTCGAGCCTAATTTTGGAAAGCACGGAAATGAGCAGTAAAATTTGCAAACACAATGCGTTGTGGCATGGGGTCCAAGTGGATTATTTAGTTGTAGGTCATCGGCATATTATGTATCTTTTATGAAATTCAACGTATCTAATAGTAAATTTTCTTGCTCAAAAATTAGAATTGGGATCGTAAAATTAATATGGTACCTTTTACGATTTTCTTTCCGTAAACTAATTCAGAACGGCGGAAAAAATATTTTTACTTTTAATTCAATATCTACAAACAGTTTCAACATTAACAAAACTCGGCGCTCCGCGCCTCGCAAAGGGGCTCCGCCCCCTGGACCCCCGGGTTCCTTCTATTTTAGTCTCCGACTAATATCTTTAACATGGAATATGATTTTCGGTACTAAACCGTTTATCATAAGTTTTCCTCGATATTTAGGGGTGCCTATCTCGTTTCTTCTTCTTACTGTTTTCCGAAGTGCGGCGTAGTTGTGTAACCGTGTTGGTTATAATAGGATAATCCCTTAATTTTTGTGTTGGTAATAAAAATTTACTACTATATGTATAAGCAAATTTTCTTTTTGCGATCGGTTTCGGATTTAAATTTTTGGTAATAAAAATTTGGTGGGGATTACCTAACATTGGTCACTCCAAATAAATTGAAAATTTCCTATTGCAAAGAGGAAGGTTTATATAGTATACTGACATAATTTTAACAAGCGAAGATATAATCAAAATTTTGAGTAAATCGAATTTTAAGTTTGCAAATTTACATGTAAAATTAGTGAGATTCCCGCGCGTCGCTCATTCTGTTGACAGTCCGTGCGCTATGAATGACCCTACCACTTAGAATATTTCGCACCGGCAGATGCAGCTCGACTCTCGTACATGTAACATCGATTATCTTTTGTTTTTACGCGATTTTTTGGGGGTGAAACGTAATAGTTTACTGCCCCATACCGCAACTATTATCCTTTATCTTCGAAGCCAAACTTTTAATTTTTGAAGCAAATTTTGTGACTTATCAACTTTTATTTTTAATCAAATTTAACTTTTTAAATATGATTCTTTTCAATTTTAATGTCTAAACTTTAATTTTATTAATTTAACCAGAACAATTTTTATTTCCAAAATTGTATTTCCCCTCTAATTCAATTGAACAGACACAGTAGCAATTGAGATAGCCACAGCCCTACGTTTGGTTAAGCCAATTTAAGTTTTTGCTCCTACTAAATAAAATTATTGCAATTAAAAAAAACTTTACAGTAGCTATTTTTGCTCTCTTATCTAAACAGTAGCAATTAAAGAAGCCCCACGTTGGGCGCCAATTTAAGTTGCCATGTAATCCTGTAAACTTGTAAATTGTTATTCACAAAATTACGGTGGCACTTATTAAAATGCGCCAGCTAGCTCAAGAGATCTTTCAGGGTCAAGAGGCGAGTTCCTATACTCAATTGCAACGCTCATGTGTCTACTTACTTAAAATCTTTCTTATAAAGATTAATTGATGAAAAGAGATTACCCAGAATTGTATCTGTTTTCCTTCCTGATCTTTACTGCAAAAATTGAAATTCAAACTCATTCGATACCAATGAAAAATATTTGTATTTATTAAACATAAATAGAATGGAAACAAACGTTGATTGTAATCATAATAAAACAAATCAAATTTTACAAAATTATTCTTATTTCTACCCCAATGTTTTTACTTGCGCAACCGAATTATCGTACCCGACTCGTCTATACGCGAATAAAGTTAAAACGCACAAAAAAAACAATCCTTACCAGAGAATCTTACGTCCTTTTCGCACTTTTATCTCTCTCGTATTATTGCACGCGTTGTGTTGGTTGGTGTTGGTGTCGCCGTAGATGGAAAAAAAAACAGCTCCCGAGTTCGATTGGATCGGATCAACCAAGGAAAACCATTAAATAATTTCTCTTCTTGAATCAGACAACTAATCATAGGTGAGTATTTGAATATTTCCAGCATAAATTAGTTATTTTCTTAATTTTCTTCCAAAAATGTACCATTAATTCCCATTGATTCCAAAATTTTCTACACCAATTAAATTTCTATTCCAATTCTCAATTAGAAAAATATTGACAACCATCGACTTATTCAAATTAATTATTGCAAAAATTTCAGCTTATTCAATTCTTCAATTCTTTTTACCAATTCACTAATTATATCAATAATATTACTAATTAACTCAACTTTGTCTCATGAACGTTCTTCAAATTTTTCAAATATGTCGTCCCTTTGGTAGACGAAACTCCACTCTCCAAAAACGTCTTTTTCCTTCCATCCACCAAACAAGACTCTCATACGTCGTCCCTATCTCGTGGACGGAACGAGACTGTCTTCTTCCAACCTTTACACCAATTTTATCACTCGCGCATGCATTCCGCGAACCGTCACTTATATTCCAATTCTAATCCTATATTTACAAACTAGAATAAATAATTTGATTTGTTTCTAAATTTTATACATCATAATAACCAAAATTTGTCTCTTACAATTCTTTTTTATTTTTCAGGGTTTTGGTAGCGAATACATCTATGGCTCCTGAGGCAAAGCAGTCATTTTAAATTTCCAGATCAGGGAGAATTCAGATACAACTATTTTCTACCTATTACGGTCTGATTAAATAAAAGGACTTTATGAGCGTTCCAACTTTGTACAAATGACCCAAAAATCATCCCTTATACTGAGCAAACCATGACAACAAAACCCCCCAAAAGATCCACAAAAGATGTGATGATAAAAGAATCAGATTTTTGTGGCATCTATGAATGACCCTACCACTTAGAATATTTCGCACCGGCAGATGCAGCTCGACTCTCGTACATGTAACATCGATTATCTTTTGTTTTTACGCGATTTTTTGGGGGTGAAACGTAATAGTTTACTGCCCCATACCGCAACTATACTTTTTAATGCTATTTCAAGGGTCTCTAAGCTCCCGGTTTTTATTTATCCCGGTTTTCTTGATATGTGGCGCCTTCTCGTATGTTTAGCCTAGTAACCAGAGTCAAAACCGCCCTGGAGGGGTGCAACCCGGAGCGGAGCGGAGGGGCGCCCCGTAAGGGTAGGTTTTGACGATTGATTACCCTCCTTATCGAATGCACACCCCAAAAATCGAAGAAAAATGCGCTAAATTTACGTACTTTCAAATTGATTTTTCTCGAAATTTTTATTATATCTTCGCTTGTTAAAATTATGTCATTATACTATATAAACCTTCCTCTTTGCAATAGGAAATTTTCAATTTTTTTGGGGTGACCAATGTTAGGTAATCCGACCCAAAAATTTTGTTATTGAAAATTCATTATTGTGAATGCGAAGATGTTATTCGATAATCTACTCTATATTCAAATTATAAACTATAAATTAGAATTATACATGTGGTGCCGATTTATCGTGTCGATTTTTGGTGTCGGTTCTTGGTGTCGATTTTTGGTGTCGGTTTTTGGTGTCGATTTTTGCGAGGTAACGACCGTAAAAACATGTTCCATGTTAAAATAAAAAAACTTCAATTACTTAGAACTGTTAGTTATTCAGCTACGACTTTCTTGCTTAGTAGAGCAGTTTAGACCTCTGCCTAAATTCATCTATGTGTGTGACTATCTGTAACGCTAAATTAAGCTGATGATCTGGTCTTTAGACTCAAAAAATCATTGTGGCTTAAAACATCACTTATAACAATCTTTCACTGGTTCATTTCCTGTTACAAACTTGAAATAGTTTCTGTGCGGCCCTTAGGCCGCAAAATCATAATTAACACGTACTAGTAAAAAGGTACTGAATAAATAAATGAGAAAATAATTTATACAAAAATACTGCACTAGAGAGGGAAATAACGGGCCAATTTAGAGCGTCTCACTATTTGTACGCGCTCTAGGTTTAGTGGTGTCTTTCCTGATGTTTATTCCAGGAGGGACATTCCTTGGAGGGCCCTTGGGCACTCGCACGAAAAGCTTTGACCCGACCTTCCAATTACAGGAATGGAGTGCCTTTTAGTTGATTGATCCCCTAATAATTTTATCATGTCTTCTTGAAGCTTTAGGCCTGATTATCTAGAAAAATTTTCTCTTCAAGGTAGTTTTTTACATTTTCGTATTCAGAAATTTGTGATCTACCGAGAAGAAAACTAAGGGTTGCAATTTAAAAAAGTTTACAATGACGTCATATCTCAAAAAGAAAACACGATAAAAAATTTCAACGGTAGATAAAAGTGACCATTCATTCATTGATTCATTTAATATTTGTTTTTAAATCAATATTAGTCTCAAACCAAAATTTTCAATCTTGCATAATATATTTAGGTTAGCTTGCTGTTATGCTATTTTCGTAATATATTCTAATTACAATAAATTAGTATAACTTAATTACTTAATATTATATTAAATTAACTCAGATGCAATGCACAACTTAGTCGTTTGTTACAAGGACTTGTTAAGTTGAAAATTGAATATACCTAATTTAAATCAAAAGTACTAATAAATTGAAATCTCTATATGAACAACTTTAATAACATCTAAATATTTCCTGTTAACCCCCATTTTGCTAAAGGTGAAGGGTCGATGTACTCTTTAGCAGTATGTACCATCATTGTTCTCAATTAGTGACTAATAGGTACGTTACTTAAAATTCATCAACTTTTATAGTACATTAATTTAATAATACAACATTTATAATTTCTAATATTATTATGTAAATTTTATTCTAATTATTATACCATATAGTAGAAAAATTAATTTAAAAAATAAAAAATGCAATAGATAAAAACATATCTGCTCATGATTTAACATTTTCTATTAAAAATTCCAAACACATTTACTTAAAAAATAAAATAAGAAGATAACATACTTTTCCACATGTAAAAAGTATTCGATATCATTTAATTTGAGACAAAAAGCAACGACTGCTTATCATTACAAATTTGCTATTTTGGTTAAAATTTAATACTTCTTCAGGCTAATATAGACGTGATTGTAAGTAGCTTAAGATATAATTTTTTTATTATAATAAACACATTTTAAGGAAAAGAGCGAAAAATTTACATAATAAATTAAAATCGGCCAAAGAAATTTCGGAAATAATTAACAGACCAGGTACAACAGTACAGACAAGGCTGAGGGCAATCCCACTAAATATTAAAAGTTTCTTTAACTGAATTTGGAATTTTGAATACTTTATACACGCATATAAATATAAGTATGTTTTTTTGTATTTAATTTTTGAAGCGAATGTTCGCATTTTTTTAAATTTAAAAAGTTAAATTGTGAACTTCGTACACTCACTGTATATTTAATATTCAATATTGAATAGTATACATAACATTTACGTTTTGCATCTTACAAATGGCTTCCTGTTATGTTCCAGAAATATTGCAATATTTTGTAAATAATGAATAATAGGTTTTGGCAAAATAATTCGTGTCCATTAAAATATTTTGATAAACATTTTGCTTAATATTGTCAGCACTAAATAATAAATTTGTTTAATGGTTTGAATGATCCGGTCTTTTAATTAATTTAAAAATGAATAAAGTGTAGTAAATTCAATTTGGTAGCTCACCTGCATGGTTGCATTGGAGCCATTACTACTGAGTCATTATTGGTCATTTATCACTATCGGTGCTTAATTGCTTGGGTAATCAAGCCGCAATCCGTGGATGAACGTCGCAAGTGACCAACAATTGTGCAGATACGTTGGCACATTGTAAACTGAATTTGAAATTGATGGTTTAGTTACATATGGGGTATAGTTGCTAGTGTTAACCTTACAACGCACCCTCGATGATAATAATGGTATCAATAATAATGTTATTGGTATCTGCATTGTCTTAGGGTATGTCATCAATTTGGCGGCCGCCAGGATGAACACTTATAAGTTAAGGGTCCGTTGCGATGAGTTTCCGACTATTTCGTGTTTTTATATCACTGATTGGGGCGGCGTTGGTCCACTATAGTTACGATTACAGGGTTTCCGAATGCCAGTATAAATCAATATTTTATTATCCGCCGTGCTATTTGTGAGTGACATGTTTTATACAGAATTTGTTAATTTAGTGAACTACGCATTTGAATTTGCTGAGTAAAATACATATTTTCGAGTCATTGATTTGCACATGCACAGGATAAATAAAATATCACGACTGCTATTCCGCTTTAGGGATTTTGAAGAACCGCATTTGCAATATGGCAACTGAAATTTAAATCTCGGAACGAAACGACATACCAAATGATATGTAAAGGGATGATTGACGAAATGTCTGCCGAGTTAACGTAAATTAAAAAGAATGACAAATTTGAGCCTCATTAACTTTAGTAAATGGAAACAAAAGTGGGAAACAACAGGAAGAGACCAACAACGGCGGTAGCTTTCGAGAGAGATGCGGAAATGAGATAGTCGGATAAATCAAGGGCATTTTCGCCGCGAGAAAAAGAACGCTACTAAGAGAAACTAAACGGATAATTCTCTCTGTCGACAAGAATAAGTATCTTAGGAAGTAAGGTTTGACACAACTTCTTTTCAAACAAATAACTCTACTGAACTTCCAATAAACTCAATTTAAATCGAAATTGACATCTTCAGAAACGCATTTGTAACTTGTAACTACTTTAGCATTTATCTAATTTCGGCTTTCAAATAATAAAACCATAACGGCTCATAAAGGTTTTTTAAGGATACTCTTAATAACTACCGACCAGAGCCATCGATACTTCTGCGTCCGTCAAATTACTTCTCGACGTCTATTTTAGTTTTTAAGGTATAGGGTGCTTTAAGTACCGCTATAATCGTTGACTAAAGAGCAAATAACAAAAGGAAATTAACGACACGCGCACGCAAACATAAATATAAAAGAATATGCAACTAAACCGCTGAAGTATAGAATGCATTAAGCAAATTCGTACACGGTTGACTGACATACAACTGAAGATCGTCGTGACACTAACACCAACAGCCTCCACCATAACACTAAAGCGTTATGTCTTTCAGGCGGGTTATCTTGAAAATATTTAATTTTCACTATAAACATCAAAATATGGAGAAGAACGGTTCTGGTAAGATTCGGACAACCTAAAAACAAGTCGGTCCGGACTTTAAGGTTAGTTCAGTATTTTCATATAATAATAAGTAATAATAGGTAATTAACGCTGTGTGACGACATAACCTCGAAATGAAGTTTTAAAATTAATTACTTAAAATTATTGTAAGTATATGATTGTAAACGTCAATTAGTTTGAATAATAAACCTCTTTTTTCTGATTTGAAGTTCCCTTAGGGCATTTAGTCACCCTCGTATTACAATCTCGTTGCATCTGTGACGAGAATTTCTTCAATTATGTTAATAGGGCGATGGTAGATGGGTAGATCTATTGCAAATCATCCACCTAAAAATTAATTTCGTTATTGATTACCCTGAAATGTTTAAATGTATTTAGTTTTGTTATAAAGGCAAACACAGAAAGTAAACGATTAATTTGGTATACGTTTACATAGCTTGATTAATTAATATCCTATCGAATATTTAATGTAATATTTCTGCAACAATCCTGCATGTGGATTTGTTGACTTACGTAATGTATCAAATTGCATTTGCAATAAAGTGCATATCGGTGCGAAGCACTGTTTTATAACCATAATCGCAAAATGATGAACTGGTAGCTTATTAAGGTAGCAAACCCTATGCGTGTGTAATCGTGGTTTAGTGTTTACTGCCATCAACAAATCAAACTTCGAATGCAGTTTTGCATAAATTAACGCTTATATGAATATTCAAATATTTATTTCCAATTCCAAAGTGGAAAACTACAAAATTTACAAATCACTGGCGTCCCTAGTCATCAAAACAAAAAAGTTTTAAAAAATTATTCAACTACTACATTTCATGGTTAGATAAAATTTAAAATTCTAATGAAAAGTAAACTAAAGCTTTGATTATAAGTACATAAAATGATTCATTTGTGTCTGTACATGTTCAATTTTAAATGTTTATTTTAGCAAGCCATTTCAAAATCCTTTTTAACACAAAAAAGCGAATAGTAAAATCGTCGAATTTTAATATTAATCGATAGGGATAAAAAGTCACCAATATTTATTTTGAAATAAAAGAAACACTACAAAATAAAAGGTATGAAACGACGAATAAATGAAGAGATCGGATAACCATGTAACGAAACGCTCATTTTTGCCAAATTATCATAATTATTTTAATTTAAATAAAATGTTAGATAATTTTAAATGAGTTGAGCTTCCGATCCGGGAACGTATGTATGTCTTTGGTTCGCAAGGCACTCTTACCCCATCTAACCACCCCCAATATGTTTTCGGTTTAGCAAGGAATGATTTCTTTTGAGAATGTTTTCGGTTCGCAAGGCGCTCTCGCCCCATATAACCCCCCGAGATGTTTTTGGTTTAGTAAGGCAACTCTACTTCGTATATGTCTTTGGTTCGCAAGACGTATTCCTTCCGAGAGTGTTTTCGGTTTTGCAAGACACTTTCAAAATTTCTGACATCTGATTGTCTTTAGTTTGGCAAGGCATTTAGTCACTTCGCTATTATCGACACGGAGTCGATTGTTTAGTTTGGCTTAGTTTGGCAACGCATCCTTTCAAAGCTACTCTGCACATCCTGACGATTTCCCATGACCGATCGAATCTTTATTTAATTCCTGATAAAATTCCATTCCTGTTTGATTAACCTCCGTTTCCCACGTTTACGATTCATTCTTCCGTATAAGATTGAGATCGCCTCCCCTGTTCATTTTAGGTTAGAATTTAGGTAGCTGGTTTATCATTTGTTTGGGTGTAGATTTCTAAGTTCAGAAACCAATAACTCGTTTAGAAAAATCAAATAAGTAAAATTACGAATTAAAATAAACTATCGACCGAGCAGGTCCACACTCAGCAATTATGATCAAATTTGAATTCACTTAAATTTTGTTTATTGATTATCGATCTTTAATGGTAAATGTTAGAGTAAGTAGTTGTTGTGTTATGTGATGTGACTGTAAATATGATTTGATCGTAACACATACAACCTTGTACAGTTGATTATTTGAATTAGTTGTATTAAAATAAATATTATTTTTGTTTCCAAACGTTTGATTTATTTATATAACAATAGGGTTTATACAGTCTCTCTCTCTCTAACACATCATCTTCTTCCTCTCAACCTTGACCTCTCATAGCATCTCTCATTCTAGTCCAGTCATTATAGATTTTGACCCGTGAATAATCAGTTCTTGGATTTTTTTTTCGTATGTCCCTCAAAGCTCAATATGCTTTAAAACATAATCAAAAAGCCCAAAAACTATTAAACTTCAGATTTCAACAATACCGTTCCGTAGCGTACTTTTATAAATTGCATGCTCTTTAATACAAGTTTAGAATTACTAAAATGTCATAATATACTTCAATTTCAAAGTTCATATTATTTACAGAATAATCCGGTTTACCGATTTACAGAAGAAAATAATAATTTTCCATCAAGATAATGCACCTGCTCACACAGCTCAAAAAACAATCGCTGAAATCAGTGAATTAAAGTAGGAATATTTACAACAACCAGCGTATTCGCCAGATTTAGCTCCATTTGACTTTGGCTCTTCTCACATCTCAAAAATTCTTTCATGAAAATGATTTTCCCAGAGATGGGATGGAATTGTTGGAATAAGTGTATTGAAGTTTTACTACCAAAAATCCGTTTGCTCATTTCCGTTCCGTGAACTTATTGAACGGCCATATAAATGAATTAAAAAAATGTTAAGTTAAAAATTTTTTTAATTTGATAAAATACACAAATTACTTTGACATATCAAAGTTACCAAATTTAATTTGTAATTTATTGGATGTTGTTTAAGTGTACATGGTAACTCATATTTTTTATAAACGCTTATTTAATATTTGCATTTTAGCCAAAAAATGTTTGCATTGAAAAAAAAATTTAAAACTTTATTTAGCAGAACAAATTAGAATTAGAAATAACCATATCCAAAAACTTGGGTTGAACATCGCAGCACAACAAATTATTTTAGATAATCCATCCCTCATAAATCATGGAACATACAATGATGGTCGTCTTGGATTGGAGTATCTTCAACGCTAAAATTATATTTGCTCACATTTTTTATCCAAACTTTCAATAATGGAAATGGTTTTTTGGATATAATGACTGGACTATTCCTTCGTTCCAAGATCTTCAAGGCCTTCCTCTTTTATTTCTTCCCGGTAATTTCCATTTCCAGATTCTTTATGGCCATCTGTCTTGGTCCATGCGCATCGCATGTGTCCAAACCACTCGAAGCCTCTTCGTTCTATACGGTCAACAACAGTCTCTTGCGCTAGCATCATTGTTCTTCTTTCTTAACAATCTTGCGCTTCTCTTGAAATAGTCCATCTCTGTTACTGCTGGCTTTCTTCTCGTATCCACCGTCAGTGTCCATATCTCACTACCATAATGTTTTTTCACACTTCCGTGATTTATTTACTAGTTTAATCCCCCCCCCCCCGTAAGTCTCCTATATTAGATAGGAGTGAAGTCCACGCATTTAAGCAGCTCCGCAGCCAGGAGTGACCAAAAGGTCACGCCCTGGATCCAGCTTCCGTAGCTACCCGTAATAGCATTCAAACGACCTCAAGATTTACTTGAGGAAATTTGGATTGTTACAACTAAAATAAAAATCTGATGTGGCCATTGACAAAAGTCAATTTCTTGCAAAGCCTGACGTCGAATGAACAGAGAGAGATACAACAAAGATAGCGAACTGGACAGAATTCTCTCTTATAGAAATGGCATTCAACGGGAAACTCAAAATATTTTTTTAAATCATTCTATTCTGATAAATAGGTTTATAATAATACTGGTTGGTACAGGCGACCTATCGGCCGCCTTTAGCCATCTAGACCGTGTCGGATGTAGTTAATCCGCCTAAAGCCTTAAGATAAGCGGATTACGAGGCCGTAAGCTATACAACTACATAAAATACGTTCGGAATGGCTAAAGGTGGCCGATAGGACGCCTGTGCGCTAGCCTTCAAATAACTGGATGAAATTACGCGATAAATAACAAACAGACGTTTTTCTAATCCAACGGCTGGTAATCTGGTAAGTTGACTGGACTCAAGCATAACTGTGTCAAAGACGACTCGATGAAAGGAGAACACTTGAATACGAAATAAATAATGCAACTAGGAGATTAAATCCCAGCCAGGAACAACGAGTGCAGCTGAACTATAATATGTTAACCAATTTTCATAAAAATGAGAACCAATAATTCCTCGTTGAGAAATTAAAATTTGGAGTTCAAAAGTCGAACACTCACCGAAAAGTCCAGCTAATAAAATTTCCATGGAAAATAAAAACTTTTGCAAAAAATGTTTCAACTTTTGGATCGTGTGCATTTCGATATTAAAACCTGAAACGTAAATTTGCAGTATCGGGACACCAGACAATAAGCAGTTTTATTCACTAAACACAATATTAGCATATCAAACAGACCTGATGCAATAAAAGAGGATTGAATAAATTGCTTCCAGAGTTTATTGCGTTTGACTAAAAACCACTTATTAATTACAGTAAACTCGAATGAAAAACAACATCCAAAATTATTTTCAAAATGATTCTCTATAGTTTGATATATTTGCTAATTATTAAGCAAGGCCTTTCTAGAAGTTAATTAGATTTAATCTGGCAGAAATTTATTGATAGGCGTCAATTAGCGGGAAACCCCAAATCTATTCCTGACTTTCTGAAAAAATTAAAAAAAGTGGTTTCAATGGAGGAATAATCTTTAACCTCAAAAAATGCATTGTAAAGACTGAAGAAGTGCGGTTATATTGAGTTTCCAATTTATTAATTATTCTTAACTACATTAACTATATTTCAGATTAGTATTTAAGAAAACGCTTTTTAAACACGAATACGTCAAAAACTTGTATAGCCATAGCCAATTGTATTTTATAATATTATAGTTAACTTCCTCTTCTTTCCATTGAAAATTAACCTAAGCTCCGTTAATTCCAAAATAAATATTGAGAAATGTGGAATTAAACCGACTCAAATTGTAAATAATGCTAATGGAATATACCTTATGCAACACGTGTATTACTCTTGTAGGGAAGCACTACCAACTACAACAGGGCTGGGTTTTGAAAATTGTCTCCTGCAACCTACTCAATTTTCTTGGACTGAAGTCTCCAGTACTTCATAAAAATTGAGAAGAGAGGTACGTGCTAAAATCTATAACCGTTGTAATGCGTACCATTTGTAAGGTATTAACTGCCATGTAATTAATAAATGTCATTTGAATTGATTTGATGTGTACTAGGACTACAAATTCAGAATATAGATCGATAGAAATTAACTTTGAATGTAGGTAGTGGGATATTGGTGGGCCTTGGGAGGTATGGAGTCAGTGTGGGAAATCCGATCACTACAGTAATTCCGTCTAAACCGTGATGCATCCAGTGTATGCATATTGGAAATTGAATCTGGGCAATATCAGTACAAATGGTGGCGTTTGTGTGACAATGCCTATGCATCCAACGCCTCTGATGGTGAAATGTTCCAATTCAATATGTGACAGCCTTGTTTGCTGATACAGAACAGATTATTCAAACTTGTCAACCGGAATTTATTCGGTGACAAATGCTTTCTAGAGGCACTGAAAGTATTATCATAGAATTATTAATGCGTGTTCGTTGTTATCCAGATTATATCTGATTAATAGCAACTCCCTATTGTCTCTAATTTTAATAGTTTTACAATGAATCGATTTATCAATAATTTAAATTGCCTCGTTTTCAAAATTAAAAGTTTTACATATAATCCAGTAAAAGTAGAGAAATAATAAGATTTATGCTGTTAAAAGGCACCTAGGGGACTTTTTCAGTCGACTGGGGACACGCATTCTCGACAACTACTCGCCGAGCTCGTCTTCTAATGGATTTTAAGTGCGCTTATATTTTACTAATGCATTTCTTAAAAACCTATAAATTCTTGAAATCCTTACTAACTTTAAACTGTTCTGTTAGATATCGGTGCATTAGGATATAAGAAAATGTTTTCAAATAACAATAACGTACTCTCCGAGGAAAAGGATGCTGAAAAATGTTCCATTCCTCTTATATGCACAACCACAACCCACTTGCCCCATTTCGAATTAATCACTGAAATTATTTCCACTAACCTTTTATTGTGCACAAGCACTTGCCCAAAATGGAACAAATAACAAATCTTATTTTGTAAAGAAGGAATACTCAAAAAAATTCGGTGGCTTATATTTTTACGTTTATTGAAACGTATCCATAAAAATGCTGTCTAACATCATCAACCGACGACATCATAAAAATATCTGCTCGCAAGCGCCCATTTCATCTTAAAGTGATTCTTTCAGAAGAGAACGCAGCATATGTCTCCAGCGCAACGATTCATTCATTCCGTGGTAGTTGTCGCAGTGATTCTTCGTTTATAGGCGCCTTTGAAATAGTCTATCGTCATTTCGAACAAAGTGCTCTTCAAGAAACACATTGGTTTCTTATAGAGGCTTACATACGTATATAAACAGGAAAATGCAATTGAGTTGATTCTTTTACTTATGTTCGCTATTTCATGTTATCGATTTGCAATAACATTTTATTTCTTGTTTTGTGTAATACATTTTCCATCCAGATTGTCGTTACATCACTCGTATTTTACAGGAAAAGCTTTAATTAAAATCGTCACTCCTCAATTTATGTTCATGATTATTATTTCTTTTTTTATTGCTTGCTACGAATAGTAACTCAATTTGTTACTTTTATATGCCTTTCGCCACTTAACCTACTTTATGTACTACATAACACCTACCTATATACTACATAACACTATGTACATATCAAGTGGATTATTCCATTTATTTTTTAAATATATCAATTTGATTAGCAACAATTTTAAAATTCATCGAACACCATCTAAACTTGGATTAAAACTATGAGAATTGGAGAAAAATTTCCTTCTCTCCTTAAAAGGAATTAATTACAATACCTTCAAATCCTACATTAGGAACTAGGCAACGGACACTTCTTCGACCGATTCTTATATGTACGTCGATAAGTGAATTCTGTTCGTGTTCCCGGCCTTTGAAGTATAAAACTTCAGATTTTATGGAATCTTCAAGATTAAAATTTCATCCAATTGGATACGCTTTTGCCGGTTCCAAGCAATTTTTTGTGTTTTTTTAAACGGAAAATCGATGGTTCTTAATAATTACTTTTTCGATCGATTCTGATGTGATTTCAATGAGAAAATCACATTGGACCGCTCAGATTTCGCCTAAATACGGTATTTTAAATTTTAGAAGCGCTTAAAGTTAGTACTTTACACTTTAGATCGCCTAATGGATTCCGTTTTATAATATAATTTTAACATACTTGGAAAAGTTTCCACCAGTCTCCATGGTGTTTTTCGACCTGTACAGTACGAAATACATACGTCAATATTACCATCAATAAAGTGCAAAGCTTCAAATTTTGACCTTTTTTAAAAACAAGGATGGATTTTGTTACTTTTTTAAAAACTCTTAGCTGTTTTTTAATCGGAAAGTCGATAGATACTTTTTCGACCGATTCTGATGTATTTCGATGAGAAAATTACATTGGCGCAGTCGGTTCGTACGTAAGTAAAATATTTGAGATTTTATCAAGGGGTAAACGTTCGACAATTGGATTTCATCAAACTCCAACTCTCATGGTTTAGATTTTTTAGACCTTTCGTTTTATTTTCAAAAAATATTGCCAAAATTTTAGGTATACGTTTTATTGCTTTAAATGACGTATTTTGATACATACAGTTGGAAAACCACGATGAGAACTGTGGCAAGCTTCAATAAGACATTCAAAATTCAATCTAAACCACGAGTGTTGGAATTTGATGAAATCCAATTGCGGAATGTTTACCCCTCGATAAAATCACAAATATCTCACTTACGTACGAACCGACTGCGCCAATGCAATTTTCCCATCGTATTAATACATCAGAAACCGTCGAAGAAGGAATCATTTTGCTACTTTCGATTTTTGGCCCAGAAAAACACCAAAGGTCCATTAATTACGTAAGGATGATTTTTGTAATTTTGGACCCCCTCCCCCCGCCACGTAAGGGTACGTAAGATTGTGTCAACCCCCCCCCACATCTTACGTAAGGATTATTTAAAAGAAAATTAATTTTGACCCCCCTCTCCACCCCTTATATTTATAAAATATGAATAATAATATATTATATAGATAATAATAAATACAAAATTTTAAATTAAATTTTTATTTACATAGATGAAAAACCGTTCGTAAAGATTGCCAAAGTTTGATGCCATTTTCTAAAATTCACACTATTATGCCACTATGAATGATTTTTATGTACTATATATTTCAATATAATATGGTATTTCCATTATACCTGAATATAATTACCAACATAAAAAGAATAAATCATATTTGATTTTTAAATTTAATTTAAAAAAATATTTTAAGAAACTTACGTAAGGAATACGTCGGACCCCCCCCCCCTACGTAAGGGTCCGTAAGATATCCAATACCCCCCAAAACCCTTACGTAATTAATGGATGACCCCAAAGGGGTTACAAAAAAAATGGCCAAAATTTTAGGTATACGTTTTATTGCTTTATATGACGTATTTTGATACGTAGAGTTGGAAAAGCACCATGAGAACTGTGGCAAGCTTCAATAAGACATTCAAAATTCAATCTCAACCATGAGAGTTGGAATTTGATTAAATCTAATTGTCCAACGTTTACCCCTCGATAAAATCACAAATATCTTACTTTCGTTCTAACCGACTGCGCCAATGCAATTTTCTCATCGAAATACATTAGAAACAGTCGAAGAAGGAATCATTTCGCAACTTTAGATTTTTATCCCACAAAACACCAAAGGGGTTAAACCTTTCGTTTTTTTTTTCAAAAAAATGGTCAAAATTTTAGGTATACGTTTTATTGCTTTAAATGACGTACTTCGATGCGTAGTGTTCGAAAAACACAAACAGAATTGGGGCAAGCTTCAATAAGACACTAAAAATCTAATCTAAACCATGAACGTTGAAATTTTATGAAATCCAAGAGAACCCTCGATAAAATGATCTTACTTACGTATGAACCGATTGCGCCAATGAAATTTTCTCATCGATATACAATGACGAAACAAAAAAAGATGCTTAAGAGCCCCCGCAGACATATAGTTTGGTCGGTTTCTTAATCAGTATGAAGATATATGCAAGTGCGCAGACTATAACGATTCGGTATCGGCCGATTAAAAAGTTTGATGGGCTACACGATTGCCTTCAAACTAAACTGTCGGCGAACTATCGGCCGACTGCTAAATCACTATGACACTATTCTACGTGCGCACACACGACGATTGTTTAGTCGGCCGACTCGGCCGATAGTTCAGTTCGCTCCGAGCTTTGGCACCGTTTGGCCGTGTGTATTTTTTTAATAATGGCGTTGTCCAATATTTAATCACTAATTATAGAAACGTCGATAGTAAATTTAATTGAAGAAGTGGAAAAAGTGAAATTATAAATCATAGCGCGAGTAGTTAAAGGTTAAGCATTGGCATACAACGAATAACCAATGCTGTGCCAGTATTGGTAAAGTGTCGGCAACCAATCATTGGCATCAGATGTTCGAACCGACGTTGGGCCAATGCTGTGTGCCGTTGCTTTGCCAATTATCAGGTTAAGCATTGGCATACAATGAATGGTCAATGCTAGGCCAGTATCGGCTGAGTGTCGGCAATCCAGCATTGGCATCCGATGTTCTACCCGACGGTGGGCCAATGCTGTGTTCCGTTGCTTTTCCAATGAGCAGGTTAAGCATTGGCATACAATGAATGGTCAATGCTGGGCCAGTATCGGTTGAGTGTCGGCGACCCAGCATTGGCATCCGATGTTCTAACCGTCGTTGGACCAATGCTGTGTGCCGTTGCTTTGCCAATGATCAGGTTAAACATTGGCATACAATGAATAGTCAATGCTGGGCCAGTATCGGTTGAGTGTCGGCAACCCAACATTGGCATCCGATGTTCTAACCGACGTTGGGCCAATGCTGTGTGCCGTTGCTTTGCCAATGAGCAGGATAAGTATTGGCATACAATGAATGGTCAGTGCTGGGCCAGTATCGGTTGAGTGTCGGCGACCCAGCATTGGCATCCGATGTTCTAACCGACGTTGGGCCAATGCTGTGTGCCGTTGCTTTGCCAATGATCAGGATAAGTATTGGCATACGATGAATGGTCAGTGCTGGGCCAGTATCGGTTGAGTGTCGGCGACCCAGCATTGGCATCCGATGTTCTAACCGTCGTTGGACCAATGCTGTGTGCCGTTGCTTTGCCAATGATCAGGTTAAGCATTAGCATACAATGAATGGTCAATCACCCAAAATAAACATTTTAGCCTGCGAATAGCCTGACAAGCCTGTCAGGCACAACTCGGGCAGGTACCTATCCCTGCGGCAGCCTCATATCCACCCTGACACCGGTACGAAATAGCTAAAGTGGCGCAAAAAATAGCCTGCGTCATACTTGATCGCAGGCAAAAAATATCCTGCAATCAGAATTGTGCGGTGCAGTTGTATTTCCATAGTTTTTTTGTTAATCTAGTTTTAGAAGACTTAATTTTGAATTAAAAAATATACAATGTATTTATGTAAACATTTTACTAGTTATTGTATTATTGTATGAATTTTTTATAACTAATAAATGAACAATTAAATAAAATAAAAAGGGTTGTATTATTAAATTACAAATTTGTAAATGTTCTTTACAACCGGAATGCCCGGTTCGACTCCGGGCTCAGTAAAAACTTTATTCTGACCGTCTCCCCTCGGAAGGCAATGGCAAACCACCGAGGTGTAATATGCTTAGAACAGCCTCTCTGGAGATGAAGTGTATACACTTCCCGCGGTTCGGAGCCCGCGTTAAACAAGTAGGTCCCCTATGTGTGTGATAGTACTACAAATGCACAACACATACATAGGAGAGAGGTCGCCAACATCCGGTAACGGATAGGCACGCGAAGAAGAAGAAGAAATGTTCTTTTTTTTTAATTCTTAGGTAAGGTACAGGCAGAAAGATACACGTTACAGAGCAGGAAAGGTATGTCCAATTCAACAATTTAGCCCCTTTATTACTTTGACAAATTTAATTTCATCTTGTAAGCTGTGGCTGTGACGTCACGTCAAAAATATTTATGCAGTTTATATGCTAAAAAAATTATAGAAAATAATTTTTGAAAAGTTTAGTATTTGACCTAGCTCCATAGAAATTTCTGTCGGAATTGCACATCAACGCGTCGAAAATGTCACTGGCATTATTTTACTTTGATAAACTATATCAACTAAATTTAAAATTTTTTTTGGCGGTGTTATTATAATAAAATCAAAAGAAATACGTTTGTTTGTAATTTTTGTTTTTAATACTTTATATAATTCATACAAAATAATGTCACAATAGCAAACAGCTAGAAAGTTTATTTTGGAATTTCACACTGAAGTTTGCGTTGAATTTCCATTTCGTATTTCGTTGCACTGAGTGCGAAAAACACCACGCGGTATGCTGAAAACGACAAAAAGGCACTCAAAATTGCATTGCAACATCTGAAACCAAAAAGTCACGTCTTAAAACTCGCGTAAAATCTAAAATAGCTTACCTAGGTGAATACCGAGTAGTTCAATCTAATTTTCTCGTTGAAGTACATAAGAATCCATCGAAAAAGTAAGCTATTTGTAACATTGGATTTTTGGGGTAAAAAACACCACTTTCGTTATTTTTTAAAGGTTACAATTGAAGCAGGGAGACTGGTAGTACCGTTTCTAAGTAGTTCAAAATTGTACTAAAAAAGAGGAATCGATAAAGCGATCCAAAATGTAAAGTACGAAATTTAAAGGCTTCTAAAATTTAAAATCCCGTACTTAGGTCAAATCTGTGCGGTCCAATATGATTTTTTTCGTTGAAATACTTCAGAATCGATCGAAACAGTAACCATTTTCCAACTTTCGATTTTTGGGTTAACTTTCCTTTTTTTTCAAAAAGGGCTGAAATTATAGTTTTGTATTTTATTGCTGTAATCCACTGTAATCGACGTAATTCGATGTGCTGAGTTCTAAAAACACCATGGAGACTGTCGGAAACGTTTACAAGTAGTTCAAAATTGCATTATAAAAACAGAATCCATAAGGCGATCCATAATGTAAAGTAAGGACTTTAAGCGTATCTTAAATTTAAAATACTGTACTTAGATCAAATATACAGAATCACAAAAATGTGATTTTCCCATCGAAATACATCAGAATCGGTCAAAAAAGTAATCATTTTCCAATCTGCGATTTTTCGGTAAAATAACACCAAAGGGGTTCAACTTTCGTTTTGTTGTAAAAAAGGACTAAAATTGTAGCTTTGAATTTTATTGGTATAATCGACATATTTCTATAAGTAATCCCCCCTACAACACGGTAGATAGGTTCCGCGTTATAGGAAAACGCGTTGTAGGTGTATTCTCGTATAACGCGCTTGTATGACCCCGTATAACGCGTTTTCACTTGTCATGGATTAAAAAAAAAATTTTATTTAAAATAAAATTTATAAAAATAAAATTTCTATACCTTTTAGTACATATTGCGATGTACGGCGGGGATACTGACCAATACACTCGATATTTTTTTATTACTGTGTTGAATTTTGACTTTGGTGTTAATTTTAAATTATTATGGTTCTACCACGGCTAGCTTTTTGAATATTTACCTTTCGCATAAAAACCCCTCTCTCTAGTAGTCGGTTCTGCGATTTTGCTCCTTCGCTCTTATTCTGAAATTGAATCTCTTTTGACGGGATAGAAAAATCCCCGAATGATACGACTATGTTTTTATACAATTTATAATTAAATTTATTTTCAATTGCTAATTTAAAAATTGATCTTTATAATATTTAACATAATAAAACATTTTTACAATGATAACACAAATTCTTATTATTTAATCGTACCCTTGCCCCAAAGTTAATCTCGTTTTTTCCCAAAACCGGTTTAATGTTATTCGAATTCGCGAACTCGCGCCGCGTTATGAAAATTAAGTTTTTATTATTCTTACCACAACATAGATGTCGCTCCTTGCGTAGAAGATTTCGCTTTCTGTCTCTTAATCCAAGAGTGTTTAAAAGGATCCAGAAATTTGCCTCTACTATTGATTCCAGTTTTTGTGCATCTAGGCTCCAGTTATTTTTATAGGATTGTTTCATCCAATCAACATACCATTTATTCCAAATAATTCCAGGTAAGTTTTGTTGTTCTTTTCTAACCACATTTATTTTTCTTTTTACACGTGCTAATTATCACTTCTTTTCAGATCGCAACTCTTTGTATATTAATTTATACTTAATTACCACACTTTTTCGGAGACGAAATTATAATACGTGCTCCACGCTTTGGCGTTCTTGGAAGAAGCGTTTATTTTTCGATCCGTTGCTAGGTTATTTGGAAAAAATCCCCTTTTATTCCTAGTTGATATTTTTCTACCTGGTAAGTTTCCTTGCACTTTTGATAATTGATTAATTTAATAAGTGTCATTAAATTATTTACATCTTTGTTTTTGTTTTTTAGCATTCATCGTGCGATCCGTCTGCCGTCGCGATTATTCGAACGTCTCGGACAACTACCGTTGCATTATTGTTCAACCGATTTTAAAAACCCACGTAATTTCTTCTTTTGACGCACAACTTAATCTAACATAATTATACATTTTTTTATTTTATAACAATTTCTTAAGATCCAACAATTTTTAATTAATTAATTTGTGGATATTAGATTATATTTTTCGATATCATTCTTGGATTTTCCCATTCCTTACCTGTCTTTATTATTAACCGAATTTATTGTATTCTTTCTTTGAGTCTTATGTAATGTCGGAGAACCTTCTAAATCGTAAAAGAATTTTCATGCAACCTGTAATTGCTTGTTTGCATCACTAGTGATTGTCAATCCCTATTGACGATTGAATCATGACAATATGTTACACTCAATAGTCAAATTCGGGGAATGCCCGAAAAAATGCGCAAAACTAGTTTTTAGCAACGAAGATTTCCCAAGCCCGAAATTTTACTTTTATACGGTTATTGAGCGTAACAAAATAAGCAGAACTAGTTTTGCGCATTTTGAATTGTACAAAACTAGTTTTGCACGTTTCTGAATGACCAGCACTAGTTCTGCTTGTTTTATTTAATTCTAACGCCTGCCGCCCGAACCCAGATAATGAGTAAAAAAAGTTTTCGCTCCGATTTGAATTTTTCTTTGAAATTCGGATAGGTGGGGGTGTGATTAGTAGATATTAGTAATAAATATTATCAAAAAAAATGGAAAATAACCCTTGTATTGCCGAAAAAGTGAAAAAATTAAATTTTTTTTCTTCGATTTTTGGGGTGTGCATTCGATAAGGAGGGTTATCCATCGTCAAAACCTACCCTTCCGGGGCGCCGCTTCGCTCCGCTACGCTCTGCACCCCTCCAGGGCGGTTTTGACTCTGGTTACTAGGCTAAACATACGAGAAGCGCCTACGATCAAGAAAACCGGGATCTAAAATACCGGGAGCTTAGAGACCCTTGAAATAGCATTAAAAAGTATAGTTACGGTATGGGGCAGTAAACTATTACGTTTCACCCCCTTTATGTTTATGTTATTTATTTTATTCGGATGCTGATTAAATGAAAAAAGCAGAACTGGTGATGTTCATCCATAAATGTACAAAACTAGTTTTGTACAATTCAAAATGCGTAAAACTAGTTCTGCTTATTTTGTAACGCTCAATAGCCGTGTAAAAGTAAAATTTCGGGCTTAGGAAATATTCGTTGCTAAAAACTAGTTATGCGCATTTTTTTCGGGCATTGTCCGAAATCGAATATTGAGTGTAACAGTAACACATATACTATGTATAACCAATGTTTTTACAATTCAAAAACTAGGAACACAAATTTAATAAAATAATTTAATTTAATTTTATAACACAATTGACACAATATGCAAAGGTACGCGAAATTAATTATGAACTGTACAAATCATTATAAATTTCACAGTACAGAAATATAACGTGGGAAATCCCCGCGTTATATGGGGAATACCCGTGTTATACGAGGGACTGAAATCGCGTAATATGAAAATGCGTTATAAGAGTAGTATATACCGTGTTATAAGGGGGATTACTGTACTTTGAATTCTAAAAATATTATGGAGACTGGCAGAAACCTCAAAATTGCATTATAAAAGCAGAATCCATAAAGTGGTCCAAAATCTCAAGGGCGAACTTGAAACGCTTCTAATATTTAAAATACTGTACTTAAGTCAAATCTTTGTGGTCCAATGTAAAAAATTTAAAATTTGGTAGTTCGATAAATATAATCTAAAATTTGATGGTACTTTAAAAATTCGTTAAGGATTATCTGAGGACGGCAATGTAATTTTCTTATCGGAATATCGATATGAAATGCTTAAATCGCATTTCATAGTTAAACTTACGAGACCTTATATAATATGCGTTTTTACAACCGTGAAATTTACGGCTTTGTAATTTTAAAGTTTTATTGTTATTGTAATATATTAAATTTTTATTAGCTTGAACCCAAAAAATAATGTATTTCTGTTGACCATTTTTTGTATTCTATTTGATCATGCAGAACAGTTTAAATCAGGTCGCAGTCTATTAATTATTTTACTGCCAGTATTTTGTATTAATAACCATATGTTTAAATTATTTAATAACTTTTGTTAGGCTGCAAAAAAGTTATGATCAACAAATCACGAGAATAACGCTTATTTGTTAGGTCTTTACGTAATAATTATCGGAAAATACACTTTAAAATATTGAAGTATGGCTGACCGATTCGTTACAAATTTGAATTTAATTACTTTTTCTAAATTTAAAAATAATTAATGGTAATTTATCAGTGGTCACAGAGAAACAAACATTTAGAATTCTTAAGGTTGGGATTTTGCTATCCTGACGTACTCCTTGATATATACATACATGTATACATACATCCCTTTTCGACTGCGCCAATTGAAACGTCATCTCTTTATAATCATCCAATTTGAAGAATTAATGGCTAGCATCGTAAGTTTTGTAAAGAAAATCTTTAGGATTAACTGTCGTAAACTTTTTCAAAATAGTAATCACGAGATAATTAGCGTAATTACGTAACATAAGTGACTACCTTTTATAAAGGTAATTTATATGATTGTAAAAGATTGTTGAAAAACAATTGCGGGTATTCATGACCCCTGTCAAACGCACAATCGAAACTAAATAATGTAGTATTGCAATCCTTACAAGATTTTTCCAAGCGGTCACTTGCCCTTAAGCATTAAGCTCCGAGTTTCTGAACTTTACGACTTCTTACTATTCAAAGGTTATCCTTTCTAGCACTTGGGATTTTCAACTGAAATAATTCTGTTGTTGACACATGCAGATTTATTTTAAAGTTATGGTTAGAGAATTGTACGGTTGACTTACGTGTGTTTATTTGATTTTCTTAACTTTCTTTGTTTGAATGTCGTATAGCGAATAGCAGCTACTTGAAATTCATAAATCTCATTATAAATTGCCTCCAGCTAGAAACTCGTGGCAGTTCTTTTAAAAATATAATTTTTGCTATATGGTAATGCTTGGTTGTTTTCTTTTCTTTTTTTTCCCGTCCGCGTCCGTATTTAAATTCATTAGTCGCTGCGAATTTAGCAATAAGTGTCTCAAATTAAAATGGAAGGATAATTGTTTTGACAAATTGTCTCGTCATATTGATAGACGTGAACAACGGCAAAACTCAATTTCTCCTATTTATGCGACGGATTATTTTCGTTCCGCAAGAAGTAAGCGAATGCCATGACAACGCCCTCCAGCCTTGAGGTTATATACAGCACAATTTATGATGTAATATTAATAAGTACCATATCAATATAATGCCAGTGCATTAATACAGATGCATGGAGCCTTTAGGCTCTCGGTAACAATGGGAAACGGATCGTGGTCCTTGGACCGTATTAAGAATCGCCAACTTGATTCTGAATGCATGTAGTATAGGTGTCTAAATTTAATGGTGCACCTTAATGAAACCTATTTTGCATTTAATGAAGTTAACCTTCATTTTATTAATTAACCATTATGGACAAATTTATGCATCGCATATTGAAACTAATTTAAAAATGATAAACAATGTAAATTTGTTTGGAAAAACAAACAAAATCATATAAGTATGCATAGTAAATTAACGTACAGTGACTATGCATATATTAAGAGCATGTAAAAACGAAGCTTCCGCTGAAAATCAGTCAAACTCCATTAGTTGAGTGCGTATTTACGAATAACTTTTCACTCAGGGTGCATTCCGGAAACAACATTAGCATTTCCAAGATTCGATGCTGGTACCACGGGCTCGTTAGTTGGGCGTTCGACCGTGAATAAGTGATTCTTTTGCTAAGAAATGAATGCAGATTGAATTCTAGCATTTTCTGTTTTTGCTTGACGCCCTACAAATATAACGGTTGCACAACAATGTTTGTAATGCTTGAATGCCTCTTTCTATTGCCCTCTTAATTAATCATTACTTCAAGAACTGAAAAAAATTTACTGTGACACACATTTTGTCCATTTCGTTTTATCTCCTTTTCAAATTCAAATTTCAAAACTTTCCTACATTTCCATATCTCGTCCGGCTGTTCTTCTTGACTTAAATGTTTAGTTCGAGATGGTTAAAGAAAGAAAATCAAAAATAAATGTCTAAAAGGAATTTGCAACTTCAAATTGGGACCAATTTTTGACTAATTCGTCTCAATTTCTAGTTGTATAAACAATTCAAATGGAACGTTTAAACCACTTTCCTACACTTCCTACATTTCCATATTTCGTCCGGCTGTTTTTCTTGACTTAAATGTTTAGTTCGAGATGGTTAAAGAAAGAAAATCAAAAATAAATGTCTAAAGGAATTAAGATCTATCTATACCTTTGCAACTTCAAATTGGGACCAATTTTTAACTAATTCGTCTCAATTTCCAGTTGTATAAACAATTCAAATGGAACGCTTAAACCATTTTCCTACACTTCCTACATTTCCATATCTCGTCCGGCTATTTTTCTTGACTTAAATGTTTAGTTCGAGATGGTTAAAGAAAGAAAATCAAAAATAAATGTCTAAAGGAATTAAGATCTATCTATACCTTTGCAACTTCAAATTGGGACCAATTTTTAACTAATTCGTCTCAATTTCCAGTTGTATAAACAATTCAAATGGAACGCTTAAACCATTTTCCTACACTTCCTACATTTCTATATCTGGTCCGGCTGTTTTTCTTGACTTAAATGTTTAGTTCGAGATGGTTAAAGCGTTAAAGAAAGAAAATCAAAAATAAATGTCTAAAGGAATTAATATCTATCTATACCTTTGCAACTTCAAATTGGGACCAATTTTTAACTAATTCGTCTCAATTTCCAGTTGTATAAACAATTCAAATGGAACGTTTAAACCACTTTCCTACACTTCCTACATTTCCATATCTCGTCCGGCTGTTTTTCTTGACTTAAATGTTTAGTTCGAGATGGTTAAAGAAAGAAAATCAAAAATAAATGTCTAAAGGAATTAAGATCTATCTATACCTTTGCAACTTCAAATTGGGACCAATTTTTAACTAATTCGTCTCAATTTCCAGTTGTATAAACAATTCAAATGGAACGCTTAAACCATTTTCCTACACTTCCTACATTTCCATATCTGGTCCGGCTGTTTTTCTTGACTTAAATGTTTAGTTCGAGATGGTTAAAGAAAGAAAATCAAAAATAAATGTCTAAAGGAATTAAGATCTATACCTTTGCAACTTCAAATTGGGACCAATTTTTAACTAATTCGTCTCAATTTCCAGTTGTATAAACAATTCAAATGGAACGCTTAAACCTAAAAATTCCCCAATCACTTGCGGCTAAAACCGGTGATTCATTCAATTGGCCCTCGTCTTCCAATCCAGCGTCCAAGAAAAATGTCGTTCAAGTAATCCCAAACGGATGAAACCTGGGCCGACTCAACGCAGAAAAGCCAACTGCGCAGGCACCAGTTCAGAAACGGCCTTAATCTAAAACAAAAATGTTCCACGAACAACGACTTAAAAGCGACGCTACGGCTAGCCTTTGTTCGAGCAATAATAGGGGGGTCAAAGAAGTCACTGACTCCGACCTACCAAACAAAAGCCAAGGCGCCACGTACTTATTGTCGCTCTCCCGATGATGTTCTGCCTGAAAGTACGAAAGCTCTGGAATGAAAATAAATAAAACGCGTTGTCGTGGTGAACAAAATATAATTAAATAAAATTATACAAAAGGGGTGCTAAGGGCATTTATATACACAAAACAAACAATCAAAAGTGGTCAGACGCAGCTGAAAAAAAATTATATAATGTCGTCGTCAGATATCTGATAACGCTCCCAATGTAAAATACACGCACGATTAATATCGTACGTTTTGCAAACAATTTACTAAAATTAGGATGCGATTTGATTTTCTAACGTTGACGACGAACAAATTGGAAGACGTTGTGTAATAACCAAAAACCATAAATAATAAAATTACTTGCTCACCAAACAAACGTAGGTACGGCACTGGTGCAGGAATACGGTGCGCCACTGAACTCGACCATGGACAAATTACATAACCTCTAGGGATTGTGTTGGTAAAAAAAAGATAACACAAAAATTGGCTGTAATCACCGGTTGTAATAGACGGTAGCCTCTCTATCACTGGGTAAACGCAGTAGTTCAAAATCTGTGTAATTGTGGTTCGTATAGGAATAAGTACTCGACAATAACTTGACTCGGTGAAATTATAGGTCTGCCAACAAACGTATTTGGACTTCGGGTGTCTCCACAAAACTTGGTTTTAATAACGGTCGCAGTTTTATATCCGCCAAAGCGATATCGGTGACTGATTTCCAAAATAATAACCAATGTCAGTCCACCGAAAATAAATCAAACGGTTCCAAATCCCGAAACACGGTATCAAGGTGTAATATACTCCACTACTTGAATTAATAACCAGAATGACTCACTGGTTCCAAAATCTCCACCAATTTTCAAAAATTCACCGCAAAAGTACCAATATGGCGTCTGTAATCTACTAGTTATCGCTTATCTCCTTTCTTTTTAGATATTAAATTCAAACCACGATGTACAGGGTAAAACGAAATACGCAGCTGTAAACTAATACCCAAAACGAAGGTTACAGTTCCCCCTCTTTCCTAAAGAATTGAACGTAGGAATAACGCAGTACAATTCTCACTCGATAACCGCGGAGGCAGAAGGTAACCCATCCCATTTGATGCCAACCCTTTGTAGTGTCTTAAATCTGAGTGCCTACGCTTATCTTATTCAAAAATGTAAAGTACCAAAACAAAAAAATATATATATATACATGTAATCAAATTAAAATAATTCTATCCGAACCTATCCTACCCTTATTTACAAAATTTATTTACCCTAGTCTAGGTCAGGATGTCGGGCTTTGATGTCCTTTGCGCTCCACGAACCCTTTTCCACACCCTGATCGTCCATTAATATATAAGTCCAAGGAGAGATTTTCTCCTTTACGTAAAATGGACCGACGTATTTCGGTGCTAATTTCTTACTGAAGAAATCAGGGGCGCTCGATAATGCAAAGTTTCTACGATATACCTCCTGTCCTATCCGAAACTGTTCTTGCCTCTTACGCAAGTTGTACACCTTCTTGTTTTTATTAGAGGCAGCTATCAGCTTTTTCTTAACGAAGGCAAATAACTTTTTTAAATCATCTACTCTATGACTTTCATTGATTACCCCTTCATCCATAAAAACGTCTTTTCGATCAAAGTCCTTTCCCGAGAGGATCATTGACCGACCGAAATTAACAAAGTATCGATATTGCAAATTAAGTGATAAAAAATTGGCGGCTGCAGAGACTCAGGGGGCGGGGGGGGTCTATTCCCAGTAAATGGTGATCATTGGAATGACTATCTTGATATACTGGGGGTATTCCATAATCCCCATAACCTGGAGAGAAGTAGCCAATGCTTGGAATCAGGTACGGAACTCTAAGTAGAAGAATTCCATAACCTCTTTCCATTCCATTTACTTTTTTATAAGAATTATTTTCTAATTTATTTTTTACTTTTGTAGTAGTGCGTGATTGTCATGGTTGTGCGGCTCAAAGACCGTATGGAAGCTTTTTTAGTTTGTTAATTGAATAATAAACTAATAAGAGATGCGTTATGAACAAATAGATAGGCAGATGAAGTGGTATTTTAAGGCCGCACTGATTCGTGATTGGCTAGGTTGTGCGGCCTGAAAGCCGCACTGAAGCAATAGAGTGAAACTCAAATTAGTGTTACAGACAATAAACTGCTTGGCGCAGTTCTGAGTTTACACAAATACTTAATAACTTTGATTACGTAGTATCAGATAAGTAAACCACATGGGAGTTTTTTTTATTGGGAGCAAAATAATTTATTTTTCAAAATTATACTAACGAGATTGATAACTTTGAAAAAAATAGTATAAGAAAACTGTTTTTGAATTTAACTAAAACTGAAATAAAT
The DNA here is from genome assembly GCA_932274525.1 of Podabrus alpinus. Lineage (NCBI taxonomy): Eukaryota > Metazoa > Arthropoda > Insecta > Coleoptera > Cantharidae > Podabrus > Podabrus alpinus. The sequence goes on along the minus strand of OW026455.1, from coordinate 87,673,678 downwards.
TACGTCCTGTAAGCCTGTTGCGATATTAAATTAAACATTTTCTATTTAAACTTACAATAAAAACCGCCCAAGGTAAAAGTAAAATTAATTATCCATATTTCTTTAATAGCATCAAAAATCAGATTACTGCTACGACGACATTCTAAAGAGCATCATCCTGTTTCATGAATTAAAAAGGTCTGCGTGGTTTGTTAATCTTATTTTCCTCTAACTCCGTGTTTATACAAAACAAGTTACATGTTTCAGGTAGCCACTCTGAATAATTCGATTTCTACAAGAGCAAATCGAATCCAAGAATAATCAAATTTTAGCAAATACGTTTTTATCAAGATATTCTAGCGCTTAATTCTAAATGCTAGCAACGTAAGTTAACATTTCAGTACTGTGATTGATTCGTGAAATGAAACCATTTTCTGATTGTTAAATATGTTATAGTCCATGTGCAATTGAACAAGATCTCCAATTTTCAAAGTGATTGTAAGTCCGAGATTCGTACCCGTAATTTACCCGCCGTAAGTCAACCAGCGATAACAGGTTGATACGCCACTACACATGGTTTAATCTATTATTAATTCTTAATAGTTTAAAAATTAAATACTTAAAAAGGTTGCAGTGCGGCCTTTAGGCCGCACAATCATGATAATACTGCACGAGTTAAAAAGTAATGAATGAGAAAATCCACTATTGATGTTGATTCAGAAAAACGGATATATCTTTTAATGTAGGCTCTCAAGAATCACAAGAACGCGATTATCATGTTTGTGCGACCTGTAGGCCGCTATTGTTATATAGGACCGGATATCCACTTGCTATTACATAAAATAATACTAAAAGTACAGCAACTTTACAGCACTGCAGCTAGGTACCTATTCGACTTTAGAAAAAAATGTTTGTAACAAAAATTGTAATAAAATTATGTGCTCTATAACTATAAGGTTTATAGAAACCATTTTTGTCCTAGGATGAACTGATAATGAGATATTGTGAAAAAGCTAGTTTTTGCTGCCATCTTGATCAAATTGGTCTAAATTCTCAATCAAATGATGTTGATTCATTCTGTATATAAGGTACTTACGCCGAGCGCAATATTGATAGCATTCACATGTGAGCTTTAAAGCTTAAAACGATGTTGTGGTCGTGTTTGTTTGAATATGTGGTTTCTTTATTAGCTTTTTTTGTATTCGGAAACGGAATTTCCGCGCTGTAACACAACTAATAATCACACCAAACCGCTGCTATGGTTGGTGTAAAGAAATATAGTCACCATTAATTATTTATGATAGCTCATAAAATATAAACTAGTAAATATAACATGTGTAGTTTAATTCTAGCAAAAACTATTAGATAGGTATAACTGGATTTAAAAAATATAACATTTATGTGCTATTAAACCGCCATTACAATTTGATTGAGAGCACGTGTTTTCAACAAAAATAATGTTATATAAAGTAGTAATCGATGGAAAATTTACTGTTAGTAAAAAAATTGTTGATGTTATGGTTTTTCATATTTTGATGGAAGCTACCTATAATTGCCAGTTAATCCACATTTTTAACGACTCATGATAAAGATTTAAACTTTTTGAGGTTAAAAATATAAATTACAAAATAATAACGTCGTAACTGCAATAAATAATCATAGTAAAGCAAAAATTAGTCACGATGTAATATTTTCACTTAAAGCGGCATATTTCCTTTTAAGTTTGGTTTTAAAAGTAAAGTAAAATGATAATAACGTTGCTATGATAACCGTTCAATTTAAAATCAGGTATACCAATAAAACAAAAATTAGTCACATCCAAATTTGTAACATTGTGTACACAGAAGGCAGCGTATTTTACTTCTAACAGTGCAGTTTTCAACAAAGTAATGATAACATTTGACTGAGGATACCGAAACATTGAGGGTGGTCTTGGAAGCTTTAATCAATTTTCTTTCTTGGTTAGTGCAGCCGAATTCTTTTGAAGAAGTGCCGGTTGACATGTTTAACAATATTTTTACCATAAACAAGAAATCAATATTTAAACAATGCCTGAAAGTTAAATTTTGTCAGCAGTGGGATTACAATAGGTTTATTTATTACTTTATTGCTCCAGGAATGGACGTAGTAAAGTTAACTTGCGTTATAGCACAATGGTTTACGATATCTGCGAAAATTTAGAAACTGGAACTAATCGTTGACGGTCTCCAGAAAAGTATTTCATCATGTCTCTTTATGTGCACGTCGTTCGCAATAATCAGGAAATAAGAGCTCATGGTCTCATCGTTGTAGCAGGACGTTTCACCCTTATGTTAGAAAGACGTCCGGTGTCTAATGGAATACTAAATGCGTTAGTTCTAGTCATTACGCTATAAATCTATAAAACAAAGGAAGATCTGCAGTTCATCAAAATTAATAGGTTCCAAATAACATGGAAGTAGAGAAACTAAGACGTGTCTAAATCAAATAAAAAATACATTAACCCCAAATTTAAATTTTTAATCGCACATCTCTAATTCCCTATCCGCACAATTTTCTCAATTAATTTTAGACCCGATGACAAAGTCGGTACTGATTTTTATTTTACTGTTGTTAGTTTTTGTAATTTATTTAACGTCCATCTATAAAAGGAAATTACAGCGATTAACACACTACTTGTTTAATATGTTCATCTTCTCAGGAAATAACCCGACAAAGTCGACAAGTGAAATTGTGCAGAACATTTTCCAAAGTGTTTTCTGATATTAAAGCAATTTCTTCTTCTATTGCTATTCCTTAAACTGAAATGGTGTGAAAACTATCTCTTTCTTTATATAACGTTTCTGAGATTTATCCTAATCCAATGTAATGAGTTGGAATTCTTAAAACAATTTTTTATTTCATTTTTTTTTTGTCATCGTTTTCTAATTTGGATTAGGAAACAAATTTTTGTAGAACATAAATTGAATACCCCAAAATTAGGTTTGTTTTCCAAGCTATAATCGTTTCTAAAATTTGTCCAAAATTTGAAATGTTGCCAAAAATCTAAACGAAAACGTTGATAATTTTTATTCGTGAAAATGATTCTAGGAATAAGCAAATATAATTTGACACAAAGAACTGACAGCTCCCAATATTCCTGACTGAAAAATCGTGACCCTCACTTTGGAGTATTTTCACATACATAGGGGACCTACTGTTTAACGCGGACTCCGAATCACGAGAATTAAAATACACTTTATTTTTTTTGTTTCGTAATTTGAGCCTGTACCAAAAAATGATTCTTAACTTCGTGGTGTTTGGCATATTTGCTGCCTTTCTCGGGACAGAGCGTAGACGTCCTTTATGAACGACCCCTAAACGTTTTGTAATTATTTTAGTTATAAGTTACACATACAGGATAAGAAACTAAACTGATTGGTAGTTTTCGGATATCTCATTTTTTGAAAGCTGTAAAACCGTAGAGACGGTCATAGCTCTGGCAGTTAAGTGCGTCTACTCCTAATGCGAAACGCTCGGTTCAAATCCGGGCGGGCTAACTTCATTCTGGCTGTCTCTCCTCGGAAGGAAATGGTACAAACCACCGAGGCAATCTGCCATGAGCATCCAACTCGAAATGAAGTGTATTTCACCTCCCGTGGTTCGGAGCCCATGTTAAACAAGTAGATCCTCTATGTACATATGGAAAACACTTGGAATGCATACTATAGTATGTACATACATACTACATAGAAAGAGATTGGGTTACGAGGTTCGAATACAACTTAGCAGTAGTGAAATCCCGATTATCCGATCTTCCGCGTTAAGCGAGCTGAATCCGAACCTTGCGATCACGCAATCTTGTCATATGTACCATCATTTTGTCTGGGATTGTTCACTTATCAAACGAGATGATGATGTCATAAGTCAATTAGTCTACCTTTTCGTTTTACATATTTTTACAAATATTCTGGGTAATCTGCGTTTTCAATTATGCGAGGTTTTCAGCCCACATTATTAGGTCGGATCAGAGCCGTAGCAAGCGTGAGACGACTGAGGCGTTTGCCTCAGGCGCCATCACAATGGGGGCGCTAAACCTTGACAAACTCCAAGAAATAATAGTTTAAAATTTTCAAAATGATAAGAATCTTTTGGGGAATATATTCAAATTTGATTGAATTCGAAAATTTCACCACGATTTTATTTGCAACATCGCCTAAAATTCCGGGTGCTACCCGAACTGCACCACGGCTTATCAGGGGTCATTTCTTGTACCCAGGTAAATGTAATCCCTTGACCGAACTGCACCACGGTCAAATGTCGTTCCGTAATCGCTTTACCGAATTGCACCACGAGCAAACCGAGCAGGTATCACAAGCAAACAGATAATATAAAGAAATAAATACACAAATATCTAAATTCTTTGCAATTTAAATTTCGAGTTTAATATATTAATTCATATTATATTATACAGGGTCGGAGCAGGTATTAATAAAATAATAACCCAAAACAGTGAAAAAATAAAATTTTTTTTGCCTTCGAATTTTGGGGTGTGCATTGGGGCTTGGCCAGAATTATGAGCATCAAAAAACCTGCCCTCCGATGCTCCGTATCTCCGGGCGATTTTTCGTGCTCAGAGCTGCTACGCAGCAGAGCTAAACATACGAGAGGCGCGACAGATCAAGAAAACCGGGATAAATGCAATCGGGATATGAGAGACCCTCGAAATAGCATTAAAAAGTATAGTTGCGGTATGGGGCAGTAAACTATTACGTTTCAACTCATTCATTTAAACTCCAGCATTGTGTTTTAACTTTTAACAATAAAACCACCTTACCTAAAATATTACAATAGAGGTGGTGCAATTCGGACGACCGACCCTTGGTGAGGTGTTTACCTGAAATTACGGTGGTGCAATTCGGGTAGGAGATTTGTGAACTAATCTTTTCGTGGTGCAATTCGGGTGCTCCGAAATTCCGTGTCGACCTACTCCCCAAATGGGGATTTTAATCCTCTACAGTATTTTTTCATCTATATAACTCGCTTACTTTCATTTTTAGTGAAAATTATCATCAAATCAAAATTGAAGAATACAAAATTCTCTATAAAACAGATTAACAAAATTTGCCTACATCATACTTATTAGTTTTTATGAAATAAAAAGAAAATTCAGAGAAAACAATTGAAAAAGGTTTTGAATAATTCTTATTCTAAATAAAAATTTCGTACATAATATAAACTTCACCATCGATGGTGAACAAAACAAAACAACAAGGGAATTTTCTCCTCTTCAATTTTGGTCCAATGATAAGACAGGGGATTTTAGGAAAGTTGATTCCAACCCCTGCGTTCTTCTTCAATTTCCTTTAACTGACTGAGTAACCGGTAAAAATATCACGTTATCATCGCGACAGTTATTCAAAAGTATTTAAATTGAAAAGAACAATTCCTACCGATAAAAATAATCTCCATATTCGGGGAGGGGGGTATTGCGTTACGTTACCATGGAAACGGTGATTCTGACATACTATGCGTATTTTATATAAGATCTTAAGTTTCCAACGATAAAAATCGATATACACGACCGGGCGTCTGGGGGTTATGGAATACCCCCCAGGTACACTTGCCATTATTCAGAACCATCAAAATTTATTATTTTTCGTTGAATCTTTTACAACTTTCGTTTGTAATCCGGGAGGGGAGGCAGCAGGTGATATTTTTCATAACTGTCTCAGTACCGTTCTTCTTAATACCGAGGGACGTAAAGAAAGTTTTTCTTTCGCAATAAATTAAGTGTACCTGGGGGTATTCCATACCCGCTGATGGTCCCGGCAGCCTAAATGAGTTCCTGATAAGCATCCATTTGTTTTCATTACTCTAAGCCAGCGCCGTAGCAAACGGTGATCGCAATGGGGGCGCTAAACCTCGACAAAACACAATAAATAATAGTTTAAAATTTTCAAAATGATAAGAATCTTTTGGGAGGGGGGTGCATATATTCGAATTTGTCTGAGGCGCCAGAAGAGACTGCTACGGCGCTGGGTCGGATAACCGGGGTTCTACTGTATTCATATTATTTTAGTGTTATTCCGTATAAATCGAATATTCTGCCTTGTTGTGGCATTTGTTTAACACTTTTAACAACACCATACTTATCTTTTCCTTCGTTCCTTCAATTATCATATCCGTGGTTACCTCGTCTATTGACTGGTGAACCTTTTATGAAATTGTACTAGCATAAGAAACCATCTTTCACTATCGGAACGACATAAGGCTTGTTTCATCGACGAGTTCTCGTTAGTTCTAGAATTATGCGCATGCTCTTTAACTAAAATCTGTTAAGATTTTAGTTAAAGAGCATGCGCATAGCTCTAGAACCAACTAGAACTAACGAGAACTCGTCGATGAAACAAACCTATAATTTGGGTATTATTATAATTTGGCTAATTTTCTTGTTCCTGTAAAAAATTTAATTTCACCGATTTGAATTTATTTGGCATTTGAGATTTTTGAGGTCAGTGATCTAAAAATCTAAACACGATTGGCAACCAAGATCAATCAATCCTATCTGCGATATTTTGGCCATATTGCACGAAGACGAAAATTAATGAAAAACTGACGATTCGATTGCTCCAAAACAACGTAAATCTCAATATCGCAGGAATCTTCAAGACTTAGGCCCTTTTAATAATAAGCGATTTAATTGCTTCTTTTTTCTTTTTCATTCATATTGTTTTCTAAATATTTTCAAACCTTTATAATTTAATTCTTTTAGTAAAGTTTGGTTGATCAGTTGGGAAATTTACAAGCGGTATCAATGGATACTGGTTTGTCGACTAAAGTGAGAGTGTGTTGCTGCTCCGTCGTGCATAAACCACAAATTTGTTTTACAAAACAAACTTTTTTCAGCAAATTTTTTTTTCAGCGATGGATTTCGATGTTCATGTAAATTTTATTTTCCAATTATGAACAATAACATTTTGGCTTTTATACAAAAAATGAAAAATAAATTTTTGAAAATTGTATGTGTCAAAGAACTATAAATTAACTACCGTCGTAGAAATAACATATCGGTAGATATCTCGGTTACGTAATCTTAATGGGTAAGGTGTTAAGTAGGCGCAGTGTGTTGTAATTGATATTACAAATTTTTATAGCCTGAGGTTGTAAGTATATGTGAAACATTAATAATTTGATTGCAATTGTCTAATAACGATTATCAATTGAATAAATATGGTAGTGTAAAATGGTATGGGTAGACACGACATTTATATGTATCTGGAACCCATTATTTATATTATTTTCTATTATATTATGTTAATAATAGTGGCACGTGCAAGAACCACTCATAATATTCGTTTGATTGCAAAATACAATTTCTCCGGTGTTGTAATTTAAATGCACGCTTTGATAGCATAGTGCAGTGTGCATAAAATCTTGACCTACATTATAGGATTCTAATGCAGATGTTATAATCAATACGAGCGCTGCATCGAGGGATGCTGAAAGCGCCGCGCTGACTGTAAAATCATGTGGTTCCCCGTAAGCCCCTGATCATAATTCTAAGGGAGCATTAGCCTACAAACCTGACACGCGGCTACCGGCTACAACTCCGGCACCCCCGCGACCCTTGTACCCGACCCTACCTAACACACGATTTAGCCACCTGGTCATTTGAATAAAACGACTTTCGACGACTACAATCTCCAACATTTTAACTTGTCCATTTACAACAAAAATTAAGTTTGATTTATAAAAACCACAGACTTGTCTATTCTTGCGTGATGCCTTCGGGCGGTTACGAGTAACAACATATAAACTACGTTCAAGTGTTATATCTCGTAAGAAATCACGGGGCAACCTAACCATTAAAGCTAACCAACAAACTATATTTAGTATGTTGGTTTTAATTTGATTAAACGAAAATGGACGACATGAACTTTATGCACAATCTTCTTTAAACCCAAACAAGACATGTGTACTCAATATTACGACTGACCCACTTCTTAATTTTAAATACATAAAATCTTTACTGTCTATTTATGCTCAAGACACAACAGATTGTTCAATTTAACGTGCAATGCGGCTGCGAAGAGTTGAGGCGATGATTGATGTGCATTAATCAAACAGTTCATTATTTAGGTCAAAATTTGCGCCGCACCTTGTATATCTTAAATTTATTGGCAATATCTGCACTTATGATCCTATCAGTTCGATTGTCCATTCAGAAACTTTTAAACGCTTTCCGCAAAAATTTTGTATTCAAAATTTGTGGTTATGTTTTTGTTTAATTTTCCATCAACTCACCACCCTTGATTCCGCAGTGCATTTTTGAAGTGCTTTGCAATTGTTAAATGTTACCAACATTTTAACTAGTAAAACAAATAATTAACTGTCATTTTTTAATTTGTAGGTTATTTTTTAGTTATATTCATTTTATCGGTCCGGAGAAATTTAAACTCAAAACTTTCCATAAGAAATATGAATAGGGTTCGATCAAGTCTAACCTAACATAGAAAGAAACAGCCTATATGGACTACCCTTTTTCTTATTCTAATTTTGAAACAAACTTTTTTTTACCAGAAAAACAATATGTTTTGTGTGAAAGTGATACCAACAGGTGGCATTATAAATGTCTAAATTGTGTTATCTTCTTCACACTACGAGAACATTAGGGTTCTGCTTTTAAAACTCCTTTTATACATTACAAGTGATTATAGTAGTAAGTAAATAAAAATAAATTTAAAAAAACAAACGAACTAAAATGAAAACGTTTGCTTCCTACTTCAACCGACGAACACAGCAGGCTACACCCACTAAGCAGTAGTACAATTATCTATTTTTAATCAAAAAAAAAATTTTAATTATTAATCTTTCGTAGTCACAAAAGACAAATGAGACTAAAGAAATTTAAAACGACAAACCAGTTTATTAATTAACAATAAATTTGCAGGTTATGTAATTAGTGAAAATATAAAATTTATCAAGATTACTGAGTTTGTACAATTATAGGTTTAATGTAAATTATTGTCATGACCTTGAATGCAGCTAAGTAAGCCTGAGGCTGTAAGCTGCGCAACGCTAGATGCACAAAGCCAGTATACTAAGCACAACTTGCAGGAGCTCGTAAAACTGTCCTTGATCTGTGGGTCGCGTAGTACAGGCAGTCCTGGCCGATCTAGCGAACACGTGGCCATATTCCGGGCCCTGGGGGGCTCTTTGACGTCACGGACATCACGCCATGCTGCACCGCCCTCACCGACCACCCGTTGCATCTAGATTCGTTAAATGCGCAGATACTTGATGCAACATAGCCGAGGATATGGCAACTACGTATTGGAGATGATTACAGTGTGCATATCTTGGTTATGTCCTAGGGATTTGTAATGGTTTTAGGGGGGTGTGGGGGAGTTTGCGAGTGCACGAATAGAAGTACCCTTCTCTCCACTGACACCAAGAGCATGCTGCAGGTGTCAGCTGACCCCAGCAAAGGCAGTACTGGTTTGCCACTTCTTCTATTGTTTACATTCAATTTTCAGTTTTGCAGCTTTTATGTTCTGTCGACAACTTTTTGTAAACAATATTTACTTAAAATAAACTGCACAAACTTAATTATTATGTCAACTTTTTATGAAATATTAGTCTACATTATTATTTAGGTATGACAACATCACAACTAAGGTAGATGACCACGCCAAACCTCGTGACCCTTTTTTGATTATTTATGATTATGATTTTTTATTAAAATAAATTAAACTCAACGTTGTTGTTTTGTTTACCTTTTTTTGGCATGGAAAATAAAAAACTTTGGAGCAATAACAAAATTTTGCAAATCATTAAAATGCATGATCGACTCGAAATTTTTTCGGGCAGGAATTACAACCTTACACCTGAAGTTTAAAGCAAATAATAGTAAATAATTAGTACAACTTGTAGAATGCGTAAGCGTGTCACTAGGGGTAGACCATCTGCCTTTTCGGGTGTCATATGACTAAAGGAATTTTAATTTTTGAGTTTACCTTCTAAGTAATCTGGTTGTGGGATAAAAAATAAGATTGCTCGATGGAGAGTTCTGAACTGCTTCCGACTGCGCCAATTATAACATTAAAGTTGTATTTAACCGCCAAGTTGGGGGTTTAAAAATTTATTGTTTTTGTAAATTTTATTGCATGCAAATTCTATTTATAAATTCAAATGGGTCAACGTACTAAGTGGATAAGTATTAATTGTACAATCAATTTTTGTGGTTGGATTGAAGTGATTGGACCTAATATTTACTTTTTCTGCGCCAGTATATTATGCGATTCAAATTTTACCAAGTTCACGATATTTTTTCCAAAATTATTCACAATATTGTTTTTGTAAACTGAAAAGTACTGTAAAACAAATAATAGAATCTAGTTTGGCTACATTATTAAAAAACCAATCTTGTTATTGACCTTGACCTAACTTTCAAGTTACTATTAGATGTAAAATGCAACGGAAAGTTTTAAAATGCATTATTATTCGTTGTCGCCATTGTCGCTCTATTATACATAAAATCAACAATGATCAACTATTAAAATGTATAAAAAAGTAATACTAAGGTAAAAATGAAATCGTAAAAAAGTAGAACACGTGTTGCACGTTAATTGGCAATCATCAGCTGGAAATAACCGATCTTAATCAACTAATGAATATAAATATTTAACACTTGCACGTGTGACCACTATGCCCCTCTTTCGTACAGTTTAAATTTTGCTAACATAGAATTGTCAATCTTCAATAATTTATTCAAGTAATAATGATTTTTAAAATTTCAAGATTTACTGAAAGTAAATCCAAATATCTCTGCGTAGACATAGAGGTACCTCGACCCTGTCCGTTATTGTCGGTCTACAGTGGCGGCTCTATGGGTGAGCGGGAGCCCTATAACAGCCCACTCTTAAAAGAACAATAAAATTAATTTTCCATAATTTGTAAAAAATGACATCGGTCAAATGGCAGCCATGGCCGGGCTTTCAGACTTCCGCTCCTTTGATGAAATTTCCCATTACTTTTCGGCATAAATCTTGTGGTAAATCATAAATAACGCGTCGAATCTCGTCCTTTAACTCTAGAATCGTTTGAGAGTCATCGGCATACAACTTTTGCTTTACATAACCTCAAACTATCTTGATGATCAATTTTGTGTGTAATAACTGCATTGTTTCCCGCGCTGTGTGGGATTGGCACCGTCTTGTTGAAACCACATGTCTTTAACATCAATGTCATCCAATTGGTGCCAAAAATAATTTGTTATCATGTTCCGATAACGTTCACCATTGACCGTTACAGTAGCACCATGATCGTTTTCGAAAAAGTACGACCCAATCAGGCCGCCCACGCCAAAATCTGCACCAAACAGTGACTTTCTGTGGGCGCATTGGTTGTTCCTCAATAACCCGTGGAATTTCATCACCCCAAACACGACAATTTTGTTTGTTTCCGTAGCCGTTCAATTGAAACTGAGTCTCATTGCTAAAAATAATTTTGTTTGAAAAATTGCAATCAACTTGATGGTTCTGTAACACCCAATCAACGAAGTCTCGACGCTGTTCATGGTCTGGTGACTTCAATTCCTGAGCCAATTGGATCATGTAGGCGTCCAAATGCAAATTTATTGCTAAAATGCGCTGTGTGGAGCTGTAGGAAAGGTCTAATTGCTAGAATCGATGGCGAATTGAGGTTGAAGGATTTTCACGAACACTGGAATACCCCACGGACGCACGGACCTCCCCGGTTTTAAATCGTAATTTTCTTACGATCACACCAAACCACCGAGTACGTTACTTTGTCCCCCCCCCCCCGTTGATATTTTTTCTCAAAAAGCTAGCTCCCGATTCCGTAAACTAGCACAGGCTAGCGTCCAAATATTAAAGCTGGCACCCCCTAGGTTTGTCCGCAAATCAATGTTGATTTTTTTTTCAATGCTGATTTGTGGACAAACCTAGGGGGTGATAGCTTCAATAGTAGGGTGCTAGATCTAAGGAATCGGGAGCTAGCTTTTTGAGATAAAATATCAACGGGGGGGAGCAAAGTAACGGACCCCAAACCACTGCTATGGTTCCCGAGCTAAGGATTTTCCCCAAATCTTCTACACAGAATCGTACGGCATCACAACGATTGTTTTGGATCCATTTACGCAAGATAAAACCAGTATACTTTAAACGCAATAGTTGTTTTTGACAGATATTCAGCTGATGCTACAGAAAAGAAGAGTAAAAGTTCAGAAAGACTTCGTCGAACCAATACTTGCATACACAATGAAGTGACTTGACCATCTACGGTATGCATTGGGCTTTGCAAAACCAAAAATAATGGGAAGTCCAATCATATGTACGTGAGCTCCCCCCACCTTCTTCATATTAGAAAAACTAGTGTGATCTCAGTCCTATTCATTAAAGATCTATTGGGCTGAACAAAGCCCAAAATCAAGAACAACATAGATTACTTACTTAAATAATTTCAAATATAGACATGAGCCCATAACCCGGATCAAAAAACTCTCAACTCTTAAAAAAACTTTGCTGGCCATTAGTGCATTTTAAGTATTGTTAAAAACTAGTACTTATAGAAAGTTGGGCGTTAGTAAATTTGGGATCGTCTTCCGTGTGACCACAGGTTGTATCATTAACATATGGTGAAACCTACAGTTTAACGTGGAATCTAACTGGAAAAATTACTCATCAATGTCCTAGTCCTAGACTCATGGTCAAGGGTGGCTGCGTACTTGACCTTGACCGGTCAATTTATGGACCGGATAGATTAATTTATGCGATAAATTAAAGTTTCTAAAAATCCCCAGACACAATTTTTCCCAGATGTTCTCTGATGGTTGAAAAAGGACATGTTCGGGAAAACCCGGATGTAAGGCAACCCTATGTTAATACTCTTTAGAAACGGGAGTTAACTTTAGATACGTAAAAATTAAATTACGTGGTAGTAGAGAAGACATACTAAACTTGATGAGTTTAGATGGATTTTTGGGCGGCAGAGCTGCAGACTAACCAGAATCACTATCCGAGATAGAGGGAGAAGAAGAGGAAGAAGGTCAAGAAGACGATGTGGCAAGCGGCACGAGACTATAACGAATCTTTTCCAAAAACAACCAAATACCGAATAGGCATACGGAAAGAATGATGTTGAAGAGACTATCGATAATAGCAGGAAACAGGAAAAAGAGAAGCGAAGGCCTAGAAAGAGATGAGGAGCGGAACAGGAACAAATACTTACCCCACGAAGGGAAAAAGATACGTCAAGAAGGTCACCACAAGTGTTTTGACTAATCGGTGGACATTAAGGTATGTTAAGGTGCCTCAGGGATAATGCAATTAAGAAAAACTACAGGATTTGGTGCAACCGCTCCAATGCACCTTGCCTTCCCATGGCCCTTCATGCAAACTTAATTTCGTGCTATTATTTTTCTTTTACAGAATTGTAAATTTTCGTGTTTGGTTTCACGTAGACTTAATCATGTCAATTACTTTGACGATAATTCGTGTTTTGGATCATTTACTATAGTAATTGCATGCGTTTACAGAAAATGCCATTTCGTCTCCGTAATTTAGCACCTGTTTCTGACTTTCATAAAACGAACTGTGGAGTGCTATGTTTACATGAATCGACTTGTAAATGAAAAGCACGGTCGTAAATTTGTTATTGGCAAATTTTGAAATAGAAACATTGCGAAAATATCGCTTGATAGCAAATCAATTTTGACTTTTATTGATGCTACAGAAAAAAATGAAACTTTCATTGCTAAAACCCACGTGTTCTATCTTTATCATCTTGAAACTATCATTAATCTATTAACTGGTGTTAAAAGAAGTAAAAAGAATATACATCGTGACTTGTAAATAAAAACACGTTCCATCTTCATAACCGTAGCTTTGTGTTCACGGGATCAAATGTCGAGGGTAAAATCAGGTTGAATTTGACCTCGCGACTAAAAGGGTGCATCGAAGGGGTGCTCTTTGTGTGTCGACATGTGATTTATCCCATCTGTAAAAGCAGGTAGGGGCAAGTTGCACCTGTTGTACCTTCATACTTCCTCTCCGCGCGACCCCTTCTCAGTCGTGATATAATCATTGGCTTTGTCTTGGTTAGTGAACTTTTAAGCACCCAACAATCCTATTTCAAACTACCCTTTCAGCCTTGAAATCTAACCGATCTATATATAGATCAAATTTTCCAAACTTATCTTGGTTGTTATATCAATTCAAAAACGTACAAATCAACAGGCAAGTGACATAATTGAAAAACTATGAAGTAATTAATTAGAATAACTTGTCGCTCTATTCAAATGCAAGCGCTGCAATAAGTCGGAATAATAAGTGAGGTTATTAAAATTAGGATTTGAAAATGGAAATCCTTCAACTGTCGTTTAAGCCATATAGGCTAGTTAAGATGTAAAATTTGAATCGCGTTTAACTTCAAGGTTATTCAAACGGTTTCTTGTTTTAATATTTTTTCCTATGCATTTATGTATGTAGGTACTTAACTGTTCGCGAGAGTATATTCCTAATTATATGTCACGTCAACTTATATCCTTGAAAAATTTCAAGATTTGTTATGAGATTTTAAAAAGCCATTTAATTATAAACGAATACCTATTCAATGTCTTTATTATGTGGTGATCGATATTTTTATAAAAATGTCCAACCCGCTTTTTTTGGCACCAATATTAATTTACTATGGTACATAGCTCAATATGGCTTTCAAATAATGGATTGTTAATTAAACAGACTGAAACTTATGAAAACATGTCGAGTTCCGCAAAACATAAACTAATCTTTTGGTAACGCAGTGGTTTAGCGTGAGTATTCACAGTTAGTATGGCCGGGTTCGAATCCACATGGAGGAATATGTTTTCAGCATACCATCTTGCTAAAATGCTGCAAGAAACAGAAGAAATATAATTAACTTTTCAATTTGAATATTTAAATACGAAACGTATGGTGTATTTACAAAACAGAATAATTAATAAAGATTTTGTGCAAGCCGTAGGGGCAAAGAGGGAATTACCTTGAAATTACTACTTGTGCAATTATCTGTGATATACTTCTTTGTACAAATGCATTATAGAAAAAGACATAAACGCATGCAACGCCTAAAGGCAAAGCTTTCCTATTACATCATAATAAAAACTACTACTATAAACACTAATAACTTTACTCATTGGCATTGAAATTATTCTTATATCTTACAAGATTGGTATTCTAATACAATTTTATACACTATTGAACGGTAGTAAAGCAGTTTTCCATTATTTATCTATCATATCGTATAATTAAATGTCAACATTGTAGTACAACGAACAACGCAGTTAATTAGATCTTATTGTCTTAAAATATTTTTCACAGTTCTAAATTTTTACATTCTATAGCGATATGTAGTTCATTATCCAGGTAAATTTTTTGGGGTCTAGGACAAATGGACGCGGCCGAAAGGACGCGACCGAAAGAACGCGAGCGTTATGACGCAGACCCAAAAGGACGCGGGCCATAAAGACGCAGACCCAAAAAGACACGGAGATTTGTTTTTTTTAATTTGTTTTCTAAAGAAATATCAAAAACTAACACTAATCTAAGGACAGATCCACCTCTTCGCGGCAGATCCACCTCTTTGCGGCAGATTTAACTTTAAGCGGAGATATGTTTGTTTTTAATTAGTTTTCTAAAGAAATATCAAAAACTAACACTAACCTAACGGCAGATCCACCTCTTCGCGGCAGATCCACCTCTTTTCGGCATATTTAACTTTACGCGGAGATTTATTTGATTTTAATTAGTTTTCTAAAGAAATATCACAAAACTAACACTAACCTAACGACAGATCCACCTCTTCGCGGCAGATTCACCTCTTTGCGGCAGATTTAACTTTACGCAGAGATTTGTTTGTTTTTAATTTAGTTTTATTATTATGGCCGCGTCTTTTTGGTTCTGCGCCTATATGGCCGCGTCCTTTTGGGTCTGCGTCTTTATGGCCCGCGTCCATTTGGGTTTGCGTCCTTTTGGGTCTGCGTCCCTTTGGGTCTGCGTCCAAACGCTCGCGTCCTTTCGGCCGCGTCCATTTGTCCGGCTCCGAATTTTTTGCCCGGTAAAACGAATCATCGCGTTTTCACTTCACGTTCACGTTACGTCTTCACGTCAAAACTAAGATTTGACCCAAGAAGTGTTATTACTGTTTTAATTTTAACTACAACTTTGGTCTTCTGAACTTTTTTGAAAAACATATCGACGCGGTCAAAACAGAACGATATAAACGCCAAAGGATCAAAAATTAAGATAAAATTAAGATATTAAGATCGTTTAAACCAAACTTTCAGGATGTGTAACCGAATTGCCATCTAATCAAATACTATTCGTCCATCTCATTAATTTAATTCATTCGGGACTCCTACTTGAGGGCTTTCCGCCAGCAATTTATTCTGATTAAATACGTTACATTAAATAGTATATAAAAAAATTAAAACTTACTTGAAAATATTAAAACGTCTTGATATTGCGCCTGTTGCTTCAATAATGAATGAATGGCTACTTCCTCCTTGCCGTAATGATGTGAGTTGCGACGTCATATAATATATCGTAACCGCTATTTGTAATATTTCTGACGTGATACATTTAAAATTTTAAATACGTCATCACATAATAAAATAATATCGACCCTCATTACGTCATGTCAGGGTGATAAGATTATTATTATCAATTGCTACCATAATTTATAAGATTACCCGCCACTATTTCAAATTAGGGGTCCCGGGCCTCTAAATAAAGTTGTTCCGTCACTGGACAACTAATTTCATTTTTCCTGTAAAATCAAGCGGTTCTTCAAGAAGTTCCCTAGATTCAAGTTGTAGTCCGTAAAATTTTATAGTCGGAATAGGGAGTTTAGTTTTGGTAAAACCTTTCCTTGAAAAGATACAGGATTTGCAAGAAAACCAAAAATAATAAAATTGCCAAGGGTTTTAATAATACTTTGATTAATTTAATCGATAATTCGAAAACCGTTGATTCTAGGTAATAAAAGATTTATAATAAAATTTGTAAATAATTTTGCTCAAAAAAACTACTCAAGGATTAACATTACAAATTCTATAGTTTCGGTGCTAGGGCTATTTTAAGGTATAAATAACAGGGGCTACCCAGCATGGGTTTGGATTTAGACCAAAATTAGGCAAGAAAAGTTTTTCCAAAACTCAAAATTCCAAAATCCAAAATTCAAAGTGGAGAAGTTTTTTGAGGATTATTTTACCTAGATTTTTTACCGATGGATTCTTATTCCGTGGATTATTTTACCATGGATTTTTTGCAAATCTCGATAAAGCAAATAATATTCTGCGATCTAAGTTAACACAAAAAGCGTCAGCGACGCTTTATTTCAGAATGGGTAAGGCCTAACTGCATATTTGAAATTTAATAGTAGATAAAAATAAATACAATTTTCATAAGCTAAAAATAAAGAGTCTCTATCATTAAGGTTATCGTTTTCCATGGGAATACATTTTCCGAACATTTTCCTATCGGGTTGATTTTTAAGATCCTGACTGATTTCCTGACTTGTTGAACAAATAAATGTAGTGCATTTTTATTTACTACTTCAAATTATTATTTTTATTAACTATTCTTGGATAATTATTTCCGATTTTGGATAGGAGGGGGGGGGGGGAGTAAAATAAACCGAAATGGGTTTTTCAAGGTTTTCTTCCGTGATTGCAAGCAAGGCCTACGTTGTTATATTAGATAGCTTTAATTATATAGCATCACATTGACAAACCTTATGGGAGTTTTGGAAACGCATATTGCAGTTTAAAAGGTGACGGATGACGTCACTAAATTGGTAGTCGTAATAAATTGATTTATTATTGTAACTCTGTTAGGACGCATGTAAGTTGGGCCAGCGGTCAATGTATTTTAAAATTATTTTGGTAGTAGCTTAAGAAAACCCGTAATTTGGGCCAGCGGTCGGCGTGGGCAGCTTAAAGGTAAAGCCATTAAATAATATTCAATTGTATATATTAAGTATCGCAAAACGCAAGTAAGAAAAAAATTTTCGTGTGCTACACACTAAAGAACATGGTTAATATAGTCTATATATAGAAAAATATATTTTTCGAGAAATCCTTAAAAACAACCCCAAAATTGAGTTTTTAAAGTACGTAAATTTAGGTGTTTTTTTTCGATTTTTGAGGTGTGCATTCGATTAGGAGGGTTATCCATCGTCAAAACCTACTCTTCCGGGGCACCGCTCCGCGTTGCACCCCTCCAGAGCGGTTTTGACTCTGGTTTACTGGGCTGAACATACTAGAAGCGCCTTCCATCAAGAAAACCGGGAACTTAGAGAACCTTGAAATAGCATTAAAAAGTATAGTAGCGGTTTGGGGCAGTAAACTTTTACGTTTCACCCCCAAAAAATCGAATAAAAAAAATTAACCATGGAAGTTTTCTCAGTGTGCGAGAGCCTTTCAGAACTGCGACCAGTATTAATCTTTTGTTCTTTAATTAATTTATTATATGGAATATAAATAATAATTTCAATAGTCCGGTATTAATTAAAAAACATTTAATAAAAATGTAATTTACAAAGTTGAATCAAAAAATAATAAGTATCAAAAAATAATAAAAAATGCACGGACAAAAGGCAAAGGATTAAAATAATTACAGAACCTTTTCTGGCCCAATTTACATGGGACCCTTATAATCTTTTGGCCCAATTTACGGGTAGGCTTAAAAAGAACCTGACCGCCTGGCCCAACTTACAAGCGCCGCTCTGTTATCCTTTCAGAGAGATAATAAATGTTTTTCTAAATATAAGAAAAGGCAAATCATTGTCACAGCCAGAGTTTTTCCTTCTACACTACTGATGAGATCTAATAAGATCTTAGAATTTCCTGATTGTGACTCCTTTAAATTGTTGTAATTCACGAAAACGAATAAGTTTGCTTTGTTACTACACTTTACTACTACACTGGGCACGCCTATAGGCCAAGACCTATCTTTTGGGACCTCGACCAACTCTCTAGTTTGTCTTCTTTTTCAAGTGCCATGCCTATGATTCCAAGTGTAGGCAACGTTTTCAAATCACATCAGAATCATTATTATTAAAAGTAACGAAGTCACTTTACAGAAGACCCTGTATATTTCTTCCGATTGGGGGGGGGTCAATTTAATTTCGCAAATCTACTCGTTACAGAATCTACAGCTTAGCAGTTAAGTGCGTCTGTTGCTAATGGGAAATACCCGGTTCGAATCCTTGATTCTGACCGTCTCTCCTCGGAAGGCAGTGGCAAACCACCGAGGTAATCTGCCATGAACGTCTATCTATAATTGAATTGAATGGGAGTGTACGTATTACTTCAATTATAGTTAATTTAATAATCAATTACTTTAATATTAGTTGCTATGCTATTTTGGGAGTGCGGTGCCCCGTCGCCCTCCCCTTACTAGCCGCCGCGTAGATTTATATAATCGTTGATTATTCAAGAATTCTACAACTTAACCACACAATAACTACTCGTACTTGTCGAGATTATTATTGTGAAGAGAGTTATTACGCGTTAATTAAAACATCATTACATTTATATGACTAAATACAATGGCCAATTTAAAGAAAAAATAATTAAGATTATAAATATTTTCCAGGAAATAAGATGGTCAGATTAAGCTAGCCATATATTTTTTTAATAATCTGTATTTAAATTGTTGTAATTTGCGTATTAAGTAATAAACATTATCGTGATGTAAGATAAAAATCGGTACCTAAAAAAGTTGATCTATTTAAGTCAGCTGCAGTAAAACTGAACCAGATTTAAGTCTATATTAAGATTTGTTATTGAAAGTCGTGAAGAGCAGAGAAGAAAGGCCTTGGGCTGTACGTGTACAATTGTTACAAGTGAGGATAATCTACCTTCATCTTTGTTCAGCAAGATCTTTTTTGTTTACTTCTTGCAGCTCCTGGTGTTTGCTTGCCTCAGCATGCTTTTGAATAAACAGTAATAAAATACAAAATTTTTTGTGGTTAGGTGATCTTAAAAATACACTTTATAAACTGCAATTACCAAAATTTTTTATTTTTAATTAACAAAAAAAATTTTTTTTTCAAGCTTGCGTGACTTGAAACCATGTGGTTGTTAATTATTTTTACAGCTATGGATGTGGTCCATTTAAGTTGTGTTTTGTACGTCTTCTTGCATTTGTGATTACGACTTGATAAACTAACTTTGTAGTTAATCGGTGTTATAAAATAAAAAAAATAAAATAAAATTACTATTACTATTACTGCTATTACTATTACCTATTACTATACTACCTGTAGTACTGCACATACAAAACACAATTATTTGTGGTTACTACCGTTTTCGTAGTAGTAACTGATACGACGTAGTAATAAAATACTATCAGTTTTATTGTACTTAATAGTTAATACCCGGTACTACGTTTCATCCAAATTGAAACAAATTACATGTTGAATAGACTTGTGTTAATTACATATATGACAACATCGACAAAGCTATACGAAATATAATTACTAATAGTAGAGTGCACGTTGCATGCATAATGCTGCCATTACTAGCTTTGAGGAAGGTTATACAATAATCTTTTTTTGTAGCATACAAACACAAAATTATATATTCTTTACACTACTTCTTCATGTTCAATTCTTGTTTTTAAACAAATTCAATTAACTTTGAATTATTTATGAGCTATATAACAAAAAGCACTTTACTTAGCAATAACAGTTATTAAGAGATTTAGAAATCACATGCATGGTTTAAAAAAAGTAACGACTTTTTAGATTCACCTCAGTTTCTCAAAAATTACAATATTCTTGCCATTTATTTTAAAATTAATTATCAAGTCCGTGTAATTTAAACTACAACTGCATGTCATCCAAACCGCCCCAATATTGGATTTTTGGGTTAAATGTTTTTGTTATAACTCAATTTTGTCTTCGTCCATTAGTAAAAAAAGCTCTGCTTGCACCATGATCTGGGCTTTTATTCCTTTATTTATCTTACTGCTGCCATTTTCTTCCATCCCATAAGTGCAACTACGTCCAAGATTTGGGGAAGCTAAAATTAATTTTTTCCCCAATTTTTGTCCAAAACACCAGATTTTTGTTAATTACAAGTGGTCCATCGATAAGTGAAATTTCTGTATAAAATAATTTCCAACCCTTATGTGGTCCCAGCTGGGGACTTCAAAACTCTTTTTGAAGAACGATTTTCAGGATTTAAGAATTTTAAACTTTTTTTTGATATTTTCGACAAAATTCTATATAGTTTTCGAAAAATTTCCGAGATAATCTATCCTAAAGTTTAAGAAATGCATGATAAAATTATGTAAGTATATCAATTACTTATCAAGAAGGCGCTGGAAAAAATAACACCGCTTTAACAGTAATTAGAATTTTGTAATCTGTGCTCTTGATTTTGTTAATTAATTGTTGCCTCAATTGTATATAGAATTTATTTTTAGGCTTCTATATAAAGTATAGCAAGAAGCCTTATGATCTGGCTCCGTGTCCGTCCGTCCGCATAATTCAAACCCAATCAGAACCATAGAAATTGTCATTGTAAACACATCGTATGTAGTATAATTAAAATTTGTTTTAAATTTAAAATGGACTTTCTAGTTTTATTTCGACGCCTGTCTGAAAGGCAAAGAATTGAAATTCTGATGATTATAGATTACGGGGACAGAACTCATACTCAATTAGAAATTTACAATTCTAACGAGGAAGCAAACAGATTTCTCAAAATTTTCGGCAAGGAAACCGATTCCAATTTTGAAAAGTTCAGCAAGTTAAAATTTTTCAGACATGTGCTTTTCGGTGTTCTAAATTACGCCCCTCCCCTCTTTCAAATGTATTTAAAATCTCCTCTAGCGCGTTTTTTCCACCGAAAAGTCGCTTAATTTCAGTTTTGCAGAAAATTGTGTAAAGCATAAAATCTCTACAAACCAGTTTTTCAAAATTTACTTACGATTTAACGGTTCCTGAAATAAAAAACAAAACAAAATCAAATAATGCGTAATTCGAAGAGGTGAGGGTGAAATCTGGAAAAAATATTGTGTATAAAATTTTCTGTTCTGATAATAATTCTCCCTAAAAATGAAATTAAGCGAGTTATAGGTGAAAAACCATGTAGGGGAACAGAAATCCCCAATTTGGGAAGAATCCTATAGTATGCATGCCTGTCCGGATTTTTCCCCAACCTCAAAATGATTTGCTTGGACTACATCTTCCGTGAATTCTCTTATTTTATCGTAGAGGATCGACATTGTAACTGTTGGGTTTGAGTTCAACTCATAACTTAACTGTCCTATGCTTGTCTGATTGTCGCAGTCATAATTTTATGAACTATCCTGTAATTCACTTTATCGACGTTCATGATAAAATGTAAAAAGAGTGTGAGCACAAGACTATTAATTCCAACAGAAGAAGGCGCAGAGAAGGATCATACATGTGATAACTGGATGGAGGGTAACAAGATTCGAGCGAGATGGTCGGCTAGTGAAGGCAGATATGTAAAGATAAGAAGGTGTCATGGAGAGATTAAGAACAAGTGAGAAAGTGTAAAAAAGGTTGAATGACACAATCAAAAATTAGGATTGGTTCAATTCATATAAAGTGGATTTAAATGCCATATGAAAGCACGCAAGAGAGGCGGTTATTGGTCTAGTAGTTAAAGCGATCAACTACTAATGCTGAAGTTACTGGTTCGAGTCCGGAAAAAACCTAATGTTCTTTCCGACTTTCTTTCCTTCTATGGACCGTCTCCCCGCCCAATCCTCACTAGCCAGCGTGATGGGTTATGACTAAAAACCCTTCTCTAAATGAGAAGGAGGTCTGCTTAGTAGTGGGCAAAGATGACTGGAAAATGATGAAATCAGGGGACTATCATGTGGCGGTCGGGAAAAAGTAGACCATATTGAGTTAGATACATATTGGGATAAAACTGGTCATTCTGCATTTAAATGTAAATCCATTACGTGCTGCCAAGTAACTTCCTAACAGGATAAATTGACATATCCATGTGCGAGGGCGGTTCCATAAGTACCTGGCCTAACAAAGAAAACACAAACATTTTGGAACAATTTATTTCTCAACATAGTTTCCATTTAGCTCTATACACTGTTGTCAGCGATGTTCAAAAGCTTCGATACCCTTTTTATAGTAAAAACCGTCCAACTCTTCAAAATAAGCATCAACCGCAGATTCGACCTCTTCATTATTGACAAATCTTTTACCACCAAGCCATTTTTTCAAGTTTTGAAAGAGAAAATAATCCGAAGGGGCCAAATCTGGCGAATAGGGTGGGTGAGGAAGCAATTCGAACTTTAATTCATTGATTTTGGCCATCGGGATAAGGGATGTGTGAACAGGGGCATTGTCGTGATGAAGCAACACTTTCTTTTTCGCCAAATGTAGCCGCTTTTTCTTAATTTCATCACTCAAACGCTGCAACAAGTTCGCATAATATTCGCTGTTAATGATTTTTCCTTTTTTAAGATAATCAATGAAGATTATGCCACGCGAATCCCAAAAAACTGACGCCATGAACTTGCCTGCAGATGGAACGGTTTTTGCCTTCTTTGGAGCCGATTCTCCCTTTTGAGTTTATTGTTTTGACTGCTCCTTCGTCTCAGGTGTATAGTAGTGAACCCATGTTATAAATCGACGCAAAAACTCGGATCTATTGCTCTGAAACATAGCCAAACAATCGGTTGAAACATCCTCACGACGCAGTTTTTGTTCCATTGTGAGCAAACGCGGCACCCATCTTGCACAGAGCTTGGTCATGTCCAAATTTTCGTTCAATATGCGATGTACAACACTTTTTGAAATCCCTGCTATATCTGCTATCTCTCGCACTTTCAATCGACGATCACCTAATACAATTTTGTGGACTTTATTCACATTTTCTGGCGTGGTCACGTCATTTGGTCAACTACTGCGATAGTGTTCGTTTTGGCAGCTCTTAAGACCTCGTCTCAACTCTGCCACCCAATATTTTATTGATGAAAATGAAGGTGCAGACTCCCCCAAAATAGGATCTAGCTCGCCATTGATGTCGGTTGGACTGAGACCTTTTAAATGAAAGTATTGTAACACACAACGACAACTAATTTTTTCCATGTTTATAAATTCACTGAGAGCGTTCTACTGATGACTGTCAATCAAAGACTAAACAACGTATCGTTGTCAAACTTCAAACTTAAGCTTTATAAGGTTGGTACTTTCGAACAAAAAAATTTTTTTTCAACCAACTAACGCCATTTATATGTAAGGCCAGATACTATTAGGACTACCCTCGTATTTTTCTTTAGAACTTACTAAGAAAAGGATTAAATAGGATAACTCAAATCTCAACCAAACAGCAATTAGTTCAAAATGGGATAAATTCAGATAAAAGAAAAAAAAGATGAAATGAGATAACTCAAAATTCATTTAAATCCAAACAGGGATTTTTGTTTATATCCTTTAACTTCGTATCGGAAAAGAGCCCTAAATTTTTGGCAACAGACTCGGTTCAGAGCAGATCCAACAATCGCAAAGTCCTGAATTGGCTGTAAAAACTAAACAAAATGTAATGATGTAATTCTTATAGTTGCCGAAATACAGTTCCCCCAAGAACCCTTGTTTTTAGCGATTTTCCCAAAAAACTTTTCTTCTTCTTTCAGTCGCAGTACTGTTTTTAAGCACCTCTTGTCAATCACTCTCGGACTTAAAGCCTCTCCCCCGCTGAGGGGGAGGATTCGGTCATACCCTACCACATTGGGCGAGTGCAAGTTAATAGAGGATAATCCCGCTGGCTGTGATCGCTACTTGAATGATCACAATTATGGATTTCACGGAATTTCAAGTTTAACTCGGTTCATAAATATTAACTCTGCTATCAATCTTCTTGTAGAACATCGTCTAAAAACACAAGGTTAGCATGCCGTGAAAATGAGCCAGCTGGAGTTGGTTTTTGCGTTAAAATTAACTTAACGTGAACATTGCTGGAAAAGCGTTGATTTTTTAAATTAACTCAACCAGTTGAAAATCGACCAAATAAAAGATACTCAATTCGTAACCACGCATTTTTCACCTCATTAGCAATATTAAATGGGATGTTGTAAGTTATCTTTCTGTATTAATTAACTATAAATTTTTAATTTTTGCCGAAAACAAGCAATTTCAATTAAAACTCCCAATAAAAATTCTATTTCCCGTTGTACAGGAAATTAATATTAACATAATTTATTTAGCGCAGTATTTAATAAAGCATTTGGACGTATACCGGGTGTTCATTTCGAAAGGAACCAGTCGGAATAACTTTTTTTGAGCAAAATTGAGAAAAACAACACCCATCGGTTTAAATAGCGAGGGGGACGTTGAATTTTAAGTTTGACCACACTTTGAAATTTTTAATCACACCCCCTATCTTGCGATATATCATTTTAAAGGTGGTAAAAATCCTCGTTTATCCACGTTAAAAAAATTGGATTTGGTGGATACGTTCATGAGTGAGAGGTAAAAATACTTTTTACCTATACTTTTTAGGCGCCGGCTTTTGGGCGCTTGCCGTTTGGATGCCAGGACGTTTGGGAGGAAACGCTGTGAAGAAACTGTAGAAACTCCAGTTCAAATCAGGAACACGGTTTTAGAAAATACTGGACCAGCTGTCCAAGGACGTGGTGAAGCTCCTCCGTATAAAAGATTAAACTATCAAGCATCAGTGGATACCAGAATAAAAAGAATCGTCGAATCATATTATGGAGACAGAACAGTGGTAGAATCTCTTGGAGGGATTGCACGTGATGTGTTAATGGATTACTAAAAATGATCGTTTTGTATATTATTTATTTACTTTTTTGTATTAACCGCTTCGGGCGCCCAAATGTCGCGTATCGTCAATGAACTAAATTTCCAAACCTGGAGAACTGAAAATCGACAGCCATCTTGAAACAACCCATGCGTCCGCACAAAGTCACTATTTGATGCGCTTTCTAGTCTGGAGGGGTAATTGCACCATACGTCTTCGAAAATGGTGCCAGACAAGCGCTTAAGGTTAATGGATCTCCTTATCGTGACATGTTAACAAATTTTTTGTTGTCAAAATTAATTGATAAGGATCTCGAAGATATGTAACTTTAGCAAGACGGGGCAACATGCTATACGTCAAATTAAAAAACAACTTTATTGCATTCTAAATCATGACATGTTCCAATGCTAGGACACCAAATTTAAATAAAAAGGAAAAATTCCAAAATTTTGCAGCCGCCAATTTTTTAGAACTTTATTTGCAGTCGCGACTTGTGACATTTTTCAATAGGAAGAAGATTTAAAGAAAAAGGAAAATTTTAATTTTCTGTATTTTTATTTACTTAAAATTATAATTTTTTTGATAGTTCATTCCTATTTTGCATTGGAAGACGCTTGCTCTTAGACCCTTTAGGGTGAGCCCCCGCTGTTCAACACGAAACATCATAAACATTATCTAGCCAATGAAAATGTTAAAGTAAATGTAACAATGTCCCACTTGTTTCTTTGTACATAGGACTCAGGCGCCCGTGCAATGCGACAACTGGCGAGACTAAAGTCTGAATTATTATCGAGTTTAAAAATTAATTTAAAATTTAATTTTTTATATATAAAAAATACATAAACTAATCAATAATATATTTTCCTGCATTGTTTATGATTGACTCCCAACGTTCTGGCAAATTTTCGATTTCACGCCTGAAGAAATCCGGTGGTTTGGAGGTGAAGAAGTCGTCGAACCAGTTTTGACTCGTCAGACTCGTCGGATCAACGTCGTTATTAAATGAGATTCCGCGGAGATTGTTGGATAGAGAGCGGAAAAGATGAAAATCTGATGGAGCAAGATCAGGAGAAGTTGTTGACAATAAACCTCAGAAGTAATGGTTACATTCCTTGGAAGCAATTCATAGTAGATGACGCCTTCTTTATCCCACCAGATGCATAACATTACCTTGCGTGGATGGGCATCAGCTTTTGCACGAGGATTTGCTTGTTTGTTAGGGCTCAGCCATTCCTTCTGTTCTTGATGTTGGTGTAAAGGTACCAGTTTTCGTCACCAGTAACAATTCGGGACAAAATGGCCGATCTTGTTGACGAGCTAAACAATGACGAGCAAGCAAAGAAGCACAAATGGTAACACGCTGATTTTTGTTGTTTTTGCTCAAAACGTATGGTACCCAAACATCCAACCTTTGAACTTTGCCCATGGAATGCAAATGTCGTAGGATAGTTGATTGGTCACAATTCGTCATATTGCCCAATTCCCGAGTTGATTGACGTGGATCATTACGAATTGAACCAATTAATCGGTCTTCATCAAAGCCTGATGGTCTCCCTGAACGTGGGAAACCATTAATATCAAAATGCCCCTTTTCGAAACGAGAAAAGCATTTTTTTGAACTTGACGCTTAATTTTCTTTAGCCAACAATTACCCCTAACTTTCTACAAATTGAAAAATTCAACAAATATTCAATAAAACAAATTTGTTTCCAAAGCACTCTTTTACCTTGGAAACCAAAATCGTTACGAACTTATGCATCAACCTAATATTTTTTGGAAAATCATTTAAAAACCTACTTCAAATACTTATTTAATTTAGAACATTCAATCTAAAAGATTACTATCATTTTATAATCATATCTGTATTTTTAGTTTAACCTAAAAAATGCACAAAAAGCACTTTTCAGGCACTAAAAACGGCACAAATTTTCACAAATAGATTATGTGACATCACAATTCAGGCATAAAGGAAGATTTTTTAGGCCTAAAGATGTGACAGGATGAGAAGATCAAAAATGCATTGGCATTAAAAAATGTGATGCCGAGCTGTTATTCTGTTTTACATGGCGGGGTGGCGCCCCGTTGCCGTCCCCGTACCAGCCGCCACTGTTGAAAATTCGAAGTTCGCGTTATATCTCGACATGCTGATGCCATTAGATATTTTTCTTAAGCCCGTCTTACATCAGGACATTTCTGGCGTCATTTCTTGAGCCATTTCTGCGCAGAGACGAGTTCATAGTATTTGCGCGTGCGTATACCGTTGTGCGCAGAAATGGCTCAAGAAATGACGCCAGAAATGTCCTGATGTAAGACGGGCTTTAGGGACTACTTGAAGGGAAAAGTCTATATCGACAAATCTGGAACGATTCCGACCTCGAGTCGCAATGCGATTCGAGTCTCATTTACACGAAAACGAAATGGAAAATTTTGCTAAAATAATGATGTCATGCCAGCAGAGCCGTGGAGGACATTTGAACGATGTGTCCACGTATAATCTTTCCTCTTTTTGTTAACATGAAAATTTTCACATTTTTTCAATTATTAGTGCATTTTTTTAATAAATTAAAATGGCACATCTTATTGAATTATTTTTTTATTAGTTATTGTTTGGTCAATAACAGAGAACATTTTGAAAATGTAATTTTATTTATTTTCACATTTTAATAATTCATCTTTCAATTTATACCACTAACTAATAAACGGATCCACTAAATCGCATTTTGTTAACGTGCATGAACGAGGATTTTTTCACCTTTAAAATTATGTAAGTATCGCAAGGCAGGGGGTGTTAATTAAAATTTTAAAGTAGTGATAGCTGAAGGGTAGGGGTTAAACTTAAAATTCAAGCAGTATTGGTAAACCGACGTATATTTTGTTTTTCTCAAATTTACTAAATAAATTATTTCGGCTGGCTGTTTTTAAAATTAACACCCGGTATAATTGAATATCTCGTACAAGTGTTCGAGTTTAAAAATTCGAAGATCGCGTTATCTCTCGACGTGCTGACACCATTTGACGCCATTAGATTTTTTTTTTGGGTACTTGAAGGTAAAGTCTATGTCGACAGACCTGAAACGATTCCAACTTCA
Source organism: Podabrus alpinus (assembly GCA_932274525.1). Lineage (NCBI taxonomy): Eukaryota > Metazoa > Arthropoda > Insecta > Coleoptera > Cantharidae > Podabrus > Podabrus alpinus. Next base: position 87,644,821 of record OW026455.1, on the reverse strand, counting down.
AGAACACTCTTCGGCGTGAAATTGCAAACATAAAGTCTAATTTATGAGAAAACGTAATGGAAAATTTTGCCAAAATAATGATGTCATATCAGCAGAGCCGTGGAGGACATTTGAACGATTTGTTCCACGTATAATCGCAATATTTGATCTTTAAAATAAAAAATATAATTTCATATTTATAACATTTTAATAATTTCAGAATAAAAAATTAAATTTTCTTTCATCTTTCAATTTTTACCTCTAACTCATAAACGGAACGAGGATTTTCTCACCTTTACAAAGATGTACCTCAAAGTAGGAGGTACTATTTAAAATTTCAAAATGGGGTTACCGAAAAGGACCGGGTTAAACTTAAAATTGGTATTGGTTTTGAACGACCTCCTCGCTATCTAAACCGACGTAATTTTTGTTTTTCTCAAATTTACCCAAAAATAAGTTAATTCGACTGGTTACTTTTGAAACGAACGCCCAGTATAATTATGTAAATATCGCAGACGGTTCGAGTTTCTGTTTGCGAAATAAGATCGGGTAATTTCTGGTCACATTGATTGTTTCAGAAGTTATTAGCCAATATTTTATGAAAACTAACTACCAGTTTCATGAAACCACTAAATAAGTAATAAATTTTTTTTATTGTTTCAGCATGTGCAATACTGCAGACGTACGACGTAGGCAAGTAGGTACCAATTCTGACCAGATGGATTAACCACAACCATCATGGATAATAGAACCTTCAAGTTTGATTTACAATGGCCTTATATTTTTTTGCTACTCACGTAGCAACGCAAAAAAGAAAGTTAAAGATTAACTCTGGGTTCGAGACGTCGCGTCGTCAATGAGATGACCGATGACATTTGTTTTTACCCTAAGATATTGGAACAAAACACATTTAAATGTTTTTGTAGTACTTATCTGTCACTTGTCTGGCTACTATAATTTGTATTGTCGAGTCGTGTCTTGCTTTTGTTATTCCATACTAATGGAGGCAGGCGCCAAAGATACCCAAAAATTTACAATCACAGATCCGAGCTAAACTTCATTGAGAATTGTGTAATTGTAACGTTGTACAAAATCATCGAGATAAAGAAGGTTTGAAGATAAATAGTAAACATAAATCTTGTGGACCAATATGATATTGGAATGAAATTTATGGACCATCACTTGGAAGCTTATTTTGGTCTTCTTCGACCACTGCATGCGTATAGTGGGTAATCCTCATATAGTATAAAAACAGTCTAGAAGTTCGGAAATAAAAAGTACATCAGTTGAAAATAATAACCGGTTTACGTTGTATTAGTATCTTCGTCTTACTTGTAGTACTCTACAACTACTATTACTACGTAGTAGATTAGATGATGGATATGCATGGTCATCCAATAAAGCTGCTACGTGAATTTGTGTTTTACATACGTACCCAACGACCCAACCAACTTCCTTATTCCATATCGTGGAACATAAAAGTATTTTCTTTAGTTTAGTTGCAACTATTATTATTTTTTACATTTATAATGTCTTTTCATTTTTCAAGGTATGATATTTGCACTGATAAAATATGCCGTTTAATTTAATAATTATATCGTAGAAGCCTAGAACGACTTAGAAGGTCAATGGTCCGAGGAAAGGAGCAACGAACAAGGGTAAACCCAAACCTACTCCCTCTCTCCGGTACCTATTGGTTGCCACTTGCTTGTGTTACAACGAGGATATACTTCTTTCAAAAACAATCTACCTAGATACCATAAACGGTTTACGATTTTTTTACGTTATTGTTAAAAAAAAAGGTTAAGATCTAGACCATTAATTTATTACTATGCCCCATTTTAAACCGTTATTACTTGTCCTGTTGTCATATTCCTCATGTTTATGAAACCTAAAATTGACATTTAACCCATAAACTTATGCCCAGCCACGTGTTACACTGCGTTATGGTTTAAATGTCGTGTTTTGAGTCACTTGGGTAACAAATTCCTACATAAATTACCATCTATGTAATATGTCGGCTTCACTATATGCAGTTTACATTAGGGTGAGCTATTATTAGACGAGTCTGTCTTATTTTTGTTAATCCAAGACCTATCAATAATATACATATAAAAAAGCGGTAGGTACTTTACAATCTGTAACAGTTACCAACATAAATAAATAAAATTTTTGACTTCTGTTAACCCCCGCGATAAATATCCAATCGTTCACGCACTCGCTCAGAACAGAAGAAAATTAATTCGAGATTAAAGAAAATCTATTTCTCGATAGGAAAACCCCATTACTGAAGCACGTGTGACATTTACCGATGCAGTTTGGTTATAAATATATGCAAGTTCAGCGAACGCAGCTTCTGTCTGTAATTTTGCAAATAATTTTGTTTCATAAGTGTGTACTACAAACTGCGATACATCATCACTAATTATCGATCACTGTAATAATAGGTGTTTGGCAGTCCGTTATTTCTGACAACTGTTAATCACGGGTGCGGTTCAGGAAGAATGTACTCTAGGTACACCGCCCCTTGGTAATTACCCGCTTGTTACTCCTCCAGGCTTGCTTCTGGTCACTTACGATGTAACAATTTACTACTACAACTACCTCGCATACCCATTTCTTGGCTAGTAAATGCGGAAATGTAACCCAATTTTCACGTGCACAAGAAAAAATATGCACCATCATTATTTCAAATGATTGCGAGTTCAATTATAGGTTCTCATTAAGCAACAAAAAATAATTAAAACCCTTATAGTCTCTTTTTTTAAGTTGTTCAGGTCAACAGCTTTGATCTGATGGTATAAATTATGCCAAGTTGTCGTACATTCCAACGTGGAATCCAAACCACGGTAATGATTCTATCATACTGCCTGATTCTGTTATGAGCTGAGAGGAAAACTGTCCTGAGAAGAATTAAAAAAAAGCATGAACGAGGATTATATAACATTGTATGCAGCTTTTATTTACTTCCAAACAGCATATCCAGAATAATTGTAGGACACTGGACAGAGAGGCGATCTTTCTTTAAATCTGAAGAGTAAACCACAGTTTCAATTCAATAATTTTTACCAATTATTTCTGGAAGCTTATGTAAAAAATGTTTATTTAGCTTGTAAATTTTTTTAATTTTAATTTAATATTTCTGGATTCTGGATTTTAGATTGGAGGGTAGGGTCAAAGACCCCACGCGCGCTTAGGCCACTAGACCGGGCCCATTGTACTACCTCCATTTTAGTGGCCCCCGTCCCATCATTCCCCGAGCCATTCCAGCTGAAGGATGAACTCCAGGATCCTGGCGGCCGAGATGCCCCTAATTCTGGCCATGTCAGGCCAGAAGTCCCCCAACATGGTACCTCTTTTTGACGCTAGAGCTAGGCAGTGACAGAGCACGTGCTCTGCTGTTTCGTCTGATTCATTACAACCCCAGCACGTTGGCTCATCTACGATCCCCAGCGTATTAAGGTGTTTGTTCAGTTTGCAGTGTCCAGTTAATATCCCTGCAAACAGGAAATTCAAAATCCTGCTAAATCCACCAGCAACTGACGAGAGTGACATTTGTTTATTTTCGGACGGTTCTAAAAATAATGTTGGATCAGGGGCAGGAATCTTTTCTGCCGAACTTGATCTGAACATGAGCATATCGCTGGGCAAGTACACGTCGGTTTTCCAAGCGGAACTCATCGGTATATTGCACTGTGCAAAAACAGTCTGGGACAAAGGTATTATCCATGACAAAAACATTCAGATATTTACAGACAGCAGGGCAGTCCTTCTGGCACTCATGAGCCACAAGATCACCTCTGGCCTGGTGCTTGAATGCATCCGGGCCCTGAATCAGATGTCAAATCAGAATGTCCTTTCTCTTCACTGCGTCAAGGGACACCAAGGCAATGAAGGTAACGAAAAGGCAGATGGTCTGGCTAATGTCGGCTCAAATTGTCATCCCTGCGGCCCTGAACCGATGATTGTGCCAACCGTCAAAACTCTAGATACCCTTCTAAAGCATCATACCCTAGAACTGCATTCCAGCAGGTGGGCCAACGAAACTGAATGTAGACAAGCAAGGGCAGCGATAAAAGCACCCTCCAGTAAACATTCAAAATACTACTTGAAGTTGTCCAGAGTCAATCTACGGATAATTTAATATTTATTTCACAAGTTAATATTATCAACATTCTAATGCGGCCTTTAGGCCGCACAACAGCTAATGATCAGGGAAATATGTATGCCGTACTATGAACACATTTTCGTTTTAGATTCAAAATTCGCATCAATCACAATATATTTTTTAAAAAACAACATTCCCACTGTATTTGAGCTGGTATTTTTACATGAATTATTTTCTGATTTAATACTTCGTTACTTTTCTACTAGTACTTGATCGTCATGGTTATACGGTCTATAATCCGCATAGACACATTTTTAGGTTGGTAACTGAAAAAATAAACACAAAATAGATGTGTTATGAACAAATAGACAGATGACGTGGTGGTTAAAGTTTTAAGAACGCACTGATCCGTGCTTGCCTAGGTTGTGCGGCCTAAAGGCCGCACTGATCTTCGCCTCAATTTAACGTTACAGACAGACATACACACCGATAAATTTAGGCTTGTATTTTGTTACTCGTCCCTTACTAAAGGATCCCTTAAAAATAGGTAATAGGTCTTTTATCTATGGTTTAAAAAGTAAGCAATAATAATTATTTTTAAAGGATTCCTTAATAAGGAACGAGTTAATTCCAATCAAGTGTCTAAAGGACTTCGTTACGAAAGTCTCGGTGTGATTTGAGGGTTGAAACTCACTGATACCTTCTGTACAGGGTTGGGCAGAAGCAAACTTCTCCGTTTGCCGTTTCTCAGGATTAAAACAATTTAAAGAAGTTACAACCAGGAAATGTCTATAACTAATACATAACATTATATTATGTTTCGATCTCATCAGTAGCTTATCAAAGTAACGCAATAAATATAGGCTGATTTTTCGGGGTTTTTGATCATCTGTGGTCAACATTTAGAATGAATTTCGTTAAAGTTCTAAGGGTTATCGTTTAAGTATTTTTTAGAAGTAAATCAATAAATTTATAATTTTCTTTTTAATGATGTACCTATATTTTGTGACCTCTCATTGAAACAAGTCACGAACCGCCACTGGTGTTCCGAAAGGTAACGTTGTTATTAACTATTAAATACGAATTCTGATTTAAGTTTTTATGTGCTAAATTCATTCGTTAATGCCCCTCCAGTGCGGCCGGTGGCCGCACAGACAAGTTAACCATGTTCAATAGGTTTAATTAATTTTAAGAAGGTAGAGATGGATCCTCGAACGGCAAGTAAGATTTGCTGTACTTATTTACATTTTAACTATTCACCGTTATGGTATTATAATAATTTTTTTTGTATTATACAGTAAAAAATATTTCGTTTGTGATTCAGATTTAATTATTTTTGGATCAATTATTTTCACTAGCGCGTGATTATCGAGGTTGTGCGGCGTACAGGCTGCACTGCAACTTTTTCAGGCTGGTAACTGTAAATAAACCAATGAAAGATGCTTTATGAAAAAATCGTCGTTTTATATGTTAAACTCAGTATAAGTAACATATTTATGTTATAAAGTAATTAACGATTGACTTGTTATTGTATGACTTGAATTGTAATGTTATTACGTTCTTAATTGATTGATTTGTGATTGACGATTGACTTCTAATTGTATGAATTTAATTAATGTTTTGACGTTGTTAATTACAAATTCTATTCATATCATTACAAGTAAAAGGTTAATTACTCTACAATATGTTACTTAGTGAGTTTTACTCTGAACCGACGCAATAGATAGACAAAAGTGATGTTTTTGAAAAGTCAAAAGGGCGCACTGAGGGACCGGATCATCAGTCCGGGTACCATGTATCACTAGCACAAAGGCAAGTACCTAATAAAAACATTGGATTTCTTTGCAAGTATGTAATAAATTTATATTTGCCCCTTTTCCTTTTTATAACTTTTTCTTTAAAGTTTGAACCCTCCAATTGAAACTGTCCTGGAAAGAATGAAAGGAAACGACCGCATGAACTATATCCCATTGTATACAGCTTTCTTTAACTTCTAAACAGAATATCTAAAATTGTAGGGCATTGGACAGCGAAAATCTTCTTTTAGAACGGCCGAGTAAACCATAGGATACAGAGGAGACCTACTTAAAAGTAGGTAACAAATCCTCTATACGTAGAAGGATTTTTTGTTTACCAAATGTGTATGTGCTGACCCCAAGTAATATTGGGTTGTGTGCAAATGTTAAAGTAAAAATATCCCGCGGCGCGGCGTATAGAAGTAAGACATCCCTGACCTAAACTATGCTGATCATTTAGCTATAATCGCAATCACTGACAGAGAACTTAGTGGAAATGTTACTAATACAATTGGATACAGAAGACTTATTCAAAATTAAGCTACCAATTTCTTGACCGTCTCCGTGCTGCGGAAGGCATGTGAAGCCATCGGTACCCTCCTGTTAATGATTTGCCATCATAATAATAAAAACAAGCAAGCTACCTAAGATGTAGAAACCAAATGCTCAAGAAACTAATTCAATAAATTAGTTAAAGCACAGGTCATAGACTATTACATAAAGAGGAAGAAGAATCTGCAAAATTAATATTAAATTAAAAATTAACAAGTTAATTAAACAATAAAAATTAAATTATCCTCGCGAACTTGCCAATTAAATTTACAAAATTAAAATGTTCGTATAAAAATAAACGCAACCTTAGAAGATAACATCGCTTCGAAATTATCACTTTTTCATTAAAATAATTTTATTATTCATAAAACATAAAAATATTTACCAGAATTATTTTAAATTTACGACGCGATTGTATCAATGTTTTAAAACAAAAATTTACAGAGGAAGATATTTTGGTACTAAAAAACTGTTTGACTTTTTCCTTTTTGTTTGTGATATTTTTAGGATTTACATTAAGTCATCAAAAATTCGTTGTGAAAGGGAAGAATAATAATTAATTACGGAATGTTAGAAATAATAACCCCCCTGATAAATGTACTAAATTGGTAGCCCTTAAACCTGATCTGTGATTTTTTTTTCGAAGTTACAAATTAAACAGCGAAAGTTGTATAAGATTAATCAGGATATCCCCATTTATTTGAATTTTTTTCCTTCACAGGGGATGTGTCCGCTGTTAGTTTTTCATTACATCAAAAGCGGGTATAAGGGTGGTTACAATACCTCCCCCCATGAAATTCAAAAATCAAAAAAACACAATAAATGCACTAAAATTGCTAAAACCCATAATAAAGTTACCCATTTTGCAATATTATTAAATGAATTACCCTCCCCCCCCCCCCGCCCCATGTGAACTTTGTGTCAATTTGTTAGTTACTGAATAAACGTAAACAATGACCTACAACTTAACGTGGAATCCGAAACAATAATTTGGAAGAAACTGAAAATTATCTATACCCTATGCGACATATTCAACCAATAAGATGGCTGACAGCCATTTTTCCCAAGTGTGTTTAAGAAAATGGTGTAGGAAAACTCTTTCCTGATCTACCCATTAGTACCCTTCCCATAAGATTCCAAACGCACCCAAGAAGTTATTGCTAAACGTGATAAGCAGCCGGGCCGTTTCAGATTGCAAATCCTAAATTGAAGGATTTCATATTCGGTCAGGTTATAGACCGCAATTTTTTTCATCAGCTTTCGATTTACGAATGAATACTTTGTTTTTAAAAAGTCAGAGTTATAAAATGTAGGCGGTCAGTCTACGAATTAGATAAATACAATTTTAGCCAGTGGCAGCCGGAGGGCAACGGTACGCCGCCCTCTCAAAACAAAATAGCAACTCAGAAAAATTTTGTGTAATGAATATTGGGCAATCCCATGTCGCTTGGACCATAAACGGTGGCACGGATTTAAAACACTTGACTAAAAAGTGAAAAATTTAATTTGCAATATTTGCAATCTCCCCCCCCTCCCTCAATTATGGAAAACCACGAATCGCCGTGATGAGTAGGTTAGTTATACAATTCCCCTCAAGGTAGTATATTTACGAAATTAAATCGATTTAAGCCCCCCCCCCCCAATCAGAAGAAAGAAGTAAGGCTAGCATCTATTTATTATTAATTTTATTAATTTATCTGTCTATATGTGTGCCTATAACGCTAAATTGATCTTGTTAATTATTTCTCCAATGCGGCCTTTAGGCCGCACAACCAAGGCGTCACATTATAGATGGATAGTTACATTAAAAATATTTCTGTTATGGGTTCAGAATTAATTATTGACGTATGAATTATTTTCTCATTACTTTTCTAACAGTAGACGATTGTTTTGGTTGTGCGGCCTGAAGGTCGCAAGTTGATAACAAAAAATAAACCAATAAAAGCTGAAAAGTCAAATAAATCGACATAAGTGATGTTCTAAATCGCACTGACTGTTGATTGCTTAGGTTGGACGGCCTAAAGGCCGCATTTAGAGACCGAATCATCAGCTAAATTTAGAGTTATAGACAGATTAGCACTCTCGGTTAACTCAGTCCCACAAGTACCTAATAACAACGTCGGCTTTCCCAGCTATTCCGTAAAAAGAACTTTGTAGACCACAATCGCAAAATTTATTTTATTCAACCTTCCCCTCCAAGCGATTCACTTAAATAAACAAATACTGCCCGGACAGTACGACAGTCGTGCATGTAAAGAAATAAATAGGACACCAACATTCGTGTTGATGCAGTGGCAGCTTTTCCATTTAAAATTGTCACGAGTCGCCTTTGCAAATTAACTGTCCGCTGCAAACACCGGGGGGGGGGGGGTCTGGGATACTCCTCATCACATGTCAATCAGGATGGCCATTTTGATTAACTGGAGGTATCCATAACCCCCCCACCCCTCACGGATTATTTAATTTGACAATGAAGAGTATTATTAATATTTTCCAAGTAACACAAAAATATATTATGATACTTTTATTTTTAGGGAAGAGTACGTATTATCCAACATCGAATTTCAATTTTAGATATCGATTTTCTGATAGTTTAATGTATTTATAAGTCAATGGTAACACTCCTATAGCAGGATAAACCAACTTTTGATAGAGAAAATCCACTTTGAAAATCGATAATTCACTGACGCGCGGGTGGAATCTCACTCATTTTGTTGACGGTCCGTGCGAGATAAACTAGTCTTAGACTTAGCCGTTTACGGACCGGCAGATGCAGCTCGTCTCTCCTACATGTAACATCGATTATTTTTTGTTTTTACGCGAGTTTTTGGGGGTGAAACGTAAAAGATAACTGCCCCATACCGCGACTATACTTTTTAATGCTATTTCGAGGTTCTCTCACATCCCGGTTGCCTTAATCCCGGTTTTCTTGATCGGAGGCCCTTCTCGTATGTTTAGCCTAGTAACCAGATTCAAAACCGCTCTGTAGGGGTGCAACGCGGAGCGGCGCCCCGGAAGAGTAGGTTTTGACGATGGATTACCCTCCCTATCGATTGCACACCCCAAAAATGGAAGACAAAAATTTTTTAATTTTTTCACTTTTTCGGCAATACACGTGTTATTTTCCATTTTGAATATTTATTACTAATATCTACTAATTACACCCCCACCTTCCCGATTTTCAAAGAAAATTTCAAATCGGAGCGAAAAAATTTCACTCGATTTCAAGGGACCACGGCCGAACGTAGTCACAACGAGTCGTGTGCATCAGTGACCCGTACAAATGCAACTTCCTTATTTTCACCCTTTTTTCGGATTTTTTTTTATGATCACCTCCGCGACGACAACAGTTATACATTCGGATCAAAACATAGCCAAAAAGGCCGTGATTTACCCAAAATTTTACTAAATTTCATGTTGGGGGCGTGTCCGTAGTTCTTGAAACCACGCTAAAAATAGGCCGACAACCTATCCCGGGCACCGCATATGGTTTTTACTAAAATTTCGGTATTAATTCTTAAAAATCCTCAAATATCCTGGTGATTTATTGTAACTAATCCCTTTTTTGACCTATATATCAAGGGATTTTTATTTTTGGATATTCCTTGTCAGTTGGACCGTTCACCCCGGCCCCTATTTTTATTTAAATTTTGTACCCTCCCATTTATAGAAGTCACGAGCCGGCACTGATTTCAGCACACCATACGGTATAAAAACCAGAAAATCGCCGGTGGCACTGAAAACACCCGATGTAATTTGAAGATAATAGTCAAGATCTGAGACGTTACTCATAACGTGGGCTCCGAACCACGGGAAATGTAATACACTTCATTTCAAGATGAGCGTTCATGACAAATTACCTCGGTGGTTTGCCATTTCCTTCCGAGGAGAGACGGCCAGAATAAAATTCTTATCCTGCCCGGATTCGAACCGAACATTTCGCATTAGCGGTAGACGCACTTAACTGCCAAAGTTATGACCGTCTCGACGAAATAAACATTAAGAAATCTGATTAACGCGGGTCACCACATGCCTGTATACAATAATGTGTCTGAAATTTTTACAAACGTCAATTCGGGGCGGAAACTTGGCCCGACCATGAATATTGATAAAAGCCACGAACCCGTGGTCTATACGGGTCAAGTGCCATTGTTATGTTACCGCGTTTGTTATACGACAAATTTTTACTCAACCGTAACAGAAAACAATTTTTCTAAGTGAAAATAATTCCTGCTAAGACTTTTTCATTCCATCGGAAACTAGGTATTATCTTAGTAACCCCTGCAGCTACGCTTAAATATGAGGGATCGGAAAACCTGGAGCAGGATGAGAGACTGATCTTACGCAGCAAGTAACTCAAATTGGAAAGCTTCTTTTTCTAAATCCCCTGTAATCTGCAAAAAGTAAAATAGACTGGATACGTTCTTAAAAGCAAACCATGTTGAGAAAAAATCCTTGTTGACACGTCGTGCTAAATTAAATCTCGGTGATGTATTTATGAATTAGCATAATATTTAAAGTGTACAACTTGACCTATAAATTAAGACTAAACAATTATTAATGATTTTTTTAATGAGGTATTGTTCAGGATAAATTTACAAATTTAACACGCGCTATTATAGTAATATGCTAAACATAGAACCATTATGAAGTTAATCATAATTGAATATTTTGTCAACAAGAATTAATAGGTTTTATAAGGTTATTGTTATTAACCGATATCGAGTGATGTTTATGGACCGATTTTACTTTGTACTACCAGGTACGATTGTTAAATTTTATCAACACTTTGATTTTACAAGTTTGTTTGTATGTGATAAGTTGATAAGGTATATGAGGGTCACGTAGTTGTGGGAATGAGATAGTGGCTATTCGAGTTTACAAAAGATTTGGGATTATTTTGGGCCCTACCGTGTTGCATACGAATCCGGTTTTGTAGTTTATCATAACGACACGGTAGTGAGGGGGTGAAAGGTTAGAGTCGCGAGCCAAAAGCGAGCTGCGACCAAAGAGACAGTGATGCATTTAGCGGCCTTGAACGATCACATCTACAAACTGCACTTGCACTTTCCTGAAGTCGCGCTCGCGCCATCCGGAGGAGCTGCTGTTCGGGATCCGTTCTTGGTTTGCTGCTGTTGTGGCGCGCGCCAGACGCTTAGTAGGAGGAGACAGCCAGCGAGAGTTGTTGACCCCAGGTCATCGTGGACCCATGCTTGGTCTCTTCGTATATTTACGCTTTATTTATAATATAGTTTTTATTTTACTTTATTTGTACGACCGACGTTGATTTTCCCCACTTTCAAAGTGGAAACAGGTTTCTAAGCGTAGAACTAGCCGAGCTTATCTAGACCAAGTTGCGTCGATATGCATCAAAAATAAGAATATTGACTATAAAAAACGGTCAAGTATTGGGCAATCAAACAATTGGTGTTCTACTTAATTTACTTCTTTTATGAGCCACAGGTGATTCACTGCAGATTGAGCTTGATGCGTTTTTGTTATAAAATATTTGCAACTCTAGTCATAAATTATATTGTCAGCCAATTAAAAATATCAGTAAAATCAAGACGAGTGTTCTGACTTTGCAATAACATGACTGTAAATGAGAAACACGCTACTTGTTAATAATTATTATAATTACAGGAGTCCTCAGCAACATAAGAGGCCAAAGTCGCGCCCGGTCGACCAGGTGTTCTTTCTTAGTCCATGCTCAACACAGTAGCCGTATCCACCACCCCTCCTACAACCCGCACTACAATTTCAAGCTCCATCATGACTGTTTTTGTAACCGTTATTTATTTCAACTCTTTCTATCTCGAAGGTCTGTTTGCTCAACACAATGCATTTCTATTATAAAACGCAATTGTTCAGAGGACCAAACTCTCCATCGGCTTGCGATAAGGATAACTCGGTGTACCAACTTACCCTGTAAGATAAATTGATATACCTACCTTAAGGAAACTTAAAAATCAAAATGCAGATAAAATTAAACTTCAGACAAAGCAGGATTAATTGATCAACTTGAGTTGCTAAATTTAGAATAGGGGTCACCCAGGACATCACGAAGTTCTTGAATCGCTTCGGGCATCTTTGGAGTGTTTATATTATTATTAAATTTTATTTTCTTCCAGTATAATATTATTGAGTTAACGATCCAGTTAGGTATATTAGTTTATTGTATTGTTGGATCGTGATTGAAAATAAAACAACGCACTTCCAAAATGTAAGATGGGGAGATATGCAGATTTGGTTAGTTAGTAACAAGAGCCTATGAATATTTATCAATATATTAGAGTTAAGCAATCAAGTCCAGCTTAAGTAACAATAAGTAATTAAGCGTAACAAGATGTCGCGCGAGTTTGCCGACCTCGGGGACCGGATGGACACCTGCGCCAGCAGCGCGTGGCCCGTCTTCAGATTGTAATCTTCTGCGACCCGAATGACCTCGCTAGGTGTACGTACCTCCCACACCCGCTAACTGGTTTTGGTACTGCTTTTTGATATTATTTTGTAATTGTTAAGATTTAAAACGAATTTAAAATTTATATAATGGACATAATTAGTTGGCAGTACTGCAGCGCATCGTCTTATAAGATATACCTAAATTTATTCTTTCGGGTGTTTCCGTAAAAAGTAAGATTAATATAGCGATGGAGATGATGATAACGTGAAGCGCTTGTTAAAACAGCGACCATGCCCAGGGTCAACGTATTCTGACATAAACATGCAACGCACCAGGAAGTGTGAACTGTAGCTCAGAATTTGCGTGTAGTTGAGTTTTTTGCATATAACTCCTAATCCAATCATCTTATAGTTGTTATATTCTTATTATGTATTATGTATGCTTGTACGACCATACAACAAAACAAATATCACTCTTTGAAAATTGCTGTGGTTTGCTTTTTAAATATTAATCGAACTATATCGTAAAACTGCAATTACTATAACAATTGCAGGTTATGTTAGGTTAGGTTCTTTTAAATTAGTTTGTAATTTATCATTACGGTCTGACTTTTGATTTGGTTGGTTGTGTTATTTAATACCTCGACTACCCGACAGAAACCAGTAGCAATTAGCTGAGTATTCATTTTAATCTTCTTTATGTGCAAATAATAGATGGTACTATAAAAACAACAATGATTGGATTTTTAATAGTCTGTCACAACAGACAAACGACAACTATTGCTACCTGGTTAGAAAAACATAGTCAAGATTTCTTGAGTAACAGGCGCCAGGTCGCCGAATAGCCTCAAGCCACCAGTTGTGTTATTTACTAACTCTCGGCCATTGCACATTATACAATCTTCGCATTAAGTTTTGATCAGAAAAACGTTTGCATGCTTCTGGTATAACTTCTTTTATAATTATATCTCTTCGACGCATAGTCACATCGCAATTAAGTATCTTTCAAAACGACAACTTATTTACAATTTATTGATAATTTAATAATTAACTTAAAGGAAATTGTTAAACTTACAAGTAGATGTAAATCAGCTAATTATTGGTTGAGCTGTAAGCAAAACCATGGAGAATTAATAAACTTAATAAAAATTTCACACTTAACTGTCACGCCAGTTCACACAACACGCTTTTTACTCTATCTCCTCAAACATCTCACTAATTAGGTTATAATAATGGTTTTTTAATTTTGTTCACACCAAAAAATTTTGTACTTCGTGTAATCACTAAACTGTGAAACAGATTCAAATATAATTGAGAATACAACACAAATCGTTTAACGTCTATCAAACTTTGCATTTATTTACGCTCTCCCCTAGGGGTTATCAACATCGTTGTTTAGGTGTCCCGGTAAACTTTTTCTTACAAAATCTCCATAAGGGAGGCTTACGTGCGGATCTGAGGAGATGAATACCATGGTCAAAACCTGAAGAACATCGAAACGTGTCATCCTGTAAGGGGTCATCCATTAATTACGTAAGGGTTTTTTTTTTGGGGGGGGGGGGTTGGATATCTTACGGACCCTTACGTAGGGGGGAGGGGTCCGACGTATTCCTTACGTAAGTTTCTTAAAATATTTCTTTAAATTAAATTTAAAAATCAAATAGAATTTTTTCTTTTTATGTTGGTAATTATATCCAGGTATAATGGAAATACCATATATTGAAATATATAGTACTTAAAAATCATTAAACATAGTGGCATAATAGTGTGAATTATAGAAAATGGCATCAAACTTTGGCGATCTTTACGAACGGTTTTTCATCTACATATTGCTGTGACCTCCCTTGACTATTTAAAGCTCCAGCCCTAAGTTGGCTAGACAAAAATGTTGTAATAAAATGGTTCGAATAAAATTTTTAGTTAAGGGATGTTCAACACTTATGCCCCTTCTTACTAACTCAGTCAATGACACTCTCAGAAGTCGGTTCCTATTATTTTTAAAATTAGAGGTGAAATATTTTTGGTAGATAAAATTTGCTCTCTCTGGATGTTCGAATTGCTTTTGTTGAGTGAAATTAAAAATATTTCAATAGCTTTAAAGAAATGTTTATATTGAAGAAAAATAATCGCAAAGCGCATATAAATAAATGGTTACACAATAATTTGCAGATCACAGATCTACAATCAAATGAAGTTTTACAAATAAAAGCATTTAATTCATGAAATTCACAAGTTGAAAAGATCTCTTCTTTTTCTTCCTGTCGTTGCTTAATTAATTGTAAATTAATTAAGTCTTTCGCTGTACTGTAGCGGTTTAAATGCTTGTAAATAATATTGGTGCTTTTGTTAAAGCTTTTTGAATAAAAAATAATAATGTTTTGAATAAAAAACCTTTCAATTGAGGGTGGTAGAAAATGCACTTCCTTGAAAGCCTTGATCCCACTCCTGTATTTTAAATGCTGATGGCAAAAGTTTATAAATGTAAAATAAAATTCACTGTACCTTCAGAATCGTCAAGTTGCAATTTCAAAATTATGAAAAAAAAAAGGATATGTGTATAGTCGCCTTTATACGAGTAGCACTTGATAAGCAGAAATACACCTGCGCTGTTGAATCACGTTCATTTGCAAGTTGGATGATCTCACTTCAGTTCGTGTTGTTGCATCATTCCGATCCAAATTTTTGTGGTTATTGTAGTTGTTTACCAAATTCGTTGTTGACATCGAGTTAATTGCGGTAAGTTGATTGAATTGGCAATTTCATTAGATACCAGTGAAGTTCGAGTTGATGACCAAAAATTACAATTTTGCAGATTTGTTATTGTGGTCGGCCATTGTTGTTATTTGACCTTACAAGAGTTGATATTAATGTTGGATACGAATTCAACACGTCCACTCTATTATAATTGTCGGAGTCAACTGATTTTTCATCGAAAATCGATAGAATTGGTAGGCCGGTTGTTAAAATGTGAGTCAAATTGAATTATTTTGGATTTTAAATTTTATTAAAAAATTGTTTCTGTTCTAGATTAACGGTCCACATTGAAATTGTGTTTCCAAATGATGTTTTCCATGCAATTCTATTGGTATATGCCGTTTTTGTGATATAATTTGGATCCTTTTTGACTAGTGTCACGCCATCTTGTATAAATCTTGATTTTCCACGAATATCACCCTTATTCACAACTTTGTTGATTCACGTCTTAAATTTACTTGCGTCACATAGTTGAAGAGATTACATAATTTTTGATATGAACAAATTTCCACACAACATGTTATTTTTGAAGTAATTTGGTTACAAAGTTTTACATTTTTAAGGTTATTGTCATGTACAAAATAACAAACAATTTTAATTAATTTCAAGCTAATTAAATCTTTTGTTTTATTTTTGATGTCACAATCATCAATATTATTATTCTTAGCAATTTTACACATGTCTTACTTATCCCGAGAGATTCAAATAAAGTTATTAAGTTGAAATATGAGAAGGTTTTGAGTTTCTCGTAATGCAAATTTTTAAAGTGTCTTCTAACTTAGAATTTTGTGCTCTTTTCGAATTTAATATTCGTTTTTGAATTGGGAGCCTTTATAAAGCATTTTGAATCATAGCAATATGTAAATAAAAATTTAATTAAAATTTTTGTATTTTTTTTTTTTTTTTTTAGCTCAACGCAGGGAGGAGAAATCTCGTGCGAGACACCCACTTAATCGAAGTGGATAGTGTCAGACTTCACTGACTAAAACTCCCCCCTACCAAGCACCCGGGTTTCGCCGTCAGGCATTTCTTCCGGGATTTTTGTATTTATTATTATCTATCTATATATTATATAAAAATGTATGTATGTATGTTCCCTATAGACTCCTAAACCGTTTGGCCGATCGGAACCAAATTTGGCACAGTTATTATGTAGGTCCCTGCGCATGTTTTTGTATTGAAATAGTGCAAAAATTCGCAAAGGAAAGGAAAGTTGATTTTGAGTAGCCTGCCTTCCTTTAAGGAAGGCAGGCTACTCAAAATCAACTTAAAAAACAATAATGAATGCTGTCCAACTGTCAACCGATCGACAATGCAAATACGCGTGCACGTGCTTTACGTTTCTATTTGACCAATCTTAACGAAATTTGGTGTAGAAGTTATTTATAATGCTACGAAAAACATAGGCTACTTTAGTACCTTGGAGTGAGGCCGAAGGCCGAAAAACCACGGTCTACACGTATGCCTGCGATACCCTTGAGTGAGGCCGAAGGCCGAACAACCACATCCGACACGGTCTAGATCTAGAAGATGAAAATCATCCTTACGTAATTAATGGACAGCCCCTAAGGCGATTTTGAATGATTTCTATTTAATCGTGATTCTAAAGACTGATTTTTTTAACTGTATAATATCGCAATAGAAATAATAAATAAATATACAAACATATAAGGTATATAAAGGCGCGTCCGAATATGTAAAACAAAGAAATAAAACTACGTTGTTCTCCTCAAAAACGAAAAAAATGTTGGGTTATTTTAAACAGAAGGGAACTTTCGGAAGTCTAACACTATTGATTCACTCTGTATAGTGTATATATTAAATTATACATAATCAGAATACTACTATATTTTAGTGTAAGACAAATTAAATTTACATAATGATATACATTTATTAGTTTATTGTAACTCATTTGAATTATCATTAGAAAATCATATATCATATATTATCTTAGGTAATATTTTGCATTTATTTAATCTTTACCTGTTATGTAATTAAATCGGTTAAGATTACTTATTCAAAAATCAAGAAATTCATTTTTCATTCAAAGATCAAGGTTTCTTTAAAGAAATTGTGATTCTATTGTAGTTTTTTATCTGCATTTATACGCATAATAAACAAGTTTATCTAATTGGAGTTTTGAAAAACGAGAACGAGTATTAAACACGTATTCTGTCTTCTTCAAAATGTTAAATCTCTTCAATCACATCGCCAGATCCGTATATATTTAGGAAAAAAATTAAATTAAAAATTATTGCTATGCTTTTCAACGAGGTATCAAAATTTAGATTAAAAAAATTAATTACTTTATTAATTCTTTTTTGTACTTTCCTTTGGGGTGCTTACGTAAAACCCAGATATTTTTAAAAGCGTTAAAAGGGATACTTCACAGTCAAAACAATTATTTTTGACCAATGGGAGAATGGGACGATTTTTGTTGTTGTAGTATACTGTTGAGTGTATCGATTAAATATTTATAAAAGTTATTACAGATGTTAAAAATGTTTTTTGTACCGTTTGTATTATCTGCCCTACTCCGACGCGCATGTCTGGATGAACGAGATTTTAGGATTGTTTTCCCTATTTTAATAGGTACAAAAAAATATCTATAATTGATCTATCTATAATCTATAATATAATTGAAACATTATCTGTCCTCCCTATATCTAATGAGAAGATAGCTCGGATCAGATATGTCCACGCAGAAAATAAATTCCTACTTATTTTGCGTGAAGCCCTGATGTTCGTCTAAACCAGCTCGTTGTAGCGGCGGCGAAGGCCGTGGATCATCTCAAATGAATGCCCCGAAGAATATCAAAGAACAGCTTTGCTAACAAAACAAAAATAGAGTAGCAACTAGATGGTCGTTGCTAGAAGGTGATAATGTTTAGCGATGTCTGATGGTAATTGCATTAGCCGACCAGTACCAGTACAGAAGTGAAGACCTACCACCAAGAACCTCTTCCCGAATTAATCAAGAGAACGTTCGAGTGGTCATACAAATCCCACAAACGGTGGTCCCACTACGAACTTCCAAACAACCAACCAAGCGTAAGCCCCCGATGAAACTCAACACCCTGTACTTTGGTCGTGCATCGCTACTTTCTTTAAAAAAAAAACACATAAATAATATAAATAAACACAAAAAAATATCGAGCATAAAATTTCAAATACAAGCCAGCTCTGCACGATGGTACCTAGTTAAATATACGTAGTTTAAAAGAGACGGTGATCAGCTTAAGCAGTTAAGTGCATTGCTGCTAATGCGGAATGCCCGGTTCAACTCCGGGCTCAGTAAAAACTTTATTCTGACCGTCTCCCCTCGGAAGGCAATGGCAAACCACCGAGGTGTAATATGCTTAGAACAGCCTCTCTGGAGATGAAGTGTATACACTTCCCGCGGTTCGGAGCCCGCGTTAAACAAGTAGGTCCCCTATGTGTGTGATAGTACTACAAATGCACAACACATACATAGGAGAGAGGTCGCCAACATCCGGTAACGGATAGGCACGCGAAGAAGAAGAAGAAGTTTAAATAAAATTATTAAAGGAAGCATTATAATTCATAATTAATAATTTAGCAAACACAAAATTTAAACATTCATATCCATATCCACGCATGCGAGCGTAAAAGATAAGATTGCCTTTAATCACCTTTATGCAGAGACACAAAACCTGCAAACAAATCATTATCTAGGAAAAATTTTCCAATCAAAAATATAAGGCAAAAGAAAAAACCAAAATGTTAAAATACAAAAAACATTAATTAGCCACGGGCGAATTCAAACGATAGTGAACTCCAGGTGGTCGAAGTAAAAATTGGCCGGATTGATTAATGTATCCATCTGTGAAGTAATTAGCAACAAATTATGGTGACTTACCAATTTGAACGGATACAAATCCTTCACCATCCACCATCCCCCATCAACGAAGATATTTCAAACCCCTACTGAGTTTGGGCAACAAACAATGTTGCAAACAATATCTCCGTTCCATATCCCGTTAAATTCGGAACCCAAATCCCACGATCACTTCACAGCAGATACAAACGTCGACCTTTTTTGTTTGAAAGTTCACACCAGACCTCTTGCTCGTTCACGAGCTGAACCAAGACTTCTTTCTCGTTCAAAAGCTGACACAAGACTGACTCTCTCGCGCAGTTCTATTGCGCGGATATTATTATGCGCTCCAAGACATTATATATATACAAGGTGTAACGTAAGTGGCGGATTCCAAAATCCGTCACATAATCTCTGTTTGAGGTATTGATTAGGTTCCGAATCATGTTATTACTAGGAAATACCCTGGTATTAAAATGTTGCCGGTATTTTCTCTGTTGCTGGACATAACACGTAGCCATTTTAATCTTCGAGGGGTAGTCTACAACCTACTAAAAAAGAAAATGAGCAAGATTGAAAATGAACAAGTTGTGACTTCTTAAAACCCTTTACTGTTTCAGTAGACACATTGTAGAATTGAGAAGAAGTCACCATGGCATTTTGGGAATCACTTGAGGGGTCATTCGGACACTCAAATATACATGTCCATCAAATTTCAGCTTGTCTGGATGCTTTGCGAAACTCAAGCTATTTTTCGACTTTGTTGCCTGGATTTAGCCGGTCAACTTGTTTAAGTTGAAGTTCCTGAGGTCACAAAATTTCCAAAATACCTACACAAAGAATGTTTAAACTCTCACTGCAATAAAACCAAGTACCTAAACCTTTGTCAACTTATCAAACCATAATCAAACCTTTGGGGTGTGTAATCAAAATTATTACCATTTAACCAAATATTACTGGACCGTCTCTTTAATTGAATTACTTACCATGACGTACTATTTAGACAAGTGATAAATTTGTAAAGTAAAGAAAACCGTGCTGCATTATGCCCATAACAATTTATATCTTCTTACGTAGATACCTTTCGTATTTTAATGGTATGAAATATCTTTATCAAAGTCTCAACTCTTTCAGCGCGAAGAATATTCTTGTGCAATTAATGTATACTGTATATCTTAAAGTTTTGTGGTTTAATCTATAGCTGCATGTTTGTGGTATTGGGCGATGTACTAAACCACCAAACATATTCATCTGATAATAATGAAAATAACTTTCTTTAACTAACTTAACTTCTTCTTCGAGTACCATCGTCTATTGTCCATCGCTCTTGTGCGTTTTGTTTGTTGGATTCCAGCTGCTTTTTGACTTCTTATTGAGATTAATTAATTTTATTTGTAAAATTGAAATCAAGGCAAATGAGGATGTCGGTGAAAAGTAGAAAGAATGGCAGCTGTTATTAATAATAGTATTAATAAACAAACAATAGAACCGAGAATTAGATCTTGCGAAAGGAATAGAAAGAAGGAAGGCAAAGACCAAGTGAGTAGAACAGCAGACAGGTAAAATGAGCGTATGAATTTTAAATTTCTCTGTATTGTATGAAGTTTTTACATAACGAGGGATATTTTAGTCTTATGAATAATGTATAGTTGGCGCACGTGCTAACAAGTTGAATTAAGGAAATGCATGAAAATATATGTAAAAACAATCGTTACTTACAATTAGTAGAAACGGTTTAAGTTCAGCTTAGATTTTCAATAGTCTCATCACCACTCTTAATATGATAATGAAAATTGAATTTTATTGGCTTTTAATTAGTAATTGATTAAATTAACAACTGCTACTTAAAATTAAGTGTTGATAATCCATTAGTTCTTAAAGGTTTATTATTTATTACTTCGATTAAAGTTACATAATTTTATCTAATTTTTATTTAATTAATTTAATTGAATTGTTATAAAACTTTTAATTATTCAATATGTAAATTTACACATATTTTACATTTATTTTGGTGCTCAATACCTACTATGAAATATATTAAACCTTATTTTTGCATTCTATCTTTTCTTTTCTATACCTATCTTCTTTTTCTTCCTTTTTCCCTATTTTTTGAGAAATCCAAGTCAGATCTGAATTAATTCCGTGTAAATCGTAGAAGTTTATACAATGGACTTATTAGTAAAGTTTGGATCAAATTCGATAAAAAATTTTATAGGGATTTTCTCAGAAAATCCTCGGACAAAATTAAAGATTTTTGCGAATATTATGTAAAGAAGAACATTAATGTTAAATGTTCGAAGTGACCCTCGCTCACTTCTTGGCAATATCCTATGCGCCACTGAAACTCCTGTAAAACATTTTCAAGCGTATCGGGTTGAATTGGCCGAATTTCATCGCGAATTCTATCCTTCAGTTCATCAATGCTAGTTGTGATCTATTGAAATAAATTTTCCTCTTTAAATAGCCCCATAAAAAGTAACCATTGGTTGGTAAAAACTTCATTTAAATATTCATGAACGATCACTGCAAAGTGAGGTAGAGCCATATTGCCAGTATTTTTGGGCTGATCTGGATCTCCATCATTTGGGTGTAGCACCGTAAGTGCAGGGACTAATTTGTATCTTAAAAAGTCAAGATATATTTCACCTGTTAATGTGCTTTCAAAGAAATATAGTCCCTAATAAACGGTTACCTACAATGCCAGCTCAAACTTTAAGTTTTTTTGGATATTGGCTATGAGTTTCCATTTTCCAGTGTGGGTTGACAGGAAACCAATATCTACAGTTTTGGTTGTTAACTATGCCGTCCAGATAAAAGGTAGCTCCAACAGAAAAAATTATATTATTTCGGAATCCGCCATCGGAATCCTGGCGCTGCAACATGGTTTCACAAAACTATAATCTATGGTGAGGATCATCTTCGTTTAGTTCTTGAACCAGAACAACTTTATACCGATGCCACTTCCTCAATTTCAAATATTTTATAGCGGAGCTCTAAACTATCGTGTTGTTTGCTACTTAATGAGTGGATAAATAGGAATTTTCTTGAAATCCGAATAAAATAGTTAGTTAAACATCTTCTTGAACTGGTGGACGAACCGATATAGAACGATCCCTCGTATGACCCACTAGCAAAAATGTTTGATCTATAGGTATTTTACTATTTATTTACTAGGTATTTTACTAGGTATTTTTACTAAGGCGAGGCGCGCGTCAAATGGCTTCGCTGTCGACCTATCGGCCTCCCGATTGTTCATAGGTTAATCAATTTGTTGTAGGACCTTTAAGGACTCTATAGTCGAATGTCGGTGTACATGTTCGACCTTTGGTTTCATTGGTCCAGCTTTGGCCTCTCAATGATGTAGTGCACACGAGTCGGCCTTCCCTCCCAATAGCTTTTAAAGAATACGGGTCGGCCTTCGGCCTCCCAGTTGCTTTTTAAAAATACGAGTCGGCCTTCGGCCTCCCACTTGCTTATATATAAGAATACGGGTCGGCCTTCGGCCTCCCATTTGCTTTTAAAAAGTACGGGTTAGCCTTCGGGCTCCATTTAATAAATGTCATGAAATTATATGAAATTAAATTCAAAAAATTTATTAAACGATTAAAAATAAATAATCGCAAAAACTAATCCTTCTAACAAATGTTGTCTAAAGTTAAAATTCAAAATTGTAATTTCCGTTAAAAATATTGCAAAATTAGTGTCACAAACAACGGCATTAGAATTATTTATTTTCCTCCACAGTCACGATTGTTCAAATTATGAAATAAAAAATAAATAACTTCTAATTGAGTGCCCGTTCTGTCCCCGTAACCGATAATAATCAGAATTTCAATTCTTTGCCTTTCAGACAAGCAACGAACAACTTCAAAATAGTTTAAAAATTAATTCTAAGGACAATTTAGGCAACGATTAATTAACAAAATACTAGACCACACATTACAAAATTCTAATTACTGTCTAAACCGTGTTATTTTTCCAGCGCCTTCTTGATAAATAATTGGTATATTCTAATAATTGTATCATGCATTTTTGAAACTCTAGGTCTGACTATCTCAAAAAATTTTCTCTTCAAGGTTATAGTTTTTTTACAATTTCATATTCAGAAAATTGTGCTTTATCCAAATTCAGAGAGAAAAATAAGGCCTGTAATTTAAAATAATTTACGATGACGTCATACCTCAAAAAGAAACCATGATAAAAATTGTCAATGTAAAAAAGAGTGACACTTAAAATAATAATGTTGTGTTTTCGGAAAAATTCACCCTATACTATATTTTATCAATTTTGTTCCAAACTTTACGAGTTCACTGTACATTATCTAATAATAACATGTTTAGAGAACATTTTTACTTTTAAAAAGTGTTTTGAGTGATTTAATCCAGATCAAGTTACTTCTGTTTTCTTTTAAGATTTTAATGATAGAAGATTTATACGGTAGCATAATCAATTTTAAAAAATTGCTTTAAAAAAATTCTTTAATGAAACTGTCGATAATATATTTTTTAAATAAATCACTCGTGCGCGAAATGACATTTCTTGTATAAACTGTGTTTAACTTGTTTATAAAAACTGACACGAAATTGTCAAACCTATGTTTAAAATAAGATTTTATTGTTTTTCTAAAATTATAAAGTAGCTGTAATGCTTAACTCATATAAGGAACTCTTTTTGTTAATCATTTTTTGTATTGCTAATTTAGGAATACACAACAACAATAATAAATAATAATAATATGTAGAAATTTTACAATTTTTTAACCTTTGTTTTCATTTAAAACATCTACTTTAATTTTTCTTTTAATAATTATTGACGTTTTTTTCTAACTCCGGGGCAAAACGTGCAAAAATTTTTTTGATTTTTTTAAATAAATTTATTCATAGTAGGAAAAGCTATTCAACGCAAAATTTTAAATCTCAAAAAAAATTTACATAAAATGGAATATGCACAGGAAAAGGGATAGGTTATGGTAGGCTCAACTCCAATCACATAGCGGTTAATCGCTTAGGCCAACTAATTTGGTCGGTAGTTATTCGCGTTTTGACATCGTCAGGTGATTAATTACAACAAAACTTATGAAGGATTTGGTTAAGTGTTCCTAGAACACTGGGGAGAATATTGGAATTAAATTGTTGGTTAAGAAAGGTCACACAGATAAAGAAACTTTTTGCGGTTAAACATGAAATTATTGTTGTGGTAATTTGCGATAACAAATATATAATATATAAAATATTCGCATCTAATGTCAAAAATATAGCGTTTCACCTTTCAATTCTGTAGACAAAGTCAAAAAATTTGTGAATTTGTGATAGATCTTACCCTAGGGCGAGAATCGCATACAAATGCCAGGCGATTCTCGCCCTTAAAAGTTTTTGGCCCACTCTGTCCAAATCGTTGCAGCTTACTGATGCTTTTTTAATTTTCTCCACAACTACAAGCCAGACTCGAAGTTTTAAGACCTTAATCTACGCCCAGCTATCTAAAAACCCCTTAGATTAAATTTTACGACGATATTTGCTTTGACCGCTTTGGACGTCCGCATAATTTCTAAGAAAATTGCCCACGTTAAACAAGTAGGTCCTCTATGTATGTGAAAATAAATCGAACGCACATCACATGCATAGAAAGAGATGGGTCACGACGTTTCTGTCAAAGAAGCATCACGATTTAAGAGGAGGACTTTGTAAAATAAATTTATTTACTTTTTAAATTCCAAATGTCGTGTCCAGTTTGATTTTAGACCAATAAGGTGGGCGTCTTTGATTTGTGACCATAAGACGTCTCTCGGGGAGGGGGGCACATACATCCAAACTGCGACAAGGGGAGGTTGAAAAGTCGAAAAAATTGCGGACATCCTTTATGAATGACCCCTAAAATTTCGTACACATTTCTAATTCAAGATTCGAAAACATCACGTGATATCCGAAAAAGGGAACAACCACAATTAAATTTTGTTCGTCTATATGTTCAGGATGCATGTATACGAAAATTGGTTTCTTAGGCTCTATTTTTTTGTTATTCTTACCCCCATAGTTAATGACATAACATTCCTTCACAACGTGCCTGTATTAGGATGCCAAAGAATGGCAGGAACTTACCGTTTTCCTTTTTCAATTAGCCTGAAGGAACGTAACCGCCTTCACGATAAAATCCGCCAGATGAACAGAGCCGGCCTGAGGGGAGGGGTGCAATGAAGGCAAGGCATCTGGATCCCTGCTTTGGTTTTGTTATCATTAATTTATTAAATCTAAAAACAGCCAAAATCAACAATAAAATTTGAAGTAGAACTTTTTGGTCTTAACCTTTAGCTTCGTAAAATATTCTCAAATTCCTGAATTTTCTTTTATTTAGATCGACGTCAAGGTAATATAATGAATGGAAAGCATGTTGATTTTTGTAATGCAATCCATCTTCAGTAATAAATAAAATAAACATAATCAATTAATCAAGCTTTTCCATTGCATTCGGAATATTGCTACTATGCTTCTCTACAAAGTCTTCACGATCCGTTTAATGAGGTGGATCAATCAATCCTCTTCTTTCTCTTCTGCTTTACAACTTAAATTATCTACAGATCAGCGATCACACCAAGCCACTGCTGGACGGTAATATAATATCTATATAATTAACACTTAAATATTACTTAAAATAAACAACTGCGCATTGAAAAATAATATTGAAAACACGTTAAAAATTAAATGCGGAGCTCCATAATCATATTATATCACCTATCGTGATAATGACCAGGTAGCGTTCTAGGCTGAAATGTTCGTGTCGTTTTGAAGAAAAAAAACATTTTTTTGGCAAAATTCAATTTTATTATTCAACATAGTTGCCTTCGAGTACGATACACCGATTATAGCGATCTACCAACTTTTCGATACCATTTTTGTAGTACGATTTGTCTTTAGCCTCAAAATAGGCTTCTGTTTCGGCAATTACTTCTTCATTGGTGCTAAATTTCTTTCCAGCGAGCATTTTCTTGAGGTCTGAAAACAAGAAATAGTCGCTGGGGGCCAAATCTGGAGAATACGGTGGGTGCAGAAGCAATTCAAAGCCCAATTTGTGCATTTTTGCCATCGTTTTCAGCGACTTGTGACACGGTGCGTTGTCTTGGTGAAACAACACTTTTTTTTTCAAATGGGGCCGCTTTTTCGCGATTTCATCCTTCAAACGCTCCAACAATGCTGTATAATAGTCGCTGTTGATTGTTTTTCTCATTTCAAGATAATCGATGAACAATATACCATGCGCATCCCAAAATACAGACGCCATAACCTTGCCAGCCGACTGTTGTGTTTTTCCTCGCTTTGGATTGGGTTCGTCGCGTGCAGTCCACTCAGCTGACTGCCGATTGGACTCTGGAGTGTGGCGATGGAGCCATGTTTCATCCATTGTCACATATCGACGCAAAAATTCGGTTTTATTGCGGTTTGAACAGCTCCAAACACTGCTCCGAATCATCAACACGTTGTTGTTTTTGATCGACTGTGCACAGAGCTTTCGCATGCCCAAATATTCATGCACGATATGTCCAACATGTTCCTTTGATATCTTTAGAGTCTCAGCTATCTCGATCAATTTCACTTTACGGTCATTCAAAATTACTTTGTGGATGTTTTCATCTGTAACAGTCTCTTTTGGACGTCCACTGCGCTCATCATCTTCGATGCTCATATGGCCTGTACGGAATTTAGCAAACCACTTACAAATGGTTGCTTCCGCTGGAGCAGGGTCCGGATAACACTTATCAAGCCAAGTTTTTGTTCCAACACTATTTTTTCCCATGAAAAAGCAGTGTTTCATTAACACACGAAATTCCTTTTTATCCATTTTTTTTCCAATAACACAGTTGCTTTACTCAAAATGCTATAACTCACGAATCAATTGTCCGATCTCTGTCAAATTTTGACACGTATCGTTTGAAGGTTAGTTCTCACTGAAAATCATATGAAAAAAATCTAGTGGCGCCCTCTCTTAGAAACGATACGAACTTTTCAGCCCACCTAATATGTAATACTTATTATTTTTACATAATCTAAACTTTTTCGCGCTTCAAACTATTTTTTGGGAATCCCTAAAGCCAGAAGTTTGGGATAAAAGATCCTCATTGCTTTTTAACTCTCCCCGTTTGTATGGGCTTAAATCACCATAATATCAACGATGTCACCATTAACATACCAATTTAAAATATTGACGTGAAGTTGTGGTCGTGTTTTATTTTATGTTTCAAAAATTTCAATCTCCATAAAACAATTGACCAAAATTGTTGGAATACTCTTGATTTGTTTATCGTTGAGAAAAAAAATGTGACTAAGTACTTCAATTTGATATTATATATGGAAGGATATGATTTTGTATGAATTTCCTGCATTATTTCTATTATGCATGGCGTTATCTGTAATTCATTGTATAACCCTACTTTTAATCGTAGTTAATTAGGTAAAATTCGACTATGGTATGTAGTTATTTTTATTTAGCATCAACGCCACACGTATTATTACATGGCATAATAGATAACAAATCCAGGTGTTGTATCACAAGGCGATGTAATAATTTTGTCCGACAATAATAAATCATGCACAAATCACAATAGCCAGTAGATAATAAAGCTTTATTCAGATTCATCGGACAATGCCGCACTAGTATAACAAACTACAACCTTGCGCTCCCTTTAAAACTTTTGAAGCCACCCTAAAAAACGCAGTTCACATCCCCATTAGTTTTTTTAACTGAATTGCAACACACATCAGCAAAAAATTGTAAAAAACAACAACTTAATGATGAAGCATATGTTTTGTTGTGCATTTTACAATTCAGTACCTACACGGTAATATTAAAAGAGTTTGAGTCAAAATGTCGATTATAATTGATAGGTTTGCAACGTCAGAAATTAAGGGTCTCGTATGCATCCCTTCGATTTTGTAACAGGAAATGTAATTTACTAAATTAATTTTAGTTCAAGAATTAATTGCGATCCGCCCAGGTTTTTGAGTATTAAATTAACCACAATCATTTATGTTCCTATACATACGACTTATGACCTATCCTTTGTGCAGCCAATGTAATATGTCATGTTTGTCGTTTACGAAATGAGTAATTACCATACGCTATACTACTCGATATTGGCATTATTATATAGGTAAACTGACAACAATTGTATTACCTATTTTGTCATAACCTCAAATTCTATTTTCCACAATCTTGCCAACTTATTTTGCACAATTAGAAACCAAGTTAAAGTTTTCCCAAATATTTTGCTAGGAAAATAGTTTGGCCAAATGATGAAGTTAAAAAAGGTTACACCTGATGGAGGAAAGCTGCTTCTTAAAGTGCCGTGCCTGATTTCAGACGTTGGCGACCTCTCTCCTATGTGTGTGTTTGAAGTAGTATCACACACATAGGGGACCTACTGCTTAACGCGGGCTCCGAACCGCGGGAAGTGTATACACTTCATCTCCAGAGAGGCTGTACCAGGCAGATTACACCTCGGTGGTTTGCCATTGCCTTCTGAGGGGAGACGGTCAGAATAAAGTTTTACTGAGCCCGGAGTTGGACCAGGTATTTAGCATTAGCAGCAACGCACTTAACCGCTAAGCTGGCGACCGTCTCTTAGCATTAATCACATAGCAGGAAAGCTGCTATGTGATTAATTTATGCCCGGCTGAAATACTTTTACTTTGCAGGAAAAGGGCAACCTATTATTAAATACCAAATTAGGGTTTCATAGTAATAAATTAGCTAAAGTCAAAATTCACTTTCTTGTTTACATATCTCACACCCAATACAGTCGTAAGCCGAAAATTGTAAAATCTGAGTTCTATAAGCACTCGTACCTTGGAAACCAAAAACGCTACGAACTTATGCATCAACCTGTACTTACAAATCTGTTAATATTGTATTTAACCTAACTATTCGTATTGTAAAAATGTTACAAGAGTAAAATCTACGAATAAGGGGTCATACACAAATTAATATGAATTTTATGTAAATACTTAAATAAAGCTCATTTTTTGAGAAAACAGTACTTCAAAAACCATTAGTGGTCAGTCTTTCCGTTCAGGAACTGGAAAAACGTATAGTTTTGTGTGATTTGTTTTCTTTGCATGTTAAAATGTGCTGTAAATATGAACACTTGATGCACAAATATGACATGCAGTTTGTGTTATCTGATAGTTTACGATTGGTTCTGTCGCATAAAGTGCATTTTGCATTCTACATTTTCTTTCTATTAGCTGCATTGTTTGTAAAATGACGCGCCCATGCAAATCTGACACTTATCTTGCTTCAAACGCTCAATGTATATGTGATACAATACCTAAAAGTCTAAACTATACTTCGACCCACGTGATTCGATAATAACGACACACTTCAACTACGGCCATATTATAATCGCTATACACCACAAGAATTAACAATAGAGTGTTATTAAATTACCTATACACTTGACAGAAATCATTACACGGAGTGTTGAAAAGTCTTTGCAAGATTTTATTTAGCCATAATTCTTGTTCTTGAGGATAACTTCAGGAACTTACGTGTAAATTTATGTTCAAGGAAAAATATACTAACCAGTTAAACGAATGAAAATATTGGCCATATACTAATGGTCATAACGCATATAAATTATAAGGAAACAGCATTCTAGAAAACAAACCTACAGTTTAACGTGGGATTCAAACCACGGCAAGTGTAATAGGTGTGTACACTTCATTTTTGAGAAGGTAGATTACACACCTAGATGGTTTTACATTGCCTACTGAGACAAACAAGGCCTAAACTGGCCTAATGTAAGAGGTTAATTGGATGATCAGTGGAAATATAAGACTTTGCGCACTTTGGAAACTTTAGATTCGGCACGATCCGTATTATATCAATATCCTAATATCATTAACTACGGTTTGTTTATCGGTTCAACAATTTTGTTCCCAATGGTATCCCTTGTGGAACACCAAGTTTTTGATGGTAGGTACATTTCACCCCCCCCCCCCTCATTGCAATTTTTTTAATAAAATTAGTGTCAAACGTTTGAACTTCGTTAGTTCTCCAATGAGCTTCAATTAAATCGTTTGAACGCCAAGCCTTTTGAGGGGGCTGTAAAAACGATAATTTTTTTTCTTCAAATTGGTGTCCATCGATAGTGAATCGTTTGAGCTCCAATGAACTTCAATTCTCGTCGTTTGAACTTCAATGGTTTTTAATAAAACTTCAATTCTTTAGAACAATTTTGGGAGGGTCTGTAGAAATGTTTTTTTAAGAAGTGCATTTTTAATAAAATTAATACCAATCGATCGAGAATCATTTGAGCTTCTATTCCTATCGTTTGAACCCCAACGGTAAAAAAGCTAGAGCGATTAAAAGATTGCAATTAAAATAGATTTTATTTTTTGATATTAGGAAAGAAAACAAGTATCATAACCGATAAAAATAATTTGCTAGTGCGTAGCACTGTCTTATTTTTAAAATTTTTAGCTAACAAAATTTTTTTAATTAAATTAGTGACAATCGATCGATAACCGTTTGAGCTCAACGTCCATCGTTTGAGCTTCTAAGGTTTTTAAAGAAAAATCAATAAATATTCTTTAGACCAATACTAATTTGGGGAAAACGATTTTTATCGAAACTCATTGAATCTCAAACGATTCTCGATCGATTGACACCAATTTTATGCAACAATTCGCGATGGGGGGGGGGCGGTGTAAAATTCAATTTTACACTCTTTCAAACGCTCAAACTTTTGTACCTACTGGTACAAACGATTCTTATTGAAGCTCATTGGAGCTCAAACTTTTTAACACTAATTTAATTCAAAATTTTGCGATGGGGAGGGGGCGGTGAAATGTGACTCAATTTCACACTCTTTAAAACCCCTCTAACTTTTTTACTTTTGGGGTTCAGACGATGGAAATAGAAGCCGATTTTCGATAGATTGGTATTAATTTTATTTAAAAAAATCACTACTTAAAAAGAGCCCCTCCCAAAATTATTCTAAAGAACTGAATTTAAAAAAAAAATCTTTGAAGCCCAAACGACAGGGATTAAAGCTCTTTGGAGCTCAAACGATTCTCTATCGATTAATTGATACCATTTTCATAAAAACAATTCGCGATGGGGGGCTATCGTTTCTACGCTTCCCCCCCCCCCCCCAACAAAAAAGGATTTTGTGATTAACTTCGCTATGCGTATGATTCAAACGATACGAATGGAAGCTTATTGGAGCTCAAACGTTTGACACTAAGTTAATTAAAAAATTTGCGGGGGGGGGGGGATGAAAGGACCTTGTTATGTTAGCCGAATACGTTCATACTGATTAATAGGAAAAATACTAACAAGTCTCTTGGGTAAATTAATATGTGGTTTTGATATTTTGAAAACAAATAAATGAAAAAGAAATTAAAATATGAAAAATAAAATAAACATTTGATTTTAGAAAAGTCTGAATTCGATAAAGATAACGTATTGCTGTGATTTAAAATGACCCCACACAACACAAAGGGTTGTAAAACTGAATTAATTGTTATATTTAAGAAAATTAAGCTAATTTCAAACTTTAGATTTAACAGATAATCACATCCAACTCAATTTATGATATTGTAGACCTAAAGAGATCTTTAAAGATATGAAAGCTATATCAAAACATGCTAAATACATTCAATTTGAAGGTGAACAAGTCAAAATCTTCTAATAAGATGCTTTATCTTAGAAATGATGAAATTTATTATAATTTGTTATCTGAAAAACATAACCTTTACGTTTATAAACTTTGAATTGATAAATCTCTGTGAATAACTTGTTATATGAAAATCTGTTTATAACCAAAATTCTATTATATCTAATTGTATGTGATAACCATAAATTCATCTCCAAAAATTGTAAAAAGGTACATAAGGGTGAAAATCCAATAAAGGTTGATAAGTGAAACGTGATAATGAAAATAGTCATATGTACTACTTCAAATGGCTCCCAAATCAACTACCGTAATGGAAAACAACTGGAAAGCAGCGGATAAGTAATCTCTTCAATAATGGAACCAACTCTGGAAATTACATGAAATTTCATTAAAGTAAAAATCGCAAAAAGGAATAAATTTGACTTACAAATTGTTGAAGTCAGCTCAAATTGGTATTTTGCGCAAGCAAAAGTTAGTTGAATTTTAATATTTAAAGTGGAAGGACGTGTGCAACGTGATTCAACAATTCAATCAATTTGGTCGATAAAAATCCAAGATGGCAAACTTAGTTGCGTCTCCTACAAAATAAAATGTTATTTCTCAACTCAACTCTCAAATATCCGAGAATTACATAATTTAAAATTACTTACCGGCATACAATCTAGTAAAACAACACAATTAGAAAGTCAAATTTGGATAATTACTGCTACCACAACACCATCCAAAGAGGAGAAGATCCAGAGCGTCGTATCAACAGAAACATCTGATCGTGGAAGTGTCTCAAAGTGCGCTTGTGTTTATCAAGATAGTGTTCTTCTACGCAGACTTATATAAAAGTCCGGATTATAAATTCAAAGGTATTTGAAAACAATTATTATTTTTATTAACTTTACGCCTTCAGCATTTTACGTACAGGATGTTGGGAAAAGACTGTAACAGGTGCATTTTCGGCTACCCTATTTTATAAATTCAACAACAAAACATTATTATTATTATTTTATTTTCTACGCTTTGCCAAAAGCAACCATTTCAAATTAAAAACATTTAACCCGGTTAGACAACGGAAAGACTTAAATTTATTTAAGTATTTAGAAGAAGCAAGGGAAGAAAAGGATCTCCATTCTACATTTTTGACTTTTGATTATTGTAAAACATTCTGGTAACGGATAAGATATCTGTACAAATTTGTTAAACTGATTATTTGCGCTTTGCGATATTTTTGAATATAAAATCGTTTCTAAATTAATGCAATCTTTCATTATTATTATCAAACATTTACAGGTCAGTACTCAAAATTTTAAAGATCATTCAAATAAAGAAGTGGATCGTTTATCTGGTAAAAACAATTAAGCAATTTTATTCAAAGTCATTAAACATTTTTCTATCATTTAAAAATAAAATTTTTCAACTTAATAAGCTACATCCCCTAATCTATCTTAATACCTGCAATACTCTGAGAGAGCCTTAGACTGAGCTAAACAAGAGGGACAAAGTGGTGAGCTCTCTAATTAAATTTTGGCACGCGAATTTAACATTTACATTTTTTTATATTTTTCATTCATTTGAATGTGGCGCCCAACTTAAACGACGTGTCTAATTTTAATATAAGGGAGGTCATAGCAGTATGAAAGAGTTAATATAAAATATTTAAAAAAAAACAAAAAAGACCACAATATTCTTGTACCAAAAAAATTAATGCATGAAAAAAAAATAATAAAACAGAAAAATATCACCAAGTGTGTCAAGGTAAATCAGCTCAGCATCATTTAATATTTCATCAAATTTGCTCCTCAGAGCTTTCTTCAACCTTGAAAATATAAAACTATATCATTAAATTGTATATTACCTAAACAGTAGCAAAGTTGTTAATTTTTCAAAACTAATCTTTTCCACGGCGATTTAATGAAATAAAACTGCTTTTAATTTGTGTAATTAATTTTCCGAATAAGTTGTTATATACATATTCTTTATAGTTTATACTATAACTAATGAACTATAATTATTATTAAGTTTTAGAATTCTAACGATTCCGATACTTTTCATTTTTAAATAGAGATAATGAAGCCAATCATATATTTTTTAAATTAAATTGATTTAGATTAGCAATTTTCTTTATCTGAACCAGTTTTCATGAACAGTTATGTAATTAAATATGTATATTATGTGGTCATTTTGTGTACTATTTTCCGAACTATTATCAAAATAAATAATCCTATTGTTATTATGTATAAATATACTTAAAACTCTATGTAACAGAAAATATAATAAATTCTAGTATTTTTCTTTAAAAGAACATATTTGAAAATATACGCGGTTAATAAATCATTAATTGTAGTTATAATTGAGCATAATTCTAGCATACAAGTTACTGACAGCGCTGAAGGTTAGAATTAACCTCACTATTGCAATTTTTAAGTTAATTCTAACACTTATATAGTAGGTTACCTATCTTAATATCTCACTCTCACAGCGCTTAATCCCCATAGGTCAATTCTCGATTTTTTTACTGCGTAGGTATACAAAAATAATGAATGTTTATCTCAGTCGTTATTACAGGTAGCATATACTTAATAAACTATTATTTGAAAGATTTCATTTCTATATAGTCATTACATTCACCCGAAAATTAGATACGAGATTTGAACCAGTAGCGTAACTTGTAACACTTGACCCCCCAAATTACGGGGCCGGTAGTTACGCCACTGGTAACTACCCATGCATATATTATTATTAATTTAAAAAAACGTCAAGTTAGTTGTTTAGGTCTTCCACTATGCCACACGCTGGACAGTAAATTATGTTTGAATTAAATTACCTTTATGTACTATTTATGACTTTAACTATTCAATTTATTTTTTATGTTCAAAACATGCGTGTTAATTTTTTTTATGTAAAAATCATTGCTAAACCCATTTGATAACCAGTTTTGGTATACTTGTAATACTTAGTTTTATTTAGAAACATTAATTAAACTTGATTCTTCTAGATCAGTAGTTCTTTAACTCGGGATAATTATCCCTAAAGGGTATACGTATATCCTGACATTGTGTTAATCGCTTCAGTGGTGTGCTGATCAACAGGTTCGCTTGCTTTAAAAATTCTATACTACGAATAAATTAATTTTATCCAGGCGATACTCGCCTCTGATGTCAACAATGAACCATTTACCTTTTAATTCTGCGGAAAAGGTCAAAAAATGTAGGTAAAACATGAAAATCGCTTCGATTCTCACCTTTAAAGATTTTGGCCCACCCCGCACAAACCGTTAAACTTATTAAATTTTCCCGAAAACTGCAGGTCAGTTTCAACGTTTTAAGACCTCAACCATCCGCTTAGCAATCTGAAACCTTTATACAGGTCTTACAGTTTTATTACTGAAAAATTAGAGATATTTAGGAAATCACATCCCCAAAATCAATTTTTTCCTTAACCGTATATCAATTTTCTGATTTTTATATGTTAGTCCAAAAAAGAAATCCTACGATACACCACAAAAAGACTTGCAAAATTCTTGGAATCGTCAGTAATGGCAGAAGGCCGACTATGGACCTATGCATTTTTTTACGACGAAAACCATTTGTTTTTTGACTTTTTATTCTTCCGTGTACCCTGGAAACTACATGCGTGAAAAGCTTTCCATCCTACGAAAACTTAAAAATATCTTCCTCATTGAAAAAAATATTTCGCTGAAAATTAATTAATCTTTAACGCGGGCAAAATAGATCAACGGCCATGATTGTATTATGTAATTGCAAATCTAATTTGGCAGGGAAAAAAGCGACAAGAAAATTGCGACAAAAAGGCCTGTATAAGGTCCGCGCCAAGGGTAGTTTTTTTGCCGCACCTATCTTTTATCTATCTTCTGTACTTAAAGCTAAGTATCATCATCCATTGTCTTATCAACGCACACCCTAAACTATGAAAGCTAGAACCTTGAATTTTACCTTATGTGCCAAAACCACCCACCAATAAGGGATTTTGTCGAAAACTTTCTCTAAAGGAAATTTCACATGCATTCCATTAATGACGATCGATTTTATGTGATTCTCTGATGAGTGTGGTATAAGTAAACAAGGGGAGGTGGGTGAAGGGGCTTAACTACCCCGCTCCATGAATTTTCACATATAAAAAAAACGATGAAATGCATTAAAATTGTTGAAATATTTCAAAAATTTATCATTTTGGCGTTATTGTGCAATCCCTTCCGTAGACTTTGGCTTGAACCGTTCTTGAGCATAAGGCCGAACAAGCACAGACTACAAATATGGTGGTAACGCCCCTGTATGAGGCCAATTAGGTCATTCTCTATGCCAATATGAATATTCACCAAGTAAAGCCGTTGAATTAAAAACCATAGTTTTCACATAGGGTTTACATCTTACCCTTTACATAGGGTAAAGTCGACGATTACGAGGCAGAGGACGAAAATTATGGCTCAGCGACGTTTCCAATTCTAATCTGGAATCAGTACGACTCTGCTGGTGATGGAATCGCACGAACCACAAACATCGTCGAAGGCTGGCATTACGGAATTTAATCGTTGTTTATATGCAGACATTCTTCAATGTGGTTGCTGGTTGAAGGGCTGGAAAAAGATATCAAGAAAGAGAAGGCAACATTCATGCAAGGAGCTACCGGAATTAAGGAAATTGGTGTCAAGAAATATCGCGACTTGGTCAACAGAGTCAGACGTGCTGTCAGCGCCGTGGCAAGCTCTTCTAGTGCCTGAGGAAAATTTGAATATAAGCGCCCCCCCTCCCAAAAAATTCTTATCATTTTGATAATTTTAAACTCTTATTTATTGGGTTTTGTCGAGGTTTAGCGCCCCTATTGCGATCAGCCTTGCTACGGCGCGGCGCTGACTTATAGTAATGAAAACAAATGGATGCTAATCAGGAACTTATTTAGGACCAAGAGGTCTTATATAATAAATTACACTTAATTTATTGAGAAAGAAAAACTTTCACTTTTACGTCCCTCGGTATTAAGAAAAACGGTACTGGGATAGTTATGAAAAATATCACCTGCTGCCCCCTTCCGAATTACAAACTAATATTGCAAAAAATTCATCGAAAACTAATAAATTTTGGTGGTTCTGAATAATGGAAAGTGTACCTGGGGGGCATTCCATACCCCCATACATGCAGGTCATGTGATATAAATTTTTATCGTTGGGAACTTCTGAAGATCTTATATAAAATACGCATAGTATGTCAGAATCGCCGTTTCCATGGTAACGTAACGCAATAACCCGCCCCTCCCTGAATATGGAGATTATTTTTTTCGGTAAGAATTTTTCTTTTCAATTAAATATATTTAAATAATTGTCTCGATGATAATGTGATATTTTTTCCGGTTACCCAGTCAGTTCAAGGGAAATGAAGAAAAACGCGGGGGTTGGAATCTTCTTCTTCTTAGTCGTATTGTTCGTTTCCGAACGTCGTGACCCATCTCTTTCTATGCATGTGATGTGCGTTCTAAGTGTTTTCACATACATAGAGGACCTACTTGTTTAACGTGGGCTCCGAACCACGGGAAGTGTAATACACTTCATGTTGAGATGGGCGCTCTTGGCAAATTACCTCGGTGGTTTGCCGCTGCCTTCCGAGGAGAGACGGCCAGAATAAAGTTTTTACCCTGCCCGGATTCGATCCGAGCGTTTCGCATTAGCAGTAGACGCACTTAACTGCCAAAGCTATGACCATCTCATGGGGTTGGAATCAACTTTCCTAAAATCCCCTGTCTTCCCCTAGTTATTGCACCAAAATTGAAGAGGAGAAAATTCCCTACAAAACGAGGTTTCAGAATTTACTTCAGATCTGAAGTAAATCCTGAAACCTTGTTTTGTTTTGTTCACCATCGATGGTGAAGTTTAAATGTACGAAATTTTTATTCAGAATAAGAATTATTCAAAACTTTTTTCAATTGTGATTCTCTTTTTATTTCATAAATACTTAGTATGATGTAGGCAAATTTTGTTAATCTGTTTTGTAAAGAATTTTGTACTCTTCAATTTTGATTTGATTATAATTTTCACTAAAAATGAAAGTAAGCGAGTTATAGACGAAAAACTACTGTAGAGGATTAATATCCCCATTTGGGGAAAAAAGGCTAGCAGGGAATTTTAACGATGTTGCAAATAAAATCGTTGTCAAATTTTGGAATTCAGTCAAATTTGAATATATGCGCCCCCCCCCCCCCAAAAAGATTCTTATCTTTTTGAAAATTTTAGACTATTATTGATTGGGTTTTGTCAAGGTTTAGCGCCCCCATTGCGATGGCACCTGAGGCAAATGCCTCAGTCGTATCAGCCTTGCTACGGCTCTGCGTGCTGTTGCCGGATACGGAAGAACGAATGTATTGATGTATCTTCGTGCAATTGCGCATTTGTCGCACAATTAACATAATATATTTTTTATGTAATTATGTTATTTTAATTATTAAATATTTCTATTTATTAAATTGGGAAAGTTAATATTTATTGTTATTAATATTTAATAGAATAGACTACTTTCGCTTTTTTGTGGTATATTTTGGATGATGGGCGATGGATCCAGTGGATAAATCGTTACAGGATGAATCGTCCACTGGATGAATCGTCTCGGATGATTCGTCCGGATACTATAAAAATAATATTTTTCCTGATTATTTGTCAAGCAGAAATTACCCAACTTTTACCTAATTTAACGAACTTCGTATCTCTTCAGATAACCGGGATCCCCATGGTAAAGGTCAAAAGTGGGCACCCAAGTACCTATTTAAAATTTCGCTGATTGCAAAATTACATACATTAATTTGGAATTCCCTTGAATTTTCCTATTTGGAACTTGTTTAAAAGTACTGGGAATTTCTTGGAATCCCCTGGAAATCCTCGGAATTCCGAGTCTTGTGTGCATACATTTTTCAGAATATTTATCCCTCGTTAAACTACATGCATGAGGGACGTTCTCGAATGAAAGATTATCGACCGATCAAACTTCTCCCAAATGAAAAATTATTGCGCGGTCGGACCGTGCAGCAGTCACTCCCTTTATTTAATATATCTAAAACTTTCCATATCTTCTTTACGTATTGTGTTGTACATTTCGTTTTGTAACCTCTTGGGATTAAAACTTGTGTAGTTATTAGTAATATTAGATGTCATTAAAATAGTAATTGTTTTGAAAATATAGTATTGGGCAATTATAGAGACATATGTCGAAAATATTTTATGACATAGTGAGGGATAAATTTGAGTAAATGATAGTAACACGACCTGAAATAAGAATAGTTCTGTGTTGTAGCATATGTTGACATATAGAATTAGTAGTTGAATTACCAATTCAATATATTGGAATTGTGTTTACCCAACGGGCTACCCTCTTACGCAAAGGTAGGGGAGATATATACTATAACACCCTAAACGTTTGCCTAATACTGTAAAAGCGCTTAAATACATATTTAAGTTTAAAGCCCAACAGTTTTATTTAAGAAACTTAATTTTTAAATTTTACGATTCGGATCCTTATAATTTTATGGCTTTGCTTTTTATGTTTGCACCAAAAGATTTATAAGCGAAGGAATGGACGACAAAATTTTTATAGCTAATAAGTTTAATTTTAGCAAGTGCTTGATTTAGATTGAAAAATCTTTAAGACTTTAAATTAAAGTTAAATAAAAGTTTTTCAAGTGGGTACTTATGTATTCATATAGGATGGATGCTCGGCTGTATGAAAATAAAAACGGCAAGAATTAAGAGCAACAAACTACAGTAATTATTATAATTATGTATCACAACAAACAACCGCATAAAGTACAAAATACATACACATTTAACAACATCTAAGTGACTCTACACTATTGTTTACAATTATAGAGTGCACGGTTGGACAAGCACAATTCTAGGCGTATTGTTAAACAACAGTTGCTGCAATTAGTACAAGTGAACTTCAAAGATCAGGCGGACAACTATAGGGTTACTATCTAATTATTTAAACTAAACCAACGAATTAGAAAAACTCTAGAGTCATTTTTATAATCCTTTACTCACACTTCACTAAATTTACCACCTCAATTTCATTTCAGGTGTTTCTCTCTTTCTTCTTCTTCTTCTTTTTTTCTTCTTTCTTTTTTTTATGATTATTTCTCAATTTTGGTAACTTTGTGTAAATATTATCAATAAGTTTTCGTACAAAAAAAAATACATATAATTATTCCCAACTTAATATAAAATTCTTCAACATTAAATCTACCATTATTTATACGTCAATAGAGGTTACTCATCAAACCTTGTGGTCATAATTAACTACTAATAAAGTAACCAATTTAAATAATCGATATAATTATTATGTCAAAACATCTTACCTATTATTTATAACTGGCTACTGGTTTAAAAAGAATTTAAATAAAGTAAGAAAAATTTTTATAAATTAATTAAAATCTCATCATGAATCTGTATTATACGTATTTTCTGCCTTAATTGATTTACTGCTTAATACTTTAATTATGACCATAATCACTGCGATTTTAAATATACCCATATCTTTATAGAAAACTCACATTGATTTTACGACATAGTCATAAATTTAAAAAGAAACTATGATAATTTAAAGGATTTAAAACTCGCCTTGAACAATAAATCCAATTTTATGTTCCAAAATACAACCGAAATTTTTGTATCGATTTTAAATATTTCAAAAATAAAAAAACTAGTACTAAGCTGACAACATAACCCCACTTTTAATATATTGCGTGTATGACCAATAGGAACGCTGCATGATTGTAATAAACAAACGACAGCAATATATTTTTTACTCTAAATTAATTTAAAAATACAGTTGGCATTAAAAGTAGAAACGGTAATTTTTATAGGTTATAAAAAGTAGCAATTGAACCAATTTAATTTGGGCAACTAGTAAAACGATGATCATTTAAAAAACAGCCCCTTTAATTTAAACTAAAGGTATAAAAAGTCCGTATAACCCTCAAGTGTTAGTATTCAAATGATCTGTCGTTTGACGTAATTGCAAATCATGAAAATAGGGCACATCATGCAATCAAAGTATGACATGACCAACCGGGATTCGGTAGGGTTTTGCACCCATAAAATAAGTTGGAAGCAACGTAATGAAGCGTCGTGAAGGTTTATCACTCAATAAATAAGCGAAGTTCGTACTGACAACCAATAGTTTTTCCAATACTTCTTTCACACAGTATGGACTTTATTGCTAAATCGATAATATTTAACACCAAATACAGAAATTATGAATTAAGAAGTCTTATTTGTCCAAAGGATAATTTCTTCTTAACGACAGGGGCGGATTGTCACGAAACTATAGTCCATATGTCATATAAATATTGGAAAATATAAAAATACACCCGCAACGATTTCTTAAAATTTCTTGAAATTCAGATGATCTGAAACTTTTTCATGCTATCGATTCAAATCGATTGTTTGTTGTTGCAAGTCAACCCTAATCATTTAAGTAATGGTCCAGGCAGGGAACACTTTTAAGGCTGAGACACAATTGCCCGGTAACGGGAACGGGAACGGTAACGATAAAGAAGTTAAATGTATAGTTTGTTTAAGAATAATTGAA
The DNA here is from genome assembly GCA_932274525.1 of Podabrus alpinus. Lineage (NCBI taxonomy): Eukaryota > Metazoa > Arthropoda > Insecta > Coleoptera > Cantharidae > Podabrus > Podabrus alpinus. The sequence goes on along the minus strand of OW026455.1, from coordinate 87,603,144 downwards.
TTAAAAAAAAGTCATAGAATCAAATTACGTTGATATAAAAGCGTACGAACTATGTGATAAGATATGCTGTCGACCAAGCATATGCATTGCTAAAGGCTGGCGCGAGATTAAAATAATTAACTCTATATATTATGTTTCGTTCATAGTTTGTACGTTTTTATATCAACGTAATTTGATGCTATGACTTTTTTTAATTTCAATTATTCTGAAACAAACTATACCTGCTCTTATGGACCTATGCACAACAATAATTGTGTCTCAGCCTTTAGCTTGCAAAAAATCCGGGAAAACTGAAATTTGGTAGACGTATTTCAGTATCCGACTGAACCCGCCAAAATTGGGAACTTTAGTTCCTCCAACATGCTTTTCGCATAAAATATAACGCGATTAATTTCATTTTTAGGGAAAATTATCATCAAAGTAAATTGAAAAGAACAAACTTTTCTACAAAATAGATTTTTCGGAATTCAATTTGATGAGCAAGATCAAAATTTTATTCAAATACGAATTATTCAATAATCGGTTTTAGTAAATATCAATTTTTAGGCTTCTATATAGTATATTTGAAAATAACGCGCATTCGTCTTTCTACAATTTATTGATTTTGATTTCAGAATAATATCGGAGGTAAAGGCATAACGACATAAGCGTCAAAAAATAAGAAATGAAGACATGGGCACCTTAATTAATTTTCTTAAGGAGTCTGACGACCCTGGAACTTTTCAAATATTATAATTTTTTTAGTTTGGGCGTTGTGAACTTTGCAGTTTTTGCGAACAATTTAAGCCATATTTGTCATCTTAATTCAAAAATTTAACAGAGTTACAGACGTTTCTAGGAAGAAAGAAAGAATTGCAAAGAAAAATAAGGGTTGCCAATTTAAAAAATTTACGATGACGTCACAGCTCAATAATAAAACACGATAAAAATAAAGTTGACCTGCTGAGGATTTTCTGAGAAAATCCCCCTAAAATATTTTATCAAATTTGTTCCAAACTTTACGAGCTCACTGTATATTTTGCGTTTAACTCTGAACTACGTTTTAGACCTGGCTGCAAACTATATCTCGAAAACTACTGGATAAATGGGCTTGCAATTTGGTTTATTTATATTCTTCAAACCAGGAGCTACCATGCTGTTCTAATATCAAAAAATTTCATTCGATATTTTCGGATTTATTAATTTTCCAAGTTCATATCTTGAGTGCAAAAAATAGCCAAATTTTGACAAACAATATTTTGTGGAGATTTTCTCTTCAATCTTAATCTGGTGAGAATTTTTCGCAAAATTGAAATTAACCGTGTTATAACACGAAAAATTATGTTATCGGGGCTAAAATCCCCAATGAGAGAAGAAACCGACTGGAGGGAGGGAGATTTTAAAGAAATGGTGAAGGATTCGTTAAGACACTTAAATTCCCACAATTTTTGCAAACCGACAATTTTTTCGGATTTTTTGCCTAGACTAACAGAAAAATTTTGGAAAAATATATTTTTAATTTTGATCCGATGACAATTTTCCCTAAAAATGAAATTAACTGAATTATAGACGAAATTCCACATTGAAGGGACTAAATTCCACAATTAGGAAAAAAGCAGATAGGGAACATTTGCGTGAGGGGATCATTTGGGTAGTCTGATACACATATCTGCGAAATTTCAGCTTGCCCGATTTTTCTACAAGCTCGAGCCAATTTTTCGGCTTCATTGCCTGGACTATAATTTGAGTAAAATAAAAAGTCTTGAATTGAATTTGGAGAAGTGCTCGGCCATCTCATTTGGCAGCATATATTAATAACATCTGTAGCACTAATCAGTGCGGCCTTTAGGCCTTATAACCAGCGCTATCGCGAATTAAATGACCAAGGGCAAGATAAATGGTCGCCGTGCCAGCTAGTCTAGACAATAAAGAGGTAAAACTGTAAATCTGTGAAGTGATCAGATACATTGGAAGCACTCTCTTCGAAATATGTCGCAATCGTTAGTCCTTTTTATTGCTTCATTAAGATGTTTTTTGCATTAAAATGTTTTTTTGTTTTTTTTTGCAGTGGGAAATCTTGTTAATCCATTCATGCGCGTCAGTAGCAGGTATTTTATAATAATCGCGATATCTCCGCAACCATAGAAAAATTCATGAAGCACTGAAAAGCAGTATCAAAACTTTTTAGAGCAGTGAAACATTTTCTTCTTCTTCTTTCACTTATTTGAGATTCGTTGATCTGTTAAAATTAGTTCGGTGAACAGACTTGGTTTTTACATTTTAGGTAGCTTGCACCCTGTTTTTTATTGTTATGAAAGCAAATCAATCCCCCTTTGAATGTTGATCTAAAATAAAGATATTTCCAGGATGCGCCAAAGATTTTAATAAGCGTTGACTGAAATGTATAGCATTAATAGGGTTTGTTTAGGACCAAATAGTAAGCGTGAAAATTTTTTTAGTACTAGGCGCCAATTGACGTCGCGTCATCAGCGAATTTATACATTTGTTAGTTCCACTTTTGTAATATAATATTACATTCATAGCACCCAAATATAAATCAAAAGTTTTAATATTCATAAATTTAAGATTTTAATTACAAGAAGTCGTAAAAAGTGTAAGCCTAAATTTGTTGTAATTTTTAAATGTTCCGTGAAGTGTCGACTCTGGTTAGACGTTTTATATACCAATTAATAATTATTACAACGGTAAATTAAGTTTAAACAATGACAAAAAGTTATTACGGCCATTTGACGAAAATAAATCATTCAAAAAGCAAACTATTGAAACTGGGCCTATATTTAATTTAACATCCATAAATGTGCTGATGTCATAACTTCATTTCTAACGTACTTCTGCGTCGTTCCTAAGCATATTATTGCCAAATTACTTCTTGACGCCAATTGGAGTAATCAGCACATGGTATAAGAAACATTTGGACGCCAATAGGACAATAGGTGTCATCATCATTCAAAGGGGTCCGCCGTCAAACATTTTTTCGTTAAGTAAGTTAAATTTTTAAAATTGAAACCATTACTTTTCTTTGCACATGTGGAATATATCTTGACTTTTAAGACACGAATTAGACCTTGCACTTGTGGTGCTATACCCAAATGATGAAACTCAGATTTGCCCAACAACACGGTATGGTACCAGCAAGACTGAGCTCAAGCCCACTTTGAAGTAATCGTTTGTCAATATTTAAACCCAGTTTTTACCAACCAATGGATTGGTCGCACAGGGAAACGATCGAATGGCCACCTAGATCTCCGGATCTTACTCAGCTTGATTACATTTTAAGAGGTCATTCAAAGCAACCAACGTATTTTCATGACCATATTCGATTTTGCTCAAATTTGGTGTACTTCCAAATTGTGCAAAATAAATTACCCTAAAGTAACCCGTTTATATTGTACAGCCCTGCTATTGTACGGTTTGGCCAGTAGAAATTATTTATCGAAGCTCTACAAGCCAAATTTGACTTATTTTGGAGAGCTGTAGAATGTAAACGGGCCACTTTAGGGCCAAACAAAAACATACGGGCCCGTTTATTAGGCATAACTTAGAAGTATACCAAATTTGAGGAAAATCGAAGGACATGAAAATAATTGCAAAAAAATTGATAAATTTCATATTATGGAATGACCTTATGGGACTATTTATAGACCAAAGTCTATTTCAATAGACCAACTACCATTGACAAACTAAAAGATAGAATTCGCAATAAAATTCGGGCAATTCAACCCGAAACAATTGAAGATGTTTTGCAGTAGTTTTAGTGGCGGATAGAATATTGTCAAAAAGTAAGCGGGGGTCACTTCGTAGATTCAATTTGATTTTCTTCTTGAAATTATTTGTGCAAAAACCTTAATAATTATTGTTTTCATTAAATTTATTGAAGTAATTGATTAAGTGCTTTTTTATAACGTTTGGTCAGGATTTTTTTACATTTTCTTACTTATTAGACAATAATTATTGTACTCTTACCAAATTCGTCAAGCAAAATAAAAGTTGTTATTTAAAAAAATTTACGAGACGTCATCGTCACAGCTCAAAAACAAAACAGGATTAAAGTATTTCAATGGCAGAAAACGGTGACGTTTAAAAAAAATAGGTTGACGTGTCAGAATATTTTCTGAAAAAATCCCTCTAAAACTTTTTTGAAATTTATTCCAAACTTTACGAGCTCACTGTATAAATGTGGGAAAATTCATTTAAATGATTGGTGTCAAAATAAATAATAAAATAAGAAACATCCTATGAACAACATTCTTCTTCTTCTTCTTCAGGTGCCTATCCGTTTCGGATGTTGGCTATCATCCTGACTATTTTGACCTTATTCACCGCTGCTCGGAAGAGTTCCGTGGTCGTCATAGAGTACCACGTTCTCAGGTTCCTCAACCAAGATATTCTTCTTCTGCCGACACTTCTTTTTCCAGCTATTTTGCCTTGTAGAATGCATTGTAGCAGTTGATATCTACTCTCATTTCGCATTATGTGACCGAGATACTGCAATTTCCTACTTTTTACTGTGTTCACAATATCAAGATCTTTCTCCATTCTTCTAAGTATCTCTCGATTTGTCACACGTTCCACCCACGAAACCCTCAGAGTTCTTCGGTATAGCCACATCTCGAACGCCTGGAGTTTCTTTGTCGTGGCTTCCGTCAACGTCCAGGCCTCCACTCCATAGAATAGTACAGGAAAAACGTAGCATCTCAACATTCTGTTCTTTGTTGCTATCGTCAAGTTATGGCTCTTAAACAGCGCAGACATTCTAATAAACACACTTCTAGCTTTCTCGATGCGACATTTAATTTCTTGGGAATGGTCCCATTGTTCATTGATGATGGTGCCTAGGTATGTGTATTTACTGACTCTTTCTATTTTTTGGTTGTTGACTTTTAGTTGGCAGTTTGTGATATTATTCTTACTAATGATCATAAATTTAGTCTTTTGCAAGTTAATATCCAGCCCATATTGACTACTACTTTCACTCATCTTGTTCATTAGCTGATGTAGGCCCATTATACTATCCGCTAGGATCACTGTATCGTCAGCATACCTAATGTTATTTAGTTGTTCCCCATTCAATACTATTCCCGCGTCAGTCCCATCAAGCGCTTCTCTAAAGATATATTCGGAATAGAGGTTGAACAGCAGAGGTGACAAGACACATCCTTGTCTCACTCCTCTCATAATGCGTACCTCTTCCGTCTGCTCCCCCTCCACCCGCACCACTGCTTCTTGGTTCTAGTAGAGGTCTGCTATTATTCTCAAATCCCTTTCATCCAGCCCAATCTTCTTCAGGATCTCCATCATCTTCCCATGCTGAACTCTATCAAACGCTTTCCGATAGTCCACAAAGCAAACGTAAACATCACAGTTCATATCTCTGCATCTTTGAATCAGAACTTGCACGCTAAAGAGAGCTTCCCTTGTTCCAACCGCATCTCGGAATCCAAATTGTGTAGGCGATATTTGTTCTTCGCAGAGTTTATATATTCTTCTGTGTATGATTTTTAAAAACACCTTTAAAAAGTGACTCATCAGACTGATGGTTCTATATTCTTCACATTTACTTGCATTTGGTTTTTTCGGTATTGTTACAAACTCTGACTTAAGCCACTCATGTGGTATGTTGCCGCTATTATAAATTATGTTAAATATTCTTGTTAGCCACTTCAGTCCATCTTCGTCCATTAATTTAAAAAACTCTGCCTGAACTTGATCCGGTCCCGAGGACCTTCCGTCTTTCATTTGATTAACTGTCGCCTGCACTTCTTCTATCATGATAGTCGGTCCTGATTCTTCTTGTATTGCGGGTTTGTTTGGTCTATCGTCCTCAAAAAGCTGTTCTATATATCTCATCCAGGTTTTCTTCCGATTGTTCTTATCTATTATTATTATCTATAATGAACAACATTAGAAGCTGAAAACTTTGAATTTCGTCAAAACTATTGCGGGACCACCCTGTATATTCAAAGTGAAACTTTTTCTGTTATTGTTATCTACGCTTAATCAAAAAAATAACTGACGCTATTTTTAAATAGACAAAGTGTTATGTGTGTATGTGGGTATATGAGCCAGTATTTCATACTTCGTTGTCGCGTGCTCAAATTAAAATTATCACTCCTTCATTAAATTACACTAAAGATATACTCATAGAACACGGGAAAACCTGTTGGTCGTTAAAATTTCAGTTGGAAATAACGGTGCCAAAATTTTTCACACATTCTGATAGGATATATAAAAAATTAGGAATGTAAATTTACTTTTTGATTTATTTGACATGTTTATCTTAAACAATTTTTTTGTTTTTGACATGCACAATATGTGCAGTTTGGGGAAAAATTGATGTATGCACAGGATTAATGAGTGAAACATAATAACAACACCAATATATCCCTGTGGTCACCAACCGCGGCTTCATTAGCCAGGAAGGATTTCCGGAAAGTAACCCCCTTTGATGTCATGAAGATGTCCTCTGAGGAAGAGATTAAACAAAACTACTGTAAAAACGTTTCACTTGACTCTCTAATTATTGAAATACTTTCACTATCATGTGGTTAACAAAAATTCAATTAAGTGTGGTGATAAATCTGTTTCGAATTAAGTAACTTCTTTATTGGTTATATTTTATAAATAATTTACAGGTCTTATCTATGCATAATCAAAATTTTTGATCGTAATTAAAAGTGTTTGAATTTAAATATGATCTGACAGATGTTTCCATTTAACATACGGGGTTTGCTAATTTGTTTTTTATTGCTTCGGATATAATAAACTACCGCAATTATGTGAATAATATATAGTCATATCAACTATTTTTAGGATAACTGTAAAAATGTTGTTTGGGATTTTAAATAAAAATTACTTTTCGATTTATGCAATTAAGAGAAAATTTGGGATTCGAACCCATCATGAGTGCTTAATCGTATATTATTATCGTTTTCTATTTTTGGATCAAACGTGAAGTGGGTGTTCTATAATATAAATTTAATATAAGTTACTATGTATTAGAAAAAAATTATTGGGCTGAGAAGCCATGGTACTTATTTCCAAATTATCTGTTTTGTAGCACTTGTAACACGAGTTTAAGTATTAAAAGACCATATGCCCTTTTCATTATGCTTATTTTGTTTAATCAGAAAAATCCAGCCATGGTTCGTGAGCACACGTGTGTTTGGTACATCAATGTTCCTTGTTTTTGTATATTTAAATCGTCCGAATATACATTTGCATTTTGCGTGTACTGTAACACATATTCCACATATGGTACTTCTTCCTTTCCGTATATTATCTAAAATTAGATTACATAAATTTAATTCCATATTTATGACCATACATAATATCATAGTTTAGATATTATATATGATTTCTACCATCAGCCCAAAAGTTATTGCTTTTCTGGTCGGTGGAAAATGAAGTGAGCTTTCTCTGGCAGGGCAGGGCATAGATTCAATTTTATGTAATTCATAAAAAGTGCTATGGTCATTAGCAATACGCCTATAAATCACAAATTGAAATTGTTAAATGTAAATTAGGTATACCATAGATTTTGACACAGGTGTTTGAGTGATACGCAGTCTGTGTCAAACGAACCGTGGTCATGTTATGTGAATAAAATTAAACTTAATAGTTGTGCGTCACATAATGCATTGCTTATTATTTCCGGAGAACCACATGTTCAGATTTGTGCACCTGAAGTTAACACGAGACTTCAATTATTACAGGTGTACATAACCTTAAAAGAAAATGCACAAACTAATTATAACCTGCAAGAAAATTAATAATTAACAGCGCAGCGCATTGGTTAATCGTGTAAATTAATTAAAATTTGAATATTAATAAATTATTATTCGTCATTTATATTCCATATTTCTTAATAATTTAAAGATATAATATATTTTATACAGGTAGCTAGTATTAACTTTTGATGTTCCCACAGATTTTAATATTATAACATAATAAGGCATTTGGCTCGCAGTAATCCACGGGGGTCAGTATCCCGTCGATCCAGATTATTAGTAAAAAACACTCACCTTTGATGAGTAATGTATACAGTATTCCGCCCGAGGGTGCTTATAAAAATCCTACTACTAAGAGAATAATATCATGATGGTACCAGCACTTTGCTGTTAATATTTTAGCTATAGTAAATAGCTCAGGTATATAGTAGATATGTATATATAGATCATAACGATAAGTAGGTTTGCTTTAGCGAGGGTGTTTTATAGGGTTAAAATTTTTTTCATGTGCATCGTTTCTAAAGTCAACTCGATTACACTACAGACCCTTCAAGCGCTTTATAAATTAAAATTTAAATACTTAAACTAAATGAACCCGAAAATATTATTATAATATACCCACTAATAGCTTCTTATCTATCACCACGTTTTTTGTAACTATTTCAAATTTTTATCTTTCTCAATTTTTTAGTTCTCGCTATCTACTTATTTATTTATTCATTTAAACGAATAAATATTTTAGAAAAAGATAAGAAAATTGAAGTTTCCATCTTCTTCTATCTATCATCGTTCTTTCACCTTTCCAGTGTTCGCTGATCAATTCGACATTTTTTGGCATTTCATCAAACTGCATGTTTTAGGATAACCGGAACAGCGCCGTAGCAAGCTCTTCTGGTGCCTGAGGCAAATTTGAATATGTGCGCCCCCCCCTCCCAAAAGATTCTTATCATTTTGAAAATTTTAAACTATTATTTATTGGGTTTTGTCGAGGTTTAGCGCCACCATTGCGATCACCCTTGCTAGGGTTTTGGCTTAGAGTAACGAAAACAAATGGATGCTTATCAGGAAATCATTTAGGCTGCTGGGACCAGGGGGTCTGGCGGATATGGAATACCCCTCCCCCAGGTACACTTAATTTATTGCGAAATGAAAACTTTTACGTCCCTCGGTATTAAGAAGAATGGTACTGGGATAGTTATGAAAAATATCATCTGCTGCCCCTCCCCTATCGGATTACAAACGATAATTGCAAAAGATTAAACGAAAAATAATAAATTTTTATGGTTCTGAATAATGGCAACTGTACCTGGGGGGTATTCCATACCCCCCAGACCCCCCGGTCATGCAATATCGATTTTTATCATTTCGAACATCTGAATATCTTATATAAAATACGCATAGTATGTCAGAATCACCGTTTCCATGGTAATGTAACGCAATAACCCCCCCCCCTCCCTGAATATGGAGATTATTTTTATCGGTAGGAATTATTTTTTTCAATTTAAATATATTTGAATAACTGTCGCGATAATAACGTGATATTTTTACCGATTACCTAGTCAGTTAAAGGGAAATGAAGAAGAACGCGGGGGTTGGAATCAACTTTCCTAAAATCCCCTGTCTTATCATTGGTCCAAAATTGAAGAGGAGAAAATTCCCTACAACACTACAAGGTTTCAGGATTTACTTCAGATGTGAAGTAAATTGTTTTGTTTTGTTCACCATCGATGGTGAAGTTTAAATGTACGAAATTTTTATTCAGAATAAGAATTTTTCAAAACCTCTTTCAATTGTCTTCTCTGGATTTTCTCTTTATTTCATAAATACTTAGTATTATGATAGAGGCTAGAGCCGAGAACTTTTTTACTCATACTTAGTATGATGTAAGCAAATTTTGTGGACGGACGCCTAAGGGTGTCCACTCCAAATAAATTGAAAATTTCCTATAGCAAAGAGGAAGGTTTATAGAGTATACTGTAAAAATTTCACTTGCTAAAGTATTATCAAAATTTCGAGAAAAATCAATTTGAAACTACGTAAATTTAGCGCATTTTTCTTCGATTTTTGGGGTGTGCATTCGATAAGGAGGGTAATCCATCGTCAAAACCTACCCTTTCGGGGCGCCGCTGCGCTCCGCTGCGCTCTGCACCCCTCCAGGGCGGTTTTGACTCTGGTTACTATACTAAACATACGAGAAGGCGCCTCCCATCAAAAAAACCGGGATAAATGAAACCGGGAGCCTAGAGACCCTTGAAATAGCATTAAAAAGTATAGTTGCGGTATGGGGCAGTAAACTATTACGTTTCACCCCCAAAAAATCGCGTAAAAACAAAAAATAATCGATGTTACATGTAGAGTAGATCCGAAAGGTCAAAAGTTATACTGTCATCGGCGCATTAACGAAAACACGTTCAAACACTAAAAAGCCCAACTAGAAAACATTCGTTGCATGTTTACTTTCGTTTACTTTCAAAATAAAATAAATAACAATAACTTTTTTTATTAAATTACATGCCTAGTGATATTTTTTTCATATTAATTTTCAAGAACGAGTAATTACGTCTTTTTTTATTCACATTTTTTAAATTTTCGCTCCAAGCTAATGTTTTCACGTAACATTTATATGTATGTATTTCGCCCTTCGCGCATTGTATAACTTTTGAGCTTTCGCACGCAGTCTACGAGAGACGAGCTGCATCTGCCGGTGCGACCTTTACCTTTACCTTTACCTGATATGTATTTGATGGAGCATCCCGGCGCAGCCGGCCTTCTCCTTCATCTGAAAGAATACATTAATGACATTGGAATTTATAGAGACCGGTGGGTCTCTGGGAATTGGCGCTTGGCGGACTGACTGGTAAAAACCTGAGCTGTGACTGTGAAAATGTAATATGAGAAGAAAAAGAAAATTTTTTACGTTTGCCGATATAGTAGAGTCCCTAATTCGAAGAAAGAAATTATGAATTAATTTCTATTGATGACCTCGAAGTGATTGGCTTCTAGTTGGAACTAGTCAGAATTGGCGACTAGTGGGATTATAGTGATACTATGGGGGGTGATTTATCGAATCTTGTGAAAATTGATCGAAAAATTACACAAATCTAGTGAATAAATTCACTTTCGAAGAGAATTTGTGTAAGTTAAACCTGTGAACATACATTAGTCTGTGTGGGGGTGAGTTATGGTCAGGAGTTGTCCGTGGTCAGGAGTGATTTGGGACGGGGTATGAAAAAGTCGGCTGGGTTGTATTGACCTAGTTGATTTACTAGTGGGTTTTCTGAGAATTTGGATTTGTTGTAGAGATTGGTGGCATGTTTACGATTAAGAGTGTTAATGAGGTCTAGTTTGGCGTCTGCATGTAGTCGCCTGTTAGTGACGTAATAGGGGGCGCTGAAAATAGCTCGGAGATTTTTGTTTTGGATGACTTGAAGTTTATTTATGGCCCTGGGGCGTGCATATCCCCAGACAGGGGAGGCATAAATCATTGTTGGGCGGATTATGGCTTTGTATAATCTTAGTTTGTTAGCGGGGGACATGGTACTTTTTGCGTTCATGAGGACGAACAATCTATTGAAGAGGCATTTGGCTTTACCGGTTGTGGAGGAAATGTGAGCGTCCCATTTGAGGCGCCGGTCCATGGTAATGCCAAGGTACTTGACCTTGGTTTTCCAGGGGATTTGCTCCTCAAACATCCAGACACTGGAGTTGTGAGGCTTGCCGGTGCGAAATACTCTAAGTTTAGGGTCATTCATATTGCACGTACCGTCAACAGAATGAGCGACGCGCGGGAATCTCGTTAATTTTATATGTAAATTTGCAAACTTCAAATTCGATTTACTCAAAATTTTGATAATACTTTCGCAGGTTTAAATTATATCAGTAAACTATATAAACCTTCCTCTTTGCAATAGGAAATTTTCAATTTATTTGGAGCGGACACCCTTAGGCAGCCGTACCCAATTTTGTTAATCTGTTTTATAAAGAATTTTGTATTCTTCAATTTTGATTTGAAGATAATTTTCACTAAAAATGAAAGTAAGCGGGTTATAGACGAAAAACTACTGTAGAGGATTAAAATCCCCACTTGCGGAAAAGGCCGACAGGAAATTTTAGGTGATGTTGCAAATAAAATCGTGGTCAAATTTTCGAATTCAGTTAATTTCTTATCTTTTTGAAAATTTTAAATTATTATTTATTGGATTTTGTCAAGGTTTAGTGCTCTCACCCTTGCTACGGCTCTGAACCGGAAGGATACATTATTCGAACATCCGTCATTTCAGTGAGATTGGTATGACGAATTTCAGGATGTTCCTTAATCTCCCAAAAGCTCTCCAGACCAACTTACTCTTCTCGTTATCGCAGGTATCATCTGTAATCAGTTGTCCAAATAATCATATCCATGGCTTATCGTTAGAAAGGTCAATGTCGATCGAAACTCTTTGGCATCAACCAACGTATTTTCATGTCCCTCTTCGATTTTGCTCAAATTTAATATACTTTTAAGTTATGCCAAATAAACGGATCCGTATTTTTATGCTTCGCCCTGAATTTGTCCTTTTATTTTGGACAGCCCTCCAAAATAATTCAAATTTGACTTGTAAAGCTTCAAAACATTATTTCTACTGGCCGAACCATACCACGGCGATAGCACGTTAAACTCAACCACGAAATAAAAATTCTCTATAGATATTCGGAAAGCTGATGGTTTATATAGCAGCATTAAAAATAAAAATTTGCGGAAAACACATGTTTAATCCTCAAAAACAGCCCTTAAAGTAGTAAGTGAAACTGAGGTCTTCCATTGGCTGTTACTACTCTTATGCCACGCCCCACCCCGACTTTGTAATATATAGTAGCCAACGTTTTACGGTAAAATAGGAAACAATTTTCCTGAACGCGACAGATCCACAAAACGACAGATCCGTAAAAAGCGGATCTAAATTTTTCGGGTAAACTTAGAAAATAAAGTGGTTTCTTATAATTTTTGTGTGCATATATAGCTTTTACGATAAACATGGAAAAAATTTGCCTGGGCGCGACAGATCCAAAAACCGACAGGTCCATAAAAAACAGATCTAGATTTTTCGGGAAAACTTGGAAAAAGAGTGAAAATTATTTAATTTAATACACGTAAAATGAACGATGAACTTCGTGGTAAAATGCTTTGCTTTTGCTTTAGGTGGGATCGGTAGGATCATCGGATGTTTGAAGAACTGATTTTGAATTGAAGTGTAAATATTAATAATTTACGTGTGAGCTTCGAGAAAGATTACATCCTCGGCCGATCATGATTTGTTAAAAAAATAAAAGGATACAGTAAACCGTGAAGCGATTTACCAATCAATCTAATTGTCGATGAAATCAACAATGTGGAGGGTGCGTGACGCGCACCGTTCCACCCCCTCTACGGTGTAAAAACTTGAGGCGACTAAGTCTTTTATTTTTGGTTGCACAGATTGGAAGGTAAATTTCATAGGCTCTAACCCCTAAGAAGCGGTCTCCCATATCTTTCAATCTCAGCAGACCGTCGTGAAAAACAAACGTTTCAATCCCTAACCGTGGGTTTGATCTAATTGATAATACTTAACACCTGGAAAGTTAAAGTTTTTCTCGTCTGTGTTAGCTTCTATCGGTTGACCTAATTAAAGGAATGCAGCTGTGATGGAAGTTTAACCACAAACCCAATCGCATTCCAAACTTGGCGATTTCAAATTCAAATTGTGACAATCAGATGACAATGGATCTCTTCTGTGCTTGCCACCTGTACTTTCGTCCGGATTTCTGAGTTCCCGGACCAGAGTCTGTCCAAAACTACATGCCGGCATTTACTCCTTATCCGAAGGTCGGGGCTGCAAACATGTGAGCTTCTGGCCGTAGTGTGCAGGCAGGTCCACCAGGCCAACTGAACTCCTGCAGTCCATTTGATTCATCTCCTTCTTACAAGGTTTCAATGTCGGTGGTGGGTTCCTCTTCCAAGTTTCGCAATGCCTTCTTCTTGTAAATCGCGCCCCTGATCTGTTGAAAACCACGCTGTAACGGACTACATACCGAAATAATTACGGTTCGACTCTCTAATCCTAGCCTAGATATTCTAAGTTAGCTCTATATTTTTTTCAGATCGCTAGGAACTAAGACTGAAGGTCGTTTTATTATTTTTACTTTTCTTTCTTTTCATATTGAATTAGGGAAATAGTTCTATAAACACTACGCTGGTCAATTGGCTTGATGAATGCACTATATACATATTCTGTCAGGTTTATTTCCAACCGGCTCCTGACATACAGTATCGACACTGAAGTTGCCTGTTGGTCCGCGGGAGGTATTTTATTTCCCTCCTACCCTCCATATCTGGAGAGTTTTCCCCTATCCGCCACCTGGGGACGCGCTCTCTAGGGGTTTCAGGCTCCCCCGAGAGAAGAAATAATAATATATAATTTTTCAACTGAAAACAAGATAACTGCAATTCAAAATGTTAATTATTCAAATCTAAAAATATTACAGGTTGAACTGAGTATAATATGGACCAATACACATTGTTTGCATAAATTTATGCATTCCTAAAAAACTGATCCGAAGGTTCAATGATTCAAGATGTGGATTATTAGGGTCGAAGTTCACCAAGCCAAAATTATCATTTCAGCATTTTAAATATGAATTAATACATTACCTAATATTATCGATAAATATCTAAAACAATATGATCCCAAAATGACAACCTTGTGGAACCTACAAAAAAACGATTATAATATTTTCTGTCGGGTATTAATATTCTGAATACGTCCCCGTTAGATAACGAACTACCTAGCCATTCAACCATGTTTGGATCGAAACATATTGAAGCAATTTTAGTCAGAAGATCCATGCCCAAAATACAATCAAAAGCCTTAGAAAAGTTTATAGAAACAGCTTCAAGTTGTTCATGTTTGGAATACTCGAATAGGTACCTAGAAAAGCCTAGGCCCAAACTGGTAAAAATTTAGTTACCAGGCAACTCCTTTGGGCGGTCCCGCTCTTCAAGAAATTTTTACAACAGTACAAAAAAGTAGAAAGTTAATTAATAATTAAATAATGTAGTAACTTTTAAAAACATTCCTTGCTGGGAATTTTTACCGCCGAAAGTTTAGTTTAGTTGGGAATTGTGACAATACCTCTCTCGTTGGTATCTTGGACCCTATGGACACTTCCTCGAATGATTTAGTATATGGGACGTTTATTCCTTGGCTTGCGTTGAGTACACATCTGATCTGTGATCAGATCTACATTCTGCAGAACGCTTAGTCTATTTGGTTAATTTAATCAGTTTGGTTCTTGTGTTTTCCTTTGGAAGATGTCCATGTGTGGACGTCTAGGATGGTGTTTAAAGCAGCTGTTGTTATCCAAAACGATTTGGATCAGCCTAGTTCCTCTTCCATTCCGTGTACCTAGACCAAATTTCCCCACATTCCTTCCTTCTCAGTCCTTTTACCCTAATGAGGGTTTGGTGACCCATCTCGTTCTATCTCTTTCGATGCATATGATGTGCGTTCAAATTGTTTTCACATGCATAGAGGACCTACTTGTTTAACGTGGGCTCCGAACCACGGGAAGTGTACTACACTTCATTTCGAGATGGATTTTTCCTGGCAGATTACCTCGGTGGTTTGCCATTGCCTGCCGAGGAGAGACAGTCAGAATAAAGTCTTACCCTGTCCAGATTCGATCCGAGCGTTTCGCATTAGCAGTATTAAGGTAAGGTCAGACTAGGCTACTTTTGCTGCGCGCAGCAAAAGTAGCTGTGTGTGAACACCACTGCAACCGATAAAAGTGCACACTGCTGCACATGTGGTATACTGCGCACGCTGTTAAAAGCAGCTTAGTGCGAGTGCAAATTTTGTATGTTGCATTCGCAGTAAAAAATCTTCATTTGGTTTAATATTTTGCTGCGAGTAGCGGTGCAGCTTTTATCACATTTAAATAAAATATAATTTTTTATTTTTGTATGCACCCTCCGATGTTGCTCGTAGGTTTTATCTTTGATTAAATCATCAATTTTTCCTGACCAATCCATTTTATTTTGATTTTATTTGTTAATTTCATTCATAAAACTGCACGTGTGGTGTACTGATGCGTACGCTGTTAAAAGAAGTTTAGTGTGAGTGCAAATTTTATGTGTTGCATTCGCAACTGTAATTAAGTTGCCTACTGTAAGTTGATACCTAACTGATAAGCTGCTCCGGGGAATGTCCTGGGTGACATCATGCGCTGAGTAAACGTAATTCAGTAAATGCACCTGACAAACCATATATTCTATCGCAGTAAAAAAATATTCATTTGGTTTAATATTTTGCTGCGAGTAGCTGTGCAGCTTTTTAATTTACAATGCCTCCGAGTAAGTGGGAAACCGAACGGGCAAAAAGTGTTTGTTGGCGCCACGAAGCGAAAATAGCTCCAAATCGAACGCGGTCTATATATAATCAAATACGAATACGCTATATCTATAATCAAATATATAATCTATAATTATAAATAATATAATTATAATATTATATAATCAAATAACACACACAATTTTTGTTGTTTCAAACGACCGCACAATACTCACGAATAGGGGTGCGCATATAATCGATTAATCGTCACCGTAATTCGAATAATGGATTATTTCATAATCGATTATGATAATTTATAATAATCGATTAATCGATTATAGAAATAATCGATTGTGAAAATAAACCTGCAATTACAAATTTTACAAACATTTTTTTCTTGCTTCTTGGCAGAAATGTGTACATTAAGAAAATTGTTTGCTGACAAACACGTTTCCAACACGTGATATTTATCTCTTGAACGCGATGTTTGCAAAATCTTACTACATTCTTCGACTGAAAGGAATTGCTCCGAGATTTTTATATCCTGGTTTTTAATTTATTTTTGACCTTAAAAAAAATTAGAAAAATATAAAAAATTCATGTATTAAAAAATTAAAGTATTAAATCAATAAATTATTCTTAATGAATTTTTTTTGGAGAAATGCATGGTTTCGATAATAGTTAATGTAGTGCAAAAAATGACAAAGAGTTCATAATCGACTATGAGTTCATAATCGATTATTTTTAATAATCGATTAATCGAAAAAAATCGATTATTTTTTATAATCGATTATGAAATTTCATAATCGCGCACCCCTACTCACGAATAATTATTAGCTATAAAGTACTTTAGCGGTTGCAGTCGTTGCAATTTTTGCAGCCGAAGGAAAAGCAGCTATGTGTGAGCATTTGTTAGTAGGTTTGTATCTTTTGACGCAGCTTTTGCAGCCGTAGTTGCAAAAGCTGCGTGCTGCAGGCTACTTTGACTCTGTGTGTGAGCCTGACATGCAGCTTTTGCAGCCAGAGTAAAAAGCGTGCGCAGCAAAAGTAGCCTAGTCTGACCTTACCTTTAGACGCACTTAACTGCCAAGCTATGACCGCCTCTTCCCCACATTACACAGATGGATATCGTTAATGGTACTTGCAATTTTTAAGTTAAAATCGCCAATGATGTTTATAATATACTTGTAATATGTGGAGTTTGACCGATTAAAGCATTTTGCTACATTTATTGTGATCATCATCAGTCTGTGCCAACACACATTTGTTACTCTTGTAAATAGATATAATGATTTTAAAAATACATTGGTCTGTATTATTTTTTTTACCTATTTAAATTTCTAATATTGACATGGTCCTGAGAAAGGAGTGAATATTAGCAATTACCCATTTTTTAAAATAACCATTAAAATTCACCGCAAACCCATCACATAATAATTAAAATCAGTTGATTTGATTTTTCTGATATCTTCACAAGTTTTTTTTTGAAATCAGATAACGCAAAATTATTATGAGCTGCGGGCGAGCTATTTAACAAGATTTAACCAATATGGCAATATCAACATATGCAACTGCAGCAAGATGATTCATCAGATGAAGTCCCTCCTGCAGCTTACAAAAAACTTTTTAAATTTGAACATAAAGCAAACAAGGACTGCGTTAGACCTACTTACAAGCCATAATACTTTCAACAATGCCTAAGAACCATATTTTATATAACATATTTAAAATTTAAATTAAGTTACTGCCGCGAGATTATTTCTTAGTAGTCAATTTAAGGTAGTTAAAATTTTGCAGGTAAACAAAACTTTAGTATTGGAGAGAAGAGAAGACGTATTGCAAGGTGCTTGAAATTCAGAATATTTTTATACAAATAAAATAACCCAATTCTCCATGGTATTCATTTTTTACTAAAGTTATTTTATCTTTGTTTGGGGAATACGAGAACATTTCGGAAAGTTACATATCAACTGATCAGAATTAGTAGATAGTCGAGATCAAAAAATTGAAGAATGAGTCACTAGGGAAATATTTTTTTGTAAAACAGTCCTGCTTACCATCGTCAAGTGACTAAACAGATTAGATCTAAAAAAATATTGGATTATCATTACTTAATAATCTGATTTTCCTGTCAGGAGACGGTTTAGCACATAAGTGGTGGATGTAATGATGGAGCAACTTTGTTATCTTTCGGCAGAGTTGGATTTACTGTTTGCAACGATTTGAATATTAAAATTTAAAAACTATAAATATCGATAAGGAGGTCGTTAAATGTTAAGTCTTTCGACTAACCCTTGACAGCTGTTTTGGGTTAATGTGAACACTTCATTTAAATGCGTCTTGAGAAAGGTAGTACATGTTTACCCTAAAAGATTAGGCTTTTTAGAACTAAAAATATAATTGGTTAAATATCGGTTAAGTGATTTTTTTTAGACGAAACTAATTTTTGAAATCGCTGTAGGCGTTTCTGTAATAATTCAATTAATTTGGCCAACATGGTAACGTATAAAAAATGATAGAAAAGTTAGATATGCCGTTGATTTTAAGTATTGTATACAATTACATGGGGGCTCGAAAGTGCGTAACATCATATATAACGCTTCGGCAATCATTAATCAAGTAATGTGACGCATTATCTACGTACGTAATGCTAGTGCATCCACAGTGCATAGTGTCATGTCATCGCCATCTCTAATGTAGTAAGTGAGGTGTGACCGTTTTACATCACCGATTGCATTAATTCTCTAATATCTCGCATTCCCATAACTATACATGTCAACGCTAACTGCAATTTGTTTTGGTTTATTATCAATTTCAACTGAAACTTAATTTCCTTTTAATATTCATACAGGTACAGCCAGGAAAATGTACGGCAGTTTGGGTTAGCATCATAGATAGGAACCTCTCGGAGTTACTACCAACTTGTAAAAGTTAGGAGGGTAAGCGTTTTTGTACACCTGTGTCTAATGACCCAGTGCGTATGTGTGGGATCCCTGTGGCGCTTTTCAAGCTCATCTTTAAAGCTTTTGTTAAATAACAAACTTGTCAGTTTTAGCCCTAATGGCATTATACGTATTGGTTACTTAGATTCAAATTATTTGTCGTTGTCAACGACCAGGTAACGGCCTTTGTCTAAATTTGAGCCGATTTGAGTTGGTTAGGGCAAAACTTATTTTGGTGTTATTATACTAATATTATAATTGCATTAGTCATGGTTCACAAGGTTCCTTTCGAAATTAGGTGTTTCTATGTGATTTAACGGTTGAATCATTTGTTTATATTATTTAGTGTTTCAAGGCTTGATCAATATTTACAGTTAAATATTAAATTGACAAAATATATACAATTTTCTAATTAATGTTTAATTTGCTTACTCCTAAACTGATTATTACTATAAACGTATAAATTATTAGTTTTAGCAAATCACTTAGTCATATCCTCATAAAGTTCATTCAATATAAAAGTATTGTTAAGTAATTAATTTAACATCAATTTCATTTAAAATTCGTTTTGGCCATTGGACTGTATCAACAGATTTAGTTCAACTTAAAATGTCTTAGCAAATCTAATAAAAACAAGCGTACATTTTTAATTCAAAATAGCAAAAGGCTTTATAGTAATCTGCTAATTATGTACTAAACGAGGGCATTACAAATAATAATGTAAATATTCGGTGACAATAAAGACTTCTTAACATTTTAATTATTATCTTGATATCCCAAGAAATGTCTTGCTATGTCCAGTATAACTGATTTTTGTACCATATTTATCAATCTGCCGATGTTTAGTTATTTAAATGAATTGGCGGAGAAATACTTTGAATAGTATAATATGAGATAATATAACACTCAAAGAAAGATGGCTAAAGAATCCTCCCAAAAGTAGAAAATGAGGTCGACCAAGATTGAGTTCGAGACAGGGAAACGACTAGGCAATGTGGGCAAGAAATCTGGTGGAGGAATTTTCTCTGGTCAGAGGAGAGTCTGGAGAAGCAGAAACGGCATCAGCCGTAGAAGGGATCTAAAGTGTTAAAGTGAGAGACAAAAGCCTGAATTATCATCGTCATCGACATAATAGCCTAAATTTATCTATATGTGTCTGTGACGCTAAATTGAGCCGACGATCCATTTCCACAGTGCGGCCTTTAGGCCGCACAAGCTAGGCAAGCACGAATCAGCGCAGCCTTAAAACACCACTTCTGCATTTCTATTCCTTCATAACGCCTCTCTTATTGATTTATTTTTTTGCACTAAGTAGTAGAAAAGTAATGAATATATAGTAAATGAAAAAATAATTCATACAAAATTAATTCAAACGATATTAATAGTAATAATAAAAATATGAATCCGGAATCCTTAGCGGTTACTAGCAATACCCCAATATATCACATGAAACAAATCAAAGAATGGCCAAATAAGGGTGGCCTACACTTATGATAATGATCCCCCTAAGCGAGGCATTTAGGCTCCACAAGTTAAGTAATCATGGTTAGATGGTTAGGTAACAGATGGATAAAATAAAGGACCAAAGGATGAAAATATGGTTTTCACCGCATTGAGTGAGGCCTAGGGCAGAGTAACTAGGGCCTTCACTTATAGCTGCAATCCTCTGGATGAAGGCAAAAACGGAATAACTACGGCTTTCAACAATTAACGTCATAATTCTCCCGATTGTTTAAGGGGGGGGCGTCATCCCCTTAAGTTCTGCCTTCGTCCGTTCTTAATCACTCATTAAAATTCAATGATTGGCTTCCAGTGCACCGAAAAGAGAATTCAATTTCCTATAATCCGGGCTTGAGAGGGCGAATTTGAATCAAAGGACGCCAGACACGAAATCTCAAGATAGGGACCCCAGGTATGAACCTAGGCGAATATACTATAATTTGCGAAGACTGCTGTATTTAGAAGTGCCCACAAGTTTTTACATGGGAAAAATCAAAGCCCAAAATCTTCACTAACAGATTGGTTTTCGGGAGAAAAATAACTTTGTAGTTATTATAGGGTAGGGTGGTTCTTAATTTTACCAAGTTTTAAATTTTATTACTTTCGCTCCTTCAATTGGTTCCAACGTATTAAAAAATTACCGCTGCAAAATTTGAGGCAAATCCGAAAATTTTAACACGTGCCGCAGAATTAATTCGACACAATAGAATCGCAAAGTATCTCATCAAATTCGTTAACACGTCCACTGCCGATCACGCCACTATCCCAAAAGGCTTGCGCCCGCGGAGCTATACCCCATTTTGCCCTGTGGTTAAGGTGGCACTGGGTGAGATGAACAAAAATGAAAACTTTGTAAATTAAGGATCATCTTAATTACATTTTGTATTACATTGTCTTCTGTCACTGGCAAATTCAGAAAAAAGAGAACATATCACGACAATCCAATCAAATTTGTTAGTTAGGACGTTTTAATGAAGACGGCATAATTATGGTTTACACTTAGGAGTCATCCATAAAGGACGTCCACGTTTCGGAGGGAGGGAGTGGAAGTTTACAAATTGTGACCAAGTGTAACCAGGGGGGAGAGGGGGTTTGGACAAATGTGACGTCCGCATAAAAATAAAATTGTGTTTCAATATTTTTTTAATAAAGTATTTCTTAAAATAATGTAGGTATTTACTTCTTAAATTCCAAATGTACGTTCGATTAAATAAAGGAGGGGGTCTTTGATTTGTGACCATAAGACGTTCCTGGGGGGTCTGAAGATTGTAACAGGGGGGAGGGAGAATTGAAAAGTCGGAAACAATTGCGAACGTCCTTTATGGACGACCCCTTATGACAATAATCCGTCTCAGTGCGGCCTTCAGGCCGCACAATTTAATTAATTACGTATTGAATGGCCAAGGGCGACCGAAAAACATCTTTGAGCTAGGGTTTATTTCAAACCATCATAAAAAATCTTTGAAAGCTCATGTAACTATACAAAGCAAGGCAAATCATCAGATGGGCCAAACAAAGACGAATATTTTACAGCACATTAAAGAAGTCCGAAAGGAGTTTTTCGTGAATATTTTATTATCGATTGCCCCTCTTCTAAAACTAGAAGAATTATGCTTGGAGATATTTTGCATGTTAATTCTAATGATGAATAAAGATGTTTAAAAAAATTCAACTCGATCAGAACTTTTCCGAAGTAAAATCTTGAATGACTGGGCTATTAGGAAATAAAATAACATTAATCAAGCTTGCAGGTTTTATGATCGTGCGTAGGTATGAACGCGAGAACTGACAATCTTTTTGCAAGAACTATACTACAAGCAAATTTTAAATAATAACCTAGAATTTTGGAAAAAAAAATAAAATCACGAGAAATCAAAACAATAAAGCTAAAAAAATCGTCTCATAGTTAAACTTTTTTGGTCTTTCAATGAATTATTTTTATATGTATCTACATATTATCACTAATTTATTGATTAGTTTCAATTTTTGCCGTACAATAACATTATTTAAAAAATTTTTATTTACTAATATAAATTATTCCACTGATTATCTTAATGTGCTGGTAACTGAAATATTGATTAAGTCGTTGAGCGGTTTAACGAAGCCATAAAATACTCAATTGAAAACTCGGCACTATACTCACTCATCTACATAATAATGAATAAATACGATAAAATCAATATTTGCACATTAAATTATTGATAAAAAATACACGTTACGATCCAATTAACACTCGCAAGATGTTAATCGAATAATCATATAATTAAAAATTATTTTACAAAGCTCATTAAAAGTCAAAGTTTTAGGAATAGCAATAAAATAAAATATCTCGTTGAAGGGAAAACTGAATACCTTTTCCTTATCTTCAAAAAAAAAGAAAAACAATGCGAGAAATAAAACGCAATGATTTATTAATAAAATACATAATCTACTTTATAGGAGGCTGGAGTAACCCACGATATTCTACAGTTTCTTACCTTTCCATTACCCGTTAAACCAGCAATGGAGCAGCAAGAGAAGTGGAAATTATCAGATTCGCTGTTATTTTTATCGTTTTTTATCATTAATTAAGGCATCCGTCGTCAGGGGGCATCACTATCGCGGTACCCCTGCAAAATTTAAAGTTTCTAGGTATTCTAGAAGTAGATAACATTTTTTGGCATGAACCCCCACACAGACTAATGTATGTTCACAGGTTTAACTTACACAAATTCTCTTCGAAAGTGAATTTATTCACTAGATTTGTGTAATTTTTCGATCAATTTCCACAAGCTTCGATAAATCACCCCCCATAGTATCACTACAATCCCACTAGTCGCCAATTCTGACTAGTTCCAAGTAGAAGCCACTCACTTCGAGGTCATCAATAGAAATTATAATTTCTTTCTTCGAATTAGGGACTCTACTATATCGGCAAACGTAAAAAATTTCTTTTTCTTCACATATCTCATATTCACAGTCACAGCCCAGGTTTCTAACCAGTCAGTCCGCCAAGCGCCAATTCCCAGAGACCCACCGGTCTCTACAACTTCCAATGTCATTAATGTATTCTTTCAGATGAAGGAGAAGGCCGGCCATGCCGGGATGCTCCATCAAATACATATCAGGTAAAGGTAAAGGTAAAGGTTTTGGCATGCAAAAATTTCTACAAATAAAATAAATTTAATGTTATGAGCTACTTACCAATAAATGTAGTAATAGCAGCAATGATATTTAATGGTTTATCTGAAATAACATTAATTCTTTTAATCATGTCGGTTGTACGAAAGTAATTAATGATATTTTGTGGCGATTTTGAAGTCCTTGTCCTGTAATCCCCATCGGAGTGAGCACGTCTCGCCTCGCAAGTTCTATTAATTTATTTTGCCGGGTCTCCTCCGTTTGTGCCTAAATCCAATTAGGTAGAAGTCACAATACATTGTCAGATTCGTTCATCAATAAAATGACTTGCATCTTGTAAAACATATTTTCTGCATTTGCAATGAATTTTATATTCTGTAAGGATGAATTGTAGCTTTGTCCCTCGTATAGTTGTATACAATTTGTTTGTGTTACAATTTTGATTGGTATTGCGTAAAAAATGTAAAACTATTACATGATAATTTAGCAGTTGTAAATTTGCATTTTGGATTGACAATTATTGGTTATGAAGGGTTAATAACAAAATTAAGTATAATTTTACGACATAATGAAATTCATCAATTTGTGGCGTCAAATGAACATTGAAAAAAAGCTGTTTAAAATTATTGCTTAAGAAATAACGACTATAAATGCCAATATGTAATGAGCAATTGAGGTTTTAAACAGTTATAAATCATTATCTTAATAGATCATAAAACACTGCTATGTGTTGGAATGTATACCTACACTTAACTTTTAGTAATACTTAATACCCATCATTGTTTAAGTTTACTTCTATAGAAAGTAAGCGTTACAAATGCTTATAACGCAGAAGTGATAAAATGTCTTGTAAATAGTCAAGATGATTTTGCTTTCACTTACTTACAATTTTACTATATAGGACAGCATGGGTAACAGTAGGACGCTTCATTTCCGATGCCCTAAACTTAGGATATTATTAGCTATCCATTCTGGCATAGCAATTTGATAATGGTAAGACGATGGTCATGGCCTGAATATTGGTAATGGAAGGCTCCTCGGTTCGACTCCGGGTACAGTCTAAAATTTCTTGACCGTCTTCCGTGCTTCGGAGGGCAGGTAAAGCCGTCGGTCTCTTTGTGTTAATAATTTGCCATCATAACAATAAAAAACAGGTTGCAGCTACATCGAAGGCAAGCCTAGCAAGCTACCTAACAATAAGATGTAAAACCCACTGTTCAAAGAACCAATTCAATGAAATAGTTAAAAAACAGACGGGGCGCCGCCCTCCCAAACCAGAATAATGTTGTTTAATTCAAAGTAAGTTATCTAGCTAAAAAGCGTTTGGCAATGTCTATAGGGAATTTTCAATTTCAGGGTTCATAATAATGTAGGTACTTTTCCCAACTTATACACTTTTCGAAATATGATCCGTATTCGTATTCACGATGGCTTTGAATCGTGTCCACATCGATCGGCTGATATTCAAGTTGGGTAGGCTCGATTTCGGCGTTAACATGCCCAATTGGCTCTCATCCTACTTGCTCAATCGACACCAAAAGGTTAAGATTAATGGTTTTCGAGATATACTGATAAAGTTAACTCAAGAAATCACTGTTAGAAATTTCTTTTACCTCTCTCAAACCAATAGCACCTCCTAACTGCGATAACTGCCTCTACAGAGCCATTTGTGTGAGCGGATAAGAATAGAAAATATTTAAAATGTGCCACTGTTACCCGCGTCTCACTGTTACCCATGTTTCCCTATAATTTACAGTTTGCCAAATCTAATCGAGTTCGTTTCTCCGCGAAGTCGATAAGCCCAGCCCTTCTTAAGTCAAAATAAAAATAAAATTGATTAAATTTCAAGTTGGAAAATAAATATTTACAAATAGTATCTACATAAATAAAGAGGAGAGTGTTTAAAAATTATTCTCAATAATTAAACAAATATTTACAAGTTTGCATTTTTTGCAAATATTGTATATTATTATGTTTTGAATGTGTGAAGCATTGCAGACATTTCGTCTCATTTGATAAATTTGTTTATAAAGTGCTAAACAAAATGATAAATAAGAATGTAATCTTAATGAGGGAAGTAAGCCAAAAAGTAAACAATGACATTGAATGACGCAACACGTAAATCAAAGTACTCTTTCACTTATGTATAGTTTATATACTTCATGCAACTATAATAATAATAATGGTAATCACGTGTAACTGTCACATAACCGTTAATATTCTTATGTCGTGTTAACTACTTTTTTAAGCAAAAACTATATTATTTGTATCGCGCATAATCTTTCAATTACATCAGGAATATTTTGCAAATTTGAAAAACATTTTTGAAAAAAGATAAACACTCTAGGACTATTATAGTATCTCTGATTGATTGCTCATAATTGCGTGAGAAACATTAAAATCAATTTTTTAAGAACAATTTAACTAACTACATAATCAAACTGAATATCACCAAACAATTTACTAATTACTTTTTAATGTTGATTAAAGGTAATTAAAAAAGTTAATTGCAGAAGTAGAAACTTTTAAAATCATATGTTTTTATTCCATAATTCCTCTAACACACCTCTATATTATATTATGTTGAAGACAGTTAAGTCTTGTAAAAAATAACATGGACAATCAAAGGGGCGGAGGGGGGGAGAATAATGAAGAGCAGTGTACTGTACCTGCACCACAGCTAGAGGCCTTTAAGACCTGTAGCGCACTATTCTATTACTATTACAGGGAGGCTGGGGTAACTCACGAGATAACTCACGATATCTCGGGGAGTCCCCCACGGAAGGAAGTTTCGGGGTTTAGGATTAGAATCTATGAATTTTGGTATGACAAACTAACATGCAAGCACCATGTACAATCGAACATCCAAGTAACTCTAAACTTGTAGTGATAAAATACATTTTTTGCACTCTGCTAATTTCAAACAAACATTTTACTAAAGTGCACATTACACGGGGCGTTCGGCTGCATACAATTTCTGCGTAGAGACGAGTTCATAGTATTGCGCTTTGCGTATACCGTTCTGCACAGAAATTGCTGCAGCCGAAAGCCCCGTGTAATGTGCACTTAAGAGCCCCCGCAGACTACAGACTTTCTATCGGCCGATAGTTAGTCGGTTTCTTAATCAGTATGAAGCGGTATGTAAGTGCGCAAATTATAACGATTCGGTATCGGCCGACACTTGCATACCGCTTCATACTGATTAAGAAACCGACTAACTATCGGCCGACAGAAAGTCTGTAGTCTGCGGGGGCTCTAACTCGGGTCTAGGACTTTTCGGCGCAGCCGGTTCGGCGTAGCCGGTTCGGCGTAGCCCTTTCGGAGTGCACCCGATTCGGCGTAGCCAGTTCGGCGTAATACCGTTTCGGCGCGAGGACGTTTCGGCGTGAGGACGATTCGGCGTGAGGACGGTTCGGCGTGAGAACGATTCGG
This sequence comes from Podabrus alpinus, assembly GCA_932274525.1. Classification (NCBI taxonomy): domain Eukaryota; kingdom Metazoa; phylum Arthropoda; class Insecta; order Coleoptera; family Cantharidae; genus Podabrus; species Podabrus alpinus. The sequence goes on along the minus strand of OW026455.1, from coordinate 87,576,078 downwards.
CGCAAGACCAATTAGACGCAAGGACAATTCGGCGGGAAATTATTTTCCGATTCATTTTAAAATATAATTAAATTCTTGTAATGGAAAATTAATGCATTATTTCGCAGTTTTTAATCACAAATTAAACTTTAATTCACGTTTGTAAAACTACATACGATCATTAACATGAATATGTAATGTATTTAATATACATATTATGTAGTTGATGTATAGCAATTAAATTACTAAATTTTATACTATGAAATTTTCTCCTTTGATTATTTATCGTAAAATCATTTCTAGGTGGTAGATTTAAAAAATTCAAATTCTAAATGCAGAGGTGGGCTAGTACTTTTCGTATTAAGCTGTATTTATAGAACAAAAATGGTTTCATTTGTAAATCATGAGGTTCAATAATTTTTAGAAATATTGTAAAACATTTTTGTTGTATTATACTTTAAGATTTCTTTAAGGTGGCCGAAAAATTCGCTGTTTTTGTTCGGTGCAAATCTTAAAAACGAATATATTTTTATGATATTCTAAAAACACCATCGAAATGGCTTGAAATTACAATGTGGATGGTTTTCATAAAAAAATTTCGGAAAATTTATTTTTCAGTGTCATATTTTTATTTATTTATTACTCATTAGTAGTCATCGGATTTTAGGCACTAAAAAACTACAAAATATGCTCTAAAATTTTGCAAATAAGCTATTCAAATTTACTAGCACAAATTCAATAGTTGATAATGTAAATTTAATCAATTGTTATTGATTATTTTTGTCTTTTAATATTAAAAAGACCTATACCCAATTTTAAAAAATATCTTATAAATTAACAAATAAAGGTCAACTATAATACAAAAATTTATTACAAATTTATATTACTCTAATCTTGAGATCCTGAATAAGATTAACAAAATGAAAAATTAGTTTGAAAACCAAGATCATGTAATTTAAAAATTAAATCTTTAATAATTTGAGACGCGTCTACAGAATTTAAAATATTCTCATCTTCGGTCGAAAAGAGGCTGTAGGATAAAAAACCCGAAAATTAGCCAATGAAAACATTAACACATAACATTATTATACTTACACACAGACAGTGAAACTTACGAATACTACTAACAGAAATTCTAAAAATTACAAAAATATAATTTTTGTAATATTTCTATAGTCTCTCACGACTGACAATGAGGATATTTTAAATTCTTGAAAAGCGTCTCGAATTACTAAAAAGGTTAGCGCTGAATCGTCATAGCGCCGAATCGCTAAATGGGCTACGCCGAATCGTCCTCGCGCCGAATCGTCCTCACGCCGAACCGTCCTCACGCCGAATCGTCCTCACGCCAAAACGTCCTCGCGCCGAAACGGTATTACGCCGAACTGGCTACGCCGAACCGGCGGCGCCGAACTAGCTACGCCGAATCGGCGGCGCCGAAAAGTCCCATTCTACCTACTAAAACCTCAATCTTCAGGACCTTAGCAGCAGGTACATAAGGCACACGCATGAGGCGCGCACTTGGGGCTTCGCAATCTATAGGGGGTCTCAGAATCGTCGAAATCATATGAATCCATTTTGGGGTAGCATCCAAATGAAAGAGGTTTTTTTTATGGGGCCGCCATGACCATGTTTGCGCTTGGGGAAAAAATCAAAAAAGCATCAAGTCATGATCTTAGCAGTAAGCTTTACCTTACCGTAAAACCTTATAGTAGCCTAGCAGAATATACAGAGTGTCCCACTAATCAACAATATACAGCTTTTAAGTGGTGATAGAAAATACTTTATAAACAAAAATTCGAACTAAAGTTATAGCCATTTTAAATCGGAAATAAAAACAATTGCTTTAAATCGGGATACTCCCTGACCGTTTTTTTTCCTGTTTCCCCTTTAGGCTATCCACCTGAAGGGGGAGTATATTTATGCAAGATGATACATAAGTAACAATATAACATTATAAAAACTTAACAATTAATAAAACAATAGAATGGTAGTGATGAATGGGTATGATAACAAATGTGGGTGAATTTAACAATATTTGATAATCAATTAAATTGATTATGATAAAAATAAACTGAATGAACGAACGAATAAAATGTGAAATTTGGTTGTTGGTTGAGCATAAATCCATTTTAGGCAGACTAAGGAGGGGTGTTAAATTGTTTTAGGGTGTTTATGATTGATTTACAGAAAGTTATAAAAAATTTAGTTATAGATTTATTGGAAATTATTTCTGAAATGTTGAAAGGTGAAATATTTACGAAAGAACAGTGTAAGGTATATGAGTGGCGTTGTAGGACGTATTTCGGGCAGGAAGACAATAAATGATGCAGTCTGCCTACAGGGGCACACATCAACAGGACTGATCTTGAATCTGTATAGATACTCGCGCGCAAACGAGTGACCCGTCAATATCTGCGGCAAAAAGTGCCGTTTTGTTAAATTTCTGAAAATTTGTTAAATTTGAGATATTTCTCTTGTAAATCTCTTTGTAAAAAATAATTGACTTGTAGACACTTTCCTGAAAAAAACTACTGCGTGAAGATGAAACTTTTGGTTAAATAAAAGCTAAGAATTAAAGCTGAAATTTCACCCCTTAGTATCCAATTTTGCGCAGAATTCAGTGAACATTGTGCAGAATTGGATACAATTAAGCAGTCGTCCATAAGGACGTCCACGCCTTGTGAAGGGGAGGATTACAAAATGTAACCAAAGGTGATGTCCGTATAAAAATTCAATTTTTAAGATTTCTAAGAAAGATTTCTAAGACACCAACAGTGTGGCGGTTAAGCTTACACCGGCAGACTAGCGAGCGGGAAACCGCGGTTCTATACCTAGTCGCGCCGGATATACTGCTGTGATCTTCAAGCCCAATATAAATCTGTGGGCTATGGGGAAGACAACGGGAAACCACCCCATTAAATTTCTTTCCCTAGTTAAGTCATCTTGACTTCGGTCAAGTTGATTACCAACGTTCGCTGAGCGGATACGGTACTTTAAGAAGAAGAAGAAGAAAATTGTGTTTGAATATTATTAAAAATTTATAAAACAAAGTTTTTCTAAATTCTTGCTTGTCTAATTCCAATTTTTATTACAGCCATAAAAATTTTAATACAAGTAAAAATTAATTTTTAGTTTAAAAGGTCAAGTTCAATTTTGGCAAATGAAGGGGGGTTCTTAGATTTGTGACCATAAAATTTTCCGGGGGGGGGGGTCCAAATATTGTGACCAACTGTGACAAGGGGAGAAGAGGGTGGAAAAGCAAAAAAATTACGGACGTTCTTTATGGACGACTTTGTACAGTCTCATGCCAGTGGATTGAATTTCACTATAAATACGATGCCCCCCCCTCCTGTAGCTAACAACTTAGAAGAGGTAACCGATGCGATACGCGATAACATTGAAAACGGGGGAATAAATCTCCCTCTCCGTCAGACTGACACCACGCAGATGGGACAAATTCGATGAAGGAGGTGTGGAGCTAAACCCCAGTACGTTGCAACAGTCAAAAAGAAGACTTACCCCAGATATTATCAAAGTTTAAATAAGCTTTTAGCGCCAACTGTGATTTTGTATTGGTTATTTGAACCTATGACGGTTTTCTATTGCTTAGTTCACTAAAAAGCCTTTTAAAATAAAGTTAAAAATAGTGGGCGTTAAAATTCGCGATTTATATTAAGAAAACGCCACCATACGGGTGAACCTCAAATTACTAAGTGACGTATTAAATGTAAAAAATACGTTCTTCTGGTTCTCGACATAACAAAGAGAAGTAATTAACAAAATATATTAGGATAAAAAATGTAATTAAAACTTTTGTAAACTTTCACCATTGGAGCGGTTCGTTACTTCCTCCTCTCCTGTTCCAATAACTTTGCAACGAAGTAAAATAAAATTATGTTTGTAAACTCTAACGAAGCTTTCTCGATTGACCTCGGTTTCCCACAAAAATTCAAGAGGGTAATACAATAGAAACCCTGTCTCCATTCTCACAGCCCTCAAATATTGTGCAAATAACTCCGTAACGGTTGAGACTCAAACGATGATCAAACGTTTGACAGTAATGTTATTAAAAAATTTGATTGGGGGGTTGCACTAACGTTTAAATTTACAAAGTTTCAACATTTTTAGACAAGATCAATTTTTTGGCTCTCAAACAACCCCCGAGTGCTTCAACTTTTCTTATTATTTTTGGGTTATTCACAAGGTCAATATTGATAGATATATTAATTTACAAAATTGCAAAAATTTTAAACAAGATTTGTTTTGTATCCTTCCCGTTCCTTAATCCTTACGTTAGCAAACGTAAGTTGCTCGGAGCTCCCAGAAATTTAAAAAACTTTGTAGAAAATGTAATTAAAAAGAAAATGCATAATAGAAAGTCGTGGAAGCTTAAAAAAATTTTCAAAGGTAAATAGTTATAGCACAGTAGAGTTAGGCGTTTTGGACCTCGTGAATAAAGCGGCCTTCACATAGGGTATTGTATGTATGTGGATGGTAGAATCGGTAAGAGTTAAAACGCATTAACTCAGGTAGGAGCGTTCCTACTTTCTTAGCGTTCCTTACCTGAACGCTCCTACCTGAGTTAATGCGTTTTAACTCTTACCGATTCTACCATCCACATACAATACCCTATCTGTAGACCGCTTAACTCAACTGTTATTATCAACTGGGGGGGGGTAGCGTTACTTTCGCCCCCTCCGGGTAGAAACACTGATTTCTGGATAAACTATGAGGGAGCCAGCTTTAATATTTGAGAACTAGCCGGCGCTAGTTCTAAAGAAACGGGAGCTAGGTTTTTGAAAAATATATAAACTGGACGGGAGGACTGGCGTTACTTTGGCCTCCCGATAGAAATATTGATTTGTGGGCAAACTATGAGAGTTCCAACTCCCGCTAGCTCTGTAGAAACCGGAGCTAGGTTTATAAATAAAAATATTAACTCGAAGGGGGGGGACAAAGTAACGGACCCCAATTGGAGCCACCAAAAGAGGAAAATCATAGGAAAGATTGTTGGATGCAGTACAAAACAATCGGGTGTATAATTTCCCTCACAAAAAGAAATAGAGACCGATAGTAAACGAATTCCTGGGCCTAATAGGTCTACAGTGCTGTATGACTCAAACCTGTCAATTTGTTTATGAAAAAGTAGGCCAATGAAAATTGAGAGATTGGTTTTATTAAATTACGGTTTTCTTTTCACAACGAAAGAACAAATTATGGAAATACATTATTAAGTTTATGATATTCGGAAGGTTATTTATTATAAGGATTCCTGTATAACTCGGTTTAACCTGAAAATGAATAAAGTTTGACTTTTCTGTGAGCTTGACAAACCTCTGACAGTTAATCTGGAGCTTTAGTTTGATTTGCATATGTTAATTCGTGGGGTATTACACTACTCCGCTTTTACTAATCGCTAGAACACTAAATTATACATAATTCTGGTATATTTTGTGATACAACGGTATAAGTTCTCCTTGTTGGGTGAATTGTTAAATCTATAGTTCCTTTCATTTAAATTAACATTTGTAATAGAAGGTAATGAAGGAACACAATTTACATGAAATTAAATGCGTAATTTGTCTACACATGTCAATTTCATTAGTTTTATTATGGAACGTTTGTTTTCATTACCTTGTTTAAATAATTAATAAACCTTAGCAATTCTAGCGCCAGTGTCGTTAATTGGTCTACTTTTGATGGTAATTTTTGGAATAAATCTAATTCCAAATTTAAATGTCAAATATGGGCACCTACTGCAAGTTTTACCTCGCCCATCCTTGGTAGATGTGATTTGACCTAATTAATTATAAGCTTCTATTGCTATTGTAATAAACTAATAATCATAATTATACGGTATGGACATCTGTACGAAGTTTTCACAAAACGTGTTCTTGTATTTCATTCGTCTATAACACAATTGGAAATAAATCATGTATGCCTAAAGAGACAAAACAACTTTTTGAGTTGAGTGTACTACAACAAAATCTGTCTTGGCTATTAGATTGATGCTACTGGGCTTACCAACTTCGTGTGCCCGAGGCGTAAACCAGAAGTTAGTGATTTAAAACGTTATTAGTTTTTAAATTATTCAACATTCGTTAGCAATTTTAAATTTTTAATAACGCCTATTAATTTTAAATTATTTTGTGAGAAACTCTTGGCATTAGTAAAAAGATAAAAGCCATCTCTAATGGGAAAAACTTCCTAAAATTTAAATGAATTTACCTTTCTAATATTTGCTGGACTTCAACATCCAACAGCCTATCCACTTTTTTATGCAGGTTGTAACAGTAGTTTGGTCACTGCCGTCACTGCTTTGATAATATACTACAGGTAGTACTACTACGCCACATCTTATTTTTTTCAAGATAATATCAAGTATTAATTACACTTCGCTATACTATAATATTATTTATTTGTTAGGAGCACCGTGTTTTTAGAAACTGGAAAATTTTGTCAATTATTTTTAAATGTGCGGTTCGTTTCCATTTTTATTACCTACCTCTCAAATTTCAAATTAATGGAAATAATATTTTCTTTCCACTAATTAGATGATATCGAGATCGAAATAGCGTTAATTTAATAAAACTTATCTAATGTAAGGTTATCTATGTATTTGTAATCGCGAATAATTTTTTATATACGTAGTACGTATATAATATAATATAACGAAAACTTGAACAAGAAAATTGATATGCAAACTAAGCTGTCTACTAAACGTGTTTAAACTTGTTCGTTATTGTTACATAACTATACGTATCAAATTAATGCTGTATTATTTGATTAGTTGGGTAAATACAACCTTATGGCGTGTGTCCAATACCAATGATAACATTGATACAAAATTTGAATTTTTTTTTAAATTTTCATATCACTGTTAGTATAGCAACATTTTTAAACTGTTATTAATAAAAGGGTTATCGCCATAATAAATAGTATAATATTTAACAGTTAATGTAGAGATTTAATTAATGCCTTTTTTATTTATGAATAAAACAACTTTTTTCGAAGCAATACAACTTATACTGTAATCAGTATATTACTCTGAATTGCTTCAAAATTAAGTTTCCATGAGATGCTAATTTCATAGCGTAGCAAATCTGAACTTTCATAAATTTCGCTCAAAACTGCACCTGAAGTTACATAGCCCATCTACTAGTGTGGGCGTAGCATTAGATATACGTACATACATGACTTTTCAACAGGGACTTTGTTTTTTAATAAGTACAATTTTGGATAGGCCAGTCGACAACGCATTCAAAATGGGCTATTGCGTAAAAAATGGAGGCAAGCTCTAAAACGATATACAGTAGAGTCGCGATAACGTGAACTAATTACTGCATGGCGTTTTTACGTTTTCGAGGAGTTCACGTTTCTGGATATGTAGTGTTGTGTCCATCAATAATTTGGCTGTTGCGATATTAAATTGTTTGTCGTGCAGTCAGAGAAAATAATGGCATGAGAAAAATTTATATAAAAAATTGTTTTGAAATGTTAGATTAAGTTATTATATTAAGTTTTTGTGATAAATTTTAAACGCGTGAAGATAACGGTGATAGGCAACCCAAAAGACAGAATAAAATGCGTGATAAAATCAAACATGATTAAAAAAAAAAGAGGATGAGTTGCCAAGGGGAAAAAAACGAGGTTGACTAAAATCAAGCGACCAGAGTGGTCGCAATTTAAGAGAGTTCCTTTTAAAAGAGGAATAAACGAGTTCGGTAAAAATCAAGCGACGAGAGTAGTCGAAATTAAGAGAAGTCTTTCGATAAACGAGTGGAATAAAATCGAGCGACAAAGTAGTGGGATATTAAATAGTTCCGTTAAAAGATAAACGTTGTTGAATGAAAAAGCGACAAGAGTGGTCGCACATAAGATAGTGCCATTAAAAAGAAAGCGACTGATAGTCGCATATAAAGAGAATATTGAATACCGGTGTTCTAGAGGGAGGAAGCGTGAGAGGTCGTATCTTCCAAAGGAATATTTATTGTGTGGAATTGAGATAAGACAACTGGAATTGGAATAATTTAAGTCCAAATTAAACAGATATTATTAAATTGGATAATTGGATAATTATACAAACCGGAACCAAGATTAATAAATCCGGACGAGAAAAAAGAGAAGTGCACGCGGGAGTTCGCGTACTAGTCTAAAACTAGATATTAAAAGGTAACAGTAAAATTTCATTATCGTTAAATTTTGTCGAATGTTGTGTTGTTTATGTATTGTTTATTTTAATTTTCTGAATTTTCATTATCGTTAAATTTTGTCGAATGTTGTATTGTTTATGTATTGTTTATTTTAATTTTGTGAATTTGTTAATTAAATGTTTATAAAGAGTAAGATGTCCGTATTTTCTTTGACTGTGTGATTAAGGTAATTCCGTCGTAAAAGTCAAAAGAACCTGTCATCCTGAGATAAGAGAAAATCGTGTTCACGGTTCACGGTGGACATTACAAGTTGCAGCCCAACGTGAGGCTAAGGTCATAACAAGTTGGCGACCAACGAGTGGGCGATTTACGAGTGGAGTACGGGCTTTATTTATTAAACCAAACGGTGAAGCCAAAATATCACACAGTTATAAGAAAATTTTGCACACAAAAATAAACAATTTAAAATGAATACGCGCAGTAGAGTTGTGAATGCAAGTGGGGACAGAATAAATGAAAACATAAGTGAAGATGAAAGCGTCGAGGGAGAGGTAGAAAGAGCAGAAGTACCGGACGTCCAGACGTTCCGAGTACAGGAAAATCAAATGGGGGAAATGATGAGAATGATTAGGGAAATGAACGAAAAGACGAATGAAAATATGAAGGAAGGTTTTGAACGAGTTAATTCTAAATTTGAACAAGTTAATTCTAAATTTGAACAAATTAATTCTAAATTTGACAACCAAGAGGCTAATTTTGCACAGATGAATGAAAAATTTGATGCAAAATTAACCGAAATGAATGGAAGTTTGACGGAAATGAAAGAGAATTTAGACAGAATGAATGAGAAAGTGGATACCAAAATTGACGGGGTGTTAAAAACGCTCGATAGTCGGGTGAAGGAATGTAGAGGAGAGAATGAGAAAAAATTAAATAGTCTAGAAAAAGGGGTTAATAAACGGTTTGATCTTGTAAATGTCAAAATGACAGATCTCGAAGTAAAAGTGACTGACGGCATCATGTCAAGTGAGAATGCGTTGCTATCCATGCGTGCGGAGATGAATGTTATAAAAGAAACTGCAACAGAGAAATCGATGGGAGACTTGGTAGAAGTTTTGAAAAACCAAAGTTACCGGGATGGTGATATAGATAAATATACGAAATTCTACGGCGACAACAAGATCAATCCGAAAATATTTATAAAAAACCTAGAAAATAACATCGCAAAAATTAAAGATGAGATCCGTAGAAAGAATATTATCCGAGCCGCAATGAGAGGCGAGACAGAAGTGTGGTTTAGTATGGTGGAAGAAAAGATTGAGAATTTTGAAGATTTCAAGGTCCTATTTTTAAAAAAATACTGGGGCGACAGCGAGCAGAATAAGGTAAAAGAACAGGTCGTCAACGACAACGTATATGTGTTAGCATACGAAGGGGGTGAAATAAGAGGTCGATTTCACATAAATCTTTTATATCCATTTGTGAATAATCCACAAATGGACACACAAAATTAAGCAGCAAGTAATTACCAACAGTATTTCGGAATTAAAACGGTACCACGAAGAAGAGAATTGTACAACGCACAACTAGGGTCGATAAACGTTGAAAAGAAGGGGGAATAAGAGTCGACAAGAAGTCTTCATGAATCTCCAAGTCTACAGGGGTGTCATTGTAAGCGATGTGCTACAACGATTATAAAATTTGAGAATCAAATACAAGCTGAGCGCTGTAATGATTTAATTTATCAACGGAGTCGACAGAATGTTTGAAAGTAAAGTTGTGAGGTATGATTGAAATAAATGCGTGGAAGTACTGTATGGGTTGTGTGAAGTATGGAAGAATTGCTGATGATAAAAGTGTGAGGAATGAAAGATGTTTGAAAATGTGATGAAAGACAAGTCCGTAGGAAGTGCATGAAGTATGAGTATTGCAAAGATAAAAGAAATTTTGAGGTAACCTTTTGGTTTAATGAAATTTATTTTACTTTGCAAGGGGGAAAATGTTGTGTCCATCAATAATTTGGCTGTTGCGATATTAAATTGTTTGTCGTGCAGTCAGAGAAAATAATGGCATGAGAAAAATTTATATAAAAAATTGTTTTGAAATGTTAGATTAAGTTATTATATTAAGTTTTTGTGATAAATTTTAAACGCGTGAAGATAACGGTGATAGGCAACCCAAAAGACAGAATAAAATGCGTGATAAAATCAAACATGATTAAAAAAAAAAGAGGATGAGTTGCCAAGGGGAAAAAAACGAGGTTGACTAAAATCAAGCGACCAGAGTGGTCGCAATTTAAGAGAGTTCCTTTTAAAAGAGGAATAAACGAGTTCGGTAAAAATCAAGCGACGAGAGTAGTCGAAATTAAGAGAAGTCTTTCGATAAACGAGTGGAATAAAATCGAGCGACAAAGTAGTGGGATATTAAATAGTTCCGTTAAAAGATAAACGTTGTTGAATGAAAAAGCGACAAGAGTGGTCGCACATAAGATAGTGCCATTAAAAAGAAAGCGACTGATAGTCGCATATAAAGAGAATATTGAATACCGGTGTTCTAGAGGGAGGAAGCGTGAGAGGTCGTATCTTCCAAAGGAATATTTATTGTGTGGAATTGAGATAAGACAACTGGAATTGGAATAATTTAAGTCCAAATTAAACAGATATTATTAAATTGGATAATTGGATAATTATACAAACCGGAACCAAGATTAATAAATCCGGACGAGAAAAAAGAGAAGTGCACGCGGGAGTTCGCGTACTAGTCTAAAACTAGATATTAAAAGGTAACAGTAAAATTTCATTATCGTTAAATTTTGTCGAATGTTGTGTTGTTTATGTATTGTTTATTTTAATTTTCTGAATTTTCATTATCGTTAAATTTTGTCGAATGTTGTATTGTTTATGTATTGTTTATTTTAATTTTGTGAATTTGTTAATTAAATGTTTATAAAGAGTAAGATGTCCGTATTTTCTTTGACTGTGTGATTAAGGTAATTCCGTCGTAAAAGTCAAAAGAACCTGTCATCCTGAGATAAGAGAAAATCGTGTTCACGGTTCACGGTGGACATTACAAGTTGCAGCCCAACGTGAGGCTAAGGTCATAACAGTAGATAATAATATTTGATGTAGTTTTTTAAAAGGTACATGGTTTGAAAATACTGCTGTGATCTCCCTTATATTAAAAGTTAGACACGGCTTTTTAAGTTGGGCGCCACATTCAAATGAATGAAAAATATAAAAAAATGTAAATGTAATTCGCGTGCTAAAATTTAATTAGAGAGTTCACCAACTTGTCCCTCTTGTTTAGCTCAGTCTAAGGCTCTCTCAGAGTATTGCAGGTATTAAGATAAATTAGGGGGTGGTTGCTTATTAAGTTGAAAAGTTTTGTTTTGAAATTAATGATAAAAAAATATTTAATGACTTTGAATAAAAATGCTTAATTGTTTTTACCAGATAAATGATCCACTTCTTTATTTGAATGATCTTTAAAATTTAGAATACTGACCTGTAAATGTTTGATAATAACAATAAAAGATTGCATTAATTTAGAAATGATTTTTATATTCAATAATATCGCAAAGCGCAAATAATCAATTTAACAAATTTTATACAGATATCATATCCGTCACCAGAATGTTTTACAATAATCAAAAATATAGAATGGAGATCCTTTTCTTCCTCTACTTCTTCTAAATGCTTAAATAAATTTAAGTCTTTCCGTTATCCAAACGGGTTAAATGTTTTTATAGTAATATGGTTGCTTTTGGTAAAGCGTAAAATAAAAGAAAATAATGTTTTGTTATGAAATGTTTATAAAATAGGGTAGCCGAAAATTCACTTTTTACAGTCTTTTCCCAGCATCCTGTACGTAAAATGCTGAAGGAGTAAAGTTAATAAAAATAATAAATGTTTTCAAATACCTTTTGAATTTATAATCCGGACTTTTATATAAGTCTGCGTAGAAAAACACTATCTTGATAAACACAAGCGCACTATGAGACACTTCCACGTCAGATGTTTCAGTTGATACGACGCGCTGGATCTTCTCTTCTTTGGATTGACTTGTTGTTATAGAAATTATCCAAATTTAACTTTCCAATTGTGTTATTTAACTCAATTGTATGACGGTAAGTAATTTTAAATTATATAATCCTCGGATATTTGAGAGTTGAGTTGATAATCAATACTTTTCATTTCTAGGAGACGCAACTAAGTTTGCCATCTTGGATTTTTATCGACCAAATTGATTGAATTTCTGGATCGCGTTGCACACGTCCTTCCACTTCAAATATTAAAATTCAACTAACTTTTGCTTGCGCAAAATACCAATTTGAGCTGACTTCAACAATTTGTGAGTCAAATTTATTCCTTTTTGCGATTTTTACTTTAATGAAATTTCATGTAATTTCCAGAGTTGGTTCCATTATTGGAGAGATTACTTATCCAATGCTTTCCAATTGATTTCCATCACAGTAGTTGATTTGACAGACATTTGAAGTAGCACATTTGACTATTTTCATTATCACGTTTCACTTATCAACCTTTAATCGATTTTCACCCTTATGTACCTTTTTACAACTTTTGGACAAGAATTTATGATTATCAGGTTATCACATACAATTTGATATAATAGAATTTTGGTTATAAACAGATTTACATATAACAAGTTATTCACAGAGATTTATCAATTCAAAATTTATAAACGTAAAGGTTATGTTTTTCAGATAACAAATTATAACAAATTTCATCATTTCTAAGATAAAGCATTTTATTAGAAGATTTTGACTTGTTCACCTTCAAATTGAATGTATTTAGCAGGTTTTGATATAGCTTTCTCATCTTTAAAGATCTTATTAAGTCTACAATATCTGAAATAGAGTTGGATGTGTTTATCTGTTCAATCTAAAGTCCAAAATTAGCTTAATTTTCCTAAGTATAATGATTAATTCAGTTTTACAACCATTTGTGTTGTGTGGGGTCATTTTAAATCACAGCAATACGTTAAAAATAGCTAAATTAACATTTACGTTTATGAAATGGAATATAAAAACAAATAAGAAAGAAGAAAAACAAAGAGAAGAAATGTTCTCACCTAAAAGTTTTTTGAGATTTTAATATTATGCAGACGAAAGGTTAGGAGATCTTACCGGAACAAATATTTCATTAAACCATTCCTTAAAAATTAATGATGTCATCCATGCTGACTTGGAGTTTTTGTAGTGCACAGGAACTTGAAAATTCCCTATTCCCTTGATTTCCCTATGATTAAAGGTTTCAATTTATGTAATCCGGTTGCGTTTGTACATGTTAAGAATGTTATCCGTTCTTTTGCTGTTTTTATATCAGGGGCAATTTTCTCTTCGCTGGATACATAAGTTTTCCCTGGCAAAAGCTTCGATTACAACCCGATTTCATCCGCATTGTATATCTGATTTTGATCTAAATTTAGCTCTTCAATTGTACTGGCAAGTTTATGTAAAAATGGAAAAACTAGCTCTGGCTGTGAAGATAATTTTTCACCAAATATTGTTAAAAATCTTATGCCATACCGTTTCTTGAATTTTTGCGAGCAACCTGAACTAGTAGAGAACGTACTAATTATATTGATCTTCTTGCAATTTATCATGAAACTATTTGGCTTTTTGTTTTAATATGTTATAATTATGTTACTTATATAAACATTTTTCTCGTTGTTGCAAAAACCATTTATATAATGCTTTATGTTTCAGCATCTCTGGAGGTAATATTTAACTGTTTATTTTTAATACTACAAACAGTTGACTTGGCAACTCTTTATTTTTTTGATAAATAAGTCACTCCAAAACCTTTTTTAGCATCCGTTAATAGTTTTATATTATTTTCTAAAGCTAAACAATTTGGTTGGTTTGGTACAAAAACATAAGAATAATATAATAATACGAGTTGTATGCAGTTTTAAATTCGTATTGACAACTTTGTTCTCGTTTTGGAATAGGTACAAAATCAAATCAGGTGTTCATGTTTGTGGATGTTCATCTGTATTACTAAATTTGCACCCTCTATCAACCCCGGATTTTGCCTCCACAGAGGAAAAACCACGCGAAGAATGACATTTTGTCAAATATTTCTGAATATCTCGGTTTCAGTATACTTTGGAGCAAAATGTTCAGTTATTTGAAATATCTATATTCGGTTATGAACGTCTTGCGACATTTTCCCGATACCTCCCTGTCTCTGCTCGTTGCGTGTTGAAAATGTGTGACGAGCACAGAGGACCAACAGCTTAACGTGGATTCCGAACCACGGGAATAGACTAGAGAATAGACGGGAATATTGAAAATAAAGTAAACTAAATTGTCTAGAGAAAAGATCTTCTACCTTTTTATAGTTAATCGAACGGTTACGAGGTTACAGCCATGGGTTGATGCGTAAGTTCCTAGCGTTTTTATTAATTTAAAATTTAATTTTTTAAATATACAAAATACATACACTAAAAATTAATATATTCTCCTGCGTTGTTTATGATTGACTCCCAACGTTCTGCCAGTTTTTCGATTCCACGCCTGAATAAATCCGGTGGCTTGGAGGTGAAGAACTCGTCGAGTCAGTTTTGAAGAACTCGCCGAGCCAGTTTTGAAGAGCAACGTCGTTATTAAATGAGCTGCTTTTGTAATGTTAGCAGTATGCGGACGGGCATTGTCATGCTGCAAAACCACGTGATGCCGTCTTGCCGGCCGTTTTTCTTGAATTGCAGCCTCCAGGCGTCACAGTTGTTGACAATAAACCTCAGAAGTGATGGTTAAATTCCTCGGAAGCAATTCATAGATGACGCCTTCTTTATCCCACCAGATACACAACATTACCTTGCGTGGATGGGCACCAGCTTTTGCACGAGGATTTGCTTGTTTGCTAGGGCTCAGCCATTCTTTTCTGTTCTTGATGTTGATGTAAAAGCACCATTTTTCGTCACCGGTAACAATTTGGGACAAAAACGGCCGATGTTGTTGACGAGCTAAACAATGACGAGCAAACAAAGAAGCACAAATGGTAACACGCTGATTTTTGTTGTTTTCGCTCAAAACGTATGGTCCCCAAACACCCAACTTTTTGAACTTTGCTCATGGAATGCAAATGTGGTACGATAGTATGTTGATTGGTCACAAATTATCATAATTCCCAATTCCTGAGTTGATTGACGTGGATCATCACGAATTGAAGCATTTAATCGATCTTCATCGAAGCCGGATGGTCTCCCTGAACGTGAAAAATCATTCAAACGTGAAACCAAAAATGTTGCGAACTTATGCATCCACCTGATAGATAGTTTTGTGTTCGTTTTGATGGCTGTAACTCCGTAACCGTTTGATTAATTAGAAAAAAGTTGAAGCCCTTTTATCTAGACAATTTAGTGTACTTTATTTTTAGTAACTTAATATTTTGCTATAAAGTGCACTGCAACCGAGATATTCACGAATATTAATAAAAATAACCATTTTTTTGGTTTTTCTTCTTTGGCGACGAAAGCCGGGGTCGCTAGAGAGGGCAAAATTAGTACGTCTTTTTAGAGATCCTAATAAAGAGACGGACGGCAGATTAGCGGTTAAGTGCGTTGCTGCTAAATACCTAGTTCAACTCCGGGCTCAGTAAAACTTTATTCTGACCGTCTCCCCTCGGAAGGCAATGGCAAACCACCGAGGTGTAATCTGCCTGGAACAGCCTCTCTGGAGATGAAATGTATACACTTCCCGCGGTTCGGAGCCCGCGTTAAGCAGTAGGTCCCCTATGTGTGTGAAAATACTTCAAACGCACAACACATACATAGGAGAGAGGTCGCCTACGTCTGAAATCAGGCACAGCACTTTAAGAAGAAGAAGAATAATAAAGAAAATAAAGTTTATTTCAGCATGCCCCCATTATTTACGCAATAAAACACTTGTCGACTGCCATACAAGTAAAAGGTGTACAATTTATTATAATGTCTTCAATTTCAATCGAAAATCGCAATATATCTGTGAAAACTACATATCACAAAAGTTCTGACATATTCGGCTGCTACAACCGTCTTTCTGAAACCGTTATTAATTTTTATATATTATTTATATAATATTAATACCAATAACAATGCGTGTGTTCGTTTTGCTCAAAATATTGTTGAAAAAGATCCAAATTTATCAATAGTAGTAGGACTATGATCGTACAGGAACAATAGAATCTATTGTTATGCGCATTTTGGTACTGCGCAAGAGGAGCCCCTGGGTGTCGATGACATCAGGTTTACATAAGGATGGGTAACATCATGCTTATATAAGCAAGCAGGTAAAAACCAAGATTTGAACACGTGACAAGGTCAAATGACGCCATGTTACATAAAAAGCACGGATGGCATTATGTTCACATTAGAAGAGGTGATATAATGTTAATATCATGGGTACCTACATAAGCAAGCAATTAAAGAAAAGTCCGAGATTTGCCGCAATTATACAAAAATGTAATCAAAAATTTTGACAACAGGATCGTCGTCTGTATACGTGGTCTTGATGGACATTTGTCCGATATTATTTTTCATTGATAAATTATAGACTTTAAACATTATAAATCAATGAAGAAATTCAGAACTTTCAAAATTTAAAAACAAAGTCCCAGCTGAAAAATCCTTACCAATCATAGAACCAAAAATAATTTACTTACAAGTATTATTAAATCGATACTTAATTTGAAAACAACTGTATATCTTTCGGATTCACTACTTATACGAAAGAGATCAAGTCCACACTCATGTAATCAGAGCAACCAACTCGAATGAAGAAACTTAACACTGCATGAACTAACCATCGTGTAATTTTGATTAAACAATTGTTAACTGAATAAATTACCAATCTAAACAATTTAATTTATTTTTAATGCATTCAGGTCACTTGAACATATTTATTATCACTGCCTATAGCATATCGATGTGGTACCACTCTCATAACTCTCATACGTGTAAATATAAGTGTAATACTATTAATAATAATTTAATCTACTTAGGTTCAACTATTTGTATTTGGGCTTTAAAGCACCGAAAAGATAATATTTGATTTTACATGAGATATTTTTCTATTTTTGCTGTGTTCCTACACATGCAGCCACGTTGAGGTAAACCTGTATATAAATTATTAGGTTGAGATAAGAAATTTATAAAATAAAGCAAAAGGGTACCAAACAGAATAAGAACATAAACGACTTGCCCACGTTGATAACAATAAGCAAATATGGCATACTAGTACGTGTTTGCCTTAGTTGTGCGGCTTAAAGGCCGCATTAATTCATAGCAGCCTTAGTTGTGCAGCCTGAAACATGGGAGGACCATAACTAATCGTTGAATAAATTTAGCGTTGCAGGCTAAGGTTATGTTTTACTAAAGTTGTAACACCTAAAAGCCGCACTGAGAGGATGGATCAACGGACCAATTTAGCTTTACAAGCAGATAGATAAAGGTTATTATATGTTTAACATTTTAATACCTCCTCCATCATCTTACTTTTTGAAGAAGAAGGTTCGTGACCTATCTCTCTTCTTCTCATACTTAGAGGACCACGGAAGAGAAACCACGGGAAGAATAATACACTTTATTCTGGGCAGATTACCTCGGTGAATTGCCATTAACTTCTTGGAAGAAACGGTCAAAGCCGGATGGTCTCCCTGAACGTGGGAAATCATTAATAACTTAATGCCCCTTTGTGAAACGAGAAAAGCCTTTTAGTGCAGTACTTTCCACAATGGCGTTCTCTCCGTAAACGGCAAAAATTTTCTTTAGCCAACAATTACCCTTAACTTTCTACAAATTGAAAAATTTAACAAGTATTCAATAAAACAATACGATGGCATTAAAATGACATTAATATTTCTCAAACAAATTTGTTTGCAAAGCACGCTTACCTTGTAAACCAAAAACGCTACGAACTTTTGCATCAACCTGTAAATTTTGAAAATTGAAATTTCCAATTTGACTAATAATAAGTAAAAAATTAATATTTTATAAAGTTTTTATAGATTATTTAGTATACAAGAGTGGGTCCGTACTACTTAAAAATAAAACTGAGACCAATGAAACATGGTGCTCTGAAAGAATAAAATAAAAATAAATATCAGATATAATGTGTCAGGTCAAAAATACTGCTGTGAGCTAAACACAGTAGGTAGAGATATCTTGAATATATAAATTAAATGGCCGGTCAAAACCAGATCCTGGGGTAACACAAGTAGCATGTATGAAATGAGTTCTTCAAAATCAGTGGGCGTCCTTATGCTTTTAATAACTACCTTCCATGTAAGATCGCATACTGATCACCGATAATTTTAAAATATTCAAATGTCATCGGCTATCGGTATCACATCGGTGTATCTATTAAAAATATTACAATTTTGTTTTCTATTAAATTATTTAAAGTTTATTTTGGTAACTTAAATAATAAAGTTCTCAAGACGAGAGTTTTATTCTATTTTTAAATTTCGTTCCATCAACTTTCAAATTGAAGATGTAATTTTTTGTAGACAGTGTCCCGTGTCAGAGGAACATACATTGTAAACTTGACAACTCTTATAAACTTACTAAACGATGCAGTTAAATGACCCTTCCTCTTTTGTCGATATCCATTCAATTGTTAAAAATATATTTAAAATTACTAAGCTCTTCTTTAATCTTGTTTAATTAAAATCTACAACCATACATCAGTGATTTTTTTTATTTCGTGTTAGTTTTTTTAATGACACTAAACAAATTTCATATTTGGTAAACCATGGGAACTATTTTCATTTAAATATGAAAACATATAGTACAAAAGCTTTCCATCAGGACTACTTTTAGGTTAGGTACACATACTATTTTAAATATAGAAGTTATAGATCAAGTAATCGACCGCGACCGTCCTGAATGGCATACTGATTTTAGGAGGAGCAAATTTTGAACAACTGAAAACGACGATTCCATAATATATTATGTATTATTATTTTTTTTTTAATTAACTGGTAAGTTTAAGTACAGCTCTCGTTTAGTAAGTAGAACGGTGTTTCTGAGTTTTAAAAAAATTTATGTGAATTAAATGTCAAAAGAAGTCAAAGTAAAATATAATTTTATATATCAAAATTTTGAAATGTAATTATTATTAATCTAAAAATGTCTATGCAATTTTACCGTTATTTTAAATAAAATCAGTAAAATGCTAATGTATGTTTTTAATATATGATAGCTACTGTATAATTTATAAAATACAATACTTGAATTAATTATATAATATATTCAACATAACAAACTAATGTAGTCGGGTTAGTATTAAATTCTTTTTTTTTTTTGGTAATCCTTTTTATAATAGTAATTTTATTTTTTATAAAATTAATTAACGGGCATTACAAATTTTGGCAAAAAATGTAACACCTGCAATAATGCAACAAAAAAAGGTAAAAAAATTTAGCATCGATTTCAATGGTTAATCCAATAATAAAGGTATTGTGGTGTACGGTGAATATAAACGAGTAAGCAAAAAAAAACAAAGTCGCTGAATGAAACATTATCGCTCAACTTTTTGTTCCATGTTAGCCAAGCGTTTCCTAGCCCAAAAAACAAGTTTATAGTTTGTTTAAATTTATATTGTAGTCCTTATGAAAGGATATATAAGATAGAGGTTATGTATGTCCTTAGCAGGTAACAAACATCTTTAATTCATCAGGTGCGCTCAAATGCAGGTTCACTTTCATTGACATAGGATCAATGTCGATGTTTCTAGATGCACACTGCATATGCAAAACACGATTTAAAATTTTTTTTAGAACAAATAGATAAATGTTTGTATAGATAGACAATTACTGTCAAGTAACCTAAACGGCTGGCGGTTGTTTCGCTATTGTCGTTTGAAAGATGAGCTGCAGAAAGTAAAAATGACACAACACAATAGAAGCTGATTGACATGGATAATTTTTAGGGGGTAACTAAATTTGCTATTATAATTTCTATCTTAACCGTCTTTATTTTCTATATACTGACGATGAAATTCATTTATAAATATCGGCTTAAGTTTTTTTTAGGCAGGTTTAAAAAATCTATCTTTCATCACAGCTCAGCTCCAGTAGTACAATTGACGGAATGATACATTACACAACAACTTCAAATTAATTTTTAATAACCTTGTTTATCAATTTAATGATTTCTTCTTCTTCTTTTTTGAGATCTGTTGATTTGTTACTAATTGATTGTAGTTTTCTTGAAAGATTGACTCTTAGATATCTCTCTATCGGTTAGTTAGTCGCCTGGTGGATGTGCTCCTGTTTAAGGGTTCTAAAATTACTTGGCTACCAGTAAAACCTGGGAGGAATCAGCCTGCAATAGTTTTCAAAACATATTTATACCCCCATCGAATATACTTTACGCCAAAACAAAATATTAAATTAATGACCGATGAAATTCTAGCGTTATTGGAAGAGAGAAGAAAGATGAATAGAACAAGTAAAGAACAAATGGAAAAACCCAAAAGTCTAAAGCCGAATTAACAGAAGTAATTGATTTTTAATTCAAAAACATAGATAGGTAACCAATAATTGTCAACATAGATCAAACATAAGCAGATTGATGCCAATACATCGTAAAGATGTTTTCTGATGATGGGAGGCTTGATCACGGAACAGAAGATGGTCTACTTGGGAGCACATTTTTAAAAATTTCTATTTAACAGCCCTGGCGCTCAGCAACTATTATTCGATTTATTAGAGAAAAATATCTTAGATAAAATTCTATTTTCTATAAGATTTATAGCAATCATTTTCGTCCTAAAATCAACCAGTAAGGAAATATTGCAAGGAAACATTTTGTTTTCGCCATTTTTCTTAAAATGGCGGCACTTCCGGACGGTCGTCTAGATCGACAACTCGGAATTTTTGTTAGGACCCCAAACCTTAAAACATAGCCTAAAATCAGAATCCTCGGACCATTTCTAGGAAACTCTTCATTTAATGATTTTGAAGATGTTAAAATTTTTTATTACGTGTTATTAATATTTTTAATGGGCTATACCTAACGAAATCCGTAGAAAAATCGCAGAAGACCGATTTCGGATGGTTTTGATCAAAATGTGCCCAATTTTCATGCCCCTCTTCGATTTAGCTCAAATTTGATATACTTCTAAGCTGTGCCAAATAAAAGGACCCGTATTTTTTTGTTTGGCCCTAAAGTGGCCCGTTTACATTGTACAGCCCTCCAAAATAACTCAAATTTGGCTTGCAGAGCTTCTATAAATTATTTCTACTGGACGAACCGTACCACTTAGAGACACAATTTTTTTGTGAAATGAAGGTATTGAATAGGCCTTTGCAGTGGAGTGTTTTGTGTAAATAATTAAGGTCACAAAATGGGGGTCTGATCAAATTTTTAACTTTGAGTGACTCTCTCCCAAAAAGGGGTAATTCAAAATTCTGAAAGAAATATATTATCTTTATTATAGTTTTGGCTATTTGCATACCAAATTTTAGAGTGGGTGCGCTTTTGGTTTAGGAGTGACATCAAAATGAATTATCGTGGTCATAAATCAAAACACTTTAATAAATGTGTTTACATATTTATTACTAAACCAAAAGCGCCCCCAATCTAAAATTTGGTATGCAAGTAGCCAAAAGTATAATAAAGATAATATAACATATATTCAGAATTTTAAATAACCCCGTTTTGGCAGGGAGGGGCACTCAAAGAGAAAATTTGATCAGGGTCCCATTTTGTGATCTTAATTATTTTCACAAAAAACTTACTGAAAAGGCATATTCGATATCTTTATTTCACAAAAAAATTCGTGTCTCTAAGTGCGGTCTAGTACAATTGGGCGCGATCGATTGGGCGCCATCGATTGGGCGCGATCGATTGGGCGCAACGACAACTGGGCGCAGCGACAACTGGGCGCAAATACAACTGGGCGCAAATACAATTGGGCGCAAATACAATTGGGCGCGAGGGAAGATTTATCCATTACATATTACTTATTATAACTGATAGTAAGAATTTTTTTTCTAAAAAACTATTATTTACGTAACTAAATCTAGAAATGTTTATTTAGCCAATAAAAAAAATTATAATTAAAAATTTAAACTAAATGTTTTTAAAATGTTTATTCCTTCTAACTTCCACTAAAATTTAGAAATAATGTTTATTTAGCCAATAAAAAAAATTATAATTAAAAATTTAAAGTAAATGTTTTTAAAATGTTTATTCCTTCTAACTTTTACAAATAATAACAATGCCTATTAATATAGTACCCAACTGATCAGGAATTCATTTCATAATTATGGGAAATGCCTCGCAAAAAGTCTATAACACTTCTATTCGCGTAATCCTCTACTAGATTCTT
Organism: Podabrus alpinus; assembly: GCA_932274525.1. Lineage (NCBI taxonomy): Eukaryota > Metazoa > Arthropoda > Insecta > Coleoptera > Cantharidae > Podabrus > Podabrus alpinus. The sequence continues at coordinate 87,553,602 of OW026455.1, read as the reverse complement.
GATGCGCGAATCAGCCTCCAAGTAATGGAGGCTGATAACCTTAACCTTATGTTGTTAGCAGGAGATTAAGGTTATTGAAATTTAAGAACGGCTTAAATACAGGGCCAGCGTATGCCTGTTTGGCGCACGGTTATTTTTGAAAATTAAACCAAACTTTATCATAAAAGGTTGATCGTTAGCTTTTGTTCCATTGCTGGCGGCCGGCAATGTTTTCTCCAGATTTGTGGTCAGTGTATAATCGCGTCTTAACTGACACGGGAACAAACAATCATACTGAAGCGGCACATATACGATTAGAGGCAGAGCTAAGTATGGATCTAAGCTAAGTATGGAGCTAAGTATGGAAACATTTGGAAATTAATTTCTAGTTTAAAAGTTATTCAACGTGGGCGAGATCTGTTTTATGAAAAATTAGTTGCCGGAAACAATCCACCTATTAAGAAAAGAAAATAGTCGGAGGCTGATGCGCGCATCAAAAATCTAGTAGAGGATTACGCCACATAGGGGTCGTCCATAAATTACGTCACGCAATTTTAAGCAATTTTTAACCCCCTCCCCCCATCTCCACACTTCGTCACACAAACCTAGACCCCCCTCCAAATATTACGTCACATATTCTTGACCCCCCTCCCCAATGTAGTTTTATTGACTTCTTAGTAAATTTTACAATCGGTTTCATTTTGATTTTTATAACAATTTATTATAATAGATTTATGTGCGGCTCTGTATATTTATACATAAATATACACGTACAGATTACCAACTAAAATTAAGTTTTTTAATCTTTTAATCTTTTTACGTTTTTTAAAATTTTAAAAATCATTTTGAAAGTTCAAAAAATAGTATTTTTGAAATACTTGTTAGAAGAAGGAGAACATGAGGGGCCAAATTATACGAGGGCCGGTCCTGACCAATGTCAGGACGTTAGAAACCAATTATTGCATGTGTAAAACATACTTTTATCTTAAGTTGTCAAGTTGGCAACCTGTTACTAACTCGACATTTCAAGAAGCTTTTACGTTTTTAGAGAGAGAGAGAAATAAAAGCAATAATAATTTTAGTGACGTCACAATTTTTGAACCCCCCCCGCCCCCCATCGTCACAAGGGTCGGAACCCCCTCCCCCCCTAGGAGCGTAACGTAATTTATGGACGACCCCATAGAAATATTATAGACTTTTTGCGGGGAATTTCCCATAATTACGAAATGAATCCATGATTAGTTAGGTACTTTATTAATAGGCATTTTTATTATTTGTAATTGTTAGGACTAAACATTTTAAAAACATTTAGTTTAAATTTTTAATTATAATTTTTTTATTGTCTAAATAAACATTTCTAGATTTAAAACATTTTTATACGTAAATACCTATTAGTTTTTTATAAAAAAATTCTTACAATCAGTTATAATAATTAATACGTAATAGATAAATCTCCCTCGCGCCCAATTGTATTTGCGCCCAATTGTATTTGCGCCCAATTGTATTTGCGCCCAGTTGTCGCTGCGCCCAGTTGTCGTTGCGCCCAATCGATCGCGCCCAATCGATCGCGCCCAATTGTCGGTCACCGTCTCTAAGTGGTATGGTTCGGTCAGTAGAAATAATTTATCGAAGCTCTACGAGCCAAATTGGCCGGACGGTAAGGAAGAAAATTACTATAGAACCTTGCACTTTGTGATAAAAGCATAACATTTGGCATTCGTCAAAGATCCCATATCCTATCATTCTGACATAAAATATAAAATATTTCTGAAATAGGAAATTAATAACGGATAACTACATTTGACAATGTTGTACCGTAAACCGGGGCTACTTGAGCCTCCAGGGGCTACTTGAACCACGGAGAGAAAAGAGTTTAAAATCCGTCTTGAGTTTTATTTGAGTTTTATTTCAAAATAATTGATCCTTCTTGATCCCACCACCTGTTTTACAGCCTTTTCTAATGGATTTGCTGAGTTGGACCAAGTAGCCCCAGCGCGGGGTTACTTGAACCCAATTTTTAAAAATAGAAAAAATATATAAAGGGTTAAAATTGTTGTTTAAAAAAGGCTTAAGGTGGTAGCAAAACATCTGAAAGTGGTAAAAACAAGGTTATCAGTGCACATTATGGGTTTAATCAACAAATCAGTATAAAACTTGCAAAAGATATGAAATTTCGGGTCCAAGTAGCCCCGGTTTACGGTACCTTATTAAAAACTTATGAAAAATACATTTGACGAACAAGAAATTAACACTAGAGATAGATAATTGTTCGCTATTAATTTCCTATCGCAGTAATATTTCATATTTAATGTCAGAGTGACAAGATATGAGATATTTGACGAAAATCGACGAGTTCTGCAGTGCGCTCCATATTTGATTTGAATTTACAAGATGATTCTATGGAAGCTGTAACTCGTATAAAAAGATGCTAAGAACCGTTTGTGTTTAAAATTTAATTATCATTTTATTTACTCTGATGTATTTTTATCGTATGACGAACCGTTTACGAAATAAATAGGGGAAACTAAACTTTGGGGGGGGGGTGTTTTTGCGTCTAGGGGTGGAAGGAAGCGGCGACCGATATGGCGTCACATGGTGTTTTATAAATGAAATTCGCATCTACACTTGTGTCAAATTTTATGCTTCTATCACAAAGTGTAAGGTTGTGTTCCATAACGTCCGGACTAAAATTTGAGTTTTTTGAAGGACTGTACAATGTAAATGGGCTACTTTAGGGCCAAACAAAAAAATACGGGTCCGTTTATTTGGCATAACTTAGAAGTATACCAAATTTAAGCAAAATCGAAGAGACATGAAAATAATTGCAAAAAATTCGTCGATTTCATACGGAATGACCCTATATATTAGCAATTGAAAATTTGATTCAAAATCACATCAGAACTTTAATTTAATAGCAACGAAGGCACCTTATGGAACACCCTGTGTATAGGTGCAGTAAAATAATCTAGCAGCCAAATGCGAATATTAGCATCATAACGAACGTAATCGTTTCTTCTGATTCCAGAGGAGTGGGGGAGGGGTATAACAATTCTGTGTTGATTGCGAAAAAGTGCTTAAGTCAATATTTGTCAAACTGAGATAATGGCGAAAACAAATTATGGGCAAAATGGAATTTGGTTTACCGAGGAACCTTTTTTAGGGATATAATTTTGTTTTGCAAGTTCATTATTAAATGTAATGTTATTACAGGCATATAACTAAATAATTATTGAGCAAAACTGAAAATTACACCAATTAAATTGGTTACTTTCGACTTAGGCGAAAGGTATTCTATTAAATAACTGCCTTAAATATGTACGCTATGACTTAGGCAATTATACCAAAAGAAAGAGCAAGTTTTCCTCTATCTGAATAAGTCAAAACCCCAATTTTGCAAAAACATGACTTAAGCACTTTTTCGCAATCAACACAGAATTATTACATTACATAATTACACCAATTACCCAATTGCCTGGGAGGGGGATTGTTTAACTATATACTACTCATCACTATTATTAAATGCTCGTGATTTGTTATAATGAGGTGGGACTACAAATTAAAAATTTTCCAAGACGTCCAAGCGACGTCGGATTGTCCAATATTCGTGGCGTAACTACATTTTTGCAGTTATGGCGAAATTAACCAATGACCACCATCGTCCTAAGATATTCGGCACCCGTGGGTTATTAAAAATAATGAGACTCTCTTCATAAAAAAATGCACGGGATGGTTTCTCAAAATTGTATGAAGTTGCAAAATTGCCACCCCCAAAAGGCCTGCGCCCCGGGGTTATAGCACATTTAGTCCTGTGGTTAGGGTAGCCCTGGAAATTACTACGAAAGAGACACATTTCAACGGTCAGATAAACACAAAAGCTCGACAAACAGATGCTGATTTTAAAAACGCTAAAATAATTAAATCAGTAAAAAAATGACGAGGATCAATTTCTTTGCGAAGTGACAAATCATTTTGCATCATGGCACACGAGGGAAAGTGCAATGAACAGGAAAACAGACATAATAGATGGCTTAAGCAATAATGCAGGGCCGTAAGAGACGAGGGTGTATTGGAGCTGCCGCACCCAGCGGCAGCACCAAGATTTTCAAGGCACAAAAATTCAAATAATTAAATCAGTAAAATATGACGAGGATCAATTTCTTTGCGAAGTGACAAATCATTTTGCATCATGGCATCAAGAGGGAAAGTGCAATGAACAGGAAAACTGACATAAACGGTTTAAGCAATAATGCAGGGCCGTAGGAGACGAGGGTGCATTGGAGCTGCCGCACCAAGATTTTCGAGGCACAAAAATTCAAATGAATTCCTGTACATATTTGCATTATTATTTCTGAAAGCGCATTATCGTTTAATGTTGGCAACTCCAATGAGCTACGCGAAACTACCTCTGTTTGTATACATAATAAAAGTTTGAATTACCTCCCACTTAAAAAGGTTGTCCCAGCTCTGGTGTTATTGTTATGGAATGAACTCGTAAATATAAAATCTATTTCGATATTACAGTCAGGTGGTAATATTTACGATTGCGTTTAATTTATTAGCAAGTAAATTATATTACATGACTTCACATAACAACACAATTAACACTCCCCAACATAAAAAGCAATTTTAAAATTATATATTAGGTAAAGACGTGCTTCAATATCAACATACACGTGAAATATGTAACATAACTTGTAACCTGATATAAACGTAGGGCCATAAATAATGAAACGAAACAATAGAGTTTTGACAATTTAGAATGTACACACGATATAAACGTTACCTACATCACTTCAGTTATAACAATTCAGACAGAAATAGAAATATTTTTATTCAGGACCCCGCACCCACGGTAGTTATGCTTGTGCGAATTAAAAATAATGTCAAGATTAACCGAAAAACAACGCAGTGTTTAGTCTGGCATTGCTTCTTTATTGCATAACAGAAATCGTAAAATCATGATATATGTTAATATTTTTATTTTCTATAATTACGTTGCATTTTATCAACAACAGAAAATGTTATTTTATTATCGCAGGTGCAAAACATGACCGCTTAATCGATTTAATTTTATAGTTCAGCTATAGAAATCTGCATACAACAATAATCCATTATTATTTTTTAAAGTAATTGAAAGTTTTTTCCCAGCATTCGATCAATTGTTTACTAATTAAGATATAGTCAAATGCTATAATAAGCTTATATACGTGCCATATGCATATATCGTATACACATAAATCAATAGATTACGTTTGGTGAATAAATTGGCGCAGTCGATTCCCACCCATAGAAATTGCAATAAGAAATAAAAGCACTATAACGGAAAATCTATTTTAAATATACCAGCACCACCATGTTTATAAAAGATACTGTTTCTCATTTTTTATGCTAAGAATTTTTACAAAGAAGGTTGTAGCTTTCTAAGACTAACCATTTCAGCAATCCCACTTACTTTCAACCCCTATACGGGTGACACATCACACTTGTGCATAGCAGGTGGACAGATACAGGTAGTTTACAAGTGTTTAGATTTCCATAAGTTTTAAACACTTTTTTCGGTATAATTTCATATTTTTTTCTCCAAGTTATATTTTATTTATAGGAGTTAAATGTTATTACATAAATATTATAAGCGGTGCTAAGTAGTATAGTGGTTTGCTTAGGGTGGGCATTGACACCCACAAATTACAGTCTGAGCTCGCAGTTCATCAAACATAAACAGGTTCTGTAAATGCAAATTGCGGACGGGTGTAACATTTGCATTATGCTCAGGCACAATAGTTGAATATCTCCCGCAATTGTCTTACTTAAAATGCGAATTCTCATCTCATTTTAGATTCAAATTGTTTATAGGTTTATTTTAAATGTGCATCTGAAAAGACTCGACAAAATAATGGGAAGTGCTCAATGGATTTGAATTTCATAGTGGATACAGCAGACGTCTTCTGGTTGTCTAAAATTATGTTTTTCCAATGAACCCGTTTATACTAACACGGTTCATCTTTTTTTTAAACTGCAATTATTATGCACAATACAGTGCACTTTTTCATCTTCATTTTTTTTTCATATGGGACATACATATGGTGACCATATTATTTTTATGAAAAAAAAGTACATTTCGGCGAAACACGGTAAATACCTAAAAAAAGGTCAACGGCGCACAGTGCGGTGGAGGCGGACAAATGGTGATTTTTAAAGTAATTCATTTGGTCTGTTTAATAATAGTTTCTTGCTAGGAACATCCCAAGGATTCAGGAACACAAAAAAAAAATCATAAAAAATGCGCTTGGAAAGTGTCGAAAAAATGGGGCAAAGTCAACCTTTTTTATATACATCATATACTATGTACCGTATACATAGGTACTTTAACTTTGCTTAAAAACGGATATACATTGATTTTTTTCAGTTTTAAAGTTGAAATATTATTTCTGTTTCTCGTTACTAGCACACAAGTGCCAAAACAAAACAAAGAACTACATTTTTAACGGTTTGCAGACCTAATTTCGACCTAAAAACTCGATTTTTTTAAATGTTAACTTCTCTTAAACCTTTAGTTGTGTGAGAACGCATGAGACACACCGAAATTTTTTTTGTGGTATCATTGGTATCTCTAGTACTTGCCCTCCAAATTTCAGCTGCAGATACTTGCAGATGCGAACACAAGAGCGTTTTTACTGAGACTTGTCCAATTTTTACGAAGGTATTATTGGATTAACAAACCAATCAATTTTTCCCAAATGCCCATGTAAACAATACATAAGCAGAACGGACGCTACAGAAAGATATTAAAAACAATTGAAAACTATTTTAAAATGATGAACTTTAGCATTTCGAATCGTGGCTTATGCAATATTCTGTGGGAAAACATAAAAATTATTGTTTTCTTCTATTCCAATAAGAACTAGCTGGCACAGTCGGCCTACCGGCCGCCTTTAGCCATCTAGACCGTGTCGGATGTGGTTGCTCGGCCTTCGGCCTCACTCCAAGGTACTAAAGTAGCCTATGTTTTTCGTAGCGTTGTAAATAACTTCTACACCAAATTTGGTTAAGATTGGTCAAATAGAAACATAAAGCACGTGCACGCGTATTTGCATTGTCGATCGGTTGACAGTTTGACAGCATTCATTATTGTTTTTAAGTTGATTTTGAGTAGCCTGCCTTCCTTTAAGGAATCTCGATAATCCATTCATGCGCGTCCCATCCATAGGGACGCGCATGAATGGATTATCGAGATTCCTTAAAGGAAGGCAGGCTACTCAAAATCAACTTTCCTTTCCTTTGTGAATTTTTGCACTATTTCAATACAAAAACATGCGCAGGTACCTACATAATAACTGTGCCAAATTTGGTTCCGATCGGTCAAACGGTTTAAGAGTCTATAGGGAACATACATACATACACACATACATCCATTTTTATATATATTAAGGATTAAGGATATAGTAAGACAACTTCCAGATTTTTTGCCCTAAAATTGAAGGCTCAGCAACCGTTTGTCGACAAAAACCCCATTTCACCACACTGTGCGGCGTACCTAAATATACGACGATTACGATTGATGACCTTTTTTTTCTGGGGTTGCACTGAAGGAAACAACCATGAGGTTTGGGGCAGCGTCGGGTGGCAACCCCCCCCCCCCCGGCGGGTGTACAAAAAATAAGTACATTTGTAAGTACTTAGAGAAGTTTTTAAGTACATAGGACATCGTTCTAAAAAAGAGTACTGTCCTATTAAAATAAGTAGATATGGTCACCATAGACATACAGTTTAACCCCGGCGAGTTTGGATGCTAGGCAAGTTTTGGTGCTAGGACTTTTCGGCAGCGCCCTTACGGCGCGCACCCCATTCGGTACGAACTCAAAATGACGCAAGACCAATTCGGGGCGAAATGATTTTCCGATTAATTTTAATGTATGAAATTAATTAATGTATGGTGTCTCACAAAAATGGGGGCACAGCTTTTTGTACCAACCAATAAAAATCGCTGGATTTCACGTTCATTTCCGCTGGCTGAAGGTATACATAAATCTATACATACATCAATGAATATTTATTAATAATAAATATGAATAACTTTTATCAAAAAACATATTTCGTCCAGTCAATATGGCTCAAAAAGTACCTAATATCTACAAAATTGATTGATATTGATAGGATAGGATAGGATAGCTGAATTTTTTAGGGCATCCACCAAAACTTCCCTAGGCGTCACGATATAAGGGTGTTTTTCATATCTCCGCGGCTATTGGTGTGATTTTCATTTTTTTTAAGTTTGAAAAAATATTTGAAACAACTTTTATCTAAGTACTACAAATCAAAATTCAGCGTTATTTAGGGGGTGCGCTTTTCAATATTTTCAATCTGCTTTTCTATGAAAACTTTTTTTTAATCATCAATATAATATAATTTATCGAAAAGAACGCGAATTTGACCCACACAGGGAATATTTTATAAACGGAATTGACTTTGGCGCCTTCTGGGACGCGTAGTTTTGCGGCACGAAAATTTTTTTTTATATAAAAGTTGTAGGGAATCGTAGGCGCTACAACTTTAGTTTGAACATTTTCCTCATAACTATCATAGAAAAGCAGATAAAAAATATCGAAAAACGCATACCCTAAAACGGCGGTTTTTGGATTGTAGCACCCTTTCTTGAATAGTTATGAAAAAGTTTTTAAACAAAAGTTGTTCCAAATATTTTTCCGAACATTTTAAAAGAAACAAAATGAAAATCACATGAATAGCAGCCGAGATATAAAAAACACCCTTATCTCGTGACGCACAGGAAAATTTTGATGGATCTTCGCGGTTCGGGGCTTTGTGGGGGACTTACAACTGCCGCCAAAAATTCAGTCATCCTATGAATTTTGTAACTTTAAACTACCCATTGACTGGACTAACTAATTGAACTAATTAAACTACCCATTGACTGGACTAATTAAAGATCCCACGAATTTCGATTTTCTAACATATTGAAAAACTAGGCTTCTATACAACAGATTTAAGAAATGAAATATTCTGAGATTTATATTTGAACTTAAAATGCTATTCTTTTGCTTTTATGTGAAAAAATAATTTTTTATCCGATAATAAAGATACTAATCTGATAATCGAAATCTCTTATTGTCACTAAATTTTACTTATACTATACTAGAATATTTTTTAGCTTGGTAGGTATTAAAAATTCAGATTATCAGAATTACCACATATATAAAAAATGAAATATTCTGAGATTTATATTTGAACTTAAAATGCTAGATTTTTCTTATAGGTATCTGAAAAAATAATTTTTATCCGATAATAAAGATACTAATCTGAAAATCTAAATGTTTAGTCACTAAAATTTACTTATATAGAATATTTTTTAAGTTGGTAACCCTCGGTTCCAAATTATCGGATTATCTGATTATCTGATATCACATTATAAAATTATGGCGACCAAAAATAACAACAACTTTTCACACCAGAAAAGTAGTTGTATGTATAGAAGCCTAGGAACCGCTGCTGAAGCACGTTCCAACTTGTTTCTTTATTACAGTCTTGAAAATGACCCCGATAGAGGGTCGCAACTAGTCGATTCAAAACGTAGTCTTTCTTTAACACGTCCCCTGATATCCAATATCCTAGTAAATCATATCCTTGGAACAATAGCTTATCTTCACTTTATTCTGGCCGTTAATCCCTGCGGCAGTTAGACCAGTAAGCCACGTATCAAAGAATAATTGGATCAACGGACAATTGTATCATGGTATAATCGTATCAACGGATCATCGTATCAACGGATCAGCGTATCAACGGATCATCGTATCATCGTATCATCGTATCATCGTATCATCGTATCATCGTATCATCGTATCATCGTATCATCGTATCACCATATCAACGGATCATCGTATCAACGGATCAACGTATCATCAGATCAATTTGCTTATATAGGACATCGCCATATGAGTATAGTAGATGTAACAGTTTGGCTAATTTTTCGCGCGTTAGGTAAAAGTAAATTATTAACAATGGCATTAATCGAAAACAAATCTGCTTTCAAAACTGTAAAGAATGTGCAATTTGGCATTTTTAGTATGGAAGATATTCGTAGAATGTCTGTCGTCCCAGAAGGTATAAATCATGTAGAAATTATGGAAGGAAGTCTTCCAAAAGTGGGCGACCTGATGGATCCGAGGATGGGAGCGTTTGACAGCACTTTACCATGTCAAACATGCGAAGGCGACCGGGACACTTGCCCCGGTCACTTTGGTCACATCGAATTGGCCAAACCGATCTTTCACGTTGGCATGATTAAAGATGTCATGAAAGTTTTACGCTGCGTCTGCTTTAATTGCAGTAAATTGTTGGTGAACCCAAAAAAACAAAACCACTTCGAACACGCTCAGAAGATAACTGCAGACGATTCCAAGAAACGCTTAGAACTAGTGTACGGTTTGTGCAAAGAACAAACAATATGTCACGCGGATGGTGGATGTGGAAATCATCAACCTGTAATTAGAAAATCGGGTCTCGATTTGACGGCCAAATGGAAGGAATCCGACGGAAAGGTTCCACAAGAAAAAAAGTATTTGTTGGCGGAAGAAGTGCTGCATATCTTTAGACAAATTAGCGACGCAGATTGCAGCGCCCTGGGAATGGATCCGAAATACTCACGACCCGAGTAGACGATCGTGACGGTTTTACCGGTTGTTCCTCCTACCGCGAGACCTGCAGCTTTCATGGGCGATTCGCCGAAGAAACGTCAAGACGATTTGACAAATAAATTGGCCCTAATCATAAATATACCTTGTATAGAAGCCTAAAAGTAGCGCACTGGCTACCCAGTTCTTAGACCTCTATACACACAGAGTATTTCCAACACGATTTGAAACGCTCTGTATGATTTTGAATTATGCGGACAGACAGACAGACAGACAGACGGACGGACGGACGGACGGACGGACAGACGGACGGACAGACACGGAGCTAGATCATAAGGCTTCTTGGTATACTTTGTATAGAAGCCTAAAACGCCTGAACGACTGTTAGAAAATCGAAATTCATGGATTCTTTAATTTTTTTTTGATGCAACTTATCAAGGGTTGTTACAGATTCATATTAAATTATAATAGGTGTATATCATAAATGTCATTCAGACTCCAAAAAATTTTTATTGTACTACTTATAATTAATTAATAAATTGCATGATCTTGGTTTTCACTGGCGACTGGTACGGGAGGGCGACGGGGCGCCGCTCTCCCAGAATAAAATAAAAGTTTTAGCAAAAAATAAACTAATAAGGATGTGTTATGAACAAATAGATAAGCACAAGGTTACAGCCTTTATAATATACAGCTAAGAGGGGGGAGGTGTTAAATCAATTTGATGTCGCGAATATTTTTCCTTAACGGGTTTTTTTTTATAATTAACCTGATCATCAGTGGAAGTTCATGGTTGCTATAATTGGGAGGAGGCACTTACAAATTACATTTTTCACTTTTAGCAAAAAGTTTTAAATCTGGGCTACCGTTTGAGGTCCAAGCAATGTCGGATTATTATCAATCAATGTCGCAAATGTTCCATCATGGTACCAGCCAGCGGTGCATTTGCATTAAACAATATTATTCAGAGATTAATATTATACTATCAAAAATTCGCATTCCTCGTATTTGCAGTTAATTAATAATCAAGTTATGAAAGTTCGACCTTTTTCTTCAAGTTATTTATTTCTTTTCGTCAAGACGCGTTTAGAGAATTTAAAATATTATCATTTTCGGTCGAAAAGAACCTCGACAAAAAAAAGAGAAGGAAGCCAATGAAAACATCAACACAACATTATTATTATTTACTTACACAAACGGAAGAGTTGCCAATAGTCCATAAATTAGTCAGAGACGGTCTGTACATCAAAACATTAAAATAATATAAACAGACTATAACAGACTGTAAATTACGGATACTAACTACCTACTAACATAAATTCTAAAAATTATAAGATTATCATTTTTTAATATTTTTATACAGCATCTTTTCAACCGAATATGAGATTTTTTTTTAATTCTCTATAAATAATTTTAAATTCTCGAAATGCGTCTCGAAATTATTAAGGGGGTATTCTAGTCTACAGGCATGAATTTTAGGTATTTTTTCAAGTGCAATAAAGAAATACCAAACAATATTTTTACTTTTACCACATTTTACTGTTGTTTGAAGAATACATAAAAAAAAATCAAATGAAAATATTTTAAATTTAAAAAGTTACAGGTTGATAAAATGGGGGATCTCAAAAAGATGGCGCGGTCGACATAATTCTAACCCTCCTAGTAATCCAAAATCAAAAACCAAAATAAATTCTTAATCAAAACTAATGCCGCTATGGTCCGAACAAGGGAGAAGTAAAAAAAAACTTTTTTCGCAAAATGGCGGCTGTTTGTAATAAAAAGACATTTTTTTACCAGTTTTTTTTACTTTTCCGAATTTTTTAAAAATAGTAAAAATTGAAATTTTGTTATAATTCTAGTTCGGACCATAAAGGGATGTATAGAGAAGGTTCACACCAAATTTCAAGTAAATCGGTCCAGTAGAACTTGAGATTTCATGTCGACCGTCTCGAAAAAGGTAATATCGAGAATATCGCGTTTAAATATTCGCGCAGTCAGTCATACAACGGTACTTTATACTTAAATTTTTTCTGTTATATTCTTTCTAATAGCTATTTTTCCAAAAATAATTTGAATTCTGAAAAATCGTTTTAAAGACATATTCTTAAAGGTTTAAGCTTTGAAAATATGAAAAAAAAATAAAACTAATTTTTCAATATTCTAGACTAGAATACCCCCTTAATAGAGTTGGTTCCGAATAGCCTCTGCACCTAAACGGGTTAAGCCGAATCGTCTTAGCGTCGAATCGGATTTGCATCAAAACGGTATTGCGGTGAACCGGCGGTGCCAAAAAGACCCAATCCCAAATGGGGGTAATTCTCAACTGTAACTCCACTTGGAGTCATTTGGCACGATTGTTCCTTACCCCAAAAGCCCGCATTTCATTTAGGCTTCTAGAAGCCAGCTTCTTGCAGCCCAAAATTTGTAATGCATTGGCTTATATGGGACCGCACTCACTTGAGCTGCTAGAAGCAGGTAATAAAAAGTATCGACTTTCACAAGCCAGGCTTCTAAAATGCTCCACGTGGAGTAGTGTACTTCTAATTGGTTAATATTTAGAATAAGCACTTATTATTGGATAATATTTCTATTACGAAAATCTCTTTAGGCCAATTGTTCGTGGGAAATTAAAACCGTTCCTTACAACGGGAAGATTGCAATTTCACCTAATTGTCCGGAACTTCGATCAATCGAAAAATATTGGGCGCAAATTAAAATGAAATTTAAAAAAAACCAAAGGACAAACAACTGATATCGATAAATTTAAAAAAAATGAAAGCCGCCGATTCTATTGATATCAATGATTTGTAGAGCATTTTTAGAGACCTTTAAAAAATTGCTTTTTAATTTTTTAATGTTAAATAGTACCCGGTAAATAACTAATAATAAATTGCGTTTACAAAATTTTTGAGGTTTTTAATTTATAACAAAACAATACAGGAGGTCGGTTTTTTCGTGGACAAGTTTATTTAAAAAAAAACATCCAAAAATAATCACCTTCTTTTATTGCGTTTTATTATGGGAATGATTAAAAAATTAGTATAAATATCTAATTAACGATGACATCGAATAACCAAAATTGTGTTACAACACATATTATTATCTAATAAGTAGAAGTATCTAATTACCAGCGGCTTGTGAAGCTTGAGTTGTAAAAATTTACAACTCGAGCTTCACAAGCCGGCCTGGTATAGAAATTCATCTTTTATCAGGGAAAGTACACGCGTCCACGTGGAGTCGCAAAGAGATTTTCGTAATAGAAATATTATCCAATAATAAGTGCTTATTCTAAATATTAACCAATTAGAAGTACACTATTCCACGTGGAGCATTTTAGCAGCCTTGGCTTGTGAAAGTCGATACTTTTTATTACCTGCTTCTAGCAGCTCAAGTGAGTGCGGTCCCATATAAGCCAATGCATTACAAATTTTGGGCTGCAAGAAGCTGGCTTCTAGAAGCCTAAATGAAATGCGGGCTAAAGAGATTCATTTTTGAAGAGGACACGATGAACGATAGACTTCTTGACAATCACGAAACACCAGGGCTTCGCCCCATATGTCCTTCGTCGGTTTTTGAAAGCGGGTTGCAGGATTTTTAGAAGCCTATTGACCTCGAAGGTTAGCGCTGAGGTGATCTGGTGGCAGAGGTTGAACCTATGTAGGGCATGTGAAAAAAATATATAGTGACATGACGAACAGGAAGCGTCAAAATTTTCTCTTAGAAACCAAGATGGCGGCTATTTTTGGAGAAATTATAAACCTTGTTTAAAATTTACATGTGAGGTACTATGCCTTCTAGTAAACTTGAACTTTTGCTTTTGATTTTTGGTTAGGACCCGCAATAGTCGCCATATTTTATGAAAATATACTGAAAATCTCCAAATCTTCGAAAATGAATCAGACATTGCTGAAAGTCCAAATTGAGATAAGAAACTATTGATGTTCAGTATCTTGCAAAAACCTACAAAATGGTAATTTAATTTAAAATGTACATACAGAATGACCAAAACTATGGAATGATCGAAATAATATAATATAAAAATTCTTTTTGGTTATTAAATTGTTTGGAAACCGTATATTTTTAAGTTGATATTTTATGATAAATTTGACATTGTTATTGAAAGTCTGTATGTAAATGATTGCATCAAAATGTAAAAGCAAAAAATTGAATAATTTAAAAATGTACTTCGATATATCGGAAACAACTAGGGGATTGATTTATTTAAGGTTTTACATATATTTTAATAGTGGACAAGCCGACAGTTTCACCCTGTTTCAATATTTCATTCAAATTACGCACAGATGACCATCTACAATGTTATAAAATGTAAATGCGACCAATCTAGCGCTGATAACCCTTACGAACTTCCATTTCGAGATGCTTCATTTACCTTCTATCCCCTTAATGGATTTCAGATAACCGCAAAAAGAAATTATTTTTGGTAAGGAACAATAAACATGTATAGCGTCCGAGAAGATATTTATGAGGTAGAATAGGCGGTTTGAGAGCTTCTCGGGGCGAAGAGCTTTACTGTTTAATTGATTTATCAGGTGGAAACTACCAGTTCTTCTCGGTTATATTTCGCGACCTATCTGATGAGATTGACTACTTCAAACGTAGGGGTGAGTTATAGTTATGGTTATGGAGGACATAACAAACATTTCCTAGATTACTTTATTATAGGACCACGGACTGAAAACACACTACCTCGCCCGTATATAAGATGATAGCCCATAATCGCCCCTGTTGACAGTTGTTTCATGTTACACAAGTTGATTTAAGCTATGTAGTACTTCGGCCCTTCGCAATCATTGCGATAGCCAGTTCACTCCTCTTTATGATCCTTTGTTTCTGTTACTAATAAACATAAAATGTAATATATCACATTTTCACAAACATTAAATTATTTCTTGCTATATAGATAATAATTTTCGTATTTACGAAACTGGATAAAATAAACAATCATCCTAACAAACTGATAAATATTTATAATTCTTATCAAATGTTTATTTACCAATTGCATAATATCAAAGCCATATAATAACATTCATAGACATCTTGGAAGCAATCCACATTAGTCATTGATAATAAAGTTTTCAGAAAATAACTCGTTTTAAATTTAATCATAATATGTCATAATATCGAGTTGATGCATAAGTTCGTAGCGCTTTTTTTTATTTTAAAAACTGGCAGCTTTCAATTCCACGCCTGAAGAAATCCGATGGTTTGGGGGGTGAAGAAGTCGTCGAGCCAGTTTTGACGAGCAACGTCGTTATTAAATTAGATTCCGCGGAGATTATTGGATAGAGAGTGGAAAAGATGAAAATCTAATGGAGCAAGATCAGGAGAATAGTGCGGATGTGGAATAACCTACCAACCGAGGTCTTGAATGCTTGTCTTGCCGGTCGTTTTTCTTGAATTGCAGCCTCCAGGCGACGCAGTTGTTGTCAATAAACATCAGATGACGCCTTCTTTATCCCACCAGATGCACAACATTACCTTGCGTGGATTGGCACCAGCTTTTGCACGAAAATTTGCTTATTTGTAGGACTCAGCCATGCCTTTCTGTTCTTGATGTTGATGTAAAGGCACCATTTTTCGTCACCAATAACAATTTGGGGCAAAAACGATCGATGTTGTTGACGAGCTAAACGATGACGAGCAAGCAAAGAAGCACAAATGGTAACACGCTGATTTTTTTGTTTTCGCTCAAAACGTACGGTACCCAAACACCCAACTTTTGAACTTTGCCCATGGAATGCAAATGTCGTACGATAGTTTATTGGTCACAATTAATCATATTTCCCAATTCCCGAGTGGATTGACGTGGATCATCACGAATTGAAGCATTTAATCGGTCTTCATTTAAGCCGGATGGTCTCCCTGAACGTGGGAAATCTTCTTCTTCTTCTTTAACGGCGTTCCTTCCATTCGGAATATAGCCACCTTCCTTCGAAGGTCTTCTCGATCCGTTTCTAGGTGGATCAATCCTTTTTAAACTTTCTTCTTCTTATAACTTTGCATGTGCTCTTGCCGCAGCAACCACGCTCTTCCATGCATTTCTATCTCTGCACAAAAATCTCCAGTCACCGACCCCCATTAACCTCAGGTCCCGTTTCACCTCATCCACCCACCTCGATCTTGGTCTTCCTCTATTCCTCTCTTTGTCTGACTTCCATTCGGTTAGGGTTTTTATAGATGCATCTTCTTGTCTTCTCATTATATGTCCCAGCCACCCTACTCTTCTCGACTTCACGTGCTTCACAATATCTTCACCCTCCATCACCATCACTAATTCACTATGTTTTCTTATTTTTATTTCTCCATCACTCATCTTCTTTGGACCCAATATTGTTCTGAGTAGTTTTCGCTTGAAAACCCTCAATCTCTCCTCCTCTCCATTTGTTATGCTAATCGTCTCCGACGCATAAGTCGCTACCGGTCGTATCAGGGTTTTATACATTCTCAGCTTCGTTCTTCTGCTTATTTTCATGTCTCGTAGTATCTTCTTATACGTATAGTACATTCTGTAGCCCGCCTGTATCCTGTCCTTTATTTCCACCCCTCTCTCATTGCCGCTATTCAACCATACGCCCAAATATTGAAACCTCTGCACCTCTTCAAAACTGTATCCCCCCATCACCACATCATGAGCTGTATCGTTCTTCTTCCTTTTATATCTCATATACTTAGTCTTTTCTTCATTAACTTTTATGTCAACCTGAATTGCTTTCTTCATTATTCTTTCGAATATTTCTTCCATTTTCCTCCTTGTTCTATCCACGATCACCACATCATCTGCATAGGCAACTATCTGCGCCTCTCTATTAATTATCGTTCCTCCGCATTTGGATTTCCTCACTATGTACTCCATCACAATATTGAATAATGTTGCGGATAACGCATCTCCTTGTCTCACGCCTTCAATAATTTCAAAAATTTCGGTTTCTCCTTCGAAGGTTTTCACTGTGGCTCTTGAGTTATTCATTGTTAATTTCACCAGTCTTATCAGTTTCTGAGGGATGTTTATTTCCTGCATAATTTCCAACAATTTCCTTCTGTTTACCTTATCGAAAGCTTGCTGGTAATCAACAAACAACATGTGCAGGTCCATGTCATACTCCTGACACTTCTCTATCATTTGCTTTATAACATGTATCGCGTCGGTTGTCGATCTTCCTTCCCGAAAACCGTGTTGATAATCGCCAATTATTTCTTCCGTATATTTATTCATTCTTCTATTCACTATTGTGGACAAGATTTTGTACACGGTGGGGAGCAATGTAATTCCTCTATAATTTCGGCAGTTATCCGTATTTCCTTTCTTGTGTATTGGAATTATCCTCCCAATCTGCCATTCCTTGGGCATCTCTTCATTATTCCAAATCTTTCCAATCAGCTCATGTATTTTCTTGTATAGCTCCTTTCCTCCATTTTTAAACATCTCTCCGCATAGTTCATCTCTGCCAGGGGCTTTTCCATTTTTCATCTTCCTTATCACTGTCACAACATCCTCCAATGATGGCTCCAACTGTATTTGTTCATCTTCCTCCATTTTCTCATCATCCCGCTCTTCGTACTCTACGTAGTCTTTGTTTAACAGTCTTTTAAAATACTTTCTCCATATTTCTTTGATTCCCTCCCCACTTTCCTCTATGTTACCGTCTTTGTCTTTCGTTACCCTAGGTCTAATTTCATGTTTTCTTGTATGTTCTTTTACTATTCTGTAAAACTCCCTTGCAAGGTCTTGCATAACTTCTCAACTTCTCTTCTTATTCTCGCATATTCTTCTCTGTCGCCTTGTCTTTTTGATCTTATCCATTTTTCTCTAGCTTCCCTTTTCTGGTCTACTGCTCTCTCACATTCCTCATCAAACCACTTCTTAATTTGTTCTTCTTTTATCTTCATATCCCACATTTCTTTATGTACATCTCTTGATCAGTTCCTTTATCTTTCTCCACATCTCGTTCACATTCTCATGTTCCTCTATTAGGCTAGTTGATTGGTCACCATTCATCATATTGCCCAATTCCCGAGTTGATTGACGTGGATCATCCCGAATTGAAGCATTTAATCGATCTTCATCAAAACTGGATAGTCTCCCTGAACATGGGAAATCATTCATATCAAATTTCCCCTTTTTGAAAGGAGAAAACCATTTTCGTGCAGTACTTTCCACGATGGCGTTCTCTCCGTAAACGGCACAAATGGTTCTAGCGGCCTCCGATGAGACCTCTCGGTTAAACTCAAACTAAAGGATATGTCGGAAATGTTCATTTTTTTGTACTCGACACTCCATTTTCTTTAACCAACAATGACCCCTAACTTTCTACAAATTGAAAAATTCAACAAGTTTAGTATTCTATAAAACAATACTACGGCATAAAATGACAGATATTTCTCATACAAATTTTTTTCCAAATCACGCTTACCTTGGAAACCAAAAACACTACGAACTTATGCATTTAACCTGATATAGGTAATTCCCGGTAACGGACCATTGGGCGCGACCGATTGGGCGCGGCCGATTGGGTGCGGAGACAACCGGGAGCAAAGACAATTGGGCGCAAAGACTATTGGGCGCAAAGACTATTGGGCGCAAAGACTATTGGGCGCAAATACAATTGGGCGCGAGGAAAATTTTATAAAACTATTATTTACATATTAGCTTCGTTCTAACAAGCAGTTCTGTTATTGTTCACGAGCAATAAATATTCAACAGAGTTGTTGCTATCGTCCCAACTACAATCATAAGAAAAAAAAATTGCATAGGAAATGGCAGCGTTTAAAAAAAATTGAAATTTTCTACATTTCCTCATTTTTTAAATTTTTTACAAAATTCTTTCACTAACATGTTCCAGAAAGATTCCAGATTAATAATAAGTACTATATTAAAAAAAATGTATTTTTTGAAGTGAAGATAATGGAATTATTCTTAAATCTAAAATTTAAAATGAAACAGTTGCTGTTGCAACAAATGAACACGATCTGTAAACAAAGTTTAAACTCGTTTGCGAATTCGCGCACGCGTATCCACTTTAAGAACGCTTGGTTCTTGCTCTAGAGCAAGAATCGTTTGAACTCGTTTGGCCGATAATATTACTGATTCTAAACTTGTCGGAACTGCAGATTTATAGTAAGGGGCCGTTCATGTAATACGTAAGACGTTTTTTCCTACTTTTAGACTCCCCCCCACCCCCTAGTAATAAAAAATAAGAAAATATATAACCCCCCCCCCACACACTAATCTTACGTAAGGTAAATTATTACCCAATGAGAAGCCAGATATTAATTATAAACAGATAAAAACAGTATTGTGTTTCACATTAACATTAATACCAACAGCACCTAAATTAGATTAAATAATTTTTAAATTTTGAAATTTAATTAAAAAAATAAAATATTACGTAAGAAATTGTCTTGACCCCCCTACCCCCGAGTAAGAAAAAATAAGATGTCAGCTACCCCCCCTCCCCCTAAACGTCTTACGTAATACATGAACGGCCCCTAATCTAGAATTCCGTCCTAGTAGTTCTAGTCTGTGGGAACGACATTTCATGAATGCGCTTGCGTTGTAGTAATATTACTGGAAATAATCGTTGTTGGAACGAAGCTATTATAACAATTTTGTAAATTATTAACTAAATCTAGAAATGTTTATTTAGGCAATAAAAGAAATTATAATTAAAAATTTAAAGAAAAAGTTTTTAAAATGTTTATTCCTTCTAACAATTACAAATAAAATAAAAAATTTCTATTAATAAAGTACCTAACTAATCACGGATTCATTTCATAATTATGGGAAATGCCCCGCAAGAAGTCTAAAATATTTCTATTGGCGTAATCCTCTACTAGATTTCTGATGCGCGCATCAGCCTCCAAGTATTTCCTTTTCTTAATAGGTGGATTATTGTTGCCGGCAAGTAATTGCTCATAAAAAAACATCTCTCCCATGTTGAATGATTTTTAAGCTAGAAATTAATTTCCAAATGTTTGGATGATCAGTTATAATAATTAATACGTAATAGATAAATTTTTCCTCGCGCCCAATTGTATTTGCGCCCAATAGTCTTTGCACCCGGTTGTCTTTGCGCCTCGTTGTTTCCGCGCCCAATCGGCCGCGCCCAATTGATCTAGACCGAGGTAATTCCAATAGGTCATTTAGAGCGCATCAATTGCTCATCAGTTAATTTTATACATACGATAATAACTAGCCAGATTCGGTTGCTCGGCCTATTGGCCTCGCTCAGCGGAAGTCTCCGGTCGCTGATTTAAGTAATTAAATCCTGTTGAGTGGATAAGCTGTGATAACAAACTTTCCTTCTTCGGATGGCAATGGTAGACAATAATTGTAAACCAATCACTGATCTTTATCAGTGGGTGAAAAGGGGTGAGATATAAAAAAACAATGCCAAATTGTAATAGTTGTTATAACGTGTAATTAAGTATAATTATAATAATAACTTTTGGACTGGGAAGGAATAATTTGGCAACGAAAAAGATTTGATATGCTTTACATATTATTAGAGATAATATTTTTGAACGGAGTGGTTATCTAATTCCGTTCTTACTATTTTATGATAATAGTATTATGAAGTTGTAAATTTAAGATAAAATTTTATCGCTATTGAAAAGTTAATTTGTATGTGGTTTATGTTATTATCAAGTGATATCAACATTCATAGAAGCTTGTTATAACTTGTTGAGTCTCAAATCATTATTACGCAGTGCACACCGTTCCTTAACCGTAGCGCCGCCGCGTTCATTTTATATGATGACCCGAGGAAGAGTTAGTTGCACTCTCAAACAATAACATAATATATTTGCGCATAATTTGGTACATCATTAGTATTCTTATGCTCATATTTTATTTAAAAGTTAACCGTCGTTTTATATTTAAAAACTCTTTAATTATCCGCCTTAAGAATACAAAAACATCATTTAGCTGTTCATGTACCTACTAAGTTACATTTGTTGATTTTAATGCTTCCATTTGTAACATTATTTATAACCTATAATTGATTTTATTATGTGATAAACACGTACGTTAAAATCACGACACACCTAATAAATGAAATTCTGATTATTCAAAAATTTTAGTTATATTAATGTCATGATTGTTCACTTTATATCTTTTATTTAAACTGATAATTGATTAATATTTATTAATTATTATATACCATTACTTGAGACGCCTAGTGTGATTAATTTCTTAGGTTATCCATCATTTTCGGACGCCTTGTCAAAACGGATGCGAAGTGCTAGATGAAATGATGCAGAGTTAAGTACTCTACTAATGATAGCAAATAGGTCTGCAAAATCTATTAGTATTTGATTTGACTAGAAAATTTTATTTGGCTAAATTATGTATACATAAGCGAGATTTTTATGGAAAACCGGCGATGAAGTAAAGCAAACCAAGAGATCCCAAAATTGTAGTAGTGCAGATATTTTGGGAATTGAGATGGCTGGAACATGGATACATGGAGAGACTATGCTTTACGCTGCAATGCAGATTTGATCTCCTTTTGACCTTTCTTTACTACTACAGCTCCGGCATCTCAAAACAAAATAGCTGGGCGCGGCTAAGGAAGTCAATACGCAAAAAAACGAATCGAGTTGGACGCCACCCGTTTTATTATATTAGTCAAAACAAACGGGAGACGTAGACATAAAACGTGCTCAACCACATAAAACAAAAGCCTAACCTTTATTAAATTAACAAAATTTAACCTGATAGATCAGGTTTCAAACACTTAAAATTATGCTAGCGTTTTCTTGTTCTTTATTTCATGGGTCAGCACATTTTTGGCAAAATTAACGACGTTGAAAATTTAGGCTATTGTGGCCTTAATGGACATATAACCACAACGCAACGGTGGGGTTCCCAAACTCAAAATCTCATTTTTACACATTGCCACCAATTGCTAATTGGAATTCCAGAAATTTTCCAAATGTTCTTAAATTTTAACTTAAAAGCCTTAAAAAAAGGAAGGGATAAATGAGTGACGGTTCCGAAAATAACAATCATACAAACCTTCCTCTGCAGAAGGAAAGCTTCACATAACAAAAACTTGAGCACTCTTTAAATAATTCTAGCCACTTAATCAAAATTACTGGGAGAAAACGATCCAAGTACTCAACTCCTAAATTATCATCTTATCTTTTAACCGCTTTTTTATCTTCGTAGTGCGCGTAAGTCTACTACACCACTTATAACGGGTACTTCGAAATCGATTGCTACAAGATCGAGGAAAATCCTATAGGTATGCCCAACGAAGTCCATAAGGATTGAAGTGGTGAATGGAATTAATATTATTTGTCTATAAGATAAGTTGATTTTGGAATACTATCTGGGCTGACTTTTGCTATTCAGATCCATAACTATTATTCCAGTGTTTTCTTTTGTTATTTGCCGGTGGATACAAATGTTGCTCTTGGTGCCCAATTTTACTTCCTGAGTAAAATAATTCACAAAATCCCGAAATGGATATAAAGGCTAGCCACCCTTATCAACAAGGACCTTTGCGACATAGTGTAAGCTTGAGCAGCAGTTTTCTATACAATTTTTCTATATAAATCAACTCGTAAATTTTTTCTACATTATTTTATTTATTCAGATTAAATGAAACAGAGAAGCAGCGGAAGAAAATATCTGATACCTTGACATTAGCAATCGACGCACTTAACCACTGCTCGATGACCATCGCGACTGTCAAAATAAAATATTCTCTGAAGTAAACTAATTACCAGTGAAATCAACAGTTTTGATAGCCCAGGACTTTCGGCTTTGACCCAGAAAAAAATATTGTAAATCTGATAATTGGCTCCAATGTACTTTAATACTTGGCCGAACAACATAAAAACTCCCAAGACGTCAAACTCCTGCATCGTTGTTTTCTAAATCAAAACCTACATGTTTTGTCAAAAGACACTAATAAAGATATAGAAATCAATTAAACCGGCATTTGAGGTCTTGGTAACTTTAGTATGATGTTCAGCAACGTCTTGGTGACATTCATTACTTTTTTACTCATGCAGGATTATTATGGTATTATGGTATTACAATCCGAATAGATTTGGAAATAGTTTTCCAAAAAGCACGAATTTTTAATTAATTTTTGTTGAAAGTAGAAAATTTAGATTTTTAGAAACTATTTTTTTTCCTGAAGATCTTATCAAAAATGTAATAAAATAAAATTATAGAGAACTGAATTCTACACTCATTTGCACCAAATGTTTCTTTTGGAATGTCCAAACTTCTCACGGTTAGAAGACTTTTTTCTTTTTGATCATAAGTAGAATTTCGTTTACTTTAAATTGTAACTAATGGAAGTAATAAAAAACGATTAAATTTAAAAAAACTAACCCCTTAAAAACGTCCTTCCAAAAAATTAAAAACGGTCAACTTTGAAATTCCTACAGCTAATGCCCAGAAAGTTATTCTATGTGACGTCAGACGAACAGAAGAAGATTCTACATGGAAAACAAATTTTAGTCCCTCCAAATATTGGGGGGCTAGTTGCCCCTATGCACTTCTTCTTCAAATGTCTTGCCTGATTTCAGGCGTAGGCGACCTCTCTCTTATGTTAGGAGGGGACCTACTGCTTAACGCGAGCTCCGAACCGCGGGAAGTGTATACACTTTATCTCCAGAGAGGCTGTAGCAGGCAGATTACACCTCAATGGTTTGCCATTGCTTTCCGAAGGGAGACGGTCAGAATAAAGTTTTACTGAGCCCGGAGTCGAACCAGGAATTCAGCATTAGCAGCAACGCACTTGTTTTAGAAGCCATTAAAATCTTGCAAATTATACAAAAAAACATATCAGCAATTTTTGAAAGGATTCTTACCTCATTGTCCTAGAGCGTACAAATTTACTTTATTTTCCTAGGAGGAAAAAGTACAATTGTATAGACCTAGGATGAAGAAAAGTGCCACTTTACGCCCGGGTATTCGGATGGAAAAGTGACAAAAGATATATTTTGATTATCAAATTATTATAATAGTGTTTTAAAAGTTGCAATAAAATCTAGCCACGCTGTGTTTACAAATAGGCAAATTATACTACTTGAACTGCATAACAAAAATAATCACAGCAATTAGCAAGAACATATATGTATAAAAAAACGAAAAAGAGCAAAAGAATTCATATAATGAACATATAATATTTATTAAAGACATACTTTGTACATATAAAAATAAATAAATATTTATTCATGTGATTTTCATAATGTAAGATTATCAATCAAATTAGAAAAATCACACTATCGTGCAGTTTCCTGTTTTATAATTTATATTGTACATACATTTAATGATCAGTTGACACTGTTGATTGAAGATAACTATATTTTTTCAACTTTGTTTTTAATAAATATGTATACTTATATAAAAAATAAATAAATAAAATTGAGAAAATAATTTTAGGTTATGCTTATCAAGCAGATACCTTCATACATAAATTTTAATTATTTTGATATTTTGAATGTAAGGAGTCCCCACTTTTGATTTACCCTGTATAAAATTTTTTTTCCTGGTCCTCCTTTAGGCTATCCGCCTAAAGGGGGAGTATATTAATGCAAATTGTTACATTTGAAAATATAACAGCTTAATAATAACAATAAATAACAATTTTTAACGAAATGCTGGATGATAAATGGAGGTTGATGATTATGAATGATTGTAAATTAATTGAATTGATTTAATAGAATAAATAACAGAATAATGAATGTTTGAACGTAACTGATAATTAAATAAACAAACAATGGCAAATTGATTAGGAATTTTATTTTGGAAAAAAATCGCACGCTTTAACGGCAGCGGTTTCATTGAATTCATTGAATTTTAAATGTTGATCTAAAATAATTCTTAAAATTTTAATATAGGGCTCAAAAGTCAAAACAGTGTTCTAGAAAGAAATTTTGCAAAATTTGGTTTTTGGAGCTTGAGTTTTCGGGGCGCTAAATGTTAACTTAACACCTGCCCACTCACTGATCGCAAGTAGAGCTGCGTTGGCGCGTCTTTCCATCTGCATTACACTGGGCGAACTCACGATTAGAAGAACGTCATCTACGAATGCTTGCAGATGACATCCCTAGGGTAAACCTACATCGAGAAGTTCGTCCAGTATAATGTTCCAAAAAGTAGGTCCGCAAACAGAGCTTTGGATGAATTCTTTGGTCATGGACTTGCGCGACTTTCCGTCAAAGTTGGCCAGCTAAACAGATCGATCGGCGTTATAACTTTTAATCAAGTTATATACTATGTTCCACGGGCAGGCAATGTTTCGCAGTCTTTTGAATGGTGCTGGCCACCAAGCGTTGTCCCAGACCTTGGACGTTGCCACCAA
This sequence comes from Podabrus alpinus, assembly GCA_932274525.1. Classification (NCBI taxonomy): domain Eukaryota; kingdom Metazoa; phylum Arthropoda; class Insecta; order Coleoptera; family Cantharidae; genus Podabrus; species Podabrus alpinus. Next base: position 87,527,630 of record OW026455.1, on the reverse strand, counting down.
GTACCAGACATTTACGTCTTTTCTCACGTCGGATAATATAGTTGATCGTAGAGGTCAGTTCCCTGAATCCATACTGTTTAAGACTCCATGCCTGACGCTGTTCACCAAAGTACGTAAGACGCTTGGTGAACAGCTTTTCCAGCAGCTTTCCGAAGACGGGAAAGAGTCCTATGAGCCCAAAGACCGATGGGTCCGTTGGATCGGACCTATTCGGCTTTGGCAAGATCTTCACATAGGCTCTCTTCCACGGCTTCGGAAAGTGGCCGGTTGTCAGGCACAAGTTCATTAGTTTAGTAATGAATTTGGGGTAGGCCTCCGCTACCACGCCGCATATATCCGACGTGAGATTTTCAATACCCGGCGCTCTGTTTGGACTCCTGGAATTTAATGCTTCCAATACCTCTCCCTCTGTGTGAATACTTCTTCATCGGTTGTATCGCATTCGTAGGGCGAATTAAACATAATGTCGCAGTTCTCTGCGTCTAAGTCGCGTATCGACGTCGTCGTCGGGGTAGAAATTCCGAAGCAGTCTTGTGGCTGTTTTGTCGCTGATATCAATAAATCTGTTTTCGTACTTTAACGTAAATGGAGGGCGCCTATCGGGTCCGTCCTTAATCAGTCTGTTTGTCAGTAACCACACAGTTCCTTGGTGTTGCCCATTACAAAAGTTTCGAAAGTTCACGGTAGAGGTGGTTCGTATCAGGCCACCGTATTCTTGCCTTAGGTCCTTTTGGTCTTCTAAGAGCCATGAAATGTCAAGACCCTGTCGAAGACCGGAGTGAATACGGTGATGTATTCTGAATGCACTTCTTTTTTAACTTTTGAATGTCACTGTCGCATGTCGGTCGAAAAGTGTTACAAAAAATCGCCTTTTTACCGTAATTTCTTTATGTATGCCTCTCTTAGGCCTTTATGAGCACCTTTGACCAGTTCAAAAATTTTTCCAATGTTATTTAGCCAAATCCTGAATTTTCAAGTGTTGAAATTTGCCGGTATCACTGTCAGTCAAAATTTCCACAATTTTTTACAAAAGTCTTTGATTTCTCGGGAATTTTTATTGTAGCACCTTGATTAGCCAGAAGTGATGTTCTAATAATTTCATTATGATCATGTACGAACTTTGTATATGATATTAATTAAGTACTGTAATATTATATACGAGTATTTATTCATTGCACCCCTGATGGCAATTTCCAATATCTACAGATTATTTCCGATTTTCGATATAATCTGGTGATGAGTATGTCCACATTTCATTAATATAAATTAGATAAAATGAACTTTATTTCAAAAAATTGCAGGGAAAAATTGTAAGGTGTGCATCAAGATCACATTTCAAGAGAGCTGAAGAAGCTCTTCCTCTCTTTAGCGTCCTGATATTATGACGTCTATAATTTAGGTTATGTTACCTGTTTTTTAATTGTTATCATTAAAAACTTAAATAATCAAAGAAAGTGTTTATAAAAATGCGTAAACACACAAGTTTCATTCCCCGATGTGTAAATTGACCTACTCATGGATTAAAGTAATAAAACTATAAAATTAATACGTTCAATTAATTAACTGTTTAGGTTATTCAAAAAAAGAGTCAAGTGCATGTTTTTAATTAAACTTAATTTTTTTAAATTGGTTCGGTGTTATGGAAGTGCATACGTATAAAATTGGAAGCTTGCCAATTCTGCAATAATACACTTCGGAAAATTTATAGCATCCTTTGTGTCTTATGTAGGTTAGTAAAAACACTAGAAATGACTTTAATAATTGTAGTAACGTAATAGGTTTCTAAAATATTACATTGGTGACCTCCATTTTGGCTACATCCAAATCAATTTCATACAATGAAGTTGGTTTGTCCGAACCAGTTATTTATTGCTTTGTTTTTATATTATCAATATTAAGGATAACCGTATATTAATTTTGTATAGACACGGTAAACAATAAATAAAAATAAAACTATAAACTATAAAAACCGTTAAGCATAATTTCACATCAAAGTTTATCTTTCGATCTATAAGTGATTTTAAGAAAACCAGTTTTGTGTATAAGCAAGTAAATCTAAACAACCCTGGTATTAGCAAAGGTGATTCATAATATAGGAATGTCCGGACCATAGATTTTTGCTAACCGTAGACTGCTTAAAATCGATAAATCATAAATGCAGCCATTTAAAAAATACATTAAAAGTTTTAGTCAAAACTATCAACATTTTATGGCATGCAAATAATTGGATAGTTTAGTGACACCGAGATCCATAAATATTAATTCGTTCATCTGTCCAATAGTGACGAATTTGGGTGAGGCGGGAATCCAGGTAAAGGGTCTTGGTAAAAAGAAAGGAAAAAGCTTGGTAAATTGGTTATCATTTATATTTTTAATTTAGCACTACATCTCTATACATAAAATTTTAACTTATCAGGTATAAAGGATGCAACAAAAACAACTTGTTCATGTTTATTATGACACGAATTGCACCACCCAGAATTTGTCCCTTTTTTCTTTAACCTCCGACAATGTTGAACATTGACAATACAATTTGAAATCACGGTAGTTACGGTAGTCATTTTCAATGAATAGGGAAGAAATTGTGAAAGATTTGCTACAGAAACCAACCATATTTTTTAGCTCTGTATTAGTCATCTCCATGAGTCAATATTTTTTTTTTTAAACACTAGCGGTTAATTTTATTTTCTTTTTAATTAGCTGAAATAAATAAATATTATTTAATCGCAATAATAAGAAAATATTAATTTTCAAAAATGTTTTCTGTGTCGAAATTTGTTATCCAAATAAATATGTAATATTATGCAAGTTACTACGTAGCGTTTGTCACTACACCGAAGTGTAAAAAGCTCAAGGACATTAAAGCGCAGTGCAAGCAACAAGAAAAATTATTGCAAATTATATATTTTCACTTTTGAAATTGCGTATTTTGAAAGTTCCAGTTGTCAAAGTTGGGAATAACAGTATGAAATTATGATAGAAATACTACTAATGTCTTTGGAATTTCGTAACAACTTTATTATATATTATGAATTGTGTTCAAGCTAACGTGTATTTGTGGATGCACAAATTATAGTGTACTCATAAGAAAAGAATGCATATTTAAAGTAAAAACGCGAAGTCAACAGAATTTCGTATCGATCGTGGACATTTGCGTGATTCAAGATACTAGTAAAAAAATCATTACATTCCTCGTCACCAGGTTCAGACTAATCAATAAATGTTTTGCTTTGTTCCGATGCATTCCAGAAATACCTTCTTTTATTTAAGATCAATTTCTGGTTTTCCCATACTTCCTTAGATAGAAGTCAAAATATTTTTCCGCAATCCTGTCTTTATTTCAATTAGTCCAGGAATTTAAATTAACCATGTTCCACATTTTTGTAAATGTTTAATTGCAAATTTAGCACTGATAATGGTCATCAAGGACCCGAAACGTCGGACAAACATATTCTCAATTATACTACGTTTGTATGATGTACTTCGATTATTGTTTGCCAAAAATGCCGAACGGAATACTAACAACAGTAACGAAGAGGAAATGAAAATACAGTACCAGACAAAGCAACATTAATTTGATGGGTAAGCTAAGAAACGGAAAGGCATCAGATTTTGATGAGATTCGGATTCATCTAACACGTTATTAGGTCTCTAAATTATGCCTTTCTTATTACCTCCTCTCCGGTGTCTGGTCCACAGCGCCATCAGACCTGAATCCATCCCAACTTAAAAATACAGCTGGGACTATACGCAGGAAACGTTTTAGCGAAACGAAGACTACAACACATTGTTTTCAATGTGGCCATCAATACTTGTCCGATTCTACCGTATCCATATAAACCAAAGTGTTGTAATCTTCGTCTTGCTAAAACGCTCCCGCTAAAACGCGTAGTGCAGTTCTAGTCTAAACTTCACAAGCTTGACGGGTGAGAATCTCCGAATGCGGGGCATATTGAGAATTGATGAGATATGCGGATAATTATTATAGATATGTTAACATAATCTCCAATTGAAATTACTGCCTGGGATGACAATTTCTCTTGCACTGTGGAGTACCAGGACGTAGCCCTATATCTTCTTCATCAGACTGTAAACTTAATACGTAAGTTCCTGGTGGTGCATAAAATGCAAGTCATGCAGTTTAACGTGGAATCCGAACCATGGCACCATGCACCTACTGGGATAATCACTTGCTGCTTTTAATGAGCAAGAATGGATGTAGTTTTAGGTCATACCCAGGGCCACAATCTCGTTTACTCCATTGAATTTCTTAAATAATTTTTAAGCAGTTTGAAACATATCCACACAATGGGATATGCAGAGGACCCTATGTGCCGTGGTTGTCACGAAGCAGAAGAAACAGCCGAGCATGTGCTTTGTCACTGCCCGGCGCTGATTTCTATAAGAGGATCTATGTATGTTGGTGGACTTCTGGCATCAGCAGTACTCCACCTGCCAGGATCCTGCAGTTCATCCTACAGATGGGATGGTTCGGGGAATGACGGGACTGGGGGGCGCCGGTAATCGGAGGTAATACAATGGGCCCTCTTAGGTGGCCTAAGTGAACGTGAGTAGTGACTACTTGCCCTCCACTAATAATCCAGAATCCAGGTATTTTTGGTCAAGTGTTTCGATTTTGACCACGATCATTCATTTTGATGTCACTCCTAAACCAAATGCGTACCCACTCAAAAATTTGATATGTAAGTAGCCAAAAGTGTAATAAAGATAATATATTTTTTGGAATTTACTTTGTTTACTTCGTTTTTGCGGAAGGTTCACTTAAAGACAAAATTTGATGAAGGCCCCCATGTCTTGATCTTAATTATTTACACAAAAAACTGACTAAAAACCTATTCAATAAATATTCATTTCAAGAAAAAATTCGTGTCCTAAGTGGTACGGTTCGGTCGGTAGAAATTATTTATCGAAGATCTATACAAGCCAAATTTGAATTCTTTTGGAGGGCTGTACAATGTAAACGAACCACTTTAGGGCCAAACAAAAAAATACTGGTCCGCTTATTTGGAATAACTTAGAAGTACACCAAATTTGAGTAAAATCGAAGAGGATCCTGAAAATACGTTGGTTGATTTGACATGGAATGACCCTATCGTAAGCGTGATAAAATTATTAATTACAATATTATTTAATTCAGCATGTCTGATGATGGTTTACTGAAACCGAAACATTGATGTGTAAGATATCATTTTTGATCATATTATTCAATTCAAATTCCATCCTTTCTAAATATTTTTCATTCGCTCTAGATTTATTAATTTTGATGTTTTTGCCTAAAGAATCTGAATTTCTTTTTTAAATACTTTTATTTGCAAAAATGCGTACCTACACCTCAGCTCAGTTTTTGATAGTAAATATTACATAAAATGTTTGATTTGTTTTGTAAAACTTTTTATTTAAGGATTTTAATTTACTTTTAATAATATGTTAGCTATTGACACCAACGGCGAGTAATCAGGGTAACAATCCTATTAATTTATAATATATTATACGATTTAAGGAAACGAATTAGTACTTCCGTGACGTGCGTACGGTACAATAAATAATTAACATTAAGGGTACCACGTTAACATAAAAAGTCATCAAAATGCATTTACAGTAAGCAAAATATATGAATCACTATAAATTACCTTTCTAAAATATGCTACATAATTAGCGAAAACATGTTTTTTTTATAAAAAAAAGCTATTGAAGATTAGAAATTGAATCTAAAATTTCTTGTTTACAGATTTTAAACTAAGCGAGGTTAATAGCTTATATAATAATTCGGTTCGACTGCGCCAGTTTCATATTTATTTGTTTAAAATAAAATTATAATATACTATTAGGTTGATGCATAAGTTCGTAGCATTATTTTTTAATTTTTTTTTTAATTTATTTTTTATTGGCTACCTAGTATTTTACAATCTGTCTAATGACAATAAGTAAAAAGTTTGGTATAGTGAAATGACATAGGAGGAGTTTGCCTTGCAAACTCCATTTATAATTTAACGCTCAAGTGCTGTTTCACGGCTTCGCAGTGTATCCAATGCACATTTGTCCAGTTTAGAAGCGATGGGGTAGGTCCAGTGGGTCGTGACGTTTTAGCCTCTTAGTTCGATGGGTAGTTAGTAGGTCCATTGCAAGAGAGTTAGGATGCTCCCCAACACGATCTTGGTATCTAATGCTGTGTGACTTGATGCACTACTCAGCGGTGGAAATTTGAAGGTCTCGATGGATTACTTGATTGGGCACAAACCATGGAGCATCAGTTTCTATTGGAATCGTTGTATTTTAGCAATGTTGGAGTTGGTTGCAGCTCCCCAAAGCTGTATGCCATACGTCCATATTGGTTTTATAATGATTTTATATATTAGCACTTTGTTTTCAAGTGATAATTCTGACTGACGATTTAGCATCCAATAGTTCTTTCGAAAAGTATGACCCAATTGAAGTCTCTTATACCAGATATGTTTACTCCAAGTCAATCTCCTGTCCAAATGCATACCCAAGTATCTGACTTCATCTATTTGCTGATGTAAAAGATTTCCATTGAGCCTGACCGGAGGGCAGGTGGCTCTTCTATTTGTGAAGGTTACATGAACCGATTTTTGGTCGTTTGCTTTGATACGCCATTTTTTTATTCAATTCTCGAATTTGTTAAGGTGGGTTTGTAGATGTAAAGATGCAACTGATGGATCGGTATGAGAAGCCAAGATTGCGGTGTCGTCGGCAAACGTCGCTATGACTGTATTTCTAGTTCATAAACTAATAAATTCATAAACTAATCAATAATATTCTCCTGCATTGTTTATGATTGACCTCCAACGTTCTGGCAGTTTTTCGATTCGTTTGGAGATGAAGAAGTCGTCGAGCCAGTTTAGAAGAGCCACGTCGTTATTAAATGAGATTCCGCGGAGATAGAAATTGATGGAACAAGATCAGGAGAATAGGGCGGATGTGGAATAACCTCCCAACCGGGGTCTTGAATATTAGCTGCTTTTGTAATGTTAGCAGTATGCGGACGGGCATTACCATGCTGCAAAACCACTTGATGCCGTCTTGCCGGTCGTATTTCTTGAGTTGCCCTCCAGGCGACCCAGTTGTTGATAATAAACCTCAGAAGTGATGGTTAAATTCCTCGGAAGCAATTCATAGTATATGACGCCTTCTTCATCCCATCAGATGCACGACATTACATTGCGTGGATGGGTTCCAGCTTCTGCACGAGGATTTGCTTGCTTCTTGGAGCTCAGGCATTCCTTTCTGTTCTTACTGTTGATGTAAAGGCCATTTTTCGTCACCAGTAACAATTTGGGATAAAAACGGCCGATGTTGTTGACGAGCTAAACGATGACGATCAAGCAAAAGAGCACAAATGGTAACACTCTGATTTTGGTTGTTTTTGCTCAAAACGTATGGTACCCAAACACCCAACTTTTCAACTTTACCCATGAAATGCAAATGTCGTACGATAGTTGATTGGTCACAATTCATCATATTGCCCAATTCCCGAGTCGATTGACGTGGATCATCACGAATTGAAGCATTTAATCGGTCTTCATCAAAGCCGGATGGTCTCCCTGAACGTGGGAAATCGTTCATATCAAAATGCCCCTTTTTGAAACGAGAAAAGCATTTTCGTGTAGTACTTTCCACGATGGCCTTATCTCCGTAAACGGCACAAATGGTTCTAGCGGCCTCCGATGCCTTAACTCCTCGGTTAAACTCAAACAAAATGATATGTCGGAAATGTTCATTTTTTTTGTACTTGATACTCCATTTTCCTAAGCCAACAATTACCCCTAACTTTCTACAAATTGAAAAATCCAACAAGTATTTAATAAAACAATACTATGGCATTAAAATGACATGGATATTTCTCAAACAAATTTGTTTCCAAAGCACTCTTACCTTGGAAACCAAAAACACTACGAACTTATGCATCAACCTGATAGATAGAATTTTTCAGTACTAGCCATAATTATGTAATTGTACTATAGTTAATCGATATTCGATTTATTATTTTATTTAAGAACATTTGTATACTTAATTACATACCCCCTATAGCAGCAACAGCTTATTATTATTAAATTGTAAAAGTGTCACAAAGAATAATGAACAAAATGACTATATTACTTAGTTAGCCTTAATAAAACCCACACTAGCAATCACAAATACAACCCTTAATTAAGGCAATATGTACATATATGACAAATCGACTACTGCTATTTTAACTATATAAACCATTGTTTAGTTACTAGACCCTTTTTATAGAAAAAACCCTTTTAGCTGTCCCTTTACAGACACATCTGACAATTCAATAATGAATTACTTATTAGGCTTTTTGTAGGTGCAATGACAATTTAACTAACCCTGTCAGTTATAATTATACCACCAGTTATAAAGTCGAATATCGTGAATTTTCAAAATCCAAATTTCTTTCCAATTTTGTTTAGTAAGGTAGGCTGCAATTTGATAGCAGAAAATCTTCTCAATTTTAATGAGGGGTCATTTAAATTGATCCCGAGAGTTTTCAAGTTACAATAGGGATGGGCTTTGGCTACATCGTACATTATATCGATCTTAAATTACCATTTTCTAAAAGATTTCATCAAAAAACACATGTATAGAAGTAATCCACTTATTGTTTGGAAATTCGAGGACAAAGTCGGTATCCATTTTATTTCAAAAATAATCTTATTTTTCAATTGTTTTGATAAATTGGTTTCTATAGTAAAAGCTAATTAAATTTTCAAAAACATTGTTATCAACCTGTTTTTTGAAATTGAAAACATTGTAGGTATATTGTAATATGACAATTATTTTGAAGGTAGTGCCCGGGGGTAGTAGCCCATTACGTACGTATACCCTATATACGTTATTTGTTCACATTTACAAAGGGATTTTTAAGACGTCTGAAGTTTCTGGTAGGGTATGAAGTTCTGAAGAAAGAATATACAATAGAATCTTGTAATTCTAACTTCTAGCAGTGAAATATATGCTCCTGAGGCAAAACACAATAATAACTTGTTTGTAGCGAAAGATAAGTCAATGCCGTAAATCACGAACGCAAGTAGCGCATATTTGCTATCATCGTATTATCTGCAGCGACCGGAGCGAGAGCTCCGGTGACAGCTTTCCCGGGGGAGCCCCTGTCCCTCCTGCTGCATAATCTGGGTAATCCTCCTTGATACAAAATCCGATCACCCAGTTTTTTAAGTCACTACTCGTAAATTGTATTACCTAAATAATCAGAATGAGCTCGACTTTCGAATAATTCTATATCAGATCAGGAGAGTATTAGAATAATTAGAAGATTAAGTTTGAAGTTTTGTTGTGTTTTTTAGTTAACAACCGAGGGATAAAATTTAGTATTATAATTACAACTAAGTGAATTTGCAGTTTGGGGGAAATTTTTATAATAAGTGCGTATACGTATCGAAAAATTTGATGTTGCCATAATTATAAATAATGAATGAACTCTTAGTTATATTGTCATTTGCGATATCTCTATCATTAACTCCGCCCGTTAACTCATTGTGTGTTAAGTTAGGGGTACATTATAGATTGTTATTTTTTGTTTGGCACTTTAAATCACCGGAAAACATTGTTAGTATCGGAAAAATTTCGATAGGCTCCCCTTGATTATAATTTTTGGCCGACACATTTTGTTTTAATTACGCAATTAAAAAGCCAGTTAAGATAATTACAGGCAATTTAATTAAAAAATTATTTGAAACGCAATAATCGATACAATGAAACACCCCCTAACTAACGAATCGTTTCAATTCAAAGCACTCCGGGGTCTAGTGGTATAGAAAGAATGTAAATAATGAAAGTGGTCGCACTACACGTATGATTGAATGACTATTCCCTGCCCTGGGGACATATTCCGCTTGTCACATTTCTTTCTTATGAAGACCAAACTGAAGCAAATAAATGTGACCACTTGACACCCCAATGCGGGAACAATAAGAGATGTGCTTGCTCCCTAAAATCCTCCAACTACTCTTATCTGCCATCTAGGCACCACCAAGTTTATGGTACTTTCTATAGCATCGCAATTCTATTCATGATAAAAAATAATGCGATTATTCTCTTCACTCAACTTAAACAGATGTAAATTACTTTTACTTTTTGAGCGTAACATTTTTTGTCAAAATAAGTCTTGGCTTTTATCTTGGTTTTAATAACCTTGGCCACAATTTAGATAAATCCCTATTTTTATACCAGGCCGTTATTTTATTTTATGCTTCGTATCACAAAAACTATTATGGAAAAAATTATTGCCCAAATAGAATTTATTTTTTTCCTTGTAGAATATTTACTAATAATGGTAGTACCGCAATAGAAATAGAAAAGGTGAGATTTTAATTGCTCTAAGGACACCCTGTCCATCCCTATTGAGCGTCAAGTGGTTGCAAATCTGTAACGAAACGAGGGTTATGAACTACGGCGAGGGTGATGTTACGATCCCAAAGAAACTTCCAGTTTTACAACTTTTAAGGGTTTATGTCTTTTATAATGCTACGTATTAGACTTTAAAATGTTCGTTTTACTACATTATTTTATAAACATAGCTCCACGACTATTAAACAAAGAGTTTAAAAATGTCATATATTTTTATGGTTATTGAACGGCAAATCCAATTTTTGGGGCTATTTAAGACGTTCGAAAGGTTTTCTAAGAATATGTGAACTGACGTTTATGGTCTACCAAAAGTTGAACTTTATGGGGTATATCCGATAAGAGTTTTAATGTTTATTTCCAAAAGTGGAAGCGAGATCTTTAATTCACCTGCGCTTATTTAAATTGTTAGGTTAGAAAATAAGAAGGGCGATGACTTCACCATCAGTGTCTTTGTATTATCCCAGTTGGGTTGCTACCTGAGTGCAGGTGGTATATTATCCTGACGAAAAGCCCAACAGGTTTCATCACCGAACTATATGCAAAGTGATATTACGACACTGCATCATTAATAATACAATGTAAACATACTGTCACCAGTCATTAGCAGTTTGTTAACAAAGGTGGCTTAGTATTTCGATAATCATTACTCACTTCTGGCACAGATTTAAATATCAGTAAATATAATTTTGTTTTTAGAGGGAGCGTGTGAGTGCTCTTCCACACGAATTCACAGAGTCTAATTAGGTATTGGAGATTGATTTGAAAATTTCCCAGTGTCAATATGCACAGTAATCTGGAAGGCTAAACGTTAGGGAACAATTTCCAATTAACTCTTTCTCATAATCTCCGTCTTTCCACTAATTATAAGATGCAAAAAGGGCTTAAATTGACTTGTGCAGACAGCTAACCCCCCAATTAATGAATGGCTTGGCGTGCTGTAACGGTTTCGCGATTGTATGAAGATTGAGTGTCAAAACTTAGATGAACAGTTACTTACCCACAATAACTTACTTGTCTCCCTAACAATTAAGACTTTTCTTAATCTTCTCTTTCACGTTTGATCTACTTTTTGGACTGTCTGTCACCTTCATAACCACCACACAATCATATTAATCACGGTTGGCACACTCTAATTAACGAATCGCTATAACTAAGGATATCGATCTTTAACAGCCATTGATCGTTCAGGTACGAAATTGAATTCACTTGTATCTAAAGCACTTTTAATTTCTTATCTTAATTAACAATTATTCAGCCTAAAGCAGTTTAACAAGCACGAAATCAGCATTTAGCTGCGCTTAATCAAAAACTTGGCTTTTAATTAAAAAAAAAATCTTCACTTTCAACTATTACTTTAAAATGCAGTTTATTGTAAACAATGCGTTAACAAAGTAATTTAAAATTCTTTTCACCCTTTCACTAATGTAAGTCCCCTTGCACTTGCACTCTAAATCATCAAATCAGCATGCAAATAGCCCGCTTAGAATTGACATTGTCCCTCAGTGTCCATCACAAACAAAGCTGACCATTAGTGCTCAGCACAATATTCATTCTTCGAGGACGGCTATTTTGTAGACAATGTAACCTAGTGCGTGCTTGCTTCTTCGATGGCCTCTTTTACAAAACACATGCTTTGACTTGCAAATGAGTTTCAAACTTATCAATGATAGTGCTTGTGTAACAATAGTAGTGAAACACATTGTTTTTAGTTCAAAATAACTTTTCGTCTCAATGATGATCAATTTAATGGATGCGTTAAAGTAAACTTGTGCACGTATATACAAGTAAATTATAAAACAACCCCCCATATTAGCTAACAAACTCCAATCTTACTTTTAGTGTATGGTAGTTCGTATAAATAGGAAACAACACTTGGCTAGTTAGCGAAGTATTGTATAAAATAATAGGGGATTTACAAGAACACGCTTTATAATATTTTTTACTTCTAAAATTTTTCTAAATAAATAACTACTTCCGAAGGGTGAAAAAGATAATGACACTTGTGCGTGCAGTTACTGCAACTAATGAATACACCTAAATAGATCTTTGTTTTGATTTGTTAAAAACACTTAAAATTATTTATCATTTTAAAATTTAATACGTTTAGGAAATATGGATCATTTAATTCAGAGTTTTTGACAAATCGTCAAACACATCAGGAAGATTTTTGCATCATTATCGAACGAAGGGTGGGCTTAACGGCTTTACACAAATAGAATTATAGATACATTAGGTGGTGATGTTTGTGGGTGAATGTTGACCGGTTTAAGTAAGTTACATTAGAAAATAACAAACCAAGATAAACGAGCGAAGTTATTCGCTTGGAAAAAGTCTGCGTAGTTTCAAAGTGTAACATTTTTTTCTGTTCCCGCGAGAATCAACCCTAACACGGAAGCGATATGCAGGACTGATCACGCGTGATCGTGATATACCTCATACATCGATATTATAAATTTTTGCTGAAGGAAATCAGACATTAAACAAACCACCGTAACGATTTTACCTGTCCCTCTTGAATACAGACGGACGACAGACATCAACGGAACCGACCCTATGAATCATCATCTTGCAGGTGGTCAAGGCCAACAGCCATCTTCTCTCTAATAGGCATACAATCGAAAATCGATGCAGAAAAATGCAATGGATATCCCGCTCGTTTACATTTTAAAACGAAAGGGCGGTAAACGCCAATGTTATTTACTAAATCTTAAAATCTGGTTAATAAACATAACCTAATAAAAGTCGTCCTTGTGTTGTATGCAAATAAGAACGATCCAATCTATGGATAGGTACTTTAAAATTTCGATGGTATTGTGTTGAAGGAACCCCAACATCTGTTCGAAGGTTTATAATTCCAAGAATTGGGACCAAAATTCTCAGAGACCATGCACCTGATGTTTATCTATCCTAATAACTTCAACTTCTTTGGATTTAGAAAAACCAATTTTATCTGCCGTTTACGATTTAAGTCTTCAGCTAATTTAACATTCAATTAGTTGGTTTTTTTTGCGATAATGATTTTGCAATTATCAAGTTTTGGGGTTAGGTGAGACTGTAACTACGCGTTATTTTGTCATATATCCAGACCGTGCCTCCATTAAACTAGCAGGTAGTAAAAAAAGATATGGTGAAATTTAAAATTGAAAGATGAATTTAAAACAGATGGTGTTGAGATATTCTAGTGATTTATATGAAGAAAATCAATTATGCATTTGAACGCATTTACTATTGTTTTAAAATGCATTATTATTTATATGCATACTATATTTAATTTCAGTAAGCGACGGTATGGTGTGTATCTAATTCACGTTACTAAAAAATGAATTAAAAAAAATTAAAAATCAACATGCTAATTTAAATTCTTTTAATATATCAAATTACCGATTTTTAATATAGCAAGCATAATGGTCATTAAAAAAATAAGCAATTTATTTTTTTTTATATGTTTGTGCACGTGCTTATTTTTCAGTTCTGGATGTATAACACATAAGAAGTATTAATTGTCACACTTCGAGATATAAAATTATAAATAAACAAATTGTATATTCTATGGTTATGACTCACTTGCCTTAATTATTTTTAACCAATTATACATTGTAGCATTTTGCTCCAGACAAATTACAAATTTTATATTTATTTTCCAGTACTATATTTAATAATGCAATACAATATTTGCAATTAAAAAATAAATAATTTGAAAATTTACTTAGAAGATTAACAGGTAAGCTACACAAACTACCGTAACATTACGTTAGGTAACGGTACGTTAACAGTAATTTACATAGTGTTATGAGGTAGACAAGTTCACAAATGAGATGACACAATCACACAAACAATAATTATATTGCTAATTATCGGAAAATGTAACTATTCCATTACTGCGTTCATACTCGACATAAATTTTTGACATTGAAAAGATTTTTTTCCCGTATATCTCAGGATCACGAGTCTCCGAGCTCAGCGATCTCAAAACAAAAAGAACGAAAAGGTTAGTATATTTTAATAGTTCAACCCTATGTAATTTTTCTAATTAAAAAATGTTACTTAAAAATATTGGAGTGTACATTAAAAACATAAAAGAAGAAAGGTCATATTCGGCTTAACCTTGGTTAGTGTGCTATTAATTTGAGATGGGTCGACTTGATTTCTTGCATCAACTACCCACCTACCATTTAGTTTCTGTGGAAGCAGCAAGTCTAGCCCGTTCTTCCCACACAACAAGTTCCTATGAAACCACCATGTTGCAAATCTCTCAAAATATATACCTGCAAAATTGGCCAGAGGCTTAGCGACCGGTTACATTATGCGCGTTATCTACGGTTATAGCCAAACGTCCAAAATAATGTATTTTAATTTGAAGTTTCGATTCAAAACAAAAGACTGTGCTGCTGCATATTTAAAATAACGGTTTCAATATTTCTTCTTTACAGGTAGAAAAATTATTAAATATACATATCACGCTTTAACTAACCAATCGTTTCTTCTTTTTCTTTACTTGTTAATAGTTTTTTTGATATCATTCGTATTCATCGCACTGGATATCCCAAAAATGTTTGGGAAAAATATACATCAATAATAAGCAAGAGACTTTTTTGGTTATTTTCGCTTTCTTAATTCTTCTTCTTCTGTTGCTCAAGTAGGTTTTGCCCAAATCAACTTTTTATGCCTTTACTCGCTTAACACCAATTTGACAACCACTTCGCATTACTTGCCATGTAGTTTCATTCAACCTATCCGCAATTAAAATTTAAAAAGCATCCTTTTAATGTAGATACCCGGAAGTCACAAAAAAGTTATTCAAAAACTTAATAGTTTAGAAGAGAACATCAACCTTTTGACAAATTTGCTTCTAGCTAATCACTCTTCAGTTTGTAAAATTTACAAATACTTTTTAATTAACTGTAAATAATAGACTTTTAGAAGTTGTTTGGTTTTGGTTTGGGGGCGGTCAAGTATTACGGTCAATTATGATTTTAGACCCCCACCCCCCTCTGTATAAACAAAAATAAAAAAATCGTGAACCCCCAAATGATAACGTAAGAATTTTTTCAAAACTTCTGTTAAATATCAAAATTTATATTTAAAAAACTAAATTATTTTTTACCTACCTATATAAGCAAAAGAGTTCAAAACGCTGATATTTTTTCATTTTTTCGTAATTTTTTTACGCCCCCTAAGTCTGCTTACGTAATACTTGAACGCCCCCCATTATTCTACTCCCCCAAAATTTCTGTGGACCACTTCAAAAATATCTCACGGTTCATTATCTACCATAAGTGCTATAATAATTATTGAATATTATTAAATTACGTTAACATAAACATACAGTTAAATCAGTCTGACATTCGTGCCCTGAGAAAATGTAAAGTGGTCTATAGTAGCTATTGAGCGATGACAGATTGATCGTTTTTTTAATTAATATATATATTTTTAAAAGTAATTTTCAAGTTCACATAAATAAGTTTTTAGAGGTGGTATGTTCAAAACCAGTGGTTATTACAAACTCTTCAATTAAGTGGTTTAAAATAAATTGAAAATTTGTGTCAATCCTAAGTACCAAAAGAAGTCGAAGTGTTGAACGATAAATTATATTTTTTATCTTTATTTTTAAGTTGTGATTAATTTAACTAATCTGGTTTAGGAACTCCCAAATGATAAGACGTAAGAATATTTTCAAAACTTTTATTGAACATCAAAATGAAAATTTAAAAAACTAAATTATTTTTAAAATTAATTAACCTGAGCAAAAAATTTCAAAACGCTGATTTTTTCATTCGTAATTTTTTTTTGCCACAAAAATAAGAAAAAATTGAACCCCCTCGCCCCGTAAGCTTGCTTACGTAATACTTGTACGCCCCCCTTTCCAAATTTTGTATGTCAAGTTGATATCAGTTTAACAGAGCAAAAAAAATAATGAGGTTTAAGGTACAGATTTCTTCTAAGCAGAAAACTTTTGTCGTTGGACATCAGATAACGATTTTTGTAAATCAATCTAATTATATTTTATTTTTTGAATTATTTTTGTGTCAAAACTATCGGTGATAGGATATTTGTTATACGGTTTTATCTTTCAATCTTAATGAAAATCAGAATTTTTAGGCAAGACATTCTTTAAGATAAGGTGAATTTTTGGTGAATTTTTATTTCTACATAATATTAATTACCCGAAACTTTAAAAACAAAAGAAATGAATAAATTCAAGATTCAAAAGAAGATAATCATGCAATAGTTAATAATTTATTGATGGGGTGGTATTTAGCAGATATTGTAAAAATTTGGAAGCACTTTAAAAGTCGTCACTGTTAGTCGAAATTAAAGAGTTATGGGTCTAGCATAGGCATTAAATTATCCTAGTCCTCGAAAAAACAGCAGATAGGACCGTCTTGTCTGGCGCCCTTGTTTAAAGAGCATGTGACGTCTTATTACGTTATTTACTTCAATTATACTTTAGACGTTATTATCACTACAAAAACTTTAAAAATAAAAATTTATAGGTTATATTACATTTGTGCGAGTGTTGACGAGTTATTCGCGAAAAACCCGTTTGTTTAATTGGGTGTATATTTTAATATAATAGTAAATTTGATATTTTTACAATATTTTGAAGAAGATTGTAATAGAGGGAGATTTTCAATAGATGGTATATCCTCGAGCATAATAAATGAGATACGTTATTAAAACGCATAAAATTATGTTTAGAAGTTAACTTCTCTGGTAGTTAAGTGGAGACTGAATATAGCCAGAGGCTGTTACCGATTCTTTATGGTTTAGACCCCTATTCTTGTTCCTAGTCACACGGCTCTTATAATAATTTCAGATTGTTATCTACCAACATAGAAGTCCTAGGAGCACGTTTAATATTTCGCTCAAGGCACGCACGCAAGAGGATAGTACATTATTTATTAAACAGTTGATATTATATAACCACTGTTTGACACAGTCTCTGAAAATGATGCTAAACAAACATAAGTCATCGGCTCGGGGCGATAACCTTCTTCAAATATACGTAACACAAACGTAAAAAATAGCAAGATTAGTAATATCGGTACTCTAAACAGGTATATGCACTTTATTTGGTATTGGAGGGGACCGTAGCCACAAAATGATTCAGAAGAGTGACGACTCTTTGTTAAGCATGATTCAGAATCATCAGGCGTTTTAAAATGTTTCACTTTCTTCTTGCTGTTCAGTTATGCGACAATAACCTTATTATACACATAACACCTTCTATTTGCATTGTTACCTAATAACTTAAATTTTTATTCTCAACTGTATTCCACACATCTGTGTATGTATTTGTTTTATTTAAAAAAAGATTAAATGCATAGGAGATTAATGTTCGCTTCTCACTCTTTCACGTTCTTAGGGGGCGTTAAAGTATTACGTAATCAAACTTTCAATGATTATAGACCCCCCCCCATTGTATAATCAATATTAAAAAATCGTAACCCCCCTCCCCCAAATCATAAGACGTAAGAATGTCAACAAAAATAAGAAAAATCGAATCCCCCCGCTTCCTAACCCTGCTTACGTAATACTTGAACGCCCCCTTATCACCAATGTCATTAAACTGAATTAATCTCATCAAATATCAATTCAAATGAGAAACAAAACTTCAGAATTTTGGTAAGTAAAATTCATCATTATCTTATCATAACCGCCAAAAACGACCTAAACTGAAAATGCAAATCTCTCACCCTAACCTGTAGCTCATTTCCCTGTGCACTACCTGTACATTTCTAACTTGATCAGTTATTTTCATAAATAAAATTAACCATGGATTAAATCCAATGGTCCTAAGTTTAATTCTTGATTACTCCCGATATTAATAAATTGTGTCGTGGTTTGAATTCCACGTTAAGTTCCATCATCTATTAGTTATATTTTATATTGGTGGGTTTTATAAATAAATGCGTTAATTATTAGTTTGGCTTGAAATTTCGATACGTAATTGACCGTGTAATTTAGTACGTAGAAACATAATTTCCTCTGAATTGATTTGATTTGAATTTCGCTCTATCTACTAATATGATGATGACAATCAGAATTGGAAAGAAGAGGCAATCGCCGCTAGCGGTGATTAGGTTCCGTAACAAAAATAGGCAAATCATAATATAGGGGTTCTATTGAATTGGGGGCCTTGACCTTATGATGCTTGTAAAATTATAAAGAAATTGTAAATAAAATATACATACAGGGTGGCTGGATTAAACTGCAATAAACTTCCGAGTGTTGTATACCTAAATCTTTTATTGGTGACCGATATTATTAAAATAATGATTTTGAAAATACTGAATTCTAAAAATTTATACAATTGTTTTTTTATGGAGTATTTTGGAAACACAGGGAAGACTAAATAAAGTATTTTAAATGTATTTTCCTAACCACGAGAGCTCGAGTATGGCTTAAATCAGTTTTGGACTTCAACATATCGTCGTGACCTTATGATAGGGCTCTTTTGTTTATTTTTCTAATGGCAGTTAACGCTTTCTTTGCCTTTATAGTAGTTCATCTGTCGACTAAATAATCCGATGAACATTTCAAACCAGAAGTGAGTAGCTGTATAGAAGCCTGAACTGCGATCATCAGAGTTTTAACCTTGTTTGCTTCTATGTGCAGTACAAAAAAAAGGTTTTTTCTCTAAGAACTTGCAAATAGTAAAATACATCAAAGGCGTTGAAGAGGCCAAAAGTGCTCACGGTAAAAAAACTATAAATATTACCTGTCTTCAAGTTATTACAGAAAAACTGGGTTGACTCGTATACCTTGAGATATCGTTGTTATTGCTAGCAAATCATCTGTACAACGCAATTTGTTAATTGTATTAAAAAAATTAGCGTATATTTCTGTGGCTTACTTAGTCAACAAGAACCAATGTCACTTTTTTCTATATTCTGATTTTACGATTTTATTGCCTCTTTACCAATAACAAAAGATATCCAACGAAGTACCTTTGGAACTCAGTGACGGCTGGTACGGGGAGGGCCACTACAGTACTTTCGCCGCTGAATATTTGGAAATTTGACGTCGTTTGGAACATAAAAGTTGAAAATTTCATGTATAGTCGTCGGCTCTCCCCCAATATAGCAAACCACGTGCCTTTACGGATGAACAGGTCAGTTAAATAATCCCGCTTCCAAGGTAATAGATTCCCGAAATTAAATTGTTTGCTTTACCTCCCATCCCCAAATTCAAATTAAAATTTTAATTCAATCTTCAGTTCACAAGTAAATTATTAAAACAATATTATTTAGCCTGAATAAGTTATTGAAGACAAAAATATAACTTCTATAGGCCGCACAACCCAGTCAATCACGTTTTTGTAATTCTTGAGAGCCTGCATTAAAACATTTTTCCGTTTTTCAAAATTCACATTAATAGAACATAATAATTTCTTTTAAAGTTTAATTTAAGTTTTAATTATTTTGATGTGAATTATTTTCGTATTCGTTACTTTTTTATTCGTGTAGGATTGTCATGGTTGTGCGACTTAAAGGCTGCACTGAAACCTTCTTAAATTAGTAACCAAAAAATAAGCCAATGAGGATACGTTGTGAATAAATAGATTGACATAAGGTAGCCTTCTAAGGTCGACCACACTGATTCGTGATTTTCCAGGTTGTGCGGCCTATAGGCCGCACTGAAGGCACAGATAATAAACCGAATTTAACGTAACAGACAGACACACAGATACATTTAGGGGTATGGACCCAGGGATCCTGGGTCCACACATACATACCAAATAATGTCGGCAATAAAACTCTTTTCGATTTATTTTATTCGCCCCCCTCCTCAACGATTCAGTAAAATAAAAATATTAATGCTGACTGGCAGTTCAGTATCTCATTTATGTCAAGAAATAAATGGAACATTGGAAGCTGTACTTTGTCGTTCTGATTGGCTGGATGATGTTTATGTTTCGTATTCAGCAGTGTCGGTTTAGACTAAAGGCCACAATTGCACGCGCTCTCCTATCCATAATTGGAAACAATATGGTTATCATGGGCTAAGCCATAAGGGGCAAATATAAATCCAAAAAAAAATTTCCGCCACGGTTGGAAGTATGTTGGCCGTATAATCTGATAATCCAAAATAGTGACATTAGCCTTTGTTGACTCAAGCCAAAGATTTATTCATTTGTCCCTACTTGAAAAATTTGGTACGGTAACCTAACCCTGGTCACTCCAAATAAATTTAAAATTTCCTATTGCAAAAAGGAAGGTTTATATAGTTTACTGATATAATTTAAACATGCGAAAGTATTATCAAAATTTTGAGTAAATCGAATTTGAAGTTTGCAAATTTACATGTAAAATTAACGAGATTCCGCGCGTCGCTCATTATGTTGACAGTCCGTGCAGTTATAATGACCCTAACACTTAGAGTATTTCGCACCGGCAGATGCAGCTCGT
The DNA here is from genome assembly GCA_932274525.1 of Podabrus alpinus. Taxonomy (NCBI): domain Eukaryota; kingdom Metazoa; phylum Arthropoda; class Insecta; order Coleoptera; family Cantharidae; genus Podabrus; species Podabrus alpinus. Next base: position 87,506,805 of record OW026455.1, on the reverse strand, counting down.
CTCTCGTACATGTAACATCGATTATTTTTTGTTTTTACGCGATTTTTTGGGGGTGAAACGTAATAGTTTACTGCCCCATACCGCAACTATACTTTTTAATGCTATTTCAAGGGTCTCTAAGCTCCCGGTTTCATTTATCCCGGTTTTTTTTTGATGGGAGGCGCCTTCTCGTATGTTTAGCATAGTAACCAGAAAAATTCCGCTCCGCTCTGCACCCCTCCAGGGCGGTTTTGACGATGGATAAACCTCCCTATCGAATGCATACCCCAAAAATCGAAGAAAAATTCGCTAAATTTACGTACTTTCAAATTGATTTTTCTCGAAATTTTATGTATAAAGTGAAATTTTTACAGTATACTCATAAACCTTCCTCTTTGCTATAGGAAATTTTCAATTTTTTTGGGGTGACCACGGTTAGGTTACCGTCCCCGAAAAATGGATAATCTGGACACCGTGTTTGAAGAGCAAGGTAAGCTCCAAACGACACAACAATTTAGAATAAAAATTTATTTGTTTGCCAAAATATTTGCGTTTTAAAAGTTGTGTTTTAATATTCAAATGATTCAAATTTTTTTTACATATTATACCCATTAAATGTGGGTCAATGTTAATAAAAATTTCAGGAAATTTGTAAGTACTTGAATGATGCAAACAAATAGACAGTAGCAAGTGGCAGAACAAAGCAAAAGTGAATATCCGATTAGGTAAAAATTTGGACGATTCCGCTGGGGGTGCTCTACTTTGTAGTTTGGGTAAGACAAGACCCTATGTCCAAAATTACCTTCTCCCCCACAATTAGGGAAGTCTGCAATGTTTTCCAGGTGTCTTTCAAATTTAATAGCTTATATTAAGCCCCAATGGAGCCCAAAATATTTTCTTGTCAAGGACGAAAAATACTACGCCATTGTCTCTCTTGGTGAAAAAAATTGTGAAGTGTGGGAAAAACAGTTTGTATGAATAATGTTTGGACGACATAATTCTACGTTGTTTTTTACTAATGACTTGTCATTGAAAAGAATAAACAATTAAAGCACTTGTAAATTTTTTTCAATATTGAAAAAAGATGGTTATCTTGAAATATATTTGTGTAGTAATTATCATTATCTGATGTTTCGTGTATTAATAGAAAATAAGAGTGATATGTTGTTTAACTGATAAAAATATTGATCGACATGGTAAAAGTTTTTTTTTTAGAAAATTGTTTAACCTTTACAGTAGTGGATGACCGATGACTAAAACAATATTTTACTGTGTATATGCAGTCTAAAATTATAGCAAGTGCAATTGCATCTCCTGGTTTAGCATGAAATGCTACGTCGTTTATTTAAACTTCTTGCATGCATGTGTACCTGTGTACACAGTATATCATTTTATAATGTTCTTCTTTCAGGAAAAATTAAGACTTTTTAAAACCATGTAGGTACTTAGTAATTAGCACTTGCAAATTAAAATTACACTGTGATGTATAGTCATGAACTTAGCAGTTATCTTTTATTTGTGTCATTTTGATAACATCTCAATGCCACAGCCGTGAAATTATTAGTGTTTACACATTATTAATTACTTTTGTAATTGCGCTAATTTTGGTTAGTGTTTACCTAAATTGTGTATCAAAAAAACCTCTGCATCAAGAAACCTTGAACTACTTTGGTTAATAATGTTGATAAAATTTATCAAATATTGCCGATAATAAATTTCCCGATTTGAACAAAGAATGTTCTCCTGGATTTGATAAAAGTTAAAAATAAACTCAAAATTTGAAATTCTAAAGTAAACTACATATTATCATAGATCTTGGAAAAATGCCAATGCAACATGCAACGGTTTATATTTTTCTATTATGTATAGTTGCTTCTTTTGATTTGTTTTATATTTCTTCCAATAATACATAAGTATGTACCTACTACAATGGAACGAAATTAAGTTTGTTATTTTTGTACTACATTACATCGTATCATCTACACAAATTTTAATTTATTATTAATACATTTTAGGTTTACTCATGTGGACGTATAAAATTTATTATAATAGGAAAGAAAAAAAAATAACAAAAACATTTTGTTACTTCAAAATGTTTTTTTAATGATGCACATTGCAATTTTAGCATCAATTTAATTAAAAGTTATTTAACGAGATAATAATTGAGGGTTTCCAGATTCAATATCATATCAAGTTTTTATATCTGTATTTTGAGATATAAGAACGAAGCGTTTATTTAATCTGATTTGATCTTTCTTTATGATACGTCATTAGTAGGGTACGTTATTACGCGCCAGAAAACATAAAGAGACGTATTTTCAACTTTGTGATAAAAGGGAGTTCTTTTGTAATACAAAAGTCAATATTTTGCAGACATAACCTCACATTTGCAAATTAGCCGCGATTTGAATTATTCTGAAGACGGTTCTGTTGGTGATAAACGTAATTCGGAAAAATTGAGTATTACTATAGAATTGGCGTTGTAAATTGCGGTTTAAATGATTATATTATAATTTATCATTAGGTCATTTTGTGGTTAAGTATTGTCGTACCTTTAAGACATTTCCGTTAATAAGGACACACAGATACTCTTCAAATTGCGTTGTAGATTATTTAACATCCTCTGTAGCTACGTATCAATTTAGATAAACCGAATAACAAAGCCAATGTTTTTTAGAGACATTTGACTCGTAAATATAATTATGTATACTGATAGTAAGAAAAATTGTATGTGGGTTACCGATATCATTATTTTAAACATAAATAATCTGAAAATATAATAAAACTATTAATAGATGCAAATAAAAATGTCAAATGCTGACTTAATCAATGCATAATTATTAATTTATTATACGCAAGAGTAAATCTTTTTAAATAAATTTTGTTTACATTAATTTTAAGTTTTAAACGATAATGTTATCATGGAAAACGTGAACGAAATAGTAAATAAACAAACACAAACTCGTACTACCATTTTAACTTTATATACATAATTATATAAAATGCAGACAAACCGACTATAAAATTATTCAAAACTTATAAATAAATTTTGTTTATTATGGAATTAAATCTTTTGTTTTAATAGGAAACCTTGAAGTTTAATTAGTCCTATTTCATAGTAAAGTGACGAACTTGAAGCTTATTTGTCACAATTTGTTTGTTTTCAGGAGATATTGCTACGACTTTCTCTTTCTATCTGGTTTTCAGACTGGTATAGTTCGAGCGGAGGCGAACACCTGCTCTGCAAGTTACTTAAAACAATTCCAAAAGTGGACAGGTTTTGACCTGTCCTGTTGATCCTGCCTCACTGCAGTGGAATAACCGCGAGGGCGCAAACAGGTATATTGTATTTATGTACCCCAAGTTACAAAACGGAACAAGTCTAAACAAAACATTCGTTACTTCGATTTACATAATTTTTCAGTTTCATGCTTTTCGCAAAAAAAATTAATAGTAGATACAATCACTATTAGTAAAATAATTAATAGTATTAGTACAATCACTATTAGTCACTTTATCTCTTAAAATGCGTTCATTTAATAATGCCTGCGAACTTTGAATTCATAAATTACGACGTAAACATTTTGCATTATTTTAAAAAATTTTCACAATAAGGAAGTCGAAAAACTTTTCTCTCTCAAACAATAACGTTCTTGTCAGATAATCTAAACAATGGACATAGGTATTACCTACACTCAAAATACTTAATCAAAATGGGTCATCAGGAATATTTTTCCAGACGTAATTAAGTACCTAAAATTTATTATTTTGATGTGTCGCACATAAGCATTCAATATACAATCATACAAACTTGGTCTATTAACGACAACAATAAGTTCGACAGCATTACGTGACACCTGCTTTAATCACCCAGGTTCCTTGCCATTATACTTACAAGTTAATGATTATATAGGATTTTTTTTTTACTTAAACACAGTATTTTACCCTTTTCGTTTGTAACTTTTGGTTAGCATTATTCCCCTACAAAAGATATTACAAGGGATCATTTCAGTTCTTTTGTATAAATTAAAAAGTCAAAATTTATTTTCTTTTTCTTTTGTAGGTGATTATCACTTTGGTTGGTGATTAAAATATTAAAACAGATTACGCCACATCCTAATTTATTACAACTGTTTTTTCTATTAAACAAACAAGTTAATATTATGAGATGAAAGGAAAGAAAAACTATTAGTGACCCATTTTAATTCGCAAACAATTACAAATTACCGAACACCAACTATAAATAATAGTTCACATAGGTCATCAAAATCAGAAATTATTTTCGTTTCTGTCAAAGCGACATCTTTGTGGCGTGACATTAGTTTAAGTGACCCTTAAACTCATTTAAACCTGATTAGTTAAATTAATCACATCTTAAAAATAAAGATAAAAATATAATTTATCGTTCAACACTTAGACTTCTTTTGGTACTTAGGATTAACACAAATTTTCAATTTATTTTAAACCACTTAATTGAAGAGTTTGTTTTGAAAATACCACCCCCAAAAGATTATTTATTTGTTTATTTACGTCAACTTGAAAATTACTTTTAAAAATATATTATATTGATTAAAAAAACGATTATTCTGTCATCACTCCTTAGCTAAGTCAAAATGCTAGACCACTTCACATTTTCTCAGGGTACGAAAGTCAGACTGATTTAACTGTATGTTTATGTTAACGCAATTTAATATTATTCAATAATTATAGCACTTAAGGTAGATAATGAACCGTGAGATATTTTTCAAGTGGTTCACAAAAATTTTAAGATATTTGTTAATGGGGGGCGTTCAAGTATACGTAAGCAGACTTAGGGGGCGAGAGTTCAATTTTTTCTTATGTTTGTTGTCAAAAGGGGCGGATGGGATAATATAAATAAATCTTAAGTAAGATAAAAAATTACAAAATAATGAAAAGAGTCAGCATTTTGAATTTTTTACTTTCTTAAAAATAATATCGTTTTTTAAATTTTAATTTTGATATTATTTAATAAAAGTTTTAAAAAATTATTACGTCTTATCATTTATGGGAAGAGAGGTAAGCAAAGTTTGCTTACATAATACTTTAACGCCCCCAATTCACAAAATCAAATTTTCCTTATCTTACAAATAAAAACTCGGCTCTAACCTAATAAAAAACGTTAACATACTCGATCCTTCGGGAAATTTTTTAACAAATGTTAAAACCCTAAAGTAAGCAATTTATTCAGCCCAAAACCGAACACATTGTCCACGTATTTGCATAGCATTGGAATTATACAAGGTTTGGCACAAATAAAATTGGATACAACACGACATGAAGTAGGTAGGTACGTAAAAATGGACCATCATCTCTCATGAATCGAATATCATCGTAAACTTCTAAAAAAATTTTCTATAGTTTGTTATTATGTACAATGCTCCTCGCTAGATAATTTTTTTAAATGTACGTACTAGGTACTTTGGTAAAAAAATTGGAAAATTCGGACAAATAAACTGATTATACGTGACGTGATTCTCGTCGACAATATTCTGATGTTTTTCACAAAGGTTCCATGCCCCGTATAACTCGGCGATTTGCACCTTAATTTTTCGATTACAAACTTTTAGAGTTAATTGAACCCTTAATCGTCCATTTTTATATTTCTTAAATTTACAAAATAATACAAAGAATAAGTTGGTTTGATTTCGTCCATTCGAATTTTTGCAGGTACCAACTTGTTAACATCGTTGTATTCTGCTGAAACCTATCCAATTTTTCAGTTAGTTTTTTTGGTAAGATGTGTTTATAAAATGTCTGCCCAAACTTCAAGGGTAAGTTGCTCACAGAAAATAATTAACAAACACGTATTTTTTGGTTTTTTCACACTTTGCTTTTTAGGGAACTTGTAGGCTTCTAAACGAGGGAATAAATTTTTTTTATCGATTTTAATAAAACGTACCAAGATAATGCACTTTTGCTCCAAGTTTGCTAAAAGTTCCTCTTTGCCCCGAAGACAACTTTTATTTAAAACAATTATAAACGTTTAATGGACCTCATCTATCCAGGCCATTATCACGATTGGATAATATTATAGTCACTAACCGCAAACATACTGCAGTATCCAGTAAATTCTGGAAACGTACTATAAGATCTCTCCATATTTTCTTGATTTAAGACTAATTCTCACTAAGTAATTCTTAATAATTTATTATTTACATAATATACTATAATAATTATGTACTATATTTATCCGCTCAATCAACCTTTACAATGTTTACTTCTATTCGTTGATCTGTCATTCCGTTGATGTAAGGCAGGGTTTCTCAAACTTATGGCCCCACGTACCCCTGTTCAAGTTCGCAAATGACTGCGAACCCCTTACCCCCCCCCCCTCACAAAAAAAATCTAGCTGTATAAAGAAAATAAGGTTTTTTATTTTAATAAAATTTATTAAAATTTAAATAAAATAATAATAATAATCTTTATTAGGTTACTAAGTACAAAATTAATTTAATCAGTCCTAAATGGTGGAGATCAGCAGTTGCTGGTTTTCATGTTAATATTAATGTGATGGGTGGGCTTGTTTCTTGTCGCAAATTGAGCCGATTTTAGGAGCAATTTTGGACAACTTTAATCTTAATTCTCACTCAACATCAAGTCGATTTCTGTACTTGGTTTTTTAACATGACCAGGTGTGAAAACCCACTCTCACATAAGTAAGTTGTTGCGAAGGGTAAGAGGAAATTCACCGCTTCGCGTGAGAGTGCGGGATATTCTTCCTGTCTAGCTGCCCAAAAATCAATTAAAGACATCCTTTTAAAATCAGTTAGAAGAGTTTCATCTGCGGACATTTCTAGTAATGACTCCTGTTGCTTAATACTCAAACCAGCAATTATTTTCTCGGTTGTGACCATTAATGGGTTTCGAATCCAGCCTTCAGCATTATCAATATCTGGAAAATACCTTTCAGTTCGCCGGAAAGCTGAGAAAGGTGAAGAACAATTTCAGCCCTCATGTCAGCATCCACGGTCAGGGCGTTCGTCGTAATAAATTCGTGCAGAAGAGGAAAACATTCCACAATATTTGATCTCAAGCAAGTTTTCCAAAAATCTATTTTTTTTATGAGTGCGCTGAAGAATTGATTTTGCCGGCTGCTAAAGATATGGTTAGCTGCGTATTGGAAGACAAATCGTCGAAATTGTTGGATAAAATACCTCTTTCAAATGATACAATTGCAAGGCACATTCACGACATGGAACAAAATGTTGAAAATCAACTCGCACAACCATTGCAAAATAGTTATTATGCGATTCAAGTTGATGAATCAACAGATATTAGTGGATTGCCGAATTTACTTGGATTTGTTAGATATGCGCATGAAAATATTTCTGAAGAAGATTTTCTGTTGTGCAAGACCTTGGAGTCTACGACAAAAGGAGAAGATATTTTCAACACCATCAATGCATTTTTTGAAAAGCATGAAATAGATTGGGCAAAGTGTGTTGGTATATCGACTGATGGTGCAAAGGCCATGGCAGGAAGGATATCTGGACTAATTGCCAGGATTAAAAATGTTGCTCCTGAGGTCAAAAGTACGCATTGTGCATTGCACAGAGAAGCATTGGACGTGCTTTTATGTAATTTATTATTTTTACGACCTCTGACAGTGCTGTTTGTCAATCATTAGGCATTTTCTTGCATGTCGCACGCGCTTCACAGCCATCCAGTCGCCATTACATAAATCTTGTCGCGAACCCCCTACCATCAAATCCCGAACCCCTAGGGGTTCGCGAACCTCACTTTGGGAAACCCTGATGTAAGGTATTAAAAATATTATATAGATTAATAATTCGGTAGGTTTTTTTTCTTATAAAACTATGTAGGGCTATGTGATAACATGTAAATCCTTGCAATTTAATAGGAGACCTGGCTGAGGTCATATGTATGACTTGCACTTACAAATTTAGGTACATATTAAAAAGTTGTTGAAATGAAAAAACCAATCAAAATTCAGCATCCAAATTTAAAAACCCAAAATCAGTAACAAAATATAAAATAGAGCTTTTCGAGCTTGAACTCGCGTAATTTTCTTTTGTTAGACGAAAAGTCAAATAGAATAAAACGCATGGAAAACATATTCAATTTTATTTGAGGTTTGTTATAACCTAGTTCTACTCTGTATGATGTCATATTGATGACATCATTAGTCATTGATTCAAAGAGACGATAAAAATTGACAATTCAGAAGAACCAAAGGACACCCTTTTGCTGTGCGCGAACTAGGTGATGTTGTTCCATATAATTTTGGTAGTCTTGGTCATAGTTACGTAACTGTAATGCTATGGATAACTTTTTTTTTGTTTCAGTTATTGCTGTCCAGCTTCTTGAAACGGTGGAGATACTCGTTGAAACACCCGTGCCCCGTGAGGGCTTGGGTTAGATGGAACGAAACATCAATGGTTTCTGGCGACCTATGGCTTGATGTTGGGGATGAATCGCCTTGTCCAACTTCCAGTTTCCACCACTAACCATCTTCTTTGCCACTCCTCGAGAGTGTCTTTGTGATGTTCCACATCTCTGGTCCCACTACCGACCCCTGCGGAATGCCGCTGGTTACCTCGATCGTGCCGTCCGCTAGCTGTAGCCACCTGTCTTCCAGGTAACTGGCACTGACGTTGAAGGTATCCGGATCGATTTGCCTTTCTCTCAGCTCATTGAGAATTGATTTAAAAAAACATAGAAGAACCATCGTCCACATGTATGATTGCGATATTGCTGTGTGAGGCCGAATGTCGAACAATTATGGTCTCCTAGCTTGGAGATCAATGCAGCCGATAGGCCTACAACAATTTTCTGGTTCTGAAGATGCTCGATGTTATAAATTTGTTTATTGATTGAGTCAGGTGCAATATCCACAAAAAAACATTGGTATAGGTGTTTTGATGACTTCGTGACAAATATGGACAATATTTTTCACTTTGTGACCATAATATTCTTCAATTTCTGCTTTTAAGTCATTCTTGTCTTTGGTTACATGGAATAGCAACTAGAAAGCTTCTATCCTATTTTAATTGATAAGTCAAAGTTTTTTTTACCAAAGTTTAGATAATTCAAGTGAAAGTTTACTTCTTTTGTTTTTAATAACTCGGTAATTTTTGAATAATTGCTGCTTCTGTAGATTCAATTTTAATCTTTTTTTTCTCAGTAAATTTAGCAGGTAGTTGTTTTTGACATCATCAAGTATTGTTTTTAAATTTATATTTCCCGTACATTTCGTATAAATATTGGTGATGGTTTTACGTGTTTTCCAACCTCTCGTAGGTACTTACGTCCATTACTTACGACCCATTTGCCTGTTGGACCACGTCGGCAAGGTCTTCGAGAGGCTAATACTTCGAAGACTCCAGCAGGAGATAGAGAGATCGAGGGGTCTCGCCGACGCGAAGTTCGGATTTCGGAAGGGGAGGTCCACCGTAGATGCGGTGGACGGAATAGTCAAACACATCGTATCGGCGAGAGAGGGTACCCGGAGAACGAGGAAATTCGCGGCCCTGGTTACCCTCGATGTAAAGAACGCATTCAACTCGGCGAGATGGGATGTGATCCTTACGGAACTGGAGAGAAGAGGCATCTCTACCTGCCTTCTAAATATCATCGCGGCGTATTTTAACAGGAGAGAAATAATAATAGAGGAAGATCTATGGCAAAGTACCGTACAAGTGTATAGCGGCGTCCCACATGGATCGGTGCTCGGCCCTCTTCTCTGGAACGTCAAGAATGACGGAATCCTTCGTATCCCCACACCACCCGGGGTATTGATCACCGGCTTCGCAGACGACCTCTCCATAGTAGCAGAAGCCCGCACGGAGAGCGAAGTGGAGGACCTAGTAAATGATGCGGTGTCAAACATCTGCGCCTGGATGACCGCGAGAGGCCTTACGATAGTTCCGGAGAAGACAGAGGCGGTCATGGTGTCGGGAAGAAGGAAGATGAGACCTGTCCACTTCCTGATAAACGGAATCGTGGTGCCGACGGGTAGGTTCCCGTTCACTGGACCGACTTTCAACCGACCGCCTTTCAACCGACCGACTTTTAACGGACCGACTTTCAACCGACCGACTTTTAACGGACCGACTATTTTTTCGACCGACTATCGATACTACCCGAAGCATTCACTACAAGAATGATTTCCAATTCGACTATTTGTCACATCATATAGTTTAATTTTACAGCCATGACAACTGTGAGATGTCTAGGAATCCTTCGGGAAATCTGGCCTCAATCGTTTATCTTTCTTATTAAGCAATAATAAACGATTGAGATCAGGTCTCCGTATGGATTCCTTGTCACCTCTCGTCAGGGCTGCCCACGGTTGAGGTCACCTAGACTTCCCAGACACCTGTCGCTATGGCATCTCCACGAAAACCAAACCAACAGAGTTATGGATCTGCCAAGGTTAGAAACCCCCCCCCCAACGACGCTTTAACCAAAAACTCACGATATTGCTTAATAAGAAAGATAAACGATTGAGACCAGGTTTCCCGAAGAATTCCTAGACACCTCACAGTTGTCATGGCTGTAAAATGAAACTATATGATGTGACAAATAGTCGAATTAGAAATCATTCTTGTAGTGAATGCTTCGGGTAGTATCGATAGTCGGTCGAAAAAATAGTCGGTCCGTTAAAAGTCGGTCGGTTGAAAGTCGGGGTCCGTTGAAAGTCGGTCAAAAAAATAGTCGGTCCGTTAAAAGTCGGTCGGTTGAAAGTCGGTCGGTTGAAAGTCGGTCGGTTGAAAGTCGGTCCGTTGAAAGTCGGTCGGTTGAAAGTCGGTCGGTTCAAGCTGAGTCGGTCGGTTGAAAGTCGGTCCAGTGGACGGTCACGCATTTACCTTTACAGAAAAGTTTTTATTTTTAAATTTAGACCACTGTGGATGAAGTTACAGTCGTTTTTCTATAAGTCTGTACACCAACTCTTTGAAGGACCAAAACAAAGAAACGAATGGCTTCTTGGGTAAATCCTTAAATTTGTATTTTTTCTATTTCTTACTAAGATGGTGTGTACCAAGTTTCGTCAAGTTTGGTGGGGGTCGAGTCAATTTATCCTATTTTTTGTCGATTTGAGATGGAATAACTCTAAAATAAAATAAAATAAAATTTTAAAACAATCAAATTTTTCAAACTGACCTTGATCACCAAATTTTTTTTTAGATTTTCCAGAAATCCCTTCACAATTTTAAATTGAAACTCTGACACAATGTTCAGAACTGGCACAATGCACCGAAACAAAAAAATTGATTGTTACAAAACTGGGGGGCTAGAGTAAAAAAACAGTTTTTTCTGTTCTTAGTGGAAATTAAGAACGGAAAATTTATTTAAAAACCAGTACAACTTTGGCACAACCTAGCACAACAATTTAAATTTTAAAATTCAAAAATGGAAAGCCAACTTCATGGATGTCTCGTGCCTCTTATTTGTTAGATGATTCATCAAGATTTTGTAGTGCTTGAAAACGATTTGTTAAAATAATTTGTTCATTTTGTATTTTATTCAAATGGTCGTTTAATTTTCTTTGATTAACATTTTGTTGGTTAATTTGTAATCTGCGTCGGTTGTACTTTCTTGGGTTTGGTTTATGCCACTTGTTATCTTCTTTAGAATTCGCATCTTCATCGATACCCGCTCGTTTATCAGTTGGCATTACTTCGTTTGATCGCAACACGTTAAAGACACAAGACAATAATCACGGTAGCAACTGTGTAAGCTTTTTAAATATTTTTACAATCGCCACTGTTTAATAACTAACACTCCGAACACTCTCTCAGTATTTATATATACAAAGCTAGGGTTGATTTAATTAGCAAACGAAAACAACGGTATAAGTGGTACAATATTTCAATGGTACCTAATACGAGTATATCCAGCAGGTACCTGCAATCTCGAAACTCAGGTTCAATGGTACAAATGGATGTTTAATTTCAATAAAATAATTTTGGAACAATTGAACTGACTGAAGCATAGGTGGTACAAGATATTACTAAATTAGGTAAAGCTGATAATAATAAAAATAGTAATAATAATTCCGCATTAACAATGAAACAATGTAGGTACAAAAGAAAAAAACATAAATATAAAATAATAAATAATGATAACAGAAAATAATCTGTATCTAGGAGTAACATGTTATACGTAATATCAAAGTTTTTGGCCCAGTATAGGAAATGGTTCAATGGTACCTATATCCAACAGGCACCTGTAATCTCGATACTCGTGTTAAATGGTACAAATGGATGTTTAATTTCAATAAAATGATTTTGATAACAATGAAACAATGTACCAAAGGAAATAACATAAATGTAAAATAATAAATAATGATAACAGAAAACGATATGTACCTAGAAGTACCATGTTAAAAATAGTATTTAAGGAAAGTACGAATCGCAATTATTCAGTATGCAGTATAGAGATCACTGTGCGACACAAAGAATTAATAATCGAGCTTTAATTCGATATTGATTTGATTTTAAACTTTAGTTGAAGAATATTAGTGCAAAAGTGTGTTTTGATAATTTATAAACAAGATAAAATAGTTACGTTTTAAGTTTGGTGTAGAAATAGAAGTACGTATATCAACGTTCAGACCTAAAATTCAAAAATTTCATAAAGGTACTTAAGTATGTATGTTCTCTAAATAAACTACAAGTGTAACTACATGTAAGTAGTATTCTCGAATTTTTATCTCCATATCCCAGGATAATACTTCTAGCACTGACTTATACTAAATTTTGTGTATTTTAGTTCGAAAGTGTTCTTCCATAGATTTTAGTTATACTAATAATATTCTGAAAACCTATGTACACAATTAATTAATAGGAAATCGCATAAAAATAAAATAATACAGAAGTTTAAATTAAAACAATATATATTAAGTATTGTAGTAATAAAAATATTATCTTAATTTAAAGTTTCACAAATATTTTTAGAATAATTTTTTCGGTAGTAAAAAAACCCATAATGCAATTACTTTTACATTTTTAGTTATAGGTGTCCGATCCTCGAACGATTTTGATAAAGTTTGTATTTTATCTAAAACTGAAACTTTTAACTATATGTGTTCTAAAATGTAACGTGATTATACTAGATGGTAAAGACATCTATGATAGAGTACAGAATCAGTTCTTTACATTAGCCCTTATTTTTATAGGGGTGAGAAATAAAGTATCCTCCCCGACTCTATCTTCGTTTATTGCGGTGTACTCTTATCAGCATCGCACTTATGGTAAAATATTTTATAAGTAAATTAAATTTGTTCATAAATCAATGTATAAATCCTTTTGATTTAAAACTACAACCGTTGAAAAAAATTTAAAGTGCGACATACACCAAATTGTTAAAAATTTCTTTTTTTATTAGTACCAGCCAAAAGCCCTCAAGTTTTAATCGCGAATATCACTTTTTTTAAAATGTCTAAAGTAATTTTCACCATCTTTGCAAAAATCATTGTATTAGCTATACTCGGCATATTTTTTTATAGATTACTAACTTATAAATTCTTCATGTTACATACAGACTCAACAATATCTATTTGTTATAGAATAGATACATTCAAAAAAATAAATTATTAGAATCGTAATAAAAAACTGTTTATATTGTAATTTAAATAACTTTATAAATTCAGTCGTCATTTCTGATATAAACTGAAAAAGTTTACTTACTTATACTAAATCTTGTATATTTTAGTTCGAAAGTGTTCTTCCATTGATTTTGGTTATACTAAAAATATACTGGTATGGTTTTCATTGTGAAAAGTCGTTTTAAAAAATTAAGTTTTACTTGTCTCCTTTTAATTTAAACCTGAAATGGCTAAAAAAATTATAAATTGCGATTTTTACCACATTGTTAAAAATCTACTTTTTAGTAGTACCAGCCATAGGCCCTCGAGTTTTAATTCAACATCTTTTTGAAATGTCCCCAATAATTTTTGCTATCGTCGGTAAAATCGTTGTGTTATCATAATTTAGTTATGCAAACTAAATACGATTATAAGTTTAAGGTAGTCAAATGCATTTTTATTTTAAAAATTAAATATTTTCAAAAATCAGTTTTTACTCGTCTCATTTTGAAAAAAAATTAACTAGCGACATTTACCACATTGTTAAAAATTAATGTTTGTACTAGTTCCAGCCATAGGCCCAAGAGTTTTAATCGAACATTTTTTTGAAATGTCCCCAATAATTTTCGGTAATATCGGAAAAATCGTTGTACAAACATAATTCAATTATAATTATGTAGGGGTAAATACTATTAAGTTTTAGGTAGTGAAATGCATTTTCATTTTAAAAATTAATTGTTTTCGTAAATCAATACTCAACTCCTTTTGATTTAAAAATAAAACGGTTAAAAAATTTTAAAAGTGCGCCATTTACCACATTGTTAAAAATTTATTTTTTTACTAGTGCCAGCCATAGTAGGTCAGTCGACAAGTGTTTTATTGCGTAAAGAAATGGAGGCAAGCTGGAATAAATTTTATTTGCCAATTTTGCACCCTCTTGTGACCCCGATTTCGCCGCCACAGAGGAAAAACCACGCGAAGAATACTACTCTTACGAATATTCGTGAATATCTCTGTTTCAGTGCATTTTAGAGCAAAATGTAAAGTTATTAAAAGTAAAGTACACTAAAATTTCTAGAGAAAAGCTAACGTTTTTTTGTAAATCGAACGGTTACGGAATTACAACCATCAGAACTTATGGTATGTCTTCAAAATTCTTTATTTGTTAATGCCATTAATGGATATTCCGGAGATCCGAAAATATGTCTAACGCATGTCTTTAAACCATTTTAACCAATTAATATTTATATCAACCATAATCCTCCTCAAACCGGAAAGTTCCGACCCATCACATATAACGCGTCTGCCTATTATTAGTAGTATATATTCTCAAAAGAGGTGCAAATTAGGGCACTCCTAGAGGTAAAATTATATTGCAGAATCATAAATGTTAATGTTATTGAAGAGAAGTTGAGTTCCTATGCCTAAACCGGATTAAACATTAACCATAACCCAGCATTGGCAAATATGCAGTCTAAATTCAGTAGTCCCATGAGTTTATTAGTTGTCATTTCTATAAAATACCATCCTAAGGCAAAAATTATGAAACGATTATTTTACTGCATTTAGTTTGTAAGGAGCTATTTTTGCGTAAAAAAGTGGGGGTAAGCTGGAATAAATTTTATTCTCTTTATTAGGATCTCTAAAAAGATATGCTCATTTTGCACGCTCTAGCGACCCCAGATATCGCCTCCACAGAGGAAAAACCACCCGAGGAATGACATTTTTAAATTTTCGTGAATATCTCGGTTGCAGTGCACCTTATTTTGCTGTAAAGTGCACTGAAACCGAGATATTCACGAATATTAGTAAAAATATCATTCTTTGCGTTGTTTTTCTTCTCTGTTGGCGAAATCAGGGATCGCGCTTAAGGGTGCAAAATTAGTATATCCTTTTACAGGCCCTAATAAAGAGAATAAAATTTATTCCAGCTTATTGTCCCCATTTTTTACGCAAAAATAGTTCCTTACAAGCTAAATGCAGTAAAATAATTGTTCCGTATTAGTTGCCTAATGATGGCATTTTATAGAAATTATGCCTGATAAGTTCATGGGACTACTGAATTTACACTGCCAATGTTATGCCAATGTTAATGTTATGGGTAATGTTTAATCCCGGAACTCAATTTCGCTTCAATAACATTAACATTTATAATTCTGCAATATAATTTTACCTCTAGGAGTGCCCTAATTCGCACCTCTTTTGAGAATACACTAATAATAGCCAGACCTGTTATATGTGATGGGTCGGAATTTTCTGATTCCTCCGTGTCTCGCGCCCTGCACTTCTTTTCGTAGTCACTCGCTACCTATCCCTTGTAGATATATTGGGGAGGATCATTATTATTATTAAAGCTGTTACATTCCAGAAAGAATATCGCTACCTCGTTTCCGAGATTTACAAATCCGTTTATTGGGGTGGATTGGTCCCCACGTTACAAATATTTTTGATTGCACTGTATTCTAATTTTCATCTCTTTCTTGTATTTTTCCTGCGCGTTTAATCTCTTCCTGTCACTTCTAAAGTCATGGGTGGTTTGCTGCCCTTCCCACGATGTCTCTCCACTTCTGTCTATCGTGGATTTTCCCCTTCCAGTCAACGATCCTCATTTCTCTCAGATCCCGCGCCACCTGATCCCATCATCCGATTCTTGGTCTTCCTCGAGGCCTGTTTTCACCGGGTTTCCACATCGTTATTGCTTTTATTACCGCCGTGTCTTTGGATCTCATGACGTGTCCCATCCATCTGTTTCTCTGCGATTTTATGTGTATGACGATGTCTTCTTCGTTTATTAACCTTTCAATTTCAAAGTTCATTAATGTTCTCTGCTCTCCGTCAACCTCCCTCTTTGGCCCCAGCAAGCTTCTCATAACCCTTCGTTCAAAAACTCTAAATTGTTCTTCCTCATCGGCTAACATGCACATTGTTTCCGCCGCATAGGTGACCACCAGTTTTATCATGGTTCTGTATATTTTCATCTTGGTTCTTCAGCTGTTTACTCTTCATCATAGCTTTGTTCGCATAAAACGCTCTGTTGCCAGCGTTTATTCTTCTTTTGTTGTCTTCATCTCTTTCGCCTTCTCTGTGTATTAATACTCCCAAATAACTGAAGCTCTCCACCTCTTCAAAGCTATATTTATGAATGTTAATGCTTCGTCGTATGTTGTATTTATTTCTGTCTTGCTTGGTCTCTATACTTGGTCTTGCTTTTGCTGACTTTCAGTCCCATCGTTGATGTTGCTTTTTCTATTTTTTCAAACATTTCTTTCAACTTTCTTAATGATCTAACCATCAACATGACATCGTCCGCATATACCAGGAGGAGGATCATGGTTGATATAAATATTAATCGGTTAAAATGGTTTAAAGACATTTTTGGATCTGTGGTATATCCATTAATGGCATTAACTAATAAAGAATTTTTTAAGACGTACCAGAAGTTTGGATGGTTGTAACTCCGTAACCGTTCTAGTTGTAATAAAAGCTTTTCTCTAGAAAATATAGTGTACTTTACTTTCACTGTATTCACATTTTGATTTAAAGTGAACTGAAACCGCGTTATTCACGAATATTCGTAAGATTATCACTCTTCGCGTGGTTTTTTTTCTGTTGCGGTGAAATCCAGGGTCACTAGAGGGTGCAAAATTAGTACACTTTTCTAGAGGCCGGCGGAAAAATCGTTGTACAAACATAATTTATTTAGTTATACGTAGTAAATACGATTTAGTTTTAGGTACCTGTAGTTGAATGCATTTTCATTTTAAAAATTAAATGTTTTCAAAAATCAATTTTTACTCGTCTTCACATTTGATTTAAAATCGTTTAAAATATTTAAACGTGCGGCATTTACCACATTGTTAAAAATTTATTTTTTTTACTAGCGCCAGCGATAAGCCCTCGAGTTTTAATCGAAATTTTTTTGAAATATCCCCAATAATTTTCTCTATCATCGGAAAAACCGTTATATTATCATAATTTAGTTATACCTACTGAATACGATTAAGGTTAGGGTAGTTAAATGCATTTTCATTTTAAAAATTAAATGTTTTCAAAAATGATTTTTTTCTAGTCCCCTTGGGATTTAAAGCTGTAATGGTTTGAAAAAATTTTAACTTGCGACATTTACCAGATTGTTAAAAATTATAATTTTGTAGTAGTGCCAGCCATATTAGGCCCAAATTGTTTTCTGTTTTTGTTTTATGAAATTTTGTTAAAAAAAATTTAAATACTTTTTTTCAGTTTTAAAAATGCATTTTTTCAAAAATTAATACAGAAATAAAATTTTGAGTACTTATATGTTTTTTCGGTAATATTATGGAAAAAACCCATAAAGAAATTTCTTTTACACTTTTAATTAGGTGTCCGATCCTCGAACGATTTTGATAAATTTTTTATTTTAACTAAAACTTAAACTTTTATCTGTGTTCTAAAATGCAACGTGATTATATAGATGGTAAAGACATCTATGATAGAAAACAGAAACAGTTGTTTACTTAGCCCTTATTTTTATTGGGGTGAGAAATAAGGTAGGTACCCTCTCCAACTTTATATACCTATAGCTATAACACTTCGTTTATTGCGGTGTAGTCTTATCAGCATCGCTAATATGGTAAAATAGAGTAATTTAATTGGAGAATTGCATAGTTATGCAGACTACATAATTTAGTTATAGAGGTAACTACTAAATACCATTATTACTACGTTTTAGGTAGTAAATTTATTTTCATTTTAAAAATTAACTGTTTTCAAAAATAAATTTTTACTCGTCTCCTTTTGATTTAAAACTGAAATGATTAAAAACAGTTTAATGAATTGTTAAAACTTAATTTTTTTACTAGTGCCATGGGCCCTCGAGTTTTAATCGAAAATCGTACTTTTTTTGAAATGTCCCAAATAATTTTGGCTATCGTCGGAAAAATCGTTCTATTATCATAATTCAGTTATATAGGTAACTACTAAATACCATTAAGTTTCAGGTAATAGTTAAATGAATTTTCATTTTTAAAATTAAATGTTTTCAAAAAGCAATTTTTACTTGTCGCCTTTTAATTTAAAACTGAAATGGTTGAAAAAATTTTAACATGCGACATTTACCACATATAGTTAAAAATTAATTTTTTTTACCGGTGCCAGCCATAGGGTCCTCAAGTTTTAATCGAGAATAATACCTTTTTCAAAATGTCTAAAATAATTTTCGCTATCGTCGGAAAAATCGTTGTAGGTATTATTTTATACTCGGTAGTTTTTTTTATAAATTCTACATGTTGTATACAGACTCAACAATATGTATTTGTTATTGAGTAGATACAATCAAATGATTAAAATAAATTATTAGAATCGTAATAAAAATTTATATCTATTGTATTTTTACTAACTTGATAAATTTAGTCGTCATTTCTGATATAAAGTGTGAAAATTTTTAAAAGGTAATAATTTTATGCTCAATATACTCCAGAAATTGCAAAAACATTATATATTTTGTTTATAATATGCATATTTCCTGGATTATTTTTTATTTTTAAGGTACCTAAATATTAGATTTAATCATTTTGCGAGCTTGGCTAAGAATGTTGGCTTGTTATCCTATTTAGTGATAAAGTGAAAAAATGATAAAGCGAAATATTTTAAAGAATAATAGTTTTATTCATAAGATACCCATCAGCAATTGGAATCACATCGTAAATTTTGTTTATAATTTGATTATTTCATAATTATTTTTTATTTTTAAACTATATATTAGAGTAATCAATTTGTAAGCTTGGGTAAGAATGTTAAAGGATTGAATCCTATTTCTGTATAATTTTAAAATATGTCCTTATTTTTTATACTTGGCTATTAATTTTTGTTTTATGATTTTGGTTTTGTGTTTTGTTTTATGAAATTTTGTTAAAAATTAGATACCTTTAAGAAAAATTTTAAATACTTTTTCCGTTTTAAAAATTAATTTTCTCAAAAATTAATACGGAAATAAAATCGTCATGTGAATGCGGACAAAACCTAAGTCACAGTTTCTTGATTTTCATTTTATTACAGAAAATTATAGAGATGTGCAGAAAAATCCCAAGTCGAAAATCCTTATAACATTTTATAATAATTTTGGACTTAGGATTTTTCTGCATTGTAAAACAATTCCCAAACTATAATTTTCTGTAATAAAATATTTTTTTTTTTTTTATTTTTTATTGACTTCAATTTGTATAAAAAATTTGGACTTAGGTTTTTCTGCATTCACATGACGAAATTATAGAATCGTTTAATAGTTTTTTGATGACTTGTCAAATAAAGCTGTGATAGTTAATGAAATAGTTCAAAATCGCATTTGTATGCGACTTACAATAATTAATTAGTGTAATGTAAGTTAGTTTTGTGATTTATATGGGTACAGAATGCATAGTTGCATAAAGGAATAGGAAAGTAAACATGATCCGTATATGAAAATTGTAGTGGACAGGCAGTCAGAGGTGAGGTGTTTACTTGTTCCTAGTTCATAAGGGCAATATTTTTGCTTCTGGTTTTAAATAAGACACGCCCATTGTTTGCGGCTATTGGTTGACGATTTAAAACTTGTGTTATCCTCGGAAAGCACGTTGTTCGGTCCGGTACTTTCCGGGTTTGGCGGGTTGTGCGGGGGAACTCCGGGTATACAGCGTACAATTTCCAACTTGCGGCTTACGTGCGTTGAGTAGACAAGCTTCAATTTCTGCTCGACTCTTGTAGCGTTCGGTTGGGTAGTTCGAAGCTCCCGGAATACGAAATTTATACGCGCTAAGTGTCACCGTGCGACAGTGTTGTTTATTTTTTTACTTCACGATGGCGATTCCAGTTATTATAGATCACGATACGGATTATGAAGAAGTTATACTTCAACAATTGTTTGCTGATTTGTGGTTTACACTTCAACAAATTGAATTTATACAACGTTCACGCCAAAACTCCACTCAAAATCCAACAAGGGGTAAGTTCCAAAAAAATTTTTAATTTACTTTTCCTCCCAAAATTCGAATGAACATTTAAAATGTTGTGATTTAAACTGTTCGTACGATAAAACTAGGGTGATCAAATAATTTTAAAAAAAAATTATTAGATCGAAAATTTTGCGGTGGTGAACTTGATACTAAGGACCTGTTGCTTAGGGATCGTGCAGCCCGCTCAGGGGTTCATGGTCGGCCGCGAGACGCTTGTTTAGTTCAACTACTTTACGTTGTTTTATGCAGCATCCACATGATCACAAACTGGACAAGTTCGAACATGTTTACGTTATTCTACAATCGGGCGCTTAATTTCCAATCACGAATAATTTTATACTTCGTCAACCGCGAATTTATTCAAATCTTAAAGAAAGTGATTAGTGGGATCTCCATAAAATTTTGCAACATTTTTAGTTGATCAAAAATTCTCATCACTCATGGAAAAAACAACAGTGACCATGAAGTGTTGAACTCTTTATTTCCTTAAACGTATTTTTTAACTTTGAAATTATTGAGATGTGTTTATCTTGCAATGATCATTTCTTCCGGTTGCGGTTTTTAGGTCATACACCGCAATACGCACCAGTTAACTTTTCACTCTTTTTTATTTCTAAGTCTCTTCGTCAAAAAAATTTTAATCACTCTCATAATTTATACTTTAACGCGAAAATTACCTTAAATTGAAAAATTACAAGGAACTGATGCAGAAGTCGGTCAAATAATTTTTAGTAAAATTTCAAACAACAAAATGATTTTCGGACTTAGAAAATTTTGTACTTGTAATAATTTTTCAAAAAAATTTATTATTTTCGGACATGGTAAAATAAACATCCAAGTGTAGCTAAATTATCGGAAATATCGGCCCGAAATACAAGTAGAAAATTTTGTACTTCAATAATTTTTCAAACAAAATTTATTATTTTCGGACATGGTAAAATAAACATCCAAGTGTAGCTAAATTATCAGAAGTATCGGCCCGAAATACGAGTAGAAAATTTTGTAATACTTTAATAATTTTTCAAACAAAATTTATTATTTTCGGACATAGTGAAATCAACATAGTGCGGCTAAATTATCAGAAATACCGGCCCGAAATATGAGTGTCCATTCTAAGTGTCTTCAAAAAATTTTCCAATACGAATTTGAGAAAAAATAATTCCATCGGTAAATAAAAATTTCGCAAAAATTCAACTCGCTTATTTATTTGTACTAATTTAATTTAAAACAAATTAAATCACAATTTTCTCTAAATTGTTTTAATTAATAGGAAAAATTAGAAAACTACCCTAAATTAATTTTGGCAAAAGAAAATTGTACATATTAGCAATTCTAAGTATATTATAATTTAAAATTAAATATAAAATATGAAAAAGCGTGACGATGTTTATCTAATGCCGAGGGCTAATCCACGCGACGCCTGGCGCGCCAATTCATACCCTTGTAGGATGGCTTGTTTTTGTTTTATATGTTGAAAATGATATTTTATTGTGGCAATAAAATGTTTAAAAATAATTTTAATATTTTTTTAATTGTTTCAAGTCGGGATTTTAAATGGCAATTTTTTTGTTATTATGTAATTTATGAATATTTTAAATTTACACTATGAATTTGGATAATTGCGTTTGTAAAACGTATTGATTTACCTTTTATTTAAATTATCGATGTCTCGGACCGTAAAAATATATATAGATAACCAACCAGTTTTGGTGACAACGAGACTATTGGCGCCACGAGGTGTCTCTTTATACCTAACTTAATTTCTCTTATTTTAGTGACAAGTTAATAGTAGAGAGACCACAATTTCTTTTTTTTTTCAAGGTTAGCAATTAATTTGCACTAAATTATAATTTGTTGTTCGAAATTTATATTTTGGGGAAAATCACTTCCTATTTAGGTTTAAAGATATTAGCTAGTAGGAAGTCTCCAGTACCTACAACATTTCTTTGCCCGCGTATTAATTAGTTCTTTTTCTTTTACAGTTAATGCAACTCTACCAGTTACTCATACTTATCGACGTTGCAGCCAAGAAACTGGAGAAAGATCGGAAAACGATCGCACAAACCCCGAATTAGTGAATTTGCAAGTAGCACTTTCTTTTGGTTCCACATTTCAAGGAGAACAACGGCGACGTTTTCGACCAGTAGGATCAGAAGCAGCAGCCGCTTGTGAAGACACCAAACTAGTAAAAGTGTCAATCTCAGTCGAGGTCACAGACTATAATAGAGCACAGGTTGGTGTGATTTAATTTTAATTAGTATATTCCTTTAGGTAACGAAACCGAGGTATCAGTTTTTGACTGGGTTCAAACTTTTTTTTTTAAATCTGTAAATTTTATTATTGCGTATAAGTTCTCTTTACATTATAATGTCGTCATTACTAAAGCGATTGTATTTTACTGCAGTTAGCGACCTTCGTTTACCGCTTAATAGATAATTAAAATACAATTATATTTACTCAATTGTTTATATTATACGTTCAGGGACTTTCTTTGTTGAAAACTGATATCATCTTATAAATTTCCAATTTGCTACACTTAAAAGTAAAAACATATTAATTTACGTTTTTCCCGACAAATTTTTGATTTGTGTTTTTTATTGCAGCAGGAAAATACTTTGAAGTCTAAATCGGAAGAGACCCGTAAATCAAAGAGTTCATTTTCCAAATTGGTTCCATCAACGCCGCTGCGTTACTCCTTGTGGACTGCAGTTCTTTGTGTGGTAGGGTGGTATTTATTACATTATACTAATATATAAGTTTGCAGTATTGCAAACTTGTAATGTTCACCACTAATTCATCCAAAGCTGTAGTGATTTCTAAGGTAATTTCCTGTAAAGAAATCCAGTGATTTTGCTTGTTTATACCTATTATTAGAAGTAGTATTATTCTCGTTGCTATATTATATTATTTTTCGTTTTGTTTATATATTTTCGGTGTGTTTCATTTTATATTTGTAAATATGAGTGTGTTTTTAGGATAACGTTTATGCATAGGATTTTTAGTTGCGCTTAAGAGTTGGTATACAGCCTTTAGGGTCGGTTGTACAACAGAGGTTCAACCTCGAGTAAGGGTTAACCTAGGGTGTTTTGGTGTATCAACCAATCGAATAACAGAAATCCCTGGGTTAACTCTTACTCGAGGATTAACCTCTGTTATACAGCCGGCCCTTTGGGCCGGCTGTATAACAGAGGTTAATCCTCGAGTAAGAGTTAACCCAGGGATTTTTACTGTATCACCCAATGAAATGGCAGAGAAATCCCTGGGTTAACCCTTACTCGAGGTTGAACCTCTGTTATACAACCGGCCCTAGGTGTTGTAATTATTGTCGGTTCCCAAAGAGAACAATTGATCTCATTCAGAAAGTGCGATATGGAGCGATTTCTGTTCGCTTTTGTCGCAATTCTCAGGTATTTTATATTTAGAATAATTTCAAGTTTATTTTTTGCTTTTCATTTTTTTTAGATATAGTTTTTTTTTCTTTTTTTATTTTTCTAAAGTTGGATTCAGTATAGCCAAAGATTGAATCGTGCCAAGCAGGTGGGCGGGACATCGTCCCTTGTTCGCTTTCGCTACCATGAGTCTGACTTAGTATTTTGTACATTATTCAGGCGCAGTTTTTGACTGCCCTTAAAAGGTTTTCACATGATCTCTGCTAGTTAGATTAGTGCGGTGCGGCGAAAGCTGGACGCGTGCCGATCAGCCCGCACCTGATTTAGTTTTAACTTGTATAATCTTCGCCGTCAGTTGTGTTCATATTTGTGCTGGCTCGTGTTCCCTAAAAAACCCTTTATGGGTTTTAGACAATCTCCGTCAGGATGGACGCCCACACTGTATTTATAACTCGTTGGCCACAACTTCGCGTGTTAATAGCTTAATGTTTAATTTTTTACATACATATATAGGAACATATTATATAAATATATATTATATAAATAAAATATAGATCGCTAATATTTTTAAAAATTTTAAAGCAATTAAGTAGTTTAGTATATTTTAAGTAATTAAGTAAAGCTGCAGTCTGTGGATCGCTCTTCAAAGCGTATCTGTGATTTGTCCAAATGGCAATTTATCCTGTTGCAACTGATCTCTGAATACATTTCAACAAAATGTTTTCGTTTGTAACTGTAATTTATACCCTAGTCCAGTATAGTCGTTTTATTTTAGGGTTGACTAGCGGTTTCTAATTTTTTTAAAATATTGTGCTTATTATTGTGTTGTTTGTGTATTATTAACTTTATAAACTGAATATGCCATACGACGTGTAACTAACTGTACGATGTTAACTTTTATAATTTTTTTATTTTGTATGTTGTACATTCTTACCTGAGCTGCTGGACCAAGGGCCGGGCCTGCTGCAGGTTTCGGCCCATCCGTGATATGCCCTAGGCAGACCAATAACATTAACCACTTGTTTTAAGGTTGCTTAATGTGCATATTATTTAAAATGTAAATGTCAATACATTTTTATACTTACATGTTTATAAACTTATATAATATATAATAACAATTATTATTATATTTTTGTGACGTATGGAATATTGTAGCATTGGTGTGTTGATTTTTCGCCATACTCACGTCTGTTCTACCGGATAGTTTTTGATTGTAAACTTTTTCACTTTTATAATAGTTACTTGATTTTTGAATTAAATGTAAACATGCCGAATTGTATCTATGTCTTTTTTTATCCCATCCACTATCCATCCATCCATCATTCAGTTATTACTACGTCAAATAACTTCTGAAGACGAAACCATCAAAATATTTCTAATTTGTTATAAGTTGATTGATGGCGTTTTTATTATAATTTTTCAAGTTTCGCTTAAGTTAATGAAGGTAATTTACAATTACACTTTCAAATAATTAAGTAAAAATACAAGCTCCTACTATTAAACTACCTAAATAAGTGAAGTAAAGGATCGCACTCTACATGGGATCTTTCGCCAATTTACGAATGTGCATAATAGTTCATCCCCAACTCGACAAAAGTTTCAATCTCTAAAACGAATTTTGACTGAAAAACATCTTCCCACTCTAAGCGTTACTCAAAAAACGTCAGAACGTCAAGTTCAAATTTGTTTCAATTAGAAGTTATCAGGAGAGCTGACCCTGACAAAAAGCATAAAATTGTTCATGAAATAAGCATGGCGTCTACCCCAACCCTAATGTAGGTACATAGGTACCGAATGGAAAACTACTTACTTTTCAATAAGTCACAGCAACGAAAATTTTAACAAGAATCTGCAGTATTTTGAATTGGAAGACTCTCATTCCTTGCCTTTGCCTGTTGGAATTGCATCATTGCAATAATTACAAGTTGGACCATCATGGCGCATTAATAAGTATTTGGGTCCAGCCATGCTCCAAAACAGGCCATTATAAGCAGTACCTACAAAACATTTAGAACAACATTTTTATTGCCATTATTTTTTTTAACATAAAATTATGTTTATACTAGTTTTTAACCTAAATCATTTAATTTGCCATTTTAAAACAACTCTTAAGTTTTTAATATCATCAGGCTTGAACCGAAACAGAAGCATAGCTGTCGAGGAAGGTCGGAAAAATCACGGAGATGGGAAAATACATTTTTTCGGGTATTCGAAAAACAAAATACAAGATAGCTTTGAATTATGCATTTGAAATTCAAAATATGAGAATATCTTGAATCCAAAAAATAAAAACTTTTGTTGGTTTTTTTAAAGTATTTTTCAAATTTTCTCGTTTTTAGTGCACTGTACGACAAAAATATATTGGTTAAGAGGTTTTACGTGAATTACAAAGAAAAAGTTGTCTTGGCTGTACCAACAGTTTTAGTTAAAAAAACGCCCACTAGAAAAGAACTTTTTTGTGGGAATAATAAACTGCGCAAATGAAGTTCTCTGCAGTTTTTAATTCGTAGGAATTCTCAGGAAAAATGTTTATTACGATATTCAATAATTTTACAATTTTCAGCGAAAGTTAAAAGAAAATTTTGATTTTTTGGAAAGGAAAGTCAAAACTAGTCGGTTTACAATATTAAAAATTTTTTATTATTAATATATAGGTAAATACTTCTATTCGATACTACGAAGTTAGGTTCATTTTGCACCTCAGATGTACTGAAATTGAGTTATTTGCAGAAAGTTAAAAGTATAGCAAATGAAGGCTAAAAAAATGGGTGTAGGTCAGCTCGGCAAATGGTCAGATATTTAATCCGGGTCCAAATTTTCTACCTGGAAATACATAGACCAACTCGGCAAAGTAATAAATTTTGGCTTGGCCAGAACTGTGAGCATCAAAAAACCTACCCTCCGATGCTCCGCATCTCCGGGCGGTTTTTCGTGCTCCGAGCCGCTACGCGGCGGGCGCTAAACATACGAGAGGCGCGACAGATCAAGGAAACCGGGATGTGAGAGACCCTCGAAATAGCATTATTCGGCGCGTTTGCCGAGCTGACCCATAATTAAAACGGCCTCTGGTTTTCATTTGCCCAGTTGACCGGTAGGATTAACCTATCCCTTGTACCTTTTGCCGAGTTGACCTACTCCGAAAAAAATTATCAACTTCGAAAGCTCACAACTAGGGCCCTATATGGGGATTTTATTGAGGGGTATTTTCATTTATCCGTGCAACACCTTTGCGCCGGTGAACAGAAAAAACTCGTCAAAATCTAAGAACCACATTTTTTGAGCAACAATCGAGAAAAAACTAGGTTAATAAGTGGGATGCTGTAGCTCGAAGACTATAGGGACTATAATAATATTTTTATTTTCCTGTTTTTCTCGAATTACTCCTACTTTGGTCTTACTAATAACTACTTATTTTGGACCTAGGCAGCGGCGGCTCGTGGGGTAAAATATTCACAATATATTAGGCCTACAGCTTGTTAAGCATAAATGCAAGCTGGGGGAGGAAATGTTTTATAAAGTAATATACAGGGTCTGCTACTAACCAATACAAAGCTCGAAAGTAGCAATAAAGGCGGCTGTTTAAAAATTAATTCAACTTAAAACCTTCAGGAAGCATTTTTGAAATTTATTTTTTTGACATTAAAACTGTCGTAGCACCAAGACTGTAGATTTTTGTGTGTTCATCATTAAATGCTTTTTCAAGATCCCAAAATTATCTACAAACTATAGTTATTTTCAAGTTAAATTGCTTGGAGTGTGCGTCATGATGGATGGTGCGTCAGCACCGTCTCTAAAAGAACGATTTGGCATTTCGTCAGCGTAGAATTGCTTTGTTCTATATCCATTTTTGGAAAATTTGAGTTAGCAGTTTCGTTGGACAAATAAGAATTTCCTTGTTGTATATCCACATTAAAATAGCCAATAATAAAATCCCAAGTATGATTTTCCAACGTGTGTTTTGTTCTATATCCAGGTTATGCAAAATTTGTTTGTACTTATCCAAACTATTTTCAGGAAACACTTTGAATGCTTTATTAAAGGGCGGTTTTGACTCTGGTTACTAGGCTAAACATACGAGAAGGCGCCACCCATCAAGAAAACCGGGATAAATGAAACCTGGATGTGAGAGAACCTCGAAATAGCATTAAAAAGTATAGTTGCGGTATGAGGCAGTAAACTATTACGTTTCACCCCCAAAAAATCGCGTAAAAACAAAAAATAATCGATGTTACATGTACGAGAGACGAACTGCATCTGCTGGTGCGAAATACTCTAAGTGTTAGGGTCATTAAAACTGCACGGACTGTCAATAAAATGAGCGACGCGCGGGAATCTCGTTAATTTTACCACTGAATCGGGTTCAAATGCGTTTTTTTTCAAAAATTTGGGCCCTTTTTTCGCATAATATTTATATAAATCTACTCTATAAACCTTGTTCTTTAGTGTGTAGCTGAAGAAAATTTGTTTCGAGTGGTCAGAACAACTGCACTGTAGCCTAAGTTTTTGTTAAAAATGTTAATATTAAAAAAATGTTCACATTAAATTGTTTATGTTATGAAAATAAACATTATAAAACGTTTTATTTCTTTTCTAATAAATTTATTGACATCCAGTAGAATGTGAGAAAAAATATTGTTACCCCTCATAATTATCCCTATATTTTGTTTTATATCCAGATAAATTAAACTAAAAAACACAAAATTTCAAATTTTGTTCTATATCCAAATGTAATTAATTTTTTTTTTTTAACTCAATATATTTAGTAATCAATCTACAAGATTACAAGCTTTCAGTTAAAAAAATCATAAATACATGTACAAAGTGTTCCAGTGAACACCTTGCATTTATTACATTAAAACCTGTATGATTATAGACATAATTATTTATTTAGTTGAATCTGTTGGTCAGATCAGCTGGTATGAACCTTTTGAGTCGACGCACTTCATCACTTCGAACAAGCAATTGTTTGGCTGTCACATTGGGGTGCACTTTAAGTCTCTCACGATAGTTTTCACTGAACCTCTTGATTTCTTCCCTAATGGAAGGCATTGGGAAGTCATTTTGGATGACGCTGTTTGGCATGTACCGGGGTGCATCAACAATAACTCGTAGTACCTTGTTCTGGAACCGCTGCAGGATTTCAATATTGGAATTGGCGGCCGTTCCCCATAGTTGGATACCATAAGTCCAAACTGGTTTCAGTATTGACTTATATAAGAGTATTTTGTTGTCATAAGAGAGTTGTGACTTTCTGCCAATGATCCAGTATATCCTGCTCAATTTCAGTCCAAGCTGTTTTCGTTTGGTAAAGATGTGTTTGCGCCAAGTCAATCGCCTATCGAGATGCATACCCAGGTACTTGGCGTCTTCTGCTTGTGGCAACTGGCAGTTGTTTAGTTTTACTGGTGGACAGGTTCCTCTTTTCATTGTAAACGTCACGTGGTTCGATTTCGTTTCATTGGCTTTGATTCGCCATTTTTTAAGCCAATTCTGTATACCGTTCAGACTTAGTTGGAGGTTTTCTGATGCTGTTATTGGATTTGTATGCGACGCTAGTATGGCAGTGTCATCGGCGAAGGTTGCGATGGTAGTTGACCCAGTTTGAGGAAGGTCTGACGTGTACAAGAGGTATAAGACGGGGCCCAATACGCTACCCTGGGGAACTCCTGATTTGATAGGGTATAGGTCGGTGTGTTCATTATTATGTTTGATTAGGAAATGCCTGCAGGATATGTAGGATTTGATAATTTGAAAGTAATGATATGGGAGGTTTTTTTTTATTTTGTACAGCAGCCCATCGTGCCACACCTTGTCAAATGCCTGACTAACATCCAGAAATGCCGCCGAGCAATATCTCTTACCATCGAGATCTCCGTTTATTTTCTTGACTACCCTGTGTATCTGTTCAATAGTTCCATGGGAGTTGCGAAATCCAAATTGGTGATTGGGTATTAATTTGCGGTTATCGATTATGGGCTTTAGGTGTTTAAGCAATAATTTTTCAAAAACCTTGGAGAGCACCGGGAGCAAACTGATTGGTCTGTAGGATTTTATGTCATCTAGTTTTTTCCCAGGCTTGGGTATCATAACAATTTGTGCAACCTTCCATTGGTTTGGGAAGTGACTTGATCTGATAATGGCATTGAAAATTTGAGTAATGGCTGTTAGACATTTTTTGCTTACCTCTTGTAGCACTTTTCCTGTGATCAAATCATATCCGGGAGCCTTTTTTGGATTTATTTCATACAAGATTATCCTTCTTATTTCTTTAACTTTAAATTTTTGTATGAGAAGGTCAATTTGGAATGGAGCACTGAGGTATTCTTGTACTTCTCTTTCTTCCTCTTCTGTAGCCATAGGTGGAAATGGTTGAAATGTGTTAGCCAGGTGCATTCCAAACGCACTAGCTTTTTCTTTATCGTTTCTTGCCCACTGGTTATTTTCGTTTCTGATTGGGGGTATTGTTTGTTGTGGTCGACATAGCGTCTTTGTTGCCTTCCATAGGGAGTAGTCAGAGGCTTCCGAAGCACTCAGGCTTTCCAAATATTTTTTGATTCCTTGATTTTTGTTATCCATTAACATTTCTTGCAGTTCTTTTGTGCATTTATTTAGTTTGGTTTTATCACCTGGGTATCTAGTTTGTTGCCACCGCTTACGGAGTACTCGCTTTTCAATTATTTTTTGTTTTATTGTGGATGGTGTATCTTCTTTTATTTCCCCTTCTTTTGCATCTGGAGTTGCATACCATGCAGCTTGTTGTATGTTGGTTGTCAGTTTGTTTACTGCTTCTTCTATATCTTCTTCGGATTTTAGAGAGATGTTAAGTGATACGAGTTGATCCAATTTATCTCTGAAGATACTCCAATCGGTTTTTCTGCTGTACAGAGTGGGTTGTTTTTCTTTATTTAATATTCTTGAAAATACGTTGACAATTATAGGCGAGTGGTCAGACGAGAGGTCTAGGCAGAATTCGGCTTTTATTTTCTTAACGTCAATGCCTTTTGTAATGCAGAAATCGATTACATCTGGTGTTTTTTGCCTATCGGTAGGCCAATATGTTGGTTCACCAGTTGATACGCATTTTAAGTTATTAGCTTGCATTGATTTATTCAGCTCTCTACCTTTCGACGTTGTTAACCTAGATCCCCATGTATGATGCTTGGCATTATAGTCGCCGCCGGCTATGAATCTATTTCCTAGCGTTTTGAAAAAATGATCAAAATGTTCTTTTTTATTATTATACTTTGGCGGACAGTAGATAGCCGAGATTGTGAGGGGTCCTATTTTTTCTTCTATTGTAATATTGGTAGCCTGTAGGTGTTCTTGTTTGTATTTTTCCATTTCGTGATGTTTTATGTCTTCTCGGATTATTACTGCAGTGCCACCATGGGCTTTTCCGTTGGGATGTTTAGTGTCATAAATTTTGTATTTTGGGATTTTCAAGTAGCTTTTGTTAGTAAAATGAGTCTCAGATATTAGCATGATATCGATGTGTTGGTTTGTGATGAATGTTTTAACTTCTTGAATGTGTTGACTGAGGCCATTGGCATTCCATACAGCAATTTTGTACTGTATAGTCATTAAACCAATTTATTGACTACCGTTGTTAGCAGGTTGAGCATAGTGCTCATTTGCCCCATTAGTTGTTTCATCATCTGTTTGAGTTCCTCCATATCGCCTGCTTGTGATCCAGCTACTTGAGTTTGTTGTGCAGTAGTATTTGGGATTCCAGGTGTGATATTGTTGTTGTTACCTATGACCGCTTTAACATAAGACATGTCTGGTTGTGTTGTATTTAATGGTGTATTGCAGGTTTGATTAGGTGGTATGTTTGGATTTGTGGGCTGCACCATAATTTTCTGTCTAAGGGCAGGGTATAAACGTTGTTGCAGTTGTTTGTGTACCACGCAGCCACGGTAATTGGCAGGATGATCTCCATTACAGTTTACACATCTGACATGTGCGTCTTTTTCCTTACGTGATAATGCGCTGGTTTCGTGGGATCCAGTACATTTCACGCATTTTGGAGATCTTTTGCAGAAATTTTTTGTATGACCATAAGTTTGACATCGTACACATTGTGGGATTATACGTTTTAGGTGGGGTGGTTCAAATTTTACAAAAGAGTTCTTGATTGAATTAATTTTATAAATTTCTTTGTTGTTTTGATTTGATTTTAGGTCCACGTAAAACATTGGCAAAGGTTGTTTATTACTATTACGTATATTCCAGATGTTACTCACTTGATGACCTTTATTTTCTATTTCGCTCTTTATTTCGTTTATGTCGGTGGAGTGATGGATATTTTTCAATACGACTCTAAAACTTCGTTCCTGTTTGGATTTGTAAGTATAATATTGTGTTTTTTTCTCGTCCAGTGCTTTTATTATAACTCCGTAATGTTCAGGGTTGCTTAATTGCACCTTAACTTCACCATTCCCAATAGTTTTTATATTATATTCATTTTTAGCATGCTCATCGATTAGTTTGTGCAATGGGTTAATGTTATCCACATGACAGACATAGATAGGTGGTGGTTTATGAACAACCTCTGGTTCATTTCCATCAGTGTCATTTTTACCTTCTTCATTCTTCGAGGTGGATTCTTCAATTGGTAATTTTAAGAATCTATTTTCGGTTGCTATAGGCTGCTGCAGCCAGTAGTTTGTGAGTCTAGTTTGCTTCCGCGTTTGGTATTTTTCAGGACTTCTCAGTCTTTTCCTATTTTGTACGGTTTTCCATTGTAATTGAGATTGAGATTGATCTACAAGGTAAGGCTGATAAATGTTTGGTATTACCTGTTGGTAGTTTTGAGCAACGACTGGTTGGTTTGGGTCCGATTGCAGCAGCGGTGGCATCGGCTGTATCTGTGGACCAGTTGGGGGGCCCGTCGAGTGAACCATTGGAGTTGTTACTTGCACCGGTTGATAAACATATTGCAATTAATTAATTTAACAGTAACATAATTACTCAACAAAGTTGCTTTTGAGGTAAAATAGACTTATGCTATATATTTAAGATAATCTATATCTTAAATTTTTAAAATCTTGTTATCACTTCGAAATTTTAATATTTTAATTTCATTTTGATTTATCTCGAAATACACATATTGGATGTAGAACAAAGCAATTCTACGCTGACGATTTGTGGAGAGTAATAACATTTTGCCTCCGGCACAGTCGGGTTTTAGAAAAAATTACAGCACCACCACACTATTGGTGTCAATAGTGAACGATGTTATCAAAGCATTAGACAAACATCAACTAACTTTGATGATATTGCTAGACTTGTCAAAGGCGTCTGAAAGTTTAAACATCGAGGTTTTGTTAAAAAAATTGTATTATTACGGCATCCGAGACAAGGAACTTCAATGGTTTCGCAGTTTCCTGATGGATCGCTTATAGTGTACGAAAGTGGAAGACTTTCTTTCGGATCTCAAATATATTACATCAGGGGTCCCGCAAGGATCTATTCTGGCACCGCTTCTGTTTGCGATATACTTAGCAGACATTATCAAAGTGTTAAAAATATTTACCGTTTACATGTACGCAGACGACATTCAAATTCTCTGTCATTATTCGGCAGGTGAAGAAAACATGACTAGAATGAGAATGCAATTGGATCTAGATGAAATAATCAAATGGACAACAAAAAACTGTCTATTGATTAACACCTCAAAAACCCAAACTATGGAATTTGGATCAGGTGAGGGTTGTGGAATGTTGCACTTAAATGGGGTAGCACTTCAAAAAGTGACTTTGGTAAAGAATCTGGGCATGATAATGGATAAGTCATTGAAGTTCAGTGAACATGTCTCTTTGTTGTGTAGGAGAGCCTAATACAGTGCACTAAAACATCTCTTCGCATATAAAGATTTTCTCCCTCAAGATGTGAAATTACTGCTAGTTGAAACATTAGTAATGAGCCAACTGAATTATGGGGCTCAGGTTTATGGACCTTGTATAACCAAAGAAAATAAACTTAAGTTACAGAGAGTTCAGAACTCATCGGTAAGGTTCATAACAAAAGTACACTGTAAAGATCATATTACCCCTGTGATTAGGCAGTTAGGGTTACTTAAATTAGACGAAAAACGAATGCTGCATTATACTTCGATGGTTCTGAATATCATAAATAGTCAGAGACCTGAGTACTTGCGTGACAAAATTGTGCTAAGATGTGATATGCACGGACTTAACCTGCGAAACGTTAAAAAAACCTACAATACTGTCCAGCACGTGACTGCGAAATACGAACAATCTTTCTCGTATCTAGCTGCTTACCTCCTGAACAACCTTCCAAAGGATTACTGGAACCTTTCATCGATTATGCTGAAAAGAAAATACAAAGTGAATATTTTGAATGGTACCATGAACCCGACCATCGAGACATCAAAATTTTAAAGGATAGAGGAATCTCAATCCTCAAATGGTTGAATTTATATCGTGTTGTTTTACTATGTTTTTTGACCTTTTGTATATGTAAATTTGAATTTTTATTTTGTACAATAAACACACTATTATATTATTATTATTTATATACCTATATCCAAATGCGCAAAATTTTGTAATTTTGAGTATAAGTAGTAGAAAAAAAAATTTATGGCCACATGTTTTGGGTAGGCCGAGCCTAACCAGCCTGTTCATTAAAACTTCCACTGGGCCTAGGCTGTATAGAAAACGGTCTAAAACATAAAATAAAAATATTTTCTGTACAAAAAAATTTATTATAGAGCCCCAAAAAATTTAGGACCTTAGGTACGTGTCTAAAATACCTTACGGATAATACACCTCTGGACACCATTATGAAAGGATAGTTCAAATTTCTAAGGAGTATAATCGTGATTTCTACATATTTTCAGGCAAAGCTGTTAGTGTAAGAAAATTGCGAAAAAAAATCCAAAATCGGTTTTCTGCGATTTTTCGACGGATTTCGTTAGGTAATTGTTCGTACTTTAACATACTAAAAAACGTCCTCTCGGAACCCTGAGCTTCTTACCAAATTCTTCGTCTGAAGATAAAATTTTTTATGAAGAAGTGAAAATTATGTTTTTCGGCAAAATGTTTTTAAACAAATTTCTATTTCAGCTATATTGTTATCATATAACTCATTAAAAAAATTAAAAACACTTAAAATATTTTAACAACATCCTCGAAATCATGAAATGAAGAGTTTCCTAAAAATGGCCAGGGGGTTCTGATTTTTGGATATGTTTTAAGGTTTGGGGTCCTAATAAAAACTCTGAGTTGACGACCTCGGCGACCGCCCAGAAGTGCCGCCATTTAAAAAAAAATGTCAAAAACATAATATTTCTTCGCAATATTTCCTTACCAGTTGACTTTAGGACGAAAATGACTTCTATAAATCTCATAGAGAATAAAATTTACTACAACTTCTATCCAAGGTATTTTTCTCTAAGTCCAATAATTGCTGAGCACATGAATACTACACAAAAACTCGATAGGTTCGTGCGGTAAAATATTGGGTAGGCCAGCTTAGAGGAAGTTGTAGTAGGGAAGGGGGGGGGGAGTTTTTCACAAGAGGCGACTCAGTGGCTTTTGACAATAGGAGGGCACAAAATTTAAACAAAAAGGAAAATTATAAATTTATTTATTTACACTCTTAATTCCAAAGAAGCTTTGTTTTGTAGTACAATTTTAACTGGGGGTCTAGGGGGTATGGAATACCCGCCAGAATATACCCTGATATAACGTTAAATAGACCCGATGATTCGTTCCCTCAGTGCGGCCTTTGAGCCGCACAACATAGGCAATGACGAATTAGCGCGGCTTTAAAACGCCACTTCTTTCTTTACTTGAAACTTTCTTTGCAAATGTAGCCACAATTGAGCACCACAATCCATTTTGATGAATGATACACAAACATATTTAGGTTAATACTATGATGCCCTAATTTTTGGAAGCATTGGAAAACTCCCGAATGGATCTGGAATTAAGAAAGTACTTCACATCGCATATTCATGCCTTGTCTTTATGGAAGTGTGGAGTACCAGAGCATAGCATTCAATATAGGTATGTATCTCCTTTATCGGGCTGGTAAATTTGGAACTCTGTCTTTTGTGATGCAAGCAATTCCGATCATGCTGTTTGGTCATACAATGGAACCTACAGTTGAATGTGGAATCCAAACCAAGACATCAAACCCTGGAATAATCGCTTGCGATCCTATAGTAATGGCCAAGAATGGCCATACTAGTTGGGACTTGTTCTTTTCCCCAAGAACAAGGGATGCAGTTTTAAGTGTTGCGCAAGACCCCTGTTCTTAATGCAGTACAAGAATAGAAACTATTATGATGAAGAGCCGCTGTTCTTTCGACACTTAAAGCCGCATGATTCCATGATACGATAATTATTTTCATCCTTAATTGCATCCAGTTCTGCGCAGTAACAAACTTAAGATGTTTGCGCTGTGCACAAAATTGGATACACTTAAGGCAGAAAATAAGGACCGTGTCAAATCTTCCCTTATCAGTGCTTTCTTTGGACTATGATTTTATTTACCAATATGCAAGAGTGAAAAAAACGACAAATGATCAAGATTCAGAAAATTCTTATTTAAATTTAGCTTCTGAAGCTACAAACAATTTTCTTATTCCCTTTTTTATATACGACGGTATATCGTCACTTTTTTTTGGCAGATGTACATTTTACGAGTATTTAGTTGCATTACTTCTCTTTTCCTTAAATTTATGTAAGTAGTTTTGGTGAAACCATTTCACCTTATTCACAAACAAATAAGATTTGCATTCATATCAACATTTAAACAAATTGAAAACCAACGCACTTATCGCATCCTAATTGATAGACAATTTCCCTGCGATAAGTTCGTTTTTTTAATGTTAATTTTTGAAATTTAAAATGTTGATTTTAATGTAAACTATATTTTTTTGTGGACATGGTGAAATAGTTTTATCGAAACTAATTAAATTAATTTTAGAAAAAATAAGTGGTTAGATTATTCTCGTCATACTGTTAATATTTTTAAATGCTGATATGAATTATATAAATATTAAAAAAATTGCATTTATAATATTTTCAGAAATTTCTACTTATTTCATTTGTTTATTATTATAATTTTTATATCAGATTATTTATAAATGAGCAAATTAATTAATTGGTTTTTAATATTTTATGAACTTTATCAATATTATTAAAATGTGTCACAGATTAAAACACGAACTTGATTTAAGACGTCTACTACTGACAAATTATTTATACAATTTTAATCAACAAAAATATTTACTGCAGATAAGCATTTTTTATATATCCGTATATTTTCTTTAATAATTATTTTGTGTTGATTTTTGTAATGTAAGTTTAAATCGCAATTTTTATCATACGAAGAAATTCGTAGAAATTATTAGTAAATAACTTCCTCTACGTTTTTCGAAATATAAAATAACAAAACGAAAACTCGTTTAAAATTTTGAAGTGAAAAGGTAGATTGGATGCAATTGGATTTATTTTTCAATATCGCTGCGAAAGTCGAGTTATTAGATTAATGTGCATCACAGGAAACTGTTTGAAAAACTATACTATCACAGCATCACCATACTTTTCCATCGGATGCTTTTTATTAATGACCAATCCGGAGTTGTTACAATAAGTATTTTCAATTAATCTATACATATAAATATTTTATTCTCAATTGAAGTTTTTGATTTTGTGTTTGTTTTTTTAAATGTTTAAAAGCATAGTCATTACGCTCACTCAACAGACTGAAGCAGAACTGGAACCCACAACAATTTGGGAAATTAATTATTATTTGTGCTTTCATGTTTCAATTCTAACCTTGAATGAGAATTTTTCTACCTTTAAAATGATGTATCACACATGGTGACGGGGTTAAACCTAAAATTTAAACACGATTGGTTTTAAATTTTCCCCTATCTAAACCGACGGCGACGTCTTTTTTGTTTTGATTAAATTTAGTCAAAATCAAAAAACTGAGACTGACTACTTTTGAAATGAAAACCCTGTATACAGACTAATGTATTTTAGATTATTACTATATAATAGGCGATTACCTTGGTTGTGCGGCATAAAGGCCGTACTTGGGGATCAACGGATCAATTTAGAGACTGGATAAATAAAGGCAATTATATGTTTTATTTTAAATAGTTGATACGGGCATTCAAACTGATATTTGAACCAACAAAACTAAGTTTTCACTAACTTAACTATCCACGAAACTAAACTAAACCACAACGTATTTTTTATACGTTGGTATTCTAAGATAAAAATTGGTATCCTAAGGTTATAAATACGGTGATTACACGTTAAAACATTGGGCAACCAAGGCTATTCAAGAGCCAAAACTACAGAGAAAGAGCAGATAATAAACACATATTATAATAAACAAATAATTTGTAACGCTAAAGTGATCCTTTACTCCGTCCTCTCGGTGAGGTCTTTAGGCTTTACAACCTTAGTAAAAGATAATATAATACCCTTAATTTATCCATCCATATATCTGTAATGCTAAATTGATTCGTTAATTAGATTCGTTAATAGAAAGCAACAGGAGCCTTTTGGGCTTGTCGCAAACTTTTTGGAAGGACCTGGGGACTAAGACCAAAAATGATCTATTGGTCATATACATCAATAATCAGACCCATTGTCACATACGCATCGCTCGTGTGGTGGACAAAAACTAACGAAATCAGGACACAAAGCAGGTTGCAGAAATTGCAAAGGCTAGCGTATCTGGGTATAACAGGGGCTATGCGCACAACCCCAACCGCGGCTATGGAGGCACTCTTAGATCTGCCACCTCTTCACCTACGAGTGAAAAGGGAAGCCATACAAGCTGCCATAAAAATTACCCAAGTCAAGAAATTCAAACCAGGAGACAAGACAGGTCACCTAAATATCCTGGACTTCTTACAGCCAGATCTGTTTGAAAAACCTTCGGATATCATTCCGAAAATCTTTGATTTTGAAACACCGTTTGAGGTCATCATTCAAGACCGAAGCACGGCTAGATGTCAAAAAATACAAGTGGATACAAAATCCTCCAACTGGTACACAGATGGATCAAAAACTGAACAGGGAACAGGCATAGGCATATATGGCCCAAAATATGAGGCATCTATAGCCTTAGGAACATATCCCACAATTATGCAAGCTGAAATACTTGCAATTGCACTATGTGCCCATGAATGCCTGCGAAGGAACATTAAGGGCAAAAAAGTCAATATAATGTCTGACAGCCAAGCTGCGATAAAGGCACTCAAAGCAAATAGCTTTGAGTCTTTGTCCACATGGGAATGCAGACAATCCCTCAAGAAACTGGCCAAGGGCAATAAAATTGCCCTCCACTGGGTGCCGGGTCATGAGGGAATTGAGGGAATTGAGGGTAATGAGATAAAGAGCCGATAAACTGGCTAGATCAGGCTCAAGGGCTGCCCTGACTGGGCCCGAACCATTCTGTGGATTGTCCAAGACACACAGGGGGTTGGAGGT
This sequence comes from Podabrus alpinus, assembly GCA_932274525.1. Lineage (NCBI taxonomy): Eukaryota > Metazoa > Arthropoda > Insecta > Coleoptera > Cantharidae > Podabrus > Podabrus alpinus. Next base: position 87,467,417 of record OW026455.1, on the reverse strand, counting down.
CCGGAAGTGCGAAGCAGAGAATAAAAAAACCCTGTGGCATAGTACACCAGGTCAAAAACAGGCGAAGAAATTTATAGAGTATTCGACTGCAGAGGCTAAAAAGCTTCTTCTACTATCAAAGAATGAAATCAGGCTCATCACGGGGTTGCTCACCGGACATTGTCAGGTGAGATATCACCTCAAAAAAATGGGAATGGAGGACGATGACATATGCAGACTCTGTGAATCGGAAACTGAATCGGCCGAACACATTCTCTGTAGCTGTGATGCCTTAGCCCAATCCAGGCTAAAATATCTGGGACAGACGCAATTAACACCCAAAGAGGTGCAACGAAAACCTCTCAGGAGTATTCTATGTTTTGCTAGCAAAATTGAATTCCTGAATACCTAATTAGCAGGGTAATGAACAAAAGATCAATACTGGTCGCAGTTCTGAAAGGCTCTTGCGGCCAATCGACCCCTAAGTACAATACAAAAATATAATAGATTCCACAATGCAGCCTTAAGGCTACACAACCAAGGCATTATGAATTAGTGTGGCCTTTAGGCCGCACAACCGTAGCAATCATACTAGTAAACTATATTTAATTATTGTCATCAATTTAGATAAGTCGTTTATGTACATATGTAGTTATCCTGTTTAGTCTACTTTAAAGCCCAATAAATTGTATTTCGATTTACCTCACGACTTGGCAGCACCAGCAAGAATAAGTAAGAAAAGAAAAATATCCAATTTAAAACCAAATATTACTTTTTTGGGGTTTTAAAGCCAATTACAAATAGTCGAACATAATTCGATTAAATTAACTTTTAACAATAATTATTTGAAAGGCAAAAATACGCAGGAAAAGCAACCGTAATTCATATCCAGAAGGGACGACAAAACCGCAACTGTACGGTAATAAAAATGATTGTACATCGGGTCAATATCAGGCCCGGCTCAAGGGGGTGGGCAGGATGTACTCCAGTCTAGAACGTTTTCTCTCAGGGGGCGCCAAACCGTACTCTTACAATTTAAATAAAAAAGTTAACAAAAAATTACTGTCATATTCCAAACCTCAAAGGGCACAACTGGGAATTTTAGTCCTGCTAACGTAGTTTTTCGCCTATAGGTAACTTCCTTAATTTAAGTTTTACGGAATATTTTCATCAGATTAAAATTGATAAGCATCAAATTCTTTTTAAAAATTTTTTGCCAAATGTTTTGGTCACGAAGTAGTTTCATAAAAATTTAAAACTTTCTACGTAACCTTTGATTTTTAGGGCGGGGATCATTTGGACACTCAAATACACATAGCTTAGCTTGGAGCTTAGCTTGGGGGCTTAGCTCCTAGCTTAGCTTGGGGCTTAGCTCGTAGCTTGGATGGGAGCTCAGCTTGGAGCTTAGCTTGGAGCTTAGCTTGCAGCTTAGCTTGGGGCTTAGCTTGGGGCTTAGCTTGGGGCTTAGCTTGGGGCTTAGCTTTTTCTCTCACAGGCTAAACCACCCGGGAAGAGGTATATTCTGCAAATTCATACAGATTTATAACAATAACTTATTTTAAAATATTTAATAATGCGAAAATGGAGGTGAACATATTTTTTTTTTTTTTTTTTTTTTTTTCCTGTTTTTCTCTCAAGAGAGAGAGAGTATATTCATGCAATTCGATACAATCTTAACAATAAAAAAACTTAAAACTTAACAATAATTGATTAAACTAAAATGGTGGTGATGAATGTTGGTGAAATTAATGTTGATGAATTAAATATGATAATTAATAACTGGATAAATATTAAATTATAACTAGAAAGACAAACGAGCATTACAACGGCAGCGGGTAAAAGACAAAAATTAAAATTTAAGATAAATTTGAAGTTGTTTGAATTTTAATTTAAATTTAAATTTGAACTGGGTTTGGTTAGTTTAACAGTTTTTTTTTATTTATGTAACATCAGTGGGGCATAAATCCATTTTAGACAGACTAAGGGGGGGTGTTAAATTGTTTTAGAGTGTTGATAATTGATTTACAGAAAGTTATAAAAATTTGGGTGATGAATTTATTTGATATGATTTCAGAAATTGTAAAAGGTGAAATATTTAAAAAGGAACAATGTGAAGTGTAGGTATGGCGTTGTTGGACGTATTTCGGGCAGGAAGACAATAAATGATGCAGAGTCTGCCTACTTTTTGAATCGCAGGGGCACACGTCAACAGGACTGATCTTGAATCTGTATAGATACTCGCGCGCAAACGAGTGACCCGTCAATACCTGCGTCATTTCAAAGGAGGTATCAACGGCACTTCGGAACAAGCGAACATCATGTAGCGTAGGTAAATGCTGCCGGGTGGTCGAACCTTGGACGGCATTTCTGTACTCGGTATCCCAAGTACATGCCGCCTCAAGACGAATCACCCTTCTTGCATAGCTAAGAGGGAACTGGTTGTATGCCATGCGACTGTGTGAAACAGCCGCATCTTTGGCACATTGGTCTGCAACCTCGTTCCCTTCAATGCCGCAATGAGCCTTTACCCATGCAAACCTGATGATCGTTTGGTCCTTCAGTTTGAGCAGTGAACGATGGATGGAGGTGACCAAAGGTACGGTGCTACTCCTATTAGCGATGGTAACAAGCGAAGAGAGGCTGTCGGAGAAAATACACACTGAGTGTAACCTCCTGGGGGAGATCCAAGTCAGGGCGGCGTCAATCGCATATAACTCGGCTTGAAACACGCTACAAGTACCGTTTAACCGGTACTTGTGGGTCTCTTGCCGAGCTTCACGGTATATGACGATTGCCGCGCCGACCTCCCCACCTTCCTGCTTGCTGCCATCGGTAAATATAGCAACATCGACCTGGTCGCATATTCGATCGACTTCCAGCGAGTCGTTTGCTTTTACGAAACTGATCGTTTGTCTATAGCGGGGATGTAACATCTCCGCTGGCGACGTACGATTTTGCAAGACGACGTCGTCCGGAAGTCGATCGAAAGTACCATCCATTTTCACTTGCTCTACCCTTGCCACCTCCTTTATCCTTAGCTCGATTGGAGTAAATCCAGCTAAGGCCAACGCAGATATTGCCGAGACCGTATGAAATGCGCGCGTAGCCCTGACGGCGAATGCCCGCTGAAAAGATCGCAACCAACCCAGCACGTACTTGTATCTTAGCACTCCACTCCAAATAAAAGAACCGTAAGTAATGGTCGGTTCGATGACCGCGTGGTATATTGTCTCCACATTTCGTGGATTAATACCCCACGTGGGCCGTACGAACCGACATAAAGATTTAAAAATTTTGTTGGCTTTGACTATGATGTGTCGAACGTGTTCATTGAATTTCAAGTGTTGATCTAAAATAATACCTAGAATTTTAATGTGAGGCTCATAAGTCAAAACAGTGTTGCCGAAGGAAATTCTACAAAATTTGGTTTTTGGAGTGAAGGCTATTGCTTGAGTTTTCGGAGCGCTAAATGTTAATTTAACACCTGCGCCCCACTCACTGATCGCAAGTAGAGCTGCGTTGGCACGACTTTCCATCTGCATTACACTGGGCGAACTCACGATTAGAAGGACGTCATCCGCGAATGCTTGCAGATGACATCCCTCCGGTAAACCTACATCGAGAAGTTCATCCAGTATAATGTTCCAAAAAGTAGGTCCGCAAACAGAGCCTTGGATGCATCCTTTGGTCATGGTCTTGCGCGACTTCCCGTCAGCGTAGGCCAGCTCAACAGACCGATCGGCGATATAACTTTTAATCAAGTTATATATGTTCCGCGGGCATGAAATGTTTCGCAGTCTGTTGAATAGCGCTGGCCACCAAGCGTTGTCGAACGCCGCTTTGATATCCAAGGATACACCAAGTACCAGACATTTACGACTTTTCTCACGGCGGATAATCGATATAGCATCATGCAGGGCGTTGATCGTAGAGGTCTGTTCCCTGAATCCATACTGTTTAGGACTCCATGTCTGACGCTGAACACCAAAATACGTTAAACGCTTGGTGAACAGCTTTTCCAGCAGCTTTCCGAAGACGGGCAATAGTCCTATGGGCCTAAAGGCCGATAGGTCCGTTGGATCGGACCTATTCGGCTTGGGCAAGATCTTCACATAGGCACTCTTCCACGGCTTCGGAAAGTGGCCGGTTGTCAGGCACGAGTTCATTAGTTTAGTAATGAATTCAGGGTAGGCCTCCGCGACCACGCCGCATATATCCGACGTGAGGTTGTCAATGCCCGGCGCCCTGTTTGGACTCATGGAATTTAATGCGTCCAATACCTCTCCCTCTGTGAACTCCTCTTCATCCGGTGTATCACACACGTAGGGCGAATTAAACATATGTCGCAGTTCTCTGTGTCTGAGTCTCGTATCGACGTCGTCGTCGGGGTAGAAATGACGAAGCAGTCTAGTGGCCGTTTCGTCGCTGGTATCAGTAAATCTGTTTTCGCACGTTAACGTAAACGGAGGGCGCTTAACGGGTGCGTCCTTAATCAGTCTGTTTGTCACTGACCACACACTTTCTTGGTGCTGCCCATTACAAAATATTCGAAAATTCGCGGTAGAAGTGGAGCGTATTAGATCACCATATTCTTGCCTTAGCTCCTTTTGGTCTTCTAAGAGCCATGAAATGTCAAGGCCCTGTCGAAGACCGGAGTGAATAAGGTGATGTACTCTGATACACTTCTTTTTTAATACTTCCAACTCCTCGGACCACCACGGGTTATACGGTTTAGCGTTACCACGTATTTTCATCGAGGAGAAGCATGATTTGCGTATGTCCTCGGTAAGAGTCTCAACCGTGTGGTCTAAGTCGTTGGAAGTAATATCCGCGAAATTGGTGTTTAGAATTTTGGATTTTTTAAAGTTTTGATCAAGGTTTGTTCTAAAAGTTTGCCAATTGGCGATTTTGTTTCTAAAAATATAAGTCGAGTTATTGATGACCGGATTTACGCGGTCATCAACTGAAATTTGGTATGTGAGGGCATTGTGGTCAGATGACTGGCAGACTGATTTATCTACACACCAAAGTGACAAGCAGGTGGTGATGCGCTCGGAAGCCATCGTGACATCTATGATTGATGCTATGAGGTTGCCATTTCTGACAACCTCGAATGTCGAAGTACTCCCTTCGTTGCATATGTTTAATTCATGTGAATATGCAACGCTCAGGACATCATCACCGCGCTTATCACTTCTTATCGAACCCCATGCGGGATTCGAACCGTTAACGTCCCCGCCAACAATAACGTGTGATCCTTTGATCTTATCTAGGAAGTGGTTCAGATTTACCAGAGTACTGTTGTCGTCATGGTCTGGCTCGATGTACACGCTTCCAACATACAAGAACCGTTGTCCAAAGCCGATCCTGATCACGCACAGGTTAGTGTCACAGTACTGAGACATGCCCAGTACTGCCCCCAACCTCTGCTTGACCAGAATACAGCTCTTGACTCTGGGTTTATTCAGGCGGTTCTTGTTGCTTTGGAAGATATGTACACCGTCCACACCTTGCATCTGGTTAATTCGGCCTACGTATGGCTAGGTGAACATATTAGGATGGATGGATGGAGTGAGAATGGTGAGATAAATAATAAATAACAATAAGTAACAGTAATAATGGGCACAAAATGGCGGTTAATGGTAACTAGAACATTAGATAAAATAAAAGTAAATTATCACGAAAATTATAGGATAAACTTGGGCTGGAATTGGCAGCAGCTAATAGATTGTTAAAGCCAACTAAAACGGCAATAAAATTAACACATGATAAAATAAAACTAAATCTCTTGTGAGACCAGAACATAAAATATTAAATGATAAAAGATGTAATTTTGAAAATGAACTGTATTAAAATGATGAACTGATGTTATTAATTTTGATGCAAGTTTAAGTATTAACAGAGTCGTTTGGAAGCAGATTAAGGGGTGTCGTTAAAATCTTTTAAAAGTTAAAAGCCTCATCCCTGCGCAAGCTAAAAAAAGGTAGTTGATGATAGATTTGAGCTCAGCTTGAGGTTTAGCTTGAGGCTTAGCTTAAAGCTTAACTTTAGGATTTGCTTGAGTCTTAGCTTAGACTATCAAAATGTTGCACTAGTCAAATTCGAAGGTCATGGTGGGCGCAACTCTTACCATTAGCCCATAGTCAAAAAAATTCTTGAGCCGGCCCCGTCAAATGGCCACTTCCTACTATCAAATAAAATTTGAACTAATTCAATTGGTTCAAACCAAGTTCAAAGACCAATCCACCCAGAAATCAGCAACTTCCATTAGTTAATATTTTATTTGGTGGTAGAAAGTGGTGCAGTGAGAACCCGACCTATCTCTAGGAGCTGGACACTTTTCTCAAAAGTTAACTCTAGAGCAGGGTGTAGTTCCTCTCATCTATTGCATCAAAAGTGCGTTCGAAACTATAAGGTCAATTTGAGCTGCTGTACACAAGCTGGTATATTGAAATTATTAACACCTTTGTCTTTTTTACAAATACACGCACCCTTAATCGATCAATAAACTTTTGAATAATAATATTAATTTGTTCAATTCAAAACACATTTTGAGATTTTGACCAAGTATTCGTGATTTGGTCTGTGAGATGTTATAATATAAGGTGCTGAAAAATAGCATAAGTAGGTACATGATAATGGCTTGAAAAAGGTAAAAAATATTGAAAATTATGCAGATGCCAAAAATATTTAGCGGAAAAGACAAAAACGTTCCGTTTTAAATATTTTTGATATCTTCACCGATTTGGAGTTATTAAGTAACCGAATTATATTGAATCATAAAGTATTGAATCATATAGGTACACGAGCTCTCGTGGTTACAATTCTGTAATATAATTAATTGAACCGATGTAAAAAAAATAACATTTATTTTTGCATTTTTCCCGACTTGCCAAATTCATTATCTGGTCACCCTGAGTACAGTATAAATTATGTAATACAGTTCGGTAAATTTAGTCAAAAATGTAAATAAACGCAAAGTGTATTGTGAAAATTGTTTACAATAAATAGTAGTGATATGCACTTTATTTTCAGTGTATGGAGTAATAATTTGTGTTATATATTATTAGTACTTCGATATCAATACCCAAATGACAAGGAAAAAATTTCGTAGCCAAAATACAAATACGAACTAGAGATGGGCGCGTGACGTGATTTTCGTCGTGTCACGATGTGTCACGGTCTTTTCACGTGACACGTGAATGTCTAAAATAGAGAATCACGATAAAAACCGTGATTGTGCGTGAGTGAAATTAAAAATACGTGATCGTGCGTGAGCCGCTAAATGCCGTGAGTATACGTGAATAACCGTGAGTAGTCGTAAGTGGTCGTGAGCAGCCGTGAGTGGTCGTGCGAAGCCGTGAGTGGTTGTGAGCAGTTGTACATTTTTGCAATCTCTAAAGTTTTATACAAAAAATTTTCAATATTGCTTTTCAATAATAAAATTTGTTATCTTTTAACCCTCTTCGAGCGGTATAAGGTACAATAATTGTAACTTTTGCGTTTTAAAATTGCGATAAATTTTTTTCCATAAGCTGTAAAGGGTTGACATTTTCTGACATCTCTACATTTTTGGTCTAGATTACATAGGTCAAATTTCAAAAAATATCTGCACCCTCTCTTCTGGTAGGGAGTCCTGTTGTTTTTACACCCATAACAGACGGTATAGGTACAATTGTACCTATATTTTCGTGCGTGAGTGTGCGTGAGTAATATGAAAAGCATCGTGAGTGTGCGTGAGCGTGATCTAGCCTTTGCATGATCGTTCGTGATTGTGCGTGAGCAGCAAGAAAAATTCGTGAGTGTGCGTGACCGTGAGTGAAAAGTGACTCACGCGCCCATCTCTAATACGAACAGAATTGTTTACTAATAGTAGAATTAATTTTGTATGTAACCATTTGCTTTTATCGTATCATATGATTCCATCAGAACCCTAAAAAACCTGTTTTCTAATTTTCAACCACAATGTTTTTGTAGAATAACTTCTATTTTGTGTAAAAACGTAAGTTTTCTGTGATTACAAATAATACAAAAAAGAAAATATGGATACTCGTTTGTTATCGCTGTAAAGCTTTCAGGTATATTCTTGTACAAACAGTTTTTATGACGGGTTGCAAAGTCTTCTGCAAACAAAAAAATTGACCAAAATGGTATAAACGTTAAAGTGTAAAAAGAAGCCTGTAGACATTTCTTGTTGATGTGCGTTCTTTCAAAAATTATTAGCTAGCGGTGATTCACCTGGCACGCGCAAACAAAAATCAATTTTGTAAATTTTATGAATTTCGATATTTAATATTATGTTCCATCATCGAGTAATAAAATAGCCACTACGCATCGCCCCTGTAAATTTATTTCAGTATATAAATTCCAACTCAGACGTAGACACATAATTAAGAGTCTTGCGATAAAATTGATTTATTTGCTTTGTAATAAATTTGAAACATTTCTTCAAGTGGGTTTATCGTCAATTTTAGACGAAACAATAATGCTATAGCTAGAAAAGATTTGACATGGCATTTTAAGTTTTGTGGTATTTATAAGTTTAAGAGGTATAAAGTTCTTGTCCTTGAGCTCTGCTAGACAGCTTGACGCCCGGTCAAGCCATTACGACTTTTCAAAGTTGATAATAATGGAGACCCAGGTTTTGAAACTTGATACTTTTCTACATGTAATAAATAGTGGTCCTTTCGTATTTTTTCTTTCTCGTGTATTTTTAAATTGATGACAAGTAAAAACTAAAAACCATTTGAGAAAGTCATTACTGCATGTTTTTAACTTAAATGCCCAAGAAATTTTTGCGGAATTATGTTACACAACTACCCTCATCACATTTAGTACGTTTCAACCTGTACCCCATATGTTCAAATAATGCGTCGTTTAAAATTAGAAAAAGTAAACATAAAGGGGAATATCATACAAGTAGATGACTTCTTGTTAATGTATGGATAACTGTTATAGGGCAATTGGTTCAAGTTAATACAAAAATAGAAGTTACCTTGAAAATCATGTCAGATTCCAATAATTTCTGTGACTTGCATTGTTTATACAAATTAATACTGTATGTCCATGTTTTAAACAAAACAAACATATTACGTAAAAATGTGTACCTTTTCAAAATATTAGTTAATATGCAGAACCATTATCTTTATTCCGTAAAATTTTGTACATTTACAAAATTAATTGAACGACTTTTGAATTTACACAGTGGCGTAGTATTAAGATTCCCAGAGACCACAGCCAAATTTTTATAGAGAGGCCTACATATTTTATATTTTAATATTGGAAACAATAAATTCTAAAATAACTATTTTTTCTTCAATTATGAAAATAATTCTTTGTGTCTTATAATTAGAAAGAAATTTAATTTACGGTACTGAAGTGTTTTTAAACTTACATTAGTAGTTTTTAATGACGGTATGGAATAAAAATTCTGATATAAAAAATCTGAAATAATAACCACTCTGTCATAACGAACATAAATGAAAATACCGATTTTCGAAGTCTTTTCTACAATGCAGAAATAGGGCTTTTCGTAGTATACCAAAATATCAATTTTCGAAGTTCTACACTTTTGTACAAGGTTCGAAAATCGGTATTTTCATTTTTATTCGTTATAGCAGTGGTTGTTATTTCCGAGCTGGTTACAAATCGTCGGTAAAACACCAGAGACGCGAATGTGCTTTTTGATGTTTTCGAGTTACAGACGTTTTAAGTTTTAAGAGTTAAATAAAATACAAACGAAAGTCTGATATCAATGAAATTTACCAAAAAATAGTTTTCAATGCAGCCAAAGCTGATTCTGAAAAAAAAAATTGAAAACTGTTAAAAATGACAAAAATATTGCACATTAGTGTGTTTGGCATAGAAAAATATCAAGTACCAAAATTAAAAACCATCAGTAAAAAACTTAGTTTATTATTATTATTATTTATATTATTGTTGTAATACAACTACAAGGTATGGATATACAACATAAAAGCAAAAGAATAATTCAAAAATATTTTTAAAAAATAAAAAACAGTTTTATTCACTTCCACTACTTTCTTCATCATAGTTTGGCTCGGCTAACCTGTCCTGAACAGATCCGCTGTATGTTAAATTATTGTAGAAGTGGTGATAGTCTCTCTGAATGGTTAAATCTTTACACATTTTTTGCAAATCTTTGAACTTCAGATGAGAAATGGGAAGTTCTTTGCTATAGCACTTAGCTAGATCCTGCATTTCGGAAGGCCTACCACGTTTTCGCTTCTGCATGCATTCGATGAAATCACTTTGATAATCTAACTTGTAGGATATTCCTACATTTCTTTTGTAGCGTATCCAAGATACCTTTCTTCATGGTATTTTAAGAATTGAGAATACCTCAAATGGTTTAGGATTTCATCTAGCACATCTAATTACTTGCGCCCAGCCTTCGGGGATATAAATTGGTACTTTTCTTGATATCCTTTCAATTTTTGAGTGAATGCTGTCACGCTCCATTTCAGTATAACCTTTCTCAAAAAACTTGTGGTCAATTTATTGCAAATTTGGAAGATTATTCACGAAGTACTGCAAAGAAGTGGATTTTCTGCTGTCCCCACAACCATCGGAGATCATAGTAACTTCTTTTATTCCTTGATGAGACCTTATGTATTTAAAAATAGAGGTTGCTATTTCATTTGCACCTCTATGTCCATTTACATCATCCCAAAGAAAGCAATGTCCATCCTGAGAAGCTAGCTTATACACCGTTAAATTATATAGGTACAGCAAATTTTCACAAATAAAAAATTTGACCAACTGGGCCTTTTGATGTACTCGATACAGCTTGCAAAGCAAAGTTGAAAGCAAGAACATTCCTATTTTCTTTTGCAAGAATCTTATCATTATTGCGTTCAATTCGCGCAAAATCTTTTTTTTTAAATCCCTTTCCTGGTACTCTGTCTTTTCAGCTTTTTCCTCCGGTAATAAATTATTGAAAAATTTAAAATATAAGTTTTTTTTTAATTTAATCATGTATAACTCAAAAATAGCGCGGACTGTTAATTTGAGAAATTACCAATAACTTCTGTTCACTGCCGGACATGACACAGCAAAACAGTGAATGTACCACATTCGTTGTTTTGGCGTACTATTTGTTGTACATTCGTTGTTTTGGTGTAACACGGGGCTATATTGAATCACTTTCGTGATTTCAACACATGAAGATTTCAACACAACAACACATTGTTTAAAAATAGACTGCACATTCATCTTTTTGGCATATAAAGAGTACCAAAAATGAAATCGTGTATTAAACTCAAAATTGAAAATTTTGCACATTCCTGACTTTGGTGTTTTACCGACGAGTCATGTACTATCCGAGTTCTAATACTCTTACATCATCTTTGAAAACTGACCAAATATATTTCAGATACCGTAAGTTTGTAATTTCATTAGAATTACCTTAATATTAAAAGGAATATTGTCATAAATAAAGTAAAAAAACAAAATTTTGATACTGTACTCCGAAAATTACACCGTTAACAATCTGTAAAAATTTCACGGCAGGTAAAAAATGTGCTAAGTTTCGGAAAAAAACAACACTACGATATGAAAATAAATAAATAGCGAAGTCCTAACAATCTAATGTATTCAAATGGGATAATTAGAAGGCTTTGAAGAGTGTATTTAGAAATAAGATAGGGTCGTTCCATATAAAATCAACCATTTTTTTGCAATTACTTCCATGTCCTTCGATTTTGCTTAAATTTGGTATATTTCTAAATTATGTCAAATAAACTGACCCGTCTGTTTTTGTTTGGCCCTAAACTGGCTCATTTACACTGTACAGCCCTCTAAAACAATTCAAAGTTGTCTTTGTACAGCTTTGATAAATTATTTCTATTGGCCAAACCGTACCACTTAGAGATACGATATTTTTTACCAAATGAAATGGAATAGGCCTTTTCAGTGAGTTTTCTTGTGTAAATAATTAAGGTCACAAAATAGGGGCTCTGATCAAATTTAGTTTTTGAGTGCCCCTCCCCCAAAAATGTAGTAGTTTAAAATTCTTTAAAAAAATATGTTATCTTTATTATACTTTGGTTTACTTGCATACCAAATTTTTGAACTAAGTACGCTCTTGATTTAGGAGTGACATCGAAATAAATGATCGTGGTCATAAATCGAAGTGGTACGGTTCGGCCACTAGACATAATTTATCGAAGCTCTACAAGCCAAATTTGACTTATTTTGGAGGGATGTACAATGTAAATAAGCAACTTTAGGGCTAAACAAAAAAATACGGATCCAATAGTATAAGCAATGTCCATCTCCGAAATAGGGGATAATTCCCGTATTATACCGGGTGACCGGTCGAAAACTGAACATAGGGAAATAACATGGGAAATTGATTTTTTCTAAATTCCTGCTTCCCATTATAACTGATATGAATAAAAAAAATACCAAATTAAAGAGATTTTTTTTCCGCGCCTAAAGATACCAAACACTTAATATTTTGTTTTTTAATTATTGTTAAAAAGTCGATAGTAAAATTAAGAAATAGCGCTTCTTAAAAAAATATTAGCAGGCTGGGTCTTTGCATTACGTCTAATGTGCCGCATTGCTATTGTATGAAAGCCAAATATTACAAACAAAAGTTACTTTGACAGATTAAAATTAATTTTGTTAACAATGAAGTGGTCTGTTGAAGAAAAAGTTTTCATGGTAAAATATTATTACAGCGGTAATAGTTTACGCCAAATACGTGACCTATTTTCTGTTAAATTTAATAACAGCCAAATTCCATCAATATCGGCCATACAGAATATAATTAAGAAATTTGAAGACACTGGTAATACTTCGACAAATTTAAATAAAGGTATTAACCAAAATTATTAATTGAAGTTGTCTTATCATTATTTTTTAAATAGGATATCAGAGAAACAACCATGAATTGGAAGAAACTATACCTATTAGGTTTAATTTCTGCGAATCCAAATGCAAGCATTAGATCCATTGCAGCTGAGTGTAATGTTGGTAGAGAAAATGTTCGAACAATTTTAAAAAAGCACAAGTACCATCCTTTTAAATATCAATGTCATCAAGAAATATTTTTGTTTGACGAAGAATCCAGGCTTGTATTTTGTGAGAAAATGCAAGAACGTGCTAACAGAAACCGAAACTTTCTGAAACAAATATGTTTTACAGACGAATGTACATTTACATTAAACAATGAGCCAAATGTACAAAACCATCGCTATTGGGCTATACAAAATCCGAGACTAAATTTAATGACCGGCTCACAATATCCTCAAAAAATTAATATTTGGGCTGGCATTTATAATAACCGTGTTCTTGGTCCATTTGAAATAGTTGGAAATTTAAATTCAGATATATGTATTTAGATCTTCTTATAAATAATATTGGTCCTGCGTTAGACGAAATAGCTTCTGAACACCATGAGGTCTGGTTTCAGTAAGACGGTTGTCCAGCACATTTTGGGGTAAACGTTAGAGATTATTTAAACCAAGCATATCCAAATCGATGGATTGGTCGTGGTGGTGCTATAAACTGGCCAGCCCGATCTCCTGATCTGGCACCGTGTGACTTCTTTTGTGGGGTCATATTAAAAGCAAAATTTATAAAACTCGTCACCCAAATATTGATTCTTTGAGGAACGCGATCTTTGCAGAATGCAATCAAATTACTGCTAGACAGCTAGCAAATGTAAGAGAATCATTTTATAATAGATTGGGTTACTGTTTAGTGCAGAATGGAGGGTTATTCGAATACTTGTTATAATATTATTATTATTTGGTTACTTTCATTCAGTATTTAATAATCCAATTGATATTTTTCTTATTCTTGGGTTTTGTTGACTAAATAGAACTACTTTTAACTGTTAATATTGGTCAACTTGTTATAGGTAATAAAATAATATTCAAATTGCGTTCTTATTATTTTTAAAATAAAAACAAATTTAAAAAGTTTAAAAACAATAGCAATGCGGCACATTAGACGTAATGCAACGACCCAGCCCGCTAATATTTTTTTAAGAAGCGCTATTTCTTAATTTTACTATCGACTTTTTAACAATAATTAAAAAACAAAATATTAAATGTTTGGTATCTTTAGGCGCGGAAAAAAAATCTCTTTAATTTGGTATTTTTTTTATTCATATCAGTTATAATGGGAAGCAGGAATTTAGAAAAAATCAATTTCCCATGTTATTTCCCTATGTTCAGTTTTCGGCCGGTCACCCGGTAGAATTAGAACTCACAAAGTGCACTTTAAGTTATTCAACAAATAAAAATAATGTACCGTTTTTTTTACAATATTAATTGAATGCCTAATAATAAAAGTACAGGGTAATAGTGTAAAGAAAGGCGGGTGAAAAGTGGCTCGACGCAAATATGTCGATTTTCATTTAATGTTGACGCTTAAAGTATACCTTGTCACAAATTACTTTATTTGTTACCCCCCTGGGCAGATTAAAATAATAGATAAATCGCTTATCGTTAAAAATCATTGTCCAAAATTACAGTAGGACAAAAGAAATAATCCTTGATTTATAACACCTAGGCACGTTTAAAAATTGACGCATTATTACCTGATATTTTTATTTGTTTCAAATGTCATATACATATTACCTTCTACCACATAAATACATTAATTATCTACCAAATAAATAGTTATCGCATTATGAACACGGAAACGTGACATTTTTTGTAAATTAATGTAGTTGAAGCTATTTATATTATCTATTGTGTTAAATTCACTCGCTATTTGTGAATTAGTTGCTATTTTATATACCTAACTAGAAATATTAAATAATTTTACCCTAGAGAATATATTTATTTAAAGTTTGACAAAAGAGGGGTAAAATTGTGTCTGATTTGTTTACATAAAGAACAATTTTCCCTAACGTAAAATAATATTAAACGGGAGCAAACAAGAGCTCAAGTGTTTTTACTTACATTTTGTTACTAATTGCTCCCCATCATCACCACAATTCGTATTTACATATCTATCACACACAGAAAGGTTTCAAAGGGTTATCATTCTTACTAAGAATAATTGGATGATTGAAACGGGTGTTTTATATCAGTCACTAACACACTATTTACTAATTGCGACAATTAATTATGGATATTGTTTGTTGATGTATAGTCCAAATTATCGTTCTTATTGTTATACTACTCATATGTAAATGTATTGATAAATATGGAATACACTGTATGTAAAATCTAACCAATTTTGAATAATTTAATTATTTTAGGGTGCAATTAATGTTTGATTAACACTTAAGAGTTTAATTTTGATTACATTTAACTGAAAAGTTTCTATCAGCATTCAGTTCTAATACTACAGATTGTGTTATTGGACAATGAAAATTTAATTACAACATAATAATTGTAGGTTATAGTATTAGCTGGCATGGGCTGGCATGCGAAATAAATTTGGCACTTCCGAAATACAACAAAGTCATCGCAAATTATATAGTATAGATTCACTAGGTTCAAATTCGTATTAGATGTCCCATCTTGGAAAAACGGCACGAAAAAAACTGAAAAGTTTAATTTGTAGAGTCGACCCCCCCCCCTTTTCAAATAGCAAACCACGGGCTGCCACTAATGCGGACATTGGTTAACTAGATTTCCGAAACCCTCAAACACGGCGGGGTTCGCAGACGACATCACCTAACGTTGCAGACCGCAACCACACTCGGATAGAGAGGAAGGCGAACGCGGTCGTCGCTAACATCGCGATGTGGACCCGCTCTAGGAGACTCAAGAGCGGCAGAAGAGCCACGCCACCCACCCGACTGCAAACGAAACGGAGTCGAAATCCTCTTCATCGAGACTTCACCATGCTGGGTGTGGCCATCGACAAGAACTTAAGCTTCGCCACGCACATCCAACTATCTGCAACCAAGGCCCTAGCGCTCTATCGCCAAGAACGCTTGGCGTGGTAACTCAATCCATCATGCTGTACGCGGCCCCGGTGTGGCACGACGCGGTGGACGACGAGAAGAGAGGAACCCAGAGGAACAGGGCCGACTGCAAAAAGTCCAGAGACGCATGGTACTCAGGGTGTGCTGTGCGTACAGGACGGTCTCATGTGATGCGGCGCTAGTCCTGGCATTAATGCTACTCTACGACTTGCTGGCACAAGACAGAGCCGTCTAGTACGAGGGACGCGACACCGGACGTGGAGTACAAGAGAGATCCCCCAGCGGCGCGTGGACAAGAAGACTCATGCCAAATATCCAAAAATGGGTCTCAAGAATACACGGTGAGATAGATTTCCATCTTACACAGGCATTCACCAGCCTCGTCTATCTGTACAAAAAGCCAGAAGAGCCACCCCCACATGCCCATACTGAAAAACGGAAAACGACGCGGAGGACGCCACTGGTGGAGATGGGAAAGAGAACACGTGACCGCTTTCCTCGCAATCATGGTTGAAGACGTGTACGGCTGGAAAACCATACAAACGCTGGTCAAGAACATCATGACCAGTAAGGAAAAAGCCGAAAGGCTCCAACAAGCCCAAGATGATCATGGAAGCCAAAACGAGGATGGGTAAACTTGAAAGGTACAGCAAAAAACGATGCAGGACATAGAGCGTTTCATTTGCAAATGAAGAGTATTAACATTTTTAAAACAATGAAAGAAGTTAAATTTCGTACCCTTCTATTTGAAACAAGTCCCGAGCCGCCACTGAATATAATAGGTACTTGGTACCTCACAATCTAGTCATTATTAGGTACTTCTGCATGGAAATAACTCGGAAATACGATTATTTTTTGGTTAAACCCTTTAGTTTGGTATTGCAAAAGAGCTCTTAATTTTTCGACATCAAGCTAAGCTCGACACGGAATAAGTAATTTTGCCGAAGAAGGTCCCAAAATTCACAAAGGCATGAAGTGCCCGTTTCCTATACACCTAATGTTCAAAATAAGTTGGTACTAACAAAATTAAATTAAGTAAAATTATGAACAAAAGTTAAAATCAATAGTTGCAAGCAACCTCGTTTTTGATCGATTTTTGCCCAAAATAATGTAGTTTCCTGATTTTGATGTAGACTTTTATACCTGTCCATCTGACACTAAAGTAACCCTCAGATAAGTGAAATCAGTCTCAATTATCTGTACATTCTCGTATCGAACAACCTTGCAGGTTTAAAAGTCGTTAGTTGTGAGCTTTCAAAGTTGATCGTTTTTTAACATTTACTGCTACTTTTTACATTTCTGCAAATAACTTAATTTTAATGCATCTGAAGTACAAATTAAATATAACTTAAAGTATAGAGAATAAAACTGCAAGTTCAACTAAAAAATAAGAATGTTGTACTAACCCCCCATAATTTTGAAGATATTTATGGCTTTCTAAAAAAATAAAACTCCAAAATTTCATTAAATTTTTGCTGAAAATATTTAAATTTCATATTTTGAAAATAGTTTGTTTTTCTAGGGATCCTATTGACATAAGTAATAAAAAAAATTTATCGAGGATTTAATTCTACGCGATTTACATAATTTTGACCCAAAAATTTCTTATTTCTTCCGCCGGGCTTTTATCCAAAACTACTAAGGTTAGAACAATATTATTTTTAACTTCACACACATTTGAGTTACTTTAAATTTTTAATCTTATCCTTTTTTTTTGGAGTGGGATGTACTAAAAACGAATAATGATGAAAAATTGATAACGTGAAGAAATCCTTAAAAAACGGTAAAAAGTGATTAACTTGGAAAGCTCACAGCTAAGGTTGCATCCACACCGATAGAGAAAAATGTTTCAAGACAAAACGTTTTGTCACATTAAAAATCATATTGTTTCATTTAAATACATGATAGAACAAAATGTTTTGTTTTGTCTTAAAACGTTTTAATCAGTTTGCTTTCAGATCATAGTCCAGTCAAATTAGACGAAAAAAGGGGTTCAGCTCAGAAAAATTCCCACCTAGCTGAATTTTGGTACACATCTTTATGACATCGTTGTAAACAATATATAAAAAGTCGACCTCGATATCATGTACGCGTTAAAGGTTATTCGAGGTCAAAGGTCACGAAATTGGCCTTTTTTTTAATATCTCGTTTTTTATTAATCGTACAATAAAAAGTTTTATATACAATTTGTAGAGGAGGTAATTATCTACAAAAATGGTCTTATGACATTTTCACGTTAAGTTGATAGTTTTTGCGTTATAAGGCCAACAAAATGGACACTTTTAATGAAATATGATTTTTCAAATTTTGATCCTAAATTTTGTGAACGATATTAATTTGCAAATGCTGCCGTTATTTGTCGTTTTTCGTCCACCATCGTCATATACTAAATCAAAGACCGTCGAAAACCGCATCCGACTCTTCCATAAGTTTTACTAAATTATCTACGGTTCTCGCGCCGGAAGCGAATTAAGGCGAAAATTGTGCAAAGACTTTCAACGTCTCTGGAGCTCTTATTTACGAACCGATTCTTAATTTTTAAGATGCAACGGAAGCCCATCGCGAAGGTCTACCAGAGCCCTTATATAAGCTTCCTTCGTATTTTCAACACCAAAGGCGTGAAATCGAATTTAAATTTCAAAAATTTTTTCAGAAGATTTTGAAGATCTTGGAAGATTTTCAAAAAAAAATTACTTTCGAAAAATTGGAAATTGGCGCCGGAAACTTATTATTGTACAACCAGTATAAAGCATTTGCAAATTAATATCGTTCACAAAATTTACGATCAAAATTTGAAAAATCATATTTCATTAAAAGTGTCCATTTAGTTGGCCTTATAACGCAAAAACTATCAACTTAACGTGAAAATGTCATAAGACCATTTTTGTAGATAATTACCTTCTCTACAAATTCTATCTAAAACTTTTTATTGTACGACTAATAAAAAACGAGATATTAAAAAAAGGCCAATTTCGTGACCTTTGACCTCGAATAACCTTTAACGCGGACATGATATCGAGGTCGACTTTTTACATATTGTTTACAACGATGTCATAAAGATGTGTACCAAAATTCAGCTAGGTGGGAATTTTTCCGAGCTGAAAACCTAATTTGACTGGACTATCAATCAATACTTCTCAAGGCGAAACAAAACATTTTAAGACAAGATAAAACGATTTAAGACAAGATAAAACAAAACATTTTGTTCGATTTTTTTCGACGGATTTCGTTAGTTTTTACCGAATTCTTCGTCGGAAATTAAAATTTCTAATGAAGAATTAAAAAGTGTTTTATATTTTAATATTTTATTTTAAATAAATAAATTTTATAAATGACTTTTAGTTTGTTAAAGTACATTTTTGTAAAGTATTGTTAAAAAATAATACCGGAAATGGAAACTATAGGGGTTAGAAAAATTATTTTTTAAATTTTTTGCTGACAATTTTATTTAGTTTAATTCGTTCTGCCTATTTTGGACATAGAATGCATAGAAACGGTCAATTCATGCATGACTGTGATTTTTGACACTTTCTTCGGCAAATTTGCCTCTGTTCCGGTCCGAGTCTGATGTCGCAAACTAAGGGGATCTTTTCTGATGCAAAACTAAAGAGTTTAAGCAAACACTTAAAATAACGTTTCTTGTCCAGATTTTCCATGTAGACCTTTTGTACAGTTAGTCCGGCCATATAAAATACTTTCTAAGCCCTAATAGGGACCTGCCTGTGAACTTTCAATGCGTCACGTCTCGCATTTTTAAAAATAACTGAATTTCAGTGTATCTCAGGCGTAAAATACTTACAATTTAAAGTATTATAAAGTATATTTCTACTTAAAATTAAAACAAAATTAAATATTGTAACTCGAATAGTTTTCCCTAGAGATGGTTTTCTAAAAGGCATTAATTTTCAATCAAATTTTGCTGAAAGTTATAAAATTGAGTTCTTTTCCTGATGGGAATCCAATCAACCTTAAGTTGTCGAGACCTTAATTCTACGTTATTTACTAGTACAGCATTTTCACAAAAAAAAGTTTTTTTATTTTTCCAAGACTATCAGTGTAGGTACGTAAAGAGGTAGTAATCAAAATTTTTATAATATAATTACTATTTTATTCGATAATAGTTATTTACATAAAAGTCAGGAAAATGACATATTACTGACGAGGGGCATTGTTGAAATACGAGGCACTTCGTGCCGAGTATTTTAGAGCTCCGAGTCAAGTGAGACATTTTACTGACATGTTTTGTATTAAATTTTTCCGAAAATCGTAAAAAATCGAAATTTAAAATCGAAATTTTAAAACACTAATTGAACGACATTTTTTGACATTGACATTTGTCTATTTTATTTTGTTATTATTAACCTTACTAATTATTACCGGACTAGTCAGTAAAGTTCAATTTCCCTGCGCGTGCATAAGCAGGGAAATGTTGTTTCAATGACGATTTCCGGAAAAAAAATAAATTGAAATTAAAATTAGTCTTTTTCTCCAAATTCTTTTATTAAATTACAAGACTCGTTTCGAGAATCTATGGCATTCTCATCATCGGTCGTTATTAAAGGACAAACGTAAGATTTATCAAATTTTATACATCAAATTAATAAGTAAATTAATTATTGTATAAAATTTGACAAATCTTACGTTTGTCCTTTAATAACGACCGATGCGATGATGAGAATGCCATAGATTCTCGAAACGCGTCTCGTAATTTAATAAAAGAATTTGGAGAAAAAGACTAATTTTAATTTTAATTTATTACAAAACTCCAAAATATTGGGAAAATAAAATGATTTTATTCTATAAAAATTATATTTTCTAATGGTGAAAAAATAAGCGTCTCAAATTTGTCATAATCAAATACGGTTTCCATTAAAGAAACATTTATTTGCTCCATAACTTTCAAACTAAAATACGTAATATCCTATAAGAATAAGTAAATGACTGGAACGGTTAAATGTTGATATTTTCATTTTCCCGCATCCGGCATTAAGATTGTTTTGAAAAGTTAACTCAATTGCGTAATTAGTTATTTCCAACTCTATTAATAAGGGGTGACCATATACAAACATCAAAAAAAGGTACCTACCTATAACTGAATTATGATAATAGAACGATTTTTCCGACGATAGCCAAAATTATTTGGGACATTTAAAAAAAAATACGATTTTCGATTAAAACTCGAGGGCCCATGGCACTAGTAAAAAAATAAATTTTTAACAATTCGTTAAACTTTTTTTAATCATTTCAGTTTTAAATCAAAAGGAGAGGAGTAAAAATTTATTTTTGAAAACAGTTAATTTTTAAAATGAAAATAAATTTACTACCTAAAACGTAATAATGGTATTTAGTAGTTACCTATAACTAAATTATGTAGTCTGCATAACTATGCAATTCTCCAATTAAATTACTCTATTTTACCATATTACCGATGCTGATAAGAGTACACCGCAATAAACGAAGTGTATATAGCTATAGGTATATAAAGTTGGAGAGGGTACCTTATTTCTCACCCCAATAAAAATAAGGGCTAAGTAAACAACTGTTTTGTTGTCTATCATAGATGTCTTTACTATCTATATAATCACGTTGCATTTTAGAACACAGATAAAAGTTTAAGTTTTAGTTAAAATAAAAAATTTATCAAAATCGTTCGAGGATCGGACACCTAATTAAAAGTGTAAAAGAAATTTCTTTATGGGTTTTTTCCATAATATTACCGAAAAAACATATAAGTACTCAAAATTTTATTTCTGTATTAATTTTTGAAAAAATGCATTTTTAAAACTGAAAAAAGTATTTAAATTTTTTTTAACAAAATTTCATAAAACAAAAGCAGAAAACAATTTGGGCCTATGGCTGGCACTACTACAAAATTAATTTTTAACAATCTGGTAAATGTCGCAAGTTAAAATTTTTTCAACCATTACAGTTTTAAACCCCAAGGGGACTAGAAAAAATTCATTTTTGAAAACATTTAATTTTTAAAATGAAAATGCATTTAACTAACCCTAACCTTAATCGTATTCAGTAGGTATAACTAAATTATGATAATATAACGGTTTTTCCGATGATAGAGAAAATTATTGGGGATATTTCAAAAAAATTTCGATTAAAACTCGAGGGCTTATCGCTGGCGCTAGTAAAAAAATAAATTTTTAACAATGTGGTAAATGCCGCACGTTTAAATATTTTAAACGATTTTAAATCAAATGAAGACGAGTAAAAATTGATTTTTGAAAACATTTAATTTTTAAAATGAAAATGCATTCAACTATAGGTAGGTCACCGCGTATAATAAAGAACAAAATTTTTTTATGAACAATTCCATTTATTATCCCATTTCGTAAGTTTTATTGGTAGTGTTCACGAAAAAAATTTGAATAAATTTAAAGCTTAAAAGGTTACGACATTAATTACCACTGAACAATAACTCCCTGTTCTTATTTTTCGACCTACAAAAAATAATCCTTTAGTGTGACGAAATAACCATTCGTTAGTTCCAGTGCGTTTAAAGTATAGTTTATCAAAATCAACTTGATTTTATTCTTCCATCAATAGGCGTTAATAATTATACTTTTCAATCTTATTTGTTAAAGCTGGCGATGAAACAAAAGCGCGCACTTTTTACGTTAATCATGCAAACGCTTAGGCACCTAAAAAAAGGTCATACAGGTTGTCAATAAGGCGAGCCCTACCCAAGATCCACCACTGTTAATATTCACCTAATCAATAAATTGAAGTGATAAAATTATTCTGTAAAACTTATTTGAAAAGTCTTAACAGTTAGCTGCAACGATAACCCCACTTGACATTTCAGAATTATTTAAAGACTAAAATATTGATATTTGTAATAGGCAGGTAATGATTAATCTAATTATGCGATTTTAAATTTACTTATATTTTATTTATATAACTGTAATTAGCACTGATAATAAATTTTGATTTATACTTAACAACTGGAACGTGTAATTCTTACTTGATTAATTGCTAAATTATCTGATTGTATAATTAATTAAATCGTTTTAATAACCAAATTAAAATACTCGATGTGCTATTGAAAAATTATCTAATCATCAAATTAATGATTAAATTTATTAGCTAGTCATCGCCTTGTTAATGAGCAATGTCGTGACATCTATCGTCGTATTAAGTAATTAAAAATATATTTAATATTTTCAAATCTGGATCCGCAAGTATTTAAAATTCAATAAGATTAAATTGAATGAATATTTTGAAAAATCGCCAACGCAAATTGGTGGAAATTCGAGAAAATTAGATAAATGAAATGTCCCGGAAATAAAAACTTTATTTGAGGATATATGAATTTACAATAAAAAGAAAAATTTGAGTTATTTATTTTATTTCTATAACTGAAACTATTTTAAGAAAATGTATCGAATTGCAGAGAAAAACAGGATTGTTTTTAATAATTATTATTGCATGCATGTCCTCATTGTTAATTGTGCTAAACACAAAGCCATTAATTATAAACGGTGAACGCCTCATCAATAAAGTGATTTATTAACGGATAAAATCAGAAGAATTCTACTTTTGATTATTTTCAATATTATCTTATTGGTTTTTCGTCAATGGGCTAGAATTGCGTAATACAGGGTGGATTCATAACGTTAATCTTCTCTTCCTCAGCTTTTCTTCGTCCACTCCAGAACAAAAACCTCTCAATTTTCTCTCCATTTTTCTCCATCCTGGGCCAATTGAAAGCAATGCCTACGCACTTCTTGATATCATCAAGCCCTCTCTTTTGTAATCTTTCCATGCACCGTTTGGTGGTTCTCTGTCGCCAGTAAGTGAGTTAAGTCTCGCTATTTTTTGCATAATGTCTTTTATACCAATTTTCTGGCGCACTATCTCATTTCTTATCCACTGCTTTAGGATCGCTCTCAGAATTCATCTTTCCATCGTTTTCTCTGTCGTTCACAACTTTTCCGCCTGTACTTGAGATTGTAAAGATGGTGGTGGTTTCCAAACCATATTTATGTTGCCACTGGTAACACAAACGTATCTTACACCATTCGTTACTATATAGTTTATTGGAATATCTGGGTTTTTGGAAAAGGTTTCACGTCTTCCAACAACTGTTCCATATCTTCATCATCCGATCTGCTCGTTGGAGTGTACATCTGAATCAGTTGGATTTGGTATCGTTTAGTTGGACTCAAGGAAGAGCCTACCTCTCAATATAGGTCCAGAACCTGTTCTTTACTAATTTTTGTAATTAATTCTATGAGCATTTTTGATTTTACATCTCAGCTTTGCTAGGTTTACCTTTCGATGTGCCTGCTGCCTGTTTTCTATTGCTATGATGGCAAATCATTAACACAGGGGGACCGACGGCTTTACGTTCCCACCGAAAGCACGGAAGACGGTTAAAAAAATTTTAGACTGTACCCGGAGTCGAACCGGGAAGCCCTACGTTAGCAGTCGATCGTGCTAACTATCAGGCATGACCGTCGTCGGTCATATTTTAAATTGCAAAATATAAATTTATAAATGTATGCCGCTGAGTATCAATTAGATAATTAATTTGAAGAAATCTCGAAAACAATGCAAAGGGAAAAATGCAAAAGAATCGACGAAGTTCTTTGCTCACACACATTAATTCTTTTCTCAATTATTTGCATGTCCTATAGACAATGGTCATTTTGTGTTGAGAAGTGCATATTATAACGCAGGTGTGCAGACGAAACAACAAATCTATTCATTCATAGCTTATCTAATTGTCAGCTAAATCGATAATTTACTTGAAAGCTTTTAACAGACTTTTTTCG
The DNA here is from genome assembly GCA_932274525.1 of Podabrus alpinus. Lineage (NCBI taxonomy): Eukaryota > Metazoa > Arthropoda > Insecta > Coleoptera > Cantharidae > Podabrus > Podabrus alpinus. The sequence goes on along the minus strand of OW026455.1, from coordinate 87,442,730 downwards.
AATAATTTATTGAGCAGTGCTAAGATAACGCGAGCAAATTTGCTTGGCAACCACCGCGAATTGTAGAGCAAAGCACTCCAATTTTACCGGTACTAGCCCCCCTCAAGGTTACACCTGGGCTTTTTAGCCCTAGTAACAAGAGGAAAAGGCTCTGATCCGGTTACCACGGTCGAAAGATAATCTCCCGTGTTAGCAGGATAGGAACAGGCAACAGCAGGATGCCCAAGACGCACCAAAGAGAAGCCACCCAGGCCTCCCCACAGGTTGCGCAGGGCACCCCGCTTTTTAACACGGAGGAACCCCCCTCACCTCAACACCTACAACGGAGGACTCCCCTCCCGACGGATTGAACAGGGATTCAGGGTTCTAAGGATTCAATTAAGGGTAACAAAGTTATGTTCAAAGTTAATAAAAGCTTACACCCCATGATTAAACATGGTATCTTAATTAAAAATTTTAAAAATTATAAAACATTTAAAAGATTCGACGCATCAAAAGCACTCTACAAAACCAATTCATGGAAATCATTTAAACCAAGTCTATTAAATAAACACAAAGTTAAAATCAAATTTAAAACTAATTTAAAACTCAACAGATAAGTAAAACCATCAAGGGTATCTTAAGCAATCCATGTACACCCCCACCCAATTAATAAAAAAATCCTAACGTCCCATACACAACCCCTCCTCACTTAAAATACCACCTCAATTAAGATTAAAATAAATTATAATTATGCTTACTCTTGTTTCTAACTTTTATTCTTAACTTGCTAATTTAGAAATCGCTTTTGTTTCTCTTTCAGGATGTCTGCCATACCAGTTTCATGAATAAATAAAAAAAGTGTTCTTAAAGCGAGGTATACCAGACCTTCAGTCTTGGGACGGTTTTTGCACACCCTTGGGGAATCTGGGGGAGGGGATTGTTTAACTGCTCGCCATTGCAAGTGGCCGGGGGGGTTGGTGAATGTATGCAGGGTATATTTATCTCTGGCTGTGCTCCGGTCAACCCGAGTGCGTAAATGGAGTTCCTTCAGCGGGTGGGGGTCACTCCTCCTTGGGTAGCAGGACTGCTGGCGCGAAATTGGCATACGCAAATGTTTGGGTCTGGTAGCGACGCTAAATCTGTATGACCAGCAAGTACGGAACGGCAACTGCGTATGTCGTTCGATAATGATTTCAAAGCCATGGCCGTCGCTAGGCAAGGGAGGTAATACCACCCTTGTTCACGGACGGCCTTTGTTTGCAGGGGGGGGACTTAAAATCCAACCCTACAATTAAACTCAGATGCTGTGGCGCACCGGCTATGTGAAGGATATGTGGGCACGGTCCGGTAATCCACAAATTAATTCATGATTCGATTCGAGATGCGTTCCTGCGCGTTCCAAACCAGATCAGAGGTCATCAGTCTTTGGCGGTTTTTGCACACCAATTCCTTGGGAGGACCTGGGGGGGTAGTTTAACTGCTCGCCACTGCGAGTTTCAGGGAGGGATGTATACGGGGATATTTTATTCTCAATTTCAATTCATTATAAGTTATCTCCGGCGGTTTTCCGGAAACCTGAGCACTCACGCTTGGGCTCTACTTGTGGGAAGGGGCAAAGCTAGCCTGGCCAAGGCATAGGCGAAATTGGAACGTATTCCAGCTATCGAAGCGACTGATCCTCTTCCGATGCGGAAATTCCGGCCGATGGGCTCTTAACTTTGCTACTTATAAGTGAGATTTGCCTTCCTTTCCTCCGCCTTTTTCTCTTTCATCAAATAGACCCAACTATTTATGTATGGGATCAGTAGAAGTGGATAAACTTGCATGATCAGCACTACGGGACAGCGACTGCGAGTTCTCTGGCAAAATAAATTCAATGCCATGACCGTCATTAGCCAAAAGGGGAGGGGGTAAAACCAACCTTGGTTATCGACGGTTTTTGATTACGGGGAGGACCTCAAAACCCTGCCATGTATCTTAAAAATTCAGGTGCTGTGGCAAACCAGCTATTTAAAGGAAGTGTGGGGTAAGCCCGGTATTCCGCAAAAGAATAAATATATCATTGTGATTCTGAGATGCGTTCCCGAGCGTGACGGACACATACATATATGCACACCTAAATTAAGGATATTATTTGTATGTAGATTGACGCATTGTTACAGAAGAACAGGCCCCCATTACAACTTCTGACGACCCAAGAAAAATTTGAAGGAAAACACTTAAATTCATAAAAATAAGTTGTTGATGTTGCTTAAAACGTCGATGTTAATTTTCCTGTTCATTGTATTATAATAATAAGGAAAAATAACGTACAAAGCAGGTCTGCATCCCTAAAATATTCTCAAAGGAGGAATTACAATTGTAACATTATTCGAGTATCGAAATTGGTAAGAAACCTAATTCAAATTTACCTATTAGAGTTTAAACAACGAGATGTAACTTAATTCGGGTTTACATTATTATGCTCTAATTTCTATTCAAGTACCTATTTCTCTCAGGTTTCATGTACGAGTATGGTAAACTTTAATTAGCATATAGATATAAGATTTCACTGTATTGTAAACATTCGAGAAGTAGTAGTTCTTCATGTCTTACATGTCCGGATTGGAAATCAAAAGTAATAAATTTGTAGGAGATAATTGTTAAAATACAAGGGTGACTAAGAATGTGTTATACATGAAGCAAACAGACATGATTGTTTGGTGAAACAGTAAACCCCTCATCCAATCAGAAGTGTCTGTATTTGACACGCGACTTCTAAGGGATGCTGATGGCGAGAACAATTATTCGATTCGATAAATTACTCATCTTTTTAATCTTTTTATTTTCTCCTTTAGTTTTCACTGCTACATAGGGAGAGTGCTGTATTGATTCTTATTCGAATTTTGATGTATAGGGTATTCTGACAAATTTATCTTAATTCCCCATCTATTACCAATAAAATTGTGATCTATCAAATAATACTAAAATTATTAGATTATTTTAAAAATTAATGAAGTAATATAAATGATTAGATTAATTTCAGAAATTAATCTGCAGAATTCCTTTAAGAGTTTAATACTTAAGAGATTGGAATGATGTATCTCTTTTGTAATAATTTTAATTAAAGACCATGTAACCTAAAAGTAAAATCGACTTTACTGTTTGTATCGAATTCATTTCACCACGGGTTTTAAAATTCAAAAGATGAAATCTGCGAGCCGCATAATCTAAATGGAATTGAAACCGGTGTCAATCCCTAACATTATCTCACTTCGTTCGCCTCTCCCCCTTTTGTAAAGTTAAAAAAGTATTTGGCGTTGTGCAGTGACGGATTACTACAGGGCTTAATGTCAACATCATGATTCAAATTGTTCTTTGGGTTAACCAACGAGGAAGTCAGTCAGTTACGACCTGATAAATTAGATTTTAGTTTCAAAATGATAGCATTATCACCTAAATAAAAAATCTCAGGCTGGTTAATCATTTGAATCTTAAACTTTGATTGATTACCAGTAAATTTTTTTTTCCCGATAAATAACCGATTGTTTTTCTTCGTTATTTGTTTGTTATTATCGGTTAACACGTGCGGGATTCTAAGGGCAAACTATGAAATATATTTCAGGACAGAAACATCTGTCTTCAGGGCTACTTGGCATTTATAACTTATATAACAAGTCGTTAGCAAGAAACCGATACATGTTTTGTTTTTATTCTCATAAATCACTCACAGAAAAAAAACTATAAATTATAATTTATTGCAGTTTGATTATTGACAAAAGAATTCTAGAGCAATTTTTATGTGCCACTGTACAATAATAATTTTTGACTTTTTAATTTATGCCCTGAAATAAACCAACTGCAACACGCACGTAAAGTAAACAATTTTTTAACTACAAGAAAATCACATTCATCAAACTTCACGAACGTCTCCCACATTTAAACGTCATGAAGTTCATGTAAATAAAATAGTACCAAGTTCCTTACTAAAATTATAATATAATTATGTATAGTCACATACTGACGAGTCCCAATTTTGCTTTCGGGGTGCACCAAGGATGGCGTGGTTGCATCTGGGGAAGGTGGCAAAAGATGTTACAAAGGATTCTATCGTAAGACATTTACAGAGCACTTTTGCGGGGGGGATTTCGTTGTAGAGCAGCTTCCTGTTCGTGAGGACGCAAAAAGCATCTCATATAAAATAGGTGCTGATTTCTCAATGCTAGAAGAACTGTACAGCAGCTCAAATTGGCCCATGGGGGTTACGCTTAAGAGATTCACGTTTTTTTGAGGATCAAGAAGAGAGGTATAATAAAAATCAAGCTTCTATTTATAGCGGCCCAACTATGAAGGTGCAACTACTAGACGGTTTACTGTTATGAATATAAATTTGCAATCAATAAACAATAAGATAGACATGTTCAGACAGGTTTTAATTGACCAAAATGTCGATATAGCATGCGTTACGGAGCACTGGACATTGGATGGGATTCTGGACCGCATGGATTTGGGAGACTACATGGTGGCGTCTTTATATTCGAGAGCTTCGAGTTCGCATGGTGGTTCAGCTATAATACTGAAAAATGGAATAAAATATCAAGACATGCCTGAAATCAAGAGTGTACCGTTGGAGGGTCACATAGAGATGAGTGCGGTTCGACTACCCATGCTCAATTTGATCGTAATTTCACTGTATAGACCACCTTTGGGGGGTTTTGAGTCCTTTATCGGTATACTTGACGAGTGTCTTGCAATGATCTGCGGGGGTCCTTTCTGTGAGATCTGCATTGCGGGAGATTTCAACATAAACTTTTCAAAGCCGAGTAGGAAGAGAGACACTTTGACTTGTGTTTTTGAGTCCTATGGATTGTCACAAGTTTTTAATCAACCTAGTAGAATAACACATAACACGTAGACATGCATAGATAACATGTTTACAGGTATAGATAAGAAAACCTATTCGAAGTCAACGTTTGATCCTCATTTATCTGATCACTTGGCCCAAAAGATGGAGCTGCTTAAACAGATACCTGAACCAAAGAAAGCTGAGATATGGAAACATGTAATAAATAAAAAATATATACAAGCATTTAAGGATGCTTTGTTACAGGTAAACTGGCGAGGCCTACTGAAGGTTGATGCTGAGGAATCTTATAACTGTTTTCACGAGGCTCTACAACAATGCTACAATGCATCTTTTCCTAGAACTGCTGTGAAGAAAAATGGTAACAATTATAAAATGCTAAATAAGAAGTCGGAAGAATCAAAGGCTATAGAAAAAGCTATAAATGCAGCCCAAACAATTTATAAAGTGCGAAAGGACGGTGCAGGAAGGGAGCTGCTATGTTCACTGAAAAGACGGCTCAGAGAGAGCCACACGAATGCAAGAAAAAATAATAACTCAACATATGTGGCAAGATCAGCAAACGTATCTAAAGCGGTATGGAATATCATAAACAACGAATCGGGAAAACGACCCAAAATTGAGAACAGTGAAAATACTTTAACAGCAGATTCTGTAAAGGATTATTTTGTCCAGATTGGCAGGACGGTATTGCATTTAGTGCAACCATCACTTGACGAGTCCTTAAATATGCTACGCAATAATAAAACAAAAACATTGAACTCATTATTTAATTATCCAACAACGGAAGAAGAACTCAAGGAAATAGTAGCAAAACTGAAAAACGGAAATTTACTGGATGTATGTGGCATGTCTGCAACATTGTTGAAGGAGGTGTTCCCAATGATTTGCGCTTCAGTAAAGGGGATTATTAATCAATGCCTTGAGCAGGGTATATTTCCAAGGAGACTTAAATTTGCAAGAGTGGTTCCGGTCTACAAGAAGGGTTGTGTGAACAATGCAAATAACTACAGGCCCATATCTATTTTGCCAGCTATATCAAAAATACTCGAGAACGTAATGAAAACAAGGCTGATGGGGTTCCTGAATAAGCACAAAATATTGGATAGCTGTCAACATGGGTTCCGATCTAAAAAATCGACAACTACAGCTCTGGCCGAAATAATGGAAAGTCTGGCCGAGGCGTTTGATAGCCGTCAGATTGCACAAGTTGCAGCCTGCGATTTGAGCAAGGCTTTCGATAATATTATAAGATCACACCTACTGGAGAAGATGAGATTTTATGGGGTGAGGGGGACTGCTCTGGATTTGTTTGAGTCCTACCTATCAGATAGAATACAAAAGGTAACATGGAATGGTAAAGAATCACTTAAAAGAGAAATAGAGTTGGGTGTGCCGCAGGGTTCAATTCTTGGACCCATTTTATTTATCCTATATATAAACGATCTACCATCAAAGGTACCGTGTAACAAGACAAGTTTGTTTGCTGACGATACCAACTTTCTCAACATTGCCAGATCAAGTCAAGAGCTGGAGCGTCTTACCTCCGAATCGCTGTGGTATGCGCAGAAGTGGTTCAGTGCGAATGGTCTAAAATTAAACACCAGTAAAACTCAAAAAATTACATTCAGTATGAAAAGCGATAAGAGAGAAAACTTGAAACTTCTGGGAATCATCTTTGAAAATTCACTGGGTTGGAAAAGTTATATTGCCTCACTAATGAAGGGGTTGTCTGCGGCAGTCTTCACGGTAAGAAGGATGAAGGCGGTTACCACATTGGAAATTGCAAGGATGACGTATTATGCCAACTTCCACTCCAGAGCGACATATGGTATTTTACTGTGGGGACATAGTTCGGAAACGGAGAGAGTTTTCGTAAGGCAAAAAGAGGCAATTAGAGCAATTTGTGGTGTCCCAAGAAACACTAGCTGTCGTGATCTGTTCAGGAGATTACAGATCCTTACCTTGCCGTCGGTCTTTGTACTTGACTGCCTCCGATTTGTACACAAAAACGAAAACAAGTTTACAAGGAATGCAAAACTGCACTCGTACAACACTAGAAATGGAAATAATTTCGCAATTACATACCATCGACTGAAAACTATACAATTGGGAATGAACCACCTATGCGTTAAATTATACAATAAATTACCGACCGAGATTAGAGGACTGTGTAAAAGGAAATTTTGAGCGAAAGCTTAAAAAAATATTGTTGTCAACGACGTTTTACTCGACCGACGAGTTTTTGAAATATAATTTTTGATATTTATAATAGTTTATTTATTGTAAATTGGCTGTTGCCTTTTATTTGTTTTTGGTCTTGTGATTTTAGATTGTTAAATTGTTTTTTTATGATATTGTTGACTTTCCATGTAATTCTATTGATGGAGAAATTAAATGAATTATAAATGAATTATGAATTATAAGTTTTCTTCATGCTACGAGGTCTGCGTTTGATGCCATAAGACGCTGAAATAAGAGTTTTCGCAAATATCTCGTTAAAAATTAACTTTACGGCAAAGTCAGTTATCAATATTATTTAAGATAAATTTGTTGCTTAAGCCTTGTTGTTTGGCATCAGAAAATAATCCCTAAGTGTGCGACATCAGACTTGAACCGGAAGAGAGGCAAATTTCTCGAAGGGTTTCCCAAAAATCCGAGAGTCGTGAATTGATAATTTCAAATGCATCCCAAGTTCAAAATAGATCTAATAAGCAAAATTAAACCAAGGAAAATTATAAACATTATAATAAAAAAATTGTTCTATCCACTGTAGATTTCGAGTAAGCCCCCCTAACAATCAACTTTGAAAGCTCATAGCTATCAGGGAACTACGAGAGCTAGAAGGTGGTTCTATTTCATATCAAAGTAACCAACGTATTTTCATATCCTTATTTGATTTTGCTAAAATTTGGTATACTTCTAATAAGTTATACCAAATAAACGGAACCGTATTTTTTTGTTTGGGCCTAAAGTGACCCGTTTCATTGTACAGCCCTCCAAATAAGTCAAATTTGGCTTGTAGAACTTGGATAAATTATTTCTGCTGGCCGAATTGTATACCTCTTAGAGCAGCGTCGTAGCAAGGGTGAGGCGACAGAGGCTTACGCCTCAGGCGCCATCGCAATGGGGGCGGCGCTAAACCTTGACAAACTTTCAAATTGATAAGAATCTTTTGGGAGGGGGATGCATATATTTAAATTTGCCTCTGCGCCAGAAGAGTTTGCTACGACACTGGCAGCGCCGTATCAAGGGTGAGGCGACTGAGGATTTTGCCTCAGGCGACATCGTAAATGGGGGCGCTAAACCTTGACAAAAATTTCAAATTGATAAGAATCTTTTGGGAGGGGGCGCAGATATTCAAATTTGCCTCAGGCGCCAGAAGAGCTTGCTACGACGCTGTCTTAGAGACACAATTTTTTTAATGAAATGAAGATATTAAATAGGCTTTTGCAGTGAGTTGTTTGTGTAAATAATTAAGGTCACAAAATAGTGGCACTGATCAAATTTTGACTTTGCCCCTTCCCCAAAAACGGGGTAATTTAAAATTCTCAAAAAAATGTATTATCTATAGTATTATACTTTCGGCTGCTTGTATACGAAATTTTAGATTGGGCACGATTTTGGTTTTGTAATGAATATGTAAACATATTGGGGGGAATTAACTACTGTTGACCACCCCAAATAAATTGAAAATTTCCTATTGCAAAGAGGAAGGTTTATATTATAGTATACTGACATAATTTTCACAAGCGAAGATATAATCAAAATTTCGAGAAAAATCAATTTGAAAGTACGCAAATTTAGCACATTTTTCTTCGATTTTTGGGGTGTGCATTCGATAGGGAGGTTTATCCATGGTTACTATGCGAAACATACGAGAAGGCGCCTCCCATCAAAAAAAAACCGGGATAAATGAAACCGGGAGCTTAGAGACCCTTGAAATAGCATTAAAAAGTATAGTTGCGGTATGGGGCAGTAAACTATTACGTTTCACCCCCAAAAAATGGCGTAAATACAAAAAATAATCGATGTTACATGTACGAGAGACGAGCTGCATCTGCCGGTGCGAAACCTTACCTTACCTTACCTGATATGTATTTGATGGAGCATCCCGGCGCAGCCGGCCTTCTCCTTCATCTGAAAGAATACATTAGTGACATTGGAATTTATAGAGACCGGTGGGTCTCTGGGAATTGGCGCTTGGCGGACTGACTGGTAAAAACCTGAGCTGTGACTGTGAATATGTAATATGAGAAGAAAAAGAAAATTTTTACGTTTGCCGATATAGTAGAGTCCCTAATTCGAAGAAAGAAATTATGAATTAATTTCTATTGATGACCTCGGAGTGAGTGGCTTCTACTTGGAACTAGTCAGAATTGGCGACTAGTGGGATTATAGTGATGCTATGGGGGGTGATTTAACGAAGCTTGTGATAATTGATCGAAAAATTACACAAATCTAGTGAATAAATTCACTTTCGAAGAGAATTTGTGTAAGTTAAACCTATGAACATACATTAGTCTGTGTGGGGGTGAGTTATGGTCAGGAGTTGTCCGTGGTCAGGAGTGATTTGGGACGGGGAATGAGAAAGTCAGCTGGGTTGTATTGACCTAGTTGGTTTACTAGTGGGTTTTCTGAGAATTTGGATTTGTTGTAGAGATTGGTGGCATGTTTACGATTAAGAGTGTTAATGAGGTCTAGTTTGGCGTCTGCATGTAGTCGTCTGTTAGTGACGTAGTAGGGGGCGCTGAAAATAGCTCGGAGATTTTTGTTTTGAATGACTTGAAGTTTATTTATGGCCCTGGGGCGTGCATATCCCCAGACAGGGGAGGCGTAAATCATTGTCGGGCGGATTATGGCTTTGTATAATCTTAGTTTGTTAGCGGGGGACATGGTACTTTTTGCGTTCATGAGGACGAACAGTCTATTGAAGAGGCATTTGGCTTTACCGGCTGCGGAGGAAATGTGAGCGTCCCATTTGAGGCGCCGGTCCATGGTAATGCCAAGGTACTTGACCTTGGTTTTCCAGGGGATTTGCTCCTCGAACATCCAGACACTGGAGTTGTGAGGCTTGCAACGATTTCGAAACATGATCGCGGAACTTTTGCTCGAGTTAACCTCGATGCGCCAAGTTTCGTACCACCTTCCGAGATCGGTGATCGCCTCCTGGAGGCGGGTTGTGGCTATGTCCGGGTGGATTGAGGATGTGTATATTGCAGTGTCATCTGCATATAGTGAAATTTTTGTTGCGGGATCTAAGGGGGTTGGAATGTCACTCATGAAGATGTTAAACAGTGAAGCTGCAAGGATCGAACCCTGGGGGACCCCGGAGGTAATGGGGCGCTTTGTGGATCTGGTGTTCATGAGTTTGACTTGGAGATTTCTGTCGTGAAGGTAGGAGGCAATAAGTGTTAGTGTAATTCATATTGCACGTACCGTCAACAGAATGAGCGACGCGCGGGAATCTCGTTAATTTTACATGTAAATTTGCAAACTTCAAAATCGATTTACTCAAAATTTTGATTATATCTTCGCTTGTGAAAATTATGTCAGTATACTATATAAACCTTCCTCTTTGCAATAGGAAATTTTCAATTTATTTGGAGTGGTCAACATTAGTTGATTCGACCCAACATATTTATTAAAGTGCTTCGTTTAATAATCCTAAACCAAACCTCCTGAACCAAAAGCGTGCCCATTCTAAAGTTTGGTATGCAAGTAGTCAAAAGTATAATAAAGATATTTTTTTAAGAATTTTATATTACCCATTTTTTTGGGGAAGGGCACTCAAAATCAGAATTTGATCAGGGGCCCCATTTTGTGACCTTAATTATTAATATAAAAAAACTCACTGAAAAGGCCTCTTCAGCATCTTCATTTATAGAAAAAAATCGTTTCTCTGAGTGGTACGGTTCGGCCAGTAGAAATAATTTATGGAAGCTCTACAAGCCAAATTTGAATTATTTTGGAGGGCTGTACAATTTAAACGGGAAACTTTAAGGTTTCAATACGTTTCAAACAATACGGGTCCGTTTATTTGGTATAACTTAGAAGTATACCAAAGAGCAAAATCTAAGAGGGACATGAAAATAATTGAATGATTTCATATGAAATGACCCTATAGAAAGGGATTTCCAGATAATTGTGTATAGTTTCCCTCATCTAGCGGACTAATTTTGCGTCAGTATAAACGAATAAACAAATCGAAAGAAAAACGAAGAATAAATGAAATACAACAAAAATCTCTCTCATAGATTGTAGTTAGAAAAACTCGAAACATGCCCACTTCCGCTACATAAACCTCGTTACATCATGTTCGAATATCAGAAATAATAAATAGAACAAATGATCAATTTCATAACTTTATAGCAGATAAACCGACGAAACAGATTAAAAGGAACAAAAACTTACAGGATAAATCAATTTTTATAAAACGCATCACAGCATGGCTCTGTGTGGGCAGGCGCACAGGACGCACCATCTTCAAAATATACCGCGATCGTTCGTGCTTCGATATCGATTTCTAGTAGTACTTCATTCATTTTTTGGCAACAGCTATGGTTTCCGTGATTTCGCGGTTTTTATAAAATGCCTAGGCAGGTACTGAATGTTGGCAGACACACTTGCAACATTATCTCCGGAATATGTTACGATCGTTAGTGGTTACTATATAATGCATTATTCGGGTCCGTTATTTTGCCCCCCCCCCCCCAATTGATACTTTTTCTCAAAAGTTAGCTCCCGATTTCTTAGAGCTAGCACCCAAATGGTAAAGCTAGCGCCCCTAAGTTTATCCACAAATGAATGTTTTTACCGGGTGGGAGTACCGCTATCCCCCCCCGTTGCTATTTTTCTCAAAAAGCTAACTCCCGATTTTTTACAGCTAGCACACCCAAATATTAAAGCTAGCACCCCCTAGGTTTGTCCACAAATAAATGTTTCTACCGGGGTGGAGGGGGGAAGTAACGCTAGCCCCTTCCATAGTTTAATATGTTTTCTTAAAAAGCTAGCTGCCGATTTCTAAGAGCTAGCACCCTGTAGGTTTGTCCACAAATCAACATTGAAAAACAAAAAAAACAACAAAAATCAACAAAAATTAGTGGACAGTCCTAGGGGGTGCTAGTTTTAATATTTGGATGCTAGCTCTAGGGATTCGGGAGCTAGCTTTTTGAGAAAAAATATCAACTGGTGAGGGGCTAGTGTTATTTGTCCCCCCCCCCCCCGGTAGAAACTTTGATTTGTAGGCAAACTTGCTGGGTGCTAGCTTTAACATTGGGGTAATAGCTCTAAGAAATCGGAAGCTAGCTTTTTGAGAAAAAATATCAACCAGGGGGGTAAAGTAACGGATCCTTATTATTCAGGTTTTTAACAACACCCATAGTTCTGGAGATATCACGGTTTTACTTCACATTTAGCAGATTATCGTTTAGTCCAGTCAAATTAGGTTTTCAGCTCGGAAAAATTCCCACCTAGCTGAATTTTGGTACACATCTTTATGACATCGTTGTAAACAATATGTAAAAAGTGGACCTCGATATCATGTACGCGGGTTTTAGCTCCCGGGGTTTTAGCTCCCCCAACGCGAGTTTTTGCCAATAACTCGCTTATTTATGCTTGTATGAAAAATTATGATCAGACCATAATTGAAGAGCATAAAATTCTCTATAAAATAGTTTTTTTTCATATTTTTCCATGGCTCGCTAATACTTAAATTATTGACCGAAAACACGACCCACCCTTAAAATGGCACAATATTGATTCGTTGCAGGGAGAGAAATGTTTTCGGGCACGGGAAATGCTTTTAATAATATAATTTAAATTGTGGCCAAGGTTGGAAAATGAAGAGAAAAATAGATTTTTTCAAAATTCAAAATTTCAAAATCAAAAGTGTGAAGTGTGAAGTAGGTACTTTATAAAAACCGTGATATCTTCTTAACCATAGGCGTTAGACAACCCTTATTAGAATCTTGGAAACACCTGATTGAATTCAAAAGGTTATCAACAGATGGATCTATTAAATTGGAAAGCGACATCAATGACTTCAGCCTCTATCACGGACTTCTTAATACCAATACCTTTTGTATTGTGCACCAATACAAATGAAGAATTACAATTATAAGGCAATTTATTAAGATTTCAAATTATGCATCGCCATCTGTTGTTTATCCTTTCAACTACGATATGTGTTTGTAAAACTGTCATCATGTTTGTCAATCATCCTAAAACCATAAAAAATCGATAAATTTTGCTTGTAGTAATATGAGTCTGAGAAGAGGAATTCCACAAAATTTTGAAAAGTAATACCACCGACTAATTTCATGTTTCTCATGAGACTAATTTCCTGACCAGAACCTATCGGTACGTCTGAAATATTGGAGTCGGCCCAATTTTTCTTAAAATTTCTAATTAAATATAGCAAAAAAAAAGAAGATTATATCGTGGTATAATAAAGATAAAATTCAAAAATAATTGAAAATTTATATTTTCAGAAAATACATTTCAGTTAACATTACGACCAATGAAATTCATATTATATTTTGTTTGGTATAGTGAAAAATAACCATTACTCGAATCGCAATAAAATTTGCGAAACAGGAATAATTAAAATAAGAAAAACAGCTTTTATATCTCAAAAAGCATTTAGATTTTCCTTATAAGTCGTGACATTAAAAAAGTCCAACTTGTTATATAAAAACTTTTGATGTTTATTTCTTTGTACTGTGACAGTTTGTAATAGATTTTTTAAATTTGAAAAGGATTTATTTTGTGCTTAACAATGTATTAAAAAACTTCCTCGATTATTCAAACTTCACATTTACTTTGCTTAATGTTCATTACGATAAGTAAAAAACTTCCGCTGTAGGACTACAGAAAGCAATAGAATATCCATCAAACGTCACTTCGATTGTGTGAAAAATTAATTTTTTAATTTTTTAAATATTTTGTATAATTGCGGTGTAAATACAATTTGTTAAATGAAAGTGCTCTCAATGGTACATGACCTATAATTCTATAAAAAAAAATTTTGTTTATTTATTGATTGCACTTAGAAAGTGTTGTTTTTAAATTTTGGTCAATAAAAATCGATTATTTTCCCACTAATTTTCATCTTTAAAACTAATTATCACCTTTATCACATATATTAGGCAAATACAAAGAATAGTGACAGTAAAATTTAAAATAAAGGGCTTTGGTTTTCACAGATCCACCACTTCGTAGTGGATTTTAATCTTTTTATTTTATTGAACAAAAGATAAAACTGTCACCACATCTAAAACTACCCTTATTAAAAAACAAAGTCCCTGTTAGAAAGCCCTGTAGTTCTCAGTAAACTTTCAATATGAGAAAAATAAAATAAATAGAAGAATATTATAGAAAACAATTAAAATAAGATGAAAATTCTCAATAAATTTCAATCGAAGGCCTCGCAGGATTTCTTACTATCTTCGTCCGTTCTTTTCTTATTTTCACTTTCTGTTCATCCCGATACATTTAGAAATTGCAGATACACCTGTCCTATATGATCGAATGTGCCCCACCTCTATCCATTATGTACCCCACACATGGGGCATAATTATGGTGACCATATTATTTTTATGAAAAAAAAGTACATTTCGGCGAAACACGGTAAATACCTAAAAAAAGGTCAACGGCGCACAGTGTGGTGGAGGCGGACAAATGGTGATTTTTAAAGTAATTCATATGGTCTGTTTAATAATAGTTTCTTGCTAGGAAGATCCCAAGGATTCAGGAACACAAAAAAATCATAAAAAATGAGCTTGGAAAGTGTCGAAAAAATGCGGCAAAGTCAACCTTTTTTTACATATAATATGTACCGTATACATAGGTACTTTAACTTTGCTTAAAAACGGAAATACATTGATTTTTTTCAGTTTTCAAGTTGAAATATTATTTCTGTTTCTCGTTACTAGCACACAAGTGCCAAAACAAAACAAAGAATTACATTTTTAACGGTTTGTAGACCTAATTCGACTTAAAAACTCGATTTTTCTAAATGTTAACTTCTCTTAAACTTGTAGTGTGTGAGAACGCATGAGACACACCGAAAATTTTTTTGTGGTATCATTGGTATCTGTAGTACTTGCCCTCCAAATTTCAGCTGCAGATACTTGCAGATGCGAACACAAGAGCGTTTTTACTGAGACTTGTCCAATTTTTACCGAAGGTATTATTGGATTAACAAATCAATAAATTTTTCCCAAATGCCCATGTAAACAATACATAAGCAGAACGGACGATACAGAAAGATATTAAAAACAATTGAAAACTATTTTAAAATGACGAACTTTAGCATTTAGAATCGTGGCTTATGCAATATTCTGTGGGAAAACAAAAAAATTATTGTTTTCTTCTATTCTATTAAGGACTAGCTGGCACAGTCGGCCTACCGGCGGCCTTTAGCCATCTAGACCGTGTCGGATGTGGTTGTTCGGCCTTCGGCCTCACTCCAAGGTACTAAAGTAGCCTATCTTTTTCGTAGCGTTGTAAATAACTTCTACACCAAATTTGGTTAGATTGGTCAAATAGAAACGTAAAGCACGTGCACGCGTTTTTGCATTGTCGATCGTTTGACAGCATTAATTATTTTTTTAAAGTTGATTTTGAGTAGCCTGCCTTCCTTTAAGGAATCTCGATAATCCATTCATGCGCGTCCCATAGGGACGCGCATGAATGGATTATCGAGATTCCTTAAAGGAAGGCAGGCTACTCAAAATCAACTTTTCTTTCCTTTGCGAATTTTTGCACTATTTCAATACAAAAACATGCGCAGGGACCTACATAATAACTGTGCCAAATTTGGTTCCGATCGGTCAAACGGTTTAGGAGTCTATAGGGAACATACATACATACTCGTACACACATACATCCATTTTTATATATATTTACGATTAAGGATATAGTAAGACAACTTCCAGACTTTTTGCCCTAAAATTGAAGGCTCAGCAACCGTTTGTCCACAAAAACTCCATTTCACCACACTGTGCGGCGTACCTAAATATACGACGATTACGATTGATGACCTTTTTTTTTCTGGGGTTGATGCACTGAAGGAAACAACCATGAGGTTTGGGGCAGCGTCGGGTGCCCCCCCCCCCCGGCGGGTGTACAAAAAATAAGTACATTTGTAAGTACTTGGAGAAGTTTTTAAGTACATAGGACATCGTTCTAAAAAGGAGTACTGTCCTACTAAAATAAGTACATAGTACCGGGTGACCGGCCGAAAACTGAACATAGGGAAATAACATGGGAAATTGATTTTTTCTAAATTCCTGCTTCCCATTATAACTGATATGAATAAAAATAATACCAAATTAAAGAGATTTTTTTTCCGCGCCTAAAGATACCAAACACTTAATATTTTGTTTTTTAATTATTGTTAAAACGTCGATAGTAAAATTAAGAAATAGTAGCGCTTCTTAAAAAAATATTAGCGGGCTGGGTCGTTGCATTACGTCTAATGTGCCGCATTGCTATTGTTTTTAAACTTTTTAAATTTGTTTTTATTTTAAAAATAATAAGAACGCAATTTGAATATTATTTTATTATAACAAGTTGACCAATATTAACAGTTAAAAGTAGTTTTATTTAGTCAACAAAACCCAAGAATAAGAAAAATATCAATTGGATTATTAAATACTGAATGAAAGTAACCAAATAATAATAATATTATAACAAGTATTCGAATAACCCTCCATTCTGCACTAAACAGTAACCCAATCTATTATAAAATGATTCTCTTACATTTGCTAGCTGTCTAGCAGTAATTTGATTGCATTCTGCAAAGATCGCGTTCCTCAAAGAATCAATATTTGGGTGACGAGTTTTATAAATTTTGCTTTTAATATGACCCCACAAAAAGAAGTCACACGGTGCCAGATCAGGAGATCGGGCTGGCCAGTTTATAGCACCACCACGACCAATCCATCGATTTGGATATGCTTGGTTTAAATAATCTCTAACGTTTACCCCAAAATGTGCTGGACAACCGTCTTGCTGAAACCAGACCTCATGGTGTTCAGAAGCTATTTCGTCTAACGCAGGACCAATATTATTTATAAGAAGATCTAAATACATATCTGAATTTAAATTTCCAACTATTTCAAATGGACCAAGAACACGGTTATTATAAATGCCAGCCCAAATATTAATTTTTTGAGGATATTGTGAGCCGGTCATTAAATTTAGTCTCGGATTTTGTATAGCCCAATAGCGATGGTTTTGTACATTTGGCTCATTGTTTAATGTAAATGTACATTCGTCTGTAAAACATATTTGTTTCAGAAAGTTTCGGTTTCTGTTAGCACGTTCTTGCATTTTCTCACAAAATACAAGCCTGGATTCTTCGTCAAACAAAAATATTTCTTGATGACATTGATATTTAAAAGGATGGTACTTGTGCTTTTTTAAAATTGTTCGAACATTTTCTCTACCAACATTACACTCAGCTGCAATGGATCTAATGCTTGCATTTGGATTCGCAGAAATTAAACCTAATATAGTTTCTTCCAATTCATGGTTGTTTCTCTGATATCCTATTTAAAAAATAATGATAAGACAACTTCAATTAATAATTTTTTTATTTAAATTTGTCTAAGTATTACCAGTGTCTTCAAATTTCTTAATTATATTCTGTATGGCCGATATTGATGGAATTTGGCTATTATTAAATTTAACAGAAAATAAGTCACGTATTTGGCGTAAACTATTACCGCTGTAATAATATTTTACCATGAAAACTTTTTCTTCAACAGACCACTTCATTGTTAACAAAATTAATTTTAATCTGTCAAAGTAACTTTTGTTTGTAATATTTGGCTTTCATACAATAGCAATGCGGCACATTAGACGTAATGCAACGACCCAGCCCGCTAATATTTTTTTAAGAAGCGCTATTTCTTAATTTTACTATCGACTTTTTAACAATAATTAAAAAACAAAATATTAAGTGTTTGGTATCTTTAGGCGCGGAAAAAAAATCTCTTTAATTTGGTATTTTTTTTATTCATATCAGTTATAATGGGAAGCAGGAATTTAGAAAAAATCAATTTCCCATGTTATTTCCCTATTAGTAGCAAGAAGGATTATCGGGTATGCGGACACCAAATGAAACAACTAGGTCACTTTGTCGACGTTTCGAAGGTATATTAGGCCTTCATCTTCAAGACTGTGAAGAGAGACAAACGTGTGAAACATCGGTAAATAACAAAAATACTATATCTCACCTCCGTAACGTAATGTAAAATTTGTTGTAAGACAATGGTCCATTGTCTTACAACAAATGTTAGTAGCACTTCTTGCTACTAACATTACCATCGGACGAGAAATTTCATTTATATTATTTCCCTATGTTCAGTTTTCGGCCGGTCACCCACCATAGGCATAATGGAACAAGTGGTATGTTTTTAATAAAATCTATTTATCATGAAAAGTGTGATCATATCACACAAAAAAACTATAGAATACTAATTAATTTCAAAAATGAACGAAATAATAAGAAGCTGAAGTTGGCAGCCCGAATAATTTTGTATCGACTATCCAAAGAATGTTGATTCTAGGAAGCGTGAAAAATTGAATATAATCAACAGTTATTTTCTTTTCTCACTGATTACAATCAGATTTGTGGGCTTAGGGAGTACGCTGGTAATCAATTGCTCCCTATGAGAGAAAAGATTATCAACTAGTAGTCACATATCAACCCAATCCGATCACTATAATAAATACATTCTTTTGTGGCAAGACACGAATGAAATAAAAACACTCGCACACGCTTTGGTGTCAAATAACAAATAGTGGTGTTAAATGAAGACAGTCACGTGTCTTAACGCTATTTTAATCACTATTATTGAATATAGATAAGGGTGAATGTTAAAGTGTAAATTTTTTAAATCTCATTTAAATAAACTTAATTTTGTATCACGCATATTGATTAAGTGAATTTGAATATACAGTAAGGCATATACGAGTAAGACAATGGCGAGTATTAATGAAATACAATAAAATTAATAATTATTCTCGCTGGTTACATATTTTGCTACGTTAGGTTGTCAGTAACACCACATGTCTGTATGACATTGCGTAAGGCGTAAAATTAATGGTAATTATAAGTGGAATGAACTGTCAATTCGAGGGTTTTCTATAACATAAGAGGGCGTGACATTCTGACATGTATTACTTTCCACGTTAGTGCGGTTCAATTGTCACATTTGCACAATGCAGGGATAATGTCCTGTAATATCAAAAACCTTCATAAAAAGTGAATGACAGGCTAGCAAAACTTATTATTAAATTTGAAATTTATATAAAATTTCCGATACATTTCAAGTGAAAATTAACTTGCATGACAATTTTCGAATAAATCAAAGTCCAATCAGATTGCTTCAACTTCATTTAATCAGGCAAATTTAACTGTTTTTATTTTAATTTAATTTAATTTTAGCTGTTAGCTGAATTTCATTCAAATTTTAGTCAAAATTCAATTACAGCCATTCCTGAAATATTAAATTAAAATAAAAAATAAATAACACATAGAACGGGGGACGTTACAAATTAATTAAAAGTGATCAAGTATAGTTTATACAATTGTTTCAATGTAATTAATTAGATCTTTTCTTATAATAATAATAAAAGCCATTCGCGAAAACTGGAAGGGGGGTCTGAAACGAACCCCCCCCCCCATCGAAATGTTTTATTATAAAATTGGTCTCAATCGTTTGAGCTTTTGTTCCCGTCGTTTGAGCTTCAAAGCTTTTTAATGAAAATTTAATTATTTAGAGCGCAATTTTGAGAGGGTCTGTACAAATATTAGTCCCTCCAATGGTGATTTTCTTAATAAAACTATTACCAATCGTTCGTAAATCGCTTGAGATTCATTGAGGTTCACCTCAAAGGTAAGAAAGTTAAAGCGTTGTGAAATTTGAGAAATTCTAAAAATGTGTACGAATTAACATTGCTCCGAGCAAGTAGCGCACATAATTTTAGTGTTGTTGCCATATGCAAATAACTAAATATGTTAAATGCTACAGTTGGACAATTTTTCCAGAAACTTACAATAACTATCCAGAAAGAAATGATATTTTTGGAAAATTATAAACGTTTTATGGCCATCAAACGAATATTGAATTAAAGGGATTGAGAATCCATTATTCTATCTATCTATTTATCGGTCTTTATAACATTCTACGACGTCTTCCGTTTCCTCTTCACCATTCTTCACGATCTTCCCATCTCTTCGAGTCCTCTTTCTCTCATCTCCCTGTCAATACCCACTCTCCAACTAAACCTGGGCCTTCCGCGCTTTCTCCTTCGTGGAAGTTTCCAAAACAGTACTTGTATGGGTATTCTGTTTTTGTCCATGCGTTGTACATGTCCAAACCATATTAGTTGTTTTGTACTTATATCCTCGTTATTGTATGTTCTACATGCATAATTTGTCGAATGCGGGTATTTCTAATCCTTTTCAATTCTTTGCAACACAAACATTTTGAATTTTGCCAGCTAGTTTACAATAGAAAAGTTTGAAAGGAAAACCTTTTATTTAAAAAAAAACACCTGGTCAAATTTAACTATTCACTGATCCATATTTTAATTATCAACATAAAAATATTTCAGTGCGGCCTTTAGGCCGCACAACCATGACCTAGCTAATCAATAAAGTTAGTATTACCTACGTCGGTTTCTCCTATATCGAAATTTTGCATACCTACTGCAAACAATGAAATTTTAAAAAATTGATCATAAAATCATCGATCTTATATTTACTAGGTAGGATGTAGACGCATTTGTTGTAGAAAACCTTTAACCGTTTCACTATGGTGGCTATATTACGGCACAGTTTTCAAGTAAACTTCACTATTAGATTCAAAAATACCGTAGATTCTAAAAGAGTATCTTAAGTTACAAAATTTAGTTTTGTAATTTTGTATTGTTTCGAGACTTGAAAATTCAGAGGGTACCCCCACCTCCTTTATCGGTCCTTGTTTCCAAATAGTATACCACTATGTACCATACAATGACGAATACCAAATAACAATATCGGATTTCCTTGCAATTACCTACTAAGAAATTAATATTTCCCATTTATTTTTAAATTTTATGCCCCCCCCCCTCATTGTTCTTCGCTATTGTAAACGAAGTTATAAAACTTTTGCGGCTGCTGAGATCGGGAAATCTGGGGGGGGGGTAGAATATCCCTCAGTATATAGAAATCAAGATGGCCACTGATATGTTGATATTCTGGGGATATTCCACCCTCCCCCCTCAGCATAATGGTTATTATTACTTTTTTATTTGAGTTGAAACTGTCCTAAAATCGCCTGTGTAACACCCCAGAAAATCTGCAGAGACGAAATTGGACCAATCGGACGTTGCCTGAAGCCAAAATTACCTCTACCTAATACCTCTAATAGTAACAATTCCTCTAGAGTACGATGGGTAGCGCGACGCCTCAATTCAAATTCAGCCAATGTGATGTTTCTATTTAGCGGCTGTTGCCTAGGCATGTAAGGAATGTTAATGAGCGCCCCCGCTGTATGAACTTTAAGTGCAGCCATACAATCAAAACCTTGCTGATTACTTTACAATTTTCGCTTTGTATTTTTTTTCTATTTATTCTCAATTTCAACAGTATCCTCTATTCATAAGTATAAGTATGTTTTATCGAATTATTTATTTGTTCTTCAATGAACAATGGTCTTCTGTTGGTCGAGTTAAAAAATGGAATTTTGGGAAATAAACAAAACAATGAATCTTATTATCAATTAAAGCTTATCGCTCGTATCGCAACTGCATCAACAAATTACTTATATAAAAGCTTTTAACGGATTATTTGCACGTGCACATTGTAAAGGCCGTGTGACACTTGTGTAAATTTGCGTGTAGATTTACGTGTAGATTTACGTGTAGATTTCTACACCGTGTAAAACACGTAAATTTGCGTGTAGATTTACGTGTAAATATTTTATAGAAATATTTCTATATTTTTTCGCAAGTTGTGCGTGTAAAATTGCGCAGAAGAATATTCGAAGGTGTGGTCTATTTTTTCTTGTGTTGTGCTTTTGTCAGTTGGTAAAAGTTTGAATTGGCAAAAACTTCCGAATTTACGGCAAATTTTTTTTTTATTATATTATATAAACCGTCAGCTTTCAGAATCTCTAGGTAATTTTGAAATTCGGGTTGACAAATCCGTGCTTTACCAATAATAAATATTTTTATGCAACATTATTTTGTAAAAATACTACAAATTAATGTATAATTTATTTTAACTTCATAAATTTCTTATTGAGTACATGATAAGATGATAATTGATAAGTAATAAAATGCAGTAAAAACATAAAATTAGTTTTATTTTCGACCCTTGGGTATTAATGGGTTAATTGCCAATTTAAATCCATTATCACGTTTCTTTTAGTATTAAACGTGTTATTAAATAACACAAGGCGACCAGACATACAAACTTCTTATAGCAACTTACCGTTCGAATCAAAAAATTATTTAAGAAAATTAATATTGAAAATGGCCGGAGATATAATTGTGAATTCTAGAAAAACCTACATACACAATCGCTTACATCAGTTTGAAGCATCCACCAGCTACAAAGTGATTATTAAACAGTTTTTTCGGCAAGTGATGGAGAAATGTGCCACAAAATTGGTAAATGAAGGATCCGAAGTGTATGTCTGTGGTCTTCCGAAAGGAATGCTCGAGGATGAACTTTTTTATATTTTTTCGACCGTAGGAAAAATTAATAATATTCGGCTAATGGTTACGCCTTCAGGGCTTTCGAACCGAGGACGTGCTTACGTTACATACTACAAGCACGCAAATGCCCTGGAGGCAATCAAACGATTGAATAACCATAAGTTCTCAAATAGATTTAAAATGCGCGTAAAAAAAAGCTTCAATAAACGACTCTCCATCATTGGTGTCGACGTGAATCAAGGTTGCTACGACATATTGCAAGAATTGAGGGCCAAAGGTGTTGAAGGGGTGTCCTATGTAAGTTTCCCAGAAACTTACAATCGCGGACACGCCTTGGTAGACTTCAGCAGCCGTAATGCAGCAGCAGATGCCAAAAGAATGTTTGAAAAAGAGTTAATACTTTTCCACCGAAGAGTCGTAATTAATTGGGCCTCTTCGGGATATCAGGATGTTGCAAGGGACCACGGCATTGTGATTCGCTATTTTGACGCCAAAAGGTGGTCAAGCGACTTTTTGAATGTCTTGAAAGTCGTTGTGCCAGTGCAAGAAGTAAAATGCGTGTTTACAGAGAATACATCATAATGCTACGTGCAATTTTATCAACAACACTTTGCTGAACAAGCTATAAAAACTTTGAAAGGTACTAGAAAGTTTCCATTATTTTATTGCCTCTAATAACATTTTGTTTTTATTTTAAGATTACTTCCTAAGTCGTGGTCTTTACCATTTGGGAGTGGTTTTAGACGATTCTCCACAATGAAAAAGTTTCTAGGACAGGGTAAATATTACAGAATGTTTTTTTGTCTATTTTCTTAATTTTTACTTTTGCAGATTTTCTTTTCAAATACTTCTACTTAAGTATAATAATGCTATGTTGTATGTCCTAAAATGTTTGTATTATTATGTTTAATATTAGTTATAATTATTTTTTTAAATTTATTGTGTATATATTAATGTATAATATGTTTTAATTTTATTGTTTTAAATATTATATTTTCGTTTAATTTAGTTTTATCACTTCATTTGTAAATATTTGTCCATAAATTAATAAATTTGTTCTTGAAGACATTTTACGTTATTTTGGAGCGATTCCTTTCCAAAATTTAAAAAAAAAACTTGTGATAATTTAATTGAAAACCGCGAAACAGAATAAATTTAACCCGCCGATATAACTTTCAATTAATCAAAGTAAAATGCCGTAAGCGATTTTAGAGCTTTTTCAAACTAGTTAATTATTTTTTTAACAACCAAGAGCTTTACAATTTGTGCAAGAAGAATAAGTAATATTTTGAAAGGAAAGAAAAAATGACATTGTCATGGAAGCTAAATGAAAAATACAACATTGTCAATTTTGAGTCAATAATTGGGTTTATTTTTCTTTTTTGGGCAGCTCTAAAGGATTAATCTTCTTCACTCTCTCGAGGGGTCTCTAATTGGTCTCTATTGGTCTCTTCTTTTGTTATAATAGGGGGATTATAATAGGGAAAAAAGGGCAAAAAAGGTGGTCAAAGTTGTTTCTACGGTATCTGTGAGCGCAAGACTCGGTCCTAAGACAATTAATCTGGACAATCAATTAATATAAATTAATATATATAAATCTATAAATTAATGGTTAATTAATGTAAAGAATTCAATATATACAAATGATGGCGAGTAAAGTTCTGCCTAGACTTTTCTCCGAGAAACGGCGGACCACACATATTTAAATAATCGGCACCGGCGTATATATGTTGTACTATGGTTCGTCCACGATCGGGAGGTGTAACTTTTGAGTAATTTTAAACAGAAAACTACAGATTTATAATTCGGTTTATTACTAATTACAGCAATCACGTAAAATTTCGAATTATATTGTAGAACAGTTAAATAAAAAAAAATTTTACTGACACTAAATTTGAACCGGACTCGCTAAGTAAAATATCGTTTGCTTCATAAATATGACATGTGTGCATAAGTCCAAAATGACAAATTTTACAGGAAGAGCAAAAACTGTTTTAAAGCATTAATTTAAGTTGCAATTAGATATTAATTTTCCAAAGTTAATTAAATCATCATTTCTTGAAAAATTTACTAATATAAGAATGGAAAATTATAATATAGTGGTACTATAAAAAGTGGAGTTATGCACATTAATTTCTCCTATCAAGATAATATCTATTTTAGGACTTAGGCAATCTACATTTAAAAAAAAACAACTGATCTTAAACGGTAAATACACGATACAACGATTGTATTACCGACATATTGTAACAACTTGGAGATGGTATGCGAAAATTGCACAGTGCGTTTGCTCGCTACTGGCGGTCGCACCGTTGTATGAATCTTTGACCCATTTTCGTTTCACTTTTTTTGGTTTTGGTTTTTGACTGCTCAACACTATACCAGCACTTATTAGCAAAAACATTTTTTTACGCGAAGTTACATCGATTACATGGGAACATCTACGATCGTTCTGCCTACACAAATGAAATCGTATCTTCAATGCGGTAAAATTGTATGTAAAATTGTATAAAAAAAGTTTTACTTTATTTATAACTTCTTCTTCTTCTTCTTTAAGTGCCGTCCCCGCTACGGAGTTTGGCAATCATCATTGCTATTTCTATCTTTGAAACGGCTGTTCTGAACAATTGGGTAGATGTACACTTATACCATTCTCTCAGATTGTGCAGCCAAGATGTCCGCCTCCGGCCAGTACTTCCCTTTCCCTGGATTTTTCCCTGCATGATCACCTGCAGTAGTTGATATTTCTGTCCTCTCATCACGTGGCCCAGGTATTCAAGCTTCCGTCTCTTGATGGTAGTTAGAATTTCCCGCTCTTTCTTCATTCTTCGGAGGATCTCCACATTCGTCACCCTATCCGTCCATGACACCCCAAGCATTCTTCGATATACCCACATCTCAAAGGCTTCCATTTTATTCATGCTGTTCTTATTTAAAGTCCACGTCTCCACACCATAGAGAAGTATGGAGAAGACATAGCTTCTAACTAGTCGAATTTTAAGTTGTAGGTTTATGTCGTGGCTACAGAAAACGCTCCTCATGATTATGAATGCTGCCCGGGCCTTTTCAATTCTTATTCTTATCTCTTGAGTCAAGTCGTTGTTGTTGTTGACATATGTTCCCAAATATTTATATTTATGCACACGATCAATGGGGCACCCATTAATGTATATATTCCCGTTCACTCTATGTGTCTTCGAGATAATCATGAATTGCGTCTTATTGTCGTTTAGTGTCAGCCCGTTCTCTTCGCTAGCTGTTACTACCTTATTTAGAATGTGTTGTAGGTCTTCTATCGTTTCCGCTATTAGGACGGTGTCGTCGGCGTATCTAATATTGTTGATAGGTTTTCCATTGATTTTTATCCCTATCTCTTCGCCCTCCAGCGCTTTTCTCATGATCTCCTCCGAGTAGATATTAAAAAGTAGGGGCGACAGCACGCATCCCTGTCTAACTCCTCTCTTAACTTGGATCTCGTCGGTCGTGTCGTTTCCCACTCGAATAAGTTGCTTTCTGCCCGTAATACAGATTCGATATTATTCTTATGTCTTGTGTGTCTAGTTGTTTTGCTCTCAGTATCTCGACAAGTTGGTCGTGTCTGACCTTATCAAAGGCTTTATTGTAGTCAATAAAGCAGGCAACTACATCCTGGTTTACATCCAGGCATCTTTGGGCTAGGATATTGAAAGCAAACAATGCTTCTCGGGTTCCATATCCATTCCGAAATCCAAATTGTGTCTCTCCTATTTCTTCTTCCAATTTTTTATATATTCTGTTAAGAATAATTTTAAGGAGGATTTTCAGTGTGTGGCTCATGAGGCTGATCATACGGTAATCACCGCATTGTTTAGCGTGTGTCTTTTTTGGGATAGTCACGAATGCCGATACCAACCATTCTTGTGGTATTCTTCCGGATTTATATACCTTATTCAACAACTTCACTAGTACATGGATTTGGTCTTCTTGTATCAACCTAAGCAGCTCTGCTGTTATTTCATCTGGTCCTGGAGATTTTCTGTTCTTTGCCGATTTGATAGCGTGTTTCACTTCTTCTTCTGTTATTGTTGGCCCAGTCTCATTTTGCAAGTTTTCAAGAGAGGGTTGTTGTCTGGTATCTTCAAAAAGATTCTCCGCATATTCTTTCCACATCTCAAGTTTTTCACTTATGTCGACGACTATGTTTCCATGTCGATCTGTGAGCATGGGCACTTGTTTTCGTCTGTTGTCGTTGAATTCCTTTACTCTCTTGTGCATATTAAATGAATCATACCTCGCTCCAAACCCTTCTATTTCCTTGCACTTCTCCTCGAGCCATTCTCTTTTTGCGTTGCGTATCTTGTTTCTAATCGTTCTATTAATTTTTTTGTATTGATCTTTGTTTCTATTTTTTATTGTTCTTTTTGTATTCATAAGTGACATAATTACGTCAGTTATCCAGTCTTTTTGCTTTTTCGGTTTTTCTCTTTCCAAGTGTTTTCTTGCAGGTTCCAGCAAGGCTCCTTTAAGTTTCGTCCAATGGTTTTCCACGCCCAGTTCAGTCATGTTTTCTTCGTTTTCTGTTTCTCTCTCAATCTCTTTTAAGGTTATCCGGATATCATTTTCCATTTGTTGCCTTATGTTTTGATCTTTGAGGCGAAGAGTATCTATTTGTTTTTTCTGATTTCGTCTTTCAATTCTTTTAAGTTTTATTCGGAATTTGGCGACTAGTGGGTTGTGATCCGATCCAATGTCCGCTCCTGGGTACGTTTTTACCGATGTAATGGAATTTTTGTATCTGGTGTTAATACTTATGTAATCTATTTGATTTCTTATCACATTATTTTTTGAGTCTCCAGGTGCTTTCCAGGTGTATATCCGTCTTTTTGGTAGTTTATAGAACGTATTTTTGATAACTAGTTTATTCTCTTGGCAAAACTGCAGTAATCGGTCACCTTTCTCGTTCCTCAGACCCAGACCGTATTCACCTATCCATTCGCCGCATTTGCCCTTCCCGATCTTAGCATTCCAGTCTCCTATGACCATCGTGATATCTCTTGATTTGGTGATTTTGAGGGCTTGTCTAATTGTTTTATAAAACTCTTCTATTTCCTCATCGCTCTTTTCAGCAGTGGGTGCATATACCTGGACAACATTCATTGTTCCCTGGATCGTTAGAAGTTGTAGAACCATGACCCTGTCTGACACGGGGAAGAAGTTTGTCACAGATTTATTTGTCTCTCTATCTACCATAATTGCCACTCCGTTTCTGTGAAGTTTGTCTGTCCTTCCTATAATATTATAAAAAAAATACGCATATTGCACACAAATAAAACAACGGAAAACTAAAATAATGGTTTATTATTATAATATAAAGAATTGAGAGTTTGCTCGCTTTATCTATGTACCTTGGTAAAACTTCATCTAATAAAAAGTTGCAAATTATAGGTGCAAAGCAATTGGCTTTTAATTCACCTTCACCTTCGTGCCATATAAAACAAAGACCAGCTTTACTCTGAATGTCAAAAATAGCAAAATTATGAACAGTCAATTTTGTCCTATAATACATAGGGCCGATACGTTTGATTTTGGACATAGAAGCACAGATTGCATGTCCATTGTAAAGACTCTGCTGAAAGAAGTCTTGTCGATCTCTTTTTCATTACCGGCTTCTTTTTTTTTTATAATGTGTTCATTATATTGTTCTAGTCGATATTTTTTGTTAATCCTACACCGGCTGAACGACCAACAAATAAAGCTACAGATCACGAATCCTTAACAATTTGAATACACGGAGGGCCAGGTGCATGTCAGTGCCCCCCCCTCAGTTTTGAATTTTTTTATAAAAATGGTGTCAAACGTTAGAGCATCGCTTAGCCTGAATGAGGTTCCATTATTTTCGTTTGAGCCTCAAAGGTCGCGGAGTTATTCGCAAAAAATTACTCGGGGTAGACATGTTTTGCAGTTTTCCTTTCCATTTTGAATTTATGTGTGCAATTGATGTCAATCGATATCGATAGAGCTTCGATTGAGCTTCAATGAGCATCTATAGTCATGGTTTCAAGTTAATTATTTACAAAGATTTGGATATTTGAAATTTTCGAGCAAACTCCGAGCAACATGTCTGTGTTAATTTTAATTTTGCCAGATTATCAGGTTGATCCAGAAGTTCGTAGCATTTTTGGTTCCAAGGTAAAAGTGATTTGAAAACAAAGCATTTTAATGCCATAGTATTGTTTTATTGAATATTTGCTGAATTTTTCAGTTTGTAAAAAGTTAGGGGTAATTGTTAGCTAAAGAAAATGGAGTATCAAGTACAAAAAAATGAAAATTTCCGACATATCCTTTTGTTTGAGTTTAACCGAGGAATTAAGGCATCGGAGGCCGCTAGAACCATTTGTGCCGTTTACAGAGAGTACGCCATCGTAGAAAGTACTGCAAGAAAATGGTTTTCAATTTCAAAATGGGGCATTTTGATATGAATAATGATTTCCCACGTTCAGGGAGACCATCCGGCCTTGATAAAAACCGATTAAATGCTTCAATTCGTGATGATCCACGTCAATCAACTTGGGAATTGGGCAATATGATGAATTGTGACCAATTAACTACCGTACGATATTTGCATTCCATGGGCAAAGTTCAAAAGTTGGGTGTTTGATTACCATAACTTTTGAGCAAAAACAAAAAAATCAGCGTGTTGCCATTTGTGCTTCTTTGCTTGCTCGTGATCGTTTAGCTCGTCAACGGCATCAGTTGTTTTTGTCCCAAATTGTTACTGGTAACGAAAAATGGTGCCTTTACATCAACATCAAGAACAGAAAGGAACGGCTGAGCCCTAACAAAGAAGTAAATTCTCGTGCAAAAGCTGGTGCCCATCCACGCAAGGTAATGTTGTGCATCTGGTGGGATAAAGAAGGCGTCATCTACCAATATGAATAGCTTCCGAGGAATGTAACCATTACTTCTGAGGTTTATTGTCAACAACTGCGTCGCGCCGATATAACTTTCAATTAATCAAAATAAAATGCCGTAGGCGAGTTTAGAACATTTTCAAACTCGTTAATTATTTTTTTAACAACCAAGAGCTTTACAATTTGTGCAAGAAGAATAAGTAATATTTTGAAAGGGAAGAAAAAATGACATTGTCATGGAAGCTAAATGAAAAATACAACATTGTCAATTTTGAGTCAATAATTGGGTTTATTTATCATTTTTGGGCAGCTCTAAAGGATTAATCTTCTTCACTCTCTCGAGGGGTTATGGAAGATCCGCAGCTTCCAAGAGACTTCATTGGTCTCTATTGGTCTCTGATTGGTCTCTTCTTTTGTTATAATAGGGGGATCGCTTTTTTGTTGTTGATTTTTGTTCTTGTAACTTTTCTGAAAAATTGTAAATTTTCGAGAATTTTTATGTTCATTACGTATTTCTTTAATCTTTTTGATTGCTCTATTCTGATTGACGTAATTACCAGGGAGGTATGGAATACCCCCCGGTTGACACGACTGTGATCTACAGGTAGAATTTTAAATTGTAAAATATAAATTTATGCCCCTCAGTATTAATTAGATAGGAAATTAATTTTAAGATATCCCGAAAACAATGCAGAGGGAAAACGAAATTCTTTGCTCACACGTAATAACTTTTTTTTTCAAGTATTTACATGCCTTATAGACAATGGTCATCTGTTTGTAAAATTGCATATTATAACACAGGTGTGCATACGAAACAACAAATCTATTCATTCATAGCTTATCGAATTGTCAGCTAATCGATAATTTACTTTAAAGCTTTTACATACATTTTTCGAATAATTGAGCAGTGATAAGATAACGCGAGAAAATTTGCTTGGCAACCACCGCGTTTCTTTTTGCAGGTGTTCTTGCAAATGGACATGCGTGGTAAAACATGCGATAAGCAATAAACCCAACCCTTAAATTGACACGATTTTGAAAGATATTGTATTGTAATTTAAAATTTTGTTGAATTTAACAGTATCATTTAATTTCTGAATATTTATCAATTTAAATTAATAAATTTGTTCTTTAAAAGTTTTTACAAAATTTTCCAAGGGTTCTTTTTCAAAATCTCTAAAAAAAAAATTAAATAACGACTTGCAATAATTTAATTGAAAACCGTGAAAAACATTAAATTCAATTAATCTGAGTGAGTAACATTCCGTATGCGATTTTAGAACATTTTCCAAATAGGCCAGTGGATTTAGGATCAAAGTATTTAGTGCTATTTTCAAATATAAGATAAACACAATCTGAAGATAGCAATAAACATTGGTGAACACTTATACAAAAATATTGTTTAATGAACTTGTTAATTTTTAAAGTTTAGTTTAATATTATTAAAAACAGCTATAAAAGGATTACTTTTTCAGAAAAAATAGAAAACAATTATATTTTAGTATTAATTATTTAACTCTATTTGATTGATTGGTTTGAGAACTACCATACATTGGTATTATATGTAAGATTTTTGTTAATAACCGAAACGGTTAGATTGTTGCTAGGTTCCCATAGTAGCGTAAATAGTAACACTTGCGCCCTCCTCCCTCGAAAAATGTACAAGCGCGCTCTCCTTTCCTTGACCCCCTCATTGAGGGATCGGTAGTTACGCCAGTGTATTTCCTCCTCATTAAAACATACAATTCAACTTCAAGTGTCAAAGATTGCTGTCAAACAATTCCTCCCATTTCCTTCTTTAGGCAGTGGCGTTGGCCCGGTAAACCGAGGCCCAAGTGGCCATTCTGAACTCCTCGTGCGGCATAGGAACAGCTTTCGCATTATGTCAGATATATACAATATTTCCCTAAAAATCTGAAAATCAAATAGCTGAAAAATAAGAAACTGGAAAAGGAAAAAAATTTAGGAAATAATCTGGAACAAAATGCATTTACTTTAAATTTAATGTGTTCTAAAATTTCAGAACGCTAAAACATGAAAAATATTTACTTACCACAAATTATGTATATTCACTATCTACATTTAAAAAGAAATATAATTTTTCACAATTTTCACAACAATTCACTGCTACATCACAGGAGAAAATAATTCGACTAACCTCAACTGCTGGTACCAAACCTTCGAAGTGGAACCTACCTATAAACAGAAAGAAAAATCTGTAAATATTTATTGTTCTTGGTTTTAGTGCTTCCATCAAACCTACCTTTATCACTGCAGTCCTGTTGCGATAATCCTCTTGAGTCCAATCCGCCTCTCCTCAATTCCATCCAAAAGGTCCAAACATGACATCAAGGCACTTTTACAGTTTTTTAACAATTACGAACGAATAATTTTTAAATGAGCACTAAACACTACTTTTTCAATGTAAATTTAAAGGAAAATTGAGTCGCGGATGTTTAAAGCTTCCATCAAGCTTTTCCATATAATATGTTCGTACTCGGCACAACACCTCCGATCGCGGAAACGAATAGAATTAATTAGGATATTCGCGTCCGCGGATCTGTGATTAAAAAATATAAAAAATAAAATTAGTACATGAAGATTTTGGAGACATTTATTTTGATGATTAGAAAATCTACAAATCCAACCAGTTGATGACCGCTGAAAACTGAAAGGGTACTAAAAAGAAACTAAATATTCCACTGAAATTCTGAAAAAGAAAAATTGTTACAAGGTTAACAACTAAACAATTTGCACTTTTATTCACCTGAAATATACTATCACTTTAATTTTCCTAATGAAGGGTAGAAAAATTTCTCTTACGTTTGTACGACTAAACGGTTTAAATGATGCAATGAAGGCTCATGCAATCGACAATCATAATATGGAAATTCCTGTTAGTTGCTGAAAAGGTAAAGTAGTTCTTCTTCGTACTAGTTTTAGTTTTACTAAATATGAACTTTATTTCATATTCCTGAAGTCTACAGACAAAAAATTTATACCGAAAAATCTGAAACCAAAACACCTAAAAAATAAGAAGTGGGAAAATATAGTTAAATTTATTAAGAATCTTTAATAAAATTGTGTTTACCGACATCATATTTCGTTTGTTCTAAAATTTCAGAACGCTAATCTGACAAATATTTACTTACTACAGAAAGCCACTGGCTACATTTAAAGAAAAATGTAATTTTCCACCATTTTCACTATACATATCACCGGAGAAAAAAGTTTGAGTAATTTCAACTGTTGGTACCAAACCCACTAAGTGAAACCTACCTATGTAAAAAAAAACGGAAAAATTCTGTAAATATTAATTATCCAGGTAGTGATTTCCGTAAAACCTAGTAGTTTTATTACTGCACTCCTGTTACTATTATAGTCGCTTGTCTCCGGCTCTCCATAATTCCATCCAACAGGGCCAAAAACAATATCCAAACACTTGCACAACTTTTTAACAATTGTGAAATTGTGAACGAGTAAGTTTTTAAATGAACACTAATCACTACTTTTTTACTCAAAATTTAAAGCAAAGATGATTTGCGACCATTTAAAGCTTCCATCAAGCTTTTTTTTACTAAAATTCGTACCCGGATTTTATTCATCAAAATATTGACCTGCAACAATTAAATTATTTTAGTTTCTTTATGTGGTACAAAATTTATTTGAAGGTCAGATTATGGACAAGTAGAAACTTGACACAACGCCACATTCCAAGATTTTTATATTAGTGCAGTCATTTTGTACTGAAATCGAAAAGAGTAAAAAATTTTGGCCCCCCTTAAAAAGCCAAATATCAATTTTATTACTTTTTTTAAATTTTATCCCTTTATACAATATTGACCCTTGAAAATTGAAAATTTCAATTTTCCAGGTGGCCTGGAACTGGCAAATTTGTAACGCTCGTACGCCAGAAATATGCTCCGTCAAGTTGACCCCTCCATATAAAATTTTAAATTTTTTTCTATATTTTTTTGAAGGGTTGCGAAATGTTGGTGAGTGCTGTATATTATTTTGCATGTGCTGGGTTTGTTCATTTCTTATTAACTAATGAAAATTTTTGGCCGAGGAGAGGCCAATTTGACGAAGCCCCTTCACTTTGAAATTGTTTATTTTTTAAAGCCACTCTCAAGTGCTTGCAAAGTGATGCAAATTATTTTGAAAATGTTGGGTTGGTTAAATTTTTATTAACAATGACAGTAGCAAGATTTGGAGGAGCTAACTTAACACAGCCCCTCTACTTTGGAATTTTCTATTTTTTTTATTTCACTGGCAAGTGCTCGCGAAATTCTGGCGAATGCTGTAATTTGTTTTTTAGGTACTAGGTTGGTTAAATTTTTATTTAAGATTAAAATATTGACTATTGACAGAAAAATTTGAAAAAGGAGGGGTTAAATTGAGATTCTGTTAAAAGTCAATATTTCAATCCCAAATAAAAAGTTAATGAACTCAGTAACTGTCAAAATAAATTGCAGCATTCGCTAACATTTCTCGAGTACTTGTAAATGAAATTTAAACAAAATTAAATATTCCAAATTGTAGGGCCTGCGTCAAATTGGCCCCTGGAAATCTTGCTATTTCATTTGTTAATAAAAAAACGAACCCAGCATTTTCAAAATAATTTGCCGCATTTCGCATGGACTTGACAGAGTAGCTTTAAAAATATAAACAATTCCAAAGGGGAGAGGCTACGTCAAGTCCACCCCTCCACGCCCAACAATTGATATTTTTTAATAAAAAATGAAGGAACTCGGCACTTACAAAATAATGCGCAGCACCCACCAGCATTTCGGCCGTTGCAATTGGCATAGAAAAAAATTAAACCTTCAAAATGAAGGGGCCAACTTGACAGACCCTAGAAATATTTGCTTTACAAAAAAAATAAATCAGACATAAACTAGAAATTTTGTTTCAGTTTAATTTAATGCCCATCTATAACTTTCATCTTTCGGGAACGCAGCTTTAGCCAAAAATCTTGTTTCTACCAACATTTTTTCAATATAGTGGCGCAGCTGACAAAAAGCGCGATGATAAAAGTAAAAATTCAAAAAGATCATCTCAAAATATTTTATATTACAATACACAATTTTAAAAACATCATAAAACTTTCTGTGTCAAACGTTTGAATTTCTTTTGAATTCTAATGAGCTTCCATAAAAATCGTTTGTACCATACGCATCGCGAAAAATTTGGGGGGGGGGGTTTAGAAACGCAGGCCCTCCATCGCGATTTTTTTTATAAATTGGTATCGATTGAGTTCCAATGAGTTTCAATTTCTATCGTTTGTATCACAACGAATTTTAATAAAACTTCAATTCTTTAGAACGGTTTTGGGAGGAATTGTAGAAATGTTTTTTAGTGATTTAAAAAAAAAATAAATACCAATCGATCGAGA
This sequence comes from Podabrus alpinus, assembly GCA_932274525.1. Lineage (NCBI taxonomy): Eukaryota > Metazoa > Arthropoda > Insecta > Coleoptera > Cantharidae > Podabrus > Podabrus alpinus. The sequence goes on along the minus strand of OW026455.1, from coordinate 87,407,899 downwards.
ATCGTTTGAGCTCTCATCATAAAAATTTGATATGGCCGTCGACATGACTTTCCGAACAGAAGTAAATTTTATGAATTATATTTTTTGATAAGAATGTTACATAATTTCACCAGTAAATCGCTGAAAAATTTCATATTTTTATTATACCTATATTATTTATATTTTGATCAGTAGAATACGTCAGAAAAATTTGGTAAACATTTTTGAAACACCCTGTATACTTAAGGATTTTAAAGAAAAACACGTATAAAAAAAATTTAGGAAATTCTACAACGGTAATTTTTGATTCTTAATATTTTTACATAGATATTTAATTTCGTTTTGAAATTATGATGCATAATGTCCTAATAGCTTCAGGTAAACCCCCCTTTTCCTTAATGCGATTTAATTTATTTTTATCTAGTTTCCTGCTGCGGTAGGAAAAAGCTTATATTCAAAATTTGGAATGATTTGCTTGCTTCATTTAGACGATATCACATACACACACACCTACATCCATTCATACATCCTTCCAACAATTATCAAAATGGATTCAGGGAACCTCAAACCATAAAAATCTGTCAAAAAATTGGGGGCTCAAATTTTGCCTAATAACAATAGTAGTGTAAGAAAATTGCGAAAAAAAATCCAAAATCGGGTTTCTGCGATTTTTCGACGGATTTCGTTATGTAATTGTTCGTACTTTAACATACTAAAAAACGTCCTCTTGGAACCCCGAGCTTCTTATCGAATTCTTTGTCTTTGTTTAGGGGTTGACGGATAACTGGGTAGATGGTAGAGGTCATACAATTGAGATAGGGAAATTAAAAGAAACATAAATAAATGGAATGGTTTGGTTGGCGTGGGCCCAAAAATATTTGAAGGCGAGAATCGTGAAGCGATTCTCGTCCAATTCAATTTGGAGTGAATTCAGTCAAAAAGTTATTGGAGGTAGCCATTTGTAGACCCTAAAAATGACTACTTCTACGTTTTGAAATTTATGTGTGTGATGGGAAACTGTAATTTCATCCAACGCGAAAAGTTATCGGCATTGGGAAAAATTGGGGAATTTCAATAATAAATTGCATATGATTTGAGATGAAAGTAAATATTACATCATATTAAAAAATTATGTTGATTTTAGTACAGTTAAAGCTCCTTATTCTCGGTTTCGTTATTCGCGTTTTCAGTATTCGCGGATTTAAAAAATGCAACCACTTCTTGTATTCGCGGTTGAAAATTTCGTTATTCGCGGATCAAAAACCAACAATATACAATGTTTGTACTACTTCAAAGATTTATAATTAAAATTTCGCACTTTTAAAATGATATCTGGCTGTGTATTTTATCTAAAAGAATTCAGACACTTGCATTGCAAAATTGTATTGGAACATAATTACATACTTTAAAGAAATGATATCATACATTTTTTCTAAAGAAATGCTTATTATTAACAAATCTAAAAGTGATTCGCAAGATATTCAATTACAAATTAACACCACTCGCCTATCAAAACAAACAAGTAGGCGTCCAAGTATTTATAAAGAGAAAATATTATTGTGACTAAACCTAACGTTCTTGGACAAAAGCAAAATTTTTGCCGACAAAGTGCTATTATTTGATATAAGCTGTCTTGGCCGCTATCCTACTTGTTGAATTGTTCAATTTGCCATTCGTTGCATGAACTTTGATTAAATAACACGTGTCTCTTGCATTTATTTTGATATATTTTTATTTTATTTTCTAACCTTGGAACGTATCCTCTATATTCCCATACAAATTACCATTCCATATTCACGGTTTCTGTATTCGCGGCATAGTTATGGAACGTATCCTCCGCGAATAAGGAACTTTAACTGTATATCAAAAAAAAAATTTGTGCATTTGATAATACACAATCACTGATGAACGGAAGGCACGGCACGTATTTCAAGCTTATTAGTCATCATCAGTAAGGAAACACTTGAATTTTATTAAGTTTTTTGTTTTGTTTAAATTATTTTTGTAAATTTATATATTATACAAATGGGCATTGATTACCCACCCTACTCAAAAATTTTTTTTATCTCAAATATATTATATAAAATTTATTACGACTTTACTTGCCACTACAAAAAAGGTGAAAAAACACAAAAATGCAGATACTGAAAACTTTATCTTTTAACTTCCTTTATGCAAGACTTCCTACTAAATCGTTAATAATACCACAAATTACAATAGATAACAGAGAAAAACATTTAATTCAAGGATTAGATAAAATGCAAACTTTTTCCTGCACGAAAGAAAACGAAACCTTTGTTTGGTTGATTTCAAAGTACCTAATTTTTCCGATAATCAAGCGTTTGATGTGTGCGACAAACATCCTGTATGACAAACAATTCGACGAACGAGACTAACCTAGCATTTTTTAGATACATTTGAAGCCGACATTCTTAATTATAATCACCCCATTTAACTTTCCAACTATTGTCTTGGGAAGTTGATAGCAAAACTTTTTATTTTGTCGAAATAATTGTAATAAAAGATATTTATTGTGTTATTTTATAAGCTAACGTCATAGTTGATTCCATTTATTCTGTTACCAATAAATGGAAGAAAACAACTTACTATTGCGGATGCTGAATTTTTATAATATTATTTTAGATTGATAAGAGTTTCAATCATTTCTGATCGACATAGAATGTTGTATGGAACGTGAACACACTTTTGGGAGTAATCACCCCCCCCCCCTTTGTTGTCATATTTCAACCCACGACTACTAAACTTATTCGTAGTGGTCTATGTTGTCTCTTGCTGCGACTGAATTAATTACGATTATTATTATTAATAATTATTATTAATTACTTGTTATTAGAAATAATTAAATGTGTCACATAATTATTTATACTATTGAGAAAAATCATAAATATTATTTTATTTTATGTAATTTTAAAATAAATACAGTTATAAATAAACAAACAAATATAAATTATATGAAGCGGTCATTGGATTAGTAGTTAGAGCGAACAACTACTGATACTAAAGGCACTGGTTCGAATGCGGGAAGAATCTTCTTTCTGACTTTCTTTCCTTCTATGACCGCAGCCTAGCTTAACGGGGTGGGCAGGATGGGCTCCAGCCCAAGGAAAAGCCCAGCGCTTTTTTCCAGGAGGCGCCAAACCATACTCTTATAATTTAAATAATAGAGGTAACAAAAAATTACCCCTCATATTCCAAACTTCAATGGACACAACTAGGGGTATCAGTCAGGCTAACGTAGTTTCTCCCCTATAGGTAACTTCCTTAATTTAAGTTTTACGGAAAATTTCCATCAGATTAAATTGAAGATCATCAAATTCTCTACAACAAAGTTTTCCAAACGTTTTTGACACGGAAGCCTTTCTTAAAGATATAAAAATAGCTAAAAATTAGTGAATTTAACCTGTTATTTTTTTCTTATTTATATCTTTTTCCTGATACCCCTCTGTCTGTGGTCGTTGCGTGTTGAAAATGTGTGACGAACACAGAGGACCTACAGCTTAAAGGGGTGTTTACATTATAAGATTTTCCTTATGTCAAAGCTTAAGATTTTACGTAAGACACGGTTAAGACGGTATTTCGCTGTTTACACTTTATGATTTTCCTTAAGAGCCGACTCTTAAGGAAAAACATAGCGGTTATCATAAGGAATTTTAGCAAACATAAGGAATAGCGACGTACCTATTTTCTTAAGATTTTTCGTAAGATTTATTGACATTTTAAGGTTAGTGTTGTGTTTATATTGACTTTTTGTTGGTGATTAATTTATTGTTAGTTTTTATAACAAATTTTTATTGATTTACATATTATTATGTAGTACATAGTTACAATAAATTTTAAAAATTAAATTTTTTTATGGCTTCCCAACTTCCTTTTTTTATTAATTAGGTACTAATTTTTTTTTTATAAAGATTTAACAATAATAAAGTTGTTAAAGTAAAGCATTTTAATAATTGTTCTTTAACAAAGAACAAAAAATTTTTACTAGGTTATGTTCAAACAATATAACCTGTCAAATAAACCGTTGGCGACTCTTAACAGTTCTCATACAATGTAAACCCAAAACCAGGTAACCTTATGTTTTTTGTTATTATTAGCAATCTTAAGCAAAATCTTACGCGTTTCACCTAAGCTCTGACATAAGGAAAATCTTATAATGTAAACACCCCTTTAGAGCGCGCTGCGGAAAGAGAGAGAGAGGGAAGCAGTACTGCCGTCCAACGCTAAAACGCAGTATCTCCAAAATCGTTTTTTCGAGAAAACGCTCATTTACGTATTTATGGTTGGGCCACCAAGAAATAATTTATTAATTTTGAAATTAGCTAGCCTAGCTAATTTCAAAATTAATAAATTATTTCTTGGTGGCCCAACCATAAATTCCTAAATGAGCGTTTTCTCGAAACAACGATTTTGGAGATACTGCGTTTTAGCGTTGGACAGCAGAGTAGATATGATGTTGAATGAAGCCTCTAATCTTTTGTAGAGATTTAAAAAATTTAAAAAAATTATTTGCGCCATATCTAAGGGAACCCTTGAACGCTTTGTGCATTAAGTTGATTTTATATAGTTTAAAACTCCACTAAGGGCACTTTTTGATTTACAAGTTTTGTACAAGTTTTCTATAATTGATGATGAAATCGCTTCAAAATCAGGTTTTGTCCTTATAATGATCTGCAGAAGGCAATAACGAAGTTTCATTAAGATCGGTTGTCATAAAAATTCAAAATTGTCCTTTTTCGTAAATTAAATAGACCTATTTACTTTTAATTTAAAGCGCTCAAAATTGGTTATTGCCTTCAATAGTCTTTTCTTATTAATATAAAAAAAGAATTACATTGATACGACGTTTAGTTTTTTAAATTTGTACAAAAGATTAGAGGCTTCCTTCAACATCATTCCCTCTCTCTCTTTCCGCAGCGCGCTCTTAACGTGGATTCCGAACCACGGGAAGAGACGATTTTTACACCGTCTGCTCCGACCAGGGAAGTTTTTTTAGCCGTAAATAATAATTAATAAGTAAATAATTTATGCTTTTGTGAATAATTTGTTTTAAGCAAATATTTGTAAACATTTTTTTATGAACTTTTGAGAAACAATTTTTTTTATAAATTTAAGGATATGGTTTGTTATTATGATGTGACGGCGAACCAGAAGATGTGAAGAGGTAGAAAAACCACGAATTTTCTGATTTTTCGCAAATAAATATTGAAGGATTCACATGCTCAAATCTAGAAGGCAGCGCCTTAGCAAGGGTGAGACGACTGATGCATTTTCCTCAGGCGCCATCGCAATGGCGGCACTAAACCTTGACAAATTTTCAAAATGATAAAAATCATTTGGGAGGGGGGCAGATATATTCAAATTTGCTTCAAGCTAAGCCTTAAGCTAAGCTTCAACCTAAGCCTCTAGCTAAGCAATCAGTTTGGTCATCACGGCCTTTTTATCCTTTGCATTCCTTGCATCCTTAAACCATCTGAAATTTCACGTGACGATTGAAAACGTCCGGCGGGGGCGACGCTGATGCCCTGGCATCAAGGAAGAGCCTTGGTGTCGGACGCAACTTGTGGTGATGCCCTAGCTCCTAGCCACTTAAGGCGTTTCGCGCTAGATGGCTCTGGTTTAGTAGCGGAAAAGCGAAGAATTTGAAACATCCAAAATACAAATCAATAAAAGATAATTACGGTTTCTCAGTTTTTGAGGTCGAGACACTGATGGGACCATAGAGTAATGACGCTAAGGATTTGTTCGATAGGATCCGTCGTTTCTTAATTGTTGTGTTGGGGGTAGCCGTTGTAGCACCCTCGTATCTTTCTTAAGGCTACAGCTCCGGCAGCTCAAATTAATTAGCGGGCTGCGGGTAAGGAAACCAATACGCGAAAAAAAACGACAGCAAATCAAATTTGGGCACCACCCGTTTTATTATTAAAGTTGAATAAAACGGGAAAAATTGTATAGACGTGCTTTACCACCGCAAGCCCAATGTTTCACAATATTACAATTTTTATATTTTACAATTATTTGACCCTATGATAGGGTTCTCAAACATTTATTAACTTACGCTAGCGCTTGTTGGTCTTCGTGGATAAGCACGTTGTTGAATAATTTGATCCTCAGAATTTGTGTCTAAATTAAGATTAGGGGTGGCAAGAAGTACCCGTCTTAATTTAGTTGAATTGAGAACCACTAGAGTTGTAAGTTCTAATGATTACTCTAAATTAGGAAGAAGGGTGGCAAGAAGTACCCCTTCCTGACTTATTGTTGAATAACATTCAAGTCGTAAATTCAAATGCTACTGTTTTATTAAGTTTTATATACAGGTATTTATACAAAAACTTAATAGCTAGGTTATCACATTCCAAATAAATTAAAGGTATTAATCTGATGACTTATGATATAAATTTTCCATTAATAATTTTAAATGCAGTACTTGCTGATTATAAATTGTTTTGAATGTTGACAATGCGGAAATGAATTATTTTATTAACCTACTGAAAAGTGTTATTATGCATTTTTGCTTTATTTACACTTTTCTAATAAATTTATACAATTTTGCATATTTACTTAAATTATTTATCTACAGGATGGTTCTAAACTAGAACTCACCCAACCAACAAAAACCTGTTTAATTTCTAAATTAAACATATTGCCACCTCCAAAAGAATGGCGTCTGATATGTGTTGTGTCTTGCGGATTTCTTTGATGTATGATGTTGTTTTGGATGTTGATGTTGTTTTGGAACTGTAATTATCCTGTGAAGTGCTTAAGTTCCATATGGTGGTGATTATGTATTTTTAGGCTATTTTAGATATGCCCGTTTAATCGACGTCTTCTCTTTTTCCAGCTTCTTTTATCCCAGATTTTCCTCCATCGTCGTACCATCTCTCTGACGTCTGGGTTGCCTTGAATGTTGCTCTTCTTGCTAAGTGATGTGTCTATTTTTTTCCTTGACTGGTTTGCTATCCATTTTTGTTTCCTTGCAACGGAAACCAACCGACTAATTAAAACCCTGTTTAATTTTATATTAAACATATTGCCGTCTTCGAAATAATGTGTTGTGTTGCCTGTGGCTTTATGTTGAGGTTCCATTTTCATTATGTCCAAATTTTCGTTGTCTTGTTGCATTTGTTTATGTATTGATGCTTCTTCTATTTCCGTCGCCATGGGTTTCCATGATATTGGGTGTACATCTTCTTCATCTTGTATTTGCTCTGGACTCGTAACTTCCTTTCCTATCCCCTTGTCCATATCTTCTTCCATCTTCATTAATGTTGTTTTGACATCTTCTTCCTCTGGTGTTTGTTTCGAGCTTGCCTCTATTTCGTCCATCTCTTCTTTCATCTCCATTGGTGTTCCATCTACTTTGTCTGGTTTTTGGTTCGCTCTTGCCTCTTCCATCTCTGCTTGTGCTATGGCTTCCCTCAATAATTTTGTTTTTACGTCAAATTCGTCGTATATTTCCTTATCTTCTTCTTCTGGCGTTTGGTTTGCTCTTGCCTCTTCCATCTCTGCTTGTGCTATGGCTTCCCTCAATAATTTTGTTTTTATGTCAAATTCGTCGTATATTTCCTCATCTTCTTCTTCTGGCATTTGGTTAGAATTTGTAACTTTTTCTAATTCCATTTCCTCTTCCATCTCCATTTTTGCTAATTCTGCCATCAATATTTCTGTTTTTACAATGACTTTGTTGTATATTTTCCTATCTTCTTCTTCAATTTTCATCGCCAATTTCATCAGTGTTTCGTAGTATTTATTTGTGCTTTCTTCAAATCGATCATTGATAAAGTAGTCATCTAGATTTTCTTCTTCGTAATCCATTATTTCTGTGTGAAGATCTTCTATGCTGTACCATTGCTTTCTTAGTTTGACTTTTAATAGTGTGCACATGGCCTTCGTCTCTTGATTATTTTGTGATACCGTATTTGTTATGATTTCCATTACTCTTCCCATGTAGAATATTTTGATTTGCTGTTTTCTTAACCGTATTGTTTGTGCATCCATTTCTGTAACTCGTTCTTTTCTTAATTGCTTGTTTTCTTCTTGATTGATGTTTGGCGTCGCTGTGTGGACCCTTGTATTTTATTCTTCTCGTTGCTTTGGCGTCGCTGTGTGGACCCTTGTATTTTATTCTTCTCGTTGCTTTGGCGTCGCTGTGTGGACCCTTGTATTTTATTCTTCTCGTTGCTTTGGCGTCGCTGTGTGGCCCCTTGTATTTTATTCTTCTTGTTTGCTTTGGCGTCGCTGTGTGGACCCTTGTATTTTATTCTTCTCGTTGCTTTGGCGTCGCTGTGTGGACCCTTGTATTTTATTCTTCTCGTTGCTTTGGCGTCGCTGTGTGGACCCTTGTATTTTGATTCTTCTCTTTTCTTTGGCGTCGCTGTGTGGACCCTTGTATTTTATTCTTCTTGTTGCTTTGGCGTCGCTGTGTGGACCCTTGTATTTTATTCTTCTCGTTGCTTTGGCGTCGCTGTGTGGCCCCTTGTATTTTATTCTTCTTGTTTGCTTTGGCGTCGCTGTGTGGACCCTTGTATTTTATTCTTCTCGTTGCTTTGGCGTCGCTGTGTGGACCCTTGTATTTTATTCTTCTTGTTGCTTTGGCGTCGCTGTGTGGACCCTTGTATTTTGATTCTTCTCTTTTCTTTGGCGTCGCTGTGTGGACCCTTGTATTTGATTCTTCTTTTTGCTTTGGCGTCGCTGTGTGGACCCTTGTATTTGTAATTCTTCTCGTTGCTTTGGAGTCGCTGTGTGGACCCTTGTATTTGATTGTTTTTCTTGGTTTCGATGAATGGACCTTGGATGATTTATTCTTTCTTCTTCTTCTACGTGGACTGTATTTCTGCTCGCTGATTTATCTTCTTAAGGTTCGAAGGACCATGTCTAAATTAAGATCTGGGTTGCAAGAAGTACCCGTCTTAATTTAGGTGAATTGAGGACCACTAGAGTTGTAAGTTCTAGTGATTACTCTAAATTAGTAAGGTGGCTAGAAGTACCTTTCCTAACTTATTGGTTTGAATAACATTTAAGTCGTAAATTCAAATGCTACTGTTTTATTAAGTTTTATATACAGGTATTTATACAAAAACTTAATAGCTAGGTTATCACATTCCAAATAAATTAAAGGTATTAATCTGATGACTTATGATATAAATTTTCCATTAATAATTTTAAATGCAGTACTTGCTGATTATAAATTGTTTTGAATGTTGACAATGCGGAAATGAATTATTTTATTAACCTACTGAAAAGTGTTATTATGCATTTTTGCTTTATTTACACTTTTCTAATAAATTTATACAATTTTGCATATTTACTTAAATTATTTATCTACAGGATGGTTCTAAACTAGAACTCACCCAACCAACAAAAACCTGTTTAATTTCTAAATTAAACAATTTGCTTCCTATAAATATGACCGCGTCAGGTGGGGTTCCTTATTTGATCTTAACAAATATCCACTAAACTCTATATATCATCTGAGTCTTCCAACGGTCTCAAAATTAAACTTGGAAGCCTTAAAAAAAAGGAGGGCCAAATGAATGAGCGTCCAAAAGTGGTAATCGCACCTACCTTCCCCTGCAGAAGGAAAGCTTCCCGAACAAAAACCAAAACACTGTTCAAATAATCCTAAGCCACCCAATCGAATCTAACGGGAGGAAACGGTACAAGACATCTCAAATTCGGACTCGAAAATCTCAAATTGAACGGACAATTATTCGAAGTACTGTCTTCCTCGGCTCTAATTTCTAACCTCTTTATCGCTCCAAATCCGCGCAAGTCTACTTCTCACCTCTAATACCGGGTGCTTCGAAATAGCTTGCTACACCGTGCTACCCTAGAATTTTCTGATGCAGAGAATCAGTTTGTGCATCCAACGAGGGAATGCTACAGCGGTGCTATGATCGATGCCCACAGTATCGATCGTGGACAAATTCTTCCAACGCAAGGCACTGATTAATTTTTGCAAAAATTCATATTAATAATTATTATTACTAATGGAATCTTTCAGTTTTTTAAAATTTTACAATTGCAGGAACTGTAAATTCATTATATTACTTGAATAACATTCCATAATAATGCAACATGGATAAATGTAAAATGCACGATTATCGTAAATAACCTTTGCTTTTAAATTAGGTTTGTAACAAAAGGAAACTTTTTATTACTTTAATGACATCCACAGTTCATTTAAGGGAGGGTTTGCTTTTTTATTTTTTAGATTAAAACAATAGTTAAATTATAAATCACCAAGTCTGAGTAATTATTCAAATTAGTATACTTTTACAACGTTTATTAATCTATAAGTAAAAACTACTATGCAATTACTTCGTTCATATCACGAGTTAAATCTTATGTAAAAATTTAAAATGTCTTATAATAATTCAAATCTGACGTATTATTGCCATTTCAAACATTGTCTGATAATTTTTTTTATTATAATTTTACCCTTTCTTAGAGCAAAACAACTATTACTAAAATCTATAGTAATATATTATACAAACCTTGCATTTTCAAACTGAACGAACTTTAAGTACACAAAGGTGTACAGGACGTCCAACAAGTAGATATATGCATAATATTATACCGGCGAGACGTCCGAGGCGAGATAAAATCTCGCGACATCAAAGCGATATCTGAGTTTTGTATAACAAAGTCCTTACATATTCTTAATGCAAAAACACATCAGACCACGAACAAAACACAATAAATTAATCACCTCCCAATTTTAATTATTTTTTATAAAAATTAAGAAGAAACCCAATTATAATCCAATTTATTATGGTGTTATTTATCACAGGAAACTGCTATTACAATATTAACACCATTAAAAATTGGAACATTAATACAATTTTGGAAATAATTTCGAATCATAAATCATTCTCAAAAGTTAACCATTTATGTGTCATTGGCTAATTACATTTACCTGGCAAGTATTGCGCTAATGAGCCCAGCAGAGTGGCGTAGTGGAAAACGTAATCAACTAAACCTAAAACTCTTGTTGGATGATGCGGACTATGGATCAGACTATAAAATTAGTTTGTATTTTCACCGGTAATTCGAAATAAATTGTTTCGATGTGGGGGGGGGGGGCTGAAGTCTATTACTCACAGAAATTGAGACAAAACTTTATCCAATATTCAAGAAGCCTAAATTCTAACCGTTCGACTACCTCTACGGATGTTTCAAATTTTTGTTATTCACTTACTACTTACGCGTTAATTAACACCTTCCTTTATCTTATCTAATTGCTTATTAAATTTATTCATAATTTCTAATAATTTAATTAATTATAGAAGTAGCTTGGAAAAACAAAATATAACAAAGAGTAGTTATGTATGTTGTAATATTAATCATTTCAATGTATTGTTTTAAATAGGTTGAATCATAAATTTAATTTGTAATTAGTAGACTCCATTATAAACTAATCAACTTCTTATTAAATTTGTTATATAATTAATATTTTAATTAATTATAAACAAATAGATTACACCTTGCTTTTAAAAGATGGTCTTTATTAGATCATTGATTTTCAGACAATGTTGTTTTATTACAACCCCTATGAACGATTCAAAAATTTAATTGAAAGTTTTATTTCCTCTACAGGGTCCAAAAAATTGAAAATCGTAGTTTTAAATTTGTTGAAACTGATAAAATTGGGAATTTTTAATCAATACTTTCAATAATTTTGTATTTCCTATGGGTGCTGTGCTGGATTTTCACATATAATTTGAATACGGATTTTCTTTCTGATTACAAAATATTAATCATAATAAATTTCATTTCCAACAGGAAAATCCAATTGTAGAAAATATTAACCATTTAGTCGGAAATATCCCATACGCGCCAATTTTTCACATATATTTTCTATGCTTAAGATAAACCCTTAGGACCTACAGCTTAACGTAGAATCCAAACTACCAGTGACGGTTCGTAACTTGTTTCGAAGGAAGGGCAAAAAATATAAAAAGGAAAAATATAATAATAGTATATTATTCTTCTGTTACTTTTAAAATGTTATTACCATTTTGTGTCAAATTAAATACTTAATTCAAGAATAGGAATCGAAAATAGAATTCCCATGGAGAAGGGAGGGGGCATGGAAAATTTGTGTCATTACAATCCAATTCATACAATTACAAGTAATCTTTAATTACTTAAAAGATAGCATAATCGACCAATTGTTCGTAAAGCATCTCTCATTGGTTTATTTTTCAGTTACGCGCCTGAAAAAGTTTTAGTGCGGCCTGTATTTTGGAAGGGCGGTGCCCCGTCGTCCTACACGTACCAGTCACCACTGCAAACTACGGTATTTATACATGATCATCATGATATGTATATCATCATAATTAAAGAAAAGCTCATCTTTTAATAATATCTTGACATATAATGGATAATAATGCAGTCTGCTAGTTTTTCCCCTACATCATCATTACGACCCTTATAATATCCACTATACTCTCTTCACAATAATGGCGGCTCGTCCGAAGAGGTAAGAAAAGCTTACTTAGCCTACCCTTAAATTGTTGTACTATTGAACTATATTTCATTAGCACATTGTAAAATAATAATTTTATGGTTCTTCAATTTTAGAATATTTTACGCAAGAACTTTAATTTTGCATATACAGTAGAACCCCTCTATAACGAAAACTCAAGGGACCAACATATTTGCTCGTTATAACCGATTTTCGCTATAAACAGTCATGGACAATAAAAGTTTATTGATATGTATTATGAAATAAATTTATTAAATAAGAAAGTTAAATACACATACGAGTACAACTAACGTTTAACAAGATTTAGTGGAAAAAATCTGTAATTTTGGTTTGTTTGCGGTAATGGAGTATTTTAAATTTATCAATTGCACTTTCTAAATATGCTAAGTTATTAAAAAGAGCAAAAAGGAATACTTTTTGATTCACCACATACATATTTTACCGCAATTGATGTTATGTCTACTTTTAAAACGATTCAGCCACCCATTTGACCATTTTAACTCTGGAAAATTCCCAATTTTTCCCGAAAATTGTTCTGCTTTTTCATTTAACATGGCTTCACTTATGGGCACATTGGATTCGCGATTCACTCTAAACCAATTAAGATCAACTATTAACAAAAATTTCTTCCTCAGCTATTAGATTGTAAAAAACCTTTTTGGGTGTGAAGGAAAGCAATCAAACAACTTATCTACCGTTTAGCCAACGTTTCGATTAATATATTTAATCATCCTCAGGGCTGGAAAAAATAATACAGAGGTGCTCAATAAACGACTAAGATATTATGGAACGGCAATTGCATACCATACAGTAGGTGATGGACAAGTTTGACAATGCACAATTAAGCATTTCCAACTACGTCACAGTGACGTCATTCGAACAGCTGATTGCATTTAAGTTTGTTAGCGTCCTTCTACAAGTTTGTGATAAATCTTGTGTTTTTACCTGTTTTATTGGTAAAAATTTTATAAATTAATAAACCGTAGAGAGTGTAGTGTAAAATTATTACTGTAAGTACGTTAAGTTTATTTTCTTTCCCGAATGAATCGCAAACCTAACCTCGAGTATGAATTATTTTGTTCTCCGACAACGGAATTTTACATACTGCTTAATGTTTGTAATTTGTAATGTAATGTCCGTAAATTAATTTGCACATTTCAGTTTCACTTTGAAAAAATTGCAAACTGCATAATATAAAAGTTAATTTTAATTTTTGAAATGAAAATTGTAATAGCCGTCAGAGATCAGCTGTTCGTGCGAGTGTTTGTGACGTCACATGGAAATGCCTCATTGTGGACATCGGAAAAGGGATCATGACAAGTGATGAAATTATGGACACGATCTTCGTCAAACGGTTAAAACTTAACAATATTGTAAAAATTATGTAAAAATTCGAGACAATTCACAATGTATAACAATTTAAAATATAACAATAGTAGTCAAACAATTAAAATCCTTTCAATAAATTAACTGCAATAAAATAACTTATCTGCCCCTAAACAGATAACAAACAGATAAATCGCGTCCAATAAAATCGTACATAATCACAAAATTTAAAAATTCCCGCAAATCCTTGACCGCACACCATCTCGACAGGTGAAACAAACTCGTTCGCGCCATCCAGCCGCGAGACACTCAAACGAGGTGTAAACAAACAAAAATTGTCAAACATCAGGTCCTACAACAACAATTCACGCAATCGCCGCCCCCACGCACCAAACTTGTCCAATAATCAAGTAAAAACAAACGTTAGCAAACATCCACTTGCCAAGGCAACAAACGCAACTACCTCTTCGGTTTTTCGGTCTTGACTTTAAAGTTCTGCAGTAGGTTGAGGTAACCATTATTTATGTTTGAGTAGTCACTTAGTATATTAATATTATTGCTACTTGTAGATATTAGAGCAGCTTCTATAAACATCCTCTTGTTATAACACTTCTCCGACGCCAGTATCGTTACATCTTCATCTTTAAAATTGTGATGTTTTTCGATAGAATGATGAGCCAAACCCGTCTTCGTTTTCCCAAGTCGTATATCATAGTGATGTTGATAGACTCGTTTGGATAGTTTCTGAGACGTCTGTCCAATATATTGGTGTTCGCAATCGGAGCAGTTGATCTTATAAACTACATTGGCTCTATCCAGTATTGGTGTTCTATCTTTGAGTCTAGAAAAAAGGATACTGTTCAACGTCATAGGAGTATGAAATGCTAACCGTAAGTTGTCCCTAGCTATGCACTCCTTGAAAATGTATTTTAATTTGTTAGCTAGCTTAGGATGGTATGTGATTCTACTAAATTTTGGTTTTTCCTCACGTTCTTCCTGCAAGACTTCGTTTCTGATGGGTGGTGCTTTCTTCCTAAATAAAATGTTATCCAATAGACGACCCGGATAACCATTTCTTCTTAATTGTTGACCAAGTTCATACATTCTCACTCCCATTTTGTTGGTGGTTACACAGTTTTGGAGTCTGTGTTTTAACGTAGTAATGACACTCATCTTATGTTGTAGAGGGTGAGAAGAGTTAAAATTAAGAAGGCGTTCAGTGGACGATGGCTTCCTGTATACGTCGGTGTCCAAAAAACCATTAGTGTCTCGGCTTACAAGTAGGTCCAAGAAAGGTAACGAGTTATTGGTCTCAACCTCGTAGGTGAAAGTAAGTAGTTCGTCATAGTCATTTAAAATATCGATACAATTCTGTATCTCCCCTCTAGGGATGGCTGTCAAAATATCATCAACATACAACATCAAGAAAGGAACGTGGAAATGTATGGATCCAAAAAAGTTGCAGAGCAGGTCGTTCATGACAAAACTGGAAAAAATAGGTGAGCAGATGTTGCCCATAGCTGAGCCCACTAGCTGTTCATAAAATTCGGCACCATAGCTGAAGTAGCTATTTTCGAAAATTGTGGCTATCATTTGTAGGAACTCTTCCAATTGGATGGTAGTAAAAGGGGTCACCAAATCCCAATTGTTCCTAATAATTAAGATCAGCTTTATGTACGTACTTTGTCACAGAATATGTCAGGAAGTGGTCTCTGCTTGAAGAGTTGCTAACGACGTAACGACTGAGAAAAAATATGTAGACGTAACAATTAGCACGCAAAATATATTTCTGATAAAATTCTAGTGATTGAGACCCATACTGCCGTCCAACGCTAAAACGCAGTATCTCCAAAATCGTTTTTTCGAGAAAACGCTCATTTACGTATTTATGGTTGGGCCACCAAGAAATAATTTATTAATTTTGAAATTAGCTAGCCTAGCTAATTTCAAAATTAATAAATTATTTCTTGGTGGCCCAACCATAAATTCCTAAATGAGCGTTTTCTCGAAACAACGATTTTGGAGATACTGCGTTTTAGCGTTGGACGGCAGCATACGTGTCTTTATTTCTTCCAGGAACTTTCGTTCAACTTTCGTTCAACTTTCGTTCAACTTCCGATATTTTTCACTATTTCTCGCTGTTACCGATCTGGGACGAAACAAAAATCTCGTTATATCCAACTTAATGTCAAAAATATACTCGCTATAGAGGGGAAATTTTACAAGGAGTAGTATACAAAACGGCAAGGGACCAAACGATTTACTCGTTATAGCCGAATTTTTGTTATAACCGGGACTCGTTATAGAGGAGTTGTACTGTATTTCGAGAGTGTGTCCAATCATCTTTTCCTACGCTGAACAGACATCTCCTCTTTAGAGAAGGGTTTTTAGCCATACCCTGCCACGCTGGCCAATGCGGGTAGGTCGGGGAGACTGTCATAGAAGGAAACAAAGTCAGAAAGAAGATTAACTCTTCTCGGACTAGAACCAGTGCCTTTAGCACTAGTAGTTGATTGCTCTAACTATTATATCGCACACCCAATGCAGTACCAACATAACTCAAAAAATGACGGTTTCGAGTTATGAACACTAAAATATTGGTTAAATTCAATATTTTATAGTGTAAAACTTTCATAACTGTAGCTTCAATATTAAACAATGAGATGCTGTAGAGCTTTATTAGCCAACCAGATCCTAGATTTTAGGCAACCCAAAATCCACGGCTTTCAAAAGCACAGTTTAGTCCACTATCATCACAGAGCTGTCATACCCAGCGTATGCAGGGCCCGTACGAAAGCCCGCTATATGGTTCGGCATCAAACTCGGTGAATTTTTAGTGCATCTTCTGTCTTTTCTTTCTTAAAGATAAAATCCAAATTCTGTCATTCTCTAACGCACTCCTGATTAGTTAATTTTACAGTTACTAATTTTAAGAAGTTTTAGCCATGGCAGTCACACACTAAAGCTTTGGAAGTATTCTAGTTAATAAAATGAAAAATTCTTTCTTTTCTTATTCTTTTAAAGTGGCCCATCCACCTCAATATTTGGGTGTTCACTGTTTTGCTTATATACATATAAATATGTGGGATCCCAGTTGCTTCCTCTCTTCCAGTGCCTTTCTAAATAATTTCTTCACGTGCGTCACCAATATGTAATCGAGGCTATAATCTCCAAACAGGAAAGAAGCTGATAGGCATTTAAAAACAATTTTGCGGGGTTCATTAGGACACTCAAATGCACATGTCTGCAAATTTCAGATAGCCGGATTTTTTGCAAACTCGGATCATTTTTTCGCATTTCTTGTCTCGACTAGTAGAAAAATATTGTAAAAATCTATTTCGTAGGGAATTTTGTGCTCTTCAATTTTAGTCTCATGATAATTTTCCCTAAAAATGAAACTAAGCTAGTTATAAACGAAAAACCATATTGGAGGAACTATAAAATCCCCAATTGGGAGAGAAGCCGACAACAAATTTTAGGGAACTTTTCGGGGAGTTATTCAGAAACTCAAATACACAACATAGCCACCAAATTTTAGTTTTTCCAAATGTTGTGCAAAGTCTAGCCATTTTATCGGCTTCATTGCCTGGATTAATAAAAGGAAAGTTTAATTTAAAAAACAAAGATGATTAAATTAATATATACCTACCCTTTTTTCGTTTGACAAATTTTTTTCTTATGGATCTTACTTCCTCCCCCAAGCTGTGCCTTCTAAATAAAGCCAAGCTTAACTGTGGACCAGGTGCATAATTATTAAGATTATCAAAATGTTACATTATCAATGTTCTCAATTAGTGGTGAATTAGGGAAGAATCTTTAAAATTGGAAAAACATCTCCGATTTTCGTAGAAAAGGGGTAAAAATTAACAAAGTAATTTATTGCTCAAATATTGGAATAATGATTTGCTTTCTTTAATCTTAACAACACTTTTGCAACCTGATTTTGGGCTTCCAACAGGATTCGGCCGTAGCACACAAAGCAAAAACCATTCAACTCTCAAATATTCAGTTGAAAAAGATCAGCTGAAGAATAGAAGTCTTTGTAGACTTACATTTTTGTAAGTGTACCAGATTGTTGAATTTAAACGCAAGCCAACCTCATCTTTTTGCTTATTTCTTTCGGTAAGGAAATAAAACGAGTTTCTTTCTATCTTTATTGCGTTATTTAAACTTACCTGGGATCCAACAACACCAAGATCTTTTTTCACAAGAAAACTCACAAGTTCAAAAACTCACAAGATCCCCGCTCTCGACGCTGGATGAAAAGGCTAGCCGCCCTTAATCACATTAAGGGTCAAACACATCAATAAGTTGATATTCAGTTTACTGTTTTAGGTAAATCTGTATATTGGAAAAATGCAAATAGGAGAATAAGTTGTAAAATCTTGAATATCTAGTAAATTAAAATAAATTTTGTCATTACACAATGAAAAAAATATATAACTATTAGTTGTTAAATTAATTTTATTGTTTACCATTACAATGCTTCTAAAATTATTGATTTGAATTGATATAAATTTTGAAAAAAACAATATTAGTGGCTTTGGATAGAAAAGCGGTAAACCTTCATTTGGTTATATGTAAGCGCGGATTTGTATAGTATTAAAGGATCAACGGAAAGAGGGTTCGATTCTACGTGTTGCGATATACTTTGAAGTTCACGCCTGTCAAAGAGTCTTTTGTTATGCATTACTTATTATTGCGTTCGTTTAAGCCTTTACATTTCTATACGTGACAATGAATTATGATTTCCAAAGTTTTAATTACTGCGAAACCTTTGAAAAGCGCTTTTCCGGTAACCGATGCCTTAAAACCGCACTAATTTTTCCGCTATACGTCCTTAATAAGAATTTAACAATCATTTTCAGAACTAAAACAACCTACATTACTTTATGCATTTTATTGCGGTTAATTTATCTTAGAATATCCGGACTTTTATACAAATAATATAAATTTTTATGCAATCCCGGAACATAAACTGCTATTTTTGTACCCTTTTTCGATGACTAAAATTGAACTCTAAATCCGAAAGGATTTAAAAAAAATTTTCCATGACAACCACATGCAAAGTTTTAGTTAGAAAAAATCAAACTGATATTTATTTGGAAAGGGTTATGTTGAAATTATATATCATGAAATTATAAATTGCAGTTTAAATCCCAGAAATGCAAAAAGGATTTAAGTGTATTATTAACCCTGGGAGTGAAATTTTCACTTTCGACTTCGTCTCAGATTAATATTGCAATTTCTTGTGAAAATGACTTTAAAAAAATTTAATAAGCTCATAATGTACCTAGCTTAAATCATTTTGATGGACAGAGAAAGTTCTTCAAATACAAAATATTTAAATTTATTAATTAATAACAAATTTATTAAGTAAGCGAATGTTGATTATCACAATATTTAGTATTCAAGATGTTACATATGGCGTAATCGAAAGTTTTGAAAATTTAATGAAGCAATCGGAATTTTTGTTATAATTAACAAGCTAATTTTATGGTAATCGAATTAAAATTCTGGATCAACTGAAGGAAATCTAAAATTCGAAGTTTTGCCATAAAAATTTACAAAGTGATCTCTGTATTCCCTAGGACGTTTTTTAGAAATTCCATTTGTATGAAACTCATCTGGATCCAATCGAAGTTCTCCAGTTCCTGTCCGATCGGGAAATATCATTGGGGATGGTTTAAATTTAAAAATTGAATTTTCCGAATAAATCTCCTGTGGATTTGATTCCACATAATTACTTAACTGTTCGTTGTATAAATTTAGTGAGCTGGGAAATCTAAAAGAGTTTCCGTATTGAACCTCTCTGGTATAGCCGTTTTCAAAATTGTTATTGGGAAACTTTAATTGGTATTTGTTAATTTGATAAAAATCATCATCTGAATTGGGCTTGGTTTGAATCCGTTTTTGGGCATACTGATTGTTGTTGTCAAATCTGACAGAATTTTGATAAGGCCGTTGCACATTTGTTACTGGGTTATAATAACCGTATTGTGGGCGTTGTGAATTTACTTGAGGATAGTAATTTTGAGGATACTGATGAGGATGTACAAAATTGGGATTATAACGAACTGGACGATTTTGAGGATAAATCGGACGCTGTTGAAAATAATTTGAGTTCGGATTGGCTGAAATCCGCTGTGGACGTTGTACACCATTGAAGTATCTGAAGAAGCCGCCGTTGTAATTGTTTAGGTATTCAATTAATTTATCTGGATCTTGAGGGCACTCCGGGAAGGCAAACATACAGGATCGTGTGTTTCCTTTTGCAGTATAACCAAGTAATGCAGCTTTACCAAATTGAAGAAGAGGAGAACTCTGGGTTCCACTGATCGCCGAGACTAAGCTAAAATAGAGAACCTTAATATTAGCATTTTATACATGTAAAATTATAGTTTTAATAATAATAGCAAATATTACTCCCTCTTGCGAAAAAAATTACTGTTTTAAGTCTACTCGTCTTTAATGTCAAAAATTTGCAATTGATTCTGTAAATATACTCAAAAAATGTATAACAGATCGTACATTAGGGGTAAGAACCGCTTAGTAACGCCAGGCGATTTTCGTCTAAAAAATTTTTGGCTGACACCGACCAATCCGTGAAACTTATTTATGTTTTTTGAATTTTCCCCACAACTACAGGCAAGCCTCGATTCTCTAAGACCCAAACCATCAAAAGAGAAGAAACAGTGATCCGACGAAAATGGTACAGGGCAACCTGGATCACTCGAGAGCCGCCCAGTCCTTGCTGATGCCCACCTTCCAGAATGGAAATTACAGCATTGCTCTCCTCGGTAAACCGTATGCCAGCAACAACAACAACTGGACTGAATTTACAGCCGCGGAAGTCACAATCCTGAAGGAGAGGCGTGGACAAGGCTTCGTGTGTGTTGAAACATCTTTATTTGTAGCGCATTCTTGCTACTTTTCGACAAACGAAGACCTGAATTAGTTCGAGGCGGCCTTGTGGAGTTTCAAGCATAACATAAGAATTCAACAAAAACCAGTGCTGACTGGGGGGGGGGGGGGGGCTTTAATGCCAAAGCCCTGGAATGGGGATTCCCACTCACCGACACTAGAGGGAAAATAGTCACCGCCGAACAGTCGACGCTAACCGTGGAAAATATGGTGTCCCTGATGTTGTCCAATGAACGGACATGGAAGGAAATCAAGAAGCCGATTGTTGACATCATTTCCGCCAAAGCCAACGAAGAATTTCTACGAGAAGCGCAAGGATGAAGCACCATTCCCTTTTATGGAAAAGTGATAGGTGCCACTAAGATGAAAAAATTCGCGAAAAAAAGAATTGCGTTCAAGTTGAACAACCGAATATACTCGGAAGTATACGCAAGTGATTACCGTTGTATTAAAGGGAGGTTAGGTTTAGTTGGTACAAATCGGACACTACCACCCACACGCGCGGATTGTGTCTACGAAGATTCCCCCTCCCTCGGAAAAAAGCCTCATTAGAAAATATATTATCCTGATTTATGCTATTTATAGTATAATTAATTTAATATTTGCTTTGAATCCACACAAACTGAAATTTGGCAGACAAGTGTATTTGAGTATCCGAATAAAGCTCCCAAAAGGAGCTTGTAGTTTTATTGCGATCCACTATCCCAATAGTATTAATTTAATTGATTTGTTCAAATTTCAGGTTTCCCGAATTTTTTGCAAGCCAAAAACTGGCTGTACTTTTTCAATGTTTGTCTAGCCATTATTACTCTATTAACTGGGCGATTTAAATGCAAAACTTACCTAACAATAGATTCCATATTTATATTAAACGGTAATATTGAGCTTTTCTGCTTTTCAGCTTCTGGTCCAGATGTCAATTCACACAATAATCTTGGAACACATTGAAGTCGATCATTTTGTGCAATGGTATTCAAAGCTCCCATAAATGATTGCTCACCTGTTGGGTAATTTGGAATATTGGATGGATAATAATTTGGAACATTAGATTGATAATTTGGAATATTGGACGGATAATTTGGAATATTGGAAGGATAATTTGGAATATTGGGATAACCAGGAAGGCGTTGTGGTACATTATTGTAATTATAAATCATCTGCTTGGGACTGATTTCATTCTGTTTGATATTTTTGAGCGGGTTTGATTTAATTGGACCAACATATTTGGAAAATTTTTCAGGATTTAATTGAGATTCAGATGGAACTTTTCCTGGATTGGACAACTGCTTATTTTGTAACGCCATTTGTGACAAATTCCTAAACAGAAACACAATGTTAAAATAATGTCAAATAATTAAAACCGTTAGAAATTTATAATGGTTATGAGTAAATATGATTTTCAAATTTTGATCTAAATAGAATACTAAAGTAAAAATCCAATTTAAGCAAGAAGTATAAACTACTATAATTACTCACCATAGAATCTCTGCAGAAGTATCTTTAGTAGGTGCTATACTGATAAGATGACCATTCTGTATAAGAAAAGCTATCAGCACTAATTTTAACCCGCACATTTTACCTTTACTGCATACGATAAGAAAATTGTAATCTTCTTAGTCTTCTAAAGTATAACACAAAATAAGTGACGATTGTAGAAAAACCATTTCTCTTGCTCGAAAGAAAGTCTTTGTGGGTGTCTTGATTTACCATATTTTGCTTGAGATGACGATATATTTACGTTTTGTACTTATACGTATAAATTTCTATTTACATACTCAGAAACGACATACTTTACGATGAAAAATTACTTTATTTTTAACAAAATTAACAAAAGTATAATATAAATTAATAAATTTTAATTGTTCTTCCATTTACATCTGCTTTGGTGCTATCTATTTAATTTATTATAATTACAGCGAAATCGTATAATGATATAATAAAAAATAATTAACACATTAAATTAATAAAAATCTTTAAATAATTAATTACCTACAAGTAACTGAAGGCGATTTAATCTTGACAAGCCCGACCTCTTTTAGCCAGCTGATTGCAAAATTTGGGTGATGCTACAATATCGCCCAAGAATACACTGAGCAGATAATATTCCTTGTCTTTTTCCTTCGATAATTTGTATTGACTAAAAAATATTTTTGATTAAAATAGAGTTAAAGTTAACCACGAACGACAGGTTAACGTGGAATGCAAACCACGGAACAGATATTTTTTTGAGCTACTACTTTAACGTCTAGACCAAACTACTTGGATTGATTTGCTTGTGAATAACTCACCTGAACACGTCATTCCAATTTATGATTTTGGGCATTGGTGATGCTCTGCTTGCCTTTTCGGCGTGATACAAACACACCCTTGTGTAAATACACACGTTTTCGCCTAATTCTGCTATTAGTCGTTTTTCCACTTCAACCATATCGATCATATCATCACGTGTGATTGCTCTTTTACTGCGAGATGCGTAAGTTCCTAAAATTTAATATCGATGCAATGATTTTGAAAGAAATGGTGACTAATAATCTAAATCCTATCATCATCATTATTCTAATACGACAAGTCTGCTTTCCGCAAAGGCCTATGGCGATTATCCGATTATCGACGTAAGAATTCATAAAGGAAAGGAATGTAATTTATTATTTATAAATAGCTAATAAGACAGCAGCATATCGTCAATATAAGCAAGCGATCTATCGAGAGAAAAAAAATTCCGGATCAAACTCAAGCATTTTGAACTCCAAGTAATTGCCTTTGACGAATTGGATTCGGTTAGATGGGTGGTTAGATTACGGAACGTCAAGCAAGGTTGTTAAAGGTATGCATTTGAGTGGGTGACCAATTTAAAAATAACGCCGCTGGTCGGTGCATCCTTACCAACCCGCTTTAACCAGCGTGGTAGGGTATGGTTAGACTCTTCCCTATGATGGGGATAGGCCTTCTTTCGAGCATGACACCCATATCTATTCTGGAAATCGCGCTAACACCCAACAATTCATTAATATTAATATTCTCAGTTCAAATCTATTTGTTGTTCAAATTGTGGGATATCAAAATCTACTACCTAAATCTGCGAGTGAACGGGAAAACCTTCAATCCTCAAGGCATGCTCACTCCATTTAGGTAACTGGACTGTCGTGGACCACACCCGTTACTACGCACAGAAAGGTCATGGTGACCAATGTCGGACGTGTTTTTTCAAATTTCTATTATGTAGGAGCGCTAGATTCTAATTTGGACCGGAAAAATGTATAATATAATTTGTCTGCATTTAGAAGTGCCATTCTCTAACGCATTCCAGATTGGCTAATCTTTTTTTATCAACCTGGAAATA
The DNA here is from genome assembly GCA_932274525.1 of Podabrus alpinus. Classification (NCBI taxonomy): domain Eukaryota; kingdom Metazoa; phylum Arthropoda; class Insecta; order Coleoptera; family Cantharidae; genus Podabrus; species Podabrus alpinus. The sequence goes on along the minus strand of OW026455.1, from coordinate 87,383,822 downwards.
AAAGATGACGAGTAATCGAGTTGCAAGCATCCCTCTCATCTCGCGTTGAAAGGAGTTTCTAAAGCATTCAAACACTAGGAGATCAGGCGGCCTATCAGCCTATTTTATTAATCTAAAAGACGTAGAGGATCACTAAAGGTACCAATAGACAGACAACAGACTTTCGGGGCTCTAACTCAACCAGCAATCACACCACAAACCACTGGTTCGGTTTTCTTATTATTAAATCATGTTTAGATCTTATTAAAATCACATCTAGTTAATTTGATCGAAAAAATTGATAGTTTTAAAACTTGGCAAATTTGTTCGATCTGCCACCTTGGAAAAATGATACCCCAATTAAATTTTTTGCTTATATCTCGCTAACCATTCAGGATATTGCAATATCTTTGATATAAAATTAAAGCTTAGAGAATTATCTACAGAAAATGTTTGCAAAAATCCGGACAAACTGAAATTTTGCAGACATTGTATGTGTTCGAGTGTTCTAAGAAACTCTTCAAAATATCTTTAATATTCGCTGTCGGTTTCTTCCCCTCATTGTGAATTTTAGTCCCGCTAACATAGTTTTTCAACCACAACTCGCAGAAAATTCTCATGTGATCAAAATTGATGAGCATAAAATCGTCTACGAAAGAGAATTTCTCAAAATTTGTTTACATCAAACTACGAGTATTCCTGTAATAAATACAGTTCCCTAAAGCCGTAATAAAATTTTCTTTTATGTAATCTTCAATCTAAAAATCAATCTAAAGAAAAACAATTTTGTGCTGTTGAATTTTGTCCTGATGACAATTTTGATGACAAAAAATAAAACTAAGCGTGTTGTAGACAAGAAATCTATGGTTGGAATAAGTAGTATATAAAATTATCAATTCCGGGGGAGGGGGGTCAATCTCTTCGCGCTGGAGCGAGCTGCGAGATACGACGGAAGATCGGAGACCGAAGACACATGGTTAAAATGGCAAGAACGATGGTAAGCGGCCGACAGTGGCCAGGGAACCCGGAGATTCACACCCACCATTCAACCATTCAACCAGTCGCTCACTGGACATGACTGCTTCAACCACTACTTGCACCGGTTTAGAAAACTAACCCCCCCCCACATGCAAGTACTGTGAGGAGGAGGATATAGCGGAACGCACCCTTTTTCCGAGTTAAGTGGGTGTAGCGCCACACTACCAGCCAGATTAGGATGATTCTCACTTATGTGCGTAAGCAAAAAGAAAAAGGAAAATGGCTCCTGAAAGCAGGGGAGAACATTCCATCATAATCCGTTTCCGCGCGTCCAGGAAAAGCCGCTCTTGGTCGTACTTAGGGGGCTTCCATACGCCCTCATGATAGAGGAAATTAAATTTGGTCATACACTATCGCCTAAAGTCAAGCTGATCTTAAAAAGAATGAGATAGGGGACCTACAGTCTCTGCTCTCCGTAAAGAGAGTTCGTCGTTCATCATTCATCATCGTCACCACTATTGCTAAAAGAACAATTTGCATAGGCAAAAGCAGAAAATTTTTCACCGAATTCAGCACCACAAATTGAGTTCGTTTGTGGAAATTTTAAAATTACTCAAGTAGTAAGCTCGATGTACCGTTATCGGAATGGGACATCTCGCCGCCGCCGTTTCGCCGCCGTCGTTTCGTCGTCAAATTGAGAAATTAGAAAATTTTTTGATTTTAAATTAAAATAAGAAAAGTAATCAAATAACAAATTTTTCCATTTCAAAACTTTATACAAGTGAACTCAAATGAAGAAAATAATTATTTCTTCTAAATTACTGCATCAAAATTTTCTTTTGAAGTTTAAAGCTTTGCTGGCGTGAGCTGAGGATATAATCTGTCAAAGCTTAAAAAGAAAATTTTTAAACTTGAAATTTAATAAATATTTCTACTTTTGAGTTCACGTATATAAAGCTTTATTGGAAAAATTTTTTTTATATACATTCTAAAAAAATTGTCTGTGAAAAAAAAGTGTAAACTTTTTGTATAGAGAATTTTATAAGCTTTAGTTTTTATATGAAACATATTCCGATATCGTTGATGGTTAGCGAGATATAAGCAAAAAACTGAATCCGGGCGCAATTTTTTAAAAGTAGCCAATCGAGCGCAACAAATTATATTTTATCAATTTTTCAGATAAATTTTCTCGCCTATTGGACTGGGAAAATCAGGCAAAGATATCAATATAAAATTAAGAACAATTAAAATAAAATTTGAGAAAATGAAAATTTGAATATATCTAATATTATTCTACATCATAAATTTCCTAGGCGGGAAAAAATTTCTGTACTCTTTCCACTAACAGGTTATAGAAATCGTTCGTTAATTATAACATTTTATGAAACCGGGCATTCGTTGAACATTTCTGTTCAGAAATTCTTTTTTGAATACATTTTTAATTAATAAATATCATCAAACGAAAAAAGAAACTAATTTTATTCAGCAATTTATAATTATTATTGGAAAAGCTTGTAAAAAGGATAAATTCCAAGATAATAAATATATTGACCCTTGAGCTAAATGTAATGCTTAATTTAGAAACCTACGTTCAGAAAGAATGAAAAACTAATAACCGATTTTATTGATGTGTAAACAACTTCGTTTATATACAATAATCAATTTTTATAATAAAATATGGGTTTAAATCGTGCATGCTGGAATAATTTAATGATTTGAAAGTTAACCCTCTTTTTGATTTCCTGCATGCAATAAGATCATTGGTATGCACTAAAAAACTAATACGTTAGTATAAACTAACTACATATCCCGAGGGAAAAATTTCTTATTATTTTAAGGAAAATTTGGAAAAATTGAGTTTCGGCCTGGTTTCGATTACTTACAGTGTGTGTTAAAAGTATTCGTCACCTTTGAATTAAAAACGATATAATTTTTCTACATTACACGTAATTTAAAAATAAAATTATGATTATGATTTACCTTTTTCTATTTAAAAAATATCAAACACGTTCGTTTAAAAAATAAGAAGGTAACATACTTTTTCACATATCAAAAGTATTGGACATCATATAATTTGAGACAAAAAGCAACGACTGCTTATCATTCAAAATTTGTAAATTTGGCTGAACAATATAAAAATGGCACGGAGAATTGTGGAATCGGATGAGTCAAAATTTAATAGGGTGGGGCTAAATAAGTGCGTTTTGGAGTTGGAAAGTAAACATAGTAAAATGGAAGTTATTGGAAATAAAACACGACTAAAAGGGGAATAGATATATTTCTAGACGACGACCTTACAGTCGAAGAAAGAAGGATCCAGGTTGAAATAAGAACAGTCGGAAATGAAGTGAGATAAAATGGGAAAGGTGGTGAGGGTTGGATATAAGAAATTGACCATTGATGGAAGGAAAGAAGTATGAAAATAGTAAGTACGAACGTCCAAAACTTGAAGAAGTGAAAATGCAACTACAAGCAAGTGAAAAAGAGAGATATGTAAAAGAAAAATGGGAAAAAATAAAGGGTGGTATAAATAAAACTGCAGAAAGTACGACGATGAATGTAGAAAAACGGTAGAGAAGAGAAGACAGGCAATTAAAATGACTTAAAAAGAGAAGAATTCAGAAACAAGAGAAGAAATGCTAAACGAGTATGCAGAATGACAAAGAGAAAGTCTAAAGATCAAGAGGTGAAAGATTTGGAGGAAAAATATAGAACAAAAGAAGTGAGAAGGTTTACCAACAAATAAAGAAGAAAAAGAAAGGGTATTATACCAAGCAAAAAGAGTGTAGCAAGGAGAGCGAGAATTTGGAAAGGTGGGTGGAATATTTTTAAGATATTCTGAATGATGGAGAGGATAACAATGGAATAGAAATGGAAGAAGCACATGTAATGGATAATAGTGAGTCAAAGATTATAACAGCTCCATCGGAGAGTGAAATAGACGTTATCATAAAGTAATTAAAGAATAACAAAAGTCCGGAAGAAGAAGGTATACAGGCGGACCTGATAAAATATGGAGGAGAGTTGATAATGAAAGAGGTGTATATGAGCTAATTACTGATATATGGAAGACTGAAGAGATGCCGAAGACCTGGTCGAATGCAGTGATATGTCCAATTTTTAAGAATCATCATCATCATCTTCACGTGTTAGACATGTTGTCCGTTACGTCACTCTTTCATTGGTATCTCCATCTCTTCTTAGGGCGACCAATACTTCTCCTGCCTCGAGGTTTATACTTATAAATCTGCTTTGGTATGCGATGGTTTGCCATTCTCTTAAGATGTTGTTTCCAGCAATTTCTATATTCGTTGATGCGGTCATTTAGGCTAAAGATGTTTAGTTCGTTCCGAATATCGGTGTTACGTTTCCGGTCAATTCTCTTGTATCCCGCTATACTTCTTAGGAACCGCATTTCCGCACTTTGCAAGCGTCTTTCGTCTGCTTTTGTAAGAGTCCACGTTTCGCTTCCATAGGTCACCGTTGGTACTGAAATTGTTTTATAAAACTTCAATGCCGTATTCTGGCTGTATTTGCTCTTAAAGGTTCTTTTGATGGTTCCATTGATATAGTTGAATCTTTCAATCTTCTTTTCTACATCTTTCTCATTGTATAGAGAAATTGTGCAGCCAAGGTAATTGAAGCTTCTTACTTGCTGTATGGTTTGGTCTTGGAGTACTATCTTGAACCTCACTTGTTCCTGTTCTTCAAAAGCCATGACTTTTGTTTTAGTTGCTGATATAGTCATGTTGTATTCTTCTAAAATTTGACTCAGTTTATATAAAGCGTATTGTAAGGAGTCTTCGGAATTTGCTATTATAGCTTGGTCATCGGCGAAAAGTATAGTAAACGCAAAGTCATGATTATTCATGTTTGTCGTGTAATACGGTATTTCTTCTTTCCAGATACGCATGGCGTCGTCTATATATTGCTGTGTGCGGAGCCTCGACTACTAATAATGCTACACGTTGGGCTAGCCAAAATTGCTGTGAACGGTATCTATTAAAAGTGCCACACGTTGGGCTGTCAAAATTGCTGTGTGGTTCTTTGCCTCACTGGAGCTAATCGTTTTAATGTTAATGTCTTGTACGAGTGTACGTAAATGTACCCCGTCAATAGAAATGTATGCAAAATTTTTATTGATAAATACAAATAAATGAAATTATACCTCGGCTTAACAATTGCGGTGAGCACAGACCTACCTTCTCTCAAGTTGGGTTCCTTCCTTGACCAAATCGTAATCCTGAAATAGAATAGTGTGGTCTTCGGAATGTGATCACAAAAATTATGCTCCGTTTTATAATATAAATGGTAATTTATTATAATTTTAAATTGTAAATGATTTAAATGCAATAAAATTCTTAATCTAATTAACAAGTGTCTTATTCTATTAAACTTGAAATGTATTAATGCACGTGTAAGTCGAATCGCAAAATTTTCACTAAAATTTTTTTTTTATGTTCAATATAATTTTTAATGGGACTGTACCTTTTATGAGATCTGGGGTATTTCTGTTTACTGGGTTCATATACCATGAAACTATTTACTTGCACTTGGTGGATGACCTTCGATGTATAAAATAATTCAAGATGCAAATTTTCTTGTGAGTCCGTCTACCTCGTGGTGTGACCAAGTTTTTCTCAAAAATAATCGTGATCCTTCGTAATCTTCTATCACTTTTACTTTTCAAATACGTAAGTACGATGCTTTTAACTATTAATATGCTTTTTTGCTTAAATTTCTTTATAATTTTCACTGTTTTATATATTTTTAGCTGGATGCGCACAAAAATTACCACCATTGATTAAAATTAATTCAACAACCTCTTTTCAATTGTTTTACCATCGCTAACCCTTCTTTTCAAGGCAAATGTGATTTTTCTCCATAGGTCGAAATAAAATCAATTTTATTGACGTTACAATTTGCAGGTTCGGCTCAAGCCCAATGTGACTTTGTAAAATTTTAATAAAATTTTTATGTTTCAGATTGAGTTAAAGTTCTTGCATCTCCTGTGGATCGTTCAGTAAACTTTTTGAAGAAAATGTCTTTTCCATTTGTGATACATTGAATTGCGAAGCACTCCGATATGTGTAAAGATTTTGCTTACTTTAAGATTTTACGTCTAACACATTTTTATAAACTAACATTGAACAATTATTTTGATTTTAAATTACATTTCTTATGATTAATTAATTTGATTTATAATATTAACAAACATTTTTTATTTACGGAATTAAATCGTTGCATTTTTGAATTTATTTTGTTACCTCATTCCGTGACTCGTTCTTCATATAAATTTATGACGTTAAACTAAATTTTTGGTATCGGATAAAACTTTTACGTTCGAACAAATAAGTCATGTGCTCTCTTTATTAATAAACAAAACAAAATTTTGAATCGTGACGTTATCATTTCTATTGACGTGGTGGTCAGTGTCGGACATTGCAATATATTAAATAATGTCGGCGACATACTGCAGCCCTGTCTGACACCCGTATTTATAATTTTCGTTTTTCCTTCATTTCCTGCCACATATCTGCGTCTTCATATACATTTCTTTTATTGCGTTTGTTAAATGATGTGGTATTCCTCTTTTTTACAGTATGTCCCACATCTTACTTAGAATTACTTTATCAAATGCTTTGATGAGGTCTATGTATACAATATGGGTTTCGCGATTAAATTCTCGGTGTTTCTCGATAATTTGCTTTAAGCTGAATACATTATCCATGCATGATCTGCCTCTTCTAAATCCTGTCTGTTCTTCCATTATCGTTTCTTCCGTGAGGCGTTTTAGTCTGTTATTGATTATTTTTGAGTAGGTTTTGTAGGCGGTGTTCAGCAAGCCGATTCCTCTATAGTTCTCGCATAATGCTCTGTTCCCCTTCTTGAATATTGTGCGGTGTTTTTAGTTGTCTCCAGCAATTGTTCATGAATCTCAGATGTCTCAGTTTTACTGCTTCAGAGCAGTATTTAAGCAATTCGGCATTTATTCCATCATTTCCCGTTGCTGTACGGTATTTGATATCGTTAAGTGTTCTATTCAATTCTTCCAGATCTATCCTGTCTACCTCTGCAATCTCGTCTTCTACTGTTTCTATTACTTCGTTTTCATTTCTCCATAATGTTACATAATAGTTCAGCCATTCCTCGTTTCCTATAATTGTGATTGAGGCGGTATCTTTCTCTTTTTTGTTTAAGTGTTTCATTATCTTGTAAGCTATATTTTGTCGTCCGTGCACGTCATTCTCAATTTTGCTAATAAAATTAACCCATTTCTCTTGTCTTAATTCTTTGTATATCCGTTTGACTTCTTTGTTCTTTCTTTTATAATCTTCTTTGTTTGCTTCTGAGTAATTTAATAGTAATCTAAGGTAGGCTTTCTTTTTGTGTTTGACGACTTGTTCAAGTTCGTCATTCCAAATATTCAGTCCTTTCCTTTTAGATTTTTTCTGACGTTCGAGGGCTTCAAAAGCAGCCCTAATTTTTAAGAAAGGAGATAGAACTAAATGCGAAAATTATCAGGGAAAAGCACCGTTAAATACGGTCTACAAGATATAAATATAGAGAAAAACATCGGAAAGTATCGACGACTTCTTCACCTCCACACCACCGGATTTTTTCAGGGGTTGAATTGAAAAACTGACAGAACGTTGGGAATCAATCATAAACAATTCATGAGTAAAAAAACCGCTACGAACGTTTATGCATCAACCCGATATAACAGGAAGTGGATCCTTTATAGCACACTAAATTATTTGGAAATCTCTTCTCAAGGCCCTAGACATTAATTATATTGAACATTTATGCGATCACCTTGACAAAAATTTAGGGCAAGGCAAATTAGAGTTAAAAATGATTCAAAAACTGTTCTTAAGAAGAATGGGATAAAATCCCGTTCAGTGACACGAAATTTAGTAGAATCTTTGCCTAAATATTTAAGGGTAATTATAAAGGCCAAAGACAATTCCATTAAATATTAAAACTTTTTTACTGCGTTTTTGAATTTTTAAGTTGGGATTTCGAATACTTTATACGCTTATATAAAATCTTTTTCTCCTATTTTATTTTTTAAGCGAATGTGTTTGAATTTTAGGCTTCTATACAAAGTATAGGTGGCTATACTTATACTATATCTATAAGATCTGGCTCCGTGTCTGTCTGTCCGTCCGCATAATTCAACCCTAATCAGAACCCTCGAAATTGTCATTGTATAAACATCGTATGTATAATAAAATTAAATTTAAATTTAAAATGGACTTTCTAGTTTTACTTTGATGTGAAAAAATAATTTTTTATTTATTTTTTTACCATATTAGCTGTGGTACATTACAGAGAAGTAAAGTTTCGAATGGAATGGAAAAGTTTAATTGTTATTAATAGAGATGAGATTTTTAGGTCGTATAAATGTTATACCAGAGAGCGTTAAAGAGTTAATTGATACACAGTCCCGTTCGAAAGTTATGCTGTATGAAAAAGAAAGAAGAAACGGGGCCGTGTATCAATTAACCCTTTAACTCTCTCTGGTACAACATTATACGACCTAAAAATCTCATCTCTAGTTATTAAATACTAGCTCGCACAGTCGGCTTAGGACATATTATGTAGACTGCGCCGATGGTCAGAAATTAATCCTTTTTTTTGGGTTAATGACCATGGGCAACCTGTAGATTGCGCCGATGGGCATTAAGGGTAGCATACAGATTGCGCCGATGGTGTACCTGAGGGTTTTAAAAGTATTACTAAGGCATAATGGGGTTATTATTGTATCATATTATTAAATAGGCGAGGGCACGTATCCAACCGAAAATTGAAATTTTCTTTTAGAGATGCTGTACACTGAAGATCTGAATAGTTGATTAAGCAAATAAAATTTGCGGTACATGGAATTTCACACGTTTTTTTTTGTCGATATTTCGATTGTTAAAATTAGCCCTCCCCTCCATTAATACGTAACAGAAATTGGCGTTATTTTCGGGATTTTTCGGTCCGAATGTGACTCTGACGCCGTTGCCAGCGTAAAACATTAACGAAGAATCGAAAAAAGTACGAAAATCAGACCAGGGGATACAAGTCACATAGCAGCAGGCTCGCCTACTGCATTATCCGAATAAGTGAAAATTTTTCACCGGGAAATTGATATTTTCTTTGAGATTCGGAAAGCTGGGGGTGTGATTGGTAGATTTAGTAATAAATATTAGCAAAGAAATCGTAAACTACCCGTTTATTAACGGAAAAGTGTCGGCCACGCCCACCATAAATTTGGTGTAATTTTCGATTTTTAGGCTTCTATACAAAGTATAGCAAGAAGCCTTTTTTAGGTGTGCATTCGATTTGAAGGTTGTTCCATTGTCAAAACCTATCCTAAGGGCCTTCCGCTACGCTCCGCACCATTAGGCCCTCTGGGCGGTTTTGACAATGGTTACTTGGGCTAAACATACTAGAGGAATATTAATTCACCCCAACCGGGATTTTAGAAAAGCGGGATCCTAGAAATCCTGGATATAGCTTTTAAAAGTATAGTTGCGCGGTATGCCGTAGTAAACTTTTACGTATCACCCCCAAAAAATCTTCTCAAATTATTAACCTAATTAAAAATCGCACATAATGTATAGTACGCCTGTAATAAATTAAGTACCTTAATCCTCTAATGGAATTTTCACTCCGTCGTTACCCAAAAAGATTACCTATTAATTGACCATCGGCGCAATCTACATACTTACCATAACCGAACCCGGCGCAATCTGCATGCTAGATTATGAGACCCTTCAACCATCGGGCGCAGTCTATAACCTCCCTCGGCCTACCGGCCGCCTTTAGCCATCTAGAATCTAGACCGTGTCGGATGTGGTTGTTCGGCCTTCGGCCTCACTCCAAGGTTTTAAAGTAGCCTATGTTTTTCGTAGCGTTGTAAATAACTTTTACACCAAATTTGGTTAAGATATTGGTCAAATAGAAACGTAAAACACGTGCACGCGTATTTGCATTGTTGATCGGTTGACAGCTTGACAGCATTTATTGTTGTTTTTAAGTTGATTTTGAGTAGCCTGCCTTCCTTTAAGGAATCTCGATAATCCATTCATGCGTCCATAGGGACGCGCATGAATGGATTATCGAGATTCCTTAAAGGAAGGCAGGCTACTCAAAATCAACTTTCCTTTACTTTGCGAATGTTTGCACTATTTCAATACAAAAACATGCGCAGGGACCTACATAATAACTGTGCCAAATTTGGTTCCGATCGGTCAAACGGTCTAGGAGTCTATAGGGAACATATTATTATGTACATACATACATCCATTTTTATAGATATAGTAAATGATAATTACCAACCGCAAAAAATTTAATTAGTGCAGATTATCTGGATCCTTCTATATCTTCTCTATGCCGGTTTCCCATTATATAGTAGATAAATTTTATCCGATGATCCTTTTATCCTATAATCCGTTTATCTGTTGATCCGTTGATTGCAAAAATTTAATCTGATATATTAAACTAGATGATACCCCGTCCGAGGACGGGCAGCTAGAAGGACGGGCAGGCAGCCAAGGTCATATGGCTTTTGGATTGCTCTGAGAGCTTTCCTTAATCTTCATTCAACTTAAGTTACCTTGGGTAGCTGCCCGTCCTTCTAGCTGCCCGTCCTCGGACGGGGTATCATCTAGTTTACAATATAACAACGTTTCAGTTGATGAACGTTATGATTGGCTCTGAAACATGCGGACGGACACGAAGCCAGACCATAAGGCTTCTTTCTATACCTTGCATAGAAGCCTAAATAAGGCTTCTTGTTATACTTTGTACAGAAGCCTAAAAGTAGCGCACTGCCTACCCAGTTCTTAGACCTCTATACACACAGGGTATTTCCAACACGATTTGAAACGCTCTGTATGATTTTGAATTATGCGGACGGACGTTCAAATTATTGGCTTCCACTTGCAAATATGAGTCGACAATCCACTGTTGCGTAAGTTTTCCCGCACTCATGATCGGATTGAAATCGTTTCTAATTGCTGTTTGCGCAACTTTAAATTGTAACATGCTGATTTTATTACGGGATTGCCGATATCCTTCGCAACTCCAATTGGGTTGCCACCCCGGTTCGCCAAACGGATAAAGAATGCCATAAGTCATAGGGTCAAGATTTGGACTGAGAATATTGATACGAATGAATTGTTGTGCATTGTCGACGGGATTTCGAGGATAGATACGGATATCACGTTCAAATGGAGGTTCGCCGTCATCATTTACGAACACCATTGCAATTTCATTGGACGTTGGAGCATTGTAACGTCTTTGATCAGACTGCCGATCGCGCCGCATCACCATATTGACGACCGGAACTGGTTGTCCTTCTTCTTCGGCTCGTACACGCTCTTGTTGCTCAATTTCTTTCATCAGGCAATATGAAGCTGCGATACGATTGTTGACGCGGAAGAAACGATCGATTTTCTCAATCACTTCAGGTAAACAACCTCTATTCTCAGGCAGATTTACTCGTTCATTGACCGCTTCTGTCGTGTCCATTACATACAGTTGTGCAAACTTTCTTGTTTGTCCTTCAGGTGGATACAGGTTTGTGGTTCTGTGGTACGTCTGTCCATGAATTTTGAAAACGTATGGTCCGTTACCCGGCATTGAAACAATCTCTGCTCCCATTGAAGCGAAAGAAACCGAGGAATTGTAAGAGCGGATGTGCTGACGAAAGTTCTTGTAGTAAGGATTATCTGAATCTGAAAGCATAGAGCGAAGAAATTCGGGATATAACAATCGATTCCCGTGTTGATCGAGCGGTTGCGGAATCTTCACTTTTCCTTTATGACAACAGTTGTTAAATTGTTTATCAACTGGACGCTCCTTGGCGAAATTCTTGGAGCCGCAGAACTGACAGATGGAATTCATTTCTCCACAATCGTGTCGAGTAACGTGAGATTCATCAAATCTCAATGCTCTTATTTGGAGTTGAATTGCTTGACTTTGGTATCGATTTTCTTTCTGTCGATGTATCGCATGGGACCGAGCGTCAGCAGCTTGCCGCGCTTGAGTTTCTTCTAAAGTTTCACGTTGTTGACGTATCGCATGGGACCGAGCGTCAGCAGCTTGCCGCGCTTGAGTTTGTTCCAAAGTTTCACGTTGTCGACGTATCGCATGAGACCGAGCGTCAGCTTGTCGCTGTGATCGAAGCTGTTCTTCTGTGTTATTAGCTCTTGTACGTGCTTTTCTCTCACGATTCAATCGCCGTCGCTTTGCAGCAGGATTTTCAAAATTTTCATTATCCATTATGGAAGTTCACATAATGCTTTTTTGGAAATAGCTGTCCTATATAGACAAAATGATACGATGATACGTTGATCCGATGATACGTTGATACGATGATACGTTGATACGATGATACGTTGATCCGATGATACGTTGTGCGTTCGGTTCGGTTCGGTTTGCTTCGGGTATTTCCGTGGGACAGACAGAAAGAAAGAAAGAAAGACTTGGCCTTTTATAATAAGAGATATTAAATTACATGTCTAACAAAAATAACTAGCTAACAACTTCTTTTTACACCAGAAAGGTAGCTGTATAGAAGCCTAGGATCTGCCGCAAAAAGCGAGATCCGCCTTGTTTTTAAATATAAGAAGTTAAATTGTGAAAAAATATGTTTATAGTTTATATTAAATTTTTTATTTTTAAAATTACATTTTAGAAAAGTTATACCGTTTTTAATTTTATGTATTTTTTAAAATTTATTAAAATATTTTAAAATATTTTTATACAGTCCGCTAATAAAAATTTGGAAATGTAGTACACCATTTCCGATATTATATTATTTGAGTAAACGTATGCAAGTCATGGACAGAGCACAACCCATTTGTTATTCCACATACAGGGCCAATTTAAACAAAAATTTGCTTTCCTTTTATGTTTTAACACGAAAATATTTCAAAACTTAATTATTACCTCCTGTATATATTATTATTCATTGTTTACATTACTTAAGAATATAATTACAAAAAGCAATCACGAACGTAATTTTGAAAAACGTGCCAGGAAAACCTGAAAATTACCGTCATATAGCAAAACAATTTCCTATCTAGTAAGGTATGCAATTACTACATTTAATTTTGCCATTGACATTTTGCAATTTACATTTTAACTCTCACTTAAATCTACAAACTTTCAAAATTTACAAAAAGTTCAATTAATTATAATTTACAATTTTACAGAAAAAAAAATAATGATATAAAAATTGAAATGAAAAAAAAAACACGAAAAGAGGTGTTGCGGTTAATTAATAATAATACACAATGAGATGAAGTGTTGTAATATTAATTAATTATAATTTTAAATTTGAATTGCTTGAGTAACTTTCACGTTTGTTTTGTCTATATTAAATAATTTATTTTACTTACTCGGATTGAGCGAATAGGCTAATTTTTTAGCAAAATTTGATAAGCGTACTGCGAGTATTATGACTGGAAATCCGATAAGTTCCACAGGAATATCGAGAGCCGGTTCTTGACTGTTGACTTTTTGTACCATTAAAGCCGAAACAAAAACAAATATCACTACACCACTAAAAATTTTTCGTGTCTTCATGCTGCTTTACTGTATGTACTACGTGTAAATGAAAATATATTTCCAAGTGTTCGGTGAAAGTAACTTAATGTTGGTCACCACTCCCAATTGTTGCTTTGGTGATACCAACTTCTATAAGTATGATAATAATTTAACATTCTTATATCGTACACAAAGAAATCGAAAGTTATGCATATTACCGCAAGAAACATAAATTATAAGAAGTAAATTAAGACATCTTCGGCACGTGCTAGAAATAACAGCGTCAAGAAACAACACAAAAACCTAATCGGATAAAATAAACAACTTCGCAAAGCAAATAAACGAATAAAACAATGACTAACAACTAATAAATTAAATAATACTTTTTATTAAATTAATCCAACAAGTTAAATAAACGTAGCAATAAATTTTATTCATAAGCTTTCGACAGCGCACCGGTTACTGGCTTGGCTTCCTCAGATTTTTTTTTTAATTTTTAATTATTCAAATTTTCATAAGCTTGTAATTTATATTCTATTTTAATTATCTACTATTTTAATTTAATTACGCAAAAAAAACACTGAAATCACATTAAAGCGGATGAAAAGAAAGGTGAAATTGATTTGATACTCGAGTAATATTATTATAGTTGGGGAAAGCTGTTTGCTTCAATAGACGAAGAATTTTTCTTAATTTCATTAACTCTTACAACCTTACAAATAAAGTTGCACTAATCTGTTCAGTAAAATTTTCGTAATCACTTTCTTCTTTCTCAACTTTTCTTCGTCTACTCTTCATTTTCTCTCTATTCTTCTCTGTCCCGGGCCAGTTGAAGCTATTAAATCTCACTATTTTTTCCATAATGTCTTTTATACCATTATTTTTTTTTGGCACACTACCTCATTTCTTTTCTGCTGCTGCAGGCTTACTTCCAGCATACTCAAATACTATTGGACTTATAAAACAGTCCAACGGTGCTTATACTGAGAACATCGGGGAAAGTTTAAATGTGTTGCTAAAAACACACTTTCCTGGATCCACGGTAATGGCGACAACAAACCAGATGCACGAAATATCCCCAACTAATGGAAATCTACATTCCAGCAGGGATAGCAGAAGGTTAGCAAGAAAAATCTTTACTTTGGAAAAAGTAAAATTGGCAAAAAATAGTTTTCAGCCCTACAAAACCTGGATGGGACGGAATCTTTCCGGTCCTACTCCAAAAAGGAATAGATTTGATCGCTCCATGCATAACAGCAATATTCAAAGCTAGTTATGCAATGGGATATATACCCACATCATGGAGGAGGGTGAAAGTGGTATTTATACCAAAAGCGGGCAAAAGGCCTCCTGAAGAGGCTAAATCTTATCGCCCAATCAGCCTATCCTCCTTTCTCCTCAAAACGATGGAGAAAAATTGTTGATAACTATATAAGAAGCGAATCCCTCAAAAGGATGCCGCTTCATAGAAATCAATTTGCCTACCAACCAGGCAAAGGTACGGTGGATGCACTTCACCACCTTGTAAGAGAGATTGAAAAATCTCTCAAAACAACAGAAAATGTGGTCGGAATATTTATAGATATAGAGGGTGCCTTTGATAACACCTCAAATAAATCTATAAAAACAGCCGCCGTAAGACACAGCATTGAGGCACCCACGATAACTTGGATAGAATCAATGCTGGAAAGCCGAATATTAACGGCTTCCTTAGGAGGGGAGGAAATCTCTGTGGCCGCAGCAAGGGGAATCCCACAAGGTGGGGTGCTATCACCTCTTCTGTGGTCCATCGTGGTAGACGACCTACTGAAGAAATTAACTGACGATGGATTTTGCGTACTAGGATATGCGGACGACATTGTTATTATAATCAGGGGCAAGCATGAAGGCATAATTTCAAACCTAATGCAAACATCCCTAAACAAAATAAAAGAATGGTGCGAAAAGGAAGAACTTACAGTGAATCCTTCAAAAACCATTATAGTTCCATTCACAAAGCGTAGAAAGATAAACCTAAAAGCTCCACAGCTACAGGGTCTATCGATACCTTTTTCAGGAGAGGTAAAATATCTGGGGGTAACTCTGGATGCAAAACTCACCTGGAAGCCACACATGGATAAAATTCTTTCCAAAGCAACAGGAGCCTCTTGGGCTTGTCGCAAACTTTTTGAAAGGACCTGGGGACTAAGACCAAAAATGATCTATTGGTCATATACATCAATAATTAGACCCATTGTCACATACGCATCGCTCGTGTGGTGGACAAAAACTAACGAAATCACGACACAAAGCAGGTTGCAGAAATTGCAAAGGCTAGCGTGTCTGGGTATAACAGAGGCTATGCGCACATCCCCAACCGCGGCTATGGAGGCACTCTTAGATCTGCCACCTCTTCACCTACGAGTGAAAAGGGAAGCCATACAAGCTGCCATAAAAATTACCCAAGTCAAGAAATTCAAACCAGGAGACAAGACAGGTCACCTAAAGATCCTGGACTTTTTACAGCCAGATCTGTTTGAAAAACCTTCGGATATCATTCCGAAAATCTTTGATTTTGAAACACCGTTTGAGGTCATCATTCAAGACCGCGGTACGGCTAGATGTCATAAAATACAAGTGGATACAAAATCCTCCAACTGGTACACAGATGGATCAAAAACTGAACAGGGAACAGGCATAGGCATCTATTGCCCAAAACATGAGGCATCTATGTATAGCCTTAGGAACCTATGCCACAATTATGCAAGCTGAAATACTTGCAATTGCACTATGTGCCCATGAATGCCTGCGAAGGAACATTAAGGGCAAAAAAGTCAATATAATGTCTGACAGCCAAGCTGCGATAAAGGCACTTAAAGCAAATAGCTTTGAGTCTTTGTCCACATGGGAATGCAGACAATCCCTCAAGAAACTGGCCAAGGGCAATAAAATTGCCCTCCACTGGGTGCCGGGTCATGAGGGAATTGAGGGTAATGAGATAAACTGGCTAGATCAGGCTCAAGGGCTTCCCCGACTAGGCCCGAACCATTCTGTGGATTGTCCAAGACACACAGGGGGTTGGAGGTCCGGAAGTGGGAAGCAGAGAACAAAAAAACCCTGTGGCATAGTACACCAGGTCAAAAACAGGCGAAGAAATTTATAGAGTATTCGACTGCAGAGGCTAAAAAGCTTCTTCTACTATCAAAGAATGAAATCAGGCTCATCACGGGGTTGCTCACCGGACATTGTCAGGTGAGACATCACCTCAAGAAAATGGGAATGGAGGACGATGACATATGCAGACTTTGTGAATCGGAAACTGAATCGGCCGAACACATTCTCTGTAGCTGTGATGCCTTAGCCCGATCCAGGCTAAAATATCTGGGACAGACGCAACTAACACCCAAAGAGGTGCAACAAAAACCTCTCAGGAGTATTCTATGTTTTGCTAGCAAAATTGAATTCTTGAATACCTAATTAGCAGGGTAATGAACAAAAGATCAATACTGGTCGCAGTTCTGAAAGGCTCTTGCGCCAATCGACCCCTAAGTACAATACAATACAATACAAATACTTCCAGCATTCGTCTTGAACTTGAAGGTTTTTATGGAGCACCGGAGCCACGATGGGTGGTTAGGCTCAGGCTAAAACCGAAAAGGGTTTTATAAAGTGTGCGGGATTAAAGGAATTTTGGATCTTGGCTACAGGAATGAAAATATCGGTATAGAGAATTGGCACGGCGATCCCAACTGATCGGAAAGAATTAATTGGCAAGTAATGGAATTCCTAATTAACTTGGCTGGCGCCGAAGGATTCGGTGGCTACGGAATTAATCTTGACGATCACCGTCTCGCCAATGTTGGTTTCTCTAAGAATTGGGATGATGGTGGTGATTACAGTAGTGACGAGGTTATTAGTTGTCATTTCGTTCGCCAGTAGAAGAAAGATGAACAACCTTTGTAGTTTTCCGGATGCTGCCCACTGAAGTTTGCACCAGTGGCGGGTATGTTTATGGCCTTTACATAATATGCTGTCAAATGGTCAAAGGGAATAACAAGGTGGAACTCGCTTTAGCGGCAGTTCCTAGGCTTTTATACAGCTACCTTTCTGGTGTGAAAAGTTGTTGTTAGATAGTTATTTTAGGTTGCCATATAATGTAATATCAGATAATCAGATAATTTACACTAATTAAATTTTTGCGGTCGGTATTTATCATTTATTATATCTATAGCGCATGTTTTTGTATTGAAATAGTGCAAAAATTCACAAAGGAAAATTCGCGAAGGGAGACTATAGTGACGCGCATATTTGCTGAATGGATCATCGAGATTCCATAAAGGATTAAAGAGATTTTTTTTTTCAAAATGTCGGATAATCCGATAAGCTACTTAAAGGACTAAGGAGAACTTTTTCTATATCAATTAAAGATTAATTTGATAACTTGATCCGTGATCTGATAACTTAATCCGTTGATCCGTTGATACCTTGATCGGTCAGATCATCGGATTAAGTCTACTATATAGGTTGAAAATTACAATCTTAAAGCACAGAATATTTTTGTAACTTATCTTAATATATAAAAAGTCGATTTTAAATTTAAAACACATTTTTTAGGCTTCTATACAAAGTATAACAAGAAGCCTTTTTTTATTATACAATCGATGTGTTTACAATCACAATTTCGAGGGTTCTGATTAGGTTTGAATTATGCGGACGGACAGACGGACACGGAGCCAGATCATAAGGCTTCTTGCTATACTTTGTATAGAAGCCTAAAATCATTAGCAACTTAATAGAAAATAATTTGGAGCGTTCTGATTGGCTCTGAAACATGCGGACAGACACGGGGCCAGATCATAAGGCTTCTTTCTGTACTAAGCCTAAAATCAGTATGTTGCTGGATTCCCGTTTTCCCGGTTATTCTGGGCAAGTTTAATACAGGGAAATGTACTTTTGAATTCCTGGCGGTGCTACTGGCAGGAATTGAGCTCATTCAGGCTGAAACGATGCTTTGTCGATTGACATCAATTTTATAAAAAAAAATCGCGATAGAGGGGGCTGTCGGTTTTACAGCCCCTCTCCCCAAAGTTTTCGCGAATAACTGCGCGGTACATATGATTAAAACAATTTGAATGGAATCTCATTGGACCTCAAACGATGCTCAAGCGTTTGACATTAATTTCATTACAAAATTCGCGATAGAGAGCGAGCGGCGAAATGTACCTCTGATTACCACACCAATGGATCATCACATCAACGGATCATCATATCAACGGATCATCATATCAACGGATCATCATATCAACGGATCAACATATCAACGGATCAACAGATCAATGTATCATCGGTTTAATAATCTATATAGGGATCATGGTAGCATTATTTATTTATTTATGCCATAACGGAAGGAACGTATAAACGGATTAATGTATCAGCGTATAAACGAATTATTGTATCAACGGATCAAGAGATCATCCGGGTATCAACGAATAAAATTTCTATATAGGTAGAAATTCCCCAAATATATATCAGAGTTATCTGAATTATCAAACTTTCATATGCAAAAACATCAAGATGTTCTACTTCATGACGTTGGAAAATGAAATTCTATATTACATCCCAAACACTTTGGACCCGGTATAGTGGAAAACATCAAAATAAGTTAAACTAGAAAGTCCTTTTAAATTTAAAACAAATTTTATTATACATACGATGTGTTTACAATGACAATTTCAAGGGTTCTGATTAGGTTTGAATTATGCGGACGGACAGACGGACAGACAGACATACACGGAGCCAGATCATAAGGCTTCTTGTTATACTTTGTATAGAAGCCTAACATTGAATTTATGGATAATGCCCAATCGGAAAATAATCACCTGAAGGAAGAAGGAAATGAGATATCCGATTTCAGAATCGGAAAACGGAAAAAAGCCAGAAAATATTAATAATAATAAAAAGAAGAAAAAAATAAAAAATGAGGGAAGAAAAATTGGCCCCAGCACAGCAAGAAACAAGCCTGAGTATCTTTTTAATCGACTTACGTTCAGGAAGCTGTAGTAGCACAAATTTTTATTATTTTTATATGAAAAATTCAAAATTGTGTATTCAATAACTATGTAATAAATATCCTACCACAACAGAATTTTTTTTAAGTTGTTTTGTTTTTATAAAACAAAAATTCCGAAAATTGCCTAGATTTATGTGCAAATGAGTAGAATACACCCTTAAGTCCTTTTTAAAAGCTTTTATTAAACTTGCTCAGGATGTTTGTTTGTTGGTACGCATACATATTGCCATGTTTCGCTACTGTTTAGATTAAAATTTTTACTTATATAGCGGGGAATGAATGGCACTTAATTCAATAATGCTCCGACCAGCTATGCATGACAGACTCGATAATTTGGGTCGAAACTTGGGTTCATCTAGAATCTAGATCAATCGAAACACTCTTATATGTCACCTTAATCAGTGATCTTTCTTATAAAGACGACTCAAATAAATAGAAAATTGTATCTGTTTATTCTTCGATCTACTACTGCTATAAAAATGAAATTAAACGCAAACGTTATCAAAACGAAAAATAATGGAATTTATTTAACATAATAAAAATTTTAAACAAAACATTGGTTTTCTTATATCTAAACAAATTAAATTTTACAAAGGCAAACATTCATAATAAAATCCCCCAAAGTTTATGCGCGCCCGAATTTAAAACGATTTGTCTATTTATCAGATATTAAGTGCGTCACTAAAAATTCTTACCGAAGTGTACCGTTCTTCCGGAGTTCTCCGATGCGGCCGGTATTGTGTGTGGAGCGTCGAAGCGTGAATATTATAGTTGAAAAAAAAGGCTTCTGACCTTGGACCATACAAAAGCAGGTAGGAACGACCAGTGAATAATTATCTTCCTCCGAATCGTACAATCAACGACAGGTAAGCAACTCGAATGATTTCCTCCAATAAATTCCATTCTCATCACCATAAAATATAACCATCAAAATTATTTCCAAAAATTTATTTTCAACAATTAATATCCAAGAACTTGTTTCCAAAAATTAATATTCAAAAACTTATTTCCAATAACTAATACGATCAGCGCGTCTTAGCTCTTCGACCGCTGGCTTGGGAATCTCAATCCAAAAACTAATTCAAATACGAATACCAACAGCACGTCTTAACTCCACGACGGCTGGCATCAGAATCCCCTTTCGCTCCGTTATCATTTTTCAAACCCCGCTAAATTCCTCACTCGCGCACTCGCAAATTTCAAAATCGTCACTTCTTTTATTTACAAAATCCTACCTTAACAAATAAACTAAATTAATTTAATTTGTTTCCTCTTATTTCCATTGAATCAAATAACCACCAATACTTTGTCCTTTACAATTTCTCATATTGTTCAGATTTCAACAGCGTTTGCATCTTCCGGATGTGTGAGGTAAAAGCAGTTAAACAATCTTTCAATCAAAGAAAATTCAGATACAACTTAGTGATTGCCTGTTATGGTCTTATTCTGATAATTAAAATTATGAGTGTTTTAATAAATCTACCCAATTACTTCATACCCCCTATCTCTTATAAACGGAACATGACAATATGTACAGGGTGAAGTTACCAGTGTGGCAATCGGATTATCGGATTATCTACCTATTACATTACTATATAAGTAAATCAATCAATCAATAATATCAAACAACCCGACCAAAAAGTTATCAAGGCATCCAGAAGACAAGAAAAACAAAATGGCGAAATCAAAATCCGAAGAAAATTTAACGCAAAGGAAGAAACGGTTAGAACAAGAACGGCAACGGCAAGCAACCTCAAGATCCAAGAAAAATTTATCGCAAAGAAAGAAACGATTGGAACAATGTCGCCAGCGAATGGCATCTTCAAGAGCCAAAGAAAATTTATCGCAAAGAAAGGAAAGATGGGAACAATATCGACAGCGAATGGCAACCTCAAGAGCCAAAGAAAATTTATCGCAAAGAAAGGAAAGATGGGAACAATGTCGACAGCGAAAGACAACAGCCAAAGGAAAATGTATTAATGAACGTTTAAAAATAATTCATCACGAAATTAACAAATTTTGCGATAATATTTGCGAAATATGCACAAAAAAATGTTATCCAACACAAATAAGTGAATATAAACTTCATGATGTTCCCCCATATTTACCAGATAATCTTAAAGAAAATCAAAGCTTGCTCCTATGCTATCGTTGCAAAAGACATGTGAGTAGTCGGAAAATTGTATGTCCTTCTAAAGCTTGGTGGAACAATCTTGATCCCGGAAGAATTCCACATGAAATTAAAATAAAAAGTTTTATAAATGTATTCTTTTGTAAGACTAAAAAGTTGAAAATAAAAAAATAAATAAAAATTTTTTTTAAATAAATGAACAAAATTAAATAAAAATGTACTAAAAAGGAAAAAAATAAATAAACAAAATTTTTAAAAAAAAGCTTTCTTTAAATGAAAAAAATTAAATAAAAATGTACTAAAAAGGAAAAATAAAAATAATTTTTAAAAAAAAGCTTTCATTAAATGAAAAAAATTAAATAAAAATGTACTAAAAAGGAAAAAAATAATTGAAATTTACTAAATAGGATAAAATAATCAATATATAAATGTAGGAAAAAAAATTAACTTGCGCCTCATATCACGAAAAATAAAAGCGTGTGGCGTAAACATTTTAGCATTACTGCAGATTTCCCTTAACTTACAGACAATGCTAAGCTGGCGACATGCCCCCGAAAGTGGGTAAATGGGACATTATAAACGCCACACGCTTTTATTTTTCGTGATATGAGGCGCAAGTTAATTTTTTTTCCTACATTTATATATTGATTATTTTGTCCTATTTAGTAAATTACAATTATTTTTTTCCTTTTTATTACATGGATGCAGAGAATTATACTGTTATTTTACATTTTTTCTCAAATTAACCTTTTGTGCTTTTTATAAATTCGCCCTCAATAAAACTAAAAAAATCAATTTAAAAGAAAAACAATAGACATGATTGATCAATTATAGGTAACGTCATAGTACTGTGTTCTATTTGGTAAAAATGTGAAAACTAAAGCAAGTAATAATTTTTATTCGATTACCGCCTAACTTGAATTATATTGGTAATTTTCTTATTTACAAATAAAATTACCAAAATAAATACATTGGCTTATAATTTACTGTGAACCTGTAATTTAGCGACGCTCCTGAAAACTTCTTATATAAATGTTATGTTTGTATTATACCAATACAAATTACAATGGCAATATAGGTACATTTTATTTATGAGTATGACGTCATATAACTTAAAAGAGATATTAGCTTGCAATTCAAATTAGAGAAAAATTAAATTTCGGACACATGGATACGATATAATTATCTTATTTAATTTTATATACCAATTCAGTTTATATAATTAAAAGCAACGGTCGCCAACGTCCGGGGGACCGGATATGGCACATGAACACCACCACAGCTTTACCAACATCTGAAGTCCAATTACAAAATATTTAAAGCATTTTGCCGGGTGTACATTTCAAAAGTACTTACCCCAAATGATGTTTTCGAGTTAATTTGAGGAAAACAAAAAACACGTCGATTTAGAAAGCGAGGGGGACCTTCAAAACCAATACTGAATTTTTTAAAATTCAGTGGAAAAATTTTAAGTGTAACCCCCTCGCCATCAGTTTACTCCTACTTTGAAATTTTAAATAGCACTCCATAATCCGTTTATGAGTTAGAGATTGAAAGATGAAACAAAAAGTAATTTTATTCGGAAATTATTAAAAATCCGAATAATTTGAGGTGATGAAAAGATTACGACATAGTTGCTGTTTACCCTTTTTAAAATAATAAAGTTAACAAAAAAATTACCCATCAGATTAAAATTGAAGAGCATCAAATCCTCTACGGCAATGTTTTGCAAACGTTTTGGTAACGGAACCCTTTCATAATATTTAAAATTTTGCGGAACGTTTGGAGTGCAAAAATATTATTAAAAATAGAGAATGTTGGATTAATTTTTTATAATATTTTATTTGGCGTAATATCTGATAAGCAGAAGGTTCTAATAACGTATGAATACAACTGTTTTAAGGCCTGAAGGCCGCACCGGATCGGTTTCTGTTTCGTAACTATAAAATTAATTTATTTTAACTGCGTGAGGGAATGACAGAATTTCTTGATTCTGATTCTAATTAAGACAAGCTTGTAGTGTGTGATTTCCATGGTTGTGCGGCGTAAAGGCCGCACAGCAACATGTTTAGCTTGGTAACTAAATAATTATCCAATTATAAATATGTTAGGAACAAAAGAATGTGGACTTTCTACATAAATAATTGGATTCTTATTATGTGTCTGGAACTACATCATGTCTTTTTAGCCGAACAATAAGCCGATTTCATGTTTAGACAACTCGGTATATTCTTCTAGTAATTCGTCACAAAAAGAAATGAAATACTTCATTTAAAAATTTTAATTTTTTCGTTATTTGGTTGTTAAACTAATTTCTATTAAATTTTCGAAATCCACTGAAAACACCATGCCTGGATTATATTGAATTAGTGGATTTAGAATGAAGCTATGCATTTTTTCAATTAAGCATGGAAAATACTGTGCGATAGATCTATATAAATTATTAAGATGCTCTGCAATGCCATATGTTTATTTTCTTAGTTTTCCCAACAGTTTTCCTTAATCGCCAACATCAGAGTGCGGATAGGCACCCGAAGAAGAAGTTTTCCCGTTTTTTGATGGAACCATTGGTTTTATTGTTGGAACCTTACGGGTTTCGCTGAACGCACTTTGGGAACCCCTGCTATACAATAGAGAGTTTTTTTTTAAATTTCCTTCTGGAATCAATTCTACGGATCCGAAATCAGTTTTATTTAAAAAAATTGAAATTAATAAAAAATAATTTTTTAATCGACATAAGTGAATTCGAAAATATGTATTTTATAAGAGTTTTGTGCTCTTCAATTTGGCCTGATTATAATTTTTCCCAAAATTGAAATTTAGTGAGTTATAGACAAAAATCCAGGTTGTATGAAATAAATAAATTAGCAATTGAGGGAGAAGTCGACAGGTTATTCTTGGGGAGGGGGTCATTCGGACATTCAATCACACATATCTGCCAAATTTCAGCATTCCCGGATTTTCTGTTAGCTAAAATTGTTGCTTACCTGGACTATTGATTAACTAGTTAATTTTTAAAGTTTACTTTAATATTTAATTCAATGGTTAAAAATTCATCTACATATTAATTATATGTACATTTCCGTAAGGCTTAGCTTGAGCTTAGCTTAGCTTAAGGCTTAGCTTGAAGCTTAGCTTAAGTCTTAACTTAAGGCTTAGCTTAAGTATTAGCTTAAGGCTTAGCTTAAGGCTTAGCTTAAGGCTTAACTGAAGGCTTAGCTTAAGGCTTAGCGTAAGGCTTAGCTTGAGGCTTAGCTTAAGGTTTAGCTTAAGGCTTAGCTTCAAAACTATGCAATTTAAAAAGACTTTTTAATTAGGATTAGTTTTTTAATTACTTAGATTAGGGTTAGGTTAAGTTTAACTTGGGCTTAGCGTCAAAACTACCCAATTTAAAAAGACTTTTTAAATATTGCTTATTTTTTCAACGTACACTTGTAAAAAATTTACATTGGTCAAATTTGGCGGTCATGGTGGTCGCAACTCTTATCATTAGCTTGCAGAAGAGAAGAGTATAAGCTTGGGGTCTGCTGAAAAAACATAAAAGAACTGAATACTTGGTGGTTTGTGAAGAGGGAGAAGATTTTAATGTTGAGACAGATAATGTGAAAATATTTTTTTTTTATTTGAATACCTATTGTTTTACAATCTGTCTAAAATATAAACAATGAGTAAAATATTTGACAACGAGAAGCAAAAATAATCAAAATAATCCAAAACACAGAAGGAGCTTGCCCAGTGGCACTCCTCCATTTCAGTCGATCTTATATGAATGTTACATTAGTTTTTCAGCTCCTTCGGGTCTGAAGGTGGTGAGAGGCAACCGACTCAGAAGCGATGAGGCAGGTCAAGTGGATAGAAACGCTTCAGCCTCTTGGTTCTGTGGGTTGTCAGTAGTTCTACAGCAAGAGAGTTGGGGTGGTCTCTCACTCGGTTTTGGTATCTTGTACTGAACGATTTGATAGTTTCCTCGACTGTAGCTATGTCAAGATCACGATGGATAACCTGGTTAGGCACATACCACGGAGCATCAGCAATAGTTCTCAAGATCTTTGATTGGAACCTCTGGATTTTGGCGATGTTGGAGTTGCTTGCAGCTCCCCAGAGCTGAATGCCGTATGTCCAAATTGGAACTATTGTTGCTTTATATATGAGAATCTTATTTTCTAGGGACAACTTTGATTGACGATTCAGCAGCCAGTAATATTTTCTCAGAGTATGGCCTAGTTGTAGTCTTTTATTCCAAATGTGAGAACCCCACGTCAGTCGTCTGTCCAGTCGCATCCCAAGATACCTAACTTCCTTTACCTGTGGCAGTATCATTCCATTTAAACTAACAGGAGGGCAAGAGTCTCGTCTATTTGTAAATGTTATGTGGGCCGACTTTTGTACGTTAGCTTTGATTCGCCACTTTTTTAACCATATTTCGTACCCGTTGAGGTGGATTTGTAAGTTTTCAGATGCAGTCAAAGCATTCTGGTGAGAGGCCAAGATTGCGGTATCATCTGCGAATGTTGCGATAACTGTGTTCCTAAGCGTTGGCAGGTCAGCCGTGTATATCAAGTACATGATCGGACCCAGTACACTCCCCTGAGGGACTCCGGAGTTGACAGGCAGGAGTTGGGAGAACTCGTCCTGGAATTTGACAAAGAAATTCCTATTGGTGAGGTAGGACTTGAGCACTTGGTAGAATGTATATGGCAAGTATAACTTAAGCTTGTAGAGCAAACCAGTGTGCCACACCTTATCAAAAGCCTGCGCAATATCAAGGAATGCCGCCGAACAATATCTTTTAGTCTCCAGGTCATGCCTGATTTTATTAGCAATTCGATGGACCTGCTCTATGGTGAGCAGAAAATATATTAAAAACTTTAAATATCTGAGGATTAAATTTTGTACCACTGATAACAACAATGTTGATATTTGGAATAAAATTGGACAAGGACATAGAGCGTTTAAACAATTGAATACAATACTGTGGAACGATAAAATAATAAGAGCGACTAAAAAAATTACAGAAAGCATAACAACCTATAGGTCAGAAGTACATGTTGTACACAATGGAAACAAAATCAAGCTAAAATCCTTAGAAATGGAATTTTTGAAACGGATTTGTACCGTGGCCAGACTTGAGCACGTTAGAAATTACAAAATCTGACAGGGGATGAAAACGGATGGCTCAATTACTGATACAATTGAAGATAATACACGGAGGTGGTTTTTGACTTCGTTTATAAAATGAGCACATATAGCAGATGGCTGAAGAAAATATGGAACGGAACCCCAAGCTTTTGAAAAAAACCTGGAAGACTAGTTAGAACTTGGGCGCAGGAAGTTGAGGAGGCGATGAAGATTAGAGGTCCAGAAGAAGACGATTGGACTTATAAAAATATATGAGAGCAGAATGCAAAATATGGATTCAATTTTATTAAAAATTAAAATTTTGGAAAGTCCCTGAAATTACAATTTTAAATTGCATTCCGTTATTTGCCGAATAATAGTACAGCCTATTTTGGAACTCTTCATGGACTTCCTGAAATGTTTCTGTACTAATCCGCCTGCATTGCCACGTCAATCAACTCGAGAATTGGGCAATATGATGAATTGTGACCAATCAACTATCGTACGACATTTGCATTCTCTGGGTAAAGTTCAAAAGTTGGGTGTTTGGGTACCATACGTTTTAAGCGAAAACAACAAAAATCAGCGTGTTACCATTTGTGCTTCTTTGCTTGCTCGTCATCGTTCTTTTGTTCGTCAACATCGACCGTTTTTGTTCCAAATTGTTACTGGTGACGAAAAATGGTGCCCTTACATCAACATCAAGAACAGAAAGGAACGGCTGAGCCCTAACAAACAACCAAATCTTCGTGCAAAAGCTGGTGCCCGTCCACGCAAGGTAATGTTGTGCATCTGGTATAGGATAAAGATGGCGTCATCTACTATGAATTGCTTCCGAAGAATATAACCATCACTTCTGAGGTTTATTGTCAATAACTGCGTCGCCTGGAGGCTGTAGTTCATGAAAAACGATTGGCAAGACGGTATGAAGTTGCTATTCAAACCTGGCTCGATGACTTCTTCACCTCCAAACCACCGGATTTCTTCAGGCGTGGAATCGAAAAACTGCCAGAACGTTGAGAGTCAATCATAAACAATGCAGGAGAATATATTATTGATTAGTTTATGTATTTGTTATATTTAAAAAAAATCTTACGAACTTATGCATCAACCCGATATATGAAATATTTTTTGATATTAAATTTTTCACCTTTTTATCAATTTAACGTAATTACGTTCCACCTGATGAAATCCAATAAGATTGAATCACTTCAATTCAGTTATCAATTTGTAATCTTTTTGTTTTATTAATTTTACTCCAGTCTTTTTGTAAATTTACACCAGAAACAAAATTAAAAATATTATCAGCGTATAACGTAAAACCTGAAATTTCAGTGCAGGACTAAATAAACGTTTTTCTTGTAAAAAAAACAAGTTTGCTGAAAATATAAAAAACTTTTTCTTTCGTATAAAAATAATTACCTTTTTAGTATGCACGAGATGAAAAGTTGGAGTTGAAAGAATATAAGAGTGCTTCATAAATTACATAATGAATAACTAGAAGAATATATTACGTACTTTACATTTATTACACGAACACCGTAACTTATAATATTCTTTTACAGCCAATACTTACCTTGTTATTAGTAACATAAACAAGTACTTTAGTAATACAATGAGGTTAATAATTAAATACATTAATAATTAAATTTATCTTATTAGTATTTAATTTTCTGAAGTATTTATTACTCATTTCCACTTTTTAAATTAAATAATTGCATGAAATACATTCTTACAAATAATACAATTTATTATACCTACATATATTATTATAATTTTTATAATAAATTACCATAAATTAAATTTATTGTATATTACCTTATAATAAAATATATAAGTATCTATTACATTTTATGCATAGGCGTAGCTAAAGGTTTATTATGTTTCATATAATTTTTATAACGACGCTACTGCTATGAATACTTGATCTTTAGTACTAAGACTACTTGTTAAATTGTAATACAAATCACTAAGTTTAAAAGACTAGATAATAATATTTTGAGATATTGGTAAATGCATGGCAAGTTTACAATATAAAATCTTATGTTAATTATAATAAATTACATATAGATGTTAAATCTATTAACATAATATCTCTGGTATTGGGTAAGAAGGGCCTAAGTCAAAAATTGGAAAATTTTGTTGACTTCTGAACTTAGGTTTAGTTTGTATGCCCTTTCCATTAGTACTAAGGACTTAAATGTTTAATTGAACACCAAATCTAATAATATACGGAAACTACGTTTTAAACCCTTCTTACCTAACACCGGAGATATTTATGATATATGACAATATACAATATAAAATATAAAATATGCAATATACAATGTACAATATCAAATTTGGAATTTTTTCCCAACTATCGGTAACAAACTATAATTCCATTGTCAAAGAGGTTTTACCATAAAGTAATTTATTACATTACCCTAAAAGTAATCAAAAATAATGAGATTATTTAGCCTATGTTCTTACTTAAAATTTGCCATCTATGCACATTAAAAGTAGAGTGGGGAGAAATGGAACAATATTCAGTTTTTGCTGACTACTATCAGACTAAAACGTTCTGATTCCTGAGTTCAGCAGCTTATTTTCGCCCTTAATTTTCAAAAGAAGGTGGTTGGGTCAGTCCCTTCCTTTATAAACCATGCGTACACCCCCCCCCTTCACCACAAATTTTGTATTGAAATTAGTGTGAACGTTTAAGCTCCGATTGAGCTCCAATGAGCTTTCATAAAAATTGTATCATATGCAAAAACCTTGAAGTGGTTAGAACCGGCAGCCCCCCCTCATCGTGAATTTTCTTATAAAATTGGTGTCAATCGATCGAGAATCGTTTGAGTTCCAATGAGTTTTAATTTCCATCATTTGTATCCCAAAGGTAAAAAGTTATAGCGTTTGAAAGATTGTAAAATTGAGTAAGATTTTGACCGTCCCCCCCCCCCCCATCGCGAATTTTTTAATGATTTTTTTAAATTCACGATGCGTATGGGTTTTAACGATTTTAATGGAAACTCATTGGACATTAATTTCATTAAAGAATTTACTTCTTAAAAAACATATCTACAGATCCTCCCAAAAATAAAATTTTAAAATTTATTCGCGACTGAAAACAATTCGCGAATAACTCACATCGATTCTATGGCCTAGCATATTTTTATTTTGTTATTTTTATCGACTATGATGCTCGTTTTCTTCTTCAATGTTAAAGAATAACATCTATTTTACTTGTTATCAGCAACACTAAAATTCTGCGCGCTACTTACTCGGAGCTATGTTGGTAAAATTTAATATTTCGCAATCTTTGATACGCTGTAACTTTTTACCTATGGGGTACAAACGACGGAAATTGAGCTCATTGGATCGCAAACGATTCTCGATCGATTGGTATTTATATTATTAAAAATAATCACATCTAAAGAAAGCATTTCTACAGCCCCTACCAAAATTTTTCTAAAGGATTGAATTTTGATTAAAAACGTTTAAGGTACAAACGATAAAAAGACCAATTTTACAAAAACATTCGCGATGGGGGGGGGGGCTTCTGGTTCTACCCCTCCCCAAGTTTTCGTGAATAACTTCGCGATGCGTGTTGTACAAACAATTTTTATGGAAGCTCATTGGAGCTCAAACAAAGCTCAAACTTTTTACACTAATTTCATTAAAAAATTCTCAATTTGGGGGACGAGGGCGAAATGTGCCTAAATCTGATATCTGATTATGGGGCTGCTCGAGTTCTTGTGTTCCGACCTTAATGATATATCCCGCAACGACGTTATTAAGTTATTATACAGGGTACATAAAAATGGTTCACATAAAAATTAATTCATAGATGCGCCATTATTCAAATTTTTGTGGCAATAAATTTAAGTCATAGCCCCAAAAACTCGAGTATTACAATCCAATTTTTGTCTAATAACTTAAAAACGGTGATAATAATATTAAATAAATTGAAAGTATTCGGCGGTAAAAAACGAACATTTTTTGTTTAAAATATTTACTAAAGACGCAGGTGCTAATTTATTTGAGCCCTATTTATCGTCTATTTATTAATTTGGCCCGGCTTGCCAAATTCATAATCTGGTCACCCTGAAAAGGTGACTGAAGTGACTGGAAATTGTTATTTTTTACTTTTCTAGATTTAAAAAATTTGCACTTACAAAAAAGTGTCACTAATAAGCCAATCAATTTCGACATATTTTAGGCCTGCATAAATACCTAAAAAATAAATTAAATAGTTCGATATTATTTTTATAATTCGATTCGTCTCCCTATGGGCAAAAACTAAAAAATTTTTTATTAAAGATCAAAATTTATATAAATTTATAAATCGAAAATAATTACAATGTTGTTAATAAAAACATTATTAAATAATCACTTTCTGTTTCTTTCATTAAAAAAGCTATAATACAATGTTAAAAAAATTTAATTAACGTTTTCTATAAACAATAAAACAATGACGTTAATTAACCAATTTAAATTTAATTCGATGGAAGAGAAATTAAGAGATCAATTTTACTTTTCGAAAATATGGTTTTTCATCGAGAGCCATCGCGAAAAAATTATTTTTCACGTAAAATCACCATTTTTTATGAAAGGTTTTTCCGTATTTTTTAAATTTAGCTACTAAAAAGTTCAAAGCTTGACTAACAACGCCCGGGGCAAAGTTTCATGTTTTTCAGGATTTCCTACCGGTTCCGGTTTGAAAATCCGAAAGTAGTTTTAATTAAAATCCTAGTTTGATTGGCATATGATTTTTATAACATTTAACAGTTTTAACATTTAAATTTAATCTTGCTTGTTAATAATTTTCCTACTTAAAGTCTGCTTAAAATTAGTAATAACAATATTTACAATAAATATTTACATTTTGCTAACGGTCCAAATTGTTGTGCTATATCCTTTAGCAAATTTTGAAATCAAAATTACACTTCAATTTAAATATTTCATGAATTTCTATGAAAAATTTAGCGGAATAAATAAAATTGTCGTTAAATTGAAGTTCTACTTTAACCAGCGTTTAACGTTTCCTTCCTGGTGTTACGATCAAATTTTCCAAAAAAAAAGATTACACCAATTTATTTTGTAGTACAATTGGTTGGATAATCTCGTGTTCATGTTCTTCTTGATCAATCAGTTTTCGGTTTATTGTTTTCTATTTTTTTAAGAAAAAGCACCACTTTGGTTCCAAAATTTTTTTCGGTTTAACGAAGTCGTACTTTTTTCATTAATCTTAATACTTGTAATCCTGGTATGGGACACGAAGGATAAAAGTTATGGCAACCGGTGCCATCCACCCCCGAAATTAATTGTCCCATATGAGCAGCAAAGTGATATTTTGTTAAAGTAGCCACTGAAGTTAAGGAAGTATCTCTAAAAAATACAAATTTGTTATATAATAGTAAATTTACAGAACCACTTAAACATCAAAACAATTGCGAATGATTAAGATGTTATTACAGCAAGTGAAAGTTCTCCAGTTATGCACTAAAGCAATTACTTTCATTTTCTTCCTGTATATGATTCAATACTTTCATGTGTTTTGTAATTTCTTACCTTATAATTGCTAAAAGTGATTTTTCTGAATCTGTCAACTTATCTTTTTCTTGCATTGCATTTAATTCGCATACTAATTTGGGTAAACAAGCGCGTTTAATTGCCATGGCCATGGAATACGTAGACATGGGCGACTCTAAATGAAAAAAAAAAGTTATTGTTGAAATTGACTTCGTCACGTACACCAATTATTATTATTGTCAATTTTAAATGTTTAATAATAATACGCAAATATTTTATTGATTTATGCAAGGTTTGATATTATGTTTTCAAGGATTTCCACTGTATTAGGTACTAACACAGTTAAAAAAAATAGGTAGGTAAGGTGAACATGTTTGATTTTTCTTTTAAACTGACTTACTTAATTTTGCTATCTGATCATCTTCAATATCAGCATCGAGATCGATATCGGTCGAAATATCTCCATATCCTGGATTAGCTGCTCTAGGTGCATTTCGAGACGAACTGGATTCTTTGGGATTATCACCCAACAATTGATGCAAAAAACTTGTATAATTATTTGCGATTAATATAATCGTACACAACACAAATAAAACACGCGCTATTAATCTTCGAGCTGTAACCATGATTTTTAACTAAAACCGAATATAGTGCATATTAATACTAAAATATTTTCGAACACTTACTTTATTCCACTATTTGCGCTTTCTCACTCTACCAGTAGTAAAAAGTGAAAGCAACTCCAACGAAACCAAAATCACTTTACAATTACGTGTATATGTTAAGAAAGACCATGAGCTATATAACCCCTACCAATTCTAATAAAAGAAAGTGGAAAGAATTATGTCTACTACTCATTTGTTACATTATCACTTTAAGTATCAATTATTTTACATAATCTGAATTCTTCATAGTATATGGGTAAACAAATCACTACAGGTAACCCTTTCCCCATTTTAACCCCCCCCCCCCCCTTCCATCAATTCATCCTTAGAGTATCTCTTTTTTTATACTACGTATAACGTATATTGCAATTTTGAGTTTGTACCAAGCGGGGCGCAAGACACACGGGCGGCAAGACCCAGAGGCGGCGCATAAAAAATAAACGAGAGTAATTCATAAAGCCCTCGGGAGAGACTTAAACTCCAGAGGCGCGCGTCCCCAAGTGGCGAATAGGAGAGTTCTCGGTCTTAGGGCAAAAAGTACGAGGGAAATTATAAATGCCTCCCGCGGGCCAAACAGTCCGACCGCGCTCATAATTGCAAGCTATCTCAGTCAAATAAAGCTCAAAGTACTAAGAACTGCATCGGAACTGGTAGTCCAGGCAACGAAGCCGAAAAATTGGCTCAAACTTGCAAAAAATCCGGGCAAGCTGAATTTTGGCAGAGATGTACATTGGAGTGTTCTAATGACTCCCCAAAAGTCCCATAAAATCCCACGCTGGTGTCCCCCACAATCGGGGGTTTTAGCTCCCCTAACGCGATTTTTTGCCGATAATTCGCCCCAAAATGTCTCATAAAAATCCCAAGCCGGCGTTCCCCCAAATGAGGATTTTAGCTCCCTAGGTGCGGTTTTCGCCTATAGCTCACGTATTTTTATTTTTATTTTTATTTTACTGCAGAGCCACAAGTTATAGAGAATTTTATGTTCTTCAACTTTGCTTAATGGTAATTTTTCGTAAAAGTAAAAATACGTGAGCTATAGGCGAAACACCGCACTTAGGGGGCTAAAATCCTCATTTGAGGGAACGCCGGCTTGGGATTTTTATGAGACATCTTGGGGGTTTATTAGAACACTTCAATATACATACATCTTTGCCAAATTTCAGTTTGCCCGGATCTTTTGTAAGCTCAAACCAAAATTTCGGTTTGGTTATTTGGAAGATACTATAACTTGGGCAAATTTAAAAAAAATTTATTTTTCTCTTCATTTTCCAACCTTGGCCACAATTTCAATTAATTTATTATTAAAAGCATTTCCCGTGCCCGAAAACATTTCTCTCCATGCAACGAATCAATATATTGTGCCATTTTAAGGGTAGGTCGTGTTTTCGGCCAATAATTTAAGTATTAGCGTGCCATGGAAAAATATGAAAAAAAACTATTTTATTGAGAATTTTATGCTCTTCAATTATGGTCGATCATAATTTTTCATACAAGCATAAATAAGCGAGTTATCGGCAAAATATCGCGTTAGGGGAGCTAAAACCCCCGATTGTGGGGAACGCCGGCGTGGGATTTTATGGGATTTTTGGGGGGTTCATTAGAACACTCCAATGTACATCTCTGCCAAAATTCAGGTTGCCCGGATTTTTTGCAAACTAAAAATCTTCCTTGCCTGGACTATGGATGGATTTAAACAGTAGGCCTCTCTCGACTTCTTCCAATGGGAAATAAAAAGGAAACATAAATTTGCTCACTTGTTACAAAATAATTTAATTCCAAAAAAGGTTTATTTTAAATTAATATATTAACCGTGGGGGAGGGGGGAGTATGATACCCCCAGAAGAAAAGTAAAACAGACAACATTATAAAAAAAAACAATTTTTAATACTTTACCGCCTGATCACCAACTGGGGGGGGGGGTTCCCCCAGACTAGCCAGTCTCTGAAAATTCCTGTTTTTAGAATCTCATCTGCAGTAGCGAATCGTGACTTTTTTCAATGGAAGGTCACAAAATTTAAAGAGAAAGAAAATATTAATATTCATTCTATCTTAATTTACTTCTCTACTTAAAATTATTTGTTTGTGCGTTATTTTTGTATAGTCGAATAAGTTTGCCCTTTAGACTAAACCGCAACGGCTCAATATCATCTGTCAACATCATCTAGCCAATCAGATAGACAAAGTACAGGTTCCAATATCCCATTTATTTCTTGACATAAACGAGATACTGGACTGTCTTGCCAAAATTAATTTGCTTATTTAAATGAATTGCTTGGGAGGGGCGGGGGGAGCGAATAAATTAATCGAAAAAATTTTACTCCTGGAGTAGTAAAAGCTATCATCATTATTATCGATATTTTGAGATAATTTTTATAATGTCATATTTAATTTTAATTTCAATCGTACCACGTTGGGGTCGTCAAATTGATATGTATTTTTATATTAGCAGGAAATTTTAATTTTATTGTTTTAAACATACCTCGCGTTGATGCCAAATGTGAAATTTTCTTTAAAAACACCAACTTTTTAATTTCTTTTTCAATTAAACACATTTTAATAATTTATTTATTTTACACACTTATAAATTTATGCTTAAAACAAATTCAGAAATTTCAACTTTTATACAAATTTCTGACATGTTTACGCCGGAAAACGCCAACAAAACCCACTGGCTTAAATTTTAGCTGCACTAACGCATTTTATTTCTTATTCACATTAGCTGTAGACGTACTTAAACTGCCAAAGCTATGACCGCCTCTGGTCAAACATATACTAATAAAAAAAGTAATGAATAAAATGAGAAAATAATTCATACAAAAATAATTAAATCTGAATCAAAAATCTAATTTTTTTATGTAGATCTAAAATGTGATTGCCGTGATTGTGCGGCCTAAAGGCCGCACTGAAGATGAGATTAACAGATCAATTTAGTGTTATTGTCAGTTATTGATTTAACAGTCCGAAATTAAAACGCTCAGAAAAATAACTATCAGAACCATTCTAGTCACAGTTCTGAGTCGGGATATCCGGCAACAATGTAACGTACAAGACGTCGTAAAATTCATAAAGACTCCCAGTAAAGAATGGAACGCGCATATAGACAGGATAGGTAAAGAGCGTCTCCCGAAAATAGTAAGAGATGACAGACCCACCGGAAGAAGACCTCTCCCGGTAGACCACCAAAACGACGGTCCTTATTATCGCTATCTGTAACTAATCGATTGCTGTTCTTCAGTTTACCTGTTATTTTCTTTTTGTTCGTATGTGTCAACTCTTTTATTAACTTATGCAGGTTAAAACTGTTGTGCTTCTTCTCCACCTGTTCGATCTCCCGACAGCATTGAACCTTATTTCTTTTGCATTTCTGATTTTCGATTTAATTACTTTTTGAATGTCATATGTTTGGTTTCCTTCTTGAATTCATTAGATCCAGTATCTCATGGTCATCATCCATTCCTTTTGGAATTCCAGTGTTCCCTCGGCAGCCCCCTTGAGTACGTTTTTAATGTTGATCCACATTTCCTTTGTCATTTGTATTTCTTATGTTTTTCATTTTTTGTTGATTTTATTAGAGGTAATGTTTTTTATAATTGGATCCTTCAATGTTTGGAGATCTATCCTGCCTTCTGATGGTTTTATTTGGCAGTTCTTCATTCTTAGCTTAACTTACGCTGTTAGAAGATTATGATCCGAGTTAAAATCCTCCCCATTTTGCTTTGCTTTTGGATATGCTTTTACAGACTTGATGGCATTTTAGAACGTAGAGTTAATCATCTTAATGAAATCTATCTGGTTGATGATAACGGTCCTAGGTTATTTCGAAGTGATTTCCATGTGTAAAGCAGGAAATAGGAACCAAGTGTTAGTAATTATGAGGTTATTTTCGTGACAGAATTATATTAATCTGTCACCCCTGTCATTGCACTATCCTAACCCGAATCCACCTACTGCCACACCAATTCGTCCCTCGCCTATTTTTGCATTTAGATCTCCTATCACGATAGTAATATCTGAACTTCTTGTTATTCTTATTAGATACTGAATTTGCTCATAAAAATGCTCCACTGCTTCATCACTTTTATCTGATTATAAGCAACAGCTTCAGGAATTATTTTCGGTATCCTGCTTCTGGCAACAACTGAATGGATCCGAATCTGTTTAACATAGATATCGTGATACTGAAAAAATTGTATGTTCTAATAAAAATAAAAAAGGTCCTAAAAAAATTTGAAATCAAACAGAGGTTTTTAGGCTATTAAAGTGTAAGAACCGCTGTAAGTTGGAGCATGTGATAAAAGGATGTTGATATTTTAAGTGTGAAAAAATCTGATTTATTCGTAGGACCATTGTGCAAAACGGAATTTATAGTTTGTGGATTCACAAAATTGCATATTTCCAAATTTTCTTTTTATGTAATGTTTTTATTTTTTTTATAAATAAAAAGAGAGTGGTTGTTCTTACAATTTCTCTATATTTGCTCGTATACATTATTAATTTTTCATTTGACGATTTAACGTAGGTAATTGAATGAGAACATATAATTTTTACTGTAATTACTTCTATTGAAGGTATGATATATTACAATGGAATAAAAATTAATCATTAACAACCTAATTACACAGGTAATTACTTTTTGTCACATTCTTCAAATTACAAATTAGTATAGGATCTTGATCGCATTTAATGAACATGGCTGAAAGATTGTATCAGAAAATGAATATACAGGTTTTTGATATTTGACCGATTGAATTATTGGACAAAGATAATTGAAATAATTACTGCTTATAATGTTTACACGGGATCTACAAAGAGTATCGGCATATGTTTTTGATTATTCGGCTCTCACATGTTGAACATGCAAACCCACTATTACACTTTTAAATTAAATTGTAATGCATTTTCCACTCAATGATTTTCTAATGGTAGGTTCAAGTGTTAAATAAATTTACTAATAGTTGGTATGTCTAAAAAAATCTTTACTTAACCTTAGTGTTTAAATTTTGTTTTTACAATAAAATGACAATTTGTAATCATTGTTCATTTCTTATAGCAATAATAAATATATTCACCCTCTCATGAGAATGGTCAAGTGTTATGGAGATGTTATCAAATATGACCATAACCAACTGTTTGTATCACTTAAAGTATATCAAGCAGTTTTGGATCATCTAATTGCTGATTTCCTGATAATATACTTTTTCGATAAACCAGACACCAAAGTATCACTTTAATCTTTTTCTTTAATAATTCTATTGCAGACTTTGATGGGTGAAATGTGGGTGAAAATTTACCCGGCCGAGGAGGAAAACTGATTATTGATAACTCATTGTTGCAAGAATGAACGGCAAAAATAATAGTTGCTAATAAACGGTAAAAAAAACTACAAAAAGCTGTTCTTTTTTGACGTGAATACGTCTATAAAATCGGTAACGTGTTAAAAAATTTAATAAAAATGCGTAACGAAAATTGTGTGTGTACGAAAAGTGTAGAAATGATAAATTTCGAATTGTCATTATTCAGCAAAAGCTTTTAACGAAAATGGGTATCCTGCGACGACGTATTCACGTTAAACCATACGGCCATGTCCTCGAACATAGCCTATAAGGTCAGTGAAGGTAATTACGCCACCTTAAAGTTTGTCAATTTTTTAAAATTTTTCTGAGGATAGAGAGAAGAAATAAAAATAGGTACCACCAAGAGGAACTTCTTGGGTACAAGAAAAAAAAATTTGAGAGCTTTAGCTGTCTTTTCAATTCCAAAAGATGCGTTTTTCGAAAAGTTGGGAAACTAGCGTATTTACCAACCTATACAGGCAATTACGCCACCCAAATAAATTATTTAAATAAATTAATTTTACAGCAAGTTTACTATAATAAATGCTTAAATAAAATATGTTACGAGTTTTTTTGTAATATATAGGCTTATTTATGAAAAAAAAAACCTTTATTTTTTTAATGTATTGACGCAAAGTCCTTCTTGAAATGCCATAAGAGTCCGATGCTTTTTTCACCGACATGGTATTTGATTTCACATTGGCCAATGCTTTTTTAAAATCATCCTCAACCCATTTATTGCGTGGAGAAGACATAGTCAATCCTAGTAAACACAAAAATAAATCCCAAAATACGTAAGAACTTAATAATAATAATGCATGGCGTAATTGCTAGCCATTACTATATATATAACAGCATTAAAAGCCTTGACGGCCCATAGCTTCGTTTACTATTTTTCTCCATTCCTTCCTATTTCTTGCTATATCTTTCCAATTTGTAACCTGTAGACGTTTTATGTCTTCGTTCACATCTCTTTTCCATTCGAGTAGTGGTCTTCCTTTTCGTCCTCGTCCGTCTATTTGGCTTTTCCACGTTTTGGCTGTCACTCTCTCCTCATCCATTCTTGTCACGTGGCCGAGCCATCTTAACCTTTGCGCTCTCACTACCCCCACTATATCTGGTGTCCCGTACAGTTCTCTTAACTCTTCGTTGGTTCGTCTCCTCCACCTCCCCTCCACTGACACACCGCCAAAAATCCTTCTCAATACCTTCCTCTCCCAGACTCCCAACATCATCTGGTCTTGCTTTTTTAATACCCATATCTCACACGCGTAGGTGTGGTCTCACTATTGTCCTGTAAATTGTGGTTTTTACCGCTCTAGACATCATCTTCTTCGACAAAATACCATGTAGTGCTGCTATGCTTCTATTTCCCGCAGCTATCCTAGCTCCTATTTCCTCGCTGCTACCTGGTTTCCTCGTTATCGTTGTACCCAGGTATACAAATGTTTAGACTTCTTTTATCTTTAGGGTTCTGTTGTTTTCTATTTCTACTTGTAATGTTCTGTTCTCTTCATACGTCTCGTCTTGCCATGTCATGTATTTGGTCTTTTCTTTGTTGATCTCTAAGCCCATTTCTCTTGCCACCCTTGTCATTCTCGTGATACATTGTTGCAGCTCTTTTTTCGACCTTGCTATTAGTGTCACGTCGTCCGCGAAAGCCAGGCACTGGTGGTAGTTGCTGTATATGGTTCCATTTCTGTTTATTTTACTCTCGCGTATGATCTTCTCTAGTACGAGATTGAACATCATTGCCGACAATGGGTCTCCCTGTCTCAGACCATTCTCTACTCTGAACTTTCTTGACGTCATTCTTTTTATTCTTACTTTATTTTCTGTTTTTTCCAATGTCATCTTTATTAGCTTAATCAATTTTGGGTGTATTTTGAATTCTCTCAATATTTGGTACAGTTTATATCTTCTTATGCTGTCATACGCTTGTTTAAAGTCTATGAATACCAGGTGTATGGGTAGTTGCAGTTTGTGACTTCTTTCCTGTATCTGCTTTATTGTAAACACCTGGTCCATTACCGATCTCCCACTTCTAAACCCACTCTGATATTCGCCGATTAGTCTTTCAGAGAATTCTTCAACTTTTCCTTTTATCCATGTTGCGAGAATTTTGTATGTCACATTCAATATTGCTATTCCTCGATAGTTTGTACATTCTTTCTTGTCACGCTTTTTGTGTATTGGACATATTATCGCTTCGCTCCAGGTTTCAGGCATTTTTTCTTCATTAAATATTTGTAATATTAGCTCATATATTTGTGTGTGTAGTTCTTCACCCCCAAGTTTGATCATTTCTGCCGTTATGCCGTCTTCGCCAGCACTTTTGTTGTTTTTCAGCTTCCTGATAATATCACTTATTTCTTGCATCTTTGGGGTTTCTACTATTATATTTTCAGTGTTGTATTCAATATTATCGTCATTTGTTCTCTCTTGATTTTTATTAAGTAATTCTTCGAAGTATTGCGCCCATCGTTCCATGATCTCTTTTTCGTCTCCTATCAAATTTCCATCACTGTCTTTGCAAATCATTGTATTCGTCTTGTAACCGGTTTTTACTCTTTTCACCCCTTGATAAAAGTTTCTGATCTCTTTGGTTCTAAACTTGTCTTCTATTTCTTCAAGCATTTCGATCTTATGTTTTCTCTTCTTCCCTCTTAACACCCTTTTGCACTTTCTTCTTTGTTCTTCGTATCTTTTTCTATGTTCCACTGTTTGTTTTTGTATCATCTCTTTTCTATAGTCCTCTCTCTTATTTACTTCTCTTTTGCATTCCTCATCGTACCACTCTTTCTTTTTTCTTTGTTTCACCTCTCGTAACTCTTTTACCGTTTGTAATATTGTTTCGTTTAGATTTTTTGCTTTTTGTTCTATATCGTGGTTTCGTTGTTTATTTTTCAGGTTTTCAGTTATCGATGTTTCGTACTTTATTCTTGCCTGTTCGTTTCTGATTTGTAATCTTGGTATATCTTTCTGTGTATCAGCTTTCTTCCCCAAATCAAGTGGTATTATTTGTTCCAGTTTAGCCCTTACCAGGTAGTGGTCCGTGTTCATGTCTGCCCCTCTATTGGCGATTTACCCTACCGTTGGTGGCGCCACTAGAATGTAAACAATGGCCGACAAGCTACGTATTCGTGAAATAAATTTGAAAGTAAACAAAACAATTTACATTATTTCCTCGTCTATTATTCATAATATCACACAGTAACAATTTCTTTAAATTATAAACACACGTTTTAAACGTTAACAACTGACAACTGATCGCATGTTATACGTAGCATTCTAACTTAAAATTCTACCGCATGGTGGCGTGTTGCTAAATGTAAATCGCCAATAGCTTCTTACGTCTTGTATACAATCGTTACATCTCTTTTCTACAATTATATGGTCTATTTGGTTCGTCGTGTTTCCGCTTGGGGACATCCATGTGCCTCGGTGTATCTTCTTGTGTTCGTAGTGGGTACTCTTTATTAACATGTTTCTTCCCATTGCGAGGTCTATCAGCAGTTTACCGTTTTCATAGACATAGTCAATCCTAGTAAACATAAAAATAAATCCCAAAATACGTAAGAACTTAATAATAATAATGCATGGCGTAATTGCCAGCCATTACTACTTCATGAATAAACTAATTTTTCTGTGCGTTGAAATTATTTATCACCAGAAAGTGATACATATTCTTGAAGAACATTAAATTTACAACAAAACAAGTATATGCAAAATTTTTACCACGTCAAAAATAATGCATGCACACAAAAGTAAATGCTTGTCTTACTTACATTAACAAAATCGTACACCGCCATTAACAACAAAAACAGTTGACAAACTCAAGTTAGCCGTCAAAATCGGATCATTTCTGTTTTATTGACTAAGAATGTTGTGCCTAAAGGTACAGCGTGGGGTATATTTCGAAAATTTCATTTATTACCGGAGATATTTGAAGGTGGCGTAATTAGCTGCAGTGGCGTAATTATTATCCTCACTCACCTTACTTTAATTTTTTTTCTGCTGAAAAACAGGAAAATATTTAAATTGGTTCAGAAAACGCACAATTACATATTTCTAATAATTCCATAATTATTCAGACAAATAAGTGAACTTTGTAGTTAATCATAATTTATACATTGGATAGCTAAATCGAGTAGTACCTTTGCTCTCAGAATCAACTGTAATCAATTCACAGTCACGCTCTGCTGAATTCTATGAAAATTTAAATACTACTTAGTTGCGCCTACTTTATCAATATTTTATAAAATTTAAAATCGTAACCATTCAAACGTGCCTTCGAATTTGTTAACAACAATGAGAAATATAAAATTGGATTATTTTATAAAAATGTTGAACGTTGTGATAAATCTCTGTCTACGGTGACTGTTTTCAGTTATTGATGAATAAACCTTTATTATCCGCAAAGACTAACATACATCAGAAAATCGGTCGCGCGGAAAACTCAATATAGTAGTTTCGTCAAATAAACTCGTGAAACTCAATAGTAATTTATTATTCCGTATGTTTTTATAAAATGTAGGAAACGCAAAAAGTGGATAAGAAAAAGCATAAAACCATTAAATGACAAAGCGTACATTTATTCATTATTTTATCAAAGCAAATATACAATTATATTTCAATTAAGTGCAAATATTTAAATAAACGTAAGTTAAAAAGTTACTTCCACTTCGTCGATTTTATGCTTCTTTGTTTTCAAACAACGCTATGTAACTTCCCATTCATATTAAGAAAATTGTTAATGCGGCTCGTGACTTGTTTCAATGGAAAGGCGCAAAAAGATAAATAAGAAGAAAGTTACTTTGAAAACATTATTACTCTTCATTGTCATGACCAAATAGCCTAAATATATTTGTGTGTCTGCCTGTAACTCTAAATTGAGTGGGCAAACCGTTCTAACAGTGCGGCCTTTAGGCCGCACAACGTAGGCGATCACGAATTAGTGGGGCCTTACAACAACACTTCTGTCTATCAATTTGTTCATAACGCATCTCTCATTGATTTATTTTTTATTTACATACCCGTAACAGTCGTGCACTGGTTGAGAAATAATGAATAAATTAATAAATGAGAAAAAAATTCATATAAAAATACACTAGACCCTCCATGTACGCGAGTTCAATGTACGCAAATTCAGAATAACGCGAATTAGATTTTGATACCTGAATTTTTTGTACGCGAAGCAAAATTCCCTTTAACGCGAATTAAGTTTTCGCATATTATTATTATAACTAGCTGGCACAGTCGGCCTACCGGCCGCCTAGACCGGCATCTAGACCGTATCGGATGAGTTTGTTCGGCCTCACTCCAAGGTTCTAAAGTAGCCTATGTTTTTCGTAGCGTTGTAAATAACTTCTACACCAAATTTGGTTAAGATTGGTCAAATAGAAACGTAAAGCACGTGCA
The DNA here is from genome assembly GCA_932274525.1 of Podabrus alpinus. Lineage (NCBI taxonomy): Eukaryota > Metazoa > Arthropoda > Insecta > Coleoptera > Cantharidae > Podabrus > Podabrus alpinus. The sequence continues at coordinate 87,340,085 of OW026455.1, read as the reverse complement.
CGCGTATTTGCATTGTCGATCGGTTGACAGCTTGGCAGCATTCATTATTGTTTTTTTTCCTTTCCTTTGCGAGTTTTTGCACTATTTCAATACAAAAACATGCGCAGGAACCTACATAATAACTGTGCCAAATTTGGTTCCGATCGGTCAAACGGTTTAGGAGTCTATAGGGAACATACATTGTACATCCATTTTTATGGTATATATAAATTATGTGTTATCCAAATAGTATAAACAAATTTGGAGGTACAGGTGTATATAGGGTGTAGGGGATGTGCTACAGAGGTAGTCCCTTTTACCACAACGGTCACGTCAAGTGCCATAGGCAGGAGATGGTTGATGGTAACTGGTCCTCGTAGGGCACGCAACTCTCACTTATGGCTCCAAGTGCCACACCTCGGTCCAGTAAACTGCATTGACCTGCAGACTAAACTAAGTGAGGGTAGCCAGATATGGTGAAATGTAGCGTCTGATCCATAGTGGACGGCTACAAACAGCGTCTGCACCCAGAATGGGCGGCCGAAATTCTACTCGCCAACACGTTCGGCAAGCGCGGCGTTTTAATGCTATTTCCCCTTCAAATTTCAATAATATGATGATTACGAACCAAATAAATTGGCCCTTAGTCACCAGCAGTTCGCATATCCCTGACCACGGCAGCGGTCAGATAAGGAAGCGAGCAAAGGGTGCGAAGAATCGCTGGGATAGGACAGGCTGCCATACGATAATGAACATTGCAACGTATAATATAAGATCTATCGGTCAAGAAGATAGACTGGAGGAATTAGAAAATGAACTTCTCACTATACACTGGGACGTTCTTGGTCTGAGTGAAACACGTCGTAAAGGAGAAAATGCTGTCATGCTCAAGTCTGGTAATCTATTATACCAGCACAATAGTGAAGTGTCTTCCATGGGTGGTGTCGCTATTATGGTTCATAAAAGGCATGTCGACAAGGTTGTGCAGATGAAAGCTATCTCGTATAGAGTAATATTCGTAATACTACAGGTTACAAACCGGTACAAAATTAAGTTCATTCAGACCTACGCTCCAACATCCGCACACACTGACGACAAAATGGAAATGTTTTTTGAAGATATTGAGACAGCTATGCAAACCACAGCCACACAATATACCTTTATTCTGGGTGACTTTAATGCCAAAATCGGTAAGACAGATGACGCGGACGGAGAATACATCGGAAACTTCGGACTAGGAACCAGAAATAATAGAGGAGACATGCTCGTAGATTTTTTGCATCGTAACAACCTGTATGCATTGAACACCTTTTTTAAGAAACAGACACAAAGGAAATACACTTGGCGGAGTCCTGATGGAACCACAAAAAATGAGATCGATTATATACTGTCGAATAAGAAACACATCATTACAGACGTTTCAGTACTAAATAAATTCAGCACGGGGAGTGACCACAGACTGGTCAGAGCAAGAGCTGAAATGAACTTTAAAATGGAGAGAACAAAAATGGTCACATGGAAAATGTCAGTGAAGACGGAAACAAAAAACAAGGAAGAATACCAACGATATCTGAAGACAAAGCTTGAAACGATGAACAGAGACTCCACACTCAGGATAGAGGAGTTGGCGCAACACATCACACAGGGCATTCATACATGTGTAAAAAAGATCAGTATGCGAAATCGGAGGCGACCAAGAGATGCTAAATTGAGCGTAGATACTCTCAAGCTCATGGAAAGAAGACGAAATCTCGACAGAGACTCGCAAGAATACCAAATTATAAATAAAGAAATAAGAACAGCTACAAGAAAAGATCTCAGATGCTATAAAACCAAAATTATTAAAGAAACAATACAAGATAACATGAATATGAGAATACTGAGATCAAAATTATCAAATGGAGTAAATAACATCCGTAAAATTAGGGATGTAAATAAAAATTTGGTAACAACAAACTCGAAAATAGTGGCGGCCATAGAAGCGTTCTACACAAGCCTATGTAAAAGTACATGCCGAGATTTAAATTCCACATGCGTCGAAGCTCGCCAAAACATTACAAATGTAAATTCTGAAGAGATTCCAGATATCAACGTGGCGGAAGTCGAAATGGCCTTATCACAAATGAAAAATGGAAGGTCGCCTGGTGAAGATGAAATAACAAAAGAAACGATTTCGTGTGGTGGTAGATCTCTTCTCGAGGGTGTTTCTACTCTGCTAAATAAGTGCCTGCAAGAGGGAAGTATACCTACTACCTGGCAGAATGCACAGGTAATTCTACTGTTCAAGAAAGGAGATAAACACGATATCAATAATTATAGGCCTATCAGTCTGTTGTCCCACTTATACAAACTGTTCACTAAGATAATTAGAAATCGTCTAACCAATAAACTGGATTTTTACCAACCACCAGAGCAGGCTGGATTTCGAAAGGGGTATAGTACGACAGAACACCTACAAACCATTAGAACACTTATCGAGAAGTGCTCAGAGTATAATATAAATCTGCATATAGCCTTCGTTGACTACGAGAAAGCGTTCGACTCGATTGAAATGGGCGCTATATTGACAGCGATGGACAACGCAAGAATTGATTCCAGATACTCCATGGTTATAAAAAATATATACCACCATGCCACAATGACAATTAAAATTGACGGTAACCTCGCAACGAATAAAATAAAAGTGGAGCGAGGTGTAAGACAAGGCGATACGATATCTCCCAAACTATTCACTCTGACGATGGAAGATATATTTAAGTCACTGGAATGGGAAGAATTCGGTGTGAACGTGGATGGAATTAAATTAAATCACTTGCGATTCGCAGACGACGTTGTGCTCTTTAGTACAGATATTACAGAGACCAAAAAATGCTTACCGAGTTGAACTCTCAATCGTTGAAGGTGGGATTAAAAATGAACACCAAAAAAACAAAGATTATGACCAGCGACGGCACCTCAAATATATACATAGACGGAAGATTGATAGAGAGAGTAGACGAGTACGTATACCTTGGTCATACTATCAAATTAGGCAAGCAAAATCAGACCACGGAGATAATTCGTAGGACCCGTTTAGCATGGGCGGCGTTCAGCAGGGTGGCCCAAATTCTGAAGGCAGATATACCAAATTGCCTAAAACGGGAGGTCTTTGACAAATGCATACTACCAGTCATGACCTACGGACTAGAGTCTACAACAATGACCATCAAAAGCGCTAATAAACTAAGAACTACTCAACGCGCCATGGAACGTCTGATGTTGGGTATTCGGTTGCGAGACAGACAGAGAAATGACAGCATTAGAGACAGAACCAAAGTTAAGGACGTTATAGAAAGGGTGGCGGAATTGAAATGGGGATGGGTGGGGCATGTTGCTAGACAGGCTTCTGATAGATGGGCAAAGAGAGTTTTATCATGGAGACCGAGAACAACCAAAAGGTCCGTCGGTCGTCCACCAAAACGCTGGACTGACGATATTATCGAAACAGCTGGAAGAAATTGGCAAAATCGAGCCCAGGATCGTGAAGCGTGGAAGAAATTGAAGGAGGCCTACATCCAGCAGTGGATTGACAAAGGCTGAAAAGAAGAAAGAAAGAAAAGAAGAAGGTGTATATAAATTTTACGTCGAAGCTAAAGATATTCATTGACAGTTGTTTACATAATAAATAGAGATGTACATTATGTGCTATATACAAAGTAATTTCTACTCCGTTCACAGGCGTTAAAACGTAGCACTTGAATGATACAAATACGGTGTCAACGATTTATAGTTTTTTTATGCATTATATTTAATTTTTTTATCAATTAGGTATATTTTAGTTTTTTTGTATGCATTATATTATTTCGTAAATAAACCTTAGTTTTAAAGTTTTGTTTTTAGTCTTAAATAAATTTTGGAACCTAACCCCCTTTTTTCTATTGCTTCTTTGGTTCCATTTACGCGAATTCCATGTACGCGAGGTTTTTGGCGAACGGAACCCTCGCGTACATGGAGGGTCTAGTGTAATTATGACCACAAATATCACCCTGAAGTATCAAATAAGTAGAAAGTCCCACCACCAATGCTATCCAAGAGAAATGCAAAATGGGAAACATTCCGTACCATCCTAGCGGAGAAAATTAATCTGAAAGTTCCCTTAAAATTGCAGGAGGAACTTAATAAAGCAGCTGAACATCCAACCACAGCAATACAACAAGTTGCCTGGACTGCTTCTCCATCTAAGCAGACAACCGATGCGTCAAATCATTGTCCCGGGCGTTTCAAAAGCAAGCTTGAAGAAAAAAGAAGGTTGAGAAAGCCCTGGCAGATACCTAGTGCTCCAATCATAACCGTGCCATTGGACAACTAAAAGAGATGCTGAATGACAACAAAAACCAAGGCATAAAAACATTTCTAGAAAGTCTTTCACCAACGGAAGCTACTATTTACTATTTGTGGATCTAAGGACGGTAGTTGGGCCAAAAACGGCAAAGAAGAAGTAAGCACTTTTGTGGAACATCTTGGAGAGTTTAAAATTCCCAATTGAAGTTCACCCAGAGGAAGAAGAATTGATCCACCAAATTCTAAGTTCTCCCTACCAAATGGACCTTCCAATTAAATAAACGCTATTCTGAGAACAGGTTACTTCGCTTCACAATGAACGGATCAAATAATTCTTATTCTAAAACCTGGTAAAGATCCAACAGAGGCTGCCTCATATCGTCCGATCAGCCTCTTGCGAATTCTGTCTAAGGTATTTGAGACACTCTTTCTGATCAAACTAATAACACCTCTTTTAGAAAAAAAACGTTTAATTCCGAGTCACCAATTTGGGTTTCGACAGCAGCACTCAGCCATTAAACAAATACACAGAGTAGTCAGGAAAGTTAAGGATGATTTGGAGAACAAGCGATATTTCTCAGCGGTTTTTTAAATATATCCCAGGCTTTCCATAAGGTGTGGCACGATGGTTTGATTTTAAAATTAAGAATAGTTTGCCCCATCCCTACATTCAAATTTTGAAAAACTACCTATCAGACAGGCATTTCTTTGTCAAGTACGATGATGCCTACTCCACCCTGTTTGCTATCAAGTCTGGTGTGCCACAGGGTAGTGTGCTCGGTCCAATATTATATCTTCTCTACACTGCCGACTTACCAATACACCGAAACACCGAAATAGCAACATTTCCTGATGATACAGCGATAATGGCCTCGTATCAAAACCCTAACCTTGCTTCTGAATTTCTCCAAGAACATCTAAACAAACTGAAGATGTGGTTAAAAATTTGGCTAATCAAAGCAAACAGCGCAAAAAAAAGAGAAACGTGCCCGGCTGTTTCATTAAACAGTTGTATTCTTCCAGAAAAACAAGAAGTCCTTGGCCTTCATCCGGACCGACGACTGACGTGATGGACGAAACAATCTACTCATTTACCATCTACCGCAAGATGTATCGGATTATGAGTGAAAATTCCCACGTAAATAGGCGAGTTATGTTCCAGAATAAGGCCATATCCGAGGTCCCCCTTTATTACAATTTTTTTAATAAAATTAGTGTCAAACGTTGGAGCTTCTCTGAGATTCCATTCAAATCTGTGTACCACAAGCATCGCGAAGTTATTCGCGAAAACTAGGGGACGGGGCTGTAGAAATGATCCCCCTCGCGAGTTTTTACTGAAATTGGTGTCAATTGTTTGAATTTCGTTTGAGAATCAATGAGATTCTATTCCCGTCGTTTGAGCTTCAAAGATTTTTAATAAAAGTGTGATTGTTTAGAACAATTTTGGGAGATACTGTAGAAACGCTAGTCCCTGCCGCCTACCATCTCGAATTTTCCAATAAAATTAATACTATAATCGTTTGCTGAGCTTCTATGCCTATCGTTTGAACTTTATAATATTTTCGCTGGACCCCCTGAGGGTTTACCTTCAGTTTCTAGTATTTATAGGTTTTTCAACTTTTGGGCGGTACTTGCTCGGAGCGATGTAGAAATATTTACAATTTAGCAATCTTTAAAACACTCCAACTGTTTTAGTTTTGAGGTTCAAACGATGGAAATAGAGATTGAAGTTTAAAGGAAACTCAATTAATTGATACCGATTTTATTAAAATATTTGCGGTAGGGTGAGAGCGGCAAAAGCTCGGAAATTTTTCGCACAATAATTCAGCTAACGATCACATCAAACCACTGCTGTGTGGTAGTAAATTATTTTTTTCCACTACTAGTCATATAGGCTATCATTTTTACTTAGGTTAGTTGCTCAAGAAGTGATACGTTTTCGACTAGTGGTGAACAATTTTTCCATTATTAACCACTGGTTAATAATGAACAAAATGACAATTTTTGATAACTTGGCGACTATTTTAAAGAAAAATGTTGTTATTAAATGATTTAGAATAACCAAGAAATGCTAATTAATTGTATTTAAACTATTTAAAACGCTTTTTTAATACATTAATTTAATTTTAAAAATTTAAAAAAACGAATTAAATGTGACAGCAAGTGACAACGCCATCCATTGTTAATTTGACGAACCGCGATTTATTTTATTTAATAACCTAAATTTGTCGACAACTGTCAAATCAACAAAACAAAACTGTCATTTGAAATAAACATTATAATTTGAAAAATTTTTTATTAAAAAGAATTTAAAAAAATGGTAATAAATCTAGTAGTGGAAAAAATCGTATATAAACCACGGTTGTGAAGACCATTATTGCCTCCGCGCCTTATATTCCTCGGTGCAAAGCACCTCGGAATATAATCTTGGCGCTAGGGCAATAATGACGGCCTTCACAACCTTGGCCTATAATATACTATTATCTACGATGATGACTGTTATTGCTACTATATAATAGTAAAAACAAAACCCATTTTAATTATTACTAGCTACACTAAAATTCTGAACGCTATTTGCTCGGAGTGATGCTGGTAAAATAAAAACTTTCACGCTGTAACTTTTTACCTTTCGGGTTTAAACGATGGGAATAAATAATTGATGGATTCACGGTTAATATAATGAAAATTTGTGCTCTTTTAATGCCTGAAAAGTGTTTCTTGTGTATTTTTAAGTTAAACTAATAATACAGATATGATGGGAATAGAAATTCATAGAAGCTCGAACGATTAGTATTAATTTTAATGAAAAAATCACAATGGGGGGGGGAGCTAATATTTGTACAGACCCTCCCAAAAGTGTTATAAATAATCGAATTTTTAATAAAACCTTTGAAGGTTTGAAGGAACCTTCGAAGGTGTACTCCCCTCCCCTAAACTGTTGCGAATAATGTTGCGATGCGTGTGGTATAACGATTTTAACCAGTTTAAACGAAATATTCGCGAAGGGGGGGGGGGGAGTTTGCAAAATGTAAATGAAAATGTTACTTTCTGTCCATGTTATATCAGATTTTATTAAAGGCATTATTTTCTTTGCCATGGGAAAAAAATTAAAATCGATCCTCAGCATCAATTTCCTGAATCTGTATTAAGTTGCAACCCCCACTTGAGCGAAACAAATAAAATGTGTGAAGAGTTTGTTGCTAATTTTTTATTTTGATTCCCAATTTTGAATTTTTGTTATCAATCGATGTATTAAATCAATAGAGCTTAATTTATGCATCTATAAGTTTCCATTCTTTTCGTTTGAGTTAGCCTCTCCAGTGCCCACCCCGCAAATACTTTGCGAATAACTCCACGACGATTGAGGATTAAACAAAAGAAAGGCAAGCTCATTGAGCTTAATTTCACGTAAAAATTCGACTTAGAAGGCCCCCCCCCCCGCATAAATTCCTTACCTAAAGACATTAAGAGAAATGTTCTAAAAATCCAAATGAATCTAAAAATCCAGCAATAAAAGTTGTAATACTTTATCTCATAAGAAACTAGGCGTTAAATTAAAAAAAAATTAATCTGGAAAACTTAACGCGTGTTGCTCGGAGTGCTTGAAATTTGAAATAATCGTAGTGTTATAAGAAATAACTACAATGATCATAATAAAAGCTCATTGAACCTCAAACGTAGCTCTATTGATTGTCATTGGTTATGCGAAGGAAAATTAATAGAAAGATGTGTCTCCAGTCTTTTGGAGATTTTGTGAATAACTACGTTAACGGTTGAGGCTCAAACTGAAAGAATGGAAGTTTATTCAGGTTTAAATGATGTGCAATGGTTTAACATCATTACCATCTCATTGATATTCAAACGATGGTCAAAAGTTTGAAAAAAATGTTTGGGGAGGCGAAACAAATACACGTTGACCGTCCAAATCGAACTTTTGCAAAATTGACGAATTAATAAAAATTTGTAAAAAACGATAGCTTAAGACTTTTTTTCTTGTTATTCTCTCCAGGCAAGCATAATCAATAAATGAAGGGCAATTAAAATTAAAACAAATTTTGGAAAAAGAAAGGAAAAAAGAAAAAGTATTTTGTTAGTGAAACGTAACAGGCATAATTAATGTGTTTTGGTAAATTAACTAACAATGTGATTTAAAATATTAATGAATGTAATTAATTATGCCATTAAAGTCATCTGTCATACCCTTTGCCACATTGCGCGGATTTGAAACTTTAATATAGTTATATAGAACATCGGTTCAATTATATGTTAATATGCCTTTATAATTATCTTGAAATAAGCCTTTGGTGTGTAAGCACTTCGGTTATGTACACAATTCGGTTAAGTACACCCCTAAGGTAAAACTCATAACTAACATAACGTGTGTATACATTAGTAATACGTAGAGATTGGTAGGTATATTAATATCGACCAAAATCTGCGGTTGTCATCCTTCAGTTCATATAATAACCGGACCATCAAAATAATGTTCTCAAACAATTAATTCATGGTTAGAAGGCAATTTACATAGCTAATATTAAATACCTGCAGTGCTAAGGGCAATTAAAAAATTATTTACGCAACTTGCTCGGAGCGGTCCTAAAACAAGAAACGCTTTTTTGATTTTAAAGTTGAATGGAAAACGTAATTAAATTAATCACTAATCGAGAATAATCATTTAATGGTAAATAGTAAATACTTGTTCTACTCCTAGGAAGCCATTTCGTTATAGTAAATGAACGGTTAGTTGGGGTTAGTAATTAATTTGTGATATTTGTTTTCCACCCGTCTTCAATTTAATCACAATTTTTTGAATCCGTGACTTTGCGACAAAGCAGTCAAGTTTTGCTTTGCAAAAGTCTTGTTATGCTCATTGATTTTTCCATTATATCCCTTTTTTCCAATTTTCATTTTCGGTTAACTTGCGGTTAAAATTAATTTTTAAATTTACATTTGAGTTAAATTCCATTCTTTTTTTAAGAAATCCCAATTAAATTTTGATTGTTAGGAAAATGGTTCTCATATAAGTAAATTAAATTATGTAGCCTTTCTATAGTATAAAGAATCACTTTCTTATGTTATGGTAATTTTTCATGTCGCAGCTAGCAGTGATTTAAAAATTTACCAATATTGTGTTATGCTTTTAGAGGTGGCAAAGGGTAGGCAATAGAAATTGATAGGATGGGGTAAAACTGGACAAGGATGATGGATTATGCTGTCATCTATTTGCACACGTAGCAAATTGTGGCGACTGTATCTACTATGTGCAATCGGAGTATACTGGTTAATGTTTTTGATAGAATTTGTAAAGCTATCAATCTTCTTTTGCGCTCTTCTTTAGCAGTCAAATTCTATAGCGAAATATGACAAGTTTTGTTTATTCAATTTAATGTAAATTAAAATTATTATCAAACATGATACGAATATTCCTTTTCTTTAATATTAACAAAAAAAATTATAAATTGATGTGTAAATGTTTGTATAGAGTACTAACAAATATGAGACTAAAATACATGACAAAAGACAAATTGAGAACTTGGAACAAAATTACAATTTGCATGGATGATAACCTGAAATGAAAACATATCACCGCTCATCAAATTTTATTTGTTAGGACCCACATGTCTGGGACTGAATACAGTAATCGAGACGCATGTGATATTTTACCACATATTACTGCATATATGCACGAAATACGAGGAAATTGTACGTATCATTAGGCCCGCCCTAATCAAATAGGGCCATCATCAAATGCATGCCAATCATGAATAGCAATTTACTAGTCTTCTCGCGACGTTAGGTAAATGCAAACATGAAAAATACTATAATATTTCACACTCATGAAATTTCGTTAAATTATTCAAAAATAAAATTAACCAATTATTCTCTGGCATGCCATTATATTTTTAGACCAATAACACAATTTACATTAATTTTTTTTACCTTGCAATTCCTTAGAGTACATTTTTTTTAGTATAAACTAAGTTAATGAAATTTCGGATCGGAATAACTCGAAAACGGTGCATTTACAGAAGATTTTTTTCTGTCTTAAAGGTGCATATCAATAACTCCCCCCCCCCTCCAAATCTAATTTTGTTATAAAATTGGTATCAAACGTTAGAGCATCAGTGAAAATCCATTATTTTCGTTTGAACGTTAATAGTTGCGAAGTTATTCATAAAAATCTTGCGGGGGAGGGCTGTAGATATGATGCCTCCCCCGAATCGAATTTTTGAGTGAAATTGGTGTCAAACGTTAGAGCATTATTTGAGTCTTAATGAGCTTCAAATGAGTTTAAAAGCGCGAAAACAGTATTAGGATATAGAGAGAGGAAGACATTCAAAGAATGGTACGACGAAGAATGTGTAGGGGCTTAGTAAGGAGAAGAAAGATGTAAGGCTGAAGTGGCTACAAGCAAGATGGCAAGAGGACATGGATAAATACAAGAGAAAGATAGGAGAAGTTAACAAACTGTTTAGAGAGGAAAAGAATGAATGGATGATGAAAAAAATGACCAAAATAGAGAAAAGCAACAGAACTAGTAATAAAAGAATTTTTTATCAGATGATAAGAAATGAGAAGAGAGAACACAAAGTAACAAAAACAAATTCAGGGGGGGTTATATCTGACAAGGTGGAAGTATTCCGTGGAGTTCCACAAGGCACGGTGTTGGGTATCATTCTGTTTATCTATATATATAAAAATGAATTGCCAAATATGTATGCATCATCATCACGTGAGAACGGCTCGACGAATTTGGCTGATTTTTTGGTGAGTTGTTGCCTATATCTTCGACAAGGTTTGTGTGAAAAAAAAATTGGAAAAGTTGCCCGGGAAGTTGAAAAATTCGGGAAAAAACTGAAAGTGCGTTTAATGTCGTCAACAGGTGGCGCCGCCATATTAAAAATGAATTGCCAATCTATATATATAAAAATGAATTGCCAAATATGTATGCATCATCATCACGTGAGAACGGCTCGACGAATTTGGCTGATTTTTGGTGAGTTGTTGCCTATATCTTCGACAAGGTTTGTGTGAAAAAAAATTGGAAAAGTTGCCCGGGAAGTTGAAAAATTCGGGAAAAAACTGAAAGTGCGTTTAATGTCGTCAACAGGTGGCGCCGCCATATTAAAAATGAATTGCCATCTATATATATAAAAATGAATTGCCAAATATGTATGCATCATCATCACGTGAGAACGGCTCGACGAATTTGGCTGATTTTTTGGTGAGTTGTTGCCTATATCTTCGACAAGGTTTGTGTGAAAAAAAATTGGAAAAGTTGCCCGGGAAGTTGAAAAATTCGGGAAAAAACTGAAAGTGCGTTTAATGTCGTCAACAGGTGGCGCCGCCATATTAAAAATGAATTGCCAATCTATATATTGTGGTGTTTTGCTCATAAAATTCGAAGCCACGACAGATATAAATTTTGAAATTTTATTAATTTTTTAACTTTTATTTTCTCGTTACACAAAATTCTGTTTTTATCATTTGTGATAACTTTTGATAGTGAAATAATTCAATTCTTCAATTTTATAAATTTTTTTGTTTAATAAAAAATTTTTTTTACAATTCAAAATATGGGTTAGTAAATAAATGTTGTCATACATAAAGAAATTAATTGCGCCTCTATAAAATTGATCAGTAGATATAAAAAAGTTCATTTAGTTTACAAATAACATATGCGATTGTAGCATGTTTTTTTTTTAAAAGTAATAATTTTCACTGTTCAAATGTTTAAAAAAAATGCAAAATACCTTGTCTTTTGTTTAATAATTTGTTTATGTCACTCGATAAACATACCAATTTCATTCGTAGGTTGATTTCCAAATTTTCAAACCAATTGTTCATAAACCAAATCCACAGTCGTTGAATTTTTCAAATAATTCGTGGTTAATTTTTCCACCATCAAATTTCAATAAGATTGACCACTTTTTATCCCTCTTGCTGGTAATTTTCTTTAGTTTCCACTTTGGAAAACCATATAAGGATCCACTTTTATAATTTACTTTTAAATTTACTTTCAACATCCACTTTTAAAATCCACTTTTATCAATCCACACATTGATTGGCAAATCACCGCTTGATCGATCTCCTTTCAGCACGAATGCGTCCATGTTCTCCTTTTAAGCTGAAATTTTCTTTCCACGCGTGCGCGAATTTTGATTTACGCCCTTTGATTGGCTGATTTGGTTTATTTCGGCTCATGATTTCAAAATGTGTCCGAAACTGGACGTAACGAATTTTTGCAAAACTTGCGCGTGTCGTTTCGCGCACTTATGTTTTTTTAAATTCACGCATGACTTTACACACATCATTTTTAATTTTAAAATTTTTAATACAAATATTTTTTTGATTCATTTAAAAAAAAACAAATCTAGTCCTTTTTGGAACAAGCTCCAGACTTTTAATTTAATAAATTTGAAGAATTATTTTATTTGTTAAATTTTGACTAATAAAGATTTTTGTGTGACGAAATTATAATATTGACCTGTTAAAATTTATTTTTTTAAATTTTGAATTTGTTTTATGAAAAAAATTTGGTAAATTGTGTAATTTTGTTGAAGACAGTTCAATATATAAAAATGAATTGCCAAATATGTATGCATCATCATCACGTGAGAACGGCTCGACGAATTTGGCTGATTTTTTGGTGAGTTGTTGCATATATCTTCGACAAGGTTTGTGTGAAAAAAAAATTGGAAAAGTTGCCCGGGAAGTTGAAAAATTCGGGAAAAAACTGAAAGTGCGTTTAATGTCGTCAACAGGTGGCGCCGCCATATTAAAAATGAATTGCCAATCTATATATATAAAAATGAATTGCCAAATATGTATGCATCATCATCACGTGAGAACGGCTCGACGAATTTGGCTGATTTTTTGGTGAGTTGTTGCCTATATCTTCGACAAGGTTTGTGTGAAAAAAAATTTGAAAAGTTGCCCGGGAATTTGAAAAATTCGGGAAAAAACTGAAAGTGCGTTTAATGTCGTCAATAGGTGGCGCCGCCATATTAAAAATGAATTGCCAAATATGTATGCATCATCATCACGTGAGAACGGCACGACGAATTTGGTTGATTTTTTGTTGAGTTGTTGCCGACAAAGTACCTGTACCCTCTATCTATATATATAAAAATGAATTGCCAAATATATACTATGCATCATCATTTTTGTATTTTGTGTCAACTCTGTATTAGGAAGATCATCTGTAAAGATAACGATATTGTTGCGATTGGTAATGCCGATGATCCTAAGTTTAGTATATAAGCGGAAGAGTATACGAAGAGTTGAAGAGAAGTAGTAAAAGTAGTAGTAGTAGTCAACAGGTGGCGCCGCCTTAACCTGTAATTAATTAAGTTTCCATCAGTAGAGTATATAGAAAACCCGATCCGGAAATATTGGCAATTTAAGGTTTATTTCTTTGGAAAAAATGCCAGCCCAAAAACCTAATTTTTGGGCCCATTTATGAATAGGAAATTTTTCAAAGCCGGGTGGGATCTGCCGTGCTATCCCCTTTATAATGCTTGCACACTCCGCATTCGCTAGATGGTGCTCTTAATGTATCATATAACCCTATATGAACTGAAATTTATTTTGGAGTTGACGTTGGTTGACATGAAATTCCGACTTAATTTTTTTCTAATTGTTTTTCAAACCATCGTTTGAATTAGATCCAGAGGTACCCTTGCAAGCAACTTCAGTAAATACATCCGAAACTGTCAGGATTCGATATTACTACTTTTAATGTAAATTTTTTGTTGTTTTCATAATTTGTTTAATAATTTCGAATAATTTATATTTGGATAAACAATTCTTTGAGTGGCATAAAAATTAATTTCGGGCAGGACAACGTCTGCCGGGTCAGCTAGTAATTTATATAAATGACATACAGAAAAGTATAAAAAGTTGTGAGGTTGATCTATTTGCCGATGACACTATGATTTATATTGTGGGAAAAGATATTGGTGTTATGTTAAAGAAATTAAATTCTGATTTAGAAAATGTATACGAATGGCTTTGCGATAACCAACTTTCAATTAATGTCAGTAAATCCAAATACATCGTCTTCACAGGCAGAGGCAAATCAAATAGTACAGACTCATCAAATTTAAATGTATATATTAATAATTGTAAACTAGATAATTCCACTCAGGGTCATATTAGAGTAGTTCCGACCAATCAGCGTGCGCTATTTTACATTGTAGTTAAATGGATACGACGCATGCACAATCGAATAATATCCGAAATTAAAAAATATTCCAAATACCCTACCAGAATATCGAATATTTGAAGTGGGGCATAAAAGAATTCATACGTAATAAAAAATCTCGCAATATAAATATTCGAAAATCGAATATTTGTAGTGTGTATTTGTAGACTAACGCACTTCACAACCGATGCGATGCGATGTAGGAAACCGGTTCAACGCATTAGTTCCCACCCGAGTTCACTTAAAGCAATGTCTAGTTTGTTTCAGAATAATTGAAATTAAAAAAAGTCATAGAATCAAATTACGTTGATATAAAAGCGTATGAACTATGTGATAAGATATGCTGTCGACCAAGCATATGCATTGCTAAAGGCTGGCGCGAGATTAAAATAATTAACCTTATCTCTATATATTATGTTTCGTTTATAGTTTGTACGTTTTTATATCAACGTAATTTGATACTATGACTTTTTTTAATTTCAATTATTCTGAAACAAACTATACATTGCTTTAAGTGAACTCGGGTGGGAACTAATGCGTTGAACCGGTTTCCTACATCGCATCGGTTGCGAGGTGCGTTAGTCTACAAATACACACTACAAATATTCGATTTTCGAATATTTATATTGCGAGATTTTTTATCACGTATGAATTCTTTTATGCCCCACTACAAATATTCGATATTCTGGTAGGGTATTTGGAATATTTTTATTTTCGGATATTATTCGACTGTGCATGCGTCGTATCCATTTAACTACAATGTAAAATAGCGCACGCTGATTGGTCGGAACCAGTACAATATGACCCTGAGTGTAATTATCATGTATATAAGGTATCGATAATTTATTACTAATCTCAAATAATCTTCAATTATGACGAGGAATCGAAAACTCTTAAATTTTAAAATAATTCAAAAAAATCCTAGATAATTTGAAACAATGTTTAATAATTTCTAATAATAATGGACTATTTATTGCTTGATATATTATATATTTTAATAGTCAACTAATGCCGAGCTCGGCGGCGGCGAGGCGTTGGTGTGAAAAAATTTGGGCGGCGTATAGGAGCCTAACAGAAGCCATTTTATACGCCAAAATTCCTATCCAAGAAGTACAGAAGAACCCAACTTGTCGATTTAAAAAATATTTCTTATAATTAAAGCGATAAAAAGATTTGTTAAATCTTACAAATATGCGCCGACTGATCATACATTTTAAATTATCTTACATAAATAGGAGCCCCTCGTGCTTCTTCTCTTCTTCTTCTTCTCTTTCTTTAGGATTATTTTCCTGTTTATAACCAACTTTTATTATTCGATCATAAGCTATCTCGCCATCTTTTCCTGGGGCGTCCCACATTCCTTCTTTCTTTTGGCGACTGTCTCTTGCTTTCTTTACTAGCCTGGTTTCGTCCATCCTTGTATGTGGTCGTTCCATAGCTTTCGCCTGTCGATTATCCAAATCGTGATATTTGTGATGTTGCAGGTTTCTCGTATGTTTATGTTAGGTATTCTGTCTTTTCTTGTTTTTCCGAGTATTCTTCTCAGTGTCTTCATCTCTGCCACTTCAGTTTGTCTTTTCGTTGATGCGGTGTCCGGTCTAGTCTCGGCTGCGTAAGTGAGGATCGGCCTTATTACGCTCTTGTATATTCTCACTTTTGCATCTCTTTGTAAGTATGTGTTTGTTGTTCCAAATTAGATCGTTTATGCATCCAGAAACTCTGTTTGCTTTCATGTTTTGTTCATTTGTCTCTTTTTGTATTTGCCTATCACATGTTAATTTTACTCCTAAATAGCTAATCTCCATCACCTGCTCTACAATTTCGTCTTCGATCACCAATTTACATCTCACAGGATCCTTTGCGATCGTCATAGATTTCGTTTTTTGTGTAGATATTTCCATATTATGCTGTCTGCATGTTCTGTTGAATGTGTATAGGAGTCGTTGGAGGTCATTTTCGTTTTCTGCTATCAATATAGCGTCGTCTGCGTAACAGATGATATTAAATTCACCAGCACCCATTTTATATCCTTTCATGTTTTTACCGATTTTATTATTTCATCAATTACTATGTTGAAAAGCAAGGGACTTAGCGAATCTCTGTGTCTAATTCCTTTTTCAGCAGAGATTGCATGTGACATCTCCCCGTTGCTTTTTATTCGTATTTTGTTGTTTGTGTATATATTTTTTACAAGTTCTATAATGGAAGTTGGTATGTTTTTCTTGTTCAGTATTGATAGGATGTCTTGTAGTCGTATTCTGTCGAATGCTTTGTGTAGATCCACTAGGCATATGAATGCTGGTTTGTCATGCTCTATTGATTTTTCTATCACCTGTCGTACAATAAATATTGCATCAGTACACGATCTGCCAGTACGGAATCCGTGTTGCTCTTCTTGGAGTTCTCCATATTTGATGATTTTTTCGGCTAGGATTTTTGTGGTGAGTTTGAGGGTCACATTAAGTAGGTTGATTCCCCGATAGTTTTCTGTTGTTTTTTTTGTCGCCTTTCTTGAATATTGGTATTAGTATGCTCGTTTTCCATTCATCTGGAATATGTTTATTGTCAGTTATCTTATTTAGCAGTTTGCTTATTTGTTCGTGCAGTTTTGCTCCTCCATACTTTAGCAGCTCGTTACTGATTCCGTCTTCTCCAGTTGATTTCCTGTTTCTCAGTTTCTTTATAGCTTTATCTATCTCGTGTGGTGTGATGTCGACAGTTATATTATCTTCTACTATTGTCACTTGGTTTTGCGTATCTTCATTGCGGAAAAGGTGCGTGAAGTATTCTATCCATTGAGTTAGGGGTATTTTTTGTGTTTCAATGTATTCTTTTAGTTCCCTTCTTTGATTGCGAATCGTTTTCCATATTTGTTTTTGCAGGCCAAAGAAGTCGTGTTCCATTTCTTTTGAGAATTTTTCCCAATATTCTCTTTTGATTTTTCTTATTTCTTCATTAACCAAGTTTCGGGTTACTTTGTATTCTTGGTATACCTCCGGTGTTTTCATATCTCGGTATTTCCTGTATGCTTCTCTTTTCTCTTCTGCTAGGTGTTTGACTTCTTCGCAGAACCAAGGTGTTTTCTTTCTTTTGCATTGGTTTTTGTTTGTTAACACTTTTCTTTGACCGATCACCTCTTTCTATGTTTTGTTTGACTTTTTCCCATGCCGCGTTTACATCGTCTTCTTGCAGTATTTCGTTGAGCTGCACCTTTTCAGCAAGTCTTTTCTTGTGTAGTTCTCTGACACTTTCATCTCCGAGTGATTCAATGTTAAATTTTAGTTCATATTTTGGTTGTTCTTTAGCTTGACTTTGTAGGGATAGTCTTAGTTTTCCCAGAACCAGTTTATGATCACTTCCTATGTCGGTTGACGTCAGGCATGGAACATCTAGCACTTGGGCAGGTTGGATTATTCTATTAGTTATTATATAGTCTATTATACGTGTGTACCCTCTGATGTTTTCCCATGTGTATTTGTGCTGCATTTTGTGGTCAAAGAATGTGTTATTGATTCTCATTTCGTTTTGAGCGCAGAACGAGATCAAGCGTTTCCCGTTATCATTCTTGGTTTCTTCGTTGAATCGTTGTTTGACTCCTGGAATTATATCTTGGCCTGTTCGTGCATTTAAGTCCCTTATTATTATTATTATTTCTTCTTTATCTATACTGTCGATGGTTTCTTGTAGATCTTCGTAAAATCCATCCTTTTCATGTGAGGGTTTGCAGTCTTCCGGTGCATATGTTGATATTATGTTGATTTTCTTTTGGGCCTATAGTTTGACTAGTAGAATTCGTTGCGATATATAGCGACATTCTTCTATGCTGTTTTTGTATTTATCGTGTAGCAGGAGTCCAACTCCCTCTTTTGCTTTCTTTTCTATTCCCACTCCGCTATAAATGAGAATGTAGTTTTCGTATTGGATTATTCCTTTTCCCTACTTTTTTGTCTAGGACACCGCACACATGTCAATTTAGTGTCTTTCCAGTTCTATGGTGATTTCCTGATCACTTGTATTCCATGATCTAACATTCCAGGTTCCTATTCTTATCCTGCTTGATCGTTTCCATTTTTGCAATTTCCGTTGTCTCGCCGTTTCCGTCATCACTTTATCCATCCTTGTCCGAGGCTTATTGTTGGTTCTGTGAGCATATAATTTTTTACCTCAGGCAGGTTGCTAACCTTGCCCGTGAACCCTCCTCCTTTATCCGGGCTTGGGACCGGCAACAACTATAACTGAACTACTCGATCCATCCAGTCACAGCTGCAAGCGGAGGAGGCCTACATAAATAGGAGCCCCTCGTGCTAACGATTAAATTATGGGAACCGGGTTGGTTTTCTAATAATTAATTAATTATTGGTCTAAAATAAATTTTGGGATCGTAGTTTTCAGGAAAATTTAGCGTAGGTTTTATTGGAAAAACTAGAAGAAAAAAATAGTATGTAAGAATTAGAGAATATTTACAAGTACGTACATTTTCTGTGTAATTTTCCGTTTTAAACCCTTAAAATTATATATAGCATTACTTTTATTTAAATGATGTTCAATTCAATTCAAAATTTAAGAAATGTGATTTGGCCATCCACACTTTACTCTTTTAAAAATTATTTAAATGAAGAACGATATAAAAAATTAAAAAAGAATAAAATAAAACGAGGGTACGACAGATAAAAAAATTGTGCGAGTTATTTTATGAAAATTTTATCGTTAGGATGTTCTTTGCAATGTAACATGATTAGTTTCTCTTCGAAACTCATTTCCATCTAATTAAATAGTGAAATCAAACATTTGATAAATGAAATAAATTACCGAGAGCTTCCACTAGAAACGCTGCTTAAACCATACCAGATACGAAAATATGATACATATCGAATTTTGTAGAGAATTTGATTTCCTATAGAAATATCTCTGACATAATATTTCTATCTTCACTACTTTAGGAATTAAAGACATTCATAGTCGTGGATAACAATCAAAAAGTAAAAATCTGCAACTGTGAATTGCTCCACCGTCCATGGTTTTTAAGATAAAAATATACTGCCACGGACTTTTTAATAGAAATTAAATGCCCTACAAAATTTTTTCTTTTTCGCGGAGTTTGCAGCGAGAACATACTGATATCTATAACTCATCAAGTAATTGATTAATTTTGTTCTAATAAAAAGTTAGGAAATTATTTTGCTGAGTAGAACATTTATCCAAAGGATTTTATTTAATATTTCATTATTTAATACATAGTATGTTTCTATGTAATATGAGGAAAGTTAAAATTATATAATAAAATCTCGGGTATGAGGGTTGGGGTAATAAAACGACTGTTTACCACATCGACTAGTTTCGAACTAGTTTAATATCGTATTGACAAACATTGCTTCTGTATTTTTCACCATTCTACAAGTATCACCAGTTTCGGGAGTTAACGACACCTACATCTTACCGCGAGGTAAATTTCGTTTTTAGTGTTGCGTTTTTAGCATTTTTTGAATTTTGATTGTATCGACCTTTTTCTTTTTCATAAATATAGTCTTGAAGATGAACCCGTTCAGGGTTCGAAACTAGTCGATGTGGTAAACAGTCGTTTTATTACCCCAACCCTCATACCCGAGATTTTATTATATTCAGATCCGAGGGGAAGAAAACTTTTTATTCCAGTTAAAATTATATTTTTTTGCCCCTAATGGAAATAATCCTGTGGACGCCTATGATTCTACTACGCTCTGTCGATAAAATAATAAATTAGTAGTGCAGTATTGTTGACTCCTTTTTGAAGGAATATCATGTGAACATCTATTAAATTTAAAAATTTCATTCTAATCTTGATTAATTTTTCAATAAAATGAAATTATTGTAATAAAATTAACTTCTCACTCAAAATATCGAACCGCATTACAATTATAGTTTTTCTAATTATGCTATAATTTACAGTTACAAACACAATGAAAAGCGTCATTACGACTATAAGGAGATAAGGACGAGCTGCTCTTGTTTACCTTTTTACGCTATAGGAACGAATCGCATCATATTTTGATAAATACGATATAATTTATTTTTGATAAATACATCAAATTTTTTTTTATTACATCCTTCTACAATATAAATCAAAAATTAATGAGATAATTTTTATTATCAACAAAAATATTAAACAATCCATGCAGTCTTAGATAAAATCGCTAATATTTCCATATCTTGCTAATGTGGAACTTGAACTGTTTTACATATATACAAAACATATAAGACGTAATATTGTGATGGTCGCTGTTTCTCGGAAAAAAGTGTGGTAGAACTTTACTCACCTAATTCACACAACTCTCGTAACAAAAAACACGTACGGCTGAAAGTCTATACTTGTAGAGCCTTCATGGCTCACAGCTACCGTAGAAACGACTTTACCATCATTTTTGTTGCTTTTTATTCACTCATTGTTAAAAGAAACAAACCACCTTTTGTTTACCTTTTTACGCCATAGGAACGAATCGCATTCAAATAGTACATCAAATTTTATTTTTACATCCTTCTACAATATAAATCGAAAATTAATGAGATAATTTTTATTATTAATAAAAATATTAAACAATCCATGCAGTCTTAGATAAAATCGCTAATAGTTCCATATCTTGCTAATGTGGAACTTGAACTGTTTTACATATATACAAAACATATAAGACGTAATATTGTGATGGTCGCTGTTTCTCGGAAAAAAGTGTGGTAGAACTTTACTCACCTAATTCTAACACGTAACCAAAATCATGATCCGCCGAAAGGCTGCACATAGAGCCTAATGGCTCACAGCTTACCGTAGAAACGACTTTACCATCATTTTTGTTGCTTTTTATTCACTCATTGTTAAAAGAAACAAACCACCTTTTGTTTACCTTTTTACGCCATAGGAACGAATCGCATTCAAATACATCAAAATTTTTTTTATTACGTGCTTCTACAATATAAATCGAAAATTAATGAGATAATTTTTATTACCAATAAAAATATTAAACAATCCATGCAGTCTTAGATAAAATCGCTAATAGTGACATATCTTGCTAATGTGGTACTTGAACTGTTTCGCATATATACAAAACATATAAGACATAATATTGTGATGGTCGCTGATTCTCGGAAAAAAGTGTGGTAGAACTTTACTCACCAAATTCAGAAACTCTTGTAACAAAAAACTCGTACGGCAGAAGACTAACATGCTATAGAGCCTTCATGGCTCACAGATACCGTAGAAACGACTTTACCATCATTTTTGTTGCTTTTTATTCACTCCTCGTTAAAAGAAACAAACCACCTTTTGTTTACCTTTTTATGCCATAGGAACGAATCGCATTCAAATACATCAAAATTTTTTTTATTACTTCCTCCTACAATATAAATCGAAAATTAATGAGATAATTTTTATTATCAATAAAAATATTAAACAATCCATACATTCATAAATAGGAGATGTAGCTTGTGTACCGCTGTTTGGAGATCATCTTCCGTTTCTTGTAGCACTACTTGATCGTCAGCATAAAGCACTGTGGATATTTCTCTGTTGTTATTTATTTGGATGCCGTTTTTGTGTTCAGTTTTCCACCGTCGTATCATATCGTCCAAGTATATGTTGAAAATAGTTGGGGACAGACCACATCCTTGTCTAACACCCTGGTTAGTTGATATTTCTTCAGTAAGTCCCTCCTCAAGTTGGAGTATTACCGATGTTCCATTGTATAAGGCTTTAATGCTATTTATAAGATGTTGTGGGTACCCTCTTCTTGTCATAATGTTCCAAAGCTTTTGTCTGTTTACTTTTTCGAAGGCTTTTGTCAAAGTCCACAAAGGCTAAGTGTGTCTCTCTATTGTATTCTCGATGCTTTTCAATTATTTGTTGGAGTATAAAGATATTATCTATACATGAATGTCCAGTTCTAAAGCCTGACTGTTCTTCCAATATTGTCGCTTCCATTAATGGTTTGAGTCTGTTATTTATAATTGAAGAGTAGATCTTATAACCCGAGTTTACAATGCTTCTTTCTTTCTTCTTTCATGTGCCATATCCGGTCCCCCGGACGTTGGCGAACCTCATGACGACCATACAATGCTTATGCCTCTATAATTTTCGCAGTTAGTTCTGTTACCCTTCTTGAACAGGGATATTACCTTCGTTTTCAGCCATTCTCTCGGAATTGCAGCCTTTCTCCAACACATATTCATAAAATGTAGTAGTCGTAATGTCAAGAGGAGACCCGCATATTTAAACAATTCTGAATTTAAGCCATCCAAGCCTGTTGCTTTACGGTTCTTCAGTTTTTTGAGCACTTTTACTAGTTCATTATAATCGATGGAATCTACTTTGTCATTGTAGGGGAATCTTTCTTCTGCATTTTGTGCATGTGAATTCTGCCACAGACATTTGTAGTGTTCAATCCACTCTTCTTTATTTATGCAGTTAAGCCTTGCATTGTCTCGCTCGTTTTTATTTAACATTTTCATGACTTTATATGCGAATTCAATTCTTCCATATAGATCACTTTCAACCTTACTGATAAAGCTGTCCCACGATTTTTGATGTGCTTCTCTGCATAAGTCTTTAGCTTGGTTTCTAATAGTTTTGTACCTTGCCTTATTTTGTTCTGACGGATTAGAGAGCATTATCTGATATCTTTCATTTTTCTCTTTTACGGCTTCTGCAATTTCTGTATTCCATACTTTCATGCTGTATTTTCGTTTCTTATTCACTTTTGTGCCAAGAGCCTCCATTGCTGCCTGTCTTACTATATTTTTTAATTGCTCCATTCGCATTCAATGTCGTCGCTTGTGATGAATTTTTGTATAAGTTCTTGTACTCTATTCTGATATAGGTTTTGTATGCTCCAATCTTGTAACAGATTCGCCCTAAATGGAGTTGGCCCCAGCTGTACTTTTGAAGTTGTTATTTTCTTCCATTTTCTGTATAAGATTATGTTTGAGATAAATAGGTAGTGGTCTGAATATATATCATAACATCTATATATGTGTGTGTCTCTAACTTGTGTTGCCATTTTTCTGTTAACTGTTACATATTGGCAGCTCCCAGCAAACTATTCGAGAGTATTATTCACAATCGGATTTATAAACATGTAAAGCTTGCTTTGGATGTTAACCAGCATGGTTTCATACCCAGGAAATCAACCACAACCAACTTATTTCTATTCACCCAATATGTCTTTGAAAGTGTCGATTCGGGTTCTCAAGTTGACGTCATCTATACCGATTTTAAGAAGGCATTTGACCGGGTTGATCATGATATTCTCTTAGCCAAACTGCACAGATTTGGCTTACAGCCTATGCTGCCTCTTATTGCATCCTACCTAAAGGATAGAGCGTTTAGGGTTTCTATTGGGGGGCATCTATCTGACAATTTTGGAGTGAACTCCGGTGTACCGCAGGGTAGTAATCTGGGCCCCTTACTATTTCTATTACTTATAAATGACATTGGTCGCTGTTTTGAGTATTCTAATTATTTGCTGTTTGCGGACGATTTAAAGATATTTTTAAAAATTGATACTATCTGTGATTTCAACCTATTACAATCTGATGTCGATAGGGTATTCAATTGGAGTCTCAAAAACAAACTTGAATTTAGTGTGGCAAAATGTTCCGCTTTTACATTCTCAAGGTCTGTAACAATCAAACACAATTATATAATGAATGGATGCTCTCTGAATAGACCGGAGCTTGTTAGGGACTTGGGAGTTTGGTTTAATCCCAAATTAACGTTTCGTGACCATATAGCGCGTATTACAGTTAAGGCCAGGAGATTGTTGGGGTTTGTTATTAGAAATACAAAGGTATTTAAGAGGCCTGGACTAGTTTTGAACTTGTTCAACAGTATTGTACGTCCTCAGCTTGAGTACTGCAGTGTTATCTCGAATTCTTCGTTTGCGGTTGACAGAATTGGCATTGAGCGCGTACAAAATAGAGCGTTAAGATGCATGCACTACATTGAAACTGGTATTTACCCTGGCTATGATGTGAGGACTAATTCTCTAAGGCTCAAATATGATGTATTGGATTTGAACACTCGGAGGGACTTTGCATCAGCTGTGTTTTAGGCTTCTATACAAAGTATAACAAGAAGCCTTATGATCTGGCTCCGTGTCTGTCCGTCCGTCTGTCCGTCCGTCCTCATAATTCAAAATCATACAGAGCGTTTCAAATCGTGTTGGAAATACTCTGTGTGCATAGAGGTCTAAGAACTGGGTAGCCAGTGCGCTACTTTTAGGCTTCTATACAAAGTATAACAAGAAGCCTTATTTAGGCTTCTATACAAGGTATAGAAAGAAGCCTTATGGTCTGGCTTCGTGTCCGTCCGCATGTTTCAGAGCCAATCATAACGTTGATCAACTGATACGTTGTTATATTTTAAATACTTCGTCTATATAGTATTGCGTTAATCTGTTAATCCGTTGCTTCGATTCGCTAATGCAATTTATAAATACGCAAATGTTCGAAAGAAATTTACTAAGTTAAAGATATTTTCGAAGAGGTCTCCTATATAAACTACTTGTTTTACTTTGATGTGAAAAAATAATTTTTTATTGATGTGGTTAGTGAAGTTAAGTTATAAATAAAAGAGAAAGGAGAGGATTAGTCCACCTCAAAAAAAGGACCATACATTACAGAGAAGTAAAATTTCTAATAGAATGGAAAAGTTTGATTGTTATTACTTATATAGTAAATGATAATTACCAATCGCAAAAAATTTAATTGGTGCAGATTATCTGATTATGTGGTGTTACATTATATGGCGATCAAAAATAACCAGATAATAACAACTTTCCACACCAGAAAGGTAGCTGTATAGAAGCCTAAGAACTGCCGCTAAAGCGAGTTCCACCTTGTTTATTTAAAATTTTAGAAGGATATATAGATTGCCCAGACGCTCTGAAAATGATTAGCATAAGAGTACCACGGTCACCCGACGCCCGGAGTCGGACCACGCTGCATGTCCCTTTTGCTAGGACAGTATATATGAACCATGCTCCGCTGTACTCAGCCTCCTCCAGTTTGAACCAACTTTTTCTATTTGCGGGTGCTGACTTTGGCATTGGACTCCTGGAATTCTACTCCCGTAGTAGGGAGTACTATCGCTTGACGAGGATGTAACTCGGTATCGTTTGTATTGACCTTTATTGACCTTCATGCTTGGTGTGTTTGGCCCCTTGCTTTTTGTGCTTACTTTTGCGTTTTGCGCGGGGTTGCGATGAATTTTATATTTTATATGGTGTAGTTAAATAATCTGTATGTAATTAGGCTTTAGCCTGTATACAGTGTGTAATTGATTATTTGTAAAATAAAATAAAATAAAAATAATCGATTATTGATCTAGAACCGCGGGCTGCCCAGGTGAACTTGTTTATGTCTTTCTTTCTGAAGAAGGAGTTTGTCACTTTTAGATCGTTGAAAGTAGCAAATGATCTAAGTCGTTCGCCGTTGCTGTTCAGAACGTCCTCTCCAAATGTTCCAACCACATTGGGTATAGGGAAGTTTCCGATACTAGCATTAAAATCGCCCGCTAAAATTACTTCTTAAATTACTTTTTAAAAGTTCATATTGTTATAATGCTGTTCATAATACGTACTTATAACGTTGTGTTATTCATAAGGACTTTGTAGGTTAGCTGGTTGAAAGGCAGCGTGCGAAGGTAGGGGTCCAGCGATCAAATCCCAGTTTCGCGATTTTTATTTTTAAATAATTACTTTTTTTTAATTTATACATCATTCGAAGAAATGAATCGAAATTATGAAAATTACTATTTGTATAACAATAATCATTTTTTCAATTAAAAAAATGGACAATTTCGTATTTTCATTTCATTACTATTGATAATTAACTATAATATTTAATTTCTGAAATTAATGTGTTTGTTTACACCATTCTTAAAGTGCACAATTAAAAACGTAAAAAATGGAAAAACTAGCTCTGGCTGTGAAGATAATTTTTCACCAAATATTGTTAAAAATCTTATGTCATAACGTTTCTTAAATTTTTGCAATTTATCATGAAAACTATTGATTTAGTCTTAGATAAAATCGCTAATAGTTCCATATCTTGCTAATGTGGAACTTGAACAACTGTTTTACATATATACAAAACATATAAGACATAATATTGTGATGGTCGCTGTTTCTCGGAAAAAAGTGTGGTAGAACTTTACTCACCTAATTCATACATCTCTCGTAACAAAAACCACGAACGGCAGAAAGACTATGCTAGAGCCTTCATGGCTCACAGCTTACCGTAGAAACGACTTTACCATCATTTTTGTTGCTTTTTATTCACTCCTTGTTAAAAGAAACAAACCACGTTTTGTTTACCTTTTTACGCCATAGAAACGAATCGCATTGAAATACATCAAAATTTTTTTTTACATCCTTCTACAATATAAATCGAAAATTAATGACATAATTTTTATTATTAATAAAAATATTAAACAATCCATGCAGTCTTACAAGGGGAACCCGATCACTGTCAATAGCGGATTTTATCAATTTTCATTATACGAAGCAGTTTATAATTAGTACTGTAAGGGGTCCAAATTATAGCGTCCACATTAGAGCCATTTCGGATAAATTAATTTTTAAAAGTTCATATTGTTATGATGCTGTTCATAATACGTACTTATAACGTTGTGTTATTCATAAGGACTTTGTAGGTTAGCTGGTTGTAAGGCAGCGTGCGAAGGCAGGGGTCCAGCGATCAAATCCCAGTTTCGCGATTTTTTTTAAATAATTACTTTTTTTTAATTTATACATCATTCGAAGAAATGTATCGACATTATGAAAATTACTATTTGTATAACAATAATCATTTTTTCAATTAAAAATATGGACAATTTCGTATTTTCATTTCATTACTATTGATAAATTAACTATAATATTTATATATATACATATATTTATATTTGCGGAATGATTTACAGCTGTCGCCGTTTATCCGCTCCCAGTCTCCATGCAGCTCGATCTTGGCAAGCGTCTTCTTCCAGATTTCTGGATCGACTGGTCTTCCTCCTGTTACGGGCATGAGGGGTCGTTGGCCGTATTTTTGTCGATACAACACTTACCTTTAGTCATAATCTAACTGTGATCTCGGTTTTGAGAGAGAACCGAGTGAGTTTTTTACGTCTCTCAATGACATATTGTCATTCCCCGGGGTACAACCTTTGGGGGTGTGAGTTTGTTAGCTGGCTGTCCACGACGCGTTTTTTCCATCCATACGCGAGGACGGGCTATCGCTCATGTCATTGAGGCGGTGACGCATTGGCCATATCAGTCGTCTATCCTTCCCATAACCTAATAATTCCACAATTCCAATTACCTTTATCTTCCTCTCAAATTTCCTTCCCTCTTTTTTCACATTGGGCTCCCAATTATTTTCATCCTGGGTGGTTTAAGGGTTTTTATTTTTATTCCTTGGTTTTAAAATCATAATTAGTACATACCACCTAGTTACTAATTATTCCATCGGAATTTATTCCAACGTTTCAGGAAGAATTTGTTTAGAGTCTTGGTAGGACGATCTGTTGATCAAGTATTTTTTGGTCAAGTTATTAATTATTTTGTTACTAGATGATAGCCCGTCCGAGGACGGGTAGCTAGAAGGACGGGCAGGCAGCCAAGGTCATATGGCTTTTGGATTGCACTGAGAGCTTTCCTTAATCTTCATTCAACTTAAGTTACCTTGGGTAGCTGCCCGTCCTTCTAGCTACCCGTCCTAGGACGGGCTATCATCTAGTCTTCTAATGTTTCACGTTGTTGACGTGTCGCATGGGATAGAGCGTTAGCAGCTTGCCGCGCTTGAGTTTCTTCTAATGTTTCACGTTGTTGACGTATCGCATGGGACCGAGCGTCAGCAGCTTGCCGCGCTTGAGTTTGTTCCAAAGTTTCACGTTGTCGACGTATCGCATGAGATCGAGCGTCAGCTTGTCGCTGTGATCGAAGCTGTTCTTCTGTGTTATTAACTCTTGTACGTGCTTTTCTCTCACGATTCAATCGCCGTCGCTTTGCAGCAGGATTTTCAAAATTTTCATTATCCATTATGGAAGTTCACATAATGCTTTTTTGGAAATAGCTGTCCTATATAGACAAAATGATACGATGATACGTTGATCCGATGATACGTTGATACGATGATACGTTGATACGATGATACGTTCATCCGATGATACGTTGATCCGATGATACGTATTATCCGTTATGCGTTCGGTTCGGTTCGGTTTGCTTCGGATATTTCCGTGGTACAGACAGAAGGAAGGAAGGAAGGAAGGACTTGGCCTTTTATAATAAGAGATTTTCAAAATACCAATTCCTATGTGTTGAGAACTATGAATGTCTCATACTGGAAAAGTAGAATTAGTTCGGGGAAATATTTTTTTGTTCGACTATTCTCGAATGGATCCTATGTGGCCCATTCCCTGGTTGATTATCTAGACGCATTTGATCTTGATGTCGTTGCAGGTCCAATGTGAGCTGTACATTTTGTATTCAATGATTTTTTTAATTGAGGCAAAATCATTTATACGGTTTTATAAGAAAGGAGACCCTGAACATTGCGCAAATTACAGAGGGGTCACTTTGCTTAATACGACATACAAGGTGTTATCGACAACGATCCACAGAAGATTGAAAGAGTTTACAAGAAACAAAATTGGAAAATATCAGTTTGGGTTTATCGGTGGGAGCGATACATGTTCTTAAACAAGTAATGGAGAAATCCACTGAATATAATATGGATTTATACATGCTGTTTGTGGACTTTAGACAGGCCTTCGATAAGGTAAATAGAAACGAGTTATTCAGAGCGATGAAGAAAATGAATATTCCAACAAAGATCGTAAGATTGATAAAGGTGACACTCGAGCATACAACGGCACGTGTAAGAACAGCATCTGGTAAAACAGACAACTTCGAGGTGAACAACGGAGTTAGAGTTAGTTAGGCAGAGTTCAATGTGGTTTTGGAGAAGGTGATTAGGGGAATGAATACAGAAGGAACAATAGCAACAAGAGAAGAGCATGTGATAGCGTACGCAGACGACGCGCTCATAATGACCAGAACACGCAGAAAACTAGTGGAACTGTTCAAAGATATGGAAAAAAGAGCGAAAAAGATGGGACTACTGGTAAATTACAACAAGACCAAATATAATATGAAGTGTGATAGGAAAACGTCACATATTATAAGCGCACAATGAAACCATAGAAGAAATAGAACACTATAACTACCTAGGAATACATGTAGACAGAAACAACAACCGAGTATATGAAATTAAAAAAAAGGATACAAATAGGCAACAGAGCATATTATGCAAATAAGATCTTGCTGAAGAACAAGAATCTGAAAAAGGAAACAAAGATGAAAATATACAAAACAATAATAAGACCAGTCGTAATGTATGCAGCGGAAACACTATGCCTATCCAAATCAGATGAGAGACTACTGAGAGTATTTGAAAGAAAGGTGTTCCGAACCATTTTGGGGCCAAGAAGAACTGAAGATGGCGAGTTTAGACTATGGAAGAACTGTGAATTGGAGGAAAATTTCGAAAATGAAGATATAGTGAAGTTCACTAAGTCACAGAGGATTAGATGGCTGGGCCATATCATGCGGGAAGACGACAATTTGATAGCAAAAAGAATAACGTTATGGACATCAAATGAAGATAGAGCAAGAGGAAGGCCCAGGGCAAGATGGTGGGACCAGGTGACGAGAGACCTGAGACTGATGGAAGTTAACGACTGGGAATCAAAGATACAAGACCGAAAAAGTTGGAGAAAGATCGTCGCAGAGGCAGCTACTACGCATCCAAAGATGTAGGGGCGAAGTATAACGTGATCTAGGAAGGAAACAGTGGTTGCAATCAATGAAATATGTTATACGGGGACTAATCCACCCCTTCAGAAGGATTTGTAAATCCCGGGATCCGGGATAGCTATATTCACCTTGAATGTAAAAGCTCAATAATAATAATAATGAGCTTCTATTATTTTAGTTTGAGCCTCAAAAATCGCGGAGTAAATCGAAAAATCTTGAGGAGGGCGGCTGTAAATATTGGGCGAAATTGGTGTCAAATGTTAGAGAATCGTATGAGCCTCAAGCTTTGATTATTTTTATTTGAGCATCAAAGGTCGCAGAGTTATTCGCGAAATCCTCGGGAGAAGGCTGGAGACATCTTTTTCTATTTTCTTTCCCATTTTGAATTTGTGCATTTGATGTCAATCGATAAAGCTTCTTTTAATATTCAATGAGCTTCAATAATTATAATTTTAATTTAATTTTTTACAAAGTTATCGATATTTGAAATTTTCGAGCAAACTTTAATTTTGCCAATAATTTTGAGTACCCCTGCACCCCAGCCCCAAGAGAAGCCCGGACAAAAGTCCGCCCAAGGAGGTGGAAACTCAGAGGAAAAGGTTGGCTTTATCGATCCTCACAGAAATAGAAAGATGAGGAGGACAAACGCCAAGATAAGGGCGGATAAGAAAAGGAAGTCCAAGGAGATCTAGCAGGTCAAATGGGAAAACTCACCGGCGATATTAATCAAATCATCCCAGATGATGACATAGAAGGACGTCTTCCCCAAAGACTGTCTTTGTGTTTGTTTGTCTTCAAGACTGTTTGTCTTCACAAGATAAGTTCAAAGACTGCCCCTCAAAGAAGACAATATACATAAATTAGTCACAAGGACTAGGAAAAGTGACGTCCTGATAGAGCCCGAAAAGGAGGCGGGGACGAGAAAATAGCACACCTCCAAGACAAGATTAAAGGTAAAATTACAGAGCGGCACCTAGAGAACGAGGAAGTTTGTCAAGAACATCTTCAATTCGGCCAAATATGGAGTTGCATCTTACTACTTTACTACTATCTCACTGTTACCCATCCATAGGTATTCCACCCATTATCAAATCAACCAGCGAAAACTAACAACCATATAAATTATTTTAGAATAGTATGTAGGTAAAAAAGGAATTTTAACGATGGCTAATAGGTAATCCCCAAGTTTAGGGTGTTACAAAAAAGCGTCTCACTGTTAGCCATTCTCCTACGTACTTTAAAGCTTAATATGCAAGTCGAAAATAATTTTTTTTTTAGAAATTTTGTATAAATACATTTTTTAATTTAATAACATTGTTGAATAACATTGGTGCCAATCGATAGAAAATCGTTTGACCTCAAATAAGCTTAAGTCTTTTAAGCTTTAAAGATTTTTAATAAAACTTCAATTCTTTAGAACAATTTTGGGAAGAGCTGTAGAAATTCATCTTTTTTGTAGAAGTGATTTTTTTAATAAAATTATTACCAATCGATCGAGAGTCGTTTGAGCTCCAATGAGTTTCAACTTCCATCGTTTGAACCCTAAAGATAAGAAAAGAAAAGAAATGAAAAAATAAAAATAAAGAACGATGGAAATCAAAGTTCATTGGAGCTCAAATGATTAGGTGGATTATTATTAATTTTATTAAAAAAGTCACTTCTTAAAAAAAAGCATTTCTACAGTTTCTCCCAAAATTGTTCTAAAGAATTGAATTTTTATTAAAAACTTTTGAAGCTCAAACGACGGGAATTGAATCTCATTGGAGTTCAAACGATTTTTTTATACAACAATTTGCGATGGGGGTGCCGTTTCTACAGCCCCCCCCCCCCAAAGTTTTCGCGAAAAACTTCGCTATGAGTGTGGTTCAAACGATTTGAATGGAAGCTCATTGAAGCTCAAACAAAGAAGCTCAAATGTTGGATATTAATTTCATTAAAAAATTCTCGATAAGGCGGGTGAGGTGGATGTGAAATGTACCTATATTTTTGAGTAGTTCTTCTTCTTTTCAGCCTTTGTCAATCCACTGCTGGATGTAGGCCTCCTTCAATTTCTTCCACGCTTCACGATCCTGGGCTCGATTTTGCCAATTTCTTCCAGCTGTTTCGATAATATCGTCAGTCCAGCGTTTTGGTGGACGACCGACGGACCTTTTGGTTGTTCTCGGTCTCCATGATAAAACTCTCTTTGCCCATCTATCAGAAGCCTGTCTAGCAACATGCCCCGCCCATCCCCATTTCAATTCCGCCACCCTTTCCATAACGTCCTTAACTTTGGTTCTGTCTCTAATGCTGTCATTTCTCTGTCTGTCTCGCAACCGAATACCCAGCATCAGACGTTCCATGGCGCGTTGAGTAGTTCTTAGTTTATTAGCACTTTTGATGGTCATTGTTGTAGACTCTAGTCCGTAGGTCATGACTGGTAGTATGCATTTGTCAAAGACCTCCCGTTTTAGGCAGTTTGGTATATCTGCCTTCAGAATTTGGGCCACCCTGCTGAACGCCGCCCATGCTAAACGGGTCCTACGATTTATCTCCGTGGTCTGATTTTGCTTGCCTAATTTGATAGTATGACCAAGGTATACGTACTCGTCTACTCTCTCTATCAATCTTCCGTCTATGTATATATTTGAGGTGCCGTCGCTGGTCATAATCTTTGTTTTTTTGGTGTTCATTTTTAATCCCACCTTCAACGATTGAGAGTTCAACTCGGTAAGCATTTTTTGGATCTCTGTAATATCTATACTAAAGAGCACAACGTCGTCTGCGAATCGCAAGTGATTTAATTTAATTCCATCCACGTTCACACCGAATTCTTCCCATTCCAGTGACTTAAATATATCTTCCATCGTCAGAGTGAATAGTTTGGGAGATATCGTATCGCCTTGTCTTACACCTCGCTCCACTTTTATTTTATTCGTTGCGAGGTTACCGTCAATTTTAATTGTCATTGTGGCATGGTGGTATATATTTTTTATAACAATGGAGTATCTGGAATCAATTCTTGCGTTGTCCATCGCTGTCAATATAGCGCCCATTTCAATCGAGTCGAACGCTTTCTCGTAGTCAACGAAGGCCATATGCAGATTTACATTATACTCTGAGCACTTCTCGATAAGTGTTCTAATGGTTTGTAGGTGTTCTGTCGTACTATACCCCTTTCTAAATCCAGCCTGCTCTGGTGGTTGGTAAAAATCCAGTTTATTGGTTAGACGATTTGTAATTATCTTAGTGAACAGTTTGTATAAGTGGGACAACAGACTGATAGGCCTATAATTATTGATATCGTGTTTATCTCCTTTCTTGAACAGTAGAATTACCTGTGCATTCTGCCAGGTAGTAGGTATACTTCCCTCTTGCAGGCACTTATTTAGCAGAGTAGCAACACCCTCGAGAAGAGATCTACCACCACACGAAATCATTTCTTTTGTTATTTCATCTTCGCCAGGCGACCTTCCATTTTTCATTTGTGATAAGGCCATTTCGACTTCCGCCACGTTGATATCTGGAATCTCTTCAGAATTTACATTTGTAATGTTTTGGCGAGCTTCGACGCATGTGGAATTTAAATCTCGGCATGTACTCTTATATAAGCTTGTGTAGAACGCTTCTATGGCCGCCACTATTTCCGAGTTTGTTGTTACCAAATTTTTATTTACATCCCTAATTTTATGGATTTTATTTACTCCATTTGATAATTTTGATCTCAGTATTCTCATATTCATGTTATCTTGTATTGTTTCTTTAATAATTTTGGTTTTATAGCATCTGAGATCTTTTCTTGTAGCTGTTCTTATTTCTTTATTTATAATTTGGTATTCTTGCGAGTCTCTGTCGAGATTTCGTCTTCTTTCCATGAGCTTGAGGGTATCTACGCTCAATTTAGCATCTCTTGGTCGCCTCCGATTTCGCATACTGATCTTTTTACACATGTATGAATGCCCTGTGTGATGTGTTGCGCCAACTCCTCTATCCCGAGTGTGGAGTCTCTGTTCATCGTTTCAAGCTTTTTCTTCAGATATCGTTGGTATTCTTCCTTGTTTTGAAGTATTGTTTCCGTCTTCACTGACATTTTCCTTGTGACCATTTTTGTTCTCTCCATTTTAAAGTTCATTTCAGCTCTTGCTCTGACCAGTCTGTGGTCACTCCCCGTGCTGAATTTATTTAGTACTGAAACGTCTGTAATGATGTGTTTCTTGTTCGACAGTATATAATCGATCTCATTTTTTGTGGTTCCATCAGGACTCCGCCAAGTGTATTTCCTTTGTGTCTGTTTCTTAAAAAAGGTGTTCAATGCATACAGGTTGTTACGATGCAAAAAATCCACGAGCATGTCTCCTCTATTATTTCTGATTCTTAGTCCGAAGTTTCCGATGTATTCTCCGTCCGCGTCATCTTTCTTACCGATTTTGGCATTAAAGTCACCCAGAATAAAGGTATATTGTGTGGCTGTGGTTTGCATGATTGTAGGTAAAATAGTCTAAATCAAAATAGTCTACGGTAAATTGGTCTAGGTAAAAAAGTCTATGGAAAAAAAGTCTACGGGTAAAAAAGTCTAGGTAAAATGGCCTAGGTAAAATGGTCTAGGTAAAAAAGTCTATGGAAAAATGGCCTACGGCAAAATTCAAGGAAAGATTCCGGTGAGAATGGGCAAAATAATATTTAGCCGGTTATTCGCATATTTTACCCAAAATCTAGTGATATGATGCATATTTTCGCTATATATTTACAATATTTAATGTTTACCATGGACATGTGTACCATGCAGGCCCGGCAAGAGGGGGGGGGGTAGATAGTGATTACCACCGGGCCCGGAGTTTCTGAGGAGGCCAGAGTTTCTGAGAACGCCCGGATTTCAACTGAAATCCTGAAATCTGGGAAAAGTTACAACAAACATGCATCTACCCCCGGGCCCCGATTTTCTCTCGACGGCCCTCTTACCATGTATTGCAAAAACTCCTTTATAATTTAATGAATTTAAATTTAACGATTTCTAAAGAAAGATTTGGATTTGGACTTGGAAATTTTTCCAAGTCTAAAACTCTATTACTCTCCAGAATCAAGGTCTGGATTCTCGCTTGTATTTTCGTGTCAGAATGATATCACTGCATCATCATTATATGATGTGTATATTATAGTATTATAGTATGTAAGCGGTGTAATCGCAACTTTTTATTAAAAAGTTATCCAAGGAATCTTTCCTTGAATTTTGCCGTAGACCATTTTACCTATACTTTTTTACCTAGACCATTTTACCTAGACTATTTTACCTAGACTTTATTACCCGTAGACTTTTTTTCCGTAGACCTTTTTACCTGGACCAATTTACCGTAGACTATTTTGATTTAGACTATTCTACCGATTACCGGTTTGCATAGCTGTCTCAATATCTTCAAAAAACAATTCCATTTCGTCGTCAGTGATGTGTGCGGATGTTGGAACGTAGGCCTGAATGTAGGTTGAGTAACATTTGAGTAGTAATTATCATCAATTTTTGCATCTTCGATGTTAGGGATTAAGGAACTTACCGGTGGTGTATTGGTTGGAATATAATCAATTTTGTATTTTGTAGCTTGATTTTTCATGACAGAGGAGACGAGAAACTGCAGGTCACGGAAGACTCTGTTAGATTATTGTGTCCAAGTTGCATTTTCTTTGCATTTCTTTGACAATTTTACAGATCGCCTTTCCAA
Source organism: Podabrus alpinus (assembly GCA_932274525.1). Lineage (NCBI taxonomy): Eukaryota > Metazoa > Arthropoda > Insecta > Coleoptera > Cantharidae > Podabrus > Podabrus alpinus. The sequence continues at coordinate 87,304,056 of OW026455.1, read as the reverse complement.
CCTTTAATATCAATCATTAATTCTTAAAAATTATTTTATAATGAATAAGTGTACAATGTGCAGGACCGGCTTTGAGGTCAAGTTGATACATTTAGCTATATCTACTATTCCATCTATGCATGGTTCTATGTTCTATGAGATACTTCACTGTTCACTTCTGTGACTGAATTTATTGTAGTGAACCGGACAACAATTAATTGTAGAGATTTTGGTTCGAAACAATTTCGGAAAAAAGAAAAATTGTAATTGAAAATTAAATTTTTTTTAATTACGTGCAAATGTGGTTTGGTAAGTGAATTCAATTTGTCAAAGCAGCGACGCATATTTCAACACTGCGTTATTCTATAATGACATTCCTGTTACCAACTATGAAATGTCCATTGTCTGTTAATGCGCAAGGGATTAGTAATTGTTTGTATATTGTCAATTTGCATTTAATCAATTTCTGGTAAATTTTTAAATGAATTTGAGAAAAGGCGTTGTTAAAGAAACTGATTTGATGAGATACTAAAAAAAAATAGTTAATGTATTTTGTATGCATAATTAGAAACGACATAGCAAATACATTATAAATTTAGGGGTGGATAGTAAAATTATTACATTTACTTACCCGCATAATTTTGACGCATAAATGTATTGGTTGTAAACTACGATACCGTTTAACATAAAATTCATTTAGTTTACACAATGTATGTATTAAGAGTTTTGCATCATAAATTTTACGATGATTGAAGTTTCAACTATATTTTGGACCTAAATCCACTTAGCAAGTGGGTTTTCTTTATGATGGAGCTTTACTATCTATAACCATAAAATATTTAAAAAGGCATTTAAATAGAACTTTTTAATTTTATCGTTAACATCAGATACTTTTATGTCACTACAGATTTAACGACCCCGAGATATACGTTTACGTAAAATTGTGTCAGCTACACTCAAAGAAAATAATAGGTAAAATCAACTAAAAAGAGCATATGAAACGGCGTCTATCTAGTTTCATGGTTAAATCAACCACAAAAGAATAGTTAAACCATTTTTGTTACCATACAATTTTAATTGTTATTTTGAACTAAGAAATAGTTAGCAAACAATTTTTTAAGTTAAGTAACCATTTTTTTAGGTCTACGACAACTTTATTTGTTCATATAAACAAATAGTAGTTGAGTAATCATAATAATTGTAGAACAACAAATTAAATTGTATTTTAACAATTTTTTTGTATACTACCATTCTTTGTTTCGTTTACAATTAAATAGTATCATGACAAAAATTAAATAGTATTTTAACTACTTTTTTGTATACTAACCATTCTTTGCTTGGTCTACAATTAAATAATATCATGACTTCCTTTTTGCTTTGATAACCACGTTTTGTTTGGAATACCTACCAATTTACTTATTTTATTTATAAGTAAGCAAAATTATCAGAATAATTTATTATAATAATAAATTTACAGCTGGTGCTATATCCATTGATTAATAAAATTCGTTCATACCATACATCGCCAATTGAAAATAAAATACAGATTTTAAATTGAACATTGTTTATTATATTGTAATATATAAAATATTATATTATGTACAGGGTGGATCTTACCGGGTGATCTATAAGAACTTATCAACTATAAATAAACTAAACTAAATATAATGTATTATACAAGATTAAATAAATTAAACCTATGAATCTATAATAATTATTATAATTATGTTCATAGAAAAATCAAAACTTATTGCTATAAAAGGGTTTATTTAGTTAATTACAAAAAGGTAATTTCAAATAATAACTAAGAGAAATTTATTAATTAGGTACTATAGGCAGAAAATTATATAAATATAGATATAACTATATGTAAAATTTACAAATTACAAAGCTAATAATAATATACATCTATCCAATAAAACTAATTAATAATATTTTGGTCTTACATAAGCAATACCATTAGGTGATTTATACACATGAATTGGGGTAGAAATTCATGAAACTGCGTAGAAAATATGTAAAAATTGTTAGTTTTATTTAAAACTTTAAAAGATTGAAAATGATTATTTATTTTGCTGATTTTATGTTCAACACATATTAAATAACAATCCTTAACATTTTCTATGCTTTCACAAGCTATATGCACAATTTCATACAATTTCAAAGATTTTGAAAATAAAAAAAAGTTTCTTTATATTAGGTATTCTTACACTTACTATAAAAGTAAGCTTGTTACTGAAGTAGTATAATAATAAATTATGTTAATTTTAAACGAAGGGTTTTAGGTCTATCTTTTAGTTTTTTAAAATATAGCATACGTTATTCGCTATTCCTAAATTCCTAGACATAAAATCGAGAAAGTTTTTATGAAATTATTGTACGGAAAAAGATGTACTTCAAGAGACCTACTTACATTTTAGCAGATCAAATAAATGTTCAAAACCCCAACTACCTGGTAAATTTCTGAGATCTATATCTTCGCCATTAACAAATGTGTTGTCTGAAACGTCCGGCTGTATTAAGGCATTTACAAACAAATCTGTACTATATTCTAAATTTTCTTTATCCATCGCTATGTAAGTAGGTGCCTAACTAATTAATTTAGAATGAAAATTACGTACAGCTTCACGTCAAGTGGAAAAAAAGTATTTGCACACACCAATCACTTTTCACTATTTCACGTTCACTTTTAGATCCAGGTAATCCTGGCCCTTACGGATGCTTGATATAAACCACGATATAAACTGAGATACCGTAGATTCTGGGTCCTTATATACAACTTAAAACTAATAAAATTTACAGTAAATTTGCAAATATTTCCCAAGTTTAGAATTTTTCCAAAACCATGGGAGGCCCTTTGTCTGAGATTAACATTGTCTATTTTTGAAACCAAATGTCTTCTTAGATAGTACAACAAAATAAGCCGACAAAGAGAACATCCGGCATCTTGCAACTGAAAGATATTTTTAATTTCAACCGGCAAAGTACCTGATGACAATTGACACTGGGATTTTAGTTTATTGCTTAATCTATGTAAATCCTAAAATTATAAAATTGCCTACACAACTATCAAACGTGAGAAACAAATTTAACGAAAATATTTTTACACGCCACAAACAAAATGTTAAGTATTTTCACACATTTGGTACGAATACATATAGTAGCACTTATTCGTATCACTAGGTGAAAATAACTGAAAAATACAAGTGCATTATTCAGCGCAGGGTACATACATATGGTCCTGGGGTTTTAAGAAAAAATAGTATCATCAACCCATAAAGGTCGGTAGCAGAACAATCTTATGTTTACATAAACATAACAACGAGTTAATTTTGCAATAATATTTGTTTATATAACAATTATAATGGTAAGCAAACTATTGCCGTGTTAGATTTAACCATTTCATAATAGTTAAATGTAAAATTGAACGCATTGGTAGTTTGATTTTAAAAAATTTAACAAATCAATAGTTAGATGACAAAATAATAGTCAAATGTACCTATTTTTAAAGTAGATTTTCATTTTGTTGTGCAACAATTTTATAGTAGTTGTAATAACAATCCACTTTGGTTTGAATATACTATTAATGTAGTTTGATTTTACAAAATTGACTAGATTGTTGACTAAACATTTATTTTAGTTGAATTAACCTATACTATTTCTTTGAGTGTACCTTTTTCCTGTTTACGAGATCAAATTTGGCAATAACTTAACCCCGGAGGTGGTAACCCGGAATATTGGCATGCTTCTCGCTTCCGTTAATTTTTGATGTAGTTAAGATCAATTTATCAGAAACATTTCCAGAGGAAAGTCCTACATGCCATACCTATTGTTTGTAGGTTTCGTATTTTCTCTTTTAGCTTGTTTATTTCCAAATAAAATTTTTTACAACATTCACAAATAAAAGTTCCTATATATTGAGTTAATGCATAAGTTCGTAGGGGTTTTTTTTAAATTTAAAATTTAATTTTTTAAATTTAAAAAATACATAAACTAATCAATAATATATTCGCCTGCATTGTTTATGATCCACTCCCAACTTTCTGGCAGTTTTTCGATTCCAAGCCTGAAGAAATCCGGTGGTGCAGGTGAAGAAGTCGTCGAGCCAGTTTTGAAGAACAACGTCGTTATTAAATGAGATTCCGCGGAGATTGTTGAATAGAGAGCGGAAAAGATGAAAATCTGATGGAACAAGATCAGGAGAATAGGGCGGATGTCAACAAAAGAAATGTGCGGGAAGACATTGGTATCAAGCGGCCCAAGACAGGCTGAAATGGAGAGACCTGGGTTCAGGATTTGAATAAAACGTGCTGATGAAGTAAAAGGAGATACCACTATATTTTATTGCAATTACACTTGTATCACATACCACTATACTGCCACCACTAGTTAAAAGGCGGTAACTGCATTTATGTAGGTCATCAGTTCGTAGCAAATGACGAAATACATTAAGCGAATGTGCTGCGAACAAATCTATAATCCAACTTTTTGATACGTTCCAATAACTTGGTATGTAATCTAATTTTGTGTGGATTTTTTCTCAGAAATATACACGGAGTTTGTGCCGAGAATGGTCGAGGCTTAATCAGCAATGGGCGGGGTTTAGGAAGTAAAAGGCGGGGCTTAGGCCGCAATGAGCAGGGCGGAAGCCTTAAACGGCGTGGCTTAGGAAGCAAAGGGTGGGGTTTAGGCAGAAATGGGCTTTAATAGGCGGGGATTATGTAGCAATGGGAGGGGCTCTAAACGAGCCTAATCATCAAAACGATGACGTAGTGTGGTTACCGCTATTTTTATTTCAATGATTTTAAGCATTTCCTACGGCTTTCAAACTTCGTGGAGACGCATAATAGTCCTACAGATCAAAAATCTCAAACATAAAATATCAAAAAAAAGTAGTTACCGCTCTTTTATTACTGTTATTATAATTTTTATTAATTATTAACTAATGCAGGGAGTAGACGAAGTTTGGACCTAGAATGGGCGGGGCTTAAGCGGCAATGGGTGGGGTTTAGTTAAGAATGGGCATAACTTAGACATCAGTGGGCGGGGCCTATGCACAAATCGGCGGGGCCTTGTCATGATGTTTCGATGGTGAAGCTCATTTCATGTGTAGTTACCGCTATTATAATTTAATAATTTTAAGCATTTTCAACTTCGTGGAAAAACGCACAATACTCCTACATGCCCAAAAATACTAAAAAAATGTTGTTGCCGCTTTTTTATTACTGTTATTCAAATTTTGTTTGGCTGCTATGGGCGGGGATTAGGTAGAAATGGGCGGGACTGAAAACGAACGTCATCATCGAAACCGATAGCGACACGATTTTAAGCATTTCCAGATGGTTTACACCTTTAAAACTTCGTGGAGGGACTCCTACGTACCCAAAAATATCAAAAAAACATACCTTTTTTAGTTATTCTAATTTTTATTATTTTTTTTATTATTATGGACGGATAGTAGGCGGGGAGTAGGCGGGGAGTAGGAGGAGTAGGCGAAGTTTGGACCGGGAATGGGCGGATCCTTGGCTGCAATGGGCAAACTGATAGCGATACCGCTGTTATATTTTAATAATTTTAGTTATTTCCAAATGTTTTACTGCTTTGAAACTTCGTTATGAAACCCACAATACTCCTACATACCAAAAATTGTCATAACAAAAGTAGTTCCCGCTCTTTTATCAGTTATTCTAATTTGCATTAATTATATACAATTATTATAGGCGGGGAGTGGGCGGTTTTTTGGGCCTGGAATGGGCGGGGCTTATGTTTAAAAAATGTGGCCCTGGGATTCACCCGTATTTGGGTGAAATGGGCGGGGATTAGGTCGTAGCAATGGGCGGGACCCAAAATGAGCCTTATCGAATCCGATAGCGATACCGAATTATTTCAAGCATTTCCAGCTTAAAATACTGTTATTCTCATTTTTATTAATTATTTACTATTATTATAGGCGGGCAGTAGGCGGATTTTGGGCCTCGAATGGGCTGAGCTTAGGCTTCAAAAATTTGGCTGAAATGCGCGGGGATTAGGTGGAAATGAGCAGGAGCTCAAAACGAGCTTCTTCATCGAAACTGATAGCGATACCATTGTTATATATTTTAATGATTTTAGTTATTTCCAGATGTTTTACGGCTTTTACACTTCGTAGAGAGACGCACAATACATATCCAAAAATACATGGAGATACACTCGCAAGATTTACCGTGATAATGCGAAATAGGATAGAGAGAACAATTTAAATATTTTAAAATTTTGAAATTGCTTCGGACTATATCGTAATCAAAGCCGTTTAGATATGCGAACAAATGTACAAACGAATAGTTTCAATTCCTGTTATGGGAAAAATCGTCGTAATTAGAAATACGTGACCATTTTAAGCTAAATTAATTTGTCGTAGCATGTAGTTGAGTAATGTAGGAATAGATTAATAAAAGAGCTGATGCGGCTTTCACAATAGATACAATTAAATTTTGGAGTGCAATTGATGTAAACGAATTTCATTACCATTAAAGGATTTGTGCCTGTATAGAACAAAACACATGTAATGCATGTCTGTGTTGAAATACTCGTAAGTACAATAGGCACCTGTAGAATAATAACAATGCGGATAAAGTGCTATAGAGCAAATTCTAGAATTTGTGGGGTGACCCCTTGAGGGTTACAATGCGGAAGAGGCCAAGAAGTCAATACTTGGACAAACTGATTTATTATTGCACTGTGACGAGAAACAAGAATTGGGCGTTCACGGAGAGCACCACAAGCTATCTTGAGTGACATTTCATTTAACTCCTGTACCGCTTGTCACTCAGAGCGCTTCTGGTGCGAGATTCACGACGAAACGAAGTTATCCATGTGTGATACTGCTAAATTACCTCCGGAGATTACTGATATTGATTAGAAAAGTAGCCCTTTTTGAGATGAGTCCTAATGATTAATTGAATTTTCGTGTAAGTGGAGTAATGTGTCGCTCGTTTTGATTAATTCAAGATGAGATTCAATTGGAGCTCCATTTGGGGATTGCTTTATTCATGTTTGCCGGCATGAATGATTGAGCGAATCTATTTATTGTTTTACTTGTAATATTAATCATCTAATTCGGTTAATATGTTTTATACCATCTAAGTTCAAATGGCGTATATGTCAAATCTACAAAATTTAAGCTAAATATGCAGGATAATTCATTATTCTGCACAGGACGTTTTTGGCTTACATTTTTCTTAATTATCTATTTCTTACTTGAATATTCTTTTTATTGAATTATTAACTTAGTTTATCCAATTGGATGATAACAATGGCAATAAAATAGGGTTATTCGTTCTAACCTCAAAAACATGAACTCTACGAAAATTTTCGTTTTTAGCTATATTAACTAATTATCATATTAATAAATAAATAATAAAGTCGTTAAACTAAATTCCTTTTCCAAGTAACATTAAATTCAAACCCTTTTCCCGATTTTGCTTGATTTTAATTGCAATTTTCATATTTTAGGAATATTTAAAACTGATTTATTAAAATTTGCTTCATGTAAGTTATTTTTGTGGCTTCTTAATTAAATAAGTTCCAATATTTTGTTAATTGATTAAAATCTGGTCAAAATGCAATAAGCAAGTGGCATAATTAAGCGACCTATTGAAATGAAGTTCGAGCCGTTGAGAACTCATACCACCCTTTGTTTCATAATAGAGCCCCTGCAAAGAAAAATGTTTCCTGTGTTCATTTATCATTCAACGACATGCTTATTTCTTATGACAAATTTTTTTTCGCTTTGGATTAAATTTTTGTTGTGCAACCACCAATAAAAATATTTTTGGTAAATTTACCTAATGACGTGATATTTAAATTCTCGTAACGATAACCAGAATAGCAACTTTTTGATAACAGAGTCGGGGTTTAGGGTGGGTTAATTTGATAATAATTCTGTATGAAATTTTAATGAGCAAATAGATTGGTATAGAATTATACAAGGAGGGTTGAATTCTTTTGATTCCATAATTTTAGATAGTTTTAGATTTTTCGTCAACCGAAATAGTAATTTGAGCATTTGGAAACAAAATCAGTTAAACATTATTAGTGTAATTGATATTAATGATATTTGGAACAAGCAAATATGGGCAATTAAGCATTGCACATGTAGTAGTGTAATTAGCGCAAATAATAAAATGCATGTTTCCCGTGGCTCAAAATGAATTCATCTAGGCTTTTAATTAATTTTAAACACCAAGGGATAGTGTTATTAGATGAAACACCATGTGGTTCCCCTTATTTTAAATTTGAATACAAAGATCGCATATTATCGACAAGTGGATTGTTCAAAATAATGCGTACTCATCACGGAAGTACGATTACTCTCGACCGGAAACTATGCAATTAAATATCACTATTCCAAGTTAACACCTGATAAATTAAACATAATTTTTGGTCGATATTGAACCCGCTCCCGCCGGAGGGATGGGTAATGTTAGAGTATCATCGGCACAAACCAAGTTTGCTTATTGTTGATCTTCATTAATGCAAAACGGTAGGGGCGAGATGCACCCGCATTTCAGTTCCAGAATTGAAAATTACACGTGCCTATAACAATTGAAAAGCGTCGTCGAAAAGTCACGACGTGCTGCTGAATATTCACTCGATTCGATTAACCATCCATATATAAAGAATTCGCGTTCTTGCATCGGTAATTCCTAAAAGATCATTCGTAAGTGAGGTTATAACTTTCTTTTATCACCTTTTAAATCCCTTAGTAACCTCCAACCTTTTAAATTTAATTATTCACTGTTACTAATATCATGAGCTTAATTAAATCCTCACTTTATTGACGCCATTAGATGAACATCAACTTTAAATCCATTAAGTCATCAATCTATTACCATATTATAGCCGATTAGTCGCGAAGTAATGATTTTTATAACTTTTAATGTAAAGAAAGTTAAAAACCAAAAATCATCAATCAATGCTGATAATTTTCCTCGAAAATTGAATAATGCCGCATTAACTGGGGATAATAATAGACGAATTGTAAGTCATCTCATGAGGAGAAACAGATTTTTGAAGAACGAGCGAGGGAGAACATAATGTTCGTATAACGTGCAAGTCACCGACGCCATCGTTCTAACGGAGTTTTATCTAAGTTGTCACGTTCTGTTAATGAGATTTGGCCAAATAAAAAGATTGATTATTTTATTAAAAAAGAATGAAGTGCTTTCACAAATTACAATAATGGCTCATGGTCAGGCTATTCGTGCAGCTAGACTATAGACTTCCTCACTCGTCGACTTTTAAGTTCACGTATTTAATGAAATTGTAACAATTAGCCATTTAATTGTATTACAACAATTAGAGGTTGGTAGTACTTTACACCATTTTGTAACTGAATGACACATCGTGGTATTATAAAATATATGAACTAATTGGATTCCTACATTAATCGATATATTTGTATATATGTAGTTAGTTTAGTTAAATTAGCAATTAGTTTCCACAAGTCCAGTCGCAATATTATTGTTCATTTAATAACATGGTTGGGAGTCAATAATAATCCGCATAAATGTTTAATGAATTATAATATTTGCTGATCTGTAGTAATTATGTAACGATATACTGAAGAAGACATGAAAATGAAAACCGCTATATAACAGTATATTATACCACAAGAGATTGAAGTAGGACTTTTAAACTCGTCGCAGCGAAACGAAAAACCTATAAAAAAGAGAGTTAAAAATTTCAAGCTCACTTCAAGCTCGAGTTTTATATTCTATTTTATGCAACAGAGATAGTGAAACAACAGCAACCCAAAATAAAAATTTATATCAAAACTAACTCCCGAACTGAACCTTATGAAATTTTGAAATCTTTTATTCAATTATTTTCGGATCATTTTAGGAAAACATCAAGCCATAAACCTTAACAGATAGAATTTATTTAAAGATTAAAAGTTCAGTTGAGTCTAATTAAAAGTTATTGAATTTAACTTACATAATAAAAGGTAGCCTCTGTAATAGAATTCCTAATATAAACCTAACGTGAATGAGAATAGTGGACTAATAATCAAAATGAGGCAATATAATAAATTATTTAAGTTTCATATCAAATGAAAATGAATCAAGATTATTAAACCCAAATTAATTAATTAGGTATTGAAAACTAACTTACATGATTTTTTTTAGCTTGACGCAGGGAGGAGAAATCTCGTGCGAGACACCCACTTAATCGAAGTGGATAGTGTCAGACTTCACTGACTAAAACTCCCCCCTACCAAGCACCCAGGTTTCGCCGTCAGGCATTTCTTCCGGGATGCTCGGTCCGAGATGTCGGGATCTTCGACATCTCCCGCCCTGGATGTTCGGGCAGATGCGTTGGGTCTGCAGTATCGTGTGCAGACCCGCCTTTTTCGTTTGGGCCTCCAAGTTCTTCTCATGTATGGCTTCCTGGTGGCTCAGTCAGGTAGGGGGCATTGCGATGGAATTCGATGAAACGTGTGCTCTTTCGCATGCCTCTCTTCTACCTGTTAGAGTTTTCCTCCTCGTTGGTTGGCCTCCTGGTTTGACGGTCGGGTAGGGGGCATTGCGATGGAATTCGATGTTACGTGTGCTCTTTCGCATGCCACGCTTCTACCCGACCGTTTTTGGCCTCGGATCACTGATCTTCAGTGTCGGTATCCTCCCCGGTATGGGCAGCGGCAGCGGCGGCCCGTTGTTCGGCTCTTCCTGCTGCCTCCTTACACCTCAGGATGTTTGTGATGAGGGTGTTTATCCGCTGCCACTGGGCCTCGTCGACGAGCATTGCTTCGACCAGGTCTTCGGGAGTCATTGTGTACCCCAGTGCAAGCGAGACCATTGTTCTCTCGCGCTCCCATCTCCAGCACTGAAAGAGGGAGTGTTCCGCGGTATCGATTTCGTCGCAGAACCTGCACGTGGGGCTTCCCAATATGCCGAATCGATGCAGGTAGTACGCAAAGCAGCCGTGCCCTGATAGCATTTGTGTGAGGTGGTAGCTCACCTGTCCATGCCGCCTCTCGACCCATCTCTTGATGTTGGGGATGAGTCTGCGGGCCCACAAGCCGCAAGTTGCCTCCTCCCACCTGGCCTGCCAACTTTCGGCCACCTCGCTTCCGGCACCCCCCACTCCGTCGTAGGTTCTGCTCCTTGCTAGTGCGAGGAGGTCGATGGGGGGCATCGACGCCAGAACGAGGGCCGCGTCGAGCGAGACTGTCCTGTAAGCGCAGGAAACGCGCAGCGCCATTCTGCTCTGGACGCTCAGCAGTCTCTGCGCGTTCCTGCTAACCCTCAGCGCCTCGTGCCATACAGGTGCCGCATACAGGATGATCGACTGCGTCACGAGGGCGAGGGTTCTTCTCTTGGCCTGCTTAGGGCCTCCCATGTTGGGCAAAAGGCGGGCAAGCGATGTCGTCACTGCTCCTGCCTTTGCGGACGCGTCCCTGATGTGCTCGGCGAAGTTCAGGTGTTTGTCGATCTTGACGCCGAGAACGGTTACGGAGTCCTTAGATGGAATTGGAACTCCGTTTAGTCGGAGGGAAACCTTGGAGACTTTCCTTCTTCCACTGAGAAGTACTCCCTCCGACTTTTCAGGGACTAGGGTGAGTCCTCTTTCGCTCACCCAGGCGGAGATGGTCTCGAGCGCCTCTGTCGCCGATGTCTCGATCTCCGCCACGTCCTTGCCCACGACCACTACGTTGAGGTCGTCCGCGAAGCCCACGGTGGTGCATCCGTCTGGGAGCTTCAGACTCCAGATAACTCCAGACTTCAGATAACTTTCATGATATAGGTTTTTTTTAAATATAGAATTTCTACGGCCGTTTCACCATTGTTTTGTATCTTCAGGAATAACATAATCATTAAATAAATAAAGTCAACTAATACTCAATAAATAATTTATTTAAAGTTTTATATTACATGTTGATGCATAAGTTCTTAGCGTTTTTGGTTTCCAAGGTAAGAGTGCTTTCGAAACAAATTTGTTTGAGAAATATCGATGTCATTTTTATACCATATTATTATTTTATTGAATACTTCTTGAATTTTTCAATTTGTAGAAAGTTAGGTGTAATTGTTGGCTAAAGAAAATGGAGTGTCAAGTACAAAAAAATTAACATTTCCGACATATCCTTTTATCCGAGTTGAACCGAGGAGTTAAAGCATCGGAGGCTAAAGAACTAAACAAAAACAAGATTTTCCAGTTAAAAATTTTATACAGGTGAACTCAAAAGTGCAAAATAATTATTTCTTCTAAATGTTTTGCATCAAAACGGCGTGAGTCAAATGTTCGAAGGAAAATATAAACCATCAAAGCTTTAAGCTTCAATAGAAAATTTTTATGTTAGAAATTTAATTAAAAAAATTATTTTCTATATTTGAGTTCACCTATGTATATATGAAGTTTTTAACGGGAAAAACTTGTTGTTTACTTAGTTCTTTATTCTATTTTTAGGCTTCTATACAAAGTATAGCAAGAAGCCTTATGATCTGGCTGCACGTCTGTCCGTCCGTCTGTCTGTCCGCATAATTCAAATCTAATCAGAACCTTCGAAATTGTGATTGTAAACACATCGTGTGTATAATAAAATTAAAATTTGTTTTAAATTTAAAATCGACTTTCTAGCCACGTTCTATAGAAAATTTTACTTATAATACTTATATAGAATATTTGTTAGGTTGCTACTAAAGATTCAGATTATGACAATTACCACAGATTTAAGAAATAAAATATTCTGAGATTTATATTTGAACTTAAAATGCTATCTTTTTGCTTTTATGTGAAAAAATAATTTTTTATCTGATAATAAAGATACTAATCTGAAATTTTATTTTACTTATATAGAATATTTGGGAACTGTGCAATAAAGTCCACCACCCGAAAAAAATTTTCTTCAGCTACACATTAAAGAACAGGCTTATACTCGTATTTGTCTATAGAACAAATATTTTGGGTGAAATCCTGAAAAACAACCCCAATATCGACTTTTTAAAAGTATGTAAAATTAGCATTGAAAATTGAAACGACATAAACAACTATGGGGAAAACCTAGGCCTTGCGGGGCTCTGCCCCGCGGCCGGGTTTGATGGTGCTAATTACTTTTTAGGGTGGTTCCGGCCCGGCCATAACTGTGTGCATCGAAAAACCCAAGCCGCAACGGCCGGTTTTTCATGGCCGTCGGCGCTCCGCGCCAGATAGCTAAAGAAATTTGAAGCGCCTACCATCAAGAAAACCGGGATTAAGGAAACCGGGAGCTTAAACCCCCAAAAAATCGCGTAAAAACAAAACATAATCGATGTTACAGGTACGAGAGACGTGGTGCTTCTGCAGTGCGAAATTCTCTAAGTGTTAGGGTCATTGATTGTACACGTACCGTCAACAAGATGAGCGACGCGCGGAATCTCGTTAAATTTTACATGTAAATTTGCTAAGTTCAAATTCGATTTATTCAAAAGTTTGGACCCCTATCACCCTAAATATTTTTACAATTTGCTATATTAACTATGTTCTTTAGTGTGTAGCACAAGAAATTTTGTTTCGGGTGGTGGTGCTTATTGCACAGAAACCAAATATTTTTTAAGTTTGTGACTCTCGGTTACCGAATTATCGGATTATCTATCATTATAAATATTATGTCGACCAAAAGTAACTAGTTGATTCGATCCGCTAATCCAATCCGACTAATTTATTATTTATTTTAACCACAGTAGTGGCTTGATGGCGACAAAAAAATTTATAATAAAACATTCATTACCATTAAAATTCTTCTTCTTGAGTATCTTTCAAGAGTATCGAAATCTCCAAACTATTTTCATAAGTTTCAAGTTTGGCCTTCTTTTCATTTTTGGCAGAAAGTTTTTCCTCCGCTTTCTTTTTACACCAGAAAGGTAGCTGTATAGAAGCCTAGGATCTGCCGCAAAAAGCGGGATCCACCTTGTTTCTATTGGAAATTCATGACATCCTCTTTTTCCACCACCGGTATCTTTATAATAGGTCTTTCAAAATGTGTAAAAGGTTCAGGTACGTCTAAAGAAAATTTTGATGCAAGAAATTTAATAAAGGAAAAAACAGGAATGAAAGAATGGTGAAGCAGAAATGGTGATGGGCAGGGTACATGGCACGAATGGTGGATGGAATGTGGACGAAGAAGGTGCTGGAGTAGAGACCAAGAGAAATACGAAATAGGACAGACGACATTAATAGAATAACCACAAATTGGATATCCAGAGGGCTCAAGAGAGATGAGAGTGCAAGAATTTAAAGGAGACCTACGTCCTGTATTGCAGAAGAGTGGCTATGTGATGATGATTTTTTAACTTCTATTTCCTGGCTTACCAGTTCCCGTATGCGCAGCAGGCTGTTACAAACAATTAGTATAAATTTTATTAAAAAATCATGATTGGTTGGGAGGGGGGGGGGGGGCTAGCATTTCTACAGCCCTTCTAAAGTTGTTTTAAACTATAGAACTTTTATTAAAAACTTTTGACGCTCAAACCAAGCTCAAATGACACCAAATTTATTAAAAAAATTTGCAACCTCGTTTTACTGAGTCTACGCAGTAGCTGAATGTACGGAAGTCAAAATATTCCGCAACATTGTTAACTTTTCTGATAAATATGATGAAAAAATATATAAGTTTCTGAAGAAGTGGTTATTAATTTTTTCATTTAACAAAAAAAATTTGCAAAATTGTTTTGAAAATTGTAAAGCATTATGGGAACATCTAAAATGAAATAACTAACTGTTAGTTAAAAGGCGTCGATTTGAAATAGCAAACATAAAGGAATTCAACAAATTATGGCATGACGTGGTGATTTACACATGAGTGTTTGAATTATAGGGGATAAGTAAAATTAATGTTGTGGAGTCGGTGTGAATTTAAAATTTGTTTGAAAAATAATGTCGGATGAAAATATTTATTTGGCGAACAAAGATGGAAGTTGTTTTGCAGTTGAAATAAAAACGTATTGTGGCAGCTATGCAGTGGTCGAAATTTATTGGAATCAATTTAAATTAATTTTGTTTTCTTTGTGATAAAGAGTAGCACATATTTTGCTGTGTCCGGTTGTGGTCCGCTCGCTATTCGATAGTGCCGTTGAATTATTGATGTCCAGTTGGGTTACTAAGACAATTTGATATATTGTACCAATTGGGAACAGGAGCTAGTAAATAAAGCCGAGTCGGGCCGTCACGAACAGGAAGAGCAATCGCTACCTAGGGACATTAGGATATTCTTAAAATTACATTTAAAATTGTTATGCTAAACCCCTCGAGGGTAATTTATAGTGAATCGTTTTGTGTGTTTTATAATATAGATGAAAAGTAAAAGAAACAATTGGGTTGTCATATTGCTATGACGAGACATTAGGACCCTACAATTAAAAGCACTTTGATGCGACCTGGGAAAAGCAACAGGAAAATACATAAATATTGACGTTGTGCATTAAATACAATCGCAGTGTTTATATTGGGACGATCGCAATAACAAACCATAAATTAACTCATTAGATGACACTTTCGGCTTTACATCACTACTGTTTGGACAAAGGGCCAGACATATCCCTGTTGTTAATTTACATAATGTTCGAGGATTCTCCCTTTCGGGAGAGCTTTATCGAATTTCCTTAAAACAATAAGGCGACAGTAAACGGCTTTATAATAATAAGCACCGCCGCGCTGCGTCTTCGAGCTGTGCAATTGTGCGTAGGAAAATGTGCATGACGAACATGAATTGACATCTCGAAAATGAAAAGCTTTGACATAAATATGTTTAAAGAAAGCGTGCTAAAAAGCTCGTGCGCTTTCACGCCCGAATGATAACTGATAATTACGTACGGGTGATCTTCAAGAGAGTTGTTGGGGCGCAGAGACCCTTTAAAATAAAACTGTCGCACGCCCACAATGTTAGTCCTTCCGGACCCCAGATTTAAAAACTACAAATAAACTTTATACTTGGCCGAACTTAAATGTTGTCAAGCACTTACTTTAAAAGCACGAACTGATTCCCATGCGTACAAATTCAACATCAATCGGCAATTTATGACAGTTTAAACATTAATGGGTATGTTCAACTTTTTTAAAGGTCCTGTCCAATTTTAAATTTACGATTTTATGCAAAGGTGACTTTCAATTCAATAACTTAAGGTCCCTATGTTTTAGATTGCGTTTTATTCAATATTTCTAAAAGCTTCCTACGATTAAGCTCAAATTTATGTACGTATGTAGTCATTTTCAATATAACAACTTTAATCGTCAATTGAATTTTAAACATTTCAGCGTTATTTCTATTCCACCCATAAACTTGCCAAAAGACAAAGAAATGCACAAATTTATGCTTTCCACTCCTTTTATTAGTACGACTGCATCTGCACAAGTAATCTCAAACTTTCCTATCAATTTTATATTTCTTCCATTTAAAACCCAAATTTACTAAACCTTTGTTAAAGATATAAATACTTTTAACCGGGGTTGTAGAGTCGCTTTTGCGGAAGTGTAGCACCCTTCGCAATCTCTATTTGCACATAATAAGCACAAAGAACCTTTACTTCCGGAACACGATGCTACAACGGAAGCTCATTTTTTACAATAACTTATCATTTAGTTTAGTGGTAGGAATAACGCTTATACATTTTAACTTTTAATTTATCAATTCGCTGAGCGACTGGGGACTGATAGGCATTTCTCATCTTACAAGAAATTAACTCATTACCAAAATTCGCATAAAGCAGCAAGTAAAAATTCGTCAAGAAGATTATTTAAATTTTTTTTATAGTTTTCCGCAAGATTTAACCTATTGGATTAATCAAACTTTTTTAATAGGGGCAAATAAGGGAGGCTTCGCCGATAAGTTTAATTTTCAACTATAGCATCCAACAACTCTATTTGATTAATTTTTATGCAGATTACAATGTTGTACTTAATTTGAATATTACAATTACTGAATTATCGTTTTAATTAAAATTATTATCGGGTTTCAATTTAAAATTTACTTTTTTAAATGTAAAAAATACATAAACTAATCAATTATATACTTACCTGCGTTGTTTATGACTGACTTCCAACGTTCTGGTAGTTTTTTGATTCCACGCCTGAAGAATTGACGTTGTGCATTAAATACAATCGCAGTGTTTATATTGGGACGATCGCAATAACAAACCATAAATTAACTCATTAGATGACACTTTCGGCTTTACATCACTAGTTTGGACAAAGGGCCAGACATATCCCTGTTGTTAATTTACATAATGGTAGAACCAATCCGGTGGGTTGGAGGTGAAGAAGTCGTCGAGCCAGTTTTAAAGAGCAATGTCGTTATTAAATGAGATTCCGCGGAAATTGTTGGATAGAGAGCGGAAAAGATGAAAATCTGATGGAGCAAGATTAGGAGAATATGACGGACGTGGAATAATCGTATGTTACAACACAAGGGCAAGGACAATATAGCGTAACTTGGGTCACCACAACAGCTACGTATAAAAACGTGTGGCTATGTAATAAAATTTATAGTGTAACTTCAGATAACGCTTTTATTATGGGAGCGGAGGCTTCGGCTAGCTATTGCGAGCTCAGGGTGAAGGTGGCTCAAAATTAAGTGAAAAAGTTTACCCGGCGCCACACGATTTTTACCGCTCCCAACTCTTGCTGTTATCCTAATCGTGAAAGCTATGGGAATCAAACAAAAGCACATACAAAGCACTACTATAATTTATTAAAAATAAAAACTATCAGTCAATCAGTTATCAGTCAATCAGTCCGGCCCTGCATGATGTTGACGTGCGGAGTGTGTAGAAAAAATGCGACAAAATATGAAGATTTAATACAATGTAAGATGAAATGCAGGATGAACTACCATATAGAGTGCATTGGTATGTCGTTAGAAACATGGAACAAATTAAATAATAGCGAAACAGGTAATCAGTGGAGTTGCGGAAGGTGCGACACTGAAAACATAACCTCAAATGAAGCACAAAATGCTACTGCTATCTTAAATATGGAAATACCAGAACCGCAAAACAATATAACAGATAACCCTCAAATCGATCTGAATCCCCTGGAAAACCAATCTGATGAAATTGAAAGTTCACAGTGGCAACGGTTTAATACAAGGAAACGACGAAGCTCACCAATGAAACCAATTAGAAGTGTCCGACAAAAGCGAATTACAGAGTTTGGAACATCAGGTCAGGTAACACAACTTAATATAAAAAATCGTTTCCTCCCGATTGTAGATCTGGAAGATGAAGAAGGGGAAGAAAGTGAACCAAAGGTCATAAAACCACCACCAATATTTGTTCCGCATGTACAAGACATTCGACCACTTGAAAAAATTTTAAACGACGCAGCTAAAGATGGTTTCACTATAAAAATGATCGGGAGAGAAAATACCAAAATCCAACCAGGTAACAGTGAAAACTACTCAGCCATAATAAAGGCACTAAACCATAAAAAAGTTGAAAATCATACTTTCCAATTAAAAGAGAAGAGAAACTTCCGTGTTGTCATAAAGGGCATACATTTTTCGACTGAACTAAATGATATTAGTCAAGAAATTGAAGTACATGGACACAAAGTAGCACGTATTACTAACATGCTAGTGAAAACAACGAGGTTTCCTTTACCAATGCATCTAGTAGAACTAGTACCAAACGTAAACAATAAGAACATTTATGAAATAAATCGCCTAGCGTCAACAGTTGTTACAATAGAACCACCACATCAGAAGCGCGAAGTAGTGCAGTGCTTGAGATGCCAACGTTATGGCCACACGAAAACGTACTGTAATCGCCAGCCCAGATGCGTTAAATGCGCTCAAAATCACTTCACTAAGGACTGCGAGAAGAATAAAGAAACAAAACCTAAATGTGTGTTATGCGATGAAGAGCACCCAGCAAATTATAAAGGATGTACAGTTTACAGGGAAATTCGTGAGAGAAAGTTCCCCGCCCTGAGACCAAAACAACAACACCCACAAACACCCACTTCTACAACACAAAATCTCCCCCCACAACAAACGAGGACTTTTCACTCAAGAGTTTCGTATGCAAACATGGCAAATCGACCAACGCAAGATTACCCAATGAACAATACTTAACAGCCCACCCTTTTGACACCAAATCAGAACACCAACTCCCTAGAGAAAATGATGATCACACTCATGGATAGAATGGACCAAATGCTATCTATTCTAATAAAACTCGTGTCAAAAATGCCATAATGTTTTACTCCACAAAACTAGCATTATGGAACGCCAATGGCTTGTCCCAACATGGACAAGAGTTAGTAACTTTCATAACTAATCAAAAAATTGACATCATGTTAGTATCGGAAACCCATTTCACAGCTCGTAGTTATTTAAAAATTCCAAACTATTCCATCTATCATTCACGCCACCCTGACGGTACGGCCCATGGTGGATCTGCTATTATTGTTAAAAACTCACTGAGACACTATGAGTTACCCAAATACCAACAGGAGCACCTACAAGCAGCGAGTATTATGGTCGAAGAGCTGGGAGGCCCCATAACTATTTCGGCCGTCTATTGTCCTCCAAAACATACAATCAAGGAAGATGGATTCACAAAATTCTTTGAAACACTTGGTCACCGATTTATTGCAGCAGGTGATTTTAACGCCAAACATCAACATTGGGGCTCCAGAACTCCTAATTCTCGTGGCAGAGAACTGCTAAAAACCCTAACTAAAAATAATCTCAACTATGTGTCGACAGGCCACCCAACATATTGGCTAACGGATAGAAACAAAAATCCAGATTTACTGGATTTCTGCATCACGAAAGGTATCGCCCAAAACTACCTGGAAGCTAAATCTTGTTTGGACTTGTCGTCGGACCATTCTCCGATCTTAATAGAATTGAATTCTCATGTCATAAAAAGAAATAAACCCCCATCATTATGTAATAAGCACACCGATTGGGTTAGATTCAAGGAATTAATTAACGAGAATATCGATCTAACTCTGCCGCTTAAGTCAGAACAGGACCTTAAGGTCCTTGTCCTTGGCAGTTGAACATCTAACGACCAATATCCAGAATGCTGCTTGGGCGTCCACTCGTGCGCATATTTACTCAGAAAACGAAACTTGCTCGTTTAAGGTAAAAGAAGCTATTGCCAAAAAGCGCAAGCTTAGAAAGATATGGCAAAATACTAGGCAACCAAGTGACAAGACAAATTTAAATCGGTCAATACAAGAACTTAAGAATCTTCTAAGCGAATTAAAAAACAAATCAATCCAAAATTATCTGGAAAATCTATCACCACTAGAATCGAGCGATTATTCCTTATGGAGGGCTACGAGGAACCTGCAACGACCAACACCTTCTATACCCCCGATCAAAAAAGCAGACGGAAACTGGGCGAGAAGCGATCAGGAGAAGGCGGATACTTTCGCGGAACATCTGGCAAGAGTCTTCCAACCATTTCCATCAGAAACCCAAGAAGACGACGAAGATAAATCAAATGAATTATTAAACGGCCCTTCCAATGCACGAATAACTAGCAAACCTTTTAAAATGAAGGAAGTACAAAAACTTATCAAATCCGAACTAAATCCCAAAAAGGCGCCTGGGTATGACCTCATCACTGGGAGAGTGCTGAAGGAGCTGCCAGATAAGGGAATCAGATTCATCACTTATGTTTTTAACACAATTCTTCGTTTGAATATCTTCCCGACGCAATGGAAGGTTGCAGAGATAATCTTAATACCTAAGCCTGGCAAACCACCTCAAGAGCCAACTTCTTATAGACCAATTAGTCTTTTGCCGGCTTTGTCTAAGGTTTTTGAGAGACTATTGCTTCAAAGAATCCAACCAAAATTACTAGATAAGGACATCGTACCAGAACACCAGTTTGGATTTAGGAAAAAGCATTCTACCATTGAGCAGGTGCATCGAGTGGTGGATGTTATCGCTAGGAACCTTGAAGATAAAAAATATTGTACTGCCGCTTTCATAGATATTTCCCAGGCATTCGACAAGGTTTGGCATGACGGCCTGCTAATAAAAATCATGAAAACACTGCCTGAAGTATATCCACTGTTAAAATCATACCTTTCTGAGAGAATGTTTCGGGTTAAGTATCGGGAAAAGTACTCAAGCCTCTGCCCTATAACATCAGGTGTACCGCAAGGTAGTATCCTGGGACCAGTTCTTTATCTCATATATACAGCTGACTTACCAACTTCAAATTTTACCACGACCGCCACCTTTGCCGATGATACGGTGATTATGGCTTCGCATAAAAACCCATTTCATGCATCGGAGGATTTGCAAGACAGCTTAAACCAAATCCAAAAATGGTTAAAGAGATGGCGAATTAGAGCCAACGAATCGAAATCTGTTCACGTTACCTTCACTTTGAAGAAAGATGTTTGTCCACCAGTATCCCTCAATGGCCGCACACTACCTCAGGCGGATGACGTGAAATATCTAGGTATGCACTTAGATAAACGTCTTACTTATAAAAAGCACATCTGGATGAAGCGCAAACAGCTTGGACTCAAATATAGAGAATTGTACTGGCTACTAGGACCTAAATCCCAAATATCACTGGATAATAAACTTCTATTGTACAAGTGCATCATAAAACCAATATGGACCTACGGTATCCAACTCTGGGGATCAGCGAGCAACTCCAACATTGAGATCCTGTAGAGATACCAATCTAAAGTACTCCGCACCATAGCTAGTGCACCATGGTACGTAACAAACGAAACTATTCACAACGATTTTCAAATAAATACAGTGAAAGGTGAAATAAAAACATACAGTGAAACACATCAAACAAAGTTAAGTGTTCACCCAAACAAGCTAGCCATGAACCTCCTCCAAAACAACCTCACATCTCGTAGATTAAAGAAGTACTATCCTTCAGATATCCCAAATAGATTTGTGAAACATTCATAAACTTGTGTACAATTAATAGTAATGTAGGACTTATCAATACTGTAATTAGTAATACTTAAGGAAGAGAAGTCGTTGGACTTGATCTTCTATGACGTTGTAATGTTAAACCATTTACTAAATGTTTATAGAACAGATTGTAAATAATATAGGATGTCAAAAAAAAAAAAAAAATCAGTTATCAAAAAAAATCAAAATATCAAACAGCTAATAAAAAAATAGTATAGCAAACCAAAAAAATTCAAATTATCAATCAAATAATCAAAAAAAAAACAATCAAATAAAAGCTGAACAGATCTGTAGGCGTTAACACGAATCTTTACAAGTACGCTTTGGCGTACTTATCAATCAAACAAATGATGTAGTTAGGTTGTAAATCAAGTAGCGCAAATAGACAGTTTTTTTAAATGAATAATAAAACAAAAGCAATAATCACTTAGCTCAATATTTTGCGGTGGTTCCGCCTTGATCCTACGCCGCTGCAAATCCCACGCCACTGGACTACCAAACAACAAAGTGAACCGAATCTTCGAATATAGCTTGCTCGTACTTCGGAACTGCTTGAACTCAAAAAAAATAAGCTGACAACAGGGTGGAGAACTTCCGATTACTCCCAAAATGGTACCTTGATCGAACCAATTGACGTTAATAACTAAGTTGACTAGTGAACCAACTTTTCTTGGGTTAACCAGGTAAGACTAATATTTCCAACCTCCAAATTGTATCTTATCTTCTAAAAACTACTGAACGTTGAGCTTCCGACCAACAGAATAAAAGAAGCCATGTCGTGAATATAAAAATCTGTATAGATTTTCTCAAAATGACGTACCAGAAACCATAAATACTAAAACGTGATGGGTTCGTAATAATTCCAACCAGCTCAAATCGGTGTATCGCAAAGTATCCCACTTAAGTGGCTATGGATTATATTGACCAAAAAACAACAATATACCTCCAAACTCGAATAAATAGTCAATGATCCCAAAATACTGGTACAGAATTATAATTTTCCAACTCTTAACTTAATTATTCAACTTTACACAAAATTTTGCAGGTCAAAATTATTCTAACTCAGTATCTACCTGGTATCTATCTAATTCCACGTCACTTCCTGAAAACCATTGGGGAAATTTTTAATTCCACCAGAAAATTATCAAAATACAAAAGGGTAGAGATAAATTTTACCGCCAATTTCAATAAATGTATTGAAACAATAAATGGATTCTAACTAAAATTATTACGTCTGGAATCGAAGGTTACAGATTCCCCCCAAGTTGAAGAAATTTTCCCAAAATTGCTCAAAAATAAATCCCAAAATAGAGAAACCCGAAGAGAAGAAGAACGCGAAAAGCAAGCGCCCCGACCCCCTCAACCGAGAGGGCACCAGAGAGACGAATACGTGCGACCACCCCCCCAACCGAGAGGTCAACCGACAGGTGCCAACGAAGAGGGGGAGGACCAAAAGGCAGTGGTGACGCCAAAGGCCCTGGCCTTCATCCTGGCGGCCCTGACCAAGAACGGGTTAGACGAAACCTTGATTGAAGAGACCTTGAAGAACCTCAGGGTGATTGCCCCAGCGCAATAAACGCCCGAAGCCAACATCCAGCGAGAATTCTCAACCGCAAATGCCAATACAGGTAACAAGGAAAGTACCATCTCTCCTGAGGACGGCCTACTGGAATGCGAACGGACTGACGGCACCAAAAAGGCTCGAGTTGATAGACTTCATATCCGAGCACGATTTGGATATCGTCTTTGTCTGTGAAACATTCTGGGGACCGTCCACAAGAGCGAAGATACCAAACTTTAACTTGTATAGGTGTGACCGAGATGGGCAGTGTGGTGGAACGGCAATCTACGTCAAGAGGACGTTGCGACACCACGAACTACCCATCACAGGGAACAACACCCTGGAGGCGACTAGAATAGTCGTACAAATGAGACACGCCGGGGACATACAGCTCACAGTAGCATACAAACCCCCCCGCCTACCGCTACCCAATGAAGAAATCGAAGAAATTTTCAGCGGAAACGGGCCGAAGATAATCGCGGGTGACCTAAACGCGAAACACTCAGACTGGCATTCAAGAAAGGACAACCCTGCCGGCAAAGCGCTGAAAAGATTAGCCGACCGGCTCGACTTTGTGGTAGACGCACCAGAAGAAATCACGCACGAAGCAACCTGCGGACCACAAAGCGACGACGTCCTGGACATTGTCCTCCTCAAGGACGTACCCATCTTACACCATCTAGAAGTTGGTGAGCCGCTAGATTCTGACCATTATCCTGTCTTATTCTCCTTGGGAAACTCACAGGGAGACAACGATGCGGATGATCGCGAATTCGTCCAGAGAACTGCATGGCCGGTTTTCCACGACCATGCACTTCGCAACCTGGGAAAAATTCCGATCATCAACTCGGAAGTCGAACTGGAAGAGTACGCTCAAAAATTTCAGGACAAGATAAATGAGTCCCTCAACCACGCGACCACCCAAGTTCTAAAAAGGAATTTCAACGAGTGCCTACCCCCGGACATCAAAGACTTGATAAGGGAGAAAAGAAGAGCACAAAGAAGATACAGGACGACCTGGCACCCGGAAGACAAACGGTATTTTAACCAATTAAGAAATAGGTTAACCCAGGAACTGAAAGATCTTCGCAACGAAAGGTGGGACAGGAAACTGGACTCCCTCTCCTACGAAGACAATTCAGTCTGGAAAATGGCAAGAGCCCTCCGAAATACCCGATCCACAATCCCAGCGATAAACAGTGACAACGGCCTTGCCGTCACCGATCAAGAAAAAGCTGAAGCTTTCGCTGACGCATTCAAAGAACAATGCACCCCCAACTACGACGACGCAGATGGGGTCCACATCTGCCACGTCGACACGGAAGTCGCGAGAAGATTAGAGGAAGTTGACCCGGATCCAATAAAGCCAGCATCTACAGACGAAGTAGCACTGGCTATAAGGGCAACTAAACCGAAGAAAGCACCGGGGCCGGATGGTATTAAAAACCAAGCCTTAAAGAAGCTTCCCAAGAAAGCCGTCACAGCACTGACGGGGATGATTAACGCAGCACTAAGACTGAGGTATTTTCCGGACAAATGGAAGCTGGCCGATGTGGTCGTCATCCATAAGCCCAGAAAACCCAAAACCTTAGCGCAAAGTTATCGACCGATCAGTTTGCTGCCAACGATAGGCAAGATAGCGGAAAAGATCATCCTCACCAGACTAGACGAAGAGGTGAGCGACAAGAACATAATCCAAGATGAACAATTCGGCTTCCGTGGGGGGCACTCCACCACCCAACAGATACTGCGAGTAACAGAAGAGATTACCGGTGCGTGGAACCGTAAGAACGTCGTAGCGGCGGTCTTCTTAGACGTCGCGAAAGCGTTCGATAAGGTTTGGCACAACGGTCTAATTTTCAAAATGCTACAGGCAGGCGTCAAACCGGGACTTGTAAAACTGGTAGCATCCTACCTGAAAAACAGACGGTTTAGGACAATCATCGACGGCACAAGATCTCAAGAAAGAGTAGCCGAGGCTGGAGTGCCCCAAGGCTCCCTACTTTCTCCGACGCTATTTAGCATCTATGTCAGTGACATCCCGAGGACTGCAAGAACGAAGATCGCGCTATATGCAGACGACACCGCGATCCTTGCCCCCTCCCTTAACCCGGTCATGGCAATCAAATACTTGCAGGAATCGATGGACGCCCTGGAAACATGGTTCCGCACTTGGCGAATCGAGGTAAACTCTGACAAAAGTGAGGCAATCATGTTCACCTGGCGTCGACCGAAACTGGACAAGAGAGTTAAAATATTCGATGAAGAGATACCATGGACCAGCTCCGTCAAATACCTTGGTGTGACCCTCGATAGTCGATTAACTTGGGTGAAGCACATCGACCAACGAGTGACTCTAGCAAGAGGTCTAATGTCTTCATTGGCCCCCCTGATAGGTCGCAAAGGGGCGATGTCGAAAGATCTCAAGATAAGAGTCTACAAGGCGATCATCCTCCCTATCCTCACGTACGCCGCCCCCGCGTGGGCCTTCGCGAGTGAACGACAGTTAGAGAGGCTACAAACAATTCAGAACACCTGCCTGCGCAGAGCACTGGACGCGCCATGGTTTGTCACCAACCGTCAAATCCATCAGGATACAAAGACGGAACAGGTAAGTGAGATGATATACAAACTAACAGAAAAACTGTACGAACGGAGTCACGACTGCGAAAACCCTCTAGTAAACCAACTAGGGAAATACGAAATCGTCGATTTCCACAGGTTTAAGAGGCCGAAAAGCATCTTGACTCCAAGAAATACAGGATAAACTGGTAGCAAACAATTCATGCGATACTTATTAAGATAACCACTTCTCTTTCAGCGATTAATCTTTTGTAATCTATTTCAGCGTGTTAACTCTGTTTCAGATTAAATGAAGTTTAACCCGTTCTCTCCCCTTTGGGATAGGTGCTATTCGTCCCGTTATTTCTGGGACAGGTGCTATGCGTCCCCATATGATATGAATTTTGGGATAGGTGCTTTTCGTCCCGTTTTTCTTCTCGCTTCGCATCAAGCATGGATCATGGACAACCGGGCCTCACCCGGCGGTCTGAAAATTTATCTTTTTCTCATTTTATTCTACTAATATCATGCCTTTCTCAAGGCATAATGCGACCGGCTTCTACGCCTTTTCAGGGTTTTGACCCATGTTACATTTTCAAGAGAGTTTTTTATTCAATTTTTGAGCGTTGGAGGAGACAAAGCTGGGCTCCGCCCAGCACGTGCTTCGCTTCGCGAACCATGCTTGCTTGCTTGCAGAAGTAATTTTGGGAGAATACCAAAGTGGATTCACAAAGGGTAGGACGGTGACAGACCAAATTTATGTTCTAAGAGAAATACAAGCGACAAGCCATGAACACAGTCTATCGTCATATCTGCTATTTATCGACTTCAAACAGGCGTATGATAGTATTAACAGAAACCAACTCTGTCTAGCACTTAAAGAATTGGAAATACCAGACAAATTGATAAGGCTCGTAAAGATGACCCTAAATGAAACCACGAACAAAGTGAAAATGAATGGCAAAATATCGAGAAAGTTCAGAATAGAGAGTGGCCTAAGACAAGGAGATCCGCTCTCGGCGGTTTTGTTTAATTTAGCTCTCGAATGGGTATTGCGAAACAGCAAAACTAACGGAAGAAATACAATATTTCGAAGCCGACATCAGTGTCTGGCCTATGCGGATGACATGAAAATCATAACAAGAACAAAATACGAATTGCAACAGACCACGGAAAATATATTGAATGCAGCGCACAAAATGGGTCTTAATGTTAACGAAACAAAAACTAAATACATGGTGTGGGATGGTAGACCTTTCGAAAGGGGCGGCTTTTTGAAAATACAACTAAAACAAAATGTATCGCTCAAATTTGAGGAAGTGCAAACATTCATGTATCTGGGGACGCTGGTAACGAGAGAACCCGACAGCAGCGAAGAGATAAAGGCTAGAATTGCGGCGGGGAACAAAAGCGCGTATGCTATGAAAGCAATAATGAACGGAAGAATGTTTTCCAGATCAACGAAACTTAGAGTGTATAAGTCAATAATACGACCGGTTGTAACATATGCAAGTGAGGTCTGGACATTGAGAAAACAAGAACAGGTGATGTTGGGAGTGTGGGAAAGGAAAATCTTGAGAAGGATATTGGGAAGAAAGTACATGAATGGGATATGGTTAAGACGCACAAACCAGGAGTTATATGAGATGTATGGAGATGCGACTATTGTTGGAGTAGTTAAGTCGCATAGGATTAGATGGCTGGGTCATTTGGAAAGAATGAACGAGGAAAGGATACTCAACATAATGTTAAGGATGAACATGGGGAAGGTAAGAAGAAGGAGAGGTAGACCAAAAACAAGGTGGAGTAAGGAGGTGCAAGAGGACCTGAATACACTGCGCATTAAAGATTGGAAAGATATAGTCAAAGACAGGACGAAGACATGGTCCATAGTGGTGAAACAAGCCATGGGTCTACAAGGCCTGTAGTGCTATTATATTATTATTATTAAATTATTTACTGAATGTTATGTAACAGATTGTAAATTTCTAAGATGTGAAAAAAAAATGAAACAATACAAAATTTTGAAAAACGTAAAATCGGCCGCCACAGGCGGCCATGGGGGTGGAAGCCCCCTAGTATATTTATATAATAAAATAAAAATTCTATCTACTTCTGTTATGAAGTGCACACTTCATACAAATAGCCAAATGCAATTTTTCATTTAATTAACTTTTCAATATATAACTTTTGAATAAATCGTTAAAAGCATAATAAATCTATTTACTTTACAATTATGCGCATCGATTTACAAAAATATAAAACTAATCTCCTTTGTGTTTGATCATGTGGAGCTAACTACAACTTCACATGTATTGAAGTTGGTGTCAATAGTCGAATTAGTCATAAGGGGTGTATTGAAAGCCATATTTAAAAAAGTTGTGGATTCAAATTTGTTAAATTTTCCTCTCAATAAATTCTCGCTTGAACAATACTCTGCATTTCGCCTGTAATTGCAAAACTAAAGTGATTTTCTTTCCATGAAGAATTGTAAAATCGAATAATGCCGATAAAAAAAAGACCCGCGACTATTTGGTTGTATATAGTTTTCCTTTCGATTGGTCACAACAAATTAAATTTTCTCCGAGAAAAAGAAAATCGATATATAAATAATAGAAGAATGAAATAATTTTTATATTAATTTATTATATTTATCGAAAAATCGGACTTTTCCGTGAAATTTTCCAAACAAAAACGATCATGTAATTTGCGTATAAAATAGATAATTTAATTTATTAAGTGGAAATACATAAAAATTTATTGTAAAATGACCAATTCACAATTGAATATAAATGAAGAAAAAATATATTGTAAAATTTGATTTACAGTGACATTCAAATAGGCCATAAATTAACCATAAAGGCGTTGTACATAAAAGATCAAAAAATAGAAAAAAAAGCGCATGAATGCAGAATGCAATTTGGCTGAACTAAATCTTATCGAAAAGAGATCTTTGTTGGTTAATGTACTACTTTTGTCAAAGAATTTGAAAACATTTTAGAGTCGTTGAATCCATAAAATCCACATTAAAAATTGCGAGGTCAAAAGCATTGCTATTGGAATATTCTCTATACTACTCATTTTTTTCGTTTATCAATACAGCGAACAAGGATCTCTTTGTGCACCCTA
This sequence comes from Podabrus alpinus, assembly GCA_932274525.1. NCBI lineage: Eukaryota > Metazoa > Arthropoda > Insecta > Coleoptera > Cantharidae > Podabrus > Podabrus alpinus. The sequence goes on along the minus strand of OW026455.1, from coordinate 87,274,906 downwards.
AGCGAACCCTTAAAACAATGCTACGTACATAACCTACATACCTAGTGGCATACATATAACAATGGAACTGCATACAAGTCTCCATGGAAACCTATAATTAATGCAACTCCTTCAAAGCTGAAAGTACAGTTAACTCAAAGCTGTCAAATTCAATCAAACGATTTGCGATATTAACAGCAGTTTTAAGGTTATGTTGCAAAAATTGGAAGAAAGAAATGGTGAAGCCTACAATTTTGATGTCACGGAACAGGGGGTCTATATGTATGTCTATTATAAAAATGATCATTTGATATTTGTTTATCAAGTTTGCACGAGTGTAAATGTCATCAGGTATTGAAATGCAATATAGAGTGTTATAGAATAAAAGACAATGGTTTAATGGTGCTAGTAGGAGCAATCGCCTCATTATATCCCTTTATAATAGTAGGTTTACTGCATCTATACAATAGCCCCAGGAGAATTTAATAGGGGAATAGGGTAGGTCAGTGACCTCTTGTAATCCCGATATCTAAATATATTCTCACCTATATTTCTTAATAAATGACACATCTTCAATCATACGTCTTCATTGAACAGTAAGGACATGAATATAAAATATGTATATTCGAAAGAACTCAATTCGTTATTCAAATTTTTATTATTTTGCATGAGGGCTATTATTTTGATGAGACTTGTAGTGCCCACAACGCAAGAGTTGATTCATTTATTATATTATTTTAATGTTGTGATCGTTCAAGTATTCATTACTTGGGTGCAGTTTAACTGGTTATTAGATTAGCCAAGCAAAGAAATGGTTATTTGATTTTAACCCTTTTCATCGACGGGTCAGCGTTAATTTTTCATGCTTTGTAATTGTACCGGTCGTTTTAGGATTTTGCCTTATTGTTAGTGTATCAACAAACAACCCAGCACTCGAAATAACTAATGAATGTCATTATTAATATTACATGCAAACAGAAAAATTAACATCAACGAGGTTAAAAGTGCATGACGAACCACTGTCCGACTGCCTTTTATTATGAACAAAGGGTAAACGATATGATACCGTACCTTACTACTTCACTCCATTCAAAATTTTCATAAGATCAAAGATTAAATTAAGATCGTTAATCTTGACTACTCGTCAAAATATTTTGAAGTTCATTTTTAATATTTTTTATTTTTATGTGAATAAATAAACACAACCATTTCGGTTAAAAAGTCTCAAAGACAAAGTAAATTAAATAAATAAATTCGTCTATTGAAATGCATGCTTAATTTGTTAGTGTGTTGTTAAGTTGTTATTGCAACTGCCATTAAACATAGGGTTGAACATGGCACTGAAGTAAAATAAAACACTTTGAAAGGGTTCGCATTCAAACAATAAAATAAATATTTTGATATTTAAGGTTACAAAATCGATACTTAAACAAGTACAGAAAGTATATCTTGTTCTGTTAAAACTGAGATATTACCACGAAAAACAAAAGTGTCTCTTCTCCTCAAAAGTTTTTTTTTTATTTCAATTACTTTTACCGGAAATCGTCATCGAAACAACACTTACCTGCGTATTTACGCGCAGGGAAATTGAATCTTACTGACTAGTCCGGTAATATTTAGTAACGCAGGTAACAATGACAATTTTCGGAATAACTATTGTTTGTAACTATGTAGTCAACAAATTGACAAACTTGATTTTAGCTCATTTTAAAAATGTTGTTCAATTAGTGTTTTAAAATTTCGATTTTTTACGATTTTCGGTAAAATTTAATACAAAATACGTCAGGAAAATGTCTCACTTTACTCGGAGCTCTAAAATACTCGGCACGAAGTGCCTCGTATTTCAACATTGCTCCTCGTCAGTAATACATCATTTTCCTGACTTTCATGTAAATAACTATTACAATCTGTCTATACAAAATAAACAATGAGTAAATGATTTGACAATAAGTTACAGTCATGTAGAAAATTTTCCATTGAAAATTTTCTTTTAATAATAATATTTACAGTTAAATGTTACAGAATAAACGTTCATTAGGAAAATCGTGTAGCAAGATCAGTTGTTTTGAACCGATTCAATCGAAGTATTTCGTGTGTGTTGTCCAGTAATGCATTAGGATGGCTTTCCAATCTACTCCTGTAGTTCATGTGGTACTTGTGGATTTCTTCACGATCTCCGAGGGGTCGACACAGATCCTAATAGCCATACGCGAGAGAAAAACCATCCACACACAGGCACTAACAGAGGTGAGCGGAAGAAAATGGAGAAAGCAGAAGAGAAGCTTGCTAGCGAAGGCACAACAACGAATGAAGGCAATAAGAAAAGAACAGCCAGTTACGATATCTTCAGACGGAGTAAAAAGATAAATAGATCTCCGGTTCAAAAAGAAGGCCCTGGGAGCGAAGAAGACGGAGCAGATATTGAAAGCAGCGACTCCGCTAGATACACCAAAAGAAGTAAACAACGAAGCGATACGAAAGGGCTTGAGGAACAAATTAGTCAGCTAACAAAAATGATGGCTGGCTTTGTCAATGACATCAAGACAAGCGTCGCTGATATTAAGAGTGAAATGGGTACCTTAAAAAAAGACATACAGGAGGTCAAGAAAAGAGCAGAAAGGACCGAAAGCGACCAGCTGCTCATGAAAAGGGAGAACGAACAAAACACGAACGAAATGAAGGAGGAAATGAAAAGGCTTGAGAAAAGGAATAAAGAGCTGGAGAACAAGATGGAGAACTTTGAGAGAGAAAATGTACGGAACAACTTAATACTGAGCGGAATATCCATAGATGAACGAGACACGCGCAAGTAGAAGACGGCGGTGAAAAACCTTTTTAGCGAGAAATTGGGAACGCAGGTAGAGATTAAGAATGCATACAAAATAGGAGAGAAGAGATGCGTAGTCGAGATGTACAGTTTCGAAGATAAAATGCAAATATTTAAGAACAAATTCAAGTTAATGGGATCCGAGATGTACATTGACAGCAACCTCACACCTCTGGAGAGACGCATTATGAAAGAAATAAGAGAAAGAGCAAAAATCGAGAAAGAAAAAGGGAAGAAAGTTAAAACAGGCCATCTAAAGCTGTTCATGCCCGATTGCGTTGTGGTATGGGATCCGAACGAATGAAAATTAGTAGAGAAGAGGCCCCTGACCCGTTACCAAAAAACTAAATGCATACGGATTGAAAAGTGTAAATTTGACGGACCGGCGAGTAAAAGGAAGAACGAATAATGAAAAATGGAAAACGCAAAGGACGATGACACCGCAAAGAAAAGGAACAAACGAGAAAACACGGAAAAATGGAAAAATGATAACCGCAGAAATATCGGGGGAAGAAGGAGAGACAAAGAAAAAAAGTTTACAGTTAGAATAGCCACATGGAATGTTAGAACGTTGCTGAGGGCGGGTAAAATGAAAGAAGTCGAGACTGAGTTAGACAGATACAATATAGACGTGGCTGCCCTTCAGGAAATCAGATGGAGGGGGCAGGGGGCAGTAATGGGAAAAGACTACACAATATTATACTCTGGAGAAAGCGAACAGGGAAGAAATGGGGTGAGTTTCATGGTAAATAATAAAGATAAAGGAAACATAATACAGTTCAGACCGATTAGTGGAAGACTGGCATATGTAAGAATTAAAATGAAACTCTTGAATATGTCGATCATTAGCGCCTACGCCCCAACAGAAGATAAAAGCGAAGAAGAAAAGGATAAATTTTATCAAGATTTGGAGAATCTATGTGAAGAAGTTGAAAAGAAAGACATCTTACTGATTATGGACGACTTCAATGCGAAAATTGGTAAGGAGGAGTATATTGGCGATGTAGCGGGAAAGCACACAATACACGACATAACAAGCAACAATGGTAACAGACTATGTAACTTGGCGGCAGCAACAAACATGGATATCTGCTCTACAAGATTCAAACATAAAAAGATGCACAAAATAACATGGGTATGGCCAGGTGCAGAAAAAGGTAGCGGTAACCAGATAGATCATGTATTGGTAACAAATAAACTGAAGTCACGAGTGCAAGATGTGAGATCCTACAGGGGAGCTAATGCCGACACGGACCACTATCTGGTAGTAGCCAAAGTTAAAGTAAAGAAAAGAACAAGAAATTTTAGAAAGTTAAATGTTACAGAATAAACGTTCATTAGGAAAATCGTATAGCAAGATCAGTTGTTTTGAACCGATTCAATCGTCATATTTCGTGTGTGTTGTCCAGTAATGCATTAGGATGGCTTTCCAATCTATTCCTGTAGTTCATGTGGTACTTGTGGATTTCTTCCCGAATTGAATTTATGCACAAGTCGTGTTGTATGACATAGTTGGGCACATACCATGGTGCATTTGCGATTGCTCTAAGTACCTTATTTTGAAATCTCTGCAATATTTCATCCTACGGTATCCAGAGTTGGATACCGTATGTCCATATGGGTTTTAGTATGGCTTTATATGTCAGAATCTTGCTTTCCAGAGATAGCTGTGACGTTTTTCCGATCAGCCAATACATTTGTCTAAACTTTATTCCAAGCTGTTTGCGCTTATTGAATATATGCTTCTGCCATGTGAGTCTTCTATCAAGATTCATTCCAAGGTATTTTGCATTTTCGGCATGTAGTAAGAAACAGTTGTTTCATTTTACTGGCGGGCATGAGTCTCTTCGCATTGTAAAAGTGACATGTGTTGATTTCGTTTCATTGGCCTTCATTCTCCATTTCTGAAGCCAAACTTGGATTTTGTCAAGGTTATTTTGTAAGTTTTTTGAAGCAAGTACAGGGTCGATATGGGATGCTAGTATTGCCGTGTCGTCAGCAAAAGTAGCCACTGTTGTAAGTGTCGTAGTCGGAAGGTCGGCTATGTACAGTATGTAGAGTACCGGTCCCAGAACACTGCCCTGTGGTACGCCAGAGTCAACTGGATATAAGCTGGTGTATTCGTCATGATGCTTAACTAGGAAGTGCCTATCTTTTAAGTAAGATTTTAGTAATTGGTAAAAAGGGTGAGGAAGAATCTTCTTTAGTTTGTAGCATAAGCCACCATGCCATACTTTATCGAAAGCCTGGCTGATACCCAGGAACGCAGCGGAGCAGTATCTTTTATGTTCTAGGTCGTTGCTGATCTTTTTAACTACCCTGTGTACCTGTTCGATCGTACCATGTTGGTTTCTAAATCCAACCTGGTGGCTTGGTATAAGATTTCTTGGGTCGAGTCAACTAAGGTTGACCACTCCAAATAAATTGAAAATTTCCTATTGCAAAGAGGAAGGTTTATATAGTATACTGACATAATTTTCACAAGCGATGATATAATCAAAATTTTGAGTAAATCGATTTTGAAGTTAGCAAATTTACATGTAAAATTTAACGAGATTCCGCGCGTCGCTCATTCTGTTGACAGTCCGGGCAGTTTGAATGACCCTAACACTTAGAGTATTTCGCACCGGCAGATGCAGCTCGTCTCTCGTACACGTAACATCGATTATTTTTTGTTTTTACGCGATTTTTTGGGGGTGAAACGTAATAGTTTACTGCTCCATACCGCAACTATACTTTTTAATGCTATTTCAAGGGTCTCTAAGCTTCCGGTTTCATTTATCCCGGTTTTTTTATGGGAGGCGCCTTCTCGTATGTTTAGCATAGTAACCAGAGTCAAAACCGCCCTGGAGGGGTGCAGAGCGGAGCGGCGCCCCGAAAGGGTAGGTTTTGACGATAGATAAACCTCCCTATCGAATGCACACCCCAAAAATCTCGAAATTTTATGTATACTTTCGCAAGTGAAATTTTTACAGTATACTCTATAAACCTTCCTCTTTGCTATAGGAAATTTTCAATTTTTTGGGGTGGTCAACAATAGTTAACTCCCCCCGATTTCTTTTATCTATTATTGGTTGTAGACGACGAAGAAGGAGTTTTTCAAATATTTTTGAGAGCACAGAGGTAGCAAAATTATTGGTCTGTATGATGCCACGTTTTGATGATCTTTTCCAGGTTTTGGGAGTAGGACGATTTGGGCAATTTTCCACTGGAAAGTAGTTTATTAATCTTATGATTGCGTTATAGATAAATGTAATAAGTTTAATACATTTAGGTGTCAATTGCTGTATCACTCTGCCTGTTATCAAATCAAAACCAGGTGCCTTTTTTGGATTGATTTCTTGTGTGATGATCTGTTTCACTTCTTTTATTTTAAATTGTTTAATTGGTAAGTCCATCTGTAGTGGCGCATCCAGGTAATGATAGATGTCAGTAGTCTCATCTGTCGTTAGTTCTGAGGGAAATGGTTTGAAAACTTTATCGAGATGTTCTGCAAAAGCTAAAGCCTTTCCTTTATCGTTTCTTGCCCATTGTTCATTATCTTTTCTAATTGGTGGTATAGCCTGCTGTAGACGTTTCATGTTTCCTGTCGCCTTCCACAAGGAATAATCAGTCGCTCCTCAAAAGTGAAAATTTTTATTTCGGTCTAGGACAATTAGGCGCAGTTAGTTAGGCGCCACCGGTCAGGCACGACCCATAATAGGCGCAGACCATAAATAGACTAAATTGTTAATCTGTAGTGTAATTGAAACCACTTCCATTTTGTAATTTAATTTTGGTTTTTAATATTACATTTTAAAATCGAGGTGACATTTTACGTGCTCTTGGAAGAGCTCGTAAAACGGTCCCCGGATTTTATAAATTCATAGAGATTTGGAAAGCTGAAGGTTTATCAAGTAGAATTTAAAAAGAAAATTTGCGGAAGATTAACATTTACTAGTCTAAAACAGCCCTTGAAATTGTTTAAAAGTAGGGTTTTTTTAAAGAGTTTAACCATACGTCACAAATTGTTATATTGGTTTTGAATATTAAAGTAAATTGTTTGAATAACATTTTTTTAATATAAAATAAACATAATTTATAATTTATCTTTATAAGATAATTTATCTTCATTAATTTCACTTTTAATGTAATAAATACCGAAAATTCTTTAGAACCGATTCGATCTGGCTTCTAATTGAGTTATAATTTATCTTACGTAAGATTAGTGGGGGGGGGGGTAATACATTTTCTTATTTATTTTTACTAGGGGGCGGGGAGGGAGTCTAAAAGTAGGAAAAAACGTCTTACGTAATACATGAACCCCCTTAGTGACTATAATATTATTTATCTCTATAATGGCCTGGATAGATGACGTTCATTAAACGTTCATAATTATTGTTTTGAATAAAAGTTGTCTTCGGAGCAAAGGGGAATTTTTAGCAAACTTGGAGCACATGTGCATTATCTTGGTACGTTTTATTAAAATCGATTACGGGAATCCCAAAATAAAACATTTTTATACCCTTGTTTAAAAGCCTACATAAAAAAATAAAAAAGGGAAAAAACAAAAACGTATGTGTTTTTTTTTTAATTGACTCCAAGCATATTACAATCTATCCCGAGGGATAACAAGCAACAGATATGTAAAGTTATTACAAAGGTCACAGCAGAGGCCAGCACATTTGCTGACCTCTCAATAAATTATTGTACCAATATTGTTGTTTTTTTTTACTCGGGAAGTATGTCGTTATTCGTTATGTTCGTTGGGGAAGCTGTACCGGGTCGTACCTTTTCAGACGTCTCACAGGAGGGGCTACCAATAGGTCCGATGTTAAGATGTTGGGGTGATCGCTTATTCGTACCTGATACTTGGAGCTTATGGTTGAAATCTCTTCCTTTATCGTTTTTATTTGCAAGTCAGATTGAATTACTGCATTGGGAACGTACCAAGGGGAGCCGCAGATATCTCGTAGCACTTTGGATTGAAATCGCTGTAGTCTAGCTATGTTGGACTCACTGGCAGCACCCCATAGCTGGGCACCGTACGTCCATATAGGTTTTAGAATTGCTTTGTATAACAATCTTTTATTTTCCAACGATAGATGGGAGTTGCGGCCCATAAGCCAATACATTTTCCGATAAACCAACCCTAGTTGTAGTCGCTTACTCCAGTTGTGTTTGGCCCAGGTTAGTCTTCTGTCTAGGTGGAGTCCTAGGTATTTGATTACCTCTTGTTGAGGGAGGATATTATTGTTCAATGTCACGTTGGGGCACGTGGCTCTTCTCAGTGTGAAGGTGACATGTACTGATTTGGTGCAGTTTACCTTTGTCCTCCATTTCTTCAGCCAGTCTTCTATTTTGTATAGATGATCTTGTAGCATTTTTGATGCACTTCTTGGGTCGTTATGGGACGCCATTATGGTTGTATCATCCGCGTAAGTAGCCAATGTTGTGTTGCTATCTTCAGGTAAATCGGATGTGTATATCAAATACAGAGTGGGTTCAAGAATGCTGCCCTGTGGGACTCCAGATCGTATCGGTATTAGGTCGGTATAGGCATCACCATACTTGACTAGGCAGTATCTATTTGTTAGGTAAGACTCCAGTATGCGATAATATGGGTGAGGACACTTGTCTTAATTTTGTACAGCAGTCCTTCGTGCCACACTTTATCAAACGCCTGCGAGACGTCGAGAAAGGCAGCCGAGCAATATCTCTTACACTCCAAGTCATTTCTAATATTCTTTGCGATGCGATGTACCTGTTCAACCGTTCCATGGCCTTGACGAAACCCAAATTGGTGGTCTGGAATCATTTTTTTGCTTTCAAGAATTGGTTTTAGCCTTTCCAGAAATAATTTTTCGAAAGTTTTGGAGAGGCCAGGGATAAGGCTGATTGGTCTGTAGGACTGTGTCATGGTGGGATCCTTGCCTGGTTTTGGAATTAGGATCACCTGTGCAACCCTCCATTGAGGTGGAAAGTAGCCGATTCTAAGAACTGCATTAAAGATCATTGTGATGAATTTAAACCCTTCTTCTGGTAGTTCTTTCAGAGTCCTGCCCGTTATTAGGTCGTACCCTGGAGCTTTCTTTGGATTTGTTCCTTTAAGTATAATTGTTTTGATTGTACTGGTCTTGAAGTGTTTTATGGGTAAGTCCATTTGGTATGGGGCCGCAAGCATTTTGTGAATAGGAAGTTCTTCTTCATCGGAGACCTCTTTTGGGAATGGAGAAAACACATTGGCAAGATGCTCAGCGAAGGCTTGGGCCTTCTCTTCATCATTCCTAGCCCAGCTTCCTGTGCTTGTTTTAATGGGGTGTTCTGTTTTGTGCTGTTTATTAATTTTTTTTGTTACTTTCCACAACGAGTACTCTGTCGCTTCAGTGGCAGACAGGTTTTCCATAAATATTTTTAAGTTATGATTTTTGTTTTCTTCTAGCATTTTTTTTAGCTCCTTTGTAGCTTTATTTAGGTGTGTTTTGTCACTTGGTGCGTGAGTAACTTGCCATCGCTTTCTGAGCCCTTTTTTCTGCAATCTTTTTTTTTATATGTTCCGGACATTCGCCTGGTTTGTCGGTCTGAGTCGTTGCCGGAGTTGCATCCCACGAAGCTTGTTGAATTGCAATAGTTAAATGTTCGACCGCCGCGTCTATATCCTCTTCAGTTTTTAATGAAATATTAAAGTTTAGTTTTTTTGATAGGTTGTATCTAAAACTATTCCAGTCTGTTTTGTTGTTATATAGAGAGGGTGGTTTGTTTGTCCGCTGGACATAGGAGTTCAAGTAGACCAAGAGAGGAGTGTGGTCCGACGACAAGTCCAGACACGATTCAATTTTAAGATAATTGTGTGCAATACCTTTTGTGATGCAGAAGTCTAGCACGTCTGGAACCTTCTCTGGGTCTGTCGGCCAGTATGTTGGTTGACCAGCTGAGAGAGAGTGTAGGTTTGTACTTTGCATTGCTTTGTAGAGCTCCCTTCCTCTAGTTGTTGTTAGCCTGGAGCCCCAGTGAACGTGTTTAGAGTTGTAGTCACCCCCAGCAATAAAACGTTGTCCTAGGGAGTTAAAAAACGATTCAAATTGCTCTTTCTTTATAGATGCGTTAGGTGGGCAGTATACTGCTGAGAGTATGATTGGACCATTCCAGTCTTCTATTTTCACTGATGTGGCTTGCAAGTTATTTTCTCTTGTTTTGTGTATTTCGTGATGTTTTATTTTTTTTCTAATAATGACTGCAGTACCCCCTCGTGCTGTGCCACTAGGGTGTCGGGTGTGATAAATGTCAAAGTTGGGAACCTTTATAAAGCTCTCGTTTGCCATATGAGTTTCGGAAATAAGCATGATGTCTATGTTTTGATTTTTTATAAATGATTTGATTTGATTTCTTTGATTTGAAATCAAATCATTTATGTGTTTATTAATTATATTTTCTGTGAGCAACGTACCCTCGAAGTTTGAGCAGGCATTTTATAAACACCTTGTATAACTTTTCTACGTAACACATCTTACCAAAAAAACTAACTGAAAAATCGGATAGGTTCCAGCAGAATACAACGATGTTAATAGTTTGTACCTGTAAATATGCGAATGGACGAAATCAAACCAACTTATTCTTTGTATTAGTTTGTAAATTTAAGAAATATAAAAAAGGATGAATAAGGGTTCAATTAACTCTAAAGGTTCGTAATCGAAAAAATAAGCTGCATATCGCCGAGTTATACAGGGCAAGGAACCCTTGTGAAAAACATCAGAATATTGTCGACGAGAATCGCGTCACGTATAAACAGTTTAATTGTCAAAATCTCCCAATTATTTTTACCAAAGTACCTACGTACATTTAAAAAAATTATCTAGCGAAAAGCATTGTACATAATAACAAACTATTGAACATTTTTAGAAGTTTACGATGATATTCGATTCATGAGAGATGATGGTCCATTTTTAAGCACCTTACATACCTACTTCATGTGATAAACCAACTTTATTTGTGCCAAACCTTGTAGAATTCCAATGCGGTGCAAATACGTGGACAACGTGTTCGGTTTTGGGCTGAAGAAAGTGCTTAGTTTAGGGTTTGTAACATTTCTTAAAAAAATTTCCCGAAGGATCGAATATTTGGATAGTTAACGCTTCTTATTTGGTTAGAGCCGAATTTTTATTTGGAAGATAAGGAAAATTTGATTTTGTGAATTGGGGGCGTTCAAGTATTACGTAAGCAAACTTTCAATGATTTGAAACCCCACGCCCCCTGTATAAGCAAACACAAGAAAATCGTGAACCCTTCCTCCCCCAAATGATAAGACGTAAGAATTTTTTCAAAACTTTTATTAAATATCAAAATTTAAATTTAAAAAACTAAATTATTTTTAAGATTAAAGATTATTTACCAGAGTAAACAAGTTCAAAACGCTGACTTTTTTCATTATCTTGTAATTTTTTATCCTACGTAAAATTTATAATATCGCATCCGCCCCCTTTGTCAACAAACATAAGAAAAAATTGAACTCTCGCGCCTAAGTCTGCTTACGTAATAAGCATTTACGCCCCCCATTAACAAATATGTTAAAATTTCTGTGAACCACTTGAAAAATATCTCACAGTTCATTATTTACCTTAAATGCTATAATTATTAAATAATATTAAATTGCGTTAACATAAACATACAGCTAAATGAGTCTGACTTTCGTACCCTGAAAAAATGTGAAGTGGTCTAGCATTTTGACTTAGCTATCGAGCGATGAGAGAATAATCGTTTTTTTAATTAATATATATCTTTAAAAGTAATTTTCAAGTTGACGTAAATAAACAAATAAATAATCTTTTGGAGGTGGTATGTTCAAAACCAGTGATTTTTTTCACAAACTCTTATATTAAGTGGTTAAAAATAAATTTAAAATTTGTGTCTAGCCTAAGTACCAAAAGAAGTCTAAGTGTTGAACGATAAATTATACATATTTTTATCTTTATTTTTGTGAACACGTGCATTATCTTGTAGTAGAAGTACAGTTTTGGTCAATTTCTCTCTTCTTTCTATTTAGTTTCATTCTTTCATTTTTTAATCGATGTAAAATACCAGCGTAGCACGCGCCTGTTATGGTAGTACCTTTAGTTTTATAATCTATTGAAAGAATTCCCTCAAAATTCCAAACGATTGTTTCCATCACTTTTCCAGCAGAAAGCACATCTTTAAATTTCTTTGGTGCCGGACCGCCCTTTAAATGTCACTGCATAGATTCCTGCTTCGATTCAGGATCATAAGAATGAATCCAAGTTTCATCTCCTGTGACAATTCGAAAGATAACAGCTGTTGGATCATCACCGCACAGCGTTAAAAACTCCTTATTCAACACGGTATTGTTTTTGATGCGGTGTGAGCATTTCAGTCACCCATCTCGCGCTGACCTTTGACATGCCCAGATGATCTTTTATAATCTTCATTGTCGATTCCAATATCGACCATATCAACTTTTATGACTACTTCATGTGTTATACTTGGCCTGCCAGAGCGCTGGTCATCTTCAAGTGACTCTCTACCTTGTAATACAGTCATTTTGTGCTTAAAAGGGCGCCTAGCTTACAAGTTGTGGGGTAGTTTTGATTTCTTCGATTCTATATGTTTTCTGATGGGGTGCTGAATCCGAATCCGAGGTTTCCCAACAAAATTTCGTGACGGAACATTTAAAAAAATGCAAAAAAGGTAAAAAAAATCATTTTTTGGCGGAGTTTTGCTTATAACTCGGAAACTATTAACTTTTCGTAAATAACCTCCTTGTACAAAATGAAAGCTTATAAAATTTTCTACAAATTGCATTAATTACATAGGTTTATTTCTCCGACGAACCGTTCGGGTTCAAGCGCCAGTTGAAAATTTGCGTTTTTCGGCTGTTTCCGCAAAAACCCACTTTTTCCACTCCAAAACTGTAATTTATTAATATTAAGTGCCGTCAATTAGTAAATTCCCTCTAGTTTTTAGTTAAATACAATGTAGTCTACATTGTAGGATTCAACTGTTATGACATCTACAGTAGGCAGGTACTAAAATAATTTTTTTTTTCAAAATCACAGTGTATTTAAATTGTGTCCAAGTGTAATTCTGTCTTTCTTTTCAGGTCAACTAGGGCACCGTGCACCTGCTCACTGCAAGTGGAACTGTGACTGTGATTCGAAGAAGTAGTTCGGTGTCAAAGTCCAACGACAAGTTTTAAAATGACTTCAAACGTGTGTTTTATTTGTGATGAATTGCTGGATAATGATGTAGACAACGTGACAAGGGTGCGAGAAAAAGGTTTGAAAATAATTATTGAGTCAAGCAAGAAGAGGAAGGATGGTAAGCATGTTCAGCTCAGTAAAAAATCTGCAGTTGAGTTTCATGAGAAATGTCGTAAAAACTACATAAATGGAAGAATAATTCTCTCTCATTTGAAGAAGGTGGAGCAGGGTAGAGATCAAGTTAAAACACGTACTACTGAAGCACCTTTCAGTTTAAAAACTCAATGTTTTATATGTGGCTTAGTCATAACGCCCGAGTTTATAGAACAAGAACAAAGAAAAAAGAAAAATCGCAATATTGTGTATAAAGTTCGAGCTTTGACATTGAAGGAAACGATCATAAAACGAGCAGAAGAACGTGGTGATGAGTACGGGCAAGACATAATTAAACACCTTTTGCCAGTCTCAGACTTGGTTGCCTCTGATTGTCAGTATCACAGTTTATGCTTGAGAAAACTGTACAATCGCCCAAAAACTGAAGAGAAGCGAAAAAGCGGTCCATTCGCCAATGATATCGAAGCAGCAATGGAAGATGTCTACACTTATCTGGAGAATAGTGATGAAGAGTGCCAGTTTTCACTCGACGAGTTGATAGACCAAATCAAGTGTGATTATCGTCCTGACCAAAGGACAATCAAAGCTCATCTACTCAAAAAATATGGAAGCGATATAATAGTTACTTTGTCTTCAAACAAGTCCTGCAGAATAACAATCACTTGCAAACAGTCATTGATGCTTTCAAAGACCCTCATGCTCACCAGGACGATGTTGCCGAAGCAGGAAACGTGTTTCTCATGAATCTGTATGGAAAAGGACGTGAGACTAGCCTGAATGATTTGAGATACAGGCAGTACGTATCTTCATCGTACAAAAGTAAAACCAACATTGCCTCACTACCCCCCCACCGAAGCTGCTGCACGACAACATTCCCTGAGAGTTTACTTTCAGGTGCAGCAGTGGTTATCCGGGCCAACCACACTAGACGAGCAACAAAGAGACCCGAGCGAGTGGGGGTGGAAAAAACAAAGAGTGGTCTCATGCCAGTGCCAACCACTTTGAACCCTGCACCGGATTCGATACTCCGGCACATTTCTTGTAAATGTAAAAAAGGCTGCCAACGCAATTGTGGATGCAGGAAGGCAGGCCTTCATTGCTCCTCTATCTGCACATCGTGCGAAGGCCTGTGTGAAAACGTCGAACCACCGGAAGACGGCAGTGACATAAACGAAGAAGAGACCGAAGAAGGAGACCGAGAACAGACTGAACAAAATCGCTTACACGATGCGGAAGGTATGTCTAATCTCACAATCCATTTCGTAATCATTCATCTCTCTTTGAGGTATACGATCATAAGTTGTACTTTTCTCATCACTTATTTAATTTTTCAGATGAACAAGCCCCGACGCTGACGATAGAACAACCCGAACCTGTGCCAGGCCCCGCCGCCTTCGATGAATCTCGACCAGGACCTTCTAAACGACAACGATTCGCATAATTTTTCGTTGGCAGAATGAGAAACCTCCGAACGATTCGAATTTGATTTTAAATTATTGTGAAGATAGAATTAATACTAATGATGCATTATAACAATATGTAATAACTTTTCAAAATTTCTCGTTGGAATTTCAACTTTTTTGTAACTGAAATTGTAAATTTTGGAGTTCATTAAATAACTTGAACGTTAAGAAATTTTTGAAAAAATTACTTATATTTACATTATATACTAAATGAAAAGGGCTATACAAACCTAGGAGATATTTACTAATTAACGAACGGCACTTAATGATATAAATTACAGTTTTGGAGTGGAAAAAGTGGGTTTTTGCGGAGACAGCCGAAAAATGAAAAGTTTTCAACTGACGCTGGAACCTGAACGGTTCGTCGCAGAATAAAACCTATGTAATGAAATTTGTAGCAAATTTTATGAGCTTTCATTTTGCATAAGAAGGTTATTTACGAAAAGTTAATAGTTTTCGAGTTATAAGCAAAACTCCGCCAAAAATGATTTTTTTAACTTTTTTGCATTTTTTTTTATGTTCCGCCACGAAATTTTGTTAGGAAACCTCGGATTCGGATTCAGCAACCCAAAAAACATATAGAATCGAAGAAATCAAAACTACCCCACAACTTGTCAGGTAAAAAGCACAATATATGACTGAACTATTGCTTAAATAATTTGTACCACTTATAAATCATAGTTTCACCATGGCCAGTGTCACCATAAACCGCCTCCATTTCATTTTCAATGGTTTTAACATTTTTTCCGAAGAGTTTAATAACCGCACGTAACTCGATATTTGACATTTTTAAAAATTCTCACAGAATCACTTGCCATTTTATTGATTGCGACTAAATTATTTGATATAAACGCATACAGTTTTTAGTCCATACTTGAAAATGAAAAAGGACATTAAAATAAAAAAAGAAGCAAAAATGGCCGCCTCCTTCTGTGTCATTTCACGAACTTAAAAATCTCCCCTCGCATGTAGTACATTTAAAAAATATTTTAAACAAAGAAGAATAAAATTATCAAACAAAATTGATTGTATTAATTTATAGGAAATTTTGTATTGTTCGTTTACAAAACTTTACCAATTAGTAAACATCAAATGCAATATTGAAATATGAATATAGACATAAATGTTTGAAATTGGATACTAAAGTGCATAATGCTATGCGTTAGGATTGCGTTCGGATACGTCTACAAACATCATACAGTGTAATGTTGACATTTTCATGCATATATCTAATCCTATTTACACCACCAGAGTGCACTGCAATTATTAATACAACCATGACACAATCAAGTCATATAAGTTTCCTATTATGTCATGTAACAATGGTCATTTTTCAATTATTGCCAAAAGCTTTATTTGTTTTACACAGATTTTAATTAGAAAATTGGGTTATTCATGCAAACCAATTTAATAAAATAGTTGAAATAATTTTGCGACTGATCCGATTATCGTTAGTAATAATGTCACACTTCTGTCCGGTAATATTTACAATTAAAACGCTAATGAAAGGGTTCTATTGTTTAAATTTAATGGAAAAAGTCAGATAGAATTTTATAAATTTTAGTTAGCGATTTAATCGTCAAAAAGTATTGTTTTATGTGATGCATATTGTTTGCATTATATGTGAATTATTTATTATCTAGTTAATAGCTTTGTGATAATCAATCTCAAACCTATTGTCTTTAATACTATGATTTAGGGAAAATATCATTTTTCACCTGCAATCTCTTATATCACAGCGCTTTTCATTATCTATTATACTTATTGAGCGAATAATCGACTTTACGTCCACCCTCTGTAATGTTTAGAATAGATAATATCATTTCCGGAATACAGCCGCACATATTATGTATGTATATCAGAACAGGTCCGTTAGTATGGATCGGCTTTGAGGTTGAATTTGTTTGATGTTATTGATCACTGTTAATTGCTACATTATAGACGACAATCTACAAATAGTGTAACTATAGTGTAAACTAATCCCTAATTAATATTATCATTTTTAACTTCTACATAATGGACAAGGGACAATAATGGTGGTAAATTCTAATCGCATCAGTTGCAGTATTTGTGCCCTGGTTCCGATTCCACGTCCAGCTGAAGGTCTTATATTATGTACATGCATGTATAGTTCAGTCATATTGTGCTTTTTACCTGACAAGTTGTGGGGTAGTTTTGATTTCTTCGATTCTATATGTTTTTTGGGGTGCTGAATCCGAATCCGAGGTTTCCCAACAAAATTTCGTGACGGAACATAAAAAAAATGCAAAAAAAAGGTAAAAAAAATCATTTTTGGCGGAGTTTTGCTTATAACTCGAAAACTATTAACTTTTCGTAAATAACCTTCTTATGCAAAATGAAAGCTCATAAAATTTGCTACAAATTGCATTACATAGGTTTTATTCTCCGACGAACCGTTCAGGTTCCAGCGGCTGTCTCCGCATAAACCTACTTTTTCCACTCCAAAACTGTAATTTATTATCATTAAGTGCCGTTCGTTAATTAGTAAATATCTCTTAGGTTTGTATAGTCCTTTTTATTTAGTATATAATGTAAATATAAGTAATTTTTTCAAAAATTTCTTAATGTTCAAGTTATTTAATGAACTCCAAAATTTACAATTTCAGTTACAAAAAAGTTGAAATTCCAACGAAAAATTTTGAAAAGTTATTACATATTGTTATAATGCGTCATTAGTATTAATTCTATCTTCACAATAATTTAAAATCAAATTAGATCGTTCAGCCAACGTCAAAAGGTTTCTCATTCTGCCAACGAAAAATTATGCGAATCGTTGTCGTTTAGAAGGTCCTGGTCGAGATTCATCGAAGGCGGCGGGTCCTGGTACAGGTTCGGGTTGTTCTATCGTCAGCGTCCGGGCTTGTTCATCTGAAAAATTAAATAAGTGATGAGAAAAGTACAACTTATGATCGTATACCTCAAGGAGAGATGAATGATTACGAAATGGATTGTGAGATTAGACATACCTTCCGCATCGTGTAAGCGATTTTGTTCAGTCTGTTCTCGGTCTCCTTCTTCGGTCTCTTCTTCGTTTATGTCACTGCCGTCTTCCGGTGGCTCGACGTTTTCACACAGGCCTTCGCACGATGTGCAGATAGAGGAGCAATGAAGGCCTGCCTTCCTGCATCCACAATTGCGTTGGCAGCCTTTTTTACATTTACAAGAAATGTGCCGGAGTATCGAATCCGGTGCAGGGTTCAAAGTGGTTGGCACTGGCATGAGACCACTCTTTGTTTTTTCCACCCCCACTCGCTCGGGTCTCTTTGTTGCTCGTCTAGTGTGGTTGGCCCGGATAACCACTGCTGCACCTGAAAGTAAACTCTCAGGGAATGTTGTCGTGTAGCAGCTTCGGTGGGGGGTAGTGAGGCAATGTTGGTTTTACTTTTGTACGATGAAGATACGTACTGCCTATATTTCAAATCATTCAGGCTAGTCTCACGTCCTTTTCCATACAGATCCATGAGAAACACGTTTCCTGCTTCGGCAATATCGTCCTGGTGAGCATGAGGGTCCTTGAAAGCATCAATGACTGTTTGCAAGTGATTGTTCTTCTGCAGGACTTGTTTGAAGACAAAGTAACTATTATATCGCTTCCATATTTTTTGAGTAGATGAGCTTTGATTGTCCTTTAGTCAGGACGATAATCACACTTGATTTGGTCTATCAACTCGTCGAGTGAAAACTGGCACTCTTCATCACTATTCTCCAGATAAGTGTAGACATCTTCCATTGCTGCTTCGATATCATTGGCGAATGGACCGCTTTTTCGCTTCTCTTCAGTTTTTGGGCGATTGTACAGTTTTCTCAAGCATAAACTGTGATACTGACAATCAGAGGCAACTAAGTCTGAGACTGGCAAAAGGTGTTTAATTATGTCTTGCCCGTACTCATCACCACGTTCTTCTGCTCGTTTTATGATCGTTTCCTTCAATGTCAAAGCTCGAACTTTATACACAATATTGCGATTTTTCTTTTTTCTTTGTTCTTGTTCTATAAACTCGGGCGTTATGACTAAGCCACATATAAAACATTGAGTTTTTAAACTGAAAGGTGCTTCAGTAGTACGTGTTTTGACTTGATCTCTACCCTGCTCCACCTTCTTCAAATGAGAGAGAATTATTCTTTCATTTATGTAGTTTTTACGACATTTCTCATGAAACTCAACTGCAGATTTTTTACTGAGCTGAATATGCTTACCATCCTTCCTCTTCTTGCTTGACTCAATAATTGTTTTCAAACCTTTTTCTCGCACCCTTGTCACCTTGTCTATATCATTATCCAGCAATTCATCACAAATAAAACACACGTTTGAAGTCATTTTAAAACTTGTCGTTGGACTTTGACACCGAACTACTTCTTCGAATCACAGTCACAGTTCCACTTGCAGTGAGCAGGTGCACGGTGCCCTAGTTGACCTGAAAAGAAAGACAGAATTACACTTGGACACAATTTAAATACACTGTGATTTTGAAAAAAAAAATTATTTTAGTACCTGCCTACTGTAGATGTCATAACAGTTGAATCCTACAATGTAGACTACATTGTATTTAACTAAAAACTAGAGGGAATTTACTAATTGACGGCACTTAATATTAATAAATTACAGTTTTGGAGTGGAAAAAGTGGGTTTTTGCGGAAACAGCCGAAAAACGCAAATTTTCAACTGGCGCTTGAACCCGAACGGTTCGTCGGAGAAATAAACCTATGTAATTAATGCAATTTGTAGAAAATTTTATAAGCTTTCATTTTGTATAAGGAGGTTATTTACGAAAAGTTAATAGTTTCCGAGTTATAAGCAAAACTCCGCCAAAAAATGATTTTTTTTACCCTTTTTGCAATTTTTTTTATGTTCCGTCACGAAATTTTGTTGGGAAACCTCGGACGATTCGGATTCAGCACCCCAGAAAACATATAGAATCGAAGAAATCAAAACTACCCCACAACTTGTAAAGTAGGCGCCCTTTTAAGCACAAAATGACTGTATTATGTAGTACTACAATAAATGTGAGGGAATAGGCGGATTATTAAGTCCTTAGAATGAGAAAGTAAAAACAATTTTTTTGGGAAAATTTCATTTTATTTTTCAATATAGTCTCCTTTTAGGTCGACACACTTGATCCAACGCGGTTCAAGTTTTTGGATGCCATCGGTAAAGTAAGATTTCTCAAACTCTCCAAAATAAGCATTTGTTGCATCTATCACTTCTTCATTTGACGTAAATCTTCTTCCTCCGAGCCATTTCTTCAAGTTTGGAAACAAGTAGAAATCACTAGGAGCTAAATCTGGTGAATATGGTGGATGTGGAAGCAATTCGTAGCTTAATTCATGCAATTTTGCCATTGCAATTCTTGATGTGTGAGCTGGTGCATTGTCGTGATGAAACAGGATTTTTTTCTTGTTTAAATGAGGTCTTTTTTCTTGGATAGCAGTATTTCATTTGTCCAATAATTCAGCATAGTATTTCCCTGTTATTGTTTTTCCTTTCTGGAGGAAGTCAATTAACACTATTCCATGAGCATCCCAAAAAACAGTTGCCATAACCTTTCCAGCTGATGGAACTGTCCTTGCTTTCTTTGGAGCATTTTCACCAGCTTCCATCCATTGTTTTGATTGTTCTTTCGTTTCTGGGGTATAGTAGTGAATCCATGTTTCATCGACGGTTATGAATCGGCGCAAAAATTCTTTGGGATTACGCTGAAATAATTCCAAACTTTGCTTTGAAAGATCCATTCGATTGCGTTTCTGATCGTTTGAAAGCAAACGCGGCACCCATCTCGCAGACAACTTTTTCATATGCAGTGTTTTATGTAAAACATCCCAAACACTTTTATACGTTATTCCACATAAGTCAGCTATCTCACGCAATTTCACTCTTCGATCATTTAATACAGTACGATGGATTTTTTTGACAATGGCTGGAGTAACAAAGTCTTTTGGACGTCCTGGCCTTTGTTCATCACTTGTGCTTTTACGACCACGTTTAAATTCATTATACCAATTATAAACAGTTGCAGTCGACGGAGCAGATTCACCCAACACTGAGTTCATATCAGTAACTATTTCTGAAGGCGTTAAGCCTTTGAGATACAAGTACTTGATAACCTCACGATTTTCGTTTTTCTCCATTTTAGCAAATTTATACAAATTGTTCACTTTAAATGACTATCAAAATTCAACGATTTGACATAAATGGATGAAATTAGAAACTTTAACTTTCCAAGGTTGGTACTTCTCAAAAATAACACTAAATTGGCCAGAGTGGTGACATCTCTGTTTCATTCTAAGTACTTAATAATCCGCCCTCTAGAATCTGCTGACCCCTGTTAAAATTATACCTAATCGTGCCAAATGTTCTTGTACTAACAAAGTACCGTTCATTTTTAATATAAAGATTAAAGGATGTTTTTTTTACAAAAAAAATTTTTTGCGCTATCCAACGGTATAATAAAACGTCTGGAGTAGATAACCGAAAAAAGCCCGCGAGCGAATAAGAGGAAGAAATCCTTTGAGGAAACAAAAAATTATGGCAAGGGAAATTCAAATTTCGAAAAGAACCATTTCTAGCGTGTTAAAAGATGACTTACAACTTGGGGCTTATCGCCGTAGGAATACAACACATCGTCTTACAATCGCTTTAAAAAAATCTGATGTAACAACACATTACTTTCCCATTTAGTAGATTCCACTTCATTGTATATTAAATATTATTATAAAAGATGATAACTAAAAAAAAATTTTAACTCGATAAAATACACAAATTATTTTGAGATAACAAAGTTACGAAATTTAATTTGTAATTTAACATGGTAACTCATAATTTTTAAAAGCACTTATTTTATATTTTCATTTTAACAATAAAATAACATGTTTGCATTGAAAAATTTTTAAAATTGTAATTTTCCAGAAAAATTTAGAAATTTGCGGAATGCCGTGCTATCTATATGCAATCAAATTTTAACTATGGGCGTAATGACGTCAGAATTAATTTTCTATAAGTAATTAAAAAATTCGTTTGATATTAATTACATGTGAATCTGCCTTAGCTTCTGTCATTCAAGACGTATCTGACAATGTTGATTCTGGGAAGCAGGTTGATGCTGTATTGGTGGACTTTAAGAAGGCTTTCGATTTGGTTTCACACATTGTGCTTATCGATAAGATATCCAAGCTCAACTTGGATCGAAGAATATCTCTATGGTTTGAGAATTTCTTATTGAACCGTACTCATGTGTAAAAATTAATGATGTACTCTTCAACCATACTTGCGTCACATCTGGTGTCCCGCAAGGAAGCGTCATAGGTCCTTTAGCCTTTTTTCTTTTCAGAATTTTCAGAATTCTTCTTTGTCTTTTCATTTTGCGCGATTAAAAATTGTTCATTGTGAATTTGTATGTGTATTGTAATTTTA
Source organism: Podabrus alpinus (assembly GCA_932274525.1). Lineage (NCBI taxonomy): Eukaryota > Metazoa > Arthropoda > Insecta > Coleoptera > Cantharidae > Podabrus > Podabrus alpinus. The sequence goes on along the minus strand of OW026455.1, from coordinate 87,252,904 downwards.
ATAGTTTATTTTCAAATTTTTAGAGCATATTTTCCTGCATATTTTGTAATTTTTTAATTTTAATAAGAACTCACTTTTTCTTTCCAACCGATATTTATCCACTGCCGGATGTAGGCCTCTCCCCATCAAGCGGGAGGGTATGGTCATACCCTACTACGTTGACCAAGTGCAGGTTAGTAGGGTAGCAGCGACCAGCGGCGTTATTTTTTAAATTGGTCACCATGCGGTCACCCATCCAAGTAAATACCGCTAATAAATTTACTTGATGTTCCTTAATCTAACAACTATAGACATTCGCATTGCGCTACGTTGCTACTCTTCACGTCAACTAAGAACTCGCTTCGGTTGTTCATATCCGTGCTACCCCAGACGATGTGGTGTGTGTTGGAGTCACATCTGATCATCAATTGTGTTCCTCTGCTTTCGCAGTCCATTGCTAGTTCTTCGACTTCCTTTGTAGGAGGTGGTCCTGATTGGTCATAAGGACGGTATGCTGATACCACCACCGGGTCTCTCGGGCTACCTTCCAGTTTAATTTTTATTTTGGCCGCGATCAGGTCTCCGGTGCAGTTTCTATAGTGGTAAAAGACTGTGCATTTTTTTAGCAATAATGCATACTCCAGGTTGATTGTCTCCTGGTATTATTAATTCCCAGTCGCCTGTCGTGTACGTCTTCTGATACGTCCCCCGAATATCCAGTGTTTCAGTATCAGAGCCACATTGATGTTGTGTTTTATTATAAACCTCTGAAAGGCATCAAAAATTATTTTTTGGTTATAATTTTTACATTTGTGTTCTTATCGTTTTTTTTTTCTTCAATTTCGTCGTTTAAATTTATATTTTCATGTCAAAACCTTATTTCTGTTTTCCTCACCACTGCTGTTGTAATTATTTTAACTTTTATATAAAATTTTCACTTCATTTTTTCTTTGTTTTTTTATTCATTTTTAATTTCCAACAAAATTTATTTTACTTTGAATTTTAATCTGGTAGTTTTACGATTCCACGTCTAAAGAAATCCGGTGGTTTGGAGGTGAAGAAGTCGTCGAGCCAGTTTTGAAGTGCAACGTCGTTATTAAATTAATGAGATTCCGCGGAAATTGTTGGATAGAGATCGAAAAAGATGAAACTCTGATTTATGAGTATTGATTATTGTATTGTAGTACAATACAATATAGTACAATACTGTAGAGTATTGATCGGCTGATTTAGGAGCCGAGTAGTTCTAATTCGTAGCAGAGAAACTGGAAAAATCCCCGAGCCTAATCTAAGCATAAGCCAAGCCTACCCAACAAACATTTTAGCTGTAAATCGGTTGTTAGATGGCTATTTAGCAACTAAACATACTTGTCAGCTAATTAACAACCGATTTACAGCTAAAATGTTTGTTGGGTAAGCCAAGCCTAAGCCAAGCCTAAACCAAACCTAATGCAATCCACAGGATTTAATATATCCGGCGCCGACCTGTTAGTCGAAAGTACAAGTTTGAAAAAGGGAACTTATGGCCCGTCCTGGGACAGACATAAGTTTGGTACACTTATGACAAAATAAGACGTTAAATTAAACCATGATTATCGACCCCCTAAACAATTCAGAGTTAAAGGACGATAATCGACGCCCTATTTATGATCTACCACAGGATTTGTGCCTAAAAGTAATCAGAAATTTCCAAAAGAGCGGAAGTCTGGCAAGGTCGGCCATGGTGGCCATTTGATCGATATAATTTTTCATTTTTAATGTCAATGTCTTAGCATTATATTAAAATAAAGATATCAGCAAATTATCAATAAGATCACAGAAAGCGGCAAAATCGACGGAGGCCCTACATAGACTTATGCCTAACATGAGAGGCCCCAGCGAAGCCAGGAGGAGGCTCCTAAGCTCTGTCGCGGACTCGATAATGCTGTATGCAGCCCCTATCTGGGCAAAGGCACTAGATAAAGTCACATACAGGAAACAACTGGAGAAGGTCCAACGGAAGAGCGCCCTGAGGATATGCAGGGCATACAGGACTATATCAACAGATGCGGTCCTGGTGCTGGCATCCCTTCTGCCGATTCACCTCAAGGCAGAGATGAGGGTAGCTAAGTATAGAGCAAGCTCACCAAACGACTTGAAAAACAAGATAGCGGCAATCGAAAGCAAGTGGCAAACATCTTGGAATGCGTCCGATAAAGGTAGATGGACCCATCGCCTGATTCCGGACATAGCCCCGTGGGTCGGAAGATCTCACGGCGAGATTACATATGAAACCACACAGGCACTTAGCGGGCACGGGTGTTTCCGCAGCTACCTGCATCGTTTCAAAAGAGCGGACACCCCGAACTGCTACTACTGCGGGGAGCTGGACGATGCGGAGCACACAGTCTTTCATTGCAACAAGTGGTCCAACGTAAGAAACAGCGCCCGCCTCCACTTGGGGAAGGATCTGAGCCCTGAAAACATGGTCGGGTTGATGCTGAGTAGCGCAAAGAATTGGACCACAATTGAAGACATGCTGGTGGAAATCCTGTCCACCAAAGCGAAAGAAGAACTCGAGTTCCAATCTCGCCAAGAAGAGCAAAGACCCGAAAGGGCGGAAAACCACGAAGAGGCCGGAGTGTGTACGGACGAAATGCTTTAGCGATTCCCGGCACCTCCTAGGAGTGGGGTTTTAGTCAGTGAAAATCTGACACTACCACACCAAAACATCGGGGTGGTGTCTTTTGAAGATTTCCCCACTCCCAGCGCACCAAAAAAAAGTACAATGGGTCCGGTAGAGTGGCCTAAGTGCGTGAAAGTTAATACTTGCCCCTCCCCCAAAATCCAAATCCAAAAAACAGGTCAGTAATCTAAAATTCGTCTTCGACATCATCCCTAATGAATCCAACCTATTCATTATTTCATCGTGGGATGTGTCCGCCCAAATGGCTATGTCATAGAAGCGATACAATGTTATTAAAAAACTTTCGAGATGGGGTCTCGATTGGTTTTGTGTTGTAGTTGCACTACCATAATTGCTTTGTCGATATCTAAAAGCAACAGTTTTGCTCTGTTTTGCTCCTACTCGTGGTGAATATATGGGGACTACTACGCTGTTGTCCATTTTCTTAATCTGAAAATATTTTTTTCACTTAGAACTTAAAAATTATTCAGGATTTATTACAAAAAACAAAAATAATTTTGTGCACGCAGAAAATTGAATTCATATTTCAGCCCGGAGTGGGCAAAATACATTTCAATATGTATTTGAAATACAAATTAAAAAATACTTTTATATCGGTATTTTAACTGAATTATAGCATTTTGAGGTTAATCTATGGTTACATCGCACGGCGGTATAAATTTACGTTCACTGAATCAGGATAAAGTGTTTTCGTGAACTAAATATTTATAAAATTAACTTACGTGGTTATTTCTAGTTTTTTATTATACAGAAATTATAAATTTTTTATTTCAAAAGAGAACCACGCTTTGTAACAAGTAATTTCAACTGACAGTTAGTTGTAAAACTCGAGAGTGCCAACCGATCACAAATAGAAAAGAAAAATTGTTTTTTGGTAATAATTTTATGAATGCGGGAAATTTAAAAATATAGTTTTTAATTTTGAATTAAAATAATAAGAAAATCACTGTCGATGTCGAAATCTGTTTTATGCAATCCTAGCGTGTTTATCGTGGATTTATTACTACTTCTACAGTTCGTAATGACCTTCTAGTTGATTCCAACCCCCGCGTTCGGTGCCGGTGACAACGGCCCAAGTGACAAGGAATATCCAAAAATAAAAATTCTTTGGTATATAGGTCAAAAAAGGGATAAGATACAAAATAAAGTGCGGATATTTGAGGATTTTTAAGAATTAATACCGAAAATTTAGTAAAAACCCTATGCGGTGCCCGCGATAGGCTGCCGGCCTCTTTTTGGGCGTGGTTTGAAGAACTACAGACACGCTCCCAACATTTAATTTTGCAAAATTTTGTGTTTATCACGGCCTTTCTGGCAATGTTTTGATGCGAATGTATAACTTTTGTCGTCGCAGAGGTGATCATAAAAAAAAATCCGAAAAAAGTGTGAAAATAACAAAGATGCAGCGAGTTGCAATAGTACGGGTCGCTGATGCACAACGAGGTTATGTGAAATCGTCCGGCCGCGGTCCCTTGAAATCGAGTGAAATTTTTTCGCTCCGATTTGAAATATTTTTTGAAATTCGGGAAGGTGGGGGTGTGATTAGTAGATATTAGTAATAAATATTCGCAAAAAAATGGAAAATAACCCGTGTATTGCCGAAAAAGTGAAAAAATTAAATTTTTAATTTTGGGATAAATAAACATAATAAACGTTGGCTTGGCCAGAATTGTGAGCAACAAAAAACCTACCCTACGCTGCTCCGCAGCTCCGGGCGGTTTTTCATGCTCAGAGCCGCTACGCGGCAGAGCTAAACATACGAGAAGGCGCCACCGATCAAGAACACCGGGATTAAGGCAACCGGGATTCGAGAGACCCTCAAAATAGCATTAAAAAGTATAGTCGCGGTATGGGGCAGTAAACTATTTTGTTTCACCCCCAAAAAATCGCCTAAAAACAAAAAATAATCGATGTTACATGTACGACGGTCGAGCTGCATCTGCCGGTGCGAACCTTACCTTACCTTACCTGATATGTATTTGATGGAGCATCCCGGCGCAGCCGGCCTTCTCCTTCATCTGAAAGAATACATTAGTGACATTGGAATTTATAGAGACCGGTGGGTCTCTGGGAATTGGCGCTTGGCGGACTGACTGGTAAAAACCTGAGCTGTGACTGTGAATATGTAATATGAGAAGAAAAAGAAAATTTTTACGTTTGCCGATATAGTAGAGTCCCTAATTCGAAGAAAGAAATTATGAATTAATTTCTATTGATGACCTCGGAGTGAGTGGCTTCTACTTGGAACTAGTCAGAATTGGCGACTAGTGGGATTATAGTGATGCTATGGGGGGTGATTTAACGAAGCTTGTGATAATTGATCGAAAAATTACACAAATCTAGTGAATAAATTCACTTTCGAAGAGAATTTGTGTAAGTTAAACCTATGAACATACATTAGTCTGTGTGGGGGTGAGTTATGGTCAGGAGTTGTCCGTGGTCAGGAGTGATTTGGGACGGGGAATGAGAAAGTCAGCTGGGTTGTATTGACCTAGTTGGTTTACTAGTGGGTTTTCTGAGAATTTGGATTTGTTGTAGAGATTGGTGGCATGTTTACGATTAAGAGTGTTAATGAGGTCTAGTTTGGCGTCTGCATGTAGTCGTCTGTTAGTGACGTAGTAGGGGGCGCTGAAAATAGCTCGGAGATTTTTGTTTTGAATGACTTGAAGTTTATTTATGGCCCTGGGGCGTGCATATCCCCAGACAGGGGAGGCGTAAATCATTGTCGGGCGGATTATGGCTTTGTATAATCTTAGTTTGTTAGCGGGGGACATGGTACTTTTTGCGTTCATGAGGACGAACAGTCTATTGAAGAGGCATTTGGCTTTACCGGCTGCGGAGGAAATGTGAGCGTCCCATTTGAGGCGCCGGTCCATGGTAATGCCAAGGTACTTGACCTTGGTTTTCCAGGGCCGCACTGTGGGACGAAAACCCAAATCGACGGCGAAAAGTCTGGCAAGTTTTCAATTCGTGTGAAAGTTTGTATTCGGGGGTTTTTGGGGTCGCTGATTACGAATCTGAAGTCAAAATTTCTAAAAACAAAATGGCGGCTCCAGTACCGCAAAAAATTTCAAGAAAAACGAATCAATCGAGATGAAAGTCCGTACCCAGGGGTTTTTGGGGTCGCTGATTACGAATCCGGAGTTGAAATTTCGAAAAACAAAATGGCGGCTCCAGTACGGCAAAAAATTTCAAGAAAAACGAATCAATCGAGATGAAAGTCCGTACCCAGGGGTTTTTGGGGTCGCTGATTACGAATCCGGAGTTGAAATTTCGAAAAACAAAATGGCGGCTCCAGTACGGCAAAAAATTTCAAGAAAAACGAATCAATCGAGATGAAAGTCCGTACCCAGGGGTTTTTGGGGTCGCTGATTACGAATCCGGAGTTGAAATTTCGAAAAACAAAATGGCGGCTCCAGTACGGCAAAAAATTTCAAGAAAAACGAATCAATCGAGATGAAAGTCCGTACTCAGGGGTTTTTGGGGTACAAATTAAATTTAATAAATAAATAATAAATAAATAAAAAAAAATAAAGGGGTAAAAAAAATTGGGGGTACAGGAAAACATGACTATATGTATGTACTTGGTCAATTTTACCTGTAACCGATATACTCGTCTCTGTTATCAGTGCAACATAATCATTCTATTATTAGATGAAAAATTATTTCTTGTGCAATAATTAGATGCAGTCAAATATGTTTATGATTTAATAATAAGTACGTATTCTAATCTTTATTTAATGTCAATAATAATTATTAAAAACAATCATGCGTAAGTCTATTTTTGTACCTAGTATCTGTTGAACATGACAAAGTGACCAAATCAGTTTTCTCAGTCCCGACAAACTTTGTTGATTAAGTTTTCTCAGTATTTTTAAAAAATTTAAAAAATTAGCAAAACTTTTAAAAGGCTGATTTTTCACAAAATGTTAAACATTCAATTTCATTTATCTAGAAACTCTGTTTTTTGACTTGGTCACTTTTGCTAGTATGCCCACGATATACAAATTGTATGTTTTCATTGTTCGAAATTGAGAATAATGCACTTTTCATCACAAAAACTTGCGCCAGTAGCGGTCCCGCAAAAGATCGCAACTTTTTTTTGCTGTTTCCATTAATCAATTGATTAATCTACAACCTAGGATAAGTCCGGCCGCTTAACAACGTTTAACAATTCAACTTTTCTCTACGTGTTTCGAATTTTCAGTCGCGATTTTACGTTTATTTTTGGACAAATCATTCGTTTACTGATATCACATACATCATTATTATAAATTTTCAATTACATGATAATATTCTACTTACTTTCCCCTTTCGAATCCATTTTGAAAAATGGGAATCGGTTGATTTTTGGCTGTACGGCGTCGTTTTCAAGAGCACACTGAAAATTTAGCACAGAGAGCGACGCGTCTGGCTCGAGCGAAGGTCACTTTTGAACTACGACACAATAGCAAGTATCAAGGATCGTCCCCTCTCCAGCCTGGAACTCGACCCTCGGACTATTACTACATCTAACCCACCACTGTAGGACCCCAAAATAAATACTTGATTTTTACACTTTTCGCCGTAAATATTCGAATCCGTCCCACAGTGGGCCGGTGCGAAATTTTCTAAGTGTTAAGGTCATTCACAGCGCGCGGACTGGCAACAGAATGAGTGAGATTCCATCCGCGCGTCAGTGAAACACGTAAAATTAACGATTTTCAAAGTCGATTTTCTCTATCAAAAGTTGGTTTATCCTCCCATAGGAGTGTTACCATTGTCTTTTAAAAACATTAAACTATCCGAAAGTCGCTAAAAAATATTGAAATTCGATGATGGAAAAAAGTCACGCGTGCCCAAATATATGTAAATTGAAAAGAAAAATTCTTACCTATAAAAATAACCTTCATATTCGGGGGGGGGGGGTTATGCGTTACGTTTTTTTTTTTAGTATACCTGTTACACTCAATAGTCGAATTCGGGCAATGCCCGAAAAAAATGCGCAAAACTAGTTTTTAGCAACGAAGATTTCCCAATCCCGAAATTTTACTTTTATACGGTTATTGAGCGTAACAAAATAAGCAGAATTAGTATTGCGCATTTTGAATTGTACAAAACTGGTTTTGTACGTTTCTGAATGACCAGCACTAGTTCTGCTTGTTTTATTTAATTCTAACGCCTGCCGTCCGAACCCAGATAAAAAGTAAAAAAAGTTTTCGCTCCGATTTGAATTTTTCTTTGAAATTCGGATAGGTGGGGGTGTGATTAGTAGATATTAGTAATAAATATTATCAAAAAAATGGAAAATAACCCCTGTATTGCCGAAAAAGTGAAAAAATTAATTTTTTTTTCTTCAATTTTTGGGGTGTGCATTCGATAAGGAGGGTTATCCATCGTTACTAGGCTAAACATACGAGAAGCGCCTCTGTAATTAGCAGGAACTGTCAAATACTGCTTCAATATACATTTGAAATCTTGTAAAATATTTTGACATACAACTTGTAGTCAGTGCCGTGCCCAGCACTATAGACATACTCAAGTTATGAAAATGTAGATTTCTATAGGGAACACTGCGGAGCGGGGTCCGGGGAGGTTCCACATTGAATTTTGAGCAGGTTGAATTAATAACACTTTATTTTTTATAATACTAGCACGGAATGGCCTAAGTTGTGCGGCGCACCGATGAGACGGTTTAAGTGATCAATTTAATGTTACAGATGCACAGATAAATTTAAGCATTATTATATTGATGAACACAACATAACTAATTATAATGGAATTGGAAAGACGTTTTTTGTTGCATAAATCTTAAGGTGGGTTCATGGAAAATATTTAACGTAATTTAATTTAATTTATTTTAATTTAAAAAAAGTTCAATGTATATAATCTCCTATAGGCGTTTATGCCACATTTACTGTAACTTTAATTTAAGAAATATCGGTCAACTCTTTCGTTCTCTCTACTTTCTATCTGCGATGGTATCTTCATCTTTGTGAAACCAAGTTCTAACTGTAGATTTTTAAGAATTCTTTAATAAGCTAAGGAAAAGAGGCATGAACTTATCTTTACAGCGTCATGCTGGCAACTTCAGAACATTTTTTTATTCTAGAAATGTCGTGGTGCCCTCAAATCCGCCACATCTGGGTGCGCTGCACGCTTGGACTTTATGGATATTTTTAGAATATTATTTTATGTAGGTATAATTAACAAATGCATATTAAAATATGTTGTACCTATGTACATAATTTGATAAATATGCATTCTTAGTTACTGCGATGTGTTCTACGTATGGTTTGCCTGATTTATTGGATTGCAATGATTAGTAAGTGTCACATAAGCTGAAATGCAATACATAATCAAGCTTAATCGGGTAACGGTTTTATGCCAATCAACATAGAAGGTATTACCATGTTCATGGATAATTGGTATACACAGATTATAATTAATATTATCGAGGAAAATGTAGCTGGAGAAAGGAATTTCTAAATCTAATATGAAATTTTCTAACGAAAATTTGAATTTGAGCTTCGCTTTCGAGGATAACAGATATTTTATGTAACTGACTAATTTTTTGCAGCGAGGTAAGTCGTACATGACTACCAGTCCTTCATAGAAAAATGTGAAAAATGTAAATTGCAATTTTCTCAGAAAACACTAAAGTAAAAACTTGTATACTATATTAATTTGTATAGTATATGTGAATGTGTTCTCATTGACAAGACAATTTAGATAGATATTTATTAATCAATAAATTTCAAATAGGCACAAATATGTAATCAAAATATACTCATTTTGACAAAATAATTTTTAATTAATTTAACAGCTAACGGTGTTCATTGTAAAGATAGCAGTGTACTTCCACTATTTTCTCGTCATTCCGTTCCCTAAATTTTTACGAGGCACTTTCCCCACCAATTATCGAGACTCGTTGAAAAGCTCGCATCTTTTCAGCGAGCGCCTCGCCAAACCGCTCGCTAGGTTGTACGACGCATTGGCTTTTTTAAAGAAAAGTCCTGTTTTCACGGGAAAGTTTTTACGGGAGTGGAAAGAGTGTACAGGTTAAATATTTGCTACAATCCGACGTTGCTTAGACCTTAAACGGTAGTCCGGATTTAAAGCACTTTGCTAAAATGTGCAAGATCTAATTTTTAAATGCTTCCTCCCAATAACGCCATACCATTAGCTTCCACTAATGAGCAAGTTAGTTTTATACAACCCCCACCTCAAGGCGGACGAAGAAACTAATAGCTCGGACTGCGAAACTCAACCTGAGCAAGTACAAGTTAACCAATTGACCGAGAATGTAATAGACGATGCGCATGAACAAAGAAGGTTTCTAATAAGAAGCAAAGAAGCAAATACCTTCAGAGAAGAGGCCCTCGAAAGGGTGAAAAACATAGAGAGTGTCATACTGAAACTCTGTAATGAAATTATCGTACGAAACCGACGAGGAACGGGAGAGCTTTCAGCCTCCCATCCCCCGTCCAAAGCAATAATAGAAGAGCGCACTTGCCCCTACCGCCCCTAACTCCCCGAACCTAACATACCTAGTCCGTGAAACAGTAATTAAAGATGGGAAGTTTAGAGTAGCTTGGGGAAGTTACAAGGCGCATGACCAAATCGGAATAGTCCGGTGCTATAAATGTGCCAAAGATTCGGCCACACGGCCAAATATTGTAAAGGGGCTGAAAAATGCGCATTTTGCGCCTCGACAAAACACGCCTCACGTGACTGTGGGGTTCAAGGGGATCTTGCTAAGCATGTGTGCGTCAACTGTGTTAGGGCAAAACACAGTAACAACAAGCAATGGACAGGATCAAACCTATGTAGGTTGTACGTACAAAGTCCGTCTCATGGACTTTGCACACTCGTTCGTAAATAGGATGTAACTCAGACTCAATAATAAAAAGGCCAATACCCACGGCTGGGTTACAACACGTGAAATATCGAGGAAACCGTGCAAAAAAAAAAGAAATAGCGTGAGAGTATAAAGGACAGTATCTAAAGGAAATTAAACCTACCCGATTCCCAGGGAGGAAAAATCAAGGAAAGAAGAAAGAAAAATACTTACATCCATGGAAAAGTTAAAATGTTGAAACTACCCTCCCTCCCGTGATAAAACATGGTTTTAAACTCACACTAAACAAAATTAATAATATCCTAAAATTTTGTGACACTCCGTATAAAAACCCAGTAGAATTTATTATTTATTTCGAAAAACTGAAATCCCTGCCAATTTGTTTGGATAATTATTTTCTATTTTTTTATTTTATTAAAAATATATAACTTTCATTGATTCTTGATTGTCCAGGTTGTGCGGCCTGAAGGCCGCAATGAGGTAATGAATCACCAACCTGGGCATTGTGTGCCGCTGAATTTGGATTAATAACACCATCGGATTTCCTTGCAACAATGTAAGATATCCGTCAAAAATACTTTCCGTTTTTGTTTATTGCTCCTCTCCCTTTTCCAAGCGGTATACTGAAATAAATAGATTCTGCATAAATAGGACGATAGTAAGACGGCATGTTAAGATATAAATTGGACATTTTATCTTTCTGATCGGCTGTATGATGTTTATGTTGATGAAGTAGCGGCTTACCATAAAGGTCATGTGCCCTCCTTTCCAAAATTGAAAGCAACAACTATCTGAAACTAATAATAACCACGTTAAGTAAATAACAATACAGGAAATGTATATTTTTCCTCTTGCTTTAAATTTTGTACCCCCCTCTTCGCCCTATTGATCGTCGCTATTGTAAATAAAAGTTGAAAAAAGTCGGTGTGTGGTGGAATATCAAGATGGCCATATTCATATGCTGCGGCGTATCCCCCCCCCTCCCACGGTTCCTGTTTTCACTTCTTATTGTTGGCTTGAGTATTTAATTTACAATGAAGAGTATTAACATATTTAAAGTAGCACATGAATATAGGTATATTTATTATTATATTTTTCCTTTTATTTAAATTTTGTGCCCTACCATAGCAGCATGACAAGAGCCGCCACTGCGTTTGTGTTTTCATTGGTTAATTTCTGCATCTTTCTGCATCTATTTCTGCACATTTTCATTCTGCGACCGATGATGAGAATATTGTAAATTTTCGAAATGCGTCTCGAATTTAATTAAAAGAACGAATTTAATTTTTAATTTATTACATAACTACAATATTGGAAATTTGATTTTTGATGTAGTAAAACGTGGTTCACGGACGCCTAAGCAACCAATTAATATCTTTTTGGGCCATTTGTTATTAAATGACCACGCTATGCTACTAATAAAGCTTTTTTCCCAAAATTTGGGATTTCATACAAAAAAATCTGATGTGACGACACATTACTTTCCCATTTAGTAGATTGCACCTAATTTTATATTGAATATTAATAAAAAAGATGTTAATTCAAAAAAAATTTTAATTCGATAAAATACACAAATTATTTTGAGATATCAAAGTTACGAAATTTAATTTGTAATTTAACATGGTAACTCATATTTTTTTTAAAATCACTTATTTTATATTTTCATTTTAACAATAAAATAACATGTTTGCATTGAAAAATGTTAAAAATTGTCATTTTCCAAAAAAAATTAGAAATATGCGGGATGCCAGGTCGTCTTCTTCTTAGTCGTATTGTTCGTTTCCGAACGTCGTGACCCATCTCTTTCTATGTATGTGATGTGCGTTCCAAGTGTTTTCACATACATAGAGGACCTACTTGTTTAACGTGGGCTCCGAACCACGGGAAGTGTAATACACTTCAGTTTGAGATGGGCGCTCTTGGCAAATTACCTCGGTGGTTTGCCATTGCTTTCCGAGGAGAGACGGCCAGAATAAAGTTCTTACCCTGCCCGGATTCGATCCGAGCGTTTCGCATTAGCAGTAGACGCACTTAACTGCCAAAGCTGTGACCATCTCTATATGCCAGGTCGTCTATATGCAATCAAATTTTAACTATGGTCGTAATGACGTCAGAATTAATTTTTTGTAAGTAATTAAAAAATTCGTTTGATATTAATTACATACCTAATATGTTTACATAAGTAAATTAGTTAAAATATTAAATTATAGTAATGAAACAATACAAATCACTTGGACAGATCAAAATTATCCAAGGCAACCCGTATTCTTTTAATAGCGCTTATTTTATTTTTGCATTTTAACAATAATTTAAGAGCAAAATATCAAGTGTGGGGTATCATAAGATGCGGAAAAATAATCTCGTTCGATTAATATGATTTTTAATTTCATAAATGTTCCACCAGGAAGCGGCAATGCTCTTTAGCAATTTTCCTTCTTCTAAAAAATGGGTTGAAAATGGACGGTTTTCAACCAAAATCTAATCAGCTCTTTAGACAGCTGCTTCAAACTAGTTTATAAAATTTCAACTCAATCGGTGCACGTGTTTGTCTGAAAACGTAGACGGTAGAATGACCACACACACACATCCGGACATCATTCCAAACTTGGTCTTAAACAATTCGTATGGGCTCATAGACCATGGAAAAAATTCTAACTCAAAATTTTGTTTAACTCGATAATAACAATACTTTCCTTTACTACGTAAATGGGAAAGTAAAATGCGACCGATTGAAAATTTAGAGAAATCTGCGAGATTTCGATTAGAATGTGAAGCTTGGATGTCTTGTCGCTCACGATAGGGCACTTAGCCACTTTTGGTACCTATGAGATTTTAAGACATTTTAAACTTAAGCTAATCAGACTTTGCATTTTTTAGCTGTTAATAGCGTATTAAATATGAATGGAGTTTTCTTTTGTTTCTTTATTCCAGTTCACACGTCCATCTAAGTTGGCATAATGGAAAGGAGAGTTTGGATTAAATCTAGCGAAGAAGATTATGTTGGGCTCTTAGGAAGAAGTTTTGAAATAAAATATCGAATTTGAATGCAACAAAATGGTAATAAATCGGAGGAAAAAACTATTGAAACATCTGACCAATAATTAATTTAAAACGTATTAGTCACTAATCATTGTCAAAATATACCAATAATGGAAACTAACGGCGTCGCAGTACAAATTCCTGTTAACAAATGTAATTTTAGTGAAATATCCTAATGGTTCAAACAGATTTGTCCATGTGACAGTTCGCCGCTAATACAGACGGACTTAACGACAAGCAAAGCTTGATGTATTGGAGTACATTTGAAAACAAATTGACCAGTGTCTGCATATTCATGTGTTGCAGTAAACGGACGCAGATGATTATGGTATATCGTAATAATTTATTATGGTGAGCATCGGCAATCTATTTTGTTAACATCCCCAACTTAATTATTTAAACGTAAATCTTATAAATTTTGACCATCCACTCCTTCATCACAAATTTGTCATTAAACCTCAACTTATTGTTAGGTATCTGTTGGAAAATTACACAATGTTAATTAAAAAGTAATTTTGTTTTAATTAAAAACGAAGCGAAGTTGAGATATTGGAGTCCAATATTTTTTGAATTTTTAAACGAGTCGTTCGTTAAACTCATTGTCTATTTGAATTTCCTCGGTCAGTAGGGATTGTGTGTAGTCAACACAGTTTTAATTGCAAGCCATTGCATTCTCTATTCGTTGTGGGGGATTATGAAGTAGCCCTGTTCTTGCAATTAACGAGCAAGTGGTGAAGGTAGTTAGATTTTCCGATTAGATGCAGCTGTCAAACGTCTCTGTAATTGAACCGTATCATAACTACCTCAAAATCCATAATACGAGATAACAGCCAAGTGGTGGTGTCCAGTTATCACCGGATAACGGTTATTTTCACCGACTCTTGATTGAGACTTTTAATCTGATCGGAATAATTTGCGTTAAGATTTTGCTCGAATGATGTTCAAACGGATCATTTCCACAATCAAATTTCTTTATCCTTTAATACTGGACCCGGATAATTAAAACTATTATTCAGAATCCTAATATTCATAGCAGTGGTCGCTAAACCATAAAATACTCGAAAGCTCCGCTAACTAGCCACTGTCCGCTACCCGCATTGTTAAAGGATCATTTAACCCTTTGACGGCTAAAACGCTGATTTATGTCTGCAATTTCACATTTTTCGTCGAGATATTTAAATAAAGACGCTTCGTTAATATACGACAGACGGAAATGATGAAAATGTGCTTCCAGTTCCGGAATCGAGGATATCATTGGTTTGCCGCTCCTTCCCAAAATTAACCGGATTCGATGCATCACAAGCTTCATGCATTTACCTCTCGTTAATAGTTTTTTAGCGAATTATGCAATAAATTGGATATTCGATATCATCCTGTAATTACATTGCGAAGCTCATCTTCCCCAACAAATAAACTGAGTTTCATCGTTTCAACGAACATCTGATAATCAATAACTACATACAAACAAGTTATAAATTCCACTTTTTGGAATTATAACCGCACAAATTAATAAAACTCGCTCGTTGTCCCTAATAGTCGATAATTGCGTTCTCTGTTTGAACGTTTTCTTTGAAAAGTTAATGTAAGCAAGCTTTTAGTCTTAACAATAAGATATCTCTCTTGGCTATTGTCTCAAATGCTACATTAAGAAAATATAAATATTAAGTAGACGTTTATGATTCGAGCGGGGTACCGGAACCGATAACAATTAAGAAGGGTTTCCAGCTTGGGGCACCGCATGAAGGATTAAGTTAGCTTTGTCATCAAGGTAATGGAAGGGACGCATCTTGAGCGATTGTCTCATTAATGTATTCTCAAATCAAAGATGGAATAACTAATGTATGCGATTGTAAAGTCGTTCAAGACAAAGTTGCCAAGGGCTTTCAATACACGACGTCTTTATCAAATTAGTCTGTTTTGTCTCTAGGTACACGTGGCAACGACTGACACATAGTCGGCTCAACAAACAAATGCCTTTTCTTAACTGTTGTGTGTTATTACCACTTTCAGCTTCATTTAAGCAATTAATTAGACAAGATGCGCTCGAATTGCTAAGGGCGACTTTGTGCAAATGATGGCTGTTGACGAACTCTCAGTTGACTTAGAAGAGCTTCGGGGTGCATTAGACCGAAATGCTACACTTGTCCTATATAACCAGCCATCATCTACCGCTTGGCTCGAAACAAAACATAAATCCACACTAGTGTTGACACTTCCGTATCTTGTAAATCAAAATAAGTCCCCTTCGGATACGCGGTACACTTCTACTAGACAAACTCATTCTGCACCGATTCACATCCTGCTACAAAACTTTACCTAACTTTTTCGTCTTATACCCCATTCTCTTTACAAACTTTCTTAAACCTTTTTCTTTCATATAAACAAAATGTAAAACATTGTATTTCTCCAATATGAACTTGAATGCAGAATCCAAATGAAATCAATTCTTCCACTTGGAAATTTTTTGAATATATACCGAAGATTCCAAATATTTGAGTAAACAAATAAAACATATAGGCACACTTTTAAATGTATAAAATCAATAATTGAAGTTAAATTATTTTTGCCCAAAATTGGACCACTTCTATAGCATTGTTTAGGCCATTTCGCAAGTCGTCGTTTGTGCACAACTTTGTGTTTGAAGTCCGTTATCCGATAGGTTAACCCCCCCCCTTCGTCCTTAAGCGAATATTTTAATAAAATTAGTGGCAAACCTTTAAGCTTCAATGAGTTTCCATTCAAATCGTTTGAACTACAAGTACGCGAAAACTTTGGGTTTGGAGGAATTTACAACCTACAGTACCCCCCCAAAGCCAATTTATTAATAAAATTGGTGTCGATTGTTTGAGCTTCAAATATTTTTAATACAAATTCAATTGTTTCGAACAATTTTGGAGAAGACTGTAAAAATAATAGCCCCCCCCCCCATCGTGCTTTTTAATAACATTAATATACTAATCACCTGATAATTGTTTGAATTTTAAAGTATATTCACATAGGGATTAAGTTGTTTCGCCTTGCATTGTTAGTCGCGGATAGAGTCAATAAAATTAAAGTACAGTAGAACTCCAATTATCCGAACTCCGGCTATCCGAATCGCTGATTATCCGAATCGCTTTCAGAAAAACAATTTAAGACGGAATCGTACTTCGATTCGCAAAATAATGATTTAGCTTCAGCCTGAGTGTGGCCATAATATGCAACTTCTCACTGTCAAGCGGATGCGCGACTTGGCTGTCCAAAAACGGACAGTCAAACAGCTTACTTTGACCGAGATGTTCAGCAAGCAATTACTTTCATTTACAATACATACTAATATACATCACTTGTAAGTACGCTATATAACATGTAAAAGTGTTGCCTTTCATTTAATTAATTAAAAATCCATACATTACCCTTTTTTCGGAAAAAATCCAATTATCCGAATTTTTGATTATCCGAATGGGAAAGAGCGAAGGTATAGATACTTTAATGTCATTGGTTCTTCATCGCTCCGAGCAAGTAGCGCGCAGCATTTTCAGATTGCTCATAATAATTAAAATAGTTTTTGCTTTTAGGCTTCTATATTTTAATATTAAGATCGAAAATAATCGTCATTGTCATGGCATTACAGTGATGTAATGATTCATGAAGGTACACATTTTCGCCCCCCCCCCTCCCACCGAGATACTTTTAATAAAATTAATGTCTATCATTTGAGCTTCGATAAACCTTTATGCAAATTGTTTGAACTCCAACCATAGCGAAAACTTTTGGGGAGTAAGACTGTGAAAACGACAGCCTCTCCCCCTATCGCGAATATTTAATACTAGAATTGGTGTCATTCGTTTAAGCTTCGTTCAATAACAATTTTGAATTCCCATCGTGAATTTTTTACTAAAATGAATACTAGTCGTTCGTGAATCGTGTGCATTTCAAAGAGCTTCTATTCCCATCTTTCGAACCTGGAGTCCTTCAAGTTGTCCCCTCTTTTTCGGATTTTTTTTGTTTTTTATTGTTTTATTGGCGACACAACAACGTGTGTAGACTCAGGACTTCTAGGGCGATAGTAGCCCCAATCACAGGAACGCGATTCCCTTGATTGTGCGGCCTATAGGCTGAATTTATTGAGGGATTGACGGATCAATGTCGAGTTATAGACACAGCGCCGTAGCAAACTCTTCGAGCGCCTGAGCCAAATTTGAATATACGCGCCCCCCTCGCAAAAGATTTTTATCGTTTTGAAGGTTTATCAAGGTTTAGCGCCCCCATTCCGATGGCGCTTGTGGCAGATGGCGCTTGAGGCAAATGCCTCAGTCATTGCTCACCCTTGCTACAGCTCTGCAGGTTGCACATTTTAGTTTATCGGGTCGTAATTTAAATGAACAGCCGGTGTAAGGATGATCAACTTTTTTCTTGGTGCGTTGGGAGTGGGGAAATCTTCAAATAAACACCACCCAGATGTTTTGGGTGGTAGTGTCAGAAAGGATGATCACCTATGCAATGGGAACAGTACGTCAATTCCTCAATGACACATAGTTGAAGCATTGACGAATGTTTACAAATTCCTCGATGTATATGCGTCCGCGGTCCACATTTCTTCCAGCCAGAGAGCCCTTAAGCTTCAGGCTTAGCTCGAGGCTTAGCTTGAAGCTTAGCTCGAGGCTTAGCTCGAGGCATAGTGTCCTTCATATTTTATTAATACCACCCCTCAATTTTTTTTACCAGCAATTCGACGAATTTTTACCTCTTTATCACGGACATAGCCATTATTTGCCAGTCTTTCTGAATTGTGATTATCCTTGGGGAGCACATCCCCAATGGTTATTTTTCTCCATGGCACGAGCAGAGGTTGAGAACTGGACAATATCCGTGGACCACGGCATCATAACATAATACCATGATTTGGATTCCATGTTGAATTGAAGGTCCCAGTATCAAAGAAAAGTTCCAGGTTAGCATCTGGCCATCTAACCGAGACCCTTTTTGCTTCATTAATTCTAAGTTGATATGTACCAATCTTTGTTTTTGGGGGTTTAATTGATTGCTTGCTTAATAGACAAATGATATTTCATTATCAGAGGATCTTACTGCAGAATTAAAGCCTGTTTACATCTCTATGTTTTCACACAGGACTTCTCATATGAGAAATATTTCTGTGTTTACACTATATGTTTTCTCATAGCCGATCACTCATAAGGAAAACATACGTAAAAACATAGCAAAATATAGGTACTCTTTCGGAATAGAACGTGGTCTATTCTGCTATGTGAAAAAAAATCGATTTAATGTAATAAATAAATTTTATTGTTAAGTTAATAATTTTTTTAAATCTCTTTTTCTTCCTACGCACAATAAATTTAGTATAACCTTATTTGTTATAAATAATTGTTACTGTTATTCATCGTTATCTACTAATAAATTTTTTAAAAAGTAGGGTTAACTTCACTCAAAACCAAAGAAACTCTTACGTAAACTCTTTTACAAACTCATAAAGATGTGAACGCAAATCTTGAAAAACATACAGTTTAGCCAACCCCGAGAGAAATCGTATGTTTTCTCATATGAGAAGTCCTGTGTGAAAACATAGAGATGTAAACAGGCTTTTAGAATAAGTGTAAGAATTCAGAAAGACGTTTTAACACGTATATGATGACTTACTACGGATTTGAATATTATTATTACAAATGATTTCAATATACCAGGCTACGTTTTGTAAAAGTAAGTTATTATTCTTTTAAATGATTTGTAAATGGTTTCTCGCATTTTCGAGCATTGTTCGAGCAAAGACGTAGCGCAGAGTCCAGCAAGGTTGCTCGCGGTTGCCTTGGATGGGTGACCGCGTGGTGCCTAATTTAAAAAGAACGCCGCTGGCTGCTTCCCTAATACCAACCCGCACTTTGTCAGCGAGGTAGGGTATGGCAGACCTGAACCCTCCTCTTCGTGGGGGAGAGGCTTATAGTTCGGGAGTAGACTGGATGTTTGAAAGAACACCAGAGCTGAAGAAAAAAAGCTTTTTGGCCCATATTTAAGGCGTAGTATGCAGCCAACCCATTCTTAATGATAACTCCAACATTTATCACGAATACGTACCTATGCCTTTAGTTTTAATATTGGTTTGAGAATAATTATCAAGAAGTAGCTTGGTGTGATCATTAACATTCTGTGAATTTAGGAATTGGTTCTATAACTAAATAAGTCTGTCCAATTGATAAAATGTCTAGGTAAAACAAAATCAAACATTTAAAGAGAAAAATACAACTTTATTGACTAAATTATTAAATTAAAAAAGCAAATATAAAATTGAACCTGAAGAAAATAACCCATCAATATAACTTATTACAAAAGCGTACAAAAACATTAAGCAAAAAGAGTGAACCATAAATCTAAATCTAAGACTATCAACAAATCAATGATATCATTACTGATTTCTTCAAAAACTTTAGTACTTATTTATTTATCGTATGGCATGTACAAAAAAAGAAAAGTAACTATATGTCAATGCATAATCATATTTTAATGTTCAGACTTTCAATCCAAGTGACAGCTGGTGGGGTGGCCCTCAAAAAGTCTTCAGCTGTACAGTGACTCGGTCTGCTTTCGCAGTTATAGGTGAGATGGTGTATTGTTTGCCCCTTTCTTCGCCGCAGTCGCATGCGGCAGATACGGATTTGCCCCATTTAAACAGGGAAGCAGTGCACTCACAGCCTGTGCGGACTCTGTTCAATCTGCACCATGTATTCCGCGGCAGCGCAAAACCAGGTGGAGTCTGTCTGGTGTGGAGAATGTCGCGGATCTCAGGAAGCGCATTAGCTTGCCATTCTCGTTCCCATTCCTGATCCAGGCTGAAGTTGTTGGCAAGTAATCGCTCAGCGGTTTGAATGAGCGGTTTTCTGGAGCGCAGTCTGTGGGCCAAGTGCGCGATGTCTTCATGAAATTGTAGGAGCGGATTTCTTTGGATTTTATTATACTCTCTGACTAGAGCGCTTGAGCGACGGAGGTAGGGAGGGTTGATGTTACTCAGAGTGGGCAGCCAGTGAATAGGAGTGGATTTAATGGTTTCACTGATGATTCCCATCGAGTTATTTAATTGAACATCCACTAGTTTTGTGTGTGGGCTGTTCAGCCATACTGGTGAACAGTATTCTGCCGTCGAGTAAACCAGACCCATGACCAGTACTAAAATAATATATCTACTAATAAAACCTTAAAATATTTTTTGAAAGAAAGTGTAGTAATAAAATGCTTGTAACATTAAATTCAATAAATAAACTATTTAAGTCGATCAAATAATTATTACTCACGGCAAAACCTTAACATCAACTTAAATTTAACTACAAACACCTTAATTTAAAAAAAAATTTTTAAATAAACAGTAAAAATTAAAACTACATAAACCTAGACCAGGTTGATCAATAAATAGATAAAATCAATATTGCTTAAATCAAAAATCTTCATTAACTAAAATTTAACTACAAATTCCGTTTCCTTGTTAGAAACTGGTTAGAAACAAAGTAAAATAATAATAATATGGTTATTACATCATGTAAGTAAACATAGCCAATCAAAAAAAAAACTAAACCAAGTTAGTCAATATAACAATCAACTGATTATCACTTAATCCAAAACCAAAAAAATTTACGTATGTTTTACAAAAAAGGAATTCTCTTTTAGGTCTTCATAATAAATAAGTTTACCAACAATAATTTAAAAAAATAAATTTTAAATTTAGGTTTTTTTTTACTGTACGTCTTATACTTCAATAAATAAAGTGATTTTTTAAACATTATTGTCGAGTTATTTTTACTACAATCCAGGAAAGATGTTGTGAGCAAACTGTTGGAAAGTTGGCGATGTGCAGAATACTCCTCAATACGAAACTGAGGAAAGTCATATTACCCTCGAGTTGTCATTGTGGAGTATACTGCACATACCCATAATCATAACAAATTCTTAATTACAATAAAAACAAAAGTCATGGACCTTTATTTTGTTGCCCTAAGATATCAAAATTTTGCCCAATTCCGAGACAAAGGAAATTCTACTTTCAAAAACATTGTCTTTGCCAACTAAAAGGTTTACTAAGGCTGTTATTCTGTAACTCGTCCTTTATTAAAGGATTCTTTAAAATTTGGTAATGTTTGGTTTCCATTTAAAATGTAATAAAATGTAATTCAATTGTTTACATCGTAAACCGTACTTTACCTATTTTTAAAGGATCCTTTAATGAAGGATTAAAAATTAAAATTAAAAATTAACGTCAAAACAAAAGAACGCTTAATAACCAAAAAGTTACTTGAATTTTAATTTGTTAAAATTGTTACTTAAATAAAGTGATTTTCTAAACATTACGAGTATTGTCGACTATCGAGTTATTTTTACTACAACCCAGGAAAGATGTTGTGGGCAAACTGTTGGAAAGTTGGCGATGTGCAGAATACTCCTCAATAAGTACCGAGGAAAGTCATATCACCCTTGAGTTGTCATTGGGGAGTATACTGCACATACCCATAATCATAACAAATACTTAATTACAATGAAAACAAAAGTCATGGACCTTTATCTTGTTGCCCTAGGATATCAAAAATTTTCCCAATTACGAGACAAAGGAAATTCTACTTTCAAAAACATTGTCTTTGCCAACTAAAAGGTTAACTAAGGCTGTTATTTTGTAACTCGTCCTTTATTAAAGGATCCTTTAAAATTTGGTAATATTTGGTTTTCACTTAAAATGTAATGTCAATATAACAATCAAGTGATTATCACTTAATCCAAAACCAAAAAAATTTACGTATGTTTTACAAAAAAGGAATTCTCTTTTAGGTTTTCATAATAAATAAGTTTACCAATAATAATTTAAAAAAATAAATTTCAATTTAGGTTTTTTTTACTGTACGTCTTAAACTTAAATAAATAAAGTAATTTTTAAACATTATTGTCGAGTTATATTTACTACAACCCAGGAAAGATGTGAGCAAACTGTTGGAAAGTTGGCGATGTGCAGAATACTCCTCAATAAGTACCGAGGAAAGTTATATCACCCTTGAGTTGTCATTGGGGAGTATACTGCACATACCCATAGTCATAACAAATACTTAATTGCAATAAAAATAAAAGTCATGGACCTTTATTTTGTTGCCCTAGGATATCAAATTTTTTCCCAATTCCGAGACAAAGGAAATTCTACTTTCAAAAACAATGTCTTTGCCAACTAAAAGGTTAACTAAGGCTGTTATTCTGTAACTCGTCCTTTAATAAAGGATCCTTTAAAATTAGGTATAGTTTGGTTTCCACTTAAAATGTAATAAAATGTAATTCAATTGTTTACGTCGTAAACCGTACTTCACCTATTTTTAAAGGATCCTTTAATAAAAGGATTAAAAATTAAAATTAAAAATTAACGTCAAAACAAAAGAACGCCTAATAACCAAAAAGTTACTTGAATTTTAATTTGTTAAAATTGTTACTTAAATAAAGTGATTTTCTAAACATTATTGTCGACTGTCGAGTTATTTTTACTGCAACCCAGGAAAGATGTTGTGGGCAAACTGTTGGAAAGTTGGCGATGTGCAGAATACTCCTCAATACGAGCTTGAGGAAAGTAATATTACCCTCAAGATTGCATTGTAGAGTATACAGCACATACCCATAATCATAATAAATACTTAATTACAATGAAAACAAAAGTCATGGACCTTTATCTTGTTGCCCTAGGATATCAAAATTTTGCCCAATTCCGAGACAAAGGAAATTCTACTTTCAAAAACATTGTCTTTGCCAACTAAAAGGTTAACTAAGGCTGTTATTCAGTAACTCGTCCTTTATTAAAGGATCCTTTAAAATTAGGTAATGTTTGGTTTCCACTTAAAATGTAATAAAATGTAATTCAATTGTTTACATCGTAAACCGCACTTTACCTATTTTTAAAGGATCCTTTAATAAAGGATTAAAAATTAAAATTAAAAATTAACGTCGTAACAAAAGAACGCCTAATAACCAAAAAGTTACTTGAATTTTAATTTGTTAAAATTGTTACTTAAATAAAGTGATTTTCTAAACATTGTTGTCGACTGTCGAGTTATTTTTACTACAACCCAGGAAAGATGTTGTGGGCAAACTGTTGGAAAGTTGGCGATGTGCAGAATACTCCTCAATAAATACCGAGGAAAGTCATATCACCCTTGAGTTGTCATTGGGGAGTATACTGCACATACCCATAATCATAACAAATACTTAATTACAATGAAAACAAAAGTCATGGACCTTTATCTTGTTGCCCTAGGATATCAAAATTTTTCCCAATTACGAGACAAAGGAAATTCTACTTTCAAAAACATTGTCTTTGCCAACTAAAAGGTTAACTAAGGCTGTTATTCAGTAACTCGTCCTTTATTAAAGGATCCTTTAAAATTAGGTAATGCTTGGTTTCCACTTAAAATGTAATAAAATGTAATTCAATTGTTTACGTCGTAAACCGTACTTTACCTATTTTTAAAGGAACCTTTAATAAAAGGATTTAAAATTAAAATTAAAAATTAACGTCAAAACAAAAGAACGCCTAATAACCAAAAAGTTACTTGAATTTTAATTTGTTAAAATTGTTACTTAAATAAAGTAATTTTCTAAACATAATTGTCGACTGTCGAGTTATTTTTACTGCAACCCAGGAAAGATGTTGTGGGCAAACTGTTGGAAAGTTGGCGATGTGCAGAATACTCCTCAATACGAGCTTGAGGAAAGTAATATTACCCTCAAGATTGCATTGTAGAGTATACTGCACATACCCATAATCATAATAAATACTTAATTACAATGAAAACAAAAGTCATGGACCTTTATCTTGTTGCCCTAGGATATCAAAATTTTGCCCAATTCCGAGACAAAGGAAATTCTACTTTCAAAAACATTGTCTTTGCCAACTAAAAGGTTAACTAAGGCTGTTATTCAGTAACTCGTCCTTTATTAAAGGATCCTTTAAAATTAGGTAATGTTTGGTTTCCACTTAAAATTTAAAAAAATGTAATTCAATTGTTTACATCGTAAACCGCACTTTACCTATTTTTAAAGGATCCTTTAATAAAGGATTAAAAATTAAAATTAAAAATTAACGTCGTAACAAAAGAACGCCTAAGAACCAAAAAGTTACTTGAATTTTAATTTGTTAAAATTGTTACTTAAATAAAGTGATTTTCTAAACATTGTTGTCGACTGTCGAGTTATTTTTACTACAACCCAGGAAAGATGTTGTGGGCAAACTGTTGGAAAGTTGGCGATGTGCAGAATACTCCTCAATAAATACCGAGGAAAGTCATATCACCCTTGAGTTGTCATTGGGGAGTATACTGCACATACCCATAATCATAACAAATACTTAATTACAATGAAAACAAAAGTCATGGACCTTTATCTTGTTGCCCTAGGATATCAAAATTTTTCCCAATTACGAGACAAAGGAAATTCTACTTTCAAAAACATTGTCTTTGCCAACTAAAAGGTTAACTAAGGCTGTTATTCAGTAACTCGTCCTTTATTAAAGGATCCTTTAAAATTAGGTAATGCTTGGTTTCCACTTAAAATGTAATAAAATGTAATTCAATTGTTTACATCGTAAACCGTACTTTACCTATTTTTAAAGGATCCTTTAATAAAAGGATTAAAAATTAAAATTAAAAATTAACGTCGAAACAAAAGAACGCCAAAAAGTTACTTGAATTTTAATTTGTTAAAATTGTTACTTAAATAAAGTGATTTTCTAAACATTATTGTCGACTGTCGAGTTATTTTTACTACAACCCAGGAAAGATGTTGTGAGCAAACTGTTGGAAACTTTAGCGAAGTGCAGAATACTCCGCAATACGTACTGAGGAAAGTCATATTACCCTCGAGTTGTCATTGTGGAGTATACTGCACATACCCATAATCATAACAAATACTTAATTACAATAAAAACAAAAGTCATGAACCTTTATTTTGTTGCCCTAGGATATCAAAATTTTGCCCAATTACGAGACAAAGGAAATTCTACTTTCAAAAACATTGTCTTTGCCAACTAAAAGGTTAACTAAGGCTGTTATTCAGTAACTCGTCCTTTATTAAAGGATCCTTTAAAATTAGGTAATGCTTGGTTTCCACTTAAAATGTAATAAAATGTAATTCAATTGTTTACATCGTAAACCGTACTTTACCTATTTTTAAAGGATCCTTTAATAAAAGGATTAAAAATTAAAATTAAAAATTAACGTCGAAACAAAAGAACGCCAAAAAGTTACTTGAATTTTAATTTGTTAAAATTGTTACTTAAATAAAGTGATTTTCTAAACATTATTGTCGACTGTCGAGTTATTTTTACTACAACCCAGGAAAGATGTTGTGAGCAAACTGTTGGAAACTTTAGCGAAGTGCAGAATACTCCGCAATACGTACTGAGGAAAGTCATATTACCCTCGAGTTGTCATTGTGGAGTATACTGCACATACCCATAATCATAACAAATACTTAATTACAATAAAAACAAAAGTCATGAACCTTTATTTTGTTGCCCTAGGATATCAAAATTTTGCCCAATTACGAGACAAAGGAAATTCTACTTTCAAAAACATTGTCTTTGCCAACTAAAAGGTTAACTAAGGCTGTTATTCTGTAACTCGTCCGTTATTAAAGGATTCTTTAAAATTTGGTAATGTTTGGTTTCCACTTAAAATGTAATTCAATTGTTTACATCGTAAACCGTACTTTACCTATTTTTAAAGGAACCTTTAATAAAAGGATTAAAAATTAAAATTAAAAATTAACGTCAAAACAAAAGAACGCCTAATAACCAAAAAGTTACTTGAATTTTAATTTGTTAAAATTGTTACTTAAATAAAGTAATTTTCTAAACATAATTGTCGACTGTCGAGTTATTTTTACTGCAACCCAGGAAAGATGTTGTGGGCAAACTGTTGGAAAGTTGGCGATGTGCAGAATACTCCTCAATACGAGCTTGAGGAAAGTAATATTACCCTCAAGATTGCATTGTAGAGTATACTGCACATACCCATAATCATAATAAATACTTAATTACAATGAAAACAAAAGTCATGGACCTTTATCTTGTTGCCCTAGGATATCAAAATTTTGCCCAATTCCGAGACAAAGGAAATTCTACTTTCAAAAACATTGTCTTTGCCAACTAAAAGGTTAACTAAGGCTGTTATTCAGTAACTCGTCCTTTATTAAAGGATCCTTTAAAATTAGGTAATGTTTGGTTTCCACTTAAAATTTAAAAAAATGTAATTCAATTGTTTACATCGTAAACCGCACTTTACCTATTTTTAAAGGATCCTTTAATAAAGGATTAAAAATTAAAATTAAAAATTAACGTCGTAACAAAAGAACGCCTAATAACCAAAAAGTTACTTGAATTTTAATTTGTTAAAATTGTTACTTAAATAAAGTGATTTTCTAAACATTGTTGTCGACTGTCGAGTTATTTTTACTACAACCCAGGAAAGATGTTGTGGGCAAACTGTTGGAAAGTTGGCGATGTGCAGAATACTCCTCAATAAATACCGAGGAAAGTCATATCACCCTTGAGTTGTCATTGGGGAGTATACTGCACATACCCATAATCATAACAAATACTTAATTACAATGAAAACAAAAGTCATGGACCTTTATCTTGTTGCCCTAGGATATCAAAATTTTTCCCAATTACGAGACAAAGGAAATTCTACTTTCAAAAACATTGTCTTTGCCAACTAAAAGGTTAACTAAGGCTGTTATTCAGTAACTCGTCCTTTATTAAAGGATCCTTTAAAATTAGGTAATGCTTGGTTTCCACTTAAAATGTAATAAAATGTAATTCAATTGTTTACATCGTAAACCGTACTTTACCTATTTTTAAAGGATCCTTTAATAAAAGGATTAAAAATTAAAATTAAAAATTAACGTCGAAACAAAAGAACGCCAAAAAGTTACTTGAATTTTAATTTGTTAAAATTGTTACTTAAATAAAGTGATTTTCTAAACATTATTGTCGACTGTCGAGTTATTTTTACTACAACCCAGGAAAGATGTTGTGGGCAAACTGTTGGAAAGTTGGCGATGTGCAGAATACTCCTCAATAAATACCGAGGAAAGTCATATCACCCTTGAGTTGTCATTGGGGAGTATACTGCACATACCCATAATCATAACAAATACTTAATTACAATGAAAACAAAAGTCATGGACCTTTATCTTGTTGCCCTAGGATATCAAAATTTTTCCCAATTACGAGACAAAGGAAATTCTACTTTCAAAAACATTGTCTTTGCCAACTAAAAGGTTAACTAAGGCTGTTATTCAGTAACTCGTCCTTTATTAAAGGATCCTTTAAAATTAGGTAATGCTTGGTTTCCACTTAAAATGTAATAAAATGTAATTCAATTGTTTACATCGTAAACCGTACTTTACCTATTTTTAAAGGATCCTTTAATAAAAGGATTAAAAATTAAAATTCAAAATTAACGTCG
Source organism: Podabrus alpinus (assembly GCA_932274525.1). Lineage (NCBI taxonomy): Eukaryota > Metazoa > Arthropoda > Insecta > Coleoptera > Cantharidae > Podabrus > Podabrus alpinus. The sequence continues at coordinate 87,224,886 of OW026455.1, read as the reverse complement.
AAACAAAAGAACGCCAAAAAGTTACTTGAATTTTAATTTGTTAAAATTGTTACTTAAATAAAGTGATTTTCTAAACATTATTGTCGACTGTCGAGTTATTTTTACTACAACCCAGGAAAGATGTTGTGGGCAAACTGTTGGAAAGTTGGCGATGTGCAGAATACTCCTCAATAAATACCGAGGAAAGTCATATCACCCTTGAGTTGTCATTGGGGAGTATACTGCACATACCCATAATCATAACAAATACTTAATTACAATGAAAACAAAAGTCATGGACCTTTATCTTGTTGCCCTAGGATATCAAAATTTTTCCCAATTACGAGACAAAGGAAATTCTACTTTCAAAAACATTGTCTTTGCCAACTAAAAGGTTAACTAAGGCTGTTATTCAGTAACTCGTCCTTTATTAAAGGATCCTTTAAAATTAGGTAATGTTTGGTTTCCACTTAAAATTTAAAAAAATGTAATTCAATTGTTTACATCGTAAACCGCACTTTACCTATTTTTAAAGGATCCTTTAATAAAGGATTAAAAATTAAAATTAAAAATTAACGTCGTAACAAAAGAACGCCTAAGAACCAAAAAGTTACTTGAATTTTAATTTGTTAAAATTGTTACTTAAATAAAGTGATTTTCTAAACATTGTTGTCGACTGTCGAGTTATTTTTACTACAACCCAGGAAAGATGTTGTGGGCAAACTGTTGGAAAGTTGGCGATGTGCAGAATACTCCTCAATAAATACCGAGGAAAATCATATCACCCTTGAGTTGTCATTGGGGAGTATACTGCACATACCCATAATCATAACAAATACTTAATTACAATGAAAACAAAAGTCATGGACCTTTATCTTGTTGCCCTAGGATATCAAAATTTTTCCCAATTACGAGACAAAGGAAATTCTACTTTCAAAAACATTGTCTTTGCCAACTAAAAGGTTAACTAAGGCTGTTATTCAGTAACTCGTCCTTTATTAAAGGATCCTTTAAAATTAGGTAATGCTTGGTTTCCACTTAAAATGTAATAAAATGTAATTCAATTGTTTACGTCGTAAACCGTACTTTACCTATTTTTAAAGGAACCTTTAATAAAAGGATTAAAAATTAAAATTAAAAATTAACGTCAAAACAAAAGAACGCCTAATAACCAAAAAGTTACTTGAATTTTAATTTGTTAAAATTGTTACTTAAATAAAGTGATTTTCTAAACATTGTTGTCGACTGTCGAGTTATTTTTACTACAACCCAGGAAAGATGTTGTGGGCAAACTGTTGGAAAGTTGGCGATGTGCAGAATACTCCTCAATAAATACCGAGGAAAGTCATATCACCCTTGAGTTGTCATTGGGGAGTATACTGCACATACCCATAATCATAACAAATACTTAATTACAATGAAAACAAAAGTCATGGACCTTTATCTTGTTGCCCTAGGATATCAAACTTTTTCCCAATTACGAGACAAAGGAAATTCTACTTTCAAAAACATTGTCTTTGCCAACTAAAAGGTTAACTAAGGCCGTTATTCAGTAACTCGTCCTTTATTAAAGGATCCTTTAAAATTAGGTAATGCTTGGTTTCCACTTAAAATGTAATAAAATGTAATTCAATTGTTTACATCGTAAACCGTACTTTACCTATTTTTAAAGGATCCTTTAATAAAAGGATTAAAAATTAAAATTAAAAATTAACGTCGAAACAAAAGAACGCCAAAAAGTTACTTGAATTTTAATTTGTTAAAATTGTTACTTAAATAAAGTGATTTTCTAAACATTATTGTCGACTGTCGAGTTATTTTTACTACAACCCAGGAAAGATGTTGTGAGCAAACTGTTGGAAACTTTAGCGAAGTGCAGAATACTCCGCAATACGTACTGAGGAAAGTCATATTACCATCGAGTTGTCATTGTGGAGTATACTGCACATACCCATAATCATAACAAATACTTAATTACAATAAAAACAAAAGTCATGAACCTTTATTTTGTTGCCCTAGGATATCAAAATTTTGCCCAATTACGAGACAAAGGAAATTCTACTTTCAAAAACATTGTCTTTGCCAACTAAAAGGTTAACTAAGGCTGTTATTCTGTAACTCGTCCGTTATTAAAGGATTCTTTAAAATTTGGTAATGTTTGGTTTCCACTTAAAATGTAATTCAATTGTTTACATCGTAAACCGTACTTTACCTATTTTTAAAGGATCCTTTAATGAAGGATTAAAAATTAAAATTAAAAATTAACGTCGTAACAAAAGAACGCCTAATAACCAAAAAGTTACTTGAATTTTAATTTGTAAAATTGTTACTTAAATAAAGTGATTTTCTAAACATTGTTGTCGACTGTCGAGTTATTTTTACTACAACCCAGGAAAGATGTTGTGGGCAAACTGTTGGAAAGTTGGCGATGTGCAGAATACTCCTCAATAAGTACCGAGGAAAGTCATATCACCCTCGAGTTGTCATTGGGGAGTATACTGCACATACCCATAATCATAACAAATACTTAATTACAATGAAAACAAAAGTCATGGACCTTTATCTTGTTGCCCTAGGATATCAAAATTTTTCCCAATTACGAGACAAAGGAAATTCTACTTTCAAAAACATTGTCTTTGCCAACTAAATGGTTAACTAAGGCTGTTATTCAGTAACTCGTCCTTTATTAAAGGATCCTTTAAAATTAGGTAATGCTTGGTTTCCACTTAAAATGTAATAAAATGTAATTCAATTGTTTACGTCGTAAACCGTACTTTACCTATTTTTAAAGGAACCTTTAATAAAAGGATTAAAAATTAAAATTAAAAATTAACGTCAAAACAAAAGAACGCCTAATAACCAAAAAGTTACTTGAATTTTAATTTGTTAAAATTGTTACTTAAATAAAGTAATTTTCTAAACATAATTGTCGACTGTCGAGTTATTTTTACTGCAACCCAGGAAAGATGTTGTGGGCAAACTGTTGGAAAGTTGGCGATGTGCAGAATACTCCTCAATACGAGCTTGAGGAAAGTAATATTACCCTCAAGATTGCATTGTAGAGTATACTGCACATACCCATAATCATAATAAATACTTAATTACAATGAAAACAAAAGTCATGGACCTTTATCTTGTTGCCCTAGGATATCAAAATTTTGCCCAATTCCGAGACAAAGGAAATTCTACTTTCAAAAACATTGTCTTTGCCAACTAAAAGGTTAACTAAGGCTGTTATTCAGTAACTCGTCCTTTATTAAAGGATCCTTTAAAATTAGGTAATGTTTGGTTTCCACTTAAAATTTAAAAAAATGTAATTCAATTGTTTACATCGTAAACCGCACTTTACCTATTTTTAAAGGATCCTTTAATAAAGGATTAAAAATTAAAATTAAAAATTAACGTCGTAACAAAAGAACGCCTAATAACCAAAAAGTTACTTGAATTTTAATTTGTTAAAATTGTTACTTAAATAAAGTGATTTTCTAAACATTGTTGTCGACTGTCGAGTTATTTTTACTACAACCCAGGAAAGATGTTGTGGGCAAACTGTTGGAAAGTTGGCGATGTGCAGAATACTCCTCAATAAATACCGAGGAAAGTCATATCACCCTTGAGTTGTCATTGGGGAGTATACTGCACATACCCATAATCATAACAAATACTTAATTACAATGAAAACAAAAGTCATGGACCTTTATCTTGTTGCCCTAGGATATCAAAATTTTTCCCAATTACGAGACAAAGGAAATTCTACTTTCAAAAACATTGTCTTTGCCAACTAAAAGGTTAACTAAGGCTGTTATTCAGTAACTCGTCCTTTATTAAAGGATCCTTTAAAATTAGGTAATGCTTGGTTTCCACTTAAAATGTAATAAAATGTAATTCAATTGTTTACATCGTAAACCGTACTTTACCTATTTTTAAAGGATCCTTTAATAAAAGGATTAAAAATTAAAATTAAAAATTAACGTCGAAACAAAAGAACGCCAAAAAGTTACTTGAATTTTAATTTGTTAAAATTGTTACTTAAATAAAGTGATTTTCTAAACATTATTGTCGACTGTCGAGTTATTTTTACTACAACCCAGGAAAGATGTTGTGAGCAAACTGTTGGAAACTTTGGCGAAGTGCAGAATACTCCGCAATACGTACTGAGGAAAGTCATATTACCCTCGAGTTGTCATTGTGGAGTATACTGCACATACCCATAATCATAACAAATACTTAATTACAATAAAAACAAAAGTCATGAACCTTTATTTTGTTGCCCTAGGATATCAAAATTTTGCCCAATTACGAGACAAAGGAAATTCTACTTTCAAAAACATTGTCTTTGCCAACTAAAAGGTTAACTAAGGCTGTTATTCTGTAACTCGTCCGTTATTAAAGGATCCTTAAAAATTAGGTAATGTTTGGTTTCCACTTAAAATGTAATTCAATTGTTTACATCGTAAACCGTACTTTACCTATTTTTAAAGGATCCTTTAATGAAGGATTAAAAATTAAAATTAAAAATTAACGTCGTAACAAAAGAACGCCTAATAACCAAAAAGTTACTTGAATTTTAATTTGTAAAATTGTTACTTAAATAAAGTGATTTTCTAAACATTGTTGTCGACTGTCGAGTTATTTTTACTACAACCCAGGAAAGATGTTGTGGGCAAACTGTTGGAAAGTTGGCGATGTGCAGAATACTCCTCAATAAGTACCGAGGAAAGTCATATCACCCTCGAGTTGTCATTGGGGAGTATACTGCACATACCCATAATCATAACAAATACTTAATTACAATGAAAACAAAAGTCATGGACCTTTATCTTGTTGCCCTAGGATATCAAAATTTTGCCCAATTCCGAGACAAAGGAAATTCTACTTTCAAAAACATTGTCTTTGCCAACTAAAAGGTTAACTAAGGCTGTTATTCAGTAACTCGTCCTTTATTAAAGGATCCTTTAAAATTAGGTAATGTTTGGTTTCCACTTAAAATTTAAAAAAATGTAATTCAATTGTTTACATCGTAAACCGCACTTTACCTATTTTTAAAGGATCCTTTAATAAAGGATTAAAAATTAAAATTAAAAATTAACGTCGTAACAAAAGAACGCCTAATAACCAAAAAGTTACTTGAATTTTAATTTGTTAAAATTGTTACTTAAATAAAGTGATTTTCTAAACATTATTGTCGACTGTCGAGTTATTTTTACTACAACCCAGGAAAGATGTTGTGGGCAAACTGTTGGAAAGTTGGCGATGTGCAGAATACTCCTCAATACGAACTTGAGGAAAGTCATATTACCCTCAAGATTCCATTGTAGAGTATTCTGCACATACCCATAATCATAACAAATACTTAATTACAATGAAAACAAAAGTCATGGACCTATATTTTGTTGCCCTAGGATATCAAAATTTTGCCCAATTCCGAGACAAAGGAAATTCTACTTTCAAAAACATTGTCTTTGCCAACTAAAAGGTTAACTAAGGTTGTTATTCTGTAACTCGTCCTTTATTAAAGGATCCCTTAAAATTAGGTAATGTTTGGTTTCCACTTAAAATGTAATAAAATATAATTCAATTGTTTACATCGTAAACCGTACTTTACCTATTTTTAAAGGATCCTTTAATGAGGGATTAAAAATTAAAATTAAAAATTAACGTCAAAACAAATGAGCGCCTAATAACCAAAAAGTTACTTGAATTTTAATTTGTTAAAATTGTTACTTAAATAAAGTGATTTTCTAAACATTATTGTCGACTGTCGAGTTATTTTTAGTACAACCTAGGAAAGATGTTGTGGGCAAACTGTTGGAAAGTTGGCGATGTGCAGAATACTCCGCAATACGTACTAAGGAAAGTCATATTACCCTCGAGTTGTCATTGTGGAGTATACTGCACATACCCATAATCATAACAAATACTTAATTACAATAAAAACAAAAGTCATGGACCTTTATTTTGTTGCCCTAGGATATCAAAATTTTGCCCAATTACGAGACAAAGGAAATTCTACTTTCAAAAACATTGTCTTTGCCAACTAAAAGATTAACTAAGGCTGTTATTCTGTAACTCGTCCTTTATTAAAGGATCCTTTAAAATTAGGTAATGTTTGGTTTTCACTTAAAATGTAATAAAATGAAATTAAATTGTTTACATCGTAAACCGTACTTTACCTATTTTTAAAGGATCCTTTAATGAAGGAATAAAAATTAAAATTAAAAATTAACGTCAAAACAAAAGAACGCCTAATAACCAAAAAGTTACTTGAATTTTAATTTGTTAATTTTTCAATTAACTATTAATGTTTAATAAAACGTTATTAAATTAATTTAATAATTCTTTACGTTTATTAAACAAATAATTTAAATAATTACGCAAACAAACAATAAATGAAATTGAAGAAAAATTTTCATTATTCGTCTTTCTTTTGTTTCGTTTAGTATCCTATTTTATCATCAATTATTTACATAAAATATGCAATTTTACCTAGTATAATTACGTTATTTGTAAAAATGGACATTAACCACTCGGCTTTTAATTGTAAAATAGGCGGTATTCAACAAACACAGAAGTTATATTAACAAAATAACCGGTGTCTGTTAAAAATTGAAATAAAATTTAAAAAAATGTTCCCAAAAATTCTATGTACATTTTTTAAATTTCGAAAAGAAGGTCCTGTCAACTTTTATGTGGACTTAACAATATTCGTAAACTAAAATGTTTTTAAAAATTGGAAACTACTTACCAGTTCGATTTGATACTCTTTTGGGGGAAGGACGCCGAATTGTCAATCGCCAAATTGTTGTTGGGAAACAAACAGGATGAATAGATCAACCTATAATTGGAAAAACACAGAATGCATCATAATCCTCAAAAAAATCAAAACTATTTTATAGAATTGCCAATAATTTAGAATCGAAATAATCTGAATTAAAATTTTTTAGTCAATCTTTACAATTTCCAAAAAATTATTATATTTGATCTCGACATTACCAAGAGAAAATTTGAATTAAAGGAATATAATATACTCACCAAATTTTAAAAAATTTTGGAAAAAATTATAGATACTTAAAGACGGTTAAATATTTTTCAGAATATTTTCACACTGAAAGAATAAACGTTAATGAAGCAAAAATATCTTAAACAAACTGAATATCTCTTCTTTAAAGTGGGGGTTGTCTCACCAAGGATTGACTTAATATTCCTTCTTTAAAGTGGGGGTGCTCCCACCGGGCGTATGTAATTTCCATGGCAAATCCTCTCTGCCGAAATGGTCACTGATGAGCACCTGTAAATTCCGTAATAATTGTAAATTAACAAATAAACTTTTAATATAAATAAATAAAATGTACCTATGTACATTATTTTTTATCATTTATGCGACAAAAATGATTCGAGATGTTTTCTTCAAAATCAATACATCGATACGATCGAATACAAGTGAATTGAATTTTTTTGAAATTCCAATTTTGAGATTTTTAAGAAAATTGTGTTTGAATATCTTTTTATGTAATATTTTGTAAAAAAATTTATTTACTCCTTAAATTCCTTCAGATACAAAAAATTAAAAAGTATTATATTGAATGTTCATCAGAAAAAAAATTATCTGTCGTCTCTGTCTAATCCTGTCTGACCCATATTTCATAAAATATAGTAATCCACTAATAATAAATAAATCAAGAGATATCTTGATAATAATGTACTAAACCCGATTTTATTACTACTTATTTTGACTGTTTTGATCTTTTTGACATGAAATGAAAAAACGGTTGAGAATAAATCCAGCCAGAATAATTTCAAGCAGAAACATGAAATATTGGATGATTTTACCTCAAAAGAATTTCAGAACTTATTAAAAACTATGCCTAGAATTATTGAGGCCGATATTGGAAATAAAGAGAATCGGTCATTAGAAGAACTAATTTTCAGAAAAATCTTTTTTCGTGGAATTATTTTTTAGACATGATGTGTGAAGATAATATTTTTAAATATCAGACAGTTGAAGTGCTACTGCAAAAAGAGTCAAATTTCAGATAACAAAGTATAAGATATTCAAATATACATCTAATAGTAGACATGAAGCGTCGCCAACTTTAAGTGGTGTATCCTCACGTGCCAAATACAAGAAACCTGTCGCCATGGAGAAGAATTTTCTAATATTATGTCTTTAAGGGCATGTATTAAAAATTAATGTAATGTATTTAGTTTATTGGAAAATCAGGTTGGTAACGTGGTAACCATAGTTGTGTATGTATTGTATCGTAATCAAAACCAAAATAAAGTGCTTAAAATATTCATAATGAATCATTCTATATTTAACCCTTTCAGTTCTCCATTTTTATTTTTAAAGTAAAAATTTTTTTGATTATGTATTTGAATTAGGTGAATTTTTTAAAGTACATAGTTTAAAAAAAAATTGAAATCTGACCCCTACTCCCGATTAGAAAATAGGTACAATTGTACACTTTATGTCTCAATAATTGAAAAAATACATAGAATTTTTTTTCAAATGCACGTTTTTATAATTTATTGTTAGATATTAAAAAGAAAAGTACAGTATAGGAAATTACTAGGAAATATTCAACAAACTATTTTGTGTGGAAAGCTAAAAAACAATTTTTGTCCTTGGATAAACATAAATGTACATTACATTTGATTCTTGATTTGGATATGCATTTTGGAATTTTGCATAGACTAAGAAGCTTTCCAGTATCATGAAAAATGTGTACAATTGTACCCAATCGGTCTAAAGTTATATTTGATTCATGCAAACCTCCTATAATGCCATATTAACTTAATGTGTACAATTGTACCCACTGGGTCTAAAAGGGTTAATAATTAGAGACACAATAGAGTGGCGACGAGGATAAAGAAAGCGTTTGATGTAAATAGTGAAGAAAACCAGTAGAAAATCAAAAAAACATTCGATAAATAGTCTCCAGTGCAAAAAATGGCGGCGACGGAAATTTTAACGCCTTTGATAGCGGCCCTCAACGACCTAATTACGGCGATGCAAAATCAACAACAGGCACAGATAAGTCCTAAAGAGACAATCAAGGAAACGCTGCGTTCGCAAATTTTGGTTTTTGACCCATATGAAGAAACAGAAGAAGATTTTGATAGTTATTCGCAAAGTTTGGACAACTATTTTAAAATAAAAGGTTTAGACAGTGTGGACAAAGAAGCGGAAGAAGCTAAAGTGATGGTGTTAATAAATTGTCTAGGCAGCAAGTACTACAAACTGGTATCAAGTCTAACAGCACCAGACCTACCAGCTTCCAAAAACTACGGAGAACTAGTGGCATTATTAAAACAACATTTATCACCTAAAAGAAATGTGCTGACGGAACAGCACAAATTTCTGTCAAGAGTACAAAGCCCCGGGGAAAAAATTTCAAATTATATCACTTCATTAAAAGAGTTAAGCAAAACGTGCGAATTCATAGCGGAGTGTAAAGCACCTGCTTGCACAAAATCGGCGATAGAATTATTATTAAGAGCCCTATTTATTCGTGGTATTCAAGACGCGGAAATTCGCGAACGTATTTTACAACAAGCTGAAATTAATTTGGGAAAAGCCCTAGATATTGCACTAGCAATAGAAATGTCATAAATTCAAAACCGCGAAGTTTACAGGAACACGCCAAACTCAATAAACAAAATTGATTCCCGTAACACTCAAATTAGAAGAAAAAATTCAATCGGGTCTGAAAATTATACAAACAAAAACAAAATCAATTTGAAAGAATTAGGACTAGAAAAAAGTTGTTTAGATTGTGGTCGTAGTAATCGCCAAACCCACAAATGTTTAATCGTGAATAAATTGTATTGCTCCAGCTGCCGGAAAAAAGGACATTTGGCAAAAGTATGTATCCAAACGCTAGTTCACAACAAGCAAGCAAATATAAGAAATATCGACGACCTTGATAGCGATAACGAAACGGACGAAAACCAAGTGGGAACATTTGCAATCAATCGAATTATTGACGTTTTCTCAGAACCCACAAATTCAGTACACGAACCAAAAATATTTGCTCAGGTAAAAATACTCGTAACATGATTTTGATGCGATTAAATTAAATATCCCACTCAAGGAGACAGATGTCATTTTTAGATCATATACGAAACACCTAATCAAACCTATTGGATATGCACGAGTTCCCGTATCATATAAAGAAAATAAATTCATGGGAGACTTATATGTTGTTGCGGAACCAAGAAGCGTAATTATTGGCAGACGTTGGGTACGAGGATTGAAAATAAATGTGCAGGAGGTGGACGAAATTTCAATTCAACCAAATGAAATTTTCAGTCAATTCCAAGATGTTTTTCAACCGAAGGTGGGGAAAATTCCAAACTATGAGTGTTCTCTAAAGCTAAGAGAAAATGCAAAACCAGTATTTTTAAAACCAAGACCAGTACCGTACGCCCTCAAGGAAGAAGTTGACCGTGAATTAGACCGGCTAGAAAAAGATTGATTGATTGAAAAAATTGATCATTCAGAATGGGGAACGCCATTGGTGGTCATACCAAAAGCAAATGGAAAGGTTCGCTTATGTGCAGATTATAGAAACACTGTTAATAATCAACTTCATGAAAATTGATATCCAATATCAAAAATCGAAGACATTTTTAATGAAATGGAGGCGGTAAGTTCTTTTGCACGTTAGATGTTTTTAAAGCATATTTACACGTTCCAGTTGACGAAGAGAGTGCAAGAATTCAAGCGATTTCCACACACCGAGGTACATATTTGGCCAAACGCTTATTTTTTGGTACTATAAAGACGGCACCAAACGAATTCCAAAAAATTATAGATCAAGTTCTGCATGATTTGGAAGGTACCACAGCTTATTTTGACGACATCATTGTTCAAGGATCTTCAATAGAAGAATGCAGAAGACGTCTGATAAAACTATTTAATCGGCTCCAGAAATATAATCTGCATATAAATAAAGGCAAATGTAAATTTTTTGAAAAAAAGATAAAATATCTCGGTCATGTTATCTCTGAAGAAGGATTGCAAAAGGATGAAGATAAGGTTGCAGCAATATTAAATGAACCAAGACGAAAAAACATGGAAGAAGTACAACAATTTTTAGGACTGGTGATGTAGTACTACGCAAAATTTTTGGAGAAGGCCTCAATGACGCTGTATCCCTTGAATCGACTATTAGGAAAGGGAGTCAAGTTTCAATGGACACCAGAATGCGAAGTTGCATTTAAAAAAATTAAAACAGAAATAGCCAGCGAACGCGTTCTCACCCCATTCATTCCAGAATTGCCATTAACGTTGGCAACGGATGCAAGCCCTGTTGGATTTTCCGGGGTGCTGTCAAACATTTTCCCAGATGGCAGTGAACGTCCAATTGCATTTGCCTCACGTTCATTAACTACAGCTGAACGAAATTACAGTCAGTTGGATAAGGAAGCTACTGCAATTTATTGGTCGTTTTTAAAATTTTTTCAATACATATATGGAAGGAAATTCACACTAATTGTTGACAACAAACCGTTAAGTGCTATTTTTAATCCTACAAAACAACTTCCAAATCTATCAGCAAGTCGAATGTTACGATATGCAAATTACTTATCTGGATTCGATTACGATATTCAACACAGAAAATCCAGCGAGCATGCAAATGCAGATTACTTTTCAAGAAATCCCTTAAAATTAACTATAACCGAAGAAGAAAAGGTGGATGACGAACACGTAATAAACGTTAAAACAATACAACATATGGCAACAGACACAATAAACTTTTGCAAAATAGCTGTCGAAATGGAAAAAGATCCAGAATTACAACAATTGAAAGAAAACATATGGCGAGGAGTCATCCGTAATCCAGAATTATCAATACACGAAGGGGTTCTATTTCGTGGAAATCGAGTAATTATACCTAAAAACTTACAACCTGCCGTACTTAAAGAACTCCATTCTACGCACATCGGAATTGTAAAAAGAAAGCTCTAGCTTGAAGATACTGTTATTGGAAAAACATTGACGACGACATAGAGAACCTAGTTAAAAGTTGCATCGAATGCTGTAATGTGAAAAAAGATCCAACGAAAGCACCGATACATAAATGGGAACCACCCTGCAAAAATTGGCGAAGAGTTCACATGAATTACGCTGGTCCCTTCTTACAACATCATTTCTTAATCGTCGTAGATGCAAAATCAAAATGGCCGGAAATGTATATGATGAAATCAGCACCTACAACAGCTTCGACAATAAGATACCTTCGACAAATATTTAGTCATCACGGATTACCCGAAGTTTTGGTTAGCGATAACGCAACAATCTTTAAATCTGCTGAGTTTTCTGGGTTTTGTAGTAGGAATGGCATTTGTCAACGATTCATAGCACCAGGACATCCATCGACGAATGGACATGCAGAAAGGTATTGCCAAACGTTAAAATGAAAAATGAAATGCATGATAAATGAACCTGGAGACCTACATGAAAAATTACATGCATTCCTATTGCGATATCGAGTCACTCCATTATCGTGTGGTAAATCACCATCGGAAATCTTGTATGGAAGAAATCTACGAACAAAATTGGATTTGATCAAGCCAGGTCAAGACAACCATAAAAATAATTCGATACAACCAAAGTTCGGAAATCATTATAAGGCTGGTGATCGAGTTCAATCAAAAAATTATACAGCATCTAGCCTATGGAAATATGGTACCGTGGTTGAACGTCTGGGTCGGCTACAATATTTGGTAAAATTAGACGATGGATACACAATCAAACGCCATTATGATCAATTAAGATTATGCCAAGTAGAAAAGCAACATGAACCGAATATCACCTACAACGTACCTAAGCATTCAACTGAATTAATAAAGGAAAACCGGTATCAACCAGAAAGTCAAGTATCAACCCCCCCACGACAAGCAAACGGTGAACCCATGAATGGAAATTCCACTGAGGAGCAGAGACACCAAATCATACTAAAACCAGAAGGGACGTCAGCCAAAAGTGAAGAAAAAGAAGAGGTTACTGTTCTTCGAAGATCGTCAAGAATGAGGAAACCAGTCGAGCGCTTGACTTACGCATAAGTATCTAATAAATTTTTCAAATGTCAAAATGGATAGTTTTTTCTCATAATTCAATTATTATTTTATAAATTTCAATTTCGATTAACTTTAACTTTAAACGACGGAGAATTGTAATGTATTTAGTTTATTGGAAAATCAGGTTGGTAACCATAGTTCTGTATGTATTGTATCGTAATCAAAACCAAAATAAAGTGCTTAAAATATTCATAATGAATCATTCTATATTTAATAATTAGAGACACAATAATTAATAAATCTTAAAAATAAATAGGGTATATTCAAGTAATATGAAGAAAACCTATAAAAAAATCATTTGTAAGAAGAAGGGCCCATAATTGTGAAATTCAAAAGTGTATTTTGCGGAAGGAATGTTATTTTTTTACCTGCTTCTTTAACTCATCTATTTTGTATTTGCATATTGTTTTATATGCCATTATAAAAACATGAAGTTTTCAAAAACGTCACCTTCATACAGGTTTTTGTTTCTTCTCTAAAATTTAAATTTCCGATTTTGGGCCCTTCTTCTAATGACCGATTGGCTCACAATCTTGACTCAATTCAATTCTTGGTTCGTTCTTCGCAAATTAACTATATTATCGGAAAAATACATTAATAAAAAAAAAGGGGTGGTTTTTGTAGTATTGCTGAACAAAGGCACATGGACCGATACCATTTGAATATTAACGGTCTGGGAAAATCCTAAACTAATTACATTTATTGCGTGTCAGTCTAGCAAATTCAGGATTATTGCCCATGCACTAAAGTTCAGGTACAAAGGATCCCTGTGCTTAGGAAAACAGAGATAGATAGAGGTCTGTTGAAGTATTCAAAACACCACTAAACAAAATTTTTTGACAAATTTTTGAAAAAATCTTTAAAATGTTTGGTAAAACATAAAAAATTACGTTTGTTTACATAATATGTCTGCAGTTCCATTTGGTTGAGTGTCTATTAATCAAGAAATTTGTAAGTGGGCTAACTGATAATAGACGGGGCTCGTATATTAACATGAAGTGTCAGCTCATAATTAGTTTCGGTGGGAGGGCACAAAATAAATAATTAAAAAAAATTACATTTTAAAACTAAACTTTAAAAATGAAATAGTTAAACCGTTGGTTAAACATTGAAAATATATTTTATTAATCATGAGCTTTCAGTAGTTTATCAAACAGTTATCAGATTTGATTAACAGGTATTTATTTCAACTTCACAACGCTCTCCTGTAAAATTAGGAATAAGGACTTAAATCCTTTTGATTGTCAACCACAGATTTATCACTTGAATTAGATACACTACTGACAACTTATGATTAAATTAAAATTATAATAAAAAATATTTTTAATGTAGGCAGACTTAGTGAGCGAGGGTTCAATTTTCTCTTATTTTTGTTGACAAAAGGGGCGGATGGGATATTATAAACCTTACGTAAGATAAAAAATTTCAAAATAATGAAAAGAGTCAGCGTCTCGAACTTTTTTACTCCGGTAAATAATCTTTAATCTTAAAACTAATTTTTTTTTTTTTATTAACCCAGTAAATTTACAATCTGTTCAAAGACAATAAGTAAATAGTTTGACTCAAAATACATTAACAACTTAAAATACATTAACGCATTTAGGTATATCCCACTGGCTTATACCTTTAAATTATCAATTCACATAGTGAATTTACATATGGAGCCGGGCAACTTTTGTGTACACATTATCAATAATTACATGCTAAATCGTTTCATTAGGTCTTGCGGTTTAAACCTTTTTAGTCTACGCCTGACGGATTGTTCATTGAGCAAGTTCACTGTTAACTTATTTGGATGTGCACTAATCCTGTCTTTATATTTCGCACTATAGGTACCATTTTCTTTCTTCACTGGCGGAATATCAAGATCCTTACGTATGACCTCATTTGGGACGAACCAGGGAGCATTCATCATGTTTCTTAGAACTTTTGCTTGGAACCTTTCTAGTATCTCGATGTTGGAGTTTGATGCAGAGCCCCACAGCTGGATTCTATACGTCCATATAGGTTTGAGTATGATTTTGTAAATCAGAACCTTGTTTTCGAGTGAGAGCTTAGATTTGGCGCCAATTAGCCAGTACATTTTCTGAGATTGTATGTACAGTTGCTTTCTTTTGGTCCAGATATGGGTTTTCCAAGTCAAGCGACGATCCAGATGCATCCCCAAGTATTTCACGGTTTCTGGCTGAGGAACCTGTTTTCCATTCAGGGTTACCGAGGGACATGTTTCATTGCGCAACGTGAATGTTATATGTGCCGATTTGGCTTCGTTTGCTTGAATTCTCCATGTTTTTAACCAACGTTGGATTTTGTTTAAATGTATTTGTAAGAGTTCTGAAGCAAGCACAGGATTGGTATGAGACGCCATAATAGCCGTATCATCCGCAAACGTAGCCGTAGTATTTTGTTTCATCGTTGGAAGGTCTGACGTATACAACAAATACAAGATTGGCCCCAGAACACTACCTTGTGGAACCCCGGATTTAATTGGATATATTCCCGTATATTCTTCTTGGCATTTAACAAGAAAATGTCTATCACTGATATATGATTTAAGTAATTGGTAGTAATCATATGGAAGCAGCTTCTTTATTTTATACAGCAGCCCCACATGCCAGATCTTGTCAAACGCCTGCGAAACATCCAAAAACACTGCCGAACAGTATCTTTTCTCTTCTAGATCTTTATTAATTTTTTGAACAACTCTGTGGACTTGCTCTATCGTCGAATGTTGCTCCCTAAACCCAAATTGGTGGTCTGGAATTAATTTCTTCGTCTGTAAAATTGTTTTCAACCGTTTCATTAGTAATTTTTCAAGAACCTTTGACATTATAGGAAGCAAACTAATAGGTCTGTAAGATGTTACTTCTACTGGATTTTTTCCTGGCTTAAGGATCATAATTACTTGTGCCACCTTCCACTGCAGTGGAAAGTAGCTAAGTCTAAGTACTGCATTGAATAAGATGGTCATTATTCTGATTGATTTTATAGGAAGTTCGTTCAGTACTGTACCAGTTATCAGATCGTAACCCGGCGCCTTTTTGTGACTAATGCCCGGTTTCTGAAGATCTCTAGTTATACTCTACATAACTAATCTAAGCTTAAAGTTATAGTTATCCACAATGCGCATATTCCAGAAAGTTAACAACCAATAAAAACGTAGGTTAACTTTGACCAGAGATTATTTTTCGTTATAGAAACTCAAAATCTGCATTTATACTAAGATTAAACTAATCTTAATATAACTCGAGCTGCAGAAACCGGGCATAAGTTCTTTTAATATTACATTTTGTACTTCTCTTACTTGGAACTTTTTTATTGGAAAATCCATCTGGAGGGGTACTTCAAGGAATTCGTTGATTTTTCTATCTTCCTCATCACTTATCTCTGAAGGGAAAGGTTCGAAGACCTTTTGTAGATGTTCCGCGAATTTTTCTGCCCTCTCCTTATCAGTCTTGGCCCATTTTCCATTTTCAAGTCTAATCGGTGGGATGTGGGATTGTGGTCGTTTAATCTTTCTTGTAGCCTTCCACAACGAATACTCCGTGGTTTTAGTTGCAGTCAAACTCTCCAGGTATTCCTGGATTGCTGCATTTTTTCATCATTCAAAAGATATTTTAGTTCTCTTATTGCTTTATTGAACTTTGCTCTGTCATGTGGAGATCTTGATGTTTGCCACATTTTCCGGAGTTGACGCTTCTCTGCAATTTTATTTTTAACAATTGTTGAACAGGTTTGAATTTTTTTCGTTGTTTTATATTTTGGAATAGCTTCCCAGGCTGCTTCCTGGATCGTTGTGTTGAAAATTTCGATTTCTGTTTCAAGTTCTTCCTTAGTTTTTAGTGATATGTCATAACTGGTTCGAATGTTCAGAATATTTCTGAATTCGTTCCAATCTGTTGTGTTACTATGGAGAGTTGGGGGCTTTTGTTTCTCTATTATCTGGGAGCTCAGAGTGACTATTATGGGAGAGTGATCGGAAGACAAATCTAGACAGGACTCGGCTGTTATGTTATTTGCTGGTATTCCTTTTGTCACGCAGAAATCAATTAGATCGGGGGTTTTTATTCTATCTGCAGGCCAATATGTGGGTTCCCCTGTCGATACTGTTTGTAAATTGCCCTTTTGCAATGCAAGGTATAACTGTCTACCCTTTGGAGTAGGATTATTCGATCTTAAGCCCCACCACGGGTGTTTAGCATTATAGTCACCACCGCAAATGAATCTATTGCCAAGTGTTTCAAAAAATTGTGTAAACTGTTGTTCTTTGATCGCGTATTTTGGTGGACAATAAATGGCTGTGACTGTTATTGGTCCAATCCAGTCCTCAAGGCTAACGCTGGTTGCTTGCAGATATTCTTGCTTAAATGGGTCTTGCTCGTTATGTTTAATTGATGTTTTAATTATTATCGCAGTAACTACGTAAGCAGCACCATCTGGGCGCTGTGTACTATATATGGTATATCTTGGAATTTTTAAGTAACTTTTTTCCGTAAAATGAGTTTCGGAGATCAACACTATGTCTATATCATGATTAATCAAAAATGTTTTGAGTTCTGGTCCTCTTTGGACCAGTCCGTTTGCATTCCAGACTGCGATTTTTAAAGGCATTTATTTATGGCATTTTGGAAATGAGGGCTGTTAGAAGGTTTAGGATAGTGTCCATCTTTCCCATTAATTGTGTCAGCATGTTCTCCAGATTATTGTTAAATTGCTGTACTGGCGCAATTGTTTGTTGAATATTTCTAGGTTCGCGTTGTGGGAGGTTTTGACTTAATTGTTGCGCGTATGTTATTCCTGGTATAATATTGGCTTGGTGATTTGTTTGATTATTAATTTGGTCAATTTGTTTATTTCTGAGTGGAGGAAACATTTTTTGAATCAACTGTTTACGTACCTTGCAACCTTTGTAACTCGCCGGGTGATTACCATCGCAATTACAGCATTTTACGTCTGGACTCTTTTCCTTCCTTGGACAATCTTTAGTTAAATGCCTTCATGCACACTTAACACAGTTGGGGGTTTTGTAGCAGAAACTTTTAGTGTGTCCATATGCTTGACATTTAATACATTGACGGATGTCTCTTTTTTTATGTGGCTGCTCAAAGTTTATTACAGAGTTCATTAGGTATCTTATTTTGTAAATGTCTTTGTTGTTTTCATTTGCTTTCAGTTCCACTAAAAATAGTGGCAGTGGAATTTTTGAACGACTTTGTATATTTGTAATTCTTAACACTTCGTGATTTTTAGCTTCAATTTCTTTTTTTAATTGTTCTATGTCTACCGTTGCGTTGGATGTAAATTACGAAGCACTACTTTGAAGCTTCGGTCTTGTTTTCTTTGGTACGTATGAAATTCAGTGTTTTTCTCTTTTAGTGCTTCAATCACAGGCAAGTATTTTTCTGTGCAATTTAATTGGATTTTAACCTGGTTGTTATGTAATGTTTTTACTATGTACTTATCCTTTGCTATGCTATTCAATAGATCATATAGGGGACGTATGTTAGCAACACCATTTACGAAAATTGGTGGCGATTTTTCAACTTTTGTTGGGATTTCGTTGTTTTTGTTCTCTTCTTGTTCTCCCTCGCTTAAAGGATCAAATCGGTTTGAAGTAGTTACTGGGTTACCCAACCAATAATACTGGTTGATAAATGTTTGACGCTTTGCCCCAATATCCGATTCTGGACTATTTCTCATTCGTTTCCTTCCACTTCCAATATGCCAAATTAGCATTTAGCAATTTAGCAAAATAAATAACTAATTTAGTTTTTTAAATTTAAATTTTAATATTTAATAAAAGTTTTGAAAAAATTCTTACGTCTTATCATTTGGGAGAGGAAGGGTTCACGATTTTCTTGTGTTTGCTTATACAGGGGGCGTGGGGGTTTCAAATCATTGAAATTTTGCTTACGTAATACTTGAACGCCCCCAATTCACAAAATCAAATTTTCCTTATCTTCTAAATAAAAACTCGGCTCTAACCAAATAAAAAGCGTTAACTATCCAAATATTCGATCCTTCGGGAAATTTTTTTAAGAAATGTTACAAACCCTAAAGTAAGCACTTTCTTCAGCCCAAACCCGAACATGTTGTCCACGTATTTGCACCGCATTGGAATTCTACAAGGTTTGGCACAAATAAAGTTGGTAGGTACGTAAAAATGGACCATCATCTCTCATTAATCGAATATCATCGTAAACTTCTAACAATTTTCTATAGTTTGTTATTATGTACAATGCTCCTCGCTAGATAATTTTTTTTAAATGTACGTAGGTACTTTGGTAAAAAAATTGGAAAATTTTGACAATTAAACTGATTATACGCGACGCGATTATCGTCGAAAATATTCTAATGTTTTTCACAAAGGTTCCTTGCCCTGTATAACTCGACGATTTGCACTTTATTGTTTAGATTACAAACCTTTAGAGTTAATTGAACCCTTATTCATCCATATTTATATTTCTTAAATTTACAAACTAATACAAAGAATAGGTTGGTTTGATTTCGTCCATTCGTATTTTTACAGGTACAGACTTGTTAACATCGTTGTATTCTGGTGGAACCTATCCAATTTTTTAGTTATTTTTTTTGTAACATGTGTTACGTAGAAAAGTTGTACAAGGTGTTTATAAAATGCCCGCCCAAACTTCGAGGTTAAGTTGCTCACAGAAAACCGCGGTGGAAAGCATGGTCCAACAGATTAAAAAGGCAAAGTCGGGGACGTGTACAACCAGGAAAGTGGCGGTGCTGATAACCCCAGATGTTAAGTATGCCTCAACTCGGCCAGGTGAAGCTTCATCTTGAAAGAGTTGGAGGGAAGAATGATTTCTCCGTGCCTCCTAAACATCATGGGCGACTACTTCAGCGGGAGTTCGCTCCTAGTCGAAAAAAAAACTATGGAAAAGCGAGATTCAAGTTACTTGGAACCGCTACTTTAGAATATTGTGTACGATGGTGTCCTCAGGTTTTCCACACCACTCGAGGTGAGTATATACGGATTTTCCGAAGACATCACCCCGTTAGCGGAATCCAAAATGGAGGTTGAACTGACAAACATCGTAAATGCAACCATCGTCGACATCTGCACGTGGATGGATAGCAGAGGACTCCAGCTCGTGCCCGAAAAACCAAGCTTGTGGTGATCAATGGAAGAAGGAGGATACAACCCATCTCCTTTACGATAAACAAATCGTGCTGACCACACAAGCCAAAGTTTTAGGGATAGATAAGAACTTCTCTTACGGACCTCACTTGTCCAGAGCAAGCATGAAAGCGGGAACGCTAGCTACCATGTTACACAAGCTGATTCCGAACAACCGAAAATGAGGCTTATAAGCTTATATTTTTACAAGAACCTATTGTTACAAGAAACAAAATATCTAGGTTTCCACCTACATCGACGCTTAACGTAGGCCAAACACAGCTGGTCTAAGCGCTTCCAGTTGGGACTCACCCATCGTAAGATGTACTGGCTTATGGGTCGTAACTCACCTTTATCCATTGAAAACAAACTACTGTTATACAAAACAATCCTACAAAGAAGCCCATATGGTCACATGGTATTCAATTGCGGGGTTCCAAAAGTGATTCCAACATTGACAAGATCTAACGATTTCAATCAAAAGTATTGCGTAGTATTTTTACTACATCCTGGTACGTCCTTAACTATATCCTAAGTTTAGATCTACAAATTAGTAGTGCAAATGAAGAAATTAATTCAGTGAGCAAAAAATATCAGGTGCGACTCCGCGACCATCGCAACACCATAATGAGTGATCTACTCGTTGGACTACAGATGAGGAAACTAAAGCGATAGGTCTATTCACCCCCCCCCCCCCTTGCGAATTTTTTAAGGAAATTAGTTTGAGATCTGTTTGAGCTCCAATAAGCTTCCATAAATATCGCTTTAATAAAAATAGCGCCCAACAACAGGATAGAAATACTTACCCCCAACAAATGCCAACATCACAAACAACACAACAACCTAACAATACCCTTGAAGTATTATGGTATAAATGGATACCATATTAAATTTACTCACAGCCCTTATCACAAAAATTCCATAATGATCCCCACACTAAAAATGGCAGTCTGGAACGCCAACGGTCTGGCTCAAAGAGTACCAGAACTCAAATCATTTCTAACTAATTTGAACATTGACATATTGATGATCTCTGATTCATTTCACTAAAAAGAGTCATCTAAATACCAGGATACGAAATATACAACACCCAGCGCCCGGACGGACGGAGCGGCATATGGGGGCACTGCAGTAATAATTAAATCATCAATTAAACACAGCGAACAAGAACAATTCAAAGAAGTATACTTGCAGGCAACCAGCGTCACCGTAGAAAACTGCATTGGTGCAATCACACTCACAGCTATCTACTGTCCACCAAAATACACCATTAAACAAAAGCAATTTACACAATTCTTCAAAACGCTCGGAAATAGATTTATTGCGGGAGGAGACTTTAACGCTAAACACCCGTGGTGGGGCTCTAGATCACAAAATCCAACACCGAAGGGTAAGCAGCTTTACCTAGCCCTGAAGAAAGACAACCTACAAACGGTGTCAACTGGAGAGTTCACCTATTGGCCTGCAGATCGAAGAAAGATCCCTGATCTGACCGACTTCTGCGTAACTAAAGGAATAAATGCAAACAACATCAAAGCCTACTCTTGCTTGGACCTATCTTCAGATCACTCGCCTGCAGCTATTCTACGACACCTGGAAAATTTAACCTCAACAGAAGCCACCGAGTATTCTTTGTGGAGGGCGACTAGAAGAATAAAACAACCACAAACTCACATCCCACCAATCCGGTCAGAAGATAGAAAATGGACTAGAACTGATGAGGAAAGGGCAAAAGTTTTCGCAAAGCATCTAGAAAAAGTTTTTCAACCCTTCCTATCTGAAATAAGCAATGAAGAGGAAAGCAAAATAACCGAATTTTTAGAAGTGCCTCACCAAATGGATTTTCCTATAAAAAAATTCAAAATAAAAGAAGTAAAGAACATTATATTGAAAGAAATTAACCACATAAAATCACCCGGCTACGACTTAATAACTGGTAGAATTTTGCAAGAACTACCAATGAAAGCAATTAAATTGATCACTATATTGTTTAATTCTTCTTTAAGATTGAGCTTCTTCCCTCTTCAATGGAAAGTAGCAGAAATAATGATGATCCCAAAACCGGGTAAGAATCCAGAGGAGGTGACGTCTTATAGACCTATAAGTCTGCTGTCAGTGTTATCGAAAGTGTTTGAAAAACTACTGTCAAAACGTTTGAAGATAATCCTTCAAACAAAACAACTCATACCCGATCACCAGTTTGGGTTTAGAGAGAAGCACTCAACCATAGAGCAGGTCCATAGATTAGTCGAAAAAATCAATACGGATCTAGAAGAGAGAAAATATTGCTCGGCGGTGTTCATGAATGTGTCACAGGCATTCGACAAGGTCTGGCACCAAGGATTGCTGTATAAACTAAAAAGAATGCTCCCCTACGATTTATATCAACTAATTAAGTCCTATATCAGCAATAGACACTTTCTTGTCAGATATCAAGAAGCATACACAGAAATTTATCCAGTTGAGGCTGGAGTACCGCAGGGAAGCGTCCTGGGGCCGACCTTAAGCCCGTCTTACATCAGGTTATTTCTGGCGCCATTTCTTGATCCATTTCTGCGCAGAGACGAGTTCATAGTATTTGCGCGTGCGTATACCGTTGTGCGCAGAAATGGCTCAAGAAATGACGCCAGAAATGTCCTGATGTAAGACGAGCTTTTTACCTACTTTACACCTCAGACTTACCAACAATGGAACAAAACACCAGCGGCGGTTCTAGGGCGGAGCGACCGGCGCGGTCGCGCCGGGCGCCGTTGTAAGGGGGGCGCCAAATTGAGAAAATATGCTGAAAAAAATTTTTTTTAAATATTTTGAAAAAATATTTTGACCGCGCCGGGCGCCGTTGGAAAGGGGCCAAATTGAGTAAAATATTTTGAAAAAATATTATTTAAAAACACAATTCATTCAGTAAACAATGTAACTATATTTAAAATAATAGAGTTGCCAATATAATAAAAAATATTTTTTTTGTTGGTAGACAATCTGTCCGCCATACCCCCATACCTCTATTTATAATAGGAATGGACAAGCAAAGGTGTCAAAAGAAAATTTACCATTACCAGTGCATTATTTTAAAAATATCCTCATCACGCTGCCGTAGAAATTTTATTAACAATGTCCCCACCTGCAAAAAAACTATCCGGCGCTCAAAACTTGAAAAGAAAACGAAAAAAGCAAGACGAAAGTGAAAAGGCTGCAAAATTGATGGCAACTTTTTTTAGAGTTGAGAAGTCATCTGAATCGGCATCATCAGAACCAGTTCAAAACGCGACGGAAGAAGACCTATATAATAGAAGTTCTTCAGATGAAGCCCATGAAGATGAAGAGCAGTATGCACAAAATAATCTAACTATTTCTGGAATTTCCTCTGAAGTTCAAAATATTACAGAGAGTACACCAGACATACCATCTCTGTCACCTCTTCAAAATCAAAATACTAATTGTGAAATTGATGATATTTCGAAATGGTCATTCGTTAACTCTAGAACCATAGATGAAATAATTATTCGTGGTCCTGTTAGTAACGAAATGAGCAACGACAAGTATCCAAAAAAAACTGACGGACGTCATTTTTCGAATACGCATTTTCAAAGGGTGATGCCAAATGGAGAAACTTATAAAAGAAGATGGCTCGTTTACTCTAAATCTGAAAATAAAGTATATTGTTTTTGTTGCCGTTTATTCAACAGAATGTCCCACTCTAATTTAGGAAAAGATGGATTTGACGACTGGTCGCACTTATCAGTGCGTCTCAAAACTCACGAAACTTCCTCACATCACCAGCACGCCATGAACAGTTGGATAGAAGCGTCGAGTCGATTAAAGAATTTTAGTGGAATTGACAAGCATTTGCAAAAACAGATTAAAGACGAGAAATCACGGTGGGTTGCTATCCTCGAACGAATGATGTCCATAGTATTCTTTTTAGCAAGTAATAATTTGCCTTTCAGAGGATCTGGATCTGAGGCACTATAGGAGCACCTCCGCCGTATTGTTAATAAGGAGACTAATGTTCACTATTTTAGCAAACATATTCAAAACGAGTTGATCGGCTTACTTGGAAGTGAAGTTCGAAATACAATTTTGAGTATGGTAAACTCATGGAAATACTTCTCCATCATACTGGATTGCACTCCTGATGTCAGTCACATTGAACAATTATCTTTAACATTGCGTTTTGTTGACACTAATGAAGATGAAGTCCAAGTGCGCGAGTGTTTCATTGCTTACAAGCCGGTAAGTGACTCTTCGGGAGCTGGACTTACTGGCCTCTTTCTTGATGATATTGTGCAAGAGTTTGATTTAGATATGAATGATTGTCGCGGTCAAGGATACGATAATGGATCTAATATGGTAGGAGTAAACAAAGGTGTCCAAAGCAGAGTTTTGAAGCAATATCCACGAGCATTTTTTAATCCATGTGGTTGTCATAGCTTAAATTTGGTAATAGCAGATGCCGCCAAAACATCTGTTAAATCGGTTTCTTTGTTCGGATTTCTTCAAAAACTGTTTGTTCTATTCTCTGGATCAACAAAGCGATGGGAAGTGATATCCAAGCATGTAGAAGCACTATCGCTGAAAAAAGTTTGTGAAACTCGTTGGGAGAGTAGAGTTTCTAGTCTCGCTGCAGTTCGTTATCAATACTCTTCAGTTCGTGACGCCCTTCTGGAACTTCACGAAGAAACAAATGACTCAGTTGCAGCATCAGAGGCCTTGTCCCTGATGCAGAATATGGAGCAATTTGAGTTCATAATAACAATGGTGGCTTGGTATGATATATTGTTTCAAGTAAACATTGTAAGTAAGGCTATGCAGTCTAAAACAATGGATATACCAAACGCTTCACGATTGCTGAAGAACTGCTCGGAATTTGTAAAAGAGTACAGGGATTATTCGACTGCTCTGATAACAGCTACGGAAATTGCTTCTCAGGCTGGGATAGATATTATTTTTAAGCCAGTCCGCATCCGAAGAAAAAAGAAACTATTTGAATACGAAGCCGCTGATGAGACACCAACGGATCCCGAAAAGTTGTTTAAAATAAGCGTCTTTTACCCCATGATCGATACAATTGAAAATGCGTTGGTTAATAGATTTTTACAACTATCGAAATTTAATGATGTATGGTCATTTTTGTACAATATCAAAGAAATTCCTGAAAAGACAAAATTGGACAAAGCATGTGAGAATTTAGAGATAAGTTTAACCGATGGGGAAAAATATGACATATCTGGTTGTGAATTGGTTGAGGAACTTTTACACCTGAATCCACTGTTGAAAGACATTGAATCAGCAGAACCAATAAAAGTTCTTCAACTTATTAAAACAAATGGTTGGCAGGATATATTTCCGAATGTGTGGACAGCACTTCGGATTCTGTTAACCATACCTGTAACGGTCGCCAATGGAGAACGAAGCTTCAGTAAATTAAAGCTGATTAAAACTTATTTACGTTCGACTATGTGTCAGGAGCGACTTTCAGATTTAGCAATTTTGTCCATAGAAAATAATATTGGCAAGGACTTAGATTATTCCGAACTAATAAAAAAATTTGCAGGTGCAAAAGCGAGAAAAGTGGCTTTGTAGTTAATTTTTTTATTTCTTAATTTGATTAAATAAATCTTTTTCAACACATATTATCGTATCTTTAGTCTAAAAACTCTCTGCTGCCAATAAATAAAATTTAAAATTTCTTTTTATATTTTTTTTTAATTTTTTTTTGAAAAAATTTCATCAAATTAAAAAAAAATGGGGGGGGGGCAGTGGGGGAGGGGGCGCCAAAATAAGATCTCGCACCACCTGAAAATCTTGCTAGGACCGCCCCTGCAAAACACTATCGCCACGTTTGCGGATGATACGGGCATCATGATATCACACACAAACCCCATATTTGCATCTGAGCTAACACAAATAAACCTACACAAAATAGAAAAATGTTTAAAGACTTGGAGAATAAAAGCAAACGAGTCGAAGTCCGCACACGTTACGTTTACACTGCGGAAGGAGACTTGTCCTCTAGTGACTCTGAACGGAAAACGGATCCCACAGACAGAAACTGTAAAGTACTTGGGCATGCACCTGGACCAGCGCCTAACCTGTAAAACACTTATATGGACGAAAAGAAAACAACTAAATATACAATTTTATAAAATGTATTGGATGATAGGTAGAGACTCCAAAATTTCCCTGGACAACAAGTTATTAATATATAAAGCAATAAACAAACCCATCTGGACGTACGGCATACAGCTGTGGGGCACTGCATCCAACTCCAATATAGATATATTCGAGCGATTTCAATCAAAGATGCTCAGAAACCTGGTCGACGCTCCATGGTTTGTTACAAACGAAATCATAAGGAAAGATCTGGCTATACCTACGGTGAAGGAGGAAATTGTCTCCTTCAGCGATAAATATAGAAACAGACTTAGTGCACATCCAAACAAACTAGCAGTGGGCTAGATGGAAAACCAACACAGGGAAGACAAGCGCAGACTGAGAAGACTCAAACCTCAGGACTTAAGAAGCAGACTTAAACATTGAAGATACTCGATGGTATAACTTAGATTACCCTGTACAAAAATGAATTCATTTGAATTAATATCATAAGGGTGGAAACCACTGGGATTTCACTTAAATATGTCACCTTAGGAAATCGTCAATACATTATTTACTTATTGTTAAAGACAGATTGTAAATATTCTGGGTAAATAAAATTTAAAAAAGAATTAAAATTCAATTCTTTAGAACATTTTTGAAAGGGAATTTTGTAGAAATGCTTTAGGATGTAATTTTTTTAATAAAATAAATATTAATTGATTGAGAATCATTTCAGCTCCAATGAGCTCCCATGAAAATCGTTTGTACCCCAAAGGTGAAAAAGTTAGAGCGTTTCGAAAAAACTCGCTGAGCGGAATTTTATTGTGGCTGATAATGATAACAATTAAATTAGATTTTATGTTTAAATAAAAATAAAGCGTCCATCACAGTCGATAAAAATAGTTTGATAAATGATAATCTATAGAACTGGTGTGAGTTTTTCGCAAATTATTTTTAGTCGCGAATTTTTAATTCTTAAATTTTTTTAATTTTTAAAATTTTTAATTAAATAAAATTTTTAATCATATTTAAGCTAATAAAAAAAAACTTTTTTACATCCGTCTAAATCAATATCATTAGCAAGATCAGTAATTGCAACGTAATATTTTGTGCAACGTTTCGAACTCTTATTTGTTCATCTTCAAGGCTCCAATAATAAGTTATATATTGTTCTATGCAGAACAGGTTGCAAAATTAATGGAAGTGAATTAAAAAAATTCTTATAGAATATACTAAAATCTCTTTAGAGAAATGTTATAAATTTAAGACAGTTTGAATATTTTTATACGCAAACAACTGGAAAAAGTATAAGAGAAAAACGAAATGGAAAAAACTTGAGAAATACCCGAAAGAGATTTTTAGTTGGTGTATTTTACGTTTTACATGAAAAATATGATATTATGGGGTTGAAATGAAATAAATGATATAAACGACTTGAATTAAAATCACAAAAGAAAACTTTAGAGAAGGAAGCGAACCGCGAAGTAGGCAATCTTGTCCTGAGAGTTATGTTATCCATAATTTTAAAGTTGACTCGTGGGTGCTGAAGTATCGCATATGTGAAAGAAAATACCGCATTCTTCCGTTCTGTTTCGATGTATTTATGACTTGCATCACTGTGTAAATGCATACGGATTCTGTTTGCTCCCCAAAATGACAATGCTATGAAGAAATGTGTTATTTACGATACTCGGTAAAACGAACCAATTTTTATTTCCACTAAGTATGGGAGTATGCACGGTTCGAGTCGTGAATTGAAAGGAATAGTATTAATTTATTTAAATTTGCCGTTTGGAAAAAATATAAAAACTCCTTTATTGCATCGCAAAGTTTATACTTCTTATCGTAGAATATAATACAGAAATGGAAACAAAAGTTCGAGTGTTGCTATTATGATTTCAGATCTTGCAGCAGCGATATCTATTCTTAATCACCCTATATGAGACTATAAATATTGTTTTATACGAACTCCAAAAACTCGAGCGATTACTATAAGAAAACCTATAACTCACAAGAAACAAAAATTAACTGCAGAATCTATTGTTCAAGATATGCTCTACATTAGCATATCTGGATACTTACATATTTATTACACCAATGTCTTCTATTCTAAAATATGAATGCGTTATTATCATTATCATCCAAGTACTTTTTACCTAAACAAGAAGCCATATATAAATAGCAATTATGTATATAAACAGGGTGAGTCAATTCGGGCGCGTCGTTAAATCTATCAGGTTGTAGCATAAGATCGTAGCGTTTTTTGTTTGCAAGGTAAGAGAGTGCTTTGGAAACCAATTTTTTTGAGAAATATCAATGAATTTTTCAAATTGTAGAAAGTTAGGGGTAATTGTTGGCTAAAGAAAATGGAGTGTCAAGTACAAAAAAATTAACATTTCCGACATATCCTTTTGTTTGAGTTTAACCGAGGATTTAAGGCATCGGAGGCCGCTAGAACCATTTGTGTCGTTTATGGAGCCAACGCCGTCGTGGAAAGTATTGTACGAAAATGGGTTTCTCGTTTCAAAAAGGGACATTTTGATATGAATGATTTCCCACGTTAAGGGAGACCATCCGGCTTTGATGAAGACCGATTAAATGCTTCAATTCGTGATGATCCACGTCAATTAACTCGGGAATTGCAATATGATGAATTGTGACCAATCAACTATCGTACGACATGTGCATTCCATGGGCAAAGTTCAAAAGTTGGGTGTTTGGGTACCATACGTTTTGAGCTAAAACAACAAAAATCAGCGTGTTACCATTTGTGCTTCTTTGCTTGATCGTCATCGTTTAACTCGTCAACAACATCGGCCGTTTTTGTCCCAAATTGTTACTGGTGACGAAAAATTGTGCCTTTACATCAAATCGAGAACAGAAAGAAACGGCTGATCCCTAACAAACAAGCAAATTTTCGTGCAAAATCTGGTGCCCATCAACGCAAGGTAATGTCGTACATCTGGTGGTATAAAGAAGGCGTCGTCTACTATGAATAAGCACTTGTCCCCATCCCTAAACCCCGGACCCCTCTCAAAATCAATGTTCGACAACCCGAATCTCCTCAAGGCAAGGAAGTCTAACCCCAAAAACAGAACACCTCACCCCCCTGACCTCAAAAAGCAGCGGCAGGAAAAGCAAGGACAATGATGTAAAGTTCTCGTCTACCTAGGAGAAGGTAATGAGGCTAAAACGTCAGAAAAAAAACCTACTGACCGGTATCAGCCATGCACTGTCATTTATACAATGATATCCGGACGTTGCAGTTCCCCAGCCTGCCACTGGACGAATCACTAGATCTACAAGATCTATAATAAAAGGTTGCAAGACTTCGCCAACGGCGTGTTTACTAAACGGCGCCTAACAAACGCCGTCAATGTAGCCCCTGGAGAAGATCCTGCCCACTGAAGAGGTGTCAGATACCATATTTAGCGGGAAGTATCTATACACAAGTATCTATGCTTAAGGAGGTAGCGACTTCTTTAAAAACCCGTAGCTGACGGGATCGATAGCTCCGGCTTGAGATCATAATGCGCCGTCCAGGAGGCACTCCGGTACCACCTCGGACGAAGCGCAAATGTACAAGGCCGGCGTCCACTGAAAGGTGCAGCCCTGGTAGGGCGTCGGCGGAGCGACCGATGCGTGCTCTAAGGAACGCCACGGCGTAGTGTATACACTGATGGCGTGACTTCGAACAGGCATCGGAGAAATAAGAAGGCGGTAGAGTCTAACAAGTTTAGCGGGAGGGAGTTTTCGTCGCTAGACGGCAACTCCTTTTCACTCGAGCTTTTTAGAACCGATACTCCGAGCAACAGGCGTGACATGTATACGGCACTAATACCGAGAACTAGTCACACTGATACAAACGGACGTCTATCCTGAGCTAGGCACCTCCACGCTGTAAAGCAAAGAGGGAACCGGGCTCGGTCGAGAGACGCAATAACTAACTAGAAGGAACCGATCTGTCTAAGATAATTCGGAAGCGCCTAACAGCGATCAAACCACGGACGATGGAAAGGCCCACTACGATCTGCAAAGAGACTAGGCTGACTGCCGAAATCCAAGTAAGAGCGAGAAAGACATACGGGACGGTACTGGCAGCATGCACAAGGACGTAGAGCCTGAAAATCATCACATACCGCCCCAAAAGATACGAAAAGGTTATGACCTAAGGAGACTAGCGACCTCCTCTTCTCGGACTCGTAAAGTGACCACTGGGCATACCGAACAGGCTCGCCTGGTAGGTATGCCCTAAAATGATTGGAAAGCCACACTTAGCGGTACCCTAGCGGACAGTAGTCTGACACGAGGGGGTAGAGTTGGAATCCGCTATGTGGAAACCTCCCCTACCTGGGACGTGAAATATCCCCCAGCCTTTGTCATTTAGTCATTTAGAGTCATTTAGGTCGGGCGCCGGGGGGCGCAGCGGTGAAGCTCCTTAATACATAGCTCCTGAGCAATCCGGACTATAGTATGGTACCGTTACTACGGGAGACGGGGGGCCCAAGAATATTCAACATTCTTCTCCGTCAAGAGAGGACGGACTCTCGTAGTGGCTGTGGCAGGGCAAGATTCAGCCAACTGTGGGAACTATCTGCACCTGTGCGAATAGAACCTGCGACAGTTTACATGGCGATCAAAGTAAACGGCGTCTGCCTGTTAGCAGAAAGCTCGAGACCGACTAGAGGGTGTCTTGAGGCCCGTCCTTGGGTGGTACCTAGCTGACTCGCTCGGTACCTAATAGGAACCCCTTTAAGTAGGGCGCTTGTCCAGGCGAAACCTTGTTGAGAAACTCCATGGAGCGAAAGAATGAGTGAGGAGACCCACAGGTTCTGGGAACCCATGCTGGGCATGACTCAGGTCACATCCTAACATGTAAAATTAAATCAGACACGTTGACCGGTATCAGCCTCAAGCAGTTATTGATCAAACCCGACAGGCTGGTCAAGGTCAAAAACTGCGGAGTCTTAATTGAATCATATCACCCATCAATTCAAAATTTAATAAGAAACCAGCTATTAGCATCGAAAAAACGGAGGCTTGTCTGCCATCGGCAATCTGGCTCTCAATGAACATCCAAATGATCGAAAAATCAGTGACCAGAGAACAAAAGCTGGAAAAGACCGGACTAAAATGGCTCAGAAACATTAAACTATCTTTTCGAAAGAGAAATCCAGAAATAGATGGGTCATTAAATTGCACCCCGTCGTTAGGAATGCCATGCTAAGTAAAGGAAAAATCCGGCTAGTACATTATAATACATTAACCTGACTAGATGTTACAAATGTCAACACTTCGGGCACACGACCAATTATTGCAAGTCTGGTTGTGATATTTTTCTTTTGTATATTTGATTATGCTCCGTATTTGTTATTTGGCGTTTTTTCTGCCTTCATATATTGTGTGCTTATTTTGTTAAGTGATTGTATTTATTATATAATGAATACATTATAAATATTTTAGAAGTTTAGAGAAAAATTCATAGGACAAAAATGTTGGAAGTTCTATAGCGGTAATTTTTGATTCTTAAATTTTTACATGTTTAATATCGCTTCGAAGTTATGATTATGATGCATAATAACTTCAGGTGTTCCCCCCTTCCCTTTAGTCGATTTAATTTATTTTCATCTGGCTTCCTGATACGGCAGGAAAAGCTTATATTCAAAATTTGGAATAATTTGATTGCTTCGTTTAGACGCGCATGTTCACAGACGTACACACATACAAACATCCTTCCAAAAATGATCAAAATGGATTCGGGGAACTTCAAAACATAAAAATCCATCAAAAAATTAGGTGGTCAAATTTTGCTTGATAACAATACTTTCCTTGCCTAAGGGGTTCGGAAAGTAATAAAAGCAAACACAAATTAAAAAAGTGAGTGCGCTCATGTTAAAATAGAAAAATTCAAGTGAAAAGTGAGCGCAAATTTTAAAAAAACGTGTCGAAACTGAACAACTAAAAGCAATCAGCCCAAATAATTCAAACCTACATGATCAACAAAAACGTAAAACTAACCAAGGCAAAAAAAATCTTAAAATATGATAAAATAAATTAAATGTGTTCAAACGTGTCTAAAACTCAAGTGTTCCATTAGTTTCACTTCAAAAAACACATTTTTTATATAGTATATAGTATTTACCAGCAGGGTGGCGCTAAGCTTACACCGGCAGACTAGCGAGCGGGAAACCATGGTTCTATACCTAGTCGCGCCGGATATACTGCTGTGATCTTCAAGCCCAATATAAATCTGTGGGCTATGGGGAAGGCAACGGGAAACCACCCCATTAAATTTCTTTCCCTAGTTAAGTCATCTTGACTTCGGTCAAGTTGATAACCAACGTTCGCTGAGCGGATACGGTACTTTAAGAAGAAGAAGATAGTATTTATATATTACTAATCTTAAAACTTTCTGGAACATGTAAATAAGTGGAAAAATTTCGTAATCACTTTAAAAATCAAAAAGTTTTGAATGTTTAAAATAACGCAGTTGCAGTTTCGTATTGGGTATACCTGGGTATGCCATTAATACCATGACGAAAACAAAACGTCGAATACAAATACGATCAAGTGGTTTTTAAGTGTTTTATTTACAAACTACCCGCTCGTAAATTTTAAAAACTATAGAAACAATTATTGGAGGGCATAGTTTATAGGATCAAGGTGTTTTTTCGACAGACGATTTCAATTTTTTAACGTATGGTCTGGAAAGATAAATTAGAAAATTGTAATAGTATCACTACAAGAACCTTACCGGAAACTTTAAATGCATTTCTTCAAAATGAAATTAATTTAGTTAATAGGACTTCTATCTTAACCCTGGAACGGTACACTGGGGTCTCAGAAACCCCAACCGTCATATCAGTTAATGCCACATGTGCTGTAATGCTTTTTTTAAATTCCATTCTTGTAAATTAAGTTCATAGTTATCTGAGTAGTGAATATCCGTTTGTGCCTTTTAGTCATTGAGCGGAAGTACAATTGAAAATAATTTACATGGGTATCTCAGACGCCGGTGTGCAGTTTGCGTATATTTTTAAAAGTCAACATTAAATTAGTTTAATCTAATATTATCTTTATTTATTGTCAAATAATTACTAATTTATACCAAAGTGAGTGAGAAAAAAATGTAATTTTTTATTTCGAAACGTTTTCTTCACACAAATATTCGTCGTATTTTATTTCTCTGCGGTTGCCTTGGAAATTTGAGTAGTATTGCTCATAATATAAGGAATTTTGAATTGGGTAGGATTATTTCATAGTTATTTTTATTAGTGGAAATTTGTAAAGAGTATAATTTGAAATAGTCGTTTTTTTCTTTTCAACGATTGGAATATCAAGTAGAAAAACGATTTGATTGGATTTTGTATAACTTTTGATATTAATAATTTTTTCAAATAATATTTTCTAAATTAGGTTCAAATGGTAATTTATCACTTTCGATTCCATTATTTATAAATTTTATCTTTTCTAGAATATCAAGGGGTGCAATTATGTAATTTTGGAAAACATTAATTTTTCCGAAGCTAATTGCTATTTCTAAATTATTTAATAAGTTCTTAATTATTTGAAAGGGGGTTATCAATTCTGAAATTGTTGACATCATATTTTTATATATCTTTTTATATTTTTGAGATTGGTTTAATCTGGATTCTAATAAATTTTGCTTTTTAACGAGTGGTTGTTGTTTGATTAAATTTTGAAATGGCAGTTTATATTTTATTTGGTTATTTATAATAATTGTTTTAATTTTATTTTGATTTTGGTTTAAATTTTGAATTGCGTTGTCAAAATGTATAGCGTCTTCATGGTCTAAATTTCCCGTTACTATTTTGATTAGTGATCCTAATATAATTATAAGACTGCGTTTTTGTGTCTTTTTTTTGTTCGGGTCGAAAGATTGATTTGTAAAATTTGTGTATTTATCAATTCTATTTAGCCTGAAACATCTGAAATCAAATTCTTTTTATACTTTTAAAAAGGCTTCTTGCTATACTTTGTATAGAAGCCTAAAAGGTGAGGTGTATCATGAAACGCAAAAACTTTTTCTTCGTCTACTGTAAAAAATGGATTCAGAGCAGTTATTCCCGACGATTTGATGATTGAAACATTTTGTTTTGTTTTGAAGTTTTGAAATTACCTTAAAAATCACGCACTTTAAATTATTTTTTGATAAACCTGTTTCTGAAAGAAAATACGGTATTTGGAGTTTCCATTTAGAAAAAAGTCCTCTTATCATGAAAACTGTAGCGTTTTTGTAAGCACAAAGCAACTTTCTTTTCGTCGTCTTTCATAGTCTACTTTTATTTTAATTTGTTGGAAGAGTTCTTTATTTAAGCCAAGCAAAAAACTAGACTTACCAATCCATTTCGCTTGAGAAGAAGGATACAGTGTAAGAAAATTAGGTACATTTTGATAAAAAAATCCAAAATCGGTCTTCTGCGATTTTTCAACGGATTTCGTTAGGTAATTGTTCGTACGTTAACATACTAAAAAACGTCCTCTCAGAACTCTTAGCTTCTTACCGAATTCTTCGTCTGAAGTTGAAATTTTTTATGAAGAAGTGGAAATTATATTTTTCGGCAAAATATTTTTAAACAAATTTGTATTTCAGCTATGTTGTTATCATATAACTCATTAAAAAAATTAAAAACACTTCAAATATTTTAACAACATTCCCGAAATCATGAAAAGAAGAGTTTCCTAAAAATGGTCAGGGGGTTCTGATTTTTTGATATGATTTAAGGTTTGGGGTCCTAATAACACTCGGAGTTGGCGACCTCGGCAATCGCCCGGAAAACAAAATGTTTCTTCGCAATATTTCCTTACTAGTTAACTTTAGGACGAAAATGACTGCGATAAATCTTATGGAGAACAAAATTTACTACAACTTTTATCTAAGGTATTTTTCTCTAAGTCTAATAGTTGCTGAACGCCAGCACTGTTAAATAGAGCACATTTTAGAAAATTTCAAAAACGCTCGATTTTGCTCTGACTTTTTTTATAATTCTTGGTTACTCTCTCTAAAAAAGTCTATTATATGATAAAGTCTATTAATATATACTCTACTACAAATATTTTTGTTTTAGTATGTTAAAGTATTACCTAACGAAATCCGTCGAAAAATCACAGAAGACCGATTTTGGATTTTTTTCGCAATTTTCTTACACTAATATTTTAATTCCCAATTTGCACATTTTCGAATTTTACCAGTTAGTTCATTGATTTTAGAATTTTCTGCTTTAATTAACTTTTTTATAACGTTTTTCTATTTCTTCTGACATTTTCATTATTACTTTCCCATTTACGGCGTAGTAAAGGAAAGTATTGTTATCGAGTTACAAAAAATTTTGAGTTAGCATTTTTCCCATGGTCTATGAGCCCATACGAATTGTTTAAGACCAATTTCGGAATGATGTCCGGATGTGTGTGTGATGTGTGGTCATTCTATCGTCAACGTTTTCAGACAAACGCGTGCACCGATTGAGTTGAAATTTTATACACTCACTAGTTTGAAGTAGCTATCTAAAGAGCTGATTAGATTTTGGTTGAAAACCGTCCATTTTTAACCCCCTTTTTAGGAGAATGAAAATTGTTAAAGTGTGAGCGAATGGCTGAAATGCTAGCGTGTTCGCTTTCAAGCCAATATTCACGGGTTCAAATCCTGTGAGGTACTTATCTATAGAAGAAATTTTCGCTCACCAAATGTCTATCTGCTGGCCCCAGATAACATTATTTATGGCTAAAAAACTTCCCTGATGGAGTAGGCGGTGTAAAAATCGTCTATTCCCGTGGTTCGGAATCCACGTTAAGCTGTTAAGACGTTAAGACGTTCATAACCGAATATAGATAGAAAATTGTTAAAGAGCATTGTCGCTTCCCGGTGGAACATATGAGATTGAAAATCATATCAATCGAAAGAGATAATTTTTCCGCATATTATGATACCCCACACTTGATATTTCCCTCTTAAATTATTTTTAAAATGCAAAAATAAAATAAGCGCTATTAAAAACAGACGGACAGACAGACACGGAGCCAGATCATAAGGCTTCTTGCTATACTTTGTATAGAAGCCTAAAATATGGTTTGCCTTGAATAATTTTGATCCAAGTTTTGATCCAAATTTTGTATTAAACACATATAAATTTGAGCAAATCACTCACTCATTCATAATTTAGTGCGTATAGGTGCGAGGGTCGTGGAGAGTTGAAATTTTGCATACCCGTGTGGTTTTACAGGGATTGAACGCGAAAATGGGACGTAACGGAGGGGGTGAAATGGCGATTCAGTGATCACAAAATTTCGGAATTCACTTTGGAGAGTTGAAATTTTTCAGGAAGCTCCGGGCGGTGGGGGAGGGGGCGAAACAATTTTTTCTTTTTTGAATTTGTTTTCGAGCGCTCGGCAAGAGGGCTTCGCGCGGTTTTTCGAATTTTTGTATCTATTTCCAGAGTTTTCGTCCGATCGACCTGAAATTTGAGATAGGGGTGGGGGCGGCGAAAACGGACAATTGGTATGGCCAAATTTTCCAATTTTTGTCCCGTTACCGTTTGAGGGGGGGGGTCAAAAATTGAATAGTTTTTTGCGCCTGGCTCGCTTATTTTCAGAATAAAGTTTCGATTTTCTGGTCTCATTTGGATCCTGTCGAATTTAGATTTGCATTTCCGCAAAAAAATGCGTAGGTCGCAAATCGTTTTCGACCGCTAAGCAAGCCGATGGTTTTAATTACATTTTTTTGTCGTTTTTTGCGCTACGCCAGGCGGCGTCGAATGGTTCGCGAAAAATAATACACCGTCGTCGAGTCGACTATATGCCCGACAAAATTTGTAGATATACTTTTTCTCGAAAAATTTCGAGTAATCGTGATATACAAATTAAAAAACGGCAAATTTAAAAAATTATGGTTTGCCTTGGTTTAATTTTGATCTGTCAAAGTGATTTGTATTGTTCATTACTATAAATATTTTAACTAATTTACTTATATAAACATGTTATGCAATTAATATCAAACGAATTTTTTAATTACTTATAGAAAATTCTGACTCTAATTCTGACGTCATTACGCCCATAGTTAAAATTTGATTGCATATAGACAGCACGGCATTCCGCAAATTTCTAATTTTTTCTGGAAAATTACAATTTTAAAAATTTTTCAATGCAAACATGTTATTTTATTGTTAAAATGAAAATATAAAATAAGTTCTTTAAAAAAATATGAGTTACCATGTTAATACATGTTATAAGAAATATTTTTCTAATAGTAGCATCTGATGATGTGCAATCAATCATATGAAACATATTGATGAGTAAGTAAAATAGCTACTCTGTCAAGTCCTTGCGAAATGCCGGCAAATGCGGCAAATTATTTTGAAAATGCTGGGTTCGTTTTTTTATTAACAAATGAAAATAGCAAGATTTCCAGGGGCCAATTTGACGCAGCCCCTACAATTTGGAATATTTAATTTTGTTTAAATTTCATTTACAAGTACTCGCGAAATGTTAGCGAATGCTGCAATTTATTTTGACAGTTACTGAGTTCATTAATTTTTTATTTAGGATTGAAATATTGACTTTTAACAGAATCTCAATTTAACCCCTCCTTTTTCAAATTTTTCTGTCAATAGTCAATATTTTAATCTTAAATAAAAATTTAACCAACCTAGTACTTAAAAAACAAATTACAGCATTCGCCAGAATTTCGCGAGCACTTGCCAGTGAAATAAAAAAAATAGAAAATTCCAAAGTAGAGGGGCTGTGTTAAGTTAGCTCCTCCAAATCTTGCTACTATCATTGTTAATAAAAATTTAACCAACCCAACATTTTCAAAATAATTTGCATCACTTTGCAAGCACTTGAGGATGGCTTTAAAAAATAAACAATTTCAAAGTGAAGAGGCTTCGTCAAATTGGCCTCTCCTCGGCTAAAAATTTTCATTAGTTAATAAGAAATGAACAAACCCAGCACATGCAAAATAATATACAGCACTCACCAACATTTCGCAACCCTTCAAAAAAATATAGAAAAAAATTTAAAATTCTAAATGGAGGGGTCAACTTGACGGAGCATATTTCTGGCGTACGAGCGTTACAAATTTGCCAGTTCCAGGCCACCTGGAAAATTGAAATTTTCAATTTTCAAGGGTCAATATTGCATAAAGGGATAAAAATTAAATAAAATTAATTTTTTGCTTTTAAGGGGGGTCCAAATTTTTTACGCTTTTCCGTTTCAGTACCAAATGACTGCACTAATTTAAAAATCTTGGAATATGGCGTTGTGTCAAGTTTCAAAATGTCCATAATCTGACCTTCAACCTTCAAATAAATGTTGCACCACATAAAGAAACTAAAATAATTTAATTGTTGCAGGTCAACATTTTGATGAATAAAATCCGGGTACGAATTTTAGTGAAAAAGCTTGATGGAAGCTTTAAATGGTCGCAAATCACCTTTGCTTTAAATTTTGAGTAAAAAAGTAGTGTTTAGTGTTCATTTAAAAAATTGCTCGTTCGCAATCGTTAAAAAGTTGTGCAAGTGTTTGGATATTGTTTTTGGCCCTGTTGGAAGGAATTATGGAGAGCCGGAGACAAGTGACTATAATAGCAACAGGAGTGCAGTAATAAAACCACTAGGTTTTACGGAAATCACTGTCTGGATAATTAATATTTACAGAATTTTTCCGTTTTCTTAAGTAGGTTTCACTTACTTAGTTGGTTTGGTACCAACAGTTGAGAATAGTCAAACTTTTTTCTCCGGTGATGTGTATAGTGAAAATGGTGGAAAATTACATTTTTCTTTAAATATAGCCAGTGGCTTTCTGTAGTAAGTAAATATATGTAGGATTAGCGTTCTGAAATTTTAGAACAAACGAAATATGATGTAGTTAAACACAATTTTCTTAAAAAATTTTCTTAATAATTTTATTTATATTTTCCCACTTCTTAATTTTTAGGTGGTTTGGTTTCAGATTTTTCGGTATACATTTTTTGACTTCAGGAATATGAAATAGAGTTAATATTTTTTAGTTGTTAACATATTAACAATTTTTCTTTTCCAGAATTTCAGTGGAATATTTAAGCTCAATTTAGTACCCTTTCAGTTTTTAGCGGTCATCAACTGGTTGGATTTGTAGATTTTCTAATCATCAAAATAAATATCTCAAAAATCTTCACGTACTAATTTTATTTTTTATATTTTTTAATCACAGATCCGCGGACGCGAATATCCTAATTAATTCTATTCGTTTCCGCGATCGGAGGTGTTGTGCCGAGTACGAACATATTATATGGAAAAGCTTGATGGAAGCTTTAAACATCCGCGACATCAATTTTCCTTTAAATTTACATTGAAAAAGTAGTGTTTAGTGCTCATTTAAAAATTATTCGTTCGTAATTGTTAAAAAACGGTGAAAGTGCCTTGATGTCATGTTTGGCCCTTTTGGATGGAATTGAGGAGAGACGGATTGGACTAAAGAGGACTATCACAACAGGACTGCAGTGAGGTTTGATGGAAGCACTAAAACCAAGAACAATAAATATATACAGATTTTTCTTTTTGTTTATAGGTAGGTTCCACTTCGAAGGTTTGGTACCAGCAGTTGAGGTTAGTCGAATTATTTTCTCCTGTGATGTAGCAGTGAATTGTTGTGAAAAATTGTGAAAAACTATATTTCTTTTTAAATGTAGATAGTGAATATAATTTGTGGTAAGTAAATATTTTTCAAGTTTTAGCGTTCTGAAATTTTAGAACACATGAAATTTAAAGTAAATGCATTTTGTTCCAGATTATTTCCTAAATTTTTTTCCTTTTCCAGTTTCTTATTTTTCAGCCATTTGATTTTCAGATTTTTAGGGAAATGTTGTTTATCTGACATAATGCGAAAGCTGTTCCTATGCCGCACGAGGAGTTCAGAATGGCCACTTGGGCCTCGGTTTACCGGGCCAACGCCACTGCCTAAAGAAGGAAATGGGAGGAATTGTTTGACAGCAATCTTTGACACTTGAAGTTGAATTGTATGTTTTAATGAGGAGGAAATACACTGGCGTAACTACCGATCCCTCAATGAGGGGGTCAAGGAAAGGAGAGCGCGCTTGTACATTTTTCGAGGGAGGAGGGCGCAAGTGTTACTATTTACGCTACTATGGGAACCTAGCAACAATCTAACCGTTTCGGTTATTAACAAAAATCTTACATATAATACCAATGTATGGTAGTTCTCAAACCAATCAATCAAATAGAGTTAAATAATTAATACTAAAATATAATTGTTTTCTATTTTTTCTGAAAAAGTAATCCTTTTATAGCTGTTTTTAATAATATTAAACTAAACTTTAAAAATTAACAAGTTCATTAAACAATATTTTTGCATAAGTGTTCACCAATGTTTATTGCTATCTTCAGATTGTCTTTATCTTATATTTGAAAATAGCACTAAATACTTTGATCCTAAATCCACTGGCCTATTTGGAAAATGTTCTAAAATCGCATACGGAATGTTACTCACTCAGATTAATTGAATTTATTGTTTTTCACGGTTTTCAATTAAATTATTGCAAGTCGTTATTTAATTTCTTTTTAGAGATTTTGAAAAAGAACCCTTGGAAAATTTTGTAAAAACTTTTAAAGAACAAATTGATTAATTTAAATTGATAAATATTCAGAAATTAAATGATACTGTTAAATTCAACAAAATTTTAAATTACAATACAATATCTTTCAGAATCGTGTCAATTTAAGGGTTGGGTTTATTGCTTATCGCATGTTTTACCACGCATGTCCATTTGCAAGAACACCTGCAAAAAGAAACGCGGTGGTTGCCAAGCAAATTTTCTCGCGTTATCTTATCACTGCTCAATTATTCAGAAGAGAAAGTCGAAATCGTCTAATATGGCCTCATCAGCAAAAATCGAAGAAATTGAAAAGAAACGTAGAAATAATCCTGAGACAGACGAAGAAGAATGGCCCTACGAGTGGCCCAAAGAATGGTCCACACTTGAAGATGAAGAAAACAATAGCTCGGACAATGAAAAACAAGGAAAAATTCGAAAGGAAGCAAAAAAGAAACCAAATAAAAACCAAAGGAAACGTGCCAGATTGGCGAAGCAAGAAAAAGAAAAACATGAAAAACAAGAGACAGAAACGCTAAGTGAAAACAGTAACGAAACAAAAAATTATGAAACTGAAAAAACACAAAGTGATTATAATTTAGAAATATCCACAAAGCTGATCGAAACATTGTCCATAGCCCTACAAGTGATGCAAGAAAGTAAAGAAGAACATGGAATAGAAAAAACAAAAACACCAAGTGAAAGCCAGTTGGGAATAACAGAATGGACGAATGAAATATTTTCCAACATATCGTACGCCGCGCATAAAATAATGAAATTCATCATATTAAGCAAAGAAGAACTCGACGAAAGGAAAAACACACTAAGAAACTTAGAAGATATGAAAGAAAGCACCTTTAAACTTCTATTATTCGTATTGAAGGGCAATAGCAACAAGCAAGGGACGGGTGAGCCCTCAGCCACCCTTTCTCCGTCCAAAGCAAACACAGCAGAGTCTGTTCCTGCCCCTGCCAACCCCGCGAACCTCCTCAAGGTCCGGGAACTCAAAGAAACAAATTCTTCCCCTCAGGAAGAACACAAAAAGCAAGACCCACCTGGGAAAAATTTGGCAGAGTCCAACCCCCCGAACCTCCTCAAGGTTCGGGAACCCAAGGAAACAGATTCTTCCCCTAAGGAAGAATCCACGAAGCACGACCCACCCAGGAAATACCTGACAGCAATGAAGAGGGCTGCCATCAGCAACCCCCGGAGCACACACAAGAAATACAAAGTAATTGTCTACCCTGGAGAGGGTAGCTCATTACAGTCAGCAGAAAACACGAAATCCGCCCTGACTAGCATCAGAGCGGAAGACCTTGGCATAAAAGCAGATAGGCTCTATCTGACGAAAAACAAAAGTGTTGTGGTGGAATCCTCCCACCCTTCCGTCAAGAAACTAGTAGGCAGCACTCTACTCGCGGAAAACCAATTGATGGCCCGGGAGCCTTCAGCTACCTGGCCATCAATTGCTATACAGATGGTGGACAAATCCGTTTCTAGGGATCAAATCACAGCGGAAATAGAAAGGAGTCTTCCCGAGGTGGTCAATATGGCCGGGATTTCTTGGCTCAAAAGAGCCAATCCCGTACATACCAGAGGAAGAACTCACAACAAATGGATCCTGGAGGTTCACCCCCTGGTCCATGAAGCAATAACAAAGGAGGGTAAATTCAGAGTGGCTTGGAAAAGCTACCGGATACGGAATCACATCGGAATTGTCCGATGTTATAAATGCCAACGATTTGGCCACACAGCCAAATTTTGCAAAGGAAATGAAACATGCGCCTTTTGCACCTCAACAGAACATGCTTCACGTGATTGCGTAGTGCAAAAGGAACTTGCTAAGCATGTATGCGCCAACTGTGTCAGAGCGAAGCTCAGTGACAACAAGCACTCCACAGGATCAATCCTGTGTAAAGTATATAAGGCCCGACTTGAGGCCCGTGCACAATCCATAGCAACCACTATTGACAACGAGAGAAATAACCGTGACCAATGAGATCTAATCCTAAAAACTAATAACCCTGATAAGAAACAAGGTTTGAGTGTACCCAATAAAGCCAAATAACAATCGAAAATGAAAAATAGACTCCAAAAATCAAGATATGAATACCAATACATACCAACATTGATGAAATAAAAAACGCCCACGCAATCCAATATAGAAACCTGAAACATAAAACAAATCAGAAAACATCATATCAAAATAGGCAGATTATGTGTATGT
This sequence comes from Podabrus alpinus, assembly GCA_932274525.1. NCBI lineage: Eukaryota > Metazoa > Arthropoda > Insecta > Coleoptera > Cantharidae > Podabrus > Podabrus alpinus. Next base: position 87,181,749 of record OW026455.1, on the reverse strand, counting down.
CACAATATACCAAATGACACGCGGTTTGAAACCCGATTAAAAAAATTCATAAAAAACGACCAGAACTTGATAAAAATCTTTAAGAATAATAATTTTATAATTATGATGAAAACATGAACTCCCCGCCAATTTGCAGGGTCCATTTTATGATGAGGTTGGCAACAACCTCAAAATGTTTTTTATTTTTTATAAATAAATTAACTTCAATTGCTCAATTATTCAGAAACAGAGAAAGTCGAAATCGTCTAATATGGCCTCATCAGCAAAAATCGAAGAAAATGAAAAGAAACGTAGAAACAATCCTGAGACAGACGAAGAAGAAAGTCCCCACGAGTGGCCCGAAGAATGGCCCACATTTGAAGATGAAGAAAGTAATAGCTCGGACAACGAAAAACAAGAAGAAATTCGAAAGGAAGCAAAAAAGAAACCAAACAAAAACCAAAGGAAACGTGCCAGATTGGCGAAACAAGAAAAAGAAAAACATGAAAGACAAGTAACGAAAACGCTAAGTGAAAACAGTAACGAAACAAAGGAAAAAAATTATGAAACTGAAAAAACACAAAGTGAACAAAAAATGGAAATAGGCACAAAACTGCTCGAAGCATTGTCCGAAATCAGACAGGCAATACAAGAAAAAGAAGAACTTGGAATAGAAGAAACACCAAGTAAAAGCCATACGGAAGCAACAAAATGGGCGAAAGAAATACTTTCCAATGTATCGAACGCATCACATAAAGTAATGAAATTCATCAACCAAAGCAAAGAAAAACTCGAAGATAAGGAAAACGCACAAAAAAATGTTGAAGACATGAAAGAAAGCACCTTGAAACTTGTAGAATTTATACTGAAGGGCAATAACAACATACGAGGGACGGGTGAGCCTTCAGCCACCCCTCCCCCGTCCAAAGTAAACACAGCAGAGGCGGTCCCTGCCCCTGCCACCCCCGCGAACCTCCTCAAGGTCCGGGTACCCAAAGAAACAATTTCTTCCCCTCAGGAAGAGCCCAAAAAGCAGGACCCACCTAAGAAAGAATTGGCAGAGTCCAACCCCCCGAACCTCTTCAAGGTCCGGGAACCCAAGGAAACAGATTCTTCCCCTAAGGAAGAACCCACGAAGTACAGCCCACCCAGGAGGTACCAAACAGCAATGAAGAGGGCTGCCATCAGCAGCCCCCGGAGCACGCGCAAGAAATATAAAGTGATTGTCTACCCTGGAGAGGGTAGCTCATTCCTGTCAGCGGAAAGCACAAGGGCCGCCCTGACTAGCATCAGAGCGGAAGATCTTGGAATAAAAGCAGATAGGCTCTATCTGACAAAAAACAAAAGTGTCGTGGTGGAATCCTCCCACCCCTCGGTCAAGAAACTAGTAGGCAGCACTCTACTAGCGGAGAACCAATTGATGGCACGGGAGCCTTCAGCTACCTGGCCATCAATTGCTATACAGATGGTAGACAAATCCGTCTCTAAGAATCAAATCATAGCGGAAATAGAAAGAAGTTTTCCCGAGGCGGTCAATATGGCCGGGAGTTCGTGGCTCAAAAGAGCCAATCCCGTACATACCAGAATAAGAACACACAACAAATGGATCCTAGAGCTTCACCCTCTGATCCATGAAGCAACAATCAAGGAAGGTAAATTCATAGTGGCTTGGAAAAGCTACCGAGTGCGGAACCACATCGGAATTGCCCGATGTTATAAATGCCAACGTTTTGGCCACACAGCCAAATTTTGCAAAGGAAATGAAACATGCGCCTTTTGCACCTCAACAGAACACGCTTCACGTGACTGTGTAGTGCAAAAGGAACTTGCTATGCATGTATGCGCCAACTGTGTCAGAGCGAAGCTCAGTGACAATAAGCACTCCACAGGATCAACCCTGTGTAAAGTATATAAGGACCGTCTTATGGCCCTTGCACAATCCATAGCAACCATTATTGACAACGAAAGAAATAACCGTGACCAATAAGATCTAATCCTAAAAACTAATAACCGTGATAAGAAATAAGGTTTGAGTGTACCCAAAAAAGTCAAATAACTATCGAAAATGAAAAATAGATTACAAATCAAGACATGAAAACCGATACTTACCAAACATTGATGAAATAAAAACGCCCACGCAATCCATTGTGGAAACCTGAAACAAACAAATCAGAAACCAACATATCAAAAATAGGCAGATTATATGTATGTAACAATATACCAAATGACACGCGGTTTGAAACCCGATTAAAAAAAAATTCATAAAAAACGGACAGAACTTGATAAAAACTCTAAGAATGATTTTATAATTGTGATGAAAACATGAACTCCCCGCCAATTTGCAGGGTCCATTTTATGATGAGGTTGGCAACAACCTCAAAATGTTTTTTATTTTATAAATAAATTAACTTCAATTGCTCAATTATTCGAAAAATGTCTGTAAAAGCTTTAAAGTAAATTATCGATTAGCTGACAATTCGATAAGCTATGAATGAATAGATTTGTTGTTTCGTATGCGCACACCTGTGTTATAATATGCAATTCTACAAACAGATGACCATTGTTTATAAGGCATGTAAATACTTGAAAAAAAAGTTATTACGTGTGAGCAAAGAATTTCGTTTTCCCTCTGCATTGTTTTTGGGATATCTTAAAATTAATTTCCTATCTAATTAATACTGAGTGGCATAAATTCATATTTTACAATTTAAAATTCTACCTGTAGATCACAGTCGTGTCAACCGGGGGTATTCCATACCTCCCTGGTAATTACGTCAATCAAAATAGAGCAATCAAAAAGCTTAAAGAAATGCGTAATGAACATAAAAATTCTCGAAAATTTACAATTTTTCTGAAAAGTTACAAGAACAAAAATCAACAACAAAAAAGCGATCCCCCTATTATAACAAAAGAAGAGACCAATTAGAGACCAATAGAGACCAATTAGAAGTCTCTTGGAAGCTGCGGATCTTCCATAACCCCTCGAGAGAGTGAAGAAGATTAATCCTTTAGAGCTGCCCAAAAATGAAAAATAAACCCAATTATTGACTCAAAATTGACAATGTTGTATTTTTCATTTAGCTTCCATGACAATGTCATTTTTTCTTCCCTTTCAAAATATTACTTATTCTTCTTGCACAGATTGTAAAGCTCTTGGTTGTTAAAAAAATTATTAACGAGTTTGAAAAAAGTACTAAAAACGCCTACGGCATTTTACTTTGATTAATTGAAAGTTATATCAGACGACAGCGGAAGTAATGCCGAGAAGGTAAAGCCCGCTGTCGTCGGGGAGGGGGTTTTAGTCAGTTAGAATCTGACACTACCATCCCTGATGGGGTGGTGCCTATGAAGGTTTCCCCCTTCCCTGCAGAAAAAAAAAAATTGAAAGTTATATCGGCGGGTTAAATTTATTCTGTTTCGCGGTTTTCAATTAAATTATCACAAGTTTTTTTTTAGATTTTGGAAAGGAATCGCTCGAAAATAACGTAAAAAGTCTTCAAGAACAAATTTATTAATTTATGGACAAATATTTACAAATGAAGTGATAAAACTAAATTAAACGAAAATATAATATTTAAAACAATAAAATTAAAACATATACATTAATATTGTTGTGTCCACCGTGTTACCCCTATTATGGGCGAACAGTGCAAAAGGGAACGGTCGGAGAGTTTGTAAATGTTAGATTAAGTTTTGTTAGATTAAGTTTTGTTAGATTAAGTTTTGTTAGATTAAGTTTTGTTAGATTAAGTTTTGTTAGATTAAGTTTTGTTAGATTAAGTTTTGTTAGATTAAGTTTTGTTAGATTAAGTTTTGTTAGATTAAGTTTTTGTGATGATAAAAATGAAACGCCTGATGATAACTTGGATAGGCAACACAAAAGACATGACAAAATAATAAGATAAAATCAAATAGGAATAAAAAAAGATAAGAGGTTGTCATAGAGATATAAACAGCAGTTAGATTTAAATAAGCGACCGAGATAGTCGGAAAATCGTGAGTTAAATTAAAAGAGGTTACAAAAACGGTCTCATATAAAGACTCATATAAAGGAGTTCAATTAAAAGACGCTACAAAACCGGTCTCATATAAAAGTGAGTTCAATTGAAAGAGGCTACAAAACGGTCTCATATAAAGAGAGAGTAAATTAAAGTAGCGAAAAATAATCGCATAATAAATAAACGGGAGTGCGAATGCACGCAGCGAAAAGGAGAGTCGCAAATTGGTAGTGCGATCTTATAAGGCGACGAAGATATTTAAAGAGGCGACAAAATAGCCGCAGAAGAAAATAAAGAGAAACGAGTTTAGAGAGCTTATAAATAAGACGTGTGTGGGTGATTAACGCTATATAAAAGGTTAGCATAAAATTTGTTTAATATTAAGTTGTTCGATTTTTATATTTATGTTGTTTTTGATTTTGTTATTTTAATATTGATGTTATTAAATGTGTTTTGGCTATCCGATTGTTTTCTTTTGACTGTTGGCTTATAAGACGTTTTTTAAAGCGAGTTTTTAACCCTGAGATAGAGAGAAGTTTCGAAGTGGGAATCCTTTTCTTGGTTATTCCTGAAATAGCCAAGTGGGGGACCACAACAATATATATACAATAAATTTTAAAAAATAATTATAACTAATATTAAACATAATAATACAAACATTTTAGGACATACAACATAGCATTACTTAAGTAGAAGTATTTGAAAAGAAAATCTGCAAAAGTAAAAATTTGGAAAATAGACAAAAAAACATTCTGTAATATTTACCCTGTCCTAGAAACTTTTTCATTGTGGAGAATCGTCTAAAACCACTCCCAAATGGTAAAGGCCACGACTTAGGAAGTAATCTTAAAATAAAAACAAAATGTTATTAGAGGCAATAAAATAATGGAAACTTTCTAGTACTTTTCAAAGTACTAGATATTATCTTGATAGGAGAAATTAATGTGCATAACTCCACTTTTTATAGTACCACTATATTATAATTTTCCATTCTTATATTATTAGTAAATTTTTCAAGAAATGATTTAATTAACTTTGGAAAATTAATATCTAATTGCAACTTAAATTAATGCTTTAAAACAGTTTTTGCTCTTCCTGTAAAATTTGTCATTTTGGACTTATGCCTTAGCCAGTCCGGTTCAAATTTACTTTCAGTAAAATTTTTTTTCATTTAACTGTTCTACAATATAATTCGAAAATTTACGTGATTGATGTAATTAGTAATAAACCGAATTATAAATCTGTAGTTTTCTGTTTAAAATTACTCAAAAGTTACATCTCCCGATCGTGGACGAACCATAGTACAACATATATACGCTGGTGCCGATTATTTAAATATGTGTGGTCCGCCGTTTCTCGGAAAAAGTGTAGGCAGAACTTTACTCGCCATCATTTGTATATATGTATTGAATTCTTTACATTAATTAACGATTAATTTATAGATTTATATATATTAATTAGGACCGAGTCTTGCGCTCACAGATACCGTAGAAACAACTTTGACCACCACTTTTTTGCCATTTTTTCAAATTCAAAAATCTTATTTTTCAAGGGGAAAAAGTCGCATGTTTGTAATTTTAATTTTTAGTCCAGTTTTTTTGTACCTACGGTAGGAAAGTTTTCTGTTGTTTTTGAAATTTGGTATTTTTATAAATATATTTTGAGTTGCTCTTTTCGAATTTTTACTTTGCCACCTCGGTTTTTTGTCATATTGCGGTTACAAATTTAAATAAATGAATAAAATTCACTTCCTGGTGTTTTAGGGGAGCCCAAATATTTTACAGTCGAGCACCCACAACTCCGTTATTTATCGACGGATTTAAAATGTTATTATTTCATTTTGTTCATTATATAATTTAGATTTAATAATGCTGAAAAGGCTCTCATTCCATTGGGAATAACACCGCGTCGTGTGACGCTCGCAAGTCCGTTTATTGGGGTGGGTTAGTGCTCGTAGTTGCAAAAATTTTCTCAATACTCCATCTGTTGTCTCATTATTAAACGTACACTCTTAGAGTATGCAATGTATCCTTGCATCTTCCACCACACTCCTCCATTTTCTTCTGTCCGTATCCTCTGTCGCCAGTTCATGACTTGCATCTCTCCCAAGTTGTTCACCACCTCCTCCTTCCATCTTGTTTATGATTGGCTCCCAACGTTCTGGGAGTTTTTCGATTCCTCGCCTGAAGAAATCCGGTGGTGTGGAGGTGAAGAAATCGTCGAGCCAGTTTTGAAAAGCTACGTCGTTATTAAATGAGATTCCGCGGAGATTGTTGGATAGAGAGCGGAAAAGATGAAAATCTGATGGAGCAAGATCAGGAGAATAGGGTGGATGTTGAATAACCTCCCAACCGAGGTCTCGAACAGCTGCTTTTGTAATGTTAGCAGTATGCGGATGTGCATTATCATGCTGCAAAACCACTTGATGCCATCTTGCCGGTCGTTTTTCTTGAATTGCAGCCTCCAGGCGACGCCATGGTAATCCATAGCAGATAACGCCTTCTTTAACCCACCAGATGCACAACATTACCTTGCGTGGAAGGCCACCAGCTTTTGCACGAGGATTTGCTTGTTTGTTAGGGCTCAGTCGTTCCTTTCTGTTCTTGATGTTGATGTAAAGGCACCATTTTTCGTCACCAGTAACAATTTGGGACAAAAACAACTGATGTCGTTGACGAGCTAAACGATCACGAGCAAGCAAAGAAGCACAAATGGTAACATGCTGTTTTTTTGTTTTCGCTCAAAAGTTATGGTACTCAAACACCCAACTTTTGAACTTTGTCCATGGAATGCTAATGTTGTACGATAATTGATTGGTCACAATTCATCATATTGTCCAATTGCCGAGTTAAATGACGTGGATCATCACGAATTGCAGCATTTAATCGGTCTTCATCAAAGCCGGATGGTCTCCCTGAACGTGGGAAATCATTCATATTAAATTACCCTTTTTTGCAACAAGAAAACCATCTTCGCGCAGTATTTTCCACGATGGCGTATTCTCAGTAAACGGCACAAATGTGCACGTGCAAATAATCCGTTAAAAGCTTTTATATAAGTAATTTGTTGATGCAGTTGCGATACGAGCGATAAGCTTTGATTGATAATAAGATTCATTGTTTCGTTTATTTCCCAAAATTCCATTTTTTAACTCGACCAAGAGAAGACCATTGTTCAATGAAGAACAAATAAATAATTCGATAAAACATACTTATACTTATGAATAGAGGATACTGTTGAAATTGAGAATAAATAGAAAAAAAATACAAAGCGAAAATTGTAACGTAATCAGCAAGGTTTTGATTGTATGGCTGCACTTAAAGTTCATACAGCGGGGGCGCTCATTAACATTCCTTACATGCCTAGGCAACAGCCGCTAAATAGAAACATCACATTGGATGAATTTGGATTGAGGCGTCGCGCTACCCATCGTACTCTAGAGGTAACCAAAGTACAATTCATCGTTTAAGACGGTCGTCCTGAATTTTGGCTTCAGGCAACGTCCGATTGGTCCAATTTCGTCTCTCCAGATTTTCTGGGGTGTTACACAGGCGATTTTAGGACAGTTTCAACTCAAATCAAAAATTAGCAATGTATTTAGTACAATAGTACTAAATAATACTATTCGAGTAATAATAACCATTATGCTGAGGGGGGAGGGTGGAATATCCCCAGCATATCAACATATCAGTGGCCATCTTGATTTCTATATACTGAGGGATATTCTACCGCCCCCCCCCCAGATTTCCCGATCTCAGCAGCCGCAAAAGTTTTATAACTTCGTTTATAATAGCGAATAACAATGAGGGGGGGGCATAACATTTAAAAATAAATGGGAAATATTAATTTCTTAGTAATTGCAAGGAAATCCGATATTGTTATTAGGTATTCGTCATTGTGGTACATAGTGGTATACCAAAGCCAAAACCCAAAAAGTGGCGTTTTTTAGAGGGTGAGATTTTCTATCTGATTTTCTATGATAATTATGAGAAAAATGTTCAAACTAAAATTGTAACGCCTACGATTGCCCAAAAACGCGAAATGACCATTAAAAGGAGTATTTTATAAACGGGGCTGACTTTAGCGCCCTCTGGGGCGATTAATTTTTGCGGGACGAAAAAGTTTTTTATATAAAAGTTGTGAGGAATCGCAGGCGCTACAACTTTAGTTGAATATTTTTCTCATAACTATCATAGGAAAAGTAGATAGAAAAAATTTTGAAAAATATGGGAGACTTTCATCGGGTTTTCGGGAGCCCCAAACTCGCTTTGATTTTCAATTTCAAAAGGATTGGTGTCTGGAACCCCGAGGTCTTTTGGACCCCAAAACGCACGTTTATTTCAACTTCATAGGGTCTCGAAACCCCGAATCCAACTGGAATATAAAATTAATTATTTCACACCATCATAATCAAATTACAAAAAAAAATACATATTGCAATGTCCAGTGGACCACGTCAATAGAAATGCGTAGGTACATTAAGATTCAGAGAATTTGTTTATAATGAAAGAGCATCAGACTTATTGGATCGAACGGACAAGCTTCGTCTGACACCAAAATTTAGTTCAGTATCAAAATAATTTGAAAAACAAGTCATGGAACAAGTCAACAAAAATAATCAATTATGTAACAATTTAATTCCGTTAATATAAAAATGTTTGTTAGTATTATAAATCAAATTGTTTAGTTATAAGAAATGTAATTTAAAGTCAAAATATTGTTCAAAGTTAGTTTATATAAAAATTTTGTTAACGTTAATTTAATAAGTGCAAACGTTACACGATCCGATGGTAGTGCTTCGAATTTCAGTGTACCATAAATGGAAAGGACATTTTCATCAATTTTACAAGATAACCACGAGGTGTGATGGTGAAAATTAATTCAATCTGAAATACATAAAATTTTATTAAAAATTTGAAAAGTCAAAATGGGCGAAGCCGTACCTGAAAATTGGAATGTCGATTTTATTGATTTTTGTATTGAAAAACGTCAAAAGAATCACTATTGCCTTGGATTGCAGAGGTTGCGTTGAAAAAACAAAAGATAGGGAGTTGGTTGTTGATTGATTTTGTTACGGATTTTTGTAATCCATAACTTACGCTCCACCCTGTGTATCATTTGTACATGAAAGGCGCATTCAATCCGCGCCGAGGTGGGGATTTGTTCATGCTGCGCAAAGGAAGAAGTCTTTGGTGAACCTTTGAATTGGCAAGACGCTTGTGTGTCCATTTTTAAAAAGATAAGGAGTGTGAAATTTTTCACACACTTATGTTGATTGGAATTACTATTGTGTGGCAATCGTAGACTTCAGGGTTACGGATTTAGCAGATAAGGAACGTCGTGTGGCTGCCGGAACAATTTTCGTTCGCGTGGGTTAGTAGAGCCCGACACATTGTCGTTGATGAAAGATGGCGGATTTTTCCCTTATCAAGGCTACTTGGTCGGACCTGTGGTTTATGCTAATTTATTTGGTGAGTAACATTTATGTTGCTTAATTGTTTCATGGTGGTTTATTTCAATTGACTTTTCTATTTTATTCCGTCCATCCGGAATTTGCCTAATTCAAAATCACCATTGGCCGATGTCATGTTCTTTTTTAATTATATTTAATTAATATTTTTTACAATTTGTCATCTTTTTTGTTCTGCATTTTAATTTAAAGAATGGTTGCAATTATAAGATAAGTGACAGGTTACAACTTTCTGCACTGAGTGATAAAGTTGCAATCATTATCGCACGTTCGCATATGTGGATAATGATACCAAGTGTAAGTGTTATGTTTGATAAACGTAGTAATGCTACTTATTTTGAATTGTTACGTTTGGTTATTAAACTTTACTTGTGTATTATTTTATTTAATTAACATCGACGTACTGGTAAAATGTATTAGCAGAAAGACTCCAAATTTATCGACGTAAGTTCGAATTTCATATTTGAAATTTTATGTCGATGCCTTTTTTTGTGTTTAGTTATGATTTTATATTTTTTTATAAAAGCAGCGATGTGCGACCAATGTACAGGGTGTTGCATTTTATCGAGGTTACTACTGTTTGAGTTTTATTGTTGGAAGTTCGACGTGATGCCACACTTTTGTGTGATTTTTTATTTTCCACTCGAACGTTCTGTTGATTGATTTTGGGGTAGTGATTCTTGGTGATATTGTCTTTGCCACTGTACTGAGTCTTGTCGGCGGATGTACTAATTACATACGACATTGCTTACTACATGGCCTTTCGTTAATTTCCATCTTATTATCGATTTTATCTTAGTGCATTAGCTAAGCTGTTTCCTTGAGTTTCTCCGAGGTGTTTCTTGACCCGAACTGCGACCTGCCGCCGCTACAACGAGCTAGCTTATATCTAACATCAGGGCCCCACGCATAAAAAAGTAGAGAATTTATTTTCTGCGTGGACTTTATCTGCTCCGAGCTATCTTCTCATTAGAGTAGTAAGGACAGATAATGTATCAATTTTTAATGGCGTGGTGAATTTTATGCGTCTCTACTAAAAATTAGATAAAATTGTGAAAAATTTAATTAATTACAACGAAAAAGTGCAAAAATCATTAATAGTAGTGTACTTACGTATCCCAGAAGTGAATTTAGTAGAATATATCCACGGATTGCAAATATTTTAGTAAAATTCGTCACGAAGACCACGCGGCACAAGATTACACGACAACTTTAATCTGGAATAATTATACGCACCCAAGGTCATCCATCGAGTAGAATTACACCGTTCTATGGTACATGAACTTATTAACCGGAAATACCCTAGATTTGTTAAGGTAACTCCACATTAAACTTTATTAAAAATAAAATTAGTGAAAATTTTGAGATTTACATACGCGTGCGTTAATTCGTTTAAAGTTAATTAGAATAAACAAATTGTTAATAATTATAAGAATTTTATTGAATTTAACTTACATAAAACCAATTTATAATAAATTACCATTTAAAATTTAAAACGGAGCATAATTTTTGTAACCTTGTTCCGAGGGCCAAAATATTTGATTTCAGCAAACACAGTTATTGGTCACGGAACGAACCTAACCAGAGAAAAGGTAAGTCTGTGCTCATCGTAATAGCTAAGCCGAGGTTAAATTTCAATTATTGCTATTTGTGTAAAAGTTAAACATTTCTATCGACGGGGTACATTTGTGTTCACCCGCACATTACAAAATTTTGACACAACGAGAAGCTCTGTTAAAGGTTACAACGCTCAGAGCATATTTTGGCTAGCCCAACGTGTGGCTGTATTAGGAGAAAAAGCTCACTACATATCGACACCCCCAAGGAACAAAGCCGTAACTCAAGTTACGTCATATTTGAGTTATGACTACCGCTGTAATCCTGAGAAAAATACCTTTCTTTTGGAAAAAAAAAGTTTACTTTACGACCCATAATTCCAGAGATAATCAGTGGAACAAAGCCGTATCTCAACGTTTATTTCCAATTGAGCAGTAACAAAGCCGGTATTCGAGTTACGTCTTTTTCCAACTAAGGGTTTCTGATCATGTTGGCGGTAACATAGTCGTAACTAGTGTCGTAACATCAGTTACGTCGTTGTTCTTCGGAAAATTTATACAGTAATATATAGGTGTTAGTGATGAAGGCTTTTGCTTCATGTGGGACGAGACCATTGCGAAAAAGGGTTCAAACGAGATTAGAAGCTCGTTGCTTTCTTTCATTGAATCAAAAGTCAGAAACGGTTGTAATGATTTCAGGTTTTATTCTGACAATTGCGGAGATCAGAATAGAAACCGCATTGTATTCTTTATGTATGCATATGCCGCAGAAGAATATAAAATCAATATTCCGCATACTTTCTTTGAAGTTGGACATACCCAGAACGAGGGTGATTCTATGCATGCCCTCATAGAAAGACGAAAACTTAATAAAATTTATGTTCCTAACCAATGGGTGACTTTTGGTGCGTTGTGCAAAAACAAATGGAAAACCATATAATGTCGTAGAAGTTAATCAAGAAATGATTTTTAATTTAAAGAAGTTATGAAAGAAAAAATAAACTTTGAATTAGATAATGAGCGAAAGAAAGTGAAATGGAGTAAAGTAAAACCCCTGAGTATCTCTAAAGATGCTCCAAGTGTGCTTAAAATTCATTATGAATTATTTTCTGAGCAATATGTGAACATAAATATCGATGAAAAGCCAGTGCCCCTCCGACAGACCCGACGTAAAGCTTCAAGGAACCAGACTTCAACATTAACGCGAAACGAACTTTCTCGATGTTATACAACTGGTACGCTGCCAATATCGTTGGCAAAATATAAAGACCTAAACAATCTTTGTACTTCAAACGCTATTCCAAAATTATACCACGACTATTACAAGAACCTGGTGAGGATTACCTATCACCTGTCACTCCGAATGAGTTGAAACTTTGCAATCGCAAAGAGGAAGGTTTATATAGGCCCCTACAACAAAAAAATTCTGAGAAAGTATTATCAAAATTTTGAGAAAAATCGATTTGAAAAGTACGGAAAAGTAGCATAAATCATGCAGTAGACCCCGGGGATGCCACATTCATCGGCCGGCCGCCGCATTTTGTTGACGGTACGTGCACTGGGATATACTCTTACACTTAGAAAATTTCGCACCGGCAGATGCAGCTCGACGCTCCTACATGTAACATCGCTTATTTTTTGTTTTTACGCGATTTTTTGGGGGTGAAACGTAATAGTATACTGCCCCATACCGCAACTATACTTTTTTATGCTATTTCGAGGGTCTCTCACATCCCGGTTGCATAGATCCCGGTTTTCTTGATCGGTGGCGCTTCTCGTATGTTTAGCCTAGTAACCAGAGTCAAATCCGCCCTGGAGGGGTGCAGAGCGGAGCGGCGCCCCGTAAGGGTAGGATTTGACGATGGATTACCCTCCTTTTCGAATGCACACCCCTAAAATTGGAAGGCAAAAAGAATTTAATTTTTTCACTTTTTAGGCAATGCACGAGTTATTTTCCATTTTTTTGATTATATTTATTACTAATATCTACTAATCACACCCCCATCTATCCGAATTTCAAAGAAAAATTCAAATCGGACCGAAAAAATTTCACTCCATTTCAAGGGACCGTAACCCGATCTATGTGGCAGACCCCGAGGTCGACCGCATACATGAATTTACTTTTCCCTTCTTTTCAAATCGATTTTTCTCAAAATTTTGACTATACTTTCTCGGGCGAAATTTTTACAGGACACTCTAATAAGGTTCCTTTTGCTAAAAAAAACATTTTGGGAAAATTTGGGGTGACAGGTGATAGGTAATTATTCCCAAGAACCTTAAAGTTTTAACAAATACTGTGGAAGAAAACGCATCAGATACGGAATAATTCTGTTCTCGTATACATAAAAATAATTTTATTTTGTTATTATTGCACTTTGCTATTATTGTTGTATATTTTTATTTTGATTTTCAAATTTTTAAAAGAAATAAAGATGATTATTTTATTAATAATTAAATAAATACGAAGCACAAGTTCGTGGATCAACATTACGTATTATAACTTTGATCATCAGTGGAGTTTCACATCATGGAGTTTCACCACCAAACCTGTATATTTTGTTACAAAAATATCATTAAGATTGCACATTATTAAAGTTACGTCGTTATTCTATGGAATTATTCGATTTAACGTTAATTCGTTACAGGAAGAAAGCCGTATCTATGAGATACGTCTTTATTCTATGGAATTTATTGAATTAACGTTAGGCCGTAACTCAAGAAATTCGTATTTCTGGACTTAATTTAGTTAAATAAAAATTGCGATAAGAAAGCCGACTAGAATTTACAAATAATCCCATTTAAAACAACTGTTTTACAGTTAAGTTAAATCGTTGAGAATTTTTTTAACAGTTTGAAACTTTCAAACCGCTCTCCTGCAAAATAGGTAAAAATGAGTTACGGCTTTGTTCCTTGGGGGTGTCGATTATTTTGCCAGCCCAACGTGAGGCTACGATACTACACTGTAATATGTACGTACCTAAGTCGAAAATTAATCTTAAATATTCATTATTAGTTTAACCCTTTCACCGGTTTACCCACAAATTTGTGGGTAAAAAATAAAGAAAATATTTTCAGAACCCCCACAAAATTGTGGGTAAAAAATGAAGAAAGAAATGCAAAAAATTTGTCAATAACAATCACATAAATTTTTATATATAAGATATAATTTTCTTCGAAGAATATCACAATGATCCTTGTAATTAAAGATTTATCAATTTATTTTCCCTTCTAAAATTTTTTAAATAATGATTTTTTTTTTATTATTAAAATTTCGAAATCATAAATTTATTTTTCTTGATTCTAAATAAATCCATAAACTTACCAAAATTTAAGAATAAAGTAACCCCTTGACCCAACATTTTGAATGCCTTTAAGCATAAATTTTTGGACCCCCAAATATTGGTAAAATCGGCGAAAGGGTTAAACACTCTAGGTAAGATCGTCTCAAGAATTTTTGGTGTATATTTCCATATTTTAAATTATTTTAGTGTGAAAATGTCATCGAAGTTTTCTGTCAAAATGATTGTTGTAAATTTGCGCTGACCCGCTTATTAATATTGCAAATTTCAATCCAGAAGAAGCCAATCACATTTTCTTGGTAGGATCAAAGGAGGCATAAAATCAATTGGGGTGGTTTTAATTACAACGTAGATCGGTAGAAACCTCAAGATGGTGTAGGTATAAGTTAAACAAAACTTTGTCGGGGTTTTCACTTTTAGTTACAAATTTAATTTTTGTTTGCATGGTTTATGGTAAAGAAAATCGGGTTAGTCTTACTTCTCATTCTAAAAATAGTTTTATTCTACATTTTGATCGGACTTTTTGGTTGCTTTGTGACGAAAAATATTCGGCGATTTTGCAAAATTCATTTGGTCATCATAAGATGCGGAAAAATAATCTCGTTCGATTGATATGATTTTTAATCTTATATGTTCCACCGGGAAGCGGCAATTCTCTTTAGCAATTTTCATTCTTCTAAAAAATGGGTTAAAAATGGACGGTTTTCAACCAAAATCTAATCAGCTCTTCATACAGCTGCTTCAAACTAGTGTATAAAATTTCAACTCAATCGGTGCACGTGTTTGTCTGAAAACGTTGACGGTAGAATGACGACACATCACACACACATCCGGACATCATTCCAAACTTGGTCTTAAACAATTCGTATGGGCTCATAGACCATGGAAAAAATGCTAACTCAAAAATTTTTTTAACTCGATAACAATACTTTCTTTTACTACGTAAATGGGAAAGTAAAAATAAGAAATCTGTATTTTAATCAATTTATCGTGCATTAAACCCTTATTCACTGTTATACAGCGTAGGTCAAGAAACATTTTTTGTTAAATTTTCTATCTAAATTTTTTTTAGATTTTCATTATTAAGGAATTACCAAACAGACGGTATAAAAAACAAATTAGCAAAAAAATCTTTTAAAAATATGAATGCTTTCGTGTTATTATTGAATCTCTTCAACCTTCATGTCCTAATCGTCCTGCAGTTACTCCCTGATGTGAATTTATTGAACATATCCACATTTGTTACCATTGTTCTGTCGGATGACCGTTCGGAGTTTCTGTTCTTTCTTTTAAAAAAGGTATTCATAAAATATAAATTTTGTTTCTCCAATAAGCTGATCACTTATCAGTTTCTCACCTCTTTCATTTCATTACCATGTTAAATTTTAATAAAATTTTCAAAAATAACAACTGAAATTTTGAAATAATTGAATTTTAATGAAAGTTTGTTTCTAATTATACAAATTCTTTAACCGCAGTAAAAATTAGAAACATCTGAAATTTTGGTTGTTTCAAGATCCAATTCAGTTTCAGATCGTAATTATTGTTTTGGTTAACTAAATTGAATAATTATATACGGTACGATATCTGGTTTTAATTCCTTGAGTTCAAGCTTTGCCATAAAATTTTATGCCTCTATTGAACCAGAAATAAAATATTTTTCTGAACTCAAGCATTCAATAGCTATTACCGATACCAAATATACTAAATAAGTCATTGTTCCATTAAACTATAAAATTATTAATGGTTATGAGCTAACGATTAAATTATTTTAATAGTTTGTTCAACTATAAAAAATGCCTCTTAATTACCAATAAATCAACAAAATAGTTTTTAAACAGCAACAAGTTTGAAAATTTCGTCTTTTATTGAAATTTTATTGTTTCCCGGTTGAAAAATCTTTAATATTCGGAACATCGCTAAGCCGCTTCTTTGTTACACACAAAGGAAAAGCTCAAAATCGTTCGACTTATGCGGAAAAGTAATTTTCATCTTGAGTAATTTTTAATTATATTTTCTCAGAAGGCTTTCTACTAAATAGGTATTAGGTATATTCAAATTAAGTTACACCTAAATCAATTAATTCTATGCTTAAAACCGAGTTCTAAATTTTTATTTCTTAAAGTAATTTTAAGGGGATTGAAAATATGGAAATTTAAAAAACGTTCGGTATTTTTTGAAAAATGTAAAAATTGTCAGATATCTGGAAGAATTGCTGTAATCTCCAATATTTCATTAAGCGGTGGTATAACTTGTAATCACGCCTTAATACGTTCGTAAAACAAGGATTAGAGAATGCTTTTGTCACCAACCATAAAAACTTAACAGTAACTCACTCATCAATTCTACCCCCAGTAACAAATTGACGGTTCATTATATAATAGTAGCCCCAACTTTTATTGCTTAGCACCAGTGTCATTAACAAAGCAATTAGCAGATTCACATTGTATTTTGTCACTCCATTATTACGGCACACCTGAGAAATAGCTCCAATTTTAGTTTTCTGTATTTTTGAAATCGGTTAGCTGAAATTAAACCGTAAACAGTTTCCTTGTCCAAATTTTGAATTATGATCCTGATATTTTGATCCTGAAGGAGCAGTGACGGTTTTAAGGAACAGGCAGGTTAGTAGGCAAGCCTACTCAAAAATGTGGACATAATAATGTAAATATTATTTTTTATGTTATTATATAATTAATATTGAACATAATTTATTGTTGTTACTTTTCCAGTGTTTTAGTCAGTGGTGGCTCGTAGCTTCTTTCAATGGGAGGGCACAAAATTTAAATAATAAAGAAAACTATAATAATATATTCTTGCATGCACCTTTAACCCCCCCCCACCCCACCCCCCGTCATCGTGAATTTTTTAACGAAATTAGTGTCAAGTGTTTCAGCAGATCAAAAGGAATAGATACAAAAAAAATTAGAATCGAGTCGTCACTGGACCTATCTTCAGACCATACACCCGTTTTGTTGACATTGCACACTCAAATCCTCTTTAATAAAAAACAGCCTTCATTGTTTAATAAGAATACCAATTGGGAAGTCTTTAAAACAACACTGGATCAACAACTACATTTGGAAATGGCTTTAAAATCAGAACAAGACTTGGAAAACGCAGTTGAACACATAACAAAATCAATTCAGAATGCTGCGTGGCTAGCAACGCCTGACTCAAATGTAACATTTATTAAAAAGACATCTCCAATAATAATCAAACAAAAAATAGCAGAAAAAAGAAGAGCGCGTAAACAGTGGCAGATTACAAAAACACCAGAAGACAAAAGTAAATTTAATAAGAAAGCTGCAGAACTCAAAGCACTACTTCTTAGCCTCAAAAACCAATCATTCAATGATTATATTGCTAACTTGTCACCGACAGAATCAAGTGACTACTCTCTCTGGAAGGCTACAAAAGGGTTAAAGCGTCCTCAACAACAGGTATATACCACCAATTAAAGATAATAATGGAAAATGGGCAAGAAATAATAAAGAAAAAGCCGACCTTTTCAAAGAACATCTTTCAAAGGTGTTCAAACCATTTCCCACTACTCTTACACCAGAAGAAACTTCTGAAGTTCAACATTACCTGGAAGCACCCTTTCAAATGGATCTGCCCATCAAGAATTTTAAAGTAAAGGAAGTTCAACGTGTCATCCTTAATGAAATCAATCCAAAAAAGGCTCCTGGATTTGACCTAATTACTGGCAAAGTGTTGCAACAATTAACACCTAAATGCATCAAACTTTTAACATTTATCTACAATGCAGTTTTACGATTAAAACACTTCCCAAACCAATGGAAGGTAGCCCAAATTATCGTTATCCCAAAACCAGGTAAAAAGACTGAAGAAGTGACATCCTATCGGCCAATCAGTCTGCTGCCAATACTTTCGAAAGTGCTTGAAAAAATTTTGCTGAAACGACTTAAGCCTGTACTAGAAGAAAGAAAGCTGATACCTGATCATCAATTTGGTTTTAGGGGTCGACATGGCACGATTGAACAGGTGCACAGAATTACCAAAGAAATCAGTAACAGCCTGGAAGACACAAAATATTGCTCTGCAGCTTTCATCGACATCAGCCAAGCCTTTGATAAGGTATGGCACGAGGGGTTGTATTATAAACTAAAAAAGTGTCTTCCATGTCACTTTTATCAAATACTAAAATCATACTTAAGCAATAGACACTTTTTAGTAAAATACCAGGAAGAGTATACCGAACTTCACCCAATAAGCTCAGGTGTACCCCAAGGCAGTGTTTTGGGGCCAGTGCTGTATCTGTTGTACACGGCTGATCTCCCCACCTCAAGACTAACAACAACAGCTACGTTTGCTGACGACACAGCTGTACTGGCATCACATGAAGATCCCATACTCGCTTCCAAAAATCTACAAGATAATTTGGATAAAATTCAAGATTGGCTCCGCAAATGGAGAATTAGGGCCAATGAAACAAAGTCTGTTCATGTGACATTTACAATGCGTAGACAGACTTGTACACCGGTACAGCTAAATAAATGTACTTTGCCCCCGGCTGACGATACAAAATATCTTGGTATTCATATGGACAGGAGATTGACATGGAGAAAGCACATTTTCACAAAACGTAAACAACTTGGTTTGAAGCTTAATCAAATGTATTGGTTACTTGGCAGAAAATCTCAATTATCGCTTGAAAACAAAATACTACTATACAATAGTGGCGTGTCGTGACTAGTAACTATTTTTTTTAAATATCTACCTATTTCAGTAAATTTCAAATTTTTATTCAAATAAAGAAAGGAATTTAAATTGATAAAAAATTTAAAAATCTTAAATTTTAAATTATATAAATAAGTAATTTTTGTTTTTAATTTGGCAAGGCAAATAAGGTAAGCGCAGCTTCCCTAGCTTCCATAGAGAACACGACTTCTTCTTCAAGTGCCATATCCGGTCTCCCGGACGTTGGCGACCTCTCTCCTATGTATGTGTTGTGCGTTTGAAGTATTATCACACACATAGGGGACCTACTGCTTAACGCGGGCTCCGAACCGCGGGAAGTGTATACACTTCATCTCCAGAGAGGCTGTTCCAGGCAGATTACACCTCGGTGGTTTGCCATTGCCTTCCGAGGGGAGACGGTCAGAATAAAGTTTTTACTGAGCCCGGAGTCGAACCAGGCATTCAGCTTTAGCAGCAACGCACTTAACTGCTTTAGCTGACGACCGTCTCAGAGAACACGACACTGCTATACAAATCCATAATAACACCAATATGGACCTATGGTATACAACTATGGGGAACTGCAAGTGCCTCCAATATTGAAATACTACAAATATTTCAAAACAAAACCTTACGAACGATTGTCAATGCTCCGTGGTACGTGCCTAATCATGTCATCCAACAAGATTTACAAGTCCCATCAGTTACTGAACAAATCCAGAAATTCTACAAAAGATACGAACACAGACTAGAAATACACCCCAACAAACTATAGCTAATAAACTGGTTGACACTACCGGCGAGGTACGAAGACTGAAGAGATTCAGACCCTCTGACCTACCCGCTCGATTCAATCCAACCAACTGAAATTGAAGTTTATATAGGAAAACATTTACTGGAATGTTTTTCACATGACATGTAATAAATCACCACATTTACTTATTGTTTTGTTTTTAAACAGATTGTAAATAAAATATAAAAAAAAGTGTTTCAGCTTCGTTTGAGCTTCCATAAAAACCGTTTGTACTTCAAAGGTAATAAAGTTAAAAAATATTAATACTCTTCATTGTTAAATTAAATAATCCGTGGGGTTATAGAATACCCCCAGTATATCAAGTTACCCATTATGATCGCCATGTTCTGACGGGGGATCTTGATTCAGGCAATCAAGAGTCAGTGCACCATAAAACAGCACGTATAAGCTACTTCTTCATGAAGCAGTGTCAGTGGTTTATTTCAGGGTCGTAGCGAGCTCTTCTGGCGCCTGAGGCAAATTTGAATATATGCGCCTCCCTCACAAAAGATTCCTATCATTTTGAAAATTTTAAACTATTATTTATTGGGTTTTGTCGAGGTGTAGCGCTCCCATTGCGATGGCGCCTGAGACAAAGCCTCGGTCACCTCACACTTGCTACGGCGCTCGCTTAGAGCAATGAAAACAAATGGATGCTTATCAGGAACTCATTTAGGCTGCCGGGACCGGGGGGTCTGGGGGTATGGAATACCCCCCAGGTGCACTTAATTTATTGCGAAAAAAAGCTTTCCCTTTTACATCCCTCGGTATTAATAAGAACGGTACTGGGATAGTTATGAAAAATATCACCAAAAATACCCCCCTGCCCGATTACAAAAAAAATTGCAAAAGATTCAATGAAAAATAATTAATTTTGATGGTTCTGAATAATGGCAAGTGTACTTGGGGGGTATTCCATACCCCCCAGACCCACCGGTCGTATAATATCGATTTTTATCATTGGGATCGACGAGAAGACGGTCATGGTCTGAACGTTAGCGCGATCAACTGTGCCAAAGATGCGGCTGTTTCACACAGTCGCATGGCATACAACCAGTTCCCTCTTAGCTATGCAAGAAGGGTGATTCGTCTTGAGGCGGCATGTACTTGGGATACCGAGTACAGAAATGCCGTCCAAGGTTCGACCACCCGGCAGCATTTACCTACGCTACATGATGTTCGCTTGTTCCGAAGTGCCGTTGATACCTCCTTTGAAATGACGCAGGTATTGACGGGTCACTCGTTTGCGCGCGAGTATCTATACAGATTCAAGATCAGTCCTGTTGACGTGTGCCCCTGCGATTCAAAAAGTAGGCAGACTCTGCATCATTTATTGTCTTCCTGCCCGAAATACGTCCAACAACGCCATACCTACACTTCACATTGTTCCTTTTTAAATATTTCACCTTTTACAATTTCTGAAATCATATCAAATAAATTCATCACCCAAATTTTTATAACTTTCTGTAAATCAATTATCAACACTCTAAAACAATTTAACACCCCCCCTTAGTCTGTCTAAAATGGATTTATGCCCCACTGATGTTACATAAATAAAAAAAAAACTGTTAAACTAACCAAACCCAGTTCAAATTTAAATTTAAATTAAAATTCAAACAACTTCAAATTTATCTTAAATTTTAATTTTTGTCTTTTACCCGCTGCCGTTGTAATGCTCGTTTGTCTTTCTAGTTATAATTTAATATTTATCCAGTTATTAATTATCATATTTAATTCATCAACATTAATTTCACCAACATTCATCACCACCATTTTAGTTTAATCAATTATTGTTAAGTTTTAAGTTTTTTTATTGTTAAGATTGTATCGAATTGCATGAATATACTCTCTCTCTCTTGAGAGAAAACAGGAAAAAAAAAACTGCTAACGCAAGGCGCACCGGTTCGACTCCGGGTATTGTCTAAAAATTTCTTGACCGTCTTCCGTGTTTCGGAGGGCACGTTAAGCAGGCGGTCCCCCTGTGTTAATGATTTGCCATCATAACAATAAAAAACAGGGTGCAGGCACATCGAAAGGCAAGCCTAGCAAGCTACCTGAGATGTAAAAACCAAACTGCTTATAGAACCAACAGTGCCTTGAACAGAGGCACTATAGTTGGGAAGTACAGGACGTAGTCCTAGCTTAAGAAGAAGAAGAAGATCATTGGGATCTTCTGAAGATCTTATATAAAATACGCATAGTATGTCAGAATCACCGTTTCCATTGTAACGTAACGGATTATTTTTATCGGTATGAATTTTTCTTTTCAATTTGAATAACTTTCGCGATGATGACGTGATAGTTTTACCGGTTACCCAGTCAGTTAAAGGGAAATAAAAAAGAACGAGGGGTTGGAATCAACTTTCCTAAAATCCCCAGTCTTATCATTGGACCAAATCTGAAGAGGAGAAAACTCCCTACAAAACGAGAAACCATGTTTTGTTTTGTTCGCCATCGATGGTAAAGTTTAAATGTACGAAATAATTATTCAGAATATGAATTATTCAAAACCTTTTTCAATTGTTTTCTCTGAATTTTCTTTTTATTTCATAAATACTTAGTATGATGTAGGCAAATTTTGTTAATATGTTTTATAGAGAATTTTGTACTCTTCAATTTTGATTGAAGATAATTTTCTCTAAAAATGAAGGTAAGCGAGTTATAGGCAAAAAACTACTGTAGAGGATTAAAATCCCCACTTGGAGAAAAGGCCGGCAGGGAATTTTATGCGATGCTATAAATAAAATCGCAGTCAAATTTTCGAATTCAGTCAAATTTGAATATATGAGCCTCCCCCCCCCAAAAAAAAAGATTCTTATCATTTTGGAAATTTTAAACTATTATTTATTAGGTTTTGTCAAGGTTTAGCGCCCCCATTGCGATGGCGCCTGAGGCAAACGCCTCAGTCACCTCACCCTTGATACGGCACTGGTTTATTTTTTGTTATCAACTTGAAACAGTTTCAGTGCAACCTTGGTTTCGGCCGGGTCAAGTTGAGTCGTTCCTCTTACTTTTAAGTTAAAAAGAGCAGCCTTGGTAGTTGACCGGGTGAGAACCGCCGCAGTTTTCGCGTGTAGCTGGGAGGTCGTGTGACTGTACATAATGCTGTCAGATGGTCACCTGCGTGCTTTACGTACTTCGGTACTTCGGACGTACGCGACAATTCCGCTGCGAATGCCCAAAGTTCTGGCACCAGTGACATTGCCTACATCTGTTTTTGGATTCCGTGACGGTGATTTTACTGTCAAGTAGGCAGAAGTGTCACTGAATACCAAGGGGCTCCAACTGGTGCCCGAAAAAACCAAAGCAGTGGCCATCATCGATAGAAGAAGAATGCAGCTGATTACCTTCGAGATGCATAAAAACTCAATCACCCCGACCACCCAAGCCAGGGTACTTGGAATCGACGTGGACAACAGACTATCCTATGGATCCTACCTGTCGAGAGTATTTCAAACAGCGGCAACATTTGCCGCTATGATGCAAAAATTGATGCCAAACATCAAGGATCGAAGCAAACCAAAGAGGAGACTGCGTAGTGGAGTCGCGGACTCCATCATGTTTTACGCCACTCCAATGTGGATTGGGGCAATTATAGTCTAAAGACATTGCCAGAAACTGTAAGTAGTCCAGAGGAAAAATGGATTTAAATCTAAAGAGCATACAGTACCGTATTCACCGAGGCGTAATTGGTACAGTCACCACAAGTACCGTGCCTCCTATCAAGAGCCTCTCGACCACCTCGAGGAGGAATGCGGAGAACATGGCAGGCCCTGTGAAAAGCCTCAGATAAGTGAAGATGTTTCCTAAATAGCTTGCTGAATATGACCTCCAATGCTTCCAGAGTTGTTGGTGTGTTAGCACAAACCATGGATTTAACAAATCCCCAAAGAAAATAGTCTGGAGGCGTCAAATCACACGATCTTGGAGGCCAATTGATAGAACCATTTCTTGAAATAATGTTGTCACCAAATTACCCTTTCAATAAATCGACGGTTTCGGTGGCTGTGTGGGCGCGTAGCACCATCCTGTTGGAACCATAAGTTGTTGATGTTTAATTCTTGGATTTTTGGAAACAAAAATGTATTGAGCATGTGTCGATATCTCACACCATTCACCGTAACGGTAGCTTCTTCCTCATTTCGAAAAAAATATGGACCGATGATGCCTTTGGCGTGTATTCCACACCAAACAGTCAATTTTATGGATACAGTAGACGAGTCTCAAGATAATGTTCCGGATTGGTCTCAGTCCATATACGGCAATTTTGCTTGTTCACATACCCATTCAACCAGAAATGTGCCTCGTCACTGAACAAAATTTGGCGGTAAGAAAATTGATCCACTTCCAATTGGTTCTAAGCCCAATCTGTGAACGCACGACGCATCGATGATCATTAGGCTTCAATTCTTGAACCAACTGGATCTTGTAAGGATATAAAACAAGATCTTGATGTAAAATTTTCCATGTAGTGGACGGACAAAGCCCAAGTTGTTGAGCACGATGGCAAATTGAAATGTTTGGATTCTCTTGCAAACTTTCACTCACAGAAGCGATAACTTCTTCGGTGCGCACATTTCTTTGTCTTGTGCTCAGAAGGTCGATTATGTCGACCATAAAATGAGCGAAGAGCTCTATAAGTTTCGCGAAAGGAACTATGACTTTGAAGATAAATTTCTACAATTCGGTAGCGTTGTGCAAGTGCTAATTTATTCATGATTAAATGGCAAACCTTGTCAAACAAATGTCAAAAATACTATCACTTTGACAAACTTTATTCAGAAGTTATCATTATGAAAGATCTCATGCAGGTAAAAAAACACTCTATAGTACTAACAACCCTGGTTTATTATTATTAAAGGTTTATTATAAATTTTATTAAAGAAAATGTTTATTAACTGTATTAAGATCTCGTTAATCAATTCACGCCATTCATGCGCGTCAGTGTCTAATGGAGAAGATCCGATTTTTTTAATAAAGTCATATTCAATCTATGAATCTTTTCAATACTACTAACAGCCCCGAAGAGAGATATCCAACTTAAAAATTAATTAAAATAGTATTTGATTTAATAGCAGTTCTGAAACTGTCTTGTCCCACCGTAATCTGTATGTAACTCATATTAACTAATCTTGAAATAACAAAAAAAAAATGAAAAAGTGACCACGCAACCAATTTGTTGAGGTTAGTACATATTTAAATGTTTTTATAAATTTTACTACTAATAAACAACTTCATCTGTAGGTCCCCTGCGCCCCCATAGGCAAGGAATGCCGGAAGATAGTAAAGTGTGCAAAACCGGATTATAGATATACAGCCTTGGCCATATTAGTGGGGCACCCTTTAAAATAGCGGTAAATTCCTTTTCAGTGTAATATTTGACCGATCTATTTTTAGTAGGTAGTCTAGAATGGTATTGTGATATAATACAACGAAAATTTTGTCCCTTATTATTTTTATGAGGGCCATAAAAATTAAAATATCTAAAATGTACAAAATTGTTTAATTTAAAGAGAGCGACCGTTCAGTTAGTTTCAATTTTTTTGGTGTACATTTGTGTTTAAAATATTTAAAATTATTTCTAAGAAATAATTTAATACGCCAAAAAATATCGATTTAAGCGAAAGTAAAAGGGCACAAATAATTCTCTTATATTCGCAAGGGTTAAATCAAACTCATATTAGTAAAAAAAAATGAAATGTTCACGGCATTCGGTTCAAAATGCAATTATTATTATTATTAATAATATACGGTTAAACCAATTTACATAAATTATTTACAATTACAATATATAATACACATATAATACAGATTTCAAGATTACCAAATGAATACAAAATAGTAAAGACAAGTTAACTGCCAAGAAGGACATCTATATTCCACGTAATATAATTCTTGAATCCACGAAATGATGGATGGAATAGATCAAAATCCTCAACACCATGCAATTGAAGTTAATTTAATTATAAAATAAAAAACATTTTGAGGTTGTTGCCAACCTCATCATAAAATGGACCCTGCAAATTGGCGGGGAGTTCATGTTTTCATCACAATTATAAAATCATTCTTAGAGTTTTTATCAAGTTCTGGTCGTTTTTTATGAATTTTTTTTTAATCGGGTTTCAAACCGCGTGTCATTTGGTATATTGTTACATACTGCAGTGTACCAATACCACGTCAATAGAAATGATCACGTTTTGATTCAAAGTTTTTAATTTATTAACAAAGGTAGCACGAGACTTATTTGTTCAAACGAGAGGGTTTTATCCGACACCAAAGAATTGTTTTAACGTCATAAATCTAATGGAGAAAAAGGTCACGGAATGAGAAAACAAGGTAAATTCAAATGCAACGTTTTAATTCTGTTTTTAAAATAAAGGTTTGTTAAAATTGTAAATTAATTTAAGTAGTGATATAAAAAAAAAAAATGTAATTTGAAATCAAAAACAATTTGTTCAAAGTATTAGTTATAAAAAGGTGTTGAAACGTGGGAACTTTTTAAATAACAAAATTTTTACGTGTCGAAGTGCCTCGATATTCAATGAACCATAAATGCGAAAAACATTTTCTTCAAAAGTTTACTGGAAGACCACAGGAGATGTTAATACTTCAAATAAATCTGAAACATAAAAAAAAAATTTCATTAAAAATTTTACAAATTATTTTGGGCTAAGTACGAACCTGGAAAATTATAACGCAAAAATATTGATTTTACATCGACCAATAAAACGAAATCAGAAGTGCCTTGAAAATACCAGTAGCTATGGTAAAAACAATTGAAATAGGTTGTTGATTGCTTAAAAAAAATAAAGGTGGTAAAAATTGGTGTGTCCAGCTAAAAAGTTAAAAATATAATAAAATTTGATTAAGAAAGTGAATAAAAAGTTAGTAATTGAAAGAACATTATACTTATACGTATTTTAAAAAGTGAAAATTTGTGCAAAATTGAGAAGATTCACTATTATTTTGAACGAAAACTTTGGTCACGATACAAACATAAACTACCACGAGGAAATTCAATCCAGATAAACCACACACCCTTGAAGGTCATCGAACGAATACCACTGCATAATTTCATGGTACATGAACCGAACAAACAGAATTACACCAGATAAAAGGTACCGTCCCATTCAAAATTATTAAAAACATAAAAATTTTGTGCAAATTGACGATTAACTTCACACGTGCGGGAAAAACGTTTAGGTTTATCATAGAATTAAGATCTTTGTTATTAGAGATAAGAATTTTATTAACTATAATTATTTACATTTTGAAATTCATAATAAAAAACGATTTGCTGTATAAAACGGAGCATAATTTGTGTATGATCATTCCAAAAGCCACAATATTGCATTTCAGATTTGAGATTTGGCTAAAGAGGGAACCCAGCGTGGGAAAAGGTAGGTCTGTGCTATCCGAACTAGTCAAGCCGAGGCATCAATTTATTTTATTTGTATTTGTCAAGAATAATTTGCTTACATTTCTATTGACGAGGTACTTTTACGTACACTCGTACAAGGTTTTAACATTTCAGAGTGCAAGCCGAACAAAGCTCCGAGGCTACGTCAGCGCACAGCAATACATATAATCTGCCTATTTTTGATATGTTGGTTTCTGATTTGTTTGTTTCAGGTTTCCACAATGGATTGCGTGGGCGTTTTTATTTCATCAATGTTTGGTAAGTATCGGTTTTCATGTCTTGATTTGTAATCTATTTTTCATTTTCGATAGTTATTTGACTTTTTTGGGTACACTCAAACCTTATTTCTTATCACGGTTATTAGTTTTTAGGATTAGATCTTATTGGTCACGGTTATTTCTTTCGTTGTCAATAGTGGTTGCTATGGATTGTGCAAGGGCCATAAGACGGTCCTTATATACTTTACACAGGGTTGATCCTGTGGAGTGCTTATTGTCACTGAGCTTCGCTCTGACACAGTTGGCGCATACATGCATAGCAAGTTCCTTTTGCACTACACAGTCACGTGAAGCGTGTTCTGTTGAGGTGCAAAAGGCGCATGTTTCATTTCCTTTGCAAAATTTGGCTGTGTGGCCAAAACGTTGGCATTTATAACATCGGGCAATTCCGATGTGGTTCCGCACTCGGTAGCTTTTCCAAGCCACTATGAATTTACCTTCCTTGATTGTTGCTTCATGGATCAGAGGGTGAAGCTCTAGGATCCATTTGTTGTGTGTTCTTATTCTGGTATGTACGGGATTGGCTCTTTTGAGCCACGAACTCCCGGCCATATTGACCGCCTCGGGAAAACTTCTTTCTATTTCCGCTATGATTTGATTCTTAGAGACGGATTTGTCTACCATCTGTATAGCAATTGATGGCCAGGTAGCTGAAGGCTCCCGTGCCATCAATTGGTTCTCCGCTAGTAGAGTGCTGCCTACTAGTTTCTTGACCGAGGGGTGGGAGGATTCCACCACGACACTTTTGTTTTTCGTCAGATAGAGCCTATCTGCTTTTATTCCAAGATCTTCCGCTCTGATGCTAGTCAGGGCGGCCCTTGTGCTTTCCGCTGACAGGAATGAGCTACCCTCTCCAGGGTAGACAATCACTTTATATTTCTTGCGCGTGCTCCGGGGGCTGCTGATGGCAGCCCTCTTCATTGCTGTTTGGTACCTCCTGGGTGGGCTGTACTTCGTGGGTTCTTCCTTAGGGGAAGAATCTGTTTCCTTGGGTTCCCGGACCTTGAAGAGGTTCGGGGGGTTGGACTCTGCCAATTCTTTCTTAGGTGGGTCCTGCTTTTTGGGCTCTTCCTGAGGGGAAGAAATTGTTTCTTTGGGTACCCGGACCTTGAGGAGGTTCGCGGGGGTGGCAGGGGCAGGGACCGCCTCTGCTGTGTTTACTTTGGACGGGGGAGGGGTGGCTGAAGGCTCACCCGTCCCTCGTATGTTGTTATTGCCCTTCAGTATAAATTCTACAAGTTTCAAGGTGCTTTCTTTCATGTCTTCAACATTTTTTTGTGCGTTTTCCTTATCTTCGAGTTTTTCTTTGCTTTGGTTGATGAATTTCATTACTTTATGTGATGCGTTCGATACATTGGAAAGTATTTCTTTCGCCCATTTTGTTGCTTCCGTATGGCTTTTACTTGGTGTTTCTTCTATTCCAAGTTCTTCTTTTTCTTGTATTGCCTGTCTGATTTCGGACAATGCTTCGAGCAGTTTTGTGCCTATTTCCATTTTTTGTTCACTTTGTGTTTTTTCAGTTTCATAATTGTTTTCCTTTGTTTCGTTACTGTTTTCACTTAGCGTTTTCGTTACTTGTCTTTCATGTTTTTCTTTTTCTTGTTTCGCCAATCTGGCACGTTTCCTTTGGTTTTTGTTTGGTTTCTTTTTTGCTTCCTTTCGAATTTCTTCTTGTTTTTCGTTGTCCGAGCTATTACTTTCTTCATCTTCAAATGTGGGCCATTCTTCGGGCCACTCGTGGGGACTTTCTTCTTCGTCTGTCTCAGGATTGTTTCTACGTTTCTTTTCATTTTCTTCGATTTTTGCTGATGAGGCCATATTAGACGATTTCGACTTTCTCTCAACACCATGCAATCTGTTGACAAGACGTTTCATTCTTGTAATCGGACGAAGAACTAAATTCGTTCAAATCAAGAACGAGAAGTGGTAGAAGACAATAACAACCCCATCTGAAGACCGGGTGTTGCGGCGCGTGCGTATTCGAAATCGCAAAATGACGTCGAAAGCGCTAGCTAACCAAATGCGTGAAGACGGTGGGCCTTCGATTTTGGCACGAACAGTTAGAAGACGGCTTACAGAACAGGCCTGAGGGGTTGTAAAGCCCGGCAGAAGCCGTGGCTTTCGAAAAAAATCAAAAAAAAGAGACTATAGAGTGGGCTCGTGAACACCTAAATTGAACCGTTGCGGATTTGGAGAAAGTAGTTTGGTCAGATGAATCAAACTTTGAGGTACGTAACTTAACAACCCCTATTTTATAAATTCGATGATAAAAATTTAATTTTAAACTGATTTTACAAAAATTGTGATTGCCATTTGTATTATTATTATTTTTTTTGTTTGCATAGGGTTTTGGCTCCCCTGGGGCTGTGTACGTACGTCGTAGAATAAGGGAAGAATATCGTCCAGATTGCATCGTACCTACGGTGTAACACCGTGGAGGGGGGTCATGATTTGAGCTTGCATGGCAGCAGCAGGGGTAGGGAACATCTTCGTGTGCGAGGGTTGTATGAACAATTCTACCTACACTGCAATGTTAGAGACCAATCTGATGGAATCTTCGCTAAAATATTTCGTAAAGGCCCCAGGGTATAATATTTCAGCAGGACAATGCTCCTTGCCATACCTCGCGAGCGAGCAGGGTGGTTTGTGTCAAAGGGGGTGAATGGGCCTGCACAGTCACGTGACTTAAATCCAATTGATTATTTATGGTTTATTTGAAAGAAGAATGTAGGACAACACAACTGTAAGTTAAAATCGGAATTGAGGGAAAAATTGCAGATGGAATGGTGTAAATTGTTGCCTTGTATCTGCAAATCATTAGTCCACGGTATGCCAAAAAGGGTTGCAGCTGTGATTTAAGCAATTGGAGGACCCACAAAACATTAAAATATAATTTATAATAAATATTTTAATAAACTTTAATCGTTTGTTTTTTTATATTTTCTTGCTTTATTAAAATATTACACTTTTATTAAGGTGCCCCACTATTATGGCCAAGGCTGTATATTAACCAGCAAATACGAAATACTCTTCGTTAAAACAAGAGGAATAATTAAGCAGAGGCAAACTGATCTGTATAAAATAATGATTAGAGCAAGCTTAAAATATGCTTACACCCAAGTTCTAAAAGAATGGCATGAGAAATGTGGGTCTAACTGAGTGACAGGGTAATCTTTCAGTGGCATGGCTCAACATCGTTAATAAATGGCCTGCGATCATCTAATGCAAATACATGTAAATGTATCCAACAGAATAAAGAAGCGCCCCTATGTCCATTGACAGTGGACAGCCGAACGAACGCTTGATAACTCACCCCTTTTCATTATAACTGACCCATTATAAAAGATCAGATTATTTAAGTATTTACCGTAATAACGCATTGATGCTGGCGGATTGTTGGCATTTTTTTAATTTTCAAATTGATGAACTATTATAATGCCTATTCAATCCTAATCAACTGTATTATTGCGCTAAATTTTGACATCATTAAATTACCAAACAAGAATATTTGTTTACATGTAGGCAACAAAATAATTTATTTAGAAAAATACAAAACAATTTTTGCTTTTGGTATTTAAAATAATTTTGATTTTTATGCGGTTCTTTTGTTAAATATCTGGTCTAAAGTTACAAAAAGTAACAAACTTGCTTTAAAAATTACAATAAAATTTAATTACTTTTGTTGGATATAACGGCCATAATGTATTAATGGACTCTAAAATATATTCCTAGTAAAGCAGGATTGATTGATGGGAAATGTAAAATTTACAACATCAATGATCATTTGTGAATACGTAAATAAAAGAGGACTATTTAAATTACTTTGTAACACATTTTATTTTTATTACTTGTTATTCAAACATTTTAGAAGATTGTTTTTTATTTAATTGGAAAACGAATTCTCCTTTATTATTTTTAAATTGGCATCGATAGGGGAAAGATCAGTTGCGCCTAATTATTGTCTTAGGCTGCGTTCGGTCTGGCGCTTAATTGGCATTTTGACCGGTTTGAAGCTTTTCTACAACTACATATTAAATCTTTTCTTATTTTTGAATTTTTTTGTAACAAGAATGATCTTATATGGCATGAAAATCGAAATTTGAGTAAATTGTATCTATTGATTGAGTACCTATTAAATAAGTAATTGTTATTCGAGTTGGACAGATTAAGTAAGTTTTATTGAATTTTATTTTATGCTACTTTATTTCGGTATTAGTTTCGACTCGCGTTAACGTAGGTACATATAAATTGTAGTCGATCATAAACCGAAATGTCCAAACTGGATTGCCGAGCGTTATCTTGGATGACATAACAATTCGAAAGTTTAATTACACAGTTCACTACTGCTCTGTTCATTACTGCAATTTGATGATGAGATATTACAGATGTGCTTTCGCACTGATTAGTGATTATTAAACGAATAAATAACTTAGAGCGTTTTATTAAGAGTAACGGACATCGATAAAATGTAATAGGTTTTCGGTATAATCTTATTATTTTAAAAATCTATTACAACACAAAATTTTTTTTAACTATATTATTGTTTAAAATTATTGATATTTTACTGAACAATGATATTTACATATTATTACGGTTCGCTTTATTACCTCATATTACGATATTGAAATATGGAAAACTATCGCCTTTAGATAGCTTTGGCTGCAACCCATTCTACACTACCCAGTAATAATAGCAATGACAACAACAAACTTCTATTGTATCATGGTCAGTGGCGGGTCGTGACTTCTTCCAATGAGAGGGCAAAAGGAAACATAAACTTTATAGTCAAAAAATCACTTAAAGTGATGATCACATTAAGTGATTTTTGAGGCTTCAATATTGAATTCAAAATTGGATGGTATCGAGCAGAATAATTTAGAAGTGCACTTCGAGATAGAAGAATATACAGTGAATAAGCGCTAGTAAAGGATTAATTTTGATTATTCGGTTATTTAGTTACAGGATAGATCTGTACTAGTGCCTCAGTAGTACTTTATAGTGCCAAATTCATTTTTTAGCAACAGCTATGGCTGCGGAGACATCGCGGTTTCACATCAAACATCGAGAAGGGGTTAACGAGATTCCTATTAGGCTCTGTGAAGTGGACAGGCACTCTGTAAGTCCCATCTTCAAAATATGTCGCAATTGTTAGTGCTTCATTCATTTTTTCACTGCGGAATGCCACTGTTTCTGGTCCAAACTACGGTGGATTGTCCAATCTTTAGCGGCGTAGTTACTACGTTGAGAACGGCGTATTTGCATTATCAAATATTATTCTGAGTTATTTAACATGTTCTCATGCACTGTCATTTATACGAAGATATCCGGAAGTTGCAGCTCCCAAGCCTGCCACCGGAAGACTCAATAGATCTGTGTGATCTAATTAAAGACCAGGACAGCTATTCAAGGCTGCAAGCCTTCGCCAATGGTGCGTTCGCTAGACGACGTCTGATAAACGTTGGCAATGCGAACCCCGACGAAGGGACTGCCCATTCCGATGATGATGATGATGCTGGCGATCAGGATGATCGAGATGATGATGATGAGTAGAGGTATGAAAGGCTTAGTAAGAAATGATATGTCATAGTAGATAGTAATGTAAATAATAAATGTAAATAATAAATAGTAGATTTTGCTCTAAAAGGGGATAACTAGGTCGAAAGACGCGTTGATCGAGCCTCCCGCCGTACCACTCAATGATCGTGCCGCCATAACCATAAGTCGCGACGAGTATTTAAACGGGACGAGCGCTGAGTGCTGTGATCCGCAAATTTCGTCCCGCATTAGAGCAAAACAAAGATTTTAGCTCATGAAAGAGGTGTGAAAAGTAATCATATGCTTGTCGTCCATTTAAGTTAGCGGGGCCTCTGAGGGCTTAGGCCTGAGACTCAACGCGTGGCCCGAGAGATACCTCGGGTATCATACAAACTCGGGCAAACGCGATTTTCATGTAACATTGGCGGTCGCTGAGGACGCACTGGGCTTCCGGCCCCGTCGCTTCCTTTCGCACAGCTTGTTAACACGAGTCGCGATAAGGGACGACGGAGTGTTCAGGATTACAGTTTAAGAGCCTCGCGTAAGCTTTTACATGCCGACACCTACAAAAAGATAGGTGTCGGGGTGCGACTGGACTTTACAAGAATAAGTACCAGAAATAAAGGCATCAGCGCCTATTTGATGTTTAAGGGGGGAAGTCATCATTTGGATGAACTTCCTAAGGGGGTAGCATCTCCTTTTCACCCGAGCTCCAAATTTGGTCTAGGACCTTGCTCCGAGCAACAAGCGCACTGATATATGTTAAATAAAAATAACGCTATGATCGAACGCCAAAATGCTGGGAGCTGAACCACCCGGAAGGATGAAGATGTCTTTGACAACTGATCTGGAAGGTGGAACTAAGTGTCCTAGAAAAGGCGCGACTTTACTAAGCAGCGCTAACGAGACAACGTGGCTCGAACAAAAGACAAGGACCCTGGTCCTGTCCAATAGAAGTATCTCCTCCCAACTGCACAAATTCTGTCCAGCAAGAGGGGAACATCTGAGTTCTTGAGCAATTGTTAATCGGGAGACAAGTCAGTAAAGTCGTTTTTAAGCTGTAGGCGCGTCTCTGCTAAGTGTCTAAACGAGATAATGTGGCTCGAATAAGGGACTATGATCATGATCTAGTCCACGAGAAGTATCTCCTTCACAACTGCACAACAGTCCAGTAGAAGGAGAACATCTGAGTTCTTGAGCAGTTATCAGCCGGAAGACAAATCAGCAGGGACGTCTTAAACCGTAGGCGCGACTTTACCGAGCGATACTAACGTGATAATGTGGCTTGAATAAAGACAATGATTTCGATCTTGTCCGAAAGAAACGCCTCCTTCACAACTGCACAAACTATCTGTCCAGTAGAAGGAGAACACTTTTAATTCTTAAGCAGTTATCTAACGGGAGAAAAGCCGGTAAAGTCGTTTAAACCAATCAGGTATCCTAGCGGACAGAAGTCCGATACGAGGGGGCAAAGCACGTAAATCGTCTCTGCCCGGGACATGACACATCCCCTAGCCTTTGTCCAAGTACCGGTGTTGCAGCCCTAGAGCCTTCTTAGGTCGGACACCGGGGGGCGTAGCGGTGAAGCTCCTTAGTATGCAATTCCTGAGAAATCCGGATTGTAATACAAAACCGTTACCACGGGAGATGGGGGCCTAAGGAGTATTCAATGCTCTTCCCCATCGGATGAGGTAGGACTCGTGGTGGCTGTGGTTAGGGCGAGATTCAGCCAACATTGGGAACTACTTAAAAAGTAGAACCCGCGACAATTTACATGGTGATCAAAGTAAGCGGCGCCTGCCTGTAAGCAGGAAGCTCGAGACCGACTAGAAAGTGTCTTGAGGCCCGTCCTTGGGTGATGCTCAACCGGCTCGTTGACATCCGATAGGAACCCCTTTAAATAGGGCGCTTGTCCCGGTGAAACCTTGTTAGGAAACTCCTCGGAGCGGAATAATGAGTGAGGTGACCCACTGGTTCATGGGAACCCATGCTGGTCATGACTCCGGTCGCATCCTAACATGTAAAATTAAATCAGACGTTATGTCTTCTTAACGGTTATGATGGCTATGGTAGAGGAAGCCTGACTAAACGGCAAATACAAAAGAACAAATCGTAAACCGCTTATGGACCGCAAAGACTCTCCCTCAGACTTCATCTGTTGGAGATAGTAGTGACAAGGGGCACGAGGGCATTGGCTTAACCGCCTGTCTCGCGTGGAAAACCTCCCAACTCCTACGGTACTGTGACGCCTAACGGATGCAAGGCTGAGGGGTAGCTCAGTCATTAGTCGCAGAAACCTCGAGCAGTAGCGGGCCTCGTTATATTTAGTCTTCTGTCGCATATGGGACGCTGTGCGACGTGACCAACCTTTCCCCTTCACTCGTGGAACCAAATATGGAAATACAAATAGAAATATCCACACTACCCACAAATGCCCACACAGGTGGGCCAATGAAACTGAATGCAGACAAGCAAGGACGGTGATAAAAGCACTATCCACTAAATATTTAAATTACTACTTCAGGTTGTCCAGAGTCAATCTACGGATAATTGCAGGGACCTTAACTGGCCACTGAAAACTCAACAGACACCTTAACGCAGAAACAGCTGAGCACGTTCTCTGTCACTGCCCTGCTCTAGCGTCAAAAAGAGGTATCATATTGGGGGACTTCTAGGCCTGACATGACCAGAATTAGGGGCATCTCGCCTGCCAGGATCCTGGAGTTCGCCCTTTAGTTCAGATGACTCGAGGAATAATGGGAAGGGGGCTACTAAAATGGAAGCAGTACCATGGACCCGGTCTAGTGGCCTAAGTGCGCATGGAGTCCTTAACCCAACCCTCCTACCTAAAATCCAGAATTTAGATACATTTGATGTTATGTCTCCCACGCTACACTCCATACAGCTCCACTGTTCCAATTTTCCGTTACTGTTTAGTTCGCTTCATGTACTTTCATGCACTTTCTATGAAAATTATTCTTGCACTGTATGCAATCCTCATATCTTGTCGTATTCCTCTTGCACACGCCACACATCAACATTATTCAGTGTCCGGTCTTTTACCTAAAAGATAGACCGACGAAATTAAAGAAACTGGAGTAGTCCAGGCAAGGAAGGTTTTTAGTTTGCAAAATATCCGGGCAAGCTGAATTTTGGCAGATATGTACATTGGAGTGTTCCAATGAACCCCCCAAAAGTTCCATAAAATCCCACGCCGGAGTCCCCCACAATCGAGGGTTTTAGCTCCCCCAACGCGATTTTTTGCCGATAATTCGCTTATTTATGCTTGTATGAAAACTTATGATCAGACCATAATTGAAGACCATAAAATTCTCTATAACTTGTGGCGCTGCAGTAGGTAGTACTACAATACATACTGTAATAGACAAATTAAACTTTGTTTAATGGTAATTTTTCGTAAAAGGAAAAATACGTGAGCTATAGGCGAAAACCGCACCTAGGGGGTTAGGCTGAAATAACCTAAGTACGGGTACAGCGCACCCGAGGTACCCTAGCTACAGACGAAACTCGCCACTCGTCTGCTTAACACCGTAGGATGTTCATTCCGCAACAACAACCGACAATAGGCGAGGTGCCGGTACGCTGCGGAAAGGAACATCGCGGGGGGCTGGACTTAATCGCCTGACTCGCGAGGAGAAATCCTCTATTAAAAAACCCTAAAGTCACGGTGGAACAGCATAATATGCCAAGACTGTATGGCTGGGAAGGTAATCCCAGTCACTAATATGCGAACTCCGAGCACCCGGCGCTGTCTAGGTTTTATACAGCCTCCCTGTGGTAAGCGGGGCTCTGCTGCAGGTGATAATTTTCCCTAGCTTCTCGTGGGATCAACATGAAGAAAATAGAAACAAAAACAAAGGGAGACTCGCCCTCAACAGAGTCAACAACAGAGGCCCCCCATGGCCTTAAACCAATCCTAAAGCCTATGGCGCAGGATGAAAATTCTGGCCAAAAGGCTGAGGAGATAATAACCATGGAACTGGGTGAAAATCCAGACCAAAGAACAGAGGAGGTACTTCTCGCGAGCAGCGACGAAGAAGTCAACACAGCCCTACAAAGCCTACAAATAAAGGCTAAAAGGGAAAGACTCAGTGGAGCTGCTCGCAAGCGGATAAAATACTTCATCCAAAAGGGTCAACCGGCTGATAAAGCCAGGGAACTTGCCCATGTAGGATATAATCCTAAAACTGCCAAAAGAAACAGATCGGATGGCAGTACCCCGGAAACCCGTGATAAAAAGCGGGCAAGGACTGATGAGGATGGGGCGGCACCCGATGGGGTGGCTAAACCTACCTTCAGCCAGGCCTTAACCGGGGTTAAGATAGGAATCATGCATTCCTTATATCCAAAAGAGCTCCTGACTATGGAACAACTTGAAGCCATTCAGGAAGCAATATTGAATAATATAATGGAGAAAGGAAAATTGGCTGCTACAAAGCCACAATTCCAACAAATCCACAAAAGACCAGGCTGGCTCGGTATCACGTGTACCAATGCAGCCACAGCCGAATGGATAAAGGGCCTAGAGGCCGAACTTAAACCCTGGGATGGCGCCACGCTGAAGATCGTGTCAGAGGCAGAAATGCCTCACACAGAGATTCTTGTGGCATACATACCAGGAAGCCAAGACTACACGGATGAAAAACTCCTAGGTCTCATGGAAGCCTAAAATGAGGACCTTAATGCCTCAAGTTGGCGGATTATACGCAAAGTTGCATCCGGCCAATCTCTTAGAGGTAACTCTATCAGTTGACACTCAGTCAGCTGAAAATCTTAAAAAGCTGAACTACAGGATCGGCTATAGATTTGGGCAGATTCAGGGGCCAGATGCAGATGCTTCAACATCTGCAGCAAGCACCTGTGTAGGTACACCCCACTCTGCCCAAAGAGGGCAGCAGGGAAGCTCCGGTACACGCCCCAAAGTGCCCAATACGGGCAATAGGGGAAGTGGGCCGGGCACTGCTGCAAACGCTGAAAAACCGCTGAAAAAAGTAAACGGTAAGAAAGAACGCCCAAAATTGGAGCAGAAAGGGGCGAGAAAAGAGCCCCCAAAGTGAAGTGTATCCAAATAAACCTCCAGCACTCAAAGGCCTCGAGTGCCTTATACTGGAGGTTTATAAAGAAGCAAATCTCCATAGGGCTAATACAAGAGCCCTGGATAAATGGAGACAAAATCAAGGGACTCCCTGAAAGGACAGCTAATGTCCTTGCCGATTACAGGTATGGAAATCCAAGAGCAGCACTATTGCTCAGAAAAGATATTAACTTTGTTCCCATTCCAGAATTCAACACCAGGGACCTGGCATCCGCCGTGGTCGAACTTCCAACGGAGGGGGGCAAGAGGAGTATAGTAATAGCCTTGGCCTACTTTCCAGGAGATGAGACCAAGGTTCCACCAGAGGAAGTACAACGCCTCATAAGCTGGTGTCAAAAAGGGAACAAACACCTACTTCTGGGCTGCGATGCAAATGCGCACAATAAGATCTGGGGCAGCACGGACACTAACAACAGAGGTAAGGATTTACTTGAATATATTTTTTCTAACAATCTAGACATTATCAACAAAGGTAAAAAACCAACCTTTATAAACGCGATTCGCCAAGAGGTTCTTGACCTCACATTGGCCACTGTGTTTATAAGTCAAATTCTAAGAAATTGGAAAGTGATGGAGGAGGCATCCTTCTCAGATCACGCCTCGATTACATTCGATATAGAGAGAAAAAAAGTGGAAGTAGTGAAATGTAGGGTTCCCAAAAAGACGGACTGGGACCTCTACAAAGAGGTACTAAGGACCGAGCTAGAAGGCATCCAATACGAAGTAGCTACCACAGAGGAATTAGAAACAGCCTCTAACCACATAAGTCAGTGTATAATGAACTCTTATGAGACCAGTTGTCCACTGAAGAAAAGAACTGCCTCTCGAGACGTACCTTGGTGGAATGCAGAACTGGAGAGACTAAAGGTCACAGCCAGGAAAGCATTTAATAAGGCCAAAAGAACAGGCCTATGGGAATACTATAGAGAAGCCCTCACAAAGTACAATATAGAATTGAGGAAATCCAAAAGACAGTCATGGATGCGCTTCTGCGAGGGGATCGATAAAACGGCCCCAGCAGCGCGCATTCAGAAGGCTCTGTCTAAAGACCACTCAAATACTATTGGACTTATAAAACAGTCCAACGGTGCTTATACTGAGAACATCGGGGAAAGTTTAAATGTGTTGCTAAAAACACACTTCCCTGGATCCACGGTAATGGCGACAACAACCCAGATGCACGAAATATCCCCAACTAATGGAAATCTACATTCCAGCAGGGATAGCAGAAGGTTAGCAAGAAAAATCTTTATTTTGGAAAAAGTAAAATGGGCAATAAATAGTTTTCAGCCCTACAAAAATCACCTGGATGGGACGGAATCTTTCCGGCCCTACTCCAAAAAGGAATAGATTTGATCGCTCCATGCATAACAGCAATATTCAAAACTAGTTATGCAATGGGATATATACCCACATCATGGAGGAGGGTGAAAGTGGTATTTATACCAAAAGCGGGCAGAAGGCCTCCTGAAGAGGCTAAATCTTATCGCCCAATCAGCCTATCCTCCTTTCTCCTCAAAACGATGGAGAAAATTGTTGATAACTATATAAGAAGCGAATCCCTCAAAAGGATGCCGCTTCATAGAAATCAATTTGCCTACCAACCAGGCAAAAGTACGGTGGATGCACTTCACCACCTTGTAAGAGAGATTGAAAAATCTCTCAAAACAAAAGAAAATGCGGTCGGAATATTTATAGATATAGAGGGTGCCTTTGATAACACCTCAAATAAATCTATAAAAACAGCCGCCGTAAGACACAGCATTGAGGCACCCACG
This sequence comes from Podabrus alpinus, assembly GCA_932274525.1. Lineage (NCBI taxonomy): Eukaryota > Metazoa > Arthropoda > Insecta > Coleoptera > Cantharidae > Podabrus > Podabrus alpinus. The sequence goes on along the minus strand of OW026455.1, from coordinate 87,141,823 downwards.
ATAACTTGGATAGAATCAATGCTGGAAAGCCGAATAGTAACGGCTTCCTTAGGAGGGGAGGAAATCTCGGTGGCCGCAGCAAGGGGATGCCCACAAGGTGGGGTGCTATCTCCTCTTCTGTGGTCCATCGTGGTAGACGACCTACTGAAGAAATTAACTGACGATGGATTTTGCGTACTAGGATATGCGGACGACATTGTCATTATAATCAGGGGCAAGCATGAAGGCATAATTTCAAACCTAATGCAAACAGCCCTAAACAAAATTAAAAAAATGGTGCGAAAAGGAAGAACTTACAGTGAATCCTTCAAAAACCATTATAATTCCATTCACAAAGCGTAGAAAGATAAACCTAAAAGCTCCACAGCTACAGGGTCTATCGATACCTTTTTCCGGAGAGGTAAAATATCTGGGGGTAACCCTGGATACAAAACTCACCTGGAAGCCACACATGGATAAAATTCTTTCCAAAGCAACAGGAGCCTTTTGGGCTTGTCGCAAACTTTTTGGAAGGACCTGGGGACTAAGACCAAATATGATCTATTGGTCATATACATCAATAATTAGACCCATTGTCACATACGCATCGCTCGTGTGGTGGACAAAAACTAACGAAATCACGACACAAAGCAGGTTGCAGAAATTGCAAAGGCTAGCGTGTCTGGGTATAACAGGGGCTATGCGCACAACCCCAACCGCGGCTATGGAGGCACTCTTAGATCTGCCACCTCTTCACCTACGAGTGAAGAGGGAAGCCATACAAGCTGCCATAAAAATTACCCAAGTCAAGAAATTCAAACCAGGAGACAACCCAGGTCACCTAAAGATCCTGGACTTCTTACAGCCAGATCTGTTTGAAAAACCTTCGGATATCATTCCGAAAATCTTTGATTTTAAAACACCGTTTGAGGTCATCATTCAAGACCGAAGAACGGCTAGATGTCATAAAATACAAGTGGATACAAAATCCTCAAACTGGTACACAGATGGATCAAAAACTGAACAGGGAACAGGCATAGGCATATATGGCCCAAAATATGAAGCATCTATAGCCTTAGGAACCTATCCCACAATTATGCAAGCTAAAATACTTGCAATTGCACTATGTGCCCATGAATGCCTGCGAAGGAACATTAAGGGCAAAAAAGTCAATATAATGTCTGACAGCCAAGCTGCGATAAAGGCACTCAAAGCAAATAGCTTTGAGTCTTTGTCCACATGAGAATGCAGACAATCCCTCAAGAAACTGGCCAAGGGCAATAAAATTGCCCTCCACTGGGTGCCGGGTCATGAGGGAATTGAGGGTCATGAGATAAACTGGCTAGATCAGGCTCAAGGACTGTCCCGACTGGGCCCGAACCATTCTGTGGATTGTCCAAGACACACAGGGGGTTGGAGGTCCGGAAGTGGGAAGCAGAGAGCAAAACAACCCTATGGCATAGTACACCAGGTCAAAAACAGGCGAAGAAATTTATAGAGTATTCGACTGCAGAGGCTAGAAAGCTTCTTCTACTATCAAAGAATGAAATCAGGCTCATCACGGGGTTGCTCACCGGACATTGTCAGGTGAGATATCACCTCAAGAAAATGGGAATGGAGGACGATGACATATGCAGACTCTGTGAATTGGAAACTGAATCGGCCGAACACATTCTCTGTAGCTGTGATGCCTTAGCCCGATCCAGGCTAAAATATCTGGGACAGACGCAATTAACACGCAAAGAGGTGCAACAAAAACCTCTCAGGAGTATTCTATGTTTTGCTAGCAAAATTGAATTCCTGAATACCTAATTAGCAGGGTAATGAACAAAAGATCAATACTGGTCGCAGTTCTGAAAGGCTCTTGCGGCCAATCGACCCCTAAGTACAATACAATACAATAGGGGGTTAAAATCCTCATTTGGGGGAACGCCGGCTAGGGATTTTTATGAGACATTTTGGGGGTTTATTAGAACATTTCAATATACATCTTTGCCAAATATCAGCTTGCCCGGACCTTCTGTAAGCTCAAACCAAAATTTCGGTTTCGTTATTTGGAAGATACTATAACTTGGGCAAATTTTGATAAAAAATCTATTTTTCTGTTCATTTTCCAATGTTGGCCACAATTTCAATTAATTTATTATTAAAAGCATTTCCCGTGCCCGAAAACATTTTTTTTGGGTGGGCAGTGCCCAGTCGCCCTCCCCGTACCAGCCGCCACTGGTCAACTCTGTGCATAAGCAGCTCCTGCATTATATTTAAAAAATAATAAAAATATTTTATGTATACTTCGTTTATTGCATTGATTTATTATCTACAAATAATAAACAATGAAATAGTAAATAAAAAAGAAAAGCAATCATTTTTAGAAATTACTACTTAATAATACCTACATGGCGTTATTTCTATAGATGAATCTAAATTTTATGTTTGGGTGGACATTACTGATTAGAGTAACGAGGTTTACGCTACTTAATTTTTTATGTCCGTCAGTAAGTCATTTTACGACCAGAGTGAAGTATATTATTATCTGGCTAGCATATAAAATTGGTAAAAATAAAAATTTGCTCATCTCAAATAAGGTACCTACCTAATTTATTTCATCAGTCCAGTTTACTAAAATTCTTTCAAGCCTTGCCTCTCAACTTGAGAGTTTTATTCTGCTTTTACCTCCACAACCAAGCGTAATAAAAATTTAAATTATAAATTTCGTTTAAAAGAATTAAATTTAAATTAACCCTTATATTAAAAATCAACCATTCAAGGTGAATAAAATGGTAATGGAACTTTTAAGCAAAATATTGGGAATTCAATACATGCATTTTGTTGTAATTTTGCAATCACTGTTCCATATCTTTTAGTGAGTGCTGTTAACATTTTTTGGAAAAGCAATTCCAAATTTTACTTTCGAGTAAATGTTAAATTTTAACTATTATGAGAGCAATAAATTTTATAAGCCCTAAAGCTAAATAGTAATTGTAATTATAAAATATCAAGTTGATTGTGAAAATTAAAAAGTTTTAGTATTTAGAATGAAAATAGCTTGGACTTTAATTTTGGAGACAATCATCATTAAGAGTGGAATTTGCAAATATTTCTAATATGTCCACTCGTTCAATGTCACATTAGACCTACATTTTCCTCATAGGGGAAAAGTTAATGTTTTTAATCCTGCGGAACGACATAAATTTACGATTTAGGTACCTAAGTATAAGCCAAGGGAATTTAGATTTCCAGCTGAAAACTACTTTTAAAAAATGCAATAAAAATTGATCAGGATCATTTGACGACGTTTACGTCTTCAAAAAGAGCCTGTTTGAAAGAAATTGCCACCGTAGAAATAAAAATACTTCCTAACAAAGCGACGTTCCAGTTTCATCCAATCAAGAGAAACATTTCGTTAAACGCATAGGGCGTAACGTATGTTAAATGCCGATTCTTTTTATAGCTAACGATTTTAATCATTTATTTGCACTTTTTACTGTTGTTCTTTCGTACATCTAACAAATCGTATTCCTAATTCAAATTAAGTTCTAAATCCAATGTCTTGAATTTTGATTCGACCAATTATCCGTAGGTAATATATAAAATAATTTGAACTTATTGTGCAGATTATAGGAAGATAATTAAGTTTATATAATTAAATGTTATACGCTTTGAATATTAATACTTAATTTTGTATAACGTAATCTCCATACATACAAAGACAAATATAAACAGATATCTGTCCCGCTAATTACGTTGAGTACAGCATACACCTAACTTAATAATCACAATTAATAGTAATGTAATTATTATCCTCAATTTAATTGATTACTCTACAGTAATATATTTACATTTCAATATATAGGGTGTTTTTTAGCTGCACGAGATCTTTCAATAGGGATAACCAACGCCGTAGCAAGCTCTTCTGGCGCCTGAGGCAAATTTGAATATATCCGTCCCCCCCTTCCAAAAGATTCTTATCATTTTGAAATTTTAAACTATTATTTATTGGGTTTTGTCGAGGTTTAGCGCCCCCATTGCGATCAACCTTGCTACGGCGCGGCGCTTGCTTAGAGTAATGAAAACAAATGGATGCTTATCAGGAACTCATTTAGGCTGCCGGGACCAGGGGGTATGGAATACCCCTCAGGTAGTACACTTAATTTATTGCGAAATAAAAACTTTTACTTTTACGTCCCTCGGTATTAAAAAGAACGGTATTGGGATAGTTATGAAAAATATCACCTTCTGCCCCCCCCCCCCTCCCGGATTACAAACGAAAATTGCAAAAGATTCAACAAAAATAATAAATTTTGATGGTTCTTAATAATGGAAAGTGTGCCTGGGGGGTATTCCATACCCCCCAGACCCCCCGGTCATGCAATATCGATTTTTATCTTCTGAAGATCTTATAAAAAACAAGGTGGAACTCGCTTTAGCGGCAGTTCTTAGGCTTCTATACAGCTACCTTTCTGGTGTGGAAAGTTGTTATTATCTGGTTATTTTTGGTCGCCATATAATGTAACATCACATAATCAGATAATCTGCACTAATTAAATTTTTGCGGTTGGTATTTATCAATTACTACCTAAGTAATAATAATCAAACTTTTCCATTCCATTCGTAACTTCACTTTTCTGTAATGTCCGATCCATTTTTTGAGGTGATCCATCCTCTTCCTTCTCTTTTATTTACAACTTAACTTCAATATCTACATCAAACCACTGCTGTGGTTAAAATAAAATAATAAATAATAATTAGTGCAGATTATCTGATTATGTGATGTTACATTATATGGCGACCAAAAATAACCAGATAATAACAACTTTCCACACCAGAAAGGTAGCTGTATAGAAGCCTAAGAACTGCCGCTAAAGCGAGTTCCACCTTGTTTTGTATATTATTAGGGTCTCATATATTCTATAATCTACTAAATTCATCATCTACTAACTGCTTTCAATCAAGCAACTGTCCAATATTTCCATCACCCACAATTTAATAAATTAATGTATTAACGTATCAATGGATCAAGGTATCAATGGATCAACGTATCATTGGATCAACGTATCATTGGATCAACGGATCAACATATCAACGGAAATATCTATATAGGTCGGAACATTAATGAAATGATCATCAAATATTTTCGCTACAATTTTATCATTTCATACAATTTTCAATTATACCATCGTAATGTCAACCTTCTTAAGAGTAAAACGTCGTTTAGAAGAGGATTTGGTAGACTCTTTTCTGGTGAACACCAAGAGAAGCAAAATCGACTGCGCAGAATCCAATATCTCCACTTCACCAGCAATTTTCAATTTCTTCGGAAGTGGAAACACTTCAGACCAAGTGTTTAAGCACATCAGAAAGACGCCGATACGCAATATCAAAAGAAGATCTTTCGATGCAAGGGAAAAGGTGAAAAACGAATGGCGTGACAAATGTAAATACGGAGCCAGATCGTAAGGCTTCTTGCTATAAAATATGACGATAAATTTTATCCGTTACTTTGATATAACTTAATCCGTTGATCCGTGATCTGATAACTTAATCCGTTGATACCTTGATCGGTCAGATCATCGGATCAAGTCTACTATATAGGTTGAAAATTACAATCTTAAAGCACAGAATATTTTTGTAACCTATCTTAATATATAAATTAGATTTGAATTATGCGGACGGACGGACAGACACGGAGCCAGATCATAAGGCTTCTTGCTATACTTTGTATGGAAGCCTAAAAGTAGCGCACTGGGTACCCAGTTCTTAGACCTCTATACACAGAGTATTTCCAACACGATCTGAAACGCTCTGTATGATTTTGAATTATGCGGACAGACGGACACGGAGCCAGATCATAAGGCTTCTTGCTATACTTTGTATAGAAGCCTAATACCCATAGTATGTCAGAATCACCGTTTCCATGGTAACGTAACGCAATACCTCCCCCCCTCCCGAATATGGAGATTATTTTTATCGGTAGGAATTTTTTTTTCAATTTAAATACATTTGAATAACTGTCGCGATGATAACGTGATATTTTTACCGGTTACTCAGTCAGTTAAAGGAAAATTAAGAAGAACGCGGGGGTTGGAATCAACTTTGCTAAAATCTCCTGTCTTATTATTGGACCAAAATTGAAGAGAAGAAAATTCTCTACAAGGCAAGGTTTCAGGATTTACTTCAGATCTGAAGTAAATCCTGAAACCTTGTTTTGTTTTTTTCACCATCGATGGTGAAGTTTAAATGTACGAAATATTTATTTAGAATAAGAATTATTCAAAACCTTTTTCAATTGTTTTCTCTGGATTTTATTTTTATTTCATAAATACTTCGTATGATGTAGGCAAATTTTGTTAATCTGTTTTATTGAGAATTTTATACTCTTCAATTTTGATTTGATGATAATTTTCACTAAAAATGAAAGTAAGCGAGTTATAGACGAAAAACTACTGTAGAGAATTAAAATCCCCACTTGGGGAGAAGGCCGAAAGGGAATTTTCGGCGATGTTGCAAATAAAATCGTGGTGAAATTTTCGAATGCAATCAAATTTGAATATATCAAAGATTCTTATCATTTTGAAAATTTTAAACTATTATTTATTGGGGTTTGTCAAGGTTTACCGCCCCCATTGTGATGGCGCCTGAGGCAAAAGCCTCAGTCGCCTCACCTTGCTACGGCTCTGGGGCCTGGGGAACTTTTGAATAAAGTTTGTCAAAGTGACATTTCTTTGACATTTGTGTTCAGAAAGCTTTGCCATTTAATCATCAATAAATGAACACTTGAACAACGCTACCAAATTGTGGAAATTTATTTTTAAAGTCAGAGTTCCGTTCGCGAAACTTATAGAGCTCTTCGCTCATTTTATGGTCGACATAGTCGACCTTCTGAGCAGGTTATTGGTGCGGTGATGGATACATTTCGTACCACTTTTTCATTGCATGATGTACAACCACCAACAAGGCATAGAAATGTGCGTACCGAAAAAACTATTGCTTCTGTGAGTGAAAGTGTGCAAGAAAACCCAAACATTTCAATTCGCCATCGTGCTCAACAACTTGGGCTTTGTCCGTCCACTACATGGAAAATTTTACATCAAGATCTTGATTTACATCCTTACAAGATCCAGTTGGTTTAAGAATTGAAGCCTAATGATCATCGATTGCGTCGTATTTTCGCAGATTGGGCTCACAACCAATTGGAAGTGGATCAATTTTTTTACCGCCAAATTTTGTTCAGTGACGAGGCACACCTCTGGTTGAATGAGTACTATGTGAACAAGCAAAATTGCCGTATATGGACTGAAACCAATCCGGAACATTATCTTGAATCGCGTCCATTGTATCCGGTTGTTCGGTGTGGAATACACGCCAACGGCATCATCGGTCCATATTTCTTTCGAAATGAGGAAGGAGCTACCATTACGGTGAATGGTGTGAGATATCGACACATGCTCAATACATTTTTGTTTCCAAAAATCCAAGAGTTAAACATCGACAACTTATGGTTCCAACAGGATGGTGCTACGTGCCACACAGCCACCGAAACCATCGATTTATTGAATGGACAATTTGATGACAACATTATTTCAAGAAATGGTCCAATCAATTGCCCTCCAAGATCATGTGATTTAACGCCTCCAGATTATTTTCTTTTGGGGGTATCGTATATTAAATCCATTGTTTATGCTAACAAAGCAACAACTCTGGAATCATTGGAGGTTAATATTTAGCAAGCCATTTATGAAATAAGGCCAGAAATATTGGATAAAATGGTCAAAAATTGGACTGCTTACTATTACTGCTGCAACTCTTTTTGGCATACTTCTTACTAAAGAGTTGCAGATTGATGGAGCCAACTTCTCCCATTCCATCTTTAATTTTTGTTGCAGTTCAACTTTTGACTTTACGTTGTGTTTGGAAACTTTTTTTTATATTGCCCACAAATGCTCGATCGGGTTTTTATCAGGCGACTGTGCTGGCCAATCTAACACAGTCAACCCTTTCGACGCAAACCAACCCTTGCTGCCTGGGCCCCCGAGGCCCCCATGCAAGCCCAGATTACAACTCTTCGCCACACGTACACGACACCAGGGGTCCCAAAAAGCTAAAAAGAACAATAATTAAAAATGACTTAATTATTTCAGTTAATTAATTAAATATTAATTAATAAAATTAATTTTACCAAGAGAATAAATTAAGCTCTTAATGTTTCATTACCAGATATAAAGAAAACTGACATTATCTCAAAATTGGATTTATTGGGCCAAATGATCTTCGCCCAATCCTCATGCATCCAATCTTTACGTTCCCGAGCCCATGTTAACCTGGCTTTTTTATTTTATCCTGAAAGCCACGGTTTACGCCGGGCTTTACAACCGCGAAGACGCACTTCATTTAGCCTTCTTCCCACTGTCTGCAGTGAAATTGATGGCCCTCCGCTTGCCCCCCAAAGCGATTTTTTGCCGATAACTCGCTTATTTATGCTTGTTAAAAAAAATTATTATCAAACAATAATTGAAAGGCATAAAATCCTCTATAAAATAGAATTTATTCAAATTTTTCCATGGCACACTGGTACTGAAATAATTGACCGAAAACACGACCCACCCTTAAAATGGCACAATATTGCGATTCGTTGCAGGAAGAGAAATGTTTTCGGGCACGCAAATGATTTTAAAAATAAATTAATTAAAATTGGAGGAAAGGTTGGAAAATGAACAGAAATATAGATTTATTCAAAATTTTCCCAAGTTGTAGTATCTTCCAGGAAACGAAACCGAAATTTTGGCTTGAGCTTACAGAAGGTCCGGGCAAGCTGAAATTTGGTAAAGATGTATATTAAAGTGTCCTAATAAACCCCCAAAATGTCTCCTAAAAATTCCAAGCCGGCGTTTCCCCCAAATGAGGATTCCCCCCCCCCCCATGCGCTTTTTCGCCTATAGCTCTCGTATTTTCACTTTTACAAAAAATTATCATTAGATAAAGTTGAAGAGCATAAAATTCTCTATAATATATATTAAATTTTTCTATGATCAAAATAGATTTTTTATTCCAATACGCGATCTAAGACGTGAACTTGGAAATTTATTTACGTTAATTTGTAGGCGCTATACCGAAAATAGAAATTACTAAATTTAATGTAGAATCGTGTTGAAAATTGTTGAAACGCAAGATTTTGTCTTAAAATTTTTTGTCAACACCTTGTATTTATCACTTACACGTTAAATAATTAGTACAAATAATTCTGGTGCTGGCGCTTCCATCGCTTCCGTACGAACGCGAAAAACATTTTGACGTGTGTTAACCTCAATATAAATAAACTTTGGAATTGGTTGTAAAATTATAGTTTTGATTTGTCGTCATAAATGGTTTGTTTTATAATCACATTGTAAAATTTCAATCACGGCTGTCATGTGGTGACTAATGGCGAATGTCCTAGAAATGATCGGACAGGTTGCATGGAAGTCTTCTTTCGATGGTAAGTTGCCTCATGCTTGATCTATAATTCAGAGCGGCCGTCTTCGTTTGTAGAAAAAAATATAATTTATCCTTTTTTGTATGTTTATAAATTAATGAACAGTGTATAATTTTATTTCTTGTTTCAGTGACGTGAAGGCAAATTAAATGTTGATGATCAATGAGCGAAAAACCAACTTGAAAATGTTTTCAGAAATCACCTGTACCATCTTCCCAAGGTAACTGCTAGTTTTAATTCTAATTTTAATAAAAATTATATACATTTTCATGCGTTTGTGCAAAAAGTTGTTAAGGCACTAATTAAACAAGAAATTTTAATGGAAGACCTGATTTATAGTAGGGTAGTCCTTACTTTCTTCTTCTCACCCTTTCGATAATTGGTTTCAATGTGTTAAAAAATTACTTTTGCAAATTTTGAGCTAAATCCAGAGCACTTGCAATTTAAGAATGGTTTTAAATGGAAAAACTGACCAATATGCCAATCTAATTTGCTTACCATCATCTTTTCCGAGTAAAGTAAACACAATCAAAAATTTCTGATTTATAGCATTTTTAAAATTGAATATTTTGTATATACAAAATGCTGTAACTCCGTTCAGATATTTTTCATTGTTCTTTTTAAGTCGGTAATAGGGTAATAGATAACTTTTTCAGTTAATTAAAAAATTAATGAGTAATTAAGTAGCAAGCGACGCCAAAATACAAGGGTTCCAAGGAAAAACCGTAAGAACTATCGCAGACGCCCCTTGGTTAGTACCAAATCATGTAATCCATCGCAATCTACAAGTGCCCACAGTTGAAGAATGTATCAAATCGTTCACCTCCAGATACCAGGATCATGTTAGAGATCATCCCAACTCTCTCGCTGTGGACTTGCTTTCTTCCCACCGAACAAAGAGATTAAAGCGTCACGACCCACTGGACTTTGCTTTTGAAAAATAATGCAGACACCTGTGGTACCTACTGTAAGTCTGACATAACACTTTTCGAGTGTTGAAAATTAAATGGAGCGTGCCACTGGGCAATCTCTTTCTATGTCATTTGATTCTGTGTCACTTTTTTTACTTATAGTTTTGTTAGATAGATTGTAAAACGTTAAGATTCAAATATCATCATCTTCACGTGTTAGACTTGTTGTCCGTTACGTCACTCTTTCATTGGTCTCTTCAAATAAAAAAACTAATTAAGTAGATAAGCACTCGTTTTAGAGTAAGATGACATTTTTTTGAATTTGTTGAGACATCGAGTCAAATTAAGTATGTGGAGTGAACGTGCTTATTCCTATTTTTTTTTCTTTAAATCAGATGCTACATTTTAGGTGCTCTGTGGCGCAAACATTGAAATTTTCGGATTTGGTTTCAATGTTGCAATGGTAATATTTAAACACATTGGAACCCATTGTGGGGTTGAGAAGAATTAACATCAAAATGAGGACCACATTATTTAGCCCAGTCAAAATACGATTTGATTTGGAAATAATTAGTATAAACATAAAAGTTTGAGAATGTCATCCCTTTAGTAATAGCTTTGGTAATTGTAACAACCTATGAAAACCCACCATTCTCAATAGGGGCGCCATACCCTTAAAGGTACCATTTTCCTGTTTATCGCATGTAACTCAATTATTGAGTGATTTAGGTCAAAATTTAAAGAGAACCACTTTGTAGAAAATTACATTCTCTTTCCAGATATGTATAATAACATATATTTATAGTGTTTGCTCCATCACAATATGTATTGGAAACCGCAATTACCCTGAAAATGTATACAGATTACCTTTGATTTGTTAGATTTTTCCAACGGTCTAGGACGTTTCGCCGTCGCCGTCGCCCGTTTCGCCGTCGCCGTTTCGCCGTCGCCCATTTCGCCGTCGTTAATTAAAAAATATAAATCAAAAGTTACAATTAAAATTTTATTATAAACTTTTATAATAAAATTAATAGTTTTAGAAGAAGAACAAAATGTAACCTAACCTATGGGAATTTTTTTTGGGATTTCAAACCCACTCACAATATGAGGCTGTTTCATTTATATAGTAAAAATTTATTACCAACTTAAAATGTTGCGATAATCCAAAAAATTTCAAATGGAGTGAAATTTTTTCTCTCCGATTTGAATTTTTCTTTGAAATTCGGATAGATGGGGGTGTGATTAGTAGATATTAGTAATAAATATAATCAAAAAATGGAAAATAACTCGTGTATTGCCAAAAAAGTGAAAAAATTACATTTTTTTGCCTTCCAATTTTAGGGGTGTGCATTCGAAAAGGAGGGTAATCCATCGTCAAATCCTACCCTTACGGGGCGCCGCTGCGCTCCGCTCCGCTCTGCACCCCTCCAGGGCGGATTTGACTCTGGTTACTAGGCTAAACATACTTGAAGCGCGACAGATCAAGAAAACCGGGATAAATGCAACCGGGATGTGAGAGAACCTCGAAATAGCATTAAAAAGTATAGTTGCGGTATGGGGCAGTAAACTATTACGTTTCCAATTTTAGGGGTGTGCATTCGAAAAGGAGGGTAATCCATCGTCAAATCCTACCCTTACGGGGCGCCGCTGCGCTCCGCTCCGCTCTGCACCCCTCCAGGGCGGATTTGACTCTGGTTACTAGGCTAAACATACTTGAAGCGCGACAGATCAAGAAAACCGGGATAAATGCAACCGGGATGTGAGAGAACCTCGAAATAGCATTAAAAAGTGTAGTTGCGGTATGGGGCAGTAAACTATTACGTTTCCAATTTTAGGGGTTTTTGATTTATATTTTTTAATTAACGACGGCGAAATGGGCGACGGCGAAACGGGCGACGGCGAAACGGGCGACGGCGAAACGGGCGACGGCGAAACGGCGACGGCGAAGCGTCCCATTCCGTTTTCCAAGATCCTTACTTATGTTATAAGTTATAATTTACAATAGTATAATACTTTTGTTATCAGGTTTCGTATTAAAGCATTAATTTGAAAGTATTTTTGAATAAGAATTAATTTTCATTCCTGCATGAAAACAACCGGGCAGTACTTAGAATTTTACTATTAGTGTTTGTGTAATCCCGGGTTCAAAGTTAGTATATTATATAGTTGCCAAATTTTTAAATATAATTAATTTTATCCTTTCCTAAAAACAACTAATGCTAATAATTTTGATAATTGAATTTAATGTTCTTAATTCTGTGTTGATTGCGAAAAAGTGCTTATGTCATGTTTTTGTAAAATTGGGGTTTTGACTTATTCAGATAGAGGAAAACTTTCTCTTTCTTTTGGTATAATTGCCTAAGTCATAGCGTACATATTAAGGCAGTTATTTAATAGAATACCTTTCGCCTAAGTCGAAAGTAATCAATTTAATTGGTGTAATTTTTAGTTTTTCTCAATAATTATTTAGTTATATGCCTGTAGTAACATTACATTTAATAATAAACTTGCAAAACAAAATTATATCCCTAAAAAAGGTTCCACAGTAAACCAAATTCAATTTTGCCCATAATTTGTTTTCGCCATTATCTCAGTTTGACAAATATTGACTTAAGCACTTTTTCGCAATCAACACAGAATTCATTCAGAACTACTGCTGACATTATTCTAACTAATATTTTTGTTGCAGAATATAATTGAGGGAAATCGAATCAAGAAATACAAGTTTGGATGAGCATTATCAAAAAATATGAATAATTTGATGTCAATTGGTTTCAAATATTAACATTGTAGTTGGATAGGAAATTAAAAGGTTTCTTACATTTAATTTTTGAGGCTCCCAAACAGTAACGATTAATTATTGTTAATTTGCCCTCTGGCTCGTTTGAATTAATGTCATTGGGGGGGGAGTCTCCCTTATTCAAGATTGGCTCCCGGTTGGTTGTCGTTACTTTGGGGGTTGCCTCCTTCAGTGACTTACTTTCAACTATTTTTACAACTTCAAAACAATTTACTTCATAATTAATTAATAACGTCGCGAATTTGACAATTAAAAATTACTTGTGTCCGAAAATTCCATTACTAGGTAAGAAAATTGATATAATTTAAATTTGGCATTGTTTAACTAAGTAAGATTCATTAACCATATTATATTATTTTTCTAAATTAACTTGAATCTTAATTTTTTTTATTTATGTATTTTCCTTTAATTTTGTGTGTTTATTCAGTAACAAATAAACCCCATTAAATTTATTTTTGCGTTTTAATTTGGCAATCGAGTTTATTACCCTACGCCCCCAACTTCGATCCACGTCTACTGAGTTTTTGATTGTTTTCTCATATTGAATAAATAAATAATCTGGTGGCAGCTAAATCAACTCCGATAAACAACCGCGCGATTCCACAGTAGAGCCAGCATCGGGTTTCTTCGATAGAGCCAGGGGCGGTTTACTACAGACCATCGTCAATTGGTTATTTGATTACAGTGGTATTTTAAAATAAATTGAAAATATTATAGTGAATTTTGAATCTAAACGCATTTTTCAAAGTGAAATTTGACACTGTTATAGTGGGATTTATTATGCAAATCTTGTGCTAGTCGAACCAGCTTGGGAAATCATATTAGAAACCAGTGAAACACTGATTTTACAAAAAAAATCATTAGGTATAGTACAGGGGTCGGCAACCTTTTGAGATGGAAGAGCCAAAAGTTACAATTTACAAAATTTCCCAGTTTTTAAAGAGCCACTAACATTTTTGTAGATTTGATTTTTGATTTAAAATAAATAGCTTTAAATATGAAATAATATTTATTCATATAAAAATAGGTATACAAATGTTTCGCACAAAACATATTAAAGTATTTTAGCTAGCTCTGCTAGAATAATAAAATTAGTAATCAAATATGAGTGCCTCAATTCGCGGCATTTCTTTTAGAGCTGTCCACTTGTACAACGTGACGTGCATACTTTTCTGGACCTCCAACTCTTCTAACTTGCTCTTGAATTCTGTGAACTTGCCACTCCACAAGTGTTTGGTTTTAAAATCCAGCAATTGCATTTGAAGCGAACCAGTATCAATTCCAAATGGCTCAATGTTGATCTCATTTGTATTTGTGTTGAAAGGATTTACTATGAACGCCAGAGTACTTGCGTTTGTTTTGAATTGCTTAAATCTCTCAGCGAATCCATCCTTCATTTTGTTTATAGCCATGCTGAAGTAATTCGTGTCTATAGTTGCATTGGTTTCTTCACGATATTGAAGTAATTTACCACTCTCCATGTCTTCGACAAAAAGAAGTAATTTATTTTCGAAACAAACCACTTCTTCAAGCAAGGCAGAGGCTGGGTTTCCCTTTCCTTGCAGTTTTACATTAAGCTCATTTAGTTTCTTTGTGATATCCACCATGAAGTTGAATTTTTGCAGCCATTTGTCTTCTTTCAATTCGGGATGGACAATGCCTTTTTCATTGAAAAATGTTTTTGTTTCACTCAAGCAAGAAGCAAAACGTTTCAATACGTTACCCCTGAAAAGCCATTGCACTTTATTGTGCAGAAGTAGGTCAGAATACTGGCTTTCTATTTCTTGAAGAAATTCCTTAAACTGGCGATGGTAGAGTGCTTTTGCCAAAATGCTGTTAATGATATTAATTAGCAAGTTCATGACCTCAACTATTTCGGCCGGAAATGTTTGGGCACAAAGCGCCTCTTGATGAATTATGCAGTGAAACATTAAAATTTCGTGGTTTATTTTTTGCCGAAGAATTGTTGTTACCCCTTTATGTATTCCTGTCATACTTCTGGCTCCATCAGTTGCTATGGAAACGATTTTATTTATATCGATTGCATAGTCTTCCAGGCATTTTTGCACAGCATTGCTATATCTTCTCCACGAGTTTGCCCTGAGAGCGGCAGCAATCCTAGCAGTCTGGTATAGTAGGTTTTGAAAATAGACGAATACCTTTGAACTCTTACACACAATTATTTCTCTGCGTAACACACCTGGTTACATTATAAATTTTCACAAACCTAAACAATTTTTAATTCGGCGGGATTTAGTCTCCTTCTCTAAACTGATTTTTTATTTTTCCTTCAGCGCAACTTTCAACACAATGGAAGAAAAACCGCGTTGGGCTTTATTAAATACGACCTTCAATAATAAAATTGAGGTGATTAAGGATCGAATGAACGTCGGTCGAAGTACTTCCGCCGATATAATTTGTACAGTAATGTAGCATCGAGGGATCATGTATACATCAGTGTTGACGAAGACGGTGACTTATTCGTACACGATAATGGGGTACGTTGTTTTCTGTGTAAAATGACCTCGGTAATCAATGCCTCGGTGCGATACTTTCGCGCTTAATTTTTTCTTATAAACTAGCCACTTGAAAATCGGCCTGTCTGCCGATTTTCGTGGCTAGCTCTGCGAGGCGCGCGGCCGGTGGCCTCACTGTCGGCCTCCCGATTGTTTATGGGCTTACCGACCGGTTTTTGGAACTTTTAAGGATTCCATGGTCAAGTGTTGGTTTGCATGTGAGATCTCGGGTTTCTTTGGTCCGGATTTGGCGTCTCAATGGTGAAGCGAACCCGAGTCGGCCTTCGGCCTCCCGATTGCTTTTAATAATAAGGGTCGGCCTTCGGCCTCCCACTTGTTATTCCTGTTACGGGTCGGCCTTCGGCCTACGATTTACTTTCGAATATTGCGGATCCGACATCCCATTGCATATCCGCGGTACAAATTAAAAATTCGATTTGGCGACAAATTTCGGCCTTAAAAATAATTTTCAAGGTCACGTGTCTTGGAACAATTTAAAGCCAACGACGGTGTCTATCGAGAACTTTAATTTGGGAAATTTTGTAAAATTTCTCAAATTTGCCTTAAGGGCCGTAACTGCGCCCTCAAAAGAGATTTCAAGGTCAAAATGAAGGTGCATTTAATAACTGCGCAAGGGCAATAAGATGTCGCACATTTCAAGTTCTCCCAGATCCGGGGTAAGAGTCGGAAGGACACGTAAGCGTCACCGCGCTATCGCACGAAAAACATCCAAAGACCTAATCTGGGTCGCCTAAGAAATCTGCACACGATTACGCATTATCGTCGTTTGACCTTGTGGACTTAAAACAAAAAAGCGACAACTTACTTAGTTACCTGTCGAATACTTTATCTACGACCTACGTATTGCTTTGCGGAACCGCGAATCCAAATTTGAGGCCGTCGCGATGCGACCCAAAAATCGAAATTTTAATCTCCACCAAAAAGGTCGAGGTGTGTAATCGAAATTTTTCAAAATTTGCATTTCCGCAATTTGCCGGCTTATCGGACGTCCGACGAAAAAAAGTGTTGATTTCGAAATGGCGTAATTTTCCAAAATAATTTCCAAAGGTAAGTGCCTTCAAAACCGAATAGCAAATTTTTTTTTGTATATAAAATTTTAACGTCGGAATCGGATTTGGCAAGCAATTTTAATAATTTTTGATGCAAAACTTGTTGGGACATTATCCTTCCTCGATCAAAAAAAATCACTTCAAAGTTGTCGGCGTACATGCGGGACTATGGTTTGTTTGGTCCGGCCTTGGCTTCTCGACAACTATGAAACGAATAGCTTTATATATGTTTAATAGAGGTAAAATTTCCTGTAATTTTTAGAGCCTCAATGGAACTTACGTAAATTGTGAGGCGATCGAATGTAATAAATTACATAAATTAAAAACGCTAGATGAACTTGGTTTTGGTATCCATAGTAAATCGGACGTCCAGCATGGACAAAATAGTGTAGGTATTTAAAATTATTGACAGTCAGGCAAACGATGAAGCATCAGAACCGCTGACTTCGGCACCTAAACCTCACGCAGGGTACACCAACGAGGATTCCGTTATACCGGTCATAGTCATCTCCGATAGTGACGAAAGCGACGATGAAGCAGGGCCTTGCTCGCAGTTAAACGAACGCTGGCAAAATGAACCCGAAATGGGCGACGGCGGAGAGCCAAAACTGACTGAAAGTGAATATTACGCCAACGATGATTCCAGTAAGTAAAAATTAATGAAGTACCTATCGCGTTATCATTTTCATGTTATTCTATTAGGCTTCTATACAAAGTATAACAAGAAGCCTTATGATCTAGCTCCGTGTCCGTCTGTCTGTCCGTCTGTCTGTCTGTCTGTCCGCATAATTCAAAAACATACAGAGCGTTTCAAATCGTGTTGGAAATACTCTGTGTGTATAGAGGTCTAAGAACTGGGTAGCCAGTGCGCTACTTTTAGGCTTCTATACAAGGTATAGAAAGAAGCCTTATGGTCTGGCTTCGTGTCCGTCCGCATGTTTCAGAGCCAATCATAACGTTGATCAACTGATACGTTGTTATATTGTAAATACTTCGTCTATATAGTATTGCGTTAATCTGTTAATCCGTTGTTTCGGATGTTCGAATGTTCGAAAGAAATTTACTAAGTTAAAGATATTTTCAAAGAGGTCTCCCTATATAAACTACTTGTTAGGCTTCTATACAAAGTATAACAAGAACCCTTATGATCTGGCTCCGCGTCTGTTTGTTTATTTATTTAATGTTGTTCTCATCTCTTATTATAAAAGGCCAAGTCCTTCCTTCCTTCTGTCTGTCCCACGGAAATACCCGAAGCAAACCGAACCGAACGCATAACGGATAATTTCATAACCAATCGGATAAACGTATCATCGTATCATCGGATCAACGTATCAACGTATTTAAATTTCCTATATAGGTGAAAAATCTCTTATTATAAAAGGCCAAGTCCTTCCTTCCTTCCTTCCTTCTGTCTGTCCCACGGAAATACCCGAAGCAAACCGAACCGAACGCATAACGGATAATTTCATAACCAATCGGATGAACGTATCATCGTATCAACGTATCATCGGATCAACGTATCATCGGATCAACGTATCGCATGGGACCGAGCGTCAGCAGCTTGCCGCGCTTGAGTTTCTTCTAAAGTTTCACGTTGTTGACGTATCGCATGGGACCGAGCGTCAGCAGCTTGCCGCGCTTGAGTTTGTTCCAAAGTTTCACGTTGTCGACGTATCGCATGAGACCGAGCGTTAGCTTGTCGCTGTGATCGAAGCTGTTCTTCTGTGTTATTAGCTCTTGTACGTGCTTTTCTCTCACGATTCAATCGTCGTCGCTTTGCAGCAGGATTTTCAAAATTTTCATTATCCATTACGGAAGTTCACATAATGCTTTTTTGGAAATAGACTTACCTATATAGACAAAATGATACGATGATACGTTGATCCGATGATACGTTGATACGATGATACGTTGATACGATGATACGTTGATCCGATGATACGATGATACGTTGATACGATGATACGATGATACGTTGATACGATGATACGTTGATCCGATGATACGTTGATCCGATGATACGTTGTGCGTTCGGTTCGGTTCGGTTTGCTTCGGGTATTTCCGTGGGACGGACAGAAAGAAAGAAAGAAAGAAAGACTTGGCCTTTTATAATAAGAGATACTTCGTCTATATAGTATTGCGTTAATCTGTTAATCCGGTGTTTCGATTCGCTAATGCAATTTACAAATACGCAAATGTTCGAAAGAAATTTACTAAGTTAAAGATATTTTCAAAGAGGTCTCCCTATATAAACTACTTGTTAGGCTTCTATACAAAGTATAGCAAGAACCCTTATGATCTGGCTCCGCGTCTGTCCGTCTGTCTGTCCGCATAATTCAGATCTAATCAGAACCTTCGAAATTGTGATTGTGACCGCAAAAATTTAATTAGTGCAGATTATCTGATATTACATTATAATAATATGGCGACCAAAAATAACAACTTTTTTTTCAATGCAGACCAAATATAAGTTATATTTTATTTACATAATTTTTCACCTATATAGGAAATTTAAATACGTTGATACGTTGATACGATGATACGTTGATACGATGATACGTTGATACGTTGATACGTTGATACGTTGATACGTTGATACGATGATACGTTGATACGTTGATCCGGTTTTATTGTAACCACAGCAGTGGCTTGATGTGATTGGTGAAGTTAAGTTGTAAATAAAAGAGAAAGATTAGGATTGATCGACCTTAAGAAATGGATCGTACATTACAGAGAAGTAAAGTTCCGGATGGAATGGAAAAGTTTGCTTATTATTGATTATATAGTAAATGATAAATACCAACCGCAAAAATATATTTAGTGCAGATTATCTATTTTCAATGCACACCAAATATAAGTTATATTTTATTTTCATAATTTTTCACCTATATAGGAAATTTAAATACGTTGATACGTTGATCTGTTGATAAGTTGATCTGTTGATAAGTTGATCTGTTGATACTGCTGTGTACTTTTTATCATAAATTGTACACCTCGGGTTTTGTCTTGGTCGCCACTTTCAAATGAAAGAAAATTTTATAAATTAGTAAATAATTAAGTTTCCGAGGGTCCAACTTTACAAAAAAAATTCACCACCTCGTCCCATTCGTACTAGCTCAGTCACGAGTCTCCTCAGAGTATGGTAGGTTCAGACTCAATTAGGGGATGAAACTTCTTTGGTTGAAACAAACTCGTTGTAAATGCTTAAAATTGCTGATAGAATAATAAATGAAATATTCTGTTTTGATCGAAGAGATAAACGTGATTCACCTTTGTTATGATTGATTTCAAAAATTAGAATGCCTCACTTTTAGGCTTCTATACAAAGTATACCAAGAAGCCTTATGATCTGGCTCGGTGTCTGTCCGTCTGTCAGTCTGTCCGTCCGTCCGCATAATTCAAAATCATACAGAGCTTTCAAATCGTGTTGGAAATACTCTGTGTGTATAGAGGTCTAAGAACTGGGTAGCCAGTGCGCTACTTTTAGGCTTCTATACAAGGTATATTTATGATTAGGGCCAATTTATTTGTCAAATCGTCTTGACGTTTCTTCGGCGAATCGCCCATGAAAGCTGCGGGTCTCGCGGAAGGAGGAACAACCGGTAAAACCGTCACGATCATCCACTCGGGTCGTGAGTATTTCGGATCCATTCCCAGGGCGCTGCAATCTGCGTCGCTAATTTGTCTAAAGATATGCAGCACTTCTTCCGCCAACAAATACTTTTTTTCTTGTGGAACCTTTCCGTCGGATTCCTTCCATTCGGCCGTCAAATCGAGACCCGATTTTCTAATTACAGGTTGATGATTTCCACATCCACCATCCGCGTGACATATTGTTTGTTCTTTGCACAAACCGTACACTAGTTCTAGGCGTTTCTTGGAATCGTCTGCAGTTATCTTCTGAGCGTGTTCGAAGTGGTTTTGTTTTTTTGGGTTCACCAACAATTTACTGCAATTAAAGCAGACGCAGCGTAAAACTTTCATGACATCTTTAATCATGCCAACGTGAAAGATCGGTTTGGCCAATTCGATGTGACCAAAGTGACCGGGGCAAGTGTCCCGGTCGCCTTCGCATGTTTGACATGGTAAAGTGCTGTCAAACGCTCCCATCCTCGGATCCATCAGGCCGCCCACTTTTGGAAGACTTCCTTCCATAATTTCTACATGATTTATACCTTCTGGGACGACAGACATGCTACGAATATCTTCCAGACTAAAAATGCCAAATTGCACATTCTTTACAGTTTTGAAAGCAGATTTGTTTTCGATTAATGCCATTGTTAATAATTTACTTTTACTTAACGCGCGAAAAATTAGCCAAACTGTTACATCTACTATACTCATAGGGCGATGTCCTATATAGGCAAATTGATCTGATGATACGTTGATCCGTTGATACGATGATACGATGGTTCGTTGATACGATGATCCGTTGATACGATGATCCGTTGATATGATGATCCGTTGATACGATGATCCGTTGATACGATGATACGATGATCCGTTGATACGATGATCCGTTGATACGATGATCCGTTGATACGATTATACCATGATACGATTGTCCGTTGATCCAATTATTCTTTGATACGTGGCTTACTGGTCTAACTGCCGCAGGGATTAACGGCCAGAATAAAGTGAAGATAAGCTATTGTTCCAAGGATATGATTTACTAGGATATTGGATATCAGGGGACGTGTTAAAGAAAGACTACGTTTTGAATCGACTAGTTGCGACCCTCTATCGGGGTCATTTTCAAGACTGTAATAAAGAAAAATGTACATAAACAAGCGAAAACAAGGTGGAACTCGCTTTAGCGGCAGTTCTTAGGCTTCTATACAGCTACCTTTCTGGTGTGGAAAGTTGTTATTATCTGGTTATTTTTGGTCGCCATATAATGTAACATCACATAATCAGATAATCTGCTCTAATTATTTATTATTTTATTTTAACCACAGCAGTGGCTTGATGTGGATAGTGAAGTTAAGTTGTAAATAAAAGAGAAGGAAGAGGATGGATCCACCTCAAAAAATGGACCGGAAATTACGCGAATTTCGAAAGCGAAAGCAAATTGCCAATATGACGTCAGAACAAATTATTCAACATCGCGAAAGAAATCAAATTGCCAACATGACGTCAGAACAAATTGAACAAAATCGCAAACGAAAGCAAATTTCCAACATGACCCCTTCGAAAATATTACATCGTTCACGTAGTCATGCAATTCGCCGACAAAATCCACGAAGTAAAAACGCAGCTGTTCTTGAAGTAGGTAACGTTGTAGAACCAAATGTCGACGTTCATAACGGTAGTTTTACACTACCAGAAAAGTACACTACCACAACTACCAGAAAAGTAGTTGTATTTTATTTTACTTTGATGTGAAAAAATAATTTTTTAATGATGTGGTTAGTGAAGTTAAGTTGTAAATAAAAGAGAAAGGAGAGGATTGGTCCACCGCAAAAAAAGGACCAAACATTACAGAGAAGTAAAGTTTCGAATAGAATGGAAAAGTTTGATTGTTATTACTTATATAGTAAATGATAATTACCAACCGCAAAAAATTTAATTGGGCAGATTATCTGATTATGTGATGTTACATTATATGGCGATCAAAACTAACCAGATAATAACAACTTTCCACACCAGAAAGGTAGCTGTATAGAAGCCTAAGAACTGCCGCTAAAGCGAGTTCCACCTTGTCATTTAAGGTGTCTGCTCTTCAATCCTCGTGATAGATCCTGACATAGAAGGTACATTTTCATTTTACCATTTCTTTTCATTTTCTGATATTATATTTTGTTTCAGGTTAAGAGCGCGCTGCGGAAAGAGAGAGAGGGAAGCAATAGATATGATGTTGAAAGAATAAGCCTTTAATCTTTTGTAGAAATTTAAAAAACTAAACGTCGTATCAATGTAATTCTTTTTTTATATTAATAAGAAAAGACTATTGAAGGCAATAACCAATTTTGAGCGTTTTAAATTAAAAGTAAATAAGTTAATTTAATTTATGAAAAAGGACAATTTTGAATTTTTATGACAACCGATCTTAATGAAACTTCGTTGTTGCCTTCTGCAGATCATTATAAGGACAAAACCTGATTTTGAAGCGATTTCATCATCAATTATAGAAAACTTATACAAAACTTGTAAATCAAAAAGTGCCCTTAGTGGAGTTTTAAACTATATAAAATCAACTTAATGCACAAAGGGTTCAAGGGTTCCCTTAGATATGGCGCAAATAATTTTATTAAATTTTTTAAATTTCTACAAAAGATTAGAGGCTTCTTTCAACATCATATCTACTGCTTCCCTCTCTCTCTTTCCGCAGCGCGCTCTTAAGGTTGGCCTAGATCGGCAAATGATATTTGCTGTATTTCAATGTTTAAGGTTAATAAAATAGGTTACTTGTAATTTTTTTAAATATGATTTTGTTTTACTTGTTATTTTGTATTGTTAAATTTGTTTTGCTAATAGAATTAGTGTCACACGTTTGGGCTTCACCATTGTTCGGCGTGAAGAGTTCCCTTGCTTTACATTCATTTGATCTCATCGCTTAACTCTGAATGAATGGTTAAAAGTCTGACATTCTACTGATAAACCTTTGTAGGTATACAAAAATAATAAAGAAAGTAGAAATTATATTTTCAAGATTTATTGAAACTAAACAGGTCCAAAATTTTACCCTCAGATAGTTTGCTGTTTTCAGTATAAGTGCAGGTTAGTAACGTTGAATATAGAAAGAAATATTTAGTAATTTCTATAGTGATTTTTTTGGAGAAAATGAGAAAAATTAAGATTACAAATTAGAATAAACTGATAACGTATAAATTTTTGTATATAAATAAAATAACTTTCATTCACTAGATATCTTTTATCCCTTTGTAATTTTTAAAATGCCATTTTAATATTGTGCTACAATTTCTATCATTGAAATAAAAAATTGATAATGGATCACAATGTAATTGTTTTTGATTCTGATCTATGAAAATTATTGAAGCTATTCGTCAACACGAAGATGATATTAGAACAAAATTAATAAATAAAATAGTAAAATGATATTTTATTTATAATATTTTAAATCACAGTATTGACTTTATTACCCAGTATAATTCGTTAACCGCATATCACTGGTATAAGTACAGATAACTGTAGGGGAGACCGAGGTAAGTTGCAAAAAAATTCAAATTTTTTGAAAGCAAATCTAAGATCTTTAATTAATTTTTAATTGTGACAAAATAAAAGTAACTCTTAAGGAACATAACTACGTAAGAAAAATAATAATTATATTAATATTTAAAGTAATAACAATTATCAAAAATCATTTTATTTTCCTAATATTTTGGAGTTTTGTAATAAATTAAAATGAGTCTTTTTTCTCCAAATTCTTTTATTACATTACGAGACGCGTTTCGAGAATCTATAGCATTCTCATCATCGGTCGTTATTAAAGGTTGTACAAAATAGAAAAATTAGTCAACGTAAAACATCAACAAATAACATTTTTACTTACACAAACGTAAGAGTTGTCAAATTTTATACATCAAATTAATAAGTCGGTCAGTGCCCATGGTCAGTACCTATATCAAATAAAAATTAAAATAAAAGACAATTGTTATCAACTGGTGCTTAGCAACAGACTGCTTATCAGCACCAGCATAACACAATTGGCAATATAAAACATTCGTCGAAGTTACTTTGGATATAAACATTGTGCGGGGAACAATTTTTTCGCTTTGGAAATTGAAATTTCTTCTAGATTATTCAGAACCGTCCTTCCCCTAGCTGTCTTAAAGATCCGAAATCCAGTTTCCATTATAAAATCGTGTCCTGTATGCAGAAGATGGTTAAAAGATCATTATAAAAAAATGTACTAATAAATTAAATTATACAGAACAAAATTAATGTAAGCAAACGCTAATAAATCAATAAAAATTCTATAAAGTTAAAAAAATTATGACTTGAGAAACAGGTACATTTTTCCTTTTACTGTTTGCTTTATTGGATTAACCTTTTTCAAAATACCAGTCATAGTATTTATAAGTTGTTCTCGTTTCACTTCATCTGACTTCTTAATCTTGAATTTTGAAATTAATTCGGTTGGAGTAATCGGCTTCCTCATCAGGTATTTCCTCACAGCTTCCTCTGTGATTCCAATTTCACTGTAATAAACATAATTATATAAGTAAATGTAAGATTGTAGTAAGAAAATAGCTTACCTAGCAGATAAATAATTTGGCATAGGATCCAACTTTGATCCTTTTGATTAACTTTGCTAGATGGTCCAGCAAGTGCATCACTAACAAGTTTCCGTTTATTATCAGTAGGTGTTACTGATCTTGAACTGCCGGCACTAAAGTAAATAAATTAAAACAAACTTATATTGAAAGAAATATCAATATATCAAATAATTATTTACCTATTACAAAGTGTAGAGGTCGTCCATAAATTACGTCACGCAATTTTTAACCCCCCCCCCTCATCGCACAGTGGGGCAAGAGAGCTAAAACGTGCTATTAAATGAAAAAATTAAATGCAATTTAGAGATTCCTGTCCATAATGTATGAATACACCACTAACCCACGCACACTAGAACACTACTAAATTTTCGGTGGGCCCTCCGTGACCCGGATTAGCGCGATTTTTGTCTAGCGGAAGCATTTTTAAGAATTGAAATATTTAGTTTGAAACTTTGAAATTGAAGTATATTGTGACATTTTAGTAATTCTAAACTTGTATTAAAGAGCATGTAATTTATAAAAGTACGCTACGGAACGGTATTGTTGAAATCTGAAGTTTAATTAGTTTTTGGGCTTTTTGATTATGTTTTAAAGCATATTGAACTTTGATTTTTTTTCCCTAATGGGTATTAAGTATAAGAAAACAGTCGCGTTTAAACATTGTACAAAATTTTACAAATCTCTTCGCTATATACAATTTTGTTTATTTTCGGAAGCAATTCATACAGGGTGGTCCAAAAAAATTTAAAGGATAATCCAGGTGTTTAAGAAGACAATCCCTTTGAATAGCACTATATAATAATTTATTATAAGAAACGAGTATATTTTTGCAAAGGTTTATTATTAATTAGTTATTTATTATATTATATACGAGAAATGTTGATCAAGAACAGAGAACTGGTTGATATCATGATTATGATAACAGTGAAGATGATGAGGATTATGATGATAACATATTCGGAGATTTTGTAGATTAATTTCATTTTCGGTAAGCGTTAAGAAAAAAATTAAATACGATCATTCATAAGGAATGGTGTCCATAAAGAAAAGAAAGTAGGGCAGATTTTAATTGGATAAACTATGGAGGATATTATCTTTTATACTACTAAATAAAATTACTCACTTCCCGACCACCTGGATAGTTGCACGTTGGAACAGAGGTAGGTAGGTTCTGTATTCGGAATGCCAAGAAAATTCCCAAAGCTCTAACTTCATCCCAAAAAAAAGGTTATTCGCGTTTTTCTATTACCCTGTATGCGAATTATAACGTAAAAAAAGCACCAATTTTTTATGTTAATATGCATATATTTATCGAAAAAATTGAACATACCAAGTATGCACAATACATCACATAGATAATTATCACATTACATAATAATGGTAGTGTAATCTCAGATTTAATAAAGGAATACAGAAGCTAAATTGATGCTTAGTCATATAATCTCTTAAACCCGCTACTCACGATCCGATTTCTAGGTCCAACTTGCGACCCGACGAGTTTGGAGGTTGTCTCCACACGTTCCAACCGTGTTGGGTGCTCTATCCCGTGGGCCAGAGCGCATCGAGGAGTGTTGTTCCCTATGCATAATATACCATCTGACTTAGCTCGGAATACCGAATTCGAACAAAAATTAAAACTATAAAAACGTTATCTTCTGACATGATAATAATTTTATCGGCAAAAGTATTCTATTAAAATAAAATTAATAATTACATTGAAAACCAATTAACAACTTGTAGGTAATTATAAATACAAAAATTCATTTAAGAAATTTAACTGGACAATTTAAAATATTTAAAAATTTTCTTCGAAATAGGTACGTTTTTTAAGTCATTTTGGGAAGACGTACTAAAAATTATCACCAAATTACTTGAAAAAATGGTTTTTATAGCTAGTTTTAGAAAAACTGTTATGTTCTAAATATTATGTAAACAAAACATGTTACAATTTAAATTAAAAATTTTCTTCATTTATTTTAAAAATAAATACCACAAGTTTCGAATTGAAAATATTTTTCGAAAGACCCTTTCAGGCCATTTTTTTGTGAGAAGTACAAAAATTACCACGTAATTCCTAATTCATTTTTCCAATTCAACATTTTTTTAAGTGATTGATTTATTTATTTATTTTTATTTATAATCGAATCCTCTTTTACCCTAAAGTGTAGAGGCTAAGTGATTGATAAATAAAATTATTTAAAATATAGATTTTGGTCAGAACATTACCTTAAGTTTTCATTATAATTATGCATTATAATTTTAATATTTCGTGTGATATTTTAAAGGTATTTAATAAAAAAATTAATACGTTTTTATATAGTAGATAACAAGTCGGCAGGTTGGTGGTTCTGAACCTTCCTACATGATCCGACAAGAAATGGCATAAAAAACAGTTTTTATCAAGTTTAGCTCGCCTTATATCTACGATCTGACAACGCTCCAATCTCGTCGGATGCCAACGCTGTCGGATGGCTACATCGGTGACTACACGATCCGACAAGAAATGTTGCGAAATTTGTAGGACGATAAGCCTCCACATGGTCCAACTTGAGACCCGACCGACGAGATTGGATTTTAAGTACCAACCAGATTGGATCATGTGTAGACCCTGTTACAGTGGAGCTTCAAAAAAAAATAAATTTTACATCTGAGTGGTATTATTATATTAAAATATTTTGGTTTAGTCATAATTATGCAGAACTTGATAACAAAAAATGGTAGTCCAAATTTGTTTTCACAGTATACCTCAATAATTTTTATTACTTCATTAATTTGCAATTAAATTGCTCCTCTCCCTCCCTCGTATGATTAACTATGAAGTTCTATTTAACCCTTTCACCGGTTTACCCACAAATTTGTGAGTAAAAAATGAAGAAAATATTTTCAGAAACCCACAAATTTGTGGGTAAAAAATTAAGAAAATATTTTCAGAAACCCACAAATTTGTGGGTAAAAAATGAAGAAAATATTTTCAGAAACCCACAAATTTGTGGGTAAAAAATTAAGAAAATATTTTCAGAAGCCCACAAATTTGTGAGTAAAAAACGAATAAAATATTTTCAGAAACCCACAAATTTGTGAGTAAAAAATGAAGAAAAATATTTTCAGAAACCCACAAATTTGTGGGTAAAAAATGAAGAAAATATTTTCAGAAACCCACATATTTGTGGGTAAAAAATTAAGAAAATATTTTCAGAAACCCACAAATTTGTGGGTAAAAAATTAAGAAAATATTTTCAGAAACCCACAAATTTGTGGGTAAAAAATTAAGAAAAATATTTTCAGAAACCCACAAATTTGTGGGTAAAAAATGAAGAAAATATTTTCAGAAACCCACAAATTTGTGGGTAAAAAATTAAGAAAATATTTTCAGAAACCCACAAATTTGTGAGTAAAAAATGAAGAAAATATTTTCAGAAACCCACAAATTTGTGAGTAAAAAATGAAGAAAAATATTTTCAGAAACCCACAAATTTGTGGGTAAAAAATGAAGAAAATATTTTCAGAAACCCACAAATGTGTGTGTAAAAAATGAAGAAAATATTTTCAGAAACCCACAAATTTGTGGGTAGAAAATTAAGAAAATATTTTCAGAAACCCACAAATTTGTGGGTAAAAAATTAAGAAAATATTTTCAGAAACCCACAAATTTGTGGGTAGAAAATTAAGAAAATATTTTCAGAACCCCCACAAAATTGTGGGTAAAAAATGAAGAAAGAAATGCAAAAAATTTGTCAATAACAATCATATAAATTTTTATATATAAGATATAATTTTCTTCGAAGAATATCACAATGGTCCTCGTAATTAAAGATTTATCAATTTATTTTCCCTTTTACAAATTTTTAAATAATGATTTTTTTTATTATTAAAATTTCGAAATCATACATTTATTTTCCTTGATTCTAAATAAATCCATAAACTTACCAAAATTTAAGAATAAAATAACCCCTTGACCCAACATTTTGAATGCCTTTAAGCTTAAATAGTTTGGACCCCCAAATATTGGTAAAATCGGTGAAAGGGTTAAGGTTAAAACTAAAATGGTAATTATTGTAAGTAGGAATTTAATTGACCCCATATCAAAACATACTCTTATAAATAACACAAACCATAAAATAGTAAAACTAACACTTAAAAATAAAGAAAAATATTGCACTATTAATGCAGAAGCAGAAATTATTTTTTAAATTTAATACAAGGAATTGTGATATATAAAATTATTTGACTCATGCAGGGTGGAGATACTTGAGAGCAGTCCAGGGAATGGGCAGAGAAAGAAATTTAGATGTAAAAAGCGAATTGAAGCTAGAATCGGTACAGGAATATGTTGAGAAACGATAGCTAAGATGGTGGGGACACTTGCAAAGAACGAGTGGGCATCGACTGTCCAAAAGAATATGGAAAGCGAGAGAGGGGTACAGAAAAAGTGGTGGATCGCCGATGATCTGGGATGGAATCACCACTACAATAAGTTGTGTGACAAATAAAAGAAAGTCAATGCAGTGGTCACATTTTGTAAATAGTTCATTGTAAATAATACCCATGACCTGCCGATAATAAGGGTTGAATTGATTATTATGATATCGATGAGTGACAAAGCTACAGAAAACTTGAATGTAAGAGAACAGGTAATAAAAAATCATGGCAGAATCTAAACATCGACCAGGATATTGTCGTTGTTCTGGCAGAAGTCACGAAGTTCAATTTGTGACGTTTTAACTTTCTTACTTCGTTGGGCTTCAAATTAGTTGTTCTGTAAATTGGCAAAACTGAGCTCCGTTATATTTCTAAGTTTATGAAATTACAGTGTGTACGTTTCACTAATTCGTTTATGTCATTTCAGTAGACAGGCAGAATTCACTAAATAGTGTAGTTTTTGTATTTCTGTAGTTTTGAACTTGGTGACTTCTGCCAGAACAACGACGATATGAGAAAATTGGAAAGCAACAACACAAAATTACAATAAGTTCCCATTTAAATATTTCAAGATCGACAATTAATTTGCACTATAGTTGAGAATTGAAGGAACGAGTAGGAAGTTTCCATCAAACCTATTACATTTTAACTACATTTGAAGCACAATCTAAATCACAAACGCTCTTCTTCACATTACTAGCAATTCGTGAAAAGGTGTAAAACTTGCCGGAGAAAATCATGGCAGACAACAAATGCGGAATTCCATCAGTTACGACAGCTATTGAAAATGCTGCTTACTACAGATGTAGAAATCGCTAAAATTTTCAAACTTAATAGTAAATTGGACGTAAGGTAATTTAAAAACTTGAATTAACCGGTAATTAAAATGTTAATCTAATGGCGTTTTCTACTCGACATTTGAGTGCGCACTGAGTGCACATTTTACTGCACTTTTTTCATGTAGCGTTTTTCACTCGCGTTTTTAGTACACGCCCATTTTGCACCGACACGGTGTTTCGTTTTCTACTGGGCTATAAAATTGCACTCAGTTCAATTGCAGTGCAAAATTTCTGCCCCGGCTCGTGGGGTCAGTGCAACAGTTCCAGTGCAAAGGCGTGGCCTACGGTGTTGATAAACAACATAAAAATTTGTGGTTATGTTAATAATTTTAGAGAATGTAATCATCGAAATAGGGTAAAACTTTAAGTTTTACCTTACCTTTTAATTGAATATAAGTGTAGTGATCGGGCGCTTCTATGTCTACCATTTTATTATTTATTAAAAATTGAACGACGAGTCTCGTATCTTCCATCATAATTATTTACACTGATGGATATCAAATAATAAATTAAAATATAAACAAATAACCGAAATAAACAAAAACTCCGGAGTTTTTAAATATACAGAGCAAAATAATGCACTGAAAACGAAGTTTATGTTTCACTGGCGGTGCAATTTTATGCACGGTAATCAAAACTAATGGCGTTTTCTACTCGCTAATGTGCAGTGCGCACTGGATAAGTGCTCATACGTCATTGCACTTCTTTCCGTGCATAAAATTGCACCGCCAGTGAAACATAAACTTCGTTTTCAGTGCATTATTTTGCTCTGTATATTTAAAAACTCCGGAGTTTTTGTTTATTTCGGTTATTTGTTTATATTTTAATTTATTATTTGATATCCATCAGTGTAAATAATTATGATGGAAGATACGAGACTCGTCGTTCAATTTTTAATAAATAATAAAATGGTAGACATGGAAGCGCCCGATCACTACACTTATATTCAATTAAAAGGTAAGGTAAAACTTAAAGTTTTACCTTATTTCGATGATTACATTCACTAAAATTATTAACATAACCACAAATTTTTATGTTGTTTATCAACACCGTAGGCCACGCCTTTGCACTGAAACTGTTGCACTGACCCTACGAGCCGGGGCAGAAATTTTGCACTGCAATTGAACTGAGTGCAATTTTATAGCCCAGTAGAAAACGAAACACCGTGTCGGTGCAAAATGGGCGTGTACTAAAAACGCGAGTGAAAAACGCTACATGAAAAAAGTGCAGTAAAATGTGCACTCAGTGCGCACTCAAATGTCGAGTAGAAAACGCCATAAAGAAGTGCAATGACGTATGAGCACTTATCCAGTGCGCACTGCACATTAGCGAGTAGAAAACGCCATAAAGGACACGTCCAAAGATTCCAGCTCATTCAAATAAAGTCCTTGTATACAAACTTGAGGACCTAACCCAGAATTTAACTAACGAATCAGTGTCACCACGGATCACACTAAAATTTAATGATAACCTCAAACTGTTAATTAAGTTGCATTACGTTAATTATTGTTCTCGACGTTTAACACTAACAAATAATGAATTTGAATACAATCAACACGACCACAAACATCTTCAAACTAACAAGAAATTAAATATGTACAGTGTGTTACAAAATTAGTACGACACAATCTGGTAAAAATGAAAAAGCAATAATACGATTTTTTTCCTTCACCGTACATGACGTAATTTATGAATGACGCCGTTATTTATTTTATACCCGTTGAATTCATTTTTTATCATTTGCAATAATCAATAATAAAATTAAAAACAAAAGTAGTTATTAGCCAATCCAAGCAAACCTTGCAATTCAAGTTGACATTAATTTGTATAACGACAATCATTCTCTCTTGATAAATCGTGCATTTTCTAGTATAATTGAATAACCCATCATGCATTTAAAATTGTAGGTAGTTGAATTCTTTTTATAATTTATTTACACAAAGTTTTATTTCAGAATATCCATAGCATTGAGACGAGTCAATGTGGACGATCCCAGCATTTGGGAAGGTATGTTGGATTATAGAGGCGACGACCACATATACGATTGCGACATTCCCAAGGATTACCTAGAGCAAACCGATGTACAACAAACGCTCCAATTCACATGCAATACTGCTTTAAGTAACATCCGCATGAAACAAGTGAGTTTGATATAAATTTTATTTGCAGTTTTACTTATTAATTATTCTCATTTTTAGACCATTCTCTATATGAGCAAAAATATTCGTACATGGAACTTTGGATTTGGGGCCTGCAAAGCAAATGCGGTAAATTGTTGGAAGAACGACTTAATTGGTCCCCCGGCTACTAATTATACAATCATGCCACCATTATGGTACAAATTTTTGTGTTTGAATATTAAAATTTTGTAACAAATTTAATTTTTCAGTGATAACGTAATGATGACGTTGGAATTTTTTGAAGGCGATGTACATATCCGTACAGCAAACCTAAGAATAAACTTCGTCTAGATTCTGAATTATGTTTTCATTGTAAATTATCAATAAAAAAGAATACATCAATAAGATATATTAAAATAGTGTTAAGATAGGTACATTAAGTTTTGTTATTTGTTTAAATATTGGAATATTTAACAGAAATAAATAATTCATTATTTTTACAAAATGTAATAAAATTAATAATAACAGTATACTAACGTAATTAACAATAATTTTGTACAGGTTACAAGAAGATTTATCATTACATTAAAAATAATAAATCTTTTTATTATTTATAGTGGCTCTATTTCACAATGGGTGCCGCAGTATAAGCTTATATAGAAATATTGTTAAAAATTAAACAAATTTTATTTTAAAAAACCGGGGGATGAAGGTCATGGCCTGATAGTTAAATGTAGGGCTCCCCGGTTCGACTCCGGGTACAATCTAAAAATTTCTCAACCGTCTTCCGTGCTTTAGGAGGGCACGTAAAGCCGTTGGTTCCCCTGTGTTAATAATTTGCCATCATAACAATAAAAAACAGAGTGCAGCCACATCGACAGGTAAGAAGGTAAGGTATTGGGAAAGAAGAGGTCCTGGACCAATATTAACCCTTTCACCGATTTAACCAAAATTTGGGGGTCCAAAATATTTATGCTTATAGGCATTCAAAATGTTGGGTCACGGGGTTATTTTATTCTTAAATTTTGGTAAGTTTATGGATTAATTCTACATGTCAAGCATTTGGGTTTTTGAATATTAATCTCCATACAATCTAAAACAATTCTGACATTTTTAAAATTTTCAAAACATCGAGGCATTCTGTTTCGAATTTCAGTTCTCGTAGGCCAACGAATCATACCTTTTAAAGTTTCAGCCAAAGCAATTACAGTTTCAACAAATATATAGGTACTTACATGTTATTGAAACAACTTTAAAAAGAATTTTTAAAACACTAAAAGATAAATTCTGTTTTAATTTACCTAGTCATCAAAACTCTCTCCTTCATGCTAAGTTTGTGCTTCCTCTTGTCCTTTAAAACTACACTTACTTCATTACTTAAAAAATCTAAAAACTGAAATGATGAAATGCCAGCAAACGTGTTTAACGATTTCTCATCACTACGGGGTTCGCAAGAAAATAAAAAAAAAAACCTGAATTCTTTAAACATTTTTTCACTTAATTTAATTTATAACTCGAAATCCGTTGATTCTAGACGTAACGGGTTATAACCTAATTTGTAGACTAGCGAACGATCTTTAAAAAAGTTCTAATCCATTAACCTTAAGAAATCAATAATATCGGAGCTATGGCCGTTTGAAATCAGAAATTCAAAAAATTGCTTTAAAGGGAGGTACCCCCCAAGGGCTTGGACTTGGGCAAAAATTTTATTTGAAAATTTGTCTTAGAAAAGAGTCCTTTATCACCACCTCAAAGGTTCTCCACGGTCACGGGGACACCCTGTATGTAGGATTTGTTAAATTAAAATTTTGTAATAAAAATAAATTTACCATTATAAATGTACAGAAGTTGAATAGTAAGTCAAAAATTATTTTATTATTAATTTCGATATTTACACAATTATGAATATTTCAGTAAATACTCAAAACTAAAAATCTAATAATGAAATAAAACGTGAATTTGCAAATTCTATGTGGATTGTAATGTAAAAACTAAAAAAAATATTTACAACATTTTCATAGAAAATTATTAATTTAACTTGTTAAAAGTGAGACATTAATTTCTTTAACCATTTTAACACGATGTAACATTTTTTCTAATGCATTTCTTGGTAAAGGCATAGTCGAGTACCACACAGGACTGTCTGCGACACACGATCGTTCCGGTAGGTGATAAAACACATCATCATATTTTGTCTTGACACTTTCCGGACTAGAACAATAAATTAGTACTTTGTAAATATATAAACAATTTATTTACTCACCATTTTGAAAGATAAAACTCGTACAATTTAACTGGACAACGTAGTGGGTTCTCTTCATTTTCTTGTTGTTCATACACTTTCTTTTTTCGAGTAGCAGCATCCAAACTGAGGTTAATTTGAGCTAAATCAAAAATATACAAATTAAACTTACTATCATATAAGGAAAATAAAGCACTTACTGGCCGTTTGTGGTGGATAAAATCGGAGAAAGTTTGTGATGCCACCAGGCTGGTATGGATTTCTCTTCCAATGTTTCATTATGTGAGAGAAAGATAACTGCATATGTTCATCAACGCTCTGAAAATTCGTAAATTAAAGTTTGCAAAAGCTGTTTTTACTTTCCACATACGCATACGCATAAACGTATGTGTTAATCTAAAATCGAAATTTTGGTATTAAATGATTTGTTGTGATACCCTGATGTCCTTTTCGGCGGTCTAGGTCAATTGGGCGCGGCCGATTGGGACGCGGAGACAACCGGGCGCAAAGACTATTGGGCGCAAATACAATTGGGCGCAAATACAATTGGGCGCGAGGAAAAATTTATCCATTACGTATTAATTATTATAACTGATCACCCAAACATTTGGAAATTAATTTCTAGCTTAAAAATCATTCAACATGGGAGAGATGTTTTTTATGAGCAATTACTTGCCGGCAACAATCCACCTATTAAGAAAAGGAAATACTTGGAGGCTGATGCGCGCATCAGAAATCTAGTAGAGGATTACGCCAATAGAAATATAATAGACTTCTTGCGGGGCATTTCCCATAATTATGAAATGAATCCGTGATTAGTTAGGTACTTTATTAATAGACATTTTTATTTTATTTGTAATTATTGTTAGAAGGAATAAACATTTTAAAAACTTTTTCTTTAAATTTTTAATTATAATGTTTTTTATTGCCTAAATAAACATTTCTAGATTTAGTTAATAATTTACAAAATTGTTATAATAGCTTCGTTCCAACAACGATTATTTCCAGTAATATTACTACAACGCAAGCGCATTCATGAAATGTCGTTCCCACAGACTAGAACTACTAGGACGGAAATGAAATCTATGTTGAATTTGATAAACAAATATCAACAAAGAATGAAAAGTTTTACAACCAGTAAGTTTTTGAAATAAATTAAAACATAAAAATGTTTTTAAGGAGGCGTATCTGGTTGGTTAGAAACAGCTTATTAGCTGAATACGAAACCGTTGCAAAAACAAACGAAGCGTTTAGCGACTTAGCGTTTAGCGATTAAGAGCGCGCTGCGGAAAGAGAGAGAGGGAAGCAGTAGATATGATGTTGAAAGAAGCCTCTAATCTTTTGTAGATTTAAAAAATTTAAAAAAATTATTTGCGCCATATCTAAGGGAACCCTTGAACCCTTTGTGCATTAAGTTGATTTTATATAGTTTAAAACTCCACTAAGGGCACTTTTGATTTACAAGTTTTGTACAAGTTTTCTATAATTGAAGATGAAATCGCTTCAAAATCAGGTTTTGTCCTTATAATGATTTGCAGAAGGCAATAACGAAGTTTCATTAAGATCGGTTGTCATAAAAATTCAAAATTGTCCTTTTTCATAAATTAAATTAACCTATTTACTTTTAATTTAAAGCGCTCAAAATTGGTTATTGCCTTCAATAGT
Organism: Podabrus alpinus; assembly: GCA_932274525.1. Classification (NCBI taxonomy): domain Eukaryota; kingdom Metazoa; phylum Arthropoda; class Insecta; order Coleoptera; family Cantharidae; genus Podabrus; species Podabrus alpinus. Next base: position 87,105,553 of record OW026455.1, on the reverse strand, counting down.
CTTTTCTTATTAATATAAAAAAAGAATTACATTGATACGACGTTTAGTTTTTTAAATTTGTACAAAAGATTAGAGGCTTCTTTCAACATCATTCCCTCTCTCTCTTTCCGCAGCGCGCTCTTAATACTAGGACGGAATTCTAGATTAGGGGCCGTTCATGTATTACGTAAGACGTTTAGGGGGAGGGGGGTAGCTAACATCTTATTTTTTCTTACTAGGGGGTAGGGGGGTCAAGACAATTTCTTACGTAATATTAGTGTGCCATGGAAAAATATGAAAAAACACTATTTTATAGAGAATTTTATGCTCTTCAATTATGGTCTGATCATAATTTTTCATACAAACATAAATAAACGAGTTATCGGCAAAAAATCGCGTTGGGGGAGCTAAAACCCCCGATTGTGAGGGACGCCGGCGTGGGATTTTATGGGACTACTGGGGGATTCATTAGAACACTCCAATGTACATTTCTGCCAAAATTCAGCTTGCCCGGATTTTTTGCAAGCTAAAAACCTTCCTTGCTTGGACTATAAGTAAATAATTAAAATAAAAGTGCCACGCGCAGTCCAAAATATTTGCCTAAATACATTTGAAGAAACGAAACGAAAATTAAAAGAATGCATTAAAGTTTTTGATACCGTTTTATATGGTTTCCATATGGTTATGCAATATTCACGTAGCCAATTTTTTAAACTTACCGTTAAATTAAAATGTTTGGTATTGAAAAACATCAGCGTGGTCAATAAAACGTGAGGAGTATGAGCACCCAATTGTTTACTTTCCCATAAATGCTCTTCTTCCACCCTCATGACGATGAAATCTAAAAACAAAATGTTACTGCCGCATGAAACATTTCCTAAGCAAACTTACCAGAATCATTGTAAAGCACAGAAAATTTTCGAACGACCTCATCTAAGCAATCTGTGAACTTCTCATAGTATGTGTCACAAAATATGTTGTCAATGCGACCATTTTCAAACAGATATTGCTGAATTCCTATTAAAAAATATAAAAATTAAAATCTATAAAATTAGCATTTAGTATTGGTTTGGAATTCGCGTTAAACAGTAGCATAAATAAATATAAAATGGTTTATATTAGTAATTTTATAAAATGTGATTAAATTTAAAGATGGATGAAATAGTGACTTTATTCTATGAATAGTGTTATTTGTTGTTGGTGAATACGGGCATTAGTTAGTTAAAATCAGGTTTCAGTACTTTGCAATAGAGATCTAGGAGGTCTAAGCAGCTAAGCTAGGAATAAAAGGGATAAAAATAAAAATGGAGATCAGGAGATACTTATCATCTCAAAAACTTACCTAAACACAAATAGTACATCGCATCTGGTGCATATTCTTCTCCATTAGGTTTTCGTACTTCTTTGACAAACAAACACAAAGAATAATTCAATTCGTCAGCTGTAAGTTGCAAAATTTCAGGTTTAAAAAGCTTAACTCTTCTAGTAGACTTTTCCAATTCTGCATTCTTTGTCGTGGCCCACTGCTTCCAAGCATTAACGCCAAAAGTGTACTGCAAGACATTAAATTAATACTACAAATATTGCTACAAAAAAGAAAAAAAAAGTTACTTTTAAGCGCATGTTTGCATCAGTCTTTTCCACAGGTTCTGAAGGTTGCGGTGCTTGAGGAGGTGCCATCAATGGTATATCCATCCGCCTTGAAGAACGGCGGCCGCGTTTACTGACAGGTCCTCCATGCCTAGGTGGACAACCAGGACGTTTTCGATCTCTAGTAGCAGGTTGACGTTCCATTAAATGATGCATTGGTTGCGGGTCATCAACAGCTTCTTCGGTGTTTCCAGTTTCCCCAGTTTGTGATGCAGTGATTGTATTAGCGGTTAAAGCTCCTTCTAAATCAACTGCCGGTTCTTCCAATTCTGTGGCCATTTTTAACGCCATTTGAAGCATATCCTCCCCAAATGTGTTACTCGGTTCAATTGGTTCTGGGTTATATGGAACCTCTTCAGGTGGAGCTAAAAGAAAACCAAATTAAATATTAACTAACTCCGAGAATTTTTGAAACTCAGTTTCAAACTGTAAACTTACCGGGAGTATCTTCTTCCTCACTTTCGGAATCTGTATTGTCTTCCTTCTTATCTCCAGCTACCATTTCAGCCATCATTAGTAATTCAGCTTCAAAGGGATCCGTTGGTATTTTATCTTGAATTTTTTTAATTTCTTTCATTATACCAGTTGCCGAGTTTCTCGTGGTGGGAATAAATATTGGAACTGGAATTGGTAATGCAAATGGAAATGGTATTGGAAATGGAAGAGAATACATGCAAGAAGGTGTTGGAACGTAAATTGGTACTGGAATTGGGATTATTGCAGTTTTGTCTTTAACATCGTCGGTTTGTATTTCTTTATCTTCCATTACAGGTTTTGCATTAATGCCTTTGCTTGATTGACGAACTTTACACATGGTTCCCATATTTTTCTGAGTCGGCATGGGTGCAGACTTGATTATAATCTGTTGTTTTATTTGAGTTTTCATTGACTGATATGAGTTCATAGAAGAATCTTTATTTTTTGCTCCTCTAGTAATTCTGTTTGAAGTTGCACCATTTGTCATAGCTAGAGAATAAACACTGCTTATGACAGGCATCGTTGGCATGTCGGAATTGGGTGAGGGCTCATTTTGAGAAGTTCGTTTTGATTTTCTTGGTTTTCCTACGGGTACTGGAATTGTTGGATCTTCTGAGCTAAGTGACTTTGGGAAATGATTTTGGAAGGTAACCGCACAACTGCGTGAACAAAAATTTCGAATAGTCGCGTCCGACATGGTTAGATGATACGTCGGTTCTGCATTTTGGCAACACTTATCGCAACTTATTCTAGGAAAAAAAATTAATGAAAATCAAAAGTTAAAACTAGCAAAAAAAACTTACCTTGCATTAACTGAAACTTGGTGAAGATTATAGCAATTCAGAGAACATAAAAGGACACCTGTGGGACCTTGTAACTTTTTGATCATGTCAAAATTGTATTTTTTAACTTTGCACCAACTACATGGTACAATTTTTCGTTGGACAATAATATAAATATTTTGGCAAGTGTTGGAGCAAAAACTATGCTGTGCATTGTCATAAAATATAGAATTTTCCTCTAAAACTTTATTGTCGAAGTATTTCCGACACATGTCACATTTCCCTGGTACAATATTGTTGACAAATTTGAATGCAACAAAACAAGGTTCACCACAAAAAAAGTTTATCTTATTATTTAATTCAAATTCGATACTAACTGGATTTTTCTTGTTGCAAACTGAACAATTTTCAGCGGATCTATTGGCGATGGGAGTCCTATTATTACTTGTACGATCATATCGTTCCATACAAATTTTAGTACAGAAGTCCTGAAATTGTCCCTTATCACCAACTGGTGCTAAAAATCCATCTCCGCCTCCAGACATATCTTTTTGACAATATGAACAAGCCTTCAGACCCTTTTTGTACTCTTCCAAACAAATACTGCTACAGAATTGACGAATATCATAACCAAATCGTACAGAATATTTGCCAAGACAATTAGTTTTAACTTCACCGTTACAATTAGCGCAGTTTGAACCAATCTTTTTTTGGTACCTCGATAAACAAGTTTCGTTACAAAATTCCATTATTTCCCATGACAAATTCATCCCATCGTTCATTACTTGTTTGCAACAGTTAGCACATTGACGAACATATTTAATTTGAGCGATCATGTTACCGCTATTCGTGCCTAAATTTTTCACTCGTACTTCACTTTCCCCAACGTAGTGGAGTTTCTCAGAATACAACTCTTTAACAGTTTTAAAACAACTTTCATCGCAAACGTAACGAGAGTTTCCGCCATTATTCCCGGCTATGGAATATTTACATTTCCGCAACTAAAAATAATTTAATTAATTTTTTTCAAATAATAATAGATTAATTCTTACCAAACTACACTGCATACAAGTGAAATCGCTTTCGTCGGTATTTAAAGTAGCCATATATTTTGTAACCAAAAAATCACTGACTTTTTCAGTTTCAGCAGATGCCTCGGGCGTAGGTTGTTTCAAACTACTCTCACTGTTTTCTGTCGGTTCCGTCCTCAAGGGCATAATAGAAGCAGCATCCTTTCCTTCTTGCGAGATTACGCGTTCGGTATCAGGAATTATACACAACTCTTCACTGGCCCCTTGTTCTTCATCACCAACTGGATCGTTATCGTCATTTTCGTCTTTCATTGCAATATTTTCAAAATCGTCAGATCCAATAGGATCTTCTTGAGGTTGATTGTTGTCAGTACTTGTGGTTTTATTTTCATCCCTTTCACTACGTTCGTTAACTTGCACAAAAATATGATTTTCAGTTTCCATAGCTTCGTCAGAACTGGATGGTTTTTCACTCGCGCCATCTTTAATTTGTTCTTGATTTTCTTCAACTTCATCAGAAGTGTTTTGGTCGACCGATTGAACTACCGAACTTGAAGGTAAATTTTTTGAGTTGGAGTCCTTAAGCTTTTCTTTGCCAAGCTCTGAACGTGTGTTTTCTTCTTGCCCTCCTTTTATTTTCTCCTCATCGACTACGCTTTCACCTTCCTTTGGTTTTTCCTTCACATTAGAACTTTTGCTCAAATCTTCATTTTCTCCATCGACTTCCATGGCAACTTCGTCTGGTATTTCTTTGGATACAGGAGATTTTAACAAATTTTTATTCGTTTTTGTTGCATCTTGCATGGATTCTTGATTTTGAGAATTCTCTAAATCTGTCACGGAATTTTGTTGAGGACTACACACCGTACTATCTGCATGAGAAAATTCTTCTAAATTGCTGGAATTCTCCAATATGGAATTTAAATCAATATCTGGATTTAGCAAAACTTCTGAAGAATCAGTCATATTTATTTCCGTTTGTGATCCAGAAGTTGTGCTACTTAGCATATCTGTCAATCCAAACAGATCCGGATCTGATTGGGAACTCTTTGAGCTCTCAATAACGGATTTACTCTCAGTTTCCATCATTTGAGTTTCAAGTATTTTTAAAGACTCCATGTTAATTAATTATCGCGTTAATTTGTTTTGTATGTGTATTTTCAACTTGTTTAAGTTTATTTCATAAGACCTAAAAAAATAAAATTTTGTAATTTGGGTGGATCTACAAAGTTAAAAATAAATAAAGAAATAATGCTCAGTTAAGCTCTGGTTATGCAAGGTACCCAGCCAACTTGAGCTTTAAAATTCCCTGACTTTTCCAGGATCGTATAAGAAAAATTCCAGTCATTATAAAAAAAAATAACCCACCCCCGCTCATCATTATTTATTCCTACATATTGCTGTGTAATCTCTATCGAAATTTGCACACCCCGGGTTTGTGTTGAGCGCCAACTTTCTGAATGAAAGTAAATTTATAAAATTGAAAAATGAAATTTCCAGGGGTGCAATTTCTCAAGAAATTCACGATCCTTGTCCCTTTTATAGCTCAAACTATTAATTATTCTAGTCGGTCACCCATCTGAGTGCTTTCCCAAACTAGCATTGCTTTGCATGCTAACATCGCACGTCTTACTTTAGCAACCATCAAACCAAATGTTTTGATCCATTTTTATGTATTGTTTTTAAATTTTGAATATCGAAATTTTTGAATAAATTCTTAAAATTTTTACTTTAGCCTTTCCAACCCTTAATACTGCCTAAAAATGCTCCTAAATATTGCCAAAAGTTACACAATTTTTGTCAAAAAAGAAAATAGATTTTTGTTGTTTTCAACCCCTAATTTTGCCAATACACCCCTTAATTTTGCTCAATGCCCCACGCAATTGGCGCGCCAAAAAAGATGCTGTGTAATCTCTATCGAAATTTGCACACCCCGGGTTTGTGTTGAGCGCCAGCTTTTTTGAATAAAAGCAAATTTATAAAAATTGAAAAATGAAATTTCCAGGGGTGCAATTTCTCAAGAAATTCACGATCCTTGTCCCTCTTATATAGCTCAAACTATAATTATTCTAGTCGGTCACCCATCTGAGTGCTTTCCCAAACTAGTGTTGCTTGCATGCCACAATCGCACGTCTTACTTAGCAACCATTAGACCAAATTTTTGGTTATGTTCTCTGTGATAACACTTCACAGCAAATTTACCATTTTTGACTTAAATAACCTTTTTTTTACTAAATTTTGAAGTGGCAATAACCTTCATGAATCTATTTTACAGCTTTATTTATCATTTATCAATGCTTAAAGATCTTTGTATGCTCATAATATAGAGAAATTGCGAAATTGGTTTATCTTTCTTATCTGTAAAGTTTTAATGAGGTCAAATTTTGTGTGAAATTTTTATATGAGTTAGAAATTCAATAATTTGCACTGGCCTGGTAGCTTGAGACACAGCAATATGTTCATATATCAATAATATTTAATTATAAAACATACATAAATACATATTTACAGACAAACAATAAAAAACTATACAGTAAGACCCCGCTTAACGCTGCTCCGCTTAGCGCTGTTTTATTTGAATAGGGTATTCCCCGAAAATCGCCCACCAAACCGTAACGCGGAAGAGTAGTATGCCGATCGCCGCTGATAAGCGCGTTTTTGGAAATGCGGAAGAATCTGAATGATCTCAAACGTAAATGATGACTTAGAATCTCTTTGATTTTTTCTATTTTTCGCATTGAGTGTTTGTTACTTGACGCACTTTTAAAGGTTGGTTTAAAATTAATAATACCGGGTGTATGTTTATTTATGTTTCTATATTTGTTGTATTGTTATAAAAAAACATCATATTTACTAAACTTAATTGACAAAATACATATTCATTATTAAAAATTTTCCCCTAACCCCAAGATTTACATGGTGACATAACCTCGTTTAACGCATTTTCCTATAACGCTCTACTTTGCCGGAACGTATCCCCCGCGTTAAACGGGGCATTGCTGTATTTTTAATTTCTTTTTATTACCCATTGGCATTATTCTGATTTTTTTAATTCTTGAGAAAAATATCAAATTAAAACTTACCGCATCAATATCACACTTTACATTAAGAAGATCACGCTACTGGAAGTGGCTGGTATATATACCTTTTTTTGCCACCACAATAATACCAACAAAAAAAATTTTACATAAAAATTTAAAAAAATAAATATTTTTTTGAAACTATGCTTCTTATCGCACGGGCAGTTAACTGAAAAAAATCGTTCGTCACACCAAATTGTTAACGCAAATGTGTAACGCAATTTCGTCACACAAATTTCGACCATCGCTTTCAAATTTCGAACTTCCCTTCAAACACCATAACTCCGGAACCGAGAGGGCTAGGACCCTGGGAATAGTGGCTATGGATAGGGGGCGGAGGTGGCAACCTCCCCCCGACCCCACGCCGCCCCCGCCGCCTCCAACCGGTTTTTAGGGAAAATAGTTTTTTGACAAAACTAAAACATTAAAACAAACACCCCCCTTTTCGTGGGTCGGCAAAAAACGTCAAAATAATTTCAAAATTTTTATTTTTCAAAAATTTTGAAGCTAGTTTTAGTTTTTTGACAAAACTAACATTAAAAAATCCCCCCCATTCTCCCTTTTCGTGGGTCGGCAAAAAACATCGAAAAAATTTTCCCGTATTCTTATAAGCAAGTTGGAGACCGAGGGCCGACCCGTATTCTTAAATGTCAGTGGGAGGCCGAAGGCCGACCCGACCCGTGTTCTCTAAAGCAAGTGGGAGGCCGAAGGCCAACCCGTATTCTTAAATGCCAGTGGGAGGCCGAAGGCCGACCCGACCCGTGTTCTCTAAAGCAAGTGGGATGCCGAAGGTCGACCAGTGTTCCTGAAAGGCAAGTGGGAGGCCGACCCGTAGTTTTATAAGGAAGTTGGAGGCCGAAGGCCGACGCGACCCGACCCGTGTTCTCAAAAGCAAGTGGGAGCAAGCATAACTCCGGAACCGAGAAGGCTAGGACCCTGGGAATGGTGGCTATGGATGGGGGGCGGAGGTGGCAACCGACCCCGACCCCACGCCGCCCCCGCCGCCTCAAACTCCGCCTCCAACCGGTTTTTAGGGAAAATAGTTTTTTGACAAAACTAAAAAAATTAAAAAATTTCCCCCCCCTTTTCGTGGGTCGGCAAAAAACGTCGAAAAAATTTTAAAAATTTTTTACAAAAAGGCCGAAGGCCGAACAACCACTGGCAATCACGGACTAGCAGTCAAAACAGCTGAAGGCATATAAATATAATCTATTATGGTCCGCCCTGTGAGGCCGAAGGCCGAACAAATATGGCCTTCACGGATTTATTATGGTCCGCCCTGTGAAGCCGAAGGCCGAACAACTATGGCCTTCACGGATCTATTATGGTCCGCTCTGTAAGGCCGAAGGCCGAACAACTATGGCTTTCACGGATTTATTATGGTCCGCCCTGTGAAGTCGAAGACTGAACAACTCGTCAGCGTAGAATTGCTTTGTTCTATATCCATTTTTGTAAAATTTGAGTTAGCATTTTAGTTGGACAAATAAGAATTTCCTTGTTGTATATCCACATTAAAATAGCTAATAATAAAATCCCAAGTATGATTTTCCAACGTGTGTTTTGTTCTATATCCACGTTATGCAAAATTTGTATGTTCTATATCCAAACTGTAGTGTTAATGGCGTTACATATTGCAGTTTATGGTACGAAAATATTGCTGGAAGAGCTGGAAATAACATTGCTAGTGCTCTGATTAAAATATTAAAAGAAATTGTAAAAGACAATATTCCCATAAAAAAGTTAATTTTATGGTCGGATTCGTGTGTAGTACCACAAAATAAAAATTCCATAACATCTTTGGCTTTGCTAGATTTCCTAAATTCAGATGAAAGTAAAAGTGTTCAACAAATTGAACAAAAGTTTGCTGAAGCTGGGCACAGCAATTTACAAGAAATAGATGCTGTCCACATTTCTATTGAACGAAATATTCGAGATTTAGAAATATACAGTCCGTTAAACTTAAAGTGATGCAATTAAATAACACCAGCGATTTTTGGAATTACCAATCAATGGTTAATTATTTTAACTTTTCAAGTATTCCTTACACACAATTAAAACATATCGTTTATAAAAAAAACAGAATTGCTAAAAATAAATTACAACTATACATTCGATAAAGCTACCATACAAGTAGTATGCTTAGTGAAAAATCGATATGTCAGAAAGAATAAGGAACCGCAAATAAAATCACTTCCAAAAATTAGCCTATTACGAAACACAATTAAAATAAGTGCAGATAAAATCAAAGATATACAATCCATGTTACCATGCATGCCTGATATTGATAAAATATTTTATAATACCATGATTGCAAACAATAAATAAACAGGTATAGTTTATATAGGGTCTTTCAATAAGAGCGCTCGATCTTTATAATTGAATAAAAAAAGTTGTATGTGTGATATGGCGGATATCTTTATTTCGGATTGAAGTATATTCAATGCCATTATGTTTTAAAAATAATATCGTTCAAATGACCTCCGCGACTTCGTTTGCAAGTGTCGATCCGGGAGACCCAATTTTGGATGACTTTTCGACATAAATCGGGCTGGATAGCAGCAATGGCTTGAATGACGTTGTTCTCCAGGTCGAGAATTGTTGCTGGTTTATTGGCATAGGCCAGTGACTTAACGTGGCCCCAAAGAAAAAGTCTAAGGGCGTTAAATCGCACGATCTCGCAAGCCAATTAATGTCACCTTTTTTCGAAATAACGCGACCTGGAAACTTTTCCTTCAATAACTCCACCGTTTCACCCGCTGTGTGACACGTAGCGCCGTCTTGCTGGAACCACATGTTCTGTAAGTCCATATCAGCCAATTCGGGCCAAAAAAAATTAGTTATCATTTCTCGATACCTGACGCCGTGAAAAACTGAGAGGTTTCGGTCATCACGCACACTTTCAGCAACACCAGCAATATTCTCTTCCGACCGAACGTTCCGGCGACGCACAGGCACTGCTCGATTAGCAACTGAGCCGGTTTCCTCGAATTTCGCAATAAGTCGTTGAATTGAGCTCTCGGCAGGACGCCCATGTCAACCGAAAATTCCACGTAGCTCGCGGAACGTTTGGCGGACAGAGCACGAATTTTTATAATAAATTTTCACGATTTCGACGCGTTGTTGAAGCGTGTAGTTTTCCATGATCAAATGGCAGCTATGGCAGAACACAAACGTCACAGAATGACAGCGCTGTCATATCAAACATAACCACAATCGGCTGTGAAAGTTCAGGCGTGGCTATTGAAAGACCCTATAGTATAGTTTAAGTTTGTTAGCTACTCGATTAGTTTTGTTTATTTAGAATAAATTTTTGTTAATATTAAAAAAATGTTCACATTAAAAACGTTTTATTTCTTTTCTAATAAATTTATTGACATCCAGTAGAATGTGAGAAAAAATATTGTTACCCCTCATAATTATCCCTATATTTTGTTTTATATCCAGATAAATTAAACTAAAAAACACAAAATTTCAAATTTTGTTCTATATCCAAATGTAATTAATTAATATAACAGTAACATAATTACTCAACAAAGTTGCCTTTGAGGTAAAATAGACTTATGCTATATATTAAAGATAATCTATATCTTAAATTTTAAAAATCTTGTTATCATTTCGAAATTTTAATATTTTAATTTCATTTTGATTTATCTCGAAATACACTTATTGGATGTAGAACAAAGCAATTCTACGCTGACGAACTATGGCCTTCACGGATCTATTATGGTCCTCCCCCTGTGAGGCCGAAGGCCGAACAACTATGGCCTTCACGGATCTATTATGGTACTCCCCCTGTGAGGCCAAAGGCCGAACAACTATGGCCTTCACGGATCTATTATGGTTCGCCCTGTGAGGCCGAACAACTATGGCCTTCAAGGATCTATTATGGTTTGCTCTGTGCGTATTCTTTTCATTTTAACTTAGTCGAACATACTGAGCCTAATGTATTTCCCCACCTCATATTCTATTGTGCGTAAGAAGCATAGCTTCTGTGGACGGTCCGACGACCGCTCTCATTTTTTTGAATGAAAATATTTTTCTTGCTTGTAATAAATTAAGTTATAAAGTCTGTTGCATATTTTTCCAGACAAATATTCAAAATTCCCTGATAATTCGAGATTTTTCCAGTTTTCCCGGACTCAAAATAATTACCTGACTTTTTTCAGGTTTTTCCAGGTCGCTGGGTACCATGTTATGTCAATTGATGATATGATAACTACTTAATCAATGATACTAGTTTATATAGCTCTTTGGAAAATAATGAATATTATACCTATAGGCCAGCCGACAACGCATTCAAAAAGGGCTATTGAGGAAATAAATGGGGGCAAGCTGGAATAAATTTTATTCTTTTTATTAGGACCTTTAAAAAGATATACTAATTTTGCACCATCTAGCGACCCCGGGTTTCGCCACCACAAAGGAAAAACCACTCGAAAAATGATATTTTTACAAATATTCATCAATATCTCGGTTTTAGTACACTTGAAAGCAAAATATTAAGTTATTAAAAATAGAGTACACTAAATTGTCTAGAGAAAATGTCTTCCAATTTTTTCTAATTAATAGAACGGTTACGGAGTTATAGAAATCAAAACGGAAACAAAGCTATACTTAAAATTATCAAATAAAAATATTTTGAGGAAAAATGGCTGTAACTCCGTAGCCGTTCGATTAACTAGAAAAAATTCAGATCATAGACGGCGCTGTATTACGTCAGTAAGCTAAAATTTGACACTGATTGCTATTTCACGTTGTGGTCACGTGGCATTGTTTGAGCAATTGCAATTTTCTGCAGTAAAGCCCCCCATACACGTGCGAACAATTTGCGCAAATTCGGTGTTTGTACAAACACCTGTTTGTAGACTACGTGCCAAAGCTCAAAACTTATACAATGCGCGAAGGAGGAGTAAAGAGGGCGAAATACATACATATGAAATGCTACGTAAAAATTAGCTTGACGCGAAAATTTAAAAAATGTAAATAAGGCTAAAATAGCCTTAAAGAAGGCTGATTGTTATTTATATTATGAACTAATACTAATACCATTAATAATAAAACGCGAAATTTGTGTAAAACTGTCAAAACGAAAGCAAACATTCAACGAATGTTTTCTAGTTGGGCTGTTTAGCATTTGGACGCGTTTTCGTTATTGCGCCGACGAATGTATAAGTTTTGACCTTTGGCAGGAGCTCTACATACGCTAGCACATACACGTAGCAACCTATTGCGCAAACATCACTTCGTTTTGTGGTGTTGTTCGTTGAATATGTCAGATACGGACGATTGCTGTGCCGCCATTATTCTGGCCCTAGTGGCTGAGAAACGAATAGTTAAAAGAAAAAGAAAGCAAAGAGTGTGGGTCAAGAGTTGGCTCCAGAAGAGGAACGAATTCAGTCGTGACCGCCTGGTCACTGAGCTCAAAATAACGTCAGCTGCAGACTACAAAAACTACCTTCGAATGGACGCAGCTTCGTTCAGCGAGCTACTCGAAATGGTGACACCCCTCATAGTGAAAAACAACACGGTGATGAGAGACGCAATATCTCCAGAACTGAGATTGTTGGCCACTTTGAGATACCTAATAAGCGGTGCCTCCTTTGAAGATCTGAAATTTCAAACTGCCATCGCAGCTCAAACACTTGGAAAAATAATAGTGGAAACTTGTGACGCTCTCATCCACGTTTTGAAAGGATTAATAAAGGTGAGTAAATAAAATAGTTAGTACTTAAAATAAGCCGCATTTATTTGCCAGAAACAACAATATTGTTTGAAAGAAACCCTGATAATGTTTGGTCAATTAAACTGTTCATCATGAAGAAGGTCTTGAATTGATGAATATTGAACTGGTTGCTGTGTTGATTCATGTATCTGATCCACTTGTCTTGAGGCACGCATGTTGAGGTATTGCGATGAGTCAGAATGAGTGGAAACGTTTGAAGGTGATGGTGATGGAATCAGGGGGTACGAGTTGAATGGAGTTGATGGGGCTGAACGGGCATGTGAGAATGGAATGTAGCCAGGTGGATGAATGTATTGAGGATGATTGGGGGTGGCGAATGACTGAGGTGGATTATTTATGGTGATTGAATGTCTATGAAGGTTGCCCAGTCGTCCTTCGAAAAGAATGTCATCAATGAATTTTTTAGCGTAAAGTTGCTGACTTGCAGACATTTTCTCATACTCTACACCCCACCCTTTTGCTATGATCTGAGCGTCTGAGGAGGGTTTTTCAAGACGTTCGCAGGCCATAGACAATAGTTTAGTCCTTTTACTTTCGTCACTGTCCTCATTTTTCCTCGATCTTTTACGTGTAGGCGTATGCTCGGGTTGGGATGTTTGAGAACTGTCTTCTGCGACCTAAAACAAAATAAATGGAAATATCTATGTAGTCGTGAAAGTCCTTATCAATTGAAATTATTGAAGTTATTGTTATGAAATTAAAATATTAAATTAAATAGTAATAAAAATTGAATTGTTGCAGATTCCAGCAAGTGAGAATGAATGGAAGGTTATTGCCGGACAGTTTGAGAGAAGGTGGAATTTTCCCCACTGCATCGGAGCCATCGACGGGAAGCATATCAGCATCCGCAAACCACCAGGAAGTGGCTCCTACTATTTCAACTACAAGAATTCGTTCAGTGTTGTATTGATGGCTGTGGTTAATGCCAATTACGAATTTATAATGGTCGATGTAGGAACCAATGGAAGAGTTTCCGATGGGGGTGTGTTCTCCAATACAGAATTTTATAGGCGACTCGTGAATAACAAACTTCATATTCCTCAACCTGATAATTTACCTGACAGTGACCCCCTACTACTACTTTACTACTACTAGATCCTACTACTATACTAGACCCCGCTACTAATTATACGGGGTAAGGTAAACTGCACCCCAAAACCACCTGTTAATGGTAAACTGCACCCCTGGTAAACTGCACCAAATTTTGAAAACTGGTAAACTGCACCCCGAACATTTTTCAGGTAAAAATAAAAATGGTAAACTGCACCCCAAACAAAAATTATAATATTTTTTTATTAAAAAAACAAATCTCCGCGTAAAGTTAAATCCAATTAAGACACAATAACGTCAGGGAAAGCCAATTGTTTTATACCCCTACTCCAAAGTCCAAATCAAATTCTTCTTTGTTTCTAATGAAATTCACATATCGGTGGTCTTTAGACACGCCCTCTTTAAAAGTGGAATTTTTTTTTGACATTTACCCCCACTTAAAGAGTTTTTACTAAAGTCTAGAATAAATTCTTCATATTTGGTATATCAATAGGTAACATAAAACAATTTTATAAAAATAAATTTTTCCCCCTCCACCACAAAATTTTGGACTAAAGACACTCAGAAATTTAAAAAAATATATATCTGATTCCCCCTAATCATCTAAATGAATAATACGAAAAAACATTTTTTAAATTATCCGCACAAAAAAAGTTTTTTTTGGACCTTCATCGATCATCACCAAAATTGATATCTCATTCCTCCTAAGCATCTAAATGCTAAATACGAAAAAAAAAATTTTAAATTATCCGCACAAAAAAAATTGGTTAAATCCACGAAGAGGTGGATCTGCCGTTAGTTAGTGTTAGTTTTTGATATTTCTTTAGAAAACCAATTAAAAACAATTTAATCTCCACGTAAAGTTAAATCTGGCACAAAGATAGGTGGATCTGCCGCAAAGAGGTGGATCTGCCGTTAGGTTAGTGTTAGTTTTTGATATTTCTTTAGAAAACCAATTAAAAACAATTTAATCTTCACGTAAAGTTAAATCTTCCGCAAAGAGGTGGATCTTCCACGAAGAGGTGGATCTGCCGTTAGGTTAGTGTTAGTTTTTGATATTTCTTTAGAAAACCAACTAAAAACAATTTAATCTTCACGTAAAGTTAAATCTTCCGCAAAGAGGTGGATCTTCCGCAAAGAGGTGGATCTTCCGCAAAGAGGTGGATCTGCCGTTAGGTTAGTGTTAGTTTTTGATATTTCTTTAGAAAACCAATTAAAAACAATTTAATCTTCACGTAAAGTTAAATCTACCGCAAAGAGGTGGATCTTCCACGAAGAGGTGGATCTGCCGTTAGGTTAGTGTTAGTTTTTGATATTTCTTTAGAAAACCAATTAAAAACAATTTAATCTTCACGTAAAGTTAAATCTTCCGCAAAGAGGTGGATCTTCCGCGAAGAGGTGGATCTGCCGTTAGGTTAGTGTTAGTTTTTGATATTTCTTTAGAAAACCAATTAAAAACAAATAAATCTTCACGTAAAGTTAAATTTTCCGCAAAGAGGTGGATCTTCCGCGAAGAGGTGGATCTGCCGTTAGGTTAGTGTTAGTTTTTGATATTTCTTTAGAAAACCAATTAAAAACAAATAAATCTTCACGTAAAGTTAAATCTTCCGCAAAGAGGTGGATCTTCCGCGAAGAGGTGGATCTGCCGTTAGGTTAGTGTTAGTTTTTGATATTTCATTAGAAAACCAATTAAAAACAAATTAATCTTCAGGTAAAGTTAAATCTTCCGCAAAGAGGTGGATCTTCCGCGAAGAGGTGGATCTGCCGTTAGGTTAGTGTTAGTTTTTGATATTTCTTTAGAAAACCAATTTAAAACAATTTAATCTTCACGTAAAGTTAAATCTTCCGCAAAGAGGTGGATCTTCCGCGAAGAGGTGGATCTGCCGTTAGGTTAGTGTTAGTTTTTGATATTTCTTTAGAAAACCAATTAAAAACAAATAAATCTTCACGTAAAGTTAAATTTTCCGCAAAGAGGTGGATCTTCCGCGAAGAGGTGGATCTGCCGTTAGGTTAGTGTTAGTTTTTGATATTTCTTTAGAAAACCAATTAAAAACAAATTAATCTTCACGTAAAGTTAAATCTTTCGCAAAGAGGTGGATCTTCCACCAATTTTTATTGTGCGGATAATTTAAAAATTTTTTTTTCGTATTTAGCATTTAGATGCTTAGGGGGAATGAGATATCAATTTTGGTGATGATCGAGGAAGGTCCAAAAAAAACTTTTTTTGTGCGGATAATTTTAAAAATTTTTTTTCGTATTATTCATTTAGATGATTAGGGGGAATCAGATATACATTTTTTTAAATTTCTGAGTGTCTTTAGTCCAAAATTTTGTGGTGGAGGGGGAAAAATTTATTTTTATAAAATTGTTTTATATTACCTATTGATATACCAAATATGAAGAATTTATTCTAGACTTTAGTAAAAACTCTTTAAGTGGGGGTAAATGTCAAAAAAAATTTCCACTTTTAAAGAGGGCGTGTCTAAAGACCACCGATATGTGAATTTCATTAGAAACAAAGAAGAATTTGATTTGGACTTTGGAGTAGGGGTATAAAACAATTGGCTTTCCCTGACGTTATTGTGTCTTAATTGGATTTAACTTTACGCGGAGATTTGTTTTTTTAATAAAAAAATTTTATAATTTTTGTTTGGGGTGCAGTTTACCATTTTTATTTTTACCTGGAAAATGTTCGGGGTGCAATTTACCAGTTTTCAAAATTTGGTGCAGTTTACCAGGGGTGCAGTTTACTACTTTTTTTTTCGGCTACCTACAGTCGTGGGTGCAATTTACCGTCACCCAATTATACAATCATGCCACCATTATGGTACAAATTTTTGTGTTTGAATATTAAAATTTTGTAACAAATTTAATTTTTCAGTGATAACGTAATGATGACGTTGGAATTTTTTGAAGGCGATGTACATATCCGTACAGCAAACCTAAGAATAAACTTCGTCTAGATTCTGAATGATGTTTTCATTGTAAATTATCAATAAAAAAGAATAAATCAATAAGATGCATTTAATTTATTACAAAATAGTGTTAAGGTAGGTACATTAAGTTTTGTTATTTGTTTAAATATTGGAATATTTAACAGAAATAAATAATTCATTATTTTTACAAAATGTAATAAAATTAATAATAACAGTATACTAACGTAATTAACAATAATTTTGAACAGGTTACAAGAAGATTTATCATTACATTAAAAATAATAAGCCGCAGTATAAGCTTATATAGAAATATTGTTAAAAATTAAACAAATTTTATTTTAAAAAACCGGGGGATGAAGGTCATGGCCTGATAGTTAAATGTAGGGCTCCCCCGTTCGACTCCGGGTACAATCTAAAAATTTCTCAACCCTTTTCCGTACTTTAGGAGGGCACGTAAAGCCGTTGGTTCCCCTCTGTTAATAATTTGCCATCATAACAATAAAAAACAGAGTGCAGCTACATCGAAAGGTAAGCCTAGCAAACTACCTGAAATGTTAAAAAAATATGCTCATACAACTAATTACAAAAATTGGGAAAGAAGAGGTCCTGGACCAATATTAACCCTTTCACCGATTTAACCAAAATTTGGGGGTCCAAAATATTTATGCTTATAGGCATTCAAAAT
Organism: Podabrus alpinus; assembly: GCA_932274525.1. NCBI lineage: Eukaryota > Metazoa > Arthropoda > Insecta > Coleoptera > Cantharidae > Podabrus > Podabrus alpinus. Next base: position 87,088,140 of record OW026455.1, on the reverse strand, counting down.
GTTGGGTCAAGGGGTTATTTTATTCTTAAATTTTGGTAAGTTTATGGATTTATTTAGAATCGAGAAAAATAAATTTATGATTTCGAAATTTTAGTAATAAAAAAAATAATCATTACTTAAAAAATTTTAAAAGGGAAAATAAATTGATAAATCATTAATTATGAGGACCATTGTGATATTCTTCAAAGAAAATTATATCTTATATATTTATATAAATTTATGTGATTGGTATTGACAAATTTTTTGCATTTCTTTCTTCATTTTTTACCCACAAATTTGTATAAAAAAAGTAGAAGAAAACAACTAACATACGTTTAAGAATGACAATAATAGAAATTCAGTAAAACAAATAGTAAAATATTATATTACATTTTAGAATTGTTAAAAAGTTTGTTGAGAATAAGGATCAGAAAAGACTAAATAAATTGTTCAACGTTTTGGGCCTTTATTCGCCTATTTTTAAGGCTAATGAGAGGGAAGTACTTTAAGTACAGCACGTCCGTGCTACATTTTAGATAATTATATTAATCATCATCTTCACGCTTTAAGCATAAAATATATTGCATTATTCCTGATCTTTTCGTCTTCTTTTGGGTGGACCTACCACTTACTGACTCCTATTCTCAACAAACTTTTTAACAATTTAATATGAAAGTCAACTAACAAGTGAGTCGCTTATTTCCAAAACCGGCTAAATCCATATTAACATTTTTTTCAGGAGATCAGAAAAACTGCCATATAAAAAGTATAAAAAGTTTAAAATTTAATTTCATTTTGGTATCATCACCTTGTTTTTTAGCTCGGAAATGGGGGCATAATATGGCTTTTATAGCCCGAGGGCCTATAAAGTTGCTAAGCAATGACAATTTGTTTCTGTATGTAGCAAGGATTTAGTCGGTTTTGAAACTCATTTGATGCATGAGTTAGTCGGTTTTGGAAGTAAATAAAATGTTTGGTTTATAATTTGGAGGCTTTTAATTCATTTTAGACCTGAAATTTTTTTGCAGTCGTAAGGTATTGATATGCTACACAAGATGACATCAATAACTCATTTAGTGAAAAATATGGATTTAGCCGGTTTTGGAAATACACGACTCAAGTATATTTCCTAAATCTAAATTAAATGATTTTCAAAACTTTGGCCAATATTAAAATATCCCAATAATATCATAGATTTTCTAAACAATAAATTAAATGATAATTTATTATAATTCCTGTAATTCTGGAGCGATTTTTAAAATTTATGGGCAAAATTTTCGTAATTTATTGGCAATTTTCTAGTAATATTTTGTCATTTGCAGTTTTTATGTATAGTAGGTACTGTGTAAAAGTCTTATGCCCGTTTTCACCAACTTTTCCTTAAGAATTACCTACCAAGGAATTCTTAGCGCTAAGTATTGCATAAAATAATACGCTCGAAAAAAAAAAATTCCACGCTCTTAAGGAACTCTTAGCACTTGGTGAAAACCAAATGTGTCTTAGCAATTTTAACTAAATCACAAATACCATTTGCAGAAATAAATAAACATTCACTGAACCACCCCTGTGGTTTATGGTGGGATTTAGGCACGCAGAATTGTAAGCTTCGCCTGGTCCTCTGTGAACAAATTGCCTCCTTTGCTTCCAAAAATTTAAAACCTGGACTCGTCTGTCCACAGAACCTTATTCCAGTCATCTGATGTCCAGTCTTTATGTGTTCTGGCATAATTTTTTCGTTTTTCTCGATTCCCTTTACGAAGTAATAGTTTTTTAATCCCTACACATCCTCCGAGACCCATTCTACCTAAACTTCAACGAACTGTCGAAGAATCAACAGAAACTCCTGTAGCACTACGAAGATCTTTGGTCAACCATCTGGAAGTTTGAGTTCGATTTCGTAGAGATTAACATTTAAATATTTTTCATCAGCTTCCTTAAACTTTTTAAGTCTACCAGGACCTTGGCCGATCATGCACAGTGCCACTTTCTAGATATTTCTTGATAGTATGGCGAACTCCGGTCTTAGATGTTTATGATTTTTTTGCTATCTGACGTTGACTATGGCCTTCTTCGTGAAGCAGAACTATTCTATGTTTAGTAAGTTCACTTATTTTACACAGTTTTAAATAATTTTATTACTTCAACTTTAAATTTAAAAAATTTATTTTAGTAGTTTTTAAAAATTCTTGAAAAATACACAGACTTGAACTCACAGGACCCAAAATAATGTTTACTATACAAAATACTAACAAGAAATAAGAATAGTGACCATATGTTACAAATATCCGGAACAAAATACAAAATAATAAAAACAATTTAATTTTATAATGCCTGTGACTAATTGATTACCCTTTAAAAGGGTCCAGCATTATAAAATTATAGTTTATTTTAAAATATAATGACAAAATTGAAGTATTTTTAGAAAATTACGTTAAATTATATATAGTATCTATATATAAGAATTTTTTGCTATAAAGCAATAAATAATAATTTATTTGTTAATAATTAATTGCTAAGTGGTCCAAGACTTTTACACAGTACAATACCGACTATTTTATTAACTTATGGGAAATTTTAGCAATTTATTGGCAATCAGTAATATTAGTGTAGAGGTCGTCCATAAATTACGTCACGCAATTTTAAGCAATTTTTAACCCCCTCCCCCCCTATCGTGACACAAACCTAGACCCCCCTCCAAGTACATATTACGTCACATATTCTTGACCCCCCTATTTTTCAAATTTCTTTTTTTTTTAGGGGTAGCACCCCAGAGGAAACATCTATGAAGGGCGCTCAGCCCCCCCTGGCTTCAGTGGCATAGCCACTCAAAAAATAGTTTTTTTTAAATACTTATAATAAAATATTTAATCTATATATTTTGTCATGCGTCACACTTGCTACAAAACCCTCTAAACAAGATAGAAGATTGGTTGAAGAAATGGAGGATAAAAGGTAACTGCACCAAGTTGGTTCATATTACATTCACACTAAGGAGAGGTACATGTCTCAACGTGTCATTGAATAATAATGTTCTCCCTCAACAAGAGGAAGTCAAGTACCTGGGACTCCATCTCGACAGAAGACTAACCTGGGCCAAACACATTTGGTGTAAGCGACTTCAATTGGGGTTGATTTATCGGAAGATGTATTGGCTTATGGGCCGCAACTCCCATCTCTCGATGGAAAATAAGCGACTGCTATACAAAGCAATCTTGAAACCAATGTGGACATATGGTGCTCAGCTGTGAGGTGCTGCCAGTGAGTCTAACATAGCTAAGCTTCAGCGTTTCCAATCAAAAGTGCTACGCGACATTTGTGGCTCCCCTTGGTACGTTCCCAATGCTGTAATACAATTTGACCTTCAAATAAAAACGATAAAGGAAGAAATTGCAGCCATAAGTTCTAAGTACCAGGCACGATTAAGTGACCACCCCAACATATTAACATCCGACTTACTCGTAACCCCGCTTGTAAGACGACTGAAACGGTACGACCCAGTGCACCTACCCCAACGTAAATGACGATAAATCAAATAAACAAATTTATTTTCTAATGGAAACAAAAATATTGGGTTTATCACAATAAAGCATAAAAGAAGTCAGCGAATGTGCTGGCCCCTGCTATGACCATGTAAAACTTTAACAGATCTGTTGCTTATTGTCCCTGTCGGGATAAGATTGTAATATTCATGGAGTCAATAAAAAAAAATATATATATATTTTGTGATGTCACAATTTTTGAAACCCCGCCGCCCCCCAACGTCACAAGGGTCGGAAGCCCCCCCCCCCCCCTAGGAGCGTGAAGTAATTTATGGACGACCCAATACAAAAATTGTAGCAAATCCATTGTTGAATTTAGAAAAATGTTTAAATTATAAAATTCGTGAAAAATAGGTTTAACAATTGATTAATATTTTCTGTGTTAGTGGAAAATTATTCGAAATACTGAATTTAGAGGAAAATTTTGCAGACAAAAGTTGTAGCAAATCCATAGCTGAATTCAGAAAAATGTTTAAATTTTTAAAATTGTGGAAATTAGGTTTAACAATTGATTAAAATTTTCTGTGTTCCTGGAAAATTACTCGAAATACTGAATTTGGTGGAAAATTTTGCACTCAAAAGTTGTAGCAAATCCATAGTTGAATTCAGAAAAATATTTAAAATTAGTGAAAATTAGGTTGGACAAATGATTAAAATTTTCTGTTCCTGGAAAATTACTCGAAATACTGAATTTGGAGGAAAATTTTGCACTCAAAAGTTGTAGCAAATCCATAGTTGAATTCAGAAAAATATTTAAAATTCGTGAAAATTAGGTTGGACAAATTATTAAAATTTTCTGTTTGTGGAAAATTATTCGAAATACTGAATTTAAAGGAAAATTTTGCAGACAAAAGTTGTAGCAAATCCATAGAATCTATATATTTTGTGACGTCACAATTTTTGAAACCCCCCCGCCCCCATCGTCACAAGGGTCGGTGCCCCCCCCCCCCCAGGAGCGTTACGTAATTTACGGACGACCTCGTACACAATTTTATTAAGCCCTCAACAAAATGTTCATATTTTAACACCAACCACAATAAACAATGTTCACAACAAAAACTTACAATCCGTGATTCTTCCGTAGCATTATTTCAGATGGTGATAGGAACCAAGTGAACGTATGTACATATCTATAAATAAAAATTAATTGAAAAAATAATGGCGACAGAGTAGTTTGATAAAATTAATTATAAGAAAATGAAGTAATTTAACATACCCAAGTAAACTTGCATTTCAAGATCGACAATTAATTTGCACTATAGTTGAGAATTGAAGGAACGAGTAGGAAGTTTCCATCAAAACTATTATGTTTTAACTACATTTAAAGCTAAATAATTCTTCACATTATTAGCAATTCGTGAAAAGGTGTAAAACTTGCCGGAGAAAATCATGGCAGACAACAAATGCGGAATTCCATCGGTTACGACAGCTATTGAAAATGCTGCTTACTACAGATGTAGAAATCGCTAAAATTTTTAAATTTATTAGTAAATTGGACGTAAAGTAATTTAAAAACTTGAATTAACCGGTAATTAAAATGTTAATCTAAAGGACACGTCCAGAGGTTCCAGCTCATTCAAATAAAGTCCTTGTGTACAAACTTAAGGACTTAACCCAGAATTTAACTAACAAATCAGTGTCATCACGTATTACACTAAAATTTGATGAAAACCTCAAACTGTTAATTAAGTTGTATCGAGTTAATTGTGCCTAAAGTTAAACACTAAAAAATAATGCTATTAAACCAAAATTTGTAATAAGCGAATTTGAATCAAGGTTACGCAGGTGACGCCACATCTTCGAACTAACGAGAAATTTATCATGTACAGTGCGATACGGATGGAATATGACATACTAGTAAAAATAAAAAATAAATACTATTGTGCTATTACTTGATTAGTTTTAAATTTATGCTTATAATTATCATTAAAGGTTTGTGGTGTAAGACGCCCACTGCACTGAAGCTTATTATGCCCCTCGTTCCTTGTTTCACTCCAACAATGGTTGCAAATATCCAGCTTTGACTGGATATTTATCTAGACAAATCGGAAGGGGTCCCCGGTGTTACCAGGAGCCCTTCTCCCGATGTCCCCTCTCCGCTGTTACCAGGGTGGGGTGCCATAGAAATATGAGTAGGTGACTCGAATAAACCATGTTCCCCTTTGTAAATTTCCATTTCCTTATTTTTCCCCTTTCTCTTCCCCAATTCCCTAAAGCTGATCCTGGAGAAGTTTGTATTCAGATTTACCAGTTCCGTAATTGTTCCCACGAGTAAAGGGGAAATATGATGTCCCCATCGCACAGCGCCCCATATGCGATGGGTGGCTAGAAGACAACGAGGTTCACCGCGCTTCGAGGTTTCTGCCACTAAAGACTGAGCTACGGGGTTCGCAAGAAAATTTTAAAAAAAACCTGAATTTTTTAAACATTTTTTCCCTTAATTTAATTTATAACTTGAAATCCGTCGATTCTAGACGATAAGGGGTTATAACCTAATTTGTAGACAAGCGAATGATCTTAAAAAAAGGTCTAATCCATTAACCTTAAAAAATCAATAATATCGGAGCTATGGCCGTTTGAAATCAGAAATTCAAAAAATTGCTTTCAAGGGAGGTACCTCCCAAGGGATTGGACTTGGGCAAAAATTTTATTTGAAAATTTGTCTTAGAAAAGTGTCCTTTATCACCACCTCAAATGTTCTCCACGGTCACGGGGACACCCTGTATATAGAAGATATACAAAGAGGGCCCAGCAGCCCAGCTACACGTCAAAAATTAAAATAAATATTTTGCATACTTTTCCATTCGAACTGAACAAGTTGGTACTCTTTTCTTTCTGCTACATGTAAACCCCCCTTTAAATCGTCAAACCAACTTTAAACAACCTTGTACTTCATTGCAGTGGCGGCTCGTGGGGTTCTACAGTGGTGGTGCCAGAAGTTTTTCTTTTGATGAGTTCATAAATTTAAGTCCAACCAAAAGAGATTTTTTCCGAATCCAAAGGAACTGCATACAGTTCTGTATACAGACTTAAATAGCAGTTTAAGGGGGTTACCTACTGTGACCGATAAATTTTTTCGATTTTTTTATTATATATTTTTATAGTTTGGGGTCTTGAATATGTTTACAAAAAATATTGAAGTAAAATTCATCAAATTACCCGAATTATAACGGATTTTCTGTAATGGTATTTATTTTGTACTTTATTTTTTGTACTTTATATAAAATATACAAAAATAAATTTAACAAATTTAAGTTGTAGTTGTCTGTAATTGTCTTTAGAAGTTCAAAAAACAAAACAAAATTTTAAAATTTGTTAAAAAAGGAAATTATTAAAAATCGACGTTTTAGTCCAACCTCAAAATCGAATTGATTGTGAAAAAGGAGCTTTAAAAGTTTTTTCTTACAAATTGCGGGATTACTCCTCCGTCTGGGGTTGATAACTAATTTACTGTTTTTTTTTGGGTGCAGTTAATACAAGGTTTTCAACTGACATATTTGCTGCACAAACAAATAATATTAGATACAAAATCCCTAAAATTGTTTTAACATGGAACATGTTTTTTTTAATCTATTTTGACTAAATTATTATTACGCTAATTTTTATTTTAAAATGTTTTCAAAAGAATTTTGTTCTTTTAAACCATCGTCATTTAGTCATTTTTTTAAAATTTTACATTTTCGAGGTTCCGACCATAGCCTGGCATTCATAGAGAAAAAAATGTACAAAAATTCGTATATTTTAGATAACTACATACGTCGGTCAAAAGCATTGCGCCCGATTGGATAGTCATTTCGAAACATGAGTTACACGTTGATCTATTACTTGTATAATTTCCACTAAAACGCTTTGCAAAAATTTTAGATGTTACTTTAGATATGAATAAATAATAATCCTAAATAGCTTAAAGCTTTCAGCTCAGCTCAATAGCTTAAACAGTTTTCTCAATTTTAATTCCTAAAAATCAGCTTGCCGGAAATGCAACAAGTTAAATAGAACACAGATCAAGATAAAATATTTATTACATTTATTAAATTAAAGAATTTTGCATTACGAGCAAGTTGAATAAATCCAAATTAAATTAGTATAAGAAATATTTTAAGAATTGTAATTGAAATTTATAACATTGAGATAACATTGTTAATAATGTTGACGTTATTAGATTGCATGATAATAATTATAATATAACATCTATTCTAAAATTTATAAAATAAGGAAAAGCACGTTTACTAAATTGCAGGATATATAAAATCATTTTTGAAATAATCAAATCAGGCAATGGTCTACCCAATTTTTGAATTTTAATCTTTTCCTCCAGCCAACATGAGCAAAACGGCTTGCTTAAAATGTTATTAATTTTATTCATTATTAAATTAATATGTATTAACAAGTTTAATTAACTTCACTAATAATAAATTATCAGACAAATTATTTTTATAAAACTCAACGCGGTATTAATAATTGCACATAATGAAATCAGAGATATAGGAGGTAGCCTCATACAAACACTCGGCGGGTGTAGGTAGAATTGCTATCACGTACCCATATGCATCCCGCTATAATTACAGTAGTGGCCAGGAGTTGCGTAGCCACATTTGAATTTGCTCGGTGTTGCTAATTTATCTTATTGTAAAGTGCACATTTATGAAATAAAAATTTCATATGTCTATACTATGTTTACGCTTTAAAGTGAGAAAAATGTTTAAGATTAAACAATTTTTAAACAAAATTAAATATTTTTTGAAAATTAAAAAAAATATTTAAGGCCGTTTTGCCCAGCTAGTGCCATGGATCTTTGGCTCATTATAACGAGCCGCCACTGCTTCATTGTACTCTTTACGCAAGCGTAGCTGAATTCGCGCTATTTTGTGACGAGTGATGAAAATTAGCAGAGTAAGCTTAAGTTTAGAAAAATACCGGTTGAATCAATCATTAAAATGTCTAATAAGGTAAACATTTATTTACATTAATTACAATTTGTAACGATCATCGTAAATTATTTTTTAGAAAGCTATTAGTAACATTTCCAAGGAATCTAAAAAGGTTTCAACACCGAGTAGCATGGCCAGTAGGATCTTGGAAGAAATAAAGATGAATATTGCACGCGAGGAAACAAATCTGTAAGTACCTACTACTTCACATTTTTAAAAGATGTTTAATGTATTTGTTATGTTCGTTTGCCTACGATTGCTTTTTTTTTAGGAAGAATTTTTATTTAGATAATTTAAGCATTTGGTGGTAAAAACTTTTAATTTAAAGGGCTAATAGGGTGTTTTGTTTTACGTACAGTTACTAACCCCCTGCATAAATCTGTATTAGCAAGTACAAAAATTTTAAAAAAATTATACCTATTACTAATTGGTTTTTCAGTAGGTGCATGTCTCTTTGAATCCAAAATAGTTTCGATCATTTGTACCTGTTTGCACCTTTTAGGCTTCTATACAAAGTATAGCAAGAAGCCTTGTTTTATTTTCATTTGTTGTTGTATTTTCAGTTTTTTTGTTTTTAAGATATTTCAAAAATTAGCTGAGAGCTGGAGACATTTAATTTTGAATAAGTAAAAGAAGTTTATATCTCTTATTTTCGTTTGGGGTCATCCATTAATTACGTAGGGGCTTTAGGGGGAGGGGGTTATTGGATATCTTACGGACCCTTGCATAGGGGGGGTCCGACGTATTCCTTACGTAAGTTTCTTAAAATATTTTTTTAAATTAAATTTAAAAATCAAATATAATTTTTTCTTTTTATGTTGGTAATTATATCCAGGTATAATGGAAATACTAGGGTGTTCATTTTAAAACTTCCAGCAATTAATATCTCCAAAACCAAAAGTCAGATGAAAAAATGCTTCGGACAAAGGTTGTATGATAGCGAGGGGGAGAGAATATGGCATAATTGCTTTTTTACTTTATTGACCTTTTCAAGGTCATTTGAAGGTCAACTTTGTTTCTTTAAATGGTACCTTATATTTTTTTAGCAGATTCATATTTTGCAAGAATAAATGAACAACTTTTGTTGGAAAATTTTTTTTATCCGACATTAGGCTTTTTGAGTAAAATGCATTGCAACAAAATAAAAACATTTTGATAAACTGCAGCTGATTATAATCGAAATTTAATTTTTTAAAAGTTAGAAGGCTGTTATTGTTACTCGTTTACAAACATTTTTTCCACTGTTTAATACTAATAAATAGCCTTCTAAAACTTGTAAATATTAAATTTTGATTAACAATGTTGATTATTTATTTTGTTTCAACGCATCTTACTCGAAAAGCCTAATGTCGGATAAAAAAAATTTTCCAACAAAAGTTGTTTATTTATTCATGCAAAATATGAATCTGCTAAAAAAATATAAGGTGCCATTTAAAAAAACAATCATGCCAAGTTATATACGTTGAACTTATACACTAATTTATTAAAAACACTTAAATTTTCTTGATTTAAATTTTTTTATTTAACTTTTAATTTCCACAAAAATGATTATATTTCTTGAATTATAAAATGGACATAGATACACCTTAAATCTAGACTTATACAATACTGACTGAAATTTTATTAACATTGATTTTTATGTATTTTTCAAAATGGTTTATTTAGCGGAATTTTTATTCTAGAACATTCTAGACTTCCTTTTGCTAAATTGACAAATGGATAAACAATTACAATATTAGTATTTCCTGTTACATCATCTATCGGAAAATTACCAGGATTATATAATTATTTTATTAGTTATTGGAATATATAACTTCTCCCCCCTTTAGATGAAAAATTTGGAACTTTATGGTGACTAATTTTTCAGCAGTGTCCATTTCGTTGTAATTTGATTTCCAAGTTGATAATGTCTATACCTTTTTACATAAATGAAGATTTTATAATTAACAATAAACAATGAATAAAAATGATAAAATAGAATAACAAAATAATTTAAAATCGTTCAAACACTTTAAATTGTATCACTGTAAAATAAAATTTTTTTTCGAATCCTTTCACTTTAAATTTTGTTTAGTTCACTTAAATCGACTGTGGACAGTTCAGAGAGTTCACTTCTAAATTAACACTACAAGTTCCTTTGTCAAATACTTCGAAGAATTTTAGGTTTTAAATTTTTGTTTCGAATTTTGTAACTTGATGTCCTTTACTTTTAATTCGCGGAGATTGGTTAATTTCGATCACATATGTTCCCTTAAAAAATGTTTACTTTAAATTTTTTTTTCACTTTTGAATGTCCAATTATCGGGTTTGTTGATATCACTATCCATTTTCCATTCTCGAATTTTGATGTTGTTTAATTTAATGGTTTAATTTGACATATTTTTCGAAGTTGGAGTAATTTTGCTCATAAGGAAATTTGAATTTGAAGGATCATTTTAAATTATTTTTGGAACTAGGAATTGGTAAAAGATAATTTGAAGATAGTCATATTTTTCAATTTCAATAATTGGAAAATCGAATAAAAATGTGTTTTGATTTAATTTTGAATAAATTTTAATATTAATAAAAATTTTTCAAATAGTAAGATAATTTCTAAATTTGGTTCAAATAGTAATTAATTGTTTACAAGTTTCATTTATTTTAAAAGGTTCATAAGTGTGATTATTTAATTATGAAAAACATCAATTTTTGCAAAATTAATTGTTATTTCCAAATTATTTAACAAGTCATTGATTATTCGAAAGTTATTTATTAAATTTAGAATTGTTGACATCAAAAAGAAATTATTGATAAGTTAAAATTTTGATTTCGATTGATTTTATAAATTTTTGTTTATATTGATTTTTGACAAGGATGTTATTAAATGTAAGGTTTATGAAGTTATATTGTTTTCTAAAGGGTAAACTTGGTTTATAAAAAGATTGCATATTAAAAATTTGGATAAACATCCAAGATGAGAATTTTGATTTATGCATTTCCTAAATTGTCCAATATTTTGATAATGTCAGGTATAGGATATTTGCCACTTAATGTAATTTTGTTCATTTGCTGATGCTCGCATTTTAGAAATCTGAATTGAAATGAATGATTTTGAATTTATTATTTTTGGCTGTTTTGAATTTACTTTTGCGTCAGTTTGGTAAATGTATAATCATTAAATATGTTCGTTAGTGTAATCGAATAGATTCATATGTAAAATTTGAAAATTTGGGATTTTGAAAAATTTGGAATTATTTAAGTTTTATTTTAATTATTTGAAATTGTGTATTGTGGAATTGCGTGAAAAAGAAAATTTGTTGTTTTGGTTTTTGGAGGTACCAAAAGTGAATATTGGTCAATATAGTGGTTATTAAAATTTTTCCTTTTCCGGTTGCCATTTTTGAAAATTTGTTGTGCTTTATTTATAAATGATTTGAACTTTCTAAAATGTTCTCTTTCATTATTATTAGTCAAAAATTCGTTTACGTATTTAGGATTTCCAGCTAGACCTCGTCTTTCGAAATTTATTAATTTTAAATAAAATGGTTTAGTTATTTCAGATGACCTTAAATTTCGAAATTTTGATTGAATTATCGATGATTGATTTTGGTAATGGTTATTTAATTTTTTTCTTTTTCGGTTATTGATCTTTAAAATTTGTTTTGATTTGTTTATAAATAATTTGAAATTTTTAAAATGTCTTTTGTATTCAAGAGTTTTAATTAGATTTTGTCTTTTGAAATTTAACAATTTTAAGTTTTGAATTTCTGATAGGTTTATTGATTGTTGGTTTTTGTAATGGTTATTTAAAATTTTCCGACTTCGGTTATTGTAATTTAGAATTTGCTGTGATTTGTTTATAAATAATTTGAAATTTTTAAAATGATTTCCCCTATTGTTATTAATCAAAATTTTATTTAAGTATTTGAGTTTTTTAACTAGATTTCGTTTTTTGAAATTTTGTTGGAATTTATTTGAAGATAGTTTGAATTTTCTAAAAATTTTTCTTTTGTAATTATTTGTCGAAATTTTGTTTATGTATTTGAAATTTCTAACCGGTTTTTGTTTTTGGAAATTTGTCGGTTCTAAATGATGTGACCTTTGGAGATTCGTTCTACCGCTGTCTACTTCCATTGGGGTAGGTTCAAATGAAGTTCTGTTGGAGTTCGGTTTAAATACAAAGGGTTTGTTAAAATTTTGAAAATTAGAATTTTGAAAATTCGGTTCAAGTCGAAATGAGTTATCGAAATTTTGATTGGGTGTTTGTTGATAGTTGTTTGTTCTAAAACTTTGCTCTTCTAATGGAATTGGTGATTCTTGTTCCCTTAATTGACTTAATTTTTTATTTTCTGAAATTGTTTTTTGCAGTAAAGTTAATTTTCTAAGAATTTGGTTCATCAAAATTTCGTTATGCTTTTTATCAATTTCTGATCGTGCTGTTTCTAAATTTTGTTTAACTAATTGATATTCTTTATATAATTTTGAAATTTGGTTTCCTAATTCGATAACATTGTTGTTTATTAGGGGTTTACATTTTTTGACCGGTTCTTGAATTTTAAATTGATTTTGACTAAAATTTTGGTTAATTGGAAAGTTTGTGACATGTGCGTTCATAAGATCAGTAGTTGAATTAATTTTTTGAAAAATTTTGTTTTCTCTAAAATTTGTGGATTCTAAAGAATTGATAGGTTTACGTGGACGTGATAAATGATAATTTTCGATTGTGTTTAAATTTTTTACTTTAGAGGTTTTCATGAACAAAGTATGAAAAAATGGTATTTTTGCTTGGGGTGTTTCTAAAATGCTGTCTCCAAATTTAAGTATTGCTTTTAGTTGACGTAATAAATTTCGTCCTATTAAACCGTCATAATTTTCTGAGAACTTAGAAATGTAAAATTTGCATATTTCGTTACTTTTGAAGATTTTAGGTAACGGGGTATATAAAATTTTGTTTTGTTGTGACAATTTATCCGAGGTTTGAATTTGGAAATTTTCAGTTTTTATGTAATTTTTGAAACATCTTAAAGCCAATTCTGGACTTATTAGACTATATTCACTGAATGTTTCGATTAAAAATTTTGCTTGAATCTCCGGAATGCATATAAATGTCAGATTACGTCCTGTCGTATCATAATTATCATTTACATGAATGGTTAAACTATTTGGTCTAAAATTTTGGAAATGTGAAGTTTGTTGAGACGTATTAAAATTATGGAAGGTTGACATTTTTTATTCTGGATTTGATTTTTAAACTTATAAAATTGTATTTAGCGTTTATGCTTTCTTCGTTATTTCCGGGTGTCGTTTACAATAACTTGCAGAAATGCTAGTTCATTTAACTTAGGTTTTAAAAATAGAATTTATAAATGAATCTTATTACTATGTGATGTAATTACTTTAATTATTAAAATGTAAATTTTGCTTATTTAAATTTTTCGCGCATATGACTAATTCAAATTTAATTATTTTAATTAATTAGGTTTTAATATTAGGATAAGGAATTTTTAAATTTGAGCTTTTACTCACGTTTAATAATTTTCTTCATATGTCTTCTTAAAATTAGTCGGTCAACGGTCAGCTTGCTTTTGTAGCGATTTTTGTCTACGTTGCTTGCAGGTCGTTGGTCCTTTTCTTAAAATTAGGGTGGCGATTTTTGTCCACGTTCTTCTTAAAATTAATTGGTTGGTCCACAGCTTACGTTATCGGCAGCGATTTTTGTCTACCTTTGGCTTGCTGTTGGGTCCTTTTCTTAAAATTAGGGTTGCTTGTGGCGATTTTGTCCACTTGCTACTTCTTAAACTAGGGTTTGATTCCAAATGTTCACAACGATTCTTGTTTGTTTTCCATTTGAAATCTTGCAGTTTTCCGTGGTTTTTGGAATTTTAGGACGATTTTTGTTCCATTTTTTCCAAAAATTCGGATCCGTTTAACGACTGCGCCAGTTATATACGTTGAACTTATACACTAATTTATTAAAAACACTTAAATTTTCTTGATTTAAATTTTTTTATTTAACTTTTAATTTCCACAAAAATGATTATATTTCTTGAATTATAAAATGGACATAGATACACCTTAAATCTAGACTTATACAATACTGACTGAAATTTTATTAACATTGATTTTTATGTATTTTTCAAAATGGTTTATTTAGCGGAATTTTTATTCTAGAACATTCTAGACTTCCTTTTGCTAAATTGACAAATGGATAAACAATTACAATATTAGTATTTCCTGTTACATCATCTATCGGAAAATTACCAGGATTATATAATTATTTTATTAGTTATTGGAATATATAACTTGCCATATTCTTTCCCCCTCGCTATCATACAACTTTTGTCTGAAACACTTTTTCATCTGACTTGGTTTTTGAGATATTAATTGCTGGAAGTTTTAAAATGAACACCCGGTATATTGAAATATATAGTACTTAAAAATCATTAAACATAGTGGCATAATAGTGTGAATTTTAGAAAATGGCATCAAACTTGGGCGATCTTGACGAACGGTTTTTCATATCCTATATGAGGGGGTTAAAGCCATAGTGGTGTAGTCACATTTTTGTAAAAATTTTGTAAAATTGCCTTTGACTTTTAAAGATATGCCTCCAAAACATAACTCAAATTTTACAAAAATGTGCATACACCACTATGGCTTTAACCCCCTCATATGTAAATAAAAATTTAATTTAAAATTTTGTATTATTATTATCTATATAATAATATATTATTATTCATATTTTATAAATATAAGGGGAGGAGAGGGGGGGTCAAAATTAATTTTCTTTTAAATAATCCTTACGCAAGATGTGTGTGGGGGGGATTGTCACAATCTTACATACCCTTACGTGGGGGGGGTCCAAAATTACAAAAATCATCCTTAACGTAATTAATGGACGGCCCCTTTATATACCGAAAAATTTCATTGTGAAAATTTTCCTACAAAATCGTCGTTACAAATTTAATAGGAAATTTGTAGAATGGAATTTTGGTTTCGGTCCCCTATCTTTGGCAACTCCAAATAAATTGAAAATTTCCTATTGCAAAGAGGAAGGTTTATATAGTATACTGATATAATTTAAACGTGAGAATGTATTAGCAAAATTTTGAGTAAATCGATTTTGAAGTTAGCAAATTTACATGTAATTCAGTGGTGGATTAACGAGATTCGGGGCGCGTCGCTCATTCTGTGGTCGGTCCGTGCAATGTGAATGACCCTAACACTTAGAGTATTCCGCACCGGCAGATGCAGCTCAACTCTCGTACATGTAACATCGATTATTTTTTGTTTTTACGCGATTTTTAGGGGGTTTAAAATCCCGGTTGCCTTCATCCCAGTTTGCTTGATGGATTGCGCCTTCTCGTATGTTTAGCTCTGCCGCGTAGCGGCGTACGCGATTGAAAAACCGCCCGGAGCCCCGGAGGGGCGTAGGATAGGTTTTTTGATGTGCCTAATTCTGGCCGTGCCAGATCCACCCAAAAAAGTAATTTGCACCATCAAAACCGGCCGCGGGGCTTTAGCCCCGCAAGGCCTAGGTTTTCCCCATAGTTTTTTATGTTTATTTAGAGACCTTATTCTTAAAATATTTGTGGTTCTGAAAAGAACCGTGCTAGCGATGTTATAAGCACGGCAGTAGACTGGTAAATGCGATGGACATCGAGCGACCGCAACATATATTTATAAACTCGGCATGGGCGTGGCTTCGACCACGGGCGAACGATGCACATCGACCGCGGTCTACCGCATACTCGATGCTACTTTCCCGTACTTTTCAAATTGATTTTTCTCGAAATTTTATGTATATCTGTAACGTGGAAATCCCGCTCGCAGAGTCTTGAAATTTTTGCGAAAATATTGTTAGAGTCAAACTACATTATTTCCCGTCTTTTTGAATTTTTAAAATCTAACTTTTAAAAATTGTCACATATTTCTTGGTCAATTCAAATTAGAATCAAGGAAATAACGAAATCCCGTCTTAGTAAATTTTTAACATCAAAATATTTTTAGAAACGTATATTTGCAGGTCGAATAATATCTGTAAGAGATCTAGTGTAAATTAACAGACGAAATTATATTTTTCAAACGTGTAATAATTTAAATTTATTACAATGGTTTTTAATCACGTCCATCCCAAATCATGCGATTGGAATGATATTTCGAGACTAACGTAGCACAAATTAAGAATCTGGGCAGTCATCAGTTTTGCCTTCATTCCAGTACTGTTTTGAATTTACGTCCTCTCGCATAGGTACATAGTTAACGAATTAGTTGGACATGTAGAAACTTTAAATTGGAATAGCGTTGTTCGCTGCAATTTTATTTCAAAGTTGCACATGTGCCTGTCAAAACCACGTTGATTTATGGATTTTATTTTCTTATCTGTACACGTGTACATGTGGCGAACCCGAGCATAGATATTTTAACGTTACGTTTATGAGGATTTCGCAATCATGCTTTGCCTTCACAGATGGCAAAAAACTTTAAAGTATACCTTTTTGTTCCACAAAAAATTATAAAGTAAACATTCAAAATGCAATAACACCAGCTGCATTTTGCGAGTTCAGACAAGATTTCGTAGGAAGAAAGACAAAAGTGACTCGTTTCACTTGAATTTTCTGACCAATCAGGTATCGAGGTCGAATTTAAAGACCAATTATAGACTTTTCTGGAAGAAATATGGAAGGGTTTTTATCCCCACGACCATCGAAAATCACATAAAAGGCACTGCAGAGCCCAATTTAAGCTAAGATTCCTTTGGGATCTTCAGGTCCGAATCTATGTCGGCCTGAACAGTGATCATGTAGTATCCAAAAACTCTGCCGGAAGTACTTCCGAGCAATGAGATAGCGCCAGTGCAGGCGGAATTTTAGTGTAGTTGAATACAAGTCAATTATATAAATTTTACCAACGTAAAATTTTAAATCATTTAACAGTCATTTTGTGTAATATAATATGTGTAACAGTGCAAATAGGTAACAGATTTTTTATCGATTATACGAACCTTCATCAATATGGAACGGCATCATTTGATTTAATTATCATTCGGTCATTTAGTTATGTTTTAATTCTTTCTGGACATGTTAATTAAATAGTATTAAATTTATTGAATTAAAATCAGTTTTCGAGTTGAACATTTAAACGCATTTAGTATTAAACTTATTGAATTAAAATCAGTTTTCGAATCAAACATTTAACGCTTTTAGTATTAAACTTATTGAATTAAAATCAGTTTTCGAGTTAAACATTTAACGTTTTTGGAATTAAACTTAGTGAATTAAAATCAATTTCGGTTTGAACTATTAACGCATACATTAATGCAAGTTTTTATGTAAATCATTTCGGCATAATAAACCAGCGGTCGATATGTACGCGCCGCTCGATATGGATCATTTTATCGAACCTTCTTTAAGTGTACCACGTAATCCAGATGTTTACGTGCATCACATGTGGACATTCTTTCGAGATAACTTTTTATTAATTAAGAAGGAACAGTACCGTACTCCAATATTTTATTTCGTGTAAATTAAATCAGTGAAATTTAAAGTCGAGGTTATTATTTAACAACCTCGTCCGTGTCATTCTAACGCAACTAATCCGGCTGCGCGAAACTGACCACGGTCAGATCCGGATCAAGTTAATTTTATCGGAATTGGAAACTCTTATGTTTTGTCATCATCTTTTACCGAATTACCTTCAACATTTCAACGTATTTTATGGTCATCTCGATTATGGAAGAACATTATTCCCGTATCTCATATTGGCAAATCTCATGGAAATTCCGTTTGGAACACATCAGTATCTTATATGTAAGCATTACTTTCGTATTTTTAAGTATTATTGTATTCTTGGTCAGTTTTGACCATTACATTTTACCACCTTTCAGGTGTACCTTGAAAGACGATCGCAACCTCTTTGTATGTCCTTTTTATATGTTAATATTCTAATTGTTTATTAAAATACCGTCATATTCTTCGAATTATGTTTTACGTAATATTTAAGATTAATAAATTAAACCAATCATATTTCAAATTGAATTTTATGTCATGTTTGATAGTAACTGAATTAAATCAACGTCAAGTCAATATTTTTAGTGATAACGTTTCATCCTTTATTCAAGTCAAGTTTTTCACATTTGAGTTTTTGTAACACCATGTAGCTGTAAATATGATTAGACATATGTTATAAATTACCAAGTGCCCCCTGTATATTTCGACATTATATCTTTATTATTTATGTTTGTGTTTTTATTATTGTTTATGTGTTTGTTTATTTAGAGATGATGTAAGGTAAGGTTTTATAACAGCAAGATGTACCTGTAATCCAAAGAGAGGCCACCAGTATGAGATGTTCGCGTTTAGCTTTGTCAACAGCTGTCGTGTATTCAGCTGGAAAGGGGCGATTTGCACCCCTTTCGAATGAACCTTGGTTCAGAATTCACGTGGCGCCCTTTTGACTCCGTGTGTAAATATACTCCCCCCCCCGATTTTGATATAACATCATAACTCGCGATCGAGGATTGCCCGGTCGTCGAGTGGAAACACACGCTTTGCGACGTGTCGTCACACGACCCTTTCATTCCTTTCACCAACCCACCCCTTCGCGACTTCGAGCTAGTCAACCTTTTATTACCTGTTGGGAAGGTGTCGTGGATGCAGAACGTGGTGTAACATATCATCTCCAGTGAAATTTTTACAGTATACTATATAAATTTTCCTCTTTACAATAGGAAATTTTCAATTTATTTGGGGTTGCCAAAGATAGGGGACCGTCCCCGGAATTTTTTTAGTGCACTCATTTTATTCCCGTAATATTTCAAAAATTAGCTTGGGGGCAGACATGCTTATTTTGGATCCAATATTCTAAATAATTTTATATCCAGCGTTTCCACTCCCAGCTAATTCTTGAAATATCTCAAAAATGGAACAGGTACAAACGAAAATGAAAGATATAATAGGTACTTATAAATGATTTAGACTGTTTTTGATTCAAAATTGGAAATAGAAGGGAGTTCGCATATCTTCAGCCCCCTTTCCAGATAATTTTTTTAATTTCTTAAAAATAAATAGGGTACAATCGAAAATAAAAGAGATTGAACACACAATTGAAACTATTTTGAGTTTAATGAGGGACTGGGGGGGGGGGGGACATGAACCTTCCTTCAGTTCTTGTTTACAAGAATTTAAAAGATAGTTTTTATCTGGAAACTGGAATCCCCACTTGAGCAAAACATAAAGATGTAGGTACAGTTTTGTGCTATTTTTTTTTCTTATGTTTAAGTGGTTATAATCGGCAGGGCTCCCACTCTTCCTTAGATCCTAAAAATTCCTAAAATTATTTTTTTTCAAAATTTAAATGATTTAAAAAATAATTAATTAAAAACATTTTTAAAATTTCTTTTTAAGTTGGTAATTGTTCTAAAAATCGCGGTATGCCAGACTAGAGAGAGAAACTTGAGCACGTAGACTCGGACTCCACCTGGGGGGGGGGGGCGAAATTTAAAAAAATTAGGAATTTTAAAGCACATTTCACACCTACAGTTTTACCTAGCTAGAAACTCCTCTTAAAGACTTTGAAAGCCTTTTAAAATATTTTTAATAGACTTCAAAAACCTTTTCAAAGGATTTTCAGAGTTTTCAAAATTCCTAAAAATTTATAGTGGGAGCCCTGAATCGGTTACTTCTATATTATTAAATTGAACAATCTTAATTCAGTGTCGATCGCGATAAAGCCCCCCCCCCCTCCTTTGCTTTTATTAAAATTTTAATTTTTCTCAATTTTGTGTATTTTCATATTTTGTGTTGCATCCTTCAAAAATGTTTTAATGCGGAATTGGGTTCATGCATTTTCTTTGTCACTACACTGTAAAAAAAAAGCACATAAAAATACATTCAAATACGTGTAATTTTTACATTCAAAATAATAGTAAAAATACATATTGTGTATTATTCCATTGATAATAATGTAATTTCACACTATTATCAATGGAATAATACACAATATGTATTTTTACTATTATTTTGAATGTAAAAAAAAATTACACGTATTTGAATGTATTTTTACGTGGTTTGTGCATGAATACCCTAAATTATATTATTTTTTGTTTGTGTTTCTAATTTGCGGTTGGTGGAGGTGATTTGCATGCTTTTAATTTTTTATAATTTTTGTAATAAATTAATTTATTTAAAATCCATTACGGTAAGTACGAGATCTACAATGAAGAACTTAATATTATTCTTATATGTACTTTCAATTTGTTTTTTCCCACAGCTCACCGCTACAAAAATTTTCATATTCTTTCTTCAATATCAATAAGCACAAGTTTATTGTTAATTTCTTTCGGTATTCTTTCTGAAATATTTACTGATAAAATGATTTGTATAAGAAACAAAAATATTCTAATTTTTGACTTGTTTCCGTCTTCCATGGTACCACAGAATTATTATGATGACGTCACATTTGATACAAATTTAGTGGAAACAATATTGGAAATCGATCTGAGTGTTTAAAACATAAGCCCAACAAGAAATATTTGAATACGTTGATTACATACTTTCTACACCTTTTCCACCAGTAATTCAGAAATCGTCAATCGTTATTCAGATTTGTCAATTGATATTCAGAAATCGTCAACCGTTATTCAGATTTGTCAATTGATATTCAGAAATCGTCGACCGTTATTCAGATTTGTCAATTTATATTCAGAAATCGTCCACGGTTATTCAGATTTGTCAATTGCAATTCACGATTTCTGAATATCAGTTGACAAATCTGAATTACAATTCACGATTTCTGAACAGCAGGTGAGGTTTTCTGAATTACTGCTGGAAAAGGTGTAGTTACCATGTATATACTTATCACCTAAACAAAATGTTACCCTAGTTGAAGTGTGATGTTGGCATAGGCAAGGCATAAAAACTGAAAGACCCTTCCCAAGATGATATTACTTCTTCTGGAATCACATAAACGCAGGTACTAATAAAATGTGCTTTATTTAGACCATTTCTATAATTGAGAATTAATTTTTTCAGAAAGAAGATGAAGTAAATTGGGGATACTCTTTAGCTGTAGTCTGAATCACATGGATAATTATTATTGCTGATTCGAACAAAAGAAGTGTGTTTTTAAACTACTGCATCAATTGTCATCAGTCGTTTTAAAACTCCCCCACTCTGCTCGAACGCATTACTCGAGCAAATTTTCATGCACCGGATCGTAAGGTAGTGCCTTACCTGCTCGAAATTGGTTCGAGCAATTATTGCTCGAGCAACCGGTACAGTTTAAAAACACACCAATTAATTCATAATTATTTTCAATGTTATTTTCAGCCAAAAATGGAAAATATACCTATTGATGAGTAAATGCTGGATTATATGCAGTAATAGGGCTGCTCTGGCTAAGCTGATCTCCGATTCGTAGTTGTATCCTTTAAATCTTTGATTTTATCTTCATGGAAATCATTTGTTGCAACTTCAATGAGAAGGCTGGTAGTAATATTAAAACAAAATTTCTACAGTTAAAATCTATCTTCAGCTAATAAAAATAGTTTTTTTTTAATACAAGAATTAGGACAATTTTATTCAAATCAAAAAATATTTATGTTGTTTCATTTGAATTGTTGTCATTCTTCACTGTCTTGATTTGACGAAATAATTTCGTGATTAAATTTGTTTTCTGTGCTAGGGTAGCCACAAAATCTGAAAAATTGATTATGGAATTTACTTTAATCCCTATTTAATGAAAGTCTCGATTTGATGAATTTTTTATAGCAATATTGACTTTCATAATAAATTACACGTATTTCTATCTCGTTTTAACGCAATATTTTTCATTAAAATTTCGAAAAAAATTCAAGTCAATGTTGCTATAAAAGTTAATTTTTTTAAATAATTACTAAATAAAATTATTTTTTGTTTTATCTTTCAATTTTTACTTCTAACTCATAAATGGATTCACCAAGTCCAATTTTCGAAAAAATATAATTATGGACTGGCTACTTTTGAAATGAACACCCGGTATTGTTGGATTTGAATAAAATTGTTGAAATTCTTTAAACATATCAGTTCAGAAAAGAACCATGGTTCCAACCAATTTCACTGTTTTTTATAAAAAATTCCTAAAATCGGAGTTCCATTGTATGAATAGATATTCTATATTTTTGTTGATTTATTTAGTGTTTTTGTGTTTTATAATAAAAGTTACCAAATTCGTAGTTTTATTGTTCACCTTATAAACGTCATGAATCTCTCCTATCTACAAAATGCTTTTTACATATCGTCCCCCTTATGCCAAAACCACCAATGTGCCAAAATTGCCATTTTGACACTTGACAGACAGTGCACTTTCTTTCTAAGAAAGAAAATTCTTTTTTTAAATTATCGTTAGATTTCGGCTACAAGACATTCCAATAACAATAAAAAAATTGACTGAATTAAAATTGATTAATTTCATTTACTTGATAATTTAGTTCAAAATACACTGGACTGAAAACTAGAAAATGCACATTGGTGGTTTTGGCATAAGGGGGACGATATGAGGGGGTTAAAACCATAGTGATGTAAGTCACATTTTTGTAAAATTTGAGTTATGTATTGTAGGCATATCTTTAAAAGTCAATTTATTGAAAGGCAATTTTACAAAATTTTTACAAAAATGTAACCCCCTCATATATAGGGGACCTACTGTTTAGGCATGAACCACAGGGAGACTTACTTTTGAAATGGGTTTCTATAGCATACCAGACAACACCCAATAACTAATGGATATCTACACGTTTTCCAGCAGTAATTCAGAAAACCTCGCCTGATATTCAGAAATCGTGAATTTTAATTCAGAAATTGTGAATTGTAATTCAGATTTGTTAACTGATATTCAGAAATTGTGAATTGTAATTCAGATTTGTCAACTGATATTCAGAAATCGTGAATTTAGATTTTTTTAATATGAATTGCTTAAATATTTCATCTCCCATTTTTACATTCAAGACAAACCGGAATTACAAGTTTGTAGTTGTTACTGAATAAACACACGAATTAAACATAAATGTAGACCTAATACTTGAACGCGAAATGTAAACCACGGCACAAATAATTAGGGATTACACGGAGTTTGAATTAATGGCCTTTAGATCAATCATGATTTTTGAGATCATACTGCAAAGATGACATTTCTAAAGTTACAAAATAACCCCACCAGGACCCCCAAGTCAAAATATCCGTACGAGCTTTGAAATTCGCTTATTTATTAAATTATGAAATAGTCATATTGGGTTGCTCGACCTACTGGCCTCACTTAGCGGTACATTTTTTGGAATAAATAATTATAACACAATATTTAGTTTAGAGTTGTCTCTTTCTGAAATTTATAATTAATGACTTGATTTTATTTTTATAATAATAATAAATTAAGTACTACACTTAAGTACTACATTAAGTAAATTAAGAAACTGGGGACGGAGAGACGGCGTCAGCTGTAGAAATGATCCGTTATATATATATATATATATATATATAAGTACTACAGACCCAACAGGCCTTGGCTTGATTGGTAATGTTGACCCATTTTCTTCAGTTTTCTGCCTTCTCTCTATCCTCAAAACGCACATATCTTCCTGTACCTCTTCTTTCTATTTTCTCACTGGTCTACCTCCCGTCTATTTCTGTTCTCCACATGTTACTTGGTGCTGTAGGTTTGCCCATACTTAACAGATGTTCCAATCCGGTCGATTTTGGGTGAAGTAACAATTTTATTGTGACCATCTCTCTTCGGAAGACTGATGTGTAACCGCATTAGGGCACGAAATATCATTGAAGATTTGCGAAGCAGGTTCGTGCTAAAAAACCTGCACGAATACGTTGATGCTGCCGAAATCGCTGAAAATGTTTGTCAAGACCTTTAAAATGTATAAAAATTATTCTCTCCTTGTTGGTAACAACACTGGGGCACCTGTCATTGCTGGTAACAGCACTAGGGTCGGGTATGATTTCGCATATCGACAGGCCAAAAATAGAGCATTTTCATTGGACCTAAGTTGCCCAGTAAACCGTCTCAAAATGAGTATATTACACTTCTCGTGGTTTGCAGCTGGAAGCTAAGCAGTAGGTCCCCCATGCGTGTAATAACGCCGACATAGGTGAGGTCACCAACGTCAGGGAGTCCTGATAGAAGAGTTTAAATTTAGAAATGTTATCACTACTAACTTCTGCTGAATACAACCAAATGATTCTGAGCTGTTAGCACTTGCTAATCGCCGGTATATTTTGGTGAATGCAGCCATCTGTTTTGTATTGCGCTGTATAACAAACTACATTTTGTGTATCCTACACAAATTTAATTTTGGACAACGTTTAAAAGATGTAATCTAAAACTCAAGGCATTTTTAAACGTATTTGTCTTTTAAAGTTGAAATTCTAATTTATTATGTACTAGCTGGCACGGGCGGCCTTCGGCCTCCCTTAGCCATCTAGACCCATAATAGATCCGTGAAGGCCATAGTTCTTCGGCTTCACAGGGAGGACCATAATAGATTATATTTATATGCCTTCGGCTGCCTTGACTGCTAGTCCGTGATTGCCAGTGGTTATTATAGTATTATGCCAACCAACCACTTTCCGTACATACGGTGGGATAACTGATCGCTTTTAAAAAATATATGTTAGAATCACTCTGATTCTTCGAATTAAAACACTGGATAACCGTTAATACTTCAATTTATTTTCTTTCAAAAAAAACTTAACTACTAAACTTAGTTTTTACTTTGGGTTATCATGTTGGATCAGGTTACCAACTTGATAATTTAGATAAAAGCAAGTTTACACATTTGATAATTTAGATAAAAGCAAGTTTACACATTTGATAATTTGTTTGTTTCAAACGTCCTGATATTGGTCAGGGTCGGCTCTTGTATAATTTCCATCTTGTTGATCAGTGTTGTCTAGGTATTAATCAGGGTCGGCTTTCGTAGGATTTCATTGCTTCTAACACGGCCATCCTGCGATTGTTACGTCCTCGTAACTAGTTTTCGGTGAATTCATGGCGTCCATTGATTTCTTGTCCATCAGCGTATTTCTACCAACATTATTCCATTCGTGGCGGTCTTGCGTGTCTAGCTGATGCGGGTGTATTCAGATACTGATCAGGGTCGGATTTTGTATGGTTTTCGTTGCTTTTAACACGGCCATCCTGCGATTGTTACGTCCTCGTCACTGTTTTTGGTGAAAACCTGTTAATGAAATTTATTAATCTAGCTGGCACGGGGCTCCCCCGGTCGTTATCTTCGCTGGCCCGGGGCTCTCCCGGGTATTATTTTCGTTGGCCCGGGGCTCTCCCCGGGCATTATTTTCGTTGGCCCGGGGCTCTCCCCGGGCATCATTTTCGTCGGCCGGGAGCTCTCCCTGGGCATTATTTTCGTTGGCCCGGGGCTCTCCCCGGGCATCATTTTTGCTGGCCCGGGACTCTTCCCGGGCATCATTTTCGTTGGCGCGGGGGACTCCCCCGGCCGTCATCTTCTTATTAAAAATAAAAACAGTCATCATTTTTTTCCATTAAATAAAAACAGAAAGAAGACCATCATTTTCGTTCGCTTGTGTTCTCATACCATTTAAATCTTATTACCACTAAGGGTAGAACCATGAATTTCATTGAGACCAAAACCATTGAATGTAATTAAGACCAAAAACAAATTTTATTACCACTAAGGGTAGAACCATGAATTTCATTGAGACCAAAACCATTGAATATAATTAAGACCAAAAACAAATTTTATTACCACTAAGGGTAGAACCATGAATTTCATTGAGACCAAAACCATTGAATGCAACTAAGACCAAAAATAAATTTTATTACCACCAAGGGTCCACCATGAATTTCATTGAGACCAAAACCATTGAATGCAACTTCTAGCGTTTACTTCAAATATTCGAATCCCTGTTCCACGGTTTCGGAGGCGATCATCACGTCATCTAGATAAACCTGTGCTGTTGAATGTTTTAAATTTCCCAGTAGTTACAGCTTGCGGTATCTGGTCGCAAGTAGAGTCCAATAACTTCTGTATTTTGTTTTTCCAGTTCTCGTCCAATCCTGACCATTTATTTCCATTCTGTATACTTATCGTATCTTTGGTTCTGTTACCAATCAATGCGTCTACACCAGGAATGGTGTCATCCGGTTCCATGATTAAATCGACTTCAACTGTAGCTTCTTGAAGGGTTACATATAATCGGCAACGTCCAATTGTTTCCACATTTTAACTCAATCTTTTTAACACTTCAATAATTGATTTGGGAAGTTCATACCAAGATCATACACAAAATTATCCCAATTCCTGGTAAACGGTTTCCATCCATCGAAAAATGTCTTGCCATTTCCTTGGATAGATCATTATATAGTCAGATACTTGCGCTAGTTCCTTTAAGTCGTTTATTTGTTCGATCAATTCGTATGTCGAAAACTTGCTTTTGTCGCTCGATCAGCTATAATTTCTTAGGTTTTCCAATTCGTTCAACAATTTCTGTAATCGATAATTCCATTCCTCGTCCATTCCTGACATTTCATTTCTTACTTCCTCAGTGCGGTATACGATTGGTGTTGCCTGATCTCGCAGTACATTCTAGCGCCTTGTGACCAACCTGATCACAGATAAAACATTTTCCAGAATATGGGGCCTTCGTTCCAAGTTTAGCGCGTTTGTCTGATCTTTCGTAATTATCGTATTATTGTCTATGGCGTTTTGGAAATGGTCTATCTATTTCGTTTCCACGTTCTGGTCTGAGCTGGTTAAGTAACAACATGAGTTCCTCCTGGGTTTTTGGTCGTTGTAATCGTAACTGTTCTCGTAGATTTCTTGAAGTTATTCCACCAATTACAGAGGACACAATTTTCTCCCATATCAAGCTTGGTTCGTATCGGTATAGGCTGCGTATCTTTTTCATTGCGTATTCATTCAAATTGCTAAATTCGTCGCTTTTATATTGGCGGCTAGTAGCAATTTCGTGTCCCATGTAATATCATCTGGAAATGTAGTTAACAGGTCGTTTTCGAAACTAATCCAGTTTCTAACAGCCGGTCTCCAACCATCATAAAACATTCTCGCTCTCCCTTGGAGGGCTTCGCTGGTTTTTAGGATCATAATCTGGTCGTTAATATTTAGGCTTGTTCTGATTGCGTTCACGTCTTCCAACCATTCCTTCATAGAATAATCATTTCGATCCGGATGAAATTTTGACAGACTGAATTCAAGTTTTTCGCGGGAGGAATCCTTGATTTCGGCTGATCGGATTCCGATAAGTTCTTTGATGAATTGGCACAAATCGTTATTGGTTATTTGGTCGGCCATTTTTAAGATAATTAGTGCAAAACAATAGAAAAATATAGAAGAAAAATGAAGAGAAAAAAAAAATTATTATCTGTTTTGATACTTATCCGTTGGTTCAACGTGGGTTTAATCGATCGCACTTCTGATGTTAGAATCACTCTATGATTCTTCGAATTAAAACACTGGATAACCGTTAATACTTCAATTTATTTTCTTTCAAAAAAACTTAACTACTAAACTTAGTTTTTACTTTGGGTTATCATGTTGGAGCAGGTTACCAACTTGATAATTTAGATAAAAGCAAGTTTACACATTTGATAATTTGTTTGTTTCAAACGTCCTGATATTGGTCAGGGTCGGCTCTTGTATAATTTCCATCTTGTTGATCAGTGTTGTCCAGGTATTAATCAGGGTCGGCTTTCGTAGGATTTCATTGCTTCTAACATATATTTAGATTTTTGGCCACCAATCGGTACACCTACATATATGATAGATTAAGAGCACCATCTAGCGAAAGCATAGTGAGCAAGAATGGCCAGGTAAAGTAAGGGTTTTCTACCTGGCAAACGAAGGGTTTGCCAGGTATCCGTATAGGGTGTATCAATAAAAACGCGAATAACTTTGTTCCCCGCGCGAATTTTTTCTCCATTTATGCACGAATAGTTGCGCCGGGACCTACAGAATAACTGTGCAAAATTTGGTTGAGATCGGTCAAAGGGTCTAGGAACGTATAGCGAACAAGCAAACAGACAAGCTCTTTTATATATTTAGATAGAAGATAGATGTAGGAATTTTAGGTTACAGTTCTTAACTTACATTTCTATTTTATATTTAGGGCTCGCAAAGGTTCCAGTACAGAAAAGGAGAAGGCTAAAAGTAAGGAAAGGGGAAGAAGTACGAAGAAAATGTCGGAATCTGCTTCAAGCAGTTCTGATAGTAGCAGGAGGTACAATTGAGGAATTGTCAAATTATGATTCATTCTAATTAAATTTATTTTAGTTCGTCAGAGTCCAGCTCTTCAAGTGGATCTAAGTCTTCTAGTAGTTCCAGTTCTGGAAGCAGTTCGCGTTCCAGCAGTTCTTCTTCAGATAGCAGCTCTTCACGGAACCGTAATCGTGCCGGGACTAAACAAAGATCCCAGCGCAAGCCGACATCAACTAGAAAAAGTGTCGAGAAAGACAAGAAGGATAAGGTTAAGGAGAAGGAGAATGAGCTGATTAAAGATGAAGAGAAAGATGGTAAAAGTAAGACAACTTCCGTAAGCAATAAGAAATCTGAAACTAAGCATCGTTCACGATCCAGATCCAGGTCGTCACATCGTTCACCAACTCCTAGACCCACTAAAATTCAAATTGGACGTTTACCTAGAACGGTCACCAGGGAGCATATCTATGGAATCTTTAGTGCTTATGGTGAAATAAAAAATTTTGAGTTTCCTAAAGATCATGTTCATTCTCATATTGGACGTGGTTATGCCTATGTTGAGTATTCGAATGCCGATGAAGCGGAAGATGTTATGATACATATGGATGAAGCTGAAATTGATGGTCAAGTAATTACCATAGCACCTGTATTAATACCAAAACCTCAACCATATATGCCGAGACGTAGTCCTATGCCTATGAGGAGACCACCAATGCGTAGACCCCAAACGCATTTCCGCCGCCGTACTCCGTTACGACCACCACACCGTAGCAGTCCCATTCGTCGTAGACCACGCTCGCGTAATTCTCCAGCAAAACGGCGCAAACGCAGCCGTTCCAGCAGTTCTCGTTAATTTTTATGTTCGAAGCATTGCTTATGAGTGTTTACACAGTTATTGTTTGAATATTGTTTTTTTATAAATTATATTCTATATTTTAATTATAAATTGTTAGTTTTCTCGGTGCAATACTATACTACCCTACTAAGCACAAAAGGGCTGTCTAGCACAAACCCTATTATGTGCTTAGTGAGGTAGTGTTGGTAATATTTGTTTAAAAAAAAAATTTAATGTATTTAGTATACTTTATTGCTCGTAAGCAGAATGCATAAGTATAATAATCCCCCTTTTTTGGAGATTTCATTTTATATAAATGTAGATTATTAGAATAAAGTTTTCGTTTTGAGTTGATATTGAGTTTAATTACTCTTCTAAGATTTGAATCCAAATCAAGGAATTTTTTTCAGCACATTTTGTTAACCCTTTCACCGATTTAACCAAAATTTGGGGGTCCAAAATATTTATGCTTAAAGGCATTCAAAATGTTGGGTCAAGGGGTTATTTTATTCTTAAATTTTGGTAAGTTTATGGATTTATTTAGAATCGAGAAAAATAAATTTATGATTTCGAAATTTTTATAATAAAAAAAATTATCATTATTTAAAAAATTTTAAAAGGGAAAATAAATTGATAAAACTTTAATTACGAGGACCATTGTGATATTCTTCGAAGAAAATTATATCTTATATATAAAAATTTATGTGATTGTTATTGACAAATTTTTTGCATTTCTTTCTTCATTTTTACCCACAAATTTGTGGGTAAACCGGTGAAAGGGTTAAGAGGGAGACTTCTTAATAAAAGTAGAAGAAACAAACAAACATATGTTTAAGAATGACTATAACAGAAATTCAGTAAAACAAATAGTAAAATATCATATTACATTTCAGAATTGTTAAAAAGTTTGTTGAGAATAAGGATCAGAAAAGACCAAATAAATTGTCCAACGTTTTGGGCCTTTATTCGCCTATTTTTAAGGCTAATGAGAAGGAACTACTTCAAGTACAGCAGGTCCATGCCACACCACTTACTGACTCCTATTCTCAACAAACTTTTTAACAATTTAATATGAAAGTCAACTAACAAGTATATTTCCTAAATCTAAACTAAATGATTTTCAAAACTTTGGCCAATATTAAAATATCCCAATAATATCATAGATTTTCTAAACAATAAATTAAATGATAATTTATTATAATTCCTGTAATTCTGGAGCGATTTTTAAAATTTATGGGCGAAATTTTCGTAATTTATTGGCAATTTTCTAGTAATATTTTGTCATTTGCAGTTTTATTTATGTATATAGTACTGTGTAAAAGTCTTAGACCACCAAGTTAATTTTCAAAAATTTATCATTTAACACATCGGAATTCAAAATTAACAGTAAAATGGCATGATTATTAATAATTATCAATATTTTGTGTGTTTAACATTCGTTGGTTGCCTTTCCTGTCCAAATATTCCCACACATACTCAATAATATTTAAATCTGGGCTCCGAGGTGGCCAGGTTATAGTTTTTAAAGTTCCTTGTTCTTTTATTTCATCCAGATAAGATTTAACTACACGAGCAGTGTGTTTAGGGTCATTGTCCTGTTGCAGAATAAAATTGTCCCCAATTAAAGAACATCCTGATGGAATGGTATGCTCGCGTAAGATATTTAAATACCCAGCTGCATTTAACTTCCCTCCAATTTTAACTAAATCACCAATACCATTTGCAGAAATACACCCGTAAACATTCACTGAACCACCCCTGTGGTTTATGGTGGGATTTAGGCACGCAGAATTGTAAGCTTCGCCTGGACCTCTGTGAACAAATTGCCTCCTCTTGCTTCCAAAAATTTAAAACCTGAACTCGTCTGTCCACAGAACCTTATTCCAGTCATCTGATGTCCAGTCTTTTTTTTCGTTTTTCACGATTACCTTTACGAAGTAATGGTTTTTTAATCGCTACACATCATCTGAGACCCATTCTACCTAAACTTCAATGAACTGTCGAAGAATCAACAGAAACTCCTGTAGCACTACGAAGATCTTTGGTCAACCCTCTGGAAGTTTGACTTCGATTTCGTAGAGATTAACATTTAAATATTTTTCATCAGCTTCCTTAAACTTTTTAGGTCTTCCAGGACCTTGGCCGATCATGCACAGTGCCACTTTCTAGATGTTTCTTGATAGTATAGCAAACTCCGGTCTTTGATGTTTATAATTTTTTTGCTATCTGACGTTGACTATGGCCTTCTTCGTGAAGCAGAACTATTCTATGTTTAGTAAGTTCACTTATTTTACCCCGTTTTAAATAATTTTATTACTTCAAGTTTAAATTTAAAAAATTATTTATTTTAGTAGTTTTTAAAAATTTAAAAATCATAAAATTTTAGTTTATTTTAAAATATAATGACAAAATTGAAGTATTTTTAGAATTTTATTAAGAGCACAACCCCTCGTCAAAACGTTCATATTTTAACACCAACCACAATAAACAATGTTCACAACAAAAACTTACAATCCGTGATTCTTCCGTAGCATTATTTCGGATGGTGATAGGAACCAAGTGAACGTATGTAGGTACTATCTATAAATAAAAATTAATTGAAAAAACAATGGCGACAGAGTAGTTTGATAAAATTAATTATAAGAAAATGAAGTAATTTAACATACCCAACAAAACTTGCATTTCAAGATCGACAATTAATTTCCACTATTGGGAATTTACATTAACCATGCGCCACTACGCGTCCATAATATTAACTACTCCGTATTTGTTAATTAATTGTGTGTTAGAATTTGAATTTTACCACTATTACAACGCAGTCGACTAGCTATATATTAGTACAATACGCATTAATAACTTAGGTATGTGCAATATCGTGCTATACTAATTAGAACAGCCATTATGACGCGAAGTTAGCGCCCTCATCGGTGATCAATTCCCAATAGTTGAGAATTGAAGGAACGCGTAGGGTAGGTTTTTACAACGCAACCACTTCCAAGTCGAATTCCAATCTAAAAATGCCTTTTAACTTAGATGGTGGGCGTGGCCTATAAGCACCAGAGCCAATGGGTAATCTCCGCACAGTTTTCCCTTTTTTTAAGGGTGAGTTTGTTATTTTTCCTCAATTTTTTTATCAAATCAACTATTCAAACCTTCAGCTTTCCGAATCTCGATAGGAAATTTTCAATTTCAGGGTGCACATTTGCGTACTATCATCTAAGGCAAAATACATGAAATTCTTCAGCTATGAGACAAAAACTTTTAGGTATATGATTTTTCACTATTGAAAACTATAATAAATTAAACTTTAAAATTAAATAGTTCATTAAACATTGTAATTACTTTTTTATTAATCAAAAACTTTTAGTGTAGACTGTATAAAAGACACATTAATTTACTTGCTGGCAGCTTATTTCAACATCACAATCGTGCGATATTGCCATGCCGTTTTGGATTTGCTATTCATGCATTTCATACGATGGATTATTATTGAAGTTTTTACGTATTTTATCTACGAAGTTATACGATAAATATCTTCAAATTTTCTGAGAAGTCTATTTGAGCATCTTTCTTGCTTCAATTAGTTTGTAAATTAGTAAAACTATGTTAATCTTCTTCTTCAAGTGCCGTCCCCGCTACGGAGTTTGGCAATCATCATTGCTATTTCTATCTTTGAAACGGCTGTTCTGAACAATTGGGTAGATGTACACTTATACCATTCTCTCAGATTGTGCAGCCAAGATGTCCGCCTCCGGCCAGTACTTCTCTTTCCCTGGATTTTTCCCTGCATGATCACCTGCAGTAGTTGATATTTCTGTCCTCTCATCACGTGGCCCAGGTATTCAAGCTTCCGTCTCTTGATGGTAGTTAGAATTTCCCGCTCTTTCTTCATTCTTCGGAGGATCTCCACATTCGTCACGCTATCCGTCCAGGACACCCCAAGTATTCTTCGATATACCCACATCTCGAAGGCTTCCATTTTATTAATGCTGTTCTTATTTAAAGTCCACGTCTCCACACCATAGAGAAGTATGGAGAAGACATAGCTTCTAACTAGTCGAATTTTAAGTTGTAGGTTTATGTCGTGGCTACATAAAACGCTCCTCATGCTTATGAATGCTGCCCGGGCCTTTTCAATTCTTATTCTTATCTCTTGAGTCAAGTCGTTGTTGTTGTTGACATATGTTCCCAAATATTTATATTTATGCACACGATCAATGGGGCACCCATTAATGTAGATATATATTCCCGTTCACTCTATGTGTCTTCGAGATAATCATGAATTGCGTCTTCTTGTCGTTTAGTGTCAGCCCGTTCTCTTCGCTAGCTGTTACTACCTTATTTAGAATGTGTTGTAGGTCTTCTATCGTTTCCGCTATTAGGACGGTGTCGTCGGCGTATCTAATATTGTTGATAGGTTTTCCGTTGATTTTTATCCCTATCTCTTCGCCCTCCAGCGCTTTTCTCATGATCTCCTCCGAGTAGATATTAAAAAGTAGGGGCGACAGCACGCATCCCTGTCTAACTCCTCTCTTAACTTGGATCTCGTCGGTCGTGTCGTTTCCCACTCGAATAGTTGCTTTCTGCCCGTAATACAGATTCGATATTATTCTTATATCTTGTGTGTCTAGTTGTTTTGCTCTCAGTATCTCGACAAGTTGGTCGTGTCTGACCTTATCAAAGGCTTTATTGTTAATAGACCTCCTTTAGGTTTGCAAAACTAATATGCAATAATAAACACTAATCAAAATAATAAAAAATTTCCAGGCGGTGCAGTTGACGAGATCCCCTCCTAAATTTTTGTTTTAATAATCTACTTGACGACCGGAATCTATCCTCCAAATTCTATAATCCTTTTATGAGGCTAAGGGTGTCAAAAACCATCCCTTACCTTCAAGAAGTTAGTAAAATATTCCCATACGGCGCAATTGACGAGATCCTTTCATACATTTTTGACATAATAAACTACTTGATGACCTGAATCTACGTCCCAAATTTCATTATTCTGTTATGAGGCTAAATGTGTCAAAAACCAACCCTTACCTCTTGAAGTTAGTAATTGTCAGTAAATTAAGTCAATTAATGATATTCTCAAATTATTACATTTTTCTCTATATACAATAGGTGATCTATACCAACGAAACATGATTAGAGACTGATACGGAAAGGGTACAATTTGTATGGAGAAGGCCTCTAAAGCGATTTCATCCAGATTGTGTGATACAAACTGTAAAACATCTCTAAGTAGTAATGTTCTGGTCCTGCATTACAAATAGAGGGTCAAGTCCAGTCTATTTTGTTAACGGATCAATGAACGCGAAACAATACCAGGATGTCCTAAATATTATTTTTTTTCTTATTATCCCGGTAATATGGAAGACGGAGCACCGTGCCAAATCAGTTACAGAACTCCTCTCCATAAAGAACATCCCCGTACTTCCATGGCCAGGCAATTTGCCCGATTTAGCCGCCATCTAAAAAATCTGGAGTCTGCTGAAATCACTTGCATATACATCCCCAAGCACAACATTATCGAATTTAATGATGTTTGAAGAAATAATGCCAACATCAAACACATGCCAGAAAGGGTGTAGTAAGCTTTAATCAAAGCACGGGGTGGAAATACGAATTATTAAGATGTATAAGTACATCTTAATTTTGCTATTAGAAGTTATTTGCGTCTTTTAATTTTACTAAAGAAATTGGATACCCTAGGAAAATTGACACGTTATTTCAATTTAGATGTTAAAATCGTCGATCTATGGAAGTTAGGTATATGTTAGAATTTTTCTCAGAGCAGAAGGTATACAAGGTGATGCTTCTGTTTAACTCATCCTAGCAAACACAAGAGTAGCACTCATAAAAAAATATTTGATCCTCGATTTCAAACCAAAGGGGGGGGAGGGCACGCAAATGCTCTCCATCAAGCTTTGGGGCTCTCCAGATAAAAAAAACTGTAAAATAATGTCAATTTTTTTTAAAATAAAACTGGCCATAAAATAAGAACGTCTTAATAGGGGCAATATTTCATAGATTTTAGTTTTCTAAAATTACTGTAATTTTGGAAGATCGTTAAAATTTAACAAACAGATGGCGCTATTTTATTACTGAATTTTATATATTGCCATTTGCATTTTGAAGTTTGTTAGTTAACCACAAAGTGTTCATTTTACGTGTAAAAAAATATATAAAACCAAGGTAATTTACAATCTTTCTATTCCCTTCTATTAATTAATTGAAGTCCTTGAATACGCGGTTAAAAAATTGATTCTGTTCAGCGTAAAAACTTGAAGTTAGGTTATATCACCAAGCATGTACATTTTTTAGGAAAAATGTTGTTAAAAACGCATTTTTAGATCTATATTTATTAGTTGGGCATATCCACTCGCGTAACTACCGGTCCCGCAAAGAAGGGGGATGCATCTTTGAAGGGACAAAATAATTTTAAATGCAAAATTTTCGTTACTGAACTTGCATGATAAAATCATCATTTGATTTGATTGAAATTCGATACAAGAATTGAAGAATTCACATTCAATGGAGGGCAAACGCCGAAGTGGACCTATTCAGCAAAAGTTCTCAACATAAAATGTACTTTATTTGACTTCGTCAAAGTCCACGTTAAGCAATAAAGTCATTGCCACGAAAGTTGACGTCTCGTCATAAAAGCATAATCGTCTGAACTAAGCTAATACTCCCTAGTCAAACGTGCAATATATTTTCGTGCTTTGTCATATCAATACAAAATGACTGGTAATGCTCATAAGCAATACGTCGTTGCTATATTCGGTCAATCTATGACGAGATGTCAACTTTCGTGGCAATGACTTTAGCTCAAAATTCAAAGAGTGTTAGTGTAATACACACATGAACCAAGATTATGTCGTACGATAAGAAAGATAGAGAATCCTCTATTGAACATTCCATCGTACATTCAAGAAATATAGAAAATAAAAAAATTTATGTTGATTATTAGAAAAATTTTACTTTGCAAACATGAAATTGTATTTTAATGTTTTGCAAGATAGTCTAGTGGGAAAAGTTTCTATATTTACCAAAAAATACTCACATCTATACTTTTCTGATATTATTTAGGTGTAACTTCTCCATATTTCCATTTACAAATCAAAAATTTCTTATTTTTCTCACGTTTAGAAATCTGTTGCCATCCACAAATCTCCGTTCTAGCTCAGTTTACTCGCCACATCATCTGTATCAGGTCGGTTATCCAGTTTGGTCTACAATAACAGAAAATTATTAGTGAATTAACATGTAAATAATGATGATATAATGCTGAGTGATGCATATTAATTCGTAACTACATAGCTAAGAATATCTCAAAAGTGCCATACTTTGTCGGGCAGTGTGAACAGTGGCTCTATATTCTGAAACTACAGCTCCGGATTGTCTTCAACAGCTGGTCTCAAAAAGTTTTCAATCCTCGCCCGATATTGATCTCCATTTACAGTTCACCTTCTTGGTTTTCAAAAATATATGCAGCAACGACCCTCGTCACCGACTGTAATTGAAAATGGAAAAGTTATGAATTATTCAAATCAATGTGTTACTTATCCACCACCCAAGGATTTTTGTCCTTGACAGGATCAAGTCCAGAGTTTTGATACAGTTACTTTATTGAGCTACCGTACAAAATAATTTAATTGCTTAATTTAGTAAACGTAGCTTATGCCCGACTGCACCACCTCGGACAAATATGTCGCGTAAGCCAAGTGACTCTTCACTATGCAGGGTTCCCACTTGTATGGAAAACCTGGAAAAGTCAGGGAATTTAGAACTTGTCAGGGAAAGTCAGGGAATTTTAAATTTTTAGCGCCAATGTCAGGGAAAGCAAAAAATTTGTCAAAGAAATATTTTAATTTCTATTTTCAGATAAAATATTTTTAAATTTGAAATAATTTTTTTTAAATTTTCATATACTAAAATGTCAGGGAAAATTAAAATTTTTGTCAGGGAAAACCTGGAAAAGTCAGGGAATTTGCTTTGAAAAATTTAGTGGGAACCCTGCTATGAGTTGTATCTTAATTTAGGTTGCATTGCGTCACTCTTATTTTTACCGTCCCCTTGGTTAAGCCTCGGCAACATCGCATTTGACTAGTAACTCTCATTATGTTTTAGGGATTTTTTCATAGAATTTATGAGATTGGTTAAACGTTCATACGATGCTATATTAAACAAGCTAATTAAGCTTGTTATCATAATTATCACCTTTCGAAGTGGGTATCTTAAAAAAAATTGAAATAAGCCGTGCTTATTTATAATATATTATAATATTTATTTATAATAATATAATCCTTTATTATAGTTTCATCTTTGTAATAAAATATTCAAATATGTTATTAATGGATGGATTTTAGCACGCATTTGTAAATCACAAAAATGTTTTATAGAAACATATTAATTATCCCTTTCACCGATTTTACCAAAATTTGGGGGTCCAAACTATTTAAGCTTAAAGGCATTCAAAATGTTGGGTCAAGGGGTTATTTTATTCTTAAATTTTGGTAAGTTTATGGATTTATTTAGAATCGAGAAAAATTAATTTATGATTTCGAAATTTTAATAATAAAAATAATAATCATTTAAAAATTTTTAAAAGGGAAAATAAATTGATAAATCTTTAATTATGAGGACCATTGTGATATTCTTCAAAGCAACCAAAAACACAGAGAGGAACTAAACGGGTCGAGTAACCTAAAGTTGACCACCCCAAATAAAATTAAAAATTTTCTATTGCAAAGAGGAAGGTTTATATAGTATACTGTTAAAATTTTACATGCGAATGTATTATCAAAATTTTGAATATTTCGATTTTAGCAAATTTAACATGTAAAAGCCGACCGACGCGCGGGAATCTCATATGAGATTCCGCGCGTCGAGTTCTGTTGACGTTATGTGTGGAGTGGTATACCCTAACACTTAGAAAATTTCGTCAGATGCTGCTCGCACATCCTACAGGTAACATGATTTGAATCCCGATTTTCTCGAATCCCGGTTTTCTTGAAGGATGGCGCCTTCAAGTATGTTTAGCTTTTGCCGCGTAGCGGCTCAGGAGATGAAAAACCGGCCGGAGCAGCGGAGGTTCAGGTTTTTCGATGCCCACAGCCGGACGAGTCTCGATCCAAAATTTCAAATTCGATTTTTTCAAAATTTTGATAATACATTCGCTCATAAAATTTTTACAGTATACTATATAAACCTTCCTCTTTGCTATAGGAAATTTTTTAATTTTTTTGGGGTGGTCAACTTTAGGTAACTGCCCCCAACTAAACATTTAGAACCAGCAGACTTAATATCACTCCTAGATGAGTATATTTTGCATATAACACATTGCTTTCGCTTATCTATCTTTATAGGAAAGTGTGTTATAGTTTTATCCTCGGTTTTATCTTCATCATCAGTTTGAGTTTGCAGTGTAGTAGGAATATTAACACTCGTATTTCTGGAATCATCCTTCCAATTTTCCCCTATTCTATCCCCTCCCAATGCGTAAATTATTTTTTGCCATTCCGGGGGTAAAGTACTAACTTTTTACCCCGATTTGCGGGGTAAAAGGGGCACTTTTTTACCCTGGGGGAGTAGAGTTAAAAATTGGGGGGGGGAGAGGGAGAAAAAAATGTTTTTGCCCTAGGGCAATAAAATAGTCACCAGATGACCGATAAAAAAGTCACTAGATGTTTTTAAAAATGTCGCCACGTGGTGAGATGTTAGAACGCGCGATTCTTTCGCCACATATCCTTCGTTTTTCCGCTTCATAAAAGCGGATAACTTGTGGAAATTGCCGATGTCAATGTTTTTTTCTAGTTTAGTCACGGCCTTGATCATGGAATAGTGCGACCACATGGTCGACGACTTCAACGTTTTAGCCTTTTCGTAAAAAAATGCCAAAAACACGTCTTCAGTAAAATAATCTGCCAACAATTCCTTGTTCTTGCACCACTGCACAAAAGCGTCGTAGTGCTTTTGGTAAAGTTTTCTAGATTTTGAAGGGCAACAGTTCCACCAACGCCATCTTCGCTGCTTCGGCAATTTCTACGTTCTCGCTCATGCTCTTTCTAAGGCACAAATGTAAATGAAATGAATCATTGGTAGAATCAGGGGTGCCATCTTCTATTTCCTAGTACTTTTTGGTAGTAGTTGGTAATATTACTAGTGCTACTTTGTGACACTGTCGACCACGTGCATTATTAAAAAAATGCGTTAAATTTTTGCTTTAAGTTTCTAAATTGGCGAAGTTCCTACTTTACCTCCCGGAATTGCAAAAAACAGTATATGCACGACGGGAGTAAAGTGACTTTGTCAAAAGTCACTTTGCTCCCATGGTGCATAAAGTACTATTAATTAAATATTTTAAATAGTTTTTTTTCTGCAAGACTGAACTAAATTTCCAATATAAAACATAACTATTGTAAAATGCTATGTTTAGTACCTACATGAAAACAGAATTTTGAAGTCCATTTTTTTGATCTTCTACTAATCGCGTAATATTTAGTCATCTGATAAAAATTTATGTGATTGTTATTGACAAATTTTTTGCATTTTTTTCTTTTTTTTACCCTCAAATTTGTGGGGTTCTGAAAATATTTTCTTCATTTTTTACCCACAAATTTGTGGGTAAACCGGTGAAAGGGTTATTTTATATCAAATTTTAAACTATAATATAAATTAAATAACTTTTTTTTACAATTAATACAGAGTATCTATTGTGCACAAAAGACAGTCTAAGAAGTAGATTCCTGAGGCTTAAATTTAGCTGCTCCTTAAGAAATTAAGGGGCCCTTAATTCAGTGGTGCAAGGAAATAAATGGAAATTTTAAGTGTGGGTGGTGCAAACGGGCATTATAAAATGACAAATTTGGAAAAATATAATACAATGTTATTTATACCTTACCCTAAGATTTATTTGTGATTTCTTCAGGTTGTAATGTCGACCAGAAGTAGATACACTAATAATCAGCTTTCTCCCATTATGTTCATATTCCTCTTAAATTTCATTAGATCGTCTTCAGGTAAATACATATCGTCCCCCTTATGCCAAAACCACGAATGTGCATTTTCTAGTTTTCAGTCAAATGTATTTTGAACTAAATTATGAAGGAAATGAAATTAATCAATTTTAATTTAGTCAAGTTTTTTATTGTTATTCGAATATATTGTAGCCGAAATCTAAGAGCTGTTTTACATTACACTAAATTTTTCAGGACTGAAATTTTTAGTCCTAAAAATGCAATGCGCGCGCCGAATTAGGATGATAGAAAACTTGTTGTAATACTTTCCTGTTTGCAACTACAACCTGACAATTTTAACTTTTTCAGCGACTGAATATGCGCCGCGCGCATTAGGTAAATTGTCAAATAATGTCGATTGGTTTGTAAGTGTTTAAAAGTGATTTAAAATAATTAAATAAAAATGCAAATTAGCAAAAGAAAAAAATTATGTGCTGCATAATTATTACAATGTTACTTGCAAAAACAAAAAATCAAACTTTAAAAAAAAAGCGATTATGGACTAAACTTCCAATGATTTGTTCGCGTTTGTTATTTTTTTTGTAAAATTATAAGAAGCTTGTACTCTTATAAAATAAAATCTCGGGTGTGAGGGTTGGGATAATAAAACAACTGTTAACAATACCTACTTATATAGTAGGTATATGAAAAGATGCATTACCAACCTTTTGCCATTACCAAGAATTTTGAATTTTGAATTCTACATCATTTTTAATTTTACATCATGCGCGCGCCGAATCAGGATGCTAACAACAATAAATTAGAACATGTTCTAAATTCTTGCTGTCAGCGTCCTAATTCGGCGCGCGCATTGCATTTTTAGGACTAAAAATTTCAGTCCTGAAAAATTTAGTGTAATGTAAAACAGCTCTAACAATAATTTA
Organism: Podabrus alpinus; assembly: GCA_932274525.1. Classification (NCBI taxonomy): domain Eukaryota; kingdom Metazoa; phylum Arthropoda; class Insecta; order Coleoptera; family Cantharidae; genus Podabrus; species Podabrus alpinus. Next base: position 87,046,733 of record OW026455.1, on the reverse strand, counting down.
AAAAGAGAATTTTCTTTCTTAGAAAGAAAGTGCCAAAATGGCAATTTTTGCACATTCGTGGTTTTGGCATAAGGGGGACGATATGTAAAATACGGCCCCGGTTTTGTCTTGGGAAGAAGACAAAACATTGGAACATGTTCTTTGTGACTCCCATGAAATAAACCTTGTTTGGAACGAGGATTTCCTTTCAAGTCCTAAATCTTGTTTGAACTCCTGCTCGTTTCATCTTTCATTGCCCAAAAATTCATTTAAGATCTAATCTTGTAAACTCAACTATAAATACAGCAGTTGTTCCGATTCTACCAATTCATGAATTGATTGGGTTAAATTTAACTGATGATTGACGTTGGCTGCAGTGAGACTCCAAGCTAAAAAGAGAGTTGTCAATTAATGAAAATGAAATTTTATAATACCAAGGTCGTTCGTATCCGCATATTGAGCAAGATGGAATTTATTACAGCAATCTTTAGCATTATAATGTCCACTACTGAACATGGCCTCTTTCTCTGCCACATATTCTCCTAGGTGCTAAGGTTGAGTATGAGGAAGTACAGTTTAACGTTGATTCCAAGCGACAAATTAGGAGAAAGGTTTTGGTAATTAGACACCACTGTTGTTATTCGGATTAGGGAATTATGTTCAGTTGGCCACTAAATTAGTTTTTAATTTTGTTACATAGTTTTATCAGGAATCAAACTTTGTACTTCACCTCAGTGGTCGAGAATTACTACTGAGCTAAGTACAGCCATCTACATATTAATACCAAAGATAGAAGACTTATGTTAACGAAATTTAACTTTGAAAATCCTGCTGGTTTGGCAATAACCAGTGGAAGTGCAAAATAATAAAAGCATGTTGTAACCTTTGATTGCTTGGAAAAAGTTTTCCAAATTTGATACTTGCACCTATTTCCAAAATACTGCAGAATAAGAGATATATTTCGCTTCCCCTCCGCCGCGAATTTTTTCAATAAAATTAGACTATCAATTTTATTGAAAAATAAAATCACTTCTTAAAAAAGCATTTCTACAACCCCTTCCACAATTGTTCTGAAGCATTTAATTTTTTTAAAAACCTGTTGAAGCTCAAACGACGGGACTGGAAGGTCATTTGGGTTCAAAGGTTCAACACTAATTTAATTAAAATTCCCGTTGGAGAGGGGGCGAGATTTACCTTGGAATACTTCACAGTTTGCACCACTTTCATGATAAAGGGCAGGCGATTGTAGCTCATGTACGAGCTTCCAACCAAATTATGAAAACTAGCTCAAATTAATATACTACACTTCCGATATCAAACTGTTTTGTTAAAAATTACAAGTTTAATTTCATTTCTTTTAGATATTCGAGTTTTGATTTGAGAATTGGTCGAGTAATACCACAAAAAATATTAGAAGAGGAATCTAGAGAAAACTGTCCAAGTAAGTGAAAATTTATTTAAAATTTTCAGCAATAATTGAATTTTTTCTTATATAATTTAGAATGGGCAAACCGAAAAGTACTAATGCCGATAATAATAAAGCTTCGCCAATTAATTGGCGACAAAAACTTTCCAAAATAAACATAAACACCCTTTATGAAAACCGAACGTGTGATATTTACCTATTTATTGAATCAACTGAAATATATTATGAAGTTGTAACAAAGTTTGCTGCTGGTTCAAAATTCAGACCAGAGGCAGCTCACAAAATCATTAGAAATATCGATATTTTGAATGATATTCGATATCCTGATTTGTTAGAGTTTCCAAAGGAAATAATAACCACCATATATAATATGGCAAGGGCAGAAGCTGCAACTTATGTAGACAGATATGCTCACATTCCATTGGAATTGCTATCGAAACTAATCAAACTTATGATTATACACATATTAACTCTAGATATAAATTTAATGGACCCCGCGATTGTACCAAAGAAACGTGAATCTGAAAAATACAAAAAAAGAAGTAGTAGTATATTAAAAACTGAAAACAGAAAATCATCTGCTTTAGAAAGAACAGACGGTATAAAAATTCACCGACACTTATACATTCTTCTAGGAGGATTTTATGAACTCGAACTCATTAAATATTTATTTAATATTGGCGTAACACTTTCTGCGATAATAGAAATAACGGGAGTAGAAGATGATTATGTTCCAGAAGAAGAATTACGCATATCAGAAAGGGAATCTATAGTAGATATCGTCAAAAAAGTATCCACAGACTATAACGACGGAAGAAGACCCACAATAGATATCGCCGACAGAAAATGCATGATAGATCTCGCCGCAAGAAGATCCACAATAGATATTGCCGAAAGATGCTCCACAATAGATATTGCCAAAAGTAGCTCCTCAATAAATATCGTCAGAAGAGGATTCACTCCAGATTTGAGAGGAAGGAGATTCTCAATGGATTCCACCGGAGAAATATCAACAGTAGAGAAACTGAAGAGTAGTTCGTCGGTGGATATAGCTGTTCAGGTACCATTTACTTTCTCCAGTTTCACATCAGATTTAGTTCCGTTATTCATATCAACTCAACCTGAAATGGAAATCGAAGGACTGAACAATTTTTGGGATAAATTGCATGATATGTTGGATGGAACTCAAAGATCAAAGTACTTATTAAATGCAGCTCACATGAAAATTCCTAGATCTTTTGAGATCAACCTAGAAGTTTGTGATGATTACACACAGCAAAGTATCAAAACTTTTGAAGAAATCGTATTTGAAATTCAAAAAATAGTTATCATGCAAAAGGAACACCAAAGATATATAGAATCCTTAAATATTTACAACGTAACATATAAACCTAAAATGAAGTCAATTGACACTTTTAAAACCTACAAATTACTATCAGCTGCAATACCTCCGGAATGTTTCTCAATTGAAGTGATTATAAACTGTATGGTGGAAGAAGTGCTGGTTCGATCATTAAAAGAAAAGAAAAGAGCAGTTGTTATTCGTTCTAGAAAGTCAGCTCTTACTCGTATTAGTCCATTTAGAAAGGAAGCAGATAAGACTCGAATAGAAAATTTGGTATTGGAATTGCCAAGAAGACACGGGAAGAACAAATTAAAAACAAAAAGGTTACTGAAACTTAGGAAGTGGTTAAAAAGAAGTGTCCGTATGATATCACCATATGACATACCCGCAATAGTATCGTACGAATACCAGAACCAATCATCAAAAACTCGTCTAAAAATTAAAGTAAAAGATTTTGAAATGCACAAAAGTAATGAAATATTCTATAAAGCACATTGCTACCCTCAAATATCAGTCGCACTAATATATGAGCAATTAAACATACTAAACTGTTGTGCACCTGCGTGTCTATTTCACCAGTACAAACCATTATCTCCCACCAATAAACTGATAATAAAACATCGAGTTCAGACATGGGCTAAAGCAATACATAGAAGTGAAGATCAGATGCATTACTTCATTAGCACGCTTGCATTTGAAAATCTTAGTTGTAAATTGCTACAAATTACTCTTCCACGTGATAAAACGGCACTACAACTTTCTTTTCCTGACAAAAGTTACTTAAATGAAGAGAAAACAGTCGTAACTCAAATTAAATACATAAGAGCCCCTCCAAGAATTCCCATATATAAAACTGTACACCCTCCCTTCTTAATGCCAATTTTACGACATTCAATTAATGATAATGTATATGAAAGTAGAAACGTTGGCGGTTATCCATGGTTTGAAAAATTAAGTAAAACAGAAATATTGCAATCGACCTTAAAAGCACAAAAAAATTATATTTGCATGGATCATAGATATTGTCCATTGAATGACTCGATATTATTACGTTATCATAACCACACCGATCTATTTGGAATGAATTCAAAAATTTGGAAACAACATATTTACACACCCATTGGATTCAAAGATTTTTGTAAATATGTCTTCCACCAAAATAATTATAAAAAATGTTTTGGCGCCACAGCTTACAATATTTCAAATGATAGGGTGCAATTACATGGCACGACCAACATTTTTCATAGTATAGACGGTTGCAAGGTTATCGCAGAGAAAACCGACTTTATTGGAAGATCTACAAATTTAACAATTAGTATTTGCGTTGATTCGAATTACTTGGTTTTGCAATGTAACAAAACTATTAGAGAAAAACCTTTCCATTTTCATATTAAACTCGAGGATGGAACAATAATTGCTTTGAAAAAACATTCTCCATACAATAAATCAGGATGTAAAGTAGCAGAATGTTTCAATCAAAAACCAGATCTACCTAAACGAAAACCTTGCAGGTATATTGTAACAGAAACAACAACACCTCGTTTCCGTAATTTCGATAAACCAATAACCAATTTCAACGCGTTAACAACAAAAGAAGTTCTATCAGAAAAATATTCCGTAGAAAATGGCGTTTTAAAAATACCCGAATCAAAACGTCTAATGTTACGGAGCTTCTATCACAGACTTCCAACCAACATACCCTCTGATATCGAATATAGTGAAGACGATTATTGTAGAAAACGTATCCGAGTACCAAAAGCTCCATCATGCCGAAGGGCACTCTTCAGATTTAAGAAAACAGTTGTGAGTATGAAAGAAATAATAGAAAAAATTAATTCGGCTAGAAAGAATCAAATACCTCTATTTAAAGTATGCTCTAGCAAATTACATAAATTTTCTTACTTGGTTCCTTGCAAATCAACCGTAACAATCCAAATTGGAAAACAAGTGTTTTCAATGTTATGCCATCATCCTAGACGTAAAATGAAAAGAGAAATCAAGGTCATCAAAGTAAAGCCCTTTAGGCACGATCTTGATTTTGACTCCAGTCATTGGTATGATATGTCACTATCTTTACCAACAGGTTTAATTCTTTATACGATACCCAGTCTTGACGAAGGACCTTTTAATATAAAGCAAGAATATTCTGATAGAGGTCCCTCTTGCAAATCCATTTCGGAAGAATGTAATAGAACCTTTATGAGAGATGGAAGCATTGTAATAAAAAAATTGGATGGAACGATAGACATACTCGGTAATGGTGGAATAAATATGCATTGTGATTTACCTTATCAAGCAACGTCGTTTCGCGCTAAAAACAAAATTAAACGAACTTTACAGAAGTGCACTTTAAACGTAAGGCAATACAAATTAACACAGCGTGATAAACTGATCGATTATATTGTACGAACAAAAGCGCGCCACGTTGTAGGTACCAATGCAAATCGTCATTTCGCTAAATCGAGGATTCAACGGCATTTTGCTCGAGTACAAGAATATCAAAACTCCAATAAGAGTAAAACTATGTACTACGTTCGAGAAAATGCTCGGCAATTCGCATACATGCAGTGTAACGGTACTAAAATTACCATTACAGATAAAACATGTAAAGGCCGCATAAGCTACTATCGCATCAAAACATCACACAAAGAAATTTTGTATACAAAACTTGATGGTGTTAAATGCATATTAAAAACTGACGCGACATTAATAACGCAATTCCCTGATGGAACAAGAATAACAACAACGTGTTGCATGATGCCAATAGTAGTATTTGATGGTTTTTATCGCCGCAGACCTAAAAGAAATATTTGGATTTTAGTCCATACGATGTATAAATTTGAACATCCAAACTATGTGACAATTGACTTCGACAACATGGATTACCGCACTGAAGTAACTTTAGAAAATAATGTCAAGATCAAGATAACTGAAAGAGGGGAATACACTATCAACGTTAAAGAAAATTATATGAAAGTCCAGGTAAATCGAGATGCGATCAAATATTACTCAACAAGTTGTACCAGATGTAAGCAAAATTTCAATGCCTTACTTGACATTTCCCCTTTATTCTACGAACGTGACTACAATAAAAAAGATTATGAAGTTTTGCGAGCTTACGACACATACGACAAAATGTTTTCAGTTTTTGCTGATGGAAAATGTTACAAAAATTGCAATTTCCACAAGACGAGAGGCAATAAATTTAAATGTGTAATGCACGACCAAGTGGAGCATCAACAATTATTCGTGTTAAATCGCAACCTCTCAGGTTACAAATTGTGGGATACCAAAGCAGTACGGAAACTATTAACTTCCTCTAAAAATAACCCATGCGTTACTATTACCCAAGGAGAAAAGAAGCCTTCGAAAAATTTAGGTTACAAATACCTGAATTTTAAGATTCCAATTGAAGCAGCTCATTTCAGACTTTTTAAAACAACCCTAAAACATCTTCACTTCCTACAAACGAATGAAGAAACTAAAAGGGTACTTAAACATTACCAACAAGTTACCAAGCTTAATTTTATTTGCAAACCTCCTGAAATATCATTCTTTAGCAATTCTATTAATGACGCATGTGGTAAAGCTAACACCTGTCCATTTACTGAAGATAGCATGATGCAGTACATCAAAAATCTTTCAACTGAATTTCGTAAAGCACGATATTCAGAAATGCCAGAAGATATATCTCCAGAATTCATAAAAAGTAACTTAGAAGCAGCCCAATTATTGTGTCAACAATGGTATGCCTGGCATAAATTCTACGATAAAAGTCCATGTACTTGCGAAATTCACGATACCGACAAATATCCACTATCCTTAGGTCTCGGTTCGGATATTACAATCGCTTTCCAGGAACCTTTAAATGATAATTTTGATGCTGAGTCAATAGAATCGAATGAACTCGATGGAAGTGATCACAAGGATTCTGCAGAACTTGACTCGATATTTACAAACCGTTCCCCTGAACCTTTTGTTGGGTCAGCAAAATCGAATCAACCACAAACAGGTTGCCAAGGAAGTTCTGGACGTTACAATGAAGAAGAAATGAGATACAGATTCATGCAATCCCATTTGGAGGTAGCAAATTTTAAATGGGATCTTTTGGAAAATGCGTCCAATACTGATAGTTTTGTGGATGAGGAGCTGATAAGATTTTCGGAATATCGCCCTCCTGTTCCAATTGGCAAATCAATATCTGACACTTATATTAACGTATTTCCCCATAAATATGAAGAGAGAAGCAGCATCGGAAGCGTTGACACAAACGCCCTCGAAGCCGATGCCATGTCCTACTTCCAATACGACAAATTTAAAAAGATGCAGAGTGAAATAGAACCTCAACCTACCACAGCAGAACTTTTTGAAACTGGCTTGGAAACAGAGATGCAACTGGTTGCTGAAGAAAGGGTACGTTACATTAATTTTTTAACTCTAAAAACCTAGCACTAATACAGATCTATTTCGATCAAAGCAATCGGCAGGGATAATGGGGTGCAGACCAAAATTTCCTGAATTTTGAAATGAAAGTACTTGGTGCATTTTTTTATGATTCTAAAATACAGATATAGAATTTAATATGTTTATCTAATGTATTTTTAACATCCTCAAATTCTGTAATTCTTTTAGGGCCGGTTGTAAAACAGAAGATCTTCCTTGAGTAAGAGTTAACCCAGGAATTTCTGCTATTTGAATGGTTAATACACCAAAAATCCCTGGGTTAACTCTGACTCGAGGATGATCTTCTGTTATGCAACTGGCCCTTTTAAATTTGATCAATGTAGATGATAATGGAGCATCAAAATTAAATTAAAAATTCATCAAAACTCAGTTTGCTCACACCAAATTTGGTCTGCACCAGTTGGCCGTGTCAAGCAGTCCAGAGCTATTCAGCATAAAAAACATTGCTCCTAAAATAGAAACTTGGAAATTCCTGTTTTTTTGGAAATTCCTGTTTTTAATCGATATGACACCGTCTATGAAATGATCAAGTAGGGCATAACCCCCCCCCCCCATTTCTTAAAATAAAATTATATGCACCTTGCAATTTTGAAAACAATTTATGCGTTTGCACTTTTTGAGTATCCAAATAAATGCGCGCGCGCTGCTTAGCACATAATTTAAAAAACGGTCTTCTGCGATTTTTCAACGGATTTTGTTAGGGTAGCTGAGCCCTCAGCTTTTTACTAAATTCTTCGTGAGAAGTTAACAATACAGCTAAAGGTAAGGTCAGACTAGGCTACTTTTGCTGCGCGCAGCAAAAGTAGCTGTGTGTGAACACCACTGCAACCGATAAAAGTGTACACTGCTGCACATGTGGTATACTGCGCACGCTGTTAAAAGCAGCTTAGTACGAGTGCAAATTTTGTATGTTGCATTCGCAGTAAAAAATCTTCATTTGGTTTAATAATTTGCTGCGAGTAGCGGTGCAGCTTTTATCACATTTAAATAAAATATAATTTTTTATTTTTGTATGCACCCTCCGATGTTGCTCGTAGGTTTTATCTTTGATTAAATCATCAATTTTTCCTGACCAATCCATTTTATTTTGATTTTATTTGTTAATTTCATTCATAAAACTGCACATGTGGTTTACTGCGTACGCTGTTAAAAGCAGTTTAGTGCGAGTGCAATTTTGTATGTTGCTTTCGCAACTGTAGTTAAGCTGCCTACTGTAAGTTGATACCTAACTGATAAGCTGCTCCGGGGAATGTCCTGGGTGACATCATGCGCTGAGTAAACGTAATTCAGTAAATGCACCTCACAAACCATATATTCTATCGCAGTAAAAAAATATTCATTTGGTTTAATATTTTACTGCGACGAGCTGTGCAGCTTTTTAATTTACAATGCCTCCGAGTAAGTGGAATCGTGAGCAAGTAATTAAATTGATCGAAATGATTGAGGAAAGAAATTGTTTGTGGAATGTCGCGAGCGCTGATTACCACAATCAGATAAAGCGGCGTAATTGTTTAGCAGAAATAGAATCTGAAATGAATGTTCCAGTAGTGGAAATAAAAAAAAAAATTCATACTCTTCGGGCGCAACATTCAAAATAATTAATAAAAAAATTGCATTTTACTTTAAAAAAAACTCTTAAAGTTCTGTTACATTAAAATAAAACTTATCATTTTGCATTCTCAACGCTTCTTCTTGTGTTGTTATCACGTGTACAACACGATTATTTATCGCATCTAATATTTCTGTTATTACCTGCTTATCCATATTTGAATTGAAGTTACCTGATGCTTGTTTCATATGAACTGCCGTATTTTTCCAAAAAGGAAGAGAATCCTCGACGTGTATAAAAAATAAAGTTACCAACCACAATTCAAACAAAAATTTAAATTCAAAAATTCAAATTCAAAAATTAATTTTAAATTTTATGCTTGCTAAGAAATTTTTTTCTTGCTTGGCAGATATGTGTACATTAAGAAAATTGTTTGCTGATACAGTAACAAATAATATAATTTTAAATATTTTTAGACACGTCGACACAACATCATTTTTATCAGTTTTATTTAAAGTCGGATGGAATTTTATCTCTCCGATTAATAAAGTGTTTGTAAATACACACATAAAATACTATATAAAAGAATGAATTTTGAAAAGTTTGATGCGAACATAGAGAAATAACGGTACACCGAAATATCATGGTAAATCAGGTTTTTAAAGATTCCTGATGCTGACTGTAATTTATAGGAATGAAAATGAGAACAATCAGAAGATAATTTTTTTCTACGTATGATTATTATATCCAACACGTGATATTTATCTCTTGAACGCGATGTTTGCAAAATTTTACTAGACCCTTCGACTGAAAGGAATCGCTCCGAGATTTTTATATCCTGGTTTTTAATTTATTTTTGACCTTATTAAAAATTAGAAAAATATAAAAAATTCATGTATTAAAAAATTAAAGTATTAAATCAATAAATTATTCTTAATGAATTTTTTTTGGAGAAATGCAAGGTTTCGATAATAGTTAATGTAGTGCAAAAAATGACAAAGAGTTCATAGGCGATTATGAATAGTCGATTATTTTTAATAATCGATTAATCGAAAAAAATCGATTATTTTTTATAATCGATAATCGATTATGAAATTTCATAATCGCGCACCCCTACTCACGAATAATAATTATTAGCTATAAAGTACTTTAGCGGTTGCAGTCGTTGCAATTTTTGCAGCCGAAGGAAAAGCAGCTATGTGTGAGCATTTGTTAGTAGGTTTGTATCTTTTGACGCAGATTTTGCAGCCGTAGTTGCAAAAGCTGCGTGCTGCAGGCTACTTTGACTCTGTGTGTGAGCCTGACATGCAGCTTTTGCAGCCAGAGTAAAAAGCGTGCGCAGCAAAAGTAGCCTAGTCTGACCTTACCTTAATATAGAAATTCTTTTAAAAATATTTTGCTGAAAGACATAATTTTCAATTTTTCCTTAAAAATTTCAACTTATGATGAAAAATTTGGTAAGAAGCTTAGGGTTCAAACACTGTGACTTTTAATAAATATGTTAAAGTACTGATCATTACCTAATCAACTCCGTCAAGAAATCGCAGAAGACCGTTTCTTGATTTTTTTATTAAAATAAATTTAAAATTTGTGATCAGAATTTCTGATCACATTTCGAGAAAAAGATGATTTAAATTAATTTTAACACTTAACGGTGTTGATTGTAAAGATAACAGTTTGCTCCCACTATCTGCTCGTCGATCCGCTTGTCATTCTATTCCCCAAATCTGTACGAGGCATTTTTGCCACCATTTGACGATGTTCGTTGAAAAGCTCGCATTTTTTCAGCGAACGGCTCGCAGTTCCACTCGCTACTTTGTACGAGGCATGACGTACTAATTATTTTTATTTTTCACAGTCATATAAGAAATCACTTAAAATACCACTTTGAAATTTAGCGGTAACATTCTTAAAGTTATTTGAAAACGCACCCGTTATTTTTAAATTACAAGGTGTATTAATTTAAAAAAAAAACTGAATGGACTCATATACCCTGCGCTTAATTAAATAAATAATACTCGTAAAAAAGTCAAAATAGAAGTTTGATTTTGGGGGCGATGCAATATGCTAGATAGGATCCTAAATTTGTTCTAGAATTTTACAACCTTTTTGTTTGCAGCTAATAGCAAAACAGAAAATTATTGAACTATCTAAAAGAAGACCACGTAGTAATTACCAGGATATTCGAACTAGATTTAAACTAAAATCACCAACGCCGTCTACACATCAATCATGCATTGAGCCTTCAGATCATAATTACCCGAGTAACAATAACTCTCCAAAAAACTCCGCTATATCAGCCTTCTTCCAAGAAACTCTCAAGCAGTTCTTAAATGATGGAAAGAAAGAACTTGTAACCGTTCAAAAAAGTAGCAGCAGTACTTTAACGAGCAGTAAAATGAAAAACCGCAGCACTAATTCGAGAGATTCAAAATATTTGGCTTCCTGTTTGTGTGATCCTAACAGCAAACAAAAATCAACTAATACCAGCACAACATCATTCCCTAAAGCGCCAAGACCAACAAGAAACGGAAGTACAAGTGAGAAAAAAGAATCGTTATCTATAACCGTTCAAAAAAGTAGCAGCAGTACTTTAACGATCAGTAAAATGGAAAACAGCAGCACTAATTCGAGAGATTCAAAATATTTGGTTTTATGTTTGTGTGATCTTAACAGCAAACAAAAATCAACTAATACCAGCACAACATCATTCCCTAAAGCGCCAAGACCAACAAACGGAAGTAGAAGTGAGAAAGAAGAAACGTTACCTAAAGCACCAAGACCAACAAGAGACGGAAGTAGAAATGGCAAAGGAGAATCATTACCTAAAGCACCAAGACCAATAAGAAACAAAAAGAAACGTACCTAAAGTAAATAAAAAATGAAATGATTTTACATCATAATGAAAATTTCTTGTAACCATATTTATATCATACTGTATTTTTGAAAAGCATTTTGAAACACCCTGTATAGTTACTGGCAAAATAAAAGCATTAAAAAAGTAATTTTGGTTAATATTTTAAAAGAATTTATTAAACTTACCTAGAAAATAAAAATGTAAGCTTCTTCACAATGAACAATCCGCAAAAGTACAGCAAACTCAAGTTTTCAACTCGCTGCACACAATATTTCTGCTCATTTGAAAATTCATCCCACAAGCGAATAACTAGAAGATTTTGACATTGTTAAGTGACGTCATCAGGATCATTTTACTACAAGATGACATTTGAATTTAAAATATTTATTTTAAATACTAATAGATCCTACGATGGATAAAGAAAAATAAATCATTGTTAATAGAATCGGAAACTTTTCGAAAAATTACCTATTTGTTGGTTCTTATTAGTAAAAATAAATTGGAATTCACTAAAAAGTTTACAACTTGCAGTCTACTGCGTGTACGCATCCAAAATTGCTTCACGAAGTGCACTATGAATTAATAGCGCATAAAAGTGGGAGGGATTTATAATGTGCGATATTACGGTTATGTACAGGTCGAGTCAAATGTGAACCTGCTAAAATTAACAATGCAGTTGTAGGTACATGCTTCTAATGAAATTTTATGATAAAATGAATTACAAAGTGTAATTAAATTCGTGGCATGTGTATTTATAATTTAATTGTAGACTATAAGGACTCCTCCCCTCGGGTGAAAATATAATGAGGCCCTCAACATGTCAAACTTCTAACAGTAGACAAAACCGTACTCCAAAAATTCTGAAGTAAAACATTTGCTGTTGCACTGTCAATTCTCTTCTTCACGTGCCTATCCGTTACCGGATGTTGGCGACCTCTCTCCTATGTATGTGTTGTGCATTTGTAGTACTATCACACACATAGGGGACCTACTTGTTTAACGCGGGCTCCGAACCGCGGGAAGTGTATACACTTCATCTCCAGAGAGGCTGTTCTAAGCATATTACACCTCGGTGGTTTGCCATTGCCTTCCGAGGGGAGACGGTCAGAATAAAGTTTTTACTGAGCCCGGAGTCGAACCAAAAATTCCGCATTAGCAGCAATGCACTTAACCGCTTAAGCTGATCACCGTCTCTTTTTTTTTGTCCGCAGTTCTCGAACCGGGAATATCCGCAGTTCTCGAACCGGGAATATTCGCGCTGTAAGCCAACGAGTGATCGCACCAAGCCAACGCTGTGATTGAACACTGTCAATTAAAGAATAAAAATGTATTAATCTCTTATTACTAGCCACTTGAAAATCGGCCTTTCGGCCGATTTTCGTGGCTAGCTCTGCGAGGCGCGAGGCCTGTGGCCTCGCTGTCGGCCTATCGGCCTCCCGATTATTTATGGGCTTACCGACCGGTTTTTGGAACTTATACGGATTCCATGGTCGAGTGTTGGTTTGTACTTGAGATGCCGGGTTTCTTTGGTCCGGATTTGGCGTCTCAATGGTGAAGCGAACCCGAGTCGGCCTTCGGCCTCCCGCTTGTTATTCCTGTTACGGGTCGGCCTTCGGCCTCCGATTTACTTTCGAATATTGAAGATCCGACATCTCATTGCATATCCGCGGAACAAATTCAAAATTCGATTTGGCGACAAATTTCGGTCTTATAATAATTTTCAAGGTCACGTGTCTTGGAACAATTTAAAGCCAACGACGGTGTCTATTGAGAACCTTAATTTGGGCAATTTTGTAAAATTTTAAAAATTCGCCTTAAGGGCCGTAACTGGGCCCTATTTGAGGCCTTCGCCTCAAATTTTTTTCGCGGTCGTCGCGCCAGGACGGCATTATGGTGGAAATTTTGACAATCTTTCAAACGGCCACGGGGTCCTTATTTACGGGAGGATTTTTAATTTTTTGCCGGCAACCGAGGCAGATTCCGGGGATGCACGAAATTGCATTTATAGCTTTTTTTCGTATCCAGCACCGTACGGCTAAAAAGTAATTTTCCAAAATTATTTCCAAGGGTTATAGTGCCTTCAAAACCGAATAGCAAAACTTTTTTTTATATAAAATTTTAACGTCGGAATCGGATTTGGCGAGCAATTTAAATAATTTTTGATGTAAAACTTGTTGGGAAATTATTTTTCCTCGATAAAAGAAAATCACTTCAAAGTACATGCAGGACTTTGGTTTGTTTGGTCCGGCTTTGGCTTCTCGACAACGATGAAACGAACACGAGTCGGCCTTCGTTATAAGGATTCCATGGTCGAGTGTTGGTTTGCATGTGAGATCGACAAATTTCGGCTTAAAAATAATTTTCAAGGTCACGTGAAATCACTTCAAAGTACATGCAGGACTTTGGTTTGTTTGGTCCGGCTTTGGCTTCTCGACAACGATGAAACGAACACGAGTCGGCCTTCGGCCTCCCAAGGGGGGAGGCCTTCGGCCTCCCCCGCTGTTTTTAAAGACACGGGTCGGCCTTCGGCCTCCCGCTGGCCTTTATGGATATGGGTCGGCCTACGGCCTCCCACTTGCTTTTAGGAACACGGGTCGGCCTGCTGCCTCCATATATGATCCCGATGAGACCAAAATATCTAAACTTTAGTACCAAAAGGGGAGCCGAACGCTAAAGAAATTAAATATTTACCCCCTCCCCCCTCTGACGTAAACGGCACAAAACATTGAAAAATTTAAAATAAAAACTTAATTAATTATTAGAAAATAAACCTGTTTAAACGTAATTAAACAATTAATTGTTGCCATTGGGAATTTACATTAACCATGCGCCACTACGCGTCCATAATATTAACTACTCCGTTTAGTATACCCAAAATTTTATACGTGTATTTGTCAATTAATTGTGTGTTAGAATTTGAATTTTACCACTATTACAACGCAATTAGAAGGAAAAAAATTAAATTTTTTCACATTTTTTGCAATACACGATTTATTTTCCATTTTTTTGATTATATTTATTACTAATATCCACTAATCACACCCCCATCTATCCGAATTTCAGGGAAAAATTCAAATCGGAGCAAAAAAATTTCACTCGAATTCAAAGGAACCGCGAGCGAGGTATGTGCATGCGGCCGGGTTCGACCGCATACATGAATTTACTTTTCCCTTCTTTTCAAAAGTCGATATTTTGGTTATTTTGACCATATTCACATATTTTATTGTTTTAATAGACAGATATAAGTCTGTTCTTTAGTGTGTAGCAGTCGAAATTTTATTTCGACTGGCTGAGTTAGTGGTAGAATCCCCGAAATGTTTATGTTGATAAAATATAAAATTATATTATGGATGCAAAAATTCAATTTCGTACACAAAAATATTAATGTTAACATTTTAAAAACGAAACTTTTTTTTATTTAATTATTATTTAATTATGTAATACTTTGAAACGTAATAAAATTAAACGTTATTAATTGATAACAGTAAGAATGTAACTAAAAATATAAAATTCATTAGCATACGCACTTGATTTACGATTACATATGGAAACAATGTCAAAAAAATATCAAATGTAAACAAACCCTGAAAATTTGCCGTTTTTAATTTGTATATCGCGATAATTCCTAATCGATTTATCTTTGGGAAAAAACTTTGGTAAGAAAGTTGTTCGTAATATAATGGACTCGGCGACGGTGCCTTATTTTTTGCGATCCGTTCGACAGCGCCAAAAGTAGCTCCATAAAAGTGGTCGGAAATGTAATTAAAGTTAGCGGCGCGCTCTACGCCGCTAAAAAGATCTACGACCTACGGTTTTTTTTTGCAGAAATGCAAATCTAAAATCGAGAGGAAGCGAATGATGTAAAAAAATCGAACCTTTAACCTGAAAATAAGGGAGCCACGTGTAAAAAACGAAAAAAAATATGTCCCCCCCTAAAACGGAAACGGGCCAAAAATTGAAAAAACCGAGACCTACCGATTGTTCGTATACGTTTCCCCCACTCCTCTTCCAAATTTGAAGTCGATCGGACAAAAACTCTGGAAGGAGTATCAAAAAAAGCGAAAAATCGTCGGGGGGCGTTTCGAAGGAGGCGGCGAGAAAAAAAAATTTAAAAAAAATTGTTTGAGCCCCTCTGCCGCCTCCCGGAGCTGCCCGAAAAATTTCAACTCTCCATCTTGAATTTTGAAATTTCGAAACCACTTTGAACCGCCATTTGACCCCCTCCTCGGCGTCCGATCTAAAAACGGACAATTTTCCCGTTCAATCCTCGCAAAACCACGTGGGTATGCAAAATTTCAACCCTCTACTTGTCCCGTAGCTATACGCACTAAATTATGAATCAGTCAGTGAGTGTCAAACTGAGCTTTATATTATTTAATAAAAGGCCAAGTCTTTCTTTCTGTCTGTCCCACGGAAATACCCGAAGCAAACCGAACCGAACGCACAACGTATCATCGGATCAACGTATCATCGGATCAACGTATCATCGTATCATTTTGTCTATATAGGACAGCTATTTCCAAAAAAGCATTATGTGAACTTCCATAATGGATAATGAAAATTTTGAAAATCCTGCTGCAAAGCGACGGCGATTGAATCGTGAGAGAAAAGCACGTACAAGAGCTAATAACACAGAAGAACAGCTTCGATCACAGCGACAAGCTGACGCTCGGTCTCATGCGATACGTCGACAACGTGAAACTTTGGAACAAACTCAAGCGCGGCAAGCTGCTGACGCTCGGTCCCATGCGATACGTCAACAACGTGAAACTTTAGAAGAAACTCAAGCGCGGCAAGCTGCTGACGCTCGGTCCCATGCGATAGGTCAACAACGTGAAACTTTAGAAGAAACTCAAGCGCGGCAAGCTGCTGACGCTCGGTCCCATGCGATACATCGACAGAAAGAAAATCGATACCAAAGTCAAGCAATTCAACTCCAAATAAGAGCATTGAGATTTGATGAATCTCACGTTACTCGACACGATTGTGGAGAAATGAATTCCATCTGTCAGTTCTGCGGCTCCAAGAATTTCGCCAAGGAGCGTCCAGTTGATAAACAATTTAACAACTGCTGTCATAAAGGAAAAGTGAAGATTCCGCAACCGCTCGATCAACATGGGAATCTATTGTTATATCCCGAATTTCTTCGATCTATGCTTTCAGATTCAGATAATCCTTACTACAAGAACTTTCGTCAGCACATCCGCTCTTACAATTCCTCGGTTTCTTTCGCTTCAATGGGAGCAGAGATTGTTTCAATGCCGGGTAACGGACCATACGTTTTCAAAATTCATGGACAGACGTACCACAGAACCACAAACCTGTATCCACCTGAAGGACAAACAAGAAAGTTTGCACAACTGTATGTAATGGACACGACAGAAGCGGTCAATGAACGAGTAAATCTGCCTGAGAATAGAGGTTGTCTACCTGAAGTGATTGAGAAAATCGATCGTTTCTTCCGCGTCAACAATCGTATCGCAGCTTCATATTGCCTGATGAAAGAAATTGAGCAACAAGAGCGTGTACGAGCCGAAGAAGAAGGACAACCAGTTCCGGTCGTCAATATGGTGATGCGGCGCGATCGGCAGTCTGATCAAAGACGTTACAATGCTCCAACGTCCAATGAAATTGCAATGGTGTTCGTAAATGATGACGGCGAACCTCCATTTGAACGTGATATCCGTATCTATCCTCGAAATCCCGTCGACAATGCAAATACCCGAAGCAAACCGAACCGAACGCATAACGGATAATTTCATAACCAATCGGATGAACGTATCATCGTATCAACGTATCATCGGATCAACGTATCATCGGATCAACGTATCATCGGATCATCGGATCAGTTAATCCGATTATCCTACTCAAAATTACTATATAAGCAGAATTACATTATAACGAAATAATAAGTGTTGAACGTCAACGAAAAATGTTTTCAGGTGAATTAATAAAGGATGTGGAACAGGCGCTAAAGAGGGCCTTATCGTTCGGAAAATACGAAGATTTTGAAGTCGGAGAAGAATTCAAACGAGCTACTATTAATTCGTTAAAGGAGGCACTTTGTGAGTTTAGCAGCAATGGAATGCGTAAAATTGATTTAAATATTGCGAAAAAAAAGTGGCGGCAAAACGTATAAGAAACAGAGAAAGAGTGGAGAAACTGATTGCTGCCGAACAGAAAAAGAAAAAGGAAGAAGCTGAGGAATTTTCAATATCGCTGCGTGATTTTGAAAATTCCTTACTCGAAGAGGAAGGGGAGGAGGAAGTAGGAAGTAGTAGTAAAACTTAGTTTTATTATTAGTTATTAAATTATTATATAAATGTTTTATTAAATAAAAAAAAACTTCTAAATAGGTACATAAATGTTTCATTAAATAAAAAAAACTTTCTAAATTCGAATAAAAAAGTTAAAAACGAGTTGTAATATTAACTAGATGATACCCCGTCCGAGGACGGGCAGCTAGAAGGACGGGCAGCTACCCAAGGTAACTTAAGTTGAATGAAGATTAAGGAAAGCTCTCAGTGCAATCCAAAAGCCATATGACCTTGGCTGCCTGCCCGTCCTTCTAGCTGCCCGTCCTCGGACGGGGTATCATCTAGTTAAAAATATTTTACAACAAAATAAAACTGTTGTATTAACTTTTTGGGTCGGATTACCTAACATTGGTCACCCCAAAAAAATTGAAAATTTCCTATTGCAAAGAGGAAGGTTTATATAGTATAATGACATAATTTTTACAAGCGAAGATATAATCAAAATTTCGAGAAAAATCAATTTGAAAAGTACGGAAAAGTAGCATCGTGTATGCCGTACACCGCGGTTGATGTGCATCAGTCGCCCGTGGTCTAAGCCACGCCCATCCGAGGTTATAAATAAATGTTGCGGTCGCTCTATACCGACCAATACCGACAGCATTTGTCAGTCGACTTTCGTGCGTTAAACATGGCAGCAATAACTATGAATGCTAATAATTGGCCTAATAATTATAAAGATGTGGAGTGGTGTAGCGACCGTGAATTAATTGATCTTTTGCAAAACTGGCAATTAATTAAAAGCAAGAAGAGGTGCACTAAAAGAAATTGTAGACGATTGTGTCGGGTGTATCGTAGCGATTTACACTGGCTGCATCATTGCTTCAGGTGTCCAGGTTGCAGGAAAGTGTACCCTATCAACGCCGGATCATTTTTTGAAGACAGGCGTCTCGACCCGAGGCTAATTTTCATGATTTTGTGGGATTGGGCGTGCTGCATACCGGCTGGAGCAACAGCTATGAACTGCGGAGTATCCCCGAAAACTGTGTACAGTATTTACCGGGATTTCCGCGCCATTTGTAGCTGGAAGTTACAGCATAACCCCGAGGATCAGCTGATCGGTGGTCCGGGCCAGGTGGTTCAAATAGATGAGAGTGTTATAACCCGCCGCAAATATTGGCGATTTACATTACCGTTGGTGGCGCCACCAGCAACAAAAACGTGGCTGTGTTTAGACGTATATTTCGAAATTCAAAGTCATAGTCTGGTGAAAATTTTCAAACATTTCAGTGTGGTGTTAAATATATTATAATATGTTTTGTTAATTAGTTGATTTTGTTATGTTTTGAGCCTGAAAAACGAATTTTTATTTTCATTTAATACGTCACTTACTAATTTGAAATTCTCCCGCATGGTGGCGTTTACTTAATGTAAATTGCGAATAACGTCGGCAGGGTTCCTGTACGTGCCCAGAAGTGGGTGTTGGGTATGTACAGCTGCACAGAGCAGCGGGGCATCATCAAATACGTCGAAAAACGTGATGCCGCAACTCTGCAGACTCTCATCAAACTATATGTGCTGCCTGGTACCGAGATTTGGACCGACGGATGGAGGGGTTATTCTGGAATGAATACTCTAGACGGCGCTTCACCCTACACCCACAAAATCGTGAACCATAGCCGGTATTTTGTGGACCCACTTACCGGTGTGTGTACAAATATGGTCGAGGGCTACTGGTCTACCCTAAAGATGTTCTGCCGTCGACGGGCTGTAATGTCTTCCACCCTGCTACCTGAGAACCTGGACCAATTCATGTGGGAAGGGTTATACGGCAAAACTGTCAAGGACAGGTTCTTTAACATCATCGTGGACATCGCCGTCGGATATGCTCTGTAGTAACTTTCACGGTCGCTAAAAAACGGTTCTTTTCAGAACCAAAAAGATCTTAAGAAGTAGGTCTCTAAATATACATAAAAAACTGGCCCGGCCAGAATTAGGCGCAACAAAAAACCTACCCTACGCCCCTCCGGGGCTCCGGGCGGTTTTTCATTCGCGGCAGAGCTGTACATACGAGAAGGCACCACGCATCAAGCAAACCGGGATGAAGGCAACCGGGATCTGAAACCCCCAAAAATTCGCCTAAAAACAAAAAATAATCGATGTTTCATGTACGAGAGTCGAGCTGCATCTGCCGGTGCGAAATATTCTAAGTGTTAGAGTCATTCATAGCGCACGGACCGTCAACAAAATGAAATCTCACTAAATTTTTACATGAAAATTAGCAAACTTCAAAATCGATTTACTCAAAATTTTGATTATATCTTCGCTTGTAAAAATTATGTCATTATATATAGTCCAGTCAAATTAGGTTTTCAGCTCGGAAAAATTCCCACCTAGCTGAATTTTGGTACACATCTTTATGACATCGTTGTAAACAATATGTAAAAAGTCGACCTCGATATCATGTCCGCGTTAAAGGTTATTCGAGGTCAAAGGTCACGAAATTGGCCTTTTTTTTAATATCTCGTTTTTTATTAGTCGTACAATAAAAAGTTTTAGATACAATTTGTAGAGGAGGTAATTATCTACAAAAATGGTCTTATGACATTTTCACGTTAAGTTGATAGTTTTTGCACAAACACACGACCCACCCTTAAAATGGCACAATATTGATTCGTTGCAGGGAGAGATATGTTTTCGGGCACGGGAAATGCTTTTAATAATAAATTAATTGAAATTGTGGCCAAGGTTTGAAAATGAAGAGAAAAATAAATTTTTTCAAAATTTGCCAAAGTTATAGTATCTTCCAAGTACCGAAGGCGAAATTTTGGTTTGAGTTTACCGAAGGTCCGAGCAAACTGAAAATTGGCAAAGATGTATATTGAAGTGTTCTAATAAACCCCCAAAATTCTCATAAAAATCCCAAGCCGGCGTTCCTCCAATTGAGGATTTTAGCCCCCCAGGTGCGGCTCGCGTGCAGTCAAATTAGGTTTTCAGCTCAGAAAAATTCCCACCTAGCTGAATTTTGGTACACATCTTTATGACATCGTTGTAAACAATATGTAAAAAGTCGACCTCGATATCATGTACGCGTTAAAGGTTATTCGAGGTCAAAGGTCACGAAATTGGCCTTTTTTTAATATCTCGTTTTTTATTAGTCGTACAATAAAAAGTTTTAGATACAATTTGTAGAGGAGGTAATTATCTACAAAAATGGTCTTATGACATTTTCACGTTAAATTGATAGTTTTTGCGTTATAAGGCCAACAAAATGGACACTTTTAATAGTGCAGTCAAATTAGGTTTTCAGCTCGGAAAAATTCCTACCTAGCTGAATTTTGGTACACATCTTTATGACATCGTTGTAAACAATATGTAAAAAGTCGACCTCGATATCATGTACGCGTTAAAGGTTATTCGAGGTCAAAGGTCACGAAATTGGCCTTTTTTTTAATATCTCGTTTTTTATTAGTCGTACAATAAAAAGTTTTAGATACAATTTGTAGATTGATAGATATGCCCGAAAACATATCTCTCCCTGCAACGAATCAATATTGTGCCATTTTAAGGGTGGGTCGTGTGTTTGTGCAAAAACTATCAACTTAACGTGAAAATGTCATAAGACCATTTTTGTAGATAATTACCTCCTCTACAAATTGTATCTAAAACTTTTTATTGTACGACTAATAAAAAACGAGATATTAAAAAAAGGCCAATTTCGTGACCTTTGACCTCGAATAACCTTTAACGCGGACATGATATCGAGGTCGACTTTTTACATATTGTTTACAACGATGTCATAAAGATGTGTACCAAAATTCAGCTAGGTGGGAATTTTTCCGAGCTGAACCCCGTTTTTCGTCTAATTTGACTGGACTAATACTATATAAACCTTCCTCTTTGCAATAGGAAATTTTCAATTTATTCGGAGTGACCAATGTTAGGTAATCCCCACCACTTTTTATTTGTCTATAACTGAAATGTGTTTGAATCTCTTTTTTTTTAATTGAAAAGCCATTTGCATCATCAGGTTTTATTTTAGCCCCGTAATTAAGTTTTTTTAGCAGGCAGAGGGGGGAGGGGCGGAACCAACCAACTTTTTTCAAGGAGTATAATATCGCGTGGGTCCGGGGCTCCTCTTTTTTCTCTTTTTTTCTCTTCTTTTTTTTTTTTGAAAAATAATCTTTTTAAAAATTAAGAGTGGCTATGGCCTTTTAGACCCATTAAAAGGTTTTAGTAACGATTGATTGAGGGGGGGGTCCAGAAGACACTGGAGGTGTCTTCTGGATATTCAATTGAAGTTGTTTATTTATATAAAAACGGGATTGGCATTGCCAATCTAAAACTTAATCCTGCATATTGGCAGGACATTCATGTTGTCATAAAAATAAAGATTTCAAAATTAACTTGCTGGTTCAGGGTAGGCTTTAGTATGAATTTTGGTGGGGTTTCAAACCGCATTTCATTGGTTGGTATTGTCACGTACATTTTAATCTGCATGTTTTTTTTAAGGTGTTTTCTAATTCTTTTTGTTTTTTTAGGTTTCCACATCCGGTTTGCATGGGCGTTTATCTTCTTCGCTATTGGTAAGTATCAGTGTTTTCTTACTTGGTTAGGAGTCAATTTTTCTTTTAGGTTATGGTTTTGTCATTTTTGGTTGCACCCAGACCTTATTTCATGTCGGGTTATTAGTTTATGTGATTAGTTCTCAGTTACGGTAGTGTCCACGCTTGATTATTTGATTATCCCATAGTTTTGATATTTCACGGTTTTTTAAACCATCCGTTCTTCATCACTTTTTTTTCACGGTTATTTCTTACGTTGTCAATAGTGGTTGCTATGGATTGTGCAAGGGCCATAAGACGGGCCTTATACACTTTACACAAGATTGATCCTGTGAAGTGCTTGTTGTCACTGTGCTTCGCTCTGACACAGTTAACGCATACATGCTTAGCATGTTCCTTTTGCACTACACAGTCACGTGAAGCGTGTTCTGTTGAGGTGCAAAAGGCGCATGTTTCATTCCCTTTGCAGAATTTGGCTGTGTGGCCAAAACGTTGGCATTTAAAACATCGGACAATTCCGATGTGATTCCGCACCCGGTAGCTTTTCCAAGCCACTCTGAATTTACCCTCCTTTATTGTTGCTTCATGGACCAGGGGGTGAACCTCCAGGATCCATTTGTTCTGAGTTCTCCCTCTGGTATGTACAGGATTGACTCTTTGGAGCCACGAAATCCCGGCCATTTTGACCACCTCGGGAAAACTCCTTTCTATTTCCATTGTAATTTGTTCCTTAGAGACGGATTTGTCCAACATTTGGATAGCAATTGATGGCCAAGTAGCTGAAGGCTCCCGGGCCATCAATAATTGGTTCTCCGCTAGTAGAGTGCTGCCTACTAGTTTCTTGACCGAAGGGTGGGAGGATTCCGCCACAACACTTTTGTTTTTAGTCAGATAGAGCCTATCCGCTTTTATGCCAAGATCTTCCGCTCTGATGCTAGTCAGGGCGGTTTTTGTGTTTTCTGCTGACTGGGAAGAGCTACCCTCTCCAGGGTAGACAATTACTTTATATTTCTTATGTGTGCTCAAGGGGGTTGCTGATGGCAGCCCTCTTCATTGCTGCCAGGTAGTTCCTGGGTGGGTTGTGCTTCGTGGATTCTTCCTTAGGGGAAGAATCCGTGTCCTTGGGTTCCCGGACCTTGAGGAGGTTCGGGGGGTTGGAATCTGCCCAATTTTCCCTAGGTGGGTTTTGCTTTGTGGGTTCTTCCTGAGGGGAAGAATCTGTTTCTCTGAGTTCCCGGACCTTGAGGAGGTTCTCGGGGGGGGTGGCAGGGGCAGATGCCGCCTCTGCTGTATTTACTTTGGACGGGGGAAGGGTGGCTGAAGGCTCACCCGTCCCTCGTTTGTTGTTATTGCCCGTCAGTATGAATAGTACAAGTTTCCAGGTGCTTTTTTCCATATCTTCTAAATTTTTTTGTGCATTCTCCCTATCGTCGAGTTTTTCTTTGCTTATGATGATGAATTCCATTATTTTATGCGCGGCGTTCGATACGTTGGAAAATATTTCTTTCACCCATTCTGTTATTTCCAAATCGCTTTCACTTGGTGTTTCTGTTTCTTCTGTTCCATGTTTTTCTTTATTTTCTTGTATCGCCTGTTGGACTTTGGACAATGTTTCAGTCAGCTTTGTGGATATTTTCAAATTGCTTTCACTTTGTGTCTTTTCAGTTTCATAATTTTTTCCTTTTGTTTCTTTACTGTTTTCACTTAGCGTTTCTGTCTCTTGTTTTTCATGTTTTTCTTGCTTCGCCAATCTGGCCCGCTTCCTTTGGCTTTTGTTTGGTTTCTTTTTTGCTTCCTTTCGTATTTTTCCTTGCTTTTCGTTGTCCGAGCTATTGCTTTGTTCACCTTCTAGTGTGGACCATACTTTGAGCCACTCGTGGGGCCACTCTTCTTCGTCTGTCTCAGGATTGTTTGTTTCCATTTTTTCGATTTCACTCGATTCTTCCTCTGATTCATTTCCTCTGGTTTGTTTCGATTTTTCGTTTTTATTTCCTTTTGTTTTTTGCTCATTGGTTTGGGACGGTATCGTTGATATGTTTCTTCGTTTCTTTCCATTTTCTTTGATTTTTGCTGATGAGACCATATTTACTGGTTTTTTACGTTCACTTTTCTTACTGACACTTTTTCACTTTTCTTACTGACACTTTTCTGGATATTCAGGGTGTCCCCGTGACCGTGGAGAACCTTTGAGGTGGTGATAAAGGACACTTTTCTAAGACAAATTTTCAAATAAAATTTTTGCCTAAGTATAAACCCTTGGGGGGTACCTCCCTTTAAAGCAATTTTTTGAATTTCTGACTTCAAACGGCCATAGCTCCGATTTTATTGATTTTTTAAGGTTAATGGATTAGAACTTTTTTAAAGATCATTCGCTTGTCTACAAATTAGGTTATAACCCCTTATCGTCTAGAATCAACGGATTTCGAGTTATAAATTAAATTAAGGGAAAAAATGTTTAAAAAATTCAGGTTTTTTTTTTAATTTCCTTGCGAACCCCGTATCTCTTAAACGAAACGTCTAAGAGGAAAACTAACGGCCCAAACCGAATAGGGAATTTAACGGGCTACAACTTTCGTCAAATAAATTTTTTTGGGCAACCAACCGTTTTCACAGAAACTCTGAAAATAATGAACAAGGTGTAGGTAAAAAATATAAATTCACATAATTACTAAAAATCTCAATTTGATTTATAGCATTTGTTTTAATGTTAAAACGTATTAAATAATACCGTGCAACACCTTTTGAAAAGAGCACGCCTGTGTGCTGAAAATGAGGGAGGCCATTTTGAGCATTTATTAAATTAATTTTGTGAATTTATTTTTTTTACCTACACCTTGTTCATTATTTTCAAAGTTTCTGTGAAAACGGTTGGTTGCCCAAAAAAATTTATTTGACGAAAGTTGTAGCCCGTTAAATTCCCTATCCGGTTTGGGGCATTAGTTTTTCTATTAGACGTTTCGTTTAAGAGATACGGGGTTCGCAAGAAAATTTAAAAAAAAAATCTGAATTTTTTTAAACATTTTTTCCCTTAATTTAATTTATAACTCGAAATCCGTTGATTCTAGACGATAAGGGGTTATAAACCTAATTTGTAGACAAGCGAATTATCTTTAAAAAAGTTCTAAGCCATTAACCTTAAAAAATCAATAATATCGGAGCTATGGCCGTTTGAAATCAGAAATTCAAAAAATTGCTTTAAAGGGAGGTACCCCCATGGGTTTGGACTTGGGCAAAAATATTATTTGAAAATTTGTCTTAGAAAAGTGTCCTTTATCACCACCTCAAAGGTTCTCCACGGTCACGGGGACACCCTGTATGTACCTGGTTTACTTTTAGTTACTTTGCTAGAGGAAAACTTTTAGCTACTTGAAGTTATTTTCAAAGAATCGGAAAACACAAACTTAAGAAGTTCAAAATGTTGAAAATTATGCCTTCAAATGGTTATAGCACCGAAACTATACTTTTCTTGTGTTAATGGTTAAGTTCTTTTTTAAAGACCTTGAAATGATTTACAAAATAAATTATAATCCTTTATTGCCTAAAATCAACAGTTTTCGAGTTATTGATTAAATTCGGTCAAGAAATGTTAAAATAAGTATTCGAAGTTTTATTTTTTTTTTTGCAAATCCTGTACCTCTTAAACGAAACCACTGTAGGCCATAGAATTCCATTTTCTTTCTTCAGCTTTCTGAATTACATTTGTCACTCTTGATTTACATTTGACGGTTTCTGAATTTCATTTGACGCTTTCTGAATATCAGTTGACAAATATGAGTTATTGCTGGAAAAAGTGTAGAACAGGATTACATTGAATGTGCGGCCTGAAGGCAGCACTGGAAGGGGGTTACACCGGGCATGGCGAGTTTTCCCGGCACCTCAAGCGATTGGGGAAGTCGGAAGGTGGAGTGCTCGATGAACCTATACATAATATGATACAGGAGTGCGAATTATACAGGGCAGAGGTGGCGGCCTACAATGGCAACTACCTCCCTGCACGCCTCGACCAACTGTATAAAAAAACACCACCTGACCTTATGTGTACGTTTCTGGAAACAAAAACTGTAGCAATACGGGGCGAAAGCGGGGATAAATAATCCGACGTTGGCCTACTAGGAAGTAACCAAAAATAAATGAAGAAAGACCGTGGTTGGGTTATAAACCGGTGAAACATTGAGGACTCCAGGCAAATCAGCAATACAAAACAAGACCATACGGAACAACACACAAACAAACCTACCCGATTTCCCTCGGAGGAAAACATGGCCAAAATAAAAAAGAAAAATTTTATAAACTGATAGAAGGTTATAAAACGAATTGATAAATGTGCAAGAACATGGTGTAAATCCATATAAAAAATTATTATTATTTTTGACACCCTGTATGAAATACTTGGTGAATTTAATTTAAATCTAGTTTGATTGGGTGGGGGGCCCCGATCAACTTTTGACTTTGAGTGTCCCTCCCCCAACAAAGGGGTAATTTAAAATTCTCAAAATATTATATTATCTTGATTTTACTTTTGGCTACTTGAATACCAAATTATAGAGTGGACACGTTTTTTGTTTAGGAGTGACATCAAAATGAATGATCGTGGTCATAAATCGAAACACTTTACCAAAAGTACGAAAAAACCGAAAGCGTTTCCAATCTAAAATTTGGTGTACAAGTAGCCAAAAGTGTAATAAAGATGATATATTTTTATGAGAATTTTAAATTACTCCTTTTTGGGGGGGCGAGGGGCACTCAAAGTCAAGATTTGATCAGGGCCCTCATTGTGTGACCTTAATTATTTAAGACGACGATGGCCATGGCCAGAACGTTAGCGAGTTCAACTGCTAACGCAATGCACCCCGGTTCGACTCTGGGCAGAGTCTAAAATTCCTTAACCGATTATTTCTTATCCTTAACCGAATAATCGATTATTTCATAATCGATTAAGATAATTTATAATAATCGATTATAGAAATAATCGATTGTGGATTGTGGAATTGTGGAATTTTCATAATCGATTATGAAAATAATCGATTATAATAAATACAACTTTTTAAACTTAAACGTAATCCCAACCCCAACAGCAATTAGAACGACCGAATTAATCGATTATTCGAATTACGATGATCGATTATATGCGCATGCGCACCCTACTCATAATCGAGTTATGAGTTCATAATCGATTATGAACTCATAACTCGAAAATCGATTATTTTTTATAATCGATAATCGATTATGAAATTTCATAATCGCGCACCCCTAATTATGAAATTTCATAATTGCGCACCCCTAAAGCCTAGTAAGCTAAGGAAGATGTAAAAACAACCAAATGCTCAAAGTTCTAATTAAATAAATTAGTTATCCTACTTTCTTTAACCAAAAATTTCTTGACCGTCTTCCGTGCTTTCGGAGGGCACGTACAGCCATCGGTCCCCCTGTGTTAATGATTTTTCATCATAACAATAAAAAAAGAGGATCGAAGGCAAGCTACCTGAGATTTAAAATCCAAAAATGCTTACAGAACTAATCGCAAAAATTAGTAAAGAACAGGTCCTGTCACGCTCCCAGGAGGGGGGGTCCGACCCTTGTGACGATGGGGGGCGGGGAGATTTAAAAAATTGTGACGTCACAAAATATATAGATTAAATATTTTATTATAAGTATTTAAAAAAAACTATTTTTTGAGTGTCTACGCCACTGAAGCCAGTGGTGTAGCTAGGGGGGGCGGACCGCCCTTCGTAGATGTTTCCTCTGGGGTTTTACCCCTAAAAAAAAAGAAAAAATTTGAGGGGGGGTTCAATAATATGTGACGTAATACTTTGAGGGGGCCTAGGTTTGTGTGACGATGGGGGGGGGTAAAATTTGCTTAAAATTGCGTGACTTCATTTATGGACGACCCCTTAAGAGGAAGAATTATTTACAAAAAAAAACTAACTGAAGAGGCCTATTCAATATCTTTATTATACAAAAAATCGTGTCTCTAAGTGGTACGGTTCGGTCAATATAAATAATTTATCAACGCTCTATAAAGGCTTTGAATTATTTAGGAGGGCTGTACAATGTAAACGAGCCACTTCAGGGCCAAACAAAAAATCCGGGTCCATTTATTTGGCATAATTTAGAAGTATACTAAATTTGAGCAAAATCGAAGAGGTACATGAATATAATTGCAAAAAATTGGCGGAGTTGATGTGGAATTCCCTTATACTATCTAAATACGAAGTGCGCAGTTCGAATCCGGGCAAAGTAAGAACTTTATGCTGATCATCTCTCCTCAGAAAACAAAGGCAAACCACGAGGTAATCTGCTATCAGCCGTTCTCTCAAAATTAAGTGTTACATTTTGCGTAGTTCGGAACCCACGTTAAACAAGTGGGTCGGTATGTAGTATGTGAACATAATTCGAACGCACATCACATGTATAGAAAGAGATGGGCCACGACGCTTCTATCAAAGGAGCATCACAACTGAAGATGAGTGTAGTTCAAAAAACTATCACCAGATGGCGCTATCAAATTGGAAGGCAAAATAATTATTATTATAATTTTTCATTTGTATTGGTGTTCAAGCCATTTATTACGCCTTCTAATCTAGTGGCGCTATCTGTTAATTACCTTTCGAATTATATCAGGTCTTTCCAAAACTCCCACAAGGTTTGGATACCTGGTACCATTTAATCAAAAATTACATTGTGGAGTATCAGGGCATAACATATAAAATATAACTTCTTTATCTAGAACTCTGGCGGTGATAAATCTTGTCCTTTGTGATGTTGTAACAACCCGCGCATTTAGCAAAGTAAATTAATTGCGTTTTTAGCTAATTAATTTAAATACCTAATTAGTTTAAATACCGATCTACAAAATACAGCTTAAGTATTTTCAGTTACCAACATAGATAATTGTAATTGAGATAATTAAATAGAGATAATTTAAGAATACTCTATTTAATTTAATGAATAAAAATAACTATGTAGAATTTTAATTTTTAAATATCAATGCATGGGTTTAAAAGAAGGAAACCATTCATCAATATACGAGTACGGGCTCAAAGAACGCCGAGCACACAGATGCACTTGGCGGCTACATTGTAAAAAGGGAGCGCCCTACAGCGTATTTCATGGAAAGATTAGTTTAAGTCCATGCGTATCAATAGATTTAACTTCACATTGCACTTATTTTGCATGTGAGCGGAAATAAGTTGTAAAGTTAATAGCCACACCGCCCTAAAACTGCAGTGTTAATTTCACACCTCGTTTGCTTAATGTATGAGAATATTTTGCATTTCGGGGAAATTTTAAATATTGTATAATTCTGTAAAAGTCACACGGCCGAAATGCCACCCATGAGAAAGGAAATAAGTTTTGGGAAACTAATAGATTTGGTCACGTCCCCCTGGTTCTAAGCGGGATGAAGAATCAACGAGATTGGTTCTTTGACTAGGATAAGGTGTTACAACACGTTTAGCATCCACGACACCTTTCCAACAGGTAATAAAAAGTTGACTAGCTCAAAGTCGCGAAGGGGTGGGTTGGTGAAAGGAATAAAAAGGGTCGTGTGACGGCACGTCGCAAAGCGTGTGTTTCCAATCGACGACCGGGCAATCCTCGATCGCGATTCTAAAAATTGTCAAAATCGGTGTGAATAATTTACACGGGGGGGGAGGTAAGTCAAAATCGGTGGGGTTAATATACACGCGGGAGTTTAAATGGGCGCCACGCATACGAAGAAATGAATCTTTTTGAAGGGGACTGGTTATCACACCTTCCAAGCTGGTACGCGACAACTTGATGATCTTACGGCGAATTCTCACTCCGGAAAAGCCTCGCTCAATGACCTTACCTTTACAGGAGGCGAACTTTCCGTTGGTGAAAATAGCTAAATAAACATTAACACAATAATAATAAAACACACAGTTGGGAAATAACAAAAATGTAATGAATAAAATAATATCAGGGGGGAGTTGACAAAGTTTACACAAGATACTATCAAATTTACATGTATCGTATAAAAATAAATATAGCCAATTGACGGAACCTTTCAGTGTGGTTTCCGTTGCAAAATTAATATTCGTAAAACGGTTAATGTTACAAAAATACAAGCTGTTAATTTGCAAAGTATGACCCAGAAAGTTCATACGTAAAAGGGGTGCGTATTGAATACAGCACTCCACAAAAATAGTAATAGTTACCTAAGTGCAACTCGGTGACGTCTAAAACTATGATTCACAAAGTTGATACTGAAAATTAATCAATGCAATCGATTAATTTTTATGAACTTTAGTTGCAATGCTAAACTTAAAATATTACGTTAAATTGCTGGTTACAATCTGAACGCTCGAATGGCGTAGTAAAAGGTACGTTAATAATAGACACTAACATTAATTAACACAAAAGAGGTACAAAAGGGTTGCGATCGACTTCCAGGGTTGAACTGAACTTTCATAAACGTAACTGGCGGCCAAGGTGACCACTTAACATCACAAATCTTAAAAATATAAAGGTTTCTTACTTAGTTTAGTTGTTGGGATTCGACCTCTAGGGAAGGTCGTTGGCGGGTTCTCCCAGAGTGAGAATCGTCCTCGGAATACAGAATGGAGCTGAATACGATGTCTCAAACCATACCAGATGGTCAGCGCAATAACCAGCTTCCAAAACCTCTTCAAATCGGAAGGTGGTGAAATGACAGGGTGATTTACACACTCCGTTACGCGATAAATAGGGGTTCCGTACGAAATAATTCACTGGAATAATTATTCGCGAAGTTACAATTAGTTAAAGCCGGCACTGTGTAAATAAGAAACGTCAATGTGGTGTTCGATAAGAAAACTATTGGAATGCACCCATGTGTTCGCAACGCAACACCTGTTTTCTACCATACCGATAAAAAGAAATGCAATGTAATTGCATCCAAGCGGCAAATAGTGCGAGACTAAAGTACGATATATTAGTTGAAATAACTCGATATTATTAAAAGTGATAAACAATTGACATTAAATGTTCGATAATTTTAGTTGAAATAACTCGATATTGTTAAAAGTTATAAACACTTGGCGTTAAATGTTCGATAATTTAATTGACACAACTCGATATTGTTAAACGTCATAAACAATTAACATTAAATGTTCGGTAATTTTAATTGAAATAACTCGATATTGTTAAAAGTTATAAACACTTGGCGTTAAATGTTCGATAATTTAATTGACATAACTCGATATTGTTAAACGTCATAAACAATTGGTATAAAATGTTCGATAATTTATTTGCAATAACTCGATATTATTAAACGTGATAAACAATTGGTATAAGATGTTCGATAATTTATTTGCAATAACTCGATATTATTAAACGTCATAAACAATTGACGGTAAATGTTCAATAAATTACCTGGAATTGACGCACAATAATTTTAGCACAATTGAATTTTATTGATTTAAAAATCTCGAATGAATGCGAGATCTTGGTGTTTTAATTCCGCTTTAGAAGCGTTATTCACGAGAAGACGGTATCGGATTCTGTTAAGATCACTCAGAATCTTTTGTGAATCTCCTTGAATCTGCAATTTGCAGTCCATTTTATGTGTTTTCCCTTCCACAAATTAGAATAATTCCCACTTAACGATTGATTTGAGCCCTTATAATTGGATCTCATTAATTCGAAAAGAAGGGATATGCATTCTGATTGGGTGTTGACCGACGTGTGAAGGCACGCTTTTGTCTTTCTTTCAATCGAAAGTGTGGGGCTATATATCAGCACATGAGCCCAGAATAACAATTTTTTGCCTGTCTGGACTTGAGCAAAATAAGTTTTTGTCTAGTTTTTATTCGTCCTCGATAATTTTAATTTCCTATACCTTCCATGTTAAATGCCAGCACATTTGGTTGCTTGTCGGCACATGTTCAAGATAACAAAACAACGGGCATTGTTTCACACGGCTCGAAAGACCGCACGTGTGTTGACAGCGAACACGAGTTCATGGATCGCATAAAAGTGTCCATCTGTCCTCTATAAAATTATAGCAAAGCATATGCATGGATTGACGTTTGGTTTGCAATGCTATCGAATGGAGACTTTCTTGTTGACGATGCGAATTATTGACGGGTGCTACGTCAACTCTATTAAAACTGTATTATCTACCGCATGGTTTATTAGACGTGTATAAAATTCTTTTGAGAATACTTTCTTTCCCATCAAATATTATAATTATTACTCGATTGTAAAACATAAATTTGTCCGTTAAGTTAATGTTTCAATCTTTTCGATATATACTCTGACCTAAAAATGTCTTCCCACGGAATATTTGACTTTTAATTTTTGCCGGATCTATTCGAAATTTTTACTATAAGTTTAACACCTCATAATAACAAGATTTTTAAAAATGTGACCGATGCGCGCAGTCAGGTGACAAAGGGCGTAAAGATAGATTATCCAAGTGGGAAATTGTTGATAAAAAAATTACAACTTAGAAAAAATAAGTTAGTTGTCGTCGGGAAAGGACCCGAAATAGATAAGTTCAATTGTTACGCGAACCGGGGTTCGATTAAAATTAAAAGTTAAAGTTGTTTAATAACAAAGTAGAGAGTCAATAAATAAATTTAAAATCGAAGTTGTTAACTTAAAGTTGAATTAAATATTAAATGTTAATTTTGAGAACGGATAGTACGAATTTAAAAGAGTAGAGTGTTTTATTGCAATTGTCAGTAAGGTGAAAAAGAGAAAGTTTGTTTAGTTTCCCAGACTACTTTTCCCTGGATTACCTTGTGGACTTAGTAAACGGATTAGCAAGTAAAAAGGTATTGTGCATTAAATTGTTCTCAGTAATTTGTATATTTTGTATAGTTTGTATATTTTGTAATCATTGTATAACTTGCCAACTTTGTTTTGTGTACAAAGACTTCAATATATTTGGTTGTTATAAATAGTCAGTTTATTATTGCTTGAAAATACGCAAGTGCTCGCATCGAGAAATTCCTTTACCTACGCTTCTAACAGGAGCCAAGCTACTGTAACAAAACGCGAATGTAGCGTCTTATTGTAATTTTAATCCTTCCGATGTCAACATGTAACAACTTTGGAACCCCGTTTTATTCTTCAAGGGGGTGGTTTGTAGGTTTCGATTACGAATGATAGGGCTGCCACCACTTAATCTTTTTAATCGCGTAATAACCTCCTTGATGCGGTTAACTACTGAGGTAGATTAAGAAACCTCTTAAAGTTGACTATCTTTCAACTTTACTGGACCTTGTTGTTTGATTTAAGGTAACGTGCCTCCTCTGATGTTTTGGGAAGACGCGGGAAAACCCAGAGAAATAACTACAATTTACTAATTGAAGTCGATCGCTGGAGTAACGACCAATTAAAGATTTAAATCGGTATAATGATATATATTGAACAAGCAATTAAACCTTTTATAATGTTTATACAAAGAATTACAATTATGTCAAGATATTACAATTGGAAGAAATCCACACACATATGATACAAAAGAAAAAAATTGGTTACAAGTATTAATTTAACTAAAAGTCACCATACCTATTTATTACGAAAATCCTGTGCTCGAAGGGTGGTAAGTTTGAGATGGTATATCCTACTATTGTAATCCCAAATGGTTACACTTATATTTTTAACACAATCGTTTCGTTGACTGATTAAAACTTAATGATAAGCAAAATGATTTTAAAATATTGACCTTTTATCACTTTAAAGAATTTATTCATTCACGTTTCTCGACTACCGAAATATAAAATAATAATACTAATTTTTAACTGACTATTTTCACTTAATTTAAAATTAGTTGTTACTTGAAATGGTTTTGACCGATTTTGTCGAGTTTTTTCCCGGTTAACTCTTGAATAAACTTCACCCGTTTGGGTGACTACATGAAAAAAACAAACGCGGAACTTGAATCTGATGGATTCGTGGATTCTCCTTGAGCCGAATTGAACTCACTTTTTTGAACTTGTTAACCCTCTTCATCCGCTCTCGGGGTATTTTATCAACTTCTCCCCGTTTTGAATATTAATATTACGCCTTCGATTTGGATTCATTGACCAATGGCGTGGTTGCTTTTTCCCTTGACTTTAAAAGAGGGTAGTCTTATTAATTGGATATTCTCAAAACTTATTTCCTTGCACGTGTGTGACTGATTCGCTTGTGAATAGTGTAGTTTTCCCACAGATTTTGTATTTCTTAATTTAAAAATATAATTCCTAACCTCGTTAAGCAAATGAGGCATTAAGTTGGAATCACGCCTTATGAAGAATTTTGAATATTTCTTAAAAACGAATCTTTTGGCGGTATACTGTCTAATCCCTCATTTCCTACACGGGTGGGTTTTTTAATTAGAATTGACTTTGTTCCCACAGTGTGCATTGATTTAACTAACACCCTCATGGTGCCGTGCCGAGTTTTTGTAAAACAGGTGTTTGCACCCTAAATTTTAAATAAAAGCCAAAACGTTTATTAGTTAGATCAATGTACCGGGTGTTTAAATTTCTTTACCTAAATTATTTTTACATTATCTTATTCTTTATGCTAATTTATTACGACAAATTACTCATGTCGGAAGTTGTTTATACAATTTTAATATTTGTATCGTAATTATAAATCTAATGAACGGGCGGTTTGTTACACTACTAAAGAAGAAGAAGTAAAACGGGAGTTCCATCGAGTAATCTCTCCCTAAATTATCAACCAACAATTACAAGGTAATTTAAATTAAAAGATTTTCGTGGTGGCAGCGATAAACAAATTAATTTAATTAAAATAAAATCATTAAAACCGCGTAGTCCGGTTTTCCACAATGTAAGCAATGCAGATCATTGGTCATATAATGGGACAAACTGTTTAACGTGGAATCAGAACTACATTCAGAAACATCTCAATTTTATGAATTTGAATCAACAGAGTTAATTACTTTGTTGATTTAATTATTTATTCTTTTCTATATTATAATTTTTATTTTGCCCTCCCTAGTATAAATCGTACGGACGCCTATGTTTCATGTTGGACCAATGGGCATCCTTAAAACAGCAACAGATGATGTGCAATGTTTGTTTTTATTTCGCATTTTGCAGTACCTACGTCATTGCTTACTTTCACGTGATTTCAATGGAAAATACTTAAAAATATAAAACACCTGTTATAATATAAGAATCACCTAAAAAAGATGATCCCTTCAAAATAAATATTTTTAAATTGGCGCTAAAATTTATATGGATTTTTGGGGGAATTTCGTTGTGAAGTTCATTATGGTTGTGATCGACATTGATAGACACGGTGTCATCAGGTGTCATCACATTAGCATTTTATCTTTCCAGATGATGCAAGTTAACGATTTTATTGTAAGTTTAACATTTCATAAAGAAGGTAAGGCAAGTCTATAATAGTCAATCTGGTTTTTAACACAAAGGTTGTTTTTCAGTGCGATGATAAAGTAGATTTATCGAAATTAGTAATATTTTAACCTAGGATAATTATTAACTATAAAACATGAAAAACTCCTTGTCATCTCACAATTCTTTGCCTAAAAGAAATTTAGGAGTACTTAACAACATCAAATATGAACACATGTTGGCTGGTATGTCGGGTGGTGCTATATCGACGTTTCTACTTCATCCTCTAGATTTATTAAAAATCCGATTTGCAGGTTTGTTGTTACTGCCATGTATGTTTTGTCTTAATATTGTTTTCTTTAAGTGAGTGATGGAAGTGTAAAGATTCCTCAGTACAGCAGTTTAACCGGAGCTTTAAGTAATATACTTAAACAAGAGGGCTTTAAAGGTTTATACAAAGGCGTAACACCCAACATGTGGGGCTCCGGTAGTGGATGGGGTTGTTATTTTCTTTTGTAAGAATAATGAAAGTGCAGTTACGTTTCAGTTTTAACATTGTCATTTTAGTTACAATACAATCAAATCTTCAATCCAAGCGGAGAATTATGAACAACAGCTGGGTCCGAGTTTACATATGGTAGCAGCTTCGGTGGCTGGTACATTGACATTGTTTGTTACCAATCCGATTTGGGTGGTGAAAACTCGTTTGTGTCTCCAGTACGAATCGAATGTACAACAGCCAAACAGTACTTCGTACAGTGGAATGACGGATGCATTTAGGAAAATTTATGGAACTGAAGGTGTTCGTGGACTGTATAGGGTCAGTGCCACACGCAGTGACAGTGGACTGTAATAAATTGGTTGGGTATATGGATTTGTTTATGTGCTCTTTACAGGGCTTTACTCCTGGCTTATTTGGTGTATTCCACGGGGCGTTGCAGTTCATGACGTACGAGGAGATGAAAGCAAATTACAATCAATACCGTGGACATGCATTTGACCAGAAATTGGTAAATATATTGCTTCTTACACAATATTTCTTTATGATTTTGCTTTGTTATAGACGACAAAAGAATACTTAACTTGTGCTGCCATTTCAAAGTTGATATCGGCCGTTGCCACTTATCCATATCAGGTGATTCGAACTCGGCTCCAAGATCAACATCATCATTACAAAGGACTATGGGACTGCATTTTAGTGACTTGGAAATACGAACGTATTGGAGGTTTTTATAAGGGTTTATTCCCGTATCTATTGCATGTTACTCCAAATATATGTCTAATTATGATTATTTATGAAAAATTTACAAATAATTCTTAAATTAATTTTTTAGTTTTTCTTTTGTATATAAAGTATTTTCCAGATTTTTTATTTTTTTATTGAATGAGTTCAAGTTCTTGTTAGTAAAATCTTGGTTATTTCACTTTAGTTACTCGTACATGGTATTAGCATTTTAAAAGTACTATAAAGATGAAAGTAATAAATTATTAACATTTCAATAATTGTTATTTATAATTAGTAATTTATTGAATAAATTTTTTTAGATTACAAGGTTTTTTAATAACAGCTAAGATTTATGAGTTCGCTCCTTACATTGGAATCTTGTGTATGTCTGCTGTAATATTATATTAATATATTATCGACAACTGATATGAATAACATTGTAACTCAAGTTACAATCTTAATCTTTGGGGTTCCAGTTAATTATTTTGTTGTTGAAGTGTGAATATTTTGGCTGTGCATTTTGTTTTATTCAATTTAATACTCCATTGTGTGCACCACTCAGATTTGTTACAAATTGTTGTTTTATGATTGCTTCAAAAAGCGACCAGTCCTGAATAATTCTGTGTTGATTGCGAAAAAGTGCTGAAGTCATATTTTTGCAAAATTGGGGTTTTGACTTATTCCGATAGAGGAAAACTTGCTGTTTTTCTCAATAATTATTTAATTATATGCCTGTAATAACATTACATTTAATAATAAATATGCAAAAGAAAAATATGTTCCTTAGTAAACCAAATTCAATTTTGCCCAAAATTTGTTTTCGCCATTATCTCAGTTTGACAAATATTGACTTGAGCACTTTTTTGCAATCATCACAGAATTATTCCAGCAGTCAGTATTAGGGGTCGTCCATAAATTACGTCACGCTCCTGGGGAGGGGGGGGTTTCAAAAATTGTGACGTCACAAAATATATAGTGGTCATTCCATCTCAAATTGAATCATGAATTTACTTGACCCATGCCTAATTTGACAAAATTTGGTACACACCAACGTAGTAAGAAATAAAAAATACAAATTTAAGGATTTATCCAAAAAGGCATTCGTTTCCTTGTTTTGGTCTTTCAAAAAGTTGGTGTGTAGACTTGTAGAAAAACGACTGTAAATTTAAAAATAAAAAATGTTCTGTAAAGGTATTAAAAAGGTCGGAATCGATTTTCAATTAATTGTATAGATTTTCATCATAAATATTTATTGTATCAATATAAGTTTACCACACCATCCCTAATTTTGATAAAAAGTTTAGCATAATATGACAATGCAGTTAAACCAAAAATACATTATTTGATTTTTTTGTAAACTTAATTCGTTTACATGTTAAGGCCAGCTAAATGTGATACTTTTCAGTTTACACCCTCGAACATCAGGGTGTGTAGCTTTGGAACTAATGAACATAGAGGGCTGATTTTTTTCAATAAACTTATAAGTTTAGATTGCTGGAACAATTTATTTTTTAATTGTGAGTTTTGCACCCCCTCCCAAAGGGGTCCCTTTTCCCCCCTAAAAATTAATATATAATATTAAGGGCCGGTTCCACCAACTGTGATTAAATACTTTAATCATAATTAGTTGGAGTTAACCATGGTTAAATGAAAAAGAGCATTCCAGCATCTTTTCAAACTTGGTTATAAAGCAGTTTAATCATGGTTAACTAGACTTCAAACTAATCAACAGATTTTGGACTATTAGACGAGTTTAATCACGGTTAATGGTCGGTGCATGCGCATTTCTTACTACCAATTACTATTAGTTCAATTTTTATGTAACTGCATATCAACCAAGCAGAGCAGATTTTTCAAGTTTATACCTGAGTATACACGAAATAAAAGCATGTCGGTTAAATTCTGAACTTAATTACGGTTAATCATTAATCGTGATTAGTTAACCAACGATTTAATCAGAGTTGGTGGAACCGGCCCTAAGACTAACATAGTCAACCTGTGCACCAAATTTCATTTTGGGTCGAGAATTGCAGATTGAGAAAAAATATATATATAACTTATCAAATGATGAGTAAATGATTATATATAACTAACCAAATGACAAGTTATATATATTTTTTTCTCAATCTGCAATAGTCCGCCCAAAATGAAATTTGGTGCATAGGTTAACTATGTTAGTCTTAATAGAGGGGGGGGGGGTTGCAAAACTCACAATTAAAAAAGTTTGTTCCGGCAATCGAAACTAATAAGTTTGTTGAAGAAAAATCAGTCCTCTATGTTCATTAGTTACAAAGTTATACACAGAGGGGTAAACTGAAAAGTTTAGTGTCGCTTTAGCTGGCCTTATCATGGAAACGAATTAAGTTTACAAAAAAATCAAATAATGTATTTTTGGTTTAACTGCATTGTCATATTATGCTAAACTTTTTATCAAAATTAGGGATGGTGTGGTAAACTTATATTCAGATAATAACTATTTATGATGAAAATCAATACAATTAATTGAAAATCGATTCCAACCTTTTTAAATAAATATAACGGTGTTCGCGCAACTTAGCTTTACTTTGAACTGTTATTGCTATGTGAATACGAATCTGACGAAAAATATGTGTAAATATTTTTTTGTAGAGAATTTAATTAGCTTTAATTTTAAATAAAACTATTTTGTCTTAAAGTTCAAAGAAACTTGAGAAATCTGCGAAAAACTGAATTTTTTCCGTTTCTGCCTATACTTAATTAATTTTTAGTAACCGAACCCATGCTCACCCCATGATAAAATTTGGTACGCATGCTCAACACATTTGTACAAAAAAACTGTAAAAAAATTAACCAAAAAAAGGCCCCTTTAAAAATAGGGGTTGAAATAGGGTTAATATTAAAAAATTAATCCAGTTAGGGGTTGAAAATATAAAATATGGTTGAATATTTGAATAGAATGTTCATTTACCTTTACAGAACATTTTTTATTTTTAAATTTAGACCACTGTGGACGAAGTTACAGTCGTTTTTCTACAAGTCTATACACCAACTTTTTAACTTTTTGAAAGACCAAAATAAGGAAACGAATGCCATTTTGGACAAATCCTTAAATTTGTGTTTTTTATTTCTTACTACGATGGTGTGTACCAAGTTTCGTTAAGTTTGGTCGGGGTCGAGTCAATTTTACCTGCTTTTTGTCGATTTGAGATGGAATTACCCATAGATTGAATATTTTATTATAAGTATTTTAAAAAACTATTTTCTAGGGTGCTAACCCTAAAAAAAAGGTCATCAGCCGAGGTGGAGATGACACCCATGAAATCCGCCCCGGGTTTCTTTTCATTATATAAATTTAAAATTTGAGGGGGGGTTTCAAGAATATGTGACGTAATACTTGGAGGGGGGTCTAGGTCTGTGTGACGATCCGGTGGGGGGGGTTAAAAATTGTTTAAAATTGCGTGACGTAATTTATGGACGACCCCTTACCTGCATCAATTTGAGTTATTTATGTTTTTTTCTATTTTCCAAAAATCTGCACAAAATCATCTTGATGTACAAAGATAAATATATTCAGTTGGGAGAAGGTTATATTTTAGATCATCATGCCATACTGATCAAAGGCTTGGCCAAAGCCCAATAATACTATTGTAGTCTGGATTTAAGGAGGTGAAAAACTTCTAGTCATTAAACTGAACCCTTGTACTATACCCCACCTTCAATGCAGCAGTCTCAAGCTTTGTCACTTTTGAAGTCATTCCAACTGGAGGATTTTGGCAAGCAAAGGGCCTGGCCATTTTAAGCCAGAAGTTCCACAACATTGTTCTTATTCACGTCAGATCTGGGCAATAATAAAGCTATGCTTGACTGTTTCATCTTTATGACATCCACATTAATAACATTGGGATTATCTACAATTTCAAATGTGTTTAAAAGTGCAATTTGACCAATAAGGA
Organism: Podabrus alpinus; assembly: GCA_932274525.1. Lineage (NCBI taxonomy): Eukaryota > Metazoa > Arthropoda > Insecta > Coleoptera > Cantharidae > Podabrus > Podabrus alpinus. Next base: position 87,005,815 of record OW026455.1, on the reverse strand, counting down.
AAATAGACATAATATAGCAATGTAATAGAAAGATCCTACAATGGTATCCATGATTACAAACTTAATTAAAAATAATATCGTCATGTGAATGCAGAAAAAACCTAAGTCAAAATTTCTTGATTTTTATTTTATTACAGAAAATTATAGTATGAGATGTATTTTACAATCCAGAAAAATCCTAATAAAATTTTATAATAATTTTGGACTTTTGGATTTTTCTGCATTGTAAAGCAATTCTCAAACTATAATTTTCTGTAATAAATGTAGATCAAGAAATTTGGACTTAGTTTTTTTCTGCATTCACGTGACGATATCAATAAACTAAAGTGGAGAAATAATGGTAAATGTGTTTCTAATTTCGTAAAACTTGTTTATAATATATAGAATTATAGTAACATCAAAATGTAAATTTTTTTTTAAATTGCACGTTTTTATATGCCCTAAAAACAAGATTTCTATATTAAATTGTTCAATAAAAATCAGTTTAATGGGACAATTTACTGTTCTATTTTATATTTTCAGTTTTTTTTTCAGTATATTTCAGTTTTTGTAAAATTATTTGTAATTAAGCATAACAGAGTTGTTATTGCAATCTGTTTCTATTGGCACCCTTAGTGGCTATTGTACTTTTATAATTTTCATTCTTTCAAATTTTTTGTTATTTTACAGTTGTTTTTGTATTAAAAATATTTTAATTGCACTCAGCACAGGCCATTATTATTAGTTTTAGTTTGTAATTTTTAATTGCTTTCTTGAATAAAATATTTTCAAAAAATTATACCAATATTGGAATGTTGAAATAAAATGGGTGTACATTTTTTGACTACAGTAAATAAACTGAACTAATAAGGGAGCATCTATTAATTTATTACAACGACGAGTTTTAACCCCCTCCCAACCCCATGTAATATTACATAAGATTTTTGAGACCCCCTTACCTTATGTATGAATTTTTGTGTAAATATTTAAACCCCCTTCTCATATTTATTATAAATAATTTTTAATTAATGTAATATTAATATTTTTATAGAAAAAATAATTTCAAAAGCTGAACATAAACTAGTTGTAATTATTAACATATTAAAAAAGTATTTACATAATGAACGCTTTGGATCTTTCCTCACTCCATGTCAAGATTTCTTAGATTTTCTATAACCCCACCCCAAACCTGTACTTAATTTATAGATTCTCCTTAACTAATTATTGTTATTAAGGCGGTTATTCTGTAACTCGTCCTTTACTAAAGGATCCTTTAAAAAAACGAATTTTAATTTTCATTTAATACGTCACTTACTAATTAGAAATTCACCCGCATGGTGGCGTTTGTTTAAAGTAAATTGCGAATTAACAATATACCACTTATGTATTATTAAATTAAATTTTGATTTTTCCAAAAATCTAGAAATATAAAATCCCACATTCAAAGTGTAACAGTTTTTCGCTGATTTTTTACCGTATAATTTCTCTTTGGATTATTTTATCTATTATCTATTTATTATTTTATCTTGTTATCCAGCAAGAACTTGTCAAGAACAGTGAAAGTGAAAGTGTATCGAACAATAATAAGAACGACAGTGACATATGGGTGCGAGGTATGGATATTAAGAAAGAAGGACCAAGAAATGTTACATGTGTGGGAAAGAAAGATTTTGAGAAGGATTTTTGGAGGGAAGCTTATAGATGGAATCTGGGAGAGAAGAACCAATCAAGAGATTTATGAGTTGTATGGTCAACCAAACATTGTTGGAGTGATAAAGGCACAGAGACTTAGATGGTTGGGACATTTAGTAAGAATGGATGTTAAGAGAACTCCCTATAAGGTATGGAAAGCTGAGGTGGGAGGATTGAGAAGAAGAGGAAGACCAATGAACCAATGGAAAACCGAAATGAAAGAAGATTTGAGACAGATGAATATTGAAAGATGGGAAAGTTTGGCAATGAATAGAAAGAAATGGGCTAGAATAGCCATTCAAGCCATGAGCCTACTAGGCTCGTAGTGCTGTGTAATATATATACACTTAAAATTACCATTAGGTATCGTCAATTTTTTCGGTATAGAGGCAATAAATTGTTTATTTTAGTTTACTTCTCGATGTTGTTTATCAATATTGATAAAAAATAAACCCAAAACAAATGCAATCTTGACCTCGAAAACTTTGCCTGCGGCGATTTTCCAGTTTCTATTTATTTCTACATAATATGGCTCAATTTAATAAATATCACGATTGAAATTAATTTGTTAAGCAGTCTCCTCTTTCAGTAGCCCTTGTTGAAAGAGTTTTTTTATTAAATAAATAAATATTTTAAAATTCCAAAATTTTGGAAACTCCTCCCTTTCCCCAAAGCCGTAAATCATCACACAGGTCCAACCCTGGCCCCTTTCGAAGCGAAAAAATTAAGTTAAAAACTAATAAATTTATTTTTGTTTTAAGTTTTTCAAGAACATATCAAATTTATAAATTATTTTTTTAAGTTCGCCACGAAATTCTTATTTTGGAACCCCTATCCAAGCGTGACGTAATTTATGGATGACCTTAATTTAATTTTTTTAATAATATTGATATTCGCAATTTACATTAAGCAAACACCACCATGCGGGAGAATTTCATATTAATAAGTGACGTATCAAACGAAAATAAAAATGTGTTCTTCAGGCTCAAGACATAACAAAATCCCACTACTTAGCAAAACTTATTACACGAAATATTGGCAAATTTTCACTAAAATATTACTTTGAATTTCAAAATATACGTCCAAACACGCCATGTCGTTGTTGCTGGTGGAGCCACTAACGGTAATATAAATCGCCAATAGATGTTAATCTAAATATTAAATATTTTTATAACCAAAGATATAAGAGCTGTGAAGATAGAAAATGCTATATAAATTTACCTTATCTGCAGGTCATTCTATATCAAATCGGCCAACGTATTTTCATGTCCCTATTCGATTTTGATCAAATTTGGATACTTCTAAGTTATGCCAGATAAACGAATCCGTATTTTTTGTTTGGCCCTAAAGTGGCTCGCTTACCTTGTGCAGCCCTCCAAAATAATTCAAATTTAGCTTCTAGAACATCAGTAAATTACCTTATATCTACTGGCCGAACCGTACCACTTAAGAGACATGATATTTTTTTATAATATGAAGATATTTCAGTGTGTTTTAGGCTTCTATACAAAGTATAACAAGAAGCCTTATGATCTGGCTCCGTGTCTGTCCGTCCGTCCGTCTGTCCACATAATTCAAAATCATACAGAGCGTTTCAAATCGTGTTGGAAATACTCAGTGTGTATTTACCCAGTCTAAGAACTGGGTAGCCAGTGCGCTACTTTTTTTGGTTAAATAATTGAAGGGCCTAGTGGAAAAAGTAGTTAGGTCACTTTTTTTTAAATTTGTAGTTGAGCACATTTTCACATTGCGGCATTTATTCTCTACAAATTAGTATAAAAATCAACAAATTGAAAAAAAAGTGACTTAACTACTTTTTCCACTAGGCCTTTCAATTATTAAGGACACAAAATAGGGGCCCTGATCAAATTTTCACTGTGAGCCCCCTTCCCAAAAGAGGGGTAATTTAAAATTCTTGAAAAAATAACATCATGTGTAGTGCAACGTTCAAAGCCGTACATTGTGTGCACAGTAACCTATGTACACACATTTCAACTTCCACTTGACATTTGACGCCGTTCAACGGCGCTCATTCTATTTCACCCTTAAGAATCATTTTAATTTTAAGTCGATTTTTCTATGTAAAAAGGTGCATCTTTTGGTCCGAAACGTACGGCACTATTTTGAAAGCAGTTCTTCAGAACTACGTTAGCGGCAACACTTTTGCTTGCCACCCGAGTTTTTCGGACAAGAGGGTGCCATTGACTTGCGTATCTTCCCCATTCCTTCAATTAACGATATAATGCAAAAGCAAGTTATAAGCAAATATTTGGTCACTTCTAGACCAACTGAAAAGCTTAAATTTTACACGGACGTAGATTCAGTAATCCATATTCCGAGAAAAAATCACAGAACTTTAAAATTTTCCCAGTGTTTATGCGATACACCTGATTTAATAAATGAATTCTAGTTGAGGCCTCCCTCAGGAAAATTTCGGCCATACGAATAGGCACATCGATCTTGGGTAGGCAGTAGTTGTTCTGCATCCAGCCTAAGTCTGAAGAATTTTAACGATATGTGTAGGCTGTAAACAAACTCTTGGTTTTTTACTGAGGGGGGGGGGGGTTGTGCTAGTTAGTTAAGGTAATAGTGGTTTGTCTTACTTACCATATTTACACATAGGATTACAACCATATTTATAGACCGTAGTTCTTCTGTTCTCGGCACTACTTAATTGGGTTATGTCTATACGTGAAAACTCATAGTTTTTTATCTTTCTATCTCACTCTACGGATTATGATTTTTAATACCTTACATTACGATTGTTGTTGTTGGTCATAGGGTTAGTTTAGTCCCTGGGCGTCTTAGCAATCTAGTACGTGATTGTTAAGATTATGCAGCCTAAAGGCCGCACTTATAGACCGTAATGCGTAATAATTGTTCGGCTGGATTCCTATCTCGGGATTTCGAATCCGGCATCGCTTAAATTAAAATTAGTCCGGATTGTGAGTGAGTGAGGTCTCTTAAATTTATAATATGGTTGCCATCCATTTCCTTTAACCAATTAGAATAAATCAACTCATTTGTTTCATGCTGAGCCAATCAAAATCATCAAATTAAGGGGTTTGCATAAATCACTGCCGTACCTACGAAGTGACTATGGGCGAGGGGGGGTGTTAGAAAAACTGTAAAATTAAGTAAATGCAAAAAAATCAAAAATGCACTGTCGTCAAGGGGATGTTCTTATTAATGGGCGGGGGGGGGGCATTATGAAAGGCAAAATGTTGATACCAGTTAGCTTTTATTGGTTCTGGATCGCATCAAGAACGAAATTATTTTGAAAAACCACGATAATTGAAATTATAAATTACATTTTTTTATTGCTTTTAAACATACAAAATTTTGCAAATTGGTATCATAAATAATTTCTTCTGTTTCATCGTGCACTACTATTTTATTATTTATTTCTTGATTTGCAATCAACCCTGCACTGGTACTTTTTTGCTGTAGTTTAGGGGAACTGGAAGCTTGGATGTACACCTGCAAGAGTTATCTACTTAATATATTAATTCTCTGTAATTACATACTACAAACTTTATTAGTACTGCTATTTAATTGGCAATTTGAAGTATTATTAAAATTTTTTAATTGATTCACTTCTATAGCTGATTTCAGTAAATCTACTTTTGATGCACTTCCACGAGAAGTTTTGAACATTCCAATACTATAACTTCCTCTTCTTATGCTAGGAATACTACTTCTAATAATTGTATCTCCTTCTTTAATGCTTCTTCTGCCCAGAGAAGTCAGTGAACCAATTTGATTATATTCAATCATTAAGCTTAATCTTTCGAAGCTGACCATGGTTGATTGATCTTTATAAAGAACTTCTTTATTTTGCGGTATTTTTGGAATTTCTTTATTTTCCACCATTAGTAATTTGTTTTCGGGAGGATCTCTCGTTCCTGCATTATCTGCTGCTTCTTCTTCCACAAAATCTTCATCGTCTTGCAATTCTTTTAGCCAAACATAATACACAAATCCATACACAACTCCACCTACAATTGCCAGCAAACCCATTATTCGAAAAGCTTGACGAATTCCATGTTTACTAATTATATGGCCACCTAAGAAACTTCCACTTCCTCTCCCTTAAAACCATCGAATTAGATTAAAACATTAAGGGAAAATATTTATTGTAGGTACCTATGCTGAAGTGTGCCATTCCGATAACTCCGATCAGGGTAGGTAATAAATTTTTTGGGACTAAAATAGCACAATAAGTAGCTGCAGCAACCCACATTAAGTGAACAGATAAGGATTCCATTGCTTCAAATGGAAAGCACCACCATGCACTTCTAAAAAGTATGATAAGTAAGATATTCTATTTGCAAAAATGTTCTTACTCAATAAACGAATAGCCCATGAGTCGTGCAGCATGAGCAAAAAATGCTATTATGATTACATTGACATGACCAATGCTTTCCGTGATTCTCTCAGCCCCATATAAAAAGGGTAAACTACTTAAAGTACCTACAGTTACAGTAACACCCAATAAATAATTCGGTGCTCCTAAATCTATCAAGTAAAAAAACAAAAAACCTTCAATAAAGCCCCACAAATTTCCAAGAACAAATAAAAACAAGATAAATATGATTACAGTGGGCATTTTAAATATTATTAACAAGTCCCGAAAAACATTATCAGTTGGTAGCTTGGTTCCAAGTGGCATTAAATATACCGTTATAGCTCCCAAAATTAGGAGAATGTCGTAAGTGTAAAACGCAGCTGAGTAATCTGTATATTCCAAGTATTTACTGCTGCGATCTATTAGAACTCCAGTAATAGGGGAAAAAAGTGCCATCCCAAAACTTGAAAATAATTTTTCTCTTCCAAAATCGCCTCCATATTTTTCGATCATCATTAAAGCCACGGGATCCATAATTGTAATTCCTACCGACAACATAATGCTGCCCAAAAATCTTAAAGTGATGTAAATCCAAAATATTGTGTCATCACTTTCTTTAAAATCCGGAGGACAAACTTCTGGACCACCTTGGCGAAAATTACATTTTTGGACAAGACAATCACCTGACCACTCTTTAAGACGATTTTTGTATGTCGAGTTTGTATTATCGACTACTCCTCCACATCGCAGATCTCCGTTTTCAAGTTCTGTAACATTTACTCCAGATTTTAGTAAAAATTTATTACTGAAACGATTTTTGAAGCTTATCGCATCGTCTTCGTCTTGTATAAGCTCAATACCGATGTTTTCTACGGGTTCGGCTAAATCAGCGTGCATATTTAATACAAACATGATCGCAGTATCGTTTTGAAAGATTTTCATTTTTTTCTTCTTCTTTTTTTCTTTATTTTTCGATTTTCTGAAATTAATATTTTTAATAAAACGTTATAATAAATAATGATACCTACCCAACTTTTTTGGTACTATTTTTATGAGTTTTTCCCAAGCGAAATATCAAATCATCTTTATCTCCTAAATCTTCTTGGGGCTTCTCTGGGTTTTGTTGTACTATTTTATTTTTTGGATTTAAAAGTAAACAGTAATCAACGCACATGTCCAAAACAACATCGAGTTCTTCTTCTTCTGGACACTCCCTACTGGGACATGGACTCCACCAGACCTCCACGTACTCTTCATTTCTCATAACGTATCCAGAAGGTACAACTCGGGGAGTTTCCTGATGAGGAATGAGCAGTAACGAATGATGAATAGCAGCGTTTAATACGAAAGATGTGATTATTATGGGTTTGTATTTTCCAAACTTGTCTACCAAAAAGCCTGTCAAGTGTGGGGCGATGAATGTTGTTAATGGTAGAGCTAAGTAAATGATTGCTATTTCTTCGATGGTTAGGCCGATGCTTTGCATATGGATGGTCAGATATGGCATTAAGGCCGAAGTAGCTGAAAAAAATAAAAAACGTTTAGCACAGTAAACTGAATAATTTTCATAAATCATAAAAAGTAAACAACCGAACAGATGACGCACATTAAATAAATGGTTGGTTCCCCTATGAATTTTAAAAAATTAACAAAAACGATTAAATGGACTAAAATTTTGCAAATTAAACAAATTGTTTATTTGAGACCCCCGTTTTGCTTTATGACCCCATAAACTGGATCCGCCCTTGATTAGATTGCTATTGAGTTTAGCATTTTATAATTTTTATTTAATTAGAAAAATATCACTAACCTCCATAAAGGAAAAATAACGTTAGCTTCAAAGTGATGAGACTTTTATTTACTTGATTTCTTTTAATAACTTTCATTTCTGTAGTTTCGTCCATAGTTAAAATATTAAATGTTCACGTTCGTTTTTGATAATATAGTAGGAACATCTTAGTTATTACACAGCTATTCTTTAAGAATTATTTTATTGTTATTTAAACAGAGATAATACATTTCTTATATTTACTTAATATTAACGACTGATACATATTTTTATCTTCTATTCTTAAATTTAATAATACAGTCACATTTTATTGTAAAGCAGTAGTATAGTAACAAAGTCGCAAAACAAATAATAATATAGAATTTTAATTAGGTAGTCTTAATTACGTTTATTTACTTATGATTATAAGTTTAGATTTCAATTTACTTTAAACAAGTTCTCTCTTCTCTCATAAATTCTCTCAAAAGAAAGGATCTCATAAATCCATCCAGTAAAACTCCTCAAACAAATAAATGAAAATGGAAATGAGCGATAACTTCACTTAAAATTTTTGTCAAACGCAAAACATCAAACTCACTCTGTGACAGGGAACGCTTTAGATTAGTCCAAAATAATTGGACTGTGTCAATTTACCCCATGTATACCCAACCAGCGCCCGGTTTTCTCTTAGTCCAGTCAAATTAGGTTTTCAGCTCGGAAAAATTCCCACCTAGCTGAATTTTGGTACACATCTTTATGACATCGTTGTAAACAATATGTAAAAAGTCGACCTCGATATCATGTACGCGTTAAAGGTTATTCGAGGTCAAAGGTCACGAAATTGGCCTTTTTTTAATATCTCGTTTTTTATTAGTCGTACAATAAAAAGTTTTAGATACAATTTGTAGAGGAGGTAATTATCTACAAAAATGGTCTTATGACATTTTCAAGTTATTCGGAAATTTTGTGAACGATATTAATTTGCAAATGCTTTATACTGGTTGTACAATAAAAAGTTTCCGGCGCCAATTTCCAATTTTCCGAAAGTAATTTTTTTTTGAAAATCTTCCAAATCTTCTGAAAAAATTTTTGAAATTTAAATTCGATTTCAAGCCTTTGGTGTTGAAAATACGAAGGAAGCTTATATAAGGGCTCTGGTAGACCTTCGCGATGTGCATCCCGTTGCATCTTAAAAATTAAGAATCGGTTCGTAAATAAGAGCTCCAGAGACGTTGAAAGTTTTTGCACAATTTTCGCCTTAATTCGCCTCCGGCGCGAGAACCGTCGATAATTTAGTAACACTTATGGAAGAGTCGGATGCGGTTTTCGACTGTCTTTGATTTAGTATATGACGATAGTGGACGAAAAACGACAAATAACGGCAGCATTTGCAAATTAATATCGTTCACAAAATTTCCGATCAAAATTTGAAAAATCATATTAATTTCATTAAAAGTGTCCATCTTGTTGGCCTTATAACGCAAAAACTATCAACTTAACGTGAAAATGTAATAAGACCATTTTTGTAGATAATTACCTCCTCTACAAATTGTATCTAAAACTTTTTATTGTACGACTAATAAAAAACGAGATATTAAAAAAAGGCCAATTTCGTGACCTTTGACCTCGAATAACCTTTAACGCGTACATGATATCGAGGTTGATTTTTTACATATTGTTTACAACGATGTCATAAAGATGTGTACCAAAATTCAGCTAGGTGGGAATTTTTCCGAGCTGAACCCCTTTTTTCGTCTAATTTGACTGGACTATCTGTATTTCTTCCATTTTTTTACATTCTTTACTTTGTAACTGCTTCTTTCCTCTAATTATTTTAATTATACGGCGGATAGGTCCATCGGGAAATCCGTTATTATTACTAAATAGCAGGGGCGGCTTGTGACTTGTTTTAATGGGAGGGCATAAAATATAGTAAATAAAAGGAAAAATATAAATTTACTTCCAAAATATTTGAATTTCAAAGAATTGACAATAAAAATTCCGAAAAATAACCCAACTTCAAACTTTCAATTTGAAAATATTACTACATTCACATTATCATAGTGCGGGCGAGAGTATTCCATACCTCGCCCCCCCCCCCCACGTCCGGCAACTACTAATTTTTTAGAACTTCATTTAAATTAGCGAGTCGAGACTTTTTTCAATGAGAGGGTACAAAATTTAAAGAGATGGCAATGGACTTAGCTGCTGCGATCGCATTGGCGCCGAAGTGATTTGGCCGATCTCTCTCCACGGGGGAACCTGTTTTTGGAGCGCTTCTTCTCGGTTAGGGGATAGTTTGGGAGTGTGTTTGATATAGCCTTGGGGTAGGCCCGGTGTTCTTCCTTTCACTCGGATTCCGGAACACCTGGACTCCCTGTGCCTCTCTTTCTGGCATTTCCCGCAGTACGGCCTGGATCTGCTGCAGGCTGCGGCTTGATGGCCCGGGGAACCGCAGTTAAGGCAGTAACCGCTTCTATCCGATCACTCGCAATCGTGCAGCTGGTGGCCGGGCCCCCAGTACCTGTAACAGTTTTGGGGCTTCTCCGAGGCTTTGAGCTCATCCTTGATAACGTCTGCCTCATCCCTAGGATTTCTAAAGAATTTCTGGGATAGCCTTCTGGTCTCCAACTCTTCTGCGATCTCTCTGATCTTCTGCTAAAGTGGAGCGGCTTCTCGTCTTCCGCTCACCATGTTTATAATGACGTCTCCGGTGCGAGTCGTTTAGACCGACTGGATTCTCACTCCGAAGTAAGCTGGGTCGATGGTAGCTTTAGTGTCCGCATGACCTCCGCGAATATTTTGTTTTCCGGGATTTTTAGGATTACAGCCTCTGGTCGTGTCCTTGTAAGGGGGGGGAGCTATGATGGTCGTGGAACGGGGATGTGGGCGTCGTCCTTCAACTAGGCCGGATGTTCTACCCGCGGGCGCCTCTCTGTTTATGAAGCGGATGTCCATGATGGAGGGGGGCGCCGTCGATGTTGTGGCATTTATCCGCTTCACTGTTTATTGCCGGGAAAGTTCCGTTCACTGTTAGGGGGGGAGAGGCGCGGTGAAAGGAGCGTTATGCTCTCTTGATCTTCTTTTTCTGCGCCTTCTCGTCCTTCTGCTTCACCCTGTTTAGGTGGGGGAGATTCCTTTATGGTCACCATATTATACAATGGTGAGAGGGATAGGACGATTTTGCTAACTAGGCATTTAGGACGTGATTACTTTGGTTGTGTTGCCTACGGCTTAACTGTAAATGTGCGGTAAAATGGGCTTGCTGAAGAGCACCAGCTACATTTCGAATGCAGTTGTTTCTCCCGATTGGGGGGGGGGGGTTAAGTTAAAACAATTTAATGGTACGAATCTATTACGTGGGGGCGAGATTGTTTAACTAACTTGCTTATCAGTTGAAATCCGTGGATTGCAATAATAGGGGGGGACTAAAATTACATTTGTCACTTTTTAGTACAGTGTTTTAAATCTGTCCCACTGTCCAAGCGACGTCGAATTGTTCAGTATTCAGGATCGCATTAAAAAATGTTATTCTTTATTCTGAGTTGTTATTCTGTTTTGGGAGGGCGGCGCCCCTACCGTCACTGCTAAAAACTAACTTAGGCCGGCGACAATAGATCCCTAAGTTTTTGAAATCAGGCTCGATCCGAAAGGATTAAATTTATAGAAGAATGTCCCAAAATCCATGAAGTTAATAGAAAAATAGTTATTAACAAAATTAAACTATATAAAATTCTGAACAGAAAACTAAATAAAAGACAATGCCTAGCTCCTATAGTTTTCAAGATACGGCCCTCCAAAGAACCCTGTTTTTTCGATTTTTCCCCAAAAAACCGTAATTTTCAGATTTCCATACAGACTTCTTTTTCTGTTCATCTGAGCCTAAAGTTGTTAAAGTATGATTGAAATTAGCTTCAATTACCTGTAAATCCCCGTATAAAACAATCTTCTAGTCCTGATAGGGCCCTAGATATAAGCTTTCAAAGTTGGACTTTATGACCAATTAATTTTTTACATTTTTGCAAATAGCTCAATTTCAGTGCATCTGAAGAAACAGTGAACATAAAATATAACTTAAAATACCTGTGGAGAATAAAATTCTACGTGAAACAGAAAGAAATAAATTGTTGTAACCTTAATAATTTTTGAGATACAAATTTTCAAAAAAAAAACCAAATTTGCATCATTCAATTCGTGAGAAACGTCCGAAAATATGCTATCTTTTCTTGCATTCGTTGATTATCATAGTTCACATAGTGAACAGATGAAAAAACTCGTGGGTTATATACTGACCCTAAAGTAATCTTTCTCATATTTAAAATAATTTTTTTCAAAAAATTAGATTTATCACAGACGTGAGAAGAAAAATTTTTCTTTGTTTGCTTTTTAATGTAACTTCTACGTTAATTGTCGAACAATGGTTAGCTTTCGTGTGGTTTCTCATCATTCTATTATAGAAAAATGTGATCTCTTCACTTTTTATCGTAGAGTCAACCGTTTTGTTTCGCAAAAAATTATAAAGTGCCGAACACATTTGTTCAGTTTTTAGACAATTTTTAGACAATAGAATGATAATAAATAAAAAAAATTTTTAAAAAAAAGCTTTTATAAAAAAATGCACTAAAAAGTTAAAAATAATTTTTTGTCACAAAAAGGATCAACAAAATAAAATCAACCCATACAAAACCTCCAAAACTCAATTTGACTAATTAGAGTAAAAGCGTGGGACACTAATTGACTAATTATTGTGCTTAAAATTTATTTTAATCCCCCCCCATCGAATTTAAACTTCAAAACCCTGAAAACATTTAATTGAATAAAAGCGTGCGGCTGTTAATTTTAATTTAAGTAATTGCTAAACATAAATTAAAATATAAATTTTAAGCACAATTAGTCAATTAGTGTCCCACGCTTTTACTCTAATTAGTCAAATTGAGTTTTGGAGGTTTTGTATGGGTTGATTTTATTTTGTTGATCCTTTTTGTGACAAAAAATTATTTTTAACTTTTTAGTGCATTTTTTTATAAAAGCTTTTTTTTAAAAATTTTTTTTATTTATTTTTTATTTATTTCTTTTTATAGTCTTCCAAAAAATTTTTTTAAGAAAAAAGAAGCAAAATATTAAAAATTTATTAAAATTTCTAATTCGAAAAAAAACCTTATTAAAACATTAATATTTTGTTATAAATTTGAAGAAACATTTCTTAATCGCTCCATTTCTTTTAAAGCCTTTTTATTACAAGGTTTTTGCCCCGTTAATTTTGTACAATCTATTTCTTCTATCTGTAGACCATCTAACGTCCGAACTCGACTTAAGGCGACATATATGCTTGACCTTCGGCAAACAGTTTTGGTCCTAAATAGATCACGGCATAATCGACTGTACTCCCCTGCATCTTATGAACTGTGGAAGCCCATCTTACCATTTAATTTAATAAACCACAATAACTAAAAATATGTTATTTTAATTTTTTTTTTACATTTTAACGGACTGCCGTGCTTTCCGTTGCCATGGTAACCGTAGTAAGGAAACAAATTGTTTGTTATTTTTATATATTTAAACCATGTGCTACTTTTCCGTTGCCATGGTAACCGTAATAAGGATAAAATTGTTTATTATTTTTGTATTTAAACTATTTGCTAGGTTTTCCGTTGCCATGGTAACCGTAATAAGGACAAAAATTATTATATTCTTTGTATTTAAACCATGTGTTACTTTTTCCGTTGCCATGACAACCGTAATAAGAAACTCTTTGTATTTAAACCATTTGCTATGCTTTCCGTTGCCATGGTAACCGTAATAAGGATTATTCCAAGGGATCCTATGCTTTCCGTTGCCATGCCAACCGTAATAAGAAACTCTTTGTATTTAAACTATTTGCTGTGCTTTCCGATGCCATGGTAACCGTAATAAGGATTATTCCAAGGGATCCTATGCTTTCCGTTGCCATGACAACCGTAATAAGAAACTCTTTGTATTTAAACTATTTGCTGTGCTTTCCGTTGCCATGGTAACCGTAATAAGGATTATTCCAAGGGATCCTATGCTTTCCGTTGCCATGACAACTGTTAGCGGTGGAATTAATTTAATATATTTTATTAAATATTCGCGAAGCCATTTTCAAGTTGCGCGTATAGGATATGCGCGAGGTCAATTTTGTACGAGTTAAATAAAAGCTTTTAAAAAAAGACACGGAGGCTGAAGATCGTCCGATAATTAGTTTAGAAGTTATCTTAAAAAGAAAATGAAAAAAAAGTATTTCGTTACACGTCTGTGAAAAATCCAATTTTTCAAAAAAAAAAAATTTTAAATATGGAAAAGAGGGGGGAGTCGGCTAGCGCCCGTGACCCGAAATCGATTGAAAATTGTTCTATAGCAAAGAGGAAGGTTTATAGAGTATACTGTAAAAATTTTATGTGAGAATGTATAGTCAAAATTTTGAGATAAACCAATTTGAAAGTACCTTAATTTTACATGTATTAGGTCTCTAAATAAACATAAAAAACTATATGGAAAACCAGATAGCTAAAGAAATTTGAAGCGTCAACCATCAAGGAAACCGGGATGAAGGAAACCGGGAGCTTAAACCCCCAAAAAATAGCGTAAAACAAAAAATAATCGATGTTACATGTACGACAGACGTGCTGCTACTGCCGGTACAAAATAATCTAAGTGTTAGGGTCATTGATATTGCACGTACCGTCAACAGAATGAGCGACGCGCGGAATCTCGTTAAGTTTTACATGTAAATTTGCAAACTTCAAATTCGATTATTTCAAAATTTTGACTATACATTCTGACATAAAATTTTTACAGTATACTATATAAAACTTCCTCTTTGCAATAGGAAATTTTCAAATTATTTGGAGTCACGGGCGCTAGCCGACTGCCACCGGAAAAGATTACTTTAGAGTGTTAGTATAACCCATGAATTTTTTCATTTATTCACTTCAATGCTTTCATATAGTAATTAAATTATTAATGAGGTATAATAGCAGTGAATGCAAGAAAAGTTATTATACATATATTCGGACACTTCTCACGGATCACGTATTAAAGATAGAAATATGCCATCAGGAACTATTTTGTAGGAAATTTTATGCTCTACAAAATTATCTATTTGCAATTTTGCTCTATATCGACTCGTTTTCCCGAGGGATGCGTGGAAACCGCTCGTTTTGTAAATTTTTGCAGTTTTCAGCTGGTTATTCCACTGCATTTTGTGTAACTACAATACGACACAAATCAGCGCCATGAAATTAAAATAAAGTCACGATCAAATTCAAAATATGATGATAAAAATGATATCCAGATTCCTATCGCCCTATTTAAGCTTAGTTTCATTCCTTTATTAGCTTCTAGCTAAATACGCCACTGGATTTTATATAATATTTCTGTGTGCTGATTAATTAGTCGTCCCATTTATGGTATGATTTTTATGAAATCAAATTAAATCACAACAAAAATTATTTACAATGAAAGAAACGATATTTTAATGAATTTAAATAATTTTTTTTGCGATATAAAACCGTATGTGACGCCTATGAAATAAATGAGGCGGCTTTCAAATATAATTCAAATGTTTAAACAATTGTGACTGTCAAATTAATTTATTGTTGGTTATTGTTTAAGAGTTGTGTTCTGTGTATGTAAGTTTTTAGTTTGTGCTTATTAAATAAATTGTAAGTAATTGTTGATAAAAATATTAAAATTGGTACAAATACGAATTGTAATTTTCGTATTTGTGGTTGCGCATGTCATTAACTGCCTGGAGGTTATTGTCGGTTTTTACATTAAAATTTTGATTTTATTTTTCGTATTAAATATGTTTGTTATTTAATTGTTGTTATTGTTAATAGTTTATTTAAATATAAAATTCGATAATATATTGTGATATATAAATGTAGATAGTTTTGCTGATTTTTAAATTTTATAACCAAAAAAGTATTTTAATATTAAAAAAATGTCGTGTTCAGTACAAATTAAATCAAGGAACACGGTCAAGATGAAAAAAGTAAATAACGTTGTTCATCGTACCACTAGTGAAACTTTAAGACTTAGTGAACCCGAAGTCTTAATGAACAATACTTCCAGGCAGGCTTTAAGTGCAATTTCCCCACCTATTCACAAGAAGTCAAGTTGTTCTTTCCAAATTACAGGTGTTAGTCTTACCCAACGTACAGACTTGGGAGACGACTCAGCTGACGATCTTGATGAATCGCACACCGATGATATTTCTCGTGTGACTGATAATGAAACACCAAGTTTTTCTGAAGATACGTGTTCTCGTGATACAGAAGATAATATTGTAGATTCGTGTAGTGCTTTGTGTTCTGTGACCGTTATTCCAACCGTTCCTGAATTTGAACTGGAAGATATTTCGTCTGAAAAGACATCTTTTATTACAACTGCCGATTTCTGTGAAACCTCCATCGACCATTTAACCTTCATCGGTGACATGGCTTCTAATCCACCACCAACGACTACTAAGAACCAACGCTTTCCAGGTACTCGTTTTACAGTTGTCAAGATAGAAACAGGTGTTCCTGTTCGTCGCGGTCGATGGGAATGCTTAGATTATATTGATAATTCTGTTTATACTCCCAAGCATGCTTTAACTTACAATTCACCTACTACTAGTGATTTATCTTCTACTAACACACAGCCTCATTATACCATGACTCCTACCACACCTACCATACCTATGCAAGGCGATTTTGCCGCTCTAGGGACCAATTATATCGAAAATGTAAATAAACTTTTACAGTCTTTATCACCATCATTACAAGGCGTGACACAAGGTATTTCGACTTCACCATTGGAATCCCCACTTTCCCAACAACAACTTTCTTTGAGGCCTGCAGTTCCACCAAGTTTGTCTTCACCAATACTACAACAGGATTATACTGCTATTTTAAGTAACTTACTAACTGCACAGCTGCGTAATACTACCAGTACTCAACAGTCCACTACTCTACCGGTGGTAAATCCTCAAATTTTGAATCAAACCACAGGATTTTCTTCGCAGGATGCAATTCGTTCTTTACAATCTCATGTTTCGGTGACAACTACTTTAGTGCAAGGACAAATTCAATCACAACCTTTGATACACTCCATACCAGTTCGCACTTCAGTATCTGCAGCTCAAATTCAATCACAACCTTTATTGCAAGCTTTGTATTCTACACAATCACTTCCGATCACTTCGATAAATGTGTCAACAGCTTTAGGTGCAGAGGCTCCGATACAAAATCAAATCTCAGGATATCCTTCGCAAACCTCAATTTCCCTGAATCAGAGTTCACTACCTAAACAACAAAATGTGCAAATACAATCTGGTATAGGGTCAACATTAAGTCAAGGTCAACAACAAATGATGTATCCTTTACGTGCTGACAAATCGATGACGGGATATTTGTCTCAACCTTTATATTCTATCCACCCTCAAATACCAACTTCTTCATCCGCACCTATGATTTCCTTAAATCAAGGCTCTGCACATTTACAGCATAACGTACAGTTACAACCTATATATTCAACACCTGGAGCATCAATTCAAGGTCAAGCTTCATCCGCACCTATGATTTCCTTAAATCAAGGTTCTGCACATTTACAGCATAACGTGCAGTTACAACCTATATATTCAACACCTGGAGCATCAATTCAAGGTCAACAACTTCAACAGCAAACGATATATTCTTCACCTACTCCTGGATTACCTTTGGCCTATTCACCTGCTCAGGGCTCTCAATTTCAAAACAAATCGGAAGGTGGAATTCAAAATCAAAGCCCAGCAGTGTATTCTTCACAACAATCAGTTTTATCTCGAGTTACAGAGTATTCTACACAGCCTCAAATTTCATTACAATCTTTACCATCCCAAACTACCTCATATTCTGCACCAACTCTATCAACAGATGACTATGTTGCTCGAGCAAAGGAAATAATCATGCAATTACAAAATCAATCTCAAATGCAATTGCAAAACCTGACGTATTCTACAACTCAAGTCGGTACTTCAGCTTCTCAAATCGTAAATCAAACTTCGCTCCCTTTGGTAGGTCAAAGTGCAAGTTACTTGCAGCAGCGGCCTGAAGTTGAGATTTCTGTTACAAATTATTCGACACCATCACTTCGACGCCAGATGTCATTACCACCTCAGCTATCTAATCAAAGTTCTATGTACCTGCCGCAGCAGATAAATACAAATTATTCGTCTCAGTCTTCTAATTTAATGTCGCAAGTATCAAGTCAACCACAAGTGCCCAATCTAACAACTAGTTATGTATCGGTTCCTCAAAATCTGCCTAATCTTACATCAATACCATCCCAACCGTCAACAAATTATCTATTTCAAACTTCAGCTAGTAGTCAGAACTATTTGCCTTCAGTGCAAAGTCAACCTTATAATTATGTAACGCAATCTTATACTCCTTTGACTAATTCTAGTAGTTACATATCTCAAACATTACTTCCAAATCAAGCTGGTTATTATATGCAAGATCAAACTATTGGTCGACCACTTCAAAATCAAGCACAGGATACTACTCATTTTCGCCGATCACAACTTTCGGAGCTGCCCCATAATTATATCCCTCGACCCCCAAGTCAACTAACCGATCACTTTAGCAGCGATCCAACCCAACTTCGTAATTATTCGACTAATCCTGATGATATTTTACAAACTAGTTGTAGCGTGATACAACTACATAGACACGGCCAACCTGCAAGTTACGTTGCACTACCTCAAGATCATGGTGCGTATGTGTTGCATCACATTCCAACTTTATCCATGCCCAGAAAATCTGCTTCTGCACATCAGTCACGTTTGCATACTCAAACTTCAATACATTCCTACATACCACATACCGAAAAATCACCCCCTTATGTTCATCAACCAGGACCCGCACATAATTTAACCCATCAAGTTCCTGCTCAGAAGCGTCGCCTTGTGGGTCAAACATTAAACTTTTCCTTGGAACCTGAAAATGATCCTCATCAATCAGACTCTCGGTCATCTGTTTTCTCATTCACCAACCGAGATTTATCCTCGACATATTCTAAAACGAGAGATGTATCGACAGTATCATCGTCAAAGTCGGTTTTGCTGCCCCGTGATTCTACCACAGTTACGGCCTCAATAATGAAACCGATTGTTATCGGCTCAGTGACTCCGTCGAAAACAACTCCCGAAAAATCAAAAGTAGAACATTTTTTGGATAAACTGAGTGGTTTAGATATTCCACATTCTACAGCATCTGATGTGGTAGAAAGGTTGGAACAAGTACTAGAAGAAGTTGCTGCTGGTTCAGAGTAAGTTTAAAAATTTATTTTCTTAAGTTTTCAATAAGTTTATAATTTTGTGATCACATACTGCGAACATGTAGCAGTTTCTTAACCCAGGTCTTGACTGGACAGAGGAACTTTGTAGTTGCACAGTGAGCAAGTAGTATTCTTATTCTCAGCTAGATTTTCAAAGAATTTTGTGGTTTTTTTGAAATTACCTGATTTATTTAAATCTGAAAAACTTGACGTTTGTTATTTTTAGATTTTTGGCAACTTGTTTCGGTATTGCGGAACCGCACTTAATTGGAACCAGCAACAAATTTAATTATATAATTTACAGTGGATTAACTCTCGTTTTCAATAATTTTTGTGTTTTCTTCTTTTGGTTTTTTAACTTGCCTTCTTAATTTTTAACGAGGCTTAATTTGAAATATAGGATGCTTCTTCAACTCAATGCTGTCAAACTCCAGTATCCTGCCGGGGTTATTCAGTAGATAAGCCGATTGGTAGAAATATCGTTAATATTTGGCAGACCTACACAGAGAAAAATAATAGTGTTAAATTTACTTCACCGTTTTAGTAAATATTTTGAAGTACATTTTACAATAATTGATGTATTAATTATTTCACGCGTATAGTAAATATTACTATAAGTTTGATGTAATATTATTTTGAGAAATTTTCCTTCAATTGTAGTAAATATTTAAAAAAGTGTAAGAATATCCCTATAAACGTGTACTTTAATTTGAAGTAAAAATTACTTCAAACACCAAAAAATGTTCTCTGTGTATGCTGCCGAAAATTGTATTTCTCCTTCACAAGCCAGAGATTTTACCATGGACAGCATGCCATCATTACATCATGATTGTAGCTTTGTGCAGTTTCTTTCATACTTTTGGACTTATTAAAATATAAATAAATTATCCATTCAAAAATCAACTACATCATTCCTGATATACCATCAAAACCTTCCAAGTAGGGTTTGTTTTGAAAACTATGCTTTTTAGTTCGTTTTCTACTGGATTAAACACAAATAGAGGGACGTTTTATTCTATTCTCCATTCTTCTATGTAAATTGGTTAGGGGAGATGATTGGATTAGCGTTAACAAATTGATCGTTTATCATATTAAGATTTGCTCGACATATTCAATTGCTTCATTTTAGCCCGTAATTGTTTAGTATTTACAGGATAATTGCAGAAGTTAGTAACTGGAGTTACTAGCTTCTTCAATTATGTGATAGTATTGTTCCTAATATTTCTCAACGATTCAGTATAGTAACTTTTTGTTGAAATTTATTGTTGTATGTATAAGGTATTTCTTAAATATGGTGTAGGTATATTTGATAGGGATTATATTAAGGGTGTAATTTTATTTTTTATTTTTGTAAAGAGACTGCAATATTAACCTTCATTGAAAATAATTTCATGAAACTGGAAGTAGAGAATTTGTAGTAAATGCGTTTCTAATTAATAAAAAACTGAATAAAGAAACATAAATGAGTAGAATTTAAAATATTTCACATTTATTAAACCTTATATTTTATATTTCTGCTTCTACATTCTGGAATTATTTATAATTAAGGCCTAACCCGGTTAGTGCATTTTTGTTTTCCGATTTACTGAAAAAGTCGGGGAAAATCGCTTTGAAAAATTCTGTAGGAACCCTGTTGTATCTTCGTTGGTAATATTTATAGTTAAACATAATTTTGGGTAACCTAAAGATCATAATAACAGCTAAAGTTGCTTTTTAATACAATAAAAATAAGTAAATAATCAAAATTTTAATCTCTTTCAAACAGCCGTAGAAAAATCTTGTGTGAAATAATTAAAAAATTCATAAAATCAAAAAAAAAAAAAATTTTTCTCTGAAAGAATATTTGAAATATTTTCTGTTTAATAATTATTATAAAAACTTATAATTTAAATAAGTTATAAGAGTAAATTATAAAAAAGTTGTTACATAAGATATTCTTTCAGAAACACCAAAAAAAAAGACTAGTTATTCACGGGTCTGAAAATAATCTTTTTATTTGCGTGTAAATGTCACTCTAGATGTTTTGATAAAGTGGCAAACGTGAAAATGCATTTAAACATTTTTAAAATTAATTAATTTTCTTCATCAAACAACTTTTTTTATAACAATTTCTATTTCTTTTTATAGTACAAAAAAAGAAATAGGTTGTCATTTAAAATACTTATTTACCTGCGAGTGATATTAAAATGTGCAATTTGAGTAAAACTAACTACATGTTCCAACGTTTTTGAAAATTTTTTATTATATGAATTTTATTCCAAACTTTTTGTTCTCACTGTGCGTGGGAACTTACCAATTTAAACAGAATTATTATACCTTTATGCCCTGTTTTGTCACTTTCGTTTTCTGCTAATTGGAGTAAGGGGTGGGTTTGTACTTTGATTATTTCGTATCTTTAGTATCAGCATGTAATTTGAATTTATTGACGTAATCATGTTTATATTATGGTTATACAAGTGCAATGCTCTTCAATATAATTATTCATTGTTGTATCATATCGTGTTAAGGCAAATGTATTAACATAAATTAATTCTTATTCTAGTACGTAGAATTATTGTTAAAGGTGACCTCAACTTTGCAATTGGTTAAAGTATTTTAACTTATTTAATAACGACCCTATTTATTAGTATTGCACTTGTAGAGTAATTTGTTGGAAGGATACCTTATTAATACTTATTTAATTTTTTCATGGTAGGATCGCAATCATGGAATTGAAACCGTAAGTTTTTAAAATATTTTTTTATTAATTTAAATTTACTCAAATATTAACTACATTGTATATAATTACGGTTTTACCTTGTGATTTTATTTTGATATTTTCATGTAAATTTAATATCTAATTCTTCACAAACTTGTTTAAGGGGTTATGCCTAGTCAGGAGGTCGAAAAAAGCGACTTTTTGTTATTTTTTCTGGGAAACCGGATACATATTTTTACAAAACTTTTTGATTCGAAATTTTTCGGTGTTCAATATTTTGCGGAACCAGGTTATCTAAAATCAAATATTTATGAAAATTTAGTAAATATATAAGTTTATCTAATCTGTAACGAAGCCGTTTTCAGAAAAAATGAATTTAGACAAAATGGCAGCTGAGCAAAGTTAAAATATCGATTTTCTCGAAAAAAAGTGATATTTTTCGTCCATAAAGTAAAAAGTACGCATTAAAATAAAAAATTCTTCCGTTACAGACTAGATTTGGATGTCTAAAAGAAAGACCAAAAAATTTTAACTACATTTGTGCACTAGTTTTTGAAATATCTTGAACACCGACTTGGAAACGTAGTTTTGAGATAAGGTGTTTTAAAGTTTTAAATCCAGTTTAAAATAAAAAGTTTGCATTGAAATCAAAAATCCCTCCGTTACAGACCAGATTTGGATGTCTAAATGAAGTGCACAAAATTTGAAATATAGATTTGTGTACTAGTTGTTGAAATATCTTGAAAACCGACTTTGAAAACGTAGTTTGAGATAAGGTGCTTTCAAGTTTTAAATGCAGTTTACACTACAGTAAAATAAATTTTCTTTTCCTTGACCGTGATTTTAAAATATATTTTCTGATTTTCGCACATCTCGCGGAATTTTTTTTCTATGATCCTTGTTATACTATTTTATTGCTTTATCACAATTCTGTATACAAAAAGTCGTATAATTCTGTAAAAAACAATCAGATCAACGTATAACTTGAGTTAATATGCCTAACAAGAAAATGTGGTTTTGAAAAATCGATTATTTTAAAATTTCTGTCTAGGCATAACCCCTTAAACTTGATAGTGGTTTTGGTATTAGCAGTATTAGCAATCAATTATTTCTTTTTATCATAATTAATATGAGTGCGACTTGGAATTGAATCGCGATTTCTAGCTTATCAATAGATTATTATCTGCGGCATTGGAAATAAAATATTGACTTATTAACAAAAACTAATGCAAGTGAATCAAATTGATTCATCATAGATTAGGACTAAATAATTAAAAAAATAATATGGAAGAAATTAATTTAAAATAAATTAATAAATAATTTCTGGTATATTACCTAACCTGAATTTATACAGACGTCACAACGTGACGCAAGTTCCACGAATCTGATTGGCTCGATGACGTTTATGTTTGGTTTTGAATCATGAATCGTGCTGTTAAGTTACATTACATCGGTCGTCTGCATAAACTCAGCTTTAAAATTGAGAGCATTTGTACAAAACCATTCTATATAAGTGGATGCTTTACCCACCTTACAACATTATTAATAAACTAACTATTCTCATCTGGTATTTTTAATCTGGACCATGGTATTATGGATAAAGAAACCACAATTTTATTTATAATTGACCAATTAATTTGATTAGATTTTGTAGTGGTGGTGGCTTATTATAAT
Organism: Podabrus alpinus; assembly: GCA_932274525.1. Taxonomy (NCBI): domain Eukaryota; kingdom Metazoa; phylum Arthropoda; class Insecta; order Coleoptera; family Cantharidae; genus Podabrus; species Podabrus alpinus. The sequence continues at coordinate 86,982,334 of OW026455.1, read as the reverse complement.
TTTTATTCCGTTACAATCGTTTTCCAGTTCTATAATAAGTAACTCATGTTTATTGTAATTTACTTCTAGAATTGTTGAAGAATTAAAAGGATTAATGATTTTTGCTAGCCTTCAAATCCGAAAGAAATTGATTTAATCATTAGAATACTGTGTAAAATGAAAACTAGGATTCGAGGATTCTTCGAATTTTCATTGTAAGTGATTTTCTAAATAATAAAATAAAAACAGTTTTCGTGTTTGTATAAACAGATGTTTCAAAATTGGCTGAAACTAGCGATCGTTTAAATTTTTGTGCAATTCTGGAAGTAAATTACACGAAGTATGAATTACTCAACATAAAAATGGACAACGCTCTTCATTATTATTGTCTGTTGTTGAATGTGTGTATTAGAATTTTCAAATTCTGTACTAACTGAACGAACGCTATTATTGCTCATTTGTACAAAGACAAAAGCAATAAGAATTAATTATAGGGCAATTCGTTGGTTGAATATTCCAGACAAAGTTTTGACGGTTCTAGGACGACCACTGGTTTCGAATGCACCTGGCTTGGCGATCCCACCCCTAACGACTTTTGAGAAATTACAGCGATAAATTAGGCGACGATCCCACAAACGAAACCACCTGAAAAAAATTTTCGTGGGCTACACACTAAAGAACATGCTTATATTAGTCTATAGAAAAAATATTTAGGGTGAACCCTTGAAAAATAAGCCTTATATCGACTTTTGAGAAGTACGGGAAATTAGCATCGAATATGCCGCACACCCCGGTCAGACGCTATACAATTGAAAGACGGTCCCTTGAAAATGCGTAAAATTTTTTCGCTCCGATTTGAATTTTTCTTTGAAATTCGGATAGATGGGGGTGTGATTAGTGGATATTAGTAATAAATATAATCAAAAAATGGAAAATAACCCGTGTATTGCCGAAAAAGTGAAAAAATTAAATTTTTTTTTTCCTTCGAATTTTGGGGTGTGCATTCGATAAGGAGGGTAATCCATCGTCAAAACCTACCCTTTCGGGGCGCCGCTCCTCTCTGCACCCCTCCAGGGCGGTTTTGACTCTGGTTACTAGGCTAAACATACGAGAAGGCGCCACCCATAAAAAAAACCGGGATAAATGAAACCGGGATGTGAGAGAACCTTGAGATAGCATTAAAAAGTATAGTTGCGGTATGGGGCAGTAAACTATTACGTTTCACCCCCAAAAAATCGCGTAAAAACAAAAAATAACGTCAACAGAATCAGCGACGCGCGGGAATCTCGTTAATTTTACCACTGAATCTCGTTAAATTTGCTAAGTTCAAAATCGATTTATTCAAAAGTTTGGACCCCTTTCACCCAAAATATTTTTACAATTTGCTCTATTAACTATGCTCTTTAGTGTGTAGCAGAAGAAATTTTGATTTAGGTGGTTTCGGAAGTGGGACTGTAGCCATAAATTATATTATTAAAAAAAATCTGCAGAACATTAGGAAAAAATTCTTAATTTAACGAGTAAATAGTCATTATTTTATGATCAAACCCAGGTTGTAGGTTATTACAAAACATAATCTGAATTATCCTTAAAAGAAAAATCCTGGACACATTCTCTAGCAGATTCCAAGTTTTAAATTTAAAAATAAACTTTTAATCTGCAAGGAAGTGTTTAGATAAAGCTTGCAGTTCAATAATATTGTATGCAATCACATGCATAGAAAGAGATGGATCAAACGACTGGAGAGAGATTTGAATAGAATGTTCATTTACCTTTACAGAAAATTTTTTAATTTTAAATGTAGACCACTATAGATGAAGTTACAGTCGTTTTCCTAAAAGTATATGGGGCATTCCACGCCAAATCGGACACCATTCTGCTTTTGCATCTCCGATTTTTTTGATAATTTTTTATGTTATAGTCCCCATTGAGAACGGCTTCCATGAATTTTTCCAATTTATTTTGTCCAGCCGTTTCCGAGATATTAATTTTTGAAAAAAATTGTTCCTTTTTTTCAAATGCCCGTAACTTTGTCAAAAATGGGCCGATTGGGACGTTTTTTTTTTTAAATTTTTCTTTTTTACAATATTTTTGGTATATAAAATCGAAAAAATTTTCAAACCCGTATTTCGATAAAATTTTCAAATTTTGATTATAAAATGTTGATTTCCAAAAAACACGTAGCGATCGATTTTCTTGAAAATTTTTTCTAATAAACTGTCACTCATCCCGCAACTTTTAAGCCTAGTCCCTTAATGGGCAAATGATGGGATCTATTTTTTTTCGAATTTTTAAAATTTCATATTTCAGCTATGTGTACTAAAAATGAATAATAATCGTTTTTCTAGATCCAGCAGCGATAGTTCTTGCCATTTATGAAATGTAATAGATATGTTTCAATAATATAATAGACAATATAATAGACAACAAATCTCAACACCTCAACAATTGTATGACTGGGCGGTAAAACCGAATTGTTTGCCAAATATTTGTATTCGGTTTTTTTCTAATGACCATTATATTCAAGTCAAAGAATTTTTGGAAAGACGTTACCTGAGAGCTAAAACAATAACAGGTACACAAAAATATCATTGTGTCATACCTGACGGAGAAGACACTTTGAAATTTAAAGAATTTTCATTTTCTTCAGATTCGCGAACCTATAAATTATTTAAACGTGTAAGAAAATCTTAATTAATTAAACAAATGTTATCTAATATAATGCGTACTTTATTCGACCTATTTCATTTGGTTTATTATTATTACGTGACATATAATCCTCGAAAGTAGCTTTGATGTAAAGCATTATGATTTTAGATATTTTTTGACATATATAAGTGAAACAAAACATTTTAAAATTCTAAAAAACATAGATCCTAACGTTGCATGATACGTAACAGTATTTTGAAGAAAAATTTGAACAAAATCGGTTTCTACGTGTTATTAAAAAATCAACATTCAATGTTCAGAGCTCGAAAATCTTATGGAAATTCGATTCAGAAATTTCGTACCGTTTTCTTTTTTTAAAAGTGCTTCGAAAAACGATAATTAAGAAAAAAACATTCCTCTCACTGAACATAAAATTTTAAAAATTCGAAAAAAAAATAGATTCCATCATTTGCCCATTAAGGGACTAGGCTTAAAAGTTGCGGGATGAGTGACAGTTCTTTAGAAAAAATTTTCAAGAAAATCGATCGCTACGTGTTTTTTGGAAATCAACATTTTATAATCAAAATTTGAAAATTTTATCGAAATACGGGTTTGAAAATTTTTTCGATTTTATATACCAAAAATATTGTAAAAAAGAAAAATTTAAAAAAAAAGAACGTCCCAATCGGCCCATTTTTGACAAAGTTACGGGCATTTGAAAAAAAAAGAACGATTTTTTTCGAAAATTAATATCTCGGAAACGGCTGGACAAAAAAAATTGGAAAAAATTATGGAAGCTTTTCTCTATGGGGACTATAACATAAAAAATTATCAAAAAAATCGGAGATGCAAAAGCAGAATGGTGTCCGATTTGGCGTGGAATGCCCCATATACACACCAACTTTTTGGTCTTATTGAAGGACTAAAACAAAGCAACGAATGCCCTTAAGAATGAATCCTTAAATTTATGTTTTTTATTTATAACTATAATGGTGTGTACCAAATTTTACGTGGGTCAAGTCAATTTTCAGTTGATTTGAGCTGGAATGACCTGATATAAAAATTTCTCATTAATTTTGTTGAATGATTAAATTTCGATACTAATTTATTATTTATATACAATTTTATATTTGTGTTGATTTATTTTTAAATATAAATTATTTTTATTGTACTTTTTTTTTATTATGAAAACTCCTAAACTTATACATTTTGATTCTGCGGACATAATCCGCTTATGATGGACTTCAAATTTAATGATCTATAAACGGGTGTCATCCTATCCAAATTTTAATTATTGGTAGCATAGTAGTTTAGTATTAGTGACTAAAAGAATTTGACCATTATAGGCGAGTTTCCATTATAAGATAGATGAGCATGGTTAATGGGTGCTCCTTGATTTGAATTCAAATCTGTGTGCTTGCTGTGAAAACAAACGCTAATCCCCTACGCTACTAAAGTGATTGAATAAATATATTCTGCTGTTATAAATATTAATGAAAAGCCATGACCTGGAGGGGGGTACAATGGAAAATGGAGCACATGACCTGGCTTGCAATGTCGTAATTTTTAATAAAATCTTTTAAATTAATAAATTCAAATTTTTATCGACCCTTATTTGAACGTTGCAGCAACTGATGTATACATTTATTTATTGGGGTCTAAAAAATATTAGCACTTTTTTGTAACTACAAAACTAATCTTGACCTGACCAATTCAGAAAGTTTGATGATATTAATTTCAATAATATTAATTAATTTCAGCAATATTGCCGCATATATCGATTAATTTTAACCGCATAAATATAAAAAACTTATATTGATGTTTTTATTGCATATAAATCCGGACTAGGAATAGGAAAAAAATCCTATAGAATGTTTTATGCAACCCAAATTTCACATAAGTAAAAATAGTTATTGGACATTATTTTTATAATAATTGATAAATAATTTTAATAAACAAGATATCTAGTGCACGTTTTTCAATTGTCGTGCTAACGTTTTTACTGGCCGGTAGATGGCTTGAGCGTTCAATAATTACCTGTTTTTTCTCGTACATAAATCACCGATTTTCTGAAAATTTTTCAATTATAGTTATAAATAAAAGGTAATTTGGGAAATAAGAATAGGCTGGCCTGGCTAGTAGCAATTTTAACAATTATTATCAGCACGATTGCAACACCATGGGACTACCTTCAAATTCCAGTCGTGGTGCTTCGATCAGACTAAACGCTTTTTCAGGTAATATTGATTTAACAGCACCAGACTTTTCTGTAGGGCCATTAGAAAGGGTAGGATAAAGTTCCCCTCTAATTTTATTGATAAATTAAAATACCTTGCATTTAAAATAATGGAAAGTGCCTTTCTAATTAATCTCAAAAATACATAGGAACGCAACCATTATTTTTCAAAGTCATAAGAAACCCCATTAAAAGGGGGTTACCTACAACTGTGACCAGTCGTTTTCAAGCTGATATTTAGGAATTAAATTTGAGAAAACTGTTACAGCTATTGAACTGAAATTTAGGATACTTATTTATTCACATTTAAACTAACGCCTCAAATTTTTGTAAAGCTTTTTATTGAAAATTGTACAAGGTACAGATCGACACGTAACTCATGTTTCGAAATGACGCGCCCATTCGACCGATCCAGTTATCTGAAATAAATGAATTTTTTAAATTCTTGTTCTATATGAATGTGGCTCCAGTTGGAACCACGAAAATTTAATTTAAACAAAAAATTACAAAATGGCGAGGATTTAAAAAAAAACTTCGATTATTACAACAAAATATTTACTTTTCACGGCCTGCAAAATGGTAATTTTAAATATATTTTGGATATTTTAGGTTCTGACTGGAGCCTGAAATATATTCTAAATGCCTACAAAAAATCAAGTTAATCAGCCAAGTAGTTTGTTTGGAACACGTGCGCCCGACCTGAGAAATGTCGTTCTGACATAAATCGTTTTAAACTTTTTCGTGCTGTAATGAACTAATGAACTCCATTACAGAAAATCCGTTATAATTCGGGTAATTTGATGAATTTTACTTTAATATTTTCTTAACACATTTGCAAGACCCCAAACTGTAAAAATATGTAATAAAAAAAAATCGAAAAAATTTATCGGTCACAATAGTTAACCCCCTTAAGATATCACTTCGAAATGGTAATATTTTTGAAGTTATTTGAAAAAGTATCTCCTTTTAGGCTTCTATACAAAGTATAACAAGAAGCCTTATGATCTGGCTCCATGTCTGTCTGTCCGTCTGTTTTAAATTGCAAGGTATAATATTAATTCTTTTTAAAAAAAGGGGGAGGGTTACCCTCAACAAGCCAAATACTATGGAACAGCTCGAGGACAACATTCGTCAAGAAATCGAGAATCTACCGGTAAAAATTTCCAGGAAGACGAAACTAAGAAATGTGGAATTTAAATCCTGAATTTCCGCTCCATCTCATCAGTGATCAAATATTATATTGCCATTTTCCAACTCCAAAACAAAAAAAATGAGTCGAATGATGGGACTGACTCGGGTAGGAAGCGAAACGAAGTTTTTTTTTAATTAATTCATACACCTGAGCAATTAGTTAATATTTTTAGGACCCAAATGATCAATTAAATAGTTTTATATTTATTAAAATAATGTTGATTATTATTGTTGATACTCGATTAATTAATTTTAAATACCAGTTATTGAAATAACTTTTTTGACTCCTAATTGTCTGATTGAAATTATGACGACATTGATAATGAAAACATAAATTAATAGTTAACACAATTTTATCAAGCAAAATTTTTACATTTATTAGTTTGTCCTTAATAATGGTTTATTTACAAATTTATTTTTAGCACTTTCTTATTATCATTTATAATAGTTAAATTAGAATAGGCAAAGATATGTTTTGTTATTGATTTTGCTACATATTTTTTACGTTGCATTTGAATCCATCTTTCTTGACAGGAAAAGTCATTTCGGGCACAATTAAAATTTATTAATATCGACGTTAATTAATCATTCTTATTTTTCATTGTGTCGGTTAGCATGCTATAAATAGCTTTTAGGTTGTAAGACGATGACATAAGATGGGAGCGTTTGAGATTTACAAAAATTGTGGTTAAACTAGGAAAAATCATTGCAAGGAAAATTTCTTCCTGTATACGAAATTCATTTTTCATAATTCAGGAAAATCAAAAACAGTGGCCCGTGCACAATATTTTTAACTATTTTTGCATCCATTGACCGCGGTGGATCTGACTAGAAACTTCACACCAACAAGGGGGGGGGCTTATTTTAGTGCAATGTTGCTGATTTGCAACGTATTGTTGGAGAATAAGGCTGGTTGAAGCCACTGTTTACCACTGACTAAAATTCAATTAATGTAAATAACTGATTTATGGGTGGATCGGTCTTTGAACTCAATTTTAACAAATCGAATTAGTTAAATTTTATTAGGTTTACATGATTGAAGTGAGACTCCAGCCTTAGACTGGACAATGTGGTAATGTACAAATTCCTTTAAATATTGCTGTAGCGATAAAAATCGGTAAAATCTTCAGTTTCCTTATAGAAATGACAAATTCAGGAAAAATGTGACGATTTGTTTTGATATTATTAAAAGAATTTGTCCTATTTTGTAATTTATAGAAGTTTAAATGTTTTGCTGATAATTTTATTAGCTTACTAAATATAAAATTTAATACAGTGCTGATATAATTTACGGTTATATTTTTCTTTCTGTTGACAACTTTTTTTTTAAATATGGTTATATTTTCATAATTAGACATAATTTTATCTGCTCTATTTTATAAGTTGAAATTGTTATCATTGCTATTTTAATTTGCTGATATAATAGTAATTTTAAAAATCTATTTATCTTTATTTTTTAACAACTTCCACTTTCATGATTTGTCCTCATGAATTATGTTTTTGATGTATTTATCTATTATTAAAAAAAAAAATGTAACTGATAAATAATATTGATGACGGTTTTCAAATTGATTTGCCGAAAGGATTATTTGCCTCATAACTTGATGGAAATAAGATTTTAAAAAAATATTATTTTTTTGCCATGGAAAGTTCACTTCTAGATTAAAATAACACCTTACTGAAATATTAATAAAGAGAAAGAAATAGGAAATGGTCAGTACATAACATAATAGAATAATGCATAGTTTTATATTTTATGATATAAAATGTGTTTTTGTATGTCTACATCCTGTGTTTTGATGTATTAATATTGTCATGAGTTGTACTACTGCGTAAAAATTCCATTGATACTGATGTCTATCGTAAAGGAAGTATCGAGAATCAAAATTCTTAGACACAAATCAGCGATTAATACTGTCTCATTGCACAGGGTTCAATAGTATGGTTAAATTGTAAATAAAAATAGCAATCGAAACAAAAGTTATTTGTTCAGTTTATATTAATTTTATTTCAATCGTGCCGTTTTCTTATATCAATTAACAAACTTTAGGAGAGGGGCGACAGATGAAAATGAAAGTTAAAGTGGACCACAAGGTAACGGCTGAGAAACGCTGGTCTAAAATGTTCTTTGCAGTATAAAAAGATTGGGAACCTCTGTTTTACAGATATATTTTTTTAAAGTACGAAATTTATGTTTTAATATACGGAAATTGGTGCTACTCGAACTGCACCACAGTCAACTGTCGTTTCGTAATCCCGTTGCTGAATTGCACCACGAGCAACCCGAGCAGGTATCACAAGCAAACAAATAAAGGATAGTTTCCACTTGAGCCAAAACAGTCTCGAGACTAGACTCACAAATGGATAAGGGCTTGAGAGCAGTTTCGGAGACAAGCAGGCGCAGGTATCAGAGACTGCACGTGTCACAAGTGGACATATTCATTTCTGCTCTCGTGACTTAATCTCCAGTTTTCCATCTTGCTTGACAATCTGGTGTTTTACCAAATTAAAAGCTGTTCAAATTGCACTACAGACATTCGAATAAATCTTATAAATTGTTGTGCATCTTCCATTCATAACTCATTTACGAGTGTTGAACAAGCTCCAAATTCATTTCGTCGATCAACCCATTTTCTTACTCAACACTCCTTTTTTTAACTTTCCGTTTTTTCACAATTTTATACGCAATTAGTAAAACTAGGACCTGACGCGAATTCATTTGGAAAAAACTACATATAAATAAAAATAAAAAGCTTGCGACTAGTCACACAACTGACTGTGATCTCAAGATCTCAAGATAAGATCACTTATTTCATCACTTGAGATAAGTGATCTCAACGCTAGTGTCCACTTGAGACAAAATCTCGAGATTGGTTTCAGGGTGTTGTCCATTTGAGATCACTTACGCTCTCGAGACAATTGTGGATTGCCTATAGTCTCGTGATCAGCAAAATTTTGTGTCGACTGGAGAGTCAACTCACAGTCGTTTGTGGTCAGTTGTGTGATTTGATCGCAAGCTTTTATTTTTATTAATATATATTTTTTTCCAAATATATAATGATAATATGATTCAGTAGGAATACAGGGCTTTGCCATGATTTCTCTCTTTTTCAAAATTCATTCAAAATAGTGACCCTGTTGTATAAACAGCGCGAGTTCCGGAAGGTTAACATTCCAAAAAAACTCTTGTTTCTCATAAAGATGAATTAACTCAAAAACTTCTTCATCAGTCCACTCTCGTTTATCTGGTACAACCTTGCCAACATTATATTTATTTATTATTATATTATATTTATTGCGAAATAATAATTAAAATTAGTTTAAAATTAAAAAATTTAAAAACTTGCGTCACTTGAGAAAGTCTCAGATCTTCCAACAATTACGAAAAACTGGAAACTAAGTCACGATAGCAGAAATGAACATATCTACTTGTGATAGCTTGTCTCCGAGACTGCTCTCAAGCTCTTACCCATTGTGAGTCTTACTCTTGTGAGTCTAGTCTCGAGACTACTCTCGAGACTTTTTTGTCTCAAGTGGACAGTACCCTTAATATCAAGAAACAAATATACAGTGGCGGCTGGCACGGGGAGGGTGATGGGACGCCGCCCTCCCAACAGCAACCCCAAGCAATTTTGTTTAATGCAAATGTAGTTACATCGTTGAATATTGGGCAATCCTACGTCGCTAGCACCATAAACAGTTGCATGAATTTAAAACATATGACTAAAGAGAAAATATTATTTTACAACCCCCCCCCTAATTATAGCAAACGGCGAGTCGCCTTTGATAAGAAAGTTAGTTAAATAACAAAATTAAATTGTATTAACCCCCCCCCCAAATCGAAATAAACAAATGACGCTAGCACCTACACACGACTGTGTTGCATTTGTTAATTTTAAAAATTTTATTTTAATATTCATTTCACAAGTTAATTATTGAAACTCAATATAATAGCCTCCATTTATTTAAGTCAAAGTTATCTTTTTATTAATTTATCTATCTGTGTGCATATAACGTTAAATTGATCCTTTAATCCCGTCTCAAGCACAACCCCGGCAATCACGTTTTATTCTAGTTCTATTTTTACATCAATTATTTTCTCATTTATTTATTCATTATTTTTCTACTAGGACGTGTTTCCTATGATTGTGCATCAGGACGACAGTATGTCGTGCACGTAAAAAAATGTAAAGGATTAAATGATGTTTAGTTTTCGTGTTGTTACAGTGGCGGCTAAAGTGTACAAGGACAAAATCAGAAACATCAACTATAAAAAAATAATAATTTTGCATAAATAAGTAAACAAAAATACAGCAAATTTATATTTTTCCTTTTTCTTTACATTTTGTGACCTCTCATTGAAAAATGTCACGAGTTGATATTGCAAATAAAGTTATAAAAAGTTGGTGGCTACAGAGAGCGGGGGGGGGGTCTGGAATACCCCCAGTAAACATAGTGATCAGAATGGTTATTTTGATGTGCTAGGAATATTCCATAACCCCCCCTCCCTCCACGGATTATTTAATTTGACAATGAAAAATATTAATATTTTCAAAGTAACACAAGAATATATTATTATATCTATATTTTTCGTTTTTATTTCAATTTGGTGCCCTCCCATTGAAAGACGTCACAAGCAGCTACTGCCAAATTCCTTGCAATTTAAATTTTGGGTTTATTGTATTCATGTTATAGCCAGGGTTTGGTTCTAGCGTTATTGGGCGCCAGATGGTTTATTGGTGCGATCAGGGCCGGAGTCAGTGTCATCTGGTTATTTGGATTCAAATGTTGATTTGATACGCGATGGTCAGGCGTTAATAAAATTATAACGCAAGAGAAATTAAATAATTTAAGAACCATTATATTTAAAAGGAGACAAGTCCAAAAATTATTGATTATTAAATAATTGAACGAAGTTTAATGAAAATGAATAAAATTGAGTAGGGTTAGCGCTTGTTCACAATGAACGTAAGCAGCGCTGAACGTAAGTCATCACAAATAGTACATACGAGGGCGGATTATTAAGTACTTAGAATGAAACATAGATGTCACCACTCTGGCCAATTTAGTGTTATTTTTGAGAAGTACCAACCTTGGAAAGTTAAAGTTTCTAATTTCATCCATTTATGTCAAATCGTTGAATTTTGATAGTCATTTAAAGTGAACAATTTGTATAAATTTGCTAAAATGGAGAAAAACGAAAATCGTGCGGTTATCAAGTACTTGTATCTCAAAGGCTTAACGCCTTCAGAAATAGTTACTGATATGAACTCAGTGTTGGGTGAATCTGCTCCATCGACTGCAACTGTTTATAATTGGTATAATGAATTTAAACGTGGTCGTAAAAGCACAAGTGATGAACAAAGGCCAGGACGTCCAAAAGACGTTGATACTCCAGCCATTGTCAAAAAAATCCATCGTACTGTATTAAATGATCGAAGAGTGAAATTGCGTGAGCTAGCTGACTTATGTGGAATAACGTATAAAAGTGTTTGGGATGTTTTACATAAAACACTGCATATGAAAAAGTTGTCTGCGAGATGGGTGCCGCGTTTGCTTTCAAACGATCAGAAACGCAATCGAATGGATCTTTCAAAGCAAAGTTTGGAATTATTTCAGCGTAATCCCAAAGAATTTTTGCGCCGATTCATAACCGTCGATGAAACATGGATTCACTACTATACCCCAGAAACGAAAGAACAATCAAAACAATGGATGGAAGCTGGTGAAAGTGCTCCAAAGAAAGCAAGGACAGTTCCATCAGCTGGAAAGGTTATGGCAACTGTTTTTTGGGATGCTCATGGAATAGTGTTAATTGACTTCCTCCAGAAAGGAAAAACAATAACAGGGAAATACTATGCTGAATTATTGGACAAATTAAATACTGCTATCCAAGAAAAAAGACCTCATTTAAACAAGAAAGAAATCCTGTTTCATCACGACAATGCACCAGCTCAGACATCAAGAATTGCAATGGCAAAATTGCATGAATTAAGCTACGAATTGCTTCCACATCCACCATATTCACCAGATTTAGCTCCTAGTGATTTCTACTTGTTTCCAAACTTGAAGAAATGGCTCGGAGGAAGAAGATTTCCGTCAAATGAAGAAGTGATAGATGCAACAAATGCTTATTTTGGAGAGTTTGAGAAATCTTACTTTACCGATGGCATCCAAAAACTTGAACCGCGTTGGATCTAGTGTGTCGACCTAAAAGGAGACTATATTGAAAAATAAAATGAAATTTTCCCAAAAAAATTGTTTTTACTTTGTCATTCTAAGGACTTAATAATCCGCCCTCGTAAGATGGAAAATTTAGATTAAGCATAATTTTAATATTCAAGTTGAAATTATTTCAACTTGATGTAATTTACGTACGAATGCGAAATCTTGTCGATTTTAAAAATCCTTTTTCAAATCCAAGGACAATGTTGGCGTTTACCACCAATGGTAACTGTTAACAATAGGTATAACTCATTGATTAAGAATTATTTATTTAAACTCCAGCATTGTGCTTGAACTTTTAAAAATAAAACCACATTACCTGTAAGATTACAATGAAGGTGGTGCAATTCGGACAAACTTAAAGATCAGGTTTTTATCTGAAATTAAGGTGGTTCAGTTCGGATAGGAGATTTCTGGACTAATCTATTCGGGTTTATTTATCGATTGTCGTCACAATATCATACGTGGACATAGGTTATAGTTTAATGTTTACTGGAATTCTTATGCTCCTGAGCAACTCTATTTAACAAAATTTGCACTTAAGGACTAAAAGGGAGAATATCTGTAGCGTGTCTTCAATTACAGCATAATAAATAAGACGAATTGATATAATTAAACCAATTCGTCTAGCTGACCTAGCGGAGTAATATTTTCAACGTAGGTTCGAATCTACCTGCAGACGAGTCTCGCGGCGAGATTGTAGATTCGCTGCGAGTGAATCGTCCTCATCGCCACCCCGATAAAACATTACCTATCTGCTATTATATTATATACAATAGTTTTTCCAATATAGTGTGAATATTTATTTTAAATTAGTCAACTTCCACTAATTTAATTTTGATCGTTAACATAAACTTTAAAAATATGCTAACTAAAATAGGTATCTAATTTTAAAGTAAACATGCCACTTGGCTTGCGTACATATTGTTAGCAAAAAATATAGTTTATAAATTTATATGTTTCTCGTTACGACAGAATTAAAAAAATTATTTTTAAAAAATTATTTCGCACCGCAAGACAATCGAGAAAATACCTGGAAAACATTTCCTGCGTTAACACGAGATATTTTTATCCAACAAACGCGAGGATGGGTTCAACTCCCATCAATCTATTTTCTATTTTAAAGGTTAAAAACTGAATTTAGAATTTATCTTATCATAAGTGTCTTTATTGTTTAGTGGTCTAAATAGATAAAAATTTCTGTTCAATTAAAAACAATTTTTATTCGCTTTGATCTATTCAATAAATTATACAGGATGTGAATAAAGTCTTACACAAATTTGACATCTAAAAATACGCTTTTTGAGTAATAATTATTTTTCGAGAGGTGAGCATTATCACCAGGTGCCAAACAGGTTGAAGTTATTTGGGATTGTTGAAAAGCTCATTTTATTTCTTTACCACCCCTATAAAAGAAAATGTAATGGATTTGTTGTATCCGATAGTTTTCGAAATATTTGTATTGCTAAACATTTTCAGAAATAGAAAACTAGTTCATAGTAAAAAAGTGCGATAAAATTAAAAATCTCACAAGAAATTCCTTTCACACTAATAGTATTACTCTAACTTAATTAACCATGCTGTATCCATATTTTAGGGCAACCAAAAAAATTTTCATACACATAAAATATATTCGTCGTTAAAAATTCTATTATTTTTTTTATATATATAATATTTTTTTGCGTTACCTAAATATGGGTTAGTACTGTCAAGTTTCACTACATAAACGACCGCATAATAAAAATCGATCGATTATATGAAATATGTTGAATTTAGTGAAATACTGAATACAAAAATGTATAATTAAATTTTTTGGGTAGATTTTTAAAATGGAAAGTTGGAAATAATGTTCCTACAATGTTGCGTGACTTGGCAGACAGCGCGACGCCAATAATGTTCATGAGTCATACCTACGAGCGTCGGCTTATTGTCCACTATAAATATAATATTTTCTGAAACTCTCAATGTTAAATACGTCAACATGAAACTTTTAAGTTGTTTAATTTTATTTGTTATCGTAAAATCCTGAAATCAGGGATAACCAGAAAATTCACGAATCAAATTTAGTTGTAACTAAAGGCATTCCACTCTTCAGAACCAAATTTTGAGTCATATTTAGTAAATTAATACTAGTTATTAAATTTCTTTCAGTTTCAACTTTGTTGGCTAATTTTCAGGTATGCCTCGATTAGTGCGGTTGGATTTTTAGCTATTGCGCCAACACCCTGACTCAAAAAGCCAATTTTGGGCATCATAATTTGAGTAGCACAATACCTCGAATTGTTACCACCATAATCAACTTTTTTAGCCGTAATGGCTTGAAATCCAACCGCACTAATCAAGGATACTTGGAGCAAGAATATATTTTTCAATATATTGTTTTTAAAACACCCGTGTTTTATTCAACAAAACAATAATTGTAAATTGTAATAATGTACTAATTATTAGGAAAAGGATTACAAAGTAATGGTTTTGACGACAATTTTTTTCAATGCGTCTTTAGTTCATTCATTTGCTTATCTATGACTCCCTATGGAAATGTATGTATGTATTGAAGTACGTACTATGTGTATTTTAATTTTTGCATAATAAAAAGTTTTCTGCTAATGTACACGGTTTGAAGATAAAACTTAAATCACTTCCTTGATAATAATAATTAACATAATACTACATTGGAATTTGCTAACCGCATTAAATACCGCGTGATTTTCAAGAAGTTACTTTACTTTCTAGTTTATTTTTTATTTTGATTTCTAACTTTTTAAATTTAATAACAAGTCACCCAAAAAAACCCAAACTTGCACAAATAAAGAGAAGAGCAAGAATTGGATAATATTTGGAAAACTAAACTTCGTCCTCAGAAATATAAAATATTTCTCAAATACCTACTTGAAAATGAAATTTTTTCGTCCGTGTATACCACCTCTGCTCCCAAACTTAGATATTTATCAGAAACAAATAAGACAAAATAGCAAAGATGCAGAGTAATGGAGAGATAAATCATATCTATCCTTAATAGGACCTGTAAACTTTCAAAACCAACATAATTTTATCGTATGATACACTGAAAACGAATAAATTTCGAAAAACTAAAATCCTGAAAGTCGTCTTTCAAAATTGGTAAAAAATTATAAACTTTGAAATCCTACAGCTAGGACCCATAAAAGTTAGAAACAGAGCCGTAGCAAGGGTGAGGTGACTGAGGAATTTGCCTCAGGCGCCATCGCAATGGGGGCACTAAACCTTGACAAGACCCAATAAACAATAGTTTAAAATTTTCAAAAAGATAAGAATCTTTTGGAGGGGGGGCGCATATATTCAAATTTGACTGAATTCCAAAATTTGACCACGATTTTATTTGCAACATCGCCTAAAATTCCCTGCTAGCCTATTCCCCAAATGGAGATTTTAATCCTCTACAGTAGTTTTTCGTCTATAACTCGCTTACTTTCATTTTTAGTGAAAATTATCATCAAATCAAAATTTAAGCGTACAAAATTCTCCATATAAAACAGATTAACAAAATTTGCCTACATCATACTAAGTATTTATGAAATAAAAAGAAAATCCAGAGAAAACAATTGAAAAAAGTTTTGAGTAATTTTTATTCTGAATAAAAATTTCGTATATTTAAACTTCACCATCGATGGTGAACAAAACAAAACAAGGTTTCAGGATTTACTTCAGATCTGAAGTAAATTCTGAAACCTCGTTTTGTAGGGAACTTTCTCCTCTTCAATTTTGGTGCAATGACTATTAGGGTAAGACGGGGGATTTTAGGAAAGTTGATTCCAACCCCCGCGTTCTTCTACATTTCCCTTTAACTGACTGGGTAACCGGTAAAAATATCACATTATCATCGAGACAATTATTCAAATATATTGAAATAAAAAAGGAAAATATTTTATTTTTAAACATATTTTATATAAGATCTTCAGAAGTTCCTAACGATAAAAATCGATATCACATGACAGGGGGGTCTGGGGGGTATTCCATACCCCTCAGGTACACTTGCCATTATTCAGAACCATCAAAATTTATTATTTTTCGTTGAATCTTTTGCAATTTTCGTTTGTAATCCGGGTGGGGGGGGGGGGCAGTAGGGGATATTAATACCGAGGAACGTAAAAGTGAAAGTTTTTCTGTCGCAATAAATTAAGTGTACCTGGGGGGTATTCCATACCCCCCAGACCCCTTGGTCCTAAATGAATTCCTGATAAGCATCCATTTGTTTTCATTACTCGAAGTCAGCGTCGCGAAATGATAAGAATCTTTTGGGAGGGGGGCGCATATATTCAAATTTGCCTCAGGCGCCAGAAGAGCGTGCTACGGCGCTGGTTAGAAAGTTGTTTTAGATGAAGATTTACAGAGAATTTTGTCCAGCTTCACGCATCTATAGACCACTTGTGCGCCAGACGATAGGAAAAAAGTACCCCCATAAAGTTGGCCCCCCTTCAACCGAATTTTTTGAATCCAACTTTTGAAGGGGTTAACTTGATAAAAAAAATTAATTAATCATAACGAAAAATCAAAGAACTACCAAAACTTTTAATCTGACTACCAAACCTTACCTAACAATTACCAAACGTTTGGCATGGAAGGGGGACTAACTTGATGGAGGTTAAACAAGGTGGAACTCGCTTTAGCGGCAGTTCTTAGGCTTCTATACAGCTCCCTTTCTGGTGTGGAAAGTTGTTATTATCTGGTTATTTTTGATCGCCATATAATGTAACATCACATAATCAGATAATAATCTGCACCAATTAAATTTTTTGCGTTTGGTAATTATCATTTACTATATATATAAGTACTAACAATCAAACTTTTCCATTCTATTAGAAATTTTACTTCTCTGTAATGTATGGTCCTTTTTTTGAGGTGGACCAATCCTCTCCTTTCTCTTTTATAACTTCACTAACCACATCAATAAAAAATTATTTTTGCACATCAAAGTAAAACAAGTAGTTTATATAGGGAGACCTCTTCGAAAATATCTTTAACTTAGTAAATTTCTTTCGAACATTTGCGTATTTATAAATTGCATTAGCGAATCGAAGCAACGGATTAACAGATTAACGCAATACTATATAGACGAAGTATTTAAAATATAACAACGTATCAGTTGATCAACGTTATGATTGGCTCTGAAACATGCGGACGGACACGAAGCCAGACCATAAGGCTTCTTTCTATACCTTGTATAGAAGCCTAAAAGTAGCGCACTGGCTACCCAGTTCTTAGACCTCTATACACACAGAGTATTTCCAACACGCTCTGTATGATTTTGAATTATGCGGACGGACAGACGGACACGGAGCCAAATCATAAGGCTTCTTGTTATACTTTGTATAGAAGCCTAAAAAGATCTACCCCAAAAACAAGCAACTACGGTTTTCTAATTGACAAAAATTGAAGGAAAATTTTTAGCTCTCCCAAAAAATTGGGTCCAGTTACGTCTATGTATCCAACTCTATACGCGGGCCATAACAGCAGATACTATAAAGATGACAGATAGAAAGCAACTGGGGTACATTGGCACCTATGGTAGAATGGAAGAGGAAGATCTCTAGAAGCTAAGAGACCAAAATAGATAAGCATGGACAACATAGAGAAAAATTAAACATTGAAGAGGAGGCTATGTTTAACATTAGATAGAAATAAGCTGAATAGATAACGTAGATAGTAACGAGCCTTTCAGAAAGGAAATAAATCGTTAAAACTCAGAAATTTTACAACAGCCAACAACTAAAATATTTAATAAAATTATGAATTAATGTGAATTTGATCGGTGCTTTTAAGCAAGCGTCGCATATTAATCGCTCAAATACAATTTATTTTATGTCAATAATCTTACGGGAATTATTATATTGCGTTAGATATAGCATTATAATAAAAAAAATATTCTTGGAAATTTTAATGTACAATTCTTCGTACTTCAAAATTAGAAAATGAGTGAATAAGAATTTTATAAGTGCTACAGAAGTTTGCAACATTTCAGGAATTCCATAAAATTATGTAATTTGTTCTTTGGTATTTAGTAATTAAATATTTCGAGAAGGAAGCTAACAAAAATTTGAACTTGGAAATTTCTTTGCTCTTTCATAATCGAGCTAATTTGTATAATTTTTTTTTAATGTATCATAGTGAAATCAATTTTTTGAGGGAATTCTTCAAAATACTACTATGAAATACTAGAAAATTTGTATGCGCAAACGCATTCAACGACGTTTCTGTATAGTAAGCGCAGCGACGCTATCATGAGATCAATATATTATACATCCAGGCTTCTGTTTGTTGTAATCCAGTAACAAAAGAACTTCGGAGCGAGACTTTCTAATTTAAAATTTGTATAGTACAAAAACTGTAATGCATTTTTGACCTGCTAATACGGAATGGCGACTGCCCGCAGGCAACCTGTTCTAAGTCCACCACAAGGACCTCTTCCTACCACTTTACCTCATCTTCAACCTGATTTTGATTTCAACGATACTACACTTTTTGCAGTTTATTGCTTTATCAAAAATTTTGTTGGGTAAGTGATTTGAAAATCTTTTCACCATTGTAAATTTATTTCTAAAAGGAGAACGGAAATAAGAATTAATGCACCGGTCTATTCTTTTAACTTGCAGTGTTTATTACTATAACGATCCACATTCTCACCTATTTGATTGTTATTTTATTGACTACTTATTCTATACTTGTCTAATATTAGGAATCAATTTCCTTCTTAAAGAAAATTTATTCCAACCTTAAATTTTTCAGGAATAAAAATTTTCATATTACTGCAGATTCGGTCCTACTACAGCGTTTCATAAATACACTTGAAATTATCTTACAAAATGCTGATCGATTCCATATAAAGTTAATTATTTCAACTCATCAATACGACAAATTTAAAAGTAGTACTTTTAAAATAAGAAATTTTAATACTGTCCAAGAAAATGAGATTCTAAAAACTGATAACATGGGATTAAACAAACTATCGACTATACACTATCAAGTAAACAGATTCCATTAGACTCGTTAGATATTCCAGCAGGATGCCAAAAAGTCCAAATTTTTATAAGATTAATTATTGCAAAACGAATAGCAATATTATTTTGTTCCAAACATTTTATTGATTGAGAATAAATGAATAGTTAAATTATTTATTTTACAATACGTAATATGAAATTTATGATTACAGAGAATTTGATTAATTACTTATAAATTTCTTAGTATTAAATCGAGCCATTTTAATTTTCTCTGAAACCAAAAGATAATTTTTCTTATAAATTTTGTGAGACGCGACTGGGTAAATTTAATCCTGTTAAATGAGAATTACCGATACATAATAGAGCTCTATAACTATTGAAGGCTTATCCTGAAACGAATTACATGATAAGAATGAGGATCGATATAATCGGATAAACTGAAACACTCCACCCTACTAAGAAAAGTTAACTAAAAATTTCGATGATGACGAGCGTGAGTGGATTAACAAGTAGCTCGAAATCATCCCATATATTATGGGCGAAGCGGTCTGGAGACCAACTTTGTTTATCTACTCGAACGCAAGTGGGGTCTGGATGTATTTACAGGATAAGCTGGTACCAGGGGAAAACATCATATCGGTGTTTAAATACGGTTTTATTTATCAGAAAATCGTGTTTTCGATTCGTTTTATTACATTAATTTGACGTCGATCTAAAGAAAAAAAAATCAGTGAATTTATCGATCGTAGAATTAGTACCATATATGGAAGTTACGTACAACAAAACCAGTCGTCGGGAATCTAGTTAGGGTTTTAAGGATGCAAACTTTTTCAAAAAAAACCTGATGTATTTCTGTGTTAAATTTAGTGCAACCACTTATAAAGTTGGCGTCGTAATAGTATTAATTCGCAAACATTAATCATATTGGCCCAACTATTTAAAGATAATTTTTCTTATTCCGTATTACTAAAGTGTTTTACTTTGGGGGGACCTACTACGACATCATAATGTCGATTCTAAACGCCTAATTTACAGAGAAGGGTTTTGCCGGTGCCGCTTGGTAGGGGAATAGGAACAAGCGATATTCATAAATCGATCACCATGTGGACACCCATCGAAGTGTAATCTAAGCTTGCTTGACTCGCGTGATCTGATAACATTTTTTTCAAATATACGTGAATATCTCGGTTTCAGTGCACTTTAGAGCAAAATATTAAGTTATTAAAAATAAAGTACACTAAATTGTCTAGAGAAAATATCTTTTACTTTTTAGGCTTCTATACAAAGTATAACAAGAAGCCTTGTGATCTGGCTCCGTGTCTGTCCGTCTGTTTTCTAGTTAATCGAACGGTTACGAAGTTACAGCCATCAGAACGCAGGGTATATAATATATTTGCCATTGTTCGGTGTTCCTCAAATTATTTTTATTAATGATAATTTTAAGTAGATAATTTTGTTCCCCTTTTGATGGCTATAGCTCCGTAACCGTTCGATTAATCATAAAAAAAGTAGAAGACCTTTTCTGTAGAAAATTTAGTGTACTTCACTTTCAATAACTTCACAATTTTCTCTAAAGTGCACTGAAACCGAGATATTCATGAATATTTGTAAAAATATTGTTTTTCGTGTGATTTTTCCTCTGTGGCTGCAAAATCCGGGGTCGCTAGGGGGTGCAAAAATAGTACGTCTTTATAAGGGTCCTAATAAAGAGAATAAAATTTATTCCAGCTTGCCTCCATTTTTTGCGCATTAAAGCACTTGTCGACTGGTCTATAATAATATTAAGTTTCTTACAAATTGTGTAAATCATTTTCTCACTCGTGATAAATGAGCCGTAACTTGAAATTAGTTAAAGGTAATATATATAATGACCTATGCACTGGCGCTGCAAAGATTTCCCCAGGGGGGGGCTAAACCTAAAAATTCCAAATGTTTGGGGGATGTTAAAGTTCATTAGACACGCATTGGCTGCGCCACTGGAACTATCCTTCAATTTAGTAAACTTGCAATACAAAAATATTTGTTATTAATATGGAATACCCTATATTTTTTGTTGGCATATAACTCCCAACCAGTACACTGTGCCATGCGGGTGATACGGGGAGAGCGATGGGGCGTCATCCTCTCAAAACAGAATAACTCAGATTAATATTTTTTAATGCGAATACTAATAGACTGGAATATTGGACTTCACAAGTTAATTATTAAAACGTAATATTTAGCCTTAATTTATTTAATTAATGATATTAAGAAAATTTAACATAAGTTAAAACATTTCAGTATGGTCTTAAATTTATTGTAATGTGTTTTGTTAATTAGTTGATTTTGTTATGTTTTGAGGCTGGAGAACGAACTTTACTAATTTGAAATTCTTCCTACAACTTTTATATAAAAAAAATTTTCATCCCGCAAAAACTACTTTTGAGGGTCATTTCGCGTTTTTGGGGAATCGTAGGCGCCACAACTATAGTTTGAACTTTTTTTCATAACTATCATAGAAAAGTAGATAGAAAATAATGAAAAGTCACCTCCTAAAATATGCCACTTTTTGACTTATAGCACTTTTCCTTGAATAGTTATGAAAAACAGTTTTAGACAAAAGTTGTTCCAAATATTTTTGCGAACATTTAAAAAAAAGATGAAAATCACACCAATAGCAGCTGAGATATAAAAAACACCCTTATTTCGTGACGCATAGGTGACCCTCTAACGCCTTCAAAAATTCAGCCATCCTATCAATTTTGTAGATATTAGATACTTTTTGAGCCAGATTGACTGGCCTATTATTTATTCGTGAGTTTAGAATTTTTCTTTGGTTTTTTTAATATTATAATCACCTGAAGAGCCTTAATAAGGGTGAAACGACATCGTAGTGTCCTGTATTTAAATAATTTATTGAGTGTAAGAAAGTAAATATAAAATTTACATAATGCTCATATTAATATCGTTTTAAAAATTTTGATAATGATCAGCCAATAGAACAGATAAAATCCTTTAAATTTCTCGGATGCTTAATATCTCTATTTGAAGAAACTAATATAAACAACAAAATAGAAAAATTTAATTATATAAACGGTACCATAAAGAGTGTCCAGGTTGTGCGGCCTATTATCGGCTCCATTTCACGTAACAGACAGACAGACATACACAGATACATTTAGGCTATAATATGTATAAATATGTCGATAATAATGATGATGGCTTTTACCACCCCAGGGTTCCTGAGTCCACACGAATACGTAATAATGTCGACAATAAAAATCTTTTGGAATTATTTTACCCTCCCCCCCCCCAAGATTCGCTTAAATAAACAAATTAATATTATCTTGACAGTCCAGTATGTTGTTTAATGTCAAAAAATAAATTAAACATTAGAACCTGTACTTCATCGTTCCGATTGGGTAGATGATTTTTATGTTTCGTATTGAGCAATAGCGATTTAGTCTAAACGGCACACTGGCACACGCTCTCCTATCCAAAATTGGAAATGATACAAAAATAATTTAAAACTTTTTTTTCAGTAAATGCTACGTAAATTAAAATGCGGTAAATATATATTTTTCCTTTCTCTTTAAATTTTGTACTATCCCATTAAAAAAAGTCACGAGCCGCGCTGTATGTGATGTTATATTTCCATAGATCTCGTAAGCTCTTTTGTTCTGGCTGATCTTCTTAGCCTGATTTAGATATCCCAGAGAACCAAATAGAACTCGATTATGTCTATTTGGCATTTAATGCAAAATTTTACAAATTAATGTAATCGAATAAGCCTTTAAAAAATAATTGGCTATCCTCGTTCGTTTTAGTTCACTATAAGTACTTAAGCCATCCTGTTTATCATGCATTTTATCAAATAGGCGGTAAACGGCTTAAGCGTTTTATTACAATTTATAAGACTTATTTATATTTTAAGTAAAATAATTTGGAGCGCATTACTTCCGTGCTGCCCATTAGTCATCTTTAGGATTAAAAAGAAGCTGATGAAAAATCTGTCTAAATTTTAACGAAAAAGAACATAGGTAGTTGGTGTACAGCAACCAGATTAGTATATTATACCGGGTGACCGGCCGAAAACTGAACATAGGGAAATAACATGGGAAATTGATTTTTTCTAAATTCCTGCTTCCCATTATAACTGATATGAATAAAAAAAATACCAAATTAAAGAGATTTTTTTTCCGCGCCTAAAGATACCAAACACTTAATATTTTGTTTTTTAATTATTGTTAAAAAGTCGATAGTAAAATTAAGAAATAGCGCTTCTTAAAAAAATATTAGCGGGCTGGGTCGTTGCATTACGTCTAATGTGCCGCATTGCTATTGTTTTTAAACTTTTTAAATTTGGTTTTATTTTAAAAATAATAAGAACGCAATTTGAATATTATTTTATTATAACAAGTTGACCAATATTAAAAGTTAAAAGTAGTTTTATTTAGTCAACAAAACCCAAGAATAAGAAAAATATCAATTGGATTATTAAATACTGAACGAAAGTAACCAAATAATAATAATATTATAACAAGTATTCGAATAACCCTCCATTCTGCACTAAACAGTAACCCAATCTATTATAAAATGATTCTTACATTTGCTAGCTGTCTAGCAGTAATTTGATTGCATTCTGCAAAGATCGCGTTCCTCAAAGAATCAATATTTGGGTGACGAGTTTTATAAATTTTGCTTTTAATATGACCCCACAAAAAGAAGTCACACGGTGCCAGATCAGGAGATCGGGCTGGCCAGTTTATAGCACCACCACGACCAATCCATCGATTTGGATATGCTTGGTTTAAATAATCTCTAACGTTTACCCCAAAATGTGCTGGACAACCGTCTTGCTGAAACCAGACCTCATGGTGTTCAGAAGCTATTTCGTCTAACGCAGGACCAATATTATTTATAAGAAGATCTAAATACATATCTGAATTTAAATTTCCAAGTATTTCAAATGGACCAAGAACACGGTTATTATAAATGCCAGCCCAAATATTAATTTTTTGAGGATATTGTGAGCCGGTCATTAAATTTAGTCTCGGATTTTGTATAGCCCAATAGCGATGGTTTTGTACATTTGGCTCATTGTTTAATGTAAATGTACATTCGTCTGTAAAACATATTTGTTTCAGAAAGTTTCGGTTTCTGTTAGCACGTTCTTGCATTTTCTCACAAAATACAAGCCTGGATTCTTCGCCAAATAAAAATATTTCTTGATGACATTGATTTTTAAAAAGATGGTACTTGTGCTTTTTTAAAATTGTTCGAACATTTTCTCTACCAACATTACACTCAGGGGCCGTTCATGTATTACGTAAGACGTTTAGGGGTGGGAGGGGGTAGCTGATATCTTATTTTTTCTTACTCGGGGTAAGGGGGGTCAAGACAATTTCTTACGTAAGATTTTATTTTTTTAATTAAATTTCAAAATTTGAAAATTATTTAATTTAATTTAGGTGCTGTTGGTATTAATGTTAATGTGAAACACAATACTATTAATTATTTATTTTTTAGACCGATTTTGGATTTTTTTCGCAATTTTCTTACACTATAAAGTAAATTGTTTGAATAACATTGTTTTTAATATAAAATAAACATAATATCTTCATTAATTTCACTTTTAATGTTTAATATCTGGCTTCTCATTGGGTAATAATTTATCTTACGTAAGATTAGTGTGGGGGGGGAGGGGGTATACATTTTCTTATTTTTTCTTACTACGGGGAGGGGGGGAGTCCAAAAGTAGGAAAAAACGTCTTACGTAATACATGAACGGCCCCTCAGCTGCAGTGGATCTAATGCTTGCATTTGGATTCGCAGAAATTAAACCTAATATAGTTTCTTACAATTCATGGTTGTTTCTCTGATAACCTATTTAAAAAATAATGATAAGACAACTTCAATTAATAATTTTGGTTAATACCTTTATTTAAATTTGTCCAAGTATTACCAGTGTCTTCAAATTTCTTAATTATATTCTGTATGGCCGATATTGATGGAATTTGGCTATTATTAAATTTAACAGAAAATAAGTCACGTATTTGGCGTAAACTATTACCGCTGTAATAATATTTTACCATGAAAACTTTTTCTTCAACATACCACTTCATATTTAACAAAATTAATTTTAATCTGTCAAAGTAACTTTTGTTTGTAATATTTGGCTTTCATACAATAGCAATGCGGCACATTAGACGTAATGCAACGACCCAGCCTGCTAATATTTTTTAAGAAGCGCTATTTCTTAATTTTACTATCGACTTTTTAACAATAATTAAAAAACAAAATATTAAGTGTTTGGTATCTTTAGGCGCGGAAAAAAAATCTCTTTAATTTGGTATTTTTTTTATTCATATCAGTTATAATGGGAAGCAGGAATTTAGAAAAAATCAATTTCCCATGTTATTTCCCTATGTTCAGTTTTCGGCCGGTCACCCGTATGCCGTGGTTCGGATTCCACGTTAAGCTAATGGTTGTTATACATATTTTGCTGCTTACTTAATAATTTTTTTTAATTGAAATTTTCTACCAATTTAATTTTTAAAATTACTTATTATTATATACAGTAAATAGATTATTATTTGTTATTATTAAATATTATAATATAAACAGTAATTATGTGCCACATTGTATTTATTTATTGCACCTACATAAATAAAACAATATATAGTTATTCTTTCTAATAATGCTAATTAAATGACAATAAATGCTCGGTATTTGTGCAATAAATCTTTTTTTAAATTTATTTTTATTTGTCGGCATGATTGCATTAATAATGAAAGGTTAAATTAAGTAATTAATATAAATAGCCTTCTACGTACATATACAGTTTATAAAAATTAATATAGCAAATAAAAATACTTTGACGATAATCTACTTTATTGTCAATTCAACAATTTGCTTTTCGTTTCAATTATCAAAAGCTAGAGCATTAAAATTGTGATTCAATTTCTACTTTCATATACTAAACTGTCGGTTTCTGAAAATAATATAATCTGAACATCGTGGGTTCTAATCTATCCACTGGCGATTTAAAATTTAATATAATAATTTCGTTCATTATTTACAAAACCAAAAATTTAATTCCAGTTAATCTATTTATAGATAATATTGATTTAGAATTAATGATCTTAAATTAACAAAACATTTTGATTTTGCAGAAGTGCTTAAATAAATAATTAGGGTTCTATTTATTTAGTTAAAAATAGAAGCGGTACAAAGTATTTTCTAATAATCCTAATATTATTTTCAACAATCAAAACTAATGCTCTAATGTAAATTATACATAATGGTATATTTTTATTTCATTAATGTTTCTTCTACATAAAAATATATTTAAGGTTTTTTTAGCCAGTTTTTTGTTTATATTTTTCAGTTTGTTTATAAGATAAATTTATATCTTCAAGTACGATATTATAGCGATTCAATTAATTAGGATATTATTTTGACATGTTTTTAAACAGAAAAATTAGTTTTAAAATTTAAATGCGGCAATTTTTCAAAATTTTCTAAGTAACCTATGGAGGGTGACTGATGTTCTGTAGTTTTACTGCGTTATCCGTTTTATCAAGTCTACTTGATTCCCAATCCTTCCAAAAAGGTCAGCATTCGTCCTTGACTTTTAATGTCCTATAATCTGATTGTGTCGATATCCAAATTATGACTTTGTCTAAACAGTCCAATTTGAAATTGATTAGTGACACAATTTGAAGTTGTAAAGGTATAGATCTATAGTGTAATTTTATTAATAGCTCTCTTCCGGATGATGTTTATCTCTTTTTTATTTAAAAAAGTTGTTTCTTTTTAATTGCCACACTTAATATGTGGCAATACAGTTTAAAACTTAAAATTTAGTTTCTGTCACAGTCCATAAAAATGTCAACTATAACATTAAAATTTCAGCATCGTAAACCTACTACTGCGAATTCAAAAAATCACAGAAGAAGGTCACAATTTTATTTCCGCTTTTGCATTGCGTGTATCAATGAATATTGGACGAATGTGATGCCCATTTATCATTTCAGGTGAAAAGTTAACCGATAAATGTATATATATAATATTTATTGCCTTGATACTAAAAACTATATAGTAGTGGCTGTTTCAAAGCTTTAAGATCAAAATCTATATTCGGCCACATTCGTGCTGCTATTTTTATTTTAGGTAAGACAGGTCTGAGTATGGGACTTACACGTCAACTTTTGATATGTATTTAGGGCACCATACTTAATGGCCTTGCGGAGTTCCAAAACTATAAATATGCCTTTCTTAGACTAAAAACCGACTAGTTTATAGATTTGGTTTACTATTCTGAAATCGATGGAAAAAAATTTAATAAAGTCGTCAAATGTTTGCTGAAGTTCTCTTAGTGCATTCTCCTCTTTTATATTTTTGAGAAGTGAATTTACGTTATATTTTCATAAACGGTGGATCTTTCCATACGCTCTGCATTATGCAACTTTGATTGATGACTACACTAATTATTGACCTAGAAAAGACTTTTGTCCAATTGCAATATTACGAAAAATACAATAATAATGCATAACATTAACCTTGTATACTAATTAGCGGGATGTAAAATTTTACTTTACATCATGCAAGATCTCCACGAATTATGGGATATAAGCGAAAACTTGATGGAGGTCTTCATGTAGCAGCCACATATGGGCTGAATGTTCGAACCATTTGACCTTGACATCGTCAGAGATTGGTCATGAATATCGAACCAACTTTTTGGTCGCTACTCACCAAAGTGGGCTAGAAATTCCATGAAGCCAAAAATTCTGACCTGAGACCAGTTATTTGTCTCAAATTGTTCTTACCGAATTCGAGTAGCTTTTAGCATTCAAAGCTTTTCGGTTTGGCAGTTTATTCTAGAGGGAATTTTGTTTTTTCTCAGAAATGCCCTTTTGTAAATGCATAGAAAGAAAACTTCCCTTTTGCAACTTATATTCCCTCATGTCCTGTCATCTACATCAGAATAACCTTTTTGTTCTTTTACAGTGTTAGGGATTGTTTATAGATATCTCCCAGATAACCTAGACTAATTTGCAAACTCGTAGCTTTAAGGCCCATTTGGGTAAAAGCTTCGGAGGGGGGGGGGGGGTGCAATCAATTGTGAGAAAATATCGTGCTTAAACTTATTTAATTTGTATTTCTTGTATGTTAAGGGCGTCCATATTTTGGTTGTTGAACCGACCATCCTTCTCATCCTTTTAATTTTTATCCGATCAAACCTAATCAACCTCTTATCATTTCTATTTTTTTTCATTTCTTCTTACCGGTGTATCCAAATTTTGTCCATGTGGAAAACGGGTAGTCCATCCCTCTCACTTATCCAAACCTCAATGCATCTAATCGAATCTTTAATTTTTGAAATAAAACTTTTTTATTTTACACTTTTTCTCTTCATTCCATTTTACCCATTTACGTTCCATATTTCTTCATATGAATTCAAATTCTATTGTTTTAAACTTCCTTCTATTCTTAATTGGCCCATAATCGTTCTTATGTTGGCGAATTATTGCTTTCAATCCGTTAAATTCTGACCATTTCCTCTCATTTGCATTTAATTCCTTATCGAATTTCCAATTATTTTGTTTTGTACCGCTTGCTTCTAAATTTGAGTTTACCTCCACTTACTTTTCCTTTTCTTCAAATTTTAAATTTTCATTGTTTTGATTTTGTTTTGCCATGTTATTATTATTGAATGTTTTCTATTATTTCATTTAAATTTTTTATTATGTTTTTCCAATAAATTTTTCTAGTTTTCTCTATTAATTTGGTTTTCTCTGTTTTAATTGATTTTTCTATCATTTGTCTTTGAAATTTTGTGTTCTTCATTTGTGCATTTCTGTCATGGTTTTCAACCTACCATCCAACAAGTTTCCAAATTTTACTATGTCCTTGTCCATTTTATTTGTTTTTTTCCGGTTAGCTCTTTAAAATTTGGATTGTTAATTTAAGAAAAGAGTCGAAAAACTAGTAATCCATCTTTGCATCCCTTTCTTGCCCTAAACTCTTGGGTTGCCAACTTGCTATGATATCTCTCAGCAACTTAGAAATAATTTATCGAAGCTCTATATACAAGCCGAACTTGAATAATTTTAGAGGGCTGTACGATGTAAACCGGTCATTATAGGGCAAAACAAAGAAAATACGGGTCCGTTTATTTGTCATAACTTAGAAGTATACCAAATTTGAGTAAAATCGCAGAGGGACATGAAAATAATTGCAAAAAATTGGTAGATTTCATATGGAATAACCCTAAAGTAGCCTTTTCTTGAAATTGACCAAACCATCTATTCTCTATTCAATTTAACTTTCTTGTAAAATTTTAACTTCAATCTGAATTTTCAAAATTTCTTGATTTATGATTATATAATTAATAATTATTTACCGCTTAACTTCTTTAATTTTCTTTTTTAATTAAACTCGCATTTTTTTAATTTTTCTTTTTATTTAAAATTATTTTACGTTCTACGAATTTTAATTCTTATTGCCCATACTTACGACTTGCTTGTTCTGTTTTAGAAATATTCGCCAAAACATTGGCGTACCAAAATTTAATATATCGTACCTAAAATTTACAAAAAAAATTACTCCTCTATTCACCAGCATGGAGTTTAAGGGTTCACTCTTTTCGCGCGTTCAATCTTTCAAATAGAAATTGGAGATCAAACGATTCTCCAATGAGCTTCCATAAAAATCGTTTGTATCACACGCATCGCAAAAACTTAGGGGGGGGGGCTGTAGAAACGGCAGCTCTCCCCATCTCAACTTTTTTTATAAAATTGATGTCAATCGATAAAGAATCGTTTGAGCTCCAATGACATTCAATTTGCATGTTTGTTCCCCAAAGGTAAAGAAGTAGGAGCATTTGATAGAATGTGAAATTGAGTGGCATTTCAACCCTTGGCAGTGAAATGTCACTCAATTTCACAATCTTTCAAACGCTCTAACTTTTTTACGTTTGTAGTACGAGCGATAGAAATTGGAGATCAAACGATTCTCGATCGATTGGTATTTACGGGTATTTATTTATTAAAAAAATCACATCTTGAAAGAAGCATTTCTACAGTCGCTTACAAAATTGTTCTGAAAATTGAATTTGTGTTAACAACTTTTAGGGTACAAACGATGGAAATTGAAGCTCATTGGGGCTCTTAACGATTCTCTATCGATTGACACCAATTTTATAAAAAAAATTCGTGAAGCGGAGTGCTGCCGTTTTTATGCTGCCCCCCCCTCCCTAAAGGTTTTACGATAACTTCGCAATGTGTATGATACAAACGATTTTTATGGAAGCTCTTTGGAGCTCAAACTTTGACACTAATTTCATTACAAAATTTGCGATGAGGGGGCGAGATGTACCTTTTATTTAACTTGCCATAGTTTGCGAAGATTTCTTTAAGTCCTCTTTTAACCAACTTCCCACATCCTAGAGAGCTGAAATTTTGTACTAATGCTGGGATTAATGTCCCATTTTAATATATTATATTTTTAAATAATTTATTATTAAAATTGTTAAAACCCAATAATTGTTCCATTTTATTCAAACAAGCCAGCAAATTTCGTTGTTTAGTAGATCAAACAATTGTGCAGATTTTTTACGGTGTGACCAAACGTCTTAATGAATTAGTGCACTTTTTATCTGGCCTTGATAATGATTAAGTACATATTTGACATTCACCTCTAGTACAGACTATTATGGTTTTCTTTCGCCGATAATATGAATTTTTAATTTGAACGTGTTTATGCATTTTATTAGTCATCGATATTTTAAGGCATCATTAGCAGGCAGAAAATGTTCCAATTAACACTTCGATTTTTTCCACTACTGTGTAAACAAGTAAAATTAAGACACTTCTTTGAATTTTATTTATTTAATTTTTTAATTATTGCTTTCACGTTGATTAGAAATTAAGCTTTTCATTATCTTACAGTTCAGATTGATCAGCAGTCTAATAATAATAATAAAAACAATTTATTTAACAAATTTAATATGAGATCAATAATAGCCTAATATACTGGATGTAATATCAAGATAAGTTTTCAAGTTTTTAACAAAAAGTTGGAGTGTTTTTTATTTAATAATATTTTGTAATATTCGATCATAAAAAGTAAAACAATTAAAGTCAAATACCTTTATTTACTTTTTTATTCAGCTTTTTATAATTATTAGATTTGGTTTATTACTTATCACCTTGTAAACTTTAGCAATTTCGTGCAATAAAAGCTGACTGAATTATTTACTTTACAAAAAAAATAGTTAGGGACGCCCCCCCTTCAATTTAAAAATATCATATTAAAAACATTGTCCCACTTCACAAACGGCCCGATGAAGTCTCAATAATTGGGACTCGACTGTAGTTTTATGCAAGCCAATCTAGTTATTATTGAGAGAAAAAGTAATTAAGATGTCCTGAGATAAATTTATAATGTGGTTAGTCTTATAATAAAATTTTCATCCGCAACTGTTAAGTTTCTTTTTCGGCCACAACGAGGTTTATTTTACAAAATTCCGGTATTCATAATTATTTATCATTTTTTGTACAGTAACATGGGATTTGCTAACTAATTGCCCAACTTGGAGTACAGATTTTCCTTCGCAAATTAATTTTAGTATCAATTTCCTTGTAGATAAGTCCGCGCCACTTCTTTTTGAATTAATTTTGTTAAAATTTGATAAAATTTACTGCTAACGCCTGCACTATTATTTGTAACTAATTAGTAACTAATGCAACTAAGTAATTTAATTATCATTGCATTGTCGCTTCATAACATTAGAAAAATCTGCAAGTGTATGCCCACTTTTGTGCTATCAAATGTAAGCGTTCCTTGAAAAAGAATGCAATTATGACGTGATTTAAGGGTGTACTTTTGTGAGACCCCATATAAAATACTGCGTTATACAGTGTGCTCGTAAAGTTAGGAACAAATTATAGGCAAAATTTTTAGCGGGATTTTCTCAGATAATCCTCGGGCACGTCAACCTTACTTTTTTAAGTGTCACATTTTTCTGCAATTGAAGCTTTTTTATCGTGTTTTCTTTTTGAGCTATGACGTCAACCTTACTTTTTTGAGTGTCAAATTTTTCTGCAATTGAAACTTTTTTTACCGTGTTTTCTTTTTGAGCTATGACGTCAACCTTACTTTTTTGAGTGTCAAATTTGTCTGCAATTGAAACTTTTTTATCGTCTTTTCTTTTTGAGCTATGACGTCAACCTTACATTTTTAAGTGTCAGATTTTTCTGCAATTGAAACTTTTTTATCGTGTTTTCTTTTTGAGCTATTATGACATCATCGTCAAATTTTTTAAATTTCAATCCATATTTTTCTTTAATAAATTAACTATATTTGACTTATTGATTATATTAATGAATGGCGTCCGTTACTTTGTCCCCCCCCCCCCTCCTAGTTAATATTTTTCTCAAAAAGCTAGCTCCCTATTCCTTAGAGCTAGAACCCAAATATTAAAGCTAGGATCTAGGACCATTATAGTTTGTCCACAAATCGATATTTCTATCGGAAAGGGCTTAAAGCTTGTTGCTCGGAGTTTTAACAGCATTCATAACAACTGGAATCCACTTTAATTTGATTTCTTGAAGATTTTTACAGTAAGTTTTTGCATTCGTCTTCTTGAATCCCCAGTTTTAAGTTTTCTAATACCTTCTCAGCAACGTTGGTGATGCTATTCTTCATAATTAATTTGTTATATTCGCGGTAAAGATTAAATCTTTAGTTACGCGAAAACCTTTTCAATATTTCACACCAATGAAATAATAAGGATATAATAGACAAAATTGTTTTTAGTTTTGTAAATATATTATTTATTCGGATTACAACAGTAAAGCTGGGTAAACTTGTTTTTCTTGTTTTATAGAGATTTGATTCTTTGTGCAGGCATGTAGGTGCACCCACACGTTTTGGTTCTGTAAACATGAACTGAGAAAAGCAATCAAACAGGCGAAAAATGGTAAAGCCGCGGGTCCAGATGAAATAAGTGCGGAACTTATTAAAATGATAGACCTAGACACTAATAATACGCTATTAAATCTTCTCAACAAGATCTATAACACCGGAAAAATACCAAAAGAGTGGCTAAGATCAACGTTTATCACTCTACCCAAGAAGTCTAACGCAAAACACTGTAATGATTATAGACTAATCAGTCTAATGAGCCATGCCTTAAAACTCTTTCTTAAAATAATACACAATCGCTTATGGAGAAAAATCGATGAAGATATAAGTGAAACCCAATTCGGTTTTAGAAATGGGATGGGAACGCGGGAAGCACTGTTTGCCATATGGGTCCTTGTTCAGAAATGTTTAGACTAACCAAAACCAGTCCATATTTGTTTTATAGATTACGAGAAAGCTTTTGATAAAGTAAAGCATGATATCCTCATGACACTTCTTAGGCAAAGCGGAATCGATAGTAAAGACCTACGAATTATCGAAAACTTATACTGGAATCAAACGGCGCATTTAAAAATAGGCAATCAAACGACCGATGACATCAAAATACAAAAAGGTGTGAGACAGGGTTGCATTCTGTCCCCATTGTTGTTTAACCTTTACTCCGAATATGTTTTTAAAAATGCATTAGAGAACGTGGAGAGAGGTATTCAAATAAATGGGAAATGGATAAACAACATACGTTATGCGGACGACACAATCATTTTGTCCGACAACCCGTCTGATCTTCAGTTCCTCCTGAATGAAGTCAATAGGATCAGTAATGAATATGGACTCAATATGAACATAGATAAAACGAAGATCATGGTCATCAGCAAAGCTTAACGCAGAACATTCCTATATGCATAAACAATAGCCAAATAGAGATAGTTCGAAATTTTAGATACCTAGGATGTATGCTAAATGAAAATTGGGATCCAGATAAAGAAATCCGAATAAGGATAGAAATGGCACGAGGCGCCTTCCAGAGGATGAAACAACTTATATGCAGTCGCGATATATCTATAGAGACGCGTTGGCGTACAGTAAGATGCTATGTAATGCCAGTTTTGTTATATGGGGTGGAAGGATGGACACTAAAAGTGTCATCAGTTAACAGGCTGGAGGCCTTCGAAATGTGGCTCTACCGCAGGATGTTGAGGATCCCGTGGACGGACAGGGTTTCCAACGAAGAGGTGCTGCGAAGAATGAATAAAGACCGGGAGCTCTACACGATCATCAAAAGGCGAAAAGCGGCATACTTCGGTCACATATTCAGAGGAGAAAGGTATGCTCTGCTACAATTGATAATGGAAGGAAAGATCGAAGGTAGGAGGGGCCTGGGCCGCAAACGTTTCTCATGGCTGAAAAACTTACGACAATGGTTTAACATCCGCGAGGCCGAAAGACTGATACGCGTGGCACAGAACCGAGAAGAATTTGAAATGATGATCGCCAACCTCCGATAGGAGAAGGCACTATAAGAAGAAGAAGAAACAAATTGGACACTGGTCAAATTAGTATAGGTTATGAAATAATGTCAAAATTGAAAATACAATTGTTTGGGTGCGGCGCAGCGCTCTGGAATTAATAATAAGGTGTAAAGAAGGCCTATTCTATGATGCAGTTAAATTTTGACGTGCGTGGGAGTTATATATTTTAAACAATAAAAGGAAAGTCTTGCAAGAAATCTGATTTTATACATCGTCGTTGATACTGCAATAGGTCGTACGTCAAATAATGTAAATGTTCAGGAGAGCGGAAAAACACTTAGCTTGCGCCTGGAACAACTAAAAATGCTTCTACTTGCGTAAATAATAACTCACCAATTTTTTTTTATGAGATGACTACTTTTAAATAAAGCCATGATGTGACATGAAATTCCGCATACGATTAATTTGCAGTATCCAATTCCGCGCCCTTATCGATATACGACAAATTTCAATATCGAAATATCTGCTATCCGACTGGTCCATCACATACGAGGTTTTGCTGTGTCATAAAGTAGACTGCACTGATTACTTAGACACCAAAAACCGAAAATGCATTTTTGGTGACATACGACCTTTTGAAGTATCAACGACGATTATATAAAATACCTTCGGAGAATAAAAACATTTTTTCGGGCATATTTAGATAATTTAGAAAAAAAACCCAGGTCGCTAGCTAAATCGGTTCGTGAGATGTCTGCGATTATATCGAAATACTTTTAAGGACGGTGGGGGCGTCGAAAAGTACTTCGATAGAAATGAATATCTCGAAAACGGTTTTACCTAGCGACCTCCGGTTTATTCGAGTGGATAGCTAAGGTTTGCAGCCAAATACAAATGGGATTATGTAACTTACGAAGGAAGTACTTTTTAGGGGGGGGTCGGCCAAAAGTATTTCGATAATAATAGCAGATATTTTGCAAACCGTTTTAGCTAGCGACCTGCGGTTTGTTCGCTAGCTTTCACTTTTAAATAATCAACGTAGTAATTGAAGTTTATTTTAGTTAAAGTTTTATTCTTCTTCTTAAAGTACCGTATCCGCTCAGCGAACGTTGGTTATCAACTTGACCGAAGTCAAGATGACTTAACTAGGGAAAGAAATTTTAATGGGGTGGTTTCCCGTTGCCTTCCCCATAGCCCACAGATTTATATTGGGCTTGAAGATCACAGCAGTATAGAACCACGGTATAGAACCACGGTTTCCCGCTCGCTAGTCTGCCGGTGTAAGCTTAACGCCACACTGCTGGTTTTATTAATCACTTTAATTCAAAATCAAATATAAATAAATATTACAATTCCAACATCATTATTGCCTTAGAGGTCTAGACCACATTTAAACTTACTATAAGGAGAATCGATAAAATTGATTAGTTTTACCGCCTAAAAATTAATTTTGATTAGTTACGTTATGGTTTGGGTTAAAAGCAAAGTTGTTTTAATGTGGATTAGGTCATCATGATTCAATTTATGTCGTTGCATTTTTAGGCTTCTATACAAAGTATAGGAAGAAGCCTTATGATCTGGCTCCGTGTCCGTCTGTCTGTCCGCATAATTCAAAATCATACAGAGCGTTTCAAATCGTGTTGGAAATACTCTGTGTGTATAGAGGTCTAAGAACTGGGTAGCCAGTGCGCTACTTTTAGGCTTCTATACAAAGTATAACAAGAAGCCTTATTTAGGCTTCTATACAAGGTATAGAAAGAAGCCTTATGATCTGGCTCCGTGTCCGTCCGTCTGTTATTTACATAACTAGATGATACCCCGTCCGAGGACGGGCAGCTAGAAGGACGGGCAGCTACCCAAGGTAACTTAAGTTGAATGAAGATTAAGGAAAGCTCTCAGTGCAATCCAAAAGCCATATGACCTTGGCTGCCTGCCCGTCCTTCTAGCTGCCCGTCCTCGGACGGGGTATCATCTAGTATAACAATAGATTCCCATGTTGATCGAGCGGTTGCGGAATCTTCACTTTTCCTTTATGACAGCAGTTGTTAAATTGTTTATCAACTGGACGCTCCTTGGCGAAATTCTTGGAGCCGCAGAACTGACAGATGGAATTCATTTCTCCACAATCGTGTCGAGTAACGTGAGATTCATCAAATCTCAATGCTCTTATTTGGAGTTGAATTGCTTGACTTTGGTATCGATTTTCTTTCTGTCGATGTATCGCATGGGATCGAGCGTTAGCAGCTTGCCGCGCTTGAGTTTCTTCTAATGTTTCACGTTGTTGAACGTGTCGCATGGGATAGAGCGTTAGCAGCTTGCCGCGCTTGAGTTTCTTCTAATGTTTCACGTTGTTGACGTATCGCATGGGACCGAGCGTCAGCAGCTTGCCGCGCTTGAGTTTCTTCTAAAGTTTCACGTTGTTGACGTATCGCATGGGACCGAGCGTCAGCAGCTTGCCGCGCTTGAGTTTGTTCCAAAGTTTCACGTTGTCGACGTATCGCATGAGACCGAGCGTCAGCTTGTCGCTGTGATCGAAGCTGTTCTTCTGTGTTATTAGCTCTTGTACGTGCTTTTCTCTCACGATTCAATCGCCGTCGCTTTGCAGCAGGATTTTCAAAATTTTCATTATCCATTATGGAAGTTCACATAATGCTTTTTTGGAAATAGCTGTCATAATTTTTCACCGATATAGGAAATTTAAATACGTTGATACGTTGATCTGTTTTTTCAATGCAGACCAAATATAAGTTATATTTTATTTACATAATTTTTCACCTATATAGGAAATTTAAATACGTTGATCCCTTGATACGTTGATCCGACGATACGTTGATCCGATGATACGATGATACGTTGATACGATGATACGTTGATCCGATGATACGTTGATCCGATGATACGTTGTGCGTTCGGTTCGGTTCGGTTTGCTTCGGGTATTTCCGTGGGACAGACAGAAAGAAAGAAAGAAAGACTTGGCCTTTTATAATAAGAGATTTTTCACCTATATAATTCAAATACGTTGATACCTTGATCTGTTGATACGTTGATCAGTTGATCCTTTGATCCGTTAAGACGTTGATACCGTAAGACGTTGATACCCTATTATTTTTAAGATTTTGTTTCCCCTCAAGAGTTGCGCATGGTGTTATATTTGATCACTTCAAAATTTAATAACATATACGTTCTTAAAATAATCCCTTGTGGTGGGTTTGAGGTTGTCTGTGCAATGTATCGGGCCTGGTAGCGACGGATGAACGAATATAAATAGATTTGTTAGGTTGCTACTAAAGATTCATATTATTAGAATTACCACAGATTTAAGAAATGAAATATTCTGAGATTTATATTTGAACTTAAAATGCTATTCTTTTGCTTTTATGTGAAAAAATAATTTTTTATCCGATAATAAAGATACTAATCTGAAAATCGAAATCTCTTATTGTCACTAAATTTTACTTATACTATACTAGAATATTTTTTAGCTTGGTAGGTATTAAAAATTCAGATTATCAGAATTACCACAGATTTAAAAAATGAAATATTCTGAGATTTATATTTGAACTTAAAATGCTAGATGTTTCTTACAGGTATCTGAAAAAATAATTTTTATCCGATAATAAAGATACTAATCTGAAAATCTAAATGTTTTGTCACTAAATTTTACTTATATAGAATAGTTTTTAAGTTGGTAACTCTCGGTTCCGAATTATCGGATTATCTGATATCACATTATAAAATTATGGCGACCAAAAATAACAACAACTTTTCACACCAGAAAAGTAGTTGTATGTATAGAAGCCTAGGAACAGCTGCTGAAGCAAGTTCCAACTTGTTTAATTTTGGGATTGGTCAGCTCAGAGGTCATGTTTTTATACGATTGGGCCGTGTCTGAAACTAAAGCTTATAAATTTACGTGTTTTTTTTTTCATTTTTAAGTGTTTTGTGACGATACAATTTGGTAGACCATATCGGAAAACTTATTCTTAAATTTTAATTGCATCATTACTAAACTTGGTGTTTATACAGCAGTTTCAAAAAATTATTATTGTTTATGGAATGTTCTTCAATTATTATACCCTGATCATACGAAAGATGTAGAATCCATATGTGATGAAGTTTCCTTAGGTGATTTATCGTTCGGTATCAACAGTGATATTAGTACATATATCACGTCAGCTACCATTTCGGGGCGCCGCTGCGCTCTGCACCCCTCCAGGGCGGTTTTGACTCTGGTTACTATGCTAAACATACGAGAAGGCGCCTCCCATAAAAAAAACCGGGATAAATGAAACCGGGAGCTTAGAGACCCTTGAAATAGCATTAAAAAGTATAGTTGCGGTATGGGGCAGTAAACTATTACGTTTCACCCCCAAAAAATCGCGTAA
This sequence comes from Podabrus alpinus, assembly GCA_932274525.1. Taxonomy (NCBI): domain Eukaryota; kingdom Metazoa; phylum Arthropoda; class Insecta; order Coleoptera; family Cantharidae; genus Podabrus; species Podabrus alpinus. The sequence goes on along the minus strand of OW026455.1, from coordinate 86,943,312 downwards.
AAACAAAAAATAATCGATGTTACATGTACGAGAGATGAGCTGCACCTGCCGGTGCGAAATACTCTAAGTGTTAGGGTCATTCATATTGCACGTACCGTCAACAGAATGAGCGACGCGCGGGAATCTCGTTAATTTTACATGTAAATTTGCAAACTTCAAATTCGATTTACTCAAAATTTTGATAATACATTCGCGGGTTTAAATTATATCAGTATACTATATAAACCTTCCTCTTTGCAATAGGAAATTTTCAATTTATTTGGAGTGGCCAAAGATAGCGGACCGTACCCCGAATTTGCGCTATTTTGTGTTAGCTACTTGTACCCACCTAATTTTAACCACTTTCTTTAGTGATACAACTAAATATTATGCTGTATTATGTTTCCAAATATGTTGTATTATGTTTCTAAATATCAGATATCCACTTAATTTAATCTTTTTTGTGCTATTTTCGACTTTAAACTCAAGCTATTTTTTATCAGTAATTTCAAGTTACCTAGTTATAGCATTAAGGTCACGATATTTTGTTTTAAATTTTGTTGAAAACAGAAATGCAAATTTTTTCAAGAATTAGAATTGGACAAACGAAATTCATAAAAAATTAATTGAAAAATTGAAATTTACATGCACGGTTATATTTAAAAGACATAAAATTTCTTCATCTGGTCCGCTATTTTTACAAATTTGGGGAGCTTGCGAAGAATGCAAAATAACCAAAAAATGGTGTAGATTTTAAAAATCTACACCAATAATGCTCTAATGTTCTATTTTTTAAAAATGATGATAATATTTTAAAATGTTTTCTTCGCTTTGACTTATCCCAACTTTATCAAGCTCGTCTCGAGATGATTTAGCCTTAAAAATCAACATAAGCTAACGAAAACGTTTTATCTTCGTTGTATGGGACAAATTATACAATTTCAGGAAATCGCAAATTTGCAATCGCTATTAAATGCTATATTTACCGTGCGTTTTCACTATTGCAAAGAAAATCGGTATAAATTTGTATTAATAATAAAAAAGTGTATGTGAATAACCTAATGAGCGTCGCACCGCATTAAAAGAACGTTAACAAATAATTTTTCATTTTAAAATTGGAAAAACTCAAAAGAGAAATCAGTAAAATACTAAACAAAAAAGTTCACCTACAATGCAAAATATTATTAAACGTTATATGCGTTTAAATGGAATTCAAAATAAAGGAGTTCAAAAGTCGTTTATCAGAATCTCACGAAATAATCCGTTTTTGAGTGCAAAAATTAACGAAAGGTTGAAAAACATTTAAAGAAAAAGTACAACCGAGAAGCTGTTCGAAAGATATTAAGAAATAATGATTTACATGGTAAACGACAAGAAATAAGCCCCTTAGTATGTGGAGGAAAAATATAAATGATAGAATCGCCTTCGCTCGTGAAAATCAAAATAGTTCCAAAACTTTTGGAAAACAGTACTTTTTGCTGATGAGAGTAATTCCAATATTATTGCATTCCATAAACAAGGTAGTAATAGTTTGGAGAATACCCAAAGAACAGCCTTTTTTTAAAATATAAAAACTTTGACTACAAAATGCCACTTAAATTTGAAACAATTTTGCACAAAATATCATTTGTTTGTCATAACTATAGGGCTCGCCACATAGCCTGTGCTGTGCTATGCTATGCTCTGTGTTATGTCAACACAAACGTTGAACAATGGCATGGTCCATTTTGCGCATGACCATGCCATTGTTCAACGTTTGTGTTGACATAACACAGAGCATAGCATAGCACAGCACAGGCTATGTGGCGAGCCCTTATAAAAATCTTTCAAAATTCGCCCGCACGTGTTCGGTAAAACAGAATTTAAAGAAATACCCAAATGTTGGGAGTATAACAATTTCAGGTAATCTGCTCACGCCGCGCCGGGAACATTGGAACGAATTTAAACACTTAAATTGTTTGCTAATTTTTTTTTTTAATTTTATGGTAGAATAAACCAAAACATTGGATACACTAACTTTAAGGCCCTTTCAAGTTGCAAATATAAAATAAGCTATTACAAAAAAACATTCAAAAAATTTATATCATTTGCGTATTTGTTTCTAAATAGTTGCAACTGTGAAAATTTCATTTTTGTAATGGCAAGAAAAAATCGAATTAGTTTAGAAACAGTTATTGCTGTTTACAATGAGAAAATTTTTTTTAGTGATATTGCAAAAAAACTGAACTTATCGCTCACTAGCAAGCAAAAAAGACGACTGGCAGCATCCGAAATAAGGTCATAGGAAAATTATTTTAGAGAAAACCCAGTGTTAGTTGCACAGTTAAAAGAAGGTTGGGGGATGCTGGACTTTCTGGGTACATAGCAGTTCGAAAATCGCTTTTCATGGATTTATGAAAAACGATCCTTTGGGCTAATTTGGATGAAAATATGGACAAATTGATGTATTTGAACATACTTCATGAAAATTTATTAGTTAGTGCCGAAAACGTCGAGAAAAAAATTGTTTTAGTTATTACCAAGACAATGATTGTTTTCTGCATCATTTAAGCTGTGATGTGATTTTTGCTACGAATTTTTGATTTAATTTTTTTTAATTGTACTTTTAAATAATATAGTGACGGAACTCAGAATTTACAATTTTCGACTTAAGACAATATTTTACTAGGGGTGCAAAATTAAGTACCGTTTTAAAAAGGATAATAATTATTATATACAGAGATATCTATTTCATTATTTTAATCGGTAAAGCAGAAAAGCAGTGAATATTAACAACAAATAAAAATTAAAAAGTACACAATTGGTATACTACTTTTAAGTTATGCCAAATAAATGGACCTTTATTTTTTGTTTGGCCCTAAAGTTGCCCGTTTACATTGTACTGCCCCTCAAAATTAGTCAAATTTGGCTTTTAGAGCTTCGATAAATTGTTTCTACTGGCCGATTTTTTTTATGAAATGAAGATATTGAGTAGGGCTTTTTCAAAGAGTTTTTGTATATAAATAATTAAGGTCACAAAATGGGGACCCTGATCAAATTTTGACTTTGAGTGCCCCTGCCTCAAAACCGAGGTAATTTAAAATTCTCAAAAAAATATATTATCTTTATTATACTTTTGGCTATTTGCATACCAAATTTTAGGGTGGGCACGCTTTTGGTTTAGGAGTGACATCGACATGAATAATTGTGGTCATAAATCGAAACACTTTACCCGGACTTTACCACAAGTACCAAAAGCGTACCCAGTCTAAAATTTGGTATATAAGTTGCCAAATGTGTAATAAAGATAATTTTTTTTTGGAGAATTTTAAATAGCCCCATTTTTGTGGAAAGTCAAAATTTGATCAGGGCCTCCATTTTGTGACCTTAATTATTAATATGTAAAAAGTCACTGTAAAGGGCTATTCAATATCTTCACTTTATAAAAAAATAGGGTCTTTCAGTGGTACGGTTCGGGTATAAAAATAAATGATCAAAGCTCTACAAAGTCAAATTTGAATTATTTTGGAGGGCTGTAAATGTAAATGGGCCACTTTAGCCCATTATAACTTGCAAACGGAAAGAGCTAGAAAAAAATAATCGCACCACAATTTGTTGCTATTTGAAACCTTAATATTAAGCTAGCATCCTCACTTTCAAATGGCCGTAACTCGAAAACGGTAAGAGCAACAAATTCGCGCTTGCGGCAACAAAGTAGGAACAAACTCTCCATATATTTTTTAATTTGTTTAAGTGGGGTTCCAGTTTATGTATTTATTAAAGTGTTTCGATTTATGGCCACGATTATTCATTTCGATGTCACTCCTAAGTCCTTAACCAAAAGTGTGCCCACTCTAAAATTTGGTATGCTACTATCCAAAAGTATAATAAAGATATATTTTTTTAGAATTTTAAATTACCTCGTTTTTGAGGTAAGGGCACTCAAAGCCAAACTTTGATCAGGGCCCCCATTTGGTGACCTTAATTATTTATGTACAAAAACTCACTGAAAAGGGGCCGCTCATAAATTATGTCACGCACAATGGAAGAGCAGGGGGGGGGGGGGACCGACGAGATTATTTGTGACTATGGGGATATAGTATATAGTCGGTATATATTAGTGTAAGAAAATTGCGAAAAAAAATCTAAAATCGGTTTTCTGCAATTTTTCGACGGATTTCGTTCGTACTTTAACATACTAAAATACGTTCTCTCGGAACCCTGAGCTTCTTACCAAATTCTTCGTCTGAAGTTGAAATTTTTTATGAAGGAGTGAAAATTATGTTTTTCGGCAAAATATTTTTAAACAAATTTCTATTTCAGCTATATTGTTATCATATAACTCATTAAAAAAATTAAAAACACTTAAAATATTTTAACAACATCCTCGAAATCATGAAAAGAAGAATTTCCTAAAAATTGTCACGGGGTTCTGATTTTTGGATATGTTTTAAGGTTTGGGGTCCTAATAAAAACTCTGAGTTGGCGACCTCGCCGACTGCCCGGAAGTGCCACCATTTAAAAAAAATGGCGAAAACAAAATGTTTCTTCGCAATATTTCCTTACCAGTTGACTTTAGGACGAAAATGACTTCTGTAAATCTTATAGAGAATAAAATTTACTACAACTTTTATCTACGATATTTTTCTCTAAGTCGAATAGTTGCTGAACGCCAGCACTGTTAAATTTTTGAATTTGTTACATTTCCTGTAACATTTGTTGTTACATTTGAGAAAATTTCAAAAACGCTCGATTTTGACCTGACTTATTTTATAATAGAGTATATATTAATAGACTTGATCATATAATAGACTTTTTCAGAGAGAGTAAGCAAAAATTATAAAAAAACTCAGAGCAAATTCGAGCGTTTTTTAAATTTTCTTAGGAAACTCTTCTTTTCATGATTTCGAGGATGTTGTTAAAATATTTTAAGTGTTTTTAATTTTTTTTATGAGTTATAATATGATAACAATATAGCTGAAATAGTAATTTGTTTAAAAATATTTTGCTGAAAAACATAATTTTCACTCCTTCATATAAAATTTCAACTTCAGACGAAGAATTCGGTATAAGCTCAGGATTCCGAGAGGACGTTTTTTAGTATATGTTAAAAGTACGAACAACCTAACGAAATCCGTCGAAAAATTGCAGACAACCGATTTTGGATTTTTTTGATCAAAATATGCCCAATTTTCTTACACCAATAGGGAATCCGACGTTGATTATAAAAGTTTTATTATTTTGTTAATTTTTATACGTGAGGGGTTATGTGAATGTGACGATAGGGGGGGGGGGGGGTAAAAATGTCTTAAAATTCCGTGACGTAATTTATGAACGAACCCAAAGATTTAATATCTTAATTTTATAAGCAAAATCGTGTTTCTAACGGGTACGGTTTGGTCGAATAAGAACGAACTCGGATGAAAGCAGAATCGAATATGGAAAACAGCGCAGAGAGACGAAAAGAATTTGTAGGGCAAAGAAACGCAAATACCAAGAGAATAAGATTGCAACACTGGAAAATAAACTCAAAAACAAGGAGATACGGAATTTTTACCAAGGAGTGAAAATGATAAAGACAGGTTACCAGAAAAATGCGACATGTTTTACAAACAAAAAAGGTGAATTAATATGCGGAGAAGAGGAAATCATGGAAAGATGGAGAGAGTTCTTTGGAGAATTACTGAATAAAGGTTATGAGACGGACGCGGAAGGAGAGGAAGTAGATGAAAATGAAATGGAACAAGTGTCACCTTATTCCGCGCATCGGGCGCACCCTTAGATTTTGCGTTTATGATCTATTAAACTTATATTTTAAATTTCGAATCGATCCGTTGAAAATTACTCTTTGAGAAAACATTTTTAGGTCGGGTTGTAATAATAAAAGATTGAAACATTCGCTCAACTAATAAATTTACGTTTTGCAAATGCACAATAATCTTAAGAATTGTATAGTTAGGAAAGTATCATCAAATATTTTAATACACGTACAATAAACCATACGGTAGATGAGGAAGTGTTAATAATGTTGACGTAGCATTAATCCATAATTCACCTCATCGGCAATAAATTCTCTATTCTATAACGTTGCAAACTAAACGTCAATATAGGCAAATGCATTACTATAAATTTTAGGTAGGATCGAGAGACACTTTTATACGATCCATAATCACGAGCCAGTTGTCAATACAAGGACACACACGTGCATGTTTGAAACTCGTGAGAATCAATGCCTTTTGTCTTGCTATCTCGACCATGTGCAGATAAGCGGCCAAATGTGCTCGGGTTTAACATGGCAAGGATAGCGATTTCGAAATTACAGACTTCGATAAAAACAAGTAAAAAGTGCAAAAGTTAGACCTTTCTCGTCCAACCAGACGAGCAAAAAATTGTTTTGCTCGCACGTGTCGTACCAAACTTCTCGATACACTTTACATGGAGAAAGAAGAAAGTGTGCCCTCACACTCTAGGCATTTATCCAATTAAATCACGTCTCCCTTCTTTCTAAATTTATAGGACCCAATTACAAGGATCCAAATCAATCAGTAAGTGGGAAAAATCCCAGATCAGAGTAGGGAGAATGCATAAATTGAGCTGCAAATTGCATATTCGAGGAGATTCACTTGGAATCTGATACTACCTTTTTCGTATCTTAGCGCTTCCAAAAGCGGAATTAACTATCGAGGTCTCACATTTATTAGAGGTCTTTAAATAAATACAAGTCATTGGTGCTAAAAATTAGTGTGTGTCAACTGCAGGTACTATCGAACAATTAATACCGTCAATTGTTGTTGAACAATTAATATCGTCAATTGTTAATAAACAATTAATATTTTATCGGGCCAGAATATCGTCAATTGTTAATAAACAATTAATATTTTATCGAACATTAATACCGTCAATTGTTGTTAAACGATTAATATCGTCAATTGTTAATAAACAATTAATATTTTATCGAACATTAATACCGTCAATTGTTGTTAAACGATTAATATCGTCAATTGTTAATAAACAATTAATATTTTATCGAACCAGAATATCGTCAATTGTGGTTAAACAATTAATATTTTATCGAACCAGAATATCGTCAATTGTTTTTAAACAATTAATATTTTATCGAACCAGTATATCGTCAATTGTTGCCAATATTTAATAAGTGATCGAACAATTAACATCGTCTATGGTTACTAAACATTGAATCAATTATCGGACTTTTTATACCATCTGCTTATCACGTTAATCACGTCGAGTTATTGCTTGCCGCTCATAAGGCAAGTACGTAACATTGCTTTTATCGAATGGTACAAAACAGGTGTTGCACTTCCAACCCATGTGTGCATTCCAATCGTTTTTTTTATCGGACACCACATTAACATTTCTTACTTAGACAGTGCCGGCTTGAATTATTTGTCACTTCGCGAATAACTAACTTAGTGAATTATTTCGTACGGAGACCCCTATTTTATCGCGAAATACAGTGCGTGAACCACCCTGTTATTTCACCACCTTCCGATTTGAAGAGTTTTTGGGAAGCTGGTTATTACGCTGCCCTTCTGATATGGTTTGAGACATCACATTCAGCTCCATTCTACGTTCTGAAGACGAAGTCTCACTCCTGAAGGACCCGTCATCGACTTTACCTAGAGGTCGAACATCAACCATCCAGATTAAGTAAGAAACCTTTTTATATTTTTAAGATTGTGATGTTAATTGGTTATATTGACCATTAGTTGTGTTTATGAACGTTCAGTTCAACCCTGGAAGACGATATCGCAACCATTTTGTATACCTTTTATTTAACTTAATATTATTATCTATTATTAACGTAACTTTTAACACGCCATTCGAGCGTTCAGAGTGTAACCGAACAATTTAACGTAACGTTTCAAGTTTAGTATTGTAGCTAAAGTTTGTTTGTCCCGTTGTCGGGAATTTTGATGATCAATTGCATTGATTAAGTTCCATGATCAATTTTATGAATCATAGTTTTGAATATTATCAAGTTGCGCTTAAGTAACTATTTATTTTGGTGGAGTGCTGTATTCAATACGCCCCCCTTTCATGCAAATTAACCTTTTGTATTTTTGTAAGAGTAATTGTTTTACGAGTATTAGTTTCGCAACGGAAACCACACGGAAAGGTTCCGTCAACTGTACATATTTATTTTTATACAAGACATGTAAATTTGATAGTATCTTGTGTACACCTTGTCAACTCCCCCCTGATATTATTTTATTTAATACATTTTTATTATTTCCCAACTTTGTGTGTTATTACTATTGTTGTGTTAATGTTTATTTAGCTATTTTCACCAACGGAAAGTTCGCCTCCTGTAAAGGTAAGGTCATTGAGCAAGGTTTTTCCGGAGTGAGAATTCGCTGTAAGATCATCAAGTTGTCGCGTACCAGCTTGGAAGGTGTGATAACCAGTCCCCTTCAAAGAGATTCATTTCTTCGTATGCGTGGCGCCCATTTAAACTCCCGCGTGTATATTAACCCCACCGATTTTGACTTAACTCCCCCCCCGTGTAAATTATTCACACCGATTTTGACAATTTTTAGAATCGCGATCGAGGATTGCCCGGTCGTCGATAGGAAACCCACGCTTTGCGACGTGCCGTCACACGACCCTTTCATTCCTTCTACCAACCCACCCCTTCGCGACTTTGAGCTAGCCAACCTTTTATTACCTGTTGGAAAGGTGTCGTGGATGCAGAACGTGGTGTAACAGGATAATAATTTGGCGCGGCCAACGTGGTGCTATCGATAAAGCCCTTTTGGCATGTTATGGTATCGAATTTTTTCTGTTTGTAAATCAAGTAAATTCCAAATTAATTTTTGTAGGTTAAAATATAACTTGACACCCAACTTAGTAGCTATCGATAAAGCCCTTTTGGCATGTTATGGTATCGAATTTTTTCTGTTTGTAAATCAAGTAAATTCCAAATTAATTTTTGTAGGTTAAAATATAACTTGACACCCAACTTAGTAGCTATCGATAAAGCCCTTTTGGCACATTACGTCAAATTTTGTAAATCACGAAGTTTTGAATTAAGATTTCAATTTTAAAAGTAGTACCGACGCGCATGAATGGACTAACGAGATTCCATAACGCCCCCCTATTTAAATTTAAAAGTGAAAATTATCGCGATTTTAAGATCAAATATTGTATTTCCGTTTACCATTAGTTGTTCAGAGAACAAAGTAGAGTCGTGTTCCGCGAATCCTTTTTTGTATTTAATTAAATTTATTCATTTCGATTAATAATGGCATTCAGGATTGTACCGGACAAGTTGCGAAAGGACGAGGTCCAATACGAATTAAAAATTAGAGGTTTACCTTTTCACGGTTCATTAAGAGAATTACGCGATGAATTAGTATCAGCCCTTATGAAAGAGGAACAGGGTGAAAAATACATTTTATTATGGTATCCGTTTTCCTTTGCGGAAGATTTAGCAGCTTTAAAAGAAGGCGTGTTAATTATTAAAAAGTTACTTGGTCGCTTAGAAGTTTCGCGTGATCAGAAACCCAATCTAGAAATGAACATAGAGACGAAACTAACGCATTATTTTAATCGATTATTTAAATCAAAACCCGTATTAATAAAAGATAAAGACTCCAAACTTAGGATTTTAGATCAATTGGAGGAATTTAGGTCAACTTATGGCTTACTATTAGCAGACTCCCGGACGGAGAGAGATTTTAGGTCCAATACCGTGGAGGAAATTACAAAAGAACCCCCTGTTGATCGCGGTACCGTCGAAGCGGCGAATTCGAATAGAAATTTCGAAATATCAACCCCGATCGTGAAGTTTCACTTACGAATTTCAGGTCAGGTCGAAAACGTCTCTATACTGACAAAAGAAAATATGTCAGTAAGAGAAATTGAAAATTTATCCCGGGACGAGTCCGAAAATTTTAGCGGACCGCGTAATGACGAGCAAAGTAATGGTGAATTCGGATGTAAGAGCCGTATTCATAATAAGACAAATAATAACACCCTTTTGTGTTGGAATTGTGGTGGCACAGGACATTTAGCGTTGCGTTGTACCGTTCCGCAGAAACGTATATATTGCTATCGTTGTGGGAGAAAAGATGAGACCACAAAAACTTGTCCCCATTGTAACCCCAGACAGAGTAGGACCAAGAAAAAAATCGTTGCAGGGCATAATGCTCCAATTAAGAGAAACTAAAGCCCCGATTTTAATATTAAGATTTTTGTGTGTGTTTGTTTTTCGTGTGAATGTATGAATGAATTTTTTTAGTGCGTGTGTGTCGTTGCGAATGTATTTAGTCCTTAGTCATTATTGTTAAATTTTTTTTTCTCGTTGTATTGTAAAATGTCATCATAACATTTTACCTTGCTTTTTGTACTTTTAAGGAAATGTCGCCATAACATTTCGCTTTGTTTTTATTGCGTGTTTATTAGGTTGAATCGAGGAGGTCAGGTCTGGTGCGGACCACCGCTGACTGTAGACCGAAACAACTTACATTTTGTTATCGGTTCATAATGCCGTTTTGGCGTGTACAACCCTTATTGTCCCGTGCATGACGTAAAACTGCGAACACCCTTACCGCCCTAACGTGGCGATGATATCGCAACCCTTAAATTTTGTTGAAAACTCTTACTTGTCACTCAACTTAGTTTAAAGTTTTTTCGTTTCACCATTTTTTTTTTGTGTGAACCCTTACCGTCTATATCGGACGTTGAAAGTCTACCCTGTATTTCGCAACCCTTTCTGTAGAACGAAAACCACCCTAACGCACAATCCCTTAGCAATGCAACCCTCCCTCACATCGGAAATTTTAGTAACAAATTTTTATTAGCCTTCAGCATTTAACGATAAAAGATTTTGATCTGCGTCTTCTACGCACCTTTACGCATTATCACTGCATACCGTTTATAGCGAACCTTGTTTTTTCCATCTTTAGCAAATAGCGATAGAAAGTTTTTTTTGTTGTGCCTAGCACACATGTTCACATCTAGATCAAGTATATTTAAGTACGCATGTTATTTACGCACTCGTTTCCATACGTATTTTATGCTAGTAACACCGTACACTCATTACGCATTTTTTTTGTTTGCATGTGTCTCGAACAAGACACAAAGCGTTTCGTACGCATTCTTACGCTTGACTACGGGTCACGCACTCACGCATTTACGCACTTCATTAGGTTACGCATTTATTTTTTTTAAATATTTTGAATTTTGTATGGACATTTAACGTAAAGTTTTTCTAAAATTTTTTTTGAATTTAGTTTCAAGGTTCAATCTTCGAAGTTAGTTTTGTGGGTGTAGTTTTGAAATTTTACGCACACATTTAGTGGAATAGTAAAAGTTTTTTTTGAATTTCATTTGCAGACGTATTTCCGAATTTTGAGTTTGATCTAGAGCAGTTTAAATTATTGTTAACTTCAAGTTTTTTAAAGTAAACATTTTGAATTTCATGTTACCATTTGAATTAAAGTTTTTTGAATTTAACGTCAAGTTTTTTTTAATTAAAGTAAACATTTTTAAATTTAATAGTGATACTTAAATTAAATTTTTTTTTTAGTTTGACGTCAAGTTTTTTCGTGAATTAAGATAAACATTTTGAATTTAATATCGGCCTTTGGAGCCAAGTTTTTTCAGTTTAACGAAAAGTTTTTTCGAATTGAGGGGAATTTTTTTTTGAAATTAATGGAATGTTGTTTTGAATTTAATCAAAAGTTTTTCAAACTTGACTAATAGTTTTTCAAATTAGATTGAAAGTTTTCAAATTCAGTTGAAAGTTTTTTTGAATTTAAGTTAAAGTTTTTTAAAGTTTTTTGAAGTTTAACGCATAGTTTTTGAATCCCAGTCCATTGAGACATTTTTCTTTAAGTTAGTGGTAGGGTAACATCTAGTTATCATTTCGGGTTGAGGTCAATGTGTCACTGTCGCTTCATACACACTGATCCTGTCTTATTGTCAATCGCACGACGTTAACTTGCCCCCACCATCCCTCACCGTTCTTTCCTGGTATCGAGTACCGTTTAAAATAGATTTTTTTTAGTTTTTTCGTTTTCGTTTTTGAAATTAAAATTAAGATCAGGGCTGAGAATGCAATTGCATTAGACATTGCCTCACGCCGTGTTGTATTGTTTGGACTTGTGTCCAATTTCGGACAAATCATTTGTCGCAACACACCCTTTAGGGGAAGTTTTTAACACACCCTGGAAGGAAAATTTTACCGAATTTTATTTTTTGTAGTAAGGTTGTCATAGTTAATAGTTGTTTAGAGTGACCCACTTCTCATCGAGCTATCGAATTATCATGCTGGACATGGTTCCACTGCTAGATAAACATTTTTTTTGGACGTCGATCCACATATGGACGACGATCCAAACCCCAGGGTTATAAAGTAATTTCGTGGGCTTAGTCCATTCCCCGGTGAATTATCGTCCCATTTTTTTTGGCGGATGAAAATCTGCCCCAAAGGAACCTTCTTAGTAAGGGAATTTCGTACAGAAGTAAGGGGTTATAACTCGAAGCAACACTCTGGGAAATTTACCTTTTGTTAGGGAATAATAGATTGACTACAACTATGCTACACGGTCATAACACCTGCCGGTCTAAGGAAGAACAAACCCATTAGGGGTGAACTTGTAAATTTGATCCGTTCATCCCAGAGGCATATATTTTGACGCCTCCCAACTTTTACCACGTTTTCGGGTCCAACCCAAGCTAGAGTTCAGCGTTTCTGTTTGTGATTGTGGGTCTCACGGCAAGCGAACGATCCCGTGACTTCGCGAACCGCCCTCTCTTGCAACGGTCACAACGGCTTAAGATTGTTTAAGACTTGGGACGTGGAATTTTTTTTTCTGTGTAACTTTTTTTCTCTCGCGCTTTTAGTATGTAAGGATTAGTTTAGATTTCGGTTTAGGTAGTATTAAGTTCAGCCTAGGTTTCGGTTTAGTTAATTTTAGGTATCGGTTTAGTTAGCGTTAAGTTTGGGTACTTTTAAGATAGCTTTAAGTCATTGAGGTTAAGGGAGATATTTGTTATGTCCCTATCGTACGACAGAAAACTACGTGCCCCCAAAGTATAAACGGGTCATTTTTCTTTTGCTTCATTGTTTATCTCGCGTGTCATTTTTGTAATCCCGAGTTTTTTTTTGTTTTGAATTTTTAGTCATGTCATTTTGTAATCTCGAATTTTTTTTGAATTTTCAGTCAACCATTTCAGAAATTATTGTTTATGGATTTAGAGGGTACGCTTAGCGAGCCATTGGCCTAATCACCCAATCAATCGCTCAGTTGAATCAAGTAGAGACTAGGATTACATTGAATTGATTACCCAATGTTATCATTAGTCATGCGTTAATTTCATAGTTACGTTTTGGCCTTTTGGAGAAAAATTGTTTCTCCCATTCGTCAGTTTTATACAGTAGAGTCACTTCATATATTTTTGAGCAAACATTTAGGTGCAACCCGGACGGTTGTCACCATTTCGAATTTCAGTCGGTTTTCGTATATCTTTTTTTTTGTTGTTAAATTTTTTTTTCGTGTATAACGATCACTTTAGTCCCGTTTAAATTAATCAACCCCCCCCGCCTACCGAATTAGATAGGACCGGCTTTGTAAATTTGATCCAGCCGTCGTTCAACTTCTAAACCCCCCCCTTATGTTACATGTTATGATCTTTTGTGGCCTTGTACCCTAGTGGATACGTTCCACTGGTACAACGTCCCCGTCTTGCACTAACACTACCTGTGTAAGACAACATTTAGAGTGAAGTTTTCTCCGGTGCCGATCACCGCAGGACTTCTCAATAAATGACGATGTTTTTTTTGCACATCAAAACTCACCACTAGCGTTGGTAGAGTCAACCTTAGTTGTGCTAGCTTCATTTTTTTTTGTGAGGCGATAGATTGTGTAGGTCCACGGTTAGGCCCCACGATTTTTTTTGTATTCAATGAAAGCTCCCGTTTACGTCAGTGTGGTTCAAGGACGTTCCCTTCGACTACACTGATGGAAGCAAACCATCCCGACCCGTACCGTCAACTATGCCCCACGAATATTTTTTTATTCAGTGGAAACCCGATTCATGGCTAGGCCCCATGTTTCTTTTCTTTTTTTGTATACATCAATGTCCAACACGGACGGATCGAGGACAAGTTCCCTCGACTGCCCTTGTAGTTTATTACCCCATCCCGATCTGGATTGTCGATTATGCCCCACATTTTTTTTTCGTGTACATCCGTGATCAAGCCGGACGGATCGAGGATTTGTTCCCTCGACTGTCCCTCATAGGTTGTCACCCCATCTCAAATTTTTTTCTCGCCCCCCCATCATTACCTCTTCTCTCTCTTCCGATCATCTCGTCCGGATCGAAGTCATGAGGAAGGTTAGTGATCTCTCAAACGGCTTTGTAAATTTGATCAAGCTAAGCGCAAGTTTTTTTTCTCTGTTTCACCAACGATAACTGATAAAACAGACAGTCCCCATCTACTGAAGTGCATCAAACGGCTTTTGTAAATATGATCCAGCCAAGCACACGTCTTTTTTTTACTCTGCTTTTTCAACGTATTGAAAAAGGCAGACAGTCCCCATCGACTGAACCATTTTAGAGAAGGCTTTGTAAATATGAGTACGCCAAGGAAGTGTTACCTTAGCTCAGGTCTACCTTGATCTAGAGTCCGGTGTCTTCACAGACATTTGTGGGTCCCACGGCCAGCGAATGATCGCGTGATTTCGCGAACCGCCCTCTCATGTAGGAGTCACTACGACTCACGGGTTGATTAAGCCTAGGGTTAGGTGAACCTTCTCTCTCTTTCCCGGCATATACGTATAGTCTAGTCACTAGCTGAGTAGTTGTTTCAACACTACAAGTGTTGATGGTTTATCGCAGGACAGTTTTTGTTTCGGTTGAGGTTGCGCGCGTCCCAGTTGAAGAGTAGTTAGGGATAACAACTCTTGACGTAAGGGGAGTGTCACCTTATTCCGCGCATCGGGCGCACCCTTAGATTTTGCGTTTATGATCTATTAAACTTATATTTTAAATTTCGAATCGATCCGTTGAAAATTACTCTTTGAGAAAACATTTTTAGGTCGGGTTGTAATAATAAAAGATTGAAACATTCGCTCAACTAATAAATTTACGTTTTGCAAATGCACAATAATCTTAAGAATTGTATAGTTAGGAAAGTATCATCAAATATTTTAATACACGTACAATAAACCATACGGTAGATGAGGAAGTGTTAATAATGTTGACGTAGCATTAATCCATAATTCACCTCATCGGCAATAAATTCTCTATTCTATAACGTTGCAAACTAAACGTCAATATAGGCAAATGCATTACTATAAATTTTAGGTAGGATCGAGAGACACTTTTATACGATCCATAATCACGAGCCAGTTGTCAATACAAGGACACACACGTGCATGTTTGAAACTCGTGAGAATCAATGCCTTTTGTCTTGCTATCTCGACCATGTGCAGATAAGCGGCCAAATGTGCTCGGGTTTAACATGGCAAGGATAGCGATTTCGAAATTACAGACTTCGATAAAAACAAGTAAAAAGTGCAAAAGTTAGACCTTTCTCGTCCAACCAGACGAGCAAAAAATTGTTTTGCTCGCACGTGTCGTACCAAACTTCTCGATACACTTTACATGGAGAAAGAAGAAAGTGTGCCCTCACACTCTAGGCATTTATCCAATTAAATCACGTCTCCCTTCTTTCTAAATTTATAGGACCCAATTACAAGGATCCAAATCAATCAGTAAGTGGGAAAAATCCCAGATCAGAGTAGGGAGAATGCATAAATTGAGCTGCAAATTGCATATTCGAGGAGATTCACTTGGAATCTGATACTACCTTTTTCGTATCTTAGCGCTTCCAAAAGCGGAATTAACTATCGAGGTCTCACATTTATTAGAGGTCTTTAAATAAATACAAGTCATTGGTGCTAAAAATTAGTGTGTGTCAACTGCAGGTACTATCGAACAATTAATACCGTCAATTGTTGTTGAACAATTAATATCGTCAATTGTTAATAAACAATTAATATTTTATCGGGCCAGAATATCGTCAATTGTTAATAAACAATTAATATTTTATCGAACATTAATACCGTCAATTGTTGTTAAACGATTAATATCGTCAATTGTTAATAAACAATTAATATTTTATCGAACATTAATACCGTCAATTGTTGTTAAACGATTAATATCGTCAATTGTTAATAAACAATTAATATTTTATCGAACCAGAATATCGTCAATTGTGGTTAAACAATTAATATTTTATCGAACCAGAATATCGTCAATTGTTTTTAAACAATTAATATTTTATCGAACCAGTATATCGTCAATTGTTGCCAATATTTAATAAGTGATCGAACAATTAACATCGTCTATGGTTACTAAACATTGAATCAATTATCGGACTTTTTATACCATCTGCTTATCACGTTAATCACGTCGAGTTATTGCTTGCCGCTCATAAGGCAAGTACGTAACATTGCTTTTATCGAATGGTACAAAACAGGTGTTGCACTTCCAACCCATGTGTGCATTCCAATCGTTTTTTTTATCGGACACCACATTAACATTTCTTACTTAGACAGTGCCGGCTTGAATTATTTGTCACTTCGCGAATAACTAACTTAGTGAATTATTTCGTACGGAGACCCCTATTTTATCGCGAAATACAGTGCGTGAACCACCCTGTTATTTCACCACCTTCCGATTTGAAGAGTTTTTGGGAAGCTGGTTATTACGCTGCCCTTCTGATATGGTTTGAGACATCACATTCAGCTCCATTCTACGTTCTGAAGACGAAGTCTCACTCCTGAAGGACCCGTCATCGACTTTACCTAGAGGTCGAACATCAACCATCCAGATTAAGTAAGAAACCTTTTTATATTTTTAAGATTGTGATGTTAATTGGTTATATTGACCATTAGTTGTGTTTATGAACGTTCAGTTCAACCCTGGAAGACGATATCGCAACCATTTTGTATACCTTTTATTTAACTTAATATTATTATCTATTATTAACGTAACTTTTAACACGCCATTCGAGCGTTCAGAGTGTAACCGAACAATTTAACGTAACGTTTCAAGTTTAGTATTGTAGCTAAAGTTTGTTTGTCCCGTTGTCGGGAATTTTGATGATCAATTGCATTGATTAAGTTCCATGATCAATTTTATGAATCATAGTTTTGAATATTATCAAGTTGCGCTTAAGTAACTATTTATTTTGGTGGAGTGCTGTATTCAATACGCCCCCCTTTCATGCAAATTAACCTTTTGTATTTTTGTAAGAGTAATTGTTTTACGAGTATTAGTTTCGCAACGGAAACCACACGGAAAGGTTCCGTCAACTGTACATATTTATTTTTATACAAGACATGTAAATTTGATAGTATCTTGTGTACACCTTGTCAACTCCCCCCTGATATTATTTTATTTAATACATTTTTATTATTTCCCAACTTTGTGTGTTATTACTATTGTTGTGTTAATGTTTATTTAGCTATTTTCACCAACGGAAAGTTCGCCTCCTGTAAAGGTAAGGTCATTGAGCAAGGTTTTTCCGGAGTGAGAATTCGCTGTAAGATCATCAAGTTGTCGCGTACCAGCTTGGAAGGTGTGATAACCAGTCCCCTTCAAAGAGATTCATTTCTTCGTATGCGTGGCGCCCATTTAAACTCCCGCGTGTATATTAACCCCACCGATTTTGACTTAACTCCCCCCCCGTGTAAATTATTCACACCGATTTTGACAATTTTTAGAATCGCGATCGAGGATTGCCCGGTCGTCGATAGGAAACCCACGCTTTGCGACGTGCCGTCACACGACCCTTTCATTCCTTCTACCAACCCACCCCTTCGCGACTTTGAGCTAGCCAACCTTTTATTACCTGTTGGAAAGGTGTCGTGGATGCAGAACGTGGTGTAACACAAGCGCAAGAAATGGACCCACCAACTGCTACGGATATAAAGAGGATTATAACACGGCTGAAGAATAACAAAAGCCCTGGCGAAAACGGAATCAGAGCAGAAATGATTAAAAATGGTGGAGAGATTCTACAGATAAACATAACCAATCTGATAAAAAAAAAGTGTGGGACGAAGAGAATATGCCAGAAAGTTGGTCCAGCGCAGTACTCTGCCTGATATACAAGAAGGGGGATAAAACGAGATGCGAAAACTATAGGGGAATTGCCTTGCAGGATACTGTATATAAGATTCTGGCAACAGTAATAAAAGAAAAACTAAGCAATTATGCCGAGAAAATTATTGGTGATTACCAGTGTGGTTTCAGAGAAAATCGATCTGTTACAGACCAAATATTCACGTTAAAGCAGATACAGTTGAATTGTTACGAGCATAAAGTCGAACTGCATACGATCTTTATATATTTCAAACAGGCGTATGACTCCGTTAATAGAAACCAGTTGTATAGCGCAATGAAAACTCTGGGAATACCAACAAAAATAATAAAATTAGTAAAGATGACTCTAAACAAGACACAAAATTGCGTGAAGGTGTCCAACAACAAATCAGGAAAGTTTGAAGTAAAAAATGGATTACGACAAGGAGACCCTCTGTCTGCAGTATTGTTTAATCTATGTTTGGAGAAAATAATACGAGAAAGTGGAATAAATACAAGCGGGTCCATATATAATACCAGTCACCAGTGCTTAGCATACGCAGATGATCTAACCGTCGTTGCTAAAATTCGAAGAGAACTAACAAAAGTTATAAAAAATCTTGCTACTGAGGCACAAAAAATGGGACTACAGATCAACGAGCAGAAGACAAAATATATGGTTATGGGGGCAAATACAAAAGAGACTGAAAATGGAAGAAGTATTCGAGTTAGATTGGACAATTTGCAAGAGCACAGTTTCGAAAGAGTGGAAAGTTTTGTTTACTTGGGAACAGTAATAACTGATAACCTTAACAATAGCAAGGAAATCGAAGCAAGAATTGCTAGAGGAAACAAAAGTGCGGGAAGCCTTAGAAATGTAATAAATAGTAAAGAGTTGTCGCGAAAAACAAAAATCCGTATCTATAAATCAGTAATAAGACCGGCAGTTCTATACGGAAGCGAAACTTGGACTTTAAACAGAGCGAATAGTGAAAGAGTGGAACGATGGGAAAGGAGAATATTACGAAAAATTTTCGGAGGACAACAAATTAACGGCTTTTGGCGAAGAAGAAAAAACGAAGAGATAATGTCTTTATATGGTGAAACGGAAATAACAAAAGTCATTAAAGCACAGCGAGTTAGGTGGCTGGGACACGTGGAAAGATTACCAAGAGAGAGGATGACACGAAAAGTATTACAACAAGGTATGATAGGTACCAGGAGGAGAGGACGCCCAAGAAGAAGATGGTTGGAAGCAGTGGAGGAAGACCTAACCGAGATGGGAGTTAAGAGCTGGACGGTGTTGGCGGGGGATAGAAAAAAATGGAGAGAGATCGTTCAAGCCATGGGCCTACTAGGCCTGTAGAGCTATTGTTTTATTTATTATTATTACGGTTTGGTCGAAGTTCTGCAAGCCAAATTTGACTTATTTTAAAGGGGTTGTACAATGTAAACGGTCACGGTCAACTTTAGGGTCAAACAAAAAAGTACGGGTCCGTTTATTTGGAATAACGTAGAAGTATACCAAATTTGATCAAAATCAAAAAGGGATATGAAAGTACTACTTGCAAAAAATAAATTGATTTCATAATGGTATAGAAGTACTATTAAAAAATTATGAATAAAAATAATACCGAATAAGTTCTCAAATCGAATCAACTTGCCTCAACACGATTTTTTTAATAATCTGGTCAACTGCCGATGATCTCCAAAATTTAGTCAAAGTGAAATAAATACGAACAGACACAGTGAGCCATGCATAATGAAAAGCTGTAATCGTTCAATCAATGCGATTATAGAAAATAAATGGAATTAAAAAATACCTCAGTGGATTTCTAAAAATTTTAAAAATAAAAAGGCCATAACTCCATTTAACGTTTTTTAACTTACTGAAATTACAATGACAAATATACATCTCATCAACAACACACGGTGTCACATGGGACACTTTATGTCACTAGGGGTCTAAAATAATTGGATTGTCAACTTGCCCTTGCAGCCAACTACCCTCCTACTTCTTTCATCGTTTGAACTACAGAAACTGCACTATTCTAAGTGATTTATATTAATTTATTATTGGTAAATTGGTAATTTTCATCCCCCGGAAATTTTACTGCATAATTTTATTAACAATACAGAGAAGCATTGATTATAAAATTTGAACAAAAAATGTATAATCATTGGTATTGGAAGGAAATATTACCTACATTTTACGAAAGTAATTACTTCAACTTTTATTTTTTATTGGATTTTAAATTTCAGTGTTGCAAAATAAAACTTTTAGTCTTTGGAAAGCAATTTGATTCCACTTGTGTTACCCTTCAGTTTCGAAACTAAAACTAATCCAATTTCATTTAATCTTAATATTAAGGTTGCTACTGGCTACCTTTTTCAAATGTAGTGTAAAAATAAATCAAGTCTGAGTATTTCATTCGTAATAAATAATTAGATCTTTTGCATTTCATTTTGATATCTGGGGCGAAATTAATTTTTTAGTATATTAATGGAGTATTTTAAAGTATTGCTGTTTCTTACAATCCGAAGCTTTGGAAAGACTGATTCATATTATTAGAATTTTATTAGCTTATTGGTAGACCAATAAGGTTTCCTTTGAAAAGTACTACTGTAATAAATTAAAGAAGATACATTTTTCTACTTTACATAATGAAAAGTTTATGTAACGAATATTGCAGTTTTTTTTTTAAAAATATTATATTTATGGTAAAATATTCAAGGATCGAAAAGTAATTGAATTTTTTTCTTACGACAGACTTTTAAGAGTTAACGACTCGAAGATGGAAAATAAAAATACCTAGGCTTAGGAAAAGGATTTATTTGATTTACGAATAAGTAAAAGTAGATGAGGTTTAAATGTGGAAGTCTAATTTTTGTATTTTAGTTTTTTGCAATTTGTTGATAAAATGGCAAACAACGTTTGATTTGTTGCGCATGCTTGATTAAAGCTTTATTCACGGTGTACCAGTGGCTCGCGGCAGTCTCGTGTAGTACATCATCATAAATTCAAGTAGCAACTTTTCGCGAAGATAAATAAATTTGTCAAAATGAAAGTTGATTATTTTAATGATTTGGAAGGTGGGATTAATGCCATCTTCGCTGTAAATAAAACGGATGATGTTGTTCGTGGCGTCGTAATCAAATATTTGGATTATTTTTTTCCGGTGTAAGTATATTTTTACTTAACATTTAAATTTTCAAAAAATTTTAAATTTTAACCTTTGCCTTTTCTTTTATTTCGGTTTCTTTAAATTAAAAAGTCTTTTTTATCATGCCTTAATAATTTATCATATGAACCGGAAAAATTTTTGTTTTCAAAATTTGCGAACATTTTATTTTGATTAATCTAATTTTTTAGAAAGTTTCGTGTGGGTGATTGCATAATTTATTTTTAATAATAAAATTAAATTTCTAAACCAGATAATATTTTTAAAAACGGAAAGTTGTATTTTTGGCCGTTTTATTACAATTAAAATTCTTAAGTGTTTTTTGAACTTTTGAACTGTTTTTGAATTTGAACTATTATCATTCAGATAACCGGTAAAAGCTTGATGTGCATTTATGTTGTTTTTGATATTGATTATTTCGACGATTTCCAACCAAGTCGGTTTACCTACTGAAGAAACTACACAGAGAAAAATAATGTATTAGTCAAATTTACTTCAACGTTAGAGTAAATATTTTGAAGTACATTTTTGTACATTTTGATGTAATATCATTTTGAGAAATTTTCAATATTTAAAAAACTGTAAAAAATCCATATAAACATGTACTTCCAAAATTTTCTAAAAATTAATTCAAATTGGTGAGATTGATTTGAACTTCAATTTGAAGTAAAAATTACTTCAAAACACCAAAAAAATTTCTTTGGATCAAAATTTACAGTAGTATACAAGATCATTCAATCTCGCTGCTGTGATTTAGATTCCAAGTCAAGCTGCAAGTGCGTGTCCATTTAGCCAGTCGCAATAATTCGAATTTAATCACTTCATGTGGCACTATGAACAATGAATAATTATTATTTACCCTAAGTACTTTGGTTCCATTTTTTACCTTGTTTTTGAATTAAATGGTGAAAATAAATTAGGTTATCAGTATTTTATAATTTGATTGCTTTAATAATATGATTGTATAATTGCGAGTATTGAACTCATTACGACCTATTGAAACTATTTTGTAAACATTTTATTGTTCTCCATTTGAATGTGTTATTAGTAATTTAAACAAAAGTACACTAATTTGTTGTTGATGACGAATTGTTTAAAAGATCGATGATTTCATCTTATCGCATTATTCGCCTAGTTTTTCGTAATATCAATATTTACCTGGAGCTTAATTTTATTTAATTAGAAATTGCATCAGTTGAATATTGAAACTTGTAATGGAAGATTTCTTCCAACGACCTTTTACCTCGACAAACGCGTCAATTTTTATGTTATATGTATTAAGGAAATTGTTGTTCTGTTATTGAATATTAGGAAACTTTTTTTATTGCATGCGCAATCGAATATTTATTATTTTAAATTTTTATCTAAAGATTATTATTTATTGGAAACAATGGAATAATTAGTTGTTTGTGTTTTGAAATTTTAAAAAATTATAACAATACAACAATCTAACGAAATAATGTATTAATAGCTGTAAACTTGGAAAGCTTTTAATGCTAAACTGAATTATTTGAGTCAGAATTCATATTGGTTATGGAAAGATTTTTTTTGTTTTTTTTGAAACTTATTGTTGTGGTACTAAAGCAATTTTCCCTTGCAAATTTTCGAGAAGGCAACTTATAGGGGTTGGCATTAACGTTTCCGGGACATCCCGGATGCAGGTGTGATTGTCTTTTTAAATAAACTGACATTCTAATTGTATCTCTTTTAGTTTCATGTTTTTAAGTTTTGGGTTCCAATCAGAATCGTATCAGGTTGTTCTTGATTAGAACAGCAATTTTGTAATACTAATCCTGAAATGGTGTTTAATTTTTATTATGATGTGTTATCGTCTGTGTAATTCTAATACCTCGTAAGCCACAAAAATATGAAAATCGGGTTATGATGTTTTTGGATGCTGTAAGCCACACTCAACCATTTTAGGATTACACTTAGCCCAAAAAAAATTAGTTTAAGTATTAAAACGGTTGTCCAGTCAAATTACGGCTCAAAATGGGTTTATCAAACATAAAATTATGTAGTTTGGAGATTATTAGGGATCGATAGGGGGGTGGATTCTGAACATAAATTCCAATTTGAGGGGTTCTCCGAAGGTCAGCTGTACCTCATTTCGCTAAAAACGCGTTTAATTCGATATCTCGAGAACGGTTAGCGTTAGGCAAAAAATTGTAGAGACCTTTTCTCTTCTAAATTAAATTTACTAACTTTTCTATCTGAAACTTTTTTTTTTAACATCAATATTTTTCAACTTATTACTTCCGAAAGGCAAAACTTTTCCTTTCCGATAAATTCCGAAATTTCCGAAAAATTTTCCGAGCGGATTTCGCTCGGTAAAGTAAGGTATAACTCCGAAGGTATTGGTAGTAGAGAAAAAAGTTTTAGATAAAAAAAGTTCGTAAATTTAATTAAGAAGAGAAAAGGTCTCTACAATTTTTTACCTAACACTAACCGTTCTCGAGATATCGAATTAAACGCGTTTTTAGCGAAATGAGGTACAGCTGACCTTCGGAGAACCCCTCAAATTGAAATGTATGCTCAGAATGCACCCCCCTATCGATCCTTAACAATCGCCAAACTACATAATTTTATGTTGGAAGATTTCGTAATTTGACTGGACAACAGTTTTTTGCATTTATCTCAGAACTTGCATTTTGGGTATACGAGGTCTTAGAATTATACAGACGTTATATTACTTTAATTACAATCTGAAGTTTAATTAAATTAATTTAATTTTAAAAAAATTAAATTAAATCTTAAAAATAAACAAGCTAAGGAAAAAATAAAATTGCAAACTTGTTGAACTAATCGTAAGAATTAGTAATTTCATGATGATTTTTTTAAACAGATGTGATAACTTGCTACTTCAGCATTATTTCAGTTAATTCATGTTCTTCCTGTACTATCTTGCCAAAAGGATACTTTTATTGTTTGTTTTCGATCTATTTTAATCTCGATCAAACTTCTTGGTGGTTTTATCGAACATGATTTTTTTTTATTATTACAATAATGAAATAATTTTATTTATTTTTGTTTCAGAGCTGCTAACAACACCTCCGCCATTATCGACACAAAAATCGAACAAGCTATGGTGAGTTAAATTTCTATAGAAAACTTTTGTATGAGCGCGTTATTAAAAATGTATAAATAGTTTTTCAATGTTCTATTTTGAACAGTTTTTGAAAAACGGTATTGAACTGCCGATAGGTCATGGAAACGAGGTATATTTTTAACGCTTAATGAACACGTCTTTAATTTTGAAGTTGTTAGTAAAATAGTACGTTAAAAATAGGATCATTTAATTGCTCCAAATTAGAAAAATGTATGCAAAACAAAATTCACTTTGGAGTGCAACTGTGTTGTCCCATCTTCTTTTAATATACCCAAATTCGTACAACACGTCCTATGCTTACTTGGTTAACCGCAGAGTAATCGATAATTATTATTACTGCAGGCTACTGTTAATAATTACTGAAAAATCTCACTACATTTTACGAAATGATTTTGTTTAATTATTGACATATTTACAATACCAATTGCAATTATGTAATGTACGTTGAAATTGTAGTCGTGCTAGTAACTTGATTGAATTTATAATAATAATACTTGTTATTGTAACCTAAGGCAAAGCCAGCAAAGACTTGGCAATATATTAAGAAACGCCAATTTAAAAAAATTAATGCGATTGCCAATGCTTGTAACACATGAGAAACATCACAAAAGTTTTTTCCACTCTGTAAACAAAAATTAATATTCGTTATAAACTGTTATTGTGAATCATATAAGAAATCGGAACAAGGTTTTAAAATCGTCTAAAATAATTGACCCATTTTTCCCGACAGAACGCGTTCTATAAAAATCAGGATACATTTTATTTTGCCAAAATTCCCAATAGAGGTACAATTAATTTATGTTTCTTTGTTAATTAAACTATTTTTATTTGCTAATTGAACTATTAAACTATTTTTATTTGTTAATTAAACCAAATAAAAGGTACTATTTAATCTACCTATATAATTTATATCCATATAAAAAAAATAATGGAACTAAATATTATTTAACTGCGCCAGCGTAGTCAATTCTATGTAACGTCGCAATTTTTATCCTATCGGCGTCAAATTTGGCATACACGTTATTATAATTGTTAGGATTTACACATTTTTTAAATAATTCAAATCGGTCGTAAGCTTCTTAAGATATTAATTTTCAAAGTTTAAGTGGTAGGAAAACTCCGCGACGAAAAGCAGCACGTGCGCGCGCGCCCCTAAAAATGATTACGTTCGGAAAGTTGTTTATAAATTGTTTTATTTTTGTGCATTAATTAATAATTGCTCTATTTCTGCTTGTTTTTCATGCAAATTAATCCCGATTTCTTATGTAGTAAATAGGCTGTCAGCTGTCACGGTGAAGCTTTTATTTAACTCGGCATGAGTTAAGGCAATTCGGTTGTTTGCGTAAACTTCTTTCAGTCCTTTTTTAACCAAAGTTGTTTACACGCTTGAAAACGAACTTATAAAGTGTCGTATGAGAATATATTAATAAAAGTGTTGTCGGTAAAAGATCCTGCACGAAATTCCTCACATAAACATAATTTAGGTCTGTGAAAAATCCAAGCTCATTTCTCTGCATTTCACCGCCATACTCAGCACGCAATCTCTCTTTATGAGCACAAGTCAATTTGGGACCGCATGTATGTAATGCAAATTGAGCTGAACTTACAGTTTAACGTGGAATTCGAAACGCGGGATAATAAAAATAAACAATTATCCCACGTAAGAATGGTCTAGAATGTCCATACTAGAATTGAACTAGAAGAAACAGGGTAGTTCTAAAATAATTGGTCAGAATTTGGTTGTACTCTGAAGCCCAAAAGTGCTTCCTAGAGTCCTTTTTCGGCGGATGAATCACTGGATTAAGGGGTCGTCTGCAACTTTTTCCTACTTTTCAACATCCTCTCCACCCCTGGTCACAATTGGTCACAATCTTTGAACCCCCCCCCCCAGAACGTCTTATTACCTTTTAAAGTAAAAAACCTATTCATTGAATTTTAAATTTAATTGTTAAAAATTTTCATGGCTGTAATAAAAGTTGGAATTAAACAGGCAAGAATTTAGATTAACTTTATTTGACTATTTTATTACAAAATAAAACTAACAAGTATTTAACATTGTTCTGTCCATGGGTTGGTTGTCAAGGAATCGATGACTGGGATCGGTTGGCACGTATTTTTTTAATTTCAAAATTTTGTTGAGTAAATAGATTTTTTTTACAAAATATTACATAAGAAAAATATTCAAACACAATTTTCTTAAAAATCCCAAAAAAGCGATTTTTATGCGGACATCGCCTTTGTCCAACCCCCCCCCCCCCGTCATACTTGGTCACATTATGCAAACCCCCTACCCCCAGATCGTTCTTTATGAACGATCCCTAAGTATGTACACCTTACTTCCTGTTTATATACTGTAGCAGTAATTTAAAGCCCCCCCCCCCCCGCCTTTTAAGTATTTAACTTGTATTGCAATTACATTAAAAAAATTGAGTAGCTTAAATTTGAATTTTTGAAAAAAGAAACGAAATTAATTATCGTTGCCTGTTTGTTTAACGCGATAAATCTACAAGCAACGTTGTGGAACTAATAATTATTTCAGGACCGCATTCCAGAATTATTACTGATAAATAAGCAAACAATCGTTAGAATTCTATAATATATAAATCTATAATACAGCAAGCAACAATAAAAAATAATATGAACTCGCTAATTTTTCGGTTTCGGTCAAAATTTTCAGGATTGTATTCAATAATTTGCATGTACTGTA
Organism: Podabrus alpinus; assembly: GCA_932274525.1. Taxonomy (NCBI): domain Eukaryota; kingdom Metazoa; phylum Arthropoda; class Insecta; order Coleoptera; family Cantharidae; genus Podabrus; species Podabrus alpinus. The sequence continues at coordinate 86,916,230 of OW026455.1, read as the reverse complement.
TTAATTCCCAAATTTGTCCCAGTTTGAAATTGATTAGTTTTAATTTGCAGTTGTAAAGGTATAGAAAATCATACGGCTGTTAATACTTTGTAGTGCGTGGATGCTGTGGTTGTGCGGCTTAAAGGCCGCACTGGAATTAACCATTTTAGGCTGGAAACTAAACAATGAATCGATGAGCGTGCATCACAAACAGATAAATCGAGAGTCCATTCGTTTTACGGGAAGAGTACGTATTATCCAACATCGAATTTCAATTTTAGATATCGATTTTCGGATAGTTTAATGTATTTAAAAGTCAATGGTAACACTCCTATAGCAGGATAAACCAACTTTTGATAGAGAAAATCCACTTTGAAAATCGTAAATTTTTCAAAATTTTCACTGACGCGCGGGTGGAATCTCACTCATTCTGTGGTCAGTCCGTGCGCTATGAATGACCCTAACACTTAGAATATTTCGCACCGGCAGATGCAGCTCGACTGTCGTACATGTAACATCGATTATTTTTTGTTTTTAGGCGATTTTTTGGGGGTGAAACGTAATAGTTTACTGCCCCATACCGCGACTATACTTTTTAATGCTATTTTGAGGTTCTCTCACATCCCGGTTGCCTTAATCCCGGTTTTCTTGATCGGAGGCCCTTCTCGTATGTTTAGCCTAGTAACCAGAGTCAAAACCGCTCTGTAGGGGTGCAACGCGGAGCGGAGTGGAGCGGAGCGGCGCCCCGGAAGAGTAGGTTTTGACGATGGATTACCCTCCCTATCGAATGCACACCCCAAAAATCGAACAAAAATTTTTTTTTTTCACTTTTTCGGCAATACACGTGTTATTTTCCATTTTTTTGCGAATATTTATTACCAATATCTACTAATCACACCCCCACCTTCCCGATTTTCAAAGAAAATTTCAAATCGGAGCGAAAAAATTTCACTCGATTTCAAGGGACCACGGCCGAACGATGTCACATCGCCTCGTTGTGTATCAGTGGCCGTACAAATGCAACTTCCTTATTTTCACACTTTTTTCGGATTTTTTTTATGATCACCTCCGTGACGACAACAGTTATACATTCGGATCAAAACATAGCCAAAAAGGCCGTGATTTACCCAAAATTTTGCAAAATTACATGTTAGGGGCGTGTCCGTAGTTCTTGAAACCACGCGAAAAACAGGCCGACAACCTATCCCGGCCACCGCATAGGGTTTTTACTCAATTTTCGGTATTAATTCTTAAAAATCCTCAAATATCCTGGTTTTATTTTGTATCTTATCCCTTTTTTGACCTATATATCAAGGGATTTTTATTTTCGGATATTCCTTGTCAGTTGGGCCGTTCACCCCGGCCCCTTTTTCGCTGCGTTCATAGGTTGCCAACTCGACAAATTTTGTATGAAACAATGCTTATATACCTACTAAGTACTTTTGATTAAGTAGTATCAGATGGACAAACCTTATGTTTTGGAAACACTCGGCGGAGTTCAAGAGGTTAAATTATAAGCCAGAATAAATGACTTGAGCACCAATCACGCCTCTTAAAGATCCGTGGCAGCAATACAAATGAAGAAATACAGCAATGAAGCAATTTATTACGACTGCAAATAAGTGGCGTCATCTGTTGATCTCCTTTTCAACTAGAAAAGGTATTTCCAAAATGCCCATAAGGTTTGTTAATCTGATACTAGGTATATAATAATCAAGCTACTGCTATACTTTTACAATTTCAAATTGGGACTAAACTATGTCACATTGCGAATAATCAATTTCATTGATCAATTACACACGAACGAGTACATTAAGTCATGAACGTGAATTAGAATCTTTAGTAATAGAAGTTAATAAGTAGTTCGTAGTTTATTTCGAAAGCAGACCTAGTCCAACTTCATGAAAAGGGGGGGGGTGTAATTCCGCAAAATAAACATCCATTTTTCAAATTTGATGAACTGGTTCTGTTTTTAATTTTTAACCCCCTTTACAACCCCATCACATCCGTCCTTGCTTTAACTCTGACAGATGGCTTCATGGATATAAATTACAGTCAAATTAGCATTATGTTCCACCTCCACTTCCATCAAAATTTTAAAAATTCCCAACCCATATTATTACACCTTATAATTTAGTAGCGCCATCTGTTGACAATATTTTAAAGTACATTAGGTGTTTCTCCCAAAACTCCCATAAAGTTTGCGTATCTGATACTAGATAACAATCAACGGTATTAATTAGAATTATGTTACTTTGACGGTATAAACCAAAGAAAATCGACAACCAACAATGATTCATGACAGATTAACTCGCTGGTTTATCAAGTCCTTACATTACCCGGATTCGAACCAGATACCTCGGCCTTAACAGTTGCCTTACTTAATCGTTAAGCTGTGACCGTCTTTTACAAATGACATTAAAAAAATTAGAAGAGGTTGTACTCAGGAGGGAAGGATTTCGAAATACATGTTTAACGGACTTTTTAATTTTATGATGAGTCAAACCAGATCCCAAATGTTCTGGGTAGCCTTAAAACTGCATTCTTTGTTCTTCAGAAAAAGAACAAGCCATATGTCAATTAGTATGGTCATTCTTGACTAAAACGGCAAGCGATTATCCTGAGATACGGTACCGTGGTTTGGATTCCACGTTAAACTGTAGGTCCCCTTATGCAATTAGTGCGTCCAGCCTGACTTTCATTGCAAGGGAAATTGTTCCAAATTTACGGACTACAGAATTCCAAGTATATTACTACTACCTACCCATCCCGATTAAATATGTGTAAACGGTGTAAGGCATCAACTTTGTACTTCACAGTGCCTGAAGGCAACGCAGATCTCAAATGTAAACCAACTATTTCAGGATCAATGAAAGTTATTTTATTTATATAAAAATATAAAAAGCAAAACATTACGAATTGTAAATAATCCCGCAAATTGGCGAGGATCTCAGTTTTTTCGAGAAAATAATCAATTCTACCGGGTTTTTTTATACGGGGTGTCACAAAATTTTACGATAATATTAATTTTTTAATGGATTTAAAACCATAATCCCAGAGGGTTGGTTCGTACATTTAACCTTTCCACAGGTTTTCCGTCTATTTTCTTTCTAATTTTTTTCCTTAATTTTCTTCCCTCTGGGGTCAGGTAGGTTTTGGTAGGGTTCTCATCTGTGTGGTTCATCCATGGGTTTCGTAATTGCACGGTACAGGGTACCCAGCGACCGGGAAAACCTGGAAAAGTCGAGGCATTTTTTTGAGTCAGGGAAACGGGAAAAATCTCGAATTGTCAGGGGATTTGAATATTTTTCTGGAAAAATATGTAACAGACTTCAAAATTTAATTACTTTATTACAACCAAAAGATCTTTTAATTTTTAAAAATACTTAAAAATTTTTTTAAAAAATTGTGGTGGTGGCAAAAAATATACCAACTACTTCTAGCATGACGTTTTTTATTGTAAAGTGTGATCTCTTATTATAAAAGGCCAAGTCTTTCTTTCTGTCTGTCCCACGGAAATACCCGAAGCAAACCGAACCGAACAGAACGCACAACGTATCATCGGATCAACGTATCATCGGATCAACGTATCATCGGATCAACGTATCATCGTATCAACGTATCATCGGATCAACGTTTCATCGTATCATTTTGTCTATATAGGACAGCTATTTCCAAAAAAGCATTATGTGAACTTCCATAATGGATAATGAAAATTTTGAAAATCCTGCTGGAAAGCGACGGCGATTGAATCGTGAGAAAAAAGCACGTACAAGAGCTAATAACACAGAAGAACAGCTTCGATCGCAGCGACAAGCTGACGCTCGGTCTCATGCGATACGTCGACAACGTGAAACTTTGGAACAAACTCAAGCGCGGCAAGCTGCTGAAAATTCATGGACAGACGTACCACAGAACCACAAACCTGTATCCACCTGAAGGACAAACAAGAAAGTTTGCACAACTGTATGTAATGGACACGACAGAAGCGGTCAATGAACGAGTAAATCTGCCTGAGAATAGAGGTTGTCTACCTGAAGTGATTGAGAAAATCGATCGTTTCTTCCGCGTCAACAATCGTATCGCAGCTTCATATTGCCTGATGAAAGAAATTGAGCAACAAGAGCGTGTACGAGCCGAAGAAGAAGGACAACCAGTTCCGGTCGTCAATATGGTGATGCGGCGCGATCGGCAGTCTGATCAAAGACGTTACAATGCTCCAACGTCCAATGAAATTGCAATGGTGTTCGTAAATGATGACGGCGAACCTCCTTTTGAACGTGATATCCGTATCTATCCTCGAAATCCCGTCGACAATGCACAACAATTCATTCGTATCAATATTCTCAGTCCAAATCTTGACCCTATGACTTATGGCATTCTTTATCCGTTTGGCGAACCGGGGTGGCAACCCAATTGGAGTTGCGAAGGATATCGGCAATCCCGTAATAAAATCAGCATGTTACAATTTAAAGTTGCGCAAACAGCAATTAGAAACGATTTCAATCCGATCATGAGTGCGGGAAAACTTACGCAACAGTGGATTGTCGACTCATATTTGCAAGTGGAAGCCAATAATTTGAACTACATACGATATCAACAAAGTAAATTGCGTACTGAATTGTATCAAGGTCTATCCGATCATATTCAAAACTAGATGATACCCCGTCCGAGGACGGGCAGCTAGAAGGACGGGCAGCTACCCAAGGTAACTTAAGTTGAATGAAGATTAAGGAAAGCTCTCAGTGCAATCCAAAAGCCATATGACCTTGGCTGCCTGCCCGTCCTTCTAGCTGCCCGTCCTCGGACGGGGTATCATCTAGTATTGTAATAAAAGTCAATAAGTTTTCATTTGTGTGATATTTTTCTAATGAATTTCAAAAATGAGAATAATGCCAATGGGTAATAAAATAAATGGAAAAGTTAGGGAATTTTAAAACTCAAGTTGAATGGGTACCCTGACGGTATCATTAAAGTTTTTCCGTGGTCCTTTCTTTGTTTAATTCCGGTTACTTCTTAGTAGGTCAGCATCGAATTATCCCCCCCCCCTCTTTCAGCCTGTAATGTCACTGTTTTAACCTCAAGGAATCTACACATTAGGTCAGATGGTGTTTCCTCATTCAGCTGGTCGAGGGGTGTTTCCATGTATAAATCACACTCCTGTATCCTATGTATAGGCTCGTCGAGTATCCCGCATTCCGGACCTAGTTCGTCATCCGACTTCCCTAATCGCTTAAGGTGCCGGCCAAACTCGCCATGCCCGGTGAGGAGTTGTGCAATTTGGAACCAGTTGCCTCCTTCCATTCTGTTTTTCACTTGCTTGGGAGATGAACTGATGGGTAATTCTACCCACCATTCCTTCGTTCCACCTTCGCTGCCATTCGGATAGTATTAGCTCATTCATCAATTTTTTTATGTCCACCCTGTATTTGAAGTCCAGGGGATTTATTTCTACACATTAAAGGTTATTTCAAGATCAGTCTATATTAAATCTTCAAAAAATTCAGTAAAGGGTTGCAAAAACGTCACAACTATTTAATTTTAGAAAAATATAGCACACTGTAATAACTGATACAATACTTTAAAAAGGTGGAACTTGTATTTTCAGAATAATTTTGGAACAACAACTTTAAGTTTTCAAAATGATTTGTTAACTAATGATTTATGGATTGGCAAATCAACAATATTCAAAGCTATTTTGTATTTTAAGGTAGGGTACGTTAAATGCGAAAAATTAAATTGTGCGTATTAGAAATTTAAAAAACACCTTTATTGAATACTAAAATATTTTAATTTTAACTGTAATCCTTAAAAATTTTAATGGAAGTTATTTTCAAAATATTTATTTACTGTTTGTGATAGGGGAGGACTAAAAATATTTTTTGAAAAAAGAGGGTAGGTTGTAAAACATGAAATTGAAAAATATCTATAAAATTTATATGAAATAAATCTTCGTTGACACGTTGTAAAAAACTAAGCTGCTAAAGGATAAATAAAAGTGTATACAAAAACTCTGCCAGATTGTAATTTCTCCAAAATGAGTCCATATATATTTTGTCTAGAATGACAGTGCTATATTTAAAGAATTAATTGCCTGAAGAATTCAGAATCCATTAGGAAAAAGCATATGGATAATTTTGAACTTATCAATTAGGTTCTTCGTTATACAAAAAGTATTAAACAAACCACTTTCTAACGAAGACTAAAAATGTCGAGTTTTTCAAGTCTTGCACTTTTAGTTTTTCCAACATTTCGTAACTGTACTCTGCGTAATAAGAAATAAATAATGTTTTTCACGTATTCATTCGATGCAACATAAATTTTAAAGGTACTCGAACTTTGATACGTGTTACTTGCATGTATCTGCTTGGTTAGTGTTACGCCAAATGACTTCAAACATTTTGGCACCGTTCACCAATCATTTATCTAAACTAAGTATCTGATTCAATGTGTGTTTGAAACTAATTCTTTATTATTTTTATACCATGTATTAAAATTTATTGTGAACTAAAACAAATATTTTTTTGGCAGGATTTGGTTAAGAGTCACCTTTTGTACACTGTGCGTGAGGAAGTTGAGGTGCTGAAGCTTCGCATATCCGAATTGCTGACTCGTATTAATCAACTCGAAAAGGAGAACAGCTTCCTAAAAGCTAATGCGACACCCGAAGTGTTGTCTGCTTTGAATACTCGATCTGAAGAGGTACACATTGAAGAAACCAGTTTCTCTACTGTCGCAACTCCTAAAGGAGATGTAAATGCTCCGGCTGTTCCAATTGAATAATTATTTGCATGTTTCACGTTTCAGTCTGAATTTCTTTTTTTAAATATTATTTTAGTTTTAGTAGAGATTTTGGACTGACGTATTGTTTTCGTTAATACATTATTATTACTTACTTTATAATATTTATCATATTGTATGGGGAACATGGTAGACACCTAACAACGGTTTGAGAATGAAACGGTTTTTTAATTTAATTTAAATTAACTTAATTTTCAAGTTGAAAATTTTTTATTTGAAGATGTTACAGTAAGAAACCAAAATTTAAATAAAAATGTGACGCACTTACTGAAAATTGTCCAATTAAAATGTGGGCCATATATGGAACATTTGATTATTGACACGTCCTAAAGGTGCTCGATGAGATTTATAATTCAAATATTGAAATAACTTACCTATTTCATCAATATTTACATTTAGTAAAAATTTTTTCACTTACTAACCGTTTAGTGATGACAATATTGTACCAAGCAGCCAAAACTGTTGAAAAAAATTTGTAAGGAGTAAAAATGTGAGAATATCAATTAAAAGTGTTTGATAAAACTGAGGAGCATATATGGAACATTTATTTATTGCCACGTCCTAAAGATGCTCTCTCACATTTACAAATGAAAGAAATGAAATAATTATTTTTTACCAGTTTGTGCAATATTCACATCAAGGAAAAAATTTTCTTGACTGGTTGTCGGTTGTAGTGCGACAAATTTTAGAGATTAATTAATTTTGATATTGTATGACGAAATCAAAACCACTTAGGAGAGTTTTGATTAAAATAAAAGTGAGATATCGACTGAAAGTTATTGGATTAAAATGTGTCCCATATATGGAACATTTGATTAACACGTCCCTCTGAATTTTTCCAGGTGCTCACATTTAAAATGATTGTCATAGAATTGGATTCTTAATGTAATATTAGATGATTAACATTTTGTGTCTACCAAAGTTTTATTAGCTTGTAGGAAATGTATTTTAATTCTTTCATGTTCATTGAAAAAAAATTATTTTTCAAGTTGTCTTGGCTAGCATTGCCATATCGAAATAATGGAAGCAATCAGTGTTTAAATTATATTTCATAAATATAATGATTGCTAGGTGCTATATTATGTGATTTATTTAGGAATGTAGTATATGAATGGTTTGTAAGTAGGTGTAGTTTAATTCGATATGGCAATTAACTGGCATGTTCGTTCCTGTTTAATTAAAGATGTGTTTATTAGATCTGTTATTGTAATAATATTGGTAACTTAAGTAGGCCTAACACTCCTTTCATATGCTTTAGTGTAGTGACTAACCCATTACGGCTGTGCTAATATTTTAGTTGACCCAGTCAAAATGTGTGATTACCATACGACAGTTAATTTGTTAAGTCTTGGGTTATTCTCGTACACCTAAGTGTATCTAGTTTTGGTAATTGTGATCGAAGTTGTTTGGTTACTTTAAAATCATGTTATATTTAATGCATTCCATTTAATAATTTGTGTTCTGCTGAAGCTAAGAGTAGCATTTAATTATAGTTGTGTGATGCATATGTATTTGGCAAATTTTTTCATTAATAGTGATAATATGCTACTCTTCATATCAAGCTTCATAATCATTTCTTAAAAAAATAAACGAAAAAATTCTCAAAATTGTTGGTACCAAATTTTTTCCTTTAATTCTAATTTTAATATTATAAAATTTGACTGAATTTTCTTTAGTATTATAAAAAAAACGTTATCGTCGATTAATTATTAAATAATTCCGTAAGGTTACCATATCGATTATATATGGCTGTGCCATAATTGGCACAAAAGTTTTGAGTTTCGTTAATACGATCTCTACCTTCATCGTTTTACATTTTAACTTATGGTATTGATTGTCACTTGTTTGTGTGAAAATTTGCACTCTATATTTTATTGAAATACTTACAATTTTGTGTTGAACCGTACTATAGCCATAATAATTGTACCTACCCTGTCTTGTATTGAATGTGTTTGCCATGTAATGGCCACCATCAAGATTTTAAAGGTTTCAATTAAATAGGCAAATTGTTCAAAATGTATTCAATTTATTTCTAAAATAAATTTTTCCAAAAAATTATGACATTTTGAATTTTCTACCATTTTACTGATACCTAGTGAATTTCTCTTTCTCCCGAGGATCTCCAAAATATTTTAGAAGAAAAATTTGAAGCAAGTATGTTTTCTCTAATTTTTTTTAATATAATAAAAGAATTATTTTATTCGGACTTTTAAGCATATAAAAGAGCAGTATTTAAAAACTTTGAAAATTCAGCCGTTCGGACCTGGTTTTTGGAGACCCCTTAGAAAAAGGTACCCTCGCGGTGGACAGGATAACTCATGATAGCTGTATCTCACAACTCGCAACAATTGTTAATAATGATGAAGCCTCCACTGACCATAGCCAGGCTAATAACACTAATAGACCACCCCCAATTTTTATACACGGAGTATTAAATTATCAGGATATGATTAAAACCTTAAATGATGTACTAGAACAAGAGCAAATTATCACAAAAAATCTAGCGAACAACGTAGTGAAGATAAATGTAATCACCACAGAGAACTATCGAAAAATGATTAAATACTACTTAAAAAAGGAAAATATTGTCCATCATACTTACAAACTAAAAGAGGATAAGCCATATCGAGTAGTAATTAAACATCTACATCAATCAACTCCCACAGAAGAAATAAAGGAAGAATTATGCACTCAAGGATTTAAAGTAAGAAATGTAACCAATATGAAACATCGTGCATCAAAAGACCCACTACCACTATTCTATGTTGATTTGGAACCAGCTGAAAATAATAAAGCAATATATGACTTAAAATATCTTCAAAACAGGACCATTCGGGTTGAACCGCCCCTAAGAAATACCGAAATAGTTCAATGCACAAGGTGCCAAATGTATAACCACACGAAAGCCTATTGTAATCTGGTGTAATGATGGTGTAAAATAGTGGAGGACAGCACGACACAAAAATTTGTAAAAAATCTAAAGATACACCAGCAACATGTTTTCTGTGCAACGGATCACATCCAGCAAACTATAAAGGCTGTACAGTATACAGAGAATTACAAGATAAATACAAAAACAAATCGCATCAACAAGATAAGATGTACACATTCATTGAACAACAATATACCACCTCAATCCTCAAGTCCAACCCTAAACAAGACATCACGAACATACTATAACCAAAACTACAGACCGTCATATGCAGAAGCGCTAAACAATAACTCACACAATGAAAGCCATAAGGAAGATATATCACTATCAGGATTTCGTAACGAATTCAAAAACATGTTCAACCAACTTATGCAACAGAATTCACTAATGATCAATTTATTAAATACAGTCATTGGTAAATTGATACCCTAATGGCAGATACGTAAGAATTACCTTATGGAATGCCAACGGCCTCCAATCAAAAATCAATGAAACAGAAATATTCATAAAAAATAATAATATAGACATACTCCTCGTTTCGGAAACACACTGCACTTCTCGATCATACATAAAAATACCAAATTTCAAAGTATACCTCTCAAATCATCCAGATGGAAGAGCTCATGGGGGGACTGCTATCATTATTAGAGGAACAATGGCACATCACGAGGTAAATAAATGCGAAAACGATTTTCTTCAAGCCACTACAATCCAAGTTAAACAACTACATGGTAAACTAAAAATAGCTGCAATTTACTGCCCACCCAGGCACAATATTAAAAAGGAACATTTAGAACCTTTCTTTACAATGCTTGGCCAAAAATTTATTGCAGGTGGAGACTTCAATGCAAAGCATACTGTTTGGGGCTCCAGACTGATAACTACGAAGGGAAGAGAACTCCTTAAACTCATAGATAACAACTACAGTATCTTTTCATCTGGTGAACCAACCTATTGGCCTGCTGATCCTGATAAGATTCCTGACTTGCTAGATTTCTTTATAACTAATGGAATTTCAACAAATTTTATTGAAGTACAATCAAGCTTAGATTTAACATCGGACCACACCCCAGTTATACTCACGATGGGTTCAACTATTATTAGGAAGCAACCAAGACCAACTTTATATAACAAACGCACTAATTGGGATCATTTCAAAGAGTACATAAATCAAAATTTAAATTTTACATTAAGCATTAAGACCAACACTGAATTAGAACACGCAACAGACCACTTCGTATAGACAGTTCAAAATGCTGGCTGGATTTAAACTCCCCCGCTAGAAAATAAAACAAATAATCAATGTAATATCCCTATGGAAATCAGAGAACTGCTAAAAGAAAAGCGAAGAGCTAGAGCAAGATGGCAGCGTAGTACTAATCCTTCGGACAAATCTGATTATAACCGCCTATCAAAAATACTTAAAAGAAAACTTCTTAAAAAATTTATCTAACAAGGACCACTCTATTAGGAGAGCCACAAGAGGATTTAAGAGGCCACAAATTACCATCCCGCCTCTCCGGAACCCAAACAATTCCTGGGCAAAATCGAGCGATGAAAAGGCCAAACTATTCGCACATCACCTATCAGAGGTCTTCAAACCTTATTCTGATGAACCAGATGAAGATGTTAAGAAATTCTTAGAAGCCCCTCTATAGATGTCGCTACCGATAAGGAAAATCCGCAAAATCGAACTTAAACAACAAATAAGTATGCTAAAGAAGTCCAAGGCTCCAGGCTACGATCTAATAACGGGTAAAGTACTCTCAGAATTGCCTAATTTAGGAATAAAATTCTTGACAATATTGTTTAATTCTATTCTAAGATTGTCATACTGGCCAATGCAACTAAAATTCGCCAGAATTATTTTAATTTTGAAGCCGGGTAATCCTCCTACGGATACATCCTCGTACCGGCCAATAAGCTTGCTGCCGGTCATTTCCAAACTGCTTGAAAGAATTGTCCTTAAACGTTTAAATGAAACCAATCTTCTGGATGACTTAATACCAAACCACCAGTTCGGATTTCGGCAACAGCATTCAACTATACAGCAATGCCACCGAATAGTGGATACTATCTATAGAACTTTAGAAGAAAAACAATTCTGCTCAGCAGCCTTCCTGGACATAAAACAGGCGTTTGACAAAGTCTGGCACATGGGACTTTTATTTAAGATTAAACAAACCTTGCCTCAACATTACTACATTGTGTTATATTCTTACTTGCAAAACCGACATTTCCAAGTACAGCAAGATGATGTAGTATCTTATATCTGCCCCATAGCATCGGGAGTGCCACAGGGCAGTGTTCTTGGTCCGGTGCTGTATCTGCTGTTTATCGCCGACTTGCCTGTTACTACAAACACAGAGATTGCCACATTTGCAGATGACACTGCTATTCTAGCAAGACACGACAATGCCCAACAAGCTTCTGAAGTCTTGCAAGTCTTGCAGAATTGGATGTCTAAGTGGAGAATGATGTGATAGCCGATGCTATGGTTAAATTAAATTAACCCCTTCCTCTCTAGTAACGCTGCCACCAGGGTATTCTATTTTCTTATTAGTTGAAATTAATAAGCGAGTCGAAAACCCAAAACTCCAAAATAATTACTTACTCAATGGCTAACTTATTTTCGGTAGTCGTGGAAAACGGATGTTTCCTCCAAGGCGCAGGGAATTGTATGACAAACAACACTTTTACTCCAGTATAAACACAAAATGTTTATAAGAAAAGATTTCGATTTACAATTAAATGGTTTATTAAATAATCTAAAACAATAAAAAAAAATGGTTTTACAAATATATATAAAGTTACTAAAATAGAACTAATTTAATTAAGTAAATGAGACTTGAATTGACGAGAGACATTAAAATAAAATTAATCTTTTACAAATTTACCGTTAAGGTAAATTTCATAACATGTACCTGATCGTTACGCTTCTGGACCCTTCCTTGAAAGATTTATTGGTCCCCTGAGTTGCGATTTGTTTGAAGATGAATGTTACTTATAGTTGATTTTATTTATAATTCACAGAACTCGCGGCTAATGTATTTAAATAATTTAAAACAAATTTAATTTTTACAAAGTTAATTAGGTTAAGACAAATTTAATTTAATGAAGTTAATTAGTTTAAGACAAATTTAATTTAATGACGTTAAATTAAAAAAATTAAATTTTATGAGCACTTCTAACAGAGCTTGAAGTTGATGGATTACTCGGATTAACATTGAACAATAACCGATTTGAGTTAAATGGGACTTAATCGAATTTCTTGAACTTAAAACTCCCGAACGATTTTATTAATGAAAACACGAAGGGTTCGTACCAGAAGACTGGCAGAACCCGCTCTCCGTAGAAGACTGGTGAATTTTTATTCATCATCCCTATTTATTGGCTTGATTACTTATTCCACTCTGAGTGGGGTGAATATGTGATACAACTGAAATCCTACTCCTTGAAATGGTGTTAAGGGCTAATTGCATTTTTTGAGCGGAGTGTCCTTTTGGACCACCCAATATTTTTATCTAAGTGAATCTATTTTAAACAAAGGAGGGTTTGCACCTGCAATCGTAAAAGCTTTGGTTTTCTATGACTTTTCAATCCAAGGCACTCCGAATAATGGTAGATGCGCCATGGTATGTAACCATCAATCAAACCTTGCATAGTGACCTAAACATCAACTATATAATTGAGCAAATTAGAAAACGCGCAAACAAACTCAATGTAAGGCTGCAAACCACCCCAATCCTTGCACCTCACAACTCATCCAGGAAAACATATATAGACCACTGAAGAGAAAATGGCCATGTGACCTTCTTACATACGCAAGAATTTTGAAAGCGAATATCGCTGATGGGCGTATCCCCTACACGATAATATGATTATCAGATCAGCTTATAAAACTCTGTATTTTACATTATTGTGTTCTGATTGTTGATATGTAATTACTATTAATAAAAAAAAAATTGTTCAACCTAATTATCACAAATCATAAAATTTAAACATTTTTCTGAATTCAACTATGGATTTGCTAAAACTTTTGTGTGCAAAATTTTCCTCTAAATTAAGTATTTAGAGTAATTTTCCAGGAACACAGAAAATTTGAATTAATTGTTCAACCTAATTTTCACAAATAATGAAATTTAAACATTTTTCTGAATTCAACTATGGATTTGCTAAAACTTTTGTGTGCAAAATTTTCCTCTAAATTAAGTATTTAGAGTAATTTTCCAGGAACACAGAAAATTTGAATTAATTGTTCAACCTAATTTTCACAAATAATAAAATTTAAACATTTTTCTGAATTCAACTATGGATTTGCTAAAACTTTTGTGTGCAAAATTTTGCTCTAAATTCAGTATTTGGAGTAATTTTCCAGGAACACAGTAAATTTGAAATAATTGTTCAACCTAATTTTCACAAATCATAAAATTTAAACATTTTTCTGAATTCAACTATGGATTTGCTAAAACTTTTGTGTGCAAAATTTTCCTCTAAATTAAGTATTTAGAGTAATTTTCCAGGAACACAGAAAATTTGAATTAATTGTTCAACCTAATTTTCACAAATCATAAAATTTAAACATTTTTCTGAATTCAACTATGGATTTGCTAAAACTTTTGTGTGCAAAATTTTCCTCTAAATTCAGTATTTCGAGTAATTCTCCAGGAACACAGAAAATTTGAATTAATTGTTCAACCTAATTTTCACAAATCATAAAATTTAAACATTTTTCTGAATTCAACTATGGATTTGCTAAAACTTTTGTGTGCAAAATTTTCCTCTAAATTCAGTATTTCGAGTAATTTTCCAGGAACACAGAAAATTTGAATTAATTGTTCAACCTAATTTTCATAAATCATAAAATTTAAACATTTTTCTGAATTCAACTATGGATTTGCTAAAACTTTTGTGTGCAAAATTTTCCTCTAAATTCAGTATTTCGAGTAATTTTCCAGGAACACAGAAAATTTGAATTAATTGTTCAACCTAATTTTCACAAATCATAAAATTTAAACATTTTTCTGAATTCAACTATGGATTTGCTAAAATTTTTGTGTGCAAAATTTTCCTCTAAATTAAGTATTTAGAGTAATTTTCCAGGAACACAGAAAATTTGAATTAATTGTTCAACCTAATTTTCACAAATCATAAAATTTAAACATTTTTCTGAATTCAACTATGGATTTGCTAAAACTTTTGTCTGCAAAATTTTGCTCTAAATTCAGTATTTAGAGTAATTTTCCAGGAACACAGAAAATTTGAATTAATTGTTCAACCTAATTTTCACAAATCATAAAATTTAAACATTTTTCTGAATTCAACTATGGATTTGCTACAACTTTTGTGTGCAAAATTTTCCTCTAAATTAAGTATTTAGAGTAATTTTCCAGGAACACAGAAAATTTGAATTAATTGTTCAACCTAATTTTCACAAATCATAAAATTTAAACATTTTTCTGAATTCAACTATGGATTTGGTAAAATTTTTGTGTGCAAAATTTTCCTCTAAATTAAGTATTTAGAGTAATTTTCCAGGAACACAGAAAATTTGAATTAATTGTTCAACCTAATTTTCACAAACCATAAAATTTAAACATTTTTCTGAATTCAACTATGGATTTGCTAAAATTTTTGTGTGCAAAATTTTCCTCTAAATTAAGTATTTAGAGTAATTTTCCAGGAACACAGAAAATTTGAATTAATTGTTCAACCTAATTTTCACAAATCATTAAATTTAAACATTTTTCTGAATTCAACTATGGATTTGCTAAAATTTTTGTGTGCAAAATTTTCCTCTAAATTAAGTATTTAGAGTAATTTTCCAGGAACACAGAAAATTTGAATTAATTGTTCAACCTAATTTTCACAAATCATAAAATTTAAACATTTTTCTGAATTCAACTATGGATTTGCTAAAACTTTTGTCTGCAAAATTTTGCTCTAAATTCAGTATTTCGTGTAATTCTCCAGGAACACAGAAAATTTGAATTAATTGTTCAACCTAATTTTCACAAATCATAAAATTTAAACATTTTTCTGAATTCAACTATGGAATTGCTAAAACTTTTGTCTGCAAAATTTTGCTCTAAATTCAGTATTTCGAATAATTCTCCAGGAACACAGAAAATTTGAATTAATTGTTCAACCTAATTTTCACAAATCATAAAATTTAAACATTTTTCTGAATTCAACTATGGATTTGCTAAAATTTTTGTGTGCAAAATTTTCCTCTAAATTAAGTATTTAGAGTAATTTTCCAGGAACACAGAAAATTTGAATTAATTGTTCAACCTAATTTTCACAAATCATAAAATTTATACATTTTTCTGAATTCAACTATGGATTTGCTAAAACTTTTGTCTGCAAAATTTTGCTCTAAATTCAGTATTTCGAGTAATTCTCCAGGAACACAGAAAATTTGAATTAATTGTTCAACCTAATTTTCACAAATCATAAAATTTAAACATTTTTCTGAATTCAACTATGGAATTGCTAAAACTTTTGTCTGCAAAATTTTGCTCTAAATTCAGTATTTCGAATAATTCTCCAGGAACACAGAAAATTTGAATTAATTGTTCAACCTAATTTTCACAAATCATAAAATTTAAACATTTTTCTGAATTCAACTATGGAATTGCTAAAACTTTTGTCTGCAAAATTTTGCTCTAAATTCAGTATTTCGAATAATTCTCCAGGAAAACAGAAAATTTGAATTAATTGTTCAACCTAATTTTCACAAATCATAAAATTTAAACATTTTTCTGAATTCAACTATGGATTTGGTAAAATTTTTGTGTGCAAAATTTTCCTCTAAATTAAGTATTTAGAGTAATTTTCCAGGAACACAGAAAATTTGAATTAATTGTTCAACCTAATTTTCACAAATCATAAAATTTAAACATTTTTCTGAATTCAACTATGGATTTGCTAAAACTTTTGTGTGCAAAATTTTCCTCTAAATTCAGTATTTCGAGTAATTTTCCAGGAACACAGAAAATTTGAATTAATTGTTCAACCTAATTTTCACAAATCATAAAATTTAAACATTTTTCTGAATTCAACTATGGAATTGCTAAAACTTTTGTCTGCAAAATTTTGCTCTAAATTCAGTATTTCGAATAATTCTCCAGGAACACAGAAAATTTGAATTAATTGTTCAACCTAATTTTCACAAATCATAAAATTTAAACATTTTTCTGAATTCAACTATGGATTTGCTAAAATTTTTGTGTGCAAAATTTTCCTCTAAATTAAGTATTTAGAGTAATTTTCCAGGAACACAGAAAATTTGAATTAATTGTTCAACCTAATTTTCACAAATCATAAAATTTATACATTTTTCTGAATTCAACTATGGATTTGCTAAAACTTTTGTCTGCAAAATTTTGCTCTAAATTCAGTATTTCGAGTAATTCTCCAGGAACACAGAAAATTTGAATTAATTGTTCAACCTAATTTTCACAAATCATAAAATTTAAACATTTTTCTGAATTCAACTATGGAATTGCTAAAACTTTTGTCTGCAAAATTTTGCTCTAAATTCAGTATTTCGAATAATTCTCCAGGAACACAGAAAATTTGAATTAATTGTTCAACCTAATTTTCACAAATCATAAAATTTAAACATTTTTCTGAATTCAACTATGGAATTGCTAAAACTTTTGTCTGCAAAATTTTGCTCTAAATTCAGTATTTCGAATAATTCTCCAGGAAAACAGAAAATTTGAATTAATTGTTCAACCTAATTTTCACAAATCATAAAATTTAAACATTTTTCTGAATTCAACTATGGATTTGGTAAAATTTTTGTGTGCAAAATTTTCCTCTAAATTAAGTATTTAGAGTAATTTTCCAGGAACACAGAAAATTTGAATTAATTGTTCAACCTAATTTTCACAAATCATAAAATTTAAACATTTTTCTGAATTCAACTATGGATTTGCTAAAACTTTTGTGTGCAAAATTTTCCTCTAAATTCAGTATTTCGAGTAATTTTCCAGGAACACAGAAAATTTGAATTAATTGTTCAACCTAATTTTCACAAATCATAAAATTTAAACATTTTTCTGAATTCAACTATGGATTTGCTAAAACTTTTGTGTGCAAAATTTTCCTCTAAATTCAGTATTTCGAGTAATTTTCCAGGAACACAGAAAATTTGAATTAATTGTTCAACCTAATTTTCATAAATCATAAAATTTAAACATTTTTCTGAATTCAACTATGGATTTGCTAAAACTTTTGTGTGCAAAATTTTCCTCTAAATTCAGTATTTCGAGTAATTTTCCAGGAACACAGAAAATTTGAATTAATTGTTCAACCTAATTTTCACAAATCATAAAATTTAAACATTTTTCTGAATTCAACTATGGATTTGCTAAAATTTTTGTGTGCAAAATTTTCCTCTAAATTAAGTATTTAGAGTAATTTTCCAGGAACACAGAAAATTTGAATTAATTGTTCAACCTAATTTTCACAAATCATAAAATTTAAACATTTTTCTGAATTCAACTATGGATTTGCTAAAACTTTTGTCTGCAAAATTTTGCTCTAAATTCAGTATTTCGAGTAATTCTCCAGGAACACAGAAAATTTGAATTAATTGTTCAACCTAATTTTCACAAATCATAAAATTTAAACATTTTTCTGAATTCAACTATGGATTTGCTAAAATTTTTGTGTGCAAAATTTTCCTCTAAATTAAGTATTTAGAGTAATTTTCCAGGAACACAGAAAATTTGAATTAATTGTTCAACCTAATTTTCACAAATCATAAAATTTAAACATTTTTCTGAATTCAACTATGGATTTGGTAAAATTTTTGTGTGCAAAATTTTCCTCTAAATTAAGTATTTAGAGTAATTTTCCAGGAACACAGAAAATTTGAATTAATTGTTCAACCTAATTTTCACAAACCATAAAATTTAAACATTTTTCTGAATTCAACTATGGATTTGCTAAAATTTTTGTGTGCAAAATTTTCCTCTAAATTAAGTATTTAGAGTAATTTTCCAGGAACACAGAAAATTTGAATTAATTGTTCAACCTAATTTTCACAAATCATTAAATTTAAACATTTTTCTGAATTCAACTATGGATTTGCTAAAATTTTTGTGTGCAAAATTTTCCTCTAAATTAAGTATTTAGAGTAATTTTCCAGGAACACAGAAAATTTGAATTAATTGTTCAACCTAATTTTCACAAATCATAAAATTTAAACATTTTTCTGAATTCAACTATGGATTTGCTAAAACTTTTGTCTGCAAAATTTTGCTCTAAATTCAGTATTTCGAGTAATTCTCCAGGAACACAGAAAATTTGAATTAATTGTTCAACCTAATTTTCACAAATCATAAAATTTAAACATTTTTCTGAATTCAACTATGGAATTGCTAAAACTTTTGTCTGCAAAATTTTGCTCTAAATTCAGTATTTCGAATAATTCTCCAGGAACACAGAAAATTTGAATTAATTGTTCAACCTAATTTTCACAAATCATAAAATTTAAACATTTTTCTGAATTCAACTATGGATTTGCTAAAATTTTTGTGTGCAAAATTTTCCTCTAAATTAAGTATTTAGAGTAATTTTCCAGGAACACAGAAAATTTGAATTAATTGTTCAACCTAATTTTCACAAATCATAAAATTTATACATTTTTCTGAATTCAACTATGGATTTGCTAAAACTTTTGTCTGCAAAATTTTGCTCTAAATTCAGTATTTCGAGTAATTCTCCAGGAACACAGAAAATTTGAATTAATTGTTCAACCTAATTTTCACAAATCATAAAATTTAAACATTTTTCTGAATTCAACTATGGAATTGCTAAAACTTTTGTCTGCAAAATTTTGCTCTAAATTCAGTATTTCGAATAATTCTCCAGGAACACAGAAAATTTGAATTAATTGTTCAACCTAATTTTCACAAATCATAAAATTTAAACATTTTTCTGAATTCAACTATGGAATTGCTAAAACTTTTGTCTGCAAAATTTTGCTCTAAATTCAGTATTTCGAATAATTCTCCAGGAAAACAGAAAATTTGAATTAATTGTTCAACCTAATTTTCACAAATCATAAAATTTAAACATTTTTCTGAATTCAACTATGGATTTGGTAAAATTTTTGTGTGCAAAATTTTCCTCTAAATTAAGTATTTAGAGTAATTTTCCAGGAACACAGAAAATTTGAATTAATTGTTCAACCTAATTTTCACAAATCATAAAATTTAAACATTTTTCTGAATTCAACTATGGATTTGCTAAAACTTTTGTGTGCAAAATTTTCCTCTAAATTCAGTATTTCGAGTAATTTTCCAGGAACACAGAAAATTTGAATTAATTGTTCAACCTAATTTTCACAAATCATAAAATTTAAACATTTTTCTGAATTCAACTATGGAATTGCTAAAACTTTTGTCTGCAAAATTTTGCTCTAAATTCAGTATTTCGAATAATTCTCCAGGAACACAGAAAATTTGAATTAATTGTTCAACCTAATTTTCACAAATCATAAAATTTAAACATTTTTCTGAATTCAACTATGGATTTGCTAAAATTTTTGTGTGCAAAATTTTCCTCTAAATTAAGTATTTAGAGTAATTTTCCAGGAACACAGAAAATTTGAATTAATTGTTCAACCTAATTTTCACAAATCATAAAATTTATACATTTTTCTGAATTCAACTATGGATTTGCTAAAACTTTTGTCTGCAAAATTTTGCTCTAAATTCAGTATTTCGAGTAATTCTCCAGGAACACAGAAAATTTGAATTAATTGTTCAACCTAATTTTCACAAATCATAAAATTTAAACATTTTTCTGAATTCAACTATGGAATTGCTAAAACTTTTGTCTGCAAAATTTTGCTCTAAATTCAGTATTTCGAATAATTCTCCAGGAACACAGAAAATTTGAATTAATTGTTCAACCTAATTTTCACAAATCATAAAATTTAAACATTTTTCTGAATTCAACTATGGAATTGCTAAAACTTTTGTCTGCAAAATTTTGCTCTAAATTCAGTATTTCGAATAATTCTCCAGGAAAACAGAAAATTTGAATTAATTGTTCAACCTAATTTTCACAAATCATAAAATTTAAACATTTTTCTGAATTCAACTATGGATTTGGTAAAATTTTTGTGTGCAAAATTTTCCTCTAAATTAAGTATTTAGAGTAATTTTCCAGGAACACAGAAAATTTGAATTAATTGTTCAACCTAATTTTCACAAATCATAAAATTTAAACATTTTTCTGAATTCAACTATGGATTTGCTAAAACTTTTGTGTGCAAAATTTTCCTCTAAATTCAGTATTTCGAGTAATTTTCCAGGAACACAGAAAATTTGAATTAATTGTTCAACCTAATTTTCACAAATCATAAAATTTAAACATTTTTCTGAATTCAACTATGGATTTGCTAAAATTTTTGTGTGCAAAATTTTCCTCTAAATTAAGTATTTAGAGTAATTTTCCAGGAACACAGAAAATTTGAATTAATTGTTCAACCTAATTTTCACAAATCATAAAATTTAAACATTTTTCTGAATTCAACTATGGATTTGCTAAAATTTTTGTGTGCAAAATTTTCCTCTAAATTAAGTATTTAGAGTAATTTTCCAGGAACACAGAAAATTTGAATTAATTGTTCAACCTAATTTTCACAAATCATAAAATTTAAACATTTTTCTGAATTCAACTATGGATTTGCTAAAACTTTTGTCTGCAAAATTTTGCTCTAAATTCAGTATTTCGAGTAATTCTCCAGGAACACAGAAAATTTGAATTAATTGTTCAACCTAATTTTCACAAATCATAAAATTTAAACATTTTTCTGAATTCAACTATGGATTTGCTAAAATTTTTGTGTGCAAAATTTTCCTCTAAATTAAGTATTTAGAGTAATTTTCCAGGAACACAGAAAATTTGAATTAATTGTTCAACCTAATTTTCACAAATCATAAAATTTAAACATTTTTCTGAATTCAACTATGGATTTGGTAAAATTTTTGTGTGCAAAATTTTCCTCTAAATTAAGTATTTAGAGTAATTTTCCAGGAACACAGAAAATTTGAATTAATTGTTCAACCTAATTTTCACAAACCATAAAATTTAAACATTTTTCTGAATTCAACTATGGATTTGCTAAAATTTTTGTGTGCAAAATTTTCCTCTAAATTAAGTATTTAGAGTAATTTTCCAGGAACACAGAAAATTTGAATTAATTGTTCAACCTAATTTTCACAAATCATTAAATTTAAACATTTTTCTGAATTCAACTATGGATTTGCTAAAATTTTTGTGTGCAAAATTTTCCTCTAAATTAAGTATTTAGAGTAATTTTCCAGGAACACAGAAAATTTGAATTAATTGTTCAACCTAATTTTCACAAATCATAAAATTTAAACATTTTTCTGAATTCAACTATGGATTTGCTAAAACTTTTGTCTGCAAAATTTTGCTCTAAATTCAGTATTTCGAGTAATTCTCCAGGAACACAGAAAATTTGAATTAATTGTTCAACCTAATTTTCACAAATCATAAAATTTAAACATTTTTCTGAATTCAACTATGGAATTGCTAAAACTTTTGTCTGCAAAATTTTGCTCTAAATTCAGTATTTCGAATAATTCTCCAGGAACACAGAAAATTTGAATTAATTGTTCAACCTAATTTTCACAAATCATAAAATTTAAACATTTTTCTGAATTCAACTATGGATTTGCTAAAATTTTTGTGTGCAAAATTTTCCTCTAAATTAAGTATTTAGAGTAATTTTCCAGGAACACAGAAAATTTGAATTAATTGTTCAACCTAATTTTCACAAATCATAAAATTTATACATTTTTCTGAATTCAACTATGGATTTGCTAAAACTTTTGTCTGCAAAATTTTGCTCTAAATTCAGTATTTCGAGTAATTCTCCAGGAACACAGAAAATTTGAATTAATTGTTCAACCTAATTTTCACAAATCATAAAATTTAAACATTTTTCTGAATTCAACTATGGAATTGCTAAAACTTTTGTCTGCAAAATTTTGCTCTAAATTCAGTATTTCGAATAATTCTCCAGGAACACAGAAAATTTGAATTAATTGTTCAACCTAATTTTCACAAATCATAAAATTTAAACATTTTTCTGAATTCAACTATGGAATTGCTAAAACTTTTGTCTGCAAAATTTTGCTCTAAATTCAGTATTTCGAATAATTCTCCAGGAAAACAGAAAATTTGAATTAATTGTTCAACCTAATTTTCACAAATCATAAAATTTAAACATTTTTCTGAATTCAACTATGGATTTGGTAAAATTTTTGTGTGCAAAATTTTCCTCTAAATTAAGTATTTAGAGTAATTTTCCAGGAACACAGAAAATTTGAATTAATTGTTCAACCTAATTTTCACAAATCATAAAATTTAAACATTTTTCTGAATTCAACTATGGATTTGGTAAAATTTTTGTGTGCAAAATTTTCCTCTAAATTAAGTATTTAGAGTAATTTTCCAGGAACACAGAAAATTTGAATTAATTGTTCAACCTAATTTTCACAAATCATAAAATTTATACATTTTTCTGAATTCAACTATGGATTTGCTAAAACTTTTGTCTGCAAAATTTTGCTCTAAATTCAGTAATTCGAGTAATTCTCCAGGAACACAGAAAATTTGAATTAATTGTTCAACCTAATTTTCACAAATCATAAAATTTAAACATTTTTCTGAATTCAACTATGGAATTGCTAAAACTTTTGTCTGCAAAATTTTGCTCTAAATTCAGTATTTCGAATAATTCTCCAGGAACACAGAAAATTTGAATTAATTGTTCAACCTAATTTTCACAAATCATAAAATTTAAACATTTTTCTGAATTCAACTATGGATTTGGTAAAATTTTTGTGTGCAAAATTTTCCTCTAAATTAAGTATTTAGAGTAATTTTCCAGGAACACAGAAAATTTGAATTAATTGTTCAACCTAATTTTCACAAATCATAAAATTTAAACATTTTTCTGAATTCAACTATGGATTTGGTAAAATTTTTGTGTGCAAAATTTTCCTCTAAATTAAGTATTTAGAGTAATTTTCCAGGAACACAGGAAATTTGAATTAATTGTTCAACCTAATTTTCACAAATCATAAAATTTAAACATTTTTCTGAATTCAACTATGGAATTGCTAAAACTTTTGTCTGCAAAATTTTGCTCTAAATTCAGTATTTCGAATAATTCTCCAGGAACACAGAAAATTTGAATTAATTGTTCAACCTAATTTTCACAAATCATAAAATTTAAACATTTTTCTGAATTCAACTATGGAATTGCTAAAACTTTTGTCTGCAAAATTTTGCTCTAAATTCAGTATTTCGAATAATTCTCCAGGAACACAGAAAATTTGAATTAATTGTTCAACCTAATTTTCACAAATCATAAAATTTAAACATTTTTCTGAATTCAACTATGGATTTGGTAAAATTTTTGTGTGCAAAATTTTCCTCTAAATTAAGTATTTAGAGTAATTTTCCAGGAACACAGAAAATTTGAATTAATTGTTCAACCTAATTTTCACAAATCATAAAATTTAAACATTTTTCTGAATTCAACTATGGATTTGGTAAAATTTTTGTGTGCAAAATTTTCCTCTAAATTAAGTATTTAGAGTAATTTTCCAGGAACACAGGAAATTTGAATTAATTGTTCAACCTAATTTTCACAAATCATAAAATTTAAACATTTTTCTGAATTCAACTATGGATTTGGTAAAATTTTTGTGTGCAAAATTTTCCTCTAAATTAAGCATTTAGAGTAATTTTCCAGGAACACAGAAAATTTGAATTAATTGTTCAACCTAATTTTCACAAATCATAAAATTTAAACATTTTTCTGAATTCAACTATGGATTTGGTAAAATTTTTGTGTGCAAAATTTTCCTCTAAATTAAGTATTTAGAGTAATTTTCCAGGAACACAGAAAATTTGAATTAATTGTTCAACCTAATTTTCACAAATCATAAAATTTAAACATTTTTCTGAATTCAACTATGGATTTGGTAAAATTTTTGTGTGCAAAATTTTCCTCTAAATTAAGTATTTAGAGTAATTTTCCAGGAACACAGGAAATTTGAATTAATTGTTCAACCTAATTTTCACAAATCATAAAATTTAAACATTTTTCTGAATTCAACTATGGATTTGGTAAAATTTTTGTGTGCAAAATTTTCCTCTAAATTAAGTATTTAGAGTAATTTTCCAGGAACACAGAAAATTTGAATTAATTGTTCAACCTAATTTTCACAAATCATAAAATTTAAACATTTTTCTGAATTCAACTATGGATTTGCTAAAACTTTTGTCTGCAAAATTTTGCGCTAAATTCAGTATTTCGAATAATTCTCCAGGAAAACAGAAAATTTGAATTAATTGTTCAACCTAATTTTCACAAATCATAAAATTTAAACATTTTTCTGAATTCAACTATGGATTTGGTAAAATTTTTGTGTGCAAAATTTTCCTCTAAATTAAGTATTTAGAGTAATTTTCCAGGAACACAGAAAATTTGAATTAATTGTTCAACCTAATTTTCACAAATCATAAAATTTAAACATTTTTCTGAATTCAACTATGGATTTGCTAAAACTTTTGTCTGCAAAATTTTGCTCTAAATTCAGTATTTCGAATAATTCTCCAGGAAAACAGAAAATTTGAATTAATTGTTCAACCTAATTTTCACAAATCATAAAATTTAAACATTTTTCTGAATTCAACTATGGATTTGGTAAAATTTTTGTGTGCAAAATTTTCCTCTAAATTAAGTATTTAGAGTAATTTTCCAGGAACACAGAAAATTTGAATTAATTGTTCAACCTAATTTTCACAAATCATAAAATTTAAACATTTTTCTGAATTCAACTATGGAATTGCTAAAACTTTTGTCTGCAAAATTTTGCTCTAAATTCAGTATTTCGAATAATTCTCCAGGAACACAGAAAATTTGAATTAATTGTTCAACCTAATTTTCACAAATCATAAAATTTAAACATTTTTCTGAATTCAACTATGGATTTGGTAAAATTTTTGTGTGCAAAATTTTCCTCTAAATTAAGTATTTAGAGTAATTTTCCAGGAACACAGAAAATTTGAATTAATTGTTCAACCTAATTTTCACAAATCATAAAATTTAAACATTTTTCTGAATTCAACTATGGATTTGGTAAAATTTTTGTGTGCAAAATTTTCCTCTAAATTAAGTATTTAGAGTAATTTTCCAGGAACACAGAAAATTTGAATTAATTGTTCAACCTAATTTTCACAAATCATAAAATTTAAACATTTTTCTGAATTCAACTATGGAATTGCTAAAACTTTTGTCTGCAAAATTTTGCTCTAAATTCAGTATTTCGAATAATTCTCCAGGAACACAGAAAATTTGAATTAATTGTTCAACCTAATTTTCACAAATCATAAAATTTAAACATTTTTCTGAATTCAACTATGGATTTGGTAAAATTTTTGTGTGCAAAATTTTCCTCTAAATTAAGTATTTAGAGTAATTTTCCAGGAACACAGAAAATTTGAATTAATTGTTCAACCTAATTTTCACAAATCATAAAATTTAAACATTTTTCTAAATTCAACTATGGATTTGCTAAAATTTTTGTGTGCAAAATTTTCCTCTAAATTAAGTATTTAGAGTAATTTTCCAGGAACACAGAAAATTTGAATTAATTGTTCAACCTAATTTTCACAAACCATAAAATTTAAACATTTTTCTGAATTCAACTATGGATTTGCTAAAATTTTTGTGTGCAAAATTTTCCTCTAAATTAAGTATTTAGAGTAATTTTCCAGGAACACAGAAAATTTGAATTAATTGTTCAACCTAATTTTCACAAATCATTAAATTTAAACATTTTTCTGAATTCAACTATGGATTTGCTAAAATTTTTGTGTGCAAAATTTTCCTCTAAATTAAGTATTTAGAGTAATTTTCCAGGAACACAGAAAATTTGAATTAATTGTTCAACCTAATTTTCACAAATCATAAAATTTAAACATTTTTCTGAATTCAACTATGGAATTGCTAAAACTTTTGTCTGCAAAATTTTGCTCTAAATTCAGTATTTCGAATAATTCTCCAGGAAAACAGAAAATTTGAATTAATTGTTCAACCTAATTTTCACAAATCATAAAATTTAAACATTTTTCTGAATTCAACTATGGATTTGGTAAAATTTTTGTGTGCAAAATTTTCCTCTAAATTAAGTATTTAGAGTAATTTTCCAGGAACACAGAAAATTTGAATTAATTGTTCAACCTAATTTTCACAAATCATAAAATTTAAACATTTTTCTGAATTCAACTATGGATTTGCTAAAACTTTTGTGTGCAAAATTTTCCTCTAAATTCAGTATTTCGAGTAATTTTCCAGGAACACAGAAAATTTGAATTAATTGTTCAACCTAATTTTCACAAATCATAAAATTTAAACATTTTTCTGAATTCAACTATGGAATTGCTAAAACTTTTGTCTGCAAAATTTTGCTCTAAATTCAGTATTTCGAATAATTCTCCAGGAACACAGAAAATTTGAATTAATTGTTCAACCTAATTTTCACAAATCATAAAATTTAAACATTTTTCTGAATTCAACTATGGATTTGCTAAAATTTTTGTGTGCAAAATTTTCCTCTAAATTAAGTATTTAGAGTAATTTTCCAGGAACACAGAAAATTTGAATTAATTGTTCAACCTAATTTTCACAAATCATAAAATTTATACATTTTTCTGAATTCAACTATGGATTTGCTAAAACTTTTGTCTGCAAAATTTTGCTCTAAATTCAGTATTTCGAGTAATTCTCCAGGAACACAGAAAATTTGAATTAATTGTTCAACCTAATTTTCACAAATCATAAAATTTAAACATTTTTCTGAATTCAACTATGGAATTGCTAAAACTTTTGTCTGCAAAATTTTGCTCTAAATTCAGTATTTCGAATAATTCTCCAGGAACACAGAAAATTTGAATTAATTGTTCAACCTAATTTTCACAAATCATAAAATTTAAACATTTTTCTGAATTCAACTATGGAATTGCTAAAACTTTTGTCTGCAAAATTTTGCTCTAAATTCAGTATTTCGAATAATTCTCCAGGAAAACAGAAAATTTGAATTAATTGTTCAACCTAATTTTCACAAATCATAAAATTTAAACATTTTTCTGAATTCAACTATGGATTTGGTAAAATTTTTGTGTGCAAAATTTTCCTCTAAATTAAGTATTTAGAGTAATTTTCCAGGAACACAGAAAATTTGAATTAATTGTTCAACCTAATTTTCACAAATCATAAAATTTAAACATTTTTCTGAATTCAACTATGGATTTGCTAAAACTTTTGTGTGCAAAATTTTCCTCTAAATTCAGTATTTCGAGTAATTTTCCAGGAACACAGAAAATTTGAATTAATTGTTCAACCTAATTTTCACAAATCATAAAATTTAAACATTTTTCTGAATTCAACTATGGATTTGCTAAAATTTTTGTGTGCAAAATTTTCCTCTAAATTAAGTATTTAGAGTAATTTTCCAGGAACACAGAAAATTTGAATTAATTGTTCAACCTAATTTTCACAAATCATAAAATTTAAACATTTTTCTGAATTCAACTATGGATTTGCTAAAATTTTTGTGTGCAAAATTTTCCTCTAAATTAAGTATTTAGAGTAATTTTCCAGGAACACAGAAAATTTGAATTAATTGTTCAACCTAATTTTCACAAATCATAAAATTTAAACATTTTTCTGAATTCAACTATGGATTTGCTAAAACTTTTGTCTGCAAAATTTTGCTCTAAATTCAGTATTTCGAGTAATTCTCCAGGAACACAGAAAATTTGAATTAATTGTTCAACCTAATTTTCACAAATCATAAAATTTAAACATTTTTCTGAATTCAACTATGGATTTGCTAAAATTTTTGTGTGCAAAATTTTCCTCTAAATTAAGTATTTAGAGTAATTTTCCAGGAACACAGAAAATTTGAATTAATTGTTCAACCTAATTTTCACAAATCATAAAATTTAAACATTTTTCTGAATTCAACTATGGATTTGGTAAAATTTTTGTGTGCAAAATTTTCCTCTAAATTAAGTATTTAGAGTAATTTTCCAGGAACACAGAAAATTTGAATTAATTGTTCAACCTAATTTTCACAAACCATAAAATTTAAACATTTTTCTGAATTCAACTATGGATTTGCTAAAATTTTTGTGTGCAAAATTTTCCTCTAAATTAAGTATTTAGAGTAATTTTCCAGGAACACAGAAAATTTGAATTAATTGTTCAACCTAATTTTCACAAATCATTAAATTTAAACATTTTTCTGAATTCAACTATGGATTTGCTAAAATTTTTGTGTGCAAAATTTTCCTCTAAATTAAGTATTTAGAGTAATTTTCCAGGAACACAGAAAATTTGAATTAATTGTTCAACCTAATTTTCACAAATCATAAAATTTAAACATTTTTCTGAATTCAACTATGGATTTGCTAAAACTTTTGTCTGCAAAATTTTGCTCTAAATTCAGTATTTCGAGTAATTCTCCAGGAACACAGAAAATTTGAATTAATTGTTCAACCTAATTTTCACAAATCATAAAATTTAAACATTTTTCTGAATTCAACTATGGAATTGCTAAAACTTTTGTCTGCAAAATTTTGCTCTAAATTCAGTATTTCGAATAATTCTCCAGGAACACAGAAAATTTGAATTAATTGTTCAACCTAATTTTCACAAATCATAAAATTTAAACATTTTTCTGAATTCAACTATGGATTTGCTAAAATTTTTGTGTGCAAAATTTTCCTCTAAATTAAGTATTTAGAGTAATTTTCCAGGAACACAGAAAATTTGAATTAATTGTTCAACCTAATTTTCACAAATCATAAAATTTATACATTTTTCTGAATTCAACTATGGATTTGCTAAAACTTTTGTCTGCAAAATTTTGCTCTAAATTCAGTATTTCGAGTAATTCTCCAGGAACACAGAAAATTTGAATTAATTGTTCAACCTAATTTTCACAAATCATAAAATTTAAACATTTTTCTGAATTCAACTATGGAATTGCTAAAACTTTTGTCTGCAAAATTTTGCTCTAAATTCAGTATTTCGAATAATTCTCCAGGAACACAGAAAATTTGAATTAATTGTTCAACCTAATTTTCACAAATCATAAAATTTAAACATTTTTCTGAATTCAACTATGGAATTGCTAAAACTTTTGTCTGCAAAATTTTGCTCTAAATTCAGTATTTCGAATAATTCTCCAGGAAAACAGAAAATTTGAATTAATTGTTCAACCTAATTTTCACAAATCATAAAATTTAAACATTTTTCTGAATTCAACTATGGATTTGGTAAAATTTTTGTGTGCAAAATTTTCCTCTAAATTAAGTATTTAGAGTAATTTTCCAGGAACACAGAAAATTTGAATTAATTGTTCAACCTAATTTTCACAAATCATAAAATTTAAACATTTTTCTGAATTCAACTATGGATTTGGTAAAATTTTTGTGTGCAAAATTTTCCTCTAAATTAAGTATTTAGAGTAATTTTCCAGGAACACAGAAAATTTGAATTAATTGTTCAACCTAATTTTCACAAATCATAAAATTTATACATTTTTCTGAATTCAACTATGGATTTGCTAAAACTTTTGTCTGCAAAATTTTGCTCTAAATTCAGTAATTCGAGTAATTCTCCAGGAACACAGAAAATTTGAATTAATTGTTCAACCTAATTTTCACAAATCATAAAATTTAAACATTTTTCTGAATTCAACTATGGAATTGCTAAAACTTTTGTCTGCAAAATTTTGCTCTAAATTCAGTATTTCGAATAATTCTCCAGGAACACAGAAAATTTGAATTAATTGTTCAACCTAATTTTCACAAATCATAAAATTTAAACATTTTTCTGAATTCAACTATGGATTTGGTAAAATTTTTGTGTGCAAAATTTTCCTCTAAATTAAGTATTTAGAGTAATTTTCCAGGAACACAGAAAATTTGAATTAATTGTTCAACCTAATTTTCACAAATCATAAAATTTAAACATTTTTCTGAATTCAACTATGGATTTGGTAAAATTTTTGTGTGCAAAATTTTCCTCTAAATTAAGTATTTAGAGTAATTTTCCAGGAACACAGGAAATTTGAATTAATTGTTCAACCTAATTTTCACAAATCATAAAATTTAAACATTTTTCTGAATTCAACTATGGAATTGCTAAAACTTTTGTCTGCAAAATTTTGCTCTAAATTCAGTATTTCGAATAATTCTCCAGGAACACAGAAAATTTGAATTAATTGTTCAACCTAATTTTCACAAATCATAAAATTTAAACATTTTTCTGAATTCAACTATGGAATTGCTAAAACTTTTGTCTGCAAAATTTTGCTCTAAATTCAGTATTTCGAATAATTCTCCAGGAACACAGAAAATTTGAATTAATTGTTCAACCTAATTTTCACAAATCATAAAATTTAAACATTTTTCTGAATTCAACTATGGATTTGGTAAAATTTTTGTGTGCAAAATTTTCCTCTAAATTAAGTATTTAGAGTAATTTTCCAGGAACACAGAAAATTTGAATTAATTGTTCAACCTAATTTTCACAAATCATAAAATTTAAACATTTTTCTGAATTCAACTATGGATTTGGTAAAATTTTTGTGTGCAAAATTTTCCTCTAAATTAAGTATTTAGAGTAATTTTCCAGGAACACAGGAAATTTGAATTAATTGTTCAACCTAATTTTCACAAATCATAAAATTTAAACATTTTTCTGAATTCAACTATGGATTTGGTAAAATTTTTGTGTGCAAAATTTTCCTCTAAATTAAGCATTTAGAGTAATTTTCCAGGAACACAGAAAATTTGAATTAATTGTTCAACCTAATTTTCACAAATCATAAAATTTAAACATTTTTCTGAATTCAACTATGGATTTGGTAAAATTTTTGTGTGCAAAATTTTCCTCTAAATTAAGTATTTAGAGTAATTTTCCAGGAACACAGAAAATTTGAATTAATTGTTCAACCTAATTTTCACAAATCATAAAATTTAAACATTTTTCTGAATTCAACTATGGATTTGGTAAAATTTTTGTGTGCAAAATTTTCCTCTAAATTAAGTATTTAGAGTAATTTTCCAGGAACACAGGAAATTTGAATTAATTGTTCAACCTAATTTTCACAAATCATAAAATTTAAACATTTTTCTGAATTCAACTATGGATTTGGTAAAATTTTTGTGTGCAAAATTTTCCTCTAAATTAAGTATTTAGAGTAATTTTCCAGGAACACAGAAAATTTGAATTAATTGTTCAACCTAATTTTCACAAATCATAAAATTTAAACATTTTTCTGAATTCAACTATGGATTTGCTAAAACTTTTGTCTGCAAAATTTTGCGCTAAATTCAGTATTTCGAATAATTCTCCAGGAAAACAGAAAATTTGAATTAATTGTTCAACCTAATTTTCACAAATCATAAAATTTAAACATTTTTCTGAATTCAACTATGGATTTGGTAAAATTTTTGTGTGCAAAATTTTCCTCTAAATTAAGTATTTAGAGTAATTTTCCAGGAACACAGAAAATTTGAATTAATTGTTCAACCTAATTTTCACAAATCATAAAATTTAAACATTTTTCTGAATTCAACTATGGATTTGCTAAAACTTTTGTCTGCAAAATTTTGCTCTAAATTCAGTATTTCGAATAATTCTCCAGGAAAACAGAAAATTTGAATTAATTGTTCAACCTAATTTTCACAAATCATAAAATTTAAACATTTTTCTGAATTCAACTATGGATTTGGTAAAATTTTTGTGTGCAAAATTTTCCTCTAAATTAAGTATTTAGAGTAATTTTCCAGGAACACAGAAAATTTGAATTAATTGTTCAACCTAATTTTCACAAATCATAAAATTTAAACATTTTTCTGAATTCAACTATGGAATTGCTAAAACTTTTGTCTGCAAAATTTTGCTCTAAATTCAGTATTTCGAATAATTCTCCAGGAACACAGAAAATTTGAATTAATTGTTCAACCTAATTTTCACAAATCATAAAATTTAAACATTTTTCTGAATTCAACTATGGATTTGGTAAAATTTTTGTGTGCAAAATTTTCCTCTAAATTAAGTATTTAGAGTAATTTTCCAGGAACACAGAAAATTTGAATTAATTGTTCAACCTAATTTTCACAAATCATAAAATTTAAACATTTTTCTGAATTCAACTATGGATTTGGTAAAATTTTTGTGTGCAAAATTTTCCTCTAAATTAAGTATTTAGAGTAATTTTCCAGGAACACAGAAAATTTGAATTAATTGTTCAACCTAATTTTCACAAATCATAAAATTTAAACATTTTTCTGAATTCAACTATGGAATTGCTAAAACTTTTGTCTGCAAAATTTTGCTCTAAATTCAGTATTTCGAATAATTCTCCAGGAACACAGAAAATTTGAATTAATTGTTCAACCTAATTTTCACAAATCATAAAATTTAAACATTTTTCTGAATTCAACTATGGATTTGGTAAAATTTTTGTGTGCAAAATTTTCCTCTAAATTAAGTATTTAGAGTAATTTTCCAGGAACACAGAAAATTTGAATTAATTGTTCAACCTAATTTTCACAAATCATAAAATTTAAACATTTTTCTAAATTCAACTATGGATTTGCTAAAATTTTTGTGTGCAAAATTTTCCTCTAAATTAAGTATTTAGAGTAATTTTCCAGGAACACAGAAAATTTGAATTAATTGTTCAACCTAATTTTCACAAACCATAAAATTTAAACATTTTTCTGAATTCAACTATGGATTTGCTAAAATTTTTGTGTGCAAAATTTTCCTCTAAATTAAGTATTTAGAGTAATTTTCCAGGAACACAGAAAATTTGAATTAATTGTTCAACCTAATTTTCACAAATCATTAAATTTAAACATTTTTCTGAATTCAACTATGGATTTGCTAAAATTTTTGTGTGCAAAATTTTCCTCTAAATTAAGTATTTAGAGTAATTTTCCAGGAACACAGAAAATTTGAATTAATTGTTCAACCTAATTTTCACAAATCATAAAATTTAAACATTTTTCTGAATTCAACTATGGATTTGCTAAAACTTTTGTCTGCAAAATTTTGCTCTAAATTCAGTATTTCGAGTAATTCTCCAGGAACACAGAAAATTTGAATTAATTGTTCAACCTAATTTTCACAAATCATAAAATTTAAACATTTTTCTGAATTCAACTATGGAATTGCTAAAACTTTTGTCTGCAAAATTTTGCTCTAAATTCAGTATTTCGAATAATTCTCCAGGAACACAGAAAATTTGAATTAATTGTTCAACCTAATTTTCACAAATCATAAAATTTAAACATTTTTCTGAATTCAACTATGGATTTGGTAAAATTTTTGTGTGCAAAATTTTCCTCTAAATTAAGTATTTAGAGTAATTTTCCAGGAACACAGAAAATTTGAATTAATTGTTCAACCTAATTTTCACAAATCATAAAATTTAAACATTTTTCTGAATTCAACTATGGATTTGCTAAAATTTTTGTGTGCAAAATTTTCCTCTAAATTAAGTATTTAGAGTAATTTTCCAGGAACACGGAAAATTTGAATTAATTGTTCAACCTAATTTTCACAAACCATAAAATTTAAACATTTTTCTGAATTCAACTATGGATTTGCTAAAATTTTTGTGTGCAAAATTTTCCTCTAAATTAAGTATTTAGAGTAATTTTCCAGGAACACAGAAAATTTGAATTAATTGTTCAACCTAATTTTCACAAATCATTAAATTTAAACATTTTTCTGAATTCAACTATGGATTTGCTAAAATTTTTGTGTGCAAAATTTTCCTCTAAATTAAGTATTTAGAGTAATTTTCCAGGAACACAGAAAATTTGAATTAATTGTTCAACCTAATTTTCACAAATCATAAAATTTAAACATTTTTCTGAATTCAACTATGGATTTGCTAAAACTTTTGTCTGCAAAATTTTGCTCTAAATTCAGTATTTCGAGTAATTCTCCAGGAACACAGAAAATTTGAATTAATTGTTCAACCTAATTTTCACAAATCATAAAATTTAAACATTTTTCTGAATTCAACTATGGAATTGCTAAAACTTTTGTCTGCAAAATTTTGCTCTAAATTCAGTATTTCGAATAATTCTCCAGGAACACAGAAAATTTGAATTAATTGTTCAACCTAATTTTCACAAATCATAAAATTTAAACATTTTTCTGAATTCAACTATGGATTTGGTAAAATTTTTGTGTGCAAAATTTTCCTCTAAATTAAGTATTTAGAGTAATTTTCCAGGAACACAGAAAATTTGAATTAATTGTTCAACCTAATTTTCACAAATCATAAAATTTAAACATTTTTCTGAATTCAACTATGGATTTGCTAAAATTTTTGTGTGCAAAATTTTCCTCTAAATTAAGTATTTAGAGTAATTTTCCAGGAACACAGAAAATTTGAATTAATTGTTCAACCTAATTTTCACAAACCATAAAATTTAAACATTTTTCTGAATTCAACTATGGATTTGCTAAAATTTTTGTGTGCAAAATTTTCCTCTAAATTAAGTATTTAGAGTAATTTTCCAGGAACACAGAAAATTTGAATTAATTGTTCAACCTAATTTTCACAAATCATTAAATTTAAACATTTTTCTGAATTCAACTATGGATTTGCTAAAATTTTTGTGTGCAAAATTTTCCTCTAAATTAAGTATTTAGAGTAATTTTCCAGGAACACAGAAAATTTGAATTAATTGTTCAACCTAATTTTCACAAATCATAAAATTTAAACATTTTTCTGAATTCAACTATGGATTTGCTAAAACTTTTGTCTGCAAAATTTTGCTCTAAATTCAGTATTTCGAGTAATTCTCCAGGAACACAGAAAATTTGAATTAATTGTTCAACCTAATTTTCACAAATCATAAAATTTAAACATTTTTCTGAATTCAACTATGGAATTGCTAAAACTTTTGTCTGCAAAATTTTGCTCTAAATTCAGTATTTCGAATAATTCTCCAGGAACACAGAAAATTTGAATTAATTGTTCAACCTAATTTTCACAAATCATAAAATTTAAACATTTTTCTGAATTCAACTATGGATTTGCTAAAATTTTTGTGTGCAAAATTTTCCTCTAAATTAAGTATTTAGAGTAATTTTCCAGGAACACAGAAAATTTGAATTAATTGTTCAACCTAATTTTCACAAATCATAAAATTTATACATTTTTCTGAATTCAACTATGGATTTGCTAAAACTTTTGTGTGCATAATTTTCCTCTAAATTCAGTATTTAGAGTAATTTTCCAGGAACACAGAAAATTTGAATTAATTGTTCAACCTAATTTTCACAAATCATAAAATTTAAACATTTTTCTGAATTCAACTATGGATTTGCTAAAATTTTTGTGTGCAAAATTTTCCTCTAAATTAAGTATTTAGAGTAATTTTCCAGGAACACAGAAAATTTGAATTAATTGTTCAACCTAATTTTCACAAATCATAAAATTTAAACATTTTTCTGAATTCAACTATGGATTTGCTAAAATTTTTGTGTGCAAAATTTTCCTCTAAATTAAGTATTTAGAGTAATTTTTCAGGAACACAGAAAATTTGAATTAATTGTTCAACCTAATTTTCACAAATCATAAAATTTAAACATTTTTCTGAATTCAACTATGGATTTGCTAAAACTTTTGTCTGCAAAATTTTGCTCTAAATTCAGTATTTCGAGTAATTCTCCAGGAACACAGAAAATTTGAATTAATTGTTCAACCTAATTTTCACAAATCATAAAATTTAAACATTTTTCTGAATTCAACTATGGATTTGCTAAAATTTTTGTGTGCAAAATTTTCCTCTAAATTAAGTATTTAGAGTAATTTTCCAGGAACACAGAAAATTTGAATTAATTGTTCAACCTAATTTTCACAAATCATAAAATTTAAACATTTTTCTGAATTCAACTATGGATTTGGTAAAATTTTTGTGTGCAAAATTTTCCTCTAAATTAAGTATTTAGAGTAATTTTCCAGGAACACAGAAAATTTGAATTAATTGTTCAACCTAATTTTCACAAACCATAAAATTTAAACATTTTTCTGAATTCAACTATGGATTTGCTAAAATTTTTGTGTGCAAAATTTTCCTCTAAATTAAGTATTTAGAGTAATTTTCCAGGAACACAGAAAATTTGAATTAATTGTTCAACCTAATTTTCACAAATCATAAAATTTAAACATTTTTCTGAATTCAACTATGGATTTGCTAAAATTTTTGTGTGCAAAATTTTCCTCTAAATTAAGTATTTAGAGTAATTTTCCAGGAACACAGAAAATTTGAATTAATTGTTCAACCTAATTTTCACAAATCATAAAATTTAAACATTTTTCTGAATTCAACTATGGATTTGCTAAAACTTTTGTCTGCAAAATTTTGCTCTAAATTCAGTATTTCGAGTAATTCTCCAGGAACACAGAAAATTTGAATTAATTGTTCAACCTAATTTTCACAAATCATAAAATTTAAACATTTTTCTGAATTCAACTATGGAATTGCTAAAACTTTTGTCTGCAAAATTTTGCTCTAAATTCAGTATTTCGAATAATTCTCCAGGAACACAGAAAATTTGAATTAATTGTTCAACCTAATTTTCACAAATCATAAAATTTAAACATTTTTCTGAATTCAACTATGGATTTGCTAAAATTTTTGTGTGCAAAATTTTCCTCTAAATTAAGTATTTAGAGTAATTTTCCAGGAACACAGAAAATTTGAATTAATTGTTCAACCTAATTTTCACAAATCATAAAATTTATACATTTTTCTGAATTCAACTATGGATTTGCTAAAACTTTTGTCTGCAAAATTTTGCTCTAAATTCAGTATTTCGAGTAATTCTCCAGGAACACAGAAAATTTGAATTAATTGTTCAACCTAATTTTCACAAATCATAAAATTTAAACATTTTTCTGAATTCAACTATGGAATTGCTAAAACTTTTGTCTGCAAAATTTTGCTCTAAATTCAGTATTTCGAATAATTCTCCAGGAACACAGAAAATTTGAATTAATTGTTCAACCTAATTTTCACAAATCATAAAATTTAAACATTTTTCTGAATTCAACTATGGATTTGGTAAAATTTTTGTGTGCAAAATTTTCCTCTAAATTAAGTATTTAGAGTAATTTTCCAGGAACACAGAAAATTTGAATTAATTGTTCAACCTAATTTTCACAAATCATAAAATTTAAACATTTTTCTGAATTCAACTATGGATTTGGTAAAATTTTTGTGTGCAAAATTTTCCTCTAAATTAAGTATTTAGAGTAATTTTCCAGGAACACAGAAAATTTGAATTAATTGTTCAACCTAATTTTCACAAATCATAAAATTTATACATTTTTCTGAATTCAACTATGGATTTGCTAAAACTTTTGTCTGCAAAATTTTGCTCTAAATTCAGTAATTCGAGTAATTCTCCAGGAACACAGAAAATTTGAATTAATTGTTCAACCTAATTTTCACAAATCATAAAATTTAAACATTTTTCTGAATTCAACTATGGAATTGCTAAAACTTTTGTCTGCAAAATTTTGCTCTAAATTCAGTATTTCTAATAATTCTCCAGGAACACAGAAAATTTGAATTAATTGTTCAACCTAATTTTCACAAATCATAAAATTTAAACATTTTTCTGAATTCAACTATGGATTTGGTAAAATTTTTGTGTGCAAAATTTTCCTCTAAATTAAGTATTTAGAGTAATTTTCCAGGAACACAGAAAATTTGAATTAATTGTTCAACCTAATTTTCACAAATCATAAAATTTAAACATTTTTCTGAATTCAACTATGGATTTGGTAAAATTTTTGTGTGCAAAATTTTCCTCTAAATTAAGTATTTAGAGTAATTTTCCAGGAACACAGGAAATTTGAATTAATTGTTCAACCTAATTTTCACAAATCATAAAATTTAAACATTTTTCTGAATTCAACTATGGAATTGCTAAAACTTTTGTCTGCAAAATTTTGCTCTAAATTCAGTATTTCGAATAATTCTCCAGGAACACAGAAAATTTGAATTAATTGTTCAACCTAATTTTCACAAATCATAAAATTTAAACATTTTTCTGAATTCAACTATGGAATTGCTAAAACTTTTGTCTGCAAAATTTTGCTCTAAATTCAGTATTTCGAATAATTCTCCAGGAACACAGAAAATTTGAATTAATTGTTCAACCTAATTTTCACAAATCATAAAATTTAAACATTTTTCTGAATTCAACTATGGAATTGCTAAAACTTTTGTCTGCAAAATTTTGCTCTAAATTCAGTATTTCGAATAATTCTCCAGGAACACAGAAAATTTGAATTAATTGTTCAACCTAATTTTCACAAATCATAAAATTTAAACATTTTTCTGAATTCAACTATGGAATTGCTAAAACTTTTGTCTGCAAAATTTTGCTCTAAATTCAGTATTTCGAATAATTCTCCAGGAACACAGAAAATTTGAATTAATTGTTCAACCTAATTTTCACAAATCATAAAATTTAAACATTTTTCTGAATTCAACTATGGATTTGGTAAAATTTTTGTGTGCAAAATTTTCCTCTAAATTAAGTATTTAGAGTAATTTTCCAGGAACACAGAAAATTTGAATTAATTGTTCAACCTAATTTTCACAAATCATAAAATTTAAACATTTTTCTGAATTCAACTATGGATTTGCTAAAACTTTTGTCTGCAAAATTTTGCTCTAAATTCAGTATTTCGAGTAATTCTCCAGGAACACAGAAAATTTGAATTAATTGTTCAACCTAATTTTCACAAATCATAAAATTTAAACATTTTTCTGAATTCAACTATGGAATTGCTAAAACTTTTGTCTGCAAAATTTTGCTCTAAATTCAGTATTTCGAATAATTCTCCAGGAACACAGAAAATTTGAATTAATTGTTCAACCTAATTTTCACAAATCATAAAATTTAAACATTTTTCTGAATTCAACTATGGATTTGGTAAAATTTTTGTGTGCAAAATTTTCCTCTAAATTAAGTATTTAGAGTAATTTTCCAGGAACACAGAAAATTTGAATTAATTGTTCAACCTAATTTTCACAAATCATAAAATTTAAACATTTTTCTGAATTCAACTATGGATTTGCTAAAATTTTTGTGTGCAAAATTTTCCTCTAAATTAAGTATTTAGAGTAATTTTCCAGGAACACGGAAAATTTGAATTAATTGTTCAACCTAATTTTCACAAACCATAAAATTTAAACATTTTTCTGAATTCAACTATGGATTTGCTAAAATTTTTGTGTGCAAAATTTTCCTCTAAATTAAGTATTTAGAGTAATTTTCCAGGAACACAGAAAATTTGAATTAATTGTTCAACCTAATTTTCACAAATCATTAAATTTAAACATTTTTCTGAATTCAACTATGGATTTGCTAAAATTTTTGTGTGCAAAATTTTCCTCTAAATTAAGTATTTAGAGTAATTTTCCAGGAACACAGAAAATTTGAATTAATTGTTCAACCTAATTTTCACAAATCATAAAATTTAAACATTTTTCTGAATTCAACTATGGATTTGCTAAAACTTTTGTCTGCAAAATTTTGCTCTAAATTCAGTATTTCGAGTAATTCTCCAGGAACACAGAAAATTTGAATTAATTGTTCAACCTAATTTTCACAAATCATAAAATTTAAACATTTTTCTGAATTCAACTATGGAATTGCTAAAACTTTTGTCTGCAAAATTTTGCTCTAAATTCAGTATTTCGAATAATTCTCCAGGAACACAGAAAATTTGAATTAATTGTTCAACCTAATTTTCACAAATCATAAAATTTAAACATTTTTCTGAATTCAACTATGGATTTGGTAAAATTTTTGTGTGCAAAATTTTCCTCTAAATTAAGTATTTAGAGTAATTTTCCAGGAACACAGAAAATTTGAATTAATTGTTCAACCTAATTTTCACAAATCATAAAATTTAAACATTTTTCTGAATTCAACTATGGATTTGCTAAAATTTTTGTGTGCAAAATTTTCCTCTAAATTAAGTATTTAGAGTAATTTTCCAGGAACACAGAAA
Source organism: Podabrus alpinus (assembly GCA_932274525.1). NCBI lineage: Eukaryota > Metazoa > Arthropoda > Insecta > Coleoptera > Cantharidae > Podabrus > Podabrus alpinus. The sequence goes on along the minus strand of OW026455.1, from coordinate 86,875,304 downwards.
ATTTGAATTAATTGTTCAACCTAATTTTCACAAACCATAAAATTTAAACATTTTTCTGAATTCAACTATGGATTTGCTAAAATTTTTGTGTGCAAAATTTTCCTCTAAATTAAGTATTTAGAGTAATTTTCCAGGAACACAGAAAATTTGAATTAATTGTTCAACCTAATTTTCACAAATCATTAAATTTAAACATTTTTCTGAATTCAACTATGGATTTGCTAAAATTTTTGTGTGCAAAATTTTCCTCTAAATTAAGTATTTAGAGTAATTTTCCAGGAACACAGAAAATTTGAATTAATTGTTCAACCTAATTTTCACAAATCATAAAATTTAAACATTTTTCTGAATTCAACTATGGATTTGCTAAAACTTTTGTCTGCAAAATTTTGCTCTAAATTCAGTATTTCGAGTAATTCTCCAGGAACACAGAAAATTTGAATTAATTGTTCAACCTAATTTTCACAAATCATAAAATTTAAACATTTTTCTGAATTCAACTATGGAATTGCTAAAACTTTTGTCTGCAAAATTTTGCTCTAAATTCAGTATTTCGAATAATTCTCCAGGAACACAGAAAATTTGAATTAATTGTTCAACCTAATTTTCACAAATCATAAAATTTAAACATTTTTCTGAATTCAACTATGGATTTGCTAAAATTTTTGTGTGCAAAATTTTCCTCTAAATTAAGTATTTAGAGTAATTTTCCAGGAACACAGAAAATTTGAATTAATTGTTCAACCTAATTTTCACAAATCATAAAATTTATACATTTTTCTGAATTCAACTATGGATTTGCTAAAACTTTTGTGTGCATAATTTTCCTCTAAATTCAGTATTTAGAGTAATTTTCCAGGAACACAGAAAATTTGAATTAATTGTTCAACCTAATTTTCACAAATCATAAAATTTAAACATTTTTCTGAATTCAACTATGGATTTGCTAAAATTTTTGTGTGCAAAATTTTCCTCTAAATTAAGTATTTAGAGTAATTTTCCAGGAACACAGAAAATTTGAATTAATTGTTCAACCTAATTTTCACAAATCATAAAATTTAAACATTTTTCTGAATTCAACTATGGATTTGCTAAAATTTTTGTGTGCAAAATTTTCCTCTAAATTAAGTATTTAGAGTAATTTTTCAGGAACACAGAAAATTTGAATTAATTGTTCAACCTAATTTTCACAAATCATAAAATTTAAACATTTTTCTGAATTCAACTATGGATTTGCTAAAACTTTTGTCTGCAAAATTTTGCTCTAAATTCAGTATTTCGAGTAATTCTCCAGGAACACAGAAAATTTGAATTAATTGTTCAACCTAATTTTCACAAATCATAAAATTTAAACATTTTTCTGAATTCAACTATGGATTTGCTAAAATTTTTGTGTGCAAAATTTTCCTCTAAATTAAGTATTTAGAGTAATTTTCCAGGAACACAGAAAATTTGAATTAATTGTTCAACCTAATTTTCACAAATCATAAAATTTAAACATTTTTCTGAATTCAACTATGGATTTGGTAAAATTTTTGTGTGCAAAATTTTCCTCTAAATTAAGTATTTAGAGTAATTTTCCAGGAACACAGAAAATTTGAATTAATTGTTCAACCTAATTTTCACAAACCATAAAATTTAAACATTTTTCTGAATTCAACTATGGATTTGCTAAAATTTTTGTGTGCAAAATTTTCCTCTAAATTAAGTATTTAGAGTAATTTTCCAGGAACACAGAAAATTTGAATTAATTGTTCAACCTAATTTTCACAAATCATAAAATTTAAACATTTTTCTGAATTCAACTATGGATTTGCTAAAATTTTTGTGTGCAAAATTTTCCTCTAAATTAAGTATTTAGAGTAATTTTCCAGGAACACAGAAAATTTGAATTAATTGTTCAACCTAATTTTCACAAATCATAAAATTTAAACATTTTTCTGAATTCAACTATGGATTTGCTAAAACTTTTGTCTGCAAAATTTTGCTCTAAATTCAGTATTTCGAGTAATTCTCCAGGAACACAGAAAATTTGAATTAATTGTTCAACCTAATTTTCACAAATCATAAAATTTAAACATTTTTCTGAATTCAACTATGGAATTGCTAAAACTTTTGTCTGCAAAATTTTGCTCTAAATTCAGTATTTCGAATAATTCTCCAGGAACACAGAAAATTTGAATTAATTGTTCAACCTAATTTTCACAAATCATAAAATTTAAACATTTTTCTGAATTCAACTATGGATTTGCTAAAATTTTTGTGTGCAAAATTTTCCTCTAAATTAAGTATTTAGAGTAATTTTCCAGGAACACAGAAAATTTGAATTAATTGTTCAACCTAATTTTCACAAATCATAAAATTTATACATTTTTCTGAATTCAACTATGGATTTGCTAAAACTTTTGTCTGCAAAATTTTGCTCTAAATTCAGTATTTCGAGTAATTCTCCAGGAACACAGAAAATTTGAATTAATTGTTCAACCTAATTTTCACAAATCATAAAATTTAAACATTTTTCTGAATTCAACTATGGAATTGCTAAAACTTTTGTCTGCAAAATTTTGCTCTAAATTCAGTATTTCGAATAATTCTCCAGGAACACAGAAAATTTGAATTAATTGTTCAACCTAATTTTCACAAATCATAAAATTTAAACATTTTTCTGAATTCAACTATGGATTTGGTAAAATTTTTGTGTGCAAAATTTTCCTCTAAATTAAGTATTTAGAGTAATTTTCCAGGAACACAGAAAATTTGAATTAATTGTTCAACCTAATTTTCACAAATCATAAAATTTAAACATTTTTCTGAATTCAACTATGGATTTGGTAAAATTTTTGTGTGCAAAATTTTCCTCTAAATTAAGTATTTAGAGTAATTTTCCAGGAACACAGAAAATTTGAATTAATTGTTCAACCTAATTTTCACAAATCATAAAATTTATACATTTTTCTGAATTCAACTATGGATTTGCTAAAACTTTTGTCTGCAAAATTTTGCTCTAAATTCAGTAATTCGAGTAATTCTCCAGGAACACAGAAAATTTGAATTAATTGTTCAACCTAATTTTCACAAATCATAAAATTTAAACATTTTTCTGAATTCAACTATGGAATTGCTAAAACTTTTGTCTGCAAAATTTTGCTCTAAATTCAGTATTTCGAATAATTCTCCAGGAACACAGAAAATTTGAATTAATTGTTCAACCTAATTTTCACAAATCATAAAATTTAAACATTTTTCTGAATTCAACTATGGATTTGGTAAAATTTTTGTGTGCAAAATTTTCCTCTAAATTAAGTATTTAGAGTAATTTTCCAGGAACACAGAAAATTTGAATTAATTGTTCAACCTAATTTTCACAAATCATAAAATTTAAACATTTTTCTGAATTCAACTATGGATTTGGTAAAATTTTTGTGTGCAAAATTTTCCTCTAAATTAAGTATTTAGAGTAATTTTCCAGGAACACAGGAAATTTGAATTAATTGTTCAACCTAATTTTCACAAATCATAAAATTTAAACATTTTTCTGAATTCAACTATGGAATTGCTAAAACTTTTGTCTGCAAAATTTTGCTCTAAATTCAGTATTTCGAATAATTCTCCAGGAACACAGAAAATTTGAATTAATTGTTCAACCTAATTTTCACAAATCATAAAATTTAAACATTTTTCTGAATTCAACTATGGAATTGCTAAAACTTTTGTCTGCAAAATTTTGCTCTAAATTCAGTATTTCGAATAATTCTCCAGGAACACAGAAAATTTGAATTAATTGTTCAACCTAATTTTCACAAATCATAAAATTTAAACATTTTTCTGAATTCAACTATGGAATTGCTAAAACTTTTGTCTGCAAAATTTTGCTCTAAATTCAGTATTTCGAATAATTCTCCAGGAACACAGAAAATTTGAATTAATTGTTCAACCTAATTTTCACAAATCATAAAATTTAAACATTTTTCTGAATTCAACTATGGAATTGCTAAAACTTTTGTCTGCAAAATTTTGCTCTAAATTCAGTATTTCGAATAATTCTCCAGGAACACAGAAAATTTGAATTAATTGTTCAACCTAATTTTCACAAATCATAAAATTTAAACATTTTTCTGAATTCAACTATGGAATTGCTAAAACTTTTGTCTGCAAAATTTTGCTCTAAATTCAGTATTTCGAATAATTCTCCAGGAACACAGAAAATTTGAATTAATTGTTCAACCTAATTTTCACAAATCATAAAATTTAAACATTTTTCTGAATTCAACTATGGATTTGGTAAAATTTTTGTGTGCAAAATTTTCCTCTAAATTAAGTATTTAGAGTAATTTTCCAGGAACACAGAAAATTTGAATTAATTGTTCAACCTAATTTTCACAAATCATAAAATTTAAACATTTTTCTGAATTCAACTATGGATTTGGTAAAATTTTTGTGTGCAAAATTTTCCTCTAAATTAAGTATTTAGAGTAATTTTCCAGGAACACAGGAAATTTGAATTAATTGTTCAACCTAATTTTCACAAATCATAAAATTTAAACATTTTTCTGAATTCAACTATGGATTTGGTAAAATTTTTGTGTGCAAAATTTTCCTCTAAATTAAGTATTTAGAGTAATTTTCCAGGAACACAGAAAATTTGAATTAATTGTTCAACCTAATTTTCACAAATCATAAAATTTAAACATTTTTCTGAATTCAACTATGGATTTGCTAAAACTTTTGTCTGCAAAATTTTGCGCTAAATTCAGTATTTCGAATAATTCTCCAGGAAAACAGAAAATTTGAATTAATTGTTCAACCTAATTTTCACAAATCATAAAATTTAAACATTTTTCTGAATTCAACTATGGATTTGGTAAAATTTTTGTGTGCAAAATTTTCCTCTAAATTAAGTATTTAGAGTAATTTTCCAGGAACACAGAAAATTTGAATTAATTGTTCAACCTAATTTTCACAAATCATAAAATTTAAACATTTTTCTGAATTCAACTATGGATTTGCTAAAACTTTTGTCTGCAAAATTTTGCTCTAAATTCAGTATTTCGAATAATTCTCCAGGAAAACAGAAAATTTGAATTAATTGTTCAACCTAATTTTCACAAATCATAAAATTTAAACATTTTTCTGAATTCAACTATGGATTTGGTAAAATTTTTGTGTGCAAAATTTTCCTCTAAATTAAGTATTTAGAGTAATTTTCCAGGAACACAGAAAATTTGAATTAATTGTTCAACCTAATTTTCACAAATCATAAAATTTAAACATTTTTCTGAATTCAACTATGGATTTGCTAAAACTTTTGTCTGCAAAATTTTGCTCTAAATTCAGTATTTCGAGTAATTCTCCAGGAACACAGAAAATTTGAATTAATTGTTCAACCTAATTTTCACAAATCATAAAATTTAAACATTTTTCTGAATTCAACTATGGATTTGCTAAAATTTTTGTGTGCAAAATTTTCCTCTAAATTAAGTATTTAGAGTAATTTTCCAGGAACACAGAAAATTTGAATTAATTGTTCAACCTAATTTTCACAAATCATAAAATTTAAACATTTTTCTGAATTCAACTATGGAATTGCTAAAACTTTTGTCTGCAAAATTTTGCTCTAAATTCAGTATTTCGAATAATTCTCCAGGAACACAGAAAATTTGAATTAATTGTTCAACCTAATTTTCACAAATCATAAAATTTAAACATTTTTCTGAATTCAACTATGGATTTGGTAAAATTTTTGTGTGCAAAATTTTCCTCTAAATTAAGTATTTAGAGTAATTTTCCAGGAACACAGGAAATTTGAATTAATTGTTCAACCTAATTTTCACAAATCATAAAATTTAAACATTTTTCTGAATTCAACTATGGATTTGCTAAAATTTTTGTGTGCAAAATTTTCCTCTAAATTAAGTATTTAGAGTAATTTTCCAGGAACACAGAAAATTTGAATTAATTGTTCAACCTAATTTTCACAAATCATAAAATTTAAACATTTTTCTGAATTCAACTATGGATTTGCTAAAACTTTTGTCTGCAAAATTTTGCTCTAAATTCAGTATTTCGAGTAATTCTCCAGGAACACAGAAAATTTGAATTAATTGTTCAACCTAATTTTCACAAATCATAAAATTTAAACATTTTTCTGAATTCAACTATGGATTTGCTAAAATTTTTGTGTGCAAAATTTTCCTCTAAATTAAGTATTTAGAGTAATTTTCCAGGAACACAGAAAATTTGAATTAATTGTTCAACCTAATTTTCACAAATCATAAAATTTAAACATTTTTCTGAATTCAACTATGGATTTGCTAAAATTTTTGTGTGCAAAATTTTCCTCTAAATTAAGTATTTAGAGTAATTTTCCAGGAACACAGAAAATTTGAATTAATTGTTCAACCTAATTTTCACAAACCATAAAATTTAAACATTTTTCTGAATTCAACTATGGATTTGCTAAAATTTTTGTGTGCAAAATTTTCCTCTAAATTAAGTATTTAGAGTAATTTTCCAGGAACACAGAAAATTTGAATTAATTGTTCAACCTAATTTTCACAAATCATTAAATTTAAACATTTTTCTGAATTCAACTATGGATTTGCTAAAATTTTTGTGTGCAAAATTTTCCTCTAAATTAAGTATTTAGAGTAATTTTCCAGGAACACAGAAAATTTGAATTAATTGTTCAACCTAATTTTCACAAATCATAAAATTTAAACATTTTTCTGAATTCAACTATGGATTTGCTAAAACTTTTGTCTGCAAAATTTTGCTCTAAATTCAGTATTTCGAGTAATTCTCCAGGAACACAGAAAATTTGAATTAATTGTTCAACCTAATTTTCACAAATCATAAAATTTAAACATTTTTCTGAATTCAACTATGGAATTGCTAAAACTTTTGTCTGCAAAATTTTGCTCTAAATTCAGTATTTCGAATAATTCTCCAGGAACACAGAAAATTTGAATTAATTGTTCAACCTAATTTTCACAAATCATAAAATTTAAACATTTTTCTGAATTCAACTATGGAATTGCTAAAACTTTTGTCTGCAAAATTTTGCTCTAAATTCAGTATTTCGAATAATTCTCCAGGAAAACAGAAAATTTGAATTAATTGTTCAACCTAATTTTCACAAATCATAAAATTTAAACATTTTTCTGAATTCAACTATGGATTTGGTAAAATTTTTGTGTGCAAAATTTTCCTCTAAATTAAGTATTTAGAGTAATTTTCCAGGAACACAGAAAATTTGAATTAATTGTTCAACCTAATTTTCACAAATCATAAAATTTAAACATTTTTCTGACTTCAACTATGGAATTGCTAAAACTTTTGTCTGCAAAATTTTGCTCTAAATTCAGTATTTCGAGTAATTCTCCAGGAACACAGAAAATTTGAATTAATTGTTCAACCTAATTTTCACAAATCATAAAATTTAAACATTTTTCTGAATTCAACTATGGAATTGCTAAAACTTTTGTCTGCAAAATTTTGCTCTAAATTCAGTATTTCGAATAATTCTCCAGGAACACAGAAAATTTGAATTAATTGTTCAACCTAATTTTCACAAATCATAAAATTTAAACATTTTTCTGAATTCAACTATGGAATTGCTAAAACTTTTGTCTGCAAAATTTTGCTCTAAATTCAGTATTTCGAATAATTCTCCAGGAAAACAGAAAATTTGAATTAATTGTTCAACCTAATTTTCACAAATCATAAAATTTAAACATTTTTCTGAATTCAACTATGGATTTGGTAAAATTTTTGTGTGCAAAATTTTCCTCTAAATTAAGTATTTAGAGTAATTTTCCAGGAACACAGAAAATTTGAATTAATTGTTCAACCTAATTTTCACAAATCATAAAATTTAAACATTTTTCTGACTTCAACTATGGAATTGCTAAAACTTTTGTCTGCAAAATTTTGCTCTAAATTCAGTATTTCGAGTAATTCTCCAGGAACACAGAAAATTTGAATTAATTGTTCAACCTAATTTTCACAAATCATAAAATTTAAACATTTTTCTGAATTCAACTATGGAATTGCTAAAACTTTTGTCTGCAAAATTTTGCTCTAAATTCAGTATTTCGAATAATTCTCCAGGAACACAGAAAATTTGAATTAATTGTTCAACCTAATTTTCACAAATCATAAAATTTAAACATTTTTCTGAATTCAACTATGGAATTGCTAAAACTTTTGTCTGCAAAATTTTGCTCTAAATTCAGTATTTCGAATAATTCTCCAGGAAAACAGAAAATTTGAATTAATTGTTCAACCTAATTTTCACAAATCATAAAATTTAAACATTTTTCTGAATTCAACTATGGATTTGGTAAAATTTTTGTGTGCAAAATTTTCCTCTAAATTAAGTATTTAGAGTAATTTTCCAGGAACACAGAAAATTTGAATTAATTGTTCAACCTAATTTTCACAAATCATAAAATTTAAACATTTTTCTGACTTCAACTATGGAATTGCTAAAACTTTTGTCTGCAAAATTTTGCTCTAAATTCAGTATTTCGAGTAATTCTCCAGGAACACAGAAAATTTGAATTAATTGTTCAACCTAATTTTCACAAATCATAAAATTTAAACATTTCTCTGAATTCAACTATGGAATTGCTAAAACTTTTGTCTGCAAAATTTTGCTCTAAATTCAGTATTTCGAATAATTCTCCAGGAACACAGAAAATTTGAATTAATTGTTCAACCTAATTTTCACAAATCATAAAATTTAAACATTTTTCTGAATTCAACTATGGATTTGGTAAAATTTTTGTGTGCAAAATTTTCCTCTAAATTAAGTATTTAGAGTAATTTTCCAGGAACACAGAAAATTTGAATTAATTGTTCAACCTAATTTTCACAAATCATAAAATTTAAACATTTTTCTGAATTCAACTATGGATTTGGTAAAATTTTTGTGTGCAAAATTTTCCTCTAAATTAAGTATTTAGAGTAATTTTCCAGGAACACAGAAAATTTGAATTAATTGTTCAACCTAATTTTCACAAATCATAAAATTTAAACATTTTTCTGAATTCAACTGTGGAATTGCTAAAACTTTTGTCTGCAAAATTTTGCTCTAAATTCAGTATTTCGAATAATTCTCCAGGAACACAGAAAATTTGAATTAATTGTTCAACCTAATTTTCACAAATCATAAAATTTAAACATTTTTCTGAATTCAACTATGGATTTGCTAAAATTTTTGTGTGCAAAATTTTCCTCTAAATTAAGTATTTAGAGTAATTTTCCAGGAACACAGAAAATTTGAATTAATTGTTCAACCTAATTTTCACAAATCATAAAATTTAAACATTTTTCTGAATTCAACTATGGATTTGCTAAAATTTTTGTGTGCAAAATTTTCCTCTAAATTAAGTATTTAGAGTAATTTTCCAGGAACACAGAAAATTTGAATTAATTGTTCAACCTAATTTTCACAAACCATAAAATTTAAACATTTTTCTGAATTCAACTATGGATTTGCTAAAATTTTTGTGTGCAAAATTTTCCTCTAAATTAAGTATTTAGAGTAATTTTCCAGGAACACAGAAAATTTTGAATTAATTGTTCAACCTAATTTTCACAAATCATTAAATTTAAACATTTTTCTGAATTCAACTATGGATTTGCTAAAATTTTTTGTGTGCAAAATTTTCCTCTAAATTAAGTATTTAGAGTAATTTTCCAGGAACACAGAAAATTTGAATTAATTGTTCAACCTAATTTTCACAAATCATAAAATTTAAACATTTTTCTGAATTCAACTATGGATTTGCTAAAACTTTTGTCTGCAAAATTTTGCTCTAAATTCAGTATTTCGAGTAATTCTCCAGGAACACAGAAAATTTGAATTAATTGTTCAACCTAATTTTCACAAATCATAAAATTTTAAACATTTTTCTGAATTCAACTATGGAATTGCTAAAACTTTTGTCTGCAAAATTTTGCTCTAAATTCAGTATTTCGAATAATTCTCCAGGGAGAAAACAGAAAATTTGAATTAATTGTTCAACCTAATTTTCACAAATCATAAAATTTAAAACATTTTTCTGAATTCAACTATGGATTTGGTAAAATTTTTGTGTGCAAAATTTTCCTCTAAATTAAGTATTTAGAGTAATTTTCCAGGAACACAGAAAATTTGAATTAATTGTTCAACCTAATTTTCACAAATCATAAAATTTAAACATTTTTCTGAATTCAACTATGGATTTGGTAAAATTTTTTGTGTGCAAAAATTTTCCTCTAAATTAAGTATTTAGAGTAATTTTCCAGGAACACAGAAAATTTGAATTAATTGTTCAACCTAATTTTCACAAATCATAAAATTTATACATTTTTTCTGAATTCAACTATGGATTTGCTAAAACTTTTGTCTGCAAAATTTTGCTCTAAATTCAGTTAATTCGAGTAATTCTCCAGGAACACAGAAAATTTGAATTAATTGTTCAACCTAATTTTCACAAATCATAAAATTTAAACATTATTCTGAATTCAACTATGGAATTGCTAAAACTTTTGTCTGCAAAATTTTGCTCTAAATTCAGTATTTCGAATAATTCTCCAGGAACACAGAAAATTTGAATTAATTGTTCAACCTAATTTTCACAAATCATAAAATTTAAACATTTTTCTGAATTCAACTATGGATTTGGTAAAATTTTTGTGTGCAAAATTTTCCTCTAAATTAAGTATTTAGAGTAATTTTCCAGGAACACAGAAAATTTGAATTAATTGTTCAACCTAATTTTCACAAATCATAAAATTTAAACATTTTTCTGAATTCAACTATGGATTTGGTAAAATTTTTGTGTGCAAAATTTTCCTCTAAATTAAGTATTTAGAGTAATTTTCCAGGAACACAGGAAATTTGAATTAATTGTTCAACCTAATTTTCACAAATCATAAAATTTAAACATTTTTCTGAATTCAACTATGGAATTGCTAAAACTTTTGTCTGCAAAATTTTGCTCTAAATTCAGTATTTCGAATAATTCTCCAGGAACACAGAAAATTTGAATTAATTGTTCAACCTAATTTTCACAAATCATAAAATTTAAACATTTTTCTGAATTCAACTATGGAATTGCTAAAACTTTTGTCTGCAAAATTTTGCTCTAAATTCAGTATTTCGAATAATTCTCCAGGAACACAGAAAATTTGAATTAATTGTTCAACCTAATTTTCACAAATCATAAAATTTAAACATTTTTCTGAATTCAACTATGGATTTGGTAAAATTTTTGTGTGCAAAATTTTCCTCTAAATTAAGTATTTAGAGTAATTTTCCAGGAACACAGAAAATTTGAATTAATTGTTCAACCTAATTTTCACAAATCATAAAATTTAAACATTTTTCTGAATTCAACTATGGAATTGCTAAAACTTTTGTCTGCAAAATTTTGCTCTAAATTCAGTATTTCGAATAATTCTCCAGGAACACAGAAAATTTGAATTAATTGTTCAACCTAATTTTCACAAATCATAAAATTTAAACATTTTTCTGAATTCAACTATGGATTTGCTAAAATTTTTGTGTGCAAAATTTTCCTCTAAATTAAGTATTTAGAGTAATTTTCCAGGAACACAGAAAATTTGAATTAATTGTTCAACCTAATTTTCACAAATCATAAAATTTATACATTTTTCTGAATTCAACTATGGATTTGCTAAAACTTTTGTCTGCAAAATTTTGCTCTAAATTCAGTATTTCGAGTAATTCTCCAGGAACACAGAAAATTTGAATTAATTGTTCAACCTAATTTTCACAAATCATAAAATTTAAACATTTTTCTGAATTCAACTATGGAATTGCTAAAACTTTTGTCTGCAAAATTTTGCTCTAAATTCAGTATTTCGAATAATTCTCCAGGAACACAGAAAATTTGAATTAATTGTTCAACCTAATTTTCACAAATCATAAAATTTAAACATTTTTCTGAATTCAACTATGGAATTGCTAAAACTTTTGTCTGCAAAATTTTGCTCTAAATTCAGTATTTCGAATAATTCTCCAGGAAAACAGAAAATTTGAATTAATTGTTCAACCTAATTTTCACAAATCATAAAATTTAAACATTTTTCTGAATTCAACTATGGATTTGGTAAAATTTTTGTGTGCAAAATTTTCCTCTAAATTAAGTATTTAGAGTAATTTTCCAGGAACACAGAAAATTTGAATTAATTGTTCAACCTAATTTTCACAAATCATAAAATTTAAACATTTTTCTGAATTCAACTATGGATTTGGTAAAATTTTTGTGTGCAAAATTTTCCTCTAAATTAAGTATTTAGAGTAATTTTCCAAGAACACAGAAAATTTGAATTAATTGTTCAACCTAATTTTCACAAATCATAAAATTTATACATTTTTCTGAATTCAACTACGGATTTGCTAAAACTTTTGTCTGCAAAATTTTGCTCTAAATTCAGTAATTCGAGTAATTCTCCAGGAACACAGAAAATTTGAATTAATTGTTCAACCTAATTTTCACAAATCATAAAATTTAAACATTTTTCTGAATTCAACTATGGAATTGCTAAAACTTTTGTCTGCAAAATTTTGCTCTAAATTCAGTATTTCGAATAATTCTCCAGGAACACAGAAAATTTGAATTAATTGTTCAACCTAATTTTCACAAATCATAAAATTTAAACATTTTTCTGAATTCAACTATGGATTTGGTAAAATTTTTGTGTGCAAAATTTTCCTCTAAATTAAGTATTTAGAGTAATTTTCCAGGAACACAAAAAAATTTGAATTAATTGTTCAACCTAATTTTCACAAATCATAAAATTTAAACATTTTTCTGAATTCAACTATGGATTTGGTAAAATTTTTGTGTGCAAAATTTTCCTCTAAATTAAGTATTTAGAGTAATTTTCCAGGAACACAGGAAATTTGAATTAATTGTTCAACCTAATTTTCACAAATCATAAAATTTAAACATTTTTCTGAATTCAACTATGGAATTGCTAAAACTTTTGTCTGCAAAATTTTGCTCTAAATTCAGTATTTCGAATAATTCTCCAGGAACACAGAAAATTTGAATTAATTGTTCAACCTAATTTTCACAAATCATAAAATTTAAACATTTTTCTGAATTCAACTATGGAATTGCTAAAACTTTTGTCTGCAAAATTTTGCTCTAAATTCAGTATTTCGAATAATTCTCCAGGAACACAGAAAATTTGAATTAATTGTTCAACCTAATTTTCACAAATCATAAAATTTAAACATTTTTCTGAATTCAACTATGGATTTGGTAAAATTTTTGTGTGCAAAATTTTCCTCTAAATTAAGTATTTAGAGTAATTTTCCAGGAACACAGAAAATTTGAATTAATTGTTCAACCTAATTTTCACAAATCATAAAATTTAAACATTTTTCTGAATTCAACTATGGAATTGCTAAAACTTTTGTCTGCAAAATTTTGCTCTAAATTCAGTATTTCGAATAATTCTCCAGGAACACAGAAAATTTGAATTAATTGTTCAACCTAATTTTCACAAATCATAAAATTTAAACATTTTTCTGAATTCAACTATGGATTTGGTAAAATTTTTGTGTGCAAAATTTTCCTCTAAATTAAGTATTTAGAGTAATTTTCCAGGAACACAGGAAATTTGAATTAATTGTTCAACCTAATTTTCACAAATCATAAAATTTAAACATTTTTCTGAATTCAACTATGGATTTGGTAAAATTTTTGTGTGCAAAATTTTCCTCTAAATTAAGTATTTAGAGTAATTTTCCAGGAACACAGAAAATTTGAATTAATTGTTCAACCTAATTTTCACAAATCATAAAATTTAAACATTTTTCTGAATTCAACTATGGATTTGGTAAAATTTTTGTGTGCAAAATTTTCCTCTAAATTAAGTATTTAGAGTAATTTTCCAGGAACACAGGAAATTTGAATTAATTGTTCAACCTAATTTTCACAAATCATAAAATTTAAACATTTTTCTGAATTCAACTATGGAATTGCTAAAACTTTTGTCTGCAAAATTTTGCTCTAAATTCAGTATTTCGAATAATTCTCCAGGAACACAGAAAATTTGAATTAATTGTTCAAAATAATTTTCACAAATCATAAAATTTAAACATTTTTCTGAATTCAACTATGGAATTGCTAAAACTTTTGTCTGCAAAATTTTGCTCTAAATTCAGTATTTCGAATAATTCTCCAGGAAAACAGAAAATTTGAATTAATTGTTCAACCTAATTTTCACAAATCATAAAATTTAAACATTTTTCTGAATTCAACTATGGATTTGGTAAAATTTTTGTGTGCAAAATTTTCCTCTAAATTAAGTATTTAGAGTAATTTTCCAGGAACACAGGAAATTTGAATTAATTGTTCAACCTAATTTTCACAAATCATAAAATTTAAACATTTTTCTGAATTCAACTATGGATTTGCTAAAATTTTTGTGTGCAAAATTTTCCTCTAAATTAAGTATTTAGAGTAATTTTCCAGGAACACAGAAAATTTGAATTAATTGTTCAACCTAATTTTCACAAATCATAAAATTTAAACATTTTTCTGAATTCAACTATGGAATTGCTAAAACTTTTGTCTGCAAAATTTTGCTCTAAATTCAGTATTTCGAATAATTTTCCAGGAACACAGAAAATTTGAATTAATTGTTCAACCTAATTTTCACAAATCATAAAATTTAAACATTTTTCTGAATTCAACTATGGATTTGCTAAAACTTTTGTCTGCAAAATTTTGCTCTAAATTCAGTATTTCGAGTAATTCTCCAGGAACACAGAAAATTTGAATTAATTGTTCAACCTAATTTTCACAAATCATAAAATTTAAACATTTTTCTGAATTCAACTATGGAATTGCTAAAACTTTTGTCTGCAAAATTTTGCTCTAAATTCAGTATTTCGAATAATTCTCCAGGAACACAGAAAATTTGAATTAATTGTTCAACCTAATTTTCACAAATCATAAAATTTAAACATTTTTCTGAATTCAACTATGGATTTGGTAAAATTTTTGTGTGCAAAATTTTTCCTCTAAATTAAGTATTTAGAGTAATTTTCCAGGAACACAGAAAATTTGAATTAATTGTTCAACCCAATTTTCACAAATCATAAAATTTAAACATTTTTCTGAATTCAACTATGGAATTGCTAAAACTTTTGTCTGCAAAATTTTGCTCTAAATTCAGTATTTCGAATAATTCTCCAGGAACACAGAAAATTTGAATTAATTGTTCAACCTAATTTTCACAAATCATAAAATTTAAACATTTTTCTGAATTCAACTATGGATTTGCTAAAATTTTTGTGTGCAAAATTTTCCTCTAAATTAAGTATTTAGAGTAATTTTCCAGGAACACAGAAAATTTGAATTAATTGTTCAACCCAATTTT
The DNA here is from genome assembly GCA_932274525.1 of Podabrus alpinus. Lineage (NCBI taxonomy): Eukaryota > Metazoa > Arthropoda > Insecta > Coleoptera > Cantharidae > Podabrus > Podabrus alpinus. Next base: position 86,859,893 of record OW026455.1, on the reverse strand, counting down.
CACAAATCATAAAATTTAAACATTTTTCTGAATTCAACTATGGAATTGCTAAAACTTTTGTCTGCAAAATTTTGCTCTAAATTCAGTATTTCGAATAATTCTCCAGGAACACAGAAAATTTGAATTAATTGTTCAACCTAATTTTCACAAATCATAAAATTTAAACATTTTTCTGAATTCAACTATGGATTTGGTAAAATTTTTGTGTGCAAAATTTTCCTCTAAATTAAGTATTTAGAGTAATTTTCCAGGAACACAGAAAATTTGAATTAATTGTTCAACCTAATTTTCACAAATCATAAAATTTAAACATTTTTTCTGAATTCAACTATGGATTTGCTAAAACTTTTGTCTGCAAAATTTTGCTCTAAATTCAGTATTTCGAATAATTCTCCAGGAACACAGAATATTTGAATTAATTGTTCAACCTAATTTCCACAAATCATAAAATTTAAACATTTTTCTGAATTCAACTATGGATTTGGTAAAATTTTTGTGTGCAAAATTTTCCTCTAAATTAAGTATTTCGAGTAATTTTCCAGGAACACAGAAAATTTGAATTAATTGTTCAACCTAATTTTCACAAATCATAAAATTTATACATTTTTCTGAATTCAACTATGGATTTGCTAAAACTTTTGTCTGCAAAATTTTGCTCTAAATTCAGTATTTCGAGTAATTCTCCAGGAACACAGAAAATTTGAATTAATTGTTCAACCTAATTTTCACAAATCATAAAATTTAAACATTTTTCTGAATTCAACTATGGAATTGCTAAAACTTTTGTCTGCAAAATTTTGCTCCAAATTCAGTATTTCGAATAATTCTCCAGGAACACAGAAAATTTGAATTAATTGTTCAACCTAATTTTCACAAATCAATAAAATTTAAACATTTTTCTGAATTCAACTATGGAATTGCTAAAACTTTTGTCTGCAAAATTTTGCTCTAAATTCAGTATTTCGAATAATTCTCCAGGAACACAGAAAATTTGAATTAATTGTTCAACCTAATTTTCACAAATCATAAAATTTAAACATTTTTCTGAATTCAACTATGGAATTGCTAAAACTTTTGTCTGCAAAATTTTGCTCTAAATTCAGTATTTCGAATAATTCTCCAGGGAACACAGAAAATTTGAATTAATTGTTCAACCTAATTTTCACAAATCATAAAATTTAAACATTTTTCTGAATTCAACTATGGAATTGCTAAAACTTTTGTCTGCAAAAATTTTGCTCTAAATTCAGTATTTCGAATAATTCTCCAGGAACACAGAAAATTTGAATTAATTGTTCAACCTAATTTTCACAAATCATAAAATTTAAACATTTTTCTGAATTCAACTATGGATTTGCTAAAATTTTTGTTTGCAAAATTTTCCTCTAAATTAAGTATTTAGAGTAATTTTCCAGGAACACAGAAAATTTGAATTAATTGTTCAACGTAATTTTCACAAATCATAAAATTTAAACATTTTTCTGAATTCAACTATGGATTTGGTAAAATTTTTGTGTGCAAAATTTTCCTCTAAATTAAGTATTTAGAGTAATTTTCCAGGAACACAGAAAATTTGAATTAATTATTGTTCAACCTAATTTTCACAAATCATAAAATTTAAACATTTTTCTGAATTCAACTATGGATTTGGTAAAATTTTTGTGTGCAAAATTTTCCTCTAAATTAAGTATTAAAGTAATTTTCCAGGAACACAGAAAATTTGAATTAATTGTTCAACCTAATTTTCACAAATCATAAAATTTAAACATTTTTCTGAATTCAACTATGGATTTGGTAAAATTTTTGTGTGCAAAATTTTCCTCTAAATTAAGTATTTAGAGTAATTTTCCAGGAACACAGAAAATTTGAATTAATTGTTCAACCTAATTTTCACAAATCATAAAATTTAAACATTTTTCTGAATTCAACTATGGATTTGGTAAAATTTTTGTGTGCAAAATTTTCCTCTAAATTAAGTATTTAGAGTAATTTTCCAGGAACACAGAAAATTTGAATTAATTGTTCAACCTAATTTTCACAAATCATAAAATTTATACATTTTTCTGAATTCAACTATGGATTTGCTAAAACTTTTGTCTGCAAAATTTTGCTCTAAATTCAGTATTTCGAGTAATTCTCCAGGAACACAGAAAATTTGAATTAATTGTTCAACCTAATTTTCACAAATCATAAAATTTAAACATTTTTCTGAATTCAACTATGGATTTGGTAAAATTTTTGTGTGCAAAATTTTCCTCTAAATTAAGTATTTAGAGTAATTTTCCAGGAACACAGAAAATTTGAATTAATTGTTCAACCTAATTTTCACAAATCATAAAATTTAAACATTTTTCTGAATTCAACTATGGAATTGCTAAAACTTTTGTCTGCAAAATTTTGCTCTAAATTCAGTATTTCGAATAATTCTCCAGGAACACAGAAAATTTGAATTAATTGTTCAACCTAATTTTCACAAATCATAAAATTTAAACATTTTTCTGAATTCAACTATGGAATTGCTAAAACTTTTGTCTGCAAAATTTTGCTCTAAATTCAGTATTTCGAATAATTCTCCAGGAACACAGAAAATTTGAATTAATTGTTCAACCTAATTTTCACAAATCATAAAATTTAAACATTTTTCTGAATTCAACTATGGAATTGCTAAAACTTTTGTCTACAAAATTTTGCTCTAAATTCAGTATTTCGAATAATTCTCCAGGAACACAGAAAATTTGAATTAATTGTTCAACCTAATTTTCACAAATCATAAAATTTAAACATTTTTCTGAATTCAACTATGGATTTGCTAAAACTTTTGTCTGCAAAATTTTGCTCTAAATTCAGTATTTCGAGTAATTCTCCAGGAACACAGAAAATTTGAATTAATTGTTCAACCTAATTTTCACAAATCATAAAATTTAAACATTTTTCTGAATTCAACTATGGAATTGCTAAAACTTTTGTCTGCAAAATTTTGCTCTAAATTCAGTATTTCGAATAATTCTCCAGGAACACAGAAAATTTGAATTAATTGTTCAACCTAATTTTCACAAATCATAAAATTTAAACATTTTTCTGAATTCAACTATGGATTTGCTAAAATTTTTGTGTGCAAAATTTTCCTCTAAATTAAGTATTTAGAGTAATTTTCCAGGAACACAGAAAATTTGAATTAATTGTTCAACCTAATTTTCACAAATCATAAAATTTAAACATTTTTCTGAATTCAACTATGGATTTGCTAAAACTTTTGTCTGCAAAATTTTGCTCTAAATTCAGTATTTCGAGTAATTCTCCAGGAACACAGAAAATTTGAATTAATTGTTCAACCTAATTTTCACAAATCATAAAATTTAAACATTTTTCTGAATTCAACTATGGATTTGCTAAAATTTTTGTGTGCAAAATTTTCCTCTAAATTAAGTATTTAGAGTAATTTTCCAGGAACACAGAAAATTTGAATTAATTGTTCAACCTAATTTTCACAAATCATAAAATTTAAACATTTTTCTGAATTCAACTATGGATTTGCTAAAACTTTTGTCTGCAAAATTTTGCTCTAAATTCAGTATTTCGAGTAATTCTCCAGGAACACAGAAAATTTGAATTAATTGTTCAACCTAATTTTCACAAATCATAAAATTTAAACATTTTTCTGAATTCAACTATGGATTTGCTAAAACTTTTGTCTGCAAAATTTTGCTCTAAATTCAGTATTTCGAGTAATTCTCCAGGAACACAGAAAATTTGAATTAATTGTTCAACCTAATTTTCACAAATCATAAAATTTAAACATTTTTCTGAATTCAACTATGGATTTTCTAAAACTTTTGTCTGCAAAATTTTGCTCTAAATTCAGTATTTCGAGTAATTCTCCAGGAACACAGAAAATTTGAATTAATTGTTCAACCTAATTTTCACAAATCATAAAATTTAAACATTTTTCTGAATTCAACTATGGATTTGCTAAAACTTTTGTGTGCATAATTTTCCTCTAAATTCAGTATTTAGAGTAATTTTCCAGGAACACAGAAAATTTGAATTAATTGTTCAACCTAATTTTCACAAATCATAAAATTTAAACATTTTTCTGAATTCAACTATGGATTTGCTAAAACTTTTGTGTGCATAATTTTCCTCTAAATTCAGTATTTAGAGTAATTTTCCAGGAACACAGAAAATTTGAATTAATTGTTCAACCTAATTTTCACAAATCATAAAATTTAAACATTTTTCTGAATTCAACTATGGATTTGCTAAAACTTTTGTGTGCATAATTTTCCTCTAAATTCAGTATTTAGAGTAATTTTCCAGGAACACAGAAAATTTGAATTAATTGTTCAACCTAATTTTCACAAATCATAAAATTTAAACATTTTTCTGAATTCAACTATGGATTTGCTAAAACTTTTGTGTGCATAATTTTCCTCTAAATTCAGTATTTAGAGTAATTTTCCAGGAACACAGAAAATTTGAATTAATTGTTCAACCTAATTTTCACAAATCATAAAATTTAAACATTTTTCTGAATTCAACTATGGAATTGCTAAAACTTTTGTCTGCAAAATTTTGCTCTAAATTCAGTATTTCGAATAATTCTCCAGGAACACAGAAAATTTGAATTAATTGTTCAACCTAATTTTCACAAATCATAAAATTTAAACATTTTTCTGAATTCAACTATGGAATTGCTAAAACTTTTGTCTGCAAAATTTTGCTCTAAATTCAGTATTTCGAATAATTCTCCAGGAACACAGAAAATTTGAATTAATTGTTCAACCTAATTTTCACAAATCATAAAATTTAAACATTTTTCTGAATTCAACTATGGATTTGCTAAAATTTTTGTGTGCAAAATTTTCCTCTAAATTAAGTATTTAGAGTAATTTTCCAGGAACACAGAAAATTTGAATTAATTGTTCAACCTAATTTTCACAAATCATAAAATTTAAACATTTTTCTGAATTCAACTATGGATTTGCTAAAACTTTTGTCTGCAAAATTTTGCTCTAAATTCAGTATTTCGAGTAATTCTCCAGGAACACAGAAAATTTGAATTAATTGTTCAACCTAATTTTCACAAATCATAAAATTTAAACATTTTTCTGAATTCAACTATGGATTTGCTAAAACTTTTGTCTGCAAAATTTTGCTCTAAATTCAGTATTTCGAGTAATTCTCCAGGAACACAGAAAATTTGAATTAATTGTTCAACCTAATTTTCACAAATCATAAAATTTAAACATTTTTCTGAATTCAACTATGGATTTGGTAAAATTTTTGTGTGCAAAATTTTCCTCTAAATTAAGTATTTAGAGTAATTTTCCAGGAACACAGAAAATTTGAATTAATTGTTCAACCTAATTTTCACAAATCATAAAATTTATACATTTTTCTGAATTCAACTATGGATTTGCTAAAACTTTTGTCTGCAAAATTTTGCTCTAAATTCAGTATTTCGAGTAATTCTCCAGGAACACAGAAAATTTGAATTAATTGTTCAACCTAATTTTCACAAATCATAAAATTTAAACATTTTTCTGAATTCAACTATGGATTTGCTAAAACTTTTGTGTGCATAATTTTCCTCTAAATTCAGTATTTAGAGTAATTTTCCAGGAACACAGAAAATTTGAATTAATTGTTCAACCTAATTTTCACAAATCATAAAATTTAAACATTTTTCTGAATTCAACTATGGATTTGCTAAAACTTTTGTGTGCATAATTTTCCTCTAAATTCAGTATTTAGAGTAATTTTCCAGGAACACAGAAAATTTGAATTAATTGTTCAACCTAATTTTCACAAATCATAAAATTTAAACATTTTTCTGAATTCAACTATGGATTTGCTAAAACTTTTGTGTGCATAATTTTCCTCTAAATTCAGTATTTAGAGTAATTTTCCAGGAACACAGAAAATTTGAATTAATTGTTCAACCTAATTTTCACAAATCATAAAATTTAAACATTTTTCTGAATTCAACTATGGATTTGCTAAAACTTTTGTGTGCATAATTTTCCTCTAAATTCAGTATTTAGAGTAATTTTCCAGGAACACAGAAAATTTGAATTAATTGTTCAACCTAATTTTCACAAATCATAAAATTTAAACATTTTTCTGAATTCAACTATGGATTTGCTAAAACTTTTGTGTGCATAATTTTCCTCTAAATTCAGTATTTAGAGTAATTTTCCAGGAACACAGAAAATTTGAATTAATTGTTCAACCTAATTTTCACAAATCATAAAATTTAAACATTTTTCTGAATTCAACTATGGATTTGCTAAAACTTTTGTGTGCATAATTTTCCTCTAAATTCAGTATTTAGAGTAATTTTCCAGGAACACAGAAAATTTGAATTAATTGTTCAACCTAATTTTCACAAATCATAAAATTTAAACATTTTTCTGAATTCAACTATGGATTTGCTAAAACTTTTGTGTGCATAATTTTCCTCTAAATTCAGTATTTAGAGTAATTTTCCAGGAACACAGAAAATTTGAATTAATTGTTCAACCTAATTTTCACAAATCATAAAATTTAAACATTTTTCTGAATTCAACTATGGATTTGCTAAAACTTTTGTCTGCAAAATTTTGCTCTAAATTCAGTATTTCGAGTAATTCTCCAGGAACACAGAAAATTTGAATTAATTGTTCAACCTAATTTTCACAAATCATAAAATTTAAACATTTTTCTGAATTCAACTATGGATTTGCTAAAACTTTTGTCTGCAAAATTTTGCTCTAAATTCAGTATTTCGAGTAATTCTCCAGGAACACAGAAAATTTGAATTAATTGTTCAACCTAATTTTCACAAATCATAAAATTTAAACATTTTTCTGAATTCAACTATGGATTTGCTAAAACTTTTGTGTGCATAATTTTCCTCTAAATTCAGTATTTAGAGTAATTTTCCAGGAACACAGAAAATTTGAATTAATTGTTCAACCTAATTTTCACAAATCATAAAATTTAAACATTTTTCTGAATTCAACTATGGATTTGCTAAAACTTTTGTCTGCAAAATTTTGCTCTAAATTCAGTATTTCGAGTAATTCTCCAGGAACACAGAAAATTTGAATTAATTGTTCAACCTAATTTTCACAAATCATAAAATTTAAACATTTTTCTGAATTCAACTATGGATTTGCTAAAACTTTTGTCTGCAAAATTTTGCTCTAAATTCAGTATTTCGAGTAATTCTCCAGGAATACAGAAAATTTGAATTAATTGTTCAACCTAATTTTCACAAATCATAAAATTTAAACATTTTTCTGAATTCAACTATGGATTTGCTATAACTTTTGTGTGCATAATTTTCCTCTAAATTCAGTATTTAGAGTAATTTTCCAGGAACACAGAAAATTTGAATTAATTGTTCAACCTAATTTTCACAAATCATAAAATTTAAACATTTTTCTGAATTCAACTATGGATTTGCTAAAACTTTTGTGTGCATAATTTTCCTCTAAATTCAGTATTTAGAGTAATTTTCCAGGAACACAGAAAATTTGAATTAATTGTTCAACCTAATTTTCACAAATCATAAAATTTAAACATTTTTCTGAATTCAACTATGGATTTGCTAAAACTTTTGTGTGCATAATTTTCCTCTAAATTCAGTATTTAGAGTAATTTTCCAGGAACACAGAAAATTTGAATTAATTGTTCAACCTAATTTTCACAAATCATAAAATTTAAACATTTTTCTGAATTCAACTATGGATTTGCTAAAACTTTTGTGTGCATAATTTTCCTCTAAATTCAGTATTTAGAGTAATTTTCCAGGAACACAGAAAATTTGAATTAATTGTTCAACCTAATTTTCACAAATCATAAAATTTAAACATTTTTCTGAATTCAACTATGGATTTGCTAAAACTTTTGTGTGCATAATTTTCCTCTAAATTCAGTATTTAGAGTAATTTTCCAGGAACACAGAAAATTTGAATTAATTGTTCAACCTAATTTTCACAAATCATAAAATTTAAACATTTTTCTGAATTCAACTATGGATTTGCTAAAATTTTTGTGTGCAAAATTTTCCTCTAAATTAAGTATTTAGAGTAATTTTCCAGGAACACAGAAAATTTGAATTAATTGTTCAACCTAATTTTCACAAATCATAAAATTTAAACATTTTTCTGAATTCAACTATGGATTTGCTAAAACTTTTGTCTGCAAAATTTTGCTCTAAATTCAGTATTTCGAGTAATTCTCCAGGAACACAGAAAATTTGAATTAATTGTTCAACCTAATTTTCACAAATCATAAAATTTAAACATTTTTCTGAATTCAACTATGGATTTGCTAAAACTTTTGTCTGCAAAATTTTGCTTTAAATTCAGTATTTCGAGTAATTCTCCAGGAACACAGAAAATTTGAATTAATTGTTCAACCTAATTTTCACAAATCATAAAATTTAAACATTTTTCTGAATTCAACTATGGATTTGCTAAAACTTTTGTCTGCAAAATTTTGCTCTAAATTCAGTATTTCGAGTAATTCTCCAGGAACACAGAAAATTTGAATTAATTGTTCAACCTAATTTTCACAAATCATAAAATTTAAACATTTTTCTGAATTCAACTATGGATTTGCTAAAACTTTTGTGTGCATAATTTTCCTCTAAATTCAGTATTTAGAGTAATTTTCCAGGAACACAGAAAATTTGAATTAATTGTTCAACCTAATTTTCACAAATCATAAAATTTAAACATTTTTCTGAATTCAACTATGGATTTGCTAAAACTTTTGTGTGCATAATTTTCCTCTAAATTCAGTATTTCGAGTAATTTTCCAGGAACACAGAAAATTTGAATTAATTGTTCAACCTAATTTTCACAAATCATAAAATTTAAACATTTTTCTGAATTCAACTATGGATTTGCTAAAACTTTTGTGTGCATAATTTTCCTCTAAATTCAGTATTTAGAGTAATTTTCCAGGAACACAGAAAATTTGAATTAATTGTTCAACCTAATTTTCACAAATCATAAAATTTAAACATTTTTCTGAATTCAACTATGGATTTGCTAAAACTTTTGTGTGCATAATTTTCATCTAAATTCAGTATTTAGAGTAATTTTCCAGGAACACAGAAAATTTGAATTAATTGTTCAACCTAATTTTCACAAATCATAAAATTTAAACATTTTTCTGAATTCACCTATGGATTTGCTAAAACTTTTGTGTGCATAATTTTCCTCTAAATTCAGTATTTAGAGTAATTTTCCAGGAACACAGAAAATTTGAATTAATTGTTCAACCTAATTTTCACAAATCATAAAATTTAAACATTTTTCTGAATTCAACTATGGATTTGCTAAAACTTTTGTGTGCATAATTTTCCTCTAAATTCAGTATTTAGAGTAATTTTCCAGGAACACAGAAAATTTGAATTAATTGTTCAACCTAATTTTCACAAATCATAAAATTTAAACATTTTTCTGAATGCAACTATGGATTTGCTAAAACTTTTGTGTGCATAATTTTCCTCTAAATTCAGTATTTAGAGTAATTTTCCAGGAACACAGAAAATTTGAATTAATTGTTCAACCTAATTTTCACAAATCATAAAATTTAAACATTTTTCTGAATTCAACTATGGATTTGCTAAAACTTTTGTGTGCATAATTTTCCTCTAAATTCAGTATTTAGAGTAATTTTCCAGGAACACAGAAAATTTGAATTAATTGTTCAACCTAATTTTCACAAATCATAAAATTTAAACATTTTTCTGAATTCAACTATGGATTTGCTAAAACTTTTGTCTGCAAAATTTTGCTCTAAATTCAGTATTTCGAGTAATTCTCCAGGAACACAGAAAATTTGAATTAATTGTTCAACCTAATTTTCACAAATCATAAAATTTAAACATTTTTCTGAATTCAACTATGGATTTGCTAAAACTTTTGTCTGCAAAATTTTGCTTTAAATTCAGTATTTCGAGTAATTCTCCAGGAACACAGAAAATTTGAATTAATTGTTCAACCTAATTTTCACAAATCATAAAATTTAAACATTTTTCTGAATTCAACTATGGATTTGCTAAAACTTTTGTCTGCAAAATTTTGCTCTAAATTCAGTATTTCGAGTAATTCTCCAGGAACACAGAAAATTTGAATTAATTGTTCAACCTAATTTTCACAAATCATAAAATTTAAACATTTTTCTGAATTCAACTATGGATTTGCTAAAACTTTTGTGTGCATAATTTTCCTCTAAATTCAGTATTTAGAGTAATTTTCCAGGAACACAGAAAATTTGAATTAATTGTTCAACCTAATTTTCACAAATCATAAAATTTAAACATTTTTCTGAATTCAACTATGGATTTGCTAAAACTTTTGTGTGCATAATTTTCCTCTAAATTCAGTATTTAGAGTAATTTTCCAGGAACACAGAAAATTTGAATTAATTGTTCAACCTAATTTTCACAAATCATAAAATTTAAACATTTTTCTGAATTCAACTATGGATTTGCTAAAACTTTTGTGTGCATAATTTTCCTCTAAATTCAGTATTTAGAGTAATTTTCCAGGAACACAGAAAATTTGAATTAATTGTTCAACCTAATTTTCACAAATCATAAAATTTAAACATTTTTCTGAATTCAACTATGGATTTGCTAAAACTTTTGTGTGCATAATTTTCCTCTAAATTCAGTATTTAGAGTAATTTTCCAGGAACACAGAAAATTTGAATTAATTGTTCAACCTAATTTTCACAAATCATAAAATTTAAACATTTTTCTGAATTCAACTATGGATTTGCTAAAACTTTTGTGTGCATAATTTTCCTCTAAATTCAGTATTTAGAGTAATTTTCCAGGAACACAGAAAATTTGAATTAATTGTTCAACCTAATTTTCACAAATCATAAAATTTAAACATTTTTCTGAATTCAACTATGGATTTGCTAAAACTTTTGTGTGCATAATTTTCCTCTAAATTCAGTATTTAGAGTAATTTTCCAGGAACACAGAAAATTTGAATTAATTGTTCAACCTAATTTTCACAAATCATAAAATTTAAACATTTTTCTGAATTCAACTATGGATTTGCTAAAACTTTTGTCTGCAAAATTTTGCTCTAAATTCAGTATTTCGAGTAATTCTCCAGGAACACAGAAAATTTGAATTAATTGTTCAACCTAATTTTCACAAATCATAAAATTTAAACATTTTTCTGAATTCAACTATGGATTTGCTAAAACTTTTGTCTGCAAAATTTTGCTCTAAATTCAGTATTTCGAGTAATTCTCCAGGAACACAGAAAATTTGAATTAATTGTTCAACCTAATTTTCACAAATCATAAAATTTAAACATTTTTCTGAATTCAACTATGGATTTGCTAAAACTTTTGTGTGCATAATTTTCCTCTAAATTCAGTATTTAGAGTAAATTTCCAGGAACACAGAAAATTTGAATTAATTGTTCAACCTAATTTTCACAAATCATAAAATTTAAACATTTTTCTGAATTCAACTATGGATTTGCTAAAACTTTTGTGTGCATAATTTTCCTCTAAATTCAGTATTTAGAGTAATTTTCCAGGAACACAGAAAATTTGAATTAATTGTTCAACCTAATTTTCACAAATCATAAAATTTAAACATTTTTCTGAATTCAACTATGGATTTGCTAAAATTTTTGTGTGCAAAATTTTCCTCTAAATTAAGTATTTAGAGTAATTTTCCAGGAACACAGAAAATTTGAATTAATTGTTCAACCTAATTTTCACAAATCATAAAATTTAAACATTTTTCTGAATTCAACTATGGATTTGCTAAAACTTTTGTGTGCATAATTTTCCTCTAAATTCAGTATTTAGAGTAATTTTCCAGGAACACAGAAAATTTGAATTAATTGTTCAACCTAATTTTCACAAATCATAAAATTTAAACATTTTTCTGAATTCAACTATGGATTTGCTAAAACTTTTGTCTGCAAAATTTTGCTCTAAATTCAGTATTTCGAGTAATTCTCCAGGAACACAGAAAATTTGAATTAATTGTTCAACCTAATTTTCACAAATCATAAAATTTAAACATTTTTCTGAATTCAACTATGGATTTGCTAAAACTTTTGTGTGCATAATTTTCCTCTAAATTCAGTATTTAGAGTAATTTTCCAGGAACACAGAAAATTTGAATTAATTGTTCAACCTAATTTTCACAAATCATAAAATTTAAACATTTTTCTGAATTCAACTATGGATTTGCTAAAACTTTTGTGTGCATAATTTTCCTCTAAATTCAGTATTTAGAGTAATTTTCCAGGAACACAGAAAATTTGAATTAATTGTTCAACCTAATTTTCACAAATCATAAAATTTAAACATTTTTCTGAATTCAACTATGGATTTGCTAAAACTTTTGTGTGCATAATTTTCCTCTAAATTCAGTATTTAGAGTAATTTTCCAGGAACACAGAAAATTTGAATTAATTGTTCAACCTAATTTTCACAAATCATAAAATTTAAACATTTTTCTGAATTCAACTATGGATTTGCTAAAACTTTTGTGTGCATAATTTTCCTCTAAATTAAGTATTTAGAGTAATTTTCCAGGAACACAGAAAATTTGAATTAATTGTTCAACCTAATTTTCACAAATCATAAAATTTAAACATTTTTCTGAATTCAACTATGGATTTGCTAAAATTTTTGTGTGCAAAATTTTCCTCTAAATTAAGTATTTAGAGTAATTTTCCAGGAACACAGAAAATTTGAATTAATTGTTCAACCTAATTTTCACAAATCATAAAATTTAAACATTTTTCTGAATGCAACTATGGATTTGCTAAAACTTTTGTGTGCATAATTTTCCTCTAAATTCAGTATTTAGAGTAATTTTCCAGGAACACAGAAAATTTGAATTAATTGTTCAACCTAATTTTCACAAATCATAAAATTTAAACATTTTTCTGAATTCAACTATGGATTTGCTAAAACTTTTGTGTGCATAATTTTCCTCTAAATTCAGTATTTAGAGTAATTTTCCAGGAACACAGAAAATTTGAATTAATTGTTCAACCTAATTTTCACAAATCATAAAATTTAAACATTTTTCTGAATTCAACTATGGATTTGCTAAAATTTTTGTGTGCAAAATTTTCCTCTAAATTAAGTATTTAGAGTAATTTTCCAGGAACACAGAAAATTTGAATTAATTGTTCAACCTAATTTTCACAAATCATAAAATTTAAACATTTTTCTGAATTCAACTATGGATTTGCTAAAACTTTTGTCTGCAAAATTTTGCTCTAAATTCAGTATTTCGAGTAATTCTCCAGGAACACAGAAAATTTGAATTAATTGTTCAACCTAATTTTCACAAATCATAAAATTTAAACATTTTTCTGAATTCAACTATGGATTTGCTAAAACTTTTGTCTGCAAAATTTTGCTTTAAATTCAGTATTTCGAGTAATTCTCCAGGAACACAGAAAATTTGAATTAATTGTTCAACCTAATTTTCACAAATCATAAAATTTAAACATTTTTCTGAATTCAACTATGGATTTGCTAAAACTTTTGTCTGCAAAATTTTGCTCTAAATTCAGTATTTCGAGTAATTCTCCAGGAACACAGAAAATTTGAATTAATTGTTCAACCTAATTTTCACAAATCATAAAATTTAAACATTTTTCTGAATTCAACTATGGATTTGCTAAAACTTTTGTGTGCATAATTTTCCTCTAAATTCAGTATTTAGAGTAATTTTCCAGGAACACAGAAAATTTGAATTAATTGTTCAACCTAATTTTCACAAATCATAAAATTTAAACATTTTTCTGAATTCAACTATGGATTTGCTAAAACTTTTGTGTGCATAATTTTCCTCTAAATTCAGTATTTAGAGTAATTTTCCAGGAACACAGAAAATTTGAATTAATTGTTCAACCTAATTTTCACAAATCATAAAATTTAAACATTTTTCTGAATTCAACTATGGATTTGCTAAAACTTTTGTGTGCATAATTTTCCTCTAAATTCAGTATTTAGAGTAATTTTCCAGGAACACAGAAAATTTGAATTAATTGTTCAACCTAATTTTCACAAATCATAAAATTTAAACATTTTTCTGAATTCAACTATGGATTTGCTAAAATTTTTGTGTGCAAAATTTTCCTCTAAATTAAGTATTTAGAGTAATTTTCCAGGAACACAGAAAATTTGAATTAATTGTTCAACCTAATTTTCACAAATCATAAAATTTAAACATTTTTCTGAATTCAACTATGGATTTGCTAAAACTTTTGTGTGCATAATTTTCCTCTAAATTCAGTATTTAGAGTAATTTTCCAGGAACACAGAAAATTTGAATTAATTGTTCAACCTAATTTTCACAAATCATAAAATTTAAACATTTTTCTGAATTCAACTATGGATTTGCTAAAACTTTTGTGTGCATAATTTTCCTCTAAATTCAGTATTTAGAGTAATTTTCCAGGAACACAGAAAATTTGAATTAATTGTTCAACCTAATTTTCACAAATCATAAAATTTAAACATTTTTCTGAATTCAACTATGGATTTGCTAAAACTTTTGTGTGCATAATTTTCCTCTAAATTCAGTATTTAGAGTAATTTTCCAGGAACACAGAAAATTTGAATTAATTGTTCAACCTAATTTTCACAAATCATAAAATTTAAACATTTTTCTGAATTCAACTATGGATTTGCTAAAACTTTTGTGTGCATAATTTTCCTCTAAATTAAGTATTTAGAGTAATTTTCCAGGAACACAGAAAATTTGAATTAATTGTTCAACCTAATTTTCACAAATCATAAAATTTAAACATTTTTCTGAATTCAACTATGGATTTGCTAAAATTTTTGTGTGCAAAATTTTCCTCTAAATTAAGTATTTAGAGTAATTTTCCAGGAACACAGAAAATTTGAATTAATTGTTCAACCTAATTTTCACAAATCATAAAATTTAAACATTTTTCTGAATTCAACTATGGATTTGCTAAAACTTTTGTGTGCATAATTTTCCTCTAAATTCAGTATTTAGAGTAATTTTCCAGGAACACAGAAAATTTGAATTAATTGTTCAACCTAATTTTCACAAATCATAAAATTTAAACATTTTTCTGAATTCAACTATGGATTTGCTAAAACTTTTGTCTGCAAAATTTTGCTCTAAATTCAGTATTTAGAGTAATTTTCCAGGAACACAGAAAATTTGAATTAATTGTTCAACCTAATTTTCACAAATCATAAAATTTAAACATTTTTCTGAATTCAACTATGGATTTGCTAAAACTTTTGTGTGCATAATTTTCCTCTAAATTCAGTATTTAGAGTAATTTTCCAGGAACACAGAAAATTTGAATTAATTGTTCAACCTAATTTTCACAAATCATAAAATTTAAACATTTTTCTGAATTCAACTATGGATTTGCTAAAACTTTTGTGTGCATAATTTTCCTCTAAATTAAGTATTTAGAGTAATTTTCCAGGAACACAGAAAATTTGAATTAATTGTTCAACCTAATTTTCACAAATCATAAAATTTAAACATTTTTCTGAATTCAACTATGGATTTGCTAAAACTTTTGTGTGCATAATTTTCCTCTAAATTAAGTATTTAGAGTAATTTTCCAGGAACACAGAAAATTTGAATTAATTGTTCAACCTAATTTTCACAAATCATAAAATTTAAACATTTTTCTGAATTCAACTATGGATTTGCTAAAACTTTTGTGTGCATAATTTTCCTCTAAATTCAGTATTTAGAGTAATTTTCCAGGAACACAGAAAATTTGAATTAATTGTTCAACCTAATTTTCACAAATCATAAAATTTAAACATTTTTCTGAATTCAACTATGGATTTGCTAAAACTTTTGTGTGCATAATTTTCCTCTAAATTCAGTATTTAGAGTAATTTTCCAGGAACACCGAAAATTTGAATTAATTGTTCAACCTAATTTTCACAAATCATAAAATTTAAACATTTTTCTGAATTCAACTATGGATTTGCTAAAACTTTTGTGTGCATAATTTTCCTCTAAATTCAGTATTTAGAGTAATTTTCCAGGAACACAGAAAATTTGAATTAATTGTTCAACCTAATTTTCACAAATCATAAAATTTAAACATTTTTCTGAATTCAACTATGGATTTGCTAAAACTTTTGTGTGCATAATTTTCCTCTAAATTCAGTATTTAGAGTAATTTTCCAGGAACACAGAAAATTTGAATTAATTGTTCAACCTAATTTTCACAAATCATAAAATTTAAACATTTTTCTGAATTCAACTATGGATTTGCTAAAACTTTTGTGTGCATAATTTTCCTCTAAATTAAGTATTTAGAGTAATTTTCCAGGAACACAGAAAATTTGAATTAATTGTTCAACCTAATTTTCACAAATCATAAAATTTAAACATTTTTCTGAATTCAACTATGGATTTGCTAAAATTTTTGTGTGCAAAATTTTCCTCTAAATTAAGTATTTAGAGTAATTTTCCAGGAACACAGAAAATTTGAATTAATTGTTCAACCTAATTTTCACAAATCATAAAATTTAAACATTTTTCTGAATTCAACTATGGATTTGCTAAAATTTTTGTGTGCAAAATTTTCCTCTAAATTAAGTATTTAGAGTAATTTTCCAGGAACACAGAAAATTTGAATTAATTGTTCAACCTAATTTTCACAAATCATAAAATTTAAACATTTTTCTGAATTCAACTATGGATTTGCTAAAACTTTTGTGTGCATAATTTTCCTCTAAATTCAGTATTTAGAGTAATTTTCCAGGAACACAGAAAATTTGAATTAATTGTTCAACCTAATTTTCACAAATCATAAAATTTAAACATTTTTCTGAATTCAACTATGGATTTGCTAAAACTTTTGTGTGCATAATTTTCCTCTAAATTAAGTATTTAGAGTAATTTTCCAGGAACACAGAAAATTTGAATTAATTGTTCAACCTAATTTTCACAAATCATAAAATTTAAACATTTTTCTGAATTCAACTATGGATTTGCTAAAACTTTTGTGTGCATAATTTTCCTCTAAATTCAGTATTTAGAGTAATTTTCCAGGAACACAGAAAATTTGAATTAATTGTTCAACCTAATTTTCACAAATCATAAAATTTAAACATTTTTCTGAATTCAACTATGGATTTGCTAAAACTTTTGTGTGCATAATTTTCCTCTAAATTCAGTATTTAGAGTAATTTTCCAGGAACACCGAAAATTTGAATTAATTGTTCAACCTAATTTTCACAAATCATAAAATTTAAACATTTTTCTGAATTCAACTATGGATTTGCTAAAACTTTTGTGTGCATAATTTTCCTCTAAATTCAGTATTTAGAGTAATTTTCCAGGAACACAGAAAATTTGAATTAATTGTTCAACCTAATTTTCACAAATCATAAAATTTAAACATTTTTCTGAATTCAACTATGGATTTGCTAAAACTTTTGTGTGCATAATTTTCCTCTAAATTCAGTATTTAGAGTAATTTTCCAGGAACACAGAAAATTTGAATTAATTGTTCAACCTAATTTTCACAAATCATAAAATTTAAACATTTTTCTGAATTCAACTATGGATTTGCTAAAATTTTTGTGTGCAAAATTTTCCTCTAAATTAAGTATTTAGAGTAATTTTCCAGGAACACAGAAAATTTGAATTAATTGTTCAACCTAATTTTCACAAATCATAAAATTTAAACATTTTTCTGAATTCAACTATGGATTTGCTAAAATTTTTGTGTGCAAAATTTTCCTCTAAATTAAGTATTTAGAGTAATTTTCCAGGAACACAGAAAATTTGAATTAATTGTTCAACCTAATTTTCACAAATCATAAAATTTAAACATTTTTCTGAATTCAACTATGGATTTGCTAAAACTTTTGTGTGCATAATTTTCCTCTAAATTCAGTATTTAGAGTAATTTTCCAGGAACACAGAAAATTTGAATTAATTTTTTTTTTTTTTTATTTGATGTTTTATAGTGCATCGACTACTAGGTCATTAGCACTTTATACATTTATATTATTACATGTTAAATTAGTTTTAATATGTTTATTTCTTTCAGATATTTGATGGTATCATGTATATTGCGTCTCTCGGGATTTAGAGCTTCTCCAATATTTTCGGGAATCTTGCATTCTTTTCTTGATTGTTCGTATGTTGGACAATCCATTAATATATGTTTGACCGTTATGGTTGTTTTGCATATTGAACATTGAGGTGGTTCTTCTCCTGACATTTTGTATTTGTGTGTTATTCCTGTGTGTCCTATTCTTAATCTTGTTAATGCAGTCTCCGTTGTTCTATCGAATATGTTTTGTTTCGTCCATGGTTTGATATGTTTTTTGGTTTTATGTAATTTTTGGTTGGTGCAGCTCCAATTTTCTTGCCATTTGTTGTATATTTTATATTTTATTATGTTATATGCTTCGGGTATGCACATACTTATTTTGATTTTTGCATTTGGATTGTTGGCCGCTTCTTTTGCAAGCTTGTCTATAGCTTCGTTTCCGGGTATTCCCATATGTGATGGTACCCATATGAATATCACATCTTTTGGAATTTGTTTTATATGGTGGTTTATGTTACGGATTTTAGTTATAATTGTGTTGCTGTTTTCGTTGTTTTTTAAAGATTGTAATACACTATATGAATCAGTTATCAATAAGAAGCGATTTCCTTCGTGTTTCGTTATATATTTGAGTGCTTGATAGATAGCTGTAGCTTCTGCTGTGTATATTGAAGTTCCATTTGGCAAATAATATTGTTCGTTTGTGTTTCCATGTATGTAAGCACATCCCACAAGTTCATCCTTCTTGGAGGCATCCGTGAAGATATGCTCAAATCCTCTGTATTTGTTAAGGATCATATCGTATTCAGCTTGGTATATGGATTTACTGGTTGTATTTTTCTTATGTTTGTTTAGTTTTGCATTGATGCTTATTGCAGTTATGGTCCAGGGTTCTGTTTTTTTATTTTTGATTTTCATTATCTTTGGGAATTGGTATGAGTACTTTTCCAGAATATTGTTTATCCTTATGTGGAAAGGTCTGGGATATTTAGGGGATTGGTTGTATCTTAGTGTATTCCTGTGTGATAAAACATTGTTAAATGATGTGTGTGAGGGATTGCTTATTAGATTTTCAGCAATGTGTCACACTTTGTTCCCCATTTGTTGTTGGAAATAATTTTGAGAAGGTTTATTGATTGGGTAGTTTTTACTTTTAGATAGTTTATGTGTTCTTTCCAATTTAGTTTATTATCAAATTTGATTCCTAAGTATTTAATTTGAATTAATTGTTCAACCTAATTTTCACAAATCATAAAATTTAAACATTTTTCTGAATTCAACTATGGAATTGCTAAAACTTTTGTCTGCAAAATTTTCCTCTAAATTCAGTATTTCGAGTAATTTTCCAGGAACACAGAAAATTTGAATTAATTGTTCAACCTAATTTTCACAAATCATAAAATTTAAACATTTTTCTGAATTCAACTCTGGATTTGCTAAAACTTTTGTCTGCAAAATTTTGCTCTAAATTCAGTATTTCGAGTAATTCTCCAGGAACACAGAAAATTTGAATTAATTGTTCAACCTAATTTTCACAAATCATAAAATTTAAACATTTTTCTGAATTCAACTATGGATTTGCTAAAACTTTTGTCTGCAAAATTTTGCTCTAAATTCAGTATTTCGAGTAATTCTCCAGGAACACAGAAAATTTGAATTAATTGTTCAACCTAATTTTCACAAATCATAAAATTTAAACATTTTTCTGAATTCAACTCTGGATTTGCTAAAACTTTTGTCTGCAAAATTTTGCTCTAAATTCAGTATTTCGAGTAATTCTCCAGGAACACAGAAAATTTGAATTAATTGTTCAACCTAATTTTCACAAATCATAAAATTTAAACATTTTTCTGAATTCAACTATGGATTTGCTAAAACTTTTGTCTGCAAAATTTTGCTCTAAATTCAGTATTTCGAGTAATTCTCCAGGAACACAGAAAATTTGAATTAATTGTTCAACCTAATTTTCACAAATCATAAAATTTAAACATTTTTCTGAATTCAACTATGGATTTGCTAAAACTTTTGTGTGCATAATTTTCCTCTAAATTCAGTATTTAGAGTAATTTTCCAGGAACACAGAAAATTTGAATTAATTGTTCAACCTAATTTTCACAAATCATAAAATTTAAACATTTTTCTGAATTCAACTATGGATTTGCTAAAACTTTTGTGTGCATAATTTTCCTCTAAATTCAGTATTTAGAGTAATTTTCCAGGAACACCGAAAATTTGAATTAATTGTTCAACCTAATTTTCACAAATCATAAAATTTAAACATTTTTCTGAATTCAACTATGGATTTGCTAAAACTTTTGTGTGCATAATTTTCCTCTAAATTCAGTATTTAGAGTAATTTTCCAGGAACACAGAAAATTTGAATTAATTGTTCAACCTAATTTTCACAAATCATAAAATTTAAACATTTTTCTGAATTCAACTATGGATTTGCTAAAACTTTTGTGTGCATAATTTTCCTCTAAATTCAGTATTTAGAGTAATTTTCCAGGAACACAGAAAATTTGAATTAATTGTTCAACCTAATTTTCACAAATCATAAAATTTAAACATTTTTCTGAATTCAACTATGGATTTGCTAAAATTTTTGTGTGCAAAATTTTCCTCTAAATTAAGTATTTAGAGTAATTTTCCAGGAACACAGAAAATTTGAATTAATTGTTCAACCTAATTTTCACAAATCATAAAATTTAAACATTTTTCTGAATTCAACTATGGATTTGCTAAAATTTTTGTGTGCAAAATTTTCCTCTAAATTAAGTATTTAGAGTAATTTTCCAGGAACACAGAAAATTTGAATTAATTGTTCAACCTAATTTTCACAAATCATAAAATTTAAACATTTTTCTGAATTCAACTATGGATTTGCTAAAACTTTTGTGTGCATAATTTTCCTCTAAATTCAGTATTTAGAGTAATTTTCCAGGAACACAGAAAATTTGAATTAATTTTTTTTTTTTTTTATTTGATGTTTTATAGTGCATCGACTACTAGGTCATTAGCACTTTATACATTTATATTATTACATGTTAAATTAGTTTTAATATGTTTATTTCTTTCAGATATTTGATGGTATCATGTATATTGCGTCTCTCGGGATTTAGAGCTTCTCCAATATTTTCGGGAATCTTGCATTCTTTTCTTGATTGTTCGTATGTTGGACAATCCATTAATATATGTTTGACCGTTATGGTTGTTTTGCATATTGAACATTGAGGTGGTTCTTCTCCTGACATTTTGTATTTGTGTGTTATTCCTGTGTGTCCTATTCTTAATCTTGTTAATGCAGTCTCCGTTGTTCTATCGAATATGTTTTGTTTCGTCCATGGTTTGATATGTTTTTTGGTTTTATGTAATTTTTGGTTGGTGCAGCTCCAATTTTCTTGCCATTTGTTGTATATTTTATATTTTATTATGTTATATGCTTCGGGTATGCACATACTTATTTTGATTTTTGCATTTGGATTGTTGGCCGCTTCTTTTGCAAGCTTGTCTATAGCTTCGTTTCCGGGTATTCCCATATGTGATGGTACCCATATGAATATCACATCTTTTGGAATTTGTTTTATATGGTGGTTTATGTTACGGATTTTAGTTATAATTGTGTTGCTGTTTTCGTTGTTTTTTAAAGATTGTAATACACTATATGAATCAGTTATCAATAAGAAGCGATTTCCTTCGTGTTTCGTTATATATTTGAGTGCTTGATAGATAGCTGTAGCTTCTGCTGTGTATATTGAAGTTCCATTTGGCAAATAATATTGTTCGTTTGTGTTTCCATGTATGTAAGCACATCCCACAAGTTCATCCTTCTTGGAGGCATCCGTGAAGATATGCTCAAATCCTCTGTATTTGTTAAGGATCATATCGTATTCAGCTTGGTATATGGATTTACTGGTTGTATTTTTCTTATGTTTGTTTAGTTTTGCATTGATGCTTATTGCAGTTATGGTCCAGGGTTCTGTTTTTTTATTTTTGATTTTCATTATCTTTGGGAATTGGTATGAGTACTTTTCCAGAATATTGTTTATCCTTATGTGGAAAGGTCTGGGATATTTAGGGGATTGGTTGTATCTTAGTGTATTCCTGTGTGATAAAACATTGTTAAATGATGTGTGTGAGGGATTGCTTATTAGATTTTCAGCAATGTGTCACACTTTGTTCCCCATTTGTTGTTGGAAATAATTTTGAGAAGGTTTATTGATTGGGTAGTTTTTACTTTTAGATAGTTTATGTGTTCTTTCCAATTTAGTTTATTATCAAATTTGATTCCTAAGTATTTAATTTGAATTAATTGTTCAACCTAATTTTCACAAATCATAAAATTTAAACATTTTTCTGAATTCAACTATGGAATTGCTAAAACTTTTGTCTGCAAAATTTTCCTCTAAATTCAGTATTTCGAGTAATTTTCCAGGAACACAGAAAATTTGAATTAATTGTTCAACCTAATTTTCACAAATCATAAAATTTAAACATTTTTCTGAATTCAACTCTGGATTTGCTAAAACTTTTGTCTGCAAAATTTTGCTCTAAATTCAGTATTTCGAGTAATTCTCCAGGAACACAGAAAATTTGAATTAATTGTTCAACCTAATTTTCACAAATCATAAAATTTAAACATTTTTCTGAATTCAACTATGGATTTGCTAAAACTTTTGTCTGCAAAATTTTGCTCTAAATTCAGTATTTCGAGTAATTCTCCAGGAACACAGAAAATTTGAATTAATTGTTCAACCTAATTTTCACAAATCATAAAATTTAAACATTTTTCTGAATTCAACTCTGGATTTGCTAAAACTTTTGTCTGCAAAATTTTGCTCTAAATTCAGTATTTCGAGTAATTCTCCAGGAACACAGAAAATTTGAATTAATTGTTCAACCTAATTTTCACAAATCATAAAATTTAAACATTTTTCTGAATTCAACTATGGATTTGCTAAAACTTTTGTCTGCAAAATTTTGCTCTAAATTCAGTATTTCGAGTAATTCTCCAGGAACACAGAAAATTTGAATTAATTGTTCAACCTAATTTTCACAAATCATAAAATTTAAACATTTTTCTGAATTCAACTATGGATTTGCTAAAACTTTTGTGTGCATAATTTTCCTCTAAATTCAGTATTTAGAGTAATTTTCCAGGAACACAGAAAATTTGAATTAATTGTTCAACCTAATTTTCACAAATCATAAAATTTAAACATTTTTCTGAATTCAACTATGGATTTGCTAAAACTTTTGTGTGCATAATTTTCCTCTAAATTCAGTATTTAGAGTAATTTTCCAGGAACACCGAAAATTTGAATTAATTGTTCAACCTAATTTTCACAAATCATAAAATTTAAACATTTTTCTGAATTCAACTATGGATTTGCTAAAACTTTTGTGTGCATAATTTTCCTCTAAATTCAGTATTTAGAGTAATTTTCCAGGAACACAGAAAATTTGAATTAATTGTTCAACCTAATTTTCACAAATCATAAAATTTAAACATTTTTCTGAATTCAACTATGGATTTGCTAAAACTTTTGTGTGCATAATTTTCCTCTAAATTCAGTATTTAGAGTAATTTTCCAGGAACACAGAAAATTTGAATTAATTGTTCAACCTAATTTTCACAAATCATAAAATTTAAACATTTTTCTGAATTCAACTATGGATTTGCTAAAATTTTTGTGTGCAAAATTTTCCTCTAAATTAAGTATTTAGAGTAATTTTCCAGGAACACAGAAAATTTGAATTAATTGTTCAACCTAATTTTCACAAATCATAAAATTTAAACATTTTTCTGAATTCAACTATGGATTTGCTAAAATTTTTGTGTGCAAAATTTTCCTCTAAATTAAGTATTTAGAGTAATTTTCCAGGAACACAGAAAATTTGAATTAATTGTTCAACCTAATTTTCACAAATCATAAAATTTAAACATTTTTCTGAATTCAACTATGGATTTGCTAAAACTTTTGTGTGCATAATTTTCCTCTAAATTCAGTATTTAGAGTAATTTTCCAGGAACACAGAAAATTTGAATTAATTTTTTTTTTTTTTTATTTGATGTTTTATAGTGCATCGACTACTAGGTCATTAGCACTTTATACATTTATATTATTACATGTTAAATTAGTTTTAATATGTTTATTTCTTTCAGATATTTGATGGTATCATGTATATTGCGTCTCTCGGGATTTAGAGCTTCTCCAATATTTTCGGGAATCTTGCATTCTTTTCTTGATTGTTCGTATGTTGGACAATCCATTAATATATGTTTGACCGTTATGGTTGTTTTGCATATTGAACATTGAGGTGGTTCTTCTCCTGACATTTTGTATTTGTGTGTTATTCCTGTGTGTCCTATTCTTAATCTTGTTAATGCAGTCTCCGTTGTTCTATCGAATATGTTTTGTTTCGTCCATGGTTTGATATGTTTTTTGGTTTTATGTAATTTTTGGTTGGTGCAGCTCCAATTTTCTTGCCATTTGTTGTATATTTTATATTTTATTATGTTATATGCTTCGGGTATGCACATACTTATTTTGATTTTTGCATTTGGATTGTTGGCCGCTTCTTTTGCAAGCTTGTCTATAGCTTCGTTTCCGGGTATTCCCATATGTGATGGTACCCATATGAATATCACATCTTTTGGAATTTGTTTTATATGGTGGTTTATGTTACGGATTTTAGTTATAATTGTGTTGCTGTTTTCGTTGTTTTTTAAAGATTGTAATACACTATATGAATCAGTTATCAATAAGAAGCGATTTCCTTCGTGTTTCGTTATATATTTGAGTGCTTGATAGATAGCTGTAGCTTCTGCTGTGTATATTGAAGTTCCATTTGGCAAATAATATTGTTCGTTTGTGTTTCCATGTATGTAAGCACATCCCACAAGTTCATCCTTCTTGGAGGCATCCGTGAAGATATGCTCAAATCCTCTGTATTTGTTAAGGATCATATCGTATTCAGCTTGGTATATGGATTTACTGGTTGTATTTTTCTTATGTTTGTTTAGTTTTGCATTGATGCTTATTGCAGTTATGGTCCAGGGTTCTGTTTTTTTATTTTTGATTTTCATTATCTTTGGGAATTGGTATGAGTACTTTTCCAGAATATTGTTTATCCTTATGTGGAAAGGTCTGGGATATTTAGGGGATTGGTTGTATCTTAGTGTATTCCTGTGTGATAAAACATTGTTAAATGATGTGTGTGAGGGATTGCTTATTAGATTTTCAGCAATGTGTCACACTTTGTTCCCCATTTGTTGTTGGAAATAATTTTGAGAAGGTTTATTGATTGGGTAGTTTTTACTTTTAGATAGTTTATGTGTTCTTTCCAATTTAGTTTATTATCAAATTTGATTCCTAAGTATTTAATTTGAATTAATTGTTCAACCTAATTTTCACAAATCATAAAATTTAAACATTTTTCTGAATTCAACTATGGAATTGCTAAAACTTTTGTCTGCAAAATTTTCCTCTAAATTCAGTATTTCGAGTAATTTTCCAGGAACACAGAAAATTTGAATTAATTGTTCAACCTAATTTTCACAAATCATAAAATTTAAACATTTTTCTGAATTCAACTCTGGATTTGCTAAAACTTTTGTCTGCAAAATTTTGCTCTAAATTCAGTATTTCGAGTAATTCTCCAGGAACACAGAAAATTTGAATTAATTGTTCAACCTAATTTTCACAAATCATAAAATTTAAACATTTTTCTGAATTCAACTATGGATTTGCTAAAACTTTTGTCTGCAAAATTTTGCTCTAAATTCAGTATTTCGAGTAATTCTCCAGGAACACAGAAAATTTGAATTAATTGTTCAACCTAATTTTCACAAATCATAAAATTTAAACATTTTTCTGAATTCAACTCTGGATTTGCTAAAACTTTTGTCTGCAAAATTTTGCTCTAAATTCAGTATTTCGAGTAATTCTCCAGGAACACAGAAAATTTGAATTAATTGTTCAACCTAATTTTCACAAATCATAAAATTTAAACATTTTTCTGAATTCAACTATGGATTTGCTAAAACTTTTGTCTGCAAAATTTTGCTCTAAATTCAGTATTTCGAGTAATTCTCCAGGAACACAGAAAATTTGAATTAATTGTTCAACCTAATTTTCACAAATCATAAAATTTAAACATTTTTCTGAATTCAACTATGGATTTGCTAAAACTTTTGTGTGCATAATTTTCCTCTAAATTCAGTATTTAGAGTAATTTTCCAGGAACACAGAAAATTTGAATTAATTGTTCAACCTAATTTTCACAAATCATAAAATTTAAACATTTTTCTGAATTCAACTATGGATTTGCTAAAACTTTTGTGTGCATAATTTTCCTCTAAATTCAGTATTTAGAGTAATTTTCCAGGAACACCGAAAATTTGAATTAATTGTTCAACCTAATTTTCACAAATCATAAAATTTAAACATTTTTCTGAATTCAACTATGGATTTGCTAAAACTTTTGTGTGCATAATTTTCCTCTAAATTCAGTATTTAGAGTAATTTTCCAGGAACACAGAAAATTTGAATTAATTGTTCAACCTAATTTTCACAAATCATAAAATTTAAACATTTTTCTGAATTCAACTATGGATTTGCTAAAACTTTTGTGTGCATAATTTTCCTCTAAATTCAGTATTTAGAGTAATTTTCCAGGAACACAGAAAATTTGAATTAATTGTTCAACCTAATTTTCACAAATCATAAAATTTAAACATTTTTCTGAATTCAACTATGGATTTGCTAAAATTTTTGTGTGCAAAATTTTCCTCTAAATTAAGTATTTAGAGTAATTTTCCAGGAACACAGAAAATTTGAATTAATTGTTCAACCTAATTTTCACAAATCATAAAATTTAAACATTTTTCTGAATTCAACTATGGATTTGCTAAAATTTTTGTGTGCAAAATTTTCCTCTAAATTAAGTATTTAGAGTAATTTTCCAGGAACACAGAAAATTTGAATTAATTGTTCAACCTAATTTTCACAAATCATAAAATTTAAACATTTTTCTGAATTCAACTATGGATTTGCTAAAACTTTTGTGTGCATAATTTTCCTCTAAATTCAGTATTTAGAGTAATTTTCCAGGAACACAGAAAATTTGAATTAATTTTTTTTTTTTTTTATTTGATGTTTTATAGTGCATCGACTACTAGGTCATTAGCACTTTATACATTTATATTATTACATGTTAAATTAGTTTTAATATGTTTATTTCTTTCAGATATTTGATGGTATCATGTATATTGCGTCTCTCGGGATTTAGAGCTTCTCCAATATTTTCGGGAATCTTGCATTCTTTTCTTGATTGTTCGTATGTTGGACAATCCATTAATATATGTTTGACCGTTATGGTTGTTTTGCATATTGAACATTGAGGTGGTTCTTCTCCTGACATTTTGTATTTGTGTGTTATTCCTGTGTGTCCTATTCTTAATCTTGTTAATGCAGTCTCCGTTGTTCTATCGAATATGTTTTGTTTCGTCCATGGTTTGATATGTTTTTTGGTTTTATGTAATTTTTGGTTGGTGCAGCTCCAATTTTCTTGCCATTTGTTGTATATTTTATATTTTATTATGTTATATGCTTCGGGTATGCACATACTTATTTTGATTTTTGCATTTGGATTGTTGGCCGCTTCTTTTGCAAGCTTGTCTATAGCTTCGTTTCCGGGTATTCCCATATGTGATGGTACCCATATGAATATCACATCTTTTGGAATTTGTTTTATATGGTGGTTTATGTTACGGATTTTAGTTATAATTGTGTTGCTGTTTTCGTTGTTTTTTAAAGATTGTAATACACTATATGAATCAGTTATCAATAAGAAGCGATTTCCTTCGTGTTTCGTTATATATTTGAGTGCTTGATAGATAGCTGTAGCTTCTGCTGTGTATATTGAAGTTCCATTTGGCAAATAATATTGTTCGTTTGTGTTTCCATGTATGTAAGCACATCCCACAAGTTCATCCTTCTTGGAGGCATCCGTGAAGATATGCTCAAATCCTCTGTATTTGTTAAGGATCATATCGTATTCAGCTTGGTATATGGATTTACTGGTTGTATTTTTCTTATGTTTGTTTAGTTTTGCATTGATGCTTATTGCAGTTATGGTCCAGGGTTCTGTTTTTTTATTTTTGATTTTCATTATCTTTGGGAATTGGTATGAGTACTTTTCCAGAATATTGTTTATCCTTATGTGGAAAGGTCTGGGATATTTAGGGGATTGGTTGTATCTTAGTGTATTCCTGTGTGATAAAACATTGTTAAATGATGTGTGTGAGGGATTGCTTATTAGATTTTCAGCAATGTGTCACACTTTGTTCCCCATTTGTTGTTGGAAATAATTTTGAGAAGGTTTATTGATTGGGTAGTTTTTACTTTTAGATAGTTTATGTGTTCTTTCCAATTTAGTTTATTATCAAATTTGATTCCTAAGTATTTAATTTGAATTAATTGTTCAACCTAATTTTCACAAATCATAAAATTTAAACATTTTTCTGAATTCAACTATGGAATTGCTAAAACTTTTGTCTGCAAAATTTTCCTCTAAATTCAGTATTTCGAGTAATTTTCCAGGAACACAGAAAATTTGAATTAATTGTTCAACCTAATTTTCACAAATCATAAAATTTAAACATTTTTCTGAATTCAACTCTGGATTTGCTAAAACTTTTGTCTGCAAAATTTTGCTCTAAATTCAGTATTTCGAGTAATTCTCCAGGAACACAGAAAATTTGAATTAATTGTTCAACCTAATTTTCACAAATCATAAAATTTAAACATTTTTCTGAATTCAACTATGGATTTGCTAAAACTTTTGTCTGCAAAATTTTGCTCTAAATTCAGTATTTCGAGTAATTCTCCAGGAACACAGAAAATTTGAATTAATTGTTCAACCTAATTTTCACAAATCATAAAATTTAAACATTTTTCTGAATTCAACTCTGGATTTGCTAAAACTTTTGTCTGCAAAATTTTGCTCTAAATTCAGTATTTCGAGTAATTCTCCAGGAACACAGAAAATTTGAATTAATTGTTCAACCTAATTTTCACAAATCATAAAATTTAAACATTTTTCTGAATTCAACTATGGATTTGCTAAAACTTTTGTCTGCAAAATTTTGCTCTAAATTCAGTATTTCGAGTAATTCTCCAGGAACACAGAAAATTTGAATTAATTGTTCAACCTAATTTTCACAAATCATAAAATTTAAACATTTTTCTGAATTCAACTATGGATTTGCTAAAACTTTTGTGTGCATAATTTTCCTCTAAATTCAGTATTTAGAGTAATTTTCCAGGAACACAGAAAATTTGAATTAATTGTTCAACCTAATTTTCACAAATCATAAAATTTAAACATTTTTCTGAATTCAACTATGGATTTGCTAAAACTTTTGTGTGCATAATTTTCCTCTAAATTCAGTATTTAGAGTAATTTTCCAGGAACACCGAAAATTTGAATTAATTGTTCAACCTAATTTTCACAAATCATAAAATTTAAACATTTTTCTGAATTCAACTATGGATTTGCTAAAACTTTTGTGTGCATAATTTTCCTCTAAATTCAGTATTTAGAGTAATTTTCCAGGAACACAGAAAATTTGAATTAATTGTTCAACCTAATTTTCACAAATCATAAAATTTAAACATTTTTCTGAATTCAACTATGGATTTGCTAAAACTTTTGTGTGCATAATTTTCCTCTAAATTCAGTATTTAGAGTAATTTTCCAGGAACACAGAAAATTTGAATTAATTGTTCAACCTAATTTTCACAAATCATAAAATTTAAACATTTTTCTGAATTCAACTATGGATTTGCTAAAATTTTTGTGTGCAAAATTTTCCTCTAAATTAAGTATTTAGAGTAATTTTCCAGGAACACAGAAAATTTGAATTAATTGTTCAACCTAATTTTCACAAATCATAAAATTTAAACATTTTTCTGAATTCAACTATGGATTTGCTAAAATTTTTGTGTGCAAAATTTTCCTCTAAATTAAGTATTTAGAGTAATTTTCCAGGAACACAGAAAATTTGAATTAATTGTTCAACCTAATTTTCACAAATCATAAAATTTAAACATTTTTCTGAATTCAACTATGGATTTGCTAAAACTTTTGTGTGCATAATTTTCCTCTAAATTCAGTATTTAGAGTAATTTTCCAGGAACACAGAAAAT
Organism: Podabrus alpinus; assembly: GCA_932274525.1. NCBI lineage: Eukaryota > Metazoa > Arthropoda > Insecta > Coleoptera > Cantharidae > Podabrus > Podabrus alpinus. The sequence continues at coordinate 86,829,589 of OW026455.1, read as the reverse complement.
TTGAATTAATTTTTTTTTTTTTTTATTTGATGTTTTATAGTGCATCGACTACTAGGTCATTAGCACTTTATACATTTATATTATTACATGTTAAATTAGTTTTAATATGTTTATTTCTTTCAGATATTTGATGGTATCATGTATATTGCGTCTCTCGGGATTTAGAGCTTCTCCAATATTTTCGGGAATCTTGCATTCTTTTCTTGATTGTTCGTATGTTGGACAATCCATTAATATATGTTTGACCGTTATGGTTGTTTTGCATATTGAACATTGAGGTGGTTCTTCTCCTGACATTTTGTATTTGTGTGTTATTCCTGTGTGTCCTATTCTTAATCTTGTTAATGCAGTCTCCGTTGTTCTATCGAATATGTTTTGTTTCGTCCATGGTTTGATATGTTTTTTGGTTTTATGTAATTTTTGGTTGGTGCAGCTCCAATTTTCTTGCCATTTGTTGTATATTTTATATTTTATTATGTTATATGCTTCGGGTATGCACATACTTATTTTGATTTTTGCATTTGGATTGTTGGCCGCTTCTTTTGCAAGCTTGTCTATAGCTTCGTTTCCGGGTATTCCCATATGTGATGGTACCCATATGAATATCACATCTTTTGGAATTTGTTTTATATGGTGGTTTATGTTACGGATTTTAGTTATAATTGTGTTGCTGTTTTCGTTGTTTTTTAAAGATTGTAATACACTATATGAATCAGTTATCAATAAGAAGCGATTTCCTTCGTGTTTCGTTATATATTTGAGTGCTTGATAGATAGCTGTAGCTTCTGCTGTGTATATTGAAGTTCCATTTGGCAAATAATATTGTTCGTTTGTGTTTCCATGTATGTAAGCACATCCCACAAGTTCATCCTTCTTGGAGGCATCCGTGAAGATATGCTCAAATCCTCTGTATTTGTTAAGGATCATATCGTATTCAGCTTGGTATATGGATTTACTGGTTGTATTTTTCTTATGTTTGTTTAGTTTTGCATTGATGCTTATTGCAGTTATGGTCCAGGGTTCTGTTTTTTTATTTTTGATTTTCATTATCTTTGGGAATTGGTATGAGTACTTTTCCAGAATATTGTTTATCCTTATGTGGAAAGGTCTGGGATATTTAGGGGATTGGTTGTATCTTAGTGTATTCCTGTGTGATAAAACATTGTTAAATGATGTGTGTGAGGGATTGCTTATTAGATTTTCAGCAATGTGTCACACTTTGTTCCCCATTTGTTGTTGGAAATAATTTTGAGAAGGTTTATTGATTGGGTAGTTTTTACTTTTAGATAGTTTATGTGTTCTTTCCAATTTAGTTTATTATCAAATTTGATTCCTAAGTATTTAATTTGAATTAATTGTTCAACCTAATTTTCACAAATCATAAAATTTAAACATTTTTCTGAATTCAACTATGGAATTGCTAAAACTTTTGTCTGCAAAATTTTCCTCTAAATTCAGTATTTCGAGTAATTTTCCAGGAACACAGAAAATTTGAATTAATTGTTCAACCTAATTTTCACAAATCATAAAATTTAAACATTTTTCTGAATTCAACTCTGGATTTGCTAAAACTTTTGTCTGCAAAATTTTGCTCTAAATTCAGTATTTCGAGTAATTCTCCAGGAACACAGAAAATTTGAATTAATTGTTCAACCTAATTTTCACAAATCATAAAATTTAAACATTTTTCTGAATTCAACTATGGATTTGCTAAAACTTTTGTCTGCAAAATTTTGCTCTAAATTCAGTATTTCAAGTAATTCTCCAGGAACACAGAAAATTTGAATTAATTGTTCAACCTAATTTTCACAAATCATAAAATTTAAACATTTTTCTGAATTCAACTCTGGATTTGCTAAAACTTTTGTCTGCAAAATTTTGCTCTAAATTCAGTATTTCGAGTAATTCTCCAGGAACACAGAAAATTTGAATTAATTGTTCAACCTAATTTTCACAAATCATAAAATTTAAACATTTTTCTGAATTCAACTATGGATTTGCTAAAACTTTTGTCTGCAAAATTTTGCTCTAAATTCAGTATTTCGAGTAATTCTCCAGGAACACAGAAAATTTGAATTAATTGTTCAACCTAATTTTCACAAATCATAAAATTTAAACATTTTTCTGAATTCAACTATGGATTTGCTAAAACTTTTGTGTGCATAATTTTCCTCTAAATTCAGTATTTAGAGTAATTTTCCAGGAACACAGAAAATTTGAATTAATTGTTCAACCTAATTTTCACAAATCATAAAATTTAAACATTTTTCTGAATTCAACTATGGATTTGCTAAAACTTTTGTGTGCATAATTTTCCTCTAAATTCAGTATTTAGAGTAATTTTCCAGGAACACAGAAAATTTGAATTAATTGTTCAACCTAATTTTCACAAATCATAAAATTTAAACATTTTTCTGAATTCAACTATGGATTTGCTAAAACTTTTGTGTGCATAATTTTCCTCTAAATTCAGTATTTCGAGTAATTTTCCAGGAACACAGAAAATTTGAATTAATTGTTCAACCTAATTTTCACAAATCATAAAATTTAAACATTTTTCTGAACTCACCTATGGATTTGCTAAAACTTTTGTGTGCATAATTTTCCTCTAAATTCAGTATTTAGAGTAATTTTCCAGGAACACAGAAAATTTGAATTAATTGTTCAACCTAATTTTCACAAATCATAAAATTTAAACATTTTTCTGAATTCAACTATGGATTTGCTAAAACTTTTGTGTGCATAATTTTCCTCTAAATTCAGTATTTAGAGTAATTTTCCAGGAACACAGAAAATTTGAATTAATTGTTCAACCTAATTTTCACAAATCATAAAATTTAAACATTTTTCTGAATTCAACTATGGATTTGCTAAAACTTTTGTCTGCAAAATTTTGCTCTAAATTCAGTATTTCGAGTAATTTTCCAGGAACACAGAAAATTTGAATTAATTGTTCAACCTAATTTTCACAAATCATAAAATTTAAACATTTTTCTGAATTCAACTATGGATTTGCTAAAACTTTTGTCTGCAAAATTTTGCTCTAAATTCAGTATTTCGAGTAATTCTCCAGGAACACAGAAAATTTGAATTAATTGTTCAACCTAATTTTCACAAATCATAAAATTTAAACATTTTTCTGAATTCAACTATGGATTTGCTAAAACTTTTGTCTGCAAAATTTTGCTCTAAATTCAGTATTTCGAGTAATTCTCCAGGAACATAGAAAATTTGAATTAATTGTTCAACCTAATTTTCACAAATCATAAAATTTAAACATTTTTCTGAATTCAACTATGGATTTGCTAAAACTTTTGTCTGCAAAATTTTGCTCTAAATTCAGTATTTCGAGTAATTCTCCAGGAACACAGAAAATTTGAATTAATTGTTCAACCTAATTTTCACAAATCATAAAATTTAAACATTTTTCTGAATTCAACTATGGATTTGCTACAACTTTTGTGTGCATAATTTTCCTCTAAATTCAGTATTTAGAGTAATTTTCCAGGAACACAGAAAATTTGAATTAATTGTTCAACCTAATTTTCACAAATCATAAAATTTAAACATTTTTCTGAATTCAACTATGGATTTGCTAAAACTTTTGTCTGCAAAATTTTGCTCTAAATTCAGTATTTCGAGTAATTCTCCAGGAACACAGAAAATTTGAATTAATTGTTCAACCTAATTTTCACAAATCATAAAATTTAAACATTTTGTCACCTTATTACGCGCATCGGGCGCACCCTTAGATTTTGCGTTTATGATCTATTAAACTTATATTTTAAATTTCGAATCGATCCGTTGAAAATTACTCTTTGAGAAAACATTTTTAGGTCGGGTTGTAAAAATAAAAGATTGAAACATTCGCTCAACTAATAAATTTACGTTTTGCAAATGCACAATAATCTTAAGAATTGTATAGTTAGGAAAGTATCATCAAATATTTTAATACACGTACAATAAACCATACGGTAGATGAGGAAGTGTTAATAATGTTGACGTAGCATTAATCCATAATTCACCTCATCAGCAATAAATTCTCTATTCATTAACGTTGCAAACTAAACGTCAACTCATACCTATACTTTACTATAATCTTTCAAACGACTGAGAGAAACTTTTATGCGATCCATAAATCCACGTCGGCCGTCGATACAAAAAACGGGCACGTGCGATGGTAAGACCATGGGAACGAATGCATTCGACATCGTTATCTTAGACAGGCATCGACTTGCAAACTCATGTGTTAATTTTTAACATGGAAAGCATAGCGATTTCGCAATTTTAAAACTTCGATAAAAACCAACAAAAAGTGCAAAAGTTAGACCCTTTTCGTCCGACCAGACGAGCAAAAAATTGTTTTGCTCGCACGTGTCCTGCAAAACTTCTCGATACACTTTGCATGGAGAAAGAAGAAAGTGTGCTCTCACACTCTAGGTATTGTCCAATTAAATCACGTCTCCCTTCTTTCTAAATTTATAGGACCCAATTACAAGGATCCAAATCAATCAGTAAGTGGGAAAAATCCGAAATCAGAGTAGGGAAAATGCATAAATTGAGCTACAAATTGCATATTCAGAGAGATTCACTTGGAATCTGATACTACCTTTTTCGTATCTTAGCGCTTCCAAAAGCGGAATTAACTATCGAGGTCTCACATTTATTAGAGATCTTTAAATAAATACAAGTCATTTGTGCTAAAAATTAGTGTGTGTCAACTGCAGGTACTATCGAACAATTAATACCGTCAATTGTTGTTAAACAATTAATATTTTATCGAGCCAGAATATCGTCAATTGTTATTAAACAATTAATATTTTATCGAACCAGAATATCGTCAATTGTTGTTAAACAATTAATATTTTATCGAACCAGAATATCGTCAATTGTTGTTAAACAATTAATATTTTATCAAACCAGAATATCGTCGATTGTTATTAAACGATTAATATTTTATCGAACCAGAATATCGTCAATTGTTATTAAACAAGTAATATTTTATCGAACCAGAATATCGTCAATTGTTATTAAACAATTAATATTTTATCGAACCAGAATATCGTCAATTGTTGCTAAACCTTCAATATTTTATCGAACCTTAATATCGTCAATTGTTGCTAATATTTAATAAGTGATCGAACAATTAATATCGTCTATTGTTACTAAACATTGAATCAATTATCGGACTTTTTATACCATCTGCTTATCACGTTAATCACGTCGAGTTATTGCTTGCCGCTCATAAGGCAAGTACGTAGCATTGCTTTTATCGAATGGTACAAAACAGGTGTTGCACTTCCAACCCATGTGTGCATTCCAATCGTCTTTTTTTTATCGGACACCACATTAACATTTCTTACTTAGACAGTGCCGGCTTGAATTATTTGTCACTTCGCGAATAACTAACATAGTGAATTATTTCGTACGGAGACCCCTATTTTATCGTGAAATACAGTGCGTGAACCACCCTGTTATTTCACCACCTTCCGATTTGAAGAGTTTTTGGGAAGCTGGTTATTACGCTGCCCTTCTGATATGGTTTGAGACATCACATTCAGCTTCATTCTACGTTCTGAAGACGAGATCTCACTCCTGAAGGACCCGTCATCGACTTTACCTAGAGGTCGAACATCAACCACCCAAATTAAGTAAGAAACCTTTTTATATTTTTAAGATTGTGATGTTAATTGGTCCTATTGACCATTAGTTGTGTTTATGAACGTTCAGTTCAACCCTGGAAGACGATATCGCAACCATTTTGTATACCTTTTATTTAACTTAATATTATTATCTATTATTAACGTAACTTTTACCACGCCATTCGAGCGTTTAGAATGTAACCAAACAATTTAACGTAACGTTTCAAGTTTAGCATTGTAGCTAAAGTTTGTTGGTCCCGTTGTTGGGAATTTTGATGATCAATTGCATTGATTAAGTTCCATGATCAATTTTATGAATCATAGTTTTGAATATTATCAAGTTGCGCTTAAGTAACTATTTATTTTGGTGGAGTGCTGTATTCAATACGCCCCCCTTTCATGCAAATTAACCTTTTGTATTTTTGTAAGAGTAATTGTTTTACGAGTATTAGTTTCGCAACGGAAACCACACGGAAAGGTTCCGTCAACTGTACATATTTATTTTTATACAAGACATGTAAATTTGATAGTATCTTGTGTAAACCTTGTCAACTCCCCCCTGATATTATTTTATTTAATACATTTTTATTATTTCCCAACTTTGTGTGTTATTATTATTGTTGTGTTAATGTTTATTTAGCTATTTTCACCAACGGAAAGTTCGCCTCCTGTAAAGGTAAGGTCATTGAGCGAGGTTTTTCCGGAGTGAGAGTTCGCTGTAAGATCATCAAGTTGTCGCGTACCAGCTTGGAAGGTGTGATAACCAGTCCCCTTCAAAGAGATTTATTTCTTCGTATGCGTGGCGCCCATTTAAACTCCCGCGTGTATATTAACCCCACCGATTTTGACTTAACTCCCCCCCCGTGTAAATTATTCACACCGATTTTGACAATTTTTAGAATCGCGATCGAGGATTGCCCGGTCGTCGATAGGAAATACACGCTTTGCGACGTGCCGTCACACGACCCTTTCGTTCCATTCACCAACCCACCCCTTCGCGACTTTGAGCTAGCCAACCTTTTATTACCTGTTGGAAAGGTGTCGTGGATGCAGAACGTGGTGTAACAGGATAATAATTTGGCGCGGCCAACGTGGTGCTATCGATAAAGCCCTTTTGGCATGTTATGGTATCGAATTTTTTTTTGTTGTAAATCAAGTAAATTCCAAATTAATTTTTGTAGGTTTAAAAAATAATTTAGCGTCCAACTAGACGGCTGTCAAGAAAGCCCTTTTGGCACATTATATCGAATTTTTGTTAGTTAATCAAGTAAAATAGTACCGACGCGCATGAATGGACTAACGAGATTCCATAACGCCCCCCTATTTAAATTTAAAAGTGAAAATTATCGCGATTTTAAGATCAAATATTGTATTTCCGTTTACCATTAGTTGTTCAGAGAACAAAGTAGAGTCGTGTTCCGCGAATTCTTTTTTGTATTTAATTGAATTTATTCATTTCGATTAATAATGGCATTCAGGATTGTACCGGACAAGTTGCGAAAGGACGAGGTCCAATACGAATTAAAGATTAGAGGTTTACCTTTTCACGGTTCGGTAAAAGAATTACGTGATGAATTAGTAATAGCCCTTGATAAAGAAGAAGAAGGCGAAAGTTACGCTTTAGCGTGGTATCCGTTTACCTTTGCAGAAGATTTGGTGGCATTAAGAGCCGGCTTATTGATTCTTCATAGACTACTTGGTCGCTTGGAAGTTTCACGAGACCAAGAACCTAACGTAGAGATCGAGGTAGAAACGAAGTTAGCACATTACTTTAATAGATTATCCCGATCAAAACCCTTTTTAGTAAAAGATAAAAATTCAAAACGAACAGTTATGGACGAATTAGAAGAATGTAGATCCGCGTACCGCTTATTTGTAGCAAATTCTCGAACGGAGCGAGATTCATTATCGAATATCGTGGCCGAAATTAGTCGAGAGACCCCAGTAGAACCAGAAGTAATCGTAACTTCAAACCCAGTTTCATTAAATATTAAACCCCCTCCGGTTGAAGTAGGGCAGAAAAGTTATTGTACGAAATCAACACCTGTTGTCAAGTGGCGATTAAAGTTTTCCGGTGAAGCAAAAAGTATTTCGATCACTGCATTTTTAGAAAGAGTCAATGAATTAATTGTTGCTAGACGTGTAAATTTAAGTCAACTCTTCGAAGAGGCGATTGACCTGTTCGAGGGTAAAGCATTATTGTGGTTTCGCGCAAATAGAGATAAGGCATCTACTTGGTCAGAATTAGTAGTATTATTAAATGCACAATTTCGACCAGCTGACTATGACGTCAGATTACTTGAGGAAATTACACGTAGAACTCAAGGGAACGAGGAAAATTTGGCAATGTATGTAGCAATGTTAAAAACAATGTTTGCTCGCTTAGTCATCCCATTATCGGAAGAAAGACAATTAAGTATCGCATTACGAAACTTAAACCCCTTTTATATTGCACAGTTAGGTTTTACCGAAATTACGTCTTTTGACAGGCTCATTGAATTGGGGCGCATTCTCGAAGCGCGTAGGTTGACCATTTCCAATTACGCACCGCCGTCAAAGAGGAAAAACGACTTAGAACCAGATGTAGCTTATACCCATTTGAGTGTACCGACTCAAGAAAATGATCGCGCACCGCGTGCCGAATCAACGTCTTTTAATAAATCACGAAATAATAAACGATCTGTAAATAAACCGACTTTTAAAAGTAGTAATAGCGCTGTCGAAGTTTTTAGTAAAATTTCAAGTAATAATTCTTGTTGGAATTGTGGTGGCACAGGACATTTAGCGTCGCGTTGTACCGTTCCGCAGAAACAAATATATTGCTATCGCTGTGGGAGAAAAGGTGAAACAACAAAAACCTGCCCCCACTGTAACCCCAGTCAGAGTAGAAGGAGTTCGGAAAACTCTTCCGGGACTCATTAGGACGTGGTCACCTAGTGAACTCCCGCAAGTTTGTAAATTCGACCCATTTTCATAAGATGTTAGCTAAACGTAAAGATAAAATTAAAACTATATTAGATTATGTATTAGAGGATTCAAGACATGATAATCGTCCCCATGTAAGAGTCAATGTTCTCGGTTGTGAAATTTTAGCCCTCCTGGACTCAGGAGCGACCAACACGATTTTAGGCGAGGAAGGTTGGAATATTTTGCAATCTACCGGTGTAAAAATTCAACTTGACTCCACGTTACGACCAAAGTGTACCGTAGCAGACGGTGAAATTATAAACAGTATCGGGATAGCTCAATTACCCATTAGATTACAGCATCGTGTCGCCCATATTTCAGTCATTGTGGTACCAAAGTTTTCACACGCACTTATTTTAGGTGTAGATTTTTGGGAATCCATCGGTTTCGTCCCTGATTTGAAAAACAAATCGTGGTATTTCGGGAAACCCCAAGTTACCTCGGTAATTACCGACAAGAAAACACCCTTAGGAAATCTTTTCAATTTATCAGTTGAGGAACGTCAGCGTTTAGATAAGGTCATTGACCTACATTTTCGGACTAAGGTCAAAGAACTCGGTTGTACTGACCTAGTGCAACATGTTATTAAAACCGACTCAATGCCGATTAAACAGCGTTATTATCCGGTTAACCCTAGTGTACAAGCACATATCGATAAAGAATTAGATCATATGCTTAAGTTAGGTGTAATAGAACGATCATCTAGTGGTTGGTCAAACCCCATTTTGTTAGTCAAAAAGAAAGACAAATCATATCGATTTTGTGTCGATTTCAGAAAATTAAATCAAGTATCCGAGAAGGACGCGTACCCAATCCCGTATGTGTCCTCAATTTTAGATCGTCTTCGAGACGCACGGTTTATAACGTCCCTGGACATTAAGTCAGCGTATTGGCAAATTCCTGTCGAGGAAAATTCCAAAAAATATACCGCCTTTACAGTACCCGGACGTGGATTGTTTCAATTCACCAGGATGCCCTTCGGGCTTCATAATGCTCCTGCTACTTGGATGAGGCTGATAGATCAAGTTCTAGGTCCCGATCTCGAACCCTTTGTATTCGTATACCTGGATGACATCATCATCTGTACATCCACCTTCGAAAAACATCTTGAAGTGTTACAGGAAGTTTTTTCTCGGTTACGTACCGCAGGTCTATCATTAGGGAAAGACAAATGTCACTTTTGTCAACCCGAATTGAAATATTTAGGATACGTGATCAACGCAAATGGATTACTTGCAGATCCAGATAAGGTAGCGGCAATTACGCGTATACCAGCCCCTCGTACGGTTAAAGAAATTCGGCAATTAATAGGTATGGCTTCGTGGTACCGCAGATTTATCCCGCAGTTTTCAACAATCCTTGCACCGCTCACAGCGTTGTTAAGAAAAAATTCCAAGTTCATTTGGGATGAACCTTGTGAAGTAGCGTTTACGACTATTAAGAATTGTTTAGTTTCAGCCCCTATTCTATCGTGCCCTGATTTTAGCGTCCCCTTTACCGTACAGACAGACGCATCCGGTTTTGGACTCGGAGGAGTCCTCAGCCAAACCATTGACGAAAAAGAACAAGTCATTTGTTATATTAGTAGGTCATTAACTCGTAATGAACGAAATTATTCCGTTACGGAACGAGAATGTTTAGCAGTTTTGTGGGCAGTAGAGAAATTAAGACCCTATCTCGAAGCTTCACATTTCACGGTCATTACCGATCACCACTCCCTGATTTGGTTAAATAATCTGGAAAACCCCTCAGGACGTTTATGTCGTTGGGCTCTCAGGTTACAACAGTACGATTTCAAAATCATCCACCGAAAAGGAAAGGATCATTTAGTCCCTGACGCTTTATCGCGCACTGTTCCCGAAATAACGTCAGTATTAGTTGACCCTGTTCAAGTTAGAAAGTCACCCGATAAAGTAAAGAATCCAGTAGATAACGACCAACCCTTAATTAACTCGCATACCGATCGTTGGTACTATCGAATGTTGAAGAATGTCAGAAGAGACCCCCTTCAGTTTAGGAAATGGCAAGTTATTGATGACGAATTATTTAAACAAGTAAAAGTTCGATATCCATCTCTATCGGATAGAGAGTGTCAATGGAGAACAGTAGTTCCGAAATTTCGTAGAAAGAAAATCATTTCCGAGTGTCACGATAAACCTACTTCCGGTCATTTAGGAGTTTTAAAAACATTTGATCGAGTAGTTCATGAGTATTATTGGCCGAAGATGAAGACCGATATTACTCGTTATGTAAATAAGTGTCCAGTTTGTATGGCTCATAAGCCTGAACAGCAAAAACCCCGTGGTTTTATGTCCCGTCATCCCGTAGTAACTAGGCCATGGCAAATGATATCCATCGATATAGTTGGACCACTGCCTCGGTCGACTAAAGGTTACACTCATATTTTATCGATTGTGGATTGTTTTACCAAATTTGCATTATTTTATCCCTTACGTACAGCTACCGCATCTCAGGTCATTCAAAAACTTGAAGATAACGTTTTGTTAGTGTTTGGAGCCCCACAGTATATTTTGACTGATAACGGAGTCCAATTTAGAAGTAAGGAATTTCAAAAAATGATACAGAAATATAATACCCGAATTATCTTTAATGCGTATTACCACCCCCAAGCGAATCCTGTTGAAAGGGTGAATCGTGTTTTAAAAACTATGTTAGCTTCTTACGTTAACGATAATCATAAGAGTTGGGATATTTATCTCCCCCAGGTTGCTTGCGCAGTACGAACTGCACTGCATGAAGTCATAGGAATGACTCCGTATTTCGCAAATTTCGGTCGAGAGATGATCATGTCCGGTGGACAGCGTATCGAAACAGCTGATCAGAACACGCTGAAAGACATAACGTTTGCCGACCGTGACGAACTTAAACGACGTGCATTAGCACTAGGTGATGTTTACGATGACATCACCAAAAGATTAGAAAGCGCTTATGAGAAATCTAAAATTGTTTATGATTTAAGACGACGTCCGTCGAATTTCGATGTCGGTGATACCGTGTATAGACGTAATTATGTTTTATCCGATGCATCGAAGCATTTTAATGCAAAGTTAGCTCCAAAATTTGTAGGACCTTTTGTTATTCATAAGAAACTTTCGAACACCACATTTGTACTGTCAGACACCACAGGAGTGAGACCTGGTGCATGGCATGCCAAGGACTTGAAGTCAAGCCCCGATTAAAGTTCAGGTTAGGATTTAAGTATGTTTTTTGGTGAACTTAATTTTGAAGTTCAAATTTTCTAATTAGTTTATAGGTACGGTTTGGAAGTTTACGCATCCACCTAGTGGACCCGTAGAAGGTTGTTTTTGACTTTCACGTAGTTAATTTACGTCAAGTTTTTTTTGAATTCAATACCGACCCTTAAGGTAAAGCTTTTGAATTTTTTTTATTTAGTATCGACGTTTACCGTAAAGCTTTTCAATTTTTTTTCATTTAGTACCGACTTTTACCGTAGAGCTTTTCAAATTTTTTTGAATTTGGTACCGACTTTTACCGTAAGGCTTTTAAAATTTTTTTTGAATTTAGTACCGACTTTTACCGTAAAGTTTTTCAAATTTTTTTTGAATGTAGTACCGACATTTATAATAAGGCTTTTTTAAATTTAGTTGGGAGTTTAGTTTGTCGAATTAAGTTAGAGTTTTCTTTTGAAAGTTCTTTTTTTTTTTCTAACGCACCCTGTAAGGAGATTTTTTTTTTGTATCGAATTTTATTGTTGTAGCGGTTGTGTTGGTTGATAGTTGTTTAGAGTAACCCGCTTCTCATTGAGTTATCGTATTATCAGGCTGGACCTAGTTCCACTGTCAGATAAAATTTTTTTGGACGTCAATCCAGTGTTGGATGTCGATCCAAACCCCGGGGTTATTGAGTAATTTTGTGGACATAGTCCATCCCTCGGCGCATTATCGTCCCATATATTTTTTTTCTTCTCGTAGTTTGGCGATTTATAATCTGCCCCAAAGGAACCTTCTTGGAAAGGGAGCTTTGTACAGGAGTAGTGGTTAAACTCGAAACAACAACCTGGGAAATTTACCTTGTTAGGGAATAACAGATCGACCACCATCGGCCTACGCAGTTAGGACATCTGTCGGTCCACGGAAGGACAATTCGATCATTAGTTTGTATTTTTTTCTCCCCCCCCCTTTTTTTTTTTCTCTCTCTCCCCTACGACATTTGGAAAATAAATAGAAAATTAGGGATGAACTTGTATATCTGATCCATTCATCCCAGAGGCCATTGTAGATTTGATCGCGCCTTTCTTAAATTTCACCTTAGATTCGGGCCCAACCCAAACTAGAGTTCGGCGTCTCTGTTGTTAATTGTGGGTCTTACGGCAAGCGAAGGATCGCGTGATTTCGCGAACCGCCCTCTCTTATGACAGTCACAACGGCTTTAGAAGTGATTAGGACCTCGAATATTTTCCTTGTGTGTGACCTTTATTCTTTTATTGTGTAATTAGCAGTTTAGGTTGAGTTTCGGTGTAATTAATTTTAAGGTATCGATTTAATCAATGTTAAGTTTAGATATTATGTAGATAGATTGAAGACGTTAGGGGAAAGGAAGTTATTTAACGGTATCTCGAGCGTATAGAGTAAAATTACAGACCCAATAAGTAATCAGGTCTTTAGTTGGTTTTTTGTTTATCACGCATGATGGTAGGAGTTGCGAATTTCGTTTTTTTTTATCGAACATTTAAGGAAGTAGTTTACGCGAAGTTAGAGGGTATACTTATCGGTCCATTGGAGTAACTACCCAATAAATCGCTTAGGTAGACCAAGTATAGATTGGTGTTGCGGTGGCTTAGTTACCCAACGTCCTCATCAGTCATACGTTAATTTTGTGGTCAATTTTGATTTTTGTTTGGAAGAACGATTGTGTTCTCCCCCCTTTTTTTTGAATGAAATGTAGTAGAGTCACTTCATGCGGTTACAGTAAACATTAGAGATGCAACTCAGACAGTTGTCACCATGTCAAGCCCTGACCCAATTACGTTTTTGTGGGAATATTTTTTTCTCGTGGGTAAACAACAACTTTAGTCCCGGTTTAGTCAATTAACTCCCCCCCGGCTACCGAATTGTATATAGAACCAGCATTGAGAATTAGTCCGTGTAAGACATTAAACTACCCTTCTCACTTTTAGTTTTAGGTTCTTAAGATTTTGTTCTCTCACGACGTGATATTTACGTCCCGAACTTTATGTCGCTGTTGTTATGGTTTTGAAAAATAGTCCGCGTAAGACGTTAAACTACCCTTCTCAATTTTTACTTCCATATTTTTCAGATTTTGTTCACGTACAACGTGATCGTCACGAACGTCGTGTTACTGTTGTTTCTTTTTTGGAAGTGTCGGTGTTTTCCGACGCACGTCCAAGAATACCGGTATAGAAGTATCTGAAATGATGCGAACATTTTTCTTTTTTTTCTTTTTCTTCTCGTACTCTAGTGCATAGGTGCTTAACCCTTGCATTCTTTTCTTTAGGATTAAGGCATAACGCTCAGTATCTGGGAACAATATTTCGTTCATTTTGTAACGACATTGGCTCTCGGTTCGAGCCAAAATAAGTTCCCGATATTTTTTTTTGGTTTTCAACCATGTTGACTCTCGGTTGGAGTCAAAGTAAGTTCCCGATATTTTTTTTGGTTTTCAACCATATTGACTCTCGGTTGGAGTCAAAGTAAGTTCCCGATATTTTTTTTTTGGTTTTCAACCATGTTGACTCTCGGTTCGAGCCAAAATAAGTTCCCGATATTTTTTTTGGTTTTCAACCATATTGACTCTCGGTTGGAGTCAAAGTAAGTTCCCGATATTTTTTTTGGTTTTCAACCATGTTGACTCTCGGTTGATGTCATGGTACTACCCTGGGATCCAGGCACTTTACGGATTGCCCGACTCCGAAGTATTATGTCACCATCTTGGAGCAAGACCCTCTTGTTACATTCCTTACGCTTTTGTGACATATAGCTCTGGTGGATACGTTCCACTCATATGGTGTCGCCATCTTGGGCGAGCATTGTCGCTTTGCGCGATTTGCGCTTAGATTGGAGATTTCCCCCGGTGTCAGTCACCGCTGGATTTCCCGATCAACCGTCCGTGCAAGACACTAAACTACCTTTCTCTTTTTTTTTCACCTCTAGATTTTTCAGGTTTTGTCGAGTGTGGTATATTCATACTTTGCATAGGAGGTACAGGACTCCACCGAGTATGGTATATTCATACTTTGACATACTGGTACAGGCGTTCCTTAGATTGGAGTTTCCAGTCGGCGCTTACCGCCGTTGGACTTCGCCAGTCAAGTTGACGTCGGGTATTCTCAAGTAGGAAGTTTTTCCAAGTTTTTTTTTCATGGAAATGTCCCGATCATTTCGGAGTAGCGTTCTCGTTTTCGTCGGTGTAATTCGGAGATTCGGTCCCTTCGGTTATACTGACAAAAACAATCCCTACCCCCGTATAGGGTTCAGTTTTTCTGGTTTTATTTCATATTTGATGCTCGTTGTATCATTGTTGACGACTGATACTCCCGTCTCGTCAACTCGAGCTCTGTAGCGTAAATATCTTTTAAAAAGTATCGCATATTTAGTTGTGCGACCACGAGTTGTGTAACTTGTACCTTTTGATATGGGTGTCGGTTCGGTACCGTCCCACTCTCGTCCCGCCGGACTCCATATCCCTTATATCGCGTCTTTCGCGAATTTTGGATCACGCCTATCGTGATCCTTTATTAGTCTTTACTTGTTGGTTCGGAGATTCAGCCCCTCCGGTCAACACGATTGACGCGGCATTCGTGCCCCATTTTTTTTCTCGTGCTGCACGCTCTCGTGCGTAGATCCGTGTTCAACCCGGACGGTTCGAGGATTTGCTCCCTCGACTGTCCCTTGTAGGTTGTCACCCCACCCTAATTTTTTTTTGAGAAAACCCCCCCCTATTTTTTTTTCTCGTGTTTAGATCCGTGTTCAACCCGGACGGTTCGAGGATTTGCTCCCTCGACTGTCCCTTGTAGGTTGTTATCCCGTCCCGTTTCGTATTACGATTTATGCCCCACTATTTTTCCCGGTTGCATCCGTGTTTAACTCGGACGGTTCGAGGATTTGGTCCCTCAACTGTCCCTTGTAGGTTGCTACCCCTCACTTTTTTAACCCCCCCCTCCCCCACTCTTATCTCTTACCCCCCCATCACTACCTCTTCTCTCTCTTCCGATCATCTCGTCTGGATCGAAGTCATGATGAAGGTGGATGGTCTCCCAAACGGCTTTGTAAATTTGATCAAGCTAAGCGCAAGTTTTTTTCTCTGTTTCACCAACGATAAATGATAAAACAGACAGTCCCCATCTACTGAAGTGCCCCAAACGGCTTTTGTAAATTTGATCCAGCCAAGCACACGTTTTTTTTTACTCTGTTTTTTCAACGTATTGAAAAAGGCAGACAGTCCCCATCGACTGAACCATTTTAGAGAAGGCTTTGTAAATATGAGTACGCCAAGGAAGTGTTACCTTAGCTCAGGTCTACCTTGATCTAGAGTCCGGTGTCTTCACAGACATTTGTGGGTCCCACGGCCAGCGAATGATCGCGTGATTTCGCGAACCGCCCTCTCATGTAGGAGTCACTACGACTCACGGGTTGATTAAGCCTAGGGTTAGGTGAACCTTCTCTCTCTTTCCCGGCATATACGTATAGTCTAGTCACTAGCTGAGTAGTTGTTTCAACACTACAAGTGTTGATGGTTTATCGCAGGACAGTTTGTGTTTCGGTTGAGGTTGCGCGCGTCCCAGTTGAAGAGTAGTTAGGGATAACAACTCTTGACGTAAGGGGAGTGTCACCTTATTACGCGCATCGGGCGCACCCTTAGATTTTGCGTTTATGATCTATTAAACTTATATTTTAAATTTCGAATCGATCCGTTGAAAATTACTCTTTGAGAAAACATTTTTAGGTCGGGTTGTAAAAATAAAAGATTGAAACATTCGCTCAACTAATAAATTTACGTTTTGCAAATGCACAATAATCTTAAGAATTGTATAGTTAGGAAAGTATCATCAAATATTTTAATACACGTACAATAAACCATACGGTAGATGAGGAAGTGTTAATAATGTTGACGTAGCATTAATCCATAATTCACCTCATCAGCAATAAATTCTCTATTCATTAACGTTGCAAACTAAACGTCAACTCATACCTATACTTTACTATAATCTTTCAAACGACTGAGAGAAACTTTTATGCGATCCATAAATCCACGTCGGCCGTCGATACAAAAAACGGGCACGTGCGATGGTAAGACCATGGGAACGAATGCATTCGACATCGTTATCTTAGACAGGCATCGACTTGCAAACTCATGTGTTAATTTTTAACATGGAAAGCATAGCGATTTCGCAATTTTAAAACTTCGATAAAAACCAACAAAAAGTGCAAAAGTTAGACCCTTTTCGTCCGACCAGACGAGCAAAAAATTGTTTTGCTCGCACGTGTCCTGCAAAACTTCTCGATACACTTTGCATGGAGAAAGAAGAAAGTGTGCTCTCACACTCTAGGTATTGTCCAATTAAATCACGTCTCCCTTCTTTCTAAATTTATAGGACCCAATTACAAGGATCCAAATCAATCAGTAAGTGGGAAAAATCCGAAATCAGAGTAGGGAAAATGCATAAATTGAGCTACAAATTGCATATTCAGAGAGATTCACTTGGAATCTGATACTACCTTTTTCGTATCTTAGCGCTTCCAAAAGCGGAATTAACTATCGAGGTCTCACATTTATTAGAGATCTTTAAATAAATACAAGTCATTTGTGCTAAAAATTAGTGTGTGTCAACTGCAGGTACTATCGAACAATTAATACCGTCAATTGTTGTTTAACAATTAATATTTTATCGAGCCAGAATATCGTCAATTGTTATTAAACAATTAATATTTTATCGAACCAGAATATCGTCAATTGTTGTTAAACAATTAATATTTTATCGAACCAGAATATCGTCAATTGTTGTTAAACAATTAATATTTTATCAAACCAGAATATCGTCGATTGTTATTAAACGATTAATATTTTATCGAACCAGAATATCGTCAATTGTTATTAAACAAGTAATATTTTATCGAACCAGAATATCGTCAATTGTTATTAAACAATTAATATTTTATCGAACCAGAATATCGTCAATTGTTGCTAAACCTTCAATATTTTATCGAACCTTAATATCGTCAATTGTTGCTAATATTTAATAAGTGATCGAACAATTAATATCGTCTATTGTTACTAAACATTGAATCAATTATCGGACTTTTTATACCATCTGCTTATCACGTTAATCACGTCGAGTTATTGCTTGCCGCTCATAAGGCAAGTACGTAGCATTGCTTTTATCGAATGGTACAAAACAGGTGTTGCACTTCCAACCCATGTGTGCATTCCAATCGTCTTTTTTTTATCGGACACCACATTAACATTTCTTACTTAGACAGTGCCGGCTTGAATTATTTGTCACTTCGCGAATAACTAACATAGTGAATTATTTCGTACGGAGACCCCTATTTTATCGTGAAATACAGTGCGTGAACCACCCTGTTATTTCACCACCTTCCGATTTGAAGAGTTTTTGGGAAGCTGGTTATTACGCTGCCCTTCTGATATGGTTTGAGACATCACATTCAGCTTCATTCTACGTTCTGAAGACGAGATCTCACTCCTGAAGGACCCGTCATCGACTTTACCTAGAGGTCGAACATCAACCACCCAAATTAAGTAAGAAACCTTTTTATATTTTTAAGATTGTGATGTTAATTGGTCCTATTGACCATTAGTTGTGTTTATGAACGTTCAGTTCAACCCTGGAAGACGATATCGCAACCATTTTGTATACCTTTTATTTAACTTAATATTATTATCTATTATTAACGTAACTTTTACCACGCCATTCGAGCGTTTAGAATGTAACCAAACAATTTAACGTAACGTTTCAAGTTTAGCATTGTAGCTAAAGTTTGTTGGTCCCGTTGTTGGGAATTTTGATGATCAATTGCATTGATTAAGTTCCATGATCAATTTTATGAATCATAGTTTTGAATATTATCAAGTTGCGCTTAAGTAACTATTTATTTTGGTGGAGTGCTGTATTCAATACGCCCCCCTTTCATGCAAATTAACCTTTTGTATTTTTGTAAGAGTAATTGTTTTACGAGTATTAGTTTCGCAACGGAAACCACACGGAAAGGTTCCGTCAACTGTACATATTTATTTTTATACAAGACATGTAAATTTGATAGTATCTTGTGTAAACCTTGTCAACTCCCCCCTGATATTATTTTATTTAATACATTTTTATTATTTCCCAACTTTGTGTGTTATTATTATTGTTGTGTTAATGTTTATTTAGCTATTTTCACCAACGGAAAGTTCGCCTCCTGTAAAGGTAAGGTCATTGAGCGAGGTTTTTCCGGAGTGAGAGTTCGCTGTAAGATCATCAAGTTGTCGCGTACCAGCTTGGAAGGTGTGATAACCAGTCCCCTTCAAAGAGATTTATTTCTTCGTATGCGTGGCGCCCATTTAAACTCCCGCGTGTATATTAACCCCACCGATTTTGACTTAACTCCCCCCCCGTGTAAATTATTCACACCGATTTTGACAATTTTTAGAATCGCGATCGAGGATTGCCCGGTCGTCGATAGGAAATACACGCTTTGCGACGTGCCGTCACACGACCCTTTCGTTCCATTCACCAACCCACCCCTTCGCGACTTTGAGCTAGCCAACCTTTTATTACCTGTTGGAAAGGTGTCGTGGATGCAGAACGTGGTGTAACAATTTTTCTGAATTCAACTATGGATTTGCTAAAACTTTTGTGTGCATAATTTTCCTCTAAATTCAGTATTTCGAGTAATTTTCCAGGAACACAGAAAATTTGAATTAATTGTTCAACCTAATTTTCACAAATCATAAAATTTAAACATTTTTCTGAATTCACCTATGGATTTGCTAAAACTTTTGTGTGCATAATTTTCCTCTAAATTCAGTATTTAGAGTAATTTTCCAGGAACACAGAAAATTTGAATTAATTGTTCAACCTAATTTTCACAAATCATAAAATTTAAACATTTTTCTGAATTCAACTATGGATTTGCTAAAACTTTTGTCTGCAAAATTTTGCTCTAAATTCAGTATTTCGAGTAATTTTCCAGGAACACAGAAAATTTGAATTAATTGTTCAACCTAATTTTCACAAATCATAAAATTTAAACATTTTTCTGAATTCA
Source organism: Podabrus alpinus (assembly GCA_932274525.1). Taxonomy (NCBI): domain Eukaryota; kingdom Metazoa; phylum Arthropoda; class Insecta; order Coleoptera; family Cantharidae; genus Podabrus; species Podabrus alpinus. The sequence continues at coordinate 86,809,713 of OW026455.1, read as the reverse complement.
ACTATGGATTTGCTAAAACTTTTGTGTGCATAATTTTCCTCTAAATTCAGTATTTAGAGTAATTTTCCAGGAACACAGAAAATTTGAATTAATTGTTCAACCTAATTTTCACAAATCATAAAATTTAAACATTTTTCTGAATTCAACTATGGATTTGCTAAAACTTTTGTCTGCAAAATTTTGCTCTAAATTCAGTATTTCGAGTAATTTTCCAGGAACACAGAAAATTTGAATTAATTGTTCAACCTAATTTTCACAAATCATAAAATTTAAACATTTTTCTGAATTCAACTATGGATTTGCTAAAACTTTTGTCTGCAAAATTTTGCTCTAAATTCAGTATTTCGAGTAATTCTCCAGGAACACAGAAAATTTGAATTAATTGTTCAACCTAATTTTCACAAATCATAAAATTTAAACATTTTTCTGAATTCAACTATGGATTTGCTAAAACTTTTGTCTGCAAAATTTTGCTCTAAATTCAGTATTTCGAGTAATTTTCCAGGAACACAGAAAATTTGAATTAATTGTTCAACCTAATTTTCACAAATCATAAAATTTAAACATTTTTCTGAATTCACCTATGGATTTGCTAAAACTTTTGTGTGCATAATTTTCCTCTAAATTCAGTATTTAGAGTAATTTTCCAGGAACACAGAAAATTTGAATTAATTGTTCAACCTAATTTTCACAAATCATAAAATTTAAACATTTTTCTGAATTCAACTATGGATTTGCTAAAACTTTTGTCTGCAAAATTTTGCTCTAAATTCAGTATTTCGAGTAATTTTCCAGGAACACAGAAAATTTGAATTAATTGTTCAACCTAATTTTCACAAATCATAAAATTTAAACATTTTTCTGAATTCAACTATGGATTTGCTAAAACTTTTGTGTGCATAATTTTCCTCTAAATTCAGTATTTAGAGTAATTTTCCAGGAACACAGAAAATTTGAATTAATTGTTCAACCTAATTTTCACAAATCATAAAATTTAAACATTTTTCTGAATTCAACTATGGATTTGCTAAAACTTTTGTCTGCAAAATTTTGCTCTAAATTCAGTATTTCGAGTAATTTTCCAGGAACACAGAAAATTTGAATTAATTGTTCAACCTAATTTTCACAAATCATAAAATTTAAACATTTTTCTGAATTCAACTATGGATTTGCTAAAACTTTTGTCTGCAAAATTTTGCTCTAAATTCAGTATTTCGAGTAATTCTCCAGGAACACAGAAAATTTGAATTAATTGTTCAACCTAATTTTCACAAATCATAAAATTTAAACATTTTTCTGAATTCAACTATGGATTTGCTAAAACTTTTGTCTGCAAAATTTTGCTCTAAATTCAGTATTTCGAGTAATTCTCCAGGAACACAGAAAATTTGAATTAATTGTTCAACCTAATTTTCACAAATCATAAAATTTAAACATTTTTCTGAATTCAACTATGGATTTGCTAAAACTTTTGTCTGCAAAATTTTGCTCTAAATTCAGTATTTCGAGTAATTTTCCAGGAACACAGAAAATTTGAATTAATTGTTCAACCTAATTTTCACAAATCATAAAATTTAAACATTTTTCTGAATTCAACTATGGATTTGCTAAAACTTTTGTGTGCATAATTTTCCTCTAAATTCAGTATTTAGAGTAATTTTCCAGGAACACAGAAAATTTGAATTAATTGTTCAACCTAATTTTCACAAATCATAAAATTTAAACATTTTTCTGAATTCAACTATGGATTTGCTAAAACTTTTGTCTGCAAAATTTTGCTCTAAATTCAGTATTTCGAGTAATTCTCCAGGAACACAGAAAATTTGAATTAATTGTTCAACCTAATTTTCACAAATCATAAAATTTAAACATTTTTCTGAATTCAACTATGGATTTGCTAAAACTTTTGTCTGCAAAATTTTGCTCTAAATTCAGTATTTCGAGTAATTCTCCAGGAACACAGAAAATTTGAATTAATTGTTCAACCTAATTTTCACAAATCATAAAATTTAAACATTTTTCTGAATTCAACTATGGATTTGCTAAAACTTTTGTCTGCAAAATTTTGCTCTAAATTCAGTATTTCGAGTAATTTTCCAGGAACACAGAAAATTTGAATTAATTGTTCAACCTAATTTTCACAAATCATAAAATTTAAACATTTTTCTGAATTCAACTATGGATTTGCTAAAACTTTTGTGTGCATAATTTTCCTCTAAATTCAGTATTTAGAGTAATTTTCCAGGAACACAGAAAATTTGAATTAATTGTTCAACCTAATTTTCACAAATCATAAAATTTAAACATTTTTCTGAATTCAACTATGGATTTGCTAAAACTTTTGTGTGCAAAATTTTCCTCTAAATTAAGTATTTAGAGTAATTTTCCAGGAACACAGAAAATTTGAATTAATTGTTCAACCTAATTTTCACAAACCATAAAATTTAAACATTTTTCTGAATTCACCTATGGATTTGCTAAAACTTTTGTGTGCATAATTTTCCTCTAAATTCAGTATTTAGAGTAATTTTCCAGGAACACAGAAAATTTGAATTAATTGTTCAACCTAATTTTCACAAATCATAAAATTTAAACATTTTTCTGAATTCAACTATGGATTTGCTAAAACTTTTGTGTGCATAATTTTCCTCTAAATTCAGTATTTAGAGTAATTTTCCAGGAACACAGAAAATTTGAATTAATTGTTCAACCTAATTTTCACAAATCATAAAATTTAAACATTTTTCTGAATTCAACTATGGATTTGCTAAAACTTTTGTGTGCATAATTTTCCTCTAAATTCAGTATTTAGAGTAATTTTCCAGGAACACAGAAAATTTGAATTAATTGTTCAACCTAATTTTCACAAATCATAAAATTTAAACATTTTTCTGAATTCAACTATGGATTTGCTAAAACTTTTGTGTGCATAATTTTCCTCTAAATTCAGTATTTAGAGTAATTTTCCAGGAACACAGAAAATTTGAATTAATTGTTCAACCTAATTTTCACAAATCATAAAATGTAAACATTTTTCTGAATTCACCTATGGATTTGCTAAAACTTTTGTGTGCATAATTTTCCTCTAAATTCAGTATTTAGAGTAATTTTCCAGGAACACAGAAAATTTGAATTAATTGTTCAACCTAATTTTCACAAATCATAAAATTTAAACATTTTTCTGAATTCAACTATGGATTTGCTAAAACTTTTGTGTGCATAATTTTCCTCTAAATTCAGTATTTAGAGTAATTTTCCAGGAACACAGAAAATTTGAATTAATTGTTCAACCTAATTTTCACAAATCATAAAATTTAAACATTTTTCTGAATTCAACTATGGATTTGCTAAAACTTTTGTCTGCAAAATTTTCCTCTAAATTCAGTATTTAGAGTAATTTTCCAGGAACACAGAAAATTTGAATTAATTGTTCAACCTAATTTTCACAAATCATAAAATTTAAACATTTTTCTGAATTCAACTATGGATTTGCTAAAACTTTTGTCTGCAAAATTTTGCTCTAAATTCAGTATTTCGAGTAATTCTCCAGGAACACAGAAAATTTGAATTAATTGTTCAACCTAATTTTCACAAATCATAAAATTTAAACATTTTTCTGAATTCAACTATGGATTTGCTAAAACTTTTGTCTGCAAAATTTTGCTCTAAATTCAGTATTTCGAGTAATTCTCCAGGAACACAGAAAATTTGAATTAATTGTTCAACCTAATTTTCACAAATCATAAAATTTAAACATTTTTCTGAATTCAACTATGGATTTGCTACAACTTTTGTGTGCAAAATTTTCCTCTAAATTAAGTATTTAGAGTAATTTTCCAGGAACACAGAAAATTTGAATTAATTGTTCAACCTAATTTTCACAAACCATAAAATTTAAACATTTTTCTGAATTCAACTATGGATTTGCTACAACTTTTGTGTGCAAAATTTTCCTCTAAATTAAGTATTTAGAGTAATTTTCCAGGAACACAGAAAATTTGAATTAATTGTTCAACCTAATTTTCACAAATCATAAAATTTAAACATTTTTCTGAATTCAACTATGGATTTGCTAAAATTTTTGTGTGCAAAATTTTCCTCTAAATTAAGTATTTAGAGTAATTTTCCAGGAACACAGAAAATTTGAATTAATTGTTCAACCTAATTTTCACAAATCATAAAATTTAAACATTTTTCTGAATTCAACTATGGATTTGCTAAAACTTTTGTCTGCAAAATTTTGCTTTAAATTCAGTATTTCGAGTAATTCTCCAGGAACACAGAAAATTTGAATTAATTGTTCAACCTAATTTTCACAAATCATAAAATTTAAACATTTTTCTGAATTCAACTATGGATTTGCTAAAACTTTTGTCTGCAAAATTTTGCTCTAAATTCAGTATTTCGAGTAATTCTCCAGGAACACAGAAAATTTGAATTAATTGTTCAACCTAATTTTCACAAATCATAAAATTTAAACATTTTTCTGAATTCAACTATGGATTTGCTAAAACTTTTGTGTGCATAATTTTCCTCTAAATTCAGTATTTAGAGTAATTTTCCAGGAACACAGAAAATTTGAATTAATTGTTCAACCTAATTTTCACAAATCATAAAATTTAAACATTTTTCTGAATTCAACTATGGATTTGCTAAAACTTTTGTGTGCATAATTTTCCTCTAAATTCAGTATTTAGAGTAATTTTCCAGGAACACAGAAAATTTGAATTAATTGTTCAACCTAATTTTCACAAATCATAAAATTTAAACATTTTTCTGAATTCAACTATGGATTTGCTAAAACTTTTGTGAGCATAATTTTCCTCTAAATTCAGTATTTAGAGTAATTTTCCAGGAACACAGAAAATTTGAATTAATTGTTCAACCTAATTTTCACAAATCATAAAATTTAAACATTTTTCTGAATTCAACTATGGATTTGCTAAAACTTTTGTGTGCATAATTTTCCTCTAAATTCAGTATTTAGAGTAATTTTCCAGGAACACAGAAAATTTGAATTAATTGTTCAACCTAATTTTCACAAATCATAAAATTTAAACATTTTTCTGAATTCACCTATGGATTTGCTAAAACTTTTGTGTGCATAATTTTCCTCTAAATTCAGTATTTAGAGTAATTTTCCAGGAACACAGAAAATTTGAATTAATTGTTCAACCTAATTTTCACAAATCAAAAAATTTAAACATTTTTCTGAATTCAACTATGGATTTGCTACAACTTTTGTGTGCAAAATTTTCCTCTAAATTAAGTATTTAGAGTAATTTTCCAGGAACACAGAAAATTTGAATTAATTGTTCAACATAATTTTCACAAACCATAAAATTTAAACATTTTTCTGAATTCAACTATGGATTTGCTAAAATTTTTGTGTGCAAAATTTTCCTCTAAATTAAGTATTTAGAGTAATTTTCCAGGAACACAGAAAATTTGAATTAATTGTTCAACCTAATTTTCACAAATCATAAAATTTAAACATTTTTCTGAATTCAACTATGGATTTGCTACAACTTTTGTGTGCAAAATTTTCCTCTAAATTAAGTATTTAGAGTAATTTTCCAGGAACACAGAAAATTTGAATTAATTGTTCAACCTAATTTTCACAAACCATAAAATTTAAACATTTTTCTGAATTCAACTATGGATTTGCTAAAATTTTTGTGTGCAAAATTTTCCTCTAAATTAAGTATTTAGAGTAATTTTCCAGGAACACAGAAAATTTGAATTAATTGTTCAACCTAATTTTCACAAATCATAAAATTTAAACATTTTTCTGAATTCAACTATGGATTTGCTACAACTTTAGTGTGCAAAATTTTCCTCTAAATTCAGTATTTCGTTTAATTTTCCAGGACCACGGAAAATTTTAATCAAATGTTCAACCTAATTTTCACAAATTTTAAAATTTAAACATTTTTCTGAATTCAACTATGGATTTGCTAAAACTTTTGTCTGCAAAATTTTGCTCTAAATTCAGTATTTCGAGTAATTCTCCAGGAACACAGAAAATTTGAATTAATTCAATCGAAATTCTTACTCCAGAAATATTTAAGGGAAGGATCTCGGGTAGTGGAGTTTGTATTCAAGAAAACTATTTACTTAAATCGACTAGTTTCGACAAGATTAACAATCACTTCTTTAGAGTGGAGGATGTAGTTGTCTTAGCGAATGAACCTAGTTTCCCAAAGAGAGCTTTCTTGGAGGCTGCCTACATAGGCGAGGAGACTGATAATGTCAACAAAGTTACCGATTTTGAGCCGATAAACACCGGTTTCAAGGCTCTACTCACCATCTTCAGCCATAAAACAAGAAGAGATGCCTGATTGGCTAGTATACGCTTCCATTGATGAGGCTGGATCATTACATCTTTGCTTTTTGACTTCATTTAGTATTATCGAATTTATTGGCGACAAGTTCCAATATTTTTGTTTATTTATGTCAAATAATTTTTATGTCAAATAATTTTAAATTGTTAAATTGTTATACTATTTGACTCCACCAATAATACTATAATATCGTGTTCTGCTTTTTTACGGTACTTCGATTGAAAACTTACCATCCCACTTAAGAGGTAAATAATTTACTTTTGCTCCAACATTATTATTATGTGTAACCAATTTGTAACAGCTTTTAAATTGTATATTTTTTCTTTAATATTATAGTCTTGAAGATGACAAGAAATCTTGTCGAAACTAGTCGATTTAAGTAAATAGTTTTCTTGAATACAAACTCCACTACCCGAGATCCTTCCCTTATTTGAATTAATTGTTCAACCTAATTTTCACAAATCATAAAATTTAAACATTTTTCTGAATTCAACTATGGATTTGCTAAAATTTTTGTGTGCAAAATTTTCCTCTAAATTAAGTATTTAGAGTAATTTTCCAGGAACACAGAAAATTTGAATTAATTGTTCAACCTAATTTTCACAAATCATAAAATTTAAACATTTTTCTGAATTCAACTATGGATTTGCTAAAATTTTTGTGTGCAAAATTTTCCTCTAAATTAAGTATTTAGAGTAATTTTCCAGGAACACAGAAAATTTGAATTAATTGTTCAACCTAATTTTCACAAATCATAAAATTTAAACATTTTTCTGAATTCAACTATGGATTTGCTAAAACTTTTGTGTGCATAATTTTCCTCTAAATTCAGTATTTAGAGTAATTTTCCAGGAACACAGAAAATTTGAATTAATTGTTCAACCTAATTTTCACAAATCATAAAATTTAAACATTTTTCTGAATTCAACTATGGATTTGCTAAAACTTTTGTCTGCAAAATTTTGCTCTAAATTCAGTATTTCGAGTAATTCTCCAGGAACACAGAAAATTTGAATTAATTGTTCAACCTAATTTTCACAAATCATAAAATTTAAACATTTTTCTGAATTCAACTATGGATTTGCTAAAATTTTTGTGTGCAAAATTTTCCTCTAAATTAAGTATTTAGAGTAATTTTCCAGAAACACAGAAAATTTGAATTAATTGTTCAACCTAATTTTCACAAATCATAAAATTTAAACATTTTTCTGAATTCAACTATGGATTTGCTAAAACTTTTGTGTGCATAATTTTCCTCTAAATTCAGTATTTAGAGTAATTTTCCAGGAACACAGAAAATTTGAATTAATTGTTCAACCTAATTTTCACAAATCATAAAATTTAAACATTTTTCTGAATTCAACTATGGATTTGCTAAAACTTTTGTCTGCAAAATTTTGCTCTAAATTCAGTATTTCGAGTAATTCTCCAGGAACACAGAAAATTTGAATTAATTGTTCAACCTAATTTTCACAAATCATAAAATTTAAACATTTTTCTGAATTCAACTATGGATTTGCTAAAATTTTTGTGTGCAAAATTTTCCTCTAAATTAAGTATTTAGAGTAATTTTCCAGGAACACAGAAAATTTGAATTAATTGTTCAACCTAATTTTCACAAATCATAAAATTTAAACATTTTTCTGAATTCAACTATGGATTTGCTAAAATTTTTGTGTGCAAAATTTTCCTCTAAATTAAGTATTTAGAGTAATCTTCCAGGAACACAGAAAATTTGAATTAATTGTTCAACCTAATTTTCACAAATCATAAAATTTAAACATTTTTCTGAATTCAACTATGGATTTGCTAAAACTTTTGTGTGCATAATTTTCCTCTAAATTCAGTATTTAGAGTAATTTTCCAGGAACACAGAAAATTTGAATTAATTGTTCAACCTAATTTTCACAAATCATAAAATTTAAACATTTTTCTGAATTCAACTATGGATTTGCTAAAACTTTTGTCTGCAAAATTTTGCTCTAAATTCAGTATTTCGAGTAATTCTCCAGGAACACAGAAAATTTGAATTAATTGTTCAACCTAATTTTCACAAATCATAAAATTTAAACATTTTTCTGAATTCAACTATGGATTTGCTAAAACTTTTGTGTGCATAATTTTCCTCTAAATTCAGTATTTAGAGTAATTTTCCAGGAACACAGAAAATTTGAATTAATTGTTCAACCTAATTTTCACAAATCATAAAATTTAAACATTTTTCTGAATTCAACTATGGATTTGCTAAAACTTTTGTGTGCATAATTTTCCTCTAAATTCAGTATTTAGAGTAATTTTCCAGGAACACAGAAAATTTGAATTAATTGTTCAACCTAATTTTCACAAATCATAAAATTTAAACATTTTTCTGAATTCAACTATGGATTTGCTAAAACTTTTGTGTGCATAATTTTCCTCTAAATTCAGTATTTAGAGTAATTTTCCAGGAACACAGAAAATTTGAATTAATTGTTCAACCTAATTTTCACAAATCATAAAATTTAAACATTTTTCTGAATTCAACTATGGATTTGCTAAAACTTTTGTCTGCAAAATTTTGCTCTAAATTCAGTATTTCGAGTAATTCTCCAGGAACACAGAAAATTTGAATTAATTGTTCAACCTAATTTTCACAAATCATAAAATTTAAACATTTTTCTGAATTCAACTATGGATTTGCTAAAACTTTTGTGTGCATAATTTTCCTCTAAATTCAGTATTTAGAGTAATTTTCCAGGAACACAGAAAATTTGAATTAATTGTTCAACCTAATTTTCACAAATCATAAAATTTAAACATTTTTTCTGAATTCAACTATGGATTTGCTAAAACTTTTGTGTGCATAATTTTCCTCTAAATTCAGTATTTAGAGTAATTTTGCAGGAACACAGAAAATTTGAATTAATTGTTCAACCTAATTTTCACAAATCATAAAATTTAAACATTTTTCTGAATTCAACTATGGATTTGCTAAAACTTTTGTCTGCAAAATTTTGCTCTAAATTCAGTATTTCGAATAATTCTCCAGGAACACAGAAAATTTGAATTAATTGTTCAACCTAATTTTCACAAATCATAAAATTTAAACATTTTTCTGAATTCAACTATGGATTTGCTAAAACTTTTGTGTGCATAATTTTCCTCTAAATTCAGTATTTAGAGTAATTTTCCAGGAACACAGAAAATTTGAATTAATTGTTCAACCTAATTTTCACAAATCATAAAATTTAAACATTTTTCTGAATTCAACTATGGATTTGCTAAAACTTTTGTGTGCATAATTTTCCTCTAAATTCAGTATTTAGAGTAATTTTCCAGGAACACAGAAAATTTGAATTAATTGTTCAACCTAATTTTCACAAATCATAAAATTTAAACATTTTTCTGAATTCAACTATGGATTTGCTAAAACTTTTGTGTGCATAATTTTCCTCTAAATTAAGTATTTAGAGTAATTTTCCAGGAACACAGAAAATTTGAATTAATTGTTCAACCTAATTTTCACAAATCATAAAATTTAAACATTTTTCTGAATTCAACTATGGATTTGCTAAAATTTTTGTGTGCAAAATTTTCCTCTAAATTAAGTATTTAGAGTAATTTTCCAGGAACACAGAAAATTTGAATTAATTGTTCAACCTAATTTTCACAAATCATAAAATTTAAACATTTTTCTGAATTCAACTATGGATTTGCTAAAACTTTTGTCTGCAAAATTTTGCTCTAAATTCAGTATTTCGAGTAATTCTCCAGGAACACAGAAAATTTGAATTAATTGTTCAACCTAATTTTCACAAATCATAAAATTTAAACATTTTTCTGAATTCACCTATGGATTTGCTAAAACTTTTGTGTGCATAATTTTCCTCTAAATTCAGTATTTAGAGTAATTTTCCAGGAACACAGAAAATTTGAATTAATTGTTCAACCTAATTTTCACAAATCATAAAATTTAAACATTTTTCTGAATTCAACTATGGATTTGCTAAAACTGTTGTGTGCATAATTTTGCTCTAAATTCAGTATTTCGAGTAATTTTCCAGGAACACAGAAAATTTGAATTAATTGTTCAACCTAATTTTCACAAATCATAAAATTTAAACATTTTTCTGAATTCAACTATGGATTTGCTAAAATTTTTGTGTGCAAAATTTTCCTCTAAATTAAGTATTTAGAGTAATTTTCCAGGAACACAGAAAATTTGAATTAATTGTTCAACCTAATTTTCACAAATCATAAAATTTAAACATTTTTCTGAATTCAACTATGGATTTGCTAAAACTTTTGTGTGCATAATTTTCCTCTAAATTCAGTATTTAGAGTAATTTTCCAGGAACACAGAAAATTTGAATTAATTGTTCAACCTAATTTTCACAAATCATAAAATTTAAACATTTTTCTGAATTCAACTATCGATTTGCTAAAACTTTTGTCTGCAAAATTTTGCTCTAAATTCAGTATTTCGAGTAATTCTCCAGGAACACAGAAAATTTGAATTAATTGTTCAACCTAATTTTCACAAATCATAAAATTTAAACATTTTTCTGAATTCAACTATGGATTTGCTAAAACTTTTGTCTGCAAAATTTTGCTCTAAATTCAGTATTTAGAGTAATTCTCCAGGAACACAGAAAATTTGAATTAATTGTTCAACCTAATTTTCACAAATCATAAAATTTAAACATTTTTCTGAATTCAACTATGGATTTGCTAAAACTTTTGTCTGCAAAATTTTGCTCTAAATTCAGTATTTCGAGTAATTCTCCAGGAACACAGAAAATTTGAATTAATTGTTCAACCTAATTTTCACAAATCATAAAATTTAAACATTTTTCTGAATTCAACTATGGATTTGCTAAAACTTTTGTCTGCAAAATTTTGCTCTAAATTCAGTATTTCGAGTAATTCTCCAGGAACACAGAAAATTTGAATTAATTGTTCAACCTAATTTTCACAAATCATAAAATTTAAACATTTTTCTGAATTCAACTATGGATTTGCTAAAACTTTTGTCTGCAAAATTTTGCTCTAAATTCAGTATTTCGAGTAATTCTCCAGGAACACAGAAAATTTGAATTAATTGTTCAACCTAATTTTCACAAATCATAAAATTTAAACATTTTTCTGAATTCAACTATGGATTTGCTAAAACTTTTGTGTGCATAATTTTCCTCTAAATTCAGTATTTAGAGTAATTTTCCAGGAACACAGAAAATTTGAATTAATTGTTCAACCTAATTTTCACAAATCATAAAATTTAAACATTTTTCTGAATTCAACTATGGATTTGCTAAAACTTTTGTCTGCAAAATTTTGCTCTAAATTCAGTATTTCGAGTAATTCTCCAGGAACACAGAAAATTTGAATTAATTGTTCAACCTAATTTTCACAAATCATAAAATTTAAACATTTTTCTGAATTCAACTATGGATTTGCTAAAACTTTTGTGTGCATAATTTTCCTCTAAATTCAGTATTTAGAGTAATTTTCCAGGAACACAGAAAATTTGAATTAATTGTTCAACCTAATTTTCACAAATCATAAAATTTAAACATTTTTCTGAATTCAACTATGGATTTGCTAAAACTTTTGTGTGCATAATTTTCCTCTAAATTCAGTATTTAGAGTAATTTTGCAGGAACACAGAAAATTTGAATTAATTGTTCAACCTAATTTTCACAAATCATAAAATTTAATCATTTTTCTGAATTCAACTATGGATTTGCTACAACTTTTGTGTGCAAAATTTTCCTCTAAATTAAGTATTTAGAGTAATTTTCCAGGAACACAGAAAATTTGAATTAATTGTTCAACCTAATTTTCACAAACCATAAAATTTAAACATTTTTCTGAATTCAACTATGGATTTGCTAAAATTTTTGTGTGCAAAATTTTCCTCTAAATTAAGTATTTAGAGTAATTTTCCAGGAACACAGAAAATTTGAATTAATTGTTCAACTTAATTTTCACAAATCATAAAATTTAAACATTTTTCTGAATTCAACTATGGATTTGCTAAAATTTTTGTGTGCAAAATTTTCCTCTAAATTAAGTATTTAGAGTAATTTTCCAGGAACACAGAAAATTTGAATTAATTGTTCAACCTAATTTTCACAAATCATAAAATTTAAACATTTTTCTGAATTCAACTATGGATTTGCTACAACTTTTGTGTGCAAAATTTTCCTCTAAATTAAGTATTTAGAGTAATTTTCCAGGAACACAGAAAATTTGAATTAATTGTTCAACCTAATTTTCACAAACCATAAAATTTAAACATTTTTCTGAATTCAACTATGGATTTGCTAAAATTTTTGTGTGCAAAATTTTCCTCTAAATTAAGTATTTAGAGTAATTTTCCAGGAACACAGAAAATTTGAATTAATTGTTCAACTTAATTTTCACAAATCATAAAATTTAAACATTTTTCTGAATTCAACTATGGATTTGCTAAAACTTTTGTCTGCAAAATTTTGCTCTAAATTCAGTATTTCGAGTAATTCTCCAGGAACACAGAAAATTTGAATTAATTGTTCAACCTAATTTTCACAAATCATAAAATTTAAACATTTTTCTGAATTCAACTATGGAATTGCTAAAACTTTTGTCTGCAAAATTTTGCTCTAAATTCAGTATTTCGAGTAATTCTCCAGGAACACAGAAAATTTGAATTAATTGTTCAACCTAATTTTCACAAATCATAAAATTTAAACATTTTTCTGAATTCAACTATGGATTTGCTAAAACTTTTGTCTGCAAAATTTTGCTTTAAATTCAGTATTTCGAGTAATTCTCCAGGAACACAGAAAATTTGAATTAATTGTTCAACCTAATTTTCACAAATCATAAAATTTAAACATTTTTCTGAATTCAACTATGGATTTGCTAAAACTTTTGTCTGCAAAATTTTGCTCTAAATTCAGTATTTCGAGTAATTCTCCAGGAACACAGAAAATTTGAATTAATTGTTCAACCTAATTTTCACAAATCATAAAATTTAAACATTTTTCTGAATTCAACTATGGATTTGCTAAAACTTTTGTGTGCATAATTTTCCTCTAAATTCAGTATTTAGAGTAATTTTCCAGGAACACAGAAAATTTGAATTAATTGTTCAACCTAATTTTCACAAATCATAAAATTTAAACATTTTTCTGAATTCAACTATGGATTTGCTAAAACTTTTGTGTGCATAATTTTCCTCTAAATTCAGTATTTAGAGTAATTTTCCAGGAACACAGAAAATTTGAATTAATTGTTCAACCTAATTTTCACAAATCATAAAATTTAAACATTTTTCTGAATTCAACTATGGATTTGCTAAAACTTTTGTGTGCATAATTTTCCTCTAAATTCAGTATTTAGAGTAATTTTCCAGGAACACAGAAAATTTGAATTAATTGTTCAACCTAATTTTCACAAATCATAAAATTTAAACATTTTTCTGAATTCAACTATGGATTTGCTAAAACTTTTGTGTGCATAATTTTCCTCTAAATTCAGTATTTAGAGTAATTTTCCAGGAACACAGAAAATTTGAATTAATTGTTCAACCTAATTTTCACAAATCATAAAATTTAAACATTTTTCTGAATTCACCTATGGATTTGCTAAAACTTTTGTGTGCATAATTTTCCTCTAAATTCAGTATTTAGAGTAATTTTCCAGGAACACAGAAAATTTGAATTAATTGTTCAACCTAATTTTCACAAATCATAAAATTTAAACATTTTTCTGAATTCAACTATGGATTTGCTAAAACTTTTGTGTGCATAATTTTCCTCTAAATTCAGTATTTAGAGTAATTTTCCAGGAACACAGAAAATTTGAATTAATTGTTCAACCTAATTTTCACAAATCATAAAATTTAAACATTTTTCTGAATTCAACTATGGATTTGCTAAAACTTTTGTCTGCAAAATTTTGCTCTAAATTCAGTATTTCGAGTAATTCTCCAGGAACACAGAAAATTTGAATTAATTCAATCGAAATTCTTACTCCAGAAATATTTAAGGGAAGGATCTCGGGTAGTGGAGTTTGTATTCAAGAAAACTATTTACTTAAATCGACTAGTTTCGACAAGATTAACAATCACTTCTTTAGAGTGGAGGATGTAGTTGTCTTAGCGAATGAACCTAGTTTCCCAAAGAGAGCTTTCTTGGAGGCTGCCTACATAGGCGAGGAGACTGATAATGTCAACAAAGTTACCGATTTTGAGCCGATAAACACCGGTTTCAAGGCTCTACTCACCATCTTCAGCCATAAAACAAGAAGAGATGCCTGATTGGCTAGTATACGCTTCCATTGATGAGGCTGGATCATTACATCTTTGCTTTTTGACTTCATTTAGTATTATCGAATTTATTGGCGACAAGTTCCAATATTTTTGTTTATTTATGTCAAATAATTTTTATGTCAAATAATTTTAAATTGTTAAATTGTTATACTATTTGACTCCACCAATAATACTATAATATCGTGTTCTGCTTTTTTACGGTACTTCGATTGAAAACTTACCATCCCACTTAAGAGGTAAATAATTTACTTTTGCTCCAACATTATTATTATGTGTAACCAATTTGTAACAGCTTTTAAATTGTATATTTTTTCTTTAATATTATAGTCTTGAAGATGACAAGAAATCTTGTCGAAACTAGTCGATTTAAGTAAATAGTTTTCTTGAATACAAACTCCACTACCCGAGATCCTTCCCTTATTTGAATTAATTGTTCAACCTAATTTTCACAAATCATAAAATTTAAACATTTTTCTGAATTCAACTATGGATTTGCTAAAATTTTTGTGTGCAAAATTTTCCTCTAAATTAAGTATTTAGAGTAATTTTCCAGGAACACAGAAAATTTGAATTAATTGTTCAACCTAATTTTCACAAATCATAAAATTTAAACATTTTTCTGAATTCAACTATGGATTTGCTAAAATTTTTGTGTGCAAAATTTTCCTCTAAATTAAGTATTTAGAGTAATTTTCCAGGAACACAGAAAATTTGAATTAATTGTTCAACCTAATTTTCACAAATCATAAAATTTAAACATTTTTCTGAATTCAACTATGGATTTGCTAAAACTTTTGTGTGCATAATTTTCCTCTAAATTCAGTATTTAGAGTAATTTTCCAGGAACACAGAAAATTTGAATTAATTGTTCAACCTAATTTTCACAAATCATAAAATTTAAACATTTTTCTGAATTCAACTATGGATTTGCTAAAACTTTTGTCTGCAAAATTTTGCTCTAAATTCAGTATTTCGAGTAATTCTCCAGGAACACAGAAAATTTGAATTAATTGTTCAACCTAATTTTCACAAATCATAAAATTTAAACATTTTTCTGAATTCAACTATGGATTTGCTAAAATTTTTGTGTGCAAAATTTTCCTCTAAATTAAGTATTTAGAGTAATTTTCCAGAAACACAGAAAATTTGAATTAATTGTTCAACCTAATTTTCACAAATCATAAAATTTAAACATTTTTCTGAATTCAACTATGGATTTGCTAAAACTTTTGTGTGCATAATTTTCCTCTAAATTCAGTATTTAGAGTAATTTTCCAGGAACACAGAAAATTTGAATTAATTGTTCAACCTAATTTTCACAAATCATAAAATTTAAACATTTTTCTGAATTCAACTATGGATTTGCTAAAACTTTTGTCTGCAAAATTTTGCTCTAAATTCAGTATTTCGAGTAATTCTCCAGGAACACAGAAAATTTGAATTAATTGTTCAACCTAATTTTCACAAATCATAAAATTTAAACATTTTTCTGAATTCAACTATGGATTTGCTAAAATTTTTGTGTGCAAAATTTTCCTCTAAATTAAGTATTTAGAGTAATTTTCCAGGAACACAGAAAATTTGAATTAATTGTTCAACCTAATTTTCACAAATCATAAAATTTAAACATTTTTCTGAATTCAACTATGGATTTGCTAAAATTTTTGTGTGCAAAATTTTCCTCTAAATTAAGTATTTAGAGTAATCTTCCAGGAACACAGAAAATTTGAATTAATTGTTCAACCTAATTTTCACAAATCATAAAATTTAAACATTTTTCTGAATTCAACTATGGATTTGCTAAAACTTTTGTGTGCATAATTTTCCTCTAAATTCAGTATTTAGAGTAATTTTCCAGGAACACAGAAAATTTGAATTAATTGTTCAACCTAATTTTCACAAATCATAAAATTTAAACATTTTTCTGAATTCAACTATGGATTTGCTAAAACTTTTGTCTGCAAAATTTTGCTCTAAATTCAGTATTTCGAGTAATTCTCCAGGAACACAGAAAATTTGAATTAATTGTTCAACCTAATTTTCACAAATCATAAAATTTAAACATTTTTCTGAATTCAACTATGGATTTGCTAAAACTTTTGTCTGCAAAATTTTGCTCTAAATTCAGTATTTCGAGTAATTCTCCAGGAACACAGAAAATTTGAATTAATTGTTCAACCTAATTTTCACAAATCATAAAATTTAAACATTTTTCTGAATTCAACTATGGATTTGCTAAAACTTTTGTGTGCATAATTTTCCTCTAAATTCAGTATTTAGAGTAATTTTCCAGGAACACAGAAAATTTGAATTAATTGTTCAACCTAATTTTCACAAATCATAAAATTTAAACATTTTTCTGAATTCAACTATGGATTTGCTAAAACTTTTGTGTGCATAATTTTCCTCTAAATTCAGTATTTAGAGTAATTTTCCAGGAACACAGAAAATTTGAATTAATTGTTCAACCTAATTTTCACAAATCATAAAATTTAAACATTTTTCTGAATTCAACTATGGATTTGCTAAAACTTTTGTGTGCATAATTTTCCTCTAAATTCAGTATTTAGAGTAATTTTCCAGGAACACAGAAAATTTGAATTAATTGTTCAACCTAATTTTCACAAATCATAAAATTTAAACATTTTTCTGAATTCAACTATGGATTTGCTAAAACTTTTGTCTGCAAAATTTTGCTCTAAATTCAGTATTTCGAGTAATTCTCCAGGAACACAGAAAATTTGAATTAATTGTTCAACCTAATTTTCACAAATCATAAAATTTAAACATTTTTCTGAATTCAACTATGGATTTGCTAAAACTTTTGTGTGCATAATTTTCCTCTAAATTCAGTATTTAGAGTAATTTTCCAGGAACACAGAAAATTTGAATTAATTGTTCAACCTAATTTTCACAAATCATAAAATTTAAACATTTTTCTGAATTCAACTATGGATTTGCTAAAACTTTTGTGTGCATAATTTTCCTCTAAATTCAGTATTTAGAGTAATTTTGCAGGAACACAGAAAATTTGAATTAATTGTTCAACCTAATTTTCACAAATCATAAAATTTAAACATTTTTCTGAATTCAACTATGGATTTGCTAAAACTTTTGTCTGCAAAATTTTGCTCTAAATTCAGTATTTCGAGTAATTCTCCAGGAACACAGAAAATTTGAATTAATTGTTCAACCTAATTTTCACAAATCATAAAATTTAAACATTTTTCTGAATTCAACTATGGATTTGCTAAAACTTTTGTGTGCATAATTTTCCTCTAAATTCAGTATTTAGAGTAATTTTCCAGGAACACAGAAAATTTGAATTAATTGTTCAACCTAATTTTCACAAATCATAAAATTTAAACATTTTTCTGAATTCAACTATGGATTTGCTAAAACTTTTGTGTGCATAATTTTCCTCTAAATTCAGTATTTAGAGTAATTTTCCAGGAACACAGAAAATTTGAATTAATTGTTCAACCTAATTTTCACAAATCATAAAATTTAAACATTTTTCTGAATTCAACTATGGATTTGCTAAAACTTTTGTGTGCATAATTTTCCTCTAAATTAAGTATTTAGAGTAATTTTCCAGGAACACAGAAAATTTGAATTAATTGTTCAACCTAATTTTCACAAATCATAAAATTTAAACATTTTTCTGAATTCAACTATGGATTTGCTAAAATTTTTGTGTGCAAAATTTTCCTCTAAATTAAGTATTTAGAGTAATTTTCCAGGAACACAGAAAATTTGAATTAATTGTTCAACCTAATTTTCACAAATCATAAAATTTAAACATTTTTCTGAATTCAACTATGGATTTGCTAAAACTTTTGTCTGCAAAATTTTGCTCTAAATTCAGTATTTCGAGTAATTCTCCAGGAACACAGAAAATTTGAATTAATTGTTCAACCTAATTTTCACAAATCATAAAATTTAAACATTTTTCTGAATTCACCTATGGATTTGCTAAAACTTTTGTGTGCATAATTTTCCTCTAAATTCAGTATTTAGAGTAATTTTCCAGGAACACAGAAAATTTGAATTAATTGTTCAACCTAATTTTCACAAATCATAAAATTTAAACATTTTTCTGAATTCAACTATGGATTTGCTAAAACTGTTGTGTGCATAATTTTGCTCTAAATTCAGTATTTCGAGTAATTTTCCAGGAACACAGAAAATTTGAATTAATTGTTCAACCTAATTTTCACAAATCATAAAATTTAAACATTTTTCTGAATTCAACTATGGATTTGCTAAAACTTTTGTCTGCAAAATTTTGCTCTAAATTCAGTATTTCGAGTAATTCTCCAGGAACACAGAAAATTTGAATTAATTGTTCAACCTAATTTTCACAAATCATAAAATTTAAACATTTTTCTGAATTCAACTATGGATTTGCTAAAATTTTTGTGTGCAAAATTTTCCTCTAAATTAAGTATTTAGAGTAATTTTCCAGGAACACAGAAAATTTGAATTAATTGTTCAACCTAATTTTCACAAATCATAAAATTTAAACATTTTTCTGAATTCAACTATGGATTTGCTAAAATTTTTGTGTGCAAAATTTTCCTCTAAATTAAGTATTTAGAGTAATCTTCCAGGAACACAGAAAATTTGAATTAATTGTTCAACCTAATTTTCACAAATCATAAAATTTAAACATTTTTCTGAATTCAACTATGGATTTGCTAAAACTTTTGTGTGCATAATTTTCCTCTAAATTCAGTATTTAGAGTAATTTTCCAGGAACACAGAAAATTTGAATTAATTGTTCAACCTAATTTTCACAAATCATAAAATTTAAACATTTTTCTGAATTCAACTATGGATTTGCTAAAACTTTTGTCTGCAAAATTTTGCTCTAAATTCAGTATTTCGAGTAATTCTCCAGGAACACAGAAAATTTGAATTAATTGTTCAACCTAATTTTCACAAATCATAAAATTTAAACATTTTTCTGAATTCAACTATGGATTTGCTAAAACTTTTGTCTGCAAAATTTTGCTCTAAATTCAGTATTTCGAGTAATT
The DNA here is from genome assembly GCA_932274525.1 of Podabrus alpinus. Taxonomy (NCBI): domain Eukaryota; kingdom Metazoa; phylum Arthropoda; class Insecta; order Coleoptera; family Cantharidae; genus Podabrus; species Podabrus alpinus. The sequence goes on along the minus strand of OW026455.1, from coordinate 86,790,031 downwards.
CTCCAGGAACACAGAAAATTTGAATTAATTGTTCAACCTAATTTTCACAAATCATAAAATTTAAACATTTTTCTGAATTCAACTATGGATTTGCTAAAACTTTTGTGTGCATAATTTTCCTCTAAATTCAGTATTTAGAGTAATTTTCCAGGAACACAGAAAATTTGAATTAATTGTTCAACCTAATTTTCACAAATCATAAAATTTAAACATTTTTCTGAATTAAAACTTTTGTGTGCATAATTTTCCTCTAAATTCAGTATTTAGAGTAATTTTCCAGGAACACAGAAAATTTGAATTAATTGTTCAACCTAATTTTCACAAATCATAAAATTTAAACATTTTTCTGAATTCAACTATGGATTTGCTAAAACTTTTGTGTGCATAATTTTCCTCTAAATTCAGTATTTAGAGTAATTTTCCAGGAACACAGAAAATTTGAATTAATTGTTCAACCTAATTTTCACAAATCATAAAATTTAAACATTTTTCTGAATTCAACTATGGATTTGCTAAAACTTTTGTCTGCAAAATTTTGCTCTAAATTCAGTATTTCGAGTAATTCTCCAGGAACACAGAAAATTTGAATTAATTGTTCAACCTAATTTTCACAAATCATAAAATTTAAACATTTTTCTGAATTCAACTATGGATTTGCTAAAACTTTTGTGTGCATAATTTTCCTCTAAATTCAGTATTTAGAGTAATTTTCCAGGAACACAGAAAATTTGAATTAATTGTTCAACCTAATTTTCACAAATCATAAAATTTAAACATTTTTCTGAATTCAACTATGGATTTGCTAAAACTTTTGTGTGCATAATTTTCCTCTAAATTCAGTATTTAGAGTAATTTTGCAGGAACACAGAAAATTTGAATTAATTGTTCAACCTAATTTTCACAAATCATAAAATTTAAACATTTTTCTGAATTCAACTATGGATTTGCTAAAACTTTTGTCTGCAAAATTTTGCTCTAAATTCAGTATTTCGAGTAATTCTCCAGGAACACAGAAAATTTGAATTAATTGTTCAACCTAATTTTCACAAATCATAAAATTTAAACATTTTTCTGAATTCAACTATGGATTTGCTAAAACTTTTGTGTGCATAATTTTCCTCTAAATTCAGTATTTAGAGTAATTTTCCAGGAACACAGAAAATTTGAATTAATTGTTCAACCTAATTTTCACAAATCATAAAATTTAAACATTTTTCTGAATTCAACTATGGATTTGCTAAAACTTTTGTGTGCATAATTTTCCTCTAAATTCAGTATTTAGAGTAATTTTCCAGGAACACAGAAAATTTGAATTAATTGTTCAACCTAATTTTCACAAATCATAAAATTTAAACATTTTTCTGAATTCAACTATGGATTTGCTAAAACTTTTGTGTGCATAATTTTCCTCTAAATTAAGTATTTAGAGTAATTTTCCAGGAACACAGAAAATTTGAATTAATTGTTCAACCTAATTTTCACAAATCATAAAATTTAAACATTTTTCTGAATTCAACTATGGATTTGCTAAAATTTTTGTGTGCAAAATTTTCCTCTAAATTAAGTATTTAGAGTAATTTTCCAGGAACACAGAAAATTTGAATTAATTGTTCAACCTAATTTTCACAAATCATAAAATTTAAACATTTTTCTGAATTCAACTATGGATTTGCTAAAACTTTTGTCTGCAAAATTTTGCTCTAAATTCAGTATTTCGAGTAATTCTCCAGGAACACAGAAAATTTGAATTAATTGTTCAACCTAATTTTCACAAATCATAAAATTTAAACATTTTTCTGAATTCACCTATGGATTTGCTAAAACTTTTGTGTGCATAATTTTCCTCTAAATTCAGTATTTAGAGTAATTTTCCAGGAACACAGAAAATTTGAATTAATTGTTCAACCTAATTTTCACAAATCATAAAATTTAAACATTTTTCTGAATTCAACTATGGATTTGCTAAAACTGTTGTGTGCATAATTTTGCTCTAAATTCAGTATTTCGAGTAATTTTCCAGGAACACAGAAAATTTGAATTAATTGTTCAACCTAATTTTCACAAATCATAAAATTTAAACATTTTTCTGAATTCAACTATGGATTTGCTAAAATTTTTGTGTGCAAAATTTTCCTCTAAATTAAGTATTTAGAGTAATTTTCCAGGAACACAGAAAATTTGAATTAATTGTTCAACCTAATTTTCACAAATCATAAAATTTAAACATTTTTCTGAATTCAACTATGGATTTGCTAAAACTTTTGTGTGCATAATTTTCCTCTAAATTCAGTATTTAGAGTAATTTTCCAGGAACACAGAAAATTTGAATTAATTGTTCAACCTAATTTTCACAAATCATAAAATTTAAACATTTTTCTGAATTCAACTATCGATTTGCTAAAACTTTTGTCTGCAAAATTTTGCTCTAAATTCAGTATTTCGAGTAATTCTCCAGGAACACAGAAAATTTGAATTAATTGTTCAACCTAATTTTCACAAATCATAAAATTTAAACATTTTTCTGAATTCAACTATGGATTTGCTAAAACTTTTGTCTGCAAAATTTTGCTCTAAATTCAGTATTTAGAGTAATTCTCCAGGAACACAGAAAATTTGAATTAATTGTTCAACCTAATTTTCACAAATCATAAAAGTTAAACATTTTTCTGAATTCAACTATGGATTTGCTAAAACTTTTGTCTGCAAAATTTTGCTCTAAATTCAGTATTTCGAGTAATTCTCCAGGAACACAGAAAATTTGAATTAATTGTTCAACCTAATTTTCACAAATCATAAAATTTAAACATTTTTCTGAATTCAACTATGGATTTGCTAAAACTTTTGTCTGCAAAATTTTGCTCTAAATTCAGTATTTCGAGTAATTCTCCAGGAACACAGAAAATTTGAATTAATTGTTCAACCTAATTTTCACAAATCATAAAATTTAAACATTTTTCTGAATTCAACTATGGATTTGCTAAAACTTTTGTCTGCAAAATTTTGCTCTAAATTCAGTATTTAGAGTAATTCTCCAGGAACACAGAAAATTTGAATTAATTGTTCAACCTAATTTTCACAAATCATAAAATTTAAACATTTTTCTGAATTCAACTATGGATTTGCTAAAACTTTTGTGTGCATAATTTTCCTCTAAATTCAGTATTTAGAGTAATTTTCCAGGAACACAGAAAATTTGAATTAATTGTTCAACCTAATTTTCACAAATCATAAAATTTAAACATTTTTCTGAATTCAACTATGGATTTGCTAAAACTTTTGTCTGTAAAATTTTGCTCTAAATTCAGTATTTCGAGTAATTCTCCAGGAACACAGAAAATTTGAATTAATTGTTCAACCTAATTTTCACAAATCATAAAATTTAAACATTTTTCTGAATTCAACTATGGATTTGCTAAAACTTTTGTGTGCATAATTTTCCTCTAAATTCAGTATTTAGAGTAATTTTCCAGGAACACAGAAAATTTGAATTAATTGTTCAACCTAATTTTCACAAATCATAAAATTTAAACATTTTTCTGAATTCAACTATGGATTTGCTAAAACTTTTGTGTGCATAATTTTCCTCTAAATTCAGTATTTAGAGTAATTTTGCAGGAACACAGAAAATTTGAATTAATTGTTCAACCTAATTTTCACAAATCATAAAATTTAAACATTTTTCTGAATTCAACTATGGATTTGCTAAAACTTTTGTCTGCAAAATTTTGCTCTAAATTCAGTATTTCGAGTAATTCTCCAGGAACACAGAAAATTTGAATTAATTGTTCAACCTAATTTTCACAAATCATAAAATTTAAACATTTTTCTGAATTCAACTATGGATTTGCTAAAACTTTTGTGTGCATAATTTTCCTCTAAATTCAGTATTTAGAGTAATTTTCCAGGAACACAGAAAATTTGAATTAATTGTTCAACCTAATTTTCACAAATCATAAAATTTAAACATTTTTCTGAATTCAACTATGGATTTGCTAAAACTTTTGTGTGCATAATTTTCCTCTAAATTCAGTATTTAGAGTAATTTTCCAGGAACACAGAAAATTTGAATTAATTGTTCAACCTAATTTTCACAAATCATAAAATTTAAACATTTTTCTGAATTCAACTATGGATTTGCTAAAACTTTTGTGTGCATAATTTTCCTCTAAATTAAGTATTTAGAGTAATTTTCCAGGAACACAGAAAATTTGAATTAATTGTTCAACCTAATTTTCACAAATCATAAAATTTAAACATTTTTCTGAATTCAACTATGGATTTGCTAAAATTTTTGTGTGCAAAATTTTCCTCTAAATTAAGTATTTAGAGTAATTTTCCAGGAACACAGAAAATTTGAATTAATTGTTCAACCTAATTTTCACAAATCATAAAATTTAAACATTTTTCTGAATTCAACTATGGATTTGCTAAAACTTTTGTCTGCAAAATTTTGCTCTAAATTCAGTATTTCGAGTAATTCTCCAGGAACACAGAAAATTTGAATTAATTGTTCAACCTAATTTTCACAAATCATAAAATTTAAACATTTTTCTGAATTCACCTATGGATTTGCTAAAACTTTTGTGTGCATAATTTTCCTCTAAATTCAGTATTTAGAGTAATTTTCCAGGAACACAGAAAATTTGAATTAATTGTTCAACCTAATTTTCACAAATCATAAAATTTAAACATTTTTCTGAATTCAACTATGGATTTGCTAAAACTGTTGTGTGCATAATTTTGCTCTAAATTCAGTATTTCGAGTAATTTTCCAGGAACACAGAAAATTTGAATTAATTGTTCAACCTAATTTTCACAAATCATAAAATTTAAACATTTTTCTGAATTCAACTATGGATTTGCTAAAATTTTTGTGTGCAAAATTTTCCTCTAAATTAAGTATTTAGAGTAATTTTCCAGGAACACAGAAAATTTGAATTAATTGTTCAACCTAATTTTCACAAATCATAAAATTTAAACATTTTTCTGAATTCAACTATGGATTTGCTAAAACTTTTGTGTGCATAATTTTCCTCTAAATTCAGTATTTAGAGTAATTTTCCAGGAACACAGAAAATTTGAATTAATTGTTCAACCTAATTTTCACAAATCATAAAATTTAAACATTTTTCTGAATTCAACTATGGATTTGCTAAAACTTTTGTCTGCAAAATTTTGCTCTAAATTCAGTATTTCGAGTAATTCTCCAGGAACACAGAAAATTTGAATTAATTGTTCAACCTAATTTTCACAAATCATAAAATTTAAACATTTTTCTGAATTCAACTATGGATTTGCTAAAACTTTTGTCTGCAAAATTTTGCTCTAAATTCAGTATTTCGAGTAATTCTCCAGGAACACAGAAAATTTGAATTAATTGTTCAACCTAATTTTCACAAATCATAAAATTTAAACATTTTTCTGAATTCAACTATGGATTTGCTAAAACTTTTGTCTGCAAAATTTTGCTCTAAATTCAGTATTTCGAGTAATTCTCCAGGAACACAGAAAATTTGAATTAATTGTTCAACCTAATTTTCACAAATCATAAAATTTAAACATTTTTCTGAATTCAACTATGGATTTGCTAAAACTTTTGTCTGCAAAATTTTGCTCTAAATTCAGTATTTCGAGTAATTCTCCAGGAACACAGAAAATTTGAATTAATTGTTCAACCTAATTTTCACAAATCATAAAATTTAAACATTTTTCTGAATTCAACTATGGATTTGCTAAAACTTTTGTCTGCAAAATTTTGCTCTAAATTCAGTATTTCGAGTAATTCTCCAGGAACACAGAAAATTTGAATTAATTGTTCAACCTAATTTTCACAAATCATAAAATTTAAACATTTTTCTGAATTCAACTATGGATTTGCTAAAACTTTTGTGTGCATAATTTTCCTCTAAATTCAGTATTTAGAGTAATTTTCCAGGAACACAGAAAATTTGAATTAATTGTTCAACCTAATTTTCACAAATCATAAAATTTAAACATTTTTCTGAATTCAACTATGGATTTGCTAAAACTTTTGTGTGCATAATTTTCCTCTAAATTCAGTATTTAGAGTAATTTTCCTGGAACACAGAAAATTTGAATTAATTGTTCAACCTAATTTTCACAAATCATAAAATTTAAACATTTTTCTGAATTCAACTATGGATTTGCTAAAACTTTTGTGTGCATAATTTTCCTCTAAATTCAGTATTTAGAGTAATTTTCCAGGAACACAGAAAATTTGAATTAATTGTTCAACCTAATTTTCACAAATCATAAAATTTAAACATTTTTCTGAATTCAACTATGGATTTGCTAAAACTTTTGTCTGCAAAATTTTGCTCTAAATTCAGTATTTCGAGTAATTCTCCAGGAACACAGAAAATTTGAATTAATTGTTCAACCTAATTTTCACAAATCATAAAATTTAAACATTTTTCTGAATTCAACTATGGATTTGCTAAAACTTTTGTGTGCATAATTTTCCTCTAAATTCAGTATTTAGAGTAATTTTCCAGGAACACAGAAAATTTGAATTAATTGTTCAACCTAATTTTCACAAATCATAAAATTTAAACATTTTTCTGAATTCAACTATGGATTTGCTAAAACTTTTGTGTGCATAATTTTCCTCTAAATTCAGTATTTAGAGTAATTTTGCAGGAACACAGAAAATTTGAATTAATTGTTCAACCTAATTTTCACAAATCATAAAATTTAAACATTTTTCTGAATTCAACTATGGATTTGCTAAAACTTTTGTCTGCAAAATTTTGCTCTAAATTCAGTATTTCGAGTAATTCTCCAGGAACACAGAAAATTTGAATTAATTGTTCAACCTAATTTTCACAAATCATAAAATTTAAACATTTTTCTGAATTCAACTATGGATTTGCTAAAACTTTTGTGTGCATAATTTTCCTCTAAATTCAGTATTTAGAGTAATTTTCCAGGAACACAGAAAATTTGAATTAATTGTTCAACCTAATTTTCACAAATCATAAAATTTAAACATTTTTCTGAATTCAACTATGGATTTGCTAAAACTTTTGTGTGCATAATTTTCCTCTAAATTCAGTATTTAGAGTAATTTTCCAGGAACACAGAAAATTTGAATTAATTGTTCAACCTAATTTTCACAAATCATAAAATTTAAACATTTTTCTGAATTCAACTATGGATTTGCTAAAACTTTTGTGTGCATAATTTTCCTCTAAATTAAGTATTTAGAGTAATTTTCCAGGAACACAGAAAATTTGAATTAATTGTTCAACCTAATTTTCACAAATCATAAAATTTAAACATTTTTCTGAATTCAACTATGGATTTGCTAAAATTTTTGTGTGCAAAATTTTCCTCTAAATTAAGTATTTAGAGTAATTTTCCAGGAACACAGAAAATTTGAATTAATTGTTCAACCTAATTTTCACAAATCATAAAATTTAAACATTTTTCTGAATTCAACTATGGATTTGCTAAAACTTTTGTCTGCAAAATTTTGCTCTAAATTCAGTATTTCGAGTAATTCTCCAGGAACACAGAAAATTTGAATTAATTGTTCAACCTAATTTTCACAAATCATAAAATTTAAACATTTTTCTGAACTCACCTATGGATTTGCTAAAACTTTTGTGTGCATAATTTTCCTCTAAATTCAGTATTTAGAGTAATTTTCCAGGAACACAGAAAATTTGAATTAATTGTTCAACCTAATTTTCACAAATCATAAAATTTAAACATTTTTCTGAATTCAACTATGGATTTGCTACAACTTTTGTGTGCAAAATTTTCCTCTAAATTAAGTATTTAGAGTAATTTTCCAGGAACACAGAAAATTTGAATTAATTGTTCAACCTAATTTTCACAAATCATAAAATTTAAACATTTTTCTGAATTCAACTATGGATTTGCTAAAATTTTTGTGTGCAAAATTTTCCTCTAAATTAAGTATTTAGAGTAATTTTCCAGGAACACAGAAAATTTGAATTAATTGTTCAACCTAATTTTCACAAATCATAAAATTTAAACATTTTTCTGAATTCAACTATGGATTTGCTAAAACTTTTGTCTGCAAAATTTTGCTCTAAATTCAGTATTTCGAGTAATTCTCCAGGAACACAGAAAATTTGAATTAATTGTTCAACCTAATTTTCACAAATCATAAAATTTAAACATTTTTCTGAACTCACCTATGGATTTGCTAAAACTTTTGTGTGCATAATTTTCCTCTAAATTCAGTATTTAGAGTAATTTTCCAGGAACACAGAAAATTTGAATTAATTGTTCAACCTAATTTTCACAAATCATAAAATTTAAACATTTTTCTGAATTCAACTATGGATTTGCTAAAACTGTTGTGTGCATAATTTTGCTCTAAATTCAGTATTTCGAGTAATTTTCCAGGAACACAGAAAATTTGAATTAATTGTTCAACCTCATTTTCACAAATCATAAAATTTAAACATTTTTCTGAATTCAACTATGGATTTGCTAAAATTTTTGTGTGCAAAATTTTCCTCTAAATTAAGTATTTAGAGTAATTTTCCAGGAACACAGAAAATTTGAATTAATTGTTCAACCTAATTTTCACAAATCATAAAATTTAAACATTTTTCTGAATTCAACTATGGATTTGCTAAAACTTTTGTGTGCATAATTTTCCTCTAAATTCAGTATTTAGAGTAATTTTCCAGGAACACAGAAAATTTGAATTAATTGTTCAACCTAATTTTCACAAATCATAAAATTTAAACATTTTTCTGAATTCAACTATGGATTTGCTAAAACTTTTGTCTGCAAAATTTTCCTCTAAATTCAGTATTTCGAGTAATTCTCCAGGAACACAGAAAATTTGAATTAATTGTTCAACCTAATTTTCACAAATCATAAAATTTAAACATTTTTCTGAATTCAACTATGGATTTGCTAAAACTTTTGTCTGCAAAATTTTGCTCTAAATTCAGTATTTCGAGTAATTCTCCAGGAACACAGAAAATTTGAATTAATTGTTCAACCTAATTTTCACAAATCATAAAATTTAAACATTTTTCTGAATTCAACTATGGATTTGCTAAAACTTTTGTCTGCAAAATTTTGCTCTAAATTCAGTATTTCGAGTAATTCTCCAGGAACACAGAAAATTTGAATTAATTGTTCAACCTAATTTTCACAAATCATAAAATTTAAACATTTTTCTGAATTCAACTATGGATTTGCTAAAACTTTTGTCTGCAAAATTTTGCTCTAAATTCAGTATTTCGAGTAATTCTCCAGGAACACAGAAAATTTGAATTAATTGTTCAACCTAATTTTCACAAATCATAAAATTTAAACATTTTTCTGAATTCAACTATGGATTTGCTAAAACTTTTGTCTGCAAAATTTTGCTCTAAATTCAGTATTTCGAGTAATTCTCCAGGAACACAGAAAATTTGAATTAATTGTTCAACCTAATTTTCACAAATCATAAAATTTAAACATTTTTCTGAATTCAACTATGGATTTGCTAAAACTTTTGTCTGCAAAATTTTGCTCTAAATTCAGTATTTCGAGTAATTCTCCAGGAACACAGAAAATTTGAATTAATTGTTCAACCTAATTTTCACAAATCATAAAATTTAAACATTTTTCTGAATTCAACTATGGATTTGCTAAAACTTTTGTCTGCAAAATTTTGCTCTAAATTCAGTATTTCGAGTAATTCTCCAGGAAAACAGAAAATTTGAATTAATTGTTCAACCTAATTTTCACAAATCATAAAATTTAAACATTTTTCTGAATTCAACTATGGATTTGCTACAACTTTTGTGTGCAAAATTTTCCTCTAAATTAAGTATTTAGAGTAATTTTCCAGGAACACAGAAAATTTGAATTAATTGTTCAACCTAATTTTCACAAACCATAAAATTTAAACATTTTTCTGAATTCAACTATGGATTTGCTAAAATTTTTGTGTGCAAAATTTTCCTCTAAATTAAGTATTTAGAGTTATTTTCCAGGAACACAGAAAATTTGAATTAATTGTTCAACCTAATTTTCACAAATCATAAAATTTAAACATTTTTCTGAATTCAACTATGGATTTGCTAAAATTTTTGTGTGCAAAATTTTCCTCTAAATTAAGTATTTAGAGTAATTTTCCAGGAACACAGAAAATTTGAATTAATTGTTCAACCTAATTTTCACAAATCATAAAATTTAAACATTTTTCTGAATTCAACTATGGATTTGCTAAAACTTTTGTCTGCAAAATTTTGCTCTAAATTCAGTATTTCGAGTAATTCTCCAGGAACACAGAAAATTTGAATTAATTGTTCAACCTAATTTTCACAAATCATAAAATTTAAACATTTTTCTGAATTCAACTATGGATTTGCTAAAACTTTTGTCTGCAAAATTTTGCTCTAAATTCAGTATTTCGAGTAATTCTCCAGGAACACAGAAAATTTGAATTAATTGTTCAACCTAATTTTCACAAATCATAAAATTTAAACATTTTTCTGAATTCAACTATGGATTTGCTAAAACTTTTGTCTGCAAAATTTTGCTCTAAATTCAGTATTTCGAGTAATTCTCCAGGAACACAGAAAATTTGAATTAATTGTTCAACCTAATTTTCACAAATCATAAAATTTAAACATTTTTCTGAATTCAACTATGGATTTGCTAAAACTATTGTCTGCAAAATTTTGCTCTAAATTCAGTATTTCGAGTAATTCTCCAGGAACACAGAAAATTTGAATTAATTGTTCAACCTAATTTTCACAAATCATAAAATTTAAACATTTTTCTGAATTCAACTATGGATTTGCTAAAACTTTTGTCTGCAAAATTTTGCTCTAAATTCAGTATTTCGAGTAATTCTCCAGGAACACAGAAAATTTGAATTAATTGTTCAACCTAATTTTCACAAATCATAAAATTTAAACATTTTTCTGAATTCAACTATGGATTTGCTAAAACTTTTGTCTGCAAAATTTTGCTCTAAATTCAGTATTTCGAGTAATTCTCCAGGAACACAGAAAATTTGAATTAATTGTTCAACCTAATTTTCACAAATCATAAAATTTAAACATTTTTCTGAATTCAACTATGGATTTGCTAAAACTTTTGTCTGCAAAATTTTGCTCTAAATTCAGTATTTCGAGTAATTCTCCAGGAACACAGAAAATTTGAATTAATTGTTCAACCTAATTTTCACAAATCATAAAATTTAAACATTTTTCTGAATTCAACTATGGAATTGCTAAAACTTTTGTCTGCAAAATTTTGCTCTAAATTCAGTATTTCGAGTAATTCTCCAGGAACACAGAAAATTTGAATTAATTGTTCAACCTAATTTTCACAAATCATAAAATTTAAACATTTTTCTGAATTCAACTATGGATTTGCTAAAATTTTTGTGTGCAAAATTTTCCTCTAAATTAAGTATTTAGAGTAATTTTCCAGGAACACAGAAAATTTGAATTAATTGTTCAACCTAATTTTCACAAATCATAAAATTTAAACATTCTTCTGAATTCAACTATGGATTTGCTAAAACTTTTGTCTGCAAAATTTTGCTCTAAATTCAGTATTTCGAGTAATTCTCCAGGAACACAGAAAATTTGAATTAATTGTTCAACCTAATTTTCACAAATCATAAAATTTAAACATTTTTCTGAATTCAACTATGGAATTGCTAAAACTTTTGTCTGCAAAATTTTGCTCTAAATTCAGTATTTCGAGTAATTTTCCAGGAACACAGAAAATTTGAATTAATTGTTCAACCTAATTTTCACAAATCATAAAATTTAAACATTTTTCTGAATTCACCTATGGATTTGCTAAAACTTTTGTGTGCATAATTTTCCTCTAAATTAAGTATTTAGAGTAATTTTCCAGGAACACAGAAAATTTGAATTAATTGTTCAACCTAATTTTCACAAATCATAAAATTTAAACATTTTTCTGAATTCAACTATGGATTTGCTAAAACTTTTGTCTGCAAAATTTTGCTCTAAATTCAGTATTTCGAGTAATTCTCCAGGAACACAGAAAATTTGAATTAATTGTTCAACCTAATTTTCACAAATCATAAAATTTAAACATTTTTCTGAATTCACCTATGGATTTGCTAAAACTTTTGTGTGCATAATTTTCCTCTAAATTCAGTATTTAGAGTAATTTTCCAGGAACACAGAAAATTTGAATTAATTGTTCAACCTAATTTTCACAAATCATAAAATTTAAACATTTTTCTGAATTCAACTATGGATTTGCTAAAACTGTTGTGTGCATAATTTTGCTCTAAATTCAGTATTTCGAGTAATTTTCCAGGAACACAGAAAATTTGAATTAATTGTTCAACCTAATTTTCACAAATCATAAAATTTAAACATTTTTCTGAATTCAACTATGGATTTGCTAAAATTTTTGTGTGCAAAATTTTCCTCTAAATTAAGTATTTAGAGTAATTTTCCAGGAACACAGAAAATTTGAATTAATTGTTCAACCTAATTTTCACAAATCATAAAATTTAAACATTTTTCTGAATTCAACTATGGATTTGCTAAAACTTTTGTGTGCATAATTTTCCTCTAAATTCAGTATTTAGAGTAATTTTCCAGGAACACAGAAAATTTGAATTAATTGTTCAACCTAATTTTCACAAATCATAAAATTTAAACATTTTTCTGAATTCAACTATGGATTTGCTAAAACTTTTGTCTGCAAAATTTTGCTCTAAATTCAGTATTTCGAGTAATTCTCCAGGAACACAGAAAATTTGAATTAATTGTTCAACCTAATTTTCACAAATCATAAAATTTAAACATTTTTCTGAATTCAACTATGGATTTGCTAAAACTTTTGTCTGCAAAATTTTGCTCTAAATTCAGTATTTCGAGTAATTCTCCAGGAACACAGAAAATTTGAATTAATTGTTCAACCTAATTTTCACAAATCATAAAATTTAAACATTTTTCTGAATTCAACTATGGATTTGCTAAAACTTTTGTCTGCAAAATTTTGCTCTAAATTCAGTATTTCGAGTAATTCTCCAGGAACACAGAAAATTTGAATTAATTGTTCAACCTAATTTTCACAAATCATAAAATTTAAACATTTTTCTGAATTCAACTATGGATTTGCTAAAACTTTTGTCTGCAAAATTTTGCTCTAAATTCAGTATTTCGAGTAATTCTCCAGGAACACAGAAAATTTGAATTAATTGTTCAACCTAATTTTCACAAATCATAAAATTTAAACATTTTTCTGAATTCAACTATGGATTTGCTAAAACTTTTGTCTGCAAAATTTTGCTCTAAATTCAGTATTTCGAGTAATTCTCCAGGAACACAGAAAATTTGAATTAATTGTTCAACCTAATTTTCACAAATCATAAAATTTAAACATTTTTCTGAATTCAACTATGGATTTGCTAAAACTTTTGTGTGCATAATTTTCCTCTAAATTCAGTATTTAGAGTAATTTTCCAGGAACACAGAAAATTTGAATTAATTGTTCAACCTAATTTTCACAAATCATAAAATTTAAACATTTTTCTGAATTCAACTATGGATTTGCTAAAACTTTTGTGTGCATAATTTTCCTCTAAATTCAGTATTTAGAGTAATTTTCCTGGAACACAGAAAATTTGAATTAATTGTTCAACCTAATTTTCACAAATCATAAAATTTAAACATTTTTCTGAATTCAACTATGGATTTGCTAAAACTTTTGTGTGCATAATTTTCCTCTAAATTCAGTATTTAGAGTAATTTTCCAGGAACACAGAAAATTTGAATTAATTGTTCAACCTAATTTTCACAAATCATAAAATTTAAACATTTTTCTGAATTCAACTATGGATTTGCTAAAACTTTTGTCTGCAAAATTTTGCTCTAAATTCAGTATTTCGAGTAATTCTCCAGGAACACAGAAAATTTGAATTAATTGTTCAACCTAATTTTCACAAATCATAAAATTTAAACATTTTTCTGAATTCAACTATGGATTTGCTAAAACTTTTGTGTGCATAATTTTCCTCTAAATTCAGTATTTAGAGTAATTTTCCAGGAACACAGAAAATTTGAATTAATTGTTCAACCTAATTTTCACAAATCATAAAATTTAAACATTTTTCTGAATTCAACTATGGATTTGCTAAAACTTTTGTGTGCATAATTTTCCTCTAAATTCAGTATTTAGAGTAATTTTGCAGGAACACAGAAAATTTGAATTAATTGTTCAACCTAATTTTCACAAATCATAAAATTTAAACATTTTTCTGAATTCAACTATGGATTTGCTAAAACTTTTGTCTGCAAAATTTTGCTCTAAATTCAGTATTTCGAGTAATTCTCCAGGAACACAGAAAATTTGAATTAATTGTTCAACCTAATTTTCACAAATCATAAAATTTAAACATTTTTCTGAATTCAACTATGGATTTGCTAAAACTTTTGTGTGCATAATTTTCCTCTAAATTCAGTATTTAGAGTAATTTTCCAGGAACACAGAAAATTTGAATTAATTGTTCAACCTAATTTTCACAAATCATAAAATTTAAACATTTTTCTGAATTCAACTATGGATTTGCTAAAACTTTTGTGTGCATAATTTTCCTCTAAATTCAGTATTTAGAGTAATTTTCCAGGAACACAGAAAATTTGAATTAATTGTTCAACCTAATTTTCACAAATCATAAAATTTAAACATTTTTCTGAATTCAACTATGGATTTGCTAAAACTTTTGTGTGCATAATTTTCCTCTAAATTAAGTATTTAGAGTAATTTTCCAGGAACACAGAAAATTTGAATTAATTGTTCAACCTAATTTTCACAAATCATAAAATTTAAACATTTTTCTGAATTCAACTATGGATTTGCTAAAATTTTTGTGTGCAAAATTTTCCTCTAAATTAAGTATTTAGAGTAATTTTCCAGGAACACAGAAAATTTGAATTAATTGTTCAACCTAATTTTCACAAATCATAAAATTTAAACATTTTTCTGAATTCAACTATGGATTTGCTAAAACTTTTGTCTGCAAAATTTTGCTCTAAATTCAGTATTTCGAGTAATTCTCCAGGAACACAGAAAATTTGAATTAATTGTTCAACCTAATTTTCACAAATCATAAAATTTAAACATTTTTCTGAACTCACCTATGGATTTGCTAAAACTTTTGTGTGCATAATTTTCCTCTAAATTCAGTATTTAGAGTAATTTTCCAGGAACACAGAAAATTTGAATTAATTGTTCAACCTAATTTTCACAAATCATAAAATTTAAACATTTTTCTGAATTCAACTATGGATTTGCTACAACTTTTGTGTGCAAAATTTTCCTCTAAATTAAGTATTTAGAGTAATTTTCCAGGAACACAGAAAATTTGAATTAATTGTTCAACCTAATTTTCACAAATCATAAAATTTAAACATTTTTCTGAATTCAACTATGGATTTGCTAAAATTTTTGTGTGCAAAATTTTCCTCTAAATTAAGTATTTAGAGTAATTTTCCAGGAACACAGAAAATTTGAATTAATTGTTCAACCTAATTTTCACAAATCATAAAATTTAAACATTTTTCTGAATTCAACTATGGATTTGCTAAAACTTTTGTCTGCAAAATTTTGCTCTAAATTCAGTATTTCGAGTAATTCTCCAGGAACACAGAAAATTTGAATTAATTGTTCAACCTAATTTTCACAAATCATAAAATTTAAACATTTTTCTGAACTCACCTATGGATTTGCTAAAACTTTTGTGTGCATAATTTTCCTCTAAATTCAGTATTTAGAGTAATTTTCCAGGAACACAGAAAATTTGAATTAATTGTTCAACCTAATTTTCACAAATCATAAAATTTAAACATTTTTCTGAATTCAACTATGGATTTGCTAAAACTGTTGTGTGCATAATTTTGCTCTAAATTCAGTATTTCGAGTAATTTTCCAGGAACACAGAAAATTTGAATTAATTGTTCAACCTCATTTTCACAAATCATAAAATTTAAACATTTTTCTGAATTCAACTATGGATTTGCTAAAATTTTTGTGTGCAAAATTTTCCTCTAAATTAAGTATTTAGAGTAATTTTCCAGGAACACAGAAAATTTGAATTAATTGTTCAACCTAATTTTCACAAATCATAAAATTTAAACATTTTTCTGAATTCAACTATGGATTTGCTAAAACTTTTGTGTGCATAATTTTCCTCTAAATTCAGTATTTAGAGTAATTTTCCAGGAACACAGAAAATTTGAATTAATTGTTCAACCTAATTTTCACAAATCATAAAATTTAAACATTTTTCTGAATTCAACTATGGATTTGCTAAAACTTTTGTCTGCAAAATTTTCCTCTAAATTCAGTATTTCGAGTAATTCTCCAGGAACACAGAAAATTTGAATTAATTGTTCAACCTAATTTTCACAAATCATAAAATTTAAACATTTTTCTGAATTCAACTATGGATTTGCTAAAACTTTTGTCTGCAAAATTTTGCTCTAAATTCAGTATTTCGAGTAATTCTCCAGGAACACAGAAAATTTGAATTAATTGTTCAACCTAATTTTCACAAATCATAAAATTTAAACATTTTTCTGAATTCAACTATGGATTTGCTAAAACTTTTGTCTGCAAAATTTTGCTCTAAATTCAGTATTTCGAGTAATTCTCCAGGAACACAGAAAATTTGAATTAATTGTTCAACCTAATTTTCACAAATCATAAAATTTAAACATTTTTCTGAATTCAACTATGGATTTGCTAAAACTTTTGTCTGCAAAATTTTGCTCTAAATTCAGTATTTCGAGTAATTCTCCAGGAACACAGAAAATTTGAATTAATTGTTCAACCTAATTTTCACAAATCATAAAATTTAAACATTTTTCTGAATTCAACTATGGATTTGCTAAAACTTTTGTCTGCAAAATTTTGCTCTAAATTCAGTATTTCGAGTAATTCTCCAGGAACACAGAAAATTTGAATTAATTGTTCAACCTAATTTTCACAAATCATAAAATTTAAACATTTTTCTGAATTCAACTATGGATTTGCTAAAACTTTTGTCTGCAAAATTTTGCTCTAAATTCAGTATTTCGAGTAATTCTCCAGGAACACAGAAAATTTGAATTAATTGTTCAACCTAATTTTCACAAATCATAAAATTTAAACATTTTTCTGAATTCAACTATGGATTTGCTAAAACTTTTGTCTGCAAAATTTTGCTCTAAATTCAGTATTTCGAGTAATTCTCCAGGAAAACAGAAAATTTGAATTAATTGTTCAACCTAATTTTCACAAATCATAAAATTTAAACATTTTTCTGAATTCAACTATGGATTTGCTACAACTTTTGTGTGCAAAATTTTCCTCTAAATTAAGTATTTAGAGTAATTTTCCAGGAACACAGAAAATTTGAATTAATTGTTCAACCTAATTTTCACAAACCATAAAATTTAAACATTTTTCTGAATTCAACTATGGATTTGCTAAAATTTTTGTGTGCAAAATTTTCCTCTAAATTAAGTATTTAGAGTTATTTTCCAGGAACACAGAAAATTTGAATTAATTGTTCAACCTAATTTTCACAAATCATAAAATTTAAACATTTTTCTGAATTCAACTATGGATTTGCTAAAACTTTTGTGTGCATAATTTTCCTCTAAATTCAGTATTTAGAGTAATTTTCCAGGAACACAGAAAATTTGAATTAATTGTTCAACCTAATTTTCACAAATCATAAAATTTAAACATTTTTCTGAATTCAACTATGGATTTGCTAAAACTTTTGTGTGCATAATTTTCCTCTAAATTCAGTATTTAGAGTAATTTTCCTGGAACACAGAAAATTTGAATTAATTGTTCAACCTAATTTTCACAAATCATAAAATTTAAACATTTTTCTGAATTCAACTATGGATTTGCTAAAACTTTTGTGTGCATAATTTTCCTCTAAATTCAGTATTTAGAGTAATTTTCCAGGAACACAGAAAATTTGAATTAATTGTTCAACCTAATTTTCACAAATCATAAAATTTAAACATTTTTCTGAATTCAACTATGGATTTGCTAAAACTTTTGTCTGCAAAATTTTGCTCTAAATTCAGTATTTCGAGTAATTCTCCAGGAACACAGAAAATTTGAATTAATTGTTCAACCTAATTTTCACAAATCATAAAATTTAAACATTTTTCTGAATTCAACTATGGATTTGCTAAAACTTTTGTGTGCATAATTTTCCTCTAAATTCAGTATTTAGAGTAATTTTCCAGGAACACAGAAAATTTGAATTAATTGTTCAACCTAATTTTCACAAATCATAAAATTTAAACATTTTTCTGAATTCAACTATGGATTTGCTAAAACTTTTGTGTGCATAATTTTCCTCTAAATTCAGTATTTAGAGTAATTTTGCAGGAACACAGAAAATTTGAATTAATTGTTCAACCTAATTTTCACAAATCATAAAATTTAAACATTTTTCTGAATTCAACTATGGATTTGCTAAAACTTTTGTCTGCAAAATTTTGCTCTAAATTCAGTATTTCGAGTAATTCTCCAGGAACACAGAAAATTTGAATTAATTGTTCAACCTAATTTTCACAAATCATAAAATTTAAACATTTTTCTGAATTCAACTATGGATTTGCTAAAACTTTTGTGTGCATAATTTTCCTCTAAATTCAGTATTTAGAGTAATTTTCCAGGAACACAGAAAATTTGAATTAATTGTTCAACCTAATTTTCACAAATCATAAAATTTAAACATTTTTCTGAATTCAACTATGGATTTGCTAAAACTTTTGTGTGCATAATTTTCCTCTAAATTCAGTATTTAGAGTAATTTTCCAGGAACACAGAAAATTTGAATTAATTGTTCAACCTAATTTTCACAAATCATAAAATTTAAACATTTTTCTGAATTCAACTATGGATTTGCTAAAACTTTTGTGTGCATAATTTTCCTCTAAATTAAGTATTTAGAGTAATTTTCCAGGAACACAGAAAATTTGAATTAATTGTTCAACCTAATTTTCACAAATCATAAAATTTAAACATTTTTCTGAATTCAACTATGGATTTGCTAAAATTTTTGTGTGCAAAATTTTCCTCTAAATTAAGTATTTAGAGTAATTTTCCAGGAACACAGAAAATTTGAATTAATTGTTCAACCTAATTTTCACAAATCATAAAATTTAAACATTTTTCTGAATTCAACTATGGATTTGCTAAAACTTTTGTCTGCAAAATTTTGCTCTAAATTCAGTATTTCGAGTAATTCTCCAGGAACACAGAAAATTTGAATTAATTGTTCAACCTAATTTTCACAAATCATAAAATTTAAACATTTTTCTGAACTCACCTATGGATTTGCTAAAACTTTTGTGTGCATAATTTTCCTCTAAATTCAGTATTTAGAGTAATTTTCCAGGAACACAGAAAATTTGAATTAATTGTTCAACCTAATTTTCACAAATCATAAAATTTAAACATTTTTCTGAATTCAACTATGGATTTGCTACAACTTTTGTGTGCAAAATTTTCCTCTAAATTAAGTATTTAGAGTAATTTTCCAGGAACACAGAAAATTTGAATTAATTGTTCAACCTAATTTTCACAAATCATAAAATTTAAACATTTTTCTGAATTCAACTATGGATTTGCTAAAATTTTTGTGTGCAAAATTTTCCTCTAAATTAAGTATTTAGAGTAATTTTCCAGGAACACAGAAAATTTGAATTAATTGTTCAACCTAATTTTCACAAATCATAAAATTTAAACATTTTTCTGAATTCAACTATGGATTTGCTAAAACTTTTGTCTGCAAAATTTTGCTCTAAATTCAGTATTTCGAGTAATTCTCCAGGAACACAGAAAATTTGAATTAATTGTTCAACCTAATTTTCACAAATCATAAAATTTAAACATTTTTCTGAACTCACCTATGGATTTGCTAAAACTTTTGTGTGCATAATTTTCCTCTAAATTCAGTATTTAGAGTAATTTTCCAGGAACACAGAAAATTTGAATTAATTGTTCAACCTAATTTTCACAAATCATAAAATTTAAACATTTTTCTGAATTCAACTATGGATTTGCTAAAACTGTTGTGTGCATAATTTTGCTCTAAATTCAGTATTTCGAGTAATTTTCCAGGAACACAGAAAATTTGAATTAATTGTTCAACCTCATTTTCACAAATCATAAAATTTAAACATTTTTCTGAATTCAACTATGGATTTGCTAAAATTTTTGTGTGCAAAATTTTCCTCTAAATTAAGTATTTAGAGTAATTTTCCAGGAACACAGAAAATTTGAATTAATTGTTCAACCTAATTTTCACAAATCATAAAATTTAAACATTTTTCTGAATTCAACTATGGATTTGCTAAAACTTTTGTGTGCATAATTTTCCTCTAAATTCAGTATTTAGAGTAATTTTCCAGGAACACAGAAAATTTGAATTAATTGTTCAACCTAATTTTCACAAATCATAAAATTTAAACATTTTTCTGAATTCAACTATGGATTTGCTAAAACTTTTGTCTGCAAAATTTTCCTCTAAATTCAGTATTTCGAGTAATTCTCCAGGAACACAGAAAATTTGAATTAATTGTTCAACCTAATTTTCACAAATCATAAAATTTAAACATTTTTCTGAATTCAACTATGGATTTGCTAAAACTTTTGTCTGCAAAATTTTGCTCTAAATTCAGTATTTCGAGTAATTCTCCAGGAACACAGAAAATTTGAATTAATTGTTCAACCTAATTTTCACAAATCATAAAATTTAAACATTTTTCTGAATTCAACTATGGATTTGCTAAAACTTTTGTCTGCAAAATTTTGCTCTAAATTCAGTATTTCGAGTAATTCTCCAGGAACACAGAAAATTTGAATTAATTGTTCAACCTAATTTTCACAAATCATAAAATTTAAACATTTTTCTGAATTCAACTATGGATTTGCTAAAACTTTTGTCTGCAAAATTTTGCTCTAAATTCAGTATTTCGAGTAATTCTCCAGGAACACAGAAAATTTGAATTAATTGTTCAACCTAATTTTCACAAATCATAAAATTTAAACATTTTTCTGAATTCAACTATGGATTTGCTAAAACTTTTGTCTGCAAAATTTTGCTCTAAATTCAGTATTTCGAGTAATTCTCCAGGAACACAGAAAATTTGAATTAATTGTTCAACCTAATTTTCACAAATCATAAAATTTAAACATTTTTCTGAATTCAACTATGGATTTGCTAAAACTTTTGTCTGCAAAATTTTGCTCTAAATTCAGTATTTCGAGTAATTCTCCAGGAACACAGAAAATTTGAATTAATTGTTCAACCTAATTTTCACAAATCATAAAATTTAAACATTTTTCTGAATTCAACTATGGATTTGCTAAAACTTTTGTCTGCAAAATTTTGCTCTAAATTCAGTATTTCGAGTAATTCTCCAGGAAAACAGAAAATTTGAATTAATTGTTCAACCTAATTTTCACAAATCATAAAATTTAAACATTTTTCTGAATTCAACTATGGATTTGCTACAACTTTTGTGTGCAAAATTTTCCTCTAAATTAAGTATTTAGAGTAATTTTCCAGGAACACAGAAAATTTGAATTAATTGTTCAACCTAATTTTCACAAACCATAAAATTTAAACATTTTTCTGAATTCAACTATGGATTTGCTAAAATTTTTGTGTGCAAAATTTTCCTCTAAATTAAGTATTTAGAGTTATTTTCCAGGAACACAGAAAATTTGAATTAATTGTTCAACCTAATTTTCACAAATCATAAAATTTAAACATTTTTCTGAATTCAACTATGGATTTGCTAAAATTTTTGTGTGCAAAATTTTCCTCTAAATTAAGTATTTAGAGTAATTTTCCAGGAACACAGAAAATTTGAATTAATTGTTCAACCTAATTTTCACAAATCATAAAATTTAAACATTTTTCTGAATTCAACTATGGATTTGCTAAAACTTTTGTCTGCAAAATTTTGCTCTAAATTCAGTATTTCGAGTAATTCTCCAGGAACACAGAAAATTTGAATTAATTGTTCAACCTAATTTTCACAAATCATAAAATTTAAACATTTTTCTGAATTCAACTATGGATTTGCTAAAACTTTTGTCTGCAAAATTTTGCTCTAAATTCAGTATTTCGAGTAATTCTCCAGGAACACAGAAAATTTGAATTAATTGTTCAACCTAATTTTCACAAATCATAAAATTTAAACATTTTTCTGAATTCAACTATGGATTTGCTAAAACTTTTGTCTGCAAAATTTTGCTCTAAATTCAGTATTTCGAGTAATTCTCCAGGAACACAGAAAATTTGAATTAATTGTTCAACCTAATTTTCACAAATCATAAAATTTAAACATTTTTCTGAATTCAACTATGGATTTGCTAAAACTATTGTCTGCAAAATTTTGCTCTAAATTCAGTATTTCGAGTAATTCTCCAGGAACACAGAAAATTTGAATTAATTGTTCAACCTAATTTTCACAAATCATAAAATTTAAACATTTTTCTGAATTCAACTATGGATTTGCTAAAACTTTTGTCTGCAAAATTTTGCTCTAAATTCAGTATTTCGAGTAATTCTCCAGGAACACAGAAAATTTGAATTAATTGTTCAACCTAATTTTCACAAATCATAAAATTTAAACATTTTTCTGAATTCAACTATGGATTTGCTAAAACTTTTGTCTGCAAAATTTTGCTCTAAATTCAGTATTTCGAGTAATTCTCCAGGAACACAGAAAATTTGAATTAATTGTTCAACCTAATTTTCACAAATCATAAAATTTAAACATTTTTCTGAATTCAACTATGGATTTGCTAAAACTTTTGTCTGCAAAATTTTGCTCTAAATTCAGTATTTCGAGTAATTCTCCAGGAACACAGAAAATTTGAATTAATTGTTCAACCTAATTTTCACAAATCATAAAATTTAAACATTTTTCTGAATTCAACTATGGAATTGCTAAAACTTTTGTCTGCAAAATTTTGCTCTAAATTCAGTATTTCGAGTAATTCTCCAGGAACACAGAAAATTTGAATTAATTGTTCAACCTAATTTTCACAAATCATAAAATTTAAACATTTTTCTGAATTCAACTATGGATTTGCTAAAATTTTTGTGTGCAAAATTTTCCTCTAAATTAAGTATTTAGAGTAATTTTCCAGGAACACAGAAAATTTGAATTAATTGTTCAACCTAATTTTCACAAATCATAAAATTTAAACATTCTTCTGAATTCAACTATGGATTTGCTAAAACTTTTGTCTGCAAAATTTTGCTCTAAATTCAGTATTTCGAGTAATTCTCCAGGAACACAGAAAATTTGAATTAATTGTTCAACCTAATTTTCACAAATCATAAAATTTAAACATTTTTCTGAATTCAACTATGGAATTGCTAAAACTTTTGTCTGCAAAATTTTGCTCTAAATTCAGTATTTCGAGTAATTTTCCAGGAACACAGAAAATTTGAATTAATTGTTCAACCTAATTTTCACAAATCATAAAATTTAAACATTTTTCTGAATTCACCTATGGATTTGCTAAAACTTTTGTGTGCATAATTTTCCTCTAAATTCAGTATTTAGAGTAATTTTCCAGGAACACAGAAAATTTGAATTAATTGTTCAACCTAATTTTCACAAATCATAAAATTTAAACATTTTTCTGAATTCAACTATGGATTTGCTACAACTTTTGTGTGCAAAATTTTCCTCTAAATTAAGTATTTAGAGTAATTTTCCAGGAACACAGAAAATTTGAATTAATTGTTCAACCTAATTTTCACAAACCATAAAATTTAAACATTTTTCTGAATTCAACTATGGATTTGCTAAAATTTTTGTGTGCAAAATTTTCCTCTAAATTAAGTATTTAGAGTAATTTTCCAGGAACACAGAAAATTTGAATTAATTGTTCAACCTAATTTTCACAAATCATAAAATTTAAACATTTTTCTGAATTCAACTATGGATTTGCTACAACTTTTGTGTGCAAAATTTTCCTCTAAATTAAGTATTTAGAGTAATTTTCCAGGAACACAGAAAATTTGAATTAATTGTTCAACCTAATTTTCACAAACCATAAAATTTAAACATTTTTCTGAATTCAACTATGGATTTGCTAAAATTTTTGTGTGCAAAATTTTCCTCTAAATTAAGTATTTAGAGTAATTTTCCAGGAACACAGAAAATTTGAATTAATTGTTCAACCTAATTTTCACAAATCATAAAATTTAAACATTTTTCTGAATTCAACTATGGATTTGCTACAACTTTTGTGTGCAAAATTTTCCTCTAAATTAAGTATTTAGAGTAATTTTCCAGGAACACAGAAAATTTGAATTAATTGTTCAACCTAATTTTCACAAACCATAAAATTTAAACATTTTTCTG
Source organism: Podabrus alpinus (assembly GCA_932274525.1). NCBI lineage: Eukaryota > Metazoa > Arthropoda > Insecta > Coleoptera > Cantharidae > Podabrus > Podabrus alpinus. The sequence continues at coordinate 86,765,612 of OW026455.1, read as the reverse complement.
AATTCAACTATGGATTTGCTAAAATTTTTGTGTGCAAAATTTTCCTCTAAATTAAGTATTTAGAGTAATTTTCCAGGAACACAGAAAATTTGAATTAATTGTTCAACCTAATTTTCACAAATCATAAAATTTAAACATTTTTCTGAATTCAACTATGGATTTGCTACAACTTTTGTGTGCAAAATTTTCCTCTAAATTAAGTATTTAGAGTAATTTTCCAGGAACACAGAAAATTTGAATTAATTGTTCAACCTAATTTTCACAAACCATAAAATTTAAACATTTTTCTGAATTCAACTATGGATTTGCTAAAATTTTTGTGTGCAAAATTTTCCTCTAAATTAAGTATTTAGAGTAATTTTCCAGGAACACAGAAAATTTGAATTAATTGTTCAACTTAATTTTCACAAATCATAAAATTTAAACATTTTTCTGAATTCAACTATGGATTTGCTAAAATTTTTGTGTGCAAAATTTTCCTCTAAATTAAGTATTTAGAGTAATTTTCCAGGAACACAGAAAATTTGAATTAATTGTTCAACCTAATTTTCACAAATCATAAAATTTAAACATTTTTCTGAATTCAACTATGGATTTGCTACAACTTTTGTGTGCAAAATTTTCCTCTAAATTAAGTATTTAGAGTAATTTTCCAGGAACACAGAAAATTTGAATTAATTGTTCAACCTAATTTTCACAAACCATAAAATTTAAACATTTTTCTGAATTCAACTATGGATTTGCTAAAATTTTTGTGTGCAAAATTTTCCTCTAAATTAAGTATTTAGAGTAATTTTCCAGGAACACAGAAAATTTGAATTAATTGTTCAACTTAATTTTCACAAATCATAAAATTTAAACATTTTTCTGAATTCAACTATGGATTTGCTAAAACTTTTGTCTGCAAAATTTTGCTCTAAATTCAGTATTTCGAGTAATTCTCCAGGAACACAGAAAATTTGAATTAATTGTTCAACCTAATTTTCACAAATCATAAAATTTAAACATTTTTCTGAATTCAACTATGGAATTGCTAAAACTTTTGTCTGCAAAATTTTGCTCTAAATTCAGTATTTCGAGTAATTCTCCAGGAACACAGAAAATTTGAATTAATTGTTCAACCTAATTTTCACAAATCATAAAATTTAAACATTTTTCTGAATTCAACTATGGATTTGCTAAAACTTTTGTCTGCAAAATTTTGCTTTAAATTCAGTATTTCGAGTAATTCTCCAGGAACACAGAAAATTTGAATTAATTGTTCAACCTAATTTTCACAAATCATAAAATTTAAACATTTTTCTGAATTCAACTATGGAATTGCTAAAACTTTTGTCTGCAAAATTTTGCTCTAAATTCAGTATTTCGAGTAATTTTCCAGGAACACAGAAAATTTGAATTAATTGTTCAACCTAATTTTCACAAATCATAAAATTTAAACATTTTTCTGAATTCACCTATGGATTTGCTAAAACTTTTGTGTGCATAATTTTCCTCTAAATTCAGTATTTAGAGTAATTTTCCAGGAACACAGAAAATTTGAATTAATTGTTCAACCTAATTTTCACAAATCATAAAATTTAAACATTTTTCTGAATTCAACTATGGATTTGCTACAACTTTTGTGTGCAAAATTTTCCTCTAAATTAAGTATTTAGAGTAATTTTCCAGGAACACAGAAAATTTGAATTAATTGTTCAACCTAATTTTCACAAACCATAAAATTTAAACATTTTTCTGAATTCAACTATGGATTTGCTAAAATTTTTGTGTGCAAAATTTTCCTCTAAATTAAGTATTTAGAGTAATTTTCCAGGAACACAGAAAATTTGAATTAATTGTTCAACCTAATTTTCACAAATCATAAAATTTAAACATTTTTCTGAATTCAACTATGGATTTGCTACAACTTTTGTGTGCAAAATTTTCCTCTAAATTAAGTATTTAGAGTAATTTTCCAGGAACACAGAAAATTTGAATTAATTGTTCAACCTAATTTTCACAAACCATAAAATTTAAACATTTTTCTGAATTCAACTATGGATTTGCTAAAATTTTTGTGTGCAAAATTTTCCTCTAAATTAAGTATTTAGAGTAATTTTCCAGGAACACAGAAAATTTGAATTAATTGTTCAACCTAATTTTCACAAATCATAAAATTTAAACATTTTTCTGAATTCAACTATGGATTTGCTACAACTTTTGTGTGCAAAATTTTCCTCTAAATTAAGTATTTAGAGTAATTTTCCAGGAACACAGAAAATTTGAATTAATTGTTCAACCTAATTTTCACAAACCATAAAATTTAAACATTTTTCTGAATTCAACTATGGATTTGCTAAAATTTTTGTGTGCAAAATTTTCCTCTAAATTAAGTATTTAGAGTAATTTTCCAGGAACACAGAAAATTTGAATTAATTGTTCAACCTAATTTTCACAAATCATAAAATTTAAACATTTTTCTGAATTCAACTATGGATTTGCTACAACTTTTGTGTGCAAAATTTTCCTCTAAATTAAGTATTTAGAGTAATTTTCCAGGAACACAGAAAATTTGAATTAATTGTTCAACCTAATTTTCACAAACCATAAAATTTAAACATTTTTCTGAATTCAACTATGGATTTGCTAAAATTTTTGTGTGCAAAATTTTCCTCTAAATTAAGTATTTAGAGTAATTTTCCAGGAACACAGAAAATTTGAATTAATTGTTCAACTTAATTTTCACAAATCATAAAATTTAAACATTTTTCTGAATTCAACTATGGATTTGCTAAAATTTTTGTGTGCAAAATTTTCCTCTAAATTAAGTATTTAGAGTAATTTTCCAGGAACACAGAAAATTTGAATTAATTGTTCAACCTAATTTTCACAAATCATAAAATTTAAACATTTTTCTGAATTCAACTATGGATTTGCTACAACTTTTGTGTGCAAAATTTTCCTCTAAATTAAGTATTTAGAGTAATTTTCCAGGAACACAGAAAATTTGAATTAATTGTTCAACCTAATTTTCACAAACCATAAAATTTAAACATTTTTCTGAATTCAACTATGGATTTGCTAAAATTTTTGTGTGCAAAATTTTCCTCTAAATTAAGTATTTAGAGTAATTTTCCAGGAACACAGAAAATTTGAATTAATTGTTCAACTTAATTTTCACAAATCATAAAATTTAAACATTTTTCTGAATTCAACTATGGATTTGCTAAAACTTTTGTCTGCAAAATTTTGCTCTAAATTCAGTATTTCGAGTAATTCTCCAGGAACACAGAAAATTTGAATTAATTGTTCAACCTAATTTTCACAAATCATAAAATTTAAACATTTTTCTGAATTCAACTATGGAATTGCTAAAACTTTTGTCTGCAAAATTTTGCTCTAAATTCAGTATTTCGAGTAATTCTCCAGGAACACAGAAAATTTGAATTAATTGTTCAACCTAATTTTCACAAATCATAAAATTTAAACATTTTTCTGAATTCAACTATGGATTTGCTAAAACTTTTGTCTGCAAAATTTTGCTTTAAATTCAGTATTTCGAGTAATTCTCCAGGAACACAGAAAATTTGAATTAATTGTTCAACCTAATTTTCACAAATCATAAAATTTAAACATTTTTCTGAATTCAACTATGGATTTGCTAAAACTTTTGTCTGCAAAATTTTGCTCTAAATTCAGTATTTCGAGTAATTCTCCAGGAACACAGAAAATTTGAATTAATTGTTCAACCTAATTTTCACAAATCATAAAATTTAAACATTTTTCTGAATTCAACTATGGATTTGCTAAAACTTTTGTGTGCATAATTTTCCTCTAAATTCAGTATTTAGAGTAATTTTCCAGGAACACAGAAAATTTGAATTAATTGTTCAACCTAATTTTCACAAATCATAAAATTTAAACATTTTTCTGAATTCAACTATGGATTTGCTAAAACTTTTGTGTGCATAATTTTCCTCTAAATTCAGTATTTAGAGTAATTTTCCAGGAACACAGAAAATTTGAATTAATTGTTCAACCTAATTTTCACAAATCATAAAATTTAAACATTTTTCTGAATTCAACTATGGATTTGCTAAAACTTTTGTGTGCATAATTTTCCTCTAAATTCAGTATTTAGAGTAATTTTCCAGGAACACAGAAAATTTGAATTAATTGTTCAACCTAATTTTCACAAATCATAAAATTTAAACATTTTTCTGAATTCAACTATGGATTTGCTAAAACTTTTGTGTGCATAATTTTCCTCTAAATTCAGTATTTAGAGTAATTTTCCAGGAACACAGAAAATTTGAATTAATTGTTCAACCTAATTTTCACAAATCATAAAATTTAAACATTTTTCTGAATTCACCTATGGATTTGCTAAAACTTTTGTGTGCATAATTTTCCTCTAAATTCAGTATTTAGAGTAATTTTCCAGGAACACAGAAAATTTGAATTAATTGTTCAACCTAATTTTCACAAATCATAAAATTTAAACATTTTTCTGAATTCAACTATGGATTTGCTAAAACTTTTGTGTGCATAATTTTCCTCTAAATTCAGTATTTAGAGTAATTTTCCAGGAACACAGAAAATTTGAATTAATTGTTCAACCTAATTTTCACAAATCATAAAATTTAAACATTTTTCTGAATTCAACTATGGATTTGCTAAAACTTTTGTCTGCAAAATTTTGCTCTAAATTCAGTATTTCGAGTAATTCTCCAGGAACACAGAAAATTTGAATTAATTCAATCGAAATTCTTACTCCAGAAATATTTAAGGGAAGGATCTCGGGTAGTGGAGTTTGTATTCAAGAAAACTATTTACTTAAATCGACTAGTTTCGACAAGATTAACAATCACTTCTTTAGAGTGGAGGATGTAGTTGTCTTAGCGAATGAACCTAGTTTCCCAAAGAGAGCTTTCTTGGAGGCTGCCTACATAGGCGAGGAGACTGATAATGTCAACAAAGTTACCGATTTTGAGCCGATAAACACCGGTTTCAAGGCTCTACTCACCATCTTCAGCCATAAAACAAGAAGAGATGCCTGATTGGCTAGTATACGCTTCCATTGATGAGGCTGGATCATTACATCTTTGCTTTTTGACTTCATTTAGTATTATCGAATTTATTGGCGACAAGTTCCAATATTTTTGTTTATTTATGTCAAATAATTTTTATGTCAAATAATTTTAAATTGTTAAATTGTTATACTATTTGACTCCACCAATAATACTATAATATCGTGTTCTGCTTTTTTACGGTACTTCGATTGAAAACTTACCATCCCACTTAAGAGGTAAATAATTTACTTTTGCTCCAACATTATTATTATGTGTAACCAATTTGTAACAGCTTTTAAATTGTATATTTTTTCTTTAATATTATAGTCTTGAAGATGACAAGAAATCTTGTCGAAACTAGTCGATTTAAGTAAATAGTTTTCTTGAATACAAACTCCACTACCCGAGATCCTTCCCTTATTTGAATTAATTGTTCAACCTAATTTTCACAAATCATAAAATTTAAACATTTTTCTGAATTCAACTATGGATTTGCTAAAATTTTTGTGTGCAAAATTTTCCTCTAAATTAAGTATTTAGAGTAATTTTCCAGGAACACAGAAAATTTGAATTAATTGTTCAACCTAATTTTCACAAATCATAAAATTTAAACATTTTTCTGAATTCAACTATGGATTTGCTAAAATTTTTGTGTGCAAAATTTTCCTCTAAATTAAGTATTTAGAGTAATTTTCCAGGAACACAGAAAATTTGAATTAATTGTTCAACCTAATTTTCACAAATCATAAAATTTAAACATTTTTCTGAATTCAACTATGGATTTGCTAAAACTTTTGTGTGCATAATTTTCCTCTAAATTCAGTATTTAGAGTAATTTTCCAGGAACACAGAAAATTTGAATTAATTGTTCAACCTAATTTTCACAAATCATAAAATTTAAACATTTTTCTGAATTCAACTATGGATTTGCTAAAACTTTTGTCTGCAAAATTTTGCTCTAAATTCAGTATTTCGAGTAATTCTCCAGGAACACAGAAAATTTGAATTAATTGTTCAACCTAATTTTCACAAATCATAAAATTTAAACATTTTTCTGAATTCAACTATGGATTTGCTAAAACTTTTGTGTGCATAATTTTCCTCTAAATTCAGTATTTAGAGTAATTTTCCAGGAACACAGAAAATTTGAATTAATTGTTCAACCTAATTTTCACAAATCATAAAATTTAAACATTTTTCTGAATTCAACTATGGATTTGCTAAAACTTTTGTGTGCATAATTTTCCTCTAAATTCAGTATTTAGAGTAATTTTCCAGGAACACAGAAAATTTGAATTAATTGTTCAACCTAATTTTCACAAATCATAAAATTTAAACATTTTTCTGAATTCAACTATGGATTTGCTAAAACTTTTGTGTGCATAATTTTCCTCTAAATTCAGTATTTAGAGTAATTTTCCAGGAACACAGAAAATTTGAATTAATTGTTCAACCTAATTTTCACAAATCATAAAATTTAAACATTTTTCTGAATTCAACTATGGATTTGCTAAAACTTTTGTCTGCAAAATTTTGCTCTAAATTCAGTATTTCGAGTAATTCTCCAGGAACACAGAAAATTTGAATTAATTGTTCAACCTAATTTTCACAAATCATAAAATTTAAACATTTTTCTGAATTCAACTATGGATTTGCTAAAACTTTTGTGTGCATAATTTTCCTCTAAATTCAGTATTTAGAGTAATTTTCCAGGAACACAGAAAATTTGAATTAATTGTTCAACCTAATTTTCACAAATCATAAAATTTAAACATTTTTCTGAATTCAACTATGGATTTGCTAAAACTTTTGTGTGCATAATTTTCCTCTAAATTCAGTATTTAGAGTAATTTTCCAGGAACACAGAAAATTTGAATTAATTGTTCAACCTAATTTTCACAAATCATAAAATTTAAACATTTTTCTGAATTCAACTATGGATTTGCTAAAACTTTTGTGTGCATAATTTTCCTCTAAATTCAGTATTTAGAGTAATTTTCCAGGAACACAGAAAATTTGAATTAATTGTTCAACCTAATTTTCACAAATCATAAAATTTAAACATTTTTCTGAATTCAACTATGGATTTGCTAAAACTTTTGTGTGCATAATTTTCCTCTAAATTCAGTATTTAGAGTAATTTTCCAGGAACACAGAAAATTTGAATTAATTGTTCAACCTAATTTTCACAAATCATAAAATTTAAACATTTTTCTGAATTCAACTATGGATTTGCTAAAACTTTTGTGTGCATAATTTTCCTCTAAATTCAGTATTTAGAGTAATTTTCAAGGAACACAGAAAATTTGAATTAATTGTTCAACCTAATTTTCACAAATCATAAAATTTAAACATTTTTCTGAATTCAACTATGGATTTGCTAAAACTTTTGTGTGCATAATTTTCCTCTAAATTCAGTATTTAGAGTAATTTTCCAGGAACACAGAAAATTTGAATTAATTGTTCAACCTAATTTTCACAAATCATAAAATTTAAACATTTTTCTGAATTCAACTATGGATTTGCTAAAACTTTTGTGTGCATAATTTTCCTCTAAATTCAGTATTTAGAGTAATTTTCCAGGAACACAGAAAATTTGAATTAATTGTTCAACCTAATTTTCACAAATCATAAAATTTAAACATTTTTCTGAATTCAACTATGGATTTGCTAAAACTTTTGTGTGCATAATTTTCCTCTAAATTCAGTATTTAGAGTAATTTTCCAGGAACACAGAAAATTTGAATTAATTGTTCAACCTAATTTTCACAAATCATAAAATTTAAACATTTTTCTGAATTCAACTATGGATTTGCTAAAACTTTTGTCTGCAAAATTTTGCTCTAAATTCAGTATTTCGAGTAATTCTCCAGGAACACAGAAAATTTGAATTAATTGTTCAACCTAATTTTCACAAATCATAAAATTTAAACATTTTTCTGAATTCAACTATGGATTTGCTAAAACTTTTGTGTGCATAATTTTCCTCTAAATTCAGTATTTAGAGTAATTTTCTAGGAACACAGAAAATTTGAATTAATTGTTCAACCTAATTTTCACAAATCATAAAATTTAAACATTTTTCTGAATTCAACTATGGATTTGCTAAAACTTTTGTGTGCATAATTTTCCTCTAAATTCAGTATTTAGAGTAATTTTCCAGGAACACAGAAAATTTGAATTAATTGTTCAACCTAATTTTCACAAATCATAAAATTTAAACATTTTTCTGAATTCAACTATGGATTTGCTAAAACTTTTGTGTGCATAATTTTCCTCTAAATTCAGTATTTAGAGTAATTTTCCAGGAACACAGAAAATTTGAATTAATTGTTCAACCTAATTTTCACAAATCATAAAATTTAAACATTTTTCTGAATTCAACTATGGATTTGCTAAAACTTTTGTGTGCATAATTTTCCTCTAAATTCAGTATTTAGAGTAATTTTCCAGGAACACAGAAAATTTGAATTAATTGTTCAACCTAATTTTCACAAATCATAAAATTTAAACATTTTTCTGAATTCAACTATGGATTTGCTAAAACTTTTGTGTGCATAATTTTCCTCTAAATTCAGTATTTAGAGTAATTTTCCAGGAACACAGAAAATTTGAATTAATTGTTCAACCTAATTTTCACAAATCATAAAATTTAAACATTTTTCTGAATTCAACTATGGATTTGCTAAAACTTTTGTGTGCATAATTTTCCTCTAAATTCAGTATTTAGAGTAATTTTCCAGGAACACAGAAAATTTGAATTAATTGTTCAACCTAATTTTCACAAATCATAAAATTTAAACATTTTTCTGAATTCAACTATGGATTTGCTAAAACTTTTGTCTGCAAAATTTTGCTCTAAATTCAGTATTTCGAGTAATTCTCCAGGAACACAGAAAATTTGAATTAATTGTTCAACCTAATTTTCACAAATCATAAAATTTAAACATTTTTCTGAATTCAACTATGGATTTGCTAAAACTTTTGTGTGCATAATTTTCCTCTAAATTCAGTATTTAGAGTAATTTTCCAGGAACACAGAAAATTTGAATTAATTGTTCAACCTAATTTTCACAAATCATAAAATTTAAACATTTTTCTGAATTCAACTATGGATTTGCTAAAACTTTTGTGTGCATAATTTTCCTCTAAATTAAGTATTTAGAGTAATTTTCCAGGAACACAGAAAATTTGAATTAATTGTTCAACCTAATTTTCACAAATCATAAAATTTAAACATTTTTCTGAATTCAACTATGGATTTGCTAAAATTTTTGTGTGCAAAATTTTCCTCTAAATTAAGTATTTAGAGTAATTTTCCAGGAACACAGAAAATTTGAATTAATTGTTCAACCTAATTTTCACAAATCATAAAATTTAAACATTTTTCTGAATTCAACTATGGATTTGCTAAAACTTTTGTGTGCATAATTTTCCTCTAAATTCAGTATTTAGAGTAATTTTCCAGGAACACAGAAAATTTGAATTAATTGTTCAACCTAATTTTCACAAATCATAAAATTTAAACATTTTTCTGAATTCAACTATGGATTTGCTAAAACTTTTGTGTGCATAATTTTCCTCTAAATTCAGTATTTAGAGTAATTTTCCAGGAACACAGAAAATTTGAATTAATTGTTCAACCTAATTTTCACAAATCATAAAATTTAAACATTTTTCTGAATTCAACTATGGATTTGCTAAAACTTTTGTGTGCATAATTTTCCTCTAAATTCAGTATTTAGAGTAATTTTCCAGGAACACAGAAAATTTGAATTAATTGTTCAACCTAATTTTCACAAATCATAAAATTTAAACATTTTTCTGAATTCAACTATGGATTTGCTAAAACTTTTGTGTGCATAATTTTCCTCTAAATTCAGTATTTAGAGTAATTTTCCAGGAACACAGAAAATTTGAATTAATTGTTCAACCTAATTTTCACAAATCATAAAATTTAAACATTTTTCTGAATTCAACTATGGATTTGCTAAAACTTTTGTGTGCATAATTTTCCTCTAAATTCAGTATTTAGAGTAATTTTCCAGGAACACAGAAAATTTGAATTAATTGTTCAACCTAATTTTCACAAATCATAAAATTTAAACATTTTTCTGAATTCAACTATGGATTTGCTAAAACTTTTGTGTGCATAATTTTCCTCTAAATTCAGTATTTAGAGTAATTTTCCAGGAACACAGAAAATTTGAATTAATTGTTCAACCTAATTTTCACAAATCATAAAATTTAAACATTTTTCTGAATTCAACTATGGATTTGCTAAAACTTTTGTGTGCATAATTTTCCTCTAAATTCAGTATTTAGAGTAATTTTCCAGGAACACAGAAAATTTGAATTAATTGTTCAACCTAATTTTCACAAATCATAAAATTTAAACATTTTTCTGAATTCAACTATGGATTTGCTAAAACTTTTGTCTGCAAAATTTTGCTCTAAATTCAGTATTTCGAGTAATTCTCCAGGAACACAGAAAATTTGAATTAATTGTTCAACCTAATTTTCACAAATCATAAAATTTAAACATTTTTCTGAATTCAACTATGGATTTGCTAAAACTTTTGTGTGCATAATTTTCCTCTAAATTCAGTATTTAGAGTAATTTTCCAGGAACACAGAAAATTTGAATTAATTGTTCAACCTAATTTTCACAAATCATAAAATTTAAACATTTTTCTGAATTCAACTATGGATTTGCTAAAACTTTTGTGTGCATAATTTTCCTCTAAATTCAGTATTTAGAGTAATTTTCCAGGAACACAGAAAATTTGAATTAATTGTTCAACCTAATTTTCACAAATCATAAAATTTAAACATTTTTCTGAATTCAACTATGGATTTGCTAAAACTTTTGTGTGCATAATTTTCCTCTAAATTCAGTATTTAGAGTAATTTTCCAGGAACACAGAAAATTTGAATTAATTGTTCAACCTAATTTTCACAAATCATAAAATTTAAACATTTTTCTGAATTCAACTATGGATTTGCTAAAACTTTTGTGTGCATAATTTTCCTCTAAATTCAGTATTTAGAGTAATTTTCCAGGAACACAGAAAATTTGAATTAATTGTTCAACCTAATTTTCACAAATCATAAAATTTAAACATTTTTCTGAATTCAACTATGGATTTGCTAAAACTTTTGTCTGCAAAATTTTGCTCTAAATTCAGTATTTCGAGTAATTCTCCAGGAACACAGAAAATTTGAATTAATTGTTCAACCTAATTTTCACAAATCATAAAATTTAAACATTTTTCTGAATTCAACTATGGATTTGCTAAAACTTTTGTGTGCATAATTTTCCTCTAAATTCAGTATTTAGAGTAATTTTCCAGGAACACAGAAAATTTGAATTAATTGTTCAACCTAATTTTCACAAATCATAAAATTTAAACATTTTTCTGAATTCAACTATGGATTTGCTAAAACTTTTGTGTGCATAATTTTCCTCTAAATTAAGTATTTAGAGTAATTTTCCAGGAACACAGAAAATTTGAATTAATTGTTCAACCTAATTTTCACAAATCATAAAATTTAAACATTTTTCTGAATTCAACTATGGATTTGCTAAAATTTTTGTGTGCAAAATTTTCCTCTAAATTAAGTATTTAGAGTAATTTTCCAGGAACACAGAAAATTTGAATTAATTGTTCAACCTAATTTTCACAAATCATAAAATTTAAACATTTTTCTGAATTCAACTATGGATTTGCTAAAACTTTTGTGTGCATAATTTTCCTCTAAATTCAGTATTTAGAGTAATTTTCCAGGAACACAGAAAATTTGAATTAATTGTTCAACCTAATTTTCACAAATCATAAAATTTAAACATTTTTCTGAATTCAACTATGGATTTGCTAAAACTTTTGTCTGCAAAATTTTGCTCTAAATTCAGTATTTCGAGTAATTCTCCAGGAACACAGAAAATTTGAATTAATTGTTCAACCTAATTTTCACAAATCATAAAATTTAAATATTTTTCTGAATTCACCTATGGATTTGCTAAAACTTTTGTGTGCATAATTTTCCTCTAAATTCAGTATTTAGAGTAATTTTCCAGGAACACAGAAAATTTGAATTAATTGTTCAACCTAATTTTCACAAATCATAAAATTTAAACATTTTTCTGAATTCAACTATGGATTTGCTAAAACTTTTGTCTGCAAAATTTTGCTCTAAATTCAGTATTTCGAGTAATTCTCCAGGAACACAGAAAATTTGAATTAATTGTTCAACCTAATTTTCACAAATCATAAAATTTAAACATTTTTCTGAATTCAACTATGGATTTGCTAAAACTTTTGTCTGCAAAATTTTGCTCTAAATTCAGTATTTCGAGTAATTCTCCAGGAACACAGAAAATTTGAATTAATTGTTCAACCTAATTTTCACAAATCATAAAATTTAAACATTTTTCTGAATTCAACTATGGATTTGCTAAAACTTTTGTCTGCAAAATTTTGCTCTAAATTCAGTATTTCGAGTAATTCTCCAGGAACACAGAAAATTTGAATTAATTGTTCAACCTAATTTTCACAAATCATAAAATTTAAACATTTTTCTGAATTCAACTATGGATTTGCTAAAACTTTTGTCTGCAAAATTTTGCTCTAAATTCAGTATTTCGAGTAATTCTCCAGGAACACAGAAAATTTGAATTAATTGTTCAACCTAATTTTCACAAATCATAAAATTTAAACATTTTTCTGAATTCAACTATGGATTTGCTAAAACTTTTGTCTGCAAAATTTTGCTCTAAATTCAGTATTTCGAGTAATTCTCCAGGAACACAGAAAATTTGAATTAATTGTTCAACCTAATTTTCACAAATCTTAAATTTAAACATTTTTCTGAATTCAACTATGGATTTGCTACAACTTTTGTGTGCAAAATTTTCCTCTAAATTAAGTATTTAGAGTAATTTTCCAGGAACACAGAAAATTTGAATTAATTGTTCAACCTAATTTTCACAAACCATAAAATTTAAACATTTTTCTGAATTCAACTATGGATTTGCTAAAATTTTTGTGTGCAAAATTTTCCTCTAAATTAAGTATTTAGAGTTATTTTCCAGGAACACAGAAAATTTGAATTAATTGTTCAACCTAATTTTCACAAATCATAAAATTTAAACATTTTTCTGAATTCAACTATGGATTTGCTAAAATTTTTGTGTGCAAAATTTTCCTCTAAATTAAGTATTTAGAGTAATTTTCCAGGAACACAGAAAATTTGAATTAATTGTTCAACCTAATTTTCACAAATCATAAAATTTAAACATTTTTCTGAATTCAACTATGGATTTGCTAAAACTTTTGTCTGCAAAATTTTGCTCTAAATTCAGTATTTCGAGTAATTCTCCAGGAACACAGAAAATTTGAATTAATTGTTCAACCTAATTTTCACAAATCATAAAATTTAAACATTTTTCTGAATTCAACTATGGATTTGCTAAAACTTTTGTCTGCAAAATTTTGCTCTAAATTCAGTATTTCGAGTAATTCTCCAGGAACACAGAAAATTTGAATTAATTGTTCAACCTAATTTTCACAAATCATAAAATTTAAACATTTTTCTGAATTCAACTATGGATTTGCTAAAACTTTTGTCTGCAAAATTTTGCTCTAAATTCAGTATTTCGAGTAATTCTCCAGGAACACAGAAAATTTGAATTAATTGTTCAACCTAATTTTCACAAATCATAAAATTTAAACATTTTTCTGAATTCAACTATGGATTTGCTAAAACTTTTGTCTGCAAAATTTTGCTCTAAATTCAGTATTTCGAGTAATTCTCCAGGAACACAGAAAATTTGAATTAATTGTTCAACCTAATTTTCACAAATCATAAAATTTAAACATTTTTCTGAATTCAACTATGGATTTGCTAAAACTTTTGTCTGCAAAATTTTGCTCTAAATTCAGTATTTCGAGTAATTCTCCAGGAACACAGAAAATTTGAATTAATTGTTCAACCTAATTTTCACAAATCATAAAATTTAAACATTTTTCTGAATTCAACTATGGATTTGCTAAAACTTTTGTCTGCAAAATTTTGCTCTAAATTCAGTATTTCGAGTAATTCTCCAGGAACACAGAAAATTTGAATTAATTGTTCAACCTAATTTTCACAAATCATAAAATTTAAACATTTTTCTGAATTCAACTATGGATTTGCTAAAACTTTTGTCTGCAAAATGTTGCTCTAAATTCAGTATTTCGAGTAATTCTCCAGGAACACAGAAAATTTGAATTAATTGTTCAACCTAATTTTCACAAATCATAAAATTTAAACATTTTTCTGAATTCAACTATGGATTTGCTAAAACTTTTGTCTGCAAAATTTTGCTCTAAATTCAGTATTTCGAGTAATTCTCCAGGAACACAGAAAATTTGAATTAATTGTTCAACCTAATTTTCACAAATCATAAAATTTAAACATTTTTCTGAATTCAACTATGGATTTGCTAAAACTTTTGTCTGCAAAATTTTGCTCTAAATTCAGTATTTCGAGTAATTCTCCAGGAACACAGAAAATTTGAATTAATTGTTCAACCTAATTTTCACAAATCATAAAATTTAAACATTTTTCTGAATTCAACTATGGATTTGCTAAAACTTTTGTCTGCAAAATTTTGCTCTAAATTCAGTATTTCGAGTAATTCTCCAGGAACACAGAAAATTTGAATTAATTGTTCAACCTAATTTTCACAAATCATAAAATTTAAACATTTTTCTGAATTCAACTATGGATTTGCTAAAACTTTTGTCTGCAAAATTTTGCTCTAAATTCAGTATTTCGAGTAATTCTCCAGGAACACAGAAAATTTGAATTAATTGTTCAACCTAATTTTCACAAATCATAAAATTTAAACATTTTTCTGAATTCAACTATGGATTTGCTAAAACTTTTGTCTGCAAAATTTTGCTCTAAATTCAGTATTTCGAGTAATTCTCCAGGAACACAGAAAATTTGAATTAATTGTTCAACCTAATTTTCACAAATCATAAAATTTAAACATTTTTCTGAATTCAACTATGGATTTGCTAAAACTTTTGTCTGCAAAATTTTGCTTCAAATTCAGTATTTCGAGTAATTCTCCAGGAACACAGAAAATTTGAATTAATTGTTCAACCTAATTTTCACAAATCATAAAATTTAAACATTTTTCTGAATTCAACTATGGATTTGCTAAAACTTTTGTCTGCAAAATTTTGCTCTAAATTCAGTATTTCGAGTAATTCTCCAGGAACACAGAAAATTTGAATTAATTGTTCAACCTAATTTTCACAAATCATAAAATTTAAACATTTTTCTGAATTCAACTATGGATTTGCTAAAACTTTTGTCTGCAAAATTTTGCTCTAAATTCAGTATTTCGAGTAATTCTCCAGGAACACAGAAAATTTGAATTAATTGTTCAACCTAATTTTCACAAATCATAAAATTTAAACATTTTTCTGAATTCAACTATGGATTTGCTAAAACTTTTGTCTGCAAAATTTTGCTCTAAATTCAGTATTTCGAGTAATTCTCCAGGAACACAGAAAATTTGAATTAATTGTTCAACCTAATTTTCACAAATCATAAAATTTAAACATTTTTCTGAATTCAACTATGGATTTGCTAAAACTTTTGTCTGCAAAATTTTGCTCTAAATTCAGTATTTCGAGTAATTCTCCAGGAACACAGAAAATTTGAATTAATTGTTCAACCTAATTTTCACAAATCATAAAATTTAAACATTTTTCTGAATTCAACTATGGATTTGCTAAAACTTTTGTCTGCAAAATTTTGCTCTAAATTCAGTATTTCGAGTAATTCTCCAGGAACACAGAAAATTTGAATTAATTGTTCAACCTAATTTTCACAAATCATAAAATTTAAACATTTTTCTGAATTCAACTATGGATTTGCTAAAACTTTTGTCTGCAAAATTTTGCTCTAAATTCAGTATTTCGAGTAATTCTCCAGGAACACAGAAAATTTGAATTAATTGTTCAACCTAATTTTCACAAATCATAAAATTTAAACATTTTTCTGAATTCAACTATGGATTTGCTAAAACTTTTGTCTGCAAAATTTTGCTCTAAATTCAGTATTTCGAGTAATTCTCCAGGAACACAGAAAATTTGAATTAATTGTTCAACCTAATTTTCACAAATCATAAAATTTAAACATTTTTCTGAATTCAACTATGGATTTGCTAAAACTTTTGTCTGCAAAATTTTGCTCTAAATTCAGTATTTCGAGTAATTCTCCAGGAACACAGAAAATTTGAATTAATTGTTCAACCTAATTTTCACAAATCATAAAATTTAAACATTTTTCTGAATTCAACTATGGATTTGCTAAAACTTTTGTCTGCAAAATTTTGCTCTAAATTCAGTATTTCGAGTAATTCTCCAGGAACACAGAAAATTTGAATTAATTGTTCAACCTAATTTTCACAAATCATAAAATTTAAACATTTTTCTGAATTCAACTATGGATTTGCTAAAACTTTTGTCTGCAAAATTTTGCTCTAAATTCAGTATTTCGAGTAATTCTCCAGGAACACAGAAAATTTGAATTAATTGTTCAACCTAATTTTCACAAATCATAAAATTTAAACATTTTTCTGAATTCAACTATGGATTTGCTACAACTTTTGTGTGCAAAATTTTCCTCTAAATTAAGTATTTAGAGTAATTTTCCAGGAACACAGAAAATTTGAATTAATTGTTCAACCTAATTTTCACAAATCATAAAATTTAAACATTTTTCTGAATTCAACTATGGATTTGCTAAAACTTTTGTCTGCAAAATTTTGCTCTAAATTCAGTATTTCGAGTAATTCTCCAGGAACACAGAAAATTTGAATTAATTGTTCAACCTAATTTTCACAAATCATAAAATTTAAACATTTTTCTGAATTCAACTATGGATTTGCTAAAACTTTTGTCTGCAAAATTTTGCTCTAAATTCAGTATTTCGAGTAATTCTCCAGGAACACAGAAAATTTGAATTAATTGTTCAACCTAATTTTCACAAATCATAAAATTTAAACATTTTTCTGAATTCAACTATGGATTTGCTAAAACTTTTGTCTGCAAAATTTTGCTCTAAATTCAGTATTTCGAGTAATTCTCCAGGAACACAGAAAATTTGAATTAATTGTTCAACCTAATTTTCACAAATCATAAAATTTAAACATTTTTCTGAATTCAACTATGGATTTGCTAAAACTTTTGTCTGCAAAATTTTGCTCTAAATTCAGTATTTCGAGTAATTCTCCAGGAACACAGAAAATTTGAATTAATTGTTCAACCTAATTTTCACAAATCATAAAATTTAAACATTTTTCTGAATTCAACTATGGATTTGCTAAAACTTTTGTCTGCAAAATTTTGCTCTAAATTCAGTATTTCGAGTAATTCTCCAGGAACACAGAAAATTTGAATTAATTGTTCAACCTAATTTTCACAAATCATAAAATTTAAACATTTTTCTGAATTCAACTATGGATTTGCTAAAACTTTTGTCTGCAAAATTTTGCTCTAAATTCAGTATTTCGAGTAATTCTCCAGGAACACAGAAAATTTGAATTAATTGTTCAACCTAATTTTCACAAATCATAAAATTTAAACATTTTTCTGAATTCAACTATGGATTTGCTAAAACTTTTGTCTGCAAAATTTTGCTCTAAATTCAGTATTTCGAGTAATTCTCCAGGAACACAGAAAATTTGAATTAATTGTTCAACCTAATTTTCACAAATCATAAAATTTAAACATTTTTCTGAATTCAACTATGGATTTGCTAAAACTTTTGTCTGCAAAATTTTGCTCTAAATTCAGTATTTCGAGTAATTCTCCAGGAACACAGAAAATTTGAATTAATTGTTCAACCTAATTTTCACAAATCATAAAATTTAAACATTTTTCTGAATTCAACTATGGATTTGCTAAAACTTTTGTCTGCAAAATTTTGCTCTAAATTCAGTATTTCGAGTAATTCTCCAGGAACACAGAAAATTTGAATTAATTGTTCAACCTAATTTTCACAAATCATAAAATTTAAACATTTTTCTGAATTCAACTATGGATTTGCTAAAACTTTTGTCTGCAAAATTTTGCTCTAAATTCAGTATTTCGAGTAATTCTCCAGGAACACAGAAAATTTGAATTAATTGTTCAACCTAATTTTCACAAATCATAAAATTTAAACATTTTTCTGAATTCAACTATGGATTTGCTAAAACTTTTGTCTGCAAAATTTTGCTCTAAATTCAGTATTTCGAGTAATTCTCCAGGAACACAGAAAATTTGAATTAATTGTTCAACCTAATTTTCACAAATCATAAAATTTAAACATTTTTCTGAATTCAACTATGGATTTGCTAAAACTTTTGTCTGCAAAATTTTGCTCTAAATTCAGTATTTCGAGTAATTCTCCAGGAACACAGAAAATTTGAATTAATTGTTCAACCTAATTTTCACAAATCATAAAATTTAAACATTTTTCTGAATTCAACTATGGATTTGCTAAAACTTTTGTCTGCAAAATTTTGCTCTAAATTCAGTATTTCGAGTAATTCTCCAGGAACACAGAAAATTTGAATTAATTGTTCAACCTAATTTTCACAAATCATAAAATTTAAACATTTTTCTGAATTCAACTATGGATTTGCTAAAACTTTTGTCTGCAAAATTTTGCTCTAAATTCAGTATTTCGAGTAATTCTCCAGGAACACAGAAAATTTGAATTAATTGTTCAACCTAATTTTCACAAATCATAAAATTTAAACATTTTTCTGAATTCAACTATGGATTTGCTAAAACTTTTGTCTGCAAAATTTTGCTCTAAATTCAGTATTTCGAGTAATTCTCCAGGAACACAGAAAATTTGAATTAATTGTTCAACCTAATTTTCACAAATCATAAAATTTAAACATTTTTCTGAATTCAACTATGGATTTGCTAAAACTTTTGTCTGCAAAATTTTGCTCTAAATTCAGTATTTCGAGTAATTCTCCAGGAACACAGAAAATTTGAATTAATTGTTCAACCTAATTTTCACAAATCATAAAATTTAAACATTTTTCTGAATTCAACTATGGATTTGCTAAAACTTTTGTCTGCAAAATTTTGCTCTAAATTCAGTATTTCGAGTAATTCTCCAGGAACACAGAAAATTTGAATTAATTGTTCAACCTAATTTTCACAAATCATAAAATTTAAACATTTTTCTGAATTCAACTATGGATTTGCTAAAACTTTTGTCTGCAAAATTTTGCTCTAAATTCAGTATTTCGAGTAATTCTCCAGGAACACAGAAAATTTGAATTAATTGTTCAACCTAATTTTCACAAATCATAAAATTTAAACATTTTTCTGAATTCAACTATGGATTTGCTAAAACTTTTGTCTGCAAAATTTTGCTCTAAATTCAGTATTTCGAGTAATTCTCCAGGAACACAGAAAATTTGAATTAATTGTTCAACCTAATTTTCACAAATCATAAAATTTAAACATTTTTCTGAATTCAACTATGGATTTGCTAAAACTTTTGTCTGCAAAATTTTGCTCTAAATTCAGTATTTCGAGTAATTCTCCAGGAACACAGAAAATTTGAATTAATTGTTCAACCTAATTTTCACAAATCATAAAATTTAAACATTTTTCTGAATTCAACTATGGATTTGCTAAAACTTTTGTCTGCAAAATTTTGCTCTAAATTCAGTATTTCGAGTAATTCTCCAGGAACACAGAAAATTTGAATTAATTGTTCAACCTAATTTTCACAAATCATAAAATTTAAACATTTTTCTGAATTCAACTATGGATTTGCTAAAACTTTTGTCTGCAAAATTTTGCTCTAAATTCAGTATTTCGAGTAATTCTCCAGGAACACAGAAAATTTGAATTAATTGTTCAACCTAATTTTCACAAATCATAAAATTTAAACATTTTTCTGAATTCAACTATGGATTTGCTAAAACTTTTGTCTGCAAAATTTTGCTCTAAATTCAGTATTTCGAGTAATTCTCCAGGAACACAGAAAATTTGAATTAATTGTTCAACCTAATTTTCACAAATCATAAAATTTAAACATTTTTCTGAATTCAACTATGGATTTGCTAAAACTTTTGTCTGCAAAATTTTGCTCTAAATTCAGTATTTCGAGTAATTCTCCAGGAACACAGAAAATTTGAATTAATTGTTCAACCTAATTTTCACAAATCATAAAATTTAAACATTTTTCTGAATTCAACTATGGATTTGCTAAAACTTTTGTCTGCAAAATTTTGCTCTAAATTCAGTATTTCGAGTAATTCTCCAGGAACACAGAAAATTTGAATTAATTGTTCAACCTAATTTTCACAAATCATAAAATTTAAACATTTTTCTGAATTCAACTATGGATTTGCTAAAACTTTTGTCTGCAAAATTTTGCTCTAAATTCAGTATTTCGAGTAATTCTCCAGGAACACAGAAAATTTGAATTAATTGTTCAACCTAATTTTCACAAATCATAAAATTTAAACATTTTTCTGAATTCAACTATGGATTTGCTAAAACTTTTGTCTGCAAAATTTTGCTCTAAATTCAGTATTTCGAGTAATTCTCCAGGAACACAGAAAATTTGAATTAATTGTTCAACCTAATTTTCACAAATCATAAAATTTAAACATTTTTCTGAATTCAACTATGGATTTGCTAAAACTTTTGTCTGCAAAATTTTGCTCTAAATTCAGTATTTCGAGTAATTCTCCAGGAACACAGAAAATTTGAATTAATTGTTCAACCTAATTTTCACAAATCATAAAATTTAAACATTTTTCTGAATTCAACTATGGATTTGCTAAAACTTTTGTCTGCAAAATTTTGCTCTAAATTCAGTATTTCGAGTAATTCTCCAGGAACACAGAAAATTTGAATTAATTGTTCAACCTAATTTTCACAAATCATAAAATTTAATCATTTTTCTGAATTCAACTATGGATTTGCTAAAATTTTTGTGTGCAAAATTTTCCTCTAAATTAAGTATTTAGAGTAATTTTCCAGGAACACAGAAAATTTGAATTAATTGTTCAACCTAATTTTCACAAATCATAAAATTTAAACATTTTTCTGAATTCAACTATGGAATTGCTAAAACTTTTGTCTGCAAAATTTTGCTCTAAATTCAGTATTTCGAGTAATTCTCCAGGAACACAGAAAATTTGAATTAATTGTTCAACCTAATTTTCACAAATCATAAAATTTAAACATTTTTCTGAATTCAACTATGGATTTGCTAAAATTTTTGTGTGCAAAATTTTCCTCTAAATTAAGTATTTAGAGTAATTTTCCAGGAACACAGAAAATTTGAATTAATTGTTCAACCTAATTTTCACAAATCATAAAATTTAAACATTTTTCTGAATTCAACTATGGATTTGCTAAAACTTTTGTCTGCAAAATTTTGCTCTAAATTCAGTATTTCGAGTAATTCTCCAGGAACACAGAAAATTTGAATTAATTGTTCAACCTAATTTTCACAAATCATAAAATTTAAACATTTTTCTGAATTCAACTATGGATTTGCTAAAACTTTTGTCTGCAAAATTTTGCTCTAAATTCAGTATTTCGAGTAATTCTCCAGGAACACAGAAAATTTGATTTAATTGTTCAACCTAATTTTCACAAATCATAAAATTTAAACATTTTTCTGAATTCAACTATGGATTTGCTAAAATTTTTGTGTGCAAAATTTTCCTCTAAATTAAGTATTTAGAGTAATTTTCCAGGAACACAGAAAATTTGAATTAATTGTTCAACCTAATTTTCACAAATCATAAAATTTAAACATTTTTCTGAATTCAACTATGGATTTGCTAAAACTTTTGTCTGCAAAATTTTGCTCTAAATTCAGTATTTCGAGTAATTCTCCAGGAACACAGAAAATTTGAATTAATTGTTCAACCTAATTTTCACAAATCATAAAATTTAAACATTTTTCTGAATTCAACTATGGAATTGCTAAAACTTTTGTCTGCAAAATTTTGCTCTAAATTCAGTATTTCGAGTAATTCTCCAGGAACACAGAAAATTTGAATTAATTGTTCAACCTAATTTTCACAAATCATAAAATTTAAACATTTTTCTGAATTCAACTATGGATTTGCTAAAATTTTTGTGTGCAAAATTTTCCTCTAAATTAAGTATTTAGAGTAATTTTCCAGGAACACAGAAAATTTGAATTAATTGTTCAACCTAATTTTCACAAATCATAAAATTTAAACATTTTTCTGAATTCAACTATGGATTTGCTAAAACTTTTGTCTGCAAAATTTTGCTCTAAATTCAGTATTTCGAGTAATTCTCCAGGAACACAGAAAATTTGAATTAATTGTTCAACCTAATTTTCACAAATCATAAAATTTAAACATTTTTCTGAATTCAACTATGGATTTGCTAAAACTTTTGTCTGCAAAATTTTGCTCTAAATTCAGTATTTCGAGTAATTCTCCAGGAACACAGAAAATTTGAATTAATTGTTCAACCTAATTTTCACAAATCATAAAATTTAAACATTTTTCTGAATTCAACTATGGATTTGCTAAAATTTTTGTGTGCAAAATTTTCCTCTAAATTAAGTATTTAGAGTAATTTTCCAGGAACACAGAAAATTTGAATTAATTGTTCAACCTAATTTTCACAAATCATAAAATTTAAACATTTTTCTGAATTCAACTATGGATTTGCTAAAACTTTTGTCTGCAAAATTTTGCTCTAAATTCAGTATTTCGAGTAATTCTCCAGGAACACAGAAAATTTGAATTAATTGTTCAACCTAATTTTCACAAATCATAAAATTTAAACATTTTTCTGAATTCAACTATGGATTTGCTAAAACTTTTGTCTGCAAAATTTTGCTCTAAATTCAGTATTTCGAGTAATTCTCCAGGAACACAGAAAATTTGAATTAATTGTTCAACCTAATTTTCACAAATCATAAAATTTAAACATTTTTCTGAATTCAACTATGGATTTGCTAAAACTTTTGTCTGCAAAATTTTGCTCTAAATTCAGTATTTCGAGTAATTCTCCAGGAACACAGAAAATTTGAATTAATTGTTCAACCTAATTTTCACAAATCATAAAATTTAAACATTTTTCTGAATTCAACTATGGATTTGCTAAAACTTTTGTCTGCAAAATTTTGCTCTAAATTCAGTATTTCGAGTAATTCTCCAGGAACACAGAAAATTTGAATTAATTGTTCAACCTAATTTTCACAAATCATAAAATTTAAACATTTTTCTGAATTCAACTATGGATTTGCTAAAACTTTTGTCTGCAAAATTTTGCTCTAAATTCAGTATTTCGAGTAATTCTCCAGGAACACAGAAAATTTGAATTAATTGTTCAACCTAATTTTCACAAATCATAAAATTTAAACATTTTTCTGAATTCAACTATGGATTTGCTAAAACTTTTGTCTGCAAAATTTTGCTCTAAATTCAGTATTTCGAGTAATTCTCCAGGAACACAGAAAATTTGAATTAATTGTTCAACCTAATTTTCACAAATCATAAAATTTAAACATTTTTCTGAATTCAACTATGGATTTGCTAAAACTTTTGTCTGCAAAATTTTGCTCTAAATTCAGTATTTCGAGTAATTCTCCAGGAACACAGAAAATTTGAATTAATTGTTCAACCTAATTTTCACAAATCATAAAATTTAATCATTTTTCTGAATTCAACTATGGATTTGCTAAAATTTTTGTGTGCAAAATTTTCCTCTAAATTAAGTATTTAGAGTAATTTTCCAGGAACACAGAAAATTTGAATTAATTGTTCAACCTAATTTTCACAAATCATAAAATTTAAACATTTTTCTGAATTCAACTATGGAATTGCTAAAACTTTTGTCTGCAAAATTTTGCTCTAAATTCAGTATTTCGAGTAATTCTCCAGGAACACAGAAAATTTGAATTAATTGTTCAACCTAATTTTCACAAATCATAAAATTTAAACATTTTTCTGAATTCAACTATGGATTTGCTAAAATTTTTGTGTGCAAAATTTTCCTCTAAATTAAGTATTTAGAGTAATTTTCCAGGAACACAGAAAATTTGAATTAATTGTTCAACCTAATTTTCACAAATCATAAAATTTAAACATTTTTCTGAATTCAACTATGGATTTGCTAAAACTTTTGTCTGCAAAATTTTGCTCTAAATTCAGTATTTCGAGTAATTCTCCAGGAACACAGAAAATTTGAATTAATTGTTCAACCTAATTTTCACAAATCATAAAATTTAAACATTTTTCTGAATTCAACTATGGATTTGCTAAAACTTTTGTCTGCAAAATTTTGCTCTAAATTCAGTATTTCGAGTAATTCTCCAGGAACACAGAAAATTTGATTTAATTGTTCAACCTAATTTTCACAAATCATAAAATTTAAACATTTTTCTGAATTCAACTATGGATTTGCTAAAATTTTTGTGTGCAAAATTTTCCTCTAAATTAAGTATTTAGAGTAATTTTCCAGGAACACAGAAAATTTGAATTAATTGTTCAACCTAATTTTCACAAATCATAAAATTTAAACATTTTTCTGAATTCAACTATGGATTTGCTAAAACTTTTGTCTGCAAAATTTTGCTCTAAATTCAGTATTTCGAGTAATTCTCCAGGAACACAGAAAATTTGAATTAATTGTTCAACCTAATTTTCACAAATCATAAAATTTAAACATTTTTCTGAATTCAACTATGGAATTGCTAAAACTTTTGTCTGCAAAATTTTGCTCTAAATTCAGTATTTCGAGTAATTCTCCAGGAACACAGAAAATTTGAATTAATTGTTCAACCTAATTTTCACAAATCATAAAATTTAAACATTTTTCTGAATTCAACTATGGATTTGCTAAAATTTTTGTGTGCAAAATTTTCCTCTAAATTAAGTATTTAGAGTAATTTTCCAGGAACACAGAAAATTTGAATTAATTGTTCAACCTAATTTTCACAAATCATAAAATTTAAACATTTTTCTGAATTCAACTATGGATTTGCTAAAACTTTTGTCTGCAAAATTTTGCTCTAAATTCAGTATTTCGAGTAATTCTCCAGGAACACAGAAAATTTGAATTAATTGTTCAACCTAATTTTCACAAATCATAAAATTTAAACATTTTTCTGAATTCAACTATGGATTTGCTAAAACTTTTGTCTGCAAAATTTTGCTCTAAATTCAGTATTTCGAGTAATTCTCCAGGAACACAGAAAATTTGAATTAATTGTTCAACCTAATTTTCACAAATCATAAAATTTAAACATTTTTCTGAATTCAACTATGGATTTGCTAAAATTTTTGTGTGCAAAATTTTCCTCTAAATTAAGTATTTAGAGTAATTTTCCAGGAACACAGAAAATTTGAATTAATTGTTCAACCTAATTTTCACAAATCATAAGATTTAAACATTTTTCTGAATTCAACTATGGATTTGCTAAAACTATTGTCTGCAAAATTTAGCTCTAAATTCAGTATTTCGAGTAATTCTCCAGGAACACAGAAAATTTGAATTAATTGTTCAACCTAATTTTCACAAATCATAAAATTTAAACATTTTTCTGAATTCAACTATGGATTTGCTAAAACTTTTGTCTGCAAAATTTTGCTCTAAATTCAGTATTTCGAGTAATTCTCCAGGAACACAGAAAATTTGAATTAATTGTTCAACCTAATTTTCACAAATCATAAAATTTAAACATTTTTCTGAATTCAACTATGGATTTGCTAAAACTTTTGTCTGCAAAATTTTGCTCTAAATTCAGTATTTCGAGTAATTCTCCAGGAACACAGAAAATTTGAATTAATTGTTCAACCTAATTTTCACAAATCATAAAATTTAAACATTTTTCTGAATTCAACTATGGATTTGCTAAAACTTTTGTCTGCAAAATTTTGCTCTAAATTCAGTATTTCGAGTAATTCTCCAGGAACACAGAAAATTTGAATTAATTGTTCAACCTAATTTTCACAAATCATAAAATTTAAACATTTTTCTGAATTCAACTATGGATTTGCTAAAACTTTTGTCTGCAAAATTTTGCTCTAAATTCAGTATTTCGAGTAATTCTCCAGGAACACAGAAAATTTGAATTAATTGTTCAACCTAATTTTCACAAATCATAAAATTTAAACATTTTTCTGAATTCAACTATGGATTTGCTAAAACTTTTGTCTGCAAAATTTTGCTCTAAATTCAGTATTTCGAGTAATTCTCCAGGAACACAGAAAATTTGAATTAATTGTTCAACCTAATTTTCACAAATCATAAAATTTAAACATTTTTCTGAATTCAACTATGGATTTGCTAAAATTTTTGTGTGCAAAATTTTCCTCTAAATTAAGTATTTAGAGTAATTTTCCAGGAACACAGAAAATTTGAATTAATTGTTCAACCTAATTTTCACAAATCATAAAATTTAAACATTTTTCTGAATTCAACTATGGAATTGCTAAAACTTTTGTCTGCAAAATTTTGCTCTAAATTCAGTATTTCGAGTAATTCTCCAGGAACACAGAAAATTTGAATTAATTGTTCAACCTAATTTTCACAAATCATAAAATTTAAACATTTTTCTGAATTCAACTATGGATTTGCTAAAATTTTTGTGTGCAAAATTTTCCTCTAAATTAAGTATTTAGAGTAATTTTCCAGGAACACAGAAAATTTGAATTAATTGTTCAACCTAATTTTCACAAATCATAAAATTTAAACATTTTTCTGAATTCAACTATGGATTTGCTAAAACTTTTGTCTGCAAAATTTTGCTCTAAATTCAGTATTTCGAGTAATTCTCCAGGAACACAGAAAATTTGAATTAATTGTTCAACCTAATTTTCACAAATCATAAAATTTAAACATTTTTCTGAATTCAACTATGGATTTGCTAAAACTTTTGTATGGGGTCGTCCATAAATTACTTCACGCTCCTAGGGAGGGGGGGCTTCCGACCCTTGTGACGATGTTAACCGTTGGGGGCGGGGGGGGGGGGTTCAAAAATTTCGACGTCACAAAATATATAGATTAAATACTTTATTATACTTAAGCAATTTTAAAAAAGCTAGGTTTTGAGTGGCTATACCCTTCATAGATGTTTCCTCTGGGGTGCTACCCCTAAAAAAAAGAGATTTGAAAATTTGGGGGGGGTTCAAGAATATGTGACGTAATACTTGGAGGGGGTCTAGGTTTGTGTGACGAAGTGTGACGATAGGGGCGGTTTTCACCGTGCCCATTTTTCACCCGAGATTTTCCGGTGTCGTTTTTATTATTAGGACGCCCTTCCTTATAACGGGGTTGTTGGTTTTTGGTTTCGTTCTCGTTTGGTGTTCGATTTGTTTATGGGTCTTCTTATAAGTTACCGTTTTAAAGGCGGCCTCCTTCTTGTCCTCGCTCTTATCGTCCATGCATCTCTGCATTATGGCCCTTTGGGACATTTTTCTTGTTGTAACGTTTTACCATGTTGTTCTGGTGGCTTCGCTTTTCTAGGGGGCGGCGTCCCTTGCCACTATTTGCGACATCATCATTTTGGGTGCCGCGTTTGACATTCTTGGATGCTTGTGCTTGTTTCTTTCATTTCTTTTGTGTGGAGATTGATCGAAGCCACGTATTCATCTAGCGACTTGGATGCAGTTAGTATGCCAAACTTCTCTTGAATGTCTCCAAATAGTGGAAACGAAATTGGAAAAGTACCGACAACATCTACCCAGGCGGATGACCTGAAAAGAGTTAGAAGAAGTACCAGCGCAACGAAAATTCGAAAAGAACAAGGAAAGCTACTGGGAAACTCAACCCGAGGGAAATATCAAACTGGAAGTAAAAAATGAAACCGAATAAAAACCAAAGGATTAGAGATTAAGGAGCCAGATTAGCAAACAAGCAAAAGAGAAGAAAATAACGAAACCAAAGAAGCAAACGAAACTAGGGAAAATTAAGCAATACCACCAGCAACCCAGGAGTTGGTGTCAACCAATGTACAAGTTAACCAATTGGCCGAAAATGTAATGAGATAAGAAGGTTTCTAATAAGAAACAAGGAAGCAATTACCTTCAGAAAAGAGGCCCTAGAAAGGCTGAAAAACATGGAGAGAGTCATACTGAGGCTCTGTAATGAAATCATTGTACGAAACGGAAGAGGAAAGGGAGAGCCTTCAGCCTCCCCTCCCCCGTCCAAAGCAATAATAGCTGTATTCTTTTTACCTATTTTAAGTGAGATGTACTGAGATACTCAGTTGACTCAGTTAAAAGTGTGTTCTTTTTACCGTTGTACATTCGTCAAACGAATGTGCCGTGCCGTGCCGAATTGAGTTTAAACTGAGAAAATTACCTCCCACCCTATAATACCAACTGATCTTGCTATTTCGAAGTGTTACAACTGAGATAAAATTGGAAATAGCTCGGATTGGTCGATTTAAAAAGGTTAACGTCATCTCTTTCGTCATATTTCGTCTTTTTGGAGGTTATGTAATTTGTGAGCTAATTTGTAATAAACATCGTAATAAACTCGTAAATAGACTCGTAATAAACATTTGATAATTTATTTAATTTAATAAGGACTTGAACCTGATCAACCGGATTAAAGAGATTATCTTTGATTGGTAACAAGCTTATTCTATATAAGCGTAACATTTTATTTTAATAAATACAACTACAAAAAACCTAAATTTGTAATCCCAACATATGTATTTATTTTGTTATGTATAACTTTTTGTAGAAATAAATGGAAACCGGGTAACGAGTCATGTGGACTCATGAGGAAACGCTAGCTCTAATTGCTAGCGTCGAGGTATACAAGGATCACTTAAACCACGTTACCAAACGACGCCAAGTTTGGAGTAACGTGAGTAACGACTTGATTAGTCAACAATTTGTTTTCTACGAAGAAAATTGTAGAAAAAAATGGTTAAATTTGGTCAGGACGTACAAATCTTGTAAAGATGCCAAGGGTAAAACGGGTAGGGGACCTACTCGTTTTGTGTTCTTCGATAAAATGGAAGACATACTTGGTATGGAACCAAATTTCTCTTCGCCACATTCTATAAATGTTGGCGAAGCCTTTGAACCACTACCAAGTATTGCCTCAATGGCAATGTTACCATTGCACAATGAAGAAATGATCGAAGTTGAAAATTTTCTAGAAGAAGTACCGCCAGAAAGTAGCACCCCGGTTGTCGCTCCAAAAAAACCAGCAAAGAAGTTAAGCAATGCTAAACTTCGACAAGAAGTCAACGAAATAAAAGAAAAATTAAAAGAAAAAAATGAGTTGCAAAGTAAAAAATTACAATTGTTAGAACGCAAACTACAATTGGATGAGAGAAGAGTTATAGCCCTTGAAAAGATTGCAGGGATAACTAACAAATCAAACGAACACTAAAATTTATTAAATTAATCTTGTATATATTTGAATAAAAAATAAAATTATAATAATAAACAACAGAACGGAAGAAAAATTTTTAAATCTAGTTACATGTTAAATTTCTAAATACTTCCTCTCTTCGTGTCATTCCCTCTTCCCACAAAATACATCGATAAATCTTTTATTGTTATCGACAACACCCCAATTATATCATGTGTAATAAATATTTCACGTTTCTAGTTTACTAGTAGGTAGTTATTACAATTTTTAATTACAAAAATTTAATTAAATTTGTCACTTACTGCAATCGTTTTAGCATCTACTGAAGGTACATCTACCTCACGTGACTATGGGGTACAAGGGGATCTTGCTAAGCATGTGTGCGTCAACTGCGTTAGGGCAAATCACAGTGACAAGCACTCGACAGGATAAAACCTCTATGGAGGGTGTACAAATTCCGTCTGTTGGAGTTTGCACACTCTATAGCGACCACCACTGACACCTTTCAGAAATAGGATATAACTCAGATTCAATTCTTAATTTACATTGAGCAAACGGCACCACGTGGGAGAATTTCAAATTAGTAAATGACGTATTAAATGAAAATAAACATTCGTACTTCAGGCTCAAAATATAACAAAATCAACTAATTAACAAATCATATTACAATAAATTTAACACCATACTGAAATGTTTGCAAATTTTCACTAGACTATGACTTTGAATTTCGAAATATACGTCTAAACACAGCCATGTTGTTGTTGCTGGTGGCGCCACCAACGGTAATGTAAATCGCCAATAAAGAAAAGCCAATACCACGGCTGGGTTACAACACGTGAAATATCTAGGAAACCGTGTAAAAAAAAGGAGAAACGGCATGAAATTATAAAGGACCGATTCTCAGGGAGGAAGAAACCAAGAAAAGAAAAATACTTACATCCATGGAGAAGTTACAATTTTGAAACGAACCCCCCCCCCCTGTGATATAATATGGTTTTCGACCCATACAAAAAATTAATAATATCGTAAAATTTTCTGACACCCCGTATAATAAAAAACCTGATAGAATTTATTATTTAGTGAAAAACTGAAAATCCCTGCCAATTTGCGGGATTATTTACATTTGGTAATGTTTTTGTTTTCTACATTATAAATAACTTTCATTGAATGTCTCCAGTTTCCAAGCTTCAAGACTTAGAAATTTTTTTGAGAAGTTTCTCCTATCGCCACCTTTTTGTATTGTAATATTTTGTATTAGTCATAGTGAGTCTTAGGTACTTTCATCAAAGTGTATTTAATTTATGTTGCGTACGAAGTTTTAATAATATGGGAAACCGTTTTATCTCGTGAAATCAAAGAACAAAAGTGTGTTTTTGATTGACGATTGAAAAGTTTTGTGTCCTTGTTGATACGTCTATCGTTAGAATTTTTGGCGGGATTTCTTATGAAACGACATTTTATATTTGGTTGGTAACCGTGTGTAGAAAAAGGACCGGGCCATCCATTGTAATGGTAAATATATTTAACTGTTTTTATGTATTACGTTTTTTATTCCAAATATTTTATAGGAAGAGTTTAAAATCTTGGTTAAGCAGGTGATATCAAATATCTTCCCATCGTTTTGTACACAAGCAACTCTTTCTTGTTTGGATTATTACTACGAACGACAAGTTGGTAGACCAATTCCATATTACGACCTTGGTTATTCGAGTCTGGAAGAGTTCGTTGTTGACCTACCCGATGTATTAACGGTAGACTGGAAATTGAAATTTATAGTTTTATTGCTTTTTATCGTTGAAATTTTAGGTTGAAGTGTTTAACGGTGTGATGTATCTTAAACCAGTTATCAGGAGCAGATCTCCTCATGCGTATCGGTTGGTTAGCACTGCAAATAAACCTTCCGATGAAAAGTAAAATATTGCAGTAACTACGAGATATGTTTTACTAATTTTTATTATGATCTTTTAGGAAGTCGGACAATAGGAAATCAGCAAATAATGCTATTCCTTACGTAATTCAAAGAAATCTTCGGAATCTTATGAGAAGTTTTAGAGATGGATTATTGTCTTCCGAGTTACCTGGAGTGTACAAGTAAGCAACGAAATTTTTATATACAGTGGCTCAATAAATTATTCGTACACTATAGAAAACGTACACAATCTTACTAAATTTTGTAGTGTCGGGTTGATGCATAAGTTTGTAATATTTTTTTTTAAATTAAAATGCATCTTTTGAATATAAAAAATACATAAACTAATCAATAATATATTCTCCTGCATTGTTGATGATTGACTTCCAACGTTGTGGCAGTTTTTCGATTACCCAACTTTTGAACTTTGTCTATGGAATGCAAATGTCATACGATAGTTGATTGGCCATAATTCTTCGTATTGCCCAATTCCCGAGACGATTGACGTGGATCATCACGAATTGAAGCATTTAATCGGTCTTTATCAAAGCTGGATGGATGACGAATACTTTTTTTTGCCATCTTTCATTGTCCATACGGAGCAGATGTCCAAACCATTTAAGGCCTCTTGTTTCTATTCTGCTTGTACCATTACGTTTCTGATTCTCTCATTTCTTACTTTTTGTGTTCTCGATACTAACACTTCGGCAGCACTTCGACGTAAGTAGTCCATTTCTACCACTCTAATGCTGAGTTTCATAACACTTTTAACAAGCTGTTAAATTTAACTAACGAATAGGAAACGTGTGTTAGTATGAACAGGCCAATGGAAATCATCCGTTAATTTTAACGGATTGTTAAAGGTTTTATGAAACCAGGCATAAATATGCGTTTGTCGTATTCTTTCATTGTGTCAACTGCTAACGTAGGGTTTCCGCGTTTTGAGCGTAAAAATTGTGCTAAATTTTATACTTTAATCACAAAGTGCAACGTACCCATAGTAATTTTGTTCCTTACCGTCCGGACTAAACAAGCTCTTTAGCATTTCAACAAGTTTTGTTGAGTCATATTTCATCAGTTCAGGGTAAGTTCCTCCTAGTCTTGGGGATCTTTTTGCTTTAGTGTTCTTAATGGCTTCTTTCACCTGTAGTATATCGAACTCTATTTTTGATAGTCAGTGGCGGCTCGTGACTTGTTTCAACGGGAGGGCACAAAATATAGTAATTAAAAAGGAAAATATAAGTTTACTTTCAAATTATTTTAACTCTAAAGAATTGACAACCCTTGGAATAAACGCAAATTTTGACGAAATGCAGTGTTCCAATAAATTGCTTCGCCTATTCTTCCCCTATCCAAAATGAGAAACAACAACTATCAAAAAATAATACTTTTCCTTTACATTTTGTGTCCCTTCATTGAAAAATGTCGCGAGACGATATTGCAAATGTAGTAATTAAAAATTGGCGGTTGTACAAACCGGAGGGTCCTTGTAATCAGAATGGTCATCTTAATATGCTGAGGTAATTCCATGAATTACTCCCCCCCCCCGAGGATTATTTAATTTGACAATGTCTTCAAAATTATTTCTACTTAACACATGGACATATTTTATATTTATATTTTTTGTTTTATTTCAATTTTTTGCACTCCCATTGAAAAAAGTCACGAGCCACCACTGCATTTAGAACGTGATTGCTTTGATTGTGCCGCTTACAGGTTTAACTGGAGGGGGGATTAACGGGTCAATTTAGCTATAGGCACCTTTTTAGGTAGTACCTTAAACTTTAGGTACTTCTTCGAAACAACCTGTGTATGTGCGGTAAAATAAGCTTGCAGAAGAGGGCCAGCTTGATAACGAATACAGTTGTTTCTCGCGATGAGGGGGAGGGTCTGATTAAAACAATTTAATTTCGCGAATTTACCTTAGTGTGGGGTTGTTTAATTAACCCAGATATGCCCACGGCGTCCACATATGAGTTTTTAAATTTTTTTAATAAAAACTAGCATTGTGTGACTAAGAGAAGAAAGAAAGAAGTAAGCATAAAAAGTAAAAAAAAATTATTATTTTGCCAAATTTAACAAAAAATTAAACATTTTTTAATAAAAAAAGAGGAAATGATTTTTCTTTCATCTTTAATCATGTTTAGAGGTTCATGTTCTGAAAATTCTCAGAAACAATTCCAATGATTAAGTATTATTTGTAGCGATATTTGTGTCTGATGAGGTCACCCGAGTTTGAAACGCCACAGAATGAAATTCAAAACTGTTATATTTATTACTAGCTGGCACGAGCGGCCTTCGGCCGCCCTTAGCCATCTAGACCCATAATAGATCCGTGAAGGCCATAGTTGTTCGGCCTTCGGTCTCACAGGGGAGGTCCATAATAGATCCGTGAAGGCCATAGTTGTGCGGCCTTTACTGCTAGTCCGTGATTGCCAGTGGTTATTATAGTATTATGCCAACCAACCACTTTCCGTACATGCAGGGTGTATAACTGATCGATTTTAAAAAATATATTTAGATTTTTGACCACCAATCAGTACACTTATAATATAAGTGTACTTAATCTATCATATTATGATAGATTAAGTGCACCATCTAGCGAAAGCGGTGTGAGCAAGAATGGCCAGTTAAAGTAAGGGTATTATATTGTGTGTGAAAAAAAAATAGAAAAACGCGAATAACTTTGTTCCCCGCGCGAATTTTTTCTCCATTTATGCACGAATGGTTGCGCCTGGACCTACAGAATAACTGTGCAAAATTTGGTTGAGATCGGTCAAAGGGTCTAGGAACGTATTGCGAACAAACAAACACGCAGACAAGCTCTTTTATATATTTAGATTTGACATTGAATGATAGTAAAATAACCAGAACGACAATGACCAAAATAAAAAAATTTTATGATTATAGAGAAAAGAATAACATTACTTTCCTCACAACTAGATTATCTTGTTCTGCCATTTTCAAAAATAGTCAATTTCTAACACCCATAAAATATCGAATTCACAATATCAGTATCTCACAACTTTGCACAATTAAAGAGGACACTATAGTGAAGCAACAATTATTGCATTTTGAGAAGCATTGAAGTAGGGGTGCAAGTTACTCTTGACTTATTTGAACCGTCCTATATATAGGACATTGGGCATATCTGGGTTAACTTGGTTATCAGTGGAGATTCGTGGATTGCAATAATGGGGGGGGGGGTTGACTAAATTTACAATTGTCACTTTTTGTACAGTGTTTTAAATCTTCCCCACGCGCTCCCCATACCAGCCACCACTGTATAAGGTTACATTATCTTTTTCTAGCTTAAATTGTAGTCTTTTTTCATGCAATAAATCCTTGAAATATGGTTCCCATTTTCTATTTGCTATGCTGTTCAAATTATTATTCTAATTCTGCTATTTGTACTCTATTGATTTCATTGTTTTCCATGCCTCCTCGTACCTCCACTATGGCTCAATATGTTCACACTTTTTAATCCATTTATTATTTTTCTTGAATACATTTTACTTTACTGTTCTATTTGCTCTCTCACACCTACTACAATTTTTATTTGTTACAAATTACAACATAAATATGTACGATATAACCTTTGAGGTAAAATAAAAGAACTGCAATTTTACATGGAATCTTCAAATTCATGCTCCTTTAGTTAAAACCAGCAGGCACTATTTGGGCTCGGGCCCAAATACCTAAACCAATACTGGTTGGTATAAACTAAATTTAACATCTTTCAGGTCGCGTTACAAGAAAGAACTAAATTTTCACATGTTTAAGTTCGCAAGTTTACTTGAAATGTGTGAAAATTTGCCGAATATTTTCGTATGTCGCCGAGTGCGAACAGGAGAAGTTATGCTTCATTACTACTTTCGAAGCAGGCGACAATCTTCAAGTCCAGAAAGAACACGATCTAAAAGTTCTTCGAGGAGCACTGCACCAAGTCCAAATGCTTTTGGACCAAGTCCAGAACAAACACGATCTAGAAGTTCTTCGAGGAGCACTGCACCAGGTATAAGTGCACTTAGACCAACTGAGATGCGTGATGAATCACCTCCACAGGTAAGACGTTTTTATTTAAAATTAATTTATGTTTTAAACCTTAACAAGTAGTTTTTAATTATGTACGGTTTGGTTAAGGAGTGAAATGGTTGATCTGCAGACCTGGGTTTGAATTTCAGTCACTCCTATAGGGTCATTCAATATCAAATCAACCAATGTATTTGCATGTCCCTCTTTGACATGAGGCTCTAAAATAAATTAAATTTGGTTTGTAGAGCTTCGATAAATTATTTCTACTGACCGAACCGTACCATGTAAGGGCACGCTTTTTTTGTAAAATGAAGATATTGCATAGGCCTTTTCAGTGAACATTTTGTGTAAATAATTAAGGTGACGAAGTGGGGGGCCCCGATCAACTTTTGACCTTGAGTGTCCCTCCCCCAACAAAAGGGTAATTTAAAATTCTCACAAAATTATATTATATTGATTATACTTTTGGCTACTTGCATACCAAATTTTAGAGTGGACACGCTTTTCGTTTAGGAGTGACATCGAAACGAATGATCCTGGTCATAAATCGAAACACTTCACCAAAAGTGCAAAAAAATGGTTGCCCAATCTAAAATTTAGTATACAAGTAGCCAAAAGTAAATAAAGATAATAGATTTTCTTGAGAATTTTAAATTGTCCCTTTTTTCGGAAGTGGCACACAAAATCAAAATTTGATTATGGCCCCCATTTTGTAACCTGTGTCAGGAAAGTTGTTGGTCCCAAAATTTTTGTCTGGCAATTGTATATAATTACGAAGGATGTTCTAATTTGCAAATACATATACCCAAATATATTTTGTAACTATGATATAATATTATATTACTGATAACTATTTTCTAGTCGATATTTTTGTCGTAAAATATTTAGATTATTATTATATTACAGTAGGATCTCATTAATCCCTTCACGATGTATGCGCGTCAGTGAAGTCAAGCCGCGATATCTCCGCTACCATAGCTGTTGCTAAAAACCGAATGAAGCACTAACGATTGCCATATGTTTAGAAGATGTGCTTCCAAAGAGGCCGTTCATGTATTACGTAAGACGTTTAGGGGGTGGGGGGGTAGCTGACATCTTATTTTACATTTATTAACATTAACATTTACATTTTCTTACTAGTGGGGGGGGAGTCTAAAAGTAGGAAAAAACGTCTTACGTAATACATGAACGGCCCCAAAGTGCCTGCCCACTTCACAGAGCCGGTGCCAGTAGAAATTGTTTATCGAAGCCCTACAAGCCAAATTTGAATTATTTTGGAGGGCTGTACAATGTGAACGGGCCACTTTAGGGCCAAACAAAAAATATGGGCCCGTTTATTTGGCATAATTTAGAAGTGGTGTACCAAATTTGAGCAAAATTTCGGAACATGAAAATAATTGCAAAAAATTGGTTGATTTCATATTATGGAATGACCCTATATTATTTGTGCCTTGGTTCGGATACTGTATATAGTAGGATAGTGTAACTTTGATTTTACGAATTTCTTATAGAAACATTAACTTGAGTAGCATATTATATTATGTATTTTTATCTCGATTCAACCATATAAATTTCGATATAACGAATTTTTTCATGTTGTTTTTTACGATTTTGATACAGCAAGAAGTTATGCTACATGACTAAGCTCAAAAAAGACGGAAAGTTGGAGTTTTCCTCGCTTGTTTTTTTTGATTCTTTCTTAGCTATCTTCTATTCTCTTCTGCTTTTGTTGGCAATTGGCCATCTGATGCTGAGCATTTTTTCCCCATCCATTTTGACTGGTCCGTCTTCTTCTCCTGAGGTTGAATCCTCGTCCATGAATTCAATTCCCTTTTATCATGTTTTTTGAGATACTTCCATATCACGAAATCATCGTTCTCCGAATCTGTGGATTGTCTCAAACGTTTGGAGTCTCGAGTAAGGCTTGAGCTTACTACAGTTTTGAGGCTACAAAATAAAATCCTCGGATTGGAAACTAGGCATATTGACAGTGAACGATTATATAAAGAAACTTCATTATTAAATTCCAATCAAATTTCAACAAACGCAAAGGTGCGATGAAATACAATAGGGTTATTGCATGAATTTCTAAGTATTTTTTTTTAAAAAGTTTAAGTATTGTTCAACAGTACTGTATAGATCAAAAGTCTAAGAAGACTTTGGTTTTCCGTAAAAAAATTATTAAAAAAGTATTAATTTGAAACAGGAACTTCGCGCGAGTGACGGCACACTCTACTTTTGAAAACATCTGGCAACAGAGTAGCAGTTAGCTGTCAAGTTATTTTGTGATAGCCTTATAAAAAATTTAAACTTTAATAAAAATGAGTTCAAACAAACAGATTAAAAAGTGCTTATAAAAATGTGCACAATAGGAAGATTATCCGAACTAGCTTTTACAAAATTTGAATCCAAAGAAGCCATTTTTAATAAAATAATTACTTAGAACAATAACCAATAACCTTAAACTAAAAAGCTGTCAAACGCTTTAAAATTTTTTCAACTGCAACGTTGTCAAATACATCAGAAAATTATTCGGCAAAACGCGTGTGACGTCAGAGGGGCCGTCGGCAAACCGAACGTATTTTGAATTTTAAATTCGATTTTCACGTTCAAAGACACTTTAAAACATTTTTGTTTCTTGTTATAAGTATATCTTTCTATGTTTTACAAGGAATAATATGCGTCATCGCTAAATTCGATATCATGCAACAACCCTATTTGAGAGAAAGAGGAATTCACCAAAGATTGAAATGTAGACTTCCGCTAGATATCTACGCACACAATAACACTCCATAATAATATAATTATTGAAAATGTAAATATTGTTTGTTCTCATGCAGGGCGTTATGTTTTGGCATTTGTACATATGAGCTACAACAATACCACGTAATAACGAAATTTATATTGTTGAACTGATAGGATATCATCTTCAAGATGTACACAGAAATTTTGAAACTAATATTTTCTTTAATTACAGGCACCAAGTGTGTATGATGAATACCCCTCGGATGCACTAGAGTTTAATGACCGCATTCCGAAACAGTTTCTTTCTTCTCATGTTGAAATTCACAATTCCGTTTCGGTCTGGGTGACAGAAATCTACGATCCTTCGAAGTTTTGGGTCACTCTAGATAAACATTCAGAAAAGTTCGAATTATTACACCATCATATGCAGTAAGTGATGCTTCATAATTTAATTTATAAAATAAACATTTTTATTTGTAAGATTATGGTTTTCTAATACACAAGGAATTGAAATTAAGGAGGAAAATCTGCGATGTGGAATGTTTTGTACAGCTCCGTACAAAGATGAACTTTATAGGGCAGTGATAGTCAAACTGATGCCTGACCATCATTCAGCCAAAGTAAGTAACATATTATTAAATTTTTTTGTTATTGTAATTTTAACTTTGTAGGTTTTTTTCGTTGACTTTGGAACTGTTTCTATTGTTGATACAAGCAACCTGTTCTTTTTGCCAAAAGTATTTAATTATTTGCCACAGCAGGCGATAAGGGCAAGATTGGGAGGAGTTCGCCCTAAAATAGCTCACACTCCATGGTCCGACGAATCTCGTGGCCACTTTATGAGTTTTGCTTCTGAAAAACGTTTAATAGCCAAAATTATGAAAATCGACTACGAGGTAACATTAATAAGCATTTTGATTCTAAATTACATCTGTATTTAATTTTTTTAATTAAATCATTTAATTTTTAGTCACAAATTATTGAAGTTGATTTAACGGATGCTCTTTACAATGATTCCATCAACAATAGCCTTGTGCGCGAAAGGCATGCATGTTCTAGTTATGAGGTAAAAAATATTTTTCGTAGCTTTATGAATAGATTTACAAGAACTAAAAAACTTTGTTTTTTTAGGCGCAAGAAAATGGAAAATACTCGAATAGAGTTCCATCGGTCAGCGATATTCATCTTTGGCCGACATTTGATCAAATCGAGCAGGCGATAGTACCGACATACCTGGAGAGCGACTATCTTTTAAAAAATGGCTTCACCTACGATTATTTGTATCCACATTTATATATTATGGATAATTATGAAACGTTTTCTTTCCCATAATAAAATTAAACTTCAATATAAAATAGTTAATTAAACGTGAATTATTTTGTATAGTACCGAAAGCTTATGCTAAATAAATAATAAGTCACGTTTAATTAACTGTTTTATTTTAAAATTTTATTTTATTATAGGTTTCAATAGGTAGACGGCGCTTAATTATGATCACATCGGGACTCGGGGTTTTTGATCACAATAACCGATTCGAATAAACGAAAAAAAATTTTATTGTGGAAACATTATTTAAATACAGGTAACCCCCCCTTTCAAAACACATTGTAAAATTTGCAAAAGCACTTTAGTAATAACAAGGCATGCATGAAATAAATTTTTCATTTATTTTCCAATTATCCGTTATCAAAAAAATTTCTGGTTCGTGAAACTTTCGTCATTGTAATTGACGTAATGCTCTCACCAGTCTTTTTAATTTTGTCTTTTTGTTGCACAATAATTGTTAGCACTGTAGACTCGTCCAATTTGAAATCTCTCGCCTGACCGGATATCCGGTTTTTCAATCTTAATTTTTCTCAATTTCCCAAAACAAAAATGAAAAAAAATCGCGTTATAACGAATCCGCAGTCGCCGGGGACGCGTTGAACGGGAGTTACTGTACAAAAATTTAAAAATAAAAGTAACATTTCTTTAAAGAGATTTAAAAAAATCATTTAGTATTGTATATGCAGTCATATACGGTTGGTCCGTTTTTCGCAAAAGCGATCTCGATACACGATTGATCCGTGATCATAATAAGCGGCGCCTAATTACAATATTTGTAATACACCACCACTATTTTTCCCCTTTAATTAAATATTAAATTAAATATTTAATTTAACCCCTTTCTAAGTGAGTAACTGATTTTTATTAATACATTTCATCTTAGTTTTTTTAATGAAGTTTTTAAATTTCCAAACGTTTTTGTCCGAAAATGCGTCTATGCAATATAAATTTGACCCTTAGGTACATACTTATACTTAAGTAACGACTATAAATTTGAGCGTTAACAACTGTAAGAAAAAACTCGGGACTGAAAATTTATTTATCTGGTTTTTTCATCATTTTTAAAATTTATTAATGCATATTATATCAAAAAATATCCACAATATTTGTAATTTTTAATTTTTTTCATCATTTTTTAAAATGTTTAAATGCATATATCAAAAAATATCCTCAATATTTGTAATTTTTAATTTTTTCCACCATTTTTTAAAATTTTTAAATATCCTCAAAAATAGTGGTGGTGTATTATAAAAAGATGAATGTAAATAGTTATTGTATATACCTATTTGTAAATTTTAATTTTGTTGTTCAATTTTTAAATATATCGAGTTAATTCTTCGTATTGCTGTGATTCAATTTACCGAGCCAATACAAAATATTAAATTTCTAGCTTAATTTGAAATAATGAATAAATTTGACCTACTTAAACTGCTACAGATTGGAAAGATAAACAATTCACACTATTTTTCAACATTATAACCATATAAAAATCGCTAAAGATTGGAATACTAGATATAAAGCTGTTAAATAAATTCATTAAGGAAATGACCACATCAAAATTTCATAAAAAAAGACATTTTAGATCAGAAATAATTAATTTTACTGAATACTGTTATCAGTATAACATAACCAATAATTTTGTACCATAAATATTGAAATTACTTCATGAATAACTTATTATGTGTAAAACTGATTACATGCAAATGTGTTAAATAATTCGCTCTATGTAAAGGTTATAATTTGATTCTGTGAATCAACAAAAAGGTCAATACTGCTCAAAATCGTTTGAAATGCGATAACAAATTTTCGTGATAAGAAGTGTTCAAAAATCTATCCAAAAAGTGCGTACAAAACGGCTACTGTATAACAAAACGTCTGGAAATTGATGGACAATTCATCCACCAAAATATGGAAGACACCCTGAAAAATTAAAGAGATTTGGTCAACATAAAATTTTCTGAAGTAAAAATTTGACTTGCCTATAAACGAAAATTGACCAATTTTGGAAAAGTGCGCAACGAAACAGTCAGTTGTATTCTAAAGCTCGAAATGGACAGACGTGCCATATAAAAGTTGATCCAGAACGCTCGAAATGGACGGATGTGTGGCTCCGTAAAGTGGTATTTTAACGCTTGAAACGACAGGACGTGTGTGAAGTAAAGTGCAAACTCAAAGTTAGAATCATTCAGATGTCTGACCTCGCCAAGTATTTGTAATTAAAGTTTGATCCAAGTAATCAAAATGGTTACCGATTTGGTTGGGACATCTGCAGACAACAAAAAGTGTTAAGATCAATTCAATTTAAATATCCTGTAAGAAAATATATCAGAATAACTTACCATAATTCCAAGTAATCAACACTAACGGTTATCAACTCAATCTCGATTATCAACGCCGTATAAATCACCAATTCTGGGGAGCAACCACTTCAATATCGTAATCAACACAACAGCTGATCAGGGTAGTTCAACAAGTGTCCGGTAGTTTTAGATAGTGTTATCTGCGCATGCTTTTGACAAGCAGGATATATTTGAAAATAAGGTATTTAAGCAAATTTTATGATTTTTATTAAACTTTGGCCTTCAGCACATTAATATAGGACGTGAAGAACTTATCTCACTATCCTCACTAAATATTTCATTATCAAACATTTTCTATTATTTACTTTTTCGACGAACAAATTTTATTATAAAAACATTTAAACCCGTTACTGGACAACGGAGGTCTTGAAATTGATTCAGGCCAAACAAGAAGAAGAAGAAGTTTTTTGGATCGACGCATCTCGACATTATTTTAGATATTTGATAATTGTATTTATGCCAACAGATAAAACTTTATCTGAAATTATTTGTTAATTTTGAACTTAGCGCATGCGATTTAATTATTTGACCAATATAAAATTATTTCTTATTTAAATGCAATCTTTTATTAATTCAAGTACAATAACAGTGAAGTATTCCAATTTTTAAGATCACTCAGAATCAAGGTGAATCACGATTATTTCTCCATTCAAGCAATTTGTTAGCGATTTTCTACTTCTCAAAAGATTTTAATTCGATTTCCAATAAGCATCCCTTAATCAACCAGAATCTACCATACTCTGAGGGAATCTCAAGGCTGAGCTAAACTAGAGGGACAAGGGTGGTGAGCTTTTTGGTAAAATTGCACCCTCGAACATTTCAATATTTTAAATTTATAAATTTTCTTTCATTTTTGAAAGTGGCGCTCAAGGCAAACCGAGGCGTGCGATTTTATACAAGAAACTTCACAGCAATATGTTCTGTTATAATGCCATACTTTAAAATAGTGTATAACTATTATGCACCCACAGTATATATTTTTCCAAATTTTCACTGGTTTAAATAAAATTAAAACTTATTGATGTTTTATAAATATACAACTAAAAGTGGCCTGCAAAAACAGATTACTTCCCGATCACCTGGAAAAGCTGCAATTTGGAACAAAGGTATGTTCGATTTTCGGATGCTTAGAAAAATCTCAAAAAGAAGTTATTAGCAAATTACAGCGGGTAATACATTACATAGAACCATACATATTATACATCAACAGGTTTTTGAAAATTTTACCTGTAACTTGATTTTTCAATAACGAGAAAAACAAATCACAAAGACGAACTCGGAAGTAAACGTTTACAAAAATTAACGATTTTAAATTATTATTGTTTTAACTTTTCTGATAAATTTCTTTAGATTTTAATTGAGAAAAAAGTAGAAAAATGAGATCGAGAAAAATCAAAAAAGTCGACCGCAAACGTACGAAATCAAGTAAGGGTGCACTCAAAAAACCAAGCAATCGACTAATATAGAATAGAAAATAAACAAGCGTGCGCACATAATTGAGAAAGTCGAAAATCAAGAGGTAAACTTTTTGGATAAATCTATTGTTGACACCTGTTAGATCTAAAAATAAAATTGCATTGACTGTTGCGCCTTCAGGCATCGCTACCACTTTTAAAA
Organism: Podabrus alpinus; assembly: GCA_932274525.1. Taxonomy (NCBI): domain Eukaryota; kingdom Metazoa; phylum Arthropoda; class Insecta; order Coleoptera; family Cantharidae; genus Podabrus; species Podabrus alpinus. The sequence goes on along the minus strand of OW026455.1, from coordinate 86,722,147 downwards.
TACCATTAAATCTTGACTACGTCGACAATCCGGTAAGCAACGTTAAGAAAGGAACTGCTCTTGCAAGGTTTCTCCAAGAGTACAGTGTCATAATCTGGGATGAATTACATCTCGTGAAATTGAAGTTCTTAACGACCGGTATACCGCCTGAGTCAGCAATACTTCCGAATCTTGGTGGTCAACTGAAAGAATAAATTTCCATCTGTTTTATAATGACTTATTGCCTTGAATTATGTAGTATCAGTTATGGGGGTAGAGTTCAAAAGGTTGTCAATAGATGGCACTATTAAATTGAAAGGCGGAAGAAATGGCTTTAGCACCAATCACATACCTCTTCAAAATCTATGGCACTAAGGGGTCGTCCGTAAAGGACGTCCGCAAATTTTTCCGACTTCTCAACTCCATCTCTCCCCATTTGTCACAGTTGGTCACGGGTATATGTAAACTGCCCTCATCCGCCAGGTAGATTTCCAAAAAGCATGTAAACTCCCATCCGAGCCAAAAGGTCAACACATTAGCTCACCTGTAAATTGCCCTGAAAGGTTAAAATGGATGAGGGCAGTTTACATGCAGGATCAAACCAAGAAATTGTAATTACCGTTGACAACTCAGGACCGTACGCAGGATTTCTTTGCAGACGGTGTTTTTGTTGAGCCATCCACATTCCTGACATTTCTAGTGCTTCTAACTTTTAACGTTCAACTTGCGAAAAAAAAATCGTTTCTTAACACTAACCTAAGCTCAACCCGGCTGATACAACTGTGAGCGCCCGATTTACCTTTTCTCCCCCAGTAGTTTTTAGCGAATAACTCCGCGACCTAAAATGACTTAAACGAAAATAATGGAAGCTCATCCAGGCTCAAACGGTGCTCTAACGTTTGACACAAAATTTTATACCGGGGGATCATGTTTACCCCCCCCCCCCCGCCAAGTAATTTTTTGCGAATAACTCGGGGACCTTCGAGACTCAAACGAAAATAATGGAACCTTATTCAGGCCCTAAACGATGCTCTAACGTTTAACTCCAAATTCACCCGAAAAATCGATACTAGGAGGGGGGATCATGTCTACGGCCCCCAAAAGTTTTTTAAGAATAACTCCGCGACCTTTGAAGGTCAAACGAAAATAATAGAAACTCATTCAGGCTCAAAAACGATGTTCTTACGTTTGACACCATTTTTATATAAAATTCGAACGGGGGGGGGGGACCCACTGGACAAGCAGGATCAAACCAAGAAATTGTAATTACCATTGACAACTCAGGACTGAACGCAGAATTTCTTTGCAGACGGTGTTTTTATTGAGCCATCTAGATTCATGACATTTCTGGTGCTTCTAACTTTCAACTTGCGAAAAAAATATCATTTTCTAATACTAACCTAAGCTTGACTCGGCCGATACACCTCAGAGCGGACGATTTACGTTTTTATGCAGTAGGTAGTTTAATTTAAATTATAATGTCCCTGTAATGTATCACACGTAAAGTTAACTATGAAGTTCTGAGGTGAAATTAGCGGTTTTCACTCGGTCACTACCCCCTACAACCTCCCGGTTAAACCGGCCCTGTCTATTTAATAAGCCGTTCTTAAATTCTAATTGTTATAATCTCCTACTTACGAATAAGTAGGGATTATACAGTCCGAGGGCAGTTTACATGCTGACTTAATAACCAAAATTGAAGAAAATAAAAAAAGGTTGTTTTGGAGGGCAGTTTACCGTGACCGTCCACTGGACCGACTTTCAACCGACCGACTTTCAACCGATCGACTTTTAACGGCCGACTATTTTTTCGACCGACTTTCAACGGACCGACTTTCAACCGACCGACTTTTAACGGACCGACTATCGATACTACCCGAAGCATTCACTACAAGAATGATTTCCAATTCGACTATTTGTCACATCATATAGTTTCATTTTAATAAGAAAGATAAACGATTAAGGCCAGGTTTCCCGAAAGATTCCTAGACATCTCACAGTTGTCATGGCTGTAAAATGAAACTACATGATGTGACAAATAGTCGAATTGGAAATCATTCTTGTAGTGAATGCTTCGGGTAGTAGCGACAGTCGGTCGAAAAAATAGGCGGTCCGTTAAAAGTCGGTCGGTTGAAAGTCGGTCGGTTCAAGCTGAGTCGGTCGGTTGAAAGTCGGTCCAGTGGACGGGAACCCAGTTTACATTACCCCTTGGTCACAATCGTCGGACACCCCAGGAAGTCCTACGATCACAAATCAAAGACCCCCCCCCCCCATATCTGTCTAAAATCGAACTAGACCTTTTAAATTAAAAAACCTATTCATTAATTTTAAATTTTTTGAAAATTTTATGGCTATAATAAATTATAAATATTAATTATATAAAATTATAAATTAAATAAATATTTGAAATTATTTTATAAGCTTTTAAAAATATTCATATCTACACAAATTTCTTGTGAATCCTAAAAATGGGATTTTTATGCGGACGTCACATTAATTTGTACAATCCTCCCCGGGTCACATTTTGTAACCTCCCTCCAGGCGTGGACGTCCTTTACGGACGACCTCTAATAAAAAAACCTGTGCTCTACAAATCTTCGATGATTTTCCCTGCCTGGTGCTGTTACATCCGATTATTCACATCTAGTAAATTCAAACCAATGGGAACGCTCCATTTTGGATCTGTGTATAGTCGGTAACTTCGATGATGTATTATATAGGACTTTGGCGCATTTGTTATGAATCACACACTGTTATAAACGTAGAGATTCTACGATTTTCTGGGTCCTTCATGCGTTATCGCCACCAGTTATCAGGAGGAAGGTAAACAATAAGCTAGAGGGGGGGGGGGCCGGACCGCTCCGGGTGCTACCCGTCTGGGAGTGACACCCGACCCCAAATTAACTGACTCCCATCCTGCCTCATACTTGCTTCCTTAGGTGCAACCCCTAAAAAAAAAGGTCATCAGGCGAGGTGGGGCTGACACCTCACCCACCTGCCTGGGGGTGACACCCGACCCCCCATGCCTCATAGGTGTTTCCTTGAGTGCAACCCTTAAAAATATATTCTTTTATTTTCTAACATTTGTAAATGCTTAACATAATAAAATTGTGTCCCAGGGAATTTGAGGCCGCGTTATTTCGAACTAATTGCACCCTGGGTCATTGTTCTTCCATTTATAAGCATTACTTCGTAATTAGATCATATTACCACAGTTATCTGTGATATTACTAAAATCTGTGCTTGCTGGATCGCAATAATTTTGTTAACATTTACATTAATTTGACATTTTTCAAACCTTAATCTGCCCCCTATGCCCTATTGTCAGTTCGTAGATACGACTTTGAGTTTGTGACTTTGAGTTTTAGAGCAGGAACTGACCCAGACGAAGTTCATGGAGGATAATTTATTATATACTTAATAATGGAAAAAGGTAAAATTTTTGAAATCAATTTTAGTGCGAATAAATCGCTGTTGTTTCGATATTTAAAAATTCATGTAGGGTAGTTCCCATTCCCTTGTTTAGAAGCTAATGCAAAATTTAATAGGCCATTTATTATTTTAAATTAATTTAACCCCCACGGAAATATTTTGAGAAGCGCTCATGGTAATATTATAAGTAATGCTGACGCATGCTGACGTCCGCCATTTTTGCTACAGTGATTCATGAGTATAGATCAGTATAGATTGTTGAAAATTTGTAAAAAAAGTTAACCATCAATAGACATCTTTCAAGATGTCATCATTGGTAAATACTATTTACTTATTTTTTAATTTAATTTGCTTTTGCGTTTTACATTTTCGCTTGCCTTGCACATTTCAGAATGAATTCTTTGACAAAGGATTTTTTCGTTATTCACTGTGCATACAATTAAAAACAACAAAATCCAAAAATAATTATTTTTACACTAAAATAATAATTTATTTATTTACGGATAAACCAATTGAAATAATACAACACAAAAGCACACACAACAAATCTAAATTACACACTAACCCAATTCCCACATAACAGTCCTCTTGAACCCGATGTAAGACGGGTGAAATAGGTCAAACTGATGGTCACTCTCGTTTGCAACGTTGACCATCCGACACATTCTCGATATTGGGCTATTTAATCCATAGTTCGAACCATGAAACTTCACCCATAGTAACTTCGGGTTCCTAATGGGATGGACTGGAACATAAAACTGAATCAGTGACAACAAAAATTCGCAATCAATCCCGCCATTCACCAAGCGATGGACAAAACACAGATCGGCAACCATTCTTCTATGCTCCAACGATCTGCAGTTGGCTTGAAGAAGACTGGAAGCATAAGAAAAGTCCTCATACTAATGTCCAAGCTTAAAACTAAAGAATCGTAAAAACTTGCGTTCCACCGATTCCAGTCTAGCAACATGGACCCGGTAGAAAGGCGACCACACAGGCGAAGCGTACTCAAGTTTAGATCTAACAAGCGAAAAATATAAAAACTTTACAGTGTTAGCCGAAAAAAGACCACCTTGTCGACGGATAAAGCCAATAGCACGAAGTGCACCGTTGGATATTTTTTCGATGTGATGCTTGAAGGTTAGACATTTATCAAGTCGCACACCCAAGTCATCAATCACGTCAACTCGCGCCAACTTGACACCACCCATGTAATAGCTGACCGGCACCACCGCGTGTTTAGCGTAAGAAATTACTGAGCACTTCTCGAAATTCAAAGCCAAATCATTAACAACACACCAGTTGTGGAGACCGTCAAGATCACACTGAAGTAATCTACAGTCCTCCTCGGAACCAATCGATTTAAAAATCTTTAAATCATCAGCAAACAACAGAAATGAGCAATGCTCTATGTATTGACCAATATCATTTATAAACAACAGGAAGAGGATAGGACCACAATGAGACCCCTGGGGAACCCCTGAAGAAACCATAATATTCCTCGATTTATTATTATGAATGCGAACCTTCTGTGTCCTATTGTAAATATCGTATTGTGTGAAGAATCGAGGGCGCCGCCCAGGACGCCCCCTCCCTCGAGGGAAAATTACCTTATTACCTTTTGTAATAATCGTGGTGTGTAATAATGTAGTATACGATATTAAAATTACCCCTGGAATTTTTTCATTTTCGCCTTTGATGTAAAAGCTTGGAATTTAACCTTGGAATGTGTGGATGCGCATTTTCATTAAATCTTTTCTGAGAATATCTGATCAGAATTTGCAGAAAAAAAGCTTTTTGAAATGGTTGACTTCTTTCAAAATAACTATAATAACGTGGTTCGGATTTCACGTTAAATTATAGATCCCTAATTAGTCCTAATTGTTATGCAGAAAAAGCCTACGTCTAAATTTCTTGATTTTTATTTTATTACAGAAAATTATTGTACTAGATAGATATGTTTTAAAATGCAGAAAAATCCTAAGTCCAAAATCCTAATAAAATTTTATAATAATTTTGAACCAAGGATTTTTCTGCATTGTAAAACACGTCTCATACTATAATTTTCTGTAATAAAAGAAAAATCAAGAAATTTGGCCTTTGGTTTTTTCTGCGTTCACATGACGAAGTTCAATAAAGCACTCTAGGTGGTGCTGCTGGTTTCTGGTTCTACCATAGACTAATCTCATTTTTCTAAAGATTTTTTAAAATTCTTCTAAAAGTTTACTTAAAATTAATATTATAGTTCAGGAACCTTAAAACATTAAAATCTGAAAAAATATTTCAGTAGTGGGTCATTCCATCTCAAATCGAATCATGAATTTACTTGACCCATGCCTAATTTGACAAAATTTGGTACACACCATCTTAGTAAGAAATAAAAAATACAAATTAAAGGATTTGCCCAAAAAGGCACTCGTTTCCTTGTTTTGGTCTTTCAAAAAGTCAAAAAGTTGGTGTGTAGACTTTCTGTAAGCAAACGACTGTAACTTCATCCACGGTGGTCTAAATTTAAAAATAAAAAATTTCTGTGAAGGTAAACGAACCTTCTGCTCAAATATTTAACCGCATTTTATATTTTCAACCCCTAACTGGATTAATTTTTTAATATTAACCCTATTTCAACTCCTATTTCTAAAGGGGTTAATTTTTGGTTAATTTTTTTACAGTTTTTTTGTACAAATGTGCTGAGCATGCGTACCAAATTTTATCATGGGATGAGCATGGGTTCGGTTATTAAAAATTAATTAAGTATAGGCAGAAACGGACAAAAATCAGTTTTTCGCCGATTTGTTAAGTTTCTTTGAACTTTATGACAAAATAGTTTAATATAAAATTAAAGCTAATTAAATTCTCTACAAAAAAATATTTATACAAATTAATTTTTCGTCAGATTCGTATTCACATAGCAATAACAGCTCAAGTATAGCTGAGTTGCGCGACCACCGTTATATTCGATTTTCAATTAATTGTATAGATTTTCATCATAAATTATTTATTATCTGAATATAAGTTGACCACACCATCCCTAATTTTGATAAAATGGTTATCATAATATGGCAATGCAGTTGAACCAAAAATACATTATTTGATTTTTTTTGTAAATTTAATTCGTTTCCATGTTAATGGGTCGTTTACACGACGCAAATTGATAAGTGATTAAGTTAAATTGAACTTAATCGACAACTTAAATTTGCGTGTGGACACTTCATCAAGTTGTAAGTATCAAGTTGCTCGTGGTTGCTCGGTAAGTGAATAAGTTAAAAGTAGAATAGAATATCATGGGCTTACAAGCAAAAAGCACCAAGTCAAAAATGAAAGTTTTGAGTAATCTGAAGTTAAAAGTTTGCATGCATTTTAAAATATTAATTATCGACTACTTTAGTGCTTTCTGACATTGCTATATTTCACATTCTACATAAGATATGACTTGGTGTGTTCTTGCAGTGCGAAGGTCTAAAATTAAATTTTTGACTTGGTGCTTTTTGCTTGTAAGCCCACGATATATTCTATTTTTCGGTTAAGTAAAGAACCGCGCGCATCTTTTAATAGGCGTGGTCAAGCGCTGTGGTTCCCCATTCTTGTCAATGCTTGTATATCTTCTGCATATAATTCTTTAAATAGACATGTTGTAACAAAATATGTCTATTTCGTTCCAAATGTTAATTCATAACATTTAAATAATAAATTGTTACTCCAAGCGCCATCTCTTTACTCATTTTTACAACGTACTTGATAGTACATAGTACGGACGCTGACCGCGACGAGGTGTAGGAACTTTGGCTTGAGAGTGCGACAAGACAGTTCGATTTTTATTGATCGCGTGTAAATCAATTATTTATAAGTCGATTTTCGTTACAAAATTAGTGATACGCATTAGTAATTCCACCGTCATTACGGATTTCGTGAAAGCAGTGCGTAGCTATTTTGTTTTAGCCAGTTCAAGCATTTTTTTTGGAAAATATTCGAGTGGTTGTATCGAACCACCATATTTTCTTTATCGAAGTATAAATTAGTACCAACCATAATTTTATTTGGTAACATTCGTCTGGTGACTATTTTGACAGCTGCTTTTATTTACATTTGGAAGTCGATTGTTATTGTCAATCGCGGCTTCAGTTTTTGTGATCAAATTGTACTGGACGATCACTTTGTTTTATTTGGATCGTCAACCTGTACCATACTGTCAACGCAGCGGAGTGCCGCCTGTCCATCTTCGTATCCGCCTGTCAAAACCTGCTCATCGAGTATTACGTCGGTGTACTGCAGTCCGAGGATCTTAGATTGGGAGCCATTGAAATTCAACACCAACCACTGCATTCCATACAAGGATTATTGCTGTCATCTCCATTGTGTGAACTCACGATTGATATCAAGGTGAGACAAATTTTATATTCTTGTGTGGATTTATTCTTGTGGTATTGTGGTAATTCATTACAGTCAATTATTTGTATTGACGGGCCTACCATTCTGGTGTCCCGTATTGTGTCACCTTTGACGTACCGTTGTCACCATCAGTTAACGTGCTTCTTGTTCTTGGCACGCCACTACCACGAGCGTTTGTAATTGTCGTAATCGTTTCAATTTTCATTAAAACTTTATTGTTAATTATTGTTTTATTTTTCGACGAAGCGTACCCTCGTTATTTTTCAGCACAACGCAGAGTGGAAATTTCATTGGACTTACGACCCTCGCTTCCAGGCTATAGCGAGTTAGCTTATACCAACATCAGGGTTACCACGAATATAAGTAGGAGTTTTACTTCTGCGTGGTCTTGTTTGCCTTTCCAAACCGTTCTCTCATTAGGAACGGAAAGGAGGGTAAACATAGCACTGGCGTCCATACGTGGAGCTCAATTTGTTGATTTTCCAACTCTGTGTTTGTCCCGAGGTGCGTTTTCGTGCATACGATTCGACAACGGAACGTTTGTGGTCGTGTTAATTTTTTATTATTACAGCAGTTTTTGGCAACTGGAGAGCGTTGTGGACTGGGCGCTTTGCGTGTTTGTATGGTTTGGTACATGGTAAATAATAATAGATTGAGTTGTCAACCTAGTACTCGTACCGGCGAAAAACCTTTTTACTTTGCTAATTGTAGTGCACAAATTTTATTGGTTCAAGAACGAAATATCCTTTTGTTGTGCTCTCGCATTATTCTTTTTTTGCAATATATATATTATTTTTTAATTATTGCTTGCGAGTGGCGCTACGCCCATTTCAAAATTCACACCGGCGAGAAACCATTTACGTATATATATCAGAATAATAATATCATTTGTTGCGTTCCCTCCAATTGCAATTTGACTGTATTTGTTTTGTCACGCAATTGGGAGTCGTGTTTACGCACTATTTATTTTTATTATTCAATTCTTTGTACGATTTAGTTTCGTGTTTTATCGAACGCTTACATTTTTTTACTTCGTCTTTGTCAAGTTAACTTAATTATCATGTCTGAAAAAGCTTACGTGGCAGCCTTATCTAGAGAGGAGATCGCCGTTGAGTTGCAACGACGCAAAGGCAACGATTTATCCGGAATACCTGAACATTTAGCTTCTCGTCGTAAATTGCTATGTCAGTTGATGCGCGATGAGAAATATAATTCATCATTAGCAATGATTAAATATAAACCAGTTGACATACCTGCCGAACTAGAAATATGCGAAAAGTCCCTTTCAGTAATCAGTAAAGAGATTAATGATTTGTCAACTAATGTTGATGATAAGCTTTTGGATGCGTTAGATCATCGGCTGGCGCATTATAGTAATCGTTTAGATTCAATGGAAGGAGTTGGTTTTGATGACCCCAAAAGAAACACTTTAATTCTTACATGTAAAACTTTACGTGAGAATCTCGAATCTTTAATCAAAGATTCAGATGCGCTGGAAAGCGAGGAGGTATTACCAATCACGAACTCTCCGGTTCAAGCAAGTAATTTTCAACCTGCACGTAGGTCCACTCTTACCGATTCAATTCCGATTAATCCAGACATTAGCACCGCCTTAACTAACATTTTATTAAATCAATCGCAAAATCGGGTATCTGTTCACAAATGGGGTCTTAGCTATGATGGCAAGGGTAATTTTAAAGCCGTTTTTGATTTTATTGAGCGCGCACAAGAACTTGCACGTTCACGAGGGGTTAAAGAAGACGAATTATTTAGAAAAGCTGGGGAATTCTTTTCAGACGAGGCATTAGTCTGGTACCGTTCCTTGAGTCCCACTATTTCAAATTGGTCACAATTAATGGATGCTTTGAAAGTCCGATTTTTATCTCTCGATTATAGTAGAGAATATGCCGATCAAATCCGGGCTCGGAAACAATTACCAGGTGAATCTGTTCTGGGATTCATAGAATCCATGATTGCTCAATTTTCTAGATTAAATCCAATTCCTTCAGATGAGGAACAGCTATGGGTTATAAGACGTAACATGTCTCCACAAATTTCGTTAACCTTAGGGTTAAATGAATACAAAACTAGAGAAGCACTTATTAAAGCAGCTCAAGCAGCTGAAAGAGTGATAAAGTGGACTACTCCATCAGAGGCCACTTGTTCAATGTCTTCATCTCCCATTACTACTACTCATTTTCCGTTAGACCCTCAGCCAGACAACTCTCTAGATAACTGTTGGAACTGTAATAATCCCGCGCATGGTTTTGAGGATTGCCCAAAACCTTTATCTAAATTTTGTTTTGTATGCGGCCAAAAAGGGGTAACTGCCATAACCTGTCCTAGAAAACATCAAGGACGTTCAAAAAACTTGCGAAGGCGGAGAGGCGTTTCGGCTCGCCCGGCAAATCCGCGTTAAAAGCCGACAAAAGAAGAAGAGCGAGATGGCATCACGGCGTGCGTCTCAAGAAGGCTCTTAAAGCCGATTCCTTGTGTTGGAAGGGGTGGTTAGGACGCGTACGCTCTTTTTGCGGATCATCGCAGACTACTTCCGCTCTCTTTACACATCCTACGCGAGACATAAGACCTTATGTTAATTTAACTGTGGGGGGGGTACCTCTTGCTGCTCTGCTTGACTCTGGAGCATCTGTTTCTGTTCTGGGTAGTGATGCGCACTTTTTAATAAATCAGTTAGATTTATGTTTTACGCGCGGCACCAAATCTCTTTTACATTCCGCTGATGGAACTTCACAAGATTTATTAGGTGAAGTCATGCTTCCTATCACCATTGGTGAAGTCACTAAAGTTTTAAACGTCATAGTTTGCCGTAGTATCACCACATCATTAACCCTAGGTATAGATTTTTGCAAGATGTTTGGTGTCAAAATTGATTTTGGTAGAGACCAATATTTTGTTAATCAAATTAGTGCCACGGAATTTATGCGTTCCGCTTCCGAATTATCAATAGAGCAGCAGGTTATGCTTTCTTCCATGAAAGACAAATATAAGGAACTGGACCGTGAGGGGTTGACTCGTACTGATAAGGTAATTCACCATATAGATACGGGTTCAGCCGCTCCTGTCAAGCAACGTTTCTATCCCTTATCTCCACCCATGCGAGCTATTGCTCACCGTGAACTAGACGAAATGCTACAAATGAACATCGTTGTCCCTTCTAAGAGTGCTTGGTCGTCACCCATGCTTTTAGTCCGTAAAAAGAACGGTTCCTATCGACTGTGTTTCGATGGCCGTAAATTAAATCAATTGACTAAAAAGGATGCGTACCCACTTCCTCGATTGGATGACATTTTATCTCATTTACAGGACGCTAGATTCCTGACCTCTATAGATCTTAAAAAAGCATTTTGGCAAGTTCCTCTCTCATCCTCATCTCGTGAAAAGACTGCATTTACTGTGCCTGGCAGAGGTCTCTTCGAGTATGTCGTTATGCCGTTTGGAATTTCCAACGCCCCTATTACTCAACAGCGATTAATGGACAACGTTTTTGGTTCATTGCTTGGTGAGAAGGTCTTTGTTTACCTTGACGACATAATCGTAGTTTCCAATACCTTTGCCGAACATTTAAGCCTTTTGCAACAAGTCTTTGAGAAACTTAAAGATGCTAACCTAACCGTTAACTTTGAAAAATGTGAATTTTGCAGATCCACATTAAAATTTTTAGGTCATGTTATTGACAAATCTGGTCTTCATACCGACCCTGACAAAGTTGAGGCTATAACTAAATTTGAACGTCCAACTACTGTTACTGGAGTAAAACGATTCCTTGGACTTATAGGATGGTATCGACGATTTATCCCTAATCTCTCCACCTTTTCTGCTCCCATTACTGAGTTAATTAAGGGACGGGTTAAACGTCAAACCATTACTTGGACTCCTAACGCTATTGAGTCATTTGAGAGTTTAAAGAAACTACTAGTTACAGCACCCGTTTTAGTTAGTCCCAACTTTGAAAAGAGATTTTTTATACACTGCGATTCATCAGGTTACGGTTTGGGAAGTGTTTTGACACAGGGTGAAGGTGATGATGAGCGACCTATTGCATATGCATCTAGAACCTTGAACAAGGCTGAACGAAATTATTCGACGACGGAGCGTGAATGTTTAGCGGTCTTATTTGGTATCGAAAAGTTTCGACCATATGTTGAGGGTACTCAGTTTACAGTTGTGACCGATCATTATTCACTTTTATGGCTCATGAATATGAAAGATCCAGCCAATAAATTAGCCCGTTGGTCCGTTCGTCTTGCTCAACATTCTTTCGACATCCAGCATCGCAAAGGTCAATTGCATGTAGTTCCAGATGCCTTGTCCCGTGCTCCCTTGGAAGTCTCTTCATTAGTTTTAACTGATGATGACTTGGATCCCTGGTATCGGCGCATGCTGATCAACGTTAGAACAAATCCGCAACTTTATCCAGACTGGCGTATTGAGTCAGATCGTCTGTATAAGCTCATTACAAACAAACACGACGTTATTTCAAATTTGGTTGAATGGAAACAGATTATTCCTAAACCTCGTCGTAATGAAATTTTGAAAATGTGTCATGACGATCCTACGTCTGCACATTTAGGTACTTTAAAAACTTTTAATAAAATTCTGGAGCTTTATTACTGGCCTAAAATGCGTACTGACGTTGCTCGCTACGTGCGTCGTTGCACAGTTTGTTTGGCTTCTAAAGCTTGCCAAGGCGCACGCTACGGACTAATGGGTAAAGAGAAAAAAGTCCGTTTTCCTTTTCAATGTCTTTCCATCGACCTAATGGGTCCATTTCCCCGTTCTGCAAAAGGTAATACAGTATTACTTGTAGTTTGTGACTGGTTCACGAAATTTGTATTAGTCAAACCATTACGAAAAGCTACGGCTAAGGCCATCTGTGAGTTTTTGGAAAATGAAGTATTCCTTCTATTTGGTACACCGATGATTTGCCAAGTCGATAATGGTCCCCAATTTACGGGAAAAGAATTTCAAGAACTAATGAACAACTACAAGATTTCACATGTGTGGAAAAATGCCAACTACCATCCACAAGTAAATTTTGTAGAGCGATATAATCGAGTCATTGGTACCGCTATTAGGTCTTATGTCAAGCGTGATCATCGTAGTTGGGATGTAGAAATTTTTAAGATAGCACATGCTTTAAGATCTGCTACCCACGAAGTTACGGGGTATACACCATCATTCTTGAATTTAGGTCGCACTGTTCCGATAAACGGAGATTATTACGGTCGCATCCAACAGTTTAAAGAGGATGATCTAACCCTTGCTAACCGTGAAAGCGTCGCGCATGATATGCGAAAGTTAAATGGGGTGTTTGAAGATGTTGCTAAGCGATTGCATAATGCTTATATTAGGGGGGCTAAACATTACAACTTGCGCAAAAGATCCATCAATTTTCGAGTAGGTGACATAGTTTGGCGAAGAAATTTCGTACTTTCTAATGCTCCGAACAAAATTAGTAGTAAGCTATCTCCTAAGTATATCAAATGCAAGGTTCGCGAGGTTACTGGCCCATTAACTTATCGTTTAGTCAACGAGCGTGGTAAAGATGTAGGTGTCTATCATATTAAGGACTTAAAATCACATCCCGATGACGACGATGATCGAATATCCATTCAGGGTTAAAATCCACATTACATGGGCGGAGGTTGGGTAATGTTTGTCACAGGGGGGGTTCGATTACACCTTGAATCCTACATTTTATTAGTAATGTTGTCTCTATTGATCATATTCCATCTCAGATCATATAAAACAGCCCGTAAGACATTCCATCAGTCTTACCATTTCCTTATTTGTGTTGGCATTTATGGGGTTAGCGGACTTCGTGCTTAGTGCAGGCAGGGTGGCCGGTTTGTTGCTTTCTGACGGGATTGACTACACCTCAGTGGGGTTGGTCAGAAATCTTAGTTGGGGGGTAATCGGCTGGTTTTCCTCCTGTTACGGGCATGAAGGGTCGTTGGCCGTATTCTTGTCGACACATCAACTTATTGATCACATTCCATCTCAGATCATATAATAAAAAATCCCGTAAAACATTCCATCCGTTTTACTATTCAGGGTTAAGGGTTTTTTTATTCTTTTATTTTTACTCCCTGGTTTTTACTCAATAAATAATTAGTGCAGACCATCTAGCCACTAATTATTCCATCGGAATTTATTCCAACGATTCCGGAGAAGCTGTCAAAGTCTTGGTAGGACGATCTGTTGATCAAATATTCGTTTGATCAAATTATTTAATTATTTTGTTTATTTTGCAAAATACCATTTCCTTTGGGTTGAGAACCATGAGTGTCTCACACTGGAAAGTAGAATTAGTTGAAGATAATTTTTTTGTTTGACTATTCTAGAATGGATCCTATGTGACCCATTCCCAGGTTGATTATCAGACGTTTTTTTGTCTTGATGTCCCTAACGATTTTTTTGTATTCACTTTTTTCGGTGCAGGTCCAATGCGGGCTGCCCATTTTGTACTCATTGATTTTTATCTGAGACAAAATCATTTATACATTATGGTTTTCAGTAGCTATCATTAGCTCTACCAATTGGTTTTCGTTTCCGCGGATTTAAGGCGACATTTAGTCCCATAGGTGAAAAACCATACAATTATTATTTTATTCTTAATCCTTTAGAGATTTTTTTATTTTATTTTTTTATTGAAATATTTTAAGCTCATTTTTTTACTTAGTAACGCTTGATATTTCTATCCTACCATTATTGCGACAAACTCTTTCCTCACTACAGTACGGTTTCTTCTGTAAATTCACAGTTCGTTGTAAATGTCAACTTCTTTATCTGATCTTTTTAGATCTTGGCCTGCGGCCAGATCGTTTAGTTGGGGGGTGTGTAACAAAATATGTCTATTTCGTTCCAAATGTTAATTCATAACATTTAAATAATAAATTGTTACTCCAAGCGCCATCTCTTTACTCATTTTTACAACGTACTTGATAGTACATAGTACGGACGCTGACCGCGACGAGGTGTAGGAACTTTGGCTTGAGAGTGCGACAAGACAGTTCGATTTTTATTGATCGCGTGTAAATCAATTATTTATAAGTCGATTTTCGTTACAAAATTAGTGATACGCATTAGTAATTCCACCGTCATTACGGATTTCGTGAAAGCAGTGCGTAGCTATTTTGTTTTAGCCAGTTCAAGCATTTTTTTTGGAAAATATTCGAGTGGTTGTATCGAACCACCATATTTTCTTTATCGAAGTATAAATTAGTACCAACCATAATTTTATTTGGTAACATTCGTCTGGTGACTATTTTGACAGCTGCTTTTATTTACATTTGGAAGTCGATTGTTATTGTCAATCGCGGCTTCAGTTTTTGTGATCAAATTGTACTGGACGATCACTTTGTTTTATTTGGATCGTCAACCTGTACCATACTGTCAACGCAGCGGAGTGCCGCCTGTCCATCTTCGTATCCGCCTGTCAAAACCTGCTCATCGAGTATTACGTCGGTGTACTGCAGTCCGAGGATCTTAGATTGGGAGCCATTGAAATTCAACACCAACCACTGCATTCCATACAAGGATTATTGCTGTCATCTCCATTGTGTGAACTCACGATTGATATCAAGGTGAGACAAATTTTATATTCTTGTGTGGATTTATTCTTGTGGTATTGTGGTAATTCATTACAGTCAATTATTTGTATTGACGGGCCTACCATTCTGGTGTCCCGTATTGTGTCACCTTTGACGTACCGTTGTCACCATCAGTTAACGTGCTTCTTGTTCTTGGCACGCCACTACCACGAGCGTTTGTAATTGTCGTAATCGTTTCAATTTTCATTAAAACTTTATTGTTAATTATTGTTTTATTTTTCGACGAAGCGTACCCTCGTTATTTTTCAGCACAACGCAGAGTGGAAATTTCATTGGACTTACGACCCTCGCTTCCAGGCTATAGCGAGTTAGCTTATACCAACATCAGGGTTACCACGAATATAAGTAGGAGTTTTACTTCTGCGTGGTCTTGTTTGCCTTTCCAAACCGTTCCAAACCAAATTGTATTGATTCCTGCCTTTGACTTGGTAGCATTCATTAATTTGTTAATTAACTGCTTGTACTGTGCATATGGTAACGATAATTTTATCTTCATTAAACGATTATTTGTTTGTCGTTAGCTTTATTTGCCTGTTCAGTGATCACCTGGAGATTCTAATTATCCACGACCTTTTGCCTCCGCAAAAGAGAAGAGTTAGCTTATACGACCATCAGGGTTTTACGTCTGTCACCGAATTTACTGTTAATATTTATATTGGCAGATGTAAAGTTTTGCTTCTTCGACTCCCCAGGTCTCATTAGCTTGTCGAGCTTAGAGGAGTAAAACATTTTACATTGGCGGTTTTCAGTAGCTATCATTAGCTCTACCAATTGGTTTTCGTTTCCGCGGATTTAAGGCGACATTTAGTCCCATGGGTGAAAAACCATACAATTATTATTTTATTCTTAATCCTTTAGAGATTTTTTTATTTTATTTTTTTATTGAAATATTTTAAGCTCATTTTTTTACTTGTTAAGCTTGATATTTCTATCCTACCATTATTGCGACAAACTCTCTCCTCACTACAGTACGGTTTCTTCTGTAAATTCACAGTTCGTTGTAAATGTCAACTTCTTTATCTGATCTTTTTAGATCTTGGCCTGCGGCCAGATCGTTTAGTTGGGGGGTGTGTAACAAAATATGTCTATTTCGTTCCAAATGTTAATTCATAACATTTAAATTATAAATTGTTACTCCAAGCGCCATCTCTTTACTCATTTTTACAACGTACTTGATAGACAGGATACAGACGCGCGCCGTTAAAAACTTAACTTTGGCTTGAGAGTGCGACAAGAAAGTTCGATTTTTATTGATCGCGTGTAAATCAATTATTTATAAGTCGATTTTCGTTACAAAATTAGTGATACGCATTAGTAATTCCACCGTCATTACGGATTTCGTGAAAGCAGTGCGTAGCTATTTTGTTTTAGCCAGTTCAAGCATTTTTTTGGAAAATATTCGAGTGGTTGTATCGAACCACCATATTTTCTTTATCGAAGTATAAATTAGTACCAACCATAATTTTATTTGGTAACATTCGTCTGGTGACTATTTTGACAGCTGCTTTTATTTACATTTGGAAGTCGATTGTTATTGTCAATCGCGGCTTCAGTTTTTGTGATCAAATTGTACTGGACGATCACTTTGTTTTATTTGGATCGTCAACCTGTACCATACTGTCAACGCAGCGGAGTGCCGCCTGTCCATCTTCGTATCCGCCTGTCAAAACCTGCTCATCGAGTATTACGTCGGTGTACAACAGTCCGAGGATCCTAGATCGGGAGCCATTGCAAGTCAACATCAACCACTGCATTCCATACAAGGATCATTGCTGTCTTTATTATTATGTAAACTCATCTTGAGCTCAGGTGAGATAAATTTAATATTCTTGTTTGGGTTTCCTAGTGGTATTGTGATACATTCAATCATAGTCAATTATTTGTATTGACGGGCCTACCATTCTGGTGTCCCGTATTGTGTCACCTTTGACGTACCGTTGTCACCATCAGTTAACGTGCTTACTATTTTTATTGCACGTCACTACCACAATCGTTTGTATTTGTCGATATCGTTTCTATTTTCATTAAAACGTTATTGTTTAATCATTGTTTTATTTTTCGACGAAGCGTATCCTCGCATTTTTCAGCACAACACAGAGTGGAATTTTCATTGGACTTACGACCCTCGCTTCCAGGCTATAGCGAGTTAGCTTATACCAACATCAGGGTTACCACGAATATAAGTAGGAGTTTTACTTCTGCGTGGTCTTGTTTGCCTTTCCAAACCGTTCTCTCATTAGGAACGGAAAGGAGGGTAAACATAGCACTGGCTATCATCAAAGAGCTAGTTGACCTAACACCAGGGCACCACGCATTCAAAAGTAGAAGGTTCTTACTTTCTGCGTGGACTTTATCTTCTCCAAACTGCTTCTCATTAGAGCAGTAAGGAAGGATTTAGTTACACTGGCCGTGTAACTAAACACTAAACATAGCACTGGCGCCCCACGTTGGGCGCCAGTGCTATGTTTACCCTCCTTTCCGTTCCTAATGAGAGAACGGTTTGGAAAGGCAAACAAGACCACGCAGAAGTAAAACTCCTACTTATATTCGTGGTAACCCTGATGTTGGTATAAGCTAACTCGCTATAGCCTGGAAGCGAGGGTCGTAAGTCCAATGAAATTTCCACTCTGCGTTGTGCTGAAAAATAACGAGGGTACGCTTCGTCGAAAAATAAAACAATAATTAACAATAAAGTTTTAATGAAAATTGAAACGATTACGACAATTACAAACGCTCGTGGTAGTGGCGTGCCAAGAACAAGAAGCACGTTAACTGATGGTGACAACGGTACGTCAAAGGTGACACAATACGGGACACCAGAATGGTAGGCCCGTCAATACAAATAATTGACTGTAATGAATTACCACAATACCACAAGAATAAATCCACACAAGAATATAAAATTTGTCTCACCTTGATATCAATCGTGAGTTCACACAATGGAGATGACAGCAATAATCCTTGTATGGAATGCAGTGGTTGGTGTTGAATTTCAATGGCTCCCAATCTAAGATCCTCGGACTGCAGTACACCGACGTAATACTCGATGAGCAGGTTTTGACAGGCGGATACGAAGATGGACAGGCGGCACTCCGCTGCGTTGACAGTATGGTACAGGTTGACGATCCAAATAAAACAAAGTGATCGTCCAGTACAATTTGATCACAAAAACTGAAGCCGCGATTGACAATAACAATCGACTTCCAAATGTAAATAAAAGCAGCTGTCAAAATAGTCACCAGACGAATGTTACCAAATAAAATTATGGTTGGTACTAATTTATACTTCGATAAAGAAAATATGGTGGTTCGATACAACCACTCGAATATTTTCCAAAAAAAATGCTTGAACTGGCTAAAACAAAATAGCTACGCACTGCTTTCACGAAATCCGTAATGACGGTGGAATTACTAATGCGTATCACTAATTTTGTAACGAAAATCGACTTATAAATAATTGATTTACACGCGATCAATAAAAATCGAACTGTCTTGTCGCACTCTCAAGCCAAAGTTCCTACACCTCGTCGCGGTCAGCGTCCGTACTATGTACTATCAAGTACGTTGTAAAAATGAGTAAAGAGATGGCGCTTGGAGTAACAATTTATTATTTAAATGTTATGAATTAACATTTGGAACGAAATAGACATATTTTGTTACAATGTACTTGCACCAAGTTCATTTCTTCTACTTATCCACTTTCTTTCCCAGAGACGGTTTGGCTTATTAATCTCTAAATTAACTTCACTTTTAATTTCCTCCAAAATATTTTCCAGTAAAACATGAACAATACAATTTCATTCATGATGTGTCAGTTGAATGTCCATCTTGTACACTGCTACTTACAACTTAACAACTTAAATGCATGTAAACGGACAGTCACTTAATTTTAACTTAAAATTAACTTAACAATTAACTTATCAACTTGCGTCGTGTAAACGACCCATAGGACCAACTAAATATGATACTTTTCAGTTTACACCGTCGAAGATCAGGGTGTGTAACTTTGGAACTAATGAACATAAAGGGCTGATTTTTTTTCAATAAACTTATAAATTCAGGTTGCTGGAACAAGTTTTCTTTTAATTGTGAGTTTTGTACCCCCTCCCAAAGGGGCCCCTTTTCCCTCTAAAAATTAATATATATTATTAAGACTAACATAGTCAACCTGTGCACCAAATTTCATTTTGGCCCGAGAATTGCAGATTGAACAAACAAGTATATATAACTTATCAAATGATGATTAAATGATTATACTATAAATATAACTTATCAAATGGCAAGTTATATATTTTTTTCTCAATCTGCAATAGTCCGCCCAAAATGAAATTTGGTGCTCAGGTTAACTAAGTATGTTAGTCTTAATAATATATATTAATTTTTAGGGAAAAAGGAGACCCCTTTGAGGTGGGGCAAAACTCTCAATTAAAAAAGTTTGTTCCGGCAATCTAAACTAATCAGTTTGTTGAAGAAAAATTCGCCCTCCATGTTCATTAGTTCCAAAGTTATATACAGAGGGGTAAACTGAAAAGTGTCGCTTTAGCTGGCCTTATCATGCAAACGAATTTAAGTTTACAAAAAAAATCAAATAATGTATTTTTGGTTTAACTGCATTATGTCATATTATGCTAAACTTTTTATCAAAATTAGGGATGGTGTGGTCAACTTATATTCAGATAATAAATATTTATGATGAAAATCTATACAATTAATTGAAAATCGATTCCTACCTTTTTAAATAAATATAACGGTGGTCGCGCAACTTAGCCATACTTTGAGCTGTTATTGCTATGGGAATACGAATCTGACGAAAAATTAATTTGTATAAATATTTTTTTGTAGAGAATTTAATTTTATATTAAACTATTTTGTCATAAAGTTCAAAGAAACTTGAAAAATCGGCGAAAAACTGATTTTTGTCCGTTTCTGCCTATACTTAATTAATTTTTAATAACCGAACCCATGCTCATTCCATGATAAAATTTGGTACGCATGCTCCAGCACATTTGTACCAAAAAACTGTAAAAAAATTAACCGAAAAAAAATACCCCATTAGAAATAGGGGTTAAAATAGGGTTAAAATTAAAAAATTAGTATAGTTAAGGGTTGAAAATATAAAATGTGGTGGAATATTTGAATAGAATGTTCATTTACCTTTCCAGCACATTTTTTATTTTTAAATTTAGATCACTGTGGATGAAGTTACAATCGTTTTTCTACAAGTCTACACACCAACTTTTTGAAAGACTAAAACAAGGAAACGAATGCCTTTTTGGACAAATCCTTAAATTTGTGTTTTTTATTTATTACTACGATGGTGTATACCAAGTTTCGTTAAGTTTAGTCGGGGTCGAGTCAATTTTACCTATTTTTTTGTCGATTTGAGATGGAATGACCCTAGTATCTTTATGTGGTACCAGATAGACAAACCTTATGGGAATTTTGGAAACGCCCAGTGGAGCTCAAAAGCTTAACAACATGATGGCACGCCTAAATTAGAAGGTGGATTAAATGGCTTGAGCTCCAATCACGAACCTCTTAAAGATTTGTGGCACCAATAAAGATGAAGAATTACAATAATGAAGCAGATTATTATGACTTCAAATTAATTGGTGTCATCTTTTGATTACCTTTTCAACTACAAAAGGTGTTTTCCTAACTACCATAAGATTTGCCAATCTGATAATATATAATCATATATTTTCATATAAATATGAAAATATTTAATTGTGTTTTTACGTTTTCTAGGAGGAAGTGAAGATTATAATTTCCAGCATCCTTATTGCGAATCCAAATCCATTAACCATTTCTGAACTACAAGGAGATTATTTGAAACAAGTAGGACGGAATGTTCCTTTTGATAATTTGGGTTATTCAACATTTAAAGAATTTCTGCTTAGCGTCCCAGATGTAGTGACTGTAAGTATAGAAGCTGTTTAATTTTTAAAATTATTATGAAGTTATGGTAATGGTAATAAACGTTATACTGAGACATTTTATCAATCGTGTTGTCGATAGTCCAAAGCTAAACGGGCTTTAATTGTACAAGGAATCTACTAGATAAACAATATTGTTTATGCAACGGAGAGTGAGAAAGTTACGTTTTGTTACATTTCTGAGACACCATGACCTTCTTCATTATCTCTTGGAGTAAAATTCTTAAATTAATCCCGTAGTTTCATCTTGCAAGAGAAATTTTTAATTTAAAATTAACTAATTTGCAAAAAAATGTCTGACATCAATTTTACAAAACTGAGGCATTGGCAAATAAAATATTTGTAACAAATATTATGTTATTTATTATTATTATTTAATGATATTATGTATATCTTTTTCATATCACAAGTCTGCATTTATTGTTGAGTAATCGTATCTTATACCAGTTTATTATCGTGTTATACATGTTAGAATCACTCTATGATTCTTCGAATTGAAACACTGGATAACCGTTAATACTTCAATTTATTTTCTTTCAAAAAAACTTAACTACTAAACTTACTTTGGGTTATCATGTTGGAGCAGGTTACCAACTTGATAATTTAGATAAAAGCAAGTTTACACATTTGATAATTTGTTTGTTTCAAACGTCCTGATATTGGTCAGGGTCGGCTCTTGTATAATTTCCATCTTGTTGATCAGTGTTGTCCAGGTATTAATCAGGGTCGGCTTTCGTAGGATTTCATTGCTTCTAACATACATATACGAGGGTCGATCAATAAGTACCCGTCTTAGGAATAAAGAGGAAAGTTTTTCACAATTTTTTTTCTATTTTTCAACGTAATCTGCTTTTAGTACAATACACTTTTCCCATAACAACAACTTGGTTATAAGTAACTCTTATAAATGTATCTAATTATGTATCTGTATGTTTATAACATTAAATTGACCAGTGCGGCCTACCAAGGCAATGACATTCTCGTTTTTCAGAATCCACATCAATAGATTGATTATAACCAGCGCCGTAGCAAGCTCTTCTGACGCCTGAGGCAAATTTGAATATATGCGCCCCCTCCCAAAAGATTCTTATCATTTCGCGGCGCTGACTTAAAGTAATGAAAACAAATGGATGATTATTAGGAACTCATTTAGGACCATGGCCATACCCCTCAGGTACACTTTATTTATTACGAAAGAAAAACTTTCACTTTTACGTCCTTCGGTATTAATATCCCCTGCTGCCCCCCCCTCCTGGATTACAAACGAAAATTGCAAAAGATGCAACGAAAAATAATAAATTTTGATGGTTCTGAATAATGCAAGTGTACCTGGGGGGTATTCCGTACCCCCCAGACCCCCCGGTCATGTGATCGATTTTTATGGTTAGGAACTTCTGAAGATCTTATATAAAATACGCATAGTATGTCAGAATCGCCGTTTCCACGGTAACGTAACGCAATACCCCCTTCCCGAATATGAAGATTATTTTTATCAATAGGAATTTTTCTTTCTATTTAAATATATTTGAATAATTGTCTCGATGATATAATGTGATATTTTTGTCGGTTACCCAGTCGGTTAAAGGGAAATGTAGAAGAACGCGGGGGTTGGAATCAACTTTCCTAAAATCCCCTGTCTTCCCCTAGTCGTTGCACCAAAAGTGAAGAGGAGAAAATTCCCTATAAAACGAGGTTACAGAATTTACTTCAGATCTGAATTAAATCCTGAAACCTTGTTTTGTTTTGTTCACCATCGATGGTGAAGTTTAAATGTACGAAATTTTTATTCAGAATAAGAATTATTCAAAATTTTTTTCAATTGTTTTCTCTGGATTTTCTTTTTATTTCATAAATACGTAGTATGATGTAGGCAAATTTTGTTAGTCTGTTTTATGGAGAATTTTGTACACTTCAATTTTGATTTGATGATAATTTTCAATAAACATGAAAGTAAGCGAGTTATAGGCAAAAAACTACTGTAGAGGATCAAAGTCGCTACTTGGAAAAAGACTAACAGGAAGTTTTACGCGATGTTGCAAATAAAATCGCGGTCAAATTTTCAAATTCAGACAAATTTGAAAAATTATATCCCCAAATATTCTTATCTTTTTGAAAATTTTAAAATATTATTTATCGGGTTTTGTCAAGGTTTAGCGTCCCCATTGCGATGGCGCCTGAGGAAAATGCCTCAGTCGCCTCACCCTTGCTACGGCTTTGATTATAACATTCAAAAATAATATCACTAATGATCATGAAATTGCCAAGGGAAAATCCATCACGTGTCAAAGTTGTTTAGACATTTGACCAAACATAGAAAGTTACCGATTATGGTTGCAATTTCATTTGCTTCAATAGTGTTTTTATTATTTTGATATGAATAATTTTCTCATTCATTACTTTATACTCGTGCAGGATTGTTACGTTTATGCGGCCAAAAGGCCGCACTGAAACCTTTTTAAGTTAGTAACCAAAAAATAAACCAGTGAGGCTACGTTGTTAACAAATAGATAGGCAGACGGTGGTGTTCTAAGGCCGCACTGATTCGTGATTTCCCAAGTTGTGCGGCCTTGAAGGCCGCACTGAAAGAACGGATCATTGGTTCCATTTAGTTTGCAAAAAATCCCGGCAAACTGAATTTTGGCAGAGATGTACATTGGAGTGTTCTAATGAACCCCCCAAAAGTCCCATAAAATCCCACGTCGGCGTCCCCCACAATCGGGGGTTTTTGCCGATAACTCGCTTTATTTATATTTAAATTTTGCGCCCTCCCATTGGAAGAAGTCACAAGCCACCATTGTGGAATACCTGGTAAAGTCAGGACATTTAAAATTTCTCAAATTTACCCAAGAAAGTCAGAAAATTTGTCATTTTAGTGTTAAGTCAGAGAAATTCAAACTTGAGCCAAGGAAATATTTTAATAAATTTTGAAAAACCGACCAGGCTAGGTCAGTCTGAAGATAATTATTATTATTAATATCTTCTTTTGTTTATCTTTTTGTTAATCGAATTGGTCATCAATTGAGCTGATCATAATTAAATAACAAACATAAAATTAATATATTATAACGAAATATAGCACAACAAAAATTAATTCTAGAAATAAAAAATGATTTCTATACAACGTTAACATTCTTAATTACTCGTATAAGAATGATCCATCGTGGAACAATAAACTCTTAATTTTTTGACGTTGATGTTAATATTAACATTTAAATTTAGATTTCAGGAAGGGAATCCAATATGATATTGAATATAACAATTAACCCAAAGGTTGCTCATATCCACAGACTAGTTATGACAAGACCAGAATCTGCCAGATATTCCAGGTATCTAATCTATATTTATATTTTGTTTTTAAAAACTAATTTTTCGATTTAGTGCAAGTCACCGTTATGTTAAAAGCAACAATTTTGTTCCAAGAAAGGTGCAAAATAATATTAAAACTGTTCTTCATAGTTGTTTTAATGGTTTAGATTATACTCTACTACCTACCGCTTACAAGTACGTAAATCAAGATCAATTTTGTTTAGACAATTTCTAAGTTTAATCGTCTTTCAGAAAGTGGCACAAACAAGAATTAAATTTTCGTGACTATGGTTACAATACTTTAATAGAAATGTGCTATGATTTGCATAACACATTTTTTTGTTTCTCGACAAATAAGGATGAAATTAGGTTATTTAAACAAAGTGACACTATATCCAAAAATATTCTTATATATATAGAATCTTGGGCGACGCAAAAATCGTCTTCTTCGAGTCAGTCTCTATGGTGGAAAGATACTAATACAAAACTTCCTAATGCAAATGCAAATATTTGCAAAAAAATATCGAGTCAATCTGCATATTCAATTAAGCCTCCATCTGACTTAAGCCATACCGTTGATACACTTTTGCCTGGACAAGGAGTTTTAAGGAAGTCTACTTACTTCAGTAAACCTCAACCTGATTCATATGCTAATCAGTCTGATGAGTCTGATGATACATATTATTCTTGTGAAACTTCACCTGACTTGACTGAGCATGCACCGTTTCGCCAGTCGGTATTATCAAATCATTTAGAATCTAAGCAGAACACATATTGGAGTGTGCCTGATCATGGAACATTTCATGTAAAGGTAAAGCTTTTTTTGAAACTCTCAAATTAATTTATTTCATTTAATATTTTTTACAGTTCTTTGTTTAAAATTATTTTTGCATAACTTTCAGGCTTAGCTTTTATGTTTAATTTTAGAAACGAGAAAAAATGAAGTATCCAGAAAACGTAATGGAACTGCATGAAAAAATTCCCCATCAATTCAACGAGTTGGCTGTATCGTTAAAACAACATGACCATGTGGAAATTTATGTATCAGAGATATATGATCCATCCAAATTTTGGATACATATAAAGAAATATTACCGACCATTTAAAAAAATGCACTGTAAAATGCAGTAAGTTTACTAACATAATTTATTTTACAATTAAATTTATTATTTTTTTTAGATTGTGGTCTAAATTTTTCAATAAATATGTAATCAAGGAAAAATATCTCAGAACTGGTTTGTATTGTGCTGCTAAATACAATGGAGAGTATCACCGAGCAAAAGTGATGGCAGTGTTTCCAACAAGCCATCTCGTCAAAGTTAGTATATTTTTTAATATTTATATCATTATGTACAGTTATTAGGAATTACACGTAAATAAGTAATAGGTTTTTTCTGCAGAAAGATTCTATTTATGAATCTATTTATTTCATATCCATTTTAAGTAGTAAAATAAAATTAAAAAAATATCGTAGGTGATTATTCGAAAATCTCCTCAACGATACAGAATTTTAATAAGGCTGCAGCAAAGAGAGTTGACAGTGTCCCCCGCTATCTCTTAGGTGGTGATAGAATGCACCTTTCTACGAAAAATGTTTAAATAAAAGTTTCGTTCAAGTCCAAAACTTTTTTTTTTGAATTTCTGCCTTCAAATGGCCGTAGCACCTAAACTATTGATTTTTCAAGAAATGTTACTGGTTTAGTGCTTTTTGAAACAAAATTTTATTGTCTACAAGCTATCCATTACCAGTTATCATCTACAATCAACGGATTTCGAGTTATGAATTTAATTAAGCGAAGAAATGTTAAAAAAATTCAAAGCTTTATTTGAAGGGTTTGAACTCGGACAAAAATTTTATTCTAACATTTTTCTTAGAAAAGTATCTTCCATCACTTAGGAGATTGTGCTCAATCGCAGGGATACTCTGTATAGGTATGGAGCATTCCATGCGAAATCTACGAAAATCGTTTTTAACTTTTAGTATCTATCGAAAGTAACTTATTTGATTTTTAAAAATCTTTATCTTGTAGCGTTTATTAGGTTGTATTTTTTCAAAATCTAATCAATTTTGTTTTCAATTTCTTTAAAAAAGAAGTTATACGAGTTGTAGGCAAAAAAACACGTTAAAGGCTGTGTGACACTTGTGTAAATTTGCGTGTAGATTTACGTGTAAATTTCTACACCGTGTCAAACACGTAAATTTGCTTGTAAATTTTGTTGCAAATCTGCTAGCAAATTTTTTTGCGAGTGTGTTTGCCACTTGTGTAAAAATTTACACGTAAATTTACAATTTGCACATGCGCGTTCTGGTCAATTGAAAATTCGATCGGTAAGTGGCTATAACAAGTTTGTATGTATGGTCGCCTTGTGTTGTTTAATACTAAAAGAAACGTGATAATGGATTCAAATTGGCAATTAATGCCAATTCAAACTTTTACCAACTGACAAAAACACAACACAAGAAAAAATAGACCACACCTTCGAATATTCTTCTGCGCAATTTTACACGCACAACTTGCGAGAAAATATAGAAATATTCCTACAAAATATTTACACTTAAATTTACGCGTTTGACACTTGTGTAGATTTACACGCAAATTTACACGTAAATCTACACGCAAATTTACACAAGTGTCACACCGCCTTAAGGGATTTATATCCCAAATTGGGGAAGAAGCTGACGGGGGACTTTTGGGGTATTCTGGTACTCAAATATACATAACTAGATGTTTTCCAAATTCCAATTTGACCGGATATTTCCCCCCCCCCCCATAGCTCTGTAAATAAAAACAAATTCAGTTGAGAATAGAAATTTTAAAATTTAAAATTATTTTGTGACATTCCGGGGGATAAAGTACTCACTTTTTACCCCAATTTGGGGGTGTACAGGTGCACTTTTTTATCCTGGGGGAGTGAAGTTAAAAAATAGGGGGGGAGCGGGAGAAAAAAACTTTTTTGCTCTAGGGCAATAAAAAAAGTCACCAGATGACTGATAAAAAAGTCACTAGGTTGCCACGTGATCGATGGGGTTTTCTTCGCCGTTCTTAATGACGAAAGTGCGCTCCACGCCGGTTTTAGATTTTTGAATCGTGCATATTAGCGTGGAAGAATCAAATTCTTTCACATCTGCCACGCTCAAATTTATTTCAAATAAATAAATAAATAAAAAGTACTTACTTTAACGTGCCGTTTTTAAAAATGTCGCTATGTGGTCAGATGTTAGGACGCGCGATTTTTTCGGCAATTTCTAGGTTCTCGTTCATGGTACCTACGTCTTGCTGTTTCCAAGGCACAATTGTAAATGAACTGAAATGAACCATTGGTAGAATCAGGGGTGCCAACTGCTATTTCCTAGTACTTTTTGGTAGTAGTTGGTAATATTACTAGTGCTATTTTGTGGTACCATCGAGCACGTGCATTATTAAAAAAAAGCGTTAAATTAAAGTTCCTACTTTACCTCCCGGAATTGCAAAAAACAGTATATGCACGACGCACAGTGGGGCAAGAGAGCCAAAACGTGCTATTAAATGAAAAAATTAAATGCAATTTAGAGATTCCTGTCCATAATGTATGAACACACCACTAACCCACGCACACTAGAACACTACTAAATTTTCGGTGGGCCCTCCGTGACCCGGATTAGCGCGATTTTTCTCTACCGGAAGCATTTTTAAGAATTGAAATATTTAGTTTGAAACTTTGAAATTGAAGTATATTGTGACATTTTAGTAATTCTAAACTTGTATTAAAGAGCATGTAATTTTTAAAAGTACGCTACGGAACGGTATTGTTGAAATCTGAAGTTTAATTAGTTTTTGGGCTTTTTGGTTATGTTTTAAAGCATATTGAGCTTTGATTTTTTTTTCCCTAATGGGTATTGAGTATAAGAAAACAGTCGCGTTTAAACATTGTACTAAATTTTACTAATTTCTTCGCTAGATACAATTTTGTTCATTTTCGGAAGCAATTCATACAGGGTGGTCCAAAAAAATTTAAAGGATAATCCAGGTGTTTAAGAAGACAATCCCATTGAATAGCACTATATAATAATTTATTATAAGAAACGAGTATATTTTTGCAAAGGTTTATTATTAATTAGCTATTTATTATATTATATAGGAGAAATGTTGATCAAGAACAGAGAACTGGTTGATATCATGATTATGATAACAGTGAAGATGATGAGGATTATGATGATAACATAGTTATTCGGAGATTTTGTAGATTAATTTCATTTTCGGTAAGCGTTAATTAATAAAAAATTAATAATACTTTTTATTTTTTTTATATTATTTTTAATAAAGGGAATTTCAAAAACACGAAAGAAAAAATTTTATTTAGATATAATAACTATAATCGCTTCACTAGATGCAATTTTGTTTATTTTTGGAAGTAGTTCATACAGGGCGATCTAAAAAAAATTTTGTTGCTAAACCAAATAAGCTGTTTTTCGGTTAAAGAATATGATAAAATTGTATCTATCGATTTTTTTAAATACTACTAACAACCCTGAAAATATATATCCAACTTAGAAATCCATTCAAATGGTATTTGATTTAATATCACGTTTTAGCTCTCTTGCCCCACTGTGCGACGGGAGTAAAGTGACTTTTGGCCCATGGGTAATTGTTTCACTCGGCTGGCGCCTCGTGTAAACAATCCTTTACCCTCGAGACAAAAAAGTGTCACTTTGCTCCCTTGGTGCATAATGTACTATTGTATTGAATTTGAAAAATGTACTTTCATTAATCTAATTACAAAACAATTTACCCTCTTGCAGGTAAATTTAAAACCAGGGATAATGTAAACTGCCCTCCAAAATAACCTTTTTTTATTTTCTTAAATTTTGGTTTTTAAGTAGGCTTGTAAACTGCCCTCGGACTGTATAATAACTATTTATACGTAAGTAGGAGATTATAGCAATTAGAATATAAGAACGGCTTATTAAATAGACAGGGCCGGTTTAGACGGGGAATTGTAGGGGGTAGTGACCGAGTGAAAATTGCTAATCTCACCTCAGAACTTGATCGTTCACTGTACTTGTGATAGATTATAAGGATATTATAGTTTAAATTAAACTACCTGCTGCGCGAAAAGGTAAATCGTCCGCTCAGAGGTGCATCAGCCGGGTCAAAAATCACTTAACGATTATTTTTCGCAAGTTGAAAGTTAAAAGATAAAAACACCAGAAATGTCATGAATCTGGATGTCTCAACAAATACACCGTCCGCAAAGAAATTCTGCGTACAGTCTTGAGTTGTCAACGATAATTACAATTTCTTGGTTTGATCCTGCATGTCAGTCCGTCGCCCCCCCCCCAGTTTCGAATTTTCGGGTGAATTTGGGGTCAAACAGTAGATCATCGTTTAGGGCCTGAATTAGCCTCCATTATTATCATTTCATTTACTTTATTGGTGTTATTATGTACAAATTACATTTACACACGTCAATAAGAAAAAAACAACAACTATATGTTAGTAAGATCCACAGGCATTCATAAATTCAGCCGTGGAATAATGGGCATGATTAATTAATTTGCAAATTAGAGTTTTTCTAAACTGAGCTGGAGGCAATCCCCTTAGACCACTTGGAAGGGCATTATAAAATTTGATACCGTGGTATTCTGTAGCCTCTCTAGAGCGATAGAGTCGGTGAAAATTCATCACTAAATTATCTTTTTGACGCGTATCGTAGGCATGCGAAGACGTACCATAGGATGATCTATTCATATTGTAATGAACGGAGTCCTTTAATAATGCCACACGTTGGGCTGTCAAAAAGTGCTGTATACCCTTGGAGCTTTATTAGGGCTACACGTTTGAATATTAATGTCTTGTACGAGTGTACGTAAATGTACCCCGTCAACAGAAATGTATGCAAAATTTTATTATTGAATGCAATTAAAAGAAATTTATCCCTCGGCTTAGCAATTTCGGTGAGCACAGACCTACCTTTTCTCACGTTGGGTTCCTTCCTTAACCAAATCTTAATTCTGAAATGAAATATTGTGGTTCTCGGAATGATTACAAAATTACGCTCCGTTTGATAATGTAATGATAAATTTTATTGTACAAAATGTATTTAGTTTCAAATAAATCGTTAACATAAATTAAACAAATTCCTTAAAATTACCCCAAAACTATAAATGTTAAATCGAAGTTACGCAGTAGCAAAATTTTTATAAGTCCGCACTAAATTTTGTTAAAGTGAAAATTGTTCAACTTTACCTTTAAAATCTGGTTCTTTTGTGGTTGTCAGGATGGATGACCATGAAACCCAGTATCAAACTTTTATCGATGGTGCACAGTTGCATAAATACGAGTGGATGCCTTTTTCAACACGTGTAAATTCGTTTGTAGTTATTTGTGAAAATATCTTCAATCTTTCAATATTTTGATCCAAAAACACTGGTAACTCACGTAAGTTAAATTTACTTTTTAAATTTTATATCTTTTATTCGGTTTTAATCGCACTTTTTACTGATAAATTATTTTCTTGTAGGACGCTTAAAATTTCACCACGCCATTCATCGAATCTAAATCAACAACTTCCTCTATCCATTGTTTTACCATCGTTACTTGTGTTTTTCCAAGGCAAATGTGATTTTCCATTGATCGAAAATTAAATCAATATTTGAAGTTTATAATATACAGGTTCGGCTTAAGCCCAATGTGACTTATAAAATTTTTAATAAAATTTTTATGTTTCAGATTAATTTGAAGTATTTGCACCTCCTGTGATCTTCCAGTAAAGTTTTGAAGAAAATGTTTTTTCCATTTGTGGTACATTGAATTACGACGCACTTCGATAGATGTAAAATTATTTTTAAATTTTTTATAAGTTTTTCGTTTAACACATTTTCACAAATTAACTTAGAACAATTATTTTTGATTTCAAATTACATTTCTTATTACTAATTAAATTAATTTATAATTTTAACAAACATTTTTGTTAACAGAATTAAAACGTTGCATTAGAATTTATTTTGTTATTTCGTTCCGTGATCCCTTTTCTTCATGTAAATTTATGATTTTAAAACAAATTTTTGATATCAGATGAAACTCTTACGTTTGAACAAATAAGTCTCGTGCTACCTTTATTAATAAATAAAACCTTGAATCATTAACGTGATCATTTCTATTGACGTGGTAGTGGTACATTGCAATATGTATGTACACTAGTGAACGTAAGATAAATAAGCATGGCACTGTCAATATGTTTAGTCGGGTAAAGTGATCCCTACAGTCATCCCGATAACCCAACCCAGTTATTATTCGGACCACCTTTCTCTGTAGGGCAAACACTTCTCCAGCATGAGCAGAGTGACCCCAAACTAGTATAGCATTGGATAAGTTGCTATGTACTAGCCCAAAGTATGCCATTTTTAGCACGGGTGCAGACACAATACTTTTAAGTTGCCTTATCAAGTAGATGGAACTTGATAGTC
This sequence comes from Podabrus alpinus, assembly GCA_932274525.1. Taxonomy (NCBI): domain Eukaryota; kingdom Metazoa; phylum Arthropoda; class Insecta; order Coleoptera; family Cantharidae; genus Podabrus; species Podabrus alpinus. The sequence continues at coordinate 86,690,028 of OW026455.1, read as the reverse complement.
TGTTACAGAGTTTAGCTATCTGTGGCGCCCAAGTTAGTCCGGAGTCCAACGTAACACCCAGAAACTCCACCGGCTCATTGCTGAGTGTGACACGCCTCAAAGTAAAAACAAGTCTCTGCATCTTGCTTGCATTTAGACTGAGTTTATTTGCTAAAAACCATTGTTTAATATCATCGTAAACTGATGCATTAGGTAGGTTTGAGTCTTCAAGATTTTTGGTTGAATTCACAGTTGTGGTATCATCCGCAAATAATATAAAGTTTGTCAGCGTGCAGCCAGGAAGATCATTAATGTAAACTAAAAATAATGTAGGACCCAAAACAGAGCCTTGCGGTACCCCGATTGAAATAATTTTACTGGATGATCTGTTATTGTTCCAAAGAACATGCATGCTGGGTTCTACCCTCCAAATATGACCCCAACAATAATAGCGAGTCATCATCAAAGCCATAAAAACCTAATTTTTCAATCAAAACTCCGTGTGATACGCAATCGAAAGCCTTTGTCAAGTCGTAGAAGCGAGTGTCAAGATATTCATTATTTTCGAAAGCCTTTGTTGCCTCACGACATAAACTACTAATTGCTAGAGTTGTTGATAAGTTGTTTCTAAAACCAAATTGACAGCGATGAAAAAGGTTATTATTTTCGAAATAGTTGTTTATCTGGGTTTTTAGCAGTTTTTCGAATACTTTACTCAATACGATAGTTTGCTGGATCAGTTTTATCACCTTTTTTATAAATTGGTACTACTTTGGCTATTTTGAGCATATCTGGGAATATATGATGTTTTATACACAAGTTTAATAACTTTGTATAAGGCACAAGTATTGTATTAATTATGGATTTAAGAATTTGGGCATTAAGCTGGAGGGTATCAAGGCTTTTACTATTTTTCAGTGAGGCAATCGTATCTCTAACTTCTAGGTAACTCACCTCTCTAAACCGAAAGGTAGATTTAATATCCGCTGTTAAATAGTGAGAGGGATCAACTGTTGCTGAAGGCAGGGCATTCGCAACTGACTGAGCAACGCTGGTAAAATAATCATTAAACACTTCAGGTGTTGGTGTTCCCTGAGAATCAAATTTTTTGTTTTTATTATGGTTTATTAAACGCCAAGCTGCAGCGGAGCAGCTAACCGAATTTTCGATAAAACGATCATTTGCAGCTCTTTTTGCACTAACTAGTTGTTTTTTATAAAATTGTTTGAATCTTGTCAGTATATCTTTGGATATTAACTTTTTTCTATGCATGTCTACTAATAATTGCAATTTTTCTCTTTGTGATTTTAGTTGTTCCGTAAACCACCCTGTTTTATTATTATCGGCCTTGCCATTAGACGGTATTCGCATTCTCTTCGGAAAACAATCAGAGACAGCCGATGCAATCAAATTACAGAACCTTGCAAACTTGACACTAGTATCGATATTCTCACTGTCAACGAATGACCAATCTGTTACTTGTAAGTGTCCAGAGAGCAGAGATAAACCAGAATTTGTAATTGGTCTGTACTCAACAACCTCCCCATCCCCTGTATCTACAACAGAAGACTCCTGTTTTACATTCATCAATAGGCTGAGATGATCAGATAACCCATAATCCCTTGTATTCAAGGTCACATCTTCAAGATTAGTGAAAGCATTGTCCAGGCAAGAAGTGTTCCTGGTACAGTGCGACCTCGATAATCCGAACCTTCATTACACCGGATTCTGCAATAATCCGGTTAAGCATTTCAATTGCATTGTGTACTTTATAATCCGGATTTGATAGTCCTCGGTAATCCGGATCTGCGTTTGTAATAATTGTGAACACCCGTATCGTATCTGTGAACCCCCCAGATATCTAGGGGTTCACATAAGCAGTGTATGCCTTCGTTTTGACTGCTACGTATCGCGTCTAAAAACTAACTAATGATCAAAGTGCCGTCGATCCTTTCCTTACTGAATTTGCAGAGAAGATAAAACAATTAAACCTCGCACCTACTCAAATATACAATGCAGATGAATCTGCTCTGTATTGGAAAATGTTACCTGAAAGAACGCTGGTTCGTTCTCAGGAGAAGACCGCACCAGGTCGAAAAATAAGTAAGGAACGCTTTACATTTCTAGGATGTTGCAATGCTGATGGTTCACAAAAATTAAAGCTGTTAGTGATAGGAAAAGCAAAAAATCCAAGGGCATTTAAAAATGTGAACATACCTGTTGAATATAAATCATCTGCCAATGGATGACTACAGCAATTTTTGTAGACTGGTTTCATTCCTCATTTATTCGTCAAGTTAGAAGTCATTTAAGAAGTCTCACTTTGCCTGAACGAGCCCTGTTAATCGTCGATAATGCATCGAGCCATGGAACTATAGAAGAGCTGACTAGTGAGGATGGACAATTTACAGCATTATTTTTACCACCAAATTGTACAGCACTTTTGCAACCTATGGATCAAAATGCCATCAGACTGACGGAAAAGTCTTTTAGCCCATATTTTATCTAATAACGAAGAGAACGTTGTTAAGTTATTAAAAACCATTAACTTTAAGGACGCTGTATGTCTACTATGCAATGCTTGGGAAAAAGTCTCCTCCAAAGTTTTGCAAAAGTGCTGGCACAAAATTATGGCTCATGTGGCAAATAACGACCCAGACACTGAATATGATGCTGAAGATCTAATTCCTCTGAGTGAATTGCGACGCAATCTGATTTCCTTGGAAGCGCGAAATTTTTTCGTTAGGTATTTTATTTTGTTAATCCATAAATATTTAATAGATGTTTCAAATATGCTCAATGTTCTCACTGAGCAAAATCTCACGATCGTGGAAATACGTAACTGGCTTGAAAATGATGAAGATTTGTTACCACTGGAAGACATAGATGCTACAAACGAACATCATGATAGTGACAATGAAGATCCAGAGTTAAATAATACAAACCACACTGTTAAGAATGACGAGGCAGTTAAAATGTTTCAATGTGTGCATCAAGTGGGCAGAAGAAACTAATATCCCACTGCATGATGTTCTTGTACTTCAAAGATTAAAAGAAACGGCCTTTATAATGAACCAGAAAAACATCAAGCAAACAAAAATTACAAATTACTTCACAAAATAATATAAAATTTAATAAGTATGCTTCTGTTTTAATTAATTTTTGTTTATGTACTATTCTCTAGTTGTTTTGTATTAAATGTTTCTCTTTTCAATAAAAAAACTTTCGCTTCAGTAATCCGAATTATTTATTAATCCGGATGACCGCGGTTTTAATTAGTCCGGATTATCGAGGTCGTACTGTATTTAGAAAATTCTTCTGATACAAACCAAAAGACAGAAAAAGATTTACCAACCCCTGGGCCCTACCATCATCAACATTAAAATGAACGTTAAAGTCTCCCATAATGACAATGCCACGCCTAGAAAATCTCAAAAGGAGAGATTCAATTTTACTCAAAAAAACCTGCATATCACCTGAGGGTGATCTATACAACACAAAAAAATAGACATCCCCGCACGCATATCCACATACCTCGAAATCGAGCTCCACACAATAGCTCAACAAGTTTAACGGTTTCAGATTTTTGCAATCAGATCTAGAGAATATACAGGTACCACCATGTGTCTTAACGGCTCTACAGTACTCAGTAGTCAGATTTTACCCGGCCAGGTTCACAGCGTCCAGCTCAGCTTTGCGCATCCAATGTTCAACTAAAAACAAATGATTATAATTTTCATGTACTAATATTGATTCAATTTCTAGCAATTTATTGCTCAGACACTGAATATTTATAAAGAAAACACTTAAGTAACTACATTGTTGCTGCGGTCCGTTTGAAAATTTGTGTCATGAGTCTCGTCCTTCGCTTCTTCGACTCTTCTACTCCAAAAGTATCTCGAAAATCTGACATTACTAGGCCAGAAATTTACCTGATGAACTTGGTACCTCAGTGCAAATTCCGCTCCTACTCGAAAACACTTTGTTTTTCTGCCATATTGAAGTTCCTCCACTTCAAAATCTCGGTCAGCCATATCTGGTTTGTTATTTAGATATTCCTTTATCATTTCACATGTGACATTATTGGATACTCTTGATAAGAAAATCCATACTTTTTTAGGTGCACCAGTGAAGCCATCCAGGCTTGTTTTATCGTCACCTACGGTAATCACTCGTTGCTTTCTCTTCTTAAACTTTACCATTGTGAAACCATCTTCATCCACTATATTGTTTGAGGTTAACAAACGTGAATTTTTGTTTTGTAATTCACAATTGTTTCGCATTTGGTCTTGTGTCGACATCTGTTTATTATTATTTTTGTTCATTCTAGGAATTTGCATTGGATTCAATGCCATGACATTCCTTTTAATTAAATTATCCATACTGTGTGCTGTTGAGCTATGTTTTCTTATGCAGCTCGCTTGTTACTTTTCCATATCCAACTTCCGAGTTCTTTTTATTTTTTACTGCTTCCACATATGGTTTATTTACAACAGGCCCGGCTGCATTTGCTAATCCCACTGGTGCGTCGTTATTTAACACATTTGTTAGGTTGATTTTTTCGATCAAGGCCATCTTATCCTCCATTTCTTTCACAAGTTTCTTCATCAACGAATTCTGCTCTCTCAATAAAACATTTTCAGATTTTAGGTATTGGTTTTCCACCTTGAGCAGGTCTTGCGATTCAATACCCTTCGCTTCATTCTGTTTTAGATTTTTATCACTCAGGTTTTCACCAAGTTTTGAGGTTATGCACGATTCACATTTCCATCCCCCAGATTCATTCCTGAGTTCACGTTGATTTCCTTGAGTCACTCCCACACAAGCAATGTGGTGCACTCCCTTACATTCCATACATTCAACTCTCTGCTCACCATTTCTATCCATCACCTTACAACACGAAGCACACGCCAGACCACGTCCGCCCGCCATTTTTGATCGCTTGAGTCTCAAGGTAGTACCATGAAAAGTGTCATATTTCGCCACCGTAATCGCTGGCATCGAATTTTTAAAAATTCAAATCACTTACACATAGTCTATACAAGGGATACTTCACCCCATGAAAGGGACCAACTTCAATAATAATTACCGAAATTAATACAATTTTTAGGTTTATTCAACTCTCCCCCAACCCTTAACAAGGATAGGGATAATATGGTTATCTTCTGTTGATGTGGTCAATCTTCTGAAAACCTTGGAAGTTGGAGAATTTAGTAATGTACAAATCAAGTTCATTTGGTCAATCGGCAATTGATTTTTAAAATCTACGCGATTTACAAGTTGGGGAAAATTTTCATTTTTAATCAGCGAATTTGCTTCGGAAAAAATTCAAGATCGGTATACCGCCCTGGTCCATAAGCAAGACCGTGTTTTGGGTTATCGAGTGGAGGTAATCAAATTTAAAACCAAAGAAATTAATGCAATAATTATCTCACAATTTTGGCAAATAAAATGATACAAATTTAAGATGGAAAAGTACTTCCTCAGTTAAAAAAATTTCAACTTTTCCCATTAGCAAGTTCAAAAACAGTAACAAAATTTTACATCTTGGATGATTTCCCAAACGGAAACTAACATAAAAAATCAGGGTGAGGATTACCTAATGTTGGTCATTCCGAATGAGTTGAAACTTTGCAATCGCAAAGAGGAAGGTTAATATAGTATAATTACATAATTTTCACAAGCGAAGATATAATCAAAATTTTGAGAAAAATCAATTTGAACTTTGCTAATTTTCATGCAATTTTGATGGATTAACGAGATTCCGGAGCGCGTCAGCCCATTCTGTGGTCAGTCCGCGTGGATTGAATGACTTCGACACTTAGCGTATTTCGCTCGCATTTGCTGCTCGACTATCGTAGCGGTAGCATCGATGGAGGTTATTGTTATATCCTTTATTTTTACTTTTTAAGCAATATTTGAGTGAATTAAGGTTACTGTTATTTCCCTTATTATTTTTATTAATGCAATATTTGGTTTTTCATAATAGCAGTTGCTCGGATAAAAGGTTATTGTTATTATCTTTATTTTTATTTATAAACAATATTTGGGTGTTAAAGGTTACTGTTATTATCCTTTCTTTTTATTTTTAAACAATATTTAGGTAGTTAAGGTTACTGTTAATTCTCTTATTTTTTTATTAATGCAATATTTGTGTGATTAAACATAACAGGGTTTTCGCTAGTAGCAGTTGCTCGGACGGAAGGTTAATGTTATTTTCTTTCTTTTTATTTTTAAACAATATTAGGGTGGTTAAGGTTATTGTTAATTTCCTTAATTTTTATTTTTAAACAATATTTGGGTGGTTTTTTAGGTTTTTTGATTCTCACAGCTTTGGCCAAGTCAACGTTTATTATGATAATTTAAAGACCTACTTCTTAAGATATTTTTGGTTCTGAAAAGAACCGATTTTTAGCGACCGTGAATGTTAATCTCCAGTAATGAGTGCCATGTCCACTAGGAGGTTAAAGAAGCGGGCTTGCTTAGTTTTGCCGTACAATCCTTCCCACATGAATTGATCCAGGTGCTCAGGTAGCAGGGTGGAAGCCAGTACAGCCCGTCGACGGCAGAACATCTTTAGGGTAGACCAGTAGCCCTCGACCATATTTGTGCACACACCGGAATCGGGGTTCACAAAATACCGGCTATGATTTACCATGTTGTGGATGTAGGGTGAAGCGCCGTCTAGAGTTTTAAGTCCAGAATAAGCCCTCCAACCGTCGGTCCAAATCTCGGTACCAGGTCGTACATATTGTTTAATGAGTGTTAGCAGAGTCGCGGCATCACGTTTTGCGACGTATTTGATGATGCCCCGCTTCTCTGTGCAGCTGTACATACCCAAAATCCACTTTTGGGCACGTACAGGAACCCTGCCGACGTTGTATTTGCGGCGGGTGATTACACTCTCATCAATTTGTACGAGCTGGCCGGGACCACCGATCAGCTGATCCTCGGGTTTATACTGCAACTTCCAGCTACAAATCCTGCGGAAATCCCGGTAAAAACTGTAAACAGTTTTCGGGGATACTCCGCAGTTCATAGCTGTTGCTCCAGCCGGCATACAGCACGCCCAATCCCACAAAATCATAAAAATTAGCTTCGGATCGAGGCGCCTGTCTTGAAAAAATGATCCGGCGTTGATGGGGTACACTTTTCTGCAACCTGGGCACCTGTAGCAATGATGCAGCCAGTGTTGACCGCTAACCACCACCCGACACAATCGGCGACAATTTCTTTTGGTGCACAACTTCTTTTTCTTAATTAAACCCCAGTTTTTTAACAAGTCGATCATTTCACGGTCGCTACGGTCGAAAAACCATTCCACTTCTTTATAATTACTAGGCCACGTACTATCATTAAAAGGTAAACGTACTTTTGCCATGTTTAAAGCAACGAAGTTGACTGACAAATGCTGTCGATATGGAGCTGCCGGTACTTATATTTATAAACTCGGAGGCGTGGCTTAAGACTACGAGCGTCTGATGCAATTTACACGCCCCCATTAGCATAATCGGTGCGACATTTCCCGTACTTTTCAAATTGATTTTTCTCGAAATTTTGATTATATCTTCGCTTGTGAAAATTATGTCATTATACTATATACCCCTTCCCCTTTACAGCGCCATTTTTTTTTTTTATTTTGGAGTGACCAACAATAGGTAATTCTGCCCAAAATCAGATCGGAACGGAAAATGAAAGTCAAAATAAAAGTTAGGAATATATTATGCTTTATTTAAAATAAAGTGGCAGAATTATTTTTGCATGATGAATATGTTTTTTTAAAGTTAAAAATAGCTTGTGCGTTTTCTGGGCATCAGATACATCAAATCTTTCGGATAACAAATGTAAATGTCAGCTTCACGTATAGTACTTCTCAAAATGTTGAGTACCTTGTGAAACATCATTTCCTCATTAGGTGGATCTTGAAACATGTCGAGGCCTAAGTATTCGTAACCTTGATTTCCAAATTTTTTATTGATTTTGTTCACCTCTTGAGCACATTTTTGGACCATCTCGTAATCTATGAGATCCTTGAATGACTTTTTAACTATAAAACCAAACAATATAAAATCTCCATTGAAAACGTCAGTCCGTATGACTTGTCCGGATGTTCTAGGCCCGCGTTTGTAGTCTCCTAGGAAGCGAAATATTTTATCGAGTTCTTCCAACGAGGTGTCAACAAAACCGTCCTCCGAACCAAAGTAAATGATCATCGTGCCGGCAGCAATTTCACTCACAGGATAAGATGCATTAACGATTCTGCACTTTCGATAGGTGCTGCGAAGAGCCGCGACTTGGCCCTAAAAAAAAGGTTCCCTTTTACTTCTTCTTTCCTTTTTTTTGACTTTTCTTAGTGCCCTTGCCATTTTTATGCAAAGACGAGTCCGATTTCTGTTGGAGTTTTTGTTTCGTTTTACCGTAATTGTAAAAAAAGAAAAATCGTGAAAAATGTTCGCAACAGACATCTGATGACCGCCTTCTTCAACAAATAATAAAAATATTGAACATTTTTTTTTTTATAAATGAAAATTATTTTACTCGCAAGCAAAAAGTTTGGATCTCTGTTTACAAAAACGAAATAAAAGAGAAGGTACAAATAAAGAGATATAAAATGATTGCACCAGTGTGGATCCAAAATTCAAAACTGAGGGGGGGGGCTGGCAAAATGACTTATGCTTAAAACTGACCTTTTGAAAATTACACACAGTGATTGTAACGTCGGTGTCTTTGAAAATGTGCTCAACCATAAACTTCACATCGTTCCAATTCAAGCGGTCCAAACCACAACCGATTCGTGGTATGGCCACTTGCTTGATACAATTTTCTTGCACATGCCTTTGCATCTTTGTCAACGAATTCCAAAGGGTTTGAAGAGTTGGTTTACCATTAGAATACTTCTTTGTAACCAAATAGTAAATGAAACGAGGTGGAAAACTTAAAATTGCCAAACCACCTTGCTTTTGCCTCTGATTGGTTAATTCGCCGTGCCTTTTGAACAGGTTACTAAAAATAATTAATTCAAGTACTGGACGGTACATAAAAATTGTAAAACGATACCTGAACTGAACCGCAATTCCTCTGCCCATATTCAAGTCTTCGGCTACACAATGCGCCAAGGAATAATCCTGTGATAGTTTGAACAAATCTTCATCAATCTCTAGCACTTTGGTGTACTCGATATTACCGTGACTACTCAGAAGCATACGATAGTTATCAAATTCAACATCGGATGTTTTCCCTCCGTTTCTGTCAAAATCATCATAATTTTGTTTAGTAACGCGCGAGGTTTTCGCATCAGGAACCACTTGGTCGTTGCTACCACTTGGTGTTTGTACCTTTTCGTTATTCTTCTTCTTTATTTGAGTTCCAATTTTCGATTGGTGATTTTTAGATTGTTTGTCGGTATCTTCGGATGGTGTTGTATTCCAGCACTCAAGTGGTTTCGCATTTACATCGTTTTCGGCGCTTACCAGTACAAGCGTATCATTCGTTACACTCACGACCTCGCTTTTTTTAACGTCCTCCTTGTTCGAAGTTTTACCATTAGTACTTTTCTTCTCAGTTTTCGTGGCGTTACCTTTACTGCTCACGTTACTGCCATTCGAACCAGATTTCTTCTTCGATTTATCCATTTCGCAACGACGAAACGAAAATCACTGCCTGAAAGTATCACGAACAAAATTAACCTCAAATTTTTACAGAAATGTCGCTAAGCAACAAAATTTGAAGTTTAAACAATTTTCGCACCGGGCCAACCGGTTCGCGTCAAAAAAATCACCACAAACGTCGAAAACAAGATTTTTCTAAATTAAGTTTGACCTTGAAAATTATTGCGTAAATTGAAACAATCAAAATAATACGGGTATTCACTTCACTTCGTACTTTCGTCGTAAATGGCGTAATAGATCTCGATTTTCGTAAACTTCGTAGAATTTTTAGTTTTCGAAATCTACGCATTCGTAAATGTTGGCTGTGGTTGGTAGCAGTTTCGTAGATGTGGTACATATACAAATACATATACAAACATAAACTGTCAAATAAACATAACCTCAAATAAGGGGGGGGTTAAATCGGCCGCTCAGAGGTGTATCAGCCGCGTCGCGCTTAGGTTAGTGTTAGGAAACGGTTTGTTTTCGCAAGTTGAGGGATAAAATTTGAATCACCAGAAATGTCAGGAATCTGGATGGCTCAACAAAACTACCGTCCGAAAAGATATTCTGCGTACAGTCCTGAGTTGTCAACGATAATTACAATTTCTTGGTTTGATCCTGCATGTAAACTCCCCTCATCCATTTTAACCTTGGAGTTTTTTCAGGGGACACGCCCATTTGTTTGCTGCAGCGCTATTGCCCCCCCCCCGGCTTAGCGTCTTCCTGGAGTCATTCCTAGATCCGCTTGTTATTTCTCTAGTTTTCAACGATATAAATGTTATTGCTTTCTTTTTTATTTTGTCATTGCCTATTTACTTCTTACTAAAATTTGGGCGTTAGTTATTTTACTAATCTCGAATTCAATTTTCTTGATTGTAAATCTAACCTTTTCGCTCTTGCATATCTAACCGGGTAAAATTGTAAAACAGCTCTCCTGAATCTTGACCCTTTTACTACCTTTGCTGTTTACTTTTTTTTTTCCCCATTGTAAACTTGAGCTAGTAAATAAAATTATTATTATAATAATATAGGTACTATTAATGACCCATAGCTCTATAAAAGTTGGTCCAAGTATTCCAGACATGCCTTGTAGATAGAAATAGGAACATTATATATTTCTTATTTTTATAATTCCAGGTTTACTTTATCGATTACGGAACTGTTGAAGTCACCGATTCCAGGCTCCTATTATTTCTTCACAGAGAATTTTCAAAATTCCCCCAGCAGGCATTGCGAGCTAGGCTAGCTATAATTCGACCAGCAATTGCTCAATCTCCCTGGACGAAGGAAGCTTCAACGTTATTTTTAAAACGAGCTTTGGAGAAATTTTTTACCGCCTTTGTAGTTGACATAAATGAAGAGGTGAATAAATTAAATTTTGTTTATTATCGAATTTATTTCACAATTTACTTGTATGTATTAATTTGATGAAAATTTCAGTCACAAATACTTGAATTACTTATACGAGAAGTTAACGTGAAGATCTCAATTAATAGTTTGCTAATTAAACACGGACACGCTGTTTTGCATAATGAGGTAACTATAAAAAATCGACTTGAATTTTCAATTTTATTTTTTTTGTAATTTTAGAAACAACAAGAAAAACCATTTTCAAGGGTTGTTCCGACAGTTGACGATATACATTTATTACCAACTTTCAGTGAAATAGAGAAGGGCTCTGTACCGGCTATGATAGACGTTTATCAAATGCTCGAGTCTGGCCATGAGTATGAGTAAAATATTGCAGTAACTACGAGATATATTTTACTAATTTTTATTATGGTCTTTTAGGAAGTCAGACAATAGGAAATCAGCAAATGCTATTCCTTATGTAATTCAAAGAAATCTTCGGAATCTTATGAGAAGTTTTAGAGATGGATTATTGTCTTCCGATTTACTTGGAGTGTACAAGTAAGTAACGAAATTTTTATATACAGTGGCTCAATAAATTATTCGTACACTATAGAAAACGTACACAATCTTACTAAATTTTGTAGTGTCGGGTTGATGCATAAGTTTGTAATGTTTTTTTTTAAATTAAAATGCATCTTTTGAATATAAAAAATACATAAACTAATTAATAATATATTCTCCTGCATTGTTGATGATTGCCTCCCAACGTTGTGGCAGTTTTTCGATTACCCAACTTTTGAACTTTGTCTATGGAATGCAAATGTTATACGATAGTTGATTGGCCATAATTCTTCGTATTGCCCAATTCCCGAGATGATTGACGTGGATCATCACGAATTGAAGCATTTAATCGGTCTTTATCAAAGCTGGATGGTCTCCCTGAACGTGGGAAAAGTGATTAATATCAAAATGCCCCTTTTTGAAACGAGAAAACCATTTTCGTGCAGTACTTTCCACGATGGCGTTCTCTCCATAAACGGCACAAATGGTTCTAGCAGCCTCCGATGTCTTAACTCCTCGGTTAAACTCAAACAAAAGGATATGTCGGAAATGTTCTTTTTTTATACTTGACACTCCATTTTTTTTTAGCAAACAATTACCCCTAACTTTCCACAAATTGAAAAATTTAACAAGTATTCAATAAAACAATACTATGGCATTAAAATGACATTGATATTTCTCAAACAAATTTGTCTGCAAAGCACTCTTATACCTCAATTACTAACAAAAAATTTATTGAGCTAAATAGTAAATACTAAAATTTATATCGGCAAAAAATTAATTAAAAAACCCATTCATAATAAACTGTAAAACTAAGAAAAACAAAATAATAACCCAAATTCATGACAAAACTATTTGTACACATTAAAGAAAAGTACATTTTTTTAATCTAAATATATAAAAGAGCTTGTCTGCGTGTTTGTTCGCTATACGTTCCTAGACCCTTTGACCGATCTCGACCAAATTTTGCACAGTTATTTTTCGATACACCCTATATGGATATTTACCCTTATTTTACCTTCAAACCCTTACTTTACCTGGCCATGCTTGCTCGCTACGCTTTCGCTAGATGGTGCTTTTTACCGATTTTAAATAAACGCCATTACCGTTAAGTACCCAAGCACCGTAAATACTGGCCGTGGTAGAGGCCAGCAATTCGACTTGCGTTCATTATTAACCAACAGAAGCCAAGCAACAACGGCCGGCACTTCCAATATGGAACGGCCGGTCTATAGTTTTACTATAGTCTATATTTTATTTATAATGCTTGCACACTCCGCATTCGCTAGATGGTACTCTTAATCTATCATATAACCCTATATGACTGAAATTTATTGTGGAGTAAAAATTCGCGGGGAACTGACTTATTAGTTAAAAAACTTAATTATTATTTAGAACAATATTAGGGAGATCTATTATGGTCCTCCCTGTGAGGCCGAACAACTATGGCCTTCACGGATCTATTATGGTCCTCCCCCTGTGAGGCAGAAGGCCGAACAACCACTGGCAATCACGGACTAGCAGCCGAAGGCATATAAAGATAATCTATTATGGTCTGCCCTGTGAGACCGAAGGCCGAACAACTACATCTGACATGGTCTAGATGGCTAAGGGCGGCCGAAGGACGCCCGTGCCAGCTAGTACTCTATACTTGGTGGGGTCTCCTTTTGCATTTATTACGGTTTTGAGTAGTTGATTTGGCAATTTTGCTCCATTCTTCCAATAATACCTCTTTTTAATAGTTCTTTGCTGGAAATTGGTCTTGGTTGTATTTTTCTTTCTAATTCTTCTACCCTAATAGCCTTTCGCATGCCTTCAATCCATGATTTTCGTGGACTTCCTCTCTTATTCTTTCCTTGTAGTTTCCATATTACGAATACTTTTTTTTTGGCCATCTTTCATTGTCCATACGGAGCAGATGTCCAAACCATTTAAGGCTTCTTGTTTCTATTCTGCTTGTACCATTACGTTTCTGATTCTCTCATTTCTTACTTTTTGTGTTCTCGATACCTTGGCAGCACTTCGGCGTAAGTAGTCCATTTCTACCACTCTAATGCTGAGTTTCATAACACTTTTAACAAGCTGTTAAATTTAACTAACGAATAGGAAACGTTTGTTAGTATGATCAGGCCAATGGAAATCATCCGTTAATTTTAACGGATTGTTAAAAGGTTTTATGAAACCAGGCATAAATATGCGTTTGTCGTATTCTTTCATTGTGTCAACTGCTAACGTAGGGTTTCCGCGGTTTGAGCGTAAAAATTGTGCTATATTTTATACTTTAATCACAAAGTGCAACGTACCCATAGTAATTTTGTTACTTACCGTCCGGACTAAACAAGCTCTTTAGCATTTCAACAAGTTTTGTTGAGTCATATTTCATCAGTTCAGAGTAAGTTCCCCCTAGTCTTGGGGATCTTTTTGCTTTAGTGTTCTTAATGGCTTCTTTCACCTGTAGTATATCGAACTCTATTTTTGATAGTCAGTGGCGGCTCGTGACTTGTTTCAACGGGAGGGCACAAAATATAGTAATTAAAAAGGAAAATATAAGTTTACTTTCAAATTATTTTAACTCTAAAGAATTGACAACCCTTGGAATAAACGCAAATTTTGACGAAATGAAGTGTTCCAATAAATTGCTTCGCCTATTCTTCCCCTATCCAAAATGGGAAACAACAACTATCATAAAATAATACTTTTCCTTTACATTTTGTGTCCCTTCATTGAAAAATGTCGCGAGACGATATTGCAAATGTAGTAATTAAAAATTGGCGGTTTTACAAACCGGAGGGTCCTTGTAATCAGAATGGTCATCTTAATATGCTGAGGTAATTCCATGAATTACCCCCCCCCCCCCCCGAGGATTATTTAATTTGACAATGTATTCAAAATTATTTCTACTTAACACATGGACATATTTTATATTTATATTTTTTGTTTTATTTCAATTTTTTGCCCTCCCATTGAAAAAAGTCACGAGCCACCACTGCATTTAGAACGTGATTGTTTTGATTGTGCCGCTTACAGGTTTAACTGGAGGGGAGATTAACGGGTCAATTTAGCTATAGGCACCTTTTTAGGTACCTTAAACTTTAGGTACTTCTTCGAAACAACCTGTATATGTGCGGTAAAATAAGCTTGCAGAAGAGGGCCAGCTTGATAACGAATACAGTTGTTTCTCGCGATGAGGGGGGAGGGTCTGATTAAAACAATTTAATTTCGCGAATTTGTTACCTTAGTGTGGGGTTGTTTAATTAACCCAGATATGCCCACGGCGTCCACAAGAGTTTTTAAATTTTTTTAATAAAAACTAGCATTGTGTGACTAATGCCCGGTTTCTGTCTCTGGTTATACTCTACATAACTAATCTAAGGTTAAAGTTATAGTTATCCACAATGCGCATATTCCAGAAAGGTAACAACCAATAAAAACGTAGGTTAACTTTGACCAGAGATTATTTTTCGTTATAGAAACTCAAAATCTGCAGTTATACTAAGGTTAAGCTTAACCTTAATATAACTCGAGCTTCAGAAACCGGGCATAAGAGAAGAAAGAAATAAGCATAAAAAGTAAAAAAAAAATAATTTTTTCTTTGCTAAATTTAACAAAAAATTAAACATTTCTTAACCCTCGGGAGGTCGCGGTGTATCTGACAGATACATGCAAAATGTTTTCTTAAATATTTTAAAATCTTATTATTATTATTTTGTGCAAAATGTTGATTACTTTAAATTTTTTATTGTATTTTTCTATAAACTAGAGTGGTTTATAAATAAACAATCATTATAATAATTATATTTGCAAAGTTTATTTATATCTATTTTGCATTTTAGAGCACATTAAAAGGCATGTTGTATCTCACAGATACGCGCGACCTCGCGTGTGATTTTTAGTACCGCGACCTCCCGAGGGTTAATAAAAAAAGAGGAAATGATATTTCTTTCATCTTTAATCATGTTTAGAGGTTCATGTTCTGAAAATTCCCAGAAACAATTCCAATGATTAAGTATTATTTGTAGCGATATTTGTGTCTGATGAGGTCACCCGAGTTTGAAACGCCACAGAATGAAATTCAAAACTGTTATATTTATTATTTTGACATTGACAATAACCAGAACGACAATGACCAAAATAAAAAAATTTATGATTATAGAGAAAAGAATAACATTACTTTCCTCACAACTAGATGATCTTGTTCTGCCATTTTCAAAAATAGTCAATTTCTAACACCCATAAAATATCGAATTCACAATATCAGTATCTCACAACTTTGCACAATTAAAGAGGACACTATACTGCCGTCATAAGTAAGAAGGCAGTAAGTCAATTTTTTTCGAAATTAAGTGTTATATAGATATAGATGCGGTTTTTTACGCTGATTTCAAAAATATAAAAAACTCAATTTCGAAAAAAATTGACTTACTGCCTTCTTACTTATGACGGCAGTATAGTGAAGCAACAATTGCATTTTGAGAAGCATTGAAGTAGGGGTGCAAGTTACTCTTGACTTATTTGAACCGTCCTATATATAATAGGACATTGGGAATATCTGGGTTAACTTGATTATCAGTGGAAATTCGTGGATTGCAATAATGGGGGGGGGAGGTTGACTAAATTTACAATTGTCACTTTTTGTACAGTGTTTTAAATCTTCCCCACGCGCTCCCCATACCAGCCACCACTGTATAAGGTTACATTATCTTTTTCTAGCTTAAATTGTAGTCTTTTTTCATGCAATAATTCCTTGAAATATGGTTCCCATTTTCTATTTGCTATGCTGTTCAAATTATTATTCTAATTCTGCTATTTGTACTCTATTGATTTCATTGCTTTCCATGCCTCCTCGTACCTCCACTATGGCTCAATATGTTCACACTTTTTAATCCATTTATTATTTTTCTTGAATACATTTTACTTTACTGTTCTATTTGCTCTCTCACACCTACTACAATTTTTATTTGTTACAAATTACAACATAAATATGTACGATATAACCTTTGAGGTAAAATAAAAGAACTGCAATTTTACATGGAACCTTCAAATTCATGCTCCTTTAGTTAAAACCAGCAGGCACTGTTTGGGCTCGGGCCCAAATACCTAAAACAATACTTGTTGGTATAAACTAAATTTAACATCTTTCAGGTCGCGTTACAAGAAAGAACTAAATTATCACATGTTTAAGTTCACAAGTTTACTTGAAATGTGTGAAAATTTGCCGAATATTTTCGTATGTCGCCGAGTGCGAACAGGAGAAGTTATGCTTCATTACTACTTTCGAAGCAGGCGACAATCTTCAAGTCCAGAAAGAACACGATCTAAAAGTTCTTCAAGGAGCTCTACACCAGGTCCAAATGCTTTTGGACCAAGTCCAGAACAAACACGATCTAGTAGTTCTTCGAGTAGCACTGCACCAGGTATAAGTGCACTTAGACCAACTGAGATGCGTGATGAATCACCTCCACAGGTAAGACGTTTTTATTTAAAATTAATTTATGTTTTAAACCTTAACAAGTAGTTTTTAATTACGTATGGTTTGGTTAAGGAGTGAAATGGTTGATCTGCAGACCCGGGTTTGAATTTCAGTCACTCCTATAGGGTCATTCAATATCAAATCAACCAATGTATTTTCATGTCCCTCTTTGACATGAGGCTCTAAAGTAAATTAAATTTGGTTTGTAGAGCTTCGATAAATTATTTCTACTGACCGAACCGTACCATGTAAAGGCACGCTTTTTTTGTAAAATGAAGATATTGCTTGCATAGGCCTTTTCAGTGAGCTTTTTATGTAAATAATTAAGGTGACGAAGTGGGGGGCCCCGATCAACTTTTGACTTTGAGTGTCCCTCCTCCCTAAAGGGTAATTTAAAATTCTCACAAAATTATATTATATTGATTATACTTTTGGCTACTTGCATACCAAATTTTAGAGTGGACACGCTTTTCGTTTAGGAGTGACATCGAAACGAATGATCCTCGTCATAAATCGAAACACTTCACCAAAAGTGCAAAAAAAAGGTTGCCCAATCTAAAATTTAGTATACAAGTAGCCAAAAGTAAATAAAGATAATAGATTTTCTTGAGAATTTTAAATTGTCCCTTTTTTCGGAACTGGCACACAAAATCAAAATTTGATTATGGCCCCCATTTTGTAACCTGTGTCAGGAAAGTTGTTGGTCCCAAAATTTTTGTCTGGCAATTGTATATAATTACGAAGGATGTTCTAATTTGCAAATATACCCAAATATATTTTGTAATATAACTATGATAATATTATATTACTGATAACTATTTTCTAGTCGATATTTTTGTCGTAAAATATTTAGATTATTATTATATTACAGTAGGATCTCATTAATCCCTTCACGATGTATGCGCGTCAGTGAAGTCAAGCCGCGATATCTCCGCTACCATAGCTGTTGCTAAACACCGAATGAAGCACTAACGATTGCCATATGTTTAGAAGATGTGCTTCCAAAGAGGCCGTTCATGTATTACGTAAGACGTTTAGGGGGTGGGGGGGTAGCTGACATCTTATTTTACATTTATTAACATTTACATTTTCTTACTAGGGGGGGGGGAGTCTAAAAGTAGGAAAAAACGTCTTACGTAATACATGAACGGCCCCAAAGTGCCTGCCCACTTCACAGAGCCGGTGCCAGTAGAAATTGTTTATCAAAGCCCTACAAGCCAAATTTGAATTATTTTGGAGGGCTGTACAATGTGAACGGGCCACTTTAGGGCCAAACAAAAAATATGGGCCCGTTTATTTGGCATAATTTAGAAGTGGTGTACCAAATTTGAGCAAAATTTCGGAACATGAAAATAATTGCAAAAAATTGGTTGATTTCATATTATGGAATGACCCTATATTATTTGTGCCTTGGTTCGGATACTGTATATAGTAGGATAGTGTAACTTTGATTTTACGAATTTCTTATAGAAACATTAACTTGAGTAGCATATTATATTATGTATTTTTATCTCGATTCAACCATATAAATTTCGATATAACGAATTTTTTCATATTGTTTTTTACGATTTTGATACAGCAAGAAGTTATGCTACATGACTAAGCTCAAAAAAGACGGAAAATTGGAGCTTTCCTCGCTTGTTTTTTTTGATTCTTTGTTAGCTTTCTTCTATTTTCTTCTGCTTTTGTTGGCAATTGGCCATCTGATGCTGAGCATTTTTTCCCCATCCATTTTGACTGGTCCGTCTTCTTCTCCTGAGGTTGAATCCTCGTCCATGAATTCAATTCCCTTTCTTTTATCATGTTTTTTGAGATACTTCCATATCACGAAATCATCGTTCTCCGAATCTGTGGATTGTCTCAAACGTTTGGAGTCTCGAGTAAGGCTTGAGCTTACTACAGTTTTGAGGCTACAAAATAAAATCCTCGGATTGGAAACTAGGCATATTGACAGTGAACGATTATATAAAGAAACTTCATTATTAAATTCCAATCAAATTTCAACAAACGCAAAGGTGCGATGAAATACAATTTGAGAGAAAGAGGAATTCACCAATGATTGAAATGTAGACTTCCGCTAGATATCTACGCACACAATAACACTACATAATAATATAATTATTGAAAATGTAAATATTGTTTGTTCTCATGCAGGGCGTTATGTTTTGGCATTTGTACATATGAGCTACAACAATACCACGTAATAACGAAATTTATATTGTTGAACTGATAGGATATCATCTTCAAGATGTACACAGAAATTTTGAAACTAATATTTTCTTTAATTACAGGCACCAAGTGTGTATGATGAATACCCCTCGGATGCACTAGAGTTTAATGACCGCATTCCGAAACAGTTTCTTTCTTCTCATGTTGAAATTCACAATTCCGTTTCGGTCTGGGTGACAGAAATCTACGATCCTTCGAAGTTTTGGGTCACTCTAGATAAACATTCAGAAAAGTTCGAATTATTACACCATCATATGCAGTAAGTGATGCTTCATAATTTAATTTATAAAATAAACATTTTTATTTGTAAGATTATGGTTTTCTAATACACAAGGAATTGAAATTAAGGAGGAAAATCTGCGATGTGGAATGTTTTGTACAGCTCCGTACAAAGATGAACTTTATAGGGCAGTGATAGTCAAACTGATGCCTGACCATCATTCAGCCAAAGTAAGTAACATATTATTAAATTTTTTTGTTATTGTAATTTTAACTTTGTAGGTTTTTTTCGTTGACTTTGGAACTGTTTCTATTGTTGATACAAGCAACCTGTTCTTTTTGCCAAAAGTATTTAATTATTTGCCACAGCAGGCGATAAGGGCAAGATTGGGAGGAGTTCGCCCTAAAATAGCTCACACTCCATGGTCCGACGAATCTCGTGGCCACTTTATGAGTTTTGCTTCTGAAAAACGTTTAATAGCCAAAATTATGAAAATCGACTACGAGGTAACATTAATAAGCATTTTGATTCTAAATTACATCTGTATTTAATTTTTTTAATTAAATCATTTAATTTTTAGTCACAAATTATTGAAGTTGATTTAACGGATGCTCTTTACAATGATTCCATCAACAATAGCCTTGTGCGCGAAAGGCATGCATGTTCTAGTTATGAGGTAAAAAATATTTTTCGTAGCTTTATGAATAGATTTACAAGAACTAAAAAACTTTGTTTTTTTAGGCGCAAGAAAATGGAAAATACTCGAATAGAGTTCCATCGGTCAGCGATATTCATCTTTGGCCGACATTTGATCAAATCGAGCAAGCGATAGTACCGACATACCTGGAGAGCAACTATCTTTTAAGAAATGGCTTCACCTACGATTATTTGTATCCACATTTACCTATATATGGATAATTATGAAACGTTTTCTTTCCCATAATAAAATTAAACTTCAATATAAAATAGTTAATTAAACGTGAATTATTTTGTATAGTACCGAAAGCTTATGCTAAATAAATAATAAGTCACGTTTAATTAACTATATTTTATTTTAAAATTTAATTTTATTATAGGTTTCAATAGGTAGACGCCGCTTAATTATGATCACATCGGGACTCGGGGTTTTTGATCACAATAACCGATTCGAATAAACGAAAAAAATTTTTATTTTGGAAACATTATTTAAATACAGGTAACCCCCTTTTAACCCCCTTTCAAAACACATTGTAGAATTTGCAAAAGCACTTTAGTAATAACAAGGCATGCATGAAATAAATTTTTCATTTATTTTCCAATTATCCGTTATCAAAAAAATTTCTGGTTCGTGAAACTTTCGTCATTGTAATTGACGTAATGCTCTCACCAGTCTTTTTAATTTAGTCTTTTTGTTGCACAATAATTGTTAGCACTGTAGACTCATCCAATTTGAAATCTCTCGCCTGACCGGATATCCGGTTTTTCAATCTTAATTTTTCTCAATTTCCCAAAACAAAAATGAAAAAAAATCGCGTTATAACGAATCCGCACTCGCCGGGGACGCGTTGAACGGGAGTTGCCTGTACAAAAATTAAAAAATAAAAGTAACATTTCTTTAATGAGATTTAAAAAAATCATTTAGTGTTGTATATGCACTTATGCAGTCATATACGGTTGGTCCGTTTTTCGCAAAAGCGATCTCGATACACGATTGATCCGTGATCATAATAAGCGGCGCCTAATTACAATATTTGTAATACACCACCACTATTTTTCCCCTTTAATTAAATATTAAATTAAATATTTAATTTAACCCCTTTCTAAGCAAGTAACTGATTTTTATTAATACATTTCATCTTAGTTTTTTTTAATGAAGTTTTTAAATTTCCAAATGTTTTTGTCCGAAAATGCGTCTATGCAATATAAATTTGACCCTTAGGTACATACTTATACTTAAGTAACGACTATAAATTTGAGCGTTAACAACTGTAAGAAAAAACTCGGGACTGAAAATTTATTTATCTGGTTTTTTCATCATTTTTTAAAATTTATTAATGCATATTATATCAAAAAATATCCACAATATTTGTAATTTTTAATTTTTTTCATCATTTTTTAAAATGTTTAAATGCATTATCAAAAAATATCCTCAATATTTGTAATTTTTAATTTTTTTCACCATTTTTTAAAATTTTTAAATATCCTCAAAAATAGTGGTGGTGTATTATAAAAAGATGAATGTAAATAGTTATTGTACATATTTGTAAATTTTAATTTTGTTGTTCAATTTTTAATTATATCGAGTTAATTCTTCGTATGTTCATTTATAATGCCATACTATAGAGCAGGGGTGGCCAACCTGCGGCTCGCGAGCCACATGCGGCTCTTTGAAGGATTATTTGTGGCTCTCGATAAATGTACCCGAGTTCGAACTCGGTTTTAAATACGTATTTAATTGCGGCTCGCGAAAAATTTCAAATTTTGAAAAATGGCTTGACTATCAAGGAGCTTGGCCACCCCTGCTATAGAGTATAACTATTATGCGCCCACAGTATATATTTTTCCAAATTTTCACTGGTTTAAACAAAATTAAAACTTATTGATGTTTTATAAATATACAACTAAAAGTGGCCTGCATAAACAGATTACTTCCCGATCACCTGGAAAAGCTGCAATTTGGAACAAAGGTATGTTCGATTTTTGGATGCTTAGAAAAATCTCAAAAAGAAAAAAGAAGTTATTAGCAAATTGCAGCGGGTAATACATTACATAGAACCATACATATTATACATCAACAGGTTTTTGAAAATTTTACCTGTAACTTGATTTTTCAATAACGAGAAAAACAAATCACAAAGACGAACTCGGAAGTATACATAGGGGAAGTAAACGTTTACAAAAATTAACGATTTTAAATTATTAATGTTTTAACTTTTTTGATTAATTTCTTTAGATTTTAATTGAGAAAAAAGTAGAAAAATGAGATCGAGAAAAATCAAAAAAGTGTGACCGCAAACGTACGAAATCAAGTAAGGGTGCACTCAAAAAACCAAGCAATCAACGAATATAGAATAGAAAATAAACAAGCGTGCGCACATAATTGAGAAAGTCGAAAATCAAGGGGTAAACGTTTTGTATAAATCTATTGTTGACACCTGTTAGATCTAAAAATAAAATTGCATTGACTGTTGCGCCTTCAGGCATCGCTACCACTTTTAAAATACCGTTAAATCTTGACTACATCGACAATCCGGTAAGCAACGTTAAGAAAGGAACTGCTCTTGCAAGGTTTCTCCAAGAGTACAGTGTCATAATCTGGGATTAATTACATCTCGTGAAATTGAAGTTCTTAACGACCGGTATACCGCCTGAGTCAGCAATACTTCCGAATCTTGGTGGTCAACTGAAAGAATAAATTTCCATCTGTTTTATAATGACTTATTGCCTTGAATTATGTAGTATCAGTTGGACAGTGTTACGCAATAATGTGTTAACCCACGTCTTAAAAAACACGTTTTTGTTTTATAAAAAAGTAAAAACGGCTATTAAATAATAAATAATCTTGATCCAGCCTATGTCCTGCTTATTCTTGGTATTTGGGAGCATATAACTAAATCACTTCCTATTGAATCAGCATTGTTTTTTTTTAGATTTTGATAATTGAACCCATATTAACTGATTTGTGGCTTAACACATTATTGCATAACACTGTCCAGTTATGGGGGTAGAGTTCAAAAGGTTGTCAATAGATGGCATTATTAAATTGAAAGGCGGAAGAAATGGCTTTAGCACCAATCGCATACCTCTTCAAAATCCATGGCACTACGGGGTCGTCCGCAAATCTTTCCGACTTCTCAACTCCATCCCTCCCCATTTGTCACAGTTGGTCACGGGTACATGTAAACTGCCCTCATCCGCCAGGTAGATTTCCAAAAAGCATATAAACTCCCATTCGAGCCAAAAGGTCAACACTTTAGCTCACCTGTAAATTGCCCTGAAAGGTTAAAATGGATGAGGGCAGTTTACATGCAGGATCAAACCAAGAAATTGTAATTACCGTTGACAACTCAGGACCGTACGCAGGATTTCTTTGCAGACGGTGTTTTTGTTGAGCCATCCACATTCCTGACATTTCTAGTGCTTCTAACTTTTAACGTTCAACTTGCGAAAAAAAATCGTTTCTTAACACTAACCTAAGCTCAACCCGGCTGATACAACTGTGAGCGCCCGATTTACCTTTTCTCCCCCAGTAGTTTTTAGCGAATAACTCCGCGACCTAAAATGACTTAAACGAAAATAATGGAAGCTCATCCAGGCTCAAACGGTGCTCTAACGTTTGACACAAAATAATTTTATACTGGGGGATCATGTTTACTCCCCCCCCCCCCCGCCCAGTAATTTTTTGCGAATAACACGGGGACCTTTGAGACTCGAACGAAAATAATCGAACCTTATTCAGGCCCTAAACGATGCTCTAACGTTTAACTCCAAATTCACCCGAAAAATCGATACTAGGGCGGGGGGATCATTTCTATGGCCCCCAAAAGTTTTTTAAGAATAACTCCGCGACCTTTGGAGGTCAAACGAAAATAATAGAAACTCATTCAGGCTCAAACGATGTTCTAACGTTTGACACCATTTTTATATAAAATTCGAAACTGGGAGGGGGGCACTGGACATGCAGGATCAAACCAAGAAATTGTAATTACCATTGACAACTCAGGACTGAACGCAGAATTTCTTTGCAGACGGTGTTTTTATTGAGCCATCCAGATTCATGACATTTCTGGTGCTTCTAACTTTTAACTTTCAACTTGCGAAAAAAAATATCATTTACTAACCTAAGCTTGACTCGGCCGATACACCTCAGAGCGGACGATTTACCTTTTTATGCAGTAGGTAGTTTAATTTAAATTATAATGTCCCTATAATGTATCACACGTAAAGTTAACTATGAAGTTCTGAGGTGAAATTAGCGATTTTCACTCGGTCACTACCCCCTACAACCCCCCGGTTAAACCGGCCCTGTCTATTTAATAAGCCGATCTTAAATTCTAATTGTTATAATCTCCTACTTACGTATAAGTAAGGATTATACAGTCCGAGGGCAGTTTACATGCCGACTTAATAACCAAAATTGAAGAAAATAAAAAAAGGTTGTTTTGTAGGGCAGTTTACATTACCCCTTGGTCACAATCGTCGGACACCCCAGGAAGTCCTACGGTCACAAATCAAAGACCCCCCCCCCCATATATGTCTAAAATCGAACTAGACCTTTTAAATTAAAAAACCTATTCATTAATTTTAAATTTTTTGAAAATTTTTATGGCTATAATAAATTATAAATATTAATTATATAAAATTATAAATTAAATAAATATTTGAAATTATTTTATAAACTTTTAAAAATATCCATACACAAATTTCTTGCAAATCCTAAAAATGGGATTTTTATGCGGACGTCACATTTGTACAATCCTCCCCGGGTCACATTTTGTAACCTCACTCCAGGCGTGGACGTCCTTTACGGACGACCTCTAAAAAAAAAAACCTGTGCTTACAAATTTTCGATGATTTTCCCTGCCCTGGTGCTGTTACATCCGATTATTCACATCTAGTAAATTCAAACCAATGGGAACGCTCCATTTTGGATCTGTGTATAATAGTCGGTAACTTCGATGATGTATTATATAGGACTTTGGCGCATTTGTTATGAATCACACACTGTTATAAACGTAGAGATTCTACGATTTTCTGGGTCCTTCATGCGTTATCGCCACCAGTTATCAGGAGGAAGGTAAACAATAAGCTAGAGGGGGGGCCGGACCGCTCCGGGTGCTACCCGTCTGGGAGTGACACCCGACCCCAAATTAACTGACTCCCATCCTGCCTCATACTTGCTTCCTTAGGTGCAACCCCTAAAAAAAAAGGTCATCAGGCGAGGTGGGGCTGACACCTCACCCACCTGCCCGGGGGTGACACCCGACCCCCCATGCCTCATAGGTGTTTCCTTGAGTGCAACCCTTAAAAATATATTCTTTTATTTTCTAACATTTGTAAATGCTTAACATAATAAAATTGTGTCCCAGGGAATTTGAGGCCGCGTTATTTCGAACTAATTGCACCCTGGGTCATTGTTCTTCCATTTATAAGCATTACTTCGTAATTAGATCATCTTACTAAAATCTGTGCTTGCTGGATCGCAATAATTTTGTTAACATTTACATTAATTTGACATTTTTCAAACCCTAATCTGCCCCCTATGCCCTATTGTCAGTTCGTAGATACGACTTTGAGTTTGTGACTTTGAGTTTTAGAGCAGGAACTGACCCAGACGAAGTTCATGGAGGATAATTTATTATATAATAATGGAAAAAGGTAAAATTTTTGAAATCAATTTTAGTGCGAATAAATCGCTGTTGTTTCGATATTTAAAAATTCATGTAGGGTAGTTCCCATTTCCTTGTTTAGAAGCTAATGCAAAATTTAATAGGCCATTTATTATTTTAAATTAATTAAACCCCCACGGAAATATTTTGAGAAGCGCTCATGGTAATATTATAAGTAATGCTGACGTGCGCCATTGTTGCTATAGTGATTCATGAGCATTCATGAGTACAGATCAGTATAGATTGTTGGAAATTTGTAAAAAAAGTTAACCATCAATAGACATCTTTCAAGATGTCATCATTGGTAAATACTTTTTACTAATTTTTTAATTTAATTGGATTGTTAATTGCACGTACCAAGTCCCGTTATCCCATCCTCAACATGTAAGATTCGCTTTTAAATTTTGATTTTTTTTGCAAATTAATATTAAGTAAAAAATGTACCTATTTAAATGATTTCTGGTTATATAATTTTTTAGTTAAATGCACGAAAATTTGTATCACAAATCCCAGCCATAAGTGAAGATAACAAATTGGTTACACCAGAAGATATGCCAAACGTTTCTTCGTTTGCAAGTGAATTTTCAGTCGGAAGTGAGAAGGATTCAACGCATCCTTATTTGTTTGCTCCCGAACGAAGCTCTAGGGACTTATCCTACAAGGCAACATCTTTTGAGTTTAGACCACCCATAAGCAGCTCCACCAGCGGACTTTCTTTGGATCTCCCTGTACTGTCCGAACAATCTGACGATTCTACAGAATTGGATGCTAATCCATTGATAGAATCTACGGAAGAACACGAGTCTACACCACAATTAGTTGTAGACTTTCGTTTTCCTATGAAGGAATATCTCGAGTTAGTATGTGCTCTAAAGCCCAAATCAACGGAACAAATCTCGTCACCCGAAAGTGCCAGCGTTCCCATCATTAAAGACTTGCAAAACCAAGAGTCCTTGGCCAGTCTACCGCAATCTGCGAGTAAATGTTTAGCTAAATGCACCCCAATGTTCTTCACGAGTACTCCAAAGTCTGAAGCACCGTTTATCAAGCAAAACGTCCCACATTTACCTCTTAGTTTTTCGGCTACAATTTCCTCTATCGATATCGTCCCTGTAACCACTCTCTCCACCAAGGAGAGTTCACCATCCGTAGAGCAGCCAGATTCTCCTACGAGTGATGCAAAAGATTCTGCGAAACACTTGCAATTTCATGAAAGTTCCGTACAACCCTTAAGTAATTTGACGTCGCCTCCCAGTTGTCGACAGCCGTTGTCGAATGCTAGTAGCATTATCCAAGATCAGCTCACAACTTCCTCAAGCGATATTTATTATACAGCTAAACTCCCTACCAGTTCGAGAGACCTTCGTAATGCTTGTTTTGTTCCAGGCCGTATTGCTAAGAATATACCTATAACTGTAACGCCAGTTGCTCCCCCTCGTTCTGTTCGTCGATTACAACTAATCGCCATTCCCCAAACTAATTACCCATTCTGCAACGTTGAATCGACTCTCTGGTCAAGTGATTCTGCTTCTGGAGAAGGCAGTCCTAGTTGGAGACTTACTACCCCTGCCTCTTTCAGCACTGGTGATGAACTACAACTTCATGGAGAATTTAGTTCCGATACAAGTGCTTCTTCTGAAGAAGTTGACAAAACATTTATGAGAGAATCAAAAAATTACATTGATTACGCCATAGAATATAAGGGCTTCCTGGAACAAGTAATTATTTCTCATCAAAATCAAATTACGCAACTAATTAGTTACTCAATTTTTAGGCATTTAATTATGTCAAAGCTACCCCATTCTTGGTGAGAAGTTTAAGAAGTACCGATGATTTTAGATATTTATTACGAAAACACGAATGTATAATTGAATTGTACAATATTCCAAAGACGTGCAATACCTTTGATATTTTGAGAATTTATTACGAAGAACCGAGGTGCCTGATTTGGTGTGATAGCTCCCATGCTCGTTTAACAACTCAATCTGTGAGCCAAGGTAAACATTATTTTAAAAAATTTAATATTAACAAATTAACTGCACGCATGATAACGTTTTTAACTAACCGAGCATTGAAACTTTCACACGAGTATATAAAGTCACGACCGATTGCAGATGCTAATCCAGTTGTTACTGTTATAGTTATAGCCTGCTCTTATAACTTGAAGCCAATGTTTGATTCGTTGGATAAATGGGTTGACGACGGTCTTTATTTTTAAGTAGACTTAAATATTTAACGTTCCATGTTCTACTTTTTGTTTATTAGTTCCTAGTTTTGGTTATTATTTCATTTACCACTAAAGTAGTTTTACTTCGGTTTATTAAAAAAATTTAAGGTTCTGTATAATTTGTTACTTACTGGTAACGAATTATGTTTATGTTTCTAATAAAGATTTTTCACAATTTATGATATTTAACATTTTATAGCTTTCTATTTATAAAACTTGACGGTCGCGTTCCTGTATGATGATAAGAAAGTTAAGAATTATAATTTGCTTTGCACTTTGGCTTGAATGTATTTTTTTTCTTTGCTTGAACGTATAACTTCGTCGATGGTCGTTCCAATAAAGCATGTGTAATTCTAGTCTTAGAAAACGAAGGGAGATACCTTCCAGCTTGAGGTAATCAAGAGTAAAACCTAGTAAGTATGTTTTTGTTCATTTTTATCATTCCAGCTGGAGGAAATAGTTAGAAAAACATTTGAAATTTTTGTATACATAATATTTTTGCACAATAGATGAATGAAAAAAATTCAAAGAATTTTTGAATATTTGCATATTCAAACAGTGATCAATGATTTACCAAAAATTAAAGTCGAATTTTGACCCCTTCCCCTCCGCCATATAAGAGCACGTAAAATTTTTAGGACCTCCTATCTTGCGGAAGGAACACTTTGAACTTTCCCCTTGCATGCAGGAATTCGTAAGATTTCCATGGCCTCTCCTCTCCAAAATACTTGTACGTAATTATTGGAAGCTCCCTAATACATTTATGCAAATTATTTGTATCAGTTGGGTTTATGAACTTCGATGAAATAGATTTAACAACAAGTAATTGGTAATTGTCTAGGTTGTGCGGCCTACAGGCCAGACTAAAGAAATGAATCTTCATTGTCAGCTTAATTTGGAGTTACAGTCAAACAGGAGTTTCTGCCAAAAAAAACAGACTGGTGCAGTCCTGCGTTATACAAATATCTAATAACAAATGTCGGTTTTCCTTGGAATTACGGAAAAACACATTGAAGAAACGCTGTCATGGGTACACGTTCTTCTATACACAACTAAAAACAACAGCTATTCAAAAACAATAATTTTGCCTATCTATTAATTAAGATTGCTGCCGATTATGAGATTATAAAATTTAGCTTTTCCTATAATGTACCTGCCGTTGGTTCATTTTTTAGTTTGCAGCCCAAAAACATTCCTGTGAGGCCTTCAGGCCACACAACAATAACCTTCTAATGGTATATAAAGTTCTACAACATTGGCGTTACATTGACCGGAAGGTCTGGGGGTATGGAATCAAGATGTACATAGAATTGAAAAGTAATACGAGAAGTTGGCTGATTTTTTGGGGGGTTTGATCATCTATGGTCAGCATTTGGAATACTGCATTTCGTTAAAGTTAACGTTTATTCTAAAGGTTATCGATTAAGCTTCTTGGGAATTAAAATATTTTGGAAGTAAATCAGTAAATTTATATATTTCTTCTTTATGATTTATATTTTGTGCCCTCCCTGAAACAAGTCAAGAGTCGCCACTGATGAAAAATTCAAATTATAAAACCAAGAATTCTAAAATAATATTGAAATTAAAGGGTTGATGAGTAAAGTCCAGATGGACACGATAGCCAAGCATGTTAAACTTGAAAAGAAATTTAATTTTGTAATAAAATTCGTTTACAAGAGAAAATAAAATTTTTAAAAAAGTTAGCAATATAGTAGGGGCCTCAAATAATAGTCGCAGGGGGGGGGATTTTTGGTTTCGTCACTGTAAATTGAAACCACCGTTGTACATAAGTTATACTACATGTGCATATAAATTAATACTTGCAGGGTGATATATCAATATCACAATTAATAGTCCATATCCAATGGCAGGGTCAGACAAAAAATGTCCTTAAATTGATAGTGCGACACTGTCCCAAACGGTAACAGTTACACATTTAAAGTGTTTTTTGAATACATTTTTTCGTATGTAACAAATTTAAATATTTTAGTTAAATTTTCAAATTTTTCATACATATTAAATTACCAACCAATGACTTGAAAATTTTTATATTTTACGTGGATAGGTTTTTTACTCCGCTACCAAACTGGGGCCGATTTTATGTCATCAGATCTCAAATGTATATTAAAAAATTGAAATAGACTGAAAAACCTGTTGAAAATTTTTAACTTTGTTTTTTGTTAGCGATACGCACAATTTTTGTTTATTTTTAACTTTTATTTGGATTATCATAAGAATTATGGATCAATTTTATGACGAAAATAGACGCGACTGTTATAATCAAATTACTAAAGTGTAGGATGTACCTACTACATTTAAATTATGCAGTTAGTTATAAGAAAATATTCCGAGTTAACACACGCCAAACTAATAGCCCATCTGTTTTCTGAATCAGATAAATTTCTATATATTATACAAAAAGAACCCTCGTTTAACAATGTAGGTTACTAACTTATTGAATGGTTCTTTCCTATAGGTATGTACTTATTTCCTACCATCAGCATTACAATAAGTTGTACAACTTCTATTTGGCTGCAGCTGCTTTTTTGTTGGGGTTTCGCTTTTGCTACATTGGTAAGTTTTTCCATATTTTCCATTTTTTAAATTCTGTTATAGGCCAATGCTTCTAGGATAAACCTCGAACGGTATTATGAATGGACCAAACTCGGTGGTTAAGCGTAAAAAGATTAGAGAAGTAGAAATCAAATTTTCTGGGTTTCCAAATATACGACAACCTTGTTAAAAAAATAGAGAGTTTGGTTCATTCGCGATCTTTTCAATAATTAAGTACTTTAATTTTTCCGAACTAATTAGTAATTATGGATTTTACAGTTACCACCATTAATTGGAGTTTGGGGCCAATTGGGCTTGAGCCCCTCGACATTTTCCTGTACAATATTGGAGAAAAATGGCAGTTCACCAAAGAAAGCAATATTTTTGTTTGGATTTGTTTTACCTTGTTTGGTTATCATAATATCGTATTCGTGTATTTATTGGAGAGTAAGAAGATCAAGAATGAAACTTAAATTGCATGAGTGAGTATTTTTTAAATTAAAATTACTTGTCGTTTATTTCCTTAATTTGGAAGTTTAATTTTAATGAGATACGCTACAATATTGGTTATGTATTTATAAATAATAGTTTAAAAAATTATATGATGAATTGAAATTTTTTATTTAAAATATTTCAAAAATGCTATAATGATAACTGTGTTTATACTTAAAACATTTAACTTTATTTACTTTTACTATAAAATGAAATTAAAAGTGAAAAAATACAAAATTAATCTTTCTCACTTACTAAGTAATAATACAAATAATATTTTTATTTATCATAAATAAAAAGATAATAAAATTTTATTTTTCATTCTTGAAAGAAATCGTGAAAAAGAGATATTGTTATGTATTCTAAATATTATAAAACTTCCTTCTACAGCGCCGTTGATAAATGTTTGGCTGCTTGATATTTATACCGGGTGTTCATTTTAAAACTTCCAGCAATTAATATCTCAAAAACCAAAAGTCAGATGAAAAAATGTTTCGGACAAAAGTTGTATGATAGCGAGGGGGAAAGAATATAGCATAATTGTTTTTTTAATTTTTTGACCTTTCCAAGGTCATTTGAAGGTCAACTTTGGTTTTTTAAATGGCACCTTATATTTTTTTTAGCAGATTCATATTTTGCATGAATAAATAAACAACTTTTGTTGGAAATTTTTTTTTATCCGACATTAGGCTTTTCGAGTAAAATGCATTGCAACAAAATAAAAACATTTTAATAAACTGCAGCTGAAAACAAAACACTGTCACATAAAACAAATAAATTGACATTAGTTTCTTCAACTATTGTTAGTTTTGTGATTTTCAGTGAGTTTTTATTTTCCCCGTTAACTTTAGATG
The DNA here is from genome assembly GCA_932274525.1 of Podabrus alpinus. Classification (NCBI taxonomy): domain Eukaryota; kingdom Metazoa; phylum Arthropoda; class Insecta; order Coleoptera; family Cantharidae; genus Podabrus; species Podabrus alpinus. The sequence continues at coordinate 86,658,072 of OW026455.1, read as the reverse complement.
TGATAAAAGTTCGAAATCGGATCATTACAATGGTTTATACTGTAGAAGAAAGTATCGAATTAATTTTCTTGTACGGAGCTCAAAATGAAAATGCTGCAAGAACTGCAGAATCTTATAACGCGAGACAGCCTGGTAGAAATGCCTCTCATAGGTATGTTATAGACCTTGTTTCAAAATTTCGGGAAACAAGATCCGTCAAAAATAAAACACGCAAGAATTCTAGAATATTGGATGACTTAGCTCAAATTGAAGTTATAGGCCATTATGCTTCAAATCCTAATAGTTCGGTGCGTGAAGTTTCTGCTATCAGTGGTCTATCAGTGGGTACTATTCATAAGGCGCTAAAATTGCATAAATTTCACCCATATAAAATGCAGATTCATCAAACTTTGACCGAGGATGATCCAGACAGACGAGTGGAGTTTAGTGAAGAAATGCTTCAATTATTAACTACACATCCACATTTATTAAAATCCACTTGTTTTCTGATGAGTCAACCTTTTTTTTAAATGGATTTGTCAATAAACACAACTGTCGATATTGGTGTGATAAAAATCCTCATGTGTTTACTGATGGACATACACAGTGGCCGCAGAACGTAAATGTGTGGGCTGGTATACTTGGAGATACAATTAGTGGACCATTATTTATTGATGGAAATTTAACAGGCCAAAAATATCATCTAGAAATGCTTGAAGATGCAATATATCCTTTAATTGAGGATACAGTAAAACCCGCAACCGTGCCTGAGACAGGTTTTATTGAGTTATACGCTCTTTTCATATCCGTAGTTATGTGGGTTGCATAACTCGCCTCCCTCTCCTTTAAATTAAAAAATTTACCCGCTCTTTCTATTTCAAATGTTTTTGTACGTTACTTACTTAGTTTACTTTGGTTTTCTTTTAGATATTTTTAGTCAAACAAACGCATTCGTAAGTTATTTAGGTATTAATTGGGTAGGTATATAACATTGCATTACAATGTTGTTTTTCGGTAGGTACGTATGAACATAACACGTTTAAATTGATCAAAATTTAAAAATTAATAACGAGATGTGTAATTTTCGAAAAATTAACAGTTGTACAATTCTCTAGTACAAATTTTATTTACTACTAAGTATACAATAGTTAATTATTTTGCTACTATTTTATTATACAATTTAAAATTATCTTATTATTAAACTTAAAATTAACAAATATTCTATAAAGTACTATCTAATAAATATAAATAACAAGTTTTAAAAACATCAAAAAACAATTAACAAATCAGTACGATTACTCTAAAAATAAATAATTATCTACTTCACAAAGGAATTCTGAAAAAAATTAGAATTACAGTTAAAAGGAAAATGAAAATACTTGAAATATATACTTTACTCTCTTCTTTGCTTTTTACGTGGGAAATATGTCTGTGTCTCCATCTTTCTCTTTTCAGACCGAAATCGGGAAATACCATTTACAACCGAATTACAGTACACCTCGAATTTCTCGAACGATGCATCATCCAAATCATATGATTCTTCCAAACCTTTCAATATATTGTTTTTCCATGATTCTATAAGAATTTTTTTCCGTGTGTCCTTGTCTATGTTACCTTGGAGATTTTGATTCCCATCATTTAATGTTCCACATTTTTCTTCGATAAACTCAGCAATAGCTTCATTTGATTTTAACATATCTCCAGAAGGTTCCTCGATGCGTAATGAATTTTCTGTCTCTTCATTATTTTCACCTGAAACAGAAGCCGCCAGCAGCACTCCTCTTTCGTACAAAGAAACCATATGTGCATGCTTACATATGATTTTTTTCACAGCATATTCCACACATTCACATTTATACGTATGCATGCAAATTGAACATATATAACATCTGTTTCCCTCACAGTTGCACACGGCTACATTATCATATGAAACAGAATAAAATTTCTCACCTGTTGAAGATTTCACTTTAAATTTTCCAAATTCTTCTAGTTTTACATATTCATTTACATTACATTGTACTGCGGCTCGATGTGCTTTAGAAATTTTTCTTGATTTGCTATCATTTGATGTAGGGCGATATTTATTAGCAATTGTTGTCCATATTTTCCCTTCCACAGCTTGATCTATCGTATCCAATAATTTTTCCACAGTCGATTTCGCATTTCTGGAAAGTAAATCTTTTAAGGTTTTGTTAAAACTTTCCAAAGCCATATTAGTGTTAATTCCTGCATACAGCCGATGGCAATAAGCCCACATCTTTATTCTTTCATCATCGCAAAAGTAAAATCTAAAATAATAAAATGTTAATGAAATAATAACCAGATATAAGAGCTTATGCAGTATTAAAAATAATAGATACGAAACTGTAAACAAAACTTTACAGGCTAACATGCTTATAACAGTTTGGATACAGAATAGAAGGATCTAGTTATTGTGGAACATTTTAATGTTTGATATTATTATATGTTATTATAATAAACAAATTAATAAACCTTATCAATAAAATTAAATTAAATCTACCTTTTTAAGTAATTAAGAAAATTTGTTTCATTTGCATCTTCAAGTTTCTTGATATAATCATTTGTCAAATTCCTAAATTTCTCTTCATTAGTTTCAACCATAATTTTACCTAGATCGCCACTCATCGAATCTCTTAAATCTGCATTTATAATTTTCTTCTTCCCTTGTATAATCCAATTTTTCCTAATATGCCATACACACAACAATCTTCTTGGAGTATTTCCCATTACCTTCACCCACGCATTATGATACTTTATGTCATCATCAGTCATAAAAAATTCTGGCTTGATTTCTTCTCCGACACGCTCTTTAAATGCTTCAATAAAAACTTCTTGAACAACTTGGTCTTGCCTGTTAATCAATATGAAGGTGTTACATAAAGTTTTTGAAGGTATTTTAAAATAAATTTAACCTGTTGGATAAAAAGAAAGCTACAGGAAAACCCACATCTTGATTATCCCTAACCATCATAATTGTTAAATCAAATTTTTTGTTATTCGTGCCATGTGTCCCGTCCATGCAAATAATCCTATTGTGATCTCTAAGCTTCGTTTCCATGCTCTTATTCATAAATGCCAATGCAAAGTCCTTGGTTTCAAGTTTAGGATGTGGGTCGCCTAAAATAAACCACCACCATCCCATATATTACTATTTTACCACCACCCCACCACACAAATATACAACAAAATATTACAATAACTAATTATTCACTGCCCTCTCCCTTATTCCATAATATAAAACCACTCCCCAAGCAAAGCAATAAAATAAAACACCTAAAATAATTACCAATTTTTTTAAATAAAAATGCATAATTTTTTCCATTCGAATTCCATTCTAGTACTTTCATTGCGACCGCCACCATATCATCCGGATCTCTTCGCTTTTCTATTTTAAATTTTTTTCGTAAGTTGGTCAAATCTTGTTTATTTAATAAATTAATACGTTGTAATTTATTATCCTCTAATTTTCTTGCATCTTGAATAATCCTTTCTGTCGATACTCCAGCTTTCATCTGTTCAGCAATTCCATTTGCTTCTTTAACTGTTAAGCGTTGATTTCTAAATCCATCCTCATCATGTCCTACGTGCGTTTTAATGAAATCAACGTTAACTTCACCTAAAAAATTGTAACGCCAATAATGTATTGCCTATAAAGAGAAAAACAACGGGAGCTTACCATTATTGTTGTGATGCACTATTATTCGCGACGGACAAATGCCATCAATTTTAATGCTTCCCTCGCATTTCATTGTTCTTTTAGAGCAATTACTTTTAAATTCTTAAATGAAATAATTTTAATTAAACCAAGTATTTTTCATATAAAAAACCTGTTACCTCTCGTATTACTACGATTACAGTTGTAATACTCTATTCTTGCATTGAGTTTTTTTACTATGTTCTCTTTTGCATAATTTACTTCTCGTTTTTCAAGTGCCTTCCAATTTTGAAAATCCTGGCAAGTATCAAAATGTAATTTTTCCCGTTCGATTACTATATCATGTGTGTCTGTAATATGTTTCATTAATAAAAAATAAGTTCCAATACTTACCTTGTTTTCTTCGACACAGATTGGGCAAAATATGTGCCCTTTTGTAATTTTTTTTTCTGCTACTGCAATTGAATGAATTTTTCTCATATGTCGATTTTTGGTAGAAATATCATAGAACTTTTTAAGGCAATGAGGGCATACACTACTAAAAAATAATTGTAATGTAATTTTGCATACTTCGCAAGTTATTGTTTCAATTCTTACGAATCCATGGTAGAGGTAAATAAAATCCAAAATTTAACCTAAAATAAAACACAAAACTACCGGTATCCTGCACAAAATTATGTATTACAGTTCTATTGTAGCAATGAATAATTGCTGTTTAATTATAATTGATTTATAATACCATCACAAAATTGTAACAAAGTATAAAATTTTTCGATTACATGTAAGATGTAAGGTACACAAGCGAGCCTAACACAAAAACGCGGGTAAATTTTTTAATTTAAAGGAGAGGGAGGCGAGTTATGCAACCCACATAACTACGGATATGAAAAGAGCGTATAACTCAATAAAACCTGTCTCAGGCACGGTTGCGGGTTTTACTGTATCCTGACACATGGAGCTCGATGAAAATGTTTTGCATTTTCAACAAGATGGCGCACCTTCTCACTATACTATACCTGTTCGAAACTGGTTAGATGATAAATTTCCAGGGCAGTGGATCGGCAGACGAGGACCGATAGAATGGCCAGCTAGGTCCCCTGACTTAACTCCTCTTGATTTCTTTTTATGGGGACATTTAAAATCTGTTATTTATGATACAATACCAGCTAATATTGAAGAGTTAAAATTTCGAATCACAGTGGCTTACAAAAATATTACGAAAGAAAATTTTGAAAAAGTTAGAAGCGAGTTTCAACAAAGGCTGTATCATTTTTTAGCTGTAAATGGGGAACATTTTGAAAACTTGTTATGAAAACACTCGTTTACAAACATTTTTTCCACTGTTTAATACTAATAAATAATGATTAATATTAAATTTCTTCCCAGGTCAATATATGAGAGAATAGGTTGTTGGGATAGAGGAGACCAAATAAAACTAAAAGTTTGCTAAAGCCAACGTTTCGGCGTTATTATTACGCCATCTTCAAGGCTAAAAGATACAAAATGTTACACTCAACGCAATCACCCTTGAGAGGCAGACTCACCAGGCAAACCAACATATGACCAGAAACATTTTTCATCTTGGTTTGCCTGGTGAGTCTGCCTCTCAAGGGTGATTGCGTTGAGTGTAACATTTTGTATCTTTTAGCCTTGAAGATGGCGTAATAATAACGCCGAAACGTTAACTTTAGCAAACTTTTAGTTTTATTTGGTCTCCTCTATCCCAACAACCTATTCTCTCACTAATAAATAACCTTCTAAAACTTGTAAATATTAAATTTTGATTAACAATGTTAATTATTTATTTTGTTTCAACGCATCTTACTCGAAACAAATGATCTTGAAAAGGTCAATAAATTAAAAAAACAATTCTGCCATATTCTAAAAAAACTTTGAACTTTTTAACATTACTTGACTTAATTAAATCCATAACTCGGAAACAGTTGAATTTAGAAAAAAAGAGGATGAAACTTTTACGTAGATAATTTCACGCTCTTAAAAAATCACTGCACCTGTAACACTAAAAAGTCAATAATTTTTACAGATACGGCCATTTGAAGGTCGATTTTGTAGTTTGGATTTAGACGAACATTTAATTAAAAAAATTTATTTGAAAAGTACCTTTTATCGGCACCCAAGGGCGTTACATCATTTGCGGGGACGCCCTATATATTGATTTTTGGATTCCTTGAAAGCAGAAAGCCTGAAGTTTAATTCGGGTGTTCCTTATTGTGGTCATATTTGAATTTTAATGCTCTCACACACGCTAAAATGTCTCCAAATAAATCAAAACAGATGTGGTAAACATTTCAGGTTCCTAACACAATTCTAAATATCTTCCCAAAGTCTTCTTATTTTCCCATTTGAATAACAAAGATTTTTAGAACTTTGCGGTTAATGTTTTTCCTGTCGCACTTTTGGTTTAGGGGAAAAATATTAATTGTACGCACCTTGGTGGCTGTAATATCAACTAAATATTTGACGTCAGGATGATGCTAAAATGAATTCGAGGTTAAATTAATTAAAATACGTTAAATTTATTATTTTTTAATAAATTATTTATTTATTACTTAGTTGTAATGTATTATTATCGTTAAAAACCAAATCAAAGTATTTCTGAGCGAGGTCAAGCGAGGTTATATCATTAGCGTGCATTAGCGTGACGTCACGTTTGTTGTTGCTTACAGCGCACCATCGGTAATATTTTATCCCTATAACAAACGAAAATGAAAATACCAATTTTCTACATTTTAGAAGTATTTTTAGTAGGACTTTGTTAGAAAGTCTTCTTATATAATTATAAGTATATAAGGTACTTTGAAAATCGATATTTTTCTAAATTAGGAAATGTTCTATTTGTACATAGTAGAAGTGTAGAATTTTGAAAATTGGTATTTTCTTTTGTGTTCATTATAATCAAGTGGTTATTATTTTCCAATTATTTCCGAAAATCCAAATATTTTCGATATTAAGAATGTTTCAAAATTTGAGATAAAAAAAATTTGTGTTGCTGTAGGTAGACAAATGATATGGTTAAAAATACTGGAAAAATTGTATGGAATACGTACTACCATAGTTAAGATATATTCCAAGTTTCAGATTTTTTGATTCAACACTGGGATAGGAAAAATAAATTAACTGTGAAGCTCCGAAAATCGTGTATCATTCAAATGGGAAAATTCTAAGGGTTTGTGGAAATATTTAGAATTCACATAGGAAACTAAAATTCATATCTAATCCTTTTTGATTTATTTCGAGACATTTTAGCGGGTGGGAGCATTAAAATTCACCCTAATGTATATATTTATAAATATTATACCTTATTCTTACCATTTACAATTTGATTAGAAAGTTTTGCAACTAATACATTTTAATTTTAGACGACAAAGAGTGCAAGAGCAAAGAAGTCGAAGAGAACGAGATGACAGTCGACTTACAAAACTGATGCTGTTAATATTTATATGCTTTCTTATATGTATTTTACCGTTAATGCTAATGAACGTACTCGATGATGATGTTCGTTATCCAACCTTTCACGTGATTGCTTCCATTTTTGCTTGGGCCTCGAGTGCCATAAATCCAATTATTTACGCTGCTAGTAATAGACAGTATCGTACCGCATATTCACAATTATTTAATGTTGTAAAATCAAGTTTAGTTTTCTCTGACTCAAAACAAAATTCGATCAAAAATCACACAGGCGATATGGGTGGAGAAGTCTCAAATCATAATAATTGTAGTAATATAAAGGTTATTTAATTTATTTATTCAAGTGATATTATCGGACCAATTATTAGTGAGTAAATTTATTTAAATGTAACCATAACATTGTTCATTTGTTTAACCAATTATTGTTATGATTAGATACAAGGAATACAACTTTTGTGGTAAAATTGCTATGCTGATGATGTTACATAATTTTTGCTGTGAGTGTGTAGTTACCAAACTAATTAGGATAGAAGAATTTTAATTTGTGACAAATAGTCTGTAATATTGACTTTTGAAATTAATTTATATTTTAAAGTTACCGCTTGTTTTGTTTAATATAAATTTTAAACGTCCTGTATATTCACAATGTAAGCGACATCTATTGGTTCTGGGTTTTCTTAAGGGTAAAATTTTGCAGAGTACACGTGTCCAGTCGTTTCCGTAAAAACAAGCGTCACTTGGTTTTGAGAGTTTCAATAGAACGGTTGTGCGATTTTCCATTATTTTGAATACAGTTAATTTCAGAGTGTTAAATTTATTCTAGTGTGTTGGCATTTAATTAACAGGTATAATATTTATGCATTATATTTTAATAAGTTATTTTTCTTTACAAATCTGGGCAAGAATAATATGTTTATTCAATTGTTTCGTGGTGTCACGTGTTTTTCATTGTTTTCAAAAATATTAATAGAATCTTAACAGGTGCTTTTAAAAGATTTCACATTATATTTAAATTTGGTTTTCTAAATGCAATTTTAAAGTTTTATTATCAAAGTTAGAAATGCTTAACTTATGTAAAATATTTGTTACAAGGATAAAGACCACGTGCATTCTTGGGAGTTGAATGTAAGCGGGAAATCTACCTAAAACCAGGGTGTTAGAATTCAAGGTTAAAACTAGATAGTTGCCACGTGTTGGGTAATTTCATAAAGGGGTACTTTTAGACTGCAAGGTCAGCTTTCCATCGGTAACTTGTTTTATTAATACAAAGTATGCTAACAATTATTATATACAGGGTGTTTTTAATTTCAAATGAGTTTAGATTTATAAATAAGAAGTTTCATTATTTTAAATTGGTAATCTGTTATTAAGTTATATATTATTATACAGGGTGTTGGTCAAAGTTATTGCTAATTATTTGCAAGTCCAAAGAATTGATTGGAGGAATTTAGTAATATTTTAAGTTGACACAACAGCTTAAAATGTGATGAAAAATATGTCCGCAAATCTTTCTATCTTGGTAAATAATTGACTTATTTAAAACAATGATTTTGGTTTCATTACATGTACATTTAGCTTCGCCGAATTTGGGTAAAAGATTCTAAACAACCCCTTATTAGCTTGGAAAATAAATTACTCAAGACTAATACTGCTTAAATGCAAACCATAAAGCAAATTACATTGAACTGTTCCCAAAGATTTGTTGTTAATTAAGTTATCATAACTTACAGTGACGCGCATGAATGGATTAACGAGATTCCTTAAAGGAAGACAGGTTACTGAGATTGGGGTTTTAATATTGGTAAATTAGGTATCGTTAGTATTCAAATACAGGATGGTTGAACTTGTTTGAATTAGGTAGTAAATTATAATTCAAGGGTGGTTATTTAAAGGTAGATCAATAAAGGTATTTTTCCATTAACCGCTAGTGTTAAAACAAAACACATAATAGCTTTAGAAAATCTTCAAAGAATGTACTAAGTACATGAAGAAAAGATTATAAACAATCCAAAGGATTGAATCTAAACAAGTAATTTAAAAGTTATCGAAATCATTAAAGCGATTTAAAATAAATCGACTTTCAGGGTAATTAAATCTACAGCTTTATTAGATCACGAGTTAGGTAAATCATTGCTTCAGGTTAAATTCCTCAAACAAGAATATTAACGATAATAAAAGAATTGACCTTGCCCAAATTTGGTTGTTTTATTTTGTGTTGGAAGTTAAAGGTTGTCTCTCTTTCGGAGCAATCATTTGTCTTGTTACAGTTGTTTTTGACATTATGTTTTGTACACCGGAAGAAAGAGTTTGGTTACTAGATGGCGATCGTAGATATTTTCACAACGTGGTGGTCCAGGGTATTTTCCGTGTCGTCGAAGAAGTGTGATTTCAGATTTGAACTTTGTTAGTTCTCAATAGATGGCGTTTTGGGAGAGGATGTTGGCGCGAAGTTCAAATTCAAAAGTTGCATCTTACAAGTCTGAATAAGAATCGCAAAGGATGTAGCTGGATAAAAATAGCAAATCTACTCCGTGTTTAATGAGTTTGTTTCCAATATTGCGTAATCTTATCACCCCCCCCCCCCCAATTGGTTGATCTGGTTTTTTTTGAGAATATATCTTGATCCAGGAAATATTTAGAAAAAAATTTCTCTTTCTTATTCAGCTACGTCCCTTAGGTAATGAATGTGGCTGTGATGTGATACATCGTATTAGTGTGATTTTGTGGCTTAATAATTGTGTAGACACCAATGTCTCCCATTTTGTAACCTACACTGATGGAGGTGTACCCCATCTTGCAATCTTCGGAAACATCTTGTTAAATTTGTACCTTGTTGATAAGAATGAAAACGCATTTAGTACAAAGCTCACGTTCATTTACCTGTACTTTATTTATTTATTAAGTAATTAAGTAATAATTTTAAGTAATGACTATTAAAAAATCCTAAAAGGACAGTTAACGATTTAAAATACTAAATCGTGTAGGATTTTCTATTAGAAAATCAAAAGCACAATTTAGTGATTCGGCAAGATAACGAACACATCACGATATTATTTTTTATTATACGTTTATTTTTCAATTTAATAAAAATATTGCATAGAGCTAAACCAATCACCAAATAGTAAATGTATTTTATTATAAGTGTCTATTATTATTGTGATATTCTTAAGATACATTTTTTACTATTCTAAAACATATTGAAATTTTGTTTTTCTGTGATCATTCGATCCATCATTACGAAGTGTTATTATTACTAGTGTAAACTTAGACTGAAATCAACATTTTTATGTAAAAAATAAAATTGCCTTGTCACAGATTTTTTTGATTTTATTGCAATTTTGAAATTGCATCACAAGACCTCCAACGAGATCATAATTCTGTAAGTTCTATCTTTTATTGATAAATTTTAATTTGCGTTTTCTTCTAGATAACATCTAGAAAATCAGAATGCAGAGTGAACTCTTTAATAATCCAAATTGTTAGGGTGAAGGAGGTAATTTCTAATTACACACAATATGATTATGCAATATAGTTATTGTATCATGTAGTTACCCCGCTCTCTGACAGGTGAACCTTGCCAAGTTTCAATTTTTATTATTCTCACTACAAGGTGGATAAGGGGAGTAACTAACTAACCCCATGAATTATCAAAGATTGAAAAAACAAACGGTTAAATGCACTAAAACCTTTAAAAGAAAATTTTAATTTTACCTTTTTTGCGTTATTATACAATGAATTAGCCCTCCATGAACTTTAGCTGGATCCACCCTTGGCTCGCCGCTTCAATTAATTCTAACCTGTTAAAAGATTACCATTGCAAAAATGGAGCCCCTGTCCGATAATTTTTACCCATGCCGTAAAACTTAAATCGGAAAAATGACCATCACGTCTACTTTAATACAACACAATCAAATTCGTTTACCATAATTTTACTCGAGGAACGTGACGGCAAACGAATTTGATCACATGCGACACTTGGAAAATCCAATTGTGTAGATTTTGATTTTTCCTATTTAAAACCAATTTTACATTTCAAGAACTTTGCAGCATGGGTTCATATCTAATTATAAGCTCTTTTTTACAGAGATAATTTTTTAGCAGATTGGAACCAGTCAAGAGGGTGAGAAGAATAAAAATCAAAACTATTCACAATCACGACCTCCCTAAGCTAACATGAAATGTGAAACCTCTTCCACTGCAAAGCATAGAAATACAAACGGAATTTATCTAGCAGTACCAACCAGAAGATTTGCTGCACAGATGAAGAGAATATTTCAGTGAAATATGCGTATAACCCAAGACCATTGATAATAATATTATATAAAATGGAGTTAAAAAGAGAATCTACATACGTCTCATGAACAGGTCATTAATTTTTCGTACGTTATCGCATTAAACCTACCTTAACTGCACCACATTGAACACATTAAGTGAAGTGGATTCAATCCATAGTTGAATTCAGAAATATATTTAAATTTTAAAATTCCTGAAAATTAAGTTTAACAATTGATTAAAATTTTCTGTTCCTGGAAAATTATTCGAAATACTGAATTTAGAGGAAAATTTTGCATACAAAAGTTGTAGCAAATCCATAGTTGAATTCAGAAAAATGTTTAAATTTTAAAATTCCTGAAAATTAGGTTGAACAATTGATTAAAATTTAATGTGCTCCTGGAAAATTATTCGAAATACTGAATTTAGATGAAAATTTTGCATACAAAAGTTGTAGCAAATTCATAGTTGAATTCAGAAAAATATTTGAATTTTAAAATTCCTGAAAATTAAGTTTAACAATTGATTAAAATTTTCTGTGAAAATTATTCGAAATACTGAATTTAGAGGAAAATTTTGCAAACAAATGTAGCAAATTCATAGTTGAATTCAGAAAAATATTTAAATTTTAAACTTCCTGAAAATTAAGTTTAACAATTGATTAAAATTTTCTGTGTTTCTGGAAAATTATTCGAAATATTGAATTTAGAGGAAAATTTTGCAAACAAATGTTGTAGCAAATTCATAGTTGAATTCAGAAAAATGTTTAAATTGTAAAATTCCAGAAAATTAGGTTGAACAATTGATTAAAATTTTCTGTGTTCCTGGAAAATTATTCGAAATACTGAATTTAGAGGAAAATTTTGCAAATACAAAAGTTGTAGCAAATCCATAGTTGAATTCAGAAAAATGTTTAAATTGTAAAATTCCTGAAAATTAGGTTGAACAATTGATTTAAATTTTCTGTGTTCCTGGAAAATTATTCGAAATACTGAATTTAGATGAAAATTTTGCATACAAAAGTTGTAGCAAATTCATAGTTGAATTCAGAAAAATATTTGAATTTTAAAATTCCTGAAAATTAAGTTTAACAATTGATTAAAATTTTCTGTGAAAATTATTCGAAATACTGAATTTAGAGGAAAATTTTGCAAACAAATGTAGCAAATTCATAGTTGAATTCAGAAAAATATTTAAATTTTAAACTTCCTGAAAATTAAGTTTAACAATTGATTAAAATTTTCTGTGTTTCTGGAAAATTATTCGAAATATTGAATTTAGAGGAAAATTTTGCAAACAAATGTTGTAGCAAATTCATAGTTGAATTCAGAAAAATGTTTAAATTGTAAAATTCCAGAAAATTAGGTTGAACAATTGATTAAAATTTTCTGTGTTCCTGGAAAATTATTCGAAATACTGAATTTAGAGGAAAATTTTGCAAATACAAAAGTTGTAGCAAATCCATAGTTGAATTCAGAAAAATGTTTAAATTGTAAAATTCCTGAAAATTAGGTTGAACAATTGATTTAAATTTTCTGTGTTCCTGGAAAATTATTCGAAATACTGAATTTAGATGAAAATTTTGCATACAAAAGTTGTAGCAAATTCATAGTTGAATTCAGAAAAATATTTGAATTTTAAAATTCCTGAAAATTAAGTTTAACAATTGATTAAAATTTTCTGTGAAAATTATTCGAAATACTGAATTTAGAGGAAAATTTTGCAAACAAATGTAGCAAATTCATAGTTGAATTCAGAAAAATATTTAAATTTTAAACTTCCTGAAAATTAAGTTTAACAATTGATTAAAATTTTCTGTGTTTCTGGAAAATTATTCGAAATATTGAATTTAGAGGAAAATTTTGCAAACAAATGTTGTAGCAAATTCATAGTTGAATTCAGAAAAATGTTTAAATTGTAAAATTCCTGAAAATTAGGTTGAACAATTGATTAAAATTTTCTGTGTTCCTGGAAAATTATTCGAAATACTGAATTTAGAGGAAAATTTTGCAAACAAATGTAGCAAATTCATAGTTGAATTCAGAAAAATATTTAAATTTTAAACTTCCTGAAAATTAAGTTTAACAATTGATTAAAATTTTCTGTGTTTCTGGAAAATTATTCGAAATATTGAATTTAGAGGAAAATTTTGCAAACAAATGTTGTAGCAAATTCATAGTTGAATTCAGAAAAATGTTTAAATTGTAAAATTCCTGAAAATTAGGTTGAACAATTGATTAAAATTTTCTGTGTTCCTGGAAAATTATTCGAAATACTGAATTTAGAGGAAAATTTTGCAAACAAATGTAGCAAATTCATAGTTGAATTCAGAAAAATATTTAAATTTTAAACTTCCTGAAAATTAAGTTTAACAATTGATTAAAATTTTCTGTGAAAATTATTCGAAATACTGAATTTAGAGGAAAATTTTGCAAACAAATGTAGCAAATTCATAGTTGAATTCAGAAAAATATTTAAATTTTAAACTTCCTGAAAATTAAGTTTAACAATTGATTAAAATTTTCTGTGTTTCTGGAAAATTATTCGAAATATTGAATTTAGAGGAAAATTTTGCAAACAAATGTTGTAGCAAATTCATAGTTGAATTCAGAAAAATGTTTAAATTGTAAAATTCCTGAAAATTAGGTTGAACAATTGATTAAAATTTTCTGTGTTCCTGGAAAATTATTCGAAATACTGAATTTAGAGGAAAATTTTGCAAACAAATGTAGCAAATTCATAGTTGAATTCAGAAAAATATTTAAATTTTAAACTTCCTGAAAATTAAGTTTAACAATTGATTAAAATTTTCTGTGTTTCTGGAAAATTATTCGAAATATTGAATTTAGAGGAAAATTTTGCAAACAAATGTTGTAGCAAATTCATAGTTGGATTTGAGTAAAATGTTTAAATTGTAAAATTCCTGAAAATTAGGTTGAACAATTGATTTAAATTTTCTGTGTTTCTGGAAAATTATTCGATATACTGAATTTAGAGGAAAATTTTGCACACAAAAGTTGTAGCAAATCCATAGTTGAATTCAGAAAAATGTTGAAATTTTATAATTTGTGAAAATTAGGTTGAACAATTGATTTAAATTTTCTGTGTTTCTGGAAAATTATTCGATATACTGAATTTAGAGGAAAATTTTGCACACAAAATTTGTAGCAAATCCATAGTTGAATCTATATATTTTGTGACGTCACAATTTTTGAAACCCCCCCGCCCTCCATCGTCACAAGGGTCTGAACCCCCCCTCCCTACGAGTGTGACGTAGTTTATGGACGCCCCGAAAGTAAAATTTACATTACTAAAATATTTTTTTTCATTTAACTTAAATGTTTTTATTTGCATCTTGGCATTTCATTTCCTTACAAAATTATTTTGTGGTATTCCTTTGATTATTTTGGTACAGTTTTCTTTTGTTATTCCTGTAGGGCCTTATCCTGGAGAAAAAATAGCATACGTGATGGGTACAGAAACGATCCATTACAAATGAGATTGCTTATCAAAACTCGGATAACGCCTAGTTCTGATAAGCAATCTCATTTGTAATGGATCCTTTTCTGTTACTTATACGTAAGTAACTATTACACAGCCCAACAAAATGAAAAATAAAATTTGGTGCCGGAGAAGTAAGAACTGAATTTAAATATGTTTGATGCCCTGATTTCAAAAATGTCTTTCTTTTTTTTGTAGCAGCTCTAGTTTTTAAGATATCTTAAGATAACTTCTATAGATTTCACGTTTTACTATTATATTGGACGCGCATGAATGGATTATCGAAATTCCTTAAAGGAAGGCAGGTGGTTCCGTACATTTTCCTTTTTTAAATTAAAATACATTAAATTAAATAGTGTACACCGCAGGTAGTGAATTCGGTCGTGAGAGTTCGGCAGGTATCGGAAATGTGGGTTTTACGATCATGGAAATTTCCGAGTAGAGTAGATACGAAAGGTCAAAAGTTATACTGTCATCGGCGCATTAACGAAAACACGTTCAAACACTAAAAAGCCCAACTAGAAAACATTCGTTGCGTGTTTACTTTCGTTTACTTTCAAAATAAAATAAATAACAATAACTTTTTTATTAAATTACATGCCTAGTGATATTTTTTTCATATTAATTTTCAAGAACGAGTAATTACGTCTTTTTTTATTCACATTTTTTAAATTTTCGCTCCAAGCTAATGTTTTCACGTAACATTTATATGTATGTATTTCGATCTTCGCGCATTGTATAACTTTTGAGCTTTTGCACGCAGTCTACCTAAAACAAGGTAATTTGATTTTAATTTTACCTGAAAAATTTTGGTTTTGACCTGAAAAAATATTTTCTTATTATTTTTACCTTTTATTAAAACTATAAAATCGATTACCGCGTATCCAAAAAACTAGAGCTGCTACGAAAAAAAGAAAGACATTTTTGAAATTAGGGCATCAAACATATTTAAATTCAGTTCTTACTTCTCCGACACCAAAATGGCTGTTGGGCAGTGTTATTTGATCAAATATTCAATTTTGTTTACTATTACGAAAAGCACGGGAAGTGACCAGGGGTGGGCTGCCAAATTTTGAACAACCGGCTCGCTATTATTTCGAAGCAAAAAAAACGATATAGAAGAGTGTAATAAATTTATATTACGTAAATAACAAGGTGGCGTCATATTCCGGGGGAAGTACAGACTTAAAAATTTAAATCCCGTGTCACGGGTGACACCACCTTTTGGATCCAGGGTTGAAATGGCTTATTTTTTGGTTTTAGGGGTAATTTAACAAACGGCTCGCCGAGCTTCAAAAATTTTAAGAACCGGCTCGCGCGAGCCGGACCGAGCCGGCTCCAGCCCACCCCTGGAAGTGACCAGCCTGTATAAGTTAAAATTTTTGCGTAGTACTCGAAAATGGCCCAATAAATCAAAATTTACTCATGAAAAATGTTTAAGCTGATACATTTCTGTATCTAATTCATTGTATTAAAGTTAATTAATTACCGTAAGGTCGTATCGTTTGTTAGCATTTTAAATAAATTTTGCATTTAGAAATAATTCGAACTTTATATTTTCAAATTTGGTGCCCGTTATTACGTCACTACCTGCATCGATTCGCGCCTTATTACCGTTTGTGTTAAGAAGGGGTTGCGCGGGAATGCAACGGCGCCTGCGATTTTGTATCGTCTGGTATCGTCTTTGTGGTCTTCCTTACTTTGTTCCACTTTGTTCCTTACTTGATGGCGTCGTATCGTTTGTTTTATATTCGTCGTAGCGTTTGTTTTATATTCCATTGAATAAATACATTTTATGGAATTATTTTTTTACAATTGCAGTTTCTTAAGACTCTTTGTTCGGTGAGTAACTTAAATATATTTAATTGATGATAATTATTAAAAATCGGTTGGGTATCACACATGGTAAATTTTGCAAATGGCTCGCGTTCGTTAAAATTTTTGTAATTTGTAAAATAATTTAAAATATTTTATCCGGGGAAGTCCCTGTAGTTATTAATTACTAAACTAAGTAAGAGTACACCAAAATATAATTTGATTTTAGTGAGTTCCCAACTGACGCCATTTATATTGTAACGACTTTTTCGACCCAATATGGATGCCTTAGTATACAGAGAAGATTCGCTGGCTCGAGTTATTAATGACGAACTACGCACCTTCGTCGAAAGCTTTGGCCACCCTAGTTCAAATATAATAGCGTAAGAAAATACTTTATCTTTGTACTTTTCTTTCACTTTAGGAAATGATTTTAGGTTATTGACATTTCCAATGAATCTGGGGATCGTTATTACTAAGTGTATCCGATACCACGCAGTCATGTATAATCTCGTAGAATTCTACGTCACAATGGCTGGTAAAGCATTTATGGTGGTGTGCCAATATCATCACCTAAAGTAAGTTACTACGACACTTTTAAATACAATTAATTGCCAATTTATTTTTCTAGACTCCAGTATCAACAGTATTATAATTCCAAATGGCAGAACTCGTATGAAGATAGCGAATTGATTGATCCTTACCATTTGTACGCTTATATTAATAAAAGTATCGCTAGCTTGACTACAGAAAGCAAACGAAGAAGTTTCGGGCTTAACTTAAAGTAGGGGTAATAAAACTGGATACAACATTTTTTTACTTTATAATTTGTAGGTACGATGCAATCACAAATAAGGACGAAGCAGATGAAAAATCATCAGTTACCAATAAGGACGCTGGGGCTGGAACATCATCAGTTGGCGACACGGACGAAGACGATCAAAATTCATTAGTTGCCGATAACAATGAAGAGGATGAAAATTCATCAATTGATTATTTCAATTGTTTTCCCACTGTAGTAAGTATACCTAATACTTTTTGTGAGAGGGCGGGGAGGGGTAGTTACATAACGTAATGGGACTAGAAATTAATTTTAATAAAATATTATCGTTTTTGTGCTTCAATAAGACAATGTGCTTTGTGGAAAAAGGGGTGGGGGGCTCGTAACATAATTTTGAAATTTAAATGTTTAAATTGTTTTAGTTCACGTCAAACATGAGTGATGATGCGAGCCAAATTTCTGAAGAAGAATCGAAAGTTTTCTTGCAAATGATTGAGCAACACCAGAAAACTAATCGTGCTTCTCGATTACATCCTTTGCAAAAGCAAACTTTGCCTGCCAACCGCCCCATGATTTACAAATTTTCGGAGGAACCTCAGCCAGAAGATCCTCATAGTATGGGGGATTCATTAATAAGCAACCCAACGGATAATGCAAGTTCCGTGGTGCAAAAGTTGAATGTGCTAGCTTTGGAGACCGTTCCAGAAGATACATTGACAAACGATATTGGCGAATATGGCCAGCAATTCTTTGAGTTTAAATATGTTATGGATCAGGTAATATGAACGTGTAAGTTATACTTCAAATATAACGGAATTTTTTTTAGATATTGGACTGCGTGTGGGATGTACCACGATTTGTAGAAACTCGTTGTGATTTTGAGGCTTACAAGTTTATTGCCAAAACTGAATTACACAGCGTTGTGGAAGTATACGATATTCCCGGTCATTATAGGACCCATCATATCTTAAATGATTTTAAATTTGGAGCTAGATGTGTCAAGTGGTGTGACGACACACATGCATTGTTGATCTTTGCAGAAAAAGAAGATGGTAATATTGTAGCTTATTATAATACAATTGTTGACTAATGTTTGAACTATGTTTAGCTGACAAGGCATTATTGATGGAGCATCCCCTAGTTCAAGTAAGAGCCATGATGAACGCTAGTCCGATTTCGACCGTCATTGCATGCATGATGAACTTTCCTGCAGTATTTCAACATTTACGCAATAAGTAGTAAACTTCCACTTCAGTTTTTCCTGTGATTCCATTCAAGTTTTAAGTATTTGAATTTGTGAATATAAATAAGGAACATTTAATGTTTAATTTAGTTTTTGTTAAGGTTTTGCGTTTTTAGTTTTGTTGTTGTTTGATAGGTAAAGAAAAAGAAATTTGAAGTTACTTCAAGTACTAGTAATAATAATAATTATTATTATATTTCTTTCATACCTATATTTGGACTATTCAAATAATAAATTCAATGTTGCGTTTTGGGTGATTTTTTATTTTCACTCTTCACACCACTATTAATCGTTTTGTTGTGATACATCACAGGCCCGTAGCCAGGGGGGGCACCTGGGGGCACGTGCCCCCCCCGAAATGTTCAAAAGAAATAAAAATTTTTTTTTGAAAATAAAAAATTTAAATTTCGAAAATGAAATAGCTGTATTTTAAAGTGGGAAAAAGTTTTTTCCCAAGTTTATTTGCCGTAATTCATTGTTATTTACCTTGTCGGCTTATAGGTTACCCTGCTTATCCCTTTTTTTACCTGAAAGCCATGGAATTAATTTAATATAAAAACCATGTAACCATTTACAGAGAAGATTTAAGTGGAGAGGCGGTATACCCAGCAATTCTTGAAGCAGAATTCGGTTTATGGAAACAAAAATGGTTAGATGTGAACGATTTTCCAAAGAATCCATTAGATGCATTGACAAAATGTTCTGAACAATTTTTTCCCAATGTCAGAATCTTATTAAAAATATTTGCAATATTACCAGTCACTACAGCAACTGCCGAGAGAAGTTTTTCTAGTTTAAAGCGAATAAAAACTTACTTAAGAAATTCTACTGGTGAAGAAAGGCTAAACGGTCTAGCACTCATGAATATTCATAGGGATATAAATATTGATACTGATATTATAATAGATAATTTTGCGATGAAAAAAGAAAGGCGCTTAGAGTTTAAATTATAAAGTAGAGAGTGAATAAAGTCTTCATGTAATGTTTCTAAATTCCCGGAAGGGGAACCCCCGAAAATTTTACTTTTAAAATTTTTTTTAAAAAGTAGTTTAATATATAAATAAATAAAACTTAAAAAAAATTGCAATAAAAGGGGGAACCCCCAAAAATTTACTTTTTACAAAAGACTTTTTACAAGTGCCCCCCCCCCCCGAAATGAAATCCTGGCTACTGGCCTGATACATCATTTTATGTGTTAAAAAATCCTTTGTGTTTGGTTGATTCATATTCCAGCTGTAATTGTAAAACTATGCAAAGGCGGAGATTGCAAAGGGGTTAATAATTAATTACGGGGCCGTCCATTAATTACGTAAGAATGATTTTTGTAATTTTGGACCCTTCCCCACGTAAGGGTGTACGTAAGATTGTGGCAACCCCCCCACACACATCTTACGTACGGATTATTTAAAAGAAAATTAATTTTGACCCCCCTCTCCACCCCTTATATTTATAAAATGTGAATAATTATATATTATGCCACTATGTTTAATGATTTTTAAGTACTATATATTTCAATATAATATGGTATTTCCATTATACCTGGATATAATTGCCAACATAAAAAGAAGAAATTATATTTGATTTTTAAATTTAATTTAAAAAAATATTTTAAGAAACTTACGTAAGGAATACGTCGGACCCCTCCCCCCCTACGTAAGGGTCCGTAAGATATCTTATATCCCCCCCAAACCCTTACGTAATTAATGGATGACCCCTAAGTAAAATTTTGCAATTTAAAAAAAACTAGCTAGCTTTTAGCAAAACAAAGCTCGACCATTTTCCTAAGAATATTCAATACGTGGCAGTGGGTGTCAATAAACCCTTACGCCCTCATTTCTTTAAAGGCACAATAGGGACTGGGATTCAAATAAGGAACTTGACATGCAAATTTGACATAAAATTAGCCAGGCCTTCGACAGGGTGTGGCACAATGGATTGTGTTATAAACTGAAGAAAAATTTTCCACACCACTATTATCAAATCCTTAAACCTTACCTAACCAATAGATATTTCTTCTTTAAACATGAATCTGCATTGACTGACCTTCATCCCATCCAATCTGGAGTGCCACAAGGAAGCATCCTGGGTCCCATGCTATACCTAATATACACATTCGACCTACCAATATCAAGCCCTAATACTACTGTAGCCATATATGCAAATGATACTGAAATTTTATCATCCCATGAAGATCCGATAATAGCATCCGAAAATCTACAAACAAACCTGAATAAGATACAGAACTGGCTTGAAAAGTGGCGTATTAAGGCTAACGAAACTAAATCGGTGCATGTAACCTTTACCATGAGGAGAGATAGTACTTGTCCACCAGTCAAACTAAATAATTCCATAATACCACAAGCGACTGAAGCTAAGTACCTCGGCATTCACCTCGACAGAAGACTTACCTGGCGCAAGCACATATTTAGTAAACGCAAACAACTTGGAATCAAGTTCAGCCAAATGTATTGGATCATTGGCCGAAAGTCACAACTCTCCCTTAAAAATAAGCTATTACTTATAAGGCAATAATTAAACCGATCTGGACCTACGGTATCCAAACTTTGGGGCTCGGCAGCTGAATCCAATCTGGAAATCCTCCAACGATTTCAAAATAAGGTGCTACGAACGATCGTCGATGCGCTATGGTACATACCCAACAAGGTAATACAACGCGATATACCTATCGCTTCGGTTAGGGAAGAAATCAAGAGGTTTAGCGCAAATTATCGCGAGAGACTTACAGTGCACCCTGGATTCTGGATTTTAGGTAGGAGGGTAGGGTCGAAGACCCCACGCGCACTTAGGCCACTAGACCGGGCCCATTGTACTACCTCCATTTTAGTGGCCCCCGCCCCATCATTCCTCAAGTCATCCCAGCTGAAGGATGAACTCCAGGATTCTGGCAGGCGAGATGCCTCTAATTCTGGCCATGTCAGGCCAGAAGTCCCCCAACATGGTACCTACCTCTTTTTGACGCTAGAGCTGGGCAGTGACAGAGCACATGCTCCGCTGTTTCGTCTGATTCATTACAGCCCCGGCACGTTGGCTCATCTACGATCCCCAGCGTGTTAAGGTGTTTGTTCAGTTTGCAGTGTCCAGTTAATATCCCTGCAATTATCCGTAGATTGACTCTGGACAACTTCAAGTAGTACTTTGAATGTTTACTGGAGGGTGCTTTTATCGCTGCCCTTGCTTGTCTACATTCAGTTTCATTGGCCCACCTGCTGGAATGCAGTTCTAGGGTATGATGTTTTAGAAGGGTATCTAGGGTTTTGACGGTTGGCACAATCATCGGTTCAGGGCCGCAGGGATGACAATTTGAGCCGGCTTTAGCCAGACCATCTGCCTTCTCGTTACCTTCATTGCCTTGGTGTCCCTTAACCCAGTGAAGAGAAAGGACATTCTGATTTGATATCTGATTCAGGGCCCGGATGCATTCAAGCACCAGGCCTGAGGTGATCTTGTGGCTCATCAGTGCCAGAAGGACTGCCCTGCAGTCTGTAAATATCTGAATGTTTTTGTCATGGATACCTTTGTCCCAGACTGTTTTTTCACAGTGCAATATACCGATGAGTTCCGCTTGGAAAACCGACGTGTACTTGCCCAGTGATATGCTCATGTTCAGATTAAGTTCGGCAGAAAAGATTCCTGCCCCTGATCCAACATTATTTTTGGAACCGTCAGAGAATAAACAAATGTCATTCTCGTCAGTTGCTGGTGGATTTAGCAGGATTTTGAATTTCCTGTTGAATACGTATTTAGGGGGAATTCTGTCAGACTCTATATGCAGAAGGGGTACACACTCGCCGAGTAGTCCCTCAATATCCGCATATGTCCCACAGCTCCATTCCTATCATTCCATAGCCGCCAGCTACGAAGCCTAAGGGCAGCCTTGACCGCCATCTCCTGCACATGAAGATCAAGTGGTGGGAGGCAGAGAAGGGCCTCAAGCGCCGCAGTGGGGGCGGTTCGCATCACTCCAGTTACAGCCAGACAGATTATTCTCTGAATCCGGTGCAAGGAGGACGCCGCTGTTATTTGCTTGGTTCTAGGCCACCAGACAAGTGCACCGTAGGAAAGCATAGGTCGAACAACGGCTGTGTAGAGCCAGAGGGTGATCTTAGGGGAAAGTCCCCATGATCGTCCCATTGCCCTTCGACACTGCCAGAATGCCATTCCCGCTATCCTTAATTTAATTTGTAGATGTTTCCCCCAATTTAGCTTCTTGTCAAGTGTTATGCCTAGATACTTGACATTGTCAGCCAGTTTCAGATGAGTTCCCATTAAGCTTAGCATTACCATGCTCATTAGCTTTCTTTTCTTGGTAAATAGTACTAACTCCGTCTTCATCGGATTAACCGAGAGGGAGTGCTCTATACACCAATCTTGTATTATTTTGAGAGCTTTTTGCATGCGCTGGTAAATTATGTTCTCAAATTTCCCGTTAAGCAGGATGGTGAAGTCATCTGCATATCCTATGGTATAAAAACCTTTTTCATTCAGGCGTTGCAGAAGGCTATCCGCCACCATGATCCACAGTAGCGGAGAGAGTACCCCTTCTTGGGGACAGCCTTTAGTTACAATGCCCTTGATGTTTATGTCTCCGACACCCACCTCCACGGCCCTCCACCTTAGTGCAAAACTTATCCATCTTACAATGGTAGCGGGGACTCCGTGTCGGTGCAATGCTTCACTTATACTGTCGAAGGTAGTTTTGTCAAACACTCCTTCGATATCAATAAACGCTCCTAGGGTGGACTCTTTATGGTTCAGCGATCTTTCGACTCAGACTCATATCACGGATCTTCCTATCACATAGTTTCTCCAGCGCTTTAAGGAAAAACGAGGACAAACTAATTGGTCTAAAAGATTTGGCCAGTGAGTAATCGCTCCTGCCTGGTTTGGGTATGAAGATGACTTTAACTCCACGCCACCCCTTCGCTGTGTAGCCATGCGCAATGCATGCTCTGAACACTCGCACCAGGTGATCGAGAATGTCTCCCAAATCCCACTGGAGCAGGGCCGGGAACACCCCGTCAGGCCCCGGCGATTTAAAGGGGCTAAAGGATTTAACGGCCCATGCCGTTTTTGTGTCATCTACAACCTCTTTTGCAATTTCCTAATTCATTTCAGTCGGTGCCTGAGTTTCAATATCCGCCCAGACAAAGTCCGAAACTGTTATGCTGTCGGGAAAGTGTGTCTGTAGCAGTATTTCTGCAGTCTGCGAGAGTGTTTCCGTATAGGAACCGTCCTCTCGGCGTAGACTGCCTGGCTGCTGATATAGATCTTTTGCTATGATCTTATGTAGCCTTGCTGCGGCAGTAGTTGTTCCGATGCCGCTGCAGAAGGCTCTCCATGACTCACGTTGCTTTTGGCGTATTAGACTCTTATATTCCGACCGGTGCACCTTAAATGCTGCCCAGTCAGTGCAACTTTTAGAGTTCTGCGCCTTATTATAGAGCCTCCCTACCGATCTCTTCAGCCGGTCAAGTTCTGCGCACCACCAAGGTGTTGCTCGACCCCGTATTCCGGCCGTTCGAAGCGGACAAGACAGCTCATAGGCTTTAATGAGGGAGTTTTGCAGCTCGTTGGCGTACATTTCAATCTCCTCAGTAGTTGTTAAATATTCCTTTGTGGATGCTGCATGCAATATACCATTTTCCATGGATTTAGACTGGTGATCTAAAAAGACTACCCTGACAGCATTCCTCGGATTTCGGTACTGCTTAGCATCCACTGTTTTTGCTTTTAACTTAAAGCAAATCCATCTATGATCTGACATTGTCAGTTGGTCAGACACTTGCCAGTCATGAATGTAGTTTGTAATACCTAAAGACGCCACTGTATAATGTCAATGACAGAGTTGCGATGGGGTGACACATAAAAAGTAGGGACATCCCCTCTATTAAGAATTACTAGATTTGTACCTATAAGGTATTCAAATAGTGACTTACCTCGATTGTTGCAATCTCTGCTCCCCCACGCGATATGACGGGAGTTTGAATCGCAGCCAATTATGAGGTGAATCTTCTTTTCCTCGCAATGTTTCACGAGATCCACCACTTTTTGAGTAGGCGGATTCGTCGCTTCTATTGGAAGATAGATGGATGCCAGAATGACATCCTCTTGACCATTCCCAAAGTCGCAGCCAATACGCACTGCTGTCAGATCGCAGTCGCTGTACTGCGGCAGAAGGTTGGGCTGAATATTATTAGGAGTGTAAATACACGTTCCTAGTTTTATTTGACTGGTTGCCTGTAAATATTTTACCGTTTAGTTTTGTGAAACCACATATAACAGATTTCACTAACCATGGCTCTTGTATCAGAGCTACTGTATCCCTGCAAACGTCAAGGTGGCGGCATAAAGTTGCCACGGCCTCCCGACAGTGTTGCAGGTTTGCTTGAATGAAGCTCCAGTCTGATAAGGAAGCCATTGGGCTTACCTTTGGGGGAGCTTACTACTCTGTTTGACTTTCACCTTCAACCACAGCTTCCTGGATCACTTCCGTCTCCATGGCTGTTGCAGTGACTGTTGGTGTTGCTTTTGTTGCTGGATCGTCCGTAAACTTTTGCAACTTTACTTTGAGGGTTGCGAACTTATAGTTCAGCAGCTCTCCTCTTACTTTTAGTGCAGCACTATCTTGCTGTCCAATACCAAAGACAAGAAGTTTGCCTTCCGGTTCCTCCTTATCAGCATCGAGGAAGATGCACCACTCCTTTAGTTTTGCCCAGGTATTTTGGGCAACCAGGCGCCTCATCATGACAGCCTCAGTGGGCTCCTGTTTGCCAGGAACCCAAAGAGTTGCCTTCGTGATCCTTGGCAGGTTGTCCACCTGGACTACGTCTAGCTTGGCTTTTTCCCACAAAGGTGGGAATTCTGCTACTGTTTTTGCAACCACTCAAGGGAGCTCTGATCACTGCAGGTGATCCGAAGGATCTCCCCAGAGTGTCGAAAGCCACCAAAAGTTGGTGCTGATTTGGCCTCATTTGCTGCTTCTAAGATTAGCGCATCCAGGGCAGCAGTTAGGCTGTTTTCAATTTTCTCCACCTGGTCCACCGAAAGTTTGCCGAGGTGGTTCGAGCGGTCTATCACCGCTACTCGGAGGTGCTTTCCAGCCGCCTCTTTGTAGGAGACAGTATCCACCCGACTGGAGATATTAGGCCGATGGTGAGATGATTTCCCCCTCTTCTCCTGGTTAGAGGGAGAGGGTTGAGACCCCTGAGACCTCGGCCTTTTCTTGACGTCCTTTCCCGAAGTCGGCCACGCCCCTGGTTTGGGTTGACCTTCCTTGCGGTAGGGGACTACTTTTATTTTATTCGCACTGTCCCGGCCAGGCTGCATAAGCCTGGCCTGCTCATGAACAGTGCCTTTGTTGCCACTAGGCCCTTGTTTTAAGGTGAGGGCGTTAGCCTCCATCGCTCTACGGGATTTTTGTCGCCGTTTGGCTTGCTCGCCAATGATCTTTCTCTTTTTAAAGGGGGATTGATCACCAGCTGCCAGCAGTGTGTCCTTGTCAGACGCTCCTGCTTTTATGGTTGGGGCATCCTGTATGGATGCACCCGATGATTTGAGCGGGGTGTCTTGGATAGACGCCCCCGCTTGTGTATTTGCTGATACATCAGCTATTGGTTTTTTGTTTAAATTTTCCATGTGGAGTAAATTTTTATTTTCATCTCTCGAGGTCCCCACCCTCACCGGAGCCTCATCATTTTGGGACGCTGTAAACAACGCCAGGGCTACCCGAGAGATATAGCCCCCAGGAAGTTGAAGTGTTTGCACACTCCATCCTCCCCCAAGAACTCGTCCTGCTGATCCTCTGACGGAAAAGCACAGCCGATTGATCTAAGGTGGACTAGCCCACACCACCCGTTTAAGTGGAAATCTAGGCCAAAGTGGAGTGTTGCCAGACCCAGGAGATCTTATCCGCCCCCGGGCTGGCTCAGCCATCAGGATCCCTTCATCCCCCTTACGGGTCTCCACGCACGGCACAAACACGTGGGTACCTTATTAGTCTGGTTTCTCCGCGACGACCATCATCCCGGTTTTTGACAAGCCAGGTACTGAGCACAAAGAGTTTTAAGTCCCGACCCAGCCCAGCAGGTCAGTCAGACCGAATACGAGGGGGTTTTAATTCCCTGGCCCGAATCCTGCCAGGTACACGCCCGCCGCATCCTTGAAACACGCAAGCCCCCTCACCACGTCAAGGTTAGGTACTTCGAGGGGGGGCACAGGTTTTGTACAAAGTGATTTTTTCTCTTTTCGGTGTTCTGGCGTTGGGACCTATGAAAGGATATAACAATTGAATCACAAAGTTGGTCTTGTCCAGCCGAGCCTGTATTTCCTGGCTGAATAGCAGCTTCGAGTCCAGTGTGGTGCCCAGGTATTTCACTGTCTTCTGCCACGGGATGGTGTCATTGCCAACTTTAACTCCTGCGACGTCCGGAGGTTTACGCTTGAAGGTGAACCGGATTGCTTCCGTTTTTGGTATGTTGACTTTTAGTTTCCACATATTGAAAAATTAAAGAATTAATGTAGTGTGTTCTTCTAGATATGTTACATATTTCCTAGTTTTCTTGGAATGGGCGAAAATAGCTGTGTCGTCAGCATAAACAGCTATACTTGTTTTGGGATGCCGGGGAATATCGTTGATGAAAACAGAAAAAAGGATCGGACCCAATAATGAACCTTGCGGGACGCCTGCTGGAACGTCTACTATAGTAGAAACGGCTTGGTTAACGCTCACGAAGAATTGTCTACCCTCCAGGTAGCTGACGACAATCTTGATTAAATTGATGGGTGCTTTAACTAATAATTTGACTAACTTATATATAAGTGCTTTGCGATTAACAACGTCGAAAGCTTTTTCCAAGTCCAATAACACCATGCCCGTGTCTTTATTTAAATGTCTCATATGCACAGTTTTCTCCTTGATGCGCGCCACTTGATGCGTTGTGTTATGTCCGGCTCTGAAACCAAATTGTTCGTTGATGATGATTCCATGTTCGGTTAAGTGATCCTTGAGCTCCTCTAATATGATTTTCTCCAGCACTTTACTAAGAGTTGCGAGTAGGCTGATGGGCCTGTAGTTTGTCGCCACATTTCTTGCCTTGTTGGGTTTAGGCAGTGCAATTACCTTGGCAATCTTCCATTGCGTAGGGAAGTAGCAGTTAGAGAGGCATGCACGAAAGATGTAATATATTAGGCAAACTCCTTTCCTGGGAAGGTATTTAATCTGCCTATTCGAGATGCCGTCCAGACCAGGAGCTTTTCTGTTTTTCAGGCCTCGAATAATTTTTGCAATTTTTGCTGGATTTGTCTTGAGAAGGCTTTCGTCAAGATTATCCGGGTTCAGGTGGAGATTGTCGTATGAATCATTTACTTCGTCGTCCATTGGAGAGACGTCCTTGATGGTTTTACCGTGGGCATCCAGAAAAACATTTGCAAAAGCGTCGGCCTTTTCCTTGTCCGTGTATAATTTGACATTGTTACTGGTCTTGATTATCGGGATTTCTTCGTGCTTGTTCTTTAGGCATTTGTAGACCTGCCAGAGGGAGTTGTCACGGAGCGTAAGGCTTTCTGTCACCTTCCTCCACTTTTCTTTTCTTTCTTCTTGAAGCAACTGCTGAATTAGTTCGGTGACATGGTTCTTGTTGATGCGGTGTGACGGATCTCCTGTGCGGAGCCACTGCTTCCTTTCCCAGTTACGAATTGTTTTGAACCTCCTAATTTCTGGATCCACATTGTAGGTTTCTTTTACTTTCTTTATTGTGGTTGCATCTTTGAACGGAGATTGCATTGCCACTGTGAATTTTGTGATGGCTTCTTCGATGTCTGCGTTGGTGACAATGTTTGTGTCGATTGCTATTCTATCGTTGCAGAGCTGCTTATATTTTTTCCAGTCGGTGGTACGGATGTCTCTTTCGTGCAGGTCGCAGTTGAGAAAGAGGGTCATCACCACCGGGTAATGATTTGAAGAGAGGTCTTCCAGGACCGCTGGTGCGGTGTATCCTCCGACACCTTGGAGGAAGAAGATGTCGATGGTTGGCATCGCGGCCCTTGATGATATGCAAAATTAATTAAGCATGGAGGAGAAGCACTATGGGAGAGAAGGGCGTAATTTATGGAAAACTGCTGGAAGAAGTACAGCAGGGTACCTAATGAATGGAGGACAACAGATGAACAAAAAGGCTGTTGAAGTGGGTACCCCCAAGAAGAAGGAAGCGTAGAAGATCATGGAACGATAGAAAGAAACCTGGAAAAAGTTGAACATAATTTACCCAGTGCAATTTTAGCAACAGTGACATCACGCGCTTTTCCAACTACCTTAATTATTTTCACCTTCATTATTTAATAACACGTAAATGAATTGCGCTAAAAGAAAATCTACAAAATTTAATTTTTCCTTGATTCTTTATGAAGAACTCATATTTTTATTTTAATGCCTTCATAATTTTTCTTTGTTGATTACACAAGTGAATTTTTATTAATATGAAGTTTCAATTAATTTTTCAATTGCATTAATTAATTTAATCATTGAAATTAATTAGGTACCTACATATTAAATAATTCCAAATATTTAAAATTTTTTTTTTAAGTTTTACAAAGTAGTAGCCTGTTTTTACAACCTTTGCTGATTAATTTGGGGTCTCTAATCCGTCTGTAGTTACATAGTTTTGACCCTGAATATGGCCATTAAAATAATAACACTTATTATTAGCCAAGATTAATTTTTGAAATATAAAAACCAATTAGCAAATAAGTAATGTTTTTTATTTAAATCACACAATTAGCAAACATTATCATCAATTTAAATTACATTAATTTTTTTATAAAGTTTCATGGTGCTATTCAAGGGAAGATAATTCCACAAGTTTCGTCCACAAGCCTACAATTATCACCACATAAAATATTAAAATAGCTATTAAATTAAGTATAAAGATAATATTGTCGTAGACAAAAATGGATTCTTGTGGTGGAGATATTGGATTCTGAGATAAGCCACTGGTCGTTGGTATGTCTTCCGGTGGTAAATTTTGACTGTCATCGGATTCGTTTACTTTATCTTTTTTGTATTGCGCAGAGCTCGTAGCAGTGCTGTCATGGGGGTAGATGTTGACGTACTTCGGCTCATATAGTATACGTATACGTTCGGGTTTGTTCGGTTTGTCTTTATTCTGAAATACAAATTGATGCGTCAGTTGAAATTACGAAAAAATAACTTTAATATAAGTAATCACGTTAAAAATACCACTTGGTGTTTGTACCTTTTCGTTATTCTTCTTCTTTATTTGAGTTCCAATTTTCGATTGGTGATTTTTAGATTGTTTGTCGGTATCTTCGGATGGTGTTGTATTCCAGCACTCCAGTGCTTCCGCATTTACATTGTTTTCGGCTTTTACCGGTACAAGCGTATCCTTTGTTTCGCTCACAACTTGGCTTTTTTTCACTTCTTCTTTTTTCTTTGTTGAAGTTCCATTTCTCGATTGGTGATTTTTAGATTGTTTGTCGGTATCTTCGGATGGTGTTGTATTCCAGCACTCAAGTGGTTTCGCATTTACATCGTTTTCGGCGCTTACCAGTACAAGCGTATCATTCGTTACACTCACGACCTCGCTTTTTTTAACGTCCTCCTTGTTCGAAGTTTTACCATTAGTACTTTTCTTCTCAGTTTTCGTGGCGTCACCTTTACTGCTCACGTTACTGCCATTCGAACCAGATTTCTTCTTCGATTTATCCATTTCGCAACGACGAAACGAAATTCACTGCCTGAAAGTATCACGAACAAACTTAACCTCAAATTTTTACAGAAATGTCTCTAAGCAACAAAATTTGAAGTTTAAACAATTTTCGCACCGGGCCAACCGGTTCGCGTCAAAATAATCACCACAAACGTCGAAAACAAGATTTTTCTAAATTAAGTTTGACCATGAAAATTATTGCGTAAATTGAAACAATCAAAATAATACGGGTATTCACTTCACTTCGTACCAAAGCTTCGTACTTTCGGTACTTTCGTCGTAAATGGCGTAATAGATCTCGACAGTGTTACCAACTCTGAATAACATTTACCCCCTAAAAGTACCTACAACCAAAAGCCCCTAAAAAAAATTTTTTGCCATTCCGGGGGTAAAGTACTCACTTTTTACCCCGGTTTGCGGGCGTAAAGGGGCACTTTTTTACCCTGCGGGAGTAAAGTTCAAAAATAGGGGGGTGAGCGGGAGTAAAGTTAAAAAATAGGGGGGTGAGCGGGAAATAAAGTCACCAGATGACTGGTGACTTTAGTTTAGTAACGGCCTTAACCATGGAATAGTGCGACCACAAGGTCGATGACTTCAACGTTTTAGCCTTCTCGTAAAAAAATGCCAAAAACACGTCTTCACTAAAATAATCTGACAATTCTTTATTCTGGCACCACTGCACAAAAGCGTCGTACTGTTTTTGGTAAACTTTTCTTGATTTTGCCGGCAACAGTTCCACCAACGCCATCTTCGCTGCTTCGGCAATTTCTACGTTCTCGCTCATGGTACGTGTTGCTCTTTCAAAGGCACAAATTTAAATGAAATGAAGCATTGGAATCAATGGCATTGGTAGAATCAGGGGTGCCAACTGCTATTTCGTAGTAATTTTTAGTAGTATAGTTGGTAATATTACTAGTGCTATTTTGCGATTTATCGACCACGTGTAGGTATTATAAAAAAAAAGCGTTAAATTTTTGCTTTAAGTTTCTAAACTGGCGAAGTTCCAACTTTACCTCTCGGAATGGCAAAAAACAGTATATGCACGACGGTAGTAAAGTGACTTTTGGCCCATGGGTAATTGTTTCACTCGGCTGGCGCCTCGTGTAAACAATCCTTTACCCTCGGGCCAAAAAAGTGTCACTTTGCTACCTTGGTGCATAATGTACTATTTTTAATAACAATTATGGTGAAACAAGGTGAAAACGATTGATGACCTTTTTTTTTTGATTGTGATTGAATTTAAAATGCAAAGTAAGTACATTTCGGCGGAAATAAATAATGTAATGTTTATTAATAATCTGTATTCATAAATTGTTTAATACATCGAAGATCCCTTCGGTCTCTTTTTTATTATTATACACTATTAAATACAACTTTTTATCATGAATATCATATTACGAGCTGAATTGCATTTATTTCATCTTGGTATATTTTTAATTTTAAACTTAGCAAATTACTATGGGGCCGTTCATGTATTACGTAAGACGTTTAGGGGGGGTATCTGACATCTTATTTTTTCTTACTCGGGCGAAGGGGGGGGTCAAGACAATTTCTTACGTAAGATTTTATTTTTTTAATTAAATTTCAAAATTTAAAAATTATTTAATCTAATTTAGGTGCTGTTGGTATTAATGTTAATGTGAAACACAATAGATACTATTAATTTAATAATTTAATAAAATAAAATATTATTTTGCACTTACTACAGTCTTACTCTCATAGTGTGATATACTCTATATATTATAAAAATATTTAAAAAAAATTTTTATTATAAAAAAAGTCAGGTCAAAATCGAGCGTTTTTGAAATTTTCTAAAATGTGCTCTATTTAACAGTGCTGGCGCTCAGCAACAACTATTAGACTTGGAGAAAAATAACTTAGATAGAAGTTGTAGTAAATTTTATTCTCGGTAAGATTTATACAAGAAGGAAATATTTCGGGGAAACATTTTGCATTCGCCACTTTTTTTTAATTGGCGGCACTTCCGGGCGCTCGCCGAAGTCATCAACCCAGAGCTTTTATTAGGACCACAAACCTTAAATATCCAAAAATCAGAACCTCCTGACCATTTTTAGGAAACTCTTCATTTCATGATTTCGAGGTAGTTGTTAAAATATTTTAAGTGTTTTTAATTTTTTTTAATGAGTTATATGATAACAATATAACTGAAATAGAAATTTGTTTAAAAATATTTTGCCGAATAACATTAGGTATTTTCACTCCTTCATAAAAAATTTCAACTGCAGACGAAGAATTCGGTAAGAAGCTCAGGGTTCCGAGAGGACGTTTTTAGTATGTTCAAGTACGAAAAATTACCTAACGAAATCCGTCGAAAAATCGCAGAAGACCGATTTTGGATTTTTTATTCGCAATTTTCTTACACTATAATAAAGTAAATTGTTTGAATAACTTTTTTTTTTATGTAAAATAAACATATATCTTCATTAATTTCACTTTTAATGTTTAATATCTGGCTTCTTATTGGGTAATAATTTATCTTACGTAAGATTAGTGTGGGGGGGGGGGGTTATACATTTTCTTAATTTTTCTTACTAGGGGGAGGGGGGAGTCTAAAAGTAGGAAAAAACGTCTTACGTAATACATGAACCCCCTATCTACATTCTTTAAAAAACAATGCATTGTTGAAATATTTCATTTTTGGTACGTAAATTTAAAGCTGCTTTTGCGCCAGAACTATTCGCGATTCCAAATAAGAATGCGACCCCTGGTGGCAGAATTGAGAACAACTCGACGCGGGTACTAAACGGTAAACGAGGCTCATTGTTTATAAGTTTCTTTGCTTTAGTTGCATGTTAACGTGTTGCAATTATTAAATAATTAAAGCGTTTAAATAAATTTTTGAAATGTCAACCGTTGTTGACATTTCAAAAATTGACTACTCGTGTATGACGGCCATTTTGAAAATTTAACAGAGTCACCTATTGTTAATTTTAATCGCGAATGTGATTTTTTTATTTTGGCTACCTCCTGTGCGTACGTTGATCTTATACTTTTTATTTTATTTTTTACGTCTGCAGCACTTTTATCTTGTACACCCAATTCGGTAATAATTCTTTTAAGCGCCGCTTGTTTATTTTTATAAATTATTAGCTTCGCACATTTTAAATTTAATACAACTTCACTTTGGAAGTGGGGGAAGTAGCCACTTGCTCAAGTAAATAGGATTGCTGTCTATTCACTGTCCTGTCCTCAAACACTGGAAGACAGTACTAAAATACATGATTACACGAAGACAGTACTGAGATCCAGTACTGGCTTTTAGTAACTTGTGCAAGTTACTGTCTCCATGTAATCACGTAAAAATTAAAAAATAAAAATAATTTGAAAAACCCCTAAAAATACCCCTAGACATATTGCACCCCTAAAAAAACCCCATTCCACTTAAAAAAACCCTAAATCTGGGGAAAAACCCCCAAGTTGGCAACGCTGGATCTCGATTTTCGTAAACTTCGTAGAATTTTTAGTTTTCGAAATCTACGCATTCGTAAATGTTGGCTGTGGTTGGTAGCAGTTTCGTAGATGTGGTACATATACAAAACATAACCTAATTTGAAGTTATCAAATTAAACATAAACCCAAAATAACAATGAATAACCTAAGTAAATGTGATTTAGGTGTATAAATGTGAAAAAAATTCCAATACAAACATAAACTGTCAAATAAACATAACCTCAAATAAGGGGGGGGGGGGGTTAAATCGGTCGTTCAGAGGTGTATCAGCCGCGTCGACCTTAGGTTAGTGTTAGGAAACGGTTTTTTTTCGCAAGTGGAATGTTAGAAGCACCAGAAGAATCTCCATCTGTTTTTCATCAATGCTGCGCGAAAAGGTAAATCGTCCGCTCAGAGGTCCAACAGCCGAGTCGAGCTTAGGTTAGTGTTAGAAAATGATTATTTTTTCGCAAGTTGAGCGATAAAATTTGAATCACCAGAAATGTCATGAATCTGGATGGCTCAACAAAACTACCGTCCGCAAAGATATTCTGCGTACAGTCCTGAGTTGTCAACGATAATTACAATTTTTTGCTTTGATTCTGTATGTCAATGCTCCCCCTCTTTTCGAATTGTGTATAAATATATTGTCGAACGTTAGAGCATCGTTTGAGCCTGACTGAGCTTCTATTATTTTGGTTTGAGCTTCAAAGGTCGCGGAGTTATTCACAAGTAAACTTTTGGGGGGCCGTAGACCCCCCGCCGTATCAAATTTTCGGATGAATTTGGGGTCAAACGTTAGATAATCGTTTAGGGCCTGAATGAGCTTTCATTATCTTCGTTTGGTTCTCAAGGTCGCGGAGTTATTAGCGAAAAACTACTTGGGGGAAAGGTCAATCGGCCGCTCAGAGGTGTATCAGCCAGGTTGAGTTTAGGTTAGTGTTAGGAAACGATTTTTTTTCACAAGTTGAACGTTAAAAGTTAGAAGCACTAGAAATGTCAGGAATGTGGATGGCTCAACAAAAACACCGTCTGCAAAGAAATCCTGCGTACGGTCCTGAGTTGTCAACGGTAATTACAATTTCTTGGTTTGATCCTGCATGTAAACTCCCCTCGTCCATTTTAACCTTGGAGTTTTGTTACGAAAAATTTTCTCTTTTTCGCAACAACGTTGAATTTATTTAATTCAACTAATTTCATTTAGCGACTAATTTCGTAGCGCCCGGTATATGGAACGAATTTGACGGAGATTAAACTCGCGCATGCAATGATAAGGACTTCTTGGGTTAGCTTTCGAAGCGAGCGGTCGGTTTTGTTTTTTCAATGTGAAGTGATAACAATTTTTGGTTCCAATTTTGACAAAATATGGTAGCGATTTTGTGATGGGTCCCTTTCCGCATCATGAGTTGTTTTGGATTTTGCGCTCCAACCCATTTTTGGGGATGTTCACATTCGTGTCTGCAGGATTGTGGATGTACTCCAGGTCGTTATCTTTTTGTCGGACCACCTTGTCCATATTTTCTGGAAGGATATTTTTTTACTCAGTTCGGTAAGTTTTTATAATTTGAACTGATTGCTTCACAGGGAAATGCATTACTCGACTTGGCCAAATTTTTCCTCCGAACACAAGGAGTTCGATTGCGTTTTAACTAACCCTTGGCTGTCTTATTTTTTATGTGATATTTTTATTACAGAGGTTTTCATTGTCTTGCATATTTTTTTATTCGAATGTTGGCCGAGATAGTTGATACGCCGTAAGTTTTCGTTTTCTGCACGATGAGATATTCTATCTAATCTCACACGTTCGCATACGTTGGATGGAGTACCAAGTGTTTGCACTTTACTTTTTGATAATTATTTTAATTAATTATATTATTTAATTATGTATTATTATTTGGGTTACTTGTGTATTTTATTCCCACTAGAAAACATCAACCGGCGTTGGTCAACTGCAATGACTTTGAAATTCCTAAGCGTTTGACATGGGTTCGAATTTCGTATTTGAAATTCTATGTTAAACATTTTTTTTGTGTTTATTTTTGATTTTATATTATTTTTTTATGAAAGGCTGCGATGTTCGACCCATATACAGGGTGCGGCATTTCACCGAGATTGCTGTCTTTTGTTTTATCATTGGGGATTCGATATGGTTCCACTTTATCGTGGGATTTTTATATAACCATTCGAATGTGCCCTTGGTTTATGTTTGGGAGTGATTTTCGGTGGCAATGTCGTTGCTACTGTGCTTGTTTTGGTCGGCTAACACCTTTTACATCCGACATCGCGTATATCTTTGCCTTCTGACAATGAACTTCTTATTGTTAATTTTAATTGTGTTGTGTTAGCAAAGCTGTTTCCTTGATCTCTCCGGGGTGTTTCTTTCACACGATCCACGACTCTCGCTGCCGCAATAAACGAGCTAGTTTAAAACCTAACACCAGGGCCCCACGCAAAATTAAAGTAGATGGTTTTATCCTTCTGCGTGGACTTAATCTTTTCCGAGCTGACTTCTCATTAGAGCAGTAAGGAAAGATTTTGTATCAGTTTTTTCAGGGGACACGCCCATTTTTTTGCTAAGCCCCCCCGGCTTAGCGTCTTCCTGGAGTCATTCCTAGATCCGCTACTATATCCGCTTGTTATTTCTCTAGTTTTCAACAATATAAATGTTATTGCTTTCTTTTTTATTTTGTCATTGTCTATTTACTTCTTACTAAAATTTGGGCGGTAGTTGTTTTACTAATCTCGAATTCAATTTTCTTGATTGTAAATCTAGCCTTTTCGCTCTTGCATAATAATATAGGTACTATTAATGACCCATAGCTCTATAAAAGTTGGTCCAAGTATTCCAGACATGCCTTGTAGATAGAAATAGGAACATTATATATTTCTTATTTTTATAATTCCAGGTTTACTTTATCGATTACGGAACTGTTGAAGTCATCGATTCCAGGCTCCTATTATTTCTTCACAGAGAATTTTCAAAATTCCCCCAGCAGGCATTGCGAGCTAGGCTAGCTATAATTCGACCAGCAATTGCTCAATCTCCCTGGACGAAGGAAGCTTCAACGTTATTTTTAAAACGAGCTTTGGAGAAATTTTTTACCGCCGTTGTAGTTGACATAAATGAAGAGGTGAATAAATTAAATTTTGTTTATTATCGAATTTATTTCACAATTTACTTGTATGTATTAATTTGATGAAAATTTCAGTCACAAATACTTGAATTACTTATACGAGAAGTTAACGTGAAGATCTCAATTAATAGTTTGCTAATTAAACACGGACACGCTGTTTTGCATAATGAGGTAACTATAAAAAATCGACTTGAATTTTCAATTTTATTTTTTTTGTAATTTTAGAAACAACAAGAAAAACCGTTTTCAAGGGTTGTTCCGACAGTTTTACCAACTTTCAGTGAAATAGAGAAGGGCTCTGTACCGGCTATGATAGACGTTTATCAAATGCTCGAGTCTGGCCATGAGTATGACACCATATACCCACAATACTTTAAAAACGAATCATTACCAAGCTGCAAATTTATGAGCAATCCTGATAAACGCAGAAAGCGCCTACACACAAAAATTTCACCTGGAGATCAATTACTCAATCAACAGATTACAAATAGTGCTTCACCAAATTCTATAGTTTTGGGTAGATTGGAATTTCCAAAACAAATAAGAACCTACAATTACTCTCTAAATGATAGTCATTTTTCATTTGCTTTTGGGAGAAATCCATCGAATATAAATCGTTTAACTGATCGAAAAAATTACAGGATTGTAATGCAATACATCAGTTGTGCAAAGGGAATTGAAGTAGTTTATATTATATAGAACTTTTTATGCCATTGACTTCCGAACTAAAGACTATAATATATAATATGGTAAAGGAGGGCCACATGATGCTACCTCAAAATCTTTTACGAACTTTGATAT
Source organism: Podabrus alpinus (assembly GCA_932274525.1). Taxonomy (NCBI): domain Eukaryota; kingdom Metazoa; phylum Arthropoda; class Insecta; order Coleoptera; family Cantharidae; genus Podabrus; species Podabrus alpinus. Next base: position 86,620,247 of record OW026455.1, on the reverse strand, counting down.
GTTGTAACCGCAGACCGTCCTTTGAAAACTATTTTTCCTAGGAACGGCTGAAGTTATTTAACAAAATAAACAAATCTGCTGATCGAACAAAAAAAATCCCACTTAGGCACTTATCGATCTACTGAGAATATTTATAGATTATGCTGCCACCACCGTTCAACCGATTATGCCCACCGTAGAATTCTGTTCTCAAAAAAAAATACCCTATCAATTTGGTAAGCGACTTCCTGGTAATGAGCCCCAGACACTCCCCGTTTTGACGTTACGTCCCCCGGCTAAATGTTGAAGTTGAAACTTCGGTGCGGGCAAAACGACACTAAGCTAGACACACAAAAAAAAGTTCTTTTCCTCAACAGGAAAAACGAAAACACTGAATTTTAACAAACAACATTTATTACTACGGATACATTTAAACAAATACATATACACTTTAAATCTCCCTTACAATTTAGGGTGGCCCTTTTACACACATAAGTATACAATCTAAAATAACTATCAGAAAAAAAAAATACCATCCTTCTGTTAGTAAATAATTCAAAATGATACTTACATAGGTGATATATTTCTCCTTCTACCTTGGATCTCCAGACAATCCAATGCGGCCAAAACAATGCCTTGTCTATCGCCCAAAACAACGATAAATTCGTCACAAATGTCTCACACCAGAAAATATACAATCTATTTATGGATTCAATAAACAAACTATTTGACCTTTTAAAACACTTAAAATACACAAGCAAGACAACTCGGCAAGACACTCCCTTGTCTTATTTGCCCAAAACCAAAATAAAAACTGACAATCCGTCAAACCGTTACGCACGAGAGAATCTACAACAGTCTCCGTCGGACTCACTGAAAGGACTTCCTTAACATTAATCCCGAAAGCCCATGGCCCCCGGCCGCAGCTCAACGGGCGCACCCCGACTTCTGACTCTACGGGCGCACCCCCGACTTCTGACTCTCGACTAATTAATTCAACCATATTTATACCTTTCACCTTCCATAGCGTGAGAATTTGCACCACTGACAAATCTCACCTATAGACAGATACATCATACATCGTTTTTTTTAACGAGAAGCAAATGTCTACTGATGGCTTCAATGTAATCAAATACTGATTGCTTCATCAATAAAATCGCGTAAACTGCATCGAAATATCCGGTCAAATTATCGATGCTCCACTGTTGTCTGAAATTAAACCGTTCACCTGAACAAAGAACAGTGTAAAAGTCAACTTCAGACGCAGGAAGTTCGCATGCAGACGAATATTGATAAAATACATAATCAATTCTCGTTCGCGTTATAAAACTTATCTCTTCCGCTGGTGATAAATATGGTTGATTAACAATCATCAGTTATTATCGCGATAATAATTTATAAATACTATATCTCAATTTAACCTATTAAAATTAATTTTTATGACTTAAAATCCCGTTTTGTTACAATGTAATCTTTTAAATGGTTTTGATACTGAGAAACTATTACAACTAAATGCTTCTGTTCGTCACCTTTCTTCAAAAGGCAAAGACAATTAGTGGCACAATTATGGAGCAAACCCCAAGAAAATTATTATTATAATAATTTCAAGTTTTATGTTACATTCTGCTATTGCATTTTAGATGTTTATCAAATGCTGGAGTCTGGCATGGGCATGACTCCATATACCCACAATATTTTAAAATGGAAATCAAAGGCAAGATAATGTTCAAGAAAATAAATGTGAATCTTTAAAGTAATTACCAAAAAATATTACAAGAACTTACAATGACTCTCCAAATGATGCGAGTTTTTCACAAGAAAATTATTTCTAGAACGCGTAAGTTCTTATAATAATTTAAAGTTTCAAACTTGGTTACATTCTGCTTTTAGATTTTAGACGTTTATCAAATGCTAGTCTAGCCATGGGCACTCCATATACCCACAATTTTTTAAAAACGAAGATCAAAGGCAAGATTATGTTCAAAAAAATAAATGTGAATCTTTTTTTTGATTTTTTTGTAAATGTACATAGAATGTTTGAGTAATACCAAAGAGAAGACCTAACCTAAAGAGGATACATTCTCTTTGGTTTTGTATTTAACTTTTTGTTTTTTTAGTTTTATTATTTGATGTTCAAATCCAGTGTTATAAATTGATATTATTAATAAATTGCACTCTTCTCGTACTTTAAATATTTATTTGTGACGCGTTTCGATCACAAACGATCATCTTCGGATACAATTATTAGATTAGGAATTATTATGGTGTTGTAAATAAATTATAACTTAAAAAATGTAGCAGACTAACGAATATCAAAATAAATGGTAAAAAATATTTTCAAGACGTTTTATCAATAAAATGAGATGTTATGTTATCAATACATTTTCATCCTATTCGTTAATCTGATGCATTTTTAAGTTACAATTTAATTGCAATACCATAATAATTTTCTAATCTAATAATTGAGGCGTCTACTTGCAATACCGGCTACATCCATATCCTGAATATTTATCCAACAGTGAAAAACTATAGTATAATATCTGATCTTTTTTGTGTTAAACTCAGATCCTTTCAAAAACGTCTAGATCCCATTCAAATAAGATTTTAAATATACAGATTGTTGAAAATTTCTGCTTTGCTATATAAGAGATACAATAACAATAATAGACCATTCTATAAATTTACTTTAAATGGATGCAGTCGGTATTGCAAGTAGACGCCTGAATTGTGCCTGAAGATCGTTGGTAATTGAAACACGTCACAAATAAATATTTAAAGTAAAAGAGTGCAATAATTTACCCTGCAAAACACTTCGAAAATTTATTTATCTGGATAATTAATCGATTTTTATAATTATGATTATAATTTTTTATTTTGTTTGGGTTTGCTTTATTTTTCAACGATTTGTTGCGTGCATATAGTTTTTTCAAGTTTTGTTTAAACACAATTTTTGATTATGCAAGTTTTACTTTGTTTTGTAGTTGTAGTATTGTTTATCATTAAAAGTTTATTGTTAAAAAATTCGTGCTTTTTTGTACACAATAATGAGTAACCCTCAACTCTGTATGTATCTCCCTTCTTCGATGTCCTCTTGGTAGAGCAGTCGTGATAATTTAGATTGCTCTGTGTCAGCATCCGTGATTTTTGGAATGCAGCCAGTCATGTTCCTTGTTCACTGCACAAATTCTGTGCAGTGATACTTTTTCCAATACGAATCTGAGGAGATGAATATCTAGATCAAGCCATCATCCGATGAGGTTATTTTGCTTCTGTAGGCGATCACAGCTATTGGTGCTTATCAGCGCCGTAGCAAGCTCTTCTGGCGCCTGAGGCAAATTTGAATATATGCGCCCCCCCCCTCCCAAAAAGATTTTTATCATTTTGATAATTTTAAACTATTATTTATTGGGTTTTGTCGAGGTTTAGCGCCCCCATTGCGATCGTCCTTGCTACGGCGCGGCGCTGACTTGGAGTAATGAAAACAAATGAATGCTTATCAGGAACTCATTTAGCACCATGGGGTCTGGGGGTATAGAATACCCCCCAGGTACACTTAATTTATTGCGAAAGAAAAACTTTTACGTCCCTGCGTATTAAGAAAAACGGTACTGGGATAGTTACGAAAAATATCAACAAAAGATTCAACGAAAAATAATAAATTTTGATGGTTCTGTGGAGGATTAAAATCCCCATTTGGGGAAAAGGCTATCAGGGAATTTTAGGCGATGTTGCAAATAAAATCGTTGTCAAATTTTGGAATTCAGTCTTCAGAAAATTTTAAACCATTATTTATCGGGTTTTGTGAAGGTTTAGCGCCCCCATTGCGATGGCGCATGAGGCAAACGCCTCAGTCGCCTCACCCTTGCTACGGCTCTGGTGCTTATCGTGATGAGTATTTTATAGAAAGCATTTTAAATATTCTTAAGTTCCCTTACCCCGCGCCCCCTTCAGTGATTGAGAAGCTCAAGTCCAAAGATGGAGAATTCTGACTTCAACACTCTGAAAGCAAGAACTATTTAGTGGACGAAATTTATGACTTAACTTGACCAATATGAAAATTTGACATAATATGAGTTGTAATTGGGTTCAATTGCTTAAAATCGTTAAATAGTATTTCAGCGAGGGGGGGGGGGGGTTGGTCATCGATCGCGTCTTGGTTCAAGTTGTTCCTGGTGAGCGACGCCAGTATAAAGTCGTCTGTCTTTTGTGGGTGGTGCAGTTTTTGTCGCTGGAAGTCCTGTCCAAATCGCGGGCTGGGTTTGGTGCGGGCCGCTGTGCCCCCATCTTGTCGACATCATTTGCTTGGGGTAGCTCCTTCAACCCTGGAAATTCGCAGGTGATTGCCTCCACCGTGTGCGCAGGTTGCCTTTATTTCCATTGGTAACTTGCAGTTGGGTGTGAGATGCGCTCCTGCGCACTTCACGCATCTTGGTCCCGTGCAGCAATTTTATTGTACATGTCCGAAGCCTTTGCATCTGTGGTATTGACCAATCTTCGTCTTTCGATGTGGGGCTTCGACTTATATCGGGATGCCGATGATTTTTCATGTTTTCACAGCGTGATTCAGATAACTGGAATGGTCTCCTGTCCTTACCGCGGCTCATCCTTCAGGCAGATTTAATCGCGACTCCTATTGTTTGCAGGTGATCCACCACTTCCCAGTTGGGAGTTGACCCATCATCATTTTTCGGACCCGGACAACTGGGCGTCGGGAAAACTGGACGATGGTCAACTCGGCGATATTCCGGTAACTTTTGATAACGACATCCATCTGATAACTTTTTCCGCGGAGTGAAATTCAAACATATTCATTTGAATTTTCACGTGCGTGCCCTCACTTTAAAAAAAAATTATAATTCATAATTAATTCATAATTCATTTATTTTCTCCATCAATAAAATTAGGTACATGGAAAGTCAACAATATCATAAAAAAAAATATCACAAAAAAACAATTTAACAATCTAAAATCACAAGACCAAAAACAAATAAAAGGCAACAGCCAATTTACAATAAATAAACTATTATAAATATCAAAAATTATATTTCAAAAACTCGTCGGTCGAGTAAAACGTCGTTGACAACAATATTTTTTTAAGCTTTCGCTCAAATTTCCATTTACACAGTCCTCTAATCTCGGTCGGTAATTTATTGTATAATTTAACGCATAGGTGGTTCATTCCCAATTGGGTAGTTTTCAGTCGATGGTATGTAATTGCGAAATTATTTCCATTTCTAGTGTTGTACGAGTGTAGTTTTGCATTCCTTGTAAACTTGTTTTCGTTTTCGTGTACAAATCGGAGGCAGTCAAGTAGAAAGACCGACGGCAAGGTAAGAATCTGTAATCTCCTGAACAGATCACGACAGCTAGTGTTTCTTGGGACACCACAAATTGCTCTAATTGCCTCTTTTTGCCTTATGAAAACTCTCTCCGATTCCGAACTATGGCCCCACAGTAAAATACCATATGTCGCTCTGGAGTGGAAGTTGGCATAATACGTCATCCTTGCAACTTCCAATGTGGTAACCGCCTTCATCCTTCTTACCGTGAAGACTGCCGCAGACAACCCCTTCATTAGTGAGGCAATATATCTTTTCCAACCCAGTGAATTTTCAAAGATGATTCCCAGAAGTTTCAAGTTTTCTCTCTTATCGCTTTTCATACTGACTGTAATTTTTTGAGTTTTACTGGTGTTTAATTTTAGACCATTCGCACTGAACCACTTCTGCGCATACCCCAGCGATTCGGAGGTAAGACGCTCCAGCTCTTGACTTGATCTGGCAATGTTGAGAAAGTTGGTATCGTCAGCAAACAAACTTGTCTTGTTACACGGTACGTTTGATGGTAGATTGTTTATATATAGAATAAATAAAATGGGTCCAAGAATTGGACCCTGCGGCACACCCAACTCTATTTCTCTTTTAAGTGATTCTTTACCATTCCATGTTACCTTTTGTATTCTATCTGATAAGTAGGACTCAAACAAATCCAGAGCAGGCCCCCTCACCCCAAAAAATCTCATTTTCTCCAGTAGGTGTGATTTTATAATAGTATCGAAAGCCTTGCTCAAATCGCAGGCTGCAACTTGTGCAATCTGACGGCTATCAAACGCCTCGGCCACACTTTCCATTATTTCGACCAGAGTTGTAGTTGTCGATTTTTTAAATCGGAACCCATGTTGACAGCTATCCAATATTTTGTGCTTATTCAGGAACCCCATCAGCCTTGTTTTCATTACGTTCTCGAGTATTTTTGATATAGCTGAAAAAATAGATATGGGCCTGTAGTTATTTGCATTGTTCACACAACCCTTCTTGTAGACCGGAACCACTCTTGCAAATTTAAGTCTCCTACGAAATATACCCTGCTCAAGGCATTTTATAATTTTATAATGCGTTTCATTCTGATATCCAATAATGAGTAGTATGTTAGAAAATTTTTATGAGAGAAACGTTACTGGCCACCGAGTCACTTCATAAAGGAAATGTTACTTGCAAGCTGATATACGAATCCTGAATAAGGTCACTAGTTACGATCGTGAAAATATAATTGAATACCTTCGTGACGTATCTTATAATTATAATTTGGATTAAATTTTCTCCACTATCTAACCTAAGTTAAAGTAAATTATAAGAAATTTTGTGTACCTATGTATTTTGGCTTGTTCATTGAATAAAAATATAATAATAGAAATCGATCGTTAGAACCCATCATAAGAACCTCAGTGTAAGTATACCGGTTATACTGCCGTACTTAGTTAAAACGTCCTAACTAACAAGTTGGTTTTCGGGAGAAAATTGACTTTATGTAGATGTTATAAAGCTGTCTTCATTATAAAATTGTGTTTAATGCCATCTGTAATGTATGATTATATCAAATTTCTGTTAAATAATATGAAAATGGCTTAATAACATCCATAATATAAACTCATTTTTTTAGGGCGTTTTAACTAAAAACGGCAATATAGTACCCTGTTATAAAAGTTTCGTTAAATTTACGTACAGTTCACACTTTAACCGTCGTGGGACGGAACATTGACAAGATACATAAATATATCATATTTATGTCGCCGAGTTTTCCCATCGCCCAGTTTGCCCACCGCCCAGCTTACCCATCGCCCAGTTACACGTCGCCCAGTTTGACTCGCCCAGTTGTCGCATACCGAAATTTTTCGATGTTGCGACTTCTCCGAACAACATGCGTTTTAGGTCAGGGTTTGTACCGCCTATATAAAACTTGAAATGGTGCTCTCGGATTGGTCGAAAAACAAAAAAAACTCTAAAATAGTCTAAAATTTCTTACGAGTTGAATAATCTGAAATACAGACATTATTAAATGCACATTTGGCATACGTCTAATACCAATGCGTGGGTAACACTGATACATTAATTTTTGGTACCAATAAAAAAATTTTATTATTTATTTACCAAAAAGTGTAGATACAATATTGTACTTAGATGCTAAGTTCAAGAATTCAGCGAATATCTATTGAATAAAAATTTATTAAACGCTCCTTTTTTCGTACAAGGTGATTCAAAGGTTTTTTTTCCTGTGTCCCCATTGGACACGCAATGGGGTAGTATATTATTGTTATTTGATACAACATGTATATGTAAATAAATTAACTATGACTAACGTGAAAATGGAATACAATAATAAAATGGTTTAACAAATGAACAATGGCATAACGATATAAGATTAACTAGAAAATAAAAATGGTAACGGAAAGATAAAATATAACAATTAAATAAAAATCGTTAAGTGGTGCACACTTGTGCGACGGATTCCCATGTTGGTTTGCTCCCCCTCCCCCATCAACTACTTGATCATGATAATCTTGGTCGGAATGGAAGAGCTGAGGGAACCAGGTCAAAATGAACTGATCAAAGAGAACTTTGATAAAAGATAAGATCAAGTTAATTAAAGATAAAAATTGTAATAAAAGTTTCAATTAAAATTACTTCCTTAAGCAAGCTTAGGGTGCCGCATTGAATTGTTTTAGGGTAGAGATAATATGTTTAACAAAATTGGAGAATGAAGTTACTAGAGCAGGATGTTTTAAAATTTCGACAAGAGTAAAAGGTGGGATAGAATGGTAGTTGCAGAGAGAAGTGTGAGTAAAGCGAGGAACGATGTAGCGAGGACAATAAACTAATAAATGTTGCAGACGAGTCTGCTCACTTTCTGAATCGCATGGGCACAGTGTAGGTAAGTGCTTCCGGGTGGTTGAGCCTTGGACGGCAGTCCTGTACTCGGTATCCCAAGTACCTGCCGACTCAAGGCGTATCACCCTTCTTGCGTAACTTAGAGGGAAATAGCTGTATGCCAGGCGGTTGTCTGACACGGCCGCATCTTTGGCACATAAATCTGCAACCTCGTTCCCTCCGATTCCGCAATGAGCCTTTACCCACACAAACTTGATGATCATTTGACTCCTCAGCAGGAGCAAGTAACGATGAATGGAGTTGACTAAGGGCATGGTGCTACTCCTATTACTGATGGTAACAAGTGAGGATAGGCTATCGGAGAATATACATGCGGATTGCATTCTCCTACAGGAGATCCAAGCCAGGGCGGCGTCAATCGCATATAGCTCGGCTTGAAACACACTACAAGCGCCGTTTAACCGATACTTGTGGGTTTCTTGCCGAGCCTGGTAGTATATGACGATTGCCGCGCCGACCTCCCCGCCTTCCAACTTGCTTCCATCAGTAAAGACAGCAGCACTCACACTGTCGCTTATTCGATCAACTTCTAGCGAGTCGCTTACCTTATCGAATGTGATCGTTTGTCTATAGCGGGGATGTAACAGTCCCGCTGGCGACGTACGATTTTGCAAGACGACATCACCTGGAAGTTAATCGCAAGTTCCATCCACCTTTACTTGCTCGACCCTTCCACCTCCCTTATCCTTAGCTCGATTGGAATAAATCCAGCTAAGACTAAAGGCGCTGATACACATGCTACTTACTGGCACGAAAAGCATGCTATTGTGACGTACTTTAACGACATTTACGTCATAATAGACGTAATTTTACGACAATTACGTCATAATAGCATGCTATTCGTGCCAGTAAGTAGCATGTGTATCAGCGCCTTAACGCAGATATTGCCGAGACCGTACGGAATGCGCGAGTAGCCCTAATGGCGAATGCCCGTTGGAAGGAGCGTAGCCATTTCAGCACATACTTGTACCTAAGCACTCCACACCAAATAAATGCACCATAGGTAATTGTGGGCTCGATGACCGCGTGGTATATCGTTTCCACGTTGAGTGGATTGATACCCCACGTTGGTCGAACGAACCTACATAGGTTTTTAAATATTTTCGCACATTTATCTATGGTGTGTTTTACGTGTACGTTGAATTTCAGATTTTCATCCAGGATAATCCCGAGAATTTTCATATTCAAAGGTTAAGCGTGTTTGAATCTCGTTAATCCATTCATGCGCGTCAGTGTCTTATATAAAAGATCCGATTTCCTTAATAAAAATATATTCAAGAATCTATCTATGAATTTTTTAAATACTACTTACCTCCGTCTTCAATTCAAACGAAGTCAGGCAATTATAGTCCAGTCAAACAGGGAAAGTTTGACGGAAAAAATTGATATATTCATTGGCAACTCCAAATAAGAAAACGCCACCATGTGATCGTTTATAGAACTGTAATATATGTGGTTAAATTAAAAGCGCTATTTACTTATGCATGTTTTTATCGTAGTTTTGAGTGATAAAAATGATAGTGGTGTTATTCCAACTCTTTTACAGCAATTTATTGCGAACTTATTTTGTTTACGTAAACAGATTTAAACCGCCATATTTGTAACATTTGCAGCGCCCCCAACGTTAAATTCAGTTCCCAATTCGGTTGCTTGCTTATATCTCGCTAACCATTACCGATATCGAAATATGTTTCAAATAAAATATAAAGCTTAGAGAATTTTCTACAACAAAAGGTTTATACATTTTTATTCTTTGTTCGAGAAGTTTGTTCTTATTTGACTGGACTAAATTTTTTCAATGTAAGGCAATGGAAAACCATCGAGATGTGATCTGTCTAAAAAAATCTTCTCAATTGAAGTGCGTATCATGGTTCGGAGCCCACGTTAAACTGTAGGTCCCCCTATGTCCCATTGAAGCTCAAGGAAGGAACCACCTTAATATCGATCAGAATAACCGAATTAAAGTTTTTATTCGAATCTCAAACTCTGAAACCTTGAATGTTAAATATGGAAGCGCAATAACTTCAATAAGTTGAAAGTTGAGAGCAAAATTGTTAGCAGAAACATCTTAAATTGGATCTAACCCGAAAAATAAATTTTTCCTTGCATCTGCAAATTATAGAAGTTTGAAATTTGAGTTAACCTAAGGGTGATTAATCGTGCACGTACTTATGACTTACCAATAAAAGCTCATAAATAATTATGTGTTTAAATCACCTGCATAAATCATTAATTATTACAAATGGTTTGTTGAAGATAAAAACTTATTAATTGTTTATATTATACTTCGCACGTGAGTAGTAAAGAAATTTCTGCCAGTAAAAGCTGACAATTTATTTAGCATAGCTTCTAATAGTGTACCAATGTTCTTTCAACTTGCTGGCTGAAATTTTTGAATTAGTGCCATTTATTGATTGCAATTTTTCAATTAGTTTCAAGTGTTTCGAAAAGTCGAGGCAGAAGAAATTTTTGTAGGTAAATATAAATAAATTATTCTATCCGCATATAAAATCTTAATTTAAATAAACTTGGGTTTCGATTAAAAAGTTTTGAGAATTTTCTCAAGTTTTGTACCGATCGAGGTTGGATTTATACATGTACTAAAAATTTCGAAAAATTTAAAAATACCAAATTGTTTCGCCCCTCCCCCATCGCGAATTTTTTAATGCAATTAGTGGTAAACTTTTGAACTTCCAAAATAAATTAGAAACAACCCCAAATGAGAAAATTGTTGTGGAAATGGTTCTGGAAAGTAATCGATAATGAAAGAATTTTTTGGGACGCCGCACAGTGGGGCAAGAGAGCCAAAACGTGCTATTAAATGAAAAAATTAAATGCAATTTAGAGATTCCTGTCCATAATGTATGAATACACCACTAACCCACGCACACTAGAACACTACTAAATTTTCGGTGGGCCCTCCGTGACCCGGATTAGCGCGATTTTTCTCTACCGGAAGCATTTTTAAGAATTGAAATATTTAGTTTGAAACTTTGAAATTGAAGTATATTGTGACATTTTAGTAATTCTAAACTTGTATTAAAGAGCATGTAATTTATAAAAGTACGCTACGGAACGGTATTGTTGAAATCTGAATTTTAATTAGTTTTTGGGCTTTTTGGTTATGTTTTAAAGCATATTGAGCTTTGATTTTTTTTCCCTAATGGGTATTGCGTATAAGAAAACAGTCGCGTTTCAACATTGTACTAAATTTTACTAATTTCTAGATACAATTTTGTTCATTTTCGGAAGCAATTCATACAGGGTGGTCCAAAAAAATTTAAAGGATAATCCAGGTGTTTAAGAAGACAATCCCATTGAATAGCACTATATAATAATTTATTATAAGAAACGAGTATATTTTTGCAAAGGTTTATTATTAATTAGTTATTTATTATATTATATAGGAGAAATGTTGATCAAGAACAGAGAACTGGCTGATATCATGATTATGATAACAGTGAAGATGATGAGGATTATGATGATAACATATTCGGAGATTTTGTAGATTAATTTCATTTTCGGTAAGCGTTAATTAATAAAAAATTAATAATACTTTTTATTTTTATATTATTTTTAATAAAGGGAATTTCAAAACCACGAAAGAAAAAATTTTATTTAGATATAATACTATAATCGCTTCACTAGATGCAATTTTGTTTATTTTTGGAAGTAGTTCATACAGGGCGATCTAAAAAAAATTTTGTTGCTAAACCAAATAAGCTGTTTTTCGGTTAAAGAATATGATAAAATTGTATCTATCGATTTTTTTAAATACTACTAACAACCCTGAAAATATATATCCAACTTAGAAATCCATTCAAATGGTATTTGATTTAATAGCACGTTTTAGCTCTCTTGCCCCACTGTGCGCCGCACCGGCTTCCCAAAAACGTAGAATTGTAAAATTGTGTTCTTATTGCAAAAATTTGGTCCAAACGGGTTAAAATAACCGAAACCTTGAAATTTTACCATCGAAATACGTAAAGCATCAAATTGCAAGAATAAATTAATAAAGCGATCATTTAACTATTAGTTAAATATTTGACTGGGAAAAATGGAGAAATGTTTTCTAGAATTTACAAAATGTGGAAAATAATTTTCTTTTCTTTGCTTAATACATCGAGGGGACAAATATAAATCGAAAATGTCTAATAAAAAACACTTCATTTGCGACGAAATTCCTGATTTTCGCATATTTACTATTTTGCTCGAAAACCCATTGTTTTCGACTTGAAAGTTTGACGTCGATGTTATTTATTATCAAATTTTATTTCCAAAATAATTAAAACTTGAGGACAGGAATGGACGTGCCGACAGTTTTTAATAATTATAACTAGAAAACGTACTATAAAATTATTCTTCCTTTGTCAAAAAATTGGCAAATCTGTAAATAAATTTTGGAAAATTGCAACAATTTGTATTATTTTGACGCAAAAACGGTTCACGACTGAAGGAATATTTAAAATATCTAATGTTTCTTAAAAACATGTTTCTAAAAATTCCATCTATAACCTAATAGTAGTAACATCGCAAAAGAGTTTAACTTTATAAATATAGCCCAGTTTCAAGGGTAAAAAATAAATAAACTATTAATTAACTTATTAAACACTTTTGGATTGAAAGTGATTGGCAATAACAATTATAAACAACTAATTGTCAATTACTTCAATCCAAATGTGTTTAATTAGTTAATTTATAGTTAATTTATTTTTTAGCCTTGAAAATGGATCAAATTAAAAAATGGCCCGAAACGTTGGAAAATATTATAAAGACCTATATCAGATAAAAATTTTATTATTTAACAAAAAAAGTCAGTTAATCTACAAACATTCAAAAATATGTTGAACATTTCTAATAGATTTTCAAATTTTTTTTGAACAGGTCTTTGCATGCCTTCAAAATTCACATTTGGATATTGCTCAAAAAAAGCCACAATTTTGCGGCATCGCATTACCTTGTAATTATTAAGTTGGAACGGCACTGTTAATACATTTTAAGATTAATATAAACCAATAATTGTTTCAGGACCGCATTCAGAATTATTATGAACCAAACAATACACAAATAATTAAAATTAAAATGCAACGGCACAGTCAAAAATTTTTGTAAGTTCTTGCCTAAATACATTCCTAAGAAGGAACTAAACGAAAATTTAAAGAATTAATTACAGTTTCTGATACAGTTTTAAATGGTTTCCAATTTAGTTCAAAAATCGTCAAAAATTCTCGATCGATTGGTATTAATTTTATTAAAAAAATCACTTCTTAAAAAAGCATTTCTACAGCCCTTTCCAAAATTGTTCTAACGCATTGAATTAAGATTCTGGATCGACTGACACCAGTTTTGTAAAAAAATTCGCGATGTGGGGGCTGTCATTTCTACAGGTCTGCTCCCCAAAATGCGTTGGGTTGAAACGATCTGAATGGAAGCTCAAATGATTGACAATAATTTCATTTAAAAATTTGCAGGGGGGGGGGAGAAATGTACCCCAAATTGTTGCGTATAAAATTCGAAGCAAGAGTCCCTTAAATATTTGTCTCTATATATGTACTATTGTCGTGTTTTTTTATGACAACAAAACCTTTTAAAATTAAACCCTGACGTTTTCCGAAATTTGATAACCTCTGCTCGTTATATTTTGGAATGTTCCTTATTCTTTATTTACTTTTGTACTTTAAACAAATTCCAAAATTTTGAAACTGATAACAATCTATTTTATTTTTAAATGATTATTTACAAAATGTTTATCTAGATCAAAAAAAATTTGTCACAATATCGAAATTCCCTACACTTGCATGGTTCTTGTTCAAAGTTCAAGTTCAAGTTCAAAATACTGTTTATTGTCTTTATAATTTAGTTATACACTTATTCAATTAACATTCTATTTACAAAATAAATAAATAAATATTTACAATAAACAATAATAATAAAAAACAAATATACAAATTTACATGAGAGGGGGGGGGGGTATAACCCATTTTGGCCTCCACTTATTGGTAATAAACTGAGACTTCTCTTTTTAAATCACTTCAGTTCAAGAAAATTATTTTTTTAAATAAAATATAATTATGATTTTCTTTTAGATCTCGTTAATTTTGCAATTTGTTCTCGATGGATGTAAAATATCTCTTACGCGACGAGCTGGTCTACGAGCTTCAGATACGCAGCATATCGGTGAACGCCACACTATTGGAAAAACGAAAAATATTACGGCTTCTGATGAAACAGGAAGAAGATTTATGCTTGCCCGTTGGAAAACCATGTCAATACAATTTTAAGACCGAACTATCTACATGCCAGAAGAAACTGGAAAAGCTAAACATAGAAATCCAATGTTTTAACTCCGTCAACTTGCACAAAAAGTTTAAAAGAATTACATCACGGTTGTGCCATTTTGAAAACCGTTTACGTAGAATAACGCCACAAACCAGAAATGCAGACCAAAAATTGCAAAAGTTAAAGCAGTATGTATGGTTTCTCTGGAAATGGTGCAGAACGCATACGAAACTGAAAAACTTTCTCTAACGTACCTTATCGAAGAAGACATTGGTAACGCAATGGAAGCAGGACCTTCCAATGCACCTGATTCGAATCCACTTTCGATCTATCCGTCCACAAGTTCCCAAATGGAAGTTGAGTCAAACAAGGATGTTGGCGTTCTAGAAGAACCATCATCTTCTAAAACAAATATCGCCTCCAGATTTTCTCATACCCATAGTACAACGATAAGCGATCTACCTCCAGCTTATTCTAAAACCGGAAGGTTTTATATGCAATGTTGGGGCATTTGCTATGATGGAACTATAGACGTACACGATTTTCAGAACGTGATTGAATATTTGCGCAGGATGGACAATGTTTCCAAAGAAACACTTTTTGCTTTTGCTTCATCCCTTTTTAAGGGCGATGCCCTTTTGTGGTATCAATCAAGAAAGTACAATCTTCATAATTGGGATAATTTAATCGTCGAAATTGGCAGATCTTTTTCAACTCTTTATGATGATCAGCGCTTGTGGAACTATATTAATAACCGCTACCAACGCCATAATGAAAAAGTGATTTTTTATGTTACCAGTATAGAACATTTACTTCAAAGACTTACCCAAGTACCAACAGAAGAAGAACGAGTAAATGTTATTAGACGTAATCTATTGGGCCCAGTTAAAAATGCTTTGATTGCCCAAGAAATTAATACTGTGGACCAATTATTGCGCATCGGTCGAACGGTGGAACTTCGCTACTGGTCCCAAAATGAATATCGTCTTTAAAGTTGCCCATGTCCTTAACTACATTAAATTCTTTAACGTATGTAATTTAATAATGCTAACATCCCACGCCGTGAATTATGTTTAAATATTGCGGCCGGAGCCTTAATTTAATAAAACGAATACTCCTAAAACCATACCAGATACGAGAAAATTATATGTAGGGAATTTCATTTCATACATAAAGTTCCGGGCAGCATATTTTTATCTTCAAAAGTTTGAACGCTGGAGCAATTCAAAATTGTAGATTTTGATTTTAGTTATTATCTGCGACTGTGAATTTCTTGAACTCCTTAAACTATTGAAGATAAAAATATGCGGATCACGACTTTTCTGTGGGAATTTTAATTCTCTACAAAATTCGTTTTATTATATCATTTTTTCGCATCTGGTATGGTTTCGGCAGAGTTTCCAGTGAAAGTTCACGGAAATTTATAACGCGACCATCAAATGTTTGATTTAGTAACAAAGGGCACGAAATTATGTTGTTAAGTAGGACAACTGTGCAAATTAAATTTAAACATAAATCGGCTTTATTTAATTACATGGAGATTAGTTGCGCTAAAAGAATGTAATCCAGTCACATGGCAAAGGACATTCAAAGATCGAATTTTCCCAACAAAAGCACACAATTTGTGTTGGCATTTCATTGGATATTTAAATTAGCTAGTAAAGCTTTTTAATAGTAAACGACCATAAAAAAATCAAAAAAAAAACTGACCGACCCTTATTGATTTAATAATTTTATTTTTAATTTGTAGTTAATAATATAAATTATAATATAATATACTGGAATGAACTACCACCGATACTTCAAGTACACACAAAAGAAAATTTACAGAAAACAGAAAAACATGTACCATCATGAGCAATTAATCGAAGATATAAGAAGTTTCTTCGTCATTATCACTAGTAGTTCATTGAATGCTAGCGCACCAAAAGTCGCAAGATAGATTTTATCCATTACTTAAATAATATAATACTTATAATAATGTAAAAACTGTTATGTTTAATTAAATATTTTATCCCCCAAATCTTGGGACAATTTATTTTATTTAAATTTACCAAATTAAAAAATATATTACGGGACATTTCATGTCAAAGTTTCATAAACACATTAAAAAGTCTATTTCGGTATGTACAAGATTCTATCAAAATTTGTGTCGATTTGGACGTCTGCCGTGGGGTGTACACCCCGCTAACGTTGAAACAATTTATAGATCGGTTATTGGACCGATTTTAACTTATGGGGTAAGTATTTGGAGTGGAGTCCTAATACACAAATATGTGCAGCGTTGGCTACGTTCTTTCCAAAGGGTATCCGCTATTAGGGCGATCAGAGGCTTTCAAATTGTCTGCAATTTCTGCAATAGCTCTTGCCGGATTTGTTTCGATACAACTTAAAATCCGGGATGTCTCTACGTACCAGCTAGTGGTTAAGGATGAAATCTGCCATTATCTTTCTCATGACGTAGTCTTTGAAAAATCGGGTGCCATCTGCGGGGATGTTACATCCCTGCTCGATGAAACGATCTAAGTCCCCAGGGCTAACGATACTTTTTGCAATGCAGGGGAGGGGGACACCTTCATAGGCACCACTCCAATCTAAGATGGTAGTGTGACATTTCTTCAGCTGTTACCTGCGATGTTATGCGTCGTTACCCTTATGGTTTTGCCTTTTCAGGACTTTTTTCTTCTTTCGGATGGAGTGGAAAAACCTGCTGTCGTTGTTATTGTGCCCTTCGGGACTTTCCTCTTCTGTTTCTTTTTTTCTCTTTCTTTTTTTGAAGTCGTTAAGGGTTTTTCTCAGTTTTCGTGACCTGAACTCGGGGCTGCCTTGATGACCTTCTCATCTTCCAGCTTGGTACGAAAGACTTCCGTTAAGGCCTCGGCAATTGTGTTCCAATCATCCTTGGATGATAGCATTTCTGCTGTAGAGGTGTTAGTGTGTAGGTTTTCGATGTTATAGTTTGTTCTTACTTCTGACCAGTTCGAGCAGACCAAGATGGTATCGAAAGCGTCGCCATCCTTCTCGTCGCAATAGTAGCATTTCGACGACTCTCGTCGTTCGAAACGGTGGAGGTAGACATTGAAGCACTACTGTCCCATCAGGGCTTGATTGATTTCATAACTGACGCCGCCGTAACTTTGTTCGACTCATGGTTTGACATCTGGAATAAAGAGTTTAGTTCAAGTTCCATTCGCCTTATGGGTCCGTCTCTGTTGCCAACAACAAAACCATAGTGCAATTCAGAAAAATGTTTTAAATTTTTAAATTTCTAAAAATTAATTTTGTATTGAAAAAAATTATCTGTGTTCCTCAAGAAATATTCGAAATACTGAATTTAGAGGAAAATTTTGCTGAGAGAAGTTGTAGCAAAACCATAGTGTAATTCAGAAAAATGTTTTAAATTTTAAAATTCGTGAAATTAGTTTTGACAATTTATAAGAATCTTCTGTGTTCCTCAAGAAATATTCGAAATACTGAATTTCGGTTGCCACGTTTCGAGGAGGACTTTTCTGCTTTCCCTCTTGCTCTCTGGTCGCTTGTCAAGGTTTCGATGGTGTCTTGAATTTTATTTCCTCCGCCATGAGATTGATGGGCGGAGTACTTGCCTTAACCGACATGGCATCAGTGAACACGGTACGATAGACCGACGTAGTTCTAATGTTCGAGCTGCGCTGCACTTTCTCGTACTTGTGCCTGTAGATACCCACTTCCATGGCACTTATCCAAACTGGTACAATGTACAACAGTATGGAATGGGTCACTGCTGATCCATGAAGCCGCTGACTCTCGGCATTAGCCTCCCTAGGGCAGTGCTGATCTTTGATGCCTTGGATTCTGTAGATTTTACGTGACCGCGTTGATGCACAATCGCTTATTTATTACAACCCCCAACACTCTGACGCTTGGACCCGGTACTACCCTGCAGCCGCCCAACTAGACGGTTATTTACGGCACTTCTGTCTCCCCGTTAGCATCACGGTCTACGGCTGAACATAACCCATTGGCTAATGGTGTCAAGTGACGTATTTTTCAGGTGATGCACCTGGTCTGCCGTCCTGGTCGTGATTAATAGAGACAGATCGTACGCGAAACTTACACAGGGTTCCACAGGGTCGGACCCAATACCGATCCCTGTGGAAGGCCACTCGTCACTTGTATTTCCGACTGCAGCAGCGCCTTATCAATAATAATCATGCGTTGGTTTAGATAGTCTTTTGTCAAACAAAACCATATATATCGGGACTTTGACGTTATCAGGGCTTAACAAAACTATTAATTCATCTGTCTACGTTTCTACTTTTATTTCACTCTTCTTCAACACTCATGAATCGAAACGTCGACGGACGAATTAATAGTTTTGTTAACCTCCGATAAAGTCCAATTCAAATAAATCCAAACAAATCTCTCTAGTTCTTTACGTACCCGCTTTCGCCTTTCTCGTGTTTAAGACGTCGATAGTGGATCGGCCTTATTGGAATCCGAACGATCTTCCTCGCTCTGAAGTTGCGCCTGCAATTAAGCTCTTCCAGATCGCTGGAATTCTGCCCGCCGTGAGGCACTGTTCGGTACGGAAAGGATGGCTTCCGGGCTCTCCTGGGCAACTACCCCCAGAACATTACAAATCTTTGAAATGAATAGATCTTTAGAAATCCCAATTTTGTGTATTTATGTATTTTAATTCTTTGTAAATCTTTAGAATTCACTGAAAATTTTTGGAATTGCAAGAAAATTTTCTGAAATCCTTGGAAATTTTGGGTAGTTACTGGAGATCTTTGAAATTCTGAGTTTTGTATAGATACTACATAATATTTATTTTTAATTCCTTAAATATTACTGGGAATGTCTTACAATTCTTTGAAAATCTTTGAAATTCTCTGAAAATCCATTAAATTTATTACAAAAATCTTTGGAATTCCGAGTTTTGTATATTATTTATTTACTTTTAATGTAGTTAAAATCATTGGAAATATTTTAGGAAAACTTCAGAAATCCACAGATTTCTTTCATAATCATCTAAATTTTCTGTAAATCTTTACAATTCCTACTTCTTAGAAATACTTGCAAGTCATTGGAAATGTTAGGAATCCCAGATTTTATTTTTAAAAATCTTTAGAATTAAAAATTAGAATTCCCTGAAAATGTTTGAAATTTCGTAAATATTCTTGAAAATCCATGTAATTTATTACAAAAATATTTGGAATTCCCAGTTTTGTATATTTATTTACTTTTAATGTCGTTAGAATCACTAGAAATTTTTTGAAAATCCTTGGAAACCTTTGTGTACCCTTGAAAATTTTTGGAATTACAAATTTCGTGTTTTTATTTATTTTTAATTCTTTGAGAACCATTCATAATGTTCTTTAATTCTCTGTAAATTTTTGGAATACTGTGAAAATCTTTGGAATTTCTTGAAAATTTGTGGAAATCTTTTGAAGTCCTTTGGAATTCCAACTTTTATGTATTTATTGTTTTTAATTCCTATAGAATTACTAGGAACTTTTTGGCAATACATAAAACCCTTGTATAATCTTGAATATTTTTTGAATTTTGAGTCCCTATGAATCTAAAATTGATAAATAGAAAAGAAAATTTCAACCGTGTTCAAAGATCATAATAACTTTTATTAATGGCTTTATGCATCTTTGTAAATTTAGGTAATCTTCATAATACAGCTTTTTTTCAAACCAACGTTACCACCAATAAAGTTATTAACATTTTAGCTAGTTAGCAGCACTTGATGACAACTTTTGACGAATAATTTTTTATAACTTGCACTCCTATTACGTGCCACATCTATAAGTATATATAATCAATGGTCCCGTGCAGATAAATTTTTAGACATAGTAATATTTACCCATAGTTTAAGCTTATGTGTATTAGTTTCTAGATTTTTTTGAGATGGTATGCGCATAGTTTAGTTTTGAATATGGTACGAATTCAAATAATAAATGATTGTAAATCGCCAGATCCCCAAGGCTTTTGTATTGATCGGCTGGTCGTTTGCATATTGTACTGTATCTCTGTGTAATAATTTTATATTTTTAAAGTTATTGTTTTCAAATTTCAATTGTGTGTAGAAAAGTTTGATTCAATTTTATGTTCAGAACATTTTGATCGGCTATCGCAAAGCAAAACTTTGTTTTAACAAATTCATTCGTGCTCGGTCTTTGAATGAAACAAGAAGTGATTTATTGTATTGTGCAGAATTTAGTTAAAAATAAAAATGATTTAAGTGAAAAACCGTTCTTTAATAAATTATTGAAGAAGTATTAATTTTGAAGAACACGAAATTAACGCAGGTGAAAGATTGTTATTATTGTAAAGAAATTTAAAGGAAGGTGCGAAGGTGCAAGATTTGAATAAAATAAAATAAATGATAAATAATTATTATCCACATAATATTATCTTAAATTTATCTGCGTGTGTATTTATAACACTAAATTGAGACGACGATTCGTGGCCTTTAGGTCGCACAACGTAAGAAATTACGAATCAGTGCGAATGAACGATTTTTGAATAGGGACTCGCGCGAAGGCGATCCAACGAGATAGACGTGAGTCGTGCAGAGTGATAATTTGTGAAATAATTTTCATCGATGCGTCTTAATTCACCTGAAGCTGAAGTTTTGAGACAGGCACCCCTTATCATTTTATAACATAAGAATTTTAACATAAGGATATACCAGTTAAATAATTTTTATATAATATAAATATATTAATCGTCTAAGTGCATGTCTCCGTAACCCACTTGTGATTCGTAAATTGTTTTGAAAACCTAAAAAGTTACAGTGCGGTGTTGAGTATTATCAACCACATAGGGGACCTACTGTTTAACGTGGAAAGTGTTCCTATGCACTTCAACTTCAGAGAGACTTACTATGAAAATTAACTTACCGTACAAGTGGAGGCGGTCAGAATAAAGTTCCTACTGTGGCTGGAATCAAACCAGGTACCTTCTCAATTATTTAATACCATTCAATTCAAGACAATGGCTTAATTTTCAATCCGACCGAAAAATATTTAAAATAAAAAATGTTTGTACTTTTACGTTGAAATTTTTATTTTCTTTCCATCCTTTTTGAATTATTAGAGAAACTCATTTTTAACCCGACTTAAAATGTCCCGTATATTTTCTTAATTTGGTAAATTCAAATAAAATAAATTGTCCCAAGATTTGGGTGGTAAAATATTTAATTAAACATAACAGTTTTTACATTATTATAACTATTATATTATTTAAGTAATGGATAAAATTAATCTTGCGACTTTTGGTGCGCTAGCATTCAAAGAACTACTGATGATACTGACGAAGAAACTTCTTATATCTTCGATTAATTGCTCATGATGGTATATGTTTTTCTGTTTTCTGTAAATGTTCTTTTGTGTGAACTTGAAGTATAGATGGTAGTTCATTCCAGTATTTTATATTATAGTTTATATTATTAACTACAAATTAAAAATAAAATTATTAAATCAATAAGAGGGTCGGTCAGTTTTTTTAAAAATTTTTTATGGTCGTTAACTATTCAAAAGTTTTACTAGCTAATTTAAATATCCAATGAAATGCCAACACAAATTGTGTGCTTTTGTTGGGAAAATTCGATTTTTGAATGTCCTTTGCCATGTGACTGGATTACATTCTTTTAGCGCAACTAATCTCCATGTAATTAAATAAAGCCGATTTAAGATTAAATTTAATTTACACAGTTGTTCTACTTAACAACATAATTTCGTGCCCTTTTGTTACTAAATCAAACATTTGTTGGTCGCGTTATAAATTTCCGTGAACTTTCACAGGAAACTCTGCCGAAACCATACCAGATGCGAAAAAATGATATAAAAAAACGAATTTTGTAGAGAATTGAAATTCCCGCAGAAAAGTCGTGATCTGCATATTTTTATCTTTAATAGTTTAGAGGAGTTCAAGAAATTCACAGTCGCAGATAATAACTAAAATCAAAATCTACAATCTTGAATTGCTCCAGCGTTCAAACTTTTGAAGATAAAAATATGCTGCTCGGAACTTTATGTACGAAATGAAATTCCCTACGTATAATTTTTTCGTAACTGGTATGGTTTTAGGAGTATTCGTTTTATTAAATTAAGGCTGCGGCCGCAATATTTAAACATAATCCCAGGCGCAGGATGTTAGCATCATTGGTGACTTCACGTGACATTCAAAGGACTATATTTAATTACAAGTAAATTAACGTTAAGGACATTGGCATGTTTAAAAACGATATTCATTTTCGTGCCAGTGGTAAAGTTCCACCGTTCGACCGATGTTCAATAAATAGTCCACAGTATAAATTTCTTGGGCCATCAAAGCATCTTTAACTGGACCAAATAGATTACGTCTAATAACATTAACTCGTTCTGCTTCGGTTGGTACTTGGGTAAGTCTTTGAAGTAAATGCTCTACACTGGTAACATAAAAAATCATCTTTTCATTATGGCGTTGGTAACGGTTATTAATATAGTCCCACAAGCGCTGATCATCATACATAGTTGAAAAAGATCTGGCAATTTCCAAGGTCAAATAATCCCAATTATAAAGATTGTACTTTCTTGATTTATACCACAAAAGGACATCGCCCCTAAAAAAGGACGAAGCACAAACAAAAAGTTGTTCTTTGGAAACCTGGAATATTGTGCGCAAATATTCAATCGAGTTCAGAAATTCGTGTACGTTTGTAGATCCATCATAGTAAATGCCCCAACTTTGCGAATAAAAACTTCCGGTTTTAGAAAAATCTGGAGGTGCATCACTTAACGTTGCATTATGATTATGAGAAAATGTGGAGACGATATTTGTTTCAGAAGATGATGGTTCTTCTGGAACGCCAACGTTCTCGTTTGACGCAACTTTTAGTTGGGAACTTGTGGACGGATAGATCGAAAGCGGATTCGGATCAGGAGCATTAGAAGGTCCTGCTGCCATTGCGTTACCAATGGCTACTTCGGTAAGGTACATTAGAGTAAGTTTTTGAATTTCGTAAGCGTTCTCTACCATCTCCACAGCAACCATACATAACTGCTTTAAAATTTGCAAGTTTGTTTGTGCGTTGGTGTCTTGTGCCGTTAGTCTACGTAAACGGTTTTCTATATGGCACAACCGTGATATAATTCTTCTAAAATTATTGTGGAAATTGATGGAATTAAAAGCTTGGATTTCTATCTCTAGCTGATCCAGTTTTTCTTGGCATATAAATAGTTCGGCCACAAAATTAAGTTTACACGGTTTTCCAACGGACAAATATAAATCTTCTTCCTGTTGCATCAGATCCCGTAATATTTCTTGTTTTTCCAGTACTGTAGTGTTCACTGATATGCTACGTATCCAAAGCTCGTAGTCTAGCTCGTCGTGTAAGAGAAATGTTATATCCATCGAGAACAAATTGCAAAATTAACAAGATCTAAAAAATAATTATTTAAAAAAATATTCAGTTTTCTTAAACTGGTGTGATATAAAACGAGAAGTTTCAATTGATCACCGATAAGTGGAGGCCAAATTTATATGCCTTTCTCTCTTTGTTTTGAAAAATGTGTGACGAACACAGGGGACCCAGACTATTTTTAGGCTGTCTATTCCGGACCAGGAATATTTACGACTTATGGACAAATATTTCGTGGTTCTTGAGGTTCCGATATTGAATTCAAAATTGGATGGATCTGTGCATTCTGGTAAAGGATGTTTACCAGCAGAGTCGATTGGTGGACGTTCTTTGACCCCTAATGCAAAAGAGATCCCAAGAGAAAGTGTAAAACGAGTTGAACACTTGTTCAACTCACTCACTCCAGGACGATCCAATTTGACGGACGTGAGTCGAATCAAGTCGAGCGGAAGTAATAATTTTTGAAGAAATAATTTGTAAATTTTTTTAATTGTTTTAATTTGATTTGGATGGAAATAAAAGTTTAATATAGTGAATGGGTGAAGTTTGTTTGATTTTGACCTGGATAAAAAGAAGAAATTACGTTAAATTTATTGATGAAAAATAGTGTGCTGGAAGATAAATTAATTTGGAAATAAAGCCGAGTAACACAGCAATACTTATGTATATTATATAGAGACAAATATTTAAGGGATTCCTGTTTAGAATTTTATATGCAACAATTTGAGGTACATTTCGTTAACCCCCCCCCCCCCGCCTTACAAAGTTTTTAATGAAATTATTGTCAATCATTTGAGGTAAATAAATCCGAACAGGGTCGGAATGAATTATCCCCTCATGTAAATTTGTACATTTGTTTTTTATTATTATTGTTTATTGTAAATATTTATTTATTTATTTTGTAACTAGAATGTTAATTGAATAAGTATATAACTAAATTATTAAGAAAATAAACAGTATTTTGAACTTGAACTTTGAACGAGAACCATGCAAGTGTAGGGCATTTCGATATTTGACAAACTTTTTTTGGTCGAGATAAACATTTTGTAAATAATCATTTTAAAATTTTGAACAATTTTGTAAATAATCATTTAAAAATAAAATCGATTGTTATCAGATTCAAAAATTTGGAATTTGTTTAAAGTACAAAAGTAAATATAGAATTAAGGAGCATTCCAAAATATAACGAGCAGAGGTTATCAAATTTCGGAAAACGTCAGGGTTTAATTTTAAAAGGTTTCGTTGTCATAAAAAACACGCCAATAATATTTAGAGACAAATATTTAAGGGACTCTTGCTTCGAATTTTATACGCAACAATTTGGGGTACATTTCGTCTCCCCCCCCCCCCCTGCAAATGTTTTAATGAAATTATTGTCAATCATTTGAGCTTCCATTCAGATCGTTTCAACCATACTCATTTTGGGGAGCGGACCTGTAGAAATGACAGCCCCCTCATCGCGAATTTTTTTATAAAACTGGTGTCAGTCGATCCAGAATCTTAATTCAATGCGTTAGAACAATTTTGGAAAGGGCTGTAGAAATGCCTTTTTAAGAAGTGATTTTTTTAATAAAATTAATACCAATCGATCGAGAATTTTTGACGATTTTTGAACTAAATTGGAAACCATTTAAAACTGTATCAGAAACTGTAATTAATTCTTTAAATTTTCGTTTAGTTCCTTCTTAGGAATGTATTTAGGCAAGAACTTACAAAAAGTTTTGACTGCGCCGTTGCATTTTAATTATTTGTGTATTGTTTGGTTCATAATAATTCTGAATGCGGTCCTGAAACAATTATTGGTTTATATTAATCTTAAAATGTATTAACAGTACCGTTCCAACTTAATAATTACAAGGTAATGCGATGCCGCAAAATTGTGACCTTTTTTGAGCAATATCCAAATGTGAATTTTGAAGGCATGCGAAGACCTGTTCGAAAAAAATGTTATTCTACATTTCACTCTGTCATCAATTAAATGAATAATAATTTAAGAAACCAAAATTCTCCTCCAAAGCAGTATAATGAAAAAACCAGGAATCTCGGGGATGTGGAAGCAATAAAACACAATAGAGTTGTCTAGTCGACGTTTCGGAGGATATACTCACTCCATCTTCAGGACTATATTAAGGAAGCAAAGTTACAAAGATTACGTGTCAAGGGGCATAAAGTACTCACCAGAACAACAAAAGGTGTAAAACATGTTTATGCTAAGCGGGAAACAAAATAAAGTACGGAAGCCATGACCACATTCAACTGTGTACAATGTAAAAAAATGTAAAAAACAAACAGCCCACATGTAACACATGGGGAGACGTCAAAATAATCTCAAAACAATAAAATATAACAGTAAATAACATTAAAATTTGTAAATAAACTAATAAAACCGAGAGGTTATAACGATAAAAATAATCAAACATAAGATTAACATACAATATGACAATCCGAAAAGTTTCCATACATTAAATTGATAAATTCAAAAATAACCCGCGAACATAATGAATAAAAGCAAACTACACTAGTGAGAGCCGAACAACGGGCCGCCGCTGCTGCTGCCCATGCGGGGGAGGATTCCGACACTGAAGATCAGTGACCCGAGGCCAATCGCGGTCGGGTGGAAGAGTGGCATGCGAAAGAGCACACGTAACATCGAATTCCATCGCAATGCCCCCTACCCGACCGCCAAACCAGGAGGCCAACCAACGAGGAGGAAAGGAAAGGAAAAGGAAGGGAAAGGGAAAAAAGGAAAAAAGAACTCGGACAGGTAGAAGAGAGGCATGCGAAAGAGCACACGTTTCATCGAATTCCATCGCAATGCCCCCTACCTGACTGAGCAACCAGGAAGCCATTCATGAGAGGAACTTGGAGGCCCAAACGAAAAAGGCGGGTCTGCACACGATACTGCAGACCCAACGCATCTGCCCGAACATCCAGGGCGGGAGATGTCGAAGATCCCGACATCTCGGACCGAGCATCCCGGAAGAAATGCCTGACGGCGAAACCCGGGTGCTTGGTAGGGGGGAGTTTTAGTCAGTGAAGTCTGACACTATCCACTTCGATTAAGTGGGTGTCTCGCACGAGATTTCTCCTCCCTGCGTTGAGCTAAAAAAAAAAAAAAAAAAAAAAACTACACTAGTGAGCACAAGCACCCAACAATGCCGCAAAGGAATTGATGATGGAAACCATCATCAACAAAAAACAAAAAACCGCCAGACTATAAACGAAAACCAAAAAACTAGACGGAAGCCGTGTACCGCACATTACGTAGGAAACCGGTTAGGGGTAGTCTTACTAAGATAACAACGTAATACATGTTTATAACCTGAATTAATGTAATTAAAATCAGTCTGTTTGTTGACATTATGGTGGTTAGTAGATATAAAAGCTGCCTCCAAGAAAGTTCGTTTAAAATAATTAGACTCAGTAGCCAACACCGTGATATCATCCAGTGAGAAGGTGTGAGAGCTCTCTATCAAGTGTTCCGATAAACCCGTTTTGGAGGAAGCAAGCCGTACGTCATATTGGTGTTGTTTTATACGTTTTTCCAATTTTTGCTTAGTTTGGCCAATGTAAACAAAATCACAACTACATCTAATGTTGTAGACCACGTTGCTCTTCTGAAGGGTAGAGACAGGATCCTTAGTGTTGGAATAGAGTAATCTGTTCAAAGTGCAGTTGTTATAGAAAACGATCCTGGAGTTATCATTCCCCACAAACTGACTTACCAATTGGCGTAATCTAACCGCCAACCAAGGGTGGTAAGTAATTTTAATGTATCTGACCTCGCTATCAGGTGTCTTGGGGTCCATGGTTGTTTTAGAAAGACCCATATGTCCACGCTGGAACAGGATCACATCCAACAGGCGACCAGGGTATCCATTCTTCAGAAATTGAACCTTAAGATCATGTAATCTTGAGCCCACCAGGTCTTGCTGGACACAGGTCTGGATTCTGCGCCTCATGCAACTAATCAGGCTGGTCTTCTGGTTCAGTGGATGGGAGGAGTAAACGCTCAATAAAAATTTATAAAATTTTTGAGAATAAAAATTTTGAAAATCTATTAGAAATGAAATAAATTAAAACATAAAAATGTTTTTAAGGTGTATCTGGTTGGTTTGAAACAGCTTATTAGCTGAATACAAGACCGTTGCAAAAACAAACGAAGTGTTTAGCGAAAGTGTTTTTCCATTCATTCATTCAAATCATTCAAAATCCATTCATTCAAGTCGTGAACGCAGGCAGTTTATCAAAAAATGAATCACTCCACCTTATCGTGGAATGGGACTTTTCGGTGCCGCCGATTCGGCGTAGCCAGTTCGGCGCAATACCGTTTCGGCGCGAGGACGTTTCGGCGTGAGGACGATTCGGAGCTAACACGATTCAGCGCTAATCTTTTTAATAATTCGAGACCCTCTTCAAGAATTTAAAATATCCTCATTTTCGGTCGAAAGAGACTATAAATATTACAAAACTTAAATTTTTGTAATTTTTAGAATTTCTGTTAGTAGTATTCATAAGTTTCACTAAAGCCCAGTTGTTCAGTATTAGGTTATTTTTTAACCTGAATTATTTTCCATGGAAACAATTCTTGAAACAATAATTTCTATGGAAAATAACCCAGGTTAGAAGATAACCCGAAACTGAACAACTGGGCCTAAGTCTGTTTATTTTATTTTAATGTTTTGATCTATAATAGGCCGTCTTTGATTAATTTTTCTACTATTGAAAACTTTTACATTTGTGTAAGTATAATAATGTTACGTGTTAATGTTTTCATGACGTCTTGACGTCTTCAAAGAAGAACTAATTCCTAAATCGCAGTTGCTGTAACGTTTCTTTCAAATGCTTTGAATCATACCATACGGGATCACTTTTGGTTTTCCCTTATGCACAGATGTTTTCTTTAACATTAACACCTAAAACTTCGTTACCAAAAAAGGGTTTTATTGCCCATTTTGCTTAAGGTGGCCGAGAAATCCGAGTAGGAAAGTTAATCCGTTAGTGTGGCGCCGAATTTATTTATATTTATTACATTGTAACACGGATTACTACATCTAAGTCTTACAATTTTGACGATATTACCCAAAAATAATAAATTCCGGAAAGTCTCGGCACCGACAATATAAACCAGAAATATGCTTCATCAAGGTTCGCTTTGTCGCATAAAATTTGTATAAAAATTACCTACACAGATTACCTAAACAAGAATGTGGTTTACTATTACATAAATACCTCTAAAATAATCCTTTACAACCTATTAGTGAAAATTATTTGCAATGCCAAAAAATGTTAAGAAAATTTAAGTGCAATTATAATAAAATTTTAAGAATTCTTCTTGTTGTCTTTTCATTTCGCGCGATTAAAAATTGTCATTGTAAATTTGAATAGCTTATTTTCAAAATTTTAGAGTATATCTGCCTGCATATTTTGTAGTTTTTTAGTGCCTAAAATCCGATCGCTACTAATGAGTAATAAATAAATAAAAATATGACACTGAAAAATAAATTTTCCGAAATTTTTTTTTGAAAACCACCCACATTGTAATTTCAAGCCTTTTCGATGGTGTTTTTAGAATATCATAAAATTTATTCGTTTTTAAGATTTGCACCGAACAAAAACAGCGAATTTTTCGGCCACCTTAAAGAAAGCTTAAAGTATAATACAACAAAAATGTTTTACAATATTTCTAAAAATTATTGAACCTCATCATGATTTACAAATGAAACCATTTTTGTTCTATAAATACAGCTTTGGCGAAAAGTATTAGCCCACCTCTGCATTTAGAATTTGAATTTTTTAAATCTACCACCTAGAAATGATTCTACAATAAATAATCAAAGGAGAAAATTTCATAGTATAAAATTTAGTAGCTTAATTGCTATACATCAACTACATAATATGTAGGTATATTAAAAACATTACATATTCAAGTTAATGATCGTATGTAGTTTTACAAACGTGAATTAAAGTTTAATTTGTGATTAAAAACTGCGAAATAATGCATTAATTTTCCATTACAAGAATTTAATTATATTTTAAAATGAATCGGAAAATCATTTCCCGCCGAATTGTCCGTGCGTCGAATTGGTCTTGCGCCGAATCGGGTCACGCCGAATTGGGTTCGCGCCGAATAAGGTTGCGTCGAAATGGGCTCGCGGCGAATTAGTCTCGCGTCGAAACGGCGGCGCCGAATCGGGTGCACGCCGAAAGGGCTACGCCGATCCGGCTACGCCGAACCGGCTGCGCCGAAAAGTCCTAGACCCATTGGTGGGAGCGATATCACATTTTGATTTCATCATATTACTGGTTGTAAAACTTTTCATTCACTGTTGATATTTGTTTATCAAATTCAACATAGAAATTTGTTATCTTCTATTAGAAATGTTCAACATATTTTTGGATGTTTGTAGATTAATTGACTGTTTTTGTTAAATAATAAAATTTTTATCTGATATA
Organism: Podabrus alpinus; assembly: GCA_932274525.1. Lineage (NCBI taxonomy): Eukaryota > Metazoa > Arthropoda > Insecta > Coleoptera > Cantharidae > Podabrus > Podabrus alpinus. The sequence continues at coordinate 86,589,914 of OW026455.1, read as the reverse complement.
GGTCTTTATAATATTTTCCAACGTTTCGGGTCATTTTTTAATTTGATCCATTTTCAAGGCTAAAAAATAAATTAACTATAAATTAACTAATTAAACACATTTGGGTTGAAGTAATTGACAATTACTTGTTTATAATAAATTGTTATTGTCAATCACTTTCAATCCAAAAGTGTTTAATTAGTTAATTAATAGTTTATTTATTTTTTTAGCTTTGAAAATGGGCTATATTTTGGAAGTTGAACGCTTTTGCGTTATTACTATTACGCTATTACATTATAGATGGATTTTTTTGACAACAGACTTTTTAGAAACATTAGATATTTTAAATATTCTTTCAGTCGTGAACCGTTTTTGCGCCAAAAGATTACAAAATTTTGCAATTTTTCAAAATTTATAACAGTTTTGCCAATTTTTTGACAACGAATAAAGAATTTTATAGTACGTTTTCTAGTTATAATTATCAAAAACCGTTGGGGCGTCCATTCCCGTTATCAACTTGTAATTTTTTTGGAAATAAAATTTGAAATTTAGATTCGGTTTCACGCCTTTGGTGTTGCAAATACGAAGGAAAGTAATATAACAGCTATTATGAGCGTAGAACGAAAGCGTATTCGTTACATCGTAAAAATTAAAGATCGGTTGTTAAATAAGGGCGCTACAGACGTCCACAAAGTTTTTCCACAATTTTCGCTGCCTAGTCAGAAATTTTAAAAAGTAGATTTTTCAAAAACCACATTTTCTTGAAGTGTATAATGTTAGGCATATTAACTCCAAGTTATACATTGATTTGATTTTTTTTTACAAAGTTATACGACTTTTTGTATACAGAATTGTCATAAAGCAAAAAAATAGTAGAAATCGCGAGATGTGCGAAAATCAGAAAATATATTTTAAAATCACGGCCAAGGTAAAGAAAATATATTTTTAAATAAAAAACTTTTTTACTGTAGTGTAAACTGCATTTAAAACTTGAAAGCACCTTATCTCAAACTACGTTTTTAAAGTCGGTTTTCAAGATATTTCAACAACTAGTATAAAAATCTATTTCAAATTTTGTGCACTTCTTTTAGACATCCAAATCTGGTCTGCAACGGAGGGATTTTTGATTTCAATGCGAACTTTTTATTTTAAACTGGATTTAAAACTTTAAAACACCTTATCTTAAAACTACGTTTTCCAAGTCGGTGTTCAAGATTTTTCAAAAACTGGTACACAAATGTAGTTAAAATTTTTTGCCCTTTCTTTTAGACATCCAAATCTAATCTGTAACGGAGGAATTTTTTATTTTAATGTGCACTTTTTATTTTATGGACGAAAAATATCACTTTTTTGAGAAAATGGATATTTTAATTTTGCTCAGCTGCCATTTTGTCTAAATTCAATTTTTCTGAAAACGGCTTCGTTACAGATTAGATAAACTTATATATTTACTAAATTTTCATAAATTTTTGATTTTAGTTAACCTGGCTCCGCATAAAACTGAACACCGCAAAACGCATTTTACAAATAGGGTTGTCGAATATCGAATATCACTTGATTAGTTTTTAATATTTTTGTACAAAAAAATTACAATCTTTTTTTCAAATAGTAATGCTCTTTCGAATCAAAAAGTTTTTGTGTAAAAATATGTATCCGGTTGTCCGAAAAAAAAATAACAAAACCCCTTATAATCTATCAATAATTTTGAAAAACCAACCGAGTTTCGGATACAGCTTTTAATGGTCTTTAATTTAGTATATGACGCCAGTTGACAAAAATCGACAAATAACGCCACAATTTGAAAAATAACATCGTCGTCAAACTTTCAAGTCGAAATCAATGGGTTTTCGGGCAAAATAGTAAATATGCGAAAATCAGGAATTCCGTCGCAAATGAAGTGTTTTTTATTAGACATTTTCGATTTATATTTGTCCCCTCGATGTATTAAGCAAAGAAAAAAAAATTATTTTCCACATTTTGTAAATTCTAGAAAACATTTCTCCATTTTTCCCAGTCAAATATTGAACTAATAGTTAAATGATCGCTTTATTAATTTATTCTTGCAATTTGATGCTTTACGTATTTCGATGGTAAAATTTCCAAGTTTCGATTATTACAACCCGTTTGGACCAAATTTTTATGAAAAGAACATAATTTTACAATTCTACGTTTTTGGGAAGCCGGTGCGACGTAAAAATTCTTTCGCTGTCGATTACTTTCCAGAACCATTCAGACAGCAAAAAAAATTATGAAAATGTGATCACAAATCATTTTACACCAAAATTTCGTTTACCATACCAAAGGAGCGTTTTAAAATATTATGAAATCGTAAATTTGACCATAATGCACTAATTGCCTTAAAAAAATTCGCGATGGGTGGAGGGCGAAATATACCTAACAATTTGGCATTTTTCGAAATTTTTAGGGAATATATAAATCCAGCCTCGATCGGTATTATGAAACTTAAGAAAATTCTCAAAACTTTTTAACCGAAACCCAAGTTTATTTAAATTTAAGATTTAATATGCGAATAGAATAATTTGTTTATATTTACCTACAAAAATTTCTTCTGCCTCGGCTTTTCAAAACACTTGAAACTAATTGAAAAATTGCAATCAATAAATGGCACTAATTCGAAAATTTCAGCCAGCAAGTTGAAAGAACATTGGGTACACTATTACAACCTAAGCTGTTATCAACTTTAACTAGCAGGAAGAATTTTGTTACTCACCTGCGATTGATACTATAAACAATGAATAAGCTTTTATCTTCAATAAACCATTTGTAATAATGAATTATTTATGCAGGTGTTTCAAACACATATTTGTGTATGAGTTTTCATGGATAGTCATAAGTGAGTTTGCTATTAATCACCTTTACTAAAATTTCAAACTTGTGAAACTTGCAGATGCAAGGAAATTTTTTTCCAGGGTAGATCCACTTTAAGATGTTTTTGCTAAAAATTTTGTTCTTGGTTGTTTCTACTAGAATTGCTTAAACTTGAACGTATTGGCGCTTCCATATTTAACGTGCAAGGTTTCAGAGTTTGAGATTCGAATAAAAACTTTAATTCAGCTATTCTGATCGATATTAAGGTGGTTCCTTCCTTGATCTTCAATGGGACATAGGGGGACCTACAGTTTAACGTGTTAAAAAATTCCGGTTTTTTTGTACACAATAATGAGTAACCCTCAACTCTGTATGTATCTCCCTTCTTCGATTTCCTCTTGGTAGAGCAGTCGTGATAATTTAAATTGCTCTGTGTCAGCATCCGTGATTTTTGGAATGAAGCCAGCCATGTTCCTTGTTCACTGCTCAAATTCTGTGCAGTGATACTTTTTCCAATACGAATCTGAGGAGATGAATATCTAGATCAAGCCATCATCCGATGAGGTTATTTTGCTTCTGTAGGCGATCACAGCTATTGGTGCTTATCAGCGCCGTAGCAAGCTCTTCTGGCGCCTCAGGCAAACTTGAATATATGCGACCCCCTCCCAAAAGATTCTTATCATTTTGATAATTTTAAACTATTATTTATTGGGTTTTGTCGAGGTTAACGCTCCCATTGCGATCGCCCTTGCTACGGCGCGGCGCTGACTTAGAGTGATGAAAACAAATGGATGCTTATCAGGAACTCATTTAGGACCATGGGGTCTGGGGGTATGGAATACCCCCCATGTACACTTAATTTATTGCGAAAGAAAAACTTTTACGTCCCTGGGTATTAAGAAAAACGGTACTGGGATAGTTATGAAAAATATCAGCAAAAGATTCAACGAAAAATAATAAATTTTGATGGTTCTGAATAATGGCAAGTGTACCTGCGGGGGGGGGGGGTATTCCATACCCCCCGGTCATGTGATGTCGATTTTTATCGTTGGGAACTTCTGAAGATCTTATATAAAATACGCATAGTATGTCAGAATCGCCGTTTCCATGGTAACGTAACGCAATAACCCCCCCCCCCCGAATATAAAGATTATTTTTATCGGTAGGAACTTTTCAAATAAATTTAAATATATTTCAATAATATTCTCCAAATGATAATGTGATATTTTTGCCGGTTACCCAGTCAGTTAAAGGGAAATGAAGAAGAACGCGGGGGTTGAAATCAACTTTCCTAAAATCCCCTGTCTTCCCTAGTCATTGCACCAAAATTGAAGAGGAGAAAATTCCCTACAGAACGAGGTTTCAGAATTTACTTCAGATCTGAAGTAAATCTTGAAACCTTGTTTTGATTTGTTCACCATCGATGGTGAAGTTTAAATGTACGAAATTTTTATTCCGAATAAGAATTATTCAAAACTTTTTTCAATTGTTTTCTCTGGATTTTCTTTTTATTTCATAAATACTTAGTATGATGTAGGAAAATTTTGTTAACCTGTTTTATAGAGAATTTTGTACTCTTCAATTTTGATTTGATGATAATTTTCACTAAAAATGAAAGTAAGCGAGTTATGGACGAAAAACTACTGTGGAGGATTAAAATCCCCATTTGGGGAAAAAGCTTATCAGGGAATTTTAGGCAATGTTGCAAATAAAATCGTTGTCAAATTTTGGAATTCAGTCTTCAGAAAATATTAAACTATTATCCTGTGCGGTCCAAATCGCGGGCTGGGTTTCTTGCGGGCCGCTGTGCCCCCATCTTGTCGACATCATTTGCTTGGGGTAGCTCCTTCATCCCTGGAAATTCGCAGGTGATTGCCTCCACCGTGTGCGCAGGTTGCCTTTATTTCCCTTGGTAATGCCTAGTTTACACGAGCTTAGTAACTAAGCACTTAGTACTTGTCACTGCTTAGTGACAAGTGACAAGTAATGTTTACACGTTGTTTTATAAAACAGGTATTAGTGGCAAGATATCTGTTCGAGATGGAACAACGCAGCCGTTTTATTTTGAAACAACATGTGTTCAAACACTATTCTAACATTATTTTAACAACGATAATACAAGAACTTGAAATAGTTCTTAAAAGACAAACGATTTTTGCTTCCATAAACATTCATATGCTTTAAATTCCTGTATGAATTTTATGGTGATTTCGGAATTCCACTTTTCCGCTGCCATAACGCCAAAACAAACTTAGGAAATATTTTAATTATTCAAAAACCAATCTACGACTTTTCACTTGCCGTTCCAACTTGTCACTAAACGCTTGTCATGACTGTTCACACTACTCCGCAAGCTACAAGTGCTTAGTTAAATTAGGTGGGGGAGTCCACTTGTCGCTTAGTAAATAGGATCAGCTCCTAATCACTCGCGCTGGCATTTTTACTAAAACTAAGCACTATTCAGCTAGTTTACACGCATGTTTAGTGACAAGTGACAAGTACTAAGCATTAGCTACTAAGCTGCGTGTAAACTATGTATAACTTGCAGTTGGGTGTGAGATGCGCTCCTGCGCACTTCACGCATCTTGGTCCCGTGCAGCAATTTTATTGTACATGTCCGAAGCCTTTGCATCTGTGGTATTGACCAATCTTCGTCTTTCGATGTGGGGCTTCGACTTATATCGGGATGCCGATGATTTTTCATGTTTTCGCAGCGCGATTCAGATAACTGGAATGGTCTCCTGCCTTACCGCCGCTCATCCTTGAGGCAGATTTAATCGCGACTCCTATTGTTTGCAGGTGGTCCACCACTACCCAGTTGGGAGTTGACCCATCATCATTTTTCGAACCCGGACAACTGGGCAAGGTATAACTGGGTGTTGTGTAACTGGGCGACGGGAAAACTGGACGATGGTCAACTCGGCGATATTCCGGTAGCTTTTGATAACGACATCCATCTGATAACTTTTTCCGCAGAGTGAAATTTAAACATTTTCATTTGAATTTTCACGTGCGTGCCCTCACTTTAAAAAAACATTATTTTATAATGCGTGTCATTCAGATATCCAATAATGAGTATGTTAGAAAATTTTTATGAGAGAAACGTTGCTGGCCACCGAGTCACTTCAAAAAGGAAACGTTACTTGCAAGCTGATATACGAATCCTGAATAAGGTCACTAGTTATGATCGTGACAATATAATTGAATACCTTCGTGACGTATCTTATAATTATAATTTGGATTAAATTTTCTCCACTATATAACCTAAGTTAAAGTAAATTATAAGAAATTTTGTGTACCTATGTATTTTGGCTTGTTCATTGAATAAAAATATAATAATAGAAATCGATCGTTGGAACCCATCATAAGAACCTCAGTGTAAGTATACCGGTTATACTGCCGTACTTAGTTAAAACGTCCTAACTAACAAGTTGGTTTTCGACAGAAAACTGACTTTATGTAGATGTTATAAAGCTGTCTTCATTATAAAATTGTGTTTAATGCCATCTGTAATGTATGATTATATCAAATTTCTGTTAAATAATATGAAAATGGCTTAATAACATCCATATAAACTAATTTTTTTAGGGCGTTTTAACTAAAAACGGCAGTATAGTGCCTTCTTATAAAAGTTTCATTAAATTTACGTACAATTCACACTTTAACCGTCGCGTCGTGGGACGGAACATTGACGCCGAGTTTTCCCATCGCTCAGTTATCCATCGCCCAGTTACACGTCGCCCAGTTATACGTCGCCCAGTTTGGCTCGCCCAGTTATCGCGTACCGAAATTTTTCGATGTTGCGACTTCTCCGAACAACATGCGTTTTAGGTCAGGGTTTGTACCGCTTATATAAAACTTGAAATGGTGCTCTCTGATTGGTCGAAAAACAAAAAAAATCCGTAAAATAGCCTAAAATTTCTTACGACTTGAATAATCTGAAATACAGACAATATTAAATGCACATTTGGCATACGTCTCACTGTTACCAATGCGTGGGTAATACTGATACATTAATTTTTGGTACCAATAAAAAAAAATTTATTATTTATGTAAAAGTGTATCCCTTTTAGTTTTGAATTTTACCGCGGATCTGGCATTTCATATCTTGTCCGTACAAATTTAAGCGGTGATAACAAATGCACATAAAAATGTGCATTTTGTTGAATTTTGGAAATAATTATTAATTATTATTTAGTATTATTTAGTAGATGAGCGGTGGTGAGCGAATGGCTGAAATGCGAGCGTGTTCGCTTTCAAGCCAAGATTCACGGGTTGAAGTCCTGTGAGGTGCTATCTATAGAAGAAATTTTCGCTCACCAAATGTCTATCTGCTGGCCCTAGATAACATTATTTATGGCTAAAAAACTTCCCTGATGGAGTAGGCGGTGTAAAAATCGTCTATTCCCGTGGTTCGGAATCCACGTTAAGCTGTAGGTCCTCTGTGCTCGTTACACATTTTCAACACGCAACGAGCAGAGACAGGGAGGTATCGGGAAAATGTCGAAAGACGTTCATAACCGAATATACATTTAGTAGATGCGATTGATTGTTAAGTTTGATAAGTGTTATTATTCACATTAGGAAATATTAGCTTTTAAATGTCGTTTCTCTTTTTTCAGGTAAGATTTTGTCTTACCTTAATGTTGTTATTTGTGTTACTAATAAAATTTACTCTTTTTTCAGAGAAACAATTTTTAGTTTTATTTCCATATACACGTGAGCTTGTGTCAATAAAAAAGGACACATTATATTTATTTACCAAAAAGTGTAGATACAATATTGTACTTAGATGCTAAGTTGAAGAATTCAGCGAATATCTATTTTTTTTAAAATTTTATCAAAGAACTGTTACAATCTGTTAATAATAAAACATTGAGCAACACTATGATGACGACGTGTAGAGAGATTGCTCGGTAGCACTCTCCCTTATTACTAATGATACCGCTGCATGTTGACTAACGTCCAGCAGTTTACTCTATGACCCGGTATATTTCATTCTAAGGATCGTTGATTAGATCTAGTGGATCGCGTCGCTTTAATCTTCTAAATTGTGGTGGATTTAGTAGATTTACTGCAAGTCAATTTGGATGTTCTTGCAGTCGGCGTTGGTACCTCTCGCTGTGGGTCACTATTTCCTCTTGGACTGTTGGCACTTTTAATTGGTCGTGTATTACACAGTTGGGGTAATATATGGGAACACTAGTAATTGTTTTTAAAACTTTGTTTTGAAATGTCTGGATTTTTGCTATGTTTGTAGCGCTTGCAGCTCCCCAAAGTTGTAATCCGTAGGTCCAAACAGGCTTAAGAATTGTCTTGTATATTAAGAGTCTGTTCTCTAACGACAGCTTTGAGTTTCTTCCTATGAGCCAGTACATCCTTGTCAATCTCAGATTCAGTTGTTTCTTTTTTGTTTTAATATGCTGCGCCCAGGTGAGTCTCCGGTCCAGAAGCATACCCAGGTATTTCACTTCATTGGACTGTGGGATTGGCTCATTGTTGAATGTGACTGGCGGGCATGTACCTCTTCTCAGTGTGAATGTTACATGAACTGACTTGCTCTCATTCACCTTGATTCTCCACATCTTGAACCAGCTGCAGATTTTGTCTAGATGGATTTGTACTACTTGTGAGGCCACCCCAGTCTCCGTATTAGATGTCATTATGACAGTATCATCGGCGTAAGTTGTTAGCGTGGTATTGTCATCGGTTGGTATATCTGCTGTGTATATAAGGTATAACACTGGCCCCAGAACACTCCCCTGAGGTACGCCTGATTTGAAGGGATATAATTCTGACGTGGCATCTTGATGCTTGACAAAGAAGCACCGGTCTCTAAGGTATGATGAGAGAACTGTATAATAGGTGTATGGTAAGCTCTTTTTAATTTTATACAGTAGACCATCGTGCCTTTTGTCAAACCTTGTCAAAGGCTTGCGAGACGTCCAAGAAGGCTGAAGAGCAGTACCTTTTGGATTCCAAATCCGATCTTATTTTAGTTCCAATTTATGCACTTGCTCTATGGTCGAGTGTCTTTGCCTGAACCCAAATTGATGATTCGGTATGGTCTCGCTTTCAACAAACAGAGGATGAAGTTTCTTCAACAGAATTTTTTCGAACACCTTTGAGAGTAGTGGAAGTAAACTTATGGGTCTATATGATGATACATTATTCTCGTCTTTTCCCGGCTTTGGCACCATTACAATTTGCGAAATTTTCCATTGGAGTGGAAAATAACCCAATCTCAGGATGGCGTTAAATAGTATGGCCATCATTCTGTAACCGGAGTCGGGTAGTTCTTGCAGAATTCTGCCTGTGACTAGGTCAAAACCTGGTGCCTTTTTTGAAGAAACCTCGTGACGAATAACTTTAATAACTTCTCGTTTCTTGACCTTTTTTATAGGTAGTGCCATTTGGTAAGGTGCATTTAGAAGTTGGTAGATGAAGTATTCTTGATAGGTGGAATATGTGCTTGCGGTCTTGTGAGTTTTTTAGTGACTTTCCATAGTGAGTAATCTGTAGTTTTTGTTGGTGTTAGTTCTTGTAAATGATTTTGTATTTCACTATTTTTGAGGTCGTGAAGGGCTCTTTTCAATTTACTAGTGGCACGATTATATAAGGTTTTGTCTGCAGGGTTAAAGGTTGTCTGCCACTTTTTCCGTAGTCTTCGCTTATTTATGACTAATTCTTTGATAAACATCGGACATGTGCCCATATAGAGATTCTCTCCCACGTCGGGTGTTGAGTTCCATGCAGCTTCTTGGATAGAATTATCCAAGCAAGAATTTGTAAAATATCCCCATTGACCGAAGCATCCCCATTGGGGATCTAGACTGACAAACCCAAGAGGCAGACAGCTGTGCCACGCTATAACAACACACAACCTACATCACTTATCAACAGGACATCCCACATATTGGCCAACAGATCAAAATAAAATCCCGGATTTACTCGACTTTTGCATAACAAAACGAATTGCGGCAAATTATCTCCATATCGAACCTTCCCTAGATCTGTCATCAGATCATACGCCTATTATAGTCACTCTCTCTACTCAGATCAAAAATAAAAGTAAACCAATTACACTCCATAATAAAAACACCAACTGGGACTACTTCAAAATTTTAATTGATCAATCACTTAACCAGCAAGTTACTTTAAAGAAAGACGAAGACATCGATCATGCAGTTGAATATTTTACAAGAATATCTATTGAATAAAAATTTATTAAACGCTCCTTTTTTCGTACAAGGTGATTCAAAGGTTAAGCGTATTTGAATCTCGTTAAACCATTCATGCGCGTCTGTGTCTGATAGAAAAGATCCGATTTCCTTAATAAAAATATATTCAAGAATCTATCTATGAATTTTTTAAATACTACTTACCTCCGTCTTCAATTCAAACGAAGTCAGGCAATTATAGTCCAGTCAAACAGGGAAAGTTTGACGGAAAAAATTGATATATTCATTGGCAACTCCAAATAAGAAAACGCCACCATGTGATCGTTTATAGAACTGTAATATATGTGGTTAAATTAAAAACGCTATTTACTTATGCATGTTTTTATCGTAGTTTTGAGTGATAAAAATGATAGTGGTGTTATTCCAACTCTTTCACAGCAATTTATTGCGAACTTATTTTGTTTACGTAAACAGATTTAGACCGCCATATTTGTAACATTTGCAGCGCCCCCAACGTTAAATTCAGTTCCCAATTCGGTTGCTTGCTTATATCTCGCTAACCATTACCGATATCGAAATATGTTTCAAATAAAATATAAAGCTTAGAGATTTTTCTACAAAAAAAGGTTTATACATTTTTATTCTTTGTTCGAGAAGTTTGTTCTTATTTGACTGGACTCAATTTTTTCAATGTAAGGCAATGGAAAACCATCGAGATGTGATCTGTCTAAAAAAATATTCTCAATTGAAGTGTGTACCGTGGTTCGCAGCCCACGTTAAACTGTAGGTCCCCCTATGTCCCATTGAAGATCAAGGAAGGAACCACCTTAGTATCGATCAGAATAACCGAATTAAAGTTTTTATTCGAATCTCAAACTCTGAAACCTTGAATGTTAAATATGGAAGCGCATTAACTTCAATAAGTTGAAAGTTGAGAGCAAAATTGTTAGCAGAAACATCTTAAATTGGATCTAACCCGAAAAATAAATTTTTCCTTGCATCTGCAAATTATAGAAGTTTGAAATTTGAGTAAAACTAATAAGGGTGATTAATCGTGCACGTACTTATGACTTGCCAATAAAAGCTCATAAATAATTATGTGTTTAAATCACCTGCATAAATCATTAATTATTACAAATGATTTGTTGAAGATAAAAACTTATTAATTGTTTATATTATACTTCGCACGTGAGTAGTACAAAAATTTCTGCCAGTAAATGCTGACAATTTAGCATAGCTTCTAATAGTGTACCAATGTTCTTTCAACTTGCTGGCTGAAATTTTTGAATTAGTGCCATTTATTGATTGCAATTTTTCAATTAGTTTCAAGTGTTTTGAAAAGTCGAGGCAGAAGAAATTTTTGTAGGTAAATATAAATAAATTATTCTATCCGCATATAAAATCTTAATTTAAATAAACTTGGGTTTCGATTAAAACGTATTGCGAATTTTCTCAAGTTTTGTACCGATCGAGGTTGGATTTATACATGTACTAAAAATTTCGAAAAATTTAAAAATACCAAATTGTTTCGCCCCTCCCCCATCGCGAATTTTTTAATGCAATTAGTGGTAAACTTTTGAACTTCCAAAATAAATTAGAAACAACCCCAAATGAGAAAATTGTTGAGGAAATGGTTCTGGAAAGTAAGCGATAATGAGAGAATTTTTTGGGACGCCGCACCGGCTTCCCAAAAACGTAGAATTGTAAAATTGTGTTCTTATTGCAAAAATTTGGTCCAAACGGGTTAAAATAACCGAAACTTGGAAATTTTAATAAGTTCGAAACTCGAGTATACATTTCAAATTGGATTGTGCGAAAATTTTTGTATTTTAAACCACTTATTTTGCCTCCGCCTTCAATTTAAACGCAGTTGAATAGGGAAAGCTTGCCGGAAAAAATTGATATATACCTGAAATTTGGCAAAGATCATTTAGGCGTACTATTAAACATACTAAAAGTCCTGAACGAAATTTGTTGACCTCGATCCGCCTATTTCGAAAAGTGACGGCCCTACTCCGTTTTTTGCTTATATCTCGCTAACCATTACCGACATCGAAATATGTTTCAAATAAAATATAAAGCTTAGAGAATTTTCTACAAAAACGGTTTATCCATTTTTATTCTTTGTTCGAGAAGTTTGTTCTTATTTGACTGGACTAAATGTTTTCAATGTAAGGCAATGGAAAACCATCGAGATGTGATCTGCCTAATAAAATCTTCTCAATTGAAGTGTGAACCGTGGTTCAGAGCCCACGTTAAATTGCAGGTCCCCCTATGTCCCATTGAAGATCAAGGAAGGAACCACCTTAATATCGATCAGAATAGCTGAATTAAAGTTTTTATTCGAATCTCAAACTCTGAAACCTTGCACGTTAAATATGGAAGCGCCAATACGTTCAAGTTTAAGCAATTCTAGTAGAAACAACCAAGAACAAAATTTTTAGCAGAAACATCTTAAAGTGGATCTACCCTGGAAAAAAATTTCCTTGCATCTGCAAGTTTGAAATTTTAGTAAATGTGATTAATAGCAAACTCACTTATGATGACTCTCCATGAAAACTCATACACAAATATGTGTTTGAAACACCTGCATAAATAATTCATTATTACAAATGGTTTATTGAAGATAAAAGCTTATTAATTGTTTATAGTATCAATCGCAGGTGAGCAACAAAATTCTTCCTGCTAGTTAAAGTTGATAACAGCTTAGGTTGTAATAGTGTAGGTACCCAATGTTCTTTCAACTTGCTGGCTGAAATTTTCGAATTAGTGCCATTTATTGATTGCAATTTTTCAATTAGTTTCAAGTGTTTTGAAAAGCCGAGGCAGAAGAAATTTTTGTAGGTAAATATTAACAAATTATTCTATTCGCATATTAAATCTTAAATTTAAATAAACTTGGGTTTCGGTTAAAAAGTTTTGAGAATTTTCTGAAGTTTCATAATACCGATCGAGGCTGGATTTATATATGCCCTACAAATTTCGAAAAATGCCAAATTGTTAGGTATATTTCGCCCTCCGCCCATCGCGAATTTTTTTAAGGCAATTAGTGCATTATAGTAAAATTTACGATTTCATAATATTTTAAACGCTCCTTTGGTATGGTAAACGAAATTTTGGTATAAAATGATTTGTGATCACATTTTCATAATTTTTTTTGCTGTCTGAATGGTTCTGGAAAGTAATCGACAGCGAAAGAATTTTTACGTCGCACCGGCTTCCCAAAAACGTAGAATTGTAAAATTATGTTCTTTTCATAAAAATTTGGTCCAAACGGGTTGTAATAATCGAAACTTGGAAATTTTACCATCGAAATACGTAAAGCATCAAATTGCAAGAATAAATTAATAAAGCGATCATTTAACTATTAGTTAAATATTTGACTGGGAAAAATGGAGAAATGTTTTCTAGAATTTACAAAATGTGGAAAATAATTTTCTTTTCTTTGCTTAATACATCGAGGGGACAAATATAAATCGAAAATGTCTAATAAAAAACACTTCATTTGCGACGAAATTCCTGATTTTCGCATAATTACTATTTTGCCCGAAAACCCATTGTTTTCGACTTGAAAGTTTGACGACGATGTTATTTTTTTTCAAATTTTATTGCCAAAAAAATTAAAACTTGAGGACAGGAATGGACGTGCCGATGGTTTTTAATAACTATAACTAGAAACCGTACTATAAAATTATTCTTCCTTTGTCAAAAAATTGGCAAAACTGTAAATAAATTTTGGAAAATTGCAAAAATTTGTATTATTTTGAGGCAAAAACGGTTCACGACTGAAGGAATATTTAAAATATCTAATGTTTCTTAAAAACATGTTTCTAAAAATTCCATCTATAACCTAATAGTAGTAACATCGCAAAAGAGTTTAACTTTATAAATATAGCCCAGTTTCAAGGGTAAAAAATAAATAAACTATTAATTAACTTATTAAACACTTTTGGATTGAAAGTGATTGGCAATAACAATTATAAACAACTAATTGTCAATTACTTCAATCCAAATGTGTTTAATTAGTTAATTTATAGTTAATTTATTTTTTAGCCTTGAAAATGGATCAAATTAAAAAATGGCCCGAAACGTTGGAAAATATTATAAAGACCTATATCAGATAAAAATTTTATTATTTAACAAAAAAAGTCAGTTAATCTACAAACATTCAAAAATATGTTGAACATTTCTAATAGATTTTCAAATTTTTTTTGAACAGGTCTTTGCATGCCTTCAAAATTCACATTTGGATATTGCTCAAAAAAAACCACAATTTTGCGGCATCGCATTACCTTGTAATTATTAAGTTGGAACGGCACTGTTAATACATTTTAAGATTAATATAAACCAATAATTGTTTCAGGACCGCATTCAGAATTATTATGAACCAAACAATACACAATTAATTAAAATGCAACGGCGCGGCGCAGTCAAAAATTTTTGTAAGTTCTTGCGCAATGTACCCCAAATTGTTGCGTATAAAATTCGAAGCAAGAGTCCCTTAAATATTTGTCTCTATATACTATTGTCGTGTTTATTTATGACAACAAAACCTTTTAAAATTAAACCCTAACGTTTTCCGAAATTTGATAACCTCGTCTGCTCGTTATATTTTGGAATGTTCCTTATTCTTTATTTACTTTTGTACTTTAAACAAATTCCAAATTTTTGAAACTGATAACAATCAATTTTATTTTTAAATGTTTATTTACAAAATGTTTATCTAGATCAAAAAAAATTTGTCACAATATCGAAATTCCCTATACTTGCATGGTTCTTGTTCAAAGTTCAAGTTCAAAATACTGTTTATTGTCTTAATAATTTAGTTATACACTTATTCAATTAACATTCTATTTACAAAATAAATAAATAAATATTTACAATAAACAATAATAATAAAAAACAAATGTACAAATTTACATAAAATTTACATATTACAAAATAACCCATTTTGGCCTCCTCTTATTGGTAATAAACTGAGACTTCTCTTTTTAAATCACTTCAGTTCAAGAAAACTCAATATTATTTTTTTAAATAAAATATAATTATGATTTTCTTTTAGATCTCGTTAATTTTGCAATTTGTTCTCGATGGATGTAAAATATCTCTTACGCGACGAGCTGGTCTACGAGCTTCAGATACGCAGCATATCGGTGAACGCCACACTATTGGAAAAACGAAAAATATTACGGCTTCTGATGAAACAGGAAGAAGATTTATGCTTGCCCGTTGGAAATCCATGTCAATACAATTTTAAGACCGAACTATCTACATGCCAGAAGAAACTGGAAAAGCTAAAGATAGAAATCCAATTTTTTAACTCCGTCAACTTGCACAAAAAGTTTAAAAGAATTACATCACGGTTGTGCCATTTTGAAAACCGTTTACGTAGAATAACGCCACAAAACAGAAATGCAGACCAAAAATTGCAAAAGTTAAAGCAGTTATGTATGGTTTCTCTGGAAATGGTGCAGAACGCATACGAAACTGAAAAACTTTCTCTAACGTACCTTATTGAAGAAGACATTGGTAATGCAATGGAAGCAGGACCTTCCAATGCACCTGATTCGAATCCACTTTCGATCTATCCGTCCACAAGTTCCCAAATGGAAGTTGAGTCAAACAAGGTTGTCGGTGTTCTAGAAGAACCATCATCTTCTAAAACAAATATCGCCTCCAGAATTTCTCATATCCATAATACAACGATAGTAAGCGATCTACCTCCAGCTTATTCTAAAACCGGAAGGTTTTATATGCAATGTTGGGGCATTTGCTATGATGGAACTACAGACGTACACGATTTTCAGAACGTGATTGAATATTTGCGCAAGATGGACAATGTTTCCAAAGAACAACTTTTTGCTTTTGCTTCGTCCCTTTTTAAGGGCGATGCCCTTTTGTGGTATCAATCAAGAAAGTACAATCTTCATAATTGGGATAATTTAATCGTCGAAATTGGCAGATCTTTTTCAACTCTTTATGATGATCAGCGCTTGTGGAACTATATTAATATCCGCTACCAACGCCATAATGAAAAAGTGATTTTTTATGTTACCAGTATAGAACATTTACTTCAAAGACTTACCCAAGTACCAACAGAAGAAGAACGAGTAAATGTTATTAGACGTAATCTATTGGGCCCAGTTAAAAATGCTTTGATTGCCCAAGAAATTAATACTGTGGACCAATTATTGCGCATCGGTCGAACGGTGGAACTTCGCTACTGGTCCCAAAATGAATATCGTCTTTAAAGTTGCCCATGTCCTTAACTACATTAAATTCTTTAACGTATGTAATTTAATGATGCTAACATCCCACGCCGTGAATTATGTTTAAATATTGCGGCCGGAGCCTTAATTTAATAAAACGAATACTCCTAAAACCATACCAGATACGAGAAAATTATAGGTAGGGAATTTCATTTCATACATAAAGTTCCGGGCAGCATATTTTTATCTTCAAAAGTTTGAACGCTGGAGCAATTCAAGATTGTAGATTTTGATTTTAGTTATTATCTGCGAATGTGAATTTCTTGAACTCCTCTAAACTATTAAAGATAAAAATATGCGGATCACGACTTTTATGTGGGAATTTTAATTCTCTACAAAATTCGTTTTATTATATCATTTTTTCGCATCTGGTATGGTTTCGGCAGAGTTTCCAGTGAAAGTTCACGGAAATTTATAACGCGACCATCAAATGTTTGATTTAGTAACAAAGGGCACGAAATTATGTTGTTAAGTAGGACAACTCTGTGCAAATTAAATTTAAACATAAATCGGCTTTATTTAATTACATGGAGATTAGTTGCGCTAAAAGAATGTAATCCAGTCACATGGCAAAGGACATTCAAAGATCGAATTTTCCCAACAAAAGCACACAATTTGTGTTGGCATTTCATTGGATATTTAAATTAGCTAGTAAAGCTTTTGAATAGAAAACGACCATAAAAAAATCAAAAAAAAAAAAACTAACCGACCCTTATTGATTTAATAATTTTATTTTTAATTTGTAGTTAATAATATAAATTATAATATAATGTACTGGAATGAACTACCACCGATACTTCAAGTACACACAAAAGAACATTTACAGAAAACAGAAAAACATGTACCATCATGAGCAATTATTAATCGAAGATATAAGAAGTTTCTTCGTCATTATCACTAGTAGCTCATTGAATGCTAGCGCACCAAAAGTCGCAAGATAGATTTTATCCATTACTTAAATAATATAATACTTATAATAATGTAAAAACTGTTATGTTTAATTAAATATTTTACCCCCCAAATCTTGGGACAATTTATTTTATTTAAATTTACCAAATTAAAAAATATATTACGGGACATTTCATGTCAAAGTTTCATAAACACATTAAAAAGTCTATTTCGGTATGTACAAGATTCTATCAAAATTTATGTCGATTTGGACGTCTGCCGTGGGGTGTACACCCCGCTAACGTTGAAACAATTTATAGATCGGTCATTGAACCGATTTTAACTTATGGGGTAAGTATTTGGAGTGGAGTCCTAATACACAAATATGTGCAGCGTTGGCTACGTTCTTTCCAAAGGGTATCCGCTATTAGGGCGATCAGAGGCTTTCAAATTGTCTGCAATTTCTGCAATAGCTCTTGCCGGATTTGTTTCAATACAACTTAAAATCCGGGATGTCTCTACGTACCAGCGAGTGGTTAAGGATGAAATCTGCCAAAAAAAAGGGTGCCATCTGCGGGGATGTTACATCCCTGCTCGATGAAACGATCTAAAACCCCAGGGCTAACGACACTTTTTGCAATGCAGGGGAGGGGGAAACCTTCATAGGCACCACTCCAATCTAAGATGGTAGTGTGACATTTCTTCAGCTGTTACCTGCAATGTTATGCGTCGTTACCCTTATGGTTTTGCCTTTTCAGGACTTTTTTCTTCTTTCGGATGGAATGGAAAAACCTGCTGTCGTTGTTATTGTGCCCTTCGGGACTTTCCTCTTCTGTTTCTTTTTTTCTCTTTCTTTTTTTGAAGTCGTTAAGGGTTTTTCTCAGTTTTCGTGACCTGAACTCGGGGCTGCCTTGAGGACCTTCTCATCTTCCAGCTTGGTACGAAAGACTTCCGTTAAGGCCTCCGCAATTGTGTTCCAATCATCCTTGGACGATAGCATTTCTGCTGTAGAGGTGTTGGTGTGTAGGTTTTCGATGTTATACTTTGTTCTTACTTCTGACCAGTTCGAGCAGACCAAGATGGTATCGAAAGCGTCGCCATCCTTCTCGTCGCAGTAGTAGCACTTCGACGACTCTCGTCGTTCGAAACGGTGGAGGTAGACATTGAAGCACTACTGTCCCATCAGGGCTTGATTGATTTCATAACTGACGTCGCCGTAACTTTGTTCGACTCATGGTTTGACATCTGGAATAAAGAGTTTAGTTCAAGTTCCATTCCCCTTATGGGTCCGTCTCTGTTGCCAACAACAAAACCATAGTGCAATTCAGAAAAATGTTTTAAATTTTTAAATTTCTGAAAATTAATTTTGTATTGAAAAAAATTATCTGTGTTCCTCAAGAAATATTCGAAATACTGAATTTCGGTTGCCACGTTTCGAGGAGGACTTTTCTGCTTTCCCTCTTGCTCTCTGGTCGCTTGTCAGGGTTTCGATGGTGTCTTGAATTTTCTTTCCTCCGCCATGAGATTGATTGACGGATTACTTGCCTTAACCGATATGGCATCAGTGAACACGGTTCGATAGACCGACGTAGTTCTAATGTTCGAGCTGCGCTGCACTTTCTCGTACTTGTGCCTGTAGATACCCACTTCCATGGCACTTATCCAAACTGGTACAATGTACAACAGTATGGAATGGGTCACTGCTGATCCATGAAGCCGCTGACTCTCGGCATTAGCTTCCCTAGGGCAGTGCTGATCTTTGCTGCCTTGGATTCTGTAGATTTTACGTGACCGTTGATGCACAATCGCTTATTTATTACAACCCCCAACACTCTGACGCTTGGACCCGGTACTACCCTGCAGCCGCCCAACTGGACGGTTATTTACGGCACTTCCGTCTCCCCGTTAGTATCACGGCCTACGGCTGAACGTAACCCATTGGCTAATGGTGTCAAGTGACGTATTTTCCAGGTGATGCACCTGGTCTGCCGTCCTGGTCGTGATTACTAGAGACAGATCGTACGCGAAACTTACACAGGGTTCCACAGGGTCGGACCCAATACCGATCCCTGTGGAAGGCCACTCGTCACTTGTATTTCCGACTGCAGCAGCGCCTTATCAATAATAATCATGCGTTGGTTTAGATAGTCTTTTGTCAAACAAAACCATATATATCGGGACTTTGACGTTTTCAGGGCTTAACAAAACTATTAATTCATCTGTCTACGTTTCTACTTTTATTTCACTCTTCTTCAACACTCATGAATCGAAACGTCGACGGACGAATTAATAGTTTTGTTAACCTCTGATAAAGTCCAATTCAAATAAATCCATTTCTCAATTCGAGAAATCAATTCATTTCTCGTGTTTAAGACGTCGATAGTGGATCGGCCATATTGGAATCCGAACGGTCTTCCTCGCCCTAAAGTTGCGCCTGCAATTAAGCTCTTCCAGATCGCTGGAACTTTGCCCGCCGTGAGGCACTGTCCGGTACGGAAAGGATGGCTTCCGGGCTCTCCTGGACAACTAACCCCAGGACTTCCGTTGGGATGGTATCTGGTACCGGCGCTTTGCCCGCCGCCGTCTCTATTGCCGCTTTCCTCAACACTTCCATCATGAAATCCGGCGTCTGGTCGACTGTTTGTACTTGGAATTGATTGACTTCGTGAATCGGAAAGAGGGTAGAGGCTACCTCCCCTATCTTTGGTGGCTAACGGCACTAAGGAAGTTAATCGTAACTTAGGTATATGCGGTACGGTATATCGCTTTTTACGGATAGAAGTAAGTTGCAAGGTAGGGAGTTCGGTGCGTACTTTGACGCCAATCGTCTTGAAAAACGAAAATTCCGTTTGCACAAATCTTGCAACGTTATTCTATCTTTTTAGGTTCAAGATCAGCCCTACTCACGAATGCCCATGCGATTTCAGAAACGAACAGGCCCTTCAACATTCGTTGACTTGCTGTCCGATATTTATTTTACACATGGAATGTATCCGTTAGCATTAATATACTTCCTCGCTGCGTGGTTTAACTTAGCAGGGAAACTGGAAAAAAAGCGAAAAAGAAGAAAAACAGACAGTGGCAGAGAAATGAGTAATTCCGCTACTTTGTCATTCGCTGAGATGGAAAGCTTTCAATCTTCTGTTCGTTCTCAACTGTCGGTTGGAAAATCCTACTTACAGTAATGGTCGTCGCAGAAAAAAACATACTACTTTGCTTAAAAACTTTAATATAATTTTATAGTTTAATACATATAATTTTATCAGGAAACAATACAATATATTAGTCGAAACTGTTATTATATTCCAATCGTTTGGACTCCAGATAAATGAGTCGTTCGTCATTTGGAACAAATGTTTTAAGAAATTTGGATTGGATTTACTGGATACTGGATTTACCAGAACTGGAATTCTTTTTCGCGAGGAAGTGAAGTGTGATTTATTTTAGCCTTGTTGAGAAAATTAAAGGAACTTATAATTTTCCTTATATAGCGACAAAAGCCACCTAAGTTCCAACTATTTCTAATTTGCGAACTTATTGATACATTGCAACGTAATTTATTTACTTTAACTTGCCAACTTATCATACTTGAAGCGCTTGAAGTATGGGATGGACAAAACTCATTTAATCTACGGCTTCGAATCTTTGTGCATCTTTTTCCTGATATTTTTAAATATTTTGCTAGTAACCCAATAATTTTACAAAATCCGCAGTATTTAATATCGTCATTGTCAAAACTGGTGTAGTAAGGTAGTGTATATTTTCCATCCAAAGAATTTTGGTTCATTAAGCCATTATAATTTTCATCCATTTCGTAAGAAGAATCACAGCCTTGCTCTGTGCCAGTTAATAACCGTCCGTCGTACATTTTCTAAAAATTTAATCTTATAATTTACTCGAAAAAATTAAGCTTTCACCATTCTTTACCTCACAAACTTCCTCTACTTTATCAGACTTTGAGTTAGGATGAATTATTTTTTTATTCTTCAAATTTTTTACCTTAGTTCAAAAATCGGAAAATATTTTTTCGCAAAGCAACAAATATAAATTTTAACCTAACAGATTTTGTTGATAATTATGCGATTTAGGTGTCCGCACTCATTTATCAAAATTAAATAAACCATACAAAAATTTACAAACTTAAAAATTTGGTTTCATAAAAATCAACATAGGCGTTCTAAATGGGGGACAATGAGTGCAGTCGCACCCTCAGAATCAATTGAAGTTAATTTATTTATAAAATAAAAAACATTTTGAGGTTGTTGCCAACCTCATCATAAAATGGATCCTGCAAATTGGCGGGGAGTTCATGTTTTCATCACAATTATAAAATCATTCTTAGAGTTTTTATCAAGTTCTGGTCGTTTTTTATGAATTTTTTAATCGGGTTTCAAACCGCGTGTCATTTGGTATATTGTTACATACATATAATCTGCCTATTTTTGATATGTTGGTTTCTGTTTTGTTTGTTTCAGGTTTCCACAATGGATTGCGTGGGCGTTTTTATTTCATCAATGTTTGGTAAGTATCGGTTTTCATGTCTTGATTTGTAATCTATTTTTCATTTTCGATAGTTATTTGACTTTTTTGGGTACACTCAAACCTTATTTCTTATCACGGTTATTAGTTTTTAGGATTAGATCTTATTGGTCACGGTTATTTCTTTCGTTGTCAATAGTGGTTGCTATGGATTGTGCAAGGGCCATAAGACGGTCCTTATATACTTTACACAGGGTTGATCCTGTGGAGTGCTTATTGTCACTGAGCTTCGCTCTGACACAGTTGGCGCATACATGCATAGCAAGTTCCTTTTGCACTACACAGTCACGTGAAGCGTGTTCTGTTGAGGTGCAAAAGGCGCATGTTTCATTTCCTTTGCAAAATTTGGCTGTGTGGCCAAAACGTTGGCATTTATAACATCGGGCAATTCCGATGTGGTTCCGCACTCGGTAGCTTTTCCAAGCCACTATGAATTTACCTTCCTTGATTGTTGCTTCATGGATCAGAGGGTGAAGCTCTAGGATCCATTTGTTGTGTGTTCTTATTCTGGTATGTACGGGATTGGCTCTTTTGAGCCACGAACTCCCGGCCATATTGACCGCCTCGGGAAAATTTCTTTCTATTTCCGCTATGATTTGATTCTTAGAGACGGATTTGTCTACCATCTGTATAGCAATTGATGGCCAGGTAGCTGAAGGCTCCCGTGCCATCAATTGGTTCTCCGCTAGTAGAGTGCTGCCTACTAGTTTCTTGACCGAAGGGTGGGAGGATTCCACCACGACACTTTTGTTTTTTGTCAGATAGAGCCTATCTGCTTTTATTCCAAGATCTTCCGCTCTGATGCTAGTCAGGGCGGCCCTTGTGCTTTCCGCTGACAGGAATGAGCTACCCTCTCCAGGGTAGACAATCACTTTATATTTCTTGCGCGTGCTCCGGGGGCTGCTGATGGCAGCCCTCTTCATTGCTGTTTGGTACCTCCTGGGTGGGCTGTACTTCGTGGGTTCTTCCTTAGGGGAAGAATCTGTTTCCTTGGGTTCCCGGACCTTGAAGAGGTTCGGGGGGTTGGACTCTGCCAATTCTTTCTTAGGTGGGTCCTGCTTTTTGGGCTCTTCCTGAGGGGAAGAAATTGTTTCTTTGGGTACCCGGACCTTGAGGAGGTTCGCGAGGGTGGCAGGGGCAGGGACCGCCTCTGCTGTGTTTACTTTGGACGGGGGAGGGGTGGCTGAAGGCTCACCCGTCCCTCGTATGTTGTTATTGCCCTTCAGTATAAATTCTACAAGTTTCAAGGTGCTTTCTTTCATGTCTTCAACATTTTTTTGTGCGTTTTCCTTATCTTCGAGTTTTTCTTTGCTTTGGTTGATGAATTTCATTACTTTATGTGATGCGTTCGATACATTGGAAAGTATTTCTTTCGCCCATTTTGTTGCTTCCGTATGGCTTTTACTTGGTGTTTCTTCTATTCCAAGTTCTTCTTTTTCTTGTATTGCCTGTCTGATTTCGGACAATGCTTCGAGCAGTTTTTCCATTTTTTGTTCGCTTTGTGTTTTTTCAGTTTCATAATTTTTTTTCCTTTGTTTCGTTACTGTTTTCACTTAGCGTTTTCGTTACTTGTCTTTCATGTTTTTCTTTTTCTTGTTTCGCCAATCTGGCACGTTTCCTTTGGTTTTTGTTTGGTTTCTTTTTTGCTTCCTTTCGAATTTCTTCTTGTTTTTCGTTGTCCGAGCTATTACTTTCTTCATCTTCAAATGTGGGCCATTCTTCGGGCCACTCGTGGGGACTTTCTTCTTCGTCTGTCTCAGGATTGTTTCTACGTTTTTTTTCATTTTCTTCGATTTTTGCTGATGAGGCCATATTAGACGATTTCGACTTTCTCTGTTTCAACCCTCAGAATCAGAAAAAATGATTTGGACGCTCATATGGAATGAAGATAGATTATCAAGAATTATAAATTTTCACAACATTCTGTAAACCTGGAAAAACATTGGCATTTAGGTTAACTTAAAGGAAAGTATAAATTTCCAGTATTTACCTACTTTTGAATAGTTGTTGTTTCTGATTTTGGATAGGAGGGCAGGTACCCTTATGCCCTTTAGGGCCAGTTGTATAACAGAAGATCACCTTCGAGTTAGAGTTAACCCAGGGATTTTTGGTGTATCAACCAATCAAATAGCAATCCCGAAGTAGTACCCTCATCTTCGCTGCCAATTCTGGATGGAAGGACAACTTAAAAAATCGTGGTAAGGACTCTGGAATCGAGAGAGTAACCTCTGGAGGCTGTTTTCTTCTTCCTCGATCGAATAAAGCACACTGCAGAAGGTGTTCAGGGTAATTATTTTTAATCAATTGACTTTTCAATTCCAACAACCGTTTTTCTCTCAGATCCGGCGTGACACACCTAATTATTCTGGTCTTTAACGTGTTTACCACACTCATTTTGTGTTTGAGGGGGTGTGAAGAGTTGTAGTTAACTCTAAGAGTTAACTAAAATTACTAAATAATTACCCTGAACACCTTCTGCAGTGTGCTTTATTCGATCGAGGAAGAAGAAAACAGCCTCCAGAGGTTACTCTCTCGATTCCAGAGTCCTTACCACGATTTTTTAAGTTGTCCTTCCATCCAGAATTGGCAGCGAAGATGAGGGTACTACTTCGGGATTACATCCAAAGCAAGCAGTTGTGCTTGGCCTTCTATAACGACCACAAATTGGCAAACTTAGTCTACTCGAAAATTAAAGACAAGGTACCTTTAAAGTACCAAAGTAATGTGGTGTACGAAATCACCTGCGATTGTAAGAAAACTTACGTGGGTCAAACTAAACAACTGCTATCAAAACGAATAGGGCAGCACAGGCTGGATGCAATGAAAGGGTCAGATAAAACCGGATTATCGGAGCACCTACGTGTTTGTAATCACCAATTTGACGAAGAAAACGTTAAAGTTCTTGCACGTGAGAGCAACTTTCCAAAGCGGGCGTTTCTGGAGGCGGCCTGTATATTGACAAGCACTAATAATGTTAACCAAATAACCGACTTCGAACAGATTGATAATGCTTATAAGTCGGTGATAAAAATATGGAAGGATAAAAAGGGGAAAAATCAATTATGACAACTAACTTTATTTAGTTTTTGAACTAGGTAATTGACAACTCTATGTTACGCCAATGAGTTTTTATTGATGAATTGGTGAATTTTTTGAAGTAGGCTGCTTTCAAAAATAAGAATTTTTAAATATCGTATTGACAAACATTGCTTCTGTATTTTCACCATTCTACAAGTATCACCAGTTTCGGGAGTTAACGACACCTACATCTTACCGCGAGGTAAATTTCGTTTTTAGTGTTGCGTTTTTAGCATTTTTTGAATTTTGATTGTATCGACCTTTTTGTTTTTCATAAATATAGTCTTGAAGATGAACCCGTTCAGGGTTCGAAACTAGTCGATGTGGTAAACAGTCGTTTTATTACCCCAACCCTCACACCCGAGATTTTATTATATATCCTTGAAAATTGTTGGAAGTTCTTGAACATTTTTGGATAGTCTTGGTGGTTTTTTACAAATCTGTGGAATTCCAAGTTTTGTGTATTTATTTACTTTTAGTTACGTTAGAGCCACTGGAAATTTTTAGGAATTCATTGCAAATCCATGGAGATCTTCAATAGCTAGTGGACTTTCCTGAAAATTTTTGGAATTCCTTGAAAATTGTTGGAAATCCTTAAAAATTATTGTGTATTCTTGAAAATCGTTGCTATTGATAAGAAATCTTGGTAATTATGAGTTTTTTTGTGTATATCTTTAATTTTAATTCTATGAGAATTATAAATTGATAAAATTTTCGGCAAGATAATTGCTTACGCTGCAATAAACGTAGAAAATAATAAGGATAATAATTGATTATGTATTATTACGACTGGGAATGTCCTGTATTTCTCTGTAAATCTTTAGGATCCTTTGAAAATTTTTGGAATTCTTGAACACTTTGGGAAATTATTGGAAATCTTTGAAAATTCGTGGAAATTGCAAATTTAATATATTTATTTCCTTGAATATCTCGGAATTCCTTTCAAAACTTTCAAATTCTCTGAAAATCTGTGGAATTCGCTGAATATTATTGAAAATCATTGAAAATTATTAAAAATCTTTGAGTTTCAATTACCACCCATAGAATTATTGGAGATGTTTAGGAATTCTCTGGAAATCGATAGAACTCTTTAATAATCACGTTAATTTTCGAAAAATCTCTTAACATTACAAATCTTTGAAATGAATAGATCTTTAGAAATCCCAATTTTGTGCTTTTATGTATTTTAATTCTTTGTAAATCTTTAGAATTCACTGAAAATTTTTGGAATTGCAAGAAAATTTTCTGAAATCCTTGGAAATTTTGGGTAGTTACTGGAGATCTTTGAAATTCTGAGTTTTGTATAGATACTACATAATATTTATTTTTAATTCCTTAAATATACAATTCTTTGAAAATCTTTGAAATTCCCTGAACATTTTTCTGAATTCAACTATGGATTTGCTAAAACTATTGTGTGCAAAATTTTCCTCTAACGTCAGTATTTCGAATAATTTTCCAGGATCACAGAAAATTTTAATTAATTGTTTAACCTAATTTTCACAAATCATAAAATTTAAACATTTTTCTGAATTCAACAATGGATTTGCTAAAACTTTTGTATGGGGTCGTCCATAAATTACTTCACGCTCCTAGGGAGGGGGGGCTTCCGACCCTTGTGACGATGTTAACCGTTGGGGGCGGGGGGGGGTTTCAAAAATTTCGACGTCACAAAATATATAGATTAAATACTTTATTATACTTAAGCAATTTTAAAAAAGCTAGGTATTGAGTGGCTATACCCTTCATAGATGTTTCCTCTGGGGTGCTACCCCTAAAAAAAAGAGATTTGAAAATTTGGGGGGGGGGGTTCAAGAATATGTGACGTAATACTTGGAGGGGGTCTAGGTTTGTGTGACGAAGTGTGACGATAGGGGCGGAGGGGGTTAAAAATTGCTTAAAATTGCGTGACGTAATTTATGGACAACCCCTTACTGCCGTTTTCACCGTGCCCATTTTTCACCCGAGATTTTCCGGTGTCGTTTTTATTATTAGGACGCCCTTCCTTATAACGGGGTTGTTGGTTTTTGGTTTCGTTCTCGTTCGGTGTTCGATTTGTTTAGGGGTCTTCTTATAAGTTACCGTTTTAAAGGCGGCCTCCTTCTTGTCCTCGCCCTTATCGTCCATGCATCTCTGCATTATGGCCCTTTGGGTCATTTTTCTTGTTGTAACGTTTTACCATGTTGTTCTGGTGGCTTCGCTTTTCTAGGAGGCGGCGTCCCTTGCCACTATTTGGGACATCATCATTTTGGGTGCCGCGTTTGACATTCTTGGATGCTTGTTCTTGTTTCTTTCATTTCTTTTGTGTGGAAATTGATCGAAGCCACGTATTCATCTAGCGACTTGGATGCAGTTAGTATGCCAATCTTCTCTTGAATGTCTCCAAATAGTGGAAACGAAATTGGAAAAGTACCGACAACATCTACCCAGGCGGATGACCTGAAAAGAGTGAGAAGAAGTACCAGCGCAACGAAAATTCGAAAAGAACAAGGAAAGCCACTGGGAAACTCAACCCGAGGGAAATATCAAACTGGAAGTAAAAAATGAAACCAAATAAAAACCAAAGGATTAGAGATTAAGGAGCCAGATTAGCAAAACAAGCAAAAGAGAAGAAAATAACGAAACCAAAGAAGCAAACGAAACTAGGGAAAATTAAGCAATACCACCAGCAACCCAGGAGTTGGTGTCAACCAATGTACAAGTTAACCAATTGGCCGAAAATGTAATGAGATAAGAAGGTTTCTAATAAGAAACAAGGAAGCAATTACCTTCAGAGAAGAGGCCCTAGAAAGGCTGAAAAACATGGAGAGAGTCATACTGAGGCTCTGTAATGAAATCATTGTACGAAACGGAAGAGGAAAGGGAGAGCCTTCAGCCTCCCCTCCCCCGTCCAAAGCAATAATAGAACACTTGCCCCTACCGCCTCTAACCCCCCGAACCGAAAACTGTCCTGACTAGTAGCAGGCTTGCGGATCTCAGCATAAAACCAGATAGGCTCTATCTGATCAAGAATAAAGTTGCCGTGGTGGAATCCTCCCACCCTTCGATAAAGATGCTAGTAGGCAACAGATTACTAGTGGAGAGACAATTGGAGACCCGGGAGCCTTCAGCAAGCTGGCCGTCAATTGCGATCCAAATGGTGGATAAATCCGTTGCCAAGAACCAAATAGTCCTGGAAATGGAAAGGAATTTCCCCGAGGTGGTCAAAATGACCGGGACTTCTTGGCTCAAGGAAGTCAATACCGTTCATACCAGAGGGAAAACGCACAATAAGTGGATCCTGGAGGTTCATTCCTTGGTCCGTGAGGCAGTGATTAAAGATGGGAAATTTAGAGTAGCTCGGAGAAGTTACAGGGTGCATGACCACATCGGTATAGTAAGGTGCTATAAATGTCAAAGATTTGGCCACACGGCCAAATATTGCAAAGGGGGTGAAGCATGCGCCTTTTGTACCTCGTCAGCACACGCCTCACGTGACTATGAGGTGCAAGGGGATCTTGCTAAGCATGTGTGCGTCAACTGCGTTAGGGCAAATCACAGTGACAAGCACTCGACAGGATAAAACCTCTATGGAGGGTGTACAAATTCCGTCTGTTGGAGTTTGCACACTCTATAGCGACCACTACTGACACCTTTCAGATTCAATTCTTAA
The DNA here is from genome assembly GCA_932274525.1 of Podabrus alpinus. Taxonomy (NCBI): domain Eukaryota; kingdom Metazoa; phylum Arthropoda; class Insecta; order Coleoptera; family Cantharidae; genus Podabrus; species Podabrus alpinus. The sequence continues at coordinate 86,561,499 of OW026455.1, read as the reverse complement.
TTTACATTGAGCAAACGGCACCACGTGGGAGAATTTCAAATTAGTAAATGACGTATTAAATGAAAATAAACATTCGTACTTCAGGCTCAAAATATAACAAAATCAACTAACTAACAAATCATATTACAATAAATTTAACACCATCTTACTGAAATGTTTGCAAATTTTCACTAGACTATGACTTTGAATTTCGAAATATACGTCTAAACACAGCCATGTTGTTGTTTCTGGTGGCGCCACCAACGGTAATGTAAATCGCCAATAAAGAAAAGCCAATACCACGGCTGGGTTACAACACGTGAAATATCTAGGAAACCGTGTAAAAAAAAGGAGAAACGGCATGAAATTATAAAGGACCGATTCTCAGGGAGGAAGAAACCAAGAAAAGAAAAATACTTACATCCATGGAGAGTTACAATTTTGAAACGACCCCCCCCCCCCTGTGATATAATATGGTTTTCGACCCATACAAAAAATTAATAATATCGTAAAATTTTCTGACACCCCGTATAATAAAAAACCTGATAGAATTTATTATTTAGTGAAAAACTGAAAATCCCTGCCAATTTGCGGGATTATTTACATTTGGTAATGTTTTTGTTTTCTACATTATAAATAACTTTCATTGAATGTCTCCAGTTTCCAAGCTTCAAGACTTAGAAATTTTTTTGAGAAGTTTCTCCTATCGCCACCTTTTTGTATTGTAATATTTTGTATTAGTCATAGTGAGTCTTAAGTACTTTCATCAAAGTGTATTTAATTTATGTTGCGTACGAAGTTTTAATAATATGGGAAACCGTTTTATCTCGTGAAATCAAAGAACAAAAGTGTGTTTTTGATTGACGATTGAAAAGTTTTGTGTCCTTGTTGATACGTCTATCGTTAGAATTTTTGGCGGGATTTCTTATAAAACGACATTTTATATTTGGTTGGTAACCGTGTGTAGAAAAAGGACCGGGCCATCCATTGTAATGGTAAATATATTTAACTGTTTTTATGTGTTACGTTTTTTATTCCAAATATTTTATAGGAAGAGTTAAAAAACTTGGTTAAGCAGGTGATATCAAATATCTTCCCATCGTTTTGTACACAAGCAACTCTTTCTTGTTTGGATTATTACTACGAACGACAAGTTGGTAGACTAATTCCATATTACGAACTTGGTTATTCGAGTCTGGAAGAGTTCGTTGTTGACCTACCCGATGTATTAACGGTAGACTGGAAATTGAAATTTATAGTTTTATTGCTTTTTATCGTTGAAATTTTAGGTTGAAGTGTTTAACGGTGTGATGTATCTTAAACCAGTTATCAGGAGCAGATCTCCTCATGCTTATCGGGTTAGCACTGCAAATAAACCTTCCGATGAAAAGTAAAATATTGCAGTAACTACAAGATATGTTTTACTAATTTTTATTATGAACTTTTAGGAAGTCAGACAATAGGAAATCAGCAAATGCTATTCCTTACGTAATTCAAAGAAATCTTCGGAATCTTATGAGAAGTTTTAGAGATGGATTATTGTCTTCCGAGTTACCTGGAGTGTACAAGTAAGTAACGAAATTTTTATATACAGTGGCTCAATAAATTATTCGTACACTATAGAAAACGTACACAATCTTACTAAATTTTGTAGTGTCGGGTTGATGCATAAGTTTGTAATATTTTTTTAAAAATTAAAATGCATCTTTTGAATATAAAAAATACATAAACTAATCAATAATATATTCTCCTGCATTGTTGATGATTGACTTCCAACGTTGTGGCAGTTTTTCGATTACCCAACTTTTGAACTTTGTCTATGGAATGCAAATGTCATACGATAGTTGATTGGCCATAATTCTTCGTATTGCCCAATTCCCGAGACGATTGACGTGGATCATCACGAATTGAAGCATTTAATCGGTCTTTATCAAAGCTGGATGGTCTCCCTGAACGTGGGAAAAGTGATTAATATCAAAATGCCCCTTTTTGAAACGAGAAAACCATTTTTGTGCAGTACTTTCCACGATGGCGTTCTCTCCATAAACGGCACAAATGGTTCTAGCAGCCTCCGATGTCTTAACTCCTCGGTTAAACTCAAACAAAAGGATATGTCGGAAATGTTCTTTTTTTTTATACTTGACACTCCATTTTTTTTAGCAGACAATTACCCCTAACTTTCTACAAATTGCAAAATTTAACAAGTTTTCAATAAAACTATACTATGACATTAAAATGACATTGATATTTCTCAAAAAAATTTGTCTACAAAGCACTCTTATACCTCAATTACTAACAAAAAATTTATTGAGCTAAATAGTAAATACTAAAATTTATATCGGCAAAAAATTAATTAAAAAACCCAATAAACTGTAAAACTAAGAAAAACAAAGTAATAACCCAAATTCATGACAAACTATTTGTACACATTAAAGAAAAGTACATTTTATTTAATCTAAATATATAAAAGAGCTTGTCTGCGTGTTTGTTCTCTATACGTTCCTAGACCCTTTGACCGATATCAACCAAATTTTGCACAGTTATTTTTCAATACACCCTATATGGATATTTACCCTTATTTTACCTTCAAACCCTTACTTTACCTGCCCATGCTTGCTCACTACGCTTTCGCTAGATGGTGCTTTTTACCGATTTTGAATAAACGCCATTACCGTTAAGTACCCAAGCACCGTAAATACTGGCCGTGGTAGAGGCCAGCAATTCGACTTGCGTTCATTATTAACCAACAGAAGACGAGCAACAACGGCCGGCACTTCCAATACGGAACGGCCGGTCTATAGTTTTACTATAGTCTATATTTTATTTATAATGCTTGCACACTCCGCATTCGCTAGATGGTGCCCTTAATCTATCATATAACCCTATATGAACTGAAATTTATTTTGGAGTACAAATTCGTGAGGGGAACTGACTAATTAGTTAAAAAACTTAATTATTATTTAGAACAAGATTAGGGAGATCTATTATGGTCCTCCTTGTGAGGCCGAACAACTATGGCCTTCACAGATTTATTATGGTCCTCCCCCTGTGAGGCCGAAGGCCGAACAACCACATCTGACAGGGTCTAGATGGCTAAGGGCGGCCGAAGGACGCCCGTGCCAGCTAGTACTCTATACTTGGTGGGGTCTCCTTTTGCATTTATTACGGTTTTGAGTAGTTGATTTGGAAATTTTGTTCCATTCTTCCAATAATACCTCTTTTTAATAGTTCTTTGCTGGAAATTGGTCTTGGTGGTATTTTTCTTTCTAATTCTTCTACCCTAATAGCCTTTCGCATGCCTTCAATCCATGATTTTCGTGGACTTCCTCTCTTATTCTTTCCTTGTAGTATCCATATTACGAATACTTTTTTTTTGCCATCTTTCATTGTCCATACGGAGCAGATGTCCAAACCATTTAAGGCCTCTTGTTTCTATTCTGCTTGTACCATTACGTTTCTGATTCTCTCATTTCTTACTTTTTGTGTTCTCGATACTAACACTTCGGCAGCACTTCGGCGTAAGTAGTCCATTTCTACCACTCTAATGCTGAGTTTCATAACACTTTTAACAAGCTGTTAAATTTAACTAACGAATAGGAAACGTGTGTTAGTATGAACAGGCCAATGGAAATCATCCGTTAATTTTAACGGATTGTTAAAGGTTTTATGAAACCAGGCATAAATATGCGTTTGTCGTATTCTTTCATTGTGTCAACTGCTAACGTAGGGTTTCCGCGGTTTGAGCGTAAAAATTGTGCTAAATTTTATACTTTAATCACAAAGTGCAACGTACCCATAGTAATTTTGTTCCTTACCGTCCGGACTAAACAAGCTCTTTAGCATTTCAACAAGTTTTGTTGAGTCATATTTCATCAGTTCAGAGTAAGTTCCTCCTAGTCTTGGGGATCTTTTTGCTTTAGTGTTCTTAATGGCTTCTTTCACCTGTAGTATATCAAACTCTATTTTTGATAGTCAGTGGCGGCTCGTGACTTGTTTCAATGGGAGGGCACAAAATATAGTAATTAAAAAGGAAAATATAAGTTTACTTTCAAATTATTTTAACTCCAAAGAATTGACAACCCTTGGAATAAACGCAAATTTTGACGAAAAGCAGTGTTCCAATAAATTGCTTCGCCTACTAATTCTTCCCCTATCCAAAATGAGAAACAACAACTATCAAAAAATAATACTTTTCCTTTACATTTTATGTCCCTTCATTGAAAAATGTCGCGAGACGATATTGCAAATGTAGTAATGGGGATAATTACCTATCACCTGTCACCCGAAATCGCCCCAAAATATTTTTTTTAGCAAAAGGAACCTTATTAGAGTGTCCTGTAAAAATTTCGCCCGAGAAAGTATAGTCAAAATTTTGAGAAAAATCGATTTGAAAAGTAGGGAAAATTTTTTTTGCCTTCTAATTTTTGGCTTGGCCAGAGCTGTGAGCATCAAAAAACCTACCCTCCGATGCTCCGCATCTCCGGGCGGTTTTTCGTGCTCAGAGCCGCTACGCGGCGGAGCTAAACATACGAGAAGGCGCCACCAATCAAGCAAACCGGGATGAAGGCAAAAATACTCTAAGTCTTAAATGAGGGATGCGCGGGAATCTCGTTAATTTTACATGTAAATTAGCAAACTTCAAAATCGATTTACTCAAAATTTTGATAATACATTCTCAGAATTTTTTTGCAGGAGGGGCCTATATAAACCTTCCTCTTTGCGAATGCAAAGTTTCAACTCATTCGGAGTGACAGGTGTTAGGACATCCTCACCGGAGGATGTCCTAGAGAAAAGAATAACATTACTTTCCTCACAACTAGATGATCGTGTTCTGCCATTTTCAAAAATAGTCAATTTCTAACACCCATAAAATATCGAATTCACAATATCAGTATCTCACAACTTTGCACAATTAAAGAGGACACTATAGTGAAGCAAAAATTGCATTTTGAGAAGCATTGAAGTAGGGGTGCAAGTTACTCTTGACTTATTTGAACCGTCCTATATATAGGACATTGGGTATATCTGGGTTAACTTTGTTATCAGTGGAGATTCGTGGATTGCAATTAAGGGGGGGGGGGTTGACTAAATTTGCAATTGTCACTTTTTGTATTTTTGTACAGTGTTTTAAATCTTCCCCACGCCCTCCCCATACCAGCCAACACTGTTTAAGGTTACATTATCTTTTTCTAGCTTAAATTGTAGTCTTTTTTCATGCAATAAATCCTTGAAATATGGTTCCCATTTTCTATTTGCTATGCTGTTCAAATTATTATTCTAATTCTGCTATTTGTACTCTATTGATTTCATTGTTTTCCATGCCTCAGGCTCGGAATGCCTTGGGCTCGGGCCCAAATACCAAAAACAATACTTGTTGGTATAAACTAAATTTAACATCTTTCAGGTTGCGTTACAAGAAAGAACTAAATTATCACATGTTTAAGTTCACAAGTTTACTTGAAATGTGTGAAAATTTGCCGAATATTTTCGTATGTCGCAGAGTGCGAACAGGAGAAGTTATGCTTCATTACTACTTTCGAAGTAGGCGACAATCTTCAAGTCCAGAAAGAACACGATCTAAAAGTTCTTCGAGGAGCACTGCACCAGGTCCAAGTGCTTTTGGACCAAGTCCAGAACAAACACGTTCTAGAAGTTCTTCGAGGAGCACTGCACCAGGTCTAAGTGCACTTAGACCAACTAAGATGCGTGATGAATCACCTCCACAGGTAAGACGTTTTTATTTAAAATTAATTTATGTTTTAAACCTTAACAAGTAGTTTTTAATTACGTACGGTTTGGTTAAGGAGTGAAATGGTTGATCTGCAGACCTGGGTTTGAATTTCAGTCACTCCTATAGGGTCATTCAATATCAAATCAACCAATGTATTTTCATGTCCCTCTTTGACATGAGGCTCTAAAATAAATTAAATTTGGTTTGTAGAGCTTCAATAAATTATTTCTACTGACCGAACCGTACCATGTAAAGGCACGTTTTTTTTGTAAAATGAAGATATTGCATAGGCCTTTTCAGTGAGCTTTTTGTGTAAATAATTAAGGTGACGAAGTGGGGGGCCCCGATCAACTTTTGACTTTGAGTGTCCCTCCCCCAACAAAAGGGTAATTTAAAATTCTCACAAAATTATATTATATTGATTATACTTTTGGCTACTTGCATACCAAATTTTAGAGTGGACACGCTTTTCGTTTAGGAGTGACATCGAAACGAATGATCCTCGTCATAAATCGAAACACTTCACCAAAAGTGCAAAAAAAAGGTTGCCCAATCTAAAATTTAGTATACAAGTAGCCAAAAGTAAATAAAGATAATAGATTTTCTTGAGAATTTTAAATTGTCCCTTTTTTCGGAAGTGGCACACAAAATCAAAATTTGATTATGGCCCCCATTTTGTAACCTGTGTCAGGAAAGTTGTTGGTCCCAAAATTTTTGTCTGGCAATTGTATATAATTACGAAGGATGTTCTAATTTGCAAATATACCCAAATATATTTTGTAACTATGATATAATATTATAATTACTGATAACTATTTTCTAGTCGATATTTTTGTCGTAAAATATTTAGATTATTATTATATTACAGTAGGATCTCATTAATCCCTTCACGATGTATGCGCGTCAGTGAAGTCAAGCTGCGATATCTCCGCTACCACAGCTGTTACTAAAAACCGAATGAAGCACTAACGATTGCCATATGTTTAGAAGATGTGCTTCCAAAGTGCATGCCCACTTCACAGAGCCGGTGCCAGTAGAAATTGTTTATCGAAGCCCTACAAGCCAAATTTGAATTATTTTGGAGGGCTGTACAATGTGAACGGGCCATTTAGAGCCAAACAAAAAATATGGGCCCGTTTATTTTTGGCATAATTTAGAAGTGTACCAAATTTGAGCAAAATTTCGGAACATGAAAATAATTGCAAAAAATTGGTTGATTTCATATTATGGAATGACCCTATATTATTTGTGCCTTGGTTCGGATACTGTATATAGTAGGATAGTGTAACTTTGATTTTACGAATTTCTTATAGAAACATTAACTTGAGTAGCATATTATATTATGTATTTTTATCTCGATTCAACCATATAAATTTCGATATAACGAATTTTTTCATGTTGTTTTTTACGATTTTGATACAGCAAGAAGTTATGCTACATGACTAAGCTCAAAAAAGACGGAAAGTTGGAGTTTTCCTCGCTTGTTTTTTTTGATTCTTTGTTAGCTTTCTTCTATTCTCTTCTGCTTTTGTTGGCAATTGGCCATCTGATGCTGAGCATTTTTTCCCCATCCATTTTGACTGGTCCGTCTTCTTCTCCTGAGGTTGAATCCTCGTCCATGAATTCAATTCCCTTTTATCATGTTTTTTGAGATACTTCCATATCACGAAATCATCGTTCTCCGAATCTGTGGATTGTCTCAAACGTTTGGAGTCTCGAGTAAGGCTTGAGCTTACTACAATTTTGAGGCTACAAAATAAAATCCTCGGATTGGAAACTAGGCATATTGACAGTGAACGATTATATAAAGGAACTTCATTATTAAATTCCAATCAAATTTCAACAAACGCAAAGGTGCGATGAAATATAATTTGAGAGAAAGAGGAATTCACCAATGATTGAAATGTAGACTTCCGCTAGATATCTACGCACACAATAACACTACATAATAATATAATTATTGAAAATGTAAATATTGTTTGTTCTCATGCAGGGCGTTATGTTTTGGCATTTGTATATATGAGCTACAACAATACCACGTAATAACGAAATTTATATTGTTGAACTGATAGGATATCATCTTCAAGATGTACACAGAAATTTTGAAACTAATATTTTCTTTAATTACAGGCACCAAGTGTGTATGATGAATACCCCTCGGATGCACTAGAGTTTAATGACCGCATTCCGAAACAGTTTCTTTCTTCTCATGTTGAAATTCACAATTCCGTTTCGGTCTGGGTGACAGAAATCTACGATCCTTCGAAGTTTTGGGTCACTCTAGATAAACATTCAGAAAAGTTCGAATTATTACACCATCATATGCAGTAAGTGATGCTTCATAATTTAATTTATAAAATAAACATTTTTATTTGTAAGATTATGGTTTTCTAATACACAAGGAATTGAAATTAAGGAGGAAAATCTGCGATGTGGAATGTTTTGTACAGCTCCGTACAAAGATGAACTTTATAGGGCAGTGATAGTCAAACTGATGCCTGACCATCATTCAGCCAAAGTAAGTAACATATTATTAAATTTTTTTGTTATTGTAATTTTAACTTTGTAGGTTTTTTTCGTTGACTTTGGAACTGTTTCTATTGTTGATACAAGCAACCTGTTCTTTTTGCCAAAAGTATTTAATTATTTGCCACAGCAGGCGATAAGGGCAAGATTGGGAGGAGTTCGCCCTAAAATAGCTCACACTCCATGGTCCGACGAATCTCGTGGCCACTTTATGAGTTTTGCTTCTGAAAAACGTTTAATAGCCAAAATTATGAAAATCGACTACGAGGTAACATTAATAAGCATTTTGATTCTAAATTATATCTGTATTTAATTTTTTTAATTAAATCATTTAATTTTTAGTCACAAATTATTGAAGTTGATTTAACGGATGCTCTTTACAATGATTCCATCAACAATAGCCTTGTGCACGAAAGGCATGCATGTTCTAGTTATGAGGTAAAAAATATTTTTCGTAGCTTTATGAATAGATTTACAAAAACTAAAAAACTTTGTTTTTTTAGGCGCAAGAAAATGGAAAATACTCGAATAGAGTTCCATCGGTCAGCGATATTCATCTTTGGCCGACATTTGATCAAATCGAGCAAGCGATAGTACCGACATACCTGGAGAGCGACTATCTTTTAAAAAATGGCTTCACCTACGATTATTTGTATCCACATTTATATATTATGGATAATTATGAAACGTTTTCTTTCCCATAATAAAATTAAACTTCAATATAAAATAAGTTAATTAAACGTGAATTATTTTGTATAGTACCGAAAGCTTATGCTAAATAAATATTAAGTCACGTTTAATTAACTGTTTTATTTTAAAATTTTATTTTATTATATATTTCAATAGGTAGACGCCGCTTAATTATGATCACATCGGGACTCGGTGTTTTTGATCACAATAACCGATTCGAATAAACGAAAAAAAATTTTATTTTGGAAACATTATTTAAATACAGGTAACCCCCTTTCAAAACACATTGTAAAATTTGCAAAAGCACTTTACGAGGGTTGCTGTTTAACTTTCTGGCCTAATAATGAAAATGCGAATATTTATCATCAAAAATGATTTTATTGTTTTTCAAAGTATTCTCCAGCAAGATTTATACACTTTTGCATGCGCTCAAACCAATTGTCGAAGCACTTTTTCCACTCCGATTGAGACACCTCCAAAACATGGTTTTTGAACGCTTCAACAGCATCTTCTGGCGACGAAAATCGTTGACCACGCATTTTTCTCTTGATGTTCGGGAATAAAAAGAAGTCATTGGGTGCCAAGTCAGGGCTGTACGGCGGATGACCCATCAATTCGACGTTTTGGGCGGTCAAAAAGGCGCTGGTTTGAGCTGATGTGTGAGAGCTCGCATTGTCATGGTGCACAATGATCCGTCTTCTCTTGTTCGTTTTTCGAATTTCTCCGAAGACTTCAGGCAAACAAATTGTGGTGTACCACTCAGAATTGACCGTCCTACGTTGCTCAAGCGGAACAGTCGCCACATGACCAGTTTTACCAAAGAAACAGGCTACCATTTGCTTCGAAGTGCTTCTTGCACGAACAACTTTCGTTGGATTTGGCTCGTCTTCGAAGACCCACACGGTCGATTGCTGTTTTGTTTCGGGCTCATAAGCATAGATCCATGATTCGTCACCTGTGACGATCTTATAAACGTCTTTTGAAACACCGCGATTGTAGTTTTTTTAAATTTTCTTTGCACCAATCCACACGACACTTTTTTTGAGCCACTGTCAAATTATGCGGGATCCAACGAGAACAAACCTTTTTTACGGCCAGGTGCCCATGCAATATCGAATGTATGCTGGTGGAAGAAATGCCCAAGGATGCCTCTATCTCACGGTATGTCACATGACGATCTTGCTTTATCAGTTCACGGACGGCATCAATGTTCTCTGGCACAACGACTGTTTTTGGCCGACCTTCATCTTCGAGCGAGCTTCGGCCACGATTGAATTCATTAAACCAGTTTTTCACAGTGCTATAGGATGGTGCTTCATCGCCATACAAAGATTTAAGTTCATCGATGCACTCTTGTCGTGATAATCCACGTCGAAAGTTGTGAAAAATGATTGCACGAAAATGTTCACGAGTTAATTCCATTTTTTTGCCAAATTGATTTTTTCAAGTCACTATAAACAACAGAAATGATGGCCGTACGTCAAAACGTTCTGAGTACGTTTATGCTACAACATGTCAAACTTTACAATGCAAATGTCAAATTGCACCTAGCAACGCTTAGTGTTCCCTAGGCCAGAAAGTTAAACAGCAACCCTCGTAGTAATAACAAGGCATGCATGAAATAAATTTTTCATTTATTTTCCAATTATCCGTTATCAAAAAAATTTCTGGTTCGTGAAACTTTCGTCATTGTAATTGACGTAATACTCTCACCAGTCTTTTTAATTTTGTCTTTTTGTTGCACAATAATTGTTAGCACTGTAGACTCATCCAATTTGAAATCTCTCGCCTGACCGGATATCCGGTTTTTCAATCTTAATTTTTCTCAATTTCCCAAAACAAAAATGAAAAAAAATCGCGTTATAACGAATCCGCACTCGCCGGGGACGCGTTGAACGGGAGTTGCCTGTACAAAAATTTAAAAATAAAAGTGCCATTTCTTTAATGAGATTTAAAAAAATCATTTAGTGTTGTATATGCACTTATGCAGTCATATACGGTTGGTCCGTTTTTCGCAAAAGCGATCTCGCTACACGATTGATCCGTGATCATAATAAGCGGCGCCTAATTACAATATTTGTAATACACCACCACTATTTTTCCCCTGTAATTAAATATTAAATTGAATATTTAATTTAACCCCTTTCTAAGTAAGTAACTGATTTTTATTAATACATTTCATCTTAGTTTTTCTAATGAAGTTTTTAAATTTCCAAATGTTTTTTTCCGAAAATGTGTCTATGCAATATAAATTTGACCCTTAGGCACATACTTATACTTAAGTAACGACTATAAATTTGAGCGTTAACAACTGTATAAGAAACAACTCGGAACTGAAAATTTATTTATGTGAAATCTGGTTTTTTCATCATTTTTTAAAATTTATTAATGCATATTATATCAAAAAATATCCACAATATCTGTAATTTTTAATTTTTTTCATCATTTTTTAAAATGTTTAAATGCATATATCAAAAAATATCCTCAATATTTGTAATTTTTAATTTTTTTCATCATTTTTTAAAATGTTTAAATGCATATATCAAAAAATATCCTCAATATTTGTAATTTTTAATTTTTTTCACCATTTTTTAAAATTTTTAAATATCCTCAAAAATAGTGGTGGTGTATTATAAAAAGATGAATGTAAATGGTTATTGTATATATTTGTAAATTTTAATTTTGTTGTTCAATTTTTAAATATATCGAGTTAATTCGTCGTATGTTCATTTATAATGCCATATTATAGAGCAGGGGTGGCCAACCTGCTGCTCGCGAGCCACATGCGGCTCTTTGAAGGATTATTTGTGGCTCTCGATAAATGTACCCGAGTTCGAACTCGGTTTTAAATACGTATTTAATTGCGGCTCGCGAAAAATTTCTCTAAAAATGGCTCAACTATCAAGGAGCTTGGCCACCCCTGCTATAGTGTATAACTATTATCACAGATTATATATACTACAGATAGCCAGCGCTTATGGGAGAACGGGTGTCCCTTTTCTTAGGTAAATGGAAGCCAATGGATTTTAGTATGGAAGCCATTCACTTTATATGATAGAGGCGCTGGCTGTTTAGTTTCGTTTTGTGTTCGTTTTCAATTCGCTTCCAACCACGGTCGGTGTAATATCACGCTGCTAGCTCAGGTAGACAGAGAGGCTCGATAGTTAGACGCGTAGGCGCGTGTAGATATATTATCACAGATATTATGTACCTACCTACATACGAATAAAAATGTGTAAGCATTTTTTTAAAAGCTGTTTTTGCTAATTTGGTTTTTATGCCGTCAGTTTGGAAATTCCTTAATAATGAAAGTCTAAGAAAAATTTAGATAGAAAAATTAACAGAAAAAGTTTCTTGACCTACGCTATTTATCAGTGAATAGGGTTTAATGCACAATAAATTGATTAAAATACAGATTTCTTATTAGAATTTTTAATTTTTTACATTTTTATTAAAAATGTTCAAAAATGCTGTTCATTGTTCAAAAAAAAAATGAACAAAAATGTTCCAAGGCGGGCCAGATGCGGCCCGCGGGTTGGCCATCCCTTAATAATGAAGAACTACTTTAGAATCTAAAGTATCAATTTTCATTTGTTTTTAGCCACCTACTAACATATTAAATACGACGCGACGTTGCTAATTATTATGTGGCCGTGAAAATTTTGCTGAAATTGTTAAAAGAGTAGCTACATTTTTTTTATCGTTTGTGTCGGTGGTGTCAGTCGAGTTAAATAATGATAAACTTAAAATTTTAAAAAATTTATAGAAATTCTAAGTAAAAAATTAAAGTAGGCTATGTTCGGGAACATGGCCGTATGGTTTAACGTGAATACGTCATCGCATGATACCCATTTTCGTTCCAAGCTTTTGCTGAATAATTACAATTCGAAATTTATCATTTCTACACTTTTCGTACACACACAATTTTCGTTACACATTTTTATTAAATTTTTAAACACGTTACCGATTTTATAGACGTATTCACGTCAAAAAAATCTAATAAATATTTTAATTTTTAACAATGTTTACAAAGAGTGTAATTTTTTTAAGTTGTTTTTGTAAAAAAAAACATTTTTTCTATATTAACTTTTTTGCTACATTATGTTGTATTTATTAACATTTCTGATGAATGTAAAGAATGTAAAAAAGCATTTATTATTCAACATTCAAGAAATTAAAATGCATAGAATAATCTGTGCATTTGTTTAATCTGTTTCATGGAATTGTGATGTCATTGATAACGGAGCGAATGGGTGTTGATTATGTCGGGTACTTACGTTAGTTTGCCTTCTGGTACTCCACCAGCAGAAACCAGAAAAATATTGTTAGGATAGGCAACCCTCTCAAATTGAGTAAAATGTATTACGCTGGCTATCTGTAGTATATTTAATCTGTGCTATTATGCACCCACAGTATATATTTTTCCAAATTTTCACTGGTTTAAATAAAATTAAAACTTATTGATGTTTTATAAATATACAACTAAAAGTGGCCTGTATAAACAGATTACTTCCCGATCACCTGGAAAAGCTGCAATTTGGAACAAAGGTATGTTCGATTTTTGGATGCTTAGAAAAATCTCAAAAAGAAAAAAGAAGTTATTAGCAAATTACAGCGGGTAATACATTACATAGAACCATACATATTATACATCAACAGGTTTTTGAAAATTTTACCTGTAACTTGATTTTTCAATAACAAGAAAAACAAATCACGAAGACGAACTCGGAAGTAAACATCTACAAAAATTAACGATTTTAAATTATTAATGTTTTATCTTTTCTGATAAATTTCTTTAGATTTTAATTGAGAAAAAAGTAGAAAAATGAGATCGAGAAAAATCAAAAAAGTGTGACCGCAAACGTACGAAATCAAGTAAGGGTGCACTCCAAAAACCAAGGAATCGACTAATATAGAATAGAAAATAAACAAGCGTGCGCACTTAATTGAGAAAGTCGAAAATCAAGGGGTAAACTTTTTGGATAAATCTATTGTTGACACCTGTTAGATCTAAAAATAAAATTGCATTGACTGTTGCGCCTTCAGGCATCGCTACCACTTTTAAAATACCGTTAAATATTTACTACATCGACAATCCGGTAAGCAACGTTAAGAAAGGAACTGCTCTTGCAAGGTTTCTTCAAGAGTACAGTGTCATAATCTGGGATGAATTACATCTCGTGAAATTGAAGTTCTTAACGACCGGTAGGCCGCCTGAGTCAGCAATACTTCCGAATCTTGGTGGTCAACTGAAAGAATAAATTTCCATCTGTTTTATAATGACTTATTGCCTTGAATTATGTAGTATCAGTTATGGGGGTAGAGTTCAAAAGGTTGTCAATAGATGGCATTATTAAATTGAAAGGCGGAAGAAATGGCTTTAGCATCAACCACATACCTCTTCAAAATCCATGGCACTACGGGGTCGTCCGCAAATTTTTCCGACTTCTCAACTCCATCCCTCCCCATTTGTCACAGTTGGTCACGGGTACATGTAAACTGCCCTCATCCGCCAGGTAGATTTCCAAAAAGCATATAAACTCCCATTCGAGCCAAAAGGTCAACACTTTAGCTCACCTGTAAACTGCCCTGAAAGGTTAAAATGGATGAGGGCAGTTTACATGCAGGATCAAACCAAGAAATTGTAATTACCGTTGACAACTCAGGACCGTACGCAGGATTTCTTTGCAGACGGTGTTTTTGTTGAGCCATCCACATTCCTGACATTTCTAGTGCTTCTAACTTTTAACCTTCAACTTTTGCGAAAAAAAAAATCGTTTCTTAACACTAACCTAAGCTCAACCCGGCTGATACAACTGTGAGCGCCCGATTTACCTTTTCTCCCCCAGTAGTTTTTAGCGAATAACTCCGCGACCTAAAATGACTTAAACGAAAATAATGGAAGCTCATCCAGTCTCAAACGGTGCTCTAACGTTTGAAACAAAATTTTATACCGGGGGATCATGTTTACTCCCCCCCCCCCCCCCGCCCAGTAATTTTTTGCGAATAACACGGGGACCTTTGAGACTCAAACGAAAATAATGGAACCTTATTCAGGCCCTAAACGATGCTCTAACGTTTAACTCCAAATTCACCCGAAAAATCGATACTAGGGCGGGGGGATCATTTCTATTGCCCCCAAAAGTTTTTTATGAATAACTCCGCGACCTTTGAAGGTCAAACGAAAATAATAGAAACTCATTCAGGCTCAAACGATGTTCTAACGTTTGACACCATTATCTCTTATTATAAAAGGCCAAGTCTTTCTTTCTTTCTTTCTGTCTGTCCCACGGAAATACCCGAAGCAAACCGAACCGAACGCACAACGTATCATCGGATCAACGTATCATCGGATCATCGTATCAACGTATCATCGTATCAACGTATCATCGGATCAACGTATCATCGGATCAACGTATCAACGTATCATCGGATCAACGTATCATCGTATCATTTTGTCTATATAGGTAAGCTAT
Organism: Podabrus alpinus; assembly: GCA_932274525.1. Taxonomy (NCBI): domain Eukaryota; kingdom Metazoa; phylum Arthropoda; class Insecta; order Coleoptera; family Cantharidae; genus Podabrus; species Podabrus alpinus. Next base: position 86,546,097 of record OW026455.1, on the reverse strand, counting down.
TTCCAAAAAAGCATTATGTGAACTTCCATAATGGATAATGAAAATTTTGAAAATCCTGCTGCAAAGCGACGGCGATTGAATCGTGAGAGAAAAGCACGTACAAGAGCTAATAACACAGAAGAACAGCTTCGATCACAACGACAAGCTGACGCTCGGTCTCATGCGATACGTCGACAACGTGAAACTTTAGAAGAAACTCAAGCGCGGCAAGCTGCTGACGCTCGGTCCCATGCGATACATCGACAGAAAGAAAATCGATACCAAAGTCAAGCAATTCAACTCCAAATAAGAGCATTGAGATTTGATGAATCTCACGTTACTCGACACGATTGTGGAGAAATGAATTCCATCTGTCAGTTCTGCGGCTCCAAGAATTTCGCCAAGGAGCGTCCAGTTGATAAACAATTTAACAACTGCTGTCATAAAGGAAAAGTGAAGATTCCGCAACCGCTCGATCAACATGGGAATCTATTGTTATATCCCGAATTTCTTCGCTCTATGCTTTCAGATTCAGAAAATCCTTACTACAAGAACTTTCGTCAGCACATCCGCTCTTACAATTCCTCGGTTTCTTTCGCTTCAATGGGAGCAGAGATTGTTTCAATGCCGGGTAACGGACCATACGTTTTCAAAATTCATGGACAGACGTACCACAGAACCACAAACCTGTATCCACCTGAAGGACAAACAAGAAAGTTTGCACAACTGTATGTAACTAGATGATAGCCCGTCCGAGGACGGGTAGCTAGAAGGACGGGCAGGCAGCCAAGGTCATATGGCTTTTGGATTACACTGAGAGCTTTCCTTAATCTTCATTCAACTTAAGTTACCTTGGGTAGCTGCCCGTCCTTCTAGCTACCCGTCCTCGGAAGGGCTATCATCTAGTTTTTATATAAAATTCGAAACTGGGGGGGGGGGGCCCACTGAACATGCAGGATCAAACCAAGAAATTGAAATTACCATTGACAACTCAGGACTGAACGCAGAATTTCTTTGCAGACGGTGTTTTTATTGAGCCATCCAGATTCAGGACATTTCTGGTGCTTCTAACTTTTAACTTTCAACTTGCGAAAAAAAATATCATTTTCTAACACTAACCTAAGTTTGACTCGGCCGATACACCTCAGAGCGGACGATTTACCTTTTTATGCAGTAGGTAGTTTAATTTTAATTATAATGTCCCTATAATGTATCACACGTAAAGTTAACTATGAAGTTGTGAGGTGAAATTAGCGATTTTTACTCGGTCACCACCCCCTACAACCCCCCCATTAAACCGGCCCTGTCTATTTAATAAGCCGTTCTTAAATTCTAATTGTTATAATCTCCTACTTACGTATAAGTAGGGATTATACAGTCTGAGGGCAGTTTACATGCCGACTTAATAACCAAAATTGAAGAAAATAAAAACAGGTTGTTTGGGAGGGCAGTTTACATTACCCCTTGGTCACAATCGTCGGACACCCCAGGAAGTCCTACGGTCACAAATCAAAGACCACCCCCCATATATGTCTAAAATCGAACTAGACCTTTTAAATTAAAAAACCTATTCATTAATTTTAAATTTTTTGAAAATTTTTATGGCTATAATAAATTATAAATATTAATTATATAAAATTATAAATTAAATAAATATTTGAAATTATTTTATAAACTTAAAAATATCCATACACAAATTTCTTGCAAATCCTAAAAATAGGATTTTTAGGCGGACGTCACATTAATTTGTACAATCCTCCCCGGGTCACATTTTGTAACCTCCCTCCAGGCGTGGACGTCCTTTACGGACGACCTCTAATAAAAGAAACCTTGTGCTCTACAAATCTTCGATGATTTTCCCTGCCCTGGTGCTGTTACATCCGATTATTCACATCTAATAAATTCAAACCAATGGGAACGCTCCATTTTGGATCTGTGTATAGTCGGTAACTTCGATGATGTATCATATAGGACTTTGGCGCATTTGTTATGAATCACACACTGTTATAAACGTAGAGATTCTACGATTTTCTGGGTCCTTCGTGCGTTATCTCCACCAGTTATCAGGAGGAAGGTAAACAATAAGCTAGAGGGGGGGGCCGGACCGCTCCGGGTGCTACCCGTCTGAGAGTGACACCCGACCCCAAATTAACTGACTCCCATCCTGCCTCATACTTGCTTCCTTAGGTGAAACCCCTAAAAAAAAAGGTCATCAGGCGAGGTGGGGCTGACACCTCACCCACCTGCCTGGGGGTGACACCCGACCCCCCATGCCTCATAGGTGTTTCCTTGAGTGCAACCCTTAAAAATATATTCTTTTATTTTCTAACATTTGTAAATGCTTAACATAATAAAATTGTGTCCCAAGGAATTTGAGGCCGCGTTATTTCGAACTAATTGCACCCTGGGTCATTGTTCTTCCATTTATAAGCATTACTTCGTAATTAGATCATCTTACTAAAATCTGTGCTTGCTGGATCGCAATAATTTTGTTAACATTTACATTAATTTGACATTTTTCAAACCCTAATCTGCCCCCTATGCCCTATTGTCAGTTCGTAGATACGACTTTGAGTTTGTGACTTTGAGTTTTAGAGCAGGAACTGACCCAGACGAAGTTCATGGAGGATAATTTATTATATAATAATGGAAAAAGGTAAAATTTTTGAAATCAATTTTAGTGCGAATAAATCGCTGTTGTTTCGATATTTAAAAATTCATGTAGGGTAGTTCCCATTCCCTTGTTTAGAAGCTAATGCAAAATTTAATAGGCCATTTATTATTTTAAATTAATTTAACCCCCACGGAAATATTTTGAGAAGCGCTCATGGTAATATTATAAGTAATGCTGACGCATGCTGACGTCCGCCATTTTTGCTACAGTGATTCATGAGTATAGATCAGTATAGATTGTTGAAAATTTGTAAAAAAAGTTAACCATCAATAGACATCTTTCAAGATGTCATCATTGGTAAATACTATTTACTTATTTTTTAATTTAATTTGCTTTTGCGTTTTACATTTTCGCTTGCCTTGCACATTTCAGAATGAATTCTTTGACAAAGGATTTTTTCGTTATTCACTGTGCATACAATTAAAAACAACAAAATCCAAAAATAATTATTTTTACACTAAAATAATAATTTATTTATTTACGGATAAACCAATTGAAATAATACAACACAAAAGCACACAACAAATCAAAATTACACACTAACCCAATTCCCACATAACAGTCCTCTTGAACCCGATGTAAGACGGGTGAAATAGGTCAAACTGATGGTCACTCTCGTTTGCAACGTTGACCATCCGACACATTCTCGATATTGGGCTATTTAATCCATAGTTCGAACCATGAAACTTCACCCATAGTAACTTCGGGTTCCTAATGGGATGGACTGGAACATAAAACTGAATCAGTGACAACAAAAATTCGCAATCAATCCCGCCATTCACCAAGCGATGGACAAAACACAGATCGGCAACCATTCTTCTATGCTCCAACGATCTGCAGTTGGCTTGAAGAAGACTGGAAGCATAAGAAAAGTCCTCATACTAATGTCCAAGCTTAAAACTAAAGAATCGTAAAAACTTGCGTTCCACCGATTCCAGTCTAGCAACATGGACCCGGTAGAAAGGCGACCACACAGGCGAAGCGTACTCAAGTTTAGATCTAACAAGCGAAAAATATAAAAACTTTACAGTGTTAGCCGAAAAAAGACCACCTTGTCGACGGATAAAGCCAATAGCACGAAGTGCACCGTTGGATATTTTTTCGATGTGATGCTTGAAGGTTAGACATTTATCAAGTCGCACACCCAAGTCATCAATCACGTCAACTCGCGCCAACTTGACACCACCCATGTAATAGCTGACCGGCACCACCGCGTGTTTAGCGTAAGAAATTACTGAGCACTTCTCGAAATTCAAAGCCAAATCATTAACAACACACCAGTTGTGGAGACCGTCAAGATCACACTGAAGTAATCTACAGTCCTCCTCGGAACCAATCGATTTAAAAATCTTTAAATCATCAGCAAACAACAGAAATGAGCAATGCTCTATGTATTGACCAATATCATTTATAAACAACAGGAAGAGGATAGGACCACAATGAGACCCCTGGGGAACCCCTGAAGAAACCATAATATTCCTCGATTTATTATTATGAATGCGAACCTTCTGTGTCCTATTGTAAATATCGTATTGTGTGAAGAATCGAGGGCGCCGCCCAGGACGCCCCCTCCCTCGAGGGAAAATTACCTTATTACCTTTTGTAATAATCGTGGTGTGTAATAATGTAGTATACGATATTAAAATTACCCCTGGAATTTTTTCATTTTCGCCTTTGATGTAAAAGCTTGGAATTTAACCTTGGAATGTGTGGATGCGCATTTTCATTAAATCTTTTCTGAGAATATCTGATCAGAATTTGCAGAAAAAAAGCTTTTTGAAATGGTTGACTTCTTTCAAAATAACTATAATAACGTGGTTCGGATTTCACGTTAAATTATAGATCCCTAATTAGTCCTAATTGTTATGCAGAAAAAGCCTACGTCTAAATTTCTTGATTTTTATTTTATTACAGAAAATTATTGTACTAGATAGATATGTTTTAAAATGCAGAAAAATCCTAAGTCCAAAATCCTAATAAAATTTTATAATAATTTTGAACCAAGGATTTTTCTGCATTGTAAAACACGTCTCATACTATAATTTTCTGTAATAAAAGAAAAATCAAGAAATTTGGCCTTTGGTTTTTTCTGCGTTCACATGACGAAGTTCAATAAAGCACTCTAGGTGGTGCTGCTGGTTTCTGGTTCTACCATAGACTAATCTCATTTTTCTAAAGATTTTTTAAAATTCTTCTAAAAGTTTACTTAAAATTAATATTATAGTTCAGGAACCTTAAAACATTAAAATCTGAAAAAATATTTCAGTAGTGGGTCATTCCATCTCAAATCGAATCATGAATTTACTTGACCCATGCCTAATTTGACAAAATTTGGTACACACCATCTTAGTAAGAAATAAAAAATACAAATTAAAGGATTTGCAAAAAAAGGCACTTGTTTCCTTGTTTTGGTCTTTCAAAAAGTTGGTGTGTAGACTTTCTGTAAGCAAACGACTGTAACTTCATCCACGGTGGTCTAAATTTAAAAATAAAAAATTTCTGTGAAGGTAAACGAACCTTCTGCTCAAATATTTAACCGCATTTTATATTTTCAACCCCTAACTGGATTAATTTTTTAATATTAACCCTATTTCAACTCCTATTTCTAAAGGGGTTAATTTTTGGTTAATTTTTTTACAGTTTTTTTGTACAAATGTGCTGAGCATGCGCAAATGTGCTCGGCTGGCGCCTCGTGTAAACAATCCTTTACCCCCGGGCCAAAAGTCACTTTACTACCGTCGTGCATATACGTACTGTTTTTTGCCATTCCGGGAGGTAAAGTAGGAACTTCGCCTATTTAGAAACTTCAAGCAAAAATTTAACGCTTTTTTTTTATAATACCTACACGTGGTCGATAAATCGCAAAATAGCACTAGTAATATTACCAACTATACTACTAAAAATTACTAAGAAATAGCAGTTGGCTATTTTTTTACCGCAGGGTAAAAAAGTGCCCCTTTACACCCGCAAACCGGGGTAAAAAGTGAGTACTTTACCCCCGGAATGGCAAAATAGTACATTATGCACCAAGGTAGCAAAGTGACACTTTTTTGGCCCGAGGGTAAAGGATTGTTTACACGAGGCGCCAGCCGAGTGAAACAATTACCCATGGGCCAAAAGTCACTTTACTACCGTCGTGCATATACTGTTTTTTGCCATTCCGAGAGGTAAAGTAGGAACTTCGCCAGTTTAGAAACTTAAAGCAAAAATTTAACACTTTTTTTTATAATACCTACACGTGGTCGATAAATCGCAAAATAGCACTAGTAATATTACCAACTATACTACTAAAAATTACTAAGAAATAGCAGTTGGCACCCCTGATTCTACCAATGCCATTGATTCCAATGCTTCATTTCATTTAAATTTGTGCCTTTAAAAGAGCAACACGTACCATGAGCGAGAACGTAGAAATTGCCGAAGCAGCGAAGATGGCGTTGGTGGAACTGTTGCCGGCAAAATCAAGAAAAGTTTACCAAAAACAGTACGACGCTTTTGTGCAGTGGTGCCAGAATAGAGAATTGTCAGATTATTTTAGTGAAGACGTGTTTTTGGCATTTTTTTACGAGAAGGCTAAAACGTTGAAGTCATCGACCTTGTGGTCGCACTATTCCATGGTTAAGGCCGTTACTAAACTAAAGTCACCAGTCATCTGGTGACTTTATTTCCCGCTCACCCCCCTATTTTTTAACTTTACTCCCGCTCACCCCCCTATTTTTGAACTTTACTCCCGCAGGGTAAAAAAGTGCCCCTTTACGCCCGAAAACCGGGGTAAAAAGTGAGTACTTTACCCCCGGAATGGCAAAAAATCAGTTTTTCGCCGATTTGTTAAGTTTCTTTGAACTTTATGACAAAATAGTTTAATATAAAATTAAAGCTAATTAAATTCTCTACAAAAAAATATTTATACAAATTAATTTTTCGTCAGATTCGTATTCACATAGCAATAACAGCTCAAGTATAGCTGAGTTGCGCGACCACCGTTATATTCGATTTTCAATTAAGTGTATAGATTTTCATCATAAATTATTTATTATCTGAATATAAGTTGACCACACCATCCCTAATTTTGATAAAATGGTTATCATAATATGGCAATGCAGTTGAACCAAAAATACATTATTTGATTTTTTTTGTAAATTTAATTCGTTTCCATGTTAATGGGTCGTTTACACGACGCAAATTGATAAGTGATTAAGTTAAATTGAACTTAATCGACAACTTAAATTTGCGTGTGGACACTTCATCAAGTTGTAAGTATCAAGTTGCTCGTGGTTGCTCGGTAAGTGAATAAGTTAAAAGTAGAATAGAATATCATGGGCTTACAAGCAAAAAGCACTAAGTCAAAAATGAAAGTTTTGAGTAATCTGAAGTTAAAAGTTTGCATGCATTTTAAAATATTAATTATCAACTACTTTAGTGCTTTCTGACATTGCTATATTTCACATTCTACATAAGATATGACTTGGTGTGTTCTTGTAGTGCGAAGGTCTAAAATTAAATTTTTGACTTAGTGCTTTTTGCTTGTAAGCCCACGATATATTCTATTTTTCGGTTAAGTAAAGAACCGCGCGCATCTTTTAATAGGCGTGGTCAAGCGCTGTGGTTCCCCATTCTTGTCAATGCTTGTATATCTTCTGCATATAATTCTTTAAATAGACATGTACTTGCACCAAGTTCATTTCTTCTACTTATCCACTTTCTTTCCCAGAGACGGTTTGGCTTATTAATCTCTAAATTAACTTCACTTTTAATTTCCTCCAAAATATTTTCCAGTAAAACATGAACAATACAATTTCATTCATGATGTGTCAGTTGAATGTCCATCTTGTACACTGCTACTTACAACTTAACAACTTAAATGCTTGTAAACGGACAGTCACTTAATTTTAACTTAAAATTAACTTAACAATTAACTTATCAACTTGCGTCGTGTAAACGACCCATAAGACCAACTAAATATGATACTTTTCAGTTTACACCGTCGAACATCAGGGTGTGTAACTTTGGAACTAATGAACATAAAGGGCTGATTTTTTTTCAATAAACTAACTAAGTATGTTAGTCTTAATAATATATACTTTTCGTGGCTAGCTCTGCGAGGCGCGAGGCCTGTGGCCTCGCTGTCGGCCTATCGGCCTCCCGATTGTTTATGGGCTTAGCGACCGGTTTTTGGAACTTTTAAGGATTCCATGGTCGAGTGTTGGTTTGTACTTGAGATGCCGGGTTTCTTTGGTCCGGATTTGGCGTCTCAATGGTGAAGCGAACCCGAGTCGGCCTTCGGCCTCCCGCTTGTTATTCCTGTTACGGGTCGGCCTTCTGCCTCCGATTTACTTTAGAATATTGCAGAAAAATTTTGGCCTTAAAAATAATTTTCAAGGTCACGTGTCTTGGAACAATTTAAAGCCAACGACGGTGTCTATCAAGAACCTTAATTTGAGCAATTTTGTAAAATTTCAAAAATTCGCCTTAAGGGCCGTAACTGGGCCCTATTTGAGGCCGTCGCGATGCGATCCAAAAATCGAAATTTTAATCTCCACCAAAAAGGTCGAGGTTTGTAATCGAAATTTTTCAAAATTTGCATTTCCCCAATTTGCCGGCTTATAGGACGTCCGACGAAAAAAAGTGTTGATTTCGAAAAGGCGGGGCCCGAAAGATGGCGCCCGAAACCGTTTTCTAAATTAAAAATTTTTTCGCGGTCGTCGCGCCAGGACGGCATCAAGGTGGAAATTTTGAGAATCCTTCAAACGGCCAAGGGGTCCTTATTTACGGGAGGATTTTTAATTTTTTGCCGGCAACCGAGGCAGATTCTGGGGATGCACGAAATTGCATTTATAGCTTTTTTTCGTATCTCGCACCGTACCGCTATAAAATAAAAAAGTAATTTTCCAAAATTATTTTCAAGGGTTAGTGCCTTCAAAACCGAATAGCAAAATTTTTTTTTTATATAAAATTTTAACGTCGGAATCGGATTTGGCGAGCAATTTTAATAATTTTTGATGCAAAACTTGTTGGGAAATTATTCTTCCTCGATCAAAAAAATTCACTTCAAAGTACATGCAGGACTTTGGTTTGTTTGGTCCGGCTTTGGCTTCTCGACAACGATGAAACGAACACGAGTCGGCATTCGGCCTCCCAAGGGGAGAGGCCTTCCCCCTGTTTTTAAAGACACGGGTCGGCCTTTGGCCTCCGACTTATATATAAGCATAAGAGGGTCGGCCTTCGGCCTCCCGCTTGCCTTTATGGATACGGGTCGGCCTACGGCCTCCCACTTGCTTTTAGGAACACGGGTCGGCCTGCTGCCTCCATATATGATCCTGATGAGACCAAAATATCTAAACTTTACTACCAAAAAGGGAGTCGAACGCTAAAGAAATTAAATATTTAACCCCTACCCCTCTGACGTAAACGGCACAAAACATTGAAAAATTTAAAATAAAAACTTGTATAATTATTAGAAAATAAACCTGATTAAACGTAATTAATTAATTAATTGTTGCCATATTAACAACTACTGTCAAAAATAAAATCGAAAATATCAATTGAATATGAATAATGTGCAACACGGGTCGGCCGAAGGCAAAAAAAATTTATTTTTTTCACTTTTTTGGCAATACACGGGTTATTTTCCATTTTTTTGATTATATTTATTACTAATATCCACTAATCACACCCCCATCTATCCGAATTTCAAAGAAAAATTCAAATCGGAGAGAAAAAATTTCACTCGATTTAAATGGAACGCGAGCGAGCGAGGTACGTGGGAGCGAACCGGTTCGACCGCGTACATGAATTTACATTTCCCTTCTTTTCAAAAGTCGATATTTTAATTAATTTTAAAAACGAAACTTTTTTTTATTCAATTATTATTTAATTATGTAATACTAATAAACGTAATAAAATTAAACGTTATTAACTGATAACTGTAAAAATGTAACTAAAAATATAGAATTTATTAGCATAAGCACTCGATTTACGATTACATATGGAAACAATGTCAAAAAAATATCAAATGTAAACAAACCCTGAAAATTTGCCGTTTTTAATTTGTATATCGCGATAATTCCTAATCGATTTATCTTTGGGAAAAAAGTTTGGTAAGAAAGTTGTTCATAATATAGTTGCCTCGGCGACTGTGCAATATTTTTTGCGATCCGTTCGACAGCGCCAAAAGTAGGCCAAAAATATGTCCCCCCCTAAAACGGAAACGGGCCAAAAATTGAAAAAACCGAGACCTACCGATTGTTCGTATACGTTTCCCCCACTCCTCTTCCAAATTTGAAGTCGATCGGACAAAAACTCTGGAAGGAGTTTAAAAAAAAGCGAAAAATCGTTGGGGGGCGTTTCGAAGGAGGCGGCGAGAAAAAAAAATTTAAAAAAAATTGTTTGAGCCCCTCTGCCGCCTCCCGGAGCTGCCTGAAAAATTTCAACTCTCCATCTTGAATTTTGAAATTTCGAAACCACTTTGAACCGCCATTTGACCCCCTCCTCGGCGTCCGATCTAAAAACGGACAATTTTCCCGTTCAATCCTCGCAAAACCACGTGGGTATGCAAAATTTCAACCCTCTACTTGTCCCGTAGCTATACGCACTAAATTATGAATCAGTGAGTCAGTGTCAAACTGAGCTTTATATTATTTAATTAATTTTTAGGGAAAAAGGAGACCCCTTTGAGGTGGGGCAAAACTCTCAATTAAAAAAGTTTGTTCCGGCAATCTAAACTAATCAGTTTGTTGAAGAAAAATTCGCCCTCCATGTTCATTAGTTCCAAAGTTATATACAGAGGGGTAAACTGAAAAGTGTCGCTTTAGCTGGCCTTATCATGCAAACGAATTTAAGTTTACAAAAAAAATCAAATAATGTATTTTTGGTTTAACTGCATTATGTCATATTATGCTAAACTTTTTATCAAAATTAGGGATGGTGTGGTCAACTTATATTCAGATAATAAATATTTATGATGAAAATCTATACAATTAATTGAAAATCGATTCCTACCTTTTTAAATAAATATAACGGTGGTCGCGCAACTTAGCCATACTTTGAGCTGTTATTGCTATGTGAATACGAATCTGACGAAAAATATGTGTAAATATTTTTTTGTAGAGAATTTAATTAGCTTTAATGTTATATTAAACTATTTTGTCATAAAGTTCAAAAAAACTTGAAAAATCGGCGAAAAACTGATTTTTGTCCGTTTCTACCTATACTTAATTAATTTTTAATAACCGAACCCATGCTCATTCCATGATAAAATTTGGTACGCATGCTCCAGCACATTTGTACCAAAAAACTGTAAAAAAATTAACCGAAAAAAATACCCCTTTAGAAATAGGGGTTGAAATAGGGTTAAAATTAAAAAATTAGTATAGTTAAGGGTTGAAAATATAAAATGTGGTGGAATATTTGAATAGAATGTTCATTTACCTTTCCAGCACATTTTTTATTTTTTAAATTTAGATCACTGTGGATGAAGTTACAATCGTTTTTCTACAAGTCTACACACCAACTTTTTGAAAGACCAAAACAAGGAAACGAATGTCTTTTTGGGCAAATCCTTAAGTTTGTGTTTTTCATTTATTACTACGATGGTGTATACCAAGTTTCGTTAAGTTTGGTCGGGGTCGAGTCAATTTTACCTATTTTTTTTGTCGATTTGAGATGGAATGACCCTAGTATCTTTATGTAGTACCAGATAGACAAACCTTATGGGAATTTTGGAAACGCCCAGTGGAGCTCAAAAGCTTAACAACATCATGGCACGCCTAAATTAGAAGGTGGATTAAATGGCTTGAGCTCTAATCACGAACCTCTTAAAGATTTGTGGCACCAATAAAGATGAAGAATTACAATAATGAAGCAGATTATTATGACTTCAAATTAATTGGTGTCATCTTTTGATTACCTTTTCAACTACAAAAGGTGTTTTCCTAACTACCATAAGATTTGCCAATCTGATAATATATAATCATATATTTTCATATAAATATGAAAATATTTAATTGTGTTTTTACGTTTTCTAGGAGGAAGTGAAGATTATAATTTCCAGCATCCTTATTGCGAATCCAAATCCATTAACCATTTCTGAACTACAAGGAGATTATTTGAAACAAGTAGGACGGAATGTTCCTTTTGATAATTTGGGTTATTCAACATTTAAAGAATTTCTGCTTAGCATCCCAGATGTAGTGACTGTGAGTATAGAAGCTGTTTAATTTTTTAAAATTATTATGAAGTCATGGTAATGGTAATAAACGTTATACTGAGACATTTTATCAATCGTGTTGTCGATAGTCCAAAGCTAAACGGGCTTTAATTGTACAAGGAATCTACTAGATAAACAATATTGTTTATGCAACGGAGAGTGAGAAAGTAACGTTTTGTTACATTTCTGAGACACCATGACCTTCTTCATTATCTATATTATTAGTTAATTTAAAATTAACTAATTTGCAAAAAAATGTCTGACATCTAATAATTTATAAAAAAATATAATTTACAAAACAGGCATTGGCAAATAAAATATTTGTAACAAATATTATGTTATTTATTATTATTATTTAATGATATTATGTGTATCTTTTTCATATCACAAGTCTGCATTTATTGTTGAGTAATCGTATCTTATACCAGTTTATTATCGTGTTATACATATACGAGGGTCGATCAATAAGTACCCGTCTTAGGAATAAAGAGGAAAGTTTTTCACAATTTTGTTTTCTATTTTTCAACGTAATCTGCTTTTAGTACAATACACTTTTCCCATAACAACAACTTGGTTATAAGTAACTCTTATAAATGTATCTAATTATGTATCTGTATATTTATAACATTAAATTGACCAGTGCGGCCTATCAACCAAGGCAATTACATTCTCGTTTTTCAGAATCCACATCAATAGATTGATTATAACCAGCGCCGTAGCAAGCTCTTCTGGCGCCTGACGCAAATTTGAATATATGCGCCCCCCTCCCAAAAGATTCTTATCATTTCGCGGCGCTGACTTAAAGTAATGAAAACAAATGGATGATTATTAGGAACTCATTTAGGACCACGGGGTCTGGGGGTATGGAATACCCCCCAGGTACACTTAATTTATTACGAAAGAAAAACTTTCACTTTTACCTCCTTCGGTTTTAATATCCCCTGCTGCCCCCCCCCCTCCCGGATTACAAACGAAAATTGCAAAAGAAAGATTCAACGAAAAATAATAAATTTTGATGGTTCTGAATAATGGCAAGTGTACCTGGGGGGTATTCCATACCCCCCAGACCCACCGGTGATGTGATATCGATTTTTATCGTTGGGTACTTCTGAAGATCTTACTATATAAAATACGCATAGTATGTCAGAATCGCCGTTTCCATGGTAACGTAACGCAATACCCCCTCCCCGAATATGAAGATTATTTTTATCGGTAGGAATTTTCCTTTTCTATTTAAATATATTTGAATAATTGTCTCGATGATAATGTGATATTTTTGGCGGTTACCAAGTCAGTTAAAGGGAAATGTAGAAGAACGCGGGGGTTGGAATCAACTTTCCTAAAATCCCCTGTCTGCTCCTAGTCCTTGCATCAACATCGAAGAGGAGAAAATTCCCTACAAAACGAGGTTTCAGAATTTACTTCAGATCTGAAGTAAATCCTGAAACCTTGTTTTGTTTTAATAATAAAAATAGTCGTGCAATCCAATCCGAAATGCATACTTGAGTTTCGAACTTATTAGTTCTCATCAGTACAATATACGAATAGATTGCACGAGTGCGAATTACCGGCTTTTAACTTTCCACCTACTTAGACAAAATCTAGTCGAGTTGCAGGTTTCAGTAGCGACACCGCACGGTTCTTGTTTTGTTTTGTTCACCATCGATGGTGAAGTTTAAATGTACGAAATTTTTATTCAGAATAAGAATTATTCAAAACTTTTTTCAATTGTTTTCTCTGGATTTTCTTTTTATTTCATAAATACTTAGTATGATGTAGGCAAATTTTGTTAATCGGTTTTATGGAGAATTTTGTACTCTTCAATTTTGATTTGATGATAATTTTCACGAAACATGAAAGTAAGCGAGTTATAGGCAAAAAGCTACTGTAGAGGATTAAAGTCGCCACTTGGAAAAAGACTAACAGGAAGTTTTAGGCGATGTTGCAAATAAAATCGCGGTCAAATTTTCGAATTCAGACAAATTTGAATAATTATATGCCCCCCCCCCCCCAAATACTCTTATCTTTTTGAAAATTTTAAAATATTATTTATTGGGTTTTGTCAAGGTTTAGCGCCCCCTTTGCGATGGCGCCTGAGGCAAATGCCTCAGTCGCCTCACCCCTTGCTACGGCTTTGATTATAACATTCAAAAATAATATCACTAATGATCATGAAATTGCCAAGGGAAAATCCATCACGTGTCAAAGTTGTTTAGACATTTCACCAAACATAGAAAATTAACGATATGACTGCAATTTCATTTGCTTCAATAGCGTTTTTATTATTTTGATATGAATAATTTTCTCATTCATTACTTTATACTCGTGCAGGATTGTTACGTTTATGCGGCCAAAAGGCCGCACTGAAATCTTTTTAAGTTAGTAACCAAAAAATAAACCAGTGAGGCTGCGTTGTTAACAAATAGATAGGCAGACGGTGGTGTTCTAAGGCCGCACTGATTCGTGATTACCCAAGTTGTGCGGCCTTGGAAGGGATCATTGGTTCCATTTATAGTCCAGGCAAGGAAGGTTTTTAGTTTGCAAAAAATCAAATTTTTGCCGATGACTCGCTTATTTATGCCTGTATGAAAAATTATGATCAGACCATAATTGAAGAGCATAAAATTATCTATAAATTAGTTTTCTTTCATATTTTTCAATGGCACACTAATACTTAAATTATTGACCGAAAACACGACCCACCTTTAAAATGGCACAATATTGATTCGTTGCAGGGAGAGAAATGTTTTCGGGCACGGGAAATGCTTTTAATAATAAATTAATTGAAATTGTGGCCGAGGTTGGAAAATGAAGAGAAAAAATAATTTTTTCAAAATTTGCCCAAGTTATAGTATCTTCTAAGTAACGAAACCGAAATTTTGGTTTGAGCTTACAGAAGGTCCGGGAAAGCTGAAATTTGGCAAAGATGTATATTGAAGTGTTCTAATAAACCCCCAAACTGTCTCGTAAAAATCCAAAGCCGGCGTTCCCTCAAATGAGGATTTTAGCCCCCTAAAGGTAAGCGTTCATTTATCGGCATCGTACGCATCGGACGAATCGTATCTTTTTCGTCGAGTTCGTTCACTTGTTCGGATCGTATGAAACGGCGTATTCTGCACGTACTAGAACTAACAACCGTGTTTGATATTTGTTAAAAATTTAAATTTTTAAATTTTTTTCATTTATCACTGTAATCACTATCAACAATGCATTATTTTGATTTGAAAAAAATAAATTGAAAACTAGATATTTCGCCAAAAAATATGTTGTTTTTAAAAATTATAAAATATAAAATATGCCATTTTGTGCCTAAATGTGTTTTACATATGTTCCCAAAATTTCCCAAAATTTGCACTAACGAAATTAAATCCATGTTTGCAACAAATACTGTGAGAAATGCGAACACTGCAGTCGAGCCGTTGCGATTCCTATCGTTCATTTCTCGGATTTGTCGATGACATCATCCGAACGCATCGCATCATCGGAAAAGTTGCCTTGCAAAGAATACTTATCGGATTTACCGAGATGCGATGCGTACGATGCGATATAATGAACGATGGTTCATTAAAAACAATGTAAAGAATATTTTATTCCGATGCGTCCGATACGTCCGATGCGTCCGATGCCGACAAATGAACGCTTACCTTAAGTGCGGTGTTTCGCCTATAGCTCACGTATTTTTACTTTTACGAAAAATTACCATTAAGCAAAGTTGAAGAATATAAAATTCTCTATAACTTGTGGCTCTGCAGTAGGTAGTACTACAATACATACTGTAATAGTCAAATTATACTTTGTTTACTGGTAATTTTTCGTAAAAGTAAAAATACGTGAGCTATAGGCGAAAACCTCACCTAGGGGGTTAAAAATCCTCATTTGGGGGAACGCCGACTTGGGATTTTTATGAGACATTTTGGGGGTTTATTAGAACACTTCAATATACATCTTTGCCAAATTTCAGCTTGCCCGGACCTTCTGTAAGCTCAAACCAAAATTTCGGTTTCTTGGGCAAATGTTGAAAAAATTTATTTTTCTCTTCATTTTCCAACTTTGGCCACAATTTAAATTAATTTATTATTAAAAGCATTTCCCGTGCCCGAAAACATTTCTCTCCCTGCAACGAATTAATATTGTGCCATTTTAAGGGTGGGTCGTGTTTTCGGTCAATCATTTAAGTATTAGTAACCCATAGAAAAATATGAAAAAAAACTATTTAAAGAGAATTTTATGTTCTTCAATTATGGTTTGATCATAATTTTTCATACAAGCATAAATAAGCGAGTTATCGGCAAAAAATTGCGTTGGGGGTGCTAAAACCCCCGATTGTGGGGGACGCCGGCGTGCGATTGTATGGGACTTTAGGGGGGGTTCATTAGAACACTCCAATGTATATCTCTGCCAAAATTCAGCTTGCCCGGATTTTTTGCAAGCTTGAGCCAATTTTTCGGCTTCGTTGCCTGGACTATTAACGTAATAGACCAACAGATACATTTAGGATATTTATATAAATATGTCGATAATAATGATGATAGTTTTTACCACCCCAGGGATCCTGAGTCCACTAACCCCCCCCCCCTAACGATTCACTTGAATAAACAAATTAAAGCTGTCTGGACAGTCCGGTGTGTTGTTTATGTCAAAAAATAAACGGGACATTGGAACCTGTACTTTTTCCGATTTGGTTGGCTAGATGTCGTTTATGTTTTGTATTGAGCAGTGTCAGTTTCTTGTGAAAGGGAACACGTCACCAGCTCTCCTATTCAAAATTGGAAACAACTATGCAGAAATAAAATTAAAAAAAATTAATTTTAAGTAAATAAATTAAAGTACGGCAAATATAATATATTGCTCTCTTCTCTTTAAATTTTGTACCAGTGACCCATGGAAACAATCTGATGTGACAACACATTACTTTCCCATTCACTAGATTCTGCTTCAGTTTATATTAAATATTGATTAAAAAAATGTTAACTAAAAAATTTTTCAACTCGATAAAATACACAACTCACTTTGACATATCAAAATTACCAAATTTAATTTGTAATTTGTTGTATGTTATTTATACATGGTAACTCATTTTTTCTTAAAACCGCTTATTTTATTTTAACAATTATTCAAGAGAAAAATATCAAGTGTTGGATATCATAAGACCCGGAAAAATAATCTCTTTCGATTGATATAATTTTCATTATCATATATTCCACCGGGAAGTGGCACTGCTCTTTAGCTCATTCTTATAAGAAATGGGTTAAAAATTTACGGTTTTCAAAATATTTTTAACTCCATAACAATAATATATTCCTTTACTACGTAAATGGGAAAGTAAAAGTCACGATCCACCATTACACATGAAGTTCTAAAATATAGGAAGCTGCAGAAACCGGGGGGGAGGAGGGTCTCTTTTGCAGTTGGTGTTCTGGTGTATTTTTTGGAATTACATAATTTTGTAAGTAAATAAACAAATTTATATGTTTCTTTATATTTAAATTTTGCGCCCTCCCATTGGAAGAAGTCACGAGCCACCACTGTGGAATACCTGGTAAAGTCAGGACATTTAAAATTTCTCAAATTTACCCTAGAAAGTCAGAAAATTTGTCATTTTAGTGTTAAGTCAGAGAAATTCAAACTTGAGCCAAGGAAATATTTTAATAAATTTTGAAAAGCCGACCAGGCTAGGTCAGTCTGAAGATAATTATTATGAATAATCTTTGACAAGAGATGAATGAAATATCTTCTTTTGTTTATCTTTTTGTTAATCGAATTGAGTCATCAATTGAGCTGATCATAATTAAATAACAAACATAAAATTAATATATTATAACGAAATATAGCACAACAAAAATTAATTCTAGAAATAAAAAATGATTTCTATACAACGTTAACATTCTTAATTACTCGTATAAGAATGATCCATCGTGGAACAATAAACTCTTAATTTTTTGACGTTGATGTTGTTAATATTAACATTTAAATTTAGATTTCAGGAAGGGAATCCAATATGATATTGAATATAACAATTAACCCAAAGGTTGCTCATATCCACAGACTAGTTAGTATGACAAGACCAGAATCTGCCAGATATTCCAGGTATCTATCTATATTTTTATTTTGTTTTTAAAAACTAATTTTTCGATTTAGTGCAAGTCACCGTTATGTTAAAAGCAACAATTTTGTTCCAAGAAAGGTGCTAAATAATATTAAAACTGTTCTTCATAGTTGTTATAGTGGATTAGATTATACTCTACTACCTACCGCTTACAAGTACGTAAATCAAGATCAATTTTGTTTAGACAATTTCTAAGTTTAATCGTCTTTCAGAAAGTGGCACAAACAAGAATTAAATTTTCGTGACTATGGTTACAATACTTTAATAGAAATGTGCTATGATTTGCATAACACATTTTTTTGTTTCTCGACAAATAAGGATGAAATTAGGTTATTTAAACAAAGTGACACTATATCCAAAATTATTCTTATATATATAGAATCTTGGGCGACGCAAAAATCGTCTTCTTCGAGTCAGTCTCTATGGTGGAAAGATACTAATACAAAACTTCTCGATACAAATGCAAATATTTGCAAAAAAATATCGAGTCAATCTGCATATTCAATTAAGCCTCCATCTGACTTAAGCCATACCGTTGATACACTTTTGCCTGGACAAGGAGTTTTAAGGAAGTCTACTTACTTCAGTAAACCTCAACCTGATTTATATGCTAATCAGTCTGATCAGTCTGATGATACATATTATTCTTGTGAAACTTCACCTGACTTGACTGAGCATGCACCGTTTCGCCAGTCGGTATTATCAAATCATTTAGAATCTAAGCAAAACACATATTGGAGTGTGCCTGATCATGGAACATTTCATGTAAAGGTAAAGCTTTTTTTGAAACTTTCAAATTAATTTATTTCATTTAATATTTTTTACAGTTCTTTGTTTAAAATTACTTTTGCATAACTTTCAGGCTAAGCTTTTATGTTTAATTTTAGAAACGAGAAAAAATGAAGTATCCAGAAAACGTAATGGAACTGCATGAAAAAATTCCCCATCAATTCAACGAGTTGGCTGTATCGTTAAAACAACATGACCATGTGGAAGTTTATGTATCAGAGATATATGATCCATCCAAATTTTGGATACATATAAAGAAACATTACGGAACATTTAATAAAATGCACTATAATATGCAGTAAGTTTACTAACATAATTTATTTTACAATTAAATTTATTTATATTTTTTAGATTGTGGTCTAAATTATCCAATAAATATATAATAAACGAAAAATATCTCAGAACTGGTTTGTATTGTGCTGCTAAATACAATGGAGAGTATCACCGAGCAAAAGTGATGGCAGTGTCTCCAACAAGCCATCTCGTCAAAGTTAGTATATTTTTTAATATTTATATCATTATGTACAGTTATTAGGAACTACACGTAAATAAGTAATAGGTTTTTTTCTGCAGAAAGATTCCATTTATGAATCTATTTATTTCATATCCATTTTAAGCAGTAAAATAAAATTTAAAAAATGTCGTAGGTGATTATTCGAAAATCTCCTCAACGATACAGAATTTTAATAAGGCTGCAGCAAAGAAAGTTGTCAGTGTCCCCCGCTATCTCTTAGGTGGTGATAGAATGCACCTTTCTACGAAAAATGTTTAAATAAAAGTTTCGTTCAAGTCCAAAACTTTTTTTTTTGAATTTCTGCCTTCAAATGGCCGTAGCACCTAAACTATTGATTTTTCAAGAAGTGTTACTGGTTTAGTGCTTTTTGAAAGCAAATTTTATTGTCTACAAGCTATCCATTACCAGTTATCATCTACAATCAACGGATTTCGAGTTATGAATTTAATTAAGCGAAGAAATGTTAAAAAAATTCAAAGCTTTATTTTTTCTTGTTTTCTTGCAAACTTCTTTCTAGTAAACCTTTTTGAAAAAGTGAAATTAGATGGGGAAAATGTGTTTTTTTTTTATATATTAACTGCACAAAGCCAACATAAAACTTTAAATATTTTAACATTTCTTCTCTGAATTTAATTCTTAACTCGAAATCCATTGATTTTAGACTATAAACGGGTAAAATCTAGTTTGTAGATAATCGAAAACTCTTTAAAAAAGCATTCAATCACCAACACTGATAAATTTAGGTGCTACGGCCATTTGAAGGGTTTGAACTCAGACAAAAATTTTATTCTATCATTTTTCTTAGAAAAGTATCTTCCATCACTTAGGAGATTGTGCTCAATCGCAGGGATACTCTGTATATGGAGCATTCCATGCGAAATCTACGAAAATCGTTTTTAACTTTTAGTATCTATCGAAAGTAACTTACTTGATTTTTAAAAATCTTTATCTTGTAGCGTTTATTAGGTTGTATTTTTTCAAAATCTAATCAATTTTGTTTTCAATTTCTTTAAAAAAGAAGTTATACGAGTTGTAGGCGAAAAACCACGTTAAGGGATTTAAATCCCAAATTGGGGAAGAAGCTGACAGGGGACTTTTGGGGTATTCTGGTACTCAAATATACATAACTACATGTTTTCCAAATTCCAATTGCCCGGATATTTCCCCCCCCCATAGCTCTGTAAATAAAAATAAATTCACTTGAGAATAGAAATTTTAAAATTTAAAATAATTTTTTGACATTCCAGGGGATAAAGTACTCACTTTTTACCCCAATTTGCGGGTGTACAGGGGCACTTTTACCCTGGGGGAGTGAAGTTAAAAAAACAGGGGGGGAGCGGGAGAAAAAACTTTTTTTTGCTCTAGGGCAATAAAAAAGTCACCAGATGACTGATAAAAAAGTCACTAGATTGCCACGTGATCGATGGGGTTTTCTTCGCCGTTCTTAATGACGAAAGTGCGCCCCACGCCGGTTTTAGATTTTTGAATCGTGCATATTAGCGTGGAAGAATCAAATTCTTTCACATCTGCCACGTTCAAATTTATTTCAAATAAATAAAAAGTACTTACTTTAGCCACCAAATAATTCTCACGGGGTGCCGTTTTTAAAAATGTCGCCATGTGGTCAGATGTTAGGACGCGCAATTTTTTCGGCAATTTCTAGGTTCTCGTTCATGGTACCTACGTCTTGCTGTTTCCAAGGCACAAATGTAAATGAACTGAAATGAACCATTGGTAGAATCAGGGGTGCCAACTGCTATTTCCTAGTACTTTTTGGTAGTAGTTGGTAATATTACTAGTGCTATTTTGTGGTACCATCGAGCACGTGCATTATTAAATAGAAGCCTAAAATGGAGTCTTCGGCTTCACCTGCCGCTTTTTATGATCGTAGATGGACGGTACGTATCGGCTAACCCTTGAGAATTACCTCGCGTCGGAGAGACGGGGTTCTCCTAAGAGATTCGTGAGTACTTAAACGGAACCTTTCTTTGCACAATAATTATTACCTTGTGGGCGCCATGCCCCAATAGGGCTTTCGTTACCTAGTTGCCTTTCTCGAGACAAAAATTGAACTTAAAAAAATAAAACTTGACTAAATGGAATGCACACGTTTAATAAAAACAAGCAATAACGCCTACACCGCGAAGTGAAGAAGAAAGTTTTCCGTTGCCATCTTCATTCTATGCCGTTCGCCATATTGCTTGGTTCGTCCGCGTTTAGGAATGATTTCTCTATCCAAGGACAGGAAAGTGCCCTATATTTGCTTGTTCATGCATCCGAAGCTATTGGCAATAAAATAAATGCAGTTGTTTATACCGGCAACCACATTCGGTTATTGCCATATCTGGCTCCCCTCACTTAGTTTCGCCTGCTGATCAACGCAGTTCCCAGGGTGTGGCACGTGGAGCCATAAGTGAGAGTTGGGTATCCTGCAAGGACCAGTTACCAAGGACCATCTCTCGTTATCACGCTCGATGTGACCGTCCCGGTACTAAGTACTACCTCTGCAGCATAACCCCTACACCCCTTTACCTTATCCTCCCGGATAAGGTAATGAATAGAAATAAGTTTGAATAGAAATATTTACCATCAAAATATATATTTGATTAAAAGATAGATAGGTTAGATCGAAAATTTGAATTTTCACTTGGAACCGAGTTTGAACTTTGTTCGATAATTTGGCATCTTCATCGCTGAAGACAAACGTGATAGCTCTTCCCACAGAGTCAAAACGACTTGCACGAGCAACACTATGTAAATAACTATGTGCATCGGATGGCATATAGTAATTGATGATGGTGTTTATACCAACAACATCCATTCCACGTCCGAAGATGTCTGTCGCAAATTACTTTATATTAATTCTGGCCCAAAGCGGCTCATGGTAAGAGGAAATCGATGTGTAGATTCCGGTAGCTGACACTTCAAAGTTGGAAAAAATCGCATCAATTTGCGTGCCATTCCGCGTAGTGGGTATCGCTGGCGACCGAATTTGGAGTCCTAGTTCTCTAAGTGCATGTTGTAGGCCATTACTTTCTTCCTTGCTGAAATCCTCATTGAAATCTCCAGTAACCAGAGTACGTGGTACTAAGTATAAGCAAGACATCTGCTTTTTTATTAAAGAGATCATTGTGTTACAATTAAACCCTGGTGACTTGTAAACGACAATTATTCGGATGTTAGAGAAGACAATAGAAGAAACACTGCAGGAACCTCGTGAGTCGTATTCTATTTCGGAATTGGTGTCTATAATACATTCATGAACAGACGGACAACAATACACACGTACACCAATCGGTCGACGGACATCGTTACTATCTACTGATGCAGCAAGAAGATGATCTCCTAGCGGAAAATTGTCACTTGAGAGCGTCCATGTCTCCGCCATAAGGATGATATCCGAACTCTTATAGACCTCATCCGATGCATAGAGACTATAATGAGCAGGAAGTGACTGGACATTGTGAAAGATGACTTGTATTTGTCTGTTGCTATCATTCCTAATGCGCAAATGTTCAAATGAAGGCATTAGCTTCATCTCCTGGTGTCGTTTGAATTCAATAGATATCGGATCATTCTCTTGCGGCATTTTTGTCTTTTTAATGATTCCAATAAGAAATAATCCTGATGCTTTTGTTGCTCGTGAACATGCGACATACAGAAGAGCACGCTTGATTCCAGGAGTAAAATGGACAACAACGAGCTCGTATGTGGATCCTTGGGATTTATGTATAGTTTGAGCTTCAGCTGCATTAAGTGGGAATTGCGTCCTTGTTACCTTTGTGGCCGAATTCGATCGTGGCTGGATGACGACCGTACATGGTGAGATGGGAGTCCATTCCGAATCAATTTGAAGTTGCTGACTGAGGTTAATATTGCGCAAACGAAGCTTCTGTCCACTTCGGGAATTTTCAAACTTCACCCAGAGACGGAGAGGCTTTTGTCTAGATGCATCCAAAGTACTAATACCAAAGTCAATTCTTTTCAGAATGCATCCCACACCGTTAACCAAACCGTCACTTGTGTCTACATTCACTGTCATGATATAACGTCCACCTTCTTTGAGAAAGAGGCTTGTGTGAAGTCCCTGTGCCTTAGATAGAGGTGCAGATGCTATCCAGTTGAGGAGTGCAACTTTGGATGCCTCGCTCGTGTAAGCAGAAAGGGAATCCTTGGCGGTTGAGATGGCTTGATTTCCTGGCAAACAGGATAACGCAAAACTATTGTGGGCATCAACTGCTTCATTCGTGTAAAAAAGATGAATAGGGCGTCGGCTTACTATTTCTTCAGGCGTAGTTGGAAACTCACGGGATTTGAACAGTTTCAAATCATCATCAGTCATCGTCCCTGACGCCATATTGTTTAATGCAAGAGCAAAAGCTGCATCATCGCGTTGTCTCATAATTGTGGTCAGTTCATGAACAGTAAACATGTGCCATAAGGGTTTGTTGAAAAGCGACGAAATCGAATTCGACATTGTTCCAGCCAGAAGGGATGTTGCCATAACAGGTGGCAGCTGCCTGAAGTCGCCAACGGCTATGACCGATATACCACCGAAAGGTTTACATCCGTCACATAGGTCTCTCAATCGTTTGTCGATCATTTCCAAAATATGTTGACCCCATACTAATCTCGTCTATGATAAGAACACGAAGTTCTGAATAGAGAGTGGCCATTGTATTAGAGACGCTGTCTGAGAGCTTGCTAGCTTCTTTTTGGTTCACGGGAAGTTGGAATGCGTTGTGAATTGTGAGTCCGAAGATATTAAATGCCGCTAATCCGGTAGGAGCCGTCAGAAGGACAGAAGGTTTATCAGGATTCGAATTAACTTTAGCATTGAACACTCTAATTAATGCTTGGTATAGAGTTCTAATTACATGAGACTTTCCTACACCGGCACCTCCCTTTAAGTAGGTGTAGATGGGGATATCGGGAGACCTTTTGAAGTGATCAAGCAGGTGAGTTACAAAATCCCGTTGTTGAGTATTTAGCGATGCGAATAATTCTTCAAACTCTTTATTGGGAATTCGATTAGGAAGCGTAAACTTTTCAGACATTGGGCGTATCACGTCACCACCAAAGTCAATGGCACCAGCAGCAACGGGGTCGATTAATTCGAATTCCTCCTGAATCTCTTCCGGTATGCTATCAGATTTGTCATCGTCAGATTGACGATCCTCACTCAATGCGCTATCCATAGCGACATCCAGAATATCTTCTTGAAAGGCATTAAATTCGCGACGATTGGCAGAAATTGCTTCTATATTATCAGTCGCTATCTTCTCGCAATCTTGATTTATAATTTCGGTTTCCCCATCCCTCCAAGGAAGATAGAGCATCACTTGTTCGCGGAAAAAGTTGTGACGATCTTTATTCTTGTTGTAGCGGACGTGGCGAATAATTTTTGGAAATGTTCGCTTCCAAACGTATCCAGGTTTGCCATTCTTTAGCGGAAAATATTTATCGATACTTTGTAAGTCTTCAGTTTCTACAATATCATCGTTTTCTTGGGCCATCTGTGTACTTCCTCGTTTTAATGAAAAATCATACCAAGCTGAAAATTGTGCAAGATTAAGGTTAGATAATGCTTCTGGTCGTGAACTATATCGTTGTAAAAGTCCGTCTACAAAGACATCTTCAGAGTCCGGACTGAGATTTTCTAACTGAATATTAGTTTTAATCATTCTGGTTCGTTGATCGGCTGGACCTGTTGGTATAAAAATGCATGCCTCTGTGCATCGGCTCATTGGAATCTGAAGCACGTTGTAAGCAGCCTCTTGAGCAGAGAGTTCACTGTTCATGTGATGAGCCGCACCAAGAGCCTGAAGACGTTGAGCCAAAGACTTGTTACCGCTTCTGACATCTTCAAGAACCTTACGCAAGAGGTCGCTAGTTCCACGATCACTCTTGTTAATGTAGTCAATGATGTAACAGCAACAAGCATAGGCGTCTAAAATAAACTAAATATCCATGTTAGATTTCTGGAGTCTCAGGATTTTCTCACTATATGGATTTATGTAAGTCTCACACGGCCGCCTCCGAATGACGATTTTAGGCTTTTTCAAGGAGCTTTGAATAGCAGAAATGTAACGATTTCGTGTCATGGATAAATCTTGTAGAAACCCCGCAAATGTCATATCTGAAGAAAGTGGCAGTTCATTCGTATCAAGATAGTCACGAATCTTTTTGTAATCGCGTTGGAAAATCTCAATTTCCTCCTGTTGCTCCTCGAATGGATGGAGAATAATGGTTTCGTCCATTGGGAAAAATGGAATTCCAAACCGACATTTGACTCCTTTGTGGCTTTTCTTTCTACATGTGTGGGTGTGTCGATGAGTTTGAAAACACAAAAGCTGGTGAATGGGATCATATTCAGGCCAGTTCGTGGAACAAGTTATAATTTCGTCAACAAACCGGCAAACATCTTGAGTAGAAGATGAGTTGGAAGCATCAAAGTTTGGTGCGCCATCAATCCACAAGATCATATGGACGTGTGGACTTCCTCGATGTTGGAACTCAATGCGATGATAGGAATGCCTAATGGATCGGTTTCCAAATGGGCCTTGAGAGTTTTTCCAGGTCTTGAAAAGAGCAGAAGTGCGATGTTCAAAATAACGAGCGCAAGTCACGGGATCGCGCTGAATAAGTAATTGTTTGTCATTCTTTGACATATTTTGTGCTTCTTCTTCAGAAATTGTAATTTTGTCAAGAATATGCTTGAGAATCACAATCAACTCGTTCCATTTTAGCTCAGCGGCACTAATAGTGATGAAGAGATGAGGCAAATTGAACTGACTGACCATCCTTCGGACTTTAAGGCCTTCTTGATGCCAGTGATGACATGAGTTTCGTACTCCTTGTAAAACCTTAAAAGCATTATCATCATTAACTAACCCATCCACAAAATTAGAATGACTAACTTGTTCCGCAGTGACTCGGATTAACTCTCCATTGCGTCTTCGTTTACGAAGGCACACCTTGCGATTATCAGAAATTCTCTGAATTTCGAGCGATTTGGCCAAAAACAGTAAGAACTCGACATTTTCAACGGCACGGCGATCACTGTTACGCGCCATTGATTTGACAAATTCGGAGCGGCTTAGTAATTTACCATTACTATCGGATGGCTTCATTCGGTGCCCGGCAAATATTTGAGGAAACGTAAGAAAATACGAGTCAGGATCATATAGAATAGAGATTGGTTGGTTTCCTTCCGCTGGAGCCATCCGGATTCCCTCATCACTAGTAATTAAAGTCTCTCCTCTGCCAGGATTTACGTCATCGACTTCCTCTTCCTCTTGAACATCCATCGCAATTTCTTCTGGGTTTTCGTGTAATGCCACATCAATTTGATGCTGACATATCTCGGTCCAATTGCTTGAAAGAGTGATTCCGTATTCACGGTAAAGCGGAGATCGGGTAAGAATTTTAGCGGCATCCATCACGCAAGCCGGACGAATGTTACCAGCTGTATAATTTCTCGGAACTTCAATTTGACGGGCGAGTCGGATGTGTAAAACATCGTCCTGATTCGGGAGTCTCGGAAGGGATTGAATGGTATTGTCTATGGAGACTGGGACGTTAATAATTCGTCCTTTTGTTCTCATCTGTCCATGCATTCCATATATAGCCCAAATGGACTGAAACACATGTCGAGCTGAGACCAAACGGGCTTCCAAACGTGTCAGATTCTTTACACTTTGTGGAACATAGGGAAACTGCAGATCGTTGGAGAGACAGAGACGTGGAATCCGGTTTTGTTGGATAGTTCTGTGACAAGTTGAGCAAAATTCAGCGAGGTCTGAAGTGGGTGGAACTATAATTACTGAGTCGATGAAGGATTGCTGCTTTCCAGCTAAAAGGAGTTCGGTCATGCTGTGAGTTTTAATGGAGTAGTGAAAAAAGAGTCCCCCACATGAATGACATACGTGAGTGCAGCCTTTGCGAATTTCAGTTTCAAATCGATTTATTTCATCTTGCCATGGGCCTTGCTCGCGAATTCTACGGAGATTATGTTCGTGGATGCGCACGTCTTCATCAAGACGAGCTTGACGATGGCTTTCGGTGTTGTGAACTTGTTCCTGTAAACGAAACGAAGGATCTTGGCGGGCTTGACGATGGTTTTCAGTGTCGCGAACTTGTTCCTGTAAACGAAACGAAGGATCTTGACGGGCTTGACGATGGTTTTCAGTGTCGCGAACTTGTTCCTGTAAACGAAACAAAGGATCTTGACGAGCTTGACGATGGCTTTCTGTGTTGTGAACTTGTTCCTGTAAACGAAACGAAGGATCTTGTCGAGCTTGACGATGGCCTTCGGTGTTGTGAACTTGTTCCTGCAAACGAAACGAAGGATCTTGACGGGCTTGACGATGGTTTTCAGTGTCGCGAACTTGTTCCTGTAAACGAAACAAAGGATCTTGACGAGCTTGACGATGGCTTTCTGTGTTGTGAACTTGTTCCTGTAAACGAAACGAAGGATCTTGTCGAGCTTGACGATGGCCTTCGGTGTTGTGAACTTGTTCCTGCAAACGAAACGAAGGATCTTGACGGGCTTGACGATGGCTTTCGGAGTCGCGAACTTGTTCCTGTAAACGAAACGAAGGATCTTGTCTAATGGTATGTTTCCTGATAGCGTCCTTCTGGCGTCGACGGGCAGCTGCTGCTTTTCGCTCTTCAGGTGTCAACTGCTTTCTAGGCATTATGAAATTGTGTTGTTTTACCTACTTTATAATAAAAACAAAATAGCTGTAGCGAAATTATATCGATGAGCACACTTTTGTCCAAGCGGTCTATGCGGTATGACAGCTGAGCGTATAATGACGATTTCCTCGCGAATCTTGAGGACTATGACGATTTTTACGGTTGGTAAATGTTTAGGTGCATTATGGGTAATGGCGCCAAAATTGGTTATATAAGTTAGTACCTGTATGAACCTTATACAGTCGACTCTCGATAATTTATAATAACCTACTTTATAATAAAAACAAAATAGCTGTAGCGAAATTATATCGATGAGCACACTTTTGTCCAAGCGGTCTATGCGGTATGACAGCTGAGCGTATAATGACGATTTCCTCGCAAATCTTGAGGACTATGACGATTTTTACGGTTGGTAAATGTTTAGGTGCATTACGGGTAATGGCGCCAAAATTGGTTATAAATATAAGTTAGTACTTGTATGAACCTTATACAGTCGACTCTCGATAATTTATAATAACCTACTTTATAACAAAAACAAAATAGCTGTAGCGAAATTATATCGATGAGCACACTTTTGTCCAAGCGGTCTATGCGGTATGACAGCTGAGCGTATAATGACGATTTCCACGCAAATCTTGATGACTATGACGATTTTTACGGTTGGTAAATGTTTAGGTGCATTATGGGTAAGGGCGAGAAAATTGGTTATATAAGTTACTACCTGTTATAAACCTTATACGTTGATACTTTGATCCGTTGTTATGTTGATCCGTTTTTTTTGTGTGTTATTTACTTTATATTATATAAATAATAAGTAATAAGCTTGAAGATTTAATAATTATACCGTTTGTTTTATCGACGTTCACTTATATAACTTTTAATCCGCTGATACGTTGATCCGCTGATACGTTGATCCGCTGATACGTTGATCCGCTAATCCGATGATACGTTGATAAGATTCTATACTTTGATTATATCGCTTCTACACACACTGAGAAAAAAATTATGTAGGAATTTGTTATGCAACAATTTGAAATAATTATTACATTAATTGTTGTCAAATTTACTTCACTTCTTGTAAAATTGACATCAAATTGATGCGAGACGAATTTGCACTTCAATTTGAAGTAAAAAAATACTTCAAATCAAAACAATTTTTTCTCTGTGAAGAGAAATTATTTCAAATTGTTGCAAGACAAATTCCTACTTAATTTTTTTTTCTCGGTGTATACTTTGTATAGAGCCCTAAATTAACGGATAATCTGTTTTTTTTAAGTTGGTGATCATTGCCAACTAAAATACTATATAATAATAATGCAAATTGGAATTAAATTCTTTTTGCGAATATTTTTGACATCGATACGATCAACTTCCTAAACTTGGTGAATTATATGTCTAACCCCAGCTTCTTCTCCACTGTCCCAAGACATACTCTAAGTAAATATTGAATATTCTTGGAGGTCGCCATATAATGTAATATCACATAATCAGATAATCTGCACCAATTAAATTTTTTGCGGTTGGTAATTACCATTTACTATATAAGTAATAATAATCAAACTTTTAAATTCCATTCGAAACTTTACTTCTCTGTAATGGACGGTCCATTTTTTGAGGTGGACCAATCCTCTCCTTTCTCTTTTATTTACAACTTAACTTCACTAATCACATCAAGCCACTGCTATGGTTAAAATAAATAAAATAGTACATTATGCACCAAGGTAGCAAAGTGACACTTTTTTGGCCCGAGGGTAAAAGGATTGTTTACACGAGGCGCCAGCCGAGTGAAACAATTACCCATGGGCCAAAAGTCACTTTACTACCGTCGTGCATATACTGTTTTTTGCCATTCCGAGAGGTAAAGTAGGAACTTCGCCAGTTTAGAAACTTAAAGCAAAAATTTAACGCTTTTTTTTTATAATACCTACACGTGGTCGATAAATCGCAAAATAGCACTAGTAATATTACCAACTATACTACTAAAAATTACTAAGAAATAGCAGTTGGCACCCCTGATTCTACCAATGCCATTGATTCCAATGCTTCATTTCATTTAAATTTGTGCCTTTGAAAGAGCAACACGTACCATGAGCGAGAAAGTAGAAATTGCCGAAGCAGCGAAGATGGCGTTGGTGGAACTGTTGCCGGCAAAATCAAGAAAAGTTTACCAAAAACAGTACGACGCTTTTGTGCAGTGGTGCCAGAATAAAGAATTGTCAGATTATTTTAGTGAAGACGTGTTTTTGGCATTTTTTTACGAGAAGGCTAAAACGTTGAAGTCATCGACCTTGTGGTCGCACTATTCCATGGTTAAGGCCGTTACTAAACTAAAGTCACCAGTCACTAAAAGTAGCGCACTGGCTACCCAGTTCTTAGACCTCTATACACACAGAGTATTTCCAACACGATTTGAAACGCTCTGTATGTTTTTGAATTATGCGGACAGACGGACGGACAGACAGACGGACGGACAGACGGACGGACAGACAGACGGACACGGAGTCAGATCATAAGGCTTCTTGCTATACTTTGTATAGAAGCCTAAAAAATGCGTTAAATTAAAGTTCCTACTTTACCTCCCGGAATTGCAAAAAACAGTATATGCACGACGGGAGTAAAGTTACTTTTGGCCCATGGTTAATTGTTTCACTCGGCTAGCGCCTCGTGTAAACAATCCTTTACCCTCGAGCCAAAAAAGTGTCACTTTGCTCCCTTGGTGCATAATGTACTATTGTATTGAATTTGAAAAATGTACTTTCATTAATCTAATTACAAAACAATTTACCCTCTTGCAGGTAAATTTAAAACCAGGGATAATGTAAACTGCCCTTCAAAATAACCTTTTCTTATTTTCTTAAATTTTGGTTTTTAAGTAGGCTTGTAAACTGCCCTCGGACTGTATAATCACTATTTATACGTAAGTAGGAGATTCTAACAATTATTAGAATATAAGAACGGCTTATTAAATAGACAGGGCCGGTTTAGACGGGGAATTGTAGGGGGTAGTGACCGAGTGAAAATTGCTAATCTCACCTCAGAACTTGATCGTTCACTGTACTTGTGATGGATTATAAGGATATTATAGTTTAAATTAAACTACCTGCTGCGCGAAAAGGTAAATCGTCCGCTCGTCTGACACGTAAATCGTGTCACTAAAAATAATGTAGGACCCAAAACAGAGCCTTGCGGTACCCCGATTGAAATAATTTTACTGGATGATCTGTTATTGTTCCAAAGAACATGCATGCTGGGTTCTACCCTCCAAATATGACCCCAACAATAATAGCGAGTCATCATCAAAGCCATAAAAACCTAATTTTTCAATCAAAACTCCGTGTGATACGCAATCGAAAGCCTTTGTCAAGTCGTAGAAGCGAGTGTCAAGATATTCATTATTTTCGAAAGCCTTTGTTGCCTCACGACATAAACTACTAATTGTTAGAGTTGTTGATAAGTTGTTTCTAAAACCAAATTGACAGCGATGAAAAAGGTTATTATTTTCGAAATAGTTGTTTATTTGGGTTTTTAGCAGTTTTTCGAATACTTTACTCAATACGGGCAAAATAGATATAGGGCGATAGTTTGCTGGATCAGTTTTATCACCTTTTTTATAAATTGGTACTACTTTGGCTATTTTGAGCATATCTCTAACTTCTAGGTAACTCACCTCTCTAAACCGAAAGGTAGATTTAATATCCGCTGTTAAATAGTGAGAGGGATCAACTGTTGCTGAAGGCAGGGCATTCGCAACTGACTGAGCAACGCTGGTAAAATAATCATTAAACACTTCAGGTGTTGGTGTTCCCTGAGAATCAAATTTTTTGTTTTTATTATGGTTTATTAAATGCCAAGCTGCAGCGGAGCAGCTAACCGAATTTTCGATAAAACGATCATTTGCAGCTCTTTTTGCACTAGTTGTTTTTTATAAAATTGTTTGAATCTTGTCAGTATATCTTTGGATATTAACTTTTTTCTATGCATGTCTACTAATAATTGCAATTTTTCTCTTTGTGATTTTAGTTGTTCCGTAAACCACCCTGTTTTATTATTATCGGCCTTGCCATTAGACGGTATTCGCATTCTCTTCGGAAAACAATCAGAGACAGCCAATGCAATCAAATTACAGAACCTTGCAAACTTGACACTAGTATCGATATTCTCACTGTCAACGAATGACCAATCTGTTACTTGTAAGTGTCCTGAGAGCAGAGATAAACCAGAATTTGTAATTGGTCTGTACTCAACAACCTCCCCATCCCCTGTATCTACAACAGAAGACTCCTGTTTTACATTCATCAATAGGCTGAGATGATCAGATAACCCATAATCCCTTGTATTCAAGGTCACATCTTCAAGATTAGTGAAAGCATTGTCCAGGCAAGAAGTGTTCCTGGTATTTAGAAAATTCTTCTGATACAAACCAAAAGACAGAAAAAGATTTACCAACCCCTGGGCCCTACCATCATCAACATTAAAATGAACGTTAAAGTCTCCCATAATGACAATGCCACGCCTAGAAAATCTCAAAAGGAGAGATTCAATTTTACTCAAAAAAACCTGCATATCACCTGAGGGTGATCTATACAACACAAAAAAATAGACATCCCCGCACGCATATCCACATACCTCGAAATCGAGCTCCACACAATAGCTCAACAAGTTTAACGGTTTCAGATTTTTGCAATCAGATCTAGAGAATATACAGGTACCACCATGTGTCTTAACGGCTCTACAGTACTCAGTAGTCAGATTATACCCGGCCAGGTTCACAGCGTCCAGCTCAGCTTTGCGCATCCAATGTTCAACTAAAAACAAATGATTATAATTTTCATGTACTAATATTGATTCAATTTCTAGCAATTTATTGCTCAGACACTGAATATTTATAAAGAAAACACTTAAGTAACTACATTGTTGCTGCGGTCCGTTTGAAAATTTGTGTCATGAGTCTCGTCCTTCGCTTCTTCGACTCTTCTACTCCAAAAGTATCTCGAAAATCTGACATTACTAGGCCAGAAATTTACCTGATGAACTTGGTACCTCAGTGCAAATTCCGCTCCTACTCGAAAACACTGTTTTTCTGCCATATTGAAGTTCCTCCACTTCAAAATCTCGGTCAGCCATATCTGGTTTGTTATTTAGATATTCCTTTATCATTTCACATGTGACATTATTGGATACTCTTGATAAGAAAATCCATACTTTTTTAGGTGCACCAGTGAAGCCATCCAGGCTTGTTTTATCGTCACTTACGGTAATCACTCGTTGCTTTCTCTTCTTATGCTTTACCTTGTGAAACCATCTTCATCCACTATATTGTTTGAGGTTAACAAACGTGAATTTTTGTTTTCTAATTCACAATTGTTTCGCATTTGGTCTTGTGTCGACATCTGTTTATTATTATTTTTGTTCATTCTAGGAATTTGCATTTGATTCAATGCCTTGACATTCCTTTTAATTAAATTATCCATACTGTGTGCTGTTGAATCCTCATTTTGCTTATTTATCTGCATTGTCTGTTGAGCTATGTTTTCTTTCTTATGCAGCTCACTTGTTACTTTTCCATATCCAACTTCCGAGTTCTTTTTATTTTTTACTGCTTCCACATATGGTTTATTTACAACAGGCCCGGCTGCATTTGCTAATCCCACTGGTGCGTCGTTATTTAACACATTTGTTAGGTTGATTTTTTCGATCAAGGCCATCTTATCCTCCATTTCTTTCACAAGTTTCTTCATCAACGAATTCTGCTCTCTCAATAAAACATTTTCAGATTTTAGGTATTGGTTTTCCACCTTGAGCAGGTCTTGCGATTCAATACCCTTCGCTTCATTCTGTTTTAGATTTTTATCACTCAGGTTTTCACCAAGTTTTGAGGTTATGCACGATTCACATTTCCATCCCCCAGATTCATTCCTGAGTTCACGTTGATTTCCTTGAGTCACTCCCACACAAGCAATGTGGTGCACTCCCTTACATTCCATACATTCAACTCTCTGCTCACCATTTCTATCCATCACCTTACAACACGAAGCACACGCCAGACCACGTCCGCCCGCCATTTTTGATCGCTCGAGTCTCAAGGTAGTACCATGAAAAGTGTCATATTTCGCCACCGTAATCGCTGGCATCGAATTTTTAAAAATTCAAATCACTTACACATAGTCTATACAAGGGATACTTCACCCCATGAAAGGGACCAACTTCAATAATAATTATTTTTTCAATTTTAATCAGCGAATTTGCTTCGGAAAAAATTCAAGATCTGTATACCGCCCTGGTCCATAAGCAAGACCGTGTTTTGGGTTATCGAGTGGAGGTAATCAAATTTAAAACCAAAGAAATTAATGCCATAATTATCTCACAATTTTGGCAAATAAAATGATACAAATTTAAGATGGAAAAGTACTTCCTCAGTTAAAAAAATTTCAACTTTTCCCATTAGCAAGTTCAAAAACAGTAACAAAATTTTACATCTTGGATGAATTCCCAAACGGAAACTAACATAAAAAATCAGATCGGAACGGAAAATGAAAGTCAAAATAAAAGTTAGGAATATATTATGCTTTATTTAAAATAAAGTGGCAGAATTATTTTTGCATGATGAATATGTTTTTTTAAAGTTAAAAATAGCTTGTGCGTTTTCTGGGCATCAGATACATCAAATCTTTCGGATAACAAATGTAAATGTCAGCTTCACGTATAGTACTTCTCAAAATGTTGAGTACCTTGTTAAACATCATTTCCTCATTAGGTGGATCTTGAAACATGTCGAGGCCCAAGTATTCGTAACCTTGATTTCCAAATTTTTTATTAATTTTGTTCACCTCTTGAGCACATTTTTGGACCATCTCGTAATCTATGAGATCCTTGAATGACTTTTTAACTATAAAACCAAACAATATAAAATCTCCATTGAAAACGTCAGTCCGTATGACTTGTCCGGATGTTCTAGGCCCGCGTTTGTAGTCTCCTAGGAAGCGAAATATTTTATCGAGTTCTTCCAACGAGGTGTCGACAAAACCGTCCTCCGAACCAAAGTAAATGATCATCGTGCCGGCAGCAATTTCACTCACAGGATAAGATGCATTAACGATTCTGCACTTTCGATAGGTGCTGCGAGGAGCCGCGACTTGACCCTAAAAAAAAGGTTCCCTTTTACTTCTTCTTTCCTTTTTTTTTGACTTTTCTTAGTGCCCTTGCCATTTTTATGCAAAGACGAGTCCGATTTCTGTTGGAGTTTTTGTTTCGTTTTACCGTAATTGTAAAAAAAGAAAAATCGTGAAAAATGTTCGCAACAGACATCTGATGACCGCCTTCTTCAACAAATAATAAAAATATTGAACATTTTTTTTTTTATAAATGAAAATTATTTTACTCGCAAGCAAAAAGTTTGGATCTCTTTGTTTACAAAAACGAAATAAAAGAGAAGGTACAAATAAAGAGATATAAAATGATTGCACCAGTGTGGATCCAAAATTCAAAACTGAGGGGGGGGGCTGGCAAAATGACTTATGCTTAAAACTGACCTTTTGAAAATTACACACAGTGATTGTAACGTCGGTGTCTTTGAAAATGTGCTCAACCATGAACTTCACATCGTTCCAATTCAAGCGGTCCAAACCACAACCGATTCGTGGTATGGCCACTTGCTTGATACAATTTTCTTGCACATGCCTTTGCATCTTTGTCAACGAATTCCAAAGGGTTTGAAGAGTTGGTTTACCATTAGAATACTTCTTTGTAACCAAATAGTAAATGAAACGAGGTGGAAAACTTAAAATTGCCAAACCACCTTGCTTTTGCCTCTGATTGGTTAATTCGCCGTGCCTTTTGAACAGGTTACTAAAAATAATTAATTCAAGTACTGGACGGTACATAAAAATTGTAAAACGATACCTGAACTGAACCGCAATTCCTCTGCCCATATTCAAGTCTTCGGCTACACAATGCGCCAAGGAATAATCCTGTGATAGTTTGAACAAATCTTCATCAATCTCTAGCACTTTGGTGTACTCGATATTACCGTGACTACTCAGAAGCATACGATAGTTATCAAATTCAACATCGGATTTTTTCCCTCCGTTTCTGTCAAAATCATCATAATTTTGTTTAGTAACGCGCGAGGTTTTCGCATCAGGAACCACTTGGTCGTTGCTACCACTTGGTGTTTGTACCTTTTCGTTATTCTTCTTCTTTATTTGAGTTCCAATTTTCGATTGGTGATTTTTAGATTGTTTGTCGGTATCTTCGGATGGTGTTGTATTCCAGCACTCAAGTGGTTTCGCATTTACATCGTTTTCGGCGCTTACCAGTACAAGCGTATCATTCGTTACACTCACGACCTCGCTTTTTTTAACGTCCTCCTTGTTCGAAGTTTTACCATTAGTACTTTTCTTCTCAGTTTTCGTGGCGTTACCTTTACTGCTCACGTTACTGCCATTCGAACCAGATTTCTTCTTCGATTTATCCATTTCGCAACGACGAAACGAAAATCACTGCCTGAAAGTATCACGAACAAAATTAACCTCAAATTTTTACAGAAATGTCGCTAAGCAACAAAATTTGAAGTTTAAACAATTTTCGCACCGGGCCAACCGGTTCGCGTCAAAAAAATCACCACAAACGTCGAAAACAAGATTTTTCTAAATTAAGTTTGACCTTGAAAATTATTGCGTAAATTGAAACAATCAAAATAATACGGGTATTCACTTCACTTCGTACTTTCGTCGTAAATGGCGTAATAGATCTCGATTTTCGTAAACTTCGTAGAATTTTTAGTTTTCGAAATCTACGCATTCGTAAATGTTGGCTGTGGTTGGTAGCAGTTTCGTAGATGTGGTACATATACAAATACATATACAAACATAAACTGTCAAATAAACATAACCTCAAATAAGGGGGGGGTTAAATCGGCCGCTCAGAGGTGTATCAGCCGCGTCGCGCTTAGGTTAGTGTTAGGAAACGGTTTGTTTTCGCAAGTTGAGGGATAAAATTTGAATCACCAGAAATGTCAGGAATCTGGATGGCTCAACAAAACTACCGTCCGAAAAGATATTCTGCGTACAGTCCTGAGTTGTCAACGATAATTACAATTTCTTGGTTTGATCCTGCATGTAAACTCCCCTCATCCATTTTAACCTTGGAGTTTTTTCAGGGGACACGCCCATTTGTTTGCTGCAGCGCTATTGCCCCCCCCCCGGCTTAGCGTCTTCCTGGAGTCATTCCTAGATCCGCTTGTTATTTCTCTAGTTTTCAACGATATAAATGTTATTGCTTTCTTTTTTATTTTGTCATTGCCTATTTACTTCTTACTAAAATTTGGGCGTTAGTTATTTTACTAATCTCGAATTCAATTTTCTTGATTGTAAATCTAACCTTTTCGCTCTTGCATATCTAACCGGGTAAAATTGTAAAACAGCTCTCCTGAATCTTGACCCTTTTACTACCTTTGCTGTTTACTTTTTTTTTTCCCCATTGTAAACTTGAGCTAGTAAATAAAATTATTATTATAATAATATAGGTACTATTAATGACCCATAGCTCTATAAAAGTTGGTCCAAGTATTCCAGACATGCCTTGTAGATAGAAATAGGAACATTATATATTTCTTATTTTTATAATTCCAGGTTTACTTTATCGATTACGGAACTGTTGAAGTCACCGATTCCAGGCTCCTATTATTTCTTCACAGAGAATTTTCAAAATTCCCCCAGCAGGCATTGCGAGCTAGGCTAGCTATAATTCGACCAGCAATTGCTCAATCTCCCTGGACGAAGGAAGCTTCAACGTTATTTTTAAAACGAGCTTTGGAGAAATTTTTTACCGCCGTTGTAGTTGACATAAATGAAGAGGTGAATAAATTAAATTTTGTTTATTATCGAATTTATTTCACAATTTACTTGTATGTATTAATTTGATGAAAATTTCAGTCACAAATACTTGAATTACTTATACGAGAAGTTAACGTGAAGATCTCAATTAATACTTTGCTAATTAAACACGGACACGCTGTTTTGCATAATGAGGTAACTATAAAAAATCGACTTGAATTTTCAATTTTATTTTTTTTGTAATTTTAGAAACAACAAGAAAAACCGTTTTCAAGGGTTGTTCCGACAGTTGAAGATGTACATTTATTACCAACTTTCAGTGAAATAGAGAAGGGCTCTGTACCGGCTATGATAGACGTTGATCAAATGCTCGAGTCTGGCCATGAGTATGAGTAAAATATTGCAGTAACTACGAGATATGTTTTACTAATTTTTATTATGATCTTTTAGGAAGTCGGACAATAGGAAATCAGCAAATAATGCTATTCCTTACGTAATTCAAAGAAATCTTCGGAATCTTATGAGAAGTTTTAGAGATGGATTATTGTCTTCCGAGTTACCTGGAGTGTACAAGTAAGCAACGAAATTTTTATATACAGTGGCTCAATAAATTATTCGTACACTATAGAAAACGTACACAATCTTACTAAATTTTGTAGTGTCGGGTTGATGCATAAGTTTGTAATATTTTTTTTTAAATTAAAATGCATCTTTTGAATATAAAAAATACATAAACTAATCAATAATATATTCTCCTGCATTGTTGATGATTGACTCCCAACGTTGTGGCAGTTTT
This sequence comes from Podabrus alpinus, assembly GCA_932274525.1. Lineage (NCBI taxonomy): Eukaryota > Metazoa > Arthropoda > Insecta > Coleoptera > Cantharidae > Podabrus > Podabrus alpinus. The sequence goes on along the minus strand of OW026455.1, from coordinate 86,507,501 downwards.
TCGATTACCCAACTTTTGAACTTTGTCTATGGAATGCAAATGTCATACGATAGTTGATTGGCCATAATTCTTCGTATTGCCCAATTCCCGAGACGATTGACGTGGATCATCACGAATTGAAGCATTTAATCGGTCTTTATCAAAGCTGGATGGTCTCCCTGAACGTGGGAAAAGTGATTAATATCAAAATGCCCCTTTTTGAAACGAGAAAACCATTTTTGTGCAGTACTTTCCACGATGGCGTTCTCTCCATAAACGGCACAAATGGTTATAGCAGCCTCCGATGTCTTAACTCCTCGGTTAAACTCAAACAAAAGGATATGTCGGAAATGTTCTTTTTTTTTATACTTGACACTCCATTTTTTTTAGCAGACAATTACCCCTAATTTTCTACAAATCGAAAAATTTAACAAGTATTCAATAAAACTATACTATGGCATTAAAATGACATTGATATTTCTCAAACAAATTTGTCTACATTGGCAATCACGGACTAGCAGTCAAGGCAGCTTAAGGTATATAAAGATAATAATAAAGATAATCCAACAGAAGACAAGCAACAACGGCCGGCACTTCCAATACGGAAGTTTTACTATAGTCTATATTTTATTTATAATGCTTGCACACTCCGCATTCGCTAGATGGTACTCTTAATCTATCATATAACCCTATATGAACTGAAATTTATTTTGGAGTAAAAATTCGCAGGGAACTGACTTATTAGTTAAAAAACTTAATTATTATTTAGAACAAGATTAGGGAGATCTATTATCTGTGAGGCTGAACAACCACTGGCAATCACGGACTAGCAGTCAAGGCAGCCGAAGGTATATAAAGATAATCTATTATGGTCCGCCCTGTGAGGCCGAAGGCCAAACAACCACATCTGACAGGGTCTAGATGGCGGCCGCCCGTACCAGCTAGTACTCTACTTGGTGGGGTCTCCTTTTGCATTTATTACGGTTTTGAGTAGTTGATTTGGCAATTTTGTTCCATTCTTCCAATAATACCTCTTTTTAATAGTTCTTTGCTGGAAATTGGTCTTGGTTGTATTTTTCTTTCTAAAGTGCACATTACACGCGGCTTTTTCTCATGCGATCGGTTGCAGCAGCCGATCGCAGCAGCCGAATGCACGTGCAACCGAATGCATATGGCTATGCGATGCATAGCCGTGGTGCGATTTTCGTATTTTAACAATTTATCACAAATTTTAACTCACAAAAAAAAATTAACAAATTTAACCACACAACATAAAAGTACAATATTTTTACGTCAATTTTATCTATTTTTATAACTTCAATAACATCAAATGTTAATAGAAATCACTAGATTGCATGAGAAAGCGCATACAAAATAGAACGAGTTCTATTTAAAGCCATGCGATCTAAGAAGGCATAGCAATCAATTGCTAAATGGGTTGCCTATGCGATTACCTGTTTGCACGAGGCTTTCGGATGCAGCGATCGGCTGTTGCAACCAATCGCATGAGAAAAAGGCCGCGTGTAATGTGCACTTAATTCTTCTAACCTAATAGCCTTTCGCATGCCTTCAATCCATGATTTTCGTGGACTTCCTCTCTTATTCTTTCCTTGTAGTTTCCATATTACAAATACTTTTTTTTTGGCCATCTTTCATTGTCCATACGGAGCAGATGTCCAAACCATTTAAGGCCTCTTGTTTCTATTCTGCTTGTACCATTACGTTTCTGATTCTCTCATTTCTTACTTTTTGTGTTCTCGATACCTTGGCAGCACTTCGGCGTAAGTAGTCCATTTCTACCACTCTAATGCTGAGTTTCATAACACTTTTAACAAGCTGTTAAATTTAACTAACGAATAGGAAACGTGTGTTAGTATGATCAGGCCAATGGAAATCATCCGTTAATTTTAACGGATTGTTAAAGGTTTTATGAAACCAGGCATAAATATGCGTTTGTCGTATTCTTTCATTGTGTCAACTGCTAACGTAGGGTTTCCGCGGTTTGAGCGTAAAAATTGTGCTATATTTTATACTTTAATCACAAAGTGCAACGTACCCATAGTAATTTTGTTCCTTACCGTCCGGACTAAACAAGCTCTTTAGCATTTCAACAAGTTTTGTTGAGTCATATTTCATCAGTTCAGAGTAAGTTCCTCCTAGTCTTGGGGATCTTTTTGCTTTAGTGTTCTTAATGGCTTCTTTCACCTGTAGTATATCGAACTCTATTTTTGATAGTCAGTGGCGGCTCGTGACTTGTTTCAACGGGAGGGCACAAAATATAGTAATTAAAAAGGAAAATATAAGTTTACTTTCAAATTATTTTAACTCCAAAGAATTGACAACCCTTGGAATAAACGCAAATTTTGACGAAATGCAGTGTTCCAATAAATTGCTTCGCCTATTCTTCCCCTATCCAAAATGAGAAACAACAACTATCAAAAAATAATACTTTTCCTTTACATTTTGTGTCCCTTCATTGAAAAATGTCGCGAGACGATATTGCAAATGTAGTAATTAAAAATTGGCGGTTTTACAAACCGGAGGGTCCTTGTAATCAGAATGGTCATCTTAATATGCTGAGGTAATTCCATGAATTACCCCCCCCCCAGGATTATTTAATTTGACAATGTATTCAAAATTATTTCTACTTAACACATGGACATATTTTATATTTATATTTTTTGTTTTATTTCAATTTTTTGCCCTCCCATTGAAAAAAGTCACGAGCCACCACTGCATTTAGAACGTGATTGTTTTGATTGTGCCGCTTACAGGTTTAACTGGAGGGGAGATTAACGGGTCAATTTAGCTATAGGCACCTTTTTAGGTAGTACCTTAAACTTTAGGTACTTCTTCGAAACAACCTGTGTATGTGCGGTAAAATAAGCTTGCAGAAGAGGGCCAGCTCGATAACGAATACAGTTGTTTCTCGCGATGAGGGGGGAGGGTCTGATTAAAACAATTTAATTTCGCGAATTTGTTACCTTAGTGTGGGGTTGTTTAATTAACCCAGATATGCCCACGGCGTCCACATGAGTTTTTAAATTTTTTTAATAAAAACTAGCATTGTGTGACTAATGCCCGGTTTCTGTCTCTGGTTATACTCTACATAACTAATCTAAGGTTAAAGTTATAGTTATCCACAATGCGCATATTCCAGAAAGGTAACAACCAATAAAAACGTAGGTTAACTTTGACCAGAGATTATTTTTCATTATAGAAACTCAAAATCTGCAGTTATACTAAGGTTAAGCTTAACCTTAATATAACTCGAGCTTCAGAAACCGGGCATAAGAGAAGAAAGAAATAAGCATAAAAAGTTAAAAAAAAATAATTTTTTTTTTGCTAAATTTAACAAAAAATTAAACATTTCTTAATAAAAAAAGAGGAAATGATATTTCTTTCATCTTTAATCATGTTTAGAGGTTCATGTTCTGAAAATTCCCAGAAACAATTCCAATGATTAAGTATAATTTGTAGCGATATTTGTGTCTGATGAGGTCACCCGAGTTTGAAACGCCACAGAATGAAATTCAAAACTGTTATATTTATTATTTTGACATTGAATGATAGTACAATAACCAGAACGACAATGACCAAAATAAAAAAATTTATGATTATAGAGAAAAGAATAACATTACTTTCCTCACAACTAGATGATCTTGTTCTGCCATTTTCAAAAATAGTCAATTTCTAACACCCATAAAATATCGAATTCACAATATCAGTATCTCACAACTTTGCACAATTAAAGAGGACACTATACTGCCGTCATAAGTAAGAAGGCAGTAAGTCAATTTTTTTCGAAATTGAGTTTTATATAGATATAGATGCGGTTTTTTACGCTGATTTCAAAAATATAAAAAACTCAATTTCGAAAAAAATTGACTTACTGCCTTCTTACTTATGACGGCAGTATAGTGAAGCAACAATTGCATTTTGAGAAGCATTGAAGTAGGGGTGCAAGTTACTCTTGACTTATTTGAACCGTCCTATATATAATAGGACATTGGGCATATCTGGGTTAACTTGGTTATCAGTGGAAATTCGTGGATTGCAATAATGGGGGGGGAGGTTGACTAAATTTACAATTGTCACTTTTTGTATTTTTGTACAGTGTTTTAAATCTTCCCCACGCCCTCCCCATACCAGCCACCACTGTATAAGGTTACATTATCTTTTTCTAGCTTAAATTGTAGTCTTTTTTCATGCAATAAATCCTTGAAATATGGTTCCCATTTTCTATTTGCTATGCTGTTCAAATTATTATTCTAATTCTGCTATTTGTACTCTATTGATTTCATTGCTTTCCATGCCTCCTCGTACATCCACTATGGCTCAATATGTTAGAGTATTTTTGCCATCATCCCGGTTTGCTTGATTGGTGGCGCCTTCTCGTATGTTTAGCTCCGCCGCGTAGCGGCTCTGAGCACGAAAAACCGCCCGGAGATGCGGAGCATCGGAGGGTAGGTTTTTTGATGCTCAGCTCTGGCCAAGCCAAAAATTAGAAGGCAAAAAAAATTTTCCTACTTTTCAAATCGATTTTTCTCAAAATTTTGACTATACTTTCTCGGGCGAAATTTTTACAGGACACTCTAATAAGGTTCCTTTTGCTAAAAAAAATATTTTGGGGCGATTTCGGGTGACAGGTGATAGGTAATTATCCCCCAAATTACAACATAAATATGTACGATATAACCTTTGAGGTAAAATAAAAGAACTGCAATTTTACATGGAACCTTCAAATTCATGCTCCTTTAGTTAAAACCAGCAGGCTCGGGCCCAAATACCAAAAACAATACTTGTAGGTATAAACTAAATTTAACATCTTTCAGGTCGCGTTACAAGAAAGAACTAAATTATCACATGTTTAAGTTCACAAGTTTACTTGAAATGTGTGAAAATTTGCCGAATATTTTCGTATGTCGCCGAGTGCGAACAGGAGAAGTTATGCTTCATTACTACTTTCGAAGCAGGCGACAATCTTCAAGTCCAGAAAGAACACGATCTAAAAGTTCTTCGAGGAGCTCTACACCAGGTCCAAATGGTCCAGAACAAACACGATCTAGTAGTTCTTCGAGGAGCACTGCACCAGGTATAAGTGCACTTAGACCAACTGAGATGCGTGATGAATCACCTCCACAGGTAAGACGTTTTTATTTAAAATTAATTTATGTTTTAAACCTTAACAAGTAGTTTTTAATTACGGATGGTTTGGTTAAGGAGTGAAATGGTTGATCTGCAGACCTGGGTTTGATTTTCAGTCACTCCTACGAGGGTGGTCTGAAAAGTTTCCGACCTCAACGTGAAGATGACAACACTCGTAAATAAAAGCTACTGAACTTCGTTGTTCATCTGTTGACAGTTACTCATCTAAAGTTTCAGCCATTTTGGACGCGCAGTTTTTATGTAACAGTCGTTTGAGTGAGTTGGTGTGAGTTTTTTTGTGAAAATGGACAAAATCGAGTATCGAGCTGTCATTAAATATTTGTTTTTGAAAGGCAATACGCCTACGCAAATCAAAGATGAGTTGGATTCTGTGTATGGGGACTCTGCACCATCATTTACCACAGTGAAATTTTGGGCAGCTGAATTTAAACGTGGCCGTAAGAGCTTGGGAGACAATGAACGTTCGGGACGTCCAAAAACTGCAACTACCGACGAAAACATCGCCAAAGTTCACCAAATGGTGCTAGACGACCGCCGAATTAAAGTGAGAGAGATAGCAGAGGTTATGAACATGTCAAAAGAACGTGTTTGTCACATATTAGATCAACATTTAGGCATGAGAAAGCTGTCCGCGCGTTGGGTGCCGCGTTTGTTCGAATGAACATTTCCAACGCTCTTTTGACGCAGTTTAGGCGCAATAAATCCGAGTTTTGGCGCCGATTAATTACTGTAGATGAAACTTGAAAAAAATGAAAAATTAAAAAAAAAAAAAATGAAAAAAAAAAAGCTGGGAGAAGTGTGTAGAGTTACAAGGAGACTATGTTGAAAAATAAAAAAAAAAATTCAGAAAAAATGTGTTGTATCTTTTTTAGGTCGGAAACTTTTCAGACCACCCTCGTATATGGTCATTCAATATCAAATCAACCAATGTATTTTCATGTCCCTCTTTGACATGAGGCTCTAAAGTAAATTAAATTTGGTTTGTAGAGCTTCGATAAATTATTTCTACTGACCGAACCGTACCATGTAAGGGCACGCTTTTTTTGTAAAATGAAGATATTGCATAGGCCTTTTCAGTGAGCTTTTTATGTAAATAATTAAGGTGACGAAGTGGGGGGCCCCGATCAACTTTTGACTTTGAGTGTCCCTCCCCCAACAAAAGGGTAATTTAAAATTCTCACAAAATTATATTATATTGATTATACTTTTGGCTACTTGCATACCAAATTTTAGAGTGGACACGCTTTTCGTTTAGGAGTGACATCGAAACGAATGATCCTGGTCATAAATCGAAACACTTCACCAAAAGTGCAAAAAAAAGGTTGCCCAATCTAAAATTTAGTATACAAGTAGCCAAAAGTAAATAAAGATAATAGATTTTCTTGAGAATTTTAAATTGTCCCTTTTTTCGGAAGTGGCACACAAAATCAAAATTTTTGTCTGGCAATTGTATATAATTAATAATAATATAATAATATCGTTTATTTAGTCAAGTTGGCTATACATACAGTTCACTTACAAAAAGATAACATCACATGCAAAAACACATAATTACAATCAAAATTAAATACACACAATCACACAATAAACACACCTACAAAATTACAAAACATCACATTTTAATCTTTTCGTTCCCTCAGATGGCTCTTCAGTTGACATCTAAATCTTTCTAATCTGCATCTTTTCAGATTTGCTGGCAGTGCATTGTAAGCAGCTGCCCCTTTTATAAATATAGAATTGTGAGCAAAATTCGATTTCGCATTTTTCAGAACAATATTACTCTTATTTCTAGTATCATAATCATGGATTTCCTCAAATGTTGAAATTGAGGAAATAAGATATTCCGGCATCAAATTCAATACCACCTTATGTATGAATACTAGTACCCAATATTCTGCCATCGATTCTATATCCAGCCAACCAAGGTCACTCAGCATGCTTTTAGTCCTGGTATACCTATCCTTTTTTAATATTATTCTCATTGCTCTATTTTGTAATACCTGCAATCTGTCGATGTCTTCCCTGTTTGCCATATACAGGACCGTCCCAACATATGTTAAGTGAGGCAAAACTATAGCATTATACATAGTCAGTCGTGCCCTTCTGGATACAAATTGACCGCATCTATTCATCACTCCCAGCTTACTAGCAATTTTCTTGAATTTTCTTGAATCGGCATATGCTTATCAATTATTAACTTCAACTCTGCATAAAAATGAACCGCCCTAGTTTGTACGTCACTTCTGTAGTCATAGTTAATGGCACATAAGTCATTTTTAAATTCATTTATATCCCCTATTTTTGCTCTTCTCTTGATTATTTTTCTGTTTCTTTCTTCATTACAATTTATTTCCACTTTTATGCACCTATGGTTTCCATATGCAAGCACATCCAACACTTCTCCACTTGTATCCACAGGGCTGTTCGTAATCACCAAGTCGATAATAGATTCATTGTTTCTGTTTGCAAAGCATGTCGGTTCAGAAATTATCTGTTGTAGACTTCTATCATTAATGATATTTTGCAATCTCTTGCTGCAATGATCTGTACCTTTCCAACTAATATTAAAGTCTCCCATTATTATGCACCTGTTTCCTTTATCAACCAGATACTGATCACTTACTGATTCGAAGAAATCCAAGAAATCTCTTTTTGCACCGCTAGGAGATCTATATAAGCCCCCAACTATAAAACTTTGTTCTGCCAGTACTATTTCTACCAACAGCATCCAATACTGTTGCACAACTGCATAGGAGTCAATGACCTTAAAGTAAATATCATCACGTATGTACAATATTACTCCACCTGTATGTCTACTGTTCGAATCACATCTTATTATGTTGTATTTTGGAATACTAATCTCAAAATTTTCTATATTTTGAGTAACATGCGTCTCGGTGCAGCACATCACCGCTGGTTGTTGTTTTACTACAAAGTTATAAATTTCATCTTTATGTGACTCGGTTACTAAACTTTGCACATTATACACATATATTACACCATTATTAGCTTTATTTACTCCGATCTGTTCGGAGTGTCCCTCGAAAGAACTGAAATTTCCTTACTATCACTCCCGCTGGCCAAGTTTCAGGATTGTAAACTATGTCTGCTAATCTTAAACTTCGAAATAAATTACGAAGGATGTTCTAATTTGCAAATCTACCCAAATATATTTTGTAACTATGATATAATATTATATTACTGATAACTATTTTCTAGTCGATATTTTTGTCGTAAAATATTTAGATTATTATTATATTACAGTAGGATCTCATTAATCCCTTCACGATGTATGCGCGTCAGTGAAGTCAAGCCGCGATATCTCCGCTACCATAGCTGTTGCTAAAAACCGAATGAAGCACTAACGATTGCCATATGTTTAGAAGATGTGCTTCCAAAGTGCCTGCCCACTTCACAGAGCCGGTGCCAGTAGAAATTGTTTATCGAATTGTTTGATGGTGAGCGTGACCTATTAGTACTGGGAGCCAATGTGAGCACCGCTATAATTGCTATCCTTTAAAATCTGTTTCTAAGGGCTTCCTTTTTACGCAAATTTTATTTTTCAAATCTACTATAAAAACGTTCAGCTTTCCGAATCTCTATAGGAAATTTGTCGATTTCGGGTGAATAAATTCGTGCTTCTCCCGAAAATGTGCTTTTATTCATTTCGAACGTAAATAATTAATAGTAGTATTGTGTTTCACATTAACATTAATACCAACAGCACCTAAATTCTTCTTCTTCTTCTTCGCTTCATGGATTAGGCTCTGTTGCCTGTTTCGGCACCCATCTCTTCCTCAGACGACCTATGCATCTCTTTCCATTAGGTTTATACTTTCGGGCTGCTATTGGTAGCCTTTCTTCTGACATTCTTTCTATGTGGTCGTTCCATCTTTTGTTGTTACTCTTGATTTGGTCTTGCATTTTGTTTACATTTAGTTCCGCTCGGATGTCGTCGTTTCTGAACCTGTCCTCTCTTGTACATCCCTTGGTTGCTCTCAGGAATCTCATCTCACTGGCTTGAATTTTACTTGCATCTCTAGATGTAGGTACCCATGTCTCACTTCCATATGTTAGTGTTGGGACAGCTATCGTTTTATATAGTTTAATGCGTGTGTTTGTTTTTGTCTTATTCTTCAAAAATCTGTGTATTGTTCCACAGATTTGTCCAAACTTAGTCAGTTTGTCGTCGATGTCGTAGTCTTTATCCACAGACACATCGCATCCTAAATATCTAAAATGTAGCACTTGTTCTATGCTGTTTCCGTCTACAACTATCTTTGTTCTGACTGGTTGTTTTCCTTTAAAAGCCATGGTCTTCGTTTTACGGGTTGAGATCTTGACATTGTAATTCTTGCATATAAGGTATAGGAAATATATAGCTCTTTGGAGATCATCTTCGTTTTTTTGTAAAATTACTGTATCATCCGCGTATAAAATTAGCTTTAGCGTTGTTAGGTTATTCAACTGTATGCCGAAGGTTATTATTTTTTTCCATTCTTTAAGAATTTGGTCGATATATATGTTGAAGAGTGTAGGTGAAAGGCAGCATCCTTGTTTGACACCTTTGTTTATTAATATTTCTTGAGACAGCTTTTCTCCCAAGTCTAGAACTACTGTAGTGTTGTTGTATAGACTTCTGATTGCTTTTATTAGGTGTTGTGGGTACCCATGTTGTTCCATTATTTCCCAGAGCAGTTCTCGAATTAAATTATCGAATGCCTTCTCGAAGTCTATAAAGGCGAAGTGAGTTTCTTGATTGAATTCTCGTCTTTTTTCTATTATCTGTTTTAAGGTAAAGACTGCATCTGTAGTGGATCTTCCTTTCCTGAAACCCATTTGTTCTTCATCTAAAATGTGTTCGGTAATTGTTTTTAGTCTGGTATTTATTATTCTAGCGTATAATTTGTATCCGCTATTTAACAGACTAATTCCTCGATAGTTACCGCATTGGTTACGCTTTCCCTTTTTAAACAGTTGTATAATTTTAGATATTTTCCATTATTTTGGGATTTCTAAAGTCTTCCAGCACATGTTGTATAAGTGAAGCAGTCTAAGATGCAGTAAATATCCTCCATACTTGAACAGTTCTACGTTAATTCCATCCAATCCGCATGCCTTTCTATTCTTACTTCCTCTCAGAGCTTCTTGTAGCTCTTCCATGCATATATCATCCAATCCATATGGATTTGGTACTTGTTTTTCATCTTTTGGAATTGTCTCATCAAACCATAGATCTTTATAATGTTTGATCCATTCGTCTTCTGCTATACAGTTGAGTTGCGCATTATCTTTTTCTGTTTGGTTAAGTCTTTTCATGGTTTTATACGCCAGTGCTTGTCTTCCATGAACATCTTCCTCTAACTTTTCTACAAATCTGTCCCATGCTTCCTGGTGTACCTTCCTGCAAATGTTTCTTGCACGATTTCTAAGTCTCATATAATTCTGTTTGTTGTCTTCTGTAGGGTTATTTAGATATATTCTGTACGCTTTGTTCTTCTCTTTCACGGCACTTTCAATCTCAGGTGTCCATTTCTCGAGACCCTTTCTCTTTCTATATTTCTGCACCTAAATTAGATTAAATAATTTTCAAATTTTGAAATTTAATTAAAAAAATAAAATCTCACGTAAGAAATTGTCTTGACCCCCTACCCCCGAGTAAGAAAAAATAAGATGTCAGCTACTCCCCTCCCCCTAAACGTCTTACGTAATACATGAACGGCCCCAAAGTGGGAATCGTCAAAAAGATAATCGCATGTCGTGAAACACCGCCATCGTATATTGTAGGAAGCAAAAATTAAAAACTATTACAGAGAAATCTAAGACATCTTGAAGAATCCAGAAATAAGCCCGATGGTAAGGAGAAGGATGTTGGAAGAACAAAAATGAAAACATTGCTCAAGCAACATTTAAAGAAAATTCAAAAGCTGAAAAAATCGGGAAAGGTGGTGAAAATGCGAAGGAATGAATTAGCAAAATGTCGTAAAGATAAAATTATGACTACTTGCACTTAGAAGGATGTACCTTCTATTAACCGTGTAGCACCTATTAAGATTTAGACCCTACCACCGTCCCTGTATATAATATGTATTTTTTAAATCTTATGTTTTATTAAATTGTATTTATTAAATTTTACATCATAACTTAAAAGGTAATCCGTCCCTGGTTATTGAAGAATTTCACACTATTTATTCTTTTGGTTTGAAAACCGTGTTTTTTATAACGAATATTAATTGATCCTTATGAATTGTAGGTTACTAATAGACAGATGACACCTATTCAAACTAGCAAATTGATAAGACATACTGCAACACCATGTGATGAAAGAAAACGAAATATTATGGCTTCGGTAACTGCTGCAAGTTTCGATAGCGATCCTTATTTACGTGAATTTGGTTTTTCCGTTAATAATCAATTTGCTAAAATAGAAGCTCGTGTATTAAATTTGCCGACACTGTTATACTCGCAAAAGACTGTTCAACCATCAAAGGGTGTGTGGCGAGCTGATCGCTTCAAACTTGGAAACGCTTTAACCAAGTGGGCCATACTTGGTGTAGACGGGCGACATCGTGAGCAAGTATTACTAATGTTTGCAGATAAGGTACTGTTGATAGTAACTAATTTACAATAACTTGAATTTATTGTATTTTACAGATGATCTCTCAGGGAAGAATGGTGGGAATGACCATCGAGAAACCTACGAGCGTTAGTACTAGAGGACTGTCTTATAGATCACCAAAACAGGATTTGAAAGCTGAATTTGAAAAATTTAGAAACTTTGAATTGGTTGTTGTTGTTATTCCCGACGGCAAAGATACGTACGCCTATGTTAAACAAGTAGCCGAATTAAATATGGGAATATTGACCCAATGTGTACGTGGTAAAAACGTTTTTAAGTAAGTTGATTTGCTATTATTTTAATTGAATAAGTCTAGCCCTTTTCCAGCAGTAGGTAATTCAGAAAACCTCACCTGCTGTTCAGAAATTTTAAATTGTAATAAATTCAGATTTGTCAACTGATATTCAGAAATCGTGAATTGCAATTGACAAATCTGAATAACGGTTGACGATTTCTGAATTACTGGTGGAAAAGGTGTAGTAGGGAAGGGTAATGTGCAATACTCATGGTGCAATACCATATCTGTACCTTGGAGGTCAACAACTGCGTTAAGTCACAATTTTTTAAATTTCGAGCTTTTACTGTAAGCGACTTAACATTTCGAGACACAGACATAATCAAATTTTAAAATGCAGTATTCCATATTTAATTAATTATTTTATTTTTAGTGCAAAAGATGTTGTAGTTAAGAACATCTTATTTAAAGTAAACGCCAAATTAAATGGCGTTAACCATAAGCTTTATGTTACACCCGCTTGTCTCAAAAGGCCATGTATGATAATGGGTGCCGACGTAACTCATCCTAGCCCTGAGAGTAGAGGCACAATGCCCAGTGTGGCAGCCGTGACTGCCAGTCATGATCCCAAAGCTTTTCAGTATAAAATTTTGTGGCGTTTACAACCCCCGACCCAAGAAATAATTACTGATTTAGCGGAAATTGTTAAGGAACATTTGATGTTTTTCTATAGAAAAACTAGAGCTAAACCAGAACGTATAATTTTCTTTCGGGATGGTGTTTCAGAAGGTCAATTTAGACAGGTGCTTCAGAGCGAAATTACAGCTATACGCAACGCTTGTTTAATGTTGCAAAAGGATGGAACGTATCAACCCAAAATCACATTCCTTGTGGTACAAAAAAGTCATCAAACTCGTTTCTTCACACAGGATCCTCGCGATAGCGAAGATAGATATAATAATGTTCCTGCCGGTACCATTGTAGATATCGAAATAACTCATCCAACCGATGTCGATTTTTATTTGGTATCGCATGCTAGTATACAGGGTACGGCTCGGCAAACAAGATATCGAAAATTATGGGATGAAGACGAATTAGAGGAGTTGACATATTATTTATGTTATATGTTTACACGTTATACTCGTTCTGTCAGCTATCCAGTCCCAACCTATTATGCTCACTTAGCAGCCGCTCGTGCAAAAGTATATTGCGAGAATACACGCATAGATATCAACAATTTGGAGCACGCCCAAGCGCAGTTAGTAATTCAACCAGAAATTATTGTTGACATGCCAATGTTTTTTGTATAACAATAAAATTGTTCTATTATTCATATTATGTTCTATTTTATAATTATGTTGATTTTAATTTCTTTATTTTAAGATTATATTATAATTTACCAAATAAATGAGCTTTAAGTATGTTCTAGTTAATATTCAAATTATCATGACATTTTCCGTATACAAATACATTCTTTCCCCCACAAAGAAATTCACATATTTATCTGAAGTGAAAGAGGACACAAGTCAGTTAACGACTATGTGCTGGTAAACAGTAAACCCTTAAATCTTGTTTGAGGTACAAAAGTATACAGAAGTAAAGATGTCAAAGTTCCAATCATTTCACTAGATGGAAAAGCCACAAATAGAAAAATCTGATGTGGCCATCGCATGACTTTCCGAACAGAAGTAAAATTTTATATTATATTTTTTAATAAAATGATTACATAATTTCAACAGTAAAACGATGAAAAAATTTATATTCTGCCAAAATAGGAAGAAAAAAACTGGACCCATGTTATTAGAAACTTTTCAACTTATTTTCATTAGTAGAATACGTTGGAAAAATTTGGCGAAATTTTTTGAAACGCCCTGTATATTTTAGAGAAAAACTTGTATGGCAAAAAATGTAGGAAATTCCATAGCGGTAATTTTTGGTTCTTAATATTTTTACATATTTAATTTCGTTTCGAAGTTATGACGCATAATGTCATAATAGCTTCAGGTAAACCCCCCTTTCCCGTTAGACTATTTAATTTATATTCATTTGGCTTCGTCCTACGGCAGGAAAAGGCTTATATTCAAAATTTGGAATGATTTGCTTGCTTCGTTTAGACGCTATCGTGTTCACAGACGTACACACACATACATACAGACATCCTTGGGGTCATCCATTAATTACGTAAGGGTTTTTTTTGGGGGGGGGGTATTGGATATCTTACGGACCCTTGCGTAGGGGGGGGTCCGACGTATTCCTTACGTAAGTTTCTTAAAATATTTTTTTAAATTAAATTTAAAATTAGAAAATGGCATCAAACTTTGGCGAACTTTCGAACGGTTTTTCATCTAGTATGTAAATAAAAATTTAATTTAAATTTTTGTATTTATTATTATCTATATAATATATTATTACAGTAATCCCCCTTATAACACGGTACTCTTATAACGCATTTTCATATTACGCGATTTCAGTCCCTCGTATAACACGAGTATTCCCCCATATAACGCGGGGATTTCTGTACTGTGAAATTTATAATGATTTGTACAGTTCATAATTAATTTCGCGTACCTTTGCATATTGTGTCAATTGTGTTGTTATAAAATTAAATTAAATTATTTTATTAAATTTGTTCCTAGTTTTTAAATTGTAAAAACATTGGTTATACATAGTATATGTACTAAAAGGTATAGAAATTTTATTTTTATAAATTTTATTTAAAAGTTAAACGTGAATCATTTGTACATACGCGTTATACGGGGTCATACAAGCGCGTTATACGAGAATACACCTACAACGCGTTTTCCTCTAACGCGGAACCTATCTACCGTGTTATAGGGGGGATTACTGTATTCATATTTTATAAATATAAGGGGTGGAGAGGGGGGGGAAAATTAATTTTCTTTTAAATCCTTACGTAAGATGTGGGGGGGGTTTGCCACAATCTTACGTACCCTTACGTGGGAGGGGGTCCAAAATTACAAAAATCATCCTTACGTAATAAATTAATGGACGGCCCTCTTCCAAAAATGATAAAAATGGATTCAGGGACCTCAAAACATGAACATCTGTCAAAAAATTGGGGGGGTCAAATTTTGCCTGATAACAATACTTTCCTTACCTAGGGGTTCGGAAAGTAAAAATCATACCATAAGGAAACACTTCCAGTTCACCTACTAAAGGCTCAATTACACGAGGATAATGACTTATACAAGTTACTGAAACCCAGTACTAAAAGCAAGCAATTTAGATGATAATTGTGTTTACACGGTGATAGCAGCTTGCTTGCATTGCTTTGAACAATGAATTAAGTCAACTTAACTTTTTATTTTATTTTTTACGTCCGATGTATTTAAATCTTGTATACCCAATCCTGGTGCAATCCTTTTAAGCGCCGCTACACGGGCTTGTTTATTTTTGTATAATCCTAGCTTCGAATTCCAGAGGCATTCTTCCTCTATATTCGCAATTTACATTAAGCAAACGCCACCATGCGGGAGAATTTCAAATTAGTAAATGACGTATTAAATGAAAATAAAAATTCGTTCTTCAAGCTCAAAACATAACAAAATCAACTAATTAACCAAACATATTACAATAAATTTAACACCATACTAAAAAGGTTTGGAAATTTTCACCAGACTATGACTTTGAATTTCGAAATATACGTCTAAACACAGCCATGGTGTTGCTGGTGGCGCCACCAACGGTAATGTAAATCGCCAATAGTTCTACAAACTTAACAGTTGTCTCTTCTCCCCATTTAGCGCACATTTTAAATTTAATTTAACCTCGCTTCACTACAAACCACGATACTATCACGAAATGCTGGAACGACTGCTAAAACAATATGATTACACAGGTTTAGTTATCAGGAAATTGGGGGGGGGGGGGTAGCCACTTGCTTCAGTAAATAGGATTGCTTTCTATTCACTGTACTGGAATTGTAACTAAAACCAACACTGGAATCCAGTATTAAAATAAATGTTTACATGAAGAAAGTACTAAAACCCAGTAAACAACGAATAACTTTTTGGAATGAAATAATTTGACATAATAAAAACAGTGTCTTCTTAAAAATTTAATTAACATAAACGATTACTACAAATTTTGAACAGCTTTAAGGTTCCCTTGTTTTTGTAAATCTTGGTAAGCTTGCAATGCAAGTTCCAAAGAACTTTTCTTGTGAGCGAATTGCAAAATGAAATGCTTAATACCATCCAGACCATCCATTAGCTTCTACAGTGTGCGAGGTTTCAATTAAATCGAGTAACAAATTATCTATATTATTAAACCAAACTAAATAAAAAGTTAATGGGCCAAAATGTCTTGTCGATCGTAATTTTTCAAATGCATTGTGTTCATTTATTAAATGTTGGTATGTTGTGCTAGTTACTCGATGATATTCCGTATCATCGAGGTCGTACTGAGCACAAGTTACAAATTCGTATTCGCCACGATTTAAAATATCCTGTAAAAATTCTCCATGGAACATACAAGGCGCCTAAAATAACCATATTTTAAACAAACGAAATAAATAAAAACAGAAAGCGTTACCTTTAATAACCGACCAGCTTTCGGAAAATAGATTTGATTAATGCGATCTCTTACATCCCAATCGTTTTCTTTTAAGGTTCCATTTAAATCCCGAACAACTATCAATCTGCTTTTATCTTTTACACGAATAAAGGTTATGTCAGTAAAGACAAATTTATTTCTCAGATACTCTTGAAGAGCAGGATCTTTAGTTAACACTTTTTCGATTTACGTATTTGAATTACAGGTGAGATTTGTAATAATCTGTCTGCACGTTTTTGTGCAGCACCTTTGTAAAACCCCTCTAATTCTTCGATCATCATAAATTTATAAACAGGTGCCGTTAAGACAGGTTCTTCCAAATTTCTCGTTTTAAACACTTGATTAAAATCAGCTCGAGTCAGGGACTTGGGTAAATTTTGAACGTCCGAGTTAAAAAAAAGCGGTGCAGGATCTCGATCATGTTCTGAAAACTTTTGAATTATTTGTGGTTATTTAGAATACTTTTAATTGTACCGTATTGTGAAGGTGGACTGCTCAGCAATCGGAAAAAATTAATGTTAATGCCTTGGTGTTTATAAATTTGCAAATTTTAGTAAATTTTTCCAAACATTTGGAAGAAATCTTTCTGAATACCAATAATTATTACCAAATCAAAATCGAAACCAGTTGTAGCAACTCAAATTGCTACTACGGGCAGCTTACGGGAGCGTGGATCTGGGGGGGGGATATGGCCGAAATCTAATTTTCTCTTCTCTTCTATGCTTGCTGGCTCTTAAATAGGAGACTTACGGGGAAAACAGAAACAAATTTCTGTTAAATAATATGAAAATGGCTTAATAACATCCATATAAACTCATTTTTTAGGGCGTTTTAAATAAAAACGGCAGTATAGTACCTTCCTATAAAAGTTTCATTAAATTTACGTACAGTTCACACTTGAACCGTCGTGGGACGGAACATTGACGCCGAGTTTTCCCATCGCCCAGTTTGCCCACCGCCCATCTTACCCATCGCCCAGTTACACGTCGCCCAGTTGTCGCGTACCGAAATTTTTCGATGTTGCGACTTCTCCGAACAACATGCGTTTTAGGTCAGGGTTTGTACCGCCTATATAAAACTTGAAATGGTGCTCTCGGATTGGTCGAAAAACAAAAAAAACTCTAAAATAGTCTAAAATTTCTTACGAGTTGAATAATCTGAAATACAGACATTATTAAGTGCACATTTGGCATACGTCTCATACCAATGCGTGGGTAACACTGATACATTAATTTTTGGTATCCATAAAATAATTTTATTATTTATTTACCAAAAAGTGTAGATACAATATTGTACTTAGATGCTAAGTTCAAGAATTCAGCGAATATCTATTGAATAAAAATTTATTAAACGCTCCTTTTTTCGTACAAGGTGATTCAAAGGTTTTTTTTCCTGTGTCCCCATTGGACACGCAATGGGATAGTATATTGTTGCTATTTGATACAACATGTATATGTAAATAAATTAACTATGACTAACGTGAAAATGGAATACAATAATAAAATGGTTTAACAAATGAACAATGGCATAACGATATAAGATTAACTAGAAAATAAAAATGGTAACGGAAAGATAAAATATAACAATTAAATAAAAATGGTTAAGTGGTGCACACTTGTGCGACACGCGAAGCACTCGCATACTCTCGCAAAGGTGCACTATAATAAAAAAATTCTTTTTTATTTTTTTGTCGATTTTTTTCCCCCATGTTGGTTTGCTCCCCCTCCCATCAACTACTCGATCATGATAATCTTGTTCGGAATGGAAGAGCTGAGGGAACCAGGTCAAAATGAACTGATCAAAGAGAACTTTGATAAAAGATAAGATAAAGTTAATTAAAGCTAGAAATTGTAATAAAAGTTTCAATTAAAATTACTTCCTTAAGCAAGCTTAGGGTGCCGCATTGAATTGTTTTAGGGTAGAGATAATATGTTTAACAAAATTGGAGAATGAAGTTACTAGAGCAGGATGTTTTAAAATTTCGACAAGAGTAAAAGGTGGGATAGAATGGTAGTTGCAGAGAGAAGTGTGAGTAAAGCGAGGAACGATGTAGCGAGGACAATAAACTAATAAATGTTGCAGACGAGTCTGCTCACTTTCTGAATCGCATGGGCACAGTGTAGGTAAGTGCTTCCGGGTGGTTGAGCCTTGGACGGCAGTCCTGTACTCGGTATCCCAAGTATCTGCCGACTCAAGGCGTATCACCCTTCTTGCGCAACTTAGAGGGAAATGGTTGTATGCCAGGCGGTTGTCTGACACCGCCGCATCTTTGGCACATAAATCTGCAACCTCGTTCCCTCCGATTCCGCAATGAGCCTTTACCCACACAAACTTGATGATCATTTGACTCCTCAGCAGGAGCAAGTAACGATGAATGGAGTTGACTAAGGGCATAGTGCTACTCCTATTACTGATATACTGAGAATATACATGCGGATTGCATTCTCCTATGGGAGATCCAAGCCAGGGCGGCGTCAATCGCATATAGCTCGGCTTGAAACACACTACAAGCGCCGTTTAACCGATACTTGTGGGTTTCTTGCCGAGCCTGGTAGTATATGACGATTGCCGCGTCGACCTCCCCGCCTTCCAACTTGCTTACATCAGTAAAGACAGCAGCACTCACACTGTCGCTTATTCGATCAACTTCCAGCGAGTCGCTTACCTTATCGAATGTGATCGTTTGTCTATAGCGGGGATGTAACAGGCCCGCTGGCGACGTACGATTTTGCAAGACGACATCACCTGGAACTTGATCGACAGTTCCATCCATCTTTACTTGCTCGACCCTTGCCACCTCCCTTATCTTTAGCTTGATTGGAATAAATCCAGCTAAGGCTAACGCAGATATTGCCGAGACCGTACGGAATGCGCGAGTAGCCCTAATGGCGAATGCCCGTTGGAAGGAGCGTAGCTATTTCAGCACATACTTGTACCTAAGCACTCCACACCAAATAAATGCACCATAGGTAATTGTGGGCTCGATGACCGCGTGGTATATCGTTTCCACGTTGAGTGGATTGATACCCTACGTTGGTCGAACGAACCTACATAGGTTTTTAAATATTTTGGCACATTTATCTATGGTGTGTTACGTTGAATTTCAGATTTTCATCCAGGATAATCCCGAGAATTATGAATTCAAAGGTTAAGCGTGTTTGAATCTCATTAATCCATTCATGCGCGTCTGTGTCAGATAGGAAAGATAATCCAAGTTTTTCTTTCATAAACACATATTCAAGAATCTAGCTATGAATCATTTCAATACTACTAACAGCCTTGAAAAGAGATATCCAACTTAAAAATCAATTAATTGTATTTGAATCTCGTTAGTCCATTCAAATTGCGCGTCAGTGTCTGATAGAAAAGATCCGATTTCCTTAATAAAAATATATTCAAGAATCTATCTATGAATTTTTTAAATACTACTTACCTCCGTCTTCAATTCAAATGAAGTCAGGCAATTATAGTCCAGTCAAACAGGGAAAGTTTGACGGAAAAAATTGATATATTCATTGGCAACTCCAAATAAGAAAACGCCACCATGCGATCGTTTATAGAACTGTAATATATGTGGTTAAATTAAAAGCGCTATTTACTTATGCATGTTTTTATCGTAGTTTTGAGTGATAAAAATAATAGTGGTGTTATTCCAACTCTTTCACAGCAATTTATTGCGAACTTATTTTGTTTACGTAAACAGATTTAAACCGCCATATTTGTAACATTTGCAGCGCCCCCAACGTTAAATTCAGTTCCCAATTCGGTTGCTTGCTTATATCTCGCTAACCATTACCGATATCGAAATATGTTTCAAATAAAATATAAAGCTTAGAGAATTTTCTACAAAAAAAGGTTTATACATTTTTATTCTTTGTTCGAGAAGTTTGTTCTAATTTGACTGGACTAAATGTTTTCAATGTAAGGCAATGGAAAACCATCGAGATGTGATCTGTCTAAAAAATCTTCTCAATTGAAGTGCGTATCGAGGTTCGGAGCCCACGTTAAACTGTAGGTCCCTCTATGTCCCATTGAAGATCAAGGAAGGAACCACCTTAATATCGATCAGAATAACCGAATTAAAGTTTTTATTCGAATCTCAAACTCTGAAACCTTGAATGTTAAATATGGAAGCGCAATAACTTCAATAAGTTGAAAGTTGAGAGCAAAATTGTTAGCAGAAACATCTTAAATTGGATCTAACCCGAAAAATAAATTTTTCCTTGCATCTGCAAATTATGGAAGTTTGAAATTTGAGTAAAACTAAGGGTGATTAATCGTGCACGTACTTATGACTTACCAATAAAAGCTCATAAATACGTAATTATGTGTTTAAATCACCTGCATAAATCATTAATTATTACAAATGGTTTGTTGAAGATGTATATTCGGTTATGAACGTCTTTCGACATTTTCCCGATACCTCCCTGTCTCTGCTCGTTGCGCGTTGAAAATGTGTAACGAGCACAGAGGACCTACAGCTTAACGTGGATTCCGAACCACGGGAATAGACGATTTTTACACCGCCTACTCCATCAGGGAAGTTTTTTTAGCCATAAATAATGTAATCTGGGGCCAGCAGATAGACATTTGGTGAGCGAAAATTTCTTCTATAGATAGCACCTCACAGGATTTGAACCCGTGAATCTTGGCTTGAAAGCGAACACGCTAGCATTTCAGCCATTCGCTCACCATTGTTGAAGATAAAAACTTATTAATTGTTTATATTATACTTCGCACGTGAGTAGTAAAAAAATTTCTGCCAGTAAATGCTGACAATTTAGCATAGCTTCTAATAGTGTACCAATGTTCTTTCATCTTGCTGGCTGAAATTTTTGAATTAGTGCCATTTATTGATTGCAATTTTTCAATTAGTTTCAAGTGTTTTGAAAAGTCGAGGCAGAAGAAATTTTTCGAGGTAAATATAAATAAATTATTCTATCCGCATATAAAATCTTAATTTAAATAAGGCTTCTTGCTATACTTTGTATAGAAGCCTAAAACGTATTGAGAATTTTCTCAAGTTTTGTACCGATCGAGGTTGGATTTATACATGTACTAAAAATTTCGAAAAATTTAAAAATACCAAAATGTTAGGTATATTTCGCCCCTCCCCCATCGCGAATTTTTTAATGCAATTAGTGGTAAACTTTTGAACTTCCAAAATAAATTAGAAACAACCCCAAATGAGAAAATTGTTGAGGAAATGGTTCTGGAAAGTAAGCGATAATGAGAGAATTTTTTGGGACGCCGCACCGGCTTCCCAAAAACGTAGAATTGTAAAATTGTGTTCTTATTGCAAAAATTTGGTCCAAACGGGTTAAAATAACCGAAACTTGGAAATTTTAATAAGTTCGAAACTCGAGTATACATTTCAAATTGGATTGTGCGAAAATTTTTGTATTTTAAACCACTTATTTTGCCTCCGCCTTCAATTTAAACGCAGTTGAATAGGGAAAGCTTGCCGGAAAAAATTGATATATACCTGAAATTTGGCAAAGATCATTTAGGCGTACTATTAAACATACTAAAAGTCCTGAACGAAATTTGTTGACCTCGATCCGCCTATTTCGAAAAGTGACGGCCCTACTCCGTTTTTTGCTTATATCTCGCTAACCATTACCGACATCGAAATATGTTTCAAATAAAATATAAAGCTTAGAGAATTTTCTACAAAAACGGTTTATCCATTTTTATTCTTTGTTCGAGAAGTTTGTTCTTATTTGACTGGACTAAATGTTTTCAATGTAAGGCAATGGAAAACCATCGAGATGTGATCTGCCTAATAAAATCTTCTCAATTGAAGTGTGAACCGTGGTTCAGAGCCCACGTTAAATTGCAGGTCCCCCTATGTCCCATTGAAGATCAAGGAAGGAACCACCTTAATATCGATCAGAATAGCTGAATTAAAGTTTTTATTCGAATCTCAAACTCTGAAACCTTGCACGTTAAATATGGAAGCGCCAATACGTTCAAGTTTAAGCAATTCTAGTAGAAACAACCAAGAACAAAATTTTTAGCAGAAACATCTTAAAGTGGATCTACCCTGGAAAAAAATTTCCTTGCATCTGCAAGTTTGAAATTTTAGTAAATGTGATTAATAGCAAACTCACTTATGATGACTCTCCATGAAAACTCATACACAAATATGTGTTTGAAACACCTGCATAAATAATTCATTATTACAAATGGTTTATTGAAGATAAAAGCTTATTAATTGTTTATAGTATCAATCGCAGGTGAGCAACAAAATTCTTCCTGCTAGTTAAAGTTGATAACAGCTTAGGTTGTAATAGTGTAGGTACCCAATGTTCTTTCAACTTGCTGGCTGAAATTTTCGAATTAGTGCCATTTATTGATTGCAATTTTTCAATTAGTTTCAAGTGTTTTGAAAAGCCGAGGCAGAAGAAATTTTTGTAGGTAAATATTAACAAATTATTCTATTCGCATATTAAATCTTAAATTTAAATAAACTTGGGTTTCGGTTAAAAAGTTTTGAGAATTTTCTGAAGTTTCATAATACCGATCGAGGCTGGATTTATATATGCCCTACAAATTTCGAAAAATGCCAAATTGTTAGGTATATTTCGCCCTCCGCCCATCGCAAATTTTTTTAAGGCAATTAGTGCATTATAGTAAAATTTACGATTTCATAATATTTTAAACGCTCCTTTGGTATGGTAAACGAAATTTTGGTAAAAAATGATTTGTGATCACATTTTCATAATTTTTTTTGCTGTCTGAATGGTTCTGGAAAGTAATCGACAGCGAAAGAATTTTTACGTCGCACCGGCTTCCCAAAAACGTAGAATTGTAAAATTATGTTCTTTTCATAAAAATTTGGTCCAAACGGGTTGTAATAATCGAAACTTGGAAATTTTACCATCGAAATACGTAAAGCATCAAATTGCAAGAATAAATTAATAAAGCGATCATTTAACTAGTTAAATATTTGACTGAAAAAAATGGAGAAATGTTTTCTAGAATTTACAAAATGTGGAAAATAATTTTCTTTTCTTTGCTTAATACATCGAGGGGACAAATATAAATCGAAAATGTCTAATAAAAAACACTTCATTTGCGACGAAATTCCTGATTTTCGCATAATTACTATTTTGCCCGAAAACCCATTGTTTTCGACTTGAAAGTTTGACGACGATGTTATTTTTTTTCAAATTTTATTGCCAAAAAAATTAAAACTTGAGGACAGGAATGGACGTGCCGATGGTTTTTAATAACTATAACTAGAAACCGTACTATAAAATTATTCTTCCTTTGTCAAAAAATTGGCAAAACTGTAAATAAATTTTGGAAAATTGCAAAAATTTTTATTATTTTGAGGCAAAAACGGTTCACGACTGAAGGAATATTTAAAATATCTAATGTTTCTTAAAAACATGTTTCTAAAAATTCCATCTATAACCTAATAGTAGTAACATCGCAAAAGAGTTTAACTTTATAAATATAGCCCAGTTTCAAGGGTAAAAAATAAATAAACTATTAATTAACTTATTAAACACTTTTGGATTGAAAGTGATTGGCAATAACAATTATAAACAACTAATTGTCAATTACTTCAATCCAAATGTGTTTAATTAGTTAATTTATAGTTAATTTATTTTTTAGCCTTGAAAATGGATCAAATTAAAAAATGGCCCGAAACGTTGGAAAATATTATAAAGACCTATATCAGATAAAAATTTTATTATTTAACAAAAAAAGTCAGTTAATCTACAAACATTCAAAAATATGTTGAACATTTCTAATAGATTTTCAAATTTTTTTTGAACAGGTCTTTGCATGCCTTCAAAATTCACATTTGGATATTGCTCAAAAAAAGCCACAATTTTGCGGCATCGCATTACCTTGTAATTATTAAGTTGGAACGGCACTGTTAATACATTTTAAGATTAATATAAACCAATAATTGTTTCAGGACCGCATTCAGAATTATTATGAACCAAACAATACACAAATAATTAAAATTAAAATGCAACGGCACAGTCAAAAATTTTTGTAAGTTCTTGCCTAAATACATTCCTAAGAAGGAACTAAACAAAAATTTAAAGAATTAATTACAGTTTCTGATACAGTTTTAAATGGTTTCCAATTTAGTTCAAAAATCGTCAAAAATTCTCGATCGATTGGTATTATTTTTATTAAAAAAATTACTTCTTAAAAAGGCATTTCTACAGCCCTTTCCAAAATTGTTCTAACGCATTGAATTAAGATTCTGGATCGACTGACACCAGTTTTATAAAAAAAATCGCGGTGTGGGGGCTGTCATTTCTACAGGTCCGCTCCCCAAAATGCGTTTGGTTGAAACGATCTGAATGGAAGCTCAAATGATTGACAATAATTTTATTTAAAAATTGGCAGGGGGAGACGAAATGTACGCCAAATTGTTGCGTATAAAATTCGAAGCAAGAGTCCCTTAAATATTTGTCTCTATATACTATTGTCGTGTTTTTTTATGACAACAAAACCTTTTAAAATTAAACCCTAACGTTTTCCGAAATTTGATAACCTCTGCTCGTTATATTTTGGAATGTTCCTTATTCTTTATTTACTTTTGTACTTTAAACAAATTCCAAATTTTTGAAACTGATAACAATCGATTTTATTTTTAAATGATTATTTACAAAATGTTTATCTAGATCAAAAAAAATTTGTCACAATATCGAAATTCCCTACACTTGCATGGTTCTTGTTCAAAGTTCAAGTTCAAAATACTGTTTATTGTCTTTATAATTTAGTTATACACTTATTCAATTAACATTCTATTTACAAAATAAATAAATAAATATTTACAATAAACAATAATAATAAAAAACAAATATACAAATTTACATCAGAGGGGGGGGGGGGGGTATAACCCATTTTGGCCTCCACTTATTGGTAATAAACTGAGACTTCTCTTTTTAAATCACTTCAGTTCAAGAAAACTCAATATTATTTTTTTAAATAAAATATAATTATGATTTTCTTTTAGATCTCGTTAATTTTGCAATTTGTTCTCGATGGATGTAAAATATCTCTTACGCGACGAGCTGGTCTACGAGCTTCAGATACGCAGCATATCGGTGAACGCCACACTATTGGAAAAACGAAAAATATTACGGCTTCTGATGAAACAGGAAGAAGATTTATGCTTGCCCGTTGGAAAACCATGTCAATACAATTTTAAGACCGAACTATCTACATGCCAGAAGAAACTGGAAAAGCTAAACATAGAAATCCAATGTTTTAACTCCGTCAACTTGCACAAAAAGTTTAAAAGAATTACATCACGGTTGTGCCATTTTGAAAACCGTTTACGTAGAATAACGCCACAAAACAGAAATGCAGACCAAAAATTGCAAAAGTTAAAGCAGTTATGTATGGTTTCTCTGGAAATGGTGCAGAACGCATACGAAACTGAAAAACTTTCTCTAACGTACCTTATCGAAGAAGACATTGGTAACGCAATGGAAGCAGGACCTTCCAATGCACCTGATTCGAATCCACTTTCGATCTATCCGTCCACAAGTTCCCAAATGGAAGTTGAGTCAAACAAGGATGTTGGCGTTCTAGAAGAACCATCATCTTCTAAAACAAATATCGCCTCCAGATTTTCTCATACCCATAGTACAACGATAAGCGATCTACCTCCAGCTTATTCTAAAACCGGAAGGTTTTATATGCAATGTTGGGGCATTTGCTATGATGGAACTATAGACGTACACGATTTTCAGAACGTGATTGAATATTTGCGCAGGATGGACAATGTTTCCAAAGAAACACTTTTTGCTTTTGCTTCATCCCTTTTTAAGGGCGATGCCCTTTTGTGGTATCAATCAAGAAAGTACAATCTTCATAATTGGGATAATTTAATCGTCGAAATTGGCAGATCTTTTTCAACTCTTTATGATGATCAGCGCTTGTGGAACTATATTAATAACCGCTACCAACGGCATAATGAAAAAGTGATTTTTTATGTTACCAGTATAGAACATTTACTTCAAAGACTTACCCAAGTACCAACAGAAGAAGAACGAGTAAATGTTATTAGACGTAATCTATTGGGCCCAGTTAAAAATGCTTTGATTGCCCAAGAAATTAATACTGTGGACCAATTATTGCGCATCGGTCGAACGGTGGAACTTCGCTACTGGTCCCAAAATGAATATCGTCTTTAAAGTTGCCCATGTCCTTAACTACATTAAATTCTTTAACGTATGTAATTTAATGATGCTAACATCCCACGCCGTGAATTATGTTTAAATATTGCGGCCGGAGCCTTAATTTAATAAAACGAATACTCCTAAAACCATACCAGATACGAGAAAATTATATGTAGGGAATTTCATTTCATACATAAAGTTCCGGGCAGCATATTTTTATCTTCAAAAGTTTGAACGCTGGAGCAATTCAAAATTGTAGCTTTTGATTTTAGTTATTATCTGCGACTGAGGTGCATGTCAGTGGCCCCCCCAGTTTCGAATTTTTTTATAAAAATGGTGTCACACGTTAGAGCATCGTTAGAGCCTGAATGAGCTTCCATTATTTTCGTTTGAGCATCAAAGGTCGCGGAGTTATTCGCAAAAAACAACTGGGGGGGCCATAGACATGTTGGCCCCCCCAGTTTCGAATATTCGCGTGAATTTGGTGTCAAACGTTAGAGCATCGTTAGAGCCTGAATGAGCTTCCATTATTTTCGTTTGAGCCTCAAAGGTCGCGGAGTTATTCGCAAAAAACAACTGGGGGGGCCATAGACATGTTGGCCCCCCCAGTTTCGAATATTCGCGTGAATTTGGTGTCAAACGTTAGAGCATCGTTAGAGCCTGAATGAGCTTCCATTATTTTCGTTTGAGCCTCAAAGGTCGCGGAGTTATTCGCGATAAACTGCTGGGGGGCCGTAGACATGCTTTTCCATTTTCCTTCCAATTTGGATTTTTTGTTTGAAACTGATGCCAATCGATAGAGCATCGTTAGAGCCTCAATGAGCTTCTATGGTCATGGTTTTAAGTTAATATATTTACAAAGTTATGGATGTTTTAAATTTTCGACCAAACTCCGAGCAACATGCATGCCAGATTCAAAGATAAAAACTTTTAAGTTGGTTATAAAAAACCCTATATAAGCGAGAAATTGTATTTGAATTTATAAAAATTTTTATCGAAGAAATATAGCGAAATATCATGCCGAAAAAATCTAATATTGATCTGAAGTACCTTAACCTGGTTATTGTTGCCAATAAAGAGAAAATTTATGATCCAATGGGTAAAAAGTTTTGGGGCCCATCAAATGTTTGTTGGTCGGAAATAGTAAAACAATTTGGTAATACCACCGTTTTGCACAAAATACGTTTATAACCACGCGATCGTGAACAGGCACAAAATTATGGAAGAATTAAATTTACAGGTTTCATCAAAATACACTGCAGAAATTAACTCGGATATATCGGATGAGGATCAAGAAGAAAACGAAGGAGGCGACAAACGTTTAGAATTTCGAATAACTTTGACAGCGGAAGAGTGGAATAGTATTTCTCCGTCCAATCGCTCTTACAAACGATCAGATGGGAACAACAACGATAATATTAGAAATTACGAAACTTTGAAAGCACACTACTGGACAGATTTAATTCATACCAAAATTTTTAGAGAGACGAAAGTTCCATGTTGTATAATACGAGTATACAAACGTTGTAAAATCTACCCAAGTGGATTTTGTTACTTTCAAATAAGTCGTCGATGCAAATCTTGTCATGGCATTTTAAAATGTGGAAAATATTCCAAAAGCGGAATGTGATGTCGTGATGGAGTGCATATACACTGGTTATATTAACAACTGCAATCAAGACGTTAAAAGAAATATATCGAAAGCCAAACGGGAAGAATTAGAAACTAAATTAATCAATGAGAAAATGACACCTTCTTTTATCCTAAATGACGAGGTACGAAAACTTATGGACTATGGCGATTTGCAATCCAGTAATTTACCGACTACAAATGCACTGCGAGTTTTAGTTTTATTAATAAAACTTTTTCTTCAAACAATAATTTTGCAGTTGATATTATATGAAATCGATGAAGGTAATAATGATTATTTATATCAACTAAAGCTTTATATTCCTTTAAGTTGATGTTTTATTTATAATTTTCGTCATGGAAAGTCAGGGAATTTAAAATAGCAATGATGGTGGGAACCCTCAATCTGGCAAAATTCAAGTTAACGCATGTTGCTCGGAGTTTGGTCGAAAATTTAAAACATCCATAACTTTGTAAATATATTAACTTAAAACCATGACCATAGAAGCTCATTGAGGCTCTAACGATGCTCTATCGATTGGCATCAGTTTCAAACAAAAAATCCAAATTGGAAGGAAAATGGAAAAGCATGTCTACGGCCCCCCCAGCAGTTTATCGCGAATAACTCCGCGACCTTTGAGGCTCAAACGAAAATAATGGAAGCTCATTCAGGCTCTAACGATGCTCTAACGTTTGACACCAAATTCACGCGAATATTCGAAACTGGGGGGGCCAACATGTCTATGGCCCCCCCAGTTGTTTTTTGCGAATAACTCCGCGACCTTTGAGGCTCAAACGAAAATAATGGAAGCTCATTCAGGCTCTAACGATGCTCTAACGTTTGACACCAAATCCACGCGAATATTCGAAACTGGGGGGGCCAACATGTCTATGGCCCCCTCAGTTGTTTTTTGCGAATAACTCCGCGACCTTTGAGGCTCAAACGAAAATAATGGAAGCTCATTCAGGCTCTAACGATGCTCTAACGTGTGACACCATTTTTATAAAAAA
Organism: Podabrus alpinus; assembly: GCA_932274525.1. NCBI lineage: Eukaryota > Metazoa > Arthropoda > Insecta > Coleoptera > Cantharidae > Podabrus > Podabrus alpinus. Next base: position 86,478,121 of record OW026455.1, on the reverse strand, counting down.
ATTCGAAACTGGGGGGGCCACTGACATGCACCTCTGCGACTGTGAATTTCTTGAACTCCTTAAACTATTGAAGATAAAAATATGCGGATCACGACTTTTCTGTGGGAATTTTAATTCTCTACAAAATTCGTTTTATTATATCATTTTTTCGCATCTGGTATGGTTTCGGCAGAGTTTCCAGTGAAAGTTCACGGAAATTTATAACGCGACCATCAAATGTTTGATTTAGTAACAAAAGGGCACGAAATTATGTTGTTAAGTAGGACAACTGTGCAAATTAAATTTAAACATAAATCGGCTTTATTTAATTACATGGAGATTAGTTGCGCTAAAAGAATGTAATCCAGTCACATGGCAAAGGACATTCAAAGATCGAATTTTACCAACAAAAGCACACAATTTGTGTTGGCATTTCATTGGATATTTAAATTAGCTAGTAAAGCTTTTTAATAGTAAACGACCATAAAAAAATCAAAAAAAAAAAAACTGACCGACCCTTATTGATTTAATAATTTTATTTTTAATTTGTAGTTAATAATATAAATTATAATATAATATACTGGAATGAACTACCACCGATACTTCAAGTACACACAAAAGAAAATTTACAGAAAACAGAAAAACATGTACCATCATGAGCAATTAATCGAAGATATAAGAAGTTTCTTCGTCATTATCACTAGTAGTTCATTGAATGCTAGCGCACCAAAAGTCGCAAGATAGATTTTATCCATTACTTAAATAATATAATACTTATAATAATGTAAAAACTGTTATGTTTAATTAAATATTTTACCCCCCAAATCTTGGGACAATTTATTTTATTTAAATTTACCAAATTAAAAAATATATTACGGGACATTTCATGTCAAAGTTTCATAAACACATTAAAAAGTCTATTTCGGTATGTACAAGATTCTATCAAAATTTGTGTCGATTTGGACGTCTGCCGTGGGGTGTACACCCCGCTAACGTTGAAACAATTTATAGATCGGTTATTGGACCGATTTTAACTTATGGGGTAAGTATTTGGAGTGGAGTCCTAATACACAAATATGTGCAGCGTTGGCTACGTTCTTTCCAAAGGGTATCCGCTATTAGGGCGATCAGAGGCTTTCAAATTGTCTGCAATTTCTGCAATAGCTCTTGCCGGATTTGTTTCGATACAACTTAAAATCCGGGATGTCTCTACGTACCAGCTAGTGGTTAAGGATGAAATCTGCCATTATCTTTCTCATGACGTAGTCTTTGAAAAATCGGGTGCCATCTGCGGGGATGTTACATCCCTGCTCGATGAAACGATCTAAGTCCCCAGGGCTAACGACACTTTTTGCAATGCAGGGGAGGGGGAAACCTTCATAGGCACCACTCCAATCTAAGATGGTAGTGTGACATTTCTTCAGCTGTTACCTGCGATGTTATGCGTCTTTACCCTTATGGTTTTGCCTTTTCAGGACTTTTTTCTTCTTTCGGATGGAGTGGAAAAACCTGCTGTCGTTGTTATTGTGCCCTTCGGGACTTTCCTCTTCTGTTTCTTTTTTTCTCTTTCTTTTTTTGAAGTCGTTAAGGGTTTTTCTCAGTTTTCGTGACCTGAACTCGGGGCTGCCTTGAGGACCTTCTCATCTTCCAGCTTGGTACGAATGACTTCCGTTAAGGCCTCGGCAATTGTGTTCCAATCATCCTTGGACGATAGCATTTCTGCTGTAGAGCTGTTGGTGTGTAAGTTTTCGATGTTATACTTTGTTCTTAGTTCTGACCAGTTCGAGCAGACCAAGATGGTATCGAAAGCGTCGCCATCCTTCTCGTCGCAGTAGTAGCATTTCGACGACTCTCGTCGTTCGAAACGGTGGAGGTAGACATTGAAGCACTACTGTCCCATCAGGGCTTGATTGATTTCATAACTGACGTCGCCGTAACTTTGTTCGACTCATGGTTTGACATCTGGAATAAAGAGTTTAGTTCAAGTTCCATTCGCCTTATGGGTCCGTCTCTGTTGCCAACAACAAAATTATAGTGCAATTCAGAAAAATGTTTTAAATTTTTAAATTTCTAAAAATTAATTTTGTATTGAAAAAAATTATCTGTGTTCCTCAAGAAATATTCGAAATACTGAATTTAGAGGAAAATTTTGCTGAGAGAAGTTGTAGCAAAACCATAGTGTAATTCAGAAAAATGTTTTAAATTTTAAAATTCGTGAAATTAGTTTTGACAATTTATAAGAATCTTCTGTGTTCCTCAAGAAATATTCGAAATACTGAATTTCGGTTGCCACGTTTCGAGGAGGACTTTTCTGCTTTCCCTCTTGCTCTCTGGTCGCTTGTCAAGGTTTCGATGGTGTCTTGAATTTTATTTCCTCCGCCATGAGATTGATGGGCGGAGTACTTGCCTTAACCGATATGGCATCAGTGAACACGGTACGATAGACCGACGTAGTTCTAATGTTCGAGCTGCGCTGCACTTTCTCGTACTTGTGCCTGTAGATACCCACTTCCATGGCACTTATCCAAACTGGTACAATGTACAACAGTATGGAATGGGTCACTGCTGATCCATGAAGCCGCTGACTCTCGGCATTAGCCTCCCTAGGGCAGTGCTGATCTTTGATGCCTTGGATTCTGTAGATTTTACGTGACCGTTGATGCACAATCGCTTATTTATTACAACCCCCAACACTCTGACGCTTGGACCCGGCACTACCCTGCAGCCGCCCAACTGGACGGTTATTTACGGCACTTCTGTCTCCCCGTTAGCATCACGGTCTACGGCTGAACATAACCCATTGGCTAATGGTGTCAAGTGACGTATTTTTCAGGTGATGCACCTGGTCTGCCGTCCTGGTCGTGATTAATAGAGACAGATCGTACGCGAAACTTACACAGGGTTCCACAGGGTCGGACCCAATACCGATCCCTGTGGAAGGCCACTCGTCACTTGTATTTCCGACTGCAGCAGCGCCTTATCAATAATAATCATGCGTTGGTTTAGATAGTCTTTTGTCAAACAAAACCATATATATCGGGACTTTGACGTTATCAGGGCTTAACAAAACTATTAATTCATCTGTCTACGTTTCTACTTTTATTTCACTCTTCTTCAACACTCATGAATCGAAACGTCGACGGACGAATTAATAGTTTTGTTAACCTCCGATAAAGTCCAATTCAAATAAATCCAAACAAATCTCTCTAGTTCTTCACGTACCCGCTTTCGCCTTTCTCGTGTTTAAGACGTCGATAGTGGATCGGCCTTATTGGAATCCGAACGATCTTCCTCGCTCTGAAGTTGCGCCTGCAATTAAGCTCTTCCAGATCGCTGGAATTCTGCCCGCCGTGAGGCACTGTTCGGTACGGAAAGGATGGCTTCCGGGCTCTCCTGGGCAACTACCCCCAGGACTTCCGTTGGGATGTTATCTGGTCCGGGCGCTTTGCCCGTGTTATGTTAAAGTAAAACCATGCATTAATATAATAATTAAAATTTTCAAATATGTTACGATAGCCTGACTCACATTCGATTCAGCAGTCTATCGCATTCCTTTTAAAGTTCAATAACTGTAAAATTAGCAATAAGCAATATTTTTATTATAAATAGTCACAATTGTAATTATAGATTATTATTATGCTGTATGTCTAAAATCGATGTCAGTCGTAATTTTCAATAAATTTATTTAAGTAATTTTGATTTTTTTTAAATAATTTTGTTAAGTGAAATTAACTGGCGCAGTCGGTAGGATACTCAGAAGGGCTTTAGATCAAATTCTCTAAAATAACCCTTTTTGTGTTAACAATCAACTGAGAACCAACATTAAATTTTAAGTGATAAGAAGAAACAAATAAAAACAAGAAGAAACAAATAGAAGACAATCAATCAATCCAATAAGAGGGAAGAAGTTTCGAAAGATTTATAACCAAGGGATGAAGAAATTCACAACGTTCTTCATTTGCTTAGCGTAAGTTTTTGCTCATTATTATATTTCCTTTATTCCTTCCTGAATGTCAGAAGCAGAAATAACCGAATTATTCAATAATTTAACCCTATCATCGGAATCAATTTTACAAAGTATTCCAAATATTCTATCAAACGATCCCCCTAGTAATAATTACGCAATGGCACAACTAGATAGATTTAACTGCGAATTAGTACCAAAATATGATGGCAATCCAGCGACTTTATCGATATTTATTAATGCATGTGAACATTTATTGAGAAGATTTGGTACAACAAATTCAGATGATGTTGTCAACGGACAACTTATACAAGTTATACTGGGCAAATTCGAAGGACGAGCACTCACATTAATTGCTAGTCGAGAAAATTCAAATACCTGGGGTAACATAAAAAAATTATTATTACAACATTTTGGAGATCAACGCGACGAAAATTGTCTACTACGTGATCTGATGAGCCTCAAACCATACAAAAACGAATCCTCATATCAATTCGGAATGAGATGTCAGGATGTACGAAGCTTACTTTTAACCCATCTACAATTACATGAAGCGGACCCAAACGTCAAGTTGGTAAAAACGAAAATTTACGATGATTTATCACTCCAAACATTCCTTCAGGGTTTGAACGGTCAAATTGGCCTAGTTGTAAGATTAAAACAGCCACCCAATCTAGAAGCGGCAATGGCGTACGTAACAGAAGAAGAAAATTTCATGTACGCCCAAAATAAAACAAACATCTTAAATTTCCAACGGCAATATCAACCGATAGAAAAGAAACAACCATTTCATCCAACTCCAATGCCGAGTGTCAACCCACCTATGTTAACCAATTTTGGACAGCAGCCACTACAAACCCAAAATATACTTCGACCACCCGTATTCAAACAAGCTAGTACAACAAGGACACCAAATCCATTTGCCTCACAACCTCGAACTTTCGGAAGATTTTCAGGCCCATCAACGCAATCAAGAATGGTCCCACAGCAAACAAATAATTACAGTTACAAGAGAAACTATCAGCAACCTAATTATAATGGACCACAATGGAACACATTTAAACCTCCACAACAACGCTACGAACCAGAACCAATGGACATTTCATCTGGAAATACCCGTCGATCAGGAATCCCACAACAAGAAACACAAGTATTGTACTATCAAGATATAGAACAAGGAGATTATGAAGATACACCCACATATGAACTAGCAGAAAATTGTGATGAAGTTTATGAAACAAAAGTTAGCCAACCATTGGAAAATTCCAACGAACATGAGTACGTCGAAAATTTCCACATGGAAGCCTACAGTACCAGCACGACAAATAATACAATAAACCTTAATATAACGACTCTTTCCAAATTGCCATATATTAAAATTCCAGAATTAAAGTTAAAATTTTTAATAGATACAGGATCAACAAAATCTTTAATAAATCAAGAAATCGCACACAAATATTTCCCTAACCAAATTAATTACGAATCGTTCAAAATTCTGACAGCTCATCAAGTAAGTCAACATGATGAAGTAGCATACATAAGGTTACCCGATTCAATCGATTCTACAATCAAGCACAAGTTCTACCTTTTTAATTTTAACAATAAATACGACGGTTCAATAGGTGTAGATTTATTAAAATTTTTAGAAGCCAAAATTAATTTCAAGGATAAGGTACTAAAAACGAAAAACAAAACGATACCGATCTATTTAGGAGACGACGACGATGACGACATCTCGATGGCAGTCAATCTAGACGAATCCGAAAACGACCTCAGAATAATCGATTTGGATACAGAGAAAGAATGGGCAGGAGCACCCATGCCTACCATAAGCGAAATCAACGGGTTACTGAACAATTCAAATGAACCGGCAGCGAAAGGCCAAGATGATGGAACTATTCATTCCAACATAAACGACGAACGAGTAACAGCAACCCACATCATTAAAGAAGCTATAGATGATAAAAAACACCAATTCATAATTGAGACAACCCACCAGGGAGAGTTGAAGGTACAAACAAAAAACCAAAAATTTCTGACACTAATCGACAGTTTGGGAAAAATCGGACAAGCAGTTCCAATAACAAGTAAAAATATTACTGAACTTGCGAATGCCTTAATCACACATTTTTCATACTACGGAGTTCCAGAATCAATAACAAAGGATAACGGGACGGAGATAAAACACGATATCGTACGAGAATTGTTAAACTTACACAAGGTAAAGGTTCATTTTACTACACCAAGAAATTCACAATCAAATAGGATGATCGAAAGGATGATTTCAACCCCAATCGAACACCTACGAATTATGAGGGTAGATGGCAAGAAAACTAGTAACATAAGAAGAAAAACTAAGAAAAAATTTTACGGACCTTTTATCATTACAAAATTATTTAACGATAACACGGCGGAAATCCGGAATAAAAATAATCGAATACAGGAGATACATGTTAGATTACTAAGAAGACCTACTCTTGTTACAGATGCTGCTACGCAACCGTCGACATCCAAGACTTGAAGAACAACCCCGGAATGTTACCACTTAGATTAGGAATAGTTAATAATCAAATTAGTTACTGGACGCTTATTAGAGTAATAGATATAGCACCACTTAGAAGGGAATTAGATGAATTAAATAGTAGTTTTAACAATTTAACCTTAATATACAGTAAACATGAAAACGGGAAAACACATCGATGGAATAATCAAAATCTACATAGCCTTTTGGAACATACCATAACCGAAACTAATACAAAATTCGAACAAATTAATCTTTACGAAAATCATAGAAGAAAAAGAGGTTTCATTAATGGATTGGGCGGACTAATTAAAACCATTACAGGAAATTTGGATAATGAAGATGCAGAAAAATATAAATATGCAATAAACCAATTGACCAACGATCAAAATAAAGTAAAGTTGCTATTTAAGGAACAAATTAAATTAACAACTTCAGCAATGGAAAACTTCAACAACAGCATTATTAAAATAGCAAGAAATCAAGCACTTTTACTAGAAAAATTAACCTTCATGGAACTTAATATAAATGCAACTAATTTTTACAAAACTAAAGTAGATGAAAAATTAACGATGACGACAATTTATCTAGAATTAATAACAGCCGCAGCAACAATACGAGATATTTTAGAAACACTCGAAGAAGCGATCACCTTTGCATCAGCAAACATTATGCATCCATCAATATTAAAAGCCAAAGACCTTAACCACGAATTGTTACAGATACAGCTATTATTAACAAATTCTAAATTGCCTATAAACCCAAATTTGGAAAATATTCACGAATTTCATAAAATCATAAATATTAAAGCCTTTATCCAAAATACCAAAATACATTTCATATTAGAAATCCCAGTCGTCGAAAAAATCGACTATAATTATTTTCATCTATTTTCCTGTCCAATATTTAATAATCCTTTATACTCAATAATCATTCCCAAAGCCAAATTCCTTGTAATAAACGAGCAAAACTTCGCATTAAGTAACCAAAGATGTAAAGATATAAATTTTAACAAATTTTTGTGCAAATTGGAAATTAACCAAATCGAAGAAAAGTCACCTTGCGAAGTTCATCTTATTCAACACACAAAGAAATACCAAAATTGTCAGCAAGAAAGTTTAAGTTTGGCCCACACGAAAGTCCAACAGGTCTCTAGTAATCAATGGATGGTAATAACAAAGGGAGAAGACGTAATCAAGAAAGAATGCGATGAAACAACAGAAACTATTTCGTTAAATGGAACATACTTAATATCACTAAATGGTAAATGCAAGATCAAAATACAAACAAAATTACTAACGACACAAGAGAAACGACTTAAAAATAACTTAGTGGAAATCCCGAAGTTAAAATTCGAATACACTAGCAACAGACACAATAATGTCAACATTACCTTCAGGCCAATCGAATTGGAACCGATAAATTTGGACGAAATTAAAGCAACAGAAATCAAATTGCATCAAATCGAGGAAAACATTGAAGAAACATCCCAAGCTCCTGTGTACTTCCATCAAGCAAGTGGATGGACCATCATGTTATATATGTTAATTTTCATTATTTTAATCACATATGTTTTAGTTAGAGTTTTTAAGAAGAAAACACCATCCGGAACAATCAAAGAGAAACCAATCGAACAGAAACCAATCGAACAGATCGGACTTCAAAATTTAAGGATACCCTAATTTTGGTCCTAGAGGGGAGGTGTTATGTTAAAGTAAAACCATGCATTAATATAATAATTAAAAATTTCAAATATGTTACGATAGCCTGACTCACATTCGATTCAGCAGTCTATCGCATTCCTTTTAAAGTTCAATAACTGTAAAATTAGCAATAAGCAATATTTTTATTATAAATAGTCACAATTGTAATTATAGATTATTATTATGCTGTATGTCTAAAATCGATGTCAGTCGTAATTTTCAATAAATTTATTTAAGTAATTTTGATTTTTTTTAAATAATTTTGTTAAGTGAAATTAACTCCCGCCGCCGTCTCTCTTGCCGCTTTCCTCAACACTTCCATCATGAAATCCGGCGTCTGGTCGACTGTTTGTACTTGGAATTGATTGACTTCGTGAATCGGAAAGAGGGTAGAGGCTATCTCCTCTATCTTTGGTGGCTAACGGCACTAAGGAAGTTAATCGTAACTTATATGCGGTATGGTATATGCTTCGCTTTTTACGGATAGAAGTAAGTTGCAAGGTAGGGAGTTCGGTGCGTACTTTGACGTCAATCGTCTTGAAAAACGTAAATTCCGTTTGCACAAATCTTGCAACGTTATTCTATCTTTTTAGGTTCAATATCAGCCCTACTCACGAATGCCCATGCGATTTCAGAAACGAACAGGCCCTTCAACATTCGTTGACTTGCTGTCCGATATTTATTTTACACATGGAATGTATCCGTTAGCATTAATATACTTCCTCGCTGCGTGGTTTAACTTAGCAGGGAAACTGGGAAAAAAGCGAAAAAGAAGAAAAACAGACAGTGGCTGAGAAATGAGTAATTCCGCTACTTTGTCATTCGCTGAGATGGAAAGCTTTCAATCTTCTGTTCGTTCTCAACTGTCGGTTGGAAAATCCTACTTTCAGTAATGGTCGTCGCAGAAAAAAACATACTACTTTGCTTAAAAACTTTAATATAATTTTATAGTTTAATACATAAAATTTTAGCAGGAAACAATACAATAGTCGAAACTGTTATTATATTCCAATCATTTGGACTCCAGATAAATGAGTCGTTCGTCATTTGGAACAAATGTTTTAAGAAATTTGGATTGGATTTACTGGATACTGGATTTACCAGAACTGGAATTCTTTTTCGCGAAGAAGTGAAGTGTGATTTATTTTAGCCTTGTTGAGAAAATTAAAGGAACTTATAATTTTCCTTATATAGCGACAAAAGCCACCTAAGTTCCAACTATTTCTAATTTGCGAACTTATTGATACATTGCAACGTAATTTATTTACTTTAACTTGCCAACTTATCATACTTGAAGCGCTTGAAGTATGGGATGGACAAAACTCATTTAATCTACGGCTTCGAATCTTTGTGTATCTTTTTCCTGATATTTTTAAATATTTTGCTAGTAACCCAATAATTTTACAAAATCCGCAGTATTTAATATCGTCATTGTCAAAACTGGTGTAGTAAGGTAGTGTATATTTTCCATCCAAAGAATTTTGGTTCATTAAGCCATTATAATTTTCATCCATTTCGTAAGAAGAATCACAGCCTTGCTCTGTGCCAGTTAATAACCGTCCGTCGTACATTTTCTAAAAATTTAATCTTATAATTTACTCGAAAAAATTAAGCTTTCACCATTCTTTACCTCACAAACTTCCTCTACTTTATCAGACTTTGAGTTAGGATGAATTTTTTTTTATTCTTAAATTTTTTTACCTTAGTTCAAAAATCGAAAAATATTTTTTTGCAAAGCAAGAAATATAAATTTTAACCTAACAGATTTTGTTGATAATTATGCGATTTAGGTGTCCGCACTCATTTATCAAAATTAAATAAACCATACAAAAGTTTACAAACTTAAATTTTTGGTTTCATAAAAATCAACATAGGCGTTCTTAATGGGGGACAATGGGTGCAGTCGCACCCTTCTAGCTTTTAAAAACCTTTTCAAAAAAATGTTTTAATTGTGATTTTTGTTTATTTTGAAAAAATCTGTCCTATTTTATTCCGAATTTGCTTCGTCAGAAAAAATGATTTGGACGCTCATATGGAATGAAGATGGATTATCAAGAATTATAACTTTTCACAACATTCTGTAACCTGGAAAAACATTGGCATTTAGGTTAACTTAAAGGAAAGTATAAATTTCCAGTATTTACCTACTTTTGAATAGTTGTTGTTTCTGATTTTGGATAGGAGGTCAGGTGCCCTTATGCCCTTTAGGGCCAGTTGTATAACAGAAGATCACCTTCGAGTTAGAGTTAACTCAGGGATTTTTGGTGTATCAGCCAATCAAATAGCAAAAATCCCTGCAAAATCAGGCACGTCGAAAATTATTCGAAATTTTCGATCAAATTTACAGTTTCTCATTTTCGATTTATTAAATATTAATAATAAGGAAGGTCAATAAGGAAGGTCAATAAGGAAAACGACATTTATCTTGAAAATATAGAAAATATTCGGAATTCCGAGTTTTCTGTACTTATTAATAATTTTATGAATATTATTGGGAATTCCTAATAAGCGATAGAAAAATTTTAGAATTCCTTGACAATCGTTGGAAATCTTTGTAATTTATTGAAAATCCTAGTAACTGCGGGTTTACATTATTTATTTGTAATTAATTGAACATCACTGCGAATGCCTTGGAATTTTTTGAAAATCTTTAGAATGTTCTGTAAATCTTTTAAAATTTCTTAAAAATTCTTGAAAATCTTTAAAATTCCTTATTAGAAATCATTGGAGATATTTCAAATTGCGAGTTCTGTGTATTCATCAATTTTTTACTCTCTGGAAATCATTCGGAATATTTTGGAATTATTTGCAGATTTTTAAAAGTCCTTGAAAATTGTTGGAAGTTCTTGAACATTGTTGGATAGTCTTGGTGTTTTTTTACAAATCTGTGGAATTCCAAGTTTTGTGTATTTATTTACTTTTAATTACGTTAGAGCCACTGGAAATTTTTAGGAATTCATTGCAAATCTATGGAGATCTTCAATAACTACTGGACTTTCCTGAAAATTGTTGGAAATCCTTAAAAATTATTGTGTATTCTTGAAAATCGTTGCTATTGATAAGAAATCTTGGTAATTATGAGTTTTTGGTGTATATCTTTAATTTTAATTCTATGAGAATTGTAAATTGATAAAATTTTCGGCAAGATAATTGTTTACGCTGCAATAAACGTAGAAAATTATAAGGATAATAATTTATTATTATTACGACTGGGAATGTCCTGTATTTCTCTGTAAATCTTTAGGATCCTATTAAAATCTTTGGAATTCTTGAAAACTTTGGGAAATTATTGGAAATCTTTGAAAATTCGTGGAAATTGCAAATTTAATATATTTATTTCCTTGAATATCTCGGAATTCCTTTCAAAACTTTCAAATGCTCTGAAAATCTGTGGAATTCGCTGAATATTATTGAAAATCATTGAAAATTATTACAAATCTTTGAGTTTCAATTACCACCCATAGAATTATTGGAGATGTTTAGGAATTCTCTGGAAATCGATAGAACTCTTTAATAATCACGTTAATTTTCGAAAAATCTCTTAACATTACAAATCTTTGAAATGAATAGATCTTTAGAAATCCCAATTTTGTGTATTTATGTATTTTAATTCTTTGTAAATCTTTAGAATTCACTGAAAATTTTTGGAATTGCAAGAAAATTTTCTGAAATCCTTGGAAATTTTGGGTAGTTACTGGAGATCTTTGAAATTCTGAGTTTTGTATAGATACTACATAATATTTATTTTTAATTCCTTAAATATTACTGGGAATGTCTTACAATTCTTTGAAAATCTTTGAAATTCTCTGAAAATCCATTAAATTTATTACAAAAATCTTTGGAATTCCGAGTTTTGTATATTATTTATTTACTTTTAATGTAGTTAAAATCATTGGAAATATTTTAGGAAAACTTCAGAAATCCACAGATTTCTTTCATAATCAATCCTGAATATGAATTTTAACGAATGTAGACAATTCGGAATTTTTCCAAACATTTGGAAGAAATCTTTCTGAACACCAATAATTATTACCAAAACAAAATCGAAACCAGTTGTATCAACTCAAATTGCTACTACGGGCAGCTTACGGGAGCGTGGATCTGGGGGGGGGGCGAATATGGCCGAAATCTAATTTTCTCTTCTCTTCTATGCTTGCTGGCTCTTAAATAGGAGACTTACGGGGAAAACAGAAACAAATTTCTGTTAAATAATATGAAAATGGCTTAATAACATCCATATAAACTCATTTTTTAGGGCGTTTTAACTAAAAACGGCAGTATAGTACCTTCCTATAAAAGTTTCATTAAATTTACGTACAGTTCACACTTTAACCGTCGTGGGACGGAACATTGACGCCGAGTTTTCCCATCGCCCAGTTTGCCCACCGCCCAACTTACCCATCGCCCAGTTACACGTCGCCCAGTTGTCGCGTACCGAAATTTTTCGATGTTGCGACTTCTCCGAACAACATACGTTTTAGGTCAGGGTTTGTACCGCCTATTCGCTGGGTGCGAAGTATAGAGTGGGGGGTTTAAAAACGACGCCAGCGTACGCTGCGGATAAAGGTGGCAACTTTTTAAACTTGGAGTATTAGAAATACCATAGAATACAACATGTTAGGATTAAATTTTATTAATAATATATATTTAGATAAAATGGGTCATCAAAATTGTTGTGTTGTGAATTGCGAAAATACTGGCAGAAACAAAAACTGTAAATTTTATAAATTTCTAACTGCAAGTTGGAAGTTAAATCAGCGATTAAAATGGATAGCTGCAGTGAAGTGAAAAAAGTAAGTACTATATAATCTTATTATATTTTGGTTTGGTATCAAATATTTCATGTAATAGAATTAATAATTATTTTATTTATTTATTTTTTTCATTAAGTGTCGATGGATCTCCGTGGCATCCAAAACCATGTGATGTAATCTGCAGTGATCATTTCCTTGGTGGCAAGAAATCAGAAGCTGAAGCAAGCCCCAGTTATGCTCCAACAATATTTCCGCAAATTTACAAAAGATCCAAAGCCAATGAAGCATCAGTTTTAAACAGGTACATAAATATACAAAATATCTTATCGTAACTTATTTATTTTTGCTTTTGCAGGCACCAACGTTATACAGAGCGGACAAGGAAACAAGATTTGCCATCAAAATCAGATATTATTACAGAACCGAGTGAAGTAGTTACCGATAATCCACCTAAGGTAGTTTTTGAAGAAACGCTTGACCGAGAGTGTCAAGCGAATATATACTTCAACTCTGATGTGTCATCTAACACATTTATTTGCAATCGATATGTTACGGACAACATATGTGATGCTGAAACACAAACAGAAATTTTTGTAAATAGCAAAATCATCCTAAAAAGTGACTAGAAATTTGTAAGCAAGGAGTGTGGTACACCCCATAAAACTTTTGTTGACCAAGAAAGTCAAGCAAATAACAATTTTAGTGGATTTCATCAATTACGAAAGATGAACAACTCATTGATCTTGCTGGCGTTACATTTAATAATTTTAATTTCTTATTAAAAAGAACGTGCACGCCTAATAAATACACAGTTAGTCAAGAAAATAGACTGTTGATATTTTTAATGAAACTGAAACTGGGGCTAACATTTTCAGCTCTAGGTGTATTGTTCAATGTTCATAGGACAACGTTTTTAGTTAATTTACAACCGCCAATAATATCAAATAAAATCAACAAATAAAAAATATAAAATAAAGATTTATTTAAAACATGTATTTTCATTATCAATAGGTTTGTTCGTTTTAGCAACACTTTTTACACTCGAGTGTGGCCGAGTGTAATTTACACTCCCACTTTTTCCTGAAAGTGTGCGTTTAACACGAACGCAAAAGTGTAATCGTGTAATCCCTCCTTGAGAAGCAAATCAAATTTGTGTTGGTACCTAACCTAACTTGTTGCCATCCACTTCACAACGAAACACATCATCGTCGGTGTAATTAGCAAAGTGCTTAACTCCAATATTTGGTCAAAATAAGATTTTTAAGCCTGTAATGTTGAACTTTGAATTTGAATCTCCCGCCGTCATTTTAAAAATCTCAACATCCGGAAATTCAAATACCATCGTTCTAAGCCTGTGATCTGTCTAGAAAACCCACACGTTGTAAATACCCTACCGTAGTACACCTCAGTTCTTTTATTGAACGGGAAAGCCCGGTTCGTGAAGATTGCATTACCTATAAATATAATTAGCCTACCTACATCATACACAGTGATTCAAAGAAAGATGTCCAGTTGTTCGATGCAGAATGTGAACGAAGTTCACATTCTAAAACCCAATTGACTAAATAAAACATTAAAACACCCAATTTTGTACTCAGATTTCATTTATTATTTATTTAAAAAAAAAAAAAAGAAAAAAAAAACACGGAATTGGATCAACAAGCCAAAATAGTAATGAAAGTTATCTCTGATTGATATTAAACCAAGTGAACACAACTCATTATTGAGCGGATTTTGATATTTGTAATAATTTGTTCATATTTATTGGTAATTCATTCATCATTTCTGATAATAAGGTCAGTGGTAATTCATAAAACACCTAAATTTCCCTTAGAGAATATTCTACAGTCTAAATTGCGACTGCGAACCAAAATCACACCTTCGATCCACTTTGAGATCAGTAAAACATTATTTATAATAATTTATAATTATTTGTATTGAGAATGTTTGTTTGTCATCAGTCAAAATACGACTGGATTCAGCTGGCTTGCGAGTCGGGCTAATTTACGCCTTCAACTTCAATGCAAGAAAGTTGGACAAAATACGTCTACAACTTTTATACCTATAAATAAACCATAATATTTGTTTATAATACCTCTAAATTTACACCTCAGTATAACAAAGGTCTCCCTTATCGAATAGAGCAATACCGCCAAGCTCCACACAATGTTCGGGGGGGGGGGTGAAATATGAACACGTAATACCAACCATACAATTTCTATCTACCTCTATGTTCTGCCTCCGGGTCAGAATTTACACAAATCACGAGCCGGCCTCTGGCTTGTCGAGGAAATTTTCGCGGGGTGATTTGCTACATAGGTTATTTACTTTACACTCATACAATGAGCTTGTAAATATCACAATACCTCAAAGAAAGGACCCTGTTATACCGACATACCTTCAATACCTCGTTACCTAGCTAAGACGACGCTCGTCTTGTATATAAATTACCAAACCTTTAATATAGACATAAAAAAAATACCAATAATAAAATATGTGTAGAACACATGTAACCACATACTGACCACCTCAACATTTACCTTGATGAATCATAACCACATTTAACCACCGTTCCTTATCATCTTCCATTTTGAATTTACCACCAATAAATATCAGAACAACTTACAACTACGTTATAAAATGAGAAGCAGTGCCAAACCTTTCGGAAACACCCGTATTTTTGCATGAACATAATTGAACGATTATTGCCGATATTTTTATGTAATATGTAAGATATGATGATTATTTATTAATAGAATAAACAAATCGAATTTCTTTGAGCTACTGTATATAAAATCATAAAACCAAGATTAATTTACCACGTGACACATGACTGGATTTTTGTATGAATCGCCTAATATTACGGTCATCAAGCATTCTAATGATTTATTTATTAAAAATCTATCCCGGTATTTTACATATCTCATGGAATAAAACAATATTTATAACCTTTTCTTGCAAAATCACCGAAAAACCCAAACAGGTGAAATCACGTGGTATGATGTTTTACAAAACATAAATATATCAAACAAATTTATATATTAATTTGTAACTTACTCTCAGATCTCCGGTATAGTCAAATATTTCACTATAATCGCCCCTTTTCGATTATGATGTTACAAAAATGAAAAATCAGAATAAAACTTCTTGGTCACAAAACACAGGTGTTATTCGACTCACAATCAGAACCCTTCTGTCCCTGATTCAAAATGGTTCCCGCGTCCCTTTTACCTCTACCCCTTCCCAAAAAACCCTTAACTATTCAACCTTTTAAATTTCTGTTACAATCACGCCATCTCGATTTTAAAAGATCAACTTTCGGTCCCTCTCTCTCTTTTTCCGGTTTATATTTTGAATTTTCAAAATAAAACCGCGCTTAAAAAAAAACGCGCCAAAAATTGAATTGCAATATTACAAGCCATCTGTTAGTGAAAAAATCAAAATGGAGGAGAATTGCTGAACTCCAAATAAATTTCTATAGCAAGGCAAATCATATTCGGAATAAGTCGTAACTCCAGCGCGCCACCATTATCCGTAATTTTTTAAAACAGTTTTATTCGTCTCCTGAAAAGTTGTGTCATATGGACTTAAGCACTTTGCTAATTACACCGACGTCATGTTCGAATGTGATTTCAGCGCTAACCAGTTGAAATAGCGATCCATCTATAATAATATAATAGTAAAATACTATAAAAAAAACGCCAACAAACTTACCATCACATATACAAGTCACAAAGCCGTCTGTGTTTGGAATGTCTCCGTTCGCATCTCGAACTAACCACGCTGTTTTAACATTAGTACCCATTTTATTGAATAAATAAATAAATTATTGAATAAATAAATAAAATATATAAAAGTTGAGCAAGTTGTAATAAATTAGAGACAAACTACTAGGTTTCATACAGTAGGTATAAGACATTTTTAACGGTTTACTTTTATTTTTTTAGGTTTGTAATTTGTATTTTAAATTTTAAATAAATTTTAAAAAATAACTAAATTTAAAATAAAATTTTAAATAACTTACCGCCAATAACAGCCAATTAAAATTAAGTGTTAACTTGCACACCTGCTCTGGAGCAGGTGTGGAAAGTGTCGAAAAGTACAACTAAGTGTAGCTACACTTTATAACACGAACAGAGCGCTCTGCTAGCACGAACAGAAAAGTGCACACTTTGTACAAAAGTGTAAAAAGTGTTGCTAAAACGAACAAACCTTATATTAAATGTTATTGTCATTACTGCTTTCATTGTTTTCAGCAGTGATTGCTGTATGTAGAGCAGGTAAATAATATTGAAAATAAAAGTCTTCACTTTTCGTAATGACTTTCCACAAAAATTCTTCATCGCGGTCCACTTGTATTACACAACTACCATTTGGTACTGGTGAATATACAAAAAGATCACAGATATTCATCCCGCTCACATACATTTGTACACCTGTGTGAAATTAGCGGCCATTTTCTAGCTGCCAATTTACCGGAAACACCCGAACGAATTAGCATCAAATTTTTATATGATTAAGGTCACCTATCGGGATCGGACTGTTCCTATACATCAATAACCCTAATATCTGCTTACTCTGAAAAAATTATCCCAATCTAATGACATTAAATGGTCATTTTCACGGTTTTCCCGCTTTCTGATCACGGGGAGTGCATCAACACCCCAATTTTATAGGAAGAGTTGGCTTGTTCAGGCTAAAATTTTCAACATAGCTCAACAACGATAATGTACACCGACCCTGAAAAATTGGTAAAGTTCTAATGAGGCTGGAGGTCGATTTTCACGGTTTTTCCGCCAGCGGCCAATCGCGAGGGCACTAAACTTCTCATTTTCATAGGAAGAGTTGGCTTGTTCAGGCTACAATTTTCAACATAGCTCAACAACGATAATGTACACCGACCCTGAAAAATTGGTAAAGTTCCAATGAGGCTGGAGGGCGATTTTCACGGTTTTCCCCCAGCGGCCAATAAGTTGGAGAACTTTGTACGCCAGATGGTGCTTTAAATCACCACATCGCCACGCAGCGTACAAAGTTATTACTAACTAGCCATGTACATCTGTTATAATGGTTTCAAACTTAGATATGTACTTACTTAGAGCAGGTAATAAATCCTTTATTGGGGGTTTATGTTGATTATAACAAGGGTTTCTTTTAACAAAAACATTCCTTTTTGATTTTAACAATACTGTTTGCTAAGATCGCACTTAAAATTTATTTTTACTTTCTGAACTCCTAGTGCCTGAAGTTATTTTGGCATTATGCTGTATGCATCATAACTTCGAAACTAAATTAAATATATAAAAAATATTAAGAACCAAAAATTACCGTTATAGAATTTACTACAGCTTTCTCCAAGGAAAGAGTACACAACTTCAAATTGCGAGAACGATGAAGATAAATATCATCATCATCCTCCGATGAGGACTGTAGCATAAAGGAAAACTATGAAGCATGCTCAGTGACCTGCTTTGCAGGTTATTTAGCTCAATCCTGTATTAAAAAGTTTGGGTGTAAATATTGTGTAGAAGAAGTGCAAAAAGGTAAGACTGATTTAGTTGATAAAAATGAAATGTTGATTTTGTCTAGGGATTACGGCGTAGATGAAACTAAAATACAATTTTTAAAAAGACCCAGCACTGCTTTCATTCAAATTATCAGTATATGTCTAGGCATATACACCAAGTCCTATAATAAAATATTTTACACCAGGGGTACTTATAGTTTTTCTGAAAGAACTTAGAATTATAAACAATAATAACAAACAAAACACTAGTAAAGTCATTGGCGAGAAGAAGATTCTTTCTTGTTGATATAGGGGGGGGAGCCGAAAAGAAAGGCATATAGTAAATATAATGCTTTAGGGCGATAGTTGTTGGGCCTTCGGCCTCACTCAGGGGATCGCAACCATACCTGTAGATTGTAGTTATTCTATCATGAGGGAATTTAGAAAATCGTACACAATTATTGTGTTTACCGGCACATATATGTGCCCCCCCCCCCTATATCAACAAGAAAGAATCTTCTTCTCGCCAATGACTTTACGAGTGTTTTACTTATGTAAATCATTGCGTGTAAACACAAGCAATGATTTGTAACTTTTACAACAGAATGTACTTGAGAAATAACTCATTGTTCATTGGTTCATTCAAATTTTTATCTGATTTTCAATTAAAGCTTTTAAATGGAAAAACTTGTTTTTTACTTTGTTTTTATTTTCAATAAATCAGCAGCATAAGTAAATAATATAATTTTCCCTATTAATCCCTATTAAAAATTCTTAAACTTAAAAAAAATAAAAACAGTTTATTTTAAAAAATATTCAATATTTTCAGGCCGGCCCGGCCCTGCAAACACGTGTGTTTTGTTGTTTAAAAATTTTATATTTATAGCAAAACCGTGTTGTAGTAAAACAAATTTTGAGGAATCTTACAACTTTTAGGACAAATATTTGTCCTTTATAATCGCGGCCCTAAATAAAATAATTATGAATACTTAAATTAATATTTATTATTACATTTTACATTGAATGTTGGTTTCAACAACTAAGCAAAACTTTTACGCATGATTCAATTATTTCAAAATTAGTAATATTGTGTAACTAAAATAACGTGTTTAGTTACAAAATATAACTAAACACATTTTACATATTTTACTAATTATATGAACTGAAATTTATTTTGGAGTAAAAATTCGCGAGGGGAACTGACTTATTAGTTAAAAAACTTAGTTATTATTTAGAACAATATTAGGGAGATTTATAAATTATAAAATACTTGTTAAAGATTCCATATTTCAAAAAATCGTGAACAATGATACAATTAAAAAGTGGATCACTGACAAGAAGTGTGAAGAACATAAAAATTTTTTAATAAACCGTTTACTGCGAACGAAACTGTTCCGTACATGTAAAATACAGATTGAGAAGAAAGATAAAAACAGTGCAACAAGAAAACTTAATATTTTAAAATACCAATAATAAGTACATGAAGAATTAGATATTTTCCAGAATTTTATTTTGTTGTATAAGTTTTGAGCTTTGGCACAAGCTCTATTAGAGTAGGTGCACAATTGACAGATTAATAATTAAAATCTCTTTAGAATAGGCTTTTTATCGACTATGAAACTTACAAATTTTTTTATTTATATTTTTATTTATAAAATTTAAAAAAAATAACATATAAAAACAATTACAAATTAAACATCTGAGGGTAGGTTTTTTGATGCTCACAGTTCTGGCCAAGCCAAAATTTATTACTTTGTTTACTACTACCAAATCACGGCCACGTTGACTTTGAATAACTTCCATAGCCTTCAAGTTCTTCAACTGATTTTAAAATTAGCATAATATGCAGCAGGTAATCTAAAGGTACTTTGCCGAGTTGGGCTATGTATTTCCAGGCAGAAAATTTGGACCCGGATTAAATATCTGACCATTTGCCGAGCTGACCTACGTCCATGCCTAGACATATACTGATAATTTGAATGAAAGCAGTGCTGGGTCTTTTTAAAAATTGTATTTTAGTTTCATCTACGCCGTATTCCCTAGACAAAATCAACATTTCATTTTTATCAACTAAATCAGTCTTACCTTTTTGCACTTCTTCTACACAATATTTACACCCAAACTTTTTAATACAGGATTGAGCTAAATAACCTGCAAAGTAGGTCACTGAGCATGCTTCATAGTTTTCCTTTATGCTACAGTCCTCATCGGAGGATGATCATGATATTTATCTTCATCGTTCTCGCAATTTGAAGTTGTGTACTCTTTCCTTGGAGAAAGCTGTAGTAAATTCTATAACGGTAATTTTTGGTTCTTAATATTTTTACATATTTAATTTAGTTTCGAAGTTATGATGCATACAGCATAATGCCAAAATAACTTCAGGCACTAGGAGTTCAGAAAGTAAAAATAAATTTTAAGTGGGATCTTAGCAAACAGTATTGTTAAAATCAAAAAGGAATGTTTTTGTTAAAAGAAACCCTTGTTATAATCTACATAAACCCCCAATAAAGGATTTATTACCTGCTCTAAGTAAGTACATATCTAAGTTTGAAACCATTATAACAGATGTACATGGCTAGTTAGTAATAACTTTGTACGCTGCGTGGCGATGTGGTGATTTAAAGCACCATCTGGCGTACAAAGTTCTCCAACTTATTGGCCGCTGGGGGAAAACCGTGAAAATCGCCCTCCAGCCTCATTGGAACTTTACCAATTTTTCAGGGTCGGTGTACATTATCGTTGTTGAGCTATGTTGAAAATTGTAGCCTGAACAAGCCAACTCTTCCTATGAAAATGAGACGTTTAGTGCCCTCGCGATTGGCCGCTGGCGGAAAAACCGTGAAAATCGCCCTCCAGCCTCATTGGAACTTTACCAATTTTTCAGGGTCGGTGTACATTATCGTTGTTGAGCTATGTTGAAAATTGTAGCCTGAACAAGGCAACTCTTCCTATGAAAATGAGACGTTTAGTGCCCTCGCGATTGGCCGCTGGCGGAAAAACCGTGAAAATCGCCCTCCAGCCTCATTGGAACTTTACCAAATTTTCAGGGTCGGTGTACATTATCGTTGTTGTGCTATGTTGAAAATTGTAGCCTGAACAAGCCAACTCTTCCTATGAAAATGAGACGTTTAGTGCCCTCGCGATTGGCCGCTTGCGGAAAAACCGTGAAAATCGCCCTCCAGCCTCATTGGAACTTAACCAATTTTTCAGGGTCGGTGTACATTATCGTTGTTGTGCTATGTTGAAAAATGTAGCCTGAACAAGCGAACTCTTCCTATGAAAATGGGACGTTTAGTGCCTTCGCGATTGGCCGCTGGCGGAAAAACCGTGAAAATCGCCCTCCAGCCTCATTAGAACTTTACCAATTTTTCAGGGTCGGTGTACATTATCGTTGTTGAGCTATGTTGATAATTTTAGCCTGAACAAGCCAACTCTTCCTATGAAATTGGGGTGTTGATGCACTCCCCGTGATCAGAAAGCGGGAAAACCGTGAAAATGACCATTTAATGTCATTAGATTGGGATAATTTTTTCAGAGTAAGCAGATATTAGGGTTATTGATGTATAGGAACAGTCTGATCCCGATAGGTGACCTTAATCATATAATAATTTGATGCTAATTCGTTCGGGTGTTTCCGGTAAATTGGCCGCTAGAAAATGGCCGCTAACTTCACACAGGTCATTTGTACTTGGATTTGTGTGTAATAAGGATGAGTGTCTTTGAGAAACAACTTATCATCAACAAATTGTAAATATTTGACGTTACATGATTTATCAGCTAAATTAATTACAGCTTCATTTTGGCAGGATATCGGACATTTAAATTCTACAATTTTAGAAACACATCCATCTTCTACAACTACACCATCGAGACTTGCGCAAAGCCAAGGTTGAAATTTGCAAATAACGACACCAACACTCTTTACAATACAATTATGAAGTTTTTCATATTCTTCCTTGGCACGAGGTTCATTGCTTAAACCATATTTAGTATAAGCCGTATTAATTTTTTTCGGATACAAAATATCTGATACCAAGCTTTCGATACTTTTTCTTGCTCTAACTTTAATGCTGTGCACATTTATTTGCTAGCCGAAAATCTCAATCGTCTAGCTGTGTACCATTCGTTGCAACTAGATTGTCCTAAAGTTTTACAGCATAAATGTATAATATCTTCATCCGACATTTCGATATATTTTACATAAAATTCTTTTAAATCACCATCGAGTTTATGACTACTTTTGTAAATAGTGGTTTCTTCACAAAAAATATTGAAATTATTTACACATTCGGCACATTTTTTACTGTTTTTGAGGGAAACATTTCTTCAAAATATTTCCCTTTGGAATATTTTTCTTTTGCGGGTAAGATTCTAGTTTAGGGGAAAATCCTCAAAACAAAAAAGGGGGGGTGGAGGGGTTGAGGGGGGTCATAATATACCCGTAAAACGCAAAAATTTCTTGGGGCAAACGCGTACTTACGGAGATATAACGTTTCGAAAGTTTTAACAAAGTAACCTAAAAAAAATTTTTTTGCGCGCGATCGACCTGAATTTTTGCACACGCCTTCCTACCGACAATTTTGAGTAAAATGAGGGAGGGGGGGATTTTTTTTGCTCAGTTTTTCGATATCTAGCGCCGTTTAGGAGTTACAGCTATTTAAAAAAATTAATTCTCCCCCCCAAGTTTTCCGGCAAAGTTACGCCTACAGATCTGATTTTTGTGAAATCAGTGAACGGCCCAAGTGACAAGGAATGTCCAAAAATAAAAATCTTTCAGTAGAAAGTTCAAAAAATGGTTAAGGTACAAAATAAGGTGCGGATATTTGAGGATTTTTAAGGATTAATACCGAAAATTTAGTAAAAACTATAACCCGTGGCCGGGATAGGTTGTCGGCCTCTTTTTCGCGTGGCTTGAAGAATTACTGACACGCCCCCAACTTTTAATTTCGAAAAATTTTGTGTTTATCACGGCCTTTTTGGCAATGTTTTGATGCGAATGTATAACTTTTGTCGGCGCGGAGGTGATCAAAAAAAAATTCGAAAAAAGTGTGAAAATAAGAAAGATGCTGCGAGTTGAAATAGTACGGGTCGCTGGTGCACCACCGGTCGTGTGTTCGATCGTTCGGCCGGTCCCTTGGAAATGGGGTGAAATTTTTTCGGTCCGATTTCAGATATTTTTTGAAATTCGGGTAGGTGGGGGTGTGATTAGTAGATATTAGTAATAAATATTCGCAAAAAAATGGAAAATAACCCGTGTATTGCCGAAAAAGTGAAAATAGTACATTATGCACCAAGGTAGCAAAGTGACACTTTTTTGGCCCGAGGGTAAAGGATTGTTTACACGAGGCGCCAGCCGAGTGAAACAATTACCCATGGGCCAAAAGTCACTTTACTACCGTCGTGCATATACTGTTTTTTGCCATTCCGGGAGGTAAAGTAGGAACTTCGCCTATTTAGAAACTTAAAGCAAAAATTTAACGCATTTTTTTATAATACCTACACGTGGTCGATAAATCGCAAAATAGCACGGTATTTCGGTATTCCCAAAAAAATAAATTCAATTTATTTTCGCATATATTCATCCTTTTCATTACTTCGCACGAAAAGTTGACTAAATTTGCTAAATGTGGCGCCATCTCACGGTTTTCCAACAATCAAAAATTGTGACTTTTCGTCACAATTTACTCGCATAAATTCATCCTGGTCACTTTTAAACGTCAAATTAAACATACTAAGTTTCCACATTTGTGGAAATCCAGGTCTTAGTAAGTTATCTATTATAAACCAAATCAAGTGCGATTTATTTTCGTCCTAATTTGGGTAGGTCATTCCGCCAGATGGCGTTACGTTTACTACTAGCAAGTCAACTTTTCGTCATCGAGTAATATATAGGGGTACATTAGCATATCGAACAAAACGTGGTCATCAATGTTGATGAAACAAATCAAAACTCGGATGGAGAAGAAACGACCCTCGGAATGGAAATTGATGAGTTCCTTTCCGGTAATAAACTGGATTACGAAGATGTAACGACAATGCCGTGGGAAAGACCGGGAAAAAGAAAAACGCAAACGTCTCCAGGGATCAACAAAAAGAAGAAATATGAAGAAAAATTTAAATTTAAATTACCAATCAAAAACAGGTACGAGGGCCTGTTCGTGGAACAAAAAAAGACGTACAACATCTCCGAAATACAACAGGACAATGCGAAAAGTCATGCACAACCGACAGAAAAACGAATAAGACCCACACCAATTATTTTAGAATCGCTGCCTTCTAACTTTACTACTTTTGTAGGTAAAATTAAAGAAATTGTGAAGGGCAATTTCAATACTAAAAACCTTGGTACCAAGACGAAAATAATAGTGGACAATATCGACGACTACTGGCTCGTGAAAGAAGATTTCCAGAAAAACGGATTACCCTTTTTTTGTTATGCCTTGGAACACGAAAAACGAGTTTCTTATGTTATTAAAGGATTGAGACGAATGGAACCAGATGTTATTTTGGAAGAGTTAAAAACGAAAGGAATCGAAGTTTTTGAATGTCGACTATTGGCTAATGACAGTTATACTGGCAAAATACTCTACCCAAAATACAAGATAACCACTGCCCCTGGTACAACAATTAGCCAAGTGAAGAATATTAATTATATTTATTCGCAAAGAATCTACTGGGAAAAATACAGACCACCCCGTAAAGCATTACAATGTGGAAAATGCCAACAATATGGTCATGGTCAAAGAGGATGCTATGTTCGAACGGTGTGCGCAATTTGCGCAAATCCTCACCCCACCTGGGAATGTAACGAAAATCCAAATACGCCAAAGTGTTATAATTGTGGAGGAAACCATAAATCGTCTAGCGAAGACTGTGAAACTTACAAACATTACTTGGCCAGGAGACCGACAAAGAAAATTCCAAGCGGACCAAAAAAACCAATAACAAACAGTCAATTCAAATTTAAAGAAAATGATTTTCCAACACTTCCTCAAAAAACTAAAGGGCTTCCTCCACCCCTCCCTAAAGTACACCACCCTGCGTCACAACCAGAAACCAACAAATCGCGGCCTCCTCCCCACCAGCAGAAACCACCACTAACACCTAAACTTTTTAATTTTCAAGGTAAGCGATCACAAACTCGACAACCGACTGATACAAATACAGACGATTTTACGACATTTATGAAGGAATTAAATGAACTTCAGGAAAAGTATGACTTCAAGGCCCTACTTCAAGCTATACGTGAACTCAAAGCCAAACTAGAAAATGCCACAGGTCCTATGGATGTGATGAACGCTTTTATGAAATCAAGTAAAGCGTTTTCAGGTTTTTCATTTAACAATATTCATGGGTAAAAAACCCCTAGAAAAATTAAAACTTATCACATGGAACGCTACTAGTGTTGACAACAAGAAAGAGGAACTAGAAGATTTCTTAAATGAACATAAAATTGACATTGCTTTAGTCTCGGAAACTTGGCTTAATCCGGGACAAAAATTCAAATTAAAAAACCATCATGTCTATAGGGAAGACAGACAAACCCGCGGAGGAGGAGTAGCCGTCATAATCAAAAAAGGCATCCCGCATGAACCAGTTAAAAAAGAAAATGTTAACCAAATGGAAATCTCAGTTTATAAGGTGAAAACTAACCCCCCATTATACGTCGGGGCGGCTTATCAACCACCCGACATCGTAATAGATCCAAACGATCTCAAATTGTACTTCAACCAATACTCAAACATCGTCATTGGGGGCGACTTCAATGCCAAACATTCGTTTTGGAATTGTACCACTAATAATTCTAGTGGCACAACCCTGCGAAATCTTTCAGACTCAGAAGACTTCATTATACTTTTCCCGCCCGATTTCACTTACAAACATGGACCTCAATACGCCGCGTCCACTCTGGACATCTTTCTAGTAAAAGGTATCAGTAATTTCACAACTCCAATGACTATCCAAGATCTCGGTTCTAACCACTTTCCGGTCATGATGGAAATATTTCTCAACTACTACCTGTTTCGTCGCGATATACACTTAACTGACTGGAAAGAATATAGAAAACAATGCAATAAACACATTGAAATAAATCAAAACATATCGAGCATAGAAGACATTGAAAATGCAATCACCGTATTTACAAATTCGATAAAAGCAGCACATGACGAGACCACGAAAGTTATACCCGCCAAAGAAAATAACACCGTAGATCTAGAAATAAGAAGATTGAAAACGTTACGAAATAGAGCAAGAAGAGATTGGCTTGAAAATGGGAACGAAGAATCGAGACGGAATAAAAACCGTATTTCCGCAGAAATTAAGAAGATCGCCAACGAAAACAGAAACGCAACATGGTCCAAGAAAACAGAAGAGTTAAGGTTACAAGACAATTCACTGTGGCAGGTATACAAGAACCTCAAAATGAAGCACGAACCAATGCCAAACATAAAACACAAGAACGTCATGATGTACTCCGATGACGACAAAGCTGAAACATTGGCAGAAATCTTTCTCGAAGCCCACAATAAAACGATTAAGCAAACGTCAAGCAAGGATGAAGATATCGCAAAAATCTTTAATGCCTCAAGCACCCGTTCGGAAGAAGACGCGCAAATAAGAACAAATCCGCATAAAATTATGTCGATTATCAAAAAATTAAAGAACAGGAAAGCTCCAGGGAACGATCACATTTCAAACCGTCATATCAAGTACCTCCCGAAGAAGGGAATCTGCCAACTTTACTACATATTTCGTTCATGTCTTTCAAATTGCTATTTCCCGCAACAATGGAAGATTGCCAAAGTCATCGCTCTTCCAAAGCCCAATAAGCCCAGGAACGAAGCTTCAAGTTACCGACCAATTAGCTTACTATCAGCTTTAAGCAAGGTTCTGGAAAAAATCATCCTGGAAGAATTGAAAGACCATTTGGAGAAGAACCACACGATAATTGACGAACAGTTCGGATTCAGACCGGGACACAACACCACACATCAGGTTGCTCGTATAAAGGAAAAAATTGTATGGGAACGACACAGAAAACACGGCACGGGTATGGTTTTACTCGATTTAGAAAAAGCGTTCGACGTCGTTAACCATAACGCACTTATATACAAGCTGGTCGAACAAGTTAGGGCACCGAAAATTCTTGTTCAAATCATTGCAAACTATCTTCAAGATAGGAACTTTTACGTGAATTTAAATGGAAGGAAGTCTCAAACCCTCAGCGTTCCTGCCGGAGTACCACAAGGATCTCTACTAGGGCCAATTCTTTTCTCCATATTTATTAACGATATTCCACGGGATCCCGCCACAAGCCTCGCAATTTACGCCGATGACACTGCAATCATTGCACACGCAACCCAAGATAAACACATAGTCAAGTTCCTTCAAAGACATCTACAAGCAATAACTCAGTACTTTAACGATTGGAAGCTAAAATTAAATGTACACAAAACGGAGGCAATTTTGTTTTCCCGAAAATTACGGAAAACTCAGGGAGTAATGGTCAGTGGTCAACTCATCAAATGGAAAAATGAAGTCAAATATCTTGGTACCATCTTAGACAACAAACTCACTTTTCGAAATGAAATTTCCAACCGTATCGCTAAAACAATGTTCTGCATTCAATTCCTGTATCCACTTATTGGCCCAAATTCCAAACTGGATAAACGGGATAAAATTATACTGTATAAAACTTGTGCACGCAGTGTACTCATGTATAATGCAGCAGTATGGGGTGTCGCTGCTCAAACTCATCTGAAAGCTGTGCAAGTAACGCAAAACAAATTTCTACGAATTATAGGACAATATCCTCGTTACACCACCATTACCCACATGCACGACGATTGCAATATCGAATTAATATGGGACCACATTAAGTTTAAGACGAAAAAACTAATTTCGTCGATGACTAACCATGCGAATCCGCTCATCGCCGCAACGATTGACTACAATATTAAAGATTTGCCATTTAAGAAAATTGAGAAATTCCTTAAGCAAATACTAACTTAACGTATCTAGTTCATATTACGCGAACTTCACCCTATATTATATTATTTTATTTTTGTTATTTTTATTATTTTATTTTTGTTATTTTTATTTTATTTTGCTTTTTTTATTCTTATCCACATCAGGTTTTTGAAAATTTTTACCTGTGACTGCACATTTCACTAACAAGACGAACTCATCATACTGACCAACCTTACGAACATAGTAGAGGAAGTGCACACTTCAAAAACTATAACTAACTTATATTACTTGTGTAAATTGTTTTACTTTTCTAATAAATATATTTTGATTTGATTTGATTGAAATATTTTCGCGTCGGTGTTTTTGCCGACCGCCCGGATGCAACTTGTGTCCTCCCACTCTTGCACTCTTTGGTGGGGGGGGCTCTTGTATCCGCCGGAGTACAACTGTATGCTCCCACTCTGTTGTGAGAGCGTCTTTTTGGAAACGGCAAAAGTCACCAGTCATCTGGTGACTTTATTTCCCGCTCCCCCCCTATTTTTTAACTTTACTCCCGCTCCCCCCCCCTATTTTTTAACTTTACTCCCGCAGGGTAAAAAAGTGCCCCTTTACGCCCGCAAACCGGGGTAAAAAGTGAGTACTTTACCCCCGGAATGGCAAAAAATTAAATTTTAATTGTGGGGTAAAAAAACATAATAAACGTTGGCTTGGCCAGAACTGCGAGCATCAAAAAACCTACCCTACGCCCCTCCGGGGCTTCGGGCGGTTTTTCGTGCTCAGAGCCGCTACGCGGCAGGGCTAAACATACGAGAAGGCGCCACCGATCAAGACCACCGGGATGAAGGCAATCGGGATTCGAGAGACCCTCAAAATAGCATTAAAAAGTATAGTCGCGGTATGGGGCAGTTATCTATTACGTTTAACCCCCAAAAAAGCGCGTAAAAACAAAAAATAATCGATGTTACATGTAAGAGTGACGAGCTGCATCTGCCGATCCGTAACCTTTACCTTTACCTGATATGTATTTGATGGAGCATCCCGGCGTAGCCGGCCTTCTCCTTCATCTGAAAAGATACATTAGTGACGTTGGAAGTTTTAGAGACCGGTGGGTCTCTGGGAATTGGCGCTTGGCGGTCTGTCTGGTAAAAACCTGGTTTGTGACTGTGGGTATGGATATGTGAAAAGAAAGTTTTTGCTTTTATCGTTATAGTAGAGTCCCTAATTCGAAGAAAGAAATTGTGGAATTTCTATTGATGACCCCGAAGTGAGTTGCTTCTACTTGGAACTAGTTAGAATTGGCAACTAGTGAAATTTTAGTGATGCTATGGGGGGGGGGGGTGATTTATCGGAGCTTGTGGAAATTGGTCAGAAAATTACACAAATCTAGTGAATAAATTCACTTTCGAAGAAGTTTGTGTAGCTTAGGCCTGTGAACCTACATTAATCTGTGTGATGATGGGTTTTGGTCAGGTGTTGTCCATGGTCAGAAGTGACTTGGGACGGGGAATGAGGAAGTCGTTAGTATTGTATTGACCTAGTTGGTTTACTAGTGGGTTTTCCGAAAATTTGGATTTGTTGTAGAGGTTGGTGGCATGTTTGCGATTTAGGGTGCTAATGAGATCGAGTTTGGCATCCGCATGAAGTCGTCTGTTAGTGACGTAGTAGGGGGCGTTGAAAATGGCTCGAAGATTTTTGTTTTGAATGACTTGAAGTTTGTTTATGACCCTGGGGGGTGCGTAGCCCCAGACAGGGGAGGCATAAATCATTGTTGGGCGGATTATGGCTTTGTAAAGTCGTAGTTTGTTAGCGGGGGACATGATGCTGTCTTTGTTCATGAGGGCGAACAGTTTATTGAAAAGGGCTTTGGCTTTACCGGCTACGGCGGTGGTGTGGGCGTTCCAAGTAAGACGTCGGTCTATGGTAATTCCTAGGTACTTGACCTTGGTTTTCCATGGGATTTGCTCCTCAAACATTCAGACACTGGAGTTGTGAGGCTTGCAACGATTTCGAAACATGATCGCGGAACTTTTGCTCGAGTTAACCTCGATGCGCCAAGTTTCGTACCACCTTTCTAGGTCGTTGATCGCCTCCTGGAGGCGGGTAGTGGCTATTTCCGGGTGGATTGAGGACGTGTATATCGCAGTGTCATCTGCGTAAAGTGAGATTTTTGTTGCGAGATCTGAAGGGGTTGGAATATCGCTCATGAAGATGTTAAACAGTGAAGCTGCAAGGATTGAGCCTTGGGGGACCCCGGAGGTGATGGGGCGCTCTGTGGATCTGGTGTTCATGAGTTTGACTTGAAGTTTTCTGTCCTGGAGGTAGGAGGCAATAAGACGAACTAGTGGGAGTTGAATTTTTAGCGTGAAGCATTTTGAACAGGAGGGCTTCATGCCAGACCTTATCGAAAGCTTTCGATACGTCGAGTAGCACTAGGCCGGTGAATTCTTTTTTGTTGAGTGCCTGCGTGACGTGCTCAACTAGTCGGAGGGCTTGGTGGGTCGTGCTGTGTCCTGCACGAAAGCCGAATTGTTCGTTTTGAATAATACTGTTATCGAACATGGCTTCTTGGAGACGGGTGAGAATGACTTTTTCAACTACTTTTCCGATTGAAGGGAGCAGGCTGATTGGTCTATAACTTTTAGGACATTTGAGATTTTGGCCGGGTTTGGGGATTACCACTACATCGGCGGTTTTCCAAATTTGTGGGTAGTAGTTGAGTCGAAAGCATGCGTTAATTATGCCGGTGATGGCAACTTTGGCTTTTTGTGGGAGTTCTTTGAGGGCGGTGTTGGTGATACCATCGGGACCTGGGGCTTTTCTCTTTTTGAGACGTTTGATGGCAATGGTGACCTCCGTAAGGGAGGCGGGGCTGATGTGTGTGTCGTCGGTTGTGTTTAGGGTTGTGGTGACGAAGTTTGCGACCGAATTGATATGGTCTTGGTCTAATCTAGTGGTATTGGGGGAGCATTGCGCTTGAAGGCTGTCGGCGAAGACTTCAGCCTTTTCAAGATCGCTTCTGGCAGTGGTGCCGTCGGGGCGGGTGAGAATTGGGATGGTGGCTTTCTTTTTCCCTTGGAGGGCGGCGGCCATGCGCCAGACGGACATGTCTTTAAAGGAAAGGGAGTTGATGGTGTCTAACCATTCATTGTCGTGAAACTCTTTGACCTTGTCATCGACTTGTTCTTTAAGGCGGTTGTATGCCCTTTGGTCGTCGGGGTTGCGGGTTCGCCGGGCGAGTTTCCTCGCTCGGTTTTTGGTTCTGATAAGGTCTTTTAGGGAGGGGGTGAGTTTGTCTGTGGCGTTGACTTCATGTGAAGCTTTGTCCACGGAATCTTTGATGTTGTTTTGAAATTTGGCAATGAATTGGTCTAGGTCAGTGGGGGACTCGAAATAAGGGATTGGTCCGATATTTTCTGAGAGAGTGTCTTTGAAAGAAGTCCAGTCTGTTTTCGTTCGGGTGGGAGGGCCCTTCGGGGGTACCACTGGTCCGAGTGTCAGTAGGACCGGGTAGTGGTCGGAGTTTAGCTCTTCGCTAGTGGTGATGTCGTATTGGAGTTGTACGTCTTTGAAAATGGCTAAGTCCAGGACGGACGGCGTACCTGCAGGAGAGTAGTGGGTGGGGGCGGTGGGAGCGACGATCACGAAGTCCAGCTCGTTTGCTAGTGAAAGAAGGTCACGTCCTACATGGTTTGTGTATCTACACCACCAGTTGGAGTGCTTAGCATTAAGATCGCCGGCGATGATCTTCGCGTCGGGGCCTTCGAGAAGGGTTTCAAGGTCCTCTTTGAGGATGTGTGTATTAGGGCGATTGTAAACGGAGGAGAGTTGCAACCAACCGTGATGTGCGGTGTGGATGCTCACCGTGGTGACTTCAAGGTACTCTAGGTCTGGGGTCGGAATTGCGACGTGTTCTATGGATGATTTTACATAAATTGCGGTTCCGCCTCCGCGTCCGTCGCGGTCGTTCCTATAAAGTGAATAGCAAGGGAGTTTTGCCAGTTGGCCAGCTCTGAAGTGGGTTTCGTTGACCAAGATTACGTCAAGGTCGTGGTCGTGCGCGAACGCGAGAAGTCCATTTCGTTTGGCTGAAAGGCCGTTGGCGTTCCAAAAAGCCGTCTGCAAAGTGGTGGGTTGAAATCTGGGTTTAGACATTAACGGGTGCGGTGTTAGTGGCTTTGAAGTTTGTGATTGATTCGACAATGCTAATGAGCTCTGCGCTGGCATTGTGATTGCAGAGTTGTTCAAAGATTGCTCTTAATTGTCGGGGGGGGATCCCATCGTAGAAGGTGGTGGGCGTGGGGGTGGCATGTGGTGCTTCCCTGTGAGGGGCATGCCGGCTAGCGACTCCTAGATAAGATGGTCGACTGGGGCCTTGGGAGAAGGGGTAATTGTAAGTGGGGCGGCCGGCGAAGCGGGAAGCTGCTTCACGGGCTGAAAGTTCTCGTCTCTTTGGTTTGGGGAATTGAACGCAACCTTTGTAGTTTGCGGGGTGATTTCCTCCGCAATTAGCGCAGGTGGCCGGATCCTCACGGATTTTTTGGCAACTGGAGGTCATATGGTCCCCTGCGCATTTGACGCATTTGGGGGGGGGGCGCGGCAGAGGGTTTGGGCATGCCCGAACCGTTGACAACGGTGGCATTGACCGACCTCTGTACGTTTGTGGGGAGTTTCAGTGCGGGTGTTTATTGACAGGACCGAAGTCATGTCGAAAATTCTCTTGGCATCTGTATTGTGGGTTAAATGGACAAGGTACAGTGGCATGAGTTTTTTGTCGCGACCTTGGCGCATCTGAAAAACGGACTGAATTTCGAATTGTTGGGATTCGAGGTCTTCCTTGACCTCGGCGGCGGTGATGGTGATCGGAAGACCACGGATGACCACTTTGAGTGGTTTATCTTGGGGGAGGGAGAATGAGTGGGAGGGGAGGTTCTTTTCCTCGAGAAGGCGACTGAGGGTGCGGTAATCGGTCTCAGTGGCTGGCTGGATGGAGATGCCATCCACGAGAGTGCGAATTTTTGTAGTGGCGATTTTACGGTCTTTGAGCAATTGGTTAACAGCTGGCCAGTTGTCCTTTGTACGAAGGACAATTGGGGGGATTCAGCTGGAGGAAGAGTACGTGGTGCGGTCTGGGTGTGAAGCACCCTGGGTGTCTGGTTGAGGGACGTTAGTCTGAGTTTGGGGGATGATTTCCATATCTTCATCGTTTGGTACGTCAGGGGTGTCAGTCGGGGGGTCATCCACCTGGAGACAGGCGAACCTGTTTTTGGTGGCTGGCCCAGAATCGTCACTGTCATTGCTGACGTTGGAGCGGCCACGTTTTAGGTTTCGGTCGTTTGGGGTGACAAAGGTGTCACCGCCGGTGGAGGTAGAGGGTTGAGTGTCCATTACCTCTGATGGAGGTTGGGCGGAGGAGAGGGTTTTCGCGGCTTTAGATTCAAAAAGCGAGCGTCGCGGCTTAGGAATAGCCGATTCCATAAGGGGGCGCGGTGGGACTTTCTTTGTGGTCGTGGCAGGTTTGGATGTCTTGGGCAAGGTATTGACTACCTTTTTGGTGGAGGAGGTGGTCGATAGGGGGGGGGGATGGGGGTCTTCCCCTTCCTTTTCCCTGAAGGGGCGTCTGTGGATGGTTTTGCAACCGGGGGTGGTCTTACGCTAAGTCTAAGACTAGTTCAAGTTGCGCGGACCGTCAACAAAATGAGTGAGATTCCGGTGAGATTCCACCCGCGCGTCAGTGATACATGGTAAAATTAACGATTTTCAAAGTCGATTTTCTCTATCAAAAGTTGGTTTATCCGCCCATAAAATTGGTACCAGTGACTTCTAAATACATTAAACTATCCGAAAGTCACCAAAAAATATTGAAATTCGATGATGCACCTACGTACCCTTCCCATAGTCGATGCAACATGTCCCTCTTAAATAATTAATTACAAGCAAATTATACATTTGCCCCAAAAGTTTTATAAGCATTTAATGATCATGATACAATAACACATCTTGGCACAAAATATGAAGCAGCTAGCACGCTTTTCCCCTAAACTAGATCTTACCCAAAAATTTTAATAAGAAAAACACTTTTTACTGCATTGCTATAATGTTAAAACTGCCACCTTTAGTTCCTAAATTATTTGGCGCTGAAGTCACGCACCCAGCGAATATAAAACTTGAAATGGTGCTCTCGGATTTGTCGAAAAACAAAAAAAAACTCTAAAATAGTCTAAAATTTCTTACGAGTTGAATAATCTGAAATACAGACATTATTAAATGCACATTTGGCATACGTCTCATACCAATGCGTGGGTAACACTGATACATTAATTTTTGGTACCAATAAAAAAATTTTATTATTTATTTACCAAAAAGTGTAGATACAATGTTGTACTTAGATGCTCAGTTCAAGAATTCAGCGAATATCTATTGAATAAAAATTTATTAAACGCTCCTTTTTTCGTACAAGGCGATTCAAAGGTTTTTTTTTCCTGTGTCCCCATTGGACACGCAATGGGATAGTATATTGTTGCTATTTGATACAACATGTATATGTAAATAAATTAACTATGACTAACGTGAAAATGGAATACAATAATAAAATGGTTTAACAAATGAACAATGCACTCAAAAAAATTTGCTCAAGAAGTAAATCAAGAATCCGTGCATTAAATTAAGAATCTTGAAAAATTCTTGATTCTAAGAACTTACTTCTTATTTTTTACATTTTGGTATTAAATCAAGAACCCTATTCTTATTCTTGCAGTACTTTATTAATTTAAGCTTAATTTTGGAAACAAGAATGACGTTCTTAAATCAAAGAATACAAGCTAACACGTTAATGATATCACTTTTGTTACTTTTTCGTTCAAAAACATAAATTATAATGCAATTTTAAGCATTTTTATCTTCGCTATCGTAATACAAAAATTGTTCTCTACATGAAAAGGCATATTTATAAAAAATATTTTACACACGTTTTATTTTATTTTGTTTTTTAAGGGTATTCGTTACTCTGCTCATTTTTAGGCACAAAAATTTTATAATAGTTGACGTTATTATAATTCATAATTATATAATATACATTATTGCAAATTTATATTTTAGCTGCGAAAATCGCATGGCATGGTAACCAATTCTCGACTTTAAGGTTTGGACAAATGCCGTGAGCTTTATTCGCTGTACACTGGGCCAACTCCCTTTTTTGCTAAATTTTCTTCCTAAATAACAATAATTTACATTATGTTCATTATGTACATTATAAATCAGTGTTAAATTAAAATAAATAAAACATTTTCTGAAATGTTTCTCAGATCAATTTTATATTATGAATTATTTAAAATAAATGCATGTTGAGGAAAAGGGAGAAACACGTGTCATATATACTTTTTTACAAGCATTATAATTTATTACATTAACCAGTATTTATTTAAAATAATTTATAACCACGTGTAATTTTTATTTAAATTAAGACAAATAAATAACTGTTATTAATTAATAAAAACAAAAAAAATACAAGCATTATAATTTATTACATTGAATTATTGAATTGATGGCAAAAATTTTTAATTAAATTTGAAAATTTTTTAACTGCTTAATTTTAAAGAAATCTTTAGTTTTTGATAGATGTTGCTATTTTTAAACACTAAACTTTGTAGGCTCTTGCACGAATATTTTAAAAATTTTGCTGAGCCACATCGCTTGAATTAATGTCAAAATTTTTAATTAAATTTGAAAAATTTTTAATTAAATTTGAAAAATTTTTAATTAAATTTGAAAAATTTTTAACTGCTATTATTTGCGCGCTTGTTTATAATGCTTGATTGTGAAATTTTTTTAAATTTTTGATAAATGTTGCTATTTTTAAACACTAAACTTTGTAGGCTCTCCACGTGTAATTTGAAAATTTTGCGAGTCACTCGCTTGAAATTAATGTCAAAATTTTTAATTAAATTTGAAAAATTGTTAAATGCTTAATTTTAAAGAAATCTTTAGTTTTTGATGGGTGTTGCTATTTTTAAATACTAAACATTGTAGGCTCTTGCACGAATATTTTGAAAATTTTGCCGAATCAGTCGCTTGAAATTAATGTCAAAATTTTTAATTAAATTTGAAAAATTTTTAACTGCTATTATTTGCGCGCTTGTTTATAATGCTTGATTGTGAAATTTTTTTTAATTTTTGATAAATGTTGCTATTTTTAAACACTAAACTTTGTAGGCTCTCCACGTGTAATTTGAAAATTTTGCGAGTCACTCGCAAAATGTATCTTATAGATACATGTATGATTTGTACGATACTCCATTGCAATCAAGTAAATTAAATATTTATTATGTATGCCACGAAGGTATTAAACATGAAAATTTTATTCTGTCCCAAATAGAATGCAAATGTGTTGCTATTGAGCATAAAAAAGGTTATGCAGTTTTTCCAATTCTTCATCAAAGACGTTAACGTGAATACCGAAAATGTAAAATTGTAAAATAAAAATGTAAAATAAAAAATGTAAAATACGTTATTTAATTTTGTCATTTTAATATTATTGTAGCCCGCCTGTGCTAGCTAGTCTTTTATAATTTAAAATTCGAATTAGAAAATAGGATTTTTATGACTATTTAAAATGACAATAGTCAAGCACGTCCAGATAGCACAGATGTTACAGCGTTAGACTCAATACCTGTGGGTCCTAGGTTCAAATCCCGGTGGAGCCGTAAAAAAAATCTAAGTATATATAATTAATATTTCAACTTAATCAGGATTTTACAGATATGCAAAAACAACACATCGAATCGAGCTGGTTGAAAAAGTAAGTAGTACGTGTATAAATAAATTTAATATTTAGACTTTAATCAGGAATTTACACATAATATGCAAAAAACAACAGGACGCAATATGATTAATACCAAAATTACCATGAATAAGTAGTAAAATTTAAAATAATGAAATTGTACAGAAGTGATAATAGATAAATTGTCAAGTAAAATAATTGAAATAATAATAATAATTTTTATTATTTTTTTTTATTTGTTTTAAGACTGGTCATTCTAAAATTAATAACTTCTTAAATCTTGGAACCAGAATGTGTGCGCTTTGAAATAAACCTCGGGTGTGATTAGCATAAATTAAGAATGGGCATGTTTAAATAGAGGATGCCTGCTTAAGTATTAGGGTTTCTACAACCCTAATTAACAATAAGATTGCCATTCTTAAATTATTCTCGATTCAAAGTACCCGGCATGATTGGGTCAATTTCCAGAACGTTTGTTCTTGATTTACAGTTCGTTATTCCAGCTGCTAGGAATGGATTTTTTTGAGTGTGGCATAACGATATAAGATTAACTAGAAAATAAAAATGGTAACGGAAACATAAAATATAACAATTAAATAAAAATGGTTAAGTGGTGCACACTTGTGCGACACGCGAAGCACTCGCGCACTCTCGCAAAGGTGCACTATAATAAAAAAATTCTTTTTTATTTTTTTGTCGATTTTTTCCCCCATGTTGGTTTGCTCCCCCTTCCCATCAACTACTCGATCATGATAATCTTGGTCGGAATGGAAGAGCTGAGGGTACCAGGTCAAAATGAACTGATCAAAGAGAACTTTGATAAAAGATAAGATAAAGTTAATTAAAGCTAGAAATTGTAATAAAAGTTTCAATTAAAATTACTTCCTTAAGCAAGCTTAGGGTGCCGCATTGAATTGTTTTAGGGTAGAGATAATATGTTTAACAAAATTGGAGAATGAAGTTACTAGAGCAGGATGTTTTAAAATTTCGACAAGAGTAAAAGGTGGGATAGAATGGTAGTTGCAGAGAGAAGTGTGAGTAAAGCGAGGAACGATGTAGCGAGGACAATAAACTAATAAATGTTGCAGACGAGTCTGCTCACTTTCTGAATCGCATGGGCACAGTGTAGGTAAGTGCTTCCGGGTGGTTGAGCCTTGGACGGCAGTCCTGTACTCGGTATCCCAAGTATCTGCCGTATCTCAAGGCGTATCACCCTTCTTGCGCAACTTAGAGGGAAATGGTTGTATGCCAGGCGGTTGTCTGACACCGCCGCATCTTTGGCACATAAATCTGCAACCTCGTTCCCTCCGATTCCGCAATGAGCCTTTACCCACACAAACTTGATGATCATTTGACTCCTCAGCAGGAGCAAGTAACGATGAATGGAGTTGACTAAGGGCATAGTGCTACTCCTATTACTGATGGTAACAAGTGAGGATAGGCTATCGGAGAATATACATGCGGATTGCATTCTCCTATGGGAGATTCAAGCCAGGGCGGCGTCAATCGAATATAGCTCGGCTTGAAACACTACAAGCGCCGTTTAACCGATACTTGTGGGTTTCTTGCCGAGCCTGGTAGTATATGACGATTGCCGCGTCGACCTCCCCGCCTTCCAACTTGCTTACATCAGTAAAGACAGCAGCACTCACACTGTCGCTTATTCGATCAACTTCCAGCGAGTCGCTTACCTTATCGAATGTGATCGTTTGTCTATAGCGAGGATGTAACAGTCCCGCTGGCGACGTACGATTTTGCAAGACGATATCACCTGGAAGTTGATTGAAAGTTCCATCCATCTTTACTTGCTCGACCCTTCCACCTCCCTCATCCTTAGCTCGATTGGAATAAATCCAGCTAAGGCTAAAGGCGCTGATACACATGCTACTTACTGGCACGAAAAGCATGCTATTGTGACGTAATTTTACGACATTTACGTCATAATAGCAGGCTCTTCGTGCCAGTAAGTAGCATGTGTAACAGCGCCTTAACGCAGATATTGCCGAGACCGTACGGAATGCGCGAGTAGCCCTAATGGCGAATGCCCGTTGGAAGGAGCGTAGCCATTTCAGCACATACTTGTACCTAAGCACTCCACACCAAATAAATGCACCATAGGTAATTGTGGGCTAGATGACCGCGTGGTATATCGTTTCCTCGTTGAGTGGATTGATACCCCGCCACGTTGGTCGAACGAACCTACATAGGTTTTTAAATATTTTCGCACATTTATCTATGGTGTGTTTTACGTGTACGTTGAATTTCAGATTTTCATCCAGGATAATCCCGAGAATTTTGATATCAAGCGTGTTTGAATCTCGTTAATCCATTCATGCGCGTGTTATGTTAAAGTAAAACCATGCATTAATATAATAATTAAAAATTTCAAATATGTTACGATAGCCTGACTCACATTCGATTCAGCAGTCTATCGCATTCCTTTTAAAGTTCAATAACTGTAAAATTAGCAATAAGCAATATTTTTATTATAAATAGTCACAATTGTAATTATAGATTATTATTATGCTGTATGTCTAAAATCGATGTCAGTCGTAATTTTCAATAAATTTATTTAAGTAATTTTGATTTTTTTAAAATAATTTTGTTAAGTGAAATTAACTGGCGCAGTCGGTAGGATACTCAGAAGGGCTTTAGATCAAATTCTCTAAAATAACCCTTTTTGTGTTAACAATCAACTGAGAACCAACATTAAATTTTAAGTGATAAGAAGAAACAAATAAAAAGTGCAACAAGAAGAAACAAATAGAAGACAATCAATCAATCCAATAAGAGGGAAGAAGTTTCGAAAGATTTATAACCAAGGGATGAAGAAATTCACAACGTTCTTCATTTGCTTAGCGTAAGTTTTTGCTCATTATTATATTTCCTTTATTCCTTCCTGAATGTCAGAAGCAGAAATAACCGAATTATTCAATAATTTAACCCTATCATCGGAATCAATTTTACAAAGTATTCCAAATATTCTATCAAACGATCCCCCTAGTAATAATTACGAAATGGCACAACTAGATAGATTTAACTGCGAATTAGTACCAAAATATGATGGCAATCCAGCGACTTTATCGATATTTATTAATGCATGTGAACATTTATTGAGAAGATTTGGTACAACAAATTCAGATGATGTTGTCAACGGACAACTTATACAAGTTATACTGGGCAAATTCGAAGGACGAGCACTCACATTAATTGCTAGTCGAGAAAATTCAAATACCTGGGGTAACATAAAAAAATTATTATTACAACATTTTGGAGATCAACGCGACGAAAATTGTCTACTACGTGATCTGATGAGCCTCAAACCATACAAAAACGAATCCTCATATCAATTCGGAATGAGATGTCAGGATGTACGAAGGTTACTTTTAACCCATCTACAATTACATGAAGCGGACCCAAACGTCAAGTTGGTAAAAACGAAAATTTACGATGATTTATCACTCCAAACATTCCTTCAGGGTTTGAACGGTCAAATTGGCCTAGTTGTAAGATTAAAACAGCCACCCAATCTAGAAGCGGCAATGGCGTACGTAACAGAAGAAGAAAATTTCATGTACGCCCAAAATAAAACAAACATCTTAAATTTCCAACGGCAATATCAACCGATAGAAAAGAAACAACCATTTCATCCAACTCCAATGCCGAGTGTCAACCCACCTATGTTAACCAATTTTGGACAGCAGCCACTACAAACCCAAAATATACTTCGACCACCCGTATTCAAACAAGCTAGTACAACAAGGACACCAAATCCATTTGCCTCACAACCTCGAACTTTCGGAAGATTTTCAGGCCCACCAACGCAATCAAGAATGGTCCCACAGCAAACAAATAATTACAGTTACAAGAGAAACTATCAACAACCTAATTATAACGGACCACAATGGAACACATTTAAACCTCCACAACAACGCTACGAACCAGAACCAATGGACATTTCATCTGGGAATACCCGTCGGTCAGGAATACCACAACACCCAAAAGCACAAGAATTGCACTATCAAGATGTAGAACAAGGAGATTATGAAGATACACCCCCATATGAATTAGAAGAAAATTGTGATGAAGTTTACGAAACAGAAGTTTATCCACCATCGGAAAATTTCGACGAACATGAAAATAGCCAAAAACTTTCACATAAACTCCTACAGTACGAACACGACGTAACAAATAATACAATCAACCTTAATATAACGACTCTTTCCAAATTGCCATATATTAAGATTCCAGAATTAAAATTAAAATTTTTAATAGATACCGGATCAACAAAATCTTTAATAAATCAAGAAATCGCATATAAATATTTTCCTAATCAAATTAAACACGAATCGTTCCAAATTCAGACAGCTCACCAAGTGAGTCAGCATGACGAAGTAGCATACATAAAATTACCCGATTCAATCGATTCTACCATTAAACACAAGTTCTACCTTTTTAATTTTAACAATAAATTCGAAGGTTTAATAGGTTTAGATTTATTAAACATTTTAGAAGCAAAAATTGATATCAAGAGACAGGTACTAAAAACGAAAAACAAAAGAATACCGATCTATTTCGGAGAAGACAAAGATGAAAATCGCCACCAAATGTATCAAGTTACCATAGAACCTCGAATGAAAAAAATAATACAAGTCCCGGTTAACCAAAACGACCAAGAAGGAGTAATCAGATACCAACAACTTACACGGGGAGTAGAAATACCAGAATGTTGGGTACGTTGTAGGAATAATAAGGCCCTTACAACAATAATCAATTCTAGCGAGGAACCTATTACAATCAAATTCGTCGCCCCCATAAGAGTGGAACGATTAGAGGAAAACATTTTAGTAAATAATATCGAACCCATGGAAGTAGACAGCATACCCGATTACGATAGGTTACTAAATAAAAACATCAATAAAATTAAGACAGACCATATGAATGAAGAGGAGAGAAAGTCGATTAGGAAACTGTGTCTCGAGTATAAGGACATATTCCACCATGAAGAGATACCCTTGAGCTTCACGAATCAAGTAAAACATGAAATCCATCTAAAAGACGAGATACCAATCTACACCAGAGCGTATCGACAACCACCAGCACAAACGGCGGAAATACATCGGCAAGTCGACGAAATGCTTCTACAAGATATCATCCAGGAATCAAACTCGCCCTGGAGTTCGCCGGTGCATTTAGTACAAAAGAAACCAGATGCAAATGGAAATAAGAAATGGCGTATGGTAATCGATTATAGGAAGCTGAACGAGAAAACAGTAGGAGACAAGTACCCACTACCTAATATCAGTAGTATATTAGATAAGTTGGGCCGATGCCAATATTTTACTACCCTTGATTTAGCATCTGGTTACCATCAAGTAGAAGTACATCCAAGAGATATTCAAAAAACTGCATTTAGCACGGAGAGAGGTCACTTTGAATTCAAACGAATGCCCTTCGGGCTGAAGACGGCTCCGGCCACCTTTCAACGTGTCATGGACAGTATTATGAGGGGCATCCAAAATGAGAAATGCTTAGTTTACTTAGATGACATCATCGTATTCTCCACATCGCTACAAGAACATCTGGAAAAGTTAAGAGCTGTGTTCGAACGACTAAGAAATTCTAACTTTAAGGTCCAACTAGAAAAATGCTCATTTCTGCAAAAGGAAGTTACATATTTAGGTCATGTGATTACACCAGACGGTGTAAAGCCCAACCCCGACAAAGTGAAAGCAGTCAAGAACTTCCCAATACCGAAAACTCAGAAGGAGATCAAAAGTTTCTTGGGACTGTTAGGATACTACCGAAAATTTATTAAGGACTTCGCCCAATTGACAAAACCCCTAACCAAATGTCTAAAAAAGGGAGCAAAAATCGAACATAATCAGGAATTTGTGACTTCATTCGAAAGCAGCAAATTAATCTTGATGAACGACCCAATATTGCAATACCCCGATTTTAGTAAGGAATTCATCCTAACCACAGATGCGAGTAACGTAGCCCTGGGTGCCGTTTTGTCACAAGGTCATGTAGGAAACGATCGACCTATAGCATATGCCTCACGAACATTGAGCGAAACGGAACAAAAATACTCAACAATTGAAAAGGAACTCTTGGCCATCGTTTGGGCAACCAAATACTTTCGACCATACCTTTATGGAAGAACCTTCACTATATACACAGATCACCGTCCTTTAATATGGTTATTCAATCTGAAGGAACCCAATTCCAAATTAATGAGATGGAAATTGAGATTAGAAGAATATGACTACAAGGTCAGCTACAAGAAAGGAAAGCATAACACTAACGCCGACGCTTTATCTCGAATACAAGTCAATAATATGGAAGGTAACGACGATGACGATGACGACCTCTCGATGGAAGTCAATCTAGATGAAGCTGAGAACGACCTTAGAATAATCGATTTGGATACAGAGAAAGAATGGGCAGGAGCACCCATGCCTACCATAAGCGAAATCAACAGGTTACTGAACGATCCAAATGAACCGGCAGCGAAAAGCCAAGATGATGGAACTATTCATTCCAACATAAATGACGAACCAGTAACAGCAATTCCTATCCTTAAAGAAGCTATAGATGACAAAAAACACCAATTCATAATTAAGACAATCCACCATGGAGAGTTGAAAGTACAAACAGAAAAACAGAATTCAAAGACCATAAAATACGTAACCATTCCATCCGGGAATAACGAAGAACAAATAATACAACTCTTAAGGGATCATACCCTAGGAAAGAATAATTATTTTCTGTGGTTCGACCAAGAAATCACATATAAACAATTCTGCGTAGTGTACACTAAATATTTTAGTAATAAAGGACCAAAACTGGTAAGATGCACAGAAAGATT
Source organism: Podabrus alpinus (assembly GCA_932274525.1). NCBI lineage: Eukaryota > Metazoa > Arthropoda > Insecta > Coleoptera > Cantharidae > Podabrus > Podabrus alpinus. The sequence continues at coordinate 86,434,072 of OW026455.1, read as the reverse complement.
AGAAGTCATCAAAGATAAATCTCAACAATTAGAAGTTATAACCTATCATCACGAAGGAAAAAATAACCATAGGGGCATTATAGAGACGACAAAAGCCATTAAAAGAAAATACTATTGGGAAAACCTACAGGATGACGTAGTAAAATTTATTAATTCTTGCGAAACATGTAAACGTACGAAATACGAACGACACCCACCCAGCATTCCAATTATGGTAACAGATACACCAGAACGACCATTCCAGAAAATTCATATTGATACCTTTACAATCGAAAACCAAAATTTTCTGACACTAATCGACAGTTTTGGAAAAATCGGACAAGCAGTTCCAATAACAAGTAAAAATGCTACTGAACTTGCGAACGCTTTAATCACATATTTTTCGTACTACGGAGTTCCAGAATCAATAACAACGGATAACGGGACGGAGATAAAAAACGATACTGTACAAGAATTGTTAAGCTTACACAAGGTAAAGGTTCATTTTACTACACCAAGAAATCCACCATCAAATGGGATGATCGAAAGGATGCATTCCACCCTAATCGAGCATCTACGAATTATGAGGGTAGAAGACAAGAAAACACCAATCAAAAATCTAATGTCATATGCTATTATTGCATACAATAACTCAATCCACTCCAGTACAGGTTATACCCCCTTGGAATTAACATTAGGACACACCCAAATCAGAGATCCATACGAAATATTTTTGGACAAAATATTTTACAAGGATTACGTGCACAATCATAGAAATAAATTAGAAACAACTTACGAACAAGTCAAGGAAAAATTACACACTCAAAAGGAAGAAATAGCATTAAGAACGAATGCCGAACGCGAAAACCCATTTAAGGTCGACCAGACGGTATATGTCAAGAAAACTAGTAACATAAGAGGAAAAACTAAGGAAAAATTTGATGGACCTTTTATCATTACGAAATTATTTGACGATAACACAGCGGAAATTAGGAATAAAAATAATCAAATACAGAAGATACACGTTAGATTATTAAGAAGACCTTAATCACGAATTGTTACAGATACAGCTATTATTAACAAATTCTAAATTGCCTATAAACCCAAATTTGGAAAATATCCACGAATTTCACAAAATCATAAATATTAAAGCCTTTATCCAAAATACCAAAATACATTTCATATTAGAAATTCCAGTCGTCGAAAAAATCGACTATAATTATTTTCATCTATTTTCCTGTCCAATATTTAATAATCCTTTATACTCAATAATCATTCCCAAAGCCAAATTCCTTGTAATAAACGAGCAAAACTTCGCATTAAGTAACCAAAGATGTAAAGATATAAATTTTAACAAATTTTTGTGCAAATTGGAAATTAACCAAATCGAAGAAAAGTCACCTTGCGAAGTTCATCTTATTCAACACACAAAGAAATACCAAAATTGTCAGCAAGAAAGTTTAAGTTTGGCCCACACGAAAGTCCAACAGGTCTCTAGTAATCAATGGATGGTAATAACAAAGGGAGAAGACGTAATCAAGAAAGAATGCGATGCAACAACAGAAACTATTTCGTTAAATGGAACATACTTAATATCACTAAATGGTAAATGCAGGATCAAAATACAAACAAAATTACTAACGACACAAGAGAAACGACTTAAAAATAACTTAGTGGAAATCCCGAAGTTAAAATTCGAATACACTAGCAACAGACACAATAATGTCAACATTACCTTCAGGCCAATCGAATTGGAACCGATAAATTTGGACGAAATTAAAGCAACAGAAATCAAATTGCATCAAATCGAGGAAAACATTGAAGAAACATCCCAAGCTCCTGTGTACTTCCATCAAGCAAGTGGATGGACCATCATGTTATATATGTTAATTTTCATTATTTTAATCACATATGTTTTAGTTAGAGTTTTTAAGAAGAAAACACCATCCGGAACAATCAAAGAGAAACCAATCGAACAGAAACCAATCGAACAGATCGGACTTCAAAATTTAAGGATACCCTAATTTTGGTCCTAGAGGGGAGGTGTTATGTTAAAGTAAAACCATGCATTAATATAATAATTAAAAATTTCAAATATGTTACGATAGCCTGACTCACATTCGATTCAGCAGTCTATCGCATTCCTTTTAAAGTTCAATAACTGTAAAATTAGCAATAAGCAATATTTTTATTATAAATAGTCACAATTGTAATTATAGATTATTATTATGCTGTATGTCTAAAATCGATGTCAGTCGTAATTTTCAATAAATTTATTTAAGTAATTTTGATTTTTTTAAAATAATTTTGTTAAGTGAAATTAACTCGCGTCTGTGTCAGATAGGAAAGAGAATCCAAGTTTTTTTTTCATAAACACATATTCAAGAATCTATCTATGAATCATTTCAATACTACTAACGGCCTTGAAAAGAGATATCCAACTTAAAAATCAATTAATTGTATTTGAATCTCGTTAGTCCATTCAACTTGCGCGTCAGTGTCTGATAGAAAAGATCCGATTTCCTTAATAAAAATATATTCAAGAATCTATCTATGAATTTTTGAAATACTACTTACCTCCGTCTTCAATTCAAACGAAGTCAGGCAATTATAGTCCAGTCAAACAGGGAAAGTTTGACGGAAAAATTGATATATTCATTGGCAACTCCAAATAAGAAAACGCCACCATGTGATCGTTTATAGAACTGTAATATATGTGGTTAAATTAAAAGCGCTATTTACTTATGCATATTTTTATCGTAGTTTTGAGTGATAAAAATGATAGTGGTGTTATTCCAACTCTTTCACAGCAATTTATTGCGAACTTATTTTGTTTACGCAAACAGATTTAAACCGCCATATTTGTAACATTTGCAGCGCCCCCAACGTTAAATTCAGTTCCCAATTCGGTTGCTTGCTTATATCTCGCTAACCATTACCGATATCGAAATATGTTTCAAATAAAATATAAAGCTTAGAGATTTTTCTACAAAAAAAGGTTTATACATTTTTATTCTTTGTTCGAGAAGTTTGTTCTTATTTGACTGGACTAAATTTTTTCAATGTAAGGCAATGGAAAACTATCGAGATGTGATCTGTCTTAAAAAATCTTCTCAATTGAAGTGTGTACCGTGGTTCGGAGCCCACGTTAAACTGTAGGTCCCCCTATGTCCCATTGAAGATCAAGGAAGGAACCACTTTAATATCGATCAGAATAACCGAATTAAAGTTTTTATTCGAATCTCAAACTCTGAAACCTTGAATGTTCAATATGGAAGCGCAATAACTTCAATAAGTTGAAAGTTGAGAGCAAAATTGTTAGCAGAAACATCTTAAATTGGATCTAACCCGAAAAATAAATTTTTCCTTGCATCTGCAAATTATGGAAGTTTGAAATTTGAGTAAAACTAAGGGTGATTAATCGTGCACGTACTTATGACTTACCAATAAAAGCTCATAAATAATGATGTGTTTAAATCACCTGCATAAATCATTAATTATTACAAATGGTTTGTTGAAGATAAAAACTTATTAATTGTTTATATTATACTTCGCACGTGAGTAGTAAAAAAATTTCTGCCAGTAAAAGCTGACAATTTAGCATAGCTTCTAATAGTATACCAATGTTCTTTCAACTTGCTGGCTGAAATTTTTGAATTAGTGCCATTTACTGATTGCAATTTTTCAATTAGTTTCAAGTGTTTTGAAAAGTCGAGGCAGAAGAAATTTTTCGAGGTAAATATAAATAAATTATTCTATCCGCATATAAAATCTTAAATTAAATAAACTTGGGTTTCGATTAAAACGTATTGCGAATTTTCTCAAGTTTTGTACCGATCGAGGTTGGATTTATACATGTACTAAAAATTTCGAAAAATTTAAAAATACCAAATTGTTTCGCCCCTCCCCCATCGCGAATTTTTTAATGCAATTAGTGGTAAACTTTTGAACTTCCAAAATAAATTAGAAACAACCCCAAATGAGAAAATTGTTGTGGAAATGGTTCTGAAAAGTATTCGATAATGAAAGAATTTTTTGGGACGCCGCACCGGCTTCCCAAAAACGTAGAATTGTATAATTGTGTTCTTATTGCAAAAATTTGGTCCAAACGGGTTAAAATAACCGAAACTTGGAAATTTTACCATCGAAATACGTAAAGCATCAAATTGCAAGAATAAATTAATAAAGCGATCATTTAACTATTAGTTAAATATTTGACTGGGAAAAATGGAGAAATGTTTTCTAGAATTTACAAAATGAGGAAAATAAAATGTTTTTCTTTGCTTAATACGTCGAGGGGACAAATATAAATCGAAAATGTCTAATAAAAAACACTTCATTTGCGACGAAATTCCTGATTTTCGCATATTTACTATTTTGCCCGAAAACCCATTGTTTTCGACTTGAAAGTTTGACGACGATGTTATTTATTTTCAAATTTTATTTCCAAAAAAATTAAAACTAGAGTACAAGAATGGACGTGCCGACGGTTTTTAATAATTATAACTAGAAAACGTACTATAAAATTATTCTTCCTTTGTCAAAAAATTGGCAAAACCGTAAATAAATTTTGGAAAATTGCAACAATTTGTATTATTTTGAGGCAAAAACGGTTCACGACTGAAGGAATATTTAAAATATCTAATGTTTCTTAAAAACATGTTTCTAAAAATTCCATCTATAACCTAATAGTAGTAACATCGCAAAAGAGTTTAACTTTATAAATATAGCCCAGTTTCAAGGGTAAAAAATAAATAAACTATTAATTAACTTATTAAACACTTTTGGATTGAAAGTGATTGGCAATAACAATTATAAACAACTAATTGTCAATTACTTCAATCCAAATGTGTTTAATTAGTTAATTTATAGTTAATTTATTTTTTAGCCTTGAAAATGGATCAAATTAAAAAATGGCCCGAAACGTTGGAAAATATTATAAAGACCTATATCAGATAAAAATTTTATTATTTAACAAAAAAAGTCAGTTAATCTACAAACATTCAAAAATATGTTGAACATTTCTAATAGATTTTCAAATTTTTTTTGAACAGGTCTTTGCATGCCTTCAAAATTCACATTTGGATATTGCTCAAAAAAAGCCACAATTTTGCGGCATCGCATTACCTTGTAATTATTAAGTTGGAACGGCACTGTTAATACATTTTAAGATTAATATAAACCAATAATTGTTTCAGGACCGCATTCAGAATTATTATGAACCAAACAATACACAAATAATTAAAATTAAAATGCAACGGCACAGTCAAAAATTTTTGTAAGTTCTTGCCTAAATACATTCCTAAGAAGGAACTAAACGAAAATTTAAAGAATTAATTACAGTTTCTGATACAGTTTTAAATGGTTTCCAATTTAGTTCAAAAATCGTCAAAAATTCTCGATCGATTGGTATTAATTTGATTAAAAAAATCACTTCTTAAAAAAGCATTTCTACAGCCCTTTCCAAAATTGTTCTAACGCTTTGAATTAAGATTCTGGATCGACTGACACCAGTTTTGTAAAAAAATTCGCGATGTGGGGGCTGTCATTTATACAGGTCTGCTCCCCAAAATGCGTTGGGTTGAAACGATCTGAATGGAAGCTCAAATGATTGACAATAATTTCATTTAAAAATTTGCAGGGGGGGGGGAGAAATGTACCCCAAATTGTTGCGTATAAAATTCGAAGCAAGAGTCCCTTAAATATTTGTCTCTATATATGTACTATTGTCGTGTTTTTTTATGACAACAAAACCTTTTAAAATTAAACCCTGACGTTTTCCGAAATTTGATAACCTCTGCTCGTTATATTTTGGAATGTTCCTTATTCTTTATTTACTTTTGTACTTTAAACAAATTCCAAAATTTTGAAACTGATAACAATCTATTTTATTTTTAAATGATTATTTACAAAATGTTTATCTAGATCAAAAAAAATTTGTCACAATATCGAAATTCCCTACACTTGCATGGTTCTTGTTCAAAGTTCAAGTTCAAGTTCAAAATACTGTTTATTGTCTTTATAATTTAGTTATACACTTATTCAATTAACATTCTATTTACAAAATAAATAAATAAATATTTACAATAAACAATAATAATAAAAAACAAATATACAAATTTACATGAGAGGGGGGGGGGTATAACCCATTTTGGCCTCCACTTATTGGTAATAAACTGAGACTTCTCTTTTTAAATCACTTCAGTTCAAGAAAATTATTTTTTTAAATAAAATATAATTATGATTTTCTTTTAGATCTCGTTAATTTTGCAATTTGTTCTCGATGGATGTAAAATATCTCTTACGCGACGAGCTGGTCTACGAGCTTCAGATACGCAGCATATCGGTGAACGCCACACTATTGGAAAAACGAAAAATATTACGGCTTCTGATGAAACAGGAAGAAGATTTATGCTTGCCCGTTGGAAAACCATGTCAATACAATTTTAAGACCGAACTATCTACATGCCAGAAGAAACTGGAAAAGCTAAACATAGAAATCCAATTTTTTAACTCCGTCAACTTGCACAAAAAGTTTAAAAGAATTACATCACGGTTGTGCCATTTTGAAAACCGTTTACGTAGAATAACGCCACAAACCAGAAATGCAGACCAAAAATTGCAAAAGTTAAAGCAGTTATGTATGGTTTCTCTGGAAATGGTGCAGAACGCATACGAAACTGAAAAACTTTCTCTAACGTACCTTATCGAAGAAGACATTGGTAACGCAATGGAAGCAGGACCTTCCAATGCACCTGATTCGAATCCACTTTCGATCTATCCGTCCACAAGTTCCCAAATGGAAGTTGAGTCAAACAAGGATGTTGGCGTTCTAGAAGAACCATCATCTTCTAAAACAAATATCGCCTCCAGATTTTCTCATACCCATAGTACAACGATAAGCGATCTACCTCCAGCTTATTCTAAAACCGGAAGGTTTTATATGCAATGTTGGGGCATTTGCTATGATGGAACTATAGACGTACACGATTTTCAGAACGTGATTGAATATTTGCGCAGGATGGACAATGTTTCCAAAGAAACACTTTTTGCTTTTGCTTCATCCCTTTTTAAGGGCGATGCCCTTTTGTGGTATCAATCAAGAAAGTACAATCTTCATAATTGGGATAATTTAATCGTCGAAATTGGCAGATCTTTTTCAACTCTTTATGATGATCAGCGCTTGTGGAACTATATTAATAACCGCTACCAACGCCATAATGAAAAAGTGATTTTTTATGTTACCAGTATAGAACATTTACTTCAAAGACTTACCCAAGTACCAACAGAAGAAGAACGAGTAAATGTTATTAGACGTAATCTATTGGGCCCAGTTAAAAATGCTTTGATTGCCCAAGAAATTAATACTGTGGACCAATTATTGCGCATCGGTCGAACGGTGGAACTTCGCTACTGGTCCCAAAATGAATATCGTCTTTAAAGTTGCCCATGTCCTTAACTACATTAAATTCTTTAACGTATGTAATTTAATGATGCTAACATCCCACGCCGTGAATTATGTTTAAATATTGCGGCCGGAGCCTTAATTTAATAAAACGAATACTCCTAAAACCATACCAGATACGAGAAAATTATAGGTAGGGAATTTCATTTCATACATAAAGTTCCGGGCAGCATATTTTTATCTTCAAAAGTTTGAACGCTGGAGCAATTCAAGATTGTAGATTTTGATTTTAGTTATTATCTGCGACTGTGAATTTCTTGAACTCCTTAAACTATTGAAGATAAAAATATGCGGATCACGACTTTTCTGTGGGAATTTTAATTCTCTACAAAATTCGTTTTTTTATATCATTTTTTCGCATCTGGTATGGTTTCGGCAGAGTTTCCAGTGAAAGTTCACGGAAATTTATAACGCGACCATCAAATGTTTGATTTAGTAACAAAAGGGCACGAAATTATGTTGTTAAGTAGGACAACTGTGCAAATTAAATTTAAACATAAATCGGCTTTATTTAATTACATGGAGATTAGTTGCGCTAAAAGAATGTAATCCAGTCACATGGCAAAGGACATTCAAAGATCGAATTTTCCCAACAAAAGCACACAATTTGTGTTGGCATTTCATTGGATATTTAAATTAGCTAGTAAAGCTTTTTAATAGTAAACGACCATAAAAAAATCAAAAAAAAAAAAACTGACCGACCCTTATTGATTTAATAATTTTATTTTTAATTTGTAGTTAATAATATAAATTATAATATAATATACTGGAATGAACTACCACCGATACTTCAAGTACACACAAAAGAAAATTTACAGAAAACAGAAAAACATGTACCATCATGAGCAATTAATCGAAGATATAAGAAGTTTCTTCGTCATTATCACTAGTAGTTCATTGAATGCTAGCGCACCAAAAGTCGCAAGATAGATTTTATCCATTACTTAAATAATATAATACTTATAATAATGTAAAAACTGTTATGTTTAATTAAATATTTTACCCCCCAAATCTTGGGACAATTTATTTTATTTAAATTTACCAAATTAAAAAATATATTACGGGACATTTCATGTCAAAGTTTCATAAACACATTAAAAAGTCTATTTCGGTATGTACAAGATTCTATCAAAATTTGTGTCGATTTGGACGTCTGCCGTGGGGTGTACACCCCGCTAACGTTGAAACAATTTATAGATCGGTTATTGGACCGATTTTAACTTATGGGGTAAGTATTTGGAGTGGAGTCCTAATACACAAATATGTGCAGCGTTGGCTACGTTCTTTCCAAAGGGTATCCGCTATTAGGGCGATCAGAGGCTTTCAAATTGTCTGCAATTTCTGCAATAGCTCTTGCCGGATTTGTTTCGATACAACTTAAAATCCGGGATGTCTCTACGTACCAGCTAGTGGTTAAGGATGAAATCTGCCATTATCTTTCTCATGACGTAGTCTTTGAAAAATCGGGTGCCATCTGCGGGGATGTTACATCCCTGCTCGATGAAACGATCTAAGTCCCCAGGGCTAACGACACTTTTTGCAATGCAGGGGAGGGGGAAACCTTCATAGGCACCACTCCAATCTAAGATGGTAGTGTGACATTTCTTCAGCTGTTACCTGCGATGTTATGCGTCGTTACCCTTATGGTTTTGCCTTTTCAGGACTTTTTTCTTCTTTCGGATGGAGTGGAAAAACCTGCTGTCGTTGTTATTGTGCCCTTCGGGACTTTCCTCTTCTGTTTCTTTTTTTCTCTTTCTTTTTTTGAAGTCGTTAAGGGTTTTTCTCAGTTTTCGTGACCTGAACTCGGGGCTGCCTTGATGACCTTCTCATCTTCCAGCTTGGTACGAAAGACTTCCGTTAAGGCCTCGGCAATTGTGTTCCAATCATCCTTGGATGATAGCATTTCTGCTGTAGAGGTGTTAGTGTGTAGGTTTTCGATGTTATAGTTTGTTCTTACTTCTGACCAGTTCGAGCAGACCAAGATGGTATCGAAAGCGTCGCCATCCTTCTCGTCGCAGTAGTAGCATTTCGACGACTCTCGTCGTTCGAAACGGTGGAGGTAGACATTGAAGCACTACTGTCCCATCAGGGCTTGATTGATTTCATAACTGACGTCGCCGTAACTTTGTTCGACTCATGGTTTGACATCTGGAATAAAGAGTTTAGTTCAAGTTCCATTCGCCTTATGGGTCCGTCTCTGTTGCCAACAACAAAACCATAGTGCAATTCAGAAAAATGTTTTAAATTTTAAAATTCGTGAAATTAGTTTTGACAATTTATAAGAATCTTCTGTGTTCCTCAAGAAATATTCGAAATACTGAATTTCGGTTGCCACGTTTCGAGGAGGACTTTTCTGCTTTCCCTCTTGCTCTCTGGTCGCTTGTCAAGGTTTCGATGGTGTCTTGAATTTTCTTTCCTCCGCCATGAGATTGATGGGCGGAGTACTTGCCTTAACCGATATGGCATCAGTGAATACGGTACGATAGACCGACGTAGTTCTAATGTTCGAGCTGCGCTGCACTTTCTCGTACTTGTGCCTGTAGATACCCACTTCCATGGCACTTATCCAAACTGGTACAATGTACAACAGTATGGAATGGGTCACTGCTGATCCATGAAGCCGCTGACTCTCGGCATTAGCCTCCCTAGGGCAGTGCTGATCTTTGATGCCTTGGATTCTGTAGATTTTACGTGACCGTTGATGCACAATCGCTTATTTATTACAACCCCCAACACTCTGACGCTTGGACCCGGTACTACCCTGCAGCCGCCCAACTGGACGGTTATTTACGGCACTTCTGTCTCCCCGTTAGCATCACGGTCTACGGCTGAACATAACCCATTGGCTAATGGTGTCAAGTGACGTATTTTCCAGGTGATGCACCTGGTCTGCCGTCCTGGTCGTGATTAATAGAGACAGATCGTACGCGAAACTTACACAGGGTTCCACAGGGTCGGACCCAATACCGATCCCTGTGGAAGGCCACTCGTCACTTGTATTTCCGACTGCAGCAGCGCCTTATCAATAATAATCATGCGTTGGTTTAGATAGTCTTTTGTCAAACAAAACCATATATATCGGGACTTTGACGTTATCAGGGCTTAACAAAACTATTAATTCATCTGTCTACGTTTCTACTTTTATTTCACTCTTCTTCAACACTCATGAATCGAAACGTCGACGGACGAATTAATAGTTTTGTTAACCTCCGATAAAGTCCAATTCAAATAAATCCAAACAAATCTCTCTAGTTCTTCACGTACCCGCTTTCGCCTTTCTCGTGTTTAAGACGTCGATAGTGGATCGGCCTTATTGGAATCCGAACGATCTTCCTCGCTCTGAAGTTGCGCCTGCAATTAAGCTCTTCCAGATCGCTGGAATTCTGCCCGCCGTGAGGCACTGTTCGGTACGGAAAGGATGGCTTCCGGGCTCTCCTGGGCAACTACCTCCAGGACTTCCGTTGGGATGTTATCTGGTCCGGGCGCTTTGCCCGCCGCCGTCTCTCTTGCCGCTTTCCTCAACACTTCCATCATGAAATTCGGCGTCTGGTCGACTGTTTGTACTTGGAATTGATTGACTTCGTGAATCGGAAAGAGGGTAGAGGCTATCTCCTCTATCTTTGGTGGCTAACGGCACTAAGGAAGTTAATCGTAACTTATATGCGGTATGGTATATGCTTCGCTTTTTACGGATAGAAGTAAGTTGCAAGGTAGGGAGTTCGGTGCGTACTTTGACGTCAATCGTCTTGAAAAACGTAAATTCCGTTTGCACAAATCTTGCAACGTTATTCTATCTTTTTAGGTTCAAGATCAGCCCTACTCACGAATGCCCATGCGATTTCAGAAACGAACAGGCCCTTCAACATTCGTTGACTTGCTGTCCGATATTTATTTTACACATGGAATGTATCCGTTAGCATTAATATACTTCCTCGCTGCGTGGTTTAACTTAGCAGGGAAACTGGGAAAAAAAGCGAAAAAGAAGAAAAACAGACAGTGGCTGAGAAATGAGTAATTCCGCTACTTTGTCATTCGCTGAGATGGAAAGCTTTCAATCTTCTGTTCGTTCTCAACTGTCGGTTGGAAAATCCTACTTTCAGTAATGGTCGTCGCAGAAAAAAACATACTACTTTGCTTAAAAACTTTAATATAATTTTATAGTTTAATACATAAAATTTTAGCAGGAAACAATACAATAGTCGAAACTGTTATTATATTCCAATCGTTTGGACTCCAGATAAATGAGTCGTTCGTCATTTGGAACAAATGTTTTAAGAAATTTGGATTGGATTTACTGGATACTGGATTTACTAGAACTGGAATTCTTTTTCGCGAGAAAGTGAAGTGTGATTTATTTTAGCTTTGTTGAGAAAATTAAAGGAACTTATAATTTTCCTTATATAGCGACAAAAGCCACCTAAGTTCCAACTATTTCTAATTTGCGAACTTATTGATACATTGCAACGTAATTTATTTACTTTAACTTGCCAACTTATCATACTTGAAGCGCTTGAAGTATGGGATGGACAAAACTCATTTAATCTACGGCTTTGAATCTTTGTGTATCTTTTTCCTGATATTTTTAAATATTTTGCTAGTAACCCAATAATTTTACAAAATCCGCAGTATTTAATATCGTCATTGTCAAAACTGGTGTAGTAAGGTAGTGTATATTTTCCATCCAAAGAATTTTGGTTCATTAAGCCATTATAATTTTCATCCATTTCGTAAGAAGAATCACAGCCTTGCTCTGTGCCAGTTAATAACCGTCCGTCGTACATTGTCTAAAAATTTAATCTTATAATTTACTCGAAAAAATTAAGCTTTCACCATTCTTCACCTCACAACTTCCTCTACTTTATCAGACTTTGAGTTAGGATGAATTATTTTTTTATTCTTCAAATGTTTTACCTTAGTTCAAAAATCGGAAAATTATTTTTTCGCAAAGCAAGAAATATAAATTTTAACCTAACAGATTTTGTTGATAATTATGCGATTTAGGTGTCCGCACTCATTTATCAAAATTAAATAAACCATACAAAAGTTTACAAACTTAAATTTTTGGTTTCATAAAAATCAACATAGGCGTTCTTAATGGGGGACAATGGGTGCAGTCGCACCCTTCTAGCTTTTAAAAACCTTTTCAAAAAAATGTTTTAATTGTGATTTTTGTTTATTTTGAAAAAATCTGTCCTATTTTATTCCGAATTTGCTTCGTTGGAATCGTTGGAAATCTTTGTAATTTATTGAAAATCCTAGTAACTGCGGGTTTAGATTATTTATTTGTAATTAATTGAACATCACTGCGAATGCCTTGGAATTTTTTGAAAATCTTTAGAATGTTCTGTAAATCTTTTAAAATTTCTTAAAAATTCTTGAAAATCTTTAAAATTCCTTATTAGAAATCATTGGAGATATTTAAAATTGCGAGTTCTGTGTATTCATTAATTTTTTACTCTCTGGAAATCATTGGGAATATTTTGGAATTATTTGCAGATTTTTAAAAGTCCTTGAAAATTGTTGGAAGTTCTTGAACATTTTTTGATAGTCTTGGTGTTTTTTTACAAATCTGTGGAATTCCAAGTTTTGTGTATTTATTTACTTTTAATTACGTTAGAGCCACTGGAAATTTTTAGGAATTCATTGCAAATCTATGGAGATCTTCAATAACTACTGGACTTTCCTGAAAATTGTTGGAAATCCTTAAAAATTATTGTGTATTCTTGAAAATCGTTGCTATTGATAAGAAATCTTGGTAATTATGAGTTTTTGGTGTATATCTTTAATTTTAATTCTATGAGAATTATAAATTGATAAAATTTTCGGCAAGATAATTGTTTACGCTGCAATAAACGTAGAAAATTATAAGGATAATAATTGATTATTATTACGACTGGGAATGTCCTGTATTTCTCTGTAAATCTTTAGGATCCTTTTAAAATCTTTGGAATTCTTGAAAACTTTGGGAAATTATTGGAAATCTTTGAAAATTCGTGGAAATTGCAAATTTAATATATTTATTTCCTTGAATATCTCGGAATTCCTTTCAAAACTTTCAAATGCTCTGAAAATCTGTGGAATTCGCTGAATATTATTGAAAATCATTGAAAATTATTACAAATCTTTGAGTTTCAATTACCACCCATAGAATTATTGGAGATGTTTAGGAATTCTCTGGAAATCGATAGAACTCTTTAATAATCACGTTAATTTTCGAAAAATCTCTTAACATTACAAATCTTTGAAATGAATAGATCTTTAGAAATCCCAATTTTGTGTATTTATGTATTTTAATTCTTTGTAAATCTTTAGAATTCACTGAAAATTTTTGGAATTGCAAGAAAATTTTCTGAAATCCTTGGAAATTTTGGGTAGTTACTGGAGATCTTTGAAATTCTGAGTTTTGTATAGATACTACATAATATTTATTTTTAATTCCTTAAATATTACTGGGAATGTCTTACAATTCTTTGAAAATCTTTGAAATTCTCTGAAAATCCATTAAATTTATTACAAAAATCTTTGGAATTCCGAGTTTTGTATATTATTTATTTACTTTTAATGTAGTTAATCCCAGATTTTATTTTTAAAAATCTTTAGAATTAAAAATTAGAATTCCCTGAAAATGTTTGAAATTTCGTAAATATTCTTGAAAATCCATGTAATTTATTACAAAAATATTTGGAATTCCCAGTTTTGTATATTTATTTACTTTTAATGTCGTTAGAATCACTAGAAATTTTTTGAAAATCCTTGGAAACCTTTGTGTACCCTTGAAAATTTTTGGAATTACAAATTTCGTGTTTTTATTTATTTTTAATTCTTTGAGAACCATTCATAATGTTCTTTAATTCTCTGTAAATTTTTGGAATACTGTGAAAATCTTTGGAATTTCTTGAAAATTTGTGGAAATCTTTTGAAGTCCTTTGGAATTCCAACTTTTATGTATTTATTGTTTTTAATTCCTATAGAATTACTAGGAACTTTTTGGCAATACATAAAACCCTTGTATAATCTTGAATATTTTTTGAATTTTGAGTCCCTATGAATCTAAAATTGATAAATAGAAAAGAAAATTTCAACCGTGTTCAAAGATCATAATAACTTTTATTAATGGCTTTATGCATCTTTGTAAATTTAGGTAATCTTCATAATACAGCTTTTTTTCAAACCAACGTTACCACCAATAAAGTTATTAACATTTTAGCTAGTTAGCAGCACTTGATGACAACTTTTGACGAATAATTTTTTATAACTTGCACTCCTATTACGTGCCACATCTATAAGTATATATAATCAATGGTCCCGTGCAGATAAATTTTTAGACATAGTAATATTTACCCATAGTTTAAGCTTATGTGTATTAGTTTCTAGATTTTTTTGAGATGGTATGCGCATAGTTTAGTTTTGAATATGGTACGAATTCAAATAATAAATGATTGTAAATCGCCAGATCCCCAAGGCTTTTGTATTGATCGGCTGGTCGTTTGCATATTGTACTGTATCTCTGTGTAATAATTTTATATTTTTAAAGTTATTGTTTTCAAATTTCACTTGTGTGTAGAAAATTTTGATTCAATTTTATGTTCAGAACATTTTGATCGGCTATCGCAAAGCAAAACTTTGTTTTAACAAATTCATTCGTGCTCGGTCTTTGAATGAAACAAGAAGTGATTTATTGTATTGTGCAGAATTTAGTTAAAAATAAAAATGATTTAAGTGAAAAACCGTTCTTTAATAAATTATTGAAGAAGTATTAATTTTGAAGAACACGAAATTAACGCAGGTGAAAGATTGTTATTATTGTAAAGAAATTTAAAGGAAGGTGCGAAGGTGCAAGATTTGAATAAAATAAAATAAATGATAAATAATTATTATCCACATAATATTATCTTAAATTTATCTGCGTGTGTATTTATAACACTAAATTGAGACGACGATTCGTGGCCTTTAGGTCGCACAACGTAAGAAATTACGAATCAGTGCGAATGAACGATTTTTGAATAGGGACTCGCGCGAAGGCGATCCAACGAGATAGACGTGAGTCGTGCAGAGTGATAATTTGTGAAATAATTTTCATCGATGCGTCTTAATTCACCTGAAGCTGAAGTTTTGAGACAGGCACCCCTTATCATTTTATAACATAAGAATTTTAACATAAGGATATACCAGTTAAATAATTTTTATATAATATAAATATATTAATCGTCTAAGTGCATGTCTCCGTAACCCACTTGTGATTCGTAAATTGTTTTGAAAACCTAAAAAGTTACAGTGCGGTGTTGAGTATTATCAACCACATAGGGGACCTACTGTTTAACGTGGAAAGTGTTCCTATGCACTTCAACTTCAGAGAGACTTACTATGAAAATTAACTTACCGTACAAGTGGAGGCGGTCAGAATAAAGTTCCTACTGTGGCTGGAATCAAACCAGGTACCTTCTCAATTATTTAATACCATTCAATTCAAGACAATGGCTTAATTTTCAATCCGACCGAAAAATATTTAAAATAAAAAATGTTTGTACTTTTACGTTGAAATTTTTATTTTTTTTCCATCCTTTTTGAGTTATTAGAAAAACTCATTTTTAACCCGACTTAAAATGTCCCGTATATTTTCTTAATTTGGTAAATTCAAATAAAATAAATTGTCCCAAGATTTGGGTGGTAAAATATTTAATTAAACATAACAGTTTTTACATTATTATAACTATTATAATTATTATTTAAGTAATGGATAAAATTAATCTTGCGACTTTTGGTGCGCTAGCATTCAAAGAACTACTGATGATACTGACGAAGAAACTTCTTATATCTTCGATTAATTGCTCATGATGGTATATGTTTTTCTGTTTTCTGTAAATGTTCTTTTGTGTGAACTTGAAGTATAGATGGTAGTTCATTCCAGTATTTTATATTATAGTTTATATTATTAACTACAAATTAAAAATAAAATTATTAAATCAATAAGAGGGTCGGTCAGTTTTTTTAAAAATTTTTTATGGTCGTTAACTATTCAAAAGTTTTACTAGCTAATTTAAATATCCAATGAAATGCCAACACAAATTGTGTGCTTTTGTTGGGAAAATTCGATTTTTGAATGTCCTTTGCCATGTGACTGGATTACATTCTTTTAGCGCAACTAATCTCCATGTAATTAAATAAAGCCGATTTAAGATTAAATTTAATTTACACAGTTGTTCTACTTAACAACATAATTTCGTGCCCTTTTGTTACTAAATCAAACATTTGTTGGTCGCGTTATAAATTTCCGTGAACTTTCACAGGAAACTCTGCCGAAACCATACCAGATGCGAAAAAATGATATAAAAAAACGAATTTTGTAGAGAATTGAAATTCCCGCAGAAAAGTCGTGATCTGCATATTTTTATCTTTAATAGTTTAGAGGAGTTCAAGAAATTCACAGTCGCAGATAATAACTAAAATCAAAATCTACAATCTTGAATTGCTCCAGCGTTCAAACTTTTGAAGATAAAAATATGCTGCTCGGAACTTTATGTACGAAATGAAATTCCCTACGTATAATTTTTTCGTAACTGGTATGGTTTTAGGAGTATTCGTTTTATTAAATTAAGGCTGCGGCCGCAATATTTAAACATAATCCCAGGCGCAGGATGTTAGCATCATTGGTGACTTCACGTGACATTCAAAGGACTATATTTAATTACAAGTAAATTAACGTTAAGGACATTGGCATGTTTAAAAACGATATTCATTTTCGTGCCAGTGGTAAAGTTCCACCGTTCGACCGATGTTCAATAAATAGTCCACAGTATAAATTTCTTGGGCCATCAAAGCATCTTTAACTGGACCAAATAGATTACGTCTAATAACATTAACTCGTTCTGCTTCGGTTGGTACTTGGGTAAGTCTTTGAAGTAAATGCTCTACACTGGTAACATAAAAAATCATCTTTTCATTATGGCGTTGGTAACGGTTATTAATATAGTCCCACAAGCGCTGATCATCATACATAGTTGAAAAAGATCTGGCAATTTCCAAGGTCAAATAATCCCAATTATAAAGATTGTACTTTCTTGATTTATACCACAAAAGGACATCGCCCCTAAAAAAGGACTTAGCACAAACAAAAAGTTGTTCTTTGGAAACCTGGAATATTGTGCGCAAATATTCAATCGAGTTCAGAAATTCGTGTACGTTTGTAGATCCATCATAGTAAATGCCCCAACTTTGAGAATAAAAACTTCCGGTTTTAGAAAAATCTGGAGGTGCATCACTTAACGTTGCATTATGATTATGAGAAAATGTGGAGACGATATTTGTTTCAGAAGATGATGGTTCTTCTGGAACGCCAACGTTCTCGTTTGACGCAACTTTTAGTTGGGAACTTGTGGACGGATAGATCGAAAGCGGATTCGGATCAGGAGCATTAGAAGGTCCTGCTGCCATTGCGTTACCAATGGCTACTTCGGTAAGGTACATTAGAGTAAGTTTTTGAATTTCGTAAGCGTTCTCTACCATCTCCACAGCAACCATACATAACTGCTTTAAAATTTGCAAGTTTGTTTGTGCGTTGGTGTCTTGTGCCGTTAGTCTACGTAAACGGTTTTCTATATGGCACAACCGTGATATAATTCTTCTAAAATTATTGTGGAAATTGATGGAATTAAAAGCTTGGATTTCTATCTCTAGCTGATCCAGTTTTTCCTGGCATATAAATAGTTCGGCCACAAAATTAAGTTTACACGGTTTTCCAACGGACAAATATAAATCTTCTTCCTGTTGCATCAGATCCCGTAATATTTCTTGTTTTTCCAGTACTGTAGTGTTCACTGATATGCTACGTATCCAAAGCTCGTAGTCTAGCTCGTCGTGTAAGAGAAATGTTATATCCATCGAGAACAAATTGCAAAATTAACAAGATCTAAAAAATAATTATTTAAAAAAAATATTCAGTTTTCTTAAACTGGTGTGATATAAAACGAGAAGTTTCAATTGATCACCGATAAGTGGAGGCCAGATTTATATGCCCTCCTCTCTTTGTTTTGAAAAATGTGTGACGAACACAGGGGACCCAGACTATTTTTAGGCTGTCTATTCCGGACCAGGAATATTTACGACTTATAGACAAATATTTCGTGGTTCTTGAGGTTCCGATATTGAATTCAAAATTGGATGGATCTGTGCATTCTGGTAAAGGATGTTTACCAGCAGAGTCGATTGGTGGACGTTCTTTGACCCCTAATGCAAAAGAGATCCCAAGAGAAAGTGTAAAACGAGTTGAACACGAAATAATTTGTAAATTTTTTTAATTGTTTTAATTTGATTTGGATGGAAATAAAAGTTTAATATAGTGAATGGGTGAAGTTTGTTTGATTTTGACCTGGATAAAAAGAAGAAATTACGTTAAATTTATTGATGAAAAATAGTGTGCTGGAAGATAAATTAATTTGGAAATAAAGCCGAGTAACACAGCAATACTTATGTATTGTTGTGTCCACCGTGTTACCCCTATTATGGGCGAACAGAGCAAAAGGGAACGGTCGCAGAGTTTGGAAATGTTAGATTAAGTTTTGTTAGATTTAAGTTTTGTTAGTAATTAAGTTTTGTTAGATTAAGTTTTTGTGATGATAATTTGGTTATGCAACACAAAAGACATGACAAAATAGTGAGAAAAATCAAATAGGATTAAATAAAGGAAGAGGTTGTCATGGACAGATAAACAAGAGTTGAGTTTAAATAAGCGACCGAGATGGTCGAATAAAACAGAGTTCGATAAAATAAGGCGACCGATATAGTCGCAAAAATGAGGGGTCCGATTTTATGAAGCGAACAAGATAGTCGCAAATCGGGAGTTAATTTGAAGAAGCGACAAAGTGAGTCGCACAATTATAATAAAGAGTGCAAATTGATGAGACGACAAAATTAGTCGCATAAGAAAGTAGTAGAAACAGTCGAATGAAATTAAATTAAAAAATTGAATTGAAAACTGGAGTTCGGGTGTGCAGCACCATTGGAAGAATAAAAGAGAGAGTAAATTAGAGAGCCACAAGTGGACTGAGATTGTTGCAGGTCAGAAATTTAAAGCAAAAGCAGGACAAATTGGACCAGGCGATTCGTGATAAGAAGATAGTGAATGTACGCTATTGTGTGCGAGTCTAGCCGAGTTATCATCCACATAAAAAAAGGTTAGCATAGAATTTGTTTAATTAAGTTGTTCGATTTTTATGTTTATGTTGTTGTTAATTTGTTAATTTAATATTGATGTCATTAAATGTGTTTTGGTTATCCGATTGTTTTCTTTTGACTGTTGGCTTATAAGACGTTTCAAAGCGAGTTTAAAACCCTGAGATCGAGAGAAGTTACGAAGTGGGAATCCTTTTCTTGGCAATTTCTCTAATAGCCAAGTGGGGGACCACAACAGTATATTATATAGAGACAAATATTTAAGGGATTCCTGTTTAGAATTTTATATGCAACAATTTGAGGTACATTTCGTTACCCCCCACCCCGCCTTACAAAGTTTTTAATAAAATTATTGTCAATCATTTGAGGTAAATAAATCCGAACAGGGTCGGAATGAATTATCCCCTCATGTAAATTTGTACATTTGGTTTTTATTATTATTGTTTATTGTAAATATTTATTTATTTATTTTGTAACTAGAATGTTAATTGAATAAGTATATAACTAAATTATTAAGACGATAAACAGTATTTTGAACTTGAACTTTGAACGAGAACCATGCAAGTGTAGGGCATTTCGATATTTGACAAACTTTTTTTGGTCGAGATAAACATTTTGTAAATAATCATTTTAAAATTTTGAACAATTTTGTAAATAATCATTTAAAAATAAAATCGATTGTTATCAGATTCAAAAATTTGGAATTTGTTTAAAGTACAAAAGTAAATATAGAATTAAGGAGCATTCCAAAATATAACGAGCAGAGGTTATCAAATTTCGGAAAACGTCAGGGTTTAATTTTAAAAGGTTTCGTTGTCATAAAAAACACGCCAATAATATTTAGAGACAAATATTTAAGGGACTCTTGCTTCGAATTTTATACGCAACAATTTGGGGTACATTTCGTCTCCCCCCCCCCTGCAAATTTTTTAATGAAATTATTGTCAATCATTTGAGCTTCCATTCAGATCGTTTCAACCATACTCATTTTGGGGAGCGGACCTGTAGAAATGACAGCCCCCTCATCGCGAATTTTTTTATAAAACTGGTGTCAGTCGATCCAGAATCTCAATTCAATGTTTTAGAACAATTTTGGAAAGGACTGAAACATAAAAATGTTTTTAAGGCGTATCTGGTTGGTTTGAAACAGCTTATTAGCTGAATACAAGACCGTTGCAAAAACAAACGAAGTGTTTAGCGAAAGTGTTTATCCATTCATTCATTCAAATCATTCAAAATCCATTCATTCAAGTCGTGAACGCAGGTGTAAAACTTTTCATTCATTGTTGATATTTGTTTATCAAATTCAACATAGAAATTTGTTATCTATTAGAAATGTTCAACATATTTTTGGATGTTTGTAGATTAATTGACTGTTTTTGTTAAATAATAAAATTTTTATCTGATATAGGTCTTTATAATATTTTCCAACGTTTCGGGTCATTTTTTAATTTGATCCATTTTCAAGGCTAAAAAATAAATTAACTATAAATTAACTAATTAAACACATTTGGGTTGAAGTAATTGACAATTACTTGTTTATAATAAATTGTTATTGTCAATCACTTTCAATCCAAAAGTGTTTAATTAGTTAATTAATAGTTTATTTATTTTTTTAGCTTTGAAAATGGGCTATATTTTGGAAGTTGAACGCTTTTGCGTTATTGCTATTACGCTATTACATTATAGATGGATTTTTTTGACAACAGACTTTTTAGAAACATTAGATATTTTAAATATTCTTTCAGTCGTGAACCGTTTTTGCGCCAAAAGATTACAAAATTTTGCAATTTTTCAAAATTTATAACAATTTTGCCAATTTTTTGACAACGAATAAAGAATTTTATAGTACGTTTTCTAGTTATAATTGTCAAAAACCGTTGGGGCGTCCATTCCCGTTATCAACTTGTAATTTTTTTTGAAAAAAAATTTGAATATTAAATTCGGTTTCACGCCTTTGGTGTTGAAAATACGAAGGAAAGTAATATAACAGCTATTATGAGCGTAGAACGAAAGCGTATTCGTTACATCGTAAAATTTAAAGATCGGTTGTTAAATAAGGGCCCTACAGACGCCCACAAAGTTTTCCACAATTTTCGCTGCCTAGTCAGAAATTTTAAAAAGTAGATTTTTCAAAAACCACATTTTCTTGAAGTGTATAATGTTAGGCATATCAACTCCAAGTTATACATTGATTTGAATTTTTTTTACAAAGTTATACGACTTTTTGTATACAGAATTGTCATAAAGCAAAAAAATAGTAGAGCAAGGATCACAGAAAAAAAATTCCGCGAGATGTGCGAAAATCAGAAAATATATTTTAAAATCACGGCCAAGGTAAAGAAAAAATATTTTTAAATAAAAAACTTTTTTACTGTAGTGTAAACTGCATTTAAAACTTGAAAGCACCTTATCTCAAACTACATTTTTAAAGTCGGTTTTCAAGATATTTCAACAAGTAGTACAAAAATCTATTTCAAATTTTGTGCACTTCTTTTAGACATCCAAATCTGGTCTGCAACGGAGGGATTTTTGATTTCAATGCGAACTTCTTATTTTAAAATGGATTTAAAACTTTAAAACACCTTATCTTAAAACTACGTTTTCCAAGTCGGTGTTCAAGATTTTTCAAAAACTGGTACACAAATGTAGTTAAAATTTTTTGCCCTTACTTTTAGACATCCAAATCTAGTCTGTAACGGAGGAATTTTTTATTTTACTGCGCACTTTTTATTTTATGGACAAAAATATCACTTTTTAGAGAAAATCGATATTTTAACTTTGCTCAGCTGCCATTTTGTCTAAATTCAATTTTTCTGAAAACGGCTTCGTTACAGATTAGATAAACTTATATATTTACTAAATTTTCATAAATTTTTGATTTTAGTTAACCTGGCTCCGCATAAAACTGAACACCGCAAAACGCAATAGGGTTGTCGAATATCGAATATCACTTGATTAGTTTTTAATATTTTTGTACAAAAAAATTACAATCTATTTTTCAAATACTAATGCTCTTTCGAATCAAAAAGTTTTTGTGTAAAAATATGTATCCAGTTGTCCGAAAAAAAATAACAAAACCCTTATAATCTATCAATAATTTTGAAAAACCAACCGAGTTTCAGATACAGCTTTTAATGGTCTTTAATTTAGTATATGACGCCAGTTGACAAAAATCGACAAATAACGCCACAATTTGAAAAATAACATCGTCGTCAAACTTTCAAGTCGAAATCAATGGGTTTTCGGGCAAAATAGTAAATATGCGAAAATCAGGAATTCCGTCGCAAATGAAGTGTTTTTTATTAGACATTTTCGATTTATATTTGTCTCCTCGACGTATTAAGCAAAGAAAAACATTTTATTTTCCTCATTTTGTAAATTCTAGTAAACAATTCTCAATTTTTCCCAGTCAAATATTTAACTAATAGTTAAATGATCGCTTTATTAATTTATTCTTGCAATTTGATGCTTTACGTATTTCGATGGTAAAATTTCCAAGTTTCGATTATTACAACCCGTTTGGACCAAATTTTTATGAAAAGAACATAATTTTACAATTCTACGTTTTTGGGAAGCCGGTGCGACGTAAAAATTCTTTCGCTGTCGATTACTTTCCAGAACCATTCAGACAGCAAAAAAAATTATGAAAATGTGATCACAAATCATTTTATACCAAAATTTCGTTTACCATACCAAAGGAGCGTTTAAAATCGTAAATTTTACCATAATGCACTAATTGCCTTAAAAAAATTCGCGATGGGTGGAGGGCGAAATATGCCTAACAATTTGGCATTTTTCGAAATTTTTAGGGCATATATAAATCCAGCCTCGATCGGTATTATGAAACTTCAGAAAATTCTCAAAACTTTTTAACCGAAACCCAAGTTTATTTAAATTTAAGATTTAATATGCGAATAGAATAATTTGTTTATATTTACCTACAAAAATTTCTTCTGCCTCGGCTTTTCAAAACACTTGAAACTAATAATTGAAAAATTGCAATCAATAAATGGCACTAATTCGAAAATTTCAGCCAGCAAGTTGAAAGAACATTGGGTACACTATTACAACCTAAGCTGTTATCAACTTTAACTAGCAGGAAGAATTTTGTTACTCACCTGCGATTGATACTATAAACAATTAATAAGCTTTTATCTTCAATAAACCATTTGTAATAATGAATTATTTATGCAGGTGTTGCAAACACATATTTGTGTATGAGTTTTCATGGATAGTCATAAGTGAGTTTGCTATTAATCACCTTTACTAAAATTTAAAACTTGTGAAACTTACAGATGCAAGGAAATTTTTTTCCAGGGTAGATCCACTTTAAGATGTTTCTGCTAAAAATTTTGTTCTTGGTTGTTTCTACTAGAATTGATTAAACTTGAACGTATTGGCGCTTCCATATTTAACGTGCAAGGTTTCAGAGTTTGAGATTCGAATAAAAACTTTAATTCAGCTATTCTGATCGATATTAAGGTGGTTCCTTCCTTGATCTTCAATGGGACATAGGGGGACCTACAATTTAACGTGGACTCTGAACCACGGTTCACACTTCAATTGAGAAGATTTTATTAGGCAGATCACATCTCGATGGTTTTCCATTGCCTTACATTGAAAACATTTAGTCCAGTCAAATAAGAACAAACTTCTCGAACAAAGAATAAAAATGGATAAACCGTTTTTGTAGAAAATTCTCTAAGCTTTATATTTTATTTGAAACATATTTCGATATCGGTAATGGTTAGCGAGATATAAGCAAAAAACGGAGTAGGGCCGTCACTTTTCGAAATAGGCGGATCGAGGTCAACAAATTTCGTTCAGGACTTTTAGTATGTTTAATAGTACGCCTAAATGATCTTTGTCAAATTTCAGGTAAATATCAATTTTTTCCGGCAAGCTTTCCCTATTCAACTGCGTTTAAATTGAAGGCGGAGGCAAAATAAGTGGTTTAAAATACAAAAATTTTCGCACAATCCAATTTGAAATGTACACTCGAGTTTCGAACTTATTAGTTCTCATCAGTACAATAAACTATTATATCTATCTACTATCATATCATACTATCTATATAATATCAGTACATGATGAGAAATGAGAACTAATAAGTTCGAAACTCGAGTATACATTTCAAATTGGATTGTGCGAAAATTTTTGTATTTTAAATACTAACTGGTTAGAGCCGAGAATTTTTATTACTCATAAGTGGTTTAAGAAACTTGGGCACATTTTGATCAAAAAAATCCAAAATCGGTTTTCTGCAATTTTTCGTAGTAAATTTTATTCTCTATAAGATTTATAGAAGTCATTTTCGTCCTAAAGTCAACTGGTAAGGAAATATTGCGAAGAAATATTGTTATATAAATTTGTTTTCGCCATTTTTTTAAAATGGCGGCACTTCCGGGCGGACACCAAGGTCGCCAACTCAGAGTTTTTATTAGGACCCCAAACCAAAAATCAGAACCTTCTGACCAATTTTAGGAAACTCATCTTTTCATGATTTCGAGGATGTTGTTAAAATATTTGAAGTGTTTTTAATTTGTTTAGTGAGTTATATGATAACAATATAGCTGATATAGAAATTTGTTTAAAAATATTTTGCCGAAAAATATAATTTTCACTCCTTCATAAAAAATTAAAACTTCAGACGGAGAATTTGGTAAGAAGCTCAGGGTTCTGAGAGGACATTTTTTAGTATGTTAAAGTACGAACTATTACCTACTAACGAAATCCATCGAAAACTCATAGAAAACCGATTTTGGAGCTTTTTCGCAATTTTCTTACACTATGGAGCAACAAAGTTTTTCAGAACTGCTATTTAATCAAATACTATTTTAATTGATTTTTAAATTGAATATCTCTTTTCGGGGCTGTTAAGTAGTATTTAAAGAAATTCATAGATAGATTCTTGAATATATTTTTATTAAGGAAACCGGATCTTTTCTATCAGACACTGACGCGCCGCATGAATGGACTTACGAGATTCAAATACAATTAATTGATTTTTAAATTGGATATCTCTTTTCGGGGCTGTTGGTAGTATTGAAAAGATTCATAGATAGGATTCTTGAATATCTTTATTAAAAAAATAGAATCTTTTCTATAAGACACAGACGCGCATGAACGGATTAACGAGATTCGAATACGCTTAACCTTTGGATCACCCTGTATGAACTCCTTCCGAAAATAAGAAAAATTGTATCTAGTGAACCATATACGAAAACGGGCATACTTTGTAAACGCGACTGTTTTCTTATACTTATTATCCATTAGAAAAAAAAAGAAACAAAGCTTGTTCTGCTTTGGAACAACCAAAACGCCCAAAAACTAATTAAACTTCACTTTTCAGCAATAACGTTCTGTAGTGTAATTTTATAAATTACATGCACTTTAATACAAGTTTAGAATTTTTTACGTGATTTAACCTCAATTGTCTATGGCGGCTCATTTAAAGCCATTTAAAGCGCAAACATTTAAATTTTAATAATTGCCACCTGAACGCCTACTGGGTTGGCAACCTTTCAACCTCTATAGGACATCCGAAGGGGCTCAAGTGTCTTATTAGTTCTGTGGTTCAAGTTCAAATAGTAGTTCGAGTGAACTTTTTGATAACGGATTTTCTCACAAAACCAAAACATTACGAAGAGATTAAACGAAAGTACTTCAGAAATTTTGATAACCATAAACTCAACCAACATATTTTTAGTACACGAAAATGCAGAGAAGACAACAGCTTCAAAAGTAACGAACAGAAAATAGAAAAAAAATAGCACATTTGTTCCATGTATCATTTTCTTGTAGACGATCGTTATTCGGATGGTTCGTGTGCAAATAATTATTTACTATTGGTTCTGCAATCACATATTTTATAAAAAAAATTGTTTAAAATTGGAGGTGGTTGAAGCTGTGAAAATTGTATCGTCTAATTTTGTGTGGAGATCGTGATTGTGAAAGTTGCCTGAGTGCTACATCTCGATGGCACTTGCAGTTATAAATATTCAAATCATAGTTTCCTTTGAAGACCTACAGTGCGGACAACAAAGAACCACTCACCCTATCAGGTTGACTTATTTAAAGAAAAAATGTAATTAAATGAAAATTTACAAGTGAAGTGAACATTCGTTAGCTCTCATAAATTGGTGATAATTATTCAAAATAATAATCTATTGCTGCAAGCCTTCGTACAAAATTAAATTTTTAACATTTATTAGTTTTTAATTTAATATCCTTACGATTTATATTTATTATTAAGGTGCTTGTCGTTTTCGAAATATTAGCACATGAAGAAAAGGTGAATATAAAAACTTGACTCATAGTCCAGGCAATGAAGCTGTGAAAATTGGCTCAAGCTTGCAAAAAATCCGGACAAGCTGAATTTTGGCAGAGATGTACATTGGAGTGTTCTAATGAACCCCCCAAAAGTCCCATAAAATCCCATGGTGGCGTCCCCACAATCGGGGGTTTTAGCTCCCCCAACTCGATTTTTTGCCGATAACTCGCTTATTTATGCTTGTATGAAAAATTGGTGACCGGACAGGTGACCACATGACAAGTGAACGCACGACATCCGAACACATGACAACTGACCCCACGGACAACTGAACACACGGACAACTGAACACAATCTTAATTTTTAAATTTAAATATTTGTTATTTATTTTTATAATAATGAAATAGTAAATTTGAGGTTTACGATTTTACAATTATTGTTTTACATGCTAATTAAAAATAACCAATAGTTTTCAATTCTTTTTTTCAAATGATTATTTTCAAAATGACACCCCACAAGGATGGTCCATTTTAGCTAATAAGGTTTGAAACCTAGCAAAGAGATGCGAATTTCAGATTTTTTCAAAAAATGTCAACTTTGAGGTCATTTTTTTGGGTCGCGGAAGAATAATATTACTAAATGTTTTTCGACAAAAATTCTTAGAATTACTCGGCAAATGAGATTTCGTCGTTAAAATTTCGATTTTAGAAGAAAAAATGAGAGCGGTCGTCGGACCGTCCACAGAAGCTATGCTTCTTACGCACAGAGCAAACCATAATAGATCCTTGAACGACATAGTTGTTCGGCCTTCTGCCTCACAGGGCGAACCATAATAGATCCGTGAAGGCCATAGTTGTTTGACCTTCGGCCTCACAGGGGGAAGACCATAATAGATCCGTGCAGGCCATAGTAGTTCGGCCTTCGGCTTCACAGGGCGGACCATAATAAATCCGTGAAGGCCATAGTTGTTCGGCCATCGGCCTCACAGGGCGGACCATAATAGATTATATTTATATGCCTTCAGCTGTCTGGACTGCTAGTCCGTGATTGCCAGTTGTTGTTCGGCCTTCGGTCTCACAGGGGGAGGACCATACTAGATCCGTAAAGGCCACAGTTGTTCGGCCTTCGGCCTTTTTGTGAAAAATTTTTAAAATTTTTTCGACGTTTTTTGCCGACCCACGAAAAGGTTTTTTTTTAAATTTTTTTAGTTTTGTCAAAAAACTATTTTCCCTAAAAACCGGTTGGAGGTTGAGGCGGCGGGGGCGGCGTGGGGTCGGGGGGGGTGGTTGCCACCTCCGCCCCCTATCCATAGCCACCATTCCCAGGGTCCTAGCACTCTCGGTACCGGAGTTATGCTTGCTCCCACTTGCTTTTGAGAACACGGGTCGGGTCGGGTCGGCCTCCAACTTGCTTATAAAACTACGGGTCGGCGTCCCACTTGCCTTTCAAGAACACGGGTCGGCCTTCGGCCTCCCACTGGCATTTAAGAATACGGGCCGGCCTTCGGCCTCCAACGTGCTTATAAGAATACGGGTCGGCCTTCGGCCTCCCACTTGCTTTAGAGAACACGGGTCGGGTCGGCCTTCGGCCTCCCACTGGCATTTAAGAATACGGGTCGGCCCTCGGCCTCCAACTTGCTTATAAGAATTTCTTATAATTTTTTCGACGTTTTTTGCCGACCCACGAAAAGGGAGAATGGGGGGGCATTTTTAAATTTTGTTAGTTTTATCAAAAAACTAAAACTAGCTTCGAAATTTTTGAAAAATAAAAATTTTGAAAATTTTTTTGACGTTTTTTTGCCGACCCACGAAAAGGGGAGGGGGGTTTTAATTTAAAAAAAAATGTTTTAATTTTTTTAGTTTGGTCAAAAACTATTTTCCCTTAAAACCGGTTGGAGGCGGCGGGGCGGCGTGGGGTCGGGAGCGGTTGCCTCCCACTGGCTTTAGAGAACACGGGTCGGGTCGGCCTCCCACTGGCATTTATGAATATGGGTCGGCCTTCGGCCTCCAACGTGCTTATAAGAATACTGCTCGGCGTTCGGCCTCCCACTTGATTTAGAGACCACGGGTCGGGTCGGCCTTCGGCCTCCCACTGGCATTTAAGAATACGGGTCGGCCTTCGGCCTCCAATTTGCTTATAAGAATACGGGAAAATTTTTTCGACGTTTTTTTCCGACCCACGAAAAGGGAGAAAGGGGGGGGGCGGGAATTTTTTAATTTTGTGAAAAAACTAAAACTAGCTCCAAATTTTTGAAAAATAAAAATTTTGAAAATTTTTTTGACGTTTTTTGCCGACCCACGAAAAGGGGAGGGGGGTTTTAATTTAAAAAAAAATGTTTTAATTTTTTTAGTTTTGTCAAAAAACTATTTCCCCTAAAAACCGGTTGGAGGCGGCGGGGGCGGCGTGGGGTCGGGGGCGGTTGCCACTTCCGCCCCCTATCCATAGCCACCATTCCCAGGGTCCTAGCCCTCTCGGTTCCGGAGTTATGGTGTTTGAAGGGAAGTTTGAAATTTGAAAGTCGCGGTCGAAATTTGTGTGACGAATTTGCGTTACATATTTCCGTGACGATTTTGTGTGACGATTTTGTGTGACGAACGATTTTTTTCAGTTAACTGCCCGTGCGATACCCGTGCAAAATACACGTGCAATACCCGTGCGATAAGAAGCATAGCTTCAAAAATTTTGCAATTTAATGTTCAAGGGAAGTGGCCCTTCAAAAAAAATTTGAAAATTTTGTTTTTCATTTTACAGCTTTGCGGTGCGAGATACGAAAAACAGCTATAGAGGTAAAATTGTTTAGGCCCGGGGTTTACTTGCGATGCCAGTGGAAAATTAAGAATCCCTTCGTAAATAAGGACGCTATGGCCGTTTGAAAAATTTTCTAAATTTCGACCTTAAAGTCGTTGTGGCGCGACGACTATGAAACAATTTTTAATTTTAAAAACGGTATTGGGTGGCATTTCTCGAGCGCGAATTTTTAGAAATGCATACTTTTTTTCGTGCGGCATCAATTAAGGTGGTAAATTGCAAAAACGCAAATTTTGAAAAATTTCGATTTGAAATCGGACCGTTTTATATATAAATATTTGCGCGCAATTTTAAACGAAACGAGTTGGTTTTTCGAAAAATTTTATTGAACACTTTCCGTTTTATTTGGCGAATTTAAGCGGTACGTGAAAAAAAATTTCAATTTTCCACAATTTTTTTCAACGTCCCCACATAATGTGCCGAAAGAATTGTTGGATTAATGTTAAATTTTTAACGGGGATGCTTTATACTTACAACAAAGTATTGGGATAATTTTTGAAAATTTTACATCGCATCCCGCAATACTTTTTAGCCGTCGAGTTTGTGATTTTGTACAGTTTTGGAAGAGCTTTCTACATTTTGCAAAATTTTTGCACAAAGGAAAATTAATTTTTCCAAATTTTTTACATCGGTTATCTACGAAAATGTTCACTGAAGACGCTTATTCCGTTAAAATAGCAATTTTCGAAAATAAAAACTTCCGATTTAGTTTCCAATAGTTAAAGATCCCGGTGGGGTGTATGGATCATCTACAGGGATGTTTTAGCTGTTGTAGGTAATGGGGTAAACCTCCAATTGGGGAAAGGGGGCCAAGCCCCCTGGCGAGCCACGAAGCGCCAAGTTTACATGTAACATCAGTTAACGTGATAAATTGCAAAAAATGAAAATTTGTAGAAATTAAATTCGAGATCGAGTTGATTATGCATATAAATATTGACTAAAAACAATGAAATCTCCGCGAAAAGTTAAATCTGCCACAAAGAGGTGGATCTGCCGCAAAGAGGTGGATCTGCCGTTAGGTTAGTGTTAGTTTTCGATATTTCTTTAGAAAACTAATTAAAAACATATAAATCTCCGCGTAAAGTTAAATCTGCCACAAGAAGGTGGATCTGTCGCGAATAGGTGGATCTGCCGTTAGGTTAGTGTTAGTTTTTGATATTTCTTTAGAAAACCAATTAAAAACAAACAAATCTCCGCGTAAAGTTAAATCTGCCGCAAAGAGGTGGATCTACCGCTCCCTCGAACTTTTTTCCAAGTTAAACGCAAAAAGTGAGAATGGACTCAAAAATAATAATAATTACCCCAAAAAGCTAGATCCATTACGATTGTGTTCAGTTGTCAATAATTATAAAATCGTAAACCTCAAAGTTACTATTTCATGATTATAAAAATAAATAAAAAATATTTAAATTTAAAAATTAAGATTGTGTTCAGTTGTCAGTGTGTTCAGTTGTCCGTGGGGTCAGTTGTCATGTGTTCGGATGTCGTGCGTTCACTTGTCATGTGGTCACCTGTCATAGAATCTGAAAAATTATGATCAGACCATAATTGAAGAGCATAAAGTTCTCTATAAAATAGTTTTTTTTCATATTTTTCCATGGCATACTACTACTTAAATTATTGACCGAAAACACGACCCACCCTTAAGGGGTGTTTACATTATAAGATTTTCCTTATGTCAGAGCTTAAGATTTTACGTAAGACACGGTTAAGACGGTATTTCGCTGTTTACACTTTATGATTTTCCTTAAGAGCCGACTCTTAAGGAAAAACATAGCGGTTATCATAAGGAATTTTAGCAAACATAAGGAATAGCAACGTACCTATTTTCTTAAGATTTTTCGTAAGATTTATTGACATTTTAAGGTTAGTGTTGTGTTTATATTGACTTTTTGTTGGTGATTAATTTATTGTTAGTTTTTATAACAAATTTTTATTGATTTACATATTATTATGTAGTACATAGTTACAATAAATTTTAAAAATTAAATTTTTTTATGGCTTCCCAACTTCCTTATTTTATTAATTACTAATTTTTTTTTTATAAAGATTTAACAATAATAAAGTTGTTAAAGTAAAGCATTTTAATAATTGTTCTTTAACAAAGAACAAGAAATTTTTACTAGGTTATGTTCAAACAATATAAAACCTGTCAAATAAACCGTTGGCGACTCTTAACAGTTCTCGTACAATGTAAACCCAAAACCAGGTAACCTTATGTTTTTTGTTATTATTAGCAATCTTAAGCAAAATCTTACGCGTTTCACCTAAGCTCTGACATAAGGAAAATCTTATAATGTAAACACCCCTTTAAAATGGCACAATATTAATTCGTTACAGGGAGTGAAATGTTTTAGGACACGGGAAATGCTTTTAATAATAAATTAATTGAAATTGTGGCCAAGGTTGGAAAATAAAGAGAAAAATAGATTTTTTCAAAATTTGCCCAAGTTCTAGTATCTTCCAAGCAACGAGACCGAAATTTTGGTTTGAGTTTACAGAAGGTCCGGGAAAGCTGAAATTTGGCAAAGATGTACGTATATTGAAGTGTTCTAATAAACCCCAAAATGTTTCATAAAAATCCCAAGCCGGCGTTCCCCCAAATGAGGATTTTAGCTCCCTAGGTGCGGTTTTCGCCTATAGCTCACGTATTTTTACTTTTACGAAAAATTACCATTAAACAAACTTTAATTTGCCTATTACAGTATGTATTGTAGTACTACCTACTGCAGCGCCACAAGTTATAGAGAATTTTATGTTCTTCAACTTTGCTTAATGGTAATTTTTCGTAAAAGTAAAAATACGTGAGCTATAGGCGAAACACCGCACCTAGGGGGCTAAAATCCTCGTTCGAGGGAACGCCGGCTTGGGATTTTTATGAGACATTTTGGGGGTTTATTAGAACACTTCAATATACGTACATCTTTGCCAAATTTCAGCTTTCCCGGACCTTCTGTAAACTCAAACCAAAATTTCGGTTTCGTTACTTGGAAGATACTATAACTTGGGCAAATTTTGAAAAAATTTATTTTTCTCTTCATTTTCCAACCTTGGCCACAATTTCAATTAATTTATTATTAAAAGCATTTCCCGTGCCCTAAAACATTTATCTCCCTGCAACGAATTAATATTGTGCCATTTTAAGGGTGGGTCGTGTTTTCGGTCAATAATTTAAGTAGTAGTATGCCATGGAAAAATATGAAAAAAAACTATTTTATAGAGAATTTTATGCTCTTCAATTATGGTCTGATCATAATTTTTCATACAAGCATAAATAAGCGAGTTATCGGCAAAAAATCGAGTTGGGGGAGCTAAAACCCCCGATTGTGGGGGACGCCACCGTGGGATTTTTGAGGGGTTCATTAGAACACTCCAATGTACATCTCTGCCAAAATTCAGCTTGCCCGGATTTTTTGTAAGCTTGAGCCAATTTTTCAGCTTCGTTGCCTGGACTATCAGAATTCTTATTTAATTGTAATGAAGTCCCCTTGCGGAACATCCTATGTACATAGGTGCGATAAAATGATCTTGCAGCCGAGCGCTAGCGTCATCGAATGCATTTTTTTGCATCGAAAAGATGGGGGGGGGAGGAAGTTAAAACAATATAATTTCTCGAATCTATTAACTGAGGTGGGTTGCTTAAGCCTACTCATCAGTGGACGTTTGTGGCATGTTATCATGAAAGGGGGGGATACAAATTTTATTTTTAATTTTTCAGGAAAGTGGTTTAAACTGCCACCGTTTATGATCCAAGCGATGTGGTGCGAGCTTTATAAAAGTACTCTTGGGGCGGCGCACTTGTTTCACTTGTCAATTTGGTAATGAGTGGAATAATCTGTAATGTTACACATGTGTGGGTAACAGTGAGACATTAACTTTGAGTTCAATAAAATATTTTTTATTTGCCAAGAAATTTCTCTTGCAATTTCAGTACAAAAAAGAGCAACAACGCCGTTTATTTTTTGACATAAATTACAGCAAATTTTTTTATAAGGTTGCATATCATTCCAAAATTTATTCAATAGTAAAAACCATCATCATAATTGGACGTTCATGGGCACGACCTTAAAGTGCACCCCCCCCCCCAACTAGTATAGTCTGTGACCACTAGTAGGACAAGAAGTGATTATCTTCGGATATGATGCCCTGGTTCAGATCCCACGTTAAACTGTAGGTTTACATTGTAACTAAATAGATACATCAGTAAAGTGACTTAGAATTTTTTTTAACTTTTAGCTATTTCGATCCTTGGAAGTTTTACAGATGTTCATGCCATTTCGCTTCCGTCTGTTTACAAGCTTAATTTGATAATGGAAAGGGGTGATAATTAAAATATAAACATGAAATATAATTACTACATTTATTTAACAATATTATGCAATATAATTACTATTAAGAATACAGGATGAACATGCGTAACACATATAGGCTAAATTCTAATGTTTGCTAGAATATTACTTTATTTTCCTGTAATTAAATATCGAACAATGAAATGAGTAGGTATGTAACTAAAGAAGTGTGTCCTATGCTATTATTAGTATACTAATAAAAGAATTGGTTCTTGAAGATTAAAAAGAAAGTATGCATATAATTGGATCTTTCAATGAGAAGCTACAAAGCATAAATGCAAAATAAAAATGAGTGTTTTTAAAGTAAATTTATATTTCAAGTTAAACTAGCCTTTTCACATGTGTATACTATACTTTTACATTATTTATACAAAGATATGGCAGATATAGACCATTTTAAAAGTATAGACAAGTAAAGTACTTGGGATATCCGATTGTAGGATTATTAACTTTTATTAACTTATAAAACTAAAATGATGTTAATTTTAAAAGTTGATAATCCTAAGTTACTCTTGTAACTTTTAACAACTGGAGCATGTATACCCTGTACTTCTTTATTTAAATAATAAAAACAAATTTAGTGACTAGAAAAATTCATCTTTAAACAAACGAGTACAAAAACATTCTTGGAATGTAACCAGTATTCACAACAATCTACAAAAATTAAACTTCACGAGTTTCAAATCAAAGACAACAAACAGTTGACAGATAACATTGTTATTAACAGCATTATTATTTTATACACCTCTATATAAATTGCTACAGACAAAATGTAGGCCTTAATATACACACTACAATTTGCAGATTTTGGTAGGCACGCTCAGTGTTTATAGCTATACCAGTGGTGCAGTAAATTGTTTTTAGTGCCTGCACAAAAATGATCACTTTTTAAAGGTATTTTACACTTTAAGTGCCTACTACAATTAAAAACAAACCAAATGTTAACTACTGTTCTCCGTTGTTTATTACAGAATAAATAACAAGAAAGGTAATCAAAATAAGAAAACTCATGGTGAACACTTAAAAATTGCAAAAACACTACCCCAACGTTGAAGTGTTTTTCATTTTATAAAAATACACCTGTAAGTAAATAAACAATATTTTAAGAAGAAAATAAAGTTTTCTCATTTTGAGTACCCATTTTTTATATTAGATTTCTTATCGTAGTTCAGAATAAACAGAATGACATATTGTCTCATTTAAACAGAGTAAGTCTTATTGGAAGGCAATAATTAGATGAAAAATTCTATTGTAACTTTCACTTAAGAACAATAGATAACTTCAAAAGATACAAAACGCTACAACACTTTTTGGTATCAAATTCGGTAAGAACAAAAGTAAAATCTACAAATCAGTTAAGTTAAACATGGAAAATGACTATATACATAGAATCTCACCAGTCACACCTTTCAAACAATTTTTAACTTAAAAAAAAACACTTTTTTAATAAGATACATAAGTTAAAACAAAAGGTGTCAACTTACTATGTTAGTCTTAAATTTTTAAATTATTTTAAATCAGTGTCTTCATCGAGCATTTCTTCTATATCTTTCTCCCAATTGCTGTCATTTTTTGAACTATGGGACTTATTCTCGCTAACTACTTCGTAGTCCTGCAGTTCGGCTTCTAATTCTTTCTCCCACTCTTCTTCTATGAGGCAACAAATAGTAAAGGAACGGGAAAGGCAGAAAGAAATTTAAAAAATAAGTAAAAAAAACAAACAAAAATTGAGCAATCATAACTTAGAAACCAGATGCTCAGTGAGTTAGTTTCCTGTTTGTTGTTATTCAAAATGCAGATTTTAATACAAGTGTCAGAAGTCTGAGCACCTGGTAGGTCTACACCAAGTTTTGAAAAATTTGTACATAATATTTTACCATAGAGAAGTTATGTAGTAACACAGGTATTGTCAATTCATTTAAAATGCCCAATAAAATATGCATATTCAAATGTATAACTTCCGAAGACATCACATCTATATCAGCACAATACCAAAACCAAAAAGACGACTAAATCAATACACAAATAGAAATTTTACATTTGAATACATGCTTCACTTTCTATTCAATTTATTGATCACTAAACGACGTTGTTGATTATTAATAATCATGTAAAACTTTTAATAAATTCAAAAATTTACTACAATCTAAAGTATATTTAGTAAATGAGTGATGTGTGCAAAAGTGCAAGTGATTTGTGTACATAGTTTGGTTTTTGCACTTTTATTAACTATAATATATTTTTGTAATTTTCTAAAAATTAAAAGTGATCAAAAACAAAATAAAAAGCAAGCTACTGTTTTGGGGCTTATCCACTTATATCTCACATGACAACATGGCATTGAAACCACAAGTACAGTAATTATTTTTTTTAGTACCGTAGAACAATCACAAAATATTATAATACTGATCTATTGATATACTTTTATCTAACATTATATTACATATATTTTCACAGGCAAAAATTTTAACCAGTTATAATAAGAATGGAAAAAAATAAAATTACGAAAAATAAAAGCTAATAAAACACAATAAGGAAGCTAGGAAATGGAAAACTTATTTGGAAGCTAAAGTTGACTGATGTCTTCTTAAGCTGTGAGATCAAACAGGAAACTAACCTTAAGATTTTTATTTACTAATAATTATTTAGCCTTTCATATAAATAAAATATTGAAATTCACGTATTCAATTTTATGTAAAAAAAAACATGGAAAACCCATGTAAAAGAATTGAAAATGTCCTAATATCCTGCTACAGCTTCATTAATTATTGTTAAATTAATTAACAAGTTAAGTATGTTTCCAAATGAGGTGTATGCAATGTCAGTAATTGATTTACCTCAAATCTACAAAAATGTGGCATTCCTTACTATTTCATTCTCTTTTTCCAAGTTTTCAAGTTATTTATGTTATGAGTTTTAATTTAAGATTATCGAAAAACTTATAATTACTTCTCTTCAGTGCCAAACTTAAAATCTTTATTTATGCCAACATGAAAAAGAAATTTTGATTTGCATCTAGGAACATCATGTAAAAAAATATTTAAGAAATATTCAGGATTACAAAATCTGTAATGTGTGAAACGACATTGTTATGTTCCTAATTTTCTACACAAGCCATTCAGGTGCGCTAAACATTTTTTTATTGGTTATATTCCTTGAAGCCGATCCAATTGTAATATATTAATTTGTCAATTGCGCTGCTCCTTCAGAACAGTTACAAATTTTACTTTAATTTGCCTGTGCTCAAAGATGGCATTCATGATCCACTGCTGCATTTGCTAAATGTTAAATTCCACATATTGAATTTAAAAAGTAAGTCAAACTCGTACTTTTTGTCGTTTCTTTTGGTGAGATTATTATTGTTTTATTAATGTTTAAATAAAGTAACTAAAGCAACACCACAATTATTTTTTGTTAGTTAGCTGCAAGACTACCACCTAAAAGAATTCATGAGAACGGGGCTCTCGGAATTAGATATAAAGGTTTGCTGTCCTTCTCAACAATGGTCTTTAGGGCCCTGTTTGTGAGGACTTGAACAGTAGTTATCGTCCACTTTTCTTTTTATGGGAGTAAATTAGTTTGTTTTTCACATTTGCATAAACAAAGGTTTAGAGAATAGCACTAAAATGAGATTAAAATATTCTGAAAAATAACTTATTAAATCTAAAATTTCATTCAAAAGAACCCTCAAACTTGAAAATTTCCATATCAATTTTGTTTTTAATTATATAAATATTTTCCCCAAGAAACTACACAGAGTTCATATCAGGCCTTAACTTACAAAAACTCACAATACAACATTTATATACATATCAGTATTGAAAGAAAAAAGGTATCAAACCACAATCAAGAGATCCGGTCTTTTCTAGTTTTTATGGGAGTTTGAGTTGATCAGTAAATTCAAATTTTTAGATGGAAAATTTGTTTTAATAGACTGATAGATTCGAAAAATATCCAAAAAACTAGATTTTGAATTATACAGAGAGGTATTATTTACCATCAAAATAAATGAATATAAACTGTAAGTTGTAATACATTTGAAAATTTAATTAAAGACATTTACAGATGTTCAAACTAGATGTATTACTGAACCATGAATTGAAATATAATGAAAGGGGGGGGGGGTAATATAAAAATATATAATATGCATAATTCATTGCAGTATAATTTCGATAAACAATTAAAAAGGTGAAACGGTGATCAATTTGAGAATTTTGAAAAAGCAGAAGCTGATTTATTTTTGTATTAATTTTATTTTACTAATATGAAAGGATAATAAAACATTAAAACATCAAATAGTTAATTGTATATGCAATAAAAATTTAAAAAGCAAAATTAAAAACTACAACTCAAAATAATGCGTTTTACTTACCACAATGTTTAGATCCAAAAGCTAGCTTTTTCATACCTTCCCGAACCTCAACTAAATCTTGATTACTTGCTTGTAATGTGTCTGATACAAATTCATCAGAAGTATCTTTTGTTGGATCTAATACCATAAAAAAATTCTAAATAGCTAAATAAAATATAACTGTGAATTTACATAAAATATGTGCAGTATAAAAATAAAACATTCTCGAGCATTCCAAATTAAACAAGGCACATTTAGTAGATACAGAAGGAAATATTTTGCATACCTATAGGTTGATCAGAAGTTATTGTTTCATTACCAATGTAGCTGTCACTTTCCCGCGACATAAAGGACAATTCGTTTGCCTGACAAATTAGACTCACACGATAGAAATAGTTTTTCCAAAAATTCTCTTCACTGATTCTAATTCAAAACAAAAATGTCAACTTCCAATTTTTAAAAGAGGTTTTGCAAACTTACATTTTAGGCACAAGATCAAAGCGCATTTTTTCCAAGGAAGGATCCTGTTCCATAATAGCCATAGCAACAGGATATGAAACATCATAGTCAAATTGAAAATCAACACCAGCTGGAGGGCTACGTACAAAGTTCCTTTTATCGGTTGATAAACTGAGGCATTCCTCCTTCAATGCATCTTCATTTGCACATCCAGCCCAAGGGGGAAGAGCACTTGCCGCGGTCCCTTGCTGAGATTTCAAAAATGCCTCTTGTTCTTTATTAAATTCTCCCAAAATACTCTGTCAAAATTCAAAACGTAACAACTTACAAAATTTTATATTAAAGAAGATCAACTTACATTTTCTTCAACTGTTTTTTTAATTTTAGCACCAGCTTCAGTAACAGTTTTTCCTGCTTTATTAACAGCAGAATATAAGAAGCTTCCAAATGATTTAGCTCCAGCTAAAGCTTTACTTTGGACTGAAAATAAAAGCAGTCAATTTTTTTGTTATACATCTTAATTATCGAAACATACTTTTACCATTTCCAAATTGACTATCTTTTTCTTCAGTTGGTGTTTCAGGAATTGACTGAGGAGCAGAATCGGCTCCTCCGGTGGCACTAAAAAAATTAATCCATTGTTATAGAATGACTACCAGGATTGCTAAATTTTAAAATATAATCCAGTAGAAATCCAATTTAAGTTTTAACAAATCTATCATTGATTATGATTAAAAGGGCAGATAATTTACAACAGGGTTACACTGCACAATGTTAATAAAACAAAACACCAGTAGTTCCAAATCATGGTGCAAAATGAGCATGAACAATTCATTAGGTTATTTACCGATTATAGTAATTCTACAGTAATAGGTATACGTGATAAAAACAAATTACCTCGAATTATCATCATCATCTCCTCTTGGTTTCTTTTCAGTTACAACTGGAACATCTGTTTCTTCCGTTAAAGGTTCTTGTTCGGGTTGTCCTAAATCAGCTTCGCCTTCTCCTTTTTTAAATTTAGGAATATTAGATCCTATCCAACCTCCAATGCCTCCAATTTGGCTCTTTACATTTGTAAATACATCTAATTTAGATTGCTTTGTAGGACTGAAAAAAATTTTAAATTTAAGAATGAGTTCAAAAGATGGAACAGTAACTTAATTTGGTACATATTTCCACTTGAGAAAAATATAAAATTTAATTATAATAAATTGATGGCTTTCAAACGTAAAAATCTTATAACATTTCATCAAGAAATAAAATCTTTTGTAAAAAAAATAATGCTTAAAATATGCTGATCAGTGCGCTTTTATCTAGACGAGGTTTTAAGTATTATTTTCAGCTATTTGAATAAGTAATAAAATTACCTGAATTACCCGTTCTTAACCCTACAATGCGCAATTTTTTATTTTCAAGTAAGAAAATTAAAATCACTCAAAAACATTATAGGAAAAATAATTTAAAAAATCCACTCTCGTTTTTTCTATTTTTTTTGTACAATTTTGAGTATGATTCATATATGCATCACTGCACCAAAATGATTACAAATTTAACTTTAAATTCAAATAAAAACAATATTTGCACAAATATGAAATGTTTTATACAAGAAAACAAAACCAAATGTGTTTAAAAACAACGTAAAATAATATAACATCTATATTGCTTCTGAAACACAAATAGAAACCACGACAACCACTCGAACCAAAACGTGCAATGTACCACAAACATTTAAATTTTAAGGTTAAAAAATAGTTTATACGATAAGCACCCTGTTAAGAATGTTGAGGATGGATGAAGGATAGATGGGACGGCGCTTATTTACATCTTGCAATTATGCAATGCAAAAATTTTCGCGAATTCGACAGATGATTCATATATGAATCAGCGCGCACTGTAGGGTTAATACAGATACGCTACTGTGCTTTAAATGAGGGCGAAGTTTCGAGGTTGAATGTAATACTTGATTTAAACTCGTCTTTAATTAGACGAGATTTTTTTCGTGGAATATGAGCCACTCCTGAAACTCAACCTATTTTTCACTTACTCTTTAATCAGAAAAACCTGCAATTTGAAATTTGACTGTTTGAAGAAGTCAAAGGAATAATTAGGAATGAAACTAAAGTACATCACGTATTTAAATAAACTTGAAGGAATTATCTCAATAATAATTCTTTATAACAAGAGTTAGATAATATTTTATCAAAAGCCACAGCTACTTGAATTTATTCAGTAGCTCCCAAGTACCTTAAGCCACACTTTATTTGATAAGCTCATTTTGAGTTCAAGTTAAAATATTTAAACTAGTCAGATTTGAATGTTCGGCCTATCGGCCTCATTCAGCAGGGAGCTCCGTAATAGTAATTATTTTTTGTTGTGAGATTTTTTATAATATGTAGGTTTTCAAATTCGTATATAATTTTTGCATTTTGTTTAAAAATAAAAAAATATTATCTACTCATCCTTCCTCTATTATTTCGTTAAATAAAAGTTGAGATATGAAGGATATGAATAACAATGATATATTATGACATAATTATAAATTAGTTAGATCATAATTAATATTTTGCGATGTATAATTCATTATATTTTAAATAAAAGTAATTTATGTTAATTATAATTTTTTTACTATTTGCAATTAACATTAACGTATAAACAAAGTTAAGAGCTGTAAAAATAGAAAATGCTATACAAATTTATATGCATCAGATTTCTTCCCAAAAAGTAGATAGCCATCATCTAGCGCCCTAGTGTGGAAAATAAAAATGAGTGGCCAGGTTACAAACAAATTTTTGTCTATTTTTGTAACCAATTAATTTTTTTTTTGTACAAGGCGACCTATTTTTTGGGGAGAAAAATATGATACATATTATAAATTCGTATAACATTTTCTATCTTTGGTATAAACTATTGTGCCAAGAGATAAATGACGTTTAATCTGAACCATGTCACAAATAATTCGGTTAGCTGAGATGTGAACTCATGACCATTAAGTCTCCAGTTGAACATCGTTATCATCTTTACACCAAACCTTATGGAATGTTTTGAGAGATGAACGTAAATACAATAACTGCTGTATATGGTGGAAGTAAAGTGTAAGGCTCGAGTATCACTGAAGCCATTGTCAGTCACTGATTAAAATTCAACTAATGGAAATAACTGATTTATGGGTGGATCGGTCTTTGAACTCGGTTTTACCAATTGAATTAGTTAAATTTTATTAGATGGCGAGGTGGTTGTAGAGACCCCAGCCTAAAGTAATGGTTAACTATTGAACAAGGGGTTGCAAGTATGGTTATTTAATGTGTTCATGGATAAATGTATGAGGGATGCTTGTGAAAACGTGGATGGTGTGTAAATAAACGACGCCAATGTGAGAGTGCTGCTATATGCAGATGATTCCATATTATTTGCCGAGAATAAAAATGATTTGCATAATGCATTACATCGTTAGAATACGGCGACAGAATTGATCAGAAACTAATTCTCAGTTTAGTATAAATGAAAAACTGTTAGAACAAATTAATGATTTTGTGCATCTGAGCAGAACGTTTTGTAAAAATAGATGTTTGACTAGGAACTAGGAAAGGAGTTCAGAGTATGCAGACAAATAATTTGGGAAAGCGTTGTGGTAAAGGATTTACCATCAGGTTAGGTTATTTTTATCAATATTTTAATTTTGCATGAATTATTTTTTAAATACCGGTATTAATGCACAAAATATTGACAAAAATAATCCAATTTGGGATTCCTTCAACATTCAGCTTCAATTTTGTTGAAGAGTATAGAATTATTTTGCTATGGTCAGGGACAGTTTTCTGGTGGTATTCGCAGACATCCTGAATACCAGTATTGGAAACCCTATTTGGAGTATGTCGAGAAAATGAGTGCATTACATGACAAACAAATATATGATGAAAGAGTAAAAAGTTTTAAGAAAATTTATAACTTATAGTATAAATGTTATCAAATCGAAAGAAGTTGTTTGAGTAATGCAATGGCGTGATGCAATTGTTAGAAATCCTTATATTTTTTAAATTTACACCTTTCCAGGTCACAGTAAATACTGTCGTTGTTGTCTTCTCTGCCACTTACTTTTCTTATTGCTAAAGTTAAGTATAGGGGACCTACTGTTCAAAGTCAGTTCAAAAGATAGGGAAGGTTTTCAGCATTAAGAATGAGATTTATGAAAGGGAAGATTTATATCGCAGTTTCTCTCCCACCCATAGAAAACACAAGCCAGTTTATTGTTGGAACTTTCCCAAAAACTAGAACAAATTGTTTTCGTTTCTCCACTTTTTAGAATCAACTTACATCAGTGCTTGGTTTAAAGGAAGTTTCAAGTCGATTGGTCAATTACTTTTAAAAATACAGTCGTTTGAATATCACTAAAAAGTTATTACACCAATAATTCCAATTTTATTTCTTTTTCAAGTCATTTAAATCAGATGGAATTAAAAAATAAAAAAACACCACCGACATTATCATTATTTTCAAACAAAACAAGAAAATCGACGATATTCGTTCTAGTTTTTGAGGAAGTTGCAACGACAAACTGGCTTCTTTTCTATGGCACCCAATTGGCGCGAGAGAAGCGTTAAAACTCCTTAATGTAATTGGGGTTACATAGTTTTACCATTAATCTTTTTCTACGCCCGTCGAGTTTATTATTTCTTAAGTTTTAAGTTCATGTTCTGCCTGAATCGGAAGTAAACGCTAAACCGCCACAAAAATAATAAATAACTCTCAGACAACATAAAAACAAGTTTCGGTGAAAGAATCAAATCAATAGCTCGTATGGCGAGCTGGTTGATGAAGGAAATAAAAAACAAGGTAATTTTTGAATAAAATAATATTTAATTCCATAGAAAAGGTTGCACTGCATTAATGGCGGTGCGGCCTTCAGGCCGCACAGCCACGGCAATCACGCAATAGTTCGATTATACACTAAAGTTTGAATCGACATTTCGGCAAGTTTAACTGGAGAGAAGTAAGATGGATCAGGTATAAAAAAAATAATAGGAGTTTCTTATATAAAAATTCTCTAAACGAAAATGAGAATTTAAAAACTGTCAGTTTAGAAAAAAAGAGGTTGTGCAAGTAACCAAGTAGTATTGCTAAATGCAAAACAGGCGTATTAGTAAACCAGTCCATTGAAAACAAGAAGCAACTGTTAGAACTTCTTCTGTATATTTCCGAATGCTTCTCCCAATGATAAAGAAGAACTTGAACATTTCTTAATTTATTTTATTCTTTGTATTTTGACGATTTTATGACTAACACAGTATCAAAAAACAGTAACTTCTTATTTTCTTCAGCATTCTCAACTGTGAAAAGGCGATTAGTCAAAAAAAGTTTAGAGAAAAAGGGGATGTCAATCAAAAGTCACTTTGGCACAATTTTTATCTTATGTTGAATGATACATTAATATACAAATAAGTTTTCCACAAAAAATTGAGGAAGAATATGTCAAAATCGAAAATGAAAATAAGCCAATTCTTTGACCAGCGTTTCTT
Organism: Podabrus alpinus; assembly: GCA_932274525.1. Classification (NCBI taxonomy): domain Eukaryota; kingdom Metazoa; phylum Arthropoda; class Insecta; order Coleoptera; family Cantharidae; genus Podabrus; species Podabrus alpinus. The sequence goes on along the minus strand of OW026455.1, from coordinate 86,389,701 downwards.
CAAAATGACTTATCACCTTTTTCGACCGAGGTAGCGATTTGGAATTGTTTTATTATGGTTAGTGACAATTTCCTGGTGGTATTTGCAAATTTTTGCGTAATTTTCATAATTATGAGTTATGAAAATCTGAGAATCATCCATAATTGCAAAGTAAAAATTCTTTCAGTAGAACGGAAGTATGGAATTTACTTCATTACTAAATTGGATTGTTTATTTAAAACAAAATTTCAAATAGAAAGCCCAGCAGTAACCGATCCTGAAATTACTGCAGAGTTAGGTTTTCAGCTAAATGAACTGCCGTATAGTATCCAACAGGGTGAGCTCATTACTTAGCCCTACCATAGATGTGCCCGAGGGGTTAATCACAGAGGGATTCTGGTTTACATATGGTTTGGAGTTCACGGCATTCTTTGGAAGTCTCTTGGCTATCTTTGAATTCATTGAACTCCCAATGAATTATGTAGATTTTGACGAATTCTTTAAAATAGCTCAAAATTGAAGTAGGAATTCACCTCACAACAATTTCAAGTAAATTTAACTGCAATTGTAAAATTTACTTCAAATTTGCGAGACGAATTTGCACTTCAATTTGAAGTAAAAAACACCTCCAATCAAAAAACTCTGTCGCTGTGTGCAGACTGTTTAGTGCTTACTTCGGCATGCCTAGTATGACATTAAACAAATTTAGATTATATTAGTCACATACGACTTTATAAACTCTAGATAAAAATCCCGAAATATTTAAAATTCCAACTCATTTCATAATTTCGACAATAACTTATCTTTACCCGAAATCATTGACAAAGATTTACATCACATAGAAAATTTTACAAAAACTGAACTCAAAGAAGTTTAAATTAATAAATCTGATTCGACTCTATAAAGTATAGACTACAAAATTTTGATTCAAGATTCTGAATTTACGATATGGTTCACAACCTCGTGAGTAAATTATTAGTAATATAAGTAATTTTAGTTCAATTGAGATCTCTGAAAGAATTAATAAAATTCAATACATAAATAATTCTATAGCCAATCTCTCATCAACATTGATATTGCCCCATATAGCAATATAGAAAATAGGTCAAGAAATTCCTGATTTAGAATCTGATTTGCCAATCAAGTTAATGAGTGATGAAGAAACTGATGAAATAGTGATATCTATTTAATTATCTGAAAGTTTACGTTATTTCTCGGAAATCTCGGATAGTTTTAAAAATTGACGAGTCTTTAAAAATGTGTAGAAGTCTTTAAAAATGTCTGGAAGTCGTGAAAAATGTGTGGTAGTCTTGAAAAATTTGTGGTAGTCTTTAAAAATTTTAGGCATTCTGTGGAAATCTTTACATTTGGTAGTCTGGTGTACGTACATAAATTCTACTTGTGATTAACCCCTCTTAAAACCAATTGCCCGATGCTGAAATTACTGCCGAGTTAGGTTTTGAGACTAAAGAGCACTATCTAACGGGACGAGCTCATCACTTACCCCTATCATAGGTGTGCCATCAAAGGGTTAATCGTTAACTAAATTTATGTACGCTAGACTACTAAATGTAAAAATTTCTTGAAAGTTTACAGAAAGCCATCCAAGACTTCCAAGAAACTCCCATCGACTTCCCTGTAAAAATTGATTACAATTTTTCATTTTGGGAGGTGAAGAATTTTAGTAACACTTTGAACTTCCAATAAATGTCATAAAATTTTAAAGAATCCCACAGGACTATTAAAGAATGCGTAAGATTTACAGACCAACTACAAATTTAAAAATTCAATTTGACTTACAAAAATTACATGAGACCGCATGAGACTTAAAAATTTAAAAAGAATGACGAAACTTCCAAGAATATTGAAAACTCCAAAACATTTGTATACCAGTCTGTCTATGTGATTAACCGCTGTGTGCCATTGAACCCAAAGTACTATTAAATTGGGTGTTTCCGATAATTGTATGGTATTGATGGATATTATGATAGAGATCAACTACTGATGATGAAGATACTAGTTTGAGTTCGGGAAGAACATAATCTTCCTTCCGACTGTCTTATATGACCGTCTCTTCTACCAACCCGCACTGGCCAACGTGGTAGGGTATGATTAAAAAAATCGTTCTCTAAAGAGAAGGAAATCTGCTCAGTAGTAGGCAAAAATTATCGCCACCCTAACTGGCTGTACCCATATGTATATTATGTAGAACCTATAACGTGGGATGCGAAGTACGGTACAAATAATTAAGGAGCGGCTGAGATTTGAACTTATGGTCATAAAGTTCGTACACCAAACTACACGTAGTTGCAATGTTTAAGAATATTATCTAATATAAAATTTATGTTATGTAAAGTACCTACTAAAAATTTTCACAATGAAAAACATAATTGGTACTGGTACGGAAATATTTAAAGTTTATTTAAAAATGGATTTTATGATTCTTTTGTATTAAAAGTAATGGCTAGTTTCGCAATCAATGAAAATAATATCGGCACAAGTAATGAAGGCTATTTATTGTGACATACAATACTGTTCACGTAATGAAATTAGATTTTATGCTACGGGATAAAAAAAAATTTTGAAAAATGGTACGAACGAAGTTCTCGTATCAAAAATAATTTTTAAATCGAAACGAAAATTTTGACTCCGTTAAATGTTTGGCAAGAGACGAGACCAACGGTAAAAGTTTGAGTTTTAAATTGTAATTTTAAAGTGGTTTTCAATGTTGTTAATTTTTTTTAAAATGAAAATATAACCTATAATTTTTGACAATTATGACCTTGGATTTAAAGTCATCGATATTATTTATTGATCAAATTTAATTAAAGATGCTGTTTCACATTATTAATAGTGAAAAGAAATGATAAGATTAAAAAAAATAAATTTTGTAGTTTTAAAGTTAAAATCAATACCCATTTACTATGTCAATATAAGTAGAAGACGGAAGGCAGGCAGGACATTTTGGCGAAAAGATGAATAAATATTGAAATAATTTACCTTATATCTTTTTTTTCGGTGGTAGGTAAGACTGCAGTATTATCTTCGGTGGGAGTGGGTACTTTTTCTTCTTGGTCGCCTTTAGCAGACCCCATCCAAGAGCTGACCTGGTTCGTTAAACCCGAAAACATTTTCGAGGATTATAGAATAATAATCTGTAAAAGTTAATAACTGCGACACGATTATAATAATTTTACATTCAAGTTTAAATAATTTGAGCATTCATATTGTACTACACTAATATTATTTGCAATTTTATGTTGAATTTAGTACACAACTGCGAAGCACTAAATCTAAAGACCGTGCGCCAAGGACAACGGCAGTGGAAGTAAGTTTCGGCTCTACTTATAAACGCGCCATACTCAAAACATCGCTACAATATCTACTTCTACTTGTAGCTTTTTAATTCAAATTATATACCTAAATATCAACTCTAAATAATTAAAATCTTGTATAATAAAAATTTTATTACACAATGTTACAAGTTTGCAATTTTTTAAGATATTGAAAACTGAAAAAGTAAGTAGGTCAAGCGCTTTTGAACAAAAAGGAATTCTCGACTGCGCGGAATTGGTATTGATCCGGAACAAAAACATGCCGATTTCGCATTAACTACTTTCAAGACAAATATTAAATACATTCCGCGATTACTAATTATTTTTAAAAATTCATACGTTCGTGTGATAAGCACTAATTGATTAAATCTCAAATCGAGCATCCTTCCTGCTTAATTGATTTTCAATAGGTACCTACCTATTACAAAATTATTCATAAAGATTTTTCAAATCATGTTTTATTTATTACAGCTATGTACATTATCGTAACTTCATAATCTAATTTTACAGCTTCAGTTTTTGTAGTCTTTCCTTTATTGAATTTTACCTTCAAATTAGATTTTTACAAATTTACATTTTCATCGACGTAGACTTTTAAGAGTTAGGGTCGATTGCACCAATGTCATTTAATTATGTAACCAACAGGTCATGCGGCCTATAGGTATGGTGACCATATGTACTTATTTTAGTAGGACAGTACTCTTTTTTAGAACGATGTCCTATGTACTTAAAAACTTCTCCAAGTACTTACAAATGTACTTATTTTTTGTACACCCGCCGGGGGGGGGGGGGGTGCCACCCGACGCTGCCCCAAACCTCATGGTTGTTTCCTTCAGTGCAACCCCAGAAAAAAAAGGTCATCAATCGTAATCGTCGTATATTTAGGTACGCCGCACAGTGTAGTGAAATGGGGATTTTGTGGACAAACGGTTGCTGAACCTTCAATTTTAGGGCAAAAAATCTGGAAGTTGTCTTACTATATCCTTAATCCTTAATATATATAAAAATGGATGTATGTGTGTATGTATGTATGTTCCCTATAGACTCCTAAACCGTTTGACCGATCGGAACCAAATTTGGCACAGTTATTATGTAGGTCCCTGCGCATGTTTTTGTATTGAAATACTGCAAAAATTCGCAAAGGAAAGGAAAGTTGATTTTGAGTAGCTTAAAATCAACTTAAAAACAATAATGAATGCTGTCAAACGATCGACAATGCTTTACGTTTCTATTCGACCAATCTTAACCAAATTTGGTGTAGAAGTTATTTACAACTCTACGAAAAACATAGGCTACTTTAGTACCTTGGAGTGAGGCCGAAGGCCGAACAACCACATCCGACACGGTCTAGATGGCTAAAGGCGGCCGGTAGGCCGACTGTGCCAGCTAGTCCTTAATAGAACAGAAGAAAACAATAATTTTTGTGTTTTCCCACAGAATATTGCATAAGCCACGATTCGAAATGCTAAAGTTCGTCATTTTAAATCATATCATGCGTTCTCACACAACTAAAAGTTTAAGAGAAGTTAACATATAAAAAAATCGAGTTTTTAGGTCGAAATTAGGTCTACAAACCGTTAAAAATGTAATTCTTTGTTTTGTTTTGACACTTGTGTGCTAGTAACGAGAAACAGAAATAATATTTCAACTTGAAAACTGAAAAAAATCAATGTATTTCCGTTTTTAAGCTATGTATACGGTACATATTGCGTCAATAGAAATACGTTTATTTAAGATTCAGAGAATTTGTTAATAACAAAAAAGCATGGACTTGTCTGAACAAACAGATAAACTTTCGTCCGACACCAAGAATTTGAGTTCAGTATCATTTAATTTGAAAAGCGAGGCTTGAAACAGGTTAATAAAAATAATTTATAATGTAACGCTTAATTAATTCCGTTGATATAAAATGTTTATTAGGTAATAATACAAAATCAAAATTGTTTAGTCATAAGAAAGGTAATTCAAAAGTCAAAATATTGTTAATTGATTAATTAATATAAAATTTGTGTTAGCATTAAAATTTAAATAAGTGATATAAAAATATTACGCAACGTTCGGAGTGTTTCGATTTAGTGCACCGAAAACGGATAATGCATGTCCATAAATTTCACGAAACCAATCACGAAGCAATGATGAAGATTAATCCAATCTAAAAATAAAAAAAAATTATTTTATTAAAATTGTAACAAGTCACGATGAGCTGAATACAGACCTGTAATCTTAGAAGGTCAAAATGGTATTGATTTTTGCATCGACCAATAATAAATAATGACGAAAAATCAAGAGGCTATGAATTTCGAGGCGATGAAAAAAAAAAACAATTGGAAGCTACGTTTGATCGATTATAAATGGCGTTGTGTTTTATGGCCACTGCTAATAAAAATAATTAAAAAGTACAGAAAATTTAAGTAAAGTCGACGAAAATTAGTGAATATTAATATAAAAAGTGTACTTACGTTGTATTAAAGTGTTTTCCAATCGAAATTATAAAGGATTCAGAATATTTCTACAAAAAACGAATTTCAACTACACGTGGTTTTGTACAACGCACCAAGAAAAGTAATCTGTCCATATCAAGATAAGAAATAACCATCGGTGTGTCGAAGGTTAACAATCTCATGGTCAAACATCTTATGCATAATAAAAACCCTAGAGCTTATAAAGGTAAATTCCCATTAAACTTTATTTTCGTAATAAAATTAAGTGAAAATTTCGGACAACATAAACGCGTTCTTTTCTTCGTTAATGTTAAGAATTTTTATTAATAGGATTAATATTAAGAACTTTTTACTTAATAAACCATTTATTTACTTTATTTTGTGTAATAAAAATATAATTGTCTTTGCAACGGAGGATATTTTTTTGACCTGTTCCGAGCACCAAAAAATTTGATTTAGCATTACAGTTATTGGTCCCGGAACGAACCCAGACTGAGAGAGGTAAGTCCATGCACTCCGAGACATTAAAGCCGAGGTATTATCATTATTGTTACATTATTTGTCATTGGTGTAAAAGTTTAATATTTCTATCGACGGGGTATATTTTACGTGAACCCGTACAAAAGCATTTTATAACGAGACATTATTAGTAGTAGAGGCTTACCCTTACATAGCAATTTGGCTAGCCCAACGTGAGGCTACGATAACACAGCAATATATGTATATAAAAAAGGTTGACTTTGCCCCATTTTTCGACACTTTCCAAGCGAATTTTTAATGATTTTTTTTGTGTTCCTGAATCCTTGGGATGTTCCTAGCAAGAAACTATTATTAAACAGACCAAATGAATTACTTTAAAAATCACCATTTGTCCGCCTCCACCCCACTGTGCGCCGTTGACCTTTTTTTAGGTATTTACCGTGTTTCGCCGAAATGTACTTTTTTTCCATAAAAATAATATGGTCACCATACCTATAGGCCGCTCTATTGGGACCTCCTAGCGTGTAAAATACTTGGTAACTCCTTTCGGCGCGGCATGAAGGAGAAACCACATTTAATTAAAACGAAAATTTACTTTGTGCATTTTAGCCAGTTCCTCTTCTGCAAGACTTTTCCTACGCAATCTAAATCTTCTACAGGTCTCGGCGTGGTTGCATGTGATGATCTTTTCTATCGCAAAATTTTCACTGTTTCTTGAAAACCCCCAGCACATCATTATATGCATTAAAGGTAGTGGCGGGTGGTACGTGAAGGGTAACAGGGCGCCACCCTCCTTAAATAGAATTGCAACTCGGAAAAGTGACGGAAAGAGTCACGGCGGCCCCTGATTTTTTCCAATGGGAGGGAGCAAAATTTAAATTAAAAGGAAACATAAATTTGTTTATTTCATTTTGGTATCATAACCTTGTTTTTTTAGCACGGAAATGGGGGCATAATATGGCTTTTATAGCCCTAGGGCCTATAAAGTTGCTAAGCAATGACAACAATATCAAAACAAAAGAGTTAGTCCAGACTCTGTGTTTTTTGCGCGATCGATCTGAAATTTTGCATATGCCTTCTTACCGACAATTCACGGAGGGGAGTAACTTGCGAGGGGGGGGAGAATTTTTTGCTCAGTTTTTCGATATCTAGTGCCGTTTTCGAGTTATTGCTAAATAAAAAAATTAATTCTCGCCCCTCCAAGTTTCTCGCCATAGGAACCATGGCACACCAAAAATTCATAGCACAAACAAAATGACATGATATTTTTTCTCAAAATACTTAATTCTTCAATTTTGACAATTCAAGTACCAAGTGCCAAAATGAAATAAAACGTTGTATGTACCACGGGCACAATCAGATTATAGCCCTCGGGCAATTTAAAGCCCTCCGCTAACGCGTCGGGCTTTAAATTACCCTAGGTGCTATAATCTATTGATTGTGCCCTTGATACATAAATAACTATTATTTACTTACAAAATAATTTAATTATAAAAAGTTTTATTGTATGCTATTATTTTAACTGGGGATTACACCCTAGCAGAAAAGTAAAGCAAAGGCCCCGGTTTCTGCAGCTTCCTATTTTTTAGAACTTCATTTGCAATGGTGGATCCTGATTTTTACTTTCCTATTTACGTTTACGTTGTAAAGAAACGTCTCGTTATTGAATTAAAAAAAATTTGAGTTACAATTTTTCCCATGGTCTATTATGAGTCCATACAATTATTGTTTAACACCATTTTTGGAACGATGTCTGGATGTGTGTGCGGTGTATGTCGTGTGGTGTTTTTTTTGTCAACGATTACAAATAAACGCGTGCACCAATTTAGTTAACATTTTATACACTCGTTTAGAGCAGCTGTTTAAAGAGCTGATTAGAGTTTGAAAAAAAATAGCGAAAGAGAGAGGAAAAACGACGATATGGTTGAAAAAGATCCAAAAATAAAAATCCTCGAATCCAAAACCATCGTGAAAGGTACAGATAAAGATGAAGAACAAAACCCAAAGAAAAAACCACCGGAAATGACCAGAATAACTAGAAGCCAGAGCATAGACGAGTCGCGAAAAAACGCGAAAAATAAAAGAGGTCGGGAAACTCCCGAAAATACCGAAGAAAGTGATGAGGAACAAACGTTCCTTATAAAATCAAAAAGAAATCGCAAGAAAAGGAAAGAACTTACGATTCAAATGGACACCGCCGACTCCTCGTCGAGCGAGGAAAGTGACGGGTACGACCTTGATACGATTCTTAAGGAAAAAGCGAAAGAACTTGACATGACCCAAGTAAAAGAAATAGAAACCGATAGTGATGATACAAAGAAAAAGAAGAGAACCAAAAACCAAAGAAAACAAGATCGAAAGAAAAAAATAGAGGAAGAATACCGAAAAGAAGAAGAAGCCAAAGAAAAGAAAAACGAAACCAAAGATACAGAAGACATTGCGAGGGTGAACACAAGCCCGGAGCAGACCGTTAAGTCTACTCCGGACTTGGCCAGTAGCCAGACTTTGGAAACTGAACCAGATACGCTGACCGACCAACAATTGAAAGAAAGATCGAAGTGTGTGATAAACGACGCCCATGAAATACGAAGGTTTTTAATGAGAAGCAAGGAGGCCCTCAGCGTTCGAGATGAGGCCCTCGAAAGAATAAAACACTTGGAAGAAATAGCGCAGGAACTAATCCAGGACGGCATCAAAAGAAACAACATGGGGACGGGAGCGCCTTCAGCCTCCCCTCCTCAAACAAAAGCAATCATAGAAGAGGTGGTCAAAGCCATCAGCAAGACCACCCCTCCGACAGCACCGACCCTTCAGGTCATTCAAAGTAAATCTACACCGGAAACAGACAAACAAAACCCCCCCAGGGATTACCTGGAGGCGGCTAAGAAAGTCGCCGCTGGCGGCCCCCGTAGCATGCCCACTAGGAAATTCAAGGTCATAGTGTACCCTGACGAAGGGAACACTAATAAATCGGCGGACGAAACCAAAACACAACTGACCAGCATCAAACTAGCAGACCTAAAAATCAAGCCAGACAGAGTATACTCCATAAAAAACAACGGAGTGATGGTTGAGTCCTCTCAGCCGTCGCTCAAAAACTTGATCGGCAATTCGTTGCTAAAAGAGAAGAAATTGGTGGCCCGGGAGCCTTCAGCTACCTGGCCTTCAATTTCTATACAGATGGTTGATAAATCATTGACCAAAGAAAGGGTGGTCGAGGAGTTTACCGCGAACTACCCCGAAGCAACAACAGCGGCCGGGAGCTCCTGGCTCAGGAGCATCAACCCGGTGCATTCCAAGGGGAAAACCCACAACAAGTGGATCCTGGAGGTTCACCCCGTGGTCAGGGAGGCGGCTATCAAGGACGGGAAGTTTCGTGCTTCCTGGAAAAGCTACCGCATCCATGACCACATTACGATCACGCGCTGCTATAAGTGCCAGCGCTTTGGACACACAGCAAAGTATTGTAAAGGGAGTGATGCATGTGCATTCTGCTCCTCCACGGAACACGCCTCACGTGCCTGTGGGGTACAGAATGATCGGGCAAAACATGTGTGTATTAACTGCGTCAGAGCTAAACATAGCGATGCCAGGCACACTACAGGATCCAACGTGTGTAGGGTCTACAAGGCAAGACTTATGGATTATGCCCATTCAGTTCTAACGCTTACAGATATCGTCAATGAGTAAGCCCTTCAAAGTCTTGCAGGTAAACCTGAGGAACTCGAAGGCCGCCACGGCCGACGCGCAACGCTTTGTTGCCCAGGAAGAAATTCTCTTGGCCATTCTTTCGGAACCCTACTGCTACCCCGCGGCAGCAGGAGGGTTTCGTCTTCCCTTCTCCCCAAACACTCGGACGGCAGCAATCTTCGGCGACCACTTCCGAACTTGCATCATGGTTAACGATGCGGTAGGAAATGAATTCACGTTCTCCTTCCTCCCGCAAGTTTCCAGCAAGTTCGTAACGGTCGTGTCAATTACCTTCAGTAACAAAGTGACCTACTATTTTATAGGCACGTATTTTCCTCCCTCAGAGGATATACAAATTCCACTCGAAGACCTCCGGAAAGCACTGGGTGTTTGCGGAAAGGGGAAGACCTATATTTGCGGAGACTTTAATTGTCGATCAAGGGTGTGGTATGACACCGTAGATTCCAACTCCAGGGCACAGGCACTGGAGGAATTCATTGTGCAGCACGAGCTCTTCGTGTTCAATCGACCTAACAAACCGCCTTCGTTCGAGGACTCCCTCGGCAGGAAGAGCAACATAGATCTAACGTTGGGCACTTGCGACACCGTCAATGCAACCCACTCATGGGACATTGCGGAACATGTCATTATCACTGATCATAAAGCCATCACATTTGAAATAGGTGCACCTAATAATCCCATCAGGATTAGTAGGAATAGAAACCCGGATACCATCCAAGCGGAAACCATCGAGACAGAGTTAACTCGGTGGGTAGAGGAAAACGGCCCCAGGTCGGACAATCTAACCACCGAAAACGAAATCGAGGACATGGTCTCCGATTTGCACGGAAGGATCCAGGATCTAATAAATAGGAAAGCCCAAATGAAGAAGATCTACGTTGGCCGTCCTGACTGGTGGACCGACAATCTTGAAAGAGCGCGAAAGAAGTATCTCTCGCGGAAGACGGCTTTGTATAGGAACCGCATTGAGAACGAACAGAACGGGCTGTACATTGCAATGATGGAATCTAAGGACAAATTCCTGGAAACATTGAAAAAGGCCAAACAGGCCAGTTGGCAAAAGTTCGTCGAGGACGACCTTGTACCTAATCGCTGGGGGGTTACTTACAAATTAGCTGCAAGAAAATATAAGGGGAAAACCATCCTCACCACCTTCAGTGGCGGGGACGGGAGGATAACGGAAACGCCGGAAAAGACCCTAACCTACCTCATGAACGGTCTACTCCCCGACGACGATCGAAACTCCGATGCAACGGTGGATCACCAAACCATGCGGTCGGATTTCGAAAATCTGAGGGGCGTGCCGGACATGGCGCAGATTAGGGAGGTCGAAAGCGACGAGCTGGATGACCTAATCAGGACGACGCAAGCCAGAAAGGCACCGGGTTTTGACAACATTCAGGGATCTTTTCTTAAAAAACTCTATGTTGTCATCAAAAACGTGTTAATGGGTATTTACAACGCGTGCATTAAAGTTGCTTATTTCCCCAAGCTGTGGCAGAGGGGGGTCCTCAAGATCCTACTCAAGAACCCAGATGGGGAAACAAGCAACATCAAGAACTACAGGCCGATCACCCTCTTGCCGGTGTTCGGCAAAATATTGGAAAAAATAATGAAAAGAAGAATTCTAGAAAGTAATACCCCTTACCACGATCGGTGCCAACATGGCTTCGTGGAAGGTATGAGTACCACAACCGCCCTTAAGGCATTCTACGAAAAAATAGATACTACGGAGATGAAGCGGAAGAAAGCCAAGGGTTTTCTCGCGGTAATCTTCTACGACATCTCCGGAGCTTTTGATAACATGTGGTGGCCAGCCCTGTTCCGCTCGCTGAGCGAAAAAGGGCTCCCTCACAGGTTAAAGGTCATGATCAAAAGCTACCTTTCAGCCCGGGAAGTGACTCTCACCTCCGGGGTCTCAAAGGTAGGGAAAAGATCCACGAAGGGATGTCCACAGGGCTCGGTCCTCGGCCCGATCCTGTGGAACTCACTTCTGGATCATTATCTAAAGAAAGACAAACAGGAGGGTACTCATACCTTCGCGTACGCGGATGACATCGCGACCGTCGTCACGGCGGATTCCCGAATCCAACTGCAAGAAAAACTTCAAACGTGCGTCAACGAATTAAGCGGATGGTGCAAGGACATGAAACTCGCTCTCTCGGAAACGAAGACGAAGATCATGTGCTTGTATCCGAAGCGTGTTCATAATTATGATTTAGATGTCAGACTTAACGGAAAGAAAATAAAGGTGGTAAGGGAATATAAGTACCTTGGGGTCCTTATTGACGAAAACCTATCGATGCAACCGCATGTAAACTACGTTTGCGGCAAAGCCAGTAAACTAGTCCATGCGCTGCATCGAATGGCAAAAAGCGGTTGGAACCTGGACACCTCGAACTCTATGCGAAGGATCTACCAGGGGGCGGTAGTCCCCATCTTGGCTTACGGAAGCGAGATCTGGATACATAGAATAGGGGATAAGCACACGTTGGCCCGGCTGATATCGTGCTATGGATTTTGCTGTCGCGTGATAGCAAAATGTTATAGGACTGTGTCGACCATAGCCGCGGGTGTTTTGGCAGGTATCCACCCAATCGACTTAGAACTCTTACGATTACTGTCATGGCGTGAAGCCAGAAACAAGAAAGTAACCACCTTTATGGGGGTAAGAATAGACCCGAAAGATTACAAATACAGAGTGGACATCAAAAGAAAAATGGAGGACATAATCCAAAAAAAATGGCAACAAAGATGGGACGATGGACTGGTAGGTAGAATTACCTACCAATTCATCCCCAAGGTAAGTAATAAAATAATGAACAATTCCTTCCAGATGACGCAGATGCTAACCGGACATGGCGAGTTCGGCCGACACCTCAAGAGATTGGGGAAATCGGTGGACGGACTATGTCCGGCGTGCGATATTCTCGATGAACCTACACATCGGATACGGGAGTGCGATTTGTACATGCAAGAACAGTTGGAGCTGGCGGCCTATCATGGCATCCATCTCCCTGCACAACTGGACGAGCTGTACGAAGAAACACCACCCGACCTGATGTGTAAGTTCCTCGAGAACAAGACCATCAACATAACTGAAAACGAAGATCTAATCATATAAATTAACAACCCGACAAGGAAAAAGGTTTGGGTGTAACCTAAAAATCGATAAAAGTGATTAAATGAAAAGAGAAAAAAGACACCAAACCAATACATGAAAAACTTATACTTAACAAACAAGTCACGATGGAAAAATGCCCACGCAATCCCGATATGGAAACCTAAAAAAGAAACATTATTAGAACCACAAACTACACAAAAACCAGGCAGATTAATTGTTAGTTACAATAGTAAATACGATACACGGTTTGAAACCCGGAGAAAATTCATACAGAAACCTACTTGAACCAGCAATATTAATTTTGATAAATTATTTTTATTTTTATTATGACAACATGAATGTCCTGCCAATATGCAGGATTAAGTTTTAGATTGGCAATGCTAATCCGTTTTTTATTCTATATAATAAATAAACTTCAATTGATTAGAGTTTGGTTGAAAACCATCCATTTTTAACCCATTTTTTATAAGTATGAAAATTGCTAAAGAGCAGTGCCGCTTCCCGGTGGAACATATGATAATGAAAATCATATCAATCGAAAGAGATTATTTTTCCACGTCTTATGATACCCAATACCCAATAATAAAGGAGTAAAGCAGGGCTGTAGTATATCACCTACATTATTTAATATTTATTTAGACGATGTTATACGCAAATGGAAATTTACAATCGACGGAGGGATAATACTAGACAGAACAACAACACTAAACTCAATTCTATATGCAGACGACGTAGCACTCATTTTCGAAACGGAGGACGACCTGCAAAGGGGAATTCATGGTCTTTTGGTCGCATATTATGTCAGGAATACGCGACTTGAAGATATCGATCAAAAAGACCAAAACCATGGCTTCCATTGGTAAAGAACCAACACGAGCAAAAATAGTAGTCGATAACAGCACAATAGAACAAATAAGCCACTTCCACTACTTAGGATGCGACTTATCATATGAACGTGATAACGACACAGAACAAAAACTGAACAGATTTGAATATATATGTGGCACTATACAAAGATATCTAAAACACAAAACACGAAAAAACACACGTGTGAAATTTTATAAAACAGTCGCAGTTCACAGCGGTGGCTAGAGTGCATACTGGTTGAATTCGGAGCGGTAATTCCGGGTTCGAATAGCGGACCCCGCGGAATTGCTTACTCAGTTCCCCGGTATGCATCATGCACACACTGTGGATCAAAAACCATACTAAAAACAAACCCTACCAAAAGTAACCCTTACAAATAAACCCATACCAACAAAAAGCGTAATGACCTTGTTGTTACAAACGCTATATAAGAGAAAAAAAAAACAGTCGCAGTACCAGCCCTGATATATGAGAGCGAGTCATGGGTCCTAACGAAAAGGCAAGAAAGCTCTGTTCAAGCCGCCGAGATGAGATTTTTGAGATCAGTAAAGGGTTGCAGCAGAATGGACCATATAAGAAATACCGACATCAGAGATGAGCTCAACATTTTTAGCATAAAAGACAAATTAAAAGAAAACAAAACAAGGTGGAAGGAACATCTAGAAAGGATGAGCGAAGACAGATTACCTTTAAAAATCCATAATTACAAGCCTAAAGGAAAGAGAAGCCTGGGTAGACCAAGGAAACGATGGGAATCGTAACAGGCAATTTCTAATGCCTAACACGGAAAGTGAAGAAGAAGAAGAAGATGATACCCAATACTTAATATTTTTCTCTTAAATTATTGTTAAAATATGAAAAAAGAAAAAATGAGTTACCATAATGTACATTATAATAACATGCAACAAATTAAATTTGGTAATTTTTATATGTCAAAGTGAGTTGTTTATTTTATCGTGTTCAAAAATTTTTTAGTTTACAGTTTTGTTATTAATATTTAATATAAAATGAAGCAGAATCTAGTAAATGGGAAAGTAATGTGTTGTCATATCAGATTTTTTTCCATGGAACAATGGTACAAAATTTAAAGAGAAGAGAAAAATATATATTTACTGTATTTTAATTAACTTATTTACTTAAATTTTTTTTTAAATATTTTTGTATAGTTTTTTTTTCCAATTTTGAATAGGAACGCGGGTGGCAGTGTTCCCTTTACACGAAACCACCATTTATAACGGATTTTTGACTTTACATCCGTTATGTTCAACCTTGTGCATCAATTTGGTTGGCCACTGCCATTTCATTTAAATTGAATAAGATGGCGTTGTGGACTCTGCGATATTTTTATTATCGGTTTTCCGGAACGCAAGTCGAGATGCGCGCTGGGGAGGTCTTTGGGGAAAATGTCGGACGAGAAGGTCACATTTTTTGGTGCTGTGAAGTGTTTGATTTGGGGTGCTTTCGATTAAGTGAATATGGTTACGTTTATTGGGAATTCCGTTCCGACAGTCCGGATATTATATGGAACATGTTGTTTTCCATCCCAGTAGGGGGTTTGATTCGAGATTGGAGGACGATGGGTTCTTTTTGCCGTGCCATGTGTCATCATCGGACCACCCTGGCCCACAATTTCTGGGAAGGATTTTTATCCGGTAGTATGGTGAGTCACATAATTAATTTTGCCATTACTTCACAGCCACCGGTTAGTCGATTGGCCAATATTTGAACACCAGAAGCTCTATGACGTATTTTTCCCTTGGCTTTTTAATGTGTTTTATTTTTTTAATTATGTGTAATATTCTGGTTTTTCTGTTCGTCGTGCATTTTTTTATTAAAGAATGGGTACGAGATTACGATTGCGGTGCATTTTTGTATACCTGCATCGTAGTGATTGGCGTATCTAATCTCTTTACGTTCGCGTGCGTGGAGATAGCTTGAGGTTTGATACTGTGTTTGGTATAATTGTTTTAATTAATAATTATTTGATTTTATAATGTGTTATAATATGTATTTGAACTGAGTTTTATTTCCACGTAATTACATCAAGCAGCTTTAGTATGGTGCATCGGCGATCGGAGTCCAGAATGAGCGTTCTAAGTTCAAGCCTCGACTTGAAATTTTATGTTCGTTAATTTTTTCTTGTTTTTAATTATGATTTAATAATATTTTTATGAAGGCTTCGATGTGTGGCATACTTATATACAGAGTGCGGCATTGCGCCGGGGTTGCTGCTACTTGGTTTGGTCGTCGGAGGCTCGATGTGGTTACCATTATGGGATTGTTATATGACCATTCGAGTGTTCCGTCGATTGATTGTTTGGGTGGGGATTCTGGGTGTCAGTGCGGTCGCTACTGTGCCGTTCTGGTCGGCTACTGTAGTGGACTACTGTTTTACGTTCCACTGGTGCCATACTAGCATCAACAGCATCGTTAATTCTTTACGCCTTTAAGCAATGACCACCGTATTGTTTATTTTTATGTTTATTTTATTTTATTGTTAAGTTTATTTTGTGTGTGTTTGCAAAGCTGCTTCCTTGAGTTTATCCGAGGCGTTTTTACACGGCCCATGGCCCTCGCATACCGACGTTTCCATCAAAGAGCTAGTTGACCTAACACCAGGGCACCACGCATTCAAAAGTAGAAGGTTCTTACTTTCTGCGTGGACTTTATCTTCTCCAAACTGCTTCTCATTAGAGCAGTAAGGAAAGATTTAGTTTCACTGGCGCCGAAGCGTGGGAGCTACTGTATTGCCTCTGTTTTGCTTTTGTATCACTTACGATTTTCTACAGTATTGGACAGATGATGTTGCTCTACCATCTGTATTTTGGTGAATGCTCGGAGACAATTTCAGGGACGGCTTTTGCATTGTTTAATTGACAATTTTGTTTGTTTGTCAATTTTGTTATTTTGTGTTTTGGTTTTCCACAAGTTATTAAGGGGTGAAATCCTTTTAGCTTGCCATGGATCTACAATACCAAACGGGGGGTTGGTTGGAGTAATTGTTTGTACACTGATTGGTTTAACTACATCTTAAATCATAACAATACCAAAACGGGGGGTTGGTTGGAGTAATTGTTTGTACACTGATTGGTTTAACTACATCTTAAATCATAACAATACCAAAACGGGGGGGTTGGTTGGAGTAATTGTTTGTACACTAATTGGTTTAACAACACCTTAAATCATACATTACATAACATCATACATTACATTAGTAATGTTTGTCACTGTGGGTTCGATTACACCTTGAACTCTGCATGGTCCATTAACATCTACGATCATGATTTTTTTCGTTTGTTTTTATTTTATTTATTTCATGTTTTATGTAATATAACTAGACATCATACCATCTAGATGCTAGTTATACCATCTCATCTGAGGATGATCTCTTGTTTTTATTATGGCAGTGTTTTTGTTGGTTTTTTTTAAACCAAGTTTTTTTATTTTTTTATTTTCCGGTCTGTATGTCAGGGACGAAGATTGCCCTGCATCAGAACCCTTGAGGAGTCTGGGGGGAGCGTGCGCGTTCCTTCGTCTCATTAGGAGGGGTCCTATGTGGTCCCTTCTCATGTACTCACAGTGCAAGTGTTGCGAACCTTGCTGTGCAGTCTTTTCCCTTGTGAGTGGGGGGGGTCCTATGTGAGCCCTTCTGGTGTTGACAGTCAAGTGGTGTAAGTTTGACCCTTGCTGTTCAGCGTTTGGTTGAGTTGGTACGGGTCCGATGCGAGTCGTACACTCATATACTCACACTTTCCCTGGTTGGTCGTTTATAGCGAGTTCGCTTGACCTTAGCTCACGCTTTATGCGGATAAAAGGTGACGTGTCGTTGCTCTGGAGCTAATTCTTATCATTTTTTTTCTTTGTGGAATATTTTTTTTTATTCCGTTGTCCCTGCCATGATGAGATCAGAGATCACCTACTATCACTACAGATATTATTATCACTCTTAGTTAGCATTCAGCAGGTGCGGTTTGCGCTCACGGAAACACTTGAGATCGGTTGATTTTTGAGCCATAGGCGATTTTTTCTTTTTGAGCCTTTAGCCCTATCTATACCGGCAAAGACGTTTAGGGGGGGGGTGTATAACGGATTTTTGACTTTACATCCGTTATGTTCAACCTTGTGCATCAATTTGGTTGGCCACTGCCATTTCATTTAAATTGAATAAGATGGCGTTGTGGACTCTGCGATATTTTTATTATCGGTTTTCCGGAACGCAAGTCGAGATGCGCGCTGGGGAGGTCTTTGGGGAAAATGTCGGACGAAAGGTCACATTTTTTGGTGCTGTGAAGTGTTTGATTTGGGGTGCTTTCGATTAAGTGAATATGGTTACGTTTATTGGGAATTCCGTTCCGACAGTCCGGATATTATATGGAACATGTTGTTTTCCATCCCAGTAGGGGGTTTGATTCGAGATTGGAGGACGATGGGTTCTTTTTGCCGTGCCATGTGTCATCATCGGACCACCCTGGCCCACAATTTCTGGGAAGGATTTTTATCCGGTAGTATGGTGAGTCACATAATTAATTTTGCCATTACTTCACAGCCACCGGTTAGTCGATTGGCCAATATTTGAACACCAGAAGCTCTATGACGTATTTTTCCCTTGGCTTTTTAATGTGTTTTATTTTTTTAATTATGTGTAATATTCTGGTTTTTCTGTTCGTCGTGCATTTTTTTATTAAAGAATGGGTACGAGATTACGATTGCGGTGCATTTTTGTATACCTGCATCGTAGTGATTGGCGTATCTAATCTCTTTACGTTCGCGTGCGTGGAGATAGCTTGAGGTTTGATACTGTGTTTGGTATAATTGTTTTAATTAATAATTATTTGATTTTATAATGTGTTATAATATGTATTTGAACTGAGTTTTATTTCCACGTAATTACATCAAGCAGCTTTAGTATGGTGCATCGGCGATCGGAGTCCAGAATGAGCGTTCTAAGTTCAAGCCTCGACTTGAAATTTTATGTTCGTTAATTTTTTCTTGTTTTTAATTATGATTTAATAATATTTTTATGAAGGCTTCGATGTGTGGCATACTTATATACAGAGTGCGGCATTGCGCCGGGGTTGCTGCTACTTGGTTTGGTCGTCGGAGGCTCGATGTGGTTACCATTATGGGATTGTTATATGACCATTCGAGTGTTCCGTCGATTGATTGTTTGGGTGGGGATTCTGGGTGTCAGTGCGGTCGCTACTGTGCCGTTCTGGTCGGCTACTGTAGTGGACTACTGTTTTACGTTCCACTGGTGCCATACTAGCATCAACAGCATCGTTAATTCTTTACGCCTTTAAGCAATGACCACCGTATTGTTTATTTTTATGTTTATTTTATTTTATTGTTAAGTTTATTTTGTGTGTGTTTGCAAAGCTGCTTCCTTGAGTTTATCCGAGGCGTTTTTACACGGCCCATGGCCCTCGCATACCGACGTTTCCATCAAAGAGCTAGTTGACCTAACACCAGGGCACCACGCATTCAAAAGTAGAAGGTTCTTACTTTCTGCGTGGACTTTATCTTCTCCAAACTGCTTCTCATTAGAGCAGTAAGGAAAGATTTAGTTTCACATTGCTCAATACAAAACATAAACAACATCTAGCCAATCAAAACGGCAAAGTACAGGTTCCAGTATCCCGTTTATTTCTTGGTATAAATTGCATACTGGAATGCCCAGCCAGAATTAATTTGTTTATTTAAGTGAATCGTTTGGGGGGGGGGACTTAGGACCCTTGAGGTAGTAAAAGCCATCATCATTATTATCGACATAATATATAGTAAATAGCCTAAATGTATTTGTTTGACTATTACGTTCAATGGAACCAATCATTCGTTCCTTCAGGCCGCACAACCTGGGCAATCACGAATCAGTGCGGCCTTAGAACACCACCTTCTGTCTATCTATTTGTTCAAAACGTAGCCTCATTGCTTTTTTTTTGGTTGCTGACTTAAATATGTTTCAGTCAGGCCTTTAGGCCGCACAAACATAACAATCCTGCATGGGTATAAAGTAATCAATGAGAAAATTAATCATATCAAAATAATAAAAACGCTTCAAGTGAAATTGGAACCATAATTGGGCATTTTTAATGTTTGATCAATAGTCAAAACGAATGTCACACGTGATTGATTTTCCTTTGGCAATTTCATGATCACTAGTGATATTACTGTTGAATATTATATTCTATAGGGGAAGTTCTTTAATTAGGCTCTTAAGAATCACGATAATGTAATTGCCCTGGTTGTGCGGTCTATAGGCCGCACCGTTGGTGGGTTTGACGGATCAATTTAGCGTTATAAACATACAGATAATTAGTTACCATTTATAAAAGAGTTACTTGGGGTACTCCTTTGTAAAATTTTTACATAGAAGTTATATTTCTGACTTCAATAAATTAAGGCTAATAATTGTGTTTTAACAGTTATGTTGTGTACTGGAGGGTAAGGGGGTTGTTTAACTAATAAAACCTGATCTTCTGTTGAAGCTCGTGGATAAACGACTGTAAATAAAAATTTTAGTGTTTTATATTCTGTTCCGTCGCCCTCCCAGTACCAGCCGCCACTGAGTGGATCGGCAACGGTAGCCCGGATTGACAACGCTTTAGCAAACTGTAAGCCTCCACTGATGAACAGGTTAGTTTTAAACCCTTCCCCCACAAGGTAGTAGATTCGCGACATTAAATTGATATAAAACCTCCCCCCCCCCCCATCGGAAGAAACACGTGCGTTGTGGCCTCTGTAACATGTAGTATCTATATTCAGTGGAGGTTCGTGACTTGTTTCAATGGCAGGGCACAAAATATAAATAAAAAGGAAAAATATAAATTTCCTGACTTACTTTAAAAATATTTTAATTCCAAATAAGCTTAATCGATAACCTTTAGAATAAACGCAAACATTCACGAAATGCACAGAACCGCAACCACAGGTCCATTAGGAATAATTGAATTTCATAATCTTGTAATCGACAGGATTCTTAATTGCAAAAGCAATTGACCAATCAGATAAGTGTTTATTCCTTTACGCCATATAGTAAACAATTTGTTTCCAGCCGAACTTGCTTAACTTGGTAACTGAATAAAACTGAAACAATGAGAAGCACAAACGAAACTTTCTTAAATTATTATTTTCGTTTCTGGTTTTGGATAGAAGAATGTGTACCTTTGAAAGCGCTTTTTAAAGGTTTTTTGCTGTGGTTACAAAGAAATCCGATGTTATTATTAGGTATATTTGGGTGAACCCATTACCCGAAGCACATTTTTTAGCTTAAATGTATCTGTCTGTGACTCCAAATTGAGCTGACAATCCGTTTCCTCAGTGCGGCCTTTAGGCGCACAACCTAGGCAGTCACAAATCAGTGCGGTCCTAAAACAATACTTCTGCCTATCTGTTTGTTTTATTTTGGTTTTTTTTGTTTATCTTTTAGCTTCTAACCAAAAACAAGTTTGGGTGGGGCCTTTACAACCATGATGGTTGTGCACTGGTAGAAAAGTAATTGGTAATTGGCAATGGTAATAATGAATTGATGCTAACTGAATTACATTTGCCATTTCCTTATTTACATTCGTCGGTTTCTGAATTTTATTTGATGCTTTCTGAATATCAGTTAACAAATCTGAATTACAATTGACGTTTTATTCTGTATAGCAGTTGACACTTTTTGAATTACTGCTGGAAAAGGTATACATAGAACGTGATTACCTTGGTTGTGCGGCCTACAGGCCTAATTGGAAGGGGGTAAACGGAAATTTAGCGTTATAGACACAAATATATATGTATATATATATAACCTGTATAAGTGCTGTAAGATAAGATTGCACAATGACCGGAGTTGTTTTTTCCGATTGGGAGGGGGGGAGGTTAAAACAATTTAATTTCATAAATCTATTACTTGAAGCGGGGTTCTATAGTTAACCTGCTCATCAGTGGAAACTCATGGTTTGCAATAATGGGGCGGGGAGGGCAACGACTAAAATTATATGATCACTTTTCAGTAAGGTGTTTTAAATCTGTGCCCTAAGTTTCGAGGTTTCAACTTTTTCAGGTTGGTTACTAAAAAAACAACTAAAGATGGGTTATGAATAGAGATGAGATTTTTAGGTCGTATAAATGTTATACCAGAGAGCGTTAAAGGGTTAATTGATACACGGCTCCGTTCGAAAGTTATGCTGTATGAAAAAGAAAAAAGAAACGGGGCCGTGTGTCAATTAACCCTTTAACGCTCTCTGGTATAACATTTATACGACCTAAAAATCTCATCTCTAGTTATGAACAAACAGAGAGGCAGAAGTGCTGTTTAAGGCCGCGCTGAGTCGTGATTGCTCATGTTGTGCGGCCTAAAGGCCGCACTGAGAGACCGAATTCTCAGTCCAATTATGGTGTACCCCTAGCAGAAGCACAAATACCTAATAGCAACGTCGGATTTCATTGCAAGTCCTTGAAAAACACTTTTCGGTTTAGTTTATTAGCCCCCCCCCCCCCAATTGATACACTTAAATAAACAAATGTTGCCTGAACAGGACGACAGTATGTCGTGAATGTCAAGATACACATGAAACAGTGGAACATATACTTTGTCTTTCTGATTGGCTATATGAAGTTTATCTTGACGCAGTAGCGGCTTGCTCTATTAAACAGCACGTACCTTCCTATCCAAAATCGGAAATATTTATATTTTTTCTCTTTCTTTAAATTTTGGACTCCTCTCATTGATCGTCGCTATTGCAAATGAAGTTGTAAAAAGTTGGCGGCTCCTGAGACCGGGTGGTCGGCTGGTATGGAACCCCCCCGGTTTCTATTTTCATTTCTTAGTGTTGGCTTGAGTATTTAATTTGACAATGAAGTGTATTCTTCTTCTTCTTCACTTTTCGTATTAGGCTCTCAGGCCTGTTACGGTGCCCATCTCTTCCTAGGTCGTCCAACATTTCTTCTCCCCTCTGGCTTATATCTCCTTACTTGTGCTGGCATTCTTCATATTATTCGCAATCCATACTCGCTTTTCCTTTTTTCTCGCCTGTGTAATTTCCGTTAGTCCAGTTCTAGTTCCGAGGCTTATTTGAGCACTGAAAGTAATATGTATTTTTATGAGAGTTGGCTACTAACCATACTGCTCAACCCCCAGACTTGGAGGGCCGGATTTTTCTGTAGGGGTTTTCTCCCTTAGCCAAGCTGTTTCAGTTTTATAGCGCTGAAAACTCGCTTTCGCCCTCTTCCGTTAGAGTTACCCGGGGTTTACCACGTGGAGGTGGAAGTAGGACTTGCTAGTAGAGCTGTCGCAGTCGTTAATCAGTAGGCTTTTCCCGAGGTTTTATTGTTGCACACTTCTTGGCAATGTGAGCAACCCTCGAGGCCTGTTATCTAGCCTTAAAACCCCACGAAGTGTATTAACATTCTCAAAGCGAATTATGGAATGAACTACAAAATAAGGTGAAACAATCGCTTGTAACAAACAATAAAAGAAATGGCAAAATAAAGAACAGAAATTAGAAATGGATAACTAAGGACATATTTGGATTGTTGGAACTTCGAAGGTTGGCTATAAGAACAATAGAAATGAATACGATAGGATTCAACGACTCTTATGAAAAGAAATACGGCACGATCAACATGCATAGGAAATTAAAAGACATGGCAGGCGTATACAGAAGAGGGTCTCCTCCTGTCCTAGAAAACGACATGGGCAAACATATTTTAGAAGAATAGATTTTAAAAACCTGGCAATCCTCTATAGAAGAATTATTCTATGACCAAAAGACAGAAGTACCTAGCCATCAACAGAACTGTGAAAGAGCTCCCGATATCCGAAGTTATGTACGCTTTAAAGACTGCCAAAAGATAAGAAAGATTTATAGAAGCATTTTCCTATAAAAGGTTTGTATTATTGAAGAAGCACATTTTCCGCAGAAAAAAATATTTCTATGGTACTACCATAAATAACTAAAAAGAAATTAATTCATAATTTTCGACACCCTCTCTAAAAATTTGCACTGAAAAAATTCGACGGTCGTGGTGGGCGCAATTCTTACAATTAGCCCATAGTCAAAAATATTTTAGAAGCGGGACTGGATTAAATAACTCAAAAAAGTGGAAATATTTTAGAAAAAAACGCGTTCTTCAAATAAATCGAACACCAAAAGAATTACCCAAAATGGTAAACTTAAAGTGTACAATCGAAGAAGCTACGACCACAGATCAAACACCCAGATCAACAAAGTTTATATCTCATGTTACTTTTAACCCTTCAACTTCAAATGCAATTAATTTTTTTAATTCATACGAGCGCACAGCTATAGTTAATGGTTGGAAGTACACAAGATGATTTCCTTTGGTTCCTTTCTGGAAGGAACGGCCAATTGTTGGTACAAAAACTCAGGGGCGGATTATGACTTTCCGAGGCCCCAGGCGCAACCTAATTAGGCGGCTCCCTAAAAACGCTACATTTGGCCATGGTCATGGAGACCGACTAAAATAAAAAAAAACCTTTTTCAATCTTTTTTCAAGCGAAAATTGCAAAAATGCATACGATTTTGACGATTCTGGGGCCTCCTAGATTGTAAGGCCCCAGGCGCGCATCTCATGCGCCTGTGCGGTAATCCGCTACTGTAAAAAATACGAAGAAAATAAACAAAACAGATCAAAAACTTGGATAATTATAAAAAATTAAGCGGCCTTGATTGTGCGGCCTAAAGGCCGCACTGAGTGAATTACTACAGCTATCTATCTTCCATATATATTGATTTTTTCACGTCTCACCTATCATTAAAATTTACATGACAGATGGCGTGACATTTGTTGCATTATTTATTTACAAAATTATAGTATGTTGATTAAAATTTACACGACAAATGGCGGGACATTCGTTGCTCCCTTGTTTTATTTCTTACCATAATTAAATCAATGAGATGCGTTCATCACAAAAGGGAAGTCACCAAACCCCCCCCCCTACAGGTTGCATATAGGACACAGGACACCCCCCTCATCAATAATGGAGGATTCCCCTCCTGGCGAGTTGGACAGGAGGTCAGGGATCAACGGGTTCAATAAAAGGTACCAAAGTCATTGTCAAAGACATAACAATCTTCGCCATCATTTAAATCATATAAATCAGTGCTCTCAAATAATAAATCAACCAAAAATAAAAATAAACATAAATTCAAACACAAATCAAAAGAAAATTCAAAGGATATGTAAAATCAGGGGTATCTCAAGCAATCCATGTAGATTCCCCACCCACAGCCCATCCAATCAATAAAGAATAACCCTCACGTCCCACCTCATAATCTCTCCACACTTAAGATACCACCTCAGTTAAGATTGTTCTAACTATTGTTCTTAACTTGCTTTTAATTTAATTTTCTTTGTTTCTCTTTCAGAATGTCTGCCTTACCAGCTTCAAGAATTCAAATTGTTGGAAAAACAGAACCTTTTGACTTTGCGGTCTTTGGCGGTTCTTGATTACTGTATTCAGGAAATTCGGAACCCCCCCCTCAGAAAATAAGATACCCTAGCCAAGGTCAGAGGCAAGCTGGTGGGATCTCCGTCCACCGGATGCGGAAACCCGGCCGACGGGTCTTTAATTTTGGCCACTTAGCATTATCAAAATACAAATCATATGCTATACCAATGACGTCACCTTAACAGCAGAAAACGAAGATGATCTGCAACGTTTGCTACATAGAATGATCATATGCGCAGTAGAGCTTAATATGCAAGTCTCCATCCAGAAAACTCAGTGCATGGTGATCTCCAAAGACCAAAAATTGGAAATCAATGGAAAAATGCAGACACGTTATCTTGGTGTTAACATATCAAGTAGCAATAACACCGCCCAAGAAGTAAAAATGCCAACAACAAAAGCGAATGTGGTCTCAGTCTGTCTTCGCGATTTTATATATGGCAAAACAAATATGAATATAGAAAGTAAAATTCGAATATGCATATAAGACCTGCGGAAGACCAATCTTAACATATGCAGCAGAAATAAGAGCCGATCCATCCAAAACCAAACAAATGGCAAGAACAACTGAAATGAAAACTTTACGAGCCACCATCAATCTCAGTCCTCGCGACAGGGTCAGAAGTGAAAGAATCCGCGAAACATGTAACATACAGGATGTGGTCAGGTGGACCAGAGATAGGCAACGATGTTGGAGGGACCATGTTGAGAGAATGGGAGAAGGAAAACTTGCCAGAGTGCAAACCCAAAGGCCAGAGACTACCTGGTAGACCACATAAGAGATGGTACGAAAGTTCGACGTCATTGTCACAGGATAACAACCCCAAAAGAAGTAAAAGAGCAGTATGGAAAAACAGGACATTGTCCTAGAATACGAAGAAGAAGAAGAAAAAGGCATTCGTTTCCTTGGTTCGGTATTTCAAAAAGTTGGTGTGTAGACTTGTAGAAAACGACTGTGACTTCATCCACAGTGGTCTAAATTTAAAAATCAAAAATGTTCTGTAAAGGTAAATGAACATTCTATTCAAATATTCAACCACAGTTTATATTTTTAACCCCTAACTGGATTAATTTTTTAATATTAACCCTATTTCAACCCCTATTTCTCTTTATAGTTTTTTTGCACAATAGTGCTGAGCATGCGTACTAAATTTGATCATGAGATGAGCATGGGTTCGGTTACTAAAAATTAATTAAGTATAGGCAGAAACGGATACAAATTAGTTTTTCGACGATTTCTCAAGTTTCTTTGAACTTTATGACAAAATAGTTTAATATAAAATTAAAGCTAATTAAATTCTCTACAAAAAAATATTTATACATATTTTTCGTCAGATTCGTATTCACATAGCAATAACCGCTCAAAGTAGAGCTAAGTTGCGCGACCACCGTTATATTTATAAAGGTCAAAGGTCGGAATCGATTTTTACAATTAATTAAATAGATTTTCATCATAAATATTTATTATCTGAATATAAGTTTACCACACCATCCATAATTTTGATAAAAATTTTAGCATAATTTAACAATGCAGTTAAACCAAAAATACATTATTTGAATTTTTTGTAAACTTAATTCGTTTCCATGTTAAGGCCAGCTAAAGCGACACAGTTACACCCTCTGTGTATAACTTTGGAACTAATGAACATAGAGGGCTGATTTATTTTCAACAAACTTATCAGTTTAGATTTCTGGAACAAATTTTTTTAATTGAGAGTTTTGCGCCCCCTCCCCCTCAAATGGGTTTCTTTTTCCCCCCTAAATATTCATATATATTATTAAGACAAACATAGTTAACCTGTGCACCAAATTTCATTTTGGGTGTACTATTGCAGATTGGGAAAAGAAATATAATATATAACTTGTCATTTGTTAAGTTCTATATATCATTTTCTCATCATTTGATAAGTTATATATATTTTTATACTCAATCTGCAATTGTTGGCCCAAAATGAAATTTGTGCACAGGTTGACTGTGTTAGTCCTAATAATGTAGGTATATTAATTTTTAGGGGAGAAAAGGGACCCCTTTGGGTTGGGGTGCAAAACATAATTAAAAAAAATTTGTTGCAGCAATCTAAACTAATAAGTTTATTGAAAAAAATCAGCCTTCTATGTTCATTTGTTCCAAAGTTATACACAAAGGATGTAACTGAAAAGTGTCGCTTTAGCTGGCCTTAACATGGAAACGAATTAAGTTTACAAAACAAATCAAATAATGTATTTTTGGTTTAACTGCGTTGTCATATTATGCTAAACTTTTTATCAAAATTAGGAATGGTGTGGTAAACTTATATTCAGATAATAAATATTTATGAAAATCTATTTCTTTATCTTTTATAGATCTTTATCAAAATAACGGTGGTCGCGCAACGTAGCTCCACTTTGAGCGGTTATAGCTATGTGAATACGAATCTGACGAAAAATATGTATAAATATTTTTTTGTAGAGAATTTAATTATCTTTAATTTTATATTAAACTATTTTGTCATGAAGTTCAAAGAAACTTGAGAAATTGTCGAGAAACTGATTTTTGTCCGTTTCTGCCTATGCTTAATTAATTTTTAGTAACCGAATCCATGTCCATCCCATGATCAAATTTGGTACGCATGCTCAGCACGATTGTACAAAAAAACTATAAAAACATGAACCAAAAAACAGACCCCTTTAGAAATAGGGGTTAAAATAGGGTTACTATTAAAAAATTAATCCAGTTAGGGGTTGAAAATATAAAATGTTGATGAATATTTGAATAGAATGTTAATTTATCTTTACAGAACATTTTTTATTTTTAAATTTAGACCACTGTGGATGAAGTTAGTCGTTTTCCTACAAGTCTACATACCAAGTTTTTGACATTTTGAAATATCAAAACAATGAACCGAGTGCCTTTTTGGTCAAATCCTTTAATTTTTATTTTTTACCAAGATGGTGTGTACCAAATTTTGTCAAATTAAACGGGGGTCAAGTAAATTCATCATTCGATTTGAGATGGAATGACCCAATAACTTAACTTTAAAATTCGCAATTAATTAATAGCTTTAATTTAACTCATTAAAAGTTATTCAATAACTTTTCTGTCAAGATTATACGAAAATATGTCAGCCCCAAAATTTTCAATTGGAGAAAGATCAAAACCACATGACGTAACAATAAATTTAAATAATATCGAATTAAATAGCTTAACTATTTATGTAAAAAATTTCGACACACCAGAATCTAATCCACCGTTCATGTAATCCAAGCAAAATTTTTAATCGATACTGGAAGTGCAAACAGATTAATAAATTCAGAACTAGCTTTAAAATATTTTAAAAACTACAGACAAACCGAAAATTTTCAAATTCAAACCTCTCATGGATTATCACAACATAGCAAAATTTTATATACCCCTTTACCTAAAATTTTCAAAAGTAATGAAAAACACAAATTTTACATTTTTAATTTTTCACAAAAATTTGACAGATTAATAAGAATAGACTTGAAGCAACCATTGATTTGGAAAACTACACCCTTATTACTCCTCAAGTAAAAATACCACTTTTTCGAACCAAATCAAACAAAACTTTTAACTATAAAAATTTAAATATAATCGAAAATTATCATTTGCCATCACACCCACATAACCTAATGGATTCTTTAAAACCCACAAATTTTAGAAAAAACAATGTTTTTCAAAAAATAAATTTAACTATTTACCCTGTCGTAAAAATTCCAATTAACCAAAACTGAAGTCAAAATAATTTCGAAAATCAAGAACCAATCAAAAATTGCAAACCCCTAATAGCTGACAGTTTTAAAGAATTGCGAATATTACAAAACCAAATTTCAAAAAACGATCGAGTAATAAAACAAAGTTTAGTCAACAAAATTTGAAAATGCAAATTCAAATCAAAATACAATCGATAATCTTGAACATTCAAAATTGAGTTTTAATGACATTCAAAGAAAGAATTTATTGTTGAAATTTATGAATCAAAATTATAAAAAATTAATTTTACCGCAAAAAGCAATGTCAGAAAGAAAACAACCAATTAAATTAGAAGAACAAAATTTACAGTCACCAGAATTAATTAATTCACATTATTTAGAATCAATTCATTTCAAAAGACAAAAACCAGCTAGAAATCTTAAACACATAAATAAAATTTCGACAAATAATTATAAAAGAAAATATTTTATAAATTACCACCTTTTTATAAATAAATTACAGCAAATTTTCAAAATCAATAACCAAAAACGGAAGAAAATAAATAATCATTTTATTTTTTTATTACCGCCAAAAACAATAATTATTGTTCACGATTTCAAGTAATTTATTATAATAGAACCTAAAAATTCCAAATTTTTCAAAATTGAAATTTCAAAATATAAAAAAAACAACAAATTTTTCAGATACTTTAGAAACTTTTAACAATAAACAAATAATGTCGACGAAAAAGTTCATAAATGTTATAAAAAATTCATTTATAAAACTGTTTAATCAATTTCAAGAAATTTCAAATGTACATAAATAAAAAAAAATCATTTTATACCAAAATTTCAATTTTCGATTATAATAATTAATAAAATAAAACCTCAAATTTACTTACTCTAAAAATACACTTCATCCAAATTTTACATATAGATATATTTATTACCTTTAAAATTTTTCTTTAGGCGCACAAACAAGAAAAATAATAATAATACAAACTTAATTAAAGAAAATTTTTTAGATCCAAATCATAAATTCTTAAACGCAGAAATAATAAATTAGGAATCATTCATTTGAAAGAGCTGAAAAAACCAAATTTGATTTCAGATGTTTCTGGCTAAATAGAATAAATTGATAAATACACAAATTTTACAAGTGAATCTTTCGACCCTAACAAAAAAAATACAAAAACTCGATTTTATATATTAGGATCACTAATCAAAATAGTAACGGAAGATTTAGACCATGAAAACGAAATACATTTTGACAACGCAATTCAAAATTTAAACCAAAATCAAAATAAAATTAAAACTTATTAAAGTTTTAAAGCAAAAATTATTGTTTTTCATAATTACATAATTGCACCCATTGATCTTCTAGAAAAGATAAAATTTATAAATAATAGAACCGAAAATGATAAATTACCATTTGAACCTATTTTAGAAAATATCTTACTATTTGAAAAAAATTATTAATATCAAAAGTTATACAAAATCCAATCAAATCGTTTTTCTACTTGATATTCCAATCGTTGAAAAGAAAAATACGATTATTTCAAATTATACCCTTTACCAATTTCCACAAATAAAAATAACTATGAAATAATCCTACCCAATTCAAAATTCCTCAAATTTCCAAGACAACCGCAGATAAATAAAATACGACGAATATTTGTATGAAGAAAACGTTTCGAAATCAAAAATTCTTCAAGATACCCCAACATGAAAATTACCAAAACCGAAGGGACAAGTGATAAAGTTGATGTGAAACCTTTAGAACTGCCTACGCTAAATTTGAGTAAATTTAATAAAATACAAAGTGAACTTAATGACCAAAAAGTGCAACTAAAAGGAAACACAGTGATTCGTTTTAATAAAACGAGTATTTGGACAATTTTAATTTATTTGATCATCTTTGTGATTATAATTTATAAGATTTGTATTTGCATTAGAAAACATAAAATTTTTCAGTTTGAAAACAAGAATAGAACACAAGAAGACGAAACTACAATGGTCACCCAAACTACTTCAGATATACCAGAAAAATCAGTAACAAATAAGGCTCCTAATTTATCAAATTTAGGTGAGAGGAATTATATTCTCTCATAAATTAATTTATACACCAAAGGAAAATACCATTGAAAATGCAGATTTGCAAATTAATGTAATGTTATAAATAAAGGATGAAGCCTTAGTATAAAGAATTAGTATAAGATTAGATTTAGAAGGCGGTATGCTGATAATTTGCTATTAAGTTAAATTTAAGTATTTTAAAATCAAATAAAGTTGTAATAAATAAATACATAATTAAATAGTTTTTTTTAAACAAATTTCAAAGTGTATGAAATTTAACCTGCTGCAGTAATAATAAGTAATTAAAAAAATCTGATGTGACCATCAACGTGTGCCTTTCCGAACAGACGTAAATTTTATTAATTATATTTTTTTAATAAAATGGTTACATAATTTCCACAGTAAATCGATGAAAAATTTTATATTTTGCCAAAATAAGCAGAAAAAACATTTGAATGCCCATATCATGAAAACGAAACATTTCTGGACACATTTTATCTTCTTGTCATTAGTAGAATACGTTAGAAAAGCTTGGCGAAAATTTTTGAAATACCCTGTACATTTGAGAATTTTAGAGAAAAACTTGTAAGACAAATAATGTAGGAAATTCTATAGCGGTATTTAATATACTTACGTATTTAATTCCGTTTAAGAAAGTGCTCTCATATAACCCAAAGGGAAGAAGAGATGTCAGCCGCCCCAGAAAGCGTTGGAGCGATCAAAGTCGGAACAGGCAAACACTGCCTATACCTTGAAAGGAAGAAGAATTTCGTTTCAAAGTTATGCCGCATAATGTCATAATAGCCTCAGGTAAATGCCACCTTCTATTTAGGCGATTTAATTTATTTGGCTTCCTAATACGACAGGAAAAAGCTTACATTCAAAATTTGGAATGATTTGGTAGTTTCGTTTAGACGCTATCGTGTTCACAGACGTACACACATACTTTCAGACATCCTTCTAAAAATGGATTCAGGGAACCTCAAAACATGAAAATCTGGCAAAAAAATTGGGGGGTTAAATTTTGTCTGATATCAAACTTTCCTTATCCAGGGGTTCGGAAAGTAAAAATGGTGAATTGATAATTGACATTCATAAAAATAGAGCAGCCAAAGAACCTATTTGGAAAGTTAGGCTTATAGTCCAGGCAAGGAAGGTTTTTAGTTTGCAAAAAATCCGGGCAAGCTGAATTTTGGCGGAGATGTACATTGGAGTGTTCTAATGAAGCCCCAAAAGTCCCATAAAATCCCACGCCGGCATCCTCACAATCGGGGGTTTTAGCTCCCCCAACGCGATTTTTTGCCGATAACTCGCTTATTTATGCTTGTATGAAAAGTTATGATCAGACCATAATTGAAGAGCATAAAATTCTCTATAAAATAGTTTTTTTCATATTTTTCCATGACACACTAATAGGTCCTTAAATTATTGACCGAAAACACGACCCACCCTTAAAATGGCACAATATTGATTCGTTGCAGGGATAGAAATGTTTTCGGGCACGGGAAATGCTTTTAATAATAAATTAATTGAAATTGTGGCCAAGGTTGGAAAATGAAGAGAAAAATAATTTTTTTTTAAATTAGCCCAAGTTATAGCATCTTCCTTGGAAAATTTCATCAATTTCGGTTTCGTTACAAGTAACGAAACCGAAATTTTGCTTTGAGCTTACAGAAGGTCCGGGCAAGCTGAAATTTGGCAAAGATGTATATTGAAGTGTTCTAATAAACCCCCAAAATGTCTCATAAAAATCCCAAGCCGGCGTTCCCTCAAATGAGGATTTTATGTGCGGTGTTTCGCCTATAGCTCATGTATTTTTACTTTTACGAAAAGTTGAAGAACATAAAATTCTCTATAACTTGTGGCGCTGCAGTAGGTAGTACTACACTACATACTGTAATAGGCAAATTAAACTTTGTTTAATGGTAATTTTTCGTAAAAGTAAAAATACGTGAGCTATAGGCGAAAACCGCACCTAGGGAGCTAAAATCCGCATTTGGGGGAACGCCGGCTTGGGATTTTTATGAAACATTTTATATACGTACATCTTTGCCAAATTTCAGCTTTCCCGGACCTTCTGTAAACTCAAACCAAAATTTCGGTTTCGTTACTTGGAAGATACTATAACTTGGGCAAATTTTGAAAAAATCTATTTTTCTCTTCATTTTCCAACCTTGGCCACAATTTCAATTAATTTATTATTAAAAGCATTTCCCGTGCCCTAAAACATTTCTCTCCCTGCAACGAATTAATATTGTGCCATTTTAAGGGTGGATCGTGTTTTCGGTCAATATTTTAAGTATTAGTGTGCCATGGAAAAATATGAATAAAAAACTAAAGAATTTTATGCTCTACAATTATGGTCTGATAATAATTTTTCATACAAGCATAAATAAGCGAATTATCGGCAAAAAATCGCGTTGGGGGAGCTAAAACCCCCGATTGTGGGGGACGCCGGCGTGGGATTTTATGGTACTTTCGGGGGGGGGGGGGGGTTCATTAGAACACTCCAATGTACATCTCTGCCAAAATTGAGCTTGCCCGGATTTTTTGCAAGCTTGAGCCAATTTTTCGTCTTCGTTGCCTGGACTATTAACAATAAAATAGATATAATAAAATAGAAAAGATATTGGAATTCTAACGGCGTTTAAATATAATTCTGATAATGTGGCACCTAGGAAAATTAATCAAATTTAAAATCTGGAGACTTGACACAAATTTTGAAAGTAAATTTAATGATACTTTCGACTATTTAAAACAAATTATATTGAAAACTGCTCAAAATTTTTTGGATATGGGTCATTCCATCTCAAATCAACTGAAGAATTTACTCGACCCCCACCAAATTTGACGAAACTTGGTACACACCATCTTAGTAAGAAATAAAAAATACAAATTTCAGGATTTATCCAAAAAGGCATTCGTTTCCTTGTTTTAGTCCTTCAAAAAGTCAAAAACTTTCCTACTAGTAGACTAGTAGGAAAACGACTGTAACTTCATCCACAGTGGTCTAAATTTAAAAATTAAAAATGTTCTGGAAAGGTAAATGAACGCCATTCAAATATTCAACAACATTTTATTTTTTCAACCCCTAACTGGATTAATTTTCTAATTTTAACCCTATTTCAACCCCTATTTCTAAAACGGTTTTTTTATGTTGTTCATTTTTTAACTATTTTTTTGTGCAATTGTGCTGAGCATGCATACCAAATTTGATCATGGGATGAGCATGGGTTCGGTTACTAAAAATAAATTAAGTATAGCGAGAAACAGACAAAAATCAGTTTTCGCCGATTTCTCAAGTTTCTTTGAACTTTATGACAAAATAGTTTAATATAAAATTAAAGATAATAAAATTCTCTACAAAAAAACTTCTATACATATTTTTCGTCAGATTCGTATTAACATAGCAATAACCGCTCAAAGTATAAATAAGTTGCGCGACCACCGTTTTAGTTATTTAAAATGATCGGAATCGATTTTCAATTAATTGTATAGATTTTCATCATAAATATTTATTTTCTGAATATAAATTTACAACATCATCTATAATTTTGATAAAAATTTTAGTATACTACCACAAAGCAGATAAACAAAAAATATATTATTTGTTTTTTTTTGTAAACTTAATTCGTTTCCATGCTATGGCCGGCTAAATGTGATACTTTTCAGTTTACACTTTCAAACATGAGGGTGTATAATTTTGGAACTAATGGAACATAATGGGCTGTTTTATTTTCAACAAACTTATTAGTTTAGATTTCGGGAACAAATATTTTTTTAATTGTTAGTTTTGCACTCCCTCCCCAAACTGGTCTCTTTTCCCCTAAAAGTTAATATATATTGTTAGGACTAATATAGTCAACCTGAGCAGCAAATTTCATTTTGGGCCGACAATAATTGCAGATTCAGAAAAAAATATAATATACGTACTATAAGTTATCAAATAATAAGTAAATGATATAAATGATAGGTGATATACTATATATTTTTTTCTCAATCTGCAATTGTCGCTCCAAAATAGAATTTGGTACACATGTTGACTATGTTAGGCCTAATAATATATATTAATTTTTAGGGGAAAAAATAGACCCGTTTGGGGAGGGGGTGCAAAACTAACAATTAAAAAAATATTTGTTCCGGCAATCTAAACTAATAAGTTTGTTGAAAATAAATCAGCGCACTATGTTTATTAGTTCCAAAGTTATACACCCTGATGTTTGAGGGTGTAAACTGAAAAATGTCACATTTAGCTGGCATTAACATGCAAACAAATTAATTTCACAAAAAAAATCAAATAATGTATTTTTGATTTAACTGCTGTGTTGTATTGTGCTAAAATTTTTATCAAAATTTTAGATGATGTGGTAAACTTACATTCAGATAATAAATATTTATGATGAAAATCTATACAATTAATTGAAAATCGATTCCGATCATTTTAAATAACTATAAAACGGTGGACGCGCAACTTATCTATAATTTGAGTGGTTATTGCTATGTTAATACGAATCTGACGAAAAATATGTATAGAAGTTTTTTTGTAGAGAATTTTATTATCTTTAATTTTATAATATGTGTTTTTTTAAAGTGCATCAACATCTAGGTTATTAGCACCGGTTATTTTTTTTTGTTGGTAAGGGTTTTGGTAGGGTTTGTTTTTCGTATGGTTTTTGATCCACAGTGTGTGCATGATGCACACCGGGGAATCGAGCGAGCAATTCCGCGAGGTCCGTTATTCGAACCCGAAATTACCGCTCTGAATTCAACCAGTATGCACTCTAAGCCACCGCTGTGAACTATCTTTAATTTTATATTAAACTATTTTGTCATAAAGTTCAAAGAAACTTGAGAAATCGACGAAAAACTGATTTTTGTCTGTTTCTCGCTATACTTAATTTATTTTTAGTAACCGAACCCATGCTCAATCCATGATCAAATTTGGTATGCATGCTCAGCACAACTGAGCAACGTTTTAGAAATACGGGTTGAAATAGGGTTAATATTAGAAAATTAATCCAGTTAGGGGTTGAAAAAATAAAATGTTGTTGAATATTTGAATAGGGCGTTCATTTACCTTTACAGAACATTTTTTATTTTTAAATTTAGACCACTGTGGATGAAGTTACAGTCGTTTTCCTACTAGTCTACATACCAAGTTTTTGACTTTTTGAAGTACTAAAACAAGGAAACAAATGCCTTTTTGGACAAATGCTTAAAATTGTATTTTTTATTTCTTACTAAGATGGTGTGTACCAAGTTTCGTCAAATTTGGTGGGGGTCGAGTCAATTTTGCCTATTTTTCAGTTGATTTGAGATGGAATGACCCATATCTATAACTCAAACTTTTCCGAACAAAGACAGCATGTTACATGCTGTAAGATTTTCCTCTAATTGGAAATCATCAGGATTAGATGGCATTCAAAATTATTGGTTTAAAATGTTTAAATCTATTCACTTACCTCTGCTTTTTTGATTTAACAAAGCATTGCATAATCCTTCAGTTATACCATAATTATGCACGGGTGTTACATATATGCTTTTTAAATGGAGACCCATTAGAACCAAAAGATAGACCGATGACCTGTTTACCAACTATTTACAAAATTTTTATGTCTGTTTTGTCTTCTAAAATTGAAAATCATTGTAAAAAAAATGTTATTTTGTATTATTTTGTATTGTATTGAACAAAAAGGATTTGTTAAATGATTCCTTGACAAGGATGTCGAGAATTGCTAATCGTGGACTCAATAATTGCAAAAGTAGCAAAAAATAACAAAAGAAACTTAAATATGTGCTATATTGATGATAAAAAGGCTTATGATTCTGTTCCTCACGATTGGCTTCTCGACATTGTACAAATCTTCAAAATCGACTACAAAATTATAAAACTTTTATCTGCTATGATGTCGAAATGGAACACCCTTATCATGAGAACGATCGAACTAGTTTCGATTCTATCAAAATTAAGCGTGAAATATTTCAAGGAGATTCTTTGAGTCCACTGTGGGTTTTTTAGCTATGTTTTTCAGGCTATGTTTTTCAATTCAAGCTAAATTTTAAAAATAATCGTACCATAACTCATTTGCTTAACATGAACGATTTAAAATTATATTCCAGGACCAACTTCATAACTTACTAGAAATTACAAAATTGTTCAGTAATGATATTTGCATAGAATTAGGTGTTGATGAATGTGCAAAAATTAAGGTTGTAGGAATTCAGCAAAATTTTGTTTTCGATTACACCTTTTTAAAAAATGAATTTAGACAAAAATATATCAATAAATTAAAAAAAACTTTTAGATTAAAAGAAAAATAGGAGGATGAGGTTTAATAAATTTGTTTAATTCGTCTAAATCTATAACTAAATTATTGCGTGATAATTTTTATTTAATTAATACTCCTTTAATTCAAGAAATTGGAAGCCTCGACAAAAATTTTAGTTAATTTGAAAAATAGTGAACCAAAATTACAATTAGATATAAATTGGAAAATAAGGATGTCAGTAATATTGTTGAAGCAGGGATTATTGCATTTCAAAACGGATGGATTGATGCGTGCTATACAAGATGGTGTAATTACCACAAATAGTAATTACAAGAAGCACATCATGAATCTGGAAGTTTCAGATCGTTGTCGAAAATGCAATCTCCTCAACTATAGAGGATATCATTGCCGAGTGCTCTTATTTGGGTGCCACTGACTCTCTCCGAGGACATAACCAGGTTTGTAAAATATTACACCAGCTAATTGGCAAGAAATTCAAAAGGAACCATTGATATCTGATTTGGGCCTAGCTATCTCATTGATGGATATTACACAGTACTACCGACTACCAATAGCACATTTACTAAATCAAAAATGGTGTTACATGTAAGGATTCCGATAACATCCAAAAAATGTATTTGGAAGTTATACGAATTAGTAACCAAGTCGTTTGCTTGGAGAAAGGAAACGTGCTTATTAAACCACAACACCCTATACTTAGCGGTATCCAAAGCAACAAATAGAGTAGGAGGGATTAAGACCGTAACCAGAATGGCTCTACATCAGTGTAGAACGCATGAGGATAAGCTACGTTACGTACCTCAATTATCAGCTTATAATTCTAAAGTCATTATTTACCAAGAAAATGTTTCAAGAACATCCAGTACAAAGTTTAAGCAAATATTGTCCGATGACGTGTTATCCATCTACAGCTACGCTAATTTCAGCAACAACGGATGGAGAATATTTAATAACACATCCAAACGAGAAGAGCCAAATTGAATGTCCCAACCAATCCAAACCATTAGTAGACGCTCGGTTCAAAAATATAGGTTCCCTGCAATTAGTTAAACCTACCCGGTGCCTGCAAGTTAATCCTGTCGAAAAATATCATGATACCAACTCGATATCATTGTAAAGAAATTTTTCCTTTTAATACTCAAATTACTCACGTTATTACTGCAACTCGGTACTCATTAAAATCATTTATCGTTCATCCCTCTATAACGCAGAGGTTACAAACAACCAAATTGAATGGATAAAACGGGAAATGTTAAATACTGACAAATATGGTAAATACCACTTTTCTAGTATGGAACATAATTTTATCGACAATATTAGCATATTTTATTTTCAAACAAAGACAAGTTCCTTTAGCATTGGTAGCAGCTATCCCAAACATCAACAAGGACCATCATGGGGTAACAAACCAGAACGAAGTATTAATAATCATCATCATCTTCAGGCTATACGGATTAGTAATAATCGTTAATCAAAATGATCAGTCAGCTAAAATCTCAACCAAAACTCCTAGCTAGAAAAATGCATGTAACCGATTTCACAAAAAAAACTCGCTTTCATTCCACGTCATTTCGCATCAATTAATGCTCCCTACCTTACCGATGGGTCCTTGTTAAATTATATTATCATGATTCATAAATTATATACAGGGTAAGGTGGAAGTTTGGTGACGAAACTTTCGGATGTTACCTGAAGTTTGGATCAAAGTTAAGTCAGTCTTCAGCCAATGTCTAAACCGAGAATAAACCTTGACTTATTTAGTGGATATATTTAGCAATTACTAGAATGATATTTCATCGCACATATCGGGCATCGATAACGCCCTAGGAGTTTCGATATTAGAAAATCGAAATGATTTTTGTCCATAAATCCCAATCTTGGAAGGTTCTTCCAAGACGTTGTTGATGTCTTGAGTATGTCAGCATTGAATTTAGCCCCCCTCCCCCTCTTCAAAAACCTCTTCCGTTGCGTTCGATATTTCTTGAGTCTGAAAAAAAGTCTGATGATTTTGTAAATAAATTCTAAAAACAAATAAAAAAAGTTTTATTACAGTTGTGACCAGTGGCGTACCTAGAACTTTTGCCGCCCTTTTAAATTCAATCAAATGATGGTTTTCATTAATTGATAAACTTAAATAAATAATTGTAATTGAGACAAACTATAGGTGGGGAACTTTTTTACCACTGAATTCGAATAGTAAACTTATGAAGTGAACAAGTTGTTTTTTACAATTTGAAATATAAAAAATGCCGCCCCAAAATATGTGCCGCCCAGTGCGGACCGCATCCACCACCCCCCTTTAGGTACGCCACTGGTTGTGACAAGCAGTTGAAATTTTTTTCGAAGAGAGCCCTAAAATAGATCTAGTACTTGTTAAATTTTTTCAGTATATTCAGTCAAGCCGTTCAAAATATAACAATTCTTTCCGTTTTTTTTAAATAATATTTTACTCGAATAAGGGTGCGTCGGGAAGGTTAATATTTTCAAGGCAGTCAAGGTGCGTTAGTAGTAATTTCTCGGAAAAATTTCAGTCACATCTGTGAAGCGGCCGCTGGACCATGGGGTCGTCCATAAATTACGTCACGCAATTTTTAACCCCCCCCCCATCGGCACACAAACCTAGACCCCCCCTCTTAATAATCCCCCCTTATAATAAAAAGAAACCCGGGGAGGATTTCATGGATGTCATCCCCACCTCGGCTAATGACCTTTTTTTAGGGGTAGCACCCAAGAGGAAACATCTATGAAGGGTCGGGTGGCACCCGGGGCGCTCCGCCCCCCTAGCTACGCCACTGGTTTCTGTATATTTATACATACACGTACAGAATAACAACTACAATAAATTAATTTAAAAAAAAATTTTAATTTTAAACGCTCAAAAAATAGTTTTTTTAAATTGCTTATTATAAAATATTTAATCTATATATTTTGTGACTTCACAATTTTTGAAACCCCCCGCCCCCCATCGTTTAACATCGTCACAAGGGTCGGAAGCCCCCCCCCCCTAGGAGCGTGAAGTAATTTATGAACGACCCCATACAAAAGTTTTAGCAAATCCATAGTTGAATT
This sequence comes from Podabrus alpinus, assembly GCA_932274525.1. Taxonomy (NCBI): domain Eukaryota; kingdom Metazoa; phylum Arthropoda; class Insecta; order Coleoptera; family Cantharidae; genus Podabrus; species Podabrus alpinus. The sequence continues at coordinate 86,349,184 of OW026455.1, read as the reverse complement.
CAGAAAAACGTTTAAATTTTAAAATTTCTGAAAATTAGGTTGAACAATTGATTAAAATTTTCTGTGCTCCTCGAAAATTATACGAAACTAGCTGACCCGGCAGACGTTGTCCTGCCCAAATTTCAATATTTGCCTACATGTATTTTTTAGATCCAATCCGCATAATAACCTTGCGACTTATTTGGTCATCGCAAATACCAAACGTATTAAAAAAGGATTAAATAAATAAAGTAATAAAAAATACAAATCAAGGATTAATAAAAAAAAGTTTAACAAAACTGTTAAGTATTCACAAAACCACAATAATTTCTAATTTTACTTTATTTTATTTTTGCCAATTACTCTTGTTCTTTGTGTTCTTCCTTTTCCTCCTCCCCGTCGTCTTCTAATAAGGGATTTTCAAAATCGGACAGTAATATTGGCAATACCTCTTCTACTTTCTGTTCTTCTATTTCCTCCTCCCCTTCGTCTTCTAATAAGGAATTTTCAAAAGCAAGCAGCGATATTGCCAATTCCTGTTCTTCTTTCTGTTTCTTCTTCATATAGGCAGCAGCCAATTCTTCCTCTCTTTTTCTTTTTCGTATACGTTTTACTGCGACTTTCCTTTTTGCAATAGTTAATGCATCCCTATGCATGGGGTTTCCGCCAAAATCTTGCAATACTTCTTTTAAAGATTTTATAGTGGCTTGAGTGAATTCCTCTTTTACTTCCCAATCTTCATATTTAGCGAACGATAAAGCCCTGTTTAGCGCCCCTTTCACAACCTTATTTAATTCTCGTAAAGCCATTTTTTGTAAAGATATTTTTAGTACACGTTCAACACATTAAGTCATAATAATGGTCAATTTATGCACAAATGTAACGTAACGGAACGGAATGTAATGACGCAATGTAACGTAGCATTTTTTGCTACAGTTTATGCATTTTTGTAATGTAAGAATGAGGCATGCGCACTTGAGAATAAAACATGGCTACTTGCAGTTTTATTTCGTCAGTCATCTGTCGTTGTCAAATTGGGGTTATTTTTGCTAGTGTGATTAAAGTTTATACGTAATACCTGTTTTAATTAAATACCAAACAAAACGGTATCTGTTGAAATTTTGTAAGTAAAGTTGTACAAATTTCATGAGTTTGCGCAGATACCTCCATTTAACGAACGTAATTTAACAAGATAAAAGTTGGTTACTACTACTACTACTACATTACATTCCGTTCCGTTACGTTATGTTACATTAAGCATAAACGCTTTTATGGAAGTGCATAAGCCCATCCTTTACATTACATTCTACATTCCGTTCCGTTACGTTACATTTGTGCATAAATTGACCATTAGTCATTTGGCTTATATAGTATTTATTTATTATAAATAAAAAGGATTAAAAGATTAATTATATTTAAAAATAAAAGGATTAAAACAAATAATTGTAATAATAACAATAATAAAAATACAAATACAGATTTTAATTTCAAAAACTCATCGTGCCACCTACCGATGAACAAATTAGTTGATCACGCAAATCACGCAGAATACGAAAATTTACTCCCCCCTCTGACACAACCTAAAAAAGTAAAAAAGAACTCCGTCTCGCCTCAATTTAACACCTTCAGATAAACTCCAGAGTGATAATAAAACATAGACAGTTCAAATTTCAATGTGATTTATTTAAATGGAATCGAAATCAGTAGAGAGTGATATGATAAACAATGTTTTTCGATTTGTTTTCCGGCGCAAAAACAAACAACGAAGACGGTTTGCCAACACGCGAACAGGCAACGTACAGCTGACCGTGCGAAAAACAGGGAAATTCGAGATTAATCCCACAGACTTCCAACGATTGGCCTTGCGATTTATTGATTGTCATCGCAAAAGCCAATCGAACGGGGAACTAAATCCGCTTGAATTGGAATGGCAGATCAGTTGGAATAATCGGAATTCGTGGGATAAGGACTTCCTCTCCTTTGAATTTGCCCTTGATGATCGTCGCTTGAATCACATTGTTCATCAGTTTCTTGACGGACAACCGCGTACCGTTGCATAATTTCGGATGATTCAGATTCCTCAACATGATTATGATCGATCCCACCTTCAGCTGTAAATTATGCGGCGGAGTTCCTGGCACATCAAGCGAGTTCAAAAATTCCGTCGGATAGTTGGTCGCTTCATCCTCGTCGGTCACACTGTCAACGGATTTGTACGAATGCAGTTCTCCAGCGATTTGACTTTGAATAATGAAATTCAAGCTATCGACGTCCTTATTCTTCGCTGCTAGTATTGCCCGTTCACTAATCCAATCGAGATTTCTATAATTTTGTGCAATGCCGGGGAACACTTTGGTGATAAGTTCCTCCTTCGACGATGTGAACTCGCAAAAATTTTTCGGGAACGATATCAATCCAGTCGAAACATCAACAGGAATTTGGCCATTGCCAAGCGCCAGCAGTTGTCTCGAGAATTCAGCAGCCGATGGGTCGTTCTGCAACGCGACTCTCATGTTCGTGGTCAATTTCAACTTCTTGATATACCGCCACAAAAACGCCGATTTCAGGCATGCATTAAGTTCATCGGCAGCAGTAGATTTCGGGATGACGGGAAACGTTTGACGAAAATCTCAGGAGAGCAATATCATAGCCCCACCAAATCGTCTCGAATCACCTCGTAAATCCTTCATCGTTCGGTCAACTGCCTCCAAAGCCCGTTTATGCGCCATCGTGCATTCATCCCAAATGATGATTTTGCATTCTCGCATCAATTTCGCTGTCGCCGAATTGTTGGTCATTGTGCACGTTGGCTTGTCAACCGTGAGAAGATTCATCGGCAGCTTCAAAGCGGAATGTGCAGTTCGACCGCCTTCCAACAATGTGGCAGCAATGCCAGAGGATGCAACAGCCAACGCAATTTGAGATCTTGACCGAATTGTTGCCAGAATCAACGAAATGACGAATGTCTTGCCTGTCCCACCGGGAGCATCGAGAAAGTAAATGCCTCCCGTTCCATCGTCAACAACCTTCATCAGCGAATCGTACACGTTCTTCTGCTCGGCATTCAACAGCGGCACATTTGTTCGGACTCTTTCGGCCAGCTCATCTCGATCATAGTCTTGCTCCCGTTGCAATTCGCGATTAAATGCATCGTGCATCGAACGATTTGGCGCTGGCATTCCCAATGTCGACAGAAGACTGCCGCACATGAGCACGCACATGTCTTCGATCAGAACTAACGCTTCTTTGCGCATCTCGTCGTTAATTTCAAGATCGAAATTCGAAGTTGTCGTGCGAACTCTATGCAAAATGTCGTCAGCCATCTCGTCCTTGTATTTGTCCCGCAATGCGGTTGGGTTCGACGGATGACATGTGGCTATGATGATCGCAAACAATGTACGAATTTGATTTGCTGACGTAGAAACAGTTGCATCGGCGAGCGTTGAGTCCCAATGTGGTATCGTTTTCTAGCAAATTCAAACGTTGGCAAGCCTCCCGAAAAGTGGCGCACAGCACACCATCCACAGTACGCAGGGAATCGAAGGATGTAGGGCCTCTAATGTTCACCAAAAGCAAGCGAAGATAGAAGCATTCGTCTTGGCGTGGATGAACTGTGTATATTCGTCCGAGGGCATCAGTCGCCAATTTACGTTAATATCGTAATGCGTTAATTTTACACTTTGTTTCAATATAAAACAGGATCGTACGTCACTATTGGGTCATGTGTTTGTGCATGTCTGGGTAGAGTGTGTGTCTTATGTTATTCTACTAGGTCTGTACCTAGGGTATGTTTCTTTCTATTGGGCATTTTATAGGCAGAAGTATCTTTATTGACTACTATTGCTTTTAAAATTCAAATTTTTCGCGTTTTTCCGAAATTTTCCGAGTTTTCCACAAAGAATTTTCTATTTTTCCATTCGAAAAGCCATTCCGGAACAATTGCACACAAATTAAAACCAATTTAAAAAAATAAATAATTAATTTTAATTAGCTCTTTAGCACATCTGCATTATGATCTTCTTGCAAAACCACTCGTACGATTGTCGTCAATAGGAGTGTCTTCACATCGCGCCACAATTTTTATTATTAACAAAATATTTTTTTATTGTCGCGCCACCTGCCGACGACGCAATTTTGTTAAACGATAGGTCCGCCATGAACGCCATCTATTGAAAGTAAAAAATTGCTAACGAATATTTCCCGAATTTTTCAATTTTCTGGGCAACTTTTCTACTTTTTTCTTTCGTGAAAACCTTTTCCTGGCAATTACGAACAACTTAAAAAATTTGAGCCAAATCGGCCCAGCCGTTCTCAATTGATGAATTACTATACATTTTTCACACCATTTTTATATATATAGATACTCGTCCGGGCAAGGAAGGTTTCTAGTTTGCAAAAAATCCGGGCAAGCTGAATTTTGCCTGAGCGGACGCTCGACGATTGGCAAGGGAGCTGGTCCTCTGGCACGAATGCCGCTTGGACCAGAAAGCTCATTCCGGATCTTCGTCCTTGGGTAGCGAGAAAGCACGGAGAGGTGAACTTTCATATAACACAAGCTCTCACCGCCCACGAATGCTTCCAGGCATATCTCCACAGGTTCAGGCTGACCGAGTCACCTGCCTGTCGTTACTGCGGGGACGAAGATACGGCGGAACACACTCTTTTCGGATGCCTAAGATGGGAGAGGGAGAGAGTGATGATTTCGCTCCGGATGGGCGACACACTAAGCCCGGACAACATGATTGCTTTCATGCTGTCCGGCGAAGACGAATGGCTGGCTGTAGCGGTCTTCATCAGTCAAGTGATGAAGACCAAGAAGGGGGACGGACGAGCTGAGCAAGCCGAAGCTCGAGTCCTCGCCCTACAGTTAAGTCAATGACAGCCTTTTAAAGTTCCCTTGAGAAGTTCCCGCGAGAAGATGCGCGAGAAGTTGCCAAGAGAATTCCCGAAGAATATCGTCATTAATCGGCGGGTCGGGTCCGGGTCGAGTAGTGACGGTCGTTCGACGGGGTAGATTATTGTCGGTACGACGATAGCGCGTAGACCCTCTGTGGACACAAACTCTCGTGCTAATCCAGAGGGGACGATCGCGAAAATAGTGCCGTCAAATATAAAGACGAGTGGACTGGCACTTTGCCAGCGACCACAAGTTTTTCAAGATGACGCGGTCGCATCGCGCTCTGTGATTTAATATGATTTGCAGGGTCGCTTGGGGGCTCGGAGTCTCCGGTATGGATGACGGTCGGCTCGGCCTTAACTTTGTCGCCAGAATTTCCGCCTATTAAGTTAATGACGAGTGGACTTTCACCTATACTGACGATCACGGACTACTAGGTGACCGGGGAGACGCGTTGGATCGCGGCGAGCGGTGTGTCCGGTTCAATTGAAAAAGTAGAATCAAGTGATAGTGCCTGACCTCCCGGACACAAACTTTCGTGCTAAACCGGGAGGTCATCGGAAGCCTGCATCATTGATGCAGCAGGGAAGATCGCAGACGACAGCGGAAGTAATGCCGAGAAGGTAAAGCCCGCTGTCATCGGGGAGGGGGTTTTGGTCAGTAAGAATCTGACACTACCATCCCTGATGGGGTGGTGCCTATGAAGGTTTCCCCCTTCCATGCAGGAAAAAAAATGAACCCCCCAAAAGTCCCTTAAAATCCCACGCCGGTGTCCCCCACAATCGGGGGTTTTAGCTCCCCCAACGCGAGTTTTACTCGCTCAATTCAATACTCGCCCAATAACTCGCTTATTTATGCTTGTATGAAAAATTATAATCAGATCATTGATGATCTTGAAGAGCATAAAATTCTCTATAAAATAGTTCTTTTTTCATATTTTTCCAAGGCACACTAATAATTAAATTATTGACCGTAAACACGACCCGCCCTTAAAATGGCACAATATTGATTCGTTGCAGGGAGAGAAATGTTTTCGGGCACGGGAAATGCTTTTAATAACAAATTAATTGAAATTGTGGCCAAGGTTGGAAAATGAAGAGATAAATAAAATTTTTCAAAATTTGCCCAAGTTATAGCATCTTCCAAGTAACGAAACCATAATTTTGGTTTGAGCTTACAGAAGGTCCGGGCAAGCTGAAATTTGGCAAAGATGTATATTGAAGTGTGCTAATAAACCCCCAAAATGTCTCATAAAAATCCCAAGCCGGCGTTCTCCCAAATGAGGATTTTAGCCCCCTAAGTGCGGTGTTTCGCCTATAGCTCACGTATTTTTACTTTTACGAAAAATTACCATTAAGCAAAGTTGAAGAATATAAAATTCTCTATAACTTGTGCGCTGCAGTAGGTAGTACTACAATACATACTGTAATAGGCAAATTAAACTTTGTTTAATGGTAATTTTTCGTAAAAGTAAAAATACGTAAGCTATAGGCGAAAACCACACCTAGGGGGGCTAAAATCCTCATTTGGGGGAACGCCGGCTTGGGATTTTTATGATACATTTTGGGGGTTTATTAGAACTCTTCAATATACGTCTTTGCCAAATTTCAGCTTGCCCGGACCTTCTGTAAGCTCAAACCAAAATTTCGGTTTCGTTACTTGAAACATACTATAACTTGGGCAAATTTTGAAAAACTCTATTTCTATCTTCATTTTCCAACCTTGGCCACAATTTCAATTAATTTATTATTAAAAGCATTTCCCGTGCCCGAAAACATTTCTCTCCCTGCAACGAATCAATATTGTGCCATTTTAAGGGTGGGTCGTGTTTTCGGTCAATAATTTAAGTATTAATGTGCCATGGAAAAATATGAAAAAGAACTATTTTATAGAGAATTTTATGCTCTTCAATTATGGTCTGATCATAATTTTTCATACAAGCATAAATAAGCGAGTTATCGGCAAACACTCGCGTTGGGGGAGCTAAAACCCCCGATTGTGTGGGACGCCGGCGTGGGATTTTATTTTGTGGGATTCATTAGAACACTCCAATGTACATCTCTGCCAAAATTCAGCTTGCCCTGATTTATTGCAAGCTTGAGCCAATTTTTCGGCTTCGTTGCCTGGACTATACTGAATTTAGAGGAAATTTTTGCAGACAAAAGTTGTAGCAAATCCATAGTTGAATTCAGAAAAATATTTAAATTTTTAAATTTCTGATAATTAGGTTTAACAATAAATTAAAATTTTCTGTGTTCCTGGAAAATTACTCGAAATACTGAATTTAGAGGAAAATTTTGCAGACACAAGTATTACGTCACATATTCTTGAAGCCACCCCCCATTTTTCAAATTTCTTTTTTTTTAAGGGTAGCACCCCAGAGGAAACATCTATGAAGGGCGGTCCGCCTCCCCTAGCTACACCACTGGCTTCAGTGGCGTTCTTCTTCTTTCAAGTGCCGTGTCGGGTCTCCCTGACGTTGGCGATCACTTCTCTGTCCACTCTCTGATGTTTCTCAACCAGGATTGTTGCTTTCTTCCAATTCCACACTTTCCTTCTATTTTGCCTTTTAGTATCAATTGTAGGAGGTGATACTTGGGATTTCTCAGTATATGCCCAAGATATGAAATAGTTCTGCGTTTGATTGTTGTCAGAAGTTCTCTATTTGATTGCGCCCTCCGGAGGACCTCTTCGTTAGTTATATGTTGAACCCATGAAATACGCAACATTCTTCTCTGCAACCACATCTCGAACGCCTCAAGCCTATTCATTGTTCCGACCTTTAATGTCCACGCTTCCATTCCATATAGTAGGACGGACCATGTGTAGCACCGATTCATTCTCTGGCGAAGTTTCAGATTTAAGTTGTCGTTACACAAGAAAGACTTCATCTTGTTAAATGTGTTGCGGGCCATTTCAATTCGGCACTTAATTTCGTTATCAGGGTTTAGGTCTTCAGTAACTATACTTCCGAGGTACTTGAACTTGGAGACACGCTCAATTTGTTGTCCATTTAGATATAGTGCAGCATTGTTGTAATTTTGACGGCTAATTATCATGAACTTGATTTTGTTGATGTTTATTTTTAGCCCTAGTCTTTCTCCGGTTTCACTAATTATGTTGATAAGAAGCTGGAGTTCGTCCAGAGTGTTTGCAAGGACAAGTAGTGTCGTCTGCATATCTGATTGTCACAATGACTTTTCCGTTTATTTTGACGCCTAGTTCGGGTGTATTTTCTAGGGCTTCCTTGAATACCTGGTCTGAATACAGATTAAAAAGTAGAGGCGAGAGAATACATCCCTGTCTAACTCCTCTTTGTATATTGATATCGCTAGTTATTGTCTCTCCTAGTTTAACTTTCGCTGTCTGCCTCCAGTATAGATTTCGAATTATCCTTACGTCCTTGCCATCCACGCCGACTTCTTCCAGTCTCCTTACCAGTGTGTCATGCTGCACCCTATCAAACGCCTTCTCATAATCTGTGAAGCAAGTAAATACATCTCTCCGTTGGTCACGACATTTTTGTAAGAGGAGGTTTGCTCCGAACAAGGCCTCTCTCGTTCCAAAGGCGTTTCGAAAGCCAAATTGCGTGTCATCCAGATCTTCTTCACATTTAGTTCTTATTCTAGCGTGGATTATGCGGAGGAAAATTTAAAGCATGTGGGACATGAGACTAATGAGCCGGTCCTAGTTTGTTTCATGATCTTCCAAGATGTTTCTTCTATCTTGAAACAAGTCTGTGACGTATTTCTCCCAAATGCTCTTCAACTCTGATTCTTCCAATATTGGCTGGTTCCCTTCATCAAGCAACATCATTGGTTTTTGTTTCCTGTAGTCGCCTGTTACCTCTTTAGTCTTGCGATGCATACTGTAACTGTCATGTTTCGAAATCATATCCTCTAATTCTCCGCATCCACCCCTCCTTTGCATTTCGTATCTCCGATCTTATCAACCTTTGTAATTTATTGTATTACGCTTTATTGTTCTTTACTCGCCTGCGTTCTTCCATAAGATCCAACAGTTCATCAGTCATCCATTTATTCCTTTTAATCCGTTTGTCGCTTTTAAGATGTTGGTCACAGACTCCCATTATACTTTCTTTGATGTTACTCCATCTAGTGTGTATATTTTCTTGCCTTTTATGTTGGAGTTCGGCTAACACGTTATTGAGATCATTTGTTGTCTTCTCTCGTATCTCTTCATTTTTTAATTTGGATAGATCTATTCGTCTTATTTGTTGTCGTTTCTTCGTGACTTTTAATCTAAGTTGTACATCGGCTACAACGGGATTATGGTCGGATGCAATATCAGTACCGGGGTATGTTTTTGCACAAATTATGTAAAGTGTGGCACGAAGGATTAATATACAGAATCAAAAAGCACCTACTTTATTTAACTTGGTCAAAAATGCTGAAGTTTATACCAACTTACTATCCATTTTATCTAGAATTCCTCAGGGCAGTATCCTTGAACCTACCACCTTATATTTACATCAGACCTGCCGGAAACTAAAAATACAATGTTAGCTACGTTTGCAGACGACACTACTGTAATGGCATCTGATTACGATCCAAACCTTGCTTCTCGATTCTTGCGGTACCACCTTCATAAAATTGAAGATTGTTTTAAGACTTGGTGGCATCAAAGCCCACACCTCAAAATCGGTTCACTCTCAGGAGAGGAACCTGTACCAGTGTAATGATGTTTGCCAGCATCCTTCCGGAGCACCATAGAATTAAATACTTAGGCTTCCACTTCAACCGACGTCTAACGAAGCTGAAGCATATTTGGTACAAGCGTCTTCAATTAGGACTCGTTAGTTAAACTAAATTGTTACTAAACTAACATTTAAAAATAAAACTAACAATACTAAACTAAATTGGTTAACTTTTTTTCTTTCTTTTTTCGTAGTGCAGGGAAGGTGGAAATCTTCAAAAGACACCACCCCGGTATTCTGGGGTGGTAGTGTCGGATTCTTACCGACTAAAACCCCCTCCCCGACGAGCAGCGGGATTTACCTTCTCGGCATTACTTCCGCTGTCGTCTGCGATGGTCTGCGGCATGGTTGTTTTTTTGCGGCCCCCCGTCATCACTGGTTAGCTGGCTCCCGCTGAGCACCAACGGAGTTCGTGGCCCGGGCTGATCGCAATGGCCCCCCGGCATCACCCGAATCGCTTTGGACTGATGCGTGTTGGGAGCCACTAGGTAGTGGCCCGCAAGGCTCGTCTCTCTGCACCCTGGTGTGGAGAGTCTTGACCTGGTCTGCCCGGTCTACGCCGCTGTCGGGTCGACTTCCCTCAGCTTGGCGTTGGGGGGAGACTGGTGTTCGTCTCCTTGATGTTACCTCTCACGTCAGCCTTGCGGATTTACCCCATCCGCCGGGGTTCGCGCCCGATCTCTGAGGGTCCTCCGCAAGTTACCAGGGACCACCCCGAGGAGGTGTGAGTAGGATTTCGGTCCCCAAATTATCTTAACTTATATTAAAATTTAATAATTAATTGTAAAAGATGCGCACCAATGGGTTGGTTCTTCACTCCATAAACAACAGATTGTAATATATTTATGGGGCTAATAAAAAAATTAATTTTGATTAAAATAGATATAACTTTTGTTTATTTAATTTCAAAAACCTAATTTAACTGGCCTAGATGTGATCCAAGAAGAAAATTTCTATTTCCTTTGCTATGTTATAATAAAGAGCTAAGCAAGAAAACAACGATAAACAGAAAAGCATATCAAATTAAAAATAATGAACTTGGAAGAAAAATAAAGGACGTAACAAAACAACTATTGGCAACAAAATTGTCTTCAAACAGATATCTTAATCGGTGGCTCTAGATCAACAAAAGTTGGAAGTTTGAGTACATACAAAGAATTACGATGAACAGCAGGTATGCCGTTAACGTAAGTATTGAAATGAAAGAATGGGAAAAAGATTACAAAGAACTTTTGATGGAGTAGAAATGAATTTATGGAGAGTTCACAGCCCACTCAAGAAGAAATCAAGGATGCCGCAGAATAAACCACCGCAAGCGAGGTCTAAACGAACATAAAGTTAATGAAAAATGGTGGTCCAGGTGGAATACCAACAAAATTAATTAAGAATGGAGGAGAACCACTAAGGGAGAGAATAGCGCAATTTATGGAAAAGAGTTGGAAGAAATGTAGGGTACCTAATAAATAGAGAACATCCTAGCGCAGGACTCATTTATGACCTAGACTATACACCGAATATGAAAAGTGGGGACTACAAATAAGTTTTAATACGACAGAATATCTTGCCGTTAGCACCGAAGGTAATTCTGAAATCTTAATTGACAAAGAAGTACAAATCAAACAGGTGGAAAAGTTTCAGTATCCGGGAGCGATTATCATTAACGATGGCACTTGCAACAGACAAATTAAGGAGCAGAAATATTGTGGGAGCATTGAACTCCTTGTGGTGGGACAACAATATCTCAAATTAAAACAAAGGAGTCCGAAAAGTTATGCTGACATCGGTTGTTTGTTACGGATGTGAAGTTTGGAACTTAAATGCGAACATGCAAAGAAGATAATAGCAGTCGAAATGGACTGCAAAGAAGTACCGATACTTCAAAGTATGCAGATTGCAACATGTAAGAAACGAACATGAGAAATCAAATGAAAGCATATGGAGTTATAATCCAAAAAAAATGAGAAACGGAGCTTGCATTGGTTTGAGCATCTACTGAGAATGGATGACAACAGATGGCCAAAAAGGCTGTTAGAATAGGTTCGTCCAAGAAGAAGGAAGCGTAGAAGACCTAGAAGATCTTGGCCCGATAGAATAAGGAGGGATATGGCAGAAAGCAACCTAGAAAAAGTTCAACAAAATTTACCTAATGCAATTTTAGCATTACACGCTATTCAAACTACCTTAATTAATTTGACTTTCATTACTTAACTACATGAAAATGAATTTCGTTAAACAAATCTAAAAAAATTCACACAAGTGAATTTATTTTGAATTTGAATTTTCAATTGATTTTTCAATTAATGGCATTAATTAATTTAATCATTGAATTTAATTACGTCTTAAATAATTAAAAAAATTTTAAATTTTACAGCCCGTTTTAAAAATGAAATTTCAGAGCAATTCAGTAGGCTTTGGAATTCGCGATGATGATTTGTTTTATAATACAAAGTGTCATTTGCAATTGACTACAAATAGTGTACCTACTACTGAATTAATTAATTATTTGAAGTACCTAAGAATGAAATTTTTTGAACCGAAACGTGGAACTCCAGACGCAATAAATATGGTAATTCATTATTTTTAATGTGATTACTTATTAAAGTTTTTTTTTGTAATTCCAACTTACACATCAATTTGCATTTCAGAGTGACGACAATTCCGACGGGGTGAGTACCGATGGGGGCACCCCACCACCAGAATATGATCCCCATTATCGCCACGCTCAGGCGTTGGAAGAAAATAGTGCCCAAAACAATGAAGGCATTGTTTTGTATTTAACCAGTCAAACCGCATCACGTGAAGATGTAGTATTTGAATCAGACGAAGAAAGCGAAGAAAACACTGACGAACGCCCAGTTCTTCATAATTTCTCCCCACCAGATAGTACTTTCGATCAGAATATAGGACAAGATGAAAACAGTAGGGCCGATATGTATGCAGATTGCTTCCCAAGCTATACATACTTGCCGACGACTCTCTCAAGATTTGCACTACAAAGAGTTTTCCATCCATTCCAACCACATCAATTTTTTTTCGATGACGATGGACATTCTATACCTCCCATCGATACAGAAGACGAGAACGACACTCAAGAGATTGACAATAGCGATACCCGGGACCCAAATAACAATGACGACGCTTCTTGTAGTCACAGGAACAAAATGGATGAAATGGATTAAATGTTGTAACTTTCAAAACTGTACCAAAATTATACTGTGGTTTATATATATGACATATTTTGTTCCTTGGTGTTTGTATTTGAGAAATCAATATAATTTCATAACAAATGTGGTTTTTGTAATGGCCATATTCGGGGCCGAAGTTATATAGCTACAAACGGACTAGACTCGTGCCTACAAGCACCACTCGTGAGAGAAGCCACATGCATTTCAAATATTCCTGTATAGCATTGTCAGACGATAACTGCTTAAAGCCGAAACGAGTTACAATTAAAATATTTATGTACCTACGATAGTCCAGCATGAAAATGGTATTTTTTTGCTCGAGCCCTATAATTTAGCATCGGAACATAGTCCCCGAGTTATGGACATCATACTCGGACCGGAACAGGGGCAAGTTTGTCAAAGAAGATTCCAAACATCAGGAAGTCGTCAATTGGCCGACTTTTGTGAATAGCAGCTCAATTTCAGTGGACCTGAAGTGGAAATTGAACATTCCTTCAAATATAAAGCATAACATTTTACGGAAACTTAAATTTTTAGAGATACGACGTTTTAAATAACTCCAATTTTCCATTCTGTTTGTGCCGAAAACTGGGTAGGATTGGTTAAAATAATATTATACACAAAAATATGATGTTATTTATAAAAAATCCATCTTAAATTGTATGTTGGAACTACTAGGTGATTCACTTGGACTACTTTTTTAACTCGAACATTGAGCTGTGTTCCCTAAAATTGTAAACCTCATAACTCGAGTTACTTGCTTTTTGTCATGTATTTGTTATAATGCCTTTTTTAAGAGTTTTCACATGCTAAAATGATTTATAACTCTAGGTTTTGTGCTGATAAGGTTCTGAATATTTATTTGTTAGTAGGTACAGTAGTAAAATATGGTAAGTAAAATTAATAATCCCCCCCCCGCGGTTTTTTTTTGGTGTTTAGCTCTACTTGACTGACAAAGGGTTGAATTTACGAAGGAAGGATAAGGAAACAAAATTTTATAGAATTTTTTTATCGGGTGGTAAAATATTAAAAAATGTTTTATGATATTGTTTTACTTTTCTGCTGGAGGTTTTCTATACTCGCCAGATATACCCTCCCCCCCAGTTGATATATATATAAAAATGGTGTGAAAAATGTATACTTATTCATCAATTGAGAACGGCTGGGCCAGTTGTATACGTTAAACTTATCACTAATTTATTAAAAAACACTTAAAATTTCTTTATTTGATTTTTTATTTAACTTTTAATTTCCACAAAATGATTTCTTGAATTTCAATTACAAAACTAGCATAGTTACACCTTAAACTTAGCTTATACAATACTGACTGAAATTTGTTAACATTGATTTTTATGTATTTTTCAAAATGGTTTATTTAGCGGAATTTTTATTCTAGAACATTCTAGATTTCCTTTTGCTAAATTGACAAATGGACAAACAATTACAATATTAGTATTTCCTGTTACATCACTTATCGGAAAATTACCAGGCTTATCTAATCATTTTATTAGTTATGGGAATATATAACTGGGCCGATTTGGCTCAATTTTTTTTTAAGTTGTTCGTAATTGCCAGGAGAAGGTTTTTATGAAAGAAAAAATTAGAAAAGTTTCCCGGAAAATTGAAAAATTCGGGAAATATTCGTTAGAAATTTTTTACTTTCAATAGATGGCGTTCATGGCGGACGTTAGCAATTTTTTGGTTTCAATAGATGGCATACGTGGCGGACCTATCGTTTAACAAAATTGCGTCGTCGGCAGGTGGCGGGACAATAAAAAAATATTTTGCTAATAAAAATTGTGGCGCCATGTTTAGACACTCCTATTGACGACAATCGTGCGAGTGGTTTTTGCAAGAAGATCATAATGCAGATGTGCTAAATAGCTAATTAAAATTAATTATTTAATTTTTTTAATTGGTTTTAATTTGTGTGCAATTGTTCCGGAATGGCTTTTCGAATGGAAAAATAGAAAATTCTTTGTGGAAAACTCGGAAAATTTCGGAAAAACGCGAAAAATTTAACTAAACGTGAAATGATCGAACAATTGCAAAATCTTCTGCATGAGCATAATGAATTGGTCAGATTGTTCAAAACAGCATTGGATGCAACGCATTCTGACGAGCACAAAATCATTATCAGAGCAGACAAAAGACCCGCTGGAGGCCACGCAAGACAATTCAATGCTCCCACTATCAATGAAGTCGCAGTGGTGATTGTTGGCGAGAATGTGGAATCACGCGATATTGTTCTCAAGCGTCGGGATGGTGGACAATTGCAGCGCGTGTACGAGACGCATCGGTCATATGATGCACTTCAATACCCGTTGATGTTCTGTCGTGGAGAAGATGGCTATCACTTGAATGTAAAGATGGTCAATCCAACGACAGGTTTGTTTACAAGTCATCACTTCTTTTTCATTCTGCAATTAAGTTCGAATTCATATTTCAGGAGAAGAAACGAATAAGAAGGTCAGCTCAATGAATTTTTATGCGTATCGATTGATGATTCGGCAAGATGTTGACAATCATCTGTTGAGATATCGCCGGTTGTTTCAACAATACTGCGTCGACATGTACGTCAAGGTCGAAACGGAGCGTCTCAATTTCATTCGTTTCAATCAATCGAAGTTACGATCAGACGAGTACATCCACTTGCGTGACGCCATCGCTACTGAAGGAGACGCGGCCAACATCGGTCGTTTGACCATTCTCCCAGCTACTTATGTTGGAAGCCCGCGCCACATGCATGAGTACGCTCAAAATGCAATGACGTACGTGCGGAATTACGGACGCCCTGATTTATTCATCACGTTCACTTGCAATCCGAAATGGCCCGAAATTACGAATCTGTTGCTGACAGGACAAACATCCAGCGATCGACATGATATCACTGCACGAGTATTCAAACAAAAGATCATAGTGCTCATGGATTACATCGTTAAGCACAAGGTTTTTGGCGTGCTCCGTTGTTGGATGTACTCGGTTGAATGGCAGAAGCGTGGTTTACCACATGCACACATTCTGCTTGGGATGTCCGACAAGATCCGACCAGATCTTGAAACTGATCCGGAGCTGCATTCCGTTGTGACAACAAACATGATCCATGGCCCTTGCGGAGTCCACAACCCAGACTCACCGTGCATGGAAAACGGAAATTGCACAAAGCGTTTTCCCCGTCCGTTGGTGGCTGACACAATCATTGGAATCGACGGATATCCATTGTATCGGCGTCGTTCTCCAGATGACAACGGCAGATCAATCGTAATGAAAGTGAAAGGAAACGATGTCGTCGTCGATAACCGCTGGATCGTTCCATATTGTCCGCTTTTATCGAAAACTTTCTCGACCGACTGCAATGTTGAGTACTGCAACTCCATCAAATCCATCAAATACGTTTGCAAATATGTGAACAAAGGGAGCGACATGGGGGTGTTTGGCATTGCCGATCCGAATGCAAACGACGAGGTGACGAAATTTCAACTTGGGCGTTATGTGAGTTGTAACGAGGCAATTTGGCGGCTGTTTTCATTTCCGATTCATGAACGTCACCCGACTGTACATTTACATTTGGCAGTTCACTTGGAGAACGACTAGCGTGTCTACTTTACGGGCGCAAAGAGCAGATCGACCATCAGCGACAACATTGACAAATTTCTTTTCGACATGCGAAAGCGATCCGCTCGCAAGGACTTTACTCTATTTGGAAATACCACGCTATTATACATGGAACGTTGCATCGAAGAAAAAGAGAGGAAGAATTAGCTGCTGCCTATATGAAGAAGAAACAGAAAGAAGAACAGGAATTGGCAATATCGCTGCGTGCTTTTGAAAATTCCTTATTAGAAAACGAAGGGGAGAAGGAAATAGAAGAACAGAAAGAAGAAGAGGTATTGCCAACATTGCTGTCCGATTTTGAAAATCCCTTATTAGAAGACGAAGGGGAGGAGGAAAAGGAAGAACACAAAGAACAAGAGTAATTGGTAAAAATAAAATAAAGAAAAATTAGAAATTATAGTGGTTTTTGTGAATACTTAACAGTTTTGTTAAACAATTTTTTTATTAAACCTTGATTTGTATTTTTTTGGCAAAAATAAAATAAAGTAAAATTAGAAATTATTGTGGTTTTTGTGAATACCTAACAGTTTTGTTAAATTTTTTTTTATTAAACCTTGATTTGTATTTTTTATTAATTTATTTATTTAATCCTTTTTTAAAACGTTTGGTATTTGCGATGACCAAATAAGTCGCAAGGTTATTATGCGGATTGGATTTAAAAAATACATGTAGGCAAATATTGAAATTTGGACAGGACAACGTCTGCCGGGTCAGCTAGTATAAAATAAAGCTTTTTTGGAGTTAAATTATTTTTTAAGTAAATAAGCAAATTTATATATTTAGTTTTTATTTATATTTTATATTCTTCCATTGGAAGAAGTTACCACTGTTTATTCTCAATTATAATTATTTATAAATTTACATCAAACAACAAAATATATAATATCTGAGGGATAACTGTAAATTCGATAGTAAATTGCACACAATTCAAATTTTCTGTGAAATGAATAGGTTTTTAGAGGGGGGGGGGGAAATTTTACACCAGAAAATTTTCTCGAAGAAACTTGGAACTTAAACGATCGCAGCCCAAACAGCCCCTTCTAAAATTGTTCTACAGAATTACAAACCTTATATTAAAAAGCTTTGAGTCTCAAACGATAGGAATTAAAGCCCATTGGAGCTCAAACGATGATCGATCTAATTTTATAAAAAAAGTCGTGTTGGAGGGCTGCCGTTTCTACAATCCCCCCCTTCTCAAAGTTTTTGCGAATATGGAGCTCAAACGTTTGAAACTAATTTCATTAAAAAATTCGTGTTGGGGGGGGGGGGCGAAATGTACTAAACTTCTTAGGCGTAAACTAGTAAGTAAAAATTTATATTCCAAATTTTATGCATTACATCTATTACGCATAAAATCCTTTTGGATGTAAAGACTTAGGTATTAATGGATTATTATTGACGTGGAATCTATATAGTAGCTGATTGGCTAACTTTATGGAAATTTTTGAAACACCGGTTGTAGTTCAAAGGGTTATCAACAGATAACTAATTAATTAAATTAGCAAGTGAGGTATTAAATAACAATACAAATTCGGTCTTCAAGTTGAAGATATAATGAAGTGAAATAATTAACAAAACATATTATGATTAATTTGACAACACACTAAAAAGTTTGCAATCTTTCACGATAACGTTGAATTTCGAGATATACGTCCAAACACAGCCATGTAAATCGCGAATAGATTGCTTTATTACTGCAATTTTTGGATTATTGTATTGTTGCTCAAACGATTGGATTTATAATTTATTCCGGCTACCAATTTAGTAACATCATCTGTTAATAACTTGTAGAACTCGATAAGGTGTTTTCAAAACTCCCATAAGGTTGGTCTATCTGAGGCTACATAATCAAAAGTACAGTTGTAGTACGTGACTTGTTTCAATGGAATGGCACCAAATTTAAAGAAAAAGGAATTGTATTTACTTATTTAAACCTACTTCAAATTACTATTTTTGTTAAGGTTTGTTTATTAACGGGGTCGTCCATAAATTACGTCACGCCATTTTAAGCAATTTTTAACCCCCTCCGTCCTATCGTCACACTTCATCACACAAACCTAGACCCCCTTCCAGGTATTACGTCACATATTCTTGAACCCCCCCATTTTTCAAATTTTTTTTTAGGCGTAGCACCCCAGAGGAAACATCTATGAAGGGCACCCCCCCCTAGCTACACCAATAACTTCAGTGGCATAGCCACTCAAAAAATACTTTTTTAAATGCTTATAATAAAATATTTAATCTATAAATATACTTTGTGACTTGACAATTTTTGAAACCCCCCCATCGTCACAAGGGTCGCAACCCCCCCCCCCCCACTAGGAGCGTGACGTAATTTATGGACGACCCCCATGCTTACCCTGCAATGGAATTTAATTTTTTTGGCATTTGCCTATGTAAGTCGTATGTTTAGTGTGGGTGGCAATATACCATAATTCTTAGGTAATTTAAATTGAAAGTAACATTATTTTATATTAACACGCGAAATGACATCAGAATTGTTATTTAGTAGTAACGACGTTACCTTGCGAAGCACCATGTAGAGGTGTGGTAAAATACTTGCAGTCGAGCGCTAGAGCGTCATAATGAACGAATTTGTTTCTTCCGTTTTGGGGGGGGGGGATAGATTTTATTTTGAAAATTTATTACGTTTTTCAACAGCAGATCGTAGTTTGCTATAGTAGGGAGGTGGGCTTCGACAATAATTAAAATTTTTCTAAACATTTTAATAAAGCACTTAATATCCATTCCGCCGTTTACTCTCTAATCGACGCTGAATTGTCCAATATTCTGTGGCATAAGTTCGCATTAAAAATATTTGGTTGCTTCTGGATTGGTAGATTTCCCGGGCTATGTAGTCCCTTTTTGTTAAGGACCACCTGAAATGCATCGTCCACCTGTTCAAGTGTTATGTGGTTTTGGTTAGATTCAGTTTGATTGGTTAGAGGTGAATCTTGCTGATTAAGATCGGTCAAGGCCTTTTGTGCTACAATTGAAATATCGGTGCCATTCAGCAGAGGTAACAGTTGCGCAACTGTTGGGGATTTTTCTACTGGCACGTCCGCTACCTGCTCGATTCTTATGGAATTTCGCTACCTTTACTCAACTGTTGTAAAACAGTTACACAATGCTTTTTCTGCTGAATGGCACCATTAGTTAGTTGTACTTCCTCGTTCTTGCTTACCGCTGAGGTGATTAGGGATCTGTTTGAGGTTATGTCCGCCACTTCGCATCTGCCACATATCCACTGATTTACCTTTCCGCTATTATTTAATTCGTGCAGTGTATCAATGTCCATTTGTATGCATTCTATGTGATAGGTAGTCCTGCATTTCATTTTACATTAAATTTGATCAAATCTTCGTATTTTGATATTGCTCTCGCGCATAGCATATCCCACACGTCAACATCGTGCAGGACCGGACTTGACCCTGAATATGACCATTTAAATAATAACACTTATTATTAGTTAAGAAACTATATTAACTACATACAAGCTTACAATCACTAAAATAATTATTACAATTATTCCTATTTGAAGAATATTACGGCAAATATTATTGCCGTGGTCAAGATTGGAATCTTGTCGTGGAGATCTTCTTGCAGTCTGAGATAAGCCACTGGTGGTTGGTATATCCTCCGGTGGTAAATTCTCTCTATCTTTGGGGTAGATGTAGAGGTACTTCGGGTACTTCGGCTCATATGGTATACGTTTGGGCTTGTCTTTACTCTGAAATACAAATTGATGCGCAGTTGGAATAAGAAAATTTTATCTGTCTTCGGATTCGTCTACTTTTAATATTATGGCATCTTCACTTTCTACGGTTTGGCTAGTGTGCTCATCTTTTTCTTTCTTGTATTGGGCAGTGCTCATAGTAGCACTGCTGTCATCGTGGTTGATGAAAAAGTGCTTCGGCTCTGGTGGTGAACCATTGGAATTGTCGTCACTCTGAAATACAAATTGATGCGTCAGTTGGAATTACGAAAAAATAACTTTTCACGTTAAAAATAATTAATTACCATGTTCACTGACTAAATAATTACAATCAATTGGCTCAATAAACTTCTCTTGATTTCAATCAAGTAATTAACATAAACTTATTATATGCAGTCAATAATAAATTGCAAGTGACACTTTTTATAATGAAACTAAACCTAATCGCAAGTGCCTGGCGAAACTCGCGATTAGGTTTTGTTTGTTCCACTTGCAATTTTTGACATCATATTCACGATACATCATATTATAAGAAGTAGTGTGAAATTCACTTCATTTAGCCAGTGAACATGGTAATTAATTATTTTTAACGTGATTACTTATATTAAAGTTATTTTTTCGTAATTCATCTGACGCATCAATTTGTATTTCAGAATAAAGACAAACCGAACAAACCCAAACGTATAATACGTATACCATATGAGCCGCAGTACGTCAACATCTACCCCCATGACAGCACTGCTACGAGCTCTGCGCAATACAAAAAAGATAAAGTAAACGAATCCGATGACAGTCAAAAGTTACCACCAGAAGATATACCAACGACCAGTGGCTTATCTCAGAATCCAAGATCTCCGCCACAAGATTCCATTTTTGTCTACGACAATATTATCTTTATACTTAATTTAATAGCTATTTTAATATTTTATGTGGTGATAATTGTAGGCTTGTGGACGAAACTTGTGGAATTATCTTCCCTAGAATAGCACCATGAAACTTTATAAAAAAAATTAATGTAATTTAAATTGATGATAATGTTTGCTAATTGTGTGATTTAAATAAAAAACATTACTTATTTGCTAATTGGTTTTTATATTTCAAAAATTAATCTTAGCTAATAATAAGTGTTATTATTTTAATGGCCATATTCAGGGTTAAAACTATGTAACTACAGACGGATTAGAGACCCCAAATTAATCAGCAAAGGTTGTAAAAACAGGCTACTACTTTGTAAAACTTAAAAAAAAAATTTTAAATATTTGGAATTATTTAATATGTAGGTACCTAATTAATTTCAATGATTAAATTAATTAATGCAATTGAAAAATTAATTGAAACTTCATATTAATAAAAATTCACTTGTGTAATCAACAAAGAAAAATTATGAAGGCATTAAAATAAAAATATGAGTTCTTCATAAAGAATCAAGGAAAAATTAAATTTTGTAGATTTTCTTTTAGCGCAATTCATTTACGTGTTATTAAATAATGAAGGTGAAAATAATTAAGGTAGTTGGAAAAGCGCGTGATGTCACTGTTGCTAAAATTGCACTGGGTAAATTATGTTCAACTTTTTCCAGGTTTCTTTCTATCGTTCCATGATGTTCTACGCTTCCTTCTTCTTGGGGGTACCCACTTCAACAGCCTTTTTGTTCATCTGTTGTCCTCCATTCATTAGGTACCCTGCTGTACTTCTTCCAGCAGTTTTCCATAAATTACGCCCTTCTCTCCCATAGTGCTTCTCCTCCATGCTTAATTAATTTTGCATATCATCAAGGGCCGCGATGCCAACCATCGACATCTTCCTCCTCCAAGGTGTCGGAGGATACACCGCACCAGCGGTCCTGGAAGACCTCTCTTCAAATCATTACCCGGTGGTGATGACCCTCTTTCTCAACTGCGACCTGCACGAAAGAGACATCCGTACCACCGACTGGAAAAAATATAAGCAGCTCTGCAACGATAGAATAGCAATCGACACAAACATTGTCACCAACGCAGACATCGAAGAAGCCATCACAAAATTCACGGTGGCAATGCAATCTCCGTTCAAAGATGCAACCACAATAAAGAAAGTAAAAGAAACCTACAATGATGTGGATCCAGAAATTAGGAGGCTCAAAACAATTCGTAACTGGGAAAGGAAGCAGTGGCTCCGCACAGGAGATCCATCACACCGCATCAACAAGAACCATGTCACCGAACTAATTCAGCAGTTGCTTCAAGAAGAAAGAAAAGAAAAGTGGAGGAAGGTGACAGAAAGCCTAACGCTCCGTGGCAACTCCCTCTGGCAGGTCTACAAATGCCTAAAGAACAAGTACGAAGAAATCCCGATAATCAAGACCAGTAACAATGTCAAATTATACACGGACAAGGAAAAGGCCGACGCTTTTGCAAATGTTTTTCTGGATGCCCACGGTAAAACCATCAAGGACGTCTCTCCAA
The DNA here is from genome assembly GCA_932274525.1 of Podabrus alpinus. Taxonomy (NCBI): domain Eukaryota; kingdom Metazoa; phylum Arthropoda; class Insecta; order Coleoptera; family Cantharidae; genus Podabrus; species Podabrus alpinus. Next base: position 86,326,632 of record OW026455.1, on the reverse strand, counting down.
TGGACGACGAAGTAAATGATTCATACGACAATCTCCACCTGAACCCGGATAATCTTGACGAAAGCCTTCTCAAGACAAATCCAGCAAAAATTGCAAAAATTATTCGAGGCCTGAAAAACAGAAAAGCTCCTGGTCTGGACGGCATCTCGAATAGGCAGATTAAATACCTTCCCAGGAAAGGAGTTTGCCTAATATATTACATCTTTCGTGCATGCCTCTCTAACTGCTACTTCCCTACGCAATGGAAGCTTGCCAAGGTAATTGCACTGCCTAAACCCAACAAGGCAAGAAATGTGGCGACAAACTACAGGCCCATCAGCCTACTCGCAACTCTTAGTAAAGTGCTGGAGAAAATCATATTAGAGGAGCTCAAGGATCACTTAACCGAACATGGAATCATCATCAACGAACAATTTGGTTTCAGAGCCGGATATAACACAACGCATCAAGTGGCGCGCATCAAGGAGAAAATTGTGCATATGAGACATTTAAATAAAGACACGGACATGGTGTTATTGGACTTGGAAAAAGCTTTCGACGTTGTTAATCGCAAAGCACTTATATACTAGTCGTGCCATAAGTTCTGATACTAACAAAGCACCGTTCATTTTTATTATGAAGATTAAGGGATGGGGGTTGCTAATGGTATTTTTGGAAAGATCATTTGCAGGTATATAAGTGGGCGAAAGTTGAAATTCAAGTCTTAAATAGTAAACATGAATTCGGATGTCAACGATAATCGTATTGTTGTAATTGCTATACATAACAATGATAAAAGTACTAGTGCAATTTTAAATTTGTTAAAAAAAATTACGGATTACAAATTTTTTTCTTTTTAACTATCCATCGATAGAATGAAACTTCTAGAGTAGATAACCGAAAAAAAAGTGGTCGACCACGAACTCTAAGAATTCTTGGAGTTATTAAAACAGTTCGCGAGCGAATGAGAAGAAATCCCTTGAGGAAACAAAAAATTATGGCTAGGAAATTCAAATTTCGAAAAGAACCATTTCTCGCGTGTTAAAAGATGACTTAAAACTTGGGGCTTATCGTAGGATTACAATACATCGTCTTACAATTGCTCTAAAAAATATTAGACAAGAAAGAACAAAACGACTCCTGGACCGGCACGCGTATGAAGATCACAAAAATATTTTGTTTACTGACGAAAAAATTTTTACAGTCGAAGAAAAATTCAACATGAAAAACGATCCTGTGTAGGCTTACAACTCTAATGAAGCCCCTAAAAAAATTTCGGGGGTGAAAAATGGCCATTATCCAACAATAGTAATGATTTGGTGAGGTGTGTCGTATGAAGCAGTAACGCAGCTGTTTTTTGTGAAAAAGGGGAAAAAACGTGAAAAATAACGGGGGAAAAAATACCAAAAAATGTTACAGATCGTAGTTAACCCTCTAAATTACAACTTATTTCGTGAAAACCATAGGGTGTTTCAGCGAAATTCTGCACCAGCGCATAAAGCGAAAACGACCCAACGAATGACTACAAACAAATTTACCTGAGTTTATTGCCGCGGAAGACTGACCTTCAGGTAGTCCTGACTTGAACCCTTTGGATTACAAATTATGGTTTGTTCTTGAGGAACAAGCTTGCAAAGTACCCCATAAAAATATTGAGCTCTTAAAACGGAATTTGATCAAGGTTGGAACATCTATACCAATAAAAGTAGTGCGTGCCACAATGGATGACTGCCCGCGACGTTTAAAGGCCCTTGTGAAGGCAAAAGGTGACCATTTCGAATAATTCGTACAAAATTGAATTCCTTAGAATGTACCGAATAAAATGTAGTAATTTATATAGAGGATTTTTATTTTGAAATCATTAAAATCGGCTTCCAAACAAGTATCAGAACTTATGGCACGACGGTATAAGTTAGTGAAATTAGTTAAAGCACCCATCAATTTAATCAAGATTGTCGTCAGCGACCTGGAAGGTAGACAATTCTTCGTGAGCGTTAACCAAGCCGTAGACGTTCCAGCAGGCGTCCCGCAAGGTTCATTATTGGGTCCGATCCTTTTTTCTGTTTTCATCAACGATATTCCCCGGCATCCCAAAACAAGTATAGGTGTTTATGCTGACGACACAGCTATTTTCGCCCATTCCAAGAAAACTAGGAAATATGTAACGTATCTAGAAGACCACACTAAATTAATTCTTGAGTTTTTCAATATGTGGAAACTAAAAGGCAAAATACCAAAAACGGAAGCAATCCGGTTCACCTTCAAGCGTAAACCTCCGGACGTCGCAGGAGTTAAAGTTGGCAATGACACCATACCGTGGCAGAAGACAGTGAAATACCTGGGCACCACATTGGACTCGAAGCTGCTATTCAGCCAGGAAATACAGGCTCGGCTGGACAAGACCAACTTTGTGATTCAATTGTTGTATCCTTTCATAGGTCCCAACGCCAGAACACCGAAAAGAGAAAAAATCACTTTGTACAAAGCCTGTGCCAGGTCGATACTTACTTACAACGCACCTATCTGGGCCACCGCATGCAAGACGAAGATGAAATCCATCCAAGTCATGCAAAATAAATTCCTACGGATCATTGGCCAATACCCTAGGTATACTACAATCGATTTCATGCACGCAGACCTGGAGATCGAAACCATCGCCACGTTCATCAAAGAGAAGACCAGGAAGATCATTACACAAATGGCGAAAAAATGGTAAAAATTTTTCAAAATTTATCAAGATTTTATGAGAATTTCCAAGATTTTTTGAGAATTTACAAGAATTTTTGTAAATGCACAGAAATTTCCAGGAATTTTAAAAATTTTTCAGAATTTATCAAGATTTTATGAATTTCCAAGATTTTTTGAGAATTTTAAATAATTTACAAGAATTTTTGAAAATTTACAGAAATTTATAAGATTTTTTGAGAATTTACAAGAATTTTTGAAAATGCACAGAAATTTCCAGGAATTTAAAAAAATTTTCAGAATTTATCAAGATTTTATGAGAATTTCAAAGTTTTTTTGAGAATTTTAAGAAATTTACAAGTTTTTAAAAATTTTCAGAAATATCCAAGATTTTTTGAGAATTTACAAGAATTTTTCAAAATTTATCAAGATATTTTTACCGGTTACCCAGTCAGTTAAAGGGAATTGAAGAACGGTTGGAATCAACTTTCCTAAAATCCCCTGTCTTATTATTGGACCAAAATTGAAGAGGAGAGAATTCCCTACAAGAAGAGGTTTCAGGATTTTTGTTTTATTCACCATCGATGGTATCGTTTAAGTGCACGAAATTTTTATTCAGAATTACAATTATGTAACAACCCGCGCTTTTATCTAATTAATTTAAATACCGACATAAGATAATTGTAATTGAGATAATTAAATAGAGGTAATTTAAGAATACCCTATTTAATTTAATACATGAAATAATTATGTAGGAGTTTATTTTTAAATATCGATGCATTTGACTTTTACTACGAAATAAGCAGGAAATCATTTGTCAAGATAGAGCCGACTACAGATGCTGTCGGCTATGTAGTCAAAAGGGCACCCTGCCGCTCATTTCGTAGTAAAGATTAGTTTAAGTCAATGCATACATTAGATTTAACTTTACATTGCGCTTATTTTGCATGTAGACGGAAATGAGTTGTTAATTTATAGCTACACCGCCAAAAGAGCTTTGTCCATAAGTATTAGCAAGGGGACGAAAAGTATAGTGTTAATTTAACGGCTCATTTGCCTAATGTGTGGGAATAGTTTGTATAGAACCCTCAATTCGAGGAAACTTTAAGAATAAGATGCAGCTGGAAAAGTCACACGGTCTTTAAAGGGCCACCCATGTAAGAAAGGAAATAAGTTTTGAAAACAAGGAGATTTGGTCACATCCCCCTTGGTTTTAGGCAGGATGAAGAATCAGGGATTGGTTCTTCGCCTGGAGTAAGGGTGGTGAAATGATTATCCCAAGTGGGAAATTTGTCATAAAAATCCCAACTTAGGAAAAATTAGGCAGTTGTCCATCGGGTACGTGCTCGAATAAAGAAGTTCAGTTACTCCGCGAGCCGCGTTTGAATAAACTTTGAGTCAATAATTAATTAATAAGTCTAAGTTGTTTAAATAGAGTCGAATAAAATATTAAATGTTAATTTTGAGAATTTATAGTACGAGTTCAAAAGGTTGAGTGTTTATTGCAATTATCGATAAAGTGAAAAGAGAAATTTTGTTTAGTTTCCAAGACTCCTTTTCCTGGATTTACATTGATGACTTAGCAAGCTGAATAGTAATTAAAAGGTATTTGTGCATGTATATTATTAAACTATTGCCCAGCAATTTGATTATTTTGTATTTATTGTTATAATTTGCCAACTTCATTTATGTGTATAAAGGTATCAATATATTTGTTTGTTATAAGTTATAAAGAACTCAATTTATTATTGCTTTAAAATACGCAAGTGCTAGTGACGAAATATCCTTTACCTGCGTTTCCAAAACGACCAAGCTACTAAGATAGGTAAAAATTCAAAGAGGGAGTTCCGTCGAGCTAATCTCTCCCTAAATTACCGAACCAATAATTACCAGGTAATTTAAACCATAAAGAAGCTCGTGGTGGCAGCGACAGAAGCTAATTAAATATAAATAATTATTAAACCGCTTGCCCCGGTTTTCTACAATTATTCAAAACCTTTTTCAATTGTTTTCTCTGGATTTTATCTTTATTTCATAAATACTTAGTATGATATAAGCAAATTTTGTTAATCTGTTTTATAGAGAATTTTGTATTCTTCAATTTTGATTTGATGATAATTTTCACTAAAAATGAAAGTAAGCGGGTTATAGACGAAAAACTACTGTAGAGAATTAAAATACCCATTTGCGGAAAAGGCCGACAGGGAATTTTAGGCGATGTTGCAAATAAAATCGTGGTCAAATATTCGAATTCAGTCAAATTTGAATATATGCCCCCTCCCCAAAGATTATTATCTTTTTGAAAATTTTAAACTATTATTTATTGGGTTTTGTCAAGGTTCAGCGCCCCCATTGCGATGGCGCCTGAGGCAAACTCGTCAGTCGCCTCACCCTTGCTACGGCTCTGGTTCCAATTCTCATAAATATGAATGGTTGCGCTTAGATTACCAAAGGCTGTTCGTGTAAATTTTTTTTCCCTGGTTCCTCTCTAGGCTAACCACCTAGAAAGGGAGTATAATAATGCAAGGTGATACATTTACGTAAATTAGACTATTCTTATGATTTAAGCGTCTTGATTTTCCTTTCCCAACTTGATTGCATGACCGGACCAAAACCCGGGGGGGGGGGGCGGATCCAAAACATATTTGGCCAATTCTTTAAAATTTGTTAATTATTATATTTTTTTCAGATGGAAATTTTTATTGCAAAAATTTATCAGATGATTATAAATATAAGAGTCGAGTAATCCGTAATGACAACTCCGATACTCCAGGTAAGCAGATCGATTGAATTAATCCATTAAATTGTAAACAACTTCTAGCATCATGTAATAGTGAAAACACAACATACGTAACAGCATCAGAGCGTACACACGTAGAAATTTTGCAGTCGCCAAAAGAAGAAGATGAAGATCTATACGATAGTTGCATAGATCCTGTGGAAGAACAAGATTCAACTTGGAAAAGTGCTATGCTGGATCTGGATTCTTCTAGTTTTTCTGAATCGGTAGACCAAGTGGTACAATTTAGAGGGGGAGTATCAGAACCAAGTCATTTAGCAGACTTATTTACAGGCAATATTCAACATGAAAATATAACACAATTAGAACCCAATCCAAGTCCGTAAAATTATACCTAATATGGGCGATTTAACGATGGTTTAAAATTTTCTGTTCTTTTAGGCATCGTAAGAAAAGAAGGAATTTGGTCTTCGATGACAAATTTAGTCAAAACCGTTATAGTACATGGCTTTACATCTTCAGAAAATTTGGCAAACCCAAGAAATATTTTAAAAAGACCCAGGGTCGATTCAGATTCAATAATTAGTCCAAGGAGAAAGAGGATTAAGCTTTCGCGTATTGAAGGTCGTAAACCAATCCATGCATTAAAACCTGATTTTCTTCGATATAGAAGAAAAATTGAACGTCTGGATAAAAGCACCCAAACCGACGATTAAAATATTTTAAAATAGAAACAAAATTGTATTAAAAAAATTATTGCGTTCTTGCAGATCACAAGTTAATGTTCATATTGTTTTTATTAATTCTGTTGGTATAGTACGTATTCAAATTAATTATTTTATGAAGCAAAATCATTTCAGTTTTACTAGTTTTAAAATTTATGTGGTAGGCGTAGGTGATAAAAAATTGCCAAGAACACATTGCATGTGCAAGAATCCAGTTCTATTCCTGGGGGTTGTCCATAAATTACGTCACGCTCCTGGGGGGGGGGTCCGACCCTTGTGACAATGGGGGGCTGGGGGGTTCAAAAATGTTGACGTCACAAAAATATAGATTAAATATTTTATTATAAGTGTTTTTAAAAAAACTATTTTTTGAGAAGGGGGGCGGACTGCCCTTCATAGATGTCTCCTCTGGGGTGCCACCCCTAAGAAAAAGGTCATCAGCCGAGGTGGGGATGACACCCATGAAATCCGTCCCGGGTTTCTTTTTATTATATAAATTTTAAATTTGAAAAATTGGTGAGTGGGGGGTTCAAGAATGTGACGTAATAATTGGAGGGGGGTCTAGGTTTTTGTGACGAAGTGTGACAATCGGGGGGGGGTTAAAAATTGCTTAAAATTGCGTGACGTAATTTATGGACGACCCCTGGTCGCACAGACTTCACCCCCGGAGATCTCCAGTCTAAATTGATGATCTGCGAGATATGGGAAAGGCAATAGGGAAAACAACTCCATTAATTGCATTTCTCTATGTAAGTCATCTTGGTTTGGGCAAAGTTAATGAACGAACGTCAGTTACGAAATTGATTTTAAAACAAGTGAAGATTTTGGGTTTTGCCTACAACTAGCGACATCCCTTTTTCGCAAATGTTTTCCATTGAACAAAGCGGGAATATTTAAAAATTCTCTTAATTAGTTTTTATAACATGCTTTATCAGAGCCGTAGCAAGGGTGAGGCGACTGAAGCTTTTGCCTTTTCACTGAGGTTTTTGCCACAGGCGCCATTGCAATGGGGGCGCTAAACCTTGAGAAACCCCAATAAATAATAGTTTAAAATTTTCAAAAAGATAAGAATCTTTTGGAGGGTGCACATATATTCAAATTTGACCACGATTTTACTTGCAACATCGCCTAAAATTCCCTGTCGGCCTTTTTCACGAGTGGGGATTTTAATCCTCTACAGTAGTTTTTCAACTGATAGATAGATCATAGACTATCAAAGACTATCATAGAGGGTAAAGTCGAAGGCAAAAACCCCAGATGAAGGCCCCGCCTAAGATACATAACACAGATCATGAAAGACATTGAAACGGACAGTTATGAGAAAATGAAGAGATTGGCTTCCAACCGGGAAGAATGGAGAGCTGCTTCAAACCAGTAACCCGACTGAAGACTTCGACAGAGAGTAGTTTTTCGTCTATAACATGCTTACTTTCATTTTTAGTGAAAATTATCATCAATCAAAATTGAAGAGTGCAAAATTCTCTATAAAGCCCTCTATAAACTTTTACTATTATAAAACTATAAATACAGAGAAAACAATTGAAAAAGGTTTTGAATAATTCTTATTCTGAATAAAAATTTCGTACATTTAATCTTCACCATCGAAGGTGAACAAAACAAAACGAGGTTTCAGGATTTACTTCAGATCTATAAAGTAAATCCTGAAACCTTGTTTTGTAAGGAATTTTCTCCTCTTCAATTTTTGTCCAATGATAACACAGGGGAGTTTAGGAAAGTTGATTCCATCCCCCGCGCTCTTCTTCATTTCCCTTTAGCTGACCGGGTACCGGTAAAAATATCACGTTAACATCTCGATAGTTATTCAAATATATTTAAAGTGAAAAGAAAAATTCCTACCGATAAAAATAATCTCCATATTCAGGGTAGGGGGGGTATTGCGTTACGTTTCCGTGGAAACGGTGATTCTGACATACTATGCGTATTTTATATAAGATCTTCAGAAGTTCCGAAAGAAAAAAATTGATATTACATGACCGGGGGGACCATAATTGAATAGCATAAAATTCTCTATAAAATATTTTTTTTTTCATATTTTTCCATGGCACACTAATACTTAAATTATTGACCGAAAACACGACCCACCCTTAAAATGGCACAATATTGATTCGTTGCAGGGGGGGAAATGTTTTCGGGCAAAATGAAATGCTTTTAATAATACATTAATTGAAATTGTGGCCAAGGTTGGAAAATGAAGAGAAAAATAGATTTTTTCAAAATTTGCCCAAGTTATAGTATCTTCCAAGCAACGAAACAGAAATTTTGGTTTGAGTTTACAGAAGGTCCGGGAAAGCTGAAATTTGGCAAAGATGTACGTATATTGAAGTGTTCTAATAAACCCACAAAATGTTTCATAAAAATCCCAAGCCGGCGTTCCCCCAAATGAGAATTTTAGCCCCCTAAGTGCGGTTTTCGCCTATAGTTCACGTATTTTTACTTTTACGAAAAATTACCATTAAACAAAGTTTAATTTGCCTATTACAGTATGTATTGTAGTAGTACCTATACTGCAGCGCACAAGTTATAGAGAATTTTATATTCTTCAACTTGGACTTTAATTCCTATCGTTTGAGCCTCAAAGCTTTTTAATAAAAGTTGTAATTCTGTAGAACAATTTTAGAAGGGGCTGTTTGGGCTGCGATCGTTTAAGTTCCAAGTTTCTTCGAGAAAATTTTCTGGTGTAAAATTTCCCCCCCCCCTCTAAAAACCTATTCATTTCACAGAAAATTTGAATTGTGTGCAATTTACTATCGAATTTACAGTTATCCCTCAGATATTATATATTTTTTTATTTGATGTAAATTAAAAAATAATTTTACTCCAAAAAAGCTTTATTTTATATTATTATTTCAACTGGAAGGGGGGCGAGTATCTGGCGAGTATAGAAAACCTCCAGCAGAAAAGTAAAACAATATCATAAAACATTTTTTAATATTTTACCACCCGATAAAAAAATTCTATAAAATTTTGTTTCCTTATCCTTCCTTCGTAAATTCAACCCTTTGTCAGTCAAGTAGAGCTAAACACCAAAAAAAACCGCGGGGGGGGGGGATTATTAATTTTACTTACCATATTTTACTACTGTACCTACTAACAAATAAATATTCAGAACCTTATCAGCACAAAACCTAGAGTTATAAATCATTTTAGCATGTGAAAACTCTTAAAAAAGGCATTATAACAAATACATGACAAAAAGCAAGTAACTCGAGTTATGAGGTTTACAATTTTAGGGAACACAGCTCAATGTTCGAGTTAAAAAAGTAGTCCAAGTGAATCACCTAGTAGTTCCAACATACAATTTAAGATGGATTTTTTATAAATAACATCATATTTTTGTGTATAATATTATTTTAACCAATCCTACCCAGTTTTCGGCACAAACAGAATGGAAAATTGGAGTTATTTAAAACGTCGTATCTCTAAAAATTTAAGTTTCCGTAAAATGTTATGCTTTATATTTGAAGGAATGTTCAATTTCCACTTCAGGTCCACTGAAATTGAGCTGCTATTCACAAAAGTCGGCCAATTGACGACTTCCTGATGTTTGGAATCTTCTTTGACAAACTTGCCCCTGTTCCGGTCCGAGTATGATGTCCATAACTCGGGGACTATGTTCCGATGCTAAATTATAGGGCTCGAGCAAAAAAATACCATTTTCATGCTGGACTATCGTAGGTACATAAATATTTTAATTGTAACTCGTTTCGGCTTTAAGCAGTTATCGTCTGACAATGCTATACAGGAATATTTGAAATGCATGTGGCTTCTCTCACGAGTGGTGCTTGTAGGCACGAGTCTAGTCCGTTTGTAGCTATATAACTTCGGCCCCGAATATGGCCATTACAAAAACCACATTTGTTATGAAATTATATTGATTTCTCAAATACAAACACCAAGGAACAAAATATGTCATATATATAAACCACAGTATAATTTTGGTACAGTTTTGAAAGTTACAACATTTAATCCATTTCATCCATTTTGTTCCTGTGACTACAAGAAGCGTCGTCATTGTTATTTGGGTCCCGGGTATCGCTATTGTCAATCTCTTGAGTGTCGTTCTCGTCTTCTGTATCGATGGGAGGTATAGAATGTCCATCGTCATCGAAAAAAAATTGATGTGGTTGGAATGGATGGAAAACTCTTTGTAGTGCAAATCTTGAGAGAGTCGTCGGCAAGTATGTATAGCTTGGGAAGCAATCTGCATACATATCGGCCCTACTGTTTTCATCTTGTCCTATATTCTGATCGAAAGTACTATCTGGTGGGGAGAAATTATGAAGAACTGGGCGTTCGTCAGTGTTTTCTTCGCTTTCTTCGTCTGATTCAAATACTACATCTTCACGTGATGCGGTTTGACTGGTTAAATACAAAACAATGCCTTCATTGTTTTGGGCACTATTTTCTTCCAACGCCTGAGCGTGGCGATAATGGGGATCATATTCTGGTGGTGGGGTGCCCCCATCGGTACTCACCCCGTCGGAATTGTCGTCACTCTGAAATGCAAATTGATGTGTAAGTTGGAATTACAAAAAAAAACTTTAATAAGTAATCACATTAAAAATAATGAATTACCATATTTATTGCGTCTGGAGTTCCACGTTTCGGTTCAAAAAATTTCATTCTTAGGTACTTCAAATAATTAATTAATTCAGTAGTAGGTACACTATTTGTAGTCAATTGCAAATGACACTTTGTATTATAAAACAAATCATCATCGCGAATTCCAAAGCCTACTGAATTGCTCTGAAATTTCATTTTTAAAACGGGCTGTAAAATTTAAAATTTTTTTAATTATTTAAGACGTAATTAAATTCAATGATTAAATTAATTAATGCCATTAATTGAAAAATCAATTGAAAATTCAAATTCAAAATAAATTCACTTGTGTGAATTTTTTTAGATTTGTTTAACGAAATTCATTTTCATGTAGTTAAGTAATGAAAGTCAAATTAATTAAGGTAGTTTGAATAGCGTGTAATGCTAAAATTGCATTAGGTAAATTTTGTTGAACTTTTTCTAGGTTGCTTTCTGCCATATCCCTCCTTATTCTATCGGGCCAAGATCTTCTAGGTCTTCTACGCTTCCTTCTTCTTGGACGAACCTATTCTAACAGCCTTTTTGGCCATCTGTTGTCATCCATTCTCAGTAGATGCTCAAACCAATGCAAGCTCCGTTTCTCATTTTTTTTGGATTATAACTCCATATGCTTTCATTTGATTTCTCATGTTCGTTTCTTACATGTTGCAATCTGCATACTTTGAAGTATCGGTACTTCTTTGCAGTCCATTTCGACTGCTATTATCTTCTTTGCATGTTCGCATTTAAGTTCCAAACTTCACATCCGTAACAAACAACCGATGTCAGCATAACTTTTCGGACTCCTTTGTTTTAATTTGAGATATTGTTGTCCCACCACAAGGAGTTCAATGCTCCCACAATATTTCTGCTCCTTAATTTGTCTGTTGCAAGTGCCATCGTTAATGATAATCGCTCCCGGATACTGAAACTTTTCCACCTGTTTGATTTGTACTTCTTTGTCAATTAAGATTTCAGAATTACCTTCGGTGCTAACGGCAAGATATTCTGTCGTATTAAAACTTATTTGTAGTCCCCACTTTTCATATTCGGTGTATAGTCTAGGTCATAAATGAGTCCTGCGCTAGGATGTTCTCTATTTATTAGGTACCCTACATTTCTTCCAACTCTTTTCCATAAATTGCGCTATTCTCTCCCTTAGTGGTTCTCCTCCATTCTTAATTAATTTTGTTGCTATTCCACCTGGACCACCATTTTTCATTAACTTTATGTTCGTTTAGACCTCGCTTGCGGTGGTTTATTCTGCGGCATCCTTGATTTCTTCTTGAGTGGGCTGTGAACTCTCCATAAATTCATTTCTACTCCATCAAAAGTTCTTTGTAATCTTTTTCCCATTCTTTCATTTCAATACTTACGTTAACGGCATACCTGCTGTTCATCGTAATTCTTTGTATGTACTCAAACTTCCAACTTTTGTTGATCTAGAGCCACCGATTAAGATATCTGTTTGAAGACAATTTTGTTGCCAATAGTTGTTTTGTTACGTCCTTTATTTTTCTTCCAAGTTCATTATTTTTAATTTGATATGCTTTTCTGTTTATCGTTGTTTTCTTGCTTAGCTCTTTATTATAACATAGCAAAGGAAATAGAAATTTTCTTCTTGGATCACATCTAGGCCAGTTAAATTAGGTTTTTGAAATTAAATAAACAAAAGTTATATCTATTTTAATCAAAATTAATTTTTTTATTAGCCCCATAAATATATTACAATCTGTTGTTTATGGAGTGAAGAACCAACCCATTGGTGCGCATCTTTTACAATTAATTATTAAATTTTAATATAAGTTAAGATAATTTGGGGACCGAAATCCTACTCACACCTCCTCGGGGTGGTCCCTGGTAACTTGCGGAGGACCCTCAGAGATCGGGCGCGAACCCCGGCGGATGGGGTAAATCCGCAAGGCTGACGTGAGAGGTAACATCAAGGAGACGAACACCAGTCTCCCCCCAACGCCAAGCTGAGGGAAGTCGACCCGACAGCGGCGTAGACCGGGCAGACCAGGTCAAGACTCTCCACACCAGGGTGCAGAGAGACGAGCCTTGCGGGCCACTACCTAGTGGCTCCCAACACGCATCAGTCCAAAGCGATTCGGGTGATGCCGGGGGGCCATTTCGATCAGCCCGGGCCACGAACTCCGTTGGTGCTCAGCGGGAGCCAGCTAACCAGTGATGACGGGGGGCCGCAAAAAAACAACCATGCCGCAGACCATCGCAGACGACAGCGGAAGTAATGCCGAGAAGGTAAATCCCGCTGCTCGTCGGGGAGGGGGTTTTAGTCGGTAAGAATCCGACACTACCACCCCAGAATACCGGGGTGGTGTCTTTTGAAGATTTCCACCTTCCCTGCACTACGAAAAAAGAAAGAAAAAAAGTTAACCAATTTAGTTTAGTATTGTTAGTTTTATTTTTAAATGTTAGTTTAGTAACAATTTAGTTTAACTAACGAGTCCTAATTGAAGACGCTTGTACCAAATATGCTTCAGCTTCGTTAGACGTCGGTTGAAGTGGAAGCCTAAGTATTTAATTCTATGGTGCTCCGGAAGGATGCTGGCAAACATCATTACACTGGTACAGGTTCCTCTCCTGAGAGTGAACCGATTTTGAGGTGTGGGCTTTGATGCCACCAAGTCTTAAAACAATCTTCAATTTTATGAAGGTGGTACCGCAAGAATCGAGAAGCAAGGTTTGGATCGTAATCAGATGCCATTACAGTAGTGTCGTCTGCAAACGTAGCTAACATTGTATTTTTAGTTTCCGGCAGGTCTGATGTAAATATAAGGTGGTAGGTTCAAGGATACTGCCCTGAGGAATTCTAGATAAAATGGATAGTAAGTTGGTATAAACTTCAGCATTTTTGACCAAGTTAAATAAAGTAGGTGCTTTTTGATTCTGTATATTAATCCTTCGTGCCACACTTTACATAATTTGTGCAAAAACATACCCCGGTACTGATATTGCATCCGACCATAATCCCGTTGTAGCCGATGTACAACTTAGATTAAAAGTCACGAAGAAACGACAACAAATAAGACGAATAGATCTATCCAAATTAAAAAATGAAGAGATACGAGAGAAGACAACAAATGATCTCAATAACGTGTTAGCCGAACTCCAACATAAAAGGCAAGAAAATATACACACTAGATGGAGTAACATCAAAGAAAGTATAATGGGAGTCTGTGACCAACATCTTAAAAGCGACAAACGGATTAAAAGGAATAAATGGATGACTGATGAACTGTTGGATCTTATGGAAGAACGCAGGAGAGTAAAGAACAATAAAGCGGAATACAATAAATTACAAAGGTTGATAAGATCGGAGATACGAAATGCAAAGGAGGGGTGGATGCGGAGAATTAGAGGATATGATTTCGAAACATGACAGTTACAGTATGCATCGCAAGACTAAAGAGGTAACAGGCGACTACAGGAAACAAAAACCAATGATGTTGCTTGATGAAGGGAACCAGCCAATATTGGAAGAATCAGAGTTGAAGAGCATTTGGGAGAAATACGTCACAGACTTGTTTCAAGATAGAAGAAACATCTTGGAAGATCATGAAACAAACTAGGACCGGCTCATTAGTCTCATGTCCCACATGCTTTAAATTTTCCTCCGCATAATCCACGCTAGAATAAGAACTAAATGTGAAGAAGATCTGGATGACACGCAATTTGGCTTTCGAAACGCCTTTGGAACGAGAGAGGCCTTGTTCGGAGCAAACCTCCTCTTACAAAAATGTCGTGACCAACGGAGAGATGTATTTACTTGCTTCACAGATTATGAGAAGGCGTTTGATAGGGTGCAGCATGACACACTGGTAAGGAGACTGGAAGAAGTCGGCGTGGATGGCAAGGACGTAAGGATAATTCGAAATCTATACTGGAGGCAGACAGCGAAAGTTAAACTAGGAGAGACAATAACTAGCGATATCAATATACAAAGAGGAGTTAGACAGGGATGTATTCTCTCGCCTCTACTTTTTAATCTGTATTCAGACCAGGTATTCAAGGAAGCCCTAGAAAATACACCCGAACTAGGCGTCAAAATAAACGGAAAAGTCATTGTGACAATCAGATATGCAGACGACACTACTTGTCCTTGCAAACACTCTGGACGAACTCCAGCTTCTTATCAACATAATTAGTGAAACCGGAGAAAGACTAGGGCTAAAAATAAACATCAACAAAATCAAGTTCATGATAATTAGCCGTCAAAATTACAACAATGCTGCACTATATCTAAATGGACAACAAATTGAGCGTGTCTCCAAGTTCAAGTACCTCGGAAGTATAGTTACTGAAGACCTAAACCCTGATAACGAAATTAAGTGCCGAATTGAAATGGCCCGCAACACATTTAACAAGATGAAGTCTTTCTTGTGTAACGACAACTTAAATCTGAAACTTCGCCAGAGAATGAATCGGTGCTACACATGGTCCGTCCTACTATATGGAATGGAAGCGTGGACATTAAAGGTCGGAACAATGAATAGGCTTGAGGCGTTCGAGATGTGGTTGCAGAGAAGAATGTTGCGTATTTCATGGGTTCAACATATAACTAACGAAGAGGTCCTCCGGAGGGCGCAATCAAATAGAGAACTTCTGACAACAATCAAACGCAGAACTATTTCATATCTTGGGCATATACTGAGAAATCCCAAGTATCACCTCCTACAATTGATACTAAAAGGCAAAATAGAAGGAAAGTGTGGAATTGGAAGAAAGCAACAATCCTGGTTGAGAAACATCAGAGAGTGGACAGAGAAGTGATCGCCAACGTCAGGGAGACCCGACACGGCACTTGAAAGAAGAAGAACGCCACTGAAGCCAGTGGTGTAGCTAGGGGAGGCGGACCGCCCTTCATAGATGTTTCCTCTGGGGTGCTACCCTTAAAAAAAAAGAAATTTGAAAAATGGGGGGTGGCTTCAAGAATATGTGACGTAATACTTGTGTCTGCAAAATTTTCCTCTAAATTCAGTATTTCGAGTAATTTTCCAGGAACACAGAAAATTTTAATTTATTGTTAAACCTAATTATCAGAAATTTAAAAATTTAAATATTTTTCTGAATTCAACTATGGATTTGCTACAACTTTTGTCTGCAAAAATTTCCTCTAAATTCAGTATAGTCCAGGCAACGAAGCCGAAAAATTGGCTCAAGCTTGCAATAAATCAGGGCAAGCTGAATTTTGGCAGAGATGTACATTGGAGTGTTCTAATGAATCCCACAAAATAAAATCCCACGCCGGCGTCCCACACAATCGGGGGTTTTAGCTCCCCCAACGCGAGTGTTTGCCGATAACTCGCTTATTTATGCTTGTATGAAAAATTATGATCAGACCATAATTGAAGAGCATAAAATTCTCTATAAAATAGTTCTTTTTCATATTTTTCCATGGCACATTAATACTTAAATTATTGACCGAAAACACGACCCACCCTTAAAATGGCACAATATTGATTCGTTGCAGGGAGAGAAATGTTTTCGGGCACGGGAAATGCTTTTAATAATAAATTAATTGAAATTGTGGCCAAGGTTGGAAAATGAAGATAGAAATAGAGTTTTTCAAAATTTGCCCAAGTTATAGTATGTTTCAAGTAACGAAACCGAAATTTTGGTTTGAGCTTACAGAAGGTCCGGGCAAGCTGAAATTTGGCAAAGACGTATATTGAAGAGTTCTAATAAACCCCCAAAATGTATCATAAAAATCCCAAGCCGGCGTTCCCCCAAATGAGGATTTTAGCCCCCCTAGGTGTGGTTTTCGCCTATAGCTTACGTATTTTTACTTTTACGAAAAATTACCATTAAACAAAGTTTAATTTGCCTATTACAGTATGTATTGTAGTACTACCTACTGCAGCGCACAAGTTATAGAGAATTTTATATTCTTCAACTTTGCTTAATGGTAATTTTTCGTAAAAGTAAAAATACGTGAGCTATAGGCGAAACACCGCACTTAGGGGGCTAAAATCCTCATTTGGGAGAACGCCGGCTTGGGATTTTTATGAGACATTTTGGGGGTTTATTAGAACACTTCAATATACATCTTTGCCAAATTTCAGCTTGCCCGGACCTTCTGTAAGCTCAAACCAAAATTTTGGTTTCGTTACTTGGAAGATGCTATAACTTGGGCAAATTTTGAAAAATTTTATTTATCTCTTCATTTTCCAACCTTGGCCACAATTTCAATTAATTTGTTATTAAAAGCATTTCCCGTGCCCGAAAACATTTCTCTCCCTGCAACGAATCAATATTGTGCCATTTTAAGGGCGGGTCGTGTTTACGGTCAATAATTTAATTATTAGTGTGCCTTGGAAAAATATGAAAAAAGAACTATTTTATAGAGAATTTTATGCTCTTCAAGATCATCAATGATCTGATTATAATTTTTCATACAAGCATAAATAAGCGAGTTATTGGGCGAGTATTGAATTGAGCGAGTAAAACTCGCGTTGGGGGAGCTAAAACCCCCGATTGTGGGGGACACCGGCGTGGGATTTTAAGGGACTTTTGGGGGGTTCATTTTTTTTCCTGCATGGAAGGGGGAAACCTTCATAGGCACCACCCCATCAGGGATGGTAGTGTCAGATTCTTACTGACCAAAACCCCCTCCCCGATGACAGCGGGCTTTACCTTCTCGGCATTACTTCCGCTGTCGTCTGCGATCTTCCCTGCTGCATCAATGATGCAGGCTTCCGATGACCTCCCGGTTTAGCACGAAAGTTTGTGTCCGGGAGGTCAGGCACTATCACTTGATTCTACTTTTTCAATTGAACCGGACACACCGCTCGCCGCGATCCAACGCGTCTCCCCGGTCACCTAGTAGTCCGTGATCGTCAGTATAGGTGAAAGTCCACTCGTCATTAACTTAATAGGCGGAAATTCTGGCGACAAAGTTAAGGCCGAGCCGACCGTCATCCATACCGGAGACTCCGAGCCCCCAAGCGACCCTGCAAATCATATTAAATCACAGAGCGCGATGCGACCGCGTCATCTTGAAAAACTTGTGGTCGCTGGCAAAGTGCCAGTCCACTCGTCTTTATATTTGACGGCACTATTTTCGCGATCGTCCCCTCTGGATTAGCACGAGAGTTTGTGTCCACAGAGGGTCTACGCGCTATCGTCGTACCGACAATAATCTACCCCGTCGAACGACCGTCACTACTCGACCCGGACCCGACCCGCCGATTAATGACGATATTCTTCGGGAATTCTCTTGGCAACTTCTCGCGCATCTTCTCGCGGGAACTTCTCAAGGGAACTTTAAAAGGCTGTCATTGACTTAACTGTAGGGCGAGGACTCGAGCTTCGGCTTGCTCAGCTCGTCCGTCCCCCTTCTTGGTCTTCATCACTTGACTGATGAAGACCGCTACAGCCAGCCATTCGTCTTCGCCGGACAGCATGAAAGCAATCATGTTGTCCGGGCTTAGTGTGTCGCCCATCCGGAGCGAAATCATCACTCTCTCCCTCTCCCATCTTAGGCATCCGAAAAGAGTGTGTTCCGCCGTATCTTCGTCCCCGCAGTAACGACAGGCAGGTGACTCGGTCAGCCTGAACCTGTGGAGATATGCCTGGAAGCATTCGTGGGCGGTGAGAGCTTGTGTTATATGAAAGTTCACCTCTCCGTGCTTTCTCGCTACCCAAGGACGAAGATCCGGAATGAGCTTTCTGGTCCAAGCGGCATTCGTGCCAGAGGACCAGCTCCCTTGCCAATCGTCGAGCGTCCGCTCAGGCAAAATTCAGCTTGCCCGGATTTTTTGCAAACTAGAAACCTTCCTTGCCCGGACGAGTATCTATATATATAAAAATGGTGTGAAAAATGTATAGTAATTCATCAATTGAGAACGGCTGGGCCGATTTGGCTCAAATTTTTTAAGTTGTTCGTAATTGCCAGGAAAAGGTTTTCACGAAAGAAAAAAGTAGAAAAGTTGCCCAGAAAATTGAAAAATTCGGGAAATATTCGTTAGCAATTTTTTACTTTCAATAGATGGCGTTCATGGCGGACCTATCGTTTAACAAAATTGCGTCGTCGGCAGGTGGCGCGACAATAAAAAAATATTTTGTTAATAATAAAAATTGTGGCGCGATGTGAAGACACTCCTATTGACGACAATCGTACGAGTGGTTTTGCAAGAAGATCATAATGCAGATGTGCTAAAGAGCTAATTAAAATTAATTATTTATTTTTTTAAATTGGTTTTAATTTGTGTGCAATTGTTCCGGAATGGCTTTTCGAATGGAAAAATAGAAAATTCTTTGTGGAAAACTCGGAAAATTTCGGAAAAACGCGAAAAATTTGAATTTTAAAAGCAATAGTAGTTAATAAAGATACTTCTGCCTATAAAATGCCCAATAGAAAGAAACATACCCTAGGTACAGACCTAGTAGAATAACATAAGACACACACTCTACCCAGACATGCACAAACACATGACCCAATAGTGACGTACGATCCTGTTTTATATTGAAACAAAGTGTAAAATTAACGCATTACGATATTAACGTAAATTGGCGACTGATGCCCTCGGACGAATATACACAGTTCATCCACGCCAAGACGAATGCTTCTATCTTCGCTTGCTTTTGGTGAACATTAGAGGCCCTACATCCTTCGATTCCCTGCGTACTGTGGATGGTGTGCTGTGCGCCACTTTTCGGGAGGCTTGCCAACGTTTGAATTTGCTAGAAAACGATACCACATTGGGACTCAACGCTCGCCGATGCAACTGTTTCTACGTCAGCAAATCAAATTCGTACATTGTTTGCGATCATCATAGCCACATGTCATCCGTCGAACCCAACCGCATTGCGGGACAAATACAAGGACGAGATGGCTGACGACATTTTGCATAGAGTTCGCACGACAACTTCGAATTTCGATCTTGAAATTAACACGAGATGCGCAATGAAGCGTTAGTTCTGATCGAAGACATGTGCGTGCTCATGTGCGGCAGTCTTCTGTCGACATTGGGAATGCCAGCGCCAAATCGTTCGATGCACGATGCATTTAATCGCGAATTGCAACGGGAGCAAGACTATGATCGAGATGAGCTGGCCGAAAGAGTCCGAACAAATGTGCCGCTGTTGAATGCCGAGCAGAAGAACGTGTACGATTCGCTGATGAAGGTTGTTGACGATGGAACGGGAGGCATTTACTTTCTCGATGCTCCCGGTGGGACAGGCAAGACATTCGTCATTTCGTTGATTCTGGCAACAATTCGGTCAAGATCTCAAATTGCGTTGGCTGTTGCATCCTCTGGCATTGCTGCCACATTGTTGGAAGGCGGTCGAACTGCACATTCCGCTTTGAAGCTGCCGATGAATCTTCTCACGGTTGACAAGCCAACGTGCACAATGACCAACAATTCGGCGACAGCGAAATTGATGCGAGAATGCAAAATCATCATTTGGGATGAATGCACGATGGCGCATAAACGGGCTTTGGAGGCAGTTGACCGAACGATGAAGGATTTACGAGGTGATTCGAGACGATTTGGTGGGGCTATGATATTGCTCTCCTGAGATTTTCGTCAAACGCTTCCCGTCATCCCGAAATCTACTGCTGCCGATGAACTTAATGCATGCCTGAAATCGGCGTTTTTGTGGCGGTATATCAAGAAGTTGAAATTGACCACGAACATGAGAGTCGCGTTGCAGAACGACCCATCGGCTGCTGAATTCTCGAGACAACTGCTGGCGCTTGGCAATGGCCAAATTCCTGTTGATGTTTCGACTGGATTGATATCGTTCCCGAAAAATTTTTGCGAGTTCACATCGTCGAAGGAGGAACTTATCACCAAAGTGTTCCCCGGCATTGCACAAAATTATAGAAATCTCGATTGGATTAGTGAACGGGCAATACTAGCAGCGAAGAATAAGGACGTCGATAGCTTGAATTTCATTATTCAAAGTCAAATCGCTGGAGAACTGCATTCGTACAAATCCGTTGACAGTGTGACCGACGAGGATGAAGCGACCAACTATCCGACGGAATTTTTGAACTCGCTTGATGTGCCAGGAACTCCGCCGCATAATTTACAGCTGAAGGTGGGATCGATCATAATCATGTTGAGGAATCTGAATCATCCGAAATTATGCAACGGTACGCGGTTGTCCGTCAAGAAACTGATGAACAATGTGATTCAAGCGACGATCATCAAGGGAAAATTCAAAGGAGAGGAAGTCCTTATCCCACGAATTCCGATTATTCCAACTGATCTGCAATTCCAATTCAAGCGGATTTAGTTCCCCGTTCGATTGGCTTTTGCGATGACAATCAATAAATCGCAAGGCCAATCGTTGGAAGTCTGTGGGATTAATCTCGAATTTCCCTGTTTTTCGCACGGTCAGCTGTACGTTGCCTGTTCGCGTGTTGGCAAACCGTCTTCGTTGTTTGTTTTTGCGCCGGAAAACAAATCGAAAAACATTGTTTATCATATCACTCTCTACTGATTTCGATTCCATTTAAATAAATCACATTGAAATTTGAACTGTCTATGTTTTATTATCACTCTGGAGTTTATCTGAAGGTGTTAAATTGAGGCGAGACGGAGTTCTTTTTTACTTTTTTAGGTTGTGTCAGAGGGGGGAGTAAATTTTCGTATTCTGCGTGATTTGCGTGATCAACTAATTTGTTCATCGGTAGGTGGCACGATGAGTTTTTGAAATTAAAATCTGTATTTGTATTTTTATTATTGTTATTATTACAATTATTTGTTTTAATCCTTTTATTTTTAAATATAATTAATCTTTTAATCCTTTTTATTTATAATAAATAAATACTATATAAGCCAAATGACTAATGGTCAATTTATGCACAAATGTAACGTAACGGAACGGAATGTAGAATGTAATGTAAAGGATGGGCTTATGCACTTCCATAAAAGCGTTTATGCTTAATGTAACATAACGTAACGGAACGGAATGTAATGTAGTAGTAGTAGTAGTAACCAACTTTTATCTTGTTAAATTACGTTCGTTAAATGGAGGTATCTGCGCAAACTCATGAAATTTGTACAACTTTACTTACAAAATTTCAACAGATACCGTTTTGTTTGGTATTTAATTAAAACAGGTATTACGTATAAACTTTAATCACACTAGCAAAAATAACCCCAATTTGACAACGACAGATGACTGACGAAATAAAACTGCAAGTAGCCATGTTTTATTCTCAAGTGCGCATGCCTCATTCTTACATTACAAAAATGCATAAACTGTAGCAAAAAATGCTACGTTACATTGCGTCATTACATTCCGTTCCGTTACGTTACATTTGTGCATAAATTGACCATTATTATGACTTAATGTGTTGAACGTGTACTAAAAATATCTTTACAAAAAATGGCTTTACGAGAATTAAATAAGGTTGTGAAAGGGGCGCTAAACAGGGCTTTATCGTTCGCTAAATATGAAGATTGGGAAGTAAAAGAGGAATTCACTCAAGCCACTATAAAATCTTTAAAAGAAGTATTGCAAGATTTTGGCGGAAACCCCATGCATAGGGATGCATTAACTATTGCAAAAAGGAAAGTCGCAGTAAAACGTATACGAAAAAGAAAAAGAGAGGAAGAATTGGCTGCTGCCTATATGAAGAAGAAACAGAAAGAAGAACAGGAATTGGCAATATCGCTGCTTGCTTTTGAAAATTCCTTATTAGAAGACGAAGGGGAGGAGGAAATAGAAGAACAGAAAGTAGAAGAGGTATTGCCAATATTACTGTCCGATTTTGAAAATCCCTTATTAGAAGACGACGGGGAGGAGGAAAAGGAAGAACACAAAGAACAAGAGTAATTGGCAAAAATAAAATAAAGTAAAATTAGAAATTATTGTGGTTTTGTGAATACTTAACAGTTTTGTTAAACTTTTTTTTATTAATCCTTGATTTGTATTTTTTATTACTTTATTTATTTAATCCTTTTTTAATACGTTTGGTATTTGCGATGACCAAATAAGTCGCAAGGTTATTATGCGGATTGGATCTAAAAAATACATGTAGGCAAATATTGAAATTTGGGCAGGACAACGTCTGCCGGGTCAGCTAGTTTCGTATAATTTTCGAGGAGCACAGAAAATTTTAATCAATTGTTCAACCTAATTTTCAGAAATTTTAAAATTTAAACGTTTTTCTGAATTCAACTATGGATTTGCTAAAACTTTTGTATGGGGTCGTTCATAAATTACTTCACGCTCCTAGGGGGGGGGGGGCTTCCGACCCTTGTGACGATGTTAAACGATGGGGGGCGGGGGGTTTCAAAAATTGTGAAGTCACAAAATATATAGATTAAATATTTTATGATAAGCAATTTAAAAAAACTATTTTTTGAGCGTTTAAAATTAAAATTTTTTTTTAAATTAATTTATTGTAGTTGTTATTCTGTACGTGTATGTATAAATATACAGAAACCAGTGGCGTAGCTAGGGGGGCGGAGCGCCCCGGGTGCCACCCGACCCTTCATAGATGTTTCCTCTTGGGTGCTACCCCTAAAAAAAGGTCATTAGCCGAGGTGGGGATGACATCCATGAAATCCTCCCCGGGTTTCTTTTTATTATAAGGGGGGATTATTAAGAGGGGGGGTCTAGGTTTGTGTGCCGATGGGGGGGGGTTAAAAATTGCGTGACGTAATTTATGGACGACCCCATGGTCCAGCGGCCGCTTCACAGATGTGACTGAAATTTTTCCGAGAAATTACTACTAACGCACCTTGACTGCCTTGAAAATATTAACCTTCCCGACGCACCCTTATTCGAGTAAAATATTATTTAAAAAAAACGGAAAGAATTGTTATATTTTGAACGGCTTGACTGAATATACTGAAAAAATTTAACAAGTACTAGATCTATTTTAGGGCTCTCTTCGAAAAAAATTTCAACTGCTTGTCACAACCAGTGGCGTACCTAAAGGGGGGTGGTGGATGCGGTCCGCACTGGGCGGCACATATTTTGGGGCGGCATTTTTTATATTTCAAATTGTAAAAAACAACTTGTTCACTTCATAAGTTTACTATTCGAATTCAGTGGTAAAAAAGTTCCCCACCTATAGTTTGTCTCAATTACAATTATTTATTTAAGTTTATCAATTAATGAAAACCATCATTTGATTGAATTTAAAAGGGCGGCAAAAGTTCTAGGTACGCCACTGGTCACAACTGTAATAAAACTTTTTTTATTTGTTTTTAGAATTTATTTACAAAATCATCAGACTTTTTTTCAGACTCAAGAAATATCGAACGCAACGGAAGAGGTTTTTGAAGAGGGGGAGGGGGGCTAAATTCAATGCTGACATACTCAAGACATCAACAACGTCTTGGAAGAACCTTCCAAGATTGGGATTTATGGACAAAAATCATTTCGATTTTCTAATATCGAAACTCCTAGGGCGTTATCGATGCCCGATATGTGCGATGAAATATCATTCTAGTAATTGCTAAATATATCCACTAAATAAGTCAAGGTTTATTCTCGGTTTAGACATTGGCTGAAGACTGACTTAACTTTGATCCAAACTTCAGGTAACATCCGAAAGTTTCGTCACCAAACTTCCACCTTACCCTGTATATAATTTATGAATCATGATAATATAATTTAACAAGGACCCATCGGTAAGGTAGGGAGCATTAATTGATGCGAAATGACGTGGAATGAAAGCGAGTTTTTTTTGTGAAATCGGTTACATGCATTTTTCTAGCTAGGAGTTTTGGTTGAGATTTTAGCTGACTGATCATTTTGATTAACGATTATTACTAATCCGTATAGCCTGAAGATGATGATGATTATTAATACTTCGTTCTGGTTTGTTACCCCATGATGGTCCTTGTTGATGTTTGGGATAGCTGCTACCAATGCTAAAGGAACTTGTCTTTGTTTGAAAATAAAATATGCTAATATTGTCGATAAAATTATGTTCCATACTAGAAAAGTGGTATTTACCATATTTGTCAGTATTTAACATTTCCCGTTTTATCCATTCAATTTGGTTGTTTGTAACCTCTGCGTTATAGAGGGATGAACGATAAATGATTTTAATGAGTACCGAGTTGCAGTAATAACGTGAGTAATTTGAGTATTAAAAGGAAAAATTTCTTTACAATGATATCGAGTTGGTATCATGATATTTTTCGACAGGATTAACTTGCAGGCACCGGGTAGGTTTAACTAATTGCAGGGAACCTATATTTTTGAACCGAGCGTCTACTAATGGTTTGGATTGGTTGGGACATTCAATTTGGCTCTTCTCGTTTGGATGTGTTATTAAATATTCTCCATCCGTTGTTGCTGAAATTAGCGTAGCTGTAGATGGATAACACGTCATCGGACAATATTTGCTTAAACTTTGTACTGGATGTTCTTGAAACATTTTCTTGGTAAATAATGACTTTAGAATTATAAGCTGATAATTGAGGTACGTAACGTAGCTTATCCTCATGCGTTCTACACTGATGTAGAGCCATTCTGGTTACGGTCTTAATCCCTCCTACTCTATTTGTTGCTTTGGATACCGCTAAGTATAGGGTGTTGTGGTTTAATAAGCACGTTTCCTTTCTCCAAGCAAACGACTTGGTTACTAATTCGTATAACTTCCAAATACATTTTTTGGATGTTATCGGAATCCTTACATGTAACACCATTTTTGATTTAGTAAATGTGCTATTGGTAGTCGGTAGTACTGTGTAATATCCATCAATGAGATAGCTAGGCCCAAATCAGATATCAATGGTTCCTTTTGAATTTCTTGCCAATTAGCTGGTGTAATATTTTACAAACCTGGTTATGTCCTCGGAGAGAGTCAGTGGCACCCAAATAAGAGCACTCGGCAATGATATCCTCTATAGTTGAGGAGATTGCATTTTCGACAACGATCTGAAACTTCCAGATTCATGATGTGCTTCTTGTAATTACTATTTGTGGTAATTACACCATCTTGTATAGCACGCATCAATCCATCCGTTTTGAAATGCAATAATCCCTGCTTCAACAATATTACTGACATCCTTATTTTCCAATTTATATCTAATTGTAATTTTGGTTCACTATTTTTCAAATTAACTAAAATTTTTGTCGAGGCTTCCAATTTCTTGAATTAAAGGAGTATTAATTAAATAAAAATTATCACGCAATAATTTAGTTATAGATTTAGACGAATTAAACAAATTTATTAAACCTCATCCTCCTATTTTTCTTTTAATCTAAAAGTTTTTTTTAATTTATTGATATATTTTTGTCTAAATTCATTTTTTAAAAAGGTGTAATCGAAAACAAAATTTTGCTGAATTCCTACAACCTTAATTTTTGCACATTCATCAACACCTAATTCTATGCAAATATCATTACTGAACAATTTTGTAATTTCTAGTAAGTTATGAAGTTGGTCCTGGAATATAATTTTAAATCGTTCATGTTAAGCAAATGAGTTATGGTACGATTATTTTTAAAATTTAGCTTGAATTGAAAAACATAGCCTGAAAAACATAGCTAAAAAACCCACAGTGGACTCAAAGAATCTCCTTGAAATATTTCACGCTTAATTTTGATAGAATCGAAACTAGTTCGATCGTTCTCATGATAAGGGTGTTCCATTTCGACATCATAGCAGATAAAAGTTTTATAATTTTGTAGTCGATTTTGAAGATTTGTACAATGTCGAGAAGCCAATCGTGAGGAACAGAATCATAAGCCTTTTTATCATCAATATAGCACATATTTAAGTTTCTTTTGTTATTTTTTGCTACTTTTGCAATTATTGAGTCCACGATTAGCAATTCTCGACATCCTTGTCAAGGAATCATTTAACAAATCCTTTTTGTTCAATACAATACAAAATAATACAAAATAACATTTTTTTTACAATGATTTTCAATTTTAGAAGACAAAACAGACATAAAAATTTTGTAAATAGTTGGTAAACAGGTCATCGGTCTATCTTTTGGTTCTAATGGGTCTCCATTTAAAAAGCATATATGTAACACCCGTGCATAATTATGGTATAACTGAAGGATTATGCAATGCTTTGTTAAATCAAAAAAGCAGAGGTAAGTGAATAGATTTAAACATTTTAAACCAATAATTTTGAATGCCATCTAATCCTGATGATTTCCAATTAGAGGAAAATCTTACAGCATGTTACATGCTGTCTTTGTTCGGAAAAGTTTGAGTTATAGATATGGGTCATTCCATCTCAAATCAACTGAAAAATAGGCAAAATTGACTCGACCCCCACCAAATTTGACGAAACTTGGTACACACCATCTTAGTAAGAAATAAAAAATACAATTTTAAGCATTTGTCCAAAAAGGCATTTGTTTCCTTGTTTTAGTACTTCAAAAAGTCAAAAACTTGGTATGTAGACTAGTAGGAAAACGACTGTAACTTCATCCACAGTGGTCTAAATTTAAAAATAAAAAATGTTCTGTAAAGGTAAATGAACGCCCTATTCAAATATTCAACAACATTTTATTTTTTCAACCCCTAACTGGATTAATTTTCTAATATTAACCCTATTTCAACCCGTATTTCTAAAACGTTGCTCAGTTGTGCTGAGCATGCATACCAAATTTGATCATGGATTGAGCATGGGTTCGGTTACTAAAAATAAATTAAGTATAGCGAGAAACAGACAAAAATCAGTTTTTCGTCGATTTCTCAAGTTTCTTTGAACTTTATGACAAAATAGTTTAATATAAAATTAAAGATAGTTCACAGCGGTGGCTTAGAGTGCATACTGGTTGAATTCAGAGCGGTAATTTCGGGTTCGAATAACGGACCTCGCGGAATTGCTCGCTCGATTCCCCGGTGTGCATCATGCACACACTGTGGATCAAAAACCATACGAAAAACAAACCCTACCAAAACCCTTACCAACAAAAAAAAATAACCGGTGCTAATAACCTAGATGTTGATGCACTTTAAAAAAACACATATTATAAAATTAAAGATAATAAAATTCTCTACAAAAAAACTTCTATACATATTTTTCGTCAGATTCGTATTAACATAGCAATAACCACTCAAATTATAGATAAGTTGCGCGTCCACCGTTTTATAGTTATTTAAAATGATCGGAATCGATTTTCAATTAATTGTATAGATTTTCATCATAAATATTTATTATCTGAATGTAAGTTTACCACATCATCTAAAATTTTGATAAAAATTTTAGCACAATACAACACAGCAGTTAAATCAAAAATACATTATTTGATTTTTTTTGTGAAATTAATTTGTTTGCATGTTAATGCCAGCTAAATGTGACATTTTTCAGTTTACACCCTCAAACATCAGGGTGTATAACTTTGGAACTAATAAACATAGTGCGCTGATTTATTTTCAACAAACTTATTAGTTTAGATTGCCGGAACAAATATTTTTTTAATTGTTAGTTTTGCACCCCCTCCCCAAACGGGTCTATTTTTTCCCCTAAAAATTAATATATATTATTAGGCCTAACATAGTCAACATGTGTACCAAATTCTATTTTGGAGCGACAATTGCAGATTGAGAAAAAAATATATAGTATATCACCTATCATTTATATCATTTACTTATTATTTGATAACTTATAGTACGTATATTATATTTTTTTCTGAATCTGCAATTATTGTCGGCCCAAAATGAAATTTGCTGCTCAGGTTGACTATATTAGTCCTAACAATATATATTAACTTTTAGGGGAAAAGAGACCAGTTTGGGGAGGGAGTGCAAAACTAACAATTAAAAAAATATTTGTTCCCGAAATCTAAACTAATAAGTTTGTTGAAAATAAAACAGCCCATTATGTTCCATTAGTTCCAAAATTATACACCCTCATGTTTGAAAGTGTAAACTGAAAAGTATCACATTTAGCCGGCCATAGCATGGAAACGAATTAAGTTTACAAAAAAAAACAAATAATATATTTTTTGTTTATCTGCTTTGTGGTAGTATACTAAAATTTTTATCAAAATTATAGATGATGTTGTAAATTTATATTCAGAAAATAAATATTTATGATGAAAATCTATACAATTAATTGAAAATCGATTCCGATCATTTTAAATAACTAAAACGGTGGTCGCGCAACTTATTTATACTTTGAGCGGTTATTGCTATGTTAATACGAATCTGACGAAAAATATGTATAGAAGTTTTTTTGTAGAGAATTTTATTATCTTTAATTTTATATTAAACTATTTTGTCATAAAGTTCAAAGAAACTTGAGAAATCGGCGAAAACTGATTTTTGTCTGTTTCTCGCTATACTTAATTTATTTTTAGTAACCGAACCCATGCTCATCCCATGATCAAATTTGGTATGCATGCTCAGCACAATTGCACAAAAAAATAGTTAAAAAATGAACAACATAAAAAAACCGTTTTAGAAATAGGGGTTGAAATAGGGTTAAAATTAGAAAATTAATCCAGTTAGGGGTTGAAAAAATAAAATGTTGTTGAATATTTGAATGGCGTTCATTTACCTTTCCAGAACATTTTTAATTTTTAAATTTAGACCACTGTGGATGAAGTTACAGTCGTTTTCCTACTAGTCTACTAGTAGGAAAGTTTTTGACTTTTTGAAGGACTAAAACAAGGAAACGAATGCCTTTTTGGATAAATCCTGAAATTTGTATTTTTTATTTCTTACTAAGATGGTGTGTACCAAGTTTCGTCAAATTTGGTGGGGGTCGAGTAAATTCTTCAGTTGATTTGAGATGGAATGACCCATATCCAAAAAATTTTGAGCAGTTTTCAATATAATTTGTTTTAAATAGTCGAAAGTATCATTAAATTTACTTTCAAAATTTGTGTCAAGTCTCCAGATTTTAAATTTGATTAATTTTCCTAGGTGCCACATTATCAGAATTATATTTAAACGCCGTTAGAATTCCAATATCTTTTCTATTTTATTATATCTATTTTATTGTTAATAGTCCAGGCAACGAAGACGAAAAATTGGCTCAAGCTTGCAAAAAATCCGGGCAAGCTCAATTTTGGCAGAGATGTACATTGGAGTGTTCTAATGAACCCCCCCCCCCCCCCGAAAGTACCATAAAATCCCACGCCGGCGTCCCCCACAATCGGGGGTTTTAGCTCCCCCAACGCGATTTTTTGCCGATAATTCGCTTATTTATGCTTGTATGAAAAATTATTATCAGACCATAATTGTAGAGCATAAAATTCTTTAGTTTTTTATTCATATTTTTCCATGGCACACTAATACTTAAAATATTGACCGAAAACACGATCCACCCTTAAAATGGCACAATATTAATTCGTTGCAGGGAGAGAAATGTTTTAGGGCACGGGAAATGCTTTTAATAATAAATTAATTGAAATTGTGGCCAAGGTTGGAAAATGAAGAGAAAAATAGATTTTTTCAAAATTTGCCCAAGTTATAGTATCTTCCAAGTAACGAAACCGAAATTTTGGTTTGAGTTTACAGAAGGTCCGGGAAAGCTGAAATTTGGCAAAGATGTACGTATATAAAATGTTTCATAAAAATCCCAAGCCGGCGTTCCCCCAAATGCGGATTTTAGCTCCCTAGGTGCGGTTTTCGCCTATAGCTCACGTATTTTTACTTTTACGAAAAATTACCATTAAACAAAGTTTAATTTGCCTATTACAGTATGTAGTGTAGTACTACCTACTGCAGCGCCACAAGTTATAGAGAATTTTATGTTCTTCAACTTTTCGTAAAAGTAAAAATACATGAGCTATAGGCGAAACACCGCACATAAAATCCTCATTTGAGGGAACGCCGGCTTGGGATTTTTATGAGACATTTTGGGGGTTTATTAGAACACTTCAATATACATCTTTGCCAAATTTCAGCTTGCCCGGACCTTCTGTAAGCTCAAAGCAAAATTTCGGTTTCGTTACTTGTAACGAAACCGAAATTGATGAAATTTTCCAAGGAAGATGCTATAACTTGGGCTAATTTAAAAAAAAATTATTTTTCTCTTCATTTTCCAACCTTGGCCACAATTTCAATTAATTTATTATTAAAAGCATTTCCCGTGCCCGAAAACATTTCTATCCCTGCAACGAATCAATATTGTGCCATTTTAAGGGTGGGTCGTGTTTTCGGTCAATAATTTAAGGACCTATTAGTGTGTCATGGAAAAATATGAAAAAAACTATTTTATAGAGAATTTTATGCTCTTCAATTATGGTCTGATCATAACTTTTCATACAAGCATAAATAAGCGAGTTATCGGCAAAAAATCGCGTTGGGGGAGCTAAAACCCCCGATTGTGAGGATGCCGGCGTGGGATTTTATGGGACTTTTGGGGCTTCATTAGAACACTCCAATGTACATCTCCGCCAAAATTCAGCTTGCCCGGATTTTTTGCAAACTAAAAACCTTCCTTGCCTGGACTATAAGCCTAACTTTCCAAATAGGTTCTTTGGCTGCTCTATTTTTATGAATGTCAATTATCAATTCACCATTTTTACTTTCCGAACCCCTGGATAAGGAAAGTTTGATATCAGACAAAATTTAACCCCCCAATTTTTTTGCCAGATTTTCATGTTTTGAGGTTCCCTGAATCCATTTTTAGAAGGATGTCTGAAAGTATGTGTGTACGTCTGTGAACACGATAGCGTCTAAACGAAACTACCAAATCATTCCAAATTTTGAATGTAAGCTTTTTCCTGTCGTATTAGGAAGCCAAATAAATTAAATCGCCTAAATAGAAGGTGGCATTTACCTGAGGCTATTATGACATTATGCGGCATAACTTTGAAACGAAATTCTTCTTCCTTTCAAGGTATAGGCAGTGTTTGCCTGTTCCGACTTTGATCGCTCCAACGCTTTCTGGGGCGGCTGACATCTCTTCTTCCCTTTGGGTTATATGAGAGCACTTTCTTAAACGGAATTAAATACGTAAGTATATTAAATACCGCTATAGAATTTCCTACATTATTTGTCTTACAAGTTTTTCTCTAAAATTCTCAAATGTACAGGGTATTTCAAAAATTTTCGCCAAGCTTTTCTAACGTATTCTACTAATGACAAGAAGATAAAATGTGTCCAGAAATGTTTCGTTTTCATGATATGGGCATTCAAATGTTTTTTCTGCTTATTTTGGCAAAATATAAAATTTTTCATCGATTTACTGTGGAAATTATGTAACCATTTTATTAAAAAAATATAATTAATAAAATTTACGTCTGTTCGGAAAGGCACACGTTGATGGTCACATCAGATTTTTTTAATTACTTATTATTACTGCAGCAGGTTAAATTTCATACACTTTGAAATTTGTTTAAAAAAAACTATTTAATTATGTATTTATTTATTACAACTTTATTTGATTTTAAAATACTTAAATTTAACTTAATAGCAAATTATCAGCATACCGCCTTCTAAATCTAATCTTATACTAATTCTTTATACTAAGGCTTCATCCTTTATTTATAACATTACATTAATTTGCAAATCTGCATTTTCAATGGTATTTTCCTTTGGTGTATAAATTAATTTATGAGAATATAATTCCTCTCACCTAAATTTGATAAATTAGGAGCCTTATTTGTTACTGATTTTTCTGGTATATCTGAAGTAGTTTGGGTGACCATTGTAGTTTCGTCTTCTTGTGTTCTATTCTTGTTTTCAAACTGAAAAATTTTATGTTTTCTAATGCAAATACAAATCTTATAAATTATAATCACAAAGATGATCAAATAAATTAAAATTGTCCAAATACTCGTTTTATTAAAACGAATCACTGTGTTTCCTTTTAGTTGCACTTTTTGGTCATTAAGTTCACTTTGTATTTTATTAAATTTACTCAAATTTAGCGTAGGCAGTTCTAAAGGTTTCACATCAACTTTATCACTTGTCCCTTCGGTTTTGGTAATTTTCATGTTGGGGTATCTTGAAGAATTTTTGATTTCGAAACGTTTTCTTCATACAAATATTCGTCGTATTTTATTTATCTGCGGTTGTCTTGGAAATTTGAGGAATTTTGAATTGGGTAGGATTATTTCATAGTTATTTTTATTTGTGGAAATTGGTAAAGGGTATAATTTGAAATAATCGTATTTTTCTTTTCAACGATTGGAATATCAAGTAGAAAAACGATTTGATTGGATTTTGTATAACTTTTGATATTAATAATTTTTTTCAAATAGTAAGATATTTTCTAAAATAGGTTCAAATGGTAATTTATCATTTTCGGTTCTATTATTTATAAATTTTATCTTTTCTAGAAGATCAATGGGTGCAATTATGTAATTATGAAAAACAATAATTTTTGCAAAGCTAATTGCTATTTTTAAATTATTTGAAAGGTGGTTATCAATTCTGAAATTGTTGACATCATGATTTTAAAATGTCGGTACGTTAGATTTTTTATTTCGATTGTTTTTATATATTCTTGAAATTAGTTTAATCTGGATTCTAATAAATTTTGATTTTTAACGAATGGTTGTTTGATTAAATTTTGAAATGGCAGTTTGCATTATTTTGTCATTTCTAATTGTTTTAATTTTATTTTGATTTTGGTTTAAATTTTGAATTGCGTTGTCAAAATGTATTTCGTTTTCATGGTCTAAATCTTCCGTTACTATTTTGATTAGTGATCCTAATATATAAAATCGAGTTTTTGTATTTTTTTTGTTAGGGTCGAAAAGATTCACTTGTAAAATTTGTGTATTTATCAATTTATTCTATTTAGCCAGAAACATCTGAAATCAAATTTGGTTTTTTCAGCTCTTTCAAATGAATGATTCCTAATTTATTATTTCTGCGTTTAAGAATTTATGATTTGGATCTAAAAAATTTTCTTTAATTAAGTTTGTATTATTATTATTTTTCTTGTTTGTGCGCCTAAAGAAAAATTTTAAAGGTAATAAATATATCTATATGTAAAATTTGGATGAAGTGTATTTTTAGAGTAAGTAAATTTGAGGTTTTATTTTATTAATTATTATAATCGAAAATTGAAATTTTGGTATAAAATGATTTTTTTTTATTTATGTACATTTGAAATTTCTTGAAATTGATTAAACAGTTTTATAAATGAATTTTTTATAACATTTATGAACTTTTTCGTCGACATTATTTGTTTATTGTTAAAAGTTTCTAAAGTATCTGAAAAATTTGTTGTTTTTTTTATATTTTGAAATTTCAATTTTGAAAAATTTGGAATTTTTAGGTTCTATTATAATAAATTACTTGAAATCGTGAACAATAATTATTGTTTTTGGCGGTAATAAAAAAATAAAATGATTATTTATTTTCTTCCGTTTTTGGTTATTGATTTTGAAAATTTGCTGTAATTTATTTATAAAAAGGTGGTAATTTATAAAATATTTTCTTTTATAATTATTTGTCGAAATTTTATTTATGTGTTTAAGATTTCTAGCTGGTTTTTGTCTTTTGAAATGAATTGATTCTAAATAATGTGAATTAATTAATTCTGGTGACTGTAAATTTTGTTCTTCTAATTTAATTGGTTGTTTTCTTTCTGACATTGCTTTTTGCGGTAAAATTAATTTTTTATAATTTTGATTCATAAATTTCAACAATAAATTCTTTCTTTGAATGTCATTAAAACTCAATTTTGAATGTTCAAGATTATCGATTGTATTTTGATTTGAATTTGCATTTTCAAATTTTGTTGACTAAACTTTGTTTTATTACTCGATCGTTTTTTGAAATTTGGTTTTGTAATATTCGCAATTCTTTAAAACTGTCAGCTATTAGGGGTTTGCAATTTTTGATTGGTTCTTGATTTTCGAAATTATTTTGACTTCAGTTTTGGTTAATTGGAATTTTTACGACAGGGTAAATAGTTAAATTTATTTTTTGAAAAACATTGTTTTTTCTAAAATTTGTGGGTTTTAAAGAATCCATTAGGTTATGTGGGTGTGATGGCAAATGATAATTTTCGATTATATTTAAATTTTTATAGTTAAAAGTTTTGTTTGATTTGGTTCGAAAAAGTGGTATTTTTACTTGAGGAGTAATAAGGGTGTAGTTTTCCAAATCAATGGTTGCTTCAAGTCTATTCTTATTAATCTGTCAAATTTTTGTGAAAAATTAAAAATGTAAAATTTGTGTTTTTCATTACTTTTGAAAATTTTAGGTAAAGGGGTATATAAAATTTTGCTATGTTGTGATAATCCATGAGAGGTTTGAATTTGAAAATTTTCGGTTTGTCTGTAGTTTTTAAAATATTTTAAAGCTAGTTCTGAATTTATTAATCTGTTTGCACTTCCAGTATCGATTAAAAATTTTGCTTGGATTACATGAACGGTGGATTAGATTCTGGTGTGTCGAAATTTTTTACATAAATAGTTAAGCTATTTAATTCGATATTATTTAAATTTATTGTTACGTCATGTGGTTTTGATCTTTCTCCAATTGAAAATTTTGGGGCTGACATATTTTCGTATAATCTTGACAGAAAAGTTATTGAATAACTTTTAATGAGTTAAATTAAAGCTATTAATTAATTGCGAATTTTAAAGTTAAGTTATTGGGTCATTCCATCTCAAATCGAATGATGAATTTACTTGACCCCCGCTTAATTTGACAAAATTTGGTACACACCATCTTGGTAAAAAATAAAAATTAAAGGATTTGACCAAAAAGGCACTCGGTTCATTGTTTTGATATTTCAAAATGTCAAAAACTTGGTATGTAGACTTGTAGGAAAACGACTAACTTCATCCACAGTGGTCTAAATTTAAAAATAAAAAATGTTCTGTAAAGATAAATTAACATTCTATTCAAATATTCATCAACATTTTATATTTTCAACCCCTAACTGGATTAATTTTTTAATAGTAACCCTATTTTAACCCCTATTTCTAAAGGGGTCTGTTTTTTGGTTCATGTTTTTATAGTTTTTTTGTACAATCGTGCTGAGCATGCGTACCAAATTTGATCATGGGATGGACATGGATTCGGTTACTAAAAATTAATTAAGCATAGGCAGAAACGGACAAAAATCAGTTTCTCGACAATTTCTCAAGTTTCTTTGAACTTCATGACAAAATAGTTTAATATAAAATTAAAGATAATTAAATTCTCTACAAAAAAATATTTATACATATTTTTCGTCAGATTCGTATTCACATAGCTATAACCGCTCAAAGTGGAGCTACGTTGCGCGACCACCGTTATTTTGATAAAGATCTATAAAAGATAAAGAAATAGATTTTCATAAATATTTATTATCTGAATATAAGTTTACCACACCATTCCTAATTTTGATAAAAAGTTTAGCATAATATGACAACGCAGTTAAACCAAAAATACATTATTTGATTTGTTTTGTAAACTTAATTCGTTTCCATGTTAAGGCCAGCTAAAGCGACACTTTTCAGTTACATCCTTTGTGTATAACTTTGGAACAAATGAACATAGAAGGCTGATTTTTTTCAATAAACTTATTAGTTTAGATTGCTGCAACAAATTTTTTTTAATTATGTTTTGCACCCCAACCCAAAGGGGTCCCTTTTCTCCCCTAAAAATTAATATACCTACATTATTAGGACTAACACAGTCAACCTGTGCACAAATTTCATTTTGGGCCAACAATTGCAGATTGAGTATAAAAATATATATAACTTATCAAATGATGAGAAAATGATATATAGAACTTAACAAATGACAAGTTATATATTATATTTCTTTTCCCAATCTGCAATAGTACACCCAAAATGAAATTTGGTGCACAGGTTAACTATGTTTGTCTTAATAATATATATGAATATTTAGGGGGGAAAAAGAAACCCATTTGAGGGGGAGGGGGCGCAAAACTCTCAATTAAAAAAATTTGTTCCAGAAATCTAAACTGATAAGTTTGTTGAAAATAAATCAGCCCTCTATGTTCATTAGTTCCAAAGTTATACACAGAGGGTGTAACTGTGTCGCTTTAGCTGGCCTTAACATGGAAACGAATTAAGTTTACAAAAAATTCAAATAATGTATTTTTGGTTTAACTGCATTGTTAAATTATGCTAAAATTTTTATCAAAATTATGGATGGTGTGGTAAACTTATATTCAGATAATAAATATTTATGATGAAAATCTATTTAATTAATTGTAAAAATCGATTCCGACCTTTGACCTTTATAAATATAACGGTGGTCGCGCAACTTAGCTCTACTTTGAGCGGTTATTGCTATGTGAATACGAATCTGACGAAAAATATGTATAAATATTTTTTTGTAGAGAATTTAATTAGCTTTAATTTTATATTAAACTATTTTGTCATAAAGTTCAAAGAAACTTGAGAAATCGTCGAAAAACTAATTTGTATCCGTTTCTGCCTATACTTAATTAATTTTTAGTAACCGAACCCATGCTCATCTCATGATCAAATTTAGTACGCATGCTCAGCACTATTGTACAAAAAAACTATAAAGAGAAATAGGGGTTGAAATAGGGTTAATATTAAAAAATTAATCCAGTTAGGGGTTAAAAATATAAACTGTGGTTGAATATTTTAATAGAATGTTCATTTACCTTTACAGAACATTTTTGATTTTTAAATTTAGACCACTGTGGATGAAGTCACAGTCGTTTTCTACAAGTCTACACACCAACTTTTTGAAATACCGAACCAAGGAAACGAATGCCTTTTTCTTCTTCTTCTTCGTATTCTAGGACAATGTCCTGTTTTTCCATACTGCTCTTTTACTTCTTTTGGGGTTGTTATCCTGTGACAATGACGTCGAACTTTCGTACCATCTCTTATGTGGTCTACCAGGTAGTCTCTGGCCTTTGGGTTTGCACTCTGGCAAGTTTTCCTTCTCCCATTCTCTCAACATGGTCCCTCCAACATCGTTGCCTATCTCTGGTCCACCTGACCACATCCTGTATGTTACATGTTTCGCGGATTCTTTCACTTCTGACCCTGTCGCGAGGACTGAGATTGATGGTGGCTCGTAAAGTTTTCATTTCAGTTGTTCTTGCCATTTGTTTGGTTTTGGATGGATCGGCTCTTATTTCTGCTGCATATGTTAAGATTGGTCTTCCGCAGGTCTTATATGCATATTCGAATTTTACTTTCTATATTCATATTTGTTTTGCCATATATAAAATCGCGAAGACAGACTGAGACCACATTCGCTTTTGTTGTTGGCATTTTTACTTCTTGGGCGGTGTTATTGCTACTTGATATGTTAACACCAAGATAACGTGTCTGCATTTTTCCATTGATTTCCAATTTTTGGTCTTTGGAGATCACCATGCACTGAGTTTTCTGGATGGAGACTTGCATATTAAGCTCTACTGCGCATATGATCATTCTATGTAGCAAACGTTGCAGATCATCTTCGTTTTCTGCTGTTAAGGTGACGTCATTGGTATAGCATATGATTTGTATTTTGATAATGCTAAGTGGCCAAAATTAAAGACCCGTCGGCCGGGTTTCCGCATCCGGTGGACGGAGATCCCACCAGCTTGCCTCTGACCTTGGCTAGGGTATCTTATTTTCTGAGGGGGGGGTTCCGAATTTCCTGAATACAGTAATCAAGAACCGCCAAAGACCGCAAAGTCAAAAGGTTCTGTTTTTCCAACAATTTGAATTCTTGAAGCTGGTAAGGCAGACATTCTGAAAGAGAAACAAAGAAAATTAAATTAAAAGCAAGTTAAGAACAATAGTTAGAACAATCTTAACTGAGGTGGTATCTTAAGTGTGGAGAGATTATGAGGTGGGACGTGAGGGTTATTCTTTATTGATTGGATGGGCTGTGGGTGGGGAATCTACATGGATTGCTTGAGATACCCCTGATTTTACATATCCTTTGAATTTTCTTTTGATTTGTGTTTGAATTTATGTTTATTTTTATTTTTGGTTGATTTATTATTTGAGAGCACTGATTTATATGATTTAAATGATGGCGAAGATTGTTATGTCTTTGACAATGACTTTGGTACCTTTTATTGAACCCGTTGATCCCTGACCTCCTGTCCAACTCGCCAGGAGGGGAATCCTCCATTATTGATGAGGGGGGTGTCCTGTGTCCTATATGCAACCTGTAGGGGGGGGGGGGTTTGGTGACTTCCCTTTTGTGATGAACGCATCTCATTGATTTAATTATGGTAAGAAATAAAACAAGGGAGCAACGAATGTCCCGCCATTTGTCGTGTAAATTTTAATCAACATACTATAATTTTGTAAATAAATAATGCAACAAATGTCACGCCATCTGTCATGTAAATTTTAATGATAGGTGAGACGTGAAAAAATCAATATATATGGAAGATAGATAGCTGTAGTAATTCACTCAGTGCGGCCTTTAGGCCGCACAATCAAGGCCGCTTAATTTTTTATAATTATCCAAGTTTTTGATCTGTTTTGTTTATTTTCTTCGTATTTTTTACAGTAGCGGATTACCGCACAGGCGCATGAGATGCGCGCCTGGGGCCTTACAATCTAGGAGGCCCCAGAATCGTCAAAATCGTATGCATTTTTGCAATTTTCGCTTGAAAAAAGATTGAAAAAGGTTTTTTTTTATTTTAGTCGGTCTCCATGACCATGGCCAAATGTAGCGTTTTTAGGGAGCCGCCTAATTAGGTTGCGCCTGGGGCCTCGGAAAGTCATAATCCGCCCCTGAGTTTTTGTACCAACAATTGGCCGTTCCTTCCAGAAAGGAACCAAAGGAAATCATCTTGTGTACTTCCAACCATTAACTATAGCTGTGCGCTCGTATGAATTAAAAAAATTAATTGCATTTGAAGTTGAAGGGTTAAAAGTAACATGAGATATAAACTTTGTTGATCTGGGTGTTTGATCTGTGGTCGTAGCTTCTTCGATTGTACACTTTAAGTTTACCATTTTGGGTAATTCTTTTGGTGTTCGATTTATTTGAAGAACGCGTTTTTTTCTAAAATATTTCCACTTTTTTGAGTTATTTAATCCAGTCCCGCTTCTAAAATATTTTTGACTATGGGCTAATTGTAAGAATTGCGCCCACCACGACCGTCGAATTTTTTCAGTGCAAATTTTTAGAGAGGGTGTCGAAAATTATGAATTAATTTCTTTTTAGTTATTTATGGTAGTACCATAGAAATATTTTTTTCTGCGGAAAATGTGCTTCTTCAATAATACAAACCTTTTATAGGAAAATGCTTCTATAAATCTTTCTTATCTTTTGGCAGTCTTTAAAGCGTACATAACTTCGGATATCGGGAGCTCTTTCACAGTTCTGTTGATGGCTAGGTACTTCTGTCTTTTGGTCATAGAATAATTCTTCTATAGAGGATTGCCAGGTTTTTAAAATCTATTCTTCTAAAATATGTTTGCCCATGTCGTTTTCTAGGACAGGAGGAGACCCTCTTCTGTATACGCCTGCCATGTCTTTTAATTTCCTATGCATGTTGATCGTGCCGTATTTCTTTTCATAAGAGTCGTTGAATCCTATCGTATTCATTTCTATTGTTCTTATAGCCAACCTTCGAAGTTCCAACAATCCAAATATGTCCTTAGTTATCCATTTCTAATTTCTGTTCTTTATTTTGCCATTTCTTTTATTGTTTGTTACAAGCGATTGTTTCACCTTATTTTGTAGTTCATTCCATAATTCGCTTTGAGAATGTTAATACACTTCGTGGGGTTTTAAGGCTAGATAACAGGCCTCGAGGGTTGCTCACATTGCCAAGAAGTGTGCAACAATAAAACCTCGGGAAAAGCCTACTGATTAACGACTGCGACAGCTCTACTAGCAAGTCCTACTTCCACCTTCACGTGGTAAACCCCGGGTAACTCTAATGGAAGAGGGCGAAAGCGAGTTTTCAGCGCTATAAAACTGAAACAGCTTGGCTAAGGGAGTAAACCCCTACAGAAAAATCCGGCCCTCCAAGTCTGGGGGTTGAGCAGTATGGTTAGTAGCCAACTCTCATAAAAATACATATTACTTTCAGTGCTCAGATAAGCCTCG
This sequence comes from Podabrus alpinus, assembly GCA_932274525.1. Lineage (NCBI taxonomy): Eukaryota > Metazoa > Arthropoda > Insecta > Coleoptera > Cantharidae > Podabrus > Podabrus alpinus. Next base: position 86,286,006 of record OW026455.1, on the reverse strand, counting down.
GAACTAGGACTGGACTAACGGAAATTACACAGGCGAGAAAAAAGGAAAAGCGAGTATGGATTGCGAATAATATGAAGAATGCCATCACAAGTAAGGAGATATAAACCAGAGGGGAGAAGAGATGTCGGACGACCTAGGAAGAGATGGGCACCGTAACAGGCCTGAGAGCCTAATACGAAAAGTGAAGAAGAAGAATACACTTCATTGTCAAATTAAATACTCAAGTCAACACTAAGAAATGAAAATAGAAACCGGGGGGGGGGGGTTCCATACCCCAGACCAGCCGACCACCCGGTCTCAGCAGCCGCCAACTTTTTACAACTTCATTTGCAATAGCGACGATCAATGAGAGGGGCCCAAAATTTAAAGAAAGAGAAAAAATATAAATATTTCCGATTTTGGATAGGAAGGTACGTGCTGTTTAATAGAGCAAGCCGCTACTGCGTCAAGATAAACATCATATAGCCAATCAGAAAGACAAAGTATATGTTCCACTGTTTCATGTGTATCTTGGCATTCACGACATACTGTCGTCCTGTTCAGGCAACATTTGTTTATTTAAGTGTATCGATTGGGGGGGGGCTAATAAACTAAACCGAAAAGTGTTTTTCAAGGATTTGCAACGAAATCCGACGTTGCTATTAGGTATTTGTGCTTCTGCTAGGAGTACACCATAATTGGACTGAGAATTCGGTCTCTCAGTGCGGCCTTTAGGCCGCACAACCTGAGCAATCACGACTCAGTGCGGCCTTAAACAGCACTTCTGCCTCTCTGTTTGTTCATAACCCATCTTTAGTTGTTTTTTTAGTAACCAACCTGAAAAAGTTGAAACCTCGAAACTTAGGGCACAGATTTAAAACACCTTACTGAAAAGTGATCATATAATTTTAGTCGTTGCCCTCCCAGCCCCATTATTGCAAACCATGAGTTTCCACTGATGAGCAGGTTAACTATAGAACCCCGCTTCAAGTAATAAATTTATGAAATTAAATTGTTTTAACCTCCCCCCCTCCCAATCGGAAAAAACAACTCCGGTCATTGTGCAATCTTATCTTACAGCACTTATACAGGTTATATATATATTTGTGTCTATAACGCTAAATTTCCGTTAACCCCCTTCCAATTAGGCCTGTAGGCCGCACAACCAAGGTAACCACGTTCTATGTATACCTTTTCCAGCAGTAATTCAAAAAGTGTCAACTGCTATACAGAATAAAACGTCAATTGTAATTCAGATTTGTTAACTGATATTCAGAAAGAATCAAATAAAATTCAGAAACCGACGAATGTAAATAAGGAAATGGCAAATGTAATTCAGTTAGCATCAATTCTTTATTACCATTGCCGATTACCAATTACTTTTCTACCAGTGCACGACCATCATGGTTGTAAAGGCCCCACCCAAACTTGTTTTTGGTTAGAAGCTAAAAGATAAACCAAAAAAAAAAACCAAAATAAAACAAACAGATAGGCAGAAGTATTGTTTTAGGACCGCACTGATTTGTGACTACCTAGGTTGTGCGGCCTAAAGGTCGCACTGAGGAAACGGATTGTCAGCTCAATTTGGAGTCACAGACAGATACGAGGCTTGTCCAGAAAGTAAGTACCGTTTTTAAATTACGCCGCCGCAGCGCTGCGGTCGCCGTTTAGCGCATGCGCACCAGGTAGGTACATCTGTTGGGAAGCTACAGACGCCATTACGGAACCATCCGATCGAGTCTACATCTGTTTGCGTGATTTTTAAAAAGGCCGCACCTATTAAGAAGCCCGCCGACTGCGAAGTGCGTGCGTTTTCTCAGTACTAAAGGCTTCAAAGCAGCTGACATTCATCGCCAAATCAGTGATGTTTATGGTGAAAACATTATGAGTGCTGGAATGGTGCGGAAATGGGTTAGGGCCTTTAAAGATGGCCGCACAAACATTCATGATGAGGAACGGTCTCATCATCGTTCCTAATCATGAATGTTTGTGCGGAGTGTTGGAATACAACACCATCCGAAGATACCGACAAACAATCTAAAAATCACCAATCGAAAATTGGAACTCAAATAAAGAAGAAGAATAACGAAAAGGTACAAACACCAAGTGGTAGCAACGACCAAGTGGTTCCTGATGCGAAAACCTCGCGCGTTACTAAACAAAATTATGATGATTTTGACAGAAACGGAGGGAAAACATCCGATGTTGAATTTGATAACTATCGTATGCTTCTGAGTAGGCACGGTAATATCGAGTACACCAAAGTGCTAGAGATTGATGAAGATTTGTTCAAACTATCACAGGATTATTCCTTGGCGCATTGTGTAGCCGAAGACTTGAATATGGGCAGAGGAATTGCGGTTCAGTTCAGGTATCGTTTTACAATTTTTATGTACCGTCCAGTACTTGAGTTAATTATTTTTAGTAACCTGTTCAAAAGGCACGGCGAATTAACCAATCAGAGGCAAAAGCAAGGTGGTTTGGCAATTTTAAGTTTTCCACCTCGTTTCATTTACTATTTGGTTACAAAGAAGTATTCTAATGGTAAACCAACTCTTCAAGCCCTTTGGAATTCGTTGACAAAGATGCAAAGGCATGTGCAAGAAAATTGTATCAAGCAAGTGGCCATACCACGAATCGGTTGTGGTTTGGACCGCTTGAATTGGAACGATGTGAAGTTCATGGTTGAGCACATTTTCAAAGACACCGACGTTGCAATCACTGTGTGTAATTTTCAACAGGTCAGTTTTAAGCATAAGTCATTTTGCCAGCCCCCCCTCAGTTTTGAATTTTGGATCCACGCTGGTGCAATCATTTGAAATATGAAACTTTTCATGGTAAGACCTTGAGACTCGAGCGATAATAATGGAGGCTAATTCAGGCCCTAAACGATGATCTAATGTTTGACCCCAAATTCACCCGAAAATTCGATACTGGGGGGGGCATCATGTCTACGGCTCCCCCAAAAGTTTTTTGCGAATAACTCCGCGACCTTTGAAGCTCAAACGAAAATAATGGTAGATCATTCAGACTCGAACGGTGCTTTAACGTTTGACACCATTTTTACAAAAAAAAATTCGAAACTGGGGGGGAGGGCGGACTGACATGCAGGATCAAACCAAGAAATTATAATTACCGTTGACGACTCAAGACTGTACGCAGAATTTCTTTGCGGACGGTGTATTTGTTGAGCCATCCAGATTCATGACATTTCTGGTGCTTCTATCTTTTAACTTTCAACTTGCGAAAAAAAATCGTTAGTGATTTAACACGACCCGGCTGATGCACCTCTGAGCGGACGATTTACCTTTTCGCGCAGCAGGTAGTTTAATTTAAACTATAATATCCTTATAATGTATCACACCTAAAGTGAACGATAAAGTTCTGAGGTGAGATTAGCAATTTTCACTCGGTCACTACCCCCTACAATTCCCCGTCTAAACCGGCCCTGTCTATTTAATAAGCCGTTCTTATATTCTAATAATTGTTAGAATCTCCTACTTAGGTATAAATAGTGATTATACAGTCCGAGGGCAGTTTACAAGCCTACTTAAAAACCAAAATTTAAGAAAATAAAAAAAGGTTATTTTGAAGGGCAGTTTACATTATCCCTGGTTTTAAATTTACCTGCAAGAGGGTAAATTGTTTTGTAATTAGATTGATGAAAGTACATTTTTCAAATTCAATACAATAGTACATTATGCACCAAGGGAGCAAAGTGACACTTTTTTGGCTCGAGGGTAAAAGATTGTTTACACGAGGCGCTAGCCGAGTGAAACAATTACCCATGGGCCAAAAGTAACTTTACTCCCGTCGTGCATATACTGTTTTTTGCAATTCCGGGAGGTAAAGTAGGAACTTTAATTTAACGCATTTTTTTAATAATGCACGTGCTCGATGGTACCACAAAATAGCACTAGTAATATTACCAACTACTACCAAAAAGTACTAGGAAATAGCAGTTGGCACCCCTGATTCTACCAATGGTTCATTTCAGTTCATTTACATTTGTGCCTTGGAAACAGCAAGACGTAGGTACCATGAGCGAGAACCTAGAAATTGCCGAAAAAATCGCGCGTCCTAACATCTGACCACGTGGCGACATTTTTAAAAACGGCACCCCGTGAGAATTATTTTATTTGGTAGCTAAAGTAAGTACTTTTTATTTATTCATTTATTTGAAATAAATTTGAGCGTGGCAGATGTGAAAGAATTTGATTCTTCCACGCTAATATGCACAATTCAAAAATCTAAAACCGGCGTGGAGCGCACTTTCGTCATTTTAAGAGACGGTCATTGGTCTAGTAGTTACAGCAATACACTACTAATGCTATAGACCCCGGTTCAAATCCGGAGAGAGTCAAAAATTTCTTTCTGACTTTATCTTCATCTATGGCCGTCTCCGACCACAGCAGTGGCCTACTGTGATTGCTGGTTGAGTTACGGAGCGAAAAATTTCTGGTTCGATATCGGAACTAGTGGAAGTTTCTTGGCTCTGATCTCCAGTAAACAGAAAGGCTATGTGGTGAAACAGCCCGGCATCTTCTCTGTAGCTGTGATGCCTTAGCCCGATCCAGGCTAAAATATCTGGGACAAACCCAAGGAGGTACAACAAAGCCTCTCAGGAATATTCTGTGATTTGCTAGCACATTGCTAGCAAATTTGAAATTCCTGAATATCTAATTAGTAGGGTGAACAAAAGATCAATACTGGTCGCAGTTCTGAAAGGCCCTTGCGGCCAATCGACCCCTAAGTACATTACCATTACCAAGTACTTTTTATTTATTCATTTATTTGAAATTAATTTGAGCGTAGCAGATGTGAAAGAATTTGATTCTTCCACGCTAATATGCACGATTCAAAAATCTAAAACCGGCGTGGGGCGCACTTTCGTCATTAAGAACGGCGAAGATAACCCCATCGATCACGTGGCAATCTAGTGACTTTTTTATCAGTCATCTGGTGACTTTTTTATTGCCCTAGAGCAAAAAAAAGTTTTTTTCTCCCGCCCCCCCCTGTTTTTTTAACTTCACTCCCCCAGGGTAAAAGTGCCCCTGTACACCCGCAAATTGGGGTAAAAAGTGAGTACTTTATCCCCCGGAATGTCAAAAAATTATTTTAAATTTTAAAATTTCTATTCTCAAGTGAATTTATTTTTATTAACAGAGCTATGGGGGGGGGGGTCTATATCCGGTTAAATTGGAATTTGGAAAACATGTAGTTATGTATATTTGAGTACCAGAATACCCCAAAAGTCCCCTGTCAGCTTCTTCCTCAATTTGGGATTTAAATTCCTTAATAACGTGGTTTTTCGCCTACAACTCGTATAACTTCTTTTTTAAAGAAATTGAAAACAAAATTGATTAGATTTTGAAAAAATACAACCTAACCTAATAAACGCTACAAGATAAAGATTTTTAAACATCAAATAAGTTACTTTCGATAGATACTAAAAGTTAAAAACGATTTTCGTAGATTTCGCATGGAATGCTCCATATACAGAGTATCCCTGTGATTGAGCACAATCTCCTAAGTGATGGAAGATACTTTTCTAAGAAAACTGTTAGAATAAAATTTTTGTCCGAGTTCAAACCCTTCAAATGGCCGTAGCACCTAAATTAATCAGTGTTAGTGATTGAATGCTTTTTTAAAGAGTTTTCGATTATCTACAAACTAGATTTTACCCGTTTATAGTCTAAAATCAATGGATTTCGAGTTAAGAATTAAATTCAGAGAAGAAATGTTAAAATATTTAAAGTTTTATGTTGGCTTTGTGCAGTTAATATATCAAAAAAAAACACATTTTCCCCATCTAATTTCACTTTTTCAAAAAGGTTTACTAGAAAGAAGTTTGCAAGAAAACAAGAAAAAATAAAGCTTTGAATTTTTTTAACATTTCTTCGCTTAATTAAATTCATAACTCGAAATCCGTTGATTGTAGATGATAACTGGTAATGGATAGCTTGTAGACAATAAAATTTGCTTTCAAAAAGCACTAAACCAGTAACACTTCTTGAAAAATCAATAGTTTAGGTGCTACGGCCATTTGAAGGCAGAAATTCAAAAAAAAAAGTTTTGGACTTGAACGAAACTTTTATTTAAACATTTTTCGTAGAAAGGTGCATTCTATCACCACCTAAGAGATAGCGGGGGACACTGACAACTTTCTTTGCTGCAGCCTTATTAAAATTCTGTATCGTTGAGGAGATTTTCGAATAATCACCTACGACATTTTTTAAATTTTATTTTACTGCTTAAAATGGATATGAAATAAATAGATTCATAAATGGAATCTTTCTGCAGAAAAAAACCTATTACTTATTTACGTGTAGTTCCTAATAACTGTACATAATGATATAAATATTAAAAAATATACTAACTTTGACGAGATGGCTTGTTGGAGACACTGCCATCACTTTTGCTCGGTGATACTCTCCATTGTATTTAGCAGCACAATACAAACCAGTTCTGAGATATTTTTCGTTTATTATATATTTATTGGATAATTTAGACCACAATCTAAAAAATATAAATAAATTTAATTGTAAAATAAATTCTGTTAGTAAACTTACTGCATATTAGAGTGCATTTTATTAAATGTTCGGTAATATTTCTTTACATGTATCCAAAATTTGGATGGATCATATATCTCTGATACATAAACTTCCACATGGTCATGTTGTTTTAACGATACAGCCAACTCGTTGAATTGATGGGGAATTTTTTCATGCAGTTCCATTACGTTTTCTGGATACTTCATTTTTTCTCGTTTCTAAAATTAAACATAAAAGCTTAGCCTGAAAGTTATGCAAAAATAATTTTAAACAAAGAATTGTAAAAAATATTAAATGAAATTAATTAATTTGAAAGTTTCAAAAAAAGCTTTACCTTTACATGAAATGTTCCATGATCAGGCACACTCCAATATGTGTTCTGCTTAGATTCTAAATGATTTGATAATACCGACTGGCGAAACGGTGCATGCTCAGTCAAGTCAGGTGAAGTTTCACAAGAATAATATGTATCATCAGACTGATTAGCATATAAATCAGGTTGAGGTTTACTGAAGTAAGTAGACTTCTTTAAAACTCCTTGTCCAGGCAAAAGTGTATCAACGGTATGGCTTAAGTCAGATGGAGGCTTAATTGAATATGCAGATTGACTCGATATTTTTTTGCAAATATTTGCATTTGCATTAGGAAGTTTTGTATCGAGAAGTTTTGTATTAGTATCTTTCCACCATAGAGACTGACTCGAAGAAGACGATTTTTGCGTCGCCCAAGATTCTATATATATAAGAATATTTTTGGATATACTTAGTGTCACTTTGTTTAAATAACCTAATTTCATCCTTATTTGTCGAGAAACAAAAAAATGAGTTATGCAAATCATAGCACATTTCTATTAAAGTATTGTAACCATAGTCACGAAAATTTAATTCTTGTTTGTGCCACTTTCTGAAAGACGATTAAACTTAGAAATTGTCTAAACAAAATTGATCTTGATTTACGTACTTGTAAGCGGTAGGTAGTAGAGTATAATCTAAACCATTAAAACAACTATGAAGAACAGTTTTAATATTATTTTGCATCTTTCTTGGAACAAAATTGTTGCTTTGAACATAACGGTGACTTGCACTAAATCGAAAAATTAGTTTTTAAAAACAAAATAAAAATATAGATTCATCATCATCATCAGGCTTTCCATTCCTTGCGGAATATCGCCGCATCGTTTGACGCTTACAAATCCCTTTTCTGGGGTGGATTAGTCCCCCTTTTTCATCTTCAAACTTACAAACTTTCGTGTGTTTTTGCCTCCTCGATCACTTTCCTCCATAGGGATCTATTTTGAGCTCTCTCTTTCCAGTCATGTACGCCCATGTTTCTCAGGTCGCCCATCACTTCGTTCATCCATTTTGTCCTTGGTCTTCCTCTTGGTCTTTCAATGTTCGGGTTCCATTTCATTATGCTTGAGATCACTCTGGTTTCTTGCGCTCTTTGTACATGTCCAAACCAGTCTATTCTCATTGACTTGATGTGTTTTACTATGTCTTCCCCGCCTAGTTCTTCTTGTATTTCGTTGTTTGTCCTGCTTCTGCATTGTTCTCCGATTTTACCCGGACCGAGTATTCTTCGTTCGAACACTCTCAATCTCTCCTCCTCCACTTTTGTCAGGCACATTACCTCTGTCCCATATTCCACAACCGGTCTTATCAGTGTTCTGTACATTTTCACTTTTGTGTGTTTACCAATTAACTTGTTCTTTAATAGTCTTTCTATGGCATAGTCCGCTCTATTTCCAGCCATTACTCTCTCTTTAATAACATCTTCTCTGTCGTTTGTACTGTTAATTTGGAGACCTAGGTATTTGAAAGTTCTTACTTCTTCGAAAATGTATCCTTCAAGCTGTTTTTCTTCTTTGAGCTCGCTTTTGTTTCTGTGACATTTCATGAATTTTGTCTTATCCTCATTTACAATAAGTCCAACCTTCCTTGCTTCATTTTCTAACTTTTTAAACGTTTCTTTTAAAGCGTTATGTGATCTTGCAATAATCACCCCATCATCGGCGTATGCAATTATCTGTGCCTCCTTATTTATGATCTTATCTACACAATTTGTTCTTCTTACTATTCCTTCGAGCACAATATTGAACAATGTTGTCGACAGTGAATCACCCTGCCGTACTCCTGCGTCAATTATGAATTCCTCTGTTTTTCCATTTTTTGTCAATATCTCTGCTGTAGTTTTCTCTAGCGTCATGCGTGTCAAACGTATCAATTTGTTCGGGATCTTCTTATTCTCCATTTCCTTCAGTAATTGGTTTCTATTTATTTTATCGAATGCCTGCCTGAAGTCTATAAAAAGCAATTCCAGTCTGATGTCATATTCGTACGTTCTTTCTAGAATTTGTGTCACTGCAAACAACGCGTCTATGGTCGATCTTCCCGGTCTAAAACCTTGCTGATAATCACCTATTAATATCTCGGTGTGTTCTTGCAGACGTGATAGTATCAATTTTGATAATATCTTATATGCAACGTTTAACAGAGATATGCCCCTGTAGTTCTTACACTCTGTCGTACTTCCCTTCTTGTGGATTGGTATAACACATGCTGCACTCCAGTCTGTTGGCATCTTTTCGTTCCTCCATACCTTTAGTATCAACTCATACAGCCTTTCATGCATTATTTCGTCCCCCATCTTTATGAGTTTACCATCTATGTTGTCAGGTCCGGGTGTCTTGTTATTTTTTATTTTGTTTACTGTTTTTTTAAACTCATCGTAACTTGGTTCAACAACCATTACTTCGTTTACGTTTTCATCTTCTTTTCGTTCGCTGTTATCACATATGTCTATTTTTGATTCTTCGTTTAGGAGGCTCTGGAAATATTCCTCCCATATGTTTTTTACTTCTTCTTCGCTACACTTCATATTTCCTTCAGCGTCTTTCATTCCTCTTGGCTCTATTTTGTTAGTTTGCTTCTGTTCACGTATTTTTCTATAGAATTCTCTGGGGTTCTTATGATTTCTTTCTATGTCTTCGATTTCTCTTTCAATACTCTTCTTTTTCTTGCTCCTGTACATTCTTACTGTCTCTCTTTTCAGCTTATTGTATTGTTCTTCATCTTCTGTTTTTTTATTCTTCAACCATTTTATTCTTGCCTCTCTCTTCGCCTTCACCATCTTTTCACATTCCAGGTCGTACCATTCCTTTATTTTGTTCTTTTTCTCTTTTTGTCTTAGTACTGATTCTGCCGTGTTCTTTATGCTCGTTTTAATATGTATCCATTCGTCGTCAATACTTTCAAGCTTCTCTTTCTGGTTGATTTCTTCGCATAGAGTTTGTGCATATTGTTGTTGTACACTCTCATTTTTCAGTTTTTCTACTGCAAATCTTTTAAATGGTGTTTTTTTCTTGTTTATTTCTCCTTTATTGGTTTTCTCTTTCTTTATTTCCATTACGACTAGGTTGTGGTCCGTGTCTACACTTGCGCCTCTGTACGATCTCACATCGCATACTTTGAAGAGTGTTTTTGTTGACACCAGTATATGATCGATCTGGTTACCTTTATCGGTGCCTGGTTTTATCCAGGTTTCTTTGTGTATTCTCTAGTGGTTGTAATCAGTACTAGTAATTCTCATGTTACATGATATTGCCAAGCTACACATCTTTCCTCCGTTGTCGTTTGTGACCTCATGTATTGTGTGTTTACCAGCTATGCCCTTCAGATATTCTTCCTTACCCACTTTTGCATTAAAGTCACCCATGATTATTACTGCATCGTTTTTTGGTATTCGTTCGTATATCGATTCAATTTTATCGTACAGTTCTTCTTTTTCTTCTTCGTTCGCATCTTCTGTAGGGGCATAAACATTTATAACAGATAGATTTGCTTTTTCATCTCTTATTCTTACATATGCAAGTCTTCCGCCCATTGGCTCAAAATCCATTACTTTATCCTTCATGTCTTGTCCTATCACGAAAGCAACCCCATTTCTGCCTTGTTTATTTTCCCCAGAGTATAATAGTGTAAAGTCTCTTCCTTTTACTTCGCCGCTTTCCTTCCATCGTACTTCCTGCAACGCTGTTAGGGTAATTTTGTATCGCCTTATCTCATTTACTATCTCATTCATTCTTCCTGGTATCATCATCGTTCTCACATTCCATGTCGCAATTCTTACATTTTTCTTCTTTCTCTTGTTCCTCTTCTCTCTTGCTGTTATATGTATTTTATCTGTGCTTTTCTTTGTCTTCTCAAGTTCCATCATCATTGCAAGGGTCGTCGTTATTTGGCCGTCCGGGTTGATTTTTGTTAGTTTTTTACAGGTTCTGGTTTATCATCTTTCACCTGGCATTTTAGAGCTTTCTCCATCAAAGTCTAGCTATAGATCTTATTATTTATTTACTGTTAGCTTTTGGTATCCAATCTTTACCCTGTTTCCTTTTCCTTTCCAGCCTGTTCTCTTATTTTACTCTGTATCTGCAACTCTTTCGGAGTCATATCATTATCTAAGGTCAGTGAAGGTAATTACGCCACCTTGAGCTTTGTCAATTTTTTAAATTTTCCTGAGGATAGAGAGAAGAAATAAAAATAGGTACCACCAAGAGGAACTTTTTGGGTACAAGAAAAAAAACATTTGAGCGCTTTAGCTGTCTTTTCAATTCCAAAAGATGTGTTTTTCAAAAAATTGGGAAACTGGCGTATTTACCAACCTATGCAGGCAATTACGCCACCCAAATAAATTATTTAAATAAATTAATTTTACAGCAAGTTTACTATAATAAATGCTTAAATAAAATATGTTACGAGTTTTTTGTAATATATATAGGCTCATTTATGAAAAAAAAATCTTTATTTTTTTAATGTATTGACGCAAAGTCCTTCTTAAAATCCCATAAGTTTCCGATGGTGTTTTCACCGACATGGTATTTAATTTCACATCGGCCAATGCTTTTTTAAGATCATCCTCAACCCATTTATTGCGTGGAGGAGCCATAGTCAATCCTAGTAACCGCAAAAATAAATCATAAAATACGTAAGAACTGAATAATAATAATGCATGGCGTAATTGCCAGCCATTACTACATCATGAATAAACTAATTTTTCTGTGCGTTCGAATTATTAATCACCAGAAAGTGATACATATTCTTGAAGAGCATTAAATTTACAATAAAACAAGTATAATATGCAAAATTTTTACCACGTAAAAAATAATGCATAGACACAAAAGTAAATGCTCGTCTTACTTACAACAACAAAATCATACACCGCCATTAACAACAAAAACAGTTGACAAACTCAAGTTAGCCATAAAAATCGGATAATTTCTGTTTTATTGACTAAGAATGTTGTGCCTAAAGGTACAGCGTGCGGTATATTACGAAAATTTCATTTATTACCGAAGATATTTGAAGGTGGCGTAATTAGCTGCAGTGGCGTAATTACCCTCACTCACCTTATATAAACCCTGGATCCCATCAATTTGTTTTTGTTTCTCATTATCTGCATTTTCTCCTCCCAGCTTTGAACTTTAGCCACAACTGCTTTTTTTTCTTTAATCTTTCCTATCTCAAAAACCTCGCTCAGGTTAACATCTACGCCTAGTTCATTTTTCAGGAAAATTCGTACTTTTTCTCTCAGGTTCATCGCATCCGATGTATCGATTCCTTTAACCACTATATTATTTTGCTTTCTTGCCTTTTCTTGGTTTTCGATTATATTTTCCAGTGCTTCGACTCTTTGTGTTAGTTGTTGTCTTTCGCCCGTCCAGATCTCTTCCCTGATTTTCATCTCTTCCTGCATTGTTACCAAATCTTGTTTCATCTTCTTCATTTCGTCTCGACTCTCCTTGAATCCCTCTCTCATCTCCGATCTCACCTCCTCAATTGCTTGGAGTACCCGTTCCATTGCAATAATTTCCTCGTTGTTGCTAAGTATTATATTGTTCGGTTTAGTTGGGGATCTTGTTGTTTTTTTGCTTATTTTGAAGATTTTTTCTGAGTCCTCTGTGTCTTCTCCCCGTTCCGCTTGTCTCTTCCGGTTTAAGTAGTATGTTATATGATTCTCACTATTTGTTCGTTCTCTAAACTCAATTCTACTTGATCTTTTATCCTTTTTGGAGCCTTTACTCATTTGATTCACCTGGGGAGAAAATTTTCTTGTATGGTTCTTCACCCTTGTTATGTTTCACTCCGTTCGCCGTTTTTCAGTGTCGCAGGTTTCTTTATTTGAGTTTCTTCTCTTTCCCGATTAACGTAAGCACCCGGTTCAACACCTCAGAGGAGCTCACGTTATGTTTCGTTCTTTAGAATGTCTACCTTGTATGTAAAATGGTTCTTCTCTTATACTACGCGATTCTATAGATTAGGTACCTAGAATATCTGGCAGATTTTGGTCTTGTCATACTAACTAGTCTGTGGATATGAGCAACCTTTGGGTTAATTATTATATTCAATATCATATTGGATTCCCTTCCTGAAATCTAAATTTAAATGTTAATATTAACATCAACGTCAAAAAATTAAGAGTTTATTGTTCCACGATGGATCATTCTTATACGAGTAATTAAGAATGTTAACGTTGTATAGAAATCATTTTTTATTTCTAGAATTAATTTTTGTTGTGCTATATTTCGTTATAATATATTAATTTTATGTTTGTTATTTAATTATGATCAGCTCATTGACCAATTCGATTAACAAAAAGATAAACAAAAGAAGATATTTTATTCATCTCTTGTCAAAGTTTATTCATAATAATTATCTTCAGACTGACCTAGTCTGGTCGGTTTTTCAAAATTTATTAAAATATTTCCTTGGCTCAAGTTTGAATTTCTCTGACTTAACACTAAAATGACAAATTTTCAGACTTTCTTGGGTAAATTTGAGAAATTTTAAATGTCCTGACTTTACCAGGTATTCCACAGTGGCGGCTCGTGACATCTTCCAATGGGAGGGCGCAAAATTTAAATATAAATAAAGCGGGTTATCGGCAAAACCCCCGATTATGGGGGACGCCGGCGTGGGATTTTATGGGACTTTTGGGGGGTTCATTAGAACACTCCAATGTACATCTCTCCCAAAATTCAGTTTGCCGGGATTTTTTGCAAACTAAATGGAACCAATGATCCGTTCTTTCAGTGCGGCCTTCAAGGCCGCACAACTTGGGAAATCACGAATCAGTGCGGCCTTAGAACACCACCGTCTGCCTATCTATTTGTTAACAACGCAGCCTCACTGGTTTATTTTTTGGTTACTAACTTAAAAAGGTTTCAGTGCGGCCTTTTGGCCGCATAAACGTAACAATCCTGCACGAGTATAAAGTAATGAATGAGAAAATTATTCATATCAAAATAATAAAAACGCTATTGAAGCAAATGAAATTGCAACCATAATCGGTAACTTTCCATGTTTGGTCAAATGTCTAAACAACTTTCACACGTGATGGATTTTCCCTTGGCAATTTCATGATCATTACTTCATTAGTGATATTACTTTTGAATGTTATAATCAAAGCCGTAGCAAGGGTGAGGCGACTGAGGTATTTGCCTCAGGCGCCATCGCAATGGGGGCGCTAAACCTTGACAAAACCCAATAAATAATATTTTCAAATTTTCAAAAAGATAAGAATATTTGGAGATATAATTATTCAAATTTGTCTGAATTCGAAAATTTGACCGCGATTTTATTTGCAACATCGCCTAAAACTTCCTGTTAGTCTTTTTCCAAGTGGCGACTTTGATCCTCTACAGTAGTTTTTTGCCTATAACTCGCTTACTTTCATGTTTAGTGAAAATTATCATCAAATCAAAATTGAAGTGTACAAAATTCTCCATAAAACAGATTAACAAAATTTGCCTACATCATACCAAGTATTTATGAAATAAAAAGAAACATTTAGCTTTACTTCAAAAACTTGCGTACAGTTTAGAAATTACAGCGTACAAATTAAATGACAATTTACAAGTGAACAGTTAAAAAAAATCATTGGAAAGGCTAAGTAAATTTTAAGAACACCCTTACATTATTTACCGACACTTTCTGTTCCGGTTTAACTTCAGTTTTTACTACACGATGTTGCAACCACATATGATTCTTCATTTTATCTTTTCTAGAAAAAAATTTTTGGCACAAAATGCACTGATGCGGTTTCTCTCCCGTGTGCGTCCTCGTGTGGCTTTTTAACTTATCCTTCCTGCTGAAACAGCGTCCGCATACAGTACAATCGAAGGGCTTCTCTCCGGTGTGTATTCTCATGTGTCGGGTCAATTGATCCTTTCGTACAAATCGTCGCTCGCACAAAGTGCACGGGAAGGCTCGAGTGTTTATGTGCACTGCTAAATGAGCCTGATAGTCACTTAGCAGAACAAAACTCTTCCGGCATTGATCGCACGAATACCATGACTTGACATCCTGTAAAAAATGACCAAAGTTATCACCAAAATGTTGTGGTTTATAACCTCCGACGACCACAACGTCCACTGAAGGTATTTTAAATGGTAAATATGGATTTGAGAAGTTGATTTCGTCATTAGGTTCGTCTGGTTGTTCCAAATTTGTACTTACCGGTGGGATACTTAGCGGATCCTCCGAGATATTCGCGGTTATGTCGACAGCGCCTTCGATAATTTGTGTTATTGGATCCTCCAAATTTGACGAAACACTTTCACGCGTATTTTCTTCGTGTTGAACAACATCGGAAATGCTAATAAATTCGGGAGTGCAACGATCAAAATTGGCGTAATTCATAATTTTTTCTTCTGTATGTAAACACTTTCTCTTAAAACTCTAGGCGGTATCCAAAGCATTTAAACACGGCACTTTTTACCAACTTTTTACCATATCAGCAGCTTAAATATAACAACATTAAAAATGAAATAGATACCAACACAATAATAATTACTTACAATTTCGAGTGCACAAACCATGAATTTATTTCGTGCCGTAGAAAATTCGCTACCATAGTCCTCAATTTTCAACGAAAAACAATTGGCATCTGTGTTTACAACCTCTACACATGTCCTACAAATTTTAAACATTTAAAATTACTAACGAATTTCAGAAATTCTAATAAATTGTAATTTAATTTATGATTTAGAAATTCTATAATATTTACCGAATTTTTAAAAATCATTTCATTTGAATATAGAATCTATATGATATTTTTTTACTGAATTTCCGCAACCGTCATTCTTAAACGTCTGTTAGTTTTTTTAATAGAGCTATTATTTATTTGATTTCTAACATTATTTTGATATAATTAAGCAAATTTTGTTTTATTTTAAATAGTACCTATTGTATAGGGACATTCGTGGGCGTCCATACGGGTCCATAGTTGAATTAATTTTGGGCAATGATATAAGAAATTGATGAAAAAATAATTCTTTTACGAGCAGGTATTTCAAGAAAACAAATGATATAAAGAAATGAAAATAGAAATACCCAAATTCCCAGCTATTTAAATTTTGAGTTAGTTATATTCATGTTATAGACAGGGTCGGGTTCTAGCGTTATTGGCCTCACAGGGCGGACCATAATAGATCCGTCACCATGGATCAACAAATAAATCACCAACCACAACTTAGCAATAAAAATCATAAAATATATGAAAAAGTTAAAGTCAACAAATATTATCGGACTTTCCGGGAAAGCAGTTCGATGAGTATTCAACGTAACATTTCTTGGTGAGAGTGTCATATCACCTGTCATTACGAACTGACTTGTAACCTTCCTATTGCAAAGATGAAGGTTTGTATAGGCCCCTACTACAAAAAAATTCTGAGAAAGTATTATCAAAATTTTGAGTAAATCGATTTTGAAGTTAGCTAATTTTCATGTAAAAACCTAACGAGATTCCGCGCGTCGCTCATTTTGTTGACCGTCCGTGCGTAATGAATGACTCTAACACTTAGAGTATTTCGCACCGGCAGATGCAGCTCGTCTCTCCTACATGTAACATAGATTATTTTTTGTTTTTGCGCAATTTTTAGGGGGTTTAAGATTCCGGTTGCCTTCATCCCGGTGTTCTTGATGGGTGGCGCCTTCTCGTATGTTTAGCTCTGCCGCGGAGCGGCGCACGCGATTGAAAAACCGCCCGGAGCCCCGGAGGGGCGTAGGGTAGGTTTTTTGATGCGCACAATTCTGGCCGGGCCGGATCCACCCTAAAAAGTAATTTGCACCATCAAAACCGGCCGCGGGGCAGAGCCCCGCAAGCCCTAGGTTTTCCCCATAGTTTTTTATGTTTATTTAGAGACCTTATTCTTAAAATATTTGTGGTTCTGAAAAGAACCGTTTTTTTAATTCAATTTGGCGATATTATACGCACGGGAGTCGACTCACAAATGCGCTCCCGACAGTGCGAGCGTGCGTTATATTTATAACCTCGGTTATGGGCGTGGCCTAAACTTGCGATTTACATGTTAAATTAAGCTTTTTTCAAATTGATTTTTCTCAAAATTTTGACTATACTTTCTCGGGCGAAATTTTTACAGTACACTCTAATAAGGTTCCTTTTGCTACAAAAAAATTTTGAAATGATTTGGGGTGGCAGGTGATAGGTAATTCCTGGAGAATTACTCGAAATACTGAATTTAGAGGAAAATTTTGCGCACAAAAGTTTTAGCAAATCCATAGTTGAATTCAGAAAAATGTTGAAATTTAATGATTTGTGAAAATTAGATTGAACAATTAATTCAAATTTTCTGTGTTCCTGGAGAATTACTCGAAATACTGAATTTAGAGGAAAATTTTGCACACAAAAGTTTTAGCAAATCCATAGTTGAATTCAGAAAAATGTTGAAATTTAATGATTTGTGAAAATTGATTCCATGACAGAACAGGAAAGAACAGAACATGAAAAAACAGAACACGAAAGAACAGAACATGAAAAAACAGAACAGTGAAAAAACAGAACAGTGAAAAAACAGAACAATGAAAAAACAGAACAATGAAAAAAGAGAACACTGAAATAAAAGAACATTGACAAAACAGAACATTGAAAATTCAGAACAACGGGAAAATTTAAAACGCGAAATTAATAATGTCATCAGTATAATAAATAATTAATATACCGACTACATAATAATGATATTACTAAATTTATAAAATTTTGCAATTAAAAAAAATGCTTAAATTAATGCAACACGATTTATTAACTTTAAATTAGTTTATTATTATTATATTAAATTACTGCAGATTTGCCATTTGCCGCAAAAACCTCAGCTTATCCTCATAATTTCCGTATTCTTGTACAAGTTGGTATATAGTTGGTAAAACATGCTGGGGGCTTTGTCAAATGTTCCATCTCCATAGATTACGGTCTTATCCAGTTCTCTCAGTAGCTCACCATTCCAATCACCAAAATTCTTTCTAGATCGTCCGCTCCTGTGTCGTGCAAAATTAAGTCCGCATAATTTTCTGGGATCAAAAAATTTGTTGTGATCGGATTCGGAATATGCCCCGTTTTCTTGTAGTTGAATAGATTTCGGGTCATGGAAGATTTTTTTGGCAAATGTTCTAATACATTGGAACTAACGTTACTTAATGCTTGTCCCAATACATTTCTTGCAGTTGCACCAACTGCCTTCATATTCTGCTTCATTTTGTTCTTAATGTTAGCCTGCGCGACTTGAGGTTTGGAATCATGAGAATGTTGTGGAACCTCACCAATTATAACGTCTTCCTGGGACCTTAAGAAGGCCTTACACTTGGTCGAAAAGTAGACTCTGCACCTCCACGTGATGACTCCACTCTGGTTCTCTCTAAACTTGCTATATTCGTATCCTTGATACAGAAGAACTCGATTTCCTTTCTGGGTGAGTTAATGTTACGTTCTAATTGGTTATATTGGTTAAATTATATTGATAAATCCTGTACTTACTTGAAGGCCAATGGAGTTCCAACGATTAATTTCTATTATACAATTTATTGTATATTCAAGTTCTTTATAATATACTGAAATTCTCAAATATATAATACCAACCAACACACTACCACTCCTACCAACTCCCAAAAAGTAATTTATAAATATATACTAGTAATATTATATTATTATCTTTTGAAATATATTTCATTTAGAATTAGTTTTATGCCATGTAATAATTTTAATGCAAAATTTTACAAATTTAGTAATATTATTATTATGTAGTAGGTATATTAATTATTTTTATTAATTAATTAATAAACAAAATTAATTTCGCGTTTTAAATTTTCCCGTTGTTCTGAATTTTCAATGTTCTGTTTTGTCAGTGTTCTGTTTTTTCACTGTTCTGTTTTTCATTTTCTGTTCTTTCGTGTTCTGTTTTTTCATGTTCTGTTCTTTCATGTTCTGTTCTGTCCGGTTACCGTGAAAATTAGGTTGAACAATTAATTAAAATTTTCTGTGTTCCTGGAGAATTACTCGAAATACTGAATTTAGAGGAAAATTTTGCACACAAAAGTTTTAGCAAATCCATAGTTGAATTCAGAAAAATGTTTAAATTTTATGATTTGTGAAAATTAGGTTGAACAATTAATTCAAATTTTCTGTGTTCCTGGAGAATTACTCGAAATACTGAATTTAGAGGAAAATTTTGCGCACTAAAGTTTTAGCAAATCCATAGGGGGTCATCCATTAATTACGTAAGGGTTTTGGGGGGGGAGGGGGTATTGGATATCTTACGGACCCTTACGTAGGGGGGGGGAGGGGTCCGACGTATTCCTTACGTAAGTTTCTTAAAATATTTTTTTAAATTAAATTTAAAAATCAAATATAATATTTGATAAAAAATCAAATATATTGAAATATGTAGTACTTAAAGGCGCTGATACACATGCTATTACTGGCACGAAAAGCATGCTATTATGACGTAATTTTACGACATTTACGTCATAATAGACGTAATTTTACGACAATTACGTCATAATAGCATGATTGTCGAGCCAGTAAGTAGCATGTGTATCAGCGCCTTAAAAATCATTAAACATAGTGGCATAATAGTATAATATACTAGCTGGCACAGTCGGCCTACCGGCCGCCTTTAGCCATCTAGACCGTGTCGGATGTGGTTGTTCGGCCTTCGGCCTCACTCAAGGGTATCGCAGGCATACGTGTAGACCGTGGTTGTTCGGCCTTCAGCCTCACTACAAGATTCTAAAGTAGCCTATGTTTTTCGTAGCGTTGTAAATAACTTCTACACCAAATTTGGTTAAGATGGTCAAATAGAAACGTAAAGCACGTGCACACGTATTTACATTGTCGATCGGTTGACAGTTTGACAGCATTCATTATTGTTTTTAAGTTGATTTTGAGTAGCCTGCCTTCCTTTAAGGAATCTCGATAATCCATTCATGCGCGTCCCTGTGGGACGCGCATGAATGGATTATCGAGATTCCTTAAAGGAAGGCAGGCTACTCAAAATCAACTTTCCTTTCCTTTGCGAATTTTTGCACTATTTCAGTACAAAAACATGCGCAGGAACCTACATAATAACTGTGCCAAATTTGGTTCCGATCGGTCAAACGGTTTAGGAGTCTATAGGGAACATACATACATTCATTTTTATATATATAGATTGTTATTCATATTTTATAAATATTAGGGGTGGAGAGGGGGGTCAAAATTAATTTTCTTTTAAATAATCCTTACGTAAGATGTGGGGGGGGGGGTTCCACAATCTTACGTACCCTTACGTGGGGGGAGGTCCAAAATTACAAAAATCATCCTTACGTAATTAATGGACGCCCCTAGTTGAATTCAGAAAAATGATGAAATTTAATGATTTGTGAAAATTAGGTTGAACAATTAATTCAAATTTTCTGTGTTCCTGGAGAATTACTCGAAATACTGAATTTAGAGGAAAATTTTGCCCACAAAAGTTTTAGCAAATCCATAGTTGAATTCAGAAAAATGTTAAAATTTAATGATTTAGTGATTTTATGGATTTGTTTTTTATAATATGATGATGTTTACATTTTTGCAAATATAAGTACAATTTTTAATACAATGTGCCTACTATAAATAAATATTATTTGCATATAATTTACATACAGGTCCGCTGGACCCAGCTAGTGCTTGATACGTTGCTTATTTTTTGGTACTCTAAGGGTTAATAAAGCGTTTGACAAATAACGCTAAAATTCAATAGTTTAACCAAAAAAAGTATTTCATCCAGAATGAATGAAATATTAATAAATTTTAAAAAGGGGTAAAATTGCGTTATTAAATTATTCTGTGGTTAGTGATAAAATTATTATAATAATGAGTTCGTTAGAATTCCCCGTTCCTTTCGGTCGTTTATACTGGGAAGACTATTATAAAATTAATCTTATTGCAAATAATATGACCCGAGACTGTTTCTTTGCCCAACGAGCAAATTTTCATGTTATAGACAACAACGATATTCCTTAGGATAACAAAGATAAATTTATAAAAGTGCGGCCATTACATGAGTCTTCGCTAAAAAAAATGTAACACGCTTCCTTTAGAACAACCCCTTTGCATAGACGAACAAATGGTGCCCTTCAAAGAACAATTATCAATCAAGGAGCATGTGAAATAGTGGGGTATTCGAAATTAGACAGCAACTTAGTAAAATCTGTGGGTTTGTGCAAGTATTGTTTGACAATACAAATAAATAATAATTTTTTAACCCAACAAAAAATGTTCCGGCTAATCGCCATTTTTTGTATTTGGACAATAATTATTTTTCGTCGTTTGTTCATATTTCAAACTTTTCTTTTTGTTAGTATAACTCCCCTTAAATTAAAGCATCTTTTACTCTAACCTTTCTCTAATGAATGAACTAATTGAATATTAAAAGAAATGTAATATTACCTGAGAATTGTCGGTGTTTATCTTTGAATCTTTGTCAACTTGGACTGACTTGGACTTAATAACAAATTTCGATAACAAACTAATTGTTAGGTTAAGGTAATAAAATTTTTCAAGGAAGCAGCGCTACCAACTTCCTTGGGTGGAATTCATGGCCATTCTTTACTCGTTTTAATTTTAAAATTGCACAAGAAGCTTCTGAAATTTTTATGTTCTTATCATCTATGGTTCTTATAATGAAAAAGTTTTTAAAATTATTTGTTCGTGCTTTATCAAAAATAAACTAATTTTTTTTATTTAAATAAAGTCAAACTAGATTTCATTAGAGAAGAAAATCTATTTTACAAACAGGTTTATATAAAAATAAGGCATTCGTAACTTCGAAACGAAATTAAAGATGTAAAACTATTAAGAACCAAGAATTACCGCTATGGAATTTCCTACATGTTTGGTCCTACTTACAAGTTTTTCTCTAAAATGTACAGGGTGTTTCAAAAATTTTCGCCGAATTAGACTTCTATACAAGAAGCCTTATGATCTGGCTCCGTGTCTGTCTGTCCGTCCGTCTGTCTGTCCGCATAATTCAAATCATAATTCAAAGGCCCGTTTGAATGTAAGAGAGATGTACAAGAAAGCCAGTACAAAAGGAGCACAATTTGGCGAGGTTCAAATTTGTTGTAGGTATTGTTAAATTTAGTTATTGTTCTCGTTTGCTATTTTGTTTAGTCATAAAAGGGGCCGTTCATGTATTACGTAAGACGTTTTTTCCTACTTTTAGACTCCCCCCCTCCCCCTAGTAAGAAAATGTATAAGTAAATGTTAATGTTAATAAATGTAAAATAAGATGTCAGCTACCCCCCCTCCCCCTAAACGTCTTACGCAATACATGAACGGCCGCTAAGGCATGTTAGTTTAAGTTGTTGAAATAAAAATGCGTAGGCTAAAGAGACGTGCAAAGAAAACAAACCAGGAAAATAAGGATCTCCAAACAGGAACGAAACAAAAAACAAAAGAGGTATTCGTAACTGGGAGTAACCCCTGGAATACAATTGGGTTATATTAAATTGATCAGTAAAGATAGACGTGCGGAGTTCGCGACCTAATTATTGAGAAGAAATCATTCTTTGAACAGCTACGTGTCGAGTTCGCGACTTAACTACAAGGTAGTTAAAATACGATCAGCAATTAACTGCTGGAATACGGACCATAGCGTATAGCCAAGGAGCTATTACATCCCACATCAAGGGATCGATACGGTGGTCTCCTACAAGGAGCCAGCAGAGATTGGATTAGCATTTGGACTTGGATCCGGTTACGACAGGCGTCTAACTAGAGAAGGCGACCAATTTTGGACCAAGAGAGTTCCAGTGCGAAAGTGTAGTGCGACGGTAGCCACGTTTAGCCAAAGGTCATAAAGGTTAGCGAGTGTTAATAATTTTAACCGAATTTTAAGTTTGTTATTTGTTTGATTTAGTTGTTTGATTGTTATTGGTATTATTTCTTGTTCATTTATGTGTTGCTGTTTATTAAAATTGTCAACTGAACCAACTTGTGTTTTCTCTTGTGCTGATGCTTAGTAGGTTGTTGCCGTGAGAGAAGCTAATAAAAAAAGATTAACCTGAGATAAGAGTTGTTGCTAAGGTAAGTGCAGAAGTTTGTTGGTCTTTGTCTCCTTAGAGCTATTAAGGGAGATAAAGACATAACAGTATAATAGAATAAAAATGTGTTTTAAAAGATTGTAATTTTCAACCTATATAGTCCGATGATCTGACCGATGAAGGTATCAACGGATTAAGGTATCAACGGATCAAGTTATCAGATCACGGATCAAGTTATAAAATTAACAAGTCAACAGTTAGAGTCAAAGTCCAAAGTCAACAGCCACCGAAGGTATATCGGTTTCATACATTTGCCTTCTGCGAAAATGTGGCCAAATTATCTCCGTGATAAACCCAATAGCCCCATTAACAAGGCCTTTCGATACATCAATATTGGATCGCAACATCACCTTCGCTCCAACAAACAACTCCAATTCTTTCGGCAGACCTCCAGTTTTGTTAATATCACTTGGAATTATGTTTTCTAGATCGACGTTGTTTATGTTGCGAATTGCATCCATGATTTGATCCTAAGCCAGCATATTCTGAAGTTTCTCGGTGACTTCGAATATATCTTGTGCAAAGAGAACCGCCTGGCCACGAAAACCATACTGCCCATAAACACCAGAAAACTTAACAACTTTCACAAATGGTATTACTCGGGAGAGCAATCGCTGTTCAGGTTGAGAGAGTATTTTAATTTCATGTGGAATTCTTCTGGGATCAAGATTGTTCTAACAAACTTTAGAAGGACATACAATTTTCCGACTACTCACATGTCTTTTACAGCGATAGCATAGGAGCAAGCTTTGCTTTTCTTTAAGATTATCTGGTAAATATGGGGGAACATCATGAAGTTTATATTCACTTATTTGTGTGGGATAACATTTTTTTGTGCATATTTCGCAAATATTATCACAAAATTTGTTAATTTCTTGATGAAATATTTTTAAACGTTCAATAATACATTTTCCTTTGGCTCTGTTGTCTTTCGCTGTCGACATTGTTCCCATCTTTCCTTTCTTTGCGATAAATTTTCCTTGGATCTTGAGGTTGCTTGCCGATGCCGTTCTTGTTCTAACCGTTTCTTCGTTCTTGTTTCTTTGTTCTAACGTTTTCTTCGGCTTCTGATTTCGCCATTTTGTTTTTCTTGTCTTCTGGATGTCTTGATAACTATTTGGTCGGGTTGTTTGATATTATTGATTGATTGATTTACTTATATAGTAATGAAATACAGTAGTACCAACCAAAGAAATAATACGATAATCCGATTGCCACACTGGTAACTTCACCCTGTACATATATTATGTATGCAAACAAACAAACAAACAAACATCCTGAGCAAGTTTAATAAAAGCTTATAATAATAATAAAAAGAGGATTGTTCCACTTCAAAAAGAAAAGTTTCATTATTATTAGTTACTAGTTGGCACGGGCGTCCTTCGGCCGCCCTTAGCCATCTAGACCCATAATAGATCCGTGAAGGCCATAGTTGTTCGGCCTTCGGCCTCACAGGGAGGACCATAATAGATTATATTTATATGCCTTCGGTTATTACGAGTATATTAGTATTATGCCAACCAACCACTTTCCGTACATACAGGGTGGGATAACTGATCGATTTTAAAAAATATATTTAGATTTTTGGCCACCAATCAGTACACTTATATGATAGTGGTGGCCAAAAATCTAAATATATTTTTTTAAATCGATCAGTTATCCCACCCTGTATGTACGGAAAATGGTTGGTTGACATAATACTAATATACTCGTAATAACCGAAGGCATATAAATATAATCTATTACGGTCCTCCCAGTGAGGCCGAAGGCCGAACAACTATTATGGCCTTCACGGATCTATTATGGTCCTCCCCCTGTGCGGCCGAAGGCCGAACAACTATGGCCCTCACGGATCTATTATGGTCCGCCCTGTGGGGCCGAATGCCGAACAATTATGGCCTTCGCGCATCTATTAATGTCCTCCCTCTGTGAGGCCGAAGGCCGAACAACTATGGCCTTCACGAATCTATTATGGTCCGCCCTGTGAGGCCAAAGGCCGAACAACTATGGCCTTCACGGTTCTATTATGGTTCGCCCTGTGAGGCCGAAGTCCGAACAACTATGGCCTTCACGGATCTATTATGGTCCTCCCCCTGTGAGGCCGAAGGCCGAACAACTATGGCCTTCACGGATCTATTATGTTCCGCCCTGTGAGGCCGAAGACCGAACAACTATGGCCTTCACGGTTCTATTATGGTCCGTCCTGTGAGGCCGAAGGCCGAACAACTATGGCATTCACGGATCTATTATGGTCCTCCCCCTGTGAGGCCGAAAGCCGAACAACTATGGCCTTCACGGATCTATTATGGTCCGCCCTGTGAGGCCAAAGGCCGAACAACTATGGCCTTCACGGTTCTATTATGGTCCGCCCTGTGAGGCCGAACAACTATGGCATTCACGGATCTATTATGCTCCTCCTACTGTGAGGCCGAAGACCGAACAACTATGGCCTTAACGGATCTATTATGGGTCTAGATGGCTAAGGGCGGCCGAAAGAATAGGCTTGAGGCGTTCGAGATGTGGTTGCAGAGAAGAATGTTGCGTATTTCATGGATTCAACATATAACTAACGAAGATGTCCTCCGGAGGGCGCAATCAAATAGAGAACTTCTGACAACAATCAAACGCAGAACGATTTCATATCTTGGGCATATACTGAGAAATCCCAAGTATCACCTCCTACAATTGATACTAAAAGGCAAAATAGAAGGAAAGCGTGGAATTGGAAGAAAGCAACAATCCTGGTTGAGAAACATCAGAGAGTGGACTGGAATGCGTTCTTTGGAACAACTATTCCGCGTAGCACAAGATCGAGGTGCACTAGCTGAAGTGATCGCCAACGTCAGGGAGACCCGACACGGCACTTGAAAGAAGAACGCCACTGAAGCCAGTGGTGTAGCTAGGAGAGGCGGACCGCCTTTCACCTCTGGGGTGCTACCCTTCTTCTTCTTCTTCAAGTACCATGTCCTTTCAGAACGTTGGTCACCATCATGGCTATCTTTATCCTGTCAAACGCCAGTCTAAACAGTGTGCTGGAGTTCACATCATACCAGACTCGAAGATTCTTCAACCAGGATGTCTTCCTTCGACCCGGAGCTCGTCTACCCGCTATATTTCCCTGCATTATGTTTTTCAGCAGCCGATACTTATTGCCTCTCATCACATGTCCAAAATATTCCAACTTCCTTTTCTTAATTGTGACCACAATCTCGGTGTCCTTCTGCAAACGTGAGAGTATCTCAGAATTTCGAACTTTCTCTGTCCACGGAACCTTTAGCATCCGCCTATAGGACCACATCTCAAAAGCTTCAAGACGTTTCATTTCCCTGCTGTTAATGGTCCAGGCCTCCACACCGTACAGATAAGGGTAGAGAACACGTAGCACCTCAGAAGACGAACTCTCAAGGGCAACCCCAACTCTCTACAGCATAGTATTCTGCTCATCCTCCTAAAAACTGCACGAGACTGCTCAATCCTTGATCTTATTTCGGTCTGGCTGTCAGCACCACTTGTTAGGATACTGCCAAGATATTTTATCTGATCGACTTGCTGCAGAACTTTGCCTCTAACTGTGATGTTAGTTACGATATCAAGCTTTTTGCTTATTACCAACACTTTTGTCTTTTTGATGTTCAAGTCAAGACCAGCTGAGGCACATTTTGACACAACTCTGTCCAGGATGTTCTGCAAGTCCTCCTGACTGGATGCCAAGAGCACCGCATCATCTGCGTACCGTAAGTTGTTGATAACCTCACCATTGACAACAATTCCCGCTGATTCTTCCGCGGAGACAGGATGCACCCCTGTCTCACTCCTCGCTTTATATCGATTGATGTTGATTCTACTCCTTCTATTCTTACAACAGATGTTGTTGTAAGAATGTTGACATCTCTCCCATCCAGTCCAATGTTTTTGAGGGTTTCTATCCGTTTATCATGTTGGACTCGATCAAAAGCCTTTTGGAAGTCTATAAAGCAGGCATGCAGATCAATTGACATATCACGGCTTCTCTGAGCAAGAACGTTTATGCCAAACGTTTGTGCTACCCTTACAAACAAAGAAATTTGAAAAATTGGGGGGGGGGGAGCTTCAAGAATATGTGACGTAATACTTGTGTCTGCAAAATTTTCCTCTAAATTCAGTATTTCGAATACTTTTCCAGGAACACAGAAAATTTTAATCAATTGTTAAACCTAATTTTCACAAATTTTAAAATTTAAACATTTTTCTGAATTCAACTATGGATTTGCTGCAACTTATGTCTGCAAAATTTTCCTCTAAATTCAGTATTTTGAATAATTTTCCAGAACACAGAAAATTTTAAGCAATTGCTAAACTTAATTTTCAGAAATTTTAAAATTTAAGCATTTTTCTGAATTCAGCTAAGTATGGATTTGCTAAAACTTTTGTCTGCAAAATTTTCCTCTAAATTCAGTATTTCGAGTAATTTTCCAAGAACACAGAAAATTTTAATCAATTGTTCAACCCAATTTTCACAAATTTTAAAATTTAAACATTTTTCGGAATTCAACTATGGATTTGCTAAAACTTTTGTCTGCAAAATTTTCCTCTAAATTCAGTATTTCCAATAATTTTCCAGGAACAGAAAATTTTAATCAATAATTGTTCAACCTAATTTTCAGAAATTTTAAAATTTAAACATTTTTCGGAATTCAGCTATGGATTTGCTACAACTTTTGTCTGCAAAATTTTCCTCTAAATTCAGTATAGTCCAGGCAACGAAGCCGAAAATTTGGCTCAAGCTTGCAAAAAATCCGGGCAAGCTGAATTTTGGCAGAGATGTACATTGGAGTGTTCTAATGAATTCCACAGAAGTCCCATAAACTCCCATGCCGGCGTCCCACTCAATCGGGGGTTTTAGCTCCCCCAACGCGAGTTTTTGCCGATAACACGCTTATTTATGCTTGTATGAAAAATTATGATCAGTATGGAATACCCCCCAGGTACACTTGCCATTATTCAGAACCATCAAATTTTTTTGCAATTTTCGTTTGTAATCCGGGGGGGGGGGGGAGCAGGTGATATTTTTCATAACTATCCCAGCACCGTTCATCTTAATACCGAGGGACGTAAAATTGAAAAATTTTTCTTTCGCGATAATATAAGTGTACCTGGGGGGTATTCTAGACCCCCCGATCCCGGTAGATTAAATGAGTTCCTGATAAGCATCTATTTGTTTTCATTACTCTAAGCCGGCAGTGGTGCGCAATGGGGGCGCTAAACCTCGTCAAAACCTAATAAATAATAGTTTAAAATTTTCAAAATGATAAGAATCTTTTGGGAGGGGGGGCGCATATATTCAAATTTGCCTCAGGCGCCAGAAGAGCTTGCTACGGCGCTGTGCTTTATTAACAGCGAACAAAATAGTATATGTAGAACAAAATTTTGTACTTTTTTGAAAAAACTTACCATTATGCCCTAAATTGAGTATAAAATAAATCGCTCTTTCTCTCACATACTCACCGAGTATGGGAACCTACTGTTAAATGCAGCTTCAAAATGACTAAATGTTACAGAAGGGTTTAGCATCGGATGAAAGAATCACCCTGAGTCGGACTCGAACAATTACCTCGATCTTTTAAAAAGATCATAGCACCACCACTGTACAATCCGAAGAGCCGCCCCTGCAGAACATAGCGTGAATCACAATGTCTTTTTAAGGTTATGTGACTTCGACTATACTTCATCAATTTTTTTTGTGTGGCCCGGTTTAGCCCGGTTGAAATAATCGCAATTAATGAGATCACGTTATGGAAGGATACGTATTTTTACCTGCTTCGGACGAACAAAAAATTTAGGGTACAAAATGGAAATTTTTACAAAATCTCACATAAACTGGATAAAATGAAGAAAATTGCAAAAGCCAATGTAAATTATCCCACGCCGAAACCGTGTACGATTAACAGGGAATATTTCTGGCCTATTTCGAGGTTCTAAGTTGAAAAAAAATGCCACCCTGTAGTAAGTAGAATCGTATCGGACGTTCATTTTGTAAGTTTGTTGAGATTCTTTTACAAATATTGCAAATTTTAGCGAAAAATTCCGTCTCCGTTGTAATTCGAATTGCCCTCAAGCAATAAAGGGCATATCTTATTTTTCTCTTAAAAATTTGCAACTGATAGAAGCCACACCTTGGAGGGTTTCGATGGAAAGTTAGTTATTTTATTTTGACGAGCATAATTTTTTGGGATATTTATATATATATATAGATATATTACAGCACTACGGGCTTTGTAGACCCATGGCTTGGTTAGCTAATTTTTATAGCATGTTTAGCTCTTATCTTCGTATTCTTTGCTTTTTCTTTTCAATCTGAGATGTGTAAACAGTCTAATTCATCTTGTACTTCTAATCTCAATCTTTCTATTTCGTCTCTTCCCGCTCATTGTCATCTTCAACGTAATTTTTGGTGCTTTCTCATCTCCCATTCTTATTAAATAACCCAACCATCTTATCCGCTGTCCTTTCACTACTGGAACTATGTGTAGTGTCTTCTCCATTTAGTTTATTTACTGCTTTTTTGCCATCTTCCCATCCATATATTTTCCGCCAAAACTTCTTCTCAGGATCTTTGTTATCCACA
Source organism: Podabrus alpinus (assembly GCA_932274525.1). Classification (NCBI taxonomy): domain Eukaryota; kingdom Metazoa; phylum Arthropoda; class Insecta; order Coleoptera; family Cantharidae; genus Podabrus; species Podabrus alpinus. Next base: position 86,256,454 of record OW026455.1, on the reverse strand, counting down.
TATTACGCCCCGAACCTCATCGACTGTTCAATGCTTTATCAGACCTTTGTCGTACGCCAGACTGGACCTGCATCGATGGTGGCAGCCCGCAGGACTCTGGAAGAACCGGGTGCCAGTACCGGAACTCATAGAGGAACCGGGGTCATGGCCGCTTGTTGGGGGTGTTATGGTGACATAAGGCCGACTAAGCGGCTCAGCACAAGGCGTTGCAATGAATACTTTAAAGAATACATCTCTGAATTGCAGGTCCGAACTAAGTGGAAGCAGTCCCGCCAGGAGATACTAAAGCCAGACGCTTTAGCCTGGGTAAAGAAAAATAACGCACCACCACTTAGATGGCACATCGGCCGAGTGATCGAGCTCCACCCATCTCCATTTTACCACCTCGTATAAGCGTCTAGTTATAAAATTTTGTGTAAACAAAAACTAATGAGTGAAAAACAGTAATTATTTTATTACAAATACGAACAAAGTGAATTAAACAAGTGAACAAAAGAATTAAAGAAAGCTTTCAGTTTTAAATAAATTATACAATTACAAGCGCCTTTTATTACGGCGAAAAACGCTACGAAGTGTCGTTCGACAACGTTGCAAAAAACCAACCGCGGCACCAATAAAAGAATTGGCACTAACCTCGGTCTTCTCTTGATCAAAACCATCGTCGAGTTTAATTATTTCAACGTTTTCATCAGATTTACGCTTTACATAGAGGACTTTGAGTTCATAGGAATGTTTCCCTCCTGACTCGTTTTCCTTTCTAGCCATAACGGGATGCATAGGATCTGGTCCTGGTGGGATAGCCCCATCATCGGTGCTCTGTAATGCAAATAAGATCATTGAAATTGGAATTAAGAAAGTTAAAAATAATCTATTACCTCTTTTACTGATTCCGGATGAACTTTGGCTGTTCTTTGTTTCCACATTAACCTCTGTAGTGAAAATAAAATAATGTAAATTGGAATCATGAAAGTTAAAAAGAATTTATTACCTTTTTGATAGGTTTTAGATGAATTTCGGATTCTTGCTGACTCCTCTCATCAATGCTCTGTTGTGCAAATAAAATAATGTAAATTGGAATTATGAAAGTTAAAAATAATTGATTACCTTTTGCAAGGATTTTGAACAACTAGGTTGTTGTTCACGCCAATTCATTTTGCTGTTTCTCAAAAAACTTATTTAACTACACCTATTTGCTATCAATTGCAAATAAATAATGCTTGATATTACCTTTAATTATAGTATAGCATCAGAAGATTGGCAAACTGTGTACACAAATTGACAGCAACGCCATTAAGATTCTGTCACTAGGCGGCGATCCTTAATTTTGTTAATTTTTCCTTCAGCCACTAGATGTCGCTGCCTAAAGGAGTGTTCTCGGCTAAGTTTTGTATTTTTTACTTCGTTCAGTCGATGTGGCTTATAATAGTACATTATGCACCAAGGTAGCAAAGTGACACTTTTTTGGCCCGAGGGTAAAGGATTGTTTACACGAGGCGCCAGCCGAGTGAAACAATTACCCATGGGCCAAAAGTCACTTTACTACCGTCGTGCATATACTGTTTTTTGCCATTCCGAGAGGTAAAGTAGGAACTTCGCCAGTTTAGAAACTTAAAGCAAAAATTTAACGCTTTTTTTTATAATACCTACACGTGGTCGATAAATCGCAAAATAGCACTAGTAATATTACCAACTATACTACTAAAAATTACTAAGAAATAGCAGTTGGCACCCCTGATTCTACCAATGCCATTGATTCCAATGCTTCATTTCATTTAAATTTGTGCCTTTGAAAGAGCAACACGTACCATGAGCGAGAACGTAGAAATTGCCGAAGCAGCGAAGATGGCGTTGGTGGAACTGTTGCCGGCAAAATCAAGAAAAGTTTACCAAAAACAGTACGACGCTTTTGTGCAGTGGTGCCAGAATAAAGAATTGTCAGATTATTTTAGTGAAGACGTGTTTTTGGCATTTTTTTACGAGAAGGCTAAAACGTTGAAGTCATCGACCTTGTGGTCGCACTATTCCATGGTTAAGGCCGTTACTAAACTAAAGTCACCAGTCATCTGGTGACTTTATTTCCCGCTCACCCCCCTATTTTTTAACTTTACTCCCGCTCACCCCCCTATTTTTGAACTTTACTCCCGCAGGGTAAAAAAGTGCCCCTTTACGCCCGCAAACCGGGGTAAAAAGTGAGTACTTTACCCCCGGAATGGCAAAAAATTACTTATAATGGTATTGATGGCAGAGAAAAAAATCACCCAATAAAACTAGCTGTGATGTACAAGATTTTGTTAAACGCCATATTGAAAGTTTTCTCACAGAAAATAAGGAATTTTGTTCTGCTATAACATACTGTAGAATATTCGGGAATTACTATAATTGTCATTTTTTCGCCCGAAGAAAGGTCAGTGTAAACTTTGCGCCAAATTTAACAAAGCATTTCTTTCTTCTTAAAGTGCCGTGCCTGATTTCAGGCGTATGCGACTTCTCTCCTATGTACAGTGCGCTCATAAGTAAGGTGCCACTCAATTTTTTAGCAAAAATTAATAAAAGCAAAACTTATTTCGCGAATTGTTGTATCATTCCTAAAAGTAAGTAGGCTAATAGGTGGTTTGCCATTGCCTCTCAAGGGGAGACGGCTAGAATGTAGTTTTACTGAGCCCGGAGTCGAACCAGGCATTGGCCAGGGTATACTTGGAATCGACGTGGACAAGAGGTTATCCTATGGACCCCCACCTGTTGAGAGTGTCTAAGAAAGCCGCAACACTTGGCGCTATGATATTATACAAATTGATGCCAAACACCAAGGGTCCAAGCGAACCAAAGACTGCGTAGCGGAATCACAGACTCCATCATGCTTTACGCCACCCCAATTTGGATGGGAGCAATGAACATACAGAAACATCGCCAGAAACTGCAGGCTGTCCAGAGAAAAATTGCGTTGAGAATCTGCAGAGCATACAGGGCCTTATCCACCAAGGTGGCATTGGTACTATAATCATAAATGTCCATTCATTTAAAAGTCCGAATGAACGCTGCCAAGTACCACGCCTCCAAGCAAGAGCCCCTCAACCACCTCGTGGGTTGAGGTCGACCAACTCTCAAATGGCCAGGAATGATCGAAAAACCGCTTCTCTATTCGTGGATAAAATCGTGACAAAGATCGAAACATGTCATTCGTTAAGAATATTACTTTTTTATGATTTTTTGTGGTTTTTCATTTAATGTTGACTCTGTTAACGGCAAAAAACTCCTTCTGGTGGGTCCTCTCTGTTCCATTGGTGAATCTTGTTTTGCATCTTCATTTATCCTGGTTGTCCTGTTGGCATAGGTTTGACGAGTAGTCCTGTGCGCTCTCAATCGCGGTTCTAAATTGGGGGGGGGGTTCGTTCTGTCGCCAGTTTGACTTTTGCGTTGGTTTCGGGTAGCTCCTGCAGCCCTGGTAATTTGTGGGTGGAGTCCGCCGCAGTTGGCGCAGATTGCCTTTTCTTCCCTCGACTTTGAACATGTTGCTCTGAGATGCAGACCTGCACATTTCATATAATTGGGGCCCGCGCGGCAACGTATTTGGGCATGTTTTCCGGGGGGGGGGGGGGAGCTTCGGCTTGAATTGGTATCTTAATGAGAACCTTCAGGTTAAAACTCTTCTTAGCGTTCTCATTATTTTCCGGTGTTACCATGATTAGGGAGAGAGGCATCTTGTGCCTGCCACGGTGCATCCGAGCTGCGGATTAGATGTCGATACCTTGTTCCGTCAGATATATTCAATTCCAATCTCCTTCAGGATCCCTCTTATGACGACTTTGATTGGCTTGCCTTCATTGAGTTGGTGGTAATAAAAACCACCTTCTTCTGGTTTCAAATTCTGATCAAAAAATTTGAACAAGGATCTGTAGTCCTGTTGACTTGCAGGTGCAATGGCAAGCCCTCTATTAGTGTTCCGAACGTTTATAAACTGGTTGTTCTTACGATCCAGTTCACGGCTGATGGCGGGCCATTTGGCGGCATCCCTCAGCACGATTGATGGGATCCTCGATTTTGGTGGTAGCCGGGACCTACTGATTTTAAAATGTTAACTAGTAATTCTAATTTAATGTTATTGACGCTACTAATGCCAATTGGCGATTTACATTACCGTTTATGGCGCCACCAACAACAACATGGCTGTGTTTGGACGTATATTTCGCAATTCAAATTAATATTTTTTTTATTTTCATTTAATACTTCACTTACTAATTTGAAATTCTCCCGCAACGTGGCGTTTACTTAATGTAAATTGCGAATAAGTGGGGATTAGTATGCTAATTCATTCATTGATTCTTGGGTGTCAATGCCTGGAAAATGTATTGGCAATTTACATTACCGTTGGTGGGGACACCAGCAACAACAACATGGCTGTGTTTGGACGTATATTTTGAAATTTAAAGTCATATTCTGGTGAAAATTAACAAACATTTCATAATGTTGTTAAATTTATTGTAATATGTTTTATTAATTAGTTGACTTTGATATGTTTTGGGCCCGAAGAAAGAATTTCTATTTTCATTTAATACGTCACTTACTGATTTTAAATTCTCCCGCAAGGTGACGTTTGCTTAATGTAAATTGCGAATAGCTAAATGATGCTTTTAGACCTTGAGTTGTTTTTAATCATATAACAAATAATTTTTTGTAATATTTGTTATTGTACTCCTTGCTAACAAATTTAAGAAACTAAATTCAAAAATTGTTTTCCAAAAGTAAGGGCGAATTTGTGAAAGGAGCCGAAGTTGATGTACCGCTGAAGGTGTCAATCATTGGGTGTTTTACCCTATATGTTTGAGAAAATATGGGTAGAATTGGTGTTGATATGAAATTAAAATAAATGTGTTTTGTAGTTTACAGTTGATTACGCACTGCAATACAGCACGCCACTGGTTACTCTGTTGTAGCGTGGCCATTTCCATTTTTTGATAACAAATAATAAATTTTACGACTTTTGACTTTTATTTATCTACGGAAAAATAAAAACCAAAAAGTTTCATATAAATAATATAAAATAAAGTCAACTGTTATACAGTAAAACAACCGTAATTCTATTAAATTCCCTAACAATATGCGCAGTACCAACTTTGTGGTATCAACTTTGTGGTAATTCACAAGTAGTGAATTTCGGTTACGAAAAGCTCTTACAGCTTCATCTTTGTTTTGATATTTTTGTTCGGGTGAGAATTAAACTAATAATAAATTGATTATCACTTGACTAAATTGATTTATCACAGATACAATAAAAATGAGAGACCGGGAACGCCGCGAAAATGCGGGTAACCGTATGGGAAAACTGTTGAATGAGGAAGAGGTTTTTGATGAATTTTATAAAATGCACTATGGTGGTTTTGAAGAAACCGCAACTGATAATGAATACGAGTAAGTGTATATTAAGGGGTTACATGGCTTTGGAAATTTCAAAAAATCCATTTTATTTTTTCATCTAATAGTACAACATGGTCATGAACATTTTCCCAAAGTTTTTAGTAAATCGGAGTAAAACTATAGGGAACCGGAAACGTCTCAGGTATATCGAGGCAGCTACTTAGTTATTGTCTGTCTTTTTTTAATCTCTTTTTTCTTACAACTATATTTTTCAAGTTGGTGCACATAATTTCTCAAAAACAAATGCACTATCTTATTGAAATTTTGTACTCTTCAAGGGCCGTGTTCCAAACTGAACGGTGATTGAGCGGTGTACTGTAATTTACTTTTTAAACATAATATGCTATGAAATTTCATGACATCCTTATTTGACCGAAAACCAAAATTGACTTATAATATGAAGACCGTCAATTTTAAATTATAGAACACAATTTTATTGCAAATGCCCTCTGCGGTTAAAATTCAAGGAACTAAATGGTGCATCTTCACTTATGGTAGTCTTAAAGTAGACAATTCCAAGATCTTGGGTATACCGAAACTACTTGACGGTGTGCCAGTTGAAAGGATTTCCTTGATTGTCTTTTTTCCTGAGTAATAAACTGCTTTTGAGGAGTTCGGCAAAATCCAGGAAATCTCGATACAAAAACTCTTCAACCTGGAATGTTCTCTTTTTCCAACCGAACGAACGAGTTGATACCAGTCATGAGGGTGCGATACTGTCACTTGCAACTTTTTCTGCTTCTCAATGAGGCTATGGTCTACGTCGGATTTCTGGTCAATTCTTTATGGATACAGGTAGCAATTTGGTTTCCACCTCGACCTCCCTCAGCTTCATGCCACATGCATCATCGTACATCCCCTTTGCTTGTCTCATGCATGGTTAAATTGAAGGTCCACAGCTGCCTTTTATAGAAAGCTACAGAAGTGTTCCACATTGGAGTTGGTAGACATGCCTGAAGGTCAAATGTATAACAATGGATGCTTTCATCTTCTAATGCCATTTGTTTATCTTTCTTTTTGGCTAAATAAGAATTGTTGGCTTCAGCGTGATGTTCGGCCATTTCCAACCTAATTCTTTGTTTATCTTCATTGTCGATGTCGTTGATCTTCAGTTTTTTTTTTGAAGGAAGTCGCATTTATGACAAGTATCAAGTTTTGGTTCCTTGAAGCTCAAGTTCATTGTATGAAACTCCCGTTCATAAATTTGCCTCGACACTACTGAATTTCCTTCATTTTTTTTGCAGTAAAGATCATACATAATTCACAACTTTAGATGAGGAGGAAGGTATCGACGACTGCTTTCTCTTCGTGTATAATGAGAACGGTATAGCTATGGTGACCATATGTACTTATTTTAGTAGGACAGTACTCTTTTTTAGAACGATGTCCTATGTACTTAAAAACTTCTCCAAGTACTTGCAAATGTACTTATTTTTTGTACACCCGCCGGGGGGGGGGGGGGGGGCCCCCCGACGCTGCCCCAAACCCCAGAAAAAAAAGGTCATCAATCGTAATCGTCGTATATTTAGGTACGCCCCACAGTGCACAATATAAAAATGGATGTATGTGTGTATGTTCCCTATAGACTCCTAAACCGTTTGACCGATCGGAACCAAATTTGGCACAGTTATTATGTAGGTCCCTGCGCATGTTTTTGTATTGAAATACTGCAAAAATTCGCAAAGGAAAGTTGAATTTGAGTAGCCTGCCTTCCTTTAAGGAATCTCGATAATCCATTCATGCGCGTCCCCATGGGACGCGCATGAATGGATTATCGAGATTCCTTAAAGGAAGGCAGGCTACTCAAAATCAACTTAAAAACAATAATTAATGCTGTCAAACGATCGACAATGCTTTACGTTTCTATTTGATCAATCTTAACCAAATTTGGTGTAGAACTCTACGAAAAACATAGGCTACTTTAGTACCTTGGAGTGAGGCCGAAGGCCGAACAACCACATCCGACACGGTCTAGATGGCTAAAGGCGGCCGGTAGGCCGACTGTTTTCTTAATATAACAGAAGAAAACAATAATTTTTGTGTTTTCCCACAGAATATTGCATAAGCCACGATTCGAAATGCTAAAGTTCGTCATTTTAAAATAGTTTTCAATTGTTTTTAATATCTTTCTGTATCGTCCGTTCTGCTTATGTATTGTTTACATGGGCATTTGGGAAAAATTTATTGATTTGTTAATCCAATAATACCTTCGGTAAAAATTGGACAAGTCTCAGTAAAAACGCTCTTGTGTTCGCATCTGCAAGTATCTGCAGCTGAAATTTGGAGGGCAAGTACTAGAGATACCAATGATACCACAAAAAAATTTTCGGTGTGTATCATGCGTTCTCACACAACTAAAAGTTTAAGAGAAGTTAACATTTAAAAAAATAGGTCGGTTAAAAAATTTTAGGTCGAAATTAGGTCTACAAACCGTTAAAAATGTAATTCTTTGTTTTGTTTTGGCACTTGTGTGCTAGTAACGAGAAACAGAAATAATATTTCAACTTGAAAACTGAATAAAATCAATGTATTTCCGTTTTTAAGCTACGAGTATGTATACGGTACATAATATATGTACTTATATAATAAAAAAGGTTGACTTTGCCCCATTTTTTCGACACTTTCCAAGCGAATTTTTAATGATTCTTTTTGTGTTCCTGAATCCTTGGGATGTTCCTAGCAAGAAACTATTATTAAACAGACCAAATGAATTACTTTAAAAATCACCATTTGTCCGCCTCCACCACACTGTGCGCCGTTGACGTTGTTTTAGGTATTTACCGTGTTTCGCTGAAATGTACTTTTTTTTCATAAAAATAATATGGTCACCATAGGTATAGCGGAAATGTAGAAATGTGATCTCGCACTTCTTGAATTTTTTCCAAGGCGTGCCTATTTTTTGGAGGTCTTCGGCCCCTATTATCATCAGGAGCAATTCCACATACGGTTGTATCTGCACTGGCAAGAAAGGTTGTGATGAACACATTTGTTTCATTCAAAGTTTTCGTGAAACATCCTCGACAGACACGAATACGTTCTCCATTTATTTTAAAATGAAAAATATGCGTTTTCTTACGATCCTTCTGTTTTTCTGGATCTGTTATTTTTTTCCTAGGTGTCTTATGCCCGATTTCTTCACGTTTAGACAAAGTTCCTGACAACTAACCATAAGTTATGTTTATCTCACGGACAAAACAAAAATGGTTTTCTTCACTCTAATAAAAGTAGGCGTGAAGTAAAGGATAGATAACTTAAAGTTGACTTGGCAACACAGCATTTTATGTCATTAGTTTATGCAATAACCTAACTTTTAAGTGCAGTCGTGTTTTCGGTCAATAATTTAAGTATTAGTGTGCCATGGAAAAATATGACAAAAAACTATTTCATAGAGAATTTTATGCTCTTCAATTATGGTCTGATCATAATTTTTCATAAAAACATAAATTAGCGAGTTATCGGCAAAAAATCGCGGTGGTGGAGCTAAAACCCCCGATCGTGGGGGACGCCGGCATAGGATTTTATGGGACTTTTGGGGGGTTCATTAGAACATTCCAATGTCCCAGACAACACTGAAATCCAGTGGATATCCAGTGGACGTCGAATAACTAGTGGATATCCAGTAGTTATTGAGTGTTGTCTGGGGTACATCTCTGCCAAAATTCAGCTTGCCCGGATTTTTTGCAAGCTTGAGCCAATTTTTTGGCTTCGTTGCCTAGACTACTAGATATATTTTATTTATTTTGTTTAAATAAATAAACTCTTATTCAGACAAATTAGCTCACAAATTGAAAAGATTTTGTGGTCAACAACCACGTTTTTAAATGCCTAAAAATATTTTAATCAAACATAATTTGAATTAAAATCAAATTCATTTGCAATTTTGCCACCACAGCGCCACGCTTTCTGTAACCCACCTAAATTGGAAAAGCGTTTCAAGCTCCGAAATGGGTGGGGAATGAGGCGGAGCTGAAGCGTTTGTAAGCGCCCAAAACTCTCAGACCGAACAGTGAAAAAGCGTTTGATGGCGCTTGAAGTGAAAAAAGTGCCAGGCTGAACACGGCCTAGATAAGATTTTCTAGTGCTTGAACGAAGGTTTTTGTTTGATCACAACTTATTTTACAAGACAATACGTGGTGTAGATTTTACCGAAAATTGTACTTTTTTGCATCTCGGCCAGATATTCAAATTTCAATTTTTTTTTAAATCTTTTCTTCAAGCACAAGCTATACCCAGCTGCTAACAGAAAATATTTGGTTTTTTGATGTCGTATACAGCTATAATGAATTATCCTGTCCACCTTGAAGATACTTTTTTCTAAAGGGTATCTGAAAACCAGGTCCCAACGGCTGAATTTTCAAAATTTTATAAATGAAAGTTTTATGAAATATTGCTCTTTTATATGCTTAAAAGTTTGAATAAAATAATTCTTTTAATATCTATATTAAAAAAAAATAGAAAAAATATGCTTTATTAACCTTCGAAAATTCATGTAACCCCTTAAGTAATTTCAACACCAGACTTCAAATTACTGAAGTTTTTAAGTACCAATATCTTAGCCGTAGCGTTACTGTATTGTAATCAAAGTGTTGCCTTGCAGAGCTGTTGAAGACGAAGTTGAAGATGACGGTGATTCTGACTTCAGTATCGATGAAAATGATGAACCAGTGTCTGATGCCAATGATGAAGAAAGTCAGCAAAAGAAGCGTCGGTTGGTGAAGAAAGCTTATAAAGTAAGAATTTTGTTTTAATTTATCCTCCAACCAGTCCATCAGGCTTGACAAAAGCGTATTGTAAGCATGTTATCTAACCAAGCTGTAGCCTGTCGTTCCCTATCAAATGTTCTCATGCTCAACCTGGAAGGTTTATTTTAGTGTTAAAAGTGATGTTTGTTTTTCCATATTTTGATAGATGAGTTATGGAAGAATTCCAAGCTGAATTTTTCTACAAATCTCGTCTTTGCACCCTCCACAGTTAGTCATGATGGCACCAAGGTAGACAAACTTGTTGACAACCACATAACTACCTATTTAACGTTAATGGTTTTGGTTGCCCTTATCAGATTGGTAATTTTTATTCCCCCAATCGCAATGCCCCCCCGCCCCCGTACATCTATACTATTCGCATTAAATATTCGGTGCATAAGTTGAAGAGTTGAGGGGACAAAACACAGGCCTGTTTAACTTTTTCCTGAATTTAGTAGTCAGAAGAATAAGAATTTCTTAACTGAAGTGTAACTATAGTACAGATTCCTTATCACCGCAACAATATGATGGGGCACACCCATATTGATCATTATGGACCATAACAGATGTCACCTCACGTTATCAAAAGTACTCTCTAGTCTTTTTGATTAGTTGTCTAGTGTTAAAGATTTGTTTGCACATACATCTACCTTTGACAAAACTCGCTTGTTCGGGTGCTTTTATAAATTGATGTCAAGTTGCTATATCGTATCAACTTCATTAATTTGGAATTATAATAAGTAAATGCTTATTTTGTTATCTCAGATCTCTCCAAACATATTCTAATATATGCTACGATTATTTAAATTTACAATTTACCAATTATATTTATCAAATAATCAATTTTATTCGTTATTTGAATTGAATTTTACTTGGCAACATCGCTCATCAACAAAATTTCGTTTTCATAATATGCAGTTGGTATCTATAATTTTATTGACACTGACATTCATGACAGTTCTTTCATAACCTTCTTCTTCTACTTTTATTAAGAAGTCTCCCTCTTAATATAGGTCCAGGACCTGGCTTCACTAATTTTTGCAATTAGTTCCGTGAGCATTTTTGTTTTATTTACATCTCAGGTAGCTTGCTAGGCTTGCGTTTTGATGTGCCTGACCCTGTTTTTTATTGTTATGATGGCAAATCATTAACACAGGGAATTTTTAAAATTGAATAACTTAAGAAATAAACGGTCAATATTAATAAAAAAAACAATTTTAATCATCAAAAGCATAATATGCCAATCGCACAAAAAAAATTCAGAATTTAATCTTTGTTTTCATAAATGGAACAACCTCCTTAAATCAAGTTTCACTATCCTAACCAAGTATCTAAATATATAAAAGAGCTTGCGTGTTTGTTCGCTATACGTTCCTAGACCCTTTGACCGATCTCAACCAAATTTTGCACAGTTATTCTGTAGGTCCCGGCGCAACTATTCGTGCATAAATGGAGACAAAATTCGCGCGGAGAACAAAGTTATTCGCGTTTTTCGATTTTTTCGACACACCCTATACGGATACCCTTACTTTACCTGGCAAACGAAGGGTTTACTTTACTTTACCTGACCATTCTTGCTCACTCCGCTTTCGCTAGATGGTGCTCTTAATCTATCATATAAGTGTACTGATTGGTGGCCAAAAATCTAAATATATTTTTTAAAAGCGATCAGTTATCCCACCCTGTATGTACGTAAAGTGGTTGGTTGGTATAATACTATAATAATACTTCTAATAATATAATGGTCTTCACGGATCTATTATGGTCCTCCCCCTGTGAGGCCGAACAACCACTGGCAATCACGGACTAGCAGTCAAAGCAGCCGAAGGCATATAAATATAATCTATTATGGTCCGCCTTTTGAGGCCGAAAGCCGAACAACTATGGCCTTCACAGATCTATTATGGCCCTCCCCCTGTGATGCTGAACAACTATGGCCTTCACGGATCTATTATGGTCCTCCCCCTGTGAGGCCGAGCAACCACATCCGACAGGGTCTCGGCCGCCCGTGCCAGCAAGTTAATCGATATTATGATTATTTATTGTAGGAACCAGTACCAGTTCAAAACAAACAAAAGCAAAAACCAAAATCTCCAAAACCATCTACCTCCAAGGAAGAGAATCGTCCACAACAATCTTCAGATAATAGAGGTGTGTAAAAGTACTCACTATTGAATATTTATAGTTTATTAATGCCCGTTTTCACCAACTTTTCCTTAAGAATTACCTACCAAGGAATTCTTAGCGCTAAGTATTCCATAAAAAAATACTTAGGAAAATTTGCATTTCACCAACATAAGAGTTTCTTAACTAGGGGTTACCTTGCTAGGTATTCCTTACAGCGGACAAATGAACTAATTACGGTTCTCCTGAGCTAATCCTATAATCTGATGATAAGGCTAGTACTAAATGCGGAAATTCTCTATATAACAAATCGTTTTATAACAGTAAAGCAATTAAAAACCTTCATTCAAACATAAATAATTACAAATATGACAGAAAACCGTAAAAGATGCCCAAATTTTACGTCTGAAGAAAAATTTAAACTTTTACCGTGCGTTAAAAAAAATCGGGTCTTGCTAAGTAGCAAAACTGATAAGTACACTATAATAAAAGTAAATTAGATGCTTGGACGGATATAACAAAATCGTTTAATTCTATTGGTATTATTAAAAGAAATACTCAAAGTTTAAAAAAAATATGGGACAAGCTAAAATCAGACGCAAAAACTTACAAAGCCAAGCAACGAATAGAACTTACTGTTACTGGTGGAGGGTCTAATGCGGCCAAAGATGATCCGATATTAGAAAAAATGTTGTCCGTTTTAGGAAGAGGTGGTGTTGGTATTAGCCATGTGAATGATGGCGATGCCAGTTTGTTTTCTCATTCACATGAGTAGTGATGCTGTTTGTGGTTGTATCAAGACCAGCGAAGTATGATGTACTCGAACCAGGAATATCATAGTCATCTTCATCCATGGGGAACTCAAATTCTACATTGTGATCCACTTCTTTTATCAAACCGGCATCGCCATCATTCACATGGCTAATACCAACACCACCTCTTCCTAAAACGGACAACATTTCTTCTAATATCGGATCATCTTTGGCCGCATTAGACCCTCCACCAGTAGCAGTAAGTTCTATTCGTTGCTTGGCTTTGTAAGTTTTTGCGTCTGATTTTAGCTTGTCCCATATTTTTTTTAAACTTTGAGTATTTCTTTTAATAATACCAATAGAATTAAACGATTTTGTTATATCCGTCCAAGCATCTAATTTACTTTTATTAGTGTACTTATCAGTTTTGCTACTTAGCAAGACCCGATTTTTTTAACGCACGATAAAAGTTTAAATTTTTCTTCAGACGTAAAATTTGGGCATCTTTTACGGTTTTCTGTCATTTTTGTAATTATTTATGTTTGAATGAAGGTTTTTAATTGCTTTACTATTATAAGACGATTTGTTATACTATAGAGAATTTCCGCATTTGGTACTAGCCTTATCATCAGATTATAGGATTAGCTCAGAGGAACCGTAATTAGTTCATTTGTCCGCTGTAAGGAATACCTAGCAAGGTAACTCCTAGTTAAGAAACTCTTAAGTTGGTGAAATGCAAATTTTCCCAAGTATTTTTTTATGGAATACTTAGCGCTAAGAATTCCTTGGTAGGTAATTCTTAAGGAAAAATTGGTGAAAACGGGCATTAGGGTTTTAAGACTTGTGCTACCCCCAATAATGCTTTTAAATTATTCACCAGTGATATATGGAAAAGGAAATAAAATAATATTTTCAGTTTTGACGAGACATGTTGCCAATAATTGTCTTTTGGGAAGAAAATCGACCAGGAAGTCAACTGCAGCCAAAACAGCAGCAACGGCACAACGCATCAAAATTAGAACTTTGGAGCAAACGAAAAAGGTTAATAAACCCCGAGAGGAAGAGCGGGTACTTACTCAAGAAGAACTTTTAGCAGAAGCTAAAATTACAGAGCAAGAAAATTTACTAGCTTTAGGTGTGTAAATTAATTGTTGGAGTATTTTGTATATTTTATATTTGAAATTTTTCAAGAGCGGTACCACAGATTGGAAATTGAAAAGCAGTCAAGACACCCTACTAAGAGAACATCTGTAGAGCCAATAATTCGATATCATTCAACCAGGATGCCTCTAATTGAAGAAATAAGCAGAATAGAAAACGAAGAGTAGGTTTTATCGATTTGAAAGTTATAACATTTAATTATATGAAGTTTTTTTTCATCTTGAAGAAACGATAAAACTGGAGACCAAAAGTATTATGAACGCACATTTATTACTTTTCTGAATGATCCAAACGATATTGCTTTTAATACTATGATGAAAGTTGGACCACCTCCCAAAGTACCAAAGAACTTAGTTTGCGCAGTAACAAAGTAATTTTACTTTCTAAATTGAAATCTCCAGTAATAGTAATGAATTATATTATATTTACAGACGTCCAGCAAAGTATGTTGATCCGATTACATGTTTACCATACTACGATATTCAAAGTTTTAAACTCATTCGACAAGCTTACTACCAACAATTGAAAGCACATGGTGATAAGAATAATCCTAAAATAAGCGAATGGTTAGAATGGTATGCAAAACAGAAAAATAATTCTGAAAGTAATGGAGCCGATTTAAATGAAGGAATACAAGAAGTATAATATTTTGCTGTAATATGTACATAGTTCAATATTTTAAAAGTAATGTATGAAAGTCTATAATTAAACCAAAGTATTTAATTTTTTTTTTATTATTATTATCAAGCTTTTCCATTCCATTCGAAATATTGCTACTCTGCTTTTTCTGCAAAGTCTTTACGATCCATTTATTGAGGTGGATCAATCCTCTTGTTTCTCTTTTATTGTCAACTAATTTTATCCACAGAGTGTTGATGTTCACCGGAGGGCCGCGCTAAGAAATTCAGTCAAGTCCCCAATTCGAACCCACAATTTCCGCGCTGGAACTCAACCAGCGTTCACATCAAGCCACTGCTATGGATTTAATTACATTGTGTTAATTTGAGCCAGGTTTACATGACGAGAAAAGTCCACCGTATGGAACAGGAATCGCAATCTAAAAATAAGACCTGATTTTACTAAAAAAATCAAGTTCAATTTAAGGGTTCAATTCAAGACGAACGTGTATGGCCGCTCTTGATAGCATGCATTTTGGTTTGATGTTTGCTGTTTTTCTGATTTTTGTTGTTCTTGAGTGGTTTGAAATCGTGTGTTGGGTGATTGCTCACTGTTTGCTTTGATGATTTGTTGGATTTTTTCTGGTCGCAGTGAGTTATTTATTAATCTTAATTGTTTAATGTAAGAGTCTCTTAACCTTAAAGTTGTGATAATTTCTAATCATACTTGATTATAATTTGACTTGGTTTAGCAGGCCATTCACATATTTGTGGTTCAAGTTTTGTTTTTTGATTTTTGTTTTCGGTGTGGTTTGTGGTTGTTCTGTTCCTTGTGTTTTTGCCGTTTGTGTTTCCTTTCCGTGGCCCAGTCTTGTTTGTTTTGGTTAAAGTCACCGCAACGGGCCCTGCTGGTGTGAAGTGTGTGTCCCTGTCCTCGTTCCTCTGTTGATTTCCTGTTGGCGTCGGTTGTGGGTCCTGTCTGTGATCGGCTTTGCCATGATTTTGTTTCATCAGATTCAGTCCATTAGTGAGGAGGCTCGAAAGAGATTTGCTACTGAGCTGAAGAGGTTAAAGAAGGATGAGCTGATCGATGTTATTTTGACTGGAAGATTATCTGATGATTTTCGTGCTCAGGTTGGCGAGTTGTTGGGTGGCGGTGGTGTGGATGATTTTGGCCACGATTTGACTGACGCCGACTTGGTTGGTGGTCTTAGACAGCAAATTGTAATGCTTAATGCAACTATTAGTGACAAAAGCACCATTATTGCTGCTAAGGACACTATCATTCTCGACAAGATTACTATAATCAATCTTTTGAAGTCCAAGAATCAGCGGCCCTCTGGTCGCGTTAATGGTTTTGTGAGTGCTGCTCGTGGGTCTTCTGTCTTGGACTCTTCTGCTCCGGGTGGGGGTCGAGTGGGCCTCAGGATGTCCTGCGTGGTGTCGGTGTTGTTGGCGATGTGCTGTTGGGGGATGGTGTGGTGTCCGGCGTTGTTGATGGTGTGCTTGGAGGCGGTGGGGGGGGAGGGCGGTGATGCCGGTGCCGTCGGTGTTGACTTGGAGACGGTGTCGCGTGTGAGGAGGAGTCGCGATGCCGGTGGTCGGATTGCTGGTCTTGCTAATGTACGTAGGATTACGGGTAGCGGTTTGGATGGCTCTGGTTCTCTTGCTGCTGCTGGCAGATCTGGGCGGCGTTGGGTATATGTTTCTGGTCTTGATAATAGAACATCTCCGGAGGACTTATCTAAATACATTAAGGATACTCTTAATATCGAGGCGGTCTGTTTTAGGATTTCTACGGGTGACTACTTTTCTAATTTTAAGGTTGGAGTTGTTGAGTCCTGCTTGGATGGGTTGTTTGTTGAGAGTGCCTGGCCTTGTGGCGTCGTTGTTCGTGAGTTTGTTGACCGTGTTAAACGGCGGGACCTCTCTGGAAATTTTCCATCGCTGTCCCCTCAGGTAAGGTAAAATAAACAGAGAAAGTCGAAATCGTCTAATATGGCCTCATCAGCAAAAATCGAAGAAATTGAAAAGAAACGTAGAAATAATCCTGAGACAGACGAAGAAGAATGGCCCTACGAGTGGCCCAAAGAATGGTCCACACTTGAAGATGAAGAAAACAATAGCTCGGACAATGAAAAACAAGGAAAAATTCGAAAGGAAGCAAAAAAGAAACCAAATAAAAACCAAAGGAAACGTGCCAGATTGGCGAAGCAAGAAAAAGAAAAACATGAAAAACAAGAGACAGAAACGCTAAGTGAAAACAGTAACGAAACAAAAAATTATGAAACTGAAAAAACACAAAGTGATTATAATTTAGAAATATCCACAAAGCTGATCGAAACATTGTCCATAGCCCTACAAGTGATGCAAGAAAGTAAAGAAGAACATGGAATAGAAAAAACAAAAACACCAAGTGAAAGCCAGTTGGGAATAACAGAATGGACGAATGAAATATTTTCCAACATATCGCACGCCGCGCATAAAATAATGAAATTCATCATATTAAGCAAAGAAGAACTCGACGAAAGGAAAAACACACTAAGAAATTTAGAAGATATGAAAGAAAGCACCTTTAAACTTCTATTATTCGTATTGAAGGGCAATAACAACAAGCAAGGGACGGGTGAGCCTTCAGCCACCCTTCCTCCGTCCAAAGCAAACACAGCAGAGGCGGTTCCTGCCCCTGCGAACCCCGCGAACCTCCTCAAGGTCCGGGAACTCAAAGAAACTAATTCTTCCCCTCAGGAAGAACACAAAAAGCAAGACCTGTTAGAATTGTATTTGAAAAGAGGCGCTAAAATCATCAGGGTTTTTAGTGGTAAAATAAAAAGTGGTTGGTAAGATATACGTGTAAGAAATGTCAAGTATGAAATATGTGTAATGTAGTTTTGAAATAGTCTTATGTTAATAAAAGTAATCACCAGAAATATAAAGAGTTTTGAATCAAATACCAAAAGGTTATGGTCCCAGGGTGTTCTCTGTGCAAGTATTTTCAAAAATAATAAAATAACCCGAGAAGAATTAATTTTGAGGTTAAGAGCACATGGTAAATTTAATAAAAAGAAAATCTAATAATGGCTCAAGCAAACGGGAAAGGTTATCATATTGAATTATTAGAAGGAGGAAACTATTATAATTGGAAATTCAGGGTGGAGTTACTTCTAGAAGAAAATGGTGTGGTCGAACACGTAAAAAAGGACTTAAAAATTAGTGAGATAGTTGTGGAAAAGGAGAGACAAGATAAAACTAAAAAAGACTGCAAAGCAAAATCGTTAATTGTTCAATGTGTAGACAATAACCAGTTGGAGTGTTTAAGGGGGAAATCAAGTGCATTCGAAATGTGGGAAACCTTACGACAAAAATACGAGAAGAAAGGAATGCATGGCCAATTGTATTTAAAGAAGAAGTTGATGAACTTAAAATTAAAGGAAAGCGATTCGATGGAAGTATTCGTGCAACAGTATGAAGAGATCGCAAGACAAATGAAAGAATCTGGGAACGAAATACCCGAACAAGATCTCGTGTGCAGTATTTTGTTAGCGTTACCACAATCATATGAAACATTGGTTACAATTATAGAAAGTTCACAAGATCTTACATTCGAGTCAGTGAAGAAGAAATTAATTGATGAATACGAAAAAAGGAAATTGGCAAACCCAAACAAAAGCGACAAAACACAAGGTTCGTATGCATTTTCAACTACAGGTGGAGAATGTTTTAGATGTGGTGAGAAAGGGCATTTCATAAGAAACTGTAAGAAGCCGATGCGAGGAAGTTTCAATCGAGGAGGTTTTTACCAAGGCCGCTACGACACCAGAGGAGAAAAACGTAACAGAGGATCTGGAAATTACAGAGGAAGCTTCAACAACCAAAGTCGAGGAAGAAGCATGAGCGAGAATTCGAATTATAGAAGCAACTACGTGCAGCAAGAAGATTCCGCAGAAAATGGAAATACAAGTACGAGCAAGGACAGAAGCGTATGTTTTATGGGCGAAACAAGTTCACAAGAATTTGAAAATGGAAAAGAGAAGAATGTTGTAACATTCTTTGTCGATTCAGGTTGTACAGACCATATGGTGAGTGAAAAACATTATTTCTCCGATTTAGTAATGCTCGACAACCCAATAAAAATAGCTGTGGCGAAAAATGACAGTTATTTAACCGCTGTTGGTGTTGGAAATTTACAGGTTTTGAGTAATGTAGGTAAAGAAAATATAAGGTGTACGATTAAAAATGTATTTTATGTACCTAAGTTAAGAAAAAATTTATTGTCAGTAAAAAGGTTAGAAACTTCAAATGTAGGGGTAATTTTTGATAACGGAAAAGTAAAATTGAGAGATGTAAACAATAAAGTATTAGGAGTAGGTTACAGAAAGAACTTGTATGAAATAACATTCAAGGTTGTAACTACAGAATGTTTAAATGTTGAGAGCGTTGAAAACGATTTTAAAATGTGGCATAGAAGGTACGCTCACGTTAGTTATTCAGGATTAAAAGAAATAATCAAGAAAAATGTAGTTTTGGGAATTGATAAAAATATTAAGTTTCAAGAAGTAGAATTTTGTGAGCCTTGCACAAATGGCAAAATGACTAGATTTCCTTTTAATCAAAGAACAAAAAGTAAGAGAATATTAGAAATAATTCACACAGACGTATGTGGTCCGGTTACTCCGGAAACATATGATGGTAAGAAGTACTTCGTAACTTTTATAGATGATTTTTCTAATTTCACGTCAGTATATTTGATAAAGAATAAGAGCGATGTTTGTAGTAAATTTAAAGAATACATTGAAATGGTTGAGGCTAAATTTGAAACAAAAGTTTCTAAGCTTCGATGTGATAATGGTGGTGAATATTCATCCAATGAGATGGTAAATTATTGCAAACAAAAGGGAATAATATTAGATTATACTATTGCGTATACACCGGAACAAAACGGTAAAGCTGAGAGAAAAAATAGAACTTTAGTTGAGAGAGCTAGGGCAATATTAGCAGATTCTGGCATGAGCAAGGAATTTTGGGGTGAGGCTATACTTACAACAAATTATGTAATAAATAGGGGCTTATCAGCTAATTTAGAGGGTGTCACACCAGCTGAACTTTGGTATAAGACTAAGCCGAACGTAAGCAATTTTAAGATTTTTGGCTGTACGGCTTACAACCACATACCTAAAGAATTGCGTAAGAAATTTGATTTCAAAACTCATAAGTGTGTGATGTTAGGGTATGCGCCGAATGGCTATAGATTATGGAATTTGGAAAAACAACAGTTAGTTATATGTAGAGATGTAAAATTTGATGAAAATAGCGTTTATTTTAAAAGGGAAATGTTAGAAATAGAATGTGGGGAAGAAAGCGTAAATGAAGATGAGACTACTAGTCAGGATGATAAAGAAAATGACAATAGAGTAAATTTAGAAAATAGGGAAAACAAAAGAACTGTTAAAGCACCATCAAAGTTTAATGATTATGAGTTGTACATGGCGTTTGATGCTTCAAGTTACATTGACGATGTACCAGGTTCTTATACAGATTTAAAAGATAGGGCAGATAGGGAAAGTTGGTTAAAGGCAGTTGATCGAGAACTTAATTCTATTCATAAAAATGAAACTTGGGAAAAAGTGGATTTACCAAATAACACAAAAATTTTAGACACAAAATGGGTGTTTAGTTTCAAAGCTTTAGAAGAAAAACAGGAAGAAAAATTCAAAGCGAGGTTAGTAGTTAGAGGTTTCGCGCAAGAAATAAATGAGGGTTTAAGCGAAATTTATTCACCAGTTGCAAAATTAATAACGGTTAGGGCTTTATTGATAATAGGTAATCAAAGAGGTTTTTACTTTCAGCAATTAGACGTAAAATCAGCATTTTTAAATGGTAAACTAACCGATGATGTATTTATTAATTTTCCACAAGGTATAAAATGTGAGGAAAACAAGGTGTTAAAATTAAATAAGGCTTTATATGGTTTGAAACAGTCTTCCAAGTGTTGGAATGACGAAATCAATTCTTTTCTAATAAAAATCGGTTTTATAAGATCAGAAAACGATTATTGCCTATATATGTTGAGAAATAAAAGGATATATCTAATACTATATGTAGACGACATAATAATAGCGGGACAAGATTTAAATGAGATTAAGGAAATAAAAGATAAGTTGATGGGAAAATTTTTAATGAAGGATATAGGTCATCTTAAGAATTTTTTAGGATTAGAAATATTATACGATAAGGATAAAGGAATCTTAAAGGTTCATCAGTCTAGATATATTAAAACTATGCTAAAAAGATTTTGTATGGACGATTGTAAAGGTTCAATATTACCCATTGATCCTAAGTTAAAGATCGATTTATGTGATGATCCAAAGAAAAGAACAAAGAATCCAGTTCGAGAACTCGTGGGATGTCTTATGTATTTAATGCTGGGTAGCAGACCCGATATCTGTTTTTCAGTAAATTTCTTTAGTCGTTTTCAAGATAGAGCATCTGACGAGGTCTGGAACCACTTAAAAAGGATCTTAAGATATTTGAAAAATACCATTAATGTAGGTTTAGAATTTAGAAGAAGTGAAAATTTTGGCTTGTGTTGTTATGTAGATGCGGATTGGGGAGGTGACACTCATGACAGAAAATCCGTCACTGGTTTTGTATTTAAAGTTTTTGGTAATACCTTAATGTGGGTGACGAGAAAACAGCAATGCGTGTCGCTATCCACTACCGAAGCCGAGTTAGTCGCATTATGTTCTGCTGTATGTGACGGCTTATGGTTAAAGAAATTGTTTTCAGATTTCGGTATTGAATTTAAAAATATAATGTATTATGAGGATAATCAGGGTTGTATAGCGTTGATAAAAAATCCTACAAATAACCGTCGAGTTAAACATATAGATTTAAAATATAATTTTGTTCACAATTATTTTAAGAGTGGTATTATAACTTTAGTTTATATAAATACTGAATATCAACAAGCAGATATACTAACAAAAGGTTTGACGAATGTATCATTCATAAAGTTTAAAGGATTGTTAGGTTTGAAAGATTTTAGCGAGGGGGGGTGTTAGAATTGTATTTGAAAAGAGGCGCTAAAATCATCAGGGTTTTTAGTGGTAAAATAAAAAGTGGTTGGTAAGATATACGTGTAAGAAATGTCAAGTATGAAATATGTGTAATGTAGTTTTGAAATAGTCTTATGTTAATAAAAGTAATCACCAGAAATATAAAGAGTTTTGAATCAAATACCAAAAAGACCCAGCTGGGAAAAATTTGGCAGAGTCCAACCCCCCGAACCTCCTCAAGGTTCGGGAACCCAAGGAAACAGATTCTTCCCCTAAGGAAGAATCCACGAAGCACGACCCACCCAGGAAATACCTGACAGCAATGAAGAGGGCTGCCATCAGCAACCCCCGGAGCACACACAAGAAATACAAAGTAATTGTCTACCCTGGAGAGGGTAGCTCATTCCAGTCAGCAGAAAACACGAAATCCGCCCTGACTAGCATCAGAGCGGAAGACCTTGGCATAAAAGCAGATAGGCTCTATCTGACGAAAAACAAAAGTGTTGTGGTGGAATCCTCCCACCCTTCCGTCAAGAAACTAGTAGGCAGCACTCTACTCGCGGAAAACCAATTGATGGCCCGGGAGCCTTCAGCTACCTGGCCATCAATTGCTATACAGATGGTGGACAAATCCGTTTCTAGGGATCAAATCACAGCGGAAATAGAAAGGAGTCTTCCCGAGGTGGTCAATATGGCCGGGATTTCTTGGCTCAAAAGAGCCAATCCCGTACATACCAGAGGAAGAACTCACAACAAATGGATCCTGGAGGTTCACCCTCTGGTCCATGAAGCAATAACAAAGGAGGGTAAATTCAGAGTGGCTTGGAAAAGCTACCGGATACGGAATCACATCGGAATTGTCCGATGTTATAAATGCCAACGATTTGGCCACACAGCCAAATTTTGCAAAGGAAATGAAACATGCGCCTTTTGCACCTCAACAGAACACGCTTCACGTGACTGCGTAGTGCAAAAGGAACTTGCTAAGCATGTATGCGCCAACTGTGTCAGAGCGAAGCTCAGTGACAACAAGCACTCCACAGGATCAATCCTGTGTAAAGTATATAAGGCCCGACTTGAGGCCCGTGCACAATCCATAGCAACCACTATTGACAACGAGAGAAATAACCGTGACCAATGAGATCTAATCCTAAAAACTAATAACCCTGATAAGAAACAAGGTTTGAGTGTACCCAATAAAGCCAAATAACAATCGAAAATGAAAAATAGACTCCAAAAATCAAGATATGAATACCAATACATACCAACATCGATGAAATAAAAACGCCCACGCAATCCAATATAGAAACCTGAAACATAAAACAAATCAGAAAACAACATATCAAAATAGGCAGATTATGTGTATGTAACAATATACCAAATGACACGCGGTTTGAAACCCGATTAAAAAATTCATAAAAAACGACCAGAACTTGATAAAAATCTTTAAGAATAATTTTATAATTGTGATGAAAACATGAACTCCCCGCCAATTTGCAGGGTCCATTTTCTGATGAGGTTGGCAACAACCTCAAAATGTTTTTTATTTTATAAATAAATTAACTTCAATTGTCCCCTCAGGTCGCGATAGGTTAGCGGGTGGATTTGTTTATCTTCAGAATTGTAGTGGGATGAGGACAAAGATTCATGACATCAGTAGTAGTGTTAATTGCAGCTTTTACAGTATTATAGTTTTTATTGAGACTTTCCTTGACGAGAATATTTTGACGAGTGAGCTGGATTTTCTTGACTACATTGTCTTTCGCTGTGATAGGTCGAGTTCTTCAAGCAATAAATCGGGTGGTGGTGGTGTCCTCATTGCTGTTCATGTCAGTCTTGGCAGCTGTAGTTTGATTGTCACTCCCTCGACTGTTGAGAATTTATTTGTACGTGTTTGTGACACAATTGTTGGTGCTGTGTATTTGCCTCCCGATTCCGATGTTCTTGATTACAGTGAGTTCTGCGGCATTGTGGATGATGTGTGTGACTCTTATCCTCAACTTAAGCTTGTGGTTTCTGGTGATTTCAATCTGCCAAGGGCTGAGTGGTGCTTTGATGGATCGAGCGTCATCTCGGTGAATTGTGTTTGCCCTAAGTCTGTGGTTGTTGGTGACTGCATGTCTCTTCACGGATTATCTCAGATGAACATGCTGCCCAATAGTCGGGGTGTATTACTTGATCTTGTTTTTTCTAATTTTGATATCACTGTTTCTGTTGCCAGTGATAAGCTGTGTGGTTCATCCGTGCATCATGAGCCTTATGCCTTGAGCTTTTCTGTCGGTGATTCGTCTGCGAATGTTCTTCGTGTTGATAGGGTTGTTTATGACTTTGCTGCGGCTGATTATTGCTTGATCAATGAGTGCTTGTTGAATGTTGACTGGTCTGTCGTTTGGGGGTTGGATAATATTGATGATATTGTTCAGAGGTTTTATTCTGTGCTTTTTGACGTGATCGGGGCTTTGGTGCCTTTGAAGCGGATTCGCGTGTCGAGCTATCCCGTTTGGTTTTCTGGTGAACTCATTGGTCTTATTAAA
Source organism: Podabrus alpinus (assembly GCA_932274525.1). Taxonomy (NCBI): domain Eukaryota; kingdom Metazoa; phylum Arthropoda; class Insecta; order Coleoptera; family Cantharidae; genus Podabrus; species Podabrus alpinus. The sequence continues at coordinate 86,232,057 of OW026455.1, read as the reverse complement.
GACAAAAAATTGGCACACATGACTTTTAAACGTTCTGGGAGTATGGTTGATTATCTGTCTTTTGCCTAGCTTCGTGAGAGAGTAAAATCTCTTCATTCGGAGCTGTATTTGAAGTATTTGACTAGGGTTGAACGGGATATTCAAGTTAATCCCAAAGCGTTCTGGCGCCATATTGATAATTGTAAAAACACCCGAGGTTTACCCGCTTGCATGTTTTTGGGTGATAAAACATCTAACTCTGGTCAAGACTGTGCCAATTTGTTTGCGGATCATCTTTCAGCTGTCTATGGTGCCATTGACCGGAATGTTTACCATTATGCTGCGGGAGAGGTTGTTGATTGTCCTCCTATTAGTCTCTCCGAGTCCTGCATCTTTGATGCTATTTGTGGTCTCCCTGGTGGCTTGTGTTCTGGTCCTGATGGTATTCCTCCAGTTTTTGTCAAGAATTGTGTGTTCTCTTTGTGTAGTCCCATCTTCAATATTTTTAACATCTCGTTGAATAGTGGTTGTTTTCCACTAATTTGGAAGGAGAGTTTTGTTATGCCAGTATATAAGAAGGGTGATAGAAGTGATATTTCTAATTATAGGGGTATCTCCATCCAGTCTGCAATTCCCAAATTGCTGGATAAGTTGGTTTCTGAACATTTGATGTCAGTAAGTAGGAGTATTATAGTTGAGCACCAACATGGATTCTTCCCTGGTCGTTCGACTTCGTCTAACTTGATTTCTTTCACGTCTTTTTGCCTTGATGCTTTCGAGAGTGGTTTGCAGGTAGATGCTGTCTACACTGACTTCTCGAAGGCTTTCGATCGTGTTTCCCATGCTGCTCTTCTGGCAAAGATTCAGTCACTTGGTTTTTGCTCGATCATCGTGGATTGGCTTCGCAGTTATCTGGTGGGTAGAACTCAGAGGGTCAGAGTTGGGGATTTCCTTTCTCCCGATATTCTGGTGTCCTCTGGTGTGCCCCAGGGATCTCACTGTGGCCCTATTCTGTTTTTGTTATTTTTTAATGATATTGGTGAATTTCTGACGAACTCTTCGTGCTTGTTATTTGCTGATGACTTGAAGCTGTTTAAGGCCATTGGTTCGGTCAGCGATTGCTTGCAGTTGCAGAATGACATTGATGTCCTGATTGAGTGGTGTGGACTGAACAATCTGGATTTGAATTTCGGCAAGTGCTCGGTGATCTCTTTTTCAAGAAAGAATGCGTTGTCATTCGCATATAAGCTATGTGACAGTGTGTTTAATCGTGTCTCAGTTGTTAATGACCTTGGTGTTCATCTGGATGCGGGTTTGACCTTCAATCATCACATTCGGCTTGTTTGTGGTAAGGCTTTTCGCATGCTTGGGTTCATCCGGCGGCAGTCCCGGGGTTTCTCGCCGTCTACTTTGAAGTTGTTATACTTTTCGTTGGTCCGCTCTCAGTTGGAGTATGCGTGTAGTGTATGGTCGCCCTATTATCGTGCCCAGATCGATCGTCTTGAGCGTGTTCAGCACAAGTTTTTTAAATTTCTGCACTATGTGCTTGGTCGTCCTAAAGAGGATTTCTCTGACGAGACCTACCTTAACTTCTGTGTGACTAAGTCTCTGGCGATCAGACGATCTGTGGCCGATCTTTGTTTTCTTCATGGCCTGACGAGTGGGAGGATTGACTGCAATGCACTGCGCAAGCTTTTCTGTTTTAGGAGTCCGGTTAGATTCACGAAGTCTATATGGATATTGCAAATGGGTCATCACTCTACTAATTATGGTCGCCATAGTCCAGTGGTCAGGATGGCTGAATTGGCCAATACTGCAAGTGTGGACCCTAACTTCAATTTGTTTAATCCATCGGTTTCAGGATTCAAGAGGAGCTTGTGGTTGATGTTTTAATGTTTGTCTTTATTATTGTTGTTTTATATCATTATTACCTTTAATGTTGTTTTATAGCTTTTAGTTTTTGTGTAAACAGAACGTGGTTAATAGTGATTATTTGTTTTGTTAATTGCTTATGTGTTTATTGTATATTTTTTTTTATTGTTGTTTTGGTATGTATTTTTTGTAAAGAGGTACATCCGTTAATTGAATAAAAATTAAAAAAAAAAAATTAAATTAAATTAAAAGGGTGCATTCCATTATTTTCACTTCAAAAAATACATTTTTTGTCCAAACTAAAACAAATGCATTCATACAAAATTTCGGTTCTTTTTTGTGGTTTCAACTTGAAAAAAATGTAGAAAATTTCAATTTTTTTTTAAAACGCCGCCATTTCCTATACAATTTTTTTTTTCTTAAGCTTAGTAGGGACGATACTGACAACTTTGTTGAATACGAAAATTTTTAGTTTTTTAATTTTGCCAAATACGAAGGACCTGAGCTTCCCCACCATCGCTGGGTAACTTTTTAATCGACATACGTTCAGGAAGCTGTAGTAGCACATCTTTTTATTATTTTTATATGATAAATTCAAAATTATGTTTTCAACATGTAATAAATATCCTACCATAACAGAAAAATTTTTATGTTGTTTCTTTTTACTAAAAAAAATTCTGAAAATTGCCTAGATTTATGTGCAAATGAATGGAATACCCCCTTAAACACGTATATCTAAAAACTACATTTTAAAACGGTTCACACGATTTCTCTGAGTGTAATGGATGAATTGTATTAAAATTTGAAATTATGTTTAGAGAAAAAGTAGTGACGAAAAAACGCAATTTTTTATGCAAAAAAATTTAAACATTTTTATTTCATCAATAAAAAAAATTTTTATTTTTGAATCAGCTAAGGGGTCATCCATTAATTACGTAAGGTTTTTTTTGGAGGGGGGTTATTGGATATCTTACGGACCCATACGTAGGGGGAGAGGGGTCCGACGTATTCCTTACGTAAGTTTCTTAATAGCTATTTACGTATAAGTAACAGAAAGGGATCCATGTCGAACGAGATTGCTTATCAGCCACGAGCCCCGAAGGGCTGATAAGCTATCGAGTTTGACATGGATCGTTTTTGTACGCATCACATATACTATTTTTTCTCCAGGATAAAGTCCTAAACGAATAAAAAAAAGAAAATGTACCACAAAATATCAAAGGATAACCATCATTAAGTTAAATGTAAAACTTAAAATATTTGTTATTACAAATTAAAAATGCAAAACGAAATGATTATTCAAACGAAAGTATAAATAAATGGGTCCAGTTATGTAACCATTAGCGGCCTGAACAAAATTTCTTCAGTTACACACTAAAGAACAGGCTTATTTTAGTCTATAGAAACAAAAATTTTCGAGATCCGTTGAAAAACAACCCCAATATCGACTTTTGAAAAGTACGGGAAATTAGCATCGAGTATGCGGCAGACCCCTGGCAGACGCTATACAATTGAAAGACGGTCCTTTGAAAATGCGTAAAATTTTTTCGCTCCGATTTGAATTTTTCTTTGAAATTCGGATAGATGGGGTGTGATTAGTGGATATTAATAGTAATAAATATAATCAAAAAATGGAAAATAACCCGTGTATTGCCGAAAAAGTGAAAAAATTAAATTTTTTTTTCTTCGAATTTTGGGGTGTGCATTCGATAAGGAGGGTTATCCATCGTCAAAACCTACCCTTTCGGGGCGCCGCTGCGCTCCGCTCCGCTCTGCACCCCTCCAGGGCGGTTTTGACTCTGGTTACTATGCTAAACATACGAGAAGGCGCCTCCCATAAAAAAAAACGGGATAAATGAAACCGGGAGCTTAGAGACCCTTGAAATAGCATTAAAAAGTATAGTTGTGGTATGGGGCAGTAAACTATTACGTTTCACCCCCAAAAAATCGCGTAAAAACAAAAAATAATCGATGTTACATGTACGAGAGACGAGCTACATCTGCCGGTGCGAAATACTCTAAGTGTTAGGGTCATTATAATTGCACGGACTGTCAACAGAATGAGCGACGCGCGGGAATCTCGTTAATCTTACCACTGAATCTCGTTAAATTTGCTAACTTCAAAATCGATTTATTGAAAAGTTTGGACCTAATTCTCGAAGATTCTTTTGGAAATTTGCTATATTAACCTTGTTCTTTAGTGTGTAGCAGAAGAAAGTATGATTCGAACGCTAATGGTTAGGTCACTGTAGCCGAAAGGGGTATGATGAAAAAAAGGAACTTTTAGTACACGGAAGTATATCAAATTACACTTTTTTTATAGCAGAGTATATCAAATTACAATGATAACTAACAACCTACGAGAATGCTCACTTTCGAATCTAAAAATAGACAAAAAATGACGTTTTCGCTGTATCCTGGAGAAAAAATATTTTTTAAAATTAAATTTAAAAATCAAATATAATTTTTTCTTTTTATGTTGGTAATTTTTGTATTATCTATATCAGGGGTTCTTTGATCAGGGGTGGCCAACCTGCGGCTCGCGAGCCACATGCGGCTCTTTGAAGGATTAAATTATTAAAAGTTATTATCGTTCCGTATGTGTTTCGTATGTATTGCGGCTCGCGAAAAATTTCAAATTTTGAAAAATGGCTCGACTATCAAGGAGCTTGGCCAACCCTGATCTATATAATATATTATTATTCATATTTTATAAATATAAGGGTTGAGGGGGGGTCAAAATTAATTTTCTTTTAAATAAACCTTACGCAAGATGTGGGGGGGGGGTTGCCACAATCTTACGTACCCTTACGTGGGGGGGTCCAAAATTACAAAAATCATCCTTACGTAATTAATGGACGGCCCCTAAATGGTCAAAATCATGTACACCATCTGACCGTAAAATGAAGAGTTTTACCTATATATTGAATGAAATTTTTACAATTTTACCCGAAAAATCTAGATCCGTAAAAGGATCTGTCGCGCACGTGCAAATTTTTTCCCAGTTTACCGAAAAAAGCTAATAACATTCAAAAAAAGTCTAGATGGAACATTATGCCCTAAGAGTACCAACAGCCTATGGGGGACCCCTCTTCCACTACCACTTTAAGGGTTGTTTTCCAGGGTTAAACATGTATTTTCCGCAAAAATGTGTTGTATATTTCTATTACATAAAACTTCAACTTTCTGAATATCTATAGAGAATTTTTAAAATCGCGATACGGTATATCGTGATATCGCCGTACATTATTCTTATACGTTTTATTAAATTTATGTACAGTTCACTCTTTAACCGTTGTGGGACGAAACATTGACGAGATACATAAATATATCATATTTATGTAGCCTAATTGACCGTCGCGTCGGCGGCGTTCCGTCGCCATGCTCGTGACAGCCGCCACTACTAAATTATATAAAATTTACAATCAAGTCAGAATCATATATTCCTTTGCGGAATACCGGGCCTAGCCCACACTTCCTTCAAATAGCTGGTGCGCCACAGCACACGAGTTTTTAAGATATATACAGGGCAGGCCTCGCAACCAAATATCGTCGATAACCAAGGTTGGTTTTAGCCCCTCTTTGGCTAGTGACGGTCATGGTATTGAATTTATGTTGACAGAGAAATAGCAGTCGCTATCCCGTAGTTCTGGTCATGCAGGTTTATCCACATCTACTGAACCCATATACAGCTGGGTCTATTCGATGAAAGAGAAAAAGGTGGAGGAAAAGAAGGCAAATTCGAGAAGAAATTTCTTTCGAGAGAGAAGTCGAGAACCCATCGGGCTGAGTTTTCGAAAACCGTTCCAATTTCGTCTGTGACTTGGCCAGGATGGCTTTGGTTCCTGATCCCCCCCCCCCCCCAAAGTGGAGCCCGAGCCTGCGTGCTTAAGTTTTCGTAAAACCGCCGGAGATAAATTATAATGAATTCAAAAAATTCGTTTTCATCCGCCAAACATCCCTCCCGGCCACTCACAGAGGCGAGCAGTTAAACAACCCCCCCCTAAGTCCGCGCAAGGAGTAGGTGTGCAAAAACCGCCCAAGACTGAAGGTCTCTGGTCTAGTCTGGTATACCTTGCTTTAGGAACAATTTATGTTCTCGAAGCTGGTAAGGTATGATTTACAATCAAATAAAATATGAAATTTTTTTTTGAGTTCGTGCGCATCGTGCAAGTGATGAACATCGATAGTACATACAAAGTAAGATATTTGTTTAATATTAAATAATTATAATAAATAATTACACACAAAATCAATCAAAACCCTGACGGATAAGGGAACATGAATATACCACCCAGCGGTACTACCCCCAGCCAAAGGGGTAGTAACCAAAACCAAAATGATCAACATAACCTAACAAATATACCAATTATCAATCTTACTACCACAATCAAATCCTATTCCAACATATTAAAACAACCAATTCAATTCACACATCCAAAGAAAGAACAAGGAATCATACTAAATTCAATCGAAGGATTAAAAATCAAAGATTATATTTTAGCTGTTGGTAAAATTGTACAACCAAAGAATATCTTAGCGGCATCGCGCATAACCAATGACCGCATCTGTCTCTATCTAAAAGACATCGTAAATGAATTCATAGAAAATAACCAGCAGATCAAAATAAATAATATAGATGTTTCAACACGTAGATTAATTACTCTATCAAAAAAACTAACTATCTCTAATATATCCCCGATAATAACTAATGAATACCTGCTTGATTTTATAACAAGGTGGAACTCGCTTTAGCGGTAGTTCCTAGGCTTCTATACAGCTACCTTTCTGGTGTGAAAAGTTGTTGTTGCTGGTTATTTTTGGTCGACATAATATTCATAATGTAACATCAGATAATTCGATAATCTGCATCAATTAAATTTTTCGAAATAACTTCTTATTAGGGTATCAACGTCTTAACGGATCAACGTATTTAAATTTCCTATATAGGTGAAAAATTATGTAAATAAAATATAACTTATATTTGGTCTGCATTGAAAAAAAAGTTGTTATTTTTGGTCGCCATCTCTTATTATAAAAGGCCAAGTCTTTCTTTCTTTCTTTCTGTCTGTCCCACGGAAATACCCGAAGCAAACCGAACCGAACGCACAACGTATCATCGGATCAACGTATCATCGGATCAACGTATCATCGGATCAACGTATCATCGTATCATTTTGTCTATATAGGACAGCTATTTCCAAAAAAGCATTATGTGAACTTCCATAATGGATAATGAAAATTTTGAAAATCCTGCTGCAAAGCGACGGCGATTGAATCGTGAGATAAAAGCACGTACAAGAGCTAAATACACAGAAGAACAGCTTCGATCACAGCGACAAGCTGACGCTCGGTCTCATGCGATACGTCGCCAACGTGAAACTTTGGAACAAACTCAAGCGCGGCAAGCTGCTGACGCTCGGTCCCATGCGATACGTCAACAACGTGAAACTTTAGAAGAAACTCAAGCGCGGCAAGCTGCTGACACTCGGTCCCATGCGATACGTTGATCCGATGATACGTTGATCCGATGATACGTTGATACGATGATACGTTCATCCGATTGGTTATGAAATTATCCGTTATGCGTTCGGTTCGGTTTGCTTCGGGTATTTCCGTGGGACAGACAGAAGGAAGGAAGGAAGGAAGGACTTGGCCTTTTATAATAAGAGATTTTTCACCTATATAGGAAATTTAAATACGTTGATCCGATGATACGTTGATACGATGATACGTTGATACGATGACACGTTCATCCGATTGGTTATGAAATTATCCGTTATGCGTTCGGTTCGGTTTGCTTCGGGTATTTCCGTGGGACAGACAGAAGGAAGGAAGGACTTGGCCTTTTATAATAAGAGATGAGAACAACATTAAATATATAAACAAAAAACTTACATATATTTTTTTAAATTAAATTAAACTTAATCAATATTTAAAATTTTTTTACTTATTTTAAACTAGATGATACCCCGTCCGAGGACGGGCAGCTACCCAAGGTAACTTAAGTTGAATGAAGATTAAGGAAAGCTCTCAGTGCAATCCAAAAGCCATATGACCTTGGGTAGCTGCCCGTCCTTCTAGCTGCCCGTCCTCGGACGGGGTATCATCTAGTATTATTATTATTATAATGTAATATCAGATAATCTGCACTAATTAAATTTTTGCGGTTACAATCACAATTTCGAAGGTTCTGATTAGATTTGAATTATGCGGACATACAGACAGACGGATAGACAGACAGACGCGGAGCTACTAATCAAGTTGGACAGTTACAATTAATTGTACCTAATTCTTGAGCGAGATTCAAAACAAGGTCAGAGGAATTATTTCAGTAATAATTGTTGGGCCTTGCAAATGCTATGATTCCGTTTTTCTACAACTTGATTGGTTGGTTTCATAAAATATAATACCAACTGGCAATCGAGATGCGCCTGGTACAAGTAAGTGATATCACTCTTCGATTAGTTCTAAAACTTCATTTGAGTTTTTTGAACTGAGAGTGCTAAATCTGCACATCAACAACCAGAAGCTCCTAGTATTGCACTATGATTAAATTTATTTTATAATCTTATATAGGTGGAGTTTTATGTTCTGTTCTAAATTATTTTTGTGAGTTACATATTCTATTTGGAATGTGAGCAAGGCAAGAAATTATTAATGAGTAAAATTATTTAAGAAAAGCCGGGTCTGTGATCGACCCCCTTCGATTTGGCTGATTTTTTGTGGGCACATTACCTATCCGGGGAGTAGTCAAAAGCCAGAATATTACGTCCCAAAAAAATTTATTGGCTGAGCTATAGCTACTCCAAGTTTTTTTCACAATTTTTACTTGAATTTGGGTATTTTCGATTACGCAGCGGGTTTTCGCACTACGTGGCTGAAAATGGATTTCCTTATGTAAAATTGACCTAGGAACAATACTATGGCCACATATTTGACCTACGACCAATATCTACAGAATTATTGACCAAAAACACTCGAAATTTACCAAAAAAAAAGTCCCAAATCTTGGGCAAACTGTGAAAAAAAAATAATTTCACTATATTAGACCGCCATCTTGTAGAAAATGAACCAAAGAATCCAATGAGCACACTCCCAGATTTTAGGACGAACCGTTCAGGAGATACGCGGCGTCAAAGTTAGACGTTTTCGTTTTTTCTATAAAAAATTGACATTTTCTACCTTGTGGGACAATGTTCGACCTACAGGACTATTTTGCGACTCCTGACTCTCCAAATGGTGCATTGATAGGTTATTTTTATCGAAAGAGACTTATGAGGTGCTGGCTAGAATGATTTAATTTATTTTAATACGAAACCAAATAGTAATAAGTGCCTCTAACGAGGCCTTCTCAATATTCTAAGAGCGTACATTTTGTCCAGATCAGAGGAAGTCAAGTACATTCTATTTAGCTTCTCCTCAAGTGCGACTTCGCAGAGCACATACGGAAGTGGAATTGTCGCAGTTTTGATATCTTCTGGCCAGTTCAGCTCCTTAGCTGGCAACTTTGGCATCAGGAGAGATACATCAACTTCTGATTCATCGCTGTAGATGTCGGTGATCATAGCAATGTATCTGTTCTTTGCCAGCCTAACAACAACATACATTCCACTGGCAACACTCAAAGTTTCTGATGGTCTGGGAGTCTTGGTAAGGGCATGAATCAACGAAGGCTCATGAAACTGGTCATTCGAAATCTTCCAGCAAGCTACTGAATTGTCTGAAAACAAGGTGGAACTCGCTTTAGCGGCAGTTCTTAGGCTTCTATACAGCTACCTTTCTGGTGTGGAAAGTTGTTATTATCTGGTTATTTTTGGTCGCCATATAATGTAACATCACATAATCAGATAATCTGCACTAATTATTTATTATTTTATTTTAACAACAGCAGTGGCTTGATGTGGATAGTGAAGTTAAGTTGTAAATAAAAGAGAAGGAAGAGGATGGATCCACCTCAAAAAATGGACCGGAAATTACGCGAATTTCGAAAGCGAAAGCAAATTGCCAACATGACCCCTTCGCAAATATTACATCGTTCACGTAGTCATGCAATTCGCCGACAAAATCCACGAAGTAAAAACGCAGCTGTTCTTGAAGTAGGTAACGTTGTAGAACCAAATGTCGACGTTCATAACGGTAGTTTTACACTACCAGAAAAGTACACTACCACAACTACCAGAAAAGTAGTTGTATTTTATTTTACTTTGATGTGAAAAAATAATTTTTTAATGATGTGGTTAGTGAAGTTAAGTTGTAAATAAAAGAGAAAGGAGAGGATTGGTCCACCTCAAAAAAGGACCAAACATTACAGAGAAGTAAAGTTTCGAATAGAATGGAAAAGTTTGATTGTTATTACTTATATAGTAAATGATAATTACCAACCGCAAAAAATTTAATTGGTGCAGATTATCTGATTATGTGATGTTACATTATATGGCGATCAAAACTAACCAGATAATAACAACTTTCCACACCAGAAAGGTAGCTGTATAGAAGCCTAAGAACTGCCGCTAAAGCGAGTTCCACCTTGTTTATATCTGTGGTAATTCTGATAATCTGAATTTTTAATACCTACCAAGCTAAAAAATATTCTAGTATAGTATAAGTAAAATTTAGTGACAATAAGAGATTTCGATTATCAGATTAGTATCTTTATTATCGGATAAAAAATTATTTTTTCACATAAAAGCAAAAGAATAGCATTTTAAGTTCAAATATAAATCTCAGAATATTTCATTTCTTAAATCTGTTGTATAGAAGCCTAGGAACCGCTGCTAAAGCAAGTTCCAACTTGTTTCTTTTTCTGTTCGGCAGCAATCAGTTTCTCCACTCTTTTTCTGTTTCTTATACGTTTTGCCGCCACTTTTTTTTTCGCAATATTTAAATCAATTTTACGCATTCCATTGCTGCTAAACTCACGAAGTGCCTCCTTTAACGAATTAATAGTAGCTCGTTTGAATTCTTCTCTGACTTCAAAATCTTCGTATTTTCCGAACGATAAGTCCCTCTTTAGCGCCTGTTCCACATCCTTTATTAATTCACCTGAAAACATTTTTCGTTGACGTTCAACACTTATTATTTCGTTATAATGTAATTCTGCTTATATAGTAATTTTGAGTAGGATAATCGGATTAACTTATCCGATGATACGTTGATCCGATGATGCGTTGATACGATGATACGTTGATACGATGATACGTTCATCCGATGATACGTTGATCCGATGATACGTTGATCCGATGATACGTTGATGTTCGGTTTGCTTCGGGTATTTCTGTGGGACAGACAGAAGGACTTGGCCTTTTATAATAAGAGATTTGGTATGCATTGAAAAAAACAGATCAACATATCAACGGATCAACGTATTTAAATTTCCTATATAGGTGAAAAATTATGTAAATAAAATACGTATAACTTATATTTGGTCTGCATTGAAAAAACATGCGGACGGACACGAAGCCAGACCATAAGGCTTCTTTCTATACCTTGTATAGAAGCCTAAAAGTAGCGCACTGGCTACCCAGTTCATAGACCTCTATACACACAGAGTATTTCCAATACGATTTGAAACGCTCTGTATGATTTTGAATTATGCGGACGGACAGACAGACAGACGGACACGGAGCCAGATCATAAGGCTTCTTGCTATACTTTGTATAGAAGCCTAAAAGGGAGGAAAAATTGGCTGCTGCCTATATGAAGAAGAAACAGAAAGAAGAACAGGAATTGGCAATATCGCTGCGTGCTTTCGAAAATTCCTTATTAGAAGACGAATAATAGTTCATATTACAATATCTTAATATATAAAATGCCAGCTCTCTCCTGCGGCGTGTCAAAACCTAATCTCATTGGTCCAAATTTGATACCAACATAAGCACTAATCGAAGTTATGGAAGGGGAAGGATCTGAACGGAACGAAAAGAAGAAACAAAAATCGAGGAGATAGAAAATAACGGTTATTAATGATTAACTTAAATCCGGATTAACGGATTAACGTTAATCCGTTAATCCGTTAATATTTAATAAAAATACTATATAATCCAAATGATTTATTATGACTTAAATGTGTTGAACGTGAACTAAAAATGTCTTTACAAAAAATGGCTTTGCGAGAATTAAATAAGGTTGTGGAAGGGGAGCTAAACAGGGCTTTATCGTTCGCTAAATATGAAGATTTAACATGGAACCTGTTTTTCGGTACCAAACCATTTATCATAGTTTTCCTCGAGATTTAGGGGTGCCGCGGGAGTGACGCCTATCTCGTTTCTTCTTCTTTTTACCGTTTTCCGAAGTGCTGCGTAGTTGTGTAACCGTGTATTACACGTAGTTGTGTTACACGGGGGATAATCCCTTAATTTTTGTGTTGGTAATAAAAAATTTACTATATAAGCAAATTTGCTTTTTGCGATCGGTTTCGGATTTAAATTTTTGGCAATGAAAATTTTGTTATTGAAAATTCATTATTGTGAATGGGAAGATGTTATTCGATAATCTACTCTATTCAAATTATAAACTATAAATTTGAATTATACATGTGGTGCCAATTTTTGGTATCGATTTTTGGTGTCGGTTTTTGCTGTCGGTTTTTGGTGTCGGTTTTTTGGTGTCGATTTTTGCGAGGTAACGACCGTGAAAACATGTTCCATGTTAAAAAACTCAATGGATCAATAGATCAACGGATCAAATAAAGAGATCAACAATATATAGGTAAACCACTCAGTTATGTATATTTCAGCAACCTTCTTCACATATCTACTCATTTTCAGAGTGTTTCCCAACACAATTTGGAGCGCACTGGCTACCCAGTTCTTAGACCTCTATACACACAGAGTATTTCCAACACGATTTGAAACGCTCTGTATGATTTTGAATTATGCGGACGGACAGACGGACGGACGGACAGACACGGAGCCAGATCATAAGGCTTCTTGCTATACTTTGTATAGAAGCCTAAAACAGATATAAGTCTATATAAGACAGCTATTTCCAAAATAATAGCGCACTGGGTACCCAGTTCTTAGACCTCTATACACACTGAGTATATTCAACACGATTTGAAACGCTCTGTATGATTTTGAATTATGCGGACGGACGGACAGACAGACGGACGGACGGACAGACGGACGGACAGACACGGAGCCAGATCATAAGGCTTCTTGCTATACTTTGTATAGAAGCCTAAAAGGGATGCAAAAAATAAATTGGAAACTTGAGAAAAAAATAGGTACATAAAGAGAGTCACATCAATTAACGTTTGATTCTCTTACCTGTGCTTGGCTTTATGAAATGAAATGTTCTCGTTCCAGGTACTGTCTCCAATTTTGGCATAATGTTTATTTGCATTTTCCTCAGATCTTCTACTTCAGACTTTGAAACAAACTGAAATATAAATTTACCGCTCATCTCTGCAGTACAAAATTCGAATAAGTCAAGCGCATTGATAATTTGGTTGTCCAGTGGTCTCTGCAAGCTGGCATGTCTTGCCTTCCTCTTGACAGAGCCACCATCAGCATCACATTGTGATTTTCCGTGGCTGGTTGCATAATAAGTATGCGACACTTCAAACCCAAACTCTAATTCTTGAGTGCAAAGATTCTTGAAATACCCTTTGCTCTTATACTGGCTTGCACAGCCATCAGTCGCATATTCAATTCGTCTGACGTGAGGGAGATTTTGTTTTACCCATAATGTCGTTTTTTCTTGAAATTTATTCACTAGAGGAACATCATGATCCAGATCATCTGAAATGAATATAATGCTCCTGTGTTGCAGTTCATTGCTGCTATCTTTGAAATAAATGACTGTGGGATGAACTGTTGCTTGTTTCGGTGACCAATGGTATGACTGCACAGCACAGTAAGAGGGCGCTCAGCACAGCGCACGTTTGCCAGCTTCTTTCACGTCCCGCTGCCCACACCGAGTGCCAATGGATGGCAGGGAACATCGCAAAATAGTCCTGTAGGTCGAACATCGTCCCACAAGGTAGAAAATGTCAATTTTTTATAGAAAAAACGAAAACGTCTAACTTTGACGCCGCGTATCTCCTGAACGGTTCGTCCTAAAAATCTGGGAGTGTGCTCATTGGATTCGTTGGTTCATTTTCTACAAGATGGTGGTCTAATATAGTGAAATTTTTTTTTTTTCACAGTTTGCCCAAGATTTGGGACTTTTTTGGTAAATTTCGAGTGTTTTTGGTCAATATTTCTGTAGATATTGGTCGTAGGTCAAATCTGTGGCCATAGTATTGTTCCTAGGTCAATTTTACATAAGGAAACCCATTTTCAGCCACGTAGTGCGAAAACCCGCTGCGTAATCGAAAATACCCAAATTCAAGTAAAAATTGTGAAAAAAAACTTAGAGTAGCTATAGCTCAGCCAATAAATTTTTTTGGGACGTAATATACTGGCTTTTGACTACTCCCCGGATGGGTAATGTGCCCACAAAAAATCAGCCAAATCGAAGGGGGTCGATCACAGACCCGGCTTTTCTTAAATAATTTTACTCAATGGCAATGCTATCTCAAGTAGCCTTAATTAGGCAATAACAGACATAGGTGTAATTACAACAAATGCTTGTTTTCAGATTAATAATTATATTTTGTGATAATGTAAATACAATTTATTTACATTAAACGCCACCATGAATTTCAGATTACTGAACTAATTTTTAAAACGTCACAATAAATTTAACACCATTACCATAAAACGACTGTGAATTTTGAGATATACGTCCAAAAACAGCCATAATGTTATTAGTGGTGGCGCTACAGAGGGTTAATGTAAATCGTGAATTAATTTAAATATTATTTGAAGATCGTGTATGGACACCTTTAATTTTACTAGCCGAACTGTTTGTAACACTGCAATAGTTTACTAACTCGTGCGCAAATTTGAGATTAGGTCATTCGACAAATTTTGAAAAATAATCTAGTTTTTCATTAAAATGGATTTTACTAAAGAACGAACCCGAATTTTAAATCGAGAAAGTAATTTTCTCAAAACGTTTATTGATATTTTTAAAAATATTGAAGTCGCTGTGCAGGATTCGGAAGAAGGTAAGTTTTTTTATTTTAAATTTTGAGCATTATCTACTAATATGTTACTTTTAACTTAGAGATAGAAGAGGTAGAGCTGGACGAGAATTTCGATGAAAAGGACAAAAAGGCACTGTTGAAATTTAATTCGATCAAAAAGTCGAGGGCGGAATCGTTATCCGAATTGAATCAAAGATTACAAAATTTTCCCAAAAACAGAAGATTGACCAGCGCAGAAAAGAAATTTAGAAATGCACTTAAGAAACAAAAAAAAACGCAAAGATAAACTGAAGAAAGCTAATTTACAATTTCCAAAAAATAAATCATCGAAAGTTGTGGTCAATACGACGAGTAAAGTGAAGGAAGAAATTGAAGAAACAAAACCTACATCCGAGATTACTAACGGGCTCGTTTATTCAAAGATAGATTTTCCTAGCGATGAGGTAAAAATTAAGGTTAAAAAGGATCCTAAAAAGACGTTGGAGAAACTTAAGAAGCAAAAGGAAGTAATAATGATGTTACGTGAAAGTGGTGAAGTTGGAAAAGCCGTTCAAATTAAGAGTAAATCCGCTTTTGTTAGCGCTCTTGCCACAGCAAGTGGCGAAAAAGTGCTGGACGACCCAATTTTGTTACAGAAAACAATAAAAAAGAAGGAGCAGAAAGTGAAACAAAGCAAACGGAAATGGGACAATCGTTTAGAAAAAGTTACGAAACTAAAGGATGATAGACAGAAAAAGAGGCAAGAAAATATCGATAAACGGAAGTCCAAAAAGGATAATAAAGTCAAGAAGGCTACCAAAAGGGGAAGAATTTCTGTATAAGTTTTGTTTGAATTGTCTTAGTGCTTATTTTTTATATAAACCTGTTTTTCAAATAGATTTTCTCCTTACTGAAATCTAGTTTTACTTTAATTAAATAAAAAAATTTGTTTATTTTTGATAAAGCACGAACAAAACACTTTGAACAAATAATTTAAAAAACTTTTTGTGTAATTTTAAAGTTAAAACGAGTGAAACCAATAATTTAGAAGAATCGCCATTAATTCCACCCTAGGAAGTTGGTAACGCTGTGGCTCCACGCTGCTCCTTGAAAATTGTTATTAACTTAACCTTAAAAGTTGTCAGTATTCTTGAATTTTGTTATTAAGCTCGTGATTAAGCTAAAATATTAATATCAACAAAAATGGACCTCTACAATTCTCAGGTAATATTAAATTTCTTTTAATATTCAGTTAGTTTATTTGTTAGAGTAAGGGAAGTTGTACTAACAAAGAGAAAAGTTTGAAATATGTATGGTGACCATATTATTTTTATGAAAAAAAAGTACATTTCGGCGAAACACGGTAAATACCTAAAAAAAGGTCAACGCACAGTGCGGTGGAGGCGGACAAATGGTGATTTTTAAAGTAATTCATTTAGTCTGTTTAATAATAGTTTCTTGCTAGGAACATCCCAGGGATTCAGGAACAAAAAAAAATCATAAAAAATGCGCTTGGAAAGTGTCGAACAAATGGGGCAAAGTTAACCTTTTTTATATACATATATGTACCGTATACATAGGCACTTTAACTTTGCTTAAAAACGGAAATACATTGATTTTTTTCAGTTTTCAAGTTGAAATATTATTTCTGTTTCTCGTTACTAGCACACAAGTGCCAAAACAAAACAAAGAACTACATTTTTAACGGTTTGTAGACTTAATTTCGACCTAAAAACACGATTTTTTTAAATGTTAACTTCTCTTAAACTTTTAGTTGTGTGAGAACGCATGAGACACACCGAAAACTTTTTTGTGGTATCATTGGTATCTCTAGTACTTGCCCTCCAAATTTCAGCTGCAGATACTTGCAGATGCGAACACAAGAGCGTTTTTACTGAGACTTGTCCAATTTTTACGAAGGTTTTATTGGATTAACAAACCAATCAATTTTTCCCAGATGCCCATGTAAACAATACATAAGCAGAACGGACGCTACAGAAAGATATTAAAAACAATTGAAAACTATTTTAAAATGACGAACTTTAGCATTTCGAATCGTGGCTTATGTAATATTCTGTGGGAAAACACAAAAATTATTGTTTTCTTCTATTCTATTAAGGACTAGCTGGCACAGTCGGCCTACCGGCCGCCTTTAGCCATCTAGACCGTGTCGGATGTGGTTGTTCGGCCATCGGCCTCACTCCAAGGTACTAAAGTAGCGTATGTTTTTCGTAACGTTGTAAATAACTTCTACACCAAATTTGGTTAAGATTGGTCAAATAGAAACGTAAAGCACGTGCACGCGTATTTGCATTGTCGATCGGTTGACAGTTTGACAGCATTCATTATTGTTTTTAAGTTGATTTTGAGTAGCCTGCCTTCCTTTAAGGAATCTCGATAATCCATTCATGCGCGTCCCTATTATCGAGATTCCTTAAAGGAAGGCAGGCTACTCAAAATCAACTTTCCTTTCCTTTGTGAATTTTTGCACTATTTCAATACAAAAACATGCGCAGGTACCTACATAATAACTGTGCCAAATTTGGTTCCGATCGGTCAAATGGTTTAGGAGTCTATAGGGAACATACATACATACACACATACATCCATTTTTATATATATTAAGGATTAAGGATATAGTAAGACAACTTCCAGATTTTTTGCCCTAAAATTGAAGTCTCAGCAACCGTTTGTCCACAAAAACCCCATTTCACCACACTGTGCGGCGTACCTAAATATACGACGATTACGATTGATGACCTTTTTTTTTCTGGGGTTGCACTGAAGGAAACAACCATGAGGTTTGGGGCAGCGTCGGGTGGCACCCCCCCCCCCCCCGGCGGGTGTACAAAAAATAAATACACTATTTCATATATTCTTTGATTGATAATTACCCTTTGATGGGCACCATTTTTTCGTTTATGCAAATGGGTTGTTTTAAAGAAAACGGTCTCGGGCATATTTGCAATAAGATTAATTTTATAATAGTCTTCCCAGTATAAAGGAATGGGGAAATTCTAAGGAACTCATTATTATAATAATTTTATCACTAACCACAGAATAATTTAATAACACGTAGGTAGTACTAATAATTCCGAAACATCGATGTATAGCAACGGTGGGCAACCTCCGGTCCTCGTAAAGTTCTAATCAGGCCCGCGAGATCTTTAGAAGAAATAATAGGTAAATAAATATTTTCAAAAACAAAAATTTTAAAGAAAAGGATTAGGTTAGTACCTAACTAACATAAGGAAAAAGGAGAGATCTACAGTTTAATTTTCGATATAATTCGTCTTATTTAAATTAAATTAAAAAGTATTGTAAAAAGTAAATTGAAAAGTTCACTAGACCCTCCATGTACGCGAAGCAAAATTCCCTTTAACGCGAATTAAGTTTTCGCGTATTATTAAAATAACTAGGTGGCACAGTCGGCCTACCGGCCGCCTTTAGCCATCTAGACCGTGTCGGATGTGGTTGTTCGGCCTTCGGCCTCACTACAAGGTTCTAAAGTAGCCTATGTTTTTCGTAGCGTTGTATATATCGTAACTTCTACACCAAATTTGGTTAAGATTGGTCAAATAGAAACGTAAAGCACGTGCACGCGTATTTGCATTGTCGATCGGTTGACAGCTTTCTGTTGGCAATGCCATCATGAAGAGCCTACAATTTTTTGTGAAACGTGTCCGAGGTCATTTCACCAAAGATGTCTGAGACAAAGTGTTACACAAACTACTCGGTTCTTATGTCCAGAATGTGACACGATAATGAAAGCAGAAAATTTAAAGGAAAGGTGAGAAGTTGTCATTTTATTTTTTACTAGATAATTTTTTTAAAAAGAGTTGGTAGCTGGGTAAATATGGTAAATCTGCCCTCCCTCCATATGTATAGAGTTGAATGTTTTTGTGTTATTTTGTGTTTAATTCATTATTGTCTGCCTTCCTTTAAGGATTCCTTAAAGGAAGGCAGGCTACTCAAAATCAACTTTCCTTTCCTTTGCGAATTTTTTCTTTGTAATTTGTTATAAATGATAAGAGAAATAAATATAGTACTTAATTAACTTTGTTATAAATATTATTGTTTTTATATTTTCAGAAAAAAATACAAGTAACAAAAATGTGTCCATTAACTATACTAAGGCCCGCGGACGAAACGTAAATATTATTCTGGCCCCTGTTATACAAAAGGTTACCCACCCCTGATGTATAGGATGCTATCGCCTTATTATTTTTAATTTTTCAATGCAAATTTTACCCCTTTTTTAAAATTTCATTCATTCTGGATGAAATACTTTTTTGGCTCAAGAATGTACATATTTAAAATGTAATTATTTTAGTATTAGTTGTTCTTGAAAATATTCTGTTATAACACTGTGTGTGACAACATTGATATGTTTTTCACACAGGATTTCTCATACGACTCATTTTTTTGGTATTTTCACTGTTTTCTCACTCATAAAAAAAAACGTAGGTACTCTTTTGAAATAGAGCGGTGTATATTTCTTTATGAGAAAACATTAGGCATACGTTTAAATTTATTTTGCGACATTTTCAATCCTTGATTGTTTACAATCCACGGTTTTCGAATTACAGATTGAATTAGGGGCCGTCCATTAATTACGTAAGGATGATTTTTGTAATTTTGGACCCCCTCCCCCCGCCACGTAAGGGTACGTAAGATTGTGGCAACCCTCCCCCCCAACATCTTACGTAAGGATTATTTAAAAGAAAATTAATTTTGACCCCCCTCTCCAACCCTTATATTTATAAAATATGAATAATAATATATTATACTAGCTGGCACAGTCGGCCTATCAGCCGCCTTTAGCTGTCTAGACCGTGTGGAATGTGGTTGTGCGGCCTTCGGCCTCACTCAAGAGTATCGCAGGCATACGTGTAGACCGTGGTTTTTCGGCCTTCGGCCTCACTCCAAGGTACTAAAGTAGCCTATGTTTTTCGTAGCATTGTAAATAACTTCTACACCAAATTTGGTTAAGATTGGTCAAATAGAAACGTAAAGCACGTGCACGCGTATTTGCATTGTCGATCGGTTGACAGTTTGACAGCATTCATTATTGTTTTTAAGTTGATTTTGAGTAGCCTGCCTTCCTTTAAGGAATCTCGATAATCCATTGGATATTGAATAAAGGAAGGCAGGCTACTCAAAATCAACTTTCCTCTCCTTTGCGAATTTTTGCACTATTTCAATACAAAAACATGCGCAGGGACCTACATAATAACTGTGCCAAATTTGGTTCCAATCGGTCAAACGGTTTAGGAGTCTATAGGGAACATACATACACACATACATCCATTTTTATATATATTTAGATAGATAATAATAAACACAAAAATTTAAATTAAATTTTTATTTACATAGATGAAAAACCGTTCGTAAAGATCACCAAAGTTTGATGCCATTTTCGATAATTCACACTATTATGCCACTATGTTTAATGATTTTTAAGTACTATATATTTCAATATATGATATTTCCATTATACCTGGATATAATTACCAACATAAAAAGAAAAAATTATATTAGATTGTAAATTTAATTTAAAAAAATATTTTAAGAAACTTAGGTAAGGAATACGTCGGACCCCTCCCCCCCTACGTAAGGGTCCGTAAGATATCCAATACCCCCTCCCCCCCAAAAAACCCTTACGTAATTAATGGATGACCCCTTAGCAAAGAAATGTTAACCATTGGTTCTTGTTCTACCGCACCATCAATCTAACTATAGGCATTACCAACACCATTTTGTTGAACTTTTCTCAGAAATAATCTTAAGCTCATTGTTAATTGTTATGCATAGTAAAAAAATATATTGCGTTTTACTAATTCATTTCCAGTAATGATGACGGCGACTTATTGACTATCGATGTATTAAAGACATGCGCAAGGGAATGTGCTGGTTTCTTGTTTGCCTTGATGGCAATTTTCAGGCCTTCACTTGGATTATCGGCAAATGCCATTTTAAATTGTTGAACGTAGTGATTGTTTTCGTGCAGCATCTTTTGCATCAAACTTTTGTTGGTGCCAGAAATTACCGCACAACGACGACATTGCGTTTTAGTTGCTTGACTCCTGATTGGGTAACGATAGGAGAGCCAGCCTTCTGGAACACTTCACCTCGTATTTTAAACGTTTTTACTTCCCTATAAGGAAGTATTGTAATCATGAAAAAATTCGATGTCGATATTTTAACGGAAATATCCGTTTTGAGCGTTTCTGAATCCGTTTTGACTAGTTTCGCAATGATGTCTGTATGTATGTCTGCAGACCCGGACAACTGGGCGAGTCAAACTGGGCGACGTATAACTGGGCGACGGGTAAACTGGGCGACGTATAACTGGGCGACAGGTAAACTCGGCGACGTATGACTGGGCGACTGGTAAACTTGGCGACGGTTAACTGGGCGACGGGAAAACTGGACGATGATGAACTCGGCGATATTCCGGTAACTTTTGATAACGACAATAACATCGATTATTTTTTGTTTTTACGCGATTTTTTGGGGGTGAAACGTAATAGTTTACTGCCCCATACCGCAACTATACTTTTTAATGCTATTTTGAGGTTCTCTCACATCCCGGTTTCATTTATCCCGGTTTCCTTGATAGGTGGCGCCTTCTCGTATGTTTAGCCTAGTAACCAGAGTCAAAACCGCCCTGGGGGGGTGCAACGCGGAGCGGAGCGGAGTGGCGCCCCGTAAGGGTAGGTTTTGACGATGGATTACCCTCCTTATCGAATGCACACCCCAAAATTCGGAACATTGACAAGATACATAAATATATCATATTTATGTCGCCTAGTTGACCGTCGCCGAGTTGACCGTCGCCCAGCTAAACGTCGCCGAGTTGACCGTCGCCCAGTTTGCTCATCGCCCACTTGTCCGTCGTCAAGTTATACGTCGCCCAGTTGTCGCGTACCGCTGCAGGCCCGTAGCCAGGATTTCATTCGGACCCGGACAACTGGGCGAGTCAAACTGGGCGACGTATAACTGGGCGACGGGTAAACTTGGCGACGTATGACTGGGCGACAGGTAAACTCGGCGACGTATGACTGGGCGACTGGTAAACTTAGCGACGGTTAACTGGGCGACGGGAAAACTGGACGATGATGAACTCGGCGATATTCCGGTAACGTTTGATAACGACAATAATCTGATAATTTTTTCCGCCGAGTTAAATTCTCGTACATGTAACATCGATTATTTTTTGTTTTTACGCGATTTTTTGGGGGTGAAACGTAATAGATTACTGCCCCATACCGCAACTATACTTTTTAATGCTATTTTGAGGTTCTCTCACATCCCGGTTTCCTTGATGGGTGGCGCCTTCTCGTATGTTTAGCCTAGTAACCAGAGTCAAAACCGCCCTGGAGGGGTGCAACGCGGAGCGGCGCCCCGTAAGGGTAGGTTTTGACGATGGATTACCCTCCTTATCGAATGCACACCCCAAAATTCGGAACATTGACAAGATACATAAATATGAATAAATATAATATCATATTTATGTCGCCTAGTTGACAGTTGCCGAGTTTTCCCGTCGCCCAGCTAAACGTCGCCGAGTTGACCGTCGCCAAGTTTTATCGTCGCCCAGTTGACCGTCGCCCAGTTTACCCGCCGCCCAGTTTGCCCATCGCCCACTTGTCCGTCGCCCAGTTGTCGCGTACCGATTTCATTTGGGGGGCACTTGTAAAGGGGGTTCCTCTTTTTATTACAATTTTTTTAAAGTTTTATTTATTTATATATTAAACTACTTTATTACAAATATTTTAAAAGTAAAATTTTCGGGGGTTCCTTCCGGGAATTTTTATTACACACACATTTTTTCAATATTTTATTTTTCTTAATTTATTTTTATTTAAAACAAACATTATAGTCCAGACAAGGATGGTTTTTAGTTTGCAAAAAATCCGGGCAAGCTGAATTTTGGCACAGATGTACATTGGAGTGTTCTAATGAATCCCCCCAAAAGTCTCATAAAATCCCACGCCGGCGTCCCCCGCAATCGGGGGTTTTAGCTCCCCCAACGCGATTTTTTGCCGATAACTCGCTTATTTATGCTTGTATTAAAAATTATGATCAGACCATAATTGAAGAGCATAAAATTCTCTATCAAATACACTAGACCCTCCATGTACGCGCAGGTTCCGTTCGCCAAAAACCTCGCGTACATGGAATTCGCGTAAATGGAAACAAAGAAGCAATAGAAAAAAGGGGGTTAGGTTCCAAAATTTATTCAAGACTAAAAACAAAAGTTTAAAACTAAGGTTTATTTACGAAATAGGTAAAATATAATGCATACAAAAACTAAAATATACCTAATTGATAAAAAAATTAAATATAATGCATAAAAAAACTATAAATCGTTATATATATAAAAATGGATCAAAATCAACTTATAAAAAACAATAATGAATGCTGTCAAGCTGTCAACCGATCGACAATGCAAATACGCGTGTACGTGCTTTACGTTTCTATTTGGCCAATCTTAACCAAATTTGGTGTAGAAGTTATTTACAACGCTACGAAAAACATAGGCTACTTTAGAACCTTGGAGTGAGGCCGAAGGAATGAATTACGCCAAATAAATGTAGAAAAAATTTTTTTCCAAAGTATACCTATTTTATTTTCGAAATTCAAATGTTTTACTTTCAAAATTTTTGATTCTTTTGAACATTTCGGGGGGGGGGGCACGTGCCCCCTCCTGGCTACGGGCCTGTATGTCTGTATGGATGTATGTAACGCAAAATGTCTGTAAGTTCTGTATCTCTGGAACGAATTGTTATATAGTAACAAAATTTCATATTTAACACTTTAATCGGTATACAAAAGCACCATTTGATTTTGGAGGAAATCCTTAAACCGGAAGTAGCACTTCACTTGAAGGACGAAATGGTTTTTCTTAAATATCTCAGGAACGAATTGTTATCTAGTAACCAAATTTCATATTTAACACTTTAATCAGTATACTAAAGCACTATGTGATTTTGGAGGAAATCCCTAAACCGGAAGTAGCACTTTACTTGAAGGACGAAATGGTGTTTCTTCAATATCTCAGGAACAAATTGTTATATAGTAACCAAATTTCATATTTAACACTTTAATCGGTATACAAAGGCACCATTTGATTTTGGAGGAAATCCTTAAACCGGAAGTAGCACTTCACTTGAAGGACGAAATGGTTTTTCTTAAATATCTCAGGAACGAATTGTTATCTATTAACCAAATTTCATATTTAACACTTTAATCAGTATACTAAAGCACCATGTGATTTTGGAGGAAATCCCTAAACCGGAAGTAGCACTTTACTTGAAGGACGAAATTTAATAATTTAATTAAATAATAAAATAAAATTTAAATAATATTTCTGCGAATCTTTAGATGAACGATAAAGGAATGATTCCTTATAGGGAAGTCATGTGCTGGCCACATCAGATTTTTTTTTTCGTTTTTGTCTCGAACTGACCGAGTCCAAATTAGTATATGAAAACTGGAATTGTATTTAAAATTTTGTTGACTATTTTGTAAGAGATGGTAACAAACTTTTCTTGGGTTAGTAATAATTAAATCAACCAATCAGGAATTTTAGACGGCACAAACAAACTTTCATTTTTATATAAAGAAAATAGATCTTCAATAATAGATTATACCTAATATTAATCAATTTTTGTTATAGCAAACAGTGGAACTAACTGAAGTTACCATTAGTCAAGAAGTTTTTGATATTATGAATAATAGCAATGAAGTTGCAGAAAGTGCAAGTTAGTATTTTATCGACTTGATAAATTATTTGAAGAGTAATTTACCGATTTTTTTCAGTTGCAGATTCCACGGTGGATATTGAATCAGTTATTCCAGAAAATAGAATCATGTGTGAAACATCTCCAAACAAAATTGGGAATATGAACGAACCTCCAAGTGTGAAGTAATAACTTTCCATAATAAATAGATCATTTATTGCTAATAATTAAAACATATTTTAGAGCTACAAATTCGAATACAGAAAGTGATTTGGTTAAAAATAGTAATGACAGCAAAAAAACGGTCAGTAGCAGTTACAGTTATTGAATATTATTGTGAAAATTATATAATGTGAAAAATATTTTCAGGTTGTGAAGACAGAGGTAATTCCAGATGAAATTCCAGATGACTCTCTCGCTAACTTTAGAGCTCTATCATTAGACGAAGTTATAGATTTGTGGTCAGAACTATCGAAAGTACTAACTCCGGAATGTAAATGTAAGAAATAAAATAACTGGCCAAATATTTTCCAACTAATAAGATGATCTTATACATATTATGTAACTGTGTAAGCAAAGATTTTGGTTTGATTAATTACACAATTATGCAATTTAGTTTATAGCAATGCGTTTGACATTTTGTTTATACTTGTATTTTATTTTTTAAGTAAATTCTTAAATTTTTGTTTCTTTTGAACATTTCGGGGGGGGGGGGGGGGGGCACGTGCCCCCCTGGCTACGGGCCTGCATCACATTGTCCATTCTTAACGATTTTGAGATTTTGCATGCAAGTTTTCATTAAGTCCAGAATTATGCTATGTTAAACAGGCAGAAATCACTGTTAAAAATGGAGTGATGTCTCCTGACGTTATATTCTTATCTAGCCTTGGGCTTTTTGTGCTGAAATTTATTTCCAGAAATAGATGACTTGACTTCTTTTTTTGTACTGAAATTTTCAAGCTAGGTTTAGGACACTAGGTTAAGGCAAAAGATTTACTATCATATTTTGCATGTATTTTATTAATTTTTTTAATTGTTAATAAATATATTATATTAAATAAGTATATTATTCTCCGAGCTACGTTTATTACGTCACTCGGCGCAAGCGCCTTGTGACAATTTCATCCGTGACGGTAAAAAGCTCTAACGAGGCGAGGAAAAATAAGATATTTTATCGCAATCTCTTTCAGTAAGAACCAAAATACAATAAATAAACAAATTTGGAGGAAGAACAATTAGAAACAGACATAATTAAAATATTGCAATAACTTATAAAAATATAAGTGCATAAAAGTATATAGTAACCTTGTAAGAAAAACCATAATATATGTACAAATATTACATCATACGGGGAATAGCCTACTAAGAATTTCGCGGTGTTAGTTACATTATGCAAACCAAACGTTAAATTTTATTTATAAATTTGCAGAATATCACATGTTTTGAACTGTTTACGATTAATGCAAAAAAATAATATCGCTTTTAAAAAACCAACGTAGTAATTGAAATTTACTTTAATTAAAGATATATTGATCACGTTAATTCAAAAGTAAATAAAATTGCAAAGTGAACATTAAAATCTCCCTAGAAGAGTTAATAAGCTCTAGACAATAATTATTTATAGCAACAGATAGCCGGAAAGGACACCTGCTTACGCCTAGTCTGTGGAGGGGGAATCTGCTAACTTCAGTCCCACGTGTTGTTTATTAGTAAATTTGCTTCCATGGGATCATTTGATCCCAAGGGATCATAGTATGACCTCATAATTATGACCTCAACAAAAGTTTACATGCTATATTTTATCTTATATAAATGTACTAGCTGGCACGGGCGGCTTTCGCCGCCCTTAGCCATCTAGACCCAGAATAGATCCGAGAAGGCCATAGTTGTTCGGCCTTCGGCCTCACAGGGGGAGGACCATAATAGATGCGCGAAGGACATAGTTGTTCGGCCTTCGGCCTCACAGGGCGGACCATAGTAGATCTGTGAAGGCCATAGTTGTTCGGCCTCACAGGGGGAGGACAATAATAGATCCGTGAAGGCCATAGTTGTTCGGCCTCACAGGGCGGACCATAATAGATCCGTGAAGACCATAGTTGTTCGGCCATGAGCTTCACAGGGCGGACCATAATAGATCCGTGAAGGCCATAGTTGTTCTGCCTTCGGCCTCACAGGGCGGACCATAATAGATCCGTGAAGGCCATAGTTGTTCGGCCTCACAGGGCGGACCATAATAGATCCGCGAAGGCCATAGTTGTTCGGCTTTCGGCCTCACAGGGCGGACCATTATAAATCCGTGAAGGCCATAGTTGTTCGGCCGTCGGCCTCACAGGGCGGACCATAATAGATCCGTGAAGGCCATAGTTGTTCGGCCTTCGGCCTCACAGGGCGGACAATAATAGATCCGTGAAGTCCATAGTTGTTCGGCCTTCGGCCTCACAGAGCGAACCATAATAGATCCGTGAAGGCCATAGTTGTTCGGCCGTCGGCCTCACAGGGCGGACCATAATAGATCCGTGAAGGCCATAGTTGTTCGGCTTTCGGCCTCACAGGGCGGACCATAATAGATCCGTGAAGGTCATGGTTGTTCGGCCTCACAGGGGGAGGACAATAATAGATCCGTGAAGGCCATAGTTGTTCGGCCTTCGGCCTCACAGAGCGGACCATAATAGATCCGTGAAGGCCATAGTTGTTCGGCCATGGGCCTCACAGGGCGGACCATAATAGATCCGTGAAGGCCATAGATGTTCGGCCTCACAGGGCGGACCATAATAGATCCGTGAAGGCCATAGTTGTTCGGCCTTCAGCCTCACAGGGCGGACCATAATAGATCCGTGAAGGCCATAGTTGTTCGGCCATCGGCCTCACAGGGCGGACCATAATAGATCCGTGAAGGCCATAGTTGTTCACTATTATTTTCAAGTTTCGAAAGATTGCTGCAGATTTTCAAATAAACGCAATTTTAAAATTCTTCGTTTTTGGGAAATCGGAAGAGATGGTTTTTGCTCTCTCTCCGTCGCCCCCGAAGCCCCATCTCAAATATTTCGCCGTCAACGGATTTAGTAATTATTTGTATTATTTTGAGCGTTGAAAGTACTAAATTCTAATATATTAATTTGTTAGTGGTTTTCATTTTTCGAATTAAAGCCGCTATCCCGCCATCTGTTGACAGTGTTTTGAATCACTAACAGTATGTCTGTTGACAGTGTTTTGAATCAATTTGCTCCCCGCGGGAATTTCTTCTCCATTTATGCACGAATAGTTGCGCCTGGACCTACAGAATAACTGTGCAAAATTTGGTTGAGATCGGTCAAAGGGTGTAGGAACGTATAGCGAACAAACAAACAGACAAGCTCTTTTATATACCTTATATAGAAGATGTATATTCAGTTATGAACGTCTTGCGACATTTTCCCGATACCTCCCTGTCTCTGCTCGTTGCGTGCTGAAAATGTGTGACGAGCACAGAGTACCTACAGCTTAACGTGGATTCCGAACCACGGGAATAGACGATTTTTACACCGCCTACTCCATTAGGGAAGTTTTTTAGCCATAAATAATGTTATCTGGGGCCAGCAGATAGACATTTGGGGAGCGAAAATTTCTTCTATAGATAGCACCTCACAGGATTTGAACCCGTGAATATTGGCTTAAAAGCGAACACGCTAGCATTTCAGCCATTCGCTCACCCTATCTCTTATCTATATCTTATATAAATAATTAATTTATATCTATATATATAAAAATGAATTGCCAAATATGTATGCATTATCATCACGTGAGAACGGCTCGACGAATTTGGCTGATTTTTTGGTGAGTTGTTGCCTATATCTTCGAGAAGGTTTGTGTGGAAAAAAAATTGGAAAAGTTGCCCGGGAAGTTGAAAAATTCGGGAAAAAACTGAAAGTGCGTTTAATGTCGTCAGCAGGTGGCGCCGCCATATTAAAAATGAATTGCCAAATATGTATGCATCATCATCACGTGAGAACGGCACGACGAATTTGGCTGATTTTTTGGTGAGTTGTTGCCGACAAAGTACCTGTACCCTCTATCTATATATATATAAAAATGAATTGCCAAATATATATGCATCATCATTATTGTATTTTGTGTCAACTCTGTATTAGGAAGATCATCTGTAAAGATAACGATAATGTTGCGATTGGTAATGCCGATGATCCTAAGTTTAGTATATAAGCGGAAGAGTATACGAAGAGAAGTAGTAAAAGTAGTAGTAGTTGTCAACAGGTGGCGCCGCCTTAACCTGTAATTAATTAAGTTTCCATCAGTAGAGTAGATAGAAAACCCGATCCGGAAATATTGGTCACCCAGTCAGTCTAGCTCAGCGCTACTCCGCGAGGCCCACCGGCCTCCATAATTTCCAATGTCACTAATGTATACTTTCAGATGAAGGAGAAGGCCGGCTACGCCGGGATGCTCCATTGTGGTCAGTCCAGAAAATCGAAAAAAAAAAAAAAAATATTGGCACCAGTCAGTCTAGCTCAGCGCTATTTTGAGAGGCCCACCGGCCTCCACAATTTCCAATGTCACTAATGTATTCTTTCAGATGAAGGAGAAGGCCGGCTACGCCGGGATGCTCCATTTTGGTCTGTCCAGAAAATCGAAAAAAAAAAAATATATATTGGCAAATGACTGCCTTACCAGCATCAAGGACGTAAATTGGTCTTGAGGCGCGGTATACCAGTCTAGACCAGTGACCTTCAATCATGGGAGGCTTTTGTACACCTCAATTGGGTGCAACCTCGGGGGTATTTTGTTCAACAACTCGCCCTTGCGGGCGGTCGAGATGGGATGAAAGGTGGATGTATGTGGGAGACCTTGCTCTCCGGCGGCTTTCACGGTGCCAACACGCAGGCTCAGGCTCCAAGGGGGGGCAACCCCCCCTAGAAAGCGGTCAGGCCAGGTACGACACGACGGAGGTATGATTCCCGAAATCGGAGCGACTGATACTCCTCCGAAACGGAAATTCCGGCCGAAGGGTTCTCGACTTAGCCCCTCATACGCGTAACTCTGCCATTTCTTCCTATTTTTAATTCGTTTGCAAACCCAGTCAAATCGGGTACTAAAACAAACGACGTCAAATCAGCATAGCCAGCTTTACGGACAGCGACTGCGTATAAGCCGTCCACGAATAATATTCTGCCATTTTCGTCGAGCATCGAAGGGGGGAACCCAACTTCGACCTTCGGCGGATCTCGGGTACAGGGGGGTGTCAAAACCCAACCCTGTATTCACAACCAAATAAGGTGCGTGGTGCACCAGTCATTGAGAAGGCTGTAGCAGTTTTAAACTAGGCACACCACAATACAATTCAGATTACGGAATATTGGCAATTTAAGGTTTATTTCTTTGGAAAAAATGCCAGCCCAAAAATCTAATTTTTGGGCCCATTTATGAATAGGAAATTTTTTAAAGCCGGGTGGGATCTGCCGTGCTATCCCCTTTATAATGCTTGCACACTCCGCATTCGCTAGATGGTGCTCTTAATGTATCATATAACCCTATATGAACTGAAATTTATTTTGGAGTTGACGTTGGTTGGGACATGAAATTCCGACTTAATTTTTTTATAATTGTTTTTCAAACCATCGTTTGAATTAGATCCAGAGGTACCCTTGCAAGCAACTTTAGTAAATACATCCGAAACTGTCAGGATTCGATATTACTACTTTTAATGTAAATTTTTTGTTTTTTTCATAATTTGTTTAATAATTTCGAATAATTTATATTTGGATAAACAATTCTTTGAGTGGCAGGACAACGTCTGCCGGGTCAGCTAGTTATAGTTATATTATAGAATGGGATACATTAATAGACAATTTTATAAATTGCATAATTTCAAAGTATTTTTACATACACTGTTATCTTTTGCAATGCGTTTTTATTAACAGCCACTTCAATTTATATACTTTAATTTGTATAGTCTGTTTCAACATAAATGGAATTAAAAAAATCATACGTCGACTCTCGATAAATTGAAACTCAAGGGACCAGAGTAGGACCAGAGAAAAATTTCAAATTACCATTAATTATTACCAAATTATCGAGAGATTCAAATTAACGAGTGTTCAAATTATCGAGAGTCCGTGTAGCATCAAATTATGTTGATATAAAAACGTACAAACTATGCGACGAAACATAATATAAAGATTAGGTTAATTATTTTAATCTCGCGCCAGCCTTTAGCAATGCATATGCTCTCTTGGTTGGCGCGATAATCATCTTATCTCACCTAACCGTATATATTATTTAACTGCAGGAAGATGAACTACTAAACAACACTAACCGTAATTTAACAAAATAACAAGTTCACTTGGAAAAGGGAATGAAAAACACGTAAAATACAACGGAACATAAGCGCGGCTGTTAACAAGGAATATAGCTGTTAAAACACGAATGTGTTTTAGCATAGTTCACATTTTTATCCAGCGGCGCTGCGATCTTAAAGGTTTAACAATTGTTTAAAATTTTCTGTGTTCCTGGAAAGTTCTTCGAAATACTGAATTTAGAGGAAAATTTTGCACACAAAAGTTGTAGCAAATCCTTAGTCGAATTCAGAAAAATATTTAAATTTTATGATTTGTAAAAATTAGGTTGAACAATTGATTAAAATTTTCTATGTTCCTAGAAAATTGTTCGAAATACTGAAATAGAGGAAAATTTTGCACACAAAAGTTGTAGCAAATCCATAGTTAAATTAAGAAAAATGTTTAAATTTTAAAATTCCTGAATATTAGGTTTAACAATTGATTAAAATTTTCTGTGTTCTGGAAAATTATTCGAAATACTGAATTTAGAGGAAACTTTTGTACGCAAATGTTGTAGCAAATCCATAGTTGAATTCGGAAAAATGGTTAAATTTTAATATTCCTGAAATGAGGTTTAATTTAACAATTGTATAAAATTTTCTGTTCCTGGAAAGTTCTTCGAAATACTGAATTTAGACGAAAATTTTGCACACAAAAGTTATAGCAAATCCATAGTTGAATTCAGAAAAATGTTTAAATTTTAAAATTTGTGAAAATTAGGTTGAACAATTGATTAAAATTTTCTGTGTTCCTGGAAAATTACTCGAAATACTGAATTTAGAGGAAAATTTTGCACATAAACGTTGTAGCAAATCCATAGTGGAATTCAGAAAAATGTTTAAATTTTATGATTTGTGAAAATTAGGTTGAACAATTGATTAAAATTTTCTGTGTTCCTGGAAAATTACTCGAAATACTGAATTTAGAGGAAAATTTTGCACATAAACGTTGTAGCAAATCCATAGTGGAATTCAGAAAAATGTTTAAATTTTATGATTTGTGAAAATTAGGTTGAACAATTGATTAAAATTTTCTGTGTTCCTGGAAAATTACTCGAAATACTGAATTTAGAGGAAAATTTTGCACATAAACGTTGTAGCAAATCCATAGTGGAATTCAGAAAAATGTTTAAATTTTATGATTTGTGAAAATTAGGTTGAACAATTGATTAAAATTTTCTGTGTTCCTGGAAAATTACTCGAAATACTGAATTTAGAGGAAAATTTTGCACATAAACGTTGTAGCAAATCCATAGTGGAATTCAGAAAAATGTTTAAATTTTATGATTTGTGAAAATTAGGTTGAACAATTGATTAAAATTTTCTGTGTTCCTGGAAAATTACTCGAAATACTGAATTTAGAGGAAAATTTTGCACATAAACGTTGTAGCAAATCCATAGTGGAATTCAGAAAAATGTTTAAATTTTATGATTTGTGAAAATTAGGTTGAACAATTGATTAAAATTTTCTGTGTTCCTGGAAAATTACTCGAAATACTGAATTTAGAGGAAAATTTTGCACATAAACGTTGTAGCAAATCCATAGTGGAATTCAGAAAAATGTTTAAATTTTATGATTTGTGAAAATTAGGTTGAACAATTGATTAAAATTTTCTGTGTTCCTGGAAAATTACTCGAAATACTGAATTTAGAGGAAAATTTTGCACATAAACGTTGTAGCAAATCCATAGTGGAATTCAGAAAAATGTTTAAATTTTATGATTTGTGAAAATTAGGTTGAACAATTGATTAAAATTTTCTGTGTTCCTGGAAAATTACTCGAAATACTGAATTTAGAGGAAAATTTTGCACATAAACGTTGTAGCAAATCCATAGTGGAATTCAGAAAAATGTTTAAATTTTATAATTTGTGAAAATTAGGTTGAACAATTGATTAAAATTTTCTGTGTTCCTGGAAAATTATTCGAAATACTGAATTTAGAGGTAACTTCTGTACGCAAAAGTTGTAGCAAATCCATAGTTGAATTCGGAAAAATGTTTAAATTTTAAAATTCCTGAATATTAGGTTTAACAATTGATTAAAATTTTCTGCGTTCCTGGAAAATTATTCGAAATACTGAATTTAGAGGAAAATTTTGCACACAAAATTTGTAGCAAATCCATAGTTGAATCTATATATTTTGTGACGTCACAATTTTTGAAACCCCCCCCGCCCTCCATCGTCACAAGTGTCGGAACCCCCCCCCCCCTACGAGTGTGACGTAATTTATGGACGCCCCGAAAGTAAAATTTACATTACTAAAATATTTTTTTACATTTAACTCAAATGTTTTTATTTGCATTTTGGCATTTCATGTCATTACAAAATTATTTTGTGGTATCCTTTGATTATTTTGGTACAGTTTTCTTTTTTTATTCCTGTAGGGCCTTATCCTGGAGAAAAAATAGCATACGTGATGGGTACAGAAACGATCCATTACAAATGAGATTGTTTATCAAAAGTCGGCTAACGCCTCGTTCTGATAAGCAATCTCATTTGTAATGGATCCTTTTCTGTTACTTATACGTAAATAATTATTATTTGATCAAATATTCAATTTTGTTTTCCATTACGAAAAGCACGGGAAGTGACCAGCCTGTATAAGTAAAAATTTTTGCGTAGTACTCGAAAATGGCCCAATAAATCAAAATTTACTCATGAAAAATGTTTAATCTGATACATTTCTATTTCTAATTCATTTTATTAAAATTAATTAATTACCGTAAGGTCGTATCGTTAGCATTTTAACTAAATTTTGCATTTAGAAATAATTCGAACTTTATATTTTCAAATTTGGTGCCCGTCGATCGCTTACTTTATTACCGTTAGTATTAAAAAGGGGTTGCGCGGGAAATAACGGCGCCTGCGATTTTGTATCGTCTGGTATTGTCTTTGTCGTCTTCGTTACTTTGTTCCACTTTGTTCCTTACTTGATGGCGTCGTATCGTTTGTTTTATATTCGTCGTAGCGTTTGTTTTATATTCCATTGAATAAATACATTTTATGGAATTATTTTTTTACAATTGCAGTTTCTTAAGACTCTTTGTTCGGTGAGTAACTTAAATATATTTAATTGATGATAATTATTAAAAATCGGTTGGGTATCCCACATGGTAAAATTTTCAAATGGCTCGCGTTCGTTAAAATTTTTGTAATTTGTAAAATAAATTAAAATATTTTATCCGGGGAAGTCCCTGTAGTTATTAATTACTAAACTAAGTAGGTAAGTGTATACCAAAATATAATTTGATTTTAGTGAGTTCCCAACTGGCGCCATATTTGTTAACGACTTTTTCGACCTTATCTAATATGGGTGCCTTAGTATACAGAGAAGATTCGCTGGCTCGAGTTATTAATGACGAACTACGCACCTTCGTCGAAAACTTTGGCCACCCTGGTTCAAATATAATAGCGTAAGAAAATACTTTATCTTTGTACTTTTCTTTCACTAAGGAAATGATTTTAGGTTATTGACATTTCCAATGAATCTGGGAACCGTTATTACTAAGTGTATCCGATACCACGCAGTCATGTATAATCTCGTAGAATTCTATGTCACAATGGCTGGTAAAAAATTTATGGTGGTGTGCCAATACCATCACCTAAAGTAAGTTACTACGACACTTTTAAATACAATTAATTGCCAATTTATTTTTCTAGATTCCAGTATCAACAGTATTATAATTCCAAATGGAAGTACTCGAATCAAGATAGCGAATGGATTGATCCTTACCATTTGCACGCTTATATTAATATAAGTATCGCTGGCTTGACTACAGAAAGCAAAGGAAGAAGTTTCGGGCTTAACTTAAAGTAGGGGTAATAAAACCGGATACAACATTTTTTTACTTTATAATTTGTAGGCATGCTGCAATTACAAATAAGGACGAAGCAGATGAAAAATCATCAGTTACCAATAAGGACGCTGAGGCTGGAACATCATCAGTTGCTGATAGAGACGCTGAGGATGGAGAATCATCAGTTGCCAATACGGACGCTGGGGCTGGAACATCATCAGTTTTCGACACGGACGAAGACGATCAAAATTCATTAGTTGCCGATAACAATAAAGAGGATGAAAATTCATCAGTTACCAATAAGGACGCTAAGGCTGGAACATCATCAGTTGCCAATACGGATGCTGGGGCTGGAACATCATCAGTTGGCGACACGGACGAAGACGATCAAAATTCATTAGTTGCCGATAACAATGAAGAGGATGAAAATTCATCAATTGATTATTTCAATTGTTTTCCCACTGTAGTAAGTATACCTAATACTTTTTGTGAGAGGGCGGGGAGGGGTAGTTACATAACGTAATGGGACTAGAAATTAATTTTAATAAAATATTATCGTTTTTGTGCTTCAATAAGACAATGTGCTTTGTGGAAAAAGGGGTGGGGGGCTCGTAACATAATTTTGAAATTTAAATGTTTAAATTGTTTTAGTTCACGTCAAACATGAGTGATGATGCGAGCCAAATTTCTGAAGAAGAATCGAAAGTTTTCTTGCAAATGATTGAGCAACACCAGAAAACTTACCCTACCGCTCCTGGATCACATCCTTTGCAAAAGCAAACTTTGCCTGCCCGCCCCATGATTTACAAATTTTCTGAGGAACCTCAGCCAGAAGATCCTCATAGTATGGGGGATTCATTAACAAGCAACCCAGCGGATAATGCAAGTTCCGTGGTGCAAAAGTTGAATGTGCTAGCTTTGCAGACCGTTCCAGAAGATACATTGACAGACGATATTGGCGAATATGGCCAGCAATTCTTTGAGTTTAAATATGTTATGGATCAGGTAATATGAACGTGTAAGTTATACTTCAAATATAACGGAATTTTTTTTAGATATTGGACTGCGTGTGGGATGTACCACGATTTGTAGAAACTCGTTGTGATTTTGAGGCTTACAAGTTTATTGCCAAAACTGAATTACACAGCGTTGTGGAAGTATACGATATTCCCGGTCATTATAGGACCCATCATATCTTAAATGATTTTAAATTTGGAGCTAGATGTGTCAAGTGGTGTGACGACACACATGCATTGTTGATCTTTGCAGAAAAAGAAGATGGTAATATTGTAGCTTATTATAATACAATAATTGTTGACTAATGTTTGAACTATGTTTAGCTGACAAGGCATTATTGATGGAGCATCCCGTTGTTCAAGTAAGAGCCATGATTAACGCTAGTCCGATTTCGACCGTCGTTGCATGCATGATGAACTTTCCTGCATTATTTCAATATTTACACAATAAGTGGTAAACTTCCACTTCAGTTTTTCCTGTGATTTCATTCAAGTTTTAAGTATTTGATTTTGTGAATATAAAGGAACATTTAATGTTTAATTTAGTTTTTGTTAAGGTTTTGTGTTTTTAGTTTTGTTGTTGTTTGATAGGTAAAGAAAAAGAAATTTGAAGTTACTAGTAATAATAATTATTATTATATTTCTTTCATACTTATATTTGGACTATTCAAATAATAAATTCAATGTTGCGTTTTGGGAGATTTTTTATTTTCACTCTTCACACCACTATTAATGGTTTTGTTGTGATGCATCATTTTAAAGGTGTAAAACTCGAGAAATGTCCAGATTTCTAATAAAATATTTTAAGAAGCTTACGTAAGGAATACGTTGGACCCCTCCCCCCCCTACGTAAGGGTCCGTAAGATATCCAATATCCCCCCCAAACTCTTTCGTAATTAATGGATCACTCCTAAGTAAAATTTTGCAATTTAAAAAAAACTAGCTAGCTTTTAGCAAAACAAATCTCAACCATTTTCCTAAGAATATTCAATACGTGGCAGTGAGTGTCAATAAACCCTTACGCCCTCATTTCTTTAAAGGCACTAATAGGTACTAGGATTCGAATAAGGAACTTGACATGCAAATTTGACATAAAATTAGCCAGGCCTTCGACGGGGTGTGGCACAATGGATTGTGTTATAAACTGAAGAAAAATCTTCCACACCACTAGATATTATCAAATCCTTAAATCTTACCTAACCAATAGATATTTCTTCGTTAAACATTTTTTCCTCTGAATAATAACAACTGAAGCAAATGGATATAAACTTACAAATATAAATTCAATCTTTAGCGCCGAAGCAGTGCCAATCATGATGATTACAGAAAATCTATTACAAACAAAACTGGATAAATACGGATGCAAATATGTAATAATCAGTGACTCCATGAGTGTACTGAAAGCAATTAACAACTCAAGCATTAGTGAGGCTGTTGTACAGCAAGTTCGCGAAAATCTCTACTTATTGCAGGAGTGCAATATCTGCGTGGAACTCCTTTGGGTTCCATCTCATATGGGAATACGGGGCAATGAAGAAGCGGATGTTTGTGCTGCAGCCACACACCAACAGGGAATGCCGAAATATCTAACCACTAGTCGAGACTTACAATTAATAATCA
This sequence comes from Podabrus alpinus, assembly GCA_932274525.1. Taxonomy (NCBI): domain Eukaryota; kingdom Metazoa; phylum Arthropoda; class Insecta; order Coleoptera; family Cantharidae; genus Podabrus; species Podabrus alpinus. The sequence goes on along the minus strand of OW026455.1, from coordinate 86,194,680 downwards.
AAGAGAAAATAAATAGCAACAAAGAAACTGCCTGGAATAAACTACAAAATAACAAATTACAAAAAATCAATACATGTAATGGCAAACTTCAAATAGAAACAAGGTGGAACTCGCTTTAGCGGCAGTTCTTAGGCTTCTATACAGCTACCTTTCTGGTGTGGAAAGTTGTTATTATCTGGTTAGTTTTGATCGCCATATAATGTAACATCACATAATTAGATAATCTGCACCAATAAAATTTTTTGCGGTTGGTAATTATCATTTACTATATAAGTAATAACAATCAAACTTTTCCATTCTATTCGAAACTTTACTTCTCTGTAATGTATGGTCCTTTTTTTGAGGTGGACCAATCCTCTCCTTTCTCTTTTATTTACAACTTAACTTCACTAACCACATCAATAAAAAATTATTTTTTCACATCAAAGTAAAATAAAAAAACCAGTTCTTAGAAACGCTCTGTATGATTTTGAATTATGCGGACGGACAGACGGACACGGAGCCAGATCATAAGGCTTCTTGTTATACTTTGTATAGAAGCCTAAAAATAGAAGTGAGGAAATAACTCTTACCAGAATGAGAACTGGCCACTCCAAAATTACCCACTCGTACCTATTCGACAAAAGTGCTCCTCCAAAATGCGAGAAATGCCAGACAGCCGTTACAATGACTCATATACTGATGGAATGTCAATCGTATGAGACAATACGAAGTCGGATTGGGATGAGGGGCTCGATGGGCAGCATCCTGGGTGACACCGGGGGGGGGGGGGCTCGGCGAGTCCTGCAGTTCGCCATGGAAAGTGGACTACATAGTCAAATTTAAGTAAACAGTACCAATTGAAATGTATATAACTACCAATGTATTAACATAATAATGATATGTAGGCGTAATGACCTTGTAGTTAAAAACGCTAAATTATATAAAAAAAAAAAAATATTTTTTATCAAAAATTTGAATTCAAAAAAGAAAAACATTTTTTGCAAATAGAATATTTTCAAAAACGTCTAATATTGAAAAAGTTAATTTTGAATTTCAGTACAAATTCCTGCAGTTTAATAAAATCCAGAGAGAATGAAATATCAAAAAATTTAAAAACCGTGGGGGGGGGGAGGTAAAACATTCAATTTAAAAATTAAAAAAAAGTGATAGAAAACAAAACTGATGAAGAACAAAAACATTATTGAAAAACCGGAAAATTTGAAGTGCAAACCTTAATAGTGTAAGAAAATTGCGAAAAAAAAATCCAAAATCGGTTTTCTGCGATTTTTCGACGGATTTCGTTAGGTAATTGTTCGTACTTTAACATACTAAAAAACGTCCTCTCGGAACCCTGAGCTTCTTATCGAATTCTTCCTCTGAAGTGGAAATTTTAATGAAGGAGTGAAAATTATGTTTTTCAGAAAAATAATTAAAAGGAATTTCTATTTCAGCTTAAACACTTAAAATACTTTAACAACATCCTCGAAATCATGAAAAGAAGAGTTTCCTAAAAATGGTCAGGGGGTTCTGATTTTTGGATATGTTTTAAGGTTTGGGGTCCTAATAAAAACCCTGAGTTGGCGACCTCGGAGACCGCCCGGAAGTGCCGCCATTTTAAAAAAAATGGCGTAAACAAAATGTTTTTTTGAAATATTTCCTTACCAGTTGACTTTAGGACGAAAATGACTGCCATAAATCTTATGGAGAATAAAATTTACTACAACTTTTATCTAAGGTATTTTTCTCGAAGTCTAATAGTTACTGAGCGCCAGCACTGTTAATAGAGCACATTTTAGAAAATTTAAAAAAGAACTCGAATTTGCTCTGACTTTATTTATAATTTTTGGTTACTCTCTCTAAAAACGTCTATTATATGATAAAGTCTATTAATATAAAGAGAGTAACCAAAAATATAAAAAAAATTTAGAGCAAAATCGAGCGTTTTTGAAATTTCCGTAAAATGTGCTCTATTTAACAGTGCTGGCGCTCAGCAACTATTAGACTTAGAGTGAAATACCTTAGATAAAAGTTGTAGTAAATTTTATTATCCATAAGATTTATAGCAGTTATTTTCGTCCTAAAGTCAACTGGTAAGGAAATATTGCGAAAAAACATTTTGTTTTCGCCATTTTCTTTAAATGGCGGCACTTCCGGGCGGTCGCCAACTCGGAGTTTTTATTAGGACCCCAAACCTTAAAACATATCCAAAAATCAGAACTCCCTGACCATTTTCGGGAAATTCTTCTTTTCATAATTTCGAGGATGTTTTAATTTTTTTAATGAGTTATATGATAGCAATGATTCTATGACAGGTGACCACATGACAAGTGAACGCACGACAAGTGAACGCACGACATCCGAACACATGACAACTGAACACACGGACAACTGAACACACGGACAACTGAACACACGGACAACTGAACACACGGACAACTGAACACACAGACAACTGAACACACGGACAACTGAACACACGGACAACTGAACACAATCTTAATTTTTAAATTTAAATATTTGTTATTTATTTTTATAATCATGAATTTATAATTATTATTTTATAAATACTGGCCAAATCCTAATCAGAAACTACAAAACTGAACCCACGGACAACTGAACACAATCGTAATGGATCTAGCTTTTCGGGGTAATTATTATTATTTTGAGTCCATTCTCACTTTTTCCGTTCAACTTGGAAAAAAGTTCGAGGGAGCGGCAGATCCACCTCTTTGCGGCAGATTTAACTTTACGCAGAGATTTGTTTGTTTTTAATTGGTTTTCTAAAGAAATATCAAAAACTAACACTAACCTAACGGCAGATCCACCTCTTCGCGGAAGATCCACCTCTTTGCGGCAGATCCACCTCTTTGCGGCAGATTTAACTTTACGCGGAGATTTATTTGTTTTTAATTTGTTTCCTAAAGAAATATCAAAAACTAACACTAACCTAACGACAGATCCACCTCTTCGCGGCAGATCCACCTCTTCGCGGCAGATCCACCTCTTTGCGGTAGATTTAACTTTACGCGGAGATTTGTTTGTTTTTAATTGGTTTTCTAAAGAAATATCAAAAACTAACACTAACCTAACGGCAGATCCACCTCTTCGCGGCAGATCCACCTCTTTGCGGCAGATTTAAATTTTCACGGAGAATTAAATTGTTTTTAATTAGTTTTCTAAAGAAATATCAAAAACTAACACTAACCTAACGGCAGATCCTCCTCTTCGCGGCAGATCCACCTCTTTTCACGTACCGCTTAAATTCGCCAAATAAAACGGAAAGTGTTCAATAAAATTTTTCGAAAAACCAACTCGTTTGGCTTAAAATTGCGCACAAATATTTATATGCAAATATGGTTCCGATTTCAAATCGAAATTTTTCAAAATTTGCGTTTTTGCAATTTGCCACCTTAATTGACGCCGCACGAAAAAAGTGTACAATTCGAAAAATTCGCGCTCGAGAAATGCCACCCAATACCGTTTTTAAAATTAAAAATTGTTTCATAGTCATCGCGCCACAAGGACTGTAAGGTCGAAATTTAGAAAATTTTTCAAACGGCCATAGCGTCCTTATTTACGAAGGGATTTTTAATTTTCCACCGGCATCGGAAGTAGACCCCGGGCCTAAACAATTTTACTTCTATAGCTTTTTTTCGTATCTCGCACCGCAAAGCTTTAAAATGAAAAACAAAATTTTCAAATATTTTTTGAAACTAAATTGCAAATTTTTTTTTCGAAAATCGAAATTTTAACGATGAAATCTCATTTACCGAGTAATTTTAAGAATTTTTGTCGAATAAAATTTAGTAATATTATTCTTCCGCGGCCCAAAAAAATGACCTCAAAGCTGAAATTTTTTGAAAAAATCTGAAATTCGCACCTCTTTGTTGTGAAATCGATGGCGAAAATGAACGAAAGTAGAATGATCTCGTTGCAAAATTGTCGAGGAACAATGCAAAGTCGGTTTCGAACCTAATTAGCTAAAATGGACCATCTTTGTGGGGCGTTGAGTAGACATCAAAGTAAAAGTTTTTCTTCGAATATTTCGACGACTGAATTTTTTTTCAAAATATGAATATTTAACTTCGGATTAGGATTTGGCCAGTATTTATAAAATAATAATTATAAAATCGTAAACCTCAAAGTTACTATGTCATGATTATAAAAAATAACAAATATTTAAATTTAAAAATTAAGATTGTGTTCAGTTGTCCGTGGTTCAGTTGTCCGTGTGTTCAGTTGTCCGTGTGTTCAGTTGTCCGTGTGTTCAGTTGTCCGTGTGTTCAGTTGTCCGTGGGTTCAGTTGTCATGTGTTCGGATGTCATGCGTTCACTTGTCGTGCGGTCACTTGTCATGTGGTCACCTGTCCGGTCACCGATAGGAATATGGCTTAATAGTCCGGTCAATTTAGACATCCGAGGTTACAATAATTCGCACCCAGCTGAAAATTGGTAGGATTGTTCAAAACACCATCATAAATGAAATCTAAAAAGTCCTCATCGATCCGACACCTGGAAAAAAATTTATTCGGGGTCAAAGGTCACTAAAACGGGTTTTTCGCGATTTTCAGCAAAACGGTAAGTTTTATCATAAAATTATCCCATTCAAAAATTGTAGATCAGATAATTATCTATAAAAAATGTCTAAATACTTTTTTTCCTAAGAGCCACCGTTTTTGAGATATAACGATTCGAAAAGTTGTAAGAGTTGTAATCGTCATAATATGGGGTCCGTTACTTTGGAGCCCCCCCCCCCGGTTAATATTTTTACACCAAAAGCAAGCACTGGGATCCTTAGAGCTAGCACCCAAATATGAAAGCTAGCACCATTACAGTTTTTTCACAAATCGACTTTGAAACCGGGGGGGGGCAAAGTAACGCTAGCCCCCCCCGGTTAATATTTTTACCCAAAAACCTAGCACTGGGATCCTTAGAGCTAGCACCCAAATATGAAAGCTAGCACCATTACAGTATTTTCACAAATCGACTTTGAAACCGGGGGGGGGCCAAAGTAACGCTAGCCCCCCCGGTTAATATTTTTACCCATAAACCTAGCACTGGGATACTTAGAGCTAGCGCCCAAATATGAAAGCTGGCACCATTATAGTTTTTCCACAAATTCATTTTATTTATTTGCACCTAAATGACGATTACAACTCTTTCAACTTTTCGAATCGTTATATCTCAAAAACGGTGACTCTTAGGAAAAAAAGTATTTAGAGATTTTTTATAGATAATTATCTGATCTACAATTTTTGAATGGGATAATTTTATGATAAAACTTACCGTTTTGCTGAAAATCGCGAAAAACCCGTGTTTGTGACCTTTGACCCCGAATAAATTTTTTTCCAGGTGTCAGATCGATGAGGACTTTTTAGATTTCATTTATGATGGTGTTTTGAACAATCCTACCAATTTTCAGCTGGGTGCGAATTATTGTAACCTCACTCCTATTTTTTGGTCTAATTTGACCGGACTATAAATAAAATTTTTTTTTTAATATTTTGCCGAAAAACATCATTTTCACTCCTTTATAAAAAATTTCAACTTCAGACGAAGAATTCGGTAAGAAGCTCAGGGTTCCGAAGGGACGTTTTTTAGTATGTTAAAGTACGAACCATTGCCTATTAACGAAATCCATCGAAAAATCGCAGAAAACCGATTTCGGATTTTTTTTATCAAAATGTGCTCAATTTTCTTACACAAGTAAAGGACAAGAAATAGAATGAAATAATTGTAAATAATAATAGAAAAGTTGAACCAAGGTAAAATGCAACAAAAATGAAAAAATAAAGTAATTACAGGTGGTAAATAACACAGAAATGAAGAAAAGAAAAAATAAATTGAATTGAAAAATTTTAGTATGATTTCGCATTTTTTAATCATTTTTCAATGCAATTTTTTACTTCTCCCCCCTTCTATTAAAGTTTCTTAATATTGAATTAATTGTAGATTTTATTAAAATTTTTGGTTTCGGTTTAAATATTTAAAATTTAATTAATTTAATATTAGTCTCTTGAAAATATTCTAAATATTTTTTTGTCTGATTATCTTTATCAACAAAAACATTTGTAACATTTTGAAAACTGGAATGGTTTAAAATAGAATTTTCTTAACTATCCACAATCACTTGACCTCAACTCTTTGTTTCATAATAAACTATATATTTTTTATAATTAAAGATAAAATTTACATAAATTCATTTCCTAATGTTTTTTTATTTTTGTAAATAAATAAACGAGTTGTTTATGAAACAAAAATTAATTTTTGAATTTTCTACAATGGTAGCAACATATAGGAGGTATAACATTTTTAAAAAAAAACTATCACATATTATTTTAAAAGAAAACACTTGATTTTCACTTTGTTTATCACTAGGTAGCTGACCATTTTCGTAAAACATCACTCAAAATACCTCAAATGGACTCGAAAGGTATGTAACAAATCCTTCGAATTAAAATAACTGGCACATGTGGTAAATAAATAATTAATATTATTATTATAGGACTACAAATCAAAATAGTAGTCGCAAATGAATATAATAACCACAGTGGAAGAAATGAAGCTAATTGATGAAAAAGCATCGTCTTGCCATTTTTCACCATCTCCACCTGCAACAAGACCATTATAAATGTCAGATTAATAAAATTAAATTAGCACTTACATTTATTTACAATATGGAAATCAATTTGTTTACATTGATAATTACGGGAGTTACGTTAGAGCAAAGTGGTAAAAAAAAACATCTTGAAAGTGAAACAATAACTGACTTAAAATTTAAAGATTTCATATGTTCCTTTCTTTTTGAATTATCACATAAATTTACTTACATAATCCAAAAGTAGGTTTCACTTTCTTTTTCTTGAGCTTGATTCAAAGAGCATGGTTTCTTTTGTTGAGGTAATTGAAGTGCACCCATTTTTGAATGAAACTGTTCCATTAGGATGTTCAAAAAATGTAGGGCCATTTTTTCAAAATTGTGTTGTTAAAATTAAAAAATTTTCAAAAAAAGCTGTGAGTTTATAGTTTGGGGTAATTAATATTACTGAATGTCCGTACATAGTATTATATTCATATACGTATCTATATGTTATAAAGACAAAGTACAAGTGCCATTACCATTAAGAGAATTGTTTTTAAATAATGAATGTTGTTCAAACTTCAAAACGTCGATTACCTTAATTATTTAAAATATACACTTGGAACAAACTTTTATTTTATAGATAATCCACCAAAATACTTGAACCTTGTTATTTTGAAATTATTGTTTGTAAATAATATTAACTTTTGTTTACCACCGAGACATTGAATAAGTGAAACTTGTTTGAAAATGAATTGTGTGAACATGGAATGGTTGCTTTCAAGGCTATATAAATAATTTAACTTTCTCTTAAATATTAAAAAGATTTAAGTGAACCTTGAATTATTTTCTAATTAGATTGACAAAATATGAATGGGTTATTGATTTCGGAAGTTGTAGCATAAATCTATATTTAGGTACGTCAGAAATTGATGATGCTAACAAAATCTAATTAAGGGTGACGATAGTGTTTTTCAAAATTTTTCACGAGCAAATTAACAATATTATACTATTACCGATAATATAAAAAAACTTATTATCTGATGCGTATATTAAAATCAAAATATAGAGTTAAAATTAAACGGTTATTGTAATCGCGGTTGCCAATACAATTTTTATTGTATTAAAAAACAAATTATGCAAAAACATAATCTAATAATAGAAGTAATAAATTTATACGTACTATACAATTTGAATTCTATTAAATTGTTATTCAACTGATATTTAATGAAAGGTGTCTGATTCTAATAAGTGTTCTTCTAATAGGTAACCGGCGCAATTCCAATAATGAGTACTACTATACAATCTAGTTCAAGTACAACGAGATATTTTATTATATTGCATTATAAATAAACTGTATTTTTGAAATATCACGAATAACTAAGGGGCCGTCCATTAATTACGTAAGTATTATTTAAAATAAAATTAATTTTGACCCCCCTCTCCCCCCTTATATTTATAAAATATGACCACTAACGGCCGCCTTTAGCCATCTAGACCGTGTCGGATGTGGTTGTTCGGCCTTCGGCCTGACTCCATGGTACTAAAGTAGCCTATGTTTTTCCTAGCGTTGTAAATAACTTCTACACCAAATTTGGTTAAGATTGGTCAAATAGAAACGTAAAGCACGTGCACGCGTATTTGCATTATCGATCGGTTGACAGTTTGACAGCATTCATTATTGTTTTTTAAGTTGATTTTGAGTAGCCTGCCTTCCTTTAAGGAATCTCGATAATCCATTCATGCGCGTCCCATGGGGACGCGCATGAATGGATTATCGAGATTCCTTAAAGGAAGGCAGGCTACTCAAAATCAACTTTCCTTTCCTTTGCGAATTTTTGCACTATTTCAATACAAAAACATGCGCAGGGACCTACATAATAACTGTGCCAAATTTGGTTCCGATCGGTCAAACGGTTTAGGAGTCTATAGGGAACATACATACACACATAATACATCCATTTTTATATACCGGGTGTTCATTTTAAAACTTCCAGCAATTAATATCTCAAAAACCAAAAGTCAGATGAAAAAATGTTTCGGACAAAAGTTGTATGATAGCGAGGGGGAAAGAACATGTCATAATTGTTTTTTTAATTTATTGACCTTTTCAAGGTCATTTAAAGGTCCACCCTGTTTGGGACGGGTGACAATGTTCCATCATCGAATTTTAATATTTTTTGGTGACTTTCGGGTAGTTTAATGTTAATAAATGACAGCGGCAACCCTCCTATAGCAGGATAAACCAACTTTTGATAGAGAAAATCGACTTTGAAAGTACATAATTTTACATGTAAACGGGTGGAATCTCACTCATTTTGTTGACGGTACGTGCAAGTTGAACTAGTCTTAGACTTAGCCGTTTGCGGAGACCTCAATCCACCCCGATTTTGCCACAAACCGCCTCCAGGAGGCTATCAACGATCTCGAAAGGTGGTACGAAACTTGGCGCATCGAGGTAAACTCGAGCAAAAGTTCCGCGATCATGTTTCGAAATCGGAAAAAACCTCACAATTCCAGCGTCTGGATGTTTGAGGAACAAATCCCTTGGAAATCCACGGTCAAGTACCTTGGCATTACCATGGATGAACGCCTCAAATGGAGACCTCACGTAAACGCCATTACCGGCAAAGCCAAAGCCCTTTTCTCAAAATTATACGCCCTCATGAATCGAGACAGCCCCATGGCTCCCAAAAATAAATTAAGGCTTTACAAATCCATCATCCGCCCCACCATGACCTACGCCTCCCCCGTTTGGGGCTACGCCCGCCACACATACATGAATAAAGTCCAAATTATTCAAAACAAAAACCTCCGCTCCATCTTCAACGCTCCCTTCTATGTCACAAACAGGCGACTGCACGCAGACGCCAAATTAGATTCCATTTCCACCCTTATTCGCAATCACGCCACCAGTCTATACAAGAAATCCAGATTTTCCGACAACCCGCTCATAGCCCAACTAGGTCAATACAATCCTGAAGACTTTTGTATCCCCCGACCTAAATCAATCCTGACTGTAGACAACCCATGACCACAACCCCCATCTGCACAGACTAACTCAGGTACACCAGTATAATTACACAAATTCTCTTCGAAAGTGGATTTAATTCACTAGATTTGTGTAACCCGACTTAATTCCCCACACCCCAGATTCTAATTTATTTAGCTCGCCTACGCCAATTTAAACGACGGTAGAAGCATTTCGCATCAACCGTCAATTTTTCAGGTAGGAGCCACTTTCTACGAGGATATCTTCAATCTTCGAATTAGGGATTCTACTATATCAATAACGTAAATTAACTTCTCTCTTTTCATATTCACTTACCACAGCCACAACCCAGGTATTTCCCAGTCAGTCTAGCTCAGCGCTATTCCGCGAGGCCCACCGGCCTCCATAATTTCAATGTCACTAATGTATACTTTCAGATGAAGGAGAAGGCCGGCTATGCCGGGATGCTCCATTTTGGTCAGTCCAGAAAATCGAAAAAAAAAAAAAATTGCGGAGAGGCAGTTGCAGCCCGACTCGACTGCATGTAACATCGATTATTTTTTGTTTTTGCGCGCTTTTTTGGGGGTTAAACGTAATAGATAACTGCCGCATACCGCGACTATACTTTTTAATGCATTTTCAAGGGTCCCTAACATCCCGGTTGCATAGATCCCGGTTTTCTTGATCGGTGGCGCTTCTCGTATGTTTAGCCTAGTATATATATATATATAGTCGTATCCTCATTTACCCTAGGGTGTTGAGGTTTTCGTTCTTCTTATATTCCCGCATTTACAAATCTTCGCCATAGCTTCTTGTTTAATGCTTCTCTTTCTGCTTGTCTCCATGTAGATCCTCTTTCTTCCAACAGATTTTGGATGTTATCGTTCCAAGTTTGTGCCGGTCTACCTCTTCTTCTTCTACCCGTCGTTTTGGCCGTCCACACCATTTTTACTGGCATATCCTCCTTCAGTCTATTAAGGTGTCCAAACCATCTAAGTTGTTGGCTTTCTATTCTATCCTGTGCGGAGTTCACTTGTAGTCTTTCCCTTATCTCTGTGTTTCTAATTCTATCTCTTCTTGTAACTCCTTCAACCCTTCTTAAGTATTTCATCTCTGCTGCCTGTATTTTACTTAGCTCTCTGTTGTTTACTGTCCAGGTCTCGCATCCAAATGTCAGGATCGGCATATAAATTGTCTTGAACATTGTCAACTTCGTTCTTTTACTTATTTCTTTTTTGTTTATTATTATCTTGTTTAGCGCGTTGTATATATTTGCAGCTGAACACAGTCTGTTATTAATTTCTGTTTTGTGACTCCCACTTCTATCTATTGCTACTCCCAGATATTTAAATTGATTTACCTGCTCCAACCTGTTGTTCCTGATCGAAATATTTATTGTTATGTCTTCTTTAGCCATCACCATAACCTTCGTCTTTGCTATATTTACTTTCATTTTCTTTTCTTCCAGCGCTGCTGTCCATATATTTACATTATGTTGCAGTTCCTTTTCATTTCTTGCAAATAAAACCAAGTCATCTGCGAACGCACATTCTGTTATTCCTATCTGTTTCATATTTCTATGTCCTATCATTAATTGTTTTGTTTTCTCTTTCGTGTCTTTACTTATTTGGTCCATTAGTGTTATAAACAAAGCTGGGCTTAACGTTCCACCCTGACGCAGTCCTTCTACTGTTATAAATTCTTCGGATTTGAGATTTCCTGTTCTTACGATGTTTCTCGTCTTTCTGTATATACTTTGAATAGCTTGTAACAGTTTTCCATTGACTCTTCTTTCTTTTAGAATGTTCCAGATAATATTTCTAGGTGCTCTGTCAAATGCTTTTTCTAGATCAATAAAACACATGTACGTTGTTCTATCGTATTTTGCTTGTTTCTCTGCAATTTGTCTGATGGTAAATATGTGGTCCTGTACACTGTAGCCTCTTCTAAAACTACTTTGTGATTTTTCCAATGTTGGTTCAATTATTTCTCTAAGTCTTTGATCCAGAATGCTTTCATATAATTTGACTACTGTACTTAGCAGAGAAATACCTCTATAGTTTGAGCATATTCGATTGTCACCCTTCTTAAATATCGGTAGTATCACTGCCATCTCCCAGTCCTTTGGAATTCTCCCCTGTTTCCACGCCAAGTTAAAAATGTTGTTCAGAATTATAACTCCTTTTTCTCCCATATATTTCAACATTTCCGGCTTGATTTCGTCGTTTCCCGCCGCTTTTCCCAATTTTAATTTTCTCAATGCATTTTTCGTTTCTACCATTGAAATTTCTTCTATGTTACTTTCTTTCCTTGTTTCTTCGGCATTATAACTTGTCAACACTTGTTCAGATTCCAGAAGGTCTTCAAAGTATTCTTTCCATCTCTTTATTATTTCGTTCTTGTCACTTATTATTTTTCCTTTCTTGTCTTTAACTTGTACCAATGGTATTTGTTTGGCTTTTCTGGTATTTTTCAATATCTTGTAGAACAACTTTTGATTTTGATTCTTGTGTTGTTCCATTACATTTCCAAACTCTTCCCACGATATTCTTTTAGCGTTGATAATCATTTGTTTAGTCTTTATCCTTTGTTCCTTATATTCCTTATAATTTTCTTCAGTTCTCATGGCTATATATCGTTGCCATTTCTTTTTCTTCTTTTTGATTTCTTCCTTTATTTCTTTACTCCACCACGGTGTTTGTTTTCTATTTTTTATAACTTTGGAAGTTCCGCATATTTGTCTTGTCGCCTTTATTAAAGATTCTTTAAACCATTTCCACTGTTTTTCGAGGTCTTCCTTACATTCTTCTTGATTCATTGACAGCATTTCTTCTAATAGCGATTGGTAGGCTAACCCTTTTGTTTTTTTTTTAAGTTTATAACTTCTAATAATTTCTTTACTGTTAGCTTTCTTATCTTCTTCGTTTTTACTTCTCTCTTGTGAGTTATATCTTATCTTTCCTACGAGCATAAAATGGTCACTTCCAATTTCGTAACCTCTACAAACTCTGACATCTAGTAACTTTTTCCTATTTTTATTTTCTACTAAAATGTAATCTATTATTGACTTTTCGTTTCTACTCGGTTCTTCTCGGGTATATTTATGTATCTCTTTATGTTTAAAGCATGTGTTTGTAATCCGAAGATTGTTTATTAAACAGAAATCAATCAGCCTTTCACCATTACTGTTTAGAGCGTTCTCACCATAAGCTCCCATTATTCCTTTTAATCCATCGTTTTTGTTTCCTATACGACCGTTGAAATCTCCCGCAACGTAAATCTCACCACTTGAATCTTCCAATGTCAGCTGTAGCTCTTCCCAAAATTTTTCTTTTTCTATTACTTGTGCATCTTCGTTTGGTCCATACACCACTATTATTGTTACTACATATTGTATTTGTATTGTGACGGTTAATATTCTTTCTGAGATAAATGACCAACTCTTTATATTATTTTTATATTTCTTGCTTATTATACAACCCACACCCGCTGCTGCTCTTTTTATTATTGGCACTCCGCTGTAAAAAAGTACCAGACCCTCCCCAATCTCCATAACTCCGCTTCCTTTCTTCTTTAATTCAGTCAGGGCCAATACTTCCACATCTGCTCTCCCAAATTCATCTGCTAACTCTTGTTCTTTGCCATTTATGCTCCTAATATTCCACGTAGCGATTTTCCATATTTTTCTCTTACTCTTGTCCATTTCACTTGCCTGCGTTGTCAACTTTCTCTTTTCCATGTTCATGTCCATTTTCTTTGCTTGTGTCGTCATCATATTCGTACTCGTGGGTTCTTTCTTTAGTTTTTTGTACCCTGGTTACCCCTCCCTCCAGCATTTTCTTTTAATTTTTCCTCTACTCTATCCCATTTCCATTCTTTCCCGTCTATTATCGCTTTTAGGTATCCAATTTTAACCGTCTTGCCCTTAATATTCATCTCTTTGATATTATCCCAGATTTTTTGTTGTATCGCAAGTTCGCTTTTGGTTAATTCGTTGTCAATAAACACCCTCGTCTCAAATTTCTTCAGTTTATGTTTGTTCTCCATAATTTTTTGTTTTTCCTGGAAGTTTTCCAGCTCAATTTTACATGTTTTTGGTCCTATTTTCAACGCATCACCAATCTGAATCTGCAAATCTAGTTTTTCCTTTATGAATTTCTCCATACCTTGTCTCAGTTCTTGTCTGTTGTTCGTGTCAATTTGCAGCCCCCTCACTATTATATTGTTCTTAACACTTGCTCTTTCAACTCTTTCCAAACCAATCCTCACGTTCATAATCTCCTTCTTGATTTCTGCATTCTCAATTTTCAATTGTTCATTTTCCAATCTCAACTTTAAAAATTCTTCCTGGTATTTTTCCTGATTTTTCTTTATCTCTCTTGTTTCCTCCATTAACTCTCTCATCATTTTCATCATCGAATCCAACTTATCTTCTCCTCCATCTCTGCCTTTTGGTGGTGTTCTGGGTGTTTTCTTATTTCTTTTGGCTAATCATATTAGCCTAGTAACCAGAGTCAAATCCGCTCTGGAGGGGTGCAGAGCGGAGCGGAGCGGAGCGGCGCCCCGGAAGAGTAGGATTTGACGATGGATTACCCTCCTTTTCGAATGCACACCCCTAAAAATGGAAGACAAAAAAAATTTTATTTTTTCACTTTTTCGGCAATACACGGGTTATTTTCCATTTTTTTGCGAATATTTATTACTAATTACTACTAATCACACCCCCACCTTCCCGAATTTCCAAAAATATTTCAAATCGGAGCCAAAAAATTTCACCCCATTTCAAGCGACCGGCCGACGATGTGACACATCGACCCGGTGGTACATCAGCGACCCGTACTATTTCAACTCGCAGCATCTTTCTTATTTTCACACTTTTTTCGAATTTTTTTTTATGATCACCTCCGCGCCGACAAAAGTTATACATTCGCATCAAAACATTGCCAAAAAGGCCGTGATAAACACAAAATTTTTCAAAATTAAAAGTTGGGGGCGTGTCAGTAATTCTTCAAGCCACGCGAAAATTATGCCGGCAGCCTATCCCGGCCATGGGTTATGGTTTTTACTCAATTTTCGGTATTAATTCTTAAAAATCCTCAATTATCCACCTCTTATTGTGTACCTTAACCCTTTTTTGACCTATATATCAAGGGAAATTTTTTTTCGGAAATTCCTTGTCACTTGGGCCGTTCACTCTCTCACCGACATAGCCTCCGCCCCCTCGATTGACAACAACCGCGATCAAACCGACGACGCTCCCTCCGAACGTGAAAAACGCGTCCCACTGATAACAATCAAAACCAACAATTGGAAATCAGTCTTTCAGCTAATTAAAAATGAAAAAATCGAATTCAATAAAATTAAAACCACAAGAACGGGCATCACTGTGTACCCTAAGACAGACAAAAACTATCGCGACCTAAATAATTTGCTTGAGACGAACAACATCCAATCACACTTTTTCTACCCCGAGCGGAAAAAACCAGTGAAAGTAGTCATTCGTGGACTACCCGGTTCTCTCAAGATCAGTGACATCAAAGACGATCTGGTCGAGCAAGGCTTCTCTTGCACAAGCATTCACCAGATGCTGTACGGAAAAGACCGACGGCCGATGCCTCTCTTTCTAGCCACTTTAGAAAGAAACGCAAACGCGAAAAACATTTTCAACACGACAACAATCCTCGGTATCACTACCAGGATTGAAAAACCACTCAAAAAACCAGATGCAAATCAATGCTACCGGTGCCAAGACTTTGAGCACACGCAGCGGAACTGCCGAACAAACCCAAAGTGCGTCAAGTGCGCCGGAGACCACTTCACAGCCTTCTGCGTCAAACCTACCACCGAACCCGCAAAGTGCGCGAACTGCGACGGCCGCCACCCGGCAAATTTCCGAGGGTGCCCGCGCTACCCAAGGACAACGATACCCAAAAAAGTGCACGCCAGACACGGTTACCAAAACACCGAACACCAACCAAGCCGTGGTTTCGCGAGAAACCCACCTACAATGCCAACGACAAACCCCCAGAGACAAACACCTGAAGAAACAGCAGTTCTGGTAGACAAAATACTAGAAGCGGTCATTTCAATACTCCGCGGCGCTATGGTGGAGGAGTCCACCATAGCGTACATAGGCGATCTTTCCCAGGCTATAACAAAACAGACCACGCGAGCAAGTAATTAACTCGAGTTTACTCGTAATAATGAAAAGCCGCGAACAAACAACACCAATCCAGACAACCAAATCCAAATAAACTTCCCGCCAAAAATTCCTCCAAAAACCATGCATAAAGCAAACAAGACAGAGCAAATGCTCCCCACTGCAAAGGCAAACGAGCTAACAACTCGAAACCTCAACTCAAGAATAGCAAATTTTTTCCACCAGGAAATTAAACCACGATTCAAAAAATCACAGCCACAAACCTGGCAATATTCGCCAGCCAGCATAGCTCAGCGCTAACACGAGAGGCCCAACGGCCTCCACAAATTCCAAAAGCCAGTTGCCAAAATTATATGAAGGAGAACGCCGGCTATGCCGGGATGCTCCATAAAGGTCAGTCCAGAAACCAGAAACCAGAAATCTTACGGACCGGCAGATGCAGCTCGTCTCTCCTACATGTAATATCGATTATTTTTTGTTTTTACGCGATTTTTTGGGGGTGAAACGTAAAAGATAACTGCCCCATACCGCGACTATACTTTTTAATGCTATTTCGAGCATTGGCGTCCTATGGGACGCGCATGAATGGATTATCGAGATTCCTTAAAGGAAGGCAGGCTACTCAAAATCAACTTTCCTTTCCTTTGCGAATTTTTGCACTATTTCAATACAAAAATATGCGCAGGGACCTACATAATAACTGTGCCAAATTTGGTTCCGATCGGTCAAACGGTTTAGGAGTCTATAGGGAACATACATACACACATAATACATCCATTTTTATATACCGGGTGTTCATTTTAAAACTTCCAGCAATTAATATCTCAAAAACCAAAAGTCAGATGAAAAAATGTTTCGGACAAAAGTTGTATGATAGCGAGGGGGAAAGAACATGTCATAATTGTTTTTTTAATTTATTGACCTTTTCAAGGTCATTTAAAGGTCAACTTTGTTTTTTTAAATGGCACCTTATATTTTTTTTAGCAGATTCATATTTTGCATGAATAAATAAACAACTTTTGTTGGAAATTTTTTTTATCCGACATTAGGCTTTTCGAGTAAGATGCGTTGAAACAAAATAATATAATCAACATTGTTAATCAAAATTTAATATTTACAAGTTTTAGAAGGCTATTTACTAGTATTAAACAGTGGAAAAAATGTTTGTAAACGAGAGTTTTCATAACAAATTTTCAAAATTTTCCCCATTTGTAAATATTAAATTTTGATTAACAATGTTGATTATATCCTTTAAGGAATCTCGATAAGCCATTCATGCGCGTCGCTAGTTTCAACGTATCTTACTCGAAAAGCCTAATGTCGGATAAAAAAAAATTTCCAACAAAAGTTGTTTATTTATTCATGCAAAATATGAATCTGCTAAAAAAAACATAAGGTGCCATTTAAAAAAACAAAGTTGACCTTCAAATGACCTTGAAAAGGTCAATAAATTAAAAAAACAATTATGCCATGTTCTTTCCCCCTCGCTATCATACAACTTTTGTCCGAAACATTTTTTCATCTGACTTTTGGTTTTTGAGATATTAATTGCTGGAAGTTTTAAAATGAACACCCGGTATATTGTTAGATAATAATAAATACAAAAATTTAAATTAAATTTTTATTTACATAGATGAAAAACCATTCGTAAAGATCGCCAAAGTTTGATGCCATTTTCTATAATTCACACTATTATGCCACTATGTTTAATGATTTTTAAGTAGTACTATATATTTCAATGGTATTTCCATTATACCTGGATATAATTATCAACATAAAAAGAAAAAATTATATTTGATTTTTAAATTTAATTTAAAAAAATATTTTAAGAAACTTACGTAAGGAATACGTCGGACCCCTCCCCCCCTACGTAAGGGTCCGTAAGATATCCAATAACCCCCTGCCCCCCAAAAAACCCTTACGTAATTAATAGATGACCCCTAACTATTAATGTAGTTTTGACCTTTTCATCATCATTTTCGCTTTTATTTATTCATTATTTTTGTACTATTTCGTAATTGTTACAGTTGTGCGGCCTAAAGGCCGTACTGAAACTTTTTGAAATTGCTTCAGATCAAAATCTGCCGGATTTACTTATTATATTGAATAAGTGAATTTTGGGGTCGGGAGTCCTAAGGTTCATCGCGAAATTGAAATTTCCCTATAGAAATGGCTTGATATTTCGAACCAAAAAGTCATTAGCTACAATGTAATAAAAGGTTTAATGAGTTTAAATAGGAAATAATACCGAATTTTAAGTAAAAACACTATGCGGTGGCCGGGATAGGTTGTCGGCCTATTTTTTGCGTGGTTTCGAGAACTACGGACACGCCCCTAACATGTAATTTAGCAAAATTTTGGGTAATTAACGGCCTTTTTGGTTATGTTTCGGTCCGAATGTGTAACTTTTGTCGTCGCGGAGGTGATCATAAAAAAAATCCGAAAAAAGTGTGAAAATAAGGAAGTTGCATTTGTACGGGCCACTGGTACACCATGGGTCGATGTCACATCGTTCGCCCGTCGTACCTTGAAATGGAGTGAAATTTTTCACGTGTATTGCCGAAAAAGTGAAAAAATAAAATTTTTTTTTTCTTCGATTTTTGGAGTGTGCATTCGATAGGGAGGGTAATCCATCGTCAAAACCTACTCTTCCGGGGTGCCGCTCCGCTCCGCTCCGCGTTGCACCCCTCCAGAGCGGTTTTGACTCTGGTTACTAGGCTAAACATACAAGAAGCGCCACCTATCAAGAAAGCCGGGATAAATGAAACCGGGATGTGAGAGAACCTCGAAATAGCATTAAAAAGTATAGTCGCGGTATGGGGCAGTTATCTTTTACGTTTCACCCCCAAAAAATCGCGTAAAAACAAAAAATAATCGATATTACATGTAGGAGAGACGAGCTGCATCTGCCGGTCCGTAAGATTTCTGGTTTCTGGATTGACCTTTATGGAGCATCCCGGCATAGCCGGCGTTCTCCTTCATATAATTTTGGCAACTGGCTTTTGGAATTTGTGGAGGCCGTTGGGCCTCTCGTGTTAGCGCTGAGCTATGCTGGCTGGCGAATATTGCCAGGTTTGTGGCTGTGATTTTTTGAATCGTGGTTTAATTTCCTGGTGGAAAAAATTTGCTATTCTTGAGTTGAGGTTTCGAGTTGTTAGCTCGTTTGCCTTTGCAGTGGGGAGCATTTGCTCTGTCTTGTTTGCTTTATGCATGGTTTTTGGAGGAATTTTTGGCGGGAAGTTTATTTGGATTTGGTTGTCTGGATTGGTGTTGTTTGTTCGCGGCTTTTCATTATTACGAGTAAACTCGAGTTAATTACTTGCTCGCGTGGTCTGTTTTGTTATAGCCTTGGAAAGATCGCCTATGTACGCTATGGTGGACTCCTCCACCATAGCGCCGCGGAGTATTGAAATGACCGCTTCTAGTATTTTGTCTACCAGAACTGCTGTTTCTTCAGGTGTTTGTCTCTGGGGGTTTGTCGTTGGCATTGTAGGTGGGTTTCTCGCGAAACCACGGCTTGGTTGGTGTTCGGTGTTTTGGTAACCGTGTCTGGCGTGCACTTTTTTGGGTATCGTTGTCCTTGGGTAGCGCGGGTACCCTCGGAAATTTGCCGGGTGGCGGCCGTCGCAGTTCGCGCACTTTGCGGGTTCGATGGTAGGTTTGACGCAGAAGGCTGTGAAGTGGTCTCCGGCTCACTTGACGCACTTTGGGTTTGTTCGGCAGTTCCGCTGCGTGTGCTCAAAGTCTTGGCACCAGTAGCACTGATTTGCATCTGGTTTTTTGAGTGGTTTTTCAATCCTGGTAGTGATACCGAGGATTGTTGTCGTGTTGAAAATGTTTTCGCGTTTGCGTTTCTTTCTAAAGTGGCTAGAAAGAGAGGCATCGGCCGTCGGTCTTTTCCGTACAGCATCTGGTGAATGCTTGTGCAAGAGAAGCCTTGCTCGACCAGATCGTCTTTGATGTCACTGATCTTGAGAGAACCGGGTAGTCCACGAATGACTACTTTCACTGGTTTTTCCGCTCGGGGTAGAAAAAAGTGTGATTGGATGTTGTTCGTCTCAAGCAAATTATTTAGGTCGCGATAGTTTTTGTCTGTCTTAGGGTACACAGTGATGCCCGTTCTTGTGGTTTTAATTTTATTGAATTCGATTTTTTCATTTTTAATTAGATGAAAGACTGATTTCCAATTGTTGGTTTTGATTGTTATCAGTGGGACGCGTTTTTCACGTTCGGAGGGAGCGTTTTTTTCGATTTTCGATTTTCTGGACTGACCAAAATGGAGCATCCCGGCGTAGCCGGCCTTCTCCTTCATCTGAAAGCATACATTAGTGACATTGGAAATTATGGAGGCCGGTGGGCCTCGCGGAGTAGCGCTGAGCTAGACTGACTGGGAAATACCTGGGCTGTGGCTGTGGTAAATGGATATGAAAAGAGAGAAGTTAAGTTACGTTATTGATATAGTAGAATCCCTAATTTGAAGATTGAAGATATCCTCGTAGAAAGTGGCTCCTACCTGAAAATTTGACGGGTGATGCGAATTGCATCTACCGTCATTGAATTGGTGTTGTTGGGCTAAATGTATTAGAATCTGGGGAGTGGGAGATTAAGTCGAAGTTACACAAATCTAGTGGATTAAATCCACTTTCGAAGAGAATTTGTGTAATTATACCGGTGTACATGTGTTAGTCTGTGCAGATGAGGGTTGTGGTCATGGATTGTCTACAGTCAAGATTGATTTAGGTCGGGGGATACAAAAGTCTTCAGGATTGTATTGACCTAGTTGTGCTATGAGCGGGTTGTCGGAAAATCTGGATTTCTTATAGAGACTAGTGGCGTGGTTGCGAATAAGGGTGGAAATGGGTTCTAGTTTGGCGTCTGCGTGCAGTCGCCTGTTGGTGACGTAGAAGGGGGCGTTGAAGATGGAGCGGAGGTTTTTGTTCTGAATAATTTGGACTTTGTTCATGTATGTGTGGCGGGCGTAGCCCCAGACGGGGGAGGCGTAGGTCATAGTTGGGCGGATGATGGATTTGTATAGCCTTAATTTATTAATGGGAGCCATGGGGCTGTCACGATTCATAAGGGCGAATAATTTTGAAAAGAGGGCTTTGGCTTTGCTGGTAACGGCGTTTACGTGGGGTCTCCATTTGATGCGTTGATCCATGGTAATGCCAAGGTACTTGACCGTGGATTTCCAAGGGATCTGTTCCTCAAACATCCAGACGCTGGAGTTGTGAGGCTTTTTTCAATTTCGGAACATGATCGCGGAACTTTTGCTCGAGTTTACCTCGATGCGCCAAGTTTCGTACCACCTTTCGAGATCGTTGATAGCCTCCTGGAGACGGTTTGTGGCGAAATCGGGATGGATTGAGGACGAATAGATAGCGACGTCGTCGGCATAAAGTGATATTTTAGTGGTTGGGTCAGTGGGAATTGGGATGTCGCTCATGTAGATGTTGAAGAGGGAGGCTGAGAGGATTGAACCTTGAGGTACCCCGGAAGTGATGGGGCGTGTGGTGGATCTGGTGTTGGCAAGTTTAATTCTGAATTTTCTGTTATGTAGATAAGAGGCTATTAGTCGGACTAGTGGGAGTTGGATGTTTGACTGAAGCATTTTAAACAAGAGGGCTTCGTGCCAGACCTTATCGAAAGCTTTCGATACGTCGAGTAGCACTAGACCGGTAAATTCTTTTTTATTGAGGGCCTGTGTGACATGTTCGACTAAGCGGAGGGCTTGGTGGGTAGTGCTGTGACCAGCACGGAATCCAAATTGCTCATTTTGGATGATGTTGTTATCGGAAATGGCCTCGTGAAGTCGTGTAATAATGATTTTTTCGGCGAGTTTGCCGATGGAGGGGAGCAAACTGATCGGTCTGTAGCTCTGAGGGTATTTCAGGTTTTGACCGGGTTTAGGGATTACCACCACGTCAGCGGTTTTCCAAGTCTGTGGGTAGTAATTAAGGCGGAGGATTGCGTTAATTATTCCGGTGATAGCAGTTACTGCTTTTTTGGGTAGTACCTTTAGGGCATGGTTGGTAATGCCGTCGGGACCTGGGGCTTTCCTGTTTTTAAGGCGTTTGATGGCTATTGCAACCTCCGTGAAGGAGGTGGGATTGATGATGTTGTTGTCTGTGGTGATTACGGAATTTTCGACCGAATTGATGTGGTCATGGTCAAGTCTCGTGGTATTGGGGGAGCATTGGGATTGAAGGCTGTCGGCAAAAGTTTCAGCCTTTGCGAGGTCGCTTTTGGCGAGAGTGCCGTCGGGGCGGAGAAGTACTGAGTTGGGGGATTGCTTTTTCTTTTGGAGTGCGCTTGCCATGCGTCAAGCAGACAAGTCTTGGAAAGCAAGGGATTTGATTTTGTCGGACCATTCATTATCATGAAATTCTTTAATTTTAATGTCAACTTGTTCTTTAAGTTGGAGATATGAAGTGTGATTGGTGGGATTTCGTGTTCTACGTGCAAGTTTTCTTGCACGATTTTTGGAGCGGATTAGGTCCTTGAGGGAGGGAGAAAGTTTGTCTCTGGTGTCGTGGATGGGGACTTCGTAAGAAGTTTCTGAGATTGAATTTATGATTTTTCCTTGAAAGGAGTTAATGAAATTGTCTAAGTCCGTGGTGGAATCGATGAAGGGGATTGGTCCTAGGTTTTCTTTGAGATTTTCTGTGAAAGAAATCCAGTCGGTTTTAGTCCTTGTGGGGGGGGGTTGTGTGGAGTTTGCCCTAATGTGATTTGGACTGGATAGTGATCGGAGTTAAGCTCCTCGCAGGTGGAGATGTCGTATTGGAGTGGTACGTCTTTGAAAATGGCAATGTCCAAGATGGACGGCGTACCTGCGTGAGAAAAATGGGTAGGGGTAGTTGGAGCGATGATTGTGAAGTTCAGCTCGTTCTCAAGTTGAAGAAGCTCTCGACCCTGGTTATTTGTGTGACGACATAACCAGGCGGAGTGTTTGGCGTTAAAATCACCGGCAATGATTTTCGCGTCGGGGCCATCAAGGAGGAGTTCAAAATCGGTTTTGATGAAGTGTCTACCGGGGCGATTGTAAATTGAGGAAATTTGCAACCAACCGTGAAGTGCAGTGCGGATGCTTATCGAGGTGGCCTCGAGGCCTTCGAGGTCGGGAGTGGGTATGTGAATGTGTTCTATGGAGGTTTTGACGTAGATTGCGGTGCCGCCGCCGCGTCCGTCCCGATCGTTTCGGTAGAGGGTGTAATCAGGGAGTTTGACTAGATGCGCGGCTCTAAGGTGGGTCTCGTTGACCAATATGACGTCAAGGTCGTGGAGAAACGCGAACGCGAGAAGTTCGTATCGTTTGGCAGATAGACCGTTGGCATTCCAAAATGCCATCTGCAGCGTGGTGGGTTGTTGTTGTGGGAACTTCCTACCTCCTGTGGGAAGCTCGTTCAGGTTGGGTCGCTTGGGTTCACTTTATATTCATTAAGAACTCAGGTTTTGTAACATTTTATATATTTTATTTACTTATCACTTTATACATTATATACATCGCTCTTGTAAGGATTCACGCGTCGACTCATCAATCCCAACTCGTGCACTCTCTACCTCTTCCATACTACTACTGCTACTGCTCTATCATCTGCTTTCATACGCTTATATAAGTTCATTCACTTGCATGCTCATCTAAATACTAATATGCTTAATAATAATATATAATAATAATGCTTAATCTTAATTGTTCTTAACTAAGGGTGGATGCACACTACATTGTCGATCGAGGGGGCGGAGGCTATGTCCGCAACCGGCGAGGCGGAGCTAGTGTGCGCAATCGGGGAGGAGCCTACGTGCACAACTTGACCGGTCCGTAAACGGCTAAGTCTAAGACTAGTTCATCTCGCACGAACCGTCAACAAAATGAGTGAGATTCCACCCGCGCGTCAGTGAAACATATAAAATTAACGATTTTCAAAGTAATAATTTTCATATTAAAAGGACCCCATCCAAGAATTTTATTTTTGAATATCACTCTATTAACCTTAAACTTCACAAAACTTATTTGCATAAAGGCGCCTATGGATAATAGCACCCTTTAACCGAATTTTGAATGTAGCTATGTATTTACTTCAATTAAGGATTAAAATCCGGGCAAGCTGAATTTTAGTAGAGATGTACATACATTGGAGTGTTCTAATGAACCCCCCAAAAGTCCCATAAAATCCCACGCCGGCGTCTTCCATAATCGAAGAGAAATCCTTAATTTATTGTTATTTTGTAATGTTCATCACATAACCAACAACGGGCACTATCACAATAATTTACTATTTTCAGTCTGCACAGCTACCAAAAATTAATACGAACTACATTACATACGCTTTGTTTATCGGTAATTAAGATATTATTATCAATTTATTTATACGAATGTACCTACAGATAACAGAGACGTTTCATTATTGACATATTATTCATTTACAGAGTGTATGAGATGGTTAGTAAAGTATGTTGGGTTGCCTATTACAATATTGTTACGATATGATTAATACGTAACTAAATTATTACATTTAATTTTTCTGCAGTACCAAAACTTTACAATTTGAAATTTATAATAATACCTTCGCAGTGACGGCTGGCTAGTGACGGCTTGTGACATCTTCCAATGGGAGGGGGTAAAATTTAAATATAAAGGAAACGATTAAATTTGTTATGTTCGACTTCGTCTAACTTGATTTCTTTCACGTCTTTTTGCCTTGATGCTTTCGAGAGTGGTTTGCAGGTAGATGCTGTCTACACTGACTTCTCGAAGGCTTTCGATCGTGTTTCCCATGCTGCTCTTCTGGCAAAGATTCAGTCACTTGGTTTTTGCTCGATCATCGTGGATTGGCTTCGCAGTTATCTGGTGGGTAGAACTCAGAGGGTCAGAGTTGGGGATTTCCTTTCTCCCGATATTCTGGTGTGCCCCAGGGATCTCACTGTGGCCCTATTCTGTTTTTGTTATTTATTAATGATATTGGTGAATTTCTGACGAACTCTTCGTGCTTGTTGTTTGCTGATGACTTGAAGCTGTTTAAGGCCATTGGTTCGGTCAGCGATTGCTTGCAGTTGCAGAATGACATTGATGTCCTGATTGAGTGGTGTGGACTGAACAATCTGGATTTTAATTTCGGCAAGAGTGCTCGGTGATCTCTTTTTCAAGAAAGAATGCGTTGTCATTCGCATATAAGCTATGTGACAGTGTGTTTAATCGTGTCTCAGTTGTTAATGACCTTGGTGTTCATCTGGATGCGGGTTTGACCTTCAATCATCACATTCGGCTTGTTTGTGGTAAGGCTTTTCGCATGCTTGGGTTCATCCGGCGGCAGTCCCGGGGTTTCTCGCCGTCTACTTTGAAGTTGTTATACTTTTCGTTGGTCCGCTCTCAGTTGGAGTATGCGTGTAGTGTATGGTCGCCCTATTATCGTGCCCAGATCGATCGTCTTGAGCGTGTTCTGCACAAGTTTTTTAAATTTCTGCACTATGTGCTTGGTCGTCCTAAAGAGGATTTCTCTGACGAGACCTACCTTAACTTCTGTGTGACTAAGTCTCTGGCGATCAGACGATCTGTGGCCGATCTTTGTTTTCTTCATGGCCTGATGAGTGGGAGGATTGACTGCAATGCACTGCGCAAGCTTTTCTGTTTTAGGAGTCCGGTTAGATTCACGAAGTCTACATGGATATTGCAAATGGGTCATCACTCTACTAATTATGGTCGCCATAGTCCAGTGGTCAGGATGGCTGAATTGGCCAATACTGCAAGTGTGGACCCTAACTTCAATTTGTTTAATCCATCGGTTTCAGGATTCAAGAGGAGCTTGTGGTTGATGTTTTAGTGTTTGTCTTTATTATTGTTGTTTTATATCATTATTACCTTTAATGTTGTTTTATAGCTTTTAGTTTTTGTGTAAACAGCACGTGGTTAATAGTTACTATTTGTTTTGTTAATTGCTATGTGTTTATTGTATATATTTTTTTTATTGTTGTTTTGGTATGTATTTTTTGTAAAGAGGTACATCCGTTAATTGAATAAATTAAATTAAAATTAAATTATGTACTTACAAAATAATTTAATTGCAAAAAAGCTTTATTTTATACTTTTATTTTGACTGGGGCAGGGGGGGAGTACTGAATACACCCTAGCAGAAAAGTAAAGCAGTATCTTAAAGCATTTTTGAAGCTATGCTTCTTATCGCACGGGTATCGCACGGGTTTGCACGGGAAGTTAACTGAAAAAAATCGTTCGTCACACAAATTCGTCACACAAATTTCGACCATCGCTTTCAAATTGCGAACTTCCCTTCAAACACCATAACTCCGGTACCGAGAGGGCTAGGACCCTGGGAATGGTGGCTATGGATGGGGGGCGGAGGTGGCAACCGCCCCCCGACCCCACGCCGCCTCAAACGCCGCTTCCAACCGGTTTTTAGGGAAAATAGTTTTTTGACAAAACTAAAAAAATTTTAAAATTTCCCCCCCTCTTTTCGTGGGTCGGCAAGAAACGTTGTAAAGAATTATTATGTTTTAGTAAATTTATTTTGCAAAATATTACATTTTGAAAATTTCATCACATAATGTCCGGTGTATGATTGGTTTGCATACCAGCTAAGCATTATTTGCATATCAAAATTACAGGTTACTAGTTCAATAATAAACAAACATTTAAAAGCTGCAAACAGAGGAGGATAGGGATATGAGATTAAGATCGCAGCGCCGCTGGGTAAAAATGTGAACTAAAGTTGCGTACATTCGTATTTTAACAGCTATATACTTTGTTAATAGCCGCGCTTATGTTCCGTTCTATTTTACGTGTTTTTCATTCCCCTTTCCAAGTGAACTTGTTATTTTGTTAAATTACGGTTAGTGTTGTTTAGTAGTTCATCTTCCTGCAGTTAAATAATATAATATACGGTTAGGTGAGTTTTATTTTTAGATTAATTTTTGAGGTTAATTTTTAAAATTTGCAGATATGTCGGATTCTTACGAATTAAAATTAAGTCTTCTTGACTATCTCAAATATTTAGAGGGGTCTGAAACATCTAGATGTGTTTATGAAGGCGAAGCAGTTTTAAACGAAGGGCATGTTGTTTTATATGGTAAAACATTCATACAAGCGAAGCAAACAAAATAAATATTGTAGCATTGTGCATCCAATCTTCTGCAATAAATGCTGATCCCCATAAAATTAATGGAGTTTTAGATGTAGAAGATAGGAAAGTCACAATAGATTCGATGGTTTGCTCGTGCAAAGCAAACAACAGCGGAAGGTGTAAACACATATCAGCTGTTCTACTTATAGGTGTGTAACGTTCCATAAATTTTGTTCAAAGTTAATTTAGTTTTTCGTTTTAGGAACGATTTATTAAAAATGGAGGTGATTTCATCTACCGATGTAAAATGTGTATGGTCCACAAAGCTACGACTCAAGATACAAGCCGACAAGCTCAAGACGACTCAAGACGACAAGCATAGCAGTACCGGAAATGCCTTGTTTAAAGGAAACAAAATTTAATTTATGATTTATTTTATTTTGATCTTACAGTTTATATTATTATAATAGGGTAATAAATGTAAAATTTTAATTGTGATCAATTTTGCTTAAACTTATTTTTGATTTTTTGCTGAATTTTAATTATTAATTGTAAATTTTGAAGGCAAGCCGTGCAAGCTACTTAAGATGTAAAAACCAAATGTTCAAAAGTAAACCAAAATAAACGCAAAAGTTATCTTTTTTTATAAATTTTGGAGTTTTACTATAAATAAATTTATCATTTCCCAGAATTGGTTTGGAAAGATTAGTGAGACCAGATATAATAATTAAAATGTCATGGATATGTGGCACTAATGACCACTGCTAAAGTTTGTGAAATTTCGTGTTGGCTTTCGGATTCGTTTTTCTTGTCTTTTTGTTCTGGCTTCACTCGACGATTCACATATTCCCACTGGCAGCTTCTGAGAAGGAACAGCTATCGTCTTTAATTTTCTTCTTAACATCGGAAGCATCTCCTAAAAGTGTCACATAAAAAACTAACCTCAAAAATATTTTAAATAAGAAATTACTTGCCTCGTGTAAAATAATCATTTTCTGTAAAATGTAGTGAACACACTTTCATAAACTTTGTTACAGTTTTTCCAATTTTTAATCCACATTTTTCTAACCGACCATTTCCTGAACTTCCAATTTATTTACCACAAGCGTCTTGTGTTTTTCAGCTGTGGGGAATAAATGAAAACTTAACTCTGGATTTTTCTTTGCCCAAAATGAACATTGAGGCACTGAACAATATTGATTAGCGTTCATATCGAAGTGTATTACTAGAAAATTTTATTAATCGTCGAAAACTTTTAAAATCCGCACTAAACATTTGCAAAATAAATTTTATGTGTACGGTACTTTAGTTCGGTCAAATTCCGCTAGGTGCCGTGTTGCTTATCTATATCCCTATAGTAACGTAATTAATTCATTAAGTTTCTGCCTTTTCTGCACGAACAGTTGTTTGAAATTTCGAGAAAGTCGTCGAATCGACCACCGATCCGGTCAGTCCGAGATCGGACATCCGATCCGATCCGAGCTCCGTTCCCGATATATCCTGTCTGATTCATTGCTTACTTTTCTAGGCAATAATCAAATTTCCGAAACTGTTCTTGGTTACGTTTCTAGCCAAAACCAACAAATTCCTCCGTCGAGATTAACAAAAAGCTTACGTTTCTAGGCTTTAGCTAAAAAGAAAGAACTTCCGAATAGATAATTCTCATCAAGAATTATTACTTACCCGATTTGCAGATTCGATAAACTTCCGTATAAGAAGTCACTTCCTGACTTCACCCGTTCCGAAAATACAGTTGAATTTTGCTAATCGAAATTTCAGTAGTTGTAAAAATCCCGTAGTTGATTTTTTTTCCGTAGTTATAAAACTTGTGATTAGATTCAATTAGTTAACATTATTCCCCACCTGTTTTAGTAGCTGCTACCATTTTAGAAGCAGTAGTAATAATATAGTAACCGTAATCAATTCACTTGCAAATACATTCAAGTCAATATAAATATTCACAGATTATGTATGTTCCATTTCCGTCACCAGTGCCGTACTCATTGAATTTTTGACAGTGTAAATACCTAAATATTAAAATGATTTTACTTTTATTCCGAATTATTAATTAATCAATATTAAATTGTAAATATTTTTTAAGTAAAATTTTTGTTAAAACTTCCCCAGAATTCTTTTTTTTGTTTTAAAAGTTTTAAAGTTTTTCCCTTTGAAAAAGCTTTTGGCGCCCGAGTTTAAAGAAAAGCAAATAAGTGTCAAACAAAAATCGACAAGACGTCTTCAGACCCTGGCTACCCAAGGGGCTATTTTGAACGAGGCCAAAAGCACGCTACAACGTCGAAAAAATTTTTCAAAAATTTTTCACAAAAAGGCCGAAGGCCGAACAACTATGGCCTTCACGGATCTATTATGGTCCTCCCCCTATGAGACCGAAGGCCGAACAACCACTGGCAATCACGGACTAGCAGTCAAGACAGCTGAAAGCATATAAATATAATCTATTATGGTCCGTCCTGTGAGGCCGAAGGCCGAATAACTATGGCCTTCACGGATTTATTATGGTCCGCCCTGTGAAGCCGAAGGCCGAACAACTATGGCCTTCACGGATCTATTATGGTCCTCCCCCTGTGAGGCCGAAGGCCGAACAACTATGGCCTTCACGGATCTATTATGGTTTGCTCTGTGCGTAAGAAGCATAGCTTCTGTGGACGGTCCGACGACCGCTCTCACTTTTAATATTTTACCGCCAGAACACCAACTGCAAAAGAGACCCCCCGGTCTCTGGGGCTGTCCATTAATTATGTCATACAATTTAGGACCAAACTAAACCCTAAACTTGAAAAAAAATTTATTGTTAACAAAAATAAAGTTACCTTGCAGAACTTCCGATTAGAGGGGTTAAATCAAATTAGTTTCACAAATCTATAACCGGGCAGGGGGGGGGGCGTTAACCAACCTACTCAATAGACGTACGTAGTTTTTTTTTTAAGAAATTTAGAAATTTTTTTTTGTTGAGGGGGGAATACAATAAATCGAAAAGATTTTACTTGTTTTATTACCGATCTTATTAGGAATTTGTGCGGACTCAGGAACTCAGGGTTGTAAAAGGCACCATCATTATTATCGACATAATTATGTAATAGCTCAAATGTATCTGTCTGAGTGTCTGTCTATCTGTTACGTTAAGTGGAGCCGAAGACTCGTTCTCTCAGTACGGCCTTTAGGCCGCACAACCTGGGCAATCTGTTCACAACGCATCCTCATTAGTTTACTTTTTGGTTACTAATTTAGAATGGTTTTGGGATAGCACTTAGGCTCTTAATTTTACATGTTTATCTATTATCGCTTACTCTGCAGAAACTAAGCGACATAGTGAAAAAATCAAAAGGACTTTTTTGTAGAGCATGAAATTATCTAAAAGAAAGTTTCCAAAAAGTACATACCTGAGAGAAGCAGTTTAGTTGTGAAAGCTTTACGAAGTTGTCCTATTGATTACTTAAACTTTGACAAGAATTCGTGGAAATTTTAATGGATTGATGGAAATAACATAAATATGAAATTAAAAATCTGAAAAAATTCATGACTTATTTAGTGTAAGAAAATTGCGAAAAAAATCCAAAATCGGTTTTCTGCGATTTTTCAACGGATTTTGTTAGGTAATTGTGCGCACTTTAACATACTACTAAAAAACGTCCTCTCGGAATCCTGAGCTTCTTACCGAATTCTTCGTCTGAAGTTGACATTTTTTATGAAGGAGTGAAAATTATGTTTTTCGGCAAAATATTTTTAAACGAATTTCTATTTCAACTATATTGTTATCATATAACTCATTAAAAAAATTAAAAACACTTAAAATATTTTAACAACATTCTCGAAATCATGAAAAGAAGAGTTTCCTAAAAATGGTCAGGGGGTTCTGATTTTTGGATATGTTTTAAAGTTTTGGGTCCTAATAAAAACTCTGAGTTGGCGACCTCGGCGACCGTCCGGAAGTGCCGCCATTTTAAAAAAATGGTGAAAACAAAATATTTCTTCGCAATATTTCCTTACCAGTTGACTTTAGGACGAAAATGACTTCTATAAATCTTATAGAGAATAAAATTTACTACAACTTCTATCTAAGGTATTTTTCTCTACGTCGAATAGTTGCTGAGCGCCAGCACTGTTAAAGTTTTGAATCTGTTACATTTGTTGTAACATCTGCTGTTACTTTTTTGAAAATTTAAAAACCGCTCGATTTTGACTTGACTTTTTTTTATAATAGAGTATATATTAATAGACTTTATCATATAATAGACTCTTTTAGAAAGAATAACTAAACATTATAAAAAAAGGTCGGTTCAAAATCGAGCGTTTTTGAAATTTTCAAAAATGTGCTCTATTTAACAGTGCTGGCGCTCAGGAACTATTCGACTTAGAGAAAAATACCTAAGATGGAAGTTGTAGTCAATTTTATTCTCTATAAGATTTATAGAAGTCATTTTCGCCATAAAGTCAACTGGTAAGGAAATATTGCGAAGAAATATTTTGTTTTCGCCATTTTTTTAAAATGGCGGCACTTCCGGACGGTCGCCGAGGTCGCCAACTCAGAGTTTTTATTAGGACCCCAAACCTTAAAACATATCCAAAAATCAGAACCCCTTGACCATTTTTAGGAAACTCTTCTTTTCATGATTTCGAGGATGTTGTTAAAATATTTTAATTTGTTTAAAAATATTTTGCTGAAAAAACATAATTTTCACTCCTTCATAAAAAATGTCAACTTCAGACGAAGAATTCGGTTCCGAGAGGACGTTTTTTAGTAAGTTAAAGTACGAACAATTAATTACCTAACGAAATCCGTCGAAAAATCGCAGAAACCCGATTTTGGATTTTTTTGATCAAAATGTGCGCAATTTTCTTATACTATATTACAACACCATAATATAAGTTCTACTTATTGAAAAAATTATTTTTACCCCCACTTTAATTTTTTATGAGCCCGGTGAGGTTTAACACCATCAACGCCACATTTTTGCTTCAATTGTTAATAACCCAGGAAATATTGCTCGAAGAATGTTGATTTTTATACTTGATGTAGGTAAAAAAATTCTATAATATTTTGTTCCCTTATCCTTCCTTCGAAAATTCAACCCTTTGTCAGTCAAGAAGAGCTAAACACCAAAAAAAGCGCGGGGGGGGGATTATTTATTTTACTTACCATATTTTACTACTGTACCTACTAACAAATAAATATTCAGATCCTTATCAGCACAAAACCTACAGTTATAAATCATTTTAGCATGTGAAAACTCTTAAAAAAGGCATTATAACAAATATCGTACTTGACAAAAAGCAAGTAACTCGAGTTATGAGGTTTACAATTTTAGGGAACACAGCTAAATGCGCTCAATGTTCGAGTTAAAAAAGTAGTCCAAGTGAATCACCAAGTAGTTCCAACATACAATTTAAGATGGATTTTTTATAAATAACATCATATTTTTGTGTATAATATTATTTTAACCAATCCTACCCAGTTTTCGGCACAAACATAATGGAAAATTGGAGTTATTTAAAAATTCGTATCTCTAAATTGTATGCTTTATATATGAAGGAATGTTCAATTTCTACTTCAGGTCCACTGAAATTGAGCTGCTATTCACAAAAGTCGGCCAATTGACGACTTCCTGATGTTTGGAATCTTCTTTGACAAACTTGCCCCTGTTCCGGTCCGAGTATGATGTCCATAACTCGGGGACTATGTTCCGATGCTAAATTATAGGGCTCGAGCAAAAAAATACCATTTTCATGCTGGACTATCGTAGGTACATAAATATTTTAATTGTAACTCGTTTCGGCTTTAAGCAGTTATCGTCTGACAATGCTATACAGGAATATTTGAAATGCATGTGGCTTCTCTCACGAGTGGTGCTTGTAGGCACGAGTCTAGTCCGTTTGTAGCTATATAACTTCGGCTCCGAATATGGCCATTACAAAAACAACATTTGTTATGAAATTATATTGCTTTTTGAAATACAAACACCAAGGAACAAACTATGTTATATATATTGTTGTGTCCATAAATGGTTGGCTGTTGCGGTATTACATTGTTTATCGTGCAGTCAGAGGAAATATGGCATGAGAAAAGTTTGTATATGTTAGATTAAGTTTTGGTAGTAATTAAGTTTTGTTAGTTTAAGTTTTTGTGTTTCTAAAATTAAACGCCGAATGATAACTTGGGATAGGCAACACAAAAGACTGAAAAATAGGAGATGAGAATCAAAAGGGTGAATAAAAAAAGCAAGAGGGGTTGCCGGAGGGATATAAACAGTTGTTGAATGGAATGACGCGAAAAAAGGATAGTCGTATAATAAAAAATTGAGGAGTCCGATTTTATGAAGCGATTAAGATAGTCGCAAAATCGGGAGTTAATTTGAAGAAGCGACAAAGTGAGTCGCACAATTATAAGAAATTCAATCAAAAAATTGAATTGAATGCTGGAGTTCGCGTGTGCAGCACCATTGGAAGAATAAAAGAGAGAGTTAATTTGAGAGCCACAAGTGGACTGAGATTGTTGCAGGTCAGAAATTTAAAGCAAAAGCAGGACAAATTGGACCAGGCGATTTTTGATAAGAAGATAGTGAATGTGCGATATAGTGTGCGAGTCTAGCCGAGTTATCATCCACATAAAAAAAGGTTAGCATAGAATTTGTTTAATTAAGTTGTTCGATTTTCATGTTTATTTGTTGTTATTTGTTTAGTTTAATCTTATGTTTAGTTATTCATTAAATGTTCTTAAAATTTAGATTTGCGTATTTTCTTTGACTGTGTTGATCAGAATAATTCCACCGTAAAAGCCTAAAGAACCTGTACCCTGAGTTTAAGAGAAAGTCGTGTTAACGGTTCACGGTGGACAAAGCAAGTTGACAGCCCAACGTGAGGCAAAGGTCATAACAAGTTGGCGCCCAACGTGGGGCGATTTACGAGTGGAGTACGGGCTTTATTTATTAAACCAAACGGTGAAGCCAAAATATCACACAGTTATAAGAAAATTTTGCACACAAAAATAAACAATTTAAAATGAATACGCGCAGTAGAGTTGTGAATGCAAGTGGGGACAGAATAAATGATAATATAAGTGAAGATGAAAGCGTAGAAGGAGAGGTAGAAAGAGCAGAAGTACCGGACGTCCAGACGATCCGAGTACAAGAAAATCCAATGGGGGAAATGTTGAGAATGATTAGGGAAATGAACGAAAAGACGAATGAAAGCATGAATAAAAGATTTGACAACCAAGAGGCTAATTTTGCACAAATGAATGTAAAATTTGATGCAAAATTCACAGAAATGAACGAAAAGACGAATGAAAGCATGAATAAAAGATTTGACAACCAAGAGGCTAATTTTGCACAGATGAATGAAAAATTTGATGCAAAATTAACCGAAATGAATGGAAGTTTAACGGAAATGAAAGAAAGTTTGGCCCAAATGAATTTAAAACTCGATAACCGAGAAGCAAAGTTAATCGAAAGGAATAAAAGGGTGACTAGCATGAAAGAAAGTTGTGAACTTGTGAATGTCAAAATGACAGATCTCAAAATAAATTTGGTGAACGAAGTTAACACCAGTAAAATGGTAAGAAACGACGAAACTGTAAAGTTGGACGAAGAAATTACAACAAAAGAAAGTTCGACACCATTAACATTTAAAGAAAGATACTACGAAACATCAAGTAGAAAGGAAGTTCGAAGAAGAAGTATGAAAATTAAAAACTTACGAGCGAAATTGAAGATAAAATCGTGGGTTATGCAAACATGCGATAAAACGAAGGTGCGTACATGCAAGAACATAAATTTACAAAGGAAAAATTTTTATAATAAAAACGGTTTATTTAAAAATAATGCAGTGTACAATAAATTAAAACTAAACAATATTTTTACTACAGAATTAAAATCGGGCGATATTCAATTTGAAGTTAAGAACAATTTAATAAACGATGACAGTGAGAAACGTCAAATTAATTATAAAAAAATTGACATTAACATTTCGAATCATTTTTCAAATCGGAATGACATTACGATTTACAAAATGCGACGACTTAATGGAAGTCACATAAATTATATGAAGATGTTGGAGATATTTAAGCACGTCAGATGGAAGAAAAGTGTACGTGTAGATTTACAGAAATAATTCGGAAAATTTGGGATTGGAAATTTAAATGACGACTAATGTAAATTTGATAAAAGCAATGACTACATGACATGAGTTGGGAAAAATGATTTAAGTTGTAAATATTAATGAAAACATTAAAAAGTGTTAGCAAACGAAGGAGGGGAATAAGAGGTCGATTTAACACAAAGATCTTCTATATCCATTTGTGAATAATCCACAAATGGACACACAAAATTTAATCAGCAAATAATTACCACGAAGAGGAGAGTCATACAAAACACAACTAGGGTCGACAAACGTTGGAAAGAAGGGGGAATAAGAGTCGACAAGAAGTCTTCATGAATCTCCAAGTCTACAGGGGTGTCATTGTAAGATATGTGCTACAATGATTATAAAAAGTGAGAATCAAATACAAGCTGAGCGCTGTATTGATTAAATTTTATCAACGGAGTCGACAGAATATTTGAAAGTAAAGTTGTGATGTATGATTGAAATTAATGCGTGGAAGAACCACGAACAGTACTGTATGGCTTGTGTGAAGTATGGAAGAATTGCTGATAAAAGAAGTGTGATGAATGAAAGATGTTTTAAAAATTTGATGAAAGACAAGACCGTATGAAGGGTATAAAGTATGAGTATTGCAAAGATAAACCAAATTTTGAGGCAACCTTTTGGTTTAATAAAATTTATTTTACTTTGCAAGGGGAATAATGTTGTGTCCATAAATGGTTGGCTGTTGCGGTATTACATTGTTTATCGTGCAGTCAGAGGAAATATGGCATGAGAAAAGTTTGTATATGTTAGATTAAGTTTTGGTAGTAATTAAGTTTTGTTAGTTTAAGTTTTTGTGTTTCTAAAATTAAACGCCGAATGATAACTTGGGATAGGCAACACAAAAGACTGAAAAATAGGAGATGAGAATCAAAAGGGTGAATAAAAAAAGCAAGAGGGGTTGCCAGAGGGATATAAACAGTTGTTGAATGGAATGACGCGAAAAAAGGATAGTCGTATAATAAAAAATTGAGGAGTCCGATTTTATGAAGCGATTAAGATAGTCGCAAAATCGGGAGTTAATTTGAAGAAGCGACAAAGTGAGTCGCACAATTATAAGAAATTCAATCAAAAAATTGAATTGAATGCTGGAGTTCGCGTGTGCAGCACCATTGGAAGAATAAAAGAGAGAGTTAATTTGAGAGCCACAAGTGGACTGA
The DNA here is from genome assembly GCA_932274525.1 of Podabrus alpinus. Classification (NCBI taxonomy): domain Eukaryota; kingdom Metazoa; phylum Arthropoda; class Insecta; order Coleoptera; family Cantharidae; genus Podabrus; species Podabrus alpinus. Next base: position 86,158,572 of record OW026455.1, on the reverse strand, counting down.
GATTGTTGCAGGTCAGAAATTTAAAGCAAAAGCAGGACAAATTGGACCAGGCGATTTTTGATAAGAAGATAGTGAATGTGCGATATAGTGTGCGAGTCTAGCCGAGTTATCATCCACATAAAAAAAGGTTAGCATAGAATTTGTTTAATTAAGTTGTTCGATTTTCATGTTTATTTGTTGTTATTTGTTTAGTTTAATCTTATGTTTAGTTATTCATTAAATGTTCTTAAAATTTAGATTTGCGTATTTTCTTTGACTGTGTTGATCAGAATAATTCCACCGTAAAAGCCTAAAGAACCTGTACCCTGAGTTTAAGAGAAAGTCGTGTTAACGGTTCACGGTGGACAAAGCAAGTTGACAGCCCAACGTGAGGCAAAGGTCATAACAATATAAACCACAGTATAATTTTGGTACAGTTTTGAAAGTTACAACAATAATGGTCAAATTAATCCAATGTGTTCCAGTTACGACAAGAAGTATCATTGTTATTTGGGTCCCGGGTATCGTTATTGTCAATCTCTTGAGTGTCGTTCTCGTCTTCTGTATCGATCGGAGATATAGAATGTCCATCGTGATCGAGATCAATTGGTTCTGGTGGTAGCACAACTCTTTCAGCGTGAGAAAAGGTTAAAGTATGGAAAGTCGGCAAGAATGTATAGGTTGGGAAACCTTCATACATATCTGCCGTACTGTATTCTTCTAGTCCTAAATTCTGATAGAAAGTACTATCTGCTGGGGAGAAGTTATGAAGAACTGGGCGTTCGTCAGTGTTTTCTTCGCTTTCTTCGTCTGATTCAAATACTACATCTTCACGTGATGCGGTTTGACTGGCTAAATACAAAACAATGCCTTCATTGTTTTGGGCACTATTTTCTTCCAACGCCTGAGCGTGGCGATAATGGGGATCATATTCTGGTGGTGGAGTGCCCCCATCGGTACTCACCCCGTCGGAATTGTCGTCACTCTGAAATGCAAATTGATGTGTAAGTTGGAATTACAAAAAAAAACTTTAATAAGTAATCACATTAAAAATAATGAATTACCATATTTATTGCGTCTGGAGTTCCACGTTTCGGTTCAAAAAATTTCATTCTTACTTCAAATAATTAATTAATTCAGTAGTAGGTACACTATTTGTAGTCAATTGCAAATGACACTTTGTATTATAAAACAAATCATCATCGCGAATTCCAAAGCCTACTGAATTGCTCTGAAATTTCATTTTTAAAACGGGCTGTAAAATTTAAAATTTTTTTAATTATTTAAGACGTAATTAAATTCAATGATTAAATTAATTAATGCCATTAATTGAAAAATCAATTGAAACTTCAAATTCAAAATAAATTCACTTATGTAATCCACAAAGAAAAATTACAAACGCCTTACGTTCACTGTCTTAGCAATATTTGCTGTTTCTCCCGTTCACGTTCACCGTTTTTAATCACTTATAATATAAACCAGCATATGAATCACATATGCCTCATAGACGTGTTTTTGATACTCGTCCATGAGGCATAAATATGTGACTCATAGACAGTGAAAGTGTTAAAATAAAAATAGGAGTTCTTCATGATAAAATTGTCATCAAGGAAAAGTAAATTTTTTTAGATTCTTTTAGCGAAATTCATTTTCATGTAGTTAAGTAATGAAAGGCAAATTAATTAAGGTAAATAGCGTGTGATGCTAAAATTGCATTAGGTAAATTTTGTTGAACTCTTTCTATGCTTCTTTCTTCTTGGAGGTACCTATTCTAATAGCCTTTTTGGCCATCTGTTGTCATCCATTCTCAGTAGATGCTCAAACCAATGCAAGCGCCGGTTCTCAATTCTTTGGATTACAACTTCATATGCTTTCATTTGATTTCTTATATGTTCGATCTTACATGTTGCAATCTGCATACTTTGAAGTATCGGTACTTCTTTGCAGTTCATTTCGACTGCTATTATCTTCTTTGCATTTTCGCATTTAAGTTCCAAACTTCACATCCGTAACAAACAACCGATTTCACCATAACTTTTCGGACTCCTTTGTTTTTATTTGAGATATTGTTGTCCCACCACAAGGAGTTCAATGCTCCCACAATATTTCTGCTCCTTAATTTGTCTGTTGCAAGTGCCATCATTAATGATAATCGCTCCCGGATATTGAAACTTCCACCCGGGGGGTGAATCACTGGGTTTGAAAATGTACACTATACTGCTATAAATACTGCCTAAGGCTGCATGCAGATTGATAAAGCAAAAGTTTTAAGACAATCCTTTTGTTGCATTAAAAAGCTTTTTGTTTTATCATGAAACGTATTGCTGATCAAAGCAAAAAAGTTGTTTTCAGATCAAGCAAAACGTTTTAAGACAAAATAAAACACTGTAAGACAAAACAAAACATTTGTTTTTAGATAAAACAAAATGTTTTGTCTTAAAACGTTTTGCTTTATCAGTCCGCATGCAGCTTTATACTGGCGATACTGCCTGTACTGCTACTTAAGTGTACACTATACTGCCACAGTGATTCACCCCCCGCTTCCACCTGTTTGATTTGTACTTCTTTGTCAATTAAGATTTCAGAATTACCTTGTGTTAACGGCAAGATATTCTGTCGTATTAAAACATATTTGTAGTCCCCACTTTTCATATTCGGTGTATAGTCTAGGTCATAAATGAGTCCTGCGCTAGGATGTTCTCTATTTATTAGGTACCCTACATTTCTTCCAACTCTTTTCCATAAATTGCGCTATTCTCTCCCTTAGTGGTTCTCCTCCATTCTTAATTAATTTTGTTGCTATTCCACCTGGACCACCATTTTTCATTAACTTTATGTTCGTTTAGACCTCGCTTGCGGTGGTTTATTCTGCGGCATCCTTGATTTCTTCTTGAGTGGGCTGTGAACTCTCCATAAATTCATTTCTACTCCATCAAAAGTTCTTTGTAATCTTTTTCCCATTCTTTCATTTCAATACTTACGTTAACGGCATACCTGCTGTTCATCGTAATTCTTTGTATGCACTCAAACTTCCAACTTTTGTTGATCTAGAGCCACCGATTAAGATATCTGTTTGAAGACAATTTTGTTGCCAATAGTTGTTTTGTTACGTCCTTTATTTTTCTTCCAAGTTCATTATTTTTAATTTGATACGCCTTCCTGTTTATCGTTGTTTTCTTGCTTAGCTATTTATTATAACATATAACAGCAAAAGAAATAGAAATTTTCTTTTTAGATCACTTTTAGGCCAGTCAAATTAGAATTTTAAAATTAAATAAACAAAAGTTATATGAAATTCGATCACAAGCGACGTGCAAAAATATTCACCCCACGACTTTGCGTTTAAACCGATGCGACAATGGTAAGGAATACCAAAAATTTTTTGAGGAATAATTTTGTGGGTAATTAAATTTCTTGCAAAAAAGTCCTGGACAGCATATTTTTAGCTTTGTTAGTTTAGGCGTGGGAGGCATCCGAAGTCACAAATTTTAAAAATCAAAAACAATTCATTCAAAATTAATTTTCTTATATACTTCATGAATATATTACAATCTGTTCATTATGGAATGGAGAACCAACCCATTGGTGGGCATCTTTTAAAATTAGTTATTCAATTTCAATATAAGTTAAGACAATTTAGTTTAACTAATTTAGTTTAGTATTGTTAGTTTTATTTTTAATTGTTAGTTTAGTAATAATTTAGTTTAACTAACAAGTCCTAATTGAAGACGCTTGTACCAAATATGCTTCAGCCTCGTTAGACGTCGGTCGAGGTGGAAGCCTAAGTATTTAATTCTATGGTGCTCCGGAAGGATGCTGGCGAACATCATTTCACCGGTACAGGTTCCTCTCCTGAGGATGCACCGATTTTGAGGTGTGGGCTTCGATGCCTCCAAGTCTTAAAACAATCTTCAATTATATGGAGGTCGCACCGCAAGAATCGAGAAGCAAGGTTTGGATCGTAATCAGATGCCATTACAGTAGTATCGTCTGCAAACGTAGCTAACATTGTATTTTTAGTTTCCGGCAGGTCTGATGTAAATATAAGGTGGTAGGTTCAAGGATACTGTCCTGAGGAATTCTAGATAAAATGGATAGTAAGTTGGTATAAACTTCAGCATTTTTGACCAAGTTAAATAAAGTAGGTGCTTTTTGATTCTGTATATTAATCCTTCGTGCCACACTTTATTAAATGTCAAGAAAGCCAGTAGAGCTCGTGCATTCCAGGTTGGTTTGAATCGTTTTTACTACCTGACGGGTAGTGGAGCAGGGTTCGTTCCATGGCCATGCCGGAAACCAAATTGGTGGTCTGGAATTAAATTTCTATTTTGAAGGAGCGGTTGAAATCGTTTAGCTATCAAAGCTAAATAATATTATGCTGTAATGGACTTTTTTTTTGCAAAATTGTTCCTATACAAATATTGTTGTACCTTACCGTTGTCACAACGTTTTGAACGCAAGATCGTTGGGTGAATTTTTTCAGCTTTTGAACCTACGAAAGAATGATATAATGATCATTATAATGCAAAATTTTAGCAATCGGTACATTTAATCGTTGTTGTTTTGTTTTGAAAATGCAGGAAGGAGGTGCACAGTTACCCCCTTTGACCATAATCCTAATACTGAAGCAAAATGACAATTAAAAAAAAACAAGTCAAGCGTGGCCGTTTATTAATTCATTCAATAATTTTGGTAACATATAATAGTATAAATTACAAGTGATAATTATTACTTTAATTTTTCTAAGCTCCGTCACCACTACATAATGATGGAGGAGGATCTTTTTCGCTAGCTGCATCGGACGATGAGTGTGAGTAGGAGTCGTTTGTATTCAAAACGTTCATGGAATTGCTGTCAAAGTTAGCTATATCACTGTCGGAATCACCACTACCATCAGAAAAACCCACCAGGGTATCATCTTCATCAGGAATGGAGGCGTCTGAACAATTTGCATCAATGTATTTCTTGGAACTGTCTTGAAGATCTTCTGCGTCTACAAGAGTTCCAATATTGTCGTTCTTAGGTTCAACATGCTGGTTGGATGACGAACAACAAGGCTGTGGTTCATTGGAAACATTTCCATTTGTATTGGCGACTTCTTCGATGACCAAATTTTGAGTGCCAGGTTCGTACCAATAAAAGGGTATGCCGTCATCTTTCTTGTAAGTCGTACATTCATAAGTAATGGTAGGAGTGTTGTTGTACTCTGGAGGCGTGTCCGTATCCGTGCTGACGCCGTCAGAATCGTCGTCGCTCTAAAACACCAAAAAAATCGTGTAAGCACTTGGGCTCTTATGGGGGTGTTCAATAAAGTCGATCAAATTCAATTTAAAATTGTATTAAATAACTACAAAAGTTTTCCCAACACTTACCATGTTTACTGCCTCTGGAGTACCACGAGGCGGTTCGTAAAACTTCATTTTTCGTTCAAAAAAAAGCAAATAAAATAATAAAATTGGTATAACGTCATTAACGAACAAATGTCACACGCCAAATAGAATTTAAAACAAGTGACAGTTGTTGTGCCATAACCAGCCTACTATTTTGATTTTGTTTATAATAACAAATGTGATTTTAATTACAACGGGAAATTTAGAAAATTCTTTTGTAATTAAATAAATACTTTAAATTAATTTAGCGAAAAATATTAATTTATTATAAAATTTCAAAATAACGTAATTGTTTTGGTTTAGTTTTGTCAACTTTTTTTGTCAAAACTATTTTCTGTCCCGCGACCAATGTACCCCTCTTAGGTAGTAATAAAAGGCAGTTTAATAAGAAAAGTTTTGTGCCCAACTTTAAATATTTTATTGTAGCCCCCTTGAAAGCAACTCTTCTCGTTTCCACCTTTAAATGCCCATAGCATCGAAACTATTGATGTTTTATTATTAATGGTTCAGAACGTTTTAAAGACCATGAAAGTATCTGTTAATTAAATTATATTTAGCTCTTTGTTGTCTAAAATCAACGACTTTCATATTATTATGTAAAGAAATGTTAAAAAATTTTAGGTTTAAATTGTTTGTTTATCTTACATATCCCGTATCTTTTAAACAAGACGTTTTACAAAAATATTGATGTAACCTTTTTGATAGAAAATTTTACGGGTTACAACTTTGGTCTAGTAAACTTTTTTGAAAAACCAATCCGTTTCAGAGCTATACTGAAATTAGAGGGGGAAATGTGTTTTTAAGTGAAATACACTGCAAAAAGTGAAACAAAGCAAATTCAAATAAGTTAAAATATAATATATTAAGGGTTTTTGTATCAATAACACGCTATAGAAATAATAATTTGAACACGCCGATAAAAGGAGTCGACTAAATATAGATTTTTTCCAGTAAGAACTACGATTTAGTGATAAATTGCACACACTTTATCAACAAGCAATTTTAATTTTTCTGTGAAATGGTTTGATTTTTCAAAAAAGTTTACTAGATTAAAGTTGTAGCCAGTTAAATTTTAAATCCGAGGAGCTGGTAAATTTTTTTAATAGATCGTTTCGTTTACAAGCTACAAGGTTTGCAAGAAAAACAGAAAAATAAAACTTCGAATTTTTTAACATTTCTTTACATAATTTGATTCATAACTCGAAAGCCGTTGATTTTAGCCAATAAAGGGTTACAATATAATTTGTAGTTTATTTCACGCTGCTTAAAAAAGTATTACATCATTTACACAAAAATATTAATATTTTCGGTGTTACGGCCAATTGAAGGTAGAAATTTAAAAAAAGTTTTGAAAGGGACATAATTTAATTCATAACTCGAAAGCTGTTGATTATAAAATAAAAGGTTAGAGTCTAATTTGTAGATCATTTCAGCCATTTAGAAAAGTATTGAACCACTCACACTAAAAAATCAATATATTCGGTGCTATAGCCATTTGAAGGCCATTGAAAAATAGCATTGAGGGGACCCTCTCCTCGCGAAGGTTTGAATTCAGACAAAAGTTTTAGTTAAAACTTCTTCTTTGAAAAGTGTCTTCTAGGTAGTGTACCTCGGTCGTGGGACACCCTGTATATACTATGCAAAATTTCAGATAAAATAGTGCTTATGCGTTGAATCAATGGTTGTGTTCACTTCTGACTTGAAAAGATGGCCTTAAAATATTGCGGTGATGCTTTTTTGGGAAGGTTGCAAAATAAGTTTGGACTCTTAAACTTACCGTAATAATGGAACTATTAGTTGCCCAGTTCTGGAATTAATGCATTGTTGGTTGGATTCAAAGAAATTCTTCTTTGTGTAATAAATAACCCTTTAATGGTCTCCATTTTGGAGTTCTCTTGCAACCTTTGATGACTTGCTTGCGAGACTCACCTGTTGGCAATGTTTTGGGTCGTTTGTAATTTAACCCCATGAGTTTTGGCCCCCTAACAGCAGATTGCGGCCTGATTACGGCAAATGATGATAAAAATTTAATCAATACAAATTATTCTCATGAGTTGTCAGTAATAGGTTATTTTCGTTACTTGTAGCCTTCAAATTGTTCCTTATGACATTTGGCGCTACAGAACGGTTTTCCTTTAATCAGTACGATCTCAAAATTGCAATTCCTTTGTTTTCTTAATTAATATGCAAGTTTTGAATTAAATACCTATTTTTAGAATACCCTGTAGATAGGTTGACATTTTCAAAATTTGTTAAATTTTGATAATGCTTGGGAAGGTCGAGGTTATCGAAAAGCAAGGGAACAGCTGAAAGTGTGCATATTTTTACGCAAGAAAATTGTGAGTTTTCTGAGTAGTTTATTTGATTTTTAAAATCAAACCGAAGCTTCTTATTACTGTTTTTTTCGAGTTATAAATTATAGTATTAATTTATCGAAAGTCGGATTGCCGGTATTAAGTATTAGAAGCTGTTTTGTGATTCGGAAAAACGTGTGTGTTACAACGTGCCGAATACAATTTTTCCGTACGGAAGCTAAAAACGGTCAGAGTTTTTTTAATCATTTATTCGATTTGGGAAAGCTATTTACTGCGTGATTTTTCAAGTTAACTTTTTTTTGGATGTTTATCATCGACTTTGGTTTACCGCTATTATCATCAAAAACACCTGTAAATTGTCAACGTTAGAATTCGATCTGATAGCACCATATCAATTTTACAACTAATCTGCCATCGACAAACATACCAGGGGTGTGCCGATAACAAGATTGTAGGGTGAGCCAAAACTTTTGTTTTTATCATTGTTTTTTTTTGTGGTTGGTGATACCGCCGAAATTATTATTATTATGAAAAAAGAGTACATTTCGGCGAAACAAGGTAAATACCTAAAAAACTTAAAAAAAGGTCAATGGCGTACCTAAAGCTACGATTGATGACCTTTTTTTTTTTTTTTTTTTTTAGGGGTCGCACTCAAGGAAACAGCCATGAATGCACGTCTGTTTCCCCCACAATGAAATCTGGCACCCCCCAGGCTTCATTGTGGTTGCATTTTAAATTTAAATATTTCAAATGAAAAAAAGAGTACATTTGTATGTACTTGGAGAAGTTTTAAAGTACATAGGACATCGTTCTAAAAAAGAGTACTGTCCTACTAAAAGGAGTACATATGGTCACCATACCTATACTGCGCTGGCGATATTGTTTTGGCTTCTGAAGAAGCGAAGTTCAACCTAACTTATATTGTTTGTAAAATAGAGAGGTAAATCCTCCATGTAAATTTGGGGTTTCTATTTAAATTGTTTTGATATCAAATTATTTTTGTACAAATAGATTTGATTAGTTTGGACGCAATATTTTGTTCAATTTGCGTAAGATAATTTTGGTCATATACGACAATCAGGTAACCACTTGTACAGTGCGAGAGCTTTGTAATTATTTTTATTATACTGAATTCACCCATAGCTCTATTATACGTTTATTTGTTGCTTTGGTGTTTTATTTTGACTTGCTTTTGCCCTTTCAGGATAACATCACTTACTTTAGCGACATAAAGGGCGTGGCGCTCATTTTATTTGAATTCAGTTCGAGGGAGCAGGTATTCATTCCTGGCTCGCCTGACCCCCCCATAAATTGCTCTTCCGTTGAGCTAGTTTAGCGTCGCTAGATAAGGCCCAGAAGCGCAGGTAAGGTCAGCGTATAATAGGAGGCCATTTTTGTCGACCGGTACTTAGGATAAGTAGGCGGGCCGCATACTATTGAGTAATAAAACTGAGCTATAATTCGAAAAGTACGAGCCTAAAATGAATTCCAATTTCATTTTTTGAGTAAGTCAGGGAAAACGCACTTTTTGAATTATAAAAATTGCTCAATGCTCATAAGGTTAATCAAACTCTTGAACCCTTTTTTTATTTATCTTTTATTTTAGACTGAGCAGGGATGAGGAAATCTCGTATGAGACACTGACCTAATCTAAACCGGTAGTGTGGGACTTCACCCACTAAAACCACACCCTTCCACCCCCCGAACGGGGATCCGCCTCTAGGCATTACTTCCGTTTGATGATGTGAATTGCTCTGGACCTCTGGTTCGTTTAGAATTTGTTTCCAACGCACTCTTACCTTGGAAACCAAAAACGCTACGAACTTATGCATCAACCTGATATTACGTTTTGTCGCCAGCCGACACTGAACCTAAACATTACATAAACATCATCTAGCCAATCAGAATCACAAAGTAAATGTTCTACACGTTCCCATTTATACTGGGCTGTCCAGCCTGAATTTGTTTATGTAAGTGAATTGCTTGCGCGAGGGGGGGGGATAGCATCCAACAACTGGGCGATAGAACCACTTATCGACGTGTATAATAGACTAAATTTATCTGTGTTTCTGTAACGCTAAATTAAGGCGATGATCCGTTTCCTCAGAGCCGCACAAGCTAGGTAATCACAAATCAAAGCAGCCTTAAAACACCACTTCTGTCTATCTATTTCTTCATAACGCATCTCTTATTGGTTTATTTTTTTGGTTATCAACCTAAAACCATTTTCATGACAATCAGCACTAGTAGAAATGTAATGAATACATAAATGAGAAAATAATTCATGTAAGGATGACCTGATTGTTCTTCAAGTTTTTTAATTAAAACAACTGGATGTTTATGTTAAACAATGGCGACTTACCATAAACAGCGTAGGGGTCGTCCATAAATTACGTCACGTTCCTAGGGGGGGTTCCAACCCTTGTGACGATGGGGGGCGCGGAGGTTTCAAAAATTGTGACGTCACAAAATATATAATGATTAAATATTTTATTATAAGCAATTTAAAAAATTGCAGAAAGCAATTCTTTTTTTTAAGGGTAGCACCCCAGAGGAAACATCTATGAAGGGCGGTCCGCCCCCCCCTAGCTACACCACTGGCTTCAGTGGCGTAGCCACTCAAAAAATAGTTTCTTTTAAATTGCTTATAATAAAATATTTAATCTATATATTTTGTGACGTCACAATTTTTGAATTTTTGTGTTTCAAGTGGAACTCATGGGCGTACTACACTGCTTAAAACTTGTCCGGAAAAAGAATATCCGGTACAAAACGACACAGATACTGACTCAGGGCCGTGCCGTGCTATGATGCAAAAAGGCGGTCGCATCAGGCGGCATCGTGAAGGGGCGGCAAAAGCAGAGAAATCAAAATATGAGATTTTGAATCGTTCAGTAATTACGCAACGAAATATTATAATAATATGTTTATACAAGTAAATTAGTTAAAATATTAAATTATACGCTAGTTGCGTAGCTCCCAAAAGCGTACGAAGCGCCGTCTCGTGGATAAATTTTGTCAAAACTGGGATGGCCGAATGTTCATGTTTATATGGTAATATTAGCAAAAATATTAATTATTTTTATTAATTTAAAATATTTTATTATGTAATAATTATTATGAACTGTAGTCGATCCTTTAAGTTTATGTTGGTACATAACCAAGATGAATTTTACTATATAAAATAAAATAAACAATGTTTTGTTATCAAAATTTACAAGTTGCAACTAGCGTATAAACCCAAGTGTTTAGTTGAAATAATTCGCTTTTCACATTATGAATTCAGTCTCAGTTACTATTCAATGTGGTTATCAAAATATAAACATTATTGACATTTTTCGTGGTAAATCGTTCCACTCATTTCTTTTATTAATCTGGTAAGGTCTTCCAGGAAAGCGATATAATGTTAAATCAGGATTCTTATTCTCTGATTTATTGCATCCAACTACACAACAATACCTTTTTGCACTCATTTTTAAATCAACTTTTCTATGTGAATCTACTACTTATGTCAATTTTTAAATCACATAAAACCGTCAGCACTACCAACCATAATGCTATTAAGTTATATAGGGCATATAGAATATTATTTAAATTCAAATTTACTTCTTAATTCTAATTCTTAATGTTTAATTCGTAATTAAACTATTACTTGTATTTAAAACCGTTCGCGCTCACCATCCCAGTTACGCTAAATTTGGCCACCAGGGCAGCGCCACTTGAGCTACGCAACTAGCGTATAGTAATAAACAATACAAATCACTTGGACAGATCACAATTAAACCAAGGCAAACCATAATTTTTTAAATTTGCCGTTTTTTAATTTGTATATCACGATTACTCGAAACCAGTTCATTTTTCGAGAAAAAGTATATCACAAATTTTGTCGGGCATACAGTCGGCTCGACGACGGTGTATTATTTTTCGCGATCCGTTCGACGCCGCCCGGCGTAGCGCAAAAAACGGCAAAAATTTGTAATTAAAATCGTCGTCTCGCTTAGCGCTCGAAAGCGATCTGCGACCTACGCATTTTTTTGCAAAAATGCAAATCTAAATTTGAGAGGATCCAAATGAGACCAAAAAATCGAAACTTTAATCTGAAAATAAGCGAGCCAGGCGCAAAAAACTATTCAATTTTTACCCCCCCCCCTTAAACGGTAACGGGACAAAAATTGGAAAATTTGGCCATACTGATTGTCCGTTTTCGCCGCCCCCAACCCTCGAGCAAATTTCAGGTCGATCGGACGAAAACTCTGGAAGTAGATACAAAAATACGAAAAACCGCGAGGAGCCCTCTTGCCAAGCGCTGGAAAAAAAATTCGAAAGAGAAAAAATTGTTTCGCCCCCTCGCCCACCGCCCGGAGCTTCCTGAAAAATTTCAACTCTCCAAAGTGAATGCCGAAATTTTGTGACCACTTTGAAGCGCCATTTCACCCCCTCCGTTACGTCCCATGAAAAACGGGAAAGTTTTCCCGTTCAATCCTCGTAAAACCACACGGGTATGCAAAATTTCAACTCTCCACGACCCTCGTAGCTATAAGCACTAAATTATGAATGAGTGAGTGAGCGATTTGCTCAAATTTATGTGTTTAATACAAAATTTGGATAAAAACTTGGTTCAAAATTATCCAAGGCAAATCATATTTTTACTTTCCGAACGCCTAGGTAAGGAAAGTATTGTTATCAGTCAAAATTTGACCCCCCAATTTTTTGACAGATGTTCACGTTTTGAGGTCCCCTGAATCCATTTTTATCATTTTTGGAAGGATGTCTGTATGTATGAGGGTGTGTATGTATGGGTGTATTTGTTGTACTTTGCGAGATCCGCAATATAGAAAATGAGCGGCGTTGTGAGATCCGTTTTCGTTGTGAGATCCGACAGGGTGGATCTCGGAACGTTTTCAATGGAAATAAATGTTTTAGGTCATCTACAACATTTTAAAATAACTTTTGGTCGGATCTCATATCGTACTATTTATACATGTCATGTGTGTTTGACTGTATGTTACGCGATGGTACGGAACTCCGCATTTTCAAATTTGTGTATTGCGCATGCAGATAATTTGCATCTTGCGAGATCCGTATAGTTGGCATCATCGCATTTTAGCATTTGTGTGTTCTTTCTATGTTCGAGACACCTTATTAGATCCTATTAAATATCATTATGGATCTTTCTGCCTGTATAGTAGGTACTAGGTATAGTCAATTCTGCAAAACTTAAAAAACGCGGGAAAGTTGTTAAGTCTACTTTTACTTCTAAAATAAAATATTATATTTTTCAATAATAAATAAGATTTGAAAAATATATCGAGATATTATAAAATAAATAAATAAATTATTTAATTTAAAAACGTAAATTTAAACGGCTTTTAAATTTGAATACGTCCTTTGTATTCTAATCGAAATTATCACCCAATAATTGCGATTGTTAAATTCACTACTTTTTTTAAATCCAACATAATATTACATATTTTATGAACATTTTTTATTATGTTTTTCTTCTGGAAAGGAATAAATCCTCCATATTTTTACTTGATTTTATTGTAAATTACGGTATTGTATAAGTCGGCAGTTGCTCGGAGCAATTAAAATTACGTTTAACCTTATCGTTAGTTACTTGATTATAATAAGACATGGGCATATCTTTGAATTTACTAAATATGCGCTTGTTCAAGTGATCTTATAACAGATAAACTGAAATTTATTACTATTAATCAATCTGAAATTATTTAATTGTAAAATTTAAAATAAACTTGCCCTTCTACTGGTAATTAATAAACATAAGGATTATATAATAAAATAGGTAAGTACCTATGTAATTAACTTAATTATTTTAAATAAGTATTTACTGAAAGATACAATAAGTAGAAAAAGTTATTTTAAAAGTTATAGTTTCAAATTTTGGTTTTCGAATCTGTTTAATGCCAATGAAAAATGTTATTTTCAAATGAACCTACTATAATTTTATAAGTGATGTTATAAAATTTAAAAATAATTAATGGAATGGACTGATAATATTGCACTGAAGAATTCTACATTTCGTGTTCATAAATTCAACATTTTGAAAATCTATGAAGTAGGCATAAATTTCTGCAAACTATAACAAAAAGAATGTGCCTCTAATACACATGTGGGTTGTTATCTCATTCCTATGAGATGCTATCATGTTACTTGTTTGCTGTAAATGGCTTATTCTCTTCAGTCGCTTACGAGATCCTTGTGTGTTACCATAATTTAAAAGTGCGGGAAAATTGTAAAATCTACTTGTTTGAAAATGTTTAAATCAAGAAGTGCTAGAATAATGAAATTGGCTTTGAAATCAAACAATCTCTCTAGAACTAAAGGTAAGTAGCATTATTTAATTAGCTTACTATGAGTTTATAATAGTAATTACAAGCCCATATTCTTTAATTGTATTATAATTAATCAAAAAATGATTGTAGAAATTTGATAAAAACAAGCGATCTTCATGAATTTTTTAAGTGTGTACTATAACAAGATATTAAAATTTCAAATTTGTAGGCTAATTTTTGAAGATGATTAAAATAAGCCCAAAAATTTAAATATTTTTATCATTTCTGATGTTTATTTTGAATACTTTGTATTTTCAAACTTAAGGGCATTATTGCATAAACTCTCACGAAATTAATAACAATGTCTTTTAATTCAAAATTTATTTTATTAAACTGAATTATAATTTTATCGTGATATAAATTCTATAATAAAAGAACAGTATCTTAATGTGAAATAATGCTTAAAATTATTTTTCAGATATTGATCATTTTGATAATATTTTGCACAAAAATGATCCAATAATGAATACAAATCGGGACTACAATAATGATCCAACCTCCGTTCCAACAATAAATACAAATTTGGATTCTGCCGGTATAATTTATTAATTAGCCTATTAACTATCAAATATTTAACTTTTTTTTTTAAATTTCAGTTGCATTTAAAATTGGAAAGTTCTTTGAAAGCACAAAGAATGAAGGTATGTACTGATTTAAAATTAAATCATTATAGACTGGGCAGAATTTATTTACGCTGAAATATATTGTTACTTATCCAAAATAACAGAACTCGTTATTTTAAATTCAGTGTATAATAAATAATCTATGGAAAATTGCCGCCAATTCAGCAATTTTATAGTTTTTTGATATGCTCTTCTTTTCTTTTACGTATAACCTTATATTCTATTGAAAATAAAGAAAAATTTTAGAAAAACGCCAAAAATCATTGTGTAGAATAAATAAGTTGTTCGTCAATTAAATTCGTGAGAAAAACTTAAAACATTAAAAAATTTTGTAGATAGTACAGAACCTATGAAGTTTAGGGAGATGAATCTTTAAAAATTAAAGTTTTCAGTTACAAAGAGCTTTTGAATAAATAAAAATTAAAAGCCTAAAAGGCACAACGACTCACAAATTTTGAGGGTATTTTCAATTTTTAGAAAAAGAGTGGTTTTTTTAGAAACACCTAATTCAAGTTTTTGAAAATAGTACTGTAATAGTTTTGGAGTTTTCGAAATTGTTCAGTTTTATTTTTTTTGTTAAGAAAGTAAAGGTTCTACGTCAGGGAAAAAATAATCTATCAAGAACTTGAAAATTGCCCAATTGACGACGCAGACGAATGTAATAATTATAATCAATACGTAAATTTCTTAATAGGTTCTCTTACGTACACCAAATTAACTCCGATAACTACAGAAACTGAAGCAAAAACCGATGAGGTGCTCATTGAAATAAGGCAAAATACAGATGGTTCTTTGGAACCTGCTGCATTCATTAGATCTAACAATAGCTCAATGGTAAGTGAAACATTGATAGAAACTTCTGGGTCCATGTATCAGCCTGATGGCGATGAAAGAAGTGTAAATTCATTTTCAAGTGGATCCATAATAACTGATGTTGCAAAATCAACCAGAAAAACGTGCATAAACATGACAGAAAATCAATGCATTAATGATGATGATGATGATGATGAAATGAACAATACAGTATCTGGTGATGTTTCGAAATCCAATAATCCAGCAAAAAATGATTTTAATTTCTCTGGAGCTGTTGACAAATCTAAAAAGATTGCTTTGACAAACAAACGGGTTTGGGACAAAAAAGATATGTGCATTTTCTGTGAAATGCCTGTAACTAATTTTACAAGACATATCTCTAGAAAGCATGTAAATGAATTGGAAGTGGCTAAATATTTGTCGCTTAAAAAAGGATCAATTGAAAGAAAAAATTTAGCCGATCAATTAAGAAAAAGGGGTAATTTTTTTCATAATGTTAGTGGTGCGCAATCAATTAAACCGGTTAGAAGACCGAATCAATTCAAAGATATATCATCATTAGCAAAAGATTATTTACCATGTAAATACTGTTACGGTCATTTAAAAAAGAAATATCTTAGTCGACATCTCCAAATCTGTAAACTAAGAAAGGATGAAATAGGTGGTAAGCGGAAAAATGTTCAAGCTGAAGCTCAAACATTATTGCTTACTTTTACCAGTGAAGATACCAAATTAGTAGAAGAAGTTTTTCCGAGAATGGCACCAGACGACGTCTCAATTGTTGTGAAGGGCGATCCTCTTATCAGAGCATTTGGGACAAGATATTTAAAATGTCATAAAGAAAAACATTTGATTACAGTAGTGTCAAATAAAATGAGAGAGCTGGCTCGGTTGTTAATTGAGATGCGAAAAATAGATAGCAATAATTGTAAAACATTACAAAATTGCCTAAAGCCTACAAACTTTGATGCAATAATTAGGGCTACAAAAATTATTGCTGGTTACGACCCAAAAACTGACGTGTTCAAGGCTCCATCGTTAGTGCTGAAAATTGGCACCTCATTGAAGCAGTGCTGCGATATTGCAGAATATTTATTATTAAAAGAATCGCCATTGCTACAGAAAACGGATAACTTCGAAAATGCAATCAAAACGATTAAAAACGTTGAAAAATTAATTGAAAAGCAGTGGTCCTACGAACTTTCCACAAATGCGTGCAAAGAATTATACCAAAAAAAATGGAACAAGCCTGCATTTTTGCCACTTACTTCAGATATCAAAATCTTTAGAGATCATTTGATATCTATCCAAAAGAAGTCTTTGGAGGAATTGAAATCATATCCTAAAAACATCAATTCATTTAAAAACTTGCAAGAAAGTGTGCTTGCGCAATTAATTCTGCTAAACCGCAAGAGGGCCGGCGAAGTACAGAGAATATTTTTGAATACATATTTAAACTCTTCAACAGAAGCACCCCAAGAAGAGATTGAATTATCATTGTCGGCAGTTGAAAGAGAACTTACGAAAATATTCAAAAGGATTATAATTCGTGGTAAAAGAGGGCGAGGCGTACCGATTCTTTTTACGCCAAAAATTCAAAAGGCGTTATCCATACTGATATCTGTTAGAGAATCATTTTGCAATACGAATAACGAGTATCTTTTTGCTATTCCAAATTCAGATCACAGTTGTCTGAGAGCATCTACGGTAATAAGAAAATTGGCAATCGCTAGTGGGGCAAAACAACCCACTGCATTAACATCGACAAAACTAAGAAAGCAAGTTGCTACTGTTGCCCAGCTACTAAATTTTACCGAGGGCGATATTGAACAGCTGGCAACTTTTATGGGTCACAATAAGGATATCCACAAAACATTTTATCGGTTACCAGAAAATGTTTTTCAAGTGGCCAAGGTAAGCAAATTCTTACTGATGATGGAAAAAGGTACCGCAGATCAGTACAGGGGGAAAAGTTTAGACGACATTGACATAAACGTCGATGGTTTGGTATCAGATGAAGAAGATCATTATGATACAGATATTTCAGATTGTTCAGATGAAGAATCGGAGAACATAAGTTCTCAGTTAGATAATTCCCAGTCGCAACCTTCACGTAATGAAGACGACAAAGAAGTCCCATTCTCACAACCACGTAAAAACTTCCAACAGGAATCCAAAAAACGAAAAGTAGATAATATCATTGATAAACCGACAACTTCAGCGCAACTAACAAATAAAAAAGTTTCCAACAAAAAAAGGCAGCAAAGAGAAACAAAAATTCTTTCAGGAAAGGAAGCAAAAAAAAACTTTATTAGAATCCCATGGACCGAGGAACAAAAGACGATCACCAAAAACTATTTTCAGAAGCATATTCTTCTCAAACAGGCTCCAAAAAAAGCAGAGTGTGACGATTTTATATTAAAAAATAAAGATATTATGAAAGGTAAATTATAGATTGAATAATTGTGTACTGCAATTAATAATGCAAATAATTTTTATTTCAGATAAACATTGGAAGAAGATAAAAACTTTCATATACAGTGGCGGCCACATAATTAACAACGATGTCTTTTTCATTCATTATTAAAATATTTATTCAGAAACTGTCCTATCAGCCACTTAATTTTTTTTTAAATGATGATACACCCTAAGACGATTCAAATTACAACATCTTTCTTTAATTTTTCTTTTAAGCAAAAGTGTAAATGCTTATCTTAGCAATTTCAGCAAAATTGTCATGGCCACATAATTAGCAACGACGTGTTTAATATATTGCTAGGTTGATAAAATCAAATGAAAAGTGATACCTTAGTACAAGAAAGCAATATAATAAGTGCCAGTCTTGTATTAAAAATCGTGTCATTCAGTTCACCATGGGAAAACAAAAAAATTGCACCCCAGAAGTTAGGAAAATAATTTTAAATTTGATAAGTAAAGGGTGGTCTTATAGTCAAGTTGCAGAACACATCCAGTGTTCTAAAAGAATGGTATTTAACGCTGTACGATATTTTAATAAAAATGGAACTGCAGAAACTGTTGCAAGGAAAGAAAAAAGTAGAAAATCATCTATAAGGTTAGATCGTGAGATCGTTCGTATCGCAAAAATTGATCCAAAAAAAACAGCTGTGGATATACACAGGCAATTATTTTCTGGAAACGAGAAGGCATTATCTGTCCGCACTATTAGAAGACGATTGAACGAAGCAAACCTATTCGGTCGAGTTGCAAGAAAGACACCATTGGTCAACAAAAGAAATAGGGAACGTCGTATAAAATTTGCTAGAGAACATATTGGTTGGAGTACAAAAGAATGGAAAAACATACTTTTCACGGATGAAACCAAAGTAAATCGATTTGGTTCTGATGGAAAATTATATGTCCGACGTCCACCAAAGACTGAATTTGATCCCCGATTTACCACACCAACTGTTAAACACGGGGGAGGTAGTGTCCTCCTCTGGGGTTCGTTTTCATGGAGAGGGGTTGGTGCCATTCAACGTATAAATGGTATTATGGATCAACACCTATACATCGACATCTTAGAAAATGTTCTTGAACCATATGCTGACGAGTATTTGCCTATCACATGGAAACTGGTACAAGATAATGATCCTAAGCATACGGCAAAGATGGTGAAAAAGTGGTTTGAAAAGAAATCTATATCTGTAGTTGACTGGCCATCATGCAGTCCAGACCTCAACCCCATAGAAAATCTTTGGGGACAGGTAAAAAAAGAAGTGGGTAAGGGTCAATATAAAAATCTTGATGAACTGTACGAAGCTATTGAAGTAGCATGGGATTCAATACCTATTGAGTATTGTCAAACCCTCATTAAATCGATGAGCTCAAGATGTGATGCAGTAATTAAAAATAAAGGATTCCCTACTAAGTATTAACTAATATTTGTTTACTTTTAACGTTTTAATAAAGAATTTTCTATCAAAATTAATTCGTTGTTAATTATATGTCCCTTTCCTTTTTTTAAACAAAAGAAAATTAATGGCTTTATATGGGTTGTCATTAAAAATTTCACTAGCTTACCTTTACTATTTAATTAGTGTGAAATATATCACGACTTGATGTAATTTAAACATGAATTTATCATAAATATACAAATAAAAACTTTGAAATTTCTTTATATAGCAACCGTTGTTAATTATGTGGCCGCCACTTATAATATTTATAGAGATAGTAATTAATAAAGAAATGTTACAAATAAAATATGTGTTGGGTATTGTTGCTTTTTTATTTAAGAGCAATATCAAGTTCCTTCCACATTGAATAATTTGTGTTTTGTGTCATTTATTTCCAGGACGTTACAAAAATAATTGGTAACATTCACAATCTTTCAAAATTTTTTTATGTAAACACGCTAATGGAAATTGATTTACTTATTTGAACATGGCATAATTCGAAAACTAAGATTGGAAGGGGGGGGGGGAGATTCCTACATTCTAATTTTCAACGGGGCATTTAATAAATATATCAATTTTCTTTGGCATGTTTACATAAAAATGTATTGAAGGATTGTGTCATGCTAGTAATTATTTAAATATTTGTAACTTCCTGGAAATAAATGACATAAAACACAAGTTATTCAGTAATCAGTGAATATTGTTGCTCTTAAGTTTTTAGTTTTAATTTTTAATTTAGTTTTTTAATTTAATTTTATAATTTTTTATTTTAATTTAGAAAAAAATTTAATTTTCATTAGCGCTATTTTATGACTATTTATTTATAATATTTATTAAAATTTGTTCCTGCTAATTGTATCTGCTTTTGATTTCAATTCCTATGATATACCAGGAATGCTTTTTAAGGGGGGGGGGCAAAAATGACAATGACATTTTTGCAATATATAGGCAATGCTGGCAAAAGTTAAAAGTCCAAATTTGTTAATTTTTTTTGAGAAAATGAATGTATTTAGATCAATTTGGGTTTCGACACATTATTGTACTTGTCTTAAAAAACATTTAACAAAATGTTTAGTCAAAATATTACAAAATGGCGGCGTAGCAGCTGAACACCTATTAAAATGCAGTGCAACATAAGAAATGAAAAATTTTAGTTTAATATAGTATGTTTATCCAGTCCGCCTCGATCCAGATTTTTTATATTTTAATTTTTTTTTTAATTATAAAGGTTCAAAGTCGAATAAAAATTTTTCGACCAAAACATCGTCAGTTAAACGGTCATAAAAAATTTAAAAATCTGGATCGAGGCGTACTGGAAAAACATATACAGTACAGTCTCGGTAATCCGAACTAATAGAAACCTAGCCTCATTCGGATCACCGAGACTCCACTGTATTAAACTAAAAAAATTTTATTTCCTATTTTTTTTGTTAAAAATAAAATTATTTAAGAATATTTGCACCCTTTTTATGCTTACTTTGTGAAATATAAATCAGTTTTAAAATTTAAAAATAAATTATTTTTATATTCAGCGATTACAGGATTTTTTTTGCTTTTAACTTTTTTATCTAATAAAACTTTGTAATTCTTGTACTAATAAGTTTCAATTTTCATAGTTATTGCACCCTGATCATCAGCAAACTTTTAAAAATATAGCCAGACTGTTGTAATTTTATATTGATTGATTAATTAGTTTTCAATGTTATTTCGCCTTTTTTTAAGCATTTTTAATAATCAAATAAAATTTTTTTTTTGAGAGCGGAATTTTGAGTTCCCCTTGATTTATGAGGCCCCAGGCGCGCGCATCGTTTGCCTGTTCAGAAATACGCCACAAACTAGAAACTATACAAAAATTATATTTTACAGTAATGCAAACAACGGCAACATTGTACGGATCTGATAACGTCGCAACTATAGAATTTTTGATACATTTGGATCTCGCTAGGTTATGAGAAACGAATTTAAAATGAACATGCATCGGAGCTCATAACGATAGCTCTTAGGTTTTTTGAAATTCGTGTATGTTGGAGTATATAGTTGAACATTGCTGTCAAATATAAATTTTAAGTTTACTTTTTTTCTCCCACTTAAAACAAGCCATTGCAAGTTGTGGATCTCGTAACGACGTACTCTACATGTGGATCTCGCAGCATATAACGTGCACGTATGTGTGTGTGTGTGTGTGTATGTACGTCTGTGAACACGATAGCGTCTAAACGAAGCAAGCAAATCATTCCAAATTTTGCATATAAGCTTTTTCCTGTCGTAGGACGAAGCCAGATGAAAATAATTTAAATCGTATAACGGGAAAGGGGGGTTTACCTGGAGCTATTATGACATTATGCGTCATAACTTCGAAACGAAATTAAATATGTAAAAATATTAATAACAAAAAATTAGCGGTATGGAATTTCCTACATTTTTTGTCCTACAAGTTTTTCTCTAAAATATACAGGGCGTTTCAAAAATTTTTGTATTTGTAAAAATTTTTTGTATTTGTAAATAAAATAGTAAACCGCATTCTACTAACGAAAATAAGATGAAAAGTTTCTAATAACATGGGTCCAAAAATGCTTCGTTTGCAAGATATAGGCATTCAAAAGTTTTTTCTTCCTATTTTGGCAAAATATGAAATTTTTCATCGATTTATTGTTGAAATTATGTAACCATTTTATTTAAAAATATAATGTAAAAATTTGCGTCTGTTCGGAAAGTTATGCGATGGCCACATCAGATTTTTTTAACAGCGCTTATTTTATTTTTGCATTTTAACAATAATTTAATAGGAAAATATCAAGTGTGGGGTATCATAAGATGCGGAAAAATAATCTCTTTCGATTGATATGAGTTTCAATCTCATATATTCCACCGGGAAGCGGCAATGCTCTTTAACAATTTTCATTCCCCTAAAAAAGGGGTTAAAAATGGACGGTTTTCAACCAAAATCTAATCAGCTCTTTAGACAGTTACTTCAAACTAGTGTATAAAATTTCAACTCAATTGGTGCACGCGTTTGTCTGAAAACGATGACGATAGAATAACCACACATCACACTTCATACATCACACTTCATGCATCACACTTCATACATCACACACACATCCGGACATCATTCCAAAATTGGTCTTAAACAATTCGTATGGGCTCATAGACCATGGGAAAAATGCTAACTCAAAATTTTTTTTTAACTCGATAGCAATACTTTCCTTTACTACGTAAATGGGAAAGTAAAACATTTATGGGGCGGCATTTCTAAGACTTGCATCATATTGAAAAAATCTACCGCACGGCCCTGTACTGACTAACAGTAGGTCAGTAGGGCGGTTCTTATGGCACTCAACTGTCATAGGATGACCTCAAACCTGGTGCTCCAATGCATCCAGACTATCTAAAGTTATCCTTTCATTAATTTATCTGCCTATTTGTCTGTCTATAACGCTAAATGAAACAGTGAAACCCTTCTCATGTGCTGCCTTCGGGCCGCACAACTAAAGGAAATTACATTCTAGATAGATAACTAGTTAGTAAGCTATGTTATAATATTTACTATGCCATATTATAATATTTATTATGCAGTACCCATAATAAAAAGACAATTCTTTTTGGATTGAGAATACACGACTTCAGGAGAAAATAATATTCATATCTGCAGTTGACCATTAAAGAAATATTTCTACACTAAATTTCTAAAATTTACACGATATTTGCAAAAAAAATACTAATCACTCGAAAATGTACAATAAATCCAAACAATTCCAGACATTTACAGCATCTTATACATCAAAATTGCACTAATTTACCCCCCCCCCCCGCTTCCAATTAATATTATTATGATTTAAATTATTTTTATACGAATGTTAGCAACAATGAAAATCATACAAGATCCAACCCTACACATTACAAGTAGTACATTTAGCATCTGAAATTGGAAGGAAGGTAAGTTAGTTTTTGGGAGACAAATAAAGGGACGTAATAACAGAAATCCAGTTGTTTTAATTAAAACTTGAAGAACAATCAGGTCATCCTTACATGAATTATTTTCTCATTTATGTATTCATTACTTTTCTACTAGTGCACGATTGTCATGAAAATGGTTTTAGGTTGATAACCAAAAATAAAACAATAAGAGTTGCGTTATGAAAAAATAAATAGACAGAAGTGGTGTTTTAAGGCTGCACTAATTTGTGATTACCTAGCTTGTGCGGCTTTGAGGAAACGGATTATCGGTTTAATTTAACGTTACAGAGACACACAGTCTATTATACACGTCGATAAGGAGTTCTATCGCCCAGGTGTTGGATGCTATGCCCAGTATAAATGGGAACGTGTAGAACATTTACTTTGTCATTCTGATTGGTTAGATGATGTTTATGTAATGTTTAGGTTCAGTGTCGGCTGGCGACAACACGTAATATCAGGTTGATGCATAAGTTCGTAGCGTTTTTGGTTTACAAGGTAAGAGTGCTTTGGAAACAAATTCTAAACGAACCAGAAAGAGGTCCAGAGCAATTCACATCATCAAACGGAAGTAATGCCTAGAGGCGGATCCACGTTTGGTGGTGGAGGGGTGCGGTTTTAGTGGGTGAAGTCCCACACTACCGGTTTAGATTAATGGTCAATTTATGCACAAATGTAACGGAATATAACGTAACGTAGCGAGGTAATGTAAGAGATGGGCTTATGCACTTCCATATAGTTGTTGTCTAACAACGACAAAGACAACTATATGGAAGTGCATAAGCCCATCTCTTACATTACCTCACTACGTTACGTTATATTCCGTTACATTTGTGCATAAATTGACCATAAGTCAATGTCTCGTACGAGATTTCCTCATCCCTGCTCAGTCTAAAATAAAAGATAAATAAAAAAAGAAAAGGTTTAAGAGTTTTAACCTTATGAGCATTGAGCAATTTTTATAGTTCATAAAGTGCGTTTTCCCTGACTTACTCAAAAAATGAAATTGGAATTCATTTTAGGCTCGTACTTTTCGAATTATAGCTCAGTTTTATTACTCAATAGTAACGAAAATAACCCATTATTAACAACTCGTGGGAATAATTTGTATTGATTAAATTTTTATCATGATTTGTCGTAATCAGGCCGCAATCTGCCGTTAGGGGGTCAAAACTCATGGGGTTAAATTACAAACGACCCAAAACATTGCCAACAGGTGAGTCTCGCAAGCAAGTCATCAAAGGTTGCAAGAGAACTCCAAAATGGAGACCATTAAAGGGTTATTTATTACACAAAGAAGCATTTCTTAGAATCCAACCAACAATGCATTAATTCCAGAACTGGGCAACTAATAGTTCCAGTATTATGGTAAGTTTCAGAGTCCAAACTTATTTGGCTAATCTAAAAAAATTCACATAAGTGAATTTATTTTGAATTTGAAGTTTCAATCGATTTTTCAATTAATGGCATTAATTAATTTAATCATTGAATTTAATTACGTCTTAAATAATTAAAAAAAATTTTAAATTTTACAGCCCGTTTTAAAAATGAAATTTCAGAGCAATTCAGTAGGCTTTGGAATTCGCGATGATGATTTGTTTTATAATACAAAGTGTCATTTGCAATTGACTACAAATAGTGTACCTACTACTGAATTAATTAATTATTTGAAGTAAGAATGAAATTTTTTGAACCGAAACGTGGAACTCCAGACGCAATAAATATGGTAATTCATTATTTTTAATGTGATTACTTATTAAAGTTTTTTTTTGTAATTCCAACTTACACATCAATTTGCATTTCAGAGTGACGACAATTCCGACGGGGTGAGTACCGATGGGGGCACCCCACCACCAGAATATGATCCCCATTATCGCCACGCTCAGGCGTTGGAAGAAAATAGTGCCCAAAACAATGAAGGCATTGTTTTGTATTTAACCAGTCAAACCGCATCACGTGAAGATGTAGTATTTGAATCAGACGAAGAAAGCGAAGAAAACACTGACGAACGCCCAGTTCTTCATAATTTCTCCCCACCAGATAGTACTTTCGATCAGAATATAGGACAAGATGAAAACAGTAGGGCCGATATGTATGCAGATTGCTTCCCAAGCTATACATACTTGCCGACGACTCTCTCAAGATTTGCACTACAAAGAGTTTTCCATCCATTCCAACCACATCAATTTTTTTTCGATGACGATGGACATTCTATACCTCCCATCGATACAGAAGACGAGAACGACACTCAAGAGATTGACAATAGCGATACCCGGGACCCAAATAACAATGACGACGCTTCTTGTAGTCACAGGAACAAAATGGATGAAATGGATTAAATGTTGTAACTTTCAAAACTGTACCAAAATTATACTGTGGTTTATATATATGACATATTTTGTTCCTTGGTGTTTGTATTTGAGAAATCAATATAATTTCATAACAAATGTGGTTTTTGTAATGGCCATATTCGGGGCCGAAGTTATATAGCTACAAACGGACTAGACTCGTGCCTACAAGCACCACTCGTGAGAGAAGCCACATGCATTTCAAATATTCCTGTATAGCATTGTCAGACGATAACTGCTTAAAGCCGAAACGAGTTACAATTAAAATATTTATGTACCTACGATAGTCCAGCATGAAAATGGTATTTTTTTGCTCGAGCCCTATAATTTAGCATCGGAACATAGTCCCCGAGTTATGGACATCATACTCGGACCGGAACAGGGGCAAGTTTGTCAAAGAAGATTCCAAACATCAGGAAGTCGTCAATTGGCCGACTTTTGTGAATAGCAGCTCCATTTCAGTGGACCTGAAGTGGAAATTGAACATTCCTTCAAATATAAAGCATAACATTTTACGGAAACTTAAATTTTTAGAGATACGACGTTTTAAATAACTCCAATTTTCCATTCTGTTTATGCCGAAAACTGGGTAGGATTGGTTAAAATAATATTATACACAAAAATATGATGTTATTTATAAAAAATCCATCTTAAATTGTATGTTGGAACTACTTGGTGATTCACTTGGACTACTTTTTTAACTCGAACATTGAGCGCATTTAGCTGTGTACCCTAAATATTGTAAACCTCATAACTCGAGTTACTTGCTTTTTGTTATAATGCCTTTTTTAAGAGTTTAAGAGTAAAAATGATTTATAACTGTACGTTTTGTGCTGATAAGGTTCTGAATATTTATTTGTTAGTAGGTACAGTAGTAAAATATGGTAAGTAAAATAAATAATCCACCCCCGCGCTTTTTTTTTGGTGTTTAGCTCTTCTTGACTGACAAAGGGTTGAATTTACGAAGGAAGGATAAGGGAACATAATTTTATAGAATTTTTTTATCGGGTGGTAAAATATTAAAAAATGTTTTATGATATTGTTTTACTTTTCTGCTGGAGGTTTTCTATACTCGCCAGATCCCCCCCCCCAGTTGAAATAATAGTATAAAATAAAGCTTTTTTGGAGTTAAATTATTTTTTAAGAAAATAAGCAAATTTATATATTTAGTTTTTATTTATATTTTATATTCTTCCATTGGAAGAAGTTACCACTGTTTATTCTTAATTAATTATAATTATTTATTAATTTACATCAAATAACAAAATATATAATATCTGAGGGATAACTGAAAATTCGATAGTAAATTGCACACAATTCAAATTTTCTGTGAAATGAATAGGTTTTTATTGGGTTTTTAGAGGGGGGGGGGGGGAAATTTTACACCAGAAAATTTTCTCGAAGAAACTTTGAACTTAAACGATCGCAGCCCAAACAGCCCCTTCTAAAATTGTTCTACAGAATTACAACTTTTATTAAAAAGCTTTGAGGCTCAAACGCGATAGTAATTAAAGCCCATATAGGAGCTCAAACGATGATCTATCTAATTTTATAAAAAAAAGTCGTGTTGGAGGACTGCCGTTTCTACAATCCCCCCCTTCTCAAAGTTTTTGCGAATATGGAGCTCAAACGTTTGAAACTAATTTCATTAAAAAATTTGTGTTGGGGGGGGGCGAAATGTACTAAACTTCTTAGGCGTAATAGTCCGGTCAATTTAGACATAAAAATAGTGGTCAAATAACAAAAATTCCCGGAGAGCCAAATATTGGTGGAGAGTTGGGGTTTACCATTACAAATAAAGTTTTAAAAACCCCCATCGATCCTATGTGTGCTACAAAAGTTATTCGGGGTCAAAGGTCAAAATTTGAGGTTTTTTGGATTTTTCTCGAAAACGGTAAGTTTTATCAAAAAAAACCCTCTAACTAAAGTTGTAGATCTTAAAATTCTCTACAAAAATGGTTTTCATGATTTTTTTCCTAAGAGTTACCATTCCTGAGATATCGCGATTCTAAGAGTCACATTATACATTATATGCACACATTTCCACGCCACCTGTGAGGTAGTGTACTCGGCGCTTTTTTTTTACCGTGGTTTCCCCTGTAAGCCTACTCCACTAACTGTCATGACAATTTTAGGATAATTTAAGGGAACAATACCCGTCAAGTTCTAGATATTACCTTATTATTGATATCGATTATTGATATTGCTATTGATTATTGGGTTAACTATTGTTTTGATTTCTTTAGATATTTTAATCAGATTCATACTCTTGAAAGTCTACTTCAACAGTCACGTCTTCTTCGATTTCTTCTTCTTCCTCTTCCTCTTGCTGGTTCTAGGCCGAACAGCAGTCATGATGCAGTGGCTAATATTCGTACAAACTAACTTTAGATGATCTAAATTATGACCCTTGTTTTTTAAAATGACTTGTTCCAAAAAAATATGACAATGATTCGGGAATATCGTTATTTATATCATCGAACATTCTACCTGGTGGGGGGTACATAGTATTATCGAAAACTCAAGATTGAATATCTTCACGAACCATTGCTGCCGCAGCTTTCAAAGTTTTTAACCGCTTGTCTTTTTCATCCATGTGTTTTTTATCAGACCAGACTTGACTTAAACTATCTTGGTAATTGTCAATAAAACAAATAAATGTTAATTTTCCAGGCTTCTCTGTAATAATAATTCTACTGCCATACTTCAATTTCAATCGTATTTTTATAGTTCCGTCATCTAAAGCTCCATCTTGACAAACATTCTTCAATTCATCCAACGAAAACTGGCAATCATCACTCGTTTCTATTAATTGAAAAATTTTCTCCATTGCAGAGTTTACAGTTTCATCTTGTGGACGGCCAATTTTACCACTAGTATTAGGTTTTAAGAAAGATTTGTAACAACTGTCATGGTATTTTGCATCAGCAGCGACTAAATCATACTCAAAATTAATACGTTCAAGAAGAGCCTTTGAAACATCATCAGAACGATCTTTAGCTAATTTCAACAGGGATTCTTTGAATTTTAGTGTAGTCACGTTATAAATTTTTTTCAAAGATGCTGTGCTTTCTTTTTCTCAGTTTCTTCATTGGCTTCATTGCCACAAAATAAACAGTATTTTTTAAAACAAAAATTTGATTCACTTACTCGCGTTCTAGTACGAGGTGGACTTTTTTTTGAAGTACTAGCCTGTTCCTCCTCACGTTGTCTTTTTACTGCAGCGATTGAAGTTTTCCGGGTGTATGATCTTCTGCAATCCACGTGTATTGTAACGGATTTTTGAGTTCTTAAATACTCAGTAAACTCATCACCTCTCGCGACACTAGCCTCGATTAAAGTTGGCATTCCACGATCAACCACAACTGTTTCATCTTCAGTTAAAAGTTTATTGCAAATAAAGCAAAACTGAGACATTTTTTCGAGCTATAAAATAGCACAAATAACCTAAATGGTAGACGCTTGTAATAAGTACGTATATTCACTTGAACTGAACCTTTAGCACTAAAAGAAACAGGAAATGAACGAGACCTACGGACAATAGAATAGCCAGGTGTTTTTCAAGGCCACGTGGGTAGAGGAGATTCAGTTCGTGGCTTATATGTGCATATCATGTATAATGTGACTCTTAGAATCGCGATATCTCAGGAATGGTAACTCTTAGGAAAAAAATCATGAAGACCATTTTTGTAGAGAATTTTAAGATATACAACTTTGGTTTGAGGTTTTTTTTTGATAAAACTTACCGTTTTCGAGAAAAATCCAAAAAACCTCAAATTTTGACCTTTGACCCCGAATAACTTTTGTAGCACACATAGGATCGATGGGAATTTTTAAAACTTTATTTGTAATGGTAAACCCCAACTCTCCACCAATATTTGGCTCTCCGGGAATTTAGTTATTTCAAATGTCTATATTGACCAGACTATGATGTAGTTAGTCTTTTCTTAGTAAATGTGTCGATATAATCTGAGTCATACAGTTCTTTTATACATTTATTAAATTTACCTTGGATGGTAGGGTCTTTTGGAAGTTTTCTGTAAGTACCCCCATCATTGAACAAATTGTTCATTCGTCGCCTAAAGTTATGGACAGATGAACATTATGAAATTCTACTAACCGAATCAATCAAATCAGACAAAACTCTTCGTAATTCCCACAATCGAAAGAAACATAATGACCATGTAACTCAAACATTCACACGCCTAATCTTAAGAGGCAAAATACGCGATGCCGTAAACTGGCTGCTGACAAAAGACACCAGTAAAATACTTAATACCAATGATGAAATTGATGCTACCGGTAAAACTGTTGGCGATGCCTTGAAAGATAAACACCCATGTCCTAAAACGCCCAATATTGATTTATTTACCCTTCCAGATGAAATCACGGAAATGCCGCCACTACTAGAGGTCGACATAACTGGCATTCACTTGGAACACGTTGCCAGAAAGTTACATGGTGGTGGTGGCCCAACAGGTACCTCTTCTGAAAATTGGAAGGAGTACCTCTTAAGATTTGGCAACGCAAGCCTACACCTTAGAAATTCCATAGCACAACTAACCATGAAATTAAGTAATGAATACATCCCATGGAATCAAATACAAGCACTAATGTCAAGCCGCCTCGTAGCTTTAGACAAATGCCCAGGTGTGAGACCGATTGGCATAGGCGAATGCCTACGAAGAATCTTATCAAAATGCATGATTCTCGCCACCGGCTCCGAAGTTACAGAAGCATGCGGCCAGTCACAACTTTGCAGTGGCCTTAGTAGCGGTATCGAAGGTGCAATACATGCAATGAATGACCTCTATCAAAATAAATGTATCCCCGGATCAAACTGGGGAATGCTCCTTGTTGATGCAAACAACGCATTTAATGCCGTCAATAGACAATTGGCTCTCTGGCAAGCAAGAATATGTTGGCCTCATTGTGCTCGTTTCTTATATAATACTTATAACGGTCATGCGGAACTTATTATTCGTGACTCTGACATGAGACTTTACAGCAAAGAAGGGGTAACTCAGGGAGACCCACTAGCCATGCCGCTCTATGCTCTTGCAACATTACCTATCATAAATAAAATGAAAGAAGAACAAAGCACTATTCAATCTTGGTATGCAGATGATTCTTCAGCCCAAGGTGACTTCAAAAACTTACGCATTTGGTGGGATAAAATAAATATCATAGGACCAGCCTATGGATACTTTCCGCAAGCCAAGAAAACACTGCTTATTGTAGCTGATGCTGATAAACAAACAGCTCACCAGATTTTCAAGGGGACCAATCTAACAATAGTTACTGGATCTCGCTTTTTAGGAAGCTACATCGGTGAAGGAAAAGATGACTTTATAAAAAATAATGTAAACAGATTCGTTTCCACCGTAGAAAAAATATCACAAATATGCAAAGACTCCCCTCAAGCTGCCTACACTGCCCTCACCAAAGCAATTCAGTTCCAATGGTCATTCCTATTAC
Source organism: Podabrus alpinus (assembly GCA_932274525.1). NCBI lineage: Eukaryota > Metazoa > Arthropoda > Insecta > Coleoptera > Cantharidae > Podabrus > Podabrus alpinus. The sequence goes on along the minus strand of OW026455.1, from coordinate 86,127,402 downwards.
GAGTCTTAAAAAACTCCCATGAATTTTTTGAACCACTGACACATGCATTACGCACTACCTTCCTACCGGCGCTCTTTGGCAGCGACGTCTCTCCCATAGAAGCGGACCTATTCTCCTTACCTGTACAGAAAGGCGGATTGGCAATTTCTGACCCATTTAAAGCCAATAATTTAAGCTATGAAATTTCCAAGAAAGGCTGCATAGCTCTCACAATAGCCCTATTAGAAAAAAAACAGATTATCCTGTCTGACCATAATACATCTCTAAAAGACGCACGCAAAGAGGGCCGCAAAGAAAAAGAAGCTCTTGATGATAAATTCTTAGAAACTACCCTAGCAAAATTCAGTGCAAACAAGAAAAGGGCATTTGAAAGATCCATCGCATCCAAGATGAAAACGAAATCCTCAAATTGGCTCTCTGTTATCCCTAAAAAAAAAGATCACTTTGATTTATCCCCATTAGAATTCAGTGATGCGTTATCAATTCGTTACCATAGAATACCCAACTGCATGCCACAGTCATGTGACGGCTGTGGTAACAGCAATTTCAACATTGATCACGCGCTCTGCTGTAAAACCGGAGGCCTAATCACACGGCGACACAATGAGATCAGAGATCTTCTTTGTGAGCTCTGCCAACACGCCTGGGGCAATGTGACAAAAGAGCCGATCATTTCCGAAAATGACGGTGGACTGCGTGCAGACCTATCCTGCCGGGGTGTATGGGATGCTCAGAGGGAGGCGTTATTCGATATCCGTGTTGTTGACACCGACGCTCCCTCATACCTCTCACGTCCTGTTACATCCGTCCTAAGATCAGCTGAAGACGAAAAGAAGAGAAAATACTCCAATGCCTGTGAAATGCGACATGCTACTTTCACCCCACTTGTAACATCAGTCGATGGTGTCTTTGCACCCCAAATGTCTTCCTTCATTAGGCATATGGGAGAGGCCATATCTGAACGTTGGAATAACTGCTCCCTAAGCACCATACTGGGCTGGCTTAGGGCTAGAATTGGTGTTGCCATAATACGTGCAACTAGCATGTGCATCCGCGGCACAAGGCACCGCTTTAAGCCCGTTGCAAGATGGCTCGGTTTTGATGATGGCGCTGCCCTCCCACATATTGACTAACAAAATAAATACTTAGAAAATTGTATATAATTATCTGTACAGTACCTATTCTTTTTAAGTGGTATGATTTAAAAAGTTTCAATAAAAATTCTTACTAGTTAAAAATTGTTCATTCTCTCCTTATAATCTTTTTAGGCTTCTATACAAAGTATAACAAGAAGCCTTATGATCTGGCTCCGTGTCCGTCCGTCTGTCCGCATAATTCAAAATCATACAGAGCGTTTCAAATCGTGTTGGAAATACTCTGTGTGTATAAAGGTCTAAGAACTGGATAGCCAGTGCGCTACTTTTAGGCTTCTATACAAAGTATAACAAGAAGCCTTATTTAGACTTCTATACAAGGTATAGAAAGAAGCCTTATGGTCTGGCTTCGTATCCGTCCGCATGTTTCAGAGCCAATCATAACGTTGATCAACTGATACGTTGTTATATTGTAAATACTTCGTCTATATAGTATTGTCACACTTTGAAAATTCATAAATCAAAATTCATAATTAATAATTAGAAGACGTGACAACATAGCATATTTTATATTATAAATTATTGAAAGTTCAATCACGTTCAACAGGACGTGAGAGATAATATTACGATGCGAGATGTCTAGCAGGTGTGTGGGAATCGCTTACTTGCGATGCAGGAATACAGTCCTGTGAAATGCATTATTGCAAAATTAAAAAGGTAGTTGGAACTTCATGACCTGCAATGGTCATGGGAATTGCAATGTTAGCAAGATGATAGTTCAAGTCCGTACAGAGAGCTAGGTGGGATGAGAGATATTAAATATAGGAACAGAGGGGCTAAAAAGGGAGTTCATCGGGGAATAGGAGTTCCCAACTTTTCACACAACAAAACAACTTTTCACACCAGAAAGGTAGCTGTATAGAAGCCTAGGAACTGCCGCTAAAGTGAGTTCCACCTTGTTTATACATAACAACCGTGGAATTACCCTTATCTGCCTTCAAGACCAAAACATCAGGGTTCTCTTTTAGGAACTTTTTGGTGGCCCGAACTTGTTTAGGAAATAGGTCTGCATCGTCTTTTTTATTACAAAAATTCTGTGTAATATTGATCATTTTTCCCCTCAATGTATCCTTGTCATGGTGTAACAAAACGGGATTTTAGGTCATAAAAATTAATTTTAATATTTTAAATTGAGGTATAGGATTTATAAATTATTATAATAACTGATGATTGTTAATCAACCATATTTATCATCAGCGGAAGCGATAAGTTTTATGACGTGAACGAGTATTGATAATGTATTTTATCAATATTCGTTTGCAATATTCCTGCGTCTGGAGATTGACTTTTATACTGTTCTTTGTTCGGTTGAATTGTTTAATTTCAGACAACAGTGAAGTATCGTTAATATGACTGGATATTTTCAATGCAGTCGACGCGTTTTCATTGATGAAATAATCTAGGTTTGATTTCATGGAAGTAATCAGTAGACATTGCTTCTCGTTCAAAAGCGATAGGGATGTATCTATATATAGATAAAATTGTCAGTGGTGCAATTCTCACGCTATGAAAGGTATAAATATGGTTGAATTAATTAGTCGAGAGGCAGTAGTCGGGGGTGAGCCCGTAGAGTCAGAAGTCGGGGGTGCGCCCGTTGAGCTGCGGCCGGGGGCCATGGGCTCTCGGGATTAATGTTAATAAGGAAGTCTTTTCAGTGAGTTCGCCGGAGGCTGTGGTAGATTCTCGCGTACGGAACGGTCTGACGGATTATCAGTTTTGATTTTGTTTTGGGCAAATAAGACAAGGGAGTGTCTTGCCGAATTATCTTGCTTGTGGATTCTAAGTGTTTAAAAAGTCAAATAGTTTGTTCATTAAACCCGTAAATAGATTGTGAATTCTAAGTGTTTAAAAAGTCAAATAGTTTGTTCATTACACCCGAAAATAGATTGTGTGTTCTCTAGTGTGAGGCATCTGTTCCGAGTTTGTCGTTGTTTTGGGACCATAGATAAGGCATTGTTTGGCCGTATTGGATTGTCTGGGAATCCAAGGTAAAAGGATAAATTATATCACCTATGTAAGTAAAATTTTGAATTCTTTACTAACAGAAGGATGGTATATTTTTTTTGGGTAGTTATTTTAGGTTGTATATTTATATGTGTTTAAAAGGGCCACCCTAAATTGTAAGGGAGATTTTAAAGTGTGTATGTATTTGTTTTAACTTTATCCATTATTAATAAATATTGTTTTGAAAATTCAGTGTTTTCGTTTTTGCTGTTGAGGAAAAGGACGTTTTATTTTCAGTGCCGAGCTTAGTGTCGTTTTGCCCGCACCGAAGTTTCAACTTCAACATTTAGCCGGGGGACGTAACGTCAGAACGGGGAGTGTCTGGGACTCATTACCAGGAAGTCGCTTACCGAATTGATAGGGCGGTTTTTTTTTGGAGAACAGAATTCTACGGTGGGCCTAATCGGTCGAACGGTGGTGGCAGCATAATCTATAAATATTCTCAGTAGATCGATAAGTGCCTAGGTGGAATTTTGTAGTCGACCAGCAAATTTGTTTTTTTTTTAATAACTCCAACCGTTCCTAGGAAAAGTGTTCCAAAGGACGGTTGCCGGTTACAATGGCTCGGCAACGTAGTACTCTCTATATAATGTTCAAGTTCAGATAGGTAGGTGTAGATAGGGAAATCCCTTAATTTGGGAGTCATGGAAAATTTGGGGCCCAGAGATATAGTTTTGGATACAACCTCCGGCAAAACAACGTGAGTAAGGTTATAGACCCAATTTTCGTCACCCAACAACTCCGACTTAAACTGTTGTTGTAAAAGAATTTGAAACTTCCTATGCATATTACCACGAATACTGACAAACAACTTCTCATACTGCCATCTAGAATTATTCATGAAGTCAAAAACTATGACCTTTGGTAATACAGACTTGAGCTTCGCGATCAACATCTCCATTGTGCCGTTGATCTTCTTGATAGTAGAGATGGCTATCTGTATGTGTATGTCCAAAATATTTTTCTTAAATCTGTTGAGAAAGCCATCAGCTCTTTTCAGGATGCTCCTGTCAGGTATAAGTTCCTGAGATGAAAAATAAATGTTTTCATAATTTGCCCAAGTTATAGTATCTTCCAAGTACCGAAGCCGAAATTTTGGTTTGAGCTTACAGAAGGTCTGGGCAAGCTGAAATTTAGCAAATATATGTATATTGAAGTGTTCTAATAAATCCCCAAAATGTCTCATAAAAATCCCAAGCCGGCGTTCCCTCAAATGAGGATTTTAGCCCCCTAAGTGCGGTGTTTCGCCTATAGCTCACGTATTTTTATTTTTACGAAAAATTACCATTAAACAAAGTTTTTACTTACTGCTTTTTATATAAAATAATAATGTTACAAGTGGCAAATAGAACAGAAACCCAATTCTACGTGGCACTTGACCAAAGATCCTCAAAATAAATGTTAAAAAGAATGTAAAAACAATTTTTAACAAATAATTTCGTGATTTGACTGGAATTTTTATGTAGGGGTAAATTTAAGCTAGAACCATGATGAATATATCTTATAGTTTTAACTAAAGAGTCCCATCACGGTGTGTAAGTGTATACACCAAGCCCCACCACTCAGCCAAACGAAAAGTTTATTTAAATTTTATTTTTACTTTCCGAACCCCTAGGTAAGGAAAGTATTGTTATCAGTCAAAATTTGACCCCCCAATTTTTTGACAAATGTTCACGTTTTGAGGTCCCCTGAATCCATTTTTATCATTTTTGGAAGGATGTCTGTATGTAAGGGTGTATGTGTGTGTGTATGTACGTCTGTGAACACGATAGCGTCTAAACGAAGCAAGCAAATCATTCCAAATTTTGCATATAAGCTTTTTCCTGTCGTAGGACGAAGCCAGATGAAAATAAATTAAATCGTGTAACGGGAAAGGGGGGTTTACCTGGAGCTATTATGACATTATGCGTCATAACTTCGAAACGAAATTAAATATGTAAAAATATTATTAACAAAAAATTAGCGCTATGGAATTTCCTACATTTTTTGTCCTACAAGTTTTTCTCTAAAATATACAGGGCGTTTCAAAAAATTTTGTTTTTGTAAAAAATTTTTGTATTTGTAAATAAAATAGTAAACCGCATTCTACTAACGAAAATAAGATGAAAAGTTTCTAATAACATGGGTCCAAAAATGCTTCGTTTGCAAGATATAGGCATTCAAAAGTTTTTTTCTTCCTATTTTGGCAAAATATGAAATTTTTCATCGATTTACTGTTGAAATTATGTAACCATTTTATTTAAAAATACCTATAATATAAAAATTTGCGTCTGTTCGGAAAGTTATGCGATGGCCACATCAGATTTTTTTATTCATTCTTCAGGTATAAAAATATATTAAAGAGGATTCTTTAGGAACAGTAACAATAATCTATTAAAAATATTTACAAAGTAACATTAGGATAACAAATTTAAAATGTACTTTCCACTAGAGTTAACACTGCAAAAAAGTTGGAGTAATTAGCAAACAAACTGAATGTATTTAAATATGATAGATAGCTTAAAAATACTTTAAATAATCGGCATAGCCAATTTTTGTCTCCACAGAAAACTATAATTATTAACATAATAGAAAAACATAATTAAAAAAAAAAGGAAAAACAAAATTTTAAGTTCTAAAACCAATACTCGTGATCTTGCAAATCCGTTAATAGTTGGCACGATACTTTCGAGTTCATCACAAAAATCACTATCATTTAAATTATTTAAATGTTAAATTGTTGCCAATTTCTTCTAAATCAGGTTTACATCCGTAATAACTGTAACCTTCTTCTTCGACGGCAGTTGTGTTGTTCATTATATTCTGTTTTGTTGTTGATTTTCAGGCGGTGCCTTAAATTTCTTGACAGGTGGTGGTGCTAATTCCGCGGCCTCGCTATTATTCACTTCTGTGCTCGAAGGTAAATTTCGTTTCAAAATCTTGCTCGTCTTATTCTTCACATACGTTCCATCTTTGCTTAAAATTAAAATATTTGATCTCAAGTAATCGTTCCGCTTTATGGCTGCGTCGTCGCATTCGTACTTGAATTCCAAGTCGCGATGCTCTCGATTGTGATGAGTTTTAACCACAGAAGGGTACAAAAATCTTTGCATGCAGTACAAACAAATAAACGGTTTGGCGTGAATTCTCACGTGATCCCTCATCGCGGCGTAATTGCACGATATGTGATTACACTCAGGGCACTTGTATTGATTGACCTCTACTCCTGTTGGAGATTGAAGCGGCACTTCCGGCGTCGGGAAGTTCGGGAGTAAATACGAATGCATTTCCTTCTGATGCAGCGTGAACTTGTCGCGACTGTCGAATTTCAACGAGCAAAATTCGCAATTTATCTTAGGTGCTGCTACGGTGGTGACTTTCGAAACGTCAATATAACTAACTTTAACCTTTGCTTTAACATTGGGATGCGACGCGTTGAAATGAGTCTTGACGTGATCGTAGCTCATCAAGTATTCTTTGCATTCTTTTACACGGCACTTAAAACGGAACGCCGAAAATGTCATTTCCGGGTGGAGCTCCTTGCAATAGTTGTGTACGTTATCAAATTGGGCTTTGAAATCGCAATAACCGCATTTGTAGGTCACAACATTCGGCGTTTTAACGAGATCGCTTCGTTTGACTTTTTTAACTTTAAATATCATTGACTTTGGTTTGTGAATGATTTCCCAATGATCTTTAATTTCAGATTCGTTGGTACCACGTTTTGGACAGTAATGGCACACGTACATCATCTCGTCGTTTTCATGATCCATGCCGTCTGTATTGTCCAACAAAGGTGCATTGCTGCTGTTATCGGTAAACTCGAAAGCGTCTGAACTTACATCCGAGTCCACTTTGGTGGTGTATCGTCGTTTCCGGCCGATGGGTACGATTACTGGGTTTTCGGGCAACTTCACGGTGATCACGTCAGGTGTGCGATTTGCGTGGACACGTCTCGAGTGTTTTTTGACTTCACTGCTGGTCACACCTACAAATACTTGCAATGAAAAAAAATGTCACGTTAAAATAAGAAGCCAACTAACCCTCAAACGCACAAATTCCACACTTGTAGGGTTTGACAGCCCAATGCCGAGTTTCGTGTTTCTTCACATCGCCGCAATATTTGCTCGTATACAAGCAGTGCTTACACTTTTCGGGATTTTTAAATTCTCCGTAAGCAGACATTACACGCTGTTGATAAGCTAACAATTTGTTAACGTAATCATCATCTATCCTTGTGTCTGCCAAAAGCGGAATAAATAACAGAGCGGCATTTGGATGCTTTTTGATCGAATGTCTTTCTAATACTTTACTGCTCGTATTTGACAATCCGCAGCGAATACATACAAATCTACAAAAATTAAAATTTATAGTTTAATAAATTCTCATAATAATTATTGTAAATAAATTTATTCTACCAAAAATTAAAAATTTATACAGCTCTCCGGGCACCTTCTTCCGCGCACACCCAACACAAACATAAAGCCAACGGGTCATTCCATTTCAAATCAACTGAAAGATAGGAAAAATTGATTAAATAAAAAATACAAATTTAAGGATTTGTCCAAAAAGGCATTTGTTTCCTTGTTTTGGTCCTTCAAATAGTCAAAAAGTTGGTATGTAGACTTGTAGGAAAACGACTGTAACTTCATCCACAGTGGTCTAAATTTAAAAATAAAAAATGTTCTGTGAAAGTAAATGAACGCTCTATTCAAATATTCAACCACATTTTATTTTTTCAACCCCTAACTGGATTAATTTTCTAATATTAACCCTATTTCAACCCCTACTTCTAAAAGGGTATTTTTATTTTGTTCATTTTTTTACTATTGTTTTGTGCAATTGTGCTGAGCATGCATACCAAATTTGATCATGGGATGAGCATGGGTTCGGTTACTAAAAATAAATTAAGTATAGCGAGAAACGGACAAAAATCAGTTTTTCGCCGATTTCTCAAGTTTCTTTGAACTTTATGACAAAATAATTTAATATAAAATTAAAGCTAATTAAACTCTCTACAAAAAAACTTTTATACATATTTTTCGTCAGATTCGTAGTCACATAGTAAAACCATTCAAAGTGGAGCTAAGTTGCGCAACCACGGTTATATTTATTTAAAATGGTCAGAATCGATTTTCAATTAATTGAATAGATTTTCATCATAAATATTTATTATCTGAATGTAAGTTTACCACGTCATCTATAATTTTGATAAAAAGTTTAACATATGCAGCGCCGTAGCGAGCTCTTCTGGCGCCAGAGGCAAATTTGAATATATGCGCCGCCCTCCCAAAAGATTCCTAACATTTTGAAAATTTTAAACTATTGTTTATTGAGTTTTGTCGAGGTTTAGCGCCCCCATTAAGATGGCACCTGAGGCAAAGCCTCGCACGCCTCACCCTTGCTACAGCGTTCGCTTAGAGTAATGAAAACAAATGGATGCTTTGTTGCGAACCCCTGACTTTAATTGGCAATCAGAGATTCTTATAATCTCACATATGTGAATTATCCCCTGGCTAAAATTATGGGTTTAGATGGCTAAGGGCGGCTGAAGGCCGCCCGTGCCAGCTAGTGCTTTATATACTTCATGAATCATCAAAAAAAAACACTTGACAATTCCAAACTTTACAGAAAAAAATTCTTAAACCATTTCCAAAATTTGACCTTCTTAAAAATCACGTCCTTACTCTCTGGCGGATTGTTCGCTTCCCTCCACGCTTCCTTATCCATTTTCCATCCCACCAAAATCGTCTATATGCCCGCGCACTAATTCTTTTAAACGCAAAACATTTCTTTTATCGCTATCCTACTCTTTTACAAATAAATTAATATTCAATTTCTTCCCAAATTCTATTTGAATAAAACCAATAATCCTTCTTTTGCTTTATACATCTTTTTTCCAAATATGTGTGTATACAAAATTACGTTTGTTGTATTTCTAGATTGAATTGATGCAAGCAGTTCATCACTCGGAAGTGCCAAGAAGATTCAGGTGTAATTATTTAAATACCATGATGGTCTTTTATTTGAATATCAAGTAATGAGTATTTTATCACAAAATAAACCCAATTACATCAGACCCCCCATCTCTTATAAACAGAACATGACAATATACTATAACTTATCATTTGATAATAAGTTACATGTACTTATTATTTGATAAGTTATATATTTTTTTCTGAACCTATAATTGTCGGCCCAAAATGAAATTTGGTGCACAGGTTGACTATATTAGTCCTAATAATATATATTAATTTTTAGGGGAAAAAAGAGACCCGTTTGGGGAGGGGGTGCAAAACTCACAATTAGAAAAATATTTCTTCCACCAATCTAAATTAATAAGTATGTTGAAAATAAATCAGTCCACTATGTTCATTAGTTCCAAAGTTATACACCCTGATGTTTGAGGGTATAAACTGAAAAGTGTCACATTTATCTGGCCTTCATGCAAACAAATTAAGTTTACAAAAAAACAACAAAGAATGTATTTTTGATTTAACTGCTTTGTGGTAGTGTGCTAAAATTTTTATCAAAATTATAGATGGTGTGGCAAATTTATATTTAGAAAATAAATATTTATGATGAAAATCTATACAATTAATTGAAAATCGATTCTGACCATTTTAAATAAATATAACCGTGGTTGCGCAACTTAGCTCTACTTTGAACGGTTATTACTATATAAATACGAATCTGACGCAAAATATGTATAGAAGTTTTTTTGTAGAGAATTTAATTAGCTTTAATTTTATATTAAACTAATTTGCCATAAAGTACGAAGAAACTTGAGAAATCGGCGAAAAACTGATTTTTGTCCGTTTCTCGCTATAATTAATTAATTTTTACTAACCGAACTCATACTCATCCCATGATCAAATTTTGTACGCATGCTCAGCACAATTGTACAAAATAACAGTGAAAAAATTAACAAAATAAAAACACCCTTTTACAAATAGGGGATGAAATAGGGTTAATATTAGAAAATTAATCCAGTTAGGCCCAGTTGTTCAGTTTCGGGTTATCTTGTAACCTGGGTTATTTTCCATAGAAATGATTGTTTCAAGAATTGTTTCCATGGAAAATAATTCAGGTTAAAAGATAACCTAATACTGAACAACTGGGCCTTAGGGGTTGAAAAAATAAAATGTGGTTGAATATTTGAATAGAGCGTTCATTTACCTTTACAGAACATGTTTTATTTTTAAGTTTAGACTACTTTGGATGAAGTTTTACAGTCGTTTTTCAACAAGTGTACACACTAACTTTTCGACTTTTTGAAGAACCAAAACAAGGAAACAAATGCCTTTTTGGACAAATCCTTAAATTCGTATTTTTTATTTCTTACAAAGATGTTGTGTACCAAGTTTCGTCAAATTTAGTGGGGGTCGAGTAAATTCTTCAGTTGATTTGAGATGGAATGACCCAAATACAAAATGCCTATTTCTGACTGGATTTCCTTCTATGACCGCCTCCCCTACTAACCCACATTGGCCAGTGTAGGGTATGGCTAAAAACCCTTCTCTAATGAGAAGAAAATCTACTCAGCAGTGGGCAAAGATGACTGGAAGTGCTAGCGGATTTAAAAATAAATCGTTAATTAAGGGGGTTACCTACTGTGACCGATAAATTTTTTCGATTTTTTCTTATTACATATTTTTATAGTTTGGGGTCTTGCAAATGTGTCCAAAAAATATTACAGTACAATTCATCAAATTACCCTAATTATAACGGATTTTCTGTAATGGAGTTCATTATTAAAACTTCTTAAATCATGATTACCTTTTAAAACGGAATTACTTTTTGTATTTTGTACTTTATACAAAATATACAAAAATAAATTTAACAAATATAAGTTGTAGCTCAAGCTGTTTGTAATTGCCTAGGGAGTCCAAAAAATTTAAAAAAATTGTTAAAAAAGAAAATTATTAAAAACCAACGTTTTAGTCCACCCTTAAAATCGAATTGATTGTGAAAAAGAAGCTTAAAAGTTTTTTCTTACAAATTGAAACCCCCCAGGAACATCTGGGTTTGTTAACTAATTTACTGCTATGTGTTTTATGGGTACAGTTACTATACAAGGTTTTCAACTGACACATTTCTTACACAAACAAATAATGTTAGGCACAAAATCCCTAAAATTGTTTGTTTTTTAAAATTTATTTTGACTAATTTATTATGCTAATTTTTATTTTAAAAGTTTTCAAAATAAACTACTTTCAGTAAAACCTGACAAAATAATATGAGTTACAAAAATATGTTGGTTCTTTAATAAAAACAAAAGTTTTGATAGGAAAATTTCAGTGACTTTGAGCTCCTAAAAAATACACGTTTTTTTGTAAATAAAGACGGGATAAAAACCGAGGTATTCGTACATAATATATTATGTAATTATGCATGCGAGAAGGCCAAAATTTACGCATAGAATGCCCGTACTAATAGTCGAGAATTGATCTCGATTCCGGAATTAATTCTAGTTTCTACCAATCAGATCACTGAAATTTATGCCGTATCATAGCAACAGCAGAATTAATTCCGGAATCGAGATCAATTCTCGACTATTAGTACGAGCATTAGAGAGACGGCGAACGCATCATACTGTCTAATCACCGAGCGTCTTACTATTCTAAAGAGGCGAGAACTGCCACAAAAGATGAAATAAGTGCCGAATTTCACTTCTTCGAAGCCAAAGAATGTATTCTGTATGTCCCTAGTATACGCGATTAAGGGTAGGTTACAAATATCAACCACTATCCACCTCATTACAGCACGAAAAAGATTAAAAGGATCGAAACTACATTTCTCAAGTCGGGCGCACATTTTCCAAACAAACTACTTGGCGGATTAATTTGATCTTTTTAAGCATTTAGAATATATTTCAGGCTCCAGTCAGAACCTAAAATATCCAAAATATATTTAAAATTACCATTTTGCAGGCCGTGAAAAGTAAATATTTTGTTGTAAAAATCAAAGTTTTTTTTTAAATCCTCGCCATTTTGTCATTTTTTGTTTAAATTAAATTTTCGAGGTTCCAACTGGAGCCACATTCATATAGAACAAGAATTTAAAGAATTCATATATTTCAGATAACTGGATCGGTCGGAAACGATGCGCCCGATTGGTGCGTCATTTTGAAACACGAGTTACGGGTCGATCTGTACCTTGTACAATTTTCAATAAAAAGCTTTACAAAAATTCTAGGTGTTAGTTTAAATGTGAATAAATAAGTATCCTAAATTTTAGCTCAATAGCTGTAACAGTTTTCTCAAATTTAATTCCTAAAAATCAGCTTGAAAACGACTGTTCACAGTAGGTAACCCCCTTAATATAAAAAATATATAGAAGTTGTGGATCCAGTTTTGAAGAGCAACGTCGTTGAAGTATTCAATAAAACAATACTATGGCATTAAAATGACATCCATATTTCTCAAACAAATTTATTTCCAAAGCACTTTCACCTTGAAAACCAAAAGCGCTACGAACTTATGCATCAACCTGTTACTTGCTTTTCTAATACACCGTGAAATGAATAATGATCCCAAAAATTGTTATAAATCTCTTACCTGTCGCATTCGAGATCCTTATACAAGTGCTGTGTAAACTCGAGCACCCGTTTGGTTTTAAAATTCTCACAGATGGGACAAAAGTATTCCTGGTTTGCAGGTTTGCCAAACTTTCCAGTTATGCAGGAAAACTCGCCGTGTTTTATCACGTTCAAATCCATTTCCTGGATGTCTTTAATGGTCAACTCTTTGCTCGTTTCGGTTCCATTATAAATAATAGTCACCGGGTCATTGTAACATCTTTCCGTAACAAAAAATGGAAGTTCCTCGCTGGCATCATCGATTACAATGCTCAAATCGTTATTATCATCAAACAAGTCTGTTTTTTCCTGGTTACTTTCGATTTCACCAACCAGAAGAGGATCAGAGTTCAATTTTAACGGATCCTCGTCCACTAAAACCGTTTTATCACTCTCTTCGGGCACAATTACACAGTCGTCAGAGTTGATCATTTCGGGCTAAAAATTCAAAGTTCACTTTAAAATTAAACACACACAGACAACTGCATGCTCATTTATCTCTACAAGCTTTAAGCCAGTGCTACCAGGATTAAACCTCCAAAGAGATCTTGAATGGACCAAACTCGGTAGTTAAGTGTAAAATAATACAGAGAAGTAGAAATCAAATTTTCTGGGTATCCTCCAGATGCCCGACAATTTGGAAAATATTAAAAACCGAAGGATTTAATGACAAAACGGTATAAGTAAATATCTGAGATATTTTTGAGATAACTTTTCGAATTTGTCCTCTTGATATGGCAACTTTGAGAAGATTCTCTCACGCCTAAACTACTGGTCTCAGATATTTACTTTGGGGGAACTTTTTGTTAGATAATTTCATGCTCAATAAAAATCGGTTTTGGTTTTTACGCTATCTGGCTTAGTTTTTACAGCGTAAACGATAACAGATTCAAATTCTTCGGTTTTTAATTTTTTAACAAAATTGTCGGATATTTGAAGACCCAGAAAATTTGATTTATACTTCTCTATATTATTTTACACGTAACTACCACGTTTGGTCCATTAGCAATCTATTTCGAGGCTTTGATCAAAAATCGCGTTTAAGCACCGGCCTACTTTACAATAATTAATACTACAAATACGAGCATGTTAATTATAGCTTACACCACTACAATTTCAACCTTCAAACAATCAAACTTTAACATGTTAACTAACATGACACAATTTCAGTTAAAATTCTTCTACCACACAAGATCCCCTAGATTCTTATTTGCAATACTTAATAAAATTCGTTAACATGTTAAAAAAAAATAGAAATAAAAGCAACACAAAGATAGATTACTATTGTGTATATAGTACATAGTATATTGAACTGTATTTCAATGGTTAGCCAAAATTCGGTAAATTTCAAAAATTAAAAGTTAACGTTAAAAAATTACAAAATGTAACAAATATTGTAAACCAAAAATGTAGAAGAAGGGGGAATTTGGATTTGGATAAATGTCTTTGTGCGCAGACGAAGAACTTTTGAGTTGGAAGAAGGAGGGGGAGTCTACGCCGAGGAGTGGACTGAATAGGACGCTTTGAGCGAATCCATTGCAAATTTTGTAAAGTTAAATTGTTATAAATAAAAACGAAAAATTTAGTTTAAAATTGTAAAAAAAGAAAAGAAAAAAGAAAATTGTCGCCGCAAGTGGAGCTCGAAACCAACGACCACGAAACTACCCTGAGATTAAGTAACTCATGCTCTATCATTAGTAAAACAACTATAAAATTTGGCAACGCAAAGTGGAGGCTTCTAACACACGACCACGAAAAATTAATCTGAGGTAAGAGATTAATTACAATATTAAAGTGGATAAAACACGTGCATGGAAATTAAAAATAACATTTGGTGAAATAAAATTCAAGGCTGGTTACAAAAGAACACATGTAACATTGGCGAACAAAATTTTGTGCACAACTGTGAAACATTTAAAAATTGGTACGCATATGTGTGCATGTGTAAATAGAAAGAATATTCAAAGGTAATAAAATAAAAATTTCACATTTGGCGAACAAAATATTTGAGCACAACTGTTCAACGTTCGAAAATTGGAACGCAGATGCGGCATGCAAGCGCAGAATAAATGACCACATTAAATTTAAGTTGTAATAAATTGATTATTAATATTACAAAACAAAATGAATTACGAGGATCGCATGATAGAAATGTTACAAGCTATAATAAAAGGACAAGAAGAAACTACTAAAAGACAAGAAGAAACTACCAAAAGATTATTAGAAGACGCTACCAAAAGACTGGAAGAAAAATTAGATAACGATTTCCAAATGATATACGATGAAAAATTTGAACAGGTAAAACAGGCGGAAAGCGAAATTAAAGACATTGAAGAAAGTGTAAAAGTTGAACAAAAATTAATTAACAAGTCGCTACAAGAAGCAGAAAACGAAATCAAGGAAAACTTGGAAGAAACACGTAACGTTGATGTTTCGAATGAATTGTTGAACGAAAACAAAGAAACACCTAACATTGATGTATCAACGGAATTAATTGACGAAAATTTTGAAAACGTGAAGCCAATGGAAATAAGAGAACATCTAAAATTTAACATGGTGGAAGCAAGAAAAAGTTTCAAACGATTATATTTGAAGATTAGAAAATTATATGCAAAACGAAAACATAAAACTAGAGGCATAAGAACAAAGAAGAACAGAAAAATTTTAAGAGATTCCAGATTACGAAAATTCTACAACAATAACAGAAACAAAAAGAAACATAAAAATTTGAATAGGGGTGTAAACAAATTTAAAATAAAAACAATAATTAAAAATAGCAAAACCTTAAAATGTGATAAAGTGGAAATAAAAACCAAACAAGCAGATTTCAATGGACAAAATAATTTAATATTACAAAAACTTCTAGTTAAGAAAATAATATTGAAAAACTTTAAATTAAAAAAACGACTAAGGGTAAAAATACTAATCAAAAGTGTACGGTTTAAAAAGATAAATCAAAAACAATTAGGGGAAGAGGGGGTTATAGTGGACAGGGGGCTAGTGTGAACAAGTGGAATAAAACTGTATCCACAACTCACTAAAATCTACAATAATTTACACAAACTGGCAACACTGTGGACATTTGTGTGTGAAAGTTTGGCGGCGATTAGTAGTGTGTTAAATAAGTTATAACAATTTTGCTGAAATTTACTAAAATAGGTAAGTTTTTTTTATAATATGTTTTATGTTAATACAACCAACACTGATGGAAGTACAGTTTAATTGAAATAGTTATACAATTACACAATAATTTGTCGAGTATCCACGTGTTTGCAAACCGTTTAGCATTTGAGGTTATTATGTGCTTGATGTTTTTGTGCTGCATTTCGTTGTGGGGCTAGTGTGGACACTACCATAGGGGGCTAGAGTGGACATGTCCACACTAACCCCTGATGATTGTTTTATGGCAGAGCATTAATAAAGTATAAAATGTAGTTTTTTATCCTTACAGATAATAATAATTATGGTTCGCACATACAAGCGAAAAACCGATAGGAGCGATATTAATGAAAATAATGTACAACTAACCATTGCCAAAAGATGCCAAAAGACAGGAATATGGCCGGTCAATACCCAAATATTCACCGAAGAAGATTATTATTGCAATTATGTCACAGACAGAATTAGTACGGTCTAGGACGTTTCGGCGCAGCCGGTTCGGCGCGACCGTTTCGCCGCAGCCGGTTCGGCGCGGGCCGGTTCGGCGCGAGGCCGGTTCGGCGCAAACCCGGTTTGGCGCGGGGCGGTTCGGCGCGAGTCCGGTTCGGCGCGGGGCGGTTCGGCGCGATGCCGGTTGGGCGCAAGAAAAGAATCGTTATGGAAGTAGTTTGTTGTTTTTATTATTTGACTTCTATCTGATCATGGTTAATTAATTGTTTATTTAACTAATCAAAAAATTTTTTTAATATAATATTGATAGATAAATAATGTGGATAATAAATTTATTAATGTACAAAAGAAGAGGTTGTTATAGCTGTAATGCTGCAATGATTGTTTTCCTATGCACTCATCTCGTAATTATAAGACAATCCTCGCAGATAGTCGATTATATCCCGATTCGCATAATCACTCACAATGGTTTTGATACGTTTATCATCATCACGATATTTCTTTAATTTTTTTGGTGGCTCGTGACCTGCTAGTAGGTGTTCATAAAACATATCACGACCTTCCTGAATTTTTTTCAATCCGTCTATAAATTTCCACAAAATTGGATGATCCATTCCCATTTCCAATTGGAGGCGTCGATGGGCCGCCTCAGCATGGTTGTTTGTTCTATCCATGTCGTTCAAAACGCGATTATATAAAGACCACAATTCTGGGCTGAAAACTGCAGGCCTTCTACCATTTCCTCGACGATTCATTCGGCCAACATAAAAATCTTCAAACCATTGCAACAGTGGTTGTAGTTCGATAGGCAACACTCCAGCTAACCTGTCTATTGCATGATCTAAATCTGCAGTTGGTACAAATGCAAGAGACACCACCATTCTAGCATACAAAGCAAAATTAGAGCCTGTATTGTAGTTCCCAATTACATTGAAATTTGTGAGTTGTTTTTTCATATTTTTAGTCAAATGAAAAAAGCATCCCTGCATTTTCACTGTAGGAAATGCGTTTCTAAACGCAGAAATCGCAGCCAATTCAAAATCACATGAAATATGTACTGGATTCAAATTTGGTTCCAAATTTTTCAACATATCTAGCATTGTTGTGTATGTTGCAGCTTGTTTGTTAGGAAGAAGCGCGTATAACAATGGATGAACTCCTCCATATTTCTCCGCCAAGATTACATACACCTGCGAAAATAACGGTGGCGTAATTTTAAAGGTCCCATCTATAAACCAATGGTCACATTCGCTCAAAATGCGAAGGTTTCGTTCACGACCAAAAATAAGAATTCTTCCGGCAACTTGACCACTATCAGCCAGTAAAAAGTTTTCTTGAATACCGGGCTGGAGATCGTAAATTTTATATTTTTCAGGAATTATTAAATCTTGTACATTTTCTGGCGCGGGGGGCTTAGCTTGCACAACATTTCTCGTCCTTCGGATTACTTTTCGTAATGCAGCGTGGTTTGGCATAGCGGCTAAAGCGCCTTCGGATAATTCGCCGAGGCAAGCATCAATAATTTGCGAAGTTCTTTCCAGAACATCTTCTTTAATTATTCGCTTCATTGCAGATACAGCTACATCAACCTCAACTTTAGCTGCCGAACTGTCATGAGAATGATCATTAACCATTTTGACTACAATACCATTTTCAGTGTGAATTCGACCTTTGCAAGAGTCTTTCCTTTCACATCGCCAAAATATTTTCGATCCGGAAGCGCTCATACGATCAAAGATAGGGGTGACCGGGGCTAGTTGTCGCAAAATTTGTTTTAGAATTTTTATTTCAGGTACTTTTTTATTTTACGTGGAAATCAGTATGCTATATTCTGCCTTCATGTGTTTAGAACGATATTTGATAAGCAAATGTAGTAAAACATGAAGTATTTTGAAGTAGGATTTGCTTTTGTCTTACTTGGACAAATGCGACAATATGCCCCACTGCGGGGCATGTTGTCTTACTGTATGGGGTAAGTTGTCGCTAATAAAATGATTGCGATAAGTTCAGAAACTTTAATTATCAATAATTATTTAATCATGAAACGTATGAACAAAACCAATTATTAATCATCATCATCCGAATAACAAATACTTGTACTAGAAATTGTATTATTTTTGAATCGTTACAAACCGTATTTGAATTATGTTTTTTTATGCTTAAATATCCTCGAAAAATAATTATGAATCACATTACAGCAATAAAAAGGGGCACACCAGATGGGAATTGAAGTAAAGATGTAAAATTAACCCAATTATGCCAAATAGCATACACGGACATAGGTAATGGAATACGTATATTGATGCGACAACTTGCCCCGTAAACATTGAGACAAATTACCCCAGCGGACACTTTTTTGTTGGTGTATAATTATTTCTCAAATAATTAGTAACAACCACAATAATATAGCAATAATATATTACGTACATCGTAAACTATCATAATACTTCAATTTATCTCACCTTAAAGTTCTTAACGTGGCACAATCACACAAAAGTTTTCACGGCGTAAATTTACTTCTCGCAACGAATTTGATGTTTCCTAATTTATGGTGTTGCCATCTCTGCAAATTAGACCGAAACCTACAAATGGTAAAGAAGGCCACTATAGAGAAGCACTAGACATACAGAAAACTTTTCTACGTTTTGAGATATTGCGAATACGACAATTTACCCCTGCGACAACTAGCCCCGGTCTCCCCTATATATGAATCCATTATTCGAGAACTTTTCCTTCTGGCGTTTACTTACAATATTTAACATTTTTGGATTAGCGAAGAGATCAAAATGATATTTTGAGTCACTACAGTTTTATAAAAATTTTGATACTGACAAAGTGTGGTGCATCATTTATATAGGTAAATTTTTTATCAGAAATACCAATCCAAGAAAATTTTCGGATTATCAGATTAGGGGCCGGCACGCCAACCCGGACCGCTTAATAAAAAATTTGCTATTGATAACGTGGTGGTTCCTAATGTCTGCCTGATGAAAATTCAAGTTAATCTTTTAACTCCGAGGCGTTGAGCCGGGTGCTTGTGCTATATACGAATAGAAATTGAAACGCGCAAAAGGCGTAAGGAGGAAAATAATGACGAGGTCCCGTAAGAAAATGGAAGAGATGTTTGAAAAAATGTAATCCTCCCCTTCAAACGGATTTGTAAATCCCGAAAGATTGGGATAGCAATATTCAATATAGAATATAAATGCTACAAATAAAATAAGGCTCGCACCGAACCGGCCCGCGCCGAACCGGCCCGCGCCGAACCGGCCCGCGCCGAACCGGCCCGCGCCGAACCGGCTGCGGCGAAACGGTCGCGCCGAACCGGCTGCGCCGAAACGTCCCATCCCGGAATTAGTATTCCAGAATCACAAAGTAAAACCGCAGTAGGAAATAGTATTTCTACCCTAACTCCAGAAAGATCTACTGAGTCAGAAGTCACCCCATCGACTTCAAAAGCGGTTGGCCAGGCATTGGGTTCAAATATAAAAATCCTATCAGTGGAAGAAATTAGACCACTGCCCAAAGCAGAGCCACGTAAAAACCTGCAGAAACGAACTAAGGGCAAGTCATGTATTTACACAGATACTCCGGAAAAAACTCAGTTAGAAGAACAATATGCTGCTAAAAAGCAAAAGATAGTAAAAGACGATACGTCATACTCTGATGAAGGTGCGGAACTCAAATCAGATGAAGACAATGAAGGTTTAACTGATGAAGATCCAGAACCAAATCTGTTGTGCGATGATGAAAAAATAAAAAGTGGTGACTACGTTCTTGTAAAATTTGCCCACAAGAAAGGGTTCAAGAATTATGTTGCTTGCATTCAAGCAGTTTATGGTCATTCTGACTTCGACATCAAATTTTTAAGAAAGAAACATGGAGGTTCTTTTTTCTTTCCAGAAATTGACGACTTGTCCCAAATCGAAAGGAATGAAATAATTTCCAAACTTCCGAACCCAATTTCAGTTCCTGGAACAGCAAGGACCACAGGCTATTTGTCTTTTCATGTAAATTTTTCTTTCTATGATGTTCAGTAAAATTATATGACAAATAAAATTTAATAAAAAACTGTAAAAGTTGATTGTTTGATTATGTCCACACTGACCCCAATATGAAATTAAAATTGTCCACATTAACCCCTATCAGGGGTTAGTGTGGACAAATTGCATAATGACATATTTTCAATAATAAATTTTTTATTTTCTTTAATCAAGCCCTCATTTGTTATTAATAGTAATGGGAACTAACTAACACATATATTGAAGCTCCAATTTAGTGATTTTTTGGCCATGATCAGTTTCTTTATTCGAAAAAGCAAAAAGTGTCCACACTGACCCCCCTCTCCCCTACTGTGGATAAAACTACGAATTAAAATCATAAAGTTAAAAAATTTTAAGAAAGAAAATAGACTATTTAAAAAAGTGATATTTAAAATACCAAGATATAAAACATTAAAATGTAGAGGGCTGTACAAGAAGAAAAAAATAAAAACGCCCAAACAAATAAAAATTACTGAGTGGATAATAAACTTTAATAGTGAAATTCAAATAAAAAAGAATTGGATTATCAGCATGAATTTATTCAAGCATGTACGTTTCAAACATGTTTAGAACAGGAGGATTGATTGATAAAGAAAAAAATAAATAACGACGAATTGTAAATTTGATAAATCAGCGATAGCACATGGATAATGAGAAATTATGGACACTTAAAATTTTAATCTGAAAATAAATAATAAAAAAAGTTTGGTTGATTAAAAAATTTAATGGGCGTGTGAAAATTTTGAAAAATTGACGAAATAGAGGGCGTTTAAAATAAAACATGGATTGATAGGTGTTCCAAAAACATAAAAAATTAAAACATGGATAGATAGGTGTTTCCAAATAAAAAAAAATGGATAAAGAAAAGTTGGAAGAAGCTACAATCTGATTGGGTAAAAGTGAAAATTTTGAAAGCGAATGAATGGAAAGAAAAGGATTATAAAATTGTAAAATAATTGACGACTAATTACGACAGTGAAGATATTTAAAGAATTAATAATGAATGAATTTAAAATAAATGGGGAATTAATAATGATAAATAATGAAGTTGAATAGATGAGATCAATGGAAAATTGATGGAGAATGCCATTAATAATAAATTAATGAAGAAAAGGGGGGGGGGGAATTAAAGTTATAAATGAAGAAAAATTGAATTTATTGTTACAGAATTAGTAAAAAAAAATTAATGATACGATGAAATAGTTACGGAAAAGACGTTCATAAACGGAAGAAGAAAAACATAGAAGCCCGATGAGAAAGAAAAATAATCCAACAAATATTTATCCAGCAAAAATATTAATCCAAATTTTAAATAAGAGTCAAAGAAAAGACAATACGCTTGAAATAGTCACATATTAGAAAACTCAGATTAAAATGCAGTGTGCATAAAAATTGTAGAAAAAATTTATTTTCGATATTGTTGTTTGATATTTTATTTATTTAAAAAATAAAAACATTTTAGTTAAATTAAAATTTGTAAATAATTGATGATGACCATGTCTAAATAATACTTTTGTTAAAAATAATATTTTAGTTAAGTTTAAAAATGTAAAATTGATAAAATTCCAAAATTCTCCAATTCTTAACATGCAAGTCATTGAAATCCAATTAGAAAGATTTCCAGCAAAATTACTAAAATTAGCAATGTTACTTAAAAATCTAGAGGGCGTTGAACTGTATTTCAATGGTTAGCCAAAATTCGGTAAATTTCAAAAATTAAAATTAAAAGTTAAAGTTAAAAAATTACAAAATGTAACAAATATTGTAAACCAAAAATGTAGAAGGGGGAATTTGGATTTGGATAAATGTCTTTGTGCGCAGACGAAGAACTTTTGAGTTGGAAGAAGGAGGGGGAGTCCACGCCGAGGAGTCGAGCGAATAGGACGCCTTGAGCGAGAATTTGTAAAATTTTTGTATAGTTATTGAAATTGTTATAAAATAAAAACGAAAAATTTAGTCTAAATTTGAAAGAGTTGTGTTTTATTAAAGTGTTTTGGAAAAGAAAATAAATTTTAAAGAAAAATTTGAAATCACGGATTTCAAAAAAATAAATGGTTGGTCGCTGGACTGAAAAGAACACGACAATATATTATATTGGGTACAATTGTACACATTTTTCATGATACTGGAAAGCTTCTTAGTCTATGCAAAATTCCAAAATGCATATCCAAATCAAGAATCAAATGCCACAAATGTAATGTACATTTATGTTTATCCAAGGACAAAAATTGTTTTTTAGCTTTCCACACAAAATAGTCTCTTGAATATTTCCTAATAATTTTCTATACTGTACTTTTCTTTTTAATATCTACAATAAATTATAAAAAACGTGCATTTGAAAAAAAATTCTATGTATTTTTTCAATTGTTGAGACATAAAGTGTACAATTGTACCTATTTTCTAATCGGGAGTAGGGGTCAGATTTCAAATTTTTTTTTTAAACTACTTTAAAAAATTCACCTAATTCAAATACATAATCAAAAAAATTTTTACTTTAAAAATAAAAATAGAGGACTGAACGGGTTAAATGGCTTATAAATCTTAAAATCGCGACCTCTAGATTAGCTAGGTGGGCCCTATTATTATCCGAATACGATTTTGATATTGTTCATAGACCAGGAGTAAAGCACGGAAACGTGGATGCTCTCAGTCGAGCATTTATGTTTGAACGTCCAAAAATCCAAGAATTCCTTTCAGCACACAAAACCGATAGTATTCCTAATAATCCCAGAATAATCATTGAACCAGTTAACTTACTCACAGTCCCAGATAATTATTCCTTAGCCATTTTTGTATCTGAAGACTTTAATATGAACTCAGACATCGCGAATAAATTCAAATTATTATACGGTAATATAAACCAACTAAAATCTCAAAACAAAAATCTTGGAGAAATAGCTTCACTAAATCTCCCCGAAAGAAACATTTATTATTTGATAATTAAAAGCGAATATTACGGAAAACCCTCATTCGAAACCTTATTTGACGCGTTTAGTAACTTGCGCGAATTATGCTTACAAAATCAAGATTTAGCCTTACCTAAATTAACTCAAGAAATCGACGGTTTAGATTGGAATACAGTGTACTCCATGTTAAAATTTATCTTTAAAGACACGTCAGTTGAAATTAAAATATGTCATTACCACCAATTAACGCACTCAGTAAATGTAATTAGCGAAGAACCCCCCCATGATACCCGTATGGAATAGAGACCAGATAAAACAAGAACAACTAAAAGATCACTTTTGTAGATTATTAATACAAGAAATTACGGAAAATGAAGACAAAGACTTACCATATTATTTAGATAACGATAATTTACTATATAAATTGGACAACACCACAGGACAGGACTTGCTAGTTGTCCCCACAACATTCGTAACAAAAGCAATTCACGATTTTCATAATATCCCTCTTGCTGGACACGCAGGACAAACAAGAACCTTAAAATTCATGCAAAATAGATTCTTCTGGCCAAGTATGAAGAAAGACATTAACGATTATATAAAATCATGTAATATCTGTAATCAACGTAAAACTTCACCACATTTTAAACCAGCACCCCTACAAGGATTTCCTCAATTAAACGAACCATTTGAAAGAACCGCGATGGACATCTTAGGTCTCTTTGTTACATCTGACAACGGAAATAAATATCTCTTAACTTTTCAAGATCACTTTTCTACCGGAAGCTATCCCCATACCAAATCAGCCAGCAGAAACTATTTCAAAAATATTTGTAACCCACATTATTGTCAGACACGGATCGCCGAAACAACTAATTACGGACCAAGGTGCGAACTTTGTATCTAAACTTTTCAAAGAAACTTGCAAATTGTTACAAATCGAAAAAATTCAGACAACCGCGTATCACCCTCAGTCAAACGGAGTTATCGAGCGAAGTCACCGCGTTTTCAAAGACATCCTATCTTGTTATGTGTCCCATACACAACGCGATTGGGACGAATGGATACCATACGTTTTATTAGCATACCGATCTCATATCCACAGTTCAACTGGATACTCCCCTTTCTTTTTATTGCATGGACGGGATATGACATTACCCTTCGACACATACTAAAGGCAAATAAAGTTAAATATGATGTTAGTACGAATTATCCCTCAGAAATGATGTCCAGATTAAACAAAGCGTTTGCCAATGTTAGAAAAATGATGGAAGAAAGTAGCCGAACACGAGCTAAATACTTTAATAAAAAAAGTAAGGAACGCGAATTTCAAATTGGTGATTTAGTTTACCTTTATGACCCAGCCGGAAAATTAGGAATTTCAAAAAATTTATTAAGACCATGGATTGGACTGTTTAGAATATTAGAATTAATTTCTCCTGTCACTTATCGTATTAGAAAAGTAGGAACTCGACAAAATCAAGTTGTGCATGTAAACCGATTAAAACCCACAGTTGTTAACTGTGAGCAAAATTAATTTGCTTCAAAAAAGAGCCAAATGTACAATTTATGAGCATGCTAAGTTTGACCGTAATAATGTGGAAAAACTTCAACAAGAATTAAAGAATGGATTACATCATGTATGGCCGGGAATTGACGTCAATGCCCGAATTTTCATCATTAACCGTAACATACAATTGAAGTTAATTTATTATATATAATAAAAAACAGGTTGGCAATTGCCAATCAAAAAGATAATCTGCAAATTGGCAGAGATTTCATGTTGTCATAAAAAAATAAAAAATAAATTGTCATATATAATACCACAAGAGACTATCAAATTGTCGGCAATAATTTTTGAAACTGGAACTGAGTGTTTGTCGCCCTTAAAATCACCATGAGTGCTTTAGCACGAATGGTGATTTTAAATGGCGACAAACACGAAGATTCCATGGTTTAAAAATTAACCGACAATTTTATAGTATCGTGTGGAATTCGTTTGACAATTTCGTAAATAAAATTTAAATTTTTTCTGACAACAAATAATTTATAGTATGCGTTCACGTAGTTTCCATCGTTACTATGGAAATTTGACAATACACCACGGTGGTCGTATTGCCGCGACAATACACCACCGTGGTCTGTATTGTCAAAGGAAGTAGATTATGATTGGTTCAAATTGATGAGATTGTAACATCCTATTGGTTGAATTATTATGAACGAAATTGTCTCAAAAATTTAAATTATCTGTTTCGGGGTCTTTGGTATGAATTTTTGATGGGGTTTCAAACCGCATTCGTTGGTTGGTATTGTAACATACATTTAATCTGCATGATTTTTATAGGTTATTTCTAATGATTTTTGTTTTTTTTTCAGGTTTCCGAATCCGGTTTGTATGGGCGTTTATTCATTCTTCGCTTGTTGGTAGGTCTCATGGTAAGTATTAAACATTTTTTTTTCTTTTCAATTCCAGTATGTCGTTTTTTTATTCACACCCAGACCTTATTTCATGTCGGGTTATTGGTTTTATATGATTAGTTCTCGGTAATAACAACGGTCTTGTTCTCGAGGAATTTACACATCAGGTCGGGTGGTGTTTCTTCGTACAGCTCGTCCAGTTGTGCAGGGAGATGGATGCCATGATAGGCCGCCAACTCCAACTGTTCTTGCATGTACAAATCGCACTCCCGTATCCGATGTGTAGGTTCATCGAGAACGTCGCAGGCCGGGCATAGTCCGTCCTCCGATTTCCCCAATCTCTTGAGGTGTCGGCCGAACTCGCCATGACCGGTTAGCATTTGAGTCATCTGAAAAGAATTGTTAGTTATTTTATTAGCTACCTTGGGGATGAACTGGTAGGTAATTCTACCTACCACTCCATCATCCCACCTTTTTTGCCATTCTAGTTGAATAATCTCCTCCATCTTCCGTTTCATTTCTACTCTGTATCTATATTCGTTTGGATCTATTCTTACCCCCATAAAGGTGGTTACTTTCTTGTTTTTGGCTTCACGCCATGACAGTAGTCGTAAGAGTTCTAAGTCGATTGGGTGGATACCTGCCAAAACACCCGCGGCTAAGGCCGACACAGTCCTATAACATTTTGCTATCACTCGACAGCAAAATCCATAGCACGATATCAGCCGGGCCAACGTGTGCTTATCCCTTATTCTATGTATCCAGATCTCGCTTCCGTAAGCCAAGATGGGGACCACCGCCCCCTGATAGATCCTTCGCATAGAGTTCGAGGTGTCCAAGTTCCAACCATTTTTGGCCATTCGATGCAGCGCATGGACCAGTTTACTGGCTTTGCCGCAAACGTAGTTTACGTGCGGTTGCATCGATAGGTTTTCGTCAATAAGGACCCCAAGGTACTTGTATTTCCTTGCCACCTTTATCTTCTTTCCGTTTAGTTTTACGTCTAAGTCGTAATTATGGACTCGCTTCGGGTACAAGCACATGATCTTCGTCTTCGTTTCCGAGAGAGCGAGTTTCATGTCCTTGCACCATCCGCTTAGTTGATTGACGCACGTTTGTAGTTTTCTTTGCAATTCGATTCGGGAAGACGCCGTGACGACCGTCGCGATGTCATCCGCGTACGCGAAGGTATGAGTACCCTCTTGTTTTTCTTGCTTTAGATAGTGATCCAGAAGTGAGTTCCACAGGATCGGACCGAGGACCGAGCCCTGGGGACATCCCTTCGTGGATCTTTTCCCTACCTTTGAGACCCCGGAAGTGAGAGTCACTTCCCGAGCTGAAAGGTAGCTTTTGATCATGACCTTTAACCTGTGTGGGAGCCCCTTTTCGCTCAGCGAGCGGAAAAGAGCCGGCCACCACATGTTATCAAAAGCTCCGGAGATGTCGTAAAAGATTACCGCGAGAAAACCCTTGGCTTTCCTTCGCTTCATCTCCGTAGTATCTATTTTTGCATAAAATGCCTTAAGGGCTGTTGTGGTGCTCATACCTTCCACGAAGCCATATTGGCACCGATCGTGGTAAGGGGTATTACTTTCGATTATTCGTTTTTTCATGATTTTTTCCAAAATTTTGCCGAACACCGGCAAGAGGGTGATCGGCCTGTAGTTCTTAATGTTGCTTGTTTCCCCATCTGGGTTCTTGAGTAGGATCTTGAGGACCCCCTTCTGCCACAGTTTGGGGAAATAAGCAACCTTAATGCACGCGTTGTATATACCCATTAGCACGTTTTTGATGACAACATAGAGTTTTTTAAGAAAAGATCCCTGAATGTTGTCAAAACCCGGTGCCTTTCTGGCTTGTGTCGTCCTGATTAGGTCATCCAGCTCGTCGCTTTCGACCTCCCTGACCGTAACATACAGGGTGTCCTCGTGACCGTGGAGAACCTTTGAGGTGGTGATAAAAGACACTTTTCTAAGACAAATTTTCAAATAAAATTTTTGCCCAAGTCCAAACCCTTGGGGGGTACCTCCCTTTAAAGCAATTTTTTGAATTTCTGATTTCAAACGGCCATAGCTCCGATATTATTGATTTTTTAAGGTTAATGGATTAGAACTTTTTTAAATATCATTCGCTTTTCTACAAATTAGGTTATAACCCCTTATCGTCTAGAATCAACGGATTTCGAGTTATCAATTAAATTAAGGGAAAAAATGTTTAAAAAATTCAGGTTTTTTTTAAATTTTCTTGCGAATCCCGTATCTCTTAAACGAAACGTCTAAGAGAAAAACTAACGGCCCAAACCGGATAGGGAATTTAACGGGCTACAACTTTAGCCAAATAAATTTTTTTGGGCAACCAACCGTTTTCACAGAAACTCTGAAAATAATGAACAAGGTGTGGGTAAAAAATATAAATTCACATAATTACTAAAAATCTCAATTTGATTTATAGCATTTGTTTTAATGTTAAAACATTGTTAAAACGTATTGTAGCGTTTGACGTTTGAGAGACATTGTTATAAAGCGCATTAGTTTATCGGCAATTACTTTGTTAATTTATATTGTTTATTTATTATTGTTAATATTGATAATTATTATATTATTTTATTAACTTTAAGCGTAATTTCTTTTCGCGTTTTATTATCAATATTATGTTATATTCAAACCTGGAATATGCTGATATGCATTTTTTATACGGCTATTGCAATGGAAATACATTGGCAGCTAAAAGAGAATACAAAAGAAGATATCCCCAAAGAAGGCTTCCAGATGCAAAAGTCTTTTCTAGGATACACGGGTTTGTATAAAAATTATTATTAAACTCATCAAGATGCATTGAAAAATAAATCCCTGTAGATACTTAACGGAATTTGGAAGATTCCCAAATACGTATAAAGAAAGAAGTCAGAATGCTGTCGATGAAGATAACTTACCAAACAGCCAAGACGTTTTGGATATAGTAGAAAACAACCCGGCAACTAGCATCAGAAAATTGGAAGCTGAACTACAAATATCTAAACACAAAGTTAGTCAAATAATCAAATAGTAGATATTATTTTTAAAGATATTTTTTTTAAATTATGGAAGATTTATTTGACCTTTTACAATTTATGGAAAATTTTACATAAATACCAGTACTATCCATATCATTTATATCCGGTGCATGTATTGGAGAATGGAGATTATGTATCAAGATTAATTTTTTCCAACTACTTACGAGGGCAAGCGAATCCACAAAGATTTGTTGCAAAGATTTTGTTTACTGACGAGGCGCAGTTTACAAGAGATGGTGTAAACAATTGTAGAAATGAACATCGATGGGCAGTAGAAAATCCCAGGGAAAAACTTGAGAGAGGACATCAGAGACGTTTCAGTGTGAACTGTTGGTGTGGAATACTGGGAAGCCAAATTATAGGTCCTTATTTTTTTCCACAAAACATACAAAACAATAATCTTCCATTATTGCTAGATGATATTCCACTGGCATCAAAACAAGGAATGTGGTTTCAGCATGATAGTGCGCCGGTACATTTTGGACGACAAGTACAAAATTTTTTAAATACTGCGTATCCAGAAAAATCGATAGGAAGAGGAGGATTTATCAATTGGCCGGCACGATCACCCGATTTAACACCACTCGATTATTTTTTATGGGGTGCCCTTAAAGCTATAGTTTACAGCGATAGAAGAAAGCCCGAAACCAGAGAGGAATTAATGGAAAGAATACAGATAGGTGTGACAGAACTTAACGAAAGAAGCGCCATTATAAATAATACCGTGCAACACCTTTTGAAAAGAGCACGCCTGTGTGCTGAAAATGAGGGAGGCCATTTTGAGGATTTATTAAATTAATTTTGTGAATTTATTTTTTTTACCTACACCTTGTTCATTATTTTCAGAGTTTCTGTGAAAACGGTTGGTTGCCCAAAAAAATTTATTTGACTAAACTTGTAGCCCGTTAAATTCCCTATCCGGTTTGGGCCGTTAGTTTTTCTCTTAGACGTTTCGTTTAATTTAAAAAAAAAAACCTGAATTTTTTTAACATTTTTTCCCTTAATTTAATTTATAACTCGAAATCCGTTGATTCTAGACGATAAGGGGTTATAACTTAATTTGTAGACAAGCGAATGATCTTTAAAAAAGTTCTAATCCGTAAACCTTAAAAAATCAATATTATCGGAGCTATGGCCGTTTGAAATCAGAAATTCAAAAAATTGCTTTAAAGGGAGGTACCCCCCAAGGGTTTGGACTTGGGCAAAAATTTTATTTGAAAATTTGTCTTAGAAAAGTGTCCTTTATCACCACCTCAAAGGTTCTCCACGGGCACGGGGACACCCTGTATACAAAGTTACAAAGTAATTTCTACTCCGTTCACAGGCGCTGAAACGTAGCACTTGAATGATACAAATACGGTGTCGACGATTTATAGTTTTTTTTATGCATTATATTTAATTTTTTTATCAATTAGGTATATTTTAGTTTTTGTATGCATTATATTTTACCTATTTCGTAAATAAACCTTAGTTTTAAACTTTTGTTTTTAGTCTTAAATAAATTTTGGAACCTAACCCCCTTTTTTCTATTGCTTCTTTGGTTTCATTTACGCGAATTCCATGTACGCGAGGTTTTTGGCGAACTGAACCATCGCGTACATGGAGGGTCAGTGTAGTTATTTTTATGAAATAAAATTTTTACCATTTTGTAAAACAGTGTAAATATTCAACAAAAATGTTAGGTACCTCAAATGCTATTAATTACTAAATTTACCAAAAATTTAAGGAATAACCAATGAAATAATAAAATAGTACATAAATTGCTAAAATTACCATTTAAAATGAAATTCATCATATTGAAAAAAATGTAAATATAAAAAAATACCTGTATGCTGTGTGCAAAGTCTTCCTCATCGTACGTATCTTCTATAATATCATTAACATTTTCTTGATTAGAATACTGTAAAACAGGACAATTGGATTTATCAACGCCAATTTTAGCAGCATAACTATGATCATGGTAGATCGAATCATGTGCACAATCGATTAAGTCGATCACATCGTCCTTCTGAACTGGTCTGCTGTACATGGGGGTGTGGTACAGAGTAGGCTCAAAATTCTCGTTTTCACAGTCCGAATTTTCAATCCAACTTTCACCATTAATGTTGTTTTTTCTTGGTATCTCATCATCCACTTGATTTTTGTCAACTTTGTTCAAAGAAAAATCTTCTCCATTCAAATCGCTCCCGAATTCATCATCGAACATAAATTTTTCAATTTCTTTGCACTGTTTCTGATAATCTCCTTCACTCAAACTATCCTCAAATTCATAAACAAACATAGTATTTCCTACTTCACTGTAATCTTTCTCCAAGTGTGAACTTGCATCCAAACTACTGACATCAGCAATTACTTCTGGCAAGCCTGCTTCCTCACCTTTTTTACTAGAACTTTCGTCCAATAAATCATTCAAAAATTCTATATTATCAATTGCACTAGTTTGGCTCCATAAACTTTTCGCACTATCTAAACTTGTATCTTTTCTACAACTTGTATCTTCAGGTCTCGAATAACTGTGATCTTGGAAAACTAGCTCTTTATTTCCACAATATGGTCTCGAATAACTGTGATCTTGGAAAACTAGCTCTTTATTTCCACAATTTGAAGTATCGTTATGATCACTTTGAGCTGTACTTGTCCCTTGTAAATCACTCTCAACAAAATTAATTATTTTCCTAACTTGACATTCACCTAAACTATTTTTACTTTTATTGTTTCTTTTAATGTACGTTCTAACCGTCTTTTTCAAAGTCTTAATTCTCAAACTATTTCTTTTTTGATTTCTATCGTGGTAACGTATAGACGATAGGAAACCATTTTCAATTTTATTTAGCATTTGAACACGTTGGTGGGCCAAGTTCTGGTCCTCCTTAGAGAAACCTTTAAAATTAAGTGGACACGTCACAGTATTAGAAATACCGATAAGGTCCATCATATCACATAGAGCTACCTTACGTTTCGCTCTTAATTTATAATCATCACTTCTTAAAGGATCATTTGAACACAGCAGATGAACGGTTGCTTTTGAATTATTTTTAACTGAACACTTGGGTGCTAATGTATTTGTACTGTTAAGTTTACTCTTCGTTAATTTACGTATGGGGGTGGTATCAAAGTCTTTTGGGGTTATGTCGGGATGATAGTTCCAGGAACAAATATCTTGGTAAGCTTCCACAACCAAATCGGCACCTCGTTTTGGTGTACTTGAGGTGATGGTAGGTGTACTTGCCGCTAATAATTTTTTCACTCCGTTGTCGTCGGGAGCTCGATTAAATATACGATCATAGCTTATATCTACCGTGCTGTTGTGAGGTAACTGAGAAGAATCGATTTGCGAACAGGATAAGCTACTTAACGATGAATTATAAGAAGCTTGGGGACGATAATTGACAATGTTGTTGATATGTAATCCGTCGGTAGATTCTAGTAGCTTTTTAGTCTTAATATTTAAACTTTTATTATTCTTCATTTCATTTCTTCGCGATCTTTTTCTTTCGTTTTTCGTGTAATCACAACCGCTTGACAAATTTTTTGACAACGACAAACTATCGCTAGATTTAACTTCCCCTTTCTCAACATTTGGCACGATACTGTTATCAGATAAACGACAAACTAAATCAAAGGGATCGTCAGTTTTTACGTGAGGTTTAAATGAATCGTCGAGCAAATGGTGGTTTTTATCTGGCAGTGGTAAGTCCTTAATTATCACACCTTTTCTTTTTTTACCTCTTTGTGACTGCTTCCTTTTAACCAAATTTGACACCAACAATGAATTCAGTGCGTGACAAGATATGTTTCTTCTAGAATAAGTTTTGATTGCTGATCCTGTAGGAGCCATAACAAAATTAACTAAAATAACTTGAAATAAAAGGAACACGAAACACGACTGGTTTTTTAAACTTTTAACTTAACACGAATTAAAATTTTGAATTAATTGAATTTCCGATAAATGGAAATGTTTCTGAATGTTCTGAACCAACGAGCCGGGCATTTCTTCGACGGTTTTTCGACACATTAACAAATTGTCTCCTAAAACCGCGCACTTATTTAAGAAAACTAACTGGTAAATATCGGGATCCACTAAAGCATAATTTGTTATAAACATATCAACTTCCGAGCCCATGTTTTGGAATTCTGAATTTAATTTTGATAGGAGCATAACCTATAAAGCAGTGGCGCGCGGTACAATACAGAAGGGGATTCTTGCGACTGTGACAATGAATGTAATGAAAAAAAGTTGCTGGACTTTTAACCCTACAGTGCATACGTAGGGTCTAGCAGGCCCAAGTGAACATTTAAATGAATATAAAAACAGAACCGTTTAAATAAATTTCACCATATCATTAGTAGCTGCCTAAAATATGAAAAGACATCGACATGTGTTTAAAAAACTTGAAAAAGTTGAATGGATTACTAATAAAAAGGCTTTAGGCCTAGTAGGCCCCACGTATGCACTGGCGTTACTATTTTATATTAATCGGCTTCCAATCGAATTATAAGCTTCGTAAAAAAGAATTTCAGCTGGTAATAACAATTGATGGTAATCATTACTCGCAAAATAATTTTATACCTAATGAAACTGCTATAATTTCCATGTAATTCAATTATAACTAATATCAAAAGTATCTTTACAATTCTTGTACGTCACCGTAACACAATATAAACTACAATGTGATTTAATATTGCGTAATAATTTATTTGATTTATTTCAACAATTTTGTTTTTTTTTTTAATTTTCTATTTTTATTAAGTTTAATAAATTATAATAGAGTTAAAAAATTATCATATTTTCCTGAAATATCCAAACATTCGTCGATTTAAAGCTGTGGGCCTGATAGGCCTACGTATGCACTGGTGTGATTTTTATTGACGTATGCACTGTAGGGTTAAGAGCGTTCATTGTGCGCAACGCTACTACCTGACATGGGTTCAAATTGGTCGGCGTCAAAATCGCGCTTGTTTCGAGTTCATTGTGCTCGTCACTTAAGATATGAACACATGACCAGAATGAAAGATGATAGGTGAACAAGGAGGATGCTGCAATGGAGACCGAGAACTGGAAGATGGAGTACCGGAATCCAAAAAAACGATGGAGGGACGAACTAAAAAAGGCGACAGGTATTGGATGGTTTTCTCTTTCCGATTTTTCTTTCGCACTTTAGTCCAGGCAAGGAAGGTTTTTAGTTTACAAAAAATCCGGGCAAGCTGAATTTTGGCAGAGATGTACATTTTTTTTGTGTACGTTGGAGGAGGGGAAAATACTTTATGTACTAACCCCGGCCTTTCCTAAGACCGGGAGTGTGGGACTCATCGCAGGATGGTACGAGATGTTACCCACTAAAAACCCCTCCTCTGGCGACAGCTGGAACGCTATGCGGCCATCTTCCTTACCGCCTCCTGCAGTTCTTCTAAGCTGAAGGGATCCGGCGGGGTTTCCACCGGTCGGACCCCGTAGTTGACGGAGGGGTGTGTAGGAAACAATACTCCGATGATTTTGCGGAGTCTTTCTTCAGTTAACCCTGGGATCGATGTACGCCCAAGGGTTTTGGTGGCTATGTGATAACTGATAAGCCTTACCCCACACGTCGTTGTCTATTTCTTCTATCAGTGATCTTCATTTTGCCCTTTGGCTATCCGAGATTGCCTGGCCCAGTAACGCCTACTGTCTTGACCATTCATCGTGGCATTCTTGTTTCGTGGCTTCTCGGGAACCCCTCGTTCTGGTGTGCCGCCGTCTCGCCCTCGTGCACTGTCGGTAGGCTTCGGCTACTTCCGGGTCTCGGCATAGAAATGTCGCATGCGGGATTTAACACGCCGCAGAGTCCGCTGTTGCTCAGATCTTCGTTTACTTGGTTTTCGTTTTGGAGATAGTCACCCAAGCCTTCGGCTTCGAACTTCCTCCAGTTCCAGCCCGTGATGGAGTGGGTCTGAACTGTCGAGGACCGCCGGATTATGCATATGATCGCTTAGGGTGACTTCTCGCAATACCTTCCATTCTTTCACCAACCCCGCCATCTCTACCCCCGCGAAGGTGAGGTCAAGTATGGAGGTGGATCCTCTACGCTCGAACGTCGGCTCCGTTCCCTCGTTGCAAACAACGAGGTCGAGCTCGGCCGCCATTTCCATTATAATCCGGCCTCTGTGGTCGCCGTCGGTCGGTCCCCACTCGGGTGACCTGGCGTTGCCTCCCACGAGTGCCGGATTCTGCTGCTGTCTGATGCTATCTATTAGGTTTTGAATGTCTTCCTCGAAGTCTTCTATTGCTGCGGTCGGCGAAAAGTAGCATGAATACGCCACAAACGAGAGCGTCTCGCACCAGACGTATCCATGCCTACCACCGTATCCGAAGACAGCAAGGTCCGGCGCCGTCATAATTGTCGCCCCGCCTTCTGGTGATCTAAGCCAGTTGTTCGGCCTCTCGGCATGGGGCTCACTGATGAGGGCAATTTTGTAGTCTCCCGTTATGAAATTGTGCAGGAACAAATCCTGCGCCCGCCTGGCGTGGTTAATGTTGGCCTGCAGGCATTTAGTACTACCCCAGTAAGGAACTGGGTGCGTCTTATTGCTAAAAGGGGGCGCTAAAAATTTGAGGCTTCGTTCCTTTCGGGACTTTTCTCATCTACGTGTTCTACTTTTTTCTTCGGTTCATTGACTGAGGCGACGACTGCCTTCAAAATGCAGCCCGCATCTTCGTGTCCGTCGTTGCCGCATCTTCTGCATTTCTTATTTGTTGCTGGTGCTACCGTGGTTTTCGGGTACGCACCCGTGTTCTTTGTTTGCGTCGGCCTCTGGGGGGCAGCCTTTGGGCACCACCGCTCTCTGTGGCCCCTCTCGTTACACCCCCTGCAGACCAGATGCTCGTCTCTTTTTGCATTTCTGTGTGTGGGGCACGTGGTGGTCTTGTGGCCCCTTCCACACACAGCATATTTTACCTCGTTTGCACAGTCGATGGCCTTGTGGCCGGTGCCGCCACACTTAACACATCGGTCCTCGAATTTCCCGTCGCATCCCGCGGCGGGGTGGCCCCTGCGCCAGCACTTTCTGCAGAACCCTGCAAAAGGCTGTGCCTCGCGCACCCGGCAGCCACTGATCATGCCGATCCTGATGTTCCCCCTGAGGATCGCATCCACCTTTTGGGGGTCCACCTCCAACGTGCAGTTTTTGGTGCCCCAAGGCGTGTTCCTCAGGTTCCTCACCACGAGATGCGTATCGGAACCCACGATTCTCTCCATCCCCGCTATAACCTGGTCTGCTGTGGCGGTTTCGGCGAGGTCGAATATTTCCACCATCTTCCTCATCGCCTTCTCCACCAGCTCGTGGTCTCGTAATACTTTTTCTACTTCGTCCTTGAGGCCTTTGGCTTTGCCGCAGCCGTGGTCGGTCTCGAGGATTAGGTCGCCTCTTCTGGTGTTTCTTATCGAGGTTATGACCACGTCTGCGGCCATATCCTTCTCCAGTTTCTTTATAAAATAATCTCAAAACTGTTTTTTTATATAAATAAAATAAACTTTCATAGTTTCTTTATAATATCCGCTGATCTCTCTTTCGGTTTCATTCAGAGATGTACACACAGAGATGTACATTAGAGTGTTCTAATGAACCCCCCAAAAGTCCCACGCCGGCATCCCCCACAATCGGGGGTTTTAGATCCCCCAATGCGATTTTTTGCCGATAACTCGCTTATTTATGCTTGTATGAAAAATTATGATCAGACCGTGCGGCCTGAGTACTTAGCCCAAGTGCCAGTCGACAAAAAGCTAATCAATCCTACGTTGACTTACCTTGCTCTCAACGATTATTGGAAGCGACGCTTCGGCAAGCTCAATTGAAGAGCAATTTATGGGGGGGGGGGTCAGGAAGCTAGGAGTGAATACCTACTTCCTCGAACTGAATCCAAATAAAAGGCGCCACACCCTTATCGTCGCTAACAAAAAGATGATCTACCTGAAAGGGTGAAAGCTAGACTAAATAAAACGCCAGAGCTAAAAGGTAACGTATATTGATAGCAGTGGATTCAATAATAAACAAACACGGCACTCGCACTGTACAAGTGGTTACCTTAATGTTGTGGATAACCAAAATTATCATAAGAAAAATTATTGCAGCAAAAACTAATCAAAAATCTATATTAAAACAAAATAATTTGATATCAAAAATACTTAATCTAATCCCCAAATTAACATGGGAGATTTACTCCTCTATCTAACAAACAGTTATAGTTAGGTTGCAATCTTCGCTTCTTCAGAAGCCGAAATAATATCGTCAGCGCACTGCACACCACGAAGATAACGAATACTAGCGGCGGTATCACAAACCCCGTTAACAATGATAAATATAAAAAAAATCGCTCGCCCTACCAATCTTGTTATTAGTACGCTCCTGATTTGTTGACAGGCAATTCGATGGGTTATGTAAAACTGATGTAAAATCGATACCTCGAGCTGACGGATTAGAATTCGAACCTCGTTGATTGAATTATACAGGTGTTCTCATAAACAGTAGCGATGAACCAGATTGATGATAAACATCCAAAATATAACAATCGTGCTACTTGATAAAACTCGCAGTAAGTTGTTTTTCCAAATCGAATAATTATTGATTAAAAAAACTCTAACCGCTTTTTAGGTTCCCTTCGGGAAAAAAATCGCAATCGGATACGTTGCAACAACACACGTTATTTCCAAATCACAAATTAAGCAGCTTCTATCACTTGATACCGGCTAACCGACTTTTGATAAATTAATACAATAATTTATATCTCCAAAAAAATAGTAAATAGATGCCTCGGTTGATTTTAAAAATCAATTAACTACTCGAAAAATTTAAAACTGCTTTGGCAAAAATGTGCACTCTCGCTCCCGCTATCAACTTGTTCCCTGATAATCGTCGCCCTTGCCAAATTATCAAAATTTAACAAATTTTGAAAAGCAAACCATATACAGGATGTTCTAAGAGGTAAATAAATAAAAACTGAAATGCTAATTTAGAATTGTAAATTTTAGGTCGAACAATTATAAAGAAAAGTTTCTGTAGCTTCAAATGTCGCAAAGAACAATTTGAACGCTACAACCGTAATGGAAGAGCATAAAATTCTCTATAAAATAGTTTTTTTTCATATTTTTCCATGGCACACTAATACTTAAATTATTGACCGAAAACACGACCCACCCTTAAAATGGCACAATATTGATTCGTTGCAGGGAGAGAAATGTTTTCGGGCACGGGAAATGCTTTTAATAATAAATTAATTGAAATTGTGGCCAAGGTTGGAAAATGAAGAGAAAAATAGATTTTTTCAAAATTTGCCCAAGTTTTTGTATCTTCCAAGTAACGAAATCAAAATTTTGGTTTGAGCTTACAGAAGGTCCGGGCAAGTTGAAATTTGGCAAAGATGTATATTGAAGTGTTCTAATAAACTCCCAAAATGTCTCATAAAAATCCCAAACCGGCGTTCCCTCAAATGAGGATTTTAGCCCCCTAGTGCGGTGTTTCGCCTATAGCTCACGTATTTTTACTTTTACGAAAAATTACCATTGAACAAAGTTTAATTTGCCTATTACAGTATGTATTGTACTTAGTACTACCTACTGCAGCGCCACAAGTTATAGAGAATTTTGTTTTTTGCCATTCCGGGAGTAAAGTACTCACTCTTTACCCCGATTTGCGGTTGTAAAGGGGCACTTTTTTACCCTGGGGGAGTAAAGTAAAAAATAGGGGGGAGCGGGAGAAAAATAGTACTTTATGCACCAAGGGAGCAAAGTGAATTTTTTATGGCCCGAGGGTAAAGGCCTCGAGTAAACAATTACCCATGGGCCAAAAGTCACTTTACTCTCGTCGTGCATATACTGTTTTTTGCAATTCCGGGAGGTAAAGTAGGAACTTCGCCAATTTAGAAACTTAAAGCTAAAATTTAACGCATTTTTTTAATAATGCACGTGGTCGATAGTATCACAAAATAGCACTAGTAATATTACCAACTACTACCAAAAAGTACTAGGAAATAGCAGTTGGCACCCCTGATTCTACCAATGGTTCATTTACAGTTGTGCCTTAGAAACAGCAAGACGTAGGTACCATGAGCGAGAACCTGGAAACCACGTGGCGACATTTTTAAAAACGGCACCTCGTGAGAATTATTTGGTAGCTAATGTTAGTACTTTTTATTTATTTATTGCCTCATCAATTTATTTC
The DNA here is from genome assembly GCA_932274525.1 of Podabrus alpinus. Taxonomy (NCBI): domain Eukaryota; kingdom Metazoa; phylum Arthropoda; class Insecta; order Coleoptera; family Cantharidae; genus Podabrus; species Podabrus alpinus. The sequence goes on along the minus strand of OW026455.1, from coordinate 86,088,466 downwards.
ATTGTTTGAAATGGCAATCGTGGCAATCTAGTGCCTTTTTTTTATCAGTCATCACGTGGCAATCTAGTGACTTTTTTATCAGTCATCTGGTTCCTTTTTTATTGCCCTAGAGCAAAACAAAGTTTTTTTGCCATTCCGGGGGTAAAGTACTCACTTTTTACCCCAATTTGCGGGGTAAAAGGGGCACTTTTTTACCCTGGGGAAGTAAAGTTAAAAATTATGGGGGGAGCGGGAGAAAAAAACTTTTTTTTGCCCTAGGGCAATAAAAAAGTCACCAGATACATTTTTTCCCTAGGGCAATAAAAAATTCACCTGATGACTGATAAAAAGGTCACTAGATGTTTTTAAAAATGTCGCCACGTGGTGAGATGTTAGGACGCGCCATTTTTTTGCCACATATTCTTCGTTTTTCCGCTTCATAAAAGCGGATAACTTGTAGAAATTGCCGATGTCAATGTTTTTTTCTAGTTTAGTCACGTCCTTGATCATGGAATAGTGCGACCACATGGTCGACGACTTCAACGTTTTAGCCTTTTCGTAAAAAAATGCCAAAAACAGGTCTTCAGTAAAATAATCTGCCAATTCTTTGTTCTTGCACCACTGCACAAAAGCGTCGTAGTGCTTTTGGTAAAGTTTTCTAGATTTTGTCGGCAACAGTTCCACCAACGCCATCTTCGCTGCTTCGGCAATTTCTACGTTCTCGCTCATGGTACGTCTTGCTCTTTCTAAGGCACAAATGTAAATGAAATGAATCATTGGTAGAATCAGGGGTGCCATCTGCTATTTCCTAGTACTTTTTGGTAGTAGTTGGTAATATTGCAAGTGCTACTTTGTGACACTGTCGACCACGTGCATTATTAAAAAAATGCGTTAAATTTTAGCTTTAAGTTTCTAAATTGTCGAAGTTCCTACTTTACCTCCCGGAATTGCAAAAAACATTATATGCACGACGGGAGTAAAGTGACTTTTGGCCCATGGGTAATTGTTTACACGAGGCGCCAGCCGAGTCCTTTACCCTCGGCCCATAAAAAAGTCACTTTGCTCCCTTGGTGCATAAAGTACTATTTTTCTCCCGCTCCCCCCCTATTTTTAACTTTACTCCCCCATGGTAAAAAAGTGCCCCTTTACACCCGCAAATCGGGGTAAAGAGTGAGTACTTTACCCCCGGAATGGCAAAAAAAACAATTACCTATAACTTGTGGCGCTGCAGTAGGTAGTACCTACTAAGTACAATACATACTGTAATAGGCAAATTAAACTTTGTTCAATGGTAATTTTTCGCAAAAGTAAAAATATGTGAGCTATAGGCGAAACACCGCACTAGGGGGCTAAAATCCTCCTTTGAGGGAACGCCGGCTTGTGATTTTTATGAGACATTTTGAGGGTTTATTAGAACACTTCAATATACATCTTTGCCAAATTTCAACTTGCCCGGACCTTCTGTAAGCTCAAACCAAAATTTCGGTTTCGTTACTTGGAAGATACTATATAACTTGGGCAAATTTTGAAAAAATTTATTTTTCTCTTCATTTTCCAACCTTGGCCACAATTTCAATTAATTTATTATTAAAATTATTTCCCGTGCCCGAAAACATTTCTCTCCCTGCAACGAATCAATATTGTGCCATTTTAAGGGGGGGTCGTGTTTTCGGTCAATAATTTAAGTATTAGTGTGCCATGGAAAAATATGAAAAAAAACTATTTAATAGAGAATTTTATGCTCTTCAATTATGGTATGATCATAATTTTTCATACAAGCATAAATAAGCGAGTTGGGGGAGCTAAAACCCCCGATTGTGGGAGACGCCGGCGTGGAATTTTATGGGACTTTTGGGGGGTTTATTAGAACACTCCAATGTACATCTCTGCCAAAATTCAGCTTCCCCGGATTTTTTGCAAGCTTGAGCCACTTTTTCGGCTTCGTTGCCTGGACTAGATGGAAACTACTGATCGATACATTTATATAAATTGTTAAGATGATCTTCTGCAATGCTATATTTTTATTTCCTTAGTTTTCCCATTTTTTTGACAGAACCGTTGGTTTTAATATTGGAACTCTACAAAATTGGTAAACAATATAATTCATCTTAATCAACGGAAGTGAATTCGAATAAAATACTTATTTTATAGCCAACTTTGTGATCTTCAATTTTGGTCAGACTTAAATTTATCCTAAAAATTAAATTAAGCGAGCTATATACGAAAAACCACGTTCGAGGAACTAAATAAATTTGCAATTGAGGGAGAAGTCACCAGGTGATTTTTGGGGAGGGGTCAGTCGAAAACTAAAATACACATATCTGCCAAATTAAAAGCATTACTTATGCCGATCTGTTTGTACATAAAGGTTCTCTTATCAATTTATTTTTTGTTACATATTTGAACACGTTTCGGTGCGGCCTTTAGGCCGTACAATTATAACAATCACGCATTATAGCATCTCAGGGTTTGCTATATATTTAGGGGGATTTGAAAATTTTAATTTTAAATAAAACACTTTTGTCAAGTGTTTTAAATCCGGGCAACAGTTTACGGTCGACGCGACGTCGGACTGCCTAATATTCAGCGGCGTAACTACATTCGTATTAAACGAATTTTAGTTGCTATTCTGTTTTGGGAGGGCGGCGTCCCACTGCCTTCTCCATGTCAGCCGTCCAGGCTTTCAATAAAAAGAAATTAAATTTTTTACAAGAAGTAACCGCCAACCGTCCTTTGGAACTACTTTTCCTAGGAACGGCTGGAGTTATTAAAAAATAAGCAAATCTGCTGATCGAACAAAATTCCACTTAGACGCTTATCGATCTACTAAGAACATTTATTGATTAAGCTGCCACCACCGTTCAACCGATTACGCCCACCGCAGAATTTTGTTCTCAAAAAACACACTATCAATTTGGTACGCGATTTTCTGGTAATAAGTCCCAGACACTCCCCGTTTTGGCGTTACGTCCCTCGGCTAAATGTTGAAGTTGAAACTTCGGTGCGGGCAAAACGACACTGAAAACAAAACGTTCTTTTCCTCAACAGGAAAAACGAAAACACTGAATTTTCAAAAACAATATTTATTAATAATGGATAAGTTTAAAAAACCACATGTACACATTTAAATATCTCTTACAATTTAAGGTGGCCCTTTTAAACACATATTTATACAATCCAAAATAATCAAACATGGTACTTACATACATCTTTTGGAGACCCAGACCACGGAACAGGGCAAAGACCTTTCCTTGTCTATTCCCCAAAATCAAGATAAACTCAATAAACAAAACTATTTGACAACCACTTAAAACACAAACTCAACAAAGACACTCCCTTAACTATTTTCCAATACAAAATCACAATTACCAAACTCATAAAAATGTCCCGCACAAGAAAATTTACAATACTCAATTCAACTACATATTAACATTAATCCCGAAAGCCCATGGCCCCCGGCCGCGGCTCTACGCGCCCACCCCAACTTCTCACTCGACGGGTGCACCCCCGACTTCTTACTCCCGACTAATTAATTCAACCATATTTATACCTTTCAGAAATCACGAGGGTTGACCTTCCATAGCGTGAGAATTTGCACCACTGACAAATTTCACCTATAGACAGATACATCCCTATCGCTTTTTTAACGAGAAGCAAATGTCTACTGATTGCTTCAATGCAATCAAATCTTGATTGCTTCATCAATGAAATCGCGTAGACTGCATTGAAATATCCGGTCAAATTGGCGATACTCCACTGTTGTCTGAAATTAAACAGTTCACCTGAACAAAGAACAGTGTAAAAGTCATCTTCAGACGCAGGAAGTTCGCATGCAGACGAATATTGATAAAATACATTATCAATTCTCGTTCGCGTTATAAAACTTATCTCTTCCGCTGTTGATAAATATGGTTGATTTATTATCGCTTTTATTATATAGCAAAAGGAACCTTATTAGAGTGTACTGTAAAAATTTCGCCCGAGAATGTATAGTCAAAATTTTGAGAAAAATCAATTTGAAAAAAGCTAAATTTTACATGTAAATCGCATGTTTAGGCCACGCCCATTGCCGAGGTTATAAATATAAGTCACGCTCGCTCGGAACGTAGCGCATTTGCCGGTGGTTGTGCAGTTACTCTGACTAGCTGAAAAAAAATTTCTTCAGCTACACACTAAAGAACAGGCTTATTTTAGGCTATAGAAAAAATTTCATGCGAGAAATCCTAAAAAACAACCCCAAAATCGACTTTTGAAAAGTACGGGAAATTAGCATCGAGTATGCGGCAGACCCCGGTCGATGTGCCATCGTTCGCCCGTGGTCCCTTGAAAATGCGTAAAGTTTTTCGCTCCGATTTGAATTTTTCTTTGAAATTCGGATAGATGGGGGTGTGATTAGTGGATATTAGTAATAAATATAATCAAAAAAATGGAAAATAAACCGTGTATTGCCGAAAAAGTGAAAAAATTAAAATTTTTTTCCTTCGAATTTTGGGGTGTGCATTCGATAAGGAGGGTAATCCATCGTCAAAACCTACCCTTACGGGGTGCCGCTGCGCTCCGCTCCGCTCCGCACCCCTCCAGGGCGGTTTTGGCTCTGGTTACTAGGCTAAACATACGAGAAGCGCCACCCATCAAGAAAACCGGGATAAATGAAACCGGGAGGTGAGAGAACCTCGAAATAGCATTAAAAAGTATAGTTGCGTTATGGGGCAGTAAACTATTACGTTTCACCTCCAAAAAATCGTGTAAAAACAAAAAATAATCGATGTTACATGTACGAGAGTCGAGGTGCATCTACAGGTGCGAAATATTCTAAGTGTTAGGGTCATTGATTACGCACGGACTGACCACAGAATGAGCGACGAGCGGGAATCTCGTTAATTTTACCACTGAATAACATGAAAATTAGCTAAGTTCAAATTCGATTTTTTCAAAAGTTTGGGCCCTTTTCTCGCATAATATTTATATAAATCTACTCTATAAACCTTGTTCTTTAGTGTGTAGCTGAAGAAAATTTGTTTCGAGTGGTCATAACAACTGCACCGTACCCCATTTGCCAGTCTACTGCCGTGCTTATAACATCGCTAGCACGGTCGCCAAACTGAATAAAAAAACGGGGTTCTTTTCAGAACCACAAATATTTTAAGAATAAGGTCTCTAAAACAACATAAAAAACTATGGGGAAAACCTAGGCCTTGCGGGGCTCTGCCCCGCGGCCGGTTTTGATGGTGCAAATTACTTTTTAGGGTGGATCCGCCCCGGCCAGAATTGTGCGGCAGAGCTAAACATACGAGAAGGCGCCACCCATCAAGAACACCGGGATGAAGGCAACCGGGTTCTTAAACCCCCAAAAAATCGCGTAAAAACTAAAAATAATCGATGTTACATGTAGGAGAGACGAGCTGCATCTGCCGGTTCGAAATACTCTAAGTGTTAGGGTCATTCATTACGCACGGACCGTCAACAAAATGAGCGACGCGCGGAATCTCGTTAGGTTTTTACATGAAAATTAGCTAACTTCAAAATCGATTTACTCAAAATTTTGATAATACATTCTTAGAATTTTTTTGTAGTAGGGGCCTATATAAACCTTCATCTTTCCATTAGGAAGGTTACAAGTCAGTTCGTAATGGCAAGCATTACTACACTCTCACCACAATCGGTTACATAAATAACAATAAGCATTATTATTGACCAAGAAAAATAACATGGGTGAAGCTGACCTATCGGTATAAGCCTCATAATGAGTGCTAAAAAAAACATTTACATTGTTTTCATTGTGATAGTAAATAAAGTCACTAGGTTTTCTGGGGCAAGTCTAGAGGGTCAAACCTCTTTAACCTTCTAATATTGGGGACGATAAGAAAATCTGAAGCCAAGGTGTTTGGATGAGCGCGGAGTCGGTGTTGGTACTTTTTGCTCCTGGATGCAATTTCCTTCTTGACAGTGGCCATTCACATGTCACGATCTTTGACGTCGTTAGAAACGTACGATGGTGCATTGCAAACCGCCCGCAATGTTTTAGACCGGAAGCGTTGTAATCTCTTTATTTGATTCACTAGCAGACCCCCAAAAACTGTATGCCATATGTCCACACAGGTTTGATGATGACTTTATAAATTAAAGTTTGTTTTCCATGCTGAGATGGGAGTTTCTACTCATCAAACAAAATATCTTGCGGTAGATAAGGCCCAGCTGCAATCGCTGCTTCCAAATGTGTTTTGCCCATATCAGGCGTCTGTTTAGATGAAGACCGAGGTATTTGACTTCCTCACTTTGCAGGAGAGGAATGTTGTTTATAATGAAACCCTCAAGGCAAACGGGATATGAGTTGATTTTATTAAGGTGACCAGATTTTTTAAACGCGAAAGCAGTACATTGGACGAATATTTTTCATTTGAATGCATTTTTTTAAATAATGGATCATTTTCTTTTAAAACATTACAAAATTCTTGACAGTACAGACTATAAGCAGTACGTCTGGTCACGTTAATTTTATGCTGTTTGCTTTGATTCGCCACATCTTAAGAGCGCGCTGCGGAAAGAGAGAGAGGGAATGATGTTGAAAGAAGCCTATAATCTTTTGTACAAATTTAAAAAACTAAACGTCGTATCAATGTAATTCTTTTTTTATATTAATAAGAAAAGACTATTGAAGGCAATAACCAATTTTGAGCGCTTTAAATTAAAAGTAAATAGGTTAATTTAATTTATGAAAAAGGACAATTTTTATGACAACCGATCTTAATGAAACTTCGTTATTGCCTTCTGCAGATCATTATAAGGACAAAACCTGATTTTGAAGCGATTTCATCACACAAAGGGTTCAAGGGTTCCCTTAATAATTTTAAAAAATGTTTTAAATCTCTACAAAAGATTAGAGGCTTCTTTCAACATCATATCTTCTGCTTCCCTCTCTCTCTTTCCGCAGCGCGCTCTTAAGCCATTTATCCACTTCGTCTAGGTGTTCCTGTATAGTAGTGTAGTAGTGGAGTAAAATACCCGGTTTTTTCTTCAGTTTAGTGATACCGCGGTAGAACTAAATGAAATTTATACACAACGTTAGTTAGGTCTTACACTATTTGAAATGTAAGTGACGACGTTTTTCGCCGGTACCGAAAAAAGATATGGACCTAAAACCTCAAAAAATAGGGTACCTCACTTTGGCTCATTCTTAATTTTTCTTTTCTATTCGTAAGCAAGTTAGAGTGAAGCTCTTTTTTTAGAATTATTGCCAATGAAATTACCAATACAACGATATATAACACTTGCCGATTTTGTTTATATTTATTCACATAAAACTCGATTTTCCCAGAAATTTGAATATTCTTGTATAGTTTCTAGAACTTTAAAAATCAATAACTTTTTATTTCACGATATCAATTTAATTTTTTTTACACTAAAAACTTCGCTACAGTCTTTAGATCATTTCTGCCGTTTTGAATTTTGTCGCGTTTCAAAAATAAAGCCGCCAGAGTGCAAAAACTTGCGCGTCGCACGTTTTCTGCAATTCCCTTTTATTGTCGGTACCTCATTAGGTTGAATCTTAAAACTTTTCGCAAACACCTCGTATTTGGTAAAAAAAGTAGCATAAAATTTGTTGCGTCTTGTGGCGCTAACTAGCGACAAACTTCAGAAGCACGTATGTTAGTCATAATAAAATATTTCGAATTTTAATAGCAATATTAAAATTTGACTGGGTTTTAAAATGATTTTATAAATTCACCCTTTCGATTTGTATTCATAAATGGTTTGTTTTTAAAATTACCAACGCAACTAATTATTCCAAGTGTCATACAAATGAATCGACAAGTCGATCAAAGGATTTCTTTTGATGGTAAGTTTTGGTTAGAATTCAAAGTGGTATTTTAACTTTGCATAATTTATGCCTTTCGTAATGTTTATCAATTAACGAACAGTGTATGAAAGTGAACAACAATAATAATAGTCTTTGTTGTTGCAGTGCCATGAAAGCAAATCGTGCAAGTTCAAAAAGGAGAACATTCATATGAACCATGGATAAGGAAAAACCAAATTGAAAATGTTTTTAAAAGGCATCATGCCATCTTCCCAAAGGTAACTGCTTTTTATGAATTCTGTAAAAATCTTTTGAGGTTACGCATATCCCATTTCGTTTACTTTAAATCTTCATTTTTTTATAAGGAGAAATTGCATCTCAATTTTTATTTCACTTTTTTAGAACTTGAACTGAAAACTATACATTTATTTCTGCTACGAAAGGGGATATGAAACCGAACTCTTATTACAAAGTAATCGTTTCTCATAATTTATTATTTTGTTCAGTTTAGAAGATCAGCCGTACAAAAACAGGACAGTTTCGGTCCAGGGAGAAGCAACTCGGAAGTTTAAAAAATCGAGACTTATGTTGTAAAATTCGATGACCGCTAGATTACGAATTGGTTTTGAACTTTTTCTGACGGAACATATGCCGGATAAGAAATAATCAGGTTTGTTAGTTACATTTAATTTTAGGTATCTACAAATTAATTGCTATAAATCGCATGTATTTAAAGTTCTTGAAATTTTAATTTCGGTTTTCTTAAAGTCGGTGCATATGCACATTTTACTTCCAACATTTATTATTAGTGGATACTTGGTAAATAATTATGACATTTAAGTTTAAATGTATCGTGATATCACGTATGATGTGTCAAAATTAACTTATTTTAATCATAAAACATAAAATCAAAGATAAATGATGACAACGTAAACATTATAAAGTTTTGAAAAATTGTTACCAACTTTTGATTTTTAAATTATTCTAGGTTTCATTATTACACGGATAGGATGGTGTTTGTGGTGTAGAAAAAGTGAATGATTACTGACGGGAAGAAAGGTCCATCAAGTAGAAAATAATAGGTCAGTTACATTTGAATAATAGTTGTAAATGTTTTGTTTGTTATTCTTGAATTCAAGTCTATATTAAAGTAACAATTTGTAAATTTGGTAGGCCTAGTCCATAACTTGGCGAAAACAAATAGAGATTAATAAATTGGAGTGGAAATTGCAGAAATCGAAAGCGCGTTGTCGGGTGCAAGAAGGCGTTAAATTGCTCTTCTATTGCTCGGGCGTGTTGCGTTTCTAATACAATTGACATTCAAGGTCTTTGGAGATTGAGGAACAACTTCTATGTGATTGTGGATATCTACACAATTTGTTCATCTCTATTTAATTTCAAGTTAGGAACTAGACCTGATTGCCAAGTGTAGTATCCTAATCTGTATCTACTAAGTGCTGTGGGCTTTATGTGGCAATTTTATTTAAAGAGCAGCATTACAATAAAGAAGGAATTTTTCAATAAATTCAGATAAAAAATGCAGGCTAATCAGAACTTGTTCAAATGCACTTTTATATTATTTGTTTATAATAAAATTGTAATCCATAGCCCTGTTTTATCTTATTCGGTGTTAGTCATGACACCTTAATTACCATTTATTGGCAATTTGACTGTAAATAATATTTGACAGTTTTTTCACCTTCTCGTCAAGTTTTGCTTTTCTGTAATGCTTGGCAACTCCAAGCTTGATTGAAATTGATAAACATGTCAAGTAACCTCGGTAGCCAAGCTTGACAAATTTTACTATTCAGAACAGCATTTTGTTAAGCAAGAACTTGGGCATTTACCAATTGATACAAGAAAACTCCTGTACTGTACTTTACGATATTCGACCATTCCGTGGGGGATGCAGTCTTTTTGTTTCATGCGGTTATTAAAAAACTATTGTCCAATCCCGGTTGTTCAAAATTATGGTAAAATCATTTGCTTTTAGATTAATAAGGTTTTATTAACTACACTTTCCAAAATGTATTTTTATTTATTTTTTAGTTTTTATTACAAGAACCTCCTTTACATTATTTACAGCCCTGGCAATTATTTTAAACTTGTTTTTTTACACTTACTGGGATTAAGTTATTCCGTTCAATTTCTTCAAATACAAGTTTTTGGTTTTAAAAGTCCATTTCTTACACAGAGCTTACGTTTCCATACTTATGCTGTTTTAGTAGCCCCACCTTCAACGTTAACTTGTTCATGAGTTGTTTTTAAAACATCCGGATCCCTAATCGGTTATTTTAAAGTTTTTTCATAAAATTGACAAGTATTGAAATCTACTTTGAAGTCGCCTGTCCTTTAGTCGCGAGGTGTTTTATTAAATAATTTTGAAGGCATTGTTTTTTATCTAGAAATGATTACAATTTAAAAAAATTAAATAATGAAATTCGCATAAAATTGCAAGATCTTTTACTTCTCTTGTTAAATATAAGAGAATTAATCAAAGTAGGTACGTACTTTGTATTTTTCCCTATAAATTATGCAATGCAACTAAAATTTAAAATAATAACTTACAAATATTATTAAATCGTCCCAATGACAGATTATGCTCAGATGCGATGCTGTCACATCTAAAATATTGGTTTCCAAAACGGACGGAAAACAAGTCAACATTCTTGTCAACTATTATATAGTTTTAGTAGCCCCACCTACAACATTAACTTGTTCATGACTTGTTTTTTAAATATTCAATATTATACTTGTTTCAAGTATAATACAAAAATGTTTGTCAAAATTAAATTTTCCTCTGATTATTATATCCATATTCTAATAAGTTAAATTAAAAAATTGATATGAACTGGACTCTTTGGGTGGTCCATTTACAATGAATTTCTAATGACAGTATTTGACAAATACTACTCGTGTGGGCGTCAAAAAGGGACTTTTCTATAAAAGGTTTTTTTATGTTTGTTTTCTTTTTTGTATATTTTTGATATCTTTCCAGGTTTTGTATTTAGTATTTTTGCAAAGTTTCACAATTTTTCAACAAACTTTATTTTTCATCACTCCCTAAAAACAACCCCCTAGTGTTCAGAGTTTTTAAAATTTTCCTATGGTATTTACAGGTTCAGTTTTAGTATACTTGAGAAGTTTTGAAACTTTTAAACGACATTTAACTTTCGACCACTCCCCCAGGCACGGCACTGTAACGTTTAGAATTTTTTAAATATTTTTGTTGTGATTACGGGTGCAGCGTTAGTGTACTTGGCAAGTTTCGAAACTTTCAAGCGACATTTAACTTTCGACCCTCCTGGGGACGGCACTGCAATTTTTAGAATTTTTTAAATATTCTTTTGTTGGTGATTATGGGTTCTGTGTTAGTGTAGTTGCCAAGTTTCGAAACTTTCCAGCGGCATTTAACTTTCGACCCTTTTGGCAGGGTACCCAGCGACCTGGAAAAGTCAGGGAATTTTTTTTGAGTCAGGGAAAACGAGAAAGATCTCGAATTGTCAGTGGATTTTGAATATTTTTCTGGAAAATATGCAACAGACATCATCAAAACTTAATTACTTTATTACAAGCAAAAAATCTTTTTATTTTTAAAAAATTATTTAAAATTAAAAAAAAATTTGTCTGAAAAATTTTATGTAAAATTTATTTGTTGGTATTATTGTGGTGGCAATAAATATACCAACTACTTCCAGCATGAAGTTTTTTATTGTAAAGTGTGATTGTAATAAAAGTCAGTAAGTTTTAATTTGTGTGATATTTTTCTGTTTTTATGTGCCAATTCTTACCATTCTTGATTTATTCCAGCTTTTTATAATAAACCGGACGGTTGCGGTACCCATAGAAAATCGGATAGTGGCAAATCGATAGGTGGACGATCTAGGAAAGAAAGAAATATTTTGAAGTTTTGACCGTTTCTTTAGCTGTTTTATCGGAAAATAAAGGTTAGTAGCGTTTGAAAATCTTTGTGGGATTGCTTTTCTTGAATGTTTTTAAAAGCTGAATTTTAATTTTTATTATTCCGCTCTCACTTCGAGAATTTACCCAAGTGGCTTTGCACAAAATTGTTTTAATATAACCATTCCGCATGAAACCTCACCGGCGAAGTAATATTTACCCTGCTGTAAAAATTGAAAAGTAAGTTGAGCGCAGACTCGAAAGAAACTCTTTAACCAGAGGTGTTTATAAAAGATACAACTGGACCTAGTCAATCCATATAATCATTATATGCATATCAAATTAAACTGCCACCAATTGATAATAATTGAAATATTTATGTAAAAACAGGTTTGATGTTTTGTAGTTGATTTGATTAAATTTGTTTATTAAACGCATCCCACTGTATTACAGTGGCCGTAAAAATAGTGGGAAAATCGTAGGAATTTTCATATTTGAATAACATAATTTTGGAAATTTGCATCCGTTATTTTTTTTTCCTATTATCGAAAGATTTCTACAAAATACCTCAAATGTGCTACATTTCTTACCAATGGCAATTGTATTCTATAAAAATTTTACAGAGTTGGGGTGGTTTTTAACGATTATTTTACGCAGGTGGTACTTAGTTAATTTTTTTTTTATATTTCTATTAAATTGAAAGTGAACTCGAAAATCTTTTCTAAAATTCTCATAAAATATGCAAGTACTACGTACTATCATAAATATATTATGTAGGTAAAAAATGTTCTACTTTTCAAATTTTTTCAAGTGCAATACTGCGATAATAAAAATAATTTTTTTTTGCTTTTTTTTTAGATTTTTTACTCTGACTTCACAATTTAACTTTTTATTTTTAGAACAATTCAAACTTATTAGCTTACAAAAGAAAATGGGTACACGTGTAAAAAGTATTCCACATGTAAACTTAAAAAATTCAAAAACGCAATTAAAGACGTTTTTAACATTTAGCGGCATTGCCTTTGGGCTTATAAAATTATTGTCCAGAAAATGTTTTTGATTCTGTTGGAATCAGAAAAAGTACTTCGATATAATCGCAGATATCTCGCGAACCGTTTCAGCTAGTGACCTGGGGTTTAGTCGATTCGGTATCTTAGATTTCTATCTAAACATAGGTGAGTGGCTTACTAAATTTCCTAGAGATGCCCGAAAAACTGATTCTCCAAACGTATTTTATATGTCATGTATAAAATCAGATTTCTCGTAAGACTATTCTTCATTGTTCAAAATATGTAATTCCCACGTAATTCACAATTTAACTGTACCTTTTTCCTAAAAACATTCTTACCTATATCCCTCAAATGGCATTCTATAATGTTTATGTGCCCAAAATTCTATTATTTAGCAAGAAATTTTTCATGGAGGAGTAATAAATTTGCTTTAACAATACAAACCGAGTTTCGGAGTATCGAAAGGGATAACCCTTCTTACTACACCAAGTGTTTCCAAACTCCATGCCTGAAAAGAACCCTTTACGGGAGTTTAAACTTGCGTTTAAATGGTGTTGACATTATTGTATTTAGTATTATAGTTAAAATTAACGTGTAGTATCTTACATCCTACAAGTACAAAATTCGCGAATGCAGCACAAAATTACCACAAAAATAGTACAAAATTATGGAATTATTTTTTTTTGTTTTGAAAGGTAGGGGTGCTAGCTTTACCCGGGTGCCGATGGCATATTTTTATCTATGATAAGTGATCCGTAAGAAGCGTCCAAAATATGATATCGTTTATTGCATTCATCGGTTTTTAAATTTTTGACGTAATCCAGGCCCATCTAGAAATAAACCACACCCTTTCTAACTTAAACCACGCCATGTCGTTCTAAGCCCCGCCCTTTCAGACCAACGCACACGCCCGTCGTTCTAATTCACCCCCTCGTTCTAACCCACGCCCCTTTCGTTCTAAGCCGCATCCTTCATTCTAAGCAACCTTTAACCTATCAGCGTGGCTTCGGTCTAAGGGCGTGAATTATACCAAAAGGGCTTGGTGTAAGTTGGAAAGGGCGTGGTTTAGAGCGAAAGGGCGTGTAAAATATATTTTACGAACTAAAAAATATGTATTGGATAAGTATTTTACTTTTGAAGTAAAATTTATTTTACGTGATGGGTCGGCATAACTTAAAACGAATGGACGTGGTTTAAAACGACGGAGGCGGGCTTAAATCGAAGGGGCGTGGTGTAGAACGAGTGACAATTGTTTAACTCTGATGGGACGTGGCTTAGACCAAAAGGCGTGATTTAGAACAAATGGGCGTTGCTTAGGTCTGAAAGGGCGTAGCTTAGAATGAAAGAGTGGTTTAGCGCGGTTCAGGTCTGAGAAGGTGTGTTGTCCTATCATATGTCCTGTCGTTGTAACCTCTCTTTTGCTCCAAACCACGCCCCTTTCGTTGCAGTCCAGCCCTTCATTCTAGTTCCGCCTAGGGGCGTGGCAAATCACTTTAAAATAAAGGGGATGTAGTTTAAAACGAAGGTGCATGGCGTGGGTCTGCAGGGGCGTGACTTAGGTATGTAGGAGCGTGGTTTAGAACAAAGGGGACGTGGTTTAAATTGAAAGGGCCTGTAAAATATAATTTACGAAATATAAAGAAAATACTTTATTGAGTGAGTGTTTTACTTTCTTTCAAATGCCTCAAACTGCTATTCTTTATCTTTTCCCATTTTATAGATAAAAAAGTTTTTTTAATTGATGTGTTGCTATTTTAACGCAACCGTGTGTATTCATGCGGAACTACAGGCATTATTAAACAAATATCTTACTTAAACTTTTGAAATATCAATCGATAGATGAAATTATAAGTACTGACTTTCTTTTCTTGATAAATTTTGATTAATGGGGCAATTTTAAAGTAATACACAAAAATGTGAGATTATAGTCACTAATATCATACTTTTTGTAGTAGGAGAAAATCTTCGAATTTTTGATGCAAACCGCAAATCACGATGCCTTGCCGTTTTTGAGAAAAAAATGAAACCTGCAATTGCGCACAAAAACGATATAAATTCTCACTGTGTGCGCTTTCAACGCATCCGTAGGGAAAACTATTCAAAATAGTTTAGAACACGCCCTTTAAGACCTATGCCACACCCTTTCGATCTTATCCACGCCCCTTCGGTATCGATCATTCCCATTCGTTCTGAGCAACGCTCTTTTAGTCATAGACAACGGCTTTTCGTTCTAAACCACACCCCATGAGGTCTCAGCCACGCCCAGACGTTTATTAGATAAGTATTTTACTTTTTATTATTATGTGGGTCTGCAAAGCTAAAAGGCCATAACTGAGAAGAGGCGTGCTTTATACCGAAGGGGAGCGGTTTAGAACGAATGGACGTGGTTCAAGTCTGGAAAGGCGTGGTTTAAACCAAACTTGAATAGTTTTCCCTATGGATACGTTGAAAGTGCACCCAGTGAATTCTTTTCGTTTGTATCTCACGACATTGCAGGTTTTATGTTTTTCTCAAAACATTCATTGGGAAAATCATTTAAGATAGTTTAGACTACGCTCTTTTAGACCTACACCACGTCCTATCGTTATAAACCCTCCCCCCCCCCTTGCTCCAAACCACGCCCTTTTCGTTTTTTTAATAAAAATTACATTCACTTTAATTTATTTATGCAAAAAATTAGTCATAAATGGAAGACCTGGTTTAGGGTGGTCTGTTTTTTCTTTTCACCCCTTCGATAATTGGTTCCCATCTGTTAGAAAAATTACCTTTGCAAAATTTGAGCTAAATGCGGAGCACTTGCAATTTAATATTGGTTTCAAATGGAAAAAGCGAACAATCCCCCTAAATTTCTTATGTAATATAATTTGTTTACCACCATCTTCCCTGAATAAAATTAGCACAACCAAACATTTTTTTATGAGGTTATACCAACTAATAACACGGATATGCATTAAAAGGTGAAATTTAGGGAGGTTATATCTGACAAGGTGGAAGTATTCCATGGAGTTCCACAAGGAACGGTTTTGGGTACCATTTTGTTTATAATTTATATAAATGACATACAGAGAAGTATAAAAAATTGTGAGGTTAATATATTTGCCGATGACACTATGATTTATGTTGTGGGAAAAGTCTACAACAGCCTACAGAGTCCACCCTGTAGCACGAAGAATTTTTATAATATTTTTCGTGCATTTGTGGATTTAACGTTAGCGTGTACACCAAGTTTCAAATTTTTGAACAAAGTTTAATTTTCGGCACTCTTTAAAGAACACCCTGTACCACCGAGAATTTTTCTACTATTTTTTATGTATTTGCGGATTTAATTTTAGTGTATACAGCAAGTTTCAAAATTTTTGATCATAGTTTAATTTTCGGCACTCATTAAAGAACACCCTGTAGCACCGGGAATTTTTCTACTATTTTTATATGTTCGCGGATTTAATGTTAGTGTATACAGCAAGTTTCAAATTTTTTGAACAAGGTTTAATATTCGGCACTCTTTAAAGAACACCCTGTACCACCGAGAATTTTTCTACTATTTTTTATGTGTTCGCGGATTTAATGTTAGTGTACACAGTTAGTTTCAAAATTTTTGATCGTAGTTTAATTTTCGGCACCCATTAAGGAACACCCTGTAGCACCGGGAATTTTTCTACTATTTTTTATGTGTTTGCGGATTTAATTTTAGTGTATACAGCAAGTTTCAAAATTTTTGATCGTAGTTTAATTTTCGGCACTCATTAAAGAACACCCTGTAGCATCGAGAATTATTCTACTATTTTTTATGTGTTCGCGGATTTAATGTTAGTGTACACAGTTAGTTTCAAAATTTTTGATCGTAGTTTAATTTTCGGCACCCATTAAAGAACACCCTGTAGCATCGAGAATTATTCTACTATTTTTTATATGTTCGCGGATTTAATGTTAGTGTATACAGCAAGTTTCAAATTTTTTGAACAAGGTTTAAGTTTCGGTACTCATTAAAGAACACCCTGTAGCACCGGGAATTTTTCTACTATTTTTTATATATGTTCGCGGTTTTAATGTTAGTGTATACCGCAAGTTTCAAATTTTTTGAACAAAGTTTAATTTTCGGCACTCATTAAAGAACACCCTGTAGCACCGGGAATTTTTCTACTGTTTTTTATGTGTTTGCGGATTTAATTTTAGTGTATACAGCAAGTTTCAAAATTTCTGATCATAGTTTAATTTTCGGCACTCATTAAAGAACACCCTGTAGCATCGGGAATTTTTCTACTATTTTTTATGTGTTCGCGGATTTAATGTTAGTGTACACAGTTAGTTTCAAAATTTTTGATCGTAGTTTAATTTTCGGCACCCATTAAAGAACACCCTGTAGCACCGGGAATTTTTCTACTATTTTTTATATGTTCGCGGATTTAATGTTAGTGTATACAGCAAGTTTCAAATTTTTTGAACAAGGTTTAAGTTTCGGTACTCATTAAAGAACACCCTGTAGCACCGGGAATTTTTCTACTATTTTTTATATATGTTCGCGGTTTTAATGTTAGTGTATACCGCAAGTTTCAAATTTTTTGAACAAGGTTTAATTTTCGGCACTCATTAAAGAACACCCTGTAGCACCGAGAATTTTTCTACTATTTTTTATGTGTTCGCGGATTTAATGTTAGTGTATACCGCAAGTTTCAAATTTTTTGAACAAAGTTTAATTTTCGGCACTCATTAAAGAACACCCTGTAGCACCGGGAATTTTTCTACTGTTTTTTATGTGTTTGCGGATTTAATTTTAGTGTATACAGCAAGTTTCAAAATTTCTGATCATAGTTTAATTTTCGGCACTCATTAAAGAACACCCTGTAGCATCGAGAATTTTTCTACTATTTTTTATGTGTTCGCGGATTTAATGTTAGTGTACACAGTTAGTTTCAAAATTTTTGATCGTAGTTTAATTTTCGGCACTCATTAAAGAGCACCCTGTAGCACCGGGAATTTTTCTACTATTTTTTATGTGTTTGCGGATTTAATTTTAGTGTATACAGCAAGTTTCAAATTTTTTGAACAAGGTTTAATTTTCGGCACTCATTAAAGAACACCCTGTAGCACCGAGAATTTTTCTACTATTTTTTATGTGTTCGCGGATTTAATGTTAGTGTATACCGCAAGTTTCAAATTTTTTGAACAAAGTTTAATTTTCGGCACTCATTAAAGAACACCCTATAGCACCGGGAATTTTTCTACTGTTTTTTATGTGTTTGCGGATTTAATTTTAGTGTATACAGCAAGTTTCAAAATTTCTGATCATAGTTTAATTTTCGGCACTCATTAAAGAACACCCTATAGCACCGGGAATTTTTCTACTATTTTTTATGTGTTCGCGGATTTAATGTTAGTGTACACAGTTAGTTTCAAAATTTTTGATCGTAGTTTAATTTTCGGCACTCATTAAAGAGCACCCTGTAGCACCGGGAATTTTTCTACTATTTTTTATGTGTTTGCGGATTTAATTTTAGTGTATACAGCAAGTTTCAAATTTTTTGAACAAGGTTTAATTTTCGGCACTCATTAAAGAACACCCTGTAGCACCGAGAATTTTTCTACTATTTTTTATGTGTTCGCGGATTTAATGTTAGTGTATACCGCAAGTTTCAAATTTTTTGAACAAAGTTTAATTTTCGGCACTCATTAAAGAACACCCTATAGCACCGGGAATTTTTCTACTGTTTTTTATGTGTTTGCGGATTTAATTTTAGTGTATACAGCAAGTTTCAAAATTTCTGATCATAGTTTAATTTTCGGCACTCATTAAAGAACACCCTGTAGCATCGAGAATTATTCTACTATTTTTTATGTGTTCGCGGATTTAATGTTAGTGTACACAGTTAGTTTCAAAATTTTTGATCGTAGTTTAATTTTCGGCACTCATTAAAGAGCACCCTGTAGCACCGGGAATTTTTCTACTATTTTTTATGTGTTTGCGGATTTAATTTTAGTGTATACAGCAAGTTTCAAATTTTTTGAACAAGGTTTAATTTTCGGCACTCATTAAAGAACACCCTGTAGCACCGAGAATTTTTCTACTATTTTTTATGTGTTCGCGGATTTAATGTTAGTGTATACCGCAAGTTTCAAATTTTTTGAACAAAGTTTAATTTTCGGCACTCATTAAAGAACACCCTATAGCACCGGGAATTTTTCTACTGTTTTTTATGTGTTTGCGGATTTAATTTTAGTGTATACAGCAAGTTTCAAAATTTCTGATCATAGTTTAATTTTCGGCACTCATTAAAGAACACCCTGTAGCATCGAGAATTATTCTACTATTTTTTATGTGTTCGCGGATTTAATGTTAGTGTACACAGTTAGTTTCAAAATTTTTGATCGTAGTTTAATTTTCGGCACTCATTAAAGAGCACCCTGTAGCACCGGGAATTTTTCTACTATTTTTTATGTGTTTGCGGATTTAATTTTAGTGTATACAGCAAGTTTCAAATTTTTTGAACAAGGTTTAATTTTCGGCACTCATTAAAGAACACCCTGTAGCACCGAGAATTTTTCTACTATTTTTTATGTGTTCGCGGATTTAATGTTAGTGTATACCGCAAGTTTCAAATTTTTTGAACAAAGTTTAATTTTCGGCACTCATTAAAGAACACCCTATAGCACCGGGAATTTTTCTACTGTTTTTTATGTGTTTGCGGATTTAATTTTAGTGTATACAGCAAGTTTCAAAATTTCTGATCATAGTTTAATTTTCGGCACTCATTAAAGAACACCCTGTAGCATCGAGAATTATTCTACTATTTTTTATGTGTTCGCGGATTTAATGTTAGTGTACACAGTTAGTTTCAAAATTTTTGATCGTAGTTTAATTTTCGGCACCCATTAAAGAACACCCTGTAGCACCGGGAATTTTTCTACTATTTTTTATATATGTTCGCGGTTTTAATGTTAGTGTATACAGCAAGTTTCAAATTTTTTGAACAAAGTTTAATTTTCGGCACATTTTAAGGAACACCCTGTAACACCGAAAATTTTTCTTCTATTTTTTAATAGTTATGTTCAACATATAGAACGAAACCAATCGATTGGTATCAGTTGTGTTTAATCGTAACAAATTATTTTATAGAAACCAAGTAAATTGAAAAAGATGAATACGAAACCAAATATTCGAAAAATTGATTGCTAAGTTTTTAAATTACCGCAAATGGAGTATAAGCAATATCCAAATTAATTGGGAACATTTCCGAGCCGATTTTAACCGATTGTTTGTTTCAGTGTGTACAAATGAACAAATGGAATCTCAAAAAACAAAAATCTCAAGAAACTGCAAGGCAACCAACAAATTCGTTTTAAATTTTAATGATGGGAGTGAAGAAATATAGGTGGATAGAAGAAATGGTTAGTTACATTACAAATAAAATTAAATTAGTTATATAAATGCCTGGACATAAATTGCATTTTGCAATGTAGTCCGATGTCAATTAACCAATGAATTACAGGATCCTGTAATAAATTAAAGGAAACTGTAGTTTGGTAAAAACTGCAGGAATCTGTAATTGGGTATTAAATTGCAATAATTTTTAATGTGGACATAAATTACAGGAATCTGTAATTTATGTTTCTAATATTGGTGGTTAGGTGGTTCATGATTGTTTTTTTTAGTCTTCTGGCGCTGTTGGTTATTTGACATTTGTGGTTATTTTAATAATAAACGAAGAATTTTTATCTGTAGCTTTTATTATTTAAAATTTCCAATTTTAATATATTTCTTTCGTTTTATTAAATACCGTGGTAAGCTAATGACAACCTTTACGATTTTAAAGAGAAACTTACGATTTTAATTTTGTTTTAGCCATTAACAAATCGGAAGCAGAGATGATAACGTGGATACTATGGAGGCCTTTGGAAATTTATCATATCAAGGTACTTTTAAGTTTGAATTATTTGCACTCTTAAAATCACCGTTTTTGCTATGATGTTATTTAAAAATAAAAATGTGTCAAAGTTTGACAGTGTGTCAAGTTACAGACAAGTTTTCTCGTTTCTTAATTCGGTTATTCATTTTATTCTCTTATTTATCTGACCAATATTTATGTGCTTATAATAATAATGTAAGAGAATTGCACAAAAATTGTTTTCTGCAAATTTTCGATGGATTTCGTTAGGTAATGTACCGTACTTTTAACATCTTACATATTTCAATGTCTGATTAAGAATCGGGTAAGAAGCTCAGGGTTTAGACATGGTGATTTTCAGTATATTAAAATATGGACCATTACCTAACGAAATCCGTCAATTGATCGTTAAAGACCAATTTGGATTTTACATTGTTAAAAATAACTTAATTTTTGAACTTTTAAATCAAATTAGTGACATAGATTAGAAAATCAGTTTATTTAACTATCAAAAGCTTCTAGAAAAATTGTAACGATTTTTAATTTATTTTCAGGATTCATAATAAATCGGATGGTTGCTGCAGTACCTTTTGAAAATTGTGACAAGTGTCTAGTGAAAATGTGTCAAGTGTAAAAGTGTTTTTGTATTTGGACGATTTATTTCGAGGCCGGATGAGAAAATACAGGTTAGTTCCATTTTTGAATTATCTTTGTGAGATTGGTATTTTTGAAACTTTAAATTGATTTAATATGGGGTCGGTTCTTCATGAAACCACAGGGGCGAAGTAATTTTTAAAACATCACATTGATTTGACGTCGATTTACTTTGAATACTGTAGTATTTTTGTTTAAAAGCATATTAATTTGTGAAGATTAATTTTAGGGGTCGAGTAACCTATTGTTGACCACTCCAATTGCAAAGAGGAAGGTTTATATAGTATACTGATATAATTTTCACATGATGATATAATCAAAATTTTGAGTAAATCGAATTTGAAGTTTGCAAATTTACATGTAAAATTTAAGGAGATTCCGCGCGTCGCTCATTCTGTTGACAGTCCGTGCAGTTTTAATGACCCTAACACTTAGGGAGGCCGCACATCAAAGAAACATGAAATAGATTCTGTTCTATTTCTTGTTTCATGTTTCAAGTTACCACAGGTCATTTGATTGTTTTTGAGTCAAGCCATTGGTTAATAAAATGAAATGAATTTAAAAAATCTTTTTTAAATATCGATGGTTAAACGGCAGTACCTTGCAAGTCACATTTTTTAGTGTTACATTTTTTATTATATTATTTACATTAATTAGAATACCTCAAATATTTGAAAAACACTCTTAAATATATAATTAGGGCTGTTAAGTAATGACATGGAAAACAAAATCAAAAAATTATTACAATTTTATTGAGTATTAGATTTTTTGCATTATCTTGTTTCACGTTTTAGGTTTCTTTGATGTGCGGCCGGCCTTAGAGTATTTCGCACCGGCAGATGCAGCTCGTCTCTCGTACATGTAACATCGATTATTTTTTGTTTTTACGCGATGTTTTGGGGGTGAAACGTAATAGTTTACTGCCCCATACCGCAACTATACTTTATAATGCTATTTCAAGGGTCTCTAAGCTCCCGGTTTCATTTATCCCGGTTTTTTTTTTATGGGAGGCGCCTTCTCGTATGTTTAGCTCTGCCGCGGAGCGGCTCACGCCATGAAAAACCGCCCGGAGGGGCGTAGGGTAGGTTTTTTGATTCGCACAGTTATGGCCGGGCACTCCAAAAAAGTGATTTATGGTTATGGTCGTGGCTAAACATACATTTTACATGCAAAATTATGCTATTTTCCAATTGATTTACTTGATTGATATACTCTTGGGGCCAGTTGTGTATCAGAAGATCATCCTCGAATTCCATTTGACCCACGGATTTCCTCCATTTGATTGGCCGATGCAAATAAAATCCGTGGGTATCTAACTTTGGGATGATCTTCTGCTATACAAATGGTCCTTAATGTTTAATTCTTTACTCTCTTCATTATTTTAAAGAGAAACTATAAGTAAGTTTCTTGTGGTGGGAAAATTGCTGCATCCGTACATAGTTTTTCCTGTTTTCAAGGTGTTAAAAATCAAAAATACTAAAAGAGGTGATTGTAAATCGTTGGTTCAAAAGTTCAATTTCAAAGTAATTCTAAGTTTTGTTGAAACATCACTTTTAGTTTCCTTAATTTTTACCTCGGCGGAGCGGAAAATAATATGTGTGGATGCAGTATTTTTTCTCTAAGAAATGTATTTAAAAGTTTTCTCTAAAATAATTTGCGATTCAACGAATTTAACATTGAAATCCTCTACCAAATCATTGATAAACTCAATGCCAAAAAGGCGATCTCGATGCAGTGATTCCGTAAAAAGTTTGACATCGCGCGAAAAATGTAAGGGTTCGCTTGGATTTTGAATTCCGGGCCGTCGACTGATTGACTCTGTGCCGAAAGCGCGAGCTCGATCCGACGATTTCTTATAAACTCGGGTCTCGTCGCGGAAAAATTAGAAGTAAAAAAAGAAGAATTTTTGTAATATTTTTGCCGGATTTGTAGGTTCGGCATCAATATATAACTGCGAAGTTTTTTAAATAAAATTTAGTTTTCATCTCTCCCATATTTGGAAGAACTTAAAATAGAACTCTGTCATCAAGTTGTAAAATAGAGTTTCGTATAAAGTGGACTCTTTGGTAAAGTGGAGACACTATTGAATTTTTGCTTTTTTAGCCACAATTCTTCAGGGCTTTTTTTTACTTATAGAGCTTTTGCGCAATTTATACCATCTTCACTTAAAAAAGGTTTTTTTCTACTTTAAATATTAAGTTTTCTATAAGGAGAATTTGCACATGAAGTTTTTTTGTACTTGTAAAAGGGACTCTATTGGCCATAAGGAAAGACATTAAATTTCTACAAGGTTCACGCTATGAAAAAATAATTCAAACTATACGTTTTACGTAATATTATCTACATCTTTTGTTACTATCATTTTTTTGCCGGGGCTCTCGTTTATGACATTCGAGCAAATGAAGAAAGACGCACAAAGTGTTGGCTTATTTTTTAATAGTAAAACAATAAAACTTTTAATTTTTAGAGTAATGATGGTAAATTTGATCAAAGAAACGTAAAATAAAGATGTCGATACAAAATATTTTTGATTGAAACATTTTTTGATAACATGGATGGTTTCTGAAATGAATTATCTGCTCCATTGCTTGAATTTCATTATAACATGCGCAAATTTTGAAAAAATTTATTTTGCTCTTCAATTTCCAACCTTTGTTCCAATTTAATTCATTTATTTTTAAACGCATTTAGCCTTTCTTAAAACATTTCTCTCCTCCATGCAGCTAATCTATAATTCACTATTTTAAAGGTGATAAGTTGTGTTTTTGGCAAGTTATTTCAGGAATTTTATACTTCATAAAACTTTAGAGCTTGGCGCGAGGGTTGTGGAAATTTAAAAATGTTTTTCATTCTAAAGGTAAATGGACGAAATTATTTACTGCAACATAAAAGTGAAATTCGAGACAATTAAAAAACTAGAGTAAAATACAACCCTATACCGATACAATTACGAACAGATTAATTATTATTGTAAACAACTTTCGACAAATTCTTACCAATTTTTTTTGTTTCAGTGAGGGAAATCGACACCGACATTGGTTTGGCTTCTCAAAGTTGCAAAGGGGAAAATAATCAGGTTAGTTATATTTAATTATTATTAGCCATTTGTTAATTTGCATGAATTTTAAATTCCGTATCTTGAATCGAGATTTCGTGGTGACATAAAACGACAAACCGCCGAAGAACTGCTATTGCCTCGATTACACAGAGCGACTTTAGACGCTAGTCGCTGGCGAATTTACACGCAGCGACTAAATTCGCTCTGTGTAATAGACCTAGACGCTTACACGCCGCGTGTTTAATGCCTCGATTACACAGAGCGACTTTAGACGCTAGACGCTGGCGAATTTAGACGCAGCGTCTAAATTCGCTCTGTGTAATAGACCTAGACGCTTACACGCCGCGTGTTGAACAAAGAGAATTTAGTCGCTGGCGACTTTAGACGCCAGCGTCTAGCGTCTAAAGTCGCTCTGTGTAATCGAGGCAGAACAAAGAGAATTTAGTCGCTGGTAAAGTCGCTCTGTGTAATTATACCATATGTATCGTTCTTTTAACTTCGCGATGTACAGGGTGATCGATTTTTTATTGATTTCTTATGGCACACTCCTTATTTATCGAGTTAGAAAAAAACTTATTAATAATATTTTGTCACATTTCAAGACAATTTTAATGGCGAAAATTTTTAATTTTTACTATTATTAAATATAATATTTATATAAACAATAGGTATCTATAATTAGTTTAGTAAATATCTTGTAGTGGTCCACCTTATAGTTTCCATTTAAAAAAACTTAATTTTCCGTTCTAGCAGCTAAAATGAAATACTAAGAAAAAATTTTACTACAGTATTGAGTTGTAACTGAAAAACTGCCTTAACATTACATTGTTAAATTTTCTACGCTACGAGGGGAAATCAACTGGTTTGGTAAAAACGGTATAATTTTTAATTAAATAAATTTTATTTAAATTGTTTTTAGTGGAGATTCATTGTACATTAATTTAAAGCATATCATTTTGTATTTCTTTTGCACTTTAACCCCTTGCGTTGTTAAAAATTTTAATGCAGCGCTTCTGCATTTTTACAAATGTCAACAAAATTGGTTACTAATGAAAATTGAATAAAAATCTAAAGATTGCTTGCATTGATTTAATTATTGAGAACTGGCCTTCTATTTGATATTGTTACAAACCACTTTTGGGATTTTGTTATAACTCCTTATACCGTTTTTACCGAACTTATTGATCTCACCTCGTACTTACTATAAGAATACGCAAATTACAGTATAATGCACTTCTAGGAGGCAAAATAATTAAGTCTATTAGCCTAAGCGCGCACTTGCTGTTGTTTAGCCGCAAAAATAGAACTCACAGTTTCAAGTACAAATGCGCGTACATGCGGCTCGACTCTTGTAATGTTCTAGATTCTAGCATATCCTGTGGAAGACCATTCGCATATCTTTTGTTTTCGGTGTTGGCTTGGCATTAAAATTTTGTCCTTAAGGAAAAAAGTGCAAGAAGTGGTGTATATTATAGACTTCAGTGCTGCTGTCTGCGATTGAATCTTGACCTCTGCATGTTTTTTCTTCAGATTAAAATGCCAGCAGAATATTCTAGAATCCTAGTGCTTGCTGAAACATCCAGCGATTTGTTATGACAATGAATTTGTTACTAATGATAAAACTAATTATAAAACTGTGCATTGGACCCAGAAAAATTATTATTGGAATTAAAACAACGAACTGCACTAGTAGCCAAAAATTATGAGACGAAGTTTACGAAATGAATAAATTAATATTAAGAATTATTTATAGTAATTGGATGTACGTATATAACTTTAAAATCATTCTTTTTGTTGTTTTTAAGCGCAACAGTTTCCGTAAAATCCATAAAATAAATTTACGATTTAGCCGCACTGCTATGATATTTTTGTGCTATTGCGAGCCTTTTGCCGCACAACCGCAAGTTGTGGACTTTAACCGGGTCATTATAAGCCATTATAATTATTATCAGTATTATCACTATACCGGGTGGCCAATCAACCACCCGAGCATAGGGAAGTAGCATGGAAAATCAACTTTTTGTTAAGATTTCTATTCCCCATAGTAATAAATTAAAATAGTATCAATCGAAAGAAAAGTTCTTTTCGCGTTTGGATATATCCGACAATTGCCATTTCCTCTTTCATTATTATTAAAATTGCAAGAATAATTTGTACGCTTTTTGAGCACAGCTTGCCGTGGAAAAATATTCGCCTAAAGATCACTTGGACAAATTTGATTTGTAATTTGTGGCGACTATTTTTCCAATGCATATCGTACGTGTCTTCAAAACCACCCAATTTATTCTTGCATTTTTAAGATGAATTAAAGGCGAAATAAGTTTAGGTATAACGCGAAACAAAAATCTGTTTCGATCGATACAATTTCCATTATTACCCGCTTGGGAAGCAAAAAATTTAAAAACCCTGATTTACCACATTAAATCCCTATGTTGAGTTGATCGACTGGCAATTTGGCATAATAAGTTTTTTCTTCTAAGGAATGTCATAAGAAATCTCAAATTATCACGCGAACGCTGTAAATCTGAAATTTGCATTCACATTAGGGTGGCAGTTGGTCTCGTTGCTCAAAACGCGATCTTGCTGCGGTAACTGTTTAGGTGCTGTCATGCTGGAACTGTAAGTCCCCACTTCAAATTTTAATTCGGGTTAGAGGGGTCGTTGGAAGTTGGCCTCATTGCCCAAATCCTGTCACGTTAATAATGTAGGTTTCCACTTCAATTTTTGATTCGGGATAGGGAGGCCATCAGCACACTATGGAACGAAATGTCAAACTAGTGAAAATTCAAGAATTTGGTTTTTGCAATTTGCAAAGTATTAAATGCTGATATTTTGCAACATCACGTAATGGTAATCTAACGTTTCTACGTTATATAATAATAATAAATTATTATACCATTATGGTATTACACAATGTCAGCATTTAATACTTGGGAAAATAAATCGTGAATTTTCACTCTTTTGTCATTTTGTTCCACTGTGCGTCAGTTTGTCTTTTCGCCCAAAACGCGAAATTCAGCTGGCGACCAGATAAAAATTTAGTTTCGTCACGCGCAAACCGTAAATTTTCGCGTCAATTTGTAATTAGGGTTAGGACCGTTGATAATTCGGCTCACTGCCCAAAATGGATTTGGTTTAAAAGTTAAGTGTCGTCGAAAACCCCAAGGGTTCATTCACAATTATTATCAACGTAAAACATAATAACAAGACATAATTATCTAAGACGTCAAGTTTACATAAAGCCTAATTTTAACACAAAGTTAAAACCATTGCAAGTTAATGTAATTATATTAAGTTTATGATCGTATTTAAAATTACATTTAAAGTCGAAATTGTTTCAACTTGATCTTTTAAAATTATCCTTTATTCAAATTTTACTTATTTCTTATGTCCGACGTTCATTGTGAACAAGCTACAAGCTCTACGTTCACGCAGCGATTTGTAATTCGAAGTTAGAGAGGCTGCCTACAGTTGACATCATTGTCTAAAACGCATAGTGTACAATCCGTCACGCGAAAACTGTAAGTCCCCAGTTTGATTTGTAATTCGGGTTAGAGCAGCAGTCAACCGCTGACTTCATTGTCCAAAACGGAATCTCGATACCGTAACTAGTAAAAAAGTTAGGATCCGTCACACGAAAACTGTAAGTCCCCAGTTTGATTTGTAATTCGGGTTAATTGGGGACGTTTTCAGCCTCTTCAAACCGCAATCTACATTTGAAGATGGTGACTGTCACACAGGAACGTTGTAAGTCCCCTCCTGCTCGATGGGAGCGTTGCGCTGAGGAACGCTTCAGCAGACAAACGGGGTCCAGAAAGTACGATCCCTTTCCTGTAATTCTTTAAATAGTTAAGTACCGTCACGCTAAAACTGGAATCCCTCGCGTCATATTTATTTGGGAGTCATCGACATTTCAATCATGGCGGTATGACCAGCTTAGTTTTAAGAATTTGGTTGGTTAGGCAGTCTGCAGATAAACTTAATTTCGAAAACGTCATCTCTGTCTGGTAATGTTTTGTGAAGCCAAGTAGCGGTATGAACAATTCATATTTTTAAGACACGTCTTTGAAACTTCTGAAATTACGTAGAGGCTTGAAAATGGGGTCGTGTAGTCTCATACGACTCGAAAATGTGTTGTGTATGTAAACATGATTGTAATTTATTTTTCACATTGCAGATAACGAATGGTTGATTCACATATGTAGCGACAAACACGCCAGCGCACAACGTACGAGTTTGGACTTGGCAGTTTTCGTTGGAACACATCCAAGGGGAGATGGTAGTGCAGTGTGTATATTATTTGTATTGTCACTTGTACTTCCTTACTTACCGTCACAATAAAATCTATAATTGCGTATTCTTGTATCATTGATGTGAGGTATCTACTAATATAAGTTTCCCCACCTACTATAGATAGTCATATAAGCATTCAAGGTAAGTTAGTGACATCACCTGCACGGGAGTGGGTAAGCACTTGCTCGGAGCGGACTTGGAAAATATTTCAATTATAAGCATTGAAGGTGAGTTAGTGACATCACCTGTGCAAGGAAGTGGGTAAGCTACTTGCTCGGAGGGGACTTAGAAAATATTTCAATACTTTTCTTCTCCCACTTCTGTCATGGCCCCACCAAGTATTCCGAACGAAACCGAACTCGGTTCGTTTGAGAGTGGGGGAAACAAATTTGGTATATAAGCAATGTATTAACTATGGGGTGGGTGGGACGGCCTGAACAGTAGTCCAGCAAACACCTATCTGTTCCAACTCGATTAACAAGCTTTGTTGGATAGGGGCGCGCTTTGCGCGCCCCCAGGCCGCTTCGCGGCCTGTTGATCGAGTTGGAGGAGCTAGATGTTTGCTCGGCTACTGTTCAGCCCGTCCCACCCACCCCGTAGTTAATACATTGCTTATATACCAAATTTGTTTCCCCCACTCTCAAACGAAGCTAGTTCGGTTTTCGTTCGGAACTGGTGGGGCATCTGCGTAATCGACTTACGTATCGTACATTGCTATGTGTTAGTAATAATAAAACATATAATTTTATTTAAGTTACATTTATTATCGATAACGGTGTATTATTATAAGATAAAAAATATTTCAACAAGTTATTTTAACTTAAAACATTAAAAGTGAATAGACTTACATACTTTTGCTTGCAAAAATATTCAAAGTTCGCCGACTTTTCTTTTTTTTTCTCTTATATAGCGTTTGTAACAACAAGGTCATTACGCTTTTTGTTGGTATGGGTTTATTTCTAAGGGTTACTTTTGGTAGGATTTGTTTCTAGTATGGTTTTTGATCCACAGTGTGTGCATGATGCATACCGGGGAACTGAGTAAGCAATTCCGCGAGGTCCGTTATTCGAACCCGAAATTACCGCTCCGAATTCAACCAGTATGCACTCTAGCCACCGCTGTGAACTTCGCCGACTTTAATTTTTAAATAAAGCTAATTTATTTTACACTTCATTATAGTATACCAGTTTAAGAAACGGCTCCAAACCTTCGATGGATCTTCCTCCTGAGGGTTCCATATTTTTAGAATCTGCAAAGTAGAAAACAATTCGTTAACATTAATTTTTACATACTACAACATAAATCGAAGCGGGGACTTGTCAATTTTTGCGCAACGGGATTTACATTTTAAGGAATACGGGATCGCTTTTTCGGCGTTGTGTCCCCCCCAACGCTATTTGCAAATTGTGACGGGAACTTCTAATTTTTCCGCGACGAGACCCAGGTTTTTAAGAAATCGTCTTCGCGTTTTCGGCCCGGAGTTCCAAATCCAAGCGGACACTTACATTTTTCGCGCGGTGCCCAACTTTTTAAGGAATCGCTGGATCGATATCGCGTTTTCGGTTATGTTATTATTAGTCAAATATATCGTGAAATTTGAAGATGATTATTGAAAATGTAAATACGGCCGTCGAAATTTATTTGGGTCGTGATGTTAATTAAAAAACATCCGTCGATTATTTTTTAACAAGTTACTTTAGCTTAAAAATATTAAAGAGAATAAACTTAGACACCTTTGCTTGCAAAAATATTCAAAGTTTACCAACTTCAATTTTTTAAAGAAGCTAATTTATTTTACAATTCATTATAGCTTTATAGCATACAAGTTTAACAAACGGTTCCAACCAACTTCAAACCTTTGAAGGATCGTCTTGAGGGTTCCCTATTTTGAATGTGCAAAGTGGAGAACGTACATTACAAAACTTTTTAAAACAATTCGTCAACATTCATGTTTTTATTTTTACTATTTTCAAATTTTACGCAATGGGATATTTTGAGGAATCATCGGATCGGGAACTTATAATTTTTGTGCAACGAAATTTAACTTTTTAACAAATCGGTGGATCGAGATCGCATTTTTGGCATAAAGTTCAGAACCGTAAATCGAAGGGGATACTCCCAGTTTTCGCGCGGGACCTAACTTGAACAAATATGTTTATTGGTCGACGGCCTACTTATAGCGACATACAAATTGTGACGGGATCCATCACAAGTAACCCAACGGTTTTCTCGAATTCGACTCACAAGGCGTTGTCTGGAGGAGACCAAACATTTTAATAAAATACCGCATTTGAAAGGAGTATTTTCAAGAGTAAAGGAATGGAACATCGTTTAAGATTGACGCAAGTCAAATTGGGAGCAATCTAATACATATCGTACATTCCACTTGGCAAATTATTGTTTGGAGTGTTCACTATGGATAGAAATCGTAATTTTTAATTTAGTCATGTAAGAAATTTGAAGTTTATTTTACATGTGAAAATTCAGCCTGTTGTGTTAATTAAAAAAAATCTGTTCTAGTAATAAAACTTTCGTTCGTTAAATGCCTAATCAATATTTTTATGATTTTCGCAAAAATTGCATTTGGGTGGCGATTATTTTTTATCGGCAAGTGTCATATGCAGGGTGGTAAATTGGTTCACGCACCACAGGGATGGTTATGTTAAATTCTTTGCATCCTAAATTATTTTAGGATGTCTTATAGAGAAAAAATACTGCATCCATATTTATTTTTGCTCTGATATTTCGATCTATGTAGTTTTTTGTAGCAACGATTTTCAAGACCAATACTGATTTTCTTAAATCAGTACTTTTAGCTTCCTTCACTTTTACCTTCTGTAGAACGGAAAATTACAGAAAAAATTTGTGCACGTTATTTAGTAGCATTTTATTCTTTACAAAGAAACTTATTTACAGTTTCTCTAAACTAATTAGGAATGCAAAGAATGAAACATGAAGAATTTAACATTGAAATTTCGTGAACCAATTCACCAACCGTAGAATTTCTGGTTCAATATTTTTATGAGTGAAATATTGAAATTTTTGTTTCCCCTTGACCCCTTTGTAATACTAAATTTCAAATCAAAGATTAATTATTTAAAATTTTCACTTCTTCGCCTTGAACGGAAATTAGAAGAGATAATAACACGAAAATGTAATTTACGACATGTTTTAATAACTTATTGATTAGAAACTTCTTAATGCCTTTAAGATGAATGCTTTCAATATTATCTTCGGATTCACTACTTGGATGATCGTTGGCAAAAATAATATCATAGCAAATTACTCTATTTTAATTGTAGATTTCAAAAATAATGTTTTATAATAATACGTACAAGTGGCAACTAAGGGCAGATTTCTGAAAAATAACGGTTGGTTTCATGCAATTCGCCGCATTTTATTATATCTTGTTTAGTTTCCGAAGAGGGTGAAATTTCAAAAATAAACTCGTTTTTAATTTCGGTAATGTAGAATAATTCGACTTATCCTTCTTTACTTCAAAGTTACACGTTTTCTAAGGGCGGTTGCAAATTTGATTGGTAGATTCCCTTAAAGCCATTTTAAATTTTACCACTGTGAATGAATTATGAAATTTCGCTAATAAATCATGTCGAACATTTATGCGATAACCTTGACAAAAAATGTAGGGTAAGCCAAATTAGAATAAAAAATTATTCAAAAACGGCAAAATAACGAAGAGAGTAAAGAATTAAACATTATAACAAAAGATCATCCCGGAGTTCGAGTTAACCCAGGCATTTTAGGTGTATCGACCAATCGAATAACAGAAATCCCCAGGGTAACTGCGACTCCAAGGTGCTTCTGTTATACAACTGGCCCTAAGAGTGTAACATTGAAATCTCGATTTTGCGTGAACCAATTCACCACCCGGCGACGGCGGCGAGTGAAATTTATAACTATGTACGTAATTATCGAAATGTTGTATTTCAACTCCAGTCTATAAATTATAGTTCTAAATAGCCCCTTGTAATAAATACTTCAAATCAAAGATATAAATAATGTAAAACTAGAAGAGACAATAATATGAACATGCAATTTACGACATGTTTCGATAAACCAAGAATAACTTATTTTTCACAAACCTCTTGCAATACTTTCAAGGTAATTCCGAATGCTTTCAATGTGATTATCACCAGATTCAATAGTTGGAAAGTTTTTTGGTAGAAAATTATTAGTGACAAATTTATTACTACAAGTAAATAAAGGAATTTTTTTTGCTATAATGTTTCTAAATTATAATGTAATAAAAATTCTTTGAAAGCAAAGCGTACAACCAACGACGACATAAACTATTAACAAAACGGGATGAAAATTTTCTAGTGCGTGAATTTGAAAAAATCAATGAAAAATTTCGGTAAACAGTTTTGGCCAGTGCTTTTAGGATTAAACCTCGAAAGAGATCGCGAATGGACCAATAATTAAAATTGAGGACCTTTTTATATCCCTGGATTTTATTTAATTATATATTTCCTCCCTCACATTTTCACGTTGTTCCATTCTGGATATTATTTTCACGTTAAAAGAATCAATTTTTGTGAATACCGAACTTTAATTAAACTTACAGTATGTACAACTTTGGGGTTGTAAATTTTATATTAATTTATCGACGGAATTCTGGCCAAATTTGAATATTATATCAACATTTTACGTGAAAATGTAAAACAAAATGTTGAAAAATTGCAACTTGTACCTGATTATTATCATTATTATTCTCAACAAGAAAACAACCCCAAGCAGACATTTAATTTAATGTTCATGGGGTAGGTACATAAATTCCTAAAAATACATTTAATTAAGTAAATATGGTAAAAATTTTAAACGCTTAAATATTTTGAACGCCTGGGTATGAATAATTTTGTAAATCAATGTATATGAGTGACAGATTTCTGAAAAATAAGTCCCGTTTGCTTCATCGAAAAACGCCACATTTTATAATAACATTTTTAGTTATGAATCTGAAGATGAAATTTTAAAAATAAACACGTTGAATCTCGAAAATATCGGATTCAAATTTTACTTTCCTTACTTCAAAGTTGAGCATCGCCCTTAAATTCAAGGCACAAGGGGTTTAGATTTAAAACTGGAAATGGAAATACGAAATTTCGATATTAAATATTATGTTGCAATATTTACTTACGATGAATCGAACTAACAAAAAATTACTCGTCACGCAAGTCGAAACGTGTAAATAAATGTACATAAAATTAGTTTTTTGAATATTGTACAATTTTAACAAAATATTTAAAAATAAATTTTCTTTTGATTAATTTTTACGTAGTGCCAATGTGAAAAATAACGAGTCATAATTTTACAAAAACTATAGATGGACATTATAGAGTAGTCCTTAATTTGATAATATTTTAATGACCAATTATTGTAATAGTCACGGGCTAAAATGTCTCCAAATACAAAAAAAAATGTTGGAAAAATCATCGGTTCCCATCTCAATACCTCCCCAACGGTTTTCGAATTTTGATATTTGAATAACATAACTTCTGGCATTTTCGGGGTATATTTTTGCTCTTAATACCGACTTAATACACTCTAAAAAAGAATCTTAAATGTGGCACATTTCTAACCTATGAACGAATTCGACAGCACGTACGATTAGAATTTTACAGATTTTAATTGCGCTTGCAATTTTATTTAATGGAAAGAAAATTAATAATTTTATTTAGTGATTTGCCTTCGAAAACTATCGTTAAAATTTTTGTAAAACTGGCTAGATTACGCATTTATTATCGATAAGACATGTGGTACGTTTTAGGTTTTTTTGTAGCAATACTTCGTATAAAATTAACTGATAAGAAATTACAAACTAATGTTCGAGTTTGAAAATTTGAAAGTTGAGAAAGTAATATTTATTTCAAATTGTTGCGAGACGAATTTCTACTTGAATATTTTCTCAGTGAAGAATCTGCAATTTTTCTTACATTAAACTTTTCTAATAATCTAATATAATAAAAAATTATTGAACAATAAGACATCAAACTTGGATACAATTTGAAGAATTGTTATGTATTTAGACAGTTTATGCGTTTCACAAGAATACGTGTGAGTGATATGAAAAAAATCATTGCAATCTGAAATATCAAAAGACCTCTTGATTTGACATGAATTGACCTTATCGAGTTTTATCTTTGATTTAATGGTGAGAATTGATCCTCTACACTTTTAACAATGAAAAGCAATCGTATCAAAGGCTGTTCAATAGGGTATAAAAAAAAGAGGTTTCAACATATTATAGGTAAATTAGAAGCATAATTTCGTTACAACTAATAATTTTTGTTCATAAAAAAAAGTTCCCAAAATATTTACTTTCCACGCAATTTATACATTAAAGTATGAATTTAATTTCCTTCACCCTGTACGATATAGAAAAGATATCATTAAATGAAATTCACACTTTAAACATAAATTGTGTCTAAACTGGATATTTTGACAACTTTTTTATAGTTATAAACGAAAATTATTAGTTCAAAAAAATGTTTCTAAATTATAATATAATAAGAATGCCACAATCATAGTACGTATTTGAACCCTACTGAACCACCCTTAATTAACCTGCACTTGTAATTAGTAACCAACAACAAAACATCTAACAAGTGCCATAATAGTACCTAAGTACTACATACATGATGTGAACATTTTATTTAGCTATAGAACTAAAACTAAATCTTCAAAAATTAATATGCTTTTAAACAAAAATACTACAGTATTCAAAGTAAATCGAGGTCAAATCAATGTGATGTTATAAAAATTACTTCGCCCCTGTGGTTTCATGAAGAACCGACCCCATATTAAATCAATTTAAAGTTTCAAAAATACCAATCTCACAAAGATAATTCAAAAATGGAACTAACCTGTATTTTCTCATCCGGCCTCGAAATAAATCGTCCAAATACAAAAACACTTTTACACTTGACACATTTTCACTAGACACTTGTCACAATTTTCAAAAGGTACTGCAGCAACCATCCGATTTATTATGAATCCTGAAAATAAATTAAAAATCGTTACAATTTTTCTAGAAGCTTTTGATAAAAAAACATGTAGTTAAATAAACTGATTTTCTAATCTATGTCACTAATTTGATTTAAAAGTTCAAAAATTAAGTTATTTTTACCAATGTAAAATCCAAATTGGTCTTTAACGATCAATTGACGGATTTCGTTAGGTAATGGTCCATATTTTAATATACTGAAAATCACCATGTCTAAACCCTGAGCTTCTTACCCGATTCTTAATCAGACATTGAAATATGTAAGATGTTAAAAGTACGGTACATTACCTAACGAAATCCATCGAAAATTTGCAGAAAACAATTTTTGTGCAATTCTCTTACATTATTATTATAAGCACATAAATATTGGTCAGATAAATAAGAGAATAAAATGAATAACCGAATTAAGAAACGAGAAAACTTGTCTGTAACTTGACACACTGTCAAACTTTGACACATTTTTATTTTTAAATAACATCATAGCAAAAACGGTGCTTCATAAAGATTTTACGAGTGCAAATAATTCAAACTTAAAAGTACCTTGATATGATAACTTTCCAAAGGCCACGATAGTATCCACGTTATCATCTCTGCTTCCGATTTGTTAATGGCTAAAACAAAATTAAAATCGTAAGTTTCTCTTTAAAATCGTAAAGGTTGTCATTAGCTTACCACGGTATTTAATAAAACGAAAGAAATATATTAAAATTGGAAATTTTAAATAATAAAAGCTACAGATAAAAATTATTTGTTTATTATTAAAATCAAATTAAAATAACCACAAATGTCAAATAAGACTAAAAAAACAATCATGAACCACCTAACCACCAATATTAGAAACATAAATTACAGATTCCTGTAATTTATGTCCATATTAAAAATTACTGCAATTTAATACCCAATTACAGATTCCTGTAGTTTTTACACAAACTACAGTTTCCTTTAATTTCTTATAGGATCCTGTAATTCATTGGTTGATTGACATCGTTCTACATTGCAAAATGCAATTTATATACATGCGCATTTATTACTAATTTAATTTTATTTGTAATGTAACTAACCATTTCTTATACTATCCACCTATTTTTCTTCACACCATCATGAAAATTTAAAACGAATCTGATGGTTGCCTTGCAGTTTCTTGAGATTTTTGTTTTTTGGGATCCCATTCGGTTCATTTGTACACACTGAAACAAACAATTGGTTAAAATTGGCTCCGAAATGTTCCCAATTAATTTGGACATTGCTTATACTCCATTTGTGGTAATTTAAAAACTTAGCGATCAATTTTTCGAATATTTGGTTTCGTATTCATCTTTTTCAATTTACTTGGTTTCTATAAAATAATTTGTTTCGATTAAACACAACTGATACCAATCGATTGGTTTCGTTCTATATGTTGAACATAACTATTAAAAAATAGAAGAAAAATTCTCGGTGTTACAGGGTGTTCCTTAAAATGTGCCGAAAATTAAACTTTGTTCAAAAAATTTGAAACTTGCTGTATACACTAACATTAAAACCGCGAACATATATAAAAAATAGTAGAAAAATTCCCGGTGCTACAGGGTGCTCTTTAATGAGTGCCGAAAATTAAACCTTGTTCAAAAAATTTGAAACTTGCTGTATACACTAACATTAAATCCGCGAACATATAAAAAATAGTAGATAAATTCCCGGTGCTACAGGGTGTTCTTTAATGGGTGCCGAAAATTAAACTACGATCAAAAATTTTGAAACTAACTGTGTACTCTAACATTAAATCCGCGAACACATAAAAAATAGTAGAATAATTCTCGATGCTACAGGGTGTTCTTTAATGAGTGCCGAAAATTAAACCATGATCAAAAATTTTGAAACTTGCTGTATACACTAAAATTAAATCCGCAAACACATAAAAAATAGTAGAAAAATTCCCGGTGCTACAGGGTGTCTTTAATGAGTGCCGAAAATTAAACCTTGTTCAAAAAATTTGAAACTTGCTGTATACACTAACATTAAATCCGCGAACATATAAAAAATAGTAGATAAATTCCCGGTGCTACAGGGTGTTCTTTAATGGGTGCCGAAAATTAAACTACGATCAAAAATTTTGAAACTAACTGTGTACACTAACATTAAATCCGCGAACACATAAAAAATAGTAGAATAATTCTCGATGCTACAGGGTGTTCTTTAATGAGTGCCGAAAATTAAACCATGATCAAAAATTTTGAAACTTGCTGTATACACTAAAATTAAATCCGCAAACACATAAAAAATAGTAGAAAAATTCCCGGTGCTACAGGGTGCTCTTTAATGAGTGCCGAAAATTAAACCTTGTTCAAAAAATTTGAAACTTGTTGTATACACTAACATTAAATCCGCGAACATATAAAAAATAGTAGATAAATTCCCGGTGCTACAGGGTGTTCCTTAATGGGTGCCGAAAATTAAACTACGATCAAAAATTTTGAAACTAACTGTGTACACTAACATTAAATCCGCGAACACATAAAAAATAGTAGAATAATTCTCGATGCTACAGGGTGTTCTTTAATGAGTGCCGAAAATTAAACCATGATCAAAAATTTTGAAACTTGCTGTATACACTAAAATTAAATCCGCAAACACATAAAAAATAGTAGAAAAATTCCCGGTGCTACAGGGTGCTCTTTAATGAGTGCCGAAAATTAAACCTTGTTCAAAAAATTTGAAACTTGCTGTATACACTAACATTAAATCCGCGAACATATAAAAAATAGTAGATAAATTCCCGGTGCTACAGGGTGTTCTTTAATGGGTGCCGAAAATTAAACTACGATCAAAAATTTTGAAACTAACTGTGTACACTAACATTAAATCCGCGAACACATAAAAAATAGTAGAATAATTCTCGATGCTACAGGGTGTTCTTTAATGAGTGCCGAAAATTAAACCATGATCAAAAATTTTAAAACTTGCTGTATACACTAAAATTAAATCCGCAAACACATAAAAAATAGTAGAAAAATTCCCGGTGCTACAGGGTGCTCTTTAATGAGTGCCGAAAATTAAACCTTGTTCAAAAAATTTGAAACTTGTTGTATACACTAACATTAAATCCGCGAACATATAAAAAATAGTAGATAAATTCCCGGTGCTACAGGGTGTTCTTTAATGGGTGCCGAAAATTAAACTACGATCAAAAATTTTGAAACTAACTGTGTACACTAACATTAAATCCGCGAACACATAAAAAATAGTAGAATAATTCTCGATGCTACAGGGTGTTCTTTAATGAGTGCCGAAAATTAAACCATGATCAAAAATTTTGAAACTTGCTGTATACACTAAAATTAAATCCGCAAACACATAAAAAATAGTAGAAAAATTCCCGGTGCTACAGGGTGCTCTTTAATGAGTGCCGAATATTAAACCTTGTTCAAAAAATTTGAAACTTGCTGTATACACTAACATTAAATCCGCGAACATATAAAAAATAGTAGATAAATTCCCGGTGCTACAGGGTGTTCTTTAATGGGTGCCGAAAATTAAACTACGATCAAAAATTTTGAAACTAACTGTGTACACTAACATTAAATCCGCGAACACATAAAAAATAGTAGAATAATTCTCGATGCTACAGGGTGTTCTTTAATGAGTGCCGAAAATTAAACTATGATCAGAAATTTTGAAACTTGCTGTATACACTAAAATTAAATCCGCAAACACATAAAAAATAGTAGAAAAATTCCCGGTGCTACAGGGTGCTTTTTAATGAGTGCCGAAA
Organism: Podabrus alpinus; assembly: GCA_932274525.1. Classification (NCBI taxonomy): domain Eukaryota; kingdom Metazoa; phylum Arthropoda; class Insecta; order Coleoptera; family Cantharidae; genus Podabrus; species Podabrus alpinus. Next base: position 86,049,119 of record OW026455.1, on the reverse strand, counting down.
ATTAAACCTTGTTCAAAAAATTTGAAACTTGCTGTATACACTAACATTAAATCCGCGAACATATAAAAAATAGTAGATAAATTCCCGGTGCTACAGGGTGTTCTTTAATGGGTGCCGAAAATTAAACTACGATCAAAAATTTTGAAACTAACTGTGTACACTAACATTAAATCCGCGAACACATAAAAAATAGTAGAATAATTCCCGGTGCTACAGGGTGTTCTTTAATGAGTGCCGAAAATTAAACCATGATCAAAAATTTTGAAACTTGCTGTATACACTAAAATTAAATCCGCAAACACATAAAAAATAGTAGAAAAATTCCCGGTGCTACAGGGTGCTCTTTAATGAGTGCCGAAAATTAAACCTTGTTCAAAAAATTTGAAACTTGTTGTATACACTAACATTAAATCCGCGAACATATAAAAAATAGTAGATAAATTCCCGGTGCTACAGGGTGTTCCTTAATGGGTGCCGAAAATTAAACTACGATCAAAAATTTTGAAACTAACTGTGTACACTAACATTAAATCCGCGAACACATAAAAAATAGTAGAATAATTCTCGATGCTACAGGGTGTTCTTTAATGAGTGCCGAAAATTAAACCATGATCAAAAATTTTGAAACTTGCTGTATACACTAAAATTAAATCCGCAAACACATAAAAAACAGTAGAAAAATTCCCGGTGCTACAGGGTGTTCTTTAATGAGTGCCGAAACTTAAACTTTGTTCAAAAAATTTGAAACTTGCTGTATACACTAACATTAAATCTGCGAACACATAAAAAATAGTAGAAAAATTCTCGGTGCTACAGGGTGTTCTTTAAAGAGTGCCGAAAATTAAACCTTGTTCAAAAAATTTGAAACTTGCTTAATACACTAACATTAAATCCGCGAACACATAAAAAATAGTAGAATAATTCCCGGTGCTACAGGGTGTTCTTTAATGGGTGCCGAAAATTAAACTACGATCAAAAATTTTGAAACTTGCTGTATACACTAACATTAAAACCGCGAACATATATAAAAAATAGTAGAAAAATTCCCGGTGCTACAGGGTGCTCTTTAATGAGTGCCGAAAATTAAACCTTGTTCAAAAAATTTGAAACTTGCTGTATACACTAACATTAAATCCGCGAACATATAAAAAATAGTAGATAAATTCCCGGTGCTACAGGGTGTTCTTTAATGGGTGCCGAAAATTAAACTACGATCAAAAATTTTGAAACTTGCTGTATACACTAAAATTAAATCCGCAAACACATAAAAAATAGTAGAAAAATTCCCGGTGCTACAGGGTGCTCTTTAATGAGTGCCGAAAATTAAACCTTGTTCAAAAAATTTGAAACTTGCTGTATACACTAACATTAAATCCGCGAACATATAAAAAATAGTAGATAAATTCCCGGTGCTACAGGGTGCTCTTTAATGAGTGCCGAAAATTAAACCTTGTTCAAAAAATTTGAAACTTGTTGTATACACTAACATTAAATCCGCGAACATATAAAAAATAGTAGATAAATTCCCGGTGCTACAGGGTGTTCTTTAATGGGTGCCGAAAATTAAACTACGATCAAAAATTTTGAAACTAACTGTGTACACTAACATTAAATCCGCGAACACATAAAAAATAGTAGAATAATTCTCGATGCTACAGGGTGTTCTTTAATGAGTGCCGAAAATTAAACCATGATCAAAAATTTTGAAACTTGCTGTATACACTAAAATTAAATCCGCAAACACATAAAAAATAGTAGAAAAATTCCCGGTGCTACAGGGTGCTCTTTAATGAGTGCCGAAAATTAAACCTTGTTCAAAAAATTTGAAACTTGCTGTATACACTAACATTAAATCCGCGAACATATAAAAAATAGTAGATAAATTCCCGGTGCTACAGGGTGTTCTTTAATGGGTGCCGAAAATTAAACTACGATCAAAAATTTTGAAACTAACTGTGTACACTAACATTAAATCCGCGAACACATAAAAAATAGTAGAATAATTCTCGATGCTACAGGGTGTTCTTTAATGAGTGCCGAAAATTAAACCATGATCAAAAATTTTGAAACTTGCTGTATACACTAAAATTAAATCCGCAAACACATAAAAAATAGTAGAAAAATTCCCGGTGCTACAGGGTGCTCTTTAATGAGTGCCGAAAATTAAACCTTGTTCAAAAAATTTGAAACTTGTTGTATACACTAACATTAAATCCGCGAACATATAAAAAATAGTAGATAAATTCCCGGTGCTACAGGGTGTTCTTTAATGGGTGCCGAAAATTAAACTACGATCAAAAATTTTGAAACTAACTGTGTACACTAACATTAAATCCGCGAACACATAAAAAATAGTAGAATAATTCTCGATGCTACAGGGTGTTCTTTAATGAGTGCCGAAAATTAAACCATGATCAAAAATTTTGAAACTTGCTGTATACACTAAAATTAAATCCGCAAACACATAAAAAATAGTAGAAAAATTCCCGGTGCTACAGGGTGCTCTTTAATGAGTGCCGAAAATTAAACCTTGTTCAAAAAATTTGAAACTTGCTGTATACACTAACATTAAATCCGCGAACATATAAAAAATAGTAGATAAATTCCCGGTGCTACAGGGTGTTCTTTAATGGGTGCCGAAAATTAAACTACGATCAAAAATTTTGAAACTAACTGTGTACACTAACATTAAATCCGCGAACACATAAAAAATAGTAGAATAATTCTCGATGCTACAGGGTGTTCTTTAATGAGTGCCGAAAATTAAACCATGATCAAAAATTTTGAAACTTGCTGTATACACTAAAATTAAATCCGCAAACACATAAAAAATAGTAGAAAAATTCCCGGTGCTACAGGGTGCTCTTTAATGAGTGCCGAAAATTAAACCTTGTTCAAAAAATTTGAAACTTGTTGTATACACTAACATTAAATCCGCGAACATATAAAAAATAGTAGATAAATTCCCGGTGCTACAGGGTGTTCTTTAATGGGTGCCGAAAATTAAACTACGATCAAAAATTTTGAAACTAACTGTGTACACTAACATTAAATCCGCGAACACATAAAAAATAGTAGAATAATTCTCGATGCTACAGGGTGTTCTTTAATGAGTGCCGAAAATTAAACCATGATCAAAAATTTTGAAACTTGCTGTATACACTAAAATTAAATCCGCAAACACATAAAAAATAGTAGAAAAATTCCCGGTGCTACAGGGTGCTCTTTAATGAGTGCCGAATATTAAACCTTGTTCAAAAAATTTGAAACTTGCTGTATACACTAACATTAAATCCGCGAACATATAAAAAATAGTAGATAAATTCCCGGTGCTACAGGGTGTTCTTTAATGGGTGCCGAAAATTAAACTACGATCAAAAATTTTGAAACTAACTGTGTACACTAACATTAAATCCGCGAACACATAAAAAATAGTAGAATAATTCTCGATGCTACAGCGTGTTCTTTAATGAGTGCCGAAAATTAAACTATGATCAGAAATTTTGAAACTTGCTGTATACACTAAAATTAAATCCGCAAACACATAAAAAATAGTAGAAAAATTCCCGGTGCTACAGGGTGCTCTTTAATGAGTGCCGAAAATTAAACCTTGTTCAAAAAATTTGAAACTTGCTGTATACACTAACATTAAATCCGCGAACATATAAAAAATAGTAGATAAATTCCCGGTGCTACAGGGTGTTCTTTAATGGGTGCCGAAAATTAAACTACGATCAAAAATTTTGAAACTAACTGTGTACACTAACATTAAATCCGCGAACACATAAAAAATAGTAGAATAATTCTCGATGCTACAGGGTGTTCTTTAATGAGTGCCGAAAATTAAACTATGATCAGAAATTTTGAAACTTGCTGTATACACTAAAATTAAATCCGCAAACACATAAAAAATAGTAGAAAAATTCCCGGTGCTACAGGGTGCTCTTTAATGAGTGCCGAATATTAAACCTTGTTCAAAAAATTTGAAACTTGCTGTATACACTAACATTAAATCCGCGAACATATAAAAAATAGTAGATAAATTCCCGGTGCTACAGGGTGTTCTTTAATGAGTGCCGAAACTTAAACTTTGTTCAAAAAATTTGAAACTTGCTGTATACACTAACATTAAATCCGCGAACATATAAAAAATAGTAGATAAATTCCCGGTGCTACAGGGTGTTCTTTAATGGGTGCCGAAAATTAAACTACGATCAAAAATTTTGAAACTAACTGTGTACACTAACATTAAATCCGCGAACACATAAAAAATAGTAGAATAATTCTCGATGCTACAGGGTGTTCTTTAATGAGTGCCGAAAATTAAACCATGATCAAAAATTTTGAAACTTGCTGTATACACTAAAATTAAATCCGCAAACACATAAAAAATAGTAGAAAAATTCCCGGTGCTACAGGGTGCTCTTTAATGAGTGCCGAATATTAAACCTTGTTCAAAAAATTTGAAACTTGCTGTATACACTAACATTAAATCCGCGAACATATAAAAAATAGTAGATAAATTCCCGGTGCTACAGGGTGTTCTTTAATGGGTGCCGAAAATTAAACTACGATCAAAAATTTTGAAACTAACTGTGTACACTAACATTAAATCCGCGAACACATAAAAAATAGTAGAATAATTCTCGATGCTACAGGGTGTTCTTTAATGAGTGCCGAAAATTAAACCATGATCAAAAATTTTGAAACTTGCTGTATACACTAAAATTAAATCCGCAAACACATAAAAAATAGTAGAAAAATTCCCGGTGCTACAGGGTGCTTTTTAATGAGTGCCGAAAATTAAACCTTGTTCAAAAAATTTGAAACTTGCTGTATACACTAACATTAAATCCGCGAACATATAAAAAATAGTAGATAAATTCCCGGTGCTACAGGGTGTTCTTTAATGGGTGCCGAAAATTAAACTACGATCAAAAATTTTGAAACTAACTGTGTACACTAACATTAAATCCGCGAACACATAAAAAATAGTAGAATAATTCTCGATGCTACAGGGTGTTCTTTAATGAGTGCCGAAAATTAAACCATGATCAAAAATTTTGAAACTTGCTGTATACACTAAAATTAAATCCGCAAACACATAAAAAATAGTAGAAAAATTCCCGGTGCTACAGGGTGCTCTTTAATGAGTGCCGAAAATTAAACCTTGTTCAAAAAATTTGAAACTTGCTGTATACACTAACATTAAATCCGCGAACATATAAAAAATAGTAGATAAATTCCCGGTGCTACAGGGTGTTCTTTAATGGGTGCCGAAAATTAAACTACGATCAAAAATTTTGAAACTAACTGTGTACACTAACATTAAATCCGCGAACACATAAAAAATAGTAGAATAATTCTCGATGCTACAGGGTGTTCTTTAATGAGTGCCGAAAATTAAACCATGATCAAAAATTTTGAAACTTGCTGTATACACTAAAATTAAATCCGCAAACACATAAAAAATAGTAGAAAAATTCCCGGTGCTACAGGGTGCTCTTTAATGAGTGCCGAAAATTAAACCTTGTTCAAAAAATTTGAAACTTGCTGTATACACTAACATTAAATCCGCGAACATATAAAAAATAGTAGATAAATTCCCGGTGCTACAGGGTGTTCTTTAATGGGTGCCGAAAATTAAACTACGATCAAAAATTTTGAAACTAACTGTGTACACTAACATTAAATCCGCGAACACATAAAAAATAGTAGAATAATTCTCGATGCTACAGGGTGTTCTTTAATGAGTGCCGAAAATTAAACCATGATCAAAAATTTTGAAACTTGCTGTATACACTAAAATTAAATCCGCAAACACATAAAAAATAGTAGAAAAATTCCCGGTGCTACAGGGTGCTCTTTAATGAGTGCCGAAAATTAAACCTTGTTCAAAAAATTTGAAACTTGCTGTATACACTAACATTAAATCCGCGAACATATAAAAAATAGTAGATAAATTCCCGGTGCTACAGGGTGTTCTTTAATGGGTGCCGAAAATTAAACTACGATCAAAAATTTTGAAACTAACTGTGTACACTAACATTAAATCCGCGAACACATAAAAAATAGTAGAATAATTCTCGATGCTACAGGGTGTTCTTTAATGAGTGCCGAAAATTAAACTATGATCAGAAATTTTGAAACTTGCTGTATACACTAAAATTAAATCCGCAAACACATAAAAAACAGTAGAAAAATTCCCGGTGCTACAGGGTGTTCTTTAATGAGTGCCGAAACTTAAACTTTGTTCAAAAAATTTGAAACTTGCTGTATACACTAACATTAAATCTGCGAACACATAAAAAATAGTAGAAAAATTCTCGGTGCTACAGGTTGTTCTTTAAAGAGTGCCGAAAATTAAACCTTGTTCAAAAAATTTGAAACTTGCTTAATACACTAACATTAAATCCGCGAACACATAAAAAATAGTAGAATAATTCCCGGTGCTACAGGGTGCTCTTTAATGAGTGCCGAAAATTAAACTACGATCAAAAATTTTGAAACTAACTGTGTACACTAACATTAAATCCGCGAACACATAAAAAATAGTAGAATAATTCTCGATGCTACAGGGTGTTCTTTAATGAGTGCCGAAAATTAAACTATGATCAGAAATTTTGAAACTTGCTGTATACACTAAAATTAAATCCGCAAACACATAAAAAACAGTAGAAAAATTCCCGGTGCTATAGGGTGTTCTTTAATGAGTGCCGAAAATTAAACTTTGTTCAAAAAATTTGAAACTTGCGGTATACACTAACATTAAATCCGCGAACACATAAAAAATAGTAGAAAAATTCTCGGTGCTACAGGGTGTTCTTTAATGAGTGCCGAAAATTAAACCTTGTTCAAAAAATTTGAAACTTGCGGTATACACTAACATTAAAACCGCGAACATATATAAAAAATAGTAGAAAAATTCCCGGTGCTACAGGGTGTTCTTTAATGAGTACCGAAACTTAAACCTTGTTCAAAAAATTTGAAACTTGCTGTATACACTAACATTAAATCCGCGAACATATAAAAAATAGTAGAAAAATTCCCGGTGCTACAGGGTGTTCTTTAATGGGTGCCGAAAATTAAACTACGATCAAAAATTTTGAAACTAACTGTGTACACTAACATTAAATCCGCGAACACATAAAAAATAGTAGAATAATTCTCGATGCTACAGGGTGTTCTTTAATGAGTGCCGAAAATTAAACTATGATCAGAAATTTTGAAACTTGCTGTATACACTAAAATTAAATCCGCAAACACATAAAAAACAGTAGAAAAATTCCCGGTGCTACAGGGTGTTCTTTAATGAGTGCCGAAAATTAAACTTTGTTCAAAAAATTTGAAACTTGCGGTATACACTAACATTAAAACCGCGAACATATATAAAAAATAGTAGAAAAATTCCCGGTGCTACAGGGTGTTCTTTAATGAGTACCGAAACTTAAACCTTGTTCAAAAAATTTGAAACTTGCTGTATACACTAACATTAAATCCGCGAACATATAAAAAATAGTAGAAAAATTCCCGGTGCTACAGGGTGTTCTTTAATGGGTGCCGAAAATTAAACTACGATCAAAAATTTTGAAACTAACTGTGTACACTAACATTAAATCCGCGAACACATAAAAAATAGTAGAATAATTCTCGATGCTACAGGGTGTTCTTTAATGAGTGCCGAAAATTAAACTATGATCAAAAATTTTGAAACTTGCTGTATACACTAAAATTAAATCCGCAAACACATAAAAAATAGTAGAAAAATTCCCGGTGCTACAGGGTGTTCCTTAATGGGTGCCGAAAATTAAACTACGATCAAAAATTTTGAAACTAACTGTGTACACTAACATTAAATCCGCGAACACATAAAAAATAGTAGAAAAATTCTCGGTGGTACAGGGTGTTCTTTAAAGAGTGCCGAATATTAAACCTTGTTCAAAAAATTTGAAACTTGCTGTATACACTAACATTAAATCCGCGAACATATAAAAATAGTAGAAAAATTCCCGGTGCTACAGGGTGTTCTTTAATGAGTGCCGAAAATTAAACTATGATCAAAAATTTTGAAACTTGCTGTATACACTAAAATTAAATCCGCAAATACATAAAAAATAGTAGAAAAATTCTCGGTGGTACAGGGTGTTCTTTAAAGAGTGCCGAAAATTAAACTTTGTTCAAAAATTTGAAACTTGGTGTACACGCTAACGTTAAATCCACAAATGCACGAAAAATATTATAAAAATTCTTCGTGCTACAGGGTGGACTCTGTAGGCTGTTGTAGACTTTTCCCACAACATAAATCATAGTGTCATCGGCAAATATATTAACCTCACAATTTTTTATACTTCTCTGTATGTCATTTATATAAATTATAAACAAAATGGTACCCAAAACCGTTCCTTGTGGAACTCCATGGAATACTTCCACCTTGTCAGATATAACCTCCCTAAATTTCACCTTTTAATGCATATCCGTGTTATTAGTTGGTATAACCTCATAAAAAAATGTTTGGTTGTGCTAATTTTATTCAGGGAAGATGGTGGTAAACAAATTATATTACATAAGAAATTTAGGGGGATTGTTCGCTTTTTCCATTTGAAACCAATATTAAATTGCAAGTGCTCCGCATTTAGCTCAAATTTTGCAAAGGTAATTTTTCTAACAGATGGGAACCAATTATCGAAGGGGTGAAAAGAAAAAACAGACCACCCTAAACCAGGTCTTCCATTTATGACTAATTTTTTGCATAAATAAATTAAAGTGAATGTAATTTTTATTAAAAAAACGAAAAGGGCGTGGTTTGGAGCAAGGGGGGGGGGAGGGTTTATAACGATAGGACGTGGTGTAGGTCTAAAAGAGCGTAGTCTAAACTATCTTGAATGATTTTCCCTATGAATTGTTTGATAAAAAACATAAAACCTGCAATGTCGTGAGATACAAACGAAAAGAATTCACTGGGTGCACTTTCAACGTATCCATAGGGAAAACTATTCAAGTTTGGTTTAAACCACGCCTTTCCAGACTTGAACCACGTCCATTCGTTCTAAACCGCTCCCCTTCGGTATAAAGCACGCCTCTTCTCAGTTATGGCCTTTTAGCTTTGCAGACCCACATAATAATAAAAAGTAAAATACTTATCTAATAAACGTCTGGGCGTGGCTGAGACCTCATGGGGTGTGGTTTAGAACGAAAAGCCGTTGTCTATGACTAAAAGAGCGTTGCTCAGAACGAATGGGAATGATCGATACCGAAGGGGCGTGGATAAGATCGAAAGGGTGTGGCATAGGTCTTAAAGGGCGTGTTCTAAACTATTTTGAATAGTTTTCCCTACGGATGCGTTGAAAGCGCACACAGTGAGAATTTATATCGTTTTTGTGCGCAATTGCAGGTTTCATTTTTTTCTCAAAAACGGCAAGGCATCGTGATTTGCGGTTTGCATCAAAAATTCGAAGATTTTCTCCTACTACAAAAAGTATGATATTAGTGACTATAATCTCACATTTTTGTGTATTACTTTAAAATTGCCCCATTAATCAAAATTTATCAAGAAAAGAAAGTCAGTACTTATAATTTCATCTATCGATTGATATTTCAAAAGTTTAAGTAAGATATTTGTTTAATAATGCCTGTAGTTCCGCATGAATACACACGGTTGCGTTAAAATAGCAACACATCAATTAAAAAAACTTTTTTATCTATAAAATGGGAAAAGATAAAGAATAGCAGTTTGAGGCATTTGAAAGAAAGTAAAACACTCACTCAATAAAGTATTTTCTTTATATTTCGTAAATTATATTTTACAGGCCCTTTCAATTTAAACCACGTCCCCTTTGTTCTAAACCACGCTCCTACATACCTAAGTCACGCCCCTGCAGACCCACGCCATGCACCTTCGTTTTAAACTACATCCCCTTTATTTTAAAGTGATTTGCCACGCCCCTAGGCGGAACTAGAATGAAGGGCTGGACTGCAACGAAAGGGGCGTGGTTTGGAGCAAAAGAGAGGTTACAACGACAGGACATATGATAGGACAACACACCTTCTCAGACCTGAACCGCGCTAAACCACTCTTTCATTCTAAGCTACGCCCTTTCAGACCTAAGCAACGCCCATTTGTTCTAAATCACGCCTTTTGGTCTAAGCCACGTCCCATCAGAGTTAAACAATTGTCACTCGTTCTACACCACGCCCCTTCGATTTAAGCCCGCCTCCGTCGTTTTAAACCACGTCCATTCGTTTTAAGTTATGCCGACCCATCACGTAAAATAAATTTTACTTCAAAAGTAAAATACTTATCCAATACATATTTTTTAGTTCGTAAAATATATTTTACACGCCCTTTCGCTCTAAACCACGCCCTTTCCAACTTACACCAAGCCCTTTTGGTATAATTCACGCCCTTAGACCGAAGCCACGCTGATAGGTTAAAGGTTGCTTAGAATGAAGGATGCGGCTTAGAACGAAAGGGGCGTGGGTTAGAACGAGGGGGTGAATTAGAACGACGGGCGTGTGCGTTGGTCTGAAAGGGCGGGGCTTAGAACGACATGGCGTGGTTTAAGTTAGAAAGGGTGTGGTTTATTTCTAGATGGGCCTGGATTACGTCAAAAATTTAAAAACCGATGAATGCAATAAACGATATCATATTTTGGACGCTTCTTACGGATCACTTATCATAGATAAAAATATGCCATCGGCACCCGGGTAAAGCTAGCACCCCTACCTTTCAAAACAAAAAAAAATAATTCCATAATTTTGTACTATTTTTGTGGTAATTTTGTGCTGCATTCGCGAATTTTGTACTTGTAGGATGTAAGATACTACACGTTAATTTTAACTATAATACTAAATACAATAATGTCAACACCATTTAAACGCAAGTTTAAACTCCCGTAAAGGGTTCTTTTCAGGCATGGAGTTTGGAAACACTTGGTGTAGTAAGAAGGGTTATCCCTTTCGATACTCCGAAACTCGGTTTGTATTGTTAAAGCAAATTTATTACTCCTCCATGAAAAATTTCTTGCTAAATAATAGAATTTTGGGCACATAAACATTATAGAATGCCATTTGAGGGATATAGGTAAGAATGTTTTTAGGAAAAAGGTACAGTTAAATTGTGAATTACGTGGGAATTACATATTTTGAACAATGAAGAATAGTCTTACGAGAAATCTGATTTTATACATGACATATAAAATACGTTTGGAGAATCAGTTTTTCGGGCATCTCTAGGAAATTTAGTAAGCCACTCACCTATGTTTAGATAGAAATCTAAGATACCGAATCGACTAAACCCCAGGTCACTAGCTGAAACGGTTCGCGAGATATCTGCGATTATATCGAAGTACTTTTTCTGATTCCAACAGAATCAAAAACATTTTCTGGACAATAATTTTATAAGCCCAAAGGCAATGCCGCTAAATGTTAAAAACGTCTTTAATTGCGTTTTTGAATTTTTTAAGTTTACATGTGGAATACTTTTTACACGTGTACCCATTTTCTTTTGTAAGCTAATAAGTTTGAATTGTTCTAAAAATAAAAAGTTAAATTGTGAAGTCAGAGTAAAAAATCTAAAAAAAAAGCAAAAAAAAATTATTTTTATTATCGCAGTATTGCACTTGAAAAAATTTGAAAAGTAGAACATTTTTTACCTACATAATATATTTATGATAGTACGTAGTACTTGCATATTTTATGAGAATTTTAGAAAAGATTTTCGAGTTCACTTTCAATTTAATAGAAATATAAAAAAAAAATTAACTAAGTACCACCTGCGTAAAATAATCGTTAAAAACCACCCCAACTCTGTAAAATTTTTATAGAATACAATTGCCATTGGTAAGAAATGTAGCACATTTGAGGTATTTTGTAGAAATCTTTCGATAATAGGAAAAAAAAATAACGGATGCAAATTTCCAAAATTATGTTATTCAAATATGAAAATTCCTACGATTTTCCCACTATTTTTACGGCCACTGTAATACAGTGGGATGCGTTTAATAAACAAATTTAATCAAATCAACTACAAAACATCAAACCTGTTTTTACATAAATATTTCAATTATTATCAATTGGTGGCAGTTTAATTTGATATGCATATAATGATTATATGGATTGACTAGGTCCAGTTGTATCTTTTATAAACACCTCTGGTTAAAGAGTTTCTTTCGAGTCTGCGCTCAACTTACTTTTCAATTTTTACAGCAGGGTAAATATTACTTCGCCGGTGAGGTTTCATGCGGAATGGTTATATTAAAACAATTTTGTGCAAAGCCACTTGGGTAAATTCTCGAAGTGAGAGCGGAATAATAAAAATTAAAATTCAGCTTTTAAAAACATTCAAGAAAAGCAATCCCACAAAGATTTTCAAACGCTACTAACCTTTATTTTCCGATAAAACAGCTAAAGAAACGGTCAAAACTTCAAAATATTTCTTTCTTTCCTAGATCGTCCACCTATCGATTTGCCACTATCCGATTTTCTATGGGTACCGCAACCGTCCGGTTTATTATAAAAAGCTGGAATAAATCAAGAATGGTAAGAATTGGCACATAAAAACAGAAAAATATCACACAAATTAAAACTTACTGACTTTTATTACAATCACACTTTACAATAAAAAACTTCATGCTGGAAGTAGTTGGTATATTTATTGCCACCACAATAATACCAACAAATAAATTTTACATAAAATTTTTCAGACAAATTTTTTTTTAATTTTAAATAATTTTTTAAAAATAAAAAGATTTTTTGCTTGTAATAAAGTAATTAAGTTTTGATGATGTCTGTTGCATATTTTCCAGAAAAATATTCAAAATCCACTGACAATTCGAGATCTTTCTCGTTTTCCCTGACTCAAAAAAAATTCCCTGACTTTTCCAGGTCGCTGGGTACCCTGCCAAAAGGGTCGAAAGTTAAATGCCGCTGGAAAGTTTCGAAACTTGGCAACTACACTAACACAGAACCCATAATCACCAACAAAAGAATATTTAAAAAATTCTAAAAATTGCAGTGCCGTCCCCAGGAGGGTCGAAAGTTAAATGTCGCTTGAAAGTTTCGAAACTTGCCAAGTACACTAACGCTGCACCCGTAATCACAACAAAAATATTTAAAAAATTCTAAACGTTACAGTGCCGTGCCTGGGGGAGTGGTCGAAAGTTAAATGTCGTTTAAAAGTTTCAAAACTTCTCAAGTATACTAAAACTGAACCTGTAAATACCATAGGAAAATTTTAAAAACTCTGAACACTAGGGGGTTGTTTTTAGGGAGTGATGAAAAATAAAGTTTGTTGAAAAATTGTGAAACTTTGCAAAAATACTAAATACAAAACCTGGAAAGATATCAAAAATATACAAAAAAGAAAACAAACATAAAAAAACCTTTTATAGAAAAGTCCCTTTTTGACGCCCACACGAGTAGTATTTGTCAAATACTGTCATTAGAAATTCATTGTAAATGGACCACCCAAAGAGTCCAGTTCATATCAATTTTTTAATTTAACTTATTAGAATATGGATATAATAATCAGAGGAAAATTTAATTTTGACAAACATTTTTGTATTATACTTGAAACAAGTATAATATTGAATATTTAAAAAACAAGTCATGAACAAGTTAATGTTGTAGGTGGGGCTACTAAAACTATATAATAGTTGACAAGAATGTTGACTTGTTTTCCGTCCGTTTTGGAAACCAATATTTTAGATGTGACAGCATCGCATCTGAGCATAATCTGTCATTGGGACGATTTAATAATATTTGTAAGTTATTATTTTAAATTTTAGTTGCATTGCATAATTTATAGGGAAAAATACAAAGTACGTACCTACTTTGATTAATTCTCTTATATTTAACAAGAGAAGTAAAAGATCTTGCAATTTTATGCGAATTTCATTATTTAATTTTTTTAAATTGTAATCATTTCTAGATAAAAAACAATGCCTTCAAAATTATTTAATAAAACACCTCGCGACTAAAGGACAGGCGACTTCAAAGTAGATTTCAATACTTGTCAATTTTATGAAAAAACTTTAAAATAACCGATTAGGGATCCGGATGTTTTAAAAACAACTCATGAACAAGTTAACGTTGAAGGTGGGGCTACTAAAACAGCATAAGTATGGAAACGTAAGCTCTGTGTAAGAAATGGACTTTTAAAACCAAAAACTTGTATTTGAAGAAATTGAACGGAATAACTTAATCCCAGTAAGTGTAAAAAAACAAGTTTAAAATAATTGCCAGGGCTGTAAATAATGTAAAGGAGGTTCTTGTAATAAAAACTAAAAAATAAATAAAAATACATTTTGGAAAGTGTAGTTAATAAAACCTTATTAATCTAAAAGCAAATGATTTTACCATAATTTTGAACAACCGGGATTGGACAATAGTTTTTTAATAACCGCATGAAACAAAAAGACTGCATCCCCCACGGAATGGTCGAATATCGTAAAGTACAGTACAGGAGTTTTCTTGTATCAATTGGTAAATGCCCAAGTTCTTGCTTAACAAAATGCTGTTCTGAATAGTAAAATTTGTCAAGCTTGGCTACCGAGGTTACTTGACATGTTTATCAATTTCAATCAAGCTTGGAGTTGCCAAGCATTACAGAAAAGCAAAACTTGACGAGAAGGTGAAAAAACTGTCAAATATTATTTACAGTCAAATTGCCAATAAATGGTAATTAAGGTGTCATGACTAACACCGAATAAGATAAAACAGGGCTATGGATTACAATTTTATTATAAACAAATAATATAAAAGTGCATTTGAACAAGTTCTGATTAGCCTGCATTTTTTATCTGAATTTATTGAAAAATTCCTTCTTTATTGTAATGCTGCTCTTTAAATAAAATTGCCACATAAAGCCCACAGCACTTAGTAGATACAGATTAGGATACTACACTTGGCAATCAGGTCTAGTTCCTAACTTGAAATTAAATAGAGATGAACAAATTGTGTAGATATCCACAATCACATAGAAGTTGTTCCTCAATCTCCAAAGACCTTGAATGTCAATTGTATTAGAAACGCAACACGCCCGAGCAATAGAAGAGCAATTTAACGCCTTCTTGCACCCGACAACGCGCTTTCGATTTCTGCAATTTCCACTCCAATTTATTAATCTCTATTTGTTTTCGCCAAGTTATGGACTAGGCCTACCAAATTTACAAATTGTTACTTTAATATAGACTTGAATTCAAGAATAACAAACAAAACATTTACAACTATTATTCAAATGTAACTGACCTATTATTTTCTACTTGATGGACCTTTCTTCCCGTCAGTAATCATTCACTTTTTCTACACCACAAACACCATCCTATCCGTGTAATAATGAAACCTAGAATAATTTAAAAATCAAAAGTTGGTAACAATTTTTCAAAACTTTATAATGTTTACGTTGTCATCATTTATCTTTGATTTTATGTTTTATGATTAAAATAAGTTAATTTTGACACATCATACGTGATATCACGATACATTTAAACTTAAATGTCATAATTATTTACCAAGTATCCACTAATAATAAATGTTGGAAGTAAAATGTGCATATGCACCGACTTTAAGAAAACCGAAATTAAAATTTCAAGAACTTTAAATACATGCGATTTATAGCAATTAATTTGTAGATACCTAAAATTAAATGTAACTAACAAACCTGATTATTTCTTATCCGGCATATGTTCCGTCAGAAAAAGTTCAAAACCAATTCGTAATCTAGCGGTCATCGAATTTTACAACATAAGTCTCGATTTTTTAAACTTCCGAGTTGCTTCTCCCTGGACCGAAACTGTCCTGTTTTTGTACGGCTGATCTTCTAAACTGAACAAAATAATAAATTATGAGAAACGATTACTTTGTAATAAGAGTTCGGTTTCATATCCCCTTTCGTAGCAGAAATAAATGTATAGTTTTCAGTTCAAGTTCTAAAAAAGTGAAATAAAAATTGAGATGCAATTTCTCCTTATAAAAAAATGAAGATTTAAAGTAAACGAAATGGGATATGCGTAACCTCAAAAGATTTTTACAGAATTCATAAAAAGCAGTTACCTTTGGGAAGATGGCATGATGCCTTTTAAAAACATTTTCAATTTGGTTTTTCCTTATCCATGGTTCATATGAATGTTCTCCTTTTTGAACTTGCACGATTTGCTTTCATGGCACTGCAACAACAAAGACTATTATTATTGTTGTTCACTTTCATACACTGTTCGTTAATTGATAAACATTACGAAAGGCATAAATTATGCAAAGTTAAAATACCACTTTGAATTCTAACCAAAACTTACCATCAAAAGAAATCCTTTGATCGACTTGTCGATTCATTTGTATGACACTTGGAATAATTAGTTGCGTTGGTAATTTTAAAAACAAACCATTTATGAATACAAATCGAAAGGGTGAATTTATAAAATCATTTTAAAACCCAGTCAAATTTTAATATTGCTATTAAAATTCGAAATATTTTATTATGACTAACATACGTGCTTCTGAAGTTTGTCGCTAGTTAGCGCCACAAGACGCAACAAATTTTATGCTACTTTTTTTACCAAATACGAGGTGTTTGCGAAAAGTTTTAAGATTCAACCTAATGAGGTACCGACAATAAAAGGGAATTGCAGAAAACGTGCGACGCGCAAGTTTTTGCACTCTGGCGGCTTTATTTTTGAAACGCGACAAAATTCAAAACGGCAGAAATGATCTAAAGACTGTAGCGAAGTTTTTAGTGTAAAAAAAATTAAATTGATATCGTGAAATAAAAAGTTATTGATTTTTAAAGTTCTAGAAACTATACAAGAATATTCAAATTTCTGGGAAAATCGAGTTTTATGTGAATAAATATAAACAAAATCGGCAAGTGTTATATATCGTTGTATTGGTAATTTCATTGGCAATAATTCTAAAAAAAGAGCTTCACTCTAACTTGCTTACGAATAGAAAAGAAAAATTAAGAATGAGCCAAAGTGAGGTACCCTATTTTTTGAGGTTTTAGGTCCATATCTTTTTTCGGTACCGGCGAAAAACGTCGTCACTTACATTTCAAATAGTGTAAGACCTAACTAACGTTGTGTATAAATTTCATTTAGTTCTACCGCGGTATCACTAAACTGAAGAAAAAACCGGGTATTTTACTCCACTACTACACTACTATACAGGAACACCTAGACGAAGTGGATAAATGGCTTAAGAGCGCGCTGCGGAAAGAGAGAGAGGGAAGCAGAAGATATGATGTTGAAAGAAGCCTCTAATCTTTTGTAGAGATTTAAAACATTTTTTAAAATTATTAAGGGAACCCTTGAACCCTTTGTGTGATGAAATCGCTTCAAAATCAGGTTTTGTCCTTATAATGATCTGCAGAAGGCAATAACGAAGTTTCATTAAGATCGGTTGTCATAAAAATTGTCCTTTTTCATAAATTAAATTAACCTATTTACTTTTAATTTAAAGCGCTCAAAATTGGTTATTGCCTTCAATAGTCTTTTCTTATTAATATAAAAAAAGAATTACATTGATACGACGTTTAGTTTTTTAAATTTGTACAAAAGATTATAGGCTTCTTTCAACATCATTCCCTCTCTCTCTTTCCGCAGCGCGCTCTTAAGATGTGGCGAATCAAAGCAAACAGCATAAAATTAACGTGACCAGACGTACTGCTTATAGTCTGTACTGTCAAGAATTTTGTAATGTTTTAAAAGAAAATGATCCATTATTTAAAAAAATGCATTCAAATGAAAAATATTCGTCCAATGTACTGCTTTCGCGTTTAAAAAATCTGGTCACCTTAATAAAATCAACTCATATCCCGTTTGCCTTGAGGGTTTCATTATAAACAACATTCCTCTCCTGCAAAGTGAGGAAGTCAAATACCTCGGTCTTCATCTAAACAGACGCCTGATATGGGCAAAACACATTTGGAAGCAGCGATTGCAGCTGGGCCTTATCTACCGCAAGATATTTTGTTTGATGAGTAGAAACTCCCATCTCAGCATGGAAAACAAACTTTAATTTATAAAGTCATCATCAAACCTGTGTGGACATATGGCATACAGTTTTTGGGGGTCTGCTAGTGAATCAAATAAAGAGATTACAACGCTTCCGGTCTAAAACATTGCGGGCGGTTTGCAATGCACCATCGTACGTTTCTAACGACGTCAAAGATCGTGACATGTGAATGGCCACTGTCAAGAAGGAAATTGCATCCAGGAGCAAAAAGTACCAACACCGACTCCGCGCTCATCCAAACACCTTGGCTTCAGATTTTCTTATCGTCCCCAATATTAGAAGGTTAAAGAGGTTTGACCCTCTAGACTTGCCCCAGAAAACCTAGTGACTTTATTTACTATCACAATGAAAACAATGTAAATGTTTTTTTTAGCACTCATTATGAGGCTTATACCGATAGGTCAGCTTCACCCATGTTATTTTTCTTGGTCAATAATAATGCTTATTGTTATTTATGTAACCGATTGTGGTGAGAGTGTAGTAATGCTTGCCATTACGAACTGACTTGTAACCTTCCTAATGGAAAGATGAAGGTTTATATAGGCCCCTACTACAAAAAAATTCTAAGAATGTATTATCAAAATTTTGAGTAAATCGATTTTGAAGTTAGCTAATTTTCATGTAAAAACCTAACGAGATTCCGCGCGTCGCTCATTTTGTTGACGGTCCGTGCGTAATGAATGACCCTAACACTTAGAGTATTTCGAACCGGCAGATGCAGCTCGTCTCTCCTACATGTAACATCGATTATTTTTAGTTTTTACGCGATTTTTTGGGGGTTTAAGATCCCGGTTGCCTTCATCCCGGTGTTCTTGATGGGTGGCGCCTTCTCGTATGTTTAGCTCTGCCGCACAATTCTGGCCGGGGCGGATCCACCCTAAAAAGTAATTTGCACCATCAAAACCGGCCGCGGGGCAGAGCCCCGCAAGGCCTAGGTTTTCCCCATAGTTTTTTATGTTGTTTTAGAGACCTTATTCTTAAAATATTTGTGGTTCTGAAAAGAACCCCGTTTTTTTATTCAGTTTGGCGACCGTGCTAGCGATGTTATAAGCACGGCAGTAGACTGGCAAATGGGGTACGGTGCAGTTGTTATGACCACTCGAAACAAATTTTCTTCAGCTACACACTAAAGAACAAGGTTTATAGAGTAGATTTATATAAATATTATGCGAGAAAAGGGCCCAAACTTTTGAAAAAATCGAATTTGAACTTAGCTAATTTTCATGTTATTCAGTGGTAAAATTAACGAGATTCCCGCTCGTCGCTCATTCTGTGGTCAGTCCGTGCGTAATCAATGACCCTAACACTTAGAATATTTCGCACCTGTAGATGCACCTCGACTCTCGTACATGTAACATCGATTATTTTTTGTTTTTACACGATTTTTTGGAGGTGAAACGTAATAGTTTACTGCCCCATAACGCAACTATACTTTTTAATGCTATTTCGAGGTTCTCTCACCTCCCGGTTTCATTTATCCCGGTTTTCTTGATGGGTGGCGCTTCTCGTATGTTTAGCCTAGTAACCAGAGCCAAAACCGCCCTGGAGGGGTGCGGAGCGGAGCGGAGCGCAGCGGCACCCCGTAAGGGTAGGTTTTGACGATGGATTACCCTCCTTATCGAATGCACACCCCAAAATTCGAAGGAAAAAATTTTAATTTTTTCACTTTTTCGGCAATACACGGTTTATTTTCCATTTTTTTGATTATATTTATTACTAATATCCACTAATCACACCCCCATCTATCCGAATTTCAAAGAAAAATTCAAATCGGAGCGAAAAACTTTACGCATTTTCAAGGGACCACGGGCGAACGATGGCACATCGACCGGGGTCTGCCGCATACTCGATGCTAATTTCCCGTACTTTTCAAAAGTCGATTTTGGGGTTGTTTTTTAGGATTTCTCGCATGAAATTTTTTCTATAGCCTAAAATAAGCCTGTTCTTTAGTGTGTAGCTGAAGAAATTTTTTTTCAGCTAGTCAGAGTAACTGCACAACCACCGGCAAATGCGCTACGTTCCGAGCGAGCGTGACTTATATTTATAACCTCAGCAATGGGCGTGGCCTAAACATGCGATTTACATGTAAAATTTAGCTTTTTTCAAATTGATTTTTCTCAAAATTTTGACTATACATTCTCGGGCGAAATTTTTACAGTACACTCTAATAAGGTTCCTTTTGCTATAAAAAAATTTTGAAATGATTTGGGGTGCCGAGCAATAGGTAATTCTTCCCACCCATTTCCAAAATTTAAAATCAATTTCTGAAGAATTTCCGTAAGGGGTCGTCCATAAATTACGTCACGCAATTTTAAGCAATTTTTAACCCCCCCCCCCCCCCCGATCGTCACACAAACTTAGATCCCCCTTCAAGTATTACGTAACATATTCTTGAAATCCCCCCTACCCACAGATGTTTAAAAATTAAAATTTATATAATAAAAAGAAACCCGGGGCGGATTTCATGGGTGTCATCCCCACCTCGGCTGATGACCTTTTTTTTTAGGGGTAGCACCCTAGAGGAAACATCTATGAAGGGCGGTCCGCTTTGTGACGTCACAATTTTTAAAACCCCCATCGTCACACATCGTTACAAGGGTCGGAACCCCCCCCCCCCCCCAGGAGCGTGACGTAATTTATGGACGACCCCTAAGTTAATTAAAGACTTTTGTCATTTTCTTTCGAAATTTGTTCATTTCTGTTTAATTTTGAATGTCCATGGATATCGGCAAAAAGCATATAAGAATATGGAAGAGAATATGGAAAGTCAAACGCAAAGAGAGTGAGAGAGGATTTCTACGGAAATCTTTTGAAGAGTGATAAAAATTCACACAAAATACTGGTTATCATGAAATTTTCCAAATACTTGATTAGGCAACACACCTTGACCGAAACCAAACGATACTGCAGTTGTAAAGTAGTCGAACAACTTTGGCCTTCACGTATTGCAGTACGCCCCCCCCCCCTCATGAATGAAACCGAATGTAAATAACTATGCACCACTATGCACTTTTATCTGTGACTTTTATTACTTCATGCCCACGATAATCGTAAAGATAAGGATTATGACTTAAGGATGTAATATAATAAATTTTTAATTTCTGTTCAGAATAGAACCGTAGATGTTCAGTAAACATAATAGTTGTGATAATAATTTCATCAGTAAACCCCGCTTGCAACAACTGAATAATTGCAATTAATACTTTTTAATAAATGGAATATGCTGAGCCAACAGTTTTAGAAGTACTGATTTCTTGGAGAAGTGTGGCCTGTTCTAAAGTAAAGAAGCTTTTTTATAAAAACAGTTAAATTGAATATAGAAACGAGCAATAAATAATAAAATAAATTACAATAACTAAATTAGAACTCGTACCATAAAGTTATATAATTTTTAGGTGTTTATATTTTGGTAAAGTACATTTTCTAACCTTGTTTGAGTGAAGGTGTAGGTGAACAGATCTGAAATTCTAAATACCACAGTTCGTGACTCCATTTTTCATGAATGGTGAACTAATTGTTGAGGTAGTGGTCGTTATTCGAAATTGCTTTTTTTTATTAATAAAAGCTCTGATAGTGTAAAGGTGTAATTCTAGCAGAATGAGTGAAAACCATTGTGACAATAATGCAGGACAAACGACAGTGAATGTGACTCAATTTTCCACAATGGGAAATTTGTTTGTCAAAGAAGATGCAAAGGGACAAGATAACCAAAGGGTAACATCTCTTACTAACGAAAATGGTTGTGAACGGTTGCGTTCGCCTCCGAGTATTTTAAAGCCTGATCAGGATTATAATTTTAAATTTTTTGAAAAGGTTATTTTTGTATTCAAAGTGCTGCTACCATATTTTGCTCACCGATGTGTTTATTTTAGGTGACAAACCAAGTTTCATTACAAACCGATGTAGAGGAAACACCAGTTTTAGATTCTGAAAAGGTTATTTTAAATGCATTTTTAAACGAAGTTAGAAATGCTAAACCAATTCCACTTAAAAATTGGTCAGCATTACAACATTACATTTATTTTATTTATCGGCATGTTATATCTACCAAACCGTGTAATAGTAACGAAATTTTTCCTAATGTTATTACAAGGAAGATTAGGGAATTGGTCGAAAGGTAATTTTATGTTTTGTTATTGAGGTTAGGTTGTGTTAATCCTATTTATTTTAGCTTATTACAAGAAGATGTTACTCAACTGTGTATTAGATTAGTTACACTCGTCAGGGAATATGCCATTGTAACTCGAGGCCATTTTAATAGTTTACAACATCCAAAAGTAACTGGCTACCTTGTCAGTAAGTACTTTCGTTTTTCTTCCAAACTTCAAACATTTTTATACCTTTTTTTATTTTAGGTTTAATGTCGTATTACAGTGCCTTTTGCTCTGCTGCCAGTAAGTTAGCTCCCTTGTTACCCGAATTTGATTTCATTATAATGGAACGATTTAATGTTAATTGGCTTTGTTTAAATAAAAGTATTTTTTATCACTACGTCTATATGAGTCCAAGTGTTCAAGCCAAAATTCCAGCATTCACTAAGGTATTTAAGAGTTTCAAATTACAAGTGATCATATATCTCAAAACTTTTACTCCTTATTGATTTAACGTAATAAAATAACTTGTTGTAGCTAAAGGAAGAAAACAAACCCCAGAACAAGAATTTACTAGATTCCTATGCATGTTTCTCTGTGGATATGTCATTATTAGCATCTCGATGGGCAACTTTACGAGTGCGGATTAGTTCCTTAAGGTAAATTTCTCGCTATTGAACATTTCTTATTTAGCTTGGTGTTTCATATTTTTTTTTTACTAAATGTCATTCAATTTTTAAGTTTTCATATAATTTTTTTTAATTCTGGGAATTATTTTCACATACCAAAATGTTTTTTACAAACCCTTTTAATAGACCAGTAGAAATTCGTTGTTAAACAAAGAAAAATTTTTGTTTAGTTTTCTGTTTAATATACTAAAAGTTCCTACTCTTAAGTATTCCTGCCACCTTCTTGTACAACATAGAGGCATGAAATTTAATATTATACAAAAGGGTTTCCATTTCAAATCGACTGAAAAATAGGTAAAATTGACTTGACCCACACCAAACTTGATAAAACGTACACACCATCATAGTAATAAATAAAAAATTCAAAAAATTTAAGGACTTGTCTCAAAGGGTACTTTTAATGGTTAATGTTTGGCAGAGAACGTAAATGCACTGAAAGGCAAAGAAGAATTAAACTGACTTTTGGGGCAAGACAGCTTCAGAACTGCTATTAAATCAAATATTGTTTTAATTGATTTTTAAATTTGATATATCTTTTCGGGGCTGTTATAGTAGTATTTAAAAAATTCATAGATAGATAAAAAATTCGTTATTCAATGAAATAACGGGGTTCAGATACAATTAATTGATTTTATGCAATTTCGGGACTTACACTGCTTTAAAGTCCCTTTTGTCAAAGATTAAAGTTTACTTTAAATCTCGATTAAAGCATAAAATAAATATTAATTGCATTTTAAGTCCCAGAAATGCATAAAATAATGTATATACCTCAGGACTTAGGTGGATGTTAATCCCTCGTGTGAGTTTTTGCCCTCAACTTCGTCTCAGGCAAAACTTCACACTCAGGATTAATAATCCACATAAGTCCCTTGTTATATGAATTAATGACCTTTATTCTATTATAGAGGTCATATTATGTCTAATTATTGACTCATCCATCTTCTTAGAACCTTAGAATTATTTATCGTTTCCTTCAAAGGAATGCATTATCTTGAATATGTTTTTATTATAAAAATCAAATCTTTTTTTTTTATCAGATACTGATGCACATGAATGGATAACGAGATTCGATTACAGTTGATAAACGTTTTCTTTAATAAAATTTATAATAAATCTTTAATAATAAGCCAGGGTTGTTATAGTATTTAAAAAAATTGATAGATATAATTTTTCATATTTCTTCACCGAGAAACAACTGATTTGGTCGCAACTTTTTTTTGGATCACCCTGTATGAACTGCTTCCGAAAATAAACAAAATTGTATCTACACCTTTTCCACCAGTAATTTAGAAATCGTCAACCGTTATTCAGATTTGTCAATTAATATTTAGAAATCGTCCACGGTTATTCAGATTTGTCAATTGCAATTCACGATTTCTGAATATCAGTTGACAAATCTGAATTACAATTCACAATTTCTGAATATCAGTTGACAAATCTGAATTACAATTCACGATTTCTGAACAGCAGGTAAGGTTTTCTGAATTACTGCTGGAAAAGGTGTAGTGAAGCATAGAAGAAAATGGGTATAATTTGTAAACGAGAGTTTTTTCTTATACTGAACCCATTAGAAAAAAAAGGGGCAAAGCTTAATCTGCTTTAAAACAACCTATATAAATTGTGTACCTGTAACCATGTATAAATTACATGCGCTTTAATACAAGTTTAGAATTACTAAAATATCCCAATATACTTAAATTTGAAAGTTTCAAGCTAAATATTTCAATTCTTAAAAATGCTCTGGTGAAGAAAAATTGCGCTAATCGGGATCACAGAGGGGCCACCGAAAATTTCATAGTATTCTAGTGTGCGTGGGTAGTGGTGTATTGAAACGTTATGGAGAGGAATCTCTAAATAGCATTTAGTTTTTTCATTTCAGGTTTTAGCTGTCTTGCCCCCCCCCCCCCTGTGACACTTCAATATTTCACGATTCTGAGTGGTTAAACGGCGTTTCTGTTTTATGTTGCATCATGATCATCATGCACCCATCTACATTATGATGTAGCGTCATAACCTATACCTTTTTTAAGGGAATAACCACTAGATTAAGTTCCACAATATTGAATAAAATTCGTCAAGAAACTTCCCAACATTGCGAAATTTTCAGACAATAGCTCAATCCACAAACAAAAGATAATCTTCAGTAATAGTAAATTTGTAGATACAGTTGACCTTTTTGATAATAATAATAATAGATTTATAGTTGGGTATAGGTCTGAATTAAAACTAAACTAATTTATTGTCCGACGTTTTGGGACATTTAATTTTAGTCCATTTTGAAGGCTTTTGAAGGTGCTTAATGGGTAAAACGCTTTATTAAATTGAAAGTAACGAATGTAGTTTTTTGTTCTATATTTTCCTTCTTCCACATGATAGTTTAGGACAATTGACAATTTGAACAAAATGATCTGTGTTACTAATGAAAATAGTCGTAAATCTGCAAAGTTCTCTGCCAGATACAACATTTTTGTTTAGTAATAGAGTGCGCTTCCTTTGAGAACTTTTGCTTGAGGAGCAAAATATAAAACCTTCTATTAATCAAAACTCAGTTATGTAGTTACGACCTGCTTGCTTAGAAGGGCAGTGTAGGACTTTTGTGTTCGTCGACATGTAACCAGCGCAGAGATTCAAACAATGTTGCAACACATTAAAAATTGAATATATGGGTTAGACAAAAGTACCTTGGTTTTAATTTAAAATCGACCTTTCAGGTGGTACTGATAAAAAAATAAGCCTATTTTAGTATCTTAAACAGGAAACCTCAAGATCAATTTTTACCATTTTATAATTTTGCCATATTCGTAATTTTACTGGTCTATGCTATAATTGTAAATCAACACTTTTATTTTAATAACGATCCACATGGATGGTTCCACTGAAATTTGTGTTGCCAGCTCCTATTCATTATTTGTTTGCCAGAGTTTTTAATTATATATTTAGTTGAGAGACCTATTAATAACATTTACACAGTGAAGGTTACTGCACTACAAGTCGTTTTTCTTAAATTAATGAATACCAAAAAAAAAATTGTATAGAAACTTTTGAAATTGGTGCTATCTTTCCTTTTGATTCTGCTTCTAAAATCACCTCTTAGATTGTCTTCAAAATGATACAACAGAAGATAATCTGAAAATTAAGTTTAGGGTGGACAATTTGCTTTTATTGTTTTTCATAAAACTTAATACGTATGTTGAGCCAAATTTTTGAATTTTTGGTGGACTATAAAAGCAGATTTGAGTTATAATTTGGTATAACAGAAATATAAAATAATAAATTTTGCAGTCATTAATGGCGCACAACTAAATAATAAAAAATTATATTGATAACTCAAATCTGTTTGTGTAACTTACTTAGATTCAAAAAGTTGCTGAAGCTATAATTATATTCAATAATACCTGAGATAATCTGCAAGAAACAGGGAGATATGTCCACCCTGTACACACATTTTTAGCAAAGCATTACCTATTTTGAATTGCTAAATTTATATTGTGATTAGTTTTAAAATTCAGTGAATTTTTATACTGTTCTTGTTCAAAATGTGTATATTTTTAATCAAGATCGTTTTCTATAAGAGGTAATGGTGGGTTCATGCAAAATATTTAACGTAATTTAATTTAAGAAATTAATAAAAAATGTTGGTTAGCTGGTCCACTTCACATTATACCAGTTATGGTAACCACCAACGATATTTGCTGAAATCTGGCAACAAGTAGTTTTTGCGCATAGCGTCAAATATTTTGCATGAACTCACCATAAATGTTGTGCTGAAATCTTTATTAGCAAATATTTGAAAACATGGTCAAATTTAAGAATGTTGCTAAAATTATTTCGTACCAATAAGGTCATAAAGACCTAAGAATCCAATTTGTAGTAGATTACTAATTAATTCTTAATATATTAACAAACTATTATTATATAATACAGGGTGTTTTCTAAGTAAATGCAAACATTTTCGAAAATAATTCCGAAAATGCTTTCTAAGGACTTGTATAACAAAGGTTAATCCTGGAGTAAGAGTTAACTCAGGGATATCTGCTATTTGAATGGTTAATACACCAAAAATCCCTGAGTGAACTCTGACTTGAGGATGATCTTCTGTTATACAACTGGCCCTAACAGGAGTTGTGTCCATTTAAATTGAGGAGCTCAGAAAAAAGTAGTACAAGTAACAAGGTACCCTAATAAATTAGTACAACTAAAACATTAGTAGTCAGTTTAACTAATTTTCAAGATTATGTCATATCGTCGCCTCACAGCAATAGTAAGTGCTTGTTCACAATGACCATAAGACATAAAAAATACGTAAGCCATAAAATTTACATAAAGCCTAATTTTAGTACATAAAATTGAAACCATTCCAATTTAATGCAATTATGTTAAGATTGTGGTTCTAAAATTACATAAATTTTAAATGGTTGCAACTTTATGTATTAAATTATGCTTAAGGTGAATTTTACATCTTATTTCTTACGTTCATTGTGAACAAGCACTAAGGCAACCCAAAAACGGCGAAATTGAGATAGTTCTATTTTTGGCATAAGAAATGGTGTTTGCATGTAATGAAATGCCAGGGCAAATTTTATGCCACCACAGTATTATTTTATAGGGCAAATTGATTTGATTTAATTAATAAAGTAGTGTCTAAAATTTTATAAAAATTCGTGCATCCCTACTTGAGTTATGCAGAAATTAAAAACATGATCATGAAAGTTTAAAATGCAATTTACGCAAAAAGAAGATTTCATAGATGTCTTACTGTAGCTCTGAGGCGACGATATGAATGCAAATTTATCAGTTACAAACATTTTTTTTAAATAGTTTTCAACTTATAAAAATCTTGTACTATTTTTTCTCTGGGCCCCTTAATTGTTGTAATTGGTGGGGACAATGTACTAAATTTTCGTCACTACAGTGAGTGTATTACATTACATTTAAGGGGGTATTCCATTATTTTCACTTCAAAAAATACTTTTTTTTATATATTACTAATCTGGAATCTTTCTAGCACATGCTAGTGAAAGAATTTCGTGAAAAACTTAAAAAATTAGTAAGTTGTGAAGGTTTATAATAACGCAGTGCAACTCATATTCGGCAACTCATGTACCATGACGATAAGAAGCTTTACTTTCTTAGTCGCTAAAGACGGCTTGGAAAAATCACAATGTTTACTTTGCTCAAAGGTACTTAGTATGGGTATATGAAACCATCCAAACTTAAGGAACACCTACAAGCAGTTCATCCAAATAACGCTCAGGACACAGAAGCTTCCTTCAAAATTAAAAAAGGCCGATTTGAAACAAGTGGAAAACTCTCCAGTTACTGATTTTTTCCATCCAGCTTTAGAGGCAAGTTATGGTGTGGCGTTGAGGATTGCAAAAGATATAAAACCTCATGCAATTGCTGAAACTCTCGTTAAGCCATGTGCAATGGAAATGGCAGAAATTATGTGTGGTAAAGAAGCGAAACTCAAAATATCACAAATCCCTTTATCTAACAACACTACTCATGATCGAATTAAGGATATCAGAAGATGTATTAAAGCAGCTAGTGGAACAAATAAAGGAAAGTTCAGCAAAAATTGGCTTGCAATTGGTTGAATCAACTGACGTTTTTACTGCTCAACTTCTCATTTTTTTTCAGATATACTATGCATGATAACGAAATCAAAGAAGAATTTCTTTTTTGCGAACCTCGCACAGAAATTACAAAAGCTGTGGATATTATGTCAATTATAAATAATTTTTTCGTTTCCGACGGGCTTTTGTGGGATCTCGTAGGAGCTATTTGTACTGAAGGTGCTCCATGTTGTTGGAGAAAAATTCTGGATTTATCGCTCTTGTGAAACAGGTAAACCCAAATGTTTTTTTCTATTCACTACGTTCTACATCGTCATGCTTTGGCATCAAAAACTCTTCCTTCTTATTTAAAATAAGTATTAGATACTGCCGTGAAGACCGTCAACTTTATCAGATCAAGGGCATTGAATCATCGCTTATTTAAAGTGTTGTGCGAAGAAATTGGGTGCGTACACACCGTACTTTTGTTGCATACAGAAGTACGCTGGTTGCCCAAAGGAAAAGTTAAAAAAAGGCGTTTTGTTTTTCCATAAGGTTACGCTTTTTTCATCTAGTTAAGCAAGAGCAATTTTTCGAGTTACATATTAATTTTACTTTATTAATTACCCGTGTCAAGAGTACATTTTTATGTAAAAAATAAAAAAGGTTAAAAAAATTTAAAAAATCGTGATCTTATCAAGTCGCAGTATACAGTGATAAAAATTTAGTGTGTCTTCAGCAAGATGGTATGCTGCAAAATATGTTTCTCAACTTGGATTCAAACCCAGGCGTATTAGCTGTGAATATGCGCGCTTATCAACTGCACTGCCGAGGATTAGTTTATGCAGCGCGGAACTTCTATATTTCGTGACTAAAAGATCCCTACATGTCTAACACAGCAGTGGCTTGGTGTGATTGCTGGTTGGGTTAGACCGGAAATTGTGGGTTCAAATCGCGGACTTCACTGAATTTCTTGGCGCGGGCCTCTGGTCGTTAGCTGAGACGGTCGTTAGCTGAAGCGGTTATGTGCGTTGCTGCTGATGCTGAATGCCTGGTTCGACTCCGGGCTCAGTAAAAACTTTATTCTGACCGTCTCCCCTCTGAAGGCAATGGCAAACCACCGAGGTGTAATATACCTGGTACGGCCTCTCTGGAGATGAAGTGTATACACTTCCCGCGGTTCGGAGCCCGCGTTAAGCAGTAGGTCCCCTATGTGTGTGCTAATACTTCAAACGCATAACACATGCATAGGAGAGAGGTCGCCAACGTCCGGGAGACCGGATATGGCACACGAAGAAGAAGAGGGCCTCTGGTGAACATCAACACGAAAGTAAAAGAGAAAATAGAGAATTGGTCCACCTTAAAAACAAGATCGCGAAGACTTTGCAGAGAAGTAGAGTAGCATATCGTCGTTGATACTTCAAAAGGTCGTATGTCACCAAAAATGCAATTTCGGTTTTTGGTGTCTAAGTAATCAGTGCAGTCTACTTTATGACTCAGCAAAACCTCGTATGTGATGGACCAGTCAGAAAGCAGTTATTTCGATATTGAAATTTGTCGTATATCGATAACGGCGCGGAATTGGATACTGTAAATTAATCGTATGCGGAATTTCATGTCACATCATGGCTTTATTTAAAAGTAGTCATCTCATAAAAAAAAATTGGTGAGTTATTATTTACGCAAGTAGAAGCATTTTTAGTTGTTCCAGGCGCAAGCTTAATTGTTTTTCCGCTCTCCTGAACATTTACATTATTTGACATACGACCTATTGCAGTATCAACGACGATATTCCGAATTAAATGAAAAAGCTTCATCATGTCTAACACTGAAAGAAACTGAAAATGTCATGTAAATTGGTTCAACAGTTTTTATATTATAAAAACAAAACTGTACTGAACCCCCCCCTCTTTTTAAAGTAGACACTTACTTAAATAAACATTCTGTATAATTATGAATTAATATAATGCTTTTGCTGTTACTAATATTTTTGCAATAGCCACTGTATTTCTAGAAATTGCTAGTAATAATAGCTGATAGGGTCTACACACGATCCAATCTGGTTGGGCCGACAAGCTGTCCTACATATGAGTTGAATAAGGATGCAGCTATTGTGTCTTTGTTCAACTCATGTGTAGGACAGCTTGTCGGTCTGACGAGATTGGATCGTGTGTAGACACTCGAAGAAATCAAAAACAATTATGTAAAACGATATTTAAATTTATTGTTTTATTTGTGATAAATTTACATTATTGTCGGTCTCAATTTTTAAAACCAATTTGATGTAAATAAATGTATGAGGTGTAAAGCAGATATGGTCTCGAAGGTATTCATGGCTTAATATTCTGTATTTTTGATACAATTGTAGTCAGAAACGTGCTCTTTCAAATCCTGGCAAACATCTTATGAATGATTGGAAAATGTTTGAGGAACATAAAAAAATATTAAAGACTAATTATTGGATGATACGAAATACTCAGGCGTAAGTTAAATGGTGCGGTGCATTCATAATATATCATATAACTAATTTATGTTTTAGAATGCAAATTCAAGATATGGTCGAATTAGATTCGAATATTTTATCATTAGTTGGAGACACTGATCACATATCGGAATTTTTAATAGATTCACATGGCAGCTGTATGTGTGAAGATTGTCTAGCAGCGGAATTTAAAAGTAATTCAACTCATATTTCTATGTCCCCTTCTTTTCAAACTCAATCGTCACATGTTTGTCGTATTATTACGTGTTATATTTGTCAAGAACCGATTGCATTAGATGCACTCGCAAGTCACATTGTTACAAAACATCATGATTCACCTTCTCAAAAACCAACTAGAGTCTATTTAACGCCTCACCAAAAAAGATTATTTTGTCCTAAAAGGTCTAAAATTGGTGATACTTCTAAGTCAAAAGAAATATTTCCATTTGAAGGGTTGTTTGAAAAGAATAGTGATTTTAAAGAATCAATTTTAAAAATTGTTAATGGTTGTTCTTCTAAAACTAATTTAACAGATTCGGTTGGCAAGAGCGAGGATATTAGAAAATTTAAACCCGAACTGAAGGATCCTGTTTTTCAATCCATAAGGAAAGTATCTTTAGAGTCAAGGGAAAATTTAGGTGAAACTGAAGAATTGAAACATAAGCCTGCTGGCAGTTCAAGAACCAAGGAAACGTTTTCTTTAAACAAATCAACGTCACCAATTTTTCAAACCTCCTTGGAATCAACTTTTAAAACTACCAAAGAACCTATTTTCAAAATAGCCAGTGAAGCTCCTGTTATGCATAATGGTGGTGAAGTTATGTTTACTGGTGCTTCTAAAACCAACGATGAAATCTCTTGTAAAGTTGCTATTAGTGAGTACTTAAAAATGAGAACTGAGAGTGGTGAAATACGAACCAACAAAAATCACAGAACTCCTTCTGATATTAGTAATCAGAAAGCTTCTGAGGTGTTAAAGAAAAGTGCTGAATTTTTTGCTAATAAAGATGTGCCCAAAACTATAGGCGATAAAGGTTTACCGGAAAATCTTGAAAAAACTCCAGCTCTAGGACTTGCAACCGTCAACGCACTAATTAATTCTGAGTAAGTCATTTTTTACTATCTCAAAATTCAAATTAAGGGCCCATTTTACCTGAACAATAGGGGGGTTTAGAAACCAACCGACGTCAGCTTCGGTTTTTTTTCGACGTTTATACGTCAAGTTTCTTTAGTTCAGAGACCACATTTTAAAATTTACTAACGTGAAAGCGTAGGTAAGGTAGCGCAAACGCACTTTTCTAAAAGTTCTTTGAAATTTACTAGTACTAACAGGGTTACCAGATGTCATGTTTGATATATTGCAGTTTGCAGGAGAAGAAGTAGCCTAAATCGCACTCTATTCAAGAAAAAGTAGCGACTAAAATGGCAAAATTGACCCACTTGGTATAGTGGTGGATCGAGGACTCGGAACGGGGAGGGGGAGGCATAAATGGCGCCGCAGGCAAAATTTTATTTTTAAGAGGCTACTGGAAAAAAATTACACGCAATTTTTACAAGTGTTTAAAACAAAAAAAGCCATATAAATTCCAATCAAAATTTCATTTCTCTTGCTGAGCTATTGGGGGGGGGGGGCTCGGGCGCTTAAATTCACGGCTGTTTTCAGTTTTTATTTACTACATAATCCTAAAAGTTTGTTGAAACTTAAAAGTTTATATTAGGCGAAAATAAAATATTGGGCGTAAAGGATTAAATGTTTAAATTTTTTCCAAAAAATTCTATTCTGTACCATCTACCTGTTTTTAAATTTACTTGTATGAGGGTAAATCGCGGCATCTGGTAACTCTGAGTACTAATTTAAAATTTTACCTCAACATAATTCGCAATTTACATTAAGTAAACGCCACCATGCGGGAGGATTTCAAATTAGTAAGTGACGTATTAAATGAAAATAAAAATTCGTTTTTCAGGCTCAAAACATAACAAAATCTACTAATTAACAAAACATATTACAATATATTTAACACCATTGGCGATTTACATTAACGTTGGTGGCGCCACCAGCGACAACAACATGGCTGTGTTTAGACGTATATTTCGAAATTCAAAGTCATGGTCTGGTGAAAATTTGCAAACATTTCAGTATAGTCTTAAATTTATTATAATATATTTTCTTAATTAGTTGATTTTGTTATGTTTTGAGCCTGAAGAACGAATTTTTATTTTCATTTAATACGTCATTTACTAATTTGAAATTCTCCCGCATGGCGGCGTTTGCTTAATGTAAATTGCGAATACTGAAATGTTTGAAAATTTTCACCAGACTATGACTTTGAATTTCGAAATATACGTCTAAATACAGCCATGTTTTTGTTGCTGGTGGCGCCACCAACGGTAATGTAAATCTCCAATATATTTAATTATGTTATGAATTATTAAATTAAAAAATAACACAAGACAGTTCAATGATGTTTGGAATGTATACTTATTTACAAGTTAACGTTTGCACTACCGTGATCCCACGTTCAGACGTGACGAGAAAGATAACGTGACGTGGTTTATGGATCACGTTCCGTGATCTTTTCGTTGCCTTGACGTAAAAATCGACGTTTTGACAAAACTTTTATGATTTCTGAACCTCTCTATTTTTAAATTAGGTTGGTGTAATCGACCCTTAAATTATTATCTGTTAAATATCCTTATAAAGTTGGTAATATTGTAATTTATCAATTTCAAAAATTGTACCTTTAGTTGTGTTTGAGGCTTCTTCCTCTTTTTATACATAACCAGGCCTTATTAAGAGCACTGGCGCTCTGAATTTTAAAAATGTTATGAGTATGTATGTATGTAGAAATGAACCAATAATATTGGAAGCTAAAAATTAAATTCACAGGAATACTGCATTCAGGAAACCTCAGCAAAAACCCGTTAACACCGCCGATCCTAAAGTAATGGAACTATTAAAAAGTTCAACAAGTAGTCAACAGAAGTAATAATTTTACTGCTTTTTATCTTGTAATTTTTAAAACTTAT
Source organism: Podabrus alpinus (assembly GCA_932274525.1). Lineage (NCBI taxonomy): Eukaryota > Metazoa > Arthropoda > Insecta > Coleoptera > Cantharidae > Podabrus > Podabrus alpinus. The sequence continues at coordinate 86,015,269 of OW026455.1, read as the reverse complement.
TTTGTTTAGAACCACCACTACACCTAGTGCAACACCCAAGTCCAATGATAATCCTTGTTTGGGACATGCATGTGGTCATAAATGTAAACAAGAGGAAGATAAACAAATTGGTAAGTTTTATCTTTATCTCTGATTTGTGTTTCTTTAAAGGAAAATTATTTGCAGATTCCAAGAAACATTCTTGCCAAGATACTTGCGAACATTATAAGGAATCTCGTAAATGTGACTGTGCATATTGTGAAGTGTTTGGATCTGTAAGCTGATGAAAATTTTTTTTTGTAGTTGCATAATATTTAATTATTTTAGTCTTTACCACCGCATACTCATAAAACAAGTGAAACTAGAGATCGACTAAGAACCCGTTTAAATCAAAGAAAAGAAAAAGTGTCTGATAGTTTAAATAAAGGAAATTCAAAAGTTCTAACAGCTAATTCAAAATTGGTTTCAAGAACTGTTGCAAATTCAATTTCTAGTAAAATATCTGATACTAAATTGTCTGAAAGTGTTAATAAAGTGAAGCCAGTTGTGAAGGAATCTGATGTTCGCGTACCTCCAAGAGTACCGGAAGTGTTTCATCCTATGCCGCCTCCAGTAAACGTCAAACCTGCTCCTGTGGTTACCGAACAAAAACGAGCAAGTTCCTCTGTTGCTACAGATGTTCAAAAGATACCCATTAATCGTGTTCAACCGCCAAATTCAGTGGTCGAGAAAATCCGGACAGGTACCGATACTCCTCGACCTTTATCATCTCTATCTAGTAGCTCTCTAAACTCTGTTAATGTTGATTCAAGAGATATTAATGAATTGCTTAACTACATTGAAGGAAACAAAACTATCGATAAAGCTGCTTTAGCACAAAAGAAAGCAGCTAAAAAAGAAAGGCAAAGATTGAAAAAGGTATTATAAGTATTAACTGTGTATTACATGCTTTAATTTTTTTGTATTTAGGTACAAGAAAAGGAGCGAATTGAAACTGAAAAACGTCTTAAAGAAGAAGCAATTCTGCGTGAAGAAAAACGTAAAGAAGAAGAGCGACTTAAAGCTGAAGCTTTAGCTAAACAACTTGCCGAGAAACAAAGGAAAAATAAAAAGATGCAAGAGGATAAAGCATTGCAAAAGCAAGGTAGCTAATTAAACTCTTTTTAATTGTTAATTTATTAATTAATTTCCTTGAAGTATTAAATTTTGATTTGATAAAAACTTGATTCACTTTTAATTAAATTGTATTGTTATAAAGTTTTTTCAGACTCGCTCATATTGATGGTCTATGAGTGAGTTTGAGCTGATTTTACACAATTGCCCCTTCATACATACATCAATCAGCAACCACCAACAAATTTTCTGGAGTCTCAGAAATATGATATATACACTGCCATGCTAAGTACAGAAGTGGTATCTGACATTTTTATAAAACTATATCAAAACTTGATGAGATGACAACGATAAATTAACATATTTAATTACAGCCGTGGTTTTAAAAAGATGCAATGAATTCTCCTTTTTAACTAAATGTAGAAACCACTTCTGTGCTTAGCACGGAAGTACAGTCCTTACAGGTTGATGGCTTAAACTATCTCTCAATTTTTTCCTATCTCTTCCACAATTTTTCAGTTTTCTCACCTTCAGATCCTCCTGTACTGTGTTCACCATCTTCGGCTTTCAAATTTGGCTTCTAATTTTTTAATTTGTTTCTCCTGTATTCCATTTCCGTTCTTTTTATCTCCTTCAGTTCAGCCATATTGTTCTTCTCCATCATCATTTATCTCTCTGAACACATATGTACTTCTTAGAATATAGTAATTTATTATAATAATCAAACTATAATAATTTTTATCATTTTTAGAGAAAAAGAACAGAAAGAAAGGAAAAGGTACTAGTAATGATACACACAATAATAAAGAAGCCGAAAAGAATTCCAATCTAATCGAAGAAACTATTCCAGCTATGGTAACAATAAAACGTGTGGTGGAAGGTGATAATTCACCTGCCACTGTAACCATTACACTTAAAGGTTCGACTCCCGAATCAGATCAATTACTTTTTACTTTAGTAAATGGTCATAGTAAAAATGAACAAATTACAACAGCAACAATTAACTCTAATAACAAAGGCGGTAAACAGAAAAATGATTCTAAAACAAATTCAAATCAAAATAGTGCAAAAAATGTTAGTAACAATGATAACTCGAAGAAGAAGAAAAAGAAGAAAGAACAAACTGAGATTACAACAAAAGAAGTGCAAGTTACTATAGCTGTAGATAAAAATAATTTATGTCAAAAAGAAAGTATGAAAAAGAAGAAAAATTCGAAAATTCCAGAACCTAAAGCAAATGAAGGAAAAAAATTAAAAAATAATAGTAAAGAGGTAGAACAGAAAATTAAAAACATTTGTAATACAAGGGAAGAAATAAATTTACCAATGTTGCGTTTACCACCGGGCATTACTATCACTAAAATCGAAGGACCACCTGCCAGTAAAAAAATTTCTCACAACAACGGTTCAATTCCAAGTAATTCAAATGTACCTGTCAGTAAATCAGGAGTTATAGTGGTAGATACCGAAAAACTAATACAACAATCTATAACGGCAAATAATAATAAAAAAAGTAAAAAGAAGAATAAGAAAAAAACTAAAACTGAAAATGCAGAAAATGAAGGTAGTGCAGTGAATGGATCTTCTATGGTGACATTAAAAAATCCAATATTTCATACATTACAAACTACCCTTAATAATAAACCTTCAAAAGCATCTGATTCTGCTAACCTATTTCCAAGCAGCCAACAAGCATCGATTTTTAAAAATGAAAATGGGATGGTTACAATTCGTAGTCCTAGATTACAAAATCCATTTGAAAATGGTTCGCCTATATCGAATTTTTTGTCGGATTTAAAACCCATGTTTGGTCCCGAAGTGAAGACCCCTTACTCGCCCGTAAGACATAGTGCATTTTCAGAAAGCAACAAGACCTCTTCTTTTAACGCGCAAGAGATTTTATCTGGTTTACCAGGCATTGAAATTACTAAGGTAGATAAATCACAACCAAAAGTAACAGAAAATAAGAAAGCTTCACAAACAGCAGAAGTTTCAATTATTCCCACCAGTAACGGTACTACCGGTGATAAATTTAATTTCGACAAGGAAGATTGGACCTTTGGTGAGTTTAAGACCAAATTTATTACTTTTTTCTTTTTGTGAATGTATTTTAAAACGTTTTCTTTATTATATAGGATGATTTAAACAGACTGATGGTCATAAAGTTAACAGTGAAATTTTCGAGCTGAAAAACCCATCAATTTTTAATAATTAAGAAGCTTTATATTTTAACTGTTTTTCTAAAATATGCGACATTCGCATAATTTTTTTTAGAGCATTTTGTTGTTAATGGAAATTTAATAAATTTTGAAAATCCATGAAATGCATTTAGAAATTTTTTAATAAATAGAAATTTATTTATTTAAAACTTTAAAACATTTTAATTTGTATGTTGAATTGTGGGCAAGTTTTTGACTATTTAGGAATTGAAGTAGCTAGAAAGATGAACGAGAATTTTCAAAGTTTCCAATTCTATTTAGCGATTGGTTAAAATGTTTAAAAAAGTAGTTGTTGTGGTTTATAATTCAAACTTCCAAGAAAATGGACAAATAAAACCCAACAACAATAAATATTTTTCAAATTAAATGGAGCTTTAAAACTGGCATTCTTAAATGACGTTAGTGTAATTGGCCCTAAATGAAACAATTTAAATTTTAACAAATCCTTTAGAAAACGCCTTTTTAATGCTTTTTTTTAGGACCCACAGGTTTTTGCTATTGCCCAAGAGGAAAAAGTTCATAAAATCTTCCAAATTAAAAATTTACTAAATAAATTTAATTTTAACTAGAAGTTAAAATGCATGTAAATTTTAGTCAAACACAAATTCTGTGTTGCTTAGGAATAGTTGGTCATATCACTATTTTTTGGTAAATGAGTAAAGAGGAAAATTTTAAAAGTAGTTTAAGTCAATCGTGCTCGTTAGCTCGAATCATCAAAATATTTTGTGATTTGGAAAATTGGGTTTGAGTATACATAGCTCAATAATTCATTTAAAAAATGTTTCTTTATTGCGATGTAGAGATAGTTTCAAAGCTCAAGAACCCTAATCTGTGCAAGGAGGAGCCAAGAGGGCGAAATATATACATATACGAATTTGAGCATTATGTGTCGATTTTTAGGGTTCTTGTGCTCTGAAACTATCTCTACATAGTAACAAGTTTAATACACATAAATATTGACTGATACAAATGACGCTTTCATAATAGGGACCAAGAAAAATACCGATTTGCGAATTTAAATAAAACATTGTTTTAACTGTAGCTCACAATAATTAAAATACGACGTGACTCACTATTTTTTAACAATACAGAATTATTACAAACATTCCAGGAAATGAACATTGAAATTAAAGAAAAATATGAATGATACAAAGACAGGGAGATAGATATTGACCGGGCAGCTTAGAAGATCACTCAATTTGCTGAAAGTAATATTAAAACTTTTTGATGTGAGACCTTTTCTGACATTTGGTGGGATTGCAGGAAATTAATTGCTTAAATAAAAAAATTGATTACACCATAAAAATTTTATTTGCTTAAATTAACCCAGACACTGTAAAAATTTGGATTATACTTACTGAAATATCCCTTACGGGGTGTTCTGTTGAGGGGTAAACATTAGCATCTTGACGTTTTTGCAATAAACTTCGCAAAAAAAATAATAACAATTTTGTTTAGTTCAGGATCTAAAGTTTTAAGATTTTCTTCAATTTTTTCTTATTAAATTTGTATGTTAAAAGTGGATTGATTAGTTATTCCAAATAAATAATAATAAAAGATAAAGCCCCCCCCCCCCCATCAACAATTTTCAACTTCATAACTAGATCGATTGTAAACTTGTCTTTTTATTGCATAAAGTTTTATCGTTTAATCCTATCTGTATCATTTTATCGTAAGCAAGATTCCATGTTAAGCTACTTGCACCAAAAGGGCACATCGGCAATGTTGTAGCTTATAAAATTGCGCGTGTATCAGTGCCATTTTTATCAATTTTTGTCCAGGGGTTACACAGAAAAAAATAATACAGTCAAATTTACTTCAACGTTGTAGTAAATATTTTGAAGTAAATTTTATAATAATTAAAGTATTATAAGTTTGATGTAATATCATTTGAAGAAATTTTCCTTCGATTATAGTACATATTTAAAAAAATCCCTATAAGCATGTACTTCAAAAATTTTCTAAAAATTACTTCAAATTAGTGTGAGACTTCAATTTGAAGTAAAAATTACTTCAAAACACCAAAAAAATTTCTCTATGTATAATTATTGTCTGAACATCTAAAAACTAATTTTGAAAGAAAATTAGCAAAATGGTGACTAGCTGAGTTTTACTACAAAATATTTATTTCTCGCGCCCCAGATAAATAGTAATTTTAAGTATATTTTGAAAATTTTAAGTTTGGAGGATAGCCTGAAATGTAGTCTGTATGTGTAAAAAAATTTAAGTTGATCTGCCCAGTAGTTTGTGTTGAAAATGTGCGCATGAAAAAAATGTAGTTTTGAGTAAAATGTGTTTTAAAATTTCTTATATAATTACGAAGTGTTTGCACTATTACAGGGAGTCTTTTATAGTTCTGGCAATTTGATGAATTTATGTCCAAAATTCAAGCTTTTCCATTCCATTCGGAATATTGCTACTCTGTTAAATTTTCACGATGCTTTTTTTTGAGGTGAATCAATTCTCTTTCTATTTTACTCTTGACAACTTAACTCATCCATAAAGTGTTAATGTTCACGGGAGAACCGTGCTAAGAAATTCTGTTAAGTTTAACGTGGCTCCAAACTACGGAAAGTGTAATACACTTCCTCATGGCAGATTGCCTCGGTGGTTTGCTAAGAGACGGTTAGAATAAAATTCTTACCCTGCCCGGATTCGAACCTCGCATTAGTAGACGAGTAAGTAACCGCTAAGCTATGACCGTCTCTCCTGCACCTAAAACGTGTTAATTTCAAAAAATTGAGACCCTGCAAAACAGTCTTCAAAAAAAGGGTTAAAGAAAGCATTAACTTTGATAGGTCACAGCTAGGTCCCTACTATGACTACGCAGTTGTTCTATGCGAAAATTTATAGACAATTTAGTGTAGTTCCGCTCATCTGTGAACCACTTTTGCGTCAGATGAATAGGAAAAAAAGTTTACATTAAAAACTACGTGATTTTGAACAAAAAGTTAGAGAAATTTGTGTTCTACAGGGGGGCAGTATCTCGGAAACTAGAACCTAAAATAATATTTTTTTTAGTTATACACGCAATTTTATTACCACTTATTTTGGGCATAAGATTTATAGGAAACGGCCAACCTATGACTTTGTGATATTTACGACCTTTGACAAATTTTCCACTGCACCGGTCTTAACTTGATGTCGAAGACTTAGGGCTACTTTCCAAAATACGTTTTAAGCAAAAAATCTCATTTCTAAAAAAATTTCATTTGGGACCAATTAACATCATAACAACGATGACTTGACAAATATACCATCTTAGATATTATGGATAACCTTGGTCAAAAATTGTACTGATACATGAGCAATTTTATAAACTGCAACTTTTAATTATCTCCTAAATTTTTTGATCACTACGATATAATAAAAACTCATCCCTAAATAGGCGATAAATAGATGAGCAAAATCAGGGGCAACAAATTTCATGTTGGTAACCGGAAATGTAATATTCTTATGAAACGACTTCACTACATAAAATAATGTGGATGCGGAAGAAGTTTTCATCACATACACTACCTGTCAATAAATAAAGTGCACCTTAAATTTTTCACTTTATATTATAATTATCAAATTCAGTGGTGTGTTTTTATATAAAATAATTTTTCTAATTCTCTAAAAGCTATAAAAACTTGCCTGATTGGAGCAGGCGGTGTAAAAATCGTCTAGTCTGTGCTCGTTACCTTAAAATATTGAAGAAGAATGCTTTGCCATCAGAGCAACGTTTAATTGCAAGAAGTTTCCTTTTTCCAAGAAGATAATGAGTCCCTCCAGACTCTAAACTTGAACCGCATAGAATTGCTTTGAGAATAATTATTAGATCACCGATTTCGCCTTGTAGGTCTTTTGTAATAAAATCATATGTGGGATGTTCTATAATATTTGGAACAAACCTAGAATTGTTATGCAATAACAATTCCATATTAGAAATACTTTTCTAACATTAAATTTTCATTGAGACGGCGGTCATGGCCGTGGTAAAAATATCTTGACCACTTTGTGCTTCGGAGGGCACGGAAAGTCGTCAGTCCCCTGTGTTAATGATTTGCCTTCATAACAATAAAAAACAGGGTACAGGCATATCGAGGGCCAGTCTAGCAAGCTTCCTAAGATGTTAAAAGCAATTACGCTCGCAGAACTAATTTGAAAAAATTGGTACATAACAGATCACAAAGAAGTTGAAGAAGAGAAATTTTGATTGAAAAAATATTTCATACCACTAAATTTTATAATTATAATATAAACTAAGTAATTTCTGGTAGGCTTAATTTATTGACAGGAAGGGTGCTTACCTTTAAGGTGAGGGGACAACGGGGTCGTAAATAGGGGCTATTAATCCTCCTCCCCGTGAAGACATAAGTTTCCAAAATTAATTTTTAAGGCCTCTGCCCCTATTTTAACAAGATCATATCCGTAACCCTAGGTGTTAGATATATTCTGCTCACCAGTTGTGGTAGTTTCTTAGTGTATGCCAATAAACATTGAAAGAAAATGAATCATTTGGTCCAATTCCACCAGTGTTAAAACCCAGTTAATTTTATTACTAAAAATGACGAAAACTGAAGCTGACATTGAATGAAACCTAAGTGCTCGATTATTGAATGCATCCATGTGACTTCAAAGTATGTTCCCAGTCAATTTTATTTTGCGTAAAGGAATTACTGTTAAATTAATGTTCATTTTTATTAATTTTAGAAAGTGTTTTTACCCCAAGAGACGAAGGAGAAGACATGGATGCCGACGAACGAGAATTGGAGGCTTTTAAACGTTTCTGTCAGCAATCAGTACCTCCTGAACGTAAAGAAAAAGTTGCTCATTTAAATGTCAAAGACATTGTTCTTAAGAAGAAAGTTGATGTTACTTATACATAGAGTGTTTTTAATCTACATAAATATATATTATTATATAAACTTAGAATTTAAGTCTTGGCCCGTACTTGCGCTATGATAAGTATTTTTATTTTTTACCTGTTTGCCGATTAATTTTGTTCCTTTGGGTTATCTATCTATATTTATTTTATAATTCTGTTTTAATTTGAAAATTCACATTAATATCGGTTCTTATGTAATGTGAATTTATAAGTAAGTAAACCATTGTGATAACTGATTTTGCAAGAACATGTATTTCGAAGTAAACTTGTTTTCTAAATAAATAACTTTCATTAATTTGATTCTTTTTTAATTAATATGTTTTATTCAAATTGTAATTTTAATACCTTAAATTAGTTTCTATTTTTAATTAAATTGTGCAATTATGTGTTATAAATGAGACATTAAATTTGTAGGTGTTAAAAAATTTAGCTTTAATCTTGATAAAAACATCCATCTCAAGCCAATTGAAAAGTTAAAAATATTTTTCGAGATTAATTCTATTATCGGTTAGCCCGTTGTTGCTGTAAGATTTCTGGCTTGATGTGACTACAATGGTACCACAAAGTGGCATCGGGTACTCAACTCCAGGGTTACTTGAACTTTCAGATTGGTTGCGAGTCTGCTCGTAATTTTTCAATATGTACTTTTGTACTAATATCATTTCAAAGCTTAATAATTTATCGATGTTAGTGCAAATTCTATTAATATTTGAAATAAAACAGCAAATTGCTAACAAATTAGTTATATTTCAATCTCAGTATCATTTTGGAAAGGTTCACAAGTTATAATAATCAAGTTCACATTAAATAATGCTTAAATTAATTAATTTCCTTTGACAATTGGACGAAGGATTCTGGATCTACCAGAGATAGACGAAGGATTATCTTTCTTCCATTTTTTGTTTTTATCCTGACTGGCCTTTTTTTCGAAATTGTAGTAGGGAAATTTGATTGATCATTATTCATTAAATTATTACTTACTGCAAGCTTATGTCGAGCAAAGTCATATATGGCTTCGGTACCTTTCATACTCGGAGCTCTTTGGGGATGTGGTTTGAAAGTTTCCTCTAATCCTAAATCCCGGAAACTACTTAGTGGAAAGGGGTCCTCATTGTAACTCTTGTTGTGATGATCAGCGTCATTGATCTGTAATGCAAGTAATGTAATTAGGAAAGTTAAAAGTAATTTATTACCAAATTCTGGAATCCGTAATACTTCATTAAGAAAATTATTCAAGTACACTTATTTGCAATCAATTTCTAATTATTAAAACTCATTATTTTTAATTTATTAATTTTAAATAAATTTAATTTTTAAAAACAGGCGGAAAAATTTAAATTTTTTTAAATTATTTACTTAATGAATTCTTATTTTATTTATTCGTTTCGGGCCGTTTAAATTAAGACCTACACCCAATAAACATTTTATTATTTAACAAAAAAGGTCAACTAATCCTACAAATATATTCATTGAATTTGATGAATTAATTAATTAATGTAATTGAAACATTAAATTTAAAACAATTCGTTTATGCAACCCACAATATCATAAGGCTGTCAGAATAAAAGTGTTCTTCATAAAATACATTTCACCATCAAGGAAAAATTAATTAAGATTTCTTGAAGAGGTAGGTATCAAGCAAACTTCAACTGGCCACGAAGCATAATTTCTTCCTCATAAAACCAACTGATCAATCTTGAAATTATCTTCGACTTAACCGGGTTTTCTTGCAATTATCAACTTTAAGTTGCACTAAAAGCCTGTAATTTGAACTATTTAAATTCAGTTTTTGAGAACATGTTTTTTTGCTGGGTTGAATTGGCAATGTAAACAATTCCGCATGGGTTGGTTCTCTTGACAGCCGTTTTAAATTTTCAATCTATGGTGTCGAAATGAATAAAAACCCAGGTTTTAAGCGGGAAAGTATAATAAACTTCATTTTGAGGTGTTTATTTAGCGTATGGCGATAGAACAAAAGAACAACAATGCAAATTATTTCACAATTTAATATTTAAACTGTGAATGTAATTTATTGAGGTTGCCTGATAAAAGTTAAGAGGGCTTCCTTGATAGGCTCTCAGGCCACAATCTTGTACTACGTGGTTGACGATCTGGCGCTCTGCTCTGAAATCACACTGCGACGAAGAAATCTTGCCCCAACCATAAAAAAAGTTGTTACACACCGTGGTTAGTCCGGATCATATTCAACTCATCAGTCTAGGTAGGTCAAACCCTGAAGTTTCCTCTCCTGCTGGGAGGGATCCATGCACTACTGGGAAGGGGGGTACCACTACAGCGGCCCGTTTTCCACTTATCTCTTATATTAAAATTGATTTATTGAAAAATCATTTGTAATTGTTGAGCCTTTCTCAATGGAGGATGTGTGGGTTTTAGCCTGTTTCTATGAAAGGTAAGTATGTCTTCGTGGGTGGGCAGCTGTGAATTGTTGAAAATGCTCGAAGCAAGGCGTGTGATCTCCGAAGTGGCGGAGGCGAGATATTGCTCAACATTAGCAGCCAATGCGTCAGTGTAGATTTTACTGATTCCGTAATGAGACGCATGGTCTTATTTATCTGAACATCAACTTTGTCTGTGTGTTAGCCAATCATCCATATCGGGCAACAGTACTCAGCGGCCGAATATGCCAGGCCCTATGCAGAGCGGCGCAAGGCAGCCGCTACCGCACCCCAACTCGTACTGCAAGTTTTTGAACAACATTGTTTCTATTTTTAAGTTCAAACGCTGTTTGAATGAAAGGATTCTAACAAGAATCACCCCTAAGTACTTTGGAAATATATTGTGACGCAAAAGGACGCTGTTGACATGCACTTTCAACTCTACGTTGGCCAACTTATTATTCAAATGAAAACAAGAAACTTCCGTCTTCTGTAAGGTCACTTCTTCTGTCGGGACACTTAAATCTTCTTTTGTGTAGTGTAGCCAGAACATTGTAATATACAAACTTTCTACATGTAAATAGTCTCTGGCAGATCCGAGATACATATGCAAGTTAAACAGTAAGGGTGGAAGAACTAAGTCCTGGGGCAGGCCATTGCGCAGTTTTCTTTCTCTACTAATTTTCTCTCCCAATATTACTCAAAGGGTTCTATTATTTAATATGTTATTGATCAGTCGAAGTATTTGTAGGCGTGGTATGTTATTTAATAGCCTGTAGATCATATGCTCTCTCCAGACTGTGTCAAAGGCTGCAGACAAGGCGATAAAAGCCATGGAAGTCTTCAGGCATTTCGGGTAGCAGGTAAACATCCAAAAATGGGTCTCAAAAACACACGGTAAGATTGATTTCCATCTTACACCGGCACTCACCAGCCACTGCTGCTTCAACGTCTATGTGTACAAATAACCTAGAAGAGACGCCCACATGCCCATACTGCGAAGCGCAAGACGACGGGGAAGAACGTCATATTCCACTGCTGGAGATGAGAGAGACAACGCATAACCACTTCCCTCGCAATCGGGGAAATCCTAAACCCGACTGCCATCATTCCCGAGGACGAGTACGGCTGGAAAACCATACAAACGCTACCGCTGGTCAAGAAGATCATGGCCAGCAAGGAAAAAACCGAAAGGCTCTAACAAGCCCAAGGTGATCACGGAAAACAAAACTAGGAAGCGTATACTGGGAAAGCACAACAACAAACGATGCAGGAGTTCTAAACGAACCAGAGGTCCAGAGCAATTCACATCACCAAACGGAAGTAATGTCTAGAGGCGGATGCCAGTTCGAGGGTGGAGGGGTGTGGTTTTAGTGGGTGAAGTCCCACACTACCGGTTTAGATTAGATCAGTGTCTCGTACGAGATTTTCTCATCCCTGCTCAGTCTTAAAATAAAAGATAAATAAAAAAGGGTTTAAGAGTTTGATTAACCTTATGAGCATTGAGCAATTTTTATACTTCAAAAAGTACGTTTTCCCTGACTTACTCAAGAAATGAGATTGGAATTCATTTTAAGCTCGTAGTTTTCGAATTATTGCTGAGTTTTATTACTCAATAGTAACAAAAATAACCCATTACTGACAACTCATGGGAATAATTTGTATTGATTAAATTTTTATCATGATTTGCCGTAATCAAACCGCAATCTGCTGTTAGGGGGCCAAAACTCTTGGGGTTAAATTACAAACGACCCGAAACATTGCCAACAGGTGAGTCTCGCAAGCAAGTCATCAAAGGTTGCAAGAGAACTCCAAAATGGAGACCATTAAAGGGTTACTTATTACACAAAGAAGAATTTCTTAGAATCCAACCAACAATGCATTAATTCCAGAACTGGGCAATTAGTAGTTCCAGTATTACAGTAAGTTTAAGAGTCCAAACTTATTTTGCAACCTTCCCAAAAAAGCATCACCGCGATATTTTAAGGCCCTCTTTTCAAGTCAGAAGTGAACACAACCATTGATTCAACGCATAAGCATTATGGATTAAAGAGAACTAAATCAAGATTATTTTATTTGAAATTTTGTATAGTATTTACAGTTTAAAACAAGAAGTTTTAACTAAAACCTTTGCCTGAATTCAAACCCCCGAGAGGAGAGGGTCCCCTTCAATGCCCTTTTTTTCAATGGCCTTCAAATGGCTATAGCACCGAATATTTTGATTTTTTAGTGTAAGTGGTTCATTACTTTTCTAATGGCTGAAATGATCTACAAATTAGACTCTAACCTTTTATTTTATAATCAACAGCTTTCGAGTTATGAATCAAATTATGTCCCTTTCAAAACTTTTTTTAATTTCTACCTTCAAATGGCCGTAACACCGAAAATATTAATATTTTGTGTAAATGATGTAATACTTTTTTAAGCAGCGTGAAATAATCTACAAATTATATTGTAACCCTTTATTGGCTAAAATCAACGGCATTCGAGTTATGAATCAAAATATGTAAAGAAATGTTAAAAAATTCGAAGTTTTATTTTTCTGTTTTTCTTGCAAACCTTGTAGCTTGTAAACGAAACGAAATTGACCAGCTCTTCGGATTGAAAATTTAACTGGCTACAACTTTAATCTAGTAAACTTTTTGAAAAATCAAACCATTTCACAGAAAAATTAAAATTGCTTGTTGATAAAGTGTGTGCAATTTATCACTAAATCGTAGTTCTTACTGGAAAAAATCTATATTTAGTCGACTCCTTTTATCGGCGTGTTCAAATTATTATTTCTATAGCGTGTTATTGATACAAAAACCCTTAATTTATTATATTTTAACTTATTTGAATTTGCTTTGTTTCCCTTTTTGCAGTGTATTTCACTTAAAAACACATTTCCCCCTCTAATTTCAGTATAGCTCTGAAACGGATTGGTTTTTCAAAAAAGTTTACTAGACCAAAGTTGTAACCCGTAAAATTTTCTATCAAAAAGGTTACATCAATATTTTTGTAAAACGTCTTGTTTAAAAGATACGGGATATGTAAGATAAACAAACAATTTAAACCTAAAATTTTTTAACATTTTTTTACATAATAATATGAAAGTCGTTGATTTTAGACAACAAAGAGCTAAATATAATTTAATTAACAGATACTTTCATGGTCTTTAAAAAGTTCTGAACCATTAATACTAAAACATCAATAGTTTCGATGCTATGGGCATTTAAAGGTGGAAACGAGAAGAGTTGCTTTCAAGGGGGCTACAATAATATACCTATTTAAAGTTTTATTGCTAAAATTTTGCATTATAATGATCATTATATCATTCTTTAGATATAATAATTTAGAATTTCATAGATATAACTTTTGTTTATTTAATTTCAAAAACCTAATTTAACTGGCCTAGATGTGATCCAAGAAGAAAATTTCTATTTCCTTTGCTATGTTATAATAAAGAGCTAAGCAAGAAAACAACGATAAACAGAAAAGCATATCAAATTAAAAATAATGAACTTGGAAGAAAAATAAAGGACGTAACAAAACAACTATTGGCAACAAAATTGTCTTCAAACAGATATCTTAATCGGTGGCTCTAGATCAACAAAAGTTGGAAGTTTGAGTGCATACAAAGAATTACGATGAACAGCAGGTATGCCGTTAACGTAAGTATTGAAATGAAAGAATGGGAAAAAGATTACAAAGAACTTTTGATGGAGTAGAAATGAATTTATGGAGAGTTCACAGCCCACTCAAGAAGAAATCAAGGATGCCGCAGAATAAACCACCGCAAGCGAGGTCTAAACGAACATAAAGTTAATGAAAAATGGTGGTCCAGGTGGAATACCAACAAAATTAATTAAGAATGGAGGAGAACCACTAAGGGAGAGAATAGCGCAATTTATGGAAAAGAGTTGGAAGAAATGTAGGGTACCTAATAAATAGAGAACATCCTAGCGCAGGACTCATTTATGACCTAGACTATACACCGAATATGAAAAGTGGGGACTACAAATAAGTTTTAATACGACAGAATATCTTGCCGTTAACACCGAAGGTAATTCTGAAATCTTAATTGACAAAGAAGTACAAATCAAACAGGTGGAAGAGTTTCAGTATCCGGGAGCGATTATCATTAACGATGGCACTTGCAACAGACAAATTAAGGAGCAGAAATATTGTGGGAGCATTGAACTCCTTGTGGTGGGACAACAAAATCTCAAATTAAAACAAAGGAGTCCGAAAAGTTATGCTGACATCGGTTGTTTGTTATATACGGATGTGAAGTTTGGAACTTAAATGCGAACATGCAAAGAAGATAATAGCAGTCGAAATGGACTGCAAAGAAGTACCGATACTTCAAAGTGTGCAGATTGCAACATGTAAGAAACGAACATGAGAAATCAAATGAAAGCATAGGGAGTTATAATCCAAAAAAAATTAGAAACGGAGCTTGCATTGGTTTGAGCATCTACTGAGAATGGATGACAACAGATGGCCAAAAAGGCTGTTAGAATAGGTTCGTCCAAGAAGAAGGAAGCGTAGAAGACCTAGAAGATCTTGGCCCGATAGAATAAGGAGGGATATGGCAGAAAGGGGACCTATGGGGGTGTGATGCGCAATACAAGAATACCATCAAGAGGTATTCTCTAGCCTCTCCACCCCAACTCCACTCTCACCTTCACGATGGTAGGTCCTGATACGCTGAGCAACTCTGTCGGAGTTGGTGGTTTTAATCCCAGAGGAAAACAGAGTCGGCAAGCATACGAGAGACGGGGGTCGTGCTGAGGCCACTTCACATTTAGTGAAGGAAGGGCTCAGTAGGATGGGTATCTTCTGAAATGGGTGAATACCCTAGATCGGTGGCGGAAGAATCCAAGTCTAAATGGATCAACGGCAGCGATCACAGTCAGGGAAATATGACTACCAAATACTCGCCAACACGCATTGGCAAGCGTGGCGTTTTAAAGCCTACTAACCTCTCAAATACTCCATGAAATGTTGAATTTTAAAATGAATTTACCCCAGGCGGGTAGAGCTCAAAGCTCAGAATCCCACACTGTAGTACCAGTCAGCCTCATGGATTCTGGGGGAGGCAAAGATTCAGCTAGTGGACCCCCGAAGCGAAATTCGGAAATCCAAGGAATAGCGGGACGGGACTGGTTTCAGAAGGCAGCGGATAGGAAGGCATGGAGAGGAATGAGAGAGGCCTACATTCAGGAGTGGATGAATACAGGCTAAGAAGAAGAAGCAGAAGATGGCAGAAAGCAACCTAGAAAAAGTTCAACAAAATTTACCTAATGCAATTTTAGCATCACACGCTATTCAAACTACCTTAATTAATTTGACTTTCATTACTTAACTACATGAAAATGAATTTCGTTAAACAAATCTAAAAAAATTCACATAAGTGAATTTATTTTTAATTTGAAGTTTCAATCGATTTTTCAATTAATGGCATTAATTAATTTAATCATTGAATTTAATTACGTCTTAAATAATTAAAAAAATTTTAAATTTTACAGCCCGTTTTAAAAATGAAATTTCAGAGCAATTCAGTAGGCTTTGGAATTCGCGATGATGATTTGTTTTATAATACAAAGTGTCATTTGCAATTGACTACAAATAGTGTACCTACTACTGAATTAATTAATTATTTGAAGTACCTAAGAATGAAATTTTTTGAACCGAAACGTGGAACTCCAGACGCAATAAATATGGTAATTCATTATTTTTAATGTGATTACTTATTAAAGTTTTTTTTTGTAATTCCAACTTACACATCAATTTGCATTTCAGAGTGACGACAATTCCGACGGGGTGAGTACCGATGGGGGCACCCCACCACCAGAATATGATCCCCATTATCGCCACGCTCAGGCGTTGGAAGAAAATAGTGCCCAAAACAATGAAGGCATTGTTTTGTATTTAACCAGTCAAACCGCATCACGTGAAGATGTAGTATTTGAATCAGACGAAGAAAGCGAAGAAAACACTGACGAACGCCCAGTTCTTCATAATTTCTCCCCACCAGATAGTACTTTCGATCAGAATATAGGACAAGATGAAAACAGTAGGGCCGATATGTATGCAGATTGCTTCCCAAGCTATACATACTTGCCGACGACTCTCTCAAGATTTGCACTACAAAGAGTTTTCCATCCATTCCAACCACATCAATTTTTTTTCGATGACGATGGACATTCTATACCTCCCATCGATACAGAAGACGAGAACGACACTCAAGAGATTGACAATAGCGATACCCGGGACACAAATAACAATGACGACGCTTCTTGTAGTCACAGGAACAAAATGGATGAAATGGATTAAATGTTGTAACTTTCAAAACTGTACCAAAATTATACTGTGGTTTATATATATGACATATTTTGTTCCTTGGTGTTTGTATTTGAGAAATCAATATAATTTCATAACAAATGTGGTTTTTGTAATGGCCATATTCGGGGCCGAAGTTATATAGCTACAAACGGACTAGACTCGTGCCTACAAGCACCACTCGTGAGAGAAGCCACATGCATTTCAAATATTCCTGTATAGCATTGTCAGACGATAACTGCTTAAAGCCGAAACGAGTTACAATTAAAATATTTATGTACCTACGATAGTCCAGCATGAAAATGGTATTTTTTTGCTCGAGCCCTATAATTTAGCATCGGAACATAGTCCCCGAGTTATGGACATCATACTCGGACCGGAACAGGGGCAAGTTTGTCAAAGAAGATTCCAAACATCAGGAAGTCGTCAATTGGCCGACTTTTGTGAATAGCAGCTCAATTTCAGTGCACCTGAAGTGGAAATTGAACATTCCTTCAAATATAAAGCATAACATTTTACGGAAACTTAAATTTTTAGAGATACGACGTTTTAAATAACTCCAATTTTCCATTCTGTTTGTGCCGAAAACTGGGTAGGATTGGTTAAAATAATATTATACACAAAAATATGATGTTATTTATAAAAAATCCATCTTAAATTGTATGTTGGAACTACTAGGTGATTCACTTGGACTACTTTTTTAACTCGAACATTGAGCTGTGTTCCCTAAAATTGTAAACCTCATAACTCGAGTTACTTGCTTTTTGTCATGTATTTGTTATAATGCCTTTTTTAAGAGTTTTCACATGCTAAAATGATTTATAACTCTAGGTTTTGTGCTGATAAGGTTCTGAATATTTATTTGTTAGTAGGTACAGTAGTAAAATATGGTAAGTAAAATTAATAATCCCCCCCCCGCGGTTTTTTTTGGTGTTTAGCTCTACTTGACTGACAAAGGGTTGAATTTACGAAGGAAGGATAAGGAAACAAAATTTTATAGAATTTTTTTATCGGGTGGTAAAATATTAAAAAATGTTTTATGATATTGTTTTACTTTTCTGCTGGAGGTTTTCTATACTCGCCAGATACTCGCCCCCCTTCCAGTTGAAATAATAATATAAAATAAAGCTTTTTTGGAGTTAAATTATTTATTAATTTACATCAAATAAAAAAATATATAATATCTGAGGGATAACTGCAAATTCGATAGTAAATTGCACACCAGTGGCGGCTCGTGAGATATATGTTTGGCTGTTCTGCATTATAAAAAAGGGAAGGCATCAGTAAAATGCTAATCTCAAAAAATAAACTTACTTATTGTACGTTTTTAAGCATTAATGGCGTGCGCCGGTGCTTGCTTGTGGCAAACTTAACTTATCAATAACTTTTTCGTTGAAATTCAATATTCCCGAGATAAATTTTTTTTCTATTGACAATATCGAAAGACTCAAACGGAAAACAAAACAAAGCGTTCTTACCATTACAGCCACAAATCCATTTGTTCCGTAAATAAATATTCGTATTAAATTGTCTTTTATACATTTTACCTCGACTTGTATATACCGGCAATTTCTTATCACTAATTGTTCTTGATAACGATAACTGAATTTAAAAATTACATTCATTTTTAAAAACGACCTTCTTCGTAAGAGATTTTAAAAACGACTAAATAAAATGCCTTAGTTAGCTTATCACGTCATAATAATTCTGCATATTTGTTATTTTAAAAATAGAACTTATATGACTTTGTAATTTAAACAGCCCTTTGTGTTCGGTTCGAAATAAAACAAACGACGCAAACATTTTTAAAACAATAAATTTTATGTAAGTCCAAATTTCTTGATCTACATTTTATTACAGAAAATTATAGTTTGAGAATTGTTTTGCAATGCAGAAAAATCTCAAGTCCAAAATTATTATAAAATTTTATTAGTATTAGGAATATTAGTAAATTCATAAGCATTCATTTTATCTAGTAGGTATAGAGGATATTATATCCATAATTTCAATTAAAGTTTATAATACAAGATCTTTCTTTAAAATATAGGTATGCTAGCACCGGTTATAATACTCGAGTAAATATCTAACTGCACTGATAGCTGCGTCCAAGAGCAGCCACTACATGCGACTTTACATTCGATGCGGTACGTATCACGAGCTTAAAATAAGAATTATTATTTTATAAAAATACATAAATTTTAATTTTATGTATTCATAATTTTATTTAAAGTTGCAAAATCCGTCAAAAAACAATTTAACTACTATTTTGCTATAAATATGTGCAAGAAACTTGGTGTAATTAAAAGTTTTTAAACAATTTATTGCTTATGCCCTAATTTCACTGCAATTTGTTTAACAATTGATGAACTAATATTAAAATTAGTTTTTCTTTTCAAAATTCGAATTCTAAACTACCTCGAAACAAAATCGTAAAATATATACCACGTAAAACTATACCAATTGCTAGCAATGTAGTCTGCGTTTCATTACAGCTCAGCTGCGCACAAATGTATTGGCGATTTACATTACCGTTGGTGGCGCCACCAGCAATAACAACATGGCTGTGTTTAGACGTATATTTCAAAATTTAAAGTCATATTCTGGAATTTGCGAAGAGTTCAGTATGGGGTTAAATTTATTGTAATATGTTTTGTTAATTAATTGATTTTGTTATGTTTTGAGCCTGAAGAACGAATTTTTATTTTCATATAATACGTCATTTACTAATTTGAAATTCTCCCGCATGGTGGCGTTTGCTTAATGTAAATTGCGAATAGCGTTCAAGTTAGACCAACATTTTGATAGCGGACTGGACGTGTATTTATTATTACACTATTTATGTGACTAGCTGTTAAATTATAACTGATATGCTAGCGAAAATAAGAAACACGCTTTCAAAGCAAAGCTGATAATGCACCATTCTTTATAATAATTTAAATCTGATTAAGGTTATAATTATATAATTAATTATTTAAGTATTGGTATTTTTATTGTTATTTTTGGTGGTTCTGCAGCTCTGCAGCTCCTATGGTAGAACCGCCACTGTTGCACACAATTCAAATTTTCTGTGAAATGAATCGGTTTTTAGAGGGGGGGGGGGGAATTTTACACCAGAAAATTTTCTCGAAGAAACTTGGAACTTAAACGATCGCAGCCCAAACAGCCCCTTCTAAAATTGTTCTACAGAATTACAAACCTTTTATATTAAAAAGCTTTGAGTCTCAAACGATAGGAATTAAAGCTCATTGGAGCTCAAACGATGATCGATCTAATTTTATAAAAAAAGTCGTGTTGGAGGGCTGCCGTTTCTACAATCCCCCCCCCCCTTCTCAAAGTTTTTGCGAATATGGAGCTCAAACGTTTGAAACTGATTTCATTAAAAAATTCGTGTTGGGGGGCGGGGCGAAATGTACTAAACTTCTTAGGCGTAAACTAGCAAGTAAAAATTTATATTCCAAATTTTATGCATTACATCTATTACGCATAAAATCCTTTTGGATGTAAAGACTTAGGTATTAATGGATTATTATTGACGTGGAATCTATATAGTAGCTGATTGGCTAACCTTATGGAAATTTTTGAAACACCGGTTGTAGTTCAAAGGGTTATCAACAGATAACTAATTAATTAAATTAGCAAGTGAGGTATTAAATAACAATACAAATTCGGTCTTCAAGTTCAAGATATAATGAAGTGAAATAATTAACAAAACATATTATGATTAATTTGACAACACACTAAAAAGTTTGCAATCTTTCACGATAACGTTGAATTTCGAGATATACGTCCAAACACAGCTATGTAAATCGCGAATAGATTGCTTTATTACTGCAATTTTTGGATTATTGTATTGTTGCTCAAACGATTGGATTTATAATTTATTCCGGCTACCAATTTAGTAACATCATCTGTTAATAACTTGTAGAACTCGATAAGGTGTTTTCAAAACTCCCATAAGGTTTGTCTATCTGAGGCTACATAATCAAAAGTACAGTTGTAGTACGTGGCTTGTTTCAATGGAATGGCACCAAATTTAAAGAAAAAGGAATTGTATTTACTTATTTAAACCTACTTCAAATTACTATTTTTGTTAAGGTTTGTTTATTAACGGGGTCGTCCATAAATTACGTCACGCCATTTTAAGCAATTTTTAACCCCCTCCGTCCTATCGTCACACTTCATCACACAAACCTAGACCCCCTTCCAGGTATTACGTCACATATTCTTGAACCCCCCAATTTTTCAAATTTTTTTTTAGGCGTAGCACCCCAGAGGAAACATCTATGAAGGGCACCCCCCCCTAGCTACACCAATAACTTCAGTGGCATAGCCACTCAAAAAATACTTTTTTAAATGCTTATAATAAAATATTTAATCTATAAATATACTTTGTGACTTGACAATTTTTGAAACCCCCCCATCGTCACAAGGGTCGCAACCCCCCCCCCACTAGGAGCGTGACGTAATTTATGGACGACCCCCATGCTTACCCTGCAATGGAATTTAATTTTTTTGGCATTTGCCTATGTAAGTCGTATGTTTAGTGTGGGTGGCAATATACCATAATTCTTAGGTAATTTAAATTGAAAGTAACATTATTTTATATTAACACGCGAAATGACATCAGAATTGTTATTTAGTAGTAACGACGTTACCTTGCGAAGCACCATGTAGAGGTGTGGTAAAATACTTGCAGTCGAGCGCTAGAGCGTCATAATGAACGAATTTGTTTCTTCCGTTTTGGGGGGGGGGATAGATTTTATTTTGCAAATTTATTACGTTTTTCAACAGCAGATCGTAGTTTGCTATAGTAGGGAGGTGGGCTTCGACAATAATTAAAATTTTTCTAAACATTTTAATAAAGCACTTAATATCCATTTCGCCGTTTACTCTCTAATCGACGCTGAATTGTCCAATATTCTGTGGCATAAGTTCGCATTAAAAATATTAATTCATATTGCTATTGTCTTCTGGAGGGCGGCGCCCTGTGGCCCTCCCCGTACCGGCCGCCACTATAGTGGACCACCCTGTATAGATAATATGACTGCCTGAGTTGACTCTAGCTTAATAAAACAAAAGCAAAAAATTATTGATTATGACAATTTTTTAAAATTTTATTTGGATTAATTACCAACCAAAATAAAAATTTTTTTTACATTATTAACAAGAAATATTAAATCTTTTGGAATAATTTTGAACTCAAAATTTATATGAGATAAATTTTTATCAGGTATAGTGATAATTTAATTTAACGTTACAGTTGTCGGTTTATCACTCCAATAAAATGGAAGTAAGTAAAGTAATTAACTGAAAATAATTAATTACTAATTTAAATTTAATTTATTTAAGATTTTATGCAGGATTTGCGGTCAGTGTTTATGTTGTAAAAAGTGTCGCATAAAACATGAAGAAATTAAACACAATGTGCACCCAGAATGTGATATTTGTGTATATGGCAGATTTATTTTGAGCAATCCTGGTGCTTCTTTGATTGAACATATTAAAGTATTTCATATGCCTGTACACTGTTTGAGGTGTAAGAAGGTATTCACATCGGCAACTGATTTGGTATCCCATGATAAGTGCACAGTCAAAATAGAACGAAAAGAAACGGTTTCTGATAAACTCAATTTAACAAGTGATATAAATTACGATTCTCCACCAATTACGGCCTTTATGTGCAAAAGTATCTTACGGTCCAATAAGTCAAATTACAACAGTGGTGGTGACGTCACCACAAGTACGCCAATGCAGAACAATAATGATCGTGATTTGATGTTGGATAATATACAGGAGGTGATAACTCCTGTAGACGCGGTGGAAAACAACGACAACGTGAAAAATCTAAACTCTGTTATTAAAATAGGAGTTACGCCATCTATTACTGAGCAATCAAAAAATGGTGAAGGGGCCCTCAAACGAAGAGTTACGTTTATTGAAACGCCTACCGAATATACTAGTAAAAAAGTTCATTCGGCTTATGGTCATGGATCGGAAACGTCAGGAAAACAGTTTTCTTCAGGTAATGTAGATTCATTAAAAAGAAAATTAAATTATTAACAAAATTTTCTTTTTATGAAATTATATTTGTATAAATAAATAATTCCCCCCCCTCGTAAATAAGTTTTAGTTTAGCTACTCGTGAAGGGTATGTTAAAAGTTGAGAAATAAGCAAGGAATAATTTTAAAAACTCCGTTGAGGATAAAGCAGTAGCGACAAGCAGCGCTCTTAAATCGGTCACCCATCCAAGTATGAGCCGCTCTGCATTGCGCTACATTGTTACTCAAAGAGAATAATTAAATAAAAAAATTAATATTTAATAACGTGTATCTTTGCGCATCGTTGCGCATCTTTCTCAAATGTACAATCAATAGTTTGGATATTACATATTAAAATCAATTAAATATTTAACTTGGAACATTTTGCACTTGTTTGTATGTTTTTCTTAAATCTAGAAAATCAACCTCAGCAAAGTCTAAATGTCTCCCCTATCAGGGCCGCACCAGGGTATTTTACCCTATTAGAAAAATATTTGTTGCCCCCTTCGTGCCTGTTTCGTTATTGTTTTTGTATTGTATTGTCGTGCGATTTCATCCGAATAAAACCAAAATTGATTTGATTTTTTTCTTGATTTATTAAATTAAAATTAGAAAATAAAATTTTTGGATTTGTCACCCTGTGTTTTGAACCACTTAAACCTCGGATTAGCGAGGCCCTTTGTCCTCCAGTAAGTGGAAAGAATACTGAAAGTTGTGCTCACCACGTAAAACAAAAATCAAAGCGGGCCAGAGAAAGGGTACACAGGAAAGGTACACAGAAGGGCCCCAGTTTTGCTTGCTTTGTATAATTAAGGGCGTATGACACCATACTTATTTTCATACTTAATTGTACCCAATTCTGCGCAGAATGCAGTTCGCACTGTGCCAACGGACGCCGGATATAAAATCGCGAGATTGGGATGCCAGAGACCTATCTAAACCGGGAAAATCTATATGTGGTATAGCTTGAGAAAACTTTACTGTATTTCGAGGTGCCACAATATTTAACATGAGGCAAGTCAATAAAATGCTGAATCAACCGATAAATTACGGCCTGAACGCATAAGTAATACTTTTCAGTGCGCCCTTTAGGCCGCACAACCTAGTACTACACCTTTTCCAGCAGTAATTCAGAAAACCTCACCTGCTGTTCAGAAATCGTGAATTATAATTCAGATTTGTCAACTGATATTCAGAAATCGTTAATTGTAATTCACATTTGTCAACTGATATTCAGAAATTGTGAATTGTAATTCAGATTTGTCAACTGATATTCAGAAATCGTGAATTGCAATTGACAAATCTGAATAATCGTTGACGATTTCTGAATATTAATTGACAAATCTGAATAACGGTTGACGATTTCTGCATATCAATTGACAAATCTGAATAACGGTTGACGATTTCTGAATTACTGGTGGAAAAGGTGTAAGTGGCTAAACTGAACTGTCATAAAAACAAATGGGCTAAAAGTCACTCTATTTTTGAAAAAGTTTATTTCATTTATGAATCTGTTCATTTTATTTTTAAGGCCATCCCCTGGGCTTAACGTAAACCCCAAATCGGAATTAAATTCAAAGAAAGCTGGAAATTTACTTTAATTGCTTTATTTCCAGTCTATAGGCAAGATACTAAGTTTTCCCCCTCTTATGAGACCTGCGTTAGATGCAGTGGCGGTTTTATCAAATAGGCATGTTAGGCCTTGGCCTACCCAAAAAATATGGACAAAAATAATATTTGTTATGTACTTATATTATACCTAATACAGAAAATTGCAAATTTCTCGGTATTTTCCTATGTAAATCGTTCTTTTAGCGACGGTGGTGACGCACCATAATTATTATAGATTCTAAAGTAATTTGCATTGAAATCTTGTAAAATTACAGAAAGCTTGTAATTTAGCGATAGATAAGTTGCGCGACCACCGCTTTAGTTATTTAAAATGATCGGAATCGATTTTCAATTAATTGTATAGATTTTCATCATAAATATTTATTATCTGAATGTAAGTTTACCACATCATCTATAATGTTGATAAAAATTTTAGCATAATACAACACAGCAGTTAATTCACAAATACATTATTTGATTTTTTTTGTGAACTTAATTTGTTTGCATGTTTAATGCCAGCTAAATGTGACATTTTTCAGTTTACACCCTCAAATATCAGGGTGTATAACTTTGGAACTAATAAACATAGTGCGCTGATTTAGTTTCAACAAACTTATTAGTTTAGATTGCCGGAAGAAATATTTTTTTAATTGTTAGTTTTGCACCCCCTCCCCAAACGGGTCTATTTTTTCCACTAAAAATTAATAAATATTATTAGGCCTAACATAGTCGACATGTGTACCAAATTCTATTTTGGGGCGACAATTGCAGATTGAGAAAAAATATATTGCCGTGATAAGCTACTGTGAATTGAATTTTAATAGCGGGGAAAAACAACGGCTCTTTTTATTAATGCTCCGGACTAGCAATGCATGAACTCTCAGGGTCAAAAGTGGGCTCATGTAAATTAACCAAAACACTCTTATACTTCACCTTAATTTGTTCTTTCTCATAAAGACAATGTAATGAAACTCAAAATTGTATCTGTTTCCTCTCGGTTTACTACTGCTAGATTTGACGGAATCAAACGCAAACGTTATAGAAAACAAAATGATGTAGTTTATTTACGACAATAAAATTTAAAAACAAAATATTGGTTTTCCATAAAAATCTAAACAAATTAAATTGTACAGTATTTAATATTTGTAAACAAAGAAAAAATAAAATCCCCACTGTTTTTATCCGCGCCGGAATTTTAAAAACGATCAGTTTAAATTTCAATTATTAAGTGCGCCACAAAAATATCTTACCGAAGTACAATGTTCTTCGAAGCTTCTCGATGCGGCCGGTATTGTGTAGAGCGTCGAAGCGTGAATATTACAGTTGAAAAAATTCGGCTTCTGATCTTGAACCAAACACTCAACGACAGGTAAGCAACTCAAATGATTTCTACCAATGAATTCCATTCACATCACTATTAATTACAACCATCAAATCATTTCCAAACAAAATCGTATTTTCAAAAAAATTAACATCCAAAACTTTATTTCAAAAACTTTCATCCAAAAACTTATTTTCAAACTTAATACTATCAGCACGTATGAACTATTGAACGGCTGAATTAGAAATCCAATACAAAAATTATTCAAATTACTACGATCGGCGTCTTTACTAGTCGACGTCCGACTTGGAAGTTTTTCAATCTCCACGCTCTCTTATCATTGTTCAAAAATATCCCACCAATTCTTTTTAAATCGCGCATGCACTAATGTCACGAATTTCACTTGTATTTAAATTAACGCAACCTCCTAATTTCACAAATAAAATAAATAAATTTAATTTGTTTCCCATATCCAATTGAATCAACAAATACCAATATTTTATCTTTCACAAATTTCTCATCCTTACAGATTCCACAACGTTTGCATTTTTTATGGAAAATTGAGGCAAAAGCAGTTTACAACCCTTCGACCAAAGAGAATCCAGATACAATGAAATAATTTACCTGTTATGGATTTATTTTAAATTAATTAAATCAAGAGTGTTTTGATTATTTTTACCAATTACTTCATATCACCCCCTATGGTGAGCGGAACACGACAACATAGTATATCACCTATCATTTATTAAAACTATTTTCTTCCTCAATTAATTAATGATAAAACTACTTTTTGGGTGTAAAGGAATGCAATCAAACGAATATCTACCGTTAGCCAACGTTTCGATTAATTTATTTAATCATCTTCAGGGCAAACAATAGGTGATAATAGGTTATACGTAATCACACATTTGCCATCACCTATTGTTTGGTATGTAGTAGACGTTTTAACTTGTACATAATTATTTGTTAATTTTACACTTCTGTAATTCCAGCCCTGAAGATGATTAAATAAATTAATCGAAACGTTGGCTAACGGTAGATATTCGTTTGATTGCATTCCTTTACACCCAAAAAGTAGTTTTATCACCTATCATTTATATCATTTACTTATTATTTGATAACTTATAGTATATTATATTTTTTTCTGAATCTGCAAAAATCTGCAATTTGGTGCTCAGGTTGACTATATTAGTCCTAACAATATATATTAACTTTTAGGGGAAAAGAGACCAGTTTGGGGAGGGAGTGCAAAACTAACAATTAAAAAAATATTTGTTCCCGCAATCTAAACTAATAAGTTTGTTGAAAATAAAACAGCCCATTATGTTCCATTAGTTCCAAAGTTATACACCCTGATGTTTGAAAGTGTAAACTGAAAAGTATCACATTTAGCCGGCCATAGCATGGAAACGAATTAAGTTTACAAAAAAAAACAAATAATATATTTTTGGTTTATCTGCTTTGTGGTAGTATACTAAAATTTTTATCAAAATTATAGATGATGTAAATTTATATTCAGAAAATAAATATTTATGATGAAAATCTATACAATTAATTGAAAATCGATTCCGATCATTTTAAACAACTAAAACGGTGGTCGCGGAACTTATCTATACTTTGAGCGGTTATTGCTATGTTAATACGAATCTGACGAAAAATTTGTATAAATACTTTTTTGTAGAGAATTTAATTAGCTTTAATTTTCTATTAAACTATTTTGTCATAAAGTTCAAAGAAACTTGAGAAATCGGCGAAAAACTGATTTTTGTCTGTTTCTCGCTATATTTAATTTATTTTTAGTGACCGAACCCATGCTGATCCCATGATCAAATTTGGTATGCATGCTCAGCACAATTGCACAAAAAAATAGTTAAAAAATGAACAAAATAAAAAAACCGTTTTAGAAATAGGGGTTGAAATAGGGTTAATATTAGAAAATTAATCCAGTTAGGGGTTGAAAAAATAAAATATTGTTGAATATTTGAATAGGGCGTTCATTTACCTTTCCAGAACATTATTAATTTTTTTAAGATGGACGGCATCTCGAATAGGCAGATTAAATACCTTCCCAGGAAAGGAGTTTGCCTAATATATTACATCTTTCGTGCATGCCTCTCTAACTGCTACTTCCCTACGCAATGGAAGCTTGCCAAGGTAATTGCACTGCCTAAACCCAACAAGGCAAGAAATGTGGCGACAAACTACAGGCCCATCAGCCTACTCGCAACTCTTAGTAAAGTGCTGGAGAAAATCATATTAGAGGAGCTCAAGGATCACTTAACCGAACATGGAATCATCATCAACGAACAATTTGGTTTCAGAGCCGGACATAACACAACGCATCAAGTGGCGCGCATCAAGGAGAAAATTGTGCATATGAGACATTTAAATAAAGACACGGGCATGGTGTTATTGGACTTGGAAAAAGCTTTCGACGTTGTTCATCGCAAAGCACTTATAGGTATATAAGTTAGTGAAATTAGTTAAAGCACCCATCAATTTAATCAAGATTGTCGTCAGCTACCTGGAAGGTAGACAATTCTTCGTGAGCGTTAACCAAGCCGTTTCTACTATGGTAGACGTTCCAGCAAGCGTCCCGCAAGGTTCATTATTGGGTCCGATCCTTTTTTCTGTTTTCATCAACGATATTCCCCGGCATCCCAAAACAAGTATAGGTGTTTATGCTGACGACACAGCTATTTTCGCCCATTCCAAGAAAACTAGGAAATATGTAACGTATCTAGAAGACCACACTAAATTAATTCTTGAGTTTTTCAATATGTAGAAACTAAAAGGCAACATACCAAAAACGGAAGCAATCCGGTTCACCTTCAAGCGTAAACCTCCGGACGTCGCAGGAGTTAAAGTTGGCAATGACACCATACCGTGGCAGAAGATAGTGAAATACCTGGGCACCACATTGAACTCGAAGCTGCTATTCAGCCAGGAAATACATGCTCGGCTGGACAAGACCAACTTTGTGATTCAATTGTTGTATCCTTTCATAGGTCCCAACGCCAGAACACCGAAAAGAGAAAAAATCACTTTGTACAAAGCCTGTGCCAGGTCGATACTTACTTACAACGCACCTATCTGGGCCACCGCATGCAAGTTTTTAAAATTTTCAGAAATATCCAAGAATTTTTGAGAATTTACAAGAATTTTTGAAAATGTACAGAAATTTCCAGGAATTTTAAAAAAATTTCAAAATTTATCAAGATTTTATTAGAATTTCCAAGATTTTTTGAGAATGTTAAGAAATTTACAAGAATTTTTGAAAATTTACAGAAATTTACAAGATTTTTTGAGGATTTACAAGAATTTTTGAAAATGGTCAGAAATTTCCAGAAATTTTAAAAAACTTTCTGAATTTATCAAGATTTTATGAGAATTTCCAAGATTTTTTGAGAATTTTAAGAAATTTACAAGATTTTTTGAGAATTTACAAGAATTTTTGAAAATGCACAGAAATTTCCAGGAATTTAAAAAAATTTTCAAAATTGATCAAGATTTTATGAGAATTTCCAAGATTTTTTGAGAATTTTAAGAAATTTACAAGATTTTTTGAGAATTTTAAGAAATTTACAAGATTTTTTGAGAATTTACAAGAATTTTTGAAAATGCACAGAAATTTCCAGGAATTTAAAAAAATTTTCAGAATTTCTCAAGATTTTATGAGAATTTCCAAGTTTTTTTGAGAATTTTAAGAAATTTACAAGTTTTTAAAAATTTTCAGAAATATCCAAGATTTTTTGAGAATTTACAAGAATTTTTCAAAATTTATCAAGATATTTTTACCGGTTACCCAGTCAGTTAAAGGGAA
The DNA here is from genome assembly GCA_932274525.1 of Podabrus alpinus. Lineage (NCBI taxonomy): Eukaryota > Metazoa > Arthropoda > Insecta > Coleoptera > Cantharidae > Podabrus > Podabrus alpinus. Next base: position 85,985,571 of record OW026455.1, on the reverse strand, counting down.
TTGAAGAACGGTTGGAATCAACTTTCCTAAAATCCCCTGTCTTATTATTGGACCAAAATTGAAGAGGAGAGAATTCCCTACAAGAAAAGGTTTCAGGATTTTTGTTTTATTCACCATCGATTGTATCGTTTAAGTGCACGAAATTATTATTCAGAATTACAATTATGTAACAACCCGCGCTTTTATCTAATTAATTTAAATACCGACATAAGATAATTGTAATTGAGATAATTAAATAGAGGTAATTTAAGAATACCCTATTTAATTTAATACATGAAATAATTATGTAGGAGTTTATTTTTAAATATCGATGCATTTGACTTTTACTACGAAATAAGCAGGAAATCATTTGTCAAGATAGAGCCGACTACAGATGCTGTCGGCTATGTAGTCAAAAGGGCACCCTGCCGCTCATTTCGTAGTAAAGATTAGTTTAAGTCAATGCATACAATAGATTTAACTTTACATAGCGCTTATTTTGCATGTAGACGGAAATGAGTTGTTAATTTATAGCTACACCGCCAAAAGAGCTTTGTCCATAAGTATTAGCAAGGGGTCGAAAAGTATAGTGTTCATTTAACGGCTCATTTGCCTAATGTGTGGGAATAGTTTGTATAGAACCCTCAATTCGAGGAAACTTTAAGAATAAGATGCAGCTGGAAAAGTCACACGGTCTTTAAAGGGCCACCCATGTAAGAAAGGAAATAAGTTTTGAAAACGAGGAGATTTGGTCACATCCCCCTTGGTTTTAGGCAGGATGAAGAATCAGGGATTGGTTCTTCGCCTGGAGTAAGGGTGGTGAAATGATTATCCCAAGTGGGAAATTTGTCATAAAAATCCCAACGTAGGAAAAATTAGGCAGTTGTCCATCGGGTACGTGCTCGAATAAAGAAGTTCAGTTACTCCGCGAGCCGCGTTTGAATAAACTTTGAGTCAATAATTAATTAATAAGTCTAAGTTGTTTAAATAGAATCGAATAAAATATTAAATGTTAATTTTGAGAATTTATAGTACGAGTTCAAAAGGTTGAGTGTTTATTGCAATTATCGATAAAGTGAAAAGAGAAATTTTGTTTAGTTTCCAAGACTCCTTTTCCTGGATTTACATTGATGACTTAGCAAGCTGAATAGTAATTAAAAGGTATTTGTGCATGTATATTATTAAACTATTGCCCAGCAATTTTATTATTTTGTATTTATTGTTATAATTTGCCAACTTGATTTATGTGTATAAAGGTATCAATATATTTGTTTGTTATAAGTTATAAAGAACTCAATTTATTATTGCTTTAAAATACGCAAGTGCTAGTGACGAAATATCCTTTACCTGCGTTTCCGAAACGACCAAGCTACTAAGATAGGTAAAAATTCAAAGAGGGAGTTCCGTCGAGCTAATCTCTCCCTAAATTACCGAACCAATAATTACCAGGTAATTTAAACCATAAAGAAGCTCGTGGTGGCAGCGACAGAAGCTAATTAAATATAAATAATTATTAAACCGCTTGCCCCGGTTTTCTACAATTATTCAAAACCTTTTTCAATTGTTTTCTCTGGATTTTCTCTTTATTTCATAAATACTTAGTATGATATAAGCAAATTTTGTTAATCTGTTTTATAGAGAATTTTGTATTCTTCAATTTTGATTTGATGATAATTTTCACTAAAAATGAAAGTAAGCGGGTTATAGACGAAAAACTACTGTAGAGAATTAAAATACCCATTTGTGGAAAAGGCCGACAGGGAATTTTAGGCGATGTTGCAAATAAAATCGTGGTCAAATATTCGAATTCAGTCAAATTTGAATATATGCCCCCTCTCCAAAGATTATTATCTTTTTGAAAATTTTAAACTATTATTTATTGGGTTTTGTCAAGGTTCAGCGCCCCCAATGCGATGGCGCCTGAGGCAAACCCTCAGTCGCCTCACCCTTGCTACGGCTCTGGTTCCAATTCTCATAAATATGAATGGTTGCGCTTAGATTACCAAAGGCTGTTCGTGTAAATTAGACAATTCTTATGATTTAAGCGTCTTGATTTTCCTTTCCCAACTTGATTGCATGACCGGACCAAAACCCGGGGGGGGGGGGGCGGATCCAAAACATATTTGGCCAATTCTTTAAAATTTGTTAATTATTAAATTTTTTTCAGATGGAAATTTTTATTGCAAAAATTTATCAGATGATTATAAATATAAGAGTCGAGTAATCCGTAATGACAACTCCGATACTCCAGGTAAGCAGATCGATTGAATTAATCCATTAAATTGTAAACAACTTCTAGCATCATGTAATAGTGAAAACACAACATACGTAACAGCATCAGAGCGTACACACGTAGAAATTTTGCAGTCGCCAAAAGAAGAAGATGAAGATCTATACGATAGTTGCATAGATCCTGTGGAAGAACAAGATTCAACTTGGAAAAGTGCTATGCTGGATCTGGATTCTTCTAGTTTTTCTGAATCGGTAGACCAAGTGGTACAATTTAGAGGGGGAGTATCAGAACCAAGTCATTTAGCAGACTTATTTACAGGCAATATTCAACATGAAAATATAACACAATTAGAACCCAATCCAAGTCCGTAAAATTATACCTAATATGGGCGATTTAACGATGGTTTAAAATTTTCTGTTCTTTTAGGCATCGTAAGAAAAGAAGGAATTTGGTCTTCGATGACAAATTTAGTCAAAACCGTTATAGTACATGGCTTTACATCTTCAGAAAATTTGGCAAACCCAAGAAATATTTTAAAAAGACCCAGGGTCGATTCAGATTCAATAATTAGTCCAAGGAGAAAGAGGATTAAGCTTTCGCGTATTGAAGGTCGTAAACCAATCCATGCATTAAAACCTGATTTTCTTCGATATAGAAGAAAAATTGAACGTCTGGATAAAAGCACCCAAACCGACGATTAAAATATTTTAAAATAGAAACAAAATTGTATTAAAAAAATTATTGCGTTCTTGCAGATCACAAGTTAATGTTCATATTGTTTTTATTAATTCTGTTGGTATAGTACGTATTCAAATTAATTATTTTATGAAGCAAAATCATTTCAGTTTTACTAGTTTTAAAATTTATGTGGTAGGCGTAGGTGATAAAAAATTGCCAAGAACACATTGCATGTGCAAGAATCCAGTTCTATTCCTGGGGGTTGTCCATAAATTACGTCACGCTCCTGGGGGGGGGGGGGGGTCCGACCCTTGTGACAATGGGGGGCTGGGGGGTTCAAAAATGTTGACGTCACAAAAATATAGATTAAATATTTTATTATAAGTGTTTTTAAAAAAACTATTTTTTGAGAAGGGGGGCGGACTGCCCTTCATAGATGTCTCCTCTGGGGTGCCACCCCTAAGAAAAAGGTCATCAGCCGAGGTGGGGATGACACCCATGAAATCCGTCCCGGGTTTCTTTTTATTATATAAATTTTAAATTTGAAAAATTGGTGAGTGGGGGGTTCAAGAATGTGACGTAATAATTGGAGGGGGGTCTAGGTTTTTGTGACGAAGTGTGACAATCGGGGGGGGGGTTAAAAATTGCTTAAAATTGCGTGACGTAATTTATGGACGACCCCTGGTCGCACAGACTTCACCCCCGGAGATCTCCAGTCTAAATTGATGATCTGCGAGATATGGGAAAGGCAATAGGGAAAACAACTCCATTAATTGCATTTCTCTATGTAAGTCATCTTGGTTTGGGCAAAGTTAATGAACGAACGTCAGTTACGAAATTGATTTTAAAACAAGTGAAGATTTTGGGTTTTGCCTACAACTAGCGACATCCCTTTTTCGCAAATGTTTTCCATTGAACAAAGCGGGAATATTTAAAAATTCTCTTAATTAGTTTTTATAACATGCTTTATCAGAGCCGTAGCAAGGGTGAGGCGACTGAAGCTTTTGCCTTTTCACTGAGGTTTTTGCCACAGGCGCCATTGCAATGGGGGCGCTAAACCTTGAGAAACCCCAATAAATAATAGTTTAAAATTTTCAAAAAGATAAGAATCTTTTGGAGGGTGCACATATATTCAAATTTGACCACGATTTTACTTGCAACATCGCCTAAAATTCCCTGTCGGCCTTTTTCACGAGTGGGGATTTTAATCCTCTACAGTAGTTTTTCAACTGATAGATAGATCATAGACTATCAAAGACTATCATAGAGGGTAAAGTCGAAGGCAAAAACCCCAGATGAAGGCCCCGCCTAAGATACATAACACAGATCATGAAAGACATTGAAACGGACAGTTATGAGAAAATGAAGAGATTGGCTTCCAACCGGGAAGAATGGAGAGCTGCTTCAAACCAGTAACCCGACTGAAGACTTCGACAGAGAGTAGTTTTTCGTCTATAACATGCTTACTTTCATTTTTAGTGAAAATTATCATCAATCAAAATTGAAGAGTGCAAAATTCTCTATAAAGCCCTCTATAAACTTTTACTATTATAAAACTATAAATACAGAGAAAACAATTGAAAAAGGTTTTGAATAATTCTTATTCTGAATAAAAATTTCGTACATTTAATCTTCACCATCGAAGGTGAACAAAACAAAACGAGGTTTCAGGATTTACTTCAGATCTATAAAGTAAATCCTGAAACCTTGTTTTGTAAGGAATTTTCTCCTCTTCAATTTTTGTCCAATGATAACACAGGGGAGTTTAGGAAAGTTGATTCCATCCCCCGCGCTCTTCTTCATTTCCCTTTAGCTGACCGGGTACCGGTAAAAATATCACGTTAACATCTCGATAGTTATTCAAATATATTTAAAGTGAAAAGAAAAATTCCTACCGATAAAAATAATCTCCATATTCAGGGTAGGGGGGGTATTGCGTTACGTTTCCGTGGAAACGGTGATTCTGACATACTATGCGTATTTTATATAAGATCTTCAGAAGTTCCGAAAGAAAAAAATTGATATTACATGACCGGGGGGACCATAATTGAATAGCATAAAATTCTCTATAAAATATTTTTTTTTTCATATTTTTCCATGGCACACTAATACTTAAATTATTGACGGAAAATGAAGAGAAAAATAGATTTTTTCAAAATTTGCCCAAGTTATAGTATCTTCCAAGCAACAAAACAGAAATTTTGGTTTGAGTTTACAGAAGGTCCGGGAAAGCTGAAATTTGGCAAAGATGTACGTATATTGAAGTGTTCTAATAAACCCACAAAATGTTTCATAAAAATCCCAAGCCGGCGTTCCCCCAAATGAGAATTTTAGCCCCCTAAGTGCGGTTTTCGCCTATAGTTCACGTATTTTTACTTTTACGAAAAATTACCATTAAACAAAGTTTAATTTGCCTATTACAGTATGTATTGTAGTAGTACCTATACTGCAGCGCACAAGTTATAGAGAATTTTATATTCTTCAACTTGGACTTTAATTCCTATCGTTTGAGCCTCAAAGCTTTTTAATAAAAGTTGTAATTCTGTAGAACAATTTTAGAAGGGGCTGTTTGGGCTGCGATCGTTTAAGTTCCAAGTTTCTTCGAGAAATTTTTCTGGTGTAAAATTTCCCCCCCCCCCCTCTAAAAACCTATTCATTTCACAGAAAATTTGAATTGTGTGCAATTTACTATCGAATTTGCAGTTATCCCTCAGATATTATATATTTTTTTATTTGATGTAAATTAATAAATAATTTAACTCCAAAAAAGCTTTATTTTATATTATTATTTCAACTGGAAGGGGGGCGAGTATCTGGCGAGTATAGAAAACCTCCAGCAGAAAAGTAAAACAATATCATAAAACATTTTTTAATATTTTACCACCCGATAAAAAAATTCTATAAAATTTTGTTCCCTTATCCTTCCTTCGTAAATTCAACCCTTTGTCAGTCAAGAAGAGCTAAACACCAAAAAAAAGCGCGGGGGGTGGATTATTTATTTTACTTACCATATTTTACTACTGTACCTACTAACAAATAAATATTCAGAACCTTATCAGCACAAAACCTAGAGTTATAAATCATTTTAGCATGTGAAAACTCTTAAAAAAGGCATTATAACAAATACGTGACAAAAAGCAAGTAACTCGAGGAGGTTTACAATTTTAGGGAACACAGCTCAATGTTCGAGTTAAAAAAGTAGTCCAAGTGAATCACCAAGTAGTTCCAACATACAATTTAAGATGGATTTTTTATAAATAACATCATATTTTTGTGTATAATATTATTTTAACCAATCCTACCCAGTTTTCGGCACAAACAGAATGGAAAATTGGAGTTATTTGAAACGTCGTATCTCTAAAAATTTAAGTTTCCGTAAAATTTTATGCTTTATATTTGAAGGAATGTTCAATTTCCACTTCAGGTCCACTGAAATTGAGCTGCTATTCACAAAAGTGGCAGAAAAGTCGGCCAATCGACGACTTCCTGATGTTTGGAATCTTCTTTGACAAACTTGCCCCTGTTCCGGTCCGAGTATGATGTCCATAACTCGGGGACTATGTTCCGATGCTAAATTATAGGGCTCGAGCAAAAAAATACCATTTTCATGCTGGACTATCGTAGGTACATAAATATTTTAATTGTAACTCGTTTCGGCTTTAAGCAGTTATCGTCTGACAATGCTATACAGGAATATTAAAATATTTGAAATGCATGTGGCTTCTCTCACGAGTGGTGCTTGTAGGCACGAGTCTAGTCCGTTTGTAGCTATAAAAATTCGGCCCCGAATATGGCCATTACAAAAACCACATTTGTTATGAAATTATATTGATTTCTCAAATACAAACACCAAGGAACAAAATATGTCATATATAAACCACAGTATAATTTTGGTACAGTTTTGAAAGTTACAACATGTTATTAATGGTCAAATTAATCCATTTCGTTCATGTGACTACAAGAAGCGTCATTGTTATTTGGGTCCCGGGTATCGCTATTGTCAATCTCCTGAGTGTCGTTGTCGGCTTCTGTATCGATGGGAGGTATAGAATGTCCATCGTCATCGAAATAAAATGGATGTGGTGGTAGCATAACTCTTCGTAGTGAAAGTCTTGAGAGAGTCGGCAAGAATGTATAGCTTGGGACGAAACCTGCATACATATCGGCCGTACTGTTTTCATCTTGTCCTATATTCTGATCGAAAGTACTATCTGGTGGGGAGAAATTATGAAGAAGTGGGCATTCGTCAGTGTTTTCTTCGCTTTCTTCGTCTGATTCAAATACTACATCTTCACGTGATGCGGTTTGACTGGCTAAATACAAAACAATGCCTTCATTGTTTTGGGCACTATTTTCTTCCAACGCCTGAGCGTGGCGATAATGGGGATCATATTCTGGTGGTGGGGTGCCCCCATCGGTACTCACCCCGTCGGAATTGTCGTCACTCTGAAATGCAAATTGATGTGTAAGTTGGAATTACAAAAAAAAACTTTAATAAGTAATCACATTAAAAATAATGAATTACCATATTTATTGCGTCTGGAGTTCCACGTTTCGGTTCAAAAAATTTCATTCTTACTTCAAATAATTAATTAATTCAGTAGTAGGTACACTATTTGTAGTCAATTGCAAATGACACTTTGTATTATAAAACAAATCATCATCGCGAATTCCAAAGCCTACTGAATTGCTCTGAAATTTCATTTTTAAAACGGGCTGTAAAATTTAAAATTTTTTTAATTATTTAAGACGTAATTAAATTCAATGATTAAATTAATTAATGCCATTAATTGAAAAATCGATTGAAACTTCAAATTAAAAATAAATTCACTTATGTGAATTTTTTTAGATTTGTTTAACGAAATTCATTTTCATGTAGTTAAGTAATGAAAGTCAAATTAATTAAGGTAGTTTGAATAGCGTGTAATGCTAAAATTGCATTAGGTAAATTTTGTTGAACTTTTTCTAGGTTGCTTTCTGCCATATCCCTCCTTATTCTATCGGGCCAAGATCTTCTAGGTCTTCTACGCTTCCTTCTTCTTGGACGAACCTATTCTAACAGCCTTTTTGGCCATCTGTTGTCATCCATTCTCAGTAGATGCTCAAACCAATGCAAGCTCCGTTTCTCATTTTTTTTGGATTATAACTCCCTATGCTTTCATTTGATTTCTCATGTTCGTTTCTTACATGTTGCAATCTGCATACTTTGAAGTATCGGTACTTCTTTGCAGTCCATTTCGACTGCTATTATCTTCTTTGCATGTTCGCATTTAAGTTCCAAACTTCACATCCGTATATAACAAACAACCGATGTCAGCATAACTTTTCGGACTCCTTTGTTTTAATTTGAGATTTTGTTGTCCCACCACAAGGAGTTCAATGCTTAGTATTCTTATTAGAAATCATTTATCATATTTCAAATTGCGAGTTCTGTGTATTCATTAATTTTTTACTCTCTGGAAATCATTGGGAATATTTTGGAATTATTTGCAGATTTTTAAAAGTCCTTGAAAATTGTTGGAAGTTCTTGAACATTTTTGGATAGTCTTGGTGTTTTTTAACAAAACTTTGGAGTTCCAAGTTTTGTGTATTTATTTACGTTTAATTACGTTAGAGCCACTGGAAATTTTTAGGAATTCATTGCAAATCTATGGAGATCTTCAATAACTACTGGACTTTCCTGAAAATTTTTGGAATTCCTTGAAAATTGTTGGAAATCCGGTTACTCTATCACTAACTCAGCCACTCGAAACAAAATTTCTTCTGCTACACACTAAAGAACACACTTATTTTAGCAAATTGTAATAATAAAAAATGTGAATGGGGCTCAAATTTTTGAAAAAATCGAATTTGAACTTAGCTAATTTTCATGTAAAATTTTACCGAGATTCCGCGCGTCGCTCATTTTGTGGTCAGTCCGTGCAGTTTTAATGGCCCTAACACTTAGAGTATTTCGCACCGGCAGAAGGAGCACCTCTCTCGTAGCAGTAGCATCGATGAAAGGTTACTGTTATTTCCCTTATTTTTTTTAATGCACTATTTGGGTGATTAAGCGTGACAGGGTTTTCTCTAGTAGCAGTTGCTCGGATGAAAGTTTACTGTTATTTCCTTTATTTTTATTTTTAAGCAATATTTGGGTGGTTAAGCGAGACAGCATTTTCTCTTGTAGCAGTTGCTCGGACGGAAGGTTACTGTTTTTCCCTTTCCTTTTTTTTTAAAGCAATTAACCTGGTGTTTAATAATTTAGAGACCTAATTCTTACATTAATGTTGGTTCTAAAAAGAACCGATTTGCACCTTCGATGCAACGACCGCGAAACAGTTAATCCTGCGGAAAGCCGGCTCGTATTTGCCGCAACAAGTTGTAGAAGCGCTCCTGCTTCGTCCTCCCGTAAAGTTGATACCACATGAAATGCTCCAGTTGTTCTGGCAGTAGTGTGGAGCCCATAACACCAAGTCGACGGCAAAACGTTTTCAGGGCACTCCGGTATCCCTCCACCTGGTTTGTGCACACCCCAGTTACGGGGTCGACAAAATAGCGGCTGTGGTTGACAGTTTTGTGGGTGTAAGGTGAAACATGGCGAGGTTGTTTAGCCCGGAATAGCCCCTCCAGCAATCCGTCCAAATCTCCGTGCCTGGTAATACATGTTGTTGGATGAGCGTCGTCAGCGTGGTGGCATCCCTAGTCTCCACATACTTAACGATGCCACGCTTTTCGGTGCAGCAGTACATCCCTAGCACCCACTTCTGGGCGCGTGCGGGAATTCTGCCAACACCATACTTCCGCTTGGTAATTACGCTCTCATCAATTTGTACTACCATGCCCGGACCACCAATTGCCAGATCGTCAGGGTTATTCTCTAGCTTCCAGGAGCATACAGCTCGGAAATCCGCGTACAAGTTGTTAACAACTCTACCGGATAACCCAGTGTATTCTCTTACACTGTTACCCGCGCATGAAAGTCGCCCACAAAATCTTCAACACAAGTCGCGGGTGGAGGCGAAGGTGCTCAAAAAATGTGCCGGCGTCGAGTGAGTATGATCGCCTACAACCAGGACACCGGAAGCAGTGGTTCAACCAATAACGCGGACTACTATTGACCCGACAAATGCGTCGACAATTTCTATTTAAACAACGTTTATTAGTAGGGATTAAATTTAATTCTTGCAGCCGATTAACTGTTTCGCGGTCGCTGCAACCCCCCAAACAATAACGCAACATCTTCGTCACCTCGTAAATCGTCTAAACCAGGGTTTCTCAAACTTATGGCTCCACGTACCCCTGTTCAAGTTCCCAAATAACTGCGAACCCCTAACCCCCCCCCAAAAAAAGAAAATCTAGCTGTATAAAGAAAATAAGGTTTTTTATTTTAATAAAATTTAAATAAAATAATACACTGTATTACAGTGACAAAAATAAATAGGTATGTTAATATTAATATGATGGGTGGGCTTGTTTCTTGTCGCAAATTGAGTCGATTTTAGGAGCAATTTTGGACAACTTTAATCTTAATTCTGACTCAACATCAAGTCGATTTCTGTACTTGGTTTTTAACATGACCAGGTGTGAAAACCCACTCTCACATAAGTAAGTTGTTGCGAAGGGTAAGAGGAAATTCACCGCTTTGCGTGAGAGTTCGGGATATTCTTCCTGTCTAGCTGCCCAAAAATCAATTAAATACATCCTTTTAAAATCAGCTAGAAGAGTTTCATCTGCGGACATTTCTTGTAATGACTCCTGTTGCTTAATACTCAAACCAGCAATTATGTTCTCGGTTGTGACCGTTAATGGGTTTCGAATCCAGCCTTCAGCATTATCAATATCTGGAAAATACCTTTTCAGTTCGCCGGAGAGCCGAGAAAGATGAAGAACAATTTCAGCCCTCATGTCAGCATCCACGGTCAGGGCGTTCGTCGTAATAAATTCGTGCAGAAGAGGAAAACATTCAACAATATTTGATCTCAAGCAAGTTTTCCAAAAATCACGCGCTTCACAGCCATCCAGCCGCCATTACATAAATCTTGTCGCGAACCCCCTACCATCAAATGGCGAACCCCACTTTGAGAAACCCTGGTCTAAACCATTCATGTTTACCAGGGCAAAGTTCGTTACGTACTGGTGCTCCAGAGTGCATGTTCCCACCTATATTTATAACCTCGGTCGGGGCGTGGCTTATTCGCCCGATTCAATGCTAATTTTAATGCAATTTTACGTACTTTTCAAAAGTCGATATTGGGGTTGTTTTTAACCCATTCACACTTTTTTTTGTTTTAATAGACAAATATAAGCATGCTCTTTAGTGTGTAGCACTAGAAAATTCTTTTCGAGTGGCCGAGTTAGTGAAATAGTCCCCGGAAATCCTTAAAAATTATTGTGTATTCTTGAAAATCGTTGCTATTGATAAGAAATCTTGGTAATTATGAGTTTTTTGGTGTATATCTTTAATTTTAATTCTATGAGAATTATAAATTGATAAAATTTTCGGCAAGATAATTGCTTACGCTGCAATAAACGTAGAAAATTATAAGGATAATAATTTATTATTATTACGACTGGGAATGTCCTGTATTTCTCTGTAAATCTTTAGGATCCTTTGAAAATCTTTGGAATTCTTGAAAACTTTGGGAAATTATTGGAACTCTTTGAAAATTCGAGGAAATTGTAAATTTAATATATGTATTCATTTCCTTGAATATCTCGGAATTCCTTTCAAAACTTTCAAATTCTTTGAAAATCTGTGGAATTCGCTGAATATCATTGAAAATCATTGAAAATTATTACAAATCTTTGAGTTTCAATTACCACCCATAGAATTATTGGAGATGTTTAGGAATTCTCTGGAAATCGATGGAACTCTTTAATAATCACGTTAATTTTCGAAAAATCTCTTAACATTACAAATCTTTGAAATGAATAGGAGATCTTTAGAAATCCCAATTTTGTGTATTCATATATTTTAATTCTTTGTAAATCTTTAGAATTCACTGAAAATTTTTGGAATTGCAAGAAAATTTTCTGAAATCCTTGGAAATTTTGGGTAGTTACTGGAGATCTTTGAAATTCTGAGTTTTGTATAGATACATAATATTTACTTTTAATTCCTTAAATATCACTGGGAATGTCTTACAATTCTTTGAAAATCTTTGAAATTCCCTGAAAATCCATTAAATTTATTACAAAAATCTTTGGAATTCCGCGAGTTTTGTATATTATTAATTTACTTTTAATGTCGTTAAAATCATTGGAAATATTTTAGGAATACTTCAGAAATCCACAGATTTCTTTCATAATCACCTAAATTTTCTGTAAATCTTTACAATTCCTACTTCTGAGAAATACTTGCAATTCATTGAAATTTCGTAAATATTCTTGAAAATCCATGTACTTTATTACAAAAAAATTTGGAATTCCCAGTTTTGTATATTTATTTACTTTTAATGTCGTTAGAATCACTAGAAATTTTTTGAAAATCCTTGGAAACCTTTGTGTACCCTTGAAAATTTTTGGAATTACAAATTTCGTGTTTTTATTTATTTTTAATTCTTCGAGAACCATTCATAATGTTTTTTAATTCTTTGTAAATTTTTGGAATACTGTGAAAATCTTTGGAATTTCTTGAAAATTTGTGGAAATCTTTTGAAGTCCTTTGGAATTCCAACTTTTATGTATTTATTGTTTTTAATTCCTATAGAATTACTAGGAACTTTTTGGCAGTACATAAAACCCTTGTATAATCTTGAATATTTTTTGAATTTTGAGTCCCTATGCATCTAAAATTTGGTAAATAAAAAAGAAAATTTCAACCGTGTTCAAAGATCATAATAACTTTTATTAATGGCTTTATGCATCTTTAGGACTTAATGGTATGTCAGGTAAATTTAGGTAATCTTCATAATACAGCTTTTTTTCAAACCAACGTTACCACCAATAAAGTTGTTAACATTTTAACTAGGTAGCAGCACTTGATGACAACTTTTGACGAATAATTTTTTATAACTTGCACTCCTATTACGTGCCACATCTATAAGTATATATAATCAATGGTCCCGTGCAGATAAATTTTTAGACATAGTAGTATTTACCCATAGTTTAAGCTTATGTGCATTAGTTTCTAGATTTTTTTTGAGCTGGTATGCGCATAGTTTAGTTTTAAATATGGTACGAATTCAGATAATAAATCATTGTAAATCGCCAGATCCCCAAGGCTTTTGTATTGATCGGCTGGTCGTTTGCATATTGTACTGTATTTCTGTGTAATAATTTTATATTTTTAAAGTTATTGTTTTCAAATTTCAATTGTGTGTAGAAAAGTTTGATTCAATTTTATGTTCAGAACATTTTGATCGGCTATCGCAAAGCAAAACTTTGTTTTAACAAATTCATTCGTGCTCGGTCTTTGAATGAAACAAGAAGTGATTTATTGTATTGTGCAGAATTTAGTTAAAAATAAAAATGATTTAAGTGAAAAACCGTTCTTTAATAAATTATTGAAGAAGTATTAATTTTGAAGAACACGAAATTAACGCAGGTGAAAGATTGTTATTATTGTAAAGAAATTTAAAGGAAGGTGCGAAGGTGCAAGATTTGAATAAAATAAAATAAATGATAAATAATTATTATCCACATATTATCTTAAATTTATCTGCGTGTGTATTTGTAACACTAAATTGAGACGACGATTCGTGGCCATTAGGTCGCACAACGTAAGCAATTACGAATCAGTGCGAATGAACGATTTTTGAATAGGGACTCGCGCGAAGGCGATCCAACGAGATAGACGTGAGTCGTGCAGAGTGATAATTTGTGAAATAATTTTCATCGATGCGTCTTAATTCACCTGAAGCTGAAGTTTTGAGACAGGCACCCCTTATCATTTTATAACATAAGAATTTTAACATAAGGATATACCAGTTAAATAATTTTTATATAATATAAATATATTAATCGTCTAAGTGCATGTCTCCGTAACCCACTTGTGATTCGTAAATTGTTTTGAAAACCTAAAAAGTTACAGTGCGGTGTTGAGTATTATCAACCACATAGGGGACCTAGTGTTTAACGTGGAAAGTGTTCCTATGCACTTCAACTTCAGAGAGACTTACTATGAAAATTAACTTACCGTACAAGTGGAGGCGGTCAGAATAAAGTTCCTACTGTGGCTGGAATCAAACCAGGTACCTTCTCAATTATTTAATACCATTCAATTCAAGACAATGGCTTAATTTTCAATCCGACCGAAATATATTTAAAATAAAAAATGTTTGTACTTTTACGTTGAAATTTTTATTTTCTTTCCATCCTTTTTGAGTTATTAGAAAAACTCATTTTTAACCCGACTTAAAATGTCCCGTATATTTTCTTAATTTGGTAAATTCAAATAAAATAAATTGTCCCAAGATTTGGGGGGTAAAATATTTAATTAAACATAACAGTTTTTACATTATTATAACTATTATATTATTTAAGTAATGGATAAAATTAATCTTGCGACTTTTGGTGCGCTAGCATTCAAAGAACTACTGATGATACTGACGAAGAAACTTCTTATATCTTCGATTAATTGCTCATGATGGTATATGTTTTTCTGTGTTCTGTAAATGTTCTTTTGTGTGAACTTGAAGTATAGATGGTAGTTCATTCCAGTATTTTATATTATAGTTTATATTATTAACTACAAATTAAAAATAAAATTATTAAATCAATAAGAGGGTCGGTCAGTTTTTTTTTAAATTTTTTATGGTCGTTAACTATTCAAAAGTTTTACTAGCTAATTTAAATATCCAATGAAATGCCAACACAAATTGTGTGCTTTTGTTCGGAAAATTCGATTTTTGAATGTCCTTTGCCATGTGACTGGATTACACTCTTTTAGCGCAACTAATCTCCATGTAATTAAATAAAGCCGATTTATGTTTAAATTTAATTTACACAGTTGTTCTACTTAACAACATAATTTCGTGCCCTTTTGTTACTAAATCAAACATTTGTTGGTCGCGTTATAAATTTCCGTGAACTTTCACAGGAAACTCTGCCGAAACCATACCAGATGCGAAAAAATGATATAATAAAACGAATTTTGTAGAGATTTGAAATTCCCGCAGAAAAGTCGTGATCCGCATATTTTTATCTTTAATAGTTTAGAGGAGTTCAAGAAATTCACAGTCGCAGATAATAACTAAAATCAAAATCTACAATCTTGAATTGCTCCAGCGTTCAAACTTTTGAAGATAAAAATATGCTGCTCGGAACTTTATGTACGAAATGAAATTCCCTACGTATAATTTTTTAGTAACTGGTATGGTTTTAGGAGTAGGTATTCGTTTTATTAAATTAAAGCTGCGGCCGCAATATTTAAACATAATCCCAGGCGCAGGATGTTAGCATCATTGGTGACTTCACGTGACATTCAAAGGATTATATTTAATTACAAGTAAATTAACGTTAAGGACATTGGCATGTTTAAAAACGATATTCATTTTCGTGCCAGTGGTAAAGTTCCACCGTGCGACCGATGTTCAATAAATAGTCCACAGTATAAATTTCTTGGGCCATCAAAGCATCTTTAACTGGACCAAATAGATTACGTCTAATAACATTAACTCGTTCTGCTTCGGTTGGAACTTGGGTAAGTCTTTGAAGTAAATGCTCTACACTGGTAACATAAAAAATCATCTTTTCATTATGGCGTTGGTAACGGTTATTAATATAGTCCCACAAGCGCTGATCATCATACATAGTTGAAAAAGATCTGGCAATTTCCAAGGTCAAATAATCCCAATTATAAAGATTGTACTTTCTTGATTTATACCACAAAAGGACATCGCCCCTAAAAAAGGACGAAGCACAAACAAAAAGTTGTTCTTTGGAAACCTGGAATATTGTGCGCAAATATTCAATCGAGTTCAGAAATTCGTGTACGTTTGTAGATCCATCATAGTAAATGCCCCAACTTTGCGAATAAAAACTTCCGGTTTTAGAAAAATCTGGAGGTGCATCACTTAACGTTGCATTAGGATTATGAGAAAATGTGGAGACGATATTTGTTTCAGAAGATGATGGTTCTTCTGGAACGCCAACGTTCTCGTTTGACTCAACTTTTAGTTGGGAACTTGTGGACGGATAGATCGAAAGCGGATTCGGATCAGGAGCATTAGAAGGTCCTGCTGCCATTGCGTTACCAATGGCTACTTCGGTAAGGTACATTAGAGTAAGTTTTTGAATTTCGTAAGCGTTCTCCACCATCTCCACAGCAACCATACATAACTGCTTTAAAATTTGCAAGTTTGTTTGTGCGTTGGTGTCTTGTGCCGTTAGTCTACGTAAACGGTTTTCTATATGGCACAACCGTGATATAATTCTTCTAAAATTATTGTGGAAGTTGATGGAATTAAAAGCTTGGATTTCTATCTCTAGCTGATCCAGTTTTTCCTGGCATATAAATAGTTCGGCCACAAAATTAAGTTTACACGGTTTTCCAACGGACAAATATAAATCTTCTTCCTGTTGCATCAGATCCCGTAATATTTCTTGTTTTTCCAGTACTGTAGTGTTCACTGATATGCTACGTATCCAAAGCTCGTAGTCTAGCTCGTCGTGTAAGAGAAATGTTATATCCATCGAGAACAAATTGCAAAATTAACAAGATCTAAAAAATAATTATTTAAAAAAAATATTCAGTTTTCTTAAACTGGTGTGATATAAAACGAGAAGTTCCAATTATCACCGATAAGTGGAGGCCAAATTTATATGCCCTTCTCTCTTTGTTTTGAAAAATGTGTGACGAACACAGGGGACCCAGACTATTTTTAGGCTGTCTATTCCGGACTAGGAATATTTACGACTTATGGACAAATATTTCGTGGTTCTTGAGGTTCCGATATTGAATTCAAAATTGGATGGATCTGTGCATTCTGGTAAAGGATGTTTACCAGCAGAGTCGATTGGTGGACGTTCTTTGACCCCTAATGCAAAAGAGATCCCAAGAGAAAGTGTAAAACGAGTTGAACACTTGTTCAACTCACTCACTCCAGGACGATCCAATTTGACGGACGTGAGTCGAATCAAGTCGAGCTGAAGTAATAATTTTTGAAGAAATAATTTGTAAATTTTTTTAATTGTTTTAATTTGATTTGGATGGAAATAAAAGTTTAATATAGTGAATGGGTGAAGTTTGTTTGATTTTGACCTGGATAAAAAGAAGAAATTACGTTAAATTTATTGATGAAAAATAGTGTGCTGGAAGATAAATTAATTTGGAAATTAAGCTGAGTAACACAGCAATACTTATGTATATAAAGAGACAAATAGTATTTAAGGGATTCTTGTTTAGAATTTTATATGCAACAATTTGAGGTACATTTTGTTACCCCCCCCCCCCGCCTTACAAAGTTTTTAATGAAATTATTGTCAATCATTTGAGCTAAATAAATCCCAACAGGGTCGGAATGGGTTATAACCCCTCTCATGTAAATTTGTACATTTGTTTTTTATTATTATTGTTTATTGTAAATATTTATTTATTTATTTTGTAACTAGAATGTTAATTGAATAAGTATATAACTAAATTATTAAGACAATAAACAGTATTTTGAACTTGAACTTTGAACAAGAACCATGCAAGTGTAGGGCATTTCGATATTTGACAAACTTTTTTTGATCGAGATAAACATTTTGTAAATCATTTTAAAATTTTGAACAATTTTGTAAATAATCATTTAAAAATAAAATCGATTGTTATCAGATTCAAAAATTTGGAATTTATTTAAAGTGCAAAAGTAAATATAGAATTAAGGAGCATTCCAAAATATAACGAGCAGAGGTTATCAAATTTCGGAAAACGTCAGGGTTTAATTTTAAAAGGTTTCGTTGTCATAAAAAACACGCCAGTAATATTTAGAGACAAATATTTAAGGGACTCTTGCTTCGAATTTTATACGCAACAATTTGGGGTACATTTCGTCTCCCCCCCCTGCAAATTTTTTAATGAAATTATTGTCAATCATTTGAGCTTCCATTCAGATCGTTTCAACCATACGCATTTTGGGGAGCGGACCTGTAGAAATGACAGCCCCCTCATCGCGAATTTTTTTATAAAACTGGTGTCAGTCGATCCAGAATCTTAATTCAATGCTTTAGAACAATTTTGGAAAGGGCTGTAGAAATGCCCTTTTAAGAAGTGACTTTTTTTAATAAAAATAATACCAATCCATCGAGAATTTTTCACGATTTTTGATCAAGTTTAAACGCAACTAAATTGGAAACCATTTAAAACTGTATCAGAAACTGTAATTAATTCTTTAAATTTTCGTTTAGTTCCTTCTTAGGAATGTATTTAGGCAAGAACTTACAAAAATTTTTGACTGCGCCGTTGCATTTTAATTTTAATTATTCGTGTATTGTTTGGTTCGTAATAATTCTGAATGCGGTCCTGAAACAATTATTGGTTTATATTAATCTTAAAATGTATTAACAGTACCGTTCCAACTTAATAATTACAAGGTAATGCGATGCCGCAAAATTGTGACTTTTTTTCGAAAAAAATGTTATTCTACATTTCACTCTGTCATCAATAAATGAATAAAAATTTTGAAAATCTATTAGAAATGAAATAAATTAAAACATAAAAATGTTTTTAAGGCGTATCTGGTTGGTTTGAAACAGCTTATTAGCTGAATACAAGACCGTTGCAGAAACAAACGAAGTGTTTATCCATTTATTCATTCAAATCATTCAAAATCCATTCATTCAAGTCGTGAACGCAGGCAGTTTATCAAAAAATGAATCACTCCACCTTATCGCATGACTATAGTTTTGCTGATACCCTGTATGGGATTCAGCTCGTCAGATACGCATTGGTGGGAGCGATATTACATTTGGATTTCATCATATTACTGGTTGTAAAACTTTTCATTCTTTGTTGATATTTGTTTATGAAATTCAACATAGAAATTAGTTATCTATTAGAAATGTTCAACATATTTTTGGATGTTTGTAGATTAATTGACTGGTTTTTTTTAAATAATAAAATTTTTATCTGATATAGGTCTTTATAATATTTTCCAACATTTCGGGCCATTTTTTAATTTGATCCATTTTCAAGGCTAAAAAATATATTAACTATAAATTAACTAATTAAACACATTTGGGTTGAAGTAATTGACAATTACTTGTTTATAATAAATTGTTATTGTCAATCACTTTCAATTCAAAAGTGTTTAATTAGTTAATTAATAGTTTATTTATTTTTTAGCTTTGAAAATGGGCTATATTTTGGAAGTTGAACGCTTTTGCGTTATTACTATTACGCTATTACGTTATAGATGGATTTTTTAGAAACAGACTTTTTAGAAACATTACATATTTTAAATATTCTTTCAGTCGTGAACCGTTTTTGCGCCAAAATATTACAAAATTTTGCAATTTTCCAAAATTTATTTACAGTTTTGCCAATTTTTTGACAACGAATAAAGAATTTTATAGTACGTTTTCTAGTTATAATTTTAAAAAACCGTTGGGGCGTCCATTCCCGTTATCAACTTGTAATTTTTTTTGAAAAACAATTTGAAATTTAAATTCGGTTTCACGCCTTTGGTGTTGAAAATACGAAGGAGAGTAATATAACAGCTATTATGAGCGTAGAACGAAAGCGTATTCGTTACATCGTAAAAATTAAAGATCGGTTGTTAAATAAGGGCGCCACAGACGTCCACAAAGTTTTTCCACAATTTTCGCTGCCTAGTCAGAAATTTTAAAAAGTAGATTTTTCAAAAACCACATTTTCTTGAAGTGTATAATGTTAGGCATATCAACTCCAAGTTATACATTGATTTGAATTTTTTTTACAAAGTTATACGACTTTTTGTATACAGAATTGTCATAAAGCAAAAAAATAGTAGAGCAAGGATGACAGAAAAAAAATTCCGCGAGATGTGCGAAAATCAGAAAATATATTTTAAAATCACGGCCAAGGTAAAGAAAAAATATTTTTAAATAAAAAACTTTTTTACTGTAGTGTAAACTGCATTTAAAACTTTAAAACACCTTATCTTAAAACTACGTTTTCCAAGTCGGTGTTCAAGATTTTTCAAAAACTGCTACACAATTGTAGTTAAAATTTTTTGTTCTTTCTGTTAGACATCCAAATCTAGTCTGTAACGGAGGAATTTTTTATTTTAATGCGCACTTTTTATTTTATGGACGAAAAATATCACTTTTTTGAGAAAATCGATATTTTAACTTTGCTCAGCTGCCATTTTGTCTAAATTCAATTTTTCTGAAAACGGCTTCGTTACAGATTAGATAAACTTATATATTTACTAAATTTTCATAAATTTTTAATTTTAGTTAACATGGCTCCGCATGAAACTGAACACCGCAAAACGCATTTTACAAATAGGGTTGTCGAATATCGAATATCACTTGATTAGTTTTTAATATTTTTGTACAAAAAAATTACAATCTATTTTTCAAATACTAATGCTCTTTCGAATCAAAAAGTTTTTGTGTAAAAATATGTATCCAGTTGTCCGAATAAAAATAACAAAACCCCTTTTATAATCTATCAATAATTTTGAAAAACCAACCGAGTTTCAGATACAGCTTTTAATGGTCTTTAATTTAGTATATGACGCCAGTTGACAAAAATCGACAAATAACGCCACAATTTGAAAAATAACATCGTCGTCAAACTTTCAAGTCGAAATCAATGGGTTTTCGGGCAAAATAGTAAATATGCGAAAATCAGGAATTTCGTCGCAAATGAAGTGTTTTTTATTAGACATTTTCGATTTATATTTGTCCCCTCGATGTATTCAGCAAAGAAAAGAAAATTATTTTTCACATTTTGTAAATTCTAGAAAACATTTCTCCATTTTTCCCAGTCAAATATTTAACTAATAGTTAAATGATCGCTTTATTAATTTATTCTTGCAATTTGATGCTTTACGTATTTCGATGGTAAAATTTCCAAGTTTCGATTATTACAACCCGTTTGGACCAAATTTTTATGAAAAGAACATAATTTTACAATTCTACGTTTTTGGGAAGCCGGTGCGATGTAAAAATTCTTTCGCTGTCGATTACTTTCCAGAACCATTCAGACAGCAAAAAAAAATTATGAAAATGTGATCACAAATCATTTTATACCAAAATTTCGTTTACCATACCAAAGGAGCGTTTAAAATCGTAAATTTTACCATAATGCACTAATTGCCTTAAAAAAATTCGCGATGGGTGGAGGGCGAAATATACCTAACAATTTGGCATTTTTCGAAATTTTTAGGGCATATATAAATCCAGCCTCGATCGGTATTATGAAACTTCAGAAAATTCTCAAAACTTTTTAACCGAAACCCAAGTTTATTTAAATTTAAGATTTAATATGCGAATAGAATAATTTGTTTATATTTACCTACAAAAATTTCTTCTGCCTCGGCTTTTCAAAACACTTGAAACTAATAATTGAAAAATTGCAATCAATAAATGGCACTAATTCGAAAATTTCAGCCAGCAAGTTGAAAGAACATTGGGTACACTATTACAACCTAAGCTGTTATCAACTTTAACTAGCAGGAAGAATTTTGTTACTCACCTGCGATTGATACTATAAACAATTAATAAGCTTTTATCTTCAATAAACCATTTGTAATAATGAATTATTTATGCAGGTGTTGCAAACACATATTTGTGTATGAGTTTTCATGGATAGTCATAAGTGAGTTTGCTATTAATCACCTTTACTAAAATTTCAAACTTGTGAAACTTACAGATGCAAGGAAATTTTTTTCCAGGGTAGATCCACTTTAAGATGTTTCTGCTAAAAATTTTGTTCTTGGTTGTTTCTACTAGAATTGCTTAAACTTGAACGTATTGGCGCTTCCATATTTAACGTGCAAGGTTTCAGAGTTTGAGATTCGAATAAAACCTTTAATTCAGCTATTCTGATCGATATTAAGGTGGTTCCTTCCTTGATCTTCAATGGGACATAGGGGGACCTACAGTTTAACATGTTAAAAAATTCGTGTTTTTTTGTACACAATAATGAGTAACCCTCAACTCTGTATGTATCTCCCTTCTTCGATTTCCTCTTGGTAGAGCAGTCGTGATAACTTAGATTGCTCTGTGTCAGCATCCGTGATTTTTGGAATGCAGCCAGCCATGTTCCTTGTTCACTGCACAAATTCTGTGCAGTGATACTTTTTCCAATACGAATCTGAGGAGATGAATATCTAGATCAAGCCATCATCCGATGAGGTTATTTTGCTTCTGTAGGCGATCACAGCTATTGGTGCTTATCAGCGCCGTAGCAAGCTCTTCTGGCGCCTGAGGCAAATTTGAATATATGCCACCCCCTCCCAAAAGATTCTTATCATTTTGATAATTTTAAACTATTATTTATTGGGTTTTGTCGAGGTTTAGCGCCCCCATTGCGATCGCCCTTGCTACGGCGCGGCGCTGACTTAGAGTAATGAAAACAAATGGATGCTTATCAGGAACTCATTTAGGACCATGGGGTCTGGGGGTATGGAATACCCCCCAGGTACACTTAATTTATTGCGAAAGAAAAACATTTACGTCCCTGGTATTAAGAAAAACGGTACTGGGATAGTTATGAAAAATATCAGCAAAAGATTCAACGAAAAATAATAAATTTTGATGGTTCTGAATAATGGCAAGTGTACCTGCGGGGGGGGGGGGTATTCCATACCCCCCGGTCATGTGATGTCGATTTTTATCGTTGGGAACTTCTGAAGATCTTATATAAAATACGCATAGTATGTCAGAATCGCCGTTTCCATGGTAACGTAACGCAATAACCCCCCCCCCCCGAATATGAAGATTATTTTTATCGGTAGGAACTTTTCAAATAAATTTAAATATATTTCAATAATATTCTCCAAATGATAATGTGATATTTTTGCCGGTTACCCAGTCAGTTAAAGGGAAATGAAGAAGAACGCGGGGGTTGAAATCAACTTTCCTAAAATCCCCTGTCTTCCCTAGTCATTGCACCAAAATTGAAGAGGAGAAAATTTCCTACAGAACGAGGTTTCAGAATTTACTTCAGATCTGAAGTAAATCTTGAAACCTTGTTTTGTTTTGTTCACCATCGATGGTGAAGTTTAAATGTACGAAATTTTTATTCCGAATAAGAATTATTCAAAACTTTTTTCAATTGTTTTCTCTGGATTTTCTTTTTATTTCATAAATACTTAGTATGATGTAGGAAAATTTTGTTAACCTGTTTTATAGAGAATTTTGTACTCTTCAATTTTGATTTGATGATAATTTTCACTAAAAGTGAAAGTAAGCGAGTTATGGACGAAAAACTACTGTGGAGGATTAAAATCCCCATTAGGGGAAAAAGCTATCAGGGAATTTTAGGCGAAGTTGCAAATAAAATCGTTGTCAAATTTTGGAATTCAGTCTTCAGAAAATTTTAAATTATTATTTATTGGGTTTTGTCAAGGTTTAGCGCCCCCATTGCGATGGCGCATGAAGCAAACGCCTCAGTCGCCTCACCCTTGCTACGGATCTGGTGCTTATCGTGATGAGTATTTTATCGAAAGCATTTTATATCTTCTTAAGTTCCCTTACCCCGCGCCCCCTTCAATGATTGAGAAGCTCAAGTCCAAAGATGGAGAATTCTAACTTCAACACTCTGAAAGCAAGAACTATTTAGTGGACGAAATTTATGATTTACCTTGACCAATATGAAAATTTGACATAATATGAGTTGTAATTGGGTTCCATTGCTTAAAATCGTTAAATAGTATTTCAGCGGGGGGGGGGGGTTGGTCATCGATCGCGTCTTGGTCCAAGTAGTTCCTGGTGAGCGAAGCCAGTATAAAGTCCTCTGTGTTTTGTGGCTGGTGCGGTTTTGTCGCTGGCAGTCCTGTTCGCGATTTATCCTGTGCGGTCCAAATCGCGGGCTGGGTTTGGTGCGGGCCGCTTTGCCCCCATCTTGTCGACATCATTTGCTTGGAGTAGTTCCTTCAACCTTGGAAATTCGCAGGTGATTGCCTCCACCGTGTGCGCAGGTTGCCTTTATTTCCCTTGGTAACTTGCAGTTGCGTGTGAGATGCGCTCCTGCGCACTTCACGCATCTTGGTCCCGTGCAGCAATTTTATTGTACATGTCCGAAGCCTTTGCATCTGTGGTATTGACCAATCTTCGTCTTTCGATGTGGGGCTTCGACTTATATCGGGATGCCGATGATTTTTCATGTTTTCGCAGCGTGATTCAGATAACTGGAATGGTCTCCTGTCCTTATCGCGGCTCATCCTTGAGGCAGATTTAATCGCGACTCCTATTGTTTGCAGGTGGTCCACCACTTCCCAGTTGGGAGTTGACCCATCATCATTTTTCGAACCCGGACAACTGGGCAAGGTATAACTGGGCGTTGTGTAACTGGGCGACGGGAAAACTGGACAATGGTCAACTCGGCGATATTCCGGTAACTTTTGATAACGACATCCAGCTGATAATTTTCATTTGAATTTTCACGTGCGTGCCCTCACTTTAAAAAAAAATTATTTTATAATGCGTTTCATTCAGATATCCGATAATGAGTAGGTTAGAAAATTTTTATGAGAGAAACGTTGCTGGCCACCGAGTCACTTCAAAAAGGAAACGTTACTTGCAAGCTGATATACGAATCCTGAATAAGGTCACTCGTTATGATCGTGAAAATATAATTGAATACCTTCGTGACGTATCTTATAATTATAATTTGGATTAAATTTTCTCCACTATCTAACCTAAATTAAAGTAAATTATAAGAAATTTTTTGTGTACCTATGTATGTATTTTGGCTTGTTCATTGAATAAAAATATAATAATAGAAATCGATTGTTGGAACCCATCATAAGAACCTCAGTGTAAGTATACCGGTTATACTGCCGTACTTAGTTAAAACGTCCTAACTAACAAGTTGGTTTTCGGGAGAAAACTGACTTTATGTAAATGTTATAAAGCTGTCTTCATTATAAAATTGTGTTTAATGCCTTCTGTAATGTATGATTATATCAAATTTCTGTTAAATAATATGAAAATGGCTTAATAACATCCATATAAACTCATTTTTTTAGGGAGTTTTAACTAAAAACGCCAGTGTAGTACCTTCTTTTATAAGTTTCATTAAATTTACGTACAGTTCACACTTTAACCGTCGTGGGACGGAACATTGACGCCGAGTTTTCCCATCGCCCAGTTTGCCCATCGCCGAGCTTACCCATCGCCCAGTTATCTATCGCTCAGTTATTCATCGCCCAGTTACACGTCGCCCAGTTATACGTCGCCCAGTTTGGCTCGCCCAGTTATCGCGTACCGAAATTTTTCGATGTTGCGACTTCTCCGAACAACATGCGTTTTAGGTCAGGGTTTGTACCGCTTATATAAAACTTGAAATGGTGCTCTCTGATTGGTCGAAAAACAAAAAAAAATCTGTAAAATAGCCTAAAATTTCTTACGAGTTGAATAATCTGAAATACAGACATTATTAAATGCACATTTTTGGCATACGTCTCACTGTTACCAATGCGTGGGTAATACTGATACATTAATTTTTGGTACCAATAAAAAAAATTTTATTATTTATGTAAAAGTGTATCCCTTTTAGTTTTGAATTTTACCGCGGATCTGGCATTTCATATCTTGTCCGTACAAATTTAAGCGGTGATAACAAAATAAGAATATAAAAATGTGCATTTTGTTGAATTTTGGATATAATTATTAATTATTATTTAGTACAGCTACCGTGAATGAAAAATTGAACGATTTTGAAATTTAATAAGTCACAGTTATTTTTATTTTCTTTCAATAATTTTATTTAATATGTTGTCCTTGATTCCTGTACACTTGAAGACAACGTTTTGGCCACGATTTTAGCGATCGTTGTATCATTTCCAGAGTAATGTTTTCTATCTCACGTTTTATTAGTTTTTTTAGCTGTTTAAGGGTTGTAACTTTTGACTTATTTAACTGAGATTTTAAATAGCCCCACAAAAAATAATCACAGGGTGAAAGGTCCGGTGATGATGGCGTCCATATATCCGGATGAATAAAAGATACGCCGTTCTGTTCAAGAAAATTTAAAGTCTTCTTAGAAGCGTGAGCTGGTGCCGAGTCTTGGTGAAATATCCAATCACCAGCAGGATATAATCTTTTTGCGTCAGTCAAAAGTGGCTTCAAACAATTCTTAATGTAATATTCCGAGTTAATTTTAGCACCAGGCTCAACAAATATTGGCGTTGTGGTTCCATAATTCGACATTCCCATGAACACCATAACTCCCTTCGGATGGGACTGTTTTGTGAATACGTCCAATTCTTTTGCCGATTGCTCACGTCTCAAGTACTGAACTTTTCGTTTGCCATCAGCATTTGTTAGATGGAACCATGCTTCATCGACAGTGATGTATTTTTGCCATTTATCACAATTTAGTAAGTGATACAATCCTAGTGAGCGCTGGTGCCGTTTAATAATTGTTTCTTCAGAAATATGATGTCTCCTTGGTTTCTTCATTAATTTCAGGTTTAATTTTTTATTTAGATTATACCGAATGATATATTCAGATGTTTTGAAATGATTAGCCATATGTTGTAGTGTCGGAGGATTCGTTTTTAATGCCATTTTCTTTAAATTCGATAATTGTCGATTTGTCAGAGTTGGCTTCTTTCGGCTGCCTTTCTTCCGGATTTTGGATTTAAGTTCTGGGATTCCATTTTTTTTGTAGTTAGAGAGTTTACCTTTCGAAACACAAAAATTTTGGTCTTTACACCTTTTTTGTATCATAGCAAAACTACATTGTTGTTTTAAAAGCTTAAAAATTATGATTTGTTGCTCTTTAGTTAACACCATGTTTGTAACTGACATTAGAGAAAAACAAAATTGACATCGATAAGTTCATATCGCGTGCTCTATGGAATACTTTGAATTTTGTTTAAAAAAATAACTCTTATTGGTGAAAATCGAATTTAAATTCGTTCAGTTTTTCAATCACGGTACCGGTAGATGTGATTGATTGTTAAGTTTGATAAGTGTTATTATGCACATTAGGAAATATTAGCTTTTAAATGTCGTTTCTCTTTTTTCAGGTAAGATTTTGTCTTACCTTAATGTTGTAATTTGTGTTACTAATAAAATTTACTCTTTTTTCAGAGAAACAATTTTTAGTTTTATTTCCATATACACGTGAGCTTGTGTCAATAAAAAAGGACACATTATAAAACGACATTTAAATCTTAATCTATCCATTCTTCTTCCAAGAATAGTTGCAAAAAATGTCGCAAAAAAAAGATAAAGATAAGTTATTAATGCATTCTAGCAAGAATCCCAAAGTGCAATTTGTGCAAATGAGCAACGATCATAGAAATATCTACATTAAAAACACAAACGAAATCGATTTAGATACTGAAGGGACGTTTGTACAAGAGTTTGTTGATAAACCATATTTGGTAAGCGGCCATAAGTTCGATATTGGAATTTACACCATAATAACGTTTGTGGATCCGTTGAGGGTTTACATTTATAATGGAGATGCTTTATTAAGGTTTTGCCCAATAAAATACTATCCATTTGATCCTAATATTACAGATAAATATGTCGTGGGTGACGATTATTTACCAGTTTGGAACGTACCGGGTCTTAAAACGTACTACAACACTTTGGGATTCGGTATGAAGGAATCTTTATGCTTACGTACGTTCTGAAAATAAAGATCCGAGCATTATATGGAGTCAAATTGAAGATTCGATACGAACTGTTTGTTTGAGCAAAGAAGAATTATTAATTAATTCTGCGAATAGATATAAATCGAAACGTAACTTTTTTGAAATGATGCGATTTGATTTTGTGGTCGATGAAAATCTTCAGGTATTTCTTATGGAAGCAAATATATGAGTTCCAACTTATCTTCTGCTCATTTTCCACCAAACAAGTTGCTTTTTGAGCAAGTTATTTTTAATCTTTTTGCTCTTGTTGGAATTAGTGAAAGAGTGGAAAAAGATATTGCTTCGTACAAGTATACAAGTCTACAATTGAAGAAAAAATGTATGTTGCTGAAAAAAATATTGTTGTTTTTGCAACAAAATGCGATAGTTCGTTATGTCGTGCTAGTTGCATTTCACCAATATGTCAACTTTGTAGACCTTGCCTTTCTAGTCAAACTAAAAGTACGTTAATGCAAGCGTATTTGGAACATCTGAATAAAGGTGCCTGTTTCTATATTTATAATTTGTAGTCACCCGAAAATATCAATTCTGATACGATTTGGATCAATATTCTGCTGAAAACCAATTGCAATACAGATGGTTTCAAGGAAAATGCGAAATGGATCCTTCCTGGTGTTTTTAAATGAGCGACTAATCGTACGATTTAAAAATCAATTTGAAATAAAATTTTGCGGCCGTTATATTTTGTAAATAAGCGTCTGAAGTGTTGCAAACACATCTGTCCCTCCTTGAGATTTGGATGTCCAGGTGGAGAATAAGAACTTCATTTATATGAAGTAAAATCCACTCACGTAACATTTACCCTGAATCATCTACAGTGCCCACCCATCTATATTAATGGCATACAAATACCGCAGAGAGAGGAAGTAAAATATCTCGGACTACACCTAGATAGAAGGTTAACGTGGAAGACGCACATTAAGAAAAAGAGGAAGCAAATGGATTTGAAAATTTAAAAAATGTATTGGCTACTTGGAAGAAAATCAATCCTTTCTATTGAAAACAAAGTACTCATATACAAGGCCATCATTAAGCCTATTTGGACCTACGGAATAGAGTTATGGGGGTGCGCTAGTATGTCAAACATAAAAATAATACAAACATTCCAATCCAAGGCACTCCGAATAATGGTAGATGCGCCATGGTACGTAACCAACCAAACCCTGCATAATGACCTAAAGATCAAACATATATTTGAAGAAATTAGAAAACGTGCAGAGAAGCACAATCTGAGACTGCAAGACCACCCCAATCCTTGTACCAACCATCTCCTTCAGGAAAATATATATAGACGACTAAAGAGAAAATGGCCATGTGACCTTCTTACATAAGCGAAAATTTGGAAAGCGGATATCGCTGATGGGCGTATTCCTGCATGACACGGACAACAAATCAACTTATAGAACTTTGTATTTAATATAAGTATGTTCTGATTGTTGATATTACATTATTATTAATAAAAAAAAATATTTTGTAAATAAATTAGGTATAATTATTACATAAACTATAATTGTTAACATTTTAAATTTTTTTATAATAAAAATAATATTTTTTCTCAAAAAAAAAAGAGGCCAAAAATAAATCAAAATTAAACCATTTTATACAGCGAAAAACTTAAATTGTAATATTAAACAGATCTGTGAAAACTGTGAAATCTGCATAAAAAACAAATCAAGAGGAAAATATAGATTTGGATTTATGTCTCACCTAGGTCCTGCTACTTATCCTTTCGAAATAATATCTATAGATACCATTGATGGATTTCGTGGCTCGCGTTCTACCAAAACATATTTACACCTTCTTGTAGATCACTCCACGAGAACCTGTGTGAAGTTAGCGGCCATTTTCTAGCGGCCAATTTACCGGAAACACCCGAACGAATCAGCAACAAATTTTTATATGATTAAGGTCACCTATCGGGATCGGACTGTTAATATACATCAATAACCCTAATATCTGCTTACTCTGAAAAAATTATCCCAATCTAATGACATTAAATGGTAATTTTCACGGTTTTCCCGCTTTCTGATCACCGGGAGTGTATCAACACCCCATTTTCATATGAAGAGTTGGCGTAGCCGGGCTACAATTTTCAACATAGCTCAAGAACGATCATGTGCACAGACCCTGAAAAATTGGTATAGTTCCTTAGAGGCTGGAGCGCGATTTTCACGGTTTTTCCGCCAGCGGCCAACCGCGAGGGAACTAAACGTGTCATTTTCATAGCAAGAGTTGGTGTAGCCGGGCTACAATTTTCAACATAGCTCAAGAACGATAATGTGCACAGACCCTGAAAAATTGGTATAGTTCCTTAGAGGCTGGAGCGCGATTTTCACGGTTTTTCCGCCAGCGGCCAACCGCGAGGGAACTAAACGTGTCATTTTCATAGGAAGAGTTGGTGTAGCCGGGCTACAATTTTCAACATAGCTCAAGAACGATCACGTGCACAGACCCTGAAAAATTGGTATAGTTCCTTAGATGCTGGAGCGCGATTTTCACGGTTTTTCCGCCAGCGGCCAACCGCGAGGGAACTAAACGTGTCATTTTCATAGGAAGAGTTGGTGTAGCCGGGCTACAATTTTCAACATAGCTCAAGAACGATCACGTGCACAGACCCTGAGAAATTGGTATAGTTCCTTAGATGCTGGAGCGCGATTTTCACGGTTTTTCCGCCAGCGGCCAACCGCGAGGGAACTAAACGTGTCATTTTCATAGGAAGAGTTGGTGTAGCCGGGCTACAATTTTCAACATAGCTCAAGAACGATCACGTGCACAGACCCTGAAAAATTGGTATAGTTCCTTAGATG
The DNA here is from genome assembly GCA_932274525.1 of Podabrus alpinus. Classification (NCBI taxonomy): domain Eukaryota; kingdom Metazoa; phylum Arthropoda; class Insecta; order Coleoptera; family Cantharidae; genus Podabrus; species Podabrus alpinus. Next base: position 85,955,143 of record OW026455.1, on the reverse strand, counting down.
CTGGAGCGCGATTTTCACGGTTTTTCCGCCAGCGGCCAACCGCGAGGGAACTAAACGTGTCATTTTCATAGGAAGAGTTGGTGTAGCCGGGCTGCAATTTTCAACATAGCTCAAGAACGATCACGTGCACAGACCCTGAAAAATTGGTATAGTTCCTTAGATGCTGGAGCGCGATTTTCACGGTTTTTCCGCCAGCGGCCAACCGCGAGGGAACTAAACGTGTCATTTTCATAGGAAGAGTTGGTGTAGCCGGGCTACAATTTTCAACATAGCTCAAGAACGATCACGTGCACAGACCCTGAAAAATTGGTATAGTTCCTTAGATGCTGGAGCGCGATTTTCACGGTTTTTCCGCCAGCGGCCAACCGCGAGGGAACTAAACGTGTCATTTTCATAGGAAGAGTTGGTGTAGCCGGGCTACAATTTTCAACATAGCTCAAGAACGATCACGTGCACAGACCCTGAAAAATTGGTATAGTTCCTTAGATGCTGGAGCGCGATTTTCACGGTTTTTCCGCCAGCGGCCAACCGCGAGGGAACTAAACGTGTCATTTTCATAGGAAGAGTTGGTGTAGCCGTGCTACAATTTTCAACATAGCTCAAGAACGATCACGTGCACAGACCCTGAAAAATTGGTATAGTTCCTTAGATGCTGGAGCGCGATTTTCACGGTTTTTCCGCCAGCGGCCAACCGCGAGGGAACTAAACGTGTCATTTTCATAGGAAGAGTTGGTGTAGCCGGGCTACAATTTTCAACATAGCTCAAGAACGATAATGTGCACAGACCCTGAAAAATTGGTATAGTTCCTTAGAGGCTGGAGCGCGATTTTCACGGTTTTTCCGCCAGCGGCCAACCGCGAGGGAACTAAACGTGTCATTTTCATAGGAAGAGTTGGTGTAGCCGGGCTACAATTTTCAACATAGCTCAAGCACGATAATGTGCACAGACCCTGAAAAATTGGTATAGTTCCTTAGAGGCTGGAGCGCGATTTTCACGGTTTTTCCGCCAGCGGCCAACCGCGAGGGAACTAAACGTGTCATTTTCATAGCAAGAGTTGGTGTAGCCGGGCTACAATTTTCAACATAGCTCAAGAACGATAATGTGCACAGACCCTGAAAAATTGGTATAGTTCCTTAGATGCTGGAGCGCGATTTTCACGGTTTTTCCGCCAGCGGCCAACCGCGAGGGAACTAAACGTGTCATTTTCATAGGAAGAGTTGGTGTAGCCGGGCTACAATTTTCAACATAGCTCAAGAACGATCACGTGCACAGACCCTGAAAAATTGGTATAGTTCCTTAGATGCTGGAGCGCGATTTTCACGGTTTTTCCGCCAGCGGCCAACCGCGAGGGAACTAAACGTGTCATTTTCATAGGAAGAGTTGGTGTAGCCGTGCTACAATTTTCAACATAGCTCAAGAACGATCACGTGCACAGACCCTGAAAAATTGGTATAGTTCCTTAGATGCTGGAGCGCGATTTTCACGGTTTTTCCGCCAGCGGCCAACCGCGAGGGAACTAAACGTGTCATTTTCATAGGAAGAGTTGGTGTAGCCGGGCTACAATTTTCAACATAGCTCAAGAACGATAATGTGCACAGACCCTGAAAAATTGGTATAGTTCCTTAGAGGCTGGAGCGCGATTTTCACGGTTTTTCCGCCAGCGGCCAACCGCGAGGGAACTAAACGTGTCATTTTCATAGGAAGAGTTGGTGTAGCCGGGCTACAATTTTCAACATAGCTCAAGAACGATCACGTGCACAGACCCTGAAAAATTGGTATAGTTCCTTAGATGCTGGAGCGCGATTTTCACGGTTTTTCCGCCAGCGGCCAACCGCGAGGGAACTAAACGTGTCATTTTCATAGGAAGAGTTGGTGTAGCCGGGCTACAATTTTCAACATAGCTCAAGAACGATCACGTGCACAGACCCTGAAAAATTGGTATAGTTCCTTAGATGCTGGAGCGCGATTTTCACGGTTTTTCCGCCAGCGGCCAACCGCGAGGGAACTAAACGTGTCATTTGCATAGGAAGAGTTGGTGTAGCCGGGCTACAATTTTCAACATAGCTCAAGAACGATAATGTGCACAGACCCTGAAAAATTGGTATAGTTCCTTAGATGCTGGAGCGCGATTTTCACGGTTTTTCCGCCAGCGGCCAACCGCGAGGGAACTAAACGTGTCATTTTCATAGGAAGAGTTGGTGTAGCCGGGCTACAATTTTCAACATAGCTCAAGAACGATCACGTGCACAGACCCTGAAAAATTGGTATAGTTCCTTAGAGGCTGGAGCGCGAGTTTCACGGTTTTTCCGCCAGCGGCCAACCGCGAGGGAACTAAACGTGTCATTTTCATAGGAAGAGTTGGTGTAGCCGGGCTACAATTTTCAACATAGCTCAAGAACGATCACGTGCACAGACCCTGAAAAATTGGTATAGTTCCTTATATGCTGGAGCGCGATTTTCACGCTTTTTCCGCCAGCGGCCAACCGCGAGGGAACTAAACGTGTCATTTTCATAGGAAGAGTTGGTGTAGCCGGGCTACAATTTTCAACATAGCTCAAGAACGATCACGTGCACAGACCCTGAAAAATTGGTATAGTTCCTTAGATGCTGGAGCGCGATTTTCACGGTTTTTCCGCCAGCGACCAACCGCGGACGGAACTAAACGTGTCATTTTCATAGGAAGAGTTGGTGTAGCCGGGCTACAATTTTCAACATAGCTCAAGAACGATCACGTGCACAGACCCTGAAAAATTGGTATAGTTCCTTAGAGGCTGGAGCGCGAGTTTCACGGTTTTTCCGCCAGCGGCCAACCGCGAGGGAACTAAACGTGTCATTTTCATAGGAAGAGTTGGTGTAGCCGGGCTACAATTTTCAACATAGCTCAAGAACGATCACGTGCACAGACCCTGAAAAATTGGTATAGTTCCTTAGATGCTGGAGCGCGATTTTCACGGTTTTTCCGCCAGCGGCCAACCGCGAGGGAACTAAACGTGTCATTTTCATAGGAAGAGTTGGTGTAGCCGGGCTACAATTTTCAACATAGCTCAAGAACGATCACGTGCACAGACCCTGAAAAATTGGTATAGTTCCTTAGATGCTGGAGCGCGATTTTCACGGTTTTTCCGCCAGCGGCCAACCGCGAGAGAACTAAACGTGTCATTTGCATAGGAAGAGTTGGTGTAGCCGGGCTACAATTTTCAACATAGCTCAAGAACGATAATGTGCACAGACCCTGAAAAATTGGTATAGTTCCTTAGAGGCTGGAGCGCGATTTTCACGGTTTTTCTGCCAGCGGCCAACCGCGAGGGTACTAAACGTCTCATTTTCATAGGAAGAGTTGGCGTAGCCGGGCTACAATTTTCAACATAGCTCAAGAACGATAATGTGCACAGACCCTGAAAAATTGGTATAGTTCCTTAGAGGCTGGAGCGCGATTTTGCGAATTACAAAAATCATCCTTACGTAATTAATGGACGGCCTCTTTGTGGTAAAGCAAATTTTTAGGAATCTTACACATAGAATCGAATTTACCATAAGTATTTGGCCACCTCTAAATTTAATTTTTTTTTAATTTACTGACATTTGTTTTTAAAAATGTACAGTTATTAAAATTGTGGCCACCTTATTACGTCATAATTCCAAAGAAATTTAATTATTTATCCCAGAAATAAGCCGAGAGGGATTTATTTATGAATACCTGAGGTAATTCAGGAACAATGCCGCTACTACATTGGGGTTTTGGGAAATTATTTTAAAATTACCCATATTTTATATTATTATATTATTAAATAGTTACATATTTATTCACCCAATAAACGAATAAACAAATCTGTATATACTGTAATTTATAGACAAGTGTTATAAATGAATAATAAATAGCACAATTCAAATAATTATTGGTTTTTAATGTATTTTATTGATATGCGAAACGTTAACCTTTTATTTTAGTATTATGCAAAAAAAAACCTTATTTAGCGCTTCTTGTATATACATTTTAAAAATGCCATAGTGGACATTTGGACATTTCATATTTTATATAATACTTATTTACACTTCTTTTATTTATTACTTCTTAACAATAAAGAGAGATTATCATTGGGTTAACCTAGCTTGCTTAAAAAGGAACCATGCATTTCATATTATTATCAGGTAAAAATAATTCTATCTAGGTACTGCAGTTTTGTCATTAGGAAAATACATTCTAAAATATTTCAAATACAAGAATCTAAACGAAACTTAGCGAGCTAACACGAGTTTAAAATAATTTATTTGCGATTTCTGGGTAAAAAATGAAGAAAGAAATGCAAACAATTTGTCAATAACAATCACATAAATTTTTATATATAAAATATAATTTTTACCAAATTTGATCATGGGAGTCGAAAAAATTTATGATTTTTATGGTGGAACATCATATGAGATTGAAAATCATATCAATCGAAAGAGATTATTTTTCCGCATCTTATGATACCCTACACTTGATATTATTCTCTTAAATTATTGTTAAAATACAAAAATAAAATAAGCGCTAATAAAAGAATATGGTTTGCCTTGGATAATTTTGATCTGTCAAAGTGATTTGTATTGTTTGTTACTATAATTTAATATTTTAACTAATTTATTTATTTATATAAACACATCATTATGTAATTAATATCAAACGAATTTTTAAATTACTTATAAGACGTTATTACGACCATAGTTAAAATTTGATTGCATATAGACGACACGGCGCGGCGTCCCGAAAATTTCTAATTTTTTTTGCAAACAACATCCAACAAATTACAAATTAAATTTCGTAACTTTGATATTTCAAAATAATTTGTGTATTCTATCGAGTTAACATTTTCTTTGAGTTAACATCTTTTTTATTAATATTTAATATAAAATGAAGTGGAATGTACTAAATGGGAAAGTAATGTGTTGTCACATCAGATTTTTTACCAAATGATAGAAACGTTGCTTTGATTGAGACAAAGAAACCAAAAATGAATATATTTGTAGCAGATGGTTGGATTACGGTAATTCTTAGTGCAAGGTCATGAAATCCATTCAAAATTCAGCGCATGACACGTGATTACTAGCATGTTAAAACCAAACTCTTATTAAATTCTTAAATAATTAGGAAAGCAGGAATTTACATAAATAAGATTTTGTATGTTAATTTCCTATGTTCGGCTAAACGCAGGGTGGCCACTTGCCATAAATTCATAAAAAATTGTAAATTTTGAAAATTGCCATAAAAATCATAAATTTTTTCGACTTTGCCATAAAATATCATAAATTTTAGTTAAAATTAAAAAATTAAATTACTTACATTATTTTTAGTAACCGAACCCATGCTCATCCCATGATCAAATTTGGTAAAAATTATATCTTATATATAAAAATTTATGTGATTGTTATTGACAAATTTTTTGCATTTCTTTCTTCATTTTTTACCCTACGTAAGGATCCGTAAGATATCCAATTACACCCCCCCCAAAACCTTTACGTAATAATTAATGGATGACCCCACACGGTTTAAGAATTTTAAGAATTTATGTACGTAAGCCTTAATACGGCTTACGTACCAACCTTCGCATTTAAATTTAAATAAAATTAAACAAAGTTATAAAATATGATTTTATACGATTCGTGCTGTAAAACGAGGTAAAACCATAAAATTTCAAAATTGGACAAAATAAAGTCCAGAATTGGTGCACACGGTTTTGCTATAAATATAAATTTTTAAACAACAAAACACGTGTTTGCAGGGCCGGGTCAGAGACGATTCGGCACCCGGTATTTTAAAAAATTTCCAAAAATTAATCCCCCCCCGCGCCTAAACAAATAAAATTACAACTTTTTCATTTTTATCAAGTGTTTTAAGTTTTTCAAGTTTCAGATCCCACCCCTGTGCCTGGGTCACTCCTGTGGTGTACGGAAAGTTGGCTCTGAACAGGTGGAATAACCGTTATAATATTCCATGTATTCAATACCTTAAGATAGCTAAGATAAATAGATAAATTTGTAGAATTTGTAGAATAGGTACTACTTATCCGTAAAACTAAAAGTTGAATGAAATTAAACAAACTCGACCCGGAAAGTTTGTAAAACGGCTTAAATCGGCTTACGTACCAACCTTCGCATTTAAATTTAAATAAAATTAAACAAAGTTATAAAATATGATTTTATACGATTCGTGCTGTAAAACGAGGTAAAACCATAAAATTTCAAAATTTTAAAATTGTACAAAATAAAGTCCAGAATTGGTGCACACGGTTTTGCTATAAATATAAATTTTTAAACAACAAAACACGTGTTTGCAGGGCCGGGTCAGAGACGATTCGGCACCCGGTATTTTAAAAAATTTCAAAAAAATTAATCCCCCCCCGCTCCTAAACAAATAAAATTACAACTTTTTCATTTTTATCAATCGTGAAAAACGCGCTCCAGCCTCTAAGGAACTACACCAATTTTTCAGGGTCTGTGCACATTATCGTTCTTGAGCTATGTTGAAAATTGTAGCCCGGCTACGCCAACTCTTCCTATGCAAATGACACGTTTAGTTCCCTCGCGGTTGGCCGCTGGCGGAAAAACCGTGAAAATCGCGCTCCAGCATCTAAGGAACTATACCAATTTTTCAGGGTCTGTGCACGTGATCGTTCTTGAGCTATGTTGAAAATTGTAGCCCGGCTACACCAACTCTTCCTATGAAAATGACACGTTTAGTTCCCTCGCGGTTGGCCGCTGGCGGAAAAACCGTGAAAATCGCGCTCCAGCCTCTAAGGAACTATACCAATTTTTCAGGGTCTGTGCACGTGATCGTTCTTGAGCTATGTTGAAAATTGTAGCCCGGCTACACCAACTCTTCCTATGAAAATGACACGTTTAGTTCCGTCCGCGGTTGGTCGCTGGCGGAAAAACCGTGAAAATCGCGCTCCAGCATCTAAGGAACTATACCAATTTTTCAGGGTCTGTGCACGTGATCGTTCTTGAGCTATGTTGAAAATTGTAGCCCGGCTACACCAACTCTTCCTATGAAAATGACACGTTTAGTTCCCTCGCGGTTGGCCGCTGGCGGAAAAACCGTGAAAATCGCGCTCCAGCCTCTAAGGAACTATACCAATTTTTCAGGGTCTGTGCACGTGATCGTTCTTGAGCTATGTTGAAAATTGTAGCCCGGCTACACCAACTCTTCCTATGAAAATGACACGTTTAGTTCCCTCGCGGTTGGCCGCTGGCGGAAAAACCGTGAAAATCGCGCTCCAGCATCTAAGGAACTATACCAATTTTTCAGGGTCTGTGCACGTGATCGTTCTTGAGCTATGTTGAAAATTGTAGCCCGGCTACACCAACTCTTCCTATGAAAATGACACGTTTAGTTCCCTCGCGGTTGGCCGCTGGCGGAAAAACCGTGAAAATCGCGCTCCAGCATCTAAGGAACTATACCAATTTTTCAGGGTCTGTGCACGTGATCGTTCTTGAGCTATGTTGAAAATTGTAGCCCGGCTACACCAACTCTTCCTATGAAAATGACACGTTTAGTTCCCTCGCGGTTGGCCGCTGGCGGAAAAACCGTGAAAATCGCGCTCCAGCATCTAAGGAACTATACCAATTTTTCAGGGTCTGTGCACGTGATCGTTCTTGAGCTATGTTGAAAATTGTAGCCCGGCTACACCAACTCTTCCTATGAAAATGACACGTTTAGTTCCCTCGCGGTTGGCCGCTGGCGGAAAAACCGTGAAAATCGCGCTCCAGCATCTAAGGAACTATACCAATTTTTCAGGGTCTGTGCACGTGATCGTTCTTGAGCTATGTTGAAAATTGTAGCCCGGCTACACCAACTCTTCCTATGAAAATGACACGTTTAGTTCCGTCCGCGGTTGGTCGCTGGCGGAAAAACCGTGAAAATCGCGCTCCAGCTTCTAAGGAACTATACCAATTTTTCAGGGTCTGTGCACGTGATCGTTCTTGAGCTATGTTGAAAATTGTAGCCCGGCTACACCAACTCTTCCTATGAAAATGACACGTTTAGTTCCCTCGCGGTTGGCCGCTGGCGGAAAAACCGTGAAAATCGCGCTCCAGCATCTAAGGAACTATACCAATTTTTCAGGGTCTGTGCACGTGATCGTTCTTGAGCTATGTTGAAAATTGTAGCCCGGCTACACCAACTCTTCCTATGAAAATGACACGTTTAGTTCCCTCGCGGTTGGCCGCTGGCGGAAAAACCGTGAAAATCGCGCTCCAGCATCTAAGGAACTATACCAATTTTTCAGGGTCTGTGCACGTGATCGTTCTTGAGCTATGTTGAAAATTGTAGCCCGGCTACACCAACTCTTCCTATGAAAATGACACGTTTAGTTCCCTCGCGGTTGGCCGCTGGCGGAAAAACCGTGAAAATCGCGCTCCAGCATCTAAGGAACTATACCAATTTTTCAGGGTCTGTGCACGTGATCGTTCTTGAGCTATGTTGAAAATTGTAGCCCGGCTACACCAACTCTTCCTATGAAAATGACACGTTTAGTTCCGTCCGCGGTTGGTCGCTGGCGGAAAAACCGTGAAAATCGCGCTCCAGCTTCTAAGGAACTATACCAATTTTTCAGGGTCTGTGCACGTGATCGTTCTTGAGCTATGTTGAAAATTGTAGCCCGGCTACACCAACTCTTCCTATGAAAAGGACACGTTTAGTTCCCTCGCGGTTGGCCGCTGGCGGAAAAACCGTGAAAATCGCGCTCCAGCCTCTAAGGAACTATACCAATTTTTCAGGGTCTGTGCACGTGATCGTTCTTGAGCTATGTTGAAAATTGTAGCCCGGCTACACCAACTCTTCCTATGAAAATGACACGTTTAGTTCCCTCGCGGTTGGCCGCTGGCGGAAAAACCGTGAAAATCGCGCTCCAGCATCTAAGGAACTATACCAATTTTTCAGGGTCTGTGCACGTGATCGTTCTTGAGCTATGTTGAAAATTGTAGCCCGGCTACACCAACTCTTCCTATGAAAATGACACGTTTAGTTCCCTCGCGGTTGGCCGCTGGCGGAAAAACCGTGAAAATCGCGCTCCAGCATCTAAGGAACTATACCAATTTTTCAGGGTCTGTGCACGTGATCGTTCTTGAGCTATGTTGAAAATTGTAGCCGGGCTACACCAACTCTTCCTATGAAAATGACACGTTTAGTTCCCTCGCGGTTGGCCGCTGGCGGAAAAACCGTGAAAATCGCGCTCCAGCCTCTAAGGAACTATACCAATTTTTCAGGGTCTGTGCACGTGATCGTTCTTGAGCTATGTTGAAAATTGTAGCCCGGCTACACCAACGCTTCCTATGAAAATGACACGTTTAGTTCCCTCGCGGTTGGCCGCTGGCGGAAAAACCGTGAAAATCGCGCTCCAGCATCTAAGGAACTATACCAATTTTTCAGGGTCTGTGCACATTATCGTTCTTGAGCTATGTTGAAAATTGTAGCCCGGCTACACCAACTGTTCCTATGCAAATGACACGTTTAGTTCCCTCGCGGTTGGCCGCTGGCGGAAAAACCGTGAAAATCGCGCTCCAGCATCTAAGGAACTATACCAATTTTTCAGGGTCTGTGCACGTGATCGTTCTTGAGCTATGTTGAAAATTGTAGCCCGGCTACACCAACTCTTCCTATGAAAATGACACGTTTAGTTCCCTCGCGGTTGGCCGCTGGCGGAAAAACCGTGAAAATCGCGCTCCAGCATCTAAGGAACTATACCAATTTTTCAGGGTCTGTGCACGTGATCGTTCTTGAGCTATGTTGAAAATTGTAGCCCGGCTACACCAACTCTTCCTATGAAAATGACACGTTTAGTTCCCTCGCGGTTGGCCGCTGGCGGAAAAACCGTGAAAATCGCGCTCCAGCATCTAAGGAACTATACCAATTTTTCAGGGTCTGTGCACGTGATCGTTCTTGAGCTATGTTGAAAATTGTAGCCCGGCTACACCAACTCTTCCTATGAAAATGACACGTTTAGTTCCCTCGCGGTTGGCCGCTGGCGGAAAAACCGTGAAAATCGCGCTCCAGCATCTAAGGAACTATACCAATTTTTCAGGGTCTGTGCACGTGATCGTTCTTGAGCTATGTTGAAAATTGTAGCCCGGCTACACCAACTCTTCCTATGAAAATGACACGTTTAGTTCCCTCGCGGTTGGCCGCTGGCGGAAAAACCGTGAAAATCGCGCTCCAGCATCTAAGGAACTATACCAATTTTTCAGGGTCTGTGCACGTGATCGTTCTTGAGCTATGTTGAAAATTGTAGCCCGGCTACACCAACTCTTCCTATGAAAATGACACGTTTAGTTCCCTCGCGGTTGGCCGCTGGCGGAAAAACCGTGAAAATCGCGCTCCAGCATCTAAGGAACTATACCAATTTTTCAGGGTCTGTGCACGTGATCGTTCTTGAGCTATGTTGAAAATTGTAGCCCGGCTACACCAACTCTTCCTATGAAAATGACACGTTTAGTTCCCTCGCGGTTGGCCGCTGGCGGAAAAACCGTGAAAATCGCGCTCCAGCATCTAAGGAACTATACCAATTTTTCAGGGTCTGTGCACGTGATCGTTCTTGAGCTATGTTGAAAATTGTAGCCCGGCTACACCAACTCTTCCTATGAAAATGACACGTTTAGTTCCCTCGCGGTTGGCCGCTGGCGGAAAAACCGTGAAAATCGCGCTCCAGCCTCTAAGGAACTATACCAATTTTTCAGGGTCTGTGCACATTATCGTTCTTGAGCTATGTTGAAAATTGTAGCCCGGCTACACCAACTCTTCCTATGAAAATGACACGTTTAGTTCCCTCGCGGTTGGCCGCTGGCGGAAAAACCGTGAAAATCGCGCTCCAGCCTCTAAGGAACTATACCAATTTTTCAGGGTCTGTGCACATTATCGTTCTTGAGCTATGTTGAAAATTGTAGCCCGGCTACGCCAACTCTTCCTATGAAAATGGGGTGTTGATACACTCCCGGTGATCAGAAAGCGGGAAAACCGTGAAAATTACCATTTAATGTCATTAGATTGGGATAATTTTTTCAGAGTAAGCAGATATTAGGGTTATTGATGTATATTAACAGTCCGATCCCGATAGGTGACCTTAATCATATAAAAATTTGTTGCTGATTCGTTCGGGTGTTTCCGGTAAATTGGCCGCTAGAAAATGGCCGCTAACTTCACACAGGTTCCACGAGATAGGCCTACATTTTGACTTCAAAAACTCAAAATTCGAGTGATGCTCGTGATGCAGAACAATAAAATTGGCATGATTCTATCAGATCAATATCCACAGGCATAAATTCGAAAGATTTTAAAAACTTTTTAGATAAAGAGAATATACCCATTATCTTTACTGCAGTAAATGCACCATTCTCAAATGGTCTAAATCTAAATGAAAGACTTAATCAAACACTGGTAAATAAGATTAGATGTAACATTAATTTTGAAAGAAAGGAAAAATTGGCCTGGACGACCATAGCACGACCTGAATGCACCCAGAGATATAATGAAACTGAACATACAGTAACAGGATTTTCCCCTAAATATTTATTAGAAGGGAAAAATGTTGATATTTTACCAGAGGAGTTGAAACAGGAAACAACACATAATGATATAATTCAAGATAGAAAACTCGCCGTAGAAAATACCATAAAATCACATCATTGTAATAAACAATATTTCGATAAAAACAGAAGAAAATGCGAATTAAACGTGGGAGACTCCGTATATATTGAAAACGGTAATCGGTTAAACAGAAAGAAATTAGATGAATTAAAAATTGGACCGAAGCAAAAATTTTGCCGAAAAGCATAGCTTTTTATAGAAAAATAACGAAAACAGTGATGATAATCTTTCCCTTGGGGGGGAGGGAGATGTAAAAGTGTATCCCTTTTAGTTTTGAATTTTACCGCGGATCTGGCATTTCATATCTTGTCCGTACAAATTTAAGCGGTGATAACAAAATAAGAATATAAAAATGTGCATTTTGTTGAATTTTGGATATAATTATTAATTATTATTTAGTAGATGCGATTGATTGTTAAGTTTGATAAGTGTTATTAAGTTATTATTCACATTAGGAAATATTAGCTTTTAAATGTCGTTTCTCTTTTTTCAGAGAAACAATTTTTAGTTTTATTTCCATATACACGTGAGCTTGTGTCAATAAAAAAGGACACATTATATTTATTTACCAAAAAGTGTAGATACAATATTGTACTTAGATGCTAAGTTCAAGAATTCAGCGAATATCTATTGAATAAAAATTTATTAAACGCTCCTTTTTTCGTACAAGATGATTCAAATAAGGTTAAGCGTATTTGAATCTCGTTAATCCATTCATGCGCGTCTGTGTCAGATAGGAAAGATAATCCAAGTTTTTTTTTCATAAACACATATTCAAGAATCTATCTATGAATCATTTCAATACTACTAACAGCCTTGAAAATAGATATCCAACTTAAAAATCAATTAATTGTATTTGAATCTCGTTAGTCCATTCAAATTGCGCGTCAGTGTCTCGTAGAAAAGATCCGATTTCCGTAATAAAAATATATTCAAGAATCTATCTATGAATTTTTGAAATACTACTTACCTCCGTCTTCAATTCAAACGAAGTCAGGCAATTATAGTCCAGTCAAACAGGGAAAGTTTGACGGAAAAAATTGATATATTCATTGGCAACTCCAAATAAGAAAACGCCACCATGTGATCGTTTATAGAACTGTAATATATGTGGTTAAATTAAAAGCGCTATTTACTTATGCATGTTTTTATCGTAGTTTTGAGTGATAAAAATGATAGTGGTGTTATTCCAACTCTTTCACAGCAATTTATTGCGAACTTATTTTGTTTACGTAAACAGATTTAAACCGCCATATTTGTAACATTTGCAGCGCCCCAACGTTAAATTCAGTTCCCAATTCGGTTGCTTGCTTATATCTCGCTAACCATTACCGATATCGAAATATGTTTCAAATAAAATATAAAGCTTAGAGAATTTTCTACAAAAAAAGGTTTATACATTTTTATTCTTTGTTCGAGAAATTTGGTCTTATTTGACTGGACTAAATTTTTTCAATGTAAGGCAATGGAAAACCATCGAGATGTGATCTGTCAAAAAAAATCTTCTCAATTGAAGTGTGTACCGTGGTTCGGAGCCCACGTTAAACTGTAGGTCCCTCTATGTCCCATTGAAGATCACGGAAGGAACCACCTTAATATCGATCAGAATAACCGAATTAAAGTTTTTATTCGAATCTCAAACTCTGAAACCTTGAATGTTCAATATGGAAGCGCAATAACTTCAATAAGTTGAAAGTTGAGAGCAAAATTGTTAGCAGAAACATCTTAAATTGGATCTAACCCGAAAAATAAATTTTTCCTTGCATCTGCAAATTATAGAAGTTTGAAATTTGAGTAAAACTAAGGGTGATTAATCGTGCACGTACTTATGACTTACCAATAAAAGCTCATAAATAATTATGTGTTTAAATCACCTGCATAAATCATTAATTATTACAAATGGTTTGTTGAAGATAAAAACTTATTAATTGTTTATATTATACTTCGCACGTGAGTAGTAAAAAAATTTCTGCCAGTAAAAGCTGACAATTTATTTAGCATAGCTTCTAATAGTGTACCAATGTTCTTTCAACTTGCTGGCTGAAATTTTTGAATTAGTGCCATTTATTGATTGCAATTTTTCAATTAGTTTCAAGTGTTTTGAAAAGTCGAGGCAGAAGAAATTTTTGTAGGTAAATATAAATAAATTATTCTATCCGCATATAAAATCTTAAATTAAATAAACTTGGGTTTCGATTAAAACGTATTGCGAATTTTCTCAAGTTTTGTACCGATCGAGGTTGGATTTATACATGTACTAAAAATTTCGAAAAATTTAAAAATACCAAATTGTTTCGCCCCTGCCCCATCGCGAATTTTTTAATGCAATTAGTGGTAAACTTTTGAACTTCCAAAATAAATTAGAAACAACCCCAAATGAGAAAATTGTTGTGGAAATGGTTCTGGAAAGTAATCGATAATGAAAGAATTTTTTGGGACGCCGCACCGGCTTCCCAAAAACGTAGAATTGTAAAATTGTGTTCTTATTGCAAAAATTTGGTCCAAACGGGTTAAAATAACCGAAACTTGGAAATTTTACCATCGAAATACGTAAAGCATCAAATTGCAAGAATAAATTAATAAAGCGATCATTTAACTATTAGTTAAATATTTGACTGGGAAAAATGTAGAAATGTTTTCTAGAATTTACAAAATGTGGAAAATAATTTTCTTTTCTTTGCTTAATACATCGAGGGGACAAATATAAATCGAAAATGTCTAATAAAAAACACTTCATTTGCGACGAAATTCCTGATTTTCGCATATTTACTATTTTGCCCGAAAACCCATTGTTTTCGACTTGAAAGTTTGACGACGATGTTATTTATTTTCAAATTTTATTTCCAAAAAAATTAAAACTAGAGGACAGGAATGGACGTGCCGACGGTTTTTAATAATTATAACTAGAAAACGTACTATAAAATTATTCTTCCTTTGTCAAAAAATTGGCAAATCTGTAAATAAATTTTGGAAAATTGCAACAATTTGTATTATTTTGACGCAAAAACGGTTCACGACTGAAGGAATATTTAAAATATCTAATGTTTCTTAAAAACATGTTTCTAAAAATTCCATCTATAACCTAATAGTAACATCGCAAAAGAGTTTAACTTTATAAATATAGCCCAGTTTCAAGGGTAAAAAATAAATAAACTATTAATTAACTTATTAAACACTTTTGGATTGAAAGTGATTGACAATAACAATTATAAACAACTAATTGTCAATTACTTCAATCCAAATGTGTTTAATTAGTTAATTTATAGTTAATTTATTTTTTAGCCTTGAAAATGGATCAAATTAAAAAATGGCCCGAAACGTTGGAAAATATTATAAAGACCTATATCAGATAAAAATTTTATTATTTAACAAATAAAGTCAATTAATCTACAAACATTCAAAAATATGTTGAACATTTCTAATAGATTTTCAAATTTTTTTTGAACAGGTCTTCGCATGCCTTCAAAATTCACATTTGGATATTGCTCAAAAAAAGCCACAATTTTGCGGCATCGCATTACCTTGTAATTATTAAGTTGGAACGGCACTGTTAATACATTTTAAAATTAATATAAACCAATAATTGTTTCAGGACCGCATTCAGAATTATTATGAACCAAACAATACACAAATAATTAAAATTAAAATGCAACGGCACAGTCAAAAATTTTTGTAAGTTCTTGCCTAAATACATTCCTAAGAAGGAACTAAACGAAAATTTAAAGAATTAATTACAGTTTCTGATACAGTTTTAAATGGTTTCCAATTTAGTTCAAAAATCGTCAAAAATTCTCGATCGATTGGTATTATTTTTATTAAAAAAATTACTTCTTAAAAAGGCATTTCTACAGCCCTTTCCAAAATTGTTCTAACGCATTGAATTAAGATTCTGGATCGACTGACACCAGTTTTATAAAAAAAATCGCGGTGTGGGGGCTGTCATTTCTACAGGTCCGCTCCCCAAAATGCGTTTGGTTGAAACGATCTGAATGGAAGCTCAAATGATTGACAATAATTTTATTTAAAAATTGGCAGGGGGAGACGAAATGTACGCCAAATTGTTGCGTATAAAATTCGAAGCAAGAGTCCCTTAAATATTTGTCTCTATATACTATTGTCGTGTTTTTTTATGACAACAAAACCTTTTAAAATTAAACCCTAACGTTTTCCGAAATTTGATAACCTCTGCTCGTTATATTTTGGAATTTTCCTTATTCTTTATTTACTTTTGTACTTTAAACAAATTCCAAATTTTTGAAATTGATAACAATCGATTTTATTTTTAAATGATTATTTACAAAATGTTTATCTAGATCAAAAAAAATTTGTCACAATATCGAAATTCCCTACACTTGCATGGTTCTTGTTCAAAGTTCAAGTTCAAAATACTGTTTATTGTCTTAATAATTTAGTTATACACTTATTCAATTAACATTCTATTTACAATATAAATAAATAAATATTTACAATAAACAATAATAATAAAAAACAAATGTACAAATTTACATGAGGGGGGGGGGGGTATAACCCATTTTGGCCTCCTCTTATTGGTAATAAACTGAGACTTCTCTTTTTAAATCACTTCAGTTCAAGAAAACTCAATATTATTTTTTTAAATAAAATATAATTATGATTTTCTTTTAGATATCGTTAATTTTGCAATTTGTTCTCGATGGATGTAAAATATCTCTTACGCGACGAGCTGGTCTACGAGCTTCAGATACGCAGCATATCGGTGAACGCCACACTATTGGAAAAACGAAAAATATTACGGCTTCTGATGAAACAGGAAGAAGATTTATGCTTGCCCGTTGGAACACCATGTCAATACAATTTTAAGACCGAACTATCTACATGCCAGAAGAAACTGGAAAAGCTAAACATAGAAATCCAATGTTTTAACTCCGTCAACTTGCACAAAAAGTTTAAAGGAATTACATCACGGTTGTGCCATTTTGAAAACCGTTTACGTAGAATAACGCCACAAACCAGAAATGCAGACCAAAAATTGCAAAAGTTAAAGCAGTTATGTATGGTTTCTCTGGAAATGGTGCAGAACGCATACGAAACTGAAAAACTTTCTCTAACGTACCTTATCGAAGAAGACATTGGTAACGCAATGGAAGCAGGACCTTCCAATGCACCTGATTCGAATCCACTTTCGATCTATCCGTCCACAAGTTCCCAAATGGAAGTTGAGTCAAACAAGGATGTTGGCGTTCTAGAAGAACCATCATCTTCTAAAACAAATATCGCCTCCAGATTTTCTCATACCCATAGTACAACGATAAGCGATCTACCTCCAGCTTATTCTAAAACCGGAAGGTTTTATATGCAATGTTGGGGCATTTGCTATGATGGAACTATAGACGTACACGATTTTCAGAACGTGATTGAATATTTGCGCAGGATGGACAATGTTTCCAAAGAAACACTTTTTGCTTTTGCTTCATCCCTTTTTAAGGGCGATGCCCTTTTGTGGTATCAATCAAGAAAGTACAATCTTCATAATTGGGATAATTTAATCGTCGAAATTGGCAGATCTTTTTCAACTCTTTATGATGATCAGCGCTTGTGGAACTATATTAATATCCGCTACCAACGCCATAATGAAAAAGTGATTTTTTATGTTACCAGTATAGAACATTTACTTCAAAGACTTACCCAAGTACCAACAGAAGAAGAACGAGTAAATGTTATTAGACGTAATCTATTGGGCCCAGTTAAAAATGCTTTGATTGCCCAAGAAATTAATACTGTGGACCAATTATTGCGCATCGGTCGAACGGTGGAACTTCGCTACTGGTCCCAAAATGAATATCGTCTTTAAAGTTGCCCATGTCCTTAACTACATTAAATTCTTTAACGTATGTAATTTAATGATGCTAACATCCCACGCCGTGAATTATGTTTAAATATTGCGGCCGGAGCCTTAATTTAATAAAACGAATACTCCTAAAACCATACCAGACACGAGAAAATTATAGGTAGGGAATTTCATTTCATACATAAAGTTCCGGGCAGCATATTTTTATCTTCAAAAGTTTGAGCGCTGGAGCAATTCAAAATTGTAGATTTTGATTTTAGTTATTATCTGCGAATGTGAATTTCTTGAACTCCTCTAAACTATTAAAGATAAAAATATGCGGATCACGACTTTTCTGTGGGAATTTTAATTCTCTACAAAATTCGTTTTATTATATCATTTTTTCGCATCTGGTATGGTTTCGGCAGAGTTTCCAGTGAAAGTTCACGGAAATTTATAACGCGACCATCAAATGTTTGATTTAGTAACAAAGGGCACGAAATTATGTTGTTAAGTAGGACAACTGTGCAAATTAAATTTAAACATAAATCGGCTTTATTTAATTACATGGAGATTAGTTGCGCTAAAAGAATGTAATCCAGTCACATGGCAAAGGACATTCAAAGATCGAATTTTCCGGAATTTTCCCAACAAAAGCACACAATTTGTGTTGGCATTTCATTGGATATTTAAATTAGCTAGTAAAGCTTTTTAATAGTAAACGACCATAAAAAAATCAAAAAAAAAAACTGACCGACCCTTATTGATTTAATAATTTTATTTTAATTTGTAGTTAATAATATAAATTATAATATAATATACTGGAATGAACTACCGCCGATACTTCAAGTACACACAAAAGAACATTTACAGAAAACAGAAAAACATGTACCTACCATCATGAGCAATTATTAATCGAAGATATAAGAAGTTTCTTCGCACCAAAAGTCGCAAGATAGATTTTATCCATTACTTAAATAATATAATACTTATAATAATGTAAAAACTGTTATGTTTAATTAAATATTTTACCCCCCAAATCTTGGGACAATTTATTTTATTTAAATTTACCAAATTAAAAAATATATTACGGGACATGTCAAAGTTTCATAAACACATTAAAAAGTCTATTTCGGTATGTACAAGATTCTATCAAAATTTATGTCGATTTGGACGTCTGCCGTGGGGTGTACACCCCGCTAACGTTGAAACAATTTATAGATCGGTCATTGGACCGATTTTAACTTATGGGGTAAGTATTTGGAGTGGAGTCCTAATACACAAATATGTGCAGCGTTGGCTACGTTCTTTCCAAAGGGTATCCGCTATTAGGGCGATCAGAGGCTTTCAAATTGTCTGCAATTTCTGCAATAGCTCTTGCCGGATTTGTTTCAATACAACTTAAAATCCGGGATGTCTCTACGTACCAGCAAGTGGTTAAGGATGAAATCTGCCATTATTTTCCTCATGACGTAGTCTTGAAAAATCGGGTGCCATCTGCGGGGATGTTACATCCCTGCTCGATGAAACGATCTAAATCCCCAGGGCTAACGACACTTTTTGCAATGCAGGGGAGGGGGAAACCTTCATAGGCACCACTCCAATCTAAGATGGTAGTGTGACATTTCTTCAGCTGTCACCTGCGATGTTATGCGTCGTTACCCTTATGGTTTTGCCTTTTCAGGACTTTTTTCTTCTTTCGGATGGAGTGGAGAAACCTGTTGTCGTTGTTATTGTGCCCTTCGGGACTTTCCTCTTCTGTTTATTTTTTTTTCTTTCTTTTTTTGAAGTCGTTAAGGGTTTTTCTCAGTTTTCGTGACCTGAACTCGGGGCTGCCTTGAGGACCTTCTCATCTTCCAGCTTGGTACGAATGACTTCCGTTAAGGCCTCGGCAATTGTGTTCCAATCATCCTTGGACGATAGCATTTCTGCTGTAGAGCTGTTGGTGTGTAGGTTTTCGATGTTATACTTTGTTCTTAGTTCTGACCAGTTCGAGCAGTCCAAGATGGTATCGAAAGCGTCTGCCATCCCTCTCATCGCAGTAGTAGCACTTCGACGACTCTCTTCGTTCGAAACGGTGGAGGTAGACATTGAAGCACAACTGTCCCATCAGGGCTTGGTTGATTTCATAACTGACGTCGCCGTAACTTTGTTCGACTCATGGTTTGACATCTGGAATAAAGAGTTTAGTTCAAGTTCCATTCCCCTTATGGGTCCGTCTCTGTTGCCAACAACAAAACCATGGTGCAATTCAGAAAAATGTTTTAAATTTTAAAATTTGTGAAATTTAGTTTTAACAGTTTATAAATATTTTCTGTGTTCCTCAAGAAATAACCGAAATACTGAATTTAGAGGAAAAAGTTGCTGAGAAAAGTTGTATCTTGATCAAATTTTGACTTTGAGTGCCTCTCCCGCAAAAACAAAGTAATTCAAAATTCCCAAAAAAAAATATATTATCTTTATTATACTTCTGGCTACTAGCATGCTAACTTTTAGAGTAGGCACGCGTTTGGTTTAGGAATGACATCGAAATGAATAATCGTGGTCATAAAACACTTTATCAGAAGGCATCGCAGCTGCAGAGAAGCTCGGCTGACTTCGAGTAATACTGAATTTTGTTTTGTACTGAAAATGTTTCCTCTGGGGTGCTACCCCTAAAAAAAAAATTTGAAAAATTGAGGGGGTTCAAGAATATGTGACGTAATACCTGGAAGGGGGTCTAGGTTTGTGTGACGAAGTTAGACGATAGGGGCCGATGGGATTTAAAATGGCGTGACGTAATTTATGGACGACCCCGTTAATAAACAAACCTTAACAAAAATAGTAATTTGAAGTAGGTTTAAATAAGTAAATACATTTCCTTTTTCTTTAAATTTGGTGCCATTCCATTGAAACAAGTCACGTACTACGACTGTACTTTTGATTATGTAGCCTCAGATAGACAAACCTTATGGGAGTTTTGAAAACACCTTATCGAGTTCTACAAGTTATTAACAGATGATGTTACTAAATTGGTAGCCGGAATAAATTATAAATCCAATCGTTTGAGCAACAATACAATAATCCAAAAATTGCAGTAATAAAGCAATCTATTCGCGATTTACATGACTGTGTTTGGACGTATATCTCGAAATTCAACGTTATTTTTATCGTGAAAGTTTGCAAAATTTTTAGTGTGTTGTCAAATTAATCATAATATGTTTTGTTAATTATTTCACTTCATTATATCTTGAACTTGAAGACCGAATTTGTATAGTTATTTAACACCTTACTTGCTAATTTAATTAATTAGTTATCTGTTGATAACCCTTTGAACTACAACCGGTGTTTCAAAAATTTCCATAAGGTTAGCCAATCAGCTACTATATAGATTCCACGTCAATAATAATCCATTAATACCTAAGTTTTACATCCAAAAGGATTTTATGCGTAATAGATGTAATGCATAAAATTTGGAATATAAATTTTTACTTGCTAGTTTACGCGTAAGAAGTTTAGTACATTTCGCCCCCCCCCCAACACGAATTTTTTAATGAAATTAGTTTGAAACGTTTGAGCTCCATATTCGGAAAAACTTTGAGAAGGGGGGGATTGTAGAAACGGCAGCCCTCCAACACGACTTTTGTTTATAAAATTAGATCGATCATCGTTTGAGCTCCAATGGGCTTTAATTCCTATCGTTTGAGCCTCAAAGCTTTTTAATATAAGGTTTGTAATTCTGTAGAACAATTTTAGAAGGGGCTGTTTGGGCTGCGATCGTTTAAGTTCCAAGTTTCTTCGAGAAAATTTTCTGGTGTAAAATTCCCCCCCCCCCCCTCTAAAACTTTCACGATAAAAATAACGTTGAATTTCGAGATATACTGTAACAAAACGGGATTTTAATTCATAAAAATTAATTTTCATATTTTAAATTGAGATATAATTATAAATTATTATTGCGATAATAACTGATGATTGTTAATTAACCATATTTATTAACAGCGGAAGAGATAAGTTTTATAACGCGAACTAGAATAATTGATAATGTATTTTATCAACTTTCAGCTGCATGCGAACTTCCTGCGTCTGAAGATGACTTTTACACTGTTCTTTGTTCAGGTGAACTGTTTAATTTCAGACAACAGTGGAGTATCGCCAATTTGACCGGATATTTCAATGCAGTCTACGCGATTGCATTGATGAAGCAATCAGCATTTGATTGCATTGAAGCAATCAGTAGATATTGCTTCTCGTTAAAAAGCGATAGGGATGTATCTGTTTATAGGTGAAATTTGTCAGTGGTGCAAATTCTCACGCTATGGAAGGTCAACCCTCGTGATTTCTGAAAGGTATAAATATGGTTGAATTAATTAGTCGTGAGTCAGGAATCGGGGTGGGCCCGTAGAGTCGCGGCCGGGGGCCATGGGCATTCGGGATTAATGTTCATATGTAGTTGAATTGAGTATTGTAAATTTTCTTGTGCGGGACATTTTTATGAGTTTGGTAATTGTGATTTTGTATTAGGAAATAGTTATGGGAGTGTCTTTGTTGAGTTTGTGTTTTAAGTGGTTGTCAAATAGTTTTGTTTATTGAGTTTATCTTGATTTTGGGGAATAGACAAGGAAAGGTCTTTGCCCTGTTCCGTGGTCTGGGTCTCCAAAAGATGTATGTAAGTACCGTGTTTGGTTATTTTGGATTGTAATAAATATGTGTTTAAAAGGGCCACCCTAAATTGTAAGAGATATTTAAATGTGTACATGTGTTTTGTAAACTTATCCATTATTAATAAATATTGTTTTTTGAAAATTCAGTGTTTTCGTTTTTCCTGTTGAGGAAAAGAACGTTTTGTTTTCAGTGTCGAGCTTAGTGTCGTTTTGCGCGCACCGAAGTTTCAACTTCAACATTTAGCCGGGGGACGTAACGCCAAAACGGGGAGTGTCTGGGGCTTATTACCAGAAAGTCGCGTACCAAATTGATAGTGTGTTTCTTTGAGAACAGAATTCTACGGTGGGCGTAATCGGTTGAACGGTGGTGGCAGCTTAATCAATAAATGTTCTTAGTAGATCGATAAGCGTCTAAGTGGAATTTTGTTCGATCAGCAGATTTGATTATTTTTTTAAATAACTCCAGCCGTTCCGTTCCTAGGAAAAGTAGTTCCGAAGGACGGTCGGCGGTTACAATACGTCCAAACACAGTCATGTAAATCGCGAATAGATTGCTTTATTACTGCAATTTTTGGATTATTGTATTGTTGCTCAAACGATTGGATTTATAATTTATTCCGGCTACCAATTTAGTAACATCATCTGTTAATAACTTGTAGAACTCGATAAGGTGTTTTCAAAACTCCCATAAGGTTCGTCTATCTGAGGCTACATAATCAAAGTACAGTTGTAGTACGTGACTTGTTTCAATGGAATGGCACCAAATTTAAAGAAAAAGGAAATGTATTTACTTATTTAAACCTACTTCAAATTACTATTTTTGTTAAGGTTTGTTTATTAACGGGGTCGTCCATAAATTACGTCACGCCATTTTAAACCCCATCCGCCCCTATCGTCTAACTTCGTCACACAAACCTAGACCCCCTTCCAGGTATTACGTCACATATTCTTGAACCCCCTCAATTTTTCAAATTTATTTTTTAGGGGTAGCACCCCAGAGGAAACATTTTCAGTACAAAACAAAATTCAGTATTACTCGAAGTCAGCCGAGCTTCTCTGCAGCTGCGATGCCTTCTGATAAAGTGTTTTATGACCACGATTATTCATTTCGATGTCATTCCTAAACCAAACGCGTGCCTACTCTAAAATTTAGCATGCTAGTAGCCAGAAGTATAATAAAGATAATATTTTTTTTTTTGGGAATTTTGAATTACTTTGTTTTTGCGGGAGAGGCACTCAAAGTCAAAATTTGATCAAGATACAACTTTTCTCAGCAACTTTTTCCTCTAAATTCAGTATTTCGGTTATTTCTTGAGGAACACAGAAAATATTTATAAACTGTTAAAACTAAATTTCACAAATTTTAAAATTTAAAACATTTTTCTGAATTGCACCATGGTTTTGTTGTTGGCAACAGAGACGGACCCATAAGGGGAATGGAACTTGAACTAAACTCTTTATTCCAGATGTCAAACCATGAGTCGAACAAAGTTACGGCGACGTCAGTTATGAAATCAACCAAGCCCTGATGGGACAGTTGTGCTTCAATGTCTACCTCCACCGTTTCGAACGAAGAGAGTCGTCGAAGTGCTACTACTGCGATGAGAGGGATGGCAGATGCTTTCGATACCATCTTGGACTGCTCGAACTGGTCAGAACTAAGAACAAAGTATAACATCGAAAACCTACACACCAACAGCTCTACAGCAGAAATGCTATCGTCCAAGGATGATTGGAACACAATTGCCGAGGCCTTAACGGAAGTCATTCGTACCAAGCTGGAAGATGAGAAGGTCCTCAAGGCAGCCCCGAGTTCAGGTCACGAAAACTGAGAAAAACCCTTAACGACTTCAAAAAAAGAAAGAGAAAAAAATAAACAGAAGAGGAAAGTCCCGAAGGGCACAATAACAACGACAGCAGGTTTCTCCACTCCATCCGAAAGAAGAAAAAAGTCCTGAAAAGGCAAAACCATAAGGGTAACGACGCATAACATAGCAGGTGACAGCTGAAGAAATGTCACACTACCATCTTAGATTGGAGTGGTGCCTATGAAGGTTTCCCCCTCCCCTGCATTGCAAAAAGTGTCGTTAGCCCTGGGGATTTAGATCGTTTCATCGAGCAGGGATGTAACATCCACTACCATCTTAGATTGGAGTGGTTTTAGTGGGTGAAGTCCCACACTACCGGTTTAGATTAGGTCAGTGTCTCATACGAGATTTCCTCATCCCTGCTCAGTCTAAAATAAAATATAAATAAAAAAAGGGTTCAAGAGTTTGATTAACCTTATGAGCATTGAGCAATTTTTATAATTCAAAAAGTGCGTTTTCCCTGACTTACTCAGAAAATGAAATTGGAATTCATTTTAGGCTCGTACTTTTCGAATTATAGCTCAGTTTTATTACTCAATAGTAACGAAAATAACCCATTATTAACAACTCGTGGGAATAATTTGTATTGATTAAATTTTTATCATCATTTGCCGTAATCAGGCCGCAATCTGCTGTTAGGGGGCCAAAACTCATGGGGTTAAATTACAAACGACCCAAAACATTGCCAACAGGTGAGTCTCGCAAGCAAGTCATCAAAGGTTGCAAGATATTGGGAAGGTTGGCAGTAGACAAGAGAATAAATACAACAATCGCAATATAAACAATTTAATAAGAGCCCATTGGCAATACAACTTAATAAGCAAACAATTATTACATCACTAACCTGGATGTGGACTCGTACTTGAGTGAGTAAAACCACAAACCAGGTGCCCTTATATTTAGCATTGGTATAAAGATAACTAGCGACATAAATATGTCGCGCCATCTATCAGTCACATTGTAACTTACATACCAACACAAGAGAACTCCAAAATGGAGACCATTGAAGGGTTATTTATTACACAAAGAAGAATTTCTTTGAATCCAACCAACAATGCATTAATTCCAGAACTGGGCAACTAATAGTTCCATTATTACGGTAAGTTTAAGAGTCCAAACTTATTTTGCAACCTTCCCAAAAAAGCATCACCGCAATATTTTAAGGCCATCTTTTCAAGTCAGAAGTGAACACAACCATTGATTCAACGCATAAGCACTATTTTATCTGAAATTTTGCATAGTATATACAGGGTGTCCCACGACCGAGGTACACTACCTAGAAGACACTTTTCAAAGAAGAAGTTTTAACTAAAACTTTTGTCTGAATTCAAACCTTCGCGAGGAGAGGGTCCCCTCAATGCTATTTTTCAATGGCCTTCAAATGGCTATAGCACCGAATATATTGATTTTTTAGTGTGAGTGGTTCAATACTTTTCTAAATGGCTGAAATGATCTACAAATTAGACTCTAACCTTTTATTTTATAATCAACAGCTTTCGAGTTATGAATTAAATTATGTCCCTTTCAAAACTTTTTTTAAATTTCTACCTTCAATTGGCCGTAACACCGAAAATATTAATATTTTTGTGTAAATGATGTAATACTTTTTTAAGCAGCGTGAAATAAACTACAAATTATATTGTAACCCTTTATTGGCTAAAATCAACGGCTTTCGAGTTATGAATCAAATTATGTAAAGAAATGTTAAAAAATTCGAAGTTTTATTTTTCTGTTTTTCTTGCAAACCTTGTAGCTTGTAAACGAAACGATCTATTAAAAAAATTTACCAGCTCCTCGGATTTAAAATTTAACTGGCTACAACTTTAATCTAGTAAACTTTTTTGAAAAATCAAACCATTTCACAGAAAAATTAAAATTGCTTGTTGATAAAGTGTGTGCAATTTATCACTAAATCGTAGTTCTTACTGGAAAAAATCTATATTTAGTCGACTCCTTTTATCGGCGTGTTCAAATTATTATTTCTATAGCGTGTTATTGATACAAAAACCCTTAATATATTATATTTTAACTTATTTGAATTTGCTTTGTTTCACTTTTTGCAGTGTATTTCACTTAAAAACACATTTCCCCCTCTAATTTCAGTATAGCTCTGAAACGGATTGGTTTTTCAAAAAAGTTTACTAGACCAAAGTTGTAACCCGTAAAATTTTCTATCAAAAAGGTTACATCAATATTTTTGTAAAACGTCTTGTTTAAAAGATACGGGATATGTAAGATAAACAAACAATTTAAACCTAAAATTTTTTAACATTTCTTTACATAATAATATGAAAGTCGTTGATTTTAGACAACAAAGAGCTAAATATAATTTAATTAACAGATACTTTCATGGTCTTTAAAACGTTCTGAACCATTAATAATAAAACATCAATAGTTTCGATGCTATGGGCATTTAAAGGTGGAAACGAGAAGAGTTGCTTTCAAGGGGGCTACAATAAAATATTTAAAGTTGGGCACAAAACTTTTCTTATTAAACTGCCTTTTATTACTACCTAAGAGGGGTACATTGGTCGCGGGACAGAAAATAGTTTTGACAAAAAAAGTTGACAAAACTAAACCAAAACAATTACGTTATTTTGAAATTTTATAATAAATTAATATTTTTCGCTAAATTAATTTAAAGTATTTATTTAATTACAAAAGAATTTTCTAAATTTCCCGTTGTAATTAAAATCACATTTGTTATTATAAACAAAATCAAAATAGTAGGCTGGTTATGGCACAACAACTGTCACTTGTTTTAAATTCTATTTGGCGTGTGACATTTGTTCGTTAATGACGTTATACCAATTTTATTATTTTATTTGCTTTTTTTTGAACGAAAAATGAAGTTTTACGAACCGCCTCGTGGTACTCCAGAGGCAGTAAACATGGTAAGTGTTGGGAAAACTTTTGTAGTTATTTAATACAATTTTAAATTGAATTTGATCGACTTTATTGAACACCCCCATAAGAGCCCAAGTGCTTACACGATTTTTTTGGTGTTTTAGAGCGACGACGATTCTGACGGCGTCAGCACGGATACGGACACGCCTCCAGAGTACAACAACACTCCTACCATTACTTATGAATGTACGACTTACAAGAAAGATGACGGCATACCCTTTTATTGGTACGAACCTGGCACTCAAAATTTGGTCATCGAAGAAGTCGCCAATACAAATGGAAATGTTTCCAATGAACCACAGCCTTGTTGTTCGTCATCCAACCAGCATGTTGAACCTAAGAACGACAATATTGGAACTCTTGTAGACGCAGAAGATCTTCAAGACAGTTCCAAGAAATACATTGATGCAAATTGTTCAGACGCCTCCATTCCTGATGAAGATGATACCCTGGTGGGTTTTTCTGATGGTAGTGGTGATTCCGACAGTGATATAGCTAACTTTGACAGCAATTCCATGAACGTTTTGAATACAAACGACTCCTACTCACACTCATCGTCCGATGCAGCTAGCGAAAAAGATCCTCCTCCATCATTATGTAGTGGTGACGGAGCTTAGAAAAATTAAAGTAATAATTATCACTTGTAATTTATACTATTATATGTTACCAAAATTATTGAATGAATTAATAAACGGCCACGCTTGACTTGTTTTTTTTTAATTGTCATTTTGCTTCAGTATTAGGATTATGGTCAAAGGGGGTAACTGTGCACCTCCTTCCTGCATTTTCAAAACAAAACAACAACGATTAAATGTACCGATTGCTAAAATTTTGCATTATAATGATCATTATATCATTCTTTCGTAGGTTCAAAAGCTGAAAAAATTCACCCAACGATCTTGCGTTCAAAACGTTGTGACAACGGTAAGGTACAACAATATTTGTATAGGAACAATTTTGCAAAAAAAAAGTCCATTACAGCATAATATTATTTAGCTTTGATAGCTAAACGATTTCAACCGCTCCTTCAAAATAGAAATTTAATTCCAGACCACCAATTTGGTTTCCGGCATGGCCATGGAACGAACCCTGCTCCACTACCCGTCAGGTAGTAAAAACGATTCAAACCAACCTGGAATGCACGAGCTCTACTGGCTTTCTTGACATTTAATAAAGTGTGGCACGAAGGATTAATATACAGAATCAAAAAGCACCTACTTTATTTAACTTGGTCAAAAATGCTGAAGTTTATACCAACTTACTATCCATTTTATCTAGAATTCCTCAGGACAGTATCCTTGAACCTACCACCTTATATTTACATCAGACCTGCCGGAAACTAAAAATACAATGTTAGCTACGTTTGCAGACGATACTACTGTAATGGCATCTGATTACGATCCAAACCTTGCTTCTCGATTCTTGCGGTGCGACCTCCATATAATTGAAGATTGTTTTAAGACTTGGAGGCATCGAAGCCCACACCTCAAAATCGGTGCATCCTCAGGAGAGGAACCTGTACCGGTGAAATGATGTTCGCCAGCATCCTTCCGGAGCACCATAGAATTAAATACTTAGGCTTCCACCTCGACCGACGTCTAACGAGGCTGAAGCATATTTGGTACAAGCGTCTTCAATTAGGACTTGTTAGTTAAACTAAATTATTACTAAACTAACAATTAAAAATAAAACTAACAATACTAAACTAAATTAGTTAAACTAAATTGTCTTAACTTATATTGAAATTGAATAACTAATTTTAAAAGATGCCCACCAATGGGTTGGTTCTCCATTCCATAATGAACAGATTGTAATATATTCATGAAGTATATAAGAAAATTAATTTTGAATGAATTGTTTTTGATTTTTAAAATTTGTGACTTCGGATGCCTCCCACGCCTAAACTAACAAAGCTAAAAATATGCTGTCCAGGACTTTTTTGCAAGAAATTTAATTACCCACAAAATTATTCCTCAAAAAATTTTTGGTATTCCTTACCATTGTCGCATCGGTTTAAACGCAAAGTCGTGGGGTGAATATTTTTGCACGTCGCTTGTGATCGAATTTCATATAACTTTTGTTTATTTAATTTTAAAATTCTAATTTGACTGGCCTAAAAGTGATCTAAAAAGAAAATTTCTATTTCTTTTGCTGTTATATGTTATAATAAATAGCTAAGCAAGAAAACAACGATAAACAGGAAGGCGTATCAAATTAAAAATAATGAACTTGGAAGAAAAATAAAGGACGTAACAAAACAACTATTGGCAACAAAATTGTCTTCAAACAGATATCTTAATCGGTGGCTCTAGATCAACAAAAGTTGGAAGTTTGAGTGCATACAAAGAATTACGATGAACAGCAGGTATGCCGTTAACGTAAGTATTGAAATGAAAGAATGGGAAAAAGATTACAAAGAACTTTTGATGGAGTAGAAATGAATTTATGGAGAGTTCACAGCCCACTCAAGAAGAAATCAAGGATGCCGCAGAATAAACCACCGCAAGCGAGGTCTAAACGAACATAAAGTTAATGAAAAATGGTGGTCCAGGTGGAATAGCAACAAAATTAATTAAGAATGGAGGAGAACCACTAAGGGAGAGAATAGCGCAATTTATGGAAAAGAGTTGGAAGAAATGTAGGGTACCTAATAAATAGAGAACATCCTAGCGCAGGACTCATTTATGACCTAGACTATACACCGAATATGAAAAGTGGGGACTACAAATATGTTTTAATACGACAGAATATCTTGCCGTTAACACAAGGTAATTCTGAAATCTTAATTGACAAAGAAGTACAAATCAAACAGGTGGAAGCGGGGGGTGAATCACTGTGGCAGTATAGTGTACACTTAAGTAGCAGTACAGGCAGTATCGCCAGTATAAAGCTGCATGCGGACTGATAAAGCAAAACGTTTTAAGACAAAACATTTTGTTTTATCTAAAAACAAATGTTTTGTTTTGTCTTACAGTGTTTTATTTTGTCTTAAAACGTTTTGCTTGATCTGAAAACAACTTTTTTGCTTTGATCAGCAATACGTTTCATGATAAAACAAAAAGCTTTTTAATGCAACAAAAGGATTGTCTTAAAACTTTTGCTTTATCAATCTGCATGCAGCCTTAGGCAGTATTTATAGCAGTATAGTGTACATTTTCAAACCCAGTGATTCACCCCCCGGGTGGAAGTTTCAATATCCGGGAGCGATTATCATTAATGATGGCACTTGCAACAGACAAATTAAGGAGCAGAAATATTGTGGGAGCATTGAACTCCTTGTGGTGGGACAACAATATCTCAAATAAAAACAAAGGAGTCCGAAAAGTTATGGTGAAATCGGTTGTTTGTTACGGATGTGAAGTTTGGAACTTAAATGCGAAAATGCAAAGAAGATAATAGCAGTCGAAATGAACTGCAAAGAAGTACCGATACTTCAAAGTATGCAGATTGCAACATGTAAGATCGAACATATAAGAAATCAAATGAAAGCATATGAAGTTGTAATCCAAAGAATTGAGAACCGGCGCTTGCATTGGTTTGAGCATCTACTGAGAATGGATGACAACAGATGGCCAAAAAGGCTATTAGAATAGGTACCTCCAAGAAGAAAGAAGCATAGAAAGAGTTCAACAAAATTTACCTAATGCAATTTTAGCATCACACGCTATTTACCTTAATTAATTTGCCTTTCATTACTTAACTACATGAAAATGAATTTCGCTAAAAGAATCTAAAAAAATTTACTTTTCCTTGATGACAATTTTATCATGAAGAACTCCTATTTTTATTTTAACACTTTCACTGTCTATGAGTCACATATGCCTCATGGACGAGTATCAAAAACACGTCTATGAGGCATATGTGATTCATATGCTGGTTTATATTATAAGTGATTAAAAACGGTGAACGTGAACGGGAGAAACAGCAAATATTGCTAAGACAGTGAACGTAAGGCGTTTGTAATTTTTCTTTGTGGATTACATAAGTGAATTTATTTTGAATTTGAAGTTTCAATTGATTTTTCAATTAATGGCATTAATTAATTTAATCATTGAATTTAATTACGTCTTAAATAATTAAAAAAATTTTAAATTTTACAGCCCGTTTTAAAAATGAAATTTCAGAGCAATTCAGTAGGCTTTGGAATTCGCGATGATGATTTGTTTTATAATACAAAGTGTCATTTGCAATTGACTACAAATAGTGTACCTACTACTGAATTAATTAATTATTTGAAGTAAGAATGAAATTTTTTGAACCGAAACGTGGAACTCCAGACGCAATAAATATGGTAATTCATTATTTTTAATGTGATTACTTATTAAAGTTTTTTTTTGTAATTCCAACTTACACATCAATTTGCATTTCAGAGTGACGACAATTCCGACGGGGTGAGTACCGATGGGGGCACCCCACCACCAGAATATGATCCCCATTATCGCCACGCTCAGGCGTTGGAAGAAAATAGTGCCCAAAACAATGAAGGCATTGTTTTGTATTTAACCAGTCAAACCGCATCACGTGAAGATGTAGTATTTGAATCAGACGAAGAAAGCGAAGAAAACACTGACGAATGCCCACTTCTTCATAATTTCTCCCCACCAGATAGTACTTTCGATCAGAATATAGGACAAGATGAAAACAGTACGGCAGATATGTATGAAGGTGTCCCACCCTATACATTCTTGCCGACTTTCCATACTTTAACCTTTTCTCACGCTGAAAGAGTTGTGCTACCACCAGATCCAATTGATCTCGATCACGATGGACATTCTATATCTCCGATCGATACAGAAGACGAGAACGACACTCAAGAGATTGACAATAATGATACCCGGGACCCAAATAACAATGATACCTACTTCTTGTAGTCACTGAAACAAATTGGATTAATTTGACCATTATTAACATGTTGTAACTTTCAAAACTGTACCAAAATTATACTGTGGTTTATATATATGACATATTTTGTTCCTTGGTGTTTGTATTTGAGAAATCAATATAATTTCATAACAAATGTGGTTTTTGTAATGGCCATATTCGGGGCCGAAGTTATATAGCTACAAACGGACTAGACTCGTGCCTACAAGCACCACTCGTGAGAGAAGCCACATGCATTTCAAATATTCCTGTATAGCATTGTCAGACGATAACTGCTTAAAGCCGAAACGAGTTACAATTAAAATATTTATGTACCTACGATAGTCCAGCATGAAAATGGTATTTTTTTGCTCGAGCCCTATAATTTAGCATCGGAACATAGTCCCCGAGTTATGGACATCATACTCGGACCGGAACAGGGGCAAGTTTGTCAAAGAAGATTCCAAACATCAGAAAGTCGTCAATTGGCCGACTTTTCTGCCACTTTTGTGAATGGTAGCTCAATTTCAGTGGACCTGAAGTAGAAATTGAACATTCCTTCATATATAAAGCATAAAATTTAGAGATACGACTTTTTAAATAACTCCAATTTTCCATTCTGTTTGTGCTGAAAACTGTAGGATTGGTTAAATAATATTATACACAAAATATGATGTTATTTTTAAAATATCCATCTTAAATTTGTATGTTGGAACTACTTGGTGATTCACTTGGACTACTTTTTTAACTCGAACATTAAGCTGTGTTCCCTAAAATTGTAAACCTCATAACTCGAGTTACTTGCTTTTTGTCATGTATTTGTTATAATGCCTTTTTTAAGAGTTTTCACATGCTAAAATGATTTATAACTCTAGGTTTTGTGCTGATAAGGTTCTGAATATTTATTTGTTAGTAGGTACAGTAGTAAAATATGGTAAATAAAATAAATAATCCCCTCCCCCGCGCTTGAGTTTGGTGTTTAGCTCTTCTTGACTGACAAACGGTTGAATTTACGAAGGAAGGATAAGGGAACAAAATTTTATAGAATTATTTTACCTACATCAAGTATAAAAATCAACATTCTTCGAGCAATAGTTCCTGGGATATTAACAATTGAAGCAAAAATGTGGCGTTGATGGTGTTAAACAGTGTTAAACATTACCGGGCTCATAAAAAATTGAAGTGGGGGTAAAAATCATTTTTTCAATAAGTAGAAATTATATTATGGTGTTGTAATATGGTTTAAGAAAATTGCGCACATTTTGATCAAAAAAATCTAAAATCGGGTTTCTGCGATTTTTCGACGGATTTCGTTAGGTAATTAATTGTTCGTACTTTAACATACTAAAAAACGTCCTCTCGGAACTTTGAGCTTCTTACCGAATTCTTCGTCTGAAGTTGACATTTTTTATAAAGGAGTGAAAATTATGTTTTTCGGCAAAATATTTTTAAACAAATTTGTATTTCAGCTATGTTGTTATCATATAACTCATTAAAAAAATTAAAAACACTTAAAATATTTTAACAACATCCTCGAAATCATGAAAAGAAGAGTTTCCTAAAAAGGGGTTCTGATTTTTGGATATGTTTTAAGGTTTGGGGTCCTAATAAAAACTCTGAGTTGGCGACCTCGGCGACCGTCCGGAAGTGCCGCCATTTTAAAAAAATGGCGAAAACAAAATATTTCTTCGCAATATTTCCTTACCAGTTGACTTTATGACGAAAATGACTTCTATAAATCTTATAGAGAATAAAATTGACTACAACTTCCATCTAAGGTATTTTTCTCTAAGTCGAATAGTTCCTGAGCGCCAGCACTGTTAAATAGAGCACATTTTTGAAAATTTCAAAAACGCTCGATTTTGAACCGACTTTTTTTTATAATGTTTAGTTATTCTTTCTAAAAGAGTCTATTATATGATAAAGTCTATTAATATATACTCTATTATAAAAAAAGTCAAGTCAAAATCGAGCGGTTTTTAAATTTTCAAAAAAGTAACAGCAGATGTTACAACAAATGTAACAAATTCAAAAATTTAACAGTGCTGGCGCTCAGCAACTATTCGACGTAGAGAAAAATACCTTAGATAGAAGTTGTAGTAAATTTTATTCTCTATAAAATTTATAGAAGTCATTTTCGTCCTAAAGTCAACTGGTAAGGAAATATTGCGAAGAAATATTTTGTTTTCACAATTTTTTTAAAATGGCGGCACTTCCGGACGGTCGCCGAGGTCGCCAACTCAGAGTTTTTATTAGGACCCCAAACCTTAAAACATATCCAAAAATCAGAACCCCTTTTTAGGAAACTCTTCTTTTCATGATTTCGAGGATGTTGTTAAAATATTTTAAGTGTTTTTAATTTTTTTAATGAGTTATATGATAACAACATAGCTGAAATACAAATTTGTTTAAAAATATTTTGCCGAAAAACATAATTTTCACTCCTTTATAAAAAATGTCAACTTCAGACGAAGAATTCGGTAAGAAGGTCAGGATTCCGAGAGGACGTTTTTTAGTATGTTAAAGTGCGAACAATTACCTAACAAAATCCGTTGAAAAATCGCAGAAAACCGATTTTGGATTTTTTTTTCGCAATTTTCTTACACTAAATAAGTCATGAATTTTTTCAGATTTTTAATTTCATATTTATGTTATTTCCATCAATCCATTAAAATTTCCACGAATTCTTGTCAAAGTTTAAGTAATCAATAGGACAACTTCGTAAAGCTTTCACAACTAAACTACTTCTCTCAGGTACGTACTTTTGGGAAACTTTCTTTTAGATAATTTCATGCTCTACAAAAAAGTCCTTTTGATTTTTTCACTATCTCGCTTAGTTTCTGCAGAGTAAGCGATAATAGATAAACATGTACAATTTATTTCTTATGATACAATCCTTGTGCAGGATTGTCATGGTTGTGCGGCCTAAGTGCTATCCCAAAACCATTCTAAATTAGTAACCAAAAAGTAAACTAATGAGGATGCGTTGTGAACAGATTGCCCAGGTTGTGCGGCCTAAAGGCCGTACTGAGAGAACGAGTCTTCGGCTCCACTTAACGTAAACAGACAGATACATTTGAGCTATTACATAATTATGTCGATAATAATGATGGTGCCTTTTACAACCCCAAGGTTCCTGAGTCCGCACAAATTCCTAATAAGATCGGTAATAAAACAAGTAAAATCTTTTCGATTTATTGTATTCCCCCCTCAACGAAAAAAAATTTCTAAATTTCTTTAAAAAAACTACGAACGTCTATTGAGTAGGTTGGTTAACGCCCCCCCCCCCCCCGCCCGGTTATAGATTTGTGAAATTAATTTGTTTTAACCCCTCTAATCGGAAGTTCTGCAAGGTAACTTTATTTTTGTTAACAATAAATTTTTTTTCAAGTTTAGGGTTTAGTTTGGTCCTAAATTGTGTGACATCATTAATGGACAGCCCCAGAGACCGGGGGGTCTCTTTTGCAGTTGGTGTTCTGGCGGTAAAATATTAAAAGTGAGAGCGGTCGTCGGACCGTCCACAGAAGCTATGCTTCTTACGCACAGAGCAAACCATAATAGATCCGTGAAGGCCATAGTTGTTCGGCCTCACAGGGGGAGGACCATAATAGATCCGTGAAGGCCATAGTTATTCGGCCTCACAGGGGGAGGACCATAATAGATCCGTGAAGGCCATAGTTATTCGGCCTCACAGGGGGAGGACCATAATAGATCCGTGAAAGCCATAGTTGTTCGGCCTTCGGCCTTTCTGTGAAAAATTTTTTCGACGTTGTAGCGTGCTTTTGGCCTCGTTCAAAATTGCCCCTTGGGTAGCCAGGGTCTGAGGACGTCTTGTCGATTTTTGTTTGACACTTATTTGCTTTTCTTTAAACTCGGGCGCCAAAAGCTTTTCAAAGGGAAAAACTTTAAAACTTTTAAAACAAAAAAAAAAAGAATTCTGGGGAAGTTTTAACAAAAATTTTATTTAAAAAATATTTAAATATTGATTAATTAATAATTCGGAATAAAAGTAAAATCATTTTAATATTTAGGTATTTACACTGTCAAAAATTTAATGAGTACGGCACTGGTGACGGAAATGGAACATACATAATCTGTGAATATTTATATTGACTTGAATGTATTTGCAAGTGAATTGATTACGGTTACTATATTAATACTTTGTAAAAAACCTTTTTGGGGGTGAAGGAAAGCAATAAAACAACTTATCTACCGTTTAGCCAACGTTTCGATTAATGTATTTAATCATCCTCAGGGCTGGAAAAAATACAGAGGTGCTCAATAAACGATTAAGGTATTACGGATCTACATACCATACCATACATGGTATACCATACCATACATGGTATACCATGTATGGTATGTAGATCCGTAATACCTTAATCGTTTATTGAGCACCTCTGTATTTTTTCCAGCCCTGAGGATGATTAAATACATTAATCGAAACGTTGGCT
The DNA here is from genome assembly GCA_932274525.1 of Podabrus alpinus. NCBI lineage: Eukaryota > Metazoa > Arthropoda > Insecta > Coleoptera > Cantharidae > Podabrus > Podabrus alpinus. The sequence goes on along the minus strand of OW026455.1, from coordinate 85,918,990 downwards.
AAACGGTAGATAAGTTGTTTTATTGCTTTCCTTCACCCCCAAAAAGGTTTTTTACAATCTAATAGCAGAGGAAGAAATTGTGTTAATAGTTTATATTAATACTATTGCTTCTAAAATGGTAGCAGCTACTAAAACAGGTGGGGAATAATGTTAACTAATTGAATCTAATCACAAGTTTTATAACTACGGAAAAAAAATCAACTACGGGATTTTTACAACTACTGAAATTTCGATTAGCAAAATTCAACTGTATTTTCAGAACGGGTGAAGTCAGGAAGTGACTTCTTATACGGAAGTTTATTGAATCTGCAAATCGGGTAAGTAATAATTCTTGATGAGAATTATCTACTCGGAAGTTCTTTCTTTTTAGCTAAAGCCTAGAAACGTAAGCTTTTCGCTAATCTCGACGGAGGAATTTGTTGTTTTTGGCTAGAAACGTAACCAAGAACAGTTTCGGAAATTTGATTATTGCCTAGAAACGTAAACAATGAATCAGACAGGATATATCGGGAACGGAGCTCGGATCGGATGTCCGATCTCGGACTGACCGGATCGGTGGTCGATTCGACGACTTTCTCGAAATTTCAAACAACTGTTCGTGCAGAAAAGGCAGAAACTTAATGAATTAAATTACGTTACTATCCTCCTCTGTTTGCAGCTTTTAAATGTTTGTTTATTATTGAACTAGTAACCTGTAATTTTGATATACAAATAATGCTTAGCTGGTATGCAAACCAATCATACACCGGACATTATGTGATGAAATTTACAAAATGTAATATTTCGCAAAATAAATTTACTAAAACATAATAATTCTTTACAACGTTTTTTGCCGACCCACGAAAAGGGGGGGGGGGGAAATTTTAAAAAATTTTTAGTTTTGTCAAAAAACTATTTTCCCTAAAAACCGGTTGGAGGCGGCGTTTGAGGCGACGTGGGGTCGGGGGCGGTTGCCACCTCCGCCCCCCCATCCATAGCCACCATTCCCAGGGTCCTAGCCCTCTCGGTTCCGGAGTTATGGTGTTTGAAGAGAAGTTCGAAATTTGAAAGCGATGGTCGAAATTTGTGTGACGAACGATTTTTTTCAGTTAACTGCCCGTGCAAATCCGTGCGATACCCGTGCGATAAGAAGCATAGCTTCAAAAATGTTTTAAGATACTGCTTTACTTTTCTGCTAGGGTGTATTCAGTACTCCCCCCCCCTGCCCCAGTCAAAATAAAAGTATAAAATAAAGCTTTTTTGCAATTAAATTATTTTGTAAGTACATAAGCAAATTTAATCGTTTCCTTTATATTTAAATTTTACCCCCTCCCATTGGAAGATGTCACAAGCTGTCACTAGCCAGCCGTCACTGCGAAGGTATTATTATAAATTTCAAATTGTAAAGTTTTGGTACTGCAGAAAAATTAAATGTAATAATTTAATTACGTATTAATCATATCGTAACAATATTGTAATAGGCAACCCAACATACTTTACTAACCATCTCATACACTCTGTAAATGAATAATATGTCAATAATGAAACGTCTCTGTTATCTGTAGGTACATTCGTATAAATAAATTGATAATAATATCTTAATTATCGATAAACAAAGCGTATGTAATGTAGTTCGTATTAATTTTTGGTAGCTGTGCAGACTGAAAATAGTAAATTATTGTGATAGTGCCTGTTGTTGGTTATGTGATGAACATTGCAAAATAACAATAAATTAAGGATTTCTCTTCGATTATTCATAAAACGGTAAGCATTTTTATAAACAATTTTTACCCAATATTTAAAAATGGCAAGTGAAGAATTTATTTTAAAATTTTCAGTTATCTATTTGAATTCTTTTCCTGAAATTGAGTTATTAATTATAATTAATGGTAAAAGCGTAATTTAATGAACGGTTGTAATTAATTTTTTTTGTATTTATAGTCCTATGAGTCGTATTAATTAAGAAGGACGTTTATTATAACCTACAATTTAGTGTGGCACAATACAGAGGTTAAGCAAACATTTTTTTGTATACCTAAACTAAAAATAGATTTTCAGTTTGAGAATTATTGTTAATTCGTGTAATGATATTATGTCTATTTGTAATTGAAAAGAACTTGCTGAAAATTAATTAGTAAATTTTTAAACCGCTCAAATCATGACCGCCGTTAAGCGAATCATCTTGGGGTCGAGATACCTCCCACAGATCGAATGAGTTAGCATAGGCGTGCTGCCATAATTTCCACATTGACAATTAAATAATATCAACAATATCATTGTGATCTTTTGAAATAACTAATAAATCTACACATTTCGTCATTTCAAAAGTAACGGTGGAATATAATAAACAATATTTTATCACAATTTTGAAATCGCGCGGACTGAATCCACATTTCTGAGAAAAATTGGCATTGTATAACTTTTTTGCTTGAGTCATGTAGTAATTATTATTCGTAATCGTTTCAAATTTGATATAATATAATCGGTGTACAACGTTCATAAACCGTCTCTTCTCTCTGATTCATTCTGTCTGGGTTTGGGTCAACATACTGAAATGTTTGGATATACTTTGGATTTCAAAATTTACGTCCAAACACGCAATGTCGTTGTTGTTGGTGGAACCATCAACGGTAATGTAAATCGCCAATAGATGCTAATCTAATTATTATATTTATTTATAACCAAAGATAAATGTAAGAGCTGTGAAGATAGAAAATGCCCTCCAAAATAATTAAAATTTAGATTCTAGAACTCCAGTAAATTATTTCTACTGGTCCAACCGTACCGATTGGAATTTGGTAAGCAGTCTCCTCTTTCAGTAGCCCTTGATGAAAGAGTTTTAGCATTAAGCAAACGCCACCATGCGGGAGAATATCAAATTAGTAAGTGACGTATTAAGGGGTATTCCGTTATTTGCACTTCAAAAAATACATTTTTTTTATATATTTATTATTAATCTGGAATCTTTCTGGAACATGTTAGTCAAAGAATTTTCTGAAAAATTTTAAAAATGAGGAAGTTATGAAGATTTCTAATAACGCAGTTGCAAATTCCTATATGGGAAACCTGCACTACAAGAACCTTACCGCATAATTTTAAATGCGTTTTTCTCCGAATGACATTTCTTTAGGTGGTGGGCATTCTATCTTAAAAAATAATAGACCGATTCAATTGAATCTTGCGGCATTCGATTTTATATAAAATTCTCTATCGTCTGAACTGAAAGAAATGCATTCCTACAAAATTTAGGTCCTTTTTTGTGGTTTCAACTTGAAAAAATGTAGAAAATTTCAATTTTTTTTTAAACGCTGCCATTTCCTCTGTAATTTTTTTTTTATGATCGTAGTTCGGACGATAGCGACAACTCTGCTGAATACGGAAATCTTTTGTTTTTTAATTTTGGACAAATACAAAGGACCTGAGCATGCCCACCACCTTTTTAATAGACTTACGTTCAGGGGGTTTTGGCAGCACAAATTTTTATTATTTTTATATGAAAAATTCACAATTGTGTATTCAATATATAATAAATATCCCACCATAACAGAAAAATTTCTATGTTGTTTCATTTTTCTAAAAAAAAATCCTGAAAATTGCCTAGATTTATGCGCGAAAAAACGTAATACCCCCTTAATAGAAATTAAAAATTTGTTCTTCAGGGTCAAGACATAACAAAATCAACTAATTAACCAAACATATTACATTAAATTTAACAACATACTGAAATGTTGGAAAATATTTACTAAAACATGACCTTTAATTTCGAAATATACGTCCAAACACAGCCATGTTTTTGTTGCTGGTGACGCCATCAACGGCAATGTATATCACCAATAGCATGATGGAATTCACTACATCTTGGCCGCTTTCTTTGCCGTTTTTCTTATATAGACGTCGAAGTAGAGGCTCTTATCAATGGCTATGCCGAGTATTCGAGCAGGCCCGGCGTAACCTGACATCCCCTCTCAATACAATCGGTAGGTCTTCGCACTTTCTTTTTTCAATTAGCGAAACAGCTCAGTCTTTTCTGGAACCAGAGTTAGTCGCATGCTGTTTGTCCATTCTTGTATTTGCGCCAGTGATAGGTTAGCCGCGTCCGTCAGCTGCTGTGGGTCGTCTTGTATGTTACCAGCAGAGGTAAACTCATCCATCCAAGTGCGAACCACATCAGACATTTCATAACGTATGTATGTAATATTTTTATTCTTTAATGGCAAACCCGAAATTAATAAATAGCTTCTGGCTATATTTAAAAAAAATTGTTTTTGAAAATAATTCGTATAAACATTGCATTAGCATATTGATAATTTTGCATTTGCTTAAAAGTAGTATAAAGTATATTAATCAAGGTTTCCTTATCGCTTAATTCTATCGGTAATAAAAATTAATGATAACTGTTTTGGAGAAAAATACTATCAGGTAATTTTTATCTATAGGTCAACTAAGATAAGGACCAGTCGAGATTTCATTGAAATCGGAGCCGTGTATAATATTATGATCTGTTTAAGGGGAGTAGGGGGTTAACTATTTAAATAAAAAATAAACGTTTATAAAAATTAAAGAATTTTGCCTTAAAGGCGAGGGGGATTGAACCCCGTAAATCATGCCAATATACGGGCTTGATCAAAACGTTACATAAAACTATAATACATATTATTATGGTATGGTAAACATGGCGGTAATGGACAGTCTAAAGGAAATTTTGAAATTTCATTTTGATTGTTTTTGGTTGTAAATTTTTATTAATTATTAATAAAAAATTGAAGACACGAGTGGATGAAGTCGCTATCTTACATATTTTCAAACGTCGATTTTATTGCCTGATTGTAGTAAGTGTTTTGTCTATCACATAGTGGCATCAAATATCTTAGAAATTCAATAAAACTCTAGATTTTAGATTTATCAATGTATGAAGGGGTTATCTGACATTCTTTTGCATTCAAATTACGGAAAATTGTGCTATGAGCTGTTAACACATTCTTCCATAATCATCTTCAATCTCGCACTTCTCTCTCGAGTTGTGTTTTACTATTTTATGCAATGCTGACAACAAAAGTCGAAAATTAAATTTGGAAATATCAGTAACAAATTTATAGCAAATAAATTGAAGGGTCTATTATTGTATCGCATTACAAAAGATAACATTGGTTGTAAAAATAAAAGGACCATATAAAATATCACCGGCGGACATTCAACGCCATCGATGTCACTCCTAAATAAAAAGCGTGCCCACTCTAAAATTTGGTATGCAAGTAGCCAAAAATATAATAAAGATAAGGTATTTTTTTGAGAATTTTAAATTACCTCTTTTGGGGGAGGGGCACTCAAAGTCAAAATTTGATCAAGGCCCCCATTTTGTCACCTTAGTTATCTACATACAAAAACTCACTGAAAAGGCCTATTCAATATCTTCATTTAATAAAAAAATCATGTCTCTAAGTGATACGGTTCGACCAGTAGAAATAATTTATCGAAGCTCTACTACAAGCCAAATTTGACTTTTTTTGGAGGGCTGTATAATGTAAACGGGCCACTTTAGGACCAAACAAAAAAATGGGTCCGTTTGTTTGGCATAACTTATAGTCCCGGCAACGAAGCCGAAAAATTGGCTGAAGCTTGCAAATAATCCGGGCAAGCTGAATTTTAGCAGAGATGTACATTGGAGTGTTCTAATGAACCTCCCAAAAGTCCCATAAAATCCCACGCCGGCGTCCCCCACAATCGGGGGTTTTAGCTCCCCCAACGCGGTTTTTTGCCCATAACTCGCTTATTTATGCTTGTATGAAAAATTATGATTACCATAATTGAAGAGCATAAAATTCTCTATAAATTGGTTTTTTTCATATTTTTCCATGGCACACTAATACTTAAATTGTTGACCGACAACACGATCGACTCTTAAAATGGCATAATATTAATTCGTTGCAGGGAGAGAAATGTTTTCGGGCACGGGAAATGCTTTTTATAATAAATTAATTGAAATTGTGCCTAAGGTTGGAAAATGAAGAGAAAAATAGATTTTTTCAAAATTTGCCCAAGTTACAGTATCTTCCAAGTAACGAAACCTAAATTTTGGCTTGAGCTTACAGAAGGTCTTGATGGCAAGCTGAAATTTAGCAAAGATGTATATTGAAGTGTTCTAATAAACCCCCAAAATGTCTCATAAAAATCCCAAGCCGGCGTTTCCCCAAATGAGGATTTTAGCCCCCTAGGTGCGGTTTTCGCCTATAGCTCACGTATTTTTACTTTTACAAATAATTACCATTAAACAAAGTTTAATTTGCCTATTACAGTATGTATTGTAGTAGTACCTACTGCAGCGCCACAAGTTATAGAGAATTTTATGTTCTTCAACTTTGCTTAATGGTAATTTTTCGTAAAAGTAAAAATACGTGAGGTATAGGCGAAACACCGCACTTAGGGGACTAAAATCCTCGTTTGAGGGAACGCCGGCTTGGGATTTTTATGAGACATTTTGGGGGTTTATTAGAACACTTCAATATATGTACATCTTTCCCAAATTTCAGCTAGCCCGGACCTTCTGTAAGCTCAAACCAAAATTTTGATTTCGTTACTTGGAAGATACTATAACTTGGGCAAATTTTGAAAAAAATTATTTTTCTCTTCATTTTCCAACCTCGGCCACAATTTCAATTAATTTATTATAAAAAGTATTTTCCGTGGCCGAAAACATTTCTCTCCCTGCGACGAATCAATATTGTGCCATTTTAAGGGTGGGTCGTGTTTTCGGTCAATAATTTAAGTATTAGTGTGCCATGGAAAAATATGAAAAAAACCAATTTATAGATAATTTTATGCTCTTCAATTATGGTCTAATCATAATTTTTCATACAAGCATAAATAAGCGAGTTATCGGCAAAAAATCGCGTTGGGGGAGCTAAAACCCCCGATTGTGGGGGACGCCGGCGTGGGATTTTATGGGACTTTTGGAGGGTTCATTAGAACACTCCAATGTACATTTCTGCCAAAATTCAGCTTGCCCGGATTTTTTGCAAACTAAAAACCTTCCTTACCTGGACAATTAGAAGTATACAAAATTTTAGCAAAACCAAAGAGGGGCATGAAAATACGTTGAAAACCAAAATTGGACATGAAAATAATTGCAAAATTTTGGATTCTCAGATTTTGCACAAATTTCATATACTTCTAAGTTATATCAAATATACGAACCCGCATTTGTTTGTTTGACCCTAAAGTGACCCGTTTACATTATACAGCCCTCCAAAATAATTCAAATTTGGCTTTGTAGAGCTTTGATAAATTATTTCTACTGGCCGAACCGTACCACTTAGAGACACGATTCTTCAGTGAGTTTTTTGTATAAACCAAAAGCGTGCCCACACTAAAATTGGGTATACAAGTAGCCAAAAGCATAATAAAGATAATATATTTTTTGAGATTTTTTAAGTTACCCCTTTTTGGGGGAGGGGCACTCAAAATCAAAATTTGATCAGGGCCCCCATTTTGAGACCTTAATTATTAATACAAAAAATCCACTGGAAAGGTCTATTCAATATCTTCATTTTACAAAAAAAAATCGTGTCTCTTAAGTGCCTCATTTGAGAAATGAGTCTTTAGTGGACGAAATTGTATGACTTTCAATAACCACAGAAACACATTTCTTTGATAGACCTAAACTGAAAAAAAGTAAATAAAAAAACTTTGACATCAATTTACTCAAAACTTTGATTTTGTAACATAGCACCTTCATCCGGTATCCCCTTCATCCACTCATGTGTTCAATTATTAATTAATGGACAAATAATAACACAATACTGTGGTTGAATGAAAATTTTACAAATTGAAAATGTGTAAATTGATAAAATACGTTTATTTACTTTTGCACGTATTACAATCAGAATTATATATTATATTTTTTGATATATTTTTGTGTGCGCAATAAATCAGTGCTTCTCAAACTGTATATATGATGAAGGACCGATTTTCTTTATTTCCAAACCCAAGAGCAATACTTTTGTATTGGGATGGAATTAAAATAAACTCAAATTTCCTCTTGTTAGGTTCAATAGTAAAATTGCAATTTAGTTTTACTCAGTATTTTTATCACTCTGAACATAAATTTAAAACCTGCAAAAATATATAATTGATTTTATATTATAATATCTAGTCTTGGTTGTGCGGCCTTCAGTCCGGGAAATTGCGACCATAAGAGTGTAGGTCGTATTTGCTTGTTGTTTTGTAACGAATTGTAACTCGTAATTGTTTGACTTTCGTCCCCATTTAGGGAGATCGCGACCATACGGGTTACCCCTTAGTTGTTCAGAATTCGGCTTGAGTCACTTAGTGGATTATGCTCATTAATGGCAGGCAGCTCTTCAATGATATGAAGATGACCATCAGTGAATATATTTCCTTATAGAATTTACCTTATCAAATCTAATAGTTTGGGTTCTTCCATTCAACCCTTCGTGGTTTGACATAGGTACATTTGAGGTGATGTTTCATTAATGTAAGTCGAGTTGGAACTACAGCTAAACGTGGAATCCAAACCACTATTTCATATTCCGGAGTCCAAATACAGGATTACCAATTATTAGTGCTAACGGAAAGTTACCAATCGTATTTATTTAATTTTTAGTGTCGGTGCTTGAGATTATCACGAACAAGGGGAAGCCCAATGTAATTTTTATTTCTTACTAAGATGGTGTGTACAAAGTTTCGCCAAATTTAGTGGGAGTTGGGTAAATTCTTCAGTTGATTTGAGATGGAACTACCCTATTTTCAAAATTTCATAATTCAAAAACCACGCAACATTAGAACAAATCCAAACAACGGCATAATTTTTTTAGCTTTTAGAATCACCAAAACAATTGGGATCTTGATTGCCGATATCCTACATTGAGCTTCCCCTTGTAAGTATACTATGTATAGTTCTTTTGTTATCTCATGGTCCAAAACTGCGCAGTGTCATACACATAGCCGCATAACCATTTTCACTGGTCATCTAATAGCAACTATGAATTGTCCTCTTATACTACACCTTTTCCAGCAGTAATTCAGAAAACCTCACCTGCTGTTCAGAAATTGTGAATTGTAATTCAGATTTGTCAACTGATATTCAGAAATCGTGAATTGTAATTCAGATTTGTCAACTGATATTCAGAAAATGTGAATTGTAATATCAATTGACAAATCTGAATAACGGTTGACGATTTCTGAATATCAATTGACAAATCTGAATAACGGTTGACGATTTCTGAATATCAATTGACAAATCTGAAAAACGGTTGACGATTTCTGAATTACTGGTGGAAAAGGTGTAGTTTCCGTCTTTCGCACAGAATCTTCAGAAATGGAAACAAGTCTATGGAAGTAGTGAAATATTGTTTCAAATTAGAATATGGCCAAAGAGGATTTTATATAGAGGGACAGTTATTATGGAACCATCTGTCAAAAATATTTTGTACATTTTCTGTTCGATAGGTGTCATTTTCTGGTGGACAGAGTTATCACTAAATTATTGTTATGCTAAAATTTACAATAGCTGATAATCACATAACAATAGCTTAGCGATAACTCTGTCCACCAGGTGGCGTGCAAAAACCGCCTATCGAACTGAAAAGTAAAATATGTATTTCTATTTTTAACATGTAGCTGGCCCTCTATATATACATCCTCTTTGATATGGTTAAAAACCCTTCTCTAACATTAGTCGTTCGGAATCGTAAGCAGTAGGTCACCCACAACCAACCTTATCGTTAAGGTAAAATAGTATGTAACGATGAAGGACGTTTGTTCGTTCAGTAGTGGACAAGGATGTAATATGTATTAACTTAAAAAACTTCTACCACCCCCCTTAATATACCCCGTACCGTGATAACCTACTAGATAATTTTCAAATATTCGCTGAAATGCAAACAAATTATATAACAAAATTTCATTGAAAAATCAATAAGGTCCGGTAGTGTTAGACAAAAACTAATTTTTAAAGAGTAAGTTGACAAAGGAAAGCACGAGATGTCGGTGCATGCAGAAGGAAGTACATCTCTATTTATTAAAGCAGCCAATCAGGATTGAGAACTCATTAGAGGCTTAAACAGTCTAGAAAACCTTGAAATTTATTTGAAAAGTTTTGTTATAGCGTTACAGGCTATGTCATATTATAACGAGGCACTAATCGCTTTAGTTCTGGGGAATTACGTGAGTTTGAAATGTTAGCGATGTTTTACGTAAAATATAGTGATAGGGAATTGTTGAAAGCCCCTAGGAGAAAATTGTTTTAAGATGAGGATCTGCATCATCTTGACTTTCTTTTATATATTTTGGTTAATTCAATATAGTTTGCGAAATTTTTCTAAAAGTGTATTGCAGAATATAAGAGAAATCTAGACGTCTGGTAAGCCAATTAACCATCCCAAGGTAGTTGTCATTACATTAGTGGAACTATTGAACTCTTTCTGGTGGGTAGGAATTTTGCAAAGTAATATGCTTTCACACTAATCTACTAACTACTATTCTACTAAATTACCAATGGTGGGTATTTGAGGACATTTTTCACAATTTTTATTAACAATATTAAAGCTTAAAACAAAACTGAAAATTTTGAGAAATATTATTCCCTTTTCGACTAATAACAAAAAAAATAGAGAAGTTTATTTTTAATTTTATTTAAAGTTTTCAAGTTACACATGTTTAAAATAATTGTACACAATTTTATCAGTACTAATAAGAGATTAGAAGACAATGTACCGGAACACCCACAAATAGACGACATTCATGGTAATATTATCATAATTTTGCAATATATTTTTTCAGCGAATTAATCTATTTAAGTAGTGGATTAACCTTATCGATATTGAAATTTTCAGATAATGTTTTCAAGTTTTGTAAATGTCAAGACGTTTTCTTTTATTTCAATTTTTACCTCTTCTATAACACTGGAATCTCACCGTACCATCTACTACTACCAAATAAAATTTTAACTAATGCAATTGGCGATTTACATTACCGTTGGTGGCGCCACCAGCAACAACAACATTGCGTGTTTGGACGTAAATTTTGAAATCCAAAGTATATCCAAACATTTCAGTATGTTGACCCAAACCCAGACAGAATGAATCAGAGAGAAGAGACGGTTTATGAACGTTGTACACCGATTATATTATATCAAATTTGAAACGATTACGAATAATAATTACTACATGACTCAAGCAAAAAAGTTATACAATGCCAATTTTTCTCAGAAATGTGGATTCAGTCCGCGCGATTTCAAAATTGTGATAAAATATTGTTTATTATATTCCACCGTACTACAAGCCAAATTTGACTTTTTTTGGAGGGCTGTATAATGTAAACGGGCCACTTTAGGACCAAACAAAAAAATGGGTCCGTTTGTTTGGCATAACTTATAGTCCCTGCAACGAAGCCGAAAAATTGGCTGAAGCTTGCAAATAATCCGGGCAAGCTGAATTTTAGCAGAGATGTACATTGGAGTGTTCTAATGAACCTCCCAAAAGTCCCATAAAATCCCACGCCGGCGTCCCCCACAATCGGGGGTTTTAGCTCCCCCAACGCGATTTTTTGCCCATAACTCGCTTATTTATGCTTGTATGAAAAATTATGATTAGACCATAATTGAAGAGCATAAAATTCTCTATAAATTGGTTTTTTTCATATTTTTCCATGGCACACTAATACTTAAATTGTTGACCGACAACACGATCGACTCTTAAAATGGCATAATATTAATTCGTTGCAGGGAGAGAAATGTTTTCGGGCACGGGAAATGCTTTTTATAATAAATTAATTGAAATTGTGCCTAAGGTTGGAAAATGAAGAGAAAAATAGATTTTTTCAAAATTTTCCCAAGTTACAGTATCTTCCAAGTAACGAAACCTAAATTTTGGCTTGAGCTTACAGAAGGTCTTGATGGCAAGCTGAAATTTAGCAAAGATGTATATTGAAGTGTTCTAATAAACCCCCAAAATGTCTCATAAAAATCCCAAGCCGGCGTTTCCCCAAATGAGGATTTTAGCCCCCTAGGTGCGGTTTTCGCCTATAGCTCACGTATTTTTACTTTTACAAATAATTACCATTAAACAAAGTTTAATTTGCCTATTACAGTATGTATTGTAGTAGTACCTACTGCAGCGCCACAAGTTATAGAGAATTTTATGTTCTTCAACTTTGCTTAATGGTAATTTTTCGTAAAAGTAAAAATACGTGAGGTATAGGCGAAACACCGCACTTAGGGGGCTAAAATCCTCGTTTGAGGGAACGCCGGCTTGGGATTTTTATGAGACATTTTGGGGGTTTATTAGAACACTTCAATATACATCTTTCCCAAATTTCAGCTAGCCCGGACCTTCTGTAAGCTCAAACCAAAATTTTGATTTCGTTACTTGGAAGATACTATAACTTGGGCAAATTTTGAAAAAAATTATTTTTCTCTTCATTTTCCAACCTCGGCCACAATTTCAATTAATTTATTATAAAAAGTATTTCCCGTGGCCGAAAACATTTCTCTCCCTGCAACGAATCAATATTGTGCCATTTTAAGGGTGGGTCGTGTTTTCGGTCAATAATTTAAGTATTAGTGTGCCATGGAAAAATATGAAAAAAACCAATTTATAGATAATTTTATGCTCTTCAATTATGGTCTAATCATAATTTTTCATACAAGCATAAATAAGCAAAAAATCGCGTTGGGGGAGCTAAAACCCCCGATTGTGGGGGACGCCGGCGTGGGATTTTATGGGACTTTTGGGGGGTTCATTAGAACACTCCAATGTACATCTCTGCCAAAATTCAGCTTGCCCGGATTTTTTGCTACTAACTAATGCAATTGGCGATTTACATTACCGTTGGTGGCGCCACCAGCAACAACAACATGGCTGTGTTTGGACGTATATTTCGAAATTTAAACTTATATTCTGGTGAAAATTTGCAAACATTTCAGTACGATGTTAAATTTATTGTAATATGTTTTGTTAATTAGTTGATTTTATTATGGTTTGAGCCTGAAAAACGAATTTTTTGTTTTCATTTAATACGTCACTTACTAATTTGAAATCCTCCCGCATGGTGGCGTTTGCTTAATGTAAATTACGAATAGGTTCAAACCGAGTTCAAAGACCTACCCACCGACAAATCCAGCAACTTCCATTAGTTAAAATTTTATTTGGTAGTAGTAGAGTGTACAGTGAGACTCCGGCCTAATGTGCTATTCTCAGGTTTTTCACAAAATCCTAGACGGAGTGACAATCGTCTATTCCCGTGGCTTGGAATCCACGTTAAGTTGTAGGTCCCCCTACTCTCAGACATTTTTAACTTTCGAAAAGCACAGGCAGGGAATCACAAGACTTTCAAAACCTGATGTAGTATGTATACAATAAATGTTGTATTTGTGACAAATTGTGACATTAGGAGTACTCACTTCGGACCCATTCTCACAGAGTCACCCACCCTTAATATTAAATATAGTTCAAATTGAGAAGCTAAGAACTGTTTTTGCACAATCAGTATGTTTTGACACTTTTTTCAGCATAGGTGTTTTTCTAGATCGTTGATTGTTATATCACTGAAGTTTTCTATTTGAAAAGCCCATTTCTTTAAAAACTGAAGATTAGGGGGGAAGGGAAGAGGGGGCTGTAGAAACGACAGTCTTCCCCCCCATCGCGATTTTTTTTAAATTTTTTGTACCCCAATGGTTTTTAATAAAAATTCAGTTCTTATTATGAACAACCCCATATGCTGCGTTGTATTCCTCACCTCCCCCCCCACGGTTTCTATTTTCACTTGTTATTGTTGACTGGAGTATTTAATTTGCAATGAAGAGTATTAACATTTTCCAAGTTGCACAAGAATATAGTACATACTTATTTATTATAAGATATTTCCTTTTATTTAAATTTTGTGCCCTACAAAATTTGAAATAGCTAATCCGCGACTTTGTGATATTTGGGACTTTTGAAAAATTTTCCCCTAAATCCAATGTCGAAAACTTAGGGGCTGTTTACCGATGTGAAACTGGGGGGGCGGGGTATGCTAAACAAAATTCGAGTTACTTCCACGCAAAAGTACATAATGACTTATGAACTTTTTTTGACTAGTAGCTAAATAAATAAAAATTTACTTAATCAGATTTTGTGGTCTGCAGTTATGCATACACTTTTTAGGGGTACTTTTTTCAGCCCATCTTGCTAAATTGGTGACCCCGATAGAACATTTAGCATATTATGTTGTAAAACATTTAATCTATATGATTACTAGAAAAAAAAGAATAGTTAACTTCTTTCCAATCATCAAAGGATAAATTCCGATAATTTGATAATAAACAACCAATTTGTAAAAAACCATTTCTTGATTTTGTTTATAAACGAGTCCCCCCCTCCCCCAAATATCCCCTGGGAGGATTCAAAACCTGTATTCAGGAAGGGGGAGATAAAAAATGTCTGATTCAGCCAGAGAATGTTTTTCAAGTTGATCTTGAACTAAGGCCTCTCATCGCTGCTCTTGCTGTTTGATAAAATTACCAAAATTTTATGTTTCCCCTAACTGTAATTTTAAATATAATTTTATTCCTGTCGATTACTTAAGTTATAGTTCGTCGAAAAAATTCTCTTTTGAATTAAAGAAAATTAAAACCGAGGAAAGCTATTGAGGGGGTTTTCTGCGAGTTCAAAGAAACAAATTTGGACTTATTTTCAGATCTTATTTTTGACAATTACAAAAATGTTATTTGTAGCCGTATTATGTTATTTGAAATTGTCCTTCCTAAAACATTGAACAACTTTTTTTTCGCATTTTTAATTGTTCTTTTTCTGTATGACATTCTTTTTAATGGAATGTACGTTACAATCTTGAAATTTCATATGATGAAATTCCCCCGCTGTGGTAAGGGTGACAGTTTATTTAATATCAAAACAGCGTAATTCTTTAAAATTGGATACCGTATATTTTTTTCCAATTTTCTTTCGGAGTTAAGAAAACAAAGCTATTCAGAACATTGTTATAATACATCTTTTAATCAAGAAAATTGGATGAAAAATGTTTGAACGAGTTCAGCCAATTAGTATTAATGTAATAATGATTCCGGTAACATCGAAACGCATATTTCTTGAAAAAGGTCCTTCAGTTTTCATAAAATTTTTTCGAAAAGGTCTGCGTTAATTGTTCGGCAACAATTGAAGTAACTAATTATAACATTGTTATTATGAAATTTGAAATGAAATTAGTTTGATTATTACTATTATTATTTAAAGAAGCGCGAATTTACCACCACCTAGTTGTACTCAAAATTATTTGTGGGTGGATGATAACTCGGGGTATCGATAAATGCGCGGGGAAGTTGCGCCCTTGCCAGCAGTCGATAAACGATGTTTCAGTAACTACGTTGAACTAGTTATTATTTTTATTATTCTTGCTCTTCCTTTTGTAATAGTGTAGTGTTCTCCTTCTGCTCGAGCTACAAGTAAACCCCGAAAGGTAATTTGTTATTGAAAAGTAGATTTTTCAAATTAACAGTAGCATAAAATTGAAAAGAAATTATTTTCATTTAGTATTACATTAGGCTTCATTCATGATTTCATGATAGTATGTGTATGGGTTTTCAGTTCAAATTTTTCAGGACACAAGGACTATTTTTTTTATCTATTTTAATCCTTTCCATATTTAAAATTGACTTTTTTTATGCTATTCTTGAAAAAATTTGAAAACTCCTAATTTTCATTTATTATCTAATATAGAAAATATTCTCAAATTTAATTAAGTTTAAAATTTATTAAAATGAAAATTTTATTCGTAGAATATTTTTGCAATGTATCCTGCCTGGCACAATTGATTTAAATGTTGAATGTGTGTCAAGGCGTTCAAAATTGGGTCAATTTTAAGCCTGGATTTGAATGATGTCCTTTTGGAAAGTTTTGGTCCTTACAGTTATTTTTATAAAATCAAAATTAAAAATTGATTTCCTCTCTTGTTTAAATCTTCGTACTGATAAAATTGCACTAATGTTGATTTATTGCATCACGTAATCCTTTCTCGCTGGACAAACGGCGTGTACATTACTTTAATTAAAAATTTAATTTTTATCTTTTGGATTTATTTACATTTTGTTTGTAAGCGAGATCTTTGTTTTTGCCAATTTCGCTAATTGTTTACTCGATGTCATTCAGTGAAGAATTTTTGAGATAGTATTTCAAATTATTTCATGACTTTTTATTAATAGCTTACAATATCCAGACGTAATTTTTTAATCTTGTCATTTGTTTTCTTAATCCAAGATTTGATGAAACGTGATCAAGTTTTTATTTGTTGAAGGGGAAACTATTGATTTTGATTACGACCCCCTGCAGTGCAGCATCTGAAAAATGGTTAATACAATTTTTTTTACTTACATCGTCTTATTTAACTGCAATGAAACAAATCCACTTGGGTTAACAAAACCTTTCATGATAAATATTATTTCATTCAATTTTAAAAGCAACAGTTCGAGTAAATCATCCAGGCAGCGAAGGATTTTTTAAATTAAAATATTGGTAAATTATTACGTCATTTAATTTTAGAATAAATTAGGGATGCTTTTAGAAGACTCAAAAATCTTTTTTACTTGTCAGATACCGGTCAGATACTATATCATAATTATTAAATTTGTTTGAAAATAAAAGCATCATAAGAATCCAATACAGCTACTGTCAAAAGCTTAAAAATTAAATTGAATCTTTTACTTTAATTGACTTGTTAATTTTTATTTAATAATTTAGTAAATCTTTTATATTATAATTATGTAGATATTATTTACTACACATTTATAAATAATATAATAAATGCATATATATTAATTTGGTTATTAAAAATAATATGTGAAAATTCCCCAAAAATCCGGTGTTCGTGTTAGGTATTACAGCGCCTGAAAGAAGTCTGAAAGGAATTTAGTCAATATCTCTATATCTATTGGTTCTACGACTAAAATAGTTATTATTAAAAACTAAAGACCAGAAAATTCCATATAAAAAATGTATTCCTATTATATAATACCTACAGGTTTTATGGTGCAGAAACTTTAAATGTATAAAAATTAACTTTCTACGAAGTTTAACGTAAAATAAATGAAATGTAAATGTTGGCTAAAATTTGTACTTGTAACCTCTTGCTCTACATTTCTGTTAAAAGCATTGCCCAGTGCTATTTTATGTCATTTATTTCAAGAAGGTTACAAACATGTATTTAATCTTTAATCCTTTGATATTATTTGTAATCTTCTAACCTGAGACTTAAGTCGTTCTGGAATTCCCCAATTCGAATGTTTTTCGAGTTTTTAAAAACATTTGTGTAATTCTGGAGGTACAAGACAACTTTTTTAAAATAATTAGATTATTTAAAACTGTTCCAAAGGTTTTGGATCGATCCAGGGGTTGGTTATTCACTTCGATAATCGTGATTGTGTACAAAATATCAATAATTTATTAATAATCTCAAATAATCATTAGTAATCAAAACAATCATTGACAATTTTTAATAATCTCAAATAATCTTAAATAATTCCAAATAATCTTATTTTGATAATCTTTCAATTAAATTATCTCTTTTGCCCCAAACTGAGGTCTATTCGGGAGATAAGGGCTGAGAATTAGTTTTGCTTTCCTTTCCCAGACTTTTCTCTCTTCCAACTGTTATCCTGTTTGTTCTGTGCCTTGGAAAACGCACCTTTCTTCTTTTCGGCATTTTTCAAACAACTTTTAATTTGAATTTTGAATTGACTGGTCTTCTTGTAGGTCCTTTAAATCTAAAACAAGGAAACTATTATTAATAATTATTATGAAAATTATTTTACGAATACCTTAATGGAGAAAAATATTTAGAATTGCATTTGGTGCGTGCGTTTACTCCTAAAATAATTATATTATATTTACAAATAATTGTAAATAATCGTAAATAATGTTAGGTAATGAAAGGTAAACATCAATAATCTTTCTTATTATTAATTATTATATAGGAGAATATCTATAATCCTTAATAATCACAGCAAATTAATAATTTTTAACCTAATATAATCAGTGTTCACAAAAAATTGAATTGAATAAACTCTCGGGATCGATGTATAGCTGTATAATAAAAAGTCTGTACTATTCACCAGTTTTTCATAACTGCAATGACTTTTCGTGATTTAATCATAAACTAGATTAAAGTTTCTCCGGTATCCGAAAGGAAATCAATCGCCAATCAAAAGAGGAAGCTAATAAAAATAATGAGACAAATCCGATAGAATATTCCTATCAGGTTAATTTTATCAGTAAGATTGCAAGTAGAATATTCCGTAATAAGTAAGTGAGAACTTCTAACTTTATATATTTGAATATATTTATGTACCAAAGATGTTAAATTAAAATTTAAAAATTAACAATTTAATTAAACAATAAAAATCAAATTATTTACTATCGAGTTATATTATTTATTCTATACTACATTTTTGAAAAAAACAAAATTCATTATATAAACCATACGGAACTTGCAATAACTAATCAAAACAAAGTATCGGATACTTGAATTTGTTTGGATTTTGCAATCGCTTGCAATACAGAAATATACAACTAATCTCTATGTGAATGCAAATTTATTCTGTGGATGAAAGAGTCGGTTCTATATTTACATAAGTCTGGATTAAAATAATTAGCAGAATTTTTTTTAATTATGAACTTTCAATCAATATGTTTGATCATTTATAATACTTGAATCGGCTTTGAATGCTGTTTGTAGAAATTCATTAGCGTTACGAAACCCATAATTACATTCTATAAATAATATTCGGAAACTACACTCAAATATAAAACTAAATATAATTTATGATATGTTACCCTAAATTTATGTAATTCAGGCAGATTATACAGTGTGTTTCCTAATTAATTACAACAAATTTTGAACGTAACTGCTGGGATATTCTTATATTTCTTTCGCTTCGACAACATCCATACACTGAGTTACATATTATGCTCTTTTATTCATAGAACTTATAATTTTTCTGTTTTTCACACATTCTGCCTCTTCCTTTTGGACCACATACTCTTCCATCATATTGCCGCTGCTTCACTCTATCCACGTTCATTCTCTCAGTTGCCTTAATATCTCATGACTGCTTATAGTCTAAATCACTGTATTTTAAGGTGTCATTATTTAAAATAATATTATGGAAGGAAATATAGACTTGCACAATAGAAATAATATAAATTGAAAAAATATAATTATATTATATACCATAGTGTGGAAAGTTAATGATTAGTTATTTTACTTTTAGCGGTTTTCATGTTGTGTCGTTCAATATTATTTTCTCTACATACTCACCCCTGCTATTTTTATACGTATTCAATTAAAAATAGGATTTGATTAGGTTTTTCAATCATACTCGTAAGGTTTGGAAAATATAATAACTTTCTGTCATTATAAAAGAACTACAAAATTGTTGTTGCAGTTTTATATTTGGGGAGAGATACCCATAACCGTAAATTTTGTTTTTCATGTTCTTCAAATATAATTTTTTTACCATAAATTTGGAGTAATATCTTCTCTCCATTAATTAATTTCCTTAAATTACCCAGATGCGTAATACTCGTATCTGAATTGTTATTTCAAATAATTAAATTTACGGGAATTTGATGTAGGGGGTATACGATATATAACATACTGGTTATAGTCCATATAACTGTTTTGTTTAATTGTTTGAATAATTTTATTGACTTTTTAAGATAATATGCTACAATAATTCGAAATAGTCTACTTACAGTAGTTTATAATCTTCCTCTTTGACTTCTTTGAGATCTGTTGATCTGTTCATTTACCGATTTTTTAAAATTAGTTTTGAGAGCTTACTTGGTTTTTACATCTTAGGTAGTTTGCTAAGCTGTCCCTCGATGTGCCTGTACCCTGTTTTTTATTGTTATGAAGGCAAATCATAAACACAAAGGGATCGACAGCTTTACGTGCTCTCCGAGGAACGGAGGCGGTCAAGAAATTTTTACGCTTAAACCGGAAAACCCTGCATTAGCAGTTGATCGCTCCAACTATCAGGCCATGACCGGTTTATAATAATTACTAAAAAGTATTTGTATAATGTTTATTCACTAGCCGTGAAACCATATTCTTATACAAACTTTTTAGTAATGAGTCGTACTCGAGCTCTCGTGGTTATGACTACCTATATAAGAATATAGTTTCTCGTGCAATGAACATTCATATAATTTTTAGTAATCACTATATTTTTTATAGTAGTAGCAAAGAGGATGTATGTATATAGAGGGCCAGCTACATGTTAACAATTTAAATAAATATTTTATCCACCCCCCTTCAGTAAGTAAAACATTATATATTCTTACCGCAAAGTCGTAAGTCCATGTTACTCACTGTTTATCGATTGTTATAAATAAATCTGTGTAGACGTTATTATGTGGTCCAGGATACTGACGATTTGAAATTATCGTTGCATATGACTCCATCATACACGGTTATCACTTTGCAATTTTTATTAAATTTGTGATTTAATATTGTGAATTATAAATAATTACACTTGTGGATCTCGGTTATCTTAAAGGGTTAGTTGAGTTCTTAAGTTCACTGAATGAGAACAAAATTTTTATTCTGACCAATAATCGTAAAAGAAATTTGATCTACCATTTTTAGTTTTGAAGACATTAAAAAATTAATTTTAAAATTGAAAACCGATAAAACTAGAAATTTTTAACCAAGACATTATTAAGGTCCTTTTTTACAAAGGTTCCAAAATATATTATGTTTTTGTTATGCTGTCTGTGCTAGAGAAACAACTTGTCAATTTTCGTTTTTGGGCCATAAGAATAATTTGGATTTTTTTTTTCGATATCTTCAAAACTAGAAATGATTTTTCAATGAAAGAAACTATTGAGGAACTTTGCTCTAATTTTTGAAAGGCTCACAACTCTGAAAATGGACTTCTCTTTATTTAAATGTTAAGGGTAAAACATTTGCGAAAATATATTTGCTTTCGTTCAACTTTTGCAGTGATAAGAACAACTTTGTAAAATGGTGTAAAAGGTACCATTGTTTTGCTGTCAAAGATAAACAATTGATATTTGACATGTGTGATTATTAAGCATTAATATTTGCCATAATGCAGCGATATACGACATTGTTAAAACCCATGTCCGAAATGGGGAACATTTTACCAACACAGTTCGCGCATTGCGAAATAATTTCGGTGTACATAACCGACCAAGTCTCCATATTTGCATGCCTGCATGCCTACAAAATCCAATTGACTCAGGAATTGAAGTCACCAGATCAAAAAGCGTGGTAACTTTGTTGATTGGGTGTTAGAGAACCACCATCGCAATTTTTCAAACAAAATTATTTTTAGCGATGAGGCTCTCTTTTAATTGAATGGCTACGTAAACAAACAAAAGTGTCGCATTTGGGGTGATGGAAATCCACGGGTTATTTAGGAACAACCAATGCACCCACAGAAAGTCACCCTTTGGTGCGCGTCAGTTTGTGATCGAAAAGATTCCATTCAAAAAATTAGTACACACAGGTCTCAGACCTTACATAAGAAGAGGAATTGGACAACATTGATGTTGAAGACATGTGGTGTCAACAAAAAAGTCCAGAGTTAAAGGACGAGATTCGACTCGTTATTTATGAACTACCATACGATTTATGCCGAAAAGTAATGGGAAATTTCATCAAAGGAGCGGAAAAACGGCCATGTCTTAACATCATATTAAAATAAAAATACCAGCAAATTATCAAAAACCTTTATTTCAAATTTAAATTGTAAATAGGTAAACGCATTAAAGGTTTGAGTGTCGTCACGTTGATATCAACGAATCTCAAAAATTCAAAACAATTATAATAAATAATAAAAATTGAAAATGTTTTTAAAACTGATTGTTTATTTTATTTTGATTCACTTTATTTATATTTCGATTTAAATAAATATTGCACACTAAAATCTATCAAGTCAGCATTTTGGTGGATCTTTACAAAGGAAAAAATTGTTGTTATTTTTTTATTTTATACATTTTCACAATAAAATTCTTATGAAATTCTACTTTTACATTTGGTTTTATAACATAAAAAAAATGTCGAAACAGTATTGGAAAGATTTGTCCAGTATACCTAATAATATAAGGCTTGCCATAACTGGATCTTCCTCAAAGATTTTCTTCTAAAACTAGATTTTCTTCTTCCCTTTCTTTTTTAGGTTTGCGTTTACATGTACTACGATCTCGATGGGATTTTCTGATTATGTGATTCCAACCGTGTATAATCAAGACCGCCCGGGTGTATTAAAAAGGGTAGCGCGTATAATCGAAACCGTGTAAAAATATCGCGTAAATGAAAAGTCAACTAACGCGAATTAAATGCCATTCAGGTATCACACTGATAGTGCTGTGAAAAATGCTGAATTTCTAACTTATTGAACTGAGAATTTTCGTAATCTGATCCACAGCTAAAGTAAAAACTTGCAGAAAATAAAATCAATAATGGGTAAAGTGCATACATCAAAGATACTAGTCTATGTGGTGTATTTAGACTCAACTTGGACAGTATTAAAAAGGAAAGCTTTGAAGGATGAATAACGCATTAGTAACACAGAAGAATATTCCCGATTATGGATCGAAACACGAACAAAGATATCAGATAGTTATTGACGATTAACCACCGGAGTCAGACTCGATAAAATAATAATAATTAAAAAATATTCGTTGCTAAATGGCGCAAAAAAATTAAAAAAACTCTTATGCGGGAGTTGGAAGCTATATTTTTTTGTTCCTAAAAATAGGTCAACCTGATTTGCGAATTACACAGGCTCGCGTTGCTTTTATTGTTCAAAATAATTTATACGTATTTTACTAATTTTTATACGAATTAATCCGGCCGAAATACTTTGTCAAAAAAATCTTTGTTATAAACGTAGTTTAATTAATATTCTGTGCTTTAAAAATATACAGGGTGACCTACTTATGCCCAAGTCTTGCATACCATCTTTAATGATGGCATTTGAATTTTTTGTTATAAAAATAATTTCAATGAAATTTGGAAAAACATATATATATAGGATGTTTCATTTAAATTAAAATAGTTGTATTATCCAGGCTTCAATGAAACGGCATATAGCCGAAAATATTTATTACTTTAATAAATTTCACATAATGAGGCCATCCTGTAAATTTTTTAGTCCCCAAAAGTGTTTTTTATATTTTGATTATCATCCTTTAATAATAATTAACGAATCAATCAAATTCACCTTAACATAATATAGATTATAGTTACATTAAAGGGCGGGGGGGGGGTTATAAGTTATTGCACCGGATCTACTACATATATCAAGACAAAATAAAATAAAGATTTTAAAAATAAAAGAAGGGGGTTTATGAGTGAGGTTAATCCTCAACAAATTTAAGACTATCGAAATGATAGTCCTTCGTACAGCCTGATTGGAAAAGTGCTTCCATTGTACAGTTAATGTACTTACGAATTATATTTTCAAGACACTTTTAAATTAATTTTTTTTTAAATTTTATTACATCCTATTACTACTACTTGATAATAGCAATCCCTTCGTATGACATTGATAAAATAACAAACAACTTCTTTAACTACTAACTCAACTTTATTATAGTTAATTGGTACTTTGTTTGTAGATTGTATTTTATTCATCAAATTGCATTGTACATTTGCATTTAAAAAAAGAAATACTTTATTTTTACTGGATAATTGAAGCTGCAGGAAAAATAACAGATCAGATAAGTAATCAAAATTTGTTGGAAAACGAAGGAAACATTATTTAATGCTAAATTTACCATTATTTTATATATTGTTGTTATTTATCTGAAACTTCGTAGAAAATATTGGGAAGTGGTTTTTCCACTCGAGATTCATTTCAACAAAGGTTAAGGTCGTTTTAGACCTGATTCTTTTGGGTTTTTTTCATCAATTTATTTTATATTATCGATTAGTTTCTTTTTAAATTATTCATAATTATCTGGATAGGTGTAGTTACTATAATAGACGAACTTATTAATTATTCCTACTTATTAATTATTTTTGCATAAATATCGTCGAGGCTTACGCTTGACATTTACTGGAGATAATTTGAAAAATCTCAAGGGGAATTAAAGAAAGATAAATAAAGTAATTAGTTTTTAACATTATTAGAGCAGCTGAAAGCCTTCTGTGTATATTTTCAGTTAAGTTTTTAAACAAAAATCACGTCTTGCTATTTAATTTATTTTAAATGATCAAATAATTTTTATATTTTACCAAGTGAAATTAAAGAGTACAACAACTTATAATTATGAAACAATAAAGCAGTGTTAATATGATTATTTATCTATATTCTCTACACTTCAACAGTATTTTTAAATTATAATTAGGATATAAATTGATAATTAGTCAAGGATTTCTTGGCAATTGCTCTTTTTTGGTTATTTATTCTTATTTTTTTATAACCGTATTTTTTTGGAGGACCGATGGGTTGTTCTTCTGTCTAAATTTGGTCAATATATCACTTAATATGTTGTATGCAATTTATTGTATAAGAAACTGCGCAGAGACGAGTTTGAAGAATTTATGCACGACGCACAGTAGGGCAAGACAGCTAAAAGCTGCAATTAAATGAAAAAACTAAATGCTATTTCGAGATTCCTCTCCATAACGTTTCAATACACCACTAACCCACGCACACTAAAATACTATTAAATTTTAGGTGGCCCTTCTGTGATCCCGATTAGCGCGATTTTTCTCCACCGGAAGCATTTTTAAGAATTTAAATATTAACTTGAAACTTTCAAATTTAAGTATATTGCGACATTTTAGTAATTCTAAAAAGCGCATGTAATTTATAAAAGTACGCTACCAAACCTTACTGTTAAAATGTGAAGTTTAATTAATTTTTGGGCTGTCTGGTGATGTTCCAAAGCAGAACAAGCGTTGCTTCTTTTTTTTCTCTAATGGTTATTGAATATAAGAAAACAGTCGCGTTTATAAATTATGCACTTTTTCGCTAGATGTTTCACTAGATACAATTTTGTTCATTTTCGGAAAGAATTCATACAGGTAATCCAAAGGTTAAGCGTATTCGAATCTCGTTAATCAATTCCTGCGCGTCAGTGTCAGATCGAAAAGATCCGATTTTTTTTAATAAAACCATATTAAAAAATGTATCTGTGAATCTTTTCAACACTTCTAACAACCCTGACAAAAGATAACCAACAAATTTTTGAATTTATTATTTTAAGGAAATCGGATCTTTTCAATCAGACACTGACGCGCATGAGTGAACTAACGAGATTGAAATATAGCAGACGATGAGATCAATCGGGTATTGGAATCATTTTTGCGAAGAACGGGTCGGGCGTTTATGACTACATAGGAAAACCATCGTGTTTAGTGATCAAAATTTGGTTTATGCAAACAAATTTCTGTTAAAATGCATTCTTTAACATTCAATAAAAAATTTATTTAAAATAGTTAATTAATTGTAGGGATAAAATTCTACCTGACGTTAAATGAACACGTATCTGTAAATAATATTATGTAAAATCATTAGTATGCGTTATTGTGTAACGTTCAAAAGTGAACGTTATTTGCGACATACCCTATATAGCTGTTTCGCGCGATAACTTGAATAGTTATCAAAAACTAAAAGAGATAAGCCGAGATACGAGACAGAAAATGGTCGATTTTTGTAAGACTCGTAAAATAATATTAATTTTTAAACGGAAATTATTAGTAATAATTCATTAGTTTTTTTATTACTACCTGCACGTCATGTTGCTCACCGTTTTGGAGATCAAAACTGAGAACTTCCATTTCAAATATATTTAAGGAGAGTCGTAGAGAATATTCCTTTTGTGTGGCCGACTACATCTGGTTCCGGCAAGTCAATTCCTAGTCGCGGGTAAAATTTTGGAAATATTATTTCGAGAGCTCCTACGAATCCGGAAGTCAGTTGGAATACGCAGGGTCAATTTCCAGCACGTGGGTCCTGGGGAAAAACACCATCGCCTGCATTTTTTTGCTCGACGTGTTGACGTGGCTGTATTGGGATCACGATAATTGTAGCTGCAATTTCATTTAATAGAACATACACGCAGGGGAGTTGGTTTGTGTACGATAACATACGCAGCTTTGTATTTTTTAGCCTTTTTACCTCAAGCTTGGATATAGCAGGGAAGACAGCCAGGCCGAATCGTCAGGAGCGCTCTTGTGATTTAGCAGGGTACGCTGACCTGCGTATGTAACATATCCTTTTTTTGTTCAAACCACCTTTTATTTGGAGCAGCTGGTAAGTACAGAGCTGTATTTTTTTGTCTGCCGAACCACTCTCCATTTGCGTCCGGTTTTTTTATCACGCTATTGGCGTATTCACCACATTGTCGTGCATCTGGATATAGCAGCGAGCAGCCGTCCATAGTACGATTTGAAAGGCAACATCTGTTGCCGAATTATAGCATTTTTTTACCCTTCAGGTATTAGGCCCCTCAGGCAGACTTCTGTTTGGGACCACTGGTCCGGAATTTGTGAACCATTTTTTTTATAAAATTGTGAATTTGAGTCGGGAGTTTCCTGTACTGTATCTTTCGGAGGTTAGTAAAACACCCTTTACCTCTCTTGTTTGTTTTATTGCCTCCACGGCGCCCAAACCGCAACATCTCAATTCTTTCTTTCAGCTAGGTGGATTGTATTCTAGCACTGTCGTGCAAATTCTAAACGAGCTCACGCCCAGTTCGCTCTCCGACTGTGTGGCTAGCTGTCCAGCGGACTTAAGAAGCGAAGGTGTCAGCAATCGACGCTACAATTGTGTGTCAGCAAACAAATTCCTTAATATGAATTTCTTCTAGGATTAGAAAACATTTTTGCATGCATTTTGCAATTTGAAGTTTAAAGGAAAAAATTATCATTTTAGAACAATATGACAAGTTCCCCAAAACAATTCACCAAGATGCAGCAAAACAGTTTAACATTTCGCAATCAGTTTTGTGTAAAATTTTAAACATTCAATGAAATCGCACTGGAAAAGAAGATTTTTTGATTTTCGATCAACTTCACTTATTAAAATCATCGGTTATTTTGATTAAAAACCCCGAGTCCCTATGTGATCATATTAAGCGGCGTTTATTGTTACTATTGAATCTAAGGGTGGTCTAAGGTCTGCAAAGTCCAGCTCATTCAGCAGTTGAAGCAAACTGACCATCCACAACGTTTTCGCTTCGCTGAGTGGGCTTTAAACCAGTTGAACGATAACCCTGGTTTTGCAAGAAAAATCATCTTTTCGGATGAGGTGCATTTTCACCTCGGAGGTTATGTCAACAAGCAAAACTCTAGGATTTGGGGCACGGAGAATCCACACGTCGTCGTAGAGAAACCCGTGCATCAAACTCGAGTCTTTGTGTGGTGTGGATTTATTAATTAAAAATATATTTAAGAATCTATCTATGACTTTTAAATACTACTAACAGCCCCTAAAAGAGATATACAAATTATAAATCAATTAAAATCGTATTTGATTTAAAAGCAGTTCTGAAGCTGTCTTGTCCCACTGTGCGGCGCAGTACGTTCTGTGCAGAAACGATACCGTTTTTTGTACAATAAATTGCCTAGTGTAGTAATATCAGCATAAAATTCGAAATTTCAAGTACCAACTTAAATAAATAGAACCTTTTAATATAATATAAACATACATTTTAACGTTATGGAAACAAAAAAGAAGTTATTTATTATTTGATCCATTTGTTTTTATTGGTTAATCCAACTTCTCAGAGCAAAAAGTTAATATTGCTTGTTTTGTAACATTTGAACTATTGAAGTGGGTTATGCAATTGCTATTGTTTCCATTTATTGTATCGAATCTGACTTATACTTTTCTGCAATATCAATTTACCAGAAACTATAGAATTAGTACTTGAACGAAGTATCGCTAAGAGCTTCTGTTCCCAGATGTTAAAAAACTTT
The DNA here is from genome assembly GCA_932274525.1 of Podabrus alpinus. Lineage (NCBI taxonomy): Eukaryota > Metazoa > Arthropoda > Insecta > Coleoptera > Cantharidae > Podabrus > Podabrus alpinus. The sequence goes on along the minus strand of OW026455.1, from coordinate 85,891,045 downwards.
ACCTGTTTGTGAAGTTGTTAAGATCAATTTATTGTTTATATGATAGAACGATGTTTATCGCAATATATACAAACTTACACTTTTTGAAAAAGGAAACCGAGTCAAAAGTGTATTTTTGTTTTATATATGAATTTGATTTAAATTTTGGCTAGGAATTCTTGTTTGATAACATACACAACCACAGAGTGTCCCTATTCATCGAAAAGCTGAGATGACAATTGGTATGAAATTTTCCACCTGGAATTTTCGGTTTTTGCAGCTTAATTAGGTATGATAGCAAACCATTGTTATGCACAATTTTGTCTTTTAAATAATATAGACAACAGAGATCAGACGATCAACAGGAAGTAAAACATTTTTGATAACCCGAAATAGCTTTGGATGTAATTTGAGTTCAAAGATATTCGACGAAATTTTTTTATTCTTTGATTTTATAATAAAAAAATATTAAATAGCACGATTAAAGCAATATTTTTTATATTTAACTAGGCTATAACACGAAATGTATAGGTAAGTTATTGATTTAATGAAAACATGACATAATGTAATTTTTACTTATTTGACTTTAATATTTTTTAAAAATTCATTTCCAGATAAACCTTTTTACGTTTAAAAATTAATTACAAATGAATTAAAATGTAACTTGTAATTTATACTTCACATAACATCATTAATTTATGAACCTTTTTTTAATAACTGCCTAACTTTAGGCCATTAAATTTGAGACAAGTAATTTAAAATATAACAACTACGGGACTATGTCCCAAATGATACACAACCACAAACTGGATACATTTATTTCATTCATTCATTCATTCAAAAATAATTTATTTAAACTGAATTAGTATCATATCAGAAAGGGTGTTAGTATTTCTATATAATTTCAGATCATCAGAAAATTAAAGTAAGGGGAAACACTTGATAGCATAGTTATGATATTCAGAAATACAGAAAAAAGATGAGGTTCCAGGTTCTACCTTGAGGCACCCCAGATAGAACATCTATCTTTCCGCGTTCTGCATCTAAACTTTAATTATATAATATATCAGATTGGCAAACCTTATGGGAGGTTATGGGCAATCAGCAGATGGCATATTATTGTAATTCTTCATTTGTATTGATATCATGGATCTTTAAGAGGTCTGTGATTGGTACTCAAGCCATTTATTTCTGCCTTCCAATTTAGTAGCCTCATCTGTTAATAACCTTGTGAACTCTGAGTTAAACAAAACTCCCATAAGGTTTGTCTATCTGATACTACATAATCAAAGTTCTAATATAGCAAGGAATCCAGCTGACAAACACGATCGTGCATTTTTCTTCTTGCTTTGCTTACAGCTCCTATTTTTTTCTGATGTTCTTGTCAATTTCAATTGAATTATTAACAAGGTGGAACTCGCTTTAGCGGCAGTTCTTAGGCTTCTATACAGCTACCTTTCTGGTGTGGAAAGTTGTTATTATCTGGTTATTTTTGATCGCCATATAATGTAACACCACATAATCAGCTAATCTGCACCAATTAAATTTTTTGCGATTGGTAATTATCATTTACTATATAAGTAATAACAATCAAACTTTTCCATTCTATTAAAAATTTTACTTCTCTGTAATGTGTGGTCCTTTTTTTGAGGTGGACCAATCCTCTCCTTTCTCTTTTATTTATAACTTAACTTCACTAACCACATCAATAAAAAATTATTTTTTCACATCAAAGTAAAACAAGTAGTTTATATAGGGAGACCTCTTCGAAAATATCTTTAACTTAGTAAATTTCTTTCGAACATTTGCGTATTTATAAATTGCATTAGTGAATCGAAGCAACGGATTAACAGATTAACGCAATACTATATAGACGAAGTATTTAAAATATAACAACGTATCAGTTGATCAACGTTATGATTGGCTCTGAAACATGCGGACGGACACGAAGCCAGACCATAAGGCTTCTTTCTATACCTTGGATAGAAGCCTAAATAAGGCTTCTTGTTATACTTTGTATAGAAGCCTAAAAGTAGCGCACTGGCTACCCAGTTCTTAGACCTCTATGCACACAGAGTATTTCCAACACGATTTGAAACGCTCTGTATGATTTTGAATTATGAGGACGGACGGACGGACAGACACGGAGCCAGATCATAAGGCTTCTTGTTATACTTTGTATAGAAGCCAAAAAGTAACTAGAATTTTTGTTGGTAAAACCGTGTAAAACTAGCTTTAACTGATTTCGCGGAAAAAAGTTAACCTTAAATACATACCAAAAACAAATGTCAATAATAATTATAACCTACAATATTGACACATAAAAATATTACTTATCAGTCTGTTACCTATGTTGACAGCCCAATATTGCTCTGTTAACTTATCAGACGACTTGACAGACTGGTAACTGCTAAAAGTCATTGGTGAATACAAATATATCACATTAACAGACTGTTATTGACTTGACTCTCTGTTAGCAACTTAACAGAGCTTGGTGAATACGGCTGTAAATGTCACTGATTACATTTTTGCTTGGAAAAACAAAAACACGTCTGGACTAGTCGACTGTTTACTCGCGACACCGGCAGGCCGCTTGTGTTAAATTAATAATTATTATTAACTAGCTGACCCGGCAGACGTTGTCCTGCCCAAATTTCAATATTTGCCTACATGTATTTTTTAGATCCAATCCGCATAATGACCTTGCGACTTATTTGGTCATCGCAAATACCCAACGTATTAAAAAAGGATTAAATAAATAAATTAATAAAAAATACAAATCAAGGTTTAATAAAAAAAAGTTTAACAAAACTGTTAAGTATTCACAAAAACCACAATAATTTCTAATTTTACTTTATTTTATTTTTGCCAATTACTCTTGTTTTTTGTGTTCTTCCTTTTCCTCCTCCCCTTCGTCTTCTAATAAGGAATTTTCGAAAGCACGCAGCGATATTGCCAATTCCTGTTCTTCTTACATACATACATACATACATACATACATACATACATTGAATTTAATATATATAGATATCGTTCGTTAATACGTTGATCCGTTGAAACGTTGATCCGCACTAACGTTGGTGAAGCTAATACAGCGCTTGACCAAAGTTCGCGGCAAGATTCTAAAGTAGCCTATGTTTTTCGTAGCATTGTAAATAGCTTCTACACCAAATTTGGTAGAGATTGGTCAAACGGTGTAGAATTGTATAGAAAACATACATACATACTGTAGCGTCTGATGCTTATAAAAATGCACGAGTACGCACACAATCGGTTTGCGACACCTACCTACAATCGACTCTTATTTCTCAGGATAATTTGCGTCGGGATCGGACTCAACCAACACTTTTATACGAGCTTATGGTACTAAAACGAATTCTTGATTCCAACAAAGATAAAACTACAGTTGGAATTCCGTTAACAAGTTTTTAATGAACTCAACAAATTTAAACATGTAACCAGAATTCAAACAATCAAATAATCTTTATAAATACTACTATTCTACGCACTGGGTATGATAAAGGTAGCTAACCTGTGATCTGTCGTGCACTATCTTCTTTCTTCCAATGTTCCACTTCCAATCCCCAATCTCCAATCTCGAATAACCTGGTATTCGTATCTCCTCACGTATCTATTAGACACGATCTCGAACTCAACCTTCGATGCCAACACTAACTTGTTATCTGCTATTTTGCAGTATCTTAAATTTTCCAAGGAAAATATCTTCTTGGTTAATGCCTCCGTATCACGTTCACGTATATAATCTATTTCAGTTATATTTAAATTTTCTAGCAATTATCCGCACTACTGTATCTCGCTGTAACGAATATGCGACTGTCGCGCTTCGTGAACTTGATCGAACTGTTTATTTACTTTTATGTAACTTGAGTTACATAGAAATTTTGTTTTTAAAATGGAGCTTCTTATATTCCTGGTTGTTTATATATGGCCGACGGTTTCTGCACGTTTGATTAGTTTTGGCATGTTGTATATAATGTTTACATACAACATGCAACGCGAACAAACTTAAAATTAAATTCAAACGACAAAAAAAACAAACACATGTAAACAAATGTGTTTGAACCTCCGGTCCCCAACTGTAGTTCTCTCCTTGTTGGTACGACTCTATCCTCGACATGGATAGCGCGTATCACAACAATACATACATACATACATACATTGAATTTTATATATATAGATATCGTTCGTTAATACGTTGATCCGTTGAAACGTTGATCCGTTGATCCGCACTAACGTTGGTCAAGCTAATACAGCGCTTGACCAAAGTTCGCGGCAAGATTCTAAAGTAGCCTATGTTTTTCGTAGCATTGTAAATAGCTTCTACACCAAATTTGGTAGAGATTGGTCAAACGGTGTAGAATTGTATAGAAAACATACATACATACATACATACATACATACATTGAATTTTATATATATAGATAATATTAAAATTAATTATTAATAATGAAATTATCATCTTAAACCTAGTAAAACACTTAAATATTAGTGGGATATTCGAATGTTTGAATATGCCGTAGTTGGTAATTTGTTCGAGAGAAATTCGTCCAACTCAGCATTTGTACGACTGAACATTTAATCGACAGGGCATTTTCAAACAAATTTCTGTCGCACATAACGCTGTCGAACAAATTACCTAGAATCGAGTATTCGAATACTCGATTTCCCAGCCCTCGTAGATATAACACTACCATAACACACCAGCTACAAGATTTTTTTTTAATTAATTTGATTTTGATTAAAAAATGTTAGTTTTTTGATATCTATGATATCAAAACCCTGAAATAGCATCGTCCGAACCAAGTAACGTGATATAACATGCTTCGAAAATATTATTTTTAAAGCATGGTATATAAGTTACGTTCGTAATATAGATTGTACCATAATTGCTGACTTTCGATGTGATAAATACTGAAGAAAGATATGATTTCGCGCTATGCTGAAGAAAAATTGGTCACAAAGTTGCTAATGATTGTAATTTTACATACAATTTCTTAACGGTGTGGATATATTGTTCAAAAGATAAAAATACAAATAACGGATAAGCAGATAATGCAATAAATGGATAAACAGATTAACGGATCAACAGATCAGCGGATCAATGTATCAACGTATCAATATATCAACGTATCAATGTATCAACGTATCAATGTATCAACGTATCAATGTATCAACGTATCAACGTATCAATGTATCAACGTATCAATGTATCAACGTATCAAAGGATCAACAATTTACTATATAGGTTACACTTTGTATTTAAAATTTAGGTAATACTTTTGAAAAGGAATCGATATAGCAAGTACCACTAATTTATAAACATGAACAACTCAAGCAATTATTCTAGCAGCGACTTTTCCGATTCCGATTTTGATTCTGATGAAAGCAATATAAAACATCATCTAACCTGTAATAATAATAAATTGCATTAGCGAATCGAATCAACGGATTAACAGATTAACGCAATACTATATAGACGAAGTATTAGGCTTCTATACAAAGTATAACAAGAAGCCTTATGATCTAGCTCCGTGTCTGTCTGTCTGTCTGTCTGTCCGTCCGTCTGTCCGCATAATTCAAAATCATACAGAGCGTTTCAAATCGTGTTGGAAATACTCTGTGTGTATAGAGGTCTAAGAACTGGGTAGCCAGTGCGCTACTTTTAGGCTTCTATACAAAGTACGATATAACAAGAAGCCTTATTTAGGCTTCTATACAAGGTATAGAAAGAAGCCTTATGGTCTGGCTTCGTGTCCGTCCGCATGTTTCAGAGCCAATCATAACGTTGATCAACTGATACGTTGTTATATTGTAAATACTTCGTCTATATAGTATTGCGTTAATCTGTTAATCCGTTGTTTCGATTCGCTAATGCAATTTACAAATACGCAAATGTTCGAAAGAAATTTACTAAGTTAAAGATATTTTCAAAGAGGTCTCCCTATATAAACTACTTGTTAGGCTTCTATACAAAGTATAGCAAGAACCCTTATGATCTGGCTCCGCGTCTGTCCGTCTGTCTGTCCGCATAATTCAAATCTAATCAGAACCTTCGAAATTGTGATTGTGACCGCAAAAATTTAATTAGTGCAGATTATCTGATATTACCTTATAATAATATGGCGACCAAAAATAACAACTTTTTTTTCAATGCAGACCAAATATAAGTTATATTTTATTTACATAATTTTTCACCTATATAGGAAATTTAAATACGTTGATACGTTGATACGATGATACGTTGATACGTTGATACGATGATACGTTGATACGTTGATACGATGATACGTTGATACGTTGATCCGTTGATACGTTGATCTGTTGATACGTTGATCCGGTTTTATTGTAACCACAGCAGTGGCTTGATGTGATTGGTGAAGTTAAGTTGTAAATAAAAGAGAAAGATTAGGATTGATCGACCTTAAGAAATGGATCGTACATTACAGAGAAGTAAAGTTCCGGATGGAATGGAAAAGTTTGCTTATTATTGATTATATAGTAAATTATAAATACCAACCGCAAAAATATATTTAGTGCAGATTATCTATTTTCAATGCACACCAAATATAAGTTATATTTTATTTTCATAATTTTTCAGCTATATAGGAAATTTAAATACGTTGATACGTTGATCTGTTGATAAGTTGATCTGTTGATACTGCTGTGTACTTTTAGGCTTCTATACAAAGTATAGCAAGAAGCCTTATGATCTGGCTCCGTGTCTGTCCGTCTGTCTGTCCGTCCGCATAATTTAAAATCATACAGAGCGTTTCAAATCGTTCCACACCAGAAAGGTAGCTGTATAGAAGCCTAAGAACTGCCGCTAAAGCGAGTTCCACCTTGTTTACAATATAACAATGTTTCAGTTGATCAACGTTATGATTGGCTCTGAAACATGCGGACCGACACGAAGCCAGACCATAAGGCTTCTTTCTATACCTTGCATAGAAGCCTAAATATGGCTTCTTGTTATACTTTGTACAGAAGCCTAAAAGTAGCGCACTGGCTACCCAGTTCTTAGACCTCTATACACACAGTATTTCCAGCACGATTTGAAACGCTCTGTATGATTTTGAATTATGCGGACAGACGGACGGACGGACAGACACCGAGCCAGATCATAAGGCTTCTTGCTATACTTTGTATAGAAGCCTAAAAGTGAGCCTGCAATCCATCTCTGATTGGCTCATTCATTAATACCAACCTAAAGTAATCTTTGTGGCGAGGTAAATTTTTTAAAAATTTCCTTTTATATTTAAAAATCCATGTATTCTAGATTTTTTCTCCAATATGTAAAATAAAAGAAAAAATGAATTAATGTGAGACTTGATATTATCGTTTTTTATCGTATTTATTATGTGATCGTCGTTTTAAATATTAATTTGAACTGTATGTACCACGTATACAACGACTTATATTTTATATTGAAATATAAAAAATGTGATTAGTAATTATTAATTTATTTCGTTTTATTTCAGATATCAAAATGGCCTTTGCAGGACTGAAGAAGCAAATTAACAAATGCAATCAGGTAAGTTTTACGCACAGATTAGTATACTATACGCGACTATTAATTATATGCATTTCCGATTTTCTTCTGCTTGAACTGCTTGCAGGTTTTCCTTGCCCGTATATTTATGTTGCTTGTAGAAAATGTGTGACAGGCACGGGAAACCTACAACTTGACGTGAATTCCAAATCACGGGAATCGATTATTCTTACACCGTCCGATCATTTTATAATTAATTAATTGGTATTATGCAATTTAAAATCGAAATCGTCACGTCCGAGTTATTTCACTAAAAAGTTTATAATAAAAAAATTAATTTATGTTCTGTAAAATCTGTTCAAAATAATTTAAATTCCCATGCTGACATGGAAGGATACGCAAAACTTAGTAAAGATAGGCGCGACCCTAGAAATCATGGAAAATTTAGGGAATAAAATTGAATTTTATTCAATATTTTTTATTAGAAAAAACACGAAATTTACCTAAAATGCACCTGGAAGTTACGGAAATGGAATTATTAATTTCAACCTTAAATTCTCGGTTTAGGTTCACTTTGGAGCAAAATATTCCGTCATTGAAAATAAAGTAAATTAAATTTCCTATAGAAAAAGACTTGTAAATCGATCGGTTGTAGAGTTACAACCACCAGAGTGCGCGGTATATAATTACCATTATTTATTAATTTCATTATTTGATATTTTGCGTGTCCTAAAATATTTTTAAGCCATATAATAATAGATTTATATTTAAATGAAACGATGATATTTATGAATATTAATAAAAATGACTTTTAGATTAAATATAGAGTCGCTAGACTGGGTAAAATTACTGCCTTTTTAGAGATCAAAATAATTAAATTTATTCCAACCTGAAGAGAATTTAATCTTCTTTATTTTTGATTACCTAACAGTTTACTCTAAAGTGAACTCAAACCGAGATATTCATGAATAATCATAAAAAGTTTTTTCTACATGGTTTTTCTAATATGGTGGGCAAATTCGGGGCCTTGAAGCCGTTAAAAATTATTATGCCCTTTAGAGGCCCAAATAAAGATAATAAAATTTATTCCATCTGACCCATGGTGATGTTCCGATGCCTGTCCAGAAATCAGGGAAAACTGTGTTTCTAGTGTTATGACCTCGATTTCTCTTAATAGAATCAGAGAAAACCTGGAAAAGTTACTTATCTTACTTTAAATATTGCGCCGAACCCTAATCAACCGCTGGAATAAACCCAGCAACTTGGCGATGAATGCCAAATTTTTGTTTTGCAGTAGTATGCAAGTAAAAATATTTATCTCCACGAAAATAAAATTTCGTTCAAAATTAATTAACATAATTGGTCAAAAACCTGGGAAAATACGCCTACAATCTGGGTATTTTGTTATGTCACATCAAATCTAAATTTGGACGATAAGTAATGAAATCTTTGGGTCCTTCGCAAACGAAAAAGCGTCCATTTCTCGAATTTTTCTTTGATCGTTCACTCCAGAAGTTACTGAAATGAATTTTGTAGTATTTAATTATTATGTACAGGATTGGCAAAATATTAATAGAATATCTATTCTATTGAGACAACCTCAACCCAGATATGCCTATTGCGTCCACCTATGATTTTTTAAATTTTATTAATAAAATCTAGCATTGTGTAACTAAGAGAAGAAAGAAATAAACATAAAAAGTAATGAAAAAAACAAAATTGCAAAAAATTAAACATTTTTTAATAAAAAAGAGGTAATTAAATTTCCTTCAGCTTTATCATCTTCAATCATGTTTAGAGATTTATGTAATGAAAATCCCCTAAAACAATTCCAATGATTAAATATAGTCCAGTCAAATTAGACGAAAAAAGGGGTTCAGCTCGGAATAATTCCCACCTACCTGAATTTTGGTACACATCTTTATGACATCGTTGTAAACAATATGTAAAAAGTCGACCTCGATATCATGTACGCGTTAAAGGTTATTCAAGGTCAAAGGTCACGAAATTGGCCTTTTTTTAATATCTCGTTTTTTATTAGTCATACAATAAAAAGTTTTAGATACAATTTGTAGAGGAGGTAATTATCTACAAAAATGGTCTTATGACATTTTCACGTTAAGTTGATAGTTTTTGCGTTATAAGGCCAACAAAATGGACACTTTTAATGAAATATGATTTTTCAAATTTTGATCGGAAATTTTGTGAACGATATTAATTTGCAAATGCTGCCGTTATTTGTCGTTTTTCGTCTACCATCGTCATATACTAAATCAAAGACCGTCGAAAACCGCATCCGACTCTTCCATAAGTTTTACTAAATTATCGACAGTTCTCGCGCCGGAGGCGAATTAAGGCGAAAATTGTGCAAAAACTTTTCAACGTCTCTGGAGCTCTTATTTACGAACCGATTCTTAATTTTTAAGATGCAACGGAAGCCCATCGCGAAGGTCTACCAGAGCCCTTATATAAGCTTCCTTCGTATTTTCAACACCAAAGGCGTGAAATCGAATTTAAATTTCAAAAATTTTTTCAGAAGGGGGTAGCTTTGGAAGATTACTTCCAAGGCTATTACTTTCGAAAAATTGGAAATTGGCGCCGGAAACTTTTTATTGTACAACCAGTATAAAGCATTTGCAAATTAATATCGTCCACAAAATTTCCGATCAAAATTTGAAAAATCATATTTCATTAAAAGTGTCCATTTTGTTGGCCTTATAACGCAAAAACTATCAACTTAACGTGAAAATGTCATAAGACCATTTTTGTAGATAATTACCTCCTCTACAAATTGTATCTAAAACTTTTTATTGTAAGACTAATAAAAAACGAGATATTAAAAAAAGGCCAATTTCGTGACCTTTGACCTCGAATAACCTTTAACGCGTACATGATATCGAGGTCGACTTTTTACATATTGTTTACAACGATGTCATAAAGATGTGTACCAAAATTCAGCTAGGTGGGAATTATTCCGAGCTGAAAACCTAATTTGACTGGACTAATATTATTTGCGGCGGTATTTGTGCCCGTTGACCTACATATAGGTCACCTGAGTTTGAAACGACACAGAATGAAATTCAAAACTGTTATATTTATTATTTTGACATAATTTTGACAAATTACTTCCCTCACAACTCGATGATCTTGTTCTGCCATTTACAAAAATAGTCAATTTCGAACACAAAATAACGAATTCACAATAACAATGTCGCACAACTTTGAACAATTAAAGGGGACACTATAGTGAAGCAACAAAATTATTTTGATAAGCTTTGAAGTAGGGATGCAGGTTACCCTTGACTTCTTTGAGCCGTCCTATATGTAGGACATTAGGCATATCTGAGTTAATATAGATTAAAATAGGAAGAGATGTTAGTTTTCATTTTTTTATTGGAATCTTATTGGTCAATAGCATGTTGGTTTAGTGCGTTGATTGCTAATGCACTACATAGTTCTATTTCGGGTGAAATAAGAACTTTATTTTGGCCCTATCCTCTTAGAAAGCAGTGGCAAACCACCAAGGTGTAATATGCTTCATAAAATGAAGTATATTACACTTCTAGTGGTTCGAAGCCCACGTTAAACAGTAGGTCCCCCCCCCTATATGTGTGATGAAACTTCGAACGCACACCATAGGCACAGATGGAGGGAATGCCGCCTGCATAGGGGTTGGCGTCGCCGAGAGGTCGCGTACCGAAAAAGGTTACGTTGTGAAACAAATTCAATTTTTACTTACCGTCCTAGGACTTATTGTATAATTTACCGCCCGCACAAGCGGTAAACATAAATTACTGCCCTGAAGACATCACTAAAATGCAAGGAAATGCAAAACTTTATGATTTAGCAAGCTAAATTTATAAAATATTTAACACGATCCTGCCAGTAATGAAATAAAACCACAAAAATTGCATGTAGGGACAAAATTTCATAGGTATTTTAATAGTAACATTTTTAGCTCTCCATTTAAATTGCGAAATCAAATTATATATTGTAAATTGCCTAACAAATTTTTAACCAATGACAATCGCTAAAAATTTCACCTTCAGCATAAATTAAAATATTGATTGATTCTCATTGGTTAAAAATTTTGTAGTTACCACTAGCGCTAAACGCCAGCATTGTGCTTGTAATTTAAATTCTATTTATACCTGTAAAGTTTAACATGGGAAACCTTTAATTTTTGTAAACATTGACAAACTATAAAACACAATTTCTGTCAATATCACACACGTGCTTGTATAGGGTAATAACATTAAGAGTCGAACCTAAAATTAATTTGTGATAGGCAAGCGCTTTTGACTTTAATTAGTGCTGAAGAAGTAACTTTGTAACATAATGAAATTCTCTAGGTTGTTCGCTATCTTAAAGTTCAAGTTATTCTTTGTAAATAAAGAGAACAATTTTGTAGGTAAATTATGAAAATATATTGGCCTTTTTTGAAGTTATATGTTAATTATTAATGTCATTAAACTAGTTCCACAAATAAATTATTTATACTAGTCGGATTTTATGATAGCTCGGCCTTTCGGCCTCGCTCATTTTAAGTTGGCAAAAATTTAACTGATCATAGATGCGTTACAAGGATAATATTGAATTAGGCTATTAATAACAACATTTCAAAACAAATTGCACTAACGTCATTTAAATATTTAACACATTTAAATTAAATGGAACTTATAAATTGACTTTAAATGAGTCACAAATTGGTTTAATTCTCTGTGCAACTGAGCGCGATTGGTTTCCGTAAGTTGAGCCAATTTTCGAAACATAATCGTCATAACGCGTTTCAAAATTTCTGAAAGTTCTTGAAATTTTTTGGGTCCAATTTTTCCGCGCTCTTCTTTGAAGATGACGCTTTTATGGTAAGCTAGGTGGACTTTCTTCTAAGCCCCTAAATCAGAAGCGATGTTGTGCAGTACTTTAAAATTGTCTCTTTTTATTGAAACTGAAACCATTTGTTTGTAGTTTGAGGCAGGAGTCAAAACATTGGTCTTCCTTCATCAGCTTGATGTTCTGTCAAAGATCCAGTCCATTCTTGGACTATAGCCTCTCCCCCATGAGGGGAGGTTCAGGCCATACCCTACCACGCTGGCCAAGTGCGGATTGGTAGAGGAGCAGCCAGCAGCGTTCTTTTTAAATTAGTAACCTCGCGGTCACCCATCCAAGTACAAACCGCGAGCAACCTTGCTGGACTCTCGTGATCTATTGACCACGGGCATTTGCATTGCGCTGCGTCGCTGTTTGGTAAATCACGGTAAATGCAGGCTCCCATGATGTTCCTAAACTTGCAAGAGTAGAAGAGTAAAGAACTTTTTTCAATCTTAAAGACACTTCTCCAGCATCATATCTAACTATTAGCATCGTAACTCCTAAACCCGGCGCAACATTTCATGACCTCTTTTTGAATTCTTAAGTTTTCATCTGGGATGAAAACCACTGGTCTTTGCAAGAGACCAAGAAAGTCCTTAGTGTTGTCGTGCAACCTTCTATCGAATCTGTCTGGATCAAGTTCGGCATAATAGCCGAAATAATAACTAATCTGTAAATTTAAAAAAAAAAGTACCTAAAAGTACAATAGCTTTTTTGGATAATTCTCTTACATTCATAACCAAGGCTTAAGCAGTAATCAATGGATGAAGTAGCGCCGTCAACATACAAAAAAACATGGATAAGACTAATATGATCCATGTTTTCGGTTGATGTCTGCATTAGTGTACCACCCATTACATAGTGCTTAAGCTTTGGTTATGTATAAAGAAGTGTTCATCTAATATGATGGTTAATAAATTATCAAAAGAAGACGAAATAAAAACAAGAAAATTCTCTCTTAAATTAAAAGAAAAATGTAAGTAGTTCAACAATAAAATGCATATCATATCATATTTTTTAAATATCAATTTTCACTACATTAACCACGAATCCATCGATTATAAAATGAATAAATTGGAACTTAACTACATACATAATGTAACGAAATAAATTCGAGTTTTAAGCAATTTTAAAATAAAAAACCCAATTTAATAAAGGAATTGTTATACTTTAAAGAAAAAATACAAAACATTGCATATACAATACAAAAATTGCTACATAAATGAGAAACAATGTTACAATGAGGTACGAAAACTATTTAATAAAAAATTATTTGTAAACAAAAAACAAATAAAAATAGTATAATGGATTTCTCAATCGAAAAATAAGCAAAGTCGATCATACATAAATACAGAGATTGGAAAAAGAAACATTCTTTCACCAGTGGCGGCTGATTTTTTTTTAAATATTTTTTACCGTTGTGTATCAACCTAATTACAGTAAAACCGTGATTAATTGAGTCTCAATTATCTGATCTGTTTCTTCAGTTCGAGAAAGCCAAAATGCATTTTATTTAAAAAATTATTGAATAATAATTAGTACTTCGAATAAAATTTTCTTACATATGAACTGCAGTGAATTCTAAAAAGTTTTTTATGTAGAGAATTTTATGCTCTTTAATTTTGGTCTGATGATGTTTTTCTCTAAAAATTAAATTCAGTGAGTTACAGGCGAAAAACCACGTTGGAGGAACTATAATCCCCAATTTACTGTTTGTTCAGTTAGAAGTAAACGAAAAATAGTAGTTAATAATAATAATACATAATTATTAGTGTTATAATCAAAATGGCATGTTCATGCAACTTTGAGCTACACGAACCCTGACCTAGGTCGCGTATTTCGCTGTTGTTGCAAATCATCAGCGAAGAATAATCGGTTCCAACAAGAAAACAATTTATCTCTGAAGGAGTCTCAATGTTGTCCAGGGGAGGCTGCGCCCTCAATACAATCCTGACCACAGCATTGACCTTGCTAATTACGTAATAATTTATTTTCCCTAAAAAGATCATTTAAAATATTAATTAACTCAATTTTCCTTTGAATCGAGAAAAAAAGTTAAAATTTGATTCATATGACGTTTTTTACATAGTACTATACCTATGTAAAATTCGATAGTAGCAAAAATATCCTAGTAATTAGTTTCTTACCGGCCTAACTCCAATTAAGAATAATTGAGAGAATTAGAGAGTAATCAAAGTGTTTTACAAGGGGAACTGATAGTTGATATATTTTAACTGATTTCACGTGGAATTGGAATCACGACACAGGAAAATCTGATGAAAGCGGATTCAAACTTAACAAACTGCTTCCTCTAAGGTTTTACGGAAATTGTGTAATTACACCCTAATTGATGCTGAAATTTTGTATCGTCTCATAGCAGAGATTCGATTATACATCCATAAAAGCAGTTTAATTTTCAATTATTTGAGGAAAACAAATTCATTATAATTATGGTTAAACTTGTATTATATAATAACAAATATAACATGTATAATGCATTTTAATTTTTATTTTCAGTATATGACTGAGAAAATGGGAGGTGCAGAAGGTACGAAGCTGGATTTAGATTTTATGGATATGGAAAAGAAAACTGATGTAACATATGAATTAGTAGAGGAATTGCAAACAAAAACAAAAGAATTTTTACAACCAAACCCAACAGCTCGGGCTAAGATGGCGGCTGTGAAAGGAATTAGCAAACTTAGTGGACAAGCTAAATCAAATACTTATCCTCAGCCAGAAGGTGTTTTAGGAGACTGCATGCTACTTTATGGTCGCAAATTAGGCGATGATAGCATGTTTGGTAATGCATTAGTTGAAATGGGAGAATCTCTTAAACAGATGGCCGATGTTAAATATTCTTTGGATGACAATATTAAACAAAACTTTTTGGAACCATTACACCATTTACAAACAAAAGATTTAAAGGAAGTTATGGTAAGAATAATTATGTTTTTTAAAAGATTTAAGGGGTTGTCATGTTTATCATAGTAAATTTTTACCCCCCCCCCTCCTCCATTAATTAAGTAGCAAAGCTACTCCCGTGGAATTAGGGAGTAGGGTATAAATCTCTTTTTGATCCATTTAAGTCAGACACATATTCCGATCGAATTTACTAAAAATAGAAGTAAAAGGGGGACCAAATAGGATAATTCAAAATTTACCTTAAGTTAAAAAAGGTTTCATTGAAACCCTTAGGGAGTTCATGAAGCGAGTAATCGCCAGGGAAATGGTGACCAACAAGCAGAAATTGATCGAGAGATTGATTGTTGTATGGCACAGAGACAAAAAAAGAAAAGAAATTTATTTAAAAACATTGAGAGCATACCCAGGAGGGTAAAAGTTGTCATAGTCGTCGAGGGATAAATAACGAAACATTGACCTACATCCCTGGAATATTGATATCTCATTTTATTTCTCTGAATAATTATAAGTTATTTTACTTTAAAATGTTATCAACTTATTAGTAAACCATTACGCAATTTTGTAATTAAAAAGATTATTTGTAATTTTATTACAACAAATATTAGTAATTCTAATTTAATCACCCATTGTAAACGTTAATCAATAACCACCTCCCCCTCTCCCCCTGTTAAACCGCCTAACAATTATTTGTTGCTTAATAGAATTATTTTTAATTGAAAATCTTTGTTTTAGCATCATAGGAAAAAACTTGAAGGGCGTAGGCTTGATTTTGATTGTAAACGAAGAAGACAGGCAAAAGGTAAATTGCATAATTTATTAGCATACCCTATTTTATTATTTTAAATTTATATTTATTTGTATTTAAAACTTTTTTTCAATCATTTTTCCCTCTTTTATCAATCAGAATATAATAAATTAAAAAAACAGTCTCAATTTTTAGTATATTTAAATGAAATATATTAAAAATTTTGATATTTTGTATTTAATCAGATTGAATGTAAATATTTTATAGCTGTTAGAACTACAAGTTCCAATTCTAGTCCAATAAGATCAAGTGGGCATAGTTCTGGTATGTTACTTACCTGAAAATTTTCCTGAACAGGCTTACGTCAGTAATATTCTTACTTTTAGTTTTGTAAATAGGCTATTTTATTCTTAATTTTGCTAATTTTTATTTAAGGTTACATATTTCCAAATTAGAGTAATAAAATAAGATCAAGATTATTTTTTCACAGTGGTATAACGGTGTATCGTATTATTTAAAAAGAAAATTTATTGAATATGAAAATATTTTAATTTTAAATGCAAGTTTAGATACATTTTTTTCTTTTCAAAATTTTCTAATATTTTAACATCATTTAATGAATTTTCTTTGTAAATTAATTATTTTACAATACGTGCATAGGAAAAATACCACCAAATTGCTTGAAATTCTATTTAAGTAAATTTTCGTAATTTAGATTTTAGTCTTATTAAAGTACAAAGTCTTATTAAGGTACATTCAAAACGCAGAAATAAGCAAACTATTTATATCAAATTTGCAAAATATTTAGATTCGCTATTACAAAATACAGGCTGCTTCAGAAATACCTGATTGGTTTTAAATGCAATTATTCTGGAATGCTTAAGTGGTTTACGGAATGAGGAATAACGTAAAAGTTTTTATTTTTTTGCGGTTTTGAACCTAAAATTTAAAAAACTTTGCTAATTTCAATTAGAATGTAAGACTTGTCCTTTATCAATATATTAATCATATATTGAACTTAAAATTATTTAATTGAAGGGTTCTAAAGTTATTTGTTGTGCGACGTTTTGAACTATATTGTTCATCTTCAAGGCATTAACAATTAAAATTTAAATTACAAAAATTTGCTGAAATTATATTATAGTACAAGGTGTTTCACTGATGTACGCCAAATTTCAGCAGGTGGTTCCTCATTAATTAAGAAAAAACCAAGAGTAACATTTTTTTTGCTCAAGTGGCCCAAAGGGAGAAAACCTAAATTATAATTAATTTCCTCAAAAACTATTAAAGATAGAAATTCACAACTTGATGTAGGACAGTTTCTTTACTCTAGTAATGTACATACAAAGCTTTAATAAAATCTGACCAGTGGCGTCGAAGGTACTCATGACATTTTGATGGTTTTTCACGTTTATTTGTGAACGATCCAATTTTTTATAAAAATAATTGGGGAGTCAAATTTAGCATGATAAACTGCAAAGGGTATTCAAATGTGTCAATAGAAATTTTTTCGGCTACAGTCCCACTTCCGAAACCACCTAAATCAAAATTTCTTCTGCTACACACTAAAGAGTACAGTTAATAGAGCAAATTGTAAAAATATTTTGGGGGGTAGGGGGCCAAACTTTTAAATAAATCGAATTTGAACTTAGCAAATTTACATGTAAATTTTAACGAAATTCCGCGCGTCGCTCATTCTGTTGACGGTACGTGCACTATCAATTACCCTAACACTTAGAGTATTTCGCACCGACAGTAGGAGCACCTCTCTCGTACTTGTAACATCGATTATTTTTTGTTTTTACGCGAATTTTTGGGGCTCTAAGCTCCCGGTTTCCTTGATGCGTGGCGCTTCAAGTATGTTTAGCTATCTGGCGCGGAGCGCCGACGGCCATGAAAAACCGGCCGTCCGGGCGGAGCCCGGCCGGCTTGGGTTTTTCGATGCACACAGTTATGGTCGGGCCGGATCCACCCTAAAAAGTAATTAGCACCATCATCAAAACCGGCCCCGGGGCGAAGCCCCGCAGGCCCTAGGTTTTCCCCATAGTTGTTTATGTCGTTTCAATTCTAATTTTACGTACTTTTAAAAAGTCGATATTGGGGTTGTTTTTAAGTTTACCCCCCAAAATATTTTTTCTATAGACTAATATAAGCATGTTCTTTGGTGTGTAGCACACGAAATTTTTTTTCGGGTGGTTTCGTTTGTGGGATCGTCCCCATTTTTTCTTTCAATTTAAGACCCCCCCCTTCCTAACTTCACGTGGTCATTTTTCTAGTAGTTAGAGCGATGAATTATTGATGCGGTTGAAGTCAAGAAAGAGTCTAATTTTCATTTATTTTATGATTGTTTCCGTGGTTAGGGGTCGTTCATATAGGACGACTTTTAACCCCCCCCCCTTGGTCACAATCTTCGGACCCCCCCCTGAACGTCCTCTGGTCAAAAATCAACGACCCCCCCCCCATAAGTCTAAATTGAAACTTGACCTTTTAAACTAAAAAAAACCTATCCATTAATTTTTAAGAAATTCCTATGATAGCTAATCAAATTTGAATTAATAAAATAAAATTTAAATAAAAACTGACGCAGTGTGAATCACGGAACTTGTTGGTCTGCGTGCGTGCGAATTTATACTTCCCTCTCCTGTTAAATCCCGAATCCTCGTTTGACTTCAACGCCACCAGTCAGATTGCTTTGCAAGTGTAAAGAAACTTCCCTGCATCTAGTTTGAAATTTCTTCTTCAATCGTTGTTGAGCTAATTAATTAAAAACTCGGTTTTACTTCCCATCTTTGAGGGCCCCTATCTCGGTTAGAAAGCACTTTAGAAAAATATGTTACCCTTGTAATAAAAAATTTTATGAGAAAAATCACCTGCTAAAGTTTGGCACAACATCACTAAAACACCCTGTATATATCAAAGGTTAAGTTACGCTACCCATAGTAGGGTATTCCTGGTTTTTCTGTAAAAAATGAATACTTTTGCGCTCTTCGTTCTTAAGTAACACCTACATTTGATTATGTAGTTAAAAAGATTATCAGCAGATGGCGCAACTAAATTAGAAGGCGGAATAAATGCCTTAAGCACCAATCGCAGACCTTTTAAAGATCCGTGGCACCAATATATCAAATGAAATTACAATAATAAAGCAATTTATTACGACTTCAAATTACGTAGCGCCATCTGTTGATTGCCTATTCAATTACAAAAGTTATTTCCAAAACCTCCATAAGGTTTGCCAATCTATGGCAAGAATGAAGTTTAAGTATTCATGTTGAATTTTTACTATAAGAACAGATCTGAGAACTAAAGAACAATTTTTGCGAAATAGTCACTAGGATAAGGTTAAAAAGTTGATTTTAAATACCATTAGGTACTTTTGCACGACCTATGTTTTGTAATATGCTTCCACAGCACCAGTAGCGATATTTTGCTTTACTTCCTAATAAGTAGTAATATGCATATTTTGTATTGCCAGAAAAGTTATCCTCTTTGTTTTAAGTGGGTCAACATAGGAATCTCGGTTATTTTAACATTTTAAGAGATAGAAATTTAATTTAAAAAAATTTGGCCTGGTTCAGGTATTATCAGCAAATAATAAAAATTTCCAAACTGGTTTTTAAATAATTTTTTCGTTTGATATCTTATAAACATTTTATAGATGTTTTTGATTAAAAAAAAAATGATTTGGCTTGTTTGGAGTGCTATGAAGGTAAAGGGACGCAGGAGGCTCATCCCTCTAGCTACCCCCGAGCACGCCACTGGTTAGGTCGAAGATCGAACAGCTATCCTGGTAGCTTTTCCATATTTTCAAAATTCCCCAAGTAAACTAAATTTTAGCCCATCTAGGGGTCAAAATCAACATTAAGTATTTTGAATTTTGGGGTGCCTTCCACCCTACCGTAAAAATTCGGCCCGATGAAACCAAGGTACATTTTGGGGATATAATATTGTTCAAGGGCTGCAACATAAGTAAAATCATACTATTTTATTGCAAAAAATGTATTATAATTAATTGAATATATTTTTCTCATAAGTCAGGTGCCCATGTTGACCAACTTCAAACTCAGCACACTGTATGAAGTAGACAAATAAGTAGTACATGTTATGATGTAGGTGGATTGCAGTTTCATTATTCATTATCAAATTTTGGAAACATTCCACGCAAACGCACGTTACACAAAAATTACATTTTTGACGGAAACACCTTGTATATTTAAAAAAAAAGGTTTTACCCCCAGATTGAGATCACTATTTTTATTGTATAAATTTACATCGTCTGTCTGGAAGAAAACGATGGCATGTATATGTACATCAAAATCCAGGTTCTATTAAAAACCGTTTGTAAAATACTAACTTTTATTTAATTATTGACAGCCTGTAGGTAGTACACAACAATACAAGTTTAGTATGAGAATTGAGAAGCCCATAAACACATATACACATATGTTATAAAAGTATATATAAAACCTTCCCCCCGGGATGCCTCAGATGGGTCCAGAAGAAAACATGCACCAAGAACCAGCCTCGATAATTAGTCATTAAACAAAAAAAATACATAAACTACGTAGGCGTTCTGATTGAAAGTAACGTCATGTTAGACGTCGTCAATCTTTGTAAAAATAACCAGAGCTTAAGCATAAGTAATAACGAGAACGCGCCAACTATATCGTCAAAAAAATGAATCACACTTTTTATCGTGTAACCGGTTTCGTTGTCACCCCATAAAAGGATCCCAGAACATATACGTACTTTATATACTTTTTTCTATAATATAAATCTATATAATACATTTTATATTTACTTTTTTTAATAACCAAGTTAATGAAATGTAACTTATGTACATGTATAATAATTATTGGTTGTTAAGAGCGCGCTGCGGAAAGAGAGAGAGGGAATGATGTTGAAAGAAGCCTCTAATCTTTTGTAGAAATTTAAAAAACTAAACGTCGTATCAATGTAATTCTTTTCTTATATTAATAAGAAAAGACTATTGAAGGCAATAACCAATTTTGAGCGCTTTAAATTAAAAGTAAATAGGTTAATTTAATTTATGAAAAAGGACAATTTTGAATTTTTATGACAACCGATCTTAATGAAACTTCGTTATTGCCTTCTGCAGATCATTATAAGGACAAAACCTGATTTTGAAGCGATTTCATCATCAATTATAGAAAACTTGTAAATCAAAAAGTGCCCTTAGTGGAGTTTGAAACTATATAAAATCAACTTGATGCACAAAGGGTTCCCTTAGATATGGCGCAAATAATTTTTTTAAATTTTTTAAATCTACAAAAGATTGGAGGCTTTTTTCAACATCATATCTACTGCTTCCTTCTCTCTCTTTCCGCAGCGCGCTCTTAAGGCTGAGACACAATTGCCCGGGAACGGTAACGATAAAGAAGTTAAATGTACCTGCTCTTATGGACCTATGCACAACAAGCCGCTAACAAACCGATAACGCAGTCCATAAGAGGAGGTACATTTAACTTCTTTATCGTTACCGTTCCCGTTACCGGGCAATTGTGTCTCAGCCTTTATTCTTTGTTGGGATTTGTTTCCAAGTTTGACATTGGAATTGTTTTATTTACTAGTCATTAAGTTTTGTGTCAAAATAAAGCTAAGTTTGGAATAATAGAGCCCACTACACTGCCAAAGCCCACAACATTACGGACAATAACGAAACAACATCAAGTAGAATAATTTTCAAAAACAAAGTTTACAAGGCGAAGTCCAAGGTAGGATATCGGCAATCAAGATCCCAATTTTTTTGGTTATTCTAAAAGCCAAAAAAATTATGCCGGTGTTTGCATTTGTTCCAATGTTGCTTGGGTTTTGAGTTCTAAATTTTTGAAAACAAGGTAATTTCATCTCAAATCAACTAAAGAATTTACTCAACTCTCACCAAATTTGACGAAACGTTACGCACCATCTTAGTAAGAAATAAAAAATACAAATTTAAGGATTTGTCCAGAAGGGCATTAGTTTCCTTGTTTTTGGCCGTCTCTCGCTATACTTAATTTATTTTTAGTAACCGAACCCATGCTCATCCCATGGTCAAATTTGGTATGCATGCTCAGCACAATTGCACAAAAAACAGTAAAAAATGAACAAAAAAGGGACCCTTTTAGAAATAGAGGTTGAAATAGTGTTAATGTTAGGAAATTAATCTAATTAGGGGTTGAAAAAGTAAAATGTGGTTGAATCTTTGAATAGAATGTTCATTTGCCTTTTCACAACATTTTTTATTTTTAAATTTGACCACAGTGGATGAAGTTACAGTCATTTTCCTACAAGTC
This sequence comes from Podabrus alpinus, assembly GCA_932274525.1. Lineage (NCBI taxonomy): Eukaryota > Metazoa > Arthropoda > Insecta > Coleoptera > Cantharidae > Podabrus > Podabrus alpinus. Next base: position 85,868,718 of record OW026455.1, on the reverse strand, counting down.
TGCACACTAACTTTTTTACTTTTTGAAGGAGAAAAACAAATAAACAAATGCCCGTTTGGGCAAATCCTTAAATTTATATTTTTTATTTCTTATACTAAGATGGTGTGTACCAAGTTTCGTCAAATTTGGTGGGGGTCGAGTAAATTTTTCAGTTGATTTGAGATGGGATTACCCTATTTTCTAAAATTCATAACTCAAAAACCAAGCGTCATTGGACACAATCCAAAGACCGTCATAAGTTTTTTGGCTTTTAGAATCACCAAAAAAATTAGGATCTTGATTGCGGATATCCTACCTTGGGCTTCCTCTTGTTAAGTTGCAACTTTGATTACATAGTATCAAATACACAAACCCTATGGGATTTTTGAAAAACCTGGTGTGGTTCAAAAGATTATCAATAGATGGTCCTGCTAAATTAGAAGGCTTAATAAATTGCTTTATCACCAATATTAAAAAATTTATTAAGCGTTCTAAGTTAGCAACACCATATTATATTGATAATCTGAACTATGCCAGATGTTGGAACTTCCATAAGGTTTGATAATTTGATACTAGGGTGTATAATCAAAGGTTGAATTATGTATATTTAAGATTAATGTATCTACTATGGCAGATTCTCGACAGCAGCCCTGTAGCCAAGTTTTTTTAAGGGGACACTCGTAGTTTTTGAAATCAGGAACGGACTCAATTAGCTGTTTAAAAAGAAATGTCTGGGGGAGGGTCTGTCAAGAAAAGGGGACTCGGAGCTCCTAAATAGTTTTTGGAAATTAAAGGCGAAAATGAGTTTTTTAACCCGATATGTTGGCTGAAATTTCGGTCTAAACAATTTATTTTTCGGGGATGGGTACGAGCCCCCCCCCCGCCCGGCTACGGGCCTGCTGGAAAGGTCATTGGAGATTCATCAAAATTTAATATTAAAATATTCGACTAGTAGAAACTGTGTACAAAATTTCAACAAAGATGTGGGGAAGTTGGTTAAAAAGAGACTCAAAGATGTCCACGCAAATAACGATCATATTAAGTCAAAGTTAAATAAAAGCTTGTAAGGGAGTAGCACGAATTTAAGCACCCGGATTTTAAAAATTCCCTATAGATATTCGGAAATCTGAAGGTTTATACATATTATATAATAGAAATAAACAAAAACAAATTCTGAAAAAAAAGGATCTAGAATTTTTGTGTGCTTCTAACTTTTAACGTTCAACTTGAGAGAAAAAACATTTTAATTAATTTAAAATTTAATGTACTACACGTAAAATGTACGATAAACTTCTGAGGTGAAATTTTTCTACAAAAGCATATGGACTGTCAACCGAATGCGTGACGTAATCCGCCGTAAATCAACTGCGGGCCTCTGATTGGTTAAGCTCTCGAAAATTAACAACTTCAAAGGTTGTTCTTGAGGGTTAAACTTGAATATTCCGCAATTTTTGTTATATTTCTACTATATAAACCTTCAGCTTTCCGAATATCTATAAAGAATTTTTAAAATCCGGGTGCTTAAATTCAGCCTTCGAATGTTTTCTAATATTTTAGCATGATTATTATTCTAGTTGTTATTTTTCACTTGAATTTGTTATTTTAGAATTATTAAAGTTGACATTGCATTTTTTTAAAATAAATTTTAGGATAGAAGAAGTTTGGAATACGTAGATTAGACGCATGAATATTTTTCATTTTTAGTTGAAGAAGCAGCACTCAAATTAGAGTAACTGAAGGTTTTAACAAAAATTCAGTTCAAATATTAAATTCAAAATCTTCCTGGAGTTCTTTAAAATTTCGAACTTCTTCCATTTTTTATCAATAGCGGTGTATTCAGAAATGGGCCTTACAAATTTAAAAAAAAATTTTGGTTGATCAGAATCCTCGATGTTAAATGTGTTTATGGATTTTATCGAAAGGATTTCTAATTAACACATATGTAGGTAGTTGGTGTAGTGGATAAGGAGTTAGGGACATAGGTTCGATTCCCAGTTGATACAAAATTATTGGAGCCGTGGTTCGAATTCCACGTTATACTGTAAATCAACTAGTGACTTGGAGGTTTTTAAATATTGTATATCTGTTTTAGGTCAATAATAATAATTTTATTGCAATGCAATAGCAATAAAAATCAATTTAGAGATCAAAATAAAATGCGATACCAAACTTTTTGTGTTATATGGGTAAATAAATTGCGTGGACTTCTTTAATATCGTCTTTACATGAAAAAAAGTTTTTAAAGATTATGTTAGTCTAAGTTCATTGTCTTTATTATAAGATGGCAAAAGTAAAATTGCACACACTGTATTTTTGTTAGCTATTTTATACATTTTTATATTTTATTTAAAGGCTTCCAGATCTAAACCTTGTGGGTTTCAAGTTATTTTACTTTTCAAAAATATCACTGCACTTTATAAATAAAGGGCTAGGAAATAATGGATAAAACACATTGTGCACACAGGACTCTGAATTACAAGGAATTTCAGGGATTTCCAAATTAATGTACACAACTTTTTCTGATTATTTTTACCCCTCATGTCCATGTATACAAGATTTTAAATAAACGTGAAATACATTATAAAAATGTATAAAATGGCTTACAAAAATCTAACTAAAAACTGAAAAAAAAAAATCAACAAAATGAATTTTCCTAAATATTTGCAAAATTCAAATAAATACCAACTACATTTTTTTAATTTTGTTTATATTTGTTTGTTTCTCAGGCGATGGAATTATAGAAATTAAAATTTTGAAAAGAATCTAGAAAATTGGTTACACTGAGGTTTATTTCAATTATAATAAGCTTAGATCTAGTAGGTAGAACGGCCAGAAAGATAACTCCAAGCAAGTGAAAAAATAGTTTTTCTTCAATTTACCTAATTCTAATTTGGAATATGTTTCCGTGGTTTTTAGATCTTTTTTTTTGTTAAAACTGATTTAGAACTTATGTAACAGGTTCACATATTACAGATGAAGAAATTAAAATGTCCGAAGATAAATTTGTAGAATCATTACATCTAGCTCAAATGGGAATGTTTAATTTACTAGAAAATGATGTAAGTCGTAAAATTTGAATTTTTTATAATAAATCAAGATTTTGTTTTTCTAGGTAGAACAGATTTCACAATTAGCTACCTTTGCAGAAGGTCTGTTAGATTATCATAGTCAATGTACCGAAATACTTAGAGGACTAACAGAAACTCTTTTAGTGAAGTAAGTTAAAGTGAAAATTTAATTTTTGTACAGAAATTCGTAAGTCATTTGTGTTGTAGGAAGGATGAATCTGCAAGTCGTCCAAAAATGGAATTTGTTCCTAAAAGTCTGACTGATTTGAATATAGAAGTTGGATCGGATGGAGTTAATGGTACAAATCACTACAGTTCCTCTGTTATACCCAATCACTCTCATTTACGTCCACGACCCTTACCTCACACAATTCCTAAATATAATGTTGATCCATTTGACCCTTGGAATACAACTTCAGGTATTTTTTTTTGTTTTTATTATTTTTTTTATTTAAACGTTATTTTTTATATTTTTTTATCATAAACGCTAACACAATAATAAAATTTGTTTTACAGCAGGATAAAAAAATTATAATGTAATAAATTTATCATTTTTATACGTTTTCTAAGCGCGATTCTAAACCAATTCTACCGCTCAAAAAGTCGACAGCCTTACTTGGGCGGCTAAATTCTCACATAATTTTTTATTTAAAAATACACCGAACACTGAAAAACTATATTTCTTGAAATTCATAATAAATTTATCAAGAAATCTAACTTGAATATATAATTTTTAAAATTAATATTGATATTAATATTTTCACTTTAGAAATTAGAAAATACTTTTTTGAGAAAAGTATTAATTTCGGATATTTTAACATCTCTTTGTTTAATTTCATATAGAACTCAAAATTTGTTGATTATAGACATAAAGGATTATAATCTAATTTTTAGATAATTTCGAGCTTTTCAAAACAGCACTGAATGATAAGAAAAATTGTTTTCAAGTGGGCTACCCTCTGAAAGTTTGGATTTAGGCAAAAATTTTAGTTGAAATTTTGTCACCACCTAAGAGCTTTGCATTGGTTAGGCACTTGTAAATGTATCAACATAATCAGTTATTGACAAATTTTTTGCATTTCTTTCTTCATTTTTTACCCACAAATTTGTGGGGTTCTGAAAATATTTTCATCTGTTTTTACCCACAATTTTCTGGGGTTCTGAAAATATTTTCTTCATTTTTTACCCACAAATTTGTGGGTTTCTGAAAATATTTTCTTCATTTTTAAATGAAAAATATAAAAAATGATGTAAAAAATAAAGAAAATATTTTCAGAAACCCACAAATTTGTGGGTAAACCGGTGAAAGAGTTAAATAAAGTATTATTTTATTCACTCGAATAAATTAATAAATCTAAATAGTAAAATATGACCTGGAAAATTGATTGGTTAAATAATATTTTTTATTGTTGACTCTGCCCCTTATTTTTGTGAAACTCAGATGTAGTACTGTATCTTCAAAGCAAAAGGTGAAAAGGAAGTTTTATTTATATTTTTGTTAAAATTTGCTATGGAGATTACAATATTAAACCTGTAACTAATACAAATAACCAAGCCTAGCATATTAAAATTTCAGAAGAGCTTAAAATATTATTTATTTCATTTAATTACATATAATCCGATATATAATTACACAAAATTTTCAAAATTACAAGAATAATAGTAATTACTTTGATGTACATTTTTGTAAAGTGGCATGCCCCTGATAGAGTCCTTGTGTAAGGATCAACATAGTTTCAATCTAAAAAACTTCAGGTTTTGATTGATTTATCTGCAGAATTGGTTTTAAATTGTTCTAAAAATAATGAAAACAAATGATTAAAATTAGGAAAACCTCAAAATTCAAAACTATGTACTAAGAAAATTTAAAATATGACTTGGAGTTTACCATACAAATCAAATGCACTCGAGTAGAAGCAGAAAGATTTTTCTATTTGCAATTTTCTAAGTATTCCATACTTTTTTTTAAATAATAAACAATATCTACTCGTACTCTTTTATATCATACCATCTTTTATATATTACTTCTTCACGTTTTAAAAATTGAATTACTCCACCAAAAAGAATTTGAATCTGCCTTGGTATTCCCATAAATTTTATTTTTAATTTGGCGTTTCTTGATTCTGGAAACGCTATAAATTCAACATTTGACATGCGGTGGTAGTTTAACCCAATAGGATAAAAATTCTAAAGACATTCACCATTTATTCAATTATTTAAAATTTTAGTTGGCCATTGAATTGATCTTGTGAATTATTCTCATCAGAACAGAAAATTTAACCAAACCTAAATTTAAACTGAAAAATAAGATGAAAACATTAGATGGAAGAAAAACCATATTGAAATTAAGGAAATTTGATAATTTGGTAAGTTCTAAGTCATAACTACCTTAAATTTTCATAGCTTCCACTTCAATATTTCTAATTTCTGATGTGTTTTGAATTTCAATATTAGATACTCTCTGCTAGAAAATTTTTAACTGTCTGTCTTATTTTTCAAAAGTGACTTAAAAATATTGTGTAAATAAAATAATAAGTAATTGATTCTACAGATAAATCATTTTAATGTTAAATTCGAAAATCTAGTCGATATCTTCTGCTTTAAATTTTTGAATTTATTTTGATTTTATCAGCGTTTTTTAAACTTACACCAATATTAAAACAATTGAAGTTTTTTTTTATTTTTTATACCTTATTCTCAAAGATTTACATTTTTTAGTGTAGATTTTTAATATTTTGGTAAGTAAGAAAATTTTCTTCAGGAGTTATTTAGTTTTGTTTTTGGTTGTGATTTATTTCTTTTTAAAGTTTTCTCCTTTACAATCATCATCCAGTATTCTTAATTTTAATTAATCCATGGTCCTGGGGGATGAGATTCTCGAGTGTCCTGCATGTATGCATGTGTGAATTATTATTTTCGTTGTTAATTAGATACAATAATTATTATTTTCTATAAAATTATTGTAAAAATTTTGGGTTATCTTTTTTGTATGATTTTATTTTGTGTTTTTGTCTGTCTCCAAGTGTTTGAGAGTGATGTAAAATGACCTTGGATATCAGCCAATATTATTTTAATGTTAGACTTTCAATTCTAAATCGTATATGTTGGTTTTTTTTTTGATTTTCTAAATTGTAATTTCTAATTTTGTTCTTCGTTTTAAACTAACAATGTCTGCATGTCTGCAATGTGGTCACAGGATTTTGAATTGCTTTCGTTGTTGTTCTGATGCAGATGTCTTGTTAGGCTCTTCACAACTGTCTTCTCCACAACATAAGCCTCATGTTCAACTAGATTTACGCCCTGGACAGCAGTCTACTAATGGTAACTCTTAACTTTTTGTATAATGCTTAACCCCCCCTCCTATGTCTTTTGGCGCGGTGTCAATTACGAAAAGATAAAATCGCTGAAATTTACATTTAAAAAACTAAAGTAGTGTGTTGTGAAATTGATTGTATACAAACTAAATAATTATTTTATTTTCAGCTTCACCACTACCGTCCCCGATGAAATCTCCTGCCCGAACTCCAATAACTCGGACTCCTTGTTGCATTGCATTATATGACTTCGATCCAGAAAATCCTGGGGAACTCGGTTTTAAGGTAAATTAATTTCTTTTTTTACTTCTACAAAGATCATAGGGCATTCAACGTTGAGGTTAGAATACATATGGGGTATTGCAGCTTTTTATAGAAATTCAATCTCAAAAAAATATTTTGAACTAAAAAATTAAAAACAAGGTCAAATATGATTTTAATAATTTTTGAACGAAAATGCATTTTAAAACGAAGAAAAATCGTTCCACTTTTTTTGGTATTAATTTTTAGTAAGTTGTTGGCATTAGAAATAAATTTCAGGAAATTTTTTAAATTAAATTTTTTTTAAAAATAGAAGGAAAAATAATATCAGGATTGTCTCCGCTTAAAATTCTTGAGATGGACAATAACTTTTTTATACATCTAGGGATTCAAGTGCCACCTTTAATTCTGAGTGGGAAATTTATTTAAACCAGGCGAAACCGAGGAAAAAAATCATGAGGTTATACATTTTGGTTAATTTTGAAATAAAAATATACCCTCCCCCCTCTGGAGTTTTTCTCCCGCTTTCCTGTTGTGAGAGGAAAAATTACATTTCCGGAAAATCTAGAGTATTTATTTTAGTCTCGAAAGTGTGACAAAATTATTTTAATTTTAAAAATGAAATTATGAGGCCATCCATACAAGTTTACAATAATTTTTTACATTTTTTTTTCATGAAAGGACCTTTTAAAAGGGAAAAAAGATTTTTTATATCATTATTTTTCAGTAAGTTACAGGTATTTGATAAAAAATTGGGAAAAATATTGGAAAAAATTCTTTATCCTGGAAATGGATTCTAATTTTCTTATTTTAAATTGAACTCCATGCTTTTAATAGCGAATTTAGATTTCTTGTTAAAATAGATCCATTATTTACCATTACCCATTAAACCAAAAAATTAATAAAATAAAAATAATGGTTTGGGGCTTTAATGTACATCTTAAAAAAAATTGTAGTTAATTTTTGGTATGATTTGTTGTATGTGCTTCTTAGCTTTTTATTTATTTCTTCAATTTCACCTTTATTTTAGTACTTGTAATTATTTCAGGTAATTCCATTACCTTTATTTTTGATTCAAATTTTTCATTGCTTCATTTATTTATAGTTTTCTAACAAAATCTGTTCTCATTTTAACTGCAGAAAGCTACTGTGTTTACTAATTATTCAATTTGTAACCCCCCCCCCCCCCCGTGTTTTTTAAATTCGTAATTTTTCGTTCATTCTGAATTTTATTTTTATGTCTAATAAAAATTGGAATTAAACAAGCAAGAATTTAGATAAACTTTATTTTATCAACTATATTAAAAATATTCAAGCACAATTTTCTTAGAAATCCCAAAATTGGGATTTTTATGCGGACGTCACATTTGTTCAACAGGCCCCCCTCCCCACGGTATGGACGACCTCTAAGCATAACCACGCCTAACCCTTGATTTTTTAAATATTTTGAGTTATTCATAAATTTTAGAAAACAAATAGAATTTCTTACCGATTTTCACTTTTTAGATAGGGCGATTTTTACCACTTTATGGGTCCTCTTGTAACAATCCGTTTATTTTAAAACATTATTTTAAATATTTTTAAACAGAAAGTGCACAATGTGGTGAGGAGGCTCCACCCTGTTGGTACCAAATGGTGGTCAGAATCAGTGGCTTAGCTAGGAATTTCATAATATTGTAGAAGGGCCCCCTTAAACCACAATAATTGTTAAATTCTTCTAAGAAAACTTTAATTTTCCTATCAGTATATTTTGAATTTAATAAAAGTAAGGCATTTTTTATTTTTATCATCATTTAATTTTTATTTCATTATTTTAATTAATTGGAGTCTGGCACCTTAGGACTCTCCTACAGCAAATTTAATCGTGATTAACAGGCTTTACATAGAATATTAACTAGCTCATTAAACAATAAAATTTAAAATATTTTCTGTATTAAATTAAATATCTCAAGATAGCAATAAACATTGCTGAAAGCTTATAAATAAAAAATATTTTGATTTTTTACTTTAATGCTGTGTCTGCGCGCCTTAATATTTAAATTTATAATAATTGTATTAATAATTTTCTGTATTTTTTTTTCAGGAAAATGACGTTATCACGTTGATAAATAAAATTGATGAAAATTGGTTTGAAGGCAGTTTTAATGGTCGTACAGGATATTTTCCTGTGACCTATGTTAAAGTGGATGTACCGCTACCATGAGTTACCGGTTAAAATCAACTATAAAACATTCTAAAGATTTGTTGGTTTAATTGTTTTTTTACTATGATTTCTACTAGCATTGTTTTAATTTTTTCGATTGATTTGTGTTATTGCTTTAAATAACTTGTTTTTATGCTGCTGGTACAAGATTGTACACATTGCCAATACCGTTGATCAGATAAAAGAGTTAATCACATAACAATTTTAGTACAACTAATGTAATATGAATATGTTTCCTAAATTTTATTCTACATTCGTCGTTAATATGAAAAAATTAATAATTTATTAGAATTTTGAAGCTGACGTAGAATAGTCAGCCATACTTGTGATATGAACATTGCATAAGACACATTGCCACTGTTACACTATATCTCTAAATCAATTATTGAACTAAAAGTTCTAAATATTTGTATTATCACAATTGAATATTCAAATTTTTTCAAATTATTTTTCGCTTAGATGTGCTTACATGTTAATAAAACGACAGGTTGTGAGTGCTCTAAAGTATATTAAAAGTGGTGATATAAAATCTTAAATATTTTTTCTAAACTGCGTCTCTTTCCACTTATTGAAAATTGTGCAGCTATTTGATTTTCATAAAACAATATTTTAAGTGCTGAATTGCATCTCCGATTCTAAATTGGATCCTGCATTCTTAAATTCATCATTTTGAATCTGCACGGTGCATGCAGTAATTATTTCTAAACACAATGTTGATTGAATATTTGAGTTGAAAAAACCATTGGATGTACTAACAGATTCATTATTAATTTTAGAATTGCTCTTTTAAGCTTAAAAAGTGCATGTTTTTAGCTATCATTTTATTTACCATGTTATAAAAGTTACCTTCTTTCTTGTCATATTTATTTTCCACATAAACTGTAATCCAAGTAGTATAATTTAGTGTAGTTTTAGTCTTGAAGAGGCGATTATAACCCCTTATGAATTAATTAGAGATTAATTTTTAGAAAATTAAGATCAAATAGCTACACCATTTATTAGTAATAAAATTTTGTGAAACCAGTGATATTATAGAAACGTAAAATTAGTTAATCCGAAATTAATAGTTATTTGTACAAATATTACATAGTATCATCTAGGGTTTCCTCTCTATAATCTTAAATTTATATAATAATTTAATTGCAATAAAGAAACCTTTAATCTAGTAAATTCTAAATGATATTGTATCCTATTATTTGGACACCTACAGTTGTACTAAGCACATCAAACTTTGGATAATAACGGTTCAATTATTTTCGCTGTGTAAATATTTTTTAAATTAATTAGTTATAAGTACATAATAAATTATTTATAAAATTGTGATTTTTTTGGGATAGATAGGATGTTAGATATTGGTAAAATCGACCGGTTCATATTTAAAGACTACTATTACATTAGTTTAAACCACCTCTGCTTACATTGATTACATATTATGTAAATCTTCTTCCAATAGTTTTAGATTTTTCCAATTTTTCTTTGTAAGTAAATTTTTGTACTTGTATGCAATAATACAAATCACCAAATGTTATGATTTGAAATTTTTAAAACTATTAAAAAAGAAGTTGGGGGAATTTTATGTGGAAACATTACGCCATTTATGTTCAATTTTGGTTGTAGTGAATAGATTGTTGAGTATGACAAAGTTAAACCAAGAATCATTGTTGTAATTGTATTTATAAAATGCATCACTACTAAAGAAATTATTAAGCTAACATTTGTTTAAAATAAAATTAATAAAATTTGTTTATTAATTTATAAGTTATAATTATTTAACGTTGCCATACATATTATAGAGTTTGTATAGATGTCTTTCTTATATATTTGTGAAAATTAAAATTGCCAGATGAAGATGTTCTGTTGTATGTGTTATTATCTTGCCATATATTTGGTGAAGTATAGTATAATAAACAACAGATTAAAGAAATTAATACTTAGCATCTGGTTCATGACAATACATTAGATGTAAAAGGAAATGTAATCCAGTTAAGACTACTGTACTGTTATATAAACTATGCCTATTGAAGTAAATATATGTTTTAAATGTATTTTTAACTCTTATAAGCCTGTTGTAATCAATACATTTCTGCTCATCTGCAGAAATAAATTATCTCTTAAGAGTACATATATTTAAATAGTTAGGTGTGAGTGTCGAATTGATATATCAAGATATATAATTGCAAAGCCAATTATTTGTTAAAAAAATTAATTAAGAATTAACTAATTTAAATAATAAAAAACGTTATACAATTAAATATTATATTGTCCTTAATTAGAGTATCTAACTTATGATGCATACAGTAGATACTAAACATGGATTCGCATCGTAATATTTAAAAAAAAGTTTCATTATAAACGTTCATAATTTACGCATACAAAACTAAAAAGATATCATATTTTCAAATGTAAGAAAATGCTATTGTATTTTTTTTTAGATGATAAGACCAAATGAAATAAATATTGTTGACGTTTATGTATACAATTCAGGTGTTATGTATTGTGCATTAATAAAAGTATGTCGCATTCATGCAATTTAACTTGTCTATACTTTATTTATTTCTAATAACCCTAAATCTCTCTTTTAAAACTGTGAAATTAATTAATTTTAGACTCGCTTAAACCTGTACGACTTGAACCTACGATGTTTAGATTGCCAGGGTGGGACCAGTTGAAAACTTTTATTACTTACACTAAATGAAGGTGTTTTTCAAATTTCTAGTAATTTTTATCCATTTTACAGTTGTTTTTAAATATTAAAAAATTCTAAGAATCTAAGACTTGAAAATACGGATCAATGAGGTTTACCCCAAAGAAGAACAGTAACAATTGATCCCACAAATGACTAAATAATTAAATTTTCGGGGCAGAAGACGGATAATATAACACAGTATTTAGCGAATACAGGAAATGAAAGAAATACTAACAACAAAAAATTAATTAGTAAAAAGTCTCCAGCCAAAAATCCGCTAGTAGTACAATTAAATAAGATAACCAAAACTAAATGGGAGAGATGAGAATGAGTAATGACAGAGGCAATGAACAAGGAAATGACTTTATTGGAGATAAAGGAAAGCAATTGGAGGTGAAGTGGGGGGTAATAGGAAAGATACAAGGGTAAAGAACAGACGTAAATTTTTATATTATATTTTTTAATAAAATGGTTATATATCTTCCAAACGAAGCATTTCAGGACCCATGTTATTAGAAACTTTTCATCTTATTTTCATTAGTAGAATACGTTAGAAAAATTTGGCGAAATTTTTTGAAACGCCCTGTATATTTTAGAGAACAACTTGTACGACAAAAAATGTAGGAAATTCCTTAGCGATAATTTTTGGTTCTTAATATTTTTACATATTTAATTTCGTTTCGAAGTTATGACGCATAATGTCATAATAGCTTCAGGTAAACCCCCGTTTCCCATTGGACAATTTAATTTATTTTCATCTGGCTTCGTCCTACGGCAGGAAAAAGATTATTTTCAAAATTTGAAATGATTTGTTTGCTTCGTTTAGACGCTATCATGTTCACAGACGTACGTACACACATCCACACAGACATCATGATAAAAAATTGGAGGGTCAAATTTTGCCTGATAACAATACTTTCCTTACCTAGGGGTTTGGAAAGTAAAAAGATGAGCACATGGAAAAGAAGAGGAACTGATTATGGAGTTTGAGAGGGCAGGGCTAGAAATGTTAATAGCACCAGAGACAAAAAATAAGGATAATGAACTAACAGAAATGAAAAATGGTCATTTATTACCATGGAATTTGTTGTATTTTTTGTAAAGATATTAAAAACACGATTAATAAATGGGAAGCTATATCAGCAAGAATTTTGCTGATCGAATTAAAAGATCATGCGCAGATGGAAATAGTAATTGCAGTGTTCGGGCCAAACGAAAGACACGTGACATCGATCTATCAGAGCTACAAGGAGGTACTTTGCAGCAACTTCCCCGTAGGTGACAAAATCCGGCCGGTTGGAGGGTTTTTGCGGGGCATCACAAAGGATCTCAACCTCTGCCCCTGATTACTCCGGGGTGAGGGTTGCGATTTCTGTGAGCGCACCCGCTTTTTTGTCTTTACACCAAAGGGTGGTTTGACTAGTTTACCGTCACTTGCCGGCGACTTAGACAGCCTTGCCTGCTCATGAGAGGTACCAGGCGCATTGCCCCCCCGCCGTGGTGACTCTTGTCCCCTCCTGTCGGTGGACTCGTCGTTTGGCTTCTGCCCCTTTTCTGGGGTCGGTCTGCGGTGGCATCAGCCGCACTGTTGGACGGGTATTCTTAATGGACTCACCCATCTGCATGTTGACTGATGAAAATCATCCGGAGATGTTTTAACTGATAATCAGCTGGTAGTTTTTTATTTTTTTTTTCATTCATGTGAGAAATACTTTTTTCATCCCTCAAGGTCCCCACCCTCACCGGTGTAACTAATTCTAGAACCGCTACATCACCTCCCCTTAGCAACTAAGTTGGTTGCTAGTAGTGACCCTTGTGGCTTTTGATGTTTATTGATGGGAATGAAGCGTGAAATTTCCTAAAAATCCCACAAATTTGTGGGTAAAAAATGAAGAAAGAAATGCAAAAAATTTGTCAATACCAATCACATAAATTTATATAATATAAGATATAATTTTCTTCAAAGAATATCACAATGGTCCTCGTAATTAAAGATTTATCAATTTATTTTCCCTTTTAAAAATTCTATTTTTTTTATTATTAAAATTTCGAAATCATAAATTTATTTTTCTTGATTCTAAATAAATCCTTAAACTTACCAAAATCTATATAAATAAAAATGAATGTGAAAACCTTTGTCACGGCATCACATGATAACGGCTGGACCGATTTTGTTAATTTTTTTTAAAAAGTGTTTGTAATAGTCCGTAGATGGTTCTTACCTAAAAAAAAATTGGAAAAGTTGCCCGGGAAGTTGGAAAATTCGGGAAAAATTGGAAGTGCTTTTTATACCGTCAATAGGTGGCGCGACCTTAAGTACCTACAGAAGTAGGTAGGTAATTAAAGTACCTACTTTATTTCTATAGTGAAAACCATTGTCAAGGCATCACTTGATAACGGCTAGACCGATTTTGTTAATTTCTTTTTAATGGTTCATCGTTATTGCGCCGATGAACAATACTATTTTTTCATCTATACTATGATTTTTTATCTACAGTGGCGACTTGGACCGATTTTGTTATTTTTTTTTTAATGTTCGTAATATATACTCCGAATAAGGTTGTTAGGTAATGAAATGCTGGAAAAGTTGTTCGGAAATTGGAAAATTCGGGTAAAACTGAAAGTTCAGTTTAGTTAAATAAGTGATCAACAGATGGCGGCTCTAATTTGGAAGTCATAAAAAAATTACTTTAAAACCAAATGAAAACCACGAATAAATTAATATATTACGCCTGTCAATTTATTTAGTAGCGCTATCTATTGATAATATGTTTATATTTGATCCGGTGATTGATATAAATCAGGCAGATAATGCCGGTGTAGCATTACAAGGTTTGTTATTTTTTTTTAATTAATTTGTAATTTGGTTATTAGGTTTTGATTGGCGACACGATAACCGTTAGTACGGCTCTGTCACATAGTGAGGTTTGATAACGTATTTTTGTTTTGTGCGCCTCAATACTGGGGTGATTTAGAAAAAAAGCAAATAAGGAAGAAAGCATTTTGCAAAAATTTACCTCGCGTAGGCGGTTCTCCCAGGGTGAAGCAATTGCTTTAATTCAATTCGTCTGTCGGGTCACCTTATGAAAAACTGAAAGTGCTTTTTTGATTCGACAGTAACAGTCACTCACCAACTTAAAGAATCAAATTTTGGTTGGTAATATTTCTAACTGGCATGTAGCTATATAAGATATACTTCATTGCATGGAGTAAAATAAAACCAAAAGATTTAAAACGCTCAAAATAATACTGATAATTAAAACGAACAGAATGCCGCAAATAAGACGGAGTAATTTAGGTCGCAGAACTCGCAATGCTGCAACCCAAAGATATATTCGAAATAATCGAACTGCAGTGCAACGCGAGGAAAATGAAATTGAACGGAATAGTGCAAGAAGGCCAAGAAATGTTGCGTTGAATACTCATCGAGCTGCTTTCCGTTACAACGTGACAATTGATTACGGTGCAGACCAATCCGTTGCTATTGGATCCATGAGCGTTGTGTGCCCACATTGTAGGCATTGAAATACAAAACTGAAGCCCCTGGATTGTGTTGCGCAAGTGGAAAAGTCAAATTGGCGCCATTGGTCCCCCCACCAGAACAATTGCGCTCATTGGTTTCTGGAGCAAGCACAAATTCCAAACATTTCCTAACACAAATTCAGAAATACAACAGTTGTTTCCAAATGACTTCATTTGGCGCAACAAATGTGGTGCGGGACAATTTCATGCCCACTTTCAAGGTAATTATTACACAATCTTATTTAAACATTATTTGACAACAACACTATTAACATACATTAACATTTACAGATTCAAGGACAAATATATCATCGAGCAGGTTCGCTATTGCCGCCTCCGGATGCAGGCTTTAAATTTCTGCAGATTTTTTTCATGGGAAATTCACCACAAGAAGTAGATCAACGTTGTGCACACAACAGTTCGGTGAAAAGACCAATCGTGGAACAACTTCAAACTTTTTTTCATCAACACAATGAATTGATTGCATTGTTTAAAACCGCACTGGACCGCATGCCAACTGATAATCACAAAATTGTAATCAGAGCCGATAGGACGCCTGCGGGAGAACACGCAAGACGTTTCAATGCGCCAACAATTATTGATGATGTCGCCATTGTCGTCGTTGGAGAAAATTTGGAATCACGTGATATCGTTCTGCAACGGCGAAACGATCAGCTGCAGCGTGTGTACGAAACGCACCGATCATATGATGCGTTACAATATCCCATTATATTTTGGCAAGGTGAAGACGGTTATGATTTCTCGCATAAGATGGTAAATCCGCTTACAGGCGCTGAAACGAACAAAAAAGTCAGTTCAATGAACTACTATTCATATCGATTGATGGTTCGTGAAAATGAGGACAATCACATATTGAAATGTCGCCGTCTATTTCACCAATATGCTGTCGATATGTACGTCAAAATTGAAACTGAACGGTTGCTATTTATCAGATTGAACCAGACAAACCTCCGTTCTGAAGAGTATATTCACCTTCGAGATGCCATCAATACTGACGGAAACGCACAGAATATTGGCCGCATGACGATTCTCCCAGCAACGTACGTCGGAAGTCCACGACATATGCATGAATACGCGCAAGATGCCATGTCCTATGTTCGCCATTACGGCACACCAGATTTGTTCATCACGTTCACTTGCAATCCGCAGTGGATAGAAATTCGACACGAGTTATTCCCTGGCCAATCACCCATCGATCGCCATGACATCACAGCGAGAGTCTTCAAACAAAAATTGAAACGCGCTGTTGGATGTATTCAGTGGAGTGGCAGAAACGCGGATTGCCACACGCACATATTCTCATTTGGTTGATTGAGAAGATAAGACCGAATGAAATCGATGATGTAATATCAGCAGAAATTCCCAATGAAGAAGAAGATGCAGTCTTGCATGAGGTTATTACTAAGAACATGATTCATGGCCCCTGTGGAACATTAAATAACAATTCTCCGTGTATGGTCGACGGAAAATGTTCGAAGCGGTATCCAAGGGCATTAGTTGCAGAAACAATTACCGGAAATGATGGTTATCCAATGTATCGTCGCCGATCGACTGCGGACAATGGAAGATCAACAATTGTGAAAGTTAATCAACAGGAAATTGAAGTAGATAATCGTTGGGTTGTTCCGTATTCGTCATTACTATCGAAGACATTCAAAGGGCACATCAACGTCGAATCTTGCCATGCCGTGAAATCCATCAAATATATCTGTAAGTATGTGACCAAAGGAAGTGACATGACTGTGATTGGAGTTGATGCGGAGAATTCCTAAGATGAAGTCACTCAATACCAATTGGGCCGCTATGTTAGTAGTAACGAAGCAATTTGGCGCATTTTTTCATTCGCCATTCATGAAAGATATCCCACTGTTGTACATTTGGCAGTACATCTGGAAAACGGACAACGAGTGTATTTCAATCCTGATAACGCAGCGGATAGAGCGGCACGGCCACCGTCGACAACATTGACAAGCTATTCTTCTCGGTTTGTCAAGCAGATGCTTTCGCTCTCACTTTGCTTTATGCTGAAATGCCACGCTACTACACATGGAACGCATCATCGAAATCTTTTCAGCGTCGAAAACAAGGTACACCAGTTGAAGGACATCCAAATGTATTTGCTTTAGACGCTCTGGGTCACATCTACAGTGTGCATCCAAATAACGACGAATGTTACTATCTTCGATTGTTGTTGGTGAATGTTCGTGGTCCGACGTCGTTTCAACAACTAAGAACCGTTAATGGTCATCTGTGTGCGACTTACCGTGAGGCGTGTCAACTCTTACAGTTGCTCGAGAACGATTCGCATCTGTTTCCCTTCGAATCCGAACGGTTTGTGGGTCAAATATAAGGACGACATGTCTGAGGATGTTTTGTATCGTGTGCGTCGCCAAACTTTAAATCCTACATTGCAAGTGACTGCAGAAATTCACAATGAGACATTGATCATGATAGAAGATATGTGTTTATTGATGGCGAATAAATTGTTGCCGTGTTTGGGCATGATATCACCCAATCGTTCAATGCACGATGCATTTAACCACGAGTTACGAAGAGAACAACAATACGACACCGAAGCATTGAAGTTAAATTTGGGCAGGACAACGTCTGCCGGGTCAGCTAGTTTAAGAATAAAATAACCCCTTGACCCAACATTTTGAATGCCTTTAAGCATAAATATTTTGGACCCCCAAATTTTGGTAAAATCGGTGAAAGGGTTAACAAAATGTGCTGAATAAAATTCCTCGATTTGGATTCAAATCTTAGAAGAGTAATTAAACTCAATATCAACTCAAAACGAAAACTTTATTCTAATAATCTACATTTATATAAAATGAAATCTCCAAAAAAGGGGGATTATTATACTTATGCATTCTGCTTATGAGCAATAAAATACTAATTACTAATTACATAAAATTTTTTTTTTAAAACAAACAATAGCTGTATTCTTTTTACCTATTTTAAGTGAGATTGTACTGAGATACTCAGTAGACTCAGTTAAAAGGGTGTTCTTTTGTCCGTTTTGACGAATGTACCGTGCCGTGCCGAATTGAGTTTTAACTGAGAAAATTACCTGCTACCCTAACCCAAGTGATCTTGCTATTTCAAAGTGTTACAACTGAGACAAAATGGGAAATAGCTCGGATTATTTTATTTTACTTATTTATTTTGTTATTTAATGTTAATTGCCGGTTTCAATAATTTGCTATTTCATCTTTTTGGAGATTATGTAATTTGTAAAATAATTTGGTTGGTAGGTAAATTTTTATATCATGGGTTGGTATTGTACATATTTTTGTTGTTCTTTTCACCTTATGTTTTTCTCACTTTGACTCAGTTAATCTCTGTTCGGCTCAGCTCACTTCGTCTCAGTTGCGTAACTGAGATGGAAATAAAACTTGTAAAAAGAATACGCCTAATATTACCCACACTACCTCACTAAGCACATAATGGGGTTTGTGCTAGACAGCCCATTTGTGCTTAGTAGGGTAGTATGGTATTGCACCGAGAAAACTCACAATTTATAATTAAAATATAGAATATAATTTATAAAAAAACAATATTCAAACAATAACTGTGTAAACACTCATAAGCAATGCTTCAAACAATATAAAAATTAACGAGAACTGCTGGAACTGGAACGGCTGCGTTTACGCCGTTTTGCTGGAGAATTACGCGAGCGTGGTCTACGACGAATGGGGCTGCTACGCCGTGGTGGTCGTATCGGAGTACGGCGGCGGAAATGCGTTTGTGGTCTACGCATTGGTGGTCTCCTCATAGGCATAGGACTACGTCTCTGCATATATGGTCGAGGTTTTGGTATTAATACAGGTGCTGCGGTAATTTCTTGACCATCAATTTGACCTCCATCCATATGTTTCATAGCATCTTCTGCTTCATCGGCATTTGAATACTCAACATAGGCATAACCACGTCCAATATGCGAATGAACATGATCTTTAGGAAACTCAACATTTTTTATTACACCGTAAGCACCAAATATTTCATAGATATGCTCCCTGTTGACCGTTCTAGTTAAACGTCCAATGTGAATCTTAGTGGGTCTAGGAGTTGGTGAACGATGTCGCTTCTTACGATGTGAAGACCTGGATCTGGATCGTGAACGATGCTTAGTTTCAGATTTCTTATCGCTTACGGAAGCTGTCTTACTTTTACCATCTTTCTCTTTATCTTTAATCAGCTCATTCTCCTTCTCCTTAACCTTATCCTTCTTGTCTTTCTCGACACTTTTTCTAGTTGATGACGGCTTGCTCTGGGATCTTTGTTTAGTCCGGGCACGATTACGGTTCCGTGAAGAGCTGCTATCTGAAGAAGAACTGCTGGAACGAGAACTGCTTCCAGAACTAGAACTACTAGAAGACTTAGATCCACTTGAAGAGCTGGACTCTGACGAACTAAAATAAATTTAATTAGAATAAATCATAATTTGACAATTCATCAATCGTACCTCCTGCTACTATCAGAACTGCTTGAAGCAGATTCTGACTTTTTCTTCGTACTTCTTCCCCTTTCCTTACTTTTAGCTTTCTCCTTTTCTGTACTGGAGCCTTTGCGAGCCCTAAATACAAAATAGAAATGTAAGTTAAGAACTGTAACCTAAAATTCCTACATACATAATAAATAAGAATTTCAACTCTTAAAAGACAAATACGTTTAAAAATGCCTTGAGTTTTAAATTACATCTTTTAAACGTTGTCCAAAATTAAATTTGTGTAGGATACACAAAATGTAGTTTGTTATACAGCGCAATACAAAACAGATGGCTGCATTCACCAAAATATACCGGCGATTAGCAAGTGCTAACAGCTTAGAATCATTTGGTTGTATTCAGCAGAATATACCATGGCAATAATCGGTTTCAACTCTTCTATCAGGACTCTCTGACGTTGGTGACCTCACCTATGTCAGCGTTATTACACGCATAGGGGACCTACTGCTTAGCTTCCGGCTGCAAACCGCGAAAAGTACTCATTTTGAGACGGTTTACTGATGGGTAACTTAGGTTTAATGAAAATGCTGGGTTTTTGGCCTGACGATATGCAGAATCATACCCGACCCTAGTGCTGTTACCAGCAATGACAGGTGCTCCAGTGTTGTTACCAACAGGGAGAGAATATTTTTTATAAATTTTAAAGGCCTTGACAAACTTTTTCAAAACGCAACAGCGTTTTCGGCAGCATCAAAGTATTCGTGCAGGTTTTTCTAGCGCAATGAAACTGCCCTTGGCAAATCTTCAATAATATTTCCTGCCCTGATGCGGTTACACCCCGATTACACATCGGTCTTCCGTAGAGAGATGATCACAATAAAATTGTTACTTCACCCAAAATCGACCGGATTAGAACATCTGTTAAGTATGGGCAAACCTACAGCACCAAGTAACATATGGAGAACAGAAATAGACGGGAGGTAGACCAGTGAGAAAATAGAAAGAAGAGGTACAGGAAGATATGTGCGTTTTGAGGATTGAGAGAAGGCAGA
Source organism: Podabrus alpinus (assembly GCA_932274525.1). Classification (NCBI taxonomy): domain Eukaryota; kingdom Metazoa; phylum Arthropoda; class Insecta; order Coleoptera; family Cantharidae; genus Podabrus; species Podabrus alpinus. Next base: position 85,848,162 of record OW026455.1, on the reverse strand, counting down.
AAATTGAAGAAAATGGGCCTACATTACCAACCAAGCCAAATGCCTGCTAAGTCTGTAGTATAGTTTGTTTCACTATAAATGGAATTAAAAAGTCATAGCATCAAATTACGTTGATATAAAAAAGTACAAACTATAAACGAAACATAATATAGAGATAAGATTAATTATTTTAATCTCACGCCAGCCTTTAGCAATGCATATGCTGTCTTGGTTGACGCGATAATCTTATCTCTTTATTATGTTTCGTCACATAGTTCGTACGTTTTTATATCAAGGTAATTTGATGCTATGACTTTCTTAATTCCAATTATAGTGAAACAAACTATACCAATTAGTACTTAATTTATTATTATTATAAAAATAAAATCAAGTCATTAATTATAAATTTCAGAAAGAGACAACTCTAAACTAAATATTGTGTTATAATTATTTATTCCAAAAAATATACCGCTAAGTGAGGCCAGTAGGTCGAGCAACCCAATATGACTATTTCATAATTTAATAAATAAGCGAATTTCAAAGCTCGTACGGATATTTTGACTTGGGGGTCCTGATGGGGTTATTTTGTAACTTTAGAAATGTCATCTTTGCAGTATGATCTCAAAAATCATGATTGATCTAAAGGCCATTAATTCAAACTCCGTGTAATCCCTAATTATTTGTGCCGTGGTTTACATTTCGCGTTCAAGTATTAGGTCTACATTTATGTTTAATTCGTGTGTTTAGTCAGTAACAACTACAAACTTGTAATTCCGGTTTGTCTTGAATGTAAAAATGGGAGATGAAATATTTAAGCAATTCATATTAAAAAAAAACCTTAATGGATATTGAAATTAAAAAAACTATTATTTTTAACTATACCTACATATTGTCAGTTAAATCTGATTAGAGTTTATAGTGGTTGGTGCATTTATTGCTACTCCAGTTCGGGCACCAAGTAATATCCCAGACAACACTGAAATCTAGTGGATATCCAGGGATGTCCAGTGGAAATCCACTACACCTTTTCCACCAGTAATTCAGAAATCGTCAACGGTTATTCAGATTTGTCAATTGCAATTCACGATTTCTGAATATCAGTTGACAAATCTGAATTACAATTCACAATTTCTGAATATCAGTTGACAAATCTGAATTACAATTCACAATTTCTGAATTAAAATTCACGATTTCTGAATATCAGGTGAGGTTTTCTGAATTACTGCTGGAAAAGGTGTAGATATCCATTAGTTATTGGGTGTTGTCTGGTATGCTATAGAAACCCATTTCAAAAGTAATTCTCCCTGTGGTTCATGCCTAAACAGTAGGTCCCCTATATATGAGGGGGTTACATTTTTGTAAAAATTTTGTAAAATTGCCTTTCAATAAATTGACTTTTAAAGATATGCCTCCAAAACATAACTCAAATTTTACAAAAATGTGACTTACATCACTATGGCTTTAACCCCCTCATATCGTCCCCCTTATGCCAAAACCACCAATGTGCATTTTCTAGTTTTCAGTCCAGTGTATTTTGAACTAAATTATCAAGTAAATGAAATTAATCAATTTTAATTCAGTCAATTTTAGGCTTCTATACAAAGTATAACAAGAAGCCTTATGATCTGGCTCCGTGTCTGTCTGTCTGTCCGTCCGTCCGCATAATTCAAAATCATACAGGGCGTTTCAAATCGTGTTGGAAATACTCTGTGTGTATAGAGGTCTAAGATCTGGGTACACAGTGCGCTACTTTTAGGCTGCTATTTTAATTATTTTATTTTATTTTTATTTTATTTTACAAATAATCAATTACACACTGTATACAGGCTAAAGCCTAATTACATACAGATTATTTAACTACACCATATAAAATATAAAATTCATCGCAATCCCGCGCAAAACGCAAAAGTAAGCACAAAAAGCAAGGAGCCAAACACACCAAGCATGAAGGTCAATAAAGGTCAATACAAACGATACCGAGTTACATCCTCGTCAAGCGATAGTACTCCCTACTACGGGAGTAGAATTCCAGGAGTCCAATGCCAAAGTCAGCACCCGCAAATAGAAAAAGTTGGTTCAAACTGGAGGAGGCTGAGTACAGCCTCCTATGCAGGGCTGGGCATTTTGTATTTCAAATGTATTTGAAATACAAAATACATTTGCAATTTGTATTTGAAATACAAAATACATTTTTGAGATGTATTTGAAATACAAAATACAGTATTTCAAATACAAAATACAGTATTTGAAATACAAAATACATTTATTCATGCCCTGTATTCATGTTATATTGTTTATATACAGTAGTGTAAAAAAATTGGTAACATTGTGTAACTAAAATAACGTGTTTAGTTACAGTTTGTAACTACAGGGTCTACCAATAAGAAGTTTGTTTTTATAAGTGAATATAAGGGAAGTAAATTCTTGTTACAATCAAATAGTTGTAGTTGTGACTACATTTTTATGTCGAACAAAATATATTTATTTTATAATATATAAAAAATTAATTAAAACTTTAATTATTAAATAATTGATTTCCTTTCAAAAATAAAAGTTTTTCAAAATTGTTGTCACTCAATGCTCCCCTAGTTGGAGAATGAATAAATCCTGCAAAAGAAAATAATCTTTCTACAGGTGCAGAAGAACACAAACTAGTATTAAATTTAATAAACGTTTTCTTAATGTTTGGGTACTTTTCAAAAATTGAGAAGCATTTACTTTGGTCCTTTAAAAATGTTACTACTTCCAATTCTGCATTAGAGAAAGATTCGTTGATTTCCTCGAATGCTTTTTGCAAAACAAAAAAGTCATCTTCATTTTGTATTTTGTATTTGAAAAATGTATTTTGTATTTTAAATTTTAAAAGAAACCCTGTATTTTGTATTTTAAAAATGTATTTTGTATTTTAAATTCTAAAGAACCCTGTATTTTGTATTTTAAAAATGTATTTTGTATTTGAAATACATTATCAAAATACAAAATACAAATAAAAATGTATTTGAAATACAAAATACATTTGCAATTTGTATTTGAAATACAAAATACAAAATGTATTTCAAATACATATTTCAAATACATGTATTTCAAATACTGCCCAACCCTGCGTACATTACAGAGAAGTAAAGTTCCGAATGGAATGGAAAAGCTACATTATTATTAGTTATATAGTGAATGATAAATACCAACCGCAAAAATGTAATTAGTGCAGATTACCTGATTATTTTTCAATGCAGACCAAATATAAGTTATATTTTATTTACATAATTTTTCACCTATATAGGAAATTTAAATACGTTGTTCGTTTGATCCGTTAATACCCTAATAAGAGGTTATCTCGAAAAATTTAATTGGTGCAGAATATCGGATTATCTGATGTTATATTATAAATATTATGTCGACCAAAAATAACTAGCAATAACAACTTTTCACACCAGAAAGGTAGCTGTATAGAAGCCTAGGAACTGCCGCTAAAGCGAGTTCCACCTTGTTTTTATTGTTATTGGAATGTCTTGTAGCCGAAATCTAACGATAATTTAAAAAAAGAATTTTCTTTCTTAGAAAGAAAGTGCACTTTCTGTCAAGTGTCAAAATGGCAATTTTGGCACATTGGTGGTTTTGGCATAAGGGGGACGATATGTAAAAAGCATTTTGTAGATAGGAGAGATTCATGACGTTTATAAGGTGAACAATAAAACTACGAATTTGGTAACTTTTATTATAAAACACAATAAACACTAAATAAATCAACAAAAATATAGAATATCTATTCATACAATGGAACTCCGATTTTAGGAATTTTTTATAAAAAACAGTGAAATTGGTTGGAACCATGGTTCTTTTCTGAACCGATATGTTTAAAGAATTTCAACAATTTTATTCAAATCCAACAATACCGGGTGTTCATTTCAAAAGTAGCCAGTCCATAATTATATTTTTTCGAAAATTGGACTTGGTGAATCCATTTATGAGTTAGAAGTAAAAATTGAAAGATAAAACAAAAAATAATTTTATTTAGTAATTATTTTAAAAAATTAACTTTTATAGCACCATTGACTTGAATTTTTTTCGAAATTTTAACGAAAAATATTCCGTTAAAACGAGATAGAAATACGTGTAATTTATTAGGAAAGTCAATATTGCTATAAAAAATTCATCAAATCGAGACTTTCATTAAATAGGGATTAAAATAAATTCCATAATCAATTTTTCAGATTTTGTGGCTACCCTAGCACAGAAAACAAATTTAATCACGAAATTATTTCGTCAAATCAAGACAGTGAAGAATGACAACAATTCAAATGAAACAACATAAATATTTTTTGATTTGAATAAAATTGTTATTTTTATTAGCTGAAGATAGATTTTAACTGTAGAAATTTTGTTTTAATATTACTACCAGCCTTCTCATTGAAGTTGCAACAAATGATTTCCATGAAGATAAAATCAAAGATTTAAAGGATACAACTACAGATCGGAGATCAGCTTAGCCAGAGCAGCCCTATTACTGCATATAATCCAGCATTTACTCATCAATAGGTATATTTTCCATTTTTGGCTGAAAATAACATTGAAAATAATTATGAATTAATGGGTGTGTTTTTAAACTGTACCGGTTGCTCGAGCAATAATTGCTCGAACCAATTTCGAGCAGGTAAGGCACAACCTTACGATCCGGTGCATGAAAATTTGCTTGAGTAATGCGTTCGAGCAGAGTGGGGGAGTTTTAAAACGACTGATGACAATTGATGCGGTAGTTTAAAAACACACTTCTTTTGTTTGAGTACTCGAACAGCTGCTTGAGTAGTTTAAAAACACGCCCATTATCTCGATAAAAATTCTGGATACGATCCTGAAGCAGTTATTGTTTCAAATGGTTACTTGTAGATTTTTCATCTACAAGTCATCAGCAATAATAATTATCCATGTGATTCAGACTACAGCTAAAGAGTATCCCCAATTTACTTCATCTTCTTTCTGAAAAAATTAATTCTCAATTATAGAAATGGTCTAAATAAAGCACATTTTATTAGTACCTGCGTTTATGTGATTCCAGAAGAAGTAATATCATCTTGGGAAGGGTCTTTCAGTTTTTATGCCTTGCCTATGCCAACATCACACTTCAACTAGGGTAACATTTTGTTTAGGTGATAAGTATATACATGGTGACTACACCTTTTCCAGCAGTAATTCAGAAAACCTCACCTGCTGTTCAGAAATCGTGAATTGTAATTCAGATTTGTCAACTGATATTCAGAAATCGTGAATTGCAATTGACAAATCTGAATAACCGTGGACGATTTCTGAATATCAATTGACAAATCTGAATAACGGTTGACGATTTCTGAATTACTGGTGGAAAAGGTGTAGAAAGTATGTAATCAACGTATTCAAATATTTCTTGTTGGGCTTATGTTTTAAACACTCAGATAGATTTCCAATATTGTTTCCACTAAATTTGTATCAAATGTGACGTCATCATAATAATTCTGTGGTACCATGGAAGACGGAAACAAGTCAAAAATTAGAATATTTTTGTTTCTTATACAAATCATTTTATCAGTAAATATTTCAAAAAGAATACCGAAAGAAATTAACAATAAACTTGTGCTTATTGATATTGAAGAAAGAATATGAAAATTTTTGTGGAAAGTTGACTGGTAGTGTAGCGGTGAGCTGTGGGAAAATAACAAATTGAAAGTATAAGAATAATATTAAGTTCTTCATTGTAGATACTTACCGTAATGGATTTTAAATAAATTAATTTATTACAAAAATTATAAAAAATTAAAAGCATGCAAATCACCTCCACCAACCGCAAATTAGAAACACAAACAAAAAATAATATAATTTAGGGTATTCATGCACAAACCACCCTGTAGCAGTAATCTTACAGTACACTGTAAAAAAAGCACGTAAAAATACATTCAAATACGTGTAATTTTTTTTTACATTCAAAATAATAGTAAAAATACATATTGTGTATTATTCCATTGATAATAGTGTGAAATTACATTATTATCAATGGAATAATACACAATATGTATTTTTACTATTATTTTGAATGTAAAAATTACACGTATTTGAATGTATTTTTATGTGCTTTTTTTTACAGTGTAGTGACAAAGAAAATGCATGAACCCAATTCCGCATTAAAACATTTTTGAAGGGGGCAACACAAAATATGAAAATACACAAAATTGAGAAAAATTAAAATTTTAATAAAAGCAAAGGAGGGGGGGGGCTTTATCGCGATCGACACTGAATTAAGATTGTTCAATTTAATAATATAGAAGTAACCGATTCAGGGCTCCCACTATAAATTTTTAGGAATTTCGAAAACTCTGAAAATCCTTTGAAAAGGCTTTTGAAGTCTATTAAAAAATATAAAAGGCTTTGAAAGTCTTTAAGAGGAGTTTCTAGCTAGGTAAAACTGTAGGTGTGAAATGTGCTTTAAAATTCCTAATTTTTTTAAATTTCGCCCCCCCCCCCCCAGGTGGAGTCCGAGTCTACGTGCTCAAGTTTCTCTCTCTAGTCTGGTATACCGCGCTTTTTAGAACAATTACCAACTTAAAAAGAAATTTTTAAAATGTTTTTAATTAATTATTTTTTAAATCATTTAAATTTTGAAAAAAAATAATTTTAGGAATTTTTAGGATCTAAGGAAGAGTGGGAGCCCTGCCGATTATAACCACTTAAACATAAGAAAAAAAAATAGCACAAAACTGTACATCTTTATGTTTTGCTCAAGTGGGGATTCCAGTTTCCAGATAAAAAATATCTTTTAAATCCTTGTAAAGAAGAACTGAAGGAAGGTTCATGTCCCGCAGTCCCTCATTTTTGAGATATTTCAAGAATTAGTTGGGAGTGGAAACGCTGGATATAAAATTATTTAGAATATTGGATCCAAAATAAGCATGTCTGCCCCCAAGCCAATTTTTGAAATATTACGTGAATAAAATGAGTGCACTAAAAAAATTCCATTCTACAAATTTCCTATTAAATTTGTAACGACGATTTCGTAGGAAAATTTTCACAATGAAATTTTTCGGTATATAAAGGGGCCGTCCATTAATTACGCAAGGATGATTTTTGTAATTTTGGATCCCCCCCCACGTAAGGGTATGTAAGATTGTGACAATCCCCCCCACACACATCTTGCGTAAGGATTATTTAAAAGAAAATTAATTTTGACCCCCCCTCTCCTCCCCTTATATTTATAAAATATGAATAATAATATATTATATAGATAATAATAATACAAAATTTTAAATTAAATTTTTATTTACATATGAGGGGGTTAAAGCCATAGTGGTGTAAGTCACATTTTTGTAAAATTTGAGTTATGTTTTGGAGGGATTTGGAAGGCAATTTTACAAAATTTTTACAAAAATGTGACTTACACCACTATGTCTTTAACCCCCTCATATAGGATATGAAAAACCGTTCGTCAAGATCGCCCAAGTTTGATGCCATTTTCTAAAATTCACACTATTATGCCACTATGTTTAATGATTTTTAAGTACTACCTATTTCAATATACCGGGTGTTCATTTTAAAACTTCCAGCAATTAATATCTCAAAAACCAAGTCAGATGAAAAAATGTTTCAGACAAAAGTTGTATGATAGCGAGGGGGAAAGAATATGGCACGATTGTTTTTTTAAATGGCACCTTATATTTTTTTAGCAGATTCATATTTTGCATGAATAAATAAACAACTTTTGTTGGAAAATTTTTTTTATCCGACATTAGGCTTTTCGAGTAAGATGCGTTGAAACAAAATAAATAATCAACATTGTTAATCAAAATTTAATATTTACAAGTTTTAGAAGGTTATTTATTAGTTTTAAACAGTGGAAAAAATGTTTGTAAACGATTAACAATAACAAAAGCAATAACAGACTTCTAACTTTTAAAAAATTAAATTTCGATTATAATCAGCTGCAGTTTATCAAAATGTTTTTATTTTGTTGCAATGCATTTTACTCAAAAAGCCTAATGTCGGATAAAAAAATTTTCCAACAAAAGTTGTTCATTTATTCATGCAAAATATGAATCTGCTAAAAAAAATATAAGGTGCCATTTAAAGAAACAAAGTTGACCTTCAAATGACCTTGAAAAGGTCAATAAAGTAAAATAGCAATTATGCCATATTCTCTCCCCCTCGCTATCATACAACTTTTGTTCGAAGCATTTTTTCATCTGACTTTTGGTTTTGGAGATATTAATTGCTGGAAGTTTTAAAATGAACACCCTTGTAACATGTCAAATGTTACTATGCCGGTCCTGCCGTCAACTTTATGATCCATTACAACTCGATCAAATTTATTTCTGAATTTAATATTTTTATTTAACTATTTTTGTCGAAAGACCTTTCTTTAGTTTTCCTAACATGTATATAATTATTATTTAGTATGAAAAGATCGATAAAATCAAATGCCACCAACTTTATATTAGTACTATTTTTCACGGCGTATTAATACGTCGAAGTTACTCGCCTGTAGGTTTTATGCTCAATCCGGGTTAGCGTTTTAGCAAGTCGCAAATAATACACGTACTATTTTAGTCTCCCAGTTTTTTGAGTATTTTTAAAGTAATTAGTGAAAATTACGAACCAAGTTTTAGTGTAATACGTTCACCGAATGTCAAGTGACAATTCGAGCTAATTATTTCGATCCAACAATTTTTTCTATAATCGAAATATCGATTTATAAAAATTGGAAACCCAATAAAGACGCCATCAAAAATTTTCATCGATAGACGCAGTAGTAAACGGAATTATCCTGGCTACGCGCAGTCGAATTAATGGTGGCTTATCAAATAAAAATCACAACAAACTTTTGGAAAATAGTAACTGAGAAAGACGTTGACGATAAAGATCAATTCAAATCAATTGAAGCAGAAGCTAATTTCAATTATCCATCCATTTGGAAAATCAACATCCAAGAAACACAGTATCACATTTTATTATTTTTTAATCAAATTTCAGATAAGAACTATAAAGTTCATTGTTTGCTTGTTAACAATTGGCTTATCGATTTGTATATGTGTTGTATTCTTTTAGAACCTTATTCAGAAATTGAATGTACCGAGAGGGGAACCTACAGATCTGTGGATTCCAGCTACGTGCAATTTGTATCCATCGTAAACGTGAGTAATTGCTTTACTCACAATATAAGATTGGTTTGCTTAGAGTTAACAACCTTTATTTCTGGTAGTTTGCTAACAACTTGTACTATTGCTTCCATTAACATTTTTGCTTTGGTTATTGGTGGCTCAGTTAAATAATATATGATCTGTGTATCAATTCATTTTAGTGAATCGTCACGACTTCGTCAAGACGAGGCTACGATCTTTTCAGACGAACACTCAATTATTTGTAAATATATTAATTATTGTAGTAATAAGTTTTTCAAATTGTACCAAGAGATTTCGTTACGTTCCAATTTAGTTATTTTAAGTTACACAAAGTGTACTTGTTACTTGCTGTTCACTCAAGAATTTTATTTTTATGTTTTCTTATTAAATGGTTATTGAACAATTAAGCATCGGTGTTTGTTTATTAACCCTTTTGGCGCCCCGAGCATTTAGTACCAGTAAGCTAGAGAATACCGAACCCCGAACACTCGAATTACATCAGAGTAACCCTCGCTCTACGACTAAGGCATAAAAAAACCAAGAGCTAGCCAACCTGTTCAACATCTACGGTTATCAAAGTGGACTTGTAACAACTAACGAGGAAGTGGTTATCCTTAGGTAAATTATTTAAGTAAAGTGGTTACACCTTAGTATTTCCATTATACCTGGATATAATAGACAACGAAAGTGTGACGTCAAAAGGGGCGTGTACTTGTAGAAACCTTTCCAAACAAACTGATATTGCCGTGTTAACTGCCATAAGAGAATTTGCTTTTGCTGTTTTTTATATTGTGTTTAATTAATAGAGATTTTAGTTTTAATAGTTATTAGTTAGAGACCTTAAGTAGTGTATTTTTATAGTGTAGCGTAATTTTTTTTAAATTCTTTTCAAAATTAATAAAAAATAAAATTTTTTTTATAAAAATACACTATTTAAGGTCTCCAACTAATAACTATTAAAACTAAAATCCTTATTAATTAAACACAATATAAAAAACAGCAAAAACAAATTCTCTTGTGGCAGTTAACACGGCAATATCAGTTTGTTTAGAAAGGTTTCCACAAGTATACGCCCCTTTTGACGTCACGACTTTCGTTGTCTATTACCAACATAAAAAGAAAAAATTATATTTGATTTTTAAATTTAATTTAAAAAAATATTTTAAGAAACTTACGTAAGGAATACGTCGGACCCCTCCCCCTATGCAAGGGTCCGTAAGATATCCAATAAACCCCCCCCCATAAAACCCTTACGTAATTAATAGATGACCCCAAACGAAAATAAGAGATATAAACTTCTTTTATTCAAAATTAAATGTCTCCAGCTCTCAGCTAATTTTTGAAATATCTTAAAAACAAAAAAACTGCAAATGAAAATAAAACAAGGCTTCTTGCTATACTTTGTATAGAAGCCTAAAAGGTGCAAACAGGTACAAATGATCGAAACTATTTTGGATTCAAAGTAGGGGGGGGCCAGAGACATGCACCTACTGAAAAACCAATTAGTAATAGGTATAATTTTTTTAAAATTTTTGTACTTGCTAATACAGATTTATGCAGGGGGTTAGTAACTGAACGTAAAACAAAACACCGTATTAGCCCTTTAAATAAAAAGTTTTTACCACCAAATGCTTAAATTAACTAAATAAAAATCCTTCCTAAAAAAAAAGCAATCGTAGGCAAACGAACATAACAAATACATTAAACATCTTTTAAAAATGTGAAGTAGGTACTTACAGATTTTTTTCCTTGGAAACACTTTTTATGTTACTCTTAATAGCTCTTGTATATCGATCTTCCGGATCAACATCTTGCACATCAAACCGTGTTTGATTTTCTCCTGCTCTCCATTTCGGATAGATGACAACTTTTTTCTTTTTTTGTTTATCTATTAGTTTTTTAATGTGAGCAACCTTATCATTCGTTGCTGCTCTAAGAAATATACCATCTTTCCTATTTTCAATCTAAAATACGGACAATAAAATTTAAGTCGGCATTCCAAACTTACATTTACCTCTACAGTGTCGGGAATATCCTTTAAGAAATCTTTCAATGTTCGATAACCGAGTTCTACATAAGGAATTGTAGTTCCTACTAATTCTCGGTAATCGTTTTGCAATTCCAAAATTGTTATTAATTTGTTAGGATTGGAAACAAGGACACTTGAAATCAGTTTCCTTGTTTGTTCTTGGTCACATTTCTAAAAAATAATTTACGATGATCGTTACAAATTGTAATTAATGTAAATAAATGTTTACCTTATTAGACATTTTAATGATGTAGGTATGTAAAATATGTTCTAAAGCTCCCAAAGTGTATTTTAAGGTATTTAAGCTTACTCTGCTGATTCTCAACACTCGTCACAAAATAGCGCGAATTCAGCTTGCGTAAAGAGTACAATGAAGTACAAGGTAGTTTAAAGTTGGTATGACGATTTAAAGGGGGGTTTACATGTAGCAGAAAGAAAAGAGTACCAACTTGTTCAGTTCGAATGGAAAAGTATGCAAAATATTTATTTTAATTTTTGACGTGTACCTGGGCCCTCTTTATTTATATAAATCTTCTTTGCAGTAACACAAAATTGTGGGCGAGTACCCAGTGATTTTTTTTATACATACTTTAATATTTTACCTGTTTTGTTTCGATGGAAGGGCACGAATTTAAATATAAAAGAAAATACAACTCTTTTGGTTGTTTTAAAAATAATAATACTCTTCATTATCAAATGAAATACCCAAGTCAACAGTGAAGATTGAAAATAGAAACCGCCGGGGGGGGATTCTAGAAGAGAAAACTCGTAACTAGAGTTTTTCGGATATAAATATGTAAACTGCCCTCCGAGCCAAAAGGTGAACACTTAAACTCACCTGTAAACTGCCCTGAAAGGTTAAAATGGATGAGGGGAGTTTACATGCAGGATCAAACCAAGAAATTGTAATTACCGTTGACAACTCAGGACCGTACGTAGGATTTCTTTGCAGACGGTATTTTTGTTGAGCCATCCAGATTCCTGACATTTCTAGTGCTTCTAACTTTTAACGTTCAACTTGCGAAAAGAAATCGTTTCCTAACACAAACCTAAGCTCAACCCGGCTAATACACCTCGGAGCGGCCGATTGACCTTCCCCCCCCAGTAGTTTTTCGCTAATAACTCCGCGACCTTGAGACTCAAACGAAAATAATGGAAGCTCAGTCAGGCTCAAACGATGCTCTAACGCTTGACACCATATTTATAAACAATTCTAAAAGGGGGGGGAGGAAACTGACATACAGAATCAAAGCAAAAAATTGTAATTACCGTTGACAACTCAGGACTGCACGCAGAATTTCTTTGCGGACGGTGTTTTTGTTGAGCCATCCAGATTCATGACATTTCTGGTGCTTCAAATTTTATCGTTTAACTTGCGAAAAAATAATTAGAAAAAATAAAATGAAAAAACAGATGGAGATTCTTCTGGTGCTTCTAACATTCCACTTGCGAAAAAAAACCGTTTCCTAACACTATCCTAAGCTCGACGCGGCTGATATATCTCTGAGCTGCCGATTTAACCCCCCCCCCAGTAGTTTTTCGCGAATAACTCCGCCACTTTTGAGACTCAAACGAAAATAATGGAAGCTCAATCAGGTTCAAACGATGCTCTAATGTTTGACACCAAATTCACCCAAAAATTTGATACTGGGGGGCATCATGTTTAGCCCCCCCCCCCAGTAAGTAAATTTTTGCGAATAACTCCGCGACCTTAAGACTCAAACGAAAATAATGGAGGCTAATTCAGGCACTAAACGATGATCTAATGTTTGACCCCAAATTCACTCGAAAATTTGATACTGGGGGCGGGTCTACGGCCTCCCCCAAAGTTTTTTGCGAATAACTCCGCGACCTTTGTAAAACGAAAATAATGGAAGATCATTCAGGCTCAAACGGTGCTTTAACGTTTGACACCATTTTTACAAAAAAAAATTCGAAACTGGAGGGGGGGGGGCACTGACATGCAGGATCAAACCAAGAAATTGTAATTACCGTTGACAACTCAGGACTGAACGCAGAATTTTTTGCGGACGGTGTATTTGTTGAGCCATCCAGATTCATGACATTTCTGGTGCTTCTACTTCTAACCTTCAACTTACGAAAAAAAATCGTTAGTGTTTTAACACTAACCTAAGCTCGACCCGGCTGATGCACCTCTGAGCGGACGATTTACCTTTTCGCGCAGCAGGTAGTTTAATTTAAACTATAATATCCTTATAATGTATCACACGTAAAATGAACGATGAAGTTCCGAGGTGAAATTAGCAATTTTCACTCGGTCACTACCCCCTACAATTCCCCGTCTAAACCGGTCCTGTCTATTTAATAAGCTGTTCTTAAATTCTAATTGTTATAATCTCCTACTTACGTATAAGTAGTGATTATACAGTCCGAGGGCAGTTTACAAGCCTACTTAAAAACCAAAATTTAATAAAATAAAAAAATGTTATTTTGGAGGGCAGTTTACATTACCCCAGTTTTTCTTTCTATACATGAAACATTTGTGTGCTGCTTGAAAATCCGTAGTTATGACTTCTTTAAATTGGTGTACTAATCCATGAAAACGGAGAAGTTTTATTTGTCCCAACACTGTATGGGGTTATCAGTGAGGTTCAACTCAATGCACACTGAAACTTTCGTAACGAAGTCCTTTATACCCCAAATGGGAATTAGGGCTGCTGTTATATAGCAATGTACTTTTAGTTTATGTAATTCTTTGTATGTTTTGGAGTTCAAGCCGTTTATTCCGCCTTCTAATTTAGTAGTGCCATCTGTTGATAACTTTTTGAACATTACCATGGTGTTTCCAATCTCCCAAAAGTCTGAATAATTATAGATATACCATTACATAATAGTTGATAATAGCTTAAATTTATCTGCGTGTATGTCGGTCTATAGCGCTAAATTGAGCCGGACATCCGTGGAATATCCTTGGCTTTGCCGCCTGGGTTGCGTGGACAAGCATCAGTATAAAAACCTCCCTATTCCCACGGTACTGCGACCCCCAAAGGATGCAAAACTGAGGGGTAGCTCAATCTTTAGTTGCAGAAACCTCGAAGCGCGGTGAACCTCGTTGTCTTCTAGCCATCCATCGCATATGGGGCGCTGTTCGATGGGGACATCATATTTCCCCTTTACTCGTGGGAACAATTGCGGAACTGGTAAATCTGAATACAAACACGAGAGGAGGTTCCGAAAGGAAGGATCCACCCAAAGCGAAACTTTCGGGGGCTGCCAAGAGACGACTAAAACGTCTCAGGGCAGACTAACCAAAAACAGGATGAAGAAACTCTTGAGAAACCTTCTCCTAAACAAACAATTAATAAAAATTATGGTGGAGAGAATTCGAGCGGGAGCAAAAGCGTATCCGGTTGGATTTCAGCACACCAGCAAGCGTGGGCAGACAGAAGAAGAGGGGCAGTTGCATTCAACCTGCCGTCTCGTACAAAGATGCCCTAACGGATATCCGAGCAGCGATCGTTCCAGAAGGATACCCGGGAATTTACTTTAGCAGTGAACAAAACGACCTCGTCAGAAGGATGCTGCTCACTGCTCTACACCTTTTCCAGCAGTAATTCAGAAAACCTCACCTGCTGTTCAGAAATCGAGAATTGTAATTCAGATTTGTCAACTGATATTCAGAAATTGTGAATTGCAATTGACAAATCTGAATAATCGTTGACGATTTCTGAATAACTGGTGGAAAAGGTGTAGACAAGATCTAGAACCTCAGCTAGGTTCTCTGAAGTGAAACCAAAGGGCTGGTTGCCTCGTGTGCCGATCAAGCCACTAGGAGCTGGTTGGAGCAGGTGGTTGCTGAAAGCGCACCCTGGGAGGAGGCAACATTAAGCGTCATGGATGCCAAGGACATCCCAAAGCCCGTTAAGGTTACGGGATGGATCCCGGGACCCGTAGAGGAACCGGAAATAATCCTAAAGAGGCTGGCGGTCCAAAATCCAGTGCTCTAAACCGAGATCTGGACGGTATTGGATAAAAAGTCAGACTAAAAGGGCCAGCAAATTATCATGCTGGTCCTGGGTTAAGATACAGGAAAGATACAATGCAGCACAAACCCTTCCTGAACTTCTCCAGGATCAACTTTAGGGAACTGGGGAAGAGAAAGGGGAAAAATAAGGAAATGGAAATTTACAAAGGGGAACATGGTTTATTCGAGTCAACTACTCATATTTCTATGGCACCCCACCCTGGTAACAGCGGAGAGGGGACATCGGGAGAAGGGCTTCTGGTAACACCGGGGACCCCTTCCGATTTGTCCAGATAAATTAATATCCAGTCAAAGCTGGATATTTGCAACCATTGTTGGAGTGAAACAAGGAACGAGGGGCATAATAAGCTTAAGCTTCAGTGCAGTGGGCGTCTTACACCACAAATCTTTAATGATAATTATAAGCATAAATTTAAAACTAATCAAGTAATAGCACAATAGTATTTATTTTTTATTTTTACTAGTATGTCATATTCCATCCGTATCACACTGTACATGATAAATTTCTCGTTAGTTCGAAGATGTGGCGTCACCTGCGTAACCTTGATTCAAATTCGCTTATTACAAATTTTGGTTTAATAGCATTATTTTTTAGTGTTTAACTTTAGGCACAATTAACTCGATACAACTTAATTAACAGTTTGAGGTTTTCATCAAATTTTAGTGTAATACGTGATGACACTGATTTGTTAGTTAAATTCTGGGTTAGGTCCTTAAGTTTGTATACAAGGACTTTATTTGAATGAGCTGGAACCTTTGGACGTGTCCTTTAGATTAACATTTTAATTACCGGTTAATTCAAGGTTTTAAATTACTTTACGTCCAATTTACTAATAAATTTAAAAATTTTTAGCGATTTCTACATCTGTAGTAAGCAGCATTTTCAATAGCTGTCGTAACCGATGGAATTCCGCATTTGTTGTCTGCCATGATTTTCTCTGGCAAGTTTTACACCTTTTCACGAATTGCTAATAATGTGAAGAATTATTTAGCGTTTTTGTGGTTTAGATTATGCTTCAAATGTAGTTAAAATGTAATAGTTTTGATGGAAACTTCATACTCGTTCTCAACTATAGTGCAAATTAATTGTCGATCTTGAAATGCAAGTTTTCTTGGGTATGTTAAATTACTTCATTTTCTTATAATTAATTTTATCAAACTACTCTGTCGCCATTGTTTTTTCAATTAATTTTTATTTATAGATACATACGTTCACTTGGTTCCTATCACCATCTGAAATAATGCTACGGAAGAATCATGGATTGTAAGTTTTTGTTGTGAACATTGTTTATTGTGGTTGGTGTTAAAATATGAACGTTTTGTCGAGGGCTTAATAAAATTGTGTACGAGGTCGTCCGTAAATTACGTCACGCTCCTGGGGGGGGGAGGGGGTTTCAAAAATTGTGACGTCACAAAATATATAGATTCTATAGATTTGCTACAACTTTTGTCTGCAAAATCTTCCTCTAAATTCAGTATTTCGAATAATTTTTCACAAACAGAAAATTTTAATCATTTGTCCAACCTAATTTTCACGAATTTTAAATTTTAAATATTTTTCTGAATTCAACTATGGATTTGCTACAATTTTTGTATTGGGTCGTCCATAAATTACTTCACGCTCCTAGGGGGGGGGGGCTTCCGACCCTTGAGACGTTGGGGGGCGGCGGGGTTTCAAAAATTGTGACGTCACAAAATATATATATTTTTTTTTTTATTGACTCCATGAATATTACAATCTTATCCCGACAGGGACAATAAGCAACAGATCTGTTAAAGTTTTACATGGTCATAGCAGAGGCCAGCACATTAGCTGACTTCTTTTATGCTTTATGTTAATATGTTGGGGGTGGTCACTTAATCGTGCCTGGTACTTAGAACTTATGGCTGCAATTTCTTCCTTTATCGTTTTTATTTGAAGGTCAGATTGTATTACAGCATTGGGAACGTACCAAGGGGAGCCACAAATGTCGCGTAGCACTTTTGATTGGAAACGCTGAAGCTTAGCTATGTTAGACTCACTGGCAGCACCTCACAGCTGAGCACCATATGTCCATATTGGTTTCAAGATTGCTTTGTATAGCAGTCGCTTATTTTACATCGAGAGATGGGAGTTGCGGCCCATAAGCCAATACATCTTCCGATAAATCAACCCCAATTGAAGTCGCTTACACCAAATGTGTTTGGCCCAGGTTAGTCTTCTGTCGAGATGGAGTCCCAGGTACTTGACTTCCTCTTGTTGAGGGAGAACATTATTATTCAATGACACGTTGAGACATGTACCTCTCCTTAGTGTGAATGTAATATGAACCAACTTGGTGCAGTTACCTTTTATCCTCCATTTCTTCAACCAATCTTCTAACTTGTTTAGATGGTTTTGTAGCAAGTGTGACGCACGATTTGGGTCCGCATGGGAGGCCATTATGGCGGTATCATCCGCATAAGTAGCAGTTGTTGTGTTACTATTTTCAGGTAGGTCGGATGTGTATATCCGACCTACACAAACAAAATACACGACAAAATATATAGATTAAATATTTTATTATATCTAAGTATTTAAAAAAAACTATTTTTTGAGTGGCTATGCCACTTAAGCTAGGGGGGCTGAGCGCCCTTCATAGATGTTTCCTCTGGGGTGCTACCCCTAAAAAAAAGAAATTTGAAAAATTGGGGGGGTCAAGAATATGTGACGTAATACTTGGAGGGGGGTCTAGGTTTGTGTCACGATGGGGGGGGAGGGGGTTTAAAATTGCGTGACGTAATTTATGGACGACCTCTACACTAATATTACTGATTGCCAATAAATTGCTAAAATTTCCCATAAGTTACTAAAATAGTCGGTATTGTACTGTGTAAAAGTCTTGGACCACTTAGCAATTAATTAATTAATTATTAACAAATAAATTATTATTCATTGATTTATAGCAAAAAATTCTTAAATAGATATAGGGTAAAAGGTATAGTTATTGGCCACTTAAGAAAATATTTTGTTTAAAAATCTAAAACATGGATATTATATTACACAATTACTATAGTATATATATCGCTGGAAAGCTTATTTTATGTACTTTCAGGAAATAAATTAAAAGAAGCTTATTCTTTACAAATAAAAATTATATTTGACTTTCTTTGCAATACATTAAAAATGTATAGTTATTGGCCATTTTTTACAGTAATTGGTCATTAATTTTATAGTTATTGGCCACGATCAAATCAATATAAACTATACTGTTTACCCAACATATGCACCTAGGCTCCTCCCCAAAATGAATTTAAGCCAATTGTAAACGGGAGTTTCAAAATTCGAGCAATAGAAAAATTCTATTCTATTTTTTGGGAGGAGCTTAGGTGCATATGTTGGGTAAACAAGGTATAGTAATTAAAACACTGTCAGTCATCAACTATTTAAGCTTCAGAAATTGGAATTTTATTTAGACAGAACATTGAAATATTTTATTGTTTCGTAATAGTATATTATAGGCCAAGGTTGTGAAGGCCGTCATTATTGCCCTAGCGCCAAGATTATATTCCGAGGTGCTTTGCACCGAGGAATATAAGGCGCGGAGGCTCTTAGTTGCTTAGTGCAACTTTTTATACCTAACAATGAGAAGTTCTTGATCGTCTGTTAATACAGGAGATGGTCCAAAACTAGTTTTATGTCCAGGATTTTTTATTTTAAATTGCAACGTAGCCCGTGGTATTCCATATTGCTTAGCAATGCTTCTAACTGAGCTGACACGATTTTGTATATCATTAAGTGCTCTGTCAACCTTTGAAGGACTATAAGCTGGAGTTTTTGGCATGGCGAAACTGTAAAACATTTCTTGCGTATACTACTTATAGTAATTGGCCACATAACCAACACAGATATTGGCCTACGGCCAATAACTGTATAGAAAGTACGAAAATACTAATTACTTAATGCATTTTACTACAGAAATGTGTTGAACGAATAAAGAGCAAAAAACATACGTACTAAAATTTTTTTAAAAAGACAGTTATTGGCCAAGGCGGCTAATTACTGTTTTCAGTGTAGTTTCTGAATTAGTTATTGGCCACCCCCATACTAAACCTTACAAAACATTCAGCCTTTGTAAAATTTATAAAATAAGAATTTTCCGTACCTTTACTTAACTGGAAACCACAAAAATAATTATTAATTAAAGTTTTAACAAAAATATAGGTATTCACTTAAAACAATATCCTTAAGAAAATTTTAACTTTCTTAGCAACAAATATTTAGCCGTTAAATCACATTAAAAATTTGACATTTAAATGGTCACCTGCAGGATAAATTAATAACTAATGCAAAGCAGTAACCTGTAGGTATATTCTCGTGCAAGTAAAAGCAAGATTAGGTGTCGCATTATCTTATAGTTATATCAAACGTCGTAACTGGCCAATTACTATACGGTGGCTAATAACTGTACCGTTTACCCTATATATAATTTAATGTAGAAACGTAATTTTTTAAAAATACTTTAATTTTGTCATTATATTTTAAAATAAACTATAATTTTATAATGCTGGACCCTTTTAAAGGGTAATCAATTAGTCACAGGCATTATAAAATTAAATTGTTTTTATTATTTTGTATTTTGTTCCGGATATTTGTAACATATGGTCACTATTCTTATTTCTTGTTAGTATTTTGTATAGTAAACATTATTTTGGGTCCTGTGAGTTCAAATCTGTGTATTTTTCAAGAATTTTTAAAAACTACTAAAATAAATTTTTTAAATTTAAAGTTGAAGTAATAAAATTATTTAAAACTGTGTAAAATAAGTGAACTTACTAAACATAGAATAGTTCTGCTTCACGAAGAAGGCCATAGTCAACGTCAGATAGCAAAAAAATCATAAACATCTAAGACCGGAGTTCGCCATACTATCAAGAAATATCTAGAAAGTGGCACTGTGCATGATCGGCCAAGGTCCTGGTAGACTTAAAAAGTTTAAGGAAGCTGATGAAAAATATTTAAATGTTAATCTCTACGAAATCGAAGTCAAACTTCCAGATGGTTGACCAAAGATCTTCGTAGTGCTACAGGAGTTTCTGTTGATTCTTCGACAGTTCGTTGAAGTTTAGGTAGAATGGGTCTCGGAGGATGTGTAGCGATTAAAAAACCATTACTTCGTAAAGGGAATCGTGAAAAGCGAAAAAATTATGCCATAACACATAAAGACTGGACATCAGATGACTGGAATAAGGTCCTGTGGACAGACGAGTCCAGGTTTTAAATTTTTGGAAGCAAAAGGAGGCAATTTGTTCACAGAGGACCAGGCGCAGCTTACAATTCTGCGTGCCTAAATCCCACCATAAACCACAGGGGTGGTTTAGTGAATGTTTATTTATTTCTGCAAATGGTATTTGTGATTTAGTTAAAATTGAAGGGAAGTTAAATACAGCTGTGTATTTAAATTCTTACGCGAGCATACCATTTCATCAGGATGTCGTTTAATTGGGGAAAATTTTATTCTGCAACAGGACAATGACCCTAAACACACTGCTCGTGTAGTTAAATCTTATCTGGATGAGATAAAAGAACAAGGAACTTGAAAAACTATGACCTGGCCACCTCGGAGCCCAGATTTAAATATTATTGAGCATGTGTGGGAATATTTGGACAGGAAACGACATGAAAGGCAACCAACGAATGTTAAACAATTGTTTGAAGTTTTAAAGGATGAATGGACAAAAATTCCCGACGAATTCATAAAATAACTTTTTGATAGTGTTCCAAAAAGAATTGTTAGTGTATGAAAGCTCATGGTGGACACACAAAATATTGATAATTATTAATAATCATGCCATTTTACTGTTAATTTTGAATTCCGATGTGTTAAAAAATGATAAATTTTTGAAAATTAACTTGGTGGTCTAATGCCCGTTTTCACCAACAAATTCCTAACGTTAAGAGTTCCCTAACTTGGAGTTAAGAAACTCTTATGACACATTTGGTTTTCACCAAGTGCTAAGAGTTTAAGAGCGTGGAATTTTTTTTTCGAGCGTATTTTTTTATGGAATACTTAGCGCTAAGAATTCCTTAGTAGGTAATTCTTAAGGAAAAGTTGGTGAAAACGGGCATAAGACTTTTTCACAGTACTATATACATAAAAACTGCAAATGACAAAATATTACTAGAAAATTGCCAATAAATTACGAAAATTTTGCCCATAAATTTTAAAAATCGCTCCAGAATTACAGGAATTATAATAAATTATCATTTAATTTATTGTTTAGAAAATCTATAATATTATTGGGATATTTTAATATTGGCCAAAGTTTTGAAAATCATTTAGTTTAGATTTAGGAAATATACTTGTTAGTTGACTTTCATATTAAATTGTTAAAAAGTTTGTTGAGAATAGGAGTCAGTAAGTGGTGTGGCACGGACCTGCTGTACTTGAAGTAGTTCCCTCTCATTAGCCTTAAAAATAGGCGAATAAAGGCCCAAAACGTTGGACAATTTATTTGGTCTTTTTTGATCCTTATTCTCAACAAACTTTTTAACAATTCTGAAATGTAATATGATATTTTACTATTTGTTTTACTGAATTTCTGTTATAGTCATTCTTAAACGTATGTTTGTTTTTTTCTTCTACTTTAATAAGAAGTCTCCCTCTTAACCCTTTCACCGGTTTACCCACAAATTTGTGGGTAAAAAATGAAGAAAAAAATGCAAAAAATTTGTCAATACCAATCACATAAATTTATATAAATATATAAGATATAATTTTCTTCGAAGAATATCACAATGGTCCTCATAATTAAAGATTTATCAATTTATTTTCCCTTTTAAAAATTTTTAAATAATGATTTTTTTTTTATTATTTAAATTTCGAAATCATAAATTTATTTTTCTCGATTCTAAATAAATCCATAAACTTACCAAAATTTAAGAATAAAATAACCCCTTGACCCAACATTTTGAATGCCTTTAAGCATAAATATTTTGGACCCCCAAATTTTGGTTAAATCGGTGAAAGGGTTAATATTGGTCCAGGACCTCTTCTTTCCCAATTTTTGTAATTAGTTGTATGAGCATATTTTTTTAACATCTCAGGTAGTTTTCTAGGCTTACCTTTCGATGGGCTGCACTCTGTTTTTTATTGTTATGATGGCAAATTATTAACACAGGGGAACCAACGGCTTTACGTGCCCTCCTAAAGTACGGAAAACGCTTGAGAAATTTTTAGATTGTACCCGGAGTCGAACCGGGGAGCCCTACGTTAGCAGTTGATTCTGCTAACTATCAGGCCATGACCTTCATCCCCCGGTTTTTTTAAATAAAATTTGTTTAATTTTTAACAATATTTCTATATAAGCTTATACTGCGGCACCCATTGTGAAATAGAGCCACTATAATAAAAAGATTTATTATTTTTAATGTAATGATAAATCTTCTTGTAACCTGTACAAAATTATTGTTAATTACGTTAGTATACTGTTATTATTAATTTTATTACATTTTGTAAAAATAATGAATTATTTATTTCTGTTAAATATTCCAATATTTAAACAAATAACAAAACTGAATGTACCTATCTTAACACTATTTTAATATATCTTATTGATGTATTCTTTTTTATTGATAATTTACAATGAAAAAACATCATTCAGAATCTAGACGAAGTTTATTCTTAGGTTTGCTGTACGGATATGTACATCGCCTTCAAAAAACTCCAACATCATCATTACGTTATCACTGAAAAATTAAATTTGTTACAAAATTTTAATATTCAAACACAAAAATTTGTACCATAATGGTGGCATGATTGTATAATTAGTAGCGGGAGGACCAATTAAGTCGTTCTTCCAACTATTCACCGCATTTGCTTTGCAGGCCCCAAATCCAAAGTTCCATGTACGAATATTTTTGCTCATATAGAGAATGGTCTAAAAATGAGAATAATTAATAAGTAAAACTGCAAATAAAATTTATATCAAACTCACTTGTTTCATGCGGATGTTACTTAATTCAGTATTGCATGTGAATTTGATCGTCTGTTGAATATCCGTTTGCTCTAGGTAATCCTTGGGAATGTCGCAATCGTATATGTGGTCATCGCCTCTATAATCCAACATACCTTCCCAAATGCTGGGATCGTCCACATTGACTCGTCTCAATGCTATGGATATTCTGAAATACAACTTTGTGTAAATAAATTATAAAAAGAATTCAACTACCTACAATTTTAAATGCATGATGGGTTATTCAATTATACTAGAAAATGAACGATTTATCAAGAGAGAATGATTGTCGTTATAAGTACAAATGTCAACTTGAATTGCAAGGTTTGCTTGGATTGGCTAATAACTACTTTTGTTTTTAATTTTATTATTGATTATTGCAAATGATAAAAAATGAATTCAACGGGTATAAAATAAATAACGGCGTCATTCATAAATTACGTCATGTACGGTGAAGGAAAAAAATCGTATTATTGCTTTTTCATTTTTACCAGATTGTGTCGTACTAATTTTGTAACACACTGTACATATTTAATTTCTTGTTAGTTTGAAGATGTTTGTGGTCGTGTTGATTGTATTCAAATTCATTATTTGTTAGTGTTAAACGTCGAGAACAATAATTAACGTAATGCAACTTAATTAACAGTTTGAGGTTATCATTAAATTTTAGTGTGATCCGTGGTGACACTGATTCGTTAGTTAAATTCTGGGTTAGGTCCTCAAGTTTGTATACAAGGACTTTATTTGAATGAGCTGGAATCTTTGGACGTGTCCTTTAGATTAACATTTTAATTACCGGTTAATTCAAGTTTTTAAATTACCTTACGTCCAATTTACTATTAAGTTTGAAAATTTTAGCGATTTCTACATCTGTAGTAAGCAGCATTTTCAATAGCTGTCGTAACTGATGGAATTCCGCATTTGTTGTCTGCCATGATTTTCTCCGGCAAGTTTTACACCTTTTCACGAATTGCTAGTAATGTGAAGAAGAGCGTTTGTGATTTAGATTGTGCTTCAAATGTAGTTAAAATGTAATAGGTTTGATGGAAACTTCCTACTCGTTCCTTCAATTCTCAACTATAGTGCAAATTAATTGTCGATCTTGAAATATTTAAATGGGAACTTATTGTAATTTTGTGTTGTTGCTTTCCAATTTTCTCATATCGTCGTTGTTCTGGCAGAAGTCACCAAGTTCAAAACTACAGAAATACAAAAACTACACTATTTAGTGAATTCTGCCTGTCTACTGAAATGACATAAACGAATTAGTGAAACGTACACACTGTAATTTCATAAACTTAGAAATATAACGGAGCTCAGTTTTGCCAATTTACAGAACAACTAATTTGAAGCCCAACGAAGTAAGAAAGTTAAAACGTCACAAATTGAACTTCGTGACTTCTGCCAGAACAACGACAATATCCTGGTCGATGTTTAGATTCTGCCATGATTTTTTATTACCTGTTCTCTTACATTCAAGTTTTCTGTAGCTTTGTCACTCATCGATATCATAATAATCAATTCAACCCTTATTATCGGCAGGTCATGGGTATTATTTACAATGAACTATTTACAAAATGTGACCACTGCATTGACTTTCTTTTATTTGTCACACAACTTTTTGTAGTGGTGATTTCCATCCCAGATCATCGGCGGATCCACCACTTTTTCTGTACCCCTCTCTCGCTTTCCATATTCTTTTGGACAGTCGATGCCCACTCGTTCTTTGCAAGTGTCCCCACCATCTTAGCTATCGTTTCTCAACATATTCCTGTACCGATTCTAGCTTCAATTCGCTTTTTACATCTAAATTTCTTTCTCTGCCCATTCCCTGGACTGCTCTCAAGTATCTCCACCCTGCATGAGTCAAATAATTTTATATACCTATCACAATTCCTTGTATTAAATTTAAAAAATAATTTCTGCTTCTGCATTAATAGTGCAATATTTTTCTTTATTTTTAAGTGTTAGTTTTACTATTTTATGGTTTGTGTTATTTATAAGAGTATGTTTTGATATGGGGTCAATTAAATTCCTACTTACAATAATTACCATTTTAGTTTTAACCTTAACCCTTTCACCGATTTTACCAATATTTGGGGGTCCAAACTATTTAAGCTTAAAGGCATTCAAAATGTTGGGTCAAGGGGTTATTTTATTCTTAAATTTTGGTAAGTTTATGGATTTATTTAGAATCAAGGAAAATAAATGTATGATTTCGAAATTTTAATAATAAAAAAAATCATTATTTAAAAATTTGTAAAAGGGAAAATAAATTGATAAATCTTTAATTACGAGGACCATTGTGATATTCTTCGAAGAAAATTATATCTTATATATAAAAATTTATATGATTGTTATTGACAAATTTTTTGCATTTCTTTCTTCATTTTTTACCCACAATTTTGTGGGGGTTCTGAAAATATTTTCTTAATTTTCTACCCACAAATTTGTGGGTTTCTGAAAATATTTTCTTAATTTTTTACCCACAAATTTGTGGGTTTCTGAAAATATTTTCTTAATTTTCTACCCAATTTGAGGGTATTCTGAAAATATTTTCTTCATTTTTTACCCACAAATTTGTGGGTTTCTGAAAATATTTTCTTAATTTTCTACCCACAAATTTGTGGGTTTCTGAAAATATTTTTCTTCATTTTTTACTCACAAATTTGTGGGTTTCTGAAAATATTTTCTTAATTTTTTACCCACAAATTTGTGGGTTTCTGAAAATATTTTTCTTCATTTTTTACTCACAAATTTGTGGGTTTCTGAAAATATTTTCTTAATTTTTTACTCACAAATTTGTGGGTTTCTGAAAATATTTTCTTAATTTTTTACCCACAAATTTGTGGGTTTCTGAAAATATTTTCTTCATTTTTTACCCACAAATTTGTGGGTTTCTGAAAATATTTTTCTTCATTTTATACTCACAAATTTGTGGGTTTCTGAAAATATTTTCTTCATTTTTTACCCACAAATTTATGGGTTTCTGAAAATATTTTCTTAATTTTTTACACACAAATTTGTAGGTTTCTGAAAATATTTTCTTCATTTTTTACCCACAAATTTGTGGGTTTCTGAAAATATTTTCTTAATTTTTTACCCACAAATTTGTGGGTTTCTGAAAATATTTTCTTAATTTTTTACCCACAAATTTGTGGGTTTCTGAAAATATTTTCTTAATTTTTTACCCACAAATTTGTGGGTTTCTGAAAATATTTTCTTAATTTTCTACCCAATTTGTGGGTATTCTGAAAATATTTTCTTCATTTTTTACCCACAAATTTGTGGGTTTCTGAAAATATTTTCTTAATTTTCTACCCACAAATTTGTGGGTTTCTGAAAATATTTTCTTCATTTTTTACACACAAATTTGTGGGTTTCTGAAAATATTTTCTTAATTTTTTACCCACAAATTTGTGGGTTTCTGAAAATAATTTTCTTCATTTTTTACCCACAAATTTGTGGGTTTCTGAAAATAATTTTCTTCATTTTTTACCCACAAATTTGTGGGTTTCTGAAAATATTTTCTTAATTTTTTACCCACAAATTTGTGGGTTTCTGAAAATATTTTCTTAATTTTTTACCCACAAATTTGTGGGTTTCTGAAAATAATTTTCTTCATTTTTTACCCACAAATTTGTGGGTTTCTGAAAATATTTTCTTAATTTTTTACCCACAAATTTGTGTGTAAACCCGTGAAAGGGTTAAATAGAATTTCATAGTTAATCGTACGAGGGAGGGAGAGGAGCAATTTAATTGCAAATTAATGAAGTAATAAAAATTATTGAGGTATACTGTGAAAACAAATTTGGACTACCATTTTTTGTTATCAAGTTCTGCATAATTATGACTAAACCAAAAGATTATAATATAATAATACCACTCAGATGTAAATTTTTTTTTTTTTGAAGCTCCACTGTAACAGGGTCTACACATGATCCAATCTGGTTGGTACTAAAATCCAATCTCGTCGGTCGAGCCTCAAGTTGGACCGTGTGGAGGCTTATCGTCCTACAAATTTCGCAACATTTCTTGTCGGATCGTGTAGTCACCGATGTAGCCATCCGACAGCGTTGGCATCCGACGAGATTGGAGCGTTGTCCGATCGTAGATATAAGGCGAGCTAAACTTGATAAAAACTGTTTTTTATGCTATTTCTTGTCGGATCATGTAGGAAGGTTCAGAACCACCAACCTGCCGACTTGTTATCTACTATATAAAAACGTATTAATTTTTTTATTAAATACCTTTAAAATATCACACGAAATATTAAAATTATAATGCATAATTATAATGAAAACTTAAGGTAATGTTCTGACCAAAATCTATATTTTAAATAATTATCAATCACTTAAAAAAATGTTGAATTGGAAAAATGAATTAGGTAGTAATTACGTGGTAATTTTTGTACTTCTCACAAAAAAATGGCCTGAAAGGGTTTTTCGAAAAATATTTTCAATTCGAAATTTGTGGTATTTATTTTTAAAATAAATGAAGAAAATTTTTAATTTAAATTGTAACATGTTTTATTTACATAATATTTAGAACATAACAGTTTTTCTAAAACTATTTATAAAAACCATTTTTTCAAGTAATTTGGTGATAATTTTTAGTACTTCTTCCCAAAATAACTTAAAAAATTGGCTATGTGAACATTGCATAACTTTCTCCATTCAGTTCTAGCGTCACAAATTATTTTTCGGTAAACCAAATGAATAATAATAAAAACACAATATTGTGCGATTAATACTATTTTTTCACACCCAAAAAAATTATAATAATATCCTGGCTAATTATATAAAAAAGTTCAAAAATACATTTTAAAAAAAATTTTTGAAAAATTTTAAAAATGTATTCGACGTTTTTTGCCGACCCACGAAAAGGTGGGGGGAAATTTTTTAATTTTAGTTTTGTCAAAAAACTATTTTCCCTAAAAACCGGTTTGAGGCGGCGGGGTGTCGGGGGCGGTTACCACCTGTCCCCCATCCATAGCCACCACTCCCAGGGTCCTAGCCCTCTCGGTTCCGGAGTTAGGGTGTTTGAAGGGAAGTTAACTGCCCTTGCGATGGTCGAAATTTGTGTGACGAATTTGCGTTAACAATTTGTGTGACGAACAATTTTTTTCAGTTAACTGCCCGTGAAATACCCGTGCGATAAGAAGCATAGCTTCAAAAAGTGCTAAAATCAAAATCCATCAAACGACCTGTCAAAATTTATTAATTTTTAAAATTATCCGATATTAACTTTGACGTGCTGCGGTAGGTGAGAGGCTGGAGTCAACTGATGTAATCTCTGATGGCCTGAAGTGTGATTTCATTTTA
Organism: Podabrus alpinus; assembly: GCA_932274525.1. Classification (NCBI taxonomy): domain Eukaryota; kingdom Metazoa; phylum Arthropoda; class Insecta; order Coleoptera; family Cantharidae; genus Podabrus; species Podabrus alpinus. The sequence continues at coordinate 85,819,713 of OW026455.1, read as the reverse complement.
ATAAATATTCAGGGCTTGACTTCTGCAAAGATTGATCAAATGAGTGTTGACTTTTGCGATATGCAACCAAATTTTATTTGTATAACTGAGACGTGGGCTACGTGTGAGTCGGTGGGCTCTTTCGGCTTCCAGGATTTTAGCATGGTTTCTTCCTACTGTAGAAGTGATAAAGTGCATGGTGGTGTTGCGTTGTTTGCTCGGACTGGTTTAAACATTGTACCTGTTGATCTGAGTGCCTATTGTAGCGAGATTGTGATTGAGCTCTGTGGGACTGTGTGGTGTCTTCCGGAGGAGTCGGTTTTTGTTGTAGTCTGTTATAGATCCCCTTCTGGTGATCTTGATATGTTTATTGAAGTTTTGTCTAATGTTTTTGAGAATTTTTATAATGGCGGTAGGCAGAAATTTGTATTGCTGGGTGATTTTAATGTGCACTTTCAGGATGGTAATGCTAATCGTAATGTTTTTGCATTGAGAGAACTTTTGTCATCTTACAATGTGTCTGACATTGTTGATATGCCTACGCGTCATGACTCTGTACTTGACAATGTATTTGTTTCATGTAATCTTAATTTTAAGTTGTCATGTGCGGTCTCGGACTGTGTCGTTTCTGATCATCGCTACATAGTAGTTTTCGGTTCTGCCAGCACTTTAAATTCTGTCGGGAGTTGTGAATCTCGCAAATACAGCGAGAATAATTATAATAATTTTAGGGGTTTACTTGAAAACGAAAGCTGGTCGGAGCTGTATCTATGTGGAGAAGATCTGCAGGCTTCTTTCAGGTGTTTTTATGATGTTTTTATGTATTATTTTAATTGTAGTTTTCTTGTTGTTAAGAGGAAGCTACAGCCATCAAAAGGTTGGCTCAGTGACGAAATTAAGAAGTCTAGTGTAGTGTATGGAGCCGTCCCTGCATGGCGGGTATTAACCATTTGAATATTCAGTAGGTTGGTTAGCCAGATACCAACCTACGGAATCCTAAATAATGGAATATACCCCTGACCATGTTGGGAGATTAGGTGTGTGAACCCAGTGTGAATAGTTATTTTATATTAAAAAGTCAGTGTATATTTTTGTAAATAATAAAGTAAATAATACAGATAGAGTATCTTGTCGAATACTTAATATTGGCGACGGGAAACGGAACGAATTCAACAGTCAAGAAATGTAATGGCAAAGATTCAAGAGTTTAACGAAGAAGTGGAAGATTTCGAATCATGGGAAGAAAGGTTAAGGTTTTATTTTATAGCAAATGCGATCAATCCAGACGTGCAGGCGGCGTATCTGTTGTCATGCATAGGCGCGAAAAGTTACAAGGTAATAAAGAATGCACTATATCCTGGAACTACTGAGGGAAAAACGTATGTAGAATTAGTAACAGTATTGAAAGAAAAATACAGGTCAGTATCGAGTATATTTGTAAAGCGGTTCAACTTCTATAATCGGAAGCAAGATGAATACGAGAAGATTGAGACATTTATTTCGGCGTTAAAAGACCTGGCTCGTGACTGCAAGTTCGAAGGGTTCTTAGATCAAGCGCTGAGAGACCGATTGGTGTGTGGGCTGGTCAATTCGTATACACAGAAGAAGCTATTTGGCGAATCGGAAACGCTAACATTTAGCAGGGCAAGCGAAATTGCGATTAACGATGAAGCAGCAGAGAATCAAAGACGGATAATTCACGATGATGCGCAAGTCAACCAGTTGCAAAGAAAGACATTTCAAAGAAGGGATCAAGGTCAGGGAGGGCCGAAAGAGGCTCGACCTAGTAAAGATTGTTTTCGTTGTGGAAGGTATCATGACCCAGCTAAGTGTCCAGCCATCAATTGGGAATGTTTTATGTGTAAAAAGAAAGGTCACACCAAATACGTATGCAGGAGCACAAAAAGGGTAGCCAATGTCGAGGAAGAAGAAGTTAAAATCCTATCACATCTGAATCACCTAGGAAAGTCAAGTAGTGATTCACCGGTGATGGTCAAAGCGATATTAGGAAAGGTCCAGTTCGAATTCGAAATTGATACAGGAGCCTGCAAGTCCGTACTACACATTAAAGATTTCAGTCGGTTACGGGGTTTATGTGATATTAAGCCGGTTCCATTCAAACTCAGAGTGGTTACAGGAGAAACGGTCAAGATCGTAGGTGAAACGCATGTGAACGTATGCATAAACGATAAATGGTACAAAGAATTGCCGTTGGTAATAATAGATAGTGTGAACAAATTCACGCCGTTGTTAGGAAGAAACTGGTTATCGGCGATGAAACCAGGTTGGCAGAAGTTACTAAGCGAACAGATTACGAAAGAAGATAGAATTAACCACATACTTCAAAGGGGGAATATCACGGTCGACAGTGAACAATTAAGAAAACGTTTGGCAGATACGTTTAAGAGTGTATTCGACGAAGATATGGTACGACCAATCAAAGAATTCACAGCCAGCATTCGATTAAAAGAAAACGTAAAACCAGTATTCCACAGGGCATACGAGATGCCCTACGCACTGAAGGCAAAAGTAGAAGAAGAAATAAACAGGTTAGTCAAGTCGAAGGTTTTGGTGAAAGTAGAACATAGTGCGTGGGCAAGTCCCATCGTGGTAGTACCGAAAAAGGACAAAGAAGTAAGGATATGCGTGGACTTCAAGCGGACCTTAAATCCAAATTTGGAAACTAGTTGCTGTTCGCTACCAACACCATCGGATATTTTCGCGACTCTGAGTGGAAGTAAGTACTTCACGGTGTTAGACTTGAAGGGGGCCTATCAGCAGTTAGAAGTAGATGAGGCATCAAGGGAACTGCTGACCATAAATACACATTTGGGCTTGTTTCGATTTCTAAGGTTAACGTACGGAGTCAGCTCGGCGCCTGGTATTTTCCAATCGTTCATGGATTCTGTAACAGCGGGGTTGCCAAGAACCAGATGTTATTTGGATGATGTAGTTATTTCGGGAAGTTCGTTGCAAGAATGTCATGAAAATGTCTCTAAGGTGCTGAAACAGTTACAGAAATACAATATCAAGGTCAATGGCAAGAAGTGTTTTGAAGAAAGTAAAGAACTATTAATCACGGATAAGGTATTAGTACATTATGATCCCGAAGCGCCTCTATTCATAACAAGCGACGCCAGCTCTTACGGAGTAGGAGCAGTACTAAGTCACCGAATGGAGGGCCAAGATAGACCGATAATGTTCGCGTCATCAACGCTATCGGATGCGGAGAAAGGGTATTCACAGATCGAACGGGAAGCACTGGCAATAATGTTCGCTGTAAAGAAGTTCCATAAGTTTGTATTTGGGCGAAAGTTTACGTTAATCACCGATCATCAGCCACTGCAATACATATTCGGCAGTAATTCGAGAATCCCCATAACATCGGCAAATCGCCTCCAAAGATGGGCAATTATTCTATCGGGTTATAGTTATACAATAGAATACAGAAAAGGGAAAAATATCGGTAATGCGGATGCACTGTCAAGGTTACCGCTAAAAGAAACTACTAATATACCAGAAGCATTGTACTCGTTTAACACAGTCGAGTGCGCACCTCTGAGCCATATAGACGTAGCAGCGGCATCTAAGGCAGATGAGGTAATATCAAAGGTATTGGAACTTACATGGAAAGGTTGGCCGGGAGCAGTCAAAGATGAAAGATTTAAGCCTTATTTTGCAAAGCGACAGGAGTTGTCGGTAGAATCCAATTGTTTAATGTGGGGCAATAAGGTGGTCATCCCGGAGAAGATACGTCAGTCGGTTCTAGAACTATTTCACGACCAACACATTGGCGTGGTAAGATCCAAAATGTTAATGCGTTCATATTGTTGGTGGCCAGGGATGAACGAGGACATCGAAAAGTTTATCACATTGTGTGACCGATGCCAAGAAGTACAAAATTATAGAGCGGACGCGCCGCTACAACCATGGCCAAGTGCAACCAACAATTTTCAAAGGGTACATATCGACCTATTTCATAAATTCGGCTACAATTTTTTGATTTGGGTCGATAGCAAGTCAAAGTGGATAGATGTGAAATTTATGAACAAAGGAACGGCAGCAAAAGAGGTAATAGTGGCACTAAAAGAGATCATTTCGGTCGTAGGTTTACCAGTGGAGCTAGTATCAGACAACGGCCCCCCCTTCAGCGGGCAAGAATTTGTGAAATTTTGTCAATCAAATGGCATAAGGCCAGTAAAATCACCACCATATCATCCTCAGTCAAATGGGCTAGCAGAAAGGGGGGTACAAACGGTCAAAAGGGCGCTGGAGAAAGCAATACCAAGGACAGTACAGCGACTGACAGAGAACGAAATAAAAGAACGTTTGGCGCATTTCTTATTCTCGTATCGGAACACGCCAAGCACGGTAACGGGGATGTGTCCATCAGAATGCGTGCTAAGAATGAAACCAAGAGTAAGATTCGATTTGATCAAGCCAGCAGTTAATGTACAAGAAGGTATCAGGGTTGGTCAAAAGGAAACGGTGGCGCGGTCGGTACGCAATACGAAATTGTACAGTAATGGAGAAATGGTGTACGTGAAAAATAAAAATGAGCACTCTGGAATCAAATGGGTAAAAGGGAAAGTCGTGAGGGTGATTAGTTTCAACACATACTTAGTATCGGTAAATGGGACAATAAAGCATGTTCACAAGGATATGCTAAGAAGTGCACCTGCCGGAGAACCCAGCGTCCAGGATCCCCAGATTCAACAACCAGTAGGAAGAACGGAAATGTTGTCAGATAAAAGGGAAGTTATTATCACAAGTCAGCCGAACGAGGACGTAGTGCAGAAAGACGTTTTCATGGGGGAGGCAAAGGAGGTCGACCATGGTCCAAGACAAGGAGAAACCGGAGTGGTGGGGGATAGTAATTCTAGTCAAGATATGTCGTCACCTCGACCGCCGCGTATAGGCATTCCGCCAAGTCAAGGGGCACCTACAGAAATCCCGATTAGAAGGTCCACTCGAGTAACACGACCTCCTGATCGTCTCAACATTTAAAGGGGGAGTAAATGTAGTGTATGGAGCCGTCCCTGCATGGCGGGTATTAACCATTTGAATATTCAGTAGGTTGGTTAGCCAGATACCAACCTACGGAATCCTAAATAATGGAATATACCCCTGACCATGTTGGGAGATTAGGTGTGTGAACCCAGTGTGAATAGTTATTTTATATTAAAAAGTCAGTGTATATTTTTGTAAATAATAAAGTAAATAATACAGATAGAGTATCTTGTCGAATACTTAATATCTAGTTCCGAGGTTCGCAATTGGTTTTGTCTGCAGAAGCGTTTTCCTGCTCTGAGAGAGGTCTTCCTTGAGGCTAGGCGGGCGCATGGTGCTTTGATTGGGAATGCCAAACGCGATTATTATAATAAACAGATTTTGAACTCTGGAAACAGGAGTGCAGCGGCTTGGTCTGTCATTGCTCAGGTTACGGGTAAGCTAAAGTCACATAGTAATATTTTTTTAGAGTTTGGAGATGTTGTGGTTTATGATCCGGAGCAAGTATCTAATAAGCTTAATTCTTACTTTGTCGATGTGGTTGAGGAGACTGTTGCGAGTATTCCCCGGCCTCGGGATTCTCCCCCGCGGATCTCGGGAATTGTACAGAGCATGTGTGCTCTGCCGTATGGTGAGGCGGAGTTGTTGACTGCCTTGTCTGCGATGCGTGGGGTGTCGTCATCGGGTCCCGATGGTTTGCCTTGTAGTGTCTTGAAGGCTGTCCTGTATCTTGTCATCGAGCCACTCACATATCTTGTGAATTTATCTTTCTCTTTGGGTGCATTTCCAGATTGCCTGAAGGTTTCTGCGGTCGTTCCGATACATAAGAGGGGCAAGATAACGTCTCCCTCGAATTACCGCCCCATATGTCTGCCGCCGGCCATGTCGAAGATTTTTGAATACGCGATGCTGAGTAGACTATTGTCCCATTTGGACATGATGGACATGACAGAGGCATGATGTTGTTGCGGGAGAGCAGCATGGTTTCCGTAGCTGCCGCTCTACTATGACGGCTGTCGACTCTTTCATGACGGTGGTTATGAATTCTTTTGATAGGGGTGAGCATCCTGCGGCTTTGTTCTGTGACTTGAGCAGAGCTTTTGACTGTGTTGATCATTCTATACTGATGGAGAAGCTGGCTAAGTATGGAATCAGGGGAGTGGTTGCTGAGTGGTTTCGTTCTTACTTGTCTGGTAGAACTCAGTTTGTGAGGATAGGTTACACCCGTTCGGATGGTGTTCGGTCCAATTTTAGATCTTCGTTCCTTCCTATCAACATTGGTGTGCCGCAGGGGTCAGTTTTGAGCCCAATTCTTTTCTTACTTTTTGTCAATGATCTGTTATCTTTCGTTGACTTTATGACCATAATGTATGCTGACGATACATCGTCTGTGGTGTCGGATGGGTCTCTGGGGGAGGTTCATGGTGCTCTTAATCATCTTCTCGCACAGCTGAGTGGGTGGTTTGGTCATAATCGGCTTCGACTAAACTTGGCTAAGACTGGATATATGATGTTCCACAACATTCGGAGTCGACGGGATCTGGACCTTGATCTCCGACTGGATGATTGTGTGATTCCGCGGGAGTCCAGCGTAAAATTCTTGGGGCTACATGTGAATGAGGTGCTTGACTGGCCGATCACTGTAGATACATTATGGGGCGTCTCAGTTCCATCTGTTATCAGGTTAGATGCCTCAGAAGTGTTGTGGATGTACATATTCTGAGGGTGTTTTACTATGCGCATGTGCACTCTAGGCTATCCTATGGGGTCTGTTTTTGGGGTGGTTCTCCGATGGCTGGGAATGTCTTTGTGGCCCAAAAGAGAATTGTTCGGTGTATCGCGGGGGTGGCATCTAGAGACTCGTGTAAACCGTTATTTAAACAACTTAAAATTCTTTCTCTTCCCTCGGTTTACATCTTCGAGCTCCTTGTCTATGTTTATAGAACCAAAGGTATTCATCAGCGGAACTCCGATGTTCATGACCACAACACTCGCGGTAGGGACGATTTCCGTCCTGCACTTCACCTTTCCAGTGTGACGAGGGGGTCTCCTGTGGCGGTGGGAACGGCCCTGTTCAATGCACTGCCTGTAAAAATTAAAAATTCGAAAACGGTACTATTGTTTAAAGCGGCCGTAAAGGGCATTCTCACGGAGCACTGTGTGTACTCGGTTCAGGAGTTTCGTGATCTGTTGAAGTGTTTGTAGTTGCATTTTGTATATGTATTTTTTCTTTTGTACTGCGTGACTTGTCCTATATATTGTAATATTAACAGGATTGGATATATTATTATTATTATTATCCCATCCGGCATATCCCCGAAAATGGCTTTAATGATTGGCGTCATATTTAACGGAGTATCAGTTTGCACGAATCTTCCAATAATCACCTTTCTGCTTGCCAGATATATAACAAATGGAAAAGCGATGAAACCTTGGACATGAACTTACAGGCAAAAATGAAATTTGAGACTAATTATTGGATTAAAGTGTTGGAAAGAGTCATTAACGTTACGTTGACTTTAGCCGAAAATAATGTATCCTTTAGAGGAGACAACGAATCCCTAATATATGATGGTGGTGAGGCCGAAGGCCGAACAACTATGGCCTTCACGGATCTATTATGGTCCTCCCCTGTGAGGCCGAACAACATTGGCTTTCACGGATCTATTATGGGTCTAGCTAGTATTCTTCTAATAGCGCTTATTTTATTTTTGCAGTTTAACAACAATTTAAGAGCAAAATATCAAGTGTGGGGTATCATAAGATGCGGAAAAATAATCTCCTTCGATTGATATGATTTTTAATCTCATATGTTCCACCGGGAAGCGGCAATGCTCTTTAGCAATTTTCATTCTTCTAAAAAATGGGTTAAAAATGGACGGTTTTCAACCAAAATCTAATCAGCTGTTTAGACAGGTGCTTCAAGCTAGTGTATAAAATTTCAACTCAATCGATGCACGCGTTTGTCAGAAAACGTTGACGATAGAATGACCACATCACACACACATCCGGACATCATTCCAAAATTGGTCTTAAGCAATTCGTATGAGCTCATAGACCATGGGAAAAATGCTAACTCAAAAATTTTTTTTAACTCGATAACAATAATACTTTCCTTTACTACGTAAATGGGAAAGTAAAAGATGTTAACTCAAAAATAATTTTAACTCGATAAAAAACACAAATTATTTTGAAATATTAGCTTTTTTTATACTTTTTGTTAAACGTAAAGTCGGCGATTATGGAATATACCCGGTAATATGGAATACCATGTTTTTAGCAAAACTACTAAAGTTATCTATGCTCATTTGCTAAACTATCATTCGTATGAGTTCAAAGTTCTACCACAAGAGTGCGTAGTCTATAAGATCAATAAACATTAACCGTTTTGATGTGATTTTGGTGCACGTATTATTTTTAGGTTAGTACATTAAAGTTTTATTTTAAACACTTTTGAAAATGCTTTTATCTGATCTTATTGTTTAATTAAGTAGATGAATTATGTATGAAAGCTTTAATACAGAGATATCGCTCATTTTAGATACTTTGTAATTTTTAATCGACCTAACTTCCAAATTTATATTGGCGGCAATTATGAAATAGTATTCCATATTACCAGACTTACAAACTAAAATTCTAAATTTGAATTTCTTCTTTAGAAATGCCTCGAACGATTACGAACATGACAAAAATGGCTAAAACCGCATCGCCAAAACGTAAAAAGTGGAATGAGGAAGACATGAAAAAAGCAGTGATAGCAGTTAGAAGCAAAAGAATGGGTTATTTGAAGGCATGCAAATCATTCAATGTGCCTCGTGCCACCCTTTTCAGACTTTGTAAGAAGGATGGTGCTGCTAGTGCGTATTCCATATTACCTCATATACGTATTTCATATTACCCGACCATTTTTTCGTCAGTCGGAAAAGTACTTTTTTTAATCAACATAAAATATTTTTGTATTTTTTTAACTTTGTAACCATTATTCCATGTAATAAACACTTTGGCCCTGCCATTACCATCTTTTTATTTATATTTTTATAAATACTTTTCGAAATAATTTGCATTATTTCTAATGCAATTTATAAATACGCAAATGTTCGAAAGAAATTTACTAAGTTAAAGATATTTTCAAAGAGGTCTCCCTATATGAACTACTTGTTAGGCTTCTATACAAAGTATAGCAAGAACCCTTATGATCTGGCTCCGCGTCTGTCCGTCTGTCTGTCTGTCCGCATAATTCAAATCTTATCAGAACCTTCGAAATTGTGATTGTGACCGCAAAAATTTAATTAGTGCAGATTATCTGATATTACATTATAATAATATGGCGACCAAAAATAACAATTTTTTTTCAATGCAGACCAAATATAAGTTATATTTTATTTACACCTATATAGGAAATTTAAATACGTTGATACGTTGATACGATGATACGTTGATACGTTGATACGATGATACGTTGATACGTTGATACGATGATACGTTGATACGTTGATACGTTGATACGTTGATCCGTTGATCTGTTGATACGTTTTAGGCTTCTATACAAAGTATAACAAGAAGCCTTATGATCTAGCTCAGTGTCTGCCTGTCCGTCCGTCTGTCTGTCCGTCTGTCTGTCCGCATAATTCAAAATCATACAGAGCGTTTCAAATCGTGTTGGAAATACTCTGTGTGTATAGAGGTCTAAGAACTGGGTAGCCAGTGCGCTACTTTTAGGCTTCTATACAAAGTATAACAAGAAGCCTTATGATCTAGCTCCGTGTCCGTCCGTCCGTCCGTCCGTCCGCATAATTCAAAATCATACAGAGCGTTTCAAATCGTGTTGGAAATACTCTGTGTGTATAGAGGTCTAAGAACTGGGTAGCCAGTGCGCTACTTTTAGGCTTCTATACAAAGTATATTTATGATTAGGGCCAATTTATTTGTCAAATCGTCTTGACGTTTCTTCGGCGAATCGCCCATGAAAGCTGCGGGTCTCGCGGAAGGAGGAACAACCGGTAAAACCGTCACGATCATCCACTCGGGTCGTGAGTATTTCGGATCCATTCCCAGGGCGCTGCAATCTGCGTCGCTAATTTGTCTAAAGATATGCAGCACTTCTTCCGCCAACAAATACTTTTTTTCTTGTGGAACCTTTCCGTCGGATTCCTTCCATTCGGCCGTCAAATCGAGACCCGATTTTCTAATTACAGGTTGATGATTTCCACATCCACCATCCGCGTGACATATTGTTTGTTCTTTGCACATACCGTACACTACTTCTAAGCGTTTCTTGGAATCGTCTGTAGTTATCTTCTGAGCGTGTTCATAGTGGTTTTGTTTCTTTGTGTTCACTAACAATTTACTGCAATTAAAGCAGACGCAGCGTAAAACTTTCATGACATTGTTAATCATGCCAACGTGAAAGATAGGTTTGGCCAATTCGATGTGACCAAAGTGACCGGGGCAAGTGTCCCGGTCGCCTTCGCATGTTTGACATGGTAAAGTGCTGTCAAACGCTCCCATCCTCGGATCCATCAAGCCGCCCACTTTTGGAAGACTTCCTTCCATAATTTATACATGATTTATACCTTCTGGGACGACAGACATGCTACGAATATCTTCCGGACTAAAAATACCAAATTGCACATTCTTTACAGTTTTGAAAGCAGATTTGTTTTCGATTAATGCCATTGTTAATACCGTAATTTACTTTTACTTAACGCGCGAAAAATTAGCCAAACTGTTACATCTACTATACTCATAGGGCGATGTCCTATATAAGCAAATTGATCTGATGATACGTTGATACGATGATCCGTTGATACGATTATACCTTGATACGATGATTCGTTGATACGATTATACCTTGATACGATGATCCGTTTATACCATGATACGATTGTCCGTTGATCCAATTATTCTTTGATACGTGGCTTACTGGTCTAACTGCCGCAGGGATTAACGGCCAGAATAAAGTGAAGATAAGGTATTGTCCCAAGGATATGATTTACTAGTTTTACTTTGATGTGAAAAAAACAAGTTTTTATTTATTTTAACCATAGCAGTGGCTTGATGTGATTAGTGAAGTTAAGTTGTAAATAAAAGAGAAAGAGAGGATTCGTCCACCTCAAAAAATGGACCGCACATTACAGAGAAGTAAAGTTTCGAATGGAATGGAAAAGTTTGATTGTTATTACTTATATAGTAAATGATAATTACCAACCGCAAAAAATGTAATTGGTGCAGATTATCGGATTATCTGATGTTACATTATAAATATTATGTCGACCAAAAATAACTAGCAACAACAACTTTTCACACCAGAAAGGTAGCTGTATAGAAGCCTAGGAACTGCCGCTAAAGCGAGTTCCACCTTGTTTAATGCTATTTCAAGGTTCTCTCACATCCCGGTTGCATTTATCCCGGTTTTCTTGATCTGTCGCGCTTCAAGTATGTTTAGCCTAGTAACCAGAGTCAAATCCGCCCTGGAGGGGTGCAGAGCGGAGCGGAGCGCAGCGGCGCCCCGTAAGGGTAGGATTTGACGATGGATTATCCTCCTTTTCGAATGCACACCCCTAAAATTGGAAGGCAAAAAAAATTTAATTTTTTAACTTTTTTGGCAATACACGAGTTATTTTCCATTTTTTTGATTATATTTATTACTAATATCTACTAATCACACCCCCATCTATCCGAATTTCAAAGAAAAATTCAAATCGGAGAGAAAAAATTTCACTCCATTTGAAATTTTTTGGATTATCGCAACATTTTAAGTTGGTAATAAATTTTTACTATATAAATGAAACAGCCTCATATTGTGTGGGTTTGAAATCCCAAAAAAAATTCCCATAGGTTAGGTTACATTTTGTTCTTCTTCTAAAACTATTAATTTTATTATAAAATTTTATAATAAAATTTTAATTGTAACTTTTGATTTATATTTTTTAATTAACGACGGCGAAATGGGCGACGGCGAAACGGGCGACGGCGAAGGCGAAACGGCGACGGCGAAACGTCCTAGACCGTTAAAATGATGCATCACAACAAAACGATTAATAGTGGTGTGAAGAGTGAAAATAAAAAATCTCCCAAAACGCAACATTGAATTTATTATTTGAATAGTCCAAATATAGGTATGAAAGAAATATAATAATAATAATTATTATTACTAGTACTTGAAGTAACTTCAAATTTCTTTTTCTTTACCTATCAAACAACAACAAAACTAAAAACACAAAACCTTAACAAAAACTAAATTAAACATTAAATGTTCCTTTATATTCACAAAATCAAATACTTAAAACTTGAATGAAATCACAGGAAAAACTGAAGTGGAAGTTTACTACTTATTGCGTAAATGTTGAAATACTGCAGGAAAGTTCATCATGCATGCAATGACGGTCGAAATCGGACTAGCGTTCATCATGGCTCTTACTTGAACTAGGGGATGCTCCATCAATAATGCCTTGTCAGCTAAACATAGTTCAAACATTAGTCAACAATTGTATTATAATAAGCTACAATATTACCATCTTCTTTTTCTGCAAAGATCAACAATGCATGTGTGTCGTCACACCACTTGACACATCTAGCTCCAAATTTAAAATCATTTAAGATATGATGGGTCCTATAATGACCGGGAATATCGTATACTTCCACAACGCTGTGTAATTCAGTTTTGGCAATAAACTTGTAAGCCTCAAAATCACAACGAGTTTCTACAAATCGTGGTACATCCCACACGCAGTCCAATATCTAAAAAAAATTCCGTTATATTTGAAGTATAACTTACACGTTCATATTACCTGATCCATAACATATTTAAACTCAAAGAATTGCTGGCCATATTCGCCAATATCGTTTGTCAATGTATCTTCTGGAACGGTCTCCAAAGCTAGCACATTCAACTTTTGCACCACGGAACTTGCATTATCCGTTGGGTTGCTTATTAATGAATCCCCCATACTATGAGGATCTTCTGGCTGAGGTTCCTCCGAAAATTTGTAAATCATGGGGCGGTTGGCAGGCAAAGTTTGCTTTTGCAAAGGATGTAATCGAGAAGCACGATTAGTTTTCTGGTGTTGCTCAATCATTTGCAAGAAAACTTTCGATTCTTCTTCAGAAATTTGGCTCGCATCATCACTCATGTTTGACGTGAACTAAAACAATTTAAACATTTAAATTTCAAAATTATGTTACGAGCCCCCCACCCCTTTTTCCACAAAGCACATTGTCTTATTGAAGCACAAAAACGATAATATTTTATTAAAATTAATTTCTAGTCCCATTACGTTATGTAACTACCCCTCCCCGCCCTCTCACAAAAAGTATTAGGTATACTTACTACAGTGGGAAAACAATTGAAATAATCAATTGATGAATTTTCATCCTCTTGATTGTTATCGGCAACTAATGAATTTTGATCGTCTTCGTCCGTGTCGCCAACTGATGATGTTCCAGCCTCAGCGTCCTTATTGGTAACTGATGATTTTTCATCTGCTTCGTCCTTATTTGTAATTGCATCGTACCTACAAATTATAAAGTAAAAAAATGTTGTATCCAGTTTTATTACCCCTACTTTAAGTTAAGCCCGAAACTTCTTCGTTTGCTTTCTGTAGTCAAGCTAGCGATACTTTTATTAATATAAGCGTACAAATGGTAAGGATCAATCAATTCGCTATCTTCATACGAGTTCTGCCATTTGGAATTATAATACTGTTGATACTGGAGTCTAGAAAAATAAATTGGCAATTAATTGTATTTAAAAGTGTCGTAGTAACTTACTTTAGGTGATGATATTGGCACACCACCATAAATGCTTTACCAGCCATTGTGACGTAGAATTCTACGAGATTATACATGACTGCGTGGTATCGGATACACTTAGTAATAACGATCCCCAGATTCATTGGAAATGTCAATAACCTAAAATCATTTCCTAAAGTGAAAGAAAAGTACAAAGATAAAGTATTTTCTTACGCTATTATATTTGAACTAGGGTGGCCAAAGCTTTCGACGAAGGTGCGTAGTTCGTCATTAATAACTCGAGCCAGCGAATCTTCTCTGTATACTAAGGCACCCATATTAGATAAGGTCGAAAAAGTCGTTAGCAAATATGGCGCCAGTTGGGAACTCACTAAAATCAAATTATATTTTGGTATACACTTACTTAGTTTAGTAATTAATAACTACAGGGACTTCCCCGGATAAAATAAATATTTCGTTTTAAATTATTTTACAAATTTCAAAAATTTTAACGAACGCGAGCCATTTGCAAATTTTACCATGTGGGATGGATACAACCGATTTTTAATAATTATCATCAATTAAATATATTTAAGTTACTCACCGAACAAAGAGTCTTAAGAAACTGCAATTGTAAAAAAATAATTCCATAAAATGTATTTATTCAATGTAATTTAAAACAAACTATACTTAAACCAAGCCATCAAGTAAGGAAGAAGACCACAAAGACGATATCAGACGATACAAAATCGCAGGCGGCGTTGCATTTCCCGCTGTTTCCCGCGCAGCCCCATCTTAACACAATCGATGCGAATCGATGCAGGTAGTGACGTAATGACGGGCACCAAATTTGAAAATATAAAGTTCGAATTATTTCTAAATGCAAAATTTATTTAAAATGCTAACAAACGATACGACCTTACGGTAATTAATTAATTTTAATAAAATGAATTAGATATAGAAATGTATCAGCTTAAACATTTTTCATGAGTAAATTTTGATTTATTGGGCCATTTTCGAGTACTACGCAAAAATTTTAACTTATACAGGCTGGTCACTTCCCGTGCTTTTCGTAATGGAAAACAAAATTGAATATTTGATCAAATAACACTGCCCAACAGCCATTTTGGTGACGGAGAAGTAAGAACTGAATTTAAATATGTATGATGCCCTAATTTCAAAAATGTCTTTCTTTTTTTCGTAGCAGCTCTAGTTTTTTGGATTCGCGGTAATCGATTGTATAGTTTTAATAAAAGGTAAAAATAATAAGAAAATATTTTTTCAGGTCAAAACCAAAATTTTTCAGGTAAAATTAAAATCAAATTACCTACCTTGTTTTAGGTACTCGGAAATTTTCATGATCGTAAAACCCACATTTCCGATACCTGCCGAACTCTCACGACTGAATTCACTACCTGCGGTCAACCTGCGGTGTACACTTACAACCCTTACAAGTTTCAGTTTACCATTACGGTGCGTTCATGGAAAATATTTAACGTAATTTTATTTAATGTATTTTAATTTAAAAAAGGTAAATGTACGTAACCACCTGCCTTCCTTTAAGGAATTTCGATAATCCATTCATGCGCGTCCAATATAATTGGACTGAATCGAGAAGGCTGCAAGTAACTTATAAAGACATTGCAAAAGGTATATATAAGCTGCACAGAATAGATTGTGAATCGTAACTTTTGTTCACTTATTTGTACCACAAAGTGAAATTGCTGGCGAATTGATGAATGTTATGCCTTGAGTGGCATAAAAATTAATTTCGGGCAAAACAACGTTGGCTAATTAAAACGACAGCTAATTAAAATTAATTATTTAATTTTTTAAATTGGTTTGAATTTGTGTGCAATTGTTCCGGAATGGCTTTTCGAATGGAAAAATAGAAAATTCTTTGTGGAAAACTCGGAAAATTTCGGAAAAACGCGAAAAATTTGACTAAACGTGAAATGATCGAACAATTGCAAAATCTTCTGCATGAGCATAATGAATTGGTCAGATTGTTCAAAACCGCATTGGATGCAATGCATTCTGACGACCACAAAATCATTATCAGAGCAGGCAAAAGACCCGCTGGAGGCCATGCAAGACAATTCAATGCTCCCACTATCAATGAAGTCGCAGTGGTGATTGTTGGCGAGAATGTGGAATCTCGCGATATTGTTCTCAAGCGTCGGGATGGTGGACAATTGCAGCGCGTGTACGAGACTCATCGGTCATATGATGCACTTCAATACCCGTTGATGTTCTGTCGTGGAGAGGATGGCTATCACTTGAATGTAAAGATGGTCAATCCAACGACAGGTTTGTTTACAAGTCATCACTTCTTTTTCATTCTGCAATTAAGTTCGAATTCATATTTCAGGAGAAGAAACGAATAAGGAGGTCAGCTCAATGAATTTTTATGCGTATCGATTGATGATTCGGCAAGATGTTGACAATCATCTGTTGAGATATCGCCGGTTGTTTCAACAGTACTGCGTCGACATGTACCTCAAGGTCGAAACGGAGCGTCTCAATTTCATTCGTTTCAATCAATCGAAGTTACGATCAGACGAGTACATCCATTTCCGTGACGCCATCGCTACTAAAGGAGACGCGGCCAACATCTGTCGTTTGACCATTCTCCCAGCTACTTATGTTGGAAGCCCGCGCCACATGCATGAGTACGCTCAAGATGCGATGACGTACGTGCGGAATTACGGACGCCCTGATTTATTCATCACGTTCACTTGCAATCCGAAATGGCCCGAAATTACGAATCTGTTGCTGACATCCAGCGATCGACATGACATCACTGCACGAGTATTCAAACAAAAGATCAGAGTGCTCATGGATTACATCGTTAAGCACAAGGTTTTTGGCGTGCTCCGTTGTTGGATGTACTCGGTTGAATGGCAGAAGCGTGGTTTACCACATGCACACATTCTGCTTTGGATGTCCGACAAGATCCGACCAGATCTTGAAACTGATCCGGAGCTGCATTCCGTTGTGACAACGAACATGATCCATGGCCCTTGCGGAGTCCACAACCCAGACTCACCGTGCATGGAAAACGGAAATTGCACAAAGCGTTTTCCCCGTCCGTTGGTGGCTGACACAATCAGTGGAATCGACGGATATCCATTGTATCGGCGTCGTTCTGCAGATGACAACGGCAGATCAATCGTGATGAAAGTGAAAGGAAACGATGTCGTCGTCGATAACCGCTGGATCGTTCCATATTGTCCGCTTTTATCGAAAACTTTCTCGACCCACTGCAATCTTGAGTACTGCAACTCCATCAAATCCATCAAATACGTTTGCAAATATGTGAACAAAGGGAGCGACATGGCGGTGTTTGGCATTGCCGATCCGAATGCAAACGACGCGACGAGGTGACGAAATTTCAACTTGGGCATTATGTGAGTTGTAACGATGCAATTTGGCGGCTGTTTTCATTTCCGATTCATGAACGTCACCCGACTGTCGTACATTTGGCAGTTCACTTGGAGAACGACTAGCGTGTCTACTTTACGGACGCAAATGCAGCGCAAGAGCAGAAAGACCACCAGCGACAACATTGACAAATTTCTTTTCGACATGCGAAAGCAATCCGCTCGCAAGGACTTTACTCTATTCGGAAATGCCACGCTATTATACATGGAACGTTGCATCGAAGAAAAAGAGAGGAAGAATTGGCTGCTGCTTATATGAAGAAGAAACAGAAAGAAGAACAGGAATTGGCAATATCGCTGCGTGCTTTTGAAAATTCCTTATTAGAAGACGAAGGAGAGAAGGAAATAGAAGAACAGAAAGAAGAAGAGGTATTGCCAATATTGCTGTCCGATTTTGAAAATCCCTTATTAGAAGACGAAGGGGAGGAGGAAAAGGAAGAACACAAAGAACAAGAGTAATTGGCAAAAATAAAATAAAGAAAAATTAGAAATTATTGTGGTTTTTTTTGAATACTTAACAGTTTCGCTAAACTTTTTTTTATTAAACCTTGATTTGTATTTTTTATTAATTTATTTATTTAATCCTTTTTTAATCCGTTTGGTATTTGCGATGACCAAATAAGTCGCAAGGTTATTATGCGGATTGGATCTAAAAAATACATGTAGGCAAATATTGAAATTTGGGCAGGACAACGTCTGCCGGGTCAGCTAGTAGTAAATATAAAAGTCAATTTATGATCCTGTTTTAAAAGAGCTGTTATTAAATGATAAGAAATCCGTAAAATATTTATCACCAACCATTCAGAATGAAATTATCGACATATTAGCCACAGAGGTGAAGAGAATTGATTAGTCAAATC
This sequence comes from Podabrus alpinus, assembly GCA_932274525.1. Classification (NCBI taxonomy): domain Eukaryota; kingdom Metazoa; phylum Arthropoda; class Insecta; order Coleoptera; family Cantharidae; genus Podabrus; species Podabrus alpinus. The sequence continues at coordinate 85,801,691 of OW026455.1, read as the reverse complement.
AGTGAATCTTCATTTTTTTCAATAATAATGGATACAACTCAAGATATCGGGAAATTTGATCAAGTGAGTTTTGTAATAAGATTTATCCAGCTAATCAAGGACGCCGAAAATACAAACATAAGTGATCTTGTTATAAGAGAAGTGTTTCTTGGTTTTGAAGAATGTGTAGGGCAATCGGCTGAAAACATGGTGAAACAAATATTATTGTTTTTTAAAAACAATAATTTGAATTTGGAAAAACTGCGAGCTCAAGGTTACGATGGTGCAGCTAATATGAGCGGCGCGGCGTTTACAATGGTCTGCAGGCAAAAATTTTGGAGAAACAACCTAATGCTTTGTATGTACATACATTGCACTGCACATAATCTGAATCTGGTTATTAATGACTCACTCAGTAAAAATTTGGAGAGAATTACAAAATTTTTACGACGTTGTGGAAACTCTGTATGTATTTTTTGCACATAGCATAAAACGATGGGCATTACTGACGGAAATGTTCGAATCCAAGAAACACACAATAAAACGATTGTGCCCCACGCGATGGTCGTCTCGTTATGATTCGCTTCATAGCTTGATGTTTCACTATCGGGAAATTTTACAAGTTTTGACAAAACTAACCTTGACAAGCTCGAAAGCAACTGAACGAAATGAAGCACTTGGATTGGAGAAAAAACTCCAAGATATTCAAAGAGCGTCAAAACTTTTGGAAATTGCTATGAGAAATATTGTAGAGATTAGAGGAAATTTCGAGGAAATTGTAAATGAGGCAGCTGATTTAGCTCGTGATTGGGGAATTGATCCAAGTTTCAAAAACCACAGAATTCGTAAAGTGAAAAAGCAATGCGATGAGTTGTCATGTGATGAACGACTATCCAACGCCAAAGAAAACTTCCGTGTGTCTGTGTTTAATCTAACATTGGACGTTATTATATCGCAATTAGAAAATCGATTTAAAGGGTTAAATAACGTAGTTGAGAGATGTAAAGTACTTTTTCATTCGGTCTTGAGAGATCACTCTGATGCTGATTTAGTACTCTTATCTGAGAACTTGATCAAATTTTATTCCGATCATTTATCGGATTCGATTCCACAAGAAATTTTGTCATTCAGACGCATTTATAAAGATCAGATTAATGCAGACGTTTCAATTAATGATTTGGCGAAATTAGTTATTTGCGATCAAATGATCTCGAGTTCATTTAAAGAAATCTGCTGTGCTTTCATCCTTTTTCTAACGATTCCCGTATCGGTAAAAACTTCGGAGAGATCATTTTCAATCTTAAAACTGATAAAAAACTATTTGAGAAATAAAATGCCACAAAGCAGACTTTCTAGCTTGGCAATTTTATCAATAGAAAATAAAAGACAAGAAAAGTAGATTTTTCTGCATAAATTAATTAGAATTAGTTTTGTATGTGTGTTATTACATTTGTAATAACACAATTGTTATTACAATTGACTATATTATATTTTTAGTGCAATAAAATTGTAATTTTAAATTGAAGTTTTTTTTGTGAAATGAAGAAATGGGCCCGTGTGGTCTGCTTGCACCAGGGCCCGGCTTTTACTTGCTACGTCGCTGACTTTTGTGAATAAAAAGCAACAAAAATGATGGTAAAGTAGTTTCTACGGTAGCTGTGAGCCATCCCATAATATGGCATGGCTCGATTTGTCAGCTTTTCAGCTGACGTAGGGGCGATTAGGTTTGCACTGGGATTAGGCGAGTAAAGTTCTACCATACTTTTTTCCGAGAAACAGCGACCATCACAATATTACGTCTTATATGTTTTGTATATATGTAAAACAGTTCAAGTTCCACATTAGCAAGATATGGAACTATTAGCGATTTTATCTAAGACTGCATAGATTGTTTAATATTTTTATTGATAATAAAAATTATCTCATTAAATTTCGATTTATATTGTAGAAGGATGTAATAAAAAAATTTTATGTATTTGAGTGCGATTCGTTCCTACAGCGTAAAAAGGTAAACAAAAGGTGGTTCGTTTCTTTTAACAAGAGCGGACTCGATGTGATGAAAAGTACAACTCCTTATAATAAACGAGCGGATAAACACTAAAAACGTTCACTAACCCAATAAACATGTGGAATATAATATTATATATATTATTAATTAAAAAATTATTTTCCAGTTGATATTTGTCTATAGTACAAGAAATTCAAAAAAATATGAGTGGGGAAATACTTATGACCGGTAGTGTATGGGAGTATGTGCCTGTGCTATACTACACATATTTTAATATTATACATTTTTAAATGAAATTAAAGACTATTGATGAGCTGATTCTGTACAACGGTGCATCCTAAACTTTTCCTTCAGTACCTACTCAAAATCCCGTGCACTTGATCAGAAATATTTTTTTCCTTTCTACATAAAATAATTGGATTCTCATGCGTCTGGACCTACGTCATGTCTTTTGGCACCTGAGGCAAATTTGAATATATGCGCCCCCCTCCCTACCATGTGGTACCAAAATAAATATGTAAGTTTACATAACTTAGTTTCACAAATTCAAAAATGAGGTTGATATTCGTCCTAAAAGGAAAGCAACCGATATCGCAATCCTGCGAACACTCAGTGGACGAATGCCAAACATCCCCAACAACAAGCCATGACTATAACCGATCTCAGGGTATGTGCCATGTGATTTTAAATATAGATATTTCAAGAAGCGTCTCTGAACTGTTTCCAGGCTGTTAACGTGGCATTGGTATATAGGACACCAAATAATTGAAGCATATTCCAGCGTGCTACGAACATAGGCATAGTACAAGATTTTTATTACGTTAATACTAGAGAAATCACGACAATTGCGGGTTATGAATCCCAATGTCTTAATAGCCTTAGATCTTATATTCTCCACATGTTGGATGAAGTTCATTTTGACGTCAAAAAATACGCCCAGGTCTCTACATTCGTCGCAGCGGCCAATAACTTTACCGTTTACACTATACGAGAAAGATAATGTATTTCTTGTCCTCGCATAGGACATAGAGAAACACTTAGCCACATTTAAGCTCAGATTATTATCAATACACCACCCCGCAATCATATCCAACGAATATTGAAGTCTCAAGCAATCACGGTCATTCGCCACTGAGCCAAAAAGCTTGACATCATCGGCATATACCAGCACCCGACAATCAACAACCTCAATAAGATCATTGATAAATATAAGAAACAATAGGGGACCCAAGTTTGAACCCTGGGGTACTCCTGACGTGGGGATGAATGTATCGGATCTGTGACCCATGTACTCAACACAATGTCTCCTGTTAATTAGGTAGGACTGCATTAGCCTCAGCATAGGATCGGTAAAGCCGATCCGTTTTAATTTGAGTAGTAGAATTTGTAAATCTATTTGGTCGAACGCTTTTTGAAAGTTCAGGTAGATGGCGTCAACCTGTCCACCGGCATCAAGCTCCCCGGAAACAAACTGCGTGAAGCAAGCCAGATTAGTAACGGTCGACCTATGACTCATAAAGCCATGTTCCATTGGGGAAATGATCTTTTTAACTGAAGTGCATACACAGGGGTATAAAATCATTTCTGCTATTTTTGAAAAGTTGGATAGAATTGAGATAGGTCGGTAGTTATCCACAACTGAGGGGTCACGCTTCTTTAGCACCGGAACAACGCGGGCCCTCTTCCAAACTTCGGGATATACAGAAGTACTCAGCATCAGATTTAAAATGTGGTTCAGCGGCTGCATGAAGCAAGAAACACAATCCTTGATAATAAACGCTGGTATCTGATCGATTCCAGCTGTTAGTTTATTTCTAGTACCCTTAATCGATTCAACTGCACGCGCCACGTCGTCATCGGTCACCCGCACAAGAGCAATACTCGCCGCACTAGTGCCAAAACCCCCCACATCTAATTTTCGGGTTCCAAATGATTCATTATCGCGATAAACGCTTTTGAAATAAGTTGCAAAGGCATTAACGATATCCTTAGGATGATTATATTCTGTACCATTTGCAGTAATATTGCCCGGTATTCTAGATGCACCGCGCTTACTCCCGATAAATGCCCAAAACTTGGCGGGATCTGCTCTAACGTTTAGCTCAGTGTGCTGCAAGTACTCCACATAACAGGCGTTAGTGAGATCGTTAACCCTCCGCCTCAAGCAACTAAAGGTATTATATAATGATGGGTCGTTCTATACTTTTTAGAAAGTTTGTGAGCCCTATTTTTTTGGCGAATTAAGGCAATAACGTCTCTTGAAAACCATGGTGGATAACACCGTTTGGTTGTTGCGGTTTTAAAGGTGGGGACAGCAACATCTAGGGCATCATAAATACAGCTATATAGTTCACCGCACGCAACATTGACTTCCGAGCAGTTCAGGACTGACGACCAGTCAACTTCATCCAACAATTCGTACAATAATGGGAGATTAGCCTTCTTAAAATTATATCTAGAGCAGGATGCGTCGGGTCGAAATTGCGCAGGCAAACGGCCAGAGACACTAACCGCGAAAGACAAAGAGGGATGATGGGCATCCTCATCGACCGCTGGATAAGCCATTTCGATATCCAGGCAAGGTATATTGGAAATTATGAGGTCAAGCATTCGCCCGCGAGCGTTCACAACCGTATTAAACTGAGACATGGCAGTAAAAATTTCAAAATTTCTTACCAATGTGGTGCTTCTATCTCCAGTACATGAATTATATTTTGAAACATTAAAATCGCTCATCAGCAAACAGGTAATTCCGTTATCGTTCAGATAGTATCCCAGCAGCTCTAAAAAGGATTCTAAAACAATATTAGATACATCTGGTGGAATATAAATCACAAAAACACAAAAAGATTCAGTAGGCAATACAATTTTACATCCCACTATGTCAATTGATACAAAAACAGAAGTTAAAAAATCAAGATTCAAAGGTGATACTCCGGGACAGTCGCAGATCGCAAGAAGAACTCCACCACCTCTCGAGACACCAGTAGCTGCAAGGTCTCTATCATGTCTATACACCTGATATGTATTAGGAAAAAATTCAGAGCTACCAATATCATGCGTTAACCATGATTTATTTCTGTTAAATATTCCAATATTTAAACAAATAACAAATCTTAATGTACCTACCTTAACACTATTTTGTAATAAATTAAATGCATCTTATTGATTTATTCTTTTTTATTGATAATTTACAATGAAAACATCATTCAGAATCTAGACGAAGTTTATTCTTAGGTTTGCTGTACGGATATGTACATCGCCTTCAAAAAATTCCAACGTCATCATTACGTTATCACTGAAAAATTAAATTTGTTACAAAATTTTAATATTCAAACACAAAAATTTGTACCATAATGGTGGCATGATTGTATAATTAGTAGCGGGGGGACCAATTAAGTCATTCTTCCAACTATTCACCGCTTTGGCTTTGCAGGCCCCAAATCCAAAGTTCCATGTACGAATATTTTTGCTCATATTCGCGATTCCAAATAAGAATGCGACCCCTGGTGGCAGAATTGAGAACAACTCGATGCGAGTACTAAACGGTAAACGAGGCTCATTGTTTATAAGTTTCTTTGCTTTAGTTGCATGCTAACGTGTTGCAATTATTTAAATAATTAAAGCGTTTAAATAAATTTTTTCAATGTCAACCGTTGTTGAGAAACGTAATAAAGAGTTTTGTTGTGTGTATGGATGCAATTCAACACGATGGCGAGATCCAAATGTAAGCTTTCACCGGTTTCCACAAAAAGGAGTTAGGAATGTTAAGTGGAGTAACGTTTTTGAAAATGAGGAAGTAATCGATTTAAGAAAGGCTTGGATTCTGAAACTAAAAATGGGGAAAAGGTATCGATGTACATGAAGGTATGCAGTAAACATTTCAAGCCAGAGGATTTTTTTTACATGTTAAGTTGTAAGTTTTTACATGGTTTTTACATTTTACCTACAAACACATTAATTAATTTAAATTACCTTTGAATACAAGAAGCACATTGTTATCTTCCTACTTAAAATGCAATTACCATTAACATTAATTTGTTTTTTTTTAGGTTATTCAATTGATTCAAAACGAAGAAGGTTGAAGTGAGTTCCCTACAGTTATCAACCATAAAAAATTCGTCTTGCGATTTAAAAAATCGCCTGCGGGACTTTTTATTAACAATCATCTTGACCGATCATTTTTTTAATCGAATTGTTTAATTTCTGTTGGGCTCTCGTTAAAAAAGAACGCATCAAAATTTGAATTCTTGCTATTGCTATTAAAAATAGCAACATTACAAGACAAATAATTATGTAAAGTTTTATTTTTACTAGTAATATTACATATGACAAATTTAAAAATAGTAAAAATAAACAACATAGTACATGGAATGTTACTGGCATGTACCCTAACATTACACAAAATATAAGTAAATTTCCTATGCAATTTTACACAAAGCATAATTAACTTCACATAATTTGATGGTATAAGTATATTTAAAAATAAAATAATCATCGGTTACGAGTTACCTATTATTTTCAGTGTAATGTAACTCAATTTTTTTGCAGTGTAATTGGTCTTGAATACATTTCGTGTGACGCAGCCGCGTTTACGGTAGTGACGTTGACATAACCACGATTGTAAATTAAAAACTCTAATTGAACATAATTCGCAAAATTTGATTGATTTGTATATCATATTTGATAGACCTTCATACCTAATTTTGTGACGTTTAGTTTGGTCATTTACCCACCAAGATTGATAGTAATTCTTCCACACAGACGGATATAAAAAAATAGGTTACAATATACTTTCACTGCTACATACATTAAAATATACGTATGGGGAAAATTAAAATTCAGAATTCAGCTATAATTTTTAATCTTTGAGAAACAAGCTACAAAAATTGTCTCACTTTTACACCACTTGACCCTATGGGTTTCTACATGTTAATTTTATACCTATACTTTAACAACATCTTAGTCATAGTTTTAATTATGCAGTCTCAGATAGACAAACGCAATGGGAGTTTTGGAAATACCTGGTGGAATTCAAAATATTATTAACAAATGGTACTAGGTTGGAGGGCGGAATAAACGGCTTGAACACCAATCACGAACTTTTCAAAGGTCCATGGCACTAATATAAATAAATAATTACAATGATAGAGAAAATTAAGATTGATTGCCTTTACTCCCATAAAGTTTGCCAATCCGATATTTCAAGTTACAAATTTAGTTTTTAGCGAGCATGAGTTTTTAAATGTTTTTTGAATTGTTGTCCATGTGCACATTTATAGTCACATATTTCACAAACGAACGGCTTCTCACCAGTGTGAGTTCTTAAATGCACTTGCAAACTTATTTTTTGTCTAAATTTATCATCACATATTAAACAAGCAAACGGTTTCTTGTCTGTGTGAGTTTCCAAATGGACGTTTAAACTTGATTTGCGTGTACATTTAAAATCACATAATGTACAGGCAAACAGTTTCTCATCTGTGTGAATTTCCAAATAGATTTTTAAACTTGATTTGCGTGTAAATTTAAAACCACATATTGCACAAGCAAACGGTTTCTCGCCAGTGTGAATTTTTAAATGTTCATTCAATTTTCCCTTTTACGAACTTTTGTAATCGCATATTCCACAAGAAAATGGTTTCTCACCCGTGTGAATTTTTAAATGCGCTTTGAGATTTTCTTTTTGTGCAGATCTAAAATTTCATATTTCACACGCAAATGGTTTCTTGCCTGTGTGATTTTTCATATGCAATTTTAAGTAGTGTTGACGTACACATTTATAATCACATATTTCACAAAAAACGGTTTTTTACCAGTATGAGTTGTTAAATGGTGTTTGAATTGTTGTTTACAAGCAGATTTATAATCACATACTTGACAAGCGAACGGCTTCTCGCCAGTGTGAGTTCTTAAATGGTCATTCAAATTTTTTTTTTGTGAACATTTATAATCACATATTTCACATGCAAACGGTTTTTCACCGCTGTGAATTCTGAGGTGAATTTTGATTCGGTGTTTATATGCACTTTTAAAACCACATGTCTCACAAGCAAACGGCTTCTCGCCGGTGTGAGTTTTTAAATGCGAGTACAGAGATGCTTTTTGTGCACATTTATATAATCACACATTTCACAACCAAACGGTTTTTCACCGGTGTGAGTTCTTAAATGGTTCACCGGCACTTTTTTCTTTTATGTCAATCGAATGATGCAAATCTTCCAACTTAAATTTGACATCCTCCAACTCTTCGATTTTAATTTGACATTTATTTAAATCATATGAAATTTCTTTGCTGTCATTTTCCATGTTTTGTGGCTCATCCGAAAGTTGCAATTAGTCCATTAAGCCCCCCATACACGTGCGAACAATTTGCGCAAATTCGGTGTTTGTGCAAACAGTTTGACCGTCTATGGGGCTGTTTGAATGGTTGCGCAAACTGTTTGAGTAAAATCGGTCAGGATCGAAATAATTTGTACAAATACTCCTTGTTTGAGTACTTGTTTGACGTGTATGGTACGGTTTGTGCAAACTTTGGGTTAGTCAACTCCTGCTCCTAGACACTGTCAGGAGTTTCCTTTCTATTCCGTGGTTGAAAACGTAGTTTCGGTAATTTTTTTTTAGTTTGTTGCTATTTACCTCTCCAATATGGCGAATAAGACAACAGATGATGAACAGCGGGAACTTTGGAGAGAGTTTATTGCAGTGTATCGTGATTTACCTCACGTGTGGAAGGTGAAAAGTGACGGTTATAAAGATAGAAATAAGAAGGACGCGGCGTATAAAATACTCGTCGATAAAATGAAGGAAATTGAACCCAGTGCAGATAGGGCAAGTGATGTACGCGCCAAAATCAATTCATTCCGCACTGCCTACAGAGGAGAAATGAAGAAAGTGAAGGAGAGCATAAAATCAGGTGGAGGAACAGACGACGTGTACGTGCCAAGTTTGTGGTACTTCGACGAGCTTGACTTCTTGAGGGATCAGGAAACTCAAATTCAAGGAACTTCGACAATGGACGAAACTGAATTTATTGAAGGAAATAACGAAACGAAGGTAAGTACAATTTTTTTTCATATTTTCTATTGTTTTTTCATGCATTCAAATACAAATTCATTATTATACAAAATCATAATATTTCATACAAACAATTATTTGAATATCTTGTCCTGCCAAGAGACAGCAACTGCTCGCTATTAAAGTAATGTGAGAAGTTAAGACGTACTTGTTTGGAAGACACTGGGGTATTTCTGCCTGGGAGCTGTTGCAATGGAAGTAATTGTCCATCCGAATGCCAATCAGCATTTATGATCACCCCTGTAGTTGTGTTCTCAATTTCAAAACCACCTTGGTTATACAAGTCATCTTTGTTCATTCTTAGAAAATTATGTAAATGAGTACACGCAAGAACTATCAAGCTTGCTTTAAAATTCTGTATTGGAGAACACACCCCCATCGGAAACTCTTCCATTGGTTCCTACATCGACCATTATAAATTCGTAATTGGCATTAACCACAGCCATCAACACAACACTGAACGAATTCTTGTAGTTGAAATAGTAGGAGCCACTTCCTGGTGGTTTGCGGATGCTGATATGCTTCCCGTCGATGGCTCCGATGCAGTGGGGAAAATTCCACCTTCTCTCAAACTGTCCGGCAATAACCTTCCATTCATTCTCACTTGCTGGAATCTGCAACAATTCAATTTTTATTACTATTTAATTTAATAATTTAATTTCATAACAATAACTTCAATAATTTCAATTGATAAGTACTTTCACGACTACATAGATATTTCCATTTATTTTGTTTTAGGTCGCAGAAGACAGTTCTCAAACATCCCAACCCGAGCATACGCCTACACATAAAAGATCGAGGAAAAATGAGGACAGTGACGAAAGTAAAAGGACTAAACTATTGTCTATGGCCTGCGAACGTCTTGAAAAACCCTCCTCAGACACTCAGATCATAGCAAAAGGGTGGGGTGTAGAGTATGAGAAAATGTCTGCAAGTCAGCAACTTTACGCTAAAAAATTCATTGATGACATTCTTTTCGAAGGACGACTGGGCAACCTTCATAGACATTCTTCTTCTTCTTCTTCTTCTTACGCTAGGACTACGTCCTGTACTTCCCAACTATATGCCTCTGTCAGAGGCACTGTTGGTTCTGTGAGCAGTTTTGGTTTTTACATCTCAGGTAGCTTGCTAGGCTTGCCTTTCGATGTGCCTGCACCCTGTTTTTTACTGTTATGATGGCAAATCATTAACACAGGGGGACCGCCTGCTTAACGTGTCCTCCGAAACACGGAAGACGGCCAAGAAATTTTTAGTCAATACCCGGAGTCGAACCGGGGCGCCTTGCGTTAGCAGTTGGTTGCGCTAACGTTCAGACCATGACCGTCTTCCATAGACATTCAATCACCATAAATAATCCACCTCAGTCATTCGCCACCCCCAATCATCCTCAATACATTCATCCACCTGGCTATATTCCATTCTCACATGCCCGTTCAGCCCCATCAACTCCATTCAACTCGTACCCCCCGATTCCATCACCATCACCTTCAAACGTTTCCACTCATTCTGACTCATCGCAATACCTCAACATGCGTGCCTCAAGACAAGTGGATCAGATACATGAATCAACACAGCAACCAGTTCAATATTCATCAATTCAAGACCTTCTTCATGATGAACAGTTTAATTGACCAAACATTATCAGGGTTTCTTTCAAACAATATTGTTGTTTCTGACAAATAAATGCGGCTTATTTTAAGTACTAACTATTTTATTTACTCACCTTTATTAATCCTTTCAAAACGTGGATGAGAGCGTCACAAGTTTCCACTATTATTTTTTCAAGTGTTTGAGCTGCGATGGCAGTTTGAAATTTCAGATCTTCAAAGGAGGCACCGCTTATTAGGTATCTCAAAGTGGCCAACAATCTCAGTTCTGGAGATATTGCGTCTCTCATCACCGTGTTGTTTTTCACTATGAGGGGTGTCACCATTTCGAGTAGCTCGCTGAACGAAGCTGCGTCCATTCGAAGGTAGTTTTTGTAGTCTGCAGCTGACGTTATTTTGAGCTCAGTGACCAGGCGGTCATGACTGAATTCGTTCCTCTTCTGGAGCCAACTCTTGACCCACACTCTTCGCTTTCCTTTTCTTTTAACTATTCGTTTCTCAGCCACTAGGGCCAGAATAATGGCGGCACAGCAATCGTCCGTATCTGACATGTTCAACGAACAACACCACAAAACGAAATGATGTTTGCGCAATAGGTTGCTACGTGTATGTGCTAGCGTATGTATGTACAAACAGGTGTTTGTACAAACACCGAATTTGCGCAAATTGTTCGCACGTGTATGGGGGGCGGCTTTACTGCAGAAAATTGCAATTGCTCAAACAATGCCACGTGACCACAACGTGAAATAGCAATCAGTCTCAAATTTTAGCTTACTGACGAATTACAGCGCCGTCTATGATCTGAATTTTTTCTAGTTAATCGAACGGCTACGGAGTTACAGCCATTCTTCCTCAAAATATTTTTATTTGATAATTTTAAGTATAGCTTTGTTTCCGTTTTGATTTCTATAACTCCGACATTTTCTCTAGACAATTTAATGTAGGTACTCTATTTTTAATAACTTAATATTTTGCTTTCAAGTGTACTAAAACCGAGATATTCATGAATATTTGTAAAAATATCATTTTTCGAGTGGTTTTTCCTTTGTGGTGGCGAAACCCGGGGTCGCTAGATGGTGCAAAATTAGTATATCTTTTTAAAGGTCCTAATAAAAAGAATAAAATTTATTCCAGCTTGCCCCCATTTATTTCCTCAACAGCCCTTTTTGAATGCGTTGTCGGCTGGCCTATAGGTATAATATTCATTATTTTCCAAAGAGCTATAAAAACTAGTATCTTTGATTAGTTATCATATCATCAATTGACATAACATGGTACCCAGCGACCTGGAAAAACCTGAAAAAGTCAGGTAATTATTTTGAGTCCGGGAAAACGGGAAAAATCTCGAATTATCAGGGAATTTTGAATATTTGTCTGGAAAAATATGCAACAGACTTTATAACTTAATTTATTACAAGCAAGAAAAATATTTTCAATCAAAAAAAAATTTATTTTATTAAATTTTTATGTAAAATTTTTTTTGTTGGTATTATTGTGGTGGCAAAAAAAGGTATATATACCAGCCACTTCCAGCAGCGTGATCAAGCGTGATTTTCTTAATGTAAAGTGTGGTATTGATACGGTAAGTTTTAATTTGATATTTTTCTCAAGAATTAAAAAAATAAGAATAATGCCAATGGGTAATAAAAAGAAATTAAAAATACAGTAATACCCCGTTTAACGCGGGGGATACGTTCCGGCAAAGTAGAGCGTTATAGGAAAAAGCGTTAAACGAGGTTATGTCACCATGTAAATCTTGCGGTTAGGGGAAAATTTTTAATAATGAATATGTATTTTGTCAATTAAGTTTAGTAAATATGATGTTTTTTTATAACAATACAACAAATATATGTAGAAACATAAATAAACATACACCCGGTATTATTAATTTTAAACCAACCTTTAAAAGTGCGTCAAGTAACAAACACTCAATGCGAAAAATAGAAAAAATCAAAGAGATTCTAAGTCATCATTTACGTTTGAGATCATTCAGATTCTTCCGCATTTCCAAAAACAGCGCGAAGCGGAGCAGCGTTAAGCGGGGTCTTACTGATGTATAGTTTTTTATTGTTTGTCTGTAAATATGTATTTATGTATGTTTTATAATTATTCTTAGTCGTATTGTTCGTTTCCGAACGTCGTGACCCATCTCTTTCTATGCATGTGATGTGCGTTCTAAGTGTTTTCACATACATAGAGGACCTACTTGTTTAACGTGGGCTCCGAACCACGGGAAGTGTAATACACTTCATGTTGAGATGGGCGCTCTTGGCAAATTACCTCGGTGGTTTGCCGCTGCCTTCCGAGGAGAGACGGCCAGAATAAAGTTCTTACCCTGCCCGGATTCGATCCGAGCGTTTCGCATTAGCAGTAGACGCACTTAACTGCCAAAGCTATGACCATCTCTCTTATTATTATTGATATATGAACATATTGTAGTGAGCTTTGACTCCTAATACTGCCACACGTTGTGACGACAAAAAGTGTAATGAACGGAATGCTTTAATATTGCCACACGTTGCACTGTCAAAAAGTGTTATGTGTTGACGTAGCCTCACGTTGGGCTAGCCAAAAAGTGCTGTATACCCTTGGAGCTTTATTAGGGCTACACGTTTGAAGATTAATGTCTTGTACGAGTGTACGTAAATGTACCCCGTCAACAGGAGACGGTCATTGGTCTAGTAGTTACAGCAATGTACTACTAATGCTATAGACCCCGGTTCAAATCCGGAGAGAGTCAAAAATTTATTTCTGACTTTATCTTCATCTATGGCCGTCTCCGACCACAGCAGTGGCCTACTGTGATTGCTGGTTGAGTTACGGGCGGAGAGATTTCTGGTTGGTAGAAATTTCTTGCTCGGCTCAGCTCTCCAGTGAAAACATAAAGGCTATGTGGTCAAACAGCCTGGCATCTTCTTCGACATATGCAGACTCTGTGGATCGGAAGTTGAATCAAGCCGAACACATTCTGTAGCTGCGATGCCTTAGCCTGATCCAGGCTAAAAAACATCTGGGACAAACCCAAAGGGTACAACAAAGACTCTCAGGAATATTCTGTGATGTGCTAGATAAATGCTAGCAAATTTGAATTTCCTGAATACCTAATAGTAGGGGAACAAAAGATCAATACTGGTCGCAGTTCAAGAAAGGCCCTTGCGGCCAATCGACCCCTGAGTACATTACCATTACCCCGTCAACAGAAATGTATGCAAAATTTTTATTTATAAATGCAAATAAAATAAATTTATACCTCGGCTTGACTATTTCGGTGAGCACTGACCTACCTTCTCTCACGCTGGGTTCCTTCCTTGACCAAGTTGTAATGCTGAAATGGGATAATATGGTCCTTGGAATGATCATACAAAAATTATGCTCCGTTTTATATGGCAAATCGCAATTTATTATAATTTTAAGTGTAAATGATTTAAATGTAATAAAGTTCTTATGCTAAATGACAAATATCTTATTTTAATAAACTCAGGACGTTTTAATGCACGTGTTAAATTAATCGTAAACTTTTCACTAATTTTTAAGTTTTAAATAATTTTTAATGGGACGGTACCTTTAATCTAGGGTATTTCTATTTACTCGGTTCATGTACCATTAAATTGTTCACTTGCATTCGATGGATGACCTTCAGGGTGTGAAATATTTCTGGATCCAACTTTTTCGTGGTGGCGTCTCCTCGTGTTGTGACCAAAGTTTTCTTTAAAAATAATCGTGATTCTTCGCAATCTTGCACAAAATTTTACTTTCCAAATACGTAAGTACAATATTTTATCGATTACTAATCTTTTTATTAAATTTCTTTGTAAAATTTTCTTGTATTATCCAATTTTTAGCGGAGCACACAAATTCACGCACCATTAAACATTAAAAAATCAAGCATCAACAACCTTCTTCTTTTAACCAATTGTTTTTTCATCGCTACCTGTATTTTCCAGGCAATCGTGATTTTGTTCCATTGGTCGATGTAAAATCAATATTTGAAGTTATAATTTACAGGTTCGGTTTAAGCCCAATGTGACTTATAAAATTTTTAATAAAATTTTTTATGTTTCAGATTAAATTGAATTACTTGCATCGCCTGTGATCTTCCAGTAACTTTTGAAGAAAATGTTTTTTCCATTCGTGATACATTGAATTACGCAGCACTCCGACACGTGTAAAAATTTTGCTATTTTAAAAGTTTTACGTTTTAACACATTTTTATAACTAATGTTTTGAACAATTATTTTGATTTCAAATTACATTTCTTATAATTACTTAAATTAATTTATAATTTTAACAAACTTTTATATTAACAGAATTAAAACGTTACATTTGAATTTATTTTGTCATCTCGTTCCGTGACCT
Organism: Podabrus alpinus; assembly: GCA_932274525.1. NCBI lineage: Eukaryota > Metazoa > Arthropoda > Insecta > Coleoptera > Cantharidae > Podabrus > Podabrus alpinus. The sequence continues at coordinate 85,786,664 of OW026455.1, read as the reverse complement.
TTTCTTTCTATAAATTTATGACTTTACACCAAATTTTTGGTATCAGATGAAACCTTTACGTTCGAACAAATAAGTCATGTGCTACCTTTATTAAATTAAACAAAACTTTGAATTGTGACGTGATCATTTCTATTGACGTGGTGGTCATTGTTGTACATCGCAATATGTAGGAATAAATAATGATGAGCGGGGGTGGGTTATTTTTTTATAATGACTGAAATTTTTCTTATACGATCCTGGAAAAGTCTGGGAATTTTAAAGCTCAAGTTGGCTGGGTACCTTGCATAACCAGAGCTTAACTGAGCATTATTTCTTTATTTATTTTTAACTTTGTAGATCCACCCAAATTACAAAATTTTATTTTTTTAGGTCTTATGAAATTAACTTAAACAAGTTGAAAATACACATACAAAACAAATTAACGCGATAATTAATTAACATGGAGTCTTTAAAAATACTTGAAACTCAAATGATGGAAACTGAGAGTAAATCCGTTATTGAGAGCTCAAAGAGTTCCCAATCAGATCCGGATCTGTTTGGATTGACAGATATGCTAAGTAGCACAACTTCTGGATCACAAACGGAAATAAATATGACTGATTCTTCAGAAGTTTTGCTAAATCCAGATATTGATTTAAATTCCATATTGGAGAATTCCAGCAATTTAGAAGAATTTTCTCATGCAGATAGTACGGTGTGTAGTCCTCAACAAAATTCCGTGACAGATTTAGAGAATTCTCAAAATCAAGAATCCATGCAAGATGCAACAAAAACGAATAAAAATTTGTTAAAATCTCCTGTATCCAAAGAAATACCAGACGAAGTTGCCATGGAAGTCGATGGAGAAAATGAAGATTTGAGCAAAAGTTCTAATGTGAAGGAAAAACCAAAGGAAGGTGAAAGCGTAGTCGATGAGGAGAAAATAAAAGGAGGGCAAGAAGAAAACACACGTTCAGAGCTTGGCAAAGAAAAGCTTAAGGACTCCAACTCAAAAAATTTACCTTCAAGTTCGGTAGTTCAATCGGTCGACCAAAACACTTCTGATGAAGTTGAAGAAAATCAAGAACAAATTAAAGATGGCGCGAGTGAAAAACCATCCAGTTCTGACGAAGCTATGGAAACTGAAAATCATATTTTTGTGCAAGTTAACGAACGTAGTGAAAGGGATGAAAATAAAACCACAAGTACTGACAACAATCAACCTCAAGAAAATCCTATTGGATCTGACGATTTTGAAAATATTGCAATGAAAGACGAAAATGACGATAACGATCCAGTTGGTGATGAAGAACAAGGGGCCAGTGAAGAGTTGTGTATAATTCCTGATACCGAACGCGTAATCTCGCAAGAAGGAAAGGATGCTGCTTCTATTATGCCCTTGAGGACGGAACCGACAGAAAACAGTGAGAGTAGTTCGAAACAACCTACGCCCGAGGTATCTGCTGAAACTGAAAAAGTCAGTGATTTTTTGGTTACAAAATATATGGCTACTTTAAATACCGACGAAAGCGATTTCACTTGTATGCAGTGTAGTTTGGTAAGAATTAATCTATTATTATTTGAAAAAAATTAATTAAATTATTTTTAGTTGCTGAAATGTAAATATTGCATAGCCGGGAATAATGGCGGAAACTCTCGTTACGTTTGCGATGAAAGTTGTTTTAAAACTGTTAAAGAGTTGTATTCTGAGAAACTCCACTACGTTGGGGAAAGTGAAGTACGAGTGAAAAATTTAGGCACGAATAGCGGTAACATGATCGCTCAAATTAAATATGTTCGTCAATGTGCTAACTGTTGCAAACAAGTAATGAACGATGGGATGAATTTGTCATGGGAAATAATGGAATTTTGTAACGAAACTTGTTTATCGAGGTACCAAAAAAGGATTGGTTCAAACTGCGCTAATTGTAATGGTGAAGTTAAAACTAATTGTCTTGGCAAATATTCTGTACGATTTGGTTATGATATTCGTCAATTCTGTAGCAGTATTTGTTTGGAAGAGTACAAAGAGGGTCTGAAGGCTTGTTCATATTGTCAAAAGGATATGTCTGATGGAGGCGGAGATGGATTTTTAGCACCAGTTGGTGATAAGGGACAATTTCAGGACTTCTGTACTAAAATTTGTATGGAACGATATGATCGTACAAGTAATAATAGGACTCCCATCGCCAATAGATCCGCTGAAAATTGTTCAGTTTGCAACAAGAAAAATCCAGTTAGTATCGAATTTGAATTAAATAATAAGATAAACTTTTTTTGTGGTGAACCTTGTTTTGTTGCATTCAAATTTGTCAACAATATTGTATCAGGGAAATGTGACATGTGTCGGAAATACTTCGACAATAAAGTTTTAGAGGAAAATTCTATATTTTATGACAATGCACAGCATAGTTTTTGCTCCAACACTTGCCAAAATATTTATATTATTGCCCAACGAAAAATTGTACCATGTAGTTGGTGCAAAGTTAAAAAATACAATTTTGACATGATCAAAAAGTTACAAGGTCCCACAGGTGTCCTTTTATGTTCTCTGAATTGCTATAATCTTCACCAAGTTTCAGTTAATGCAAGGTAAGTTTTTTTTGCTAGTTTTAACTTTTGATTTTCATTAATTTTTTTTCCTAGAATAAATTGCGATAAGTGTTGCAAAAATGCAGAACCGACGTATCATCTAACCATGTCGGACGCGACTATTCGAAATTTTTGTTCACGCAGTTGTGCGGTTACCTTCCAAAATCATTTCCCAAAGTCACTTAGCTCAGAAGATCCAACAATTCCGGTACCCGTAGGAAAACCAAGAAAATCAAAACGAACTTCTCAAAATGAGCCCTCACCCAATTCCGACATGCCAACGATGCCTGTCATAAGCAGTGTTCATTCTCTAGCTATGACAAATGGTGCAACTTCAAACAGAATTACTAGAGGAGCAAAAAATAAAGATTCTTCTATGAACTCATATCAGTCAATGAAAACTCAAATAAAACGACAGATTATAATCAAGTCTGCACCCATGCCGACTCAGAAAAATATGGGAACCATGTGTAAAGTTCGTCAATCAAGCAAAGGCATTAATGCAAAACCTGTTATGGAAGATAAAGAAATACAAACCGACGATGTTAAAGACAAAACTGCAATAATCCCAATTCCAGTACCAATTTACGTTCCAACACCTTCTTGCATGTATTCTCTTCCATTTCCAATACCATTTCCATTTGCATTACCAATTCCAGTTCCAATATTTATTCCCACCACGAGAAACTCGGCAACTGGTATAATGAAAGAAATTAAAAAAATTCAAGATAAAATACCAACGGATCCCTTTGAAGCTGAATTACTAATGATGGCTGAAATGGTAGCTGGAGATAAGAAGGAAGACAATACAGATTCCGAAAGTGAGGAGGAAGATACTCCCGGTAAGTTTACAGTTTGAAACTGAGTTTCAAAAATTCTCGGAGTTAGTTAACATTTAATTTGGTTTTCTTTTAGCTCCACCTGAAGAGGTTCCATATAACCCAGAACCATTTGAACCGAGTAACACATTTGGGGAGGATATGCTTCAAATGGAGTTAAAAATGGCCACAGAATTGGAAGAACCGGCAGTTGATTTAGAAGGAGCTTTAACCGCTAATAGAATCACTGCATCACAAACTGGGGAAACTGGAAACACCGAAGAAGCTGTTGATGACCCGCAACCAATGCATCATTTAATGGAACGTCAACCTGCTACTAGAGATCGAAAACGTCCTGGTCGTCCACCTAGGCATGGAGGACCTGTCAGTAAACGCGGCCGCCGTTCTTCAAGGCGGATGGATATACCATTGATGGCACCTCCTCAAGCACCGCAACCTTCAGAACCTGTGGAAAAGACTGATGCAAACATGCGCTTAAAGGTAACTTTTTTTTTCTTTTTTGTAGCAATATTTGTAGTATTAATTTAATGTCTTGCAGTACACTTTTGGCGTTAATGCTTGGAAGCAGTGGGCCACGACAAAGAATGCAGAATTGGAAAAGTCTACTAGAAGAGTTAAGCTTTTTAAACCTGAAATTTTGCAACTTACAGCTGACGAATTGAATTATTCTTTGTGTTTGTTTGTCAAAGAAGTACGAAAACCTAATGGAGAAGAATATGCACCAGATGCGATGTACTATTTGTGTTTAGGTAAGTTTTTGAGATGATAAGTATCTCCTGATCTCCATTTTTATTTTTATCCCTTTTATTCCTAGCTTAGCTGCTTAGACCTCCTAGATCTCTATTGCAAAGTACTGAAACCTGATTTTAACTAACTAAAATATTTTGGATTATGACGGTATATATTTCATCCATCTTTAAATTTAATCACATTTTATAAAATTACTAATATAAACCATTTTATATTTATTTATGCTACTGTTTAACGCGAATTCCAAACCAATACTAAATGCTAATTTTATAGATTTTAATTTTTATATTTTTTAATAGGAATTCAGCAATATCTGTTTGAAAATGGTCGCATTGACAACATATTTTGTGACACATACTATGAGAAGTTCACAGATTGCTTAGATGAGGTCACTCGAAAATTTTCTGTGCTTTACAATGATTCTGGTAAGTTTGCTTAGGAAATGTTTCATGCGGCAGTAACATTTTGATTTTAGATTTCATCGTCATGAGGGTGGAAGAAGAGCATTTATGGGAAAGTAAACAATTTGGTGCTCATTCTCCTCACGTTTTATTGACCACGCTGATGTTTTTCAATACCAAACATTTTAATTTAACGGTAAGTTTAAAAAATTGGCTACGTGAATATTGCATAACCATATGGAAACCATATAAAACGGTATCAAAAACTTTAATGCATTCTTTTAATTTTCTTTTCGTTTCTTCAAATGTATTTAGGCAAAAATTTTGGACTGCGCGTGGCACTTTTATTTTAATTATTTACTTATAGTCCAAGCAAGGAAGGTTTTTAGCTTGCAAAAAATCCGGGCAAGCTGAATTTTGGCAGAGATGTACATTGGAGTGTTCTAATGAACCCCCCAGTAATCCCATAAAATCCCACGCCGGCGTCCCTCACAATCGGGGGTTTTAGCTCCCCCAACGCGATTTTTTGCCGATAACTCGTTTATTTATGCTTGTATGAAAAATTATGATCAGACCATAATTGAAGAGCATAAAATTCTCTATAAAATAGTGTTTTTTCATATTTTTCCATGGCACACTAATACTTAAATTATTGACCGAAAACACGACCTACCCTTAAAATGGCACAATATTGATTCGTTGTAGGGAGAGAAATGTTTTCGGGCACGGGAAATGCTTTTAATAATAAATTAATTGAAATTGTGGCCAAGGTTGGAAAATGAAGAGAAAAATAAATTTTTTCAAAATTTGCCCAAGTTATAGTATCTTCTAGAGATGGGCGCGTGACGTGATTTTTGTCGTGTCACGATGTGTCACGGTCTTTTTACGTGTCACGTGAATGTTTAAAATAGAGAATCACGATAAAAACCGTGATTGTGCGTGAGTGAAATTGAACAAACGTGATCGTGCGTGAGCCGCTAAATGCCGTGATTATACGTGAATAACCGCGAGTAGTCGTGAATGGTCGTGCGCACCCGTGAGTGGTTGTGAGCAGTTGTACATTTTTGCAATTTCTAAAGTTTTATACAAAAAATTTTCAATATTGCTTTACAATAATAAAATTTGTTATCTTTTAAGAAGTTCAAGTTCATGCTTTTAAGTAAATAAAAAAGTGTGCATGTGGGTAAAAATATTAGCCTTTACTACTACTAAAAATGGGCGCGTAACGTGATTTTAGACGTGTACTAGCAAGCTCTTCTGGCGTCTGAAGCAAATTTGAATATATGCGCCCCCCTCCCAAAAGATTCTAATCATTTTTAGAATTATTTTAAACTATGATTTATTGGGTTTTTTCGAGGTTTAGCGCCCCCATTGCGATCACCCTTGCTACGGCGTTGGCTTAGAGTAATGAAAACAAATGGATGCTTATCAGGAAATCATTTAGGCTGCTGGGAACAGGGGGTTTGGGGGGTATGGAATACCCCTCCCCCCACGTACACTTAATTTATTGCGAAAGGAAAACTTTCACTTTTATGTCCCTCATAGATAGTTATGAAAAATATCATCTGCTACCCCCTCCCTCCCGGATTACAAACAAAAATTGCAAAAGATTAAACGAAAAATAATAAATTTTGATGGTTCTGAATAGACAAGTGTACCTGGGGGGTATTCCGTACCCCCCAGACCCCCCGGTCATGCAATATCGATTTTTATCGTTAGGAACTTCTGAAGATCTTATATAAAATCCGCATCCTATTTCAGAATCACCGTTTCCATGGTAACGTAACGAAACTTTCGGTAAGCTCAAACCAAAATTTCGGCTTCGGTACTTGGAAGATACTATAACTTGGGCAAATTTTGAAAAAATCCATTTTTCTCTTCATTTTCCTACCTTTGCTCAAATTTTAATTAATTTACTTTAAAATCACTTCCCGTACCTGAAAACATTTCTCTCCTTGCAAGGAATCAATATTATGCCATTTTAAAGGTGACTCGTGTTTTGGGTCAATTATTTCAATATTAGTGAGCTATGGAAAAATTTGAAAAAAATCTATTTTATAAAGAATTTTATGCTCTTCAATTATGGTCTGATAATAATTTTTCATACAAGCGTAAATAAGCGAGTTTATCGGCAAGAAATCGCGTTGGAGGAGCTAAAGCCCCCGATTGCGGGGGACGCCGGCGTGGGATTTAATGGGACTGTTAGGAGGTTCATTAGAACACTTCAATGTACATCTCTACCAAAATTCAGCTTGCCCGGATTTTTTGCAAGCTGAAGCCAATTTTTCGGCTTCGTTGCCTGGACTAATTGTTTGGATCATAATAATTATTCGGAATGCGGTCCTGCAGCAATTATTGGTTTATATTAACCTAATATTGTATTAACAGTGCCGTTTCAACTTAATAATTACAAGGTAATTTGGTGCCGCAAAATTGTGGGGTTTTTTGTGCAAAATCCAGATATGAATTTTGCAGGCAAGCGAAGACCTTTTTGAAAAAAATGTTATTCTACATTTCACTTTTTAATACGCCAATCCAATAGATTAAAAGTATAAAACATTTGAAAATTAGTTAAAAATGCTTAACATATTTTGGATTTGAACTCTTTGGAAGGACTCTTACGTTACATATGGATTTTTAAGAAAAACGCTCGCCAATTCCTGAGGAGTTATTTTCCTTCAGCCCTCAACCTTTTTTTCGCCAGAATATTGCAATTTCTTACAATTTTCTTAAAAAGTTATTTAAAGTTTTGACGAAAAACGACAAATAACGCCACCATTTGAAAAATAACATCGTCGTCAAAATTTCAAATAAATAGGTTTTTGGACGAAAGTTTAAATTTGCGAAGAAGTGAGAATTTGAAGATTTTTTCGCGAAAATTATATACAGTATGTATTACAATTCTTTGTTTTTGCCACTTAATTTTCATACAAATTTGGACATTTGGTTGTCGATCAGCACTGCTTGCGTCGAAATCCGTCGCACGGTTCGGAAGTACTCGCGTTGCCACGCGGAGAGGGCTTGCTCCGTCACCGCCGAACCACCATCCGAAAAGGCGGTAACGGACAATTGGGCGCGACCGATTGGGCGCGGAGACAACCGGCGCAAAGACAATTGGGCGCAAAGACTATTGGGCGCAAATACAATTGGGCGCGAGGAAAATTTTATAAAACTATTATTTACATATTAGCTTCGTTCCAACAAGCAGTTCTGTTATTGTTCACGAGCAATAAATATTCAACAGAGTTGCTGCTATCGTCCCAACTACAATCATAAGAAAAAAAAATTGCATAGGAAATGGCAGCGTTTTCAAAAAAATTGAAATTTTCTACATTTCCTCATTTTTTAAATTTTTTACAAAATTCTTTCACTAACATGTTCCAGAAAGATTCCAGATTAATAATAAGTACTATATAAAAAAAATATATTTTTTGAAGTGAAAATAATGGAATTATTCTTAAATCTAAAATTTAAAATGAAACAGTTGCTGTTGCAACAAATGAACACGATCTGTAAACAAAGTTTAAACTCGTTTGCGAATTGGCGCACGCGTATCCACTTTAAGAACGCTTGGTTCTTGCTCTAGAGCAAGAATCGTTTGAACTCGTTTGGCCGATAATATTACTGATTCTAAACTTATCGGAACTGCAGATTTATAGTAAGGGGCCGTTCATGTATTACGTAAGACGTTTTTTTCCTACTTTTAGACTCCCCCCCCACGCCCTAGTAAGAAAAAATAAGAAAATGTATAACCCCTCCTCCCCCCCCACACTAATCTTACGTAAGGTAAATTATTACCCAATGAGAAGCCAGATATTAATTTATTATAAACAGATATAACAAATAAAAACAGTATTGTGTTTCACATTAACATTAATACCAACAGCACCTAAATTAGATTAAATAATTTTTAAAATAAAATATTACGTAAGAAATTGTCTTGACCCCCCTACCCCCGAGTAAGAAAAAATAAGATGTCAGCTACCCCCCTCCCTCTAAAGTCTTACGTAATACATGAACGGCCCCTAATCTTGAATTCCGTCCTAGTATTAATCGCTAAACGCTAAGTCGCTAAACGCTTCGTTTGTTTTTGCAACAGTTTCGTATTCAGCTAATAAGCTGTTTCTAACCAACCAGATACGCCTCCTTAAAAACATTTTTATGTTTTAATTTATTTCAAAAACTTACTGGTTGTAAAACTTTTCATTCTTTGTTGATATTTGTTTATCAAATTTAACATAGATTTCATTTCCGTCCTAGTAGTTCTAGTCTGTGGGAACGACATTTCATGAATGCGCTTGCGTTGTAGTAATATTACTGGAAATAATCGTTGTTGGAACGAAGCTATTATAACAATTTTGTAAATTATTAACTAAATCTAGAAATGTTTATTTAGGCAATAAAAAAAATTATAATTAAAAATTTAAAGAAAAAGTTTTTAAAATGTTTATTCCTTCTAACAATTACAAATAAAATAAAAATGTCTATTAATAAAGTACCTAACTAATCACGGATTCATTTCATAATTATGGGAAATGCCCCGCAAGAAGTCTATAATATTTCTATTGGCGTAATCCTCTACTAGATTTCTGATGCGCGCATCAGCCTCCAAGTATTTCCTTTTCTTAATAGGTGGATTGTTGCCGGCAAGTAATTGCTCATAAAAAACATCTCTCCCATGTTGAATGATTTTTAAGCTAGAAATTAATTTCCAAATGTTTGGGTGATCAGTTATAATAATTAATACGTAATGGATAAATTTTTCCTCGCGCCCAATTGTATTTGCGCCCAATAGTCTTTGCGCCCGGTTGTCTTTGCGCCCGGTTGTCTCCGCGCCCCAATCGGCCGCGCCCAATCGGTCGCGCCCAATTGTCCTAGACCGCCGAAAAGGACATCAGGGTATCCCAACAAATCATTTAATACCAAAATTTCGATTTTAGATCAACACATACGTTTATGCGTATGGGGAAAGTAAAAACAGCTTTTGCAAACTTTAATTTACGAATTTTCAGAGCGTTGATGAACATATGCAGTTATCTTTCGCTCACATAATGAAACATTGGAAGAGAAATCCATACCAGCCTGGTGGCATCACAAACTTTCTCCGATTTTATCCACCACAAACGGCCAGTAAGTGCTTTATTTTCCTTATATGATAGTAAGTTTAATTTGTATATTTTTGATTTAGCTCAAACTAACCTCAGTTTGGATGCTGCTACTCGAAAAAAGAAAGTGTATGAACAACAAGAAAATGAAGAGAAACCACTACGTTGTCCAGTTAAATTGTACGAGTTTTATCTTTCAAAATGGTGAGTAAATAAATTGTTTATATATTTACAAAGTACTAATTTATTGTTCTAGTCTGGAAAGTGTCAAGACAAAAAATGATGTGTTTTATCTCCTACCGGAACGATCGTGTGTCCCAGACAGTCCTGTGTGGTACTCGACTATGCCTTTACCAAGAAATGCATTAGAAAAAATGTTACATCGTGTTAAAATGGTTAAAGAAATTAATGTCGCACTTTTAACAAGTTAAATTAATAATTTTCTATGAAAATGTTGTAAATATTTCTTTTAGTTTTTACATTACAATCCACATAGAATTTGCAAATTCACGTTTTATTTCATTATTAGATTTTTAGTTTTGAGTATTTACTGAAATATACATAATTGTGTAAATATCGAAATTAATAATAAAATAATTTTTGACTTACTATTCAACTTCTGTACATTTATAATGGTAAATTTATTTTTATTACAAAATTTTAATTTAACAAATCCTACACACAGGGTGTCCCCGTGACCGTGGAGAACCTTTGAGGTGGTGATAAAGGACTCTTTTCTAAGACAAATTTTCAAATAAAATTTTTGCCCAAGTCCAAGCCCTTGGGGGGTACCTCCCTTTAAAGCAATTTTTTGAATTTCTGATTTCAAACGGCCATAGCTCCGATATTATTGATTTCTTAAGGTTAATGGATTAGAACTTTTTTAAAGATCGTTCGCTTGTCTACAAATTAGGTTATAACCCCTTATCGTCTAGAATCAACGGATTTCGAGTTATAAATTAAATTAAGGGAAAAAATGTTTAAAGAATTCAGGTTTTTTTTTTATTTTCTTGCGAACCCCGTAGTGATGAGAAATCGTTAAACACCTGGCATTTCATCGTTTCAGTTTTTAGATTTTTTAAGTAATGAAGTAAGTGTAGTTTTAAAGGACAAGAGGAAGCACAAACTTAGCATGAAGGAGAGAGTTTTGATGACTTTAGGTAAATTAAAACAGAATTTATCTTTTAGTGTTTTAAAAATTCTTTTTAAAGTTGTTTCAATAACAACATGTAAGTACCTATATATTTGTTGAAACTGTAATTGCTTTGGCCGTGTACCGACAGCTGGCCCTGCGACAACTCGCCTCGGACAACTGACCCTAGCGACAACTGGCCCTGGCGACAACTGGCCCTTGCGACAACTGGCCCTTGCGACAACTGGCCTTTGCGACAACTGGCCCTAGCGACAACTGGCCTTGTGACTACTGGCCTCAGTCTGTATCAATTTGCAGAATATTATATATTGTGAGTATCGGAAAGTAATCTACTTGATTATTGCGTTTTGCGTTTTTTTTGCGACTTAACACCTTAAAATTTAAAGATGCAAATTAACTTCATCTTCACGTAAAGTTAAATCTTCCGCAAAGAGGTGGATCTTCCACGAAGAGGTGGATCTGCCGTTAGGTTAGTGTTAGTTCTTGATACTTCTTTAGAAAACCAATTAAAAACAAATTAATCTTCAGGTAAAGTTAAATCTTCCGCAAAGAGGTGGATCTTCCACGAAGAGGTGGATCTGCCGTTAGGTTAGTGTTAGTTCTTGATATTTCTTTAGAAAACCAATTAAAAACAAATAAATCTTCACGTAAAGTTAAATCTTCAGGTAAAGTTAAATCTTCCGCAAAGAGGTGGATCTTCCACGAAGAGGTGGATCTGCCGTTAGGTTAGTGTTAGTTTTTGATATTTCTTTAGAAAACCAATTAAAAACAATTAAATCATCACGTAAAGTTAAATCTTCACGTAAAGTTAAATCTTCCGCAAAGAGGTGGATCTTCCGCGAAGAAGTGGATCTGCCGTTAGGTTAGTGTTAGTTTTTGATATTTCTTTAGAAAACTAATTAAAAACAAATAAATCTTCACGTAAAGTTAAATCTTCAGGTAATGTTAAATCTTCCGCAAAGAGGTGGATCTTCCGCGAAGAGGTGGATCTGCCGTCAGGTTAGTGTTAGTTTTTGATATTTCTTTAGAAAACCAATTAAAAACAAATAAATCTTCACGTAAAGTTAAATCTTCAGGTAAAGTTAAATCTTCCGCAAAGAGGTGGATCTTCCACGAAGAGGTGGATCTGCCGTTAGGTTAGTGTTAGTTTTTGATATTTCTTTAGAAAACCAATTAAAAACAAATTAATCTTCAGGTAAAGTTAAATCTTCCGCAAAGAGGTGGATCTTCCACGAAGAGGTGGGCCTGCCGTTAGGTTAGTGTTAGTTTTTGATATTTCTTTAGAAAACCAATTAAAAACAATTAAATCATCACGTAAAGTTAAATCTTCACGTAAAGTTAAATCTTCCGCAAAGAGGTGGATCTTCCGCGAAGAAGTGGATCTGCCGTTAGGTTAGTGTTAGTTTTTGATATTTCTTTAGAAAACAAATGAAAAACTAACAAATCTCCGCGTAAAGTTAAATCTGCCGCAAAGAGGTGGATTTACCGGTTACTCATAAAATTTGGTTTAAGTAAAAGTTCTCATAGAAATGCAATATTTGGCTTCTGGCTAGTAGTCCAGTAGTCATAAGGCCAATTGTCGCTAGGGCCAGTTGTCGAAAGGGCCAGTTGTCGCCAGGGCCAGATGTCGCCAGGGCCAGTTGTCGCCAGGGCCAGTTGTCGCTAGGGTCAGTTGTCCGAGGCGAGTTGTCGCAGGGCCAAGTGTCTCAGGGCCAGCTGTCACCAAATCGCTTTGGCTGAAACTTTAAAAGGTATGATTCGTTGGCCTCCGAGAACTGAAATTCGAAACAGAATGCCTCGATGTTTTGAAAATTTTAAAAATGTCAGAATTGTTTTAGATTGTACGGAGATTAATATTCAAAAACCCAAATGCTTGACATGTAGAATTAAATTATATTCTCACTACAAGTCTGGGCTTACATTAAAATGAATGACTGGAGTAACTCCAGGTGGCCTCATAAGCTTCGTAAGTTAAGCTTATGGAGGAAAAGCTTCCGACAAACTAATATTCGAACAAAGTGGACTAATTGATCTTCTTGAAAAAGAGGATGCTGTTATGGTAGATAAAGGATTCCTTATTGACACAATATGTTTTGAAAAAGGTGTTACCATCATAATTCGAACCCCTTTTTTGAGAAGTAAGGCTCAGTTTACTAAGGCCGAGGCAATATTGAGTAAAGAAATTGCTTGTGCTCGTGTACACGTAGAGCGATTAAATCAACGCATTAAACAGTTTAAGTTTTTTAGTCAGAAATACGAATTTTCTTTACTCAATTTAGCAAACGAAGCATTTATGGTTGTTTGTGCTTTAATAAACGCATCTCCACCCATTTTAAGTGAAGATAAATTTCTTATTTAACTTATTATTTAATTAACAACATTAATCGTCGATGTTAGTTTTATTGAAAAATTGACATACTAGGTTAAGCTGTTGCTCAATTGGCAAAGGTATTTAGTAGACAAAATAGAATTATATGATTTTTATTGTAATAAATATGAATACTAATTAATACTTAATAGTTTTTTTTATTATACAATAATTTCCAGCTTTATAAATCGTTTTAACCATCATCACTACTCATAATAACAAATTTTTAATCTGAAATTGACTATCTCAATTTTATTAGATTAACCCGTAACTGGTATTCTGGGAGACACTCTTGAATGTAAAGAAAAAAAGTAAAGAAATACCTACCTACACAAATAAATATTTTTTTGCCATTCCGGGGGTAAAGTACTCACTTTTTACCCCGGTTTGCGGGTGTAAAGGGGCACTTTTTTACCCTGCGGTAAAAAAATAGCCAACTGCTATTTCTTAGTAATTTTTAGTAGTATAGTTGGTAATATTACTAGTGCTATTTTGCGATTTATCGACCACGTGTAGGTATTATAAAAAAAAGCGTTAAATTTTTGCTTTAAGTTTCTAAATAGGCGAAGTTCCTACTTTACCTCCCGGAATGGCAAAAAACAGTATATGCACGACGGTAGTAAAGTGACTTTTGGCCCATGGGTAATTGTTTCACTCGGCTGGCGCCTCGTGTAAACAATCCTTTACCCTCGGGCCAAAAAAGTGTCACTTTGCTACCTTGGTGCATAATGTACTATTCTTAACAACAATGCATACGCAAACAAGATTTTCTAAAAGCTGAAATATTTAGTTTGTAAAAAATTAAAAGGCAATAAAAAACAATTCTGGTTCGGTTTCAAATTTGAAAAACAGCACCTTACCGATTAACCTTCTCATTTTCAAAATTTAGAAAGTGTAAAACCTTCGATGGATATTTTAACTTGGTGGGCACGATAAACAAACCAGGATGGACCTGCAGAAAAAATGTAAATTCTATTAAATATTTCAACTTGCAACACTGTTCTTCCATTTCTTTCACTCGTTTCATTTTTGTGACAGTCCTATCAACAGAAAAACTATTTTGTTTAACTACTACTACGTAACTTTATTCAGCTACCTACCTACCTACCAACAATTTTCCTGAAAAGTTTAATATCTTTAAATATCCACTTTCGAAAGCTTTTCGTTGAGAAAGATCCAAACTTATTGTTAGTTAATAACTCAAAGTTTTTGTTGTACAGATAGTTTAAACATCCCATTATTATGGCGGGGATGTATTTTGGAGTATTATAATAAAACATAATTAAATTGTTTTAAACCACTATTAATCCAAATAAATGAGGTTAAGTGATAAACATAATATGTGGTGATAATTATAGTCTAAAGGCTACTCTCCACTTGAGACAAAATCTCCAGAGAAAGTCTCGAGATTGGTCTCAGGGTATTGTCCATTTGAGATCACTTATGCTCTCGAGGGAGTTGTGGAGACTCGACAGTCTCGTGATCAGCAAAATTTCGTGTCGACTTGAAAGTCAACTCACAGTTTTTTTGATCGCAAGCTTTTTATTTTGATTAATATCTACACCTTTTCCACCAGTAATTCAGAAATCGTCAACCGTTATTCAGATTTGTCAATTGCAATTGCAATTCACGATTTCTGAATATCAGTTGACAAATCTGAATTACAATTCACAATTTCTGAATATCAGTTGACAAATCTGAATTACAATTCACGATTTCTGAACAGCAGGTGAGGTTTTCTGAATTACTGTTGGAAAAGGTGTATTTTTTTCCAAATATGATTATAAATAATAATATGATTCAGCAGGAATGACTTAAGGAATACAAGGCTTTGCCATAATTTCTCTCGTTTTCAAAATTCCTACAAAATAGTGAGCCTGTAGGAGCGCCATAGCAAGCTCTTCGGGTCTTCGGGCGCCTGAGGCACATTTGAATATATGCGCCCCCTTCACAAAATTTTTTTATCATTTTCATAATTCGTTAAGATTTAGCGCCCCTATTGCGATGGCGCCTGAAGCAAAGCCTTAGTCACATCCCTCGCCCTTGCTACGTAGCTGCAGCTTGTACATTTTAGTTTATCGGGTCATAATTTAAATGAACAGTTGTAACAAAACGGGATTTTAATTCATAAAAATTAATTTTAATATTTTAAATTGAGATATAGTACTGATAAATTATTATTGCGATAATAACTGATGATTGTTAATCAACCATATTTATCAACAGCGGAAGAGATAAGTTTTATAACGCGAACGAGAATTGATTATGTATTTTATCAATATTCGTCTGCATGCGAACTTCCTGCGTCTGAAGTTGACTTTTATACTGTTCTTTGTTCAGGTGAACTGTTTAATTTCAGACAACAGTGGAGCATCGACAATTTGACCGGATATTTCGATGCAGTCTACGCGATTTCATTGATGAAGCAATCAAGTTTTGATTGCATTGAAGCAATCAGCAGACATTGCTTCTCGTTAAAAAGCGATAGGGATGTATCTATCTATAGGTGAAATTTGTCAGTGGTGCAAATTCTCACGCTATGGAAGGTCAATCTTCGTGATTTCTGAAAGGTATAAATATGGTTGAATTAATTAGTCGAGAGTCATCAGAAGTCGGGGGTGCGCCCGTTGAGCTGCGGCCGGGGGCCATGGGCTTTCGGGATTAATGTTAATGGGGAGTCCTTCCAGTGAGTCCGTCGGCGACTATTTTGTAGATTCTCGCGTGCGGGACGGTTTGACGGATTGTCAGTTTGGATTTTGGTTTTGGGCAAATAAGACAAGGGAGTGTCTTGCCGAGTTGTATTGCTTGTGTATTTTAAGTGCTTTAAAAGGTCAAATAGTTTGTTTATTGAATCCGTAAATAGATTGTGTATTCTCTGGTGTGAGACATTTGTGACGAATTTATCGTTGTTTTGGGCAATAGACAAGGCATTGTCTTGGTCGCATTGGATTGTCTGGAGATCCAAGGTAAAAGGAAAAATATATCACCTATGTAAGTACAATTTTGAATTATTTACTAACAGAAGGATGGTATTTTTTTTCTGATAGTTATTTTAGATTGTATACCTACCTATGTGTTTAAAAGGGCCACCCTAAATTGTAAGGGAGATTTAAAGTGTGTATGTATTTGTTTTAAATTTATCCATAGTAATAAATATTGTTTTTTAAAATTGAGTGTTTTCGTTTTTCCTGTTGAGGAAAAGAACGTTTTGTTTTCAGTGTCGAGCTTAGTGTCGTTTTGCCCGCACCGAAGTTTCAACTTCAACATTTAGCCGGGGGACGTAACGCCAAAACGGGGAGTGTCTGGGGCTTATTACCAGAAAGTCGCGTACCAAATTGATAGTGTGTTTTTTTTTAGAACAGAATTCTGCGGTGGGCGTAATCGGTTGAACGGTGGTGGCAGCATAATCTATAAATATTCTCAGTAGATCGATAAGTGCCTAAGTGGGATTTTGTGTTCGATCAGCAAATTTGCTTATTTTTTAATAACTCCAGCCGTTCCTAGGAAAAGTAGTTACAAAGGACGGTCGGCGGTTACACAGTCAGTGTAAGGGTGATCACCAGCGCAATGAGAACAGTATGATGTCAATCCCTCCGTACTGTTGTGTCTACCGCGAACGAGGGTAAATTCGCTTATTGTAATAGCAATACATTGAAAGAGACACAATTATTGTTTGTTGCTATGCATTTTTATAATTGTATTTGTTAGGATTAGGCATTGTTAGTAAATTTAAGTTTCGCTATTATTAATTTAAATGCGAGTGCGAGAAAAGGCAAGGAAACGGGTTTTCAAATCAATAAAAAATAAATCGGGATGGCAAGAACCATAAAAACAAAATGAAGAGGGAATCACCTTGGTAAAACAACAGAAAACAACCAAGATAATTGGAGAGTTCGAAAATTTGCGAGCAAGCGAATAGTCGCAAAATAATTTGCTCCGCAAAAATAAAGTTCGAAGTTTGAATTCAAGTGCTAAGCACGCACTACAAAGCCAATTAAAACCCCACCGTTGGGGGCTATTGGACTGAATAGAGTCATTCCACTCGACCTCGAGTGTTGAAACAGCATCGATAAACGGAATCCGGGTACCGGAATTCCGAAGAGAATACGAAGAACAGAATTGTCCAGGTGAAGCTGGAAGCCACGATCCAAAGAAAGAACAGAATTGTCCAGGAGAAGCTAGAAGTCACGAGTCAAATATTCCGAAAGTGCGCCGAACCAAGTGCACTGATGCAAGCCTAACCTCGCAGGTATTTACATTAACAGTTATATTTTGAGTTCGTTTGTTTTTAGTTTAAAAAATGTTTGTTAATTTGCTTTATTATTTGTGTTTATTAAATATTGTTCATGTTGAATTGTGTCTTTTTTGTGTTTCCTCCGATCAAGTCAGTAAAGCTTATATATTAGGCACCCTGAGAGCCAAAGAGTCAATAGAAGGTAGGTGCTCATCGATTTGTTGTCGCACGTCCTCTGTCCATAAAAGCGACACAAGAGGAGGTGACACAACAGTACAGATCGTTTTGGTGTGACCGAATCGCATACAGTCGAAGCATTGACGAATGTTTACCAATTCCTCGACGTGTATGCGACTGTGGTCCACTTTATTTTATCCGGAAAGCCCTCAAACTGCAGGGTTAGTTTAAGGCTTAGCTTAACTTTTAGCTTGACTCTAGCTTTACTACCTGCTTTCAGGCTTTACCATCTTGTCTTGCAACCTTAATTTTTGTTTTAGAGTGGAATCAAGAATCACTCCTGATTGCACACCCATCCTAAATTGTTCTCAGTTGAGTGGAGCCGTAGCGTCGCTTTGGAGGCTAGGAGGTACAAGTAGGTGGAAGACCTGTAATGAGGTAACTTTTACATACCAAAAAGACAAATTAGCATTGCAAGACATCCAATGCTTCGGACACAGTCCAACAACACGAGCTTATCTACCTTGTACCCTATGCTTGTACCGCAAAGATGGTATATTCATATTCATTATATTTAATGAACGTACTTTAGGATGGAATAACCAGGAAGAAGATTGTCGTTGTAATGTATTAAGGCATTTTTGGACTTATCCTGTAGAAGATTAACGTATTACAGGATTAGTACCAATCAAAGGAATACTCTACAATATAAGCAATACTCTACAATATAAGCAATCGTTTTAAATAAATAAATTAGTTCAAACATAGCAGTCGTGATCCCCCAGAGTGAAGCCAAATACTGAAGAACTATTACTTTCACGTATAGTAACTATCCTCACTGAGCCGAGCCGTAGCAAGGGTGAAGCGACTGAGGCGTTTGCCTCAGGCGCCATCGCAATGGGGGAGCTAAACCTGGACAAAACCCAATAAATAATATCAAAAAGATAAGAATCTTTGGGGGGGGGGGGGGGCGCATATATTCAAATTTAACTGAATTCCAAAATTTGACCACGATTTTATTTGCAACTTCGCCTAAAATTCCCTGCTAGCCTTTTCCCCAAATGGGGATTTTAATCCTCTACAGTAGTTTTTCGTCTATAACTAGCTTACTTTCATTTTTAGCGAAAATTATCATCAAATCAAAATTGAAGAGTACAAAATTCTCCATAAAACAGATTAACAAAATTTTCCTACATCATACTAAATATTTATGAAATAAAAAGAAAATCCAGAGAAAGCAATTGAAAAAAGTTTTGAATAATTCTTATTTTGAATAAAAATTTCGTACATTTAAACTGAACAAAACAAAACAAGGTTTCAGGATTTACTTCAGATCTGAAGTAAATTCTGAAACCGCGTTTTGTAGGGAATTTTCTTCTCTTCAATTTTGGTGCAATGACTAGGGGAAGACAGGGGATTTTAGGAAAGTTGATTCCAACCTCCGCGTTTTTCTACATTTCTCTTTAACTGACTGGGTAACCGGCAAAAATATCACATTATCATCGAGACAGTTATTCAAATATATGTAAATAGAAAAGGAAAATTCCTACCGATAAAAATAATCTCCATATTCACGGAGGGGGGTATTGCGTTACGTTCCCATGGAAACGGCGATTCTGACATACTATGTGTATTTTATATAAGATCTTCAGAAGTTCCTAACGATAACAATCGATATCACATGACCGGGGGGTCTGGGGGGTATTCCATAACCCCCAGGTACACTTGCCATTATTCAGAACCATCAAAATTTATTATTTTTCGTTGAATCTCTTCGAAATCTTCGTTTGTAATCCGGGTGGGGGGGGGGCAGCAAGGGATATTAATACCGAGGGACGTAAAAATGAAAGTTTTTCTTTCGCAATAAATTAAGTGTAGATGTGCAGACCCCTTGGTCCTAAATGAGTTCCTGATAAACATCCATTTGTTTTCATTACTCTAAGTCAGCGCCGCGAAATGATAAGAATCTTTTGGGAGGGGGGCGCATATATTCAAATTTGCCTCAGGCGCCAGAAGAACTTGCTACGGCGCTGTCACTGAGGTCAAACAACCATATCAATCACAAAATTTGGAGCGCTCTGATTGCTTAAGAGTTTGAAGAAGAAGAGTTCTTGCTATACTACATAATTATGCAGTACCCAAATCAGGTCATGTTTTTAAATACCAATGCGTTAGTATTTTTATTTATTTTTATGAATTTTACATCACACTCGGGTGGGCGAATGGCTGAGCGGTTAGCGTGTTAACTTCTCATGCCGAGATTCATAGGTTCAAATCCTGTGAGGTGCTATCTATAGAAGGATTTTTCGCTCACCAAATGTCTATCTGCTGGCCACAGGTAACATTATATATGGCTCAAAAACTTCCCTGGTTGGAGTAGACGATGTAAAAATCGTCTATCCCCGTGGTTCGGAATCCACGTTAAGCTGTAGGTCCTCTGTGCTCGTCACACAGTTTCAACACGCAACGAGCACAGACAGGGAAATCGGAAGACGTAGAACGTTAAAGAACCGATGCATACAACAAAACATCACACTTTATTATCTACAGTATTTTCTAATTCCGTATCTTCAAAACCCAAATTTGTAAACGCATCTTCATACGATAATGGTTCTTCCTTCAGAACAGATCTTGATGGCTGCTGATTATTTATATTATCTTTGGGGATTGATTTATTTTCTTGTATGGCTTCTATTGAATTTTGTTTTGCTATATCTGCTGGCCATCTTTTTCTTATATAGAGGTAATTAAAGAGAAAATACGCTATTCCAATAACGGTATATGCTACCGAAAATATTTGAAAAGTTTCTCTAATACCATAACCATTCATTAAATATCCTCCAACTAAGCTTCCAGTGGCTTCCAGCTCCTTTTCCTGTTATTAGTAGGTAGTATATGATTAATTAAAGCACCAATGAAGATATTAAATGATATACCCACCTACTCCAAAATAGAGCCCACCAATTAATCCCTGTATGCTACTATCTGTTGTTATTGTTGATAATTTTGCTGCATAAGTAACGATGGCAGTAAAAGTCAAGGACGTGGTAATACTTTCCATAGCTTCAAAAATTAAACATAGCCATGGATTATATATTAGGGAATAGCCAAGTAAACGGATAGCGTAAAATATAAATCCAATAAATATTACATTTGGATGACCTATTCGTTTAATTATCGGATCAGATAGCACTAAAAGTGGAATACCAGCAAGACAACTAACAGTAATGGTTATGCCCATCAATGATTTAGTTGCTCCCAAATCTTGCAATAACCAGAATAGAAAAGACTCGATGTATCCCCAAGCGGTACCTAAATTAACAGAATATTAATTCACAATTATTTAAAAAACCCTTTCCAGCAATTTAAGCACCTAATAGAAAACATATAATTAGGACATTAATTAATTCGACTTTCTTTAAAACATGAAAAACATCGGACATGATATTATTAGCCGGAGTTTTAAATTTTAAATCCATAAATAACATCAAAACAGCACTGCTGATTTTCAAAATTGCATAAAAATAAAATATGGGTCTGAAAAATTATCTGTTAATAATAAATTCGATTTTGAATAGAATATTACCTAAAATCCGCATGGTCTTTTCCTTTACTTGCATAATCTATCAACAATCCTGAGATGGGTGAGCTGATCATTCCACCAATAGTAGCATAAATCCTTTGCATTCCGTAATCTGCTTTTTGTTCTCTTAAAATAGCAATAACGGCTTCTTCGAACATCGCAAATGCAGTTCCACTTATCATTCCTAAAAAAACTCGCACGGCAAAATAGCTCCAAAAAGTTACCTTTATATCTAGTTCTATTGCAGTTTTTTGATTATAACAAACATTGCTTCTTAGGCTGGTCGCAATACATCTGGGAGCACAGCTTCCTAAATCCAGATTTTTGTACAATTCGCTATCATTTTTACGGTGCAGCGGAACGCTAATACTAATAAATTCTTTATTTTTGGGAAAGTTATCAATACAAGTAGAGCTCTCAAGATTTACTCCACTTTTGGAAGTGTACATATTATAAATGTATCTATTTTCGTCTTTATCATTAACAGATTGATTTTGAACTTTTATTCCAATTTGTGTCATAAATTGTTCTCTCGGAATATTGTCCAATTGTTTAAACTGATCTTTGCTTCCAAACATGCAAGCAACGGCATTGCTCGTTTCATTTTTAATAGAAATCGAATCTCTTAAGTAACCACAAGAGAAGTTAAATAAGGTAGGAGTCGGGAAAAAATATGAATTTAAAGATAATTTTCTTATGAACGTCAAATAAAGCTTATTATTTTTAAACCTCCTGTCTGCTCTTTCAGAAGAAACCGGAATTTTTGAATTCAACTCGTACGTTAAGGTGATCGATGAGTTTTGCTTGATGTTATGCATTTGAACTCCATATTTTTTGGCACTTAAAATTGCTTTCGAGTCGTGATTATCGGTAATAGCTTGACACACAAAACTACATGCTTCTAACTTCACGTCTGTTTTGGATGTCTCATTTGGTTTACCGGTGTGCATGGAAAATCTTCGTACAGCGATAGCCTAATTGGGGAATTTGACGTGAACGATAATCCGAAAATTACCTCATTGGGATAATTTTCAGTAATTCTACCAACAGGAACTAACAATAAAAGTAAAGCCGATGTCCCGCTTAATGCTGAAAAAATTGCTAACATCAACTGGAATTAAATAAATCGTTATATTACAAATTCTGCTATCAAAATTGTATTCTCACCTTAAAGTTTCCAAGTTTATCGGCTACGATTCCTGCGATAGGCGGCTTTAAAATGCTAACAACCGGTGTAACGGCAGACATAATGGCAGTTTCTTCCACATTTATTCCAAGCTCTCTCATGTGAATGGTGAGGTATGGATAGAGAACAAAAAATTGCTAAAAATAAATTTAATTTTGGTCAAAATGACTTTCTCACACTGATTTGGACACATTGAAACTTACTCGAAGCATGTAGGAAAAATAATAATTTTAAAGGTAAGAGTTCCTTTTGTCGAAAATCTGTGAAAATCCTTAGAAAAAATAATTTGAAGTATTTCTTCATCTTGTCAGTAAATCTGAAAACGAAACAGTATTGAGTATATTAAGTTTTAAAAATAAAAGTGGCAAATAAACCAATAATTTTGGTAAATATTATGTTTGGCAAAATCTCAGAATTATCCCATCCGGCATATCCCCGAAAATATGACGATGACTTTTATTAAGTCTCCCTCGTAATTAGTAACTCGGTCCCAGCGCCGTAGCAAGCTCTTTTGGCACCTGAGGCAAATTTGAATATATGCGCCCCCCCCCCTCCCAAAAGATTCTTATCAATTTTAAAATTTTAAACTACTATTTATTGGGTTTTGTTGATGTTTAGCGCCCCCATTGCGATCACCCTTGCTACGGCGAAGGCTTAGAGTAATGAAAACAAATTAATGCTTATCAGGAACTCATTTAGGCTGCTGCTGGGACCAGAGGGTCTGGGGAGTATGGAATACCTCCCGGTACACTTAATTTATTGCGAAAGAAAAACTTTCACTTTTACGTTCCTCGGTATATTAAGAAGAACGGTACTGGGATAGTAATGAAAAATATCATCAGGTATTTTTTTATCCCCCTCCCGGATTACAAACAAAAATTGCAAAAGATTAAACAAAAAATAATAAATTTTGATGGTTCTGAATAATGGCAAGTGTACCTGGGGGGTATTCCATACCCCCCAGACCCCCCGTCATATAATATCGATTATCATTGGCAACTTCTAAAGATCTTATATAAAATACGCATAGTATGTCAGATTCACCGTTTCTCTGGTAACGTAACGCAATAACCCCCCTCTCTGAATATGGAGATTATTTTTATCGGTAGGAATTTTTTTTTTTCATTAAAAAAATATATTTTAATAACTGTCGCGATGATAACGTGATATTTTTACCGGTTACCCAGTCAGTTAAAGGGAATTGAAGAAGAACGCGGGGATTGGAATTGATTTTCCTAAAATCCCCTGTCTTATCGTTGGGCCAAAATTGAAGAGGAGAAAATTCCCTACAAGACATGGTTTCAGGATTTACATCAAATCTGAAGTAAATCCTGAAACCTTGTATTGTTTTGTTCACCATCAATGGTGAAGTTTAAATGTACGAAATTTTTATTCAGAATAAGAATTATTCAAAACCTTTTTCAATTGTTTTCTCTGGATTTTTTCTTTATTTCATAAATACTTAGTATGATGTAAGCAAATTTTGTTAATCTATTTTATAGAGAATTTTGTATTCTTCAATTTTGATTTGATGATAATTTTCACTAAAAATGAAAGTAAGCGAGTTATAGACAAAAACTACTGTAGAGGATTAAAATCCTCACTTGCGAAAAAGGCCGACAAGGAATTTTAGGTGATGTTGCAAATAAAATCGTGGTCAAATTTTGGAATTCAGTCAAATTTGAATATATGCGCCCCCCCCCCCCAAAGATTCTTATCTTTTTGAAAATTTTAAACTACTATTTATTGGGATTTGTTGGGCGAAATTAGTTATTTGCGATCAAAAAATGATCTCGAGTTCATTTAAAGAAATCTGCTGTGCTTTCATCCTTTTTCTAACGATTCCCGTATCGGTAAAAACTTCGGAGAGATCATTTTCAATCTTAAAACTGATAAAAAACTATTTGAGAAATAAAATGCCACAAAGCAGACTTTCTAGCTTGGCAATTTTATCAATAGAAAATAAAAGACAAGAAAACTAGATTTTTCTGCATAAATTAATTAGAATTAGTTTTGTATGTGTGTTATTAGCTTATTACATTTGTAATAACACAATTGTTATTACAATTGACTATATTATATTTTTAGTGCAATAAAATTGTAATTTTAAATTGAAGTTTTTTTTGTGAAATGAAGAAATGGGCCCGTGTGGTCTGCTTGCACCAGGGCCCGGCTTTTACTTGCTACGTCGCTGACTTTTGTGAATAAAAAAGCAACAAAAATGATGGTAAAGTAGTTTCTACGGTAGCTGTGAGCCATCCCATAATATGGCATGGCTCGATTTGTCAGCTTTTCAGCTGACGTAGGGGCGATTAGGTTTGCACTGGGATTAGGCGAGTAAAGTTCTACCATACTTTTTTCCGAGAAACAGCGACCATCACAATATTACGTCTTATATGTTTTGTATATATGTAAAACAGTTCAAGTTCCACATTAGCAAGATATGGAACTATTAGCGATTTTATCTAAGACTGCATAGATTGTTTAATATTTTTATTGATAATAAAAATTATCTCATTAAATTTCGATTTATATTGTAGAAGGATGTAATAAAAAAATTTTATGTATTTGAGTGCGATTCGTTCCTACAGCGTAAAAAGGTAAACAAAAGGTGGTTCGTTTCTTTTAACAAGAGCGGACTCGATGTGATGAAAAGTACAACTCCTTATAATAAACGAGCGGATAAACACTAAAAACGTTCACTAACCTAATAAACATGTGGAATATAATATTTATAATATATACAATTAATTAAAAAATTATTTTCCAGTTGATATTTGTCTATAGTACAAGAAATTCAAAAAAATATGAGTGGGGAAATACTTATGACCGGTAGTGTATGGGAGTATGTGCCTGTGCTATACTACACATATTTTTATATTATACATTTTTAAATGAAATTATAGCCTATTGATGAGCTGATTCTGTACCTACAACGGTGCATCCCAAACTTTTCCTTCAGTACCTACTCAAAATCCCGTGCACTTGATCAGAAATATTTTTTTCCTTTCTACATAAAATAATTGGATTCTCATGCGTCTGGAACTACGTCATGTCTTTTGGCACCTGAGGCAAATTTGAATATATGCGCCCCCCCCCCCCCAAAAAAAGAAAATCTAGCTGTATAAAGAAAATAAGGTTTTTTATTTTAATAAAATTTAAATAAAATAATACACTGTATTACAGTGACAAAAATAAATGGTATGTTAATAATGTGACGGGTGGGCTTGTTTCTTGTCGCAAATTGAGAGTCGATTTTAGGAGCAATTTTGGACAAACTTTAATCTTAATTCTGACTCGACATCAAGTCGATTTCTGTACTTGGTTTGAAAACCCACTCTCGCATAAACAAGTTGTTGCGAAGGGTAAGAGGATATTCACCGCTTTGCGTGAGAGTTCGGGATATTCTTCCTGTCTAGCTGCCCAAAGCCTTTCAGCCACCATTACATAAATCTTGTCGCGAACCCCCTACCATCAAATGGCGAACCCCTAGGGGTTCGCGAACCCCACTTTGAGAAACCCTGGCTTAGAGTAATGAAAACAAATTAATGCTTATCAGGAACTCATTTAGACTGCTGGGACCAGAGGGTCTGGGGAGTATGGAATACCTCCCGGTACACTTAATTTATTGCGAAAGAAAAACTTTCACTTTTACGTTCCTCGGTATATTAAGAAGAACGGTACTGGGATAGTAATGAAAAATATCATCAGGTATTTTTTTATCCCCCTCCCGGATTACAAACAAAAATTGCAAAAGATTAAACAAAAAATAATAAATTTTGATGGTTCTGAATAATGGCAAGTGTACCTGGGGGGTATTCCATACCCCCCAGACCCCCCGTCATGTAATATCGATTATTATCGATTTGTTTATTTTTTTATTGTTTGTTTGTGCAATTATGCTGAGTATGTGTGTCAAATTTTATCATGGGATCTGCATGGGTTCGGTTGCTAAAAATAAATTAAAAATATGGAATGCAAAATTGAATTTTACAAAATAATGTTTGGCAGTATAAAATCAAAATTAAAATATAGGCCAGAAGGAGTTGACTACTATTAAATTTTGGGGTACACATATATCAGCAAATTTTGTCAATTTTGGGAGCTTTTTTGAATTTTTGAAGATCTTTTCAGCAATTAGCAATTTTAATGTGCACAACTTTACTATAAGTACCCAACTGCTCGTATTCGAGTATTAAAAATTAATGAATTTTGTCATATTTGTATTAATATTATAAATGTGATAAAACTCTTTTTCTGATTTATAAATAATATTATTGATTGCGCCGACTATATACAGGGTGTCCCCGTGACCGTGGAGAACTTTTGAGGTGGTGATAAAGGACACTTTGCTAAGACAAATTTTCAAATAAAATATTTGCCCAAGTCCAAACCCTTGCGGGGTACCTTCCTTTAAAGCAATTTTTTGAATTTCTGATTTCAAACGGCCATAGCTCCGATATTATTAATTTTTTAAGGTTAATGGATTAGAACTTTTTTAAAGATCATTCGCTTGTCTACAAATTAGGTTATAACCCCTAATCGTCTAGAATCAACGAATTTCGAGTTAGAAATTAAATTAAGGGAAAAAATGTTTAAAAAATTTAGGTTTTTTTTTTAATTTTCTTGCGAACCCCGTATCTCTTAAACGAAACGTCTAAGAGAAAAACTAACGGCCCAAACCGGATAGGGAATTTAACGGGCTACAACTTTCGTCAAATACATTTTTTTGGGCAACCAACCGTTTTCACAGAAACTGAAAATAATGAACAAGGTGTAGGTAAAAAAATAAATTTACTATATTAATAAAAAATAATGTTACTTATTACTGTTATTAGTTTAATAATAAAGTTTCTAATTTAGTCAATCTTGCCTTTGAATTTGACTTTAGATTTAGATTAAAGTAATATTTTGGTGTATCCAGTAAATATGATACGAGTAAAACCAAAAAATGCACAAAACACTTTTCAGAACCAAAAGGCACAAATTTTTACAAATAAATCACACTGTAAAATATAATTCCTAAACGTTTCAATCCTAAAGATTTACTTTTGATATTCAGTTGTGAAAATGTATGCTTTGTACTTCTGAAAAGTGTTTTATGGATTTTTTAGGTTATACTAAAAATACAGATATGATTACCATCAATTTTCCCTAAATTAATCACGCATCCGTCGATTATTATTAAAGGAAAGTAAAGATAGAAAAACTTAATCATACGACGCTTCAAGATATTATTAATAAACAGGGAAGAGTTTGGAGTAGCCCAGATCTTCCATTGAGTTTCGTACGTCAAAAAAACTTAAATAGCGTAATTCATAGTTAAATGTTTAGATTTGACAAGAAATCGCAGTTATATTTGACGCCCTCTTCATATCTGTCTTTGGCTGTTAAAGCTAATTTTCACAAATTTTAAAATTTAAACATTTTACTGAATTCAACTATGGATTTGCTACAACTTTTGTATGCAAAATTTTCCTCTAAATGCAGTATTTCGAATAATTTTCCACAATTCGTTACATTGCGAAAAAATTAAATATATCAATTGGTGGAGTAAATCTAAATCTAACACTAAATCAGAAGATAAGTTTGTTGATTGTGGTGACTAGCAAAAGAAATAGACGGCTTACAGCTCCGAAATTACGGCAGAACTTAATCAATCCAGAACAACTCCCGTATCGGTGGATACAGTGAAACGAAGACTACGAAGTGCATTTTCGTTGTATTTTTGAAATAAACGTTTAATTTTGATGTAGTAATATTTATTTATTTCTTTACAACACAAAACAATAATACAAAATAATACCAAATGTAAAAAATTATAAGGTGGTTGGACGGACGCGCCGACACTTTTCATGGCATACCTACCTTTTATTTACCAATATAAAAATTTGAAATTAATTAGTACATAATTGAATTTAAAGTAAAATAAATTAAGGTAGTAACATTTTAGTGAATATTTTCACTAGTTGAAAGGACAAACCAAGTTCCATAGCCAAACATTCAACGGCCGTCAAGTAATTTTCGTCCTCAATGATCCTTCACGTCCCAGCAAGGAATTTCGATTGTTTGTTTGAGCATTTGGGCAAATTTGGATGTAAGACCTTCACGGGGTAATTAGGAAACGGGGGCCAGAAAAAGAAAAATTAATTTTCCATTTTGAAATTTAGTAATAACTTTGATAAAAAAACCTATATTTGAATTTGACAGCTGTGCTGTCCAAACAAACTTATACTTGTAAACAAAAACTGTATACGTAACTAAATTATTTATTCATTTCTGTATGTAAATTTTAATAACTTTTCAGAATTATAAAATTAATTATATACAATAATTAATCAAATTAACCAAGTATAAAAGAATTTCAATCTAACCTAACTTTCCCAGAGTAATTTAATTTGGTTTCTCTTTAAATTATTTATAATCATGCATAAATGTTGATATGGCTTGGCTACAAAATCTAGCTGGAAAAGCTGAAGATTTATTAAACAAATTCGATCAAAATGCTGCAAATGTTTTAAACGATTCGAACCAGAAGGTTGTCGAAAATATGTAAGTGTTTGTAATTTACTTCATCTCGTTTAATTGCGAAGATAGTTCAAATTTAGGTAACCTACTCAGAGATGATAAATCACAATCAAGTATATCCGAATTGGAAAATTCCATTGAAATTGATGAGCCGTTTGATGAATTAAGTTCGACTACAAATAGTGAAATTTCTGTTATTAACGAAAAGGTGAAAGCTACCACCAATGGTAAAACAAGTTCACCTAATGCTCTTAATCAAGAAACATATTTACCCATCGGTGCCATATCTGATAAGTCGGGGTTTTCACCAAAATTCAACGGCACCTCCCAAAGGTCAGTTTGCAATTTTTCAAAATTCTTTGTTGTACCTTTTTATTTTACAGTTTTGTTACAATTGATGACATCATAAGTAACTATGAAGATAAAATATCAAAACTCGAAAAAGAAAATGACTCACTGAATGAATTTACGTTGAGTCTGAGGCATTTATACTCGGAGTTACAAAATGAAAATTCAAACTTGCAAAGCCAATTAGACAGGGTTAACGAAAATTTGGTCCTAACTCAAAGTGAAATGGAACAATATCGTGCAAGGGCACAACGTATTTTGCAGGAAAAAGAAAAATTTATTGAATTAAAAAATGAAAAGCTTTCGGGAAATGATGGCAGTGATATCCAGTTAATGACTTCCTATGTCAACGAATTAAAGTAATATTTTAGTTACACATTATTTAGTAATAATTGGAAACGTTTTAGAAAAGAACTGCAATTTAGTGAGAAGAAATATGAAGAGTTATCCGCCAAATTTTTGAGAACCACCAACGAGTTGTCTACTGTGCAACACAATTTTGTAACGGCTCAGAAGGACAACCATACTTCGGTAAACCTCTTACAAGATTCGTTATTACATGAGAAAAAAATGGAAACTGCATTAGAAGAAGAATGCCGAGCGAAAACAAAAGTGTGACCAAAGTATTTTAGTGACCTATTTTGCTATAAAATTAATTTTGCAGGAATTACAAGTGTTTCGAAGTGAAATTGTGCAATTAAATGATAGTATTAAGGATAAATCGAAACAGATTTTGGGTTTAGAAGAACAGTTGCGGAAAAGAACAAAAGTACCAGTTAATGAAGATTTGGATAATCGTCTTCAAACACTCACACAGACTTTAATGTCGAAACAAAATACGTTGGAAGCAGTCACCACCGAAAGAAATGCTTTATGCTTACAACTGGAAAAATTAGAGGCCGAGTATCAAAACCTTTTACGAAGTTCTAGAAATCAAGTAAAAATTCCAATCGAAAGTGAACCATATGAAGGTAATAATTTTTTACAGAGTAATTCATCCAACTGGTCAGTTGAAAGTTCATGAGGTTAAACTGCATATTTTTATGTATTTATGCATGTTCTTTTTTATTGACTAAGGAGGTTTTTACGGAGATTGCTATCGAAAACCATATTGCCCTAATGTGGTTACGAATCTGTGATCTAGATTTCAGTAAAACTTCATTATAAATAGTCCAGGCAAGGAAAGTTTTTAGTTTGCAAAAAATCCGGGTAAGCTGAATTTTGGCAGAGATGTACATTGGAGTGTTCTAATGAACCCCACAAAAGTCCCATAAAATCCCACACCGGCGTCCCCCACAATCAGGGGTTTTAGCTCCCCCAACGCGATTTTTTGCCGATAACTCGCTTATTTATGCTTGTATGAAAAATTATGATCAGACAATAATTGAAGAGCATAAAATTCTCTATCAAATAGTTTTTTTTCATATTTTTCCATGGCACACTAATACTTAAATTATTTACCCGAAAACACGACCCACCCTTAAAATGGCACAATATTGATTCGTTGCAGGGAGAGAAATGTTTTCAGGCATGGAAAATTCTTTTAATAATAAATTAATTGAAATTATAGCCAAGGTTGATAAATGAAAAGAAAAATAAATTTTTTCAAAATTTGCCCAAGTTATAGTATCTTCCAAGTAACGAAACCGAAATTTTGGTTTGAGCTTACCGAAGGTCCGGGCAAGCTGAAATTTGGCAAATATGTATATTGAAGTGTTCTAATAAACCCCCAAAATGTCTCGTAAAAATCCAAAGCCGGCGTTCCCTCAAATGAGGATTTTAGCCCCCTAAGTGCGGTGTTTCGCCTATAGCTCACGTATTTTTACTTTTACGAAAAATTACCATTAAGCAAAGTTGAAGAACATAAAATTCTCTGTAACTTGTGGCGCTGCAGTAGGTAGTACTACAATACATACTGTAATAGGCAAATTAAACTTTGTTTAATGGTAATTTTTCGTAACACCTAGGGGGCTAAAATCCTCATTTGGGGGAACGCCGGCTTGGGATTTTTATGAGACATTTTGGAGGTTTATTAGAACACTTCAATATGCATCTTTACCAAATTTTAGCTTGCCCGGACCTTCTGTAAGCTCAAACCAAGATTTCGGTACTTGGAAGATACTATAACTTGGGCAAATTTTGAAAAAATCAATTTTTCTCTTCATTTTCCAACCTTGGCCACAATTTCAATTAATTTATTATTAAAAGCATTTCCCGTGCCCGAAAACATTTCTCTCCCTGCAACGAATCAATTTGTGCCAATTTAAGGGTGGGTCGTGTTTTCGGTCAATAATTTAAATATTAGTGTGCCATGATGGAAAAATATGAACAAAAAACTATTTTATAGGGAATTTTATGCTCTTCAATTATGGTCTGATCGTAATTTTTCATACAAGCATAAATAAGCGAGTTATCGGCAAAAAATCACGTTGGGGAGCTAGAACCGCCGATTGTGGGGGACGGCGTGGGATTTTATGGGACTTTTGGGGGGTTCATTAGAACACTCCAATGTACATTTCTGCCAAAATTCAGCTTGCCCGGATTTTTTGCAAGCTTGAGCCAATTTCTCGGCTTCATTGCCTGGACTAAAGTCCCTTTTTGAAATTTTCCCTTTTTATGGATAAGAATAACGTCCGCTTCATACCAAGATTTGGGGATTATTCTCTCTTTCAGACATCTATTATATAGGTCGTCCAGTTCATTTAGTATCACACATCCTCCTTCTTTTAGCATCTCCGGTAATACTCCAACAGGACCGGCCGCTTTATTTCTGTTTTAGAGCGTTCGCGATTTTTATGTGATTGCACATAAAAAATAAAATTTTTGAATAGACCATTTAATATCGCGACAAAAAGCTCATTTTCGCCTTTATACGTTTCAGCGAAAAGTCCGGAGCCCCTTCTCCCGAACATTACTTCCAGAAAAATGTTGATTCATAAACCATAGTTTATCCTTGCACCAGGTTGACCTCGAAAATTTTACGCAGTATGTTTTCAGAGGATTTTTTTATTTAAATGAATCAAACCTCTACCATTTTAGCTAAAGCTTTTCCGATTAAAAGTTACAATATTCAAAAATTAACGGTTTTTCTGCTTTGTAGTATTGATAAAATTACAAAAATATAAAATTTTTAATCAGTTTAACGTTAAGGTTGTTTATTTCTTTACAAAAATATCAATTTTTAACCCCATAAATTTTCAAGGACCAGTTCGGTAAATCATCCTTTATTGTAGTACAACAAAAAGTTTCAGTGCGATCACAGGTTCCACAGTTTTTAAAAATATCGCCATTTGATGCTCCAGTTACAAGACAAGTTAAGCATGCATATTCTTCGCTAGATGCTGTGAGTGTTCGAACAGGAGTATTTTTACGAAGATATCCATTGGCACGAGTATTTGTGTTTTGTTACATGGTAATTAATAATTTTTAATTATTCTGAAAAAAAATTGAAATGTGTTATTTTTAGATTTTGTTACATATATGGGTTTTGATAATTTTATGTACTGATGTACCAAGTTTGAGCATCCACGATTAAGTGTTGAATTGTATAATAAAATCAAGAGTTTTGAATAAACTTTATTTTCGAAAATACGTAAATATAACTTTATTTATTCACAGAACTTATAATTACCGAATGCCGCCTATACTAAATTTTTGGTATTATGGCATACAATGAAATATTGGCAAAAATACAATAAAGTGTTCTATGGCCTTAAAATAACGAATCTATCACAACTAGGAATTATAATAAATTCGTGGTAAAAGTTTGAAATTAAATTTTAAAAGCAATGTCCAGAGGTATATTAAGTAATTTGTGTTAAAATTTCAGTAACGCTCAGCAGTTTGCCAGGTAACATCCAGATCTGAACATCTTGATTAAACCTTGACTCGATATAACAGTGGACAAGCTCTTACATTATTATTATTATTATAAATAGAAAATTAAGGTCCATTAAAAACTAACAAGGGGAAACGATCACTGTGAATAGCGGATTTTATCAATTTTCATTATACGAGCAGGTTATAATTAGTACTGTAAGGAGTCCAAATTATAGCGTCCACATTAGAGCCATTTCGGATAAATTAATTTTTAAAAGTTCATATTGTTATGATGCTGTTCATAATACGTACTTATAACGTTGCGTTATTCATAAGGACTTTGTAGGTCCTTAAAAAAATCGCGAAACTGGGATTCGATCGCTGGACCCATACCTTCGTACGCTTCTCTTTTACCAACTGACCTAGAAAGTCCTTATGAATAACACGACGTTATAATAACCTATTATGAACAGAATCATAACAATATGAACTTTTAAAAATTAATTTATCCGAAATGGCTCGAATGTGGACGCTATAATTTGGACCCCTTACAGTACTAATTATAACCTGCTCGTATAATGAAAATTGATAAAATCCACTATTCACAGTGATTATTTCCCCTTGTAGACATCTTAAATGGGTGAAATTTAGTTATAACATTTGTAAAAATACTAAAAATGTAAAAACATTGTCATGCATCAAATGGACCTTATTTCAGCAGACAACTTGACCAATTAATGTTATTAAATAACCCGTACTAGGCAATTTTTAGTAACATTGGCACAGTTTCCATATCACATAACTTCAGCCTAATTTCAAAATATGTCAGTTGACGTTAGTTTTTCAGGGGAGCAACAAAACCATCTAATTTTGTTTAAATTAAAAATATTTTTAATTTTAATTGTATTATTAGATGGTTTTGTTGCTCTCGTGAAAAAAATAGTGCCAACTAGCATACGTGGTTTTGAAATTAGGCTGATGATAAACAATTTTTGATAAACAAAAGACTAAACTAATAAATATTAAAACTAAAAGTAACAAATATTATAAAATTAATTATAAAGCTTAATCAGCTTTGAACTTTCTTGAAATTAAATTAATTTTTATTCTATTAAATATTGTGTTACCAAGGCCTGTTTATTCACCTTATTAAATTACTTAACAATAAATGATTTGAAAATTAAGGTCCATTAAATACTAAGACATCTTAAAAGGGTGAAATTTAGCTATAACATTTGTAAAAATACTAAAAATTTAAAAACATTGTCGTACATCAAATGGACCTTATTTCAGCAGACAACTTGACCAAGTAATGTTATTAAACAACCCAGTACTAGGTAATTTTTAGTAACATTGGCACAGTTTCCATATCACATAACTTCGGCCTAATTTCAAAATACTATGTCAGTTGACACTAGTTTTTCAAGGAGAGCAACAAAACCATCTAATTTTGTTTAAATTAATTAATTGCAGTTTATGTGGTTTTGAAATTAGGCCAACGATAAACAATTTTTGATAAATAAATTTCAAAATTAATAAACATTAAAACTAAGAGTAACAAATATTATAAAATTAATTATAAAGCTTAATCAGCTTTGAACTTCCTTTAAATAAAATTAATTTTCATTCTATTGTGTTATGTATATTGTGTTGTTTTACCAAAGCCTGTTTCAACTTATTAAATTCCGTAATTATAAATGATTAAAAAATTAAGGTCCATTAAATACTAAGACATCTTAAAAGGATTAACATTTGTAAAAATACTAAAAATGTAAAAACATTATTGGACATCGCATGGACCTTATTTCAGCAGACAACTTGACTAATTAATGTTATTAAACAACCCAGTACGAGGCAGTTTTTAGTAACATCGGCACAATTTGCATATCACATAAACTTCTTTTTATAATCCAATAAACTTTAAAAATACAAAAGACTAAACTAATGAACAAAACAAAAAGATAAAAGAAACATATTAAAAAAAAATATCAAGCTGAATTAGCTTGAAACTTCCAAGTAAAATTAATATTCACTCTATTAAATATTACACGTAAATTTTTAGCAAGGCCTGCTTCTTTGCATTATGAAATTCCTTAATAATAAATGATATAAAAAATCTCAGTCTTGCAAGTTGTTTAAGATCTAATTCTATGATATACTTTGAACCATTAGTAATTCCAATGGTAATCAGGATCGATGGCAGGCGTTTTAGAGCACCTTGGAATCTAGTAAAAAAATTACATTAAATTACACTATGAAATTTAAATTGGCGTTAACAAAGTTCTGATTTAGTTAAATAAATAAGTTGCTCAAAAACAATGTGTATAAAAAACTTAAGATAGGCAAATATTCTGCTGGATACTGTCGTGGCAGGTAAAATCATTAAATTTCCGTTCAGCTCAAGATCTAAAGTTTAGCTTATTAGTTGTGGAAGACGGCACCAAAACACTATTTTGAAGATTTTTAAAAACCTGACTGTCCCCGAATAATGAAGTTGACATAATGTGCTTTGACCTTGTCCATCCACGATTTTAATTTTTTACTAAGAGTTCTTATTTATAAAGCTAGCAAACGAATTTGATCACATGAGGAACTTGAAGGATTCAATTATGTGGAGTGAATGTAATTTTTCCTTTTTAAAGTCGTTATTCAATTTTGAAAGTTTGCGGCACGGGTTAAATTTATCAGATCAGACTGAACTTTTGCCAAGGGGATTATTTAGCAGATTAGAACTAATTGATTCTTAGCTTACAGTTCACTCCACCTATAATGAACTCACTTGTAATAGAAACTAACTGATAATGGACAAATTTTCCAAGTCCCAACTAAACTCCTATTAAACAATTATGCTAAATTTGAATATTACAACTCAACTTTAACATTTCTAATTTGGAATTAAATACAATAGAACGAACACAATATCGATACCTTAAAAGAATAGTGTAATAACTCAAAAAATGACGATTTGGAGTTATGTACACCATGTTATAGAAAATACGAGAAAATAAATGATTTTATATCATGGATAATGCAACAACTAAAATGTTCATGATTTCATCATGTTCATGAAAAAGCAAACCCCTTCATAATGTTCTATAAAACATCTTATGAGGAACAAACTTATAAAAGAATAAATGTGAAACAGAACTTAAAAACTCTTGGATCTAAAAATGAAAATGTTCCAAAATTGGAGGCTGCGTATACGCAACCACCACCAATCTCGACAGCAAAAAATGCAGATCTTATGGAATTATGCAGACAAAAATTATGCCATAATATCCACATACTGGGAGTTTTACGAAAACTCGACTAAAATTGACAACAAATAATTATTACTTATTATTTTCAACTTAGTGTGCATTTATTTATTTTAGTTTTATTTGTTTAAATAACATGTTAATTGTTTAAAATTTCAATACAGTATTTTCTAACTGATAAAAATCCTTTGTTGTTTTCAATTATTGTTTAAATTGTTATTATAGCTACTACTTAATTGTTGTTCAATAAAAATTGTGTATATAAGTTTCATAAGTAACAACAATGAATTGTTTCATATTTGAGGTCAATACCATAACAAGTTTTGTTATGTTATTTTTGAAAAAAAGCAATTTTACTTTTGAGTCATAAGTAGCACAATTTTAACATAATATTAATATAACATTTTAGTATTAAAAAGTTGAAAATAAACCTTTAATTGCTTATTCCAATTAACGTTTTTCTTTCAAGCAATCTATCTTAAAACTATGAATTTTGGGTTATTACAGTATTTTTTTAAGGTATCGATATACTCAAATTCGGAATTTGAGGTGTACCGAAATTTGGTACACACCATCATAGTGATAAATAAAAAATACAAATTTCAGGATTTGTTCAAAAGGACATTCGTTTCTTTGTTTTGGTCCTTCAAAAGGTTGGTGTGTAGATTTGTAGGAAAACAACTGTAACTTCATCCACAGTGGTCTAAATTTAAAAATAAAAAATGTCTGTAAAGGTACATGAAGATTCTATTCAAATATTCTACCACATTTAATTTTTTCAACCCCTAACTGGATCAATTTTCTAATATTAACTCTATTTCTATAAACATAATTTATAATAAATATCTGACAAATGTTAAAAATTACAAAAATTGTGGAAAACACGGTCATGTACATTATTATAATAGCAAACTTGTCTTATGAGAACAACAGAATGCTTGAATCGATTTAGATGATATCCAGTATGGAACCCCTTTGAGATGATATCGTTATTATTAGTGGATTGCCACTGGATGAAACATAAGATGTCACGACACAGATCAGACAGGAACAACAGATACGTTTCTTTTCTGATAGAAATTTTTGCATCTTAATTTTTTATATCTGTTAAACAACCGCATATGAAATTTGCCATGTACAAGAGAGCGAAGAATCTCGTTAACGCGCGTCAGGGTGATTTTCCTGAATATTTCAAAAACCAAAAAGGTACATACGTTTGAGATCATTTAGGATTTAAAATTCAAAATAGGTAGGAGGGCGCTAGCATTTCTAGCTAGCAAACTGCTTTGCTATAGAGTTCAAAGAAACTTGAGAAACTGATTTTTGTCCATTTCTCCTTATAATTAATTTGTTTAAACAGTAAATTTGTAAAAAAAAAACAGTACAAAAAGACCCTTTTAGAGATAGGGTTAATATTAGAAAATTAATCCAGTTAGGGATTGAAAAAATAAAATGTGGTTGAATATTTGAATAGAATGTCAATTTACCTTCACAGAATATTTTTTATTTTTAATTTTAGACCACTGTGGATGAAATAAATTAAAACATAAAAATGTTTTTAAGGCGTATCTGGTTGGTTAGAAACAGCTTATTAGCTGAATACGAAACCGTTGCAAAACTTTTCATTCTTTGTTGATATTTGTTTATCAAATTCAACATAGATTTCATTAACTGTGGATAAAGTTACAGTCGTTTTCCTAAAAGTCTACATACCAACTTTTGGAAAACAAGGAAACAAATCCCCGTTTAGACAAATCCTGAAATTTGTATTTTTTATTTCTTACTAAGATGGTGTGTACCAAATTTGTCATGAGTCAAGTAAATTTTTCAGTTGACTTTAAGGTGGAATGACTTTTGTTTTATTACGTAGGTAATCAATGAATGTTTCTAGTTGGAAAATGATATTTACAAACAAAGTATGACTCAAAGGTATGACGTTAATAAAACTGAAATTCAAAATTGTTATTGTAACAAAAGCATTGTTATCATTAATTATATCAATAAATAAAGCAACTTGATAAATTAATGCTAATGGCATTTACAAAAAGTGAAGTTTAAATCTTGTTTAAGCTAATTCTAAGTTTTCAAGAGATTTATGAATTTTGATACTTGGTAAAAACAAAATCTTTCTTATTGAGAACTTTGTCAACACAATTTTAAAATGTTAAAAAAAAGAGAACTAACCCACATGAGAAACTGATATCAACCCTCCAATTAAAGAAAGATAAACTTTCAATACCATTATTGAGGTTTAATAAAACACTTACAGGATGAACATCTTGGAAGGGTAAGCTTCTTATAAAATCATCCGAAAACCCGAAAGCTTTCAGAACTTCTCCAAACTTGCGTCGATTGTTTTGCATGAATATATCAGATATTCCGATATACAACCCCAAAATATCAAGTACTTCGTGAACAGCTAGGCCAAATTCCTCAGCCAGCGCAGTGATCTCGTCTGAGCTCTTAGCTCCCCCAATGATGGCTTCCTTAATGCTTACTAAAATGAAATCAAAGTTATAATTTCGAGCTGTCGGTAAATTAGACTTCAAGCTTACAGTGAAAAAATTTTTCACGTTGCATTGGTGTCAACATGTTGGCATGGGAGACCAACTCGGCGTTACGAAATGTAGCCAAATTACTCATTTTAAGATTTCTGAAATTAATTATTTAAACAATCACACACCAGACCTTCACATAAAAACATAAATTTGCTTGTTTTAAAATAAAACATTGAATAGAAATATTAAAGAAACATCAAAATAAATTACCTGTGGGAAATGCCAACTAGTAACAAATTCAAAAAAAGCTTCTATCACAACAAACCCAAACAAACCGTAACACACAAAGTATAAACGTAAAGTGGCGTTGATAAGCTCTCCAACACTACTGAACCAAAGTACTGAACGCAACTACTCCATCTGCAGGAATTTTAGTACAAAAAGGTTTGTTCACAGCATAAAATAATTGCTTCAGATAAATCAGCGCTTCTCAACATGTGTATTTGGTATCACTTGTGAACTATTCTTGTTGCTGAAAATTAGAAGAAATATAAAGTGCCGTAGGTAGCAGTGGCGTGTTTTCTATGGAATCTAGGGAAGCAGCGCTTCCCTTATTTGCCTTGGAAAATTAAAAACAAAAATTACTTATTTATATAATTTAAAATTTACGATTTTTAAATTTTTTATCAATTTAAATTCCTTTCTTTATATGAATAAAAATTTGAAATTTACTGAAATATGTAGATATTTAAAAAAAATAGTTACTCGTAGGCATTCTTTTATACGCGATAGGCGGCTGCAAACGATATAGAAGTGAATCATCGCCGCATACTATGGAAGCTGTTGGAACGTAGCTTATATCTTTGCTTATATTAAGGCAGGGATCTCTTATTATAAAAGGCCAAGTCTTTCTTTCTGTCTGTCCCACGGAAATACCCGAAGCAAACCGAACCGAACCGAACGCACAACGTATCATCGGATCAACGTATCATCGGATCAACGTATCATCGTATCAACGTATCATTGGATCAACGTATCATCGTATCAACGTATCATCGGATCAACGTATCATCGTATCATTTTGTCTATATAGGACAGCTATTTCCAAAAAAGCATTATGTGAACTTCCATAATGGATAATGAAAATTTTGAAAATCCTGCTGCAAAGCGACGGCGATTGAATCGTGAGAGAAAAGCACGTACAAGAGCTAATAACACAGAAGAACAGCTTCGATCACAGCGACAAGCTGACGCTCGGTCTCATGCGATACGTCGACAACGTGAAACTTTGGAACAAACTCAAGCGCGGCAAGCTGCTGACGCTCGGTCCCATGCGATACGTCAACAACGTGAAACTTTAGAAGAAACTCAAGCGCGGCAAGCTGCTGACGCTCGGTCCCATGCGATACATCGACAGAAAGAAAATCGATACCAAAGTCAAGCAATTCAACTCCAAATAAGAGCATTGAGATTTGATGAATCTCACGTTACTCGACACGATTGTGGAGAAATGAATTCCATCTGTCAGTTCTGCGGCTCCAAGAATTTCGCCAAGGAGCGTCCAGTTGATAAACAATTTAACAACTGCTGTCATAAAGGAAAAGTGAAGATTCCGCAACCGCTCGATCAACATGGGAATCTATTGTTATATCCCGAATTTCTTCGCTCTATGCTTTCAGATTCAGATAATCCTTACTACAAGAACTTTCGTCAGCACATCCGCTCTTACAATTCCTCGGTTTCTTTCGCTTCAATGGGAGCAGAGATTGTTTCAATGCCGGGTAACGGACCATACACGTTTTCAAAATTCATGGACAGACGTACCACAGAACCACAAACCTGTATCCACCTGAAGGACAAACAAGAAAGTTTGCACAACTGTATGTAATGGACACGACAGAAGCGGTCAATGAACGAGTAAATCTGCCTGAGAATAGAGGTTGTCTACCTGAAGTGATTGAGAAAATCGATCTTTCTTCCGCGTCAACAATCTTATCGCAGCTTCATATTGCCTGATGAAAGAAATTGAGCAACAAGAGCGTGTACGAGCCGAAGAAGAAGGACAACCAGTTCCGGTCGTCAATATGGTGATGCGGCGCGATCGGCAGTCTGATCAATGACGTTACAATGCTCCAACGTCCAATGAAATTGCAATGGTGTTCGTAAATGATGACGGCGAACCTCCATTTGAACGTGATATCCGTATCTATCCTCGAAATCCCGTCGACAATGCACAACAATTCATTCGTATCAATATTCTCAGTCCAAATCTTGACCCTATGACTTATGGCATTCTTTATCCGTTTGGCGAACCGGGGTGGCAACCCAATTGGAGTTGCGAAGGATATCGGCAATCCCGTAATAAAATCAGCATGTTACAATTTAAAGTTGCGCAAACAGCAATTAGAAACGATTTCAATCCGATCATGAGTGCGGGAAAACTTACGCAACAGTGGATTGTCGACTCATATTTGCAAGTGGAAGCCAATAATTTGAACTACATACGATATCAACAAAGTAAATTGCGTACTGAATTGTATCAAGGTCTATCCGATCATATTCAAAACTAGATGATACCCCGTCCGAGGACGGGCAGCTAGAAGGACGGGCAGCTACCCAAGGTAACTTAAGTTGAATGAAGATTAAGGAAAGCTCTCAGTGCAATCCAAAAGCCATATGACCTTGGCTGCCTGCCCGTCCTTCTAGCTGCCCGTCCTCGGACGGGGTATCATCTAGTATTCAAATAATGTAGCGTGTACTGAATAAATAATTGTATTTTGTAAAAGTTTAATTTTAATTTGTAGTTAGAGATAAGGTTTGCCGTTAATTTGTATAATTTTTATGCAAGGATACTTGAGACATTGTAAATACAAAAATTTTCAAAAATTGGGCAATTTCTGTCGTATGACAAAAATTAAAAGGGTATTCCGTAAGCTGTGCTTATATGAGCTTATATATTAGAGGAGCGGATACTAGCATAAAAGACGCTTAAGAAGTACTGGATATAAATCCAAAGTTACGACATCGGCCGTTTGGACTGACAAAAGTTATAGGCCAAAAACTAAAAAAAAAAAAATTCA
This sequence comes from Podabrus alpinus, assembly GCA_932274525.1. Lineage (NCBI taxonomy): Eukaryota > Metazoa > Arthropoda > Insecta > Coleoptera > Cantharidae > Podabrus > Podabrus alpinus. The sequence continues at coordinate 85,744,767 of OW026455.1, read as the reverse complement.
AATAAGTTTAAGCTACTTTTTATCGCGCTCGCGATTGAAAACCATTATAGTTACTGAGATGATTTTAACACCATTATTTAGTATAAAATGTCTACTTTCCAACCATATATAAAAATATATATTAATTGAATTCTAATGAACCCCAATTTAACATTATATAGGCAGCGGGTAATTCGCGTCAAATTTATTCGGTTAAAATGAAAAGTTTTTCTTTAATAATATTCTTTTGAGATCGAAATCTAAAAATTCCTACACGTGACAAACAGCGGAATTTTATAAGGAATATTTCAAACGCTTACATTATATACTTATTTTGATAAATAAGAACAGGGGAGCCAAAAAACCAAAGTCACAGCAACATATTCTGCTTGACCCCTCCTTCCGCACCAGCCGCTAAGATACCTACTTATTCGCCTTCATTCATAATTTTTGCTTGCAAATACATTTTATTTTTATAGTAAACATTCCATGAAACTTGTAAGGGGTCATCCATTAATTACGTAAGGGTTTTTTTTTGGGGGGGGGGTATTGGATATCTTACGGACCCTTACGTAGGGGGGAGGGGTCCGACGTATTCCTTACGTAAATTTCTTAAAATATTTTTTTAAATTAAATTTAACAATCTAATATAATTTTTTCTTTTTATGTTGGTAATTATATCCAGGTATAATGGAAATATCATATATTGAAATATACAGGGTGTTGAATGAGTTAGCCGTTCATAGGATATTTACATGTAAAAACTTATTTATGCAAATTCCTGCTTCCCTAATTATTTTAGAAAAAAAATGAAAGACACAAAAATCATGCAGAAAAATAAACTACAAATGATAAAAGAATTATTTTCATCTAGCTTTTACTTAAAGTGGCAAAAAATGCTTTTGAAATTGTTCAAATCTTCATTTATCAGACTAGCCATGAAAGTTTCCAAGGTAATTATTTTTGATAAGTATTAAAAAACAATTGCACTTTGTTTACAGTTTTGCACTTTATTAAATTTTAATTTCATAAAATGGAAGCAAAGTACACAATTAGTGAAAAAAATCAATTTTTAAAACTATATTACTCTGGAAACAGTATACGTATGGTACGAGATCTCTTTGCTGGTTTATACCCAGAAAGACCAATCCCTACTTATTCGACAATTAAAAATGTAATTGATAATCAAAATCAATATGGATCTGTATTTAAGCCGTCATGCAAGACCTGCAGAAATAAAAGAATAAATTTAGAAGAAATCAATATTGGTGAAGCTCCAGGTACCGATATCGAAACAAATGTAATTGCTGCCGTAGTGAATAATCCTTGTATCAGTACAAGAACAATTGGTGCGGAGTTAAATATTCATCATACTACGGCGTTCAAAATTATAAAAAAACATAAATTTATATCTTATAAGTTCCAAAACCATCAAGAAATTTTTGAAGAGGATATGTACAAAAGAATGATTTTCTGTGAAAGCATTATCGAAAAGGCCAATTTGGATAGAAATTTTATTAAAAATATTTGTTTTACCGATGAGACAACGTTTAGTATTAACGGGGAACCAAATGTTCAAAATTATCGGTTTTGGTCCACCGAAAATCCTCATTTAATGATCAACAATCGTTCACAGTATCGCCAAACTGTAAATGTTTGGGCAGGGATATTAGGAGCAAACATCATCGGACCATTTTTTATTGATGGAAATTTGAATGGACTAAAATATCTAGAAATGTTACAAAACGAAATTGGACCGGCAATTGATATTGTGGCAGGAGAAAATAATCTACTACTATCAAGTAATCTACTATCAACAAGACGGATGTCCGGCACATTATACTAGAGATGTAACCAATTATTTAAATGAATGTTATCCCAATTCTTGGATAGGACGCAATGGACCAATAAACTGGCCAGCTCGGTCACCAGACTTGGCTCCAAATGACTTTTTTTTGTGGGGTCATTTAAAATCTAAAATTTATGGTGAACGATACCAAAGTATTGATTCATTAAAAAATAAAATTGTGGAGGAGTGTGGCAATATTACCGAAAGACAACTTGCGAATGTACGATGTAACTTTTATGATAGACTTGGTTTTTGTTTAGCTGAATATGGAAACCTGTTTGAACATTTGCTGTAAATTTAATTATTTCTTAATGTTTGTAATTATTTATTATTAATAATTTATGTAATAAATAAATTAAATTGAATTTATTTCATGGCTAGTCTGATAAATGAAAATTTGAACAATTTCAAACGCATTTTTTGCCACTTTAAGTAAAAGCTAGATGAAAATAATTCTTTTATCATTTGTAATTTATTTTTCTGCATGATTTTTGTGTCTTTCATTTTTTTTCTAAAATAATTAGGGAAGCAGGAATTTGCATAAATAAGTTTTTACATGTAAATATCCTATGAACGGCTAACTCATTCAACGCCCGGTATAGTACTTAAAAATCATTAAACATAGTGGCATAATAGTGTGAATTATAGAAAATGGCATCAAACTTTGGTGATCTTTACGAACGGTTTTTCATCTATGTAAATAAAAATTTAATTTAAATTTTTGTATTTATCATTATCTATCTAAATATATAAAAATGGATGTATGTGTGTATGTATGTTCCCTATAGACTCCTAAACCGTTTGACCGATCGGAACCAAATTTGACACAGTTATTATGTAGGTCCCTGCGCATGTTTTTGTATTGAAATAGTGCAAAAATTCGCAAAGGAAGGCAGGCTACTCAAAATCAACTTAAAAAACAATAATGAATGCTGTCATACTGTCAACCGATCGACAATGCAAATACGCGTGCACGTGCTTTACGTTTCTATTTGACCAATCTTAACCAAATTTGGTGTAGAAGTTATTTACAATGCTACGAAAAACATAGGCTACTTTAGTACCTTGGAGTGAGGCCGAAGGCCGAAAAACCACGGTCTACACGTATGCCTACGATACTCTTGAGTGAGGCCGAAGGCCGAACAACCACATCCCACACGGTGTAGACGGCTAAAGGCGGCTGGTAGGCCGACTGTGCCAGCTAGTATAATATATTATTATTCATATTTTATAAATATAAGGGGTGGAGAGGGGGGTCAAAATTAATTTTCTTTTAAATAATCCTTACGTAAGATGTGGGGGGGGGGGGGGTTGCCACAATCTTACGTACCCTTACGTGGCGGGGGGAGGGGGTCCAAAATTACAAAAGTCATCCTTACGTAATTAATGGACGGCACCTAATATTAAAATTAACTTTAAAAATTAACCCCTTAAACTAACAACAAATAAAATTATTTTTCAGGAAGGTTTATTTATTGCTATAGTGGTGACCAAGATGATAATTTTTAATTATAAATATTATAAAAGAACTAAATATCCCTGAAAGTGCTTTTGAATCCCTAAAACAAAATTATTCAAACTATTTTGATTGTCCTACATTGCGATCTGAACTTTTTGTGATATACAACACATCAGAGGGTATAAATAAAAGTAGTATAAGTAAGTTATGGGAAACCATTAAAGAGTGCGGACTTGATCAAGCCTTTCCCGAAATTCTTAAATTATGCGAATTAACTCTGACTATTCCCGCCACAAGTGCATCCACAGAACGCAGTTTTTCCGCTCTAAAACGAATTAAAAACTTTGTTAGAAATTCTAGTGGACAAGAAAGACTTTCTAGTTTGGCGCTGTTATCCATAGAAAAGGAATTACTTCAAAAAATTTCTCGCCAACAAAAATTTTATGATGACGTCATTGACGAATTTTCTAAAAAAAGTGGGAGGATCCCACTTAATTTTAAATAAAGGTAGGTAAGTTTAATTTTGTCACATCAGAAAATCGAAAACTTGTGCCTACTAAACCTATTTGTCGAAAGCAATATAATTGAATTGAAATTAGTAATTCTTATTTAGGCGACTTGACCTTCCCATCTTATAAAAGTCACGGCACGCCACTGGTAGGTAGTGTTGCTAATGGTAATTTGTGTTTGGTTAATTTGAAATTCGTGGGTTTTTCCCACTGGATTTGGTTTTTCCATTTTGCCCTAGCGATAAACTTTTGCTTTCCTTTTTCTATTGTTTAGGTTTTAGGGACAGCGGCTGGCCTTTTGTCGGCGTACTTTTACGGCTGACCCTTTTTGCTTAAGCCTTTCTGCATTGTCCAGATATTTTGCATGCCGGTGTAATCCTCTTATTTTAATTTATCTCCGAATAGCTTTCCCAGGGTGTGACATTACATTTGAATTTTCTCCTCCGTTTTCCCATAGATTTCTATTACATGCAGCCTCATAACTTTACTTTTGGTTCCTTCTTCCTTCAGCCTATACATGAGTGTGTCTTAATGGTTTGGTTGATGGAGATATCGTTAAATTTTAAATGACTTTCGCGGTTGTGCTCAGGTACACGAAGAAAAAAAAATTTCCTTGCCTCGATTACAATATAGACTTAATATTAGCTAACGTAACCTAACGATGCAGACTATTAACGCTAACAAAGAAAATTATTACAAAGTTTTGGGCAAAAAAAAACACATTTTCGGTTGAATGATGACAATTACTCTCACAAGTTATCCTAAATTAGTTTATGTGCCTTCGTATCAACAATCTCTGTTGATTAACCCTGCGTGTGAGTCGTGGGTCTTTTAAGGACAGCCCGCTTTTTCGTGTCAAATAATGAGTAGGCCACGGCATAACAGTTACGTTCTTACTATTTCACATCTGTAAGTTGTACGCTGATCAATTTTAAATCTGTAATGCCTTTAAATCACTTTTTATTTTAAAAAATGAAAATTAAACTGTAACTTTTTTTGATTTTGTAATAAAAATTTGTAATTTGGCAATGTATTGAAATAAAATAAAATCTGATCAGATTTAGATTAATAAGCGATTATTCCACAAGAAAAAAATATGTCAGTAATGATACCCTGAAAAAAATATACTTATTTTGACAAAAAAATAAAGTTAATCTATACAATTTTGGCAAATACACACGCGATGTGTTTCGCATATTGGCTGTTCACATCTATTACAGCAATAAATTGTTTTTTTATTATTTTTCTAATTGCAAAGAAAACATCTTTTCCGTTTAGGGGCCGTCCATTAATTACGTAAGGATGACTTTTGTAATTTTGGACCCCCTCCCCCCGCCACGTACGGGTACGTAAGATTGTGGCAACCCCCCCCCACTTCTTACGTAAGGATTATTTAAAAGAAAATTAATTTTGACCCCCCTCTCCGCTCCTTATATTTATAATATATGAATGATAATATATTATACTAGCTGGCACAGTCGGCCTACCAGCCGCCTTTAGCCGTCTACACCGTGTGGGATGTGGTTGTTCGGCCTTCGGCCTCACTCAAGAGTATCGTAGGCATACGTGTAGACCGTGGTTTTTCGGCCTTCGGCCTCACTCCAAGGTACTAAAGCAGCCTATGTTTTTCGTAGTATTGTAAATAACTTCTACACCAAATTTAGTTAAGATTGGTCAAATAGAAACGTAAAGCACGTGCACGCGTATTTGCATTGTCGATCGGTTGACAGTTTGACAGCATTCATTATTGTTTTTTAAGTTGATTTTGAGTAGCCTGCCTTCCTTTAAGAAATCTCGATAATCCATTCATGCGCGTCCCTATGGGACGCGCATGAATGGATTATCGAGATTCCTTAAAGGAAGGCAGGCTACTCAAAATCAACTTTCCTCTCCTTTGCGAATTTTTGCACTATTTCAATACAAAAACATGCGCAGGGACCTACATAATAACTGTGCCAAATTTGGTTCCGATCGGTCAAACGGTTTAGGAGTCTATAGGGAACATACATACACACATACATCCATTTTAGGCTTCTATACAAAGTATAGCAAGAAGCCTTATGATCTGGCTCCGTGTCCGTCTGTCTGTCCGTCTGTCCGTCTGTCCGTCCGCATAATTCAAAATCATACAGAGCGTTTCAAATCGTGTTGGAAATACTCTGTGTGTATAGAGGTCTAAGAACTGGGTAGCCAGTGCGCTACTTTTAGGCTTCTATACAAGGTATAGAAAGAAGCCTTATGGTCTGGCTTCGTGCCCGTCCGCATGTTTCAGAGCCAATCATAACGTTGAACAACTGATACGTTGTTATATTTTAAATACATCGTCTATATAGTATTGCGTTAATCTGTTAATCCGTTGCTTCGATTCGCTAATGCAATTTATAAATACGCAAATGTTCGAAGGAAATTTACTAAGTTAAAGATATTTTCGAAGAGGTCTCCCTATATAAACTACTTGTTTTACTTTGATGTGAAAAAATAATTTTTTATTGATGTGGTTAGTGAAGTTAAGTTATAAATAAAAGAGAAAGGAGAGGATTGGTCCACCTCAAAAAAAGGACCATACATTACAGAGAAGTAAAATTTCTAATAGAATGGAAAAGTTTGATTGTTATTACTTATATAGTAAATGATAATTACCAATCGCAAAAAATTTTATTGGTGCAGATTATCTGATTATTTCAAGTGAAGCTCGTGATGGTTTACAGTTTCTTCTTCAGGTATGTTGAATTTTAATATGTGGAGTTCTACTTGAAATAATTAGTTTACTTCTTGTTAGATTTAGATCAACCTATATACAGATGATTAATCTATTAATCCGATGATACAATGATCCGATGATACGATGATACCATGATACGATGATACGATGATACGATGATACGATGATCCGATGATCCGATGGTACGATTATCCGATAATCCGATGATACGCGTACAACCAATTATGATTCTATGGTTTTCTACAACCGTTAAATGTTAATTAAACATTGAAAATCAAGTAAAAATATATATATTATTGCGTATAATATTCCATATAAATATATAGTGTCAAATTAAGAACGGTTATAATATAGAATGTTTTAGTTATCGATTAACAGATGATGTGATAATTTCTTATTGCGATGTTAAGTCACCTTAAGGTCGGTTTTACAATTGTCTCTCGACAACCTTGTTTGAGGTGGATCCATCCTCTTCCTTCTCTTTTATTTACAACTTAACTTCACTATCCATATCAAGCCACTGCTGTGGTTAAAATAAAATAATAAATAATTAGTGCAGATTATCTGATTATGTGATGTTACATTATATGGCGACCAAAAATAACCAGATAATAACAACTTTCCACACCAGAAAGGTAGCTGTATAGAAGCCTAAGAACTGCCGCTAAAGCGAGTTCCACCTTGTTTATATATTTAGATAGATAATGATAAATACAAAAATTTAAATTAAATTTTTATTTACATAGATGAAAAACCGTTCGTAAAGATCACCAAAGTTTGATGCCATTTTCTATAATTCACACTATTATGCCACTATGTTTAATGATTTTTAAGTACTATATATTTCAATATATGATATTTCCATTATACCTGGATATAATTACCAACATAAAAAGAAAAAATTATATTAGATTGTTAAATTTAATTTAAAAACATATTTTAAGAAACTTACGTAAGGAATACGTCGGACCCCTCCCCCCCTACGTAAGGGTCCGTAAGATATCCAATACCCCCTCCCCCCAAAAAGACCCTTACGTAATTAATGGATGATCCCTTAGCCATTCTACTAGATGAACTACTCGCTACTTCCTCGGGAAAATCTAAAATTTCCCTTATGGTGAATTTTAAAAGTTTTGGTAAATATTTATTATTCAGACGTTTCTCCAATTGACCCCTCATTAGGTCAAACGATAAAAGTTTTAAAAATTCCCTTCTAGGCAATTCTTGATTTTCTTCTTTTAGCATATCGTCGGTGATCTGACAATAACTGCTAACTGCAAAATCCCCTTTTTACAGGAGAACAAAGAAACAGAATAAATTTACTGGATGGGAATTTTGGAAGTTATAATTTGTTTCGATTGAATAATTGACCAATTGTGCAAATATTATACAACCAGCAGAATTACGAAGAGATGGCCACATCGCTTTTTTTTCGGTATGTTAGATCAAGCAGGTGTAAATGCAGCTAATCTAACATACCGAAAAAAAAGAAAGCGATGTGGCCATCTCTTCGTAATTCTGCTGGTTGTATAATATTTGCACAATTGGTCGAAGGTGTCGGTGCCGCCTTTGGTCTTATTGTAAAACATAATTACTTCGGGTTTTCCACTTTCTTCATCGGTTTTGCCGGCTTTAAAGTGTTGGTAGCTTGAAAGCAATAATACTATTTTATTGCGTTTGGCACAATAGGACAATAAAGTTTTACCGTCGTTGTAACCATACTGAATAGTTCCCGGCACGGTCCCTTGTCTAAATATTACGGGAATTTCCGGCTTATTTTTTCTTAGGGTGCCAACAACGGATAAAGCGTAATCTTTCTTCATTGTTTCCACCAGTGGAACAGAAGTGAACCAATTATCGCACGTTATGTTCCGATTGGTGTGATGAATTGGTTTTGAAAGATTTTTCACATAGTATGTGGGCACCGAATCACCTTCAGTGTTTACTGTTCCCACATATGGTTCGGCATTCAATAAGTATGATGTTTGAACATCATTTAGAGCCACTATTTTTATACCATATTTATCAGGTTTATTTGGAATGTAAATTTTTGCTCTAAATCGGCCTCGGAAACCAAGAAGCTGCGCGTCTATTGTGACATTGCGAGCGTAATATTTTTGGCATTTCATTATAAAAAGATCCCATAGTTCTTTAATTGGAGCTAATTTATGGTTAGCCAATCTATCACTTCTTGTGCTCTTGTCGTCAAATCGAAGACAATTACCTGCAGATAAAATTAATTTATTATGCTGTACTCTTTACTAACAAATAAAATGTTGGCCTTACCTAAAAATTGAAATCGGCGAATAGCCATTACAGAGCGATATACAGGGTGTCCCCGTGACCGTGGAGAACCTTTGAGGTGGTGATAAAGGACACTTTTCTAAGACAAATTTTCAAATAAAATTTTTGCCCAAGTCTAAACCCTTGGGGGGTACCTCCCTTTAAAGCAATTTTTTGAATTTCTGATTTCAAACGGCCATAGCTCCGATATTATTGATTTTTTAAGGTTAATGGATTGGAACTTTTTTAAATATCATTCGCTTGTCTACAAATTAGGTTATAACCCCTTATCGTCTAGAATCAACGGATTTCGAGTTATAAATTAAACTAAGGGAAAAAATGTTTAAAAAAGTCAGGTTTTTTTTTAATTTTCTTGCGAACCCAGTATCTCTTAAACGAAACGTCTAAGAGAAAAACTAATGGCCCAAACCGGATAGGGAATTTAACGGGCTACAACTTTCGTCAAATAAATTTTTTTGGACAACCAACCGTTTTTACAGAAACTCTGAAAATACTGAACAAGGTGTAGGTAAAAAAAATAAATTCACAAAATTAATTTAAAAAATGCTCAAAATGGCCTCCCTCATTTTCAGCACAGAGGCGTGATCTTTTCAAAAGGTGTTGCACGGTATTATTTAATACGTTTTAACAAAGTTTTAACATTAAAACAAATGCTATAAATCAAATTGAGATTTTTAGTAATTATTACCTACACCTTGTTCATTATTTTCAGAGTTTCTGTGAAAACGGTTGGTTGCCCAAAAAAATTTATTTAACGAAAGTTGTAGCCCGTTAAATTCCCTATCTGGTTTGGGCCATTAGTTTTTCTCTTAGACGTTTCGTTTAAGAGATACCGGGTTCGCAAGAAAATTAAAAAAAGAACCTGACTTTTTTAAACATTTTTTCCCTTAGTTTAATTTATAACTCGAAATCCGTTGATTCTAGACGATAAGGGGTTATAACCTAATTTGTAGACAAGCGAATGATCTTTAAAAAACTTCTAATCCATTAACCTTAAAAAATCAATAATATCGGAGCTATGGCCGTTTGAAATAAGAAATTCAAAAAATTGCTTTAAAGGGAGGTACCCCCCAAGGGTTTGGACTTGCGCAAAAATTTTATTTGAAAATTTGTCTTAGAAAAGTGTCCTTTATCACCACCTCAAAGGTTCTCCACGGTCACGGGGACACCCTGTATATTGCTTCCGTATCTAGGTGACCATAAATCATCGAGATTTGTATGGTTGTGTTTTTCAACCCCACAAAAGTAATATATGCCCAGAAGAGCCTTTAGTTCGCTAAGATCTGTATCACCTTCGTGCGTATGTTTATTTCTACCTTCAGTTTTCCTGCATTTGTATGTTTAATTATCATTTCCAGCATATCATCGGAAAACAAAAGAGACCATGCTGCAAGGGGTGTATTGACGTTTTTAGCTTCGCCCTTTGCTGTTGGTAAGAATTTCTTCACTTCGCGACATTATTAACTTACACTTTACAGTTTATATTGTCTAGTCTCAATTAAAAACGCTTAATTAACTTAGGGGTCATCCATTAATTACGTAAGGGTTTTTTTTTTGGGGGGTGGGGGTATTGGATATCTTACGGACCCTTACGGTGGGGGGGGTCCGACGTATTCCTTACGTAAGTTTCTTAAAATACTTTTTAAATTAAATTTAAAAATCAAATATAATTTTTTCTTTTTATGTTGATAATTATATCCAGGTATAATGGAAATACCATATATTGAAATATATTGAAATAGTGCAAAAATTCCCAAAGGAAAGGAAAGTTGATTTTGAGTAGCCTGCCTTCCTTTAAGGAATCTCGATAATCCATTCATGCGCGTCCCAGTGGGACGCGCATGAATGGATTATCGAGATTCCTTAAAGGAAGGCAGGCTACTCAAAATCAACTTAAAAAACTATAATGAATGCTGTCAAACTGTCAACCGATCGACAATGCAAATACGCGTGCACGTGCTTTACGTTTCTATTTGACCAATCTTAACCAAATTTTTTTTTTTTTTTATTGTCTTCAATTAATATTTACAATCTGTTCGCAAACAATAAGTAAATTTGATGAAATGAATATAACATGTAGAAGTGTATCCACTGATGCACTCCTTTATTTTTAACTGTAACCAAATTTGGTGTAGAAGTTATTTACAATGCAACGAAAAACATAGGCTACTTTAGTACCTTGGAGCGAGGCCGAAGGCCGAAAAACCACGGTCTACACGTATGCCTGTGATACCCTTGAGTGAGGCCGAAGGCCGAGCAACCACATCCGACACGGTCTAGATGGCTAAAGGCGGCCGGTAGGCCGACTGTGCCAGCTAGTATAATATATTATTATTCATCTTTTATAAATATAAGGGGCGGAGAGGGGGGTCAAAATTAATTTTCTTTTAAATAATCCTTACGTAAGATGTGGGGGGGGGTTGCCACAATCTTACGTACCCTTACGTGGCGGGGGGAGGGGGTCCAAAATTACAAAAATCATCCTTACGTAATTAATGGACGGCCCCTTACAGTGTGGGATAATTTCGTGAGAAAAAGGTACTGGGGACCTCCATCAAGTTAGCCCCCCTTTAATCGAATTTTTAACTTTTTCTTATGCCAAACGTTTGGTAATCGTTAGGTAAGGTTTGGTAGTCCGATTAAAAGTTTTGGTAGTTCTTTGTTTTTTCGTAATTAACTAATCAAATTTTTTTGTCAAGTTAGCCTCCCTTCAATCGTTTTTTCAACTTTTTTTTAGCTCATTTGATCGATTTTTAAAATGTACATTAATTTGATTTTAAAACTTAAATTAAATTAATTAAGTACGACCAAATTAGGCACTACCAAAACTCTTTATATGACTATACCAAACCTCTACACATTATAATCGATCAAATGAGCTAAAAAAAGTTGAAAATCGTTTGAAGAGGGGCTAACTTGACAAAAAATTGGATTAGTTAATTATATGCAAAAACGAAAAAATACCAAAACTTTTAATCGGACTACCAAACCTTACGTATCGATTACCAATCGTTTGGCATTTAAAAAAGTTACAAATGGTTTAAATTGGGCTAGATTGGCAATAAATTATTATTGTTCTATTCACGTGAAATTTAGCGCATGCGCATAAGTAAACTTCCAACTTAATTAATTATTTACGACAAAATTCGGGACTACCAAAACTTTTTATAGGACTACCAAACCTCTACACATTATAATCGATCAAATGAGCTAAAAAAAAGTTGAAAAATCGATTGAAGGGGGCTAACTTGACAAAAAAATGTGATTAGTTAATTACGATAAAACAAAGAACTACCAAAACTTTTAATCGGACTACCAAACCTTACCTAACGATTACCAAACGTTTGGCATAAGAAAAAGCTAAAAATTCGATTAAAGGGGGGCTAACTTGATGGAGGTGTACTGGGGTCATAAATTTGACCCGACTTCATATTTGTTTATCAAGTTAATTCAATTTTTAAGTAAGAAAACCAATTTGTGCACTAAAATTAACATCTTAAGACTAATATATCTGTCATCGCTCGTCCTAATGCATTCACACTTGAAGACATAATCTTGTCTATTTTAATTGAATATTTTTGTGATTGACTTTTGCTTATTTTGCTTTAATTCATGCAATTACAATAATTATTAATTTTTGTTTGTTAAAATATTGATTCTAAATATATTAATTAATGATTTGCAAATGTTTTTATTTATTTGATTGTCTTTTGAGATTCATTAGGGCGAGAGTCGCATGATTTCTATAAAGATAAGAAAATATTTTTAAGTAATATTTTGAGACAGTTCGAGTGGTTAAAAGAAATATCCGGGAGGCATATCTATAGACTAATTAAGGTTAAAGTATAAACAATAATAAAACTAATTGATTTTGTCTGAGATATACAGGGTGGTTGTTACAATGCTGCCCAAGATAGTGTAGTTTACAAAAATCATAATAGGGAATATGCATGTAGCATTTGATTTTTGTATTTTATGCCACATTTTGAGGCCAAATACCCCACTGTGCGTCGCTTGGATCATAAAGGTGGCACAGATTTAAAACGCTTTACTAAAAAGTGAAAATATTATTTTAGGTACCTCCCTGCCATTAAAGTTAGGTAAACAACCCCACCACAGGTAATAAACTCGCGATATTAAATTATTTGATTTACTTTTTTATTGGGAAGAGCACGTAATGTCCAACCGCGATTTGAAATTTTACCTATACAGGTAATGAAAGTGCGCTATATGATGTGGACGAATTCTTCCAAATTGAGTTGAGATGAAAACCAGCAACTGCTGATCTCCACCATTTAGGATTGATGTAAATTAATTTTGTACTTAGTAACCTAATAAAGATTATTATTATTATTATACTATTTCCATTTATTTTGGGACTCACATGCATTGTGGAGATTAGAATAAGATGGGGGATTAACTCCAACCATCCAATTCTTTACATTTTAGTGTTACTTATCTAATTATATCTACAATTATTTAAAAGTATAAATTTTGAAATTTAAAAAAATATATATAAAAATAAATTTAATTTTGAGAATTTAAAAATTGCCTGACAATGTGGCACGTTTCCAAAATTACTGCTTTTTGCATTTGTACGAATAATTTAGAAGATAGGTCCAATTTTGACAAGTGGGTTGTAAATTTGCAAGATACAACACCAGTAGCCGATATTACTATCGGCACCAATAAAATTTTTGTGAGACTCCATACACTCATCATTTCCATCGCCAGTGCCTCATACCTCTGCACTTTTTCTTTTTCTGTATTTAATACATTTTTGGATAGAGGTACAGCAACATCTATGATGATCGCATGTCGATCTATTTTATTAATTAGGACAATGTCAGGTCTATTATGGCTAATTTGCCGGTCTGTTAATATGGTGCTACCCGAACTGCACCACGGCTTATCAGGGGTCATTTCTTGTACCCAGGTAAATGTAATCCCTTGACCGAACTGCACCACGGTCAAATGTCGTTCCGTAATCGCTTTACCGAATTGCACCACGAGCAGGTATCACAAGCAAACAGATAATATAAAGAAATAAATACACAAATATCTAAATTCTTTGCAATTTAAATTTCGAGTTTAATATATTAAATCATATTATATTATACAGGGTCGGAGCAGGTATTAATAAAATAATAACCCAAAACAGTGAAAAAATTAAATTTTTTTTGCCTTCGAATTTTGGGGTGTGAATTCGATAAGGAGGGTAATCCATCGTCAAAACCTACCCTTACGGGGCGCTGCTGCGCTCCGCTCCGCGTTGCACCCCTCCAGGGCGGTTTTGACTCTGGTTACTAGGCTAAACATACGAGAAGGCGCCACACATCAAGAAAAACCGGGATAAATGAAACCGGGATGTGAGAGACCCTCGAAATAGCATTAAAAAGTATAGTTGCGGTATGGGGCAGTAAACTATTACGTTTCACCCCCAAAAAATCGCGTAAAAACAAAAAATAATCGATGTTACATGTAGGAGGCATCAGGTTAAACTCCAGCATTGTGCTTTAACTTTTAACAATAAAACCACCTTACCTAAAATATTACAATAGAGGTGGTGCAATTCGGACGACCGACCCTTGGTGAGGTGTTTACCTGAAATTACGGTGGTGCAATTCGGGTAGGAGATTTGTGAACTAATCTTTTCGTGGTGCAATTCGGGTGCTCCGGTTAATATTAGCCTATCCCAATAAAGAAGAGAGAGGTCGTTCTCTAGCACAGGTTCAGGTATATAATCATAATATGGTTTAACATTGTCCAACAAATTGAATTTCTTACCGATTTGCTGGTGTAATATTTTACAAACCTGGTTATGTCTTCGGAGGTAGACAGTAGAGGAGCCAAATAAGAGCACCCGGCAATAATGTGCTCTATAGTTTCATTGGGGAGATTGCATTTTCGACAACGATCTGATACTTCCAGATTCATGATGTGTTTCTTGTAATTATTGGTGGCAATTACACCATCTTGTATAGAGCACATGAAGCCTTCAGTTTCGAAATGCAATAATCCCCTCTTCAACCATTCTACTGACATATCCTTATCTATTCCATTGGAGTCTAAAATTGTCGGATATTTACCATGGAGCACCTTATTTTTCCAATTTATATCTAAATGTAATTTTGGTTCACAATCTAAATTAATATTTTTCAAATTTAGGCCACTGAAATTTTTGTCAAGGTTTACAATTTCTTGAATTAAAGGAGTATTATTTAAGTAAAAATAATCACGCAATAATTTAGTTATCGATTTACACGAGTTAAACAAATTTATCAAGCCTCGTCCTCCTGTTTTTCTTTTAATGTAAAGCCTTTCTACTGCCGATTTTGGGTGTAAATATCTATATTTATAAAGCATCTTTCTGGTTAAGGTGTCCATGGCATTCAAATCTGTATTCGACCATTTTAAAACTCCAAAAGAATATGATAAGACTGGCACCGCCCACGAGTTTATCGCCGAAATCATATTTCGAGAAGTTAATTTGGTTTTAAGTAAAATTTTTAATTTATTGACATATTTTTGCCTAAATTCTTTTTTTAAAAGGGTATGATCTAAAACAAAATTTTACTGCATTCCTAAATATTTATATAATTTATTGTGTAGTAATTGGGGAATTTCATTCAAAACCTCAATATTTGCAATTATTATTATTATTATTATTATTATTATTATTTATTTTAAAACTCACATACAATGTGGTGGAAGATATAGAATGGGGGATTTTGCTCCAACCATTCTATATTTAAAATTGTGTTAGTATTTTATATATACAATATATCTTAATTAATAAATTTATATATACAATAATATCTTTTGAGCAAATTTTACATATAATTTTCAATAATTTTCAAAATATTTAAAAGTTTCGATTATTATTAATGATTAGCATTTAAAAATTTTCTAACTATGTGGCATGTTTCCAAAATAACTGCTTTTTGCATTTCTGGGAATAATTTTGAAGAAAGGTCTAAACGGGAAAGATGGGTTTTAAATTTAGAAGATACCACACCAGTAGCCGATATTACTATTGGTATTATAGTAATTTTTGTTAGGCCCCATATACTCATCATTTCCATTGCTAGTGCCTCATACTTGCGAATTTTTTCTTTTTCCGTATTTAATACGTTTTTCGACAAAGGCACAGCAACATCTATGATGACTACATTTCGATCGCGTTGGTTTATTAAAACGATGTCAGGTTTATTATGACTAATTTCTCTGTCTGTTAATATTAACCTGTCCCAGTATAAAAGGAAAGAATCATCTTCAAGGACAGGTTCAGGAATATAGTCATAATATGGTTTAAACTGGTCCAACAAACCTACTTTCTTTGCGATTTGCTGGTGCAATATTTTGCAAACTTGGTTATGTCTCCGGAGGTAGTCAGTAGGAGCCAGATACGAGCAACCGGCAATTATGTGTTCAATGGTTTCGTTGAGGACATTACATTTACGGCAATGATCTATAACCTCAAAATTCATGATGTGCTTTTTGTAGTTGTTAGTTGCTATTACGCCATCTTGAATAGCACACATGAATCCTTCAGTTTCAAGATGCAATAATCCTCTTTTAAGCCATTCTACTGACATCTCCTTATCAATTCCTATAGAGTCTAAGATTGTCGGATGTTTGCCATGCAGCACTTTATTTTTCCAGTTTATCTCTAAATCATGTTTTAGTTCACAATTCAAATTTTTATTTTTTAAATTTAGACCGCTAAAGTGTTTGTCAAAATTAATGATTTCTTGAATTAAAGAGGTGTTTAACGAATAGAAATAATCACGTAATAATTTTGTTAAAGATTTGCATAGATTAAATAAATTTATAAGACCTCGTCCTCCTTTCTTTCTTTTGAGGTATAGTCTTTCAACTGCTGATTTTGGATGTAAATATCTATATTTGAACAACATTTTCCTAGTTAGAGTGTCCATGGAATTAAGGTCTGTATCCGACCATTGTAAAACTCCAAAGGAATATGATAAGACCGGAACCGCCCACGAATTTATAGCTGATATCATGTTCCGAGAATTTAATTTTGACTTAAGTAAAATTTTTAGTTTTTTTATGTATTTTTGTCTAAATTCGCTTTTAAGAGATGTTTGGTTTATAACAAAATTTTGTTGCATTCCTAAATATTTGTAAAATTTATCTGGAAGGAGTTGGGGAATTTCGTTCAAAATATTTGAATTTGTGACTGGGATACCAGATTTTATATTAATTTTTGCACATTTGTCAAAACCAAATTCCATACAAATATCCCGGCTGAATAATTTAGTAGATTCTATTAAATTTTCAAGCTGGTCTTCTGTCCTGGAGTATAATTTTAAGTCGTCCATGTAGAGTAAATGCGTTATGGTACAATTGCTTCCAAAATTAAGCCTAAATCCAGATGTAGAATCATTCAATAATGTCGAAAGAGGGTTCACAGCCAAACAAAACCAACGTGCACTCAAGGAATCACCTTGAAAAATTCCACGTTTGATTTTAATTGGTCCCAATTTGGTTCCATTATTCAAGATGAGTGTGTTCCACTGTGACATCATTGAAGATAATAATCTTATGATTTTGGGGTCAATTTTGTAAATAATTAATATATCAATAAGCCAATCATGAGGAACCGAATCATAGGCCTTTTTATAATCGATATAACACATGTGCAGGTTTCTTTTGTTATTCTTTGCTAGCTTTGTAATTACAGTATCAATGATTAGCAGTTCTCGACATCCTTGTGAACCTTTGACACAACCTTTTTGTTCCATACACATAATGCTATTTGCCTTACAGTGATTTTCAATTTTATAAGCCAAAATAGATGTAAAAATTTTGTAAATAGTCGGTAAACAAGCGATAGGTCTATAATTTTGTGGTTCTAAAGGATTGCCATTTTTGTAAAGCATATACGTAACACCTGTACATAAAAATTCTGGAATTACTGAAGGATCATTCAATGCTTCGTTATACCAAAAAAGTAATGGCAAGTGAACTGATTTAAATCTTTTTAACCAATAATTTTGAATACCATCTAATCCCGGTGATTTCCAGTTGGAAGTAAACTTTATAGCATTAGTGATTTCTTCTAATGTTATAAAGTCATCTTCGCGCCACTTTAATGCAGTTGAATTATCCTTCAATTTTTTTTATCCAAGATGCTTGCTTGTTATATTTACTATTTTGACTCCAGAGATTTGACCAAAAGTTTAACATACTATCCTGCTGTGGAAATTTTTGAGTTTTAGGTGTAGGTTCTAAATATCTAAAAAATTTGTTTGCATTTTCTAAGTATATCTTGTTCTCAAATTTTCTTTGAGTGCAATTAGTATAACGTTTTAATCTATGTGCAGTAACTTTTAATTTTTGTTTTAAATAGTCTAAAATGTCATTAAATTTAGTTTCAAAACTTACTATATCATACTCGTTTAATTTATATTTGTTGAAAATTTGATTGATTTTTCTAGAGCTAACATTGTTAGAATTATTTTTAAATGCTGTAAGAATTCCGATATCTTTTCTTAAATTATTCACTTTTTTCTTAAGACGAATTTTCCAAATAGGTTCCGGAGCTTCTTTATTTTTATGAGGGACATTAGTTGTTATTAACGTTTGACCATTTTTTTCGATAATTATCGCCGCAGCACAATATAATGACAGGTGTATATAATTAATTGACGTATGACTTTCTAAAAACAAACTAATTATTTTATCCAAAATATCGAAAATATCTTTGACTTTATAGTAATTCGAAAATTTTAAATTGGGAATTTTTGGTCTAGTTAGAGGGTTTGTATCTTCAAAAAGTTGAATTTTAGATAAAAAGTCTGCTTCTATAATTTTATAAATTTGATCCGAATTTATTTTAATTTCGTCAAGGATTTCATTTGGGATCGTTTCATTTCCACTTTCAATTTGAACTTCCACTTCCTCAGCATCAAAATGCTCATGTTGATAAATGATGTTCCCTACTTGTTTGCAAATTTCATGTATTTCATTTTTGCTTAAATATTGTTTCTTAATTATCACACTTCTTCTATCCACGACATTTTGTTCTGACAGATCCAAATTAGGGAATTTTTCTGTCATTGCCATGTGAAATTTTCTCCTCCATCCTGGCAATGGAGTTTCGTTACATACATATGTTAACCTCAAAGAACGTTCGCATTACTTCAATGTTCATCTCTTTCGTCCATTTAATGCGTCGTCGAATCCCTCCAGCGGTCCTCTCATTGTGGATCTGCGATCCAGAGGGCAAGCTGTTTGTGTTATTTATTATATCTGGTTGTGCTTGATTCGTCGTTCTTTGTAATATCGAAGGTTCTAGTGATAGTGGCAAAGTCGAACCTTCTAATGCTTGCTCACTATCCCGGTTTATACCGCGCGTCGGAATATTTGCGCCTACATTTTCACTTGCGCCTCTTTTCATATTAATGTATTAAAACTTCCATTCAACCAAAATTATTATTATTATTATTATTATTATTATTATATAAGGCAATGAACATGGACAATGAAGTAGTTGTAATTGATATCTTCTGTAGATAAGCTACCAGAAAATTGTTTCCTCTAATTACCACGTACATCCTGTTATGGCTAAAAAATAATGCAAAAGAACTTATTCTCAAAGATTAGGGTTTTAGATTTCTAGTTGTGTAATTTAATAACTTATACACAAAGATAAAATTATGTTTACACAAAAATCGTGACTAACATTGCAATGCAAGAATTATTTGTTTGTTTACCACGCTGAGTAATCGAAGAAAATACGTGACAATTTTTGATTTCATCAGGTATGGGAACATTTTTGTTTTCATTTGACAGGTCTTGGAAATACAACCATAAATTTCAAAACTATAAACATTCTGAACTTCGTGTGCAAGCTATATAATTCGATGTTTTGGTAATGTCGATCAATGCGTTTTTAAACGGTCAAAAAACAAATTTTTGACATGGCTTGAAAATTTGTTTGTTTTCTTTTGAATCTTTTAAACGAAATGCTTTTACAAAACAAATGAACGTACAGTTCGGGTAGAAAATTTTACGACCTCAACTTTGATCACGTGACCGTTTTTGAAAAAAAATCCATTTTACTGAAAAACTGAAATTAGGGGGTAAAGTGCAGTTTTAACGTTTTTAATAAGATTTAGCTAAGAGATCATACATCGGCTGTTCATATCATTCCCAATGATAATTTTAACACACGAACGAAAAGAGTCGAGTACATACGAATCTTTACAACTGTGATTTGGTACACTGAAAAAAATAATAAAACTTGGTGGTGCAAGGGGCTTCCAAATTAGAAAATTAGTGTACAATTCAATTCGATTCCGATCAATTCAATTTAATACTAATTCAGTTGATCAATTTTTAGTTTAGGAATTAAATCTTTGTGAAGACGATCGGCGATATTGCAAAATAAAATTATATCATTGCGTAGGTTGTGAATGAGTAACTACAAAAAGAATCGCATTATACTCGGAAATACAATTTTATGTTACGTAATTTAATTTTCAGGCGTAGCTAAACAAGGGGAAGCCCAATGTAAGATTGCGCAATCGAGATCCCAATTTTTTTGGTGAATTTAAAAATCCAAAATTATGTCGATGTTTGGATTTATTCAAATGTTGCTTAGTTTTTGAATTATGAATTTTTGAAAATAGGGTAATTCCAACTCAGGGGCTGTCCATAAATGACGTCACACATTTGAGGGCGAAGGGGGGTTCATCAACTTGTGACAAAGTGGGACATGGGGGTAGGGAGAGAGCTTCCATGTGACGTCACGTCCATAATAATGAATCTCAGTAAGGGTGAATATCCGTTGGGGCCTTTTAGTCATTGAACGAACTATATGTACAACCAGTGGCGTACCTATGGGGGGGCGGGGGGGGGGCGGTCCGCCCCGGGACCCTTTACTTGGGGGGCCCCACCCAAAAATAAATAATTCCATGTTTCTCAAGTGAGCGAGCTCGTTCGTGGCTCAGTCGTTCAGAGAGCGTCAGTTTCGGAGCTGCGTTGCGTCGTGCTGAACGTCGTAGATTCAATTGTTCGAATTCGGGCTCTTACGATAAAACTTTTTATCAGTTTAACATTTTTAACAGTAATGATAATTGATGACCTCGGACTGAACGAGTTTGTTCCCTTATTCTATCTATTATTTCTCTGCACAGGACAATAGCTTATGGAAGACGGTTAGTTTAAGGCAAAAAAAAGGCTAGCCACATTAAAAAGTGATAAATGACCTTTTTTTGAGGGTGAGGGGGGGCCTACAAAATAAATCCGCCCCGGGCCCCAAGTGGTCTAGGTACGCCACTGTGTACAACAATTGAAAATAAATTTATATGGGTATCTCAACCCCAGTTTACGTAATTACATATACATACATACCTACTATATTTTTAAAAGTCAACATTACATTAGTTTAATGATCTTTATTTATTACAAAATTTATAACAAAGGGAGTTTTAGAAATACGATTTCATTAAAAAAAAATTTAATTTTGATAAATTTTTAAATTTAACGATACTCAAATGCTGTATTTTTACGTTTCCTAGTAAATCGGTCACAAATCCTAAACAACGTCGTAAATATGTACAATCAGCGCCGTAATAAACTTTTCTGGTGCCTGAGGCAAATTTGAATATATGCGCCCTCCTCCCAAAAGATTCTTATCATTTTCAAAATTTTAAACTATTATTTATTAGGGTTTGTCGAGGTTTAGCGCCCCCATTGCGTTCACCCTTGCTACGGCGTTGTCTTAGAGCAATGGTTCCCAAACTTTTTTTTCGTAGACCCCCTGGTGCTACATTTCTACTGTATGTAGAATAATATGAATAGAATACATATTCTACTTACAACTTGTGAACCCCTGTTTTCTTTTCACGTCTACGTGGACCCCCGTGTGGTCTCCTATGGACCCCCAGGGGGTCCACCTGGACCACTTTGGGAACCACTGTCTTAGAGTAATGAAAAGAAATGAATGCTTATCAAACTCATTTAGGCTGCTGGGACCAGGGGGTCTGGGGGTATGGAATACCCCTCCCCCAGGTACACTTAATTTATTGCGAAAGAAAAACTTTCACTTTTACGTCCCTCGGTATTGAGAAGAACGGTACTAGGATAGTTATGAAAAATATCATCTGCTGCCTCCTCCTGGATTACAAACGAAAATTGCAAAAGATTCAACGAAAAATAATAAATTTTGATGGTTCTGAATAATGGCAAGTGTACCTGGGAGGTATTCCATAACCCCCAGACCCCCCGGTTATACAATATCGATTTTTATTGTTTTTTTTGAGATTTTTTTTGTTTTACTGCCGACATTATTATTTATTTGTGTGGACTCCTGGGGTGGTAAAAACCATCATCATTATTATCAACATACATATATAATAAATAGCCTAAATGTATCTCTGTGTGTGTGTCTGTTTGTTATGTTAAAATAGAGCCGATGATCCGTACTGTCAGTGCGGCCTTTAGGCCGCACAACCTTGGCTATCACGAATCGGTGCGGCTTTAGAGGTCGTCCATAAACTGCGTCTGTAATTTTTTCCGACTTCTCAAACCCCTCCCCCCATTGTCATAATCTTCGGACTCCCCTCCTAGGATTCCCCACCCCCCTCATTTGTTTAAAATTGAACTTGACCTTTTAAACTAAAAAACCTATTCAATAATATTAAATTGTTTAAAACTTTTTATGACTTTAATAAAAATTGAAATTAAACAAGCAAGAATTTAGATGAACTTTATTTTATGAACTTTTAAAAATATTTAAACACAATTTTCTTAGATATCCCAAAAATGGGATTTTTATGCGGACGTCACATTTTGTAAACCCCCCTTCCTTCAAAGGCGTGTACGTTCTTTATGGACGACCTTACCTCCCCCCACCCTATTGTCACAGTTGGGCACAATCTTCGGACTCCCTCCTCAGGAACGTCCTATGGTCACAAATCAAAGATACCCCCTCATTTGTCTAAAATTGAACTTGACCTTTACCTATTAATGAATTTTTAATTGTTTTAAAAATTCTATGGCTGTAATAAAATTTGGAAATAAATAACCAAGAATGTAGATAAATTATATTTTATAAACTTTTAAAAATATTCGAACACTATTTTCATAGAAATCATAGAATTTTTAAATAAATGCTGACGTCACATTTGTCCAACCCCCCGGCCGCATTTAAACCCCCCGTCACCCCCAGGCGTGGACGTCTTTTATAGACGACCTTCACCTCCCCCCCATTTAAACTGCTGGGACCAGGGGGCTGAGGGTATGGAATACCCCTCCCCCAAGGTACACTTAATTTATTGCGAAAGAAAAACTTTCACTTTTACGTCCCTCGGTATTGAGAAGAACGGTACTAGGATAGTTATGAAAAATATCATCTACTGCCCCCCTCCTGGATTACAAACAAAAATTGCAAAACATTAAACGAAAAATAATAAATTTTGATGGTTCTGAATAATGGCAAGTGTACCTGGGGGGTATTCATACTTCCCCAGACCCCCCGGTCATGCAATATCGATTTTTATTGTTGGGAACTTTTGATGATCTTATATAAAATGCGCATAGTATGTCAGAATCACCGTTTACCCCCCCCCCCACCCTGAATATAGAGATTATTTTTATCGGTAGGAATTTTTCTTTTCAATTTAACCCTGAAACAGCACACTTAATTGAGGCCGTGAGAGCAAGAGTGGTGTAACCATCACAACGGCGGATCTAAGGGGGGCGGGGTAATGGGGGTAACTACTCCCCCCCCCATGAATCTTCATTGCAATACAAATTTTAAAAATATACCTTAATTTTCCCTAAATTTTATTACGAAACATGTATTTACCCCCTCCATAAACTTTGACCAGATCCCCTAAAGCTTTGAAATATGCATTACATTTAATATGGAATGCAAAAACATTGTATGGCTTCAATTTATTAGAATATTATAATAATGTTGGTTACATCAATTTTATTTCTAATTACTAAGACAGAGGCATTACACCAAAAAACCCAATTTTGGCAATTTGAGGGTTACACCACTCTTGCTCTCACGGCCTCAATTTTTCTAACGTGTCCGGCACACTGGGGTCTTAGAGACCCCATCATTCTTTTTATGATATTTATAAGTAAACAACCAATTTAAACAAAAAGAATTTTTTAATACTCTTCAACAATACAACTACTACTGGTAGGATATATTATATAGTAATTTTTGGCCATTTTTGACAAATTATATATACGCGTAGATTCACTATGAAGCACCAAAAAGTAAATGTGCGTTGTGACGTTGTGACCCAAAAAAAAAATTGCGCTGAGGCATCCTATATATACACTATATACAGGGTGTCCCCGTGACCGTGGAGAACCTTTAAGGTGGTGATAAAGGACACTTATCTAAGACAAATTTTCAAATAAAATTTTTGCCTAAGTCCAAACCCTTGGGGGGTACCACCCTTTAAAGCAATTTTTTGAATTTCTGATTTCAAACGGCCATAGCTCCGATATTATTGATTTTTTAAGGTTAATGGATTAGAACTCTTTTAAAGATCATTCGCTTGTCTACAAATTAGGTTATAACCCTAATAATTTTTTTTAATTTATTTTTTTTACCTACACCTTGTTCAGTATTTTCAGAGTTTCTGTGAAAACGGTTGGTTGCCCAAAAAAATTTATTTGACGAAAGTTGTAGCCCGTTAAATTCCCTATCCGATTTGGGCCATTAGTTTTTCTCTTAGACGTTTCGTTTAAGAGATACGGGGTTCGCAAGAAAATTAAAAAAAAACAAACCTGAATTTTTTAAACATTTTTTCCCTTAATTTAATTTATAATTCAAAATCCGTTGATTCTAGACGATAAGGGGTTATAACATAATTTGTAGACAAGCGAATAATCTTTAAAAAAGTTCTAATCCATTAACCTTACAAAATCAATAATATTGGAGCTATGGCCGTTTGAAATCAGAAATTCAAAAAATTTCTTTAAAGGGAAGTACCCCCCAAGGGTTTGGACTTGGGCAAAAATTTTATTTGAAAATTTGTCTTAGAAAAGTGTCCTTTATCACCACCTCAAAGGTTCTCCACGGTCACGGGGACACCCTGTATATAACTGTTCTGGCACCTTTAATGCGTATATAATATAGAACATCATATATGAACGTCGCGGCACCTTTCTAATGACCTTGATTTCAATTTAAATACTTCCATTGATTTTAAAACACATTTACGTCTGCAAATATAGAAATAAGGTTTAGTCGTGGTTTTACACAATTATAATAGCTATGGGTAATAGAGTGTCTTATTAACCTAACGTGTTATTACTGTAAACAAATTCTTATAATTATTATTAAAAAAATATATAATTTTGTTTTACATTTTAAGTGAAATTCAAAATAAAATTGAACATACTTTTTTGATATTTACCTATATTACCTTTACCTATTAACTTTATCTAATCAATGCTACGACAAAGTACCGAGCATTTCTCACTTTGCAAAAAATTTAAAATTTTATATAAAATAATCATTTGTTATCTTCGTTTGTGGGTGAGCCTTAACCATAGCGACTGCAAGTGTACACCATCTGGTAAAAGTACAACAATGGTCCCAACCCTTAGCAACCCAAATACGATAATTTATGACTCACGACGATTCAAACTTTAAAACTCGTTTTTTTTAGTTTTTACCATTACACTCTCTTCTACAGAAATGATAATCTAAATCGAAAATTTTAAATCTTAAAGTATAGAAATTAAATTTTAAATGCTTAAGTAAGTACATTGTTAAGTTTTTAACATTTGGATTTTACAACCATAGTTTTATTGCACTATTGTTATAGATCATGTACAATTACGTCGGTACCCTTTTACTTTGCATATTCCATAGAAAATCCTAAATTAAAGGTGTTTTTAGTGCTTCCGGTATAACGTATAACTCATAGTAAAATTTTTCGGATTATTAGTAATTATGATTTGTCCGATTTTGTAAAAGGGTTGAGAAGGGAATTTTTCAAAACTTATTGTTGATGTATTTTGGAATTAAAAGTTGATTTTGTTTTAGTTTAAGTATTTATTAAAAGCAATACAAAAAGGTTGAATAAGTTGTACAGGTAACCCTCGTATAGCACGGGACTATGAGTACACGCAGTAAATTTTGCGATAACTTCTTACACGGTCTTGCACGATATTGCACTTCTAAGAAACCAGCACTAGTATATAAATCTCCAGTATCTCGGTACTTTACTTATTATAGTGGACATATTATTATAACATCTAAAAAAAGTTATGACGTCAGCGAAAAACGAAAAAATGTAATCGTTTTATTTAATTATGAGCCCAAGTTACTCCTCAAGAATCATAAGTAAAATAACAGTCAAAGTTCCATCAAAATCGGAGCAGTGGTTTTCAAGAAAATCGGCAACAATAATTGTGCAAACTTGGTCTTGTTTATTATGTTAGTCATTAAAAGACAGTTTCGAACACTGAATGCATTTCCCATTATAGAACACGCGGACTTGTAGAACACGGTTTTGATAAAACACGGAACGGAACCTCTGATTTGCATTACTTCTTGGTTTTGCTTAACACGTTTCGATATTGCACGGAACGAATTAACCGTGTTGTGCGAGGGTTACCTGTACAATCTCTTCTTTGCCATTTACTTGATGAACGTTACTATGTACGTTTATAGAATATCATATGGCGTGAACATTTTACAAATTATGCATTTTAAAATACATGTACAGAATGATGTTGTAATCACCTGATAATTTAATGCGAGCTTACGATTAGTTGAGTTTGAGAAACCATGTATTTTACTACAATTTTAAATGCTTTTTTAAGAACCCTAGTATTATTTATCCCCAAACTTTTTCTTTTAAATCTACTGATGATAATTTTCAGTAGAAACTAAATTTGGTAGTTTTGCATAAACACAATGTATACATGTTTGCGAAGGTCGATGGAAAGTACGTTACTTGCTCGGAGATACTTTAGAGGCACTTGAACGCTGTAACTTTTTTTTACAAAAGAAGTTTAAACGGTTTCATTGAATCTTACAATGAGTAGTATTAAATTTAAAATACTTCGACCTGGAATGTGACTAGCCGCATTTCTTTCAATAAATTGAAAACTGGTAATGTTTTTAATATAAATTGAATTTAAAGTTCAAGTGCTTGTACTTGCTTTCTGCGCGCAAGTTTTTCAAATTGTTCATTACATTCTGAAGACAATTTTGGGCCATCAAAAGATCCACTTCTTTTTTCTGTAATTCCACTTCAGCAACGTCGATGAATGATAGGACTGAATGCCACCACGTCAGGTTAAGTAAGAAGAGCCAATCGATCGCCGAAAGTAGAGAATTTGCGTCCATTATATCTTCTCCAGTAGCCTTTTCTCTTGATGTTTCTCGTTCTAAACAGTTGAAAATACAGTCAAGATTTTGGATAACCGCTTCTACTGCTTTCAGTCGTGCAGACCAACGAGTCCCGCTCAATCCTTTGATGTGGAGTCTTCGTTTCTGTGACAGCGCCTCGCGTTCGACATCAAACTGTTCACCCTGTGTCTCTCTTCTACAGTCAGAATTTGTCTCAAAAATTTCTTTTTTCAATTCTTCCAGAAGTTGAATGCCGAAAGATTTTTTATTTTGGGACAGATTTTTGTTTTCTTCCAAAAGGTTTTCCCATCGCCGATGAGACTATGAGAAATATTTGACGAACGTGATAAAATCGTAGACGTTTTTAATAACTGATTAATTACACAACTCTTTTGATTTTATATTTAACTAGGGGGGCTCCGCCCCCCTGGCCGCCTTCGGCGGCCCAACCCCCTTGGGCCGCTTCGCGTCCCAATATTCCAGGCCGATTTACGCTTAAGCTACCCCCATTTCGCCACCTCGTAATTCCATATAAATGAGAAATCTTGCGAGTTATAAAACTTCTTTTCATACGACATTTGTTATGTCGCTTGTACTTTGAATTTGTATGCCATCCTTTGCTCGACATCTTGATAATGCTACATAAATATAACTGTTCATGACTAAACAAAGGCCTATCGATATTTATACCAACTTTGTCAAAGCTCTGTCCTTGACATTTATTTATAATTTATTATAGCGAATGCCAACACTATCGGAAATTGTCGCCTATGTATGTAGTACAAATGGTAATCTGATTGCAGATATATCACCAGTATCCAATTTGGATACTGGCGATAATTTGGACAGTTTAACTTTACCATTATGACAAAAACTTTTCTTGCAAAATTCATTTTTCCAAAACATAGCATCACAATTTGAACATTTCTCGGTCATTTCACCCGCAGCATGAGGAGTTACTGATTCCAAAACAGTGACCAGATCTGTCGATGATCGCTGTAGCGCTCTTCTTTTTCTGCTACTTTCAGTTGAAGGTTTTGCTGCTGGTTTTAATGTTGAAGGTTCTTGTTCCTCTTGTAGTTGTACCGATTCTAAAACAGTGGCCAGATCTGTCGATGGTTGCTGTAGCACTCTACTTTTTCTGCTTCTTTCGGTTGAAGTTTTTGCTGGTGGTTTTGATGTTGAAGGTTCTTGTTCCTCTTGTAATTGTACCGATTCTAAAACAGTGGCCAGATCTGTCGATGGTTGCTGTAGCGCTCTTCTTTTTCTGCTTCTTTCAGTTGAAGTTGTTGCTGATGGTCTTGATGTTGAAGGTTCTTGTTGCTCTTGTAGTTGTTGCTGTCGAGTTCTGTGTTCTCTCGAACGTTCAGTTGATGTTTGTCGTCTTCTGTTTTATTTCTGTGTCACTTTCAGTATCTGAGGATGTATCCCGTTGTGGTCTCACTTCTTTGTTTGCTTTTATTCGATCTGTTCTTAGAATTAAGGAAGCTTCGCTAGTTATAACAGTCGGAAAAGGTAAAAGCTTTTTTTGGTTAAAGATAACTTTTAAATGAGTCCTCATCTTTAATCTAAACTCTGTATTAACCATCAGGCTCTAATTAAATTTTGTGATATGATCAGTTGAAAGGTAGCGATTAGATGTTAACTCTCGAACGGCTATTGAATTTAAAGGTAGAATGGTAGTCATTTTTGGACAATAGTATTAAATTACTTTTTACTTCAATTACTTTTATAGTACTTAATTCTCCAGATGGTGATCGCGATAGTACAACTTCTTTAACTTACTTATTAATATATTGCTGTATACCCTTGGAGCTTTATTAGGGCTACACGTTTGAATCTTATTACCTTGTACGAGTGTACGTAAAAGTACCTCGTCAATAGAAATGTAAGTAAATTATTATTGACAAATACAAATAAAATAAATTTATGCCTCGGCTTGACAGTTTCGGTGAGCACAGACCTACCTTCTCTCACGTTAGGTTCCTTCCTTGACCAAATCTTAAACCTGAAATGCAATTTAGTGGCCCTCGGAATGATTAAACAAAAATTATGCTCCGTCTTATATAGCAAATCGTGTTTTATTATAAATTTCAAATGTAAATGATTAAAATTAATAAAGTTCTTATATTTAATGACAAATATCTTAATTCTAAAATAAACCCGGAACGTTTTCCCGCACGTGTGAAATTAATCGTCAATTTTTCACTAAATTTTTAATTTTAAATAATTTTGAATGGGACGGTACCTTTTATCTAGGGTATTTCTATTTGCTCGGTTCATATACCATTAAATTATGCAGTTGGATTCGCTGGATGACCTTCAAGGGTGTGAAATGTTTCTGGATTTAACTTTCTCGTGGTAACGTCTGCTTGTATTGTGACCAAAGTTTTCTTCAAAAATAATTGTGATTTTTCTCATTTGGGGTTTTAACTAATATTGCAGTCACTTATAAAATAGGATTTTTTGTTGGTTGCCAGATTATCCGATTACCGAAAACGTTGCATAAAATCGTTGCATGTAAGAAGATCGATAATAATCGCACTTTCGATGAAATATGATAGCAAGTTAATTCGGCAAATGTTACTAAAAGTAACGTAACGTCGTTTTAATTCTTTATGTCAGGTTTAATTCGAGCGATCATGGTGGTTTGGTTTCTATTTGGTTGTTTTTTTAGTTCAATAATGTTGGTTTCTTATATAGTGTTTTTGGTTTTAGTTGGCACTCCTTTAATCTAGATAATCTCTTTCGTCAGGGCGGATTAGTGTTATTAATGTTCTCCTTCTTCTAAGATATATATATAGACATCAACGTCCTATATAGGCTATAACTCGATGATACAACGATCCAATGATCCGATGATCCAATGATCCGATGATGCGATGAAAGCAATAATCTGATTACGGGTCAGATAATCCGTACTCATTTACTCCATATAAGTAAAACATAAAACTTTATGTGCAAACCTTTTATGGATCGTTTTTGAATAACAATTTTAAATCAAATTAATGATTGGTTCTTTTATTTAACCAATAGCCAATGAAATTGCAAAACTTTTTATGGATAAGGGATTACCAACCTTATATTTTAAAACGAAGAAAATCTTGGAGAAATTATATAGTGTTTTTAGTTTTAGTTGGTACACCTTTAATAAGGATAATCTCCTTTAATAAGGATAATCTCCTTGGTCAGGGCGGATTAGTGTCAATAATTTTCTCCTTCTTGATACGACGATCCAATGATCCGATGATCCAATGATCCGATGATACGATGAAAGCAATAATCTGATTACGGGTCAGATAATCCGTACTCTTTACTCCATATAAGTAAAACATAAAACTTTATGTGCAAACTTTTCATGGAACGTTTTTGAATAACAATTTTAAATCAAATTAATGATTGGTTCTTTTTTTTAACCAATAGCCAATGATATTGCAAAACTTTTTATGGATAACGGATTCCCAACCTTATATTTTAAAACGAAGAAAATCTTGGAGAACTACCTTGTTAAATTGATAAATCAATGTTTTCCAATTTTGGTTTTTAATTAATATTGCAGTTGACTTATATAATAGATTTTTTTGTTGGTTGTCAGATTATCCCATTATCGAAAACGTTGCATAAAATCGTTGCATAAAACGTTGCATAAAAACGTTGCATAAAAACCCTTATCTTTTTATATATATAGAGTAGATTTATGATTATTACGAAGCATTGCAAGTGTTTCGATAACAGGGGCCCCTGAAGAGAAATTTGTCTCGTGCTGTCTACAAAAGACTCACCGAAACATTTTTCAAAAAAAAAAATCGAAAGTGTAACTTTTAGCAAGAGGGGCCCTTAATGCCTCCCGTCGGGGGGGCCCAGTGGGCAAGTGCGCTTTTGCCCACCTGTTAAATCCGCCACTGCACTTTTATCTGACGCTAACAAGCCATTGCGTAGCGTGGATATTGAGGTGGCGCAAACTGCGCTATCTATAAACGTCAGCTAATTTTTATATAAATTTTACATATTTTAAACAGATTAATTCAAATTACACGGATTATTATTACCGTTATTTATGTGTTTTTAAGGTGCATCAACATTTATATAAAGGGGCGACAGTTTTATAGAACTGCACTTTTTCTTATCAGAAAAATTATAAACCACCTACGTACAAAAATCGTTAATTTTCTCACAAACCTAACAGCAAATGGAATGTAAAAATAAATTTATAGAAAAGTGTAAACCAACAAATTATCAAAAATATTCAAATTTACAATTTTCGCGTATTTCCAAATTAATTGTTATGCGTAAACGATAGAAAAATAATAAAAATTATTATAAAGGTATGTATATAATATGCTTATAATTTATAGTTGGTCAGGGAACTTTCAACAATGCCGATTTGATAATATAATGTACTTACATTGATACAAAATCTTTCCTTACTGTTCTAATGAGAAGCAGCTTGGAGAAGATAAAGTCCACGCAGGAGGTAAGAACCTTCTGCTTTTGAATGCGTGGAGCCCTGGTGTTAGGTCAACTAGCTCTTTGATGGAAACGTCGGTATGCGAGGGCCATGGGTCGTGTAAAAACGCCTCGGATAAACTCAAGGAAGCAGCTTTGCAAACACACACAAAATAAACTTAACAATAAAATAAAAATAAACATAAAAATAAACAATACGGTGGTCATTGCTTAAAGGCTTAATGATAAAGTCGATGCTTATTGTGTTAGTATGGCACCAGTGGAACGTAACACAGTAGTCCACTACAGTAGCCGACCAGAACGGCACAGTAGCGACCACATTGACACTCAGAATCACCACCCACACAATCAATCGACGGAACACTCGAATGGTCATAAACAATCCCATAATGGTAACCACATCGAGCCTCCGACGACCAAACCAAGCGGCAGCGAACCCCGGTGCAATGTCGCACCCTGTATATATGTAAGTCATACATCTTAGCCTTTATTAAATAAAATATAAAATCATAATTAAACACAAAAAGGTATCGACACAAAATTTCAAGTATGAAATTTGAACTTACGTCGATAAATCTAGAGTCTTGCTGCTAATACAATTTACCAGTACGTCGACATAAAATTAAAGGAATTAATACCCAAGCAAAGTTTAATAACCAAAACGTAATAATATAAATAAGTAGCATTACTACATTTATCAAAAACAACACTTAAACTTGGTATTTTTATCGACGAATGCAACGTGAGATAGTAATAGATTGCAATTTATCACCAAGTGCAGAAAGTTGTAACCTGTCACTTATCTATCAATTGCAACCATTATTTAAATAAAATTGCAGCACAAAAAAAGAATACCAGATTGTTACACATAAATAAAAAATAAAACACATTAAAAAAGCCAAGGGAAAAAATATGCCATCGAGCTTCTGATGTTAAAATATTGGCCACTCGATCGACAGGTACTGTGAAGTAATAGCAAATAAAACATGTTACTCACCGATGCTACCGGATAAACATCCTTCCCAGAAATTATGGGCCAGGGTGGTCGGATAGGGACACATGGCACGGCCAAAAAACCACAATCCTCCAATCACGGATCAAATCCCCTACTGGGATGGAAAAACAACATATTCCATATAATAACCGGATTGTCGGACTGAAATTCCCACAAACGTAACCATACTCCGCAAAATCGAAAACCAACCCCGAAAAATCACTTCACAGCCCACAAGACGTGACCTTCTCGTCCGCCATTTTTCCCCCAAGTCCTTCTCAGCGCGCAGCTCGACCTGCGTTCCGGAAAACAGATAATAAAATATCGAAGTGCTCAATAAATTTGATGTAGATGGCAGTGACCAACAAATTATTGTACCAGGTTGATCATAACGGATCTAAAGTCAAAAATCCGTTATAACATTTATAAACAAAACGTATTTTGACTAGACCAGAGCCGTAGCAAGGGTGAGGGCGCTAAACCTTGACAAAACCCAATAAATAATAGTTTAAAAATTTTCAAAACGATAAGAATCTCTTTTTGGGGGAGCGCCTATCAAATTTGACTGAATTCCAAAATTTTACAACGATTTTATTTGCAACATCGCCTAAAATTCCCTGCTAGCCTTTTCCCCAAATGGGGATTTTAATCCTCCACAGTAGTTTTTCGTCTATAACTCGCTTACTTTCATTTTTAGTGAAAATTATCATCTAATCAAAATTGAAAAGTACAAAATTCTCCATAAAACAGATTAACAAAATTTGCGTACATCATACTAAGTATTTATGAAATAAAAAGTAAAATATCCAGAGAAAACAATTGAAAAAAGTTTTGAATAATTCTTATTCTGAATAAAAATTTCGTACATTTAAACTTCACCATCGATGGTGAACAAAACAAAACAAGGTTTAAGGATTTACTTCAGATCTGAAATAAATTCTGAAACCTCATTTTGTAGGGAATTTTCTCCTCTTCAATTTTGGTGCAATGACTAAGGAAGACGGGGGATTTTAGGAAAGTTAATTCCAACCCCCGCGTTCTTCTTCATTTCCCTTTAACTGACTGGGTAACCGGCAAAATATCACATTATCATCGAAACAATTAATCAAATATATTTAAATTGAAAAGAAAAATTCCTACCGAAAAAAATAATTTTCATATTCGGGGAGGGGGTATTGCGTTACGTTACCATGGAAACGGCGATTCTGACATACTATGCGTATTTTATATAAGATCTTCAGAAGTTTCCAATGATAAAAATCGATATCACAACACCGGGGGGGGGGTATGGGTCTTGGGCCAACTTGCCATTATTCAGAACCATCAAAATTTATTATTTTTCGTTGAATCTTTTGCAATTTTCGTTTGTAATTAGGGAGGGGGGACAGCAGGTGATATTTTTCATAACTATCCCAGTACCGTTTTTCTTAATACTCTTGGTCCAAAATGAGTTCCTGATTATTAGCATCCATTTGTTTTCATTGCTCTAAGTCAGCGCCGCGCCGTAGCAAGGCTGATCGCAATGGGGGCGCTAAACCATGACAAAACCCAATAAATAATGGTTTAAAATTATCAAAATCATAAGAATCTTTAGGGAGGAGGGCGCATATATTCAAATTTGCCTAAGGCGCCAGAAGAGCTTGGTACGGCGCTGGACTGGACTATTTAGTGCATGGAGGACCCTAAAATGATCGCATATTACATACACGTAAATATGCGTTTCTGTATATTACAAATACCACTAGCGCAGGGATATTTTTTAATGATAGTATTACATCAACAATTTTATTATTAGTTTTGGAGAATGATATAAAATAAATTGATGAAAAAGTTCACGAACTGACGTAATGCACTGGATGGCAATGATAAGGAAATGTTGAAAGCTAACAAGCAGCATGACGGATACAGCTTTTAATGGTCTTTAATTTAGTATATGACGCCAGTTGACAAAAATCGACAAATAACGCCACAATTTGAAAAATAACATCGTCGTCAAACTTTCAAGTCGAAATCAATGGGTTTTCGGGCAAAATAGTAAATATGCGAAAATCAGGAATTTCGTCGCAAATGAAGTGTTTTTTATTAGACATTTTCGATTTATATATGTCCCCTCGATGTATTAAGCAAAGAAAAGAAAATTATTTTCCACATTTTGTAAATTCTAGAAAACATTTCTCCATTTTTCCCAGTCAAATATTTAACTAATAGTTAAATGATCGCTTTATTAATTTATTCTTGCAATTTGATGCTTTACGTATTTCGATGGTAAAATTTCCAAGTTTCGATTATTACAACCCGTTTGGACCAAATTTTTATGAAAAGAACATAATTTTACAATTCTACATTTTTGGGAAGCCGGTGCGACGTAAAAATTCTTTCGCTGTCGATTACTTTCCAGAACCATTCAGACAGCAAAAAAAAATTATGAAAATGTGATCACAAATCATTTTATACCAAAATTTCGTTTACCACACCAAAGGAGCGTTTAAAATATTATGAAATCGTAAATTTTACCATAATGCACTAATTGCCTTAAAAAAATTCGCGATGGGTGGAGGGCGAAATATACCTAACAATTTGGCATTTTTCGAAATTTTTAGGGCATATATAAATCCAGCCTCGATCGGTATTATGAAACTTCAGAAAATTCTCAAAACTTTTTAACCGAAACCCAAGTTTATTTAAATTTAAGATTTAATATGCGAATAGAATAATTTGTTTATATTTACCTACAAAAATTTCTTCTGCCTCGGCTTTTCAAAACACTTGAAACTAATAATTGAAAAATTGCAATCAATAAATGGCACTAATTCGAAAATTTCAGCCAGCAAGTTGAAAGAACATTGGGTACACTATTACAACCTAAGCTGTTATCAACTTTAACTAGCAGGAAGAATTTTGTTACTCACCTGCGATTGATACTATAAACAATTAATAAGCTTTTATCTTCAATAAACCATTTGTAATAATGAATTATTTATGCAGGTGTTTCAAACACATATTTGTGTATGAGTTTTCATGGATAGTCATAAGTGAGTTTGCTATTAATCACCTTTACTAAAATTTCAAACTTGTGAAACTTCCAGATGCAAGGAAATTTTTTTCCAGGGTAGATCCACTTTAAGATGTTTCTGCTAAAAATTTTGTTCTTGGTTGTTTCTACTAGAATTGCTTAAACTTGAACGTATTGGCGCTTCCATATTTAACGTGCAAGGTTTCAGAGTTTGAGATTCGAATAAAAACTTTAATTCAGCTATTCTGATCGATATTAAGGTGGTTCCTTCCTTGATCTTCAATGGGACATAGGGGGACCTACAGTTTAACGTGTTAAAAAATTCGGGTTTTTTTGTACACAATAATGAGTAACCCTCAACTCTGTATGTATCTCCCTTCTTCGATTTCCTCTTGGTAGAGCAGTCGTGATAATTTAGATTGCTCTGTGTCAGCATCCGTGATTTTTGGAATGCAGCCAGCCATGTTCCTTGTTCACTGCACAAATTCTGCGCAGTGATACTTTTTCCAATACGAATCTGAGGAGATGAATATCTAGATCAAGCCATCATCCGATGAGGTTATTTTGCTTCTGTAGGCGATCACAGCTATTGGTGCTTATCAGCGCCGTAGCAAGCTCTTCTGGCGCCTGAGGCAAATTTGAATATATGCGACCCCCTCCCAAAAGATTCTTATCATTTTGATAATTTTAAACTATTATTTATTGGGTTTTGTCGAGGTTTAGCGCCCCCATTGCGATCGCCCTTGCTACGGCGCGGCGCTGACTTAGAGTAATGAAAACAAATGGATGCTTATCAGGAACTCATTTATGCTTATGCTTATGCTTATCAGGAACTCTACTTTTGAAAACATCTGGCAACATAGTAGCAGTTAGCTGTCAAGTTGTTTTGTGATAGCCTTATAAAAAATTTAAACTTTAATAAAAATGAGTTGAAACAAACAGATTAAAAAGTGCTTATAAAAATGTGCACAATAGGAAGATTATCCGAACTAGCTTTTACAAAATTTGAATCCAAAGAAGCCATTTTTAATAAAATAATTACTTAGAACAATAACCAATAACCTTAAACTAAAAAGCTGTCAAACGCTTTAAAATTTTTTCAACTGTCAATGAAGTAAATATTAAATAATTCAACGTTGCCAAATAGATCAGAAAATTATTCGGCAAAATGCGTGTGACGTCAGAGGGGCCGTCGGCAAACCGAACGTATTTTGAATTTTAAATTCGATTTTCACGTTCAAAGACACTTTTTAAAAAATTTTTGTTTCTTGTTATAAGTTTATCTTTCTATGTTTTACAAGGAATAATAAGCGTCATCGCTAAATTCGATATCATCATGCAACAACCCTGTTAATATTTATGAAGACTTATTTAGGATTTGTGATTGATTTATTAGGTAACGTAAAAATACAGCACCATCAAATTCAAAAATTTGTCAAAATTACATTATTGTTAATGAAGTCGTATTTATAAAACTCATTTTGATGTAAATCAGTAATTATTTGGTGGTAAATAACGCTAAAATTGCATTAAACAATTGATCAAACTAATTTAGTGTTGACTTCGGAAAATATACTTCGCTTAATGATTAAATGGCACCAACGGATATTCACACGTACTCAGATAACTATGAACTTAATTTACAAGAATGGATTTTAAAAAAAACCCCATTACAAAAGATGTGGCAATAATTAATATGACGGTTGGGGTTTCTGAGACCCCATCAGTGTACCATTCCAGGGTTTTAAAGTAATCTCGGATACAAGAAAACGGGAAAATGTTTACTATTGCATTGGTACTTTTTATTAAATAAAACAAATATTTTTTTAAATGTTAATTGATTATTAAATTATCCTAGAACTAAACACTAGGAAACATATAAAAGCCAAATGAATGAACTAAAGATTTTTTACAGTCAGTATTACTTATCGGAAATTATAAATTTACTTATTTTATTAAAAAATTGAATGATCTTGGTTCCTAGGTTATAACTCATAAGGATACGACAAGAGAGTGAGCTAGAGAGAGACCCGCTCTCTCTCACCTAAACATTCCTAAAACTTTTACGTACGAAACTTTTAATATTCAAATAAAAAATCAAATGTGCCTTAACGTCAAACTATTGCATATTACGATTTGGTGCCTAAAAGCGGGTTAACGTCAACGAGCTACTAGAAGAACTACAAGAGCGCCCCCTAGACTTATATGATTTTATACGAGCGAACTAAACGCCAACTTTTATGGTGTATATGGTCAAACTGGCTCCTCTCTCAAATTTCGTATTTAGACATAGGGACACCATGAAGAACACAAATATAGTAAAAAAACGTTCAGGCACCACCAAGTGGTGCCACAACGTAAATATAGGTATAGGTGCCACAACGTCGGTTTATATATAAAAGTAAATATTACATTTTTAGAGTTTTTTTTCTAGACTTTTCTTCAGCAAAATCATTTATGATTTCATCATAACTTACATTTTTTGTGATGTCGCATTCCAAAGACAAAATGGACAAGGCATTAAGACGTTGTTGGTTCATGGTCGATCTAAAATTGTTTTTAATCCTTGTCAATTTTGAAAACGATCTTTCAGACGACGTGTTAGCAACTGGAATTGCCAAATATATTCTCAACGCGATATCGAAATTGGGAAATGTTTCTCTTAATCCAGTTTCTCTCAAATATTTACAAATTTCCAGTGGAGATGCAATTTTGTTCTCTAAATGCACTTTTTAAATGAATGCATTCATGAACGAACGCAGAATCTAAATCGTTTTCGTAAATATGCATTAACTTTTGCGCTTCTTTAACTATTCTTTCATTGTCTAAATTTAAAAAATTTGTAAGGACACAAAATCGCTCATAGACACGTTGGTAAGCGCCTAGGCGTCGGTTTAGATCTGAAGTAAGTGTATCGATAATAATATAAAATGTCCCGATTTTCATTTCATTTCTGGCTGAAAACTGTTCTTCATCACCAACACTCTCACCAAACTGAACCTTTCTTCGTTTCATTCTACCTTCTTTATATGTCTTTGAATGATTTTGTAATATATTTTTGGCTTCTTCTTCGTAAATTGCAAAATTGTTTCTTATCGAGTTTAAATATTTTATAAGTGCTTCTAATTCTCGAACCACAGAGCCCAGGTCAAGCGCAGGATTTTGCACGTATTTATTTGATGCGTTCATTCTCTCTAAAATGTGATGCCAAATGAGACAAGTAAAGAAGTTTCATATTCATCCATTTTTTCAAAGATTGAATGTGCTTCGTGTCTTACAGCTCCAGTTTGACTTTCATCATTGCTCAGCTCGAAAAGTGAATTTTTAATTTCCTTATATACCCAGAATACAAAGCTTTAGTAGCATCTGCCCTTGCAGACCACCTAGTTTCTGATAGGGATTTCACAACCGGTGTCTTTAAATTCCTTGACAAAATTTCCCATCGGTATGTTGAAGCTGAGAAAAACGTGTAGAGATTTTGCAAAAAATGAAAAAACAAAGTAGCGTTTTGACATGACTCTGCTGCAACAGATCCTGTCAAGTTGAGCGAATGTGCAGAACAAGGTATGTACTCTACAAGTTTGTTGTAATTTTTAATCCTGGCTTGCAGTCCTGAATATGCCCTGGACATATTCGATGCATTGTCATACGACTGACCGCGACAATCCATAATATCTAGAGCATACTCTTCTAACGCAGAGGTTACTGCCATTTCCAAATCAGCAGATTTGTGACCAGCCGATGGAATGTATTTAAGAAACCTTTCAATGGGTATACCCTCAGACGAGACATATCGGACTAAAAATGCCAGTTGATCAATATGTGAGACATCTGGTGTTGAATCTACTATTATAGAGTAATATTTTGATCTTTTTAATTCATCAATAATAGTTTTTGATACCCTTGTCACCATTAAAATTACTAATTCCTCGCATATAGTATTTGACAAATAATTGCAATTTCCCTGGCCCACATTTCCAAACTCGGCAAGATGTTCACGCAAAAACGGATCAAATTCAGCAATGAGTTCCAAACAGCCTAAAAAATTTCCATTGCGAATTGATCCAATATTTGAATTTTCACCTCTAAGTGCAAGTCCCCTGGTTGTTAATGTAACAATAGTCGCGATGACACGTTTTAAAACGTCACGCCAGTATTGCACTTCATTTCTATATGCATTTGTAAGGGAGCTATCTATACGATTAACCATTTTACTCCTTGAAAATAGACATAAAATGCTGGATCTATGATTGTGTGATTCTTCATGTTAGTCTCGCGCTTGCATTTTTCCAGTCATTGAATCCTGTAGTAGTAAAAGAATTTTCTTCTTGCTGGAGAAATAAACGGCAAGGTATACAAAAGACACAACGTTTTGATGTGGAATAAAGTAGCCAATCTCGAAATTGTTTTTCCCCATTTAGCATTTTCTTGTAGAAATGTGTTTTGGTTAAATACCTATTTACCCCTGTAGAATGCTCTTTATAACAGCAGAGTCTACAAAATTGATATTCGGGTTTTGTTTTGGGGGATTCCTAATAACCGCTTCTATAGTACTATCGTTAATTATCCAATCAGCTGGATCTTCAGATAACACATATCCTATTACTAATGATGAAGGTGAGATTTTATTTATTTATTTTATTTTTATTTTTTAGTTTAAACACCCTCCTAACAGTATAAACTAATTATAAGGAGAGTGTTTCTCTTGTTACAAGAGGAGAGGCACAAGAAAACCCTGGCGAAAGAAATTCCCAGTAAATTATTACTGTGACTGGAGTCGAACCAAGTGCTCAGCATTAGCAGTCAGCACACTTAACCGCTTAAGCTATGCCCGGCTGAAACAGATTTGTGTTTCTATTGTTATATTTTCAATGTCACGAGCGTCCATAGTCTGTGATTGTGTTTCATCATTTTTGTTTTGTATTTTTAATTCGGTTGAGGTAGACGCACATGGCTCAATAGGTGTAGATACAGAAGTAAAGAACGAACTAATCTTTGGAATTTTGTTTAGAAGTGATCTTTCATTTTCGATTTTTTCTTGTGCCTTCTTTCTATAAGCCGCACCACTAAGCCGATTCCGTTTTTCCATATTTTTAATTTACTAAATAAAAATTGTTCAAGTTACACACCACCAATTAAATAATAAAATTTTCACTTATCAAATATCCAAATCGGAAAACGTTACTAATTAATTTTTTAAAGCTATGGACAAATTACCGTGGTAAAGAACTGATCGTATAATGCGTTTATTATAGTACATACAAGACTAACGGATTATTAAATATTTTAATAATTTTCATCAGTCTGGCGTCAGTAAATCTCGACACAGCAATTATTGCTACAGACGCACGTAATGTTGACGCATAAGTCAGCATTACGTGCCGATATACAGTCAGAGAACGACTTTATAGTTATGTACATTCGAAGCAATGCCTATTTTGTGGGATCAAACTACATAACAAATACAAACGAAATGACGCATACGAGATATTTTTCTTTCTCTTGAGTAACCGGATATTTAAATAATTAAAATTTACAATAAATTTTAATGTATTTGTGGCGGTTCTACTAATTTCATTATGTTTAATTTTTATTTGTTAAATTTTTTATTAAAATTAATAATTATTTTTGCCGCCCCTAAAAGACTGCCGCCCTAGGCAGCTGCCTTCCTCGCCTAATGGATAAATCGGCACTGGTCTGTTCTCTAGATCAATATAGGAGTAATTTTCCGAAATAAAATCATACAGAAAGCTAAAAAAGTGAGGTTTATCATTCTTCTTCTTCTTCTTCAAGTGCCGTCCCCGCTACGGAGTTTATTGGCAATCATCATTGCTATTTCTATCTTTGAAACGGCTGTTCTGAACAATTGGGTAGATGTACACTTATACCATTCTCTCAGATTGTGCAGCCAAGATGTCCGCCTCCGGCCAGTACTTCTCTTTCCCTGGATTTTTCCCTGCATGATCACCTGCAGTAGTTGATATTTCTGTCCTCTCATCACGTGGCCCAGGTATTCAAGCTTCCGTCTCTTGATGGTAGTTAAATGTTTAATTTTTGACCAAGAAACTTTTTTTTGTCCTGATCCAAATTCCAATTTGGTATCTTTTTCAAAATCGACTTGAAATCAAAAATATCATTTTGTTCAAGTTCTTTTAAATCATAGGGTTTTCCTATACTTTTTGCGCATCTTATAAGTGTATACCACTGCTGTGGGATGTAAATGACTTGATTTTTTTTCTCCGCTCTATGAGAGCATGCATGGAGTCCCCTTCTGATTGAGAATGATCTACCTCAAAAAAATTATGGACAATAGTAATGTTCATTAACTTAGAAACATATAGAGATACATTAAGAAGATTATTCGATTTCGGTTTTGTCCACCACAGCAATCTGAATAAAATCTAAACTGTTTTGCTCCATTAGCGACTTTTCTTTTAATAAAATCAAATAAAGCACTGCTTATTTCATTTGGTCCCTTTTTGCTTGTAGTTTCATCCCATGCATAACAGTAACCTTCTGCAGATCCAATATCAAAAATTGTGAAATAATCACTTTAAATTTTCGTTTATAATAAAATGTTTATACCTCGGATTGGGGTGTTGTTAATATTTTTTGCAAGTCGTAACATGCAGTTATAATACTGTTTGATTTTTGGGAAGCTTCCTTATCATTATTTTTTATTTCTCTTACAATGCATTTATTCGCAATATGTAGAGTGTACTCTTTTTCCATATTGCTTATCTCTTCTTGGGTAGCTGTGTTTTTAATCTCGCATGTAAGACACTGATCTTTTTTTGGAATAAAAAAATCAATATTGAATTCTGTATTGAATATCTGTCTGTATTGTTCTCTGGTAGCTACAGAGTAATCTGGTCGAGTTTCCACCATCCATTCTGTCTAGAGTGAGTACAATTTAGGAAAAGTGATTATTTCGTCAAAATAAATTTTAGAAGTTCGTTGTCTTACGTAGTGAGATTCTTTTGTTGGGACGGAATTTATATGGTCACGTACTGAAGTTTTTACATTTTCGTCAATAGCATTTCCTCTATTTTTATGCCGACCACGCAAATCACCTGGTATAATACCCCCATTACTATCCATTTTTTTGAACAATGTGGTTAACCACATATCTGTAATGCTAAAAGTGTCCAAAAATGTCTTCTTACAAACTTGCACTCCACTTTCTTCTATTTGTAGAATACATTACCATGTTTTTTCAATACAACTCACTCAATAATAAGAATTTGCGATATTGTAACTTAAGTTACTATGTTCATACCACAAATTGAAGTATAATTTGCAGTTACAATGATGTTATTTTGTTAAATTATAGTATTTTTAATTAAGATAGGACGACGATTCATAAACCAAATTAAAGTTTGTTCTTTGGGGAAGCCGTTTACAGCATAGTTAGATAACATTGTAACTTGAAGTTACAATGTTATTCATATCAGGTGTCGAACTGATAACTAAACGTCTAACGTTATCGATAACAGGTAAAACATTACAATCACGTTAAATATGAGACCCTGTATCTAGACCAGCGTTTCTCAAATAGGTGGTCCGCGGACCAGTGCCGGTCCGCGAGCAAAGTGTTGCCGGTCCGCGGCTAGTTCACCCAAATATAGTAACTTTTTGTGTAGGTGTGTGTTCTGATGGAGCTGCTGCAATGATAGGTCGATTTTCAGGAGTGGTTACGCAGATTAAAGAGCTTGCACCTGAATGCAAATCAACACACTGTTTTATTCACCGCGAGAATTTGGCAACAAAAAAATTGTCGCCAGAATTAAATAGTGTGCTTAGCGAGGTGGTCAAGGTTGTCAACTATGTAAAGGCCAATGCTTTAAATTCGCGACTCTTTGCTCTATTATACGATGAAATGGGAGCTGCTCATAAGAAGCTCTTATTACATGCTGAAGTGCGTTGGTTATCAAGAGGAAAAGTCTTCTCAAGAGTATTCGAGCTTTGCAACGAACTGATGGAGTTCCTTCAAAGCAAGAAACCAAATTGGACGCAACTTTTCCTCGATGTAAATTGGGTGGCCAAGCTTGCCTATTTAGCTGATATTTTTTCCATCTTCAATGATCTGAACAACTCGATGCAGGGAATGATGACTTCCTGTTTTACTGTTGCAGACAAAATTGATGCACAGAAACGAAAACTACAAGCATGGAAAAGTCGAATCGCAAGAAATTGTTACGATATGTTTCACAACCTATCAGAATTTATGGTCGATGCAGGAGAAGAGCTTGATGTTACATCTCTAAGCAATGTCATCAGCCAACACTTGACAAGCTTGATAGAACGTTTCGAATTTTATTTCCCAACAGATGAAGATCCGCGCAAAGAAAACGTATGGGTCCGCAATCCATTTGTTCCACTTACCGATGACTTACCTGTCAATACTGAAAATAAATTGTTGGAGCTCGCTGCTGATGAAGGACTGAAGGTACACTTTGAAAATATGTCACTCGCATCTTTTTGGATAAAAGCAGGACCAGAATATCCCGATAATTCCGATATTGCTTTGAAAAAACTTCTTCCTTTCGTTACCACATATCTCTGTGAGATTGGCTTTTCAACCATGGGTATAATAAAAACAATATATAGGAGTACTATGAAGATTCATTCCCCATTTCGCGTAGCGCTGTCATCAATTGAACCACGGATCGAAAAATTGACCGATTTTGTTTATGTTTATATATAGTTCTTTTTCAAGTTTATGAATAAAATACTTATGTTTCGTTATTGTTTCATTTGTTATAAATTGAAAAAATTCTTTGACATTCGATAAAATTGTGGTGGTCCGTCATGGATGAGTAAGAATAATACCGGTCCCACATTCAACAATTTGAGAAGCGCTGATCTAGACAATACAAAGTTTATTAATTTTCTAAATAATTGATTTTTTTTTATTAGTTAAAAGTTGATTAGTTAAT
The DNA here is from genome assembly GCA_932274525.1 of Podabrus alpinus. NCBI lineage: Eukaryota > Metazoa > Arthropoda > Insecta > Coleoptera > Cantharidae > Podabrus > Podabrus alpinus. The sequence continues at coordinate 85,700,165 of OW026455.1, read as the reverse complement.
TGATATGTTTAATAAAAAATACAAAATTGCTGCGGATTCCTTCAGCATTGATGATGTACAAACACTACAAACCATAATGAAAGGGGTTAATCAAAAAGTGCGAAAATTTTATACTACTACGTAAAAATTTAGCATTATTATTATTAATTCCATAGCTTTTAAAGAAATAAATAGTTGTTATATTGCCTTTATTTTTTATCTAGGTGTTTAAAAAATATTACCACTTTCAAAAGAAGTCATTCGAAATGTAATCAAATAAGCTAGGTTTAAGATGGTTCAAGAAATCACCTTTATATTTTCTACTATTGCTGAAACGATTTTATCTTGAATTTTGAACGCTGAAAGATTTAGAACGCGTTTATTTCATTTTAGGAGGTACATGATTAATATGAAAAATTCAAAATTTTGAAATGAATAATATTTTACTTTAATTACTACATGACGATATCTCATCAATTAATATTTTATATGTAACGGCTATAGGGGAAAAATATTAATTGTACGCACCCTGGTGGCTGTAATATCAACTAAATATTTGACGTCTTAAATAATTAAAATTATTTTAAAAATTAATTAAAACACGTTAAATTTATTATTTTTTATTAAATTATTTATTTATCACTTAGTTGTAATGTATTATTATCGTTCAAAACCAAATCAAAGTATTTCTGAGCGAGGTCAAGCGAGGTAATATCATTAGCGTGCATCAGCGTGACGTCACGTTGATGTTGCTTACAGCGCACCAAGTGTTAATATTTCTCCCCTATAATTAAATAAATATATTTAAATTAGGTACCTATATAACCTTATTAGCTTGTGAAATTTCTTTAAAATTAATAAAATCCGACAAAAGTTAAAAACTATAGCAGAAAGCTCGTAGTAAAATATTAAAAGTACATCTCTGGATTTCGCCACGTTTTGCAAAATCATAAACTACCTTGGATTTTCCAGGTTTGGCGTTCCAATGGTTGAATTTTAAAGTTTTACATTTAATTTAATCCAAAAACCAGTTAACAATATAGAGTGCGTAAAATATACCTAAGAAATGCTATTTTAATTCGGGGAGTTTAACTTGAAGTTTACCTGTTTTTACAATTCGACGCCCCCAACAAAAACTACAATACTTCAAAAAATTGATAATTTGAGTTACTATAGTAAAAAAATCTGTTATAAAGCTAAGGGACCGTCCATTAATTACGTAAGGATGATTTTTGTAATTTTGGACCCCCTCCCCCCGCCACGTAAGGGTACGTAAGATTGTGGCAACCCCCCCCCCCCCACATCTTACGAAAGGATTATTTAAAAGAAAATTAATTTTTACCCCCCTCTCCGCCCCTTATATTTATAAAAGATGAATAATAATATATTATACTAGCTGGCACAGTCGGCCTACCGGCCGCCTTTAGCCATCTAGACCGTGTCGGATGTGGTTGTTCGGCCTTCGGCCTCACTCAAGGGTATCGCAGGCATACGTGTAGACCGTGGTTTTTCGGCCTTCGGCCTCGCGCCAAGGTACTAAAGTAGCCTATGTTTTTCGTAGCATTGTAAATAACTTCTACACCAAATTTGGTTAAGATTGGTCAAATAGAAACGTAAAGCACGTGCACGCGTATTTGCATTGTCGATCGGTTGACAGTTTGACAGCATTCATTATTGTTTTTTAAGTTGATTTTGAGTAGCCTGCCTTCCTTTAAGGAATCTCGATAATCCATTCATGCGCGTCCCTATCCTATCCCTAAGGAATACGTCGGACCCCTCCCCCCCTACGTAAGGGTCCGTAAGATATCCAATACCCCCCTCCCCCCAAAAAACCCTTACGTAATTAATGGATTCAAATACAGTCGAGTGGCGAAATAGTGAATTAAATATCAAAAACCTTTCACTTGTTCGGGGCTGTTCACTTTTTCGGTCTTTGAAAAATTTACAATAAAGCAGATATTTTGAAAAAGAAAAACTTAATTTTAAACTAAATTTATATTTTAATAATTTAACTAATGTAATTAATTTTTAACCTTGAAAATGGATCAAAATAAACGGCCCGAAACGTTGGTTTAATAATTGAAACTTTAAATAGACCTATACCCGACGAATAATATCATATAATGAAATAAATTAAAACATAAAAATGTTCTTAAGGCGTATCTGGTTGGTTTGAAACAGCTTATTAACTGAATACAAGTTGTAAAACTTTTCATTCTTTGTTGATATTTGTTTTCAAATTCAACATAGAAATTTGTTAATATCTTAGGGGCCGTCCATTAATCACGTAAGGATGATTTTTGTAATTTTGGACCCCCTCCCCCCGCCACGTAAGGGTACGTAAGATTGTGGCAACCCCCCCCCACATCTTACGAAAGGATTATTTAAAAGAAAATTAATTTTGACCCCCCTCTCCGCCCCTTATATTTTTAAAGATGAATAATAATATATTATACTAGCTGGCACAGTCGGCCTACCGGCCGCCTTTAGCCATCTAGACCGTGTCGGATGTGGTTGTTCGGCCTTCGGCCTCACTCAAGGGTATCACAGGCATACATGTAGACCGTGGTTTTTCGGCCTTCGGCCTCGCTCCAAGGTACTAAAGTAGCCTATGTTTTTCGTAGCATTGTAAATAACTTCTACACCAAATTTGGTTAAGATTGGTCAAATAGAAACGTAAAGCACGTGCACGCGTATTTGCATTGTCGATCGGTTGACAGTTTGACAGCATTCATTATTGTTTTTTAAGTTGATTTTGAGTAGCCTGCCTTCCTTTAAGGAATCTCGATAATCCATTCATGCGCGTCCCACCGGGACGCGCATGAATGGATTATCGAGATTCCTTAAAGGAAGGCAGGCTACTCAAAATCAACTTTCCTCTCCTTTGCGAATATTTGCACTATTGCAATACAAAAACATGCGCAGGGAGCTATATAATAACTGTGCCAAATTTGGTTCCGATCGGTCAAACGGTTTAGGAGTCTATAGGGAACATACATCCATTTTTATATATTTAGATAGATAATAATAAATACAAAAATTTAAATTAAATTTTTATTTACATAGATGAAAAACCGTTCGTAAAGATCACCAAAGTTTGATGCCATTTTCTATAATTCACACTATTATGCCACTATGTTTAATGATTTTTAAGTACTATATATGTATTTCAATATATGGTATTTCCATTATACCTGGATATAATTACTAACATAAAAAGAAAAAATTATATTTGATTTTGAAATTTAATTTAAAAAAATATTTTAAGAAACTTACTGCTATGATTCAAAATGTTTAATAAAGGCTCCCGATACAAAAATGAATAATAAATTCATATAAGCATAAAATTCTAAATCGGTAGACACTTTAAAAATTTTGCTCTATGAGAAAATTCTATTTTTCTAAAATTTCAATTTCCCAACCAAATTTGAATCTCTCAGGATAAAATAAAGATGATAAATATTGCTAAGATTAAATAGATTGATGATTGTCACATCAAAAATAAAGCAAAAGATTGAATTAGCTCAAAATTGATAAAAAAATCATTTTATATGTAAATCGTCATAACCTATAAAAATGTAAGATCTTGTAAACTGAATTATTTGATAAATAACATGCTTTGTACAAAACTGTTCACACCAAAAATTATGTAATTATTTCATGTAACTGAAGTGAATGTTTTTAAAACGTAAATCGATAAAGTTGTACATAAAGGTCAATTTTGTGCAAAATCCAAAAGTTCATATAAGTTGGTAGATATGAGTCAAAGAACCGTCCAAATCAAGGCATGAAAAGACAATATACCAGTAAAATAGCATGGAAAGCACATCAAGGAAAATCAATTTCAATGTAGATCACGAATCTGAAACAAAAAAGAATTATTGGAAAGGTCAAAAATCTAAAATGATCAAATTTGACTTACTTTGAAGGAACAATGGTGCCAATTTCATTGATTTTAGATCGAACTTCAGTTGACTTTGTGAATTCACGTTGCGTAGACGTATTTAAATGTCCTCCACAAATCAATTGTTTACAAACAATTGAAGGTTAAGATTTTTCAGCTGGATTGGAACAGATTTATAAATAGATTCAAGGACGACAATGGCTGATCACAAGATGCTTCTACAAAATTACAATTCACGGAATTAACTCATCAAAAACACTGGATCCTAAAAATATTGTCAAAAAAATGTAACTTACCTTTTTTCTCCACTTTTAAACAACTACGATTTGGTAAATAACAACAACAAATATAAAAAAATTGGTTTACGAACACCAATGGAACAACTTTACGTGAGGATAAGTAGTCAGTGACTGGTATAATTAGATGCAAGGCCGATGACTCACCAACGTGATACCAACTAAAGCGATCCACACACAATATCCTTTTAAAAATTTAAAACTTCGATTTGTCAATGTGAAAAGGTATAGTGAAATTTATTATTTCGTTAATTTTATTATAAACTTTGCCTTATGCGTATAAAATACAGGATTTGAGAAAAAGGACTTTTACGAAAGTGTATTTTCCATTACCCTAAGTGAAAGGTTATTCATTTAAACTTTATTATTTAATTTATTCAAGGTTAAGCTTTAAATAAGCACAAATATTATTTAAAAACATTTTAAACGCTAATGTACAGCGAAAGACTTGATTAGTTTATAACTAAAACAAGCACGTCAGGATAAAGTGAGGAAAACACTTTATTTTGAAAACAATTTTTTTGCATTAACTGTTCTTATTTGAAAATTATCTAATGGTATATCTGCGATCTCCAGAAATTTGTGTAAACATTTATTTGTGTAAATACAACCATCTCATTTGTTCAATATAAACCATTTCTTTAAAGCTACTGAAATCTTTTTATTTTTCAATAAAAGAAAGCAATAAGTATCCCGAGAGAGTCAATTTACATCCCAATGTCACCTCTAATATTTTCGAACCATAAGGAACTCACCCTTGAGCGTGTCATCACCGGAGTTTAGTAAGGAAGGGCAATAGTAGCTGTATTCTTTTTACCTATTTTAAGTGAGATGTACTGAGATACTCAGTTGACTCAGTTAAAAGTGTGTTCTTTTTACCGTTGTACATTCGTCAAACGAATGTGCCGTGCCGTGCCGAATTGAGTTTAAACTGAGAAAATTACCTCCCACCCTATACCAACTGATCTTGCTATTTCGAAGTGTTACAACTGAGATAAAGTTGGAAATAGCTCGGATTGGTCGATTTAAAAAGGTTAACGTCATCTCTTTCGTCATATTTCGTCTTTTTGGAGGTTATGTAATTTGTGAGCTAATTTGGAGAGAATTTTGAGAAATACTTCGGACTCGTAATAAACATTTGGTAATTTATTTAATTTAATATTATGTATTTATTTTTTTACGTATAACCATTGAGTATAAGATTTAGTTAAGAGACGCAACGACATCGACCAAATGCGAATTGTACATCCCTCTTACTCGAACAACAATCCATCCTCTTTCATCTTTACTCCCCTGCCGTCCCACGTCCTAAAACTAATCCTATCGACAGGTAGCGCACTTTGATTACAGCGGACGACTCTATGAACTTACTATGTCAACCTCTTATCCGTTATCACTGTTTTAAATTACTAGAATAAAATAGTGCACATTCGTACATTTGAAAGAAATTGTATTTATTCCTTTTTACTGTTATGTAGGCACTTTAAATAATATAATAAGTTATGCATTGCAATATTTTCTTTACAATGTAAAGTATAAAATTTTGAAAAATTTGTCAATTTATAAATCCGAAATTTAAAATTAATAACAAACTATTGAAATGTTAACTTTGCAAGCAGAAAAATAATGATTTTATCTTCAAGCAGTAATATTAGTAACTTAGCGCATTTAAAAAATAGAAGATCGATCATTGCATTTTATAATTTATTGCAGTATTTCCTTATTTTGTGATTTCGATAATTTTTAAAAATTATTACCAAATTGCTAGTAGAATTTACGTGAGGGGTCATTCCATCTCAAATCGACTGAAGAATTTACCTGACCCCCACCAAATTTGACGAAACTTGGTACACACCATCTTAGTAAGAAATAAAAAATACAAATTTAAGGATTTGTCCAAAAGGGCATTCGTTTCGTTGTTTTGGTCGTTCAAAATGTCAAAAAGTTGGTGTGTAGACTTGTAGGAAAACGGCTGTAACTTCGTCCACGGTGGTCTAAATTTAAAAATAAAAAATGTTCTGTAAAGGTAAATGAACGTTCTATCCAAATATTTAATCACATTTTAATTTTTCAACCCCTAACTGGATTAATTTTATAATATTAACCCTATTTCAACCCCTATTTAAAAAACGATTCTTTTTTTTTTGTTTATTTTTTTACTGTTTGTTTGTGCAATTATGCTGAGTATGTGTGCCAAATTTTATCATGGGATCTGCAAGGGTTCGGTTGCTAAAAATAAATTAAAAATATGGAATGCAAAATTGAATTTTACAAAATAATGTTTGGCAGTATAAATATACAGGGTGTCCCCGTGACCGTGGAGAACCTTTAAGGTGGTGATAAAGGACACTTTTCTAAGACAAATTTTCAAGTAAAATTTTTGCCCAAGTCTAAACCCTTGGGGGGTACCTCCCTTTAAAGCAATTTTTTTAATTTCTGATTTAAAACGGCCATAGCTCCGATATTATTAATTTTTTAAGGTTAATGGATTAGAACTTTTTTAAAGATCATTCGCTTGTCTACAAAGTAGGTTATAACTACTTATCGTCTAGAATTAACGGATTTCGAGTTATAAATTAAATTAAGGGAAAAAATGTTTAAAAAATTCAGGTTTTTATTTTTTTAATTTCTTGTGAACCCCGTATCTCTTAAACGAAACGTCTAAGAGAAAAACTAACTGCTCAAACCGGATAGGGAATTTAACGGGCTACAACTTTCGTAAAATAAATTTTTTTGGGCAACCAACCGTTTTCACAGAAACTCTGAAAATAATGAACAAGGTGTAGGTAAAAAATTATAAATTCACATAATTACGAGTAGTACTAAAAATCTCAATTTGATTTATAAATTTATAAATTATAAATTTTTTATAATTTAATTTATAAAGAAAAATAATTAAAAAAAGTTACAGCCGTTTTCCTACAAGTCTACACACCAACTTTTTGACATTTTGAACGACCAAAACAACGAAACGAATGCCCTTTTGGACAAATCCTTAAATTTGTATTTTTTATTTCTTACTAAGATGGTGTGTACCAATTTTCGTCAAATTTGGTGGGGGTCAGGTAAATTCTTCAGTTGATTTGAGATGGAATGACCCAATATGGACTTTTTGTATAATGTATTTTATAAATTTGCAATTGAAACATTAATTTTTCTATTAATTTCTGTAGTACAATACCGCTTTCATAACGCAATATTTTACATAAAATTATGTTAAAACGAAATTTTTGTTTTGAGTTTTAGTTTAAATAATGATTTAGTGCCTATTTAACAACGTGTCTTATTTTGTTTTGTATTATTTGATACTTTTTAGTATTTCCATGATTCCATGTATTTCGAATATTTAATTAATTTTTTTGAGTATTATATCTTCTAAAGAAAATATTACACATGTAAATTTTATTCAATAAAGTGCTTAAATAACAAATAGGAATAAATATAATTTCTTTCAAATGTAGGAAGGTTACTTTTATGCAAGTATTTTTAAAACAGATAAAAGGTAATTGTGCACCACATCTTATCATGCAACTATCATGTTTCTTATCAACTCTACCGTCCACGGTACGTTGACAACATACGAATGCAACGGAGTTCTGCAATAGAATGACCGCGAGATCTCACGCGAAAATCTCACGGTCTAAATTGAAAACATCGAGTAGCGCCATCTAGTTGTCGCGACAATTTTGTATTACATTAATTTGCATAAGGTTGCGCGTCTTAATAGTATAACTTTTTGTAGAAATAAATGGAAGCCGAGAAACGAGTCACGTGGACTCATGAGGAAACGCTAGCTCTAATTGCTAGCGTCGAGATCTATAAGGATCACTTAAACCACGTTACCAAACGACGCCAAGTTTGGAGTAACGTGAGTAACGACTTGATTAGTCAACAATTTGTTTTCTCCGAAGAAAATTGTAGAAAAAAATGGTTAAATTTGGTCAGGACATACAAATCTTGTAAAGATGCCAAGGGTAAAACGGGTAGGGGACCTACTCGTTTTGTGTTCTTCGATAAAATGGAGGACATACTTGGTATGGAACCAAATTTCTCTTCGCCACATTCTATAAATGTTGGCGAAACCTTTGAACCACTACCAAGTATTGCCTCTTTATATTCAATGGCAATGTTACCATTGCACAATGAAGAAATTATCGAAGTTGAAAATTTTCTAGAAGTACCGCCAGAAAGTAGCACCCCGGTTATCACACCAAAAAAACCAGCAAAGAAGTTTAGCAATGCTAAACTTCGACAAGAAGTGAACGAAATAAAAGAAAAATTAAAAGAAAAAAATGAGTTGCAAAGTAAAAAATTACAATTGTTAGAACGCAAACTACAATTGGATAAGAGAAGAGTTATAGCCCTTGAAAAGATTTCAGGGATAACTAACAAATCAAACGAACACTAAAATTTATTAAATTAATCTTGTATATATTTGAATAAAAAATAAAATTATAATAATAAACAACAGAACGGAAGAACAATTTTTAAATCTAGTTACATGTTAAATTTCTAAATACTTCCTCTCTTCGTGTCATTCCCTCTTCCCACAAAATACATCGATAAATCTTTTATTGTTATCGACAACACCCCAATTATATCATGTGTAATAAATATTTCACGTTTCTAGTTTACTAGTAGGTAGTTATTACAATTTTTAATTACAAAAATTTAATTAAACTTGTCACTTACTGCAATCGTTTTAGCATCTACTGAAGGTACTTCTTCGTACATCTTGGTTTTAATTATTGTACTTATTTTACTTCTTTAATTTTAATTGCCGGTTGCAATAAATTTCTATTTTGTATTTTTAGAGGTTATGTAATTTGTTTTATGTATTTTGTAATATGTAAGTTGTTCTTTTTACCTTATCTTTTTCTCACTTTGACTCAGTTAATCTCTGTTCGGCTCAGCTCACTTCGTCTCAGTTGCGTAACTGAGATGGAAATAAAACTTGTAAAAAGAATACGCCTAGTGTTGAACTCCTTAGCTAAAAATTATTATATCGAACCATTTTACCTGAGCATATTTTAGCTAGCAAACTTAAGGGCTGGCGCCATTTAAAAATTTAGTTAGGGAGGACATAGCATTACGTAAGGAATACTTCGGACCCCTCCCCCCCCTACGTAAGGGTCCGTAAGATATCCAATACCCCCTCCTCCCAAAAAAACCCTTACGTAATTAATGGATGACCCCTTATAAGTTATACTTTTAATAGGAGATTAAACTTTAATTCACTTTAGAAAAACCTAAATAAGGATTGGGAAAAACCAACATTTTTAGAAAAACGAAAATTTTACATTTTATGAATAGAAAACAGCAGTCATCTTTGGTAGGTACCTACTTTTGTACTTAAGCTGAACATCTTATCAGATTAATAATAAAATCAGTAAACCTATTAAGGGCTTTTCGTTTACTATCCTTATTGTAATAAGTTTATGAGCTTTTAAGCAGGAAATTTAAGATTTCTAAAATATTCTGAGAGAGGTGAATTTGTACAAATTTAATAAATGTACAAATGCTATATTTTTTTGTACAAAAAAACTTATTTATAGTTTATTTCTAAAAAATTCTACACCCCATATACGAATACATATTAGGGGTCATCCATTAATTACGTAAGACTGTGCCAGCTAGTATAATATCTACTCTATATATATAAAAAGATAAGGGTTTTTATGCAACGCTTTCATGCAACGTTTTTATGCAACGATTTTATGCAACGTTTTCGATAATAGGATAATCTGACAACCAATAAAAAATTCTATTATATAAGTCAAAGGGAATGCAATATAAATTAAAAACCAAAATTGGTAAACATCGATTTCTCAATTTAACAAGGTAGTTCTCCAAGATTTTCTTCGTTGTAAAATATAAGGTTGGTAATCCCTTATCCATAAAATGCTTTGCAATTTCATTGGCTATTGGTTAAAAAAAAGAACCAATCATTAATTTGATTTAAAATTGTTATTCAAAAACGTTCCATAAAAAGTTTGCACATAAAGTTTTATGTTTTACTTATATGGAGTAAAAGAGTACGGATTATCTGACCCGTAATCTACTCTATATCTACTCTATATATATCTACTCTATATATATAAAAAGATAAGGGTTTTTATGCAACGCTTTTATGCAACGTTTTATGCAACGATTTTATGCAACGTTTTAGATAATCGGATAATCTGACAACCAACAAAAAAAAATCTGATGTGACAACACATTACTTTCCCATTTAGTAGATTCCACTTTATTTTATATTAAATATTAATAAAACAGATGTTAACACAAAACAATTTTTAACTCGATAAAATACACAAATTACTTTGAGATATCAAAGTTACGAAATTTAATTTGTAATTTAACATGGTAACTCAAATTTTTTAAAAGCACTTATTTTATATTTTCATTTTAACAATTATATAACATGTTTGCATTGAAAAATTTTTAAAATTGACATTTTCCAAAAAAAATTAGAAATTTGCGGAATGCCGTGCCGTCTATATGCAATCAAATTTTAACTATGGGCGTAATGACGTCAGAATTAATTTTTTATAAGTAATTAAAAAATTCGTTTGATATTAACTACATAATATGTTAGTACAAGTAAATTAGTTAAAATATTAAATTATAGTAATGAACAATACAAATCACTTTGACAGATCAAAATTATCCAAGGCAAACCATATTCATTTAATAGCCCTTATTTTATTTTTGCATTTTGACAATAATTTAAGAGGGAAATATCAAGTGTGGGGTATCAAAAGATGCGGAAAAATAATCTCTTTCGATTGATATGATTTTCAATCTCATATGTTCCACCGGGAAGCGGCAATGCTTTTTAACAATTTTCATTCCCCTAAAAAAGGGGTTAAAAATGGACGGTTTTCAACCAAAATCTAATCAGCTCTTTAGACAGCTACTTCAAACTAGTGTATAAAATTTCAACTCAATCGGTGCACGCGTTTGTCTGAAAACGTTGACGAGAAAATAACCACACATCACACTTCACACATCACACATCACACACACATCCGGACATCATTCCAAAATTGGTCTTAAACAATTCGTATGGGCTCATAGACCATGGGAAAAATGCTAACTCAAAATTTTTTTTTAACTCGATAACAATACTTTCCTTTACTACGTAAATGGGAAAGTAATTCTATTATATAAGTCAAAGGGACTGCAATATAAATTCAAAAGGCTTCTTGCTATACTTTGTATAGAAGCCTAAAACCAAAATTGGAAAACATCGATTTATCAATTTAACAAGGTAGTTCTCCAAGATTTTCTTCGTTTTAAAATATAAGGTTGGTAATCCCTTATCCATGAAAAGTTTTGCAATTTTGCAATTTATGTTTTACTTATATGGAGTAAAAGAGTACGGATTATCTGACCCGCAATCAGATTATTGCTTTCATCGCATCATCGGATCATTGGATCATCGGATCATTGGATCGTGGTATCATCGAGTTATAGCCTATATAGGACGTTGATGTCTATATATATATTTATCAAGTGTATCATGTCACTTCCAAAGTAGATACATTTGCAACGGAGTCACTTCATATATATCGTCGTGACTTCCGATTTTGGAAGTCACTACGAATCTCCATGTTTTTAGTGTTTAACGGGTAGTGTATGGGATCAGGCGTTAAAATCCGAAATTTTTACTGGAAGTGACTCCGGAGCACTCGTACTTGCAAAAAAATGTTTTAGTTCCACTGTATATGGCTGGCGCTAGCGTCGCATATATGATAATATATATGAAAAAGTATCAACGGGACCGTGCAACTTCCGTTAATACGACTGCACGTTCTCACTTCTTTTTATCGGCAACATTGCATTAGACATTTCTTGGAAATCAGTTTCTATATTTAATTTTGATTAGAATTATTAATTTAATACTCTTTAGATTTAATAATGGTATACCATTAAAAATCTGTGCAAATTTCTGTTGATTATACATTATAATAATTAAAAATAATTAAAATCAATTCTGTTTAAAATTTTTTGAACTATTATAATTTCGGCTTTTTCTCTAGTAGAATGCGCCGAGACGCGCGCGGCGTACAGTAATTGAAAGTAGGCATCTGAGTGAAAAAAAACTTTAAATTTATTCAAAATATTTATAGGTCATTGAAACTAGCTAGGACACAGCATATCATATCGGCAATCAAGTTCCCATTTTATTTGATGACGTATCCCATGACGTGCCAATTTCTGTTTTAGATAACTACCTACTTTTAAAAATGATGACATTTATTTTTTTTTCCTCTTATATAGCGTTTGTAACAACAAGGTCATTACGCTTTTTGTTGGTATGGGTTTATTATTTTTTAAACAAAGGAGAAGGTGACCAATTATTTCCATTTTACATGTTACATTTTTGTAGAGCTCTGAACAACATACGAATATAACAAACTTAAATTGTTTTCTTAAACTTGTTATTGTGAAATACCTTTTCTCAACAAAAATGGTGAAAAAATAGTAATTTCTTTTAAAAGTGTGATAAAAATTTACTTATTTAAAAAATGAGGCTAAATAAACGCCCATCATTATCACGTTACAGTCTTATTTTTTAAAAGAAAGAGTAGGAAATCAATTTCCACTTTACTTTCGTTACATTTTTGTAGAGCTCTGAATAACATACGAAATATACCAATCATGGTCCGGTCAAATTAGACCAAAAAATAGGAGTGAGGTTGCAATAATTCGCACCCAGCTGAAAATTGGTAGGATTGTTCAAAACACCATCATAAATAAAATCTAAAAAGTTCTCATCGATCCGACACCTGGAAAAAAATTTATTCGGGGTCAAAGGTCACTAAAACGGGTTCTTCGCGATTTTCAGCAAAACGGTAAGTTTTATCATAAAATTATCCCCTTCAAAAATTGTAGATCAGATAATTATCTATAAAAAATGTCTAAATACTTTTTCCTAAGAGTCACCGTTTTTGAGATATAACGATTCGAAAAGTTGAAAGAGTTGTAATCGTCATTTAGGTGCAAATAAATAAAATGAATTTGTGCTAGCTCTAAATATCCCAGTGCTAGGTTTATGGGTAAAAATATTAACCGGGGGGGGCTAGCGTTACTTTGCCCCCCCCCCCCCGGTTTCAAAGTCGATTTGTGAAAATACTGTAATGGTGCTAGCTTTCATATTTGGGTACTAGCTCTAAGGATCCCAGTGCTAGGTTTTTGGGTAAAAATATTAACCGGGGGGGGGGGGGGTAGCGTTACTTTGCCCCCCCCCCGGTTTCACAGTCGATTTGTGAAAAAACTGTAATGGTGCTTGCTTTCATATTTGGGTGCTAGCTCTAAGGATCTCAGTGCTTGCTTTTGGTGTAAAAATATTAACCGGGGGGGGGGCAAAGTAACGGACCCTCTAAATACTTTTTTTCCTAAGAGTCACCGTTTTTGAGATATAACGATTCGAAAAGTTGAAAGAGTTGTAATCGTCATTTAGGTGCAAATAAATAAAATGAATTTGTGGAAAAACTATAATGGTGCCAGCTTTCATATTTGGGTGCTAGCTGGTGCTAGCTCTAAGTATCCCAGTACTAGGTTTATGGGTAAAAATATTAACCGGGGGCTAGCGTTACTTTGCCCCCCCCCCCCCGGTTTCAAAGTCGATTTGTGAAAATACTGTAATGGTGCTAGCTTTCATATTTGGGTGCTAGCTGGTGCTAGCTCTAAGGATCCCAGTGCTAGGTTTTTGGGTAAAAATATTAACCGGGGGGGGGGCTAGCGTTACTTTGCCCCCCCCGGTTTCAAAGTCGATTTGTGACAAAACTGTAATGGTGCTAGCTTTCATATTTGGGTGCTAGCTGGTGCTAGCTCTAAGGATCTCAGTGCTTGCTTTTGGTGTAAAAATATTAACCGGAGGGGGGGGGGGCAACGTAACGGACCCTCTAAATACTTTTTTTCCTAAGAGTCACCGTTTTTGAGATATAACGATTCGAAAAGTTGAAAGAGTTGTAATCGTCATTTAGGTGCAAATAAATAAAATGAATTTGTGGAAAAACTATAATGGTGCCAGCTTTCATATTTGGGTGCTAGCTGGTGCTAGCTCTAAGTATCCCAGTACTAGGTTTATGGGTAAAAATATTAACCGGGGGCTAGCGTTACTTTGCCCCCCCCCCGGTTTCAAAGTCGATTTGTGAAAATACTGTAATGGTGCTAGCTTTCATATTTGGGTGCTAGCTGGTGCTAGCTCTAAGGATCCCAGTGCTAGGTTTTTGGGTAAAAATATTAACCGGGGGGGGGGGGCTAGCGTTACTTTGCCCCCCCCGGTTTCAAAGTCGATTTGTGACAAAACTGTAATGGTGCTAGCTTTCATATTTGGGTGCTAGCTGGTGCTAGCTCTAAGGATCTCAGTGCTTGCTTTTGGTGTAAAAATATTAACCGGAGGGGGGGGGGCAAAGTAACGGACCCTCTAAATACTTTTTTTCCTAAGAGTCACCGTTTTTGAGATATAACGATTCGAAAAGTTGAAAGAGTTGTAATCGTCATTTAGGTGCAAATAAATAAAATGAATTTGTGGAAAAACTATAATGGTGCCAGCTTTCATATTTGGGTGCTAGCTGGTGCTAGCTCTAAGTATCCCAGTACTAGGTTTATGGGTAAAAATATTAACCGGGGGCTAGCGTTACTTTGCCCCCCCCCCCGGTTTCAAAGTCGATTTGTGAAAATACTGTAATGGTGCTAGCTTTCATATTTGGGTGCTAGCTGGTGCTAGCTCTAAGGATCCCAGTGCTAGGTTTTTGGGTAAAAATATTAACCGGGGGGGGGGCTAGCGTTACTTTGCCCCCCCCGGTTTCAAAGTCGATTTGTGACAAAACTGTAATGGTGCTAGCTTTCATATTTGGGTGCTAGCTGGTGCTAGCTCTAAGGATCTCAGTGCTTGCTTTTGGTGTAAAAATATTAACCGGAGGGGGGGGGGCAACGTAACGGACCCTCTAAATACTTTTTTTCCTAAGAGTCACCGTTTTTGAGATATAACGATTCGAAAAGTTGAAAGAGTTGTAATCGTCATTTAGGTGCAAATAAATAAAATGAATTTGTGGAAAAACTATAATGGTGCCAGCTTTCATATTTGGGTGCTAGCTGGTGCTAGCTCTAAGTATCCCAGTACTAGGTTTATGGGTAAAAATATTAACCGGGGGCTAGCGTTACTTTGCCCCCCCCCCCGGTTTCAAAGTCGATTTGTGAAAATACTGTAATGGTGCTAGCTTTCATATTTGGGTGCTAGCTGGTGCTAGCTCTAAGGATCCCAGTGCTAGGTTTTTGGGTAAAAATATTAACCGGGGGGGGGGGGCTAGCGTTACTTTGCCCCCCCCGGTTTCAAAGTCGATTTGTGACAAAACTGTAATGGTGCTAGCTTTCATATTTGGGTGCTAGCTGGTGCTAGCTCTAAGGATCTCAGTGCTTGCTTTTGGTGTAAAAATATTAACCGGAGGGGGGGGGGGGCAACGTAACGGACCCTCTAAATACTTTTTTTCCTAAGAGTCACCGTTTTTGAGATATAACGATTCGAAAAGTTGAAAGAGTTGTAATCGTCATTTAGGTGCAAATAAATAAAATGAATTTGTGGAAAAACTAAATGGTGCCAGCTTTCATATTTGGGTGCTAGCTGGTGCTAGCTCTAAGTATCCCAGTACTAGGTTTATGGGTAAAAATATTAACCGGGGGCTAGCGTTACTTTGCCCCCCCCCCCGGTTTCAAAGTCGATTTGTGAAAATACTGTAATGGTGCTAGCTTTCATATTTGGGTGCTAGCTGGTGCTAGCTCTAAGGATCCCAGTGCTAGGTTTTTGGGTAAAAATATTAACCGGGGGGGGGGGCTAGCGTTACTTTGCCCCCCCGGTTTCAAAGTCGATTTGTGACAAAACTGTAATGGTGCTAGCTTTCATATTTGGGTGCTAGCTGGTGCTAGCTCTAAGGATCTCAGTGCTTGCTTTTGGTGTAAAAATATTAACCGGAGGGGGGGGGGCAACGTAACGGACCCTCTAAATACTTTTTTTCCTAAGAGTCACCGTTTTTGAGATATAACGATTCGAAAAGTTGAAAGAGTTGTAATCGTCATTTAGGTGCAAATAAATAAAATGAATTTGTGGAAAAACTATAATGGTGCCAGCTTTCATATTTGGGTGCTAGCTGGTGCTAGCTCTAAGTAATCCCAGTACTAGGTTTATGGGTAAAAATATTAACCGGGGGCTAGCGTTACTTTGCCCCCCCCCCGGTTTCAAAGTCGATTTGTGAAAATACTGTAATGGTGCTAGCTTTCATATTTGGGTGCTAGCTGGTGCTAGCTCTAAGGATCCCAGTGCTAGGTTTTTGGGTAAAAATATTAACCGGGGGGGGGGGCTAGCGTTACTTTGCCCCCCCCGGTTTCAAAGTCGATTTGTGACAAAACTGTAATGGTGCTAGCTTTCATATTTGGGTGCTAGCTGGTGCTAGCTCTAAGGATCTCAGTGCTTGCTTTTGGTGTAAAAATATTAACCGGAGGGGGGGGGCAAAGTAACGGACCCTCTAAATACTTTTTTTCCTAAGAGTCACCGTTTTTGAGATATAACGATTCGAAAAGTTGAAAGAGTTGTAATCGTCATTTAGGTGCAAATAAATAAAATGAATTTGTGGAAAAACTATAATGGTGCCAGCTTTCATATTTGGGTGCTAGCTGGTGCTAGCTCTAAGTATCCCAGTACTAGGTTTATGGGTAAAAATATTAACCGGGGGCTAGCGTTACTTTGCCCCCCCCCCCGGTTTCAAAGTCGATTTGTGAAAATACTGTAATGGTGCTAGCTTTCATATTTGGGTGCTAGCTGGTGCTAGCTCTAAGGATCCCAGTGCTAGGTTTTTGGGTAAAAATATTAACCGGGGGGGGGGCTAGCGTTACTCTTGCCCCCCCCGGTTTCAAAGTCGATTTGTGACAAAACTGTAATGGTGCTAGCTTTCATATTTGGGTGCTAGCTGGTGCTAGCTCTAAGGATCTCAGTGCTTGCTTTTGGTGTAAAAATATTAACCGGAGGGGGGGGGGCAACGTAACGGACCCTCTAAATACTTTTTTTCCTAAGAGTCACCGTTTTTGAGATATAACGATTCGAAAAGTTGAAAGAGTTGTAATCGTCATTTAGGTGCAAATAAATAAAATGAATTTGTGGAAAAACTATAATGGTGCCAGCTTTCATATTTGGGTGCTAGCTGGTGCTAGCTCTAAGTATCCCAGTACTAGGTTTATGGTAAAAATATTAACCGGGGGGTAGCGTTTACTTTGCCCCCCCCCCCGGTTTCAAAGTCGATTTGTGAAAATACTGTAATGGTGCTAGCTTTCATATTTGGGTGCTAGCTGGTGCTAGCTCTAAGGATCCCAGTGCTAGGTTTTTGGGTAAAAATATTAACCGGGGGGGGGGGGGCTAGCGTTACTTTGCCCCCCCCGGTTTCAAAGTCGATTTGTGACAAAACTGTAATGGTGCTAGCTTTCATATTTGGGTGCTAGCTGGTGCTAGCTCTAAGGATCTCAGTGCTTGCTTTTGGTGTAAAAATATTAACCGGAGGGGGGGGGGGGCAAAGTAACGGACCCTCTAAATACTTTTTTTCCTAAGAGTCACCGTTTTTGAGATATAACGATTCGAAAAGTTGAAAGAGTTGTAATCGTCATTTAGGTGCAAATAAATAAAATGAATTTGTGGAAAAACTATAATGGTGCCAGCTTTCATATTTGGGTGCTAGCTGGTGCTAGCTCTAAGTATCCCAGTGCTAGGTTTATGGGTAAAAATATTAACCGGGGGGGGCCTAGCGTTACTTTGGCTCCCCCGGTTTCAAAGTCGATTTGTGAAAATACTGTAATGGTACTAGCTTTCATATTTGGGTGCTACCTCTAAGGATCCCAGTGCTAGGTTTTTGGGTAAAAATATTAACCGGGGGGGGGGGCTAGCGTTACTTTGGCCCCCCCCCGGTTTCAAAGTCGTTTTGTGAAAAAACTGTAATGGTGCTAGCTTTCATATTTGGGTGCTAGCTAGTGCTAGCTCTAAGGATCTCAGAGCTTGCTTTTGGTGTAAAAATATTAACCGGGGGGGGGGGGGGCAAAGTAACGGACCCGTATTTAGACATTTTTTATAGATAATTATCTGATCTACAATTTTTGAATGGGATAATTTTATGATAAAACTTACCGTTTTGCTGAAAATCGCGAAAAACCCGTTTTAGTGACCTTAGACCCCGAATAAATTTTTTTCCAGGTGTCGGATCGATGAGGACTTTTGAGATTTTATTTATGATCGTGTTTTGAACAATCCTACCAATTTTCAGCTGGGTGCGAATTATTGCAACCTCACTCCTATTCTTTGGTCTAATTTGACCGGACTATAAAGAGTTATTTTTAAACTTAAGTTAGTAAAAAATTATCAATCACTTATAAGTATCATAAAATAAGCTATGCAAATTTAATATTCGTTTGTGTCTTTGTAAATTGCATAAATGTTGAGGAATTTGTTATGGAAATATCGTACACTAGGCTTAATAGGATCTGTGTTTACTATGGTACTTGTTCGGAGTTAACACGTCAAAACATTGAAAAAATTACGTTGTTAATTATGGGGGAATCCTATAATCCTAACGAAATCAATTTGTTTAGACGAGATTTCAAAACTTGATCAATCACAAAGGATGCTTTATAAATATTAGACCCATCTCTACCCATTTATTGTAAGATTTTAGCAACCCCTTCACTTTTTCATACGTAAGAATTTTTTTTTAAGTTTTCAACTTTACCTTCTAAGGGCCTTTTTTGATTTGCTTTATTAATTTTTATTATGAAAAAGTAAAAAATTTCATTGAAAAGTATTAATTATTAAATAATAATGTACTAAGCAAAAGATAAAAAATTGCGTTCAGTACATTATTAAAACGAAGCATATTTCCGGGAATTCCCCGCATCTAGTAATGCGAGCGGTCAACGTCCTTGGTCCTTTTAAGTCAAAGTTTGATCATAATTTACTTTTTTAATAAAATCAACTCTGAAGTTGTCTTACTTTAAATTCTTAATTATGCACTTATACGGTTTTTGCACCTAGCCCTTCAATTATTATAAATAAATTTCAAAATTTTTCATTCCAATGAAGAAAAATATTCGATTTGTTGTGTTGTTACGTTATTGAAGGTCACCGTCGAAATAATGCTATATTTAATTAAAAGATTTTAATTCAATTTTTATTGTTACCTATAGCATATTATTATTATACCCCTTTAATGTTATTAATTTAATTTTGTAACATTTATAAACATCTAAAATGAATAATTAATTTTTTAAATTTGCACTTGAACATTTTAATGAGAAGTGTAAGTACTCGTATCATGATATCATGATGTAAGTATGATTGGAATGTCGCGACGTGGCAGCGCTGCTTGAAGTTTGTACGCGTTCTGTTTATCTGCAAATTCAGAGATTGACTGCATATATGCTCGGAAGTGCCTTCGTCACTTTTATACTCTTGAAAAATAATTTAAAAAATGTCTTCCCCTCTGTTGCAAACCTCGTTAAGAAAGTTCCCCTCAAGCATAAGTAGGAATCTATATATCAATTAAATGCTTGGTAGGGATGGAAGTCAGGTCGCCATTTCTATGCATCGGAAGTCACTCCTTAACAGAGATACATATATATATATATGTTAGAAGAAGGAGAACATTAATAACACTAATCCGCCCTGACCAAAGAGATTATCTAGATTAAAGGAGTACCAACTAAAACCAAAAACACTATATAAGAAAACAACATTATTGAACTAAAAAAACAACCAAATAGAAACCAAACCACCATGATCACTCGAATTAAACCTGACATAAAGAATTAAAACGACGTTACGCTACTTTTAGTAACATTTGCCGAATTAACTTGCGATCATATTTCATCGAAAGTGCGATTATTATCGATCTTCTTACATGCAACGATTTTATGCAACGTTTTCGGTAATCGGATAATCTGGCAACCAACAAAAAATCCTATTATATAAGTGACTGCAATATTAGTTAAAAACCCAAATTGGAAAACATCGATTTATTAATTTAACAAGATAGTTCTCCAAGATTTTCTCCGTTTTAAAATATAAGGTTGGTAATCCCTTATTCATAGAAAGTTTTGCATTTTCATTGGCTATTGGTTAAAAAAAAGAACCAATCATTAATTTGATTTAAAATTTTAATTCAAAAACGTTCCATAAAATGTTTGCACATAAAGTTTTATGTTTTATTTATATGGAGTAAAAGAGTACGGATTATCTGACCCGTAATCAGATTAATGCTTTCATCGCATCATTGGATCACCGGATCATTGGATCACCGTATCATCGGATTATAGCCTATATATAGGACATTGATGTCTACATATTAATAAGTAAGTTAAAGAAGTTGTACTATCGCGATCACCATCTGGAGAATTAAGTACTATAAAAGTAATTGAAGTAAAAAGTAATTTAATACTATTGTCCAAAAATGACTACCATTCTACCTTTAAATTCAATAGCCGTTCGAGAGTTAACATCTAAGCGCTACCTTTCAACTGATCATATCACAAAATTTAATTAGATCCTGATGGTTAATACAGAGTTTAGATTAAAGATGAGGATTCATTTAAAAGTTATCTTTAACCAAAAAAGGCTTTTACCTTTTCCGACTGTTATAACTAGCGAAGCTTCCTTAATTCTAAGAACAGATCGAATAAAAGCAAACAAAGAAGTGAGACCACAACGGGATACATCCTCAGATACTGAAAGTGACACAGAAAGTAAAAGAAGACGACAAACATCAACTGAACGTTCGAGAGAACACAGAACTCGACAGCAACAACCACAAGAGCAACAAGAACCTTCAACATCAAGACCATCAGCAACAACTACAACTGAAAGAAGCAGAAAAAGAAGAGCGCTACAGCAACCATCGACAGATCTGGCCACTGTTTTAGAATCGGTACAATTACAAGAGGAACAAGAACCTTCAACATCAAAACCACCAGCAAAAACTTCAACCGAAAGAAGCAGAAAAAGTAGAGCGCTACAGCAACCATCGCCAAATCTGGCCACTGTTTTAGAATCGGTACAATTACAAGAGGAACAAGAACCTTCAACATCAAAACCACCAGCAAAAACTTCAACCGAAAGAAGCAGAAAAAGTAGAGCGCTACAGCAACCATCGCCAGATCTGGCCACTGTTTTAGAATCGGTACAATTACAAGAGAAACAAGAACCTTCAACATCAAAACCACCAGCAAAAACTTCAACCGAAAGAAGCAGAAAAAGTAGAGCGCTACAGCAACCATCGCCAGATCTGGCCACTGTTTTAGAATCGGTACAATTACAAGAGGAACAAGAACCTTCAACATCAAAACCACCAGCAAAAACTTTAACCGAAAGAAGCAGAAAAAGTATAGCGCTACAGCAACCATCGATAGATCTGGCCACTGTTTTAGAATCGGTACAATTACAAGAGGAACAAGAACTTTCAACATCAAAACCACCAGCAAAAACTTTAACCGAAAGAAGCAGAAAAAGTAGAGTGCTACAGCAACCATCGCCAGATCTGGCCACTGTTTTAGAATCGGTACAATTATAAGAGGAACAAGAACCTTCAACATCAAAACCACCAGCAAAAACTTCAACCGAAAGAAGCAGAAAAAGTAGAGCGCTACAGCAACCATCGCCAAATCTGGCCACTGTTTTAGAATCGGTACAATTACAAGAGGAACAAGAACCTTCAACATCAAAACCACCAGCAAAAACTTCAACCGAAAGAAGCAGAAAAAGTAGAGCGCTACAGCTATAACGGATTTTGGACTTTACATCCGTTATGTTCAACCTTATACATCAATTTGGTTGGCCACTGCCATTTCATTTAAATTGAATGAGATGGCGTTGTGGACTCTTCGATATTTTATTATCTGTTTTCCGTGAACGCAGGTCGAGCTGCGCGCTGAGAGGGACTTGGGGGAAAAATGGCGGACGAGACGGTCACGTCTTGTGGGCTGTGAAGTGATTTTCGGGGTTGGTTTTCGATTTTGCGGAGTATGGTTACGTTTGTGGGAATTTCAGTCCGACAATCCGGTTATTATATGGAATATGCTGTTTTTCCATCCCAGTAGGGAATTTGATCCGCGATTGGAGGATTGTGGTTTTTTTGGCCGTGCCATGTGTCCCTATTCGACCACCCTGGCCCATAATTTCTGGGAAGGATGTTTATCCGGTAGCATCGGTGAGTAGCACGATTTATTTGCTATTACTTCACAGTACCTGTCGATCGAGCGACGCTAGCATAATGCATCGGCGATCGGACTCCAGAGTGGTCGTCCTAAGTTCAAGCCTCGACTTGAGATTTTATGTTCGACTTATTTTTTTGTTTAATTTTTGGTTTAATATTATTTTTATAAAGGCTAAGATGTATGACTTACATATATACAGGGTGCGACATTGCACCGGGGTTCGCTGCCGCTTGGTTTGGTCGTCGGAGGCTCGATGTGGTTACCATTATGGGATTGTTTATGACCATTCGAGTGTTCCGTCGATTGTTGGTGGGGTGGTGATTTTTTGGTGGCAATGTGGTTTGCTTCTGTTTAGTTTCACTGGTCGGCTACTGTAGTGGACTACTGTGTTACGTTCCACTGGTGCCATACTAACACCATAAGCATCGACTTTATCATTAAGCCTTTAAGCAATGACCACCGTATTGTTTATTTTTATGTTTATTTTTATTTTATTGTTAAGTTTATTTTGTGTGTGTTTGCAAAGCTGCTTCCTTGAGTTTATCCGAGGCGTTTTTACACGACCCATGGCCCTCGAATACCGACGTTTCCATCAAAGAGCTAGTTGACCTAACACCAGGGCTCCACGCATTTAAAAGCAGAAGGTTCTTACCTCCTGCGTGGACTTTATCTTCTCCAAGCTGCTTCTCATTAGAGCAGTAAGGAAAGATTTTGTATCACTGGCGCCCAACGTGGGGCTACTGTATTGCCTCTGTTTTGCTTTTGTTTCACTGATTTTCTACAGTATTGGACAGATGATGTTGCTCTACCATCTGTATTTTGGTGAATGCTCGGAGACAATTTCAGGGACAGCTTTTGCATTGTTTAATTGACAATTTTGTTTGTTTGTCAATTTTGTTATTTTGTGTTTTGGTTTTCCACAAGTTATTAAGGGATGAAATCCTTTTAGCTTGCGTGGATCTACAATACCAAACGGGGGGTTGGTTGGAGTAATTGTTTGTACACTGATTGGTTTAACAACACCTTAAATCATACATTACATAAGGGTGGAGGCTGGGTAATGTTTGTCACTGTGGGTTCGATTACACCTTGAACTCTGCATGGTCCATTAACATCTACGATCATGATTTTTTTTCGTTTGTTTTTATTTTATTTATTTCATGTTTTATGTAATATAACTAGACATCATACCATCTAGATGCTAGTTATACCATCTCATCTGAGGATGATCTCTTGTTTTTATTATGGCAGTGTTTTTGTTGGTTTTTTTTTAACCAAGTTTTTTTATTTTTTTATTTTTCCGGTCTGTATGTCAGGGACGAAGATTGCCCTGCATCAGAACCCTTGAGGAGTCTGGGGGGAGCGTGCGCGTTCCTTCGACTCATTAGGAGGGGTCCTATGTGGTCCCTTCTCATGTACTCACAGTGCAAGTGTTGCGAACCTTGCTGTGCAGTCTTTTCCCTTGTGAGTGGGGGGGTCCTATGTGAGCCCTTCTGGTGTTGACAGTCAAGTGGTGTAAGTTTGACCCTTGCTGTTCAGCGTTTGGTTGAGTTGGTACGGGTCCGATGCGAGTCGTACACTCATATACTCACTCTTTCCCTGGTTGGTCGTTTATAGCGAGTTCGCTTGACCTTAGCTCACGCTTTATGCGGATAAAAGGTGACGTGTCGTTGCTCTGGAGCTAATTCTTATCATTTTTTTTCTTTGTGGAATATTTTTTATTCCGTTGTCCCTGCCATGATGAGATCAGAGATCACCTACTATCACTACAGATATTATTATCACTCTTAGTTAGCATTCAGCAGGCGCGGTTTGCGCTCACGGAAACACTTGAGATCGGTTGATTTTTTTGAGCCATAGGCGATTTTTTCTTTTTGAGCCTTTAGCCCTATCTATACCGGCAAAGACGTTTAGGGGGGGGTGTATAACGGATTTTGGACTTTACATCCGTTATGTTCAACCTTATACATCAATTTGGTTGGCCACTGCCATTTCATTTAAATTGAATGAGATGGCGTTGTGGACTCTTCGATATTTTATTATCTGTTTTCCGTGAACGCAGGTCGAGCTGCGCGCTGAGAGGGACTTGGGGGAAAAATGGCGGACGAGACGGTCACGTCTTGTGGGCTGTGAAGTGATTTTCGGGGTTGGTTTTCGATTTTGCGGAGTATGGTTACGTTTGTGGGAATTTCAGTCCGACAATCCGGTTATTATATGGAATATGCTGTTTTTCCATCCCAGTAGGGAATTTGATCCGCGATTGGAGGATTGTGGTTTTTTTGGCCGTGCCATGTGTCCCTATTCGACCACCCTGGCCCATAATTTCTGGGAAGGATGTTTATCCGGTAGCATCGGTGAGTAGCACGATTTATTTGCTATTACTTCACAGTACCTGTCGATCGAGCGACGCTAGCATAATGCATCGGCGATCGGACTCCAGAGTGGTCGTCCTAAGTTCAAGCCTCGACTTGAGATTTTATGTTCGACTTATTTTTTTGTTTAATTTTTGGTTTAATATTATTTTTATAAAGGCTAAGATGTATGACTTACATATATACAGGGTGCGACATTGCACCGGGGTTCGCTGCCGCTTGGTTTGGTCGTCGGAGGCTCGATGTGGTTACCATTATGGGATTGTTTATGACCATTCGAGTGTTCCGTCGATTGTTGGTGGGGTGGTGATTTTTTGGTGGCAATGTGGTTTGCTTCTGTTTAGTTTCACTGGTCGGCTACTGTAGTGGACTACTGTGTTACGTTCCACTGGTGCCATACTAACACCATAAGCATCGACTTTATCATTAAGCCTTTAAGCAATGACCACCGTATTGTTTATTTTTATGTTTATTTTTATTTTATTGTTAAGTTTATTTTGTGTGTGTTTGCAAAGCTGCTTCCTTGAGTTTATCCGAGGCGTTTTTACACGACCCATGGCCCTCGAATACCGACGTTTCCATCAAAGAGCTAGTTGACCTAACACCAGGGCTCCACGCATTTAAAAGCAGAAGGTTCTTACCTCCTGCGTGGACTTTATCTTCTCCAAGCTGCTTCTCATTAGAGCAGTAAGGAAAGATTTTGTATCACAGCAACCATCGCCAGATCTGGCCACTGTTTTAGAATCGGTACAATTACAAGAGAAACAAGAACCTTCAACATCAAAACCACCAGCAAAAACTTCAACCGAAAGAAGCAGAAAAAGTAGAGCGCTACAGCAACCATCGCCAGATCTGGCCACTGTTTTAGAATCGGTACAATTACAGAGGAACAAGAACCTTCAACATCAAAACCACCAGCAAAAACTTTAACCGAAAGAAGCAGAAAAAGTAGAGCGCTACAGCAACCATCCATCCAACCATCGACAGATCTGGCCACAGTTTTAGAATCGGTACAATTACAAGAGGAACAAGAACCTTCAACATCAAAACCACCAGCAAAAACTTCAACTGAAAGAAGCAGAAACAGTAGAGCGCTACAGCAACCATCGCCAGATCTGGCCACTGTTTTAGAATCGGTACAATTACAGAGGAACAAGAACCTTCAACATCCTAAAACCACCAGCAAAAACTTTAACCGAAAGAAGCAGAAAAAGTAGAGCGCTACAGCAACCATCCATCCAACCATCGGCAGATCTGGCCACAGTTTTAGAATCGGTACAATTACAAGAGGAACAAGAACCTTCAACATCAAAACCACCAGCAAAAACTTCAACCGAAAGAAGCAGAAAAAGTAGAGCGCTACAGCAACCATCGACAGATCTGGCCACTGTTTTAGAATCGGTACAATTACAAGACGAACAAGAACCTTCAGTATCAAAACCACCAGCAAAAACTTCAACCGAAAGAAGCAGAAAAAGTAGAGCGCTACAGCAACCATCGCCAGATCTGGCCACTGTTTTAGAATCGGTACAATTACAAAATAAACAAGAACCTTCAACATCAAAACCGCCAGCAAAAACTTCAACCGAAAGAAGCAGAAAAAGTAGAGCGCTACAGCAACCACCGACAGATCTGGTCACTGTTTTGGAATCAGTAACACCTCATGATGCGGGTGAAATGACCGAGAAATGTTCAAATTGTGATGCTATGTTTTGGAAAAATGAATTTTGCAAGAAAAGTTTTTGTCATAATAGTAAAGTTAAACTGTCCAAATTATCGCCAGTATCCAAATTGGATACTGGCGATACATCTGCAAGCAGATTACCATTTGTACTACATACATAGGCGACAATTTCCGATAGTGTTGGCATTCGCTATAATAAATTATAAATAAATGTCAAGGGCAGAGCTTTGACAAAGTTGGTATAAATATCGATAGGCCTTTGTTTAGTCATGAACAGTTAAGTGCACATTACACGGGGCGTTCGGCTGCATGCAATTTCTGCGTAGAGACGAGTTCATGTATTTGCGCTTTGCGTATACCGTTCTGCACAGAAGTTGCTGCAGCCGAAGGCCCCGTGTAATGTGCACTTTATGTTTATGTAGCATTATCAAGATGTCGAGCAAAGGATGGAATACAAATTCAAAGTACAAGCGACATAACAAATGTCGTATGGAAAGAAGTTTTATAACTCGCAAGATTTCTCATTTATATGGAATTACGAGGTGGCGAAATGGGGGTGGCTCAAGCGTAAATCGGCCGGGAATATTGGGACGCGAAGCGCCCTAAGGGGGTTGGGCCGCCGAAGGCGGCCAGGGGGGCGGAGCCCCCCTAGTATCTCTTATTATAAAAGGCCAAGTCTTTCTTTCTTTCTGTCCGTCCCACGGAAATACCCGAAGCAAACCGAACCGAACCGAACGCACAACGTATCATCGGATCAACGTATCATCGGATCATCGTATCATCGTATCATCGTATCAACGTATCATCGTATCATTTTGTCTATATAGGACAGCTATTTCCAAAAAAGCATTATGTGAACTTCCATAATGGATAATGAAAATTTTGAAAATCCTGCTGCAAAGCGACGGCGATTGAATCGTGAGAGAAAAGCACGTACAAGAGCTAATAACACAGAAAAACAGCTTCGATCACAGCGACAAGCTGACGCTCGGTCTCATGCGATACGTCGACAACGTGAAACTTTGGAACAAACTCAAGCGCGGCAAGCTGCTGACGCTCGGTCCCATGCGATACGTCAACAACGTGAAACTTTAGAAGAAACTCAAGCGCGGCAAGCTGCTGACGCTCGGTCCCATGCGATACGTTGATCCGATGATACGTTGATACGATGATACGTTCATCCGATTGGTTATGAAATTATCCGTTATGCGTTCGGTTCGGTTTGCTTCGGGTATTTCCGTGGGACAGACAGAAGGAAGAAAGGAAGGAAGGACTTGGCCTTTTATAATAAGAGATTTTTCACCTATATAGGAAATTTAAATACGTTGATACGTTGATCCGATGATACGTTGATCCGATGATACGATGATACGTTGATACGATGATACGTTCATCCGATTGGTTATGAAATTATCCGTTATGCGTTCGGTTCGGTTTGCTTCGGGTATTTCCGTGGGACAGACAGAAGGAAGGAAGGACTTGGCCTTTTATAATAAGAGATGAGAACAACATTAAATAAATAAACAAAAAACTTACATATATTTTTTTAAATTAAATTAAACTTAATCAATATTTAAAATTTTTTTACTTATTTTAAACTAGATGATACCCCGTCCGAGGACGGGCAGCTAGAAGGACGGGCAGCTACCCAAGGTAACTTAAGTTGAATGAAGATTAAGGAAAGCTCTCAGTGCAATCCAAAAGCCATATGACCTTGGGTAGCTGCCCGTCCTTCTAGCTGCCCGTCCTCGGACGGGGTATCATCTAGTCTCTTATTATAAAAGGCCAAGTCTTTCTTTCTTTCTGTCCGTCCCACGGAAATACCCGAAGCAAACCGAACCGAACCGAACGCACAACGTATCATCGGATCAACGTATCATCGGATCAACGTATCATCGTATCAACGTATCAGCGTATCATCGTATCAACGTATCATCGGATCAACGTATCATCGTATCATTTTGTCTATATAGGACAGCTATTTCCAAAAAAGCATTATGTGAACTTCCATAATGGATAATGAAAATTTTGAAAATCCTGCTGCAAAGCGACGGCGATTGAATCGTGAGAGAAAAGCACGTACAAGAGCTAATAACACAGAAGAACAGCTTCGATCACAGCGACAAGCTGACGCTCGGTCTCATGCGATACGTCGACAACGTGAAACTTTGGAACAAACTCAAGCGCGGCAAGTTGCTGACGCTCGGTCCCATGCGATACGTCAACAACGTGAAACTTTAGAAGAAACTCAAGCGCGGCAAGCTGCTGACGCTCGGTCCCATGCGATACGTTGATCCGATGATACGTTGATCCGATGATACGTTGATACGTTGATACGTTGATACGATGATACGTTCATCCGATTGGTTATGAAATTATCCGTTATGCGTTCGGTTCGGTTTGCTTCGGGTATTTCCGTGGGACAGACTGAAGGAAGGAAGGAAGGAAGGACTTGGCCTTTTATAATAAGAGATTTTTCACCTATATAGGAAATTTAAATACGTTGATCCGATGATACGATGATACGTTTATCCGATTGGTTATGAAATTATCCGTTATGCGTTCGGTTCGGTTTGCTTCGGGTATTTCCGTGGGACAGACAGAAGGAAGGAAGGACTTGGCCTTTTATAATAAGAGATGAGAACAACATTAAATAAATAAACAAAAAACTTACATATATTTTTTTAAATTAAATTAAACTTAATCAATATTTAAAATTTTTTTACTTATTTTAAACTAGATGATACCCCGTCCGAGGACGGGCAGCTAGAAGGACGGGCAGCTACCCAAGGTAACTTAAGTTGAATGAAGATTAAGGAAAGCTCTCAGTGCAATCCAAAAGCCATATGACCTTGGGTAGCTGCCCGTCCTTCTAGCTGCCCGTCCTCGGACGGGGTATCATCTAGTTATATAATATTATTCATCTTTTATAAATAATATAAGGGGCGGAGAGGGGGGCCAAAATTAATTTTCTTTTAAATAATCCTTACGTAAGATGTGGTGGGGGTTGCCACAATCTTACGTACCCATACGTGGCGGGGGGAGGGCGTCCAAAATTACAAAAATCATCCTTAACGTAATTAATGGACGGCCCCTTAGCTTTAACATCAAATAATTTCTGTATTGGTAATATTTTGGATTATTATTTAGAATAATTGTTAAACTTCTGCATGTAAGCTTGTCTGTAATTCGTTCTGCTATGATAAGCTCGCGCACGTAATTATTTTCATTTCTTTGTGCTCTTTAGAACCCTTTCGTTTTTAAAGAATCAATTACAAGAAATGTGTAAAGGCATTCCATAAAGCAAATCCAACAGTGGAGTGTTGATAAACCAAACTTATAAAATTGTCTGTATTACATTGCATTATTTTCGCTAATTCAATATCGTTGTTGACAAGACAAAATAGATTTTTGGTTTGGTTACCAATTTATGGCATTTTGGCGAAAAATTTGGTTTGCACGTGTGTTATTTTCTCACAATATTTATTGTCTTGAAAACTTTACTTTTTCGGCCCGACAAACACTTTTAGCAATAATCTTAATACTTACCTACATGTAAAATGGGATTTAATATTTTACTACCCTACTTCCGTTTAGAGTGGTCTGTAATAAATAACATGAACGTCATATACAAAAAAATCTGATGTGACAACACATGACTTTCCCATTTAGTAGATTCCACTTCATTTTATATTAATGCCCGTATTCACAAACGTTCGTAACTGAATTTAACGGTCTGTTAAATTAATGAATAATTCTTATTGGTCTACTAATATCAACAAACGTTTTCTATTGGTTGTTAAATTTAACAGAACGTTTAATTCAGTTACGAACGTTTGTGAATACGGGCATAAATATTAATAAAAAAGATGTTAACTCAAAAAAATTTTAACTCGATAAAATACACAAATTACTTTGAGATATCAAAGTTACGAAATTTAATTTGTAATTTAACATGGTAACTCATATTTTTTAAAAGAACTTATTTTATATTTTCATTTTAATAATACAATTGTTTGCAATGAAAAATTTTTAAAATTGTAATTTTCCAGAAAAAATTAGAAATTTGCGGAATGCCGTGCTGTCTATATGCAATCAAATTTTAACTATGGGCGTAATGACGTCAGAATTAATTTTTTATAAGTAATTAAAAAATTCGTTTTATATTAATTAGTACATAACATGTTTATATAAGTAAATTAGTTAAAATATTAAATTATAGTAATGAACAATACAAATCACTTTGACTGATCAAAATTATCCAAGGCAAACCATATTCTTTTAAGAGCGCTTATTTTATTTTTGCATTTTAACAATAATTTAAGAGGGAAGTGTCAAGTGTGGGGTATCATAAGATGCGGAAAAATAAGCTCTTTCGATTGAGACAATTTTCAAACTCATATGTTCCACCGGGAAGCGGCAATGCTCTTTAACAATTTTCATTCCCCTAAAAAGGGGGTTAAAAATGGACGGTTTTCAACCAAAATCTAATCAGCTCTTTAGACAGCTACTTCAAACTAGTGTATCAAATTTTAATTCAATCGGTGCACGCGTTTGTCTGAAAACGTTGACGATAGAATCACCACACATCACACTTCATACTTCATACTTCATACATCACACTTCATACTTCATACATCACACTTCATACATCACACACACATCCGGACATCATTCCAAAATTGGTCTTAAACAATTCGTATGGGCTCATAGACCATGGGAAAAATGCTAACTCAAAATTTTTTTTTAACTCGATAACAATACTTTCCTTTACTACGTAAATGGGAAAGTAATTGTTATACAAAAATATGTCCTAAAAATATACCTAAATAAATTCAAAACTTCGAAACCTATTGCAAGTATGTTATAAATTTCTAAAGGGAATACAATGTATTTGTGTTCATGTTCTACACGTTTTTTTTATAACTGTAACATATCTCACAATTAACTAATTACATAGTTTTAAAATAGTAATCCTTTTTGAAAATTTTCCATGATTAATTTTGAATTAAACACGGGCGGAGGGTGCCGGATTATTGGACGTATCGGTCTATTGAAGTGCCGGATTAGTGAGATTCTACTGTATATACATTCTGACATACTTTCAAGAAAATATTTCCAAAATATTCGCTCATTAGCAAGAAAAATTTAAACAAATAAAATAATTCGTCATAATAATCGAACATAAAAAAAATCTCCGTACGCTGATTTAAAACGGCCCTATAAACAATTATATTAATATTTAAAATTTCGTACAATAGCCTTTAGCTTATAAATATAATGTAGAAATAAAATTCGTTATATGAATATTCTTTCTGACTTTTCAGCCACATCCCGGAGTGTGGGATAATTTCGTGAGAAAAAGGTACTGGGGTCATAAATTTGACCCGACTTCATATTTGTTTATCAAGTTAATTCAATTTTTAAGTATGAAAACCAATTTGTGCACTAAAATTAACATCTTAAGACTAATATATCTGTCATCGCTCCTCCTAATGCATTCACACTTGAAGACATAATCTTGTCTATTTTAATTGAATATTTTTGTGATTGACTTTTGCTTATTTTGCTTTAATTCATGCAATTACAATAATTATTAATTTTTGTTTGTTAAAATATTGATTCTAAATATATTAATTAATGATTTGCAAATGTTTTTATTTATTTGATTGTCTTTTGAGATTCATTAGGGCGAGAGTCGCATGATTTCTATAAAGATAAGAAAATATTTTTAAGTAATATTTTGAGACAGTTCGAGTGGTTAAAAGAAATATCCGGAGGCATATCTAGACTAATTAAGGTTAAAGTATAAACAATAATAAAACTAATTGATTTTGTCTGAGATATACAGGGTGGTTGTTACAATGCTGCCCAAGATAGTGTAGTTTACAAAAATCATAATAGGGAATATGCATGTAGCATTTGATTTTTGTATTTTATGCCACATTTTGAGGCCAAATACCCCACTGTGCGTCGCTTGGATCATAAAGGGGTCATTCCATCTCAAATCAACTGAAAAATAGGCAAAATTAACTCGACCCCCACCAAATTTGACGAAAATTGGTACACACCATCTTAGTAAGAAATAAAAAATACAAATTTAAGGATTTGTCCAAAAGGGCATTCGTTTCGTTGTTTTGATCGTTCAAAATGTCAAAAAGTTGGTGTGTAGACTTGTAGGAAAACGGCTGTAACTTCGTCCACGGTGGTCTAAATTTAAAAATAAAAAATGTTCTGTAAAGGTAAATGAACGTTCTATCCAACTATTCAATCACATTTTAATTTTTCAACCCCTAACTGGATAAATTTTATAATATTAACCCTATTTCAACCCCTATTTAAAAAACGATTTATTTTTTTTAGTTTTTTACTGTTTGTTTGTGCAATTGTGCTGAGTATGTGTGCCAAATTTTATCATGGGATCTGCATGGGTTCGGTTGCTAAAAATAAATTAAAAATATGGAATGCAAAATTGAATTTTACAAAATAATGTTTGGCAGTATAAAACAGGGCCCCCGTAACCGGGCGTGCAACGTACGCGGACGCCACCCCAAAGGGGCGCCAAACCGAAGGCTTGGCAAAAAAATTTTTTTAAAAATCCAGAAAAAAAAAATATTAAAAAAAATGTTTTAAAAAATAATAATGCGCAGGGTGAATAAAAATAAGTAAATGCCTTTACTTGTCAAGTTTCAAGCAAATACTTAGTGGCCACATTTAGTTTGTTAAGGATTAACAAGTATTAACTTTCGGTCTTTCGGATTGACGGGTATAAGCGTTCACTTGTTTTTATTCACCCGACGTTGGTGCTACGACATATTAAATTTTCATACAGTTTTAATATTTGTATATAATATAGGTACATAAATAATATTTTTAAGTTAAACGACTATACTACTTTAAATAAAATCTGGTGCACTAAAAACGGGAAAATAATTATTAGGACACATTATGAGACTTTCTAAAGATTCTAACCTCTTTAAAAATTAACAATTAATTTAAAATGTGGGATGTAGGTTAAAATATTTTTTAGCGAACTTCCGCCCCCACGTTTTTATTTTTAATTGTTAAATGTTCCAGAGGTCAGGATATCTCAGAAATATTTTTACCTATACTTTCTATTTTTTGGTTTAGTTTTTCACTTGACTAGAATTACCTCTACTCTACGACTGCAACATTAAATTCAGGATAAAAAGACCTTTAAAACGAGGTATCACTTGATCTCCTTCTAATTTAAAATTTTTAAGGGCAGCTCTCACCCTCGCTCAGGGGTTGATACTGTGGGGTTAAACATAAAATATGATAATATAATATTTTCACGGAAACCTAAAGGTAAGGTCAGACTAGGCTACTTTTGCTGCGCACGCTTTTTACTCTGGCTGCAAAAGCTGCATGTCAGGCTCACACACAGAGTCAAAGTAGCCTGCAGCACGCAGCTTTTGCAACTACGGCTGCAAAAGCTGCGTCAAAAGATACAAACCTACTAACAAATGCTCACACATAGCTGCTTTTCCTTCGGCTGCAAAAATTGCAACGACTGCAACCGCTAAAGTACTTTATAGCTAATAATTATTCGTGAGTAGGGGTGCGCGATTATGAAATTTCATAATCGATTATAAAAAATAATCGATTTTTTCGATTAATCGATTATTAAAAATAATCGATTATGAACTCATAGTCGATTATGAACTCTTTGTCATTTTTTGCACTACATTAACTATTATCGAAACCATGCATTTCTCCAAAAAAAATTCATTAAGAATAATTTATTGATTTAATATTTTAATTTTTTAATACATGAATTTTTTATATTTTTCTAATTTTTAATAAGGTCAAAAATAAATTAAAAACCAGGATATAAAAATCTCGGAGCGATTCCTTTCAGTCGAAGAATGTAGTAAGATTTTGCAAACATCGCGTTCAAGAGATAAATATCACGTGTTGGAAACGTGTTTGTCAGCAAACAATTTTCTTAATGTACACATTTCTGCCAAGAAGCAAGAAAAAAATTTCTTAGCAAGCATGTTTGTAAAATTTGTAATTGCAGGTTTATTTTCACAATCGATTATTTCTATAATCGATTATTATAAATTATCATAATCGATTATGAAATAATCCATTATTCGAATTACGGTGACGATTAATCGATTATATGCGCACCCCTATTCGTGAGTATTGTGCGGTCGTTTGAAACAACAAAAATTGTGTGTGTTATTTGATTATATAATATTATAATTATATTATTTATAATTATAGATTATATATTTGATTATAGATATAGCGTATTCGTATTTGATTATATATAGACCGCGTTCGATTTGGAGCTATTTTCGCTTCGTGGCGCCAACAAACACTTTTTGCCCATTCGGTTTTCCACTTACTCGGAGGCATTGTAAATTAAAAAGCTGCACAGCTACTCGCAGCAAAATATTAAACCAAATGAATATTTTTTTACTGCGATAGAATATATGGTTTGTCAGGTGCATTTACTGAATTACGTTTACTCAGCGCATGATGTCACCCAGGACGTTCCCCGGAGCAGCTTATCAGTTAGGTATCAACTTACAGTAGGCAACTTAATTACAGTTGCGAATGCAACACATAAAATTTGCACTCACACTAAACTGCTTTTAACAGCGTACGCAGTACACCACACGTGCAGTTTTATGAATGAAATTAACAAATAAAATCAAAATAAAATGGATTGGTCAGGAAAAATTGATGATTTAATCAAAGATAAAACCTACGAGCAACATCGGAGGGTGCATACAAAAATAAAAAATTACATTTTATTTAAATGTGATAAAAGCTGCACCGCTACTCGCAGCAAAATATTAAACCAAATGAAGATTTTTTACTGCGAATGCAACATACAAAATTTGCACTCGCACTAAGCTGCTTTTAACAGCGTG
Organism: Podabrus alpinus; assembly: GCA_932274525.1. Lineage (NCBI taxonomy): Eukaryota > Metazoa > Arthropoda > Insecta > Coleoptera > Cantharidae > Podabrus > Podabrus alpinus. Next base: position 85,664,772 of record OW026455.1, on the reverse strand, counting down.
CGCAGTATACCACATGTGCAGCAGTGTGCACTTTTATCGGTTGCAGTGGTGTTCACACACAGCTACTTTTGCTGCACGCAGCAAAAGTAGCCTAGTCTGACCTTACCTTAAGATATGTGCGGAAAGTTTTGTAAGAATCGGTTGAGTAGAAGTAGTTCAAAAAGCTATTGCAAGATTAAAAACAAACAATAAACAACTATACAGGTCGAGCGATATTAAATAAAATCGTTTATTAACAATTAAACCCTTATTTTAAATTTTTGTTAATATTTAACATTTTTTTGTAAATAAAGAATTGCATTTTTTTAAACCAAATCCGAATATTATGCAGTATTCGTAAATCGCCAAGCTTGTCTATAAACGTGAAAACTTGTCCAGACTTGCATTTTTCCAGTTCGGACTGGAAAGGTTCACGTGGTATAAATTAAAACAACGAAAGGCGTTAGCTAATCAGTTCTTGATATTCACACAAGAAAAGGGAAGATAAATTAGACGTGTTTTAAAGTGGTAGAAAGAAAATATTCGATTCGATCAAGTGTTTTATATTTTTTGTTATTGTGTTTGGTGTGGAAATTAAATTAAGGGTGAAATGGTAAGTATTATAATATAATATCATACAAAAAATAATATAAATAATTATTAAGATTTCTTAAAAACCATTTAAAATAGGTATAGGATATTAAATATACAAAAATCTAGGTAATTAGACTTTTACGTGTTACCTTAATAGGTATAAATATACAGGGTGTTTCATTCAAATTACCGAAGTTGACATCTCTTTCCGATATAGCCGGTAGTGCCAAAACTGTCAAAATATTTTATTCGTCTATCATCCAACGATCTCACCACGTTTCTTTGTTAAATGTTTTCTGAGCCTAGTACATCTTAATACATTTTATATTGATCTAGCATATTAGCTTATATTAACTTCACTTGCTTAATTCTAGGAACCACAGAAGAGAAAACGACCTTCTGGCGCAAAATTTCGGGAGCAAAAAAAAGTTAGAGCCCAAGAATAGGAGAAGATGGCTGGCAAAATGAAGGATTTCTTGGCGAAAACTCCAGTTTCCAATGCAGAAACAGAAGCTTTAGAGAGTCAATGTTCTGAAGCGGCGCTGCTTCACCTGTTCCTGCACTTGAACCATCTGCGAGTACATCAAATCTCAGTGAAAACGTAGAATCGGTCGAACCCACCGGCTCAACAATAGAGGCTACAAGTGAAGCTGAAACCGAAGCCTTGACTGAAATGGGCCCTGAGATGACAAGTACCATTCTTCTATCAGAGGATCCTGGTCTGTGGCCTAGAACCATTAACAACGAGGAAGTCAGAATAGAGCTGCGGGACACCCCCAAAAAAGCGCTCGGAAAACGACCAACCGACCAGTCGCGTACTAATGCCTATTTTTTTTAACTTAATTGAGTAATGTTCAGAGATAGAAAATATGTATTTTTAACTGAATTATAGGGGGCGCAACCTATGCAAAAGGCGCCAAATCGCTAAAAATTTGATTTTTTCGTATCTTTTTTTTTTAATTTTTAACAACAAATACTGCACACTTGATTTAAGCGCACCTTCTCACCGCGAGAGCAGCGAAAAACTAATTTCTGAGCTTGATTGAACACGCTTACTCGCACGACAAATTCGATCAAGTTTTCCGCGAGTCCGCGTGCGCTTGTCCTCACTTCTTCGTGGATAAAAATCATAAATACCTCTATGAAAATTCACGATTTTCGGCAATAGCAGTCTCTCCAAGAGCTGTTATGATAATTTACCAGCGAAATTTATTGTTTATAACTATTCGTTAATTTATTAGTGAAATTTATTGACGCATTAACAGCCATTTTGAAGGGTTGCCCACCCTTAAATTTGATAAAAAATGTATATTTCATATCCTTTGATAACATTTTATCGATAAAAAACAAAATTTTGCATTAGTACGCCAGTGGTCGCTACATGGTCGAAAACTGGGGGTGTCCCGCAGCTCTAGAAGGTTGGTTGAGCGAGGACCTCCTTTGATAGGACGCAATTATCAATTTCCTACAAATCAAGACAAAAGAAAATTTTCAAGTACGTACTTTGTCAGAAAACTGGAGAATGGTGAAACAACAGAGAGAATTTGGCTTATTTATTCAGTTTCAAAAAACTCTATATTTTGCTTTTGTTGTAAGGTTTTCGGTAAAACTATCAATACTTTTTCTGATTCAAATGGTTTTTCTGATTGGCAACACTTATCGTTGGCTATAAAAAGACATGAAACATCCATTGTACATAATGTTCATATGAATACATGGATGAGTTTGAAAAAACTGTTAAAATTATCTACTACTGTAAACGATCATCATTTACGGGTTTTAGAAACCGAAAAAAAATATTGGCATGATGTTCTGGAAAGAATTGTTGCAGTCGTAAAATTTTTATCCCGACAATGTCTAGCATTTCAGGGTTCTTCTAATAAAAAATTTTCTTCGATCAACTATGCATCAAGAGAGACTATCTGGGCTAGCAATATTAGCTATAGAGCAGGAGATGGTTGACAAAATCGATTTTGATGAAGTAATAAAAAAATTTCTGTTTTATTATAAAATAAAAAAATATATTTTTTTTTATAACTGGATTTCGTACATTAATAAAGGGCGCCAAAATAATGTCCCGCACGCGGGCACCGCTCAGCCTTGCGGGGGCCCTGGTATAAAATCAAAATTAAAATATAGGCCAGAAGGAGTTGACTACTATTAAATTTTGGGGTACAAATATATCAGCAAATTTTGCCAATTTTGGGAGCTTTTTTTAATTTTTGAAGATCTTTTCAGCAATTTGCAATTTTAATCTGCACAACTTTACTATAAAAGTACCCAACTGCGCGTATTCGAGTATTAAAAATTAATGAATTTTGTCATATTTGTATTAATATTATAAAATGTGATAAAACTCTTTTTCTGATTTATTAATAATATTATTGATTGCGCCGACTATATACAATTGAAGTTAATTTATTTATAAAAATAAAAAACATTTTGAGGTTGTTGCCAACCTCATCAGAAAATGGACCCTGCAAATTGGCGGGGAGTTCATGTTTTCATTACAATTATAGAATCATTCTTAGAGACTTTTTATCAAGTTCTGGTCGTTTTTATGAATTTTTTAATCGGGTTTCAAACCGCGTGTCATTTGGTATATTGTGACATACATATAATCTGCCTATTTTTGATATGTTGTTTTCTGATTTGTTTTATGTTTCAGGTTTCCATACTGGATTGCGTGGGCGTTTTTATTTCATCAATGTTGGTAAGTATTCGTTTTCATGTCTTGATTTTGAGTCTATTTTTCATTTTCGATCGTTATTTGGCTTTTTGGGTACACTCAAACCTTATTTCTTATCAGGGTTATTAGTTTTTAAGATTAGATCTTATTGGTCACGGTTATTTCTCTCGTTGTCAATAGTGGTTGCTATGGATTGTGCAAGGGCCATAAGGCGGGCCTTATACACTTTACATAGGATTGATCCTGTGGAGTGCTTGTTGTCACTGAGCTTCGCTCTGACACAGTTGACGCATACATGCTTAGCAAGTTCCTTTTGCACTACGCAGTCACGTGAAGCGTGTTCTGTTGAGGTGCAAAAGGCGCATGTTTCATTTCCTTTGCAAAATTTGGCTGTGTGGCCAAAACGTTGGCATTTATAACATCGGACAATTCCGATGTGATTCCGTACCCGGTAGCTTTTCCAAGCCACTCTGAATTTACCCTCCTTTATTATTGCTTCATGGACCAGGGGGTGAACCTCCAGTATCCATTTGTTGTGAGTTCTTCCTCTGGTATGTACGGGATTGGCTCTTTTGAGCCATGAAATCCCGGCCATATTGACCACCTCGGGAAGACTCCTTTCTATTTCCGTTGTAATTTGATCCTTAGAGACGGATTTGTCCACCATCTGTATAGCAATTGATGGCCAGGTAGCTGAAGGCTCCCGGGCCATCAATTGGTTCTCCGCTAGTAGAGTGCTGCCTACTAGTTTCTTGACCGAAGGGTGGGAGGATTCCACCACAACACTTTTGTTTTTCGTCAGATAGAGCCTATCTGCTTTTATGCCAAGATCTTCCGCTCTAATGCTAGTCAGGGCGGATTTTGTGTTTTCTGCTGACTGGAATGAGCTACCCTCTCCAGGGTAGACAATTACTTTATATTTTTTATGTGTGCTCCGTGGGTTGCTGATGGCGGCCCTCTTCATTGCTGTCAGGTATTTCCTGGGTGGGTCGTGCTTCGTGGATTCTTCCTTAGGGGAAGAATCCGTTTCCTTGGGTTCCCGAACCTTGAGGAGGTTCGGGGGGTTGATGGACTCTGCCAAATTTTTCTTAGGTGGGTTTTGCTTTTTGGGTTCTTCCTGAGGGGAAGAATTTGTTTCTTTGAGTTCCCGGACCTTGAGGAGGTTCGCGGGGGTGGCAGGGGCAGGAACCGCCTCTGCTGTATTTACTTTGTACGGGGGAAGGGTGGCTGAAGGCTCACCCGTCCCTCGTTTGTTGTTATTGCTCTTCAGTATGAATAGTAGAAGTTTGAAGGTGCTTTCTTTCATATCTTCTAAATTTTTTAGTGTGTTTTTCCTTTCGTCGAGTTCTTCTTTGCTTAATATGATGAATTTCATTATTTTATGCGTGGCTTTCGATATGTTGGAAAATATTTCTTTCGCCCATTCTGTTATTCCCAAATGGCTTTCACTTGGTGTTTCTGTTTCTTCTATTCCATGTTCTTCTTTATTTTCTTGCATCGCCTGTAGGATTCTGGACAATGTTTCGATCAGCTCTGTGGATGTTTCCAAATTGTATTCACTTTGTGTCTTTTCAGTTTCATAATTTTTTCCTTTTGTTTCATTACTGTTTTCACTTAGAGTTTCTGTCTCTTGTTTTTCATGTTTTTCTTTTTCTTGCGTCGCCAATCTGGCACGTTTCCTTTGGTTTTTGTTTGGTTTCTTTTTTGCTTCCTTTCGAATTTTTCCTTGTTTTTCGTTGTCCGAGCTATTGTTTTCTTCATCTTCAAGTGTGGACCATTCTTTGGGCCACTCGTGGGGACTTTCTTCTTCGTCTGTCTCAGGATTGTTTCTACGTTTATTTTCATTTTCTTCGATTTTTGCTGATGAGGCCATATTAGACGATTTCGACTTTCTCTGTTTCTGCCGACTATATACAGGGTGTCCCCGTGACCGTGAAGAACCTTTGAGGTGGTGATAAAGGACACTTTTCTAAGACAAATTTTCAAATAAAATATTTGCCCAAGTCCAAACCCTTGGGGGGTACCTTCCTTTAAAGGAATTTTTTGAATTTCTGCTTTCAAACGGCCATAGCTCCGATATTATTGATTTTTTAAGGTTAATGGATTAGAACTTTTTTAAAGATCATTCGCTTGTATACAAATTAGGTTGTAACCCCTTATCGTCTAGAATCAACGAATTTCGAGTTATAAATTAAATTAAGGGAAAAAATGTTAAAAAATTAAGCTTTTTTTTAAATTTTCTTGCGAACCCCGTATCTCTTAAACGAAATGTCTAAGAGAAAAACTAACGGCCCAAACCGGATAGGGAATAACGGGCTACTACTTTCGTCAAATAAATGTTTTTGGGCAACCAACCGTTTTCACAGAAACTCTGAAAATAATGAACAAGGTGTAGGTAAAAAAAATAAATTCACAAAATTAATTTAATAAAGCTCAAAATGGCCTCCCTCATTTTCAGCACACAGGCGTGCTCTTTTCAAAAGGTGTTGCACGGTATTATTTATAATGGCGCTTCTTTCGTTAAGTTCTGTCACACCTATCTGTATTCTTTCCATTAATTCCTCTCTGGTTTGGGGCTTTCTTCTATCGCTGTAAACTAATAGCTTTAAGGGCACCCCATAAAAAATAATCGAGTGGTGTTAAATCGGGTGATCGTGCCGGCCAATTGATAAATCCTCCTCTTCCTATCCATTTTTCTGGATACGCAGTATTTAATTTTTTTTTTAAATAATTTAATTTAATATTTAGATAAACTAATGCGCTTTATAACAATGTCGCTCAAACGTCAAACGCTACAATACGTTTTAACAATGTTTTAATATTAAAACAAATGCTATAAATCAAATTGAGATTTTTAGTAATTATGTGAATTTATATTTTTTACCTACACCTTGTTCGTTATTTTCAGAGTTTCTGTGAAAACGGTTGATTGCCCAAAAAATTTATTTGACGAAAGTTGTAGCCCGTTAAATTCCCTATCCGGTTTGGGCCGTTAGTTTTTCTCTTAGACGTTTCGTTTAAGAGATACGGGGTTCGCAAGAAAATTAAAAAAAAACAGAATTTTTTAAACATTTTTTCCCTTAATTTAATTTATAACTCGAAATTCGTTGATTCTAGACGATAAGGGGTTATAATCTAATTTGTAGACAAGCGAATGATCTTTAAAAAAGTTCTAATCCATTAACCTTAAAAAATCAATAATATCGGAGCTATGGCCGTTTGAAATCAGAAATTCAAAAATTTGCTTTAAAGGGAGTTACCCCCCAAGGGGTTGGACTTGGGCAAATATTTTATTTGAAAATTTGTCTTAGAAAAGTGTCCTTTATCACCGCCTCAAAGGTTCTTCACGGTCACGGGGACACCATGTATATAGTCGGCGCAATCAATAATATTATTAATAAATCAGAAAAAGAGTTTTATCACATTTATAATATTAATACAAATATGGCAAAATTCATTAATTTTTAATACTCGAATACGAGCAGTTGGGTACTTATAGTAAAGTTGTGATGCACATTAAAATTGCAAATTGCTGAAAAGATCTTCAAAAATTCAAAAAAGCTCCCAAAATTGGCAAAATTTGCTGATATATTTGTACCCCAAAATTTAATAGTATTCAACTCCTTCTGGCCTATATTTTAATTTTGATTTTATACTGCCAAACATTATTTTGTAAAATTCAATTTTGCATTCCATATTTTTAATTTATTTTTAGCAACCGAACCCATGCAGATCCCATGATAAAATTTGGCACACATACTCAGCACAATTGCACAAACAAACAGTAAAAAAATAAACAAACAAAAAATCGTTTTTTAAATAGGGGTTGAAATAGGGTTAATATTATAAAATTTATCCAGTTAGGGGTTGAAAAATTAAAATGTGATTGAATAGTTGGATAGAACGTTCATTTACCTTTACAGAACATTTTTTATTTTTAAATTGAGACCACCGTGGACGAAGTTACAGCCGTTTTCCTACAAGTCTACACACCAACTTTTTGACATTTTGAACGATCAAAACAACAAAACGAATGCCCTTTTAGACAAATCCTTAAATTTGTATTTATATTTCTTACTAAGATGGTGTGTACCAATTTTCGTCAAATTTGGTGGGGGTCAGGTAAATTCTTCAGTTGATTTGAGATGGAATGACCCAAAGGTGGCACAGATTTAAAACACTACTAAAAAGTGAAAATATTATTTTAGGTACCTCCCTGCCATTAAAGTTAGATAAACAACCCCACCACAGGTAATAAACTCGCGATATTAAATTATTTGTTCTCCCCCCCCCCTTTAAATCGGAATAAACAACTCTGTTCATAGCAACGTTGGCGCTCTGTTGCAAGCTTATTTTACCGCACTTATACAGCGTGTTCAGAAGAATTGCCTAAGGTTACTTTTTTATTGGGAAGAGCACGTAATGTCCAACCGCGATTTGCAATTTTACCTATACAGATTCGGATAGTTTAAGGTTTATATAAGGCAATGAAAAAACCAAAAGTGGCGGATAGATGAGAAACTATTAGAGAAAATTGACTTTGAAGTTGGCAAAAATTCAAATTTCATCGACGCGCTGGGCGGAGTTTACGGAATCTCACCTCATTTTGTTAATGGTACGTGTGATTCTATATACTCTTAAACTTAGCGATTTCCGCACCGGCTGGCACGAAGCCCTCCTGTTCAAAATGCTTCACTCTAAAATTCAACTTCCACTAGTCCGACTTATCGCCTCCTACCTTCAGGACAGAAAACTTCAAGTCAAACTCATGAACACTAGATCCACAGATCGCCCCATTACCTCCGGGGTTCCCCAAGGCTCAATCCTTGCAGCTTCACTGTTCAACATCTTTATGAGCGACATCCCAACCCCTTCAGATCCCGCAACGAAAATCTCATTATACGCAGATGACACTGCAATATACACGTCCTCAATCCACCCGGACATAGCCACAACCCGCCTCCAGGAAGCGACCAACGATCTTGAAAGATGGTACGAAACTTGGCGCATCGAGGTTAACTCGAGCAAAAGTTCCGCGATCATGTTCCGAAATCGCTGCAAGCCTCACAACTCCAGCGTCTGGATGTTTGAGGAGCAAATCCCCTGGAAAACCAAGGTCAAGTACCTTGGAATTACCATGGACCGACTTCTCAATTGGAACGCTCACATTACCACTGTCACCGGTAAAGCCAAATACCTCTTTAACAAATTGTTCGTTCTCATGCTAACAAGCTAAGAATCTACAAATCCATAATCCGCCCAATAATGACATACGCCTCCCCAGTCTGGGGCTACGCACGCCCCAGGGCCATAAATAAACTTCAAGTCGTTCAAAATAAAAACCTTCGAGCTATTTTCAGCGCTCCCTTCTACGTCACTAACAGACGACTCCACGCAGACGCCAAACTAGATGTCATTAACACCCTAAATCGCAAACACGCCACCAATCTCTACAACAAATCCAAATTTTCAGAAAATCCACTTGTAAATCAATTAGGCCAATATAACACAGACAACTTCTTCATCCCTCGACCCAAATCACTACTGATCACGGATAACTCCTGACCAAAACCCCCCCCCCCCTGCACAGATTAACGTATGTTCACAGGTCTAAATTACACAAATTCTCTTCGAAAGTGAATTAATTCACTAGATTTGTGTAATTTTTCGTTCAATTTCCACAAGCTTCGACAAGACACCCCCCCCCCCCCCCCAGAATAGCATCCTCACTACAACTCCTCTAGTCGCCAATTCTGACTAGCTCCAAGTAGAAGCCACACACATCGAGGACATCAATAGAAATTAATCCATAATTTCTACTCTTCGAATTAAGGATTCTACTGTATCGGTAAACGTAAAACTTTCTTTTTCTTCATATATTTCACATTCACAGACACAGCCCAGGTATTTACCAGCCAGTTCGCCAAGCGCCAACACCCAGGGACCCACCGGTCTCTACAACTTCCAACGCCAGACAAGCCAACATCACATGAAGGAGAAGGCCGGCTACGCCGGGATGCTCCATCAAAGACATATCAGGTAAAGGTAAAGGTTCCGCACCGGCAGATGCAACACGGCTCCCGTACGAGTAACGTCGATGAAAGGTTACTATTTTGTCATTATTTTTTTATTCGATTTTTTGGGGGTGAAACGTAAAAGTTAACTGCCCCATACCGCAACTATTCTTTTAAATGTTATATCCAGGATTTCTAGGTTCCCGTTTTTCTAAAATCCCGGTTGGGGTGTATTAATATTCTTCTAGTATGTTAAGCCCAGTAAACCATTGTCAAAACCGCTCGGAGGGCCTAATGGAGCGGAGCGGAAGCCCCGAAGTTAGGTTTTGACAATGGAACTACCTTCGAATCACATCCCGAAGAAAAAATAAATAATTAATTCTTAAAAATAATTTTTTTTTGGTTATGAAAATAACCGATTTTTTTTATTAATGCGACGACATAATGTACGGTTACACCGCACAATGATCGATCATATTTATGCTCCAACATGTTCAAGAACACGATTAGCACGTCTTAACATGTCGACTGCCCGAGGTTTACTGTCTTAACTCAAGCAAGCAAGCATGATTCGCGAAGCGAAGCAATTAGGAGGTGAAGCTTCCCTTCAATCTCCTCCATCACATTATGGCGATGACGCGAGTTATGTTCGGTGTCCAAAAAGACTTTAAAAGAACCAATTTGAACTGAACTATTTATTTTGAAGTAACAACCTACAGCGATTCTAGCTTACAGTATAATACTTGATGTTTACATTTTATGAGTACTGTGCCATAAGTGGCGCCACTCGAAAAAAATTTTCTTCAGCTACACACTAAAGAACAAGGTTTATAGAGTAGATTTATATAAATATTTTGCGAGAAATGGGCCCAAACTTTTGAAAAACCCGCATTTGAACTTAGCTAATAATTTACATGTAAAAACTTAACGAGATTCCGCGCGTCGATAATTTTGTTGACGGTACGCATGGAATAAATGACCCTACCACTTAGAGTATTTCGCACCGGCAGATGCAGCTCGTCTCTCGTACATGTAACATCGATTATTTTTTGTTTTTACGCGATTTTTTGGGGGTAAAACGTAAAAGTTTACTGCCCCATACCGCAACTATATTTTTTAATGCTATTTTCAGGGTCTCTAAGCTCCCGGTTTCCTTAATCCCGATTTTCTTGATGGAAGGCGCTTCTAGTATGTTTAGCCTAGTAACCAGAGTCAAAACCGCCCTGGAAGGGTGCAACACGGAGCGGCGCCCCGAAAGGCTAGGTTTTGACGATGGATAAACCTCCCTATCGAATGCACACCCCAAAAATCGAATTAAAAAAATTTAATTTTTTCACTTTTTCGGCGATACACGGGTTATTTTCCATTTTTTTGCTAATATTTATTACTAATATCTACTAATCACACCCCCACCTATTCGAATTTCAAAGAAAAATTCAAATCGGAGCGAAAAAATTTCACTCGATCTGAAGGGAAAGCCGATGCATTTCATCGCGTCTGCCTGGCGGGCGCGGCCTATTCGATGCTAATTTCCCTACTTTAAAAAGGCGATTTTGGGGTTGTTTTTAAAGATTTCTCGCATGAAATTTTTTCTATAGACTAAAATAAGCCTGTTCTTTAATGTGTAGCGGAAGAAAATTTATTTCGGCTGGGGATACTTATGGCACAGTTCCCCATTTTATAACAACGTTTATATAAAATAAAAATGCTTATACAAAATATCATATAAAATTATTATTCAGCATAGAAATTTCTAGAGCGGGTTCTCTTCTTGCATAGTATATTGAACTTCGAGAATATTCCTGAATGTTCACGATGGTTTCATATAACACGGGCGTTGGTTAATTTTAGTGGGACTAACAACCCGGTTGTGGCATTGGAGCCGAATATCAGTGATGCTTTGGTGGAGGGTAAGGGGAAGGAAAGTTGAGTTGGGTAGGTGGGAAAGGAGGATATCACCACCAATCACCCATATTTACGTCTCCGGTTAGGGGCGTGCCCTATTTTCCGTGATAATTTAGGCCGCCAGCCAATCACCGCCGCATTCAGTTTTTAATTAAATTATGGTTGTCTTTTCAATTATAACTTAATGATCCGTCTTTACCTTAAAGCTATTGCATTTTTTGATCTAAATATTAAGCCATTTCAATAGGAAAATTTCAATTTTCGGTTGGATGGTTCGTGCCGGCCTCGAATTTCCAACCAAAGAAATCAGGTTCTAAATGCCGCGCCAGCTGCTTATATCACGTTCTTCTATTCAAAACCAAAAATAATAACCTTCGTTGGTTCATTTTTAGTTTCCAACCTAAAAGAGTTTCTGTGCGGCCTTTAGGCCGCACAAGCATAACCTTCTAATAGTATTTAAGTTCTAACAATTTGACGGTTGTATTGACCGGGGAGTTTCGGCTAAATCCCTCAGTTTATGGTGATCAGGAAGGCCATAAAAAAGAAGGGTAAAACATTTTCAGATATTTTAAGTAGAGGGGAAAGAAGTTTTGGTATTGGGATTTGGCTGGTTGCGAACGCCATAGATTCACTTACTCGGTCTTCAAAGTCCTTGGCATAGCTTTTCGGAATTTTGCCCAAGTTGTGCAATACGTGGTCGTGAAACACGGGCCACGCGGTTTTTCAGATAAAATTACGGTCATCATCGTCACCAGTCCGTCCCGTGGGCTCCCCCAAGTTGAAGAGCACAGGATAGTGATCGGTATTCATTGGTTCGCTTACTTCCAAGTGGTGAATGAGGGGCACGTCCTTGATGAGGACGTCGTCGGATTGTGGACCTTGTGTTGCTAAGTGGGTGACTTCTATTGGAGCGTCCACTATAAAGCCCATTTGGTCCGAAAGGTACCGAAGGTCACGTTCGGCTTGGTTTGCCTTCCACGAGTGCCATAGAGGGTGCTTAGCGTTTAAAAAAAGTACCGAACCATTTGCACTAAAAAATCAATATTTTCGGTGCTTATGCATGGCGATTTAAAGGCTGACCACCTCATAAGGTTTTGAGTTTCGATTAAAAATTTTCTTAGAAAAGTGTGGTTTTCTATCACCAGCTCGTCGAGATCGATCGTGGGGACATCCTGTATAAATTTAACAGTGAACGAAATTTTCTTGATGCGTTTATATTTTTTGCGGGAGGTGAATCACTGAGTTTTAAAATGTACACTATACTGCCGTTTGGCAGTATTTAATAAAATACTGTCAATACTGCCATTTTCTGCTGAATACTGCTATGTACTGCCTATACTGATTTTAATGCCACAGTGATTCACCCCCCGATTTTTTTCTAATGATATATTTCTAGGACCGCTGTATAGAAGCACCATCCAAGTTGGCAATTACGAAGGAAAAAATTGTGAATCCACCATAAATATAATGGCTGACGCTTTAGGTCGTACGATATGAAAGTAAAAAAATTATAGTAAATATTAAAATTAATAAAACGCATATGGTTTTAAAAATTATATTATAAATTTGAACGCGCAAACTAATAAGTTACATAAGTTTGAAACATTTTGGATGGTAATAATTTTATATCTTTGTAAAAGGGCGCGCTTATTTTTCACCTTATAACCTCACTTTAATTTTTGGTTTGTTTACTTATGTTTGTAAACAAATAGCAACAAATATGTTATTATTTGATCGTTTTGATCGTTATATTAACACTTTCTTCTTATGATTGTAGATGTTTTGTATGGTTTAAGAATATAAAGAGATGTTTGCATAGCCGTAACATGGCAGACGTTGTAACTGTGAACAGTGATGGCACGGAAATAACATCTGCAAATAAAGATAAATTATTTGATCCTTCAATTGATATGCTCGTTAACGACTTTGATGATGAGAGAACTTTAGAAGAAGAAGAAGCTTTAGCTGCTGGTGAATCGGACGATGCAAATGCTGAACTCAGCAGTTTACAGAAAGTAAGTTATCTTTCTGTAAATTTTATGTGTGGGCTATTTCAAGGAAAACTTATTATCATTTTATTTTGTCTTAAATGATTTATGAATTGATTGTCGAATGTATTGTTTACGTAACAATGTGTTATTTTACCACCTACATTGCCATTATAATTCTTATCAATCTCATCAAGATATTTCATATTAAAGTAATTAGATCAAATTTTACTCTTAAACTTGTTGATTATTTGTGACCTAAATAGTTATTTTCATCAACTCACATTTATGGGTCTTACCGGCTTGACTTACTTTAAAGGGTAGTTAATGCACACAATTGTCCGATCCTACTCAATAAAACTTTCCCTTTTTGTGAGGGGCAGATTCACCACTGAGTATTTTATTAAATTTTTGAAATTATTAGGAAAGCAACATGCCATTGGAGGAATTATTGGCCTTATATGGGTACAGAGAAATGCATGAAAGCGAGAGCCCAATTGAAGACGACGCCGAGCAATCGGAAACAATGGAGGAAGAGCAGGAAAGCGAAAGCGATCCACCAGAAGAACCATCTTCAAAATTATGTGATTTATACGACACCATTCCTGGAATTGAACAAGATGCTTCTAGATTGTTACGATCAGTCTCACGGGTTAGTGAAGAAGAAGAAGAGGATTATGATTATAGCCCGGATGAGGACGAATGGCGGAAAGTTAATAAGGTGACTTTTAAATTGGTTGTTTTACGGTTGTTCAATTTTATGTTTTTAGACAATAATGGTTGGTAGTGATTATCAAGCCGCGATACCTGAAGGTTTATGTCATTATGATGATGCTTTGCCATATGAAAATGATGATAAACTTCTTTGGGATGCAAACCAATTGGAGAGGGCTATAGTTGAAGACTTTTTAAAAAAAGCTGCTGCTCTAGCTAGACCACCTCTTCCATTAGGTTTACAAATACGGGATGATGAGCAGGCACTTTATCTTTTACAACAATGTGGTTACAACATTGACGAGGCCTTACGAAGAATACGCATTAATGTTATTCCAGCAACAGACACCATGAGTTTATGGTCCGAGGATGAATGCAAAAATTTCGAATCTGGTGTTCGATGTTTTGGAAAAAATTTTCATCTTATTCAACAAAACAAAGTAAGTTACATTTTATTTTTAAATGCTAACCACTTTGATTAATTTTTCATAATTATGGTCGAATTCTTTCTAGTTGTAAAAAACTGTATGCAAGCTGAATATGGTAAACTTGTGCTATAACTTTTTAAAAAACATATTGTTCTTATTTTACCTCATCATTTAAAGATTTAAATGAAATTGAAGTATAAATTGTCATTTTTCTAAAAATTCTTTGTGCCAACCTGATTTAATTGAATTGATTTTTAATTGAAGTTGATGCAATCGACATATTTTCAACACTGATCTCTTGGACAATCGGTGGTCAGCTTGGAATGAATATCTGCATCCCCTGGTCTGTTGGCGCTCCTTTCCAACAAATGTTTAAAATTATTTCAAGATGAATTTGGTCGACTACAGTCCCTAGCGAAATTATTAGATTCACTTGCAAAATTTCAATCGTTTTTGAATTTAGCAAATACTGGTAATGTTATAATAATAAATATGCTTGTAAATGGAAGGATTTAGTTTATTATATATACAATTTATAGAAATATAAAACTAAATTGAAAATTTCAATATTTGGTTAAATCCCCCTTTGCATCTATCAGTGCAGCGATTCTTTTAGGCATTCTAAAGCCATTTTCTTTAAATTTTTATTGTGGTTCCAGTGATAAATAATTCTGTATATCAACTGAACCTTCGTAGTTTTTTTTCCTTGTCCGGAAGCCTTTAAGGGTTCCCAAACGTTTTTGGTTGGGTTCATATATGGAGAGTTTCCTGGCCATGGAAGAAGTGGAATATTTTGTAATATTTAAGTAAGATATTTTTACTGGATTTACCAGTATGACAAGGTGCCCCATTCTGTATAAATACCTTTCTGCTATTGCCAAATCATTCCTTCATTTGGGGAAGCAATTTGGTGTCCAATATCTTTTTGTATTGGTTTTGTTGCAAGGCCCCTTCAACAAAATACAAGCGTCCCATGCCCTTCCCGCTAATGTTTATCTTATCACTAAAGCAACTCTGTAATTAAGCAAAAACAATAATTAAAACAAAAAATTAAGTGATTTTTATGTACTTACTATACGCCAGTTTTTCACTGTTTAATGTCTGGGCATGGGCCCACTGCAACCTTTTTTCCACCATAGCTGGTGTCAATTTTGGCTTCCTTACTGGCCTATATTTGAAGCAAAGTTTATTCAAGTTTCTCCTCACTGTGTAGATACATTACATCTGCTTCCTGAAATTTTTCTGGAGTTCAGAATGCTTGCTTTCCTGAATTAATTTCCTTAAAACTCTTGTTCCCCTGGGTGTTACCAGGTATTTTCTGCCACATTGCCCTTTTCGGGCAGCATCCCTTTCGACTTCAATTGTTCCTTTAATCTACGTACAGAGGACTATGAAACGCCACTTTTTGTTGCAATTTGACGTTGGCTTAGCTCTGTATTACTAAACGTATTTACAGCCATTTTTTTCTCGTTTGAGAATTTTAATTTTCTGTTAAAAAAACCTAAGAAAGCAAAACGTACTCAATAAAGGTAAATAATACTTATTAAAACTAGATTTAATATATATTTAAATACTTACATTTCAATAATATTTGTTAGAAAACAATTAATATGATATTTAAAACATTTTTTCTGAACCTCACCCCAACTGCATTGTGAACACTCGTAACAATATGACAAATTTGTTTGAAATATACATTCATACCAAATTAAATCATCAACTTTTTGATAACAACCGTTATAAAACCCTCTTAGCACATATACATTACAGTAAGCTAATTATATAATTAATATTTTTTATGTAATTTGAAAAAAAAAAACAAAATTTTACGGGCGAGTCTGATAAATTCGTTATGGGCCGTTTTCAATGCTGACAGTTTTTAGAATGAATTTGATTCCTTTATAGAGCGTTTTTTATTATAATATTTCAATGAGGACTTCCCCTGTAAAAGGAAAACTCATAAGTTTTTTATGAGAGGTAATTGGCGTTTGAGGCCGCATTTCTGAATACTTAAACCACACAGAGAAAAATTATATAGTCAAATTTAGTTCAACCTTATAGTAAATATTTTGAAGTACATTTTACAATAATTGCAGTATTAATTGTTTCATGTGTATAGTAAATATTACTATAAGTTTCATGTAATATCATTTTCCTTCGATTATAGTTAATATTTAAAAAAATCCCTATAAACATGTACTTCAAACATTTTTTTTAAATTACTTTAAATTAGTGTGAGATTGATTTGGACTTCAATTTGAAGTAAAAATTACTTCAAAACACCTAAAAAATTTCTTTGTGCAGGCAAACTAGTGATTTCTTCGTGGATATCTCTTAAGTAGTCACAGGCAGCACCTGGTAGTCTAAATTCTTTGTCAGGAATATAAAAAATAGTATGCATTACTTCTATGCCCCAATCAATGGCATTTATTCCATACAATAAACAGGAAGTTTTTTTTGGGAGGGGGGGCTAAAATCTGGGTTCTCTTTTGGAACTGTTGAGGTCCTTTTTTGTTAAAGGAAATAAAGTGATGCTCTCCTAACATGAAACTTATGTTAGTTTATCTGGAAATAATGAAAAAAAATCGCCTGCGGCACAATTTGAGAAAACAAATTGAAATAAAATTTTTTTTTAATATTTAAGTGACTGTCGTCGTAGAAGGCTCCTTAAAATTTCAGTGCTATTCTGTCCCTACCTAGGAGCTTCAATTTGAAGTTTCACCAGGGATGGGGTATCATTTTTTTAAGATTATAAAATTATAATGGTTGGTTTTCCTGATTTTCTTTTTCTTGGTGTAGGAAATATTCAGAATAAATCGTTTTTAAATGAAAACATCATTTTTAAAATTGCGAAATATAAGTGGCGGCCACATAATTAACAACGATGTCTTTTTCATTCATTATTAAAATATTTATTCAGAAACTGTCCTATCAGCCACTTAATTTTTTTTTAAATGATGATACACCCTAAGACGATTCAAATTACAACATCTTTCTTTAATTTTTCTTTTAAGCAAAAGTGTAAATGCTTATCTTAGCAATTTCAGCAAAATTGTCATGGCCACATAATTAGCAACGACGTGTTTAATATATTGCTAGGTTGATAAAATCAAATGAAAAGTGATACCTTAGTACAAGAAAGCAATATAATAAGTGCCAGTCTTGTATTAAAAATCGTGTCATTCAGTTCACCATGGGAAAACAAAAAAATTGCACCCCAGAAGTTAGGAAAATAATTTTAAATTTGATAAGTAAAGGGTGGTCTTATAGTCAAGTTGCAGAACACATCCAGTGTTCTAAAAGAATGGTATTTAACGCTGTACGATATTTTAATAAAAATGGAACTGCAGAAACTGTTGCAAGGAAAGAAAAAAGTAGAAAATCATCTATAAGGTTAGATCGTGAGATAGTTCGTATCGCAAAAATTGATCCAAAAAAAACAGCTGTGGATATACACAGGCAATTATTTTCTGGAAACGAGAAGGCATTATCTGTCCGCACTATTAGAAGACGATTGAACGAAGCAAACCTATTCGGTCGAGTTGCAAGAAAGACACCATTGGTCAACAAAAGAAATAGGGAACGTCGTATAAAATTTGCTAGAGAACATATTGGTTGGAGTACAAAAGAATGGAAAAACATACTTTTCACGGATGAAACCAAAGTAAATCGATTTGGTTCTGATGGAAAATTATATGTCCGACGTCCACCAAAGACTGAATTTGATCCCCGATTTACCACACCAACTGTTAAACACGGGGGAGGTAGTGTCCTCCTCTGGGGTTCGTTTTCATGGAGAGGGGTTGGTGCCATTCAACGTATAAATGGTATTATGGATCAACACCTATACATCGACATCTTAGAAAATGTTCTTGAACCATATGCTGACGAGTATTTGCCTATCACATGGAAACTGGTACAAGATAATGATCCTAAGCATACGGCAAAGATGGTGAAAAAGTGGTTTGAAAAGAAATCTATATCTGTAGTTGACTGGCCATCATGCAGTCCAGACCTCAACCCCATAGAAAATCTTTGGGGACAGGTAAAAAAAGAAGTGGGTAAGGGTCAATATAAAAATCTTGATGAACTGTACGAAGCTATTGAAGTAGCATGGGATTCAATACCTATTGAGTATTGTCAAACCCTCTTTAAATCGATGAGCTCAAGATGTGATGCAGTAATTAAAAATAAAGGATTCCCTACTAAGTATTAACTAATATTTGTTTACTTTTAACGTTTTAATAAAGAATTTTCTATCAAAATTAATTCGTTGTTAATTATATGTCCCTTTCCTTTTTTTAAACAAAAGAAAATTAATGGCTTTATATGGGTTGTCATTAAAAATTTCACTAGCTTACCTTTACTATTTAATTAGTGTGAAATATATCACGACTTGATGTAATTTAAACATGAATTTATCATAAATATACAAATAAAAACTTTGAAATTTCTTTATATAGCAACCGTTGTTAATTATGTGGCCGCCACTGTATAAATTATTAGCTTGTAAAAAACAATGTTAACTTGAAATTTAAAAATTAACAAGCTGACCAAACACAATAAAAAAAAATTATTTAATATAATTTCAGCAATAGAAGTTTTAATATTATACTCAAAAAAATTTAATTTATAGGTGAGAACGAGATCTGTAGGAGAGTTGGTTCAATTTTACTATTTATGGAAGAAGTCAGAACGCCATGACATATTTGCAAATAAGACGAGATTAGAAAAGAAAAAATACACACTTCATCCTGGACTTACCGATTTTATGGATAGATTTTTAGAAGATCAAGATGGTCGAGATCGTAGTTCTTCACCAAATGTACAAGTTGGCAATGTAGATAGTAAGAAATTATCTATTGATAACCTTAACAATCATAATCAAAAACCACCACCTGAAGCATAGTTGGTATATTTTTATTTAGTAGAAAATATTTTCAGTATTTTATTAGTTATTAGGAATTTCATACGTATACATTTTATTTTATTTAAAATTTTTTCTGTGTTTATTTTAACAAATTTATCGTTTATAGAAAAATTAATAATTTTTTTTTTAATTGTGCCAATATTACGTTTAAATGTAACTTTCTTAAAATCTGCAATATTTATAAATTAGTCAAATTTATAATGAAACTAGGTTGTGAATTAAAACTTTTATGACATGCATGTAAACACCATACGAATAGTATATCAATTTTTTTAATTATTTTAACGAATAAGGACGGGTATGAATTTGACAATCCACCGTAGCAATTGGTTAAATAGTACAAGTTTTTTTTTTGTTACTAATGAAGGTGTTAAAACAAGTGACTAGATTTCCAATTCATCACAAAGTGCTGCTGTGTGATACATAATTTTGTGAATCGTGGTATTCACTGCCACATTGAAACTTACAGTACCTACTAAATAATTTTTTGTTGGCAAATTTTTATTTGTGCCTTTTAGCATCATGCTTGTTAATTTTTTTTGTAATATTTGGTGCCTTTTTTTGGTAACTATATTGTGATTACCCAAAATTACAGACACCAAGCTTACAATTTAATTAAAAATCTGTGATATACACAACTTATAGCAATAACCACATGCAACCTTGAATGGAACATCTTGAATCTTGTTTTCACATTTTTTACAGTTACACATTTATTATTGGTGGCATCTTTACCTAATACGTAATTTTGTGTTCATTTATTTACTTTTTTTTGTTTAGTTTTTTTTTGTTAACAATCTAACAAAATAAATAGTTATAAGTTACCCCATTGAGGTTGGTTCAATAGTAAATTAAATATAAACACTTTCCTCAAGTTAAAAAAAAATTAAAAATTTTAGCTTAATTTTAGCGTTTATATTTAATTTACTATTAACAAAATAAAGCTCCATTCTAATACGAGCTGCATTTTATTTAGCAATAAAATAGGAAATGCTTATTTTATTTTTTTGAAATCTGGATCAGTGGTTTTCAAACTGTGAATCGATCAAACTTCTTCAGGTTACTTAATTTTAGTTTTTGTGAGCTTTTTGTTTTTAGTGTTCAATTTGAACAAACTCACATCCTTAATTTTATTTTGCGAAGAGCTCAGAAAATAGAAAATTGGTTAATTTTTATAGAAGTTTTTTAAATTTAAGTGGACATGAAATATTATAAAACTTTTATTTTAGGATTATTTTTGTTTTTATATTTTTTATAATTTATTATGAGTAAACCGTTTCTATATTTGCAAAAAGGAATCTTTTTACTTTTTTAATAATAAGCTGTAACGTGAAAACAGTTTGAGGTAGCAAAATTTTGGTTAATAGTAGTCTTCTAACCTGGGACTTGCATAATAAGTATTATTTTTGATATTATTAATATAATTTAATTATTGTCTATTGCAATAAATGGATCGTAAAGACTTTGCAGAAAAAGCAGGATAGCAATATTCCGATATGGAATGGAAAAAAAAGCTTCATGCTATACTTGTTAGATTACAACTGGAATCAATCATGTATAATTATTTAATTTAAATACAACAACCCTACAAATAGAAGAATTCTTGGTGCCACACTGTAAAAAGACATTTAAATACGTGTTTAAATACATTTAAATACATATTGTGTATTTTTCCATTGGTAATAATGTAATTTCACACTATTATCAATGGAATAATAATACACAATATGTATTTTTACTATAACTTGGAATGTAAAATTTACACGTATTTGAATGTATTTTTACGTGCTTTTTTTACAGTGCACTACAGTTAATTTTTATTTCAAATATTTATTAGAATACATCAAATTTTGATACCTTTAACTGTTTTTAGGTTTCATCATAGAAATGGTTTACTCAAATTATAAGAAATTTTATATCATTTTGAAATACGAGTAATTTAATTATTTTTGTATGCTGGCTTGGTTATTATTGAACTTATAAAAAAAAGTAGTAAGCATGCTTACAAATATTAAAAAATTGTAGGTTTATGGCACTTTTGAATTTTTTACATTATTTAATTCTCAAGTTGAGCAAAATATCAATAATGGCTCAAAACTTCTTCATTTTAACCCTTTGAGGCTAAGTGGTTTCAATTTCGTACCACACCTTTAACATTTTTTGAAATTATTGCAGTGGTGTTGAGAGAAAAAACCATCGCAACAGATGATTTTTTAAATTTTCTAAATCTAATTAATGTGTGCCTCAAAGGGTTTTAATGATATTCTAAGATCCAATTGCACCAACTTTTAACAGACATTTAAATTAAATGGAGATTTAAATTTGCATTGAATTCAAGTTAAACATTTTCATTAAATTGAAAAATTCGTTTTTAAATCTCATTAAGTTAAATCTTTAAATGAAGTTGGTGCAATCGGCCCTAAGTTATCCATGTTTTTTAAGTTTTATTTTCAAAATATTACAAAAATAATCCTTTAGATAAACTTTTGTTAATCTTTTTTGATTTACACATAGAAACATCGTGTAAAATGTAAGCTAGGGTTTAGGGAACCCCCCCCACCCACATGGAAATTTTCGTTTTTTGCGCAATGTTTGGGAGTAAATTACACTGTAAAAAAGCACGTAAAAGTACATTCAAGTACGTGTAATTTTTACATTCAAAATTATAGTAAAAATACATATTGTGTATTATTCCATTGATAATAATGTAATTTCACACTACATATGTATTTTGACTATAATTTTGAATGTAAAAAAATTTTTTACAGTGCTTTTTTTACAGTGTAGATTTTTTCATATTTTAATATATCACAGAGCCTATTAAATTCAAAAATTTGGCTCTGAACATGTTTGCTTCTTTTTTGAGCGGGTTATCCTTGCAAAAATAACTGCATTTTCACACCTTGTACTTCGGATAATGAAAAATTTATCGCTTACCTATGCGGCTTAATTTATTCCAACAAATAGATGGCTTACTAGGTTTTGTATCAAGCTACGTTTTCATTTTAAAAAACGCAGTTTTCTATACACTTCAAAAACTACAACGCCATCTGTTGTTCAGAATAAATTAGCGCAAAATTTATCCAGATTGAGGATCACTGTTACAGATTTAGTTTTAGAGAACCCATTGAATTACTTTTACTTATTGGAATAACGCGCGTAATTCCGAATTTGAGTTATATTTGTGAATTACCTGCTTGGAATGAATTTATTGAGCATTTTTTAATTACTTTTCCCAGTGTTTTTTAGAAGTTAACGATTTAGTTTTGTATTTTATTTCTTCTATTGGGTGATATTACAAAACTGTTACAGATTTAGTTTTAGAGAATCCAGTGAATCACTTTTACCTATTGGAATAACTGCACTATTCCGAATTTGAGTTATATTTGTGAATTACCTGCTTGGAATGAATTTATTGAGCATTTTTTACTTTTCCCAGTGTTTTTTAGAAGTTAACGATTTAGTTTTATATTTTATTTCTTCTATTGGGTGATATTACAAAACTGTTACAGATTTAGTTTTAGAGAATCCAGTGAATCACTTTTACCTATTGGAATAACTGCACTATTCCGAATTTGAGTTATATTTGTGAATTACCTGCTTGGAATGAATTTATTGAGCATTTTTTAATTACTTTTCCCAGTGTTTTTTAGAAGTTAACGATTTAGTTTTGTATTTTATTTCCTCTATTGGGTGATATTACAAAACAGGATCGTTGTTTTACAGAATCCAGTGAATTACTTTTACCTATTGGAATAACTGTGAATTACTTGCTTGGAATGAATTTATTGAGCATTTTTTAATATGTTACTTTTTCCAGTTTTTTTTTAGAAAATAACGATTTAGTTTTGTATTTTATTTTCTCCTATTGGGTGATATTACAAAACAGGATCGTTGTTTTACAGAATCCAGTGAATTACTTTTACCTATTGGAATAACTGTGAATTACTTGTTTGGAATGAATTTATTGAGCATTTTTTAATATGTTACTTTTTCCAGTTTTTTTTTTAGAAAATAACGATTTAGTTTTGTATTTTATTTCCTCTATTGGGTGATATTACAAAACAGGATCGTTGTTTTACAGAATCCAGTGAATTACTTGCTTGCAATGAATTTATTGAGCATTTTTCATGTTACTTTTTCCAGTTTTTTTTTAGAAGATAACTATTTAGTTTTGTATTTTATTTCCTCTATTGGGTGATATTACAAAACAGGATCGTTGTTTTACAGAATCCAGTGAATTACTTTTACCTATTGGAATAACTGTGAATTACTTGCTTGGAATGAATTTATTGAGCATTTTTTAATATGTTCCTTTTCTCAGTGTTTTTTATAAGTTAACGATTTAGTTTTAGAGAATCCAGTGAATTACTTTTACCTATTAGAATAACTGCGTTATTCCGAATTGAATTACTTGCATGGAATGAATTTATTGAGTATTTCTTAATATTTTTTAGAAGTTAACACTTTAGTTTTAAGGCTTAGTTTCGTATTTTATTTTTTCTACTGGGTGATATTACAATACAGGAACAGATTTTAGTTTTAGAGAATCCAGTGAATTACTTTTACCTAACTGCACTATTCCGAATTTGAGTTATATTTGTGAATTACCTGCTTGGAATGAATTTATTGAGAATTTTTTAATATGTTACTTTTCCCAGTGTTTTTTAGAAGTTAACGATTTAGTTTTGTATTTTATTTTTTTTACTGGGTGATATTACAAAACAGGATCGCTGTTACAGATTTAGTGTTAGAGAATCCAGTGAATTACTTTTACCTATTGGAATAACTGCGTTATTCCGAATTGAATTACTTGCTTGGAATGAATTTATTGAGCATTTTTTAATATGTTACTTTTTCCAATTTTTTTTTTTTAGAAAATAACGATTTAGTTTTGTATTTTATTTCTTCTATTGGGTGATATTACAAAACAGGATCGTTGTTTTACAGAATCCAGTGAATTACTTTTACCTATTGGAATAACTGTGAATTACTTGCTTGGAATGAATTTATTGAGCATTTCTTAATATGTTATTTTTTCAAGTTCTTTTTAGAAGTTAGCACTTTCGTTTTAAGGCTTAGGTTCGTATTTTATTTTTTCTACTGGGTGATATTACAAAACAGGAACAGATTTTAGTTTTAGAGAATCCAGTGAATTAATTTTACCTATTGGAATAACTGCGTTATTCTGAATTTAATATATATTTGTGCATTGCCTGCTCGGAATGAATTTATCGAGCATTTCTTAATATGTTATTTTTTAGAAGTTAACACTTTAGTTTTAAGGCTTAGTTTTGTATTTTATTTTTTCTACTGGGTGATATTATTACAAAAGCCCAGTGATTTTTAATTTTGTTTTATTTTTTTGCATGCATCCGAAAGTATCACCCAGTGGATACTTTTTCTCACACCTATACGTAAGTTATGTGGTACTTGTAACTTTTAATAATTTATTTACTCAGTTTTATTTTTGTACCTTGTTAAGTTTGAATTAAGTTTAAATATTATATCGATTGACTACAGAGCTCCATGACAAAATAGGAGGGGTCGAAACATTTAAATTTATAAGTTGGTTTGGATTGTCACCTTCACTGTAAATAATGCATTGAATAAAGTGAAAATAACTTTTTGTTTTGTATTGTAAAATGTAAACTCGCTTTAATAATAAATGGCTTGCGTTTTTACGAGATTAAATAGTGTAAATAAAACTGTAAGTAAATAAAAGTATATTTTGTATTTTGTCAAATTTCTGGTTTTGTAAAAGATTATTTGACACTGTAAGCTTTTTAATTAGTAAGAAATAAAATAAATTTTGAACTAAAACAAGTTTTTATTTAGTTAATGAAACTACCATTTAACACTAATACTGTTTAAAGTACAAAAATTGAAGTTTAGATTATAAACATTAAGTATTCTCTTAGAACTTAGAATGTGAAACTAACAGAGTATTTAAGTACAACAATTGCACTAGATGCAAACAAAAGACTCTGTTAGTTGAGCGTTCGTGAGCAAACCACTCTCTGAATAAAAATGTTAGTGGTTGATTCACCCTGAATGTGGTGATATGTGGAACAAGGGACAAGAAAAAACTGCTTGAAGAGCTTATAACAATGTTTATTTAAATGAACGTCGATGCTAACTACAACTATAATGAATGGCACAGACCATGCTTTTAGTAGATTTGTCACCTTATTGCAATATTTGTACTTCAAAGTCTCTTTATTTTGTTTTTTGTTCGTATTTTAATAAAAAATATCTATACAAACAACTAATTTATCTAAGTAGTAGTCACACGCACCTAATATATTTTCAAAGAAAAATAAAAAATAACAATCCATTCTTGTTACAAAAATTTAAAATGTTTCCAGGACATAAACCCATCATTTGATTAGAATAGTTTTGCTGTTAAAACAAAAATAATACATTTACCCCAGAAAAACTAATCTATATGGGTTTATTGAAGGACTAACCATGGTGGACAAAAAATTATCAAAAAAAATCTCGATGTGTCAACATTTCCTGCCATGGTTAACCCTCCTTACTTTCAACATTTTCTAAACCTATTTTTTCAACACTTACACAACTTTTTACTATAATTTTATATTAACAAACTAAAATATAATTCAAAAAAATATATAAAAATAAAATTCTATTTCATATGTAATAAATATAAATAACATTTAAGTGTTAATCATCCAAGTCAAATCCTGACAAAAATTAAAACAAATTAATAAATAAAAGGCAATTTTTAGTCACAATTTTTTTTATTCAAGAGATGTAAGCTTAAAAAATTAAAACAACCATAACTTACATCACCTATAAAATTTACAATTAATTAGGGTAAACGTACACGATTGTGTACGTCCGTGTTTTGTTTCAATTTTGTAGTAGTAGCAATTTTTAATCAAAACTATTTTCTATGACTAGAACGGTATAATTAATATGGTAATAATTTTCTTTGTAGTAATCACTTACCCGTTTTCTTTTAATGATCAAGATTTAGTTACTTCAACCTTAACAATAAACAATATATTCAAGCAACTACAACTAGACGACCAAATATACAAATAAATTTTGTCAATACTTCAAACAGCATATTTAGAAAGTATCTACCGATCAAATTAGAAAAAAAAATTTGTATATAATTAAGAAGTGTACAACATTCTTACATAAATTTCCTAATTTATATACAATTTTGACAAAAATTTCCAATTTATCTAATACAGTACAATCACTAACATCTCAATTTTTTGCACAACAACCTTTTTTCTTTTGATTGAACGCTCAATCAAATTTATTTAGACAATTATCACATGTGTTCACAATTTAAATAAACTAGGGTAAAATAGATTGCGAATTTTATTAATAAAATTGGGACTCGGCTGCCAAAATCGCAAAACTTACTGCTAATTTTTCGGGGAGGGTTTTAGAGGGCAACACGGTCATTTAGGCTAAAACTTCAACAAACCTGCATATGGTTTTCGTTATTATCTAAGAAACAGTGCATCATAATAGAAAAATCCCATAAGTTATATTTCCTGCCCAATTTAAATCAGAAGTGGGATAATTTCATCAGATTAAACTCAAACTCGAGGAACAAGTTTACTCACTTTCTCGTTCACTTTTTCTCCTTATATTATTGTTGAACCAAGAGAAAAATTAATAAATATGTTCTAAGTCAATTTTTAAATTTAGGTTTCGGTCATAATTTTTGTTATGAAGTTGTGCGCCATTAAAAATGTTTTATAACTTTGTTATTTCAAAAGTTACAAAAAAGATGTATGTAAAACTGTTTATGAAGAATAAAATAGCATAAAAACTTTCTGGGCTACTGCTTACAATAGTATTTTATTACTTAGTTAAATTTGTCATTTTATAACCTTTTCAAATATGTTACATTCATTTTAACGTCCATTATAGCGAAGGGACCAGACATCTCAGAATGCTCGGGACTGTTATTACACAGGGTACTAAAAACATATGCATAATAAATTTGAGGACTGGTTCTACACATTAAAAGTAGTTCAAATAAATATTTACTTTATCTATTTTAAATGACAAGTCATAACCACGAGAGCTAGAGTATGACCCAACCCAGTTCTCTAATAAACAGCGAAAGATACAAAAAGTGTTGATCAACCCAAGTGTTCAGCATAAGAAGACGAACATTTTTGGGTATCTTTCATTGTTTTTGAGTTATTACAGAAAAACTTAATTAAGTTATACTCGATCTCCCATCTGTGATTGTCCCAACTTGCCAAATCATAATCTGGTCACCCTGGTTATAACAATCATCTATAACTTTATTTTCAGAAATAAGTGTAACAAACCGTATGTATTCGAAAAAATTGTAAATTCAAGTTCACAAGATTGTAATTGTACCACAAAAACTTAAAAGTCATTTACACTATTTAATTTTTCCCAAATAGTTCTATCAACATTACGCCTTCACTGTGAATATTGAATTGACAAAAGCCAAAAACGTTTTTAAAATTCACAAATAATCAATAAATGCGCACAACTTCATAACAAAAAGCGATAACCCAAATTTGTTTGTGCAGATTAAAAAATTGACCCGAGACAGGTTTATTAACTAGTGATGGGCACTATCAAAATTTTTTGACTATCGATAAAAATATTGAATTACTTGAATTATCGCATAGGATGTCATTATAATTGTAGGTGTTTTTTGTTGGCGATGGTTGGTATTGGGGTCAAATTCATAGTCGTTACTAAGTATAAGTACGTATTTAATAATCAAATTTATATTAATTAGACGCATTTTCAGGCAAAAACACTTGGAAATTCAGAAACTTCGTAAAAAAAACTAAGATAAAACGCATTGATAACAATCATTTACCCAAGTAGAAAGGGGTTAATTTTTCAAGTAAAGTTGTAAGTATAAGTAACACTTTATCTATGAATACGGTAACTAAAAATTCATTCAATAGTTTTAGTAACTATCGATAGTTAAAATGAAGACTAACTATCGAATAATTCGATAGTTTTTATTTAATAGTCCCGTCACTATTTATTACTTCCCTTTAAGCTAACCCATAAGTTTTTTTCTAGAGCAAGAGGAGTCAAAATTAAAGATTATTTTAAAAAATCTCAATTTTGAAGAGGCAAATGTCCCCATCAAGCCCCGTTAATGACGCTCATGAAACTAGCCTGCAAAAACAACATTACATGGAGTGACTTCTTAGGGTGTTTTTTATAGGGAAAGTTTCATTTATTGATGAATTTGAGCTTCTCAATTGTTGAGAATTTTCACACAAGGGCGGATTCAAAGTTCATGGGGGGGGGGCACAACGCAAGAAAATTTATAGGATGACTACACCCCATTTTCCTTCCATTTACATTTTAATGCACCGTTTCTTAGATACTTACAAAAACCAATGTGGTTTGTCTTTTTGGGAATGGACTCTTTACACCATTCCTTGAAGAGTATTTCACTGGGATGAGGGTTACCCATACAGGTACGATTTGAAACCATTTTGGCAGCACGAGTATACCCAAATAAAATCAGGTAAAATGTCTTGCATCACACTTAAACTTTCAAGTTTTATAAAAAGATGTCATTTAAAGAATTTGAATTAAAGAAAAAATTCTAACCTAGCAAAAAAACTATCACAGATAAAATCACAATTAAAATAAAATTTGGGCTTGGTAAAAAATTGATACCATTGAGCATAATTCGAATCGAAAGAAATACAGAGGAATTAAAACCTGCATTTTTCGAGAAAATTGTTGAACCTCAAGATTCTCGTGAAATAGATTGGATGATTTTAGAGTAAGTCGATCAATAATCGATAAGAAAACTCGACTTTTTGGTATTTGAGATGTATTGTAGATTTTTAAGGGCAGGAGAGGGGTAGAAGGGTCCGAGCACGTTTAGATCAAATGGGTTTTGTTGATTAACTAAATATCAATGCGATATGAACTTCAAGATGTTAGTGTTTGATGTTATGACTAAACCACCACAAGATGGCATTACAATTTAGGTTCTTAAATAAATTAAAATTATACTTATCATTGTAGTAGTCACAAGTGTCTTCTCAAGAAGTTAAATAGTCTTTTATATTTACAAATATCGCTAAATTCTACCAGTGATAAAGATAATGAACAACGATATTATAAATTACATTAATAGATTGAAATGTATAATATTTAGCTACTAGTAACTAACCGTAACTGTTGACGGAAAAAAGAAAAAAAATTAAACCTTAGGAAATAAAAACGAGTCACCCACTAAAAACTAAAAGAGCACCACAAGAGATATAAGTATAAATAAAAAAATGTCTATATTTTATTAAAATAGATACTTTTTAAATACCCTGTTAATGAATACTTACAACTCCTTTTAGGTAATATTTTTCTTATACGAATGTACGTTTTTACAACTAGGAAAGTTACTTACACCATCACATAAGGCATAAAAATAAAACTTAGCAATTTGAAAACAAAAAATATGATGATGAACGGAACAACGTTTTGTTGTAATCACTAAATTGATATTTTGAATTGGTTTAGATAAAAAATAGAGGTGACAATTCTACTTTAGTTGTCTGTGACAATAATCACACTCGGGAATAACACGCACACTCAACTGAGATCCGAAAGTATAATGCACAAAACCCTTGGCCTATCTAACATTCAAAGTTTAGAGAAAATACTTATGACAAAAAAATATCACCATTTACCCTGTGCAAGTCTCTGTTGTTGTCGAAATGCAAGTAACCGACTGTACCAAAACGCACAGACTTGCTAGGTACTAGCTCAACATATGATACAGGTACACGACATGAATACACGGTGACGGAAACCAATCAGAAGCCGCCCAAGTAAGGCGGATAGCCGGGCGGGTGTGCAGGCGCAGGTTGTGGATAGCTGTAGTAAGGATAATTAGGGCTAGGTACGTGCAAACCAGGACCATAACCCTGGGCGTATGGAAGTTGCGGATAAGCCAAAGGCATGGGTTCATAATGGCCACTCCATGTAGGGGTAGGGTATAGTGGATACCCTGGACTAGGTGGGTAACTATAAGGCACGGGACTCGTCCGTGCTGGCATATTATAGTTGATATTATTATACTGACCGCTGCTGAACTGTTCCGAATTTTCGGTTAAAGTTGCATCTCCTTCGGTAATACTAGGAATTTGGTCAACCAGAGACTCTAATCCCGATAAGCTCTTCGACGCTATATCTTGAGGCTGTCGAGCAGTTGTATAATGATTTTCTACCGAAGGTTCTATGCTATAAGATGTAGGATATGGATAATGCGGTTGCTCACTAGGAGTCGACGAAGCGGGACTACTAAAACGGCAATCACCTTCTTCTGCCATATTAGACGGTGGTTCAAAATCTGGAGGCCCTAGGCTAGGTGATGCTGGCGATCCCAATTGTTCCGAACTAATGGCAGCACTAATCTCTGAACTGAGATCCGAGTGAGTAAAAGATTGTGAATGCGGTCTTGGAGATTGGCTGTACGGTGGTCTCGGTGACTGACTATATGAAGCCGGTCGAGGTGATTGACTATATGGTACCGTAGGTGGAGCATACAAACTACTAGAACCACTGGGCGGTGTAACTTCGGGGGGTAAATGATAATAATTATTGGTAGGTGACTGTATAGGAGACGGATTTGAAAAACACTTATTTATATTGGTCGATGTCGTATTATCCATTGGTGCAACTGAAGCAGGACGTTCGCCATCTTCCAATTTTACTTTCTTAGGTCGCCCGCGCTTCTTCTTAGGAAAATCACAGTTGGATTGTGAAGGGGTTTTACGAGCCACTGCCTTTGGAGGTTCTTCACCTTCCACTTTTATTTTTTTAGGCCGTCCACGTTTCTTCTTACAAGGTACAATTGTGCCATCCTCTTTTTTAATCACAGAATTACTAAGATCCATTAAATCTGGATCTGGTTTAGGTTCTGGTTCATAACATGCTTTTAGTGTAGGTTCCGCAAATATCATTTCCGATTCGTCTATGGAGGACACGAGACCGTTCAAATAATCACGAAACTTTTTGAGACCGGCATAAAATGGCACTTTATCAGCAGCTCGAGGTAACTGTGCACACCGTGCGCTTGATGAAGGCATCACCCACATATGCTATATTAAATATAGTTACATATTACACAACTGAAAAATTTATAACACTAAAATATAATCAAAAGGTTTCTGTTCTACAAAATTATTCACACAAATCAACGTTTAAATTAACAATTTATTGCACCACTCTCATTTTACTACAACTACATTTAAATGTCTGTGAGTGATTGTTCACAATGGATATAACCGTAAAAATAATTAACCCGGCAAGTTTTATGTGAAGCACTTTAATGGAATTATGAATTTTTACGCATTATGTATTTGTTACACTTAAGTTCATAGTGAATAAGCATTTAATCTAAAAATTTAATGCATCAACCTGCTTTAATCTAAAAATTTAATGCATCAACCTGCTTTAATTAAAATTTCTGATCAAGTGTTTTTACTGCTTCATCAATACTATTTTCTAGATATTTTTATGTGATCTGTAAATTTCAACGAAGATATTTTTATTTGTATAGTAGATACTATTATGAGATGGCTTTGGTTTTGCGGCCCGAAGGCCGCACTGATTTACATTACAAACGCACATAAATTCAGGCTGTTACATATTTATAAATTTAGATTCGACGATTATTGTGAAACTTCTTTTTTTATTTTGATAGATAGGCTACCAAATTGTCAACAATCGCCTGTGGCGCTTTCTTTTATTTTGAATAGTAATTTCTGAATTCGCGATCGATTGATTGCTGTATTGCATTACTTTAATATTTTACAGCCGAGTATATAATGAAAGAAATAGGTTTATTAAGGGGTTAGAAGAAATAGAAGTCAAAAAGGTTAATCGGACGGGTTCACAAACGAACGCATTTAGAGATAACATTTATTTATGACTAAAAAAACTTTCCCGAGCGGTGTAGACGGTGTAAAATTCGACTATTCCCGTGGTTCGGAAACCACGTTAAACTATAGGTCCCCTGTGCTCGTCACACATTTTCAACATGCAACGAGCACAGTATGAAATTTACCGTACGAATAACGGTATCGTTTCAGCGCAGAGAACAGTTTGGAAAGTTTGCGCACGGCGCACTACGTTCTGCGCCAAAACGGTACCATCCTTCGTACGATAAATTGCATAGTGTCACACCAGGATAAGATAAGCTTTTAAGAGCAGACTGACTGAAAAACTGGGGCCTGTAACTAGGGGTGCGCATATAATCGATTAATCGATTACGTAATTCGAATAATCGATTATTTCATAATCGATTATGATATTTTATAATAATCGATTAATCGATTATTGAAATAATCGATTATTCATAATCGACTATGAGTTCATAATCGATTATGAACTCGTAATCGATTATGGGTTCATAATCGATTATGAGTCCATAATCGATTATGAATTCATAATCGATTATGGGTTCATAATCGATTATGAGTCCATAATCGATTATGAGTTCATAATCGATTACAAGTTCATAATCGATTACGAGTTCATAATCGATTATGAACTCATAGTCGATTATGAACTCATAGTCGATTATGAACTTATAACTATAATAGGTAGGGCTATTAAGGGTTACTAAATTACTATATAATTTATTATTTTGCTAATTGTGTTACGGTGGTGCTAATAAGAAGTGTTGTTAAGCACCAGTTGATATTTGGATTCAAAATATGGATTTGCCATTCAACTTTTAGGTATTTTTGTTTATAAAATTGATAGTTTTTAAAAAATATTTTTTTGCTTTTCAATTAAAGATTGCAACCCTTTTTCATCAATATGGATTTAAATTATTTGTCCGATATTTTGAGTGAAAGTGTATACTTTTACAAAATGAATTTTAATTAGAAGCCTTTTAGATGGATTATTGTTAACAATAAATTAATTACATAATGCATAATACAATAGTAACATTCAGTTAAAATTTAAAAACAAAATATTTGGTACTTCAGATTTAATCAGCGTTTTTATGAAGGAGTCGTAAAGCAACATTATAAATATGCTTCCAGGTACTTGGTTGGAGGTTATGCGTTATGTGGTGCAATCCTGCAATCTGAATAATTTGAACCCACGGTAATACGAATCTCCAGAATTCAAACTCAATAAAATGATCTACAAAATTTTCGAAATTAAATTAATGTATGTAGATTGACTAATTAATGTAAGTTTATTTAAATATTTTCAATTCCAGATCAAAATAATTTTTAAATGTTTTTTAAATAAAAATTTAATTCCAATTCATAATTTGATCGAGTTCGTTAATTAGTGCATTAGTGGGTAGAATTACTATGGTTTTGCACTTTTGAGATTGCACGACATGTTTATCTTTGGTACTACATAAACATAATATTACAAAGTCATGTCTGGTTGTTAGGGTCCGTCTTTCTTCGTGACGTAGTAAATTCATTATTATTTACATTATAAAACTTATTACAGATTGATACCGGACCGTAATGTGTTATCAACTGGTGCTTAACAACACTTCTTATTAGCACC
This sequence comes from Podabrus alpinus, assembly GCA_932274525.1. Classification (NCBI taxonomy): domain Eukaryota; kingdom Metazoa; phylum Arthropoda; class Insecta; order Coleoptera; family Cantharidae; genus Podabrus; species Podabrus alpinus. The sequence continues at coordinate 85,630,972 of OW026455.1, read as the reverse complement.
ACCGTAACACAATTAGCAAAATAATAAATTATATAGTAATTTAGTAACCCTTAATAGCCCTACCTATTATAGTTATAAGTTCATAATCGACTATGAGTTCATAATCGACTATGAGTTCATAATCGACTATGAGTTCATAATCGATTATGAATTCATAATCGATTATGGGTTCATAATCGATTATGTGTCCATAATCGATTATGAATTCATAATCGATTATGGGTTCATAATCGATTATGAGTCCATAATCGATTATGAGTTCATAATCTATTACAAGTTCATAATCGATTACGAGTTCATAATCGATTATGAACTCATAGTCGATTATGAATAATCGATTATTTTTAATAATCGATTAATCGAAAAAAATCGATTATTTTTTATAATCGATAATCGATTATGAAATTCCATAATCGCGCACCCCTACCTGTAACACAACGCTTACAAGTGTACAAGAAATTCATCAGTAACTACTGATCAGACCAAATTCTCTTACATAACCTAAATTGTTACAGTTGCAAAATCGTGGTTTCTTTTTTAAAATGGGGTAAACCACTCTAGAACTTTTCAAAATTGGAAAAAAAAATTTTTTCTTAAAAAGTACCTTTATTATCGTAAAAATTACGTGGCAAAGTTTCATGCACGGGAGAAATCTATAAGGGCTCGCAATTTGAAGCTTTCGGTGCATTGCAGATTAAGGGTATATTGAATTTATCCTTGTTTTTTCAGTACTTAAAACTTCAAAACGCGTTTACTCAAAACAACCAATTTTAAGTTGGCCGGACCGATATCTTGAACAATTTTTGTTTGATTGGCTTGAAATTTATACTGAATATTCAAAACTACTTTCTCTTCGACAACACATAGGATTTTTTTTTATAATGCATAGCTCAATTGTTATTAACAATTTTCGAGCGATGTTTTTTGGTTTTTTCGAACTTTTTTTTTCAAAAACACGCCATTTTCGCAAAACTCAGTTTAAAAAAAAAGTCCTACGTACTGTTGGAGCTAATGTCATTAGCTAAATCTAAATTTGTTTGTCTCATGATTTTATTTTGAAATTTGCAGGAGTTATTGGCCCGGCCACGCAGCCATAAAAAAAAGATGGCTAGGGAAGAATACTGGGAAGCCGGCATTTTGTTTTGTACAGCTCTGAAAAAATTTAGAAACACGTTTCAATACTTGTATAATAAAGACCCTTTTACCGAATTTCGATATGTTGTTTAGTTTCTTTGAAAAAAATTCCCAAAGTTTGCTCTGTTTTTCGGCCTCTAGAGTGGATTACCCCCTTAAGCATAAAAAATGTAATTTGTGCTACAGAATTTAGTCGGACCAGTAACTACACTTGTAAGCGTTGGTGTCAATCCCACCTTTATAATAATCTACGAGATCTCTGACCAGCTTAAAAAAAAATTCTTCAGCTACATACTAAAGAACAGGCTTATTTTAGTCTATAGAAAAAATAATTTTCGAGAAATCTTTAAAAACAACCCCAAAATCGACTTTTTAAAAGTAGGGAAATTAGCATCGAATATACCGCGCCCCCCCAGGCAGACATTCATCGACGTTCCCTTCAAATCGCGTGAAATTTTTTCGCTCCGATTTGAATTTTTCTTTGAAATTCGGATAGGTGGGGGTGTGATTAGTAGATATTAGTAATAAATATTATCAAAAAAATGGAAAATAACCCGTGTATTGCCGAAAAAGTGAAAAAATGAAAATTTTTCTTCTTCGATTTTTGGGGTGCATTCGATAAGGAGGGTTGTCCATCGTCAAAACCTACCCTTCCGGGGCGCCGCTCCGCTACGCTCTGCACCCCTCCAGGGCGGTTTTGACTCTGGTTACTAGGCTAAACATACGAGAAGGCGCCACCCATCAAGAAAACCGGGAGCTTAGAGACCCTTGAAATAGCATTAAAAAGTATAGTTGCGATATGGGGCAGTAAACTATTACGTTTCACCCCCAAAATATCGAATAAAATAAATCGATGTTACATGTACGAGAAACGAGCTGCATCTGCCGGTCCGAAATTTTCTAAGTGTTAGGGTCATTCATTCCACGCGTACCGTCAACAAAATGAGCGACGCGCGGAATCTCGTTAGGATTTTACATGTAAATTTGCTAAGTTCAAATTCGATTTATTCAAAAGTTTGGGCCCAAATCTCGCAAAATATTTTTACAATGTGCTATATTAACTGTGTTCTTTAGTGTGTAGAGGAGAAATTTTGGGTCGAGTGGTTAGAGATAGGTAACTCTACCCTAATTCTCAATAGTTAAAAAGTCTCACATATTAAGTTAGTAATCACTTTTTATTTTACTACTAGTATATTACAATTTCAGCCCACCCTAAAATAAGATTCTGGTTACGCCACTGCACTTGATATATTATTTGGTGAATAATTCTAGAATTTTCATGCTACTTTAATAAAATCATGCTTCACATTTGCGGCCCTTCCCGCCTAGAAAGATTCGGCACGCCACTGGTAATGTCATAATCGTAAGGATCGCAATTTTATTGAAGGAAAAGTGTTCCAATATGAACTTAAATTCTTTTTGAAAGGGTTATCTGTGTACCCAGAACAGAAAGTAGCCTATTGCCGTTCGCGCATGGACCTTAATGGTCGAGGCGCAGGTGAAACCAGCAACCATGCAAGTTTCTAATTTTCCTTATTCTCATTTTATTTTTATGGCGACATTTACATCGCCAACTAAAGGATATATCGTAAAATTACAACAATTTAAAACCCTGGATAAACATATTAAAATTCAGCATCAAACGATGAATATAATAGTGACGAGAGTGAAATTGATTGCACTTCACCACATTATTAAAGAAACCGCCTAGAACGCAAAATTGGATTTATTACCTGACAAGTTCAAGGACAGGTATGAGAGGGAATATACCTTGTTTGTTGAATGGTGTAAGACGAATAAAAGCTCACTTTCCGCTTGGCGAGCGGCATACGTCAACTTTCTGTTCTCAACTGACAGCTGGAAAGCCTACTTTCAATGATTGTAGTAGAAAAAAATATTTTTATTAATTTAACAGTTCATTCGACTGGTTTCTAAAGAGGGTTAATTCCTTTCTAGAGTCGTTAAATAAACTATACTACAAATATTCCAAACCCAAAACATCTTAATAATGGAATTGATTATAAATTTGAGAAAGATACGCAACACTATGGACTATTTTGTGGTGTAATTTATTTTGTAAAATACATGGTGTTATGAAAAACATCTTTTCGATTTTTTTTTTGAATAAATTAAGGCACAAAATTTATCACCCGGTTGCACATCTTTCCCACATTTATATTCAATGATAATAGCAAACGGATCTCTCCATTCTACCGTATTTCATTGTAAAACATGATTTAAGAGTTCCCTGACAATTACGAAAAAATGCGGCAGAGCATGTAACCGATATCAAATTTGAAAATCGACCATTTAAAGTGAAAACAGAAAATCGGACAAGAACTATTACTGCATAAAAGCGGACACCGCCGTATTAGCTGTAGTGGTACAAAATCCACAAATAAGTTCGCTTGAAATTTTAAGTAATTCTGAATACCTTAAAAAAATGTTTTATGAATACTTAAGCGTGATAAATTTACCATAAACTAAAAGTGCTACTAGCGCTATGGTGAAAAAATTAATAAACCGATTTCGCGATCTCCGTTCTTAAATAATAAAATATAAATTTTAACAAAATAAAATTTTTGTTTGAAAACATTGAACAGTAAATAAAAATTGTTAATTTTTAAATACTAAAATTCATATTAGTTCGTTGGAATTATTTTAGAACACAATTTTACTGTTGTGAACATAAATGTAGTTTTAGTTTTGTCCTAGAAGTCCAGAAAACAAAGAATGTAAAAAATCAATACTGGAGAAACCAGATACTCATCTAGTTAAATCATGTCAAATGAACAAACGTAATAATATAAACAAAATAAGGGCACAAGATTATTAAATTATTTTAATAGGATATTAAAAGATTACAGGGCTCAGAATATTTTGGTCCAGAGTTCATATTTATAGAGAAATAAAAACAATGAATGAAATGGTTATACTGCCATCTATTGACTACTTTCAGTGAATAGTAGAAACTACTAATTAGCAATAAATTGTTATTACGAATTGGTTTTTTCGTTTTACGGTAGAAACTTTTCAAAATTTCGATTTTATGATAAAAAATCATAGTTTAAGTTACGTAGATGGTTGTTTATTGACCTTAATTTTTCGGTCCAAAACTCGCTACAACGTTCAATGTTCTGAACGTTTCAAGGTTCTATTTAGAAAAAGATGAAAACAATTATTTTCGACTTCTTATTGAAATTGTTCGTTTTTTCAGTAAATTCAGGCATGTTTGACAATTATTGCATCCGCTTTTTAGTTCAATTGAAGAATTCACGATCCGGTTCACCCCTTAACTTCAATGTCTGTATTGTATTTCACATTTCTCTTTCATCAGTCTTTTGAAAAACTTCTTTATCAAATCCGAACATTTTCTTTTTTTTTTAAATACGGGGTTTTAAATGTCGTACCTATATCAGATTTGAGCCCAAATGCGATTTTCCACGTCAACATTTGACTATTACCTATTACGCTGGTCTCCAGTTCATTTTTATTTCGCCACCATAGAAAACTACTATGCTCAATTTTAGAATCGTCAAAATTACGAAAAAAAATACTTCGCGTTTAGCGAATTTACAATATTAGCAGATTTACTAATTTAATTAAATTCGTCTCCGTGTGGTGCAATTTTTATGTCAAACTAGTTTTCAATTAAATATTGGTGACCCTAAACACGATTATTTTATGTTCTCTAATTTCTTGATTAAAAAAGCACGACCTACCGTTTTACCCATTAAATATAATATTATCCAATTAATTCGGTTCTGGTGTCCTTTTGGCGTCTTAACATTGCCAAAAATCGAGAACTCCACAGTTTTGACGATATTTTCCGAACTTTTGGGTAGTATTTTATAAATTTTTCAAATTAAGAAAATTTCGTAAGTTTTACAAGAACGGACGTTGCTCAGTGAATTTACAGAAACGACCAGAACTTTTTCCGGTAGTTTTTGAACATTTGATGTGCGAAAAGTCCCGTAAAACTTGGCACTACGAGCCAACACGTTAACCACTAAGCCATTCGATCACCTTACATTTCTCATACAAGATTTAAAAATAGGTTAATCATTCCGGATGTCTACAGCTTAACCGACTATTTCATATCAAAATTTTGCTGGGTTTGGATTAAAACCCATTTGTATCTGTTATGAAGTAATATTGTTAACCAACAACGTTGCTGAAAGGATTGTTGCCCATTCGAGTACCATTACATCACCCTCGAGTTGCTGTTGATAATAAGAAAAAAACTCGATCCTGCATAGACAGATTGTTTGGCTATTTTTTAGCAAAATTAAATTTTTCGAACAGCTGTTTGATACTTAGGGTCACCAATTTAGCAAGATAAAATCCTAAAAATGTTAAATCTAAATTCAAACACGAGCGTATTTGATTAAACTTTCATAAATCGGACTATTTGAAAAATACCATTTCAAATTTGCGTTATTTCCGAAGTTGTAAACAGTGCAACAGGGAAAAAATTCCGGATTTGCGTACCTATTTTCCGTTAATACGTAGTGGAGATGCCGATAAAGATTATTTTCAAGTTACAGATCGAGAAGATCTCTCGGTTACACAACTAACTCAGAATGTAGCTCCTTATAAAATATAATTTATGTTGTATCTTCTATTAATGGTTTTTCAAGAACGCATTGGGTAGGCGGTGGGGGGGCCTTAAATCCGCGAGTCGAAGTAAACTTGTTCTTGTAGGTAGAACAAAGCAGTTTAAAAATTTAGTTTGTTTCGTTTGTACACAATTTTGTTTTTGATCGTAGGTAGCTTATTATTTTTTTCTTAAATATTCTCAATTAATTGGAGAACCAATCGAGTGCAAGCCACAAAGAAAATTATTTTTAGATCACAATTTCTATTGTAGTAAGTAACCAAGCATAATAAATATTCAATGAAAATACAAAACATTCGCGGGTTTAGAAGTTTTCTAAACATTTCTTGTTATGAAGCGATTTTATAGAAAGCGGAAAATTGTAGAAAATGATTAAATTTCTGAAAAACATGTGAGCGATACGTTATATCAAAATTTTATCGTCCGATTTTTGGGTTTCTAGAAAGATGTTTGAGTCACCAAGACGACTTATTTAATTACATCAATGTGTGTTATCTGTTATACTGCGACACTGGAGAAACTGTACGATGAATAGTTCCTTTTGTAGTAATCAAGTATTGGTCACCTTGGGGTCACCAATTTTGTTTGTCGTCTGTTTGATTTGAACCTACGATGTTTGGATTTTATCAGGCGGATACGCTACCCACTGGGTAAACAAAATGAGCTCAATTATAATTAGTAAACTGTTCCATTTGTTACACCGTAGTAATGCAGATTTTCCAGTAGTAACTTTTCCATTAAGAAAAGTATGTCAAAATTGAATCGCGCTTTTCGGCCCACAAATATTTTATTTACAAATGGATTAGTGAATTTTAATAAAGAAAAATTGACGGCAACTGGTTTAGAAAAATCGATGTGAAATTAAAATTAGGCCCTAGATTTTAATTTTTGGCAAAAGAAAAATTGAGAAATAAGTTTTAAAAGTTGACCACAAAAAGATTGTAGGTAAAGTTAGCGTTGCAGATATCGCGAGAATGAAAAAACAAATAATTTGTCAATAGCCTATCCTCATTAATTTTGCAATTTGAGATAAAATTTAATGCAAGTTTTTTAATTATCTTTTAAAAATAAAAATCTAAATTATCAATATTTTCAAAGTGAAATCATTTGTCATGCAGAATTGTTAATTTTAGTTTAAATAGCATAAAGGAAATATAATTAGTTAATTAATTGATAAATTTGAGCAATTTTGTTTACATTTCTTATCAATACTCTCATAATAAAATTAATATTTGTAGACAAAAACCTTTTGATTTATAATTATACGTAACGAAAATAAAAACACTTACCGTATTGGTGCCTTCAATACAATCGGGTTGTCTTCCAAAATGAAAATCCTTTTTTCCAGAGAACACTTCATATATGAGCTTGCCGTTAAAAACGGCTATTTTAGGTCTAAATTTTCGTAATTTTTCTAACAAAATTTGACTACCTTCTTTGATTTCTTTACGTGTAAGATCTGCACTACCTTTAGTTGGTCTTTGTACCATATTAGTGAAACCGATTCCAACTTGTAACAATTTATAGTCTTCATCTGCCGTCATTTGTTCCTTTGTTAACCCCGACAAATAAAGGCATTTCCAAAAATGATTACCAGGACCAGCATAATGGTGGCCCTTGTAAGCAGCAAACAACCCTGGATTTATTCCAATCTAAACAAACAAAATTGTCCCACTTAAAAATTGAAAAGTAAGTTGAGCAAATGTGCAATTACGTTTGGATAATTCAAGCTGATAGTGATAATTTATTAATGTTATCAGTGTTCTAAGTTCAAGTGGTGATTTTAATGTTGAACTTCTCAGAAACTGCGGTAAACTTTTACTTTACAATAATAAAAAAAGCTATTTTTATATAAAAATGTGCAATACTCACAATAATGATATCTAAATTGGCAGCAAGATGATCGGGTAACGTTCTCTTCGAAACCTCTTCTTCTGGCATTCCGTTAAATCTATCGTGCTTTTTTCTTTCTTTTATGGGTCTAGGTATACCACCGTTTAACGTTAGATTAGGATCACCGCTGAAGAATAAAAAAGAGGGTTATGATGTTGTGGAGGAAGTAGAGAACGAAAAGAACTTACTCTTCAATTTTAATTTTCTTCTTTCTACCTCGTTTCTTAGGCCCAATTTGGAGTTGAGGAGCTGGTTGTGGTGTGGTTATAAAAGTGGGAGGTCCTTGTGATATGGGAAGCATTGGCATAGGATCATCATCGATAAAACTGTAAGGATCTTCAAGTTTTTCACATTTTACCTCATGATTTAGATTAGCACTATTTGATAGCAACATATCTGCACTTGTTTCGTAACCATCATCATGTGGTTCCAGTTTCATATTTCTGTAGAGAGTATCGCTGAAAATGTAATTGTGATTAATGTTAAATGAATAAAAATGATGACCAGTGTTGGTGATAAGAATCAAATTATTGTAAAAAAATAGGACGTTCTAATTAACTTTAAGTGGCAATGTTAATGGTGAAGGTAATCTGGTTATTGTGTCAACACTTTAAAACGAGACAACTTAAAAGTTTATTGTTGCATAAGAACAATTAACGTAATAATTGAAAACTAAAAGTTGGAAATAAATTAAAATTGAAAGTTGAGCGAAAAAAATGTAAATAAACAAGATGAAATGACAACATTGATAGTTTTAACTGAGATAAAGTAATAAGATAAAAGTGAAATGATTTGTGGGTAAGAATAAAAAAGTAAACAATTCATAAGGGAATACGATGTTTACGATAAATTTTGGCAGGTGAATCGGAAAAAGAAAAAAGTGCTACTCACAATTTGTATTTATTAGGGAGCGAAACTGGATGAGCGTAAGTGCCGTAAGAAAGAAGTCCAGGTCCTAGACCGGAGGCAGCTGAATCAGGTGTACTAGCACCGCCACCGCCCGCCTCCATAGTCGCTCCTAGAAGTGTGGAGGATTCACGAAAAAGAGTAGCCACCTGCATCTGAAGACCGTCGGTGGCCGCACCGAGCTCACGCTGGCTCGGGGAAAGCACAAACTCACACACTTTACATTACATCAGCACTTACTTTATAAAAAAACCCGACAACAACCTCACCCTTTAAAAATAGTCACTACTCTGTGATTGGTTCAATGAACGTTTCTGAAAAATCAATAGAATGTTATCTGACTGTATTTTTGTAGAAGTCTTACTTTCAACTCGCTCACGATAACTCCGTCGGCGTTATTTTTCCTGCGACATCGACCGTGCGTCGTGTAGTTTTATGTATTATTACTGTCATCCTCCACCTAGACGTCACAAACGGCAGTTGTTGGGTTGGTAGCGTTCGATTCGTGAGATGGCACCACCGTTCGCGACTTTATATTTACCAACCTGAAATAAAAATATCCATTGTATTCTTTGTTAACAAAAGTATCGTCTATCGTCAATATTGTTGATCGAATAAAGTGAGTTAGCTCTTCCACGAAAGTAAAATAGTAAATAAGCTATACATGTTTAGAGAGTCGTACGTGCGTTATTGTTTCAAATGTTGGTTTTATCATAAATACAAATACCTGTTAAATGCGTGACGATCGTTGACAAAATGGGTAATTGTCTGAAAAGGTCGACCACGGATGATATTTCTCTTTTAAGGGGCAGTGATAGTGTTAGAGAATCGTCTTCTGATCAGCTAGGACCGTCACCATATCAGGTAATGTTATTGACATTTTTATGAGTGAGTCAATTTTTTGTACTGACACTTTCAACATTTTTTTATAGGAAAGTTTGCCCATTCAAGCGACTACACCTGTTTATCATCCTTCTCCTAGTGTTACCAGATGCGTAACTCAGTTAACGGAAGAAGAACAAGTGAAAATTGCAAAGCGTATCGGATTAATTCAGCATTTACCTACTGGCACTTACGACGGTTGTAAGAAGGCACGTGAGTGTGTTATTTGTATGGTTGAATTTGTAGTTGGTGATTCGGTTCGTTATTTGCCGTGTATGCATACTTATCACATGGCGTGTATCGATGATTGGCTTATGCGTAGCCTTACATGCCCCAGCTGTATGGAGCCCGTAGATGCGGCTTTGTTAACAAGCTACGAAACCAACTGATGACCAGTGCCTTCCAACTGATAGTGAAACACTGTGATTTGAACTGTTTTCGCGTGAATGGAGAGTGGCTGTGAATTCCTTTATTGCAGAATCTCAATAATGGTCAAAATAATCAATCAAATTATTGCCTTTCTGCAGTAATCGATGGATTGATGTATATAATTATTTAAATTAGTTAGGTGTCTGGTCTTGTTCCATTATATCGTAATAATTAATTTAGACTTTCCGAGTAAACAAATAATAGAAACATTTTTAATATTGGATAATGTAGTATTTTTTTAATTATTCGGATGGTCTCTTGTTTTAAATATTGAAGGTAACGTCCATTGTCTTTTTACTTTTTGTATTATTTCTTATTACACAATAATAGCGTTTTAAGGAAATATAAATGTACATTAAAAACCAAAAACATACTTATAAACAAAACCCATGTATAAAAATAATAGTACTTTTATTAGGCGAATTGTGTCCTAAAGAATAAGTAGCCAGAACCTTTGCTTAATTTTTTGCTCCTCTTATTATTTACGTAAGAAGGCTACTAAAATTTTTACCGTCTACCTGGGTAGTGATGTTTTTTGAGTTTTTAATATTTGCGAGATGTTTCTCGAATCTTTAATGATAGGAGAGTATATAATCGACTGCAATTTGTGATATCTCAATTACATTTTCTTTAGTCTTATTCCAGGTAGATCTTTTGTTTTTTTGGTGTTTGTTTTTTTTATAAATTTTATTTGTTAAATTTTTAATTGATATTTTTACACTTAAATTTAATTAGCGTAGGTGTTACTTTGACTTTATGGTGGGTTTTTATTTAATTTAAGGACTTAGGAGAACATTTTATTATTATCGAATATTTACTTTTACTATCTTTTTAAGTTCTTAAATTAAACTTATTAACATAAATATATTTACCCGTTTCCCCATCAGCTAGCAAAAACTTAGTCAAATATTGTTAGTCAGCAAAACTGCTAATTTATTGTTTATGGACAAATTTCTTATCTATTTTATTCGAGTAATTAAAAATTGTGATAAAGTACTCAATGTTTTATTTACCACATCAAATTGTTCTATAACCTTCGAAAATTGATCAATGATATCGGCACAGACATTGTATAATTAAGTTAAAAAAATCTTCTAGTTTTCCCAGAGCAATGCCAGAACCACCCACGAGTTTGGCTCAATTTAAATCAGTTTTAAATTTATACTAGTTTATAAACGACCCCCAACAGGATATGTGCTTGCTGGATTTTCACCTGTCCAATTTTTTTACTTTTAATCATGATATCTTTCAAGTAGAGATATCGGAAGTAAATTTCGCCCCCCACCCTTATCGCGAATTTTTTAATGAAATTGGTGTTGGTTTGAGCTTCCATTAAAATCGTTTGAATCACACGCACCGCGAAAACTTTTAGGGAGGCTGTAGAAACGACACCCCGCCCCCTCACATTATTTTTTTTATAAAATTGGTGTCAATCGTATGAACTTCTATTCCCGTCGTTTGAGCTTCAAGGTTTTTTTAAATAAAATTAATGCCAATCGATTGAGAATCATTTGAACTTCTAAGTGGCGCGCAGAATTTTATTGTGGTAAAATCTACAATTTCACAATCTTTTAAACGCTCTAATTTTTTTACCTTGTGGTTCAAACGATAGGAACTGAAGCTCAAACGATTAATAAAATCACTCTTAAAATAGCATATCTACAGTTCTTTCTAAAATTGTTCTAAAGAATTGAATTTTTATTAGAAACCTTCCAAGCTCAAACGACGGGAATAGAAAAGGTCATTGGAGCTCAAACAATTGAGACCAATTTTATAAAATCATCGCGATGTAGAAGGAGGGCTATCGTTCCTACAGCCCCCCCCCCCCCAAAGTTTTCGCGATGCGTGTGGTGTGAATTTTTGTTCAAAGATTCAATTTTTGATTATGTAGTATCAGATAGATAAACCTTATGGAAGTTTTGAAATCACCTGTTAGAGTTCAAAAGGTTATCAACAGATGGCGCTACTAAATTGGAAGGCGGAATAAGTTGCTTTCGCTCCAATTGCGGAGCTCTTAATGGTCTTACAACTTATTCAACTTCACTCCGTGGGTGAAAACCACCGGGAGCAGTTTATTTAACCACTCCAAATTGCGAGTAAATGTCTGGTAAGGTATGCCGGGAAAGCTGAGGGTTGTCAACAACCCAAATCTCCAACGGTCTTCCGGAAAACTCTGACACGAAGTTTTGGAAAGCCTCTGGTCCGCGAATCCAGAAATCCGATCGAAAGTACTGGTAGAAAGCACAGGAAGATATCCATTGTCATCTGATTGTCACAGATCGCATCTAGTCAAAGTTAATACAACTTTTGGGCAGAATTACCTATTGTTGGTCACTCCAAATTAAAAAAAAAACAACGGCGCTGCAAAGAGGAAGGTTAATATAGTATAATGACATCATTTTCACAAGCGAAGATATAATCAAAATTTCGAGAAAAATCGATTTGAAAAGTAGGGGAATGTAAGATCGTGACCCCGGCCACGACCACTATCGGGTTACCGGTCCCTTCAAATCGAGTGAAATTTTTTTGCTCCGATTTTAATTTTTCTTTCAAATTCGGGTAGGGGGGGGTGCGCTTAGTAGATATTAGTATAAATATTCGCGAAAAAATGGAAAATAAGGCGGTTATTGCTGAAAAAGTGAAAAAATTAAATTTTTTTTGCCTTCGAATTTTAGGGGTGTGCATTCGAAAAGGAGGGTAATCCATCGTCAAATCCTACTCCTCCGGGGCGCCGCTCCGCTCCGCTCCGCTCTGCACCCCTACGGAGCGGATTTGACTCTGGTTACTAGGCTAAACATACGAGAAGGCGCCACCGATCAAGAACACCGGGATCTATGCAACCGGGATGTGAGAGACCCTCGAAATAGCATTAAAAAGTATAGTCGCGGTATGGGGCAGTAAACTATTTCGTTTCACCCCCAAAAAATCGCGTAAAAACTAAAAATAATCGATGTTGCATGTACGACGCTCGAGGTGCATCTGCTGCTGCGAAATTTTCTAAGTGTAAGAGTATATCTATCTGCACGTACCGTCAACAAAATGCGCGCCGGCCGGGCGAAGCTAGTGGCATCGACCGGTTGTGTGGCACGATCATGCTACTTTTCCGTACTTTTCAAATTGATTTTTCTCAAAATTTTGATTATATCTTCGCTTGTGAAAATTATGACATTATACTATATTAACCTTCCTCTTTGCGATTGCAAAGTTTCAACTCATTCGGAATGACCAACATTAGGTAATCCTCACCCAACTTTTTTTTAAGTTTTAATCATTTAATTTCAGGATAGGTCAACCGTCATATGCCAATTTGTCTGGCGTTGCCAGCCAAGTCTCCCTTCATCCCAAGGCCACATTCCATATTTAACAATGAGCATTGCTGCATTCCAAGCCGAAGTAATTGTAAATTAGAATACAATGTTATCGCACCGATAATATTGCGATTGTGTTTGTGGTTAAACTTGCATCACAGCAGCATTCCTTTAATTAGGTCAACCGACAGAAGCTAACATAGATGAGAAAAACCTCAACTTTCCAGGTGTTAAGTATCATCAATAAGATCGAACCCATTAGGTTAGGGGTGGAAACGTTTGTTTTTCACGACGGTCTGTTAAGATTGAAAGATGAGGGAGACTTTTTAGGGGTTGCAACCTTTGAAACTTACCTTCCAATCTGTGCGACCAAAATGGAAAGACTTAGCTGTCTCAAGTTTTTTCACCGTGGAGGAGGTGGAACGGTGCGCATCACGCACCCTTCACATTGTTGACTTCAGCAACAATTAGATTGCTTTTTAACAATAAAGTACAGTAATTTACCTCAAACACCCGGAAATGTTCTTGCAAAATGTAGCCCTGAGCATGGTGAACTTATCTTTGACCATGTGACATCTTCAAATTATTTTTAATATTCTCAAGGAAGGGGGGGGGGGGGTTAAAAGGCATAGTTGCTCCCGTGAATTTTCTAAAATTTAAGAAACGGTTAAATCAACTGTAATTAGCGTAACTAATAACATTTGCGCCCTCCTCGCCAAATTTCTAAGTGCGCCCCCTCGGTCATCCCTAAACTTTTAACTGTTTTTTTACTTTCCCTTTCCGAACCCCTTAGGTAAAGAAAGTATTGTTATCAGGCAAAATTTGACCCCCCAATTTTTTGACAGATTTTCATGTTTTGAGATTTCCTGAATCCATTTTGATCATTTTTGGAAGGATATCTGTACGTGTGTACGTTTGTAAACACGATAGCGTTTAAACGAGAAGCAACCAAATAATTCCAAATTTTAAATATAAACTTTTTCCTGCTATAGTAGGAAGCCAGATGAAAATAAATTAAATCGTCTAAAGAGAGGGGGGGGGGGGGTTAGTTGAAGCTATTATGACATTAAAGGAGCGTCTATTAATTATGTAAAGATTTTTGGGGTGAGGGGGTTTATAGAAAATCTTACGAATACTTGCGTGGGCGAGAGAAAGGATTCTAAAACTGTTCATTACCTAAATTGTTTTTAAATTGTTGATTGAAACCGTTTTATAAATTCGACTTTTAAAATTACTTTTTCATATAAAAAATTAATATTACATCAATTAAAAATTATCAAGTATGATAAAGGGGGTGTCCATTAATGACGTCACACAATTTAGGACCAAACTAAAGCCCTTCCCTTGTCATACTTAGTCACCAAATGTGACGTGCTTCTATTGCGATGAGGAGGAAGACGACGCATTCCATACCATCTTTGACTACTTGAACTGGTCTGAAGTAAGAAATAAATATAGCATCGAAGACCTGAGTCCCGACACCCTAGTAACAGAAATGCTATCATCAAAGGATGATTGGGACAGAGTTGCTGATGCCCTAACTGAGATCATCCGTACCAAGCTGGACAATGAGAAGGTCATCGAAGCAGCTCTGGGTGCAGGTCCCGAAGACTAAAGTGTAGTTTACGTTATGCGATTTTGCTTGCGAATTTGCATACAAGTTGTCATAAAAAAATATTTCGGAGTTCACGATATACGATTTAACATACGATTCGGCCCGAAGGCGAACTCGTAAGCAAAGTCATAAGCAAATATTACGATTAGCATTGTGTCTTTTGTCAACTTGTACACAAACTCGCAAGCAAAATCGCATAACGTAAACTGCACTTAAGAAAGACACAACAACATCGCAGATTGACAGCTGAATAAATACAGAGAGGTGAATCCGGCTGTCACCGTGGAGGGGGTTTTAGTGAGTAAGAATCTCACACTACCATCTCAGATTGGGGTAGTGCCTATGAAGGTTTCCCCCTCCCCTGCACTGATAAATAAAAGGATAGATTGCTTGTAGTGGGGGAGTTAATAAAACAAAAGTATGGACGTGACGTCACAAGGAAGCATACCCCCTTACATCATGTTAAATATTGATGACCCCCCCCCCCCAAATGTGTGATATCATTACATTTATAGACAGCACCAAATATGAAGGGCCGGATCAAACGTTTCCAAAATAATCCTTACATAAAGTAGGGGGGAGCCAGAAAATCTTGCGTATCCTCACATGGGGGAGGGTCAAAAATCGCTCTTAAGTAATTAATGGACGCTCTTTACAATATAATTTAACCTCGCATAGATAAATTTCAAAAGAAATGAACGTACCATTTAGAAAGGTTATCCACAGATGGTGCTTTGAATTTGAAGCCGCAATTCTTCGTTTATATTGGTGCTCAAGCCATTTATTACGCCTTCCAGTTCATTAGCGCCCTCTTTTGATAATTTTTGGAACTCCATCAGGTGTTTCCAAACTCCCATAAGGTTTGCCTATCTGATATTACATAACCAAGGCTAATCTATATATATAAAAGAGCTTGTCTGTTTGTTTGTTTGTTCGCTATACGTTCCTACACCCTTTGACCGATCTCAACCAAATTTTGCACAGTTATTCTGTAGGTCCAGGCGCAACTATTCGTGCATAAATGGAGAAGAAATTCCCGCGGGGAGCAAAGTTATTCGCGTTTTTCGATTTTTTATTGATACGCTGTATACTTAACCCAGTTAACAAACCCTTACTTACTTACAGGGCCGGGCTGGCCGAACGTTCCTACACCCTTGGACCGATCTCAACCGAATTTTGCAGTTATTATTATGGTCCGTCCTGTGAGGCCGAAGGCCGAACAACTATGGCCTTCACGGATCTACTATGGTCCTTCCTGTGAGGCCGAAGGCCGAACAACTATGGCCTTAACGGATCTATTATGGTCCGCCCTGTGAGGCCGAAGGCCGAACAACTATGGCCTTCGCGGATTTATTATGGTCCGCCCTGTGAGACCGAAGGCCGAACAACCATGGCCTTCACGGATCTATTATGGTCCGCCCTGTGAGGCCGAAAGCCGAACAACAATGGCTTTCACGGATCTATTATGGTTCGCCCTGTGAGGCCGAAGGCCGAACAACTATGGCCTTCGCGGATCTATTATGGTCCGCCCTGTGAGGCCGAAGGCCGAACAACTATGGCCTTCACGGATCTATTATTGTCCTCCTCCTGTGAGGCCGAAGGCCGAACAACCATGGCCTTCGCGGATCTATTATGGTCCGCCCTGTGAGGCCGAATGCCGAACAACTATGGCCTTCACGGATCTATTATTGTCCTCCTCCTGTGAGGCCGAACAACCATGGCCTTCGCGGATCTATTATGGTCCGCCCTGTGAGGCCGAATGCCGAACAACTATGGCCTTCACGGATCTATTATGGTCCGCTCTGTGAGGCCGAAGGCCGAACAACTATGGCCTTCACGGATCTATTATGGTTTGCTCTGTGAGGCCGAAGGCCGAACAACTATGGCCTTCACGGATCTATTATGGTTTGCTCTGTGAGGCCGAAGGCCGAACAACTATGGCCTTCACGGATCTATTATGGTCCGCCCTGTGAGGCCGAACAACTATGGCCTTCACGGATCTATTATGGTCCGCCCTGTGAGGCCGAACAACTATGGCCTTCACGCATCTATTATGGTCCGCCTTGTGAGGCCGACGGCCGAACAACTATGGCCTTCACAGATCTAAGATGGTCCGCCCTGTGAGGCCGAAGGCCGAACAACTATGGCCTTCACGGATCTATTATGGTTTGCTCTGTGAGGCCGAAGGCCGAACAACTATGGCCTTCACGGATCTATTATGGTCCGCCCTGTGAGGCCGAAGGCCGAACAACTATGGCCTTCTCGGATCTATTCTGGGTCTAGATGGCTAAGGGCGGCGAATGCCGCCCGTGCCAGCTAGTATCTATATGAATGGTAAATTCTCTTAAAATATACAAGAAAAAGTTGTTAACTTCTTTCAGGCATCAGTAAATCTTTCAAAAAGCTATTAATTTTTATATCCTATAAAGTAATATTGGTTGTATTCACTTTCACAAAAAATTACATGACATCAGTGGCGGCTCGTGACTTCTTCCAATGAGAGGGCGCAAAATTTAAATAAAAAGGAAACATACAAGTTTGCAATTTTGATGTACAAGATGTTGTAAATGTCTGGAATTGAATTGTTTGGAATTATTTTTCCAAACATACACATACAAAAAAACATACACATTTTTGAGTGATTTGTATTTTTTATGCAAATGTGTAAATTTTTAGGGTCGAAATATTTCTTCAATGGCGAATTCCCGATTCACCATTTTTTCTAAAACGTAATTTCCTTTAGTTGTGCGGGCCCAGAAGGGTTCGACTTTTTAATTTAGATATTTTTTCGTAAGCTCTCTTAGCAAGTTACATTGCAGAACTTTCGATTAGGAGGGTTAAAACAATTTAATTTCACGAATCTATAACCTTGGGGGGGGGGGCGTTAACTAACCTACTCAATAGACGCTCGTAGTTTCTTATGACAATAATAAAATTTTTCACTTATTAAGGAAGCATTTTAATTCTGTGCCACCGTTTACGGGCGACGTCAGATTGTTCAAAATTTAGCGACGTAGCTACCATGGGGCGAACGATGCATTATGATAAAAAAATATTAATCCGAGCTACTGTTCTGTTTTTGGGAGGGCAGCGCCCCGTTGCCCCCCTGCCGCCGCGACTGCATGACATGATCAACTTTACAAAAAGTTAGAAAGCAATAGCGTAGGAAAAGTTATCCGAAATAGCTTCCAGTTACAAAATACCGAATTTTAAAACGAGGCTTAATCAACTTTAATTTTTCTTCAAGTTTATGATTTTGCGCCACCTATAAGCAGGTAGAAAACAGTAACTGGCGAAATTAATTTAGTTATTAGCATTGCATGTCGCTGCGATCAATAAATGAAATTCCTGCCTTACCTTCCACTGAGAAATTGTATTTTGCCCAACGTACATACAGGGTGTCCCCGTAACCAATTCAAAGCTCTTACTTGGATGTTAATAGAAGACACTTTTTTAAGAAACATTTTCAACTAAAATTTTTGACTAAACACAAACTCTTGGACGGGGGGGGTGTCATTAAGACAATATTCTACTTTTTACCTTCAAATTGCCATAGCATTGAAATTATTGATTTTTTAATATTAACCAATCAGTACTTTTTTCAAGAGTGGGAAATTGTCTACTAATTAGATTTAAGGTTTTATTGTCTAAAATCAAAGGTTATGAATTAAATGAAGAAAAGAAGTGTTACAAAATTCAAGGTGTTCTTATTTTGGTTTTTCATGCAAATCTTTGATCTTTTAAACGAAAGGTTTTGTAAAATAATTATAGTAATTTTAACGGACTACAACTTTAGTGTAGTAAACCCATTTGAAAAACCAATTCATTTTAAAGAAAAGCTTAAATTTGTCGAGACAAAATGTAGTTTTTAAGTAAAATACACTACACAAAGCTTATTCAAAAGTCAATAAATTAGGAGTTGTGCACTCATCAACTACATTTGAGTTCATGTTTGTCTGCATGAAGGGTCTTCAACGACTGGTTTGTAATATTGCACTATTAGGGGTTAGGTTATATACAGGGCGTTAGGTAAAAGCACAACGTAGGAAAGACGCTAATATTTTCTGACGTGAGTTTTCTGTTAGGTGGCCACTTTTTGCACTTATAAATCATTAGTCGAGATTCAGGCAGGAAGAAATTTGGTTTAGTTACGAAATGGGATAAGGAAATTTATGCAGATGTTGAACTGTGCATTATTTTTTAGCTAAAAAGGTCGATGTAAGGATTGTTGCAGCATAGGTGTTTATTTTTGAGGTTGATCTGCATTCCATATTACCAGATACCAGAGCATTCTTGTATCCTTCTTGCATTTAAATAAAACATGATTTTTACTTGCTTAGAGCACTAGGACAGGGGGGGACTTGTGCCCTCTAGAGGCACGCTATTGATGACTTATCAATAGTTTGAAATAATGCAATTGAGCCTCACTATGAAAATCTCCCCCAATAATTATTGGTGTGCAAGAAATGGAGAGCCTTTTGAAACATTCAATACTTGAAAGAGTTGATCAATTTTTTTCGCGGTAGAAATTGATTAAATGTGGGAAGGAAATCGAAAAAATAAAACCTCTGAATTAAAAAAAATTAGTTTATTCAAAATTGATACTTTGGTATTCCAATATTGATGTACATTTTTGAGGCAATTAATTAATAATAAAAACTGGATATGATTTGGTCTAGTTTTAAAAACTAAAACATTGTAAACTAAAACTTTATGATTTTAACAATCTATTTATAAATAAAATAATAAATATAATTCTGATCCAAGAAATTTCAATAAAAAACCTACTCAGATCTTCCTCATCAAGTACATTAGTATTTTATAAAAACAATATACATCTAAAACCAAAACCTACCTTTAATAAACAAATGTATTAAATAATTTACTGGTTTAATTTCAAGATGCGTTACTATTGCCACAAAAACCATGTGACATGGCAACTGATGATCTGTTATGTTTTAAATGGCTTTTTACTAAATGTCCCGCAGTTAGTGCTGCGACTAGTGATAATTCACCAGCCAACACTGTACCACAAACAACTCGAGCAAGTTGATTTGCATTTTCTCCAGGAATAAGTGAATGTGGTCCCTTCACCCCCAAGATATCTAAACAAGACGACTGGGCGGGTAACACAGTACCTCCTCCAACTGTACCAATTTCTATGGAAGGCATGGTGCAGGATATGTACAAATCTTCACCGTGTTCACCCCAGTGTTCCATAAGGGTCATGCAATTACTGCTATCAACGTTTTGTGCCGGATCTTGACCAGTAGCAATAAAAACTGCAGTGACTAAATTTGCAGCATGGGCGTTAAAACCTCCAATACTACCAGCAACAGCTGAACCAATCAAATTTTTGACCGTGTTTACTTCAACTAAAGCACTAACAGTGGTTTTCAATACTGAAGCCACAATCTTGGATGGTATAATTGCTTCACACACCACCGACTTTCCTCTGCCTTCAATCCAATTTATAGCAGCAGGTTTCTTATCGCTACAAATGTTACCACTCAGACTTAAAATTTCCATGTTGGGAAAATGAGTTTGGATCATATTTAATGAAATTTCAGTTCCTTTAGAGAGCATGTTCATTCCCATTGCATCACCAGTTTTTGCTACAAATCTGATGAATAAAAGTCTTCCTACAATTCGTACACGAATACTTGTTAATCTTGCAAATCTGCTACTCGAATCAAAACTCTCTTTAATAAGTTCAAAATTTTCTGGTTTTTCCATCCAAGCCATAGCAGCACTGCAATTAAACACAGTAGTAATAATTTTATTGCAACAGTGTTCCTGTCTGCCAGAGAACTGAGCTAAGAAACCACATTAAACTGGAATTTCTTCTCTACAATGTGTTCTTTTCATATGAGGTCGATTACTCAAAATTAATTAATAATTTTTAAAAATAAATGGTTTTATAACCCCGTCCCCCAATTTAAATTGAAATTTGAACTATTTTATACATCTCCTGCAATTCTAAAAGACCTTATATTTTCTTTCATGTGAATAGAGCACACTGTATACATAACTGGTGCTTAGCTACTCTGTGGTCTATAACAGAAATAAATAGATAATATTTTTACCTAGCTTCTGCAACAGAAGGGAATCGAACGACAGGCCCTCTAGTCATACCATCAGCAACTACTCTACTGGTGATTCCACAGTTTAATAAAGCTCTACTACCTCTATTTGTACTGGCTACTAAACAACCTTCAGTTGTAGCAATTGGCACATGAATAAATTTACCATCTAAGTTTAATGGTCCAACAATACCAACAGGAACTGGAATATAACCAATAACGTTTTCACAACAAGCTCCCATAACCTAACGGAACAAAGAAAAAAATGTAAATTAGCAAAGTAAAGAGAAATTATGACCAACCTTGCTGTAATCATAATTTTGATATGGTAAATTGGTCAAACACTCGGTAAAGTCTCCTATTGAACCAACAACTTTTCTTCTAATTTTCACTCCTCTTTCAGGATTATCGACAGCTTTCTCAATTTGATATGTAGCAATGTATTTGTGCTTCACCAAAAGAATAACTTCTTCATCTGTTAATTTACTAGCACCCAAATCTGAGTTGTAAATTTTTAAACATTCCTCTAAACTTCTGCATTCTTGTTGAGATTCAAAATCAGAAGAAAATTCGCTTTTTTGATCTGTACAGGTTTCTATGGTTTGAGTTTCTTTAGCTTCATAAGTTTTCATATCTAAAAAGAATTCTATGGTAACATTTGCAATTTTTTATTATTTTGTAAAATACCTTCTTCTTCGGAATCTTCATCTAAAGAAAACATTCGTCTATTGGAATGCGTTTTGATGTATGGAACTGATTGTCTTGTACGATTATTTCCCAATTTTTCTTGGGTTATTTCTACATGAACATCTTCCTTATTTTCAAACAGTAAAAATTTAGCAACCAGTGCTAAGAAAAGCATTAATATTACTATATGGTCTGTACTGAAGTACACCCATCCTAAAATATCTTGATGTAATAAGGCATCTTCTGTTTTATTTAAATTATTTCTTTGTTCTACACTAAAATTATTAATTATTTCGACTTCTTTTTCTTGGCAAAACCATCGACTATGTAAATGGACTATCACAAGTCCAACTGACATAATCAGTTTAACTCTTTGTACTACCGGATTTACTTTTTCTTCATCCTCTGTTAAAGCACTAGGAGATATTAAGTAACGCCTTATATTATTTTTTCCATATTTATTGCTGGTTCTATACAACTGAAACGTTAATAAGTTATATTAAAATTGTCATTCGAATTTAATTCTAATTACCTCCATTATTAATGATAAACAAGCGGGATAAAACGTCATAAATATTGCATAATTGACTAGAACTGACAGCAACACACTGTATGCAAGCATGTCAAGACGATAAACCCCTAAAAGTAATTTATTTTTTATAAAAATCCCAATTTCCTATAAAAAAGGCTATAGCTGGATAAGAATTACAAACTGTCCGTGGTATATCAAGCTCAATTTTTTGTGTAACTTACAAAAATTAAATAAAATTTAAAAAAATAAGGTTGAAGCCCTAGCAGTTCGTCACTGGCTAGACGTAATAAAATAGGACGGATTGATTAGCAATTTGGAAAACTGAAATTTTGCACAGACGCACAGTGGGGCAAGACAGCTTCAGAACAGTTATTAAATCAAATAATATTTTAATTAATTTTTAAGTTGGATATCTCTTTTTAGGGCTGTTAGTAGTATTGAAAAGATTCATAGATATATTCTTGAACATGTTTTTATTAAAAAAATAGGATAATTTCTATCAGATATTGACGCGCATGGATGGATTAATGAGATTTGAATACAGTTGATAAACATTTTCTTTAATAAAATTTATAATAAACCTTTAATAATAATAAACCACGGTTGTTAGTAGTATTTAAAAAATTATAGATATAATTTTTCATAAATAGCTTATTTGGTCGCAACTTTTTTTGGATCACCTTGTATGAACTGCTTCCGAAAATAAGTTTTGTAAACGCGACTGTTTTCGTATACTCAATACCCATTAGGGAAAAAAATGAGCAAAGCTTAATCTGCTTTAGAACATGACCAAAAAGCCCAAAAACTAATTAAAAAAGATTATGACTAATTAAGTCAAAGTCAAAGACTAATTAATATTAAATTTAAATTTTAGCTATACATTTAAAAACAACTCGAAGAATCAACTGAAGCAAAAAAATTTTATTGTTTTGAAACTGGGGGGGGGGGGGGGCTATCGCGATATCAATTTTTTTTATTTTCTCGGAATTGGTTCGTAATATCAAACTGAAATTTAAGGTAGACATTCAGAACAAGTGGCATAATTGTTTTCTTCGATTTTCCAGAAATCTCTTCACAATTTTGAATTGTAACTCGAGCACAATGTTCAGAACAAGTAGAACAATCTTTGAATCAAAAAAATCAAATTTTTGAAAAATGGGGGGTAGAGTGAAAAACAGTTTTTTTTTGTTTTTAGCGGAAATTAAGAACGGAAAATTAATTTTAAAACCCGCACAATCTGGCACAACAATTTCAATTTTAAAATTCAAAAAATGGGGGGCCAACTTCACGGGCGTCAACGTTAGATTTAAGAACAACCTTAAAGAAATTAACAAGATGGTAAATAAGGAAAAAAATCTGCAGCAATCTGATGGGGACTGAAAAATATTTCCAAGTACATTTTACTTGATTTAACCAAAGAAATGAGAATGAAATTCATTTTAAGTACATAGTTTTGGAGTTGTCACTAGAGGAAAAATTTACCTCAATACATACAACAGATTTGTCATACTAATCCAGTTATAGATTTTAATATTCTCTTGATCAAAATTACCTGATAATGTTCCTATTCCTACAACCAAAGACTCCACTACGGTATCTAATGTCATTGCAGGTCCTAATCGTGCCATTCCTCTACCAATATTTTCTTTAACTTCCTCATAGGATGCACTAAAGGCAAACTGTGCTAATCTTCCAGCTTTTGATATGTCAATCACAAGCGGGAAGAAAAAAAGAGTATCCCTAGAAAATAGACAGTAAAATTTCGTGATACTTTAAGTAAGACAATTTTTTATATACTTCAGGTTTGATAAGTCAATGTGAAGGAAGTTGATTACTGTTGATGTTAATAAGAAAGTTGAAAATACTGTAAAAAGGCTGACAATTCCTGTAAAAAAAATTATAGTAAAAATTGTTGTACCTACGCATGTAATTTCCATTGATGGTCCATGAATTTTTTTTTAAATTTTTCAGTAGTAAATACCGAAAACCAATCAAGTGAAAGAAAGAAATTTAAAGTCAACCTTATGAATAATTAACCCAATTAAGATTGGTGTATAATAATAATTTCGTAAGTCAAGTTACATGCCAATAATACAAACAAGTTTTACAACTTACTAAAAAAAATTTGATATAATAAAAATTGAACAACAATTTTTATTTATTTAAGTAATACTATTTACAGACATAGCAATTAAAAAATTAAATTCTTAAGGTGTCCGACCACCCAACACGTCGGTGGAATTTACATACCACATTATGAGAACCCTTGACCATCATTGGAAATTACGTCCTCCCAACATGATTGCAGCCTTGAATATCAATTTAAAAGCAATGTGAATGCAAGGGTAATTAATACAAACAAAGAAATCATTTAGGTACATAGGTACTAATTTTAGGTTGCAAAGTAGATAAATAGTGCTAATTAAGTTGTAAAATTTAAATATATATAGGACGATCCGCATATTTTTCTATCAAGCAACGTAATTGGGATTATTTCATTTGGTAATAAATTTGGCGTTAAAAAATCGACAATTTTCTAATTTAGTGGTAAGGGTCTTAAGAATTTAATGTAAATGTAAAAAATTGAATAAACGGATAAAACTGGGGAGGGGGTTGACTGCCTACACCCACCCTCGATATTTTGAGTATACAGCTATGACTTTTGTTTGTAGCAACCACTATAAAAAGCCTAATAGTTTTGTGCAATGTAGAAAATGAACCACAGCGATAATGGCACATATTAGACCTAGAGGGTCATCCATTCAAGTACTAAACACGCCACATATTGCTTAACTACGATATTTTAATAAAAGAAATACTTTTTAGGCAACTTACCTAAAATGTAATTAGAACCCATTTTACGTAATTTACGAAAATGGTAATAACTGTAGAGTACAGCAAGACATCTAATTAATGACATTACTAAAACATCTGCATTTTCAACCTACAAGAAAAGAAAGAAGTTATTTTTTAATTCTGTAACAGAATAATTCTTTTTATAAATTAATTGGATGCTTTGTAAAATAATTCAATCTATGTAATTAAATGCAATAATATATAATTTGCATAAAAAAAACAAAATTAAATTCCAGTTAATCGAAGGACATTTAGAAGCTTTAAATAAACAATTATTTTTAGTTTTTGATTTTTTTGCATATGATAAAACTGTTAAATTCTATAAATAAAACATTGTTTCATTTGAATACAATCAAGTTTTTGTTACTTTAATAAGCTTTTTCCTAAATTTATTTCTTATAAAAAGATGAAATTTGATTATGGCCATAACAATTTTGTAAACAACCTTTACTTGTAATTTTATCGTTTAAATGTTTTATTGAATCAAAAAAAAAATGATAAAATATTAATCATTTTAATTGCAATTCCATTGAGGAACTGTGCGGATCAACTTGAGATGTCAGATGCTTACAAAGTAATTATTATAAAAGATTTGTGATGAAATAATAAATTAGAAGGAAGAAAACATTGAACAATAATTATTATTAATTCAATGTTGAATTAAAATTTAACCAGTAACAAACTAAGCAAACCCAATAATATTAAAATTATTTCACAAGCTTTCAGCAATCTTTTCTTTTTCAGATGTTTTTTATTTTGAATTTTAGCTTGATAATTCTTAAATTTTAAATTAATATCGTCCTTCCCATCTAAAAAGATAGCGATGTTTACTTTCATTTATGAAATGAAAAGTAGCTCCTTAATATTTTTAAATCATACAATCAATTAAAATTCAACTTGGAACAGAAGCGAAGGCTAGCAAGACTTGCACAGGAAAATTAATTGTTAAACTTGAACTTCAAGCACAAAGATAAAAAATGTATACGTCTTTATTTTTAATTTTCCGGTTTAATTCCTGTTTAACGTTTAATTAAATCACTATTTAATCAAGTAAAATTAATCAGGCTGATTACTTTCTATTTAACTTACCTCATTCGTACAACCCTTGCATTCCCGTGTCAATGGTTTCGGTATTGGTAATGATTGTTGTTTTTCCACAGTTAGCAAACATGTAGTTAACGTTAGTGTAGCCATAATTATCTCCCAAGGGTGAGTGGCACAAAACTCACCATGAGCGTAAAAAAGTTGTGTAGCCATTTTATATTTATTTATCCCTGAAAAGAAAAAATAGTTTAGCAAAATGTGATAGATGCTGATCAAACATTCATAATAGTACTCCTAACGAAATCTTCCTGGCTTATAAAATGAAGAAAAGTAAATAATTTATTAAAATATTTACTTAATAAAAACCAACATCCCATATAAACAAATTCGACCATGAAATTAATTTAATGTTAAAATATTCACATTAATATGTATTATAAATTTCTTTCTGATATTTTTTATAGGATACTATCCAATGGATGTTACCTATTATGATTACAAATAGCATTATTTAATTATGAAAGTACAAATAAAAATTAAATAATAATTTATATTATGCATAGTCAGATCACGAAAAACATTCATCCGTACCTATTATAAAATTATTTAAATTTGATAATTAGTGTAATATGCCTACTAACATAAATTTAAATAAATAACTTCGCAAAATAATAAAATCGAATTTTTAACTGCAAGTTGAAATGCATACACATTTTAATCAAAAAACAATTAGGAAGAGCGAATCAATAGTATGAACTTATTTTATAGCTCCCTTACCATTCATAATATCAGAAAAAATGTATGTTAAAATTTATGTGTATATAGTAGAATATTGGTTATTCGAACTAATTGTTCGGACTAGGGCAATTATTGCCACCATTACAATTAAGAAGCAGGGTCACAAGTGAAGGTCAGTCTAGCAACCTACATCACATGTAAAACAATAATTATGACCAGAGAAGAAATAATCAGTCGTCTGCACCACATTAAATGCCTATGATGCAAGACCTGGGTTACAAGATTAGAATTATATTAGTAAGCAATTTTACTGTTGTTAAGCAATATTTATCTATTTAAAAATATTTGTTAAAAATGCTATCATCTACGATTGCAGACCTGAGATCAGGACCGTATTCAGAATTAGTAACAAAGGTAGAAATAGTTTCAAAGCACAAGAACCCCAAAAATCGATGCAGAAGGATCAGGTATGTATTTCGCCCTCTTGGCTCCTCCTCGCGCAAATTAGGGTTCTTGAGCTTTGAAACTATCTCTAGCATTCTCAACAATATTTGAAATATTTTGATTAATAGAACGACCACCTACGATTTATAATTTAATTTTTTTTTTTAATTTTAAACTGCTTGATATTAAATAGATTTGTTTATATTTGTTATGTCAATATGTTATTGCAATAAAGGAAAAATGTAATAATAAAATTAAAAATTAATAATAAATCAGTCAATTAAAAACTTTTACTAGAAAATCTATCATAACAAAATTAATGACAGGCAAAAACATAAATAAAAAACTCAAAAAATGTAAATATGTTCGTATGAACTCGTCATACATATTACTACTAAGGATCTCATTTGGTTTTTGTTTACATTTAATATTTGAACTTTTGCATTCCTTGTATTTATTTCTTTATTAAAATGTATTTCTCATACCCGATCTTAATTAATTTTATGTACCGTTCTTTTGGCTGTGAAGTTTCATGCACGTTCGTGGTTCTTATTAATGAACGATTTTGTTAATTGCTATTGATTCCTTTATCTCCGTGGATCATCGCAATATACTACGTGACTAACTTGAAGTACTCAATGCCGTGCATTTCCGTTTCACAAGTTCAGTGAAGTTTCCACAAAAACTTTCAAAATTAATTTTGAAAGTTTTTGTGGAAATTTTTAGTTCGAAAAAAAAGCAGTTAATTGCACACATCTATAAATTTTTTAATAGTGTGTAACTAGATATGCATGCTAATGAAAACAAACAATGGATATTAAACAAAATAATATTCCAATGTACCATAAACTAATGCTATACAATAGCACTTGGGATTTCTAGTCGCCAGAGGCTGTACGACAGTGCCTAAAAAAAATTTTTCTCACTAGTACAGAAAAATTTACTTTTCCTAACTCAAGGATATTGAAACGTTGGACTTTTTCAAACAGTATGCAGTAGAAAAAATAATTTTAGGCTGTGTACGTCAAACCGATACATTAATTAAATTTTTAAACGGTATGGGAGTTATCAAAAAGTTGTTTCGATAGATTTATTGATTCACTGTGTACATGAATAAAGGACAATTAAATATAAAAATTTACTCACCAATTTTTAAAAAACTACACAAATGAAAAATTAAAAATCAAGTTCCACAGACAACTTTCCCTAAAATAATATTACTAAATTACAGTTACAATATTTTTATAGTCATATTCATTCAATGACGCAATTTTAAATGTAATTTTTAAATTTTGAATCCTCGTAGATTTAAGAACGCTAATTGCTAATAGCATTGTCCTCAATTTATTAGTCATACTTCAGCTGTGTAATAGAAAAATACCTCGGGAAACTCCACTGTGAAATTTTACAGAAAAAAACTTGACATAATAAAAGTTAATTAGTGTTAATTAATAATAGTAGAGGAATAAATAATTATTTATCTTTCGTCGTAAAGTAGTAGAAAGGAATTAAGTATACTAGTACAAATTCTTCATGTTCATTACCAAATAAAACATCTACATAAATTAACTGGTATAATCGCAGTTCTACCAAAATATTTCCCACAAAAATTAGCAAACAAATAAAATTGCAATACGTTTATTTTACTTTTGTATTGCTTTGTTCTTTAAATTCAAATTAGAATAAATATTGGTTTTACCACACTCGAGCTTCAAAACATTACGATATCATTCATGAATGGTTATTTATTGTTTACACAATTTTTTGTGTTAAAAAAAAAATTACCATCTTTAGTTTTTTGTATCCGTTTTGAACGTCAAATATGCTTGTCGTGACGCAATAGAAGAATAGCAAAGAATTTTACAATTAAGAGTAAGTATAATAATTTTTTAAGGTTGACGTCAGAAGATTTTTTAAATTAATTAAATCAGGTTAAAGAATTTATGTACAGGTATTCTTAAAAATCTTAAGGGGTTACGCCACCTTTGAAGGCTAAAAATTAGGTTGAAATTAAAAAAATTGTTGTGACGTAACTGTAGTGTATAAAAAGTTTTTTTATTACATACATAATTATATTATGGGAGTTTGAATTATTTTTTGTAGCATAAATTCTGTTCAAGAATCTTCGCAAATGCGTGAGTTATAAGAGTTTCATCGAACCGCATATCCTATAAAAAATTATGCGGTGTACAGGATCTCAAAAAAGAAGAATCCAGTTGGTCTGAAATTTGGAACAATATTCATACTCTTCATAATAATTCTCGTTTTCGGTTCTCAAATATTACTAACCATTTCATAATAATAATTTAAAGTGAATCACCAACAAAATTGAACTTTTTTATTATTGAAAAAATCGTCAGTAATATGGAAAAACCGGCTCGTATAGTCCTCTAAAGAATGTTATTAAGAATATTCGTGCCAAATTTCAAATCAACCCAACTCTGTTTTTCTCTATGCTTAAAGAAAATAATGCTTTATAGTATATTTATTGCTATACCTCCGTTCACTTTGTAATTAACCATATTGGCTTGCCTAATTTTTTACTAGGGTGACGAGTGTTTCCAGTTATTTAAAATTATAATAACAAAATTAAATTATGTTAAAGTATTCCTTATTTAATTTATTGTAATAATGGATTATTATAATATTATAATGGTCCAGTTTATTGTTCTTTTTTTATTTCAGACATGACTTTGCCATTGACAAAAAGCTACATGCGTGGTTTGCATAAAAACAATTCTTTACGTCATTTGTAAGCTATCGAAATTCGCCGTTCAGGTTCCTTCCGGATATTTGCTTGCTCATTCCGTCAAGTATTTCTTTCTGTAGCTATTTTGTATGCCAAAATTTTATCGTTGTACATATTTAACAGAGTTGAGGTATTTGAAAGTAAAATTCCAAGAATTTTCTAGGTTTTCCACGACTCTATTTAACAGAAATTCAGGCACAATGCCAGAAACTATTAATTATAAGAAAAAGTTTAGAAAACTAATAGGTCATTCAACAATGATTTTATTATGGAAATAACTAGGGGTGAGCTGAAATAGATTTTATTATCTTTATTCGAACCTCTAAGAAGATATTATACTAATTTTTCACGGTCTATAAACTCTAGATTTGGCCACCATATTGGAAAAACCAGGCGAAAAAAGACTTTTTTACGATTATTTGTGAATATCTCGGTTTGGGTTCACTTTAAACCAAAACGTTAAGTAATCAAAAATAAAGTAGACTAAATTCTCTATTAAAAAACACCTGGTACTTTTTCTAGTTAATCAATCAGATGTAGAGTTACAGCCACCAGAGTGCGCGATATATAGTTTAACAATTTCTTATCTTTTTTATTTCTTTATTTTAAACATATTTTTAATAAATCTGTTTATAAGCCATTTAATTAACTGAATTATCTACATATAAATAATAGCCTTAATTTGTGTATGTATGTATGTGTCCGTCACGCTCAGGAACGCATTTCATTGGTTTCGAATCGAATCGTAAATTAATTTGTGGATTACCGGACGGTGCCCACCAAGTCACAGAAGGAAAGAAATTCAGAAAGAAGATTGTCTCTTCCTGGACTCGAACTAGTGCCTTTAGCATCAGTAGTTGATCGCGTCAACTACTAGGCCAATGGTCGAGAGATAGCTAGCTGTCGCAATTCACTCAGTGCGGCCTTAAAGCCGCACAACCACGGCCGACTAACATTTATATAAAACTGAAATAAATGTACGTTTTCGCGTGGTTTTTCTAATAAGGCGGTCAAATCTGGGATCGCTAAATCGAGCAATAATTAGGATCAGTTTGGAATAAATTTTATTATCTTTATTTAAACCTCGAAAAATTCGAAAAAGACATTTTAAGGAATATTCATAAATATTTCAGTTTCATATAAATATATTAATAAATAAAGAATAGCAAATATGTACCGAGCGATTTGATGGCCGAAATTCTGCAACTGATTGATTTACAAGAAAAAAATTAAGTTTTTTTTCCATAGAGAATTTAGTTTGTTATTTTTAATTACCTAATGTTTTGCTCCAAAATGAACCCAAACCGAGAATTTAAGGTTGAACTACGGCATAAATAATTCTGGAGTGTCTCAAGATTCAAACATTAGGTCCCCAGTTCAATTCCGTCGCCAGCAACAACGTTTAGCCCTTTTCTGCTATTTTATTTATAGCAAAATTTACTAAATTCGTAATTGATGTAGTTTCCTCCGGAAACAACAACGAAAAACTTTAAAAAACGCGTGATTAAAGTTCTATAATCTTCCTTAAGAGCATTGAAAATGGGTCAAAAATAAACGACCGGAAGTCTTAAAAATTTTAAACATTGTTTTCATGTAACAATGGTTACCTGAGGAATAACCTCGTCAATAATTATAAAATTATCGTTTTAAGGTCAACTAAAAATACTCATACTATATATTCAATGCAGTTTTACAGATTACGTTATATGCCGAGTTAGAGAGCGTTTTAAAAATAATTGCTTATTAGAATTTATTTATGTTTACAAAAATTATTAAGCATGCTTGTTCGAAATCAAGTTCAACAAAAGTTAAGAAAATAATCAAGAAATATTTTTCATATAAAATTCTAGGTCAACACTTCTCAAAAAATCACTTGATCGATCAATTAAGGCATTCCTCTAAACCTTGAGCAAATCCTTTTTTCTTCTTCTCATGGTCAGTCTGAATCTCGACTTTTTTCTAATTCGATACAAAAATTTAAGAAGTAAATTAATTATGTAAGTCCTCTCTCTTTATTATGCAATTAAATGAATTTGCTCTCACAAATTGCTATTGCAATAACCCTAAAAATAGACCGCGGATATACCAATCCACGAAATAATTTTATATTAATGTTGTGCGCGCAAAAAATTGTTTATTTAATCAAAATAAAATTTTTATACCATATACTAAACAAATTGTTTATTTACTAAAGTTATATTTACTGTAATTTTACGTCTAGAAAATTTTATTTTAATTAAAGAAACAATTCTTACCTTCATAATTATTTGGAATATTCCGTAAATTAAAAAAAAAATAAATAAAAATTAAAAACCTGACAGAAGGCCCATGATATGTGTGTGGATTTTGTACAACGAGTACTCAAAAAACATTTTGAAGTACCACAGCTTCAATTAAATAGCTGATTAACAATAGTAAATCTAAAACTTCCGTTGAAAATTATAAGTATTCGACCATAGATAACCTTACCGAAGAAATCAATATAATTTGAAGCTCTAGCACATAATAAATTAAGAAAATGATTAGATTCTAGTTTTAATTGGAAAACAATTAATTTTTAAATACCAATTCAGGGATTCTGGGTCAGTAGTATCTGATATGAAGTTCAAGTTTTTTACTGAATTATTGTTGTGCGACTATTCGCTATTATTTTGATGAATAAATTTCTCTAAGATAAGGAAATATAACTTTCCGTCACTTCTATTCCGCAGGCAATAGTCTGCAAATTATGAAATAATAAAGTGAAATTTCATAAATTATGCGCATATTTTAGAATATCTATTACGAAATGGCAACCGGTTAATAAATAAGAACAAACAAGAAATAATAAAAAAAATTCATAGATAAATCTAAGTTGAATTTTTTTAATATATTATTTCTAAAGCTACACCATCCAAGTTCTCTTTTTGAATTGCAAGCCAATAGTTGTTACTTGATGACCTACAGGCTAACGTGGAATCCAAACCACAGGACAAATAACTTGGTACCCATTGAGATTAGAACCTATCACCCACAGTCCAAAGCTAAATTCCCTGTATTTTTATTTATTATGGTAATGATTAATGAACAATAATGTTATAATCCTTAATCCTATTTGAGTTCAAATTATTGTAACATTTTTTAAAATGATCTAAAACCCTTAAAAATCCAGTCCTCCCTAATATTGAACTAATCTAAAATGTAGTATCAAACTTCCAATACCTATTTTGATGTTTTTACAGCTGCCAGAGACAAATTATTCTGCTAGAAGAACTATTGAGAAAGTATTTGATCACACCGTGACTGTTATAAGTGCTCGACACAATGATCTTTCAGTTAATGACGATTATTAGCAAACAAGGTATGTAAATAGCGAAATATATATTATTCCAAGAAATGCGAAAGTACAGACTACAAAATATAAAAGTTAATAATTAAACCAGATTTTTATCTTTTTATTCGCCATAAAAAACATCTAGTTCTAGATCGATGATGCTTCAAGTTTAAACTTGACCATGAATTTATTTCAAGCTGGTGGTTGATTTAATAAAAAAAAAGCAAACAGGGTTTCGGAATAGGTCAAGACCACATCAAGGCAAAAATAGAATAAACAAGCTAATTTGTTATCTAAAAAATTATTGATTGGGATGGATCCTAAAGAATTAGTAGCAATGGAAGAAAAACATCCTGTTGTTTTTCAACCATTGCAATACTTTTAAATATTCCGATGGTTCTGAGGTCGGTAACGTTTTTAATTTCAAGAGCACTAGGGTATTTTTAAAACAGTGGAACGGCGTATTATATCAAACATCAAAATAAAAATTTTATTACATCAAAATAAAAATCAGTGTATCCTTTATGAAGTTATGTTAGCACTGCAGCGCCCGCTGCTGGTACAGTGTGGTGATTAGTTTTGAAGTTATGAGAGAAGATAGCACAAACAAACAGAATCACACCCTTAAATACCTGCCCCGTTCCGTTGAGGGTAAGAAGAGCCTCTTTGAAAGAAGTTCCAATAGTAACTAATTTATTATTTCCACTTTTCAGACTCGAGTTAGGGCACCGTGTTACCGACCTATGATCTAAAATATTTGGATAAAGAACTTGGCTTTTAGCGTAAGGCAGTTGACAACACCCAGGGTTTTATACAGAGGTTTATCATTAATTTCAACAAATTCGCAATTCTAATATGAAGTGGAATTTCAGAGGATGCGGCCTCTCTCAACTATGGAAATTCTAGACAATGAGGAATCGGATTTTGTTCCAGCAATTGGGAGTCCATATTTTATTCACAAGTCAGAATACTATAATTTAATTAAAAAATATAATGTTACAGAAGAGATCCTATAATATATTTAGCTTAAGGCCCAAAATAAGCTAGGTCCATCAGTGCTCTAAGCTATTCATTCCTACATAATAAAGAGAGAATGAAAGATGTTTATCAGAACTGTCCATATCGCAATAAACTTTAGATTAAATTAAAAAATAAACTTTCAAATTTTATATTAAAACTCGAGACTTTATTAATGCATTTCCGATAATGCACTTCTGGTTTGTTATCTTAATTTTATATTAAAAATAAATCCACTTTAAATATTTCCTGAATTGAAAGAAATATCTGATTTAGAAAGGCTAAAATAAAATACGTAATTATTCAAATAGTGCTCGATGTTTCACCCCTGTGTCCTAGCCACCTTAATACCATTATCTAAAATGGGAGGGATAGCACGGTAAATGTTACCGCGATTTTAAAAATTCTCTATAGATATTCGGAAAGTTGAAGGTTTATATAGTAGAATCAAACAAAATAATTTTTGGAAAATACATGTTTAACCCTCAAAAGTAGTGAAACAGGTGTCTCCCATTGGCTGTTGGTACTCTTAGGCCACGCCCCACCTCGACTTTTTGTGTGTTTCTAGCTATTTACGGTAAACTTCGAAAAAATTTGCCTGAGCGCGACAGATCCAAAAAACGACCGATCCGTAAAAATACGGATTTAGATTTTTCGGGTAAACTTAGGAATAAAAGGGTGAAAATTATTTTTTGATACACGTAAAATGAACGATGATATTTCTATTAGTTAAATCTCTTGGAAAATAAAATCTCATCACTTTGCTGAGATGCAGCAGGTGTGTTTTAAAAATTATTAATAGAGATGAGATTTTTAGGTCGTATAAATGTTATACCAGAGAGCGTTAAAGGGTTAATTGATACACGGCCCCGTTCGAAAGTTATGCTGTATGAAAAAGAAAGAAGAAACGGGGCCGTGTATCAATTAACCCTTTAACGCTCTCTGGTATAACATTTATACGACCTAAAAATCTCATCTCTAAAGCCTGTATTACATCAGGCAATTTCTGCGCAGAGACTAGTTCATGGTATTTGCGCGTTGCGTATACCGTTCTGCGCAGAAATTGCCTGATGTAATACAGGCTTTACATTTAATACATAATACACTGATTCGTAATAAATAAATAATTATAGAAATTAGCAATAATTATTGGGGGATTATTAATAGTTATTGGGATAATTAATAATTACGAAAATTATTGGGATTAGTGATTACCTTTCATTAGCTGAGATTATCTGTTATTATACGTAATTATCTGATTACTTCGATTATTTAAAATTATTTGTGATTATTTACCTTAGTTATGGAGGAAACAAGAAAATGTGAGAAATTTTATACTTCTCCTAGTATAAATTTTACCAATCCGAAAATTAATCAAATTATCTATTATGTTCACGTTGGAATGGTCTACTAAACTAGGAAGAAAGTAGAAGTTTTTTACGGTTTTCTCTCAATGATTGTTGAGAACTAAACCAAGACTAAATCTCAAAATTAACAAATGTAACTATATACCTTCGAAACAACTCGTAATCATTTACTGAAGTGAATGGAACCAGGGATTGCAGGATCCCCCCCCCCATCTCGAGTTATATGAGCCATATAGGCTTCAGTTGCTATTAATTATTATTTAAAATAAATAATAATGAAACCTTTCCATTCTTTAGCGACGGACGAACATGGAACCAGATCATAAGGCTTCTTGCTATTGACAACTCCAAAGAAGAAAACGTCACCACGCGAGCTTTTGTAGAACTGTAATATAGGTAAAGATCAAAATATTTTCTCCTTGCTACAATCAATTAAGTAAAAACGGATTTTGGGTGTAAAGGATGCAAATCAAACACTTATATACTGTAAGCCGACGTTTCGGAAAATTTATTTTTCCATCTTCAGAGCTAAAATATAAGACGGCAAACGTTACAAAAGATATACGAGGTTTCTCGAGATGGAACATACCAAACAGTTTTTACTGTTACAGTTAACTGTTTGGTATGTTCCATCTCGAGAAACCACGTATATCTTTTGTAACGTTTGCCGTCTTATATTTTAGCTCTGAAGATGGAAAAATAAATTTTCCGAAACGTCGGCTTACAGTATATAAATGTTTGATTTGCATCCTTTACACCCAAAATCCGTTTTTACTTAATTGTAATATAGGTGGTTAAAATAAAAGCGCTATTTATTTGTCCGTGTTTTCGTCGTAGTTTCGAGTGATAAAAGTGATATTTAAAGTAATTGTGGGATTATTTGGACTCTTTCACAGCACCTTGTTCTTATTGTGACCTATTTTCTTTACGTACACCTCTTTTAAACGGCCATATTTGTTTACATTTGCAGCGCCACTAATGTTAATTTCAGTTCCCAGTACTACTGTGATATTAAAAATATAATTAAAAATATTAAAAAGTAAGTTATTAGCAATTAAATATAAAATAATAATTTGGAGCGGCTAAATTAGCCCCATAGATGGACGGACATGATGGACGGAAGTTATAAAAGTGGTTTATTGTTCTGTGCCTAAAGAGGTAAGTAATTGTATTTTGAAAATTTCCATCAAGAACTCTTAATAATAATGTTGCTAATATTTTAGTTATTTTAATTACGTGCCAATGGTTGCGTAGAATTGAAAACCAAAGTCAAAGATTCAAAATTACGTGGTGGCGATTCTATTTTTGATTTATGTGATAATGGATCGTCAATATTTAAATCGTGTAATAAACTAACTGATCAACATATTTACAAGGATAAAATGAAGAAGATGAAAGTATCTTACATGGCTCAAGATTTTAGTTGAAGGGTTTCCAATGTCATGAGAATCTTATATAAAAATGGCACATATTATGTATAAATGTTTATAAGTAAAATTCACAAATTCCTTCGTGACGCATTGTTTAAATTAATTATCAAAGCTTTTATTGATAAACTTATCAGCTAGTAATTATTACTCGCACGATTACATTTTCTTATTTTAATTAAACATTATTTTTTAGCGTGAGTAATTATAGCCGATAAGTTTATCAAAGAAAAACTTCGAGTATTTATATAAGTTGAATATTTTATTCTGAAAAAGGTTACCGAATACCGATACTGCCCACTTTTTATTATTTTTTGACTAGTTTTTTTTGACGGTGTAAACAGTTCCAGCCGAGAAGTGAAGAATGGCAAAATGTTCAATTACAAGTAATTCTCTACATTTTCACTTCTGGGAAAACGCTATTCCAATATTAAGTAGTATTACATTTATTTGATGAGAAGTGAAAAGAATGTGCTACATACTATTCCTGATTGAATAAATACTATATTATCAAGCTTTTCCATTCCATTCGGAATATTGCTACTCTGATTTTTCTGGAAAGTATTTACGATCCATTTATTGAGGTGGATCAATCCTCGGGTTTCTCTTTTACATTTAACTAATTTATTCACAGAGTGTTGATGTTCACCGGAGGGCCGCGCTAAGAAATTCGGTCAAGTCCACAATTCGAACTCACAATTTCCGCACTGTAACTCAACCAGCGCTCACACCAAGCCACTGCTGTAAATAAATACAATAAGGAGTTGAACTATATTTGAAGTCAACTAAGCAAAAATGATTATCAGTATATTTGCTTAAGATATTTTAACCAAGATCCGTTCAAAACATTTTTTGGGTTGTATTCGAAGCAGTGCGAAGTAGTAAGCCATGGTATTCGGAATATAAATTCCACTGGCACAACATTTGCTGCTTCATTCAAATCACAATTACTACTAATTTCTCATCATCTCATTCTCCTGGGGCCCATTGTGAATTGGATGAAATCGAAGGAGCTTTGATATCCTTAGAAAGTTTGTCGGCCTCCACAGTCACGATTGTTCACATTCAGACTTTGTCTCAACATAATTAATTATAGATTTAATTTAGCATATTTTTTAAATTAAAATTAAACGTTAAAATATAACCTTTAGTAAAACTTTTTCAAATTTCAAATTAAAAATTGCATTTTCTTCTTCTAAAAAAATAGCAGGGGCCTACGTAAAAATTCGGCTTTATAAAAAAACGGCTTTTAACAAAATTAACTATTTTATTAATTGAAAAACGTAAAAATCCATTCATAAATAAGCGAGCCAGAAGATTAAATTTTTGGGCCCCCTTTAAACGAAAGAGGGGAAAGTTTGAAAATCTATTCCAGCAAATCGTCCGGTTCCCCGCCTTCTACTTTTCCTCCAAGTTTCACGTCAATCGGACATAAAACCTGGAAGGAGTAGGGAAAAACGAAAAAACGCTGAGAGCAACTTCACGGGGCTGCCAGAAAAAATGAAAGTAAAAAAATTGTTTTGGTCCCCTCGGTCAACTCTCAAATTTGAATGCCAATTTCGGGCTCTTATTTCGTCCCATTGAAAAACCATCAATTTTCCTGTTCAATCCTCATAAAACTACACCCCCTCCTTCAAAGCTACCCTTCTAGTTTGAAAAGTTGTTATTAGCTAGTTATTTTTTATCGCCGTATAATAATGAAATATCAGATAATCTGCACTAATTATTTGCAGTAGGTATTAATAATTTATTATACCTTATATCGTCCCCCTTATGCCAAAACCACGAATGTGCAAAAATTGCTATTTTGACCTAAGTGCACTTTCTTTCTAATAAAGAAAATTTTGTTTTTAAATTATCGTTAGATTTCGGCTACAATATATTCGAATAACAATAAAAAAATTGTCTGAATTACAATTAAAATTGATTAATTTCATTTACTTCATAATTTAGTTCAAATACACTTGACTGAAAACTAGAAAATGCACATTCGTGGTTTTGGCATAAGGGGGACGATATGTAAAAACTGATGAGTTGAAGTTTTAACTTGTTGAAAATATAATAGTAAAATTATTCTTTTAAAAAATTATTACCAAGTTAATAAACACTTACCTAATTGAATTAAATAAGATTCAAACAACTAATATTCGTACAGACGAGTAACCATTGACAAATTTCTTTCAATTCTCCTCAGAACGATTTAACTGGCTATTTTATAGCAATTAATAACAAAAAAATTTTACTTCATACATTTTTTAATAATTTAAGTTCATCTACTAGTGTTCTTATAGCCAGTTAAATCGTTCTGATGAGAATTGAAAGAACTTCGAAATAAATTTATCAATGGTTACTCATCTGTACGAATATTCGCTATTTGAATTTTATTTAATACAATTATGTAAGTGTTTATTAACTTGGCAATAATTTTTTAAAAGAATAATTTTACTATTGTATGTATTAACTAAATAATAATAATCAAGCTTTTCCATTCTTTTTATGATCGTGCCAGATCGTACTACTGTACAGATTGTAAACCAAATACCACTGTGTATACAAGCCCAACAGTTTTGTTCTAATTATGTTTGTAGATACAATATAATTAAAAATATTTCAAAAAATAAATAAAAAAATAAGTCATTAAAATTTCATAAAAAATAATACTTTGGTGTGTTGTGATTGGCTTTGAATCTAGCAGATGGACAAGGAGCCAGATCATAAGGCTTCTACCTTATGAAGTCTATGATTTTGTTTTAGAAATTCTGTGTTGATTGCGAAAAGATGCATAAGTTATGGTTTTGTAAAATTGGGGTTTTGATTTATTCCGATGGAGGAAAACTTGCTTTTACATATGGAAAAACAAATTATGTCCTCAAACTATTTGTCAGTACACCAAATTCAATTTTGCGAAAATTAGTCAAATTTCGATCAACACAGAATTATAATTAATTCTGATAATTTGAAATTATCAAAGATTATGTGAAATTATCTAGGATCATTTCAAATTATCTAAGATTATTTTGATTACTAATAATTATTGAAGATTACTTGAGATTAGTAATAAATTATTTATCGAAACTATAATAAATTATTGTACACAGATTATTGAAATGAACAACCCTTCAGTTATAAGTTAAATTAAGCCATGGAGAATGTTAGAAAATATATTCAAGAACAAAATTTGCTACGATGCACTTAAAAACAATTTAAAATAAACAAGATACAAGTTAGTAAACTTACTAAATTTATTGCAAGCAAAGATCTAATTGTTTGTATGTATATAAACCATGGCAGGTGTTATTAATGGGCTATTAAAAGGCCTAATTAATTTCATGTAATATTTTGTACAAGTTTAAAGTAAAAACACTAAAACGATACAGGTTTACAACAAAATCGGAGGCACGTGTTGATAATTAGCTTTTAGAGAACCTAATTATTTAATTAAAAACACAATAAGTTAAAAGTATATGTTTCCCATATACGAATTTGCAACTGCGTTATTAGAAACCTTCATAACTTCCTGATTTTTTAAAATGAAGTGTTTTTTCAAGTGAAAACAATAGAATACCCCCTTAACCCTTTCACCGGTTTACCCCCACAAATTTGTGGGTAAAAAATGAAGAAAATATTTTCAGAAACCCACAAATTTGTGGGTAAAAAATGAAGAAAATATTTTTAGAAACCCACAAATTTGTGGGTAAAAAATGAAGAAAATATTTTCAGAACCCCCACAAAATTGTGGGTAAAAAATGAAGAAAATATTTTGAGCAACCCACAAATTTGTGGGTAAAAAATGAAGAAAATATTTTTAGAAACCCACAAATTTGTGGGTAAAAAATGAAGAAAATATTTTCAGAACCCCCACAAAATTGTGGGTAAAAAATGAAGAAAATATTTTTAGAAACCCACAAATTTGTGGGTAAAAAATGAAGAAAATATTTTCAGAACCCCCACAAAATTGTGGGTAAAAAATGAAGAAAATATTTTCAGAAACCCACAAAATTGTGGGTAAAAAATGAAGAAAATATTTTCAGAACCCCACAAAATTGTGGGTAAAAAATGAAGAAAGAAATGCAAAGAATTTGTCAATAACAATCACATAAATTTTTATATATAAGATATAATTTTCTTCGAAGAATATCACAATGGTCCTCGTAATTAAAGATTTATCAATTTATTTTCCCTTTTAAAAATTTTTTAAATAATGATTATTTTTTTAATATTAAAATTTCGAAATCATAAATTTATTTTTCTCGATTCTAAATGAATTCATAAACTTACTAAAATTTAAGAATAAAATAGCCCCTCGACCCAACATTTTGAATGCCTTTAAGCATAAATATTTTGGACCCCCAAATTTTGGTAAAATTGGTGAAAGGGTTAAGTAAATTGTAACTTGAAAATAGTTTGAAGTATCAAAATTCAGTTATAGACAAATTATAAATGTTGATGCAGATTCCCCGAAGTCTTTTAAATATAAACATAGGTCATGTTGGGTACCATTTTGTGTGATTTCTTTTTTCATTTAAAATTACTTTTTTGTAAAAACAGAACTGAAGACGACTTTTTGCGAGATTATAGAAACGACCAAAATTAAAAGAAATTAATAAAAAGTGCAAAAAATTGTTTTTAAAACTAGGTCAACCGCATGACTAGCTCGAGTACACAAATTAATTTTAATTAAATAAGATAAATTAAATAAGAATAAAAAAAATTCACGAACTGCATGTCTAGCACGCTCTCAAATAATGAAAATTTAATACATATGTGATATGGTTTCAAGTTGAGCAAATTAAAGTAATAATTCAAGCTAATTAGTTGCAAAATTTTGATAGTGGTGTTTAAACTGAAATTTCAGCCTTCAAATTGTCGATAAAAGTTGGATTAAAAGTTTATGTATATAAACATTAATTTGGCGAAAAAAAAACAATTTTCTGCACGCGTTAGTGTTTAATTTTAATCGAATTTTTGCGTAATTTAAATTGGAATCATTTATTACAACCCAGTGTTTATTTCTTACACAAAGATTAGTTAAAAAGTTTAAAAATAAATAAGAACAGAAGATAAAATGTATTTATAACTTCTTGTAACTGACTTAAGTAGAAGATTATCAAGATTAAAAATATATTTTCAACAGCATAAAATAATTTTGTATGTCGAAGAAAAAAATGTAAAGAAAAATTTAAATCACTTACACTTTTCGAAGCATTCAGAAATAAGTAGACACAGTGGAAGACTGAGAACATACATGTGAAAATATAATTATAGAACAAATAAACCGTTTGATATGGAAAAAACCTGTTTAATAATTTCAATTCGGTTATTGCTGCAGTATCGGTACTAAAATTTAATTGTTTTACGTCACACTGCTGTAATAATCGTTATTATAATAATAAAGTTTTAAATTACACAATTTCTATTCAAAACTTGCGATAATATCCGATTAATGCGATTTATAAATTTGATTTTTTCTATACGACCTTCATTTATAAAAGCATGAAACTTCCTTATGAACTCATATTTTCATTATAAAAAGCATAATAAAAAAAGTTCTCTATAGAATCCAATTTTCGGTAACAAACACAAAGGTGTGAACTCTTATACAATTAAAAATTAAGTAATTCTATAAAAGTAAAAGTTTTTGTTGTACTCACCAAAATATAAAACTAAGGTTTTGAAGAAGAGTTTGTTTGTGTTGTATATTTCCTCTGTAAAAAAAAATTGATTTAAGACTGTTGGCTACACGATCATTTAATTTAATGATTAACCATTTTATAACAGGGATAAACCCGGTAAGAAGGAATTACTAAACGTAAACAAAGATCTACAGTTGAATGTGGAATCCGAGCCACGGTACAAATAATAGTACAAAAATTAAAATACTAATCTTGATAAGTTTATGCAAAAATTGATTGTCTCATTAGAAAATGGTGAAATGAAATTTGGAGTTTGGGAATCCTCGAATCATAGTTAATCGAGTAAATCAGAATTTTTTTAATACTTGCACACACAAGGTTTCAAGTTGTTAGAAATAAATGATAAAACACGAATTACTCATGTAGCACTGGGCAAGTGCTCTTTTAAAACTCCCTTGAAAAAATTAAATGTAGTTGTGATTGTTTGTTACTCAAAAAGGCTTCAATAATCTTGAACTTTAAAAATAAAATCACTTACAAGAAAAACTTCACAAACACATTACATTGTACAGTGCCCACGAACTACACGACAAACTAAAAAATTTAAACTAAAAATCAAAACTTTCATTTTCTAAAATAAAATTTATACTTTACTTTCTCACTAGTTATTTACTTTCTCTATGTTAATTATTTTATCATCGAGACGAGTTAAAATTATACTTTATGATTTTTATTTCACTTTCGTTTTGTTACATTAAAATAATTTAAAGTTTAACAAACTTGCATGAATAATTACTTTCCAAATTTGTCAAATAAAATATAGTTTGTTGGGTAACGAAGCACAAATAAGTCAAATTTTACTTACTCGTTAAACAATTGTCATGACACAAACTTAATCCATTGCAGTGTATATAAAATTAAAAGTTACACATACATCGAGTTATGTGATAAAAAGTACATCTAACAAAATGAAAGTTTGATATTGACCTACTTTATTCCCTCTTCTTACATATATTCTTTATTATGCAATGGTCTAAGAAAATATGAACCTGACACACCAGTTCTTCAGGTTCAAATAACTTTTTAAATAAAAATTTAATCTTAAAGTTATAAATTAAATGAAAATACTTTTGTTAACTTAAATAATTAATTACTTACATTTAAATTTTTCTGCCTTCAATAGATGATTTTTGAAGTTTCAAATTCTAACCTCAATTCATAAACCCAGTGCTGTACTGTATACTTTTAAACACTTTTACTGCGATAATAATGTGGTTTTTTTATTTGAATTTTGATCTTATTATTCGACTACC
This sequence comes from Podabrus alpinus, assembly GCA_932274525.1. NCBI lineage: Eukaryota > Metazoa > Arthropoda > Insecta > Coleoptera > Cantharidae > Podabrus > Podabrus alpinus. The sequence continues at coordinate 85,586,984 of OW026455.1, read as the reverse complement.
TGATCTTAATTTGCGTAAGTAACCTGTTTTAACCTGTAGACAAGAATAAATTTTATCACTGCATCACTTTTTGTTATTTTCAAAGTACCTACACTTAAAAGATGACGATGCTTACATTCATTACACCTTTGGAATTACAGAGTGTTTCTAAAATTAAATTTTTTTGTAATTTTATAAATAGTTTATGATTGAATAAAGAATACATGGCAAAAAAATTAATACATCAGATGTTTTACAATACCGGTATCAGCGACGTCTATTGACTTCTACGGAATGTAGGTTAAAAGTAAAATTATGTATAGGGTAATTTACAACAGAATTGGTTTATCTCTAGTGTGGGTATCTAATCTTTTAAGAGGCCGGAGGCCCAAATTATATAATTTTAACAACTGGCGGATAGGCAACCATTTCGATCAGTGTTTTTCGAATGGGCGTGGCCTGATTAGAAGGTGCATTTCGCCAGCGCCGTAGCTAGCTTTTATGGCGCCCAAGGCAAATTTGGGGAAGAATTACCTAATTACCGCCACCCCAAATCATTTCAAAATTTTTTTATAGCAAAAGGAACCTTATTAGAGTGTACTGTAAAAATTTCGCCCGAGGAAGTATAGTCAAAATTTTGAGAAAAATCAATTTGAAAAAAGCTAAATTTAACATGTAAATCGCAAGTTTAGGCCACGCCCATAACCGAGGTTATAAATATAACACACGCTCGCACCTGTCGGGAGCGCATTTGTGAGTCGACTCCCGTGCGTATAACATCGCCAAATTGAATTAAAAAAACGGTTCTTTTCAGAACCACAAATATTTTAAGAATAAGGTCTCTAAAAATAAACATAAAAAACTATGGGGAAAACCTAGGCCTTGCGGGGCTCTGCCCTGCGGCCGGTTTTGATGGTGCAAATTACTTTTTAGGGTAGATCCGGCCCGGCCAGAACAGAGCTAAACATACGAGAAGGCGCCACCCATCAAGAACACCGGGATGAAGGCAACCGGGATCTTAAACCCCCAAAAAATCGCGTAAAAACAAAAAATAATCGATGTTACATGTAGGAGAGACGAGCTGCATCTACCGGAGCGAAATACTCTAAGTGTTAGGGTCATTCATTAGGGAGCGTTCAAGTATTACGTAACGAATTTGGGGGGAGGGGGGGGGTCTTGTAAAACGTTACGATGCGTTACAGGGGCGGGAGGGGGGGTTTGAACTACGCGTTACGTAACATTGTTTCCGGTACTTTACGCCACATAATTGTGACTTTTAGGTAAAAATGGTCACTTGGTGGTTACGTAACGTTTTACTAGGGGGGGGGGTACAGAAAAACGTTACGGCGCGTTACATGGGGGGAGGGGGGGTCAAAAATCTCCAAAAATTGCGTTACGTAATACTTGAACGCTCCCTTACGCACGGACCGTCCACAGAATGAGCGACGCGCGGGAATCTCGTTAATTTTACCACAGAATCTCGTTAATTTTGCTAACTTCAAAATCGATTTACTCAAAATTTTGATAATACTTTCTCAGAATTTTTTTGTAGTAGGGGCCTATATAAACCTTCATCTTTCCATTAGGAAGGTTACAAGTTAGTTCGTAGTGGCGGTAGTTATGACACTCTTACCCAAATGGGAATATCTGCACCCCCCAAAGGATTCTTATCATTTTGAAAATTTAAAAAAAATATTTATTGAGTTTTGTCGAGGTTTAGCGCCCCCGGCCACAGTCTCCTTACCCTTGCTACGGCGCTCGCTTAGAGTAATGAAAACAAATGGATGCTAATCAGGAACTCATTTACGCTGCCGGGACCAGGTACCCCCCAAGTACACTTTCACTTTTACGTCCCTCGGTATTAAGAAGAACGGTACTGGGATAGTTATGAAAAATATCACCTGCTCCCCCCCCCCTCCCTCTAGGATTACAAACGAAAATTGCAAAAGATTCAACGAAAAATAATAAATTTTGATGGTTCTGAATGGTACTGGGATAGTTATGAAAAATATCACCTGCTGTCCCCCCCCTCTCGGATTACAAACGAAAATTGCAAAAGATTCAACGAAAAATAATAAATTTTGATGGTTCTGAATGGTACTGGGATAGTTATGAAAAATATCACCTGCTGTCCCCCCCCTCTCGGATTACAAACGAAAATTGCAAAAGATTCAACGAAAAATAATAAATTTTGATGGTTCTGAATGGTACTGGGATAGTTATGAAAAATATCACCTGCTGCCCCCCCCTCTCGGATTACAAACGAAAATTGCAAAAGATTCAACGAAAAATAATAAATTTAGATGGTTCTGAATAATGACCAGTGTGTACCTGGGGGGTATTCCATACCCCCCAGACCCCCCGGTCGTGTAATATCGATTTTTATCGTTGGGAACTTCTGAAGATCTTATATAAAATACGCATAGTATGTCAGAATGGCAAATTTTGTTAATCTGTTTTATAGAGAATTTTGTAATCTTCAATTTTGATTTGATGATAATTTTCGCTAAAAATGAAAGTAAGCGAGTTATAGGCGAAAAACTACTGTAGAGGATTAAAATCCCCACTTGGGGAAAAGGTCGACAGGGAATTTTAGACGATGTTGCATATAAAATCGTGGTCAAATTTTCGAATTCAGACAAATTTGAATATATGCGCTCCCCCTCCCCAAAAAATTCTTGGTTTTGGAAAATTTTAAAGTATTATTTATTGGGTTTTGTCAAGGTTTAGCTGGCGATGTCGCCCGGGGCAAATCCCTCAGTCACCCCCCCCCATCACAAATTTTTGAAATAAATTAGTGTCAAACGTTTGAGCTTCCATTGAAATCGTTTTAATCACACGCATCACAAATTTTTTTATAAAATTGGTGTCACTCGGTTAAAGTATGTTTGAGATTCAATGAGCTTTTATTCCCGTCGTTTGATTCAAAGGTTTTTAATAAAATGCAATTCTTTAAAACAATTTTGAGAGGGGGTGTAGAAATGGCCAAAGAGATGGCAACACAAGCAGAAAAAAGAGGAAAACGGATCCAAAACTAAAGATGTACATCCAGGAACGGACGGTGCTGGATGGAAGGCCAAACAACCAAGGCAAAATCTCAATAAGAGGAACACAATACCTCCCAAACAGAAACAGGAGAGTGGTAGACAAGAGAGACGGGAAGCGGTGGTTATTAGACTAATGCCCGTTTTCATCAACTTTTCCTTAAGAATTATACCTACCAAGGAATTCTTAGCGCTAAGTATTCCATAAAAAAATACTTAGGAAAATTTGCATTTCACCAACATAAGAGTGAGAGAACTGGTAAAATTCGACTAATATTTTGTGGAATAGAATAAAACACGACTATTTTTATTTAGGTTAGGGATTTCTTCACGCACTTAGCTCTCTAACTCTTAGCACTTGGTGAAAACCAAATTTGTGTCAAAAGAGTTTCTTAACTCCAAGTTAGGGAACTCTTAACGTTAGGAATTTGTTGGTGAAAACGGGCATTAGACCTCAAGAAGTGTAAGAATGCAAAGCTCGTGAAAGATAACAGCTAGACGTAGACGATAATGCAGACAAGCACCGGGGATTCACACAAAGTAATGCACGAGAAGAGACATGACAAAGCAAACTATATATAATGACAAAGAGCCAAATATGCCGTCGGCGTCAGGAAAGATCTATGTACCCAGAAAGTGAACTTTCTGTACACCAAAGTATATCAAGTTACACTGATAACTTACATCGTACGAGAAACGCTCACTTTCGAATCTAAAAATAGACAAAAAAATGACGTTTTCGCTGTATCCTGGAGAAAAAAGTATTTTCACATAGTACATAGAGGACCTACTTGTTTAACGTGGGCTCCGAACCACGGAAAGTGTAATACACTTCATTTCGAGAAGAAGTTTGATACCAAACCTTAGCAATAAGGAAATAGTATGTGGTCAGACATAGAAATGGAGGGCAAATTGGCAAACCTTTGGAAACATCTGTTGTAGTTCAAAAGGTTCAAAAGATGGCGCTGTTAATTGGAAGTCTTCATAAATTATTTTATTACTCAAATAGTTTGTTTATATTTTATAATCATCTTTTGTCAGCTTTTTGAACTCCGCCAGGTGTTTTCAAAACTCCCATAAGGTTTGCCTATCTAATACTACATAATCATAAGTATTTTGTAAGTAATTTTAAAACCAGCAATTAATTAAACAAAAATAAATAATTATAAAGTCGATGTAAAAAAACTAGAACATGATTGCCTTCGTTGTGCGGTCTATAGGCCGCACAATTTAGCCATTACATACACACAAATCGATCGAAAAATTAATGTTATTATATTATGTCGATAAACAGAATGAATACAAAATATCAAAAACATTTTTATTCTGTTTACAAAAATGCAAGTAACAAATAAATTAATGTGGATGCGCTACTGATGATCACTAAGGAGTCTGAAACACGTGTCTGCTGTTCACCCTCGATTGCACAGAGTTCATTAGAATAAATACAATTGAAGGGCCTACATTTTCACATTGCGGCATTTATTCTCTACAAATTAGTATAAAAATCAACAAATTGAAAAAAAAGTGACTTTTAACTACTTTTTCCACTAGGCCCTTCAATTATATTGTAGAATCGCATGTTTAAACTATTTCAACATCTGCCGCATTTAGAACTTTGTACCTGTTTTATTGTTGCATTTGTATTATATGGCTTTGGATTCTACAAAGGTCTGACATCACCTGTTTATTTTTAGTAAACCCCCCCCCTCCCAATATAATTGCCCAGACAATTGAGGGAAAATTGTTATGAAACCCTGAAGTAATTTACGAAAAACTAAATTTTTCGTTTAGGGGTCGTCCATAGATTACGTCACGCTCCTGGGGGGGGACCCTTGTGACGATATCTGACGATGGGGGGTAGGGGGGTTCCAAAAATTGTGACGTCACAAAATATATAAATTAAATATTTTATTATAAGTATACTTAAAAAAAACTATTTTTTGAGTAGCTACGCCACTGAAGCCAGTGGTGTAGCTAGGGGGGGGCGGACCGCCCTTTATAGATGTTTCCTCTGGGGTGATACACCTAAAAAAAAAAATTTGAAAAATTTGGGGGGGTTCAAGAATACGTGACGTAATACTTGGAGGGGGGGTCTAGGTTTGTGTGATGAAGTGTGACAATGGGGGGGGGGGTTAAAAATTGCGTGACGTAATTTATGGACGACCCCTTAGGTCTCTATTGATCATATTTATGTAACGACATATTAAAATTCTCGAAGATTAAAGAATATTTAGTTTTTCTGGCCACTGTTTTAGAAATAGCGATCAAATTCCAATTTTTAACATTTATCTCGAAAACTATCTATGATATCAAAAAATCTTTCAAATAAAAAATGTTTTACATATAATTATCTACATTTTTTGGCCCTAGAAATATTTTGTCTCTTCAGTCCAATCCCCAGTTCATGGGGATGATTTTATTACCCTGTTTGGCAAAGTATAGATCAGCTCAAATTACTGATACTGTCGACTTTACGTGCCTTCCAAAGTACGGAGACGGTCATAGAAGGAAATAAAGTCCGAAAGAAGATTAGGTTCATCCTAATCCTCACCCCTAGAGAGGTAATTAGACTACACTTCTTCGAAGATGATGCCGGCCAAGCACTTACGGTTAATGGTTCTCAGTGGCTGACTGCTGGTAGAAAGAGTGGAAAAATACGGCGTGGTCGGGGGGGGGGGGTGGTAACAAGTCTGCCCTTTTAACAGGTTCTGCAAAAAAGAGGATTAGGTCTCAAGACTCAATGCCTTCACCTCTCAAGCAGAGGAGAAAAGCGGAGACAACTGGGCCTACATCAAAAGCAAATGCGGCTGAATCTGTCATTATTTGACTTGTTTTTTAAATAATTTTTCTGAATTACAAGTAACCCTTTCCGAATTGCAATTAACGCATTCTGAAATAAACTTAATTAAACTGAATTACAATTGAAGTTTACTCAAACAAAAACAATAAAATTGACAATCTGAATTTGAATAAACATTTTCTGAAATTGCAATTGACGTTTTCTGAAATTGCAATTGACGTTTTCTGAAATAAAATTGACAAATCTGAATTGCAATTGAGGTTTTCTCAAATACAACTGACTAATCTGAATTACAATTAACGTTTTCTCAAATAAAAGTGGAAAAGGTGTAGATAATGCATATTGTACGGATTTAAACTTATCACAAGCTCATGATCGTCTATACGCCCACGTTGTAAATAAACAGAAAACACAGTTAATTTCAAAGAAAGAACCGGCGGCCATGACTTAAATTTATCATCTCTATTCATGAATAGATGCATTGATCCATTAATTTTCTAATTTAGATTTAATTTATTTATATTGAAATAACGTGAAAATTTATAAAAATTACAAACAGAAATGGTCACAAGAAACATACAAATTTTAAGAGTACACAAATAACAAAAGTAATAAAATACAATGAAAAATTATAGATTTATCGCGAAGTGGTCAAGTTCTCCCATCTCCGCTCAATGGGGAAATACTCATGGGAAATACGTAAGATCTGATCAATCTACAATTGTCGCAAATCCAAATTTCTGTAGGAGTAAGTCTTAAACTAGGAATTACAGAATGTACATGATAAGCGTTATTACAAATTCTGCAACGTAAGGAATACTCTTCCCCATTATGAGATAAACAAGTTTCGCAAGTACCTAAAGGAACCATAGGATGCCAATTAACAAATGCATGACCAAATAAATCATCGATTGTTTCTTCGATTAGAATCGTTTTATAATAGTTTTTGTTTTTATAACATTTACGGACACGAATCTGATTAAACTCTTTCCGATCGAGTGGACAAGTTTTGGTAGTTTTTGACCATTCCTGGATGCAGCCAACACAAAAGCAATGTTCACATGATTCAGGGATTCCAACCTCTTGATTTTCAAATTCGATGAAACAAATTGAACAACGTTCCATCTGATCATCAGAAGAACTAACTTCTGAGATCTCCGTAGAAGATTTTCTTGTCGATTCGTCTTTCCATTCGCTGCTCTCCATCGTAGCAGTATTGTTCGTTATCTCGATAGGTATATTTTCGGCTTCAGAATTTTGAGAAGTGTCGTTCCTATTACTGCTGCTGCTACTAGAACTCATTCGCCTATCACATTTGACGTCATCATCAATCATGATAAATTCTTTTTTGGGGTCGTTTGTAACGCATTCATCATCTGAACTTTCACTTGACGAAGTCTCAACATTCGGAAACCCTTGTTTGCGCCTACCAGGTGCGTCACATCGTTTTTCACCATCTGAGCTCATTTCTTAAATTTGAACTATGCTTTGTTTTTAAAATATTGAGTAGCGCAACTGTATTATATATTGTTTAGTGGATAAACAAATTACCAACCTCAAAAAATATTTTTAAAAAGACTAATATTAGCTGCTAAGGGCCTTATAAGGGTTTAAGCAGGGTCAGATACTTCCCCTTCAGAGTATAAACACACTTTATTACTGTTAATTTTCCGCATTTGCCTATGCAAATCGTTCTTTTGCTGCACACCCTGGAAGATGACTCGTGGGGATACGTTTATAAAATAGTGCGGGGCAAGCTGAAAAACAAGAACACCCCCGGATTCGAACCATCTAGGGCAGAGAGATCGCGACCGCACTGTTTCCCGATTACGCGACCTTCACGAGTTCCCTAATGGACCTTCCCCCACACCGCCCGACCCGTTCATCGTAACGGAACTTGAGGAAACCATCAAAAAACTGACTCCAGATAAATTCCAGACTGCACACTCCGGCCAAACCTTCTTGGCCGGAGCAGGTGCTTCGTCACCAGCACTCCCCAAACATCTGTAACAGGGCCAGGATCTTCCTGAACAGGAAGGACGACAAACCCCCGACCTCCTACAGGCCAATCTGCCTCCCGGATTATGTGGATAAACTGCTCGAGAGAATGATCCTGAATCGCCTCGAGCAGAATATCACCGACAGCGGAGGATTTTGCACTGCAGACACCTGAGGTTGTGAGAGCCGACGAAGAAGAAGAGGACATCCCCGCGATAAGCGGCGTACCACAGAGTTTCGTACTGTGGCCAACCCTGTGGAACATCATGTACCAGTGGCGTAGCTAGGTGGGGGCGGACCGCTCCGGGTGCCACCCGACCCAAATTATCTTTTTTCCTTAGGTGCAACCTCCAAAAAAACGACGGGTGGGGCTGACACCTCACCCGTCTGGGGGGGTGACACCCGACCACAAATTATCTGACCCCCATGCCTCACGGTTGTTTCCTTGAGTGCAACCCCTAAAAAAAAGGTCATCAGCCGAGGTGGGGGTGCCACCCATGAAATCCGCCCCGGGTGTCACCCATGCTAGCTACGCCACTGCATGTACGACGGTGTCTTGAGATCCGGGGATATATACCTTGAACATGGTGAGGTTCGCAGACGACATCGCCCTAACCGACCAAAGTCGCGACCCCACCCGGAGGAGAGAGAGGAAGGCAAATGCGGCCGTCGTTAACATTGCGACGTGGAGTCACTCCAGGGGAATTACACTAGTCTCCGAGAAGTCGGAGGCCGTAGTGGTGTGGGGCAGAAGATCTACGCCGCCCATCCAGCTGTGCTGTACCGTCAATTTATCGATGGTGACGTGTCGACGGAGGGGGATTTGGACTTAGTCGAGCTACAACCGGAGCAGCCCTCGGTCAACACGTCACCATTCTGGGCATGGCCATCGACAAGAACATCCAGATAGTTGCAGCCAAGGCCCTAGCGACGATCACCTCCATCGCCCACCTTATGTTCACCAAGAGGAGGACGCTCTGCATAGTAACACAATTCATCGTCTTGTATGCAGCGCCGTAGCAAGCTCTTCAAATTTGAATATATGCGCTCCCTCTCCCAAAGGATTCTTATTATTTTGATAATTTTAAACTACTATTTATTGGGTTTTGTCGAGGTTTAGCGCCCCCATTTCGATCACCCTTGCTACAGCGCGGCGCTGACTTAGAGTAATGAAAACAAATGGATGCTTATCAGGAACTCATTTAGGACCGGGGGGTCTGGGGGTATGGAATACCCCCCAGGTACACTTAATTTATTGCGAAATAAAAGCTTTTACTTTTACGTCCCTCGGTATTAAGAAGAATAGTGCATGGATAGCGATGAAAAATATTACCTGCTACCCCCCCTTCTGAAATGCAAAAGATTCAACGAAAAATAATGAATTTTAATGGTTCTGAATAATGGCAAGTGTACCTGGGGGTATTCCATACCCCTCGGACCCCCCCCCCGGTCATGTGCTATCGATTTTTATCGTTGGGAACTTTTGAAATCTAAATATATAAAAGAGCTTGTCTGCGTGTTGTTTGTTCGCTATACTGTAGCCGGCCCAAACCGTCCTTAAGACATTTAGTCGGTTACAGAATTATTACGCTGGTTATCACCTGAAATTTTACATTTTATTAGGATTGTGTAAGACTAATTTTCTAGCTTACCTTACTTTTGTCCTGCCCTGTACATAAAAATTCTTTTTGAATGTTCAAATTTGAATAATTTGCAAGGCCAATTTGATACCAGGAGATAACAAGAAGTACCAGATAGAGATTGAAAGCAAGTGAACGTGTTGTTGGCTGAATTAAGTAAAAATTCAGGTGAAAAGCAGATTGGTTACAGCGTTTTTTTGTGTAATTAGTAATTACCAAAGTCAGGTGTTCCTGGATCATAACGGGTAACAATCTCACGATCCTGTTAATTGGCTTTTGTATAAGCAATTCTTGGATCGATCGCAGCTGCGGATAAAGCTTTTTTACAGCCTGAAAATTTTGCAAATTTCGGTTAATGGTTAGTTTGCTACTTATATACGTTGATTACGACTTACCGTTATATATCTTGGTAATCAATCGGTGGCGAACATCTGCCACTCCGTTCAATTAAAATCTGGATACTATTTGGGTATTTATCAACGACAATTATAGGTTTGTTTCATCGCGAACAAATTGAACAGTTCTAGAACTACCGATTCTTGTTCAGAATTTTCTAATACGCATGCGTCCGCAATAACTACTTTAGAACTATTCGTAAGAAAAAAGTTTGATGAAACAGTTTTAGTTCTAATTTTTCGGGAAAACTCGGATGTCGGATTGACTCGAGTTTTATCTTGAACTTTATTAAACCCAACCTAAATTTTTGTTGCAAAACATGCAGAAACGTACATTTATTTACATTCAATTATAAACATTTAATTTGAAAAAATGAGTGATTCAGATTTCAGTGATTTCAATGATGATATTAACAATGTCTCTAGTGATGAGGAAATTATGCGTTCACAATTTAGCACAAAAGTGCGTAATGAGATAAAATAATTTTTAATTATTAAAATAAATAAAATAAAATAATTTTTTTATGCATTATTGGCGGCTAAAACAAGTATTCGTACTAGTACGTCTTCAGTCGGGATATTATGCGCGGTCTAGAACTACAAGTTCTTGCTGGTTCTTGCTTCTGAACAAGTACTGATTTGAACCGTTCTGAACCGTTCTAGAACACACAATTAGGCTGATGAAACAGCGGACTAGTAGTTCGTAGAACTAGCAGTTCATATTTTAACGTTTGATGAAACAGATTTTAGTTAAAGAGCATGCGCATAGCTCTAGAACTAACGAGAACTCGTCGATGAAACAAACCTTATATCAGCTACCGAACGTGATAATTTATATCTGACATTTGACGTAACACCATCATTAAGGCATTCCAGTGGCGCATCGCAAGAGGCGAATCAAGGGTTCACGGCCAAGATACAAATTGGGTGAGCGTTTTGTTATAATTTTTTGAAAAGTGAGGTACACTTTGAAATTGTTTTGTGCTGTGCGTATTGCGCCGATTAAACGCTATTTGACAAGAACGAAGACCATCATAACTGATTTTGTTTTGCTATAAATATTGAAAAGGGAATTTATCCCCTTGTTAATTTTTTTTGACTATTTAATTTGCGCTTATCAGATCTGAATAGGTAGTAAAATTACAGTATTTTTGATATCAATAAATTATTTATAATAATTGTATTGATTTGTTTTTACACATTTTTGGTAATTGTGTGCATAGCTGTGTGTGGCATTATAGCCGATTACCTTGTTTTGGTCCACTGTTGGGACACAAACCTAAGCTCAACACTTAGCATAATTAAACTTTTATCGGCACTGGAATTGTTTTATTTCACAAGCTTTTGCCCTTTCAATATAATATCATACTTTAGCGACATAAGGGCGTGGCGCCTTTTGTTTGAGTTTAGTTCGAGGGTGCCGGTATTCATTCCGGGCACGCCTGACCCCCCCCTATCTGCTTTCCGCAGAGCTAGGCCGTAAAGCGTCGCTAGCCAGTTCCCGAGGTGCAGGTAAGATCAAAGTTTTTATTAAGTTAAGTTTTGTGACTGGTGCTCAGGTAGAGCAGGCAGGCCGCAATACGTTCCTAGACCCTTGGACCGATCTCAACCAAATTTTGCACAGTTATTCTGTAGATTCAGGCGCAACTATTCGAGCATAAATGGAAAAAAATTTGCGCGGGGAGCAAAGTTATTCGCGTTTTTCGATTTTTTATTGATACACTGTATACTTTACCCTTAGGTTAAGTACCCATGCCGAAGGCCGAACAACTATGGCCTTCACGGATCTATTATGGTCCGCCCTGTGAGGCCGAACAACTATGGCCTTCACGGATCTATTATGGTTCGCCCTGTGAGGCCGAACAACTATGGCCTTCACCGATCTATTATGGTCCTCCCCCTGGGAGGCCGAACAACTTTGGCCTTCACGGATCAATTATGGTCCGGCCTGTGAGTCCGAAGGCCGAACAACTATGGCCTTCACGGATCTATTATGGCTCGCCCTGTGAGGCCAAAGGCCGAACAACTCCGGCCTTCACGGATCTATTATCGCCCTGTGAGGCCGAAGGCCGAACAACTATGGCCTTCACGGATCTATTTAGGGCCTCCCCCTGTGAGGCCGAAGGCCGAACAACTATAGCTTTCACGGATCTATTATTGTCCGCCCTGTGAGGCCGAAGGCCGAACAACTTTGGCCTTCGCGGAGCTATTATGGTCCGGCCTGTGAGGCCGAAGGCCGAACAACTATGGCCTTCACGGATCTATTATGGTCCGCCCTGTGACGCCGAACAACTATGGCCTTCACGGATCTATTATGGGCCTCCCCCTGTGAGGCCGAAGGCCGAACAACTATGGCCTTCACCGATCTATTACGGTCCTCTCCCTGTGAGGCCGAAGGCCGAACAACTATGGTCTTCGCGGATCTATTATGGTCCTCCCCCTGTTAGGCCGAACAACTATGGCCTTCACCGATCTATTATGGTCCTCCCCCTGTGAGGCCGAACAACTATGGCCTTCACGGATCTATTTACTCTTCATTCATTTATTCAGATCTGAAGTAAATCCTGCAACCTTGCTTTGTTTTCTTCACCATAGATGGTGATGTTTAAATGTACGAAATTTTCATTCAGAATAAGAATTCAAAACTTTTTTCAATTGTTTTCTCTGGATTTTCTTTTTATTTCATAAATACTTAGTATGATGTAGGCAAATTTTGTTAATCTGTTTTATAGAGAATTTTGTACTCTTCAATTTTGATCTGATGATAATTTTCACTAAAAATGAAAGTAAGCGAGCTATAGATGAAAAACTACTGCAGAGGATTAAAATGTCCATTTGGGGAAAAGACTAGCAGGGAATTTTAGGCGATGTTGTAAATAAAATCGTGGTCAAATTTTGAAATTCAGTCAAATTTGAATATATGCCCCCCCCCAAAGAAAGATTCTTATCGTTTTGAAAATTTTAATCTATTATTTATTGAGTTTTGTCAAGCTTTAGCGCGCTCACCCTTGCTACGGCTCTTGGGCTGTATGCGATTTCGGTGTGGCACCACGCGGTGGATGACCAGAAGTGAGGGACCCAGAGAAACAGAAATTTGACTATATTGTCAAACTTTTTTCCGATTATATATTTTATAGCATACTTTACTTGAAAAAATCTATGCCTTTTGTAGTGCTTAAAAAGTGTTTTTGTGCATTTTTAGCTTAAACTAAAATACTGATCAGATTTTTAATAAAAATTCAGGGTACGGTCCCTTAAGTCTGGTAACTCCAAATAAATTGAAAATTTCCTATTGCAAAGAGGAAGGTTTATATAGTTTACTGATATAATTTAAACCTGCGAAAGTATTATCAAAATTTTGAGTAAATCGAATTTGAAGTTTGCAAATTTACATGTAAAATTAACGAGATTCCCGCGCGTCGCGCATTCTGTTAGCCAATCTTCCGGGCCCGCCACCAAGAACAGGTTCGCCTGTCTCGAGGTAGACGACACCCCACCCGACTCCCAAGCCGATCGCGAGGATGAAGACGGCATGGACACCATTAGCCCCCAAACCGACATCGACGCCTCCCAATTGAACTCCCAGGGTGCTTCACACCCAACTTACACCTCCGCCAGCCGAATCCCCCCTATTGTCCTACGGACAAAGGACGACTGGCCAGCCATTAACCGATTGATCCACAACGAACGTAAAATCGCGACCACCAAAATCCGCACCCTAGTGGACGGTATCTCCATCCAGCCGGCCACTGAGACCGACTATCGGAATCTCAGCAGACTTTTCGAGGAGAAACACCTCCCCTCCCACTCGTACTCGTTACCTCAGGATAAACCACTCAAAGTGGTCATCCGTGGCCTTCCGGTCACCATTACCCCCGCCGAGGTCAAAGAAGGCCTCGAGGATCAAGGATTTGACATCCAGTCTGTTTTCCAAATGCGCCACGGTAGAGACAGGCAACCGATGCCCCTCTACCTCGTCCACCTCACGCACAACTCCGACGGAAAAAAGATTTTCGACTGACCTCCGTTCTCAACATAAATACCCGCACGGAAACCCATCACAAAAAGGCAGAAGTTGGCCAATGCCACCGCTGCCAACGTTTTGGGCATGCCCAAACCCTCTGCCGCGCCCCACCCAAATGCGTTAAATGCGCCGGAGATCACTTAACAAATCAATGTCAGAAACCCCGCGAAGAACCTGCCACTTGCTTCAACTGCAGAGGTAACCACCCTGCAAACTACAAAGGTTGCGTTTCTTTCCCCAAACCCAAGAGGCGAGAACTTCTAGCCCGCGATGCAGTCACTCGATTTGCAGGTCGCCCAACCAATTACTACTCCCAAGGCTCCGGTAGACCTTCCTACTCAGGAGTCGCCAATATTTACGCCCCACACAGGGAAGCATCTCATGCCACCCCCACGCCCTTCACCTATCACGACGACACCCCCCGTCAAATAAGAGCAATTTTCAATGCTCTTCAAGGATACAATATCGACAAAGAAGTCTTAGAACGTGTTGCGGTTATCGGAAATGTTAAAACCACTCACTCCCCCGTGAATGTCTAATCCACGACACAAACCCACCTCGCTGCAGATGGCATTTTGGAATGCCAACGGTCTACCTGCCAAACGATACGAACTTCTCGCGTTCGCGTTTCTCCACGACCTTGACATCATCTTGGTCAACGAGACCCACCTTAGAGCCGCGCATCGGGTCAAACTCCCTGATTACACCCTCTACCGTAACGATCGAGACGGACGCGGCGGCGGCACCGCAATCTACGTCAAAACCTCCATAGAACATATCCCCATACCCACTCCAGACCTCGAAGGCCTCGAGGCCACCTCGATAAGCATCCACACCGCTCTTCACGGTTGGCTGCAAATTTCCTCGATTTACAATCGCCCCGGTAGACACTTCATCAAAACCGATTTTGAACTCCTCCTTGAAGGCCCCGACGCGAAAATCATTGCCGGCGACTTTAACGCCAAACACTCCGCCTGGTTATGTCGTCACACAAATAACCAGGGCCGAGAGCTTCTTCAACTTGAGAACGAGCTGAACTTCACAATCATCGCTCCAACTACCCCTACCCATTATTCTCACGCAGGTACGCCGTCCACCTTGGACATTGCCATTTTCAAAGACGTACCACTCCAATACGACATCTCCACCTGCGAGGAGCTTAACTCCGATCACTACCCAGTCCTAATCACATTAGGGCAAATTCCACACAACCCCCCCCCCCACAAGGACTAAAACCGACTGGATTTCTTTCACAGACAATCTCAAGGAAAATCTAGGACCAATCCCCTTCATCGACTCCACCACGGACTTAGACAATTTCATTAACTCCTTTCAAGGAAAAATCATAAATTCAATCTCAGAAACTTCTTACGAAGTCCCCATCCACGACACCAGAGACAAACTTTCTCCCTCCCTCAAGGACCTAATCCGCTCCAAAAATCGTGCAAGAAAACTTGCACGTAGAACACGAAATCCCACCGACCACACTTCATACCTCCAACTTAAAGAACAAGTTGACATTAAAATTAAAGAATTTCATGATAATGAATGGTCCGACAAAATCAAATCCCTTGCTTTCCAAGACTTGTCTGCTTGGCGCATGGCAAGCGCACTCCAAAAGAAAAAGCAATCCCCCAACTCAGTACTTCTCCGCCCCGATGGCACTCTCGCCATAAGCGACCTCGAAAAGGCTGAAACCTTTGCCGACAGCCTTCAATCCCAATGCTCCCCCAATACCACGAAACTTGACCATGACCACATCAACTCGGTCGAAAATTCCGTAAACACCGCCCTTTCCACCACAGACAACACCATCATCAATCCCACCTCCTTCACGGAGGTTGCAATAGCCATCAAACGCCTTAAAAACAGGAAAGCCCCAGGTCCCGACGGCATTACCAACCATGCTCTAAAGGTACTACCCAAAAAAGCAGTAACTGCTATCACCGGAATAATTAACGCAATCCTCCGCCTTAATTATTGCCCACAGATTTGGAAAACAGCTGACGTAGTGGTAATCCCTAAACCCGGTCAAAATCTGAAATACCCTCAGAGCTACAGACCGATCAGTTTGCTCCCCTCCATCGGCAAACTCGCCGAAAAAATCATTATTACACGACTTCACGAGGCCATT
Organism: Podabrus alpinus; assembly: GCA_932274525.1. NCBI lineage: Eukaryota > Metazoa > Arthropoda > Insecta > Coleoptera > Cantharidae > Podabrus > Podabrus alpinus. The sequence continues at coordinate 85,570,967 of OW026455.1, read as the reverse complement.
TCTGATAACAACATCATCCAAAATGAGCAATTTGGACTCCGTGCTGGTCACAGCACTACCCACCAAGCCCTCCGCTTAGTCGAACATGTCACACAGGCCCTCAATAAAAAAAGAATTCACCGGCCTAGTGCTACTCGACGTACCGAAAGCTTTCGATAAGGTCTGGCACGAAGCCCTCTTGTTTAAAATGCTTCAGTCAAACATCCAACTCCCACTAGTCCGACTAATAGCCTCTTATCTACACAACAGAAAATTCAGAATTAAACTTGCCAACACCAGATCCACCACACGCCCCATCACTTCCGGGGTACCTCAAGGTTCAATCCTCTCAGCCTCCCTCTTCAACATCTACATGAGCGACATCCCAATTCCCACTGACCCAACCACTAAAATATCACTTTATGCCGACGACGTCGCTATCTATTCGTCCTCAATCCATCCCGACTTCGCCACAAACGGTCTCCAGGAGGCTATCAACGATCTCGAAAGGTGGTACGAAACTTGGCGCATCGAGGTAAACTCGAGCAAAAGTTCCGCGATCATGTTCCGAAATCGAAAAAAGCCTCACAATTCCAGCGTCTGGATGTTTGAGGAACAGATCCCTTGGAAATCCACGGTCAAGTACCTTGGCATTACCATGGATCAACGCATCAAATGGAGACCCCACGTAAACGCCGTTACCGGCAAAGCCAAAGCCCTCTTTTCAAAATTATTCGCCCTTATGAATCGTGACAGCCCCATGGCTCCCAATAATAAATTAAGGCTATACAAATCCATCATCCGCCCAACCATGACCTACGCCTCCCCCGTCTGGGGCTACGCCCGCCACACATACATGAACAAAGTCCAAATTATTCAGAACAAAAACCTCCGCTCCATCTTCAACGCCCCTTTCTATGTCACCAATAGTCGACTGCACGCAGACGCCAAACTAGAACCCATTTCCACCCTTATTCGCAAACACGCCACTAGTCTCTATAAGAAATCCAGATTTTCCGACAACCCTCTCATAGCACAACTAGGTCAATACAATCCTGAAGACTTTTGTATCCCCCGACCTAAATCAATCCTGACTGTAGACAATCCATGACCATAACCCACATCTGCACAGACTAACACATGTACACCGGTTTAATTACACAAATTCTCTTCGAAAGTGGATTAATCCACTAGATTTGTGTAACTACGACTTAATTTCCTACACCCCAGATTCTAATACAATTAGCCCACCAACACCAATTCAATGACGGTAGATGCAATTCGCATCACCCGTCAAATTTTTTCAGGTAGGAGCCACTTTCTACGAGGATATCTTCAATCTTCGAATTAGGGATTCTACTATATCAATAACGTAACTTAACTTCTCTCTTTTCATATTCATTTACCACAGCCACAGCCCAGGTATTTCCCACCAGTCTAGCTCAGCGCTACTCCGCGAGGCCCACCGGCCTCCATAATTTCCAATGTCACTAATGTATGCTTTCAGATGAAGGAGAAGGCCGGCTACGCCGGGATGCTCCATTTTGGTCGGTCCAGAAAATCGAAAAAAAAATTTCGCACCGGCAGATGCAGCTCGTCTCTCGTACATGTAACATCGATTATTTTTTGTTTTTACGCGATTTTTTGGGGGTGAAACGTAATAGTTTACTGCCCCATACCGCAACTATACTTTTTAATGCTATTTCAAGGGTCTCTAAGCTCCCGGTTTCATTTATCCCGGTTTTTTTTTTATGGGAGGCGCCTTCTCGTATGTTTAGCATAATAGTAACCAGATTCAAAATCGCCCTGGAGGGGTGCAGAGCGCAGCGCAGCGGCGCCCCGAAAGGGTAGGTTTTGACGATGGATAAACCTCCCCGAATGCACACACCAAAAATCGAAGAAAAATGCTCTAAATTTACGTACTTTGTTCGCTATACGTTCCTACACCCTTTGACCGATCTCAACCAAATTTTGCACAGTTATTCTGTAGGTCCAGGCGCAACTATTCGTGCATAAATGGAGAAGAAATTCCCGCGGGGAGCAAAGTTATTCGCGTTTTTCGATTTTTTATTAATACACTGTATACTTTACCCTTAGGTTAAGTACCCAGTTACCTGGGTACTTAACCCAGTTAACAAACCCTTACTTACTTACAGGGCCGGGCTGGCCTGAACGTTCCTACACCCTTGGACCGATCTCAACCAAATTTTCCACAGTTATTCTGTAGGTCCAGGCGCAACTATTCGTGCATAAATGGAGAAGAAATTCCCGCGGGGAGCAAAGTTATTCGCGTTTTTCGATTTTTTATTAATACACTGTATACTTTACCCTTAGGCTAAGTACCCAGTTACCTGGGTACTTAACCCAGTTAACAAACCCTTACTTACTTACAGGGCCGGGCTGGCCTGAACGTTCCTACACCCTTGGACCGATCTCAACCAAATTTTGCACAGTTATTCTGTAGGTCCAGGCGCAACTATTCGTGCATAAATGGAGAAGAAATTCCCGCGGGGAGCAAAGTTATTCGCGTTTTTCGATTTTTTATTAATACACTGTATACTTTACCCTTAGGTTAAGTACCCAGTTACCTGGGTACTTAACCCAGTTAACAAACCCTTACTTACTTACAGGGCCGGGCTGGCCTGAACGTTCCTACACCCTTGGACCGATCTCAACCAAATTTTGCACAGTTATTCTGTAGGTCCAGGCGCAACTATTCGTGCATAAATGGAGAAGAAATTCCCGCGGGGAGCAAAGTTATTCCCCAGGTAACACAACTGGTGTAAATGACGTCATTTACACCAGTTGTGTTACCTGGGTCGCGTTTTTCGATTTTTTATTAATACACTGTATACTTTACCCTTAGGTTAAGTACCCAGTTACCTGGGTACTTAACCCAGTTAACAAACCCTTACTTACTTACAGGGCCGGGCTGGCCTGAACGTTCCTACACCCTTGGACCGATCTCAACCAAATTTTGCACAGTTATTCTGTAGGTCCAGGCGCAACTATTCGTGCATAAATGGAAAAAAAATTTGCTCGGGGAAAATAGTTATTCGCGTTTTTCGATTTTTTATTGATTCACCCTATACTACGGTGAATCACCCTATACTACGCTTTCGCTAGATGGTGAACAAAACACGTGTTTGCCAATATTATAGTATAGTATAGGGCTATAGGGTATACCCTTGGACCGATCTCAACCAAATTTTGCACAGTGTAGGTCCAGGCGCAACTATTCGTGCATAAATGGAGAAAAAATTCGAGCGGGGAAAAATGTTATCCGCTTTTTTCGATAAATCAAATCACAAGTCTTGCAAACAAAAAATTTAATTTGTCAAAAATCGAAATATTCTGACATACTGTCAGTGATTCAAAACACTGTCAACAGACATACTGTCAGTGATTCAAAACACTGTCAACAGATGGCGGGATGGCGACTTTAATTCGAAAAATGAAAACCACTAACAAATTAATATATTAGAATTTAGTAATTTCAACGCTCAAAATAATACAAATAATTACTAAATCCGTTGACGGCGAAATATTTGAGATGGGGATTCGGGGGCGACGGAGAGAGAGAGCAAAAACCATCTCTTCCAACTTCCCAAAAACGAAGAATTTTAAAATTGCGTTTTTTTGAAAATCTGCAGCAATCTTTCGAAACTTGAAAATAATAGTGAACAACTATGGCCTTCACGGATCTATTATGGTCCGCCCTGTGAGGCCGATGGCTGAACAATGATGGCCTTCACGGATCTATTATGGTCCGTCCTGTGAGGCCGAAGGCCGAACAACTTTGGCCCTCGCTGATCTATTATGGTCCGCCCTGTGAGGCCGAACAACTATGGCCTTCACGGATCTATTATGGTTCGCTCTGTGAGGCCGAAGGCCGAACAACTATGGCCTTCACGGATCTATTATGTTCCGCCCTGTGAGGCCGACGGCCGAAGAACTATGGCCTTCACGGATCTATTATGGTCCGCGCTGTGAGGCCGAAGGCCGAACAACTATGGCCTTCACGGATCTGTTATGGTCCGCTCTGTGAGGCCGAAGGCCGAACAACTATGGCCTTCACGGATCTATTATGGTTCGCTTTGTGAGGTTGAAGGCCGAACAACTATGGCCGTCGCGGATCTATTATGGTCCTCCCCCTGTGAGGCCGAACAACTATGGCCTTCTCGGATCTATTCTGGGTCTAGATGGCTAAGGGCGGCGAATGCCGCCCGTGCCAGCTAGTACTCTATAAACCTTCCTCTTTGCTATACGAAATTTTCAATTTATTTGGAGTGGCCACACTTAGGGGACCGTCCCCAAAATTCAATTATTTAGAACAATTTTGGAAGAGGCTGTGGAAACAGGCCCGGCTCAAGGGGTTGGCACCTGAATTCAGGGGGCGTAACCATATTCTTATACTTGAAATAATAAAGTTAATAAAGTATTTCTCAACACCCAACTCTTAAAATGTCTTTTGCTATGTGAAATGGTTCGATTCTTTTTAACGCCATTCATTTACTTGTAATTAAATTCAAATTTAACGAAGACACCAAAAACAGAGTATTACATCATGGGCGGCAGCAAGTGAAGTCGTATTGGTGGGGTTGTTTTGTTTAAAGTTCCCGATCGCAATTTAATGTTATGACTCGAAAAATTTGTAAATTATCCAAATTTAATTAAATTTCATCATCAACAAATATTTATCCATACTTAATATTTACTTAATTACTGTACATACCTAATTTTAATTTAATTTTTCCTATATAGGTGATTGAAGTGTGATGCCGAAGCGGGTAACAAATAAATAAACATATTTATACGGTAAGAGTACTTACCTATATTTATTTTTATAAGTTAATTAATTATAAAATAATCTCGTCATTTCTCTCAATATTATTTTGTATATAAGTAACCCAAGAAGTTTACTTTAATTGCAGTCTTTTACTAATTCTCGATAAGGCTAGTGAAGAAAAATTTAACTTCTTTACAAAATGGTTATAAAATGAAAAATTATGGTTCACCATGAACGCATGAATTCAGGCGGATACCGTTTGGGTAAAACCCTGATGGAAAACTGTTTATGTGAAATCATCTATCTACGGGACAAAAACTTTTAGTATAGACATAGTATTTCCATAAGCAATAAAAGGGAAGCTTAGGGAACAGTGAAACGCGGGTGACAGTGCGACATTGAAATAATTTCTAACAGAGATTGATGGGTTTGGTGAATAATTGGTGTCTTCACATCTTTAAATTAACAGTAAGGTTAGTGCATTTTTTTACTTTTGAAAAATTTGGCGATGTGGGTAACAATGAGATATTTAAAATGGGTAACATTTTGGGCTTTGGGAAATTGCGGACTTGACTGAATTTCTCAGCGCAGCCCTCCGGTGAACATCAACATTTGTGGATAGATTATTTGAAAGTCAAAGAGAAACAAGAGGATTGGTCCACCTCAATAAATGGATCGTAAAGACTTTGCAGAAAAAGCAGAGTGGTAACATTCCGAATGGAATGGAAAAGCTTGATAATAATAATTAATAACATTAAGTGTAGAAAACTTTTAGTTTACTAGAGCATCAGATCTGTAGCAAAAGATGAGCATTTCACTAATTTTTATTCAATAGATATTTGCTGAAATCTAGAGCTTAGCACTCGAGCACAATTTGTATCCAGCGCCGTAGCGAGCTCTTCTGGCGCCTGAGGCAAATTTGAATATATGCGCCCCCTTCCCAAAAGATTCCTATCATTTTGAAAATTTTAAACTATTATTTATTGGGGTTCTGTCGAGGTTTAGCGCCCCCATTGCGATGGCGCCTGAGGCAAAGCCTCGGTCGCCTCACCCTTGCTACGGCGCTCGCTTAGAGTAATGAAAACAAATGGATGCTTATCAGGAATTCATTTAGGTTGCCGGGACCGGGTGGTCTGGAATACCCCCCAGGTACAATTAATTTATTGCGAAAAAAAACTTTCACTTTTACGTCCCTTGGTATTAAGAAGAACGTTACTGAGATAGTTATGAAAAATATCACCTGCTTCCCCCCCCCCTCCCGGATTGCAAACGAAAATTGCAAAAGATTCTACGAAAAATAATAAATTTTGATGGTTCTGAATAATGGCAAGTGTACCTGGGGGGTATTCCATACCCCCCGGTCGTGAAATATCAATTTTTTTCGTTGGGAGTTTCTGAAGATCTTATATAAAATACGCATAGTTTGGCAGAATCACCGTTTCCATGGTAACGTAACGGAATCCCCCCCCCTCCCGAATATGGAGATTATTTTTATCGGTAGTAATTTTTCTTTCCAATTTAAATATATTTGAATAACTGTCGCGATGATAACGTGATAGTTTTACCGGTTACCCAGTCAGTTAAAGCGAAATGAAAACGAACGCGGAGTTGGAATCAACTTTCCTAAAATTCCCTGTCTTATCATTGGACCAAATTTGAAGAGAAAATTCTCTACAAAACGAGGTTTTGTTTTGTTCACCATCGATGGTAAAGTTTAAATGTAGTACGAAATATTTATTCAGAATAAGAATTATTCAAAACCTTTTTCAATTGAAGGGCCTAGTGGAAAAATTAGTTAAGTCACTTTTTTTCAATTTGTTGATTTTTATACTAATTTGTAGAGAATAAATGCCGCAATGTGAAAATGTGTTCAACTACAAATTGAAAAAAAGTGACTTAACTACTTTTTCCACTAGGCCCTTCAATTGTTTTCTCTGGATTTTATTTTTATTTCATAAATACTTAGTATAATGTAGGCAAATTTTGTTAATCCGTTTTATAGAGAATTTTGTACTCTTCAATTTTGATTTAATGATAATTTTTTCTAAAAATGAAGGTAAGCGAGTTATAGGCGAAAAACTACTGTAGTGGATTAAAATCTCCACTTGGGGAAAAGGCCGGCAGGGAATTTTAGGCGATTTTACAAATAAAATCGCGGTCAAATTTGAATATATGCGCCCCCCCCCAAAGATTCTTATCTTTTTGAAAATTTTAAACTATTTTTTATTGGGTTTTGTCAAGGTTTAGCGCCCCCATTGCGATGGTGCCTGAGGCAAACGCCTCACCCTTGCTACGGCGCTGTTTGTATTTATATTTTTTGGTAAATAATATGTTAAGGGCTCGCCACATAGCCTGTGCTGTGCTATGCCAATGTTAAACATTGAAGTAGAAACATAGGGTTTCAATAGTGACGTTCACATAGTTATGAGTTGCTATGCTATTTTGCGCATGACCATGACATTGTTCAACGTTTGTGTTGACATAACACAGAGCATAGCATAGCACAGCACAGGCCATGTGGCGAGCCCTTTAGTGATCCCAAACGTTAATGAGGCAGTGCATCAGTCGATGAGACCACTCTGTCTTTTGGGGCGACAGGTGCTATGAAACGTACGGTGATACCTGAAAATCTGATACTGTTCAAAACAGCTCTATCGCCGCATGTGTGCAATAGACAACGAAAGTGTGACGTCAAAATGGGGCGTATACTTGTGGTAACCTTTCCAAACAAACTGATATTGCGTTTTTTTTTAAATTAATAAAAATAAAATTTTTTTTATAAAAATACACTATTTAAGGTCTCCAACTAATATCTATTAAAACTAAAATCCTTATTAATTAAACACAATATAAAAAACAGCAAAAACAAATTCTCTTATGGCAGTTAACACGGCAATATGACTTCGTTGAGAAAGGTTTCAGAAGTATACGCCCCTTTTGACGTCACGACTTTCGTTGTCTATTACAAAACTTGTAAAATTATGTAATTTTATTTTCGAATTCGGGAACTTAGAAGACCCTGCGCCAGAATCACGTCGAGCTAGAACTGAAACCTAGAGAGCTGTCTAGAAAAAATCTGATGTGGCCATTGACATGATTTTTCGAACAGAAGTAAATTTTATTAATTAAATTTTATATTTTCAATTTTAATATGCAGAAAAAACTTTTGAATGCCCATATTTTGCAAACGAAGCATCTCCGGACACATTATTAAGAACTTTTCATCTTCTTTTTATTAATAGAATACGTTACAAAAATTTTGAAACACCCTGTATATTTTAGGAAAAAAATCTTAGGACAAAAAATGTAGGAAATTCTAGAGCGGTAATTTCTGGTTCTTAATATTTTCACATAGTTAATTTCGTTTCGATGTTATGATGCATAATGTCATAATAGATTTAGGTAAACCTTCCTTCCCTTAAGGCGATTTAATTTATTTTCATCTGGCTTCCTCCTATGGCAGGAAAAAGCTTATTTTCAAAATTTGGTTACTTCGTTTAGACTATCGTGTTCACATACAAAGACATCCTTCCAAAAATGATCAGATTGGATTCCGGTAACCTAAGGGTAACTTCAAAACATGAAAATCTGTCAAAAAATTGGGTAGTCAAATTTTTTCTGATAATAGTTTCCTTACACTGCCAAGGATCTTGGGACAGTTGCAAATAAATCACTTAAGTTGGCTCCGATTTTAATTGGTTGATGATGCCTTCATCACAATTAAAAAAAGTTTTCCACACTTCTTTCAGGCAAATACAAATACCCCCCCCCGCATTATTGCCGCTGGTGCGGTAAAAATCAATTTTTACAACTCATTTTGTTGTAGTTCAATCCTGAGGAAACAATAATTCTTCATGTAATCAAAAGCCTGAAGTCACTTTCATACCATTTCCATATGTGCATTTCACATCTCCTATTTTGTGTACACCAAATCTTCCTTGAACAGCACCACCATGCATTATTTCGATTCTTGTAACATACAAAATTGTCATCTTGAAAGACTGTTTTACCTTTTAAAATCCCCAAGCTTATTATAGGCATTTGTTTTTGGATCTACAGGGCGTGCAACCTTTGAATGGGGATGGCAGTATTGGCAAAGAATGTTTTGAAAGAAAAATAAAAACTAGATATGATATAATTTATTAAAAAGAGATGTGTTATAATATTAAGTTTGGTTTTTGGATCATACTGTTGTCGGCGTTAGCATTTTTAAATTCAATCTCGATGTATTAAACAATATTTCAACTTAAGTAAATTAACACACGAAAATTATTAACAAACTACAAAACATAATAACTGCAGGCGTTAATTATTACAAATTTAAATTTTGTCTAGGGTAAAATAAATGAGGCTATTACGGTAAGTATTTATTACATAAATTACTATTACCATAGGTTCAAGTAATTACACTTTATTGTTATGCACTCTTAAAACCAAAATCAAGCGCACAAAAACGAGAACATCAACAAAATTTGAAATAAAACAATGTAACAAAAACTAAATGGACATTCGAGGTTCTTAATTGAATTTAAAACAATCTTATCGCATAATATGTACATTAAATTAGTAGAATTCAATTAATCTCCAGAAGGTTTTGGTATTTTGGAATGTAAAATGAATGAAAAAGAATTGAACCTCTGTTAAATTTGACAATAACGAAAAAGTTGTGAGATAGAAAAAAACCTTACTTAAAGTATATAAGGACTAAATATATCTAATAAAAATTATCACTCTCGATTGCCTATTGGCCCTTTACAAAAATACATATACCTCCTTGTTTTATTTTTACAAGTGAATGAATAAACAAGCTCACGCAAACAAATTAAAGTCTGCAGCGTATATATTTATATAAAAAAAAACAAATGAAGTTAAAATCTTATAATACATATTTGTAAAGTATCGGCCCTGTACAGTATCATTTAATATGTACATTAAAAAATAATTAATCCAATTTTCTATGATATTTTAACAACAAATTAATTCAAAGTGTAGGGATTATCTTGGTCTCCAAGAACAGGTTTTTTTTTCTACGGAATCCTAACACATTATCAGTCTTAATGCATAAAATTTACTTAAGCAAAGCCGAAGCCTTCTGAACACTCATGGATGGCTTTTAGCAAATAAGTGTGCAATTTTTCAGACGTTTCATATACAGGCAAATCGAGTTGATTAAAACTGAAAACAACCAAATTTATTTTTAACACTCAAATGAGATGCCTTAACTTACCATGTATGAGCTGAAGGCAACCGATCTGTAGAACGATCGTCTCGATGAATTTGAAACTTCTGAACTCCGTTCATTCCTTCTAAATTAGCAAAACCTTGTAGAGGTACTTTCGAAGTTCCAGTAACAAATTGAAGAAACTTAGCTCTATCCGCTTGATCAAATGAACGTAATGCTCTCCAAAACCACTGAATCTGCAATTAACAAAACTAAGCACTGCACATACAACACTTAAACACAAAAACTCACCTGTAAAGAATTACTTTGATATTTATGATATTCCGTGTTAGTTTTTAAATCATCAATATCTACATTAGGCAAGCCTGAAATAAGTAACTCTAACTCTTGCTCGTTGAAAATAGAAATTAAACGTTTAGGAATAATATCGTAAAAACCTTCCAAGAAAGCATTTAACCTAAAAATAAAAACATACATTTGTTTGTCGTTTCTTTATCAAACAAAACAATCTTACTGTTGTCTAATAGCACCAGTCATTTTCATTTGACAGGAGAGTCGAATATATTCGAGTTTGTTTTCTTCGGTAACCGCAACATTCCGTCCATCTGGAATTAAATCACGAGTTTCTGTGACACCAAACTCGTTAATTTCGGTACTAAACGTCAGATCATATCCAAGATCGTTAATATTATTTTCTAATAAATAAACGAGACCCCTATAAAAACTGTAATCTTCACTTTCCATATCAGTATATTTGACCGGAATACCCAAAATATGTTTATAAAATGAACGTGTGAAGTAACATTCCAATAATTTATTGTCGTAGATTGCTTTAGCTAAAAATAATAATTAATAAGGAAACCTTTAAAGCAAAGGCAATTTCACTTACCAATAACTCGACCAACAAATTTATAATAACACAAATGGTTAGGATTGTAGTGGCTAGCGGGATTGATCATGTAGGTGACGCGATCGCCAGGTGAAATTGTAAACAATGCATACATAGGATTGAAAATATCTCGCGAGATAATCATATACCACTCCCTTAATAAACCTCCAGCATCTTGTCCTTCTTCCTCTGTTTAAAAAAATAAAATTAAATGAAATATAAACATTTTATAAATGAATATCTGTGCTGTTAAGGAAAATGGTAATGGCCCCCGCATGAGCCTATAATTGAGGTTTAACCCTCAATGCTAGAATATCATAATCAAGTCTTTTATACGCGTCTGAATTGGAATTAGGGCTTCTATTGTACAGTAATGTACTTGTAGTTTATTGATAAATAAGTACTATTTACATGAGAAAATTCTTTGATGAAAAAGTCAAAAATTGCCGTTTCTGGGTTATTGTAGTATACAATTCCATTTTTTCCCCTCTTTCTAATGGTAAAAAGAACCTTTATCAAATCACAAAAATAAGAATGTGAGAGAGAAAATATTATAAACTTTGTTCGAAATTTATCTTTTTTAAACGGTAAAAACAACTTAATTTGCTTCTACTGTAAACTTGTGTTTTTTGACTGAAGTTCTTTATAGTCATTGCCACGAAAGTTGACATCTCATCATAGATTGACCGAATATAGCAACGACGTATTGCTTATGAGCGTTACCAGTCATTTTGTATTGATATGACAAAGCACGAAAATATATTGCACGTTTGACTAGGGAGTATTAGCTTAGTTCAGACGATTATGCTTTTATGACGAGACGTCAACTTTCGTGGCAATGACTTTACCAAACATCAAAGAATTATTTAGATAAATTATTTTTTTTCATATCATATGGGATTGTGCATTTTTTTGTATTATTGGCGTTTTCATTCAAAAATTAAGTGAAATTACTGAAGATAAATATTATGATTAATTAATTTTTTTAAACCGATTTTCCCTTTCTTGTCCAGATCCATCGATACATATAACTACAAAGTGTTGCTGTCCACTTGAGTTAAAACAACACTCTGTGAAGTTCAATATTTGAACAGCACCGTTGTTACAAAATGAAATATAAAATTTACCTTCAAAAACGATGTAAAAACGATTTTTCCACTCCTCAGGGGTACGACGATACAATTCCCTAAAGGAATCTTCAAACACATGACTTCTACGAACATGAATTGCAGTCTCTTCACGTCTGAGACCTTGGTCTAAACGCTCCAATTCAGTTCTAAAGTATTTTCTCTTCACATCGAAATCCAATACCTTGGTATGGTCCACTAAAACCGAGAAAGGTCCATCTGACAGATGTGCAGTAGTTTGCCTTAAAATTTGGTTTAAAACTGTACGGTGCTTTTCGGCAAAATTGAGGAATTTAAGTTGATCGGCAGGCACAATTGGTTTACTACTTGCATCTGAATTTCCACTCTGTTCAGATTCCAATGAACTCTGATTCAAAGAGGAAGGACCTGCTTGGGTTGTAGTTTCAACCTCTTGACTTGCGTTAGGCGTTTTTGTCACTTCTCTATCTGTGGCTCCTTGTTGTGGAGAATGAACCAGGAAGAAGGCTTCCACAGCAGGCTAAAAATTAGGTAATCAATTGTATGAAAAATATTTGGGATATTTTTATAATAAATCAAAATTTCTGAGAGGTGGGCTAAAAATGTCATTCCATATTGACATACCTGTAAAACAAGGACGGCATGATCATCTGGGGTATGTTCCAATTCAAAAAGGCACATACTCAGCGTTTCCCATAATGTTTCAAGCTCGTTTAATTGATCACTGAGGGCAGCTAAGTGTGAATGTTGAGGAACAATTTCGCTAACCGCTAGAAAAGAAAATTAAAAAAAAAACAACAAAACAGTGCAACCAACTTACCAGGTTGAGCCACGGTTTCCTCAGTTTTATCACTGCTACTTTCTTCAGTTTTCTTTTTACTTAATTCTTCCTCTAAAATTATCAAATTAAAAACTATCTTTTTATAACAAAAAACGTAATTTACCTTTCTTAAGACCCTTTTTGATGGCTTCACGAATTTGAACAATCACACGTAAAACTCGCAAGAAAAATAATTGGCTGGAAGTCTTTGAAGTCAGTGGGGCCATACAAGGCAATTGTAAATCATATGAAGCTTTTATTTTGGACGAAGCTGTAATAATGACAGTTTCCTTTGTAAATCTGTTAGCAATTGTACCCCGAGAAGAACTTGGTGTTGCTTCTTCCTGAAGCTTACGTTTTTGTACTTTATTTAGCTTTTGTAATTCATGCAACATGCTTTGAATTTGTTCACGTACAACTTCGCCAATTCGTTTTGCACCATTAAGAAGAAGACTAAGAATCTAAAAATGGCGTTTCAAATTTTGATACAAAACAATTTTTAAACTGACTTACCACATAGCTCATATCGATAGAACAATTTGACAGGTTTAGGAGTAAATTAGTAGCATCTTCGAGACCTTCTTCAGAACAACTTTTATAAGTTAATACATTGACAGCTAAATTAAGAGCACTTTCTGGAGCCGAGACACTTTCATATTGTGGTAATTTTGGTTTTTGCGATTTTGATGTAGTTGCACTTTTACTTAATTCCGGCATACCAGTAGTTATCACAGATAGTAAACGAAGTAATCTATCCGTTAGTTGGCTACTACGATAAATAACAGGTGAAGAAAGCATGCACAACAATTGACCAAATGCAGATTGATCAAAACTTGTACAGGTATTGTCACTTTCGCTGCATAAACTTAAATTACTATGAGCTTTAGCCAAACTTTTACCCTTCTTCGAACTTGACGAATCCAGTTTTAATAACATTTCCCAAAAGTCTGTAGATTCATTTTTACTTTTTGAAGGCGAAACCACACTTTTGCTTTTATCTTCTTTATCAGACTTATCCTTCTCTTCCTTCATTTTAAGTGGTAATAAGCAGGTAGGAAAATTTCTTGATAAGGTAATAAACAAATCCAAGGAATTTTTACACACAATAGGAGCCGCTTGTGGATGAATTACAATACTAGCGTGATTAGTACGATCGCTGCGTTTCCCCCAAGCACGATTAACGATAAAAACGTTAGCGTGACAGCCCAATGCCGCTTCCATACGGATATTCAACCAATTAGCTCCGTTTCCAATATTTTTAACATCAGTTAATAATTTACTTGTTAAGGGACCCGGTTTGGGAGCACGCCTTGTAGGTCTATTCATAGGTTCTTCTAATCGACTGTGTACACTTTTATCGATGATTGACAATAAAGCCTTTATTATCCAATCGCGAGTAGGACCATGGTAACATAAGTTTCTAATAACCCTATGTAATCTTAAATTGTTAAGTTTTGGATCGTCAGCAAATAATAACACTAATAAACATGACAGCGATTCGTGATCTAATAGTTGGCGTCCACGAACACGTGCTCCTGCATTTATACCCGAAGGGTTAGGCATAACTTCGGCTCGACCCCAAGTACTCCACTGAGCACGTTGAGGAAGTAATTGAGTATTCAAGCGAGACGATAAACGTCCCCTTGCAGAGTGTCTAATTATCGTAGGCAAACTACTTTGGAAAAACCTCTCCTGTACCATCTGTCTGTTACGGGCTTCCCAATCTCTCCGTAAAGTTTGAGCTTCCGCTGCTAAATCAGGTGGTAAAACAGACATCTGAGAATCTTCCATGTCCGCCAAAATCTAACAAAAATTATTTTCAAATTAATTTTTGGTTGCCAATTTATTTTTGCTTTCCAAACCCTTAGGCAAGGAAAGTATTGGTATCAGGCAAAATTTGACCCCACAAATTTTTAACAAATTTCCATATATTGGAATTCTAATAAAAAGAGGATGAAAAGTTGCTAATAACTTATGCCCGAAAATACTTTGTTTGCAAGATACTGGCATTTAATTGTTTTTTTTTCTATATATTTTGGGAAAACATTAAAATTGAAAAATATTAACAATCTTATTAAAACATAATTAAAAAAATTTAGTTTTGTTATACTAAACGCCATATCAGATTTTTAATCCACGTAAAAAGAAACTGAATTTTTATAGGTTTTTGAAATTTTGAAAGTAAATTACAGTTGACTCGCGGTAATCCGACATTTGACAGTCCGACACGCTCAGTAGTCCGACGCCGCGTCGGATCTTACTCTTGACGTAAAAAGAAACAGAAAACAATTACAGATTTTTTAAGCCGTAAATATGTACTGTCGGTACATAGGTAATTGCTGAAATTTGTATTGTTTTATGTTATAAATATGTAATAATAAATTTGTATTATTCATTTTGTTTTATTCAACTTAAATTTTCTTGCTTTAGAAGTCAAAATTCAGTTTTAAAAAATCAACCTTTGGTAATCCGACATTTTTGATAATCCGACACCCCCTCGGTCCCGTAACTGTCGGATTATCGCGAGTCAACTCTACAGCCAATATACTCAGATTAAAAAAAATATAGAAAGGTTTGTTAGGTGTATAAGGTAAATCTTTGAAATGAATTTGACATGGAATGCCCCACATTATTAAAAATAACTATGCTGAAAAATGGGACCATTTTTGTAAGTCTGTATATTGAATAAGTAACTAAATTTGTAGTCACGAGGAGTATTCTATGATAGTCAATATTATTCCTTGTAAAAAAAAAGTTTAAAACATGTATCCCAAAATTAAAAGAGCTTACCATTGTACGTAAAGAAGGTTGCAATGTTTCAAAGAATGCCCCAGCATCAACTGGTTCGTCAGGGTTTGCATGTGCTGCAGCTTGGCGTTGCTGTTCGAGTCGCTGCTGTGTAAGCACTTCCTCTTGAATTGCAGGTGGAAGAGCAGCTAAAAACTCAGGGTTAACTTCGGAGGGTACAGCATTCGCAGTTGAAGGTTCTCCATTTCCTGAACTAGAAGGACCAGAATACAAAATTCTGTACTGCTCCAGTACCTGTAAATTTAAAAAATTTAATAAAATCGTAACATGTTGAAGATGGTAGGCATACTTCTCGACGCATTTCGGGTGGGAGAGCTTCTAAAAAGGATGGATCTACACCATCTGGAATTTCTTCTCCCGATTCACCAGTTCTAGTATTTCTTACTTGCATGATGACATCCGTGTTAGGATTAGTCGTGTTGGTTCCCTCATTTGGTTCTGATATTGGTGCTTGATCCGATTCACTTTGTGGAGACATGGATACATTAGGATTGTCTTGATTCAAAGTAGGCTCACTTAGTGGTGCACCAGCACTTGTGGTATTTTGAATCTGGGTTAAATTTTGAGGGTTGGTTGGATGCGTGGGTGGAATATTTTGGCATAAATGAACCGGTGGTGGATGCATTACCATATGAGTGAGTGGTTGTAAATTTCCCAACGGCATGGGGGGAGGTATGGGTGGTTGTATTTGAGGCATGCCTGTGTGGGCTGAAGGTATTGAAGGGTGTATGTACATTGAATGTTGGCCATGAGAGAAAGGTTGAATTGGATGAGTGGGACATGGTAATGGTGCATGTAGCATACATGGGCGTGGTCCAAGAGTACAAGAATGAAGACCACTAGGATGCGGCATGGCGATGTTTTGACCTTCGTGCACACAAATTCCACGTGCGTCATGCATTAAAGGTTGTGGCATATTTGTTGTGTTGGGTGCGGTTTGATGTGCATGGGGTACCGACACATGATGATCCATAGGCAAATAATCATAAACTATCAAGTCAGGGGATCCATCCATACGTTCATTTAATCGTTCTCGGCGGGGCATGCTTGGAATTGTAGGAAATGAAAAGGTCGACATTAATGATTCATTTGGTGTACTGTTAGCATATGAATTTATTCCAAATGATGGCGTATCGCTTGGTTCTTCAAATGGTTCGAGAGAATAAGAAAAGGCAGAATTTTGTAAACGTCTTTCAGATAGTCCTTCGGATGCTACACGTTCCACCTCTGATAAATTATCAGTCAATGATTGATCATCTGATGGATCATCATATTGTTCATTTGGATTAGAATAATTTGTCGTTTCTTGGGTTGGTGGTCTAGCTGGGTTAGTTGGAAGTTCTGGTGGTATCATTTCAGCTATACTAATCCTTAGACCTTGATCTATATCATAACGGTTAAAGTCTCGAAATGGAATAGTTGATGTATACAAAGCACTGTTGAATGATGGACCACCATAAAAGATTGTACGTTCTGGTTCATTTTGAGGAGGAGCACCAGGTCTTCCTTGTTCAGGTACATTGCTTTCTAAATGTTGGCCAACACTGGGACTACTAAATGGATCCATTTCGAAGGACAAAGTTTGACCATGGTCTTGCATTGATCTTTCTAGCATTAGAAGATTTTCATCTGCAGTGTCATCATTTCTCTGGAAATCGTTGTCTCGTTCAGAGGAGTTACGTATGGTTTGACCACCAGATGTGTCTACAGTTACTAGAAAAACAAAATCATAAATTAAAAATGTATTAAAAAAGCTAAACTTTTTATTACTTTGATCAGATGTATCAGAAGCTTCTGTGCTAGGAATTATAACGCAATCTGAACTGTCTGAATCATTACCAGATGTGCTATCGGTTAATGGAACAGCAGGAGCATTATCGCCAGCAGAATTAAATGACAATACCGTAGTAGACAAACGTTGAGTTGATGAATCGTTTGTTGCCGACATAGTAAAATTCGAATCTCCAAGAAAACCGTAAGATTTTTTAGGAGCTTCTGATACTTTTGTTTTATTGTGTTTAGATTTATCTTCTTCAGCTTTCTTTTGTTTACGTTCAGCTATTTCTGTATTTCTAAATTTCATTAAATTAGGAATCAATTTATTACAAATGTAAATTGTAATGTCATATGTGGATTCAATGTCTAATAATTTAGATTCTTCATTCCACCAATGAAGTACAGATGGTACATGATTTAAAGTTGCGGCTAAACTTGGCCCAAACAGATATCCAGATTGATCGACAAAATCTATTTGTTCTTCATTAGTTGGAATTAGACTGAAGTTATCCATTACCACTACTCTAGTTGTATCACGACCTACTGGTGAATTCATAATTTCGTTTGTACTCAAAGAGAGATTCTGAGCTACAGGGCCCAATAATCTAAGCAAAAAATAATTCATCAGTACTTAACTTTTTGAAGTTTTTATAAATTAATAACAATTAATAAATAGAGTGCATTTTATTAATTTCAATTTTTATTTAATTTAATAAGGTAATGTCATAATCCAGGATTAATCACAAATTTCTAGTTTCTCTGCAAGAAAGGAATACTACCTCCAGCAAGTTTACAAATAGTAACTTGTAACTATACTAAACTTTAAAAATTTGAGCAATTACCTTTGCAGTATAACTGGTGGATTGGAACTTCTAGCATTTAACTGTAAGTATTGATAGCGCCTTGCTCTATTGGTTCTTTGGGTACGGTTAACAGAAGTAGTACCATTTTCACTGTTATGTCGAGCCACAAGTAATGGATGACTGGCGGGAGCTGAAAACATAAATTTTAATAATTGTTGACAAAAAATTAAATTAGAAACCCACCTGGTTGATCAATAACAGTGGTAAGACCATCAAACAACGGCACGGTAAATCCATTTTCATTCCATCTCACCATGGGTAGTGTGTCTTCAACTTCGTGGTCTGCATATTGAATCATTAGAATGTCTTCATCTAGATCTACAGTTGAAGCATCGAATGCTTCAAATTATCATTCAAAATTAAGTTACACAATGTAACTAATAAAAAAAAAGTACTTACTTTCACTATTAACTTCGTTTTCGTAGTTATTATCGTCATTATCTTCACCTTCATCAACGTCATCGTCGTCAACTTCATTATCATCATTGTCTTCATCCTCGACTTCCTGATCTGATGCATTAGAATCAGAATCTCCAGAATCTGTACTCATCAATTCTTCCTGAAAATAAAAACTATTATTTCTGTTTTCAAAACATAATAATAGTAAAACGTACTGTTGCATCAGGCTCGTGTTCGTAACCAGTTAAAGCATCATCGTCGATGTCCATAGTATGATGATTACGACCGGATGCAACTTCACTGTAGCTACGGTTAGTTTCATTGGTACCATGATCTAGAAGCTGATCCATAATGTGTTCTAATACAGTATCAGTTTCTTCATGTACAGCAGTCACATCTGGATTAGCTTCAAGACTAGAAGCAACCGCCGAAATATCGTGTTCGGTGTTCTCAGCATCTTCAATAGCTTCTTCACCCTTAAAAAATAGGTTAAAATTGACACATCAAAAATAAGTTACAATTATTACTTGTGCATTGGTAGCTTCAGTAGAAGTAGCCCCACTTTGAGTAGCTCCAGTATCATCTAAATTGCTTTGTTGAGATTTTTTATTCATTCTATTACCCGCAGTACCACTTATTGGTTGATTGACAATTCGTGACAAAGCTTCCATTGGTTTCAATGACGAGTTCACAGTAAGAGAGAAGTTAGGACTAGATAGATCCAAATAATGGGATATTCTGGCCAAATCGTTAAATAATCCTTTCCGTAACATTAATTTTACAATATTATTGATTTGTCCATTAAAGGATTGATTTTTAAAAACTCTCAATTGATTAGAAGGTGGACAATTTTCGATCATTGTCGTTATGATTCCGGTAATCAGTTGTACTTGATTATGCTTCTCAAAAGATTCTGGCATAAGTAGAGAACGTCCTAATGCTGACTTCACTTCACTAACTAAAACAGATTGAGCATCTGGACAATGATTGCAAGAAGAAATCGCAGCAATAAGTACACGGCACATCATGGAGCAGTCACGATCAGATATGTTATCAGTGACGGGTAACAGTTTATCAAACATAAATGCTAAAGCTGTACAATCTTCTGTAATAATGTCGTTACAACCAGCTTTGTAATTAAAATCAGTAATTAGTTTAGCGATTGCACCATATGACACAACAGCATCGGCTAAGATTTTCAAAATGCAGTGTTTTGCTAGCATAGGCCTTCTTACTAATTCTTGTTCCAATCGCGTATCAAGAGCAGTTTCGCTTGGAGTTCGTGTAATTTTTACTCTTGTGATGGGAGTTACTGGCGAATCCATATCTTGGATATCATTTAAAATTTCATGCGATGCTGAATTACTTCCCAACAAATCACTAGCTCTTTGATACATGGTTTCACGAGTGACTGTGCTAGTTGATGAAGTGGAAGGCTTTGGTTTAATTTCAGACGTTTCTGGTGTACTAAATTCTAATGGTTGTAGTAAAGCATACAGTAAATCAAAAATTACTTGTACCGATACTTCTTCTTCCATTTGTGGAGTCTGAGTTCGTGTCATGGGTTCTGCTCGTACTGGTAAACGAGCATCTAAATCCTCAGCTGTAAAAATTCATTGAGATGTTGTCAAATGCAAAGATATTCAAAAACATAAAACTTGGTCTGAATTTACACTAGGGGTTAACCAGGCGACACTTGCCTTTAATGCAAAAATAAGACGTTTCACTTTTTAATTCGATAGACCAAGTCAAAAAAATTTATAATATAACTTACATTATGAGCGAGAATCGCTTTTCAAGATGTTTGGCCCACACTGTTAGACTTATTCAAGTTTAACACACCTGTCTAGCCACCCCTTAACTAAGTCTCACAAGAAATTCCTTATGCTATTTACAGTATACCGGGTGCTCATTTTAAAACTTCCAGCAATTAATATCTCAAAAACTAAGTCAGATGAAAAAATGTTTCGGACAAAAGTTGTATGATAGCGAGGGGGAAAGAATATGGCATAATTGTTTTTTAATTTCATTTGAAGGTCAACTTGGTTTTTTTAAATGGCACCTCATATTTTTTTTAGCAGATTCATATTTTGCATGAATAAATAAACAACATTTGTTGGAAAATTTTTTTTATCCGACATTAGGCTTTTCGAGTAAGATGCGTTGAAACAAAATAAATAATCAACCTTGTTAAATCAAAATTTAATATTTACAAGGTTTTTGTTTATTTATTCATGCAAAATATGAATCTGCTAAAAAAAATATAAGGTGCCATTTAAAAAAACAAAGTTGATCTTCAAATGACCTTGAAAAGGTCAATAAATTAAAAAAACAATTATGCCATATTCTCTCCCCCTTGCTATCATACAACTTTTGTCCGAAACATTTATTCATCTGACTTGGATTTTGAGATATTAATTGCTGGAAGTTTTAAAATGAACACCCGGTATAGTAAAGAGCCTGCAAAATGCAACAAAATCTGTTCATTTAATTTGACAGATTGAACTATACAGTGAATTAAATCTACGTTTATGTTGATGTGTCTGTATAAGCAAGAACAGCAAAAAAAACTGGGCAATCAAATGATATGTGCCTAGTTAACCTTAAGAAAATAAAAAATACTTACGTCGTCTAAAAATGGTGCAGTCAACACGAAGAATAGATTTGGCTACTTCGAAGAATGTATCAGGTGATCTGGCAACAGCACCACCAATTTGTCTTGCTAAATACATCAATTCTCTATATGGGGGTGGGATAGACGGAAGGGCTCTTCCTCGAATTACCTTTTCAATTGAATGGGCCAAGGTTTGAGGCTCTTCCAACGTGTGACGAATTAGTACGGTAGCTAAAGGTCCATATCCACTAAAAGCTGAAGTTTGTCTCATTTTTAACAGACACTTGATTCCACCTTCTTGTACGAAAACTTTGGCATTATCAAAATCTCTGGTCAGACGTAAGCATATTCGCATTAAAGCATGAAGTAAATCTTTATCAATTTGTAAGTGCATTAATTTGACACAACTCGTGACAATTTCCGTAGTTTGTTCTTTTGTAAGACTAGGAGCCGGAATACAGCGTTTGTCTTCTTTTTCAGTGAGAACAACTTCGTCAATTTCCATAGGTTCATTTACAGATTCACCATTTTTCGGATCGTATTTTGCATCGCTGGCCAAATTAATAGGGGTCATAGATATAGGTCGATTGTTGCCAGTTTCATCGTTACATTGTAACATGTTGCCAAATGTTATAGTATACCGACGTCTACCACAAGTAACACGAATACTTTGTTCTCCATTCCAATAAGAATCATTGATCAACTTGTTGTTGGTTGCAGAATAAGGGGTCCATTTACCAGTTACCAAATCATACCATTTCCAAATACGGTTGGTTACTAAATGCATATTGCGTTTCCTTTGTGTACAAATTGATACTTTTCCTAATGAATCCAGTAACAGCAAAATTGGTGTTAACCATTTAGGTTCACTGGTTTTCTTAGTTTCGGTCATAAATCGTTCTGCTAATGCAATCAATTGAATGAAGTGTTGAACCAACTCGGCACGATATACAGCAAACCCACATGGCACCCTCATATCAAAATAAGATGGTACTTCAAAAAATAAGGTATATAAATGCGTGTAACATCCTAACCGAAGAGATTTCTTTGAATCACACAATTCTTGTAATAATTCAGGAGTGATTGTTTTACATTTGAAGTTTTCCAAAATATTCTCACAATTTTCTTTTATTTCTCCCAGCAGTTTATCTAATAATTCGTCTCTGAAAGTAGGGCCATTTCGTTTCATTATGGTTCCCAATAATTCACACACTTTGTAAACAGTTTCGGGAAGCATTTCCACTAATTCAAGACAGACTTGAAGTGCACCATGTGTAAAATTGTCAATTAATTCTTCTGCTAGTGGGACTTTCTCTTCTTCAAGTTCTCGTTTTCTTTGATCAAGAGTTGGTACGGATTCATTTAAAGACTGAGCAATAGCTTGAATGACTTGATCATCTTCATCGACATCCATACCGGAAGTACCTGGACGGGACAGATGAGGTGGATTTGAAAGTAAATAATCCGTAGCTAACTCGACATTCAAACAATGTGTGAGTGCTTCTAACGAGTGGTCACAAGAAAATCCCATATCCATCAGTTGCCTTAAACTTTCTTGGTTTACACGGATCTCAGGTCTAGCAGTAGTAGAACTTGAAGTTGCGGTTTTATCTTCTCCTTTATTTAAACGTTCTTTTATGATTTTCTCACCTCTTAAAATATGACGCAAAATTGATAATATTGATTCGGTCATACGAACTCCGTAAGATGGAAGAGGTTTCTTGCCCCACATTAACATAACTGCTTCGAATGCTAACTTGTGAATTTGTATCAAGTAACCCAGAGGGTTAAACATGTAAAGTTTCCTTGTCTTCATGCCAGGTGTGGCTTTATTATTCATGGAGTGAGGAGAATCCAAAATGGCTTTAGGATTTACCATTTTTTCTAATAGCAACAGCCAGGCATCTAAGAATTCACCGGTACCTTCAGGTAATTCAGGATGTTCTAGTCCTTGATCAAGATCAATCGTGTTGGCAGCACTTAAAGCCCACCTGAAAGTGCTAAAAAAGGTCCCTTGTCCTCCCAAAGTAGAAAACATTTGAAGCATGAGATGATAAGGATAACGTTTTTCATCAAACAACATTGGGCTGGTGAAACCAACACTGCAGATTAAAAATGTCAGCTTAAATTTGGGAACTGGGCTTTGTGGAAGTCGATCGTAATTTAATCCATGTGCTAGTAGAAAATTAAGTGTTGTTGCAACGGATCTTGCAAAAGGACTCGGATAAGCTGGGGTCGAAACAATACTCTGGCCTCTTCTTTGTCGAACCGGAGTACCGACACACAATTTGACTAATAAGCCAAATAATTCTGCTAGAGCTCGTCCTAATTTTGAGGAAGCACCTAAAAGTGGTTTGATGTATTTTAACTGTTGTGCCGAAGGTTTAGCAGCAACGGGTTCACCGTCAATTTCCATTGACTGCACTTGTGTGGGATTTGTCGATAAGCCTTCTAATGCTGATGCAACGTTGGCTGTGGTGTCGCAAGTCGAATTACAACTACTATCTGCACGATCAAAAACTGGAATATTTAACTTTTCCATATCCTCCTTTCCAAAATCACAATCCAACGGGATTGCATCATCACTACATAAAGCTAAAAGAAGAGTACTTTCCCACACGAGAGATGTGTATAACTCGGCTAGTCCTTTGAGAACAGAAAGCCCATCTTCAGAACCCCAATGTTGTAATGAAAGCAATCGTATTTCACTTTGACCAGTACGACACACATGAACAAACATAATAACGTAACCAAGTGCAGCAGCCATTGCATGCAGCAAAGGCGTTGCTGAAGCATTATTAAATGCACTTTCTAGGTGAGGTGCACTGGCAAGTTCATGTAGTAATTTTGAGCTGCTACTAGAATCCAATTTTGAATACAAAGGTTTCAGTGTTTGTAGTACTTCATTCAACTGAGATAACCCTTGCTTAAGTACTTGTGGTTCATGGGCTAAATTCAAAATACTCTTGCAAACTGAAGCAACAGCTTGGGCAGAAACTGTGACAGGGCAATCAATCGGCAAATTTGGTAGACCAAGAATTCTGAGTAGCGGTTCCAAACCACTTTGAAGAACAAATTCACGACAATGATCATCAGTTGAATTATTACTTAATATTGCGTCGATAAATTTCATTATGTTAAGGATATAGTCAACTAACGCAATTGGTGTTTTTTCACTTGCTTCGGAGGTGGTTGCTTCTTGTGAATCATTTTGGGCATTATGCGACGAAGTGGATGCTTCTTCTTCATCATCATCTTCTTCATCAGAAGAACCTAAACAAAATTAAACAGTAACAAAAATGAAAATGAAATTCGAATTAAAGCTTACCTTCGGCATTACTAGATGACCTGACAATGTTGATTGGAGATGTTTCTGATTTACTGTGGGGCCTCCAACAAATGTATTTAGGATCGGATCCTTTTTGACACAAGTCATTTAACAATTTTATAATAGCTGCCGTAGCATCAGACTTTAAACTAGGTTGATGACGCATTAGTTCATCCATCGCATTTCCCAAATTAGAAGCTAAATAAAAGTAAGATTAGTTTGTGGACGATTTTAAATGAGAAACTTGTTTACCTGTATCGCCCAATGGATCGGAACTGCGTCGACGTCTCATTGCCGATAAATACTGAGGAGAAATCAACACTTTTAGAAGTCGTTCAAATGGTTTACGTTTTACAAATGATTGTAAACCTCTAGCGTTCAAGCATAATGCACTAAACACGTTAGGCAAAGATCCCAAAACTTCTCTTGTAGCAGGTACATCTTTTGTCAACAGTGCATGTAAGATGACATCGGTCAAACCATTATCTTGTAAAGTTGATAAAAGTGTAGGTTCTTGGAATACATACACTGTGACTAAATCGGTAGCTAATAGGAACAATGAAGGCCCATAATATTCTGCATTGGCAATAATATGCTTCAAAGATGTTGGTAAAATTCCTTCCATTACATGCCGCACATTTTCAGCGAACATTGTGTCTTGCAAAGCTTTCTTGAGGAAATTTAACATGGATTTCAAGAGAGCTGCTCTTTGAGGAAGACAGGTTTTTCCAGCGTTTCCAGCATTATACACGCATTCGTAATTACTTATACCTTCTTCCTCAACTTCGGAGGTGCATGCTTGTTCGACAAGTTTAAATTCATAGCTTTGTTCTTTTAAACATAAACTTACTTCCACCTAAAAATTTTAAATTAAAAAAAAAACAAAAATACAAAAACGTTAAACTTACATCAAGACGGTTGATGAAACTTTGAAGACCACCATAACTGTGGAAAGCTTGCATGTCAATATTAGTAATCAGATCAATTACTCGCACCGCTCTAGTCACAAACTAATAAAGAAAAAATTGTGAATTTCTATTAAGTTATGACAAATTTATAAGACTTACTGTAATGTGTTCTAATTCAACTCCATGCCAGTTAATGACTTGAAGTAAAGATTCCATCATACCGCAAGAAACTAACGCTTCACCACCAGCTTCATAACTTGCAAGGTGATAAAGAAAAGAAAATAAAGCAGTTGCTAACGGCAAGGGAAATTTTGAAGTATAATCGCTATTTGGTAAGGGTATAATAACTTCCGTCATTTTATCGTCTTGATCAGTAATATCAGTGTTATCAGCACCTTTTTCAGTTTCGAAGCTTTGAGATTGCGTTTTAATTTGTTTGGTAAGTAATGAAATACAGTTTCGGACCAATGTAGGCAAAAATCCATGGTACTGATTTGCTCCTGTTACGTCAATTATGTTATGTAATCTAGATCCTGGTTTCTTAGGAAAATGTGGATTTCTATCTAAATGAATTATAGATGTCAACGTTCTAAGAGCGGCCGAACGAATTTCAACCATTTTAGGATCCTCCAATTCGACTAATTCTACCAACTCCTCTAAAAGTCCGTTATAGAGAAGAGCATGCACTGAATCTTGAAGTGCATTTGAGTACACAAGTACAGAAAGTGCTTGAAGACGAGCTTGTACACATAAAAGTCTTTTACTGTAGTTTGCAAAGTGATGAGCTAGACGTACATGAGTGAACAGCCACATTTCTTTGTCAGCAGGGACATAATACAAATAGCACAATCCCTTCATAATTTCCGCTGGCGTTTTGCTTAGTTTATCAACATTTTCGACGTGAATATAACCAGAGTTTTGTTTTCCTTTTAAATCTTTGTTGTCCTTGTCTTTATCAGCACTGTAGTCTTTATGGATTTCAAAATGCAAGGTTGTTGCGGAGTGAGGGATAGGTTGACTTTCGATGCAACAGTCTGCTAACCCAAAACCATTTTCTTTTCCTCCCCAACTCTATTATAAAATAAAACAACGTAAATTTGGACTAAAGTTAAATTTAGAAATAATTACCTCTGCAAGGTAGTGTAAACGGAGTAATAAAGCTTGTCTTTTTTCACTAGCTAAACGTGTAATAAAATTGCTACGCTTAGAAAACATGTACAGTAAATTTAAAACTGCAAGTACTACATTCATATCACTCGAACTCATAAGAGCTAGAAGATGTTCCATAGAATTGTACAGGTGTCTTGAAAATGAATGCTCTATTAAAAGCGTCGTAAAATGTAGAGTCCATAACAATAATTTTTTATCCTATAATAAAAAAAAATCAGGAAAAAGTAATTAAAATAGATTGCCTTAATAATTATGTTGAATAAAGTCATATAAATAAAAGTTGCATATTAAATTTCTCTCAGGATATGAGAAGCTGGCAACTGTTCAACAGTATCCAAAATTATTTTATTAGTCATTTGATTCTCAAGCCATGTTGACAGAGAAACAATAAAGGTGCTATGTTTAGAAAGAAAAAAAGCACAAGTTTATATTCAAAATTTAGTATGAAACAAACGATTTCTCATTGTGTAATACCAGTAACTTGTTACCAACAATGCCCAATTATTAATTTTAGGTGCAATACTTCTCATTTAATTCAATGATTTCTAAATCAGAGATAATTGAAAAAAAAACGTCTCACAGTGGGGCAAGACAGCTGCAATTAAATGAAAAAACTATTTGCTATTTAGAGATTCCTCTCCATAACTTTCAATACAGCAGTAACCTACAACCTTTCAATTTTAAGTATATTGCGACATTTTAGTGATTCTAAACTTTTATTAAAGCGCATGTAATTTATAAAAGTACGCTACGGAACGCCAGTATTGAAATTTAAAGTTTAATTAGTTTTTGGGCTTTTTGGATATGTTCTAAAGCAGATTAAGCTTTGCTCTTTTTTTTCTAATGGATATTGAGTATAAGAAAACAGTCGTGTTTACAAATTATGCCCATTTTCGCCCATGCTTCACTGGATATAGTTTTGTTAATTTTCGGAAGCAGTTCATACAGCGTGATCCAAAAAAAGTTGCGACAAAATAAGCTGTTTGTCGGTTAAGAAATATGAAAAATTATATTTATCCATTTTTTTAAATACTACTAATAACCCTTGTTTATTATAAATTTTTTAAAGAAAATGTTTATCAACTGTATTAGAATCTCGTTAATCCATTCATGCGCGTCAGTATCTGATTGGGAGGATCCGATTTTTTAAATAAAAATATATTCAAGATTCTAACTATGAATCTGTTCAAGACTACTAACAGCCTTGAAAAGAGATAGCTAACTTAAAAATTAATTAATTGTATTTGAATCTCATTAGTCCATTCACGCGCGTCAGTGCCTTTTGTGGGGGGGGGGGGGAAGAATCCGATTTTCTAAATATATATTCAAGAACCTATTTATAAATTTTTTAAATACTACTAACAGCCCCAAAAAGAGATATTCAACATAAAAATCAATTAAAACAGTATTTGATTTAATAGCAGTTCTGAAGTTGTCTTGTTCCACTGTGCGTCGTTTTGAAATATTGAATTTAAAATCATCTTTACGCAACCTAAGCAAAAGAAATCAATGAAGGCAGATTAACATATTGAAAAATTAAAAAAGCAGTAAGGCATTTGAAATGTCGTTAGTAAATCCATTCACGCACGTCACTAACTATATTTTTATATTTTAGTTATGCGTCATATGTGATGGAAAGTTAATAAAATCTTAATCGACATTTTAATAACTCACCGCCTTCCCAAACAGTTCTGCTTCTAATATTTTACCGACATTTCACATTAGTCAAAAACTGAAAATTTTAAGAACTTCCTTGATTAATAAAAAGAATAACTGCATAACAGTAACAAATTAAAGAATTTAAATTATGCAGCGATTTCTATTTCTATCCAAAAGGTGATGTTTAATTGAGCTTTTAAAGGGATTTAATTCCTGAAATACCAAATACTATATAATAATTATATTAGCAAGAAAATGATAAAACAATTACGGTAGGCGTCTCGATCTACTGCCATTTTCACAAGGCAGCTATTCTTCTTGAACCGAACTCTTCTTGACAAAACTTTTCATTTAACTTGTATTATTTTCAATGTTTCTACAGCTAACGCGCTTTTTCTTAAATATTCTGAAATCTACAACGTATTTATTACAAATCCCATTCATATTTTCACGTCTACATTGTATATTTCGTTATAGTATATGATATTATAAAGATGGAAGACATTTTACAATGTAAACGATTGAAATCTAGAACGTGTCTTGCATAATCTGGGATGTCTCCACTTTAATTTAAATTAAAAGTTAAAAAAATAAGTCTCAGTAGTGTTGAGATTTGCAACCAGTGCCCGTTTACCTTTAAGGTGGCGATCAATATATTGTTTTGTTGCATGAGAAACTGCATAATTTTATCATTACTAATCCTTAAGTGTAAATAAAAAAATAATTTATGGGTTTACAGAAATATTTCAATATTTTTGTAGCGCCCAGCCATTACTTCGCCAATATGCATTTAATTATTATTATTGAGGGGTCAATCATAAGCAAATGACCACCAAATGTACGGACTTCTTTGAACTTCAACACTTTTTTCAAGACTGCAACAAAATTTTCAAAAATTCCATGGGATTACCCAAGAATGCGTCAAGATTTACAAAATCCATTAGGACCTCCAGGAAAACAGAACTTTCAGGAATTTACAAAAAATGTAAAGGGGTTTCCAAAAAATGCCAAGAGACTTCCAAGTAATCCAAAACATTTGTACACCAGATTTCCATTGTGATTAACCCCTCGATTATTATTTATTTATTTTAACGGATAAAACCATGTAAATTAACAAAATATAATTTATAAATTAATGTGCAAATCTGCTAAATCTATTATTGCTAATTGTAACTTGTACATGAAAATTAGCTGATAAGATTGAGTTTACTCTTAAATTTAAAAATATATGGGTCGATTGAATATTTTTTAAGTAAAAACAGAAAGTTTTCAGATTGGTTTAGCCAGGGTTATGCACCTGATTATGATTGTTGTGTAGGTAGTTGAAATGCATAAGGATTTAGAGCGACCCTAGCCTTCGAATTGTAGGGTCATAGGTTTGACTGTAACAAAAATAATAAAACTCGGCGCGCGTGATATTTACACTAATATTTTTAAGTTTTAAAAATTAGCTTGTCCAATAAAAAAGGCACTTGAGCCACCGTTGAGTTCAAAGTAGCTACTACATACAGCCCAACTTTGACTGCCACCTTAAAATGTAATTTTAACCTTCCAGTCGAGTCACACTTACCACGTTTATATGCACCCGTTAGCTCGAACTACGTTAGTTCGCTTTTAATTTTATCCCACAGGTAATTTAATTACCCTTAGTAATTTTTTACTGCACTTATAAATTTATTTAGTTTGGTCTCTTAATAATAAAATATGAACATGAAATTCAAGAACATACTATTAGGTCAGTCGATAACGGGTTCTAGCAGAGCTATTGCGTAAAAATTGGGGGTAAAATAAATTTTTTTATCTTTATTAGAATCTCAAAAAAGGCATATTAGTTTTGCACTGTAGATTTCGTTGCCATAATGAAAAAACCGCGTGAAAATGATATTTTTACTAATATCTTAGTTTGGGTGAACTTAGAGCAGAATATCAAGTTACCAAAAATAAAGTACACTAAATTATCCACGTAGCACGAATTCTGGTTCCTGGAATTGATAAATTCCCTATATTCAGAAAGCTGAACGATTTTATAGTCGATTTAAAAAAGAAAATTTGGGGTAAATAATACTAGGGCCCCTAAAAAAGCATTTAATAGTGTAGCAAAATACATGGTTTCTCATTAATTTAACCAATCATAAGCTCGCATTAAATTTCAGGTGATTTACAACTTCATTCTGTACGTGTATTTTAAATGTGGGATTCCCCTAAATGCGGATTTTAAATGTGGGATTGCCCTACATGTGGATTTTAAATTTGTAATTATTTCTTATGTCAGGACAATACAAAATCGTAATATACTACATGTAAAACGTATGATGAACTACCAAGGTGAAAATTTTCTAAGTGTAGATCTGGCTACAGTAACCGTCAACAGAAAGCGTGATATACGGTTGAACTCTGAAGAGCTCTTTTGGACTTGTAAATGTTAATCTTCAGCAATTTTTTTTTTTAAATCTACTATGTAAACCTTCAGCTATCCGAATTTCTATAGGGAATTTGTCAAATCCTGAGACTGTTTTACATGCTCTTCCCTACTTCAACAAACATAATTAAAAAACTCATGAGATTGGAACAAGAAAATTAAGGGTGGTTTGATACAGTGCGATGGACATTGCTTGGAATTTGAGTCCCCCTTTTACTTTTAAATGTGATTTACTTCACACATCAGTTTTAAAACTGATTAACAATTTTGGATTGCAAAATAATTTTGTTTTTTCGAGCTCTTGACTGCAGTTCATCAAGACCTAGTTATATTTTTCTTATTAAATTGAGTCAGCTACTTGGGAAGTCGACCGTTTAACCACATAGTCTGAATTATATTGGAAAAATATAAGAGTAAAATAGGAAATCGCTTAATCTAAATTTTGGAAATAAATTACATAACACGAATTTTCCAATATAACTATTGGTTAATGCTGTGAATGAAGGAAACAAAATGTTCGGTTTGAGATTTAGGAGGTTGGTGATTATTGTAATTTGATGTTACAAAAAAAAGTAAAACTTATTTTAAACGTGAGAATTTAAAACCTAATAAAAACATTGTAACTGAAAACCAAAACTACAAGATTAAAAAGTAAAATTTTATAATAATATGACAAAGAAAATTATAAAACTGGAAGTCAAAACATTAATTTTAAATATGTTAGCATTCCAATTACATTAGCAAGCCTCGTCTTTTATGATCAACTCTTAATAATTCAGTTGGAATGTTTAATCAATTTACAACAATAACTGTTTACATTCTTTCAAAATAAGATAAGAAAGCCGTTTAGTAAAATTTTAGTAAATACTATGAAGCGAACAAAAGAGTAGAAAATGTGACTTACGGAATTGTCGTTATAGGTATCACAACCAAGAACCCATTTATTATCTGGTGAAGCTTGGGTGGCTTCCTCGAGAATTGAATCAAAAATATCAAGTACTCCGATCCAGTGGTATAATT
This sequence comes from Podabrus alpinus, assembly GCA_932274525.1. NCBI lineage: Eukaryota > Metazoa > Arthropoda > Insecta > Coleoptera > Cantharidae > Podabrus > Podabrus alpinus. The sequence goes on along the minus strand of OW026455.1, from coordinate 85,539,238 downwards.
CGCATTTTCCAAATGTCCAAGTGTTGATTTTCGAGAGCTCCTCCAAAAGTTCAGTACGAGAACATTGACGAAGTCGTTCGATAAGCACTTGACACTCCGGTGGGATTTCCGAAGTGCCCTTCCGCAGACGAGTTCTATCGATCTTCATATTTAGCAACCATATACGTTACAAATTTACAAACAATTTAGTCATCATCAGAATCTAAAAGAGAAATAAAATATTAGAAATTGATCAACTAAAAAATTGATTACAAATATAATATAAATTGAAGAAAATTTGTTGATGGTGTGAAATGTGATGATTAACAAATATTGCAAATTATTAACCCACAAAAGAATAACGCACTTTTATTAAATATGAATACGTCGAAAGTAATTTCACACTTGCTAAGCAAAATTTTTGAATAATCTGATAGCTTTATTCGAAAAAAAATAGTGAAGGTTGATTATACCTATAATAATCCGCCATATTGAAAAAAGATCTAAACAAATGACAAACAAAAATTGAACACTCATAACTATTTTCCTTTGTTGTAATTATTTTAAGAAAATCGAGCAATCGCATTAAGCTTACAATAATATTTTGACCAAATTAAATCACACTGAAAAAACGTTTTCGTAGAAACACTAACGTACCTTTTACGTTTAACGAGGTGTCTTCATTTTTCGTGTAGACAAACGTAATAAATTGAAAAATTCCAATCACTATCAATTTTATATAAATAATAAAATTAACGTAGTCTACCAATGTCTCTACGATTAATAAACCTTTAGTTTAGTTATTACAATATTAAAATTTTCTAGATATTACGAATACTACCGCACTAAGGTCACTCGTTATCGAATTGATGGGTAGAATAAACAGTGGCGTGTTAATTCAGGGTACAATCAGCAGTATAAATTTTTTATGAAATTAATCAAAACGTCGCATTTTAAAGTAACATTAAACGAACAGAACACAATTTTTTTTAAAACACTATTTAAATAAAATCAAACCATTCATCAGCGAACCGAAAATGAGACTAAAATTGAAATTATCGAAATATCGAGATTCGACTTTAGCACATTTTTCCTGCCACACCACAAACACAAAATCCCTAGAAATTTAAAATTGACAGAAGTGACTAATATTCTGTCGAAAAATTTTTAATAAGTAAAATTTAAGTATACTTTTTGAAAAATGAATAAAAAAACGACTACCGATTTTGAATTTGCTCCATTACGAACCCTCGATGACTTTCTACTGGAGTCTGCTCGGTTTCAAATTCCCAATTTGAAAGATCTTGATAAATGGGGTAACCGAGTTGCTAGTAACCTTCTTTACTATCAAACTAACTACTTCCTGGTGGCTTTAATCATTTTTATAATTGTCGGGTAAGTTTTAACGTTATATGGGTTTGCTGTTGTGTAACTGTTACAATTTATGTAGGGTCATTCATCCAACTAAAATGGCTTGCGGTTTTGTCGTAACCGGTGTTATTCTCTTGATATTTTGCTACATTACTAACGAGAAGGTTGCCGCCCATCATTTCAAAAAGAAGCATCCTATTGTTTGTATTGTTTTGATTATGGTTGGCGGTTACATCGTTACCTACATGCTCGGATCTCTCTTGGTCTTTTTTTTGGGAATTTTATTACCGATTTCTTGTAAGTTCCTAAACCTGTGTTGTTAACTAGATTTTCATAACTTTTGTTTTAGTTGCATTTATCCACGCATCATTACGTCTTCGCAATATTAAAAACAAAATTACTAATCGCGTCGAAACACTTGGATTGAAAAGAACTCCGATGGGGATTTTTCTTGAGGAGCTTGGGTTGGAACAAGAAATGTTTTGATTGCCATTATAAATGGAGAGTATTTATATCGAAACTAAAGTATATTTTTCAAAGACTTAAATTTTATGTGATGTTTTATAGATTTAGAAATTTTAAAGCGAAAGCTATAGCGATTAAAAAAACGTATTGATTTTGTTACCTTTTTTAAACTGTATTGCTTATGTAGCTTTAGAACTTGCATTTATTATATGTATAACATGTTTGCTCAAAAATACTTCTTTAACAATTTTTCCTTAATTGATCACTTAACCAATTAACGGCAAACTAAATTTTTAAAGTTATAATTTTTTGAGGTGATCTTAATGGACAAGTTTCAAAGTGGTATTGCAAGGTTTAAAAATTTAAATATAATGAAACCTTAATATAACGGACCTCGATATATCGGACGAGAATCAAATATATTTTTGAAATTTTTTCATTTAGAATAGGAAATTTTAAGATCTGGATGTATAATATACCATTTAAATGTCTAATGTAATCTGTTTATTACATGAAATAAACTAAAAAGGGTATGAATTTGTCCATTTGTAAAATACTCATACAAAAAACTGACTTTATTATATAACGGACTTTTAGCTTGATCGAACACTTCCTCACCCAAATTAGTCTTATATCGAGGTTCTAATTCTGTAATCTCATAGATTTGGATATTTCGTAGTAAAATTAATAATGTAACGTTTCTAATAAACTAATTTTATTAATAGTTATTTGATGGTGAATATTTTAACTTTTGGAGAACGATAAAATTCAAATGTTCTAAAATGTTTCTATTAAGTGCTTTTGTAAGAGTGGAGTCACCTTTAACACATAAATCTAGCTTGAAAAGCTAAGCAGTTACATTGCTGCTTGTGCAGGATTGAATTGGCAAAAGAAAAACGAACTAACCTGGAAGATTTACTTAAAAGTTTTCACGTCATTGAACAGGATCAATATATTGAAAATATCAATTAGGCCCCCTTCTGCAATAGTGAACCAAAATAAACACGATTTCCAGGTACAAGCAGCACTTGAAATAAGTTGCAATATATTTTCTAATTAATTATGCATTAAATAAAATAAATCCAGTTCTACTTTAGCTTATTCAATTAAAGTTCTACATTGTCAAAATTGGATAGGCCAATATTTAATTATTTTCAAGTTTTTAAATTTGTTTTCACAATTTTTTTCAATTAAAATTTTTTATTGTCTGGAATATTTTTACAAAATCTGTATTCATCATTATTTTGGGCCTTTAAAAAACATTTCCAGAAAATCCGCCCCCTCGAAAATTTTATATACGACCACCTCCTTCTAATGTCCCATTAAAACCGTTGATATTCTCTGAAATGGTTGGTTTCAACTTCAATCAAGTTTAGTTACAGTAGTATGAGGATTTGAAAAATAAGCGCATTTAAAATTATGCGGTAAGGTTTTTCTAGTGCAGGTTTCCCATATACGTATTTGCAACTGCGTTATTAGAAACCCTCATAACTTCCTCATTTTTTAAATTTTCCACAAAATTTTTTCACTAACATGTTCCAGAAAGATTCCAGATTAATAATAAATATATCAAATAAATGTATTTTTTGAAGTGAAAATAATGGAATTTAGTTAACGGGGGTGGGAGAACACGTAACCCCAGTACCCCCCTTCGGGCTAAGGGGGATAGATACAAGCCTACCTTGTCATATATGGCTCTTTTGCATAATATAAGATTTCAAAATGTGATTTTAACTACGCATACAACTCATTTTTGTCAAAAATCTTGGTTGGTTCCTTATTGCAGAAGGGGGTCCAATTATCATCTAGCTGACAGATGTTGAGTTAGAAAGTTTTCTGATCTATCTTCAAGATCAAATATGGATACCACTTAACTTGAACAAAATGTAATAAAAGGCACATAAGCCAAAATATTGTTCAATTTTTACCTGAGGGGTCGTCCATAAATTACGTCACGCAATTTTTAACCCCCCCCCCATCGTCACACTTCGTCACAGAAACCTAGACCCCCTCCAAGTATTACGTCACATATTTTGGAACCCCCTCACAATTTTTCAAATTTCTTTTTTTTTAGGGGTAGCACCCCAGAGGAAACATCTATGAAGGGCGCTCCGCCCCCCCTAGCTACACCACTGACTTCAGTGGCGTAGCCACTCAAAAAATAGTTTTTTTAAATACTTATAATAAAATATTTAATCTATAATTATATTTTGTGACGTCACAATTTTTGAAACCCCCGCCGCCTCCCATCGCCACACATCGTCACAAGGGTCGGAAGCCATCCCCTAGGAGTGTGAAGTAATTTATGGACAACCCCATACAACAGAGTTGTAGCAAATCCTTAATTGAATTCAGAAAAATGTTTAAATTTTAAAATTTGTTAAAATTAGGTTGAACAATAATTGATGAAAACTTTCTGTGTTCTGGAAAATTATTCGAAATACTGAATTTAAAGGAAAATTTTGCAGCCAAAAGTTTTAGCAAATCCATAGTTGAATTCAGAAAAATGTTTAAATTTTATGATTTGTGAAAATTAGGTTGAACAATAGATTAAAATTTTCTGTGTTCCTGGAAAATTATTCGAAATACTGAATTCAGAGGAAAAATTGCATACAAAAGTTGTTGCAAATCCATAGTTGAATTCAGCAAAATATTTAAATTTTAAAATTCCTGAAAATTAGGTTTAACAATAGATTAACATTTTCTGTGTTCCTGGAAAATTATTCGAAATACTGAATTTAGAGGAAAATTTTGCATACAAAAGTTGTAGCAAATCCATAGTTGAATTCAGAAAAATTATTAAATTTTAAAATTTGTGAAAATTAGGTTTAACAATTGATTAAAATTTTCTGTGTTCCTGGAAAATTATTCGAAATACTGAATTTAGAGGAAAATTTTGCAGACAAAAGTTGTAACAAATCCATAGTTGAAATCAGAAAAATGTTTAAATTTTAAAATTTGGGAAAATTAGGTATAACAATTGATTAAAATTTTCTGTGTTCCTGGAAAATTATTCGAAATACTGAATTTAGAGGAAAATTTTGCAGACAAAAGTTGTAACAAATTCATAGTTGAAATCAGAAAAATGTTTAAATTTTAAAATTTGGGAAAATTAGGTATAACAATTGATTAAAATTTTCTGTGTTCCTGGAAAATTATTCGAAATACTAAATTTAGAGGAAAATTTTGCATACAAAAGTTGTAACAAATCCATAGTTGAATTCAGAAAAATGTTTAAATTTTAAAATTTGTGAAAATTAGGTTTAACAATTGATTAAAATTTTCTGTGTTCCTGGAAAATTATTCGAAATACTGGATTTAGAGGAAAATTTTGCAGACAAAAGTTGTAGTAAATCCATAGTTGAATTCAAAAAAATGTTTACATTTTAAAATTCCTGAAAATTAGGTTTAACAATTGATTAAACTTTTCTGTGGCTGGGGCTTCTTGGCCCCTCTTGGGGCTGCATGTGAATGAGGTGCTTGACTGGAGGGATCACTGTAGATACATTATGGGGCGCCTCAGTTCCATCTGTTATCAGATTAGATGCCTCAGAAGTGTTGTGGATGTACATATTCTGAGGGTGTTTTACTATGCCCATGTGCACTCTAGGCTATCCTATGGGGTCTGTTTTTGGGGTGGTTCTCCGATGGCTGGGAAGGTCTTTGTGTCCCAAAAGAGAATTGTTCGGTGTATCGCGGGGGTGGCATCTAGAGACTCGTGTAAACCGTTATTTAAACAACTTAAAATTCTTTCTCTTCCCTCTGTTTACATCTTCGAGCTGCTTGTCTATGTTTATAGAACCAAGGGTATTCATCAGCGGAATTCCGATGTTCATGACCACAACACTCGCGGTGGGGACGATTTCCGTCCTGCACTTCACCTTTCCAGTGTGACGAGGGGGTCTCCTGTGGCGGTGGGAACGGCCCTGTTCAATGCACTGCCTGTAAAAATTAAAAATTCGAAAACGGCACTATCGTTTAAAGCGGCCGTAAAGGGCATTCTCATGGAGCACTGTGTGTACTCGGTTCAGGAGTTTCGTGATCTGTTGAAATGTCTGTAGTTGCATTTTGTATATGTATTTTTTCTTTTGTACTGCGTGACTTGTCCTATATATTGTAATTTAACAGGATTGAATATATATTATTATTATTATATTATTATTATTATGTGTTCCTGGAAAATTATTCGAAATACTGGATTTAGAGGAAAATTTTGCAGCCAAAAGTTTTAGCAAATCCATAGTTGAATTCAGAAAAATGTTTAAATTTTAAAATTTGTGAAAATTAGGTATAACAATTGATTAAAATTTTCTGTGTTCCTGGAAAATTATTCGAAATACTAAATTTAGAGGAAAATTTTGCTTACAAAAGTTGTAGCAAATCCATAGTTGAATTCAGAAAAATGTTTAAATTTTAAAATTTGGGAAAATTAGGTTTAACAATTGATTAAAATTTTCTGTGTTCTGGAAAATTATTCGAAATACTGAATTTAGAGGAAAATTTTGCAGACAAAAGTTGTAACAAATTCATAGTTGAAATCAGAAAAATGTTTAAATTTTAAAATTTGTGAAAATTAGGTTTAACAATTGATTAAAATTTTCTGTGTTCCTGGAAAATTATTCGAAATACTGAATTTAGAGGAAAATTTTGCAGACAAAAGTTGTAACAAATTCATAGTTGAAATCAGAAAAATGTTTAAATTTTAAAATTTGGGAAAATTAGGTTGAACAATTGATTAAAATTTTCTGTGTTGCTTGAGAATTATTCGTAATACTGAATGTAGAGGAAAATCTTGCTTAGGGATTGTCTATAAATACCACTGGCTTCAGTGGCATAGCCACTCAAAAAGTAGTTTTTTTTAAATTGCTTATAATAAAATATTTAATCTATATATTTTGTGACGTCACAAATTTTGAAATCCCCCCGCCCCCCATCGTCACACATCGTCACAAGGGTCGGAACCTTCTAGGGGGGGGGGGGGGCTAGAAGCGTGACGTAATTTATGGACGACCCCTGAACAAACCTAGTTTTTGGTTTTTGATCAGAACAATTGAGATCTAGAACAACTTTCTAGCCTTAATCAAGTCCTAGCTGTGGGATTTTAAAGTTAATAATTTTTTACCCTTTCGAATTTAACTTTTCGTTACAAAATTAAAAAACTAATTTTTTTAGGTGTGGAAAACGGTTTTAAGGGATGTTATCTCCCTTAGAAATTCAAGTCCTAGCTGTGGGGTTTTAAAGTTAATAATTGTTTACCTTTTTTGAAAGATATAATCAGGATTTAACTTTTCGTTAAAAAATTAAAGAACTAATTATTTTAGGTGCGGAAGGCGGGTTTAAGGGGTGTTATCTCCCTTAGAAATTAGGGTAATATGACTAATTTTTCTAGTTTTCATACAGAAAGAGTTTCCTGATTTGAATGGAAGCAACGCCAAAATATTTCATTTGATAACTAATAAAAAATATATTTTTCTCACCGCGATCACTTAATATAATACTATTTGGGGGTAAACTACCCTCCAAAGTTTAAAACGGGCATTAAATATCCTAAATGGTACTGAATTTGGTCGAAAAATAAAATGTGAAGGAAAAAATATAAAATGTTTTGCATTTTCACCCAAAATTACATTTAAGGGAGTAACAGCTCTCATTTTTTTAATTATGCGAAAGTTACAACTTCCATAAATTTAAAATTTCACGTGTGCGTTGAATATAAAATTTTCAGATCTTAAAAAAAATAAGAAAACTAATTAGAAAAATAAGAAAACCGTATTTCTTTTAACTGCGGAAAAATGGTTTTAGGGGGTGTTTGTTATCTTTCGAAATTATAGTGTAAAAATTTTTTCAATTTCGCTAACCACCAAAATATTCTGTTACAACAAATCAAAATTGTTTCCGATCATTTAATATTTCTGGGGTAAACCAACCCCTAAAATTTGAAACCCACATAAATATCCATAACGCCATTGAATTTTTTTTGAAGAAAATACCTATATATTTATTATAAAGGAGAGAAAATGAGTTTTTAAAATCTTGCGGGGGAGGGGTTGAAATTGTCCATTATGGAAGTGGAAGAATTCCTGTTAGCAAATTTTGTATCTTATAGATACTAAACACATATTTTAATTGGAAGTTTTGACTTGATCGCACAATTAATAATATAAGGGCTGTTTAGTAGCAGCTGAAACAGAATAACTCGATCTGAACACTCGACTAAAATGTTAAAAGTTTCATTTATTCCCCCCCCCCCCTTCCACCTATTATAGCAAACCACGAGCATCCACATATGGCAGGTTAGTTAAACAACTCCCCCCCCCAAGGTAATAGATTCGCGAAATTACATTGTTTTTTACTTCCCACCCCCAAATTCGAATTATGCAATATTCAGTTCGCAAATTAATTATTAAAACATAAATATTTAACCTTAAGTTATTGAAGTTCATATTTTAAGTCTATAACGTTACATATTATTTGTGATTTTTGAGAGCCTACATTAAATTTTTTTAACGTTTTTTAGAATCCACATCAATAGAATATAATTTTCATATTAATATCGTTTTAATTATTTTGACATGATGTATTTTCTTATTCGTTACGTTTTTACTCGTGCAGGATTTTCATTGTTGTGCGGCCTAAAGGCCGCAATGAAACCTCTTTAAGGTTAACCTTAATAACCAAAAAATAAACCAATAAGGATGCGTTGTGAATAAATAATTAGGCAAAAGGTCCTCTCATTGGAAGAAGTTACGAGCCTCCACTGAGGGCTGTTACCCCCTTAAGTGTAATTTTGGGCAAAAATGAGAAAACACTTAAATTACATTTCTTTTTCTATTTTATTACAGTTTTAAAATTTGGGGGAGGGGGTTGTTTACCCCTGAAATGTTGTATTACTTATAAAATGGAGTTCTTTTTGGCATTGGTTTCATTCTAATCGGAAAACTCTTTCTATATGAATACCGGTCGTGCCATTCTCCCAATACAGGATATTGTTATTGTTAGGAATAGTGAACAATCCGACGTCGCTTGGACTTGATGACCCCCCTATTATAGCAAACCATGATCTTCCACAGATGAGCAGGTTAGTTAAACAACAAAAGGTAATGGATTCGTGAAATTGAACTATTTTTACCTCCAAAATTTAAATTAAAATTTTAATTGAAGTTTAAAAAAAAAGTTAATTATTAAAACATAATATAATAGCCTTAATTTATTTAAGTCTAAATATATAAAAATATAACTTCTATGTAAAAATTTTGCAAAGAAGTACCTATATAAAGTTACCCTTATTAAAGTAATTAAATTGATTCCTTAATGTCTCCACCACTGCGGTTCATAGGTCATATAACCAAGGCAATCACATTCTTGAGAGCGCACATTAAAACAAATTTCCGATTTTCACAATCCACATTAATAATAATTATTATTACTCGTGCAGGATTATTACGGTTGTGCAGCCTATGTGCCGCACTGAAACGTTTTTAAGTTAGTAATCAAAAAATAAACGAATGAGGATGTGCCATTAACAATTAGATAGGTAGAAGTGGAACCCCCCCCATCACAGTTGGTCACAATCTTCGGATCTCCCCCCGGAACGTCCTATAGTCACAAATCAAAGACCCTCCCCTCATTTGTCTAAAATCGAACTTGACCTTTTAAACTAAAAAACTTATTCATTAAGTTTTAGTTTTTTAAATTTTTATGGCTGTAATAGAAAATGGAATTAAACAAGCAAGAATTTAGATAAACTCTATTTTACAAACTTTTTGAAAGTTTTCGAAGTGGGATTTTATTTAAGTACAAATTGATCCTCCACTCCCAGTGCAGCCTTCAGGAAATCATGTACTAGCGATAACAATTCAAATTAACATAATTTTATCGTGAAAAATGCATTTTAAAAGTAGACAAATTAATGTCGCAATTATAAAATACATTAAGAATGGCAGCGGACCACCCGGAATTCGTTTGGTTGCTTGCCGACCCAATCCGGGCCTGCATTTATAGTATTTTGATGAAATAGTAAATTGTTTTGGCTATCTCAAAAATCAGTACAACAAATTTTTCTCTTGAGTCTTAAATATTCAAACAGAATTGTTATGGGGACGTCACGTTTATCCAACCCCCCCCCCCCCCGGATCAGACTTGGTCACATTTTGTAAACCTCCCCCTCCCCAAAAGGTGTGGACGAACCCATAGACCACACCGATTCGTCATTGCCCAGGTTGTGCGGCCTAAAGGCCGCACTGGGGTAACGGATCATCTTCATACACATTTAGGGTATTATAATATATGTCAATAATAACGATCATGGCTTTTACCACCCCAGGGGTCCTAAGTTTACACAAATACCTAATAATGTGGACAATAAATCCTTCCGATTTATTTTATTCGCCTCCCCCCCGCAAAAGATTTATTTAAATTAAAAAATTAATGCTGGCTGGACAGTTCAGAATGGCGTTCATGTCAAGAAATAAATGGGACATTGGAACCTGTACTTGGTCGTTCTCTTTTAATTTTGTGCCCTCTCATTCACGAAGTCACGAGCAGTCACTGATAAAACCCCCGAAAATTCTTTATTTTACACTAATTTTGAAAAACGATTATACCCCTTAAAACCGCTTTTCCGCACCTAAAAAAATTCGGGGCTCTTATTTTTCGATGCTCATATCCAAAAATTATCAAAATCGGTGAGATAAACCTTAGATCCGGACTGGTAATAATTTGGTTACCGGTCAATTCACTTGAGCGGCCCCACTTTTCAAGAAAGAAAAAAAAACCATTTATCAATAAATATTTATCGAAGTTGTAATGAACGTGACTACATCTTTTAATGTTTTACCCCTCCCAGTGCTGTCTTCAGGAAATCATGTACTAGCGATAACAATTCAAATTAACATAATTTTATCGTGAAAAATGCTATCCGAAAGTAGACAAATTAATGTCGCAATTATAAAATACGTTAAGAATGACAGCGGACCACCCGGAATTCGTCTGGTTGTCTGCCGACCCAATTTGGGCCTGAATTTGGGTAGGTGTAAATTGCGCAAATTGGGTAGGTAGAAATAAAAGTACAAGTGTAAATTGCGCTCCAAGCAAAGAGGTCGCCAGAAATCTGAAATGTAAACTGCGCAAATTTGCCCCTAATTACTCATTTTTCCTACCTGCCGAATTTGCGCAATTTACTACTTTTTTCTACCTGCCGAATTTTCGCAGTTTTGAAGTATTTAATAAATAAATATTTTTCGCACACATTTAATAATAAAATAGGATTGTTAACACTAACCTACGCGTCCATGTACACATGTTTTTAACGTACGTGTGCACATGACACACTCCGTGTGTAAAAGAAATTATAATGTAATTTTAATAGATATATTGGGGACGGTGCAATAAGTAGCCTCAGCCGAAAAAAATTTTCTTCAGCTTCACACTAAAGAACAAGCTTATTTTAGTCTATAGAAAAAATATTTTGCGAGAAATCTCTGAAAACAACCCCAAAATCGACTTTTTAAAAGTAGGGAAATTAGCATCGAATATGCCGCGCCCCCCAGGCAGACGCTATACAATTCATCGACGTTCCCTTCAAATCGCGTAAAATTTTTTCGCTCCGATTTGAATTTTTCTTTGAAATTCGGATAGGTGGGGGTGTGATTAGTAGATATTAGTAAGAAATATAATCAAAAAAATGGAAAATAACCCGTGTATTGCCGAAAAAGTGAAAAAATTAAATTTTTCTTTTCTTCGAATTTTGGGGTGTGCATTCGATAAGGAGGGTTATCCATCGTCAAAACCTACCCTTCCGGGGCGCCGCTTCGCTCCGCTACGCGTTGCACCCCTCCAGGGCGGTTTTGACTCTGGTTACTAGGCTAAACATACGAGAAGGCGCCACCCATCAAGAAAACCGGGATGAAGGAAATCGGGAGCTTAGAGACCCTTGAAATAGCATTAAAAAGTATAGTTGCGGTATGGGGCAGTAAACTATTACGTTTCACCCCCAAAATATCGAATAAAACATAAAATAAATCGATGTTTCAAAAAGGCTGGCGCCGGCCCTGTTTTATGTCCAATTAAATGCATAATATGGTAACATTTACGAAAAATTAACTCGATTTTAACCCGTAATTAAGTCGTTTTTAAATTTTAATAACCCCTAATAACATAAGTAAGTATAAGTAGGTAACCCATTGTTAAAGGGGTGCGAGCGCAGTTTACATTTCAGATTTCTGTGAACCTTTTTCCTCGGAGCGCAATTTACAATAATGCAGGTATTTTGGAGCGCAGTTTACATTACCCCCCTGAATTTATAGTATTTTGACGAAATAGTAAATTGTTTTGGTTATCTCAAAAATCAGTAGAACAATTTTTTCTTTTGAGTCTTAAGCAAATTTTCATTTATTTTAAATTGAGAAGTAAGCACGATAGCGCGAGTATGACGTAACCGAGCTTTTCTGTAATAACTCAAAAACGGTGCTATATATAAAAAATGTTTCCACAGTCAGGGAAATTAAAACTTGGGTCAGGGAAAAATTTTAATAGTACTAATTTTGAAATTAAAAAAATGTTTGTAGTTGGTAGTTTGTATTTAATCATAACGTTATTATAAATTCGTTTTGATTGAATTTTGTGTTTTCTTTAGTACAAAATTTTCCAATTTATTTACCAATTTACTGAAAAAAAATCAGTAGAACAATTTTTTCTTTTGAGTCTTAACCAAAATTTCATTTATTTTAAATTGAGTAGTACCCACGAGAGCTCTAGTATGACGTAACCGAGCTTTTCTGTAATAACTCAAAAACGGTGCAATATATAAAAAATGTTTCCACAGTCAGGGAAATTAAAACTGGGCTAGGGAAAAATTTTAATAGTACTAATTTTGAAATTAAAAAAATGTTTGTAGTTGGTAGTTTGTATTTAATCATAACGTTATTATAAATTCGTTTTTATTGAATTTTGTGTTTTCTTCGGAACAAAATTTTTCAATTTGTTTACCAATTTACTGAAAAAGTCAGGGAAATTTTTAATTTCAGTCAGGCAAATGAGATACAGTCAATGAATTTGTTTCGAAAAAGTTTCGGTGAGAACCTTGCTTAATAATAGGTAAAATTTTTGTTATATAGGGGATGTCATTGCTAATTACAAGAGCGCATATAAGAGGGAAACTACCTCCCCCTAAAACACAACATTAGATGAACTAACATTTTTTTAAAGTTACCTTGTTTTACCCCCCCCCCCCCCAATGACATTTGGGTGGGCCTTGGTTAATTAAATTGCTGAAATTTCTGCTATGAATTTTTTACTTTGATATATTTTATGTATTATGGAATAATAATATTTACAAAAGTCTAATCGATTGATGAGAAGTCAAAGTTTAAAAAATTCCAATTAATTACTTATTTCAACCAGACAACGCTGATATTGTTGTAATGTGACATCGATAAAATATAAGCAGTGATATATATTTTTAATAAAATGATAGGTTATTATGATAATGTAAATATCTCGACTGTTACTCATAATTGTTAATATTTAAAAAATGTTAAATATGTTAAAAATGTTAAATATTAGATACAAGTACGGTAATAAATAACTGTACAATCAATAAATATGTTATAAAATTATCGCCTGATAATGACTTCAGAATTATTATGACTACGACGAGGAATTTAATGTAATTAGTTAATTTTAATAAATCTGCTAGTTTACTTTAAATTAAAAGCGGCTAACTGTTACGTGATGATATGGTAACAGTTACCCAAGTGCACAGTAGCCCTACTTTCCCCCCTTTTTTTTTTTGCAAATTGCGACTTCAGAATACCCCAAAAATATACAAATACAATTATTTGAGCGGCAATCAATGCGACATTACAAATGTTTGATTAAACTATATTTTTTGATTGTAAAATTTTTCTTCTTGTAATTTTTAGGACTATGTTCTTTGGTGTATGGTTGCATGGTGTACGTGCAAAGTGTTATCACGTATCGATATGTAATGTTTAGAAATGAATCAGTTAACTGCAAATAAGTAATTGGTTATTGTTTCATATTGCATTGTGATTAAATATCGGATGCAATAACAAGAATGTATTGTGTTTTATTACCGAGATTACAATTATCGCAAAATATGTTTATCTTTTTATTCAAATGGTTAGATTGACTAAGAGATAAATTTTTTGTTGACACATGACTGTGGCGTACTAAATCTTTCAAGGTTCGAGGACAGAACATTCTTGGGGCGCAAACGTATGTCAAATTCAAATGAACCCTAATTTTCGAAAAAAACATTGAGCTTTATGAATGTTACGCTACTGGTAAGTGGAATTTTCAAAACAAGAATAAGAGCAACAGGAAGATATAAAATAAAAAAGAGAATAGAATGAATTGGTAACTATTGGGAAAAATCAAGAACGATGCAAAATTTTTAATTTCAAAAAATTAAATCAAATGTTGAGAAATGAGCAAAGAATCAACCCAGAAATATAAAATTCTTTAAATTTTCATAAAATCATTATTATTGAACAAAATAAATTTAAATATAAATAAAAATCTGTTGTATTTACTTACATTAATCAAGAAAGAAGAGAAAATATATTCTTAGTGGCGCTTCTGTAACTTTTTTAATTATCACACCTTGTTCGTTAAGAAAGAACAATTAAATGCGGTAGTCTAAGAAAAAAAATCGGAGCGCTTAGCAGTAGTTACTTAAATATTGATACGCCTGCGCTTTCATCGATTTCTTGCAGTTCGATAAATACCCAATATACTTCTCATACGAGGATGGATCGATAAGTCAGCGAAAAATCTAATAAGTGTAAAAAAATTATTTTTGACAAATACAATCTGTTCTTTTTTTGAACAAATTAGTCCTTTTTTGGCATTTAAAACTATTAAAATGTGATTTGAAAAAGTCAGATTAAAATGCAGCTCTCTTAGAATTTTCAATATTTCGCTCTATTTTGCAGCGCTGTAGCTCGGTACTTATTTCAGTTACAAAAAAATATTTGAAACAAAAGTTGTAGAAAATTATATCCTCTATAAGATTTATATATACCATTTTTCTGCTAGATCAACTGGTAGGGAAATATTGTGAAAAAACCTGTTTTGTCGCCATTTTTGGTAAAATGGCCAAAATTCATCCAAAAATCAGCATTTCATGACCTTAGCCGCATTTGGTAACAATTGACCAAAAAGCAATTCAAATAAGGATTTCTCAAACATGTTTGGATCGTTTCAAGCAGAATAAAATGGATTTCAAGCGTCGTTTCGAATATTCGAAACAATGGATCGAAACCGGTGGAAGTGCACCAAAGACGGCAAAGACGGTTCCATCAGTAGAAAAGGTTATGGGAACAGTTTTTTTGGGATTACCAAGGTGTTTGTTCAGAAAGGTAAACCAATTAACTCTGAATATTATTGCAACCTTTTGGATCAGTTGGATGCAAAAATTCTTGAGAAAAGACCAGCGGTAA
The DNA here is from genome assembly GCA_932274525.1 of Podabrus alpinus. Taxonomy (NCBI): domain Eukaryota; kingdom Metazoa; phylum Arthropoda; class Insecta; order Coleoptera; family Cantharidae; genus Podabrus; species Podabrus alpinus. The sequence goes on along the minus strand of OW026455.1, from coordinate 85,523,960 downwards.
AGAAGAAAATAATCGTTTTTCATCAAGACAACGCACGTGTAGAGTAGATCCGAAAGGTCAAAAGTTATACTGTCATCGGCGCATTAACGAAAACACGTTCAAACACTAAAAAGCCCAACTAGAAAACATTCGTTGCATGTTTACTTTCGTTTACTTTCAAAATAAAATAAATAACAATAACTTTTTTTATTAAATTACATGCCTAGTGATATTTTTTTCATATTAATTTTCAAGAACGAGTAATTACGTCTTTTTTTATTCACATTTTTTAAATTTTCGCTCCAAGCTAATGTTTTCACGTAACATTTATATGTATGTATTTCGCCCTTCGCGCATTGTATAACTTTTGAGCTTTCGCACGCAGTCTACACACAAATTTTGTAGATTTGGCTCCTTCTGACTATTATCTGTTTCAAAACCTAAAAAAATTCTTGGCTGACAAGCGTTTTTCATTAAATGACGAAGCTATTGCAGGCGGGGATGAATATTTTGCAGACCTTCCGGAGTCATATTTTAATCATGATATTGAAGTTTCAAGAGATTATATTGAAAAATAAAACATATTTCATTTCAAAAAAGAGTTTGTATCATGTTAGGCCGATAACTTTTCAGACTGACCTCGTATATTTATGTATACCTTGTTCTTATCTAATAGTAAAACTTAATAGCCACTGTTCAGTAGCAATGTAATCAGTGTTGAAATAACATCGCCTCAAGAAGTTTTAGTGATTTTTTATAATTAGCACTTTTTTATAGTCGAAATTTCATGTTCAAAATTTTGGCCATAAAATTTTACTGGATTCCGATTTCATGATTTTCATTTGGACAGCAATCCAATTTTTTTTGGCAGGATCAAAGGAAACATAAAATTAATAAATGTAGGTGAGCATTAAAAAAGTTTAACATTTTTCGGCTTATTTGTAAATTTGTTGCAAACTTAACTTTTATTTGCATGATTTATACTAAAGAAAAATTAATTTTACTTCATCAAATTATTATTTTAACTGATTTCTCGGAAGCATTTAGAGATGTCTTAATTTATCGACAACATTCCCGCTTTTCAAGAAATCGAAAATAAACCGAATTTAAATCTTTTATATTATGGTGTTTTGAAAAGAAAAAAAAGCCCCATTTTGCAGCGCTGTAGCTTGGTACCTATTCCAGTTACAAAAAAATATTTGAAACAAAAGTTGTAGAAAATTATGCCCTCTGTAAGATTTATATAAACCATCTTTGTCCTAAGTTCAACTAGCAGGGAGATATTGCGAAAAAACCTGTTTTTGTCGCAATTTTTGGTAAAATGGCCAAAATTCAAACTTTAAAATATATTGATATGATTTTAACGTTCTGTAAATTGGCCAGATTTATGTAAATTTAGAACTAAATCGACAGCGTGTTGATGTTCACCGGAAAACCGAGCTAAGAAATTCTGTAAGAAGCCGCTAAGCGGAATCGTAATTTTCGCTCTATACCTCAACCACCGATCACTCCAAGCCATTGGCGTAGTTCGATTAAAACTTTATCGTTGTGACACATCTTTGAAATTAAAAACATTTTTTGTTTATGTGTACCTTGCACTTACCTAATGGCAAAAATTAATCATGCCTATTCAGTAGCAGTTTAAACAGTGTTGAAGTAACATCGTCTCAAGAAGTTTTAGTGTATTTTCATAATTTGCAGTTTCTTAGATTCGAAATTTCCTGTTCAAATTTTGGTTATGAAATTTTACTGGTCGCCGATTTCAAGATTTTCATTTGGACAGCAATCCAATATTTTTGGCAAGATTAAAGGAGACATAAAATTAATAAATGTAGGTGAGCATTAAAATAGCTTAACATTTTTCGGCTTATTTGTAAATTTGTTGCAAACTTAACTTTTATTTGCATGATTTATACTAAAGAAAAATTAATTTTACTTCATCAAATTATTATTTTAACTGATTTCTCGGAAGCATTTAGAGATGTCTTAATTTATCGACCACATTCCCACTTTTCAAGAAATCGAAAATAAACCGAATTTAAATCTTTTATATTATGGTGTTTTGAAAAGAAAAAAAAAGCCCCATTTTGCAGCGCTGTAGCTTGGTACCAATTCCAGTTACAAAAAAATATTTGAAACAAAAGTTGTAGAAAATTATGCCCTCTGTAAGATTTATATAAACCATCTTTGTCCTACGTTCAACTAGCAGGGAGATATTGCGAAAAAACCTGTTTTTGCCGCAATTTTTGGTAAAATGGCCAAAATTCAAACTTTAAAATATATTGATATTATTTCAATGTTCTGTAAATTGGCCAGATTTATGTAAATTTAGAACTAAATCGACAGCGTGTTGATGTTCACCGGAAAACCGAGCTAAGAAATTCCGTAAGAAGCCGCTAAGCGGAATCGTAATTTTCGCTCTATACATCAACCACCGATCACTCCAAGCCATTGACGCAGTTCGATTAAAACTTTATCGTTGTGACACATCTTTGAAATTAAAAACATTTTTTGTTTATGTGTACCTTGCACTTACCTAATGGCAAAAATAAATCATGCCTATTCAGTAGCAGTTTAAACAGTGTTGAAGTAACATCGTCTCATGAAGTTTTAGTGTATTTTCATAATTTTCACTTTTTTAGATTCGAAATTTCCTGTTCAAATTTTCCTGTTCAGACATAAAATTAATAGGTGTGGCAAACCTGATGATGGTCTCGGTGAGTAATAATAGAGTTAAACATTTTTCGGGTTATTCCTATAAGTATTTCGTAAATATCGTCTCGAGAAGGTTTAGTGTATTTTCATAATTTGCACTTTTTTAGATTCGCAATTTCCTGTTCAAATATTGGTTATAAATTTTACTGGTCGCCGATTTCAAGATTTTCATTTGGACAGCAATCCAATTTTTTTGGCAAGATTAAAGGATAGACATAAAAGTAATGGGTGTGGCGAACCCGATGATGGTCTAGGTGAGGCATAAAAAAGTTAAACATTTTCGGGTTATTCGTAAATATTTCGTAAATATCGTCTCAAGAAGTTTTAGTGTATTTTCATAATTTGCACTTTTTTAGATTCGAAATTTCCTGTTCAAATTTTGGTTATAAATTTTACTGGTCGTCAATTTCAAGATTTTCATTTGGACAGCAATCCAATTTTTTTGGCAAGATTAAAGGAGACATAAAAGTAATGGGTGTGGCGAACCCGATGATGGTCTAGGTGAGGCATAAAAAAGTTAAACATTTTCGGGTTATTCGTAAATATTTCGTAAATGTCGTCTCAAGAAGTTTTAGTGTATTTTCATAATTTGCACTTTTTTAGATTCGACATTTCCTGTTCAAATTTTGGTTATAAATTTTACTGGTCGCCAATTTCAAGATTTTCATTTGGACAGCAATCCAATTTTTTTGGCAGGATCAAAGGAAACATAAAATTAATAAATGTAGGTGAGCATTTAAAAAGTTTAACATTTTTCGGCTTATTTGTAAATTTGTTGCAAACTATACTTTTATTTGCATGATTTATACTAAAGAAAAATTAATTTTACTTCTTCAAATTATTATTTTAACTGATCTCTCGGAAGCATTAGAGATGTCTTAATTTATCGACCACATTCCCGCTTTTCAAGAAATCGAAAATAAACCGAATTTAAATCTTTTATATTATGGTGTTTTGAAAAGAAAAAAAAAGCCCCATTTTGCATCAGCGCTGTAGCTTGGTACCTATTCCAGTTACAAAAAAATATTTGAAACAAAAGTTGTAGAAAATTATGCCCTCTGTAAGATTTATATAAACCATCTTTGTCCTAAGTTCAACTAGCAGGGAGATATTGCGAAAAAACCTGTTTTTGTCGCAATTTTTGGTAAAATGGCCAAAATTCAAACTTTAAAATATATTGATATGATTTTAACGTTCTGTAAATTGGCCAGATTTATGTAAATTTAGAACTAAATCGACAGCGTGTTGATGTTCACCGGAAAACCGAGCTAAGAAATTCTGTAAGAAGCCGCTAAGCGGAATCGTAATTTTCGCTCTATACCTCAACCACCGATCACTCCAAGCCATTGGCGTAGTTCGATTAAAACTTTATCGTTGTGACACATCTTTGAAATTAAAAACATTTTTTGTTTATGTGTACCTTGCACTTACCTAATGGCAAAAATAAATCATGCCTATTCAGTAGCAGTTTAAACAGTGTTGAAGTAACATCGTCTCAAGAAGTTTTAGTGTATTTTCATAATTTGCAGTTTCTTAGATTCGAAATTTCCTGTTCAAATTTTGGTTATGAAATTTTACTGGTCGCCGATTTCAAGATTTTCATTTGGACAGCAATCCAATATTTTTGGCAAGATTAAAGGAGACATAAAATTAATAAATGTAGGTGAGCATTAAAATAGCTTAACATTTTTCGGCTTATTTGTAAATTTGTTGCAAACTTAACTTTTATTTGCATGATTTATACTAAAGAAAAATTAATTTTACTTCATCAAATTATTATTTTAACTGATTTCTCGGAAGCATTTAGAGATGTCTTAATTTATCGACCACATTCCCACTTTTCAAGAAATCGAAAATAAACCGAATTTAAATCTTTTATATTATGGTGTTTTGAAAAGAAAAAAAAAGCCCCATTTTGCAGCGCTGTAGCTTGGTACCAATTCCAGTTACAAAAAAATATTTGAAACAAAAGTTGTAGAAAATTATGCCCTCTGTAAGATTTATATAAACCATCTTTGTCCTACGTTCAACTAGCAGGGAGATATTGCGAAAAAACCTGTTTTTGCCGCAAGTTTTGGTAAAATGGCCAAAATTCAAACTTTAAAATATATTGATATTATTTCAATGTTCTGTAAATTGGCCAGATTTATGTAAATTTAGAACTAAATCGACAGCGTGTTGATGTTCACCGGAAAACCGAGCTAAGAAATTCCGTAAGAAGCCGCTAAGCGGAATCGTAATTTTCGCTCTATACATCAACCACCGATCACTCCAAGCCATTGACGCAGTTCGCTTAAAACTTTATCGTTGTGACACATCTTTGAAATTAAAAACATTTTTTGTTTATGTGTACCTTGCACTTACCTAATGGCAAAAATAAATCATGCCTATTCAGTAGCAGTTTAAACAGTGTTGAAGTAACATCGTCTCATGAAGTTTTAGTGTATTTTCATAATTTTCACTTTTTTAGATTCGAAATTTCCTGTTCAAATTTTCCTGTTCAGACATAAAATTAATAGGTGTGGCAAACCTGATGATGGTCTCGGTGAGTAATAATAGAGTTAAACATTTTTCGGGTTATTCCTATAAGTATTTCGTAAATATCGTCTCGAGAAGGTTTAGTGTATTTTCATAATTTGCACTTTTTTAGATTCGAAATTTCCTGTTCAAATATTGGTTATAAATTTTACTGGTCGCCGATTTCAAGATTTTCATTTGGACAGCAATCCAATTTTTTTGGCAAGATTAAAGGAGACATAAAAGTAATGGGTGTGGCGAACCCGATGATGGTCTAGGTGAGGCATAAAAAAGTTAAACATTTTCGGGTTATTCGTAAATATTTCGTAAATGTCGTCTCAAGAAGTTTTAGTGTATTTTCATAATTTGCACTTTTTTAGATTCGACATTTCCTGTTCAAATTTTGGTTATAAATTTTGCTGGTCGCCAATTTCAAGATTTTCATTTGGACAGCAATCCAATTTTTTTGGCAAGATTAAAGGAGACATAAAAGTAATGGGTGTGGCGAACCCGATGATGGTCTAGGTGAGGCATAAAAAAGTTAAACATTTTCGGGTTATTCGTAAATATTTCGTAAATATCGTCTCAAGAAGTTTTAGTGTATTTTCATAATTTGCACTTTTTTAGATTCGAAATTTCCTGTTCAAATTTTGGTTATAAATTTTACTGGTCGTCAATTTCAAGATTTTCATTTGGACAGCAATCCAATTTTTTTGGCAAGATTAAAGGAGACATAAAAGTAATGGGTGTGGCGAACCCGATGATGGTCTAGGTGAGGCATAAAAAAGTTAAACATTTTCGGGTTATTCGTAAATATTTCGTAAATGTCGTCTCAAGAAGTTTTAGTGTATTTTCATAATTTGCACTTTTTTAGATTCGACATTTCCTGTTCAAATTTTGGTTATAAATTTTACTGGTCGCCAATTTCAAGATTTTCATTTGGACAGCAATCCAATTTTTTTGGCAGGATCAAAGGAAACATAAAATTAATAAATGTAGGTGAGCATTTAAAAAGTTTAACATTTTTCGGCTTATTTGTAAATTTGTTGCAAACTATACTTTTATTTGCATGATTTATACTAAAGAAAAATTAATTTTACTTCTTCAAATTATTATTTTAACTGATCTCTCGGAAGCATTAGAGATGTCTTAATTTATCGACCACATTCCCGCTTTTCAAGAAATCGAAAATAAACCGAATTTAAATCTTTTATATTATGGTGTTTTGAAAAGAAAAAAAAAGCCCCATTTTGCATCAGCGCTGTAGCTTGGTACCTATTCCAGTTACAAAAAAATATTTGAAACAAAGGTTGTAGAAAATTATGCCCTCTGTAAGATTTATATAAACCATCTTTGTCCTACGTTCAACTAGCAGGGAGATATTGCGAAAAAACCTGTTTTTGCAGCAATTTTTGGAAAAATGGCCAAAATTCAAACTTTAAAATATATTGATATGATTTTAACGTTCTATAAATTGGCCAGATTTATGTAAATTTAGAACTAAATCGACAGCGTGTTGATGTTCACCGGAAAACCGAGCTAAGAAATTCCGTAAGAAGCCGCTAAGCGGAATCGTAATTTTCGCTCTACATCTCAACCACCGATCACTCCAAGCCATTGACGCAGTTCGATTAAAACTTTATCGTTGTGACACATCTTTGAAATTAAAAACATTTTTTGTTTATGCGTACCTTGCACTTACCTAATGGCAAAAATTAATCATGCCTATTCAGTAGCAGTTTAAACAGTGTTGAAGTAATATCGTCTCAAGAAGTTTTAGTGTATTTTCATAATTTGCACTTTTTTAGATTCGAAATTTCCTGTTAAAATTTTGGTTATAAATTTTACTGGTCGATTTCAAGATTTTCATTTGGACAGCAATACAATTTTTTTGGCAAGATTAAAGGAGACATAAATTTAATAGGTGTGGCAAACCTGATGATGGTCTAGGTGAGTAATAAAAAAGTTAAACATTTTTTGAGTTATTCGTAAATTGGTTGCAAACTGGTTTATGGTTTTTCTAAAAAAAATTAATTTTTACTGTTAGAAATATATTTTCGAAATCAAAAAATTTGCCATGTCAAACAGTTTTTTTAGTTTTATTCGCAAATGCCACCATGGGGGATAATTTCAAATGAAAAAATAATTTATGAAATGAAAATACAAATACGTTCTTTAAGTAATAAGACGTTCATTAATTAGCAAAACATACTACAATAAATTTAATAATGCGCTGAAACTTTTACAAACTTTCGTCATAATCAGTGGTGCGTTTTTACACAAAATTTTTTTTTACAAAACTGTAATGTTAGAGAAATACTTTTAATACGTAATTGTTTGTATTATATTTCAAAATAGAATATTATAGAATAAATAACAAAATAAAATAAAAGGATCTTTGAGACGAACCTGGCGATTCTTCGCAGAGCAACTCGATAGGGTTCAAGTCTTGAGACTGTCAAAAGTCATACAACAGTCATGTTGTTGTTAGTGGCGCCGTCAAATGTAAATCGCAAATTGTTTTGCTTAAAAAGTTTCTGTTTAACGTGGTGATGTTATAATTAATTGACATCGCATATTTGTTTCTTAAAATGTAGATTTTATTTGTTTGCATGGTAAAGATTCAGTTAGACTTTTTGAAAACGCCTTCGTGATTTCCTTCTATCTGGAAAAATCGCAATCCTGTTCTAACGCAAAATTTTCTTTTCCAAAATTCTATTCGACAATTAAGACGTGGCGTGACGACGTAGAACATTCAATATTATGTCAAATACGAAGTTGATGGAAGAAATTCAGTCAGCGGTGATTTAATTCCTGATTTGCAATTCATCATCAAATTGGACATTGTTTTTCTGGAAAACTTTTGGAGCAATAATAAAGTAAGTTAAATTGTTTATTTGCATGACTAAGAAAGTTTGTTATTGGATGATTCAACTTGGTAGTAACTTTTGTACTATGAATTGGATGTTATTGTTTCCAATAACAACAACTTTGATTTTATGACAACTATTTTGTAGTTTCCATCTTCACCGAAAAATGCGTATTTTATAATTAAATTTTTATTTTAGAAATTCATTTCTCCATTTTGGTAACTACGTAGAACTTTTTAAAGCCAGAGACTGAAGTAGCGCCACCTTCTGGATTCGAATTAATCACTAACGTAAAACCCCCATGTTAACCAGAATATTGAACGCAATAAAAAAGTAAGTTGATGACATTTTATATTTCCATGGTTAAAAAAATTTGTGGTTTTAATTTCTGTAACGTTTCTGTATTTTTGTTCATATTTGCTCCCGGCTGCTGAAATATCTCCAAATAAATCAAGAAAAGATATGAATATCACGAATTCTTGGGTCGACCAAGAAAAGACCAGGAAAGATAATTTAACGGAGCTGTAGTATCACAAACTTTTTTTTTATCTAAGTATTATTGAAAAATTCTCAATTGAATATTATTTTACATGTATTAAACTGCAATCCCCACTTTAGCAATAAATAAAAAATGGATGGGGAGTTTGTTGCTAGTTTGATGCCGCAAGAAAAATTAAACTTAGAGCTAACACCGCATTTAATATTTGGTTGCTAGCCGGTGCTAGCTCTAAGGAATCTGGAGCTAGATTTTAGAGAAAAATATCAACTAACTGAGGCGGGCTAGCGTTACTTTGCCCCCCTCTTCCCAGTGGAAACATTTATTTTTGGGCAAACCAAGGGGGTGCTAGCTTTAAGAAGATGCTAGCTCTAAGGAATAGGGAGCTAGCTTTTTGAGAAAAAATATCACCGGGGGTAAGGGGGGGAGTAGCGAACTCGAAATTCATAAGCTTTGGGCCGCGTTATGCATAACTTGACCAAGCGCCATTTCGTGATGGAAAAAGAGGATATTTTTAGTACAGCGGATTTAGAAAAATCTATTGTCAACCGAAAAGTAAACTTCGATAATAATAAAATAAATTGGCTTAAGTTTAAAGAAATCGAAAGTCCAAAGGAAAATCCTTACAAACTTTTTGTTAAATGTCATTTTGGGGATGAAGCTCAAGAAATCGATATAGAAAAGAAACGTAGAAGGCCATCAAGAACACAAGCCAAGAAGAATTTTAGCGAGCTACTTAAAAATCTTTGTCCAAATGTGCAGCCCATTCCAGAAAAAAAACTTGCCGACTTGAAATTCCTATTGAATTTGATTCCAAATGATGCTAAACATTTTTATAAAAATTTATTGGGTGATCCCAATATCGAAGAGGATATACATAGAAGGGTTTAAAGGAGAAGTTGATGATATTGAAGAAGATTGATTTAAATCAAAATAACATTTTGCTGTGTCAGTATTAATTTTTTTAATTTTCAATAGATATTTCACTCATTTATTCATAAAAAAATTAACTAATATTGGTGAATCTAATATATTAATTTTGCATAAATTGACTAAGCGAAAGTTTTGGTTTATAGTCAAGCGAAATGTATAAAATTGATTGCGTAGTAAATGCAAAATTCCTAAGCGCCATTTTTCACTTTAAAATCGAAAGTTTTTCATTTTTTGTTTTAGTTCTTAGATATAATAGTTATTGACACTCTTTTTGACTAACATGCGGAAAATCACCTCTAATCAACGATAAGCTGGTTTATAAGAAGGTTATAAAGTTTATTGCATTTTCTCAAAAACTCACATTTGGCGTTTGGTCAAATTATGCATAACGCGGTCCAATTGCCATAGGAGCCTGAAATTTTTACCACATCTTTATTTATTTATTTGGAGACATTTTAGTGGATGAGAATCAGCTTCTTATAGAATCTTGGATACCGTTTTTTGACTTTTTCTGTATTGCTTTCGTGTAGTTAATTTTTAATTTTTTTAATAAATTAACTAGTAGATATAAACTTTTTGGCTGAACGGAGTATATCACTATTTTATTTCCTTTTCGCTCAGGAAAGAAATACTTTTTTATATGAGTGTTTGAATGAATTCCTCCAAAAATACCCTAATTCCCCAATTGGTAATTTTAGTTCATCCAAGGTGGTTTTCTGTCTATAACTCACTTAATTTTATTTTTTAGGAAAATTACCATCAGATCAAAATTATCAGAACATAACACTATTTTCTGCAAAATAGATATTTTAGAATTTACTTCAGATACGAAAATTTTATTTAAAATAATAATAATTATTCAAAAACTTATCCATTTCAATTTTTACTTTCCCATTTACGTAGTAAAGGAAAGTATTGTTATCGAGTTAAAAAAAAATTTTGAGTTAGCATTTTTCCCATGGTCTATGAGCCCATACGAATTGTTTAAGACCAATTTTGGAATGATGTCCGGATGTGTGATGTGTGATGTATGAAGTGTGATGTGTGGTTATTCTATCGTCAACGTTTTCAGACAAACGCGTGCACCAATTGAGTTGAAATTTTATACACTAGTTTGAAGTAACTATCTAAAGAGCTGATTAAATTTTGGTTGAAAACCGTCCATTTTTAACCCCTTTTTTAGGGGAATGAAAATTGTTAAAGAGCATTGCCGCTTCCCGGTGGAACATATGAGATTGAAACTCATATCAATCGAAAGAGATTATTTTTCCGCATCTTATGATACCCCACACTTGATATTTCCCTCTTAAATTATTGTTAAAATGCAAAAATAAAATAAGCGCTGTTAAAAAAATATGGTTTGCCTTGGATAATTTTGATCCTAGTTTTTATCCAAATTTTGTATTAAACACATAAATTTGAGCAAATCACTCACTCACTCATTCATAATTTAGTGCGTATAGCTACGAGGGTCGTGGAGAGTTGAAATTTTGCATACCCGTGTGGTTTTACGAGGATTTCACGGGAAAATTTTCCCGTTTTTCATGGGACGTAACGGAGGGGGTGAAATGGCGCTTCAAAGTGGTCACAAAATTTCGGCATTCACTTTGGAGAGTTTTTTTTTTCCTGTTTCCCCATTGGGTTAAACCACCCAACGGGGGAGTATAATCTGCAATTGGATACAGACCTAAACTTAAAACTAATTAATTAACATGTAATCAATGTAATACAAACGCAAACTTATAACTAGGGAAAAATGGAAACACTTATTTGGTAGAACTATTAAAACTAAAAATTGATAAAACATGGTAATGAGAACAAATAATTACACAAACACATATTAAGGCAAGAGATTGACTGTCCCTGCCTTGTATGTGTTTAGTGTTGGTTTAATGTGTTTAGTCAAGGTGTGAGCCATGGCCAGAACGAGAGAATGAAAGATAAGAAAAACAAAACCGGGTTTGAGCATACAACGGCCCTTCAATATTCGATGTTGGTATGAGCTCAAGCTCAGGGTGGAGTATTAAAATCTTTAAGTGTTGAAATTATATGCTTTATGAAGGTGGTGAAAGAGATAACTAAGGAAGGATGTTTAAGAATTTGAAGGAGGTCGAGTGGGGAAACTGAGTAGAAATTACAGAGAGTAAGATGGTTAAAACGGGAAGATACATAGCGTGGGCAATCGGACAACAAATGTTGTAGAGTTTGTCTACTCCTTGAATCGCAAGGACACACATCAGTAGGGCAGATCTTAAATCTAAATAGATACTCGCGCGAATACGAATGTCCCGTCAATATCTGCGTCAATTCAAAAGAGGTGTCGAAGGCATCTCGGAACAGTCGAACATCTTGCAGTGTAGGTAAGTACTGCCGGGTGGTTGAACCTTGAACGGCATTAATGTACTCAGAATTCCAAGTACTTGCCAGTTCAAGGCGAATCACCCTTCTTGCGTAACTCAGAGGGAACTGGGTGTATGCCAGGCGACTGTGCGACACGGCCGCATCTTTGGCACATAAATCTGCAACCTCGTTCCCTTCTATACCACAATGAGCCTTTACCCACACGAACTTGATGGCCAACTGTTACAACACGTTTTGCTTCCACGACACCTTCTCAACAGGTATAAAAGAAAGGTGACTAGCTCAAAGTCGCGAAGGGGTGGGTGGCGAGAAGGAGTAAAAAGGGTCGTGTGACGGCACGTCGCGAAGCGTGTGTCTCCAATCGACGACCGGGCAATCCTCGATCGCGATTCTAAATATGGTCAAAATCGGTGTGAATAATTTACACGGGGGGGGAGGTAAGTCTAAATCGGTGGGGATAATATACACGAGGGAGTTTAAATGGGCGCCACGCGTACGAAGACCTGGATCTTTTTGAAGGGGACTGGTTATCACACCTTCTAAGCTGGTACGCGACAACTTGATGATTTTACTGCGAATTCTCACTCCGGAAAAGCCTCGTTCAATGACCTTACCTTTACAGGAGGCGAACTTTCCTTTGGTGAAAATAGCTAAACAAACACTGACACAATAATAATAAAACACACAGTTGGGAAATAACAAAAATGTAATGAATAAAATAATATCGGTAGGGGGGAGTTGACAAAATATATATAAGATACTATCAAATTTACATGTATCACAATATAAAAATAAATATGTACAATTGACGGAACCTTTTACTGTAGTTACCGTCACAAAATTAATATTCGTAAAGTGAATACTGATGTGAAAACTAGGGTTACAACCTCGTAGTGCAAGAACAAGAAAGTTCATACGTGAACGGGGTGTGTATTGAATACTACACTCCACAAAAATGGTTGCTCAAGTGCAACGCATACAACGTCTAAAAATATGACTCACAAAGGTAATTATGAAAATTAATCAATACAATTGATTACCAAAATTCCCAACAACGGGGAAAATAAACTTTAGCTGCAATGCTAAACCTAAAATATTACGTTAAATTGCTATTTAAAATATGAACGCCCAAATGGCGTAGTAAAAATTACGTTATTATCCGACACTAACATTAGTCAACAACAAAAGATGTACAAAAGGTTGCGATCGGCTTCACGGGTTTTGAATTGAAAATTCATAAACATAAACGGTGGTCAGGGTGACCACTTAATATCACAAATCTTAAAATATATAAAGGTTTCTTACTTAATGTGGTTGTTGGTGTTCGACCTTCAGATAAGGTCACTGGAAGGCCTCCAGGAGTGAGAATCGTGCTAATTGTCGTAGCGTCGTCCTCGCAATGTTGAATGGAGCTGAAGAAAATGCCGTACCATACCAGCAAGTCGGTGCGATCACCAGAATCCAAAACCTCTCCAAATCGAGATGTTGGGGTGAATGGAATGACAGAGGGGGGTTTATGCACTCCGTTTCCCGATAAACAAAGGACTACAGTCGAAATATCGCACTAAAATAATTATTCGCGCAGCTGAAATTATTTAGAGCCGGCACTGTATAGGTACGATAACGTAAATGTGATTACCGATAAAAAAAACTACTGGAATGCGAAAATGTGTTCGCGATGCAACACCTGTTTTTAAGATTGGCTGTTAAACCGCAACGTGATAACATGTGCAATCTTCCAAAGGAAGTTCATTAATTCTATAAATAATTTGAAGTAAACACAGAATCCGGAATGTAAGTTCGATCACGATGTAAATAATACGTAATAAAAATAGTTCGGCAATTGATTCGAAAGCACTCGATATTGATTAAAGATGTAAATAATACGTAATAAAAAATAGTTCGATAATTTACCTATGTATGAAGACACAATGTTTTAAACACAATTGAATGTTATTAATTTAAAGGAAATCTCGATAAATTTCGAGATGCCAAAATTCACTTCCGTTTGATAACGATAACACTTAGTGCAAAATATACGTGAGAACGGTACTAGGATCTTGAAGGATCTCTCTGATCTATCTCAAAAATGCACACGGGAGCGTCTTTTATATCATTTCTCATTCCAAAATTTCGTCGTGGGGAGAATTCTTTCCCACTACATGATTGATTTAGGTCCTTTTAATTGGACCTCATTACTTGAAAAGTAGGGACATCAAATTGGGTGCATCCTGATTGGATGTTCAAGGAAGTGTGAGAACAACACTTTTGTCTCTATTTATGCCGAATGTATCGAGGATATCTTAGCACACGTGCTTTGAATAACAATTTTTTGCTCCTGTCTGGAATCGAGAAAGGTTCAGTCTTTTAACTTTTTGTGCGGTTTTTATTCGACTTATAAATTTCGAAATCCCTATCTACTCCATGTAAAATAGTTAACCAGATGATGGCATGTTAGCACATGCTGACCGATAACAATATAAACTGCATTCATTCTCACGATTTGAATACCGCACGTGTCGGTTTTTGTATTGACACCAGGCACGAGTTTATGGATCTCATAAAAGTGTCCATAAGTCCTATTTAAAGTTATAATTACTATCCACGCGAATTGACGTTTGGATAGAACTCCTCTGGGACGATGGATTTTCTGTTGATGAGGTAAACAAGCGATATATGCTACGTCAACCATTCTGGATCTGTTTTATCCACCGCATGGTTCATTATACGAGTATTAAAATATTTTAGAATACTTTCTTTCCTATAAAATTATTACAATTAAGCATTTCCAACTACGTCACAGTGGGCGTGACAGTGACGCCATTCGAACAGCTGATTCTTGGCAACCATTCTCGACTAGTTCATTAGCGTGCTAATCAAGTTTGTGATAACTGTGTTTTCAGTTATCAGTCAATGGTAATGATAGTATTGTTGAAAACAAGGTTAATTTTAATTTTTGAAATGAAAATTGTGTTGTAAAAATGCTAACGTCAAAAGCCGCCAAGAATCAGCTGTTCGCCGCTGTCAAATATGGCTGCTCGTGACGTCACATGGAAATACCTAATTACTATGCATTTGCAAAACATAAATTTGTCCGTTGATTTATGGTTTCAATCTTTTACTTTATACTCCGACCTACAAATGTCTTTTCAAAGAATATTTGACTTGTAAATTTTATCGGAACGATTCGAAATTTTTGGTTATAAGTTTAACCCATTATTTTAACAAAATAAAAAGATGCGCTCGACGCGCGCAATCAGGTGACACAACTCGTTCCTCAAACGGAGAAGAGAACGATGGATGGAAGTGACCAGGGGTGAAGTACAGCTTCTGTCGCTGATGGAAACAAGCGAAGATAGGCTGTCGGAGAGGATACACGCTGAGTGCACTCTCCTGGGGGAGATCCAATTCAGGGCAGCGTCAATCGCATATAGCTCGGCCTGATAAACACTACAAGTATCGTGTAAGCGATACTTGTGTGTTTCAAGCCGAGACTCGTGGTATATAACGATTGCAGCGCCGACCTCCCCGCCTTCCAGCTTGCTACCATCAGTAAAAATAGCCACATCCACCCCGTCACAAATTCGATCGACTTCCTTGGAGTCGCCTACCCTGTCGAAAACTATCGTTTGCCTATAGCGGGGATGCAACATCCCTACAGGCGGCGTACGAAGTTGTAGAACGACGTCTTCCGGAAGGCGATTAAAGGTACCATCCACCTTTACCCTCTCTATCTCCGCCACCTCTCTGATCCTTAGCTCTATCGGAGTAAATCCAGCTAAGGCTAACGCAGATATCGCCGAGACCGTATGGAATGCGCGAGTGTCCCTAATGGCGAATGTCCTTTGGAATGAGCGGAGCCAGCGCCGCGCGTAGTTATACTTTAGCACATCACACCAAATATACGCTCCGTAGGTTATGGTAGGTTCTACGACCGCGTGGTATATCGTTTCCACGTTTAGTGGGTTGATACCCCACGTCGGTCGCACATACCTACAGAGGTTGTTAAAAATCTTGCTAGCTTTCGCAATTACGTGTTTTACGTGGATGTTAAATTTCAAATTATCGTCCAAAATAACTTTGGAGAGTTGAAATTTTTCAGGAAGCTCCGGGCGGTGGGCGAGGGGGCAAAACAATTTTTTCTTTTTCGAAATTTTTTTCCAGCGCTTGGCAAGAGGGCTCCCGCGGTTTTTGGTATTTTTGTATCTACTAGTTTTCGTTCGATCGACCTGAAATTTGCTAGAGGGGTGGGGGCGGCGAAAACGGACAATCGGTATGACCAAATTTTCCATTTTTTGTCCCGCTACCGTTTAAGGGGGGGGGGTAAATATTGAATAGTTTTTTGCGCCTGGCTCGCTTATTTTCAGATTAAAGTTTCGATTTTTTGGTCTCATTTGGATCCTCTCGAATTTAGATTTGCATTTTTGCAAAAAAATGCCTAGGTCGCAGATCGCTTTCGCGCGCTAAGCGAGACGACGATTTTAATTACATATTTTTGCCGTTTTTTGCGCTACGCCGGGCGGCGTCGAACGGATCGCGAAAAATAATACACCGTCGTCGAGCCGACTGTATGCCCGACAAAATTTGTAGATATACTTTTTCTCGAAAAATGAACTGGTTTCGAGTAATCGTGATATACAAATTAAAAAACGGCAAATTAAAAAAATTATGGTTTGCGTTAGTTTAATTTTGATCTGTCCAAGTGATTTGTATTGGTAATTTATTACTATAATTTAATATTTTAACTAATTTACTTGTATAAACATATTATGTAATTAATATCAAACGAATTTTTTAATTACTTCTAAAAAATTAATTCTGACGTCATTACGCCCATAGTTAAAATTTGATTGCACATAGACGGCACGGCATTCCGCAAATTTCTAATTTTTTTTGGAAAATAACAATTTTAAAAATTTTTCAATGCAAACATGTTATATTATTGTTAAAATGAAAATATAAAATAAGTGCTTTTAAAAAATATGAGTTACCATGTTAAATTACAAATTAAATTTCGTAACTTTGATATCTCAAAGTAATTTGGATAATTTATCGAGTTAAATTTTTTTTTTAGTTAACATCTTTTTTATTAATATTAATATAAAATGAAGTGGAATCTACTAAATGGGAAAGTAATGTGTTGTCACATCAGATTATTTAAAATTAAACGCATCTCGACTTTCTCAAATTGATTTTTATTTCTGGAATAATATGCTTTGTACTGAAAAGTATTTTATGTTCTTTAATTTTCATATGCTAAGAATTTTCCATAAAGCTGAAATTAAGCAAGTTATAGGCGCAAAACAACTTTAGCGGGTTTCAACTCTCCAATTAGAGAAGTAGCCAATAGGGAATTTTAGAGACTTTTAGGGCGTTTTTTAGGATACTCAAATACTCATGCCTGAAAAATTTCAGTTTGCCCGGATTTTAATTTTCAAATTTTAATCAGTTTTTTGGCTTTCTTGCCGGACCAGTAGGAATCTTCTGGAAAAATTTATTCTATAGAGAATTTTATGTTCTTCAATTTTGATCTAACAATAATTTTCCCTAAAAATAAAATTAACGAATTATAGACGAAAACTACTTTGGAGAAACTAACATCACCATTTGGGGTGAAGCCACCAGTGGGGTTGGGGGCATTTCGAACGATTCATTTGGACATTGAAATATTCATGTCTACTAAATTTCAGCTTCCTCGAATTTTTTGTAAGCTCGAGCTATTTTTGGCTGCGTTGACTGGGCTCTCATTTTGCTTATTTTACAGAGTGTCAGCTGTCTATCCAACCTGTTGGATGGAATTGTGGAGATGCAATTGGGGACAAGACGACTATAGCAACAGGACTGCATTACTAGAGATAGGCTTGATAGAAAACACCAACACGGTTCCACTTCGAGGACTTGGTATTAACAATTGAGTTACGATTAGTTAATCTTTTTTCTCCAGTGATGTACAATTTTTCTTCTTCAGAATTTTAGCGGAACATTTTTCATCGAAAATTTTAGAATTTATTTGAGCACTCTGTCAGTTTTCAGCAAACTTCACGTACTTGAAATGGTTGTATTCATAAGTATTCTAAATTCTATTCAAAAAAATTATCCCCTCGTAATTGTTAAAAAATCGTGCAAGTGTTCTGATGGGTAGCACGTCAAAACGTCGAAAACAAAAACGTCGAACACAAAAACGTCGAAGTCAAAACGTCGAAAACAAAAACGTCGAAAGTCAAAAACGTCGAAAACAAAAACGTCGAAAGTCAAAAACGTCGAAAACAATAACGTCGAAAAGCAATAATGTCGAAAAACAAAAACGTCGAAATCAAAAACGTCGAAGTCAAAACGTCGAAAAACGAAAATTACCCGGTTACATAATTCTTTATGAGAATATAACTCGTCGAAGCACAATTATTAAATAATAAGTCTGAAAGTCTGGTTTTAAAATTAAAGTATATGATTGGCTAATACATTTAGCGCTATCTATTACGTAATTGGATAAAAAGTTTTATTACATTTTTTTTTAATTGAATTATATACAGGGGTGGGCAAAAAAAGGTACATTTTTGGGCCGAATTTTTAAAATACATGTATTAGATACCAACAGAAAATTATAACTATATATTACTATATATAAACAAAATGTTTACACACATTCTAACACACCAAATACTATCCCTAAAAGTGAAACATTTAAACTTACTAGTGAATATGGAATTTATTAAAAGCCAAAAAAACGAAAACCAACTTCTTCATGAAGGTTTTCTCTACAAACGAGAAAGAAGTAATCAAGACAAGACCTAC
Source organism: Podabrus alpinus (assembly GCA_932274525.1). Taxonomy (NCBI): domain Eukaryota; kingdom Metazoa; phylum Arthropoda; class Insecta; order Coleoptera; family Cantharidae; genus Podabrus; species Podabrus alpinus. The sequence continues at coordinate 85,505,297 of OW026455.1, read as the reverse complement.
TACAAGTGCGTGGAATACTCGAAATTCAAGTGCAAAGGACGTGTCATCACTGAAGGAGAAGAAGTAGTTCGTGTGTCAGGATCCCATAACCATGTGGTCGACGTGGCACAAATCGAGGCAAAGAAAATTCTTGAAGAAATCAAGCACAATAGTGAAACTATGATTGATACTCCGGCTCAGATTATCTCCACGTCTGTCGATAATCTGCCCTCAGCTGTAGCTGCGGCACTTCCTTCAGTTTCTCTTATGACGAGAACTGTCCAACGCGCAAGAAGAGCGGCTACAGCTCCACTCCCCAACCCTACAAATCTTATAGACTTGACTATCGTTGGAAAGTACCGGGAAACGAAACGAAACGAACCGTTTCTCCTCTTTGATAGTGGCCCTTCCGATGACCGTATCCTCGTCTTTAGTACCCAAAAGAATTTAGATTTAATGAAGGACTGTAACCACTGGTACGCGGATGGAACATTCAAGTCTGCTCCCCCATTGTTCGAACAGTTGTTCACCATTCACGCTGTTCAGTACAATAGCGTGATTCCGACCGTGTTTGCTCTTTTGCCAAATAAACGTCAGGAGACATACGGTAAAGTCCTTGATGTTCTCAATAACCTCATGCCTGGGCTAACTCCTGATAGCGTCATGACAGATTTTGAAGTCACTCAGATTAATGCTTTCAGACAGGCATTCGAAGGCATTAATAACAGAGGATGTTTTTTCCATTTCAGTCAATGTATATGGAGAGTTATTCAAAGAAACCATGAGATTCAAGTCCAGTGCGAGAACCGTGAGAACATTCAGTTCTCAGTTAATATTCGAAAGTTGGCTGCTTTGAGTTTTGTCCCCGTCGACGAAGTGGTTCAATCTTTTGAGGAACTCATTCAAACCGAGTTCTTCACTACTAACGAAGAGATACTTGAACCTTAGGTCGATTATTTCGAAGATACTTGGATCGGCCGCCAGCGTGGGTCAACTAGACGTCCCCCAAAGTTTTCAATTGCACTTTGGAATTGTTATGAAGCTGTCCTCAACGACCTGCCCAAAACAAACAATTTTGTGGAAGGATGGCATCGAGCTTTCAGTTCTCTCTTGAGCTGCAACCACCCTTCAATTTGGAAGTTTATCGATGTTTTGAAGAAAGAACAGGGTATGAACGAGTTCAAAATAGAACAGTATATCAGCGGTCAACAACCACCTCGAAGACGAAAAAAGTATCGCGACGTTGCGGCCAGAATTAAGTCCATAGTACTGTCGTATGGTGAGCGTAACCTGGATGACTATCTGACTGGTATCGCCTATAACTTTCAATTCCAAGACAGTTGATAAAATTATTTTGAACTTTTGCATTTTAAGCAATCTTTATCACTTGTGTATGTATCTATATAATATATTGCTTAATAAACATTATTATTATTAATATTATTTTAAATAGTTTTTGTTTTCGACGTTTTGACTTCGACGTTTTTGATTTCGACGTTTTTGTTTTTCGACATTATTGCTTTTCGACGTTATTGTTTTCGACGTTTTTGACTTTCGACGTTTTTGTTTTCGACGTTTTTGACTTTCGACGTTTTTGTTTTCGACGTTTTGACTTCGACTTTTTTGTTTTCGACGTTTTTGTTTTCGACATTTTGACATGGAATCGTTCTGATGTGGTGTAATTTCTATATTTACATACTATATTATATTTAATATTTCTTTTCACGCTGTGTGGTTTTCAGGTTTTCAGCTACAAATTCTTTACGTGACGTAATATCAAAGCGGTTCCGGGTGCTGCTCGTGGTGTTCAGAATGACCAGTTGATCCCGGATTAACCCAGAAGGAAGGTAGAAATTGTCTTGCAGCAAACTTCAGGAGGTTTCTTCTTAAATTTTATTTTAATTTATTGCATGTTTATTACTAACATAACTAGCGTAGCTTAGAGATTGTTACTTATCGTAACCAACCTTCTAGTAATCTTTTCTTTTAATTTTATTTAATTTTATTGCATGTTTATTATTTATTGTTTATTATTTATTGTTTATTATTGCATATCAGGGTTTTAGCTACAAATTCTTTACGTGACGTAATATCAAAGCGGTTCCGGGTGCTCCTCGCGGTGTTCAGAATGGCTACTTGATCCCGGATTATTGTTACTATTTTTTTTTTAAATTTCATTTAAATTTATTGAATGTTTATTATAAATTTGTTAAATTGCACTTATATTTAATCTTAGGTCGACATCCCAATATTTTTTTTGGTTAGAGATATACGGTGAAATTCTTACAGGGACACCGGTACCTCTAACCGGGAGGGGGCTTTTAACGGGGTGACCCCTACTCTACCACCACCACGGGTTGGTGGTGTCTTGTTTAGATTTTCCCTTTCCGACACATCAAAGTCAAAAAATTGTTCGAGTTTGTAAATAATCCCTGCAAGCTGAAGTTTTGCAGGCATATATTTTCTCGTTTTGGGTTTTCAGCTGTTTAACGCACGAGTATAGTCCTAATTAATTCTATTCAATTTCGCGGTCGGAGGTGATGTGACGAGTACGAATTTTTGAGGAAAAGCTTGATGGAAGCTTTAAACACCCGGGAATCAATTTTTATTTAAAACTTAAGTGAAAATGTAGTGTTCAGTGTTCAATTAAAAAATAAATCGCTGGTAATTGTTAAAAAATCGTGAAAGTGTTCTGATTTCGTGTAGGTCCTGTTGGATGTTTATTTCTATATTTCTTCTTCTTCTTCTTCTTCACCCTATTTCCGTCCACTCCTGAACGTAAGCCTCTCCGATTTCTCTCCACTTCTCTCTGTCTTGAGCCGCCTGAAACCAGTATCTTTCCGCAACTCTCTTTATGTCGTCTAGCCATCTCTTTTGGGGTCTTCCTACGCTTCTCTTGGTAACTCTTGGTTTCCAGTGAGCTAGTTTATAAGTCCATTTAAGTGGGCTCTGTCTGGCTACGTGTCCCACCCATTGCCACTTCAGCTTTGCTACGCGTTCCGTTATATCCGTCACTCTTGTTCTTTTCCTTATTTCCTCATTTTTGACCCTGTCTCTCAAACTAACCCCTAGCATTCTTCTAACCATTGCTCGCTGTGTTGTTCTTAGCTTCTCCGCCTTTACTTTTGTTGTGGTTGTCGTGTCCATCCCATATGTTGCAACAGGCAACACACATGCGTCGTATACTTTCCTTTTCAGATTTATCGGGATTTTTTGATTTCCGAGTATGTAGTTTAGCTTTCCAAAGGCAGCCCAGGTAAGTCCTATTCTTCTAGATATCTCCGCTGTTTGGTTAGTTTCTATATTTATATTATATTTAATATTTCTTTTTTTGCTGTGTGGTTTTCAGATATTTAAGTTTCAGGTGTTTAGCTCAAATTCTTTACCTGACGTATTATTAATCTTAACTAATCTTTTTTTTCAATTTTATTTAAATTTATTGCATGTTTATTATTAATTTGTCAAATTGTACTTATATTTAATCATCGGTCGACGTTTCAATTTTTTTTTGGTTAGAGATATACGGGGAAATTCTTACAGGGACACCGGTACCTCTAAACGGGAGGGGGTTTTTAGTGGGCTGACCCCACACTACCACCAGTACGGGCTGGTGGCGTCTTTTTTAAGATTTTCCCCCTTCCGATACGAATAAACAAAACAAAAAAAAAAAAAAAAGAAATGTGTGCCTGAGTATCTGAATGAAATTCACTAAAATCCCCTAGGGTCGTTTCCTGCAATCGGGGATTTTAGTTCCTCCAAAGTTATTTGTCACTTCTAAGTTCTAACTGTCTTAGTTTCCTTTTTAGGGAAAATTACAATTAAAACAAAATTTAAGAGTACAACACTTTTCATGCTGAATGTTTGCAGTCACATGTTTTCTCACTTTGTGTTTTTCATGTTTTTTAACGCACGGGTATGTCCTAATTAATTTTATTCAATTTCGCTGTCGGAGGTGATGTGTCGACTACGAATTTTTGAGGAAAAGCTTGATGGAAGCTTTAAACACCCGGAAATCAATTTTTATTTAAAACTTGAGTGAAAATGTAGTGTTCAGTGTTCAATTAAAAAATTTATCCGCTCGTAATTGTTAAAAAATCGGGAAAGTGTTCTAATGTGGTGTAAGTCCTGTTGGATGTTTATTTCTATATGTACATATATTATATTTAATATTTCTTTTCTCGCTGTGTGGTTTTCAGGTGTTTAAGTTTCCGGATTTTAGCTACAAATATCTTTACCTGACGTTATATCAAAGCGGTTCCGGGTGTTGCTCGTGTTGTTCAGAATGGCCACTTAATCCCAGATTAACCCGAAGGGAAGGTAGAAATTGTCTTGCAGAAAACTTCAGGAGGTCCTTTTTTAATTTTAATTAGTTTATTGCATGCTTATTACTAACATAACTAACGTAACTTAGACATTGTTACTAATCTTAACTACATAATCATCTACTAATATTTTTTTTAATTTAATTTTTAATTTATTGCATGATTATTACTAACATAGTAGTTAACGTAGTTAGACATAGTTACTACTCTTAATTAATCTTCTACTAATCATTTTTGTAAATTTTATTTAAATTTATTGCATGTTTATTAGTATTAATTATATTATTAATGGGGGTCAAAGGTTGACAAAGAGTCTCGGAGGCTTTATAGGGAGTCGATGCCCATAAAGCTATAAAACTCTGAGAAATGCTCACTGTTTCAACAGCTCTGTCAACAAATCCTTCTTCCACGTCCACGAAGACATAAGTCACGTGATCCCTGGGCAATGCATGACATTTAAAGATGTCATGTAGCAAACGGAAGAGGGTGAAAGGCGAGTTTCTGGCGCCTTAAAACCAGTACATATCGACTAAGGGTAGATCACCCCAACAAACATTTTAGCTGTAAATAAGCTGTAAAATGGCTATTTAACAGCACAAGCTAACTATCCGCTCGTTAATAGCCGATTTACAGCTAAAATGTTTGTTGGGAATCCTAACAGAAAATTTCCTGGCCCTCCTAGTCAGGGGGTTATGCAGTGGGGTGGTATTCCACTCAATTAAAACAAAACTTACTCACAAGCTTCAAAACGAGCCTCGGAAAACGGATGGATTACAAGATAAACAACCACGAAAGGACAAGGACAGAAGAGTAGGAATAGCGGAATTAATAAATGTAGCCATCTGGAATGTTGCTGGATTAGGAAAAAACGAAATGGAACTTAACCAAATCTTGAAGACCCGAAAAGTAAAAATAGCGGTTATTACGGAAACAAAAATGAAAATGAGAGAGAAAAAAGAAAAAAAAATCCCATTGTTGGGGTGGTTAACCTCATTTGACAATATACTATTGTACTATACTATATATAATATACTTCCTTCATAGTCCTGAGCGTCTTTTGGCCTCTTCTGCAATGCTCCTCGATAACCTTCTGTCAGCAAGTTTCTCCGTCCATCCGTTAATTTTCATGGTCTTCACATCTTGCACCACTTGGTCCCACCACCTTATTCTCGGCCTACCTCTTAGTAGATTCTCTCAGGGCTTCCATAGCGTAATTGCTTTTATCGCTGTTGTATTACTGGCTCTCATTACATGCCCCAGCTATTTAATTATCTGGGACTTTACATATTTGACTTTATCTTCTCCATTATTCATATATTATTCATTAAAGGAGACATAAAATTAACAGGTGTGGCAAACCTGATGATGGTCTAGGTGAGTAATAAAAAAGTTAAACTTTTTTCGGGTTATTCGTAAATATCTCGTAAATATCGCCTCAAGAAGTTTTAGTGTATTTTCATAATTTTCACTTTTTTAGATTCGAAATTTCCTGTTCAAATTTTCCTGTTCAGACATAAAATTAATAGGTGTGGCAAACCTGATGATGGTCTCGGTGAGTAATAATAGAGTTAAACATTTTTCGGGTTATTCCTAAGTATTTCGTAAATATCGTCTCGAGAAGGTTTAGTGTATTTTCATAATTTGCACTTTTTTAGATTCGAAATTTCCTGTTCAAATATTGGTTATAAATTTTACTGGTCGCCGATTTCAAGATTTTCATTTGGACAGCAATCCAATTTTTTTGGCAAGATTAAAGGAGACATAAAAATAATAGTTGTGGCAAACCTGATGATGGTCTAGGTGAGTAACAAAAAAGTTAAACACTTTTCGGGTTATTCGTAAATATCTCGTAAATATCGTCCCAAGAAGTTTTAGTGTATTTTCATAATTTGCACTTTTTTAGATTCGAAATTTCCTGTTCAAATTTTGGTTATAAATTTTACTGGTCGCCGATTTCAAGATTTTCATTTGGACAGCAATCCAATATTTTTGGCAAGATTAAAGGAGACATAAAATTAATAGGTGTGCCAAACCGAGTATCCGAGTATGTAGTTTAGCTTTCCAAAGGCAGCCTAGGTAAGTCCTATTCTTCTAGATATATCCGCTGTTTGATTAGTTTCTATATTTATGTTATATTTAATATATTTCTTTTTTTGCTGTGTGGTTTTCAGATGTTTAAGTTTCAGGTGTTTAGCTCCAAATTCTTTACCTGACGTATTATTAATCTTAACTAATCTTTTATTTTCAATTTTATTTAAATTTATTGCATGTTCATTATTAATTTGTCAAATTGCACTTATATTTAATCTTCGGTCGACGTTTCAATTTTTTTTTGGTTAGAGATATACGGTGAAATTCTTACAGGGACACCGGTACCTCTAAACGGGAGGGGGTTTTTAGTGGGCTGACCCCACACTACCACCAGTACGGGCTGGTGGCGTCTTGTTTAAGATTTTCCCCCTTCCGACACGAATAAACAAAACAAAAAAAAAAAAGAAATGTGTGCCTGAGTATCTGAATGAAATTCACTAAAATCCCCTAGGGTCGTTTCCTGCAATCGGGGATTTTAGTTCCTCCAAAGTGAGATGTCACTTCTAAGTTCTAACTGTCTTAGTTTCATTTTTAGGGAAAATTACAGTTAAAACAAAATTTAAGAGTACAAAACTTTTCATGCTGAATGTTTGCAGGCACATGTTTTCTCACTTTGTGTTTTTCAAGTTTTTTAACGCACGGGTATGTCCTAATTAATTTTATTCAATTGCGCTGTCGGAGGTGATGTGTCGACTACGAATTTTTGAGAAAAAGCTTGATGGAAGCTTTAAACACCCGGAAATCAATTTTTATTTAAAACTTGAGTGAAATGTAGTGTTCAGTGTTCAATTAAAAAATTTATCCGCTCGTAATTGTTAAAAAATCGGGAAAGTGTTCTAATGTGGTGTAAGTCCTGTTGGATGTTTATTTCTATATGTACATATATTATATTTAATATTTCTTTTCTCGCTGTGTGGTTTTCAGGTGTTTAAGTTTCCGGATTTTAGCTACAAATATCTTTACCTGACGTAATATCAAAGCGGTTCCGGGTGCTGCTCGTGGTGTTCAGAATGGCCACTTGATCCCGGATTAACCCGGAAGGAAGGTAGAAATTGTTTTGCAGCAAACTTCAGGAGGTCTTTTTTAAAATTTTATTTTAATTTATTGCATGTTTATTATCAATTTATTAAATTGCACTTATTTTTAATCTTAGGTCTTCTCAAATTTTTTTTTGGTTAGAGATATACGGTGAAATTCTCACAGGAACACCGGTACTTCTAAACGGGAGGGGGCTTTCAGTGGGGTGACCCCTACTCCCTAAATTGGATGATTATTTCTATATTTATATTACATTTAATAATTATTTTCTCGCTTTGTGGATTTCAGGTGTTCAATTTTCAGGTTTTTAGTTACAAATTAACGGAATATTAAAGCGGTTCCCAGTGCTGCTCGTGTTGTTCAGAATGGCCACTTAATCCCAGATTAACCCGAAGGGAAGGTAGAAATTGTCTTGCAGAAAACTTCAGGAGGTCCTTTTTTAATTTTAATTTTAATTTATTGCATGATTATTACTAACATAGTAGTTAACGTAGTTAGACATAGTTACTACTCTTAATTAATCTTCTACTAATCATTTTTGTAAATTTTATTAAAATCTATTGCATGTTTAATAGTATTAATTATAATATTAACGGGGGTCAAAGGTTGACAAAGAGTCTCAGAGGCTTTATAGGGAGTCCATGCCCATAAAGCAATAAAACTCTGAGAAATGCTCACTGTTTCAACAGCTCTGTCAACAAATCCTACTTCCACGTCCACGAAGACATAAGTCACGTGATCCCTGGGCAATGCATGACATTTAACGATGTCATGTAGCAAACGGAAGAGGGTGAAAGGCGAGTTTCTGGCGCCTTAAAACCAGTACATATCGACTAAGGGTAGATAACCCCAACAAACATTTTAGCTGTAAATAAGCTGTAAAATGGCTATTTAACAGCAAAAGCTAACTATCAGCTCGTTAATAGCCGATTTACAGCTAAAATGTTTGTTGGGAATCCTAACAGAAAATTTCCTGGCCCTCCTAGTCAGGGGGTCATGCAGTGGGGTGGTATTCCACTCAATTAAAACAAAACTTACTCACAAGCTTCAAAACGAGCCTCGGAAAACGGATGGATTACAAGATAAACAACCGCGAAAGGACAAGGACAGAAGAGTAGGAATAGCGGAATAAATTAATAAATGTAGCCATCTGGAATGTTGCTGGATTAGGAAAAAACGAAATGGAACTTAAGCAAATCTTGAAAACCCGAAAAGTAAAAATAGCGGTTATTATGGAAACAAAAATGAAAATGAGAGAGAAAAAAGAAAAAAAAATCCCTTTGTTGGGGTGGTTAACCCCATATGACAATATACTATTGTACTATACTATATATAATATACTTCCTTCATACTCCTGAGTAGCTTTTGGCCTCTTTAGCATTGCTCCTCGATTACCTTCTGTCAGCAAGTTTCTCCGTCCATCCGTTAATTTTCATGATCTTCACATCTTGCACAACTTGGTCCCACCACCTTATTCTCGATCTACCTCTTGGTCGATTCTCTCTGGGCTTCCATAGCGTAATTGCTTTTATCGCTGTTATATTACTGGCTCTCATTACATGCCCCAGCTATTTAATTATCTGGGACTTTACATATTTGACATTATCTTCTCCATTATGCAAATATTATTCATTAAAGGAGACATAAAATTAATAGGTGTGGCAAACCTGATGATGGTCTAGGTGAGTAATAAAAAAGTTAAACATTTTTCGGGTTATTCGTAAAAAGATTGGACTTTTTTAATACTCACCTAGACCATCATCAGGTTTGCCACACCTATTAATTTTAAGTCTCTTTTAATCTTGCCAAAAATAATGGATTGCTGTCCAAATGAAAATCTTGAAATCGGCGACCAGTAAAATTTATAACCAAAATTTGAACAGGAAATTTCGAATCTAAAAAAGTGCAAATTATGAAAATACACTAAAACTTCTTGAGATGATATTTACGAATAACCCGAAAAATGTTTAACACTTTTTTAATACTCACCTAGACCATCATCAGGTTTGCCACACCTATTAATTTTATGTCTCTTTTAATGTTGCCAAAAATAATGGATTTCTGTCCAAATGAAAATCTTGAAATTGGCGACCAGTAAAATTTATAACCAAAATTTGAACAGAAAATATCGAATCTAAAAAAGTGCAAATTATGAAAATACACTAAAACTTCTTAAGACGATATTTATCTTGCCAAAAAAATTGGATTGATGTCAAAATGAAAATCTTGAAATCGGCGACCAGTAAAATTTATAATCGGAAAAGTAGTCCCAAGAAGTTTTAGTGTATTTTCATAATTTGCACTTTTTTAGATTCGAAATTTCCTGTTCAAATTTTGGTTATAAATTTTACTGGTCGCCGATTTCAAGATTTTCATTTGGACAGCAATCCATTATTTTTGGCAAGATTAAAAGAGACTTAAAATTAATAGGTGTGGCAAACCTGATGAAGGTCTAGGTGAGTATTAAAAAAGTTAAACATTTTTCGGGTTATTCGTAAATATCATCTCAAGAAGTTTTAGTGTATTTTCATAATTTGCACTTTTTTAGATTCGAAATTTCCTGTTCAAATTTTGGTTATAAATTTTACAGTTCGCCGATTTCAAGATTTTCATTTGGACAGCAATCCAATATTTTTGGCCAGATTAAAGGAGACATAAAATTAATAGGTGTGGCAAACCTGATGATGGTCTAGGTGAGTAATAAAAATGTTAAACATTTTTCGGGTTATTCGTAAATATTTCGTAAATATCGTCTCAAGAAGTTTTAGTGTATTTTCATAATTTGCACTATTTTAGATTCGAAATTTCCTGTTCAAACTTTGGTTATAAATTTTACTGGTCGCCGATTTCAAGATTTTCATTTGGACAGCAATCCAATTTTTTTGGCAATATTAAAGGAGACATAAAATTAATAGGTGTGGCAAACCTGATGATGGTCTAGGTGAGTAATAAAAAAGTTAAACATTTTTCGGGTTATTCGTAAATATTTCGTAAATATCGTCTCAAGAAGTTTTAGTGTATTTTCATAATTTTCACTATTTTAGATTCGAAATTTCCTGTTCAAATTTTGGTTATAAATTTTACTGGTCGCCGATTTCAAGATTTTCATTTGGACAGCAATCCAATTTTTTGGCAAGATTAAAGGAGACATAAAATTAAAAGGTGTGTCAAACTTGATGATGGTCTAGGTGAGTAATAAAAAAGTTAAACATTTTTCGGGTTATTCGTACATATTTCGTAAATATCGTCTCAAGAAGTTTTAGTGTATTTTCATAATTTTCACTATTTTAGATTCGAAATTTCCTGTTCAAATTTTGGTTTTAAATTTTACTGGTCGCCGATTTCAAGATTTTCATTTGGACAGCAATCCAATTTTTTTGGCAAGATTAAAGGAGACATAAAATTAAAAGGTGTGTCAAACTTGATGATGGTCTAGGTGAGTAATAAAAAAGTTAAACATTTTTCGGGTTATTCGTAAATATTTCGTAAATATCGTCTCAAGAAGTTTTAGTGTATTTTCATAATTTTCACTATTTTAGATTCGCAATTTCCTGTTCAAATTTTGGTTATAAATTTTACTGGTCGCAGATTTCAAGATTTTCATTTGGACAGCAATCCAATTTTTTTGGCAAGATAAATATCGTCTTAAGAAGTTTTAGTGTATTTTCATAATTTTCACTTTTTTAGATTCGAAATTTCCTGTTCAAATTTTGGTTATAAATTTTACTGGTCGCAAATTTCAAGATTTTCATTTGGACAGCAATCCAATATTTTTGGCCAGATTAAAGGAGACATATTATTTAATAGGTGTGGCAAACCTGATGATGGTCTAGGTGAGTAATAAAAAAGTTAAACATTTTTCGGGTTATTCGTAAATATTTCGTAAATATCGTCTCAAGAAGTTTTAGTGTATTTTCATAATTTTCACTATTTTAGATTCGAAATTTCCTGTTCAAATTTTGGTTATAAATTTTACTGGTCGCAAATTTCAAGATTTTCATTTGGACAGCAATCCAATATTTTTGGCCAGATTAAAGGAGACATATTATTTAATAGGTGTGGCAAACCTGATGATGGTCTAGGTGAGTAATAAAAAAGTTAAACATTTTTCGGGTTATTCGTAAATATTTCGTAAATATCGTCTCAAGAAGTTTTAGTGTATTTTCATAATTTTCACTATTTTAGATTCGAAATTTCCTGTTCAAATTTTGGTTATAAATTTTACTGGTCGCAAATTTCAAGATTTTCATTTGGACAGCAATCCAATATTTTTGGCCAGATTAAAGGAGACATATTATTTAATAGGTGTGGCAAACCTGATGATGGTCTAGGTGAGTAATAAAAAAGTTAAACATTTTTCGGGTTATTCGTAAATATTTCGTAAATATCGTCTCAAGAAGTTTTAGTGTATTTTCATAATTTTCACTATTTTAGATTCGAAATTTCCTGTTCAAATTTTGGTTATAAATTTTACTGGTCGCAAATTTCAAGATTTTCATTTGGACAGCAATCCAATATTTTTGGCCAGATTAAAGGAGACATATAATTAATAGGTGTGGCAAACCTGATGATGGTCTAGGTGAGTAATAAAAAAGTTAAACATTTTTCGGGTTATTCGTAAATATTTCGTAAATATCGTCTCAAGAAGTTTTAGTGTATTTTCATAATTTTCACTATTTTAGATTCGAAATTTCCTGTTCAAATTTTGGTTATAAATTTTACTGGTCGCAAATTTCAAGATTTTCATTTGGACAGCAATCCAATATTTTTGGCCAGATTAAAGGAGACATATAATTAATAGGTGTGGCAAACCTGATGATGGTCTAGGTGAGTAATAAAAAAGTTAAACATTTTTCGGGTTATTCGTAAATATTTCGTAAATATCGTCTCAAGAAGTTTTAGTGTATTTTCATAATTTTCACTATTTTAGATTCGAAATTTCCTGTTCAAATTTTGGTTATAAATTTTACTGGTCGCAAATTTCAAGATTGTCATTTGGACAGCAATCCAATATTTTTGGCCAGATTAAAGGAGACATATAATTAATAGGTGTGGCAAACCTGATGATGGTCTAGGTGAGTAATAAAAAAGTTAAACATTTTTCGGGTTATTCGTAAATATTTCGTAAATATCGTCTCAAGAAGTTTTAGTGTATTTTCATAATTTTCACTATTTTAGATTCGAAATTTCCTGTTCAAATATTGGTTATAAATTTTACTGGTCGCAGATTTCAAGATTTTCTTTTGGACAGCAGTCCAATATTTTTGGCCAGATTAAAGGAGACATAAAATTAATAGGTGTGGCAAACCTGATGATGGTCTAGGTGAGTAATAAAAAAGTTAAACATTTTTCGGGTTATTCGTAAATATCGTCTCAAGAAGTTTTAGTGTATTTTCTTAATTTGCACTTTTTTAGATTCGAAACTTCCTGTTCAAATTTTGGTTATAAATTTTACTGTTCGCCGATTTCAAGATTTTCATTTGGACAGCAATCCAATTTTTTTGGCAGGATTAAAGGAGACATAAAATTAATAGGTGTAGCAAACCTGATGGTGGTCTAGGTGAGTAATAAAAAAGTTAAACATTTTTCGGGTTATTCGTAAATATCGTCTCAAGAAGTTTTAGTGTATTTTCATAATTTGCACTTTATTAGATTCGAAATTTCCAGTTCAAATTTTGGTTATAAATTTTACTGGTCGCCGATTTCAATATTTTCATATGTACAGCAATGCAATTTTTTTGGCAAGATTAAAGGGGACATACAATTAATAGGGGCAAACCTGATGATGGTCTAGGTGAGTATTAAAAAAGTTAAACATTTTTCGGGTTATTCGTAAATATCGACTTAAGAAGTTTTAGTGTATTTTCTTAATTTGCACTTTTTTAGATTGGAAACTTCCTGTTCAAATTATGGTTATAAATTTTACTGTTCGCCGATTTCAAGATTTTCATTTGGACAGCAATCCAATTTTTTTGGCAAGATAAATATCGTCTTAAGAAGTTTTAGTGTATTTTCATAATTTGCACTTTTTCAGATTCGAAATTTCCTGTTCAAATTTTGGTTATAAATTTCACTGGTCGCCGATTTCAAGATTTTCATTTGGACAGCAATCCAATTTTTTTGGCAAGATTAAAGGAGACATAAAATTAATAGGTGTGGCAAACCTGATGATGGTCTAGGTGAGTAATAAAAAAGTTAAACATTTTTCGGGTTATCCGTAAATATTTCGTAAATATCGTCTCAAGAAGTTTTAGTGTATTTTCATAATTTTCACTATTTTAGATTCGAAATTTCCTGTTCAAATTTTGGTTATAAATTTTACTGGTCGCAAATTTCAAGATTTTCATTTGGACAGCAATCCAATATTTTTGGCCAGATTAAAGGAGACATATTATTTAATAGGTGTGGCAAACCTGATGATGGTCTAGGTGAGTAATAAAAAAGTTAAACATTTTTCGGGTTATTCGTAAATATTTCGTAAATATCGTCTCAAGAAGTTTTAGTGTATTTTCATAATTTTCACTATTTTAGATTCGAAATTTCCTGTTCAAATTTTGGTTATAAATTTTACTGGTCGCAAATTTCAAGATTTTCATTTGGACAGCAATCCAATATTTTTGGCCAGATTAAAGGAGACATATTATTTAATAGGTGTGGCAAACCTGATGATGGTCTAGGTGAGTAATAAAAAAGTTAAACATTTTTCGGGTTATTCGTAAATATTTCGTAAATATCGTCTCAAGAAGTTTTAGTGTATTTTCATAAATTTCACTATTTTAGATTCGAAATTTCCTGTTCAAATATTGGTTATAAATTTTACTGTTCGCCGATTTCAAGATTTTCATTTGGACAGCAATTCAATTTTTTTGGCAAGATAAATATCGTCTTAAGAAGTTTTAGTGTATTTTCATAATTTGCACTTTTTCAGATTCGAAATTTCCTGTTCAAATTTTGGTTATAAATTTCACTGGTCGCCGATTTCAAGATTTTCATTTGGACAGCAATCCAATTTTTTTGGCAAGATTAAAGGAGACATAAAATTAATAGGTGTGGCAAACCTGATGATGGTCTAGGTGAGTAATAAAAAAGTTAAACATTTTTCGGGTTATTCGTAAATAGCGTCTCAAGAAGTTTTAGTGTATTTTCATAATTTGCACTTTTTAGATTCGAAATTTCCTGTTCAAATTTTGGTTATAAATTTTACTGGTCGCAAATTGCAAGATTTTCATTTGGACAGCAATCCAATATTTTTGGCCAGATTAAAGGAGACATATAATTATTAGGTGTGGCAAACCTGATGATGGTCTAGGTGAGTAATAAAAAAGTTAAACATTTTTCGGGTTATCCGTAAATATTTCGTAAATATCGTCTCAAGAAGTTTTAGTGTATTTTCATAATTTTCACTATTTTAGATTCGAAATTTCCTGTTCAAATTTTGGTTATAAATTTTACTGGTCGCAAATTTCAAGATTTTCATTTGGACAGCAATCCAATATTTTTGGCCAGATTAAAGGAGACATATTATTTAATAGGTGTGGCAAACCTGATGATGGTCTAGGTGAGTAATAAAAAAGTTAAACATTTTTCGGGTTATTCGTAAATATTTCGTAAATATCGTCTCAAGAAGTTTTAGTGTATTTTCATAATTTTCACTATTTTAGATTCGAAATTTCCTGTTCAAATTTTGGTTATAAATTTTACTGGTCGCAAATTTCAAGATTTTCATTTGGACAGTAATCCAATATTTTTGGCCAGATTAAAGGAGACATATTATTTAATAGGTGTGGCAAACCTGATGATGGTCTAGGTGAGTAATAAAAAAGTTAAACATTTTTCGGGTTATTCGTAAATATTTCGTAAATATCGTCTCAAGAAGTTTTAGTGTATTTTCATAATTTTCACTATTTTAGATTCGAAATTTCCTGTTCAAATTTTGGTTATAAATTTTACTGGTCGCAAATTTCAAGATTTTCATTTGGACAGCAATCCAATATTTTTGGCCAGATTAAAGGAGACATATAATTAATAGGTGTGGCAAACCTGATGATGGTCTAGGTGAGTAATAAAAAAGTTAAACATTTTTCGGGTTATTCGTAAATATTTCGTAAATATCGTCTAAAGAAGTTTTAGTGTATTTTCATAATTTTCACTATTTTAGATTCGAAATTTCCTGTTCAAATTTTGGTTATAAATTTTACTGGTCGCAAATTTCAAGATTTTCATTTGGACAGCAATCCAATATTTTTGGCCAGATTAAAGGAGACATATAATTAATAGGTGTGGCAAACCTGATGATGGTCTAGGTGAGTAATAAAAAAGTTAAACATTTTTCGGGTTATTCGTAAATATTTCGTAAATATCGTCTCAAGAAGTTTTAGTGTATTTTCATAATTTTCACTATTTTAGATTCGAAATTTCCTGTTCAAATTTTGGTTATAAATTTTACTGGTCGCAAATTTCAAGATTGTCATTTGGACAGCAATCCAATATTTTTGGCCAGATTAAAGGAGACATATAATTAATAGGTGTGGCAAACCTGATGATGGTCTAGGTGAGTAATAAAAAAGTTAAACATTTTTCGGGTTATTCGTAAATATTTCGTAAATATCGTCTCAAGAAGTTTTAGTGTATTTTCATAATTTTCACTATTTTAGATTCGAAATTTCCTGTTCAAATTTTGGTTATAAATTTTACTGGTCGCAGATTTCAAGATTTTCTTTTGGACAGCAGTCCAATATTTTTGGCCAGATTAAAGGAGACATAAAATTAATAGGTGTGGCAAACCTGATGATGGTCTAGGTGAGTAATAAAAAAGTTAAACATTTTTCGGGTTATTCGTAAATATCGTCTCAAGAAGTTTTAGTGTATTTTCATAATTTTCACTATTTTAGATTCGAAATTTCCTGTTCAAATTTTGGTTATAAATTTTACTGGTCGCAAATTTCAAGATTTTCATTTGGACAGCAATCCAATATTTTTGGCCAGATTAAAGGAGACATATAATTAATAGGTGTGGCAAACCTGATGATGGTCTAGGTGAGTAATAAAAAAGTTAAACATTTTTCGGGTTATTCGTAAATATTTCGTAAATATCGTCTCAAGAAGTTTTAGTGTATTTTCATAATTTTCACTATTTTAGATTCGAAATTTCCTGTTCAAATTTTGGTTATAAATTTTACTGGTCGCAGATTTCAAGATTTTCTTTTGGACAGCAGTCCAATATTTTTGGCCAGATTAAAGGAGACATAAAATTAATAGGTGTGGCAAACCTGATGATGGTCTAGGTGAGTAATAAAAAAGTTAAACATTTTTCGGGTTATTCGTAAATATCGTCTCAAGAAGTTTTAGTGTATTTTCTTAATTTGCACTTTTTTAGATTCGAAACTTCCTGTTCAAATTTTGGTTATAAATTTTACTGTTCGCCGATTTCAAGATTTTCATTTGGACAGCAATCCAATTTTTTTGGCAGGATTAAAGGAGACATAAAATTAATAGGTGTAGCAAACCTGATGGTGGTCTAGGTGAGTAATAAAAAAGTTAAACATTTTTCGGGTTATTCGTAAATATCGTCTCAAGAAGTTTTAGTGTATTTTCATAATTTGCACTTTTATTAGATTCGAAATTTCCAGTTCAAATTTTGGTTATTAATTTTACTGGTCGCCGATTTCAATATTTTCATATGTACAGCAATGCAATTTTTTTGGCAAGATTAAAGGGGACATACAATTAATAGGGGCAAACCTGATGATGGTCTAGGTGAGTATTAAAAAAGTTAAACATTTTTCGGGTTATTCGTAAATATCGACTTAAGAAGTTTTAGTGTATTTTCTTAATTTGCACTTTTTTAGATTGGAAACTTCCTGTTCAAATTATGGTTATAAATTTTACTGTTCGCCGATTTCAAGATTTTCATTTGGACAGCAATCCAATTTTTTTGGCAAGATAAATATCGTCTTAAGAAGTTTTAGTGTATTTTCATAATTTGCACTTTTTCAGATTCGAAATTTCCTGTTCAAATTTTGGTTATAAATTTCACTGGTCGCCGATTTCAAGATTTTCATTTGGACAGCAATCCAATTTTTTTGGCAAGATTAAAGGAGACATATTATTTAATAGGTGTGGCAAACCTGATGATGGTCTAGGTGAGTAATAAAAAAGTTAAACATTTTTCGGGTTATTCGTAAATATTTCGTAAATATCGTCTCAAGAAGTTTTAGTGTATTTTCATAAATTTCACTATTTTAGATTCGAAATTTCCTGTTCAAATTTTGGTTATAAATTTTACTGGTCGCAAATTTCAAGATTTTCATTTGGACAGCAATCCAATATTTTTGGCCAGATTAAAGGAGACATATTATTTAATAGGTGTGGCAAACCTGATGATGGTCTAGGTGAGTAATAAAAAAGTTAAACATTTTTCGGGTTATTCGTAAATATTTCGTAAATATCGTCTCAAGAAGTTTTAGTGTATTTTCATAATTTTCACTATTTTAGATTCGAAATTTCCTGTTCAAATTTTGGTTATAAATTTTACTGGTCGCAAATTTCAAGATTTTCATTTGGACAGCAATCCAATATTTTTGGCCAGATTAAAGGAGACATATAATTAATAGGTGTGGCAAACCTGATGATGGTCTAGGTGAGTAATAAAAAAGTTAAACATTTTTCGGGTTATTCGTAAATATTTCGTAAATATCGTCTCAAGAAGTTTTAGTGTATTTTCATAATTTTCACTATTTTAGATTCGAAATTTCCTGTTCAAATTTTGGTTATAAATTTTACTGGTCGCAAATTTCAAGATTTTCATTTGGACAGCAATCCAATATTTTTGGCCAGATTAAAGGAGACATATAATTAATAGGTGTGGCAAACCTGATGATGGTCTAGGTGAGTAATAAAAAAGTTAAACATTTTTCGGCTTATTCGTAAATATTTCGTAAATATCGTCTCAAGAAGTTTTAGTGTATTTTCATAATTTTCACTATTTTAGATTCGAAATTTCCTGTTCAAATTTTGGTTATAAATTTTACTGGTCGCAAATTTCAAGATTTTCATTTGGACAGCAATCCAATATTTTTGGCCAGATTAAAGGAGACATATAATTAATAGGTGTGGCAAACCTGATGATGGTCTAGGTGAGTAATAAAAAAGTTAAACATTTTTCGGGTTATTCGTAAATATTTCGTAAATATCGTCTCAAGAAGTTTTAGTGTATTTTCATAATTTTCACTATTTTAGATTCGAAATTTCCTGTTCAAATATTGGTTATAAATTTTACTGTTCGCCGATTTCAAGATTTTCATTTGGACAGCAATTCAATTTTTTTGGCAAGATAAATATCGTCTTAAGAAGTTTTAGTGTATTTTCATAATTTGCACTTTTTCAGATTCGAAATTTCCTGTTCAAATTTTGGTTATAAATTTCACTGGTCGCCGATTTCAAGATTTTCATTTGGACAGCAATCCAATTTTTTTGGCAAGATTAAAGGAGACATAAAATTAATAGGTGTGGCAAACCTGATGATGGTCTAGGTGAGTAATAAAAAAGTTAAACATTTTTCGGGTTATTCGTAAATATCGTCTCAAGAAGTTTTAGTGTATTTTCATAATTTGCACTCTTTAGATTCGAAATTTCCTGTTCAAATTTTGGTTATAAATTTTACTGGTCGCAAATTGCAAGATTTTCATTTGGACAGCAATCCAATATTTTTGGCCAGATTAAAGGAGACATATAATTATTAGGTGTGGCAAACCTGATGATGGTCTAGGTGAGTAATAAAAAAGTTAAACATTTTTCGGGTTATTCGTAAATATTTCGTAAATATCGTCTCAAGAAGTTTTAGTGTATTTTCATAATTTTCACTATTTTAGATTAGAAATTTCCTGTTCAAATTTTGGTTATAAATTTTACTGGTCGCAAATTTCAAGATTTTCATTTGGACAGCAATCCAATATTTTTGGCCAGATTAAAGGAGACATATTATTTAATAGGTGTGGCAAACCTGATGATGGTCTAGGTGAGTAATAAAAAAGTTAAACATTTTTCGGGTTATTCGTAAATATTTCGTAAATATCGTCTCAAGAAGTTTTAGTGTATTTTCATAATTTTCACTATTTTAGATTCGAAATTTCCTGTTCAAATTTTGGTTATAAATTTTACTGGTCGCAAATTTCAAGATTTTCATTTGGACAGCAATCCAATATTTTTGGCCAGATTAAAGGAGACATATAATTAATAGGTGTGGAAACCTGATGATGGTCTAGGTGAGTAATAAAAAAGTTAAACATTTTTCGGGTTATTCGTAAATATTTCGTAAATATCGTCTCAAGAAGTTTTAGTGTATTTTCATAATTTTCACTATTTTAGATTCGAAATTTCCTGTTCAAATATTGGTTATAAATTTTACTGTTCGCCGATTTCAAGATTTTCATTTGGACAGCAATTCAATTTTTTTGGCAAGATAAATATCGTCTTAAGAAGTTTTAGTGTATTTTCATAATTTGCACTTTTTCAGATTCGAAATTTCCTGTTCAAATTTTGGTTATAAATTTCACTGGTCGCCGATTTCAAGATTTTCATTTGGACAGCAATCCAATTTTTTTGGCAAGATTAAAGGAGACATAAAATTAATAGGTGTGGCAAACCTGATGATGGTCTAGGTGAGTAATAAAAAAGTTAAACATTTTTCGGGTTATTCGTAAATATCGTCTCAAGAAGTTTTAGTGTATTTTCATAATTTGCACTTTTTAGATTCGAAATTTCCTGTTCAAATTTTGGTTATAAATTTTACTGGTCGCAAATTGCAAGATTTTCATTTGGACAGCAATCCAATATTTTTGGCCAGATTAAAGGAGACATATAATTATTAGGTGTGGCAAACCTGATGATGGTCTAGGTGAGTAATAAAAAAGTTAAACATTTTTCGGGTTATCCGTAAATATTTCGTAAATATCGTCTCAAGAAGTTTTAGTGTATTTTCATAATTTTCACTATTTTAGATTCGAAATTTCCTGTTCAAATTTTGGTTATAAATTTTACTGGTCGCAAATTTCAAGATTTTCATTTGGACAGCAATCCAATATTTTTGGCCATATTAAAGGAGACATATTATTTAATAGGTGTGGCAAACCTGATGATGGTCTAGGTGAGTAATAAAAAAGTTAAACATTTTTCGGGTTATTCGTAAATATTTCGTAAATATCGTCTCAAGAAGTTTTAGTGTATTTTCATAATTTTCACTATTTTAGATTCGAAATTTGCTGTTCAAATTTTGGTTATAAATTTTACTGGTCGCAAATTTCAAGATTTTCATTTGGACAGCAATCCAATATTTTTGGCCAGATTAAAGGAGACATATTATTTAATAGGTGTGGCAAACCTGATGATGGTCTAGGTGAGTAATAAAAAAGTTAAACATTTTTCGGGTTATTCGTAAATATTTCGTAAATATCGTCTCAAGAAGTTTTAGTGTATTTTCATAAATTTCACTATTTTAGATTCGAAATTTCCTGTTCAAATTTTGGTTATAAATTTTACTGGTCGCAAATTTCAAGATTTTCATTTGGACAGCAATCCAATATTTTTGGCCAGATTAAAGGAGACATATAATTAATAGGTGTGGCAAACCTGATGATGGTCTAGGTGAGTAATAAAAAAGTTAAACATTTTTCGGGTTATTCGTAAATATTTCGTAAATATCGTCTCAAGAAGTTTTAGTGTATTTTCATAAATTTCACTATTTTAGATTCGAAATTTCCTGTTCAAATTTTGGTTATAAATTTTACTGGTCGCAAATTTCAAGATTTTCATTTGGACAGCAATCCAATATTTTTGGCCAGATTAAAGGAGACATATAATTAATAGGTGTGGCAAACCTGATGATGGTCTAGGTGAGTAATAAAAAAGTTAAACATTTTTCGGGTTATTCGTAAATATTTCGTAAATATCGTCTCAAGAAGTTTTAGTGTATTTTCATAATTTTCACTATTTTAGATTCGAAATTTCCTGTTCAAATATTGGTTATAAATTTTACTGTTCGCCGATTTCAAGATTTTCATTTGGACAGCAATTCAATTTTTTTGGCAAGATAAATATCGTCTTAAGAAGTTTTAGTGTATTTTCATAATTTGCACTTTTTCAGATTCGAAATTTCCTGTTCAAATTTTGGTTATAAATTTCACTGGTCGCCGATTTCAAGATTTTCATTTGGACAGCAATCCAATTTTTTTGGCAAGATTAAAGGAGACATAAAATTAATAGGTGTGGCAAACCTGATGATGGTCTAGGTGAGTAATAAAAAAGTTAAACATTTTTCGGGTTATTCGTAAATATCGTCTCAAGAAGTTTTAGTGTATTTTCATAATTTGCACTTTTTTAGGTTCGAAATTTCCAGTTCAAATTTTGGTTATAAATTTTACTGGTCGCCGATTTCAATATTTTCATATGTACAGCAATGCAATTTTTTTGGCAAGATTAAAGGGGACATAAAATTAATAGGGGCAAACCTGATGATGGTCTAGGTGAGTAATAAAAAAGTTAAACATTTTTCGGGTTATTCGTAAATATTTCGTAAATATCGTCTCAAGAAGTTTTAGTGTATTTTCATAATTTTCACTATTTTAGATTCGAAATTTCCTGTTCAAATTTTGGTTATAAATTTTACTGGTCGCCGATTTCAAGATTTTCATTTGGCAGCAATCCAATTTTTTTGGCAAGATTAAAGGAGACATAAAATTAAAAGGTGTGTCAAACTTGATGATGGTCTAGGTGAGTAATAAAAAAGTTAAACATTCTTCGGGTTATTCGTAAATATTTCGTAAATATCGTCTCAAGAAGTTTTAGTGTATTTTCATAATTTTCACTATTTTAGATTCGAAATTTCCTGTTCAAATCTTGGTTATAAATTTTACTGGTCGCCGATTTCAAGATTTTCATTTGGACAGCAATCCAATTTTTTTGGCAAGATTAAAGGACACATAAAATTAAAAGGTGTGTCAAACTTGATGATGGTCTAGGTGAGTAATAAAAAAGTTAAACATTTTTCGGGTTATTCGTAAATATTTCGTAAATATCGTCTCAAGAAGTTTTAGTGTATTTTCTTAATTTTCACTATTTTAGATTCGAAATTTCCTGTTCAAATTTTGGTTATAAATTTTACTGGTCGCCGATTTCAAGATTTTCATTTGGACAGCAATCCAATTTTTTTGGCAAGATTAAAGGACACATAAAATTAAAAGGTGTGTCAAACTTGATGATGGTCTAGGTGAGTAATAAAAAAGTTAAACATTTTTCGGGTTATTCGTAAATATTTCGTAAATATCGTCTCAAGAAGTTTTAGTGTATTTTCATAATTTTCACTATTTTAGATTCGAAATTTCCTGTTCAAATTTTGGTTATAAATTTTACTGGTCGCAAATTTCAAGATTTTCATTTGGACAGCAATCCAATATTTTTGGCCAGATTAAAGGAGACATATAATTAATAGGTGTGGCAAACCTGATGATGGTCTAGGTGAGTAATAAAAAAGTTAAACATTTTTCGGGTTATTCGTAAATATTTCGTAAATATCGTCTCAAGAAGTTTTAGTGTATTTTCATAATTTTCACTATTTTAGATTCGAAATTTCCTGTTCAAATTTTGGTTATAAATTTTACTGGTCGCCGATTTCAAGGTTTTCATTCGGACAGCAATCGAATTTTTTTGGCAAGATAAGTATCGTCTGAAGAAGTTTTAGTGTATTTTCATAATTTGCACTTTTTTAGTTTCGAAATTTCCTGTTCAAATATTGGTAATAAATTTTACTGTTCGCCGATTTCAAGAATTTCATTTGGACAGCAATCCAATTTTTTTGGCAAGATTAAAGGGGACATAAAATGAATAGGGGCAAACCTGATGATGGTCTAGGTGAGTATTAAAGAAGTTAAACATTTTTCGGGTTATTCGTAAATATCGTCTTAAGAAGTTTTAGTGTATTTTCATAATTTGCACTTTTTTAGATTCGAAATGTCCTGTTCAAATATTGGTTATAAATTTTACTGGTCGCCGATTTCAAGATTTTCATTTGGACAGCAATCCAATTTTTTTGGCAAGATTAAAGGGGACATAAAATTAATAGGGGCAAACCTGATGATGGTCTAGGTGAGTATTAAAGAAGTTAAACATTTTTCGGGTTATTCGTAAATATCGTCTTAAGAAGTTTTAGTGTATTTTCATAATTTGCACTATTTCAGATTCGAAATTTCCTGTTCAAATATTGGTTATAAATTTTACTGGTCGCCGATTTCAAGATTTTCATTTGGACAGCAATCCAATTTTTTTGGCAAGATTAAAGGACACATAAAATTAAAAGGTGTGTCAAACTTGATGATGGTCTAGGTGAGTAATAAAAAAGTTAAACATTTTTCGGGTTATTCGTAAATATTTCGTAAATATCGTCTCAAGAAGATTTAGTGTATTTTCATAATTTTCACTATTTTAGATTCGAAATTTCCTGTTCAAATTTTGGTTATAAATATTACTGGTCGCCGATTTCTAGATTTTCATTTGGACAGCAATCCAATTTTTTTGGCAGGATTAAAGGAGACATAAAATTAATAGGTGTAGCAAACCTGATGGTGGTCTAGGTGAGTAATAAAAAAGTTAAACATTTTTCGGGTTATTCGTAAATATCGTCTCAAGAAGTTTTAGTGTATTTTCATAATTTTCACTATTTTAGATTCGAAATTTCCTGTTCAAATTTTGGTTATAAATATTACTGGTCGCCGATTTCTAGATTTTCATTTGGACAGCAATCCAATTTTTTTGGCAGGATTAAAGGAGACATAAAATTAATAGGTGTAGCAAACCTGATGGTGGTCTAGGTGAGTAATAAAAAAGTTAAACATTTTTCGGGTTATTCGTAAATATCGTCTCAAGAAGTTTTAGTGTATTTTCATAATTTTCACTATTTTAGATTCGAAATTTCCTGTTCAAATTTTGGTTATAAATTTTACTGGTCGCCGATTTCAAGATTTTCATTTGGCAGCAATCCAATTTTTTTGGCAAGATTAAAGGAGACATAAAATTAAAAGGTGTGTCAAACTTGATGATGGTCTAGGTGAGTAATAAAAAAGTTAAACATTTTTCGGGTTATTCGTAAATATTTCGTAAATATCGTCTCAAGAAGTTTTAGTGTATTTTCATAATTTTCACTATTTTAGATTCGAAATTTCCTGTTCAAATTTTGGTTATAAATTTTACTGGTCGCCGATTTCAAGATTTTCATTTGGACAGCAATCCAATTTTTTTGGCAAGATTAAAGGACACATAAAATTAAAAGGTGTGTCAAACTTGATGATGGTCTAGGTGAGTAATAAAAAAGTTAAACATTTTTCGGGTTATTCGTAAATATCGTCTCAAGAAGTTTTAGTGTATTTTCATAATTTTCACTATTTTAGATTCGAAATTTCCTGTTCAAATTTTGGTTATAAATATTACTGGTCGCCGATTTCTAGATTTTCATTTGGACAGCAATCCAATTTTTTTGGCAGGATTAAAGGAGACATAAAATTAATAGGTGTAGCAAACCTGATGGTGGTCTAGGTGAGTAATAAAAAAGTTAAACATATTTCGGGTTATTCGTAAATATCGTCTCAAGAAGTTTTAGTGTATTTTCATAATTTTCACTATTTTAGATTCGAAATTTCCTGTTCAAATTTTGGTTATAAATATTACTGGTCGCCGATTTCTAGATTTTCATTTGGACAGCAATCCAATTTTTTTGGCAGGATTAAAGGAGACATAAAATTAATAGGTGTAGCAAACCTGATGGTGGTCTAGGTGAGTAATAAAAAAGTTAAACATTTTTCGGGTTATTCGTAAATATTTCGTAAATATCGTCTCAAGAAGTTTTAGTGTATTTTCATAATTTTCACTATTTTAGATTCGAAATTTCCTGTTCAAATTTTGGTTATAAATTTTACTGGTCGCCGATTTCAAGATTTTCATTTGGACAGCAATCCAATTTTTTTGGCAAGATTAAAGGACACATAAAATTAAAAGGTGTGTCAAACTTGATGATGGTCTAGGTGAGTAATAAAAAAGTTAAACATTTTTCGGGTTATTCGTAAATATTTCGTAAATATCGTCTCAAGAAGTTTTAGTGTATTTTCATAATTTTCACTATTTTAGATTCGAAATTTCCTGTTCAAATTTTGGTTATAAATTTTACTGGTCGCCGATTTCAAGATTTTCATTTGGACAGCAATCCAATTTTTTTGGCAGGATTAAAGGAGACATAAAATTAATAGGTGTAGCAAACCTGATGGTGGTCTAGGTGAGTAATAAAGAAGTTAAACATTTTTCGGGTTATTCGTAAATATCGTCTCAAGAAGTTTTAGTGTATTTTCATAATTTTCACTATTTTAGATTCGAAATTTCCTGTTCAAATTTTGGTTATAAATATTACTGGTCGCCGATTTCTAGATTTTCATTTGGCAGCAATCCAATTTTTTTGGCAAGATTAAAGGAGACATAAAATTAAAAGGTGTGTCAAACTTGATGATGGTCTAGGTGAGTAATAAAAAAGTTAAACATTTTTCGGGTTATTCGTAAATATTTCGTAAATATCGTCTGAAGAAGTTTTAGTGTATTTTCATAATTTGCACTTTTTTATATTCGAAATTTCCTGTTCAAATTTTGGTTATAAATTTTACTGGTCGCCGATTTCAAGATTTTCATTTGGACAGCAATCCAATTTTTTTGGCAAGATTAAAGGAGACATAAAATTAAAAGGTGTGTCAAACTTGATGATGGTCTAGGTGAGTAATAAAAAAGTTAAACATTTTTCGGGTTATTCGTAAATATTTCGTAAATATCGTCTCAAGAAGTTTTAGTGTATTTTCATAATTTTCACTATTTTAGATTCGAAATTTCCTGTTCAAATTTTGGTTATAAATATTACTGGTCGCCGATTTCTAGATTTTCATTTGGACAGCAATCCAATTTTTTTGGCAGGATTAAAGGAGACATAAAATTAATAGGTGTAGCAAACCTGATGGTGGTCTAGGTGAGTAATAAAAAAGTTAAACATTTTTCGGGTTATTCGTAAATATCGTCTCAAGAAGTTTTAGTGTATTTTCATAATTTTCACTATTTTAGATTCGAAATTTCCTGTTCAAATTTTGGTTATAAATATTACTGGTCGCCGATTTCTAGATTTTCATTTGGACAGCAATCCAATTTTTTTGGCAGGATTAAAGGAGACATAAAATTAATAGGTGTAGCAAACCTGATGGTGGTCTAGGTGAGTAATAAAAAAGTTAAACATTTTTCGGGTTATTCGTAAATATCGTCTCAAGAAGTTTTAGTGTATTTTCATAATTTTCACTATTTTAGATTCGAAATTTCCTGTTCAAATTTTGGTTATAAATATTACTGGTCGCCGATTTCTAGATTTTCATTTGGACAGCAATCCAATTTTTTTGGCAGGATTAAAGGAGACATAAAATTAATAGGTGTAGCAAACCTGATGGTGGTCTAGGTGAGTAATAAAAAAGTTAAACATTTTTCGGGTTATTCGTAAATATCGTCTCAAGAAGTTTTAGTGTATTTTCATAATTTTCACTATTTTAGATTCGAAATTTCCTGTTCAAATTTTGGTTATAAATTTTACTGGTCGCAGATTTCAAGATTTTCATTTGGACAGCAATCCAATATTTTTGGCCAGATTAAAGGAGACATAAAATTAATAGGTGTGGCAAACCTGATGATGGTCTAGGTGAGTAATAAAAAAGTTAAACATTTTTCGGGTTATTCGTAAATATCGTCTCAAGAAGTTTTAGTGTATTTTCATAATTTTCACTATTTTAGATTCGAAATTTCCTGTTCAAATTTTGGTTATAAATTTTACTGGTCG
This sequence comes from Podabrus alpinus, assembly GCA_932274525.1. NCBI lineage: Eukaryota > Metazoa > Arthropoda > Insecta > Coleoptera > Cantharidae > Podabrus > Podabrus alpinus. The sequence goes on along the minus strand of OW026455.1, from coordinate 85,477,973 downwards.
CCGATTTCAAGATTTTCATTTGGCAGCAATCCAATTTTTTTGGCAAGATTAAAGGAGACATAAAATTAAAAGGTTTGTCAAACTTGATGATGGTCTAGGTGAGTAATAAAAAAGTTAAACATTTTTCGGGTTATTCGTAAATATTTCGTAAATATCGTCTCAAGAAGTTTTAGTGTATTTTCATAATTTTCACTATTTTAGATTCGAAATTTCCTGTTCAAATTTTGGTTATAAATTTTACTGGTCGCCGATTTCAAGATTTTCATTTGGCAGCAATCCAATTTTTTTGGCAAGATTAAAGGAGACATAAAATTAAAAGGTGTGTCAAACTTGATGATGGTCTAGGTGAGTAATAAAAAAGTTAAACATTTTTCGGGTTATTCGTAAATATTTCGTAAATATCGTCTCAAGAAGTTTTAGTGTATTTTCATAATTTTCACTATTTTAGATTCGAAATTTCCTGTTCAAATTTTGGTTATAAATTTTACTGGTCGCCGATTTCAAGATTTTCATTTGGACAGCAATCCAATTTTTTTGGCAAGATTAAAGGACACATAAAATTAAAAGGTGTGTCAAACTTGATGATGGTCTAGGTGAGTAATAAAAAAGTTAAACATTTTTCGGGTTATTCGTAAATATTTCGTAAATATCGTCTCAAGAAGATTTAGTGTATTTTCATAATTTTCACTATTTTAGATTCGAAATTTCCTGTTCAAATTTTGGTTATAAATTTTACTGGTCGCCGATTTCAAGATTTTCATTTGGACAGCAATCCAATATTTTTGGCAGGATTAAAGGAGACATAAAATTAATAGGTGTAGCAAACCTGATGGTGGTCTAGGTGAGTAATAAAAAAGTTAAACATTTTTCGGGTTATTCGTAAATATCGTCTCAAGAAGTTTTAGTGTATTTTCATAATTTTCACTATTTTAGATTCGAAATTTCCTGTTCAAATTTTGGTTATAAATTTTACTGGTCGCAGATTTCAAGATTTTCATTTGGACAGCAATCCAATATTTTTGGCCAGATTAAAGGAGACATAAAATTAATAGGTGTGGCAAACCTGATGATGGTCTAGGTGAGTAATAAAAAAGTTAAACATTTTTCGGGTTATTCGTAAATATTTCGTAAATATCGTCTCAAGAAGTTTTAGTGTATTTTCATAATTTTCACTATTTTAGATTCGAAATTTCCTGTTCAAATTTTGGTTATAAATTTTACTGGTCGCAAATTTCAAGATTTTCATTTGGACAGCAATCCAATATTTTTGGCCAGATTAAAGGAGACATATTATTTAATAGGTGTGGCAAACCTGATGATGGTCTAGGTGAGTAATAAAAAAGTTAAACATTTTTCGGGTTATTCGTAAATATTTCGTAAATATCGTCTCAAGAAGTTTTAGTGTATTTTCATAATTTTCACTATTTTAGATTCGAAATTTCCTGTTCAAATTTTGGTTATAAATTTTACTGGTCGCAAATTTCAAGATTTTCATTTGGACAGCAATCCAATATTTTTGGCCAGATTAAAGGAGACATATAATTAATAGGTGTGGCAAACCTGATGATGGTCTAGGTGAGTAATAAAAAAGTTAAACATTTTTCGGGTTATTCGTAAATATGTCGTAAATATCGTCTCAAGAAGTTTTAGTGTATTTTCATAATTTTCACTATTTTAGATTCGAAATTTCCTGTTCAAATTTTGGTTATAAATTTTACTGGTCGCCGATTTCAAGATTTTCATTTGGACAGCAATCCAATTTTTTTTGGCAGGATTAAAGGAGACATAAAATTAATAGGTGTAGCAAACCTGATGGTGGTCTAGGTGAGTAATAAAAAAGTTAAACATTTTTCGGGTTATTCGTAAATATCGTCTCAAGAAGTTTTAGTGTATTTTCATAATTTTCACTATTTTAGATTCGAAATTTCCTGTTCAAATTTTGGTTATAAATTTTACTGGTCGCCGATTTCAAGATTTTCATTTGGCAGCAATCCAATTTTTTTGGCAAGATTAAAGGAGACATAAAATTAAAAGGTGTGTCAAACTTGATGATGGTCTAGGTGAGTAATAAAAAAGTTAAACATTTTTCGGGTTATTCGTAAATATTTCGTAAATATCGTCTCAAGAAGTTTTAGTGTATTTTCATAATTTTCACTATTTTAGATTCGAAATTTCCTGTTCAAATCTTGGTTATAAATTTTACTGGTCGCCGATTTCAAGATTTTCATTTGGACAGCAATCCAATTTTTTTGGCAAGATTAAAGGACACATAAAATTAAAAGGTGTGTCAAACTTGATGATGGTCTAGGTGAGTAATAAAAAAGTTAAACATTTTTCGGGTTATTCGTAAATATTTCGTAAATATCGTCTCAAGAAGTTTTAGTGTATTTTCATAATTTTCACTATTTTAGATTCGAAATTTCCTGTTCAAATTTTGGTTATAAATTTTACTGGTCGCAGATTTCAAGATTTTCATTTGGACAGCAATCCAATTTTTTTGGCAAGATAAATATCGTCTTAAGAAGTTTTAGTGTATTTTCATAATTTTCACTATTTTAGATTCGAAATTTCCTGTTCAAATTTTGGTTATAAATTTTACTGGTCGCAAATTTCAAGATTTTCATTTGGACAGCAATCCAATATTTTTGGCCAGATTAAAGGAGACATATTATTTAATAGGTGTGGCAAACCTGATGATGGTCTAGGTGAGTAATAAAAAAGTTAAACATTTTTCGGGTTATTCGTAAATATTTCGTAAATATCGTCTCAAGAAGTTTTAGTGTATTTTCATAATTTTCACTATTTTAGATTCGAAATTTCCTGTTCAAATTTTGGTTATAAATTTTACTGGTCGCAAATTTCAAGATTTTCATTTGGACAGCAATCCAATATTTTTGGCCAGATTAAAGGAGACATATTATTTAATAGGTGTGGCAAACCTGATGATGGTCTAGGTGAGTAATAAAAAAGTTAAACATTTTTCGGGTTATTCGTAAATATTTCGTAAATATCGTCTCAAGAAGTTTTAGTGTATTTTCATAATTTTCACTATTTTAGATTCGAAATTTCCTGTTCAAATTTTGGTTATAAATTTTACTGGTCGCAAATTTCAAGATTTTCATTTGGACAGCAATCCAATATTTTTGGCCAGATTAAAGGAGACATATTATTTAATAGGTGTGGCAAACCTGATGATGGTCTAGGTGAGTAATAAAAAAGTTAAACATTTTTCGGGTTATTCGTAAATATTTCGTAAATATCGTCTCAAGAAGTTTTAGTGTATTTTCATAATTTTCACTATTTTAGATTCGAAATTTCCTGTTCAAATTTTGGTTATAAATTTTACTGGTCGCAAATTTCAAGATTTTCATTTGGACAGCAATCCAATATTTTTGGCCAGATTAAAGGAGACATATTATTTAATAGGTGTGGCAAACCTGATGATGGTGTAGGTGAGTAATAAAAAAGTTAAACATTTTTCGGGTTATTCGTAAATATTTCGTAAATATCGTCTCAAGAAGTTTTAGTGTATTTTCATAATTTTCACTATTTTAGATTCGAAATTTCCTGTTCAAATTTTGGTTATAAATTTTACTGGTCGCAAATTTCAAGATTTTCATTTGGACAGCAATCCAATATTTTTGGCCAGATTAAAGGAGACATATAATTAATAGGTGTGGCAAACCTGATGATGGTCTAGGTGAGTAATAAAAAAGTTAAACATTTTTCGGGTTATTCGTAAATATTTCGTAAATATCGTCTCAAGAAGTTTTAGTGTATTTTCATAATTTTCACTATTTTAGATTCGAAATTTCCTGTTCAAATTTTGGTTATAAATTTTACTGGTCGCAAATTTCAAGATTTTCATTTGGACAGCAATCCAATATTTTTGGCCAGATTAAAGGAGACATATAATTAATAGGTGTGGCAAACCTGATGATGGTCTAGGTGAGTAATAAAAAAGTTAAACATTTTTCGGGTTATTCGAAAATATTTCGTAAATATCGTCTCAAGAAGTTTTAGTGTATTTTCATAATTTTCACTATTTTAGATTCGAAATTTCCTGTTCAAATTTTGGTTATAAATTTTACTGGTCGCAAATTTCAAGATTGTCATTTGGACAGCAATCCAATATTTTTGGCCAGATTAAAGGAGACATATAATTAATAGGTGTGGCAAACCTGATGATGGTCTAGGTGAGTAATAAAAAAGTTAAACATTTATCGGGTTATTCGTAAATATTTCGTAAATATCGTCTCAAGAAGTTTTAGTGTATTTTCATAATTTTCACTATTTTAGATTCGAAATTTCCTGTTCAAATATTGGTTATAAATTTTACTGGTCGCAGATTTCAAGATTTTCTTTTGGACAGCAGTCCAATATTTTTGGCCAGATTAAAGGAGACATAAAATTAATAGGTGTGGCAAACCTGATGATGGTCTAGGTGAGTAATAAAAAAGTTAAACATTTTTCGGGTTATTCGTAAATATCGTCTCAAGAAGTTTTAGTGTATTTTCTTAATTTGCACTTTTTTAGATTCGAAACTTCCTGTTCAAATTTTGGTTATAAATTTTACTGTTCGCCGATTTCAAGATTTTCATTTGGACAGCAATCCAATTTTTTTGGCAGGATTAAAGGAGACATAAAATTAATAGGTGTAGCAAACCTGATGGTGGTCTAGGTGAGTAATAAAAAAGTTAAACATTTTTCGGGTTATTCGTAAATATCGTCTCAAGAAGTTTTAGTGTATTTTCATAATTTGCACTTTATTAGATTCGAAATTTCCAGTTCAAATTTTGGTTATAAATTTTACTGGTCGCCGATTTCAATATTTTCATATGTACAGCAATGCAATTTTTTTGGCAAGATTAAAGGGGACATACAATTAATAGGGGCAAACCTGATGATGGTCTAGGTGAGTATTAAAAAAGTTAAACATTTTTCGGGTTATTCGTAAATATCGACTTAAGAAGTTTTAGTGTATTTTCTTAATTTGCACTTTTTTAGATTGGAAACTTCCTGTTCAAATTATGGTTATAAATTTTACTGTTCGCCGATTTCAAGATTTTCATTTGGACAGCAATCCAATTTTTTTGGCAAGATAAATATCGTCTTAAGAAGTTTTAGTGTATTTTCATAATTTGCACTTTTTCAGATTCGAAATTTCCTGTTCAAATTTTGGTTATAAATTTCACTGGTCGCCGATTTCAAGATTTTCATTTGGACAGCAATCCAATTTTTTTGGCAAGATTAAAGGAGACATAAAATTAATAGGTGTGGCAAACCTGATGATGGTCTAGGTGAGTAATAAAAAAGTTAAACATTTTTCGGGTTATCCGTAAATATTTCGTAAATATCGTCTCAAGAAGTTTTAGTGTATTTTCATAATTTTCACTATTTTAGATTCGAAATTTCCTGTTCAAATTTTGGTTATAAATTTTACTGGTCGCAAATTTCAAGATTTTCATTTGGACAGCAATCCAATATTTTTGGCCAGATTAAAGGAGACATATTATTTAATAGGTGTGGCAAACCTGATGATGGTCTAGGTGAGTAATAAAAAAGTTAAACATTTTTCGGGTTATTCGTAAATATTTCGTAAATATCGTCTCAAGAAGTTTTAGTGTATTTTCATAATTTTCACTATTTTAGATTCGAAATTTCCTGTTCAAATTTTGGTTATAAATTTTACTGGTCGCAAATTTCAAGATTTTCATTTGGACAGCAATCCAATATTTTTGGCCAGATTAAAGGAGACATATTATTTAATAGGTGTGGCAAACCTGATGATGGTCTAGGTGAGTAATAAAAAAGTTAAACATTTTTCGGGTTATTCGTAAATATTTCGTAAATATCGTCTCAAGAAGTTTTAGTGTATTTTCATAAATTTCACTATTTTAGATTCGAAATTTCCTGTTCAAATATTGGTTATAAATTTTACTGTTCGCCGATTTCAAGATTTTCATTTGGACAGCAATTCAATTATTTGGCAAGATAAATATCGTCTTAAGAAGTTTTAGTGTATTTTCATAATTTGCACTTTTTCAGATTCGAAATTTCCTGTTCAAATTTTGGTTATAAATTTCACTGGTCGCCGATTTCAAGATTTTCATTTGGACAGCAATCCAATTTTTTTGGCAAGATTAAAGGAGACATAAAATTAATAGGTGTGGCAAACCTGATGATGGTCTAGGTGAGTAATAAAAAAGTTAAACATTTTTCGGGTTATTCGTAAATATCGTCTCAAGAAGTTTTAGTGTATTTTCATAATTTGCACTTTTTAGATTCGAAATTTCCTGTTCAAATTTTGGTTATAAATTTTACTGGTCGCAAATTGCAAGATTTTCATTTGGACAGCAATCCAATATTTTTGGCCAGATTAAAGGAGACATATAATTATTAGGTGTGGCAAACCTGATGATGGTCTAGGTGAGTAATAAAAAAGTTAAACATTTTTCGGGTTATCCGTAAATATTTCGTAAATATCGTCTCAAGAAGTTTTAGTGTATTTTCATAATTTTCACTATTTTAGATTCGAAATTTCCTGTTCAAATTTTGGTTATAAATTTTACTGGTCGCAAATTTCAAGATTTTCATTTGGACAGCAATCCAATATTTTTGGCCAGATTAAAGGAGACATATTATTTAATAGGTGTGGCAAACCTGATGATGGTCTAGGTGAGTAATAAAAAAGTTAAACATTTTTCGGGTTATTCGTAAATATTTCGTAAATATCGTCTCAAGAAGTTTTAGTGTATTTTCATAATTTTCACTATTTTAGATTCGAAATTTCCTGTTCAAATTTTGGTTATAAATTTTACTGGTCGCAAATTTCAAGATTTTCATTTGGACAGCAATCCAATATTTTTGGCCAGATTAAAGGAGACATATAATTAATAGGTGTGGCAAACCTGATGATGGTCTAGGTGAGTAATAAAAAAGTTAAACATTTTTCGGGTTATTCGTAAATATTTCGTAAATATCGTCTAAAGAAGTTTTAGTGTATTTTCATAATTTTCACTATTTTAGATTCGAAATTTCCTGTTCAAATTTTGGTTATAAATTTTACTGGTCGCAAATTTCAAGATTTTCATTTGGACAGCAATCCAATATTTTTGGCCAGATTAAAGGAGACATATAATTAATAGGTGTGGCAAACCTGATGATGGTCTAGGTGAGTAATAAAAAAGTTAAACATTTTTCGGGTTATCCGTAAATATTTCGTAAATATCGTCTCAAGAAGTTTTAGTGTATTTTCATAATTTTCACTATTTTAGATTCGAAATTTCCTGTTCAAATTTTGGTTATAAATTTTACTGGTCGCAAATTTCAAGATTTTCATTTGGACAGCAATCCAATATTTTTGGCCAGATTAAAGGAGACATATTATTTAATAGGTGTGGCAAACCTGATGATGGTCTAGGTGAGTAATAAAAAAGTTAAACATTTTTCGGGTTATTCGTAAATATTTCGTAAATATCGTCTCAAGAAGTTTTAGTGTATTTTCATAATTTTCACTATTTTAGATTCGAAATTTCCTGTTCAAATTTTGGTTATAAATTTTACTGGTCGCAAATTTCAAGATTTTCATTTGGACAGCAATCCAATATTTTTGGCCAGATTAAAGGAGACATATAATTAATAGGTGTGGCAAACCTGATGATGGTCTAGGTGAGTAATAAAAAAGTTAAACATTTTTCGGGTTATTCGTAAATATTTCGTAAATATCGTCTAAAGAAGTTTTAGTGTATTTTCATAATTTTCACTATTTTAGATTCGAAATTTCCTGTTCAAATTTTGGTTATAAATTTTACTGGTCGCAAATTTCAAGATTTTCATTTGGACAGCAATCCAATATTTTTGGCCAGATTAAAGGAGACATATAATTAATAGGTGTGGCAAACCTGATGATGGTCTAGGTGAGTAGTAAAAAAGTTAAACATTTTTCGGGTTATTCGTAAATATTTCGTAAATATCGTCTCAAGAAGTTTTAGTGTATTTTCATAATTTTCACTATTTTAGATTCGAAATTTCCTGTTCAAATTTTGGTTATAAATTTTACTGGTCGCAAATTTCAAGATTGTCATTTGGACAGCAATCCAATATTTTTGGCCAGATTAAAGGAGACATATAATTAATAGGTGTGGCAAACCTGATGATGGTCTAGGTGAGTAATAAAAAAGTTAAACATTTTTCGGGTTATTCGTAAATATTTCGTAAATATCGTCTCAAGAAGTTTTAGTGTATTTTCATAATTTTCACTATTTTAGATTCGAAATTTCCTGTTCAAATTTTGGTTATAAATTTTACTGGTCGCAGATTTCAAGATTTTCTTTTGGACAGCAGTCCAATATTTTTGGCCAGATTAAAGGAGACATAAAATTAATAGGTGTGGCAAACCTGATGATGGTCTAGGTGAGTAATAAAAAAGTTAAACATTTTTCGGGTTATTCGTAAATATCGTCTCAAGAAGTTTTAGTGTATTTTCATAATTTTCACTATTTTAGATTCGAAATTTCCTGTTCAAATTTTGGTTATAAATTTTACTGGTCGCAAATTTCAAGATTTTCATTTGGACAGCAATCCAATATTTTTGGCCAGATTAAAGGAGACATATAATTAATAGGTGTGGCAAACCTGATGATGGTCTAGGTGAGTAATAAAAAAGTTAAACATTTTTCGGGTTATTCGTAAATATTTCGTAAATATCGTCTCAAGAAGTTTTAGTGTATTTTCATAATTTTCACTATTTTAGATTCGAAATTTCCTGTTCAAATTTTGGTTATAAATTTTACTGGTCGCAGATTTCAAGATTTTCTTTTGGACAGCAGTCCAATATTTTTGGCCAGATTAAAGGAGACATAAAATTAATAGGTGTGGCAAACCTGATGATGGTCTAGGTGAGTAATAAAAAAGTTAAACATTTTTCGGGTTATTCGTAAATATCGTCTCAAGAAGTTTTAGTGTATTTTCTTAATTTGCACTTTTTTAGATTCGAAACTTCCTGTTCAAATTTTGGTTATAAATTTTACTGTTCGCCGATTTCAAGATTTTCATTTGGACAGCAATCCAATTTTTTTGGCAGGATTAAAGGAGACATAAAATTAATAGGTGTAGCAAACCTGATGGTGGTCTAGGTGAGTAATAAAAAAGTTAAACATTTTTCGGGTTATTCGTAAATATCGTCTCAAGAAGTTTTAGTGTATTTTCATAATTTGCACTTTTATTAGATTCGAAATTTCCAGTTCAAATTTTGGTTATTAATTTTACTGGTCGCCGATTTCAATATTTTCATATGTACAGCAATGCAATTTTTTTGGCAAGATTAAAGGGGACATACAATTAATAGGGGCAAACCTGATGATGGTCTAGGTGAGTATTAAAAAAGTTAAACATTTTTCGGGTTATTCGTAAATATCGACTTAAGAAGTTTTAGTGTATTTTCTTAATTTGCACTTTTTTAGATTGGAAACTTCCTGTTCAAATTATGGTTATAAATTTTACTGTTCGCCGATTTCAAGATTTTCATTTGGACAGCAATCCAATTTTTTTGGCAAGATAAATATCGTCTTAAGAAGTTTTAGTGTATTTTCATAATTTGCACTTTTTCAGATTCGAAATTTCCTGTTCAAATTTTGGTTATAAATTTCACTGGTCGCCGATTTCAAGATTTTCATTTGGACAGCAATCCAATTTTTTTGGCAAGATTAAAGGAGACATATTATTTAATAGGTGTGGCAAACCTGATGATGGTCTAGGTGAGTAATAAAAAAGTTAAACATTTTTCGGGTTATTCGTAAATATTTCGTAAATATCGTCTCAAGAAGTTTTAGTGTATTTTCATAAATTTCACTATTTTAGATTCGAAATTTCCTGTTCAAATTTTGGTTATAAATTTTACTGGTCGCAAATTTCAAGATTTTCATTTGGACAGCAATCCAATATTTTTGGCCAGATTAAAGGAGACATATTATTTAATAGGTGTGGCAAACCTGATGATGGTCTAGGTGAGTAATAAAAAAGTTAAACATTTTTCGGGTTATTCGTAAATATTTCGTAAATATCGTCTCAAGAAGTTTTAGTGTATTTTCATAATTTTCACTATTTTAGATTCGAAATTTCCTGTTCAAATTTTGGTTATAAATTTTACTGGTCGCAAATTTCAAGATTTTCATTTGGACAGCAATCCAATATTTTTGGCCAGATTAAAGGAGACATATAATTAATAGGTGTGGCAAACCTGATGATGGTCTAGGTGAGTAATAAAAAAGTTAAACATTTTTCGGGTTATTCGTAAATATTTCGTAAATATCGTCTCAAGAAGTTTTAGTGTATTTTCATAATTTTCACTATTTTAGATTCGAAATTTCCTGTTCAAATTTTGGTTATAAATTTTACTGGTCGCAAATTTCAAGATTTTCATTTGGACAGCAATCCAATATTTTTGGCCAGATTAAAGGAGACATATAATTAATAGGTGTGGCAAACCTGATGATGGTCTAGGTGAGTAATAAAAAAGTTAAACATTTTTCGGCTTATTCGTAAATATTTCGTAAATATCGTCTCAAGAAGTTTTAGTGTATTTTCATAATTTTCACTATTTTAGATTCGAAATTTCCTGTTCAAATTTTGGTTATAAATTTTACTGGTCGCATATTTCAAGATTTTCATTTGGACAGCAATCCAATATTTTTGGCCAGATTAAAGGAGACATATAATTAATAGGTGTGGCAAACCTGATGATGGTCTAGGTGAGTAATAAAAAAGTTAAACATTTTTCGGGTTATTCGTAAATATTTCGTAAATATCGTCTCAAGAAGTTTTAGTGTATTTTCATAATTTTCACTATTTTAGATTCGAAATTTCCTGTTCAAATATTGGTTATAAATTTTACTGTTCGCCGATTTCAAGATTTTCATTTGGACAGCAATTCAATTTTTTTGGCAAGATAAATATCGTCTTAAGAAGTTTTAGTGTATTTTCATAATTTGCACTTTTTCAGATTCGAAATTTCCTGTTCAAATTTTGGTTATAAATTTCACTGGTCGCCGATTTCAAGATTTTCATTTGGACAGCAATCCAATTTTTTTGGCAAGATTAAAGGAGACATAAAATTAATAGGTGTGGCAAACCTGATGATGGTCTAGGTGAGTAATAAAAAAGTTAAACATTTTTCGGGTTATTCGTAAATATCGTCTCAAGAAGTTTTAGTGTATTTTCATAATTTGCACTTTTTAGATTCGAAATTTCCTGTTCAAATTTTGGTTATAAATTTTACTGGTCGCAAATTGCAAGATTTTCATTTGGACAGCAATCCAATATTTTTGGCCAGATTAAAGGAGACATATAATTATTAGGTGTGGCAAACCTGATGATGGTCTAGGTGAGTAATAAAAAAGTTAAACATTTTTCGGGTTATTCGTAAATATTTCGTAAATATCGTCTCAAGAAGTTTTAGTGTATTTTCATAATTTTCACTATTTTAGATTAGAAATTTCCTGTTCAAATTTTGGTTATAAATTTTACTGGTCGCAAATTTCAAGATTTTCATTTGGACAGCAATCCAATATTTTTGGCCAGATTAAAGGAGACATATTATTTAATAGGTGTGGCAAACCTGATGATGGTCTAGGTGAGTAATAAAAAAGTTAAACATTTTTCGGGTTATTCGTAAATATTTCGTAAATATCGTCTCAAGAAGTTTTAGTGTATTTTCATAATTTTCACTATTTTAGATTCGAAATTTCCTGTTCAAATTTTGGTTATAAATTTTACTGGTCGCAAATTTCAAGATTTTCATTTGGACAGCAATCCAATATTTTTGGCCAGATTAAAGGAGACATATAATTAATAGGTGTGGAAACCTGATGATGGTCTAGGTGAGTAATAAAAAAGTTAAACATTTTTCGGGTTATTCGTAAATATTTCGTAAATATCGTCTCAAGAAGTTTTAGTGTATTTTCATAATTTTCACTATTTTAGATTCGAAATTTCCTGTTCAAATATTGGTTATAAATTTTACTGTTCGCCGATTTCAAGATTTTCATTTGGACAGCAATTCAATTTTTTTGGCAAGATAAATATCGTCTTAAGAAGTTTTAGTGTATTTTCATAATTTGCACTTTTTCAGATTCGAAATTTCCTGTTCAAATTTTGGTTATAAATTTCACTGGTCGCCGATTTCAAGATTTTCATTTGGACAGCAATCCAATTTTTTTGGCAAGATTAAAGGAGACATAAAATTAATAGGTGTGGCAAACCTGATGATGGTCTAGGTGAGTAATAAAAAAGTTAAACATTTTTCGGGTTATTCGTAAATATCGTCTCAAGAAGTTTTAGTGTATTTTCATAATTTGCACTTTTTAGATTCGAAATTTCCTGTTCAAATTTTGGTTATAAATTTTACTGGTCGCAAATTGCAAGATTTTCATTTGGACAGCAATCCAATATTTTTGGCCAGATTAAAGGAGACATATAATTATTAGGTGTGGCAAACCTGATGATGGTCTAGGTGAGTAATAAAAAAGTTAAACATTTTTCGGGTTATCCGTAAATATTTCGTAAATATCGTCTCAAGAAGTTTTAGTGTATTTTCATAATTTTCACTATTTTAGATTCGAAATTTCCTGTTCAAATTTTGGTTATAAATTTTACTGGTCGCAAATTTCAAGATTTTCATTTGGACAGCAATCCAATATTTTTGGCCATATTAAAGGAGACATTTTATTTAATAGGTGTGGCAAACCTGATGATGGTCTAGGTGAGTAATAAAAAAGTTAAACATTTTTCGGGTTATTCGTAAATATTTCGTAAATATCGTCTCAAGAAGTTTTAGTGTATTTTCATAATTTTCACTATTTTAGATTCGAAATTTGCTGTTCAAATTTTGGTTATAAATTTTACTGGTCGCAAATTTCAAGATTTTCATTTGGACAGCAATCCAATATTTTTGGCCAGATTAAAGGAGACATATAATTAATAGGTGTGGCAAACCTGATGATGGTCTAGGTGAGTAATAAAAAAGTTAAACATTTTTCGGGTTATTCGTAAATATTTCGTAAATATCGTCTCAAGAAGTTTTAGTGTATTTTCATAATTTTCACTATTTTAGATTCGAAATTTCCTGTTCAAATTTTGGTTATAAATTTTACTGGTCGCAAATTTCAAGATTTTCATTTGGACAGCAATCCAATATTTTTGGCCAGATTAAAGGAGACATATAATTAATAGGTGTGGCAAACCTGATGATGGTCTAGGTGAGTAATAAAAAAGTTAAACATTTTTCGGGTTATTCGTAAATATTTCGTAAATATCGTCTCAAGAAGTTTTAGTGTATTTTCATAAATTTCACTATTTTAGATTCGAAATTTCCTGTTCAAATTTTGGTTATAAATTTTACTGGTCGCAAATTTCAAGATTTTCATTTGGACAGCAATCCAATATTTTTGGCCAGATTAAAGGAGACATATTATTTAATAGGTGTGGCAAACCTGATGATGGTCTAGGTGAGTAATAAAAAAGTTAAACATTTTTCGGGTTATTCGTAAATATTTCGTAAATATCGTCTCAAGAAGTTTTAGTGTATTTTCATAAATTTCACTATTTTAGATTCGAAATTTCCTGTTCAAATTTTGGTTATAAATTTTACTGGTCGCAAATTTCAAGATTTTCATTTGGACAGCAATCCAATATTTTTGGCCAGATTAAAGGAGACATATTATTTAATAGGTGTGGCAAACCTGATGATGGTCTAGGTGAGTAATAAAAAAGTTAAACATTTTTCGGGTTATTCGTAAATATTTCGTAAATATCGTCTCAAGAAGTTTTAGTGTATTTTCATAATTTTCACTATTTTAGATTAGAAATTTCCTGTTCAAATTTTGGTTATAAATTTTACTGGTCGCAAATTTCAAGATTTTCATTTGGACAGCAATCCAATATTTTTGGCCAGATTAAAGGAGACATATTATTTAATAGGTGTGGCAAACCTGATGATGGTCTAGGTGAGTAATAAAAAAGTTAAACATTTTTCGGGTTATTCGTAAATATTTCGTAAATATCGTCTCAAGAAGTTTTAGTGTATTTTCATAAATTTCACTATTTTAGATTCGAAATTTCCTGTTCAAATTTTGGTTATAAATTTTACTGGTCGCAAATTTCAAGATTTTCATTTGGACAGCAATCCAATATTTTTGGCCAGATTAAAGGAGACATATAATTAATAGGTGTGGCAAACCTGATGATGGTCTAGGTGAGTAATAAAAAAGTTAAACATTTTTCGGGTTATTCGTAAATATTTCGTAAATATCGTCTCAAGAAGTTTTAGTGTATTTTCATAATTTTCACTATTTTAGATTCGAAATTTCCTGTTCAAATATTGGTTATAAATTTTACTGTTCGCCGATTTCAAGATTTTCATTTGGACAGCAATTCAATTTTTTTGGCAAGATAAATATCGTCTTAAGAAGTTTTAGTGTATTTTCATAATTTGCACTTTTTCAGATTCGAAATTTCCTGTTCAAATTTTGGTTATAAATTTCACTGGTCGCCGATTTCAAGATTTTCATTTGGACAGCAATCCAATTTTTTTGGCAAGATTAAAGGAGACATAAAATTAATAGGTGTGGCAAACCTGATGATGGTCTAGGTGAGTAATAAAAAAGTTAAACATTTTTCGGGTTATTCGTAAATATCGTCTCAAGAAGTTTTAGTGTATTTTCATAATTTGCACTTTTTTAGGTTCGAAATTTCCAGTTCAAATTTTGGTTATAAATTTTACTGGTCGCCGATTTCAATATTTTCATATGTACAGCAATGCAATTTTTTTGGCAAGATTAAAGGGGACATAAAATTAATAGGGGCAAACCTGATGATGGTCTAGGTGAGTAATAAAAAAGTTAAACATTTTTCGGGTTATTCGTAAATATTTCGTAAATATCGTCTCAAGAAGTTTTAGTGTATTTTCATAATTTTCACTATTTTAGATTCGAAATTTCCTGTTCAAATTTTGGTTATAAATTTTACTGGTCGCCGATTTCAAGATTTTCATTTGGCAGCAATCCAATTTTTTTGGCAAGATTAAAGGAGACATAAAATTAAAAGGTGTGTCAAACTTGATGATGGTCTAGGTGAGTAATAAAAAAGTTAAACATTCTTCGGGTTATTCGTAAATATTTCGTAAATATCGTCTCAAGAAGTTTTAGTGTATTTTCATAATTTTCACTATTTTAGATTC
Organism: Podabrus alpinus; assembly: GCA_932274525.1. Taxonomy (NCBI): domain Eukaryota; kingdom Metazoa; phylum Arthropoda; class Insecta; order Coleoptera; family Cantharidae; genus Podabrus; species Podabrus alpinus. The sequence goes on along the minus strand of OW026455.1, from coordinate 85,462,738 downwards.
GAAATTTCCTGTTCAAATCTTGGTTATAAATTTTACTGGTCGCCGATTTCAAGATTTTCATTTGGACAGCAATCCAATTTTTTTGGCAAGATTAAAGGACACATAAAATTAAAAGGTGTGTCAAACTTGATGATGGTCTAGGTGAGTAATAAAAAAGTTAAACATTTTTCGGGTTATTCGTAAATATTTCGTAAATATCGTCTCAAGAAGTTTTAGTGTATTTTCTTAATTTTCACTATTTTAGATTCGAAATTTCCTGTTCAAATTTTGGTTATAAATTTTACTGGTCGCCGATTTCAAGATTTTCATTTGGCAGCAATCCAATTTTTTTGGCAAGATTAAAGGAGACATAAAATTAAAAGGTGTGTCAAACTTGATGATGGTCTAGGTGAGTAATAAAAAAGTTAAACATTTTTCGGGTTATTCGTAAATATTTCGTAAATATCGTCTCAAGAAGTTTTAGTGTATTTTCATAATTTTCACTATTTTAGATTCGAAATTTCCTGTTCAAATTTTGGTTATAAATTTTACTGGTCGCAAATTTCAAGATTTTCATTTGGACAGCAATCCAATATTTTTGGCCAGATTAAAGGAGACATATAATTAATAGGTGTGGCAAACCTGATGATGGTCTAGGTGAGTAATAAAAAAGTTAAACATTTTTCGGGTTATTCGTAAATATTTCGTAAATATCGTCTCAAGAAGTTTTAGTGTATTTTCATAATTTTCACTATTTTAGATTCGAAATTTCCTGTTCAAATTTTGGTTATAAATTTTACTGGTCGCAAATTTCAAGATTTTCATTTGGACAGCAATCCAATATTTTGGCCAGATTAAATGAGACATATAATTAATAGGTGTGGCAAACCTGATGATGGTCTAGGTGAGTAATAAAAAAGTTAAACATTTTTCGGGTTATTCGTAAATATTTCGTAAATATCGTCTCAAGAAGTTTTAGTGTATTTTCATAATTTTCACTATTTTAGATTCGAAATTTCCTGTTCAAATTTTGGTTATAAATTTTACTGGTCGCCGATTTCAAGGTTTTCATTCGGACAGCAATCGAATTTTTTTGGCAAGATAAGTATCGTCTGAAGAAGTTTTAGTGTATTTTCATAATTTGCACTTTTTTAGTTTCGAAATTTCCTGTTCAAATATTGGTAATAAATTTTACTGTTCGCCGATTTCAAGAATTTCATTTGGACAGCAATCCAATTTTTTTGGCAAGATTAAAGGGGACATAAAATGAATAGGGGCAAACCTGATGATGGTCTAGGTGAGTATTAAAGAAGTTAAACATTTTTCGGGTTATTCGTAAATATCGTCTTAAGAAGTTTTAGTGTATTTTCATAATTTGCACTTTTTTAGATTCGAAATGTCCTGTTCAAATATTGGTTATAAATTTTACTGGTCGCCGATTTCAAGATTTTCATTTGGACAGCAATCCAATTTTTTTGGCAAGATTAAAGGGGACATAAAATTAATAGGGGCAAACCTGATGATGGTCTAGGTGAGTATTAAAGAAGTTAAACATATTTCGGGTTATTCGTAAATATCGTCTTAAGAAGTTTTAGTGTATTTTCATAATTTGCACTATTTCAGATTCGAAATTTCCTGTTCAAATATTGGTTATAAATTTTACTGGTCGCCGATTTCAAGATTTTCATTTGGACAGCAATCCAATTTTTTTGGCAAGATTAAAGGAGACATAAAATTAATAGGTGGGGCAAACCTGATGATGGTCTAGGTGAGTAATAAAAAAGTTAAACATTTTTCGGGTTATTCGTAAATATCGTCTCAAGAAGTTTTAGTGTATTTTCATAATTTTCACTATTTTAGATTCGAAATTTCCTGTTCAAATTTTGGTTATAAATTTTACTGGTCGCCGATTTCAAGATTTTCATTTGGACAGCAATCCAATTTTTTTGGCAAGATTAAAGGACACATAAAATTAAAAGGTGTGTCAAACTTGATGATGGTCTAGGTGAGTAATAAAAAAGTTAAACATTTTTCGGGTTATTCGTAAATATTTCGTAAATATCGTCTCAAGAAGATTTAGTGTATTTTCATAATTTTCACTATTTTAGATTCGAAATTTCCTGTTCAAATTTTGGTTATAAATATTACTGGTCGCCGATTTCTAGATTTTCATTTGGACAGCAATCCAATTTTTTTGGCAGGATTAAAGGAGACATAAAATTAATAGGTGTAGCAAACCTGATGGTGGTCTAGGTGAGTAATAAAAAAGTTAAACATTTTTCGGGTTATTCGTAAATATCGTCTCAAGAAGTTTTAGTGTATTTTCATAATTTTCACTATTTTAGATTCGAAATTTCCTGTTCAAATTTTGGTTATAAATATTACTGGTCGCCGATTTCTAGATTTTCATTTGGACAGCAATCCAATTTTTTTGGCAGGATTAAAGGAGACATAAAATTAATAGGTGTAGCAAACCTGATGGTGGTCTAGGTGAGTAATAAAAAAGTTAAACATTTTTCGGGTTATTCGTAAATATCGTCTCAAGAAGTTTTAGTGTATTTTCATAATTTTCACTATTTTAGATTCGAAATTTCCTGTTCAAATTTTGGTTATAAATTTTACTGGTTGCCGATTTCAAGATTTTCATTTGGCAGCAATCCAATTTTTTTGGCAAGATTAAAGGAGACATAAAATTAAAAGGTGTGTCAAACTTGATGATGGTCTAGGTGAGTAATAAAAAAGTTAAACATTTTTCGGGTTATTCGTAAATATTTCGTAAATATCGTCTCAAGAAGTTTTAGTGTATTTTCATAATTTTCACTATTTTAGATTCGAAATTTCCTGTTCAAATTTTGGTTATAAATTTTACTGGTCGCCGATTTCAAGATTTTCATTTGGACAGCAATCCAATTTTTTTGGCAAGATTAAAGGACACATAAAATTAAAAGGTGTGTCAAACTTGATGATGGTCTAGGTGAGTAATAAAAAAGTTAAACATTTTTCGGGTTATTCGTAAATATTTCGTAAATATCGTCTCAAGAAGTTTTAGTGTATTTTCATAATTTTCACTATTTTAGATTCGAAATTTCCTGTTCAAATTTTGGTTATAAATTTTACTGGTCGCAAATTTCAAGATTTTCATTTGGACAGCAATCCAATATTTTTGGCCAGATTAAAGGAGACATATAATTAATAGGTGTGGCAAACCTGATGATGGTCTAGGTGAGTAATAAAAAAGTTAAACATTTTTCGGGTTATTCGTAAATATTTCGTAAATATCGTCTCAAGAAGTTTTAGTGTATTTTCATAATTTTCACTATTTTAGATTCGAAATTTCCTGTTCAAATTTTGGTTATAAATTTTACTGGTCGCAAATTTCAAGATTTTCATTTGGACAGCAATCCAATATTTTTGGCCAGATTAAATGAGACATATAATTAATAGGTGTGGCAAACCTGATGATGGTCTAGGTGAGTAATAAAAAAGTTAAACATTTTTCGGGTTATTCGTAAATATTTCGTAAATATCGTCTCAAGAAGTTTTAGTGTATTTTCATAATTTTCACTATTTTAGATTCGAAATTTCCTGTTCAAATTTTGGTTATAAATTTTACTGGTCGCCGATTTCAAGGTTTTCATTCGGACAGCAATCGAATTTTTTTGGCAAGATAAGTATCGTCTGAAGAAGTTTTAGTGTATTTTCATAATTTGCACTTTTTTAGTTTCGAAATTTCCTGTTCAAATATTGGTAATAAATTTTACTGTTCGCCGATTTCAAGAATTTCATTTGGACAGCAATCCAATTTTTTTGGCAAGATTAAAGGGGACATAAAATGAATAGGGGCAAACCTGATGATGGTCTAGGTGAGTATTAAAGAAGTTAAACATTTTTCGGGTTATTCGTAAATATCGTCTTAAGAAGTTTTAGTGTATTTTCATAATTTGCACTTTTTTAGATTCGAAATGTCCTGTTCAAATATTGGTTATAAATTTTACTGGTCGCCGATTTCAAGATTTTCATTTGGACAGCAATCCAATTTTTTTGGCAAGATTAAAGGGGACATAAAATTAATAGGGGCAAACCTGATGATGGTCTAGGTGAGTATTAAAGAAGTTAAACATTTTTCGGGTTATTCGTAAATATCGTCTTAAGAAGTTTTAGTGTATTTTCATAATTTGCACTATTTCAGATTCGAAATTTCCTGTTCAAATATTGGTTATAAATTTTACTGGTCGCCGATTTCAAGATTTTCATTTGGACAGCAATCCAATTTTTTTGGCAAGATTAAAGGACACATAAAATTAAAAGGTGTGTCAAACTTGATGATGGTCTAGGTGAGTAATAAAAAAGTTAAACATTTTTCGGGTTATTCGTAAATATTTCGTAAATATCGTCTCAAGAAGATTTAGTGTATTTTCATAATTTTCACTATTTTAGATTCGAAATTTCCTGTTCAAATTTTGGTTATAAATATTACTGGTCGCCGATTTCTAGATTTTCATTTGGACAGCAATCCAATTTTTTTGGCAGGATTAAAGGAGACATAAAATTAATAGGTGTAGCAAACCTGATGGTGGTCTAGGTGAGTAATAAAAAAGTTAAACATTTTTCGGGTTATTCGTAAATATCGTCTCAAGAAGTTTTAGTGTATTTTCATAATTTTCACTATTTTAGATTCGAAATTTCCTGTTCAAATTTTGGTTATAAATATTACTGGTCGCCGATTTCTAGATTTTCATTTGGACAGCAATCCAATTTTTTTGGCAGGATTAAAGGAGACATAAAATTAATAGGTGTAGCAAACCTGATGGTGGTCTAGGTGAGTAATAAAAAAGTTAAACATTTTTCGGGTTATTCGTAAATATCGTCTCAAGAAGTTTTAGTGTATTTTCATAATTTTCACTATTTTAGATTCGAAATTTCCTGTTCAAATTTTGGTTATAAATTTTACTGGTTGCCGATTTCAAGATTTTCATTTGGCAGCAATCCAATTTTTTTGGCAAGATTAAAGGAGACATAAAATTAAAAGGTGTGTCAAACTTGATGATGGTCTAGGTGAGTAATAAAAAAGTTAAACATTTTTCGGGTTATTCGTAAATATTTCGTAAATATCGTCTCAAGAAGTTTTAGTGTATTTTCATAATTTTCACTATTTTAGATTCGAAATTTCCTGTTCAAATTTTGGTTATAAATTTTACTGGTCGCCGATTTCAAGATTTTCATTTGGACAGCAATCCAATTTTTTTGGCAAGATTAAAGGACACATAAAATTAAAAGGTGTGTCAAACTTGATGATGGTCTAGGTGAGTAATAAAAAAGTTAAACATTTTTCGGGTTATTCGTAAATATCGTCTCAAGAAGTTTTAGTGTATTTTCATAATTTTCACTATTTTAGATTCGAAATTTCCTGTTCAAATTTTGGTTATAAATATTACTGGTCGCCGATTTCTAGATTTTCATTTGGACAGCAATCCAATTTTTTTGGCAGGATTAAAGGAGACATAAAATTAATAGGTGTAGCAAACCTGATGGTGGTCTAGGTGAGTAATAAAAAAGTTAAACATATTTCGGGTTATTCGTAAATATCGTCTCAAGAAGTTTTAGTGTATTTTCATAATTTTCACTATTTTAGATTCGAAATTTCCTGTTCAAATTTTGGTTATAAATATTACTGGTCGCCGATTTCTAGATTTTCATTTGGACAGCAATCCAATTTTTTTGGCAGGATTAAAGGAGACATAAAATTAATAGGTGTAGCAAACCTGATGGTGGTCTAGGTGAGTAATAAAAAAGTTAAACATTTTTCGGGTTATTCGTAAATATTTCGTAAATATCGTCTCAAGAAGTTTTAGTGTATTTTCATAATTTTCACTATTTTAGATTCGAAATTTCCTGTTCAAATTTTGGTTATAAATTTTACTGGTCGCCGATTTCAAGATTTTCATTTGGACAGCAATCCAATTTTTTTGGCAAGATTAAAGGACACATAAAATTAAAAGGTGTGTCAAACTTGATGATGGTCTAGGTGAGTAATAAAAAAGTTAAACATTTTTCGGGTTATTCGTAAATATTTCGTAAATATCGTCTCAAGAAGTTTTAGTGTATTTTCATAATTTTCACTATTTTAGATTCGAAATTTCCTGTTCAAATTTTGGTTATAAATTTTACTGGTCGCCGATTTCAAGATTTTCATTTGGACAGCAATCCAATTTTTTTGGCAGGATTAAAGGAGACATAAAATTAATAGGTGTAGCAAACCTGATGGTGGTCTAGGTGAGTAATAAAGAAGTTAAACATTTTTCGGGTTATTCGTAAATATCGTCTCAAGAAGTTTTAGTGTATTTTCATAATTTTCACTATTTTAGATTCGAAATTTCCTGTTCAAATTTTGGTTATAAATATTACTGGTCGCCGATTTCTAGATTTTCATTTGGCAGCAATCCAATTTTTTTGGCAAGATTAAAGGAGACATAAAATTAAAAGGTGTGTCAAACTTGATGATGGTCTAGGTGAGTAATAAAAAAGTTAAACATTTTTCGGGTTATTCGTAAATATTTCGTAAATATCGTCTGAAGAAGTTTTAGTGTATTTTCATAATTTGCACTTTTTTATATTCGAAATTTCCTGTTCAAATTTTGGTTATAAATTTTACTGGTCGCCGATTTCAAGATTTTCATTTGGACAGCAATCCAATTTTTTTGGCAAGATTAAAGGAGACATAAAATTAAAAGGTGTGTCAAACTTGATGATGGTCTAGGTGAGTAATAAAAAAGTTAAACATTTTTCGGGTTATTCGTAAATATTTCGTAAATATCGTCTCAAGAAGTTTTAGTGTATTTTCATAATTTTCACTATTTTAGATTCGAAATTTCCTGTTCAAATTTTGGTTATAAATATTACTGGTCGCCGATTTCTAGATTTTCATTTGGACAGCAATCCAATTTTTTTGGCAGGATTAAAGGAGACATAAAATTAATAGGTGTAGCAAACCTGATGGTGGTCTAGGTGAGTAATAAAAAAGTTAAACATTTTTCGGGTTATTCGTAAATATCGTCTCAAGAAGTTTTAGTGTATTTTCATAATTTTCACTATTTTAGATTCGAAATTTCCTGTTCAAATTTTGGTTATAAATATTACTGGTCGCCGATTTCTAGATTTTCATTTGGACAGCAATCCAATTTTTTTGGCAGGATTAAAGGAGACATAAAATTAATAGGTGTAGCAAACCTGATGGTGGTCTAGGTGAGTAATAAAAAAGTTAAACATATTTCGGGTTATTCGTAAATATCGTCTCAAGAAGTTTTAGTGTATTTTCATAATTTTCACTATTTTAGATTCGAAATTTCCTGTTCAAATTTTGGTTATAAATATTACTGGTCGCCGATTTCTAGATTTTCATTTGGACAGCAATCCAATTTTTTTGGCAGGATTAAAGGAGACATAAAATTAATAGGTGTAGCAAACCTGATGGTGGTCTAGGTGAGTAATAAAAAAGTTAAACATTTTTCGGGTTATTCGTAAATATCGTCTCAAGAAGTTTTAGTGTATTTTCATAATTTTCACTATTTTAGATTCGAAATTTCCTGTTCAAATTTTGGTTATAAATATTACTGGTCGCCGATTTCTAGATTTTCATTTGGACAGCAATCCAATTTTTTTGGCAGGATTAAAGGAGACATAAAATTAATAGGTGTAGCAAACCTGATGGTGGTCTAGGTGAGTAATAAAAAAGTTAAACATTTTTCGGGTTATTCGTAAATATCGTCTCAAGAAGTTTTAGTGTATTTTCATAATTTTCACTATTTTAGATTCGAAATTTCCTGTTCAAATTTTGGTTATAAATTTTACTGGTCGCAGATTTCAAGATTTTCATTTGGACAGCAATCCAATATTTTTGGCCAGATTAAAGGAGACATAAAATTAATAGGTGTGGCAAACCTGATGATGGTCTAGGTGAGTAATAAAAAAGTTAAACATTTTTCGGGTTATTCGTAAATATCGTCTCAAGAAGTTTTAGTGTATTTTCATAATTTTCACTATTTTAGATTCGAAATTTCCTGTTCAAATTTTGGTTATAAATTTTACTGGTCGCCGATTTCAAGATTTTCATTTGGCAGCAATCCAATTTTTTTGGCAAGATTAAAGGAGACATAAAATTAAAAGGTTTGTCAAACTTGATGATGGTCTAGGTGAGTAATAAAAAAGTTAAACATTTTTCGGGTTATTCGTAAATATCGTCTCAAGAAGTTTTAGTGTATTTTCATAATTTTCACTATTTTAGATTCGAAATTTCCTGTTCAAATTTTGGTTATAAATTTTACTGGTCGCAGATTTCAAGATTTTCATTTGGACAGCAATCCAATATTTTTGGCCAGATTAAAGGAGACATAAAATTAATAGGTGTGGCAAACCTGATGATGGTCTAGGTGAGTAATAAAAAAGTTAAACATTTTTCGGGTTATTCGTAAATATTTCGTAAATATCGTCTCAAGAAGTTTTAGTGTATTTTCATAATTTTCACTATTTTAGATTCGAAATTTCCTGTTCAAATTTTGGTTATAAATTTTACTGGTCGCAAATTTCAAGATTTTCATTTGGACAGCAATCCAATATTTTTGGCCAGATTAAAGGAGACATATTATTTAATAGGTGTGGCAAACCTGATGATGGTCTAGGTGAGTAATAAAAAAGTTAAACATTTTTCGGGTTATTCGTAAATATTTCGTAAATATCGTCTCAAGAAGTTTTAGTGTATTTTCATAATTTTCACTATTTTAGATTCGAAATTTCCTGTTCAAATTTTGGTTATAAATTTTACTGGTCGCAAATTTCAAGATTTTCATTTGGACAGCAATCCAATATTTTTGGCCAGATTAAAGGAGACATATAATTAATAGGTGTGGCAAACCTGATGATGGTCTAGGTGAGTAATAAAAAAGTTAAACATTTTTCGGGTTATTCGTAAATATGTCGTAAATATCGTCTCAAGAAGTTTTAGTGTATTTTCATAATTTTCACTATTTTAGATTCGAAATTTCCTGTTCAAATTTTGGTTATAAATTTTACTGGTCGCCGATTTCAAGATTTTCATTTGGACAGCAATCCAATTTTTTTGGAAGGATTAAAGGAGACATAAAATTAATAGGTGTAGCAAACCTGATGATGGTCTAGGTGAGTAATAAAAAAGTTAAACATTTTTCGGGTTATTCGTAAATATCGTCTCAAGAAGTTTTAGTGTATTTTCATAATTTTCACTATTTTAGATTCGAAATTTCCTGTTCAAATTTTGGTTATAAATTTTACTGGTCGCCGATTTCAAGATTTTCATTTGGCAGCAATCCAATTTTTTTGGCAAGATTAAAGGAGACATAAAATTAAAAGGTGTGTCAAACTTGATGATGGTCTAGGTGAGTAATAAAAAAGTTAAACATTTTTCGGGTTATTCGTAAATATTTCGTAAATATCGTCTCAAGAAGTTTTAGTGTATTTTCATAATTTTCACTATTTTAGATTCGAAATTTCCTGTTCAAATCTTGGTTATAAATTTTACTGGTCGCCGATTTCAAGATTTTCATTTGGACAGCAATCCAATTTTTTTGGCAAGATTAAAGGACACATAAAATTAAAAGGTGTGTCAAACTTGATGATGGTCTAGGTGAGTAATAAAAAAGTTAAACATTTTTCGGGTTATTCGTAAATATTTCGTAAATATCGTCTCAAGAAGTTTTAGTGTATTTTCATAATTTTCACTATTTTAGATTCGAAATTTCCTGTTCAAATTTTGGTTATAAATTTTACTGGTCGCAAATTTCAAGATTTTCATTTGGACAGCAATCCAATATTTTTGGCCAGATTAAAGGAGACATATAATTAATAGGTGTGGCAAACCTGATGATGGTCTAGGTGAGTAATAAAAAAGTTAAACATTTTTCGGGTTATTCGTAAATATTTCGTAAATATCGTCTCAAGAAGTTTTAGTGTATTTTCATAATTTTCACTATTTTAGATTCGAAATTTCCTGTTCAAATTTTGGTTATAAATTTTACTGGTCGCAAATTTCAAGATTTTCATTTGGACAGCAATCCAATATTTTTGGCCAGATTAAATGAGACATATAATTAATAGGTGTGGCAAACCTGATGATGGTCTAGGTGAGTAATAAAAAAGTTAAACATTTTTCGGGTTATTCGTAAATATTTCGTAAATATCGTCTCAAGAAGTTTTAGTGTATTTTCATAATTTTCACTATTTTAGATTCGAAATTTCCTGTTCAAATCTTGGTTATAAATTTTACTGGTCGCCGATTTCAAGATTTTCATTTGGACAGCAATCCAATTTTTTTGGCAAGATTAAAGGACACATAAAATTAAAAGGTGTGTCAAACTTGATGATGGTCTAGGTGAGTAATAAAAAAGTTAAACATTTTTCGGGTTATTCGTAAATATTTCGTAAATATCGTCTCAAGAAGTTTTAGTGTATTTTCATAATTTTCACTATTGTAGATTCGAAATTTCCTGTTCAAATTTTGGTTATAAATTTTACTGGTCGCCGATTTCAAGATTTTCATTTGGTAGCAATCCAATTTTTTTGGCAAGATTAAAGGAGACATAAAATTAAAAGGTGTGTCAAACTTGATGATGGTCTAGGTGAGTAATAAAAAAGTTAAACATTTTTCGGGTTATTCGTAAATATTTCGTAAATATCGTCTCAAGAAGTTTTAGTGTATTTTCATAATTTTCACTATTTTAGATTCGAAATTTCCTGTTCAAATCTTGGTTATAAATTTTACTGGTCGCCGATTTCAAGATTTTCATTTGGACAGCAATCCAATTTTTTTGGCAAGATTAAAGGACACATAAAATTAAAAGGTGTGTCAAACTTGATGATGGTCTAGGTGAGTAATAAAAAAGTTAAACATTTTTCGGGTTATTCGTAAATATTTCGTAAATATCGTCTCAAGAAGTTTTAGTGTATTTTCATAATTTTCACTATTTTAGATTCGAAATTTCCTGTTCAAATCTTGGTTATAAATTTTACTGGTCGCCGATTTCAAGATTTTCATTTGGTAGCAATCCAATTTTTTTGGCAAGATTAAAGGACACATAAAATTAAAAGGTGTGTCAAACTTGATGATGGTCTAGGTGAGTAATAAAAAAGTTAAACATTTTTCGGGTTATTCGTAAATATTTCGTAAATATCGTCTCAAGAAGTTTTAGTGTATTTTCATAATTTTCACTATTTTAGATTCGAAATTTCCTGTTCAAATTTTGGTTATAAATTTTACTGGTCGCCGATTTCAAGATTTTCATTTGGACAGCAATCCAATTTTTTTGGCAGGATTAAAGGAGACATAAAATTAATAGGTGTAGCAAACCTGATGGTGGTCTAGGTGAGTAATAAAAAAGTTAAACATTTTTCGGGTTATTCGTAAATATCGTCTCAAGAAGTTTTAGTGTATTTTCATAATTTTCACTATTTTAGATTCGAAATTTCCTGTTCAAATTTTGGTTATAAATTTTACTGGTCGCCGATTTCAAGATTTTCATTTGGCAGCAATCCAATTTTTTTGGCAAGATTAAAGGAGACATAAAATTAAAAGGTGTGTCAAACTTGATGATGGTCTAGGTGAGTAATAAAAAAGTTAAACATTTTTCGGGTTATTCGTAAATATTTCGTAAATATCGTCTCAAGAAGTTTTAGTGTATTTTCATAATTTTCACTATTTTAGATTCGAAATTTCCTGTTCAAATCTTGGTTATAAATTTTACTGGTCGCCGATTTCAAGATTTTCATTTGGACAGCAATCCAATTTTTTTGGCAAGATTAAAGGACACATAAAATTAAAAGGTGTGTCAAACTTGATGATGGTCTAGGTGAGTAATAAAAAAGTTAAACATTTTTCGGGTTATTCGTAAATATTTCGTAAATATCGTCTCAAGAAGTTTTAGTGTATTTTCATAATTTTCACTATTTTAGATTCGAAATTTCCTGTTCAAATTTTGGTTATAAATTTTACTGGTCGCAAATTTCAAGATTTTCATTTGGACAGCAATCCAATATTTTTGGCCAGATTAAAGGAGACATATAATTAATAGGTGTGGCAAACCTGATGATGGTCTAGGTGAGTAATAAAAAAGTTAAACATTTTTCGGGTTATTCGTAAATATTTCGTAAATATCGTCTCAAGAAGTTTTAGTGTATTTTCATAATTTTCACTATTTTAGATTCGAAATTTCCTGTTCAAATTTTGGTTATAAATTTTACTGGTCGCAAATTTCAAGATTTTCATTTGGACAGCAATCCAATATTTTTGGCCAGATTAAATGAGACATATAATTAATAGGTGTGGCAAACCTGATGATGGTCTAGGTGAGTAATAAAAAAGTTAAACATTTTTCGGGTTATTCGTAAATATTTCGTAAATATCGTCTCAAGAAGTTTTAGTGCATTTTCATAATTTTCACTATTTTAGATTCGAAATTTCCTGTTCAAATTTTGGTTATAAATTTTACTGGTCGCCGATTTCAAGGTTTTCATTCGGACAGCAATCGAATTTTTTTGGCAAGATAAGTATCGTCTGAAGAAGTTTTAGTGTATTTTCATAATTTGCACTTTTTTAGTTTCGAAATTTCCTGTTCAAATTTTGGTTATAAATTTTACTGTTCGCCGATTTCAAGATTTTCATTTGGACAGCAATCCAATTTTTTTGGCAAGATAAATATCGTCTTAAGAAGTTTTAGTGTATTTTCATAATTTGCACTTTTTTAGATTCGAAATTTCCTGTTCAAATATTGGTTATAAATTTTACTGGTCGCCGATTTCAAGATTTTCATTTGGACAGCAATCCAATTTTTTTGGCAAGATACATATCGTCTTAAGAAGTTTTAGTGTATTTTCATAATTTGCACTTTTTTAGATTCGAAATTTCCTGTTCAAATATTGGTTATAAATTTTACTGGTCGCCGATTTCAAGATTTTCATTTGGACAGCAATCCAATTTTTATGGCAAGATAAATATCGTCTTAAGAAGGTTTAGTGTATTTTCATAATTTGCACTTTTTCAGATTCGAAATTTCCTGTTCAAATATTGGTTATAAATTTTACTGGTCGCCGATTTCAAGATTTTCATTTGGACAGCAATCCAATTTTTTTGGCAAGATAAATATCGTCTTAAGAAGTTTTAGTGTATTTTCATAATTTGCACTTTTTCAAATTCGAAATTTCCTGTTCAAATTTTGGTTATAAATTTTACTGGTCGCCGATTTCAAGATTTTCATTTGGACAGTAATCCAATTTTTTTGGCAAGATTAAAGGAGACATAAAATTAAAAGGTGTGTCAAACTTGATGATGGTCTAGGTGAGTAATAAAAAAGTTAAACATTTTTCGGGTTATTCGTAAATATTTCGTAAATATCGTCTCAAGAAGTTTTAGTGTATTTTCATAATTTTCACTATTTTAGATTCGAAATTTCCTGTTCAAATTTTGGTTATAAATTTTACTGGTCGCCGATTTCAAGATTTTCATTTGGACAGTAATCCAATTTTTTTGGCAAGATTAAAGGAGACATAAAATTAAAAGGTGTGTCAAACTTGATGATGGTCTAGGTGAGTAATAAAAAAGTTAAACATTTTTCGGGTTATTCGTAAATATTTCGTAAATATCGTCTCAAGAAGTTTTAGTGTATTTTCATAATTTTCACTATTTTAGATTCGAAATTTCCTGTTCAAATCTTGGTTATAAATTTTACTGGTCGCCGATTTCAAGATTTTCATTTGGACAGCAATCCAATTTTTTTGGCAAGATTAAAGGACACATAAAATTAAAAGGTGTGTCAAACTTGATGATGGTCTAGGTGAGTAATAAAAAAGTTAAACATTTTTCGGGTTATTCGTAAATATTTCGTAAATATCGTCTCAAGAAGTTTTAGTGTATTTTCATAATTTTCACTATTTTAGATTCGAAATTTCCTGTTCAAATCTTGGTTATAAATTTTACTGGTCGCCGATTTCAAGATTTTCATTTGGACAGCAATCCAATTTTTTTGGCAAGATTAAAGGAGACATAAAATTAAAAGGTGTGTCAAACTTGATGATGGTCTAGGTGAGTAATAAAAAAGTTAAACATTTTTCGGGTTATTCGTAAATATTTCGTAAATATCGTCTCAAGAAGTTTTAGTGTATTTTCATAATTTTCACTATTTTAGATTCGAAATTTCCTGTTCAAATTTTGGTTATAAATTTTACTGGTCGCCGATTTCAAGATTTTCATTTGGCAGCAATCCAATTTTTTTGGCAAGATTAAAGGAGACATAAAATTAAAAGGTGTGTCAAACTTGATGATGGTCTAGGTGAGTAATAAAAAAGTTAAACATTTTTCGGGTTATTCGTAAATATTTCGTAAATATCGTCTCAAGAAGTTTTAGTGTATTTTCATAATTTTCACTATTTTAGATTCGAAATTTCCTGTTCAAATCTTGGTTATAAATTTTACTGGTCGCCGATTTCAAGATTTTCATTTGGACAGCAATCCAATTTTTTTGGCAAGATTAAAGGACACATAAAATTAAAAGGTGTGTCAAACTTGATGATGGTCTAGGTGAGTAATAAAAAAGTTAAACATTTTTCGGGTTATTCGTAAATATTTCGTAAATATCGTCTCAAGAAGTTTTAGTGTATTTTCATAATTTTCACTATTGTAGATTCGAAATTTCCTGTTCAAATTTTGGTTATAAATTTTACTGGTCGCCGATTTCAAGATTTTCATTTGGCAGCAATCCAATTTTTTTGGCAAGATTAAAGGAGACATAAAATTAAAAGGTGTGTCAAACTTGATGATGGTCTAGGTGAGTAATAAAAAAGTTAAACATTTTTCGGGTTATTCGTAAATATTTCGTAAATATCGTCTAAAGAAGTTTTAGTGTATTTTCATAATTTTCACTATTTTAGATTCGAAATTTCCTGTTCAAATTTTGGTTATAAATTTTACTGGTCGCCGATTTCAAGATTTTCATTTGGCAGCAATCCAATTTTTTTGGCAAGATTAAAGGAGACATAAAATTAAAAGGTGTGTCAAACTTGATGATGGTCTAGGTGAGTAATAAAAAAGTTAAACATTTTTCGGGTTATTCGTAAATATTTCGTAAATATCGTCTCAAGAAGTTTTAGTGTATTTTCATAATTTTCACTATTTTAGATTCGAAATTTCCTGTTCAAATTTTGGTTATAAATTTTACTGGTCGCCGATTTCAAGATTTTCATTTGGACAGCAATCCAATTTTTTTGGCAAGATTAAAGGACACATAAAATTAAAAGGTGTGTCAAACTTGATGATGGTCTAGGTGAGTAATAAAAAAGTTAAACATTTTTCGGGTTATTCGTAAATATTTCGTAAATATCGTCTCAAGAAGTTTTAGTGTATTTTCATAATTTTCACTATTTTAGATTCGAAATTTCCTGTTCAAATTTTGGTTATAAATTTTACTGGTCGCCGATTTCAAGATTTTCATTTGGACAGCAATCCAATTTTTTTGGCAAGATTAAAGGACACATAAAATTAAAAGGTGTGTCAAACTTGATGATGGTCTAGGTGAGTAATAAAAAAGTTAAACATTTTTCGGGTTATTCGTAAATATTTCGTAAATATCGTCTCAAGAAGTTTTAGTGTATTTTCATAATTTTCACTATTTTAGATTCGAAATTTCCTGTTCAAATTTTGGTTATAAATTTTACTGGTCGCCGATTTCAAGATTTTCATTTGGCAGCAATCCAATTTTTTTGGCAAGATTAAAGGAGACATAAAATTAAAAGGTGTGTCAAACTTGATGATGGTCTAGGTGAGTAATAAAAAAGTTAAACATTTTTCGGGTTATTCGTAAATATTTCGTAAATATCGTCTCAAGAAGTTTTAGTGTATTTTCATAACTTTCACTATTTTAGATTCGAAATTTCCTGTTCAAATTTTGGTTATAAATTTTACTGGTCGCCGATTTCAAGATTTTCATTTGGACAGCAATCCAATTTTTTTGGCAAGATTAAAGGACACATAAAATTAAAAGGTGTGTCAAACTTGATGATGGTCTAGGTGAGTAATAAAAAAGTTAAACATTTTTCGGGTTATTCGTAAATATTTCGTAAATATCGTCTCAAGAAGTTTTAGTGTATTTTCATAATTTTCACTATTTTAGATTCGAAATTTCCTGTTCAAATTTTGGTTATAAATTTTACTGGTCGCCGATTTCAAGATTTTCATTTGGACAGCAATCCAATTTTTTTGGCAAGATTAAAGGACACATAAAATTAAAAGGTGTGTCAAACTTGATGATGGTCTAGGTGAGTAATAAAAAAGTTAAACATTTTTCGGGTCATTCGTAAATATTTCGTAAATATCGTCTCAAGAAGTTTTAGTGTATTTTCATAATTTTCACTATTTTAGATTCGAAATTTCCTGTTCAAATTTTGGTTATAAATTTTACTGGTCGCCGATTTCAAGATTTTCATTTGGCAGCAATCCAATTTTTTTGGCAAGATTAAAGGAGACATAAAATTAAAAGGTGTGTCAAACTTGATGATGGCCTAGGTGAGTAATAAAAAAGTTAAACATTTTTCGGGTTATTCGTAAATATTTCGTAAATATCGTCTGAAAAAGTTTTAGTGTATTTTCATAATTTTCACTATTTTAGATTCGAAATTTCCTGTTCAAATTTTGGTTATAAATTTTACTGGTCGCCCATTTCAAGATTTTCATTTGGACAGCAATCCAATTTTTTTGGCAAGATAAGTATCGTCTGAAGAAGTTTTAGTGTATTTTCATAATTTGCACTTTTTTAGATTCGAAATTTCCTGTTCAAATTTTGGTTATAAATTTCACTGGTCGCCGATTTCAAGATTTTCATTTGGACAGCAATCCAATTTTTTTGGCAAGATTAAAGGAGACATAAAATTGATAGGTGTGGCAAACCTGATGATGGTCTAGGTGAGTAATAAAAAAGTTAAACATTTTTCGGGTTATTCGTAAATAGCGTCTCAAGAAGTTTTAGTGTATTTTCATAATTTGCACTTTTTAGATTCGAAATTTCCTGTTCAAATTTTGGTTATAAATTTTACTGTTCGCCGATTTCAAGATTTTCATTTGGACAGCAATCCAATTTTTTTGGCAAGATAAATATCGTCTTAAGAAGTTTTAGTGTATTTTCATAATTTTGCACTTTTTTAGATTCGAAATTTCCTGTTCAAATTTTGGTTATAAATTTTACTGTTCGCCGATTTCAAGATTTTCATTTGGACAGCAATCCAATTTTTTTGGCAAGATAAATATCGTCTTAAGAAGTTTTAGTGTATTTTCATAATTTTGCACTTTTTTAGATTCGAAATTTTCTGTTCAAATATTGGTTATAAATTTTACTGGTCGCCGATTTCAAGATTTTCATTTGGACAGCAATCCAATTTTTTTGGCAAGATAAATATCGTCTTAAGAAATTTTAGTATATTTTAGTAATTTGCACTTTTTTAGATTCGAAATTTCCTGTTCAAATATAGGATATAAATTTTACTGGTCGCCGATTTCAAGATTTTCATTTGGACAGCAATCCAATTTTTTTGGCAAGATTAAAGGAGACATAAAATTAATAGGTGTGGCAAACCTGATGATGGTCTAGGTGAGTAATAAAAAAGTTAAACATTTTTCGGGTTATTCGTAAATATCGTCTCAAGAAGTTTTAGTGTATTTTCGTAATTTTAACTATTTTAGATTTGAAATTTCCTGTTCAAATTTTGGTTATAAATTTTACTCGTCGCAGATTTCAAGATTTTCATTTGGACAGCAGTCCAATATTTTTGGCCAGATTAAAGGAGACATAAAATTAATAGGTGTGGCAAACCTGATGATGGTCTAGGTGAGTAATAAAAAAGTTAAACATTTTTCGGGTTATTCGTAAATAGCGTCTCAAGAAGTTTTAGTGTATATTCATAATTTGCACTTTTTAGATTCGAAATTTCCTGTTCAAATTTTGGTTATAAATTTCACTGGTCGCCGATTTCAAGATTTTCATTTGGACAGCAATCCAATTTTTTTGGCAAGATTAAAGGAGACATAAAATTGATAGGTGTGGCAAACCTGATGATGGTCTAGGTGAGTAATAAAAAAGTTAAACATTTTTCGGGTTATTCGTAAATAGCGTCTCAAGAAGTTTTAGTGTATTTTCATAATTTGCACTTTTTAGATTCGAAATTTCCTGTTCAAATTTTGGTTATAAATTTTACTGGTCGCAAATTTCAAGATTTTCATTTGGACAGCAATCCAATATTTTTGGCCAGATTAAAGGAGACATATTATTTAATAGGTGTGGCAAACCTGATGATGGTCTAGGTGAGTAATAAAAAAGTTAAACATTTTTCGGGTTATTCGTAAATATTTCGTAAATATCGTCTCAAGAAGTTTTAGTGTATTTTCATAATTTTCACTATTTTAGATTCGAAATTTCCTGTTCAAATTTTGGTTATAAATTTTACTGGTCGCAAATTTCAAGATTTTCATTTGGACAGCAATCCAATATTTTTGGCCAGATTAAAGGAGA
The DNA here is from genome assembly GCA_932274525.1 of Podabrus alpinus. NCBI lineage: Eukaryota > Metazoa > Arthropoda > Insecta > Coleoptera > Cantharidae > Podabrus > Podabrus alpinus. Next base: position 85,444,187 of record OW026455.1, on the reverse strand, counting down.
CATATTATTTAATAGGTGTGGCAAACCTGATGATGGTCTAGGTGAGTAATAAAAAAGTTAAACATTTTTCGGGTTATTCGTAAATATTTCGTAAATATCGTCTCAAGAAGTTTTAGTGTATTTTCATAATTTTCACTATTTTAGATTCGAAATTTCCTGTTCAAATTTTGGTTATAAATTTTACTGGTCGCAAATTTCAAGATTTTCATTTGGACAGCAATCCAATATTTTTGGCCAGATTAAAGGAGACATATTATTTAATAGGTGTGGCAAACCTGATGATGGTCTAGGTGAGTAATAAAAAAGTTAAACATTTTTCGGGTTATTCGTAAATATTTCGTAAATATCGTCTCAAGAAGTTTTAGTGTATTTTCATAATTTTCACTATTTTAGATTCGAAATTTCCTGTTCAAATTTTGGTTATAAATTTTACTGGTCGCAAATTTCAAGATTTTCATTTGGACAGCAATCCAATATTTTTGACCAGATTAAAGGAGACATATTATTTAATAGGTGTGGCAAACCTGATGATGGTCTAGGTGAGTAATAAAAAAGTTAAACATTTTTCGGGTTATTCGTAAATATTTCGTAAATATCGTCTCAAGAAGTTTTAGTGTATTTTCATAATTTTCACTATTTTAGATTCGAAATTTCCTGTTCAAATTTTGGTTATAAATTTTACTGGTCGCAAATTTCAAGATTTTCATTTGGACAGCAATCCAATATTTTTGGCCAGATTAAAGGAGACATATTATTTAATAGGTGTGGCAAACCTGATGATGGTCTAGGTGAGTAATAAAAAAGTTAAACATTTTTCGGGCTATTCGTAAATATTTCGTAAATATCGTCTCAAGAAGTTTTAGTGTATTTTCATAATTTTCACTATTTTAGATTCGAAATTTCCTGTTCAAATTTTGGTTATAAATTTTACTGGTCGCAAATTTCAAGATTTTCATTTGGACAGCAATCCAATATTTTTGGCCAGATTAAAGGAGACATATTATTTAATAGGTGTGGCAAACCTGATGATGGTCTAGGTGAGTAATAAAAAAGTTAAACATTTTTCGGGTTATTCGTAAATATTTCGTAAATATCGTCTCAAGAAGTTTTAGTGTATTTTCATAATTTGCACTTTTTTAGATTCGAAATTTCCTGTTCAAATTTTGGTTATAAATTTTACTGTTCGCCGATTTCAAGATTTTCATTTGGACAGCAATCCAATTTTTTTGGCAAGATAAATATCGTCTTAAGAAGTTTTAGTGTATTTTCATAATTTTGCACTTTTTTAGATTCGAAATTTCTTGTTCAAATTTTGGTTATAAATTTTACTGTTCGCCGATTTCAAGATTTTCATTTGGACAGCAATCCAATTTTTTTGGCAAGATAAATATCGTCTTAAGAAGTTTTAGTGTATTTTCATAATTTTGCACTTTTTTAGATTCGAAATTTCCTGTTCAAATATTGGTTATAAATTTTACTGGTCGCCGATTTCAAGATTTTCATTTGGACAGCAATCCAATTTTTTTGGCAAGATAAATATCGTCTTAAGAAATTTTAGTATATTTTAGTAATTTGCACTTTTTTAGATTCGAAATTTCCTGTTCAAATATAGGATATAAATTTTACTGGTCGCCGATTTCAAGATTTTCATTTGGACAGCAATCCAATTTTTTTGGCAAGATTAAAGGAGACATAAAATTAATAGGTGTGGCAAACCTGATGATGGTCTAGGTGAGTAATAAAAAAGTTAAACATTTTTCGGGTTATTCGTAAATATCGTCTCAAGAAGTTTTAGTGTATTTTCGTAATTTTAACTATTTTAGATTTGAAATTTCCTGTTCAAATTTTGGTTATAAATTTTACTCGTCGCAGATTTCAAGATTTTCATTTGGACAGCAGTCCAATATTTTTGGCCAGATTAAAGGAGACATAAAATTAATAGGTGTGGCAAACCTGATGATGGTCTAGGTGAGTAATAAAAAAGTTAAACATTTTTCGGGTTATTCGTAAATATCGTCTCAAGAAGTTTTAGTGTATTTTCATAATTTTCACTATTTTAGATTCGAAATTTCCTGTTCAAATTTTGGTTATAAATTTTACTGGTCGCAGATTTCAAGATTTTCATTTGGACAGCAATCCAATATTTTTGGCCAGATTAAAGGAGTCATAAAATTAATAGGTGTGGCAAACCTGATGATGGTCTAGGTGAGTAATAAAAAAGTTAAACATTTTTCGGGTTATTCGTAAATATCGTCTTAAGAAGTTTTCGTGTATTTTCTTAATTTGCACTTTTTTAGATTCGAAACTTCCTGTTCAAATTTTGGTTATAAATTTTACTGTTCGCCGATTTCAAGATTTTCATTTGGACAGCAATCCAATTTTTTTGGCAGGATTAAAGGAGACATAAAATTAATAGTTGTAGCAAACCTGATGGTGGTCTAGAGTAATAAAAAAGTTAAACATTTTTCGGGTTATTCGTAAATATCGTCTCAAGAAGTTTTAGTGTATTTTCATAATTTTGCACTTTTTTAGATTCGAAATTTTCTGTTCAAATATTGGTTATAAATTTTACTGGTCGCCGATTTCAAGATTTTCATTTGGACAGCAATCCAATTTTTTTGGCAGATTAAAGGAGACATATTATTTAATAGGTGTGGCAAACCTGATGATGGTCTAGGTGAGTAATAAAAAAGTTAAACATTTTTCGGGTTATTCGTAAATAGCGTCTCAAGAAGTTTTAGTGTATTTTCATAATTTGCACTTTTTAGATTCGAAATTTCCTGTTCAAATTTTGGTTATAAATTTCACTGGTCGCCGATTTCAAGATTTTCATTTGGACAGCAATCCAATTTTTTTTGGCAAGATTAAAGGAGACATAAAATTGATAGGTGTGGCAAACCTGATGATGGTCTAGGTGAGTAATAAAAAAGTTAAACATTTTTCGGGTTATTCGTAAATAGCGTCTCAAGAAGTTTTAGTGTATTTTCATAATTTGCACTTTTTAGATTCGAATTTCCTGTTTCAAATTTGGTTATAAATTTTACTGGTCGCAAATTTCAAGATTTTCATTTGGACAGCAATCCAATATTTTTGGCCAGATTAAAGGAGACATATTATTTAATAGGTGTGGCAAACCTGATGATGGTCTAGGTGAGTAATAAAAAAGTTAAACATTTTTCGGGTTATTCGTAAATATTTCGTAAATATCGTCTCAAGAAGTTTTAGTGTATTTTCATAATTTTCACTATTTTAGATTCGAAATTTCCTGTTCAAATTTTGGTTATAAATTTTACTGGTCGCAAATTTCAAGATTTTCATTTGGACAGCAATCCAATATTTTTGGCCAGATTAAAGGAGACATATTATTTAATAGGTGTGGCAAACCTGATGATGGTCTAGGTGAGTAATAAAAAAGTTAAACATTTTTCGGGTTATTCGTAAATATTTCGTAAATATCGTCTCAAGAAGTTTTAGTGTATTTTCATAATTTTCACTATTTTAGATTCGAAATTTCCTGTTCAAATTTTGGTTATAAATTTTACTGGTCGCAAATTTCAAGATTTTCATTTGGACAGCAATCCAATATTTTTGGCCAGATTAAAGGAGACATATTATTTAATAGGTGTGGCAAACCTGATGATGGTCTAGGTGAGTAATAAAAAAGTTAAACATTTTTCGGGTTATTCGTAAATATTTCGTAAATATCGTCTCAAGAAGTTTTAGTGGTATTTTCAATAATTTTCACTATTTTAGATTCGAAATTTCCTGTTCAAATTTTGGTTATAAATTTTACTGGTCGCAAATTTCAAGATTTTCATTTGGACAGCAATCCAATATTTTTGGCCAGATTAAAGGAGACATATTATTTAATAGGTGTGGCAAACCTGATGATGGTCTAGGTGAGTAATAAAAAAGTTAAACATTTTTCGGGTTATTCGTAAATATTTCGTAAATATCGTCTCAAGAAGTTTTAGTGTATTTTCATAATTTTCACTATTTTAGATTCGAAATTTCCTGTTCAAATTTTGGTTATAAATTTTTTTACTGGTCGCAAATTTCAAGATTTTCATTTGGACAGCAATCCAATATTTTTGGCCAGATTAAAGGAGACATATTAGTTTAATAGGTGTGGCAAACCTGATGATGGTCTAGGTGAGTAATAAAAAAGTTAAACATTTTTCGGTTATTCGTAAATATTTCGTAAATATCGTCTCAAGAAGTTTTAGTGTATTTTCATAATTTTCACTATTTTAGATTCGAAATTTCCTGTTCAAATTTTGGTTATAAATTTTACTGGTCGCCAAATTTCAAGATTTTCATTTGGACAGCAATCCAATATTTTTGGCCAGATTAAAGGAGACATATTATTTAATAGGTGTGGCAAACCTGATGATGGTCTAGGTGAGTAATAAAAAAGTTAAACATTTTTCGGGTTATTCGTAAATATTTCGTAAATATCGTCTCAAGAAGTTTTAGTGTATTTTCATAATTTTCACTATTTTAGATTCGAAATTTCCTGTTCAAATTTTGGTTATAAATTTTACTGGTCGCAAATTTCAAGATTTTCATTTGGACAGCAATCCAATATTTTTGGCCAGATTAAAGGAGACATATTATTTAATAGGTGTGGCAAACCTGATGATGGTCTAGGTGAGTAATAAAAAAGTTAAACATTTTTCGGGTTATTCGTAAATATTTCGTAAATATCGTCTCAAGAAGTTTTAGTGTATTTTCATAATTTTCACTATTTTAGATTCGAAATTTCCTGTTCAAATTTTGGTTATAAATTTTACTGGTCGCAAATTTCAAGATTTTCATTAGGACAGCAATCCAATATTTTTGGCCAGATTAAAGGAGACATATTATTTAATAGGTGTGGCAAACCTGATGATGGTCTAGGTGAGTAATAAAAAAGTTAAACATTTTTCGGGCTATTCGTAAATATTTCGTAAATATCGTCTCAAGAAGTTTTAGTGTATTTTCATAATTTTCACTATTTTAGATTCGAAATTTCCTGTTCAAATTTTGGTTATAAATTTTACTGGTCGCAAATTTCAAGATTTTCATTTGGACAGCAATCCAATATTTTTGGCCAGATTAAAGGAGACATATTATTTAATAGGTGTGGCAAACCTGATGATGGTCTAGGTGAGTAATAAAAAAGTTAAACATTTTTCGGGTTATTCGTAAATATTTCGTAAATATCGTCTCAAGAAGTTTTAGTGTATTTTCATAATTTTCACTATTTTAGATTCGAAATTTCCTGTTCAAATTTTGGTTATAAATTTTACTGGTCGCAAATTTCAAGATTTTCATTTGGACAGCAATCCAATATTTTTGGCCAGATTAAAGGAGACATATAATTAATAGGTGTGGCAAACCTGATGATGGTCTAGGTGAGTAATAAAAAAGTTAAACATTTTTCGGGTTATTCGTAAATATGTCGTAAATATCGTCTCAAGAAGTTTTAGTGTATTTTCATAATTTTCACTATTTTAGATTCGAAATTTCCTGTTCAAATTTTGGTTATAAATTTTACTGGTCGCCGATTTCAAGATTTTCATTTGGACAGCAATCCAATTTTTTTGGCAGGATTAAAGGAGACATAAAATTAATAGGTGTAGCAAACCTGATGGTGGTCTAGGTGAGTAATAAAAAAGTTAAACATTTTTCGGGTTATTCGTAAATATCGTCTCAAGAAGTTTTAGTGTATTTTCATAATTTTCACTATTTTAGATTCGAAATTTCCTGTTCAAATTTTGGTTATAAATTTTACTGGTCGCCGATTTCAAGATTTTCATTTGGCAGCAATCCAATTTTTTTGGCAAGATTAAAGGAGACATAAAATTAAAAGGTGTGTCAAACTTGATGATGGTCTAGGTGAGTAATAAAAAAGTTAAACATTTTTCGGGTTATTCGTAAATATTTCGTAAATATCGTCTCAAGAAGTTTTAGTGTATTTTCATAATTTTCACTATTTTAGATTCGAAATTTCCTGTTCAAATCTTGGTTATAAATTTTACTGGTCGCCGATTTCAAGATTTTCATTTGGACAGCAATCCAATTTTTTTGGCAAGATTAAAGGACACATAAAATTAAAAGGTGTGTCAAACTTGATGATGGTCTAGGTGAGTAATAAAAAAGTTAAACATTTTTCGGGTTATTCGTAAATATTTCGTAAATATCGTCTCAAGAAGTTTTAGTGTATTTTCATAATTTTCACTATTTTAGATTCGAAATTTCCTGTTCAAATTTTGGTTATAAATTTTACTGGTCGCAAATTTCAAGATTTTCATTTGGACAGCAATCCAATATTTTTGGCCAGATTAAAGGAGACATATAATTAATAGGTGTGGCAAACCTGATGATGGTCTAGGTGAGTAATAAAAAAGTTAAACATTTTTCGGGTTATTCGTAAATATTTCGTAAATATCGTCTCAAGAAGTTTTAGTGTATTTTCATAATTTTCACTATTTTAGATTCGAAATTTCCTGTTCAAATTTTGGTTATAAATTTTACTGGTCGCAAATTTCAAGATTTTCATTTGGACAGCAATCCAATATTTTTGGCCAGATTAAATGAGACATATAATTAATAGGTGTGGCAAACCTGATGATGGTCTAGGTGAGTAATAAAAAAGTTAAACATTTTTCGGGTTATTCGTAAATATTTCGTAAATATCGTCTCAAGAAGTTTTAGTGCATTTTCATAATTTTCACTATTTTAGATTCGAAATTTCCTGTTCAAATTTTGGTTATAAATTTTACTGGTCGCCGATTTCAAGGTTTTCATTCGGACAGCAATCGAATTTTTTTGGCAAGATAAGTATCGTCTGAAGAAGTTTTAGTGTATTTTCATAATTTGCACTTTTTTAGTTTCGAAATTTCCTGTTCAAATTTTGGTTATAAATTTTACTGTTCGCCGATTTCAAGATTTTCATTTGGACAGCAATCCAATTTTTTTGGCAAGATAAATATCGTCTTAAGAAGTTTTAGTGTATTTTCATAATTTGCACTTTTTTAGATTCGAAATTTCCTGTTCAAATATTGGTTATAAATTTTACTGGTCGCCGATTTCAAGATTTTCATTTGGACAGCAATCCAATTTTTTTGGCAAGATACATATCGTCTTAAGAAGTTTTAGTGTATTTTCATAATTTGCACTTTTTTAGATTCGAAATTTCCTGTTCAAATATTGGTTATAAATTTTACTGGTCGCCGATTTCAAGATTTTCATTTGGACAGCAATCCAATTTTTATGGCAAGATAAATATCGTCTTAAGAAGGTTTAGTGTATTTTCATAATTTGCACTTTTTCAGATTCGAAATTTCCTGTTCAAATATTGGTTATAAATTTTACTGGTCGCCGATTTCAAGATTTTCATTTGGACAGCAATCCAATTTTTTTGGCAAGATAAATATCGTCTTAAGAAGTTTTAGTGTATTTTCATAATTTGCACTTTTTCAAATTCGAAATTTCCTGTTCAAATTTTGGTTATAAATTTTACTGGTCGCCGATTTCAAGATTTTCATTTGGACAGTAATCCAATTTTTTTGGCAAGATTAAAGGAGACATAAAATTAAAAGGTGTGTCAAACTTGATGATGGTCTAGGTGAGTAATAAAAAAGTTAAACATTTTTCGGGTTATTCGTAAATATTTCGTAAATATCGTCTCAAGAAGTTTTAGTGTATTTTCATAATTTTCACTATTTTAGATTCGAAATTTCCTGTTCAAATTTTGGTTATAAATTTTACTGGTCGCCGATTTCAAGATTTTCATTTGGACAGTAATCCAATTTTTTTGGCAAGATTAAAGGAGACATAAAATTAAAAGGTGTGTCAAACTTGATGATGGTCTAGGTGAGTAATAAAAAAGTTAAACATTTTTCGGGTTATTCGTAAATATTTCGTAAATATCGTCTCAAGAAGTTTTAGTGTATTTTCATAATTTTCACTATTTTAGATTCGAAATTTCCTGTTCAAATCTTGGTTATAAATTTTACTGGTCGCCGATTTCAAGATTTTCATTTGGACAGCAATCCAATTTTTTTGGCAAGATTAAAGGACACATAAAATTAAAAGGTGTGTCAAACTTGATGATGGTCTAGGTGAGTAATAAAAAAGTTAAACATTTTTCGGGTTATTCGTAAATATTTCGTAAATATCGTCTCAAGAAGTTTTAGTGTATTTTCATAATTTTCACTATTGTAGATTCGAAATTTCCTGTTCAAATTTTGGTTATAAATTTTACTGGTCGCCGATTTCAAGATTTTCATTTGGTAGCAATCCAATTTTTTTGGCAAGATTAAAGGAGACATAAAATTAAAAGGTGTGTCAAACTTGATGATGGTCTAGGTGAGTAATAAAAAAGTTAAACATTTTTCGGGTTATTCGTAAATATTTCGTAAATATCGTCTCAAGAAGTTTTAGTGTATTTTCATAATTTTCACTATTTTAGATTCGAAATTTCCTGTTCAAATCTTGGTTATAAATTTTACTGGTCGCCGATTTCAAGATTTTCATTTGGACAGCAATCCAATTTTTTTGGCAAGATTAAAGGAGACATAAAATTAAAAGGTGTGTCAAACTTGATGATGGTCTAGGTGAGTAATAAAAAAGTTAAACATTTTTCGGGTTATTCGTAAATATCGTCTCAAGAAGTTTTAGTGTATTTTCATAATTTTCACTATTTTAGATTCGAAATTTCCTGTTCAAATTTTGGTTATAAATTTTACTGGTCGCCGATTTCAAGATTTTCATTTGGCAGCAATCCAATTTTTTTGGCAAGATTAAAGGAGACATAAAATTAAAAGGTGTGTCAAACTTGATGATGGTCTAGGTGAGTAATAAAAAAGTTAAACATTTTTCGGGTTATTCGTAAATATTTCGTAAATATCGTCTCAAGAAGTTTTAGTGTATTTTCATAATTTTCACTATTTTAGATTCGAAATTTCCTGTTCAAATCTTGGTTATAAATTTTACTGGTCGCCGATTTCAAGATTTTCATTTGGACAGCAATCCAATTTTTTTGGCAAGATTAAAGGACACATAAAATTAAAAGGTGTGTCAAACTTGATGATGGTCTAGGTGAGTAATAAAAAAGTTAAACATTTTTCGGGTTATTCGTAAATATTTCGTAAATATCGTCTCAAGAAGTTTTAGTGTATTTTCATAATTTTCACTATTGTAGATTCGAAATTTCCTGTTCAAATTTTGGTTATAAATTTTACTGGTCGCCGATTTCAAGATTTTCATTTGGCAGCAATCCAATTTTTTTGGCAAGATTAAAGGAGACATAAAATTAAAAGGTGTGTCAAACTTGATGATGGTCTAGGTGAGTAATAAAAAAGTTAAACATTTTTCGGGTTATTCGTAAATATTTCGTAAATATCGTCTAAAGAAGTTTTAGTGTATTTTCATAATTTTCACTATTTTAGATTCGAAATTTCCTGTTCAAATTTTGGTTATAAATTTTACTGGTCGCCGATTTCAAGATTTTCATTTGGCAGCAATCCAATTTTTTTGGCAAGATTAAAGGAGACATAAAATTAAAAGGTGTGTCAAACTTGATGATGGTCTAGGTGAGTAATAAAAAAGTTAAACATTTTTCGGGTTATTCGTAAATATTTCGTAAATATCGTCTCAAGAAGTTTTAGTGTATTTTCATAATTTTCACTATTTTAGATTCGAAATTTCCTGTTCAAATTTTGGTTATAAATTTTACTGGTCGCCGATTTCAAGATTTTCATTTGGACAGCAATCCAATTTTTTTGGCAAGATTAAAGGACACATAAAATTAAAAGGTGTGTCAAACTTGATGATGGTCTAGGTGAGTAATAAAAAAGTTAAACATTTTTCGGGTTATTCGTAAATATTTCGTAAATATCGTCTCAAGAAGTTTTAGTGTATTTTCATAATTTTCACTATTTTAGATTCGAAATTTCCTGTTCAAATTTTGGTTATAAATTTTACTGGTCGCCGATTTCAAGATTTTCATTTGGACAGCAATCCAATTTTTTTGGCAAGATTAAAGGACACATAAAATTAAAAGGTGTGTCAAACTTGATGATGGTCTAGGTGAGTAATAAAAAAGTTAAACATTTTTCGGGTTATTCGTAAATATTTCGTAAATATCGTCTCAAGAAGTTTTAGTGTATTTTCATAATTTTCACTATTTTAGATTCGAAATTTCCTGTTCAAATTTTGGTTATAAATTTTACTGGTCGCCGATTTCAAGATTTTCATTTGGCAGCAATCCAATTTTTTTGGCAAGATTAAAGGAGACATAAAATTAAAAGGTGTGTCAAACTTGATGATGGTCTAGGTGAGTAATAAAAAAGTTAAACATTTTTCGGGTTATTCGTAAATATTTCGTAAATATCGTCTCAAGAAGTTTTAGTGTATTTTCATAACTTTCACTATTTTAGATTCGAAATTTCCTGTTCAAATTTTGGTTATAAATTTTACTGGTCGCCGATTTCAAGATTTTCATTTGGACAGCAATCCAATTTTTTTGGCAAGATTAAAGGACACATAAAATTAAAAGGTGTGTCAAACTTGATGATGGTCTAGGTGAGTAATAAAAAAGTTAAACATTTTTCGGGTTATTCGTAAATATTTCGTAAATATCGTCTCAAGAAGTTTTAGTGTATTTTCATAATTTTCACTATTTTAGATTCGAAATTTCCTGTTCAAATTTTGGTTATAAATTTTACTGGTCGCCGATTTCAAGATTTTCATTTGGACAGCAATCCAATTTTTTTGGCAAGATTAAAGGACACATAAAATTAAAAGGTGTGTCAAACTTGATGATGGTCTAGGTGAGTAATAAAAAAGTTAAACATTTTTCGGGTCATTCGTAAATATTTCGTAAATATCGTCTCAAGAAGTTTTAGTGTATTTTCATAATTTTCACTATTTTAGATTCGAAATTTCCTGTTCAAATTTTGGTTATAAATTTTACTGGTCGCCGATTTCAAGATTTTCATTTGGCAGCAATCCAATTTTTTTGGCAAGATTAAAGGAGACATAAAATTAAAAGGTGTGTCAAACTTGATGATGGCCTAGGTGAGTAATAAAAAAGTTAAACATTTTTCGGGTTATTCGTAAATATTTCGTAAATATCGTCTGAAAAAGTTTTAGTGTATTTTCATAATTTTCACTATTTTAGATTCGAAATTTCCTGTTCAAATTTTGGTTATAAATTTTACTGGTCGCCCATTTCAAGATTTTCATTTGGACAGCAATCCAATTTTTTTGGCAAGATAAGTATCGTCTGAAGAAGTTTTAGTGTATTTTCATAATTTGCACTTTTTTAGATTCGAAATTTCCTGTTCAAATTTTGGTTATAAATTTTACTGTTCGCCGATTTCAAGATTTTCATTTGGACAGCAATCCAATTTTTTTGGCAAGATAAATATCGTCTTAAGAAGTTTTAGTGTATTTTCATAATTTTGCACTTTTTTAGATTCGAAATTTCCTGTTCAAATTTTGGTTATAAATTTTACTGTTCGCCGATTTCAAGATTTTCATTTGGACAGCAATCCAATTTTTTTGGCAAGATAAATATCGTCTTAAGAAGTTTTAGTGTATTTTCATAATTTTGCACTTTTTTAGATTCGAAATTTTCTGTTCAAATATTGGTTATAAATTTTACTGGTCGCCGATTTCAAGATTTTCATTTGGACAGCAATCCAATTTTTTTGGCAAGATAAATATCGTCTTAAGAAATTTTAGTATATTTTAGTAATTTGCACTTTTTTAGATTCGAAATTTCCTGTTCAAATATAGGATATAAATTTTACTGGTCGCCGATTTCAAGATTTTCATTTGGACAGCAATCCAATTTTTTTGGCAAGATTAAAGGAGACATAAAATTAATAGGTGTGGCAAACCTGATGATGGTCTAGGTGAGTAATAAAAAAGTTAAACATTTTTCGGGTTATTCGTAAATATCGTCTCAAGAAGTTTTAGTGTATTTTCGTAATTTTAACTATTTTAGATTTGAAATTTCCTGTTCAAATTTTGGTTATAAATTTTACTCGTCGCAGATTTCAAGATTTTCATTTGGACAGCAGTCCAATATTTTTGGCCAGATTAAAGGAGACATAAAATTAATAGGTGTGGCAAACCTGATGATGGTCTAGGTGAGTAATAAAAAAGTTAAACATTTTTCGGGTTATTCGTAAATATCGTCTCAAGAAGTTTTAGTGTATTTTCATAATTTTCACTATTTTAGATTCGAAATTTCCTGTTCAAAATTTTGGTTATACAATTTTACTGGTCGCAGATTTCAAGATTTTCATTTGGACAGCAATCCAATATTTTTGGCCAGATTAAAGGAGTCATAAAATTAATAGGTGTGGCAAACCTGATGATGGTCTAGGTGAGTAATAAAAAAGTTAAACATTTTTCGGGTTATTCGTAAATATCGTCTTAAGAAGTTTTCGTGTATTTTCTTAATTTGCACTTTTTTAGATTCGAAACTTCCTGTTCAAATTTTGGTTATAAATTTTACTGTTCGCCGATTTCAAGATTTTCATTTGGACAGCAATCCAATTTTTTTGGCAGGATTAAAGGAGACATAAAATTAATAGGTGTAGCAAACCTGATGGTGGTCTAGGTGAGTAATAAAAAAGTTAAACATTTTTCGGGTTATTCGTAAATATCGTCTCAAGAAGTTTTAGTGTATTTTCATAATTTGCACTTTTTTAGATTCGAAATTTCCTGTTCAAATATTGGTTATAAATTTTACTGGTCGCCGATTTCAAGATTTTCATTTGGACAGCAATCCAATTTTTTTGGCCAGATTAAAGGAGACATATTATTTAATAGGTGTGGCAAACCTGATGATGGTCTAGGTGAGTAATAAAAAAGTTAAACATTTTTCGGGTTATTCGTAAATAGCGTCTCAAGAAGTTTTAGTGTATTTTCATAATTTGCACTTTTTAGATTCGAAATTTCCTGTTCAAATTTTGGTTATAAATTTCACTGGTCGCCGATTTCAAGATTTTCATTTGGACAGCAATCCAATTTTTTTGGCAAGATTAAAGGAGACATAAAATTGATAGGTGTGGCAAACCTGATGATGGTCTAGGTGAGTAATAAAAAAGTTAAACATTTTTCGGGTTATTCGTAAATAGCGTCTCAAGAAGTTTTAGTGTATTTTCATAATTTGCACTTTTTAGATTCGAAATTTCCTGTTCAAATTTTGGTTATAAATTTTACTGGTCGCAAATTTCAAGATTTTCATTTGGACAGCAATCCAATATTTTTGGCCAGATTAAAGGAGACATATTATTTAATAGGTGTGGCAAACCTGAAGATGGTCTAGGTGAGTAATAAAAAAGTTAAACATTTTTCGGGTTATTCGTAAATATTTCGTAAATATCGTCTCAAGAAGTTTTAGTGTATTTTCATAATTTTCACTATTTTAGATTCGAAATTTCCTGTTCAAATTTTGGTTATAAATTTTACTGGTCGCAAATTTCAAGATTTTCATTTGGACAGCAATCCAATATTTTTGGCCAGATTAAAGGAGACATATTATTTAATAGGTGTGGCAAACCTGATGATGGTCTAGGTGAGTAATAAAAAAGTTAAACATTTTTCGGGTTATTCGTAAATATTTCGTAAATATCGTCTCAAGAAGTTTTAGTGTATTTTCATAATTTTCACTATTTTAGATTCGAAATTTCCTGTTCAAATTTTGGTTATAAATTTTACTGGTCGCAAATTTCAAGATTTTCATTTGGACAGCCATCCAATATTTTTGGCCAGATTAAAGGAGACATATTATTTAATAGGTGTGGCAAACCTGATGATGGTCTAGGTGAGTAATAAAAAAGTTAAACATTTTTCGGGTTATTCGTAAATATTTCGTAAATATCGTCTCAAGAAGTTTTAGTGTATTTTCATAATTTTCACTATTTTAGATTCGAAATTTCCTGTTCAAATTTTGGTTATAAATTTTACTGGTCGCAAATTTCAAGATTTTCATTTGGACAGCAATCCAATATTTTTGGCCAGATTAAAGGAGACATATTATTTAATAGGTGTGGCAAACCTGATGATGGTCTAGGTGAGTAATAAAAAAGTTAAACATTTTTCGGGTTATTCGTAAATATTTCGTAAATATCGTCTCAAGAAGTTTTAGTGTATTTTCATAATTTTCACTATTTTAGATTCGAAATTTCCTGTTCAAATTTTGGTTATAAATTTTTTACTGGTCGCAAATTTCAAGATTTTCATTTGGACAGCAATCCAATATTTTTGGCCAGATTAAAGGAGACATATTATTTAATAGGTGTGGCAAACCTGATGATGGTCTAGGTGAGTAATAAAAAAGTTAAACATTTTTCGGGTTATTCGTAAATATTTCGTAAATATCGTCTCAAGAAGTTTTAGTGTATTTTCATAATTTTCACTATTTTAGATTCGAAATTTCCTGTTCAAATTTTGGTTATAAATTTTACTGGTCGCAAATTTCAAGATTTTCATTTGGACAGCAATCCAATATTTTTGGCCAGATTAAAGGAGACATATTATTTAATAGGTGTGGCAAACCTGATGATGGTCTAGGTGAGTAATAAAAAAGTTAAACATTTTTCGGGTTATTCGTAAATATTTCGTAAATATCGTCTCAAGAAGTTTTAGTGTATTTTCATAATTTTCACTATTTTAGATTCGAAATTTCCTGTTCAAATTTTGGTTATAAATTTTACTGGTCGCAAATTTCAAGATTTTCATTTGGACAGCAATCCAATATTTTTGGCCAGATTAAAGGAGACATATTATTTAATAGGTGTGGCAAACCTGATGATGGTCTAGGTGAGTAATAAAAAAGTTAAACATTTTTCGGGTTATTCGTAAATATTTCGTAAATATCGTCTCAAGAAGTTTTAGTGTATTTTCATAATTTTCACTATTTTAGATTCGAAATTTCCTGTTCAAATTTTGGTTATAAATTTTACTGGTCGCAAATTTCAAGATTTTCATTTGGACAGCAATCCAATATTTTTGGCCAGATTAAAGGAGACATATTATTTAATAGGTGTGGCAAACCTGATGATGGTCTAGGTGAGTAATAAAAAAGTTAAACATTTTTCGGGCTATTCGTAAATATTTCGTAAATATCGTCTCAAGAAGTTTTAGTGTATTTTCATAATTTTCACTATTTTAGATTCGAAATTTCCTGTTCAAATTTTGGTTATAAATTTTACTGGTCGCAAATTTCAAGATTTTCATTTGGACAGCAATCCAATATTTTTGGCCAGATTAAAGGAGACATATTATTTAATAGGTGTGGCAAACCTGATGATGGTCTAGGTGAGTAATAAAAAAGTTAAACATTTTTCGGGTTATTCGTAAATATTTCGTAAATATCGTCTCAAGAAGTTTTAGTGTATTTTCATAATTTTCACTATTTTAGATTCGAAATTTCCTGTTCAAATTTTGGTTATAAATTTTACTGGTCGCCGATTTCAAGATTTTCATTTGGACAGCAATCCAATTTTTTTGGCAGGATTAAAGGAGACATAAAATTAATAGGTGTAGCAAACCTGATGGTGGTCTAGGTGAGTAATAAAAAAGTTAAACATTTTTCGGGTTATTCGTAAATATCGTCTCAAGAAGTTTTAGTGTATTTTCATAATTTTCACTATTTTAGATTCGAAATTTCCTGTTCAAATTTTGGTTATAAATTTTACTGGTCGCCGATTTCAAGGTTTTCATTCGGACAGCAATCGAATCTTTTTGGCAAGATAAGTATCGTCTGAAGAAGTTTTAGTGTATTTTCATAATTTGCACTTTTTTAGTTTCGAAATTTCCTGTTCAAATATTGGTAATAAATTTTACTGTTCGCCGATTTCAAGAATTTCATTTGGACAGCAATCCAATTTTTTTGGCAAGATTAAAGGGGACATAAAATTAATAGGGGCAAACCTGATGATGGTCTAGGTGAGTATTAAAGAAGTTAAACATTTTTCGGGTTATTCGTAAATATCGTCTTAAGAAGTTTTAGTGTATTTTCATAATTTGCACTTTTTTAGATTCGAAATGTCCTGTTCAAATATTGGTTATAAATTTTACTGGTCGCCGATTTCAAGATTTTCATTTGGACAGCAATCCAATTTTTTTGGCAAGATTAAAGGGGACATAAAATTAATAGGGGCAAACCTGATGATGGTCTAGGTGAGTATTAAAGAAGTTAAACATTTTTCGGGTTATTCGTAAATATCGTCTTAAGAAGTTTTAGTGTATTTTCATAATTTGCACTTTTTTAGATTCGAAATTTCCTGTTCAAATTTTGGTTATAAATTTTACTGGTCGCCGATTTCAAGGTTTTCATTTGGACAGCAATCCAATTTTTTTGGCAAGAAAAATATCGTCTTAAGAAGTTTTAGTGTATTTTCATAATTTGCACTTTTTTAGATTCGAAATTTCCTGTTCAAATTTTGGTTATAAATTTTACTGGTCGCCGATTTCAAGGTTTTCATTTGGACAGCAATCGAATTTTTTTGGCAAGATAAGTATCGTCTGAAGAAGTTTTAGTGTATTTTCATAATTTGCACTATTTTAGATTCGAAATTTCCTGTTCAAATTTTGGTTATAAATTTTACTGTTCGCCGATTTCAAGATTTTCATTTGGACAGCAATCCAATTTTTTTGGCAAGATAAATATCGTCTTAAGAAGTTTTAGTGTATTTTCATAATTTGCACTTTTTTAGATTCGAAATTTCCTGTTCAAATATTGGTTATAAATTTTACTGGTCGCCGATTTCAAGATTTTCATTTGGACAGCAATCCAATTTTTTTGGCAAGATTAAAGGGGACATAAAATTAATAGGGGCAAACCTGATGATGGTCTATGTGAGTATTAAAGAAGTTAGACATTTTTCGGGTTATACGTAAATATCGTCTTAAGAAGTTTTAGTGTATTTTCATAATTTGCACTTTTTTAGATTCGAAATTTCCTGTTCAAATATTGGTTATAAATTTTACTGGTCGCCGATTTCAAGATTTTCATTTGGACAGCAATGCAATTTTTTTGGCAAGATACATATCGTCTTAAGAAGTTTTAGTGTATTTTCATAATTTGCACTTTTTTAGATTCGAAATTTCCTGTTCAAATATTGGTTATAAATTTTACTGGTCGCCGATTTCAAGATTTTCATTTGGACAGCAATCCAATTTTTGTGGCAAGATAAATATCGTCTTAAGAAGTTTTAGTGTATTTTCATAATTTGCACTTTTTCAGATTCGAAATTTCCTGTTCAAATATTGGTTATAAATTTTACTGGTCACCGATTTCAAGATTTTCATTTGGACAGCAATCCAATTTTTATGGCAAGATAAATATCGTCTTAAGAAGTTTTAGTGTATTTTCATAATTTGCACTTTTTCAGATTCGAAATTTCCTGTTCAAATATTGGTTATAAATTTTACTGGTCGCCGATTTCAAGATTTTCATTTGGACAGCAATCCAATTTTTTTGGCAAGATAAATATCGTCTTAAGAAGTTTTAGTGTATTTTCATAATTTGCACTTTTTCAGATTCGAAATTTCCTTTTCAAATATTGGTTATAAATTTTACTGGTCGCCGATTTCAAGATTTTCATTTGGACAGCAATCCAATTTTTTTGGCAAGATAAATATCGTCTTAAGAAGTTTTAGTGTATTATCATAATTTGCACTTTTTCAGATTCGAAATTTCCTGTTCAAATATTGGTTATAAATTTTACTGTTCGCCGATTTCAAGATTTTCATTTGGACAGCAATCCAATTTTTTTGGCAAGATAAATATCGTCTTAAGAAGTTTTAGTGTATTTTCATAATTTGCACTTTTTCAGATTCGAAATTTCCTGTTCAAATTTTGGTTATAAATTTCACTGGTCGCCGATTTCAAGATTTTCATTTGGACAGCAATCGAATATTTTTGGCAAGATAAGTATCGTCTGAAGAAGTTTTAGTGTATTTTCATAATTTGCACTTTTTTAGATTCGAAATTTCCTGTTCAAATTTTGGTTATAAATTTTACTGTTCGCCGATTTCAAGATTTTCATTTGGACAGCAATCCAATTTTTTTGGCAAGATAAATATCGTCTTAAGAAGTTTTAGTGTATTTTCATAATTTGCACTTTTTCAGATTCGAAATTTCCTGTTCAAATATTGGTTATAAATTTTACTGGTCGCCGATTTCAAGATTTTCATTTGGACAGCAATCCAATTTTTTTGGCAAGATAAATATCGTCTTAAGAAGTTTTAGTGTATTTTCATAATTTGCACTTTTTCAGATTCGAAATTTCCTGTTCAAATATTGGTTATAAATTTTACTGGTCGCCGATTTCAAGATTTTCATTTGGACAGCAATCCAATTTTTTTGGCAAGATTAAAGGGGACATAAAATTAATAGGGGCAAACCTGATGATGGTCTAGGTGAGTATTAAAGAAGTTAAACATTTTTCGGGTTATTCGTAAATATCGTCTTAAGAAGTTTTAGTGTATTTTCATAATTTGCACTTTTTTAGATTCGAAATTTCCTGTTCAAATATTGGTTATAAATTTTACTGGTCGCCGATTTCAAGATTTTCATTTGGACAGCAATCCAATTTTTTTGGCAAGATTAAAGGGGACATAAAATTAATAGGGGCAAACCTGATGATGGTCTAGGTGAGTATTAAAGAAGTTAAACATTTTTCGGGTTATTCGTAAATATCGTCTTAAGAAGTTTTAGTGTATTTTCATAATTTGTACTTTTTTAGATTCGAAATTTCCTGTTCAAATATTGGTTATAAAATTTACTGGTCGCCGATTTCAAGATTTTCATTTGGACAGCAATCCAATTTTTTTGGCAAGATAAATATCGTCTTAAGAAGTTTTAGTGTATTTTCATAATTTACACTTTTTTAGATTCGAAATTTCCTGTTCAAATATTGGTTATAAATTTTACTGGTCGCCGATTTCAAGATTTTCATTTGGACAGCAATCCAATTTTTTTGGCAAGATAAATATCGTCTTAAGAAGTTTTAGTGTATTTTCATAATTTGCACTTTTTCAGATTCGAAATTTCCTGTTCAAAAATTGGTTATAAATTTTACTGGTCGCCGATTTCAAGATTTTCATTTGGACAGCAATCCAACTTTTTTGGCAAGATAAATATCGTCTTAAGAAGTTTTAGTGTATTTTCATAATTTGCACTTTTTCAGATTCGAAATTTCCTGTTCAAATATTGGTTATAAATTTTACTGGTCGCCGATTTCAAGATTTTCATTTGGACAGCAATCCAATTTTTTTGGCAAGATATATATCGTCTTAAGAAGTTTTAGTGTATTTTCATAATTTGCACTTTTTCAGATTCGAAATTTCCTGTTCAAATATTGGTTATAAATTTTACTGGTCGCCGATATCAAGATTTTCATTTGGACAGCAATCCATTTTTTTGGCAAGATTAAAGGAGACATAAAATTAATAGGTGTGGCAAACCTGATGATGGTCTAGGTGAGTAATAAAAAAGTTAAACATTTTTCGGGTTATTCGTAAATATCGTCTCAAGAAGTTTTAGTGTATTTTCATAATTTGCACTTTTTAGATTCGAAATTTCCTGTTCAAATTTTGGTTATAAATTTTACTGGTCGCAAATTTCAAGATTTTCATTTGGACAGCAATCCAATATTTTTGGCCAGATTAAAGGAGACATATAATTAATAGGTGTGGCAAACCTGATGATGGTCTAGGTGAGTAATAAAAAAGTTAAACATTTTTCGGGTTATTCGTAAATATTTCGTAAATATCGTCTCAAGAAGTTTTAGTGTATTTTCATAATTTGCACTTTTTAGATTCGAAATTTCCTGTTCAAATTTTGGTTATAAATTTCACTGGTCGCCGATTTCAAGATTTTCATTTGGACAGCAATCCAATTTTTTTGGCAAGATTAAAGGAGACATAAAATTAATAGGTGTGGCAAACCTGATGATGGTCTAGGTGAGTAATAAAAAAGTTAAACATTTTTCGGGTTATTCGTAAATATCGTCTCAAGAAGTTTTAGTGTATTTTCATAATTTGCACTTTTTAGATTCGAAATTTCCTGTTCAAATTTTGGTTATAAATTTTACTGGTCGCCGATTTCAAGGTTTTCATTTGGACAGCAATCGAATTTTTTTGGCAAGATAAGTATCGTCTGAAGAAGTTTTAGTGTATTTTCATAATTTGCACTTTTTTAGATTCGAAATTTCCTGTTCAAATTTTGGTTATAAATTTTACTGTTCGCCGATTTCAAGATTTTCATTTGGACAGCAATCCAATTTTTTTGGCAAGATAAATATCGTCTTAAGAAGTTTTAGTGTATTTTAGTAATTTGCACTTTTTTAGATTCGAAATTTCCTGTTCAAATATAGGTTATAAATTTTACTGGTCGCCGATTTCAAGATTTTCATTTGGACAGCAATCCAATTTTTTTGGCAATATTAAAGGGGACATAAAATTAATAGGGGCAAACCTGATGATGGTCTAGGTGAGTATTAAAGAAGTTAAACATTTTTCGGGTTATTCGTAAATATCGTCTTAAGAAGTTTTAGTGTATTTTCATAATTTGCACTTTTTTAGATTAGAAATTTCCTGTTCAAATATTGGTTATAAATTTTACTGGTCGCCGATTTCAAGATTTTCATTTGGACAGCAATCCAATTTTTTTGGCAAGATAAATATCGTCTTAAGAAGTTTTAGTGTATTTTCATAATTTGCACTTTTTCAGATTCGAAATTTCCTGTTCAAATATTGGTTATAAATTTTACTGGTCGCCGATTTCAAGATTTTCATTTGGACAGCAATCCAATTTTTTTGGCAAGATAAATATCGTCTTAAGAAGTTTTAGTGTATTTTCATAATTTGCACTTTTTCAGATTCGAAATTTCCTGTTCAAATATTGGTTATAAATTTTACTGGTCGCCGATTTCAAGATTTTCATTTGGACAGCAATCCAATTTTTTTGGCAAGATTAAAGGGGACATAAAATTAATAGGGGCAAACCTGATGATGGTCTAGGTGAGTATTAAAGAAGTTAAACATTTTTCGGGTTATTCGTAAATATCGTCTTAAGAAGTTTTAGTGTATTTTCATAATTTGCACTTTTTTAGATTCGAAATTTCCTGTTCAAATATTGGTTATAAATTTTACTGGTCGCCGATTTCAAGATTTTCATTTGGACAGCAATCCAATTTTTTTGGCAAGATTAAAGGGGACATAAAATTAATAGGGGCAAACCTGATGATGGTCTAGGTGAGTATTAAAGAAGTTAAACATTTTTCGGGTTATTCGTAAATATCGTCTTAAGAAATTTTAGTGTATTTTCATAATTTGTACTTTTTTAGATTCGAAATTTCCTGTTCAAATATTGGTTATAAATTTTACTGGTCGCCGATTTCAAGATTTTCATTTGGACAGCAATCCAATTTTTTTGGCAAGATAAATATCGTCTTAAGAAGTTTTAGTGTATTTTCATAATTTGCACTTTTTCAGATTCGAAATTTCCTGTTCAAATATTGGTTATAAATTTTACTGGTCGCCGATTTCAAGATTTTCATTTGGACAGCAATCCAATTTTTTTGGCAAGATAAATATCGTCTTAAGAAGTTTTAGTGTATTTTCATAATTTGCACTTTTTCAGATTCGAAATTTCCTGTTCAAATATTGGTTATAAATTTTACTGGTCGCCGATATCAAGATTTTCATTTGGACAGCAATCCATTTTTTTGGCAAGATTAAAGGAGACATAAAATTAATAGGTGTGGCAAACCTGATGATGGTCTAGGTGAGTAATAAAAAAGTTAAACATTTTTCGGGTTATTCGTAAATATCGTCTCAAGAAGTTTTAGTGTATTTTCATAATTTGCACTTTTTAGATTCGAAATTTCCTGTTCAAATTTTGGTTATAAATTTTACTGGTCGCAAATTTCAAGATTTTCATTTGGACAGCAATCCAATATTTTTGGCCAGATTAAAGGAGACATATAATTAATAGGTGTGGCAAACCTGATGATGGTCTAGGTGAGTAATAAAAAAGTTAAACATTTTTCGGGTTATTCGTAAATATTTCGTAAATATCGTCTCAAGAAGTTTTAGTGTATTTTCATAATTTGCACTTTTTCAGATTCGAAATTTCCTGTTCAAATATTGGTTATAAATTTTACTGGTCGCCGATATCAAGATTTTCATTTGGACAGCAATCCATTTTTTTGGCAAGATTAAAGGAGACATAAAATTAATAGGTGTGGCAAACCTGATGATGGTCTAGGTGAGTAATAAAAAAGTTAAACATTTTTCGGGTTATTCGTAAATATCGTCTCAAGAAGTTTTAGTGTATTTTCATAATTTGCACTTTTTAGATTCGAAATTTCCTGTTCAAATTTTGGTTATAAATTTTACTGGTCGCAAATTTCAAGATTTTCATTTGGACAGCAATCCAATATTTTTGGCCAGATTAAAGGAGACATATAATTAATAGGTGTGGCAAACCTGATGATGGTCTAGGTGAGTAATAAAAAAGTTAAACATTTTTCGGGTTATTCGTAAATATCGTCTCAAGAAGTTTTAGTGTATTTTCATAATTTGCACTTTTTAGATTCGAAATTTCCTGTTCAAATTTTGGTTATAAATTTTACTGGTCGCCGATTTCAAGGTTTTCATTTGGACAGCAATCGAATTTTTTTGGCAAGATAAGTATCGTCTGAAGAAGTTTTAGTGTATTTTCATAATTTGCACTTTTTTAGATTCGAAATTTCCTGTTCAAATTTTGGTTATAAATTTTACTGTTCGCCGATTTCAAGATTTTCATTTGGACAGCAATCCAATTTTTTTGGCAAGATAAATATCGTCTTAAGAAGTTTTAGTGTATTTTAGTAATTTGCACTTTTTTAGATTCGAAATTTCCTGTTCAAATATAGGTTATAAATTTTACTGGTCGCCGATTTCAAGATTTTCATTTGGACAGCAATCCAATTTTTTTGGCAAAATTAAAGGGGACATAAAATTAATAGGGGCAAACCTGATGATGGTCTAGGTGAGTATTAAAGAAGTTAAACATTTTTCGGGTTATTCGTAAATATCGTCTTAAGAAGTTTTAGTGTATTTTCATAATTTGCACTTTTTTAGATTAGAAATTTCCTGTTCAAATATTGGTTATAAATTTTACTGGTCGCCGATTTCAAGATTTTCATTTGGACAGCCATCCAATTTTTTTGGCAAGATAAATATCGTCTTAAGAAGTTTTAGTGTATTTTCATAATTTGCACTTTTTCAGATTCGAAATTTCCTGTTCAAATATTGGTTATAAATTTTACTGGTCGCCGATTTCAAGATTTTCATTTGGACAGCAATCCAATTTTTTTGGCAAGATAAATATCGTCTTAAGAAGTTTTAGTGTATTTTCATAATTTGCACTTTTTCAGATTCGAAATTTCCTGTTCAAATATTGGTTATAAATTTTACTGGTCGCCGATTTCAAGATTTTCATTTGGACAGCAATCCAATTTTTTTGGCAAGATTAAAGGGGACATAAAATTAATAGGGGCAAACCTGATGATGGTCTAGGTGAGTATTAAAGAAGTTAAACATTTTTCGGGTTATTCGTAAATATCGTCTTAAGAAGTTTTAGTGTATTTTCATAATTTGCACTTTTTTAGATTCGAAATTTCCTGTTCAAATATTGGTTATAAATTTTACTGGTCGCCGATTTCAAGATTTTCATTTGGACAGCAATCCAATTTTTTTGGCAAGATTAAAGGGGACATAAAATTAATAGGGGCAAACCTGATGATGGTCTAGGTGAGTATTAAAGAAGTTAAACATTTTTCGGGTTATTCGTAAATATCGTCTTAAGAAATTTTAGTGTATTTTCATAATTTTTACTTTTTTAGATTCGAAATTTCCTGTTCAAATATTGGTTATAAATTTTACTGGTCGCCGATTTCAAGATTTTCATTTGGACAGCAATCCAATTTTTTTGGCAAGATAAATATCGTCTTAAGAAGTTTTAGTGTATTTTCATAATTTGCACTTTTTCAGATTCGAAATTTCCTGTTCAAATATTGGTTATAAATTTTACTGGTCGCCGATTTCAAGATTTTCATTTGGACAGCAATCCAATTTTTTTGGCAAGATAAATATCGTCTTAAGAAGTTTTAGTGTATTTTCATAATTTGCACTTTTTCAGATTCGAAATTTCCTGTTCAAATATTGGTTATAAATTTTACTGGTCGCCGATTTCAAGATTTTCATTTGGACAGCAATCCAATTTTTTTGGCAAGATAAATATCGTCTTAAGAAGTTTTAGTGTATTTTCATAATTTGCACTTTTTCAGATTCGAAATTTCCTGTTCAAATATTGGTTATAAATTTTACTGGTCGCCGATTTCAAGATTTTCATTTGGACAGCAATCCAATTTTTTTGGCAAGATAAATATCGTCTTAAGAAGTTTTGTGTATTTTCATAATTTGCACTTTTTCAGATTCGAAATTTCCTGTTCAAATATTGGTTATAAATTTTACTGGTCGCCGATTTCAAGATTTTCATTTGGACAGCAATCCAATTTTTTTGGCAAGATAAATATCGTCTTAAGAAATTTTAGTATATTTTAGTAATTTGCACTTTTTTAGATTCGAAATTTCCTGTTCAAATATAGGTTATAAATTTTACTGGTCGCCGATTTCAAGATTCTCATTTGGACAGCAGTCCAATATTTTTGGCCAGATTAAAGGAGACATAAAATTAATAGGTGTGGCAAACCTGATGATGGTCTAGGTGAGTAATAAAAAAGTTAAACATTTTTCGGGTTATTCGTAAATATCGTCTCAAGAAGTTTTAGTGTATTTTCATAATTTTCACTATTTTAGATTCGAAATTTCCTGTTCAAATTTTGGTTATAAATTTTACTGGTCGCCGATTTCAAGATTTTCATTTGGACAGCAATCCAATTTTTTTGGCAAGATAAATATCGTCTTAAGAAGTTTTAGTGTATTTTCATAATTTGCACTTTTTTAGATTCGAAATTTCCTATTCAAATATTGGTTATAAATTTTACTGGTCGCCGATTTCAAGATTTTCATTTGGACAGCAATCCAATTTATTTGGCAAGATAAATAGCGTCTTAAGAAGTTTTAGTGTATTTTCATAATTTGCACTTTTTTAGATTCGAAATTTCCTGTTCAAATATTGGTTATAAATTTGACTGGTCGCCCATTTCAAGATTTTCAATTGGACAGCAATCCAGGTTTTTTGGCAAGATAAATATCGTCTTAAGAAGTTTTAGTGTATTTTCATAATTTGCACTTTTTTAGAATCGAAATTTCCTGTTCAAATATTGGTTATAAATTTTACTCGTCGCCGATTTCAAGCTTTTCATTTGGACAGCAACCCAATTTTTTTGGCAAGATAAATATCGTCTTAAGAAGTTTTACTATATTTTCATAATTTGAACTTTTTTAGATTCGAAATTTCCTGTTCAAATTTTGGTTATAAATTTTACTGGTCGCCGATTTCAAGATTTTCATTTGGACAGCAATAGAATTTTTTTGGCAAGATTAAAGGAGACATAAAATTAATATGGGCAAACCTGATGATGGTCTAGGTGAGTATTAAAAAAGTTAAACACATTTCGGGTTATTCGTAAATATCATCTCAAGAAATTTTAGTGTATTTTCATAATTTGCACTTTTTTAGAATCGAAATTTGCTGTTCAAATATTGGTTATAAATTTTACTGGTCGCCGATTTCAAGATTTTCATTTGGACAGCAATCCAATTTTTTTGGCAAAATAAATATCGTCTTAAGAAGTTTTAGTGTATTTTCATAATTTTCACTTTTTTCGATTCGAAATTTCCTGTTCAAATATTGGTTATAAATTTTACTGGTCGCCGATTTCAAGATTTTCATTTGGACAGCAATCCAATTTTTTTGGCAAGATAAATATCGCCTTAAGAAGTTTTAGTGTATTTTCATAATTTGCACTTTTTTAGATTCGAAATTTCCTGTTCAAATATTGGTTATAAATTTTACTGGTCGCCGATTTCAAGATTTTCATTTGGACAGCAATCCAATTTTTTTGGCAAGATAAATATCGTCTTAAGAAGTTTTAGTGTATTTTCATAATTTGCACTTTTTTAGAATCGAAATTTGCTGTTCAAATATTGGTTATAAATTTTACTGGTCGCCGATTTCAAGATGTTCATTTGGACAGCAATCCAATTTTTTTGGCATGATTAAAGGAGACATAAAATTAATAGGGGCAAACCTGATGATGGTCTAGGTGAGTATTAAAAAAGTTAAACATTTTTCGGGTTATTCGTAAATATGATCTCAAGAAGTTTTAGTGTATTTTCATAATTTGCACTTTTTTAGATTCGAAATATCCTGTTCAAATTTTGGTTATAAATTTTACTGGTCGCCGATTTCAAGATTTTCATTTGGACAGCAATCCAATTTTTTTGGCAAGATAAATATCGTCTTAAGAAGTTTTAGTGTATTTTCATAATTTGCACTTTTTTAGATTCAAAATTTCCTGTTCAAATATTGGTTATAAATTTTACTGGTCGCCGATTTCAAGATTTTCATTTGGACAGCATTCCAATTTTTTTGGCATGATTAAAGGAGACATAAAATTAATAGGGGAAAACCTGATGATGGTCTTGGTGAGTTTTAAAAAAGTTAAACATTTTTCGGGTTATTCGCAAATATCATCTCAAGAAGTTTTAGTGTATTTCCATAATTTACACTTTTTTATATTCGAAATTTCCTATTCAAATATTGGTTATAAATTTTACTGGTCGCCGATTTCAAGATTTTCATTTGGACAGCAATCCAATTTTTTTGGCAAGATAAATATCGTCTTAAGAAGTTTTAGTGTATTTTCATAATTTGCACTTTTTTAGATTCGAAATTTCCTATTCAAATATTGGTTATAAATTTTACTGGTCGCCGATTTCAAGATTTTCATTTGGACAGCAATCCAATTTTTTTGGAAGATAAATATCGTCTTAAGAAGATTTAGTGTATTTTCATAATTTGCACTTTTTTAGATTCGAAATTTCCTGTTCAAATTTTGGTTATAAATTTTACTGGTCGCCGATTTCAAGATTTTCATTTGGACAGCAATCCAATTTTTTTGGCAAGATAAATATCGTCTTAAGAAGTTTTAGTGTATTTTCATAATTTGCACTTTTTTAGATTCGAAATTTCCTGTTCAAATATTGGTTATAAATTTTAGTGGTCGCCGATTTCAAGATTTTCATTTGGACAGCAATCCAATTTTTTTGGCAAGATAAATATCGTCTTAAGAAGTTTTAGTGTATTTTCATAACTTGCACTTTTTTAGATTCGAAATTTCCTGTTCAAATATTGGTTATAAATTTGACTGGTCGCCGATTTCAAGGTTTTCATTTGGACAGCAATCCAATTTTTTTGGCAAGATAAATATCGTCTTAAGAAGTTTTAGTGTATTTTCATAATTTGCACTTTTTTAGATTCGAAATTTCCTGTTCAAATATTGGTTATAAATTTTACTGGTCGCCGATTTCAAGATTTTCATTTGGACAGGATTCCAATTTTTTTGGCATGATTAAAGGAGACATAAAATTAATAGGGGAAAACCTGATGATGGTCTTGGTGAGTATTAAAAATGTTAAACATTTTTCGGGTTATTCGTAAATATCATCTCAAGAAGTTTTAGTGTATTTCATAATTTGCACTTTTTTAGATTCGAAATTTCCTGTTCAAATTTTGGTTATAAATTTTACTGGTCGCCGATTTCAAGATTTTCATTTGGACAGCAATCCAATTTTTTTGGCAAGATAAATATCGTCTTAAGAAGTTTTAGTGTATTTTCATAATTTGCACTTTTTTAGATTCGAAATTTCCTGTTCAAATATTGGTTATAAATTTTACTGGTCGCCGATTTCAAGATTTTCATTTGGACAGCATTCCAATTTTTTTGGCATGATTAAAGGAGAGATAAAATTAATAGGGGAAAACCTGATGATGGTCTTGGTGAGTATTGAAAAAGTTAAACATTTTTCGGGTTATTCGTAAATATCATCTCAAGAAGTTTTAGTGTATTTTCATAATTTGCACTTTTTTAGATTCGAAATTTCCTGTTCAAATTTTGGTTATAAATTTTACTGGTCGCCGATTTCAAGATTTTCATTTGGACAGCAATCCAATTTTTTTGGCAAGATAAATATCGTCTTAATAAGTTTTAGTGTATTTTCATAATTTGCACTTTTGTAGATTCGAAATTTCCTGTTCAAATATTGGTTATAAATTTTACTGGTCGCCGATTTCAAGCTTTTCATTTGGACAGCAATCCAATTTTTTTGGCAAGATAAATATCGTCTTAAGAAGTTTTAGTATATTTTCATAATTTGCACTTTTGTAGATTCGAAATTTCCTGTTCAAATTTTGGTTATAAATTTTACTGGTCGCCGATTTCAAGATTTTCATTTGGACAGCAATCCAATTTTTTTGGCAAGATAAATATCGTCTTAAGAAGTTTTAGTGTATTTTCATAATTTGCACTTTTTTAGATTCAAAATTTCCTGTTCAAATTTCGGTTATAAATTTTACAGGTCGCCGATTTCAAGATTTTCATTTGGACAGCAATCCAATTTTTTTGGCAAAATAAATATCGACTTAAGAAGTTTTAGTGTATTTTCATAATTTTCACTTTTTTAGATTCGAAATTTCCTGTTCAAATATTGGTTATAAATTTTACTGGTCGCCGATTTCAAGATTTTCATTTGGACAGCAATCCAATTTTTTTGGCAAGATAAATATCGTCTTAAGAAGTTTTAGTGTATTTTCATAATTTGCACTTTTTTAGAATCGAAATTTGCTGTTCAAATATTGGTTATAAATTTTACTGGTCGCCGATTTCAAGATGTTCATTTGGACAGCAATCCAATTTTTTTGGCATGATTAAAGGAGACATAAAATTAATAGGGGCAAACCTGATGATGGTCTAGGTGAGTATTAAAAAAGTTAAACATTTTTCGGGTTATTCGTAAATATGATCTCAAGAAGTTTTAGTGTATTTTCATAATTTGCACTTTTTTAGATTCGAAATATCCTGTTCAAATTTTGGTTATAAATTTTACTGGTCGCCGATTTCAAGATTTTCATTTGGACAGCAATCCAATTTTTTTGGCAAGATAAATATCGTCTTAAGAAGTTTTAGTGTATTTTCATAATTTGCACTTTTTTAGAATCGAAATTTCCTGTTCAAATATTGGTTATAAATTTTACTGGTCGCCGATTTCAAGATTTTCATTTGGACAGCAATCCAATTTTTTTGGCAAGATAAATATCGTCTTAAGAAGTTTTAGTGTATTTTCATAATTTGCACTTTTTTAGATTCGAAATATCCTGTTCAAATTTTGGTTATAAATTTTACTGGTCGCCGATTTCAAGATTTTCATTTGGACAGCATTCCAATTTTTTTGGCATGATTAAAGGAGACATAAAATTAATAGGGGAAAACCTGATGATGGTCTTGGTGAGTTTTAAAAAAGTTAAACATTTTTCGGGTTATTCGCAAATATCATCTCAAGAAGTTTTAGTGTATTTCCATAATTTACACTTTTTTATATTCGAAATTTCCTATTCAAATATTGGTTATAAATTTTACTGGTCGCCGATTTCAAGATTTTCATTTGGACAGCAATCCAATTTTTTTGGCAAGATAAATATCGTCTTAAGAAGTTTTAGTGTATTTTCATAATTTGCACTTTTTTAGATTCGAAATTTCCTGTTCAAATATTGGTTATAAATTTTACTGGTCGCCGATTTCAAGATTTTCATTTGGACAGCAATCCAATTTTTTTGGCAAGATAAATATCGTCTTAAGAAATTTTAGTATATTTTAGTAATTTGCACTTTTTTAGATTCGAAATTTCCTGTTCAAATATAGGTTATAAATTTTACTGGTCGCCGATTTCAAGATTCTCATTTGGACAGCAGTCCAATATTTTTGGCCAGATTAAAGGAGACATAAAATTAATAGGTGTGGCAAACCTGATGATGGTCTAGGTGAGTAATAAAAAAGTTAAACATTTTTCGGGTTATTCGTAAATATCGTCTCAAGAAGTTTTAGTGTATTTTCATAATTTTCACTATTTTAGATTCGAAATTTCCTGTTCAAATTTTGGTTATAAATTTTACTGGTCGCCGATTTCAAGATTTTCATTTGGACAGCAATCCAATTTTTTTGGCAAGATAAATATCGTCTTAAGAAGTTTTAGTGTATTTTCATAATTTGCACTTTTTTAGATTCGAAATTTCCTATTCAAATATTGGTTATAAATTTTACTGGTCGCCGATTTCAAGATTTTCATTTGGACAGCAATCCAATTTATTTGGCAAGATAAATATCGTCTTAAGAAGTTTTAGTGTATTTTCATAATTTGCACTTTTTTAGATTCGAAATTTCCTGTTCAAATATTGGTTATAAAATTTACTGGTCGCCGATTTCAAGATTTTCATTTGGACAGCAATCCAATTTTTTTGGCAAGATAAATATCGTCTTAAGAAGTTTTAGTGTATTTTCATAATTTGCACTTTTTTACATTCGAAATTTCCTATTCAAATATTGGTTATAAATTTTACTGGTCGCCGATTTCAAGATTTTCATTTGGACAGCAATCCAATTTTTTTGGCAAGATAAATATCGTCTTAAGAAGTTTTAGTGTATTTTCATAATTTGCACTTTTTTAGATTCGAAATTTCCTGTTCAAATTTTGGTTATAAATTTTACTGGTCGCCGATTTCAAGATTTTCATTTGGACAGCAATCCAATTTTTTTGGCAAGATAAATATCGTCTTAAGAAGTTTTAGTGTATTTTCATAATTTGCACTTTTTTAGATTCGAAATTTCCTGTTCAAATATTGGTTATAAATTTTACTGGTCGCCGATTTCAAGATTTTCATTTGGACAGCAATCCAATTTTTTTGGCAAGATAAATATCGTCTTAAGAAGTTTTAGTGTATTTTCATAATTTGCACTTTTTTAGATTCGAAATTTCCTGTTCAAATATTGGTTATAAATTTTACTGGTCGCCGATTTCAAGATTTTCATTTGGACAGCAATCCAATTTTTTTGGCAAGATAAATATCGTCTTAAGAAGTTTTAGTGTATTTTCATAATTTGCACTTTTTTAGATTCGAAATTTCCTGTTCAAATATTGGTTATAAATTTTACTGGTCGCCGATTTCAAGATTTTCATTTGGACAGTAATCCAATTTTTTTGGCATTATTAAAGGAGACATAAAATTAATAGGGGAAAACCTGATGATGGTCTAGGTGAGTATTAAAAAAGTTAAACATTTTTCGGGTTACTCGTAAATATCATCTCAAGAAGTTTTAGTGTATGTTCATAATTAGCACTTTTTTAGATTCGAAATTTCCTGTTCAAATATTGGTTATAAATTTGACTGGTCGCCGATTTCAAGATTTTCAATTGGACAGCAATCCAGGTTTTTTGGCAAGATAAATATCGTCTTAAGAAGATTTAGTGTATTTTCATAATTTGCACTTTTTTAGATTCGAAATTTCCTGTTCAAATATTGGTTATAAATTTTACTCGTCGCCGATTTCAAGCTTTGCATTTGGACAGCAACCCAATTTTTTTGGCAAGATAAATATCGTCTTAAGAAGTTTTACTATATTTTCATAATTTGAACTTTTTTAGATTCGAAATTTCCTGTTCAAATTTTGGTTATAAATTTTACTGGTCGCCGATTTCAAGATTTTCATTTGGACAGCAATCCAATTTTTTTGGCAAGATAAATATCGTCTTAAGAAGTTTTAGTGTATTTTCATAATTTGCACTTTTTCAGATTCGAAATTTCCTGTTCAAATATTGGTTATAAATTTTACTGGTCGCCGATTTCAAGATTTTCATTTGGACAGCAATCCAATTTTTTTGGCAAGATAAATATCGTCTTAAGAAGTTTTAGTGTATTTTCATAATTTGCACTTTTTCAGATTCGAAATTTCCTGTTCAAATATTGGTTATAAATTTTACTGGTCGCCGATTTCAAGATTTTCATTTGGACAGCAATCCAATTTTTTTGGCAAGATAAATATCGTCTTAAGAAGTTTTAGTGTATTTTCATAATTTGCACTTTTTCAGATTCGAAATTTCCTGTTCAAATATTGGTTATAAATTTTACTGGTCGCCGATTTCAAGATTTTCATTTGGACAGCAATCCAATTTTTTTGGCAAGATAAATATCGTCTTAAGAAGTTTTAGTGTATTTTCATAATTTGCACTTTTTCAGATTCGAAATTTCCTGTTCAAATATTGGTTATAAATTTTACTGGTCGCCGATTTCAAGATTTTCATTTGGACAGCAATCCAATTTTTTTGGCAAGATAAATATCGTCTTAAGAAATTTTAGTATATTTTAGTAATTTGCACTTTTTTAGATTCGAAATTTCCTGTTCAAATATAGGTTATAAATTTTACTGGTCGCCGATTTCAAGATTCTCATTTGGACAGCAGTCCAATATTTTTGGCCAGATTAAAGGAGACATAAAATTAATAGGTGTGGCAAACCTGATGATGGTCTAGGTGAGTAATAAAAAAGTTAAACATTTTTCGGGTTATTCGTAAATATCGTCTCAAGAAGTTTTAGTGTATTTTCATAATTTTCACTATTTTAGATTCGAAATTTCCTGTTCAAATTTTGGTTATAAATTTTACTGGTCGCCGATTTCAAGATTTTCATTTGGACAGCAATCCAATTTTTTTGGCAAGATAAATATCGTCTTAAGAAGTTTTAGTGTATTTTCATAATTTGCACTTTTTTAGATTCGAAATTTCCTGTTCAAATATTGGTTATAAATTTTACTGGTCGCCGATTTCAAGATTTTCATTTGGACAGCAATCCAATTTTTTGGCAAGATAAATATCGTCTTAAGAAGTTTTAGTGTATTTTCATAATTTGCACTTTTTTAGATTCGAAATTTCCTGTTCAAATATTGGTTATAAATTTTACTGGTCGCCGATTTCAAGATTTTCATTTGGACAGCAATCCAATTTTTTTGGCAAGATAAATATCGTCTTAAGAAGTTTTAGTGTATTTTCATAATTTGCACTTTTTTAGATTCGAAATTTCCTGTTCAAATATTGGTTATAAATTTTACTGGTCGCCGATTTCAAGATTTTCATTTGGACAGTAATCCAATTTTTTTGGCATTATTAAAGGAGACATAAAATTAATAGGGGAAAACCTGATGATGGTCTAGGTGAGTATTAAAAAAGTTAAACATTTTTCGGGTTACTCGTAAATATCATCTCAAGAAGTTTTAGTGTATGTTCATAATTAGCACTTTTTTAGATTCGAAATTTCCTTTCAAATTTTGGTTATAAATTTTACTGGTCGCCGATTTCAAGATTTTCATTTGGACAGCAATCCAATTTTTTTGGCAAGATAAATATCGTCTTAAGAAGTTTTAGTGTATTTTCATAATTTGCACTTTTTTAGATTCGAAATTTCCTGTTCAAATATTGGTTATAAATTTGACTGGTCGCCGATTTCAAGATTTTCAATTGGACAGCAATCCAGGTTTTTTGGCAAGATAAATATCGTCTTAAGAAGTTTTAGTGTATTTTCATAATTTGCACTTTTTTAGATTCGAAATTTCCTGTTCAAATATTGGTTATAAATTTTACTCGTCGCCGATTTCAAGCTTTTCATTTGGACAGCAACCCAATTTTTTTGGCAAGATAAATATCGTCTTAAGAAGTTTTACTATATTTTCATAATTTGAACTTTTTTAGATTCGAAATTTCCTGTTCAAATTTTGGTTATAAATTTTACTGGTCGCCGATTTCAAGATTTTCATTTGGACAGCAATAGAATTTTTTTGGCAAGATTAAAGGAGACATAAAATTAATAGGGGCAAACCTGATGATGGTCTAGGTGAGTATTAAAAAAGTTAAACACATTTCGGGTTATTCGTAAATATCATCTCAAGAAATTTTAGTGTATTTTCATAATTTGCACTTTTTTAGAATCGAAATTTGCTGTTCAAATATTGGTTATAAATTTTACTGGTCGCCGATTTCAAGATTTTCATTTGGACAGCAATCCAATTTTTTTGGCAAAATAAATATCGTCTTAAGAAGTTTTAGTGTATTTTCATAATTTTCACTTTTTTCGATTCGAAATTTCCTGTTCAAATATTGGTTATAAATTTTACTGGTCGCCGATTTCAAGATTTTCATTTGGACAGCAATCCAATTTTTTTGGCAAGATAAATATCGCCTTAAGAAGTTTTAGTGTATTTTCATAATTTGCACTTTTTTAGATTCGAAATTTCCTGTTCAAATATTGGTTATAAATTTTACTGGTCGCCGATTTCAAGATTTTCATTTGGACAGCAATCCAATTTTTTTGGCAAGATAAATATCGTCTTAAGAAGTTTTAGTGTATTTTCATAATTTGCACTTTTTTAGAATCGAAATTTGCTGTTCAAATATTGGTTATAAATTTTACTGGTCGCCGATTTCAAGATGTTCATTTGGACAGCAATCCAATTTTTTTGGCATGATTAAAGGAGACATAAAATTAATAGGGGCAAACCTGATGATGGTCTAGGTGAGTATTAAAAAAGTTAAACATTTTTCGGGTTATTCGTAAATATGATCTCAAGAAGTTTTAGTGTATTTTCATAATTTGCACTTTTTTAGATTCGAAATATCCTGTTCAAATTTTGGTTATAAATTTTACTGGTCGCCGATTTCAAGATTTTCATTTGGACAGCAATCCAATTTTTTTGGCAAGATAAATATCGTCTTAAGAAGTTTTAGTGTATTTTCATAATTTGCACTTTTTTAGATTCAAAATTTCCTGTTCAAATATTGGTTATAAATTTTACTGGTCGCCGATTTCAAGATTTTCATTTGGACAGCATTCCAATTTTTTTGGCATGATTAAAGGAGACATAAAATTAATAGGGGAAAACCTGATGATGGTCTTGGTGAGTTTTAAAAAAGTTAAACATTTTTCGGGTTATTCGCAAATATCATCTCAAGAAGTTTTAGTGTATTTCCATAATTTACACTTTTTTATATTCGAAATTTCCTATTCAAATATTGGTTATAAATTTTACTGGTCGCCGATTTCAAGATTTTCATTTGGACAGCAATCCAATTTTTTTGGCAAGATAAATATCGTCTTAAGAAGTTTTAGTGTATTTTCATAATTTGCACTTTTTTAGATTCGAAATTTCCTGTTCAAATATTGGTTATAAATTTTACTGGTCGCCGATTTCAAGATTTTCATTTGGACAGCAATCCAATTTTTTTGGCAAGATAAATATCGTCTTAAGAAGTTTTAGTGTATTTTCATAATTTGCACTTTTTTAGATTCGAAATTTCCTATTCAAATATTGGTTATAAATTTTACTGGTCGCCGATTTCAAGATTTTCATTTGGACAGCAATCCAATTTTTTTGGCATGATTAAAGGAGACATAAAATTAATAGGGGAAAACCTGATGATGGTCTTGGTGAGTATTAAAAATGTTAAACATTTTTCGGGTTATTCGTAAATATCATCTCAAGAAGTTTTAGTGTATTTCATAATTTGCACTTTTTTAGATTCGAAATTTCCTGTTCAAATTTTGGTTATAAATTTTACTGGTCGCCGATTTCAAGATTTTCATTTGGACAGCAATCCAATTTTTTTGGCAAGATAAATATCGTCTTAAGAAGTTTTAGTGTATTTTCATAATTTGCACTTTTTTAGATTCGAAATTTCCTGTTCAAATATTGGTTATAAATTTTACTGGTCGCCGATTTCAAGATTTTCATTTGGACAGCATTCCAATTTTTTTGGCATGATTAAAGGAGACATAAAATTAATAGGGGAAAACCTGATGATGGTCTTGGTGAGTATTGAAAAAGTTAAACATTTTTCGGGTTATTCGTAAATATCATCTCAAGAAGTTTTAGTGTATTTTCATAATTTGCACTTTTTTAGATTCGAAATTTCCTGTTCAAATTTTGGTTATAAATTTTACTGGTCGCCGATTTCAAGATTTTCATTTGGACAGCAATCCAATTTTTTTGGCAAGATAAATATCGTCTTAATAAGTTTTAGTGTATTTTCATAATTTGCACTTTTGTAGATTCGAAATTTCCTGTTCAAATATTGGTTATAAATTTTACTGGTCGCCGATTTCAAGCTTTTCATTTGGACAGCAATCCAATTTTTTTGGCAAGATAAATATCGTCTTAAGAAGTTTTAGTATATTTTCATAATTTGCACTTTTGTAGATTCGAAATTTCCTGTTCAAATTTTGGTTATAAATTTTACTGGTCGCCGATTTCAAGATTTTCATTTGGACAGCAATCCAATTTTTTTGGCAAGATAAATATCGTCTTAAGAAGTTTTAGTGTATTTTCATAATTTGCACTTTTTTAGATTCAAAATTTCCTGTTCAAATTTTGGTTATAAATTTTACTGGTCGCCGATTTCAAGATTTTCATTTGGACAGCAATCCAATTTTTTTGGCAAAATAAATATCGACTTAAGAAGTTTTAGTGTATTTTCATAATTTTCACTTTTTTAGATTCGAAATTTCCTGTTCAAATATTGGTTATAAATTTTACTGGTCGCCGATTTCAAGATTTTCATTTGGACAGCAATCCAATTTTTTTGGCAAGATAAATATCGTCTTAAGAAGTTTTAGTGTATTTTCATAATTTGCACTTTTTTAGAATCGAAATTTGCTGTTCAAATATTGGTTATAAATTTTACTGGTCGCCGATTTCAAGATGTTCATTTGGACAGCAATCCAATTTTTTTGGCATGATTAAAGGAGACATAAAATTAATAGGGGCAAACCTGATGATGGTCTAGGTGAGTATTAAAAAAGTTAAACATTTTTCGGGTTATTCGTAAATATGATCTCAAGAAGTTTTAGTGTATTTTCATAATTTGCACTTTTTTAGATTCGAAATATCCTGTTCAAATTTTGGTTATAAATTTTACTGGTCGCCGATTTCAAGATTTTCATTTGGACAGCAATCCAATTTTTTTGGCAAGATAAATATCGTCTTAAGAAGTTTTAGTGTATTTTCATAATTTGCACTTTTTTAGAATCGAAATTTCCTGTTCAAATATTGGTTATAAATTTTACTGGTCGCCGATTTCAAGATTTTCATTTGGACAGCAATCCAATTTTTTTGGCAAGATAAATATCGTCTTAAGAAGTTTTAGTGTATTTTCATAATTTGCACTTTTTTAGATTCGAAATATCCTGTTCAAATTTTGGTTATAAATTTTACTGGTCGCCGATTTCAAGATTTTCATTTGGACAGCATTCCAATTTTTTTGGCATGATTAAAGGAGACATAAAATTAATAGGGGAAAACCTGATGATGGTCTTGGTGAGTTTTAAAAAAGTTAAACATTTTTCGGGTTATTCGCAAATATCATCTCAAGAAGTTTTAGTGTATTTCCATAATTTACACTTTTTTATATTCGAAATTTCCTATTCAAATATTGGTTATAAATTTTACTGGTCGCCGATTTCAAGATTTTCATTTGGACAGCAATCCAATTTTTTTGGCAAGATAAATATCGTCTTAAGAAGTTTTAGTGTATTTTCATAATTTGCACTTTTTTAGATTCGAAATTTCCTGTTCAAATATTGGTTATAAATTTTACTGGTCGCCGATTTCAAGATTTTCATTTGGACAGCAATCCAATTTTTTTGGCAAGATAAATTTCGTCTTAAGAAGTTTTAGTGTATTTTCATAATTTGCACTTTTTTGGATTCGAAATTTCCTATTCAAATATTGGTTATAAATTTTACTGGTCGCCGATTTCAAGATTTTCATTTGGACAGCAATCCAATTTTTTTGGAAGATAAATATCGTCTTAAGAAGTTTTAGTGTATTTTCATAATTTGCACTTTTTTAGATTCGAAATTTCCTGTTCAAATTTTGGTTATAAATTTTACTGGTCGCCGATTTCAAGATTTTCATTTGGACAGCAATCCAATTTTTTTGGCAAGATAAATATCGTCTTAAGAAGTTTTAGTGTATTTTCATAATTTGCACTTTTTTAGATTCGAAATTTCCTATTCAAATATTGGTTATAAATTTTACTGGTCGCCGATTTCAAGATTTTCATTTGGACAGCAATCCAATTTTTTTGGAAGATAAATATCGTCTTAAGAAGTTTTAGTGTATTTTCATAATTTGCACTTTTTTAGATTCGAAATTTCCTGTTCAAATTTTGGTTATAAATTTTACTGGTCGCCGATTTCAAGATTTTCATTTGGACAGCAATCCAATTTTTTTGGCAAGATAAATATCGTCTTAAGAAGTTTTAGTGTATTTTCATAATTTGCACTTTTTTAGATTCGAAATTTCCTGTTCAAATATTGGTTATAAATTTTAGTGGTCGCCGATTTCAAGATTTTCATTTGGACAGCAATCCAATTTTTTTGGCAAGATAAATATCGTCTTAAGAAGTTTTAGTGTATTTTCATAACTTGCACTTTTTTAGATTCGAAATTTCCTGTTCAAATATTGGTTATAAATTTGACTGGTCGCCGATTTCAAGGTTTTCATTTGGACAGCAATCCAATTTTTTTGGCAAGATAAATATCGTCTTAAGAAGTTTTAGTGTATTTTCATAATTTGCACTTTTTTAGATTCGAAATTTCCTGTTCAAATATTGGTTATAAATTTTACTGGTCGCCGATTTCAAGATTTTCATTTGGACAGGATTCCAATTTTTTTGGCATGATTAAAGGAGACATAAAATTAATAGGGGAAAACCTGATGATGGTCTTGGTGAGTATTAAAAATGTTAAACATTTTTCGGGTTATTCGTAAATATCATCTCAAGAAGTTTTAGTGTATTTCATAATTTGCACTTTTTTAGATTCGAAATTTCCTGTTCAAATTTTGGTTATAAATTTTACTGGTCGCCGATTTCAAGATTTTCATTTGGACAGCAATCCAATTTTTTTGGCAAGATAAATATCGTCTTAAGAAGTTTTAGTGTATTTTCATAATTTGCACTTTTTTAGATTCGAAATTTCCTGTTCAAATATTGGTTATAAATTTTACTGGTCGCCGATTTCAAGATTTTCATTTGGACAGCATTCCAATTTTTTTGGCATGATTAAAGGAGAGATAAAATTAATAGGGGAAAACCTGATGATGGTCTTGGTGAGTATTGAAAAAGTTAAACATTTTTCGGGTTATTCGTAAATATCATCTCAAGAAGTTTTAGTGTATTTTCATAATTTGCACTTTTTTAGATTCGAAATTTCCTGTTCAAATTTTGGTTATAAATTTTACTGGTCGCCGATTTCAAGATTTTCATTTGGACAGCAATCCAATTTTTTTGGCAAGATAAATATCGTCTTAATAAGTTTTAGTGTATTTTCATAATTTGCACTTTTGTAGATTCGAAATTTCCTGTTCAAATATTGGTTATAAATTTTACTGGTCGCTTATTTCAAGCTTTTCATTTGGACAGCAATCCAATTTTTTTGGCAAGATAAATATCGTCTTAAGAAGTTTTAGTATATTTTCATAATTTGCACTTTTGTAGATTCGAAATTTCCTGTTCAAATTTTGGTTATAAATTTTACTGGTCGCCGATTTCAAGATTTTCATTTGGACAGCAATCCAATTTTTTTGGCAAGATAAATATCGTCTTAAGAAGTTTTAGTGTATTTTCATAATTTGCACTTTTTTAGATTCAAAATTTCCTGTTCAAATTTTGGTTATAAATTTTACTGGTCGCCGATTTCAAGATTTTCATTTGGACAGCAATCCAATTTTTTTGGCAAAATAAATATCGACTTAAGAAGTTTTAGTGTATTTTCATAATTTTCACTTTTTTAGATTCGAAATTTCCTGTTCAAATATTGGTTATAAATTTTACTGGTCGCCGATTTCAAGATTTTCATTTGGACAGCAATCCAATTTTTTTGGCAAGATAAATATCGTCTTAAGAAGTTTTAGTGTATTTTCATAATTTGCACTTTTTTAGATTCGAAATTTCCTGTTCAAATATTGGTTATAAATTTTACTGGTCGCCGATTTCAAGATTTTCATTTGGACAGCATTCCAATTTTTTTGGCATGATTAAAGGAGACATAAAATTAATAGGGGAAAACCTGATGATGGTCTTGGTGAGTATTGAAAAAGTTAAACATTTTTCGGGTTATTCGTAAATATCATCTCAAGAAGTTTTAGTGTATTTTCATAATTTGCACTTTTTTAGATTCGAAATTTCCTGTTCAAATTTTGGTTATAAATTTTACTGGTCGCCGATTTCAAGATTTTCATTTGGACAGCAATCCAATTTTTTTGGCAAGATAAATATCGTCTTAATAAGTTTTAGTGTATTTTCATAATTTGCACTTTTGTAGATTCGAAATTTCCTGTTCAAATATTGGTTATAAATTTTACTGGTCGCCGATTTCAAGCTTTTCATTTGGACAGCAATCCAATTTTTTTGGCAAGATAAATATCGTCTTAAGAGGTTTTAGTATATTTTCATAATTTGCACTTTTGTAGATTCGAAATTTCCTGTTCAAATTTTGGTTATAAATTTTACTGGTCGCCGATTTCAAGATTTTCATTTGGACAGCAATCCAATTTTTTTGGCAAGATAAATATCGTCTTAAGAAGTTTTAGTGTATTTTCATAATTTGCACTTTTTTAGATTCAAAATTTCCTGTTCAAATTTTGGTTATAAATTTTACTGGTCGCCGATTTCAAGATTTTCATTTGGACAGCAATCCAATTTTTTTGGCAAGATAAATATCGCCTTAAGAAATTTTAGTGTATTTTCATAATTTGCACTATTTTAGATTCGAAATTTCCTGTTCAAATATTGGTTATAAATTTTACTGGTCGCCGATTTCAAGATTTTCATTTGGACAGCAATCCAATTTTTTTGGCAAGATAAATATCGTCTTAAGAAGTTTTAGTGTATTTTCATAATTTGCACTTTTTTAGATTCGAAATTTCCTGTTCAAATATTGGTTATAAATTTTACTCGTCGCCGATGTCAAGCTTTTCATTTGGACAGCAATCCAATTTTTTTGGCAAGATAAATATCGTCTTAAGAAGTTTTACTATATTTTCATAATTTGAACTTTTTTAGATTCGAAATTTCCTGTTCAAATTTTGGTTATAAATTTTACTGGTCGCCGATTTCAAGATTTTCGTTTGGACAGCAATCCAATTTTTTTGGCAAGATTAAAGTATACATAAAATTAATAGGTGTGGCAAACCGAGTATCCGAGTATGTAGTTTAGCTTTCCAAAGGCAGCCCAGGTAAGTCCTATACTTCTAGATATCGCCGCTGTTTGGTTAGTTTCTATATTTATCTTATATTTAATATTTCTTTTTTTGCTGTGTGGTTTTCAGATATTTAAGTTTCAGGTGTTTAGCTCAAATTCTTTCCCTGACGTATTATTAATCTTAAGTAATCTTTTTTTTCAATTTTATTAAAATTATTGCATGTTCATTATTAATTTGTCAAATTGCACTTATATTTAATCTTCGGTCGACGTTTCAATTTTTTTTTGGTTAGAGATATACGGTGCAATTCTTGCAGGAACACCGGTACCTCTAAACGGGAGGGGGTTTTTAGTGGGCTGACCCCACACTACCACCAGTACGGGCTGGTGGCGTCTTGTTTAAGATTTTCCCCCTTCCGACACGAACAAACAAAACAAAAAAAAAAAAAAGAAATGTGTGTGTGAGTATCTGAATGAAATTCACTAAAATCCCCTAGGGTCGTTTCCTGCAATCGGGGATTTTAGTTCCTCCAAAGTTATTTGTCACTTCTAAGTTCTAACTGTCTAAATTCATTTTTAGGGAAAATTACAATTAAAACAAAATTTAAGAGTACAACACTTTTCATGCTGAATGTTTGCAGTCACATGTTTTCTCACTTTGTGTTTTTCATGATTTTTAACGCACGGGTATATCCTAATTAATTTTATTCAATTTCGCTGTAGGAGGTGATGTGTCGACTACGAATTTTTGAGGAAAAGCTTGATGGAAGCTTTAAACACCCGGAAATCAATTTTTATTTAAAACTTGAGTGAAAATGTAGTGTTCAGTGTTCAATTAAAAAATTTATCCGCTCGTAATTGTTAAAAAATCGGGAAAGTGTTCTAATTGTTGGATGTCCTGTTGGATGTTTATTTCTATATGTACATATATTATATTTAATATTTCTTTTCTCGCTGTGTGGTTTTCAGGTGTTTAAGTTTCATGGATTTTAGCTACAAATATCTTTACCTGACGTAATATATCAAAGCGGTTCCGGGTGCTGCTCGTGGTGTTCAGAATGGCCACTTGATCCCGGATTAACCCGGATGGAAGGTAAAAATTGTCTTGCAGCAAACTTCAGGATGTCTTTGTTAAAATTTTATTTTAGTTTATTGTATATTTATTATTAATTTATTATATTGCACTTTTTTTTTTTTTTCTTTTTTCTGCAGGGAAGGGGGAAACCTTCATAGGCACCACCCCATCAGGGATGGTAGTGTCAGATTCTAACTGACTAAAACCCCCTCCCCGACGACAGCGGGCTTTACCTTCTCGGCATTACTTCCGCTGTCGTCTGCGATCTTCCATGCTGCATCGATGATGCAGGCTCCCGATGACCTCCCGGTTTAGCACGAAAGTTTGTGTCCGGGAGATCAGGCACTATCACTTGATTCTACTTTTCCAATTGAACCGGACACACCGCTCGCCGCGATCCAACACGTCTCACCGGGTCACCTAGTGGTCCGCAATCGTCAGTATAGGTGAAAGTCCACTCGTCATTAACTTAATAGGCGGAAATTCCGGAGACAAAGTCAAGGCCGAGCCGACCGTCATCCATACCGGAGACTCCGAGCCCCCAAGCGACCCTGCAAATCATATTAAATCACAGAGCGCGATGCGACCGGGTCATCTTGAAAAACTTGTGGTCGCTGGCAAAGTGCCAGTCCACTCGTCTTTATATTTGACGGCACTATTTTCGCGATCGTCCCCCTCTGGATTAGCACGAGAGTTTGTGTCCACAGAGGGTCTACGCGCTATCGTCGTACCGACACTAACCT
Source organism: Podabrus alpinus (assembly GCA_932274525.1). Lineage (NCBI taxonomy): Eukaryota > Metazoa > Arthropoda > Insecta > Coleoptera > Cantharidae > Podabrus > Podabrus alpinus. The sequence continues at coordinate 85,401,037 of OW026455.1, read as the reverse complement.
ACCCCGTCGAACGACCGTCACTACTCGACCCGATCCGACCCGCCGATCAATGACGATATTCTTCGGGAATTCTCTTGGGAACTTCTCGCGCATCTTCTCGCGGGAACTTCTCAAGGGAACTTAAAAAGGCTAAACGGGAGGGGGCTTTCAGTGGGGTGACCCCTACTCCTTAAATTGGATGATTATTTCTATATTTATATTATATTTAATAATTATTTTCTCGCTTTGTGGTTTTCAGGTGTTTAATTTTCAGGTTTTTAATTACAAATTAACGGAATATTAAAGCGGTTCCCGGTGCTGCTCGTGTTGTTCAGAATGGCCACTTAATCCCAGATTAACCCGAAGGGAAGGTAGAAATTGTCTTGCAGAAAACTTCAGGAGGTCCTTTTTTAATTTTAATTAGTTTATTGCATGCTTATTACTAACATAACTAACGTAACTTAGACATTGTTACTAATCTTAACTACATAATCATCTACTAATATTTTTTTAAATTTAATTTTTAATTTATTGCATGATTATTACTAACATAATAGTTAACGTAGTTAGACATAGTTACTACTCTTAATTAATCTTCTACTAATCATTTTTGTAAATTTTATTTAAATTTATTGTATGTTTATTAGTATTAATTATATTATTAATGGGGGTCAAAGGTTGACAAAGAGTCTCAGAGGCTTTATAGGGAGTCGATGCCCATAAAGCAATAAAACTCTGAGAAATGCTCACTGTTTCAACAGCTCTGTCAACAAATCCTACTTCCACGTCCACGAAGACATAAGTCACGTGATCCCTGGGCAATCTATGACATTTAATGATGTTATGTAGCAAACGGAAGAGGGTGAAAGGCGAGTTTCTGGCGCCTTAAAACCAGTACATATCGACTAAGGGTAGATAACGAACCCTAACAGAAAATTTCCTGGCCCTCTTAGTCAGGGGGTTATGCAGTGGGGTGGTATTCCACTCAATTAAAACAAAACTTACTCACAAGCTTCAAAAGGAGCCTCGGAAAACGGATGTATTACAAGATAAACAACCACGCAAGGACAATGACAGAAGAGTAGGAATAGCGGAATTAATAAATGTAGCCATCTGGAATGTTGCTGGATTAGGAAAAAACGAAATGGAACTTAACCAAATCTTGAAGACCCGAAAAGAAAAAATAGCGGTTATTACGGAAACAAAAAAGAAAATGAGAGAGAGAAAAGAAAAAAAGAAAATCCCTTTGTTGGGGTGGTTAATCCCTATTTTACAATATACTATTGTACTATACTATTTATAATATAGTACTTCCTTCATAGTCCTGAGTGTCTTTTGGTCTCTTCTGCAATGCTCCTCGAGAACCTTCTGTCAACAAGTTTCTCCGTCTATCCGTTCATTTTCATGGTCTTCAGATCTCGCACCACTTGGTCCCAATACCTTATTCTCGGCCTACCTCTTGGTCGATTTTCGCAGGGCTTCCATAGAGTAATTGCTTTTATCGCTGTTGTATTACTGGCTCTCATTACATGCCCTAGTGCTAATCAGGGTCCTGTAGATTTTTATTTTTGTACTTTTTGTCATTTGTTTGCTCACAAGTAACTTTTTGTTTGCGTGAAAAGCCCTGTTCCCAGCCTTGATTATTCCTTCCGTTTCTTCTCTTCTCTTTCCTGTTCTATCTATCGACACCCCCAAATAGCAGAAGGTCTCCACCTCCTCAAACTCATAGTTGTCTGCTTTCAATTTATTTCTCAAGTGCTTAATCACTTCTACCTCACTTCATATCTTCGTCTTGTTGCCATTTACTACCAAACCCAGCGCATCCGCTGCTCCTGCCACATTTCTGAACTTTCCAGCATCCTCTTCAATGATCGCGATATTATAACAACATCGTCAGCGTACGCGATTATTTCGATTTTTTTGCTGTTCTTCCTGTTGTTGTTCTGATGCATATCTTGGTGTTCTCCATTGTCATCTAATCAGTCTCTGTAATTTTCCTGGTATCATTTCTTCACATGAATCGCGTCAACTGTGGATCGTCCTCTAACAAAACCGTATTGACATTCGCTCATACGCTCTCTTGTGCGTTCAATCAATCTACTATGCAGCAGAGCAGTCAACACCTTATATGCTGAGCCGAGTAAAATGCTGCCACTATAGTTCGAATATTCCTATTTAGGCACCACTTTGCTCGGGTCAGCGCATAAGGTAGCGAAGATAAATTACAAAAAGCAATCTACGGGCTCCATAAATTAAGTTCCAAATACAATCTTCGAATATCAACCCAAAAAATCAAGACTATGGCCTCCCTAGGACTAGATCCAATAAGAACAAAAATTGTAATTGACAAAGACATTCTAGAACAGGTGACAAATTTCCAGTTCCTTGGTTGCGATGTCACTAATGAAGAAAATAAAGATACAGGTAATAAAATCAGTAAGTACCAAAGAATATGTGGCACAATTAGAAGAAATTTCAATGGCTCTGAGAACTGGATAGTAAAAAACAACAGAAATGAAATTTCTTAGGGCAGTTAAGGGATGTACAAGAGAAGACATAATCAGAATGATAATATAAGAGCAGAAGCTGAACATGTACTCAATTGTGGAAAAATCCCAGGAATATAAAGAAAACTGGAAGAAGCACTTAACACGAATGCAAAACAGCAGAATCCCAAAACAAGCACTTGAATACAGCCCTAGAGGAAGAAGAAGCGTTGGTAGACCAAGGAAACGTTGGTGAAGCCGGAACAGGTAAATGCGCCTAAACCTGAAAAGGCAGAAGAAGAAGAAAAAGTTTATTATTAATTTGTTAAAATGCACTTATATTATTTAATCTTAGGTCGACGTCACAATTTTTTTTTGTTAGAGATATACGGGAGGGGGTTTTTAGTGGGCTGATCCCACATTACCACCAGCACGGGCTGGTGGTGTCTTGTTTAAGATTTTCCCCCTTCCGACACGAATAAACAAACAAAAAAAAGTGTACCCGAGTATCTGAATGGAATTCCCTAAAATCCCCTAGGGGCGTTTTCTTCGAGCGGGATTTCTTTTCTTTTTCTAATTTCCTTTTCAGGCAAAATTACCATTAGGCCCCCCCATGAGAATTTCGCGAATAACTCCGCGACCTCTGAGGCTCAAACGAAAAGAATAGAAGCTCATTGAGTTTGACACGTTTGACACCGAAAAATTTGACTCAGGAGGATCATGTCTAAAGGCTCCCCCAAAAAATTTTTGCAAATAACTCCGCGACCATGATGCCCAAACAATAATAATGGATGTTTATTGATGCTCTAATATTTGATACCATTTTTATAACAAGATTCGTTTGAGGGGGGGGGGGGGGGGACTGATATTCACCTCAACTGAAGTAAATTCTTAAAAATCTATTTTGCAGAAAATTTTGTACTCATCAAATTTAATCTGTGGTAATTTACCCTGAAAATCAAATAAAGGAAGTTGTAGGCGAAAACACACGTTGGAGGAAACAAAAATCTCCAATTTAGGAAGGAATCGACAGAACTTTTAAGGGTGGATTACATTTTGCAAGCTTTCGGTAAACACTTTTTGTCTACAAATTTTATGGCCAGGAGAAGAAAATTAAAACCAATTGACCATTTTTGGTCATTCCAGGTATTGTTCATTGATTGATTGTATAATATTATAAGTAATATTTTATTTAGTAAAATTGCGGGTGCTAGGAAATATTATCACCTACATAATTTTTAATTTTTAATTCAAGAAAGCGACTGTTGGAGGGGAGATAGAAAAATATTTCAAGTGAAAATTGTAATAGATCTGTTTTAAAGAAGTGAGTGCAACGTTTTGAAGAATTTTGTACAAAAAACCAACGCAACAAATTTTTTGTAAGTAGATTTTTTTAACACCACATTTTAAATATCATCAATGGAATATTTTTATTTTTCAAAAAATATTCCTAACATTTTTAAAAATTGTTGCAAACTTTTATAAATCATATACGTACTAATCTCATTATCATTTTATATTAAACAATGTAATTCGAGTTCAATGTATTCTTTGTATTTATTTTTTTTGTTTCCTTGTCATGGTATTTGGACACCCATGAATTGATAGTAAATGGCGAGAGCCCCTCCATATTTTTTTCGTTTAGTTGAACGACATTATTCTATAAGAGTTCAGATTTGCATTATTGATGAAATTGTTGTGCCTAGATAAACACTGGTTAATGTTTCGCAATATGTAAGTACCATTTTAATTATTTAAATTAAACTCAATGGCGTACATATATTTAATTTAGAACGCATTAATAATTGAAGGGCCTAGTGGAAAAAGTAGTTCTCACTTTTTTTTCAATTTGTAGTTGAGCACATTTTCACATTGCGGCATTTATTCTCTACAAATTAGTATAAAAATCAACAAATTGAAAAAAAAGTGACTTAACTACTTTTTCCACTAGGCGCTTCAATTATAAAATTTGTTTACCTTAGTTACCAAAAAATAAATTTTTATTTGATTGATTAGGAATTTTTTTATTGAAATTTTTTGCGCTGACCGGCTTCCTCAATAAACACCCGTTATTTATTAAGAATGCTAAACGTATCGATATTTTAAATTAAATTTATTTTACACAATTAAAATTTTAAGATTAATAAAAAATGCACAAAGGTGACAAAAAAAATTTCCATTTTTAGTTGGTTCGGATTTTAAATTTCAACGGTTAATTTAAAAAAATTGACGTTTTTTTAATAATTTCCCGTAAACTACGAACCGTGAATTTTGCTTCGAATAATTCATTTACTTTGTCGTAAAGAAGCGTAATTACGAATTTCCGGTTGTTTCTGGAGCATTTTTGGATAAAAATGTGGGTCATTGGTGCTATGTGAAGAAGTCGCGAAAAGTATAACGCTTTTGTTTGTTTTTATTTTTAAATAGTTTTGGATAAAATTTTATGCAAATAAATTCAAATTTTTATTCATATGAATGCACCAGACGTGGATGACATTGAATTTGAATGAGGGGAGCGATTTAACAACTACAATAAATGATTTATTTCAATAAATTGGAAACAATAAAATAAAAATTACCGAAAATCATTAATTCATATATTTTTACTGTTCATTTTCATGCAAGTGAAACAAATCAGAAATTTTTGTCTTTCCGGTTTTTTCTGTTATATCCGGAACGACAATATTTTGAGGTCATTGCATCCACAGTAATGATGACTTAACAACTTAATTATTTTTCAAATTGTTAACACAATTTTATATTTCAGTTAACCATGATTGGTCCATTACTAGTAGCGGTACTTTTGGTGCAAAGAACTGCTTCCCAAGAATGGCTCGTAGACAAATCTTTAACTTTGGATCATCTAGAATCAAACAATGAAGATCCTAAAAGAAACGTCGAAATAATTAAAGATTTAAATTCAATTACCAACATAAATGCAAAACCATCAAGTGAAGAAGATTTGGATAAAGAAGACTTCAACGACAAATTAAATTTCGATTTTAATTTTGACGGATCCCTGGATAGAAAAGACGATTTGTCAAGACGTTTTAGGCGCAACGCGGAACCAAGTTCAACAATTGAATTGAAGAAACTGGAACCTTTTCAATCTATCACAGTTAGTAATCCCAAAGATCAGATTGAATTAACAGATGTGAATCGGGAAACTCCAAGCGATAAACAAAGAATCAGTAAAATGCTTTTACATGAAGGCAACGATGTTCTCGAAAGTTCTCGAGAACCTCGAGGAGCAACAAAGGAACAATGGATAAGGCAGCCTTATCCAGTACGAGTAACTAACGAAAATAATTACGACAACGTTCCGGCTTCATCCGATGAGGTTCGCGCTCCTCGAGTCCATTTCGTAACTCAAAAACGTGCTGAAGTACCACCACCGGTAGTTTACAAAAATTTGGAACGCGAAGGTAGAGGAAGAGATTTTACAAGAGAAGAGCCAAAAGAAGTTGCAAGATCGGTTCCAAAAAAACTACCACGAACCCAAGAACGAGAGCAGCGTCCAGTAAAGCAACACTACGACCCCTTTCGCAGTTTTAATCCTTATCGTGACGAACCATACTATCGTTTTGAAGAATCGAGATACAATCCTCAAATTGCACCGGAAACCAATTATGATTTATACAGACCAGATTTTAGCAGTCACAGGCAAAGACGGATTATTTATTATGCCACTTTACCAGAAGTTGTGAGAACACCCCCGAATGTCAATTTACGAGACAGATATAATTATCGTGATAGATACGATGAAGGTTATGTAGATTATCCTTCATTGTTACCAGAAAGTAATTCATATAGATTTGATAAACCATCATATCCTTATTATTCCAATGCTCGATACGAAGCGGAAAGTGATCGCCCAAAACCTTACCCCTTAAAGGTATCGACAGATTTGAACGTTAGAGAAGCTAAGAAGAATCCCGAAAGGAGGATTTATTCGGAAGGAGAACGCCGATACGCTTATAAATTACCTTATGAAGCAGAAGAGGAGTACGATCATACTACATAATTATTTTGAAGTGATATTTCTATTTTTAATTACTATAGATTTAAAAATGTATTTGCAAAACATGTAAGTATTATTTATTTTGGAAGTTGTCTCATTTTATAAAATGAAATTTATTTAATAAAAATAACACCACTAATAATTATTGTTAAGATTAGAAAACGGTGTAATTTTAAAAATAGGGAGGGTTGCAATTTTTGCAGATTTTAACTTGAAGCTTTCAGATTTTTAGATCGGATTTATATTTTTGGATCAATTGTATTACGTGTAGGAAATCTTGGTCAAATGCAGAGATAGTTTCAAAGCTCAAGAACCCTAATCTGCGCGAGGAGGAGCCAAGCGGGTGAAATACATTCATATACGAATTTGAGCCTTCTGCTTCGATATTTAGGGTTCTTGAGCTTTGAAACTATCTCTAAAACAAAGAAGGTGGAAATCTCCCGAGTTTTATGGCCAAAGTTTTCCCATCCCTTAATATTATAACCGCCGATAATTTTTTAACTTCGATTCAAGTTTAACTAAACTGTACTTTATTTTCGTGCACACATTATCACACCCACTATAATGTTTTTCAATAATTGGATCCTATGTGAGCGCATTATATTTTATCCAAAATAGTGTATGGGAAAAATATTTATAGTGATGCAATAAATCATCTTTGAATACCATATAGAATTTTTGTATGATGATATTAATAAAAGAAAAGTGTTTTCAAAGTATCTGTATTTTTTTTCCTGAGAACAATTGAGTGAAATACCAAGAAGAACCTCGTGGTGAAAGGGTGAATTTTTCCTGCTTCTTTGGTAAGGTTTAATCTATTTTTAACAATTTTTTATATTACATTATTTTTCCATTTAATTATCCCATTGGTAATCACCCTGCAAATTATAGGGGATGTACAGTATTCAAGAAATTACAGCAAAAAAGTTTTCTACCCCTAAGAAACAAACAAATGCCAAACAATACCCCTCCCCAACATGCAAGGCAATCTGAAAAACCGTATGCCTCTGTGCTTGGGAAAGAACTTCAACAAACCCCATCGCTAAACCAACTTGGTCCCACCACCGTACAATATCAACAATAAACAGTACAACAATCAATCAATGACATCCAAGAACTAAAGCAAGTGATGAAAGGGCTCATGGAACAAATAAATTAGTAAAAAACTAAAAATCGAGGACTACATAAACAACAGATTAAAACGACGGAATATAAACGATTGGTTGAGTAGACTTTAAGTGAATTTCTTTCTCAGTTATAATTGGTCATGTTATAATTAAGTGGTTGAAAGGGAGATGTCACTTGACAAGCTCTGCATGTCTTTTAAATCTTGTCAATTGTATTGCTTATTATCCTCTGGATAGATTGTAATAGAATTATTTAAAAAAAAATTATCCTATTGAACGTGCTTGTGTTATGTTTTCAATTTTTCGGCCCATGGGATATCTTCTTCATCGATCTGTTGCCATCCACTTCAATTCTCTTCTATTTCTTTATTTTATATCGTCCAATCATTTGTTTTGGAGCCTTTCTACACTACTTCTCTTGGTAGCTCTGGGACTGCAATGAGTCAATTTGTATGCCCATTTAAAGGGACTATGTCTGGATATATTTCCCACCCATTGCCAATTGACTTTAGTCACTCGGTCCATTATATTGGCGAACTTGGTTCTTTTTCTTATAGACTCTGGCTGCGTTGTTCTCAATTTGTATGTTTTTACTTTAGTCGTGGCTGTTGCCTCCATTCCATAAGATGCAACAAGCAAATCATATGCGGAAATATTGGGTAATTTGAAAATAAGATTCAGCTTTCTAAATGCAGCCCAGGTCAGGCCTATTCTTCTAGATATTTCGCGTGTTTGATTACTTTTGGCGTTTGTGATTTTGTGTCTAAGGTATGGTCGACCAGGTCGTGGTCAACATTCTGCAGAGGTCCGTCAAGTGGCCCCTCCATTTAGGATTTTTAAATGTTTTATGCCACTTGGAAGGGTTTGCGAAATACTGGCGAATGCTGTATATTATTTTACAAGTACTGGATTGGTTAATGTTTTATTAAAATATGAAAATTTATGGTTGAAGAGAACTTCACGCAGCCCCTCCATTTTAGAATTTTTAATGTTTTTTACAAGCCAGAAAAAATAAGTACTTGCGGAATGCTGGCGAATGCTACAATTTATTTTGAAAGTGCTAGGTTACAGTGGCGGTTGATGCCGGGACCACACTGAACCTGTGACCTTCTCAATACTTGTCAACAAAATACCGGTCACTGACCCTTCTCCACTTACCTGCAATTCCCGACTTGGTAAGACGACGCTGCGGCTTTACTCTACAGAGAGCAATTTGGGGTGGGTCAGCGATCAGACCGCTACGACCTGATCCAAACTCAAAAAAAAGGGCGCCACGCGCTTTTTGTCGTCTCTGAAAACAAATAACCGAAAGCGCGAAAGCAGAAAGTAACTAATCAAGTTGAGATCACAAGTAGCAGGTTCAGACAAAATAGTTTAATATAAAATTAAAGATAAAATTCTCTACAAAAAAACTTCTATACATATTTTTCGTCAGATTCGTATTAACATAGTAATAACCACTCAAAGTATAGATAAGTTGCGCGACCACCGTTTTAGTTATTTAAAATGATCGGAATCGATTTTCAATTAATTGTATAGATTTTCATCATAAATATTTATTATCTGAATGTAAGTTTACCACATCATCTATAATGTTGATAAAAATTTTAGCATAATACAACACAGCAGTTAATTCACAAATACATTATTTGATTTTTTTTGTGAACTTAATTTGTTTGCATGTTTAATGCCAGCTAAATGTGACATTTTTCAGTTTACACCCTCAAATATCAGGGTGTATAACTTTGGAACTAATAAACATAGTGCGCTGATTTATTTTCAACAAACTTATTAGTTTAGATTGCCGGAACAAATATTTTTTTAATTGTTAGTTTTGCACCCCCTCCCCAAACGGGTCTAATTTTTCCCCTAAAAATTAATATATATTATTAGGCCTAACATAGTCGACATGTGTACCAAATTCTATTTTGGGGCGACAATTGCAGATTGAGAAAAAAATATATACCTTAGTATATCACCTATCATTTATATCATTTACTTATTATTTGATAACTTATAGTATATTATATTTTTTTCTGAATCTGCAATAAATTGTCGGCCCACAATGAAATTTGGTGCTCAGGTTGACTATATTAGTCCTAACAATATATATTAACTTTTAGGGGAAAAGAGACCAGTTTGGGGAGGGGGTGCAAAACTAACAATTAAAAAAATATTTGTTCCCGCAATCTAAACTAATAAGTTTGTTGAAAATAAAACAGCCCATTATGTTCATTAGTTCCAAAGTTATACACCCTGATGTTTGAAAGTGTAAACTGAAAAGTATCAGATTTAGCCGGTCATAGCATGGAAACGAATTAAGTTTACAAAAAAAAAACAAATAATATACTTTGGTTTATCTGCTTTGTGGTAGTATACTAAAATTTTTATCAAAATTATAGATGGTGTTGTAAATTTATATTCAGAAAATAAATATTTATGATGAAAATCTATACAATTAATTGAAAATCGATTCCGATCATTTTAAATAACTAAAACGGTGGTCGCGGAACTTATCTATACTTTGAGCGGTTATTGCTATGTTAATACGAATCTGACGAAAAATTTGTATAAATATTTTTTTGTAGAGAATTTAATTAGCTTTAATTTTCTATTAATCTATTTTGTCATAAAGTTCAAAGAAACTTGAGAAATTGGCGAAAAACTGATTTTTGTCTGTTTCTCGCTATACTTAATTTATTTTTAGTGACCGAACCCATGCTGATCCCATGATCAAATTTGGTATGCATGCTCAGCACAATTGCACAAAAAAATAGTTAAAAAATGAACAAAATAAAAAAACCGTTTTAGAAATAGGGGTTGAAATAGGGTTAATATTAGAAAATTAATCCAGTTAGGGGTTGAAAAAATAAAATATAGTTGAATATTTGAATAGGGCGTTCATTTACCTTTCCAGAATATTATTAATTTTTTAAATTTAGACCACTGTGGATAAAGTTACAGTCGTTTTCCTACAAGTCTACATACCAAGTTTTTGACTTTTTGAAGGACTAAAACAAGGAAACGAATGCCTTTTTGGATAAATCCTGAAATTTGTATTTTTTATTTCTTACTAAAATGGTGTGTACCAAGTTTCGTCAAATTTGGTGGGGGTCGAGTAAATTCTTCAGTTGATTTGAGATGGAATGACCGTAGGGCCTTCTGTAACAATGGCTTTGATTTTCGCTAAAAACCAACTCAAAACTCACTTGTCGACTTTATCGCGTATCTATTGCTTATCTCAAACTATAAAAGTTGTCAACCTTTTTAATTTTGAAATCTCTAGCACCCCCTTGAAAGAATGTAATTTTGAAATAGTAGTGTACAGGAGGCGGCAAATGTAAAACAACCTATACATCGAACATAATAAGCACTAATGCTAAAATAAACCTGTTACAAACCTATTACAGGTTGGAAATTAAAAAAATAAATCAATGAGAGATACGTTGTGAAATCAAAGCCGCCACAGTAAAGCAACCACCTCAAGCCAGGTCAAGATGAACATAAAGTTAGTGAAAAGTGGTAAATCTGCAAGTGTAGGTGGAATACCAACAAAATTGCTCAAATCAAATCAAATAACATTTATTATAGGCATGAGGATACCTTACATTTCGTATGTTACAGATATTAGGGCTGGTAGCCCTCTCTTCTATATTTAATTAATTAAAGTAAATGTAAAAGTTTAGTTAAAACAAAAGCAAGTTGCATGCAGGAAAAAATTTTCAAAAACCTGCTGTGAAAAATATGGAGAATTGAAGAATATAAAAATTTGAAAAATATTTAAAAAGCAAACAAAAAATAACATAATGAGCAATACTACATCATTGTCGTATGAAACCTGTTACACCACGTTCTGCATCCACGACACCTTTCCAACAGGTAATAAAAGGTTGGCTAGCTCAAAGTCGCGAAGGGGTGGGTTGGTGAATGGAACGAAAGGGTCGTGTGACGGCACGTCGCAAAGCGTGTATTTCCTATCGACGACCGGGCAATCCTCGATCGCGATTCTAAAAATTGTCAAAATCGGTGTGAATAATTTACACGGGGGGGGAGTTAAGTCAAAATCGGTGGGGTTAATATACACGCGGGAGTTTGAATGGGCGCCACGCATACGAAGAAATGAATCTCTTTGAAGGGGACTGGTTATCACACCTTCCAAGCTGGTACGCGACAACTTGATGATCTTACAGCGAACTCTCACTCCGGAAAAACCTCGCTCAATGACCTTACCTTTACAGGAGGCGAACTTTCCGTTGGTGAAAATAGCTAAATAAACATTAACACAACAATAATAATAACACACAAAGTTGGGAAATAATAAAAATGTATTAAATAAAATAATATCGGGGGGGGAGTTGACAAAATTTACACAAGATATTATCAAATTTACACGTCTTGTATAAAAATAAATATGTACAGTTGACGGAACCTTTCAGTATGGTTTCCGTTGCGAAATTAATATTCGTAAAACAATTATTCTTACAAAAATACAAACTGTTAATTTGCATGAAAGGGGGGCGTATTGAATACAGCACTCCACCAAAATAAATAGTTACTTAAGCGCAACTTGATAATATTCAAAACTATGATTCATAAAATTGATCATGGAACTTAATCAATGCAATTGATCATCAAAATTCCCAGCAACGGGACAAACAAACTTTAGCTACAATACTAAACTTGAAACGTTACGTTAAATTGTTTGGTTACATTCTGAACGCTCGAATGGCGTGTTAAAAGTTACGTTAATAATAGATAATAATATTAAGTTAAATAAAAGGTATACAAAATGGTTGCGATATCGTCTTCCAGGGTTGAACTGAACGTTCATAAACACAACTAATGGTCAATAGGACCAATTAACATCACAATCTTAAAAATATAAAAAGGTTTCTTACTTAATCTGGATGGTTGATGTTCGACCTCTAGGTAAAGTCGATGACGGGTCCTTCAGGAGTGAGATTTCGTCTTCAGAACGTAGAATGGAGCTGAATGTGATGTCTCAAACCATATCAGAAGGGCAGCGTAATAACCAGCTTCCCAAAAACTCTTCAAATCGGAAGGTGGTGAAATAACAGGGTGGTTCACGCACTGTATTTCACGAAAAAATAGGGGTCTCCGTACGAAATAATTCACTAAGTTAGTTGTTCGCGAAGTGACAAATAATTCAAGCCGGCACTGTCTAAGTAAGAAATGTTAATGTGGTGTCCGATAAAAAAAAGACGATTGGAATGCACACATGGGTTGGAAGTGCAACACCTGTTTTGTACCACTCGATAAAAGCAATGTTACGTACTTGCCTTATGAGCGGCAAGCAATAACTCGACGTGATTAACGTGATAAGCAGATGGTATAAAAAGTCCGATAATTGATTCAATGTTTAGTAACCATAGACGATATTAATTGTTCGATCACTTATTAAATATTAGCAACAATTGACGATATACTGGTTCGATAAAATATTAATTGTTTAACCACAATTGACGATATTCTGGTTCGATAAAATATTAATCGTTTAATAACAATTGACGATATTGGTTCGATAAAATATTAATTGTTTATTAACAATTGACGATATTCTGGTCCGATAAAATATTAATTGTTTAACCACAATTGACGATATTCTGGTTCGATAAAATATTAATTGTTTATTAACAATTGACGATATTAATCGTTTAACAACAATTGACGGTATTAATGTTCGATAAAATATTAATTGTTTATTAACAATTGACGATATTAATCGTTTAACAACAATTGACGGTATTAATGTTCGATAAAATATTAATTGTTTATTAACAATTGACGATATTAATTGTTCGATAGTACCTGCAGTTGACACACACTAATTTTTAGCACCAATGACTTGTATTTATTTAAAGACCTCTAATAAATGTGAGACCTCGATAGTTAATTCCGCTTTTGGAAGCGCTAAGATACGAAAAAGGTAGTATCAGATTCCAAGTGAATCTCCCCGAATATGCAATTTGCAGCTCAATTTATGCATTCTCCCTACTCTGATCTGGGATTTTTCCCACTTACTGATTGATTTGGATCCTTGTAATTGGGTCCTATAAATTTAGAAAGAAGGGAGACGTGATTTAATTGGATAAATGCCTAGAGTGTGAGGGCACACTTTCTTCTTTCTCCATGTAAAGTGTATCGAGAAGTTTGGTACGACACGTGCGAGCAAAACAATTTTTTGCTCGTCTGGTTGGACGAGAAAGGTCTAACTTTTGCACTTTTTACTTGTTTTTATCGAAGTCTGTAATTTCGAAATCGCTATCCTTTCCATGTTAAACCCGAGCACATTTGGCCGCTTATCTGCACATGGTCGAGATAGCAAAACAAAAGGCATTGATTCTCACGAGTTTCAAACATGCACGTGTGTGTCCTTGTATTGACAACTGGCTCGTGATTATGGATCGTATAAAAGTGTCTCTCGATCCTACCTAAAATTTATAGTAATGCATTTGCCTATATTGACGTTTAGTTTGCAACGTTATAGAATAGAGAATTTATTGCCGATGAGGTGAATTATGGATAAATGCTACGTCAACATTATTAACACTTCCTCATCTACCGTATGGTTTATTGTACGTGTATTAAAATATTTGATGATACTTTCCTAACTATACAATTCTTAAGATTATTGTGCATTTGCAAAACGTAAATTTATTAGTTGAGCGAATGTTTCAATCTTTTATATTTACAACCCGACCTAAAAATGTTTTCTCAAAGAGTAATTTTCAACGGATCGATTCGAAATTTAACATATAAGTTTAATAGATCATAAACGCAAAATCTAAGGGTGCGCCCGATGCGCGGAATAAGGTGACACTCCCCTTACGTCAAGAGTTGTTATCCCTAACTACTCTTCAACTGGGACGCGCGCAACCTCAACCGAAACACAAACTGTCCTACGATAAACCATCAACACTGATAGTGCTGCAACAACTACTCAGCTAGTGACTAGACTATACGTATATGCCGGGAAAGAGAGAGAAGGTTCACCTAACCCTACACTCAAAAAAAAAGCAAAGGTTAAATCAACCAGATTTAATTGTTAGTTACCAATTTTTGCAATTTAGTATATTCAAACCAAAAATTGGTTTAATTCAAACTATTTGCAATTGTTGATTCAACCAACCCAGAATTGTTAAGTATACTTTATGTATTGTTACTATAGAAATTAGAGATTGAACATTTTATTGGTTGGTTATACTAGTTTTCGTTGTTGTTTAACACTTATATTGTGATATAACAAAGTATGTAGTTAATAATCTACAAATACTGTTAGATAACGATATATACTAGTCTTGTTACATTTATATTGGTACTTGTTACTACTTTTCAGTTACAATGGAATTCAGTTACAATAAGTTATAACGAATAATTAAATTAAATTAAATACTTGATGTACTAACATTTCAATAGTTAATTTTACCAAAAATCTTGATATTTTTCAACTGACGCAGTTTGTTATAACATTCAAAACTGTTACTTATCACAAACTTGGTAGATTCAATCTATACTTTAGTTGCATTTTACTAATAACTTTGATTTATTAAACAATTTTTTGTACAATAATATAATAATAATACAAATACAATAAAATGTTTTTTCATAAATTTAGTCAAGTGTCACACAAAAATTTAATTAAAAATATACATACAACCAAATTATTTAGAAATAAGCCTGGGCCAAATTACTGGGGCACCCTTTCAGTGCAATATTTAAGCGGTCTATTGTTAGCAGGTAGTCCGAAATGGTATTGGGATTATAGTACAAAGAAATTTTTGTCCGTTATTATATTTTGGGGGCCATAAAATTTAAAACTTTGAAAAATGTATAAAATTGTTAGTTTAAAGAAAGCGGTCATTCAGTTAGTTTCGAATTTTGTGCTCTACATTTGTGTTCAAATTATTTTAAGATTATTTCTAAGGCATATAAATAATTTAATATGGTAAAATATAGTGATTTAAGTGAAAGCAAAAGGGCACAGATAATGCTCTTACATTCTCAAGGCGTAAACCAAACTGCTATTAGTAAGCAACTAAAATGTTCACGGCATGCGGTTCAAAATACCATAAAAAGATGCGAGGAACTAAATTCGTTCAAATCCAGAACAAGAAGTGGTAGAAAACGCATAACAACCCCCTCTGAAGATCGGATGTTGCGACGCGTGAGTACTCGAAATCGCAAAATGACGTCGAAAGCGCTCGCTAATCAAATGCGTGAAGACGATGGGCCATCGATTTCGGCACGAACAGCTAGAAGACGGCTTACAGAAGCAGGGCTGAGGGGTTGTAAAGCTAGGCGTAAGCCATGGCTTTCGGAAAAAAATATATAAAAAAGCGACTGGAGTGGGCTCGTGAACACCGCAATTGGACCACTGCGGATTGGGAGCGAGTAGTTTGGTCAGATGAATCAAACTTTGAGGTAAGTTAAATCAACCCTTTATTTTGCAAATTCAATGATAAAAATTTAACTTTAAACTAATTTAAAAAAAATAATTGATTTTGACTTTATTATTATTATTTTTTTTACATAGGTTTTCGGCACCCCTGGGGCTGTGTACGTACGTCGTAGACCAGGGGAAGAATACCATCCAGACTGCATCGTACCTACGGTTAAACATGGCGGAGGGGGTCATGATTTGGGCGTGCAGGGATCAGCAGGGGTAGGAAAGATGTTCGTGTGCGAACCATGGGCATCAAAATTTTGTAAATTGTGTTAAAAATAATCTTAAAAAACAAAATATTTGCGAAAAAAACTATTATTCAAAATTAAATTTCGACGCAGTTGAACTTATTGAAAAAAACAATATTATGATATTTAGCAATGATATTAAATATAAGGGTACACAATATGATATAGGCTTCTACTTGTTATCTAAAGAGTGACAATTATATCAAATTAAAGATTTTTTTTGACAGTAGAGAAAATGTGTTCTTTGTATGTTTACTATATTCTCCGGGCAAATTCTGTGCCCATTTTCAATCGTATAAAGTCCTAGAATCTACTGAAAAATATTTTGTATTTTCGCCTTTGAATTTTAATTATTATTCCCCTATACATAATTATGTATACATTACCAAATGGTAAAAAATATATTCGCCCTAAATATTATTAATGTGTTATTTAAATTGTTACTTAATTGTTTATAGTTATATAAATGTTTTGTATTTGATTTAGCTATATTTAATTAAAAAAACCGAAAATTTAAGCTATTTTGTTTATTTTACCTTATATAGTTAAATAACAATTAATATTGTTCAATGACCACGAAATGGCTATATGCCATAATGGTTGATAATCAACAAATAAAGTAGTACAAGAACCATATAAATAGTAAAAGACCAACTAAATTAGGTAACCAACTATTCTTGGTGGTACTAAACTATATAAATAGTAAAGAATCAAGTAAATTAGTTAACCAACTATTATTGTTGGTACCGCACTATATAAATAGTAAAGGGTCAACTAAATTAGTTAACCAACCATTATTGTTGGTACTGAACTATATAAATAGTAAAAGACCAACTAATTTAGTTAAGCAACTATTCTTGTTGGTACTTTAACAATTAACTTGGTTGAATTAAACATGTATGAACTTACCAATCTTTTAACCATTTCAACTTGGTTATTTGAACCCGGTTTACCCTTTGGGTACATTTTCATATGTCCTTTTTGGTTGATTTTACCAATCTTTTTCTTTGAGTGTAGGCTTAATCAACCCGTGAGTCGTAGTGACTCCTACATGAGAGGGCGGTTCGCGAAATCACGCGATCATTCGCTGGCCGTGGGACCCACAAATGTCTGTGAAGACACCGGACTCTAGATCAAGGTAGACCTGAGCTAAGGTAACACTTCCTTGGCGTACTCATATTTACAAAGCCTTCTCTAAAATGGTTCAGTCGATGGGGACTGTCTGCCTTTTTCAATACGTTGAAAAAGCAGAGTAAAAAAAGACGTGTGCTTGGCTGGATCATATTTACAAAAGCCGTTTGATGCACTTCAGTAGATGGGGACTGTCTGTTTTATCAGTTATCGTTGGTGAAACAGAGAAAAAAAACTTGCGCTTAGCTTGATCAAATTTACAAAGCCGTTTGAGAGATCACTAACCTTCCTCATGACTTCGATCCGGACGAGATGATCGGAAGAGAGAGAAGAGGTAATGATGGGGGGCGAGAAAAAAATTTGAGATGGGGTGACAACCTATGAGGGACAGTCGAGGGAACAAATCCTCGATTCGTCCGGCTTGATCACGGATGTACACGAAAAAAAAATGTGGGGCATAATCGACAATCCAGATCGGGATGGGGTAATAAACTACAAGGGCAGTCGAGGGAACTTGTCCTCGATCCGTCCGTGTTGGACATTGATGTATACAAAAAAGAAAGGAAACATGGGGCCTAGCCATGAATCGGGTTTCCACTGAATAAAAAAAATTATTCGTGGGGCATAGTTGACGGTACGGGTCGGGATGGTTTGCTTCCATCAGTGTAGTCGAAGGGAACGTCCTTGAACCACACTGACGTAAACGGGAGCTTTCATTGAATACAAAAAAAAATCGTGGGGCCTAACCGTGGACCTACACAATCTATCGCCTCACAAAAAAAATGAAGCTAGCACAACTAAAGTTGACTCTACCAACGCTAGTGGTGAGTTTTGATGTGCAAAAAAAACATCGTCATTTATTGAGAAGTCCTGCGGTGATCGGCACCGGAGAAAACTTCACTCTAAATGTTGTCTTACACAGGTAGTGTTAGTGCAAGACGGGGACGTTGTACCAGTGGAACGTATCCACTAGGGTACAAGGCCACAAAAGATCATAACATGTAACATAAGGGGGGGGTTTAGAAGTTGAACGACGGCTGGATCAAATTTACAAAGCCGGTCCTATCTAATTCGGTAGGCGGGGGGGGGTTGATTAATTTAAACGGGACTAAAGTGATCGTTATACACGAAAAAAAATTTAACAACAAAAAAAGATATACGAAAACTGACTGAAATTCGAAATGGTGACAACCGTCCGGGTTGCACCTAAATGTTTGCTCAAAAATATATGAAGTGACTCTACTGTATAAAACTGACGAATGTGAGAAATAATTTTTCTCCAAAAGGTCAAAACGTAACTATGAAATTAACGCATGACTAATGATAACATTGGGTAATCAATTCAATGTAATCCTAGTCTCTACTTGATTCAACTGAGCGATTGACTGGGTGATTAGGCCAATGGTTCGCTAAGCGTACCCTCTAAATCCATAAACAATAATTTCTGAAATGGTTGACTGAAAATTCAAAAAAAATTCGAGATTACAAAATGACATGCCGGAAAATTCAAAAAAAACAAACTCGAGATTACAAAAATGACTTGCGAGATAAACAATGAAGCAAAAAGAAAAATGACCCGTTTATACTTTGGGGGCACGTAGTTTTCTGTCGTACGATAGGGACATAACAAATATCTCCCTTAACCTCAATGACTTAAAGCTATCTTAAAAGTACCCAAACTTAACGCTAACTAAACCGATACCTAAAATTAACTAAACCGAAATCTAAACTGAACTTAATGCTACCTAAACCGAAATCTAAACTACTCCTTACATACTAAAAGCGCGAGAGAAAAAAAGTTACACAGAAAAAAAATTCCACGTCCCAAGTCTTAAACAAATCTGAAGCCGTTGTGACCGTTGCAAGAGAGGGCGGTTCGCGAAGTCACGGGATCGTTCGCTTGCCGTGAGACCCACAATCACAAACAGAAACGCTGAACTCTAGCTTGGGTTGGACCCGAAAACGTGGTAAAAGTTGGGAGGCGTCAAAATATACGCCTCTGGGATGAACGGATCAAATTTACAAGTTCACCCCTAATGGGTTTGTTCTTCCTTAGACCGGCAGGTGTTATGACCGTGTAGCATAGTTGTAGTCAATCTATTATTCCCTAACAAAAGGTAAATTTCCCAGAGTGTTGCTTCGAGTTATAACCCCTTACTTCTGTACGAAATTCCCTTACTAAGAAGGTTCCTTTGGGGCAGATTTTCATCCGCCAAAAAAAATGGGACGATAATTCACCGGGGAATGGACTAAGCCCACGAAATTACTTTATAACCCTGGGGTTTGGATCGTCGTCCATATGTGGATCGACGTCCAAAAAAAATGTTTATCTAGCAGTGGAACTATGTCCAGCATGATAATTCGATAGCTCGATGAGAAGTGGGTCACTCTAAACAACTATTAACTATGACAACCTTACTACAAAAAAAATAAAATTCGGTAAAATTTTCCTAAAGGGTATGTTACAAAAAACTTCCCCTAAAGGGTGTGTTGCGACAAATGATTTGTCCGAAATTGGACACAAGTCCAAACAATACAACACGGCATGAGGCAATGTCTAATGCAATTGCATTCTCAGCCCTGATCTTAATTTCTAATCTCAAAAACGAAAACGAAAAAGCTAAAAAAAATCTATTTTAAACGGTACTCGATACCAGGAAAGAACGGTGAGGGATGGTGGGGGCAAGTTAACGTCGTGCGATTGACAAAAAGACATGATCAGTGTGTATGAAGCGACAGTGACACATTGACCTCAACCCGAAATGATAACTAGATGTTACCCTACCACTAACTTAAAGAAAAATGTCTCAATGGACTGGGATTCAAAACTCCTTGATTGATTTGATTCACCAAAGAAAACTTTACGTTAAACTTTAAATTCAAAAAAAACTCAAAAATAAACTTTAACTGACGTCAAACTTCAAAAAAACTTTAAAAAACTTTAACTTAAATTCAAAAAAAACTTTCAACTGAATTTGAAAACTTTCAATCTAATTTGAAAAACTATTAATCAAGTTTGAAAAACTTTTGATTAAATTCAAAACAACATTCCATTAATTTCAAAAAAAATTCCCCTCAATTCGAAAAAACTTTTCGTTAAACTGAAAAAAACTTGGCTCCAAAGGCCGATATTAGATTCAAAATGTTTATCTTAATTCACGAAAAAACTTGACGTTAAACTAAAAAAAAATTTAATTTAAGTATCACTATTAAATTTAAAATGTCTACTTTAATTAAAAAAACTTGACGTTAAATTCAAAAAACTTTAATTTAAATGGTAACATGAAATTCAAAATGTTTACTTTAAAAAACTTGAGCTAACAATAACTTAAACTGCTCTAGATCAAACTCAAAATTCGGAAATGCGTCTGCAAATGAAATTCAAAAAAACTTTTACTATTCCACTAAATGTGTGCATAAAATCTCAAAACTACACCCACAAAACTAACTTCGAAGATTGAACCTTGAAACTAAATTCAAAAAAAATTTTAGAAAAACTTTACGTTAAATGTCCATACAAAATTCAAAATATTTAAAAAAAATAAATGCGTAACCTAATGAAGTGCGTAAATGCGTAAGTGCGTGACCCGTAGTCAAGCGTAAGAATGCGTACGAACCGCTTTGTGTCTCGTTCGAGACAAATGCAAACAAAAAAAAATGCGTAATGAGTGTACGGTGTTACTAGCATAAAATACGTATGGAAACGAGTGCGTAAATAACATGCGTACTTAAACATACTTGATCTAGATGTGAACATGTGTGCTAGGCACAACAAAAAAACTTTCTATCGCTATTTGCTAAAGATGGAAAAAAAACAAGGTTCGCTATAAACGGTATGCAGTGATAATGCGTAAAGGTGCGTAGAAGACGCAGATCAAAATCTTTCATCGTTAAATGCTGAAGGCTAATAAAAATTTGTTACTAAAATTTCCGATGTGAGGGAGGGTTGCATTGCTAAGGGATGGTGCGTTAGGGTGGTTTTCGTTCTACAGAAAGGGTTGCGAAATACAGGGTAGACTTTCAACGTCCGATATAGACGGTAAGGGTTCACACAAAAAAAAAATGGTGAAACGAAAAAACTTTAAACTAAGTTGAGTGACAAGTAAGAGTTTTCAACAAAATTTAAGGGTTGCGATATCATCGCCACGTTAGGGCGGTAAGGGTGTTCGCAGTTTTACGTCATGCACGGGACAATAAGGGTTGTACACGCCAAAACGGCATTATGAACCGATAAAAAAAATGTATGTTGTTTCGGTCTACAGTCAGCGGTGGTCCGCACCAGACCTGACCTCCTCGATTCAACCTAATAAACACGCAATAAAAACAAAGCGAAATGTTATGGCGACATTTCCTTAAAAGTACAAAAAGCAAGGTAAAATGTTATGATGACATTTTACAATACAACGAGAAAAAAAAATTTAACAATAATGACTAAGGACTAAATACATTCGCAACGACACACACGCACTAAAAAAAATTCATTCATACATTCACACGAAAAACAAACACACACAAAAATCTTAATATTAAAATCGGGGCTTTAGTTTCTCTTAATTGGAGCATTATGCCCTGCAACGATTTTTTTCTTGGTCCTACTCTGTCTGGGGTTACAATGGGGACAAGTTTTTGTGGTCTCATCTTTTCTCCCACAACGATAGCAATATATACGTTTCTGCGGAACGGTACAACGCAACGCTAAATGTCCTGTGCCACCACAATTCCAACACAAAAGGGTGTTATTATTTGTCTTATTATGAATACGGCTCTTACATCCGAATTCACCATTACTTTGCTCGTCATTACGCGGTCCGCTAAAATTTTCGGACTCGTTCCGGGATAAATTTTCAATTTCTCTTACTGACATATTTTCTTTTGTCAGTATAGAGACGTTTTCGACCTGACCTGAAATTCGTAAGTGAAACTTCACGATCGGGGTTGATATTTCGAAATTTCTATTCGAATTCGCCGCTTCGACGGTACCGCGATCAACAGGGGGTTCTTTTGTAATTTCCTCCACGGTATTGGACCTAAAATCTCTCTCCGTCCGGGAGTCTGCTAATAGTAAGCCATAAGTTGACCTAAATTCCTCCAATTGATCTAAAATCCTAAGTTTGGAGTCTTTATCTTTTATTAATACGGGTTTTGATTTAAATAATCGATTAAAATAATGCGTTAGTTTCGTCTCTATGTTCATTTCTAGATTGGGTTTCTGATCACGCGAAACTTCTAAGCGACCAAGTAACTTTTTAATAATTAACACGCCTTCTTTTAAAGCTGCTAAATCTTCCGCAAAGGAAAACGGATACCATAATAAAATGTATTTTTCACCCTGTTCCTCTTTCATAAGGGCTGATACTAATTCATCGCGTAATTCTCTTAATGAACCGTGAAAAGGTAAACCTCTAATTTTTAATTCGTATTGGACCTCGTCCTTTCGCAACTTGTCCGGTACAATCCTGAATGCCATTATTAATCGAAATGAATAAATTTAATTAAATACAAAAAAGGATTCGCGGAACACGACTCTACTTTGTTCTCTGAACAACTAATGGTAAACGGAAATACAATATTTGATCTTAAAATCGCGATAATTTTCACTTTTAAATTTAAATAGGGGGGCGTTATGGAATCTCGTTAGTCCATTCATGCGCGTCGGTACTACTTTTAAAATTGAAATCTTAATTCAAAACTTCGTGATTTACAAAATTTGACGTAATGTGCCAAAAGGGCTTTATCGATAGCTACTACGTTGGGTGCCAAGTTATATTTTAACCTACAAAAATTAATTTGGAATTTACTTGATTTACAAACAAAAAAAATTCGATACCATAACATGCCAAAAGGGCTTTATCGATAGCACCACGTTGGCCGCGCCAAATTATTATCCTGTTACACCACGTTCTGCATCCACGACACCTTTCCAACAGGTAATAAAAGGTTGGCTAGCTCAAAGTCGCGAAGGGGTGGGTTGGTGAATGGAACGAAAGGGTCGTGTGACGGCACGTCGCAAAGCGTGTATTTCCTATCGACGACCGGGCAATCCTCGATCGCGATTCTAAAAATTGTCAAAATCGGTGTGAATAATTTACACGGGGGGGGAGTTAAGTCAAAATCGGTGGGGTTAATATACACGCGGGAGTTTGAATGGGCGCCACGCATACGAAGAAATGAATCTCTTTGAAGGGGACTGGTTATCACACCTTCCAAGCTGGTACGCGACAACTTGATGATCTTACAGCGAACTCTCACTCCGGAAAAACCTCGCTCAATGACCTTACCTTTACAGGAGGCGAACTTTCCGTTGGTGAAAATAGCTAAATAAACATTAACACAACAATAATAATAACACACAAAGTTGGGAAATAATAAAAATGTATTAAATAAAATAATATCGGGGGGGGAGTTGACAAAATTTACACAAGATATTATCAAATTTACACGTCTTGTATAAAAATAAATATGTACAGTTGACGGAACCTTTCAGTATGGTTTCCGTTGCGAAATTAATATTCGTAAAACAATTATTCTTACAAAAATACAAACTGTTAATTTGCATGAAAGGGGGGCGTATTGAATACAGCACTCCACCAAAATAAATAGTTACTTAAGCGCAACTTGATAATATTCAAAACTATGATTCATAAAATTGATCATGGAACTTAATCAATGCAATTGATCATCAAAATTCCCAGCAACGGGACAAACAAACTTTAGCTACAATACTAAACTTGAAACGTTACGTTAAATTGTTTGGTTACATTCTGAACGCTCGAATGGCGTGTTAAAAGTTACGTTAATAATAGATAATAATATTAAGTTAAATAAAAGGTATACAAAATGGTTGCGATATCGTCTTCCAGGGTTGAACTGAACGTTCATAAACACAACTAATGGTCAATAGGACCAATTAACATCACAATCTTAAAAATATAAAAAGGTTTCTTACTTAATCTGGATGGTTGATGTTCGACCTCTAGGTAAAGTCGATGACGGGTCCTTCAGGAGTGAGATTTCGTCTTCAGAACGTAGAATGGAGCTGAATGTGATGTCTCAAACCATATCAGAAGGGCAGCGTAATAACCAGCTTCCCAAAAACTCTTCAAATCGGAAGGTGGTGAAATAACAGGGTGGTTCACGCACTGTATTTCACGAAAAAATAGGGGTCTCCGTACGAAATAATTCACTAAGTTAGTTGTTCGCGAAGTGACAAATAATTCAAGCCGGCACTGTCTAAGTAAGAAATGTTAATGTGGTGTCCGATAAAAAAAAGACGATTGGAATGCACACATGGGTTGGAAGTGCAACACCTGTTTTGTACCACTCGATAAAAGCAATGTTACGTACTTGCCTTATGAGCGGCAAGCAATAACTCGACGTGATTAACGTGATAAGCAGATGGTATAAAAAGTCCGATAATTGATTCAATGTTTAGTAACCATAGACGATATTAATTGTTCGATCACTTATTAAATATTAGCAACAATTGACGATATACTGGTTCGATAAAATATTAATTGTTTAACCACAATTGACGATATTCTGGTTCGATAAAATATTAATCGTTTAATAACAATTGACGATATTGGTTCGATAAAATATTAATTGTTTATTAACAATTGACGATATTCTGGTCCGATAAAATATTAATTGTTTAACCACAATTGACGATATTCTGGTTCGATAAAATATTAATTGTTTATTAACAATTGACGATATTAATCGTTTAACAACAATTGACGGTATTAATGTTCGATAAAATATTAATTGTTTATTAACAATTGACGATATTAATCGTTTAACAACAATTGACGGTATTAATGTTCGATAAAATATTAATTGTTTATTAACAATTGACGATATTAATTGTTCGATAGTACCTGCAGTTGACACACACTAATTTTTAGCACCAATGACTTGTATTTATTTAAAGACCTCTAATAAATGTGAGACCTCGATAGTTAATTCCGCTTTTGGAAGCGCTAAGATACGAAAAAGGTAGTATCAGATTCCAAGTGAATCTCCCCGAATATGCAATTTGCAGCTCAATTTATGCATTCTCCCTACTCTGATCTGGGATTTTTCCCACTTACTGATTGATTTGGATCCTTGTAATTGGGTCCTATAAATTTAGAAAGAAGGGAGACGTGATTTAATTGGATAAATGCCTAGAGTGTGAGGGCACACTTTCTTCTTTCTCCATGTAAAGTGTATCGAGAAGTTTGGTACGACACGTGCGAGCAAAACAATTTTTTGCTCGTCTGGTTGGACGAGAAAGGTCTAACTTTTGCACTTTTTACTTGTTTTTATCGAAGTCTGTAATTTCGAAATCGCTATCCTTTCCATGTTAAACCCGAGCACATTTGGCCGCTTATCTGCACATGGTCGAGATAGCAAAACAAAAGGCATTGATTCTCACGAGTTTCAAACATGCACGTGTGTGTCCTTGTATTGACAACTGGCTCGTGATTATGGATCGTATAAAAGTGTCTCTCGATCCTACCTAAAATTTATAGTAATGCATTTGCCTATATTGACGTTTAGTTTGCAACGTTATAGAATAGAGAATTTATTGCCGATGAGGTGAATTATGGATAAATGCTACGTCAACATTATTAACACTTCCTCATCTACCGTATGGTTTATTGTACGTGTATTAAAATATTTGATGATACTTTCCTAACTATACAATTCTTAAGATTATTGTGCATTTGCAAAACGTAAATTTATTAGTTGAGCGAATGTTTCAATCTTTTATATTTACAACCCGACCTAAAAATGTTTTCTCAAAGAGTAATTTTCAACGGATCGATTCGAAATTTAACATATAAGTTTAATAGATCATAAACGCAAAATCTAAGGGTGCGCCCGATGCGCGGAATAAGGTGACAAACCACTTCAGCGATGAGTGGATTCTGATGTGTCGTTATTTGTGTAATGATCTTCCTGGTCTTCTCTTTGATGAACGTGGCGATGGTTTCGATCTCCAGGTTTGCGTGCATGAAATCGTTTGTAGTATACCTAGGGTATTGGCCAATGATCCGTAGGAATTTATTTTGCATGACTTGGATGGATTTCATCTTCGTCTTGCATGCGGTGGCCCAGATAGGTGCGTTGTAAGTAAGTATCGACCTGGCACAGGCTTTGTACTAAGTGATTTTTTCTCTTTTCGGTGTTCTGGCGTTGGGACCTATGAAAGGATACAACAATTGAATTACAAAGTTGGTCTTGTCCAGCCGAGCCTGTATTTCCCGGCTGAATAGCAGCTTCGAGTCCAGTGTGGTGCCCAGGTATTTCACTGTCTTCTGCCACGGGATGGTGTCATTGCCAACTTTAACTCCTGCGACGTCCGGAGGTTTACGCTTGAAGGTGAACCGGATTGCTTCCGTGTTTGGTATGTTGACTTTTAGTTTCCACATATTGAAAAATTCAAGAATTAATGTAGTGTGTTCTTCTAGATACGTTACATATTTCCTCGTTTTCTTGGAATGGGCGAAAATAGCTGTGTCGTCAGCATAAACACCTATACTTGTTTTGGGATGCCGGGGAATATCGTTGATGAAAACAGAAAAAAGGATCGGACCCAATAATGAACCTTGCGGGACGCCTGCTGGAACGTCTGCCATAGTAGAAACGGCTTGGTTAACGCTCACGAAGAATTGTCTACCCTCCAGGTAGCTGACGACAATCTTGATTAAATTGATGGGTGCTTTAACTAATTTCACTAACTTATATATAAGTGCTTTGCGATTAACAACGTCGAAAGCTTTTTCCAAGTCCAATAACACCATGCCCGTGTCTTTATTTAAATGTCTCATATGCACAATTTTCTTCTTGATGCGCGCCACTTGATGCGTTGTGTTATGTCCGGCTCTGAAACCAAATTGTTCGTTGATGATGATTCCATGTTCGGTTAAGTGATCCTTGAGCTCCTCTAATATGATTTTCTTCAGCACTTCACTAAGAGTTGCGAGTAGGCTGATGGGCCTGTAGTTTGTCGCTACATTTCTTGCCTTGTTGGGTTTAGGCAGTGCAATTACCTTGGCAAGCTTCCATTGCGTACGGAAGTAGCAGTTAGAGAGGCATGCACGAAAGATGTAATATATTAGGCAAACTCCTTTCCTGGGAAGGTATTTAATCTGCCTATTCGAGATGCCGTCCAGACCAGGAGCTTTTCTGTTTTTCAGGCCTCGAATAATTTTTGCAATTTTTGCTGGATTTGTCTTGAGAAGGCTTTCGTCAAGATTATCCGGGTTCAGGTGGAGATTGTCGTATAAATCATTTACTTCGTCGTCCATTGGAGAGACGTCCTTGATGGTTTTACCGTGGCCATCCAGAAAAACATTTGCAAAAGCGTCGGCCTTTTCCTTGTCCGTGTATAATTTGACATTGTTACTGGTCTTGATTATCGGGATTTCTTCGTGCTTGTTCTTTAGGCATTTGTAGACCTGCCAGAGGGAGTTGTCACGGAGCGTAAAGCTTTCTGTCACCTTCCTCCACTTTTCTTTTCTTTCTTCTTGAAGCAACTGCTGAATTAGTTCGGTGACATGGTTCTTGTTGATGCGGTGTGACGGATCTCCTGTGCGGAGCCACTGCTTCCTTTCCTAGTTACGAATTGTTTTGAGCCTCCTAATTTCTGGATCCACATTGTAGGTTTCTTTTACTTTCTTTATTGTGGTTGCATCTTTGAACGGAGATTGCATTGCCACTGTGAATTTTGTGATGGCTTCTTCGATGTCTGCGTTGGTGACAATGTTTGTGTCGATTGCTATTCTATCGTTGCAGAGCTGCTTATATTTTTTCCAGTCGGTGGTACGGATGTCTCTTTCGTGCAGGTCGCAGTTGAGAAAGAGGGTCATCACCACCGGGTAATGATTTGAAGAGAGGTCTTCCAGGACCGCTGGTGCGGTGTATCCTCCGACACCTTGGAGGAGGAAGATGTCGATGGTGGATGGTTGGCATCGCGGCCCTTGATGATATGCAAAATTAATTAAGCATGGAGGAGAAGCACTATGGGAGAGAAGGGCGCAATTTATGGAAAACTGCTGGAAGAAGTACAAAAGATGAACAAAAAGGCTGTTGAAGTGGGTACCCCCAAGAAGAAGGAAGCGTAGAAGATCATGGAACGATAGAAAGAAACCTGGAAAAAGTTGAACATAATTTACCCAGTGTAATTTTAGCAACAATGACATCACGCGATTTTCCAACTACCTTAATTATTTTCACCTTCATTATTTAATAACACGTAAATGAATTGCGCTAAAAGAAAATCTACAAAATTTAATTTTTCCTTAATTCTTTATGAAGAACTCATATTTTTATTTTAATGCCTTCATAATTTTTCTTTGTTGATTACACAAATGAATTTTTATTAATATGAAGTTTCAATTAATTTTTCAATTGCATTAATTAATTTAATCATTGAAATTAATTAGGTACATATTAAATAATTCCAAATATTTAAAATTTTTTTTTAAATTTTACAAAGTAGTAGCCTGCTTTTACAACCTTTGCTGATTAATTTGGGGTCTCTAATCCGTCTGTAGTTACATAGTTTTGACCCTGAATATGGCCATTAAAATAATAACACTTATTATTAGCTAAGATTAATTTTTGAAATATAAAAACCAATTAGCAAATAAGTAATGTTTTTTATTTAAATCACACAATTAGCAAACATTATCATCAATTTAAATTACATTAATTTTTTTATAAAGTTTCATGGTGCTATTCAAGGGAAGATAATTCCACAAGTTTCGTCCACAATTCTACAATTATCACCACATAACATATTAAAATAGCTATTAAATTAAGTATAAAGATAATATTGTCGTAGACAAAAATGGAATCTCATGGTGGAGATCTTGGATTCTGAGATAAACCACTGGTCGTTGGTATATCTTCCGGTGGTAAATTTTGACTGTCATCAGATTCATTTGCTTTCAATATGGTATCGGGGTAGATGTAGAGGTACTTCGGCTCATATCGTATACGTATACGTTTGGGTTTGTTCGGTTTGTCTTTATTCTGAAATACAAATTGATGCGTCAGTTGAAATTACGAAAAAATAACTTTAATAAGTAATCACGTTAAAAATAATTAATTACCATGTTCACTGACTAAATAATTACAATCAATTGGCTCAATAAACTTCTCTTGATAATAATAAATTGCAAGTGACACTTTTTATAATGAAACTAAACCTAATCGCAAGTGCCTGGGGAAACTCGCGATTAGGTTTTGTTTGTTTCACTTGCAATTTTTGACATCACATCATATAAGAAGTAGTGTGAAATTCACTTCAGTTAGTCAGTGAACATGGTAATTAATTATTTTTAACGCGATTACTTATATTAAAGTTATTTTTTCGTAATTTCAACTGACGCATCAATTTGTATTTCAGAATAAAGACAAACCGAACAAACCCAAACATATACGTATACCATATGAGCCGAAGTACCTCTACATCTACCCCGAAACCATATTGAAAGTAAACGAATCCGATGACAGTCAAAATTTACCACCGGAAGATATACCAACGACCAGTGGCTTATCTCAGAATCCAAGATCTCCACCACAAGATATTTACCGTATTATTCTTCAGATTGTAAAAATTGTCATAATTATTTTGGTCATTGTAAGCTTTGTAACATATTTATATCTTTATATGTAAATAAATAATACTACTTGTGTTGTCCTAAACTTTATTTATTTACTTTAATTATGACTTCACTGTGCGAGCTCTCAGTTATGACTGACGTTGTTGTTATGCAATAAATGCATGGAGGGCATTCGCACATAATCATCATATTATTATGTTACAAGCTGTGCATCAAATTTCTGCAATAAGTTTAATATAGTGTCATGGTTTGCTCATATAGGGGATGATTTTTGGGTCATTTATTCAAACATTGCAACGCTCATAAGGTACTTTCATTGGTTCAGACTAGGATTGTCAGTTGAATGGTTGTATCTGGGTTTCCCGTGATCCTTAAGGATAACTAACTGCTTTGCTTCAGTAGGATAAAAGATGCATACGCTGCTAACCCTGAAAGATAATAAAACAAGATGTAAAAAGATAAATATTGGTAAGAGTTTGTTCAAAGAAATAAAATGGCAAATTAAATTAATTGATTTATTTGTAAATACAGGATTTTGAATTTAAATAAGTGGCGTTCGAAAAGTACATGCGCGAGTGATAGCGTTGGTAGAACAATTTTGGAAACTGATAAGAAGTTAGTCGAGCCTCGCCCACGGCGACGGAAGGACGTATTGAAAGTTGCGTCTCGTTCATGGTTGTAAAAAAGACGTGTTGAAGTCGGTAGTCAGCAAGTTCAGAGTGCGAATACATTAAGTTAGTTGATGAAATTAGAAGATTGAATTGAAGAATTAATTAATATAATTGGAATTGTCAAGTTAATTTGTAGAAGAAAAAAATATTCTGGAGGTTTATAAAATAATTATTTCGCCGGTCGTGATAATTTATAATTGGAAATTTAATCATTGGAACAAAAAGGAAAGGATAATAAAATTTTGGAATCATTGAGAACTTTATGGTATTTTATGGAAGTTTTATGAGATTAATATTGGAAGAGATTGAGATCAACTTACCTGTGATTGATTGGAAGGCTCGAGATCGAAGATTGGTTCAACGGTCACTTCAGCTCTTTTGGTTGATTCAATTTTGGAAGCTGTATCAAAAAAACGAAGACACCAACGCTACACGTGCAACTCCGAGATAATGCGACTACAAAAGAACGAATATACCCGGGTAAGAATTGTTTTTGTGCGTAAAATTTCTTTATTCGAAATAGACGAATTATTGCGCTATTTAGTTCGGTTATACAAAACATTGGGGGTTTATAATTTTAAAACATTTTTCTTGTGCGATTTAATTTGTTGATAATGAAAATCAATATTTGTTTTTTTAAATTTTATTATGTTTAATAAATTACATTGTTTTTCACTTGGCTACGTATGCGTTTAATTTCAAAATTGCAGTATTGGATCACGGAGAAAGGCATATACAATTTTTCGTATTCTCTTTGGCTGATAGTCTTTGTAAGAAAGATTTAAAGTAAGTTGATTTATGAGTGTTGCAATTGAGTATAGGAACTCACTTTTGACCCTGACTGTCTCATCTGCTAGCTGGTGCATTTTTAATAAGTGTCATTGTAATTTTGTTTATTACAGTTTACAATTAAACAGGATTACATGGCAATAGTTAATATAGTTTCTTAACTAATAATAAGTGTTATTATTTAAATGGTCATATTCAGGGTCAAGTCCGGTCCTGCACGATGTTGACGAGTGAGATATGCGAGAGAGCAATATCAAAATACGAAGATTTGATCAAATGTAAAATGAAATGCAGGACTACCTATCACATAGAATGCATACAAATGGACATTGATACACTGCACGAATTAAATAATAGCGGAAAGGTAAATCAGTGGATATGTGGCAGATGCGAAGTGGCGGACATAACCTCAAACAGATCCCTAATCACCTCAGCGGTAAGCAAGAACGAGGAAGTACAACTAACTAATGGTGCCATTCAGCAGAAAAAGCATTGTGTAACTGTTGTACAACAGTTGAGTAAAGGTAGCGAAATTCCATAAGAATCGAGCAGGTAACGGACGTGCCAGTAGAAAAATCCCCAACAGTTGCGCAACTGTTACCTCTGCTGAATGGCACCAATATTTCAATTGTAGCACAAAAGGCCTTGACCGATCTTAATCAGCAAGATTCACCTCTAACCAATCAAACTGAATCTAACCAAAACCACATAACACTTGAACAGGTGGACGATGCATTTCAGGTGGTCCTTAACAAAAAGGGACTACATAGCCCGGGAAATCTACCAATCCAGAAGCAACCAAGGTTAAGTGACTATTGGCTGAGTAAACCCATATCTACACGGAATCGTTTCACACCGCTATCAGATGTAGATACAATCACAAAAGAGGCCCTTGAATAGCAAAAGAAAGAGCCAAAACCACCACCTATAACAATATACCAGGTACAGGAAGTTAACCCTTTGCAACAAGTCCTTCGAGCAAGAACAAACGGCGAATATCAACTAAAAATATTAGGAGACAATATAGTAAAAGTACAACTTTTCAACGCAGAACACTACAATGCAGTAATAAAGGATCTCGATGACAAAGAAACAGAATATCATTCCTATAAATTTGAACAGGACAGAAACTTTAGAGTTGTTCTTAGAGGAATACACTCCTCTGCTTCAATTGATACCATAAAACAATCCCTACTAAATGCCGGACACGAAGTAACCAACGTGTGGAACATTAAACACCGAGTGACCAAAATACCACTTCCGATGCATTATGTCGATCTGAAGCCAAGTGACACCAATAAAGAAGTTTATAAGCTGAAATCAATTGATGAATATGTAGTGAGTTTCGAACCTCCATACGCCAAACGTATAATCCCGCAATGTTCTAAATGCCAGCTCTCTAAAAAATTTTAGGGGAATTTTACACCAAAAATAGGTGGCCACTATGTTACCTCCTATTTTAAGTGTAAATTTACACTATTGGTGTAATACTTACCGGGTAAGGTACAAGTACACGTATGATGGCAATTCTACCGAGTAAAAGTACCTCACATGTGTTAATTTCACTCGGTATGGTGTACTTCTACATAGTAAAATTACACTGACGTAAGTAATTTTACACAGGCGATGGAATTTCACTAGGTAGAAGTACACTGTTCCGAGTAAAATTACATTATATCGTCACCCTAATTCTAAAACCTCATAAATCCAAATTTATGCGAATTTGAGATTTTAGTTGTATGATATAGAAAAATCCAAAATACATCGTTCTAAAACCTCGTAATAAAAAAATTATACTTATTGTGACATCTATAAAACTATTAAGTGTGAAAAATCAAGTCAATACTAATAATATATTTCTTAAAAGTCACTTTTTTCAGCCTCCTGTAAAATTTGATTTACTAGACTTATGAGGTTTTAGAATTAGGGTGACGATATGTTTAATATTACTGTCCCCCGGGTGATTTTACCTAGTAAAATTACACCGTTACCGAGTGAAATTACATATGCGAGGTATTTTTACGGGGAAAAATTATCTTCATATGTGTAATTGTACCTTACACAGCAAGTATTATACTAATGGTGCAAATTTACACTCAAACTAGGGTAACATAATGGCCACCTATTTTTTGTATAAAAATTCCCCTGAAACTTTTAAAAGCAATAATTTTAGTCAGTAAAATTATTTGCTGGAAAAATATGTATTTGTTAGGCACCACTAAAATAAACAACAAATACTTAAAATTGTTCACGTTTTTGGATGTTCCGTTTCCAATTTTCTTTTATTTCAATTCCTTTAGAAATTTGTCTGGTCCAGACTCTTAATGTTATTTATTTTAACATTTTAATTAATAGTACAAGAAATTATTCAATTGTTTAAGTTATACGTTCAAGCAAAATAACAATTTGTAGTTTTGTAGAAGTAGCTGTAAATTCGTTTTGCAACAAGCAAATGGCACGGCTATAGCCCCAGATAAAAAAATGTCAAAGCCACACATCTAGGCGTCATGTGTTTTGTTTGTGTCATATCGTCAGGTGGGTACGGCTGCCTAAGGGTGTCTGCTTCAAATAAATTGAAAATTTCCTATTGCAAAGAGGAAGGTTTATATAGTTTACTGATATAATTTAAACCTGCGAATGTATTATCAAAATTTTGAGTAAATTGAATTTGAAGTTTGCAAATTTACATGTAAAATTAACGAGATTCCCGCGCGTCGCTCATTCTGTTGACGGTACGTGCAATATGAATGACCCTAACACTTAGAGTATTTCGCACCGGCAGATGCAGCTCGTCTCTCGTACATGTAACATCGATTATTTTTTGTTTTTACGCGATTTTTTGGGGGTGAAACGTAATAGTTTACTGCCCCATACCGCAACTATACTTTTTAATGTTATTTCAAGGGTCTCTAAGCTCCCGGTTTCATTTATCCCGGTTTTTTTTTGATGGGAGGCACCTTCTCGTATGTTTAGCATAGTAACCAGAGTCAAAACCGCCCTGGAGGGGTGCAGAGCGGAGCGGAGCGCAGCGGCGCCTCGAAAGGGTAGGTTTTGACGATGAATTACCCTCCTTATCGAATGCACACCCCAAAAATCGAAGAAAAATGCGCTAAAAATGATTTTTCTCGAAATTTTGATAATACTTTCGCAAGTGAAATTTTTACAGTATACTCTATAAACCTTCCTCTTTGCTATAGGAAATTTTCAATTTATTTGGAGTGGACACCCTTAGGCGTCCGTCCCCCGTCAGGTTAATATGAACAGAATTGTGACTTTACCTCAAATTTAATTAATAGATATAAATATTCGTATTGTACGTTAGGTATAATACTGCCCATTACCAAAACTAACTACAATAATTATCGAATAAAAAACATCATGAAACAAATATAGAACTATTTTATTATGAAATATAGAGCAAATATAGAGTGGCTATTTAATGGCACACTAAGCTACTACCAAACTAAAATACTAACACACTAAAACTAATGAAAACAAAAATCCAGGCACTTATATAAAATGAAAAACTGTCTCTCTTCATTATATCTTCAAGTGATTGTAAATATCTACAAAACGTTGATAGGTTATTTAATTTGATTTACATTAGATATATTACTAATAAGACTCACCATCATTAAAAGTCTCAGTTTTGTTAGTAATCCAATAATTTTGGTCTTGCTCAGGGAACCTTTTTTATTTTTGGTACCTTGGTCCGGGTGTATTTTAAGAAGGTATCTCTGCATACTTTCAAATGAATTAGCAGCTGATTTTGGGTATTCTAAATTAAGCATGTAATAAAGTGCGAACACCATCTCTAATCCCTCTTTAAATGAGGAAACGTTCACAATTTGTTATCGCTCTGCCACAACCCAGTAAGAATCTGCAAAGCACGTAACACATAACATTATAATATTTTGAGAATATATTATACAATACAGGGTGATTCACAAAATATACCGAAACTCACAAAATCAAATTGAAGGGCTCAGTGCAAGAACGAGCTATATGTACCGCATAAAACATATAGTTTTGAGAAAGAAAAAACTATCTGGGTCCT
This sequence comes from Podabrus alpinus, assembly GCA_932274525.1. Lineage (NCBI taxonomy): Eukaryota > Metazoa > Arthropoda > Insecta > Coleoptera > Cantharidae > Podabrus > Podabrus alpinus. The sequence continues at coordinate 85,365,447 of OW026455.1, read as the reverse complement.
TTTTTAGTAATATCATTAAATTCTTCTGATATAGTCATGTAAACATTATTTAATTATTTAAATTTCACCTAGCCGAATTTTGCTATACCAACTAGCAAAATAATAGTGTTTTATTGAAAATTAATTATTTATAAAAGGTAAAAAATAAAACCATTTAAATAAATTTTTTAATTAATTTACTAATTGAAAACCCTGATGCAACGTAAGTAACGTTTTCCAAATTTTTCAAGAAAAGCAAAATAAATTTTTTTTAATTATTCGTTTTTTATAGTGGTAGTAAGGAGAGTAACGTATATTTTTAATTTTAATTTAATATTACTATAACTTTCGATAATATGGCATAAAAATGATATACGGTGCAAGAACGGGCAGGGACGTGCTCAACCAACTTTTTTCAGGGGGGAGCAATCCTCAATTTGCCAACCGAATCAATTAAAAATTGCCAACTTTTTGTAAGTAATTGGGTATAAATTGGGACATAAAAAGTAGATCATTTTATAAATAATAAAAATATAATTTTATTTACAATATTATACGTAGTACATGTTATTAAAGTAGATTAATATTGAATAATTGTCATTCATTTAGACGGATTCTTCTGTTCTTTAATTCGGACCACAAATTGATGACTCTCTCTAAATGAATGTTGTCAGTAATATCAACTTCGCGGCTAGGGTTATATAACCAGCCCCACTCAAATCAAAATTTCCTATTGACTATTGGATAGTATAAGGTTTATATAGTAAACTGTAAAAATATTTAGGGTGAAAGCGGGTCAAACTTTTGAATAAATCGAATTTGAACTTAGCAAATTTTACACATTCAGTGACGCGCATGAGGGACGATTTGTGGAATCTCCCCATTCTGTTCTCAGTGCGTGCAAAAAAATATACCCTAACACTTAGAAATTGACGACACCACTCGTAAGCGTAACATCTATTAAAGGTTATTGTTTACCCTTTATTTTTTGTTTTATTCCATATTTTGGGGGTGATAAGTAAAACTATACTTTTAAAAGCTATATCCCGGTTTTATATGATCCCTATTTAATTGATCCCGGTTGGGGTGAATTAAAATTCCTCAAGTATGTTTAGCCCAAGTGGTAGCGTTTAAAAAAACCGCCCGATGGGCGGTTTTTAAAACGACCCAACCGTCTGTATCGAATCCCACACAAATAACGGGTGATACATTTTGATTTTCACTCATTCCGACCGGGCACGGCAAAGCCAGTAGCCGCGGCCGCGCCGGCTGTTATGACTTGTATCCCCTGGCATGAATGTTGCCGATTTCCGCACTTTTCTCGGATTTTATCGATTCTTCGATAATTTTAACCGTCTGCAACGGCATCAGAGTCACATTAGGACCGAAACATACCCAAAAAGTCCGGATATTAACCCAATTTTTGTGAAATTTCATGGGGGCGTGGCGTATTCATCCGGATTTTTAATTATTCGAAATAAGGGTTATTTCTCAAGGGTTCACCCAAAATAATTTTTCTATACTCTATTAACCATTCTCTTTACAGTAGTCAATAGGAAAATTTTATTTGGCTGGGGCTGGTTACATAACGCGACCCGCAAAACCGTGTTGTACGAGGGGTTGTATTTATATTCCCGGACTGAGCTGTTTTGAATTTTGATGCAATTTTTCATTATGCTGTTTTTTAATCACATATGCCTTGGTAACTTGTGTGGCAATTTACAAAACAATTGCATCATTATTAATTTTATTATCTGTCAGTTTGAGTCGTCGCGCGTTGTATATGTATCGAAATGAATAAAGTCGAATACTGGGCTGTTATAAAATACCTTACAAAACAAGGAAAACCCTCAAAAATTATTCTTGAAGAAATGTTGGCTGTATACGGGAATGATTGCCCTTCTAAGGCCCAGTTGTTCAGTTTCGGGTTATCTTTTAACCTGGGTTATTTTCCATAGAAATGATTGTTTCAAGAATTGTTTCCATAGAAAATAATTTAGGTTAAAAAATAACCTAATACTGAACAACTGGGCCTAAGTCAGCTATTTGCGAGTGGTCAAAATTGTTTAAACATGGTCGAGAATCACTGAATGATGATCCCCGTCCAGGGCGCCCTGTTGACGTGATCACTTCAGATGTTGTTGAAAAAACCAAGTGTTTGGTACTGGAGGATGCAAGACTAAAGAAGCGACAATTAGCAGCTTGAAGAGCGAAGAGTGAAAAGTGAAGAGACGCGGAAAACTGACGCAAGGTGTCTTGTTGCTCCACGACAATGCACCAGTGCACAAGTCCAGACTTTCAAAAGCTGCTGTAGCTGATTGTGGCTTCGAAGAAATTGAACATGCGCCTTTATATAGTCCAGATCTAGCACCCGGTGACTATTTTTGGTTCCCGAATCTCAAAAAAACACTAAGGGGGACAAAATTTAGGGACAATGACGAACTTATAGCAGCTGTTGAGGGCCATTTTGCGGAAAAACCAAATGAATATTTTTATACTGGATTAAAGATGTTATTGAAACGGTGTTATACCTGTATTCATAAGCAGGGAAACTATATTGAAAAATAAAATTTTGTTGTTGCTCTATTTGTTTTCATGCCTAGTCCGGGAATATAAAAACGACCCCTCGTAGTAAAGCAATTTTTGAGGAATCTTACAACTTTTAGGACAAATATTTGTCCTTTTTAATCGCGGCCCTAAATAAAATAATTATGAATACTTAAATTAAAATTTTTTATTACATTTTACACTGAATGTTGGTTTCAACAAAAGCAAAACTTTTACGCATTATATAATTATTTCAAAATTAGTAACATTGTGTAACTAAAGTAACGTGTTTAGTTACAAAATATAACTAAAATAGTTACAAAATATAACTACACACGTTATTTTGTACAGTTGGTATGTACAGTACTGTTGGAGAAAATAGGCATATTATATTATTTTATTACTTGAAATTTTTTGGAGTTGATAAAATTTTTACAAACCTAGTTTTGGTTTAGCGGCTTTTGCCAACTTCACCAACTTTTGGGTGATTTTGCCAACTTCGCCAACTTTTGGGTGATTTTGCCAACTTTCTAAAGTATTGGGGGGGGGAAGCTCCCCCCTCATCCCACCCATGAGCACGTCCCTGAGAACGGGATTGTTACACACATAATTTTGGATCAAATCATGTTGACTGCAAGAACGGGATATGTAACACAAACATAAAGACTGAAATAAACTGAATTTTTTATTAAAACTACTACTAGAATCTTGATAAGGATCTTCCACATCAACTACACTTTCGTCGGTACCACTCATAATTTTAATCTTAAATTTAACTAGGAAACACCGTAAAACTACCATAAAATTCAATGGTTTATTCCAGACTTCTAATTGCACCTGCACGTTGCAAGAAGGGGACATGATAACATGTGTAGGATAAACAATAAATATGAAGTGCAAGAATGGGATATGTTAAGTGTACATATCCCGTTCTTGCACCATTTTGTACGAGGGGATATGTTATTTTCACTTGTAGCTCCGATTTTATTTTAAAAAGAAATTCCATTATTTCACCAAGCGAAGAATGTTCGTTTTAGAACCCAAATCTGCAAAAATCTTACTTTTCAAATGTTTGCACATATTCCCTTCTTGCATCAGGGTCTTCAATTATCAAGATACGTGAACGGGTCCTGGACCAAACGGTGCAGCCTATTTTTGGTACGTGAAAAGTTATTCAACTCATATTGAGTAAAATTGGCGTTTAGTCACCAAGCCCTTCAATTATAATAATTCTTATTACATACAATCATTATTACCTGATTGAAATTGTAGGATGTAAGGAGCATTGTTAGGGCAGGTCTCTATTTGTTCTTCACCCTGAAAACAGCAATACATATTTATTATTGACAAATAACACAAATTAACAGGAAACTTACATTCGCTTGTAAAAAAATTTGATGTGGCCATCGCATAACTTTCCGAACAGATGCAAATTTTTATATTATATTTTTTAATAATATGGTTACATAATTTCAACAGTAAATCGATGAAAAATTTTATATTTTGCCAAAATAGGAAGAACAAAATTTTTGAATGCCTATATCTTGCAAACGAAGCATTTCTGGACCCATGTTATTAGAAACTTTTCATCTTATTTTCATTAGTAGAATACGTTTTACTATTTTATTTACAAATACGAAAATTTTTGAAACGCCCTGTATAATATTTTAGAGAAAATCTTGTAGGACAAAAAATGTAGAAAATTACATAGCGGTAATATTTTGTTATTAATATTTTTACATATTTAATTTCGTTTCGAAGTTATGACGCATAATGTCATAATAGCGCCAGGTAAACCCCCCTTTCCCGTTCGACGATTTAATTTATTTTCATCTGGCTTCGTCTTACGACAGGAAAAAGCTTATATGCAAAATTTGGAATGATTTGCTTGCTTCGTTTAGACGCTATCGTGTTCACAGAGGTACACACACACACATACATACAGACATCCTTCAAAAAATGATAAAAATGGATTCAGGGGACCTCAAAACATGAACATCTGTAAAAAAATTGGGGGGTCAAATTTTGCCTGATAACAATACTTTCCTTACCTAGGGGTTCGGAAAGTAAAAATGTATGTAATATTTTCTTTAAAATACTTGATAAAAATTTCGACTATCAATTTCAAGTTATTGTCAACATCATCTTCATCCATCGGTTCCGTTGTAAATTTGTTACTGTTGCCAAAGTTTATGATTTTCTCTGGGCTCTTAGTAACATATTATCGGTTAATGTTTTTATATTATGACCCATCAGTTTCTGATAATGCCAACGGAGCCCAAATGGTGTCATTAAAATTGGCCATTCATACTTAATTTCTTCAATTGTCGGGGAATTTATATTATTTAAAAAAGTTCTTTGGTGAGCATAACATTTTTCCAACATCAAAATTAGCAGTTCTTCAGATTTTCCTTCAAATTCCTTCAGAGCAACCTTAATGTCTTCAACCGACTTTTCAATGATGTCAGGTTGCTAATTTTTGCAACCTGCTTTGGCAGATAGCATTTTCTTCTTCGCCCCCAAAGCAATATTTTCTATCGGAACACCAGTTCTTTTGTGTGGTCTATTCAAATATTTTAAATGCTCCTTAAGTTTGGCATAGACAAAATGCGATCCATCTCCCAAGACCACGCCATCTTCATCGAGATCCTGGAAGATTTTTGGATACTTTGAGATTAATTTATTTGCAGCTATTTTGATAGCTTTTGAGGGTATATTTTTAGATTTTACTTCGCGCATAGCGTCTGCAATGACATGAATAACGTCAGAAATGCTGCGTTTATTTCGGTTTTCATTTTGACAATCTTTCAATGTTTCAATCTTCATTTTATACCATGGTATCGTAAATGCGTGCCATGAATATTCCGACGGTGCCTCACTCGGTGTCTCGTCGTCTTCTAGGGACTCACTTGACAATAATTGCTCAGGTATATCTGAGGAACTGAATGAAGTGCTGGGCAATGTTAATGTGTCTGCTGATGCACTCAGAGTTTTTATTAGGACCCCAAACCTTAAAACATCCAAAAATCAGAACCCCCTGACCATTTTTAGGAAACTCTTCATTTCGTGATTTCGAAGATGTTAAAACATTGTAAGTGTTATTCATATTTTCAATAAGCTATATAGGTTATACAATAACAATACAACTGAAATAGAAATTTGTTAAAATTTTTTTTTTGCCAAACTTTATTTTAATACAATGTTGCATCCATAATTGCAACAACTTGTTCCAAATTCTTGAAATCTAATAAAAAATTACAATAATACTACATAGTATTTACTACTACAACTCATTTTTTTTGCAGTGAGGAATATGGCCACACAAAAAACTTCTGTCGAAGATCACCCCGTTGCGTGAAATGTACAGGAGCTTATGAAACCATAACATGCCTCCAAAGGAAAGAAGACGGTAAAGTCAGATGCGATAATTGTGATGGTCAGCATCCTGCGAACTATCGGGGATGTATTGTGCACAAACAGCTACAACAAAAAATGTACCCCACTCTTAGAGATAAAAGAGTTACGCCAACTCAAGTACCCCAGAGAACGATGAATTTCTTCCCAACATTTAAAAATCACAACCCTATGCATCAACAAACTCAACTAACAACACCTTACGCACAAATAGTGAATGCAACTACTACCAATGCACAACAAAGGCTCCATTTCCCCGGCACCCCCACCAAAAAATATTGAAATCGGACTTGGTGGAATCGTTTGTACTACGTTTGTATCGGTTTGTACCGCACAAATTTTCGTTTGTACCATCAAGACAAAAAAGTTACAGCACTTTCAAAGTGGGGGTGCCAGGGAAATGCCAGCACCCCCACCTCAAAATATTCAAATCGGACTTGGTGGAATCGTTTGTACTACGTTTGTATCGGTTTGTACCGCAAAAACTTTCGTTTGTACCATCAAGACAAAAAAGTTACAGCACTTTCAAAGTGGGGGTGCCAGGGAAATGCCAGCACCCCCACCTCAAAATATTCAAATCGGACTTGGTGGAATCGTTTGTACTACGTTTGTATCGGTTTGTACCGCAAAAATTTTCGTTTGTACCATCAAGACAAAAAAGTTACAGCACTTTCAAAGTGGGGGTGCCAGGGAAATGCCAGCACCCCCACCTCAAAATATTCAAATCGGACTTGGTGGAATCGTTTGTACTACGTTTGTATCGGTTTGTACCGCAAAAATTTTTATTTGTACCATCAAGACAAAAAAGTTACAGCACTTTCAAAGTGGGGGTGCCAGAGGGGCTCCATTTCCCCGGCACCTCCACCACAAAATATTCAAATTGGACTTGGTGGAATCGTTTGTACTTCGTTTGTATCGGTTTGTACCGCACAAATTTTCGTTTGTACCATCAAGACAAAAAAGTTACAGCACTTTCAAAGTGGGGGTGCCAGGGAAATGCCAGCACCCCCACCTCAAAATATTCAAATCGGACTTGGTGGAATCGTTTGTACTACGTTTGTATCGGTTTGTACCGCAAAAACTTTCGTTTGTACCATCAAGACAAAAAAGTTACAGCACTTTCAAAGTGGGGGTGCCAGGGGCTCCATTTCCCCGGCACCCCCACCACAAAATATTCAAATTGGACTTGGTGGAATCGTTTGTACTTCGTTTGTATCGGTTTGTACCGCAAAAATTTTCGTTTGTACCATCAAGACAAAAAAGTTACAGCACTTTCAAAGTGGGGGTGCCAGGGAAATGCCAGCACCCCCACCTCAAAATATTCAAATCGGACTTGGTGGAATCGTTTGTACTACGTTTGTATCGGTTTGTACCGCAAAAATTTTTGTTTGTACCATCAAGACAAAAAAGTTACAGCACTTTCAAAGTGGGGGCTCCATTTCCCCAGCACCCCCACCACAAAATATTCAAATCGGACTTGGTGGAATCGTTTGTACTTCGTTTGTATCGGTTTGTACCGCAAAAATTTTCGTTTGTACCATCAAGACAAAAAAGTTACAGCACTTTCAAAGTGGGGGCTCCATTTCCCTAGCACCCCCACCACAAAATATTCAAATCGGACTTGGTGGAATCGCTTGTACTTCGTTTGTATCGGTTTGTACCGCAAAAATTTTCGTTTGTATCATCAAGACAAAAATCTATATTAAAGAAAAGTTTTTACGAAGTTATGAGTATTTCCAATTTTAGAGAACTCCGAGCAAGTTACGCTTGGTTACATTTTCTGGTTTGTGTTGAGCGCCAGCTTTTTGAATAAAAGCTCTTTCAAATAAAATTTTTGCCCAAGTCCAAACCCTTGGGGATACCTCCGTTTAAAGCAATTTTTTGAATTTCTGATTTCAAACGGCCATAGCTCCGATATTATTGATTTTTTAAGGTTAATCGATTAGAACCTTTTTAAAGATCATTCGCTTGTCTACAAATTAGGTTATAACCCCTTATCGTCTAGAATCAACGGATTTCGAGTTATAAATTAAATTAAGGGAAAAAATGTTTAAAAAATTCAGGTTTTTTTTTAAATTTTCTTGTGAACCCCGTATCTCTTAAACGAAACGTCTAAGAGAAAAACTAATGGCCCAAACCGGATAGGGAATTTAACGGGCTACAACTTTCGTCAAATAAATTTTTTTGGGCAACCAACCGTTTTCACAGAAACTCTGAAAATAATGAACAAGGTGTAGGTAAAAAATATAAATTCACATAATTACTAAAAATCTCAATTTGATTTATAGCATTTGTTTTAATGTTAAAACATTGTTAAAAAGTATTAAATAATACCGTGCAACACCTTTTGAAAAGATCACGCCTGTGTGCTGAAAATGAAGGAGGCCATTTTGAGCATTTATTAAATTAATTTTGTGAATTTATTTTTTTTACCTACACCTTGTTCATTATTTTGAGAGTTTCTATGAAAACGGTTGGTTTCCCAAAAAAATTTATTTGACGAAAGTGGTAGACCGTTAAATTCCCTATCCGGTTTGGGCCATTAGTTTTTCTCTTAGACGTTTCGTTTAAGAGATACTGGGTTCGCAAGAAAATTAAAAAAAAGAAAACCTGAATTTTTTAAACATTTTTTCCCTTAATTTAATTTATAACTCGAAATCCGTTGATTCTAGACGATAAGGGGTTATAACCTAATTTGTAGACAAGCGAATGATATTTAAAAAGTTCTAATCCATTAACCTTAAAAAATCAATAATATCGGAGCTATGGCCGTTTGAAATCAGAAATTCAAAAAATTGCTTTAAACGGAGGTACCCCCCAAGGGTTTGGACTTGGGCAAAAATTTTATTTGAAAATTTGTCTTAGAAAAGTGTCCTTTATCACCACCTCAAAGGTTCTCCACGGTCACGGGGACACCCTGTATGTTAAATTATAATATAATTCATCTTCTTTCACTGCATTCTGGAGATCTTACAGAGTTGAAAATTAGACTCGACCATTGTTTGTAAAGTTTTTAAATTTTACAATATTTAAATTTAATTGGTAAAGCAAGCATTTTGTTACAAAAAAATAAAAACCACTAACGCCATCTAGTTTTCGAAATTGATTATAGCTTGAAAGTTTCCGTAAGGTTGCGTATCTTCAAATAAAAAAAATAATAAAAATGCAAGGAGTTGTAATTGCTTCAGTTTTCCTTTCCTACAAGAGTTCTTGGTAAGCCTCCTTTCAAGATTAAAAAATCCTGCACTTGTGATTCTTGGTTCAATAGATTATCGAAACCAGGTTATGTTTTTGTAATATAATATGTCGACCTGTGTAGCTTTGTGTGAATTTAGTTATTCAATGTAATAAAATATTGAACTAATTAGGTGAGTAATTCACATTTTTTGATCACAAGAAAAACTATTTCTCATAAAATTTTAATAAAATTAATTTTAATGCTTTCCGGAACACAAATACACAAGATCATAATTATCCATATCATTTCGCGGAAAACGCAGCGAGGAAATGCATGAAATCATCCGCGATGTGATAGCCTATCTGGCTATTTACTAGCTTCTTATATTTTTATTGTTGTACATAATTTTCGTACGTAACAAGTTAGCATTAAAATAAGGTTTATTAAATGTGAAAAGTGTTCTTTTTATTCCTTACCCATTTTAGTTATTAATTTCGTTGGGTGGAAAATTTTATATATTATAATGGAAAAAATGAAATTAGAAGATGAAGTGATATGTACTTTTAAAGTTGCTAGAGAGTTTACCACAAATACGGAAAAAATTACTGGAATGGACTTTTTCCCAGATGGCAAGAGATTGGTATCGTGCAGCAAAGACGACACAATTACAATTTATAACTGCGAAAAAGGAACTCAGGAAGGAATAGTAAACAGTAAGAAATATGGTGTAGATTTAATACAATTTGGAAATGACGTTGATAAAGTCGTATACGCTTCCACAAAAGTAAACGATACGATGAGATATTTATCATTGTCAAAGAAGTGTTTCATTCGTTATTTTTTTGGGCATACAAAAAAAGTTGTGTCATTGTGTTCATCTCCCAATAAAGAAAAACTTCTTACCTGTTCTTTGGATAACACTCTGAGATTGTGGGATATAAGATCACCAAACCCTGAGGGTTTCATTCCTTTATCCGATATGCCAGTAGTATCATTTCATCCACAAGGCATAATTTTTGCCGTAGGAGTCAATTCCGAGATAATTAAATTGTATGACATACGTTCCTACACGAAAGGACCTTTTCTTATCTTTAACAAAATACCAAAAATTCCATCTACTACTTGGACGGGTTTGAAATTTTCAGCGGATGGAAAACATATCTTAATTAATACGACTGAATTAATTCGAGTGATAGATTCTTTTTCCGGTATTTCATTACGAACCTTTTCGGGTCATTTAAACACTGACGGAATTCCTCTTGAAGCGTCGTATAGTCCAGATTCCAAATACATTTTCAGTGGTTCCACAAATGGACGCGTGCATGTTTGGAACGCGGAAAAAGGACATGCAGTGTGTGTATTAAATCCAAATCATCCGGGTCCCATTGGGTGTCTTCAGTTTAATCCCATATTGACGGTGTTAGCTTCAACTTGCGACAAGACTATGGCACTTTGGTTACCAGGTGAAATAAATGATTGTGATAGTCAAAATTAGGTGAAGATTTGTGTTAAAAATATATTACTGCATTTTTAGAATAATTTGTTTAATGTAAATCAGTTTTGTATTTATTTTACATTGTTTCTAAAAAGTTATGAAAGATAAAAATAATTATTGTTAATAAAATTTTGTGCAATTTCTATGAATGATTGTGTAACTATAATAGTACATTATGCACCAAGGGAGCAAAGTGACACTTTTTTGCCTCGAGGGTAAAGGATTGTTTACACGAGGCGCCAGCCAAGTGAAACAATTACCCATGGGCCAAAAGTCACTTTACTCCCGCCGTGCATATACTGTTTTTTGCAATTCCGGGAGGTAAAGTAGGAACTTCGCCAATTTAGAAACTTAAAGCAAATATTTAACGCATTTTTTTAATAATGCACGTGCTCGATGGTACCACAAAATAGCACTAGCAATATTACGAACTACTAATACCAAAAAGTACTAGGAAATAGCAGTTGGCACCCCTGATTCTACCAATGGTTCATTTCAGTTCATTTACATTTGTGCCTTGGAAATAGCAAGACGTACCATGAGCGAGAACCTAGAAATTGCCGAAAAAATCGTGCGTCCTAACATCTGACCACGTGGCGACATTTTTAAAAACGGCACCTCGTGAGAATTATTTGGTAGCTAAAGTAAGTACTTTTTATTTATTTATTGACTCATCAATTTATTTCATTGTTTGAAATAAATTTGAGCGTAGCAGATGTGAAAGAATTTGATTCTTCCACGCTAATATGCACGATTCAAAAATCTAAAACCGGCGTGGGGCGCACTTTCGTCATTAAGAACGGCGAAGGAAACCCCAACGATCACGTGGCAATCTAGTGACTTTTTTATCAGTCATCTGGTGACTTTTTTATTGCCCTAGAGCAAAAAAAAGATTTTCTCTCCCGCTCCCCCCTATTTTTTAACTTTACTCCCCCAGGGTAAAAAAGTGCTCCTTTACACCCGCAAATCGAGGTTAAAAGTGAGTACTTTACCCCCGGAATGTCAAAAAATTTCTTTTTTAAGTCAGAGTAAGTAAGTTTTTGCGGTTTTCAATACCTATAAATGAAACTGTCCGATTTTTTGGTAAAGTTGTGACTTTCTGTTAAAAACGTAAATTTTTAATGGGAAAGTGTAAACCCATGACATGCAAATTGCTCTCATTAAACAGGCCCAGCTCAAGAATATTTTTGACTGTGGACTAATGGTAAGAGGTAATGGCATGGTAACGCCCACCACCAAAAAATAAGAATCATTTTCTTTTTAGTCCGGTGACTGAATTGGAAGCCAATATAACTACTGCCTCATCTCACAGCGTAGCATTCGTATGGATCATCACCCTAACTCATTGCCCCAGAAGTCGCGTGCCCTGCTGACTTCTGGAGCTTATTCCCATCACATTTATCCGGGCTCTTCTCATCTTCATCTTCAGATTTGCCAGTCTGTAGTAGAGTTCGCACATTCTATAACTAGTAGTTCTCTTCATTTCTTTGCCTTTTCTCGCTCTCATCACATCTTTATTAGTTGTCCCCGCTCGGAGATCCGAATATGCCGACTTCACATCAAAGTCTTAAAGATTCTCTTCATGAGGTGGATCAGTCCTCTCCATTCTCCTCTTCCGTGACTTTTTGTGTGATCTTTGCGTGACTTTTGGCATCTGCTACTATTCTTTTCCGAAAGTTGCAAAAGATTCAACGAAAAATAATAAATTTTGGTGGTTCTGAATAATGGCAAGTGTACCTGGGGGGTATTCCAACCCCCCCATGTGATATCGATTTTTATCGTTGGGAACTTTTGAAGATCTTATATAAAATACGCATAGTATGTCTGAATCGCCGTTTCCATGGTAACGTAACGCAATACCCCCCTCCCCGAATATGACGATCATTTTTATGGGTAGGAATTTTTCTTTTCAATTTAAATATACAGTAACGGTCAAAAAAACTGCATAGGTTTAAAATTTACAAATAGACGTAAATAACAGGTACAAATTCTAAGAATAACCGTTCAATTAGGGTTAGTATGCAAAATAAGGGTATACAAAGTATAGCAAGAACCCTTATGATCTGGCTCCGCGTCTGTCCGTCTGTCTGTCCGCATAATTCAAATCTAATCAGAACCTTCGAAATTGTGATTGTGACCGCAAAAATTTAATTAGTGCAGATTATCTGATATTACATTAATAATATGGCGACCAAAAATAACAACTTTTTTTTCAATGCAGACCAAATATAAGTTATATTTTATTTACATAATTTTTCACCTATATAGGAAATTTAAATACGTTGATACATTGGGTTTCCAATTTGTTCTTGATTCGTTCATATGTGCTTTGCTTAATTTCTTCTTGCAATTTCTTTTTTGCGGATTCCATAGCTTCATTTAAGTAATGTAGTTTAATTTTTTGTTCTTTAATTCGTAGTAATTGATTTATCTCCATGTCTTCTTGTGCTGGTCCTTTGGATTGCATTGCTTGATTTGATTTTTGATGACTATTTGACGTCGATTTTTACCCTGTTGATTTTCTTGTTGTTGTCGCCGAGTGGACGTTGCTAATTTTCTCTCTTGGTCTCGGTGAATGGACCTTGACGATTTTCTTTATTGGTCTCGATGAATGGACCTTGGATGATTGATTCTTTCTTGGTCTCGATGAATGGACCTTGGATGATTTTCTTTATTGGTCTCGATGAATGGACCTTGGATGATTGATTTTTTCTTCTTCTACGTGGACTGTATTTCTTTTTACTGATTCTGTGGTTCGAAGGACCATGTCGAAATTAATTGGTCCATCCGGTTCGAAGGACCATGCGAAATTGAAAGATAAGAGATGTTATTCTTTGCAGTCTCACAAAGATTTATGGATTAGACTCAAGTTCATAACACTCTTTCTTCCTACTTCGTTGATGTGAGTAACCACTCAAACCGCAGTTTTACTGTTTATTAAATATTATTTACAATATTTATATACAATTTTTACAATATGCAAAATAGTCAGTAATGCATTAATTTGGAACAATGACCTAATCGATTTGCTTATTAATTAATTGTTAATATTAAAGTTCATATCTAAAATGTTGATGATACAATTATTAGTGAAATTTGTAATATTTTTCTTAATTGCTAAATTATCACTTTTTTGCTATATGTTAATTAAAGTTCCATGACCTAATGACTGTGAGTTTTAAATGATACCTACCTAAAATACGGAAGTGCATTTATGCTAAGTTAAATGTGACCTACTGAAAGTGTTTGTGTGTGCATTTTGCTTTATTGACACTTTAAGTAGGTTTTTACAATAATGCGTTTACATAATTAATTATATTTTATATATACAGGGTGTCCGAATAACCCATGTTCAATTAAGATTAAATAATACATTAATTTATGCAATTCCGGGACTTAAACTGCAATTAATAATTATTTAATGCTTTAATTTCAATATAACCTCTCAAAATAAATGTCAGTTTGACGATTTTTAACAATCAAGTTGCTTGGGACCGTCACGGAAACTGCTTTTATTTTTACCCAAGTCCGTTGGGATTTGAGCTTTAACGTTAAACTTGAATCTTCGACAAAAGGGACTTAAAAGCAGTTTAAGTTCCGGAATTGCATAAAATAAACAAACTATTGAGTAATTAAACATTCTTGGATTGAAAGTAATTATTAACTATAACATTGGACATTGCAACATTTAAACAATATTATTAAAATATTATAAACATCTAGGTATACCCAATAAAATTTTTATTATTTAACAAAATAGTTAACCTTAACCTACAAATTACTAATAAAATCCAGTTTCTTTTAACACACTAACATACAAGAAACTCAAGATACATCTTCCTTTTTAACACTCTTTTTCGTCCTAATGCGTCTTTCTTTCAGATTATGCTATCTTGCTGCACATCGTAGTCCGCCAGTGGTGTCTCGTCAAAAGTTTGGCGGTAGTGTCTCATAGAGCTCCTGCCAAAGGTCAAAACTTATACATTCATCGGCGCAATAACGAAAACGCGTCCAAATACTAAAAAGCCCAACTAGAAAACATTCGTTGAATGTTTGCTTTCGTTTTGACAGTTTTACACAAATTTCGCGTTTTATTATTAAATGGTATTAGTATTGTTTCATAATATAAATAACAATCAGCCTTCTGTAAGGTAGTACTAGGTATCATAAACACGAAAATTGTCAGATTTTCATGAAATTAAAATCATTTATTCTACAAGTTATTGGGAACATACAGTTAAATTTTTATGGCGATTGCCTTCTTGTGAGCCGAAATATTTGCTTCTAAAAATGCAAATATTTGCATTGGGCTTATGGAGTATGCAAATAAGAACTCGAATACTTCATTATAAACTAGAAACTGAACGTCAGATTTTCATAAAAAACTAATTGAAGTTATTTTGAATATAGACAAGTAATTTAGTAAAAACCGGAAGACATTTCCGTTCTTAGTTTATTAATAATTAATAAATATAGTTCGAAATTTTCTGTCTGAAATAAATTCCAATTTTCCTTTACATCGCAAAGAAAAATCCACTGGGTATCTTCTTTAAACTTTTTTTGAAATTTTTAACTCATCACAAATTTGGCATTCAATTACACAGTTTCGAAATTTCATATAATTATAATACTCAAAAATTGGTTGCTTAAACTCACGTTAAACAGTATTCAGTTTTCAATGTAATAAATATATACGTTAATAGTTTTGTAAATAATTAGGTAAGTTTTGATCAATTATTTTGTCTGAAAATTATTAAATTACATATTTTAAATATGACTATATAAAAATTAAATTAAAAATCGAAAATAGTTATGTAAAATTTTGCACATGACTGTCAACGCTAGTACTACCTTAAGGCTATTTGACAGGTTCTATTGTTTGATGGTAAATAATAAAATTTGTTTAAATTAGTTTTGTAAATAAAAAACGAAAATATTTTTTTTAGGTTAATCCAACATTATCATTAGATAAAAATCAGTCTTCTTTAAGGCTATTTCACATCAGTTTTTATTATTTGAAGGTGAGTTATAACGAAATTTATTTAATTTAGTTTTGTACCTACCGAACGAAAATATTTTTTTAGGTTAGTAATCAAGCAATATCTTTTTTTTATAAAAAGCAATCTTCTCTAAAGCTATTTCACAGTGTTTATTTTGGGGTAAGTTATGAAATTATTTTAGTAGCTATTTGTAAACAAAAACCTTTTTTGCAGTGCAAATTATAGACACTATGAACCGAAAAATTATTCACACCCAAGGTCGAGAAATAATGTATAACGTTGGTCAATATTTTATTAAGCAGGATCAATGTAAAGGCAGACCGCTGTATGTAAAGGTATCAATGGCAACTGGGGTTTCTATTCGAAGTGTGGAAACCATTATGAAAGAAGGAGTTGAAAAACCTCCGGGAACTACATTTTCTACGCCAAAGAAGAATATTAAAATGCCATCTCCTAAGACTACAATGACGTAATTTGAAGCGGAGCTCATTAGACGTATAATTCATAGGTTTGCTAATATACACAAGAAACGACCAACAATGCAAGCTGTTTATGAAAGTATGAAGAAAGATCATGGCTTTGCTGGTAAACTTACATCATTTCGACGTGTTTGCATAAAATTGGTTTTAGATGGAAAAAAGCTCCATGTAATCGAAAATTACTTGTGGAAAAAAATGATATTCGAGGTAAACGAGTTACATTCTTGAGAAACCTTATAAAATATAAACAAGGACAAAATATTGTTTACACAGACGAAACTTATATCCATAATTCCCACACCGTTCCTAAATGTTGGGATGACGGAAGTAATAACGGTCTGAACTGGTTACAATGTAAATTATTGCGACTTCAGCAAAGTGTAAGATTTGCAAATATCAATTTTAATCAAGTTTAATAAATTATATAGATTTCAAAAATTATCTTATTTTCCTGAAATATCCAAACAATCGTCGATTTAAAGCATGGGGCTGACAGGCCCTACGTATGCACTGGTGTGATTTTTATTTAAAATCTACAAAGTAGATATTAAAAAGTGTTTAAAAATCAGGAAGAACATCATAACCTAAAAAAAAACCTCGAAGAATGATATTATGTTCCGAACATAATATTGATTTTACAAATTATTTTTAATAAGCAAAGTTCAAAATAAAATAAATAACAATAACTTTTTAATTAAATTACATGCCTAGTGATATTATATTTTTTTCATATTAATTTTCAAGAACGAGTAATTACGTCTTTTCTTATTCACATTTTTTAAATTTTCGCGCCAAGCTAATGTTTTTACGTAACATTTATATGTATTGCCATGTTTCGCTACTGTACAGATTAAATTTTTACTTATATAGCGGGGAATGTTAATGGCACTTAATTTAATTAGGCTCCGACTAGCTAAACATGAAAAACTCGATAATATGGGTCGTAACTTGGGTCCATCTAGATTAATTAAAACACTCATATACGTCACCTTAAACTAGCGATCTTTCTTATAAAGATAACTCAACCAAATTAAAATTTGTATCTGCTTATACTTTAATCTACTACTGCTATGGAAAAATTAAATTAAACGCAAACGTTATTAGAACCAAATATAATGCAATTTATTTTACACAATAAAAATTTTTAAGACAAAATATTAGTTTCCTTAAACCTAAACAAAAAACTCAATCACGTCATACCCCTCACCTCTGATAAACAGAACATGACAGTATGTATTTCGCTTTCTTGGCTCCTCCTTCGCGCATTGTATAAGTTTTGAGCTTTGGCACAAGCTCTACCTACACATTTATGGGCACAAATTCTACAACTAAAAGGTTATTCGCCGGTATGAATGTTTAAATGCCTTATTACACCAGAACAACATGACGATTTATAGTTACAAATTCCACAACCAGAAGGTTACTCGCCGGTATGAACTTTTAAATGCCTTTTTAAAGTTTCACGGCGTAAACATTTATTGTCACAAATTTCACAGCCGAAAGGTTTCTAGCCGGTATGTATTTTTAAATGCTTATTTAAATTAGAACCTTCTGAACATTTATAGTCACAAACTGCACAGCCGAAAGGTTTCTCGCCGGTATGTATTTTTAAATGCTTATTTAAAGTGTAACGTTCTGAACATTTATAGTCACAAAGTGCACAACTAAATGGTTTTTCGCCGGTATGAGTTCTTAAATGTCGTTGTAAACTTGATTTCTGTGCACAAGTGTATCCACAAATACCACAACTAAATGGTTTTTCGCCGGTATGAGTTCTTAAATGTAATTGTAAGACTGATTTACGTGCACAAGTGTATCCACAAATACCACAACTAAATGGTTTTTCGCCGGTATGAGTTTTTAAATGGTTTTGTAAGACTGATTTACGTGCACTAGTATACTCACAAATACCACAACTAAAGGGTTTCTCGCCGGTATGAGTTCTTAAATGTCGTTGTAAGTTTGATTTTTGTGCACAAGTATACTCACATATTCCACAACTAAATGGTTTTTCGCCGGTATGAGTCCTTGAATGTAATATGAAATGTGATTTACTTGCACATGTAAGGTTACAAATATTACACATAAATGATTTCCTGACCTTATGAGCTCTTAAATGACGTATTAAACTTTGTTTAAGAGCAAGTTTATAACCACAAATTGCACACTCGAAAAAATTTGAGCAACTCAGCGTTAAATCTGTAGTGTCGGTTTCTTCTTTAATATCAATGGAATGATGCAAATCTTCTAAATCAAATTTGACATCTTCCACCTCTTCTGTTTTAATTTCGTAATTGCTAATTGAATTATTTGGAGTTTCCAAAAATTTACCCGTGTTTTCTACAATATGTGATTCTTCCGAAGGTAGCACTTGAGCTGCAAATAAATCGGTAACTGGTTCCATTTGGAGGATGGAGCACTGTAACTGTTAATGTAAAAATCACTCTTCTCAATTGAAGGCGTTAATTATATCGATTATATGGTATCGATTTAGAAAACTACTGCTGTAGTTGACAAATCGCAACTAAATAAAATTGCGACATTGATGAGTCAGAAGCGATTGTGTGTAAGAGTATAGCGCCATCTAAGAGAAGTAAAGAGAGATTTTCTATTGTTGCTTACGTTCAACAGAAATGCTGGTATTACACTATGCAATTTATCATACGAATGACGCTACCTTTTCTTGTATGAACATTTTCTATACAATAAATTGTGCGATAGTTAGGATGGAAGTGTGACACTATGTTATTCGTTGTACATGAAATAAGACGAAAGACTCTTTCTTATTGGTTAATTTTAAAGACGTAAACATATAACAGTTTACGCTATCTAGTGGTTATAAGGTACACAAAACGCCAATATAACCTCAATATTGCGATTCGCGCGTTATTTAGACCAATAATATATGGGAGTGTTTAGCCAAGCACCCGATTGTACATGCGCAGTTGCGTCTCTTTTGTACTTAGAAAAATTCGAATAATTTTAAATCATATTTAAAATATCAAATTTTATTTCCGCGCATTCTGGCTCATACTCAGTTTCACCAGATTTTTAATTTGTGTTTATCAATGTTAGTTTATTAATTGTTATTGATTCCTTGCTGGTTTGGTTTTGAATATGTAAATTTGCTTAACAGATAGTAAATTATTATTTATTTCTTAGCATTTGCCATCAGGTTTTTGAAAATTTTTACCTCTAACCTCACTTATCAATAACCTTACCTTATCAGCTGCACCTTATCAGCTGCTGCTCTAAACAGACCCGTTGTTGATTTGCCGAACCAAGTTCTTAGGTTCTTAAGCCAGGATATTCTTCGTCTGCCTGGACCTCTTTTTTCCAGCATTTTACCTTGTAGTACCAATTGCAGAAGCTCGTATCTCTTATTGTTCCGCATTATGTGGCCGAAGTACTCCAGTTTTCGAATTTTGACTGTCTTAGGGATCTCTTTTTCTTTATGTATTCTTTCCAGTACATTGTTGTTCGTGACACGCTGTACCCAGGAGATCCTCAGCATACGTTTAAACATCATTTATCCTATGATTATGCACTACAAGATTTGAACAGAATCCTTTAAGGAGTGGGGGAAGCGTAAACTTACGTCGGACCGTTTTGCTGCATCTAGTGGTGTCTCCAGTAGTTTTAATATATACCTCTATGTTCCATCCTAACTATCGCACAATTTATTGTATAGAAAATGTTCATACAAGAAAAGGTACCGTCATTCGTATGATAAATTGCATAGTGTAATAGAGTAGATACGAAAGGTCAAAAGTTATACTGTCATCGGCGCAATAACGAAAACGAGTCCAAATACTAAAAAGCCCAACTAGAAAACATTCGTTGCATGTTTACTTTCGTTTGACAGTTTTACACAAATTTCGCGTTTTATTATTAAATGATATTAGTATTATTTCATAATATAAATAACAATCAGCCTTCTTTAAGGCTATTTGACAGGTTCTATTGTTTGCTGGTAAGTAATAAAATTTGTTTAAATTAGTTTTGTAAATAAAAAACGAAAATATTTTTTTAGGTTAATCGAGCAATATCTTTTTTATAAAAAGCAAATTTCTCTAAAGCTATTTCACAGTGTTTATTTTGAGGTAAGTTATCAAATTATTTTAGTAGCTATTTGTAAACAAAAACCTTTTTTGCAGTGCAAAAAAACTTTTAGCCGAACACGGTCATGTGGTATTACGGTTACCACCGTATCACCCAGAGCTGAATCCCATAGAAAAAATTTGGGCATTGGTAAAGAATCGTGTAGCCGCACGTAACACAACATTTAAAATGGATGATGTCCGGAGGTTAACCGAAGAATTTAATAATGTCACATTGAAAGAGTGGCAAAATATTTGTCGCCATATAGAAGAAACTGAAAAAGAGTATATAGAAAAATTATATTATCAAAAGTATCTTTACAATTATTGCACGTCACCGTAAAGTGCAGTTTACGTTATGTGATTTTGTTTACAAGTAGGTAAAAATCAAATAATTCGAAGTTCACTTTATAAGATTCGGCATACGATACAGCCCGAAGGTGAACTCATAAGCAAATATTACGATTAGAATTGCGTATTATGACTTGTAACCAAAATGGCATAACGTAAACTGCACTTAATACAATAATTATTATTACCTATACAACTTAAATGTTACTGGTTACAATGTAAATTATTGCGACTTCAGCAAAGTGTAATAAAGTTTAATAAATTTTATCGATTTCAAAAATTATCTTATTTTCCTGAAATATCCAAACAATCGTCGATTTAAAGCATGGGGCTGACAGGCCCTACGTATGCACTAGTGTGATTTTTATTTAAAATCTACAAAGTAGATATTAAAAAGTGTTTAAAAATCAGGAAGAACATCATAACCTAAAAAAAAACCTCGAAGAATGATAATTATTATGTTCCGAACATAATATTGATTTTACAAATTATTTTTAATAAGCAAAGTTCAAAATAAAATAAATAACAATAACTTTTTTATTAAATTACATGCCTTGTGATATTTTTTTCATATTAATTTTCAAGAACGAGTAATTACGTCTTTTTTTATTCACATTTTTTAAATTTTCGCGCCAAGCTAATGTTTTCACGTAACATTTATATGTATGTATTTCGCCCTTCGCGCATTGTATAACTTTTGAGCTTTTGCACGCAGTCTACCAGCATTTCTGTTGAACGTAAGCAACAATAGAAAATCTCTCTTTACTTCTCTTAGATGGCGCTATACTCTTACACACAATCGCCTCTGACTAATCAATGTCGCAATTTTATTTAATTGTGATTTGTCAACTACAGCAGTAGTTTTCTAAATCGATACCATATAATCGATATAATTAACGCCTTCAATTGAGAAGAGTGATTTTTACATTAACAGTTACAGTGCTCCATCCTCCAAATGGAACCAGTTACCGATTTACTTGCAGCTCAAGTGCTACCTTCGGAAGAATCACATATTGTAGAAAACACGGGTAAATTTTTGGAAACTCCAAATAATTCAATTAGCAATTACGAAATTAAAACAGAAGAGGTGGAAGATGTCAAATTTGATTTAGAAGATTTGCATCATTCCATTGATATTAAAGAAGAAACCGACACTACAGATTTAACGCTGACCTGTTCAAATTTATTCGAATGTGCTATTTGTGGTTATAAACTTGCTCTTAAACAAAGTTTAATAGGTCATTTAAGAGCTCATAAGGTCAGGAAATCATTTATATGTAATATTTGTAACCTTACATGTGCAAAAAAATCACATTTCATATTACATTCAAGGACTCATACCGGCGAGAAACCCTTTAGTTGTGGTATTTGTGAGTATACTAGTGCACAGAAATCAAACTTACAACGACATTTAAGAACTCATACCGGCGAGAAACCCTTTAGTTGTGGTATTTGTGAGTATACTAGTGCACGTAAATCAGTCTTACAAAACCATTTAAAAACTCATACCGGCGAAAAACCATTTAGTTGTGCACTTTGTGAATACACTTGTGCACAGAAATCAAGTTTACAACGACATTTAAGAACTCATACCGGCGAGAAACCATTTAATTGTGAACTTTGAGACTATAAATGTTCAGAACGTTATACTTTACATAAGCATTTAAAAATACATACCGGCGAGAAACCTTTCGGCTGTGAAATTTGTGACTATAAATGTTTACGGCGTGAAACTTTAAAAAGGCATTTAAAAGTTCATACCGGCGAGTAACCTTTTGGTTGTGGAATTTGTAACTATAAATCGTCATGTCGTTCTGGTGTAATAAAGCATTTAAACATTCATACCGGCGAATAACCTTTTAGTTGTAGAATTTTTATGTCATACAAAATTATAACTTTTGATTAAAATGGTAGGTCAAGAAGATTTCTATAAACAAAATAACAAAAAATTTAATATACAAAGTAAACAAGATGTAAGTTACCTTTTACAATAAATTAATAATAAGTACATTATTTGTTTCTTAAATATTTCGGACAACTACAAGCATAAATCGTAGATTTGTAGTCTTCTTTGCTTGCTTTTTTTGGTGAAATTTCAAGTTCTTAATTAGGATCTATCCTTGCTGAACAATTCCCTTAAAAATAATTGAAAATAGTTTTAATTCAAAATAGGAGGTTCTGCAATCACCTCAACCTCGATTTCTTGCTTTAATGACATTATCATCAATATTACGGGCAGAATTACCTAACAACTGCCATCCCAAATCAATTGAAATTTTTTCTATAGCAAAGAGGAAGGTTAATATAGTATACTGTAAAAATTTTATGTATGAAAGTATATAATCAAAATTTTGAGAAAAACCAATTTGAAGGTACGTAAATTTAGCGAGGAAAACGTTCGAATAGGCCACGACCCCCAGGCAAACTCGGCTAAATGCATGGCGTTCCCTTTCGGATCGAGTGAAATTTTTTCGCTCGGATTTGAATTTTTCTTTGAAATTCGAATAGGTGGGGGTGTGATTAGTAGATATTAGTAATAAACATTAGTAAAAAAATCGTAAATTACGAGTGTATTGCCGAAAAAGTGAAAAAATTAAATTTTTTTAATTATCGATTTATGAGGTGTGCATTCGATTAGGAGGTCATTTCATTGTCAAAACCCACTCTTCCGGGGCGCCGCTCCGCTCCGCGTTGCACCCCTCCAGAGCGGGTTTGACAATGGTTTACTGGGCTAAACATACGAGAAGCGCCTTCCATGAAGAAAACCGGGATGAAGGAAACCGGGAGCTTAGAGACCCTGGAAATAGCATTAAAACGTATAGTTGCGGTATGGGACAGTAAACTTTTACGTTTCACCCCCAAAAAATCGAGTAAAAATAAAAAATAATCGATGTAACTGCTACGAGAGACGTGGTGCATCTGCCGGAGCGAAATTTTCTAAGTGTTAGGGTCATTCATTCCACACGTACCGTCAACAAAATGAGCGACGCGCGGAATCTCGTTCGGTTTTTACATGTAAATTTGCTAACCGCTCTTTCTGGTGGTAAAATTCCAGATTCAGACAAAAGGATAGCAGTTGCACCTTCAACATCGGCTGATGCGAGTGAACCAGCCGATACAAAATGTTTACCTCCTAGTAATGCTAAACGTATGGAATATTCTATGCCGGGAGCAAGAAGAAAGGATTATTCAACCACAATTCGTATATCAAATTTAAGTGACTTGACCACACAATCTGATTTAGAAGACCTTATTAAACCTTTTGGACCAATTAAGAAACGTTATTTAGCCTACAAGGATAAACAACGCTCTGTATGTAAAGGATTTGCTTATGTTCATTTCAAATTCCGTAACGATGCAGTTAAAGCTATTGCAACTTTGAATGGTTACTGCTATAATAACGATCTTATTCTTAGTGTGGACTGGTCGAAACCTCCATCACATTCAAACCAATGATCAAAAAGTGTTTATAATGTTATGTTTTATAAACGGTTAAGTAAATAAATTAAGTTTTCATTTAATAGACATCTATTTAATTCCAATATCTGCATAACCAAATGCACCCCCATTTCTGGCAGCGCTAGGTCTAATATTGATAATCTTTTTATGAATGCTGAACGTTGCAAGGGTAATGTAAAAACAAAGGGTAAATATAACCAGAAACTATAAAACTGTGGTTCCTAATTGCAATAACAAAAAGCAATGACAGTTACCATAAATTTGGGCGGGGGGGGGGGTTCAAATATTGTGACGTCACAAAATATATAGATTAAATATTTTATTATAAGCAATTAAAAAAAACTATTTTTTGAGTGGCTACGCCACTGAAGCCAGTGGTATAGCATGGGGGGGGCGGACCGCCATTCATATATGTTTCCTCTGAGGTGCTACCCTTACAAAAATACAGCTACCTTTCTGGTGTGAAAAGTTGTTGTTGCTAGTTATTTTTGGTATATTTATAATGTAACATCAGATAATTCGATAATCTGCACCAATTAAATTTTTCGAGATAACTTCTTATTAGGGTATCAACGTCTTAAGGTATCAACGTCTTAACGGATCAACGGATCAAAGGATCAACGGATCAACGTATCAACAGATCAACGGATCAACGTATCAACGGATCAACGTATCAACGTATTTAAATTTCCTATATTGGTGAAAAATTATGTAAATAAAATACAACTTATATTAATTTGGTCTGCATTGAAAAAAAAGTTGTTATTTTTGGTCGCCATGATTTTATAATGTAATATCAGATAATCTGCACTAATTAAATTTTTGCAGTTACAATCACAATTTCGAGGGTTCTGATTAGATTTGAATTATGCGGACAGACAAAGGGACAGACAGACGCGGAGCCAGATCATAAGGGTTCTTGCTATACTTTGTATAGAAGCCTAACAAGTAGTTTATATAGGGAGACCTCTTTGAAAATATCTTTAACTTAGTAAATTTCTTTCGAACATTTGCGTCTTTATAAATTTCATTAGCGAATCGAAACAACGGATTAACAGATTAACGCAATACTATACAGACGAAGTATTTACAATATAACAACGTATTATCAGTTGATCAACGTTATGATTGGCTCTGAAACATGCGGACGGACACGAAGGCAGACCATAAGGCTTCTATCTATACCTTGTATAGAAGCCTAAATAAGGCTTCTTGTTATACTTTATATAGAAGCCTAAAAGTAGCGCACTGGCTACCCAGTTCTTAGACCTCTATACACACAGAGTATTTCCAACACGATTTGAAACGCTCTGTATGATTTTGAATTATGCGGACAGACGGACAGACACGGAGCCAGATCATAAGGCTTCTTGTTATACTTTGTATAGAAGCCTAAAAACAGAAATTCTTGCACATTCGTCTGTGGGAATGTCGACAACACAAATTGCAATCAAAGTTGGTTGCAATCAGTCGACTGTAGCAAGATTTTTAAAAAAACAAGTTGGAACGTGCTTCAGCAACGGTTCCTAGGCTTCTATACATACAACTACTTTTCTGGTGTGAAAAGTTGTTGTTATTTTTGGTCGCCATAATTTTATAATGTGATATCAGGTAATCCGATAATTCGGAACCGAGAGTTACAAATTTAAAAAAAGTTGTTGTTGCTAGTTATTTTTGGTCGACATAATATTTATAATGTAACATCAGATAATTCGATAATCTGCACCAATTAAATTTTTCGAGATAACTTCTTATTAGGGTATCAACGTCTTAAGGTATTAACGTCTTAACAGATCAAAGGATCAACGAATCAAAGGATCAACGGATCAAAGGATCAACGTATTTAAATTTCCTATATAGGTGAAAAATTATGAAAATAAAATATAACTTATATTTGGTGTGCATTGAAAATAGATAATCTGCACTAAATATATTTTTGCGGTTGGTATTTATCATTTACTATATAATCAATAATAAGCAAAATTTTCCATTCCATCCGGAACTTTACTTCTCTGTAATGTACGATCCATTTCTTAAGGTCGATCAATCCTAATCTTTCTCTTTTATTTACAACTTAACTTCACCAATCACATCAAGCCACTGCTGTGGTTACAATGAAAACGGATCAACGTATCAACAGATCAACGGATCAACGTATCAACGTATCAACGTATCAACGTATCAACGTATCAACGTATCATCGTATCATCGTATCAACGGATCAACGTATCATCAGATCAATCTTCTTATATAGGACATCGCCCTATGAGTATAGTAGATGTAACAGTTTGGCTAATTTTTCGCGCGTTAAGTAAAAGTAAATTATTAACAATGGCATTAATCGAAAACAAATCTGCTTTCAAAACTGTAAAGAATGTGCAATTTGGCATTTTTAGTCCAGAAGATATTCGTAGCATTGTGCCAAAGCGGCTTGAAGTCGACCCCCTCATTAACATTGTAACTAGTATTTAAGACAATGAAATTAAATATATCAACGGATCAACGTATCAACGTATTTAAATTTCCTATATAGGTAACAAATTATGTAAATAAAATATAACTTATATTTGGTCTGCATTGAAAAAATAGAAGCCTAAAAAAGGCTTCTTGTTATACTTTGTATAGAAGCCTAAAAGTAGCGCACTGGCTACCCAGTTCTTAGACCTCTATAATACACACAGTGTATTTCCAACACGATTTGAAACGCTCTGTATGATTTTGAATTATGCGGACGGACAGACAGACGGACAGACACGGAGCCAGATCATAAGGCTTCTTGTTATACTTTGTATAGAAGCCCAATTCTTGTTATACTTTGTATAGAAGCCTAAACAAGTTGGAACTTGCTTTAGCAGCGGTTCCTAGGCTTCTATACAGCTACCTTTCTGGTGTGAAAAGTTGTTGTTGCTAGTTATTTTTTGTCGACATAATATTTATAGTGTAACATCAGATAATTCGATAATCTACACCAATTAAATTTTTAGAGATAACTTCTTATTAGGGTATCAACGTCGTAAGGTATCAACGTCTTAACGGATCAACGAATCAAAGGATCAACGGATCAAAGGATCAACGGATCAAAGGATCAACGGATCAACGGATTAACGTATCAACAGATCAACGTATCAACAGATCAACTTATGAACGGATCAACGTATTAACGTATTTAAATTTCCTATATAGGTGAAAAATTATGAAAATAAAATATAACTTATATTTGGTGTGCATTGAAAATAGATAATCTGCACTAAATATATTTTTGCGGTTGGTATTTATCATTTACTATATAATCAATAATAAGCAAACTTTTCCATTCCATCCGGAACTTTACTTCTCTGTAATGTACGATCCATTTCTTAAGGTCGATCAATCCTAATCTTTCTCTTTTATTTACAACTTAACTTCACCAATCACATCAAGCCATGCTGTGGTTACAATAAAAACGGATCAACGTATCAACAGATCAACGTATCAACGGATCAACGTATCAACGTATCAACGTATCAACGTATCAATGTATCGACGTATCAACGTATCAACGGATCAACGTATTTAGATTTCCTATATAGGTGAAAAATTATGTAAATAAACTATAACTTATATTTGGTCTGCATTGAAAAAAACAGATCAACGTATCAACGTATGTATCAACGTATTTAAATTTCCTATATAGGTGAAAAATGATGTAAATAAAATATAACTTATATTTGGTCTGCATTGAAAAAAAAGTTGTTATTTTTGGTCGCCATCCTAATATATAAAATGCCAGCACCCTGCTCCAGCGTGTCATTTTTTTGGTTCGGATCAACGTATCAACGGATCAACGTATCAACGGATCAACGTATCAACGGATCAACGTATCAACGGATCAACTTATCAATGTATCAACGTATCAACGTATCAACGTATCAACGTATCAATGTATCAACGTATCAACGGATCAACGGATCAACGGATTAAATGTTTATATAGGTTGTCGTCGATAATACAAATGGTATATTAAATCTTCAAGCCTATCAACGGATCAACGTATTAACGTATCAA
Source organism: Podabrus alpinus (assembly GCA_932274525.1). NCBI lineage: Eukaryota > Metazoa > Arthropoda > Insecta > Coleoptera > Cantharidae > Podabrus > Podabrus alpinus. The sequence continues at coordinate 85,337,401 of OW026455.1, read as the reverse complement.
CATATCAACATATCAACGTATCAACGGATCAACGTATCAACGTATCAACGGATCAACTTATCAACGAATCAGCGTATCACTGTGCGCTATATAGGTACGTGGTGTGAGAGTTACCTTCATTGAAAATAACTTCACAACTTCAGAAACTTCTAAAGCGAAAATGTCCGAAATGGAGGATATTCAAGTAGTTACTCTTTGTTCCCCACATGTTCCTACTGCTGCTCGAAAATGTGTTAAAAGAAAATCTGATGAAGAAGTAGCCGCCCAGCAGGAAACAGTAAAACGACGGAAGGCGGAGCGAGAAAAAACCCGTCGTAAAAATATGAGTGATGTCCAAAAAGAATGTTGTCGGAATCGTAATCGTGTGGAAAATATGACTCCTGGGCAAATTGAACAAAATCGCAAACGTAAGCAAATTGCCAATATGACGTCAGTACAAATTACTCAACATCGCGAAAGAAATCAAATTGCCAACATGACGTCAGAACAAATTGCTCAACATCGCGGACGAAATAAAATTGCCAACATGACCCCTTCGCAAATATTACATCGTTCACGTAGTCATGCAATTCGCCGAAAAAATCCACGAAGTAAAAACGCAGCTGTTCTTGAAGTAGGTAACGTTGTAGAACCAAATGTCGACGTTCATAACTGTGGTTTTATCAAAGCATTTTTCAGCAGAGCGGCCGTCTGACAAACTTTTTACGACATGCAGTCAGAAAGGCAAAGTTACCTTAGAAGCTATAAGATCAGCCCCTGTTATTGAACAGTTATTGAAAGGACTGCATCAATATTCGAAAAATTTCATAGACAATATTAGATCGATAAATAGTGCTTTAGCGTTTGCGTCAATGGGAGCTAACATTATTCCGCCTCCTGGATACGGACCCTATTGTTTTCGAATTAACGGACAAATTTACCATCGAGCAGGAGCTTTGCACCCGGCAGATGGAAACCAACGCAAGTTTGCTCAACTATATATATTGGACCCGGATGAGGCTGCTGATCAAAGGATGACAATTAAGGGAAACGATCGGTGCGATCCAAGTCTTTTGCGAGAGTTAAGCACTTTCATGTCTCAGAATAATCCTTTTTCTGCCGCATGCAAAATGCTTTATGAAGTGGAACAAGAAAGCATCAAGGACGCCGCTCTACATGGCGTTGAGCCAGCAACAGTTACCATGGCAATTATCCAAGACCGTAAATCCGATATTAGACGATACAATGCTCCAACAAGAAATGAAGTAGCTGTCATTTTTCAAAATGCCGACGGCGAACCACTTCTCGAAAGGGACTTACTGATCCATTGTCGTTCAAATCAAAACAACTTGATAAGTTGATCCGTTGATACGTTGATCCGTTGATAAGCTTGAAGATTTAATATACCGTTTGTATTATCGACGACAACCTATATAAACATTTAATCCGTTGATCCGATGATACGTTGATCCGTTGATACGTTGATACGTTGATACGTTGATACGTTGATACGTTGATACATTGATACGTTGATACGTTGATATAAAACACCAAAGCTTTTGGCGGTAAAGTTTTAATTCTTGGTGGTGATTTCAGACAAACTCTTCCTGTCGTACCTCATGAAATGAGGTCAGCAATTATTCATTCAAGCATTAAATTTAATGATATGTGGAGTAAATTTATAGTATTGAAATTAAGTCAAAATGTCCGGTCCGTTGATTCTGCATTCAGTGATTGGCTGATAAAGTTGGGCAACGGGGAGCTTACAAATGACAAAGGTCTGTCTGAAGAGATATTGAGATTCCGCATAATTGTATATGCGAAACTTCCCTTATCCAAGAAATTTTTGGAGAAAGCTTTAATGCTGCTGATGTAAAAAAATATTCCAAAATGGCAATACTTTGCCCAAAAAATACTGACGATGACGCTATAAACGAGCAAGTTTTGGACCTTTTAGACGGCAGCATTTTAACTTATCTAAGTAGTGATTCCATTGACGACAGTGATGATAACGATAGGGAAAACTATCCGATGGAATTCTTGAATAAACAAACGCCCTCAGGGATGCCAGTACACAGAATGCACTTGAAGGTTGGAAGTGTGATTATGTTGCTCAGGAATTTGAATACTAAACGTGGTCTTTGTAATGGGACGCGCTTAACTGTTCAATCGTTAAAGCCCAATCTAATCGTCGCTGAAGTCTTGACAGGAACTGCTAAAAAGGAAACTGTTTTTATTCCCCGCATAGATTTAGTCCCAACAAGTACAGACTTGCCATTTGTTTTAAGACGGCGACAGTTTCCAATTAAACTTGCCTTTTCCATGACGATCAACCGTGATGTTTAGCCACGGTCATCTCTATGTAGCAATTATGTCAAGAGTACGGAGATCTGAAGATAAAAATAGTTGATGGAAAAGAACAAGGGAAATTGATTGAAGGTTCACAGGCAGTGTACACGAAAAATATTGTGTACAAGGAAGTACTAACGCAGTAGGCAGTGCTTAAGATTTTATTTGCTACAATAATTGTTTCTTAATTAACAAACTAAAAAAATTAAAATTAACGTTTCAACGCGAGGATGAACAATTAAAATTGACAATATTAGGAAACAATGTTGTTTTTATTTAGATCATTAAAATAGAGACCCACCAGCACCGTCTAGCTACCCGTCCGTGGACGGGCTTTCCAGCTAGTATTATTATAATGTAATATCAGATAATCTGCACTAATTAAATTTTTGCGGTCACAATCACAATTTCGAAGGTTCTGATTAGATTTGAATTATGCGGACAGACAGACAGACGGACAGACGCGGAGCCAGATCATAAGGGTTCTTGCTATACTTTGTATAGAAGCCTAACAAGTAGTTTATATAGGGAGACCTCTTTGAAAATATCTTTAACTTAGTAAATTTCTTTCGAACATTTGCGTATTTATAAATTGTATTAGCGAATCGAAACAACGGAGTAACAGATTAACGCAATACTATATAGACGAAGTATTTACAATATAACAACGTATCAGTTGATCAACGTTATGATCGGCTCTGAAACATGCGGACGGACACGAAGCCAGACCATAAGGCTTCTTTCTATACTTTGTATAGAAGCCTAAAAGTAGCGCACTGGCTACCCAGTTCTTAGACCTCTATACACACATAGTATTTCCAACACGATTTGAACCGCTCTGTATGATTTTGAATTATGCGGACAGACAGACAGACAGACGGACGGACGGACAGACGGACGGACAGACACGGAGCTAGATCATAAGGCTTCTAGTTATACTTTGTATAGAAGCCTAATATCGCGAAACAAACATCACAAATCGCACAAAAGGTAGTGGACGACCGCGAAAAACGTCAAAATCGCAGGACAGGCTTCTGACGCGAATGTGTTCAAAGGATCGCTTTAAAACGGCTGTTGATATAAGAAAGGAGTTCTAGGATTATCTGGAGTCAAAATTAGTGTCGAAACAACGCGAAGACGGCTTCGTGACAGTGGTTTTTAAGCGAGAATTCCTGCGAGAAAGCCACATCTTACTAAAAAAATGCGATGTAGTCGTTTACAGTGGGCAAGTGAAATTGGACTATAAATGACTGGAAGAAAGTGATATTCTCGGATGAGAGCAAATTTAATTTGTGGGGATCCGATGGTATTCACTACGTGCGACGGAAAGCTGGTGAACGATTTAGCGATGAATGTCTTCAGAGGACCGTGAAGAAACCAGGGGGTCAAATGATCTGGGGGTGTTTTTCTTTTCACGGAATGGGAAAACTTCATTTTGTAGAGGGAACAGTGAAGGCAGTTGACTACGAAATAATTTTAACTAACTGTTTGCTACCATCCATTAATGAGTACATCGCCAGGGTATCACAGTGCATTTTTCAGGATGACTCAGCTCCATGCCCCAGGGCTAAAAGGGTGAGTAATCGTTCAAGATGTTTGCTTAAACTGTTATCTACGAAATGTTTACTATCAAATGTTTACAGTGTCAAATAAATAAAACGTTTTTTTCAGATAACTAATTTTAAAGCAGAAAAGGGGATTATTTCGTTACCGTGGCCACGAAATTCGCCGGATCTGCACCCTATAGAAAATTTGTGGGCTATTCTTGGGGCTAAGATCAAAGGGAGGAAACCTCAGGCTAACCAGGAACTGAGAAATGCTCTAAAACAAGCATGGTATGAGGATATTTCTAGGCAAACTATCGAAAATTTAATTTCATCCATGCCCCGGCACGTATTTCAGCTGTGATAAAAGCAAAGGGGGGGGGCACGAAATATTAAATATGTTTAAAACATACTTTTGATAAGAAATATCAAAAAAAAATTTGAATTGCAATAAAAACATGTTATGTGAAAGTTTTATTTTTATTGCTTTTTAATTAACTCATACTAATTAATCACCATGTGATATTTTTGCCGGTTACCCAGTCAGTTAAAGGGAAATGAAGAAGAACGCAGGGGTTGGAATCAACTTTCCTAACATCTATGGTTTTCCCCTAGTCTTTGCATCAAAATTGAAGAGGAGAAAATTCCCTACAGAACGATCTGAAGTAAATCCTGAAACGTTTTGTTTTGTTCACCATCGATGGTGAAGTTTTATGTACGAAATTTTTATTCAGAATAAGAATTATTCAAAACTTTCTTCAATTGATTTCTCTGGATGTTCTTTTTGTTTCATGAATACTTAGTAAGATGTAGGCAAATTTTGTTAATTTGTTTTATAGAGAATTTTGTACTCTTCAATTTTGATTTGATGATAATTTTCACTAAAAATGGAAATAGGCGAGTTATAGACGAAAAACTACTGTAGAGTATTAAAAGTTATTCGCGTTTTCCGATTTTTTTTTGACACACCCTATACGGATACCTGGCAAACCCTTCGTTAGCCAGGTAGAAAACCCTTACTTTGCCTGGCCATTCTTGCTCACTACGCTTTCGCTAGATGGTGCTCTTAATCTATCATATAAGTGTACTGATTGGTGGCCAAAAATCTAAATATATTTTTTAACAGCGATCAGTTATCCCACCCTGTAGTGTACGGAAAGTGGTTGTATTTTTTAAAAGCGATCAGTTATCCCACCCTGTATGTACGGAAAGTGGTTGGTTGGCATAATACTGTATTAACCACTGGGCAATCACGGACTAGCAGTCAAGGCAGCCGAAGGCATATAAATATAATCTATTATGGTCTGCCCTGTGATGCCGAAGGCCGAACAACTATGGCCTTCACGGATCTATTATGGTCCTCCCCCTGTGAGGCCGAAGGCCGAACAACTATGGCCTTCACGTATCTATTATGGTTTGCCCTGTGAGGCCGAAGGCCGAACAACTATGGCCTTCACGGATCTATTATGTTCCTCCCCCTGTGAGGCCGAAGGCCGAACAACTATCGCTTTCACGGATCTATTATGGGTCTAGATGGCTAAGGGCGGCCAGAGGCCGCCCGTGCCAGCAAGTAATTATTAAAGAACTAGCAGAAGTAGAAATCTAACATGAACGATCTACCCTGTCTAAAACCGCATTGGTACACTCCTATCATTTTCTCCGAATAGCATTGTATAGTTTGTCTTTTATACATGTGGCCAGTATTTTGTAACTGACATCTAGCAGCGCTATCCCCCTATAGTTCCCGCACTCGCTTTTATCGCCTTTCTTGTGTATCGGACATATCAGTGCCAGCTTCCAAGATGTCGGCATTTTTTTTCCTTCCAGACTTTCTGTATCATGTTGATGGTTATTTCTTGTAATTTCTCTCCTCCATATTTCAGCATCTCCGCCTGGATGCCGTCTTCTCCTGCACTTCTATTGTTCTTCAGTCTTGGTATTACCTTTCTTATCTCATCATCTGTTGGTATTTCCACTCCATCTTCACTTACGTCATCGGCCTCTGTATCTGTGCGTTCACTCTCTTTATCTTGACTTCTTGTTCTATTTAGCATTTCCTGAAAATATTCTGCCCATCTTTTTGTTACTCCTTCCTTTGATCCCACCAGTGTGCCGTCTTTATTCCTGCAGAACGTTGTATTTCTTTAGATTCCTTGTTTTATTTTTTTAGCTCCCCGATAGAAGTTTCGTAGTTCTCTATTATTATATTTTTCTTCCAACTCATCCAATTCCTTTATTTGATGTTCTCTTTTTTTCTCTCTTATTAACCTTTTGCACTCTTTTCTCTGTCTTTCATATTTCTTCTTTGTTTCTTCATTTCGATTTGTCAACATCAGCTGCCTTGATGCTTTCTCTCTTTTCTTTACTTCCAATTCACACTGGTGATCATAACACTCCTTTTTTTTCTTCGTAGTGCTCACATATTGTGTTTTTGTTGCCTCAAATATGCTTCTTTCTATGGTTGTTCGCAGGTGTTCTGTGGTTTGTCGTATTTCTGTCTCTTTCAATATCTTTTCCATCGCTTCTCTATATTTTCTTCTCTGGTCTTCAGTTTTGAGTTGCATTTGTATTCTATTTCTTTGTTTAGTTCCTTGTTTTCCTATATTCGTTCGATTTAATAAGGCTATTGTCATTTTCACACGTACCATGAAATGGTCTTAATCCAGGTCCGCTCCTCTATACGTTTTAACGTCTTTAACAATATTTTCACTTATACTCTCTATCAGGACGTGGTCGATCTGGTTCGCTGTATTTCCATCTGGGCTTATCCATGTTACCTTGTGGATGTCCTTATGTTCATAGTGTGTACTCTTTATCTTCATATCATTTCCCATTGCAAAATCGATAAGAAGCCTTCCATTTTCATTGGTTTCTTTGTGTAAGCTAAATTTACCAATTGTGTAGGTCGATATGATTCTTCCTGTCCAAGTTTTGCGTTCCAATCCCCCACTATCATTTTAATGTCGTACTTTGGTATTTTCGCGTACTCTTTTTCCAGCTGTTCATAAAATTGTTCCTTTATTTCCATATCCCCTTCCTCCGTAGGCGCATGTACATTAATAATACTTATCTTTCTACTATCTCTCTTTAATCTTAGTATGCACATTCTATCAGTTATTGGTTTGAAACCGATCACCATATTTTTCCCTTCTTCGCTCATCATAAACCCAGTTCCCAACCTTCTGTCCTTCCCGCTACTTTTGAAAAAGGTATAGTTCTCAATGTCAGTTGTTTCATTATCTCCTTGTTTTGTCTCCTGCAATGCTACTATATCTACTCTATACTTTTTTAACACCTTTAATAATTGTTTCAATGCTCCCGCCACATAAGTTCCTCTCACGTTCCAAGTTGCAAAAAATTTAGTATCACTTCCTGTCTCTATGCCTTTTCTTATCGTTTGTCCTTTTCCTCGCGTTTTCGTATTGTTTTTCAGTCCGGCCTCCTTCACTATTAGTTTTTTGGTATAGGGGGTCCTCCGTTTTTCACTATCAACCCCTTTTGCTGGTCCCAGTCCCAACGTTCGCGGTTTATGTATGTTTTTCCATATCCTACGTTTGTTTCATTTCCTTTTCCTCTTTCTTGTGTGGCGTATTCTCTTAAACTAGCCTGCATCTTTTGTTCTTGTAATGTAAGGTAATCATCAATAAAGCTGTTGGTACCTTTTAGTTTATTTTTTGTTCTCATAACAGTTATTTTATCTTGCCATGAACTCATCTTTGCTAATATAAATGGCTGCGCAGACCTTGGTTTTATTAACTCGGCGGTGCCAACGTCTACTTTGATACCCAATTTATCTCTGAGGAAAGTCTCTATCTCTCCCATAACGTCTTTTCCAACAGTTTGTATCCCCTTCAGAATTATGTTGTTTTTTTTATCCTTCTTTTCCATGTGATTCAGCCTGACCTCAAGTGTATCTAATCTATTCTTCAGCACCTTATTTTCTTCCTTCAGGGTTTTGATCTCGTTTTCGTATTTTTTCTGACCTTCCTTAATGTCTTTTATCTCAGTTAGCATTTGCTTCATCATTTCCTTTAGTTCTTCCATTTCACCTTCCCCCCCTACTAGTTTCTTAGTAGGAGTCCTATGTATCTTTTTACTTCTGTTAAAAATGTCGACAGTTATTCAAATATATTTAAATTGAAAAGAAAAATTCCTACCGATAAAAATAATCTCCATATTGGGGGGGGGGGGGAATCCGATACGTTACCATGGAAACGGTGTTTCTGACATACTATGCGTATTTTATATCAATAAATTAAGCGTACCTGGGGGGTACCATACCCCCCAGACCCCCCGTCCCGGCAGCCTAAATCAGTTCCTGATAATTATCCATTTGTTTTCATTATTCTAAGCGAACGCCATCCCAATGGGGGCGCTAAACCTCGACAAAACCCAATAAATAATAGTTTAAAATTTTCAAAATGATAGGAATCTTTTGGGAGGGGGACGCACATATTCAAATTTGCCTCAGGTGTCAGGAGAGGTCGCTACGGCCCTGCTTCTCTATCCTTTTCCCATATTTTTCTCCTTCTCCTTGATAGAGTTTTTCAGGTCCTACATTTCTGCCTTAATAGCCAGCTCCGCCATCATTGACAATTTCGGTCGTCTCCATATTTTGAGCTTATTTTTGTTTAAATGGGACTTTTTTTATAAATCCGTAAGGTCGCGAATGTATTAAATTATAAGAGTATGGGTTTTGGCGCTCTCTGAAATTAAGCGCCTTGGGCTGAAGCCCACTCTGACTACCGCCTTGAGCCGGGCCTGTGTAGATACGCTATCGATTTATTGTCTACACTGTTAAAAATTAAGGAAATTTTACAGTGTAAATTTAGGTCCTCAAAATTCAACAAGAAACTGTTTAAAGCATCAAAGCAAATAAATTATAAAATAAGTTTAATAACATTTCTTGAGATTATATTTAAAAATAATGTTATTTACGTACTTATCAGTAAATAATTTTATTATTTTAGCATAATGTGGCCGTGTAAGAAAATGATTATTAAATTTAAAGAAGTGATCTTTCTAGAGATTCTAGCCATATATTATAGATGGCGATGGGAACACAATTTTACAATTAATTTGTAAGAATTTAAAAATATTAAGAAAGAATAATAATTATGATATTTATTCATTTTCACAATGATTTTTATTACATTTGGCTTCAATTGTAACTGAAGTTACAATTGTGTGAAAACTAATTGTGTAGTCATAAATAAATGATCTCTTTGATTACGAAAATTTATTATAGGTAATAATATATTATTTGTACCTATTTGCGCATCTAGCTTATAAATTGACATACAGTTTTTTTGAGGTGTGAAAAATTTTTATTTACAGGATGTTTCAGTCAAAATGTCTGGAATCACTCCAGTGAGGTGTTTATCTGTAGAAATATTCCAGAACTGAGAAAAGTGCAATCAATACATATTAAAAATTCAAACTAAAATTTCTTACTATACGAGATCGATTATTTTCTCAACTATTGAAATCGGCAATGTATTAGAGCAGATAGAACTGGCTGATGTATTAGTTTTGGTGGCAGCACAACATAAATATAAAAGTTATCAAATTAATTCATTAAAATATTTTTAATTTTGGAAAAGTAGAAAAATTAACATTCAGGAATGCGAGAATGTGCATTAGAAATTTAAAAATATGTTTTAGTAGAATTTTAACATTAATTTATAAGAATAAAGAAAAATAATATTTGTAAATTAATCTTAATTTAATACGAAATGTTGTTGAACTAACTGTAGTAACACAGTGGATAACATCGCCAGTGAGGAATAACTGCAATTCCGTCTGATATAATCTGTGCATTATCATAATGATTACTCTTGTCTTATGTCCCACACTCGTTCCTGTGACTCGTTCCTTCATGCATATTCATTTCTGGCTGCGACTGTGACCCTAATCAAAAATGTTACTATTCTTCTTCAAGAACCATGAATGATGGTCTGCTAGTTAGATTTTTGTCTTCAACGACCGTAAATATCGTAAATATCTTTACACTTCAACAAATTTATGCACTATCACTATTAATATACTGTCACTGTAACTCTACCTACTGTAAATTCTACTTGGTTTATGATTTATTTCATTATTTTGTTGTATGGTACAAAATAAAAATTGAACTAATAAATTACCTGTAGGAACAACCATATACCGAACAAAGTTTTTATTAATATCATTTAATTTGATCGTATCTAAATAAATAAAATATACATAATTACATACATTACAATACAATGTGGCCCACTTTTAGTCAATTCTAACATAACATTCTTAAGTGGAAAATTACAAAATTTTTTTTTTAAATATTTTATATAATTGAACATTTTACTACACTTTAGTTATACTTTTGTCTATACAGAGTGTTCTGTTAAATCGTAAGTTTACTATTATAATATGTATATTATAAATTGTATATCAATATAATATTATAATATGTTCATATTTTTAATTAGGTACCCATTAAATTATCGTTAACAACGTTAAGTTTCATAATATTATACTAGTTACTACATGGGAAAAGCCGTTTTCCAGATAGTGAAAAATTTCGATATAGAAAACTTTAATAAATATTATAGGTTTTTATTTGTTTTTTAGAAACCAAGTTTAGCAAAAGTGATGAAAATATAAAATTACAACTGCATCATACGTTTAAAAAATATAGGATGTTTTAGATAAAGATAAAAAATTCTAGCCGCTTCATTAAAGTCCATCCCAACTGATTGAATGGTTTCTATCGCATGTTTCAGGTCCGAAGGTAGATTTACAACTTCAAATTGGGATTAAATTGCACTAAGTGCTAAATGCCAAATAAATAATATCACTAATAGTTTATTATTCAAATTCTTCGATTTGTCCGTATGAATTTGAAGTTGTAAAGGTACACACTATTCTATTGTCCTCCAGGACTAATGTAGATCAGTGGCGACTTATGACTTGTTTCAATGGGAGGGTTCAAAATAGATATAAAAAAATAAAATTATAAATTCACTTATTTATTTCAAAAATATTTTAATACTAAAGAAACTTAATGGATAACCCTTAGAATAAATGCAAACTTTAACGAAACGCAGTGTTTCAAATGCTGATCATAAATGATCAAAAACCCGGAAAAATCAGCCAACTTCTTGTGATACTATTTGGAAAATACTATTACTCTTCATTTTCGTGACCATATCATATCAAATCATATCGATCACATATCGTAATCACCGGTTTCCTTCCGGGTTTGCAGCGAAAGCCGACCTTTTTATTAGGCATTTGACTAACCCAGAACCGCGCCCATGGCGGCCAAAGCCTAAAAAATCATCATTATCGACATATAAAAATATAATAGCCTAAATGTATTTTGAAAATTGAGCTAATGATTTGGTCCCACTGTGCGGCCTAGAGGCCTCACAACCCAGGCAATCACGAATCCGTGCGGCCTTAAAACAGCACGTCTACCTATCTGTTGATTCATAGCGCATCTATCATTGGTTTATTCTTTAGTTATCAACCTAAAACGGGTTTAGCTGGGATGCTTAGGCCGCACAACCGTGACAGTCGTGACTGGTAGAAAAATGTTAAACAAGTGAGAAAATAATTCCTATAAAAATAATTATGACGGGTTTCTCCAAGGTTTTCTTCTGAGCTTACAGGGAAAGCCGACCTTGTTATTAGTTATTTGTGAGGATCGCGCCCAGTACTCGGGCGATAGAACCCCTATGGCGGCCAAAGCCTAAATAATCATCAACATAAATATATAATCGCCTAAATGTATTTTGAAAATTGAGATAATGATCTGTTCCATCTGTGCGGCCTTTAGGCCGCACAACATAGGCAATCATGAATCTGTTGATTCATAGCGCATCTCTCATTGGTTTATTATTTAGTTATCAACCTAATAAAGGTATAGCTAGGGCCTTTAACCATGACAGTCGTGCACTGGTTGAAAAATATTAAACAAATGGGAAAACAATTCCCATAAAAATAATTAAAACGATATTATCAGTGAAGATAATAATATGAATAACTTTAAAAGAGTAATTTTAGGTACTTTTTCGGGATACCATGAATAAGTGCGGTAAATTAAGCTTACCGCAGATACAAGCGTTAAAACGAACGCATTTGTTTCTTTCAATGGGCGGGGGGGGGGGTTAAACAATTTAATTTCACGAATTTATTTACCTGAAGGAGGGGTGGTTAACTAACCTGCTCATCAGTGGAGACTCGTGGTTTACACTAAGGAGAGGGGCAATAACTAGAATTACATTTGCACTTTTCAGTAAAGTGTTAATTTAAAATTAGTATCACCGGCGTTTATGGTCTAAATCGGGAGTCGCAAAACTTTTTTTGATCATCGACCACTTAAAATTTTCGAATTCTCTCATCGACCCCCTCTATAAAAAACAGATCAACAAATAAACAATTTTAATGAGTTACGCTATCAGCAATTATGTGAATTATGTGATATCGTTGATTACAGTGAGTGAAAATTTTTTTTACAGGTTTAATATTTAGTTGCCCCTCCTTTGTTTTGCATAAGACTTTTGATCCTACGCGGCATACTAGATATCAAATTACCAATGGTGTCCTGTGGAATTTTACCCCATTCTTCTATTAAAACTGCAAACAGATCATTTTTGCGGGTGGATTTTCGGGGTCTTTTGAGTAAATTCATTTGAAGAATGTGCCAAACATTCTCTAAAGGGTTCATATCCCGAGATTTACCTGGCCAGGGTAAAATATTAACCCTTTTCTTGGCCTTAAATTCTTCGAATAATCTTGCTCTGTGACATGGCGCCCCATCTTCCATTAAATAGAATTCTTTCTTTTTCAAATTTTTGTTAAACAGGGGTAATAGACCGTCTTTCAATATACCGATGTATTTTTTCCCCATTTATTATGCCATCACAAAAAATTAAATTTGAACGACCACCTTTCCAAATTGAACCCCACACCATGACACTAATTCCGCCATATTTCACCGTATGGAGTAAAAAATTTTCCTGAAGTTGTTCAGAAGAACGCCGCCATATCCGTAATCTTCCACAATCATTAAATTGGCAATATCTACTCTCGTCGGAAAAAATTACTTTACTCCAAAAATTTTCCGAACGAGAATCCATATCTCTTACCCACGTCAATCGTCGTTTTCTTTGGAATATAGTCAAAAGAGGTTTTTTTAGCTACTCTTCTGTATAGTCCCATACTATGAAGGTACCCTTGTACGGTTATTTTTGATAATTGTGCCGTTTCAGCAACTTCTTCTACCGTCTGCTTTGGATTTATGATTACTTCACGCACTAATGATCGTTTTAATCTTTCCGTTGGCCCAGGTCGCCCAGGTCTATAATTTGTTACTTCTTTACCCTTGCGTTTAAATTCTACAATTATTCTATTAACATTGGACAGTGGTATATTTAAAAATTTTGAAATTTCGCCTTGATTTGCACCTCTATAAAATTGTCCGATTATTCGTCCTCGCGTAAACTCACTAACATCACTTGCGCATTCTTAAAACTAAACTTGTCCCTTTAAAATACTACAGAAATCACTTGGTTTTGCCTACTGACAAAATTTCAACTTAAAATTTGTCGTTTTAAACCGATTTGAGTAACAAAAGTAGGCATAAGATAAATAATTTATGGTGTCTATTTTAATCTGTCACGGTAGTGTACATTACAATAATTAATTCTTTGTTTTTCATAACCTGGGATGTGTTTTCCCTTTCCTCACTATTGATTTCCACCTCTTTCGGTCTCCGCACATCTGCCTCCAGTTCACCACTCCAATCACTCTCACGTTCTCCATCGCACCGTCCCACCATCGCAATCTCGGTCTTCATCGAGTACGAACTCCTTGCGGTTTCCATAATGTTATCTTTTTTGTTATCTCCTCGTCACTACTCCTCATAACATGGCCCAACCATTTTAATCGCTGCGCCTTCATAAACCTCACCACATCCCCACCTTCCATCTCCTTTTGGATCTCATAATAATTCATCTTCGCTCTATATTCGCCATCCACTTTCGTCGGCCCAAGAATTGATCTCATCACCTTTCTTTCGAAGACTCTCAGATTTTCTTCCTCTTTTCGAGTTAAGCACATTGTTTCTGATGAATACGTTACAACCGGTCTTATCAGAGATTTGTATATTTGGATCCTTGTCTTTTTTGATACTTGATTATCTTTTAATATCTACCTATTTGCAAAATATGCTCTGTTGCCAGATTGGATCTTTGCTCTAACTTCTGTTGTTCTGTTGTTATTGTCGTTTATTTGTATTCCAAGATAATTAAAATTTGCAAATTGTTCAAATGTGCAGCCGTTTATTTCCATTACATTTCCATTATCGTTGGTTTCTCTCTGACACTTCATAAATTTCGTTTTTCCAATATTCACCAGCAGGCCTCTTTTATTGCAACAAAGATGTCTTTCATTCCTTTTTTTTGTTCTGGAAATGATTACCACATCGTCAGCGTATACTATTATTTGGCTTTCCTTGTTGATTATTGTTCCATTACACATGGTTTTCCTGATTATGTTCTCCAGTACTAAACTAAACAGTGTTGCCGACACCGCGTCACCCTGTCTAACGCCACAGTTCACCTCAAATTCTTCCGTTTCACCTGCTGGTGTCTTTATTTTGGCCGTTGTCTTCTCCAATGTCATCCTAACCAATCTGATCAATTTCGCTGGTACCTTCAACTCTTTCATGGCTTCCATCAATTTCCGTCTGTTTACCCTGTCGAACGTTTGTCTAAAATCTACAAAAAAGCAAATACAAATTCATTCCATATTCTCTAACTTTTCTCCATTATCTGCTTCAAAACATGTATTGCTCCAACTGTCGATCTCCCCCTTCTGAACCCAAACTGGTAATCTCCAATCGTCTTTTCTGTGTATTCTACCAGTTTATTGTTTATTATCATTGATAAAATCTTATATGCTACGTTCAGAAGAGTTATGCCTCTGTAAGTAGTTGTCACACACTTCAGCATCTCCCTTCTTCCTCAGCGCTATTATGATTCCTTCGCTCCATGTTTTTGGTATCTTTTCGTTACTTTTCACCAGATTAGTTATTTCATCATGAAGCGTTTCGCCACCATACTTAATCATTTCTGCCCTTATCTCTCATCGCCACCCGGCGCCTTCCCGTTTTTGAGCTTTTTCATTTTTTGCACAATCTTTTCCTTATTCGGTTCCATTATTTCGATTTCGTCTACCGACGGATCTACTAGTTCAATTTGTTCAAGTTCGTCATCGCGCTTTGTGTATGTAAAATCTTCTGGAAATGCTCTGTCCAAATCTTCTTCACATTCTCCGGTTCGTCCTCCAATCTCCCCTCGTTGTTTCTTACTCCCCTTGTCTTTACTGCCCTTGTACTACTTTTGCTCTTAATGTGTTGATAAAACTTTTTCATATCATTCCTGGTGTTGCTTTCTTCTATTTCTCTCATTTTCTCATCCCACCACCTGTTCTTCTTTTGTCTATATAACTAATTCGCTTCCTTTCTCTTTTTACTGTAATTCGTGTAGTCATTTTCTTCGCTTGTTTCTAACCATTTAAGTCTTGTAATTCTTTTTTCACCCATCTTCCTTTATAGCACACTAAAATATTTGGAAATTTTTGGAAAATTTGGAAACACCTTGACAAAAAAATAGGGAAAGATAAATTAGAATTAAAAATGATTCAAAAGTATTCTTAAGAAGAATGGGATAAAATCCCGTCTTCAGTGACACGAAAATTAGTAGGATCTATGCAGGGGCGGCTCACGGGGTAAAATATTGAATAGGCCAGCAGGTTGTTAAGCATAGATACACATTGCTAGAAGGAGATTTTTAATTTTTTATAAAGTAATGTACAGGGTCTCCCACTGATCAATGCAAAGCTCGAAGATGGTAATAGAAGCCGTTTTCTTAAGGAAAACTTAACTGAAGGCCACAAGACCCTCTGGGGAAGTCCTCATGAAACTACTTTTCTTATTTCTACCCTAAAGCGAAGTCCATTTCGCACCCCCCCCCCCCATCTCGAATATTTTAATGAAATTATTGTCAAATATTTGAGCTCAAATGAGCTTCCATAAAAATCGTTTGTACCGCAAAGGTTTTTAATAAAAATTAAATTCTTTCAAACAATTTTAGGAGGGGCTGTAGAAATGATTTATTTTAGATGTGATTTTTTTAAATAAAATAAATGCCAATCGATCGAGAATCGCTTGAGCTCTAATTAATGAGGTTCAATTCCGATAAAAATGTTGGAGCGTTTAAAAGATTGTGAAATTGTAGATTTTATTAATAGCGGTCGAAGAGAAGAACATTTGGGTGTTATTTTTCCAAAATTGTTCTAAATAATTCAATTTTTATTAAAAACCTTTAAAACTCAAACGACGGGAATAGAAACTCATTAGAGCTCAAACGATTGATACAAATTTCATTAGAAAATTCGCATTCGGCGGGGGGGAATTGAAGCTCAAACGATTGACACCACTTTATTCACAAATTTGATTTAATTAAAAGATTTTAAAATTTATTCGCAATTAAAAGTAATTCGCGAAAAACTCACATCAGTACTACGGACTAGCAAACTATTTTTATCGACTATGATACTCGTTTTCATTTTTAATGTTAAAAAATAAAATTCATTTTAATTGTTATCAGCAACACTAAAATTTTGCGCGTTACTTGCTCGGAGCGATGACAATTTAGTATTTCGCAACCTTTGCAATGCTCTAACTTTTTTACCTTTGGTGTACAAACGATGGAAATTGAAGCTCAAACGATTCTCGATCGATTGGCATTTATTGTATTAAAAAAATTACATCTCAAAAACAGCATTTATACAGCCTCTTCCAAAATTGTTCTGAAGAATTGAATTTTTATTAAAAGCCTTTAGGGTGCAAACGATTTTTATGTAAGCTCATGGGAGCTCAAACGAAGTTAAACGTTTGACAATAATTTCAATAAAAAATTAGCGTTCGGGGGGGGGGGGGTGCGAAATGCACATTTTAAACGGTAGTAGCATCCTAGCTGTTGATGATAGCTATTGCAAGATTTCTCTAAATCTAAAAGATTTTAATTCAAATTACTTTAGAATCTAGAATTATGGTGCGTCACCACCGCCACTAAAAGAACGATTTGCATACGAAAATGCAGAAATTTGCAATTTTCACAACAATTATTATTTTGTCCATATTTTTTGGGTAGGCCAGGCCTAATCTGCCTGTTCGCTAAAACCGCCACTGAATCTATGCCTAAATATTTATGGGCAATTATAAAGGCTAAAAATAATCCGATTAGATATTAAAAACTTCTTTAACTGCGCTTTTGAATTTTTAAGTTGGGATGTCGAATACTTTCCACGCGTAATATACAGGGTGTTGAATGAGTTAGCCGTTCATAGGATATTTACATGTAAAAACTTATTTATGCAAATTCCTGCTTCCCTAATTATTTTAGAAAAAAAATGAAAGACACAAAAATCATGCATAAAAATAAACTACAAATTTTTTTTTTTTTTATTAACTCTACGAATACAGCAATTTGCCCGGAGGCATTAGGCTTCTCATCTGACAATATAAATAATAACATGAAGATAATTATTCCATTGAACAATTTCTATTAAATTAACTAACCTCGAGTTTTCGCACTTTTAATTCATTTATATCTGTTTGTTAGGTCGTTAGGTTGATACCTTTTTAATCTGCGAACTTCACATGTATTCACAAGTAGTTTATTTGCGTATTCGTTAGGATGCTGTAGCAGTCTTTCACTATATTTAGCGCTGAATGTTTTGATTGTTTCACGAACGGAAGGTAATGATATATCGCGCTGTATAATTTCATTTGACACGTATCTTGGTGCGTCTACCATCACTCTTAGAATCTTGTTCTGGAATCTCTGCAGGATCTCTATGTTGGAATTGGCTGATGAGCCCCACAGTTGTATTCCGTAGGTCCATATTGGTCTGAGTATTGCTTTATAGAGTAATATTTTGTTTTCCAGAGTAAGCTGAGACTTTCTGCCTATTAACCAGTACATCTGGCTAAGTTTGATGCCAAGTTGTTTCCGTTTTGCGAAAATATGTTTTCTCCACGTTAGACGCCTATCTAAGTGGATGCCAAGGTATTTGACGTCGTCAGCCTGGGTGAGTTCTTTGTCATTTAACTTAACTGGTGGACATGTTGATCTGTTCAAGGTGAAAGTAATGTGAACAGATTTGGTTTCGTTTGCCTTGATGCGCCATTGTCGCAGCCATGTTTGTATTTCGTTTAGGTTTAATTGGAGATTTTTGGATGCTTTTATTGGATCTGAGTGTGATGCCAATATTGCTGTGTCATCCGCGAATGTGGCTACCGTTGTCAGGCGCGTGGTTGGTAGGTCAGATGTGTGGATCAGGTAAAGTACCGGACCCAATACGCTGCCTTGAGGTACTCCTGATAGAATTGGATAGAGGTGTGTATATTCATTCTGATGTTTCACCAAAAAGTGTCTATCTTTTAAGTAGGATTTTACTATAAGGAAGTGATGATAGGGCAGATGCTTTTTGATTTTGTATAATAGTCCCTCATACCAGACCTTATCGAAGGCCTGACTCACATCCAGGAATGCAGCTGAGCAGAATCTTTTTTTCTCAAAATCGTTGTTGATTATGTTTGCTAGTCTATGCACTTGCTCGATAGTGCCGTGCTTATCTCTGAACCCAAATTGGTGATTTGGTATGATGTTTTGTTGTTCTAGTAAGGGTTTTAATCTTTTTAGGTAGAGTTTTTCAAAAACCTTTGAGAGCATTGGTAGCAGGCTTATGGGTCTATATGATTTGGCTTCTTCCGGTTTCTTGCCAGGTTTCAGAATCATCACCATTTGAGCCACTTTCCACAGGTTTGGAAAATAGTATATTCGCATTATTGCATTGAAGATGAAGGTAATTAGATATAAGCACTTTTTTGATACTTCTTGTAGAACTTTTCCTGTAATTAAGTCAAATCCAGGGGCTTTTTTGATGTTGATTTCTTTTTGTATTGTACATTGAACTTCTTTGATTTTAATTTTTTTGATTGGAAGATCTAGTTGAAAAGGAGAATCGAGGCAATCCGAAATTCGTTCTTCTTCTTCTATTGTTGACATAGAGGGAAATGGTTGGAAGACCTTTTCTAAATGTTTCGCAAATACTTCAGCTTTCTCTTTATCGTATCTTGCCCATTTATTAGTTTGATCATCTTTAATTGGTGGATGATGTGCTTGTGGCCTTTTGAGCTTTCTTGTCGCCTTCCAAAGGGAGTAATCTGTGGCCTCTGTAGGAGTTAGGCTCTCTAGATAGTCTTGGATATTCTGGTTTTTGATTTCCATTAGCATCTCTTTTAATTCCCTACTAGATTTGTTTAGCTTTGCTTTGTTTTCTGTCGTTCTAACTTGTTGCCATTGTTTCTTGAATCTTCTCTTTTCAGCAATTTTTTGATGGATTGTAAGTGGAACTTTTTCTATTTCGTGGGTCACGTTTATATTGGGAGTGGCAAACCAAGCCGCTTTTTGAATGTTTTTAGTTAATTCATCGATTGCTGTTTCGATATCAGATCCCGTTTTGAGCGATACGTTTAGTGATGTTAGTTCGTCCAATTTTTGTCTGAATGACTCCCAGTTGGTTTTTTTGTTATACAGGGAAGGTTGTTTTTCTTTATGTAATAGTTGGCTATAGATTGTGACCATCACCGGGGAGTGATCGGATGACAAGTCCAAGCAAGATTCCGTTTTGATACGTTTGGTGTCGAAGCCTTTTGTGATACAGAAATCGATGACATCCGGTATTTTCCTTCTGTCGGATGGCCAGTAGGTAGGTTGTCCCGTTGAGATAGATTTCAGGTTGTTCGCTTTCATGGCTTTCACTAGTTCTCTCCCTTTAGTAGTGGTTAATCTAGATCCCCATAGAGTGTGTTTTGCGTTGTAGTCACCGCCTGCAATAAATTTGTTTCCCAGTGTATTGTAGAAATCTTCATAATGTTCTTTTTTGTTTTTATGTTTTGGCGGGCAATATATCGCAGAGATGGTTATTGGACCTTGTCTATCTTCTAGGGTGACGCTAGTAGCCTGTATGTGTTCTTTAGCATATTTGTTTCTTTCATGATGTCTGATGCTATTTCGAATGATTATTGCTGTCCCTCCATGAGCTTTTTTATCTGGATGTTTTGTGTCATATATTTGATAGTTTGGTATTCTTAGATAGTGATCTTTTGTAAAGTGAGTTTCAGAAACCATCATGATGTCAATATTGTGAGTTTGTATGAATGTCTTAACTTCTTGCGCGTGTTGACTTAGTCCATTAGCGTTCCAGACTGCCAATTTATACTTTGGGTGTTCAGCCATTAAGCCATTTTACTGACAAGTGTTGTTAAGAGGTTTAACATGGTACTCATTTGTGTCATGAGTTGCCCCATCATACCTTCGAGTTTACTAATGTTGTATGGTTGTTGGTTTGTGAATTGATTTGTGGCTTGGGTATTTTGCCAGACTGGCTCTTGCTGATTGGTGCTGTTTTGGTTTGTGTATATGGTCCCGTTTCGTGCTGGGACTTGAGGAAAAGCAGTGTTGTAATTTCTTGGTGCTTGGTACTGTACAGTGTTTAATTTTTGTTGTTGATTTGCAGTATTTTGCGTCAATTGTTCAGTACCTTTATTTCTAAGGGCAGGATACATTCGTTGTTGTATTTGCTTATGTACGAGGCATCCTCGGTAATTAGCTGGATGACTTCCATTGCAATTTACGCATTTTACGTTGTCATCCCTTTCCTTACGAGGGCAGTCTTTGGTGGTGTGTTCCCCTGCACATTTCACGCATCGTGCAATTCTATAACAAAAATTTTTGGTATGTCCGTAGCTTTGGCATTTCATACACTGCGGAATAGTTCTCTTCACGTGCGGCGGCTCAAAGTGAACTAAATTTGCTCCCAATACTTTTAATGCATATATTTGCTTATTATTGTCCTTTTTTTTAAGATCAACGTAATGTAGTGGTAGAGGTTGCTTGGTTACCCGGTGTCTTATATTCCAGATGTTGGTGGTTTCATGTCCTTCATCCAATAGGGCTTTTTTGATGACTGATTCTTCAACTGTTGGGTGAATGCCTCTCATCACTACCCTATAGTC
The DNA here is from genome assembly GCA_932274525.1 of Podabrus alpinus. Taxonomy (NCBI): domain Eukaryota; kingdom Metazoa; phylum Arthropoda; class Insecta; order Coleoptera; family Cantharidae; genus Podabrus; species Podabrus alpinus. The sequence continues at coordinate 85,316,395 of OW026455.1, read as the reverse complement.
CTTTTGTTCTTTCGGCTTGTATGTATGGAATAATGTTCCTTTTTCTTTTAGGGCTTCTATAACTTTTTCAAAGAATTTCGGAGTTTTAAGCTGTACTTTGATTTCTTCTGATCTTATTGTAATTGTGTATTCATTTGATGCTATTGTGGCTAGTAATTCGTGGGCTGGACCAATATTCTCAGATTGGTAGATTGTTATTGGTGGCGGTTTGGGTAATGATTGATGTTCATTATCTTGTTTTTGTTTTCCTTGTTCATCGGCTGCGTCCTCACCTTCTTCTCCCAGCACTTCAAATCTATTTTTAGTTTCTACTGCATCTTTTGAAAGCCAGTATTTGGTGATTTTAGACTGCCTATGAGGAACATGTTGTCCTGGACTATGCTGTCTTTTTTTATTGTTTTGAACCATCTTCCATGGTCCATCCATATTTTGTGGTGGTATTGGGGTGTTTTGTTGAACATTCAAGTAAGGCATACCTGTCATTTGATTCTGATTTTCATAATAAGTTGTTGACATTAATTGGGATGTTGGTGGCATAATTGTTTGCTGTTGTACAGGTACCATTGTTTGTCCTGATGCAGGCATTGATAGATAGTTAGAATTTCCTATTGGAGCATACTGATACAAAGGTGAATACTGCGATTGACTTACTTGTTGGTTTTCTGCTATTTGTTGGTTGTAATATGTTAGACCGTATGGAACTGCAGGTTGCATTTGTTGCGGGTGTTGTAGTGTTTGTGTGTCTTGTCTCGGGTGCATAAATTGCACCGGTTGTGCGAGTTTTACATGCTGGTTTGTTTCCATTCCTACATTTTGAGGTTAGAACTGTTAGTAGCACTCTCTGCTTGTTAATTTTCACTCAATCTTCGGTAACTAAATGTACGATATCTAATTTCACTATATATCACTTGCTATGTATAAATATATTCAATTCCCACGAAATTTTGGTAAATGAAAATCTAAATCACAACTATAACTACAAATGATAAAAGAATTATTTTCATCTAGCTTTTACTTAAAGTGGCAAAAAATGCTTTTGAAATTGTTCAAATTTTCATTTATCAGACTAGCCATGAAAGTTTCCAAGGTAATTATTTTTGATAAGTATTAAAAAACAATTGCACTTTGTTTACAGTTTTGCACTTTATTAAATTTTAATTTCATAAAATGGAAGCAAAGTACACAATTAGTGAAAAAAATCAATTTTTAAAACTATATTACTCTGGAAACAGTATACGTATGGTACGAGATCTCTTTGCTGGTTTATACCCAGAAAGACCAATCCCTACTTATTCGACAATTAAAAATGTAATTGATAATCAAAATCAATATGGATCTGTATTTAAGCCGTCATGCAAGACCTGCAGAAATAAAAGAATAAATTTAGAAGAAATCAATATTGGTGAAGCTCCAGGTACCGATATCGAAACAAATGTAATTGCTGCCGTAGTGAATAATCCTTGTATCAGTACAAGAACAATTGGTGCGGAGTTAAATATTCATCACACTACGGCGTTCAAAATTATAAAAAAACATAAATTTATATCTTATAAGTTCCAAAACCATCAAGAAATTTTTGAAGAGGATATGTACAAAAGAATGATTTTCTGTGAAAGCATTATCGAAAAGGCCAATTTGGATAGAAATTTTATTAAAAATATTTGTTTTACCGATGAGACAACGTTTAGTATTAACGGGGAACCAAATGTTCAAAATTATCGGTTTTGGTCCACCGAAAATCCTCATTTAATGATCAACAATCGTTCACAGTATCGCCAAACTGTAAATGTTTGGGCAGGGATATTAGGAGCAAACATCATCGGACCATTTTTTATTGATGGAAATTTGAATGGACTAAAATATCTAGAAATGTTACAAAACGAAATTGGACCGGCAATTGATATTGTGGCAGGAGAAAATAACGTAATCTACTATCAACAAGACGGATGTCCGGCACATTATACTAGAGATGTAACCAATTATTTAAATGAATGTTATCCCAATTCTTGGATAGGACGCAATGGACCAATAAACTGGCCAGCTCGGTCACCAGACTTGGCTCCAAATGACTTTTTTTTGTGGGGTCATTTAAAATCTAAAATTTATGGTGAACGATACCAAAGTATTGATTCATTAAAAAATAAAATTGTGGAGGAGTGTGGCAATATTACCGAAAGACAACTTGCGAATGTACGATGTAACTTTTATGATAGACTTGGTTTTTGTTTAGCTGAATATGGAAACCTGTTTGAACATTTGCTGTAAATTTAATTATTTCTTAATGTTTGTAATTGTTTATTATTAATAATTTATGTAATAAATAAATTAAATTGAATTTATTTCATGGCTAGTCTGATAAATGAAAATTTGAACAATTTCAAAAGCATTTTTTGCCACTTTAAGTAAAAGCTAGATGAAAATAATTCTTTTATCATTTGTATTTTATTTTTCTGCATGATTTTTGTCTTTCATTTTTTTTCTAAAATAATTAGGGAAGCAGGAATTTGCATAAATAAGTTTTTACATGTAAATATCCTATGAACGTCTAACTCATTCAACACCCGGTATAAATAGTTTTTTAGCTATAAAAGGTTAAATTGTGAAAAGGTATGTTTACAGTTTATATTGAATTTTTATTTTTAAAATTATATGTATAATAATTTATTAACAATAATAAAGAAAAATGAAAGTGATGGGGTTAACAATCAGTGATTCAAGATTTTATTAATAAATTAAAACAAAAGTCAGTATTAACGTTGATATATCTTCTCAGGTGGAGTCTGTCAGAGCGATTATGCAATGCTTCAGCGCTTCTTCAGATTACCGTATGAAAATCGTTAGTTTCGTGCTAATTTCTAATGCAATTTAATTAATAATTTAAGAGGTTGTCAGTATATCTTACAATTAGAATTTGAATAAAAAATTTTTTTAAATAAAGAATTATTGTAAGACTTGAGTCTGAACGTTCTGAAAAAAAATGTTAAAGACAGGAAGGAAGTCCAAACCATAGAAAAATTAATCTTTTAATGTATAATTAAATATGTTTATTACATGGAATAAATTTGCAATCTAAATAAATAACGCAAGAGATAAAATTTTGTTGTCGTTTAAAAGGATTTATAAATTGAACACAAAACCGGAAATAGTTTCAGATATCATTTACCTACTAATTACTAATTTTTTTTCTGAGTAGTGTTAGCAATTTCTTGATTAGTTGTAATTTGCGGACATGGAAAATATACTGATTTAATTATTAAATGAATAATGTATTAACCAGTGGTGGATCACGACAGCGGTCGTTGTCTTTTTACCGGAAGTTGTGTCGCTTTGACGGCCAACACTTGAACTAATGAGCCTGTCGAGATCCATATATTAAGATATCGTCGAATATCGTCAAGTGTAACGTTACGCCATTTAAATTTTCAAATAAATTAGATTTCTTTCTTGCAATTGTATAATTGTTGTAAGATCTGAGAGAATCTACTTTTTATTGTTCCTTAATTTGAACATATTAAAACATTCTAATTATAGCATACTTTTCCAACTTTTTTTTATCTATCCTCTGCATTGTTTTTAAGTAACATAACCTAATCAAAATTATATTTAAAAAAACTTGGAGAGGAAATGTAACGAATTGAAAACGAATAAGCTTTAAATCTATGGGTAAGTTAATTATTTTACACTTGTGTGTGCAAAAACTGAGAATAAAATTTAATTTCAAGGAAGCAGGCATAAAATATCTTTGTAAATTTTATTTGGTGTCTATGTAGTGTAGTGCGATACGAACAGAAGATAAGTGTGTATTTTATAATTTCCTCAGGGATCCCGAACCGGCAATGGGACGATAATAAAGCGAGGTGTGTAGCTTTCTGCTAGGTGTCACTACCAGTATACTTTTTAATCACGTTCGTTTTATTTATTATTTATGTCTTTGTTTTTTTAATTTCTTTTTATGCGAAATGGAATTGTTTTTTTGTTATATGTATGATTTTGTAGTTTCAATTTATGTTGGTTATTTTATTCTTTACTTTTTGACAACGTTTTAATTAAAATATCGAATTTGAAAGACATTTGAGTGGTGTAAGGTCCCATAAATCTTTCCATCAAAACACTTTTTATCTTAAAATTTTACTATCTAAAAGTTTTCTTTTAGTTGAGAGAAGGTAAGCCACAAATTCCGGTGATTTTTAAGGTGACTCCCTACATGTCGTAAAACAGCTAAGTTCTTTCTCACTTTGCTTTCCATATTTATTTCTCACCACTTCGGCAATAAATTTTAAACTTGCACTTTCTTACATAGCTCTTTCCAAAAGAAATATTTTATTTCTTCCATTAGAAAATTTCCAAGTGTTTCCCTTAGTATATAAATTAATAATTTAAATGCAATTTAAATACAGTTGACAATTAAAGGAGCTTGCATTTAATCCTACTGTCGTTACATCCCAAAGGGCAAAGAAAGGAAATTTAACTTACGAATCCCTTAATGCAACTTACATCCCTTTCGCTGGGATGTTCTTCGAATATCTCTTTCTCCCTCGCGTAATAAATAATTTAAATTTAATCACGTTCCTTTGTAACTGAATTAAATTACCCATATTAATGTGCGATTTTGATTGTTTACATTATTTAGAACGCACGACTTTTGAAAGTAGCAAAATTTGATAATATAGGTAGCTATTTCTTATACTGATCTAAATTCTATAAATTGTATCATTTAACTAATTATAAATTCAACATCTTATATGTTTTTTTTCAAAATTTGGCCCGATTTTCCCGAGGTTTTTACGTTTGAATATTAACCTAGTTTACAGATCTAGATCAATATACTCAAATGGGGGCATCACATTTAATCTTTTTTTGAACATTTTTTATAGGTTATGTACCTCCTCTAGGAACGGCTGGGTTAGAATAACTCAAAATAATATTTCTTAATGCGAATATAGGACAATCCGACGTCGCTGGACCAAAAGCGGTGGCACAGATTTAAAACACTTTGCTAAAAAGTGAAAACAAGTTCATTTTTAAAACAATTTATAACAGTCTTAATTTATTTAAGTGAAAAATATACTATAAAAACGTATCTTCTACTTAAAAATTCCATAAAAAGTTCCTAAAATTAACTTTTTAATTTATCTGTCTGTGTGTGTCTATAACTCTAAATTGATCCGTCAATCCCTTCATCAGTGCGGCCCATAGGCCGCATAACCAAGGTACATTCTTGTGTTTTTGAGAGCCTAATACTGTAACGGTCAAAATTCAGTTTCGACGTTACTTATGTTACATTTATTTTTTAAAAACTAGAGAGTAATTTTTAATTACAACGTACCCTGAACATTATTTTAAAACGGTTTTAAATCGTGCGCGTCGCACGACGTGAGTATGCGGTCAAATTACAAACCAGTGTTACCGCAATTTTTCAGAAGTGCAGTTACGCTTATTTTCAATTTTTAAAGCGTACCATGTTTCATAGTGCTGTAAATTTCGTTATGCTATGGAAATTTTATCCTTGCGATCTGGATCTGGATTGTTTGGGGAGGGCAGATTTTCACTGTAAGCACTCAGGCCACACATCGGGCCCATTATGCTACCTCCAGGTAGCCCATCGCTCCTCTAAGTCTCAAGCCATTCCACATTTAGGATGTACTCAAGTATCTTCGAGGGCAATGTGCCACTAATACTGGCCATGCTAGGCCAGCACTCCCTCAGCATGGATCCTCTTTTCGAAGCAAGGGCAGGGCAGCTGCTAAGCAGGTGCTCCGCCGCTTCATCTGCTAAGTTACAGCCCCGACAAGTTGGGCTGTCTACCAGTCCCATCGTGTGAAGATGTTTATTTAGTTTGCAGTGTCCCGTTAGGACTCCTGCAATACTTCTTAATTTTTCTCGCGATAGCTGCAAGTAGTATTTGTGGTGCTTACGCAAGGGTCCGCAGCCTTTGGGATTTTTCCATCTACTAGTATGCAGTTTGAGGGTCTCTTCTGTAAGAAGGGTGTTGAAGAGCTCAATGGTCGGCGTTATGAATGGCTCAGGTCCACAGGGCAGTTTAGCAGAGCCAATTCCCGCCAGAGCATCTACCCTTTCATTGCCTTCGTTTCCTTGGTGCCCTTTGACCCATCTGAGCGTTAGGACATTGTTGTTTATCGATATTTCATTTAGCGTCCGTATACATTTAAGTACCATATTTGAGGTGATCCTATGACAGTTGAGTGCCATAAGGACCGCCTTGCTGTCGGTCAATATCTGTATTTTTTTGTACAGAATGTTCTTTTCCCGGACTGTATTTGCGCAGTGAAGTACGCCCATGAGTTCCGCTTGAAATACAGTGGCATATCTTCCCAGCGATAAGCTTTTGTTTATTTTCAGTTCAGGAGAGAATACTCCCGCACCCGAGCCAACTTTATTTTTGGAGCCATCTGTAAACATAGTTATGTCTGACTCGAAGGTTTCTATTTTGTTTAATAGGATGTCAAATTTCCTATTAAAAATATATTTTGGAGGGGTACTATCGGTCTCAAGGTCCAGCAGAGGCATCCTCTTAGAACAGTCCTCTAGGATCCTCGAGTGACCTCCTTCACCCTGTCTATGCGTCCACGTGCCCCACGTTCGCAGCCTAATGGAGGCCCGTACCGCACATTCCTCCACATAGATATCCAGTGGAGGTAGGCAGAGGAGAGCCTCCAGGGCCGCAGTTGGAGCCGTTCGCATCACACCCGTCACCGCTAAACAGACCGATCTCTGAAGTCGGTTAAGGGATGACGCCGCTGTCATTATCTTGACTCTAGGCCACCACACAAGGGCGCCATAGCATAGCATTGGTCTAATTATTGCAGTGTGCAGCCAGAGAGCAATCCTCGGGGAAAAGCCCCAGGACTTTCCCATCGCCCTCCTACACTACCAAAAGCCACGCTTGATTTCTCAGTTTTAAGGCTGACATGTTTTCCCCAGTTCAGTTTTGCATCCAGCACCACTCCCAGATACTTAACCTCTGGAGCCAACTTTAGGGGAATTCCCTTTAGAATATGCATTCTCATGCTTTGTAGTTTTCTTTTTCTGGTGAACAGGACGAGCCCAGTCTTAGTCGGATTGACCGAAAGGGCATGTGTCGTGCACCATTCTTCTAGTATTCTGAGTGCCATCTTCATCAGTTCGCACAGAGTGCTCTCAAATTTCCCTGTTAGCAGTATGACTATGTCATCTGCATAGCCAATGGTATAGTACCCATTTTTATTTAGGAGTTTCAGAAGGCTATCTACTACGAGATCCCACAGGAGTGGAGAAAGGACTCCCCCCTGACGACAGCCTTTAGTAACAATACCCTTTATTGTTGCACCTCCCACATTGAATTGAAGGGGCAAGTGGATAAAGGGGCTATGTGACAAAAACCGTTTATTGAGTAAAAAGCCAATTAGTTAAATTTGTTGCTACTTTTTGATAAATGGCTGTAACCATTGCACTGTAACCATTGCACTGCACATGGTTAAAGAGTGCATGAGTTACCTTTACACATTGCCCCTTCATTCACGACCAAATATCATAAAATCAAGAAATGTCACATAGCCCCTTTATCCACTTGCCCCTTCAATTTAACCATCCTCCCCCTCAACATTGAGTTGATCCATCGTACGATGGTATAGGGAACACGATGTGATAGTAGTGAGGCGTTAATACTTTCAAAGGTGGCTTTATCAAAAGCCCCTTCTATATCAATAAATGCTCCTAGAGTGCATTCTTTAGTATGCAATGATCTTTCTATCCTTTCCACCATCCTTGCGATGCCATGGCACTTTTTCAATTTCGAGGAACATCTGCTTCCAAAATTTTGTGCGATGTAGATTATGGATTTCGCTTTTTTTTTATATTAAATAGTTTATTTTTGGATGTTTTTTATGGCTGGCTTTCGTTACTGGATGCCGTCATTTAATGGCCACGTTTTGAAAATTTCGTGTCCACCTTTCATAGTCCGATTTAACTTTGAGTCATGTAATTTTGATCATTTGATATTTTGAAGATGGGACCAGTACAGGTCCAGATTGAGATTTGTGTATGAACATTTTTTGTGAGTTTTAGCTTTCACTGATGTCTCGATCAACAGGACCATAACTAATGAATGAAAGTATACGGAGAATTCAGAATCCAAGGAATTAGCCTCTGATGATTAAAGGTAGAAGGGTAAACGGAAAATTATTTGAAAGACGTATTCTGTACTAATTTTCTTTGTTCTAGTTTTTGATTACGACGATGTTTTTTCTGTTGTAATTTGTTTAAATGACTCAGGACGTACTGATTTTTGAAAGCCGTACGTTATCTGTTTTCACTATAGTGTTTTTTATATTTCCTAAGTTTCAAATCTTCAATTTGAGTCTTAGTTTCAATTTTTTATTTTATTTTGTGTTTTTCCTGGATTTGTGAATTTTTTTACAAGACAGCTTTCTTCTGTCTTTCTTTGTTTCATTACGTTCACCTGGCGCCCTTAAATAACATTATTTTCCCAGTAAGTTGTCAGTAAACCATTTGAAAACATTGGAAAAGCCCACGAATGCAACCAGTTATAACCCAGCTCTCGGGACTTGGTATAAAAAATACAAAGTTAGGCCGTTTCGTAAAGTGCATCTACGAGCGTAAAAGAGGCTAGTGCCTCTTTTAAAAAAGCTCTCTAAAAATAACCACGTTTCGCCACAATACATAAAAAAAGTTTCCAGCTTGAATTCAGAAACCTCATCAAAAGCACAAAATATTCATATTGATATCGTTTTCATTGCTTTTATATATGTTATTTTCTCATTCATTACTATTTGCCACGCACAGGTTTGTCATGGTTGTGCGGCCTAAAGGCCGCATCGAAACTTTTAAGTTAATAACCAAAAAATTACCCAATGAGGATTCTTTATAAACAAATAAATGCTGTACTACTTCTTGATTGCATAGGTTGTGCGGCCTAAAGGTCGCACTGAAGAAAATGAAGGAACATTTAGACTTTTAGACTGTTATATAATATGATGATGATTTAAGTTTTTACCGCCTCAAGGGTTCTATCGCCCGGTCCTGAGCCCACACAAATACCTAATAATGTCGGCAATAAGACAATAAAAATTCATTCGATTTGTGGTTCACTTAAATAATAAAATGCTAGGTGGACTATCCAGTAAGTCGGGCATGTCAAGAAATAAGTGGAATGGTGGAATCTGTACTTTGTCGTTCTCATTGGTTTGATGATGTTTATATTGCGTACTAAGCAGTGACGGTTTAACCTAAAGGGCATACTGGCACCCACTCTCCTTGTTCAAAATTGGAAGTAATTATCCGAAAATAATTTGAAATAATTAAATAAATTAGAATACAGTAAATATGTATATAGTTTTCCTTTTTCTTTAAATTTTGAGTCCCACTGCCCGGGGGCGGGGGGGGGGGGCAAAAAATTAAAATATTTTTTCAGTAAATAAGGAATTAAAGTACAGTAAATTTATATTTTTCCTTTCTCTTCAAATTTTGTGGCTTCTCATTGAAGAAATCACTACTGCAACTGTAGTTCTATGAAATTGAAGGGTGCAATGACCGGGAAGTCTGGATGGATATGCAATTGGTAATCAGGCGGCAAAATATAAAAAAATGTTTTAAGATATTATGCTTTACTTTTCTGCTAGGGGAACCCCCCGACTCCCCTGTTTACATAATAGTCTAAAATAAAGCTTCTTTGCAATTAAACTATTTTGTAAGTAAATTTACTATACCTATATTTACTTTTTCTTTAAATTTCGTGTCCTCCCCTTTGAAGATGTAACGAGGTGCCACTGGGCTGAGGTTGCTTTGAAAAATGGACTAAGGATTTTTGAAGTTAAAAAAACAATACTAACACCATTTTTTGATTAAGCTGCCACCACCGTTCGATCGATTACGCCTAAAATGTTGAATCTCCTTATCTAAAAGAAAGTTTGGTCGCATGGTTTTCTGGTAGTATTAAAGTAGTATCATCCACTTTGTATGGGCGTTAAGTCCTCCGGCTTAATGTTGAGATTAATCTTGACAACCGTAGATAAAAATTTTTGGCGGCCAAAAGTCCGGCGCCCAAAAGCCGCTGCCCAAAATGTTCTGCTTCAACTAATCAATTATTTACATGCTCAGTCCTGCTTGGACTTATGGTTATGGATCTTATGGTTATCAGAATTACACTGCACTCGAAAATACTTCACAAATAAATCTCGCATCTGTACAACAGCCGTACAGATTGTAAACATTTTAAATGGTTGGTTAATGTAACATGAATGTGGTTTAATGGGCTCAGTGGATCATTTAACCAGCACCATTCCAAGTAATGACATATGTTTGACAGTAATCAGGAGGGCGATCGTGGAAAAAAAACCTTAGAAGAACCTGTAAGAACACTAGATATCCTGAAGATAAAAATAGATTAAATCAGACATCAAGGGCGTTGAAGAATGTGATAAAATGAAGTCAAAACCAAGCGATTGTTGTCAGTAACAAAAAAATTAAAACTAATATTCGTACCTGTTCCCCTACTACGAAGATCAAATAGATGGGACTAGGAACAATCGCGAAAAGGCTGATACTTTTGCAGAGCACCTACCGGACGTGTTTCAACGTTTTAACCATTCCCAGCGGAAGACCTGGAAATGGAAGAAGAAAAAATAGAAAACTAGATTTTCCAAATTACAGAGATAATTTCTATTATACAGAACCTCAATCCCGAAAAACACCAGGCTATGACCTTAACAGTGGTAAAATCCTTCAGCGGCTTCCCGAAAAAGGAATGCGAATGATAAATATACCTCTGTAACGCAGTTCTCCGTTTGGAAATTGTGCCCCCTCAATGGAAGGTAGCTCTGGTAATCCTAATTCATAAGGAAGGGAAACCACTAGAAGAGACGACATCTTATCGTCCAATTAGCCTGCTACAACTCGTTTCACAGGTATTTTAAAAATTGTTACTCCAAAGAATACATCCATGTCAACATGCTACTATCGAGCAGGTGTACCAAGTCGTAAACACCATAAATCAAGACCTAGAAGAGAAAATAAAGAAAAACATTTTTCAAATAAAATTCAGTCAGATCCAGTCGAAGTTCGTTAGGGTAGCGATATAATATCTCTTGTTCTCATTGGATTTACCACTCACTACCAGGACGACTCACCACCAAGGCAGACACCACAATAATATTGATGTTTAGTAAAGGAGAAGAAGGGGTGCCACTGGGGGCTTCCTTGGCATGATACTACTTGTTGGCAAGTCATTTACTAAATGTTATAGTTTTTGTAATAGATTGTAAATTATAAACGAAGATAAAAAAGTATTTATAAGAAGCCAAGATGACTTACAATAAAACGAAATTAATGGGGTGGCTTTAGATTATCTTACCGATAGTCCATCGATCGATCTTAAACTTTATATGGATGATAGCGGTCGATCTAGGCTAGGACATTGACCGCGGGCGATATACCGCGATCATAATACCGCGGCGAAAATACTGCGAAGACAAAATACCGCAAGTTAAAATACCGCGAGTATTTCTATTTAGTCCTTGCGGTATTCTGACTTGCGGTATTCTGTTTTGCGGTATTTCAGATCCCGCATAGCGGTGTATCTGACGCGAACTAGGATTAGAACCATAGTTTTCCTGTTCCTAGTCAACCGATGTAGATATGCTTTCTTACTTTCAGTATTGACTAAGTCAACTTCTCGAGGAACTTTTACCCGGAATTTTTTAATCGATGGATTATTAATTATATAATTTATGACTACAAGCGCAGAAGAAAAACGGCGTAAGCGATTGCAAATAAGTAGTCATGGGTTCGATTTGCACAGAATAACTATAGCTGTTAAAAATGCTTAATTAAATAATAAATAAATTATGATTACAATAATCAACAAAATAATCTCACGTTATATTATGAAAGATTATGTAACTGATGGTTTTTGTAAGGTTTATATACCTGGAACATATTAAACGGGCTAAGTTCCACAAGATCAAGTTTGTTTTTTATGAGTACCATATTAAACTTGGGTAGAAAATGCAATTTGTTTTAACTTTTTTTTGTAATTAGAGTTAATTTTATGTATAATCTATATACAAGGTGACTTCTTTTATAGCTCCCTTATCGCGTTCAACATATCAAAACAAATTTAAATTAAAAATTATGTATGCCTATTTGCTTAAGTGCATAACCGAAAAAGGTATGTTAATTTTTTATTTTACTGTATATTCTCTTGATGTAGTTAAGTTAATTTTTTGAGGTGGATAAAAACTTTTATTTTTTAATAGAACACCCCAATATTATTTTACACACCCAGACAGAGAATTAATTTCCCAATTTTTATTTCTTGATTTTTAACGTATTATTTACTACTGCTAGTTAAAACGCGACCACAACATTGTTGTCCAAATCTCGATATTATGACAGAAAATGTCAATATTGATATAAATTTTAGCCACCAACCGGCGAGGGCCAATTTTGCTAATATCGTTGTTATTATTATTTATTAGCATTTAATTAATAAACCGTATTGAAAAGTCAAGGTAGTCGTATAAATAAATATTTTGTGCTTCGTCAGGGCAATACAAGATGAATTTTACTTCTTTAAATTTAAGTTGGCAAATTATTTTAAATTGTCTGTATTTAAAAAAAAAATAATAATTTAGCTTGACACTTAATAAATTGAAGTTGTCGAAAGCTCTTCATTGTTACGTAAATTTTTGTTAATTTATATCTAACTCCATGTAAAGAAGTTTACCAATTTATTTAACGAATAGAAAGTTCATTTGAATGACAAGTATGTAATTATATAACAAATACAATAATCTTCTCGTTATCAACAAAATTAACGACAGTTATTTTGACTATATAACCTAAAAAATAGTCGTTCAAATATTTAATGAGTAAAATTTGCTATTACCTATTTACTACCTTTGATTAACTATATAAAATATTGCTGTTTTGGCTACCAGCCTGAAATTTGGGTTATACATAAATATGTTAGTAAATATATAGGACTTGTTCGAAATATTTTGGTAGTTTTTCTCTAATAACTCGAAATCGGCGAAAAAATCAAAAATGTTCATAAGACCAAAAGTATTCAGCGTAAAAATACGAACAGTTTTTGTTCTACATATATTTTTGTAGTATCAAAACTTAAGCTGCCATTTTACTTCAAAACAATTGGCTCTGTGGACATAGCATAACTTTCCCCATTCAAATTTGGGATTAGAAATTATTTTTCGATAGCATTCGTCGGCGCTGACATTTTCAGATGTCGCTGGCTAAAATCCCAACTCCACTTTACATTTCAGAAGGAATTCTACAACAATTTTCTCGTTAACAATTATTTATTTTTTAGGTTTCAATGTGGAGGAGCCTTTAATTTTTAAGAGACGCCAACCAAATTGTGCACAATTTCGGACCTTCCGGCGTCGATCGCTACAACGTCCTCAAAAATCTACAAGTTGGGTTCTTTTGTGGATCTGTGGAAGAAATTGCGGGGTAAACTGGTCTGTTTTACGCTCCTCCATGCCGCCCCTTCAACAACCACTTAATTTTTCCCATACCAACACCTCAATTCTGTCGAGCACATAATTTTAAGATGTCGTACGTAAAAATTCGTTGGAAATTAACTTGACAAAACTCGTTTATGTAACGTATTTTAATCGTTTTATAACGGATTAGGTATTATTCGGCGCACCTTATTCGGCGCGACTTATTCGGCGCATGACTATTCGGTGCACGTCTTTTTCGGCGCCATACCACTATCGGCGTAAGCCGTTCCGGCGCAAAGCCGTTTAGGCGCAAAGGCCCAAGTCATTCTTCCGAGTTCAGTGGTGTTGAGAAGAGGTGTTGGTTACTTATTAGTAAGGTGGCAGTTAGCACGAAAGAGGATTCCATCGTGGCACACCTATCAAAGAAATTCCCTGGCAATACCTTCACATGCGAAAAATTAAGGGCCTATGAGCACACGGCTACCTTTAAAGTGGGTGCGGAATTCTCGCTGTATGATTCGCTAACCCAATCTGATGCCTGGCCGAAAGGTGTAGGTGTTCGCCGTTATCACTTTTTTCGAGGCCCAACAGGCGCCACGTTTACCAGCAATTAATGATAAGATAGTGTCGTCCCCAACTGGATATCGCAATCCTTTGGATAGCGATTTCGCGGTTGGGCATATTAACATGAGATCATTGGTTAACCTTTATTAGGTACCAGGATCTACTCTAGAATAGAAAGTCGACTGTGGCTTTTAAAAACTGAAGTGAAGGAGCTACTGCTGGCGGCCCAAACTCGAGCAACGTAGGTACTGGTTGAAAATCAGCTTGCTGAACCAGCTACCTTTTGAACATTCTTAACAACTTGTATATTTTATATATAATTGTATTACAGTGTTCAATAAATATTATTATTATTATTTCGATACAAATATTTTTGTCGAAAAACTTATTTATTCATTCATTCGAGCTTATCCATTCCATTCCGAATGCGCCGAACAGTCCTATTCCCTTTTATAAAATAGATTAAAAATAATAAAAATGATGGTCCAAAAGCAATAATCCCTGCAAATTTTTTGTTTAGTTTATCATTTCCATAGATTTCAACCAATTTTTACCATTTTCATCTGGCCTTTAAGTTTAGTCATGATATACGTTCATATCTAATTTCATAACATTCTGTTTAGCGGTTTAACCTGTGAATTTGACCAAAATTTCGATTTTCGATTTTTGGATGGATAACAAAGCGGCTGATAAGATTTACTGTGTTTTATTTATGAGAAGCATTTTCCTACATTACCTCAACTAACCCACGATCTTAGCCTCCGCAGAAATTATGAGCTAGCCTAAACGACGAAAAAAGGGCAACAACAATTAAAGTAAGCTCCTGTTTACAGGAGCGTGATAAAGTGGCGATTGAGGTTTTACCGCCCCTGTCAAAATTGTTATCAAAGGTAATCAACAGATGGCGTTTTTTAATTTGAAGTCGTAATAAATTCGTTTGTGCTACAGATCTTTAAGAGTTCCGTTAGTGTTGCTCAAGATATTTATTCCGCATTCTAATTTAGTAGCGTCAAATGTTGATATACATGCGAACTCCACTAGGTGATTCCAAACCTCCCATAAGGTTTGTTCATCTGATATTATATAATCGAAGGTATATGAAACCTTGACTACTTTAAAATAAAAACTAACAGATAATTTTTGGTTCTGCAACTTATTAATAAAATTTCACATTTTATAATAGCCCATAATACAATATAATGTTATATTCTATAACACATAATTTTACATACAATTTTTAAGTTCTGGAGCAACATCTAGGAGTACTTCGTTAAGATATTCCTCTGTACTTATCTTAATTTCGTTGTTTTTTATTACCAAACATACAGAAAGGTCTAGAGTGTCATCTTCTTCGTCATAGTATCCACCAATGCATATGTAGGCAAGATCAGATGAAAAAATTTTCAAATCTAGGAAAATATATAAATCTCGATCATCTTCAGGATTTGATAACACCAAAGTTTTTCTAGCACAATCATCTGAAAAATTTTAATTAAATTTTATTTTACTATTAGTAAATTAAAGTTTAAAGTCGATAAAGATTTACAAAGTCGATTAAATTAAATCAATTTTATAAGCTTTTGGCAATTGGCTTTATTGCCACCTTCGGATGTTTTTAAGCTTTAATTTAATAATTATTTTTATAAGCTAGTAATTTATCAGGTTGATTTATAAGTTCGTACTGTTTTTGGTTTCTAAGGTAAGAGTGCTTTGGAAACAAATTTGTTTAAGAAATATCAATGTCATTTTAATGCCATAGTATTTTTTTATTGAATACTTGTTGAATTTTTCCATTTGTAGCTAGTTAGGGGTAATTGTTGGCTAAAGAAAATGGAATATCAAGTACAAAAAAAATGAACGTTTCCGACATATCCTTTTGTTTGAGTTTTACCGAGGAGTTAAGGCATCGGAGGCCGCTAGAACCATTTGTGCCGTTTACGGAGAGAACGCCATCGTGGAAAGTATTGCACGATAATGATTTTCTCGTTTCAAAAAGGGGCATTTTGATATGAATCATTTCCCACGTTCAGGGAGACCATCCGGCTTTGATGAAGACCGATTAAATGCTTCAATTCGTGATGATCCACCTCAATCAACTCGGGAATTGGGCAATATGATGAATTGTGACCAATAAACTATCGTACAACATGTGCATTCCATGGGCAAAGTTCAAAAGTTGGGCGTTTGGGGACCATATATTTTGAGCGAAAACAACAAAAATTAGTGTATTACCATTTGTGCTTCTTTGCTTGCTCATCGTCGTTCAGCTTGTCAACAACATCGGCCGTTTTTGTCCCAAATTGTTACTGATGACAAAAAATGGTGCCTTTACATCAACATCAAGAACAGAAAGGAATGGTGGAGCCCTAACAAATAAGCAAATCCATGGGCAAATGCTGGTGTCCATCCAGGCAAAGTAATGTTGTGCATCTGGTGACATTACAAAAGCAGCTATTCAAGACCTCGGTTGGAGGTTATTCCATATCCGCCTTACACCCCTATTCACTAACTCCGTTTTCGATCGATCGAATCGTTAAGTTTTCGATCGATCGAAAAGAGTGACAATTCGTATTCAGTAACTAACGAATCGAGACGTTATCGTTCGGTCGATCGTTAAACTTCTCGATCGATCGAATGTTTTCTCGTGACGGAAAAGGGTCACGTTAAGCTTCTCGATCATAGAAAAGTCAAAAAGACATAACTACCAACCTAATTTTTTTAATTTATTTAATTTTAGAAATTCCCTTCAGATTTCTTTATTTTGTAGGTTATGATTATGTTTACAACAGTATTACCAACAGTGGCCACTAGATGGAAATATCGTTAAGCTGAGCTTAACGTTTGGCGTTTTCCATATCGATAAAGTGTAGTTGCAGAATACGAATTTTTACCGCAATCGATAAATGACACTTCTCGATCGCCTACTTTTCGATGATCGAAACGTTTTCGATTGAAGTTAGTGAATAGGGGTGTTATTCTCCTGATTTTGCTCCATCAGATTTTCATCTTTTCCGCTCTCTTTCGAACAATCTCCGCGGAATCTCTTTTAATAATAACGTTGCTCTTCAAAACTGGCTCGACGACTTCTTCACCTCCAAACCACCGGATTTCTTCAGGCGTGAAATCGAAAAACTGCCAGAACGTTGGGAGTCAATCATAAACAATACAGGAGATTATATTACCGATTAGTTTATGTATTTTTTATATTTAAAAAATTAAATTTAAAATTTAAAAACAAACGCTACGAACTTATGCATCAACCCGTTATATTATTATTTTTGTCACTGATTAATTTACAACAATATAATTAAGGGTAGGGTATATTTTATCCCCTAAAAAGGCGATCATAGCTTGGTAGTTAAGTGCGTCTACTGCTAATGCGAAACGCTCGGATCAAATCCGGGCAGGGTAAGAACTTTATTCTGACCGTCTCTCCTCGGCAGGCAATGGCAAACCACCGAGGTAATATGCCAAGAAAATCCATCTCGAAATGAAGTGTAGTACACTTCCCGTGGTTCGGAACCCACGTCAACAAGTAGGTCCTCTATGTATGTGAAAACAATTTGAACGCACATCATATGCATAAAAAGAGATAGAACGAGATGGATCACCAAACCCTCATTAGGGTAAAAGGACTGAGAAGGAGGATATTTTATCCCCCCATTTGTTAAAATTAATATTATATGTTCAATTATAAAGAAGTACTTTTTAAAATAGCAGAGGTGCCTTTACAAATAACTTCAAAAATATTACATCTAAATTTCTAAGTGATTTTTTCATAAATGAACCCGAAAAAAGAAATAATTATTAATTAAAACACTGGGAAGGGGGAGGTATATACCCCAACCGTAATGAGAAGCAT
This sequence comes from Podabrus alpinus, assembly GCA_932274525.1. NCBI lineage: Eukaryota > Metazoa > Arthropoda > Insecta > Coleoptera > Cantharidae > Podabrus > Podabrus alpinus. The sequence goes on along the minus strand of OW026455.1, from coordinate 85,298,488 downwards.
AATATATTTACCATATACACTATTAGTTCGCAATGCAGTACCATTTCGCCGATATGCCGATTCCGGAATATTAGCAGAATTGGCACAAACCAAGAAGCACGTCAAAATAATAACAAAATACATCATGTTTAATATGTACACAATGGTACATCTTGGTTCAGTAGAGTTTATATATTGGAAAAGACTAATAAAATTCTTTTATCTGACCATGAATAAAATTTTATTACAATTTTGATGTGGTTTGTACTAAACTTGGAGTTATTATTTTTTATATTTCTAATGTTTTGTTAGAAAATTATCATAATTTAATAACCAAAGCAGGATTCTAATAAAATTGATAAGAAGTAAGTATTCAAAAATGAATGTCAAACTTTACTTACATAATAATTATTGTAAACTAAGAAATTCCGTTAATTTTGCGATTCGAACCCGGAATTTTCTCTCCATCAGCGATTTCATCAAGCCACTGATGTGGTTTGATTTCCCGAAATTATAAGCTAGAAAAAAAATAAAAAACCCTTCAAACTTTTATAATCAATAGTTTCTGGCTTAGGTAGAGAAATACGGTCTAGGCCAAAATCCCGCGGCCACAATCCCGCCGCCGAAATCCCGCCAGACCATAATCCCGCCGGACCAAATTCCCTCCGGACCGAAATCCGAAATCCCGCCGAACCAAAAAAAATCAAAATTTCCTATTGACTATGCTAAAGGTAATGGTTAATAAAGTCTATAGAAAAATTATTTTGGGTGAACCCTTGAGAAGAAACCCTTATTTCGAATAATTAAAAATCCGAGCGAATAGGCCACGCCCCCATGCAATTTCACAAAAATTGGGGTAATTTCCGGACTCTTTGGGTATGTTTCGGTCCGAATGTGACTCTGACGCCGTTGCGGACGTTCAAAATTATCGAAGATTCGATAAAATCCGAAAAAGTGCGAAAATCGACAACATTCATACCAGGGGATACAAGTCGCTTCAGGCTCGCCTACTGGCATAGGAGTTCGGTCGGAATGAGTGAAAATTTTTCACCCGGAAATTGATTTGTTTCTTTGAGATTCGGATAGCTGGAGGTGTGATTAGTAGTTTTAGTAAAAAATATTGGCAAAAAATCGTAAACTACCCGTGTATTAACGAAAAAGTGTCGGCCACGCCCACCATAAATTTAGTGTAATTTTCGATTTTTTAGGTGTGCATTCGATTCGAAGGTTGTTCCATTGTCAAAATCTACCTTCCGGGCCTTCCGCTCCGCTCCATTAGGCCCTACGAGCGGTTTTGACAATGGTTTACTGGGCTAAACATACTAGACGAATATTTATCCACCCCAACCGGGATTTTAGAAAAACGGGATCCTATAAATCCCAAATATAGCTTTTAAAAGTATAGTTGCGGTATGGGGCAAATTTTACTAATTTTATTAATTTACTAATAAAAAATTTTATTTTAAATTTCAATTTTAACCGTAATAAATTTTAAGCCTGTGATAGAAATTAAGGTTTTGTTATTTGGTGAAATTTTATTCACACAAGAAATCTTTCACACAACAAATATGGGCCGGCGGGATTTTGGTTCGGCGGGATTTTAGTCCGGCGGGAATTTGGTCCGGCGGGATTATGGTCCGGCGGGATTTTGGTTCGGCGGGATTATGGTCTGGCGGGATTTTGATCCGGCGGGATTATGGTCTGGCGGGATTTCGGCGGTGGGATTGTGGCCGCGGGATTTTGTCCCATCCCGAGAGAAATATGATAATAACCTTATTTGGAGCTAATAATCATGAAAATGTAGATGATTTCATCTCTTGTTGATGTTGATGGGATTAGTACATTTCTGCTTAATTAATAAAATGGCGTCCAACAATCTAGCAGTCCAAACCAACATTATTTTGGTTTTCAAACAATTAATCGTGTTTTCCAAGCTAAATTGAATAAAAAGTCAACAAAAGTTATTAAAAATATTTATTTAAGTATTACCAATAAATCTCTTAGAGGGCGCTCACGCTAACTGATAGTGATATAAATTGAAGAACCTCCCCAATTGTATCCCTTCCCCCTTCTAGATCACTACTCAAACAGGTCGCTCGGAGAACTCTCAACGCTACTGATCATGCAGTTCCTACATCTCTCACTAGTCTAACAGATTTATAGGGATCGAAGGAGATTTCAAAAAGATGCGCAAATGGTCCTTCCTTCTTTATGACAGCGGATCCAGCGGGAATCGAACTCTTATTTTTTGGACAGTGGAAAGTAGAACCCAGAATTATATTATGTAAGTATTCTGTCGTTCTTAGTTAAAACGCCGTAACTAACAAATGGGTTTTTAAATTGGTAAATAATATTTAATGTATGAATACATCGGTTTTTATGACGTTCTACGCCGCGATCTTACGATTTCCCTGCCTGTGCTTGTAGCGTGTTGAAACTGTGTAACAAACACAGAGGACCTACACCTTAACGTGGATTCCGAACCACGAGAATAGACGATTTTTACACCGTCCATTCCGATCAGGGAAGTTTTTAGCCATATGTAATGTCAATTTGGGCTAGCAGATAGACATTAATTTGTTGAGCGAAATATCTTTCTATAGATAGCACCCCTCAGGATTTGAACCCGTGAAATTTGGTATGAGAAGCTAACTCGCTAACCTCTCAGCCGTTCGTCCACCAAAATAGTATTTAATATTTGTGTAATATATGGTTATATCAAATAGATGAAAGCTGAAATGAAATCGGAGTTATAATATCTGCATAAAGTCATATTGTTCCCGAAAACCAATTTGTTACTTAGGACGTTTTAACTAATGCCAGATAATTGGCCAGTAATTGCTCAGAAGAAGGTGTTCAAGCTGTTTTCCCTAGAAGCGCTTACCGTGGATGCTTCCTTCACTTCAGCCTATGTATTTAGCTTATAATATGCGGTTTTAATTTCATTATATCTTAATAAGAGAGTCTGTGTGAACCTATAAATATTAAAAAATTGGTGGCTCTTGTCTTTGCCTCCGAATAGAACATAGAGGTTATGCACGAAGAACTGATGCAAAGTGAGTTTTATCTGGAACATGAGGAAATTTTGAAACCACTTATTGATTACTTCGAGAACACACTTCGATTAGGGCACTTTGAAGCAAGAACAAACCGGTACGAAAACCCGTAAATTTCGGGATTACAATTTGGAACAGCTACGATGCCTGGTCGGAGATCTTCCGAAACCAATAATGAGATTGAAGCGTGTAATAACAAATTTAGATACCTTCGAGTTAACTACCGCACCATCGTATGGTTCATAACTTACAATTCAATGGTAAATTTTGCACGCAATAAATTTTGATATAAATACAAATCATCATCATAAAACTTTCTGGATTAGGCGAAAGCCCGTTCAGCGTCCATCGTTTCCTCGGTCGTCCAACTTCTTTTCTTCCTTTAGGAAATTGAAATCTAATGCAAATTGAAAAATATATAATAAATAAATATTTTTTGCGTAACCAATTGATAATATTGAATTGGAATCTGCAGATCCGCTGACGGCGAATCTGAGGGCTAAATGATTTTCGGGCATGAACCGATCGACCAAAAGATCTATCGATCAATTGCTGTTGTCGACTAAAAATTTTCCGACCAAAACTGTCGGTTAAATGAAGGTCGGCCAAAACATTTCGTTAAAATCCCTGTCTTGGTCAAACTTGTTTGAAGAACAAGATTCTATAGGGTCCAACAAAGCTCTTGCAAATATTTTCAGGTCTCTCCTCAATTTTTCTCAAATTTTGTATCTTTCGTTCTTTATTAGCTAGATGTTCTTTCAAACATCCTGTCCATTCTTGAACTATAAGCTTCTCCCCCATGAGGGGGAGGGTTTATGGCCATACCATACCACGCTGGCAGTGCGCGTTGATAGGGGAGCAGCCAGCGGCGTTCCTTTTTAAATTATGCGTTTACGCGGTCACCCATCCCAGTGCACACTACGAGCACCCTGCTGGACTCTCGTGATCTATAGACCACGGGTATTTGCATTGCGCTGCGTCGCCGCTCAAATTAGCTATACTTTTAAGTTATTCCAAATAAACGGAACTGTATTTTTTGTTTGGCCCTAAAGTGGCCCGTTACATTGTACAGCCCTCCAAAATAATTCAAATTTGGCTTGTAGAGCTTCTACAAACTATTTTTGCTGGCCGAACCGTACGACTTAGAGACATGATTTTTGTTGTGAAATGAAGATACTGAATAACCCTTGTCAGTGAGATTTTTGTGTAAATAATTAAGGTCACAAAATAGGGAACATGATCAAATTTTGACTTTGAGTGACCCTATAATAAAATGGGTAATTTAAAATTTAAAAAAATATTATGTTTATTATACTTTTGGATACTCATATCAAAGTTTAGAGAAGGCATGCCTTTGGTTTAGGAGTGACATCGAAATGAATGATCGTGATCATAAATCGAAACACTTAACCAAAAGTATTAGAATGACTGTATACATACCGCTGTAACGTTTAGAACAATAATTAGTAGCAGCCAATTTTTCTAGCCAGTAATATAATATATAAAGTTGGGTTTTTCTAATTAAAAAAATTTTGTTGCTTGATTTTATCCAATTTCATCAGAACAACGCCGATTGAAATTAATAAACTTGGTATCTTTTAAAGCGAAACTGAAGGTGATTTTGAAGAAACTGAAGGGAGCGCAAGATCCCTTGCGCCCCAAGCTAGTAAAAATTGTTATATTTATTTGAATATGGTCTGCATTTGCGGTTCCAAAAATAATCCCCCCCCCCCCCCCGAAAGGCATGGTAAGACTCGGCGCGCCACTCATGCCCGATTTCTTCACGTTTAGACAAAGTTCCTGACAACTAACCATAAGTTAAGTTTATATCACGGACAAAAAAAAAGATTTTCTTCATCACTCTAATAAAAGTAGGCGTCAAGTAAAGGATAGATAACTTAAAGTTGACTTGGCAACACAGCATTTTAAGTCATTAGTTTATGCAATAACCTAACTTTTAAGTGCATCCGAGACATGAAGAAAACCAAAATTTGTTTTAATTTACAGATATCTATCGAATCAAGTTGTCCCCAAGATAACTATAGATTAAGTTTAGTGAAGAAATCGGGCGATCAAAAGCTAACTAAAATTGGTGTCCTTGTTAAATTAAAAAACATACATAGTACTAAGCAGTTTTTGAATTACTCCCAATGCACAGCAGTGGCTTCATGATCGCTGGTTCATGGTAAAAAAATGTAAAATCTTAGTTATTTTCTGATGCTTTAATTTTAAATAGTATTGAAATTTTACAATTTACAATAGTTTTATTATAGTATTTAAACATAACGTGGTACCGCTGGAGAAGTTAATTACTTAATAGTTATTTTTGACATATTATTTTATCAGTATTCTTTTCTATGTTAGAATATACTTCTTCTCGATCTATTAAGGATGAATTTAATTTTTCAACATAAATGCAAGGCAAATCTAATTGGACGTCGAGAGTTGCTTTTAGTCTTGTGCAGGTATAAACAATCTGAAATTTATTGAGGACACTTGATTCTATTTCTACGCATACTTGAAATAGAGATGGCACTACTGGCAAACAATCTTCAAAAATTATTGGCTTAACACAATTGGCACCTAAAATGGAAACAGAACAAATTAAATACTACACATATCATAACAGTGTTATTGATCCTAACTTTGTTTTAAGTTATGGAAAAACAAAACTAGAAGTGCTGTTCTAGCTATAGCAATAATTGAAATACTAATTAGTTCGTCAGAATTACACAAACTTGTCGAAGCTGCGAGTAGAAGACTACGCTACGCTCCGCCTTAATAAAATTATTCTTACTCTCTTTACGGTACCAAAAGGAGTCCGGAATAGTAGAGGGGGTTGCGTTTATGTTTGGGGTGACAGCGGAAGGTGCAATTCTAGGCGAAGGAGTCATATGTGTCACTAAAAAAAAATTGAAACTACTACCTTATAATTTTATGCACACCTACAGTTTTCCAGATCTTAAAATTTGAAACAAATTTCCTTTTTAATTTTTTAATTCCGGTTAAAAATGAATTTATTGTGGTTGAAAATGCAACAAAAAAAACTGATGTTTGTTATGATGAAGTTAGATTAAAATCCAAAAATAAATAATACTTCACAATTGTATAACAAAACAGTTTGCTTACCATGACCATGGACCCAATTTGTTGAGAAGCTTAGAAGAGCATACAAAATAATTTCAATAGCCTTCATTGTGGACAGTATAATTTCTTTTTATCAATTGTGGTTTATATAGCAAAATGTAAACCGCATTCATTTTTTATAGTTCATACACGACAAGATATACTTTTATGAGCAGCACGCAGAAAAATAAAGAAAAAGAAGTGTACACGTTTTGAATATTAATAAACAATAAAAAAAGAAGTAACTACATACTCCATGTAACGAAGCCCAAAAATGACTCGAGAATGCGAAAGATTCGGGCATACTAAAAGTCCCCTAAAATCCTCTGCTAGCTTTTCCACAACTGTGTTGGAGAGATATCCTTTATATATTTACTACCCCTGCATATACAAACAAAGATTAAGCGTCAAGCAAAGTTAAGGAAAATTCAATCAGCATAGTGCGTAAACTCGGAACAGGCCGCCAAAAATGGATCGCATTTTGACTTTGCCCTTGCGGACTTAGTTTATTTTTTGCACCTATTATTGTTTTTGTTTGTTGTTGTGAATTTTTATGTGTTGTGATGTTGTTACGTGGCGGCAGCAGTTTCAGCTTGTCGCTCTCGTTCTTTTTTTCCTCGGTGGAAATGATGAACTTGATCGTGTTGGCCATTTCGCACTACTCGTCCTTACCTTTTAGCATCACTGCTATATCAGGCTTCTCGGATCGAGCTTGGTATTGAGTTTCAGTTCGCTGGCAGCTATTATTTTGGCCCACTTGTCGTTTTGGAAGATGGTCTGCCCGACTGTTTCACTGGCTGGGCAATAGCTGCAGGCGTCCACTTCTACCTTGTCTATCCTGCTTAGGTAGGCGTTAAAACAACTATGGCCAGAGAGGGCTTGAGTCAGGTGAAAATGTACTTCGCCGTGTGATCTAGAGATCTACCGTTTGATGGTTGGGATGAGGAGTCTGCTCCAGACTCCCTTGGTAGATGCCTTCCATTTCTTCTGTTAAGTTTCTTCCGTTTCAAACCGATATTTGGTCTTAATCAGCTTATTCCTATGGTTCCTAGCTCTTTCCAGTGCCAGGAGGTCTATCGAGGGCATGCCCGCAACGACCAGTACCGCGACTTCGTAGAACGTGTTTCCATGTACCTATACAGTACCCACAGCAGGTTCGAGTGGATGACAGCCACGTTGCTTCATTGTTATACAGCCAGGGTGGTGTGTGCCGAGAAGTTCCGACATTTGTTGATCGTGATTCCTAGCGCCTTAAGCTCGTTCTAGGTTTCAATGCGAAGATTCCCCATATTTGAAGGCGGTGGGCTTTATCTTCTTTCTTCTTGATAGAAGAACCGCTTCAGTTTTCTCTGAGACCAGAGTGAGACCTCTGGTTTGGACCCACGCGGTTATTTGAGGGATGGCCTCGTCGACCCTCCCCATAAGAGTTTCCTCATTTTTGGCTGCCGCCACGAGTATCAAGTCGTCCGCTAAGCTCACCAGCTGAATATCTGGAGGAAGCTCGAGGTTCAACACTCCGTCATACATGCCATTCCAGAGTGTTGACCCCAAGACTGACTCCTGTGGGAAACCATTCGTCACACTTATGGTGTCTTCCAGGTTCTCCTCTCAGATCATCATGAATCTTTTGAAGAGGTAGCTCATGATGATGTATGCTGTTGTGATGCTGATGTCTCTTTTTCCAACTCAGCAACGATGTTCTTCCATTGGGCTTCTTCCATTGGTAAGTAAACAGCAGGATGGAAACCCAAAGTAAGAAGCAGATGTTGTGTATTTTTCCTCATTTAACTCAAAAAGCTTAACTAATATCATTAAAACATGAGTGATGGGAGGGTGGGAGGGGGAAGTACCTCCATATTCTCAAATTATAAGATATATGTGAGGATATAATTATCAATAAAAAAAGTCTATGGGTTGGGACTTGAAAATGGCACAGGATCTGTTTTTTTAATCAATTAGTGCAATATTATTGTTCTTATTTCGTATTAATTATGAATATACACTAGACCCTCCATGTACGCGAGGGTTCCGTTCGCCAAAAACCTCGCGTACATGGAATTCGCGTAAATGGAAGCAAAGAAGCAATATAAAAAAGGGGGTTAGGTTCCAAAATTTATTTAAGAAAAACAAAAGTTTAAAACTAAGGTTTATTTACGAAATAGGTAAAATATCTTCTTCTTCTTCACTTTTCGTATTAGGCTCTCAGGCCTGTTACGGTGCCCATCTCTTATACAACTTATATGAGTTTTCCATCAAACTGATTCCTCTGTAAGTTTCGCATTTGCTTTTGTCGCCCTTCTTGAACAGAGATATTACTTTTGCCTTTCTCCAATACTGCCGTCCAACGCTAAAACGCAGTATCTCCAAAATCGTTGTTTCGAGAAAACGCTCATTTAGGAATTTATGGTTGGGCCACCAAGAAATAATTTATTAATTTTGAAATTAGCTAGGCTAGCTACACATACACAAGTATGTGTGTAAACAAAATTACGTTTGTTGTATTTTTAGATTGAATTGATGCAAGCAGTTCATCACTCGGAAGTGCCAAGAAGATTCAGGTGTAATTATTTACCATGATGGTCTTTTATTTGACTATTAAGTAATGAGTATTTTATCACAAAATAAACCCAATTACATCAGACCCCCCATCTCTTATAAACAGAACATGACAATATATAAAAATGGATGTATGTATGTATGTTCCCTATAGACTCCTAAACCGTTTGGCCGATCGGAACCAAATTCGCCACAATTATGTAGGTCCCTGCGCATGTTTTTGTATTGAAGTAATGCAAAAATTCGCAAAGGAAAGTAGATTTTGAGTAGCCTGCCTTCCTTTAAGGAATCTCGATAATCCATTCATGCGCGTCCCGCAGGGACGCGCATGGATGGATTATCGATATTCCTTGAAGGAAGGCAGGCTACTCAAAATCAACTTAAAACTCAATAATGAATGCTGTCAAGCTGTCAACCGATCGACAATGCAAATACGCGTGCACGTGCTTTACGTTTCTATTTGACCAATCTTAACCAAATTTGGTGTAGAAGTTACGATATTTACAACGCTACGAAAAACATAGGCTACTTTAGAACCTTGTAGTGAGGCCAAAGGCCGAACAACCACATCCGACACGGTCTAGATGGCTAAAGGCGGCCGGTAGGCCGACTGTGCCACCTAGTTATTTTATTAATACGCAAAAACTTAATTCGCGTTAAAGGGAATTTTGCTTCGCGTATAAAAAGTTCAGGTATCAAAATCTAATTCGCGTTATTCTGAATTCGCGTACATCGAACTCGCGTACATGGAGGGTCTAGTGTATAATGAATACATTACATGTTTATGATTATTAGTATAGCATGTCTAGTTAAATGATATCAAAACTATGTATTGCAATATCAGTATAATATCCCGACAAGCGTAAAATTTTCATTTTTTATTTATTTATAATCGAATCCTCTTTTACCCTAAAGTGTAGAGGCTGTACTACATTTTATGTTTACAATATAAATCTCCGCCATTCTGCTCTGTTTTGTGTGATACTTCTTGCTTGTTCCCAAGTAACTCCTTTACTTCTCAGAATTTATTGAATTCCATCATTCCAACTTTTCGTAGGTCTGCCTCTTCTCCTCCTTCCCATTGGTCTAGCCATCCACGTCATCTTCACTGGCACATCATCACTCATTCTATTGATATGTCCAAACCATCTGAGCTGTTGTCTTTGTATTTTTGTCTGGGCCGATTCTATTTTCAGTCTCTCTCTGATGTCATCGTTTCTGATTCGATCCCTTCTACTCAGTCCCTCGACTCTTCTTAAGTACTTCATCTCGCTAGCTTGCAGCTTACTTTTTGTTCTGGTATTTACAAGCCATGTTTCGCAACCATAGGTCAAAATCGGTAGATAAATCTCTTTATATACAGTCAGTTTCGTTGTTTCGATATCTCCTTTTTATTTATTATCGTTTTTTTTCAGTGCTTGGAACACTCTTGCCGTGGTACCAATTCTATTATTAATATCCGCTTCATATCCCTCTCTACTCTCCAATATCGCACCCAGATAATTAAACTTCTTGACCTGTTCCACCTGTTTCTCTCCAATTGTAATGTTCGTTGTTATGTCTTCTTTACTTACTACCATAAATTTCGTTTTAGAAGCATTTATTTTCATATTTCTCGAACTCAGTTTTTCACACCACCTGTCAATATTGTGTTGGAGATCCTTTTCATTACTTCCAAAAATCACCAGATCGTCCGCGAATGCACATTCCGAAATCTCTATCCTTATCATATTTCTGTACCCTATCTGTAGCTTCCTTGTACATAGCTTAGTGTCTTTTATTATATCATCCATTAGTACATTGAACAGTAGGGGACTCAGCACTCCCCCCTGTCTCAATCCTTCTATTGTGGTAAATTCTTCCGATATTGTATTACCAGTTCTTACATAATTTCTCGTATTCCCATATATGCTCTGTATTGCTGGCAATAGCTCATCATCGACTCCTCTCTCTTTCAGTATGCGCCATACCCTTTCACGCGGTACTCGATCAAACGCCTTTTCCAAATCTATGAAACACATGTAGACGGATCTGCTGTACCTTAGTTCTCTTTCTGAAATTTGCCTAATTGTGAATACGTGATCGTTAGTGCAGTGCCCTTTTCTAAAACCGCTTTGCGCCCCATCCAGCGTTGGATCAATCAGTTTTCTTAAGCGGTCTTCCAAAATTGATTCATATAGCTTAGCTGTTATACACAGCAGTGAAATGCCCCTATAATTTGCACAGACTCTGTTGTCTCCCTTCTTAAATATCGGCAAAATAACAGCTATCTCCCAATCTTTTGGTATTCTTCCCTGGTACCACGACAAGTTGAAAATTCTGTGTAATAGTTCCGACAAACCTTGATCACCCATATATTTTATCATTTCAGCTCTAATGCCGTCATGTTCGGCTGCCTTACCCATTTTCATTCTTTTCATAGCGTTCTTTATTTAATCTACTGTGATTTCGTTGTTTTTCATTTCTGTTTTTTCCACATTCTGCTCTGGCACATACTCTTATCACTTGCTTCCAGTAGATCCGCGAAATAATCCTTCCACCTTTTCATTATGCTTCTTTCTTCAGTTAGTACCAAACCATTGCTGTCTTTTATATGTTTCAGTAAAATTTTCATAATATTATTAATTATTAAAAAAAAGGAAAACAAAGAACATATTTAAAGAGATGCGCACAGAAGCTTTTAACGATAATTACACCGATAAAAATTCAGTGTTAAAATTGAGGTTAGGTAATTATCGGTTACCACTCAATGGTTTGATATTTGATAGGAACTAATTAAATATTATTGGTTAAGTTTTACTTTCCCTTTTCTTTGCCTGTTTATATTAAAATATCTGTTGTTTTAATATTTCCTATTATTGATACCTATTTCTTATTTATTCTGTCATTAATCTTCTAAATGTGATTGACATTTATTTTTATAACCAATAACTTTCTTTATTTTTATTTCACTTTACTTCAAGTACGTGCAAGCTTTTTGTTCTCAATGCGAAAATTGGTTAGAGCCGGGGGTCATTTAATGGGATGGTCACTATTAAAAAAAAATTAAAATAACCCAAGTTAGGAAAAATGTTGACAGTATGTTTAATTCTAGTTTAAACGTGAGAGTCAATTGCGTACTCGTGTTTTGTCCTTTAATTAGCTACACTTTAATTATAACACGAAATTACAAATGAAAAAATTATCGCGTTTACGTATACCGTCTACAGGTACACTCTTGAAAAATACTATGTTAACATTCTTTCACGCAACTTGGATTATGCAGTTGTCCATATGAACTTTCCTTTTAGTCTTTAAATACTTAACTCTTTGATGTAAGACAAATTTGTCAAATATTCGCTATTTATTTCTTCTCCTTCGGAAAGCTAAACGGGGGAGAATCGGAAAGGCGACATAATTTTTTGGTGAAAGTTAGTGAATGTTGTGAGGTTAGGAGCACCAAGCGATAAAACTTTTTTATACATAATGCGTTTACAGATTAATTTATTTTTGAAATTATGGATGTGTTAAAAATATAAAACAATATCGAGTTGGGCGGCTGTGACTAGGGCCAGGCTATCATTAAACGAAGTCACGACTAAACTTGTTACTAAACTGCGATTAACTATGTGAATTGTGACATTAGCTTTTTGTATCATACGATCAGTGTTAAACCATGTTGCAATAAGATTTGTGATGGTTTTATTTGATCGTTGGAAATTGTTCATAAAACACACTTAATGTTTACAAAATTATACCGAATGTGATCACCAATCGTGAATTAAGCACGAAACCGTCGCGTCCCTTATAATTACGTTTTTTAAGGATGCCTAAAAATTAAGTTAATTTTATGTTCCCATTTCTAGTAAGTCGAGTTCTTTTTAAAAGCAATTAAATTTTGACAAAATGATTAATAGCTCAAAGCCTTGACCACAATTGTATCTGATAATGTCCTAGACTACAATGTCCGACCCCTAATGATAGGGTCTAAATAGGATCCTTTTTATTTTTCTTGTAATTATTGTTATTATCCGTTAATCACTGCAGTGGCGAAAATGTTCTATAATTTCCAACACAGATTATTGTTCTTTTTAAACGTTTCGTTAATTTTAACTTTTTGATACAGATTTAACAAAGCCACGTGTTTACAATTACCTTAAGGCTTAAAGATTTTAACCACAACGTATCTTTCAGATTTAAAAAACACGCAATATTGGTCATTTTTGAATGTATGTTTTTTTTTAGTTATTACCTCTCTTTCTGCTTATCCTCAAAGACAGTGAAAACGAGATATCTGAAGTTTTTGCAATAACCAACAGATTGAAAAATCGAGATGTACGAGGGTCAAGCTGAATTTATTGAGAATAAAAAACACGGTTAATATTTTCTAGGATTTTATTTTAAATATGCTCGAAGTAATTCACTCCAACAATGATACACTTGACCATTCTTTCTTTCCATTGCTTAAAAGCTCCCAACCAATCTTCTTTCGGAACACCTTCAAAATAAGTATGAACTGCGGTATCAATCTCTTCTTCAGACGAAAACCTTCTGCCCCGCAAATTTTTTTTAAGCCCAGAAAATAGCCAAAAGTCGCACATTGCTAAATCAGGTGAGTACGGCGGATGTTCTATGACTTTTATATTTTTTTCAGCCAAAAACTGGCGAGTTATAGCTGCCGAATGGGATGATGCATTATCATGGTGGAGCATAATTCCCTTGGCTGGAACTCTACTGAACACATCAGGTAAACATTTTTCAGTGTACCATTTAGCTGTAACTGTCTTTTGTCCATCTAGCTTAATGGCATTTACTAGGCCCGTACTTCTGAAGAATACCGCATACAACTTTTTTCATAGCTCGCTGTTTCTTGATCATTGTTGGAGTTTCCTCATCTTCGTGAATCCATACACGACTCTCTTGACGAGTAGGTATGTCGAAAAAGGAAATATAAGTTTCGTCACCTGTCACGATTTTGGAATAAATTTGGTGTCCGCCATTATTTAACAAATTTAGAGTTTCATGGCAAATTCTTACACGCTCTGCTTTTTGGAAATCAGAAAGGTGATGCGGCACAAAACGACGGACCACTTTTTTTAAATGCAGGTGATCGTGTATGATTGTTTTAACAGCTGAGGATCCAATCTTGAGTTGATGCTCTATTACCCCATAAGTGGATTTATTGTCCTTTTTAATTATTTTTTTAACAGCAGCAATGTTTTTGTCGGTAACAGCGGTAGAAGGACGTCCTGCTCCTTTTTGATGCTGAACGGAATTTCTTTCGCGTTCAAATTCCTTATACCATCGGTAAATTGTAGCCAAGGAAGGTGCTTGTTCACTAAAAGTTGAATCTAAACTCTCTTTTCACTCGTAAGCACTTAAATCTTTTTTAAAATCATAATAAATCATGATTCGAAAAAGCTCTCTTGTTAATTCCATGTTTTCACTTGCAATGTCACTTTAAAAAATTAGTAACTTGAGTTATAACAAACGTATTTTCAACTTCTAAACTTCAAATGACAGATAAAGAGTTTCTCTAAATAATACCGTATGTTTTATTTTTAACAACTTACTAGATCTATTTTATTCTCAATAAATTCAGCTTGACCCTCGTATTTTCATCTCTTTTGCCAACGAAAACAGCCGTGAAGGTGCAATGAAAGAAAGAATGGCATAAGGAAGATTAGCTATTAAAAATATAGCGACAGTTGCCCTTTGAGCAAAGGGCGATTAGCTGTGACCAACGTTAAAAGCAGGGATGTTCGAAGAATATTTTACGCATGTGGTTGTCTTGAATAAGCAATGCTGGTTATTTTTGGGCGCCAGGTGAGCATAATGAAACAATTAAAAAGATTCAAGAGTTTTTCTTCATTCTCACACCAAAATAAAGCTAAAAAGATGGGTTTAACGCGTGGTTTTAAATTCAATATTTGGTACATATACAAACAATTAAAAAATAACAAATTACAGTGGAAACTGATCTAATGGTTCAGCCCCATAAAAAATAATATAAAAATACTAATGGAAGCTCAAAATTACCTTGATGAGGTAACTCAACATAAAGCAATTAACTATTGGGCACATTCAACAAAAGAGTCCAATATGCTAAATAACTCATCGACGTGCAATCAGCGTTGAAACATTTGAATAAAAAAATAATTCAGATAATATTCCAATGGTCAGAAATGCAAACAAAACATTATCAATTGGGAACTAAAATTAACGTTAACCTACAGTATTGAAAATGAATAATGTGCATATGGAGGAACAATTTATTGTAACAACTACGGACTACAGCTGAACTACAACAGTGGAGAACAACGTGGACGGAAAGAATGACCAATCAAACAAACGGAGAGAAAATAACGGAGAAAGCTGGAGTATCTGGACCATGTTATGGGGTAAGCAGAATATTCGTTACTGAGGCTTATTGTCCAAAGCAAGATAAAGGCAAAAGAAGTTGGTATCCTGGCTGCGTAATTTAAAAGAATGGTTTGGTTGCAGGTCGGGCGAATTATTAAGAGCGGTTGTCAACAGGGTTAGAGTCGCCATGATGACTTCCAATCTTCGATAGGAGACTAAACTTTAAGAAGAAGATGCTAATATTTGGGACTGCCATTTAAATAAAGGGTGCTACAATTGGAGGTAACAATTTAAATTTGAAATACTAAAACACATTGGTTTTAACTTCGCCTGCAATTTCGACTGGATGGCTCGAGTACTCCAGTTGTGGTTGTTGCCGGTCCCAAGCTCAGATAAAGTAGGAGCGTTCTAAAATTGATATTTGCTCACAGAATCGAAAATATTGCCTCGGATAATGGACGGAACCTCTTGTTCACGAATATGGCGAGAAATTGGAGTAATAGAATTTGGAAACAAAAACGGCACGTTACGAGACTTGCAGCTGGAATATTACGTCATGGAATAGAAAAGACCAAGATATGAAAAAACACAAAATGGACATATGCAGGCTTTCAGAAATAACGAAGAAAGGCCAAGGACTTCTGCGTATTCTAATTATATCTTGATCTACAGATTTACAGGAAAGAGCACATTCCGGTGTTGGAATTCTTTTCGATGAAAGGTACTCCCAACACATCGATCAAAGACATCGAATACATGCATGATAGAATATTAAAAGGTACATTTAATCAAGAACTGTATCCAAAGAGCTGCGGAATCAGAAGGAGAAAAATTAACATAAATGCTCAAAATAATATTAAAGCTTGGTCTACGGTGGTAATTATAAGGACCTTGCAGAGGAAAAATGGAAAAGCTATCTGGCATATAAGAGTGCACCATTTCGGGAAAAACATTATAAATATGTCGAATCAAGAAACCGAGTTAATTATAAAATAAAGAAAGAATAAATTTTCTGGATAAAATTTACAAAAGACATGGAGCACGATCTATGTATATGGTGCACAAAGGAAAGTTTGGAAGATGTTCAATAACAAAAAGAAGCCCGTTAATGATTACATACAAATAAAAAAAATCACACTCGCAACATGGGAAAATTATTTTAAAGAACTATATAGTACTACGAAAGTGAATGAAGAACTATGCCAGGAAATAGAAAGTATAGAAAACCTCCACGCAGAAAACATCAAATGCAAAGAAGTTTTCGAGGAAATGAGAAAACTGCAAAATAGAAAAGCTCCTGACGTGGACAAGATCTCAAACGAACTTTTAAAATACGGTGGCACTGTGCTAGCTGAAGCATTAACCTTACCGTTTAACGGAATCGTTCAATCACAAACCATGCCAGAAGAATGGCATAGCAGCATTACTACACCAATTTTCAGGAGAGGACAAAAATCCAATCCAGAAGTTTAATAATTTCACATGTCAAATATCAATTGTTTATCTTTGACAGAAAAGCAATCGTATACAGTAAGACCTCGTTTAGCGCTCTAGATGCGTTCCTCAAGACAGCGCTAAACGAAACAGAGTAAAACGAAACACATATTATAAAAGGTGGTACAACTATACCAAATATACAACTCCCGAACGAGTTTTATATACGAAACGCGGTTTCCAGCAAACCGCGTTATAGCAAAGCAGCGTTAATCAAGGTAGCGTTAAACGAGGTCTTACTGTACTAGAATTAAATTGTTACCTCTAATTAAATCATCCTTTCCTATTAGTTCAAGCAAGGAAGGTTTTTAGTTTGCAAAAAATCCGGGCAAGCTGAATTTTGGCAGAGATGTACATTGGAGTGTTCTAATGAACCCCCCAAGAGTCCCATAAAATCCCATGCCGGTGTCCCCCACAATCGGGGGTTTTAGCTCCCCCAACGCGATTTTTTGCCGATAACTCGCTTATTTATGCCAGTATGAAAAATTATGATCAGACCATAATTGAAGAGATAAAATTCTCTATAAAATAGTTTTTTTCATATTTTGCCATGGCACACTAATACTTAAATTCTTGACCGAAAACACGGCCCATCCTTAAAATGGAACAATATTGATTCGTTGCAGGGAGAGAAATGTTTTCGGCCACGGGAAATGCCTTTAATAATAAATTAATTGAAATTGTGCCCAAGGTTGGAAAATGAAGAGAAAAAAAGTTATAGTATCTTCCAGGTAACGACACCGAAATTTTGGTTGGAGCTTACAGAAGGTCCGGGCAAGCTGAAATTTGGCAAAGATGTATATTGAAGTGTTCTAATAAACCTCCAAAATGTCTCATAAAAATCCCAAGCCGGAGTTTCACCCAAATGAGGATTTTAGTCCCCTAATTGCGGTGTTTCGCCTATAGCTCACGTATTTTTACTTTTACGAAAAATTACCATTAAGCAAAGTTGAAGAACATAAAATTCTCTATAACTTGTGTACAGTGTATGTATGTACAATACATACTGTAATAGGCAAATTTTTAACTTTATTTAATGGTAATTTTTCGTAAAAGTAAAATACGTGAGCTACAGGCGCAAACCGCACCTATAGGGCTATCCTCATTTTTATAATCCTCATTTGGGGGAACGCCGGCTTGGGATTTTTATGAGATATTTTGGGGGTTTATTAGAACACTTCAATATACATCTTTGCCAAATTTCAGCTTGCCCGGACCTTCTGTAAGCTCAAACCAAAATTTGGGTTCGTTACTTGTATTGTACTTAGGGGTCGATTGGCTGCAAGATCCTTTCAGAACTGCGACCAGTATTGATCTTTTGTTCATTACCCTGCTAATTAGGAGTTCAGGAATTCAATCTTGCTGGCAAAACATAATATATAATATACTCCTGAGAGGTTTTTGTTGCACCTCATTGGGCGTTAGTTGTGTCTGTCCCAGATATTTTAGCCTGGATCGGGCTAAGGTATCGCAGCTACAGAGAATGTGTTCGGCCGATTCGGTTTCCGATTCACAGAGTGCATCTATCATCGTCCTCCATTCCCATTTTTTTGAGGTGATATCTCACCTGGCAATGTCCGGTGAGCAACCCCGTGATGAGCCTGATTTCATTCTTTGATAGTAGAAGAAGCTTTTTAGCCTCTGCAGTCGAATACTCTATAAATTTCTTCGCCTGTTTTTGTCCTGGTGTACTATGCCATAGGGTTTTTTTGTTCTCTGCTTCCCACTTCCGGACCTCCAACCCCCTGTGTGTCTTGGACAATCCACAGAATGGTTCGGGCCCAGTTTCGTTACTTAGAAGATACTGTAACTTGGGCAATTTTGGCAAATTTTGAAAAAATCTATTTTTCTCTTCATTTTCCAACCTTGGCCACAATTTCAATTAATTTATTATTAAAAGCATTTCCCGTGCCCGAAAACATTTCTCTCCCTGCAACGAATAAATATTGTGCCATTTTAAGGGTGGGTCACGTTTCCGGTCAATAATTCAAGTATTAGTGTGCCATGGAAGAATATGAAAAAAAACTATTTTATAGAGAATTTTATGCTCTTCAATTATGGTCTGATCATAATTTTTCATACAAGCATAAATAAGCGAGTTATCGGCAAAAAATCTCGTTGGGGGAGCTAAAACCCCCGATTGTGGGAGACGCCGGCGTGGGATTTTATGGGACTTTTGGGGGTTCATTAGAATACTTCAATGCACATCTCTGCCAAAATTCAGCTTGTCCGGATTTTTTGCAAGCTTGAGCCAAGTTTTCGGCTTCGTTGCCTGTACTAAATGGGGACTTCAAAAACGGAAAAAAGGCAGACCAAAACTCTCATAGAAAATAACACTGCGATTACAATGGTAGGCTTTTATAAAATATGTATTCTAGTATTTGGCGACTTGGTGTCTATCTCAATTATCATACATTCAAAAGGTTCTTCCACGTATAGGAATCTTAAAGTAATCTTATATTTTCTACTATTTTATTTCCTATTTTGAGGTTCCGAATAGGAAATTGACAAAAAATATCATCACACCATGATTTATTTAAATGTAATTGTCACCCAACGTGGATGTGTAATTGGAACCTGCGACTGCTCGTTCGTAGTCACTTAGGATTCCAACCATGCCACTCTGCTGGTATAATTGATCATTATCGATTCATTATTGATGATTAGAGAACTAAATATTATGCATGGCGTGTTTTTCTCCAGGTATAGCTAATTCAGAAAGTTTATTTTTGCATCTTGTATGATGTGTTTCAAATTAACTTAAATATTCAGTTTAAGTTAGGGCTACTGCTTTTAGGCAAAAACGATGTTATTTGCATAGAATTGCAGCCTAAAGGTCGAAAATTATAATAAAACTAGTTTGCGTATTGTATGATCATTTAAAAAAGATAGTCAAAATTGAATATAATTTAGTTTTGATAACTACTCTGTCACGTGAATGACTAAAATCAAACTCGCTAATTTAAATATCTAACCACAGAGTCTGGAATATTTCCATTATCTCCGTAAATTATGTGCATAAACAACAAAATTAGAAAAAAAAGTAATTCAAAAAGAATTTGCATTGTAGCAATTTATTATTTTACGCGCTAATGATAAATAATAAAGCTGCATATAATTTTTATATGAGAATCCTTTTTAACGTTTATTTTATAATGACGTCAAAATGGGATACTGTTTTATGGTAGTTAGTAATTTAGAAAATTATTAAATTTTAACTACAAGTAGTTACTGACGTTCTGTTAAAATAGCATTTTAATGCGTGCTTTTCACCTTGTGCTTATTATAGTAATAGGGAAGATTATAGACAAAAGACATAAGGCAGCTGTTTGAGGAGGTCCTATAATTTAATGAATTTGCAGTTAGTAACTTACCTGAGTTTAATGTCTTTTAAAATTAAAAATTGTTACAACGCATCGATGTCATTAATTTAATTGTGGGAGAAATTTATAGCACTAACATTAAACAATCTAACGCCTACTTACATTTATTAAAAATTTCGGTAAATTAAAAATTGGGCAGGCCATAACAAATCCTTTTCTAAGAAAAATATTTAAATACAATTTTTGTCCAAGCCCACACCCTTGGGGTAGTCCTCTTCAAAACAAAAATGAATTTATACTTTCAAATGGCCATAGCACCGAAATTATTGATTTTAAAATGTTAATACTTTAATACTTTTTTAAAGAAGATTCGATTTTTTACAAATTAGATTATATCTTTCTATCGTCTAAAATTAACGGATTTCGAGTTATGAATTAAATTAAGGGTAGAATTGTTAAAATATTCAAAGCAATATTTTTTCGCCTTTTTTTTGCTAACCATGTATTAGGTAACTTTTAAATATTAAGGGTCATTCCATCTCAAATCAACTGAAGTCAACTGACGTCAAACGCTACAATACGTTTTAACAATGTTTTAATATTAAAACAAATGCTATAAATCAAATTGAGATTTTTAGTAATTATGTGAATTTATTTTTTTTACCTACACCTTGTTCATTATTTTCAGAGTTTCTGTGAAAACGGTTGGTTGCCCAAAACAATTTATTTGACGAAAGTTGTAGCCCGTTAATTCCCTATCCGGATTGGGCCGTTAGTTTTTCTCTTAGGCGTTTCGTTTAAGAGATACGGGGTTCACAAGAAAATTTAAAAAAAACCCTGAATTTTTTAAACATTTTTTCCCTTAATTTAATTTATAACTCGAAATTCGTTGATTCTAGACGATAAGGGGTTATAACCTAATTTGTATACAAGTGAATGATCTTTAAAAAAGTTCTAATCCATTAACCTTAAAAAATTAATAATATCGGAGCTATGGCCGTTTGAAATCAGAAATTCAAAAAATTGCTTTAAAGGAAGGTACCCCCCAAGGGTTTGGACTTGGGCAAATATTTTATTTGAAAATTTGTCTTAGAAAAGTGTCCTTTATCACCACCTCAAAACTTCTTAACGGTCACGGGGACACCCTGTATATAGTCGGCGCAATCAATAATATTATTAATAAATCAGAAAAAGAGTTTTATCACATTTATAATATTAATACAAATATGACAAAATTCATTAATTTTTAATACTCGAATACGAGCAGTTGGGTACTTATAGTAAAGTTGTGCACATTAAAATTGCTAATTGCTGAAAAGATTTTCAAAAATTCAAAAAAGCTCCCAAAATTGGCAAAATTTGCTGATATATTTGTACCCCAAAATTTAATAGTAGTCAACTCCTTCTGGCCTATATTTTAATTTTGATTTTATACTGCCAAACATTATTTTGTAAAATTCAATTTTGCATTCCATATTTTTAATTTATTTTTAGCAACCGAACCCATGCAGATCCCATGATAAAATTTGGCACACATACTCAGCATAATTGCACAAACAAACAGTAAAAAAATTAACAAAAAAAAGAATCGTTTTTTAAATAGGGGTTGAAATAGTGTTAATATTATAAAATTAATCCAGTTAGGGGTTGAAAAATTAAAATGTGATTGAATATTTGGATAGAACGTTCATTTACCTTTACAGATAACATTTTTTATTTTTAAATTTAGACCACCGTGGACGAAGTTACAGCCGTTTTCCTACAAGTTTACACACCAACTTTTTGACATTTTGAACGACAAAAACAACGAAACAAATGCCGTTTTGGACAAATCCTTAAATTTGTATTTTTTATTTCTTACTAAGATGGTGTGTACCAATTTTAGTCAAATTTGGTGGGGGTCGAGTTAATTTTGCCTATTTTTCAGTTGATTTGAGATGGAAGGACCCTAAAACGTCTTGAAAAAATATGAACACCTATTTCGAATAGAAAATTTAATGGGCTACAACTTTAGTCTTTTTTGAAAAACTAATTTATTTCACAGAAAAACCGTTTTGGTTAAAGATAAAGGGTTTGCTGGCAAAATAAGAAAAGTAAAATTTCGAATATTTTAACATTTCTTCTCTTAATTTAATTCATAACTCGGAAGTCCCTTATTTTAGACGATAAACGAATAAATCTACAAGTAGTTTATCTAATTCTCTTTAAAAAAGTACTAAAGCACTAACATTGAAAAATCAATAGTTTTGGTGCTACAGCAATTTAAAAATCGCTGTTACCTTGCAAGGGTTTTGTCACGTGTGTGCGGCATTAAGGCCGCACTGAAACTTATTTTACATTGATAACTAAAAAGTTAGCATTAAGTGAAATTGGATTTGGATTGTATATGTTATGTAACATAAATAAGAAGATAAAAGTATTATATTTAATTATATACTAGTGAATTCTTAAGTTGATAATTAGATAATAGCCATTGAACTGTATCGAAGGACAGACTTAGCTCTTGATCTGATAATTTTATCTTTACAATCTCTTAAATGGTCTATATAGGTTTCAGAAAGTAACTTTTCTACAATGAATTTTATGATCAATCAGAAATGCGTTATGTAATGACAGACTTTGGATTTTGTATGTAAGAGATATTCATTTCTTTACGTATTGTTTTGCACTTTTAATTTTATATTTTTTATCTTCTTCTTCTTCTAACCTTGGTGTATCCCCTTTCTTTCAATAATCGTGACTTCCCAATTATCACCTTCTGAACAGTGGTGGGTGGTACGTGGAGGCCGTCGGGCCGCCATCCCTAAGTCGAATAAAAACTCGGAATAATGTTGTTTAATGCAAATGCACTTACGGTAGAATATTTGCGACATTTATTGACAATAATCCGACGTTACTTGGACGGCAAACAGTAGCCCTGATTTAAAACACTTCGCTAAAAAGTGAGAAATATCAAATTACATTGTTTACAGTTTACAATATAGCAAACTATAAGCCTTCACTGGTGAGCAGGTTAATTTTAAACCCCCCCCCCCTTAAGGTAGAAAATTCGCGACATTAAATTGATTAACCGCCCCCCCCCACCCAATCGGAAGACACAAATTAATGGGTGTTGTCGTCACTATTTAATAACAATTCTGATGTGATTCTAAATCAAGTTTCCATTTCTTAAATTGATCTGGTAATTCTATTCGAGTGCGGCAGTCAAAGCAGTCATATTCTAGATGGATACCTAGCTGTATAGTAATGTACATGTATTATAATAATTACTATGTAGCATTCATATTAAACAAAAATTTCCGTTTTGAATTCAGAATTAATTATATTTTCATTTATTTATTTATTCGTTCATTGATTTTCTGCTAGTGCTATCTGATTATGATGGTTGTGCGGCCCGAAAATTTTTCAGGTGGGTAACTAAAAAATAAAACAATTAAATATGCGTTGTGGGCAAATAGATAGACCGAAATGGTGTTTCAAGGTCGCACTGCAGGTTGTGCGGCCTAAAGGCCGCACTGAGGGACTGGATGATCAGCCCAGATATTGGTACCAGTAATAAAGACGTCGGATTTTCTTGCAATTATGTAAAATATTCTTGGAGAAACCTTTTCGATTTAGTTTATTGCCCCCTCGCCCAATCGATTACTTAAATAAACAAATGCTGCCTGGACAGGATGACAGTATGTCGTGCATGTCAAGATACAAATGGGGCACTGGAACATATACTTTATCTTTCTGATTGGCTATTTGAGGTTTATGGTGATGCAGTAGCAGTTTGCCGTAAAGGTCCATGTGCCCTCCTATCCAAAATCGAAAACAA
The DNA here is from genome assembly GCA_932274525.1 of Podabrus alpinus. NCBI lineage: Eukaryota > Metazoa > Arthropoda > Insecta > Coleoptera > Cantharidae > Podabrus > Podabrus alpinus. Next base: position 85,274,792 of record OW026455.1, on the reverse strand, counting down.
CAGCTATCTAAAACCAATAATGATATTAAGTAAATAACACTACAGTAAATTTATATATTTTCCTCTTGCTTTAAATTTTGTGCCCCCTTCCATTGATGGTCGCTATTGCAAATGAAGATGAGAAAAGTTTGCGACTGCTGCGAATGGGGGGTCTGGGGTATGGAATATCCCCCAGCATATAGAGATCAAGATGATGGCCATGTTGATGGCTGCGCCCCTTCGGATGAAAAGCATTACCATTTTCAAAGTAACACAAGAATATACATATTTATTATTAGATTTGTCCTTTTACTTAAATTTTGTGTCCTACTATTGAAATATGTCAGGAGCTTCCAATATTTTTAAATCCAGTAATTAAACTTATCTGCTTCCAATTTGTTTAAATACCTTTTGTACTCAACATTTCCATGTAATTTAAATTTTATACTGCCAATTTAAATTGTATATTGGCCTGCTCAAAGTTAAAAAACAAATGTTTATCATATAATATACAAAATTTATTCAGCGAGTACACAGCGGAATATCGGTAACACAGTTTTTATAAAAATAAAGCTTCCCTACTAATTCAAATTTTCAAATAATATTAACTTCAATAATTTTTATCATAAAAACATCGATCTTGTATACTAAACGAAATATTGTAGTATATATGCGATAACCATGATTGTGCGGCCTAAAGGCCGCACCGGAATGTTTTTGGGTTGGTAACTAACAAATTAACCAATCAAAAGTGCGTTGGGGAATGACAGAATTTATATACACACTTAAAGATGTTCCTGTTCATCTGGCACAAAAGTGGCCAAGAAATGAGTGCCTCAATTGCTTGTAAATTCTCGTTTAGAACAATCTTTTAGCTCTAATAGGGTCCTAGCTGTGGGCTTTCAAAGTTCATTATACTTTATAACTCAATTTATATCAATGGTGCAAAATGAGTTTTATTGAAAACATAGAGAAAAACATTTTGTTCTTCGCTTCATGGCATAAGCATAGCTGCCTATTCCGGTACTAACATTGGGAAAAACAGCCGTAAAAATCAAACGTTACAAAATTAAAAATGTAATTTCTTCCGCGAGAAAAATCTAATCAATTGTGGCACAGTGGAAAGTAACAGGACAAAGGCCTAAAGTAATAAGAAAAAGATAGTTTTTCTTTGGATGAAATTTCCCCTTATTGGAGGGGAAAATTACAACAGGGCACTAATTTTGAAGCTAGTTCCACACTTCATGCCATCCCAGGTTCGTCTATTGAACTTCTGAGTTGTTAAGCTCCCTGGACTTGCTTTGCGGCATTACAAGGGTCGCAGTCCAAAATTTACCAGCGTCAGTGTTTCATGAATAAACCAACCCGATGAAAGATGTATAGGACTTTAGCCATGGTACTCCACAGTAATATCATGAAGACAAGACAAGACCAAGGCCAGTCAAATTTCAGATAGGATCAATTTTTAAATTGGAAAAAAAAAGTTTGAATTTCAGTTTTATTCGAAAAATTTCATATTTGACAATTGTTTTGCCACTACATTAAAACGATATAACAATTTTATAACTAAAAATTGGACAATTTACAAATTTTAATTTATGAATATAATTTATCTTACATTATACCTATTGGCAGCCGCATACTGTAACAACATATATGAAATAGTTTTATCTCCTTTACTTGCAGCCACTACTGCTGGAGTGCAGTGCATACTGTTCATAAGAAATTTTGGACGATATTTGAGCAATAAGAAAACCAAATCTGGGCTTCCAGATCGTGCGGCTAAATGTAGAGGAGTGTCTTGGGATCCTTTAACTAACGCATTAATATTGGCTCCATGGGCGAGTAATATGGATACCTGTTTGTAGTGTTTTTTGATAATAGCCCAATGAAGAGGAGTTACTCCATCTGAATTGTACACGTTTATCATCGAAGTAGCACCGTAGATAAGAAGGGCTTGAGTTATTCCGGTATTCTCCTTTTCGACAGCTACATGCAACATGGTATTAAAATGAGGTGTTTTTGGATTTCTCATGAAAAGTTCATATCTGTGTCGTTCTTTGAATGGTACCGCAAATTTAATATTTGCATTTCGACTGAGTAAAAATTTAACAACAGTTTCTTTTTGGCCTTCTATGGCAAGAAGTAACGGAGTGCGTTTATCCACAATGTAGTTGACATTGCATCCAGCATCTATAAGCATCGCTAGTAAAATGATGTTGGGCTCCGCGTTGTTCTTTATGCAATCCACAAGTGATGTGTCACAACTGGAAACTACGAAGTTTAGTTGTCTAAACTTTTGCAATAAAAGTTTTACCCGATCTGGATCGTTCAAAATTGCAGCCAGATTAAGCGGAGTCTTGCAATTATTATTGGGCATATTCACGTGTGTTTTCAAATTATTTGCGATGACAGAAAACAGTTTAAAGCTTTCGCTTTTCATTGCATAATGGATTGCAGTGTTTCCTGTTAGCTGATTTACGCGATATAAATTCTCATAGTCTGTTGTTTGTTTTTCTTGCACATCATAAAGATATTTTACTATATCAAATTTACCATACAATATTAAGTACAAGTATGGAGACATTCCGTATTCATTGGGTTCGAAAAAGTTTGCATTTTCTGGGGTTAATCCAATCTTCTCCATTTGGCTAATTGATTTAATTCCAATTGCTGCATAATGTTGAAAAGTGTTTTGGTGAAAATTATTTTTGTAGTTTCTGGAATAGTTTTTTAACATCATAGCTATATCATAACAACCATAAATTGCAGCAGATTCCAAACAATTAATATGGAATTTATTTACTTCGTCTCCATTATAAAATTTTTTTAATATAGCTACGATCTCAGATGAATTCTTTCTAATAGCCTTATGGAACAGACTTTCTCCCACTTTTTCAATTACTTGACAAGCTTTCTGTTCTATAAAAAATCTAACAAGGGGAAAATTGCTTTTTGCACATGCATAATATACTGGGGATTCCATACGATGATTAGTTCTATCCCTAAGTTTTTCAATTTCAAAATTCCAGCTTTCATCGAGAAGAACTAATGAATTTATATAGTGAAGTATGGTGTTTCCATAAATTGTTATAAAATTTTCTACCGGGATTTTTCTTAAGATCTTATCTTTTGCTATTATATTTATTACTTCTTTACAATTTTTAGCAAAAGCAATATGATAACCAGATTCTTTGCGATACGTTTCAGAATTCATATCTGCTCCGTATCTTAGCAACCATATAGCCAAATCATCGTGACCATTTAGTAAGGCATAGTGTAAAGGAGTAAATTTTAAAAAATCCGGAGCATCCACATCCATCTGCTTTTGTAGCAAACACATTATGGCTGCCTTTGTACATCCTACTTCGGAGGCCACATGCAATACATTTTTTCCTTCATTATTTACAATATTCATGTTAAGTTTTCCAGTGCAAATAAGAGTAGTACAAATTAATTCATTTTTGTTTTTTACTGCCACATGAAGAAGAGTGTTTCCATCCTCATCTTGTAAGTTAACATTTTGGATATATGGAATCATTTTATGGGTTAAATTTACATTATTGGCGTGAACTAAATATTGAAAATTGGCATGAGTTGAATTTACCACAGACAGGACATCGTATTTGAAAGTTTTCAGAAAATTATCAAATATTTCCACGGGAGCTGATATTTGGGAAACAATATTTTGAGCTACTGAAACCTCTTCATCTTTCGATTGTCTTTTCGACATCCAACACAAATCTTTCCAAAATCCACCTGCAAGGGTAATCTCAATTAGTAAAATGGAAAAGTCGTAAAGTTTATAAAAAAATGAAGAAAACAAGAAATGCTTATTAGTCCAGGCAACGAAGCCGAAAAATTGGTTCAAGCTTGCAAAAATCCGGGCAAGCTGAATTTTGGCAGAGATGTATGTACATTGGAATGTTCGAGTGTTCCCATAAAATCCCACGCCGGCGTCCCCCACAATTGGGGGTTTTAGCTCCCCCTACGCGATTTTTTGCCGATAACTCGCTTATTTATGCTTGTATGAAAAATTATGATCAGACCATAATTGAAGAGCATAAAATTAACTATAAAATAGTTTTTTTTTCATATTTTTCCATGCCACACTTAATTAAATTATTGACCGGAAACACGACCCACCCTTAAAATGGCACACTATTTATTCGTTGCAGGGAGAGAAATGTTTTCGGGCACGGGAAATGCTTTTAATAATAAATTAATTGAAATTGTGGCCAAGGTTGGAAAATGAAGAGAAAAATAGATTTTTTCAAAATTTGCCCAAGTTATAGTATCTTCCAAGTTACGAAACCGAAATTTTGGTTTGAGCTTACAGAAGGTCCGGGTAAGCTGAAATTTGGTAAAGATGAATATTGAAGTGTTCTAATAAACCCCCAAAATGTCTCATAAAAATCCCAAGCCGGCGTTCCCCCAAATGAGGATTTTAGCCCCCTAAGTGCGGAGTTCCACCTATAGCTCACGTATTTGTACTTTTACGAAAAATGACCAAAATCGCGTTGGGGGAGCTAAAACCCCCGATTGTGGGGGACGCCGGCGTGGGATTTTATGGGACTTTTCAATCAATAGTTAAACACATATGTCCGATTTTCTTACATTTTGGTTACAAAATATTTAAATATAATTAGATTAAAATTAATCGTGAAGATTAAAATAAATATTAATTTGAAATATACGATAAAAAAAATATAAAACCGCGAATTAAATCAGTCGGTTGTCAAAAAGTGGTAGAATTTTTGAGAGAAGACTTTGGTGTTCGATTTCATCCTGAATCAAATTCGGTATCACCAAATTGAAAGTTGTGTAGAACTTTTTTATAAATACTAATCTAGCACATTTATCACTTTGTTTTAGAAAAATTAACCAAATTTTAAGTGCGTTTTAGAGTTTAAATTTAAAACGACCGGTAATTTTTCGAAGTAATTACATGAAAAAATACTTACGCATGATTGAAAAGGCACACAAACTAAAAAACTTCAATAAAACTGCAACAAAATTAGCCGAATATATCAAGTACAAATGCTGATTATTTTTTGAATGACCTTAACAGGAACGTACATGCGCTCTGCATTAATTTTCAATTTTAAAAATTCAGCAAACCATTGAGAAATGAATAATTGAGCATCCAAATTTTCGAGTGGTGAAACAAAGGTTTTTTTGTTATAGATTTAAAATAATTTGAAAAATTAACTAGGAGTAGAATTTGAAACGGCTCATTAATCCATTCATGTGCATACAGTGAGCTGGTCAGGTTTTTAACAAATTTGACAAAAATTTCTAGAGGGTTTTTCTCAGAAAATCCACGGACGTGTCAACCTTACTTTTTTAATGTCATTTTTTTGTGCTATTGACATATTTTTATCATCATGTTGCGAGGCGAAGGTGAAGAGGCGAAGAGGTGGCTGCTTGCGGGTGTGGCCGACTCGGTGATGCTGTACGCCGCTCCCATATGGGCGAAATCGTTGGATAATGCGTCGTACAGAAGCATACTGGAGAGGGTTCAAAGACGGAGTGCAATCCGAATATGCAGGGCGTACAGGACTATCTCAACGGATGCCGCTCTGGTGATAGGGTCGCAAATGCCTATCCACCTCAAGGCGAAACAAAGGGCCCACAGGCACAGTGCAGGAAACAAGGAAGAGTACGACCAAGCCGAAGAAAGTGCCCTGCAAGTGTGGCAGGAACAATGGGAGCGTTCCGATAAGTGACGTTGGACGGCACGGTTGATACCATCCATCAGACCGTGGATAAACCGAAAATTTGGCCACATGACCTACGAGGTCACCCAGTTCCTGTCGGGGCACGGTTGCTTCCAGGCATACTTGAAGAGATTCAAGCGCGCTGACACGGAGAACTGTGTATACTGTAGAGATACGGACGACGCGGCCCACACCCTCTTCGACTGTACGAGATGGTCCTTAAATAGAGAAGACGCAAGACAGCATGTCCAGGAGAAGCTCACGCCAGACAACATTGTGGCAGTGATGTTGCAGGGAGAAAGCAAGTGGAGGGCCGTCCATGAGCTGATCACCTCCATAATGTCCACGAAGGCCAATGAAGAACTGGAGAGACAAGGCAGGTGAACCATAAGAAGAGCAAAGTCCCGAAAGGGCAGAAGAATGTCTTCGACAGGAAGGAGTAGGAGATGGCAGAAATTCCAAAGCAGGGGGTGTTCGGAAGTAATGCAGCTAGCGATTCCCGGCACCTCCACGGAATGGGGTTTTAGTGAGTTAAGAATCTCACACTACCACCCAAAACATCTGGGTGGTGTCTTGTTGAAGATTTCCCCACTCCCAACGCTCGCAAAAAAAGGGGGTATTGGATATCTTACGGACCCTTACATAGGGGGGGGGGAGGGGTCCGACGTATTCCTTACGTAAGTTTCTTAAAATATTTTTTTAATTTAATTTAAAAATCAAATATAATTTTTTCTTTTTATGTTGGTAATTATATCCAGGAGTACTTAAAAATCATTAAACATAGTGGAATAATTATTAATTTTTTTATGTAATTAATTATCTATATTAACTTTTATCTATGTAAATAAAAATTTAATTTAAATTTTTGTATTATTATCTATATAATATATTATTATTCATATTTTATAAATATAAGGGGCGGAGAGGGGGGGGGGGCAAAATTAATTTTCTTTAAAATAATCCATACGCAAGATGTGTGTGTGAGGGGGGGGTTGCCACAATCTTACGTACCCTTACGTGGGGGGGGAGGGGATCCAAAATTACAAAAATCATCCTTATGTAATTAATGGACAGCCCCCTGTGATATCATCGGAAATTTTCTTAAATGGTAACCCTTATTTTTCCTTAGAAATTTGGAAAGAGCACAACTTTCTGTGTATAGAAATGTAAAAAAAACCTGACATTGAAGAGAAAAAATTTCAAGGTAATCAGTAGAGATGAGATTTTTAGGTCGTAAAAATTCAAAAAAAGGCACCTAAAAAGGTTCTAAAAAACGTCATTTTAGGTCGTATAAATTCAAAAAAAGGTTCCTAAAAAGGTACTAAAAACCTTTGACCGATCTCAACCAAATTTTGCACAGTTATTCTGTAGGTCCAGGCGCAACTATTCGTGCATAAATGGAGAAGAAATTCCCGCGGGGAGCAAAGTTATTCGCGTTTTTCGATTTTTTATTGATACACTGTATACTTTACCCTTAGGTTAAGTACACAGTTACCTGGGTACTTAACCCAGTTAACAAACCCTTACTTACTTACAGGGCCGGGCTGGCCTGAACGTTCCAAAAAATATTTGGTAGCACTTCCTTGTATCTCTCGATTCTAGTAGGTGCTTTCAAATAAACTTTTTTAACGCATGCAATTAAATTATCAAAATTTTCATATTCACCACGTATAAATTCACATACACGATGAAGGGCATGTGCTAAACATGTAAAGTGAATTAAATTTGGATAAAAAACCCTTAAAGTTGTTGCACATTTCAACATATAGGCTGCTGTATCAGAGTACAAAATTTTCACTCTTTCGTATTTTATTCCACATGGCCAAAGAATAGCTAAAGACTCATTCACAAATCGTGCTACCGTGGCATGATTCGTTTTCTCTAAAACCTTTGACGATAGTAAATATGGGACACCAGCTTCTTCATCGGACATTTTCCCAACCACTAAATTAGCAATATATCGCCCCATAATATCGGTAGTCTCATCTACACAAATCCAAATATTGCAATTTCCGATGGCGCTTTGAATACTTTTTATTGTGTCTTCGTAACATTGTGGTAAATAATTTTTACTCAAAGTGGTACGATGAGGAAAGACCTTTTTGCAATATTTTTCCAAAAAACTTTTAAATTACTATTTTTAGGTTGGTACATAGTGTTAAAATAGGTCGTTAAAACGAAAAAAAGGTCAAAAAGGTCGTTAAAACGAAAAATGGCAAAAAAAGGCAAAAAAGGTCAAAACAAATAGGGCTTATATAACGTAGTTTTCCATAAAACAAATTTTGGTACTAATATCATAAAAATAGGACGTAAAATAAAAAAAAGGTCAAAACCTAAAAATCTCATCTCTAGTAATCAGTCTCAAAGTTCCAAAATAGAATTTAATCAATTATTTCAATAAATTTAACGAAAATAAAGAAAAATTAAGGTTTTTGCATAAATGATGTTCCTGAGAAATTTGGAAAGAGCACAACTTTCTGTGTATGGAAATGTAAAAAAAACCTGACTTTGAAGAGAAAAAATTTCAAGGTAATCAGTCTCAAAGTTCCAAAATAGAATTTAATCAATTATTTCAATAAATTTAATGAAAATAAAGAAAAATTAAGGTTTTTGCATAAATGATGTTCATTAGAAATTTGGAAAGAGCACAATTTTTTGCATATGGAAATGTAAAGAAACTTGACCTCGAAGAGAAAAAATTTCAAGGTAATCACTCTCAAAGTTCCAAAATAGAAATTCCCAAAAATGTTTGCTCTATTTTGCTAACGGGCACGCGTAATTGGTTCCTCGCTAAAATATTTATTATTAAATAAATTTAAAACTTTTAATTGAGTGCAAGTTCAATCTCCATAACCAATAATCATCCGAATTTCAATTCCATGCCTTTCAGACAAGCAACGAACTATTTTAAAATAGTTAAAAAAATAAAATGAATTCTAAATAAAACTTAGGCAACGATTAATTAAATCACTGATTACAAAATTCTAATTACTCTAAAAACCGTAATTTTTCCAGCGCCTTCTTGATAAATAAATGGTGAGTACTACTCTAATAATTTTATCATAAATTTTTGAAAATTTAGGGCTGATTAATGCATTCAATTATTTTTTACATGAATTTGTTGTTTTCGATATTGATATTAATTCCTGTACTTTTTTTAAGTCGTAGTAAGCGTAAGCGAGCGGAGACTTTCCCTTAAACAGGTTACAATATAATTTTTTGTTCAAATGCACAGATTGCACTTCTTAATTAATTTTTATGAAGCGTTCCATAAAGATTCTTACATAAATTAACTTCATTTCCAATTTGCAAATGTTAAAAGCGCATGGACCTCAGCATAAATTCGTCTGGAGCCTCTGGGGATCTAAATACTCTACTGGTTAGTTAGATAAATTGACAAAAAAGGAAGTATAACATAATTCAAATTTTTTTATTTAAAATAGAATGTAAAAGGTAGATTTAGGTTAAACTGGGCGTTCGTTAATGAAGGCAATGAGATGAACACGTTTAATACTTTTGCATATTTGGTAAATTATTATTTAAGCCTTGCGCAATCGTCGAGTCAAATAACATTAGAAGTAATTATTTAAAATATAAATGTAAAACGATTTTGTTAAATTTCTAATGATAATTTTATGTTTCCTACCTTCAGTAATAAATAATAGCTTGCAACTGAAATAATTCAAAGCTTAATTTTATGGTTATAAATTATAAATCCGCAAATATCAAAATCTTAACGTATTGTCAGGTGAAATTGCAACAAACTGTAATAATCATGCGAATTAAATGAGAGAAGCGTGACAAGAGTTTAGGTGGACAAGCAGGCAGGCAGACTGACAGACGTGTGGGCGGACATTTTACTAGATCGTGAAGTTAATTTTATTTTGATGAAATGATCTTAAATAAAGGTTTTGAATAACACCGAATGCAACTTGAAACACTTTATTAATAGATACATTTAAATTACTGGTAAGAATTTCAGTATTAATAAATTATTTATATTGGGAAAATTTAGTTTTCCCTAATTCATGGGATCAGGGTTACCAGATTACGAATTTAGCAAGTCGGGAAAAATTAATAAATAGATGATGTTATTCTTTTTGCATAGATAAAACTACATTAGATTGATATATAGTAATTACCAGGAGAGCTCAAGTATGACTCAACTTAATTTTTCTGTAATAACTCGAAAATATTGTAATATACCAAAAATATTTTAAATCAACAACTTTTCGTCTTTTTACAATGAAAACTTTGAACTTCTTGAATATTTTTAATGTATTTCACTGTTTTCAAGTTACTAGAGAAAATATTAGTTGAGGCATGCTCGAGCTCTCGTGGTTATACAGTAGCGTTCATAATATATTGACAAAATAGTTTTTTTACAATAACTTTTTCAAATTCCAACTTTTGTCTTTGATATTTTCAAAATTTATTGTTTATGTAGTTGGGAATTAAAAAGTATAACTACATCTCTTTGAATAACCACATACGTCTTTAAAAATTTTATTTAAAAAAGGTCTAAATATTTCCTTAAAACATGTACATTTAAAAATCGCGTAAAACAAAAAATACGGTAGTGTAATTGAATAATCAAGTTCAGAAGTATTTAGTACTTTGTTGCGAATCCTTTTGCAGCAATAACGGCCCTGCACCGTGATTGCATAGAGTCAACCAGTTTCACTAAACGCTCTAATGGAATTTTTGCCCATTCCGTATGTAAAGCTTCCCATAACTGATTTGTATTTCGGTATGTTGCACTTCTAATGCGTCGTTCGAGCTCTTATCACAAATGTTCTATCGGATTTAGATCTGGAGACTGACTAGGCCACTCAAACAGGCGAATTTTGGCCTTATTCATGTATTCCTTTACATGTTTAGATGTGTGCTTTGGATCATTATCTTGCTGAAATGTCCATCCGCGTGGCATTTTACTCTTAGCATGTGGTAGCATATTATTCTTCAATATGTCGGCATACACGAATCGATCCATGATGCCATCAATTTTATGTAACGGTCCAACACCATCACGGGAAAAACAGCCCCACCATAACATTTCCACCACCGTGCTTTATAGTAGGAACTTGATACTTAATGTCATATTTTTTACCTTTCGGACGTCGAATATACCTTATACCAGTGATCGCCAAACCGTCGATCGCGAGCCACCGGTAGCTCGCGGAGTAATTTTGGGTAGCTCGCGGCCACATTCAAACCGGCTGTGGCCGATGAATCCTCCGCGCACCAGTCAGTCAGTTGTCACTCGTGATTCGTGTAGTGCGCACACGTTTAGGCTCTTTCCTTGTTTGTTGTTAGAATGGCTAGTTCAAGCAAAAAGCCAAAAATATATCATTTTCATGCAGAGTGGGAGACCGATTACTTTTTTACGGAAGTGAAAGATAAATGCGTGTGTTTACTTTGTAATGTGAGTGTCTCGGTCGGTAAGAAAGGAAATGTTGAGCGTCATTTCAAGACCGTTCACAGTGGAATTGAAAAAGACTATCCACCGAATTCAACGTTGAGAAGAAAAAAGGTTATGCTGTTGAAATCTCAACTGAATGCCCAACAATCTACTTTCTTTAAGATACTGGACAAGAATAAGGCAGCCACAGAGGCGTCATTCCGGGTTTCCAAGGTTATCGCCCAACATAGGAAACCGTACGATGATGGTGAGTTGATTAAAACTGCATTTTTGGAAGCTGCAGATACATTATTTGACAACTTCAAAAACAAAGCCGAGATTATGTCTGCTATTAAATCTGTTCAGCTTTCTGCTAATACAGTGATGCGAAGAGTTGAAGCTATGAGCTCTGATGTAGTTTCACAACTTAAAACTGACTTTGATCGTTGTAGTTATTTTTCTTTACAACTTGACGAATCAACTGATATAGTTGATACAGCTCAGTTGGCCGTTTTTGTACGAATGGTCTTTGACAATTTTGAAACAAAAGAAGAGCTGGTAAAGGTTGTGCCGCTTACCGGACATACTACCGGAAAGGATATATTTTTGGCATTTAAAAAGCTTCTTGAGTCTGAAAATATTCCTGTACAGAAGTTGGTGGGCCTAGCTACGGATGGAGTTCCTGCAATGGTAGGCGTGGAAAAGGGATTTATTGCCTTGTGTCGAAAAGACAGCTACATACCAAAGTTTGTGTCTTATCATTGCATAATACACCAGCAATCATTATGTGGAAAGTTCTTAAGTATGAAAAATGTCATGAAAACAGTTGTCAAAGTAGTAAATAAAATAAGAGCGCATGCACTTCAAAGACGACTGTTCAGAGAACTAACAGAAGAGTTAGAATGCCAGTATGGTGATCTGTTGCTTCACACAGAGGTTCGTTGGCTTAGCAGAGGCAGAGTTTTGCAACGTTTCAAACAGTTGCTTCCTGCATTAGGTAAAATTCTTCAAAGAACGGGGTGAGCCTTTCATTGAACTCGAAGATCCCATATGGCTACAAGATTTTGCCTTTCTCACTGATATAACTGAAAAGTTGAATGATTTGAACTTGCAGCTTCAAGGCAAAGATAAGGACATTGGTGGAATGATTTCAGATGTGACGTCATTTTCAAAAAAGCTCGAACTGTGGGAAATGAATTGCAACCAGTTTGAATACAAGCATTTCACCAGTCTGAAGCAGATCGTTGACAAACAAGACCCTCCACAACACCCCAGGAACAACCAAGATTACGTGGATATTCTTTCAGACCTCCGAGAACAATTTGACCAACGATTCCAAGATTTTAAAAACATATTGATTGTGGCACAGTTCTTCAACTCTCCTTTTGTTGAGATCGATGCAGAAGATTTCTCAACTTGTGTTGTAAAAAATTTCGGAGGAGATCAGGCTCCAGTGGAAATGGAAGTTGTTGATTTTCAAAATGATCTGTCTCTTAGAAGCCTTTCTACCACTGGAAATATTTGGCCTCTAGTTCCCAAACAAAAATATCCAATTCTTGTTCAAGTTGGATTGAGATTGAAAGCTATGTTCAGCTCTACATACTTATGTGAAGCATCATTTTCTACTATGAAGTTCATAAAAAACAAATATATGTAGAAACAGACTGACCGATGAACATTTGGATAACTGTATCAGAATGTCGGCTACAACATACTCTCCAAACTACAAGAAAATACTTGATGACCAAAAACAGTTCCACTCGTCTCATTAAAATGTAAATTTAGGAACTTTGTTGTAAAACTTCCTATCTTAATTGTTATTTGAATAATACTAGAATTGTATGTTTTTAGGCAATAAACAGAATATGTTAATTTAATGTTGCAGTATTCCTTGGTAGCTCATTCCTTGGTAGCTCACTCGCTTGCTGGCTCACTGGCTCAAAAGTTTGGCGATCACTGCCTTATACCATCCGAGGAAAACAAATTAAATTTACTTTCGTCGCTCCAAAGAATTTTAGACCATTCTTTTATATCCCAGTGTAAATGGTCTTTTGCAAATTTTAATCGGGCCATCCGATTCTTCTTTGATATTAATGGTTTTTTCGAAGGACGTCTACCAAATAGTCCAATAGTATATAGTCGACGTTTTACCGTCGAAACGCTTATTTTATCTTCGCGGTTTTCGTTAAAATCACGAACGATTTCAACAGCTGTGAGGCGAGGATTTTTTTTGCTTCACGGACAATCATTTTATCGTCCCTCTTTGTCGTTTTTCTTGGTCGTCCTGTTTTTCGTCGCGACTCCACGGTTCCATATTTTGTTCTTTTCTTATTCCAAAAACTTATTGTTTGATGTGGTACCCCAAATTGCCTTTTGGCTGATGTCATTGTGTTTCCATCATCCAACCACTTTAAAACTGATTTTTTTAAATCTTCCGAATATTTTTTTTAACTTGACATGATACTGTATGTCTTTCAAACTATTGTAACAAATTAATTATAAAAAATATCTAAATTATATTACTTTAATTTGCAATTAATTACGTTCGAAAGATTTTGCCAATAAATTTTGAACTATATGAGTAACATTAAATTCTCTTATATAATATTCGCGTTATTACCAATTTGAAAAATTTTTTCAGATAATCTTTATAAACCTACTTACTTATAGCAAATATAAAATAATTCGCGAAAAAGTTTTTATTTCTATTCATTTTCGGCAGAAAACTGTTTTGCCAATATATTATGAACGCTACTGTAACTATTATAAAGTGTCATTATAATATAATACCTCAAGTAAAAAGGTTCAGATTAAGATTATTAAGCGTATTTTGAAGGTTTGGTTCCAAGTTTTAGCCACTCTGATTTAATCATAGGCGGATTTTCACATTCAGGGGCAAATCTTAAACTAGACACCACCAGTACTCGATTGTAGTGTGGGGTTTTACCCACTAAAACCCCCTCCCTTACCATCGTATATGACATTTCAGTTCACGAACGCATTCTCGTAGATGAAATCCGTTCTCAGCTATGTAAAACATGGAAGAGGTATATTTCTCCCCCCCCCCCCCTCCCGTCACGAACTTTTTAATGAACTTAGTGTCAAACGTTTTTAGCTCCAATGAGTTTCCATAAAAATCGTTTGTATCACACGTATCACAACTCACAACTTTTTGGGGGGGCATCGCATCGCGAGATTTTTATAAAATTGGTATCAATCTATCGGGAACCATTTGAGTTTCAATTTCCATCGTTTGCACCCCTAAGGGTTTCTAATAAAAATTTAATTCTTTAGAACAATTTTAAGAGGGGCTGTAGAAATGCTTTTTTAAGATGTGATTTTTTTAATAAAATTGGTGCCAATCGATTGAGAATCGTTTGAGCTCCAATTTTCATCGTATTGTACCTTAAAGGTAAAAAAAGTTGTTTGAAAGATTGTGAAATGGAATAACATTTTACCACCCCTCTTCGCCCTAACTTGCACTAACTGAACCTTATAAGGTTTCAGATTCAAATCTTTACGCTAAATTCGTTATGTGGTGCTCGTGGGTAGGCCCAATTGCGGAGAACGCCGTGGAATTGATAAATTTGAATCTTCCTCGACACTTTCACTTACAGCAGCAATATTTTCAGCTGAACAACCAGGAAGAACACGTTTCGTTGTTGGTATGTTATGTACCGAACCAGAAGAATCAAATTTAACCACCAAATTTTGAATAGCGGTCTCAGAAGGACGATTATGATGACCGAACCTATCCGAAATTTTGTAACATGTAGTTTTCATAGATCCACCATTTTCGTAGTGAATTTTTATTTGAAATTAGAGGCTTTCTACTTGACATTATGTAAAAAAATAAAATGATATAACTGTCACTACAACTAAAATTGCCCCTATTAAAAGACAATATCCCTGTTGAAAAGTTCTGTATCTAAGGTCATGGTAGTGTTTTAGGAAAGCTCAAGTTTTCTCTATTTAGGCCCCATAATATTTTTTTCTTGGGCGAATTTTTTAGGTGGGCAAATGGCTGAGCGGTTAGCGTGTTAACTTCTCATGCCGAGATTCATAGGTTCAAAACCTGTGAGGTGCTATCTATAGAAGGATTTTTCGCTCACCAAATGTCTATCTGCTGGCCACAGGTAACATTAAATATGGCTCAAAGACTTCCCTAGTCGGAGTAGACGATGTAAAAATCGTCTATTCCCGTGGTTCGGAATCCACGTTAAGCTGTAGGTCCTTTGTGTTCGTCACACAGTTTCAACACTCAGCGAGCACAGACAGGGAAATCGGAGGACGGCATAGAACGTCAAAAACCGATGTATGAATGAAATTAATATTTTTTTCTTACTATGGGGTCTGAAAGGGAAAAGCTTTCCACGATAATAAACATGACCTACATTTCCAGTTAAGTAATTAACTTAGTGAAAAGTTCTTAGGAAGTTGGACTACTGATTTAAAGGACATGAGTTCAAGCACCAGTTTTTCCCAAATTACTTGTACCGTGGTTCCAAATTCACGTTAATTAGTTGGTCTTGTTTGTGAGCAATTGTTTTAAATTTAATTTAATTATAAAAATTACAATGATGTACAGCGAGTGTTAAAAGTATTCGTCACCTAACCTATTTTGAATTAAAAACGGTAGAACTGTTTGTTGTAGAATTGAATTCACAATTTAACTTTTTATATTTAAAAAAATTGAAACATTTGCTTAAAAAATACAGTACGAAAAAAACACATAAAGTATTCGACATCCCAACTTAAAAATTCAAAAACGCAGTTAAAGAAGTTTCTAATATTCATTTGTTACAACACAAGGGCTAGGACAATACTCAAAGATTCAGCGAGCACAGGTTTTAGCAAGGAGATTGCACGAGCAAAGCGCAGCGGAGTCAGACCGGGTGACGCTGGTTCCATGGCATCTAGGAAGAGCCTTTGTATGGGAGGCAACTTGTGTTGATACCCTAATAGCTCCTAGCCACTTAGGTGTTTCTTGTCAGATGGCTATATAATAAATATAACTCAATAAAGGATCCTTATGAATTATCATCTTTTGCCGTTTGGATCCGTGGAGTAATGACGCGAAGGATTTGGTTGATAGGATCGGACGTTTATTAATTGTTGTATCAGGAGTTAACCGAGCAAAGAGTTTTCTGATTCAGAGTATCAGTTTGTGCATGCAACGAGGAAATGCTGCATCGGTTCCAGGATCGATGCCTCAGTAGCGATCCTGGACGAATTCATTCAGCTTACGGGTTAAGTTTTGATTTTGCACATTTGATTTTGTTAATTTCAGTTGATTGATATTTATACTGATTGTTAATAAAAACCTGTCCCATTCTTTCAAAAAAAAATTACTTATTATTATAAAACATTAACTTTAATTCAATATTATTACGATTAATATATTTACAATTTATTATTACGTAGAATTACTGAATATTACTCAGTAATATTGATTTATTACCGAGTAATGAAAGATCTTATTATTCTTAATAATAATAATTACTTGTAATCCATAAAATGGATGTAATTATCATTTCCCTTATTTCGATTAAGATAGCAATAAACATTAAATATTTATTTAATTTATTTAGAATATAACACAGATAGGTATTCTAATTTAATTACGTTACTTCAGTAATAAATAATTATACTGAAAATATGCTTTAATTTAATGAACTAACTAAATTAACTTATTAAAATTATAATAATTACACAAACATAATTATTATGTTTTAATAGGCGCGGTCTAAATGGGTACAAAATCAATTTTAAACGTGTAACTAATTTGTTTGATGGTTCTTCAATTTATTTTATGCTGGATTATCACACACATCGATAAAATTGCTTTTTCATATTTTCAATATTATCTTTGATTAGAATAATCGATGGATTCGTGGTTTACGTTTGAATAAATAGCACAATGTGACAAAAACGTTTACGAATTTTATTTTAAAATGTAATTTACTTGTGAAAATTTGTGCTTTTTAGCTTCTGAAAATTGTTTTGCGCAATTTTTAAGTTGTACTAAAATTACAGATATGATTGATTATAAATCTAAAAAAGATACGTAACTTAAAATGCTATTTATTACGTGCACTATTGTACCAATAATTATTGTCCATCTTTGTCGCACTATAAATTTTGTATGTTGATTTCTTTTTTTTTAAACTTGGAATTCTTGATCTTTGAACTTAGGCCTCTTTAGGCTCTCCCGCTTTAAGAGGGTGGTTAGGTTACATCTTACCATGCTAATAAAGGCGGTTTGGTAAGAAAGCGTCAGTGAGTGCGAGATAGTAATATGTTCTCAAAGTGGTCACCTATCCAAGTGTGTAATGAAATAACGTTATGAAAAAACGCATACTTTACAGACCACCAATTTAATCTAAACTTGTAAGTTGTAAACCAATAAAATGCTATAATTTGGTATGGTGCTGTGAAAGATGTTAGTATGCGCGAAAAACCGTAGAAACTAGAATGATGCGAAAACTCTGAGATCTTTAAGAGACGTAATCGAAGCAACGTGGCTTTCTATTATTTTATTACGAGTAGATAAACAAATTTTCTACTTTTGAATAGCATGTAGTATTAAATTTTACTGTCAGATTGTTTTAAATGTGAACATTTAAAATTCATACCAGTGTCTTGAACACGACCTAAAACTGCATCCCTTATTCTTCTCGAAAAAACAAACCTCTTCAACCAATATGACCATTCGTAACCATTTACTAAGAGAACAAGTAGTTATTATCCCGGTACATGATATAATTTAAATAATACACATGGGACTCGTACTTGAGGGCTTTTTGTCAGGCAGTTCATTTTGACTAAATAGGTTACACCACAACTTGACAGAAAATTAAAACCAATTTGTAAAGATTGCTTATCTGATCCTTCCATCTTTTTTGGGTCTTCCTACCTTTTGCATATAGGTATAACTGCTTTGTCATTCTGTCAATTTGTCACGGGTGTTGGTGAAATTAACTCTCCTTTTTAAATGTCTACCTCACCTGCATGTGGTACAGCCTGCTAAAACAAACGAGGCTCTGATGACCGAGTCTCGATAGAATAGCCGTAAATCAAATGTAGAGGAAATGCTGCTTTTAAGTCACTCCACATTTCATTGTCTGGACAATAAGGGGTCGTCCATAAAGGACGTCCACGCCTGGGGGAAGGTAGGACCACAAAATGTGATCAAGTGGGGCCTGGGGGGGGGGGGGGTTGGACAAATGTGACGTCCACATAAAAATCCCATTTTCGGGATTTTTAAGAAAATTATGATTGAATGTTTTTTTGTAATATTTTGTAAAAGTTCAATTTTAGACAAGTGAGGGGGTGGGTTGATTTTTGGCCATAGCAGTTCCTGGGAAGGTCCGAAGATTATGACCAACTGTAACAGGTGGGGAGGGTGAGTTGAAAAGTGAGAAAAAATGCGGACGTCCTTTATGGACGACCCCGTGGTCATTTTCCGAAAAGGAAAATGTCTGCATTTCTTAATGAAATAAGAACCGTTATATAAAGAAACTCCAGTTAAAATTTTTTCCACATTTCGTAAATTATTCCGACTTGAGGCCTAGTTTACAATAATTGACACCTTCGCTAAGTTGGTGTTGGTGGTCAGGATGTTGGTGTATCTGGGATAATTAGTTACTGATTTTAAATTAAGTAATTAAGTGTATTGACAGGCATTGTAGATGTTCTTTTGAAGAGAAATAAAGTTTATTATTATTATTCACCTGAGTGAGGACGAAAGTAGTTGAACTACGGCTTACACTATCTATGGTCGTAATCTCCCTCAGTGCGGCCTTCAGGCCGCACAATGTAGGCAAATTACATTCTAGAATAACGGTCACCAACCGGAGATCTACAAAAAATATTTATTATTTCTTTTAATTTAACCGATTCTCACTTTTTAAATAAATTTATTAAATTTTATATTAGGGAATGATCTACAGGATCCAAAATTATCAGTTGAGTGGTCCGCGAGGTCCGTAAGCCGACTGCTGTTCTAGTACATAGCTAAAAGCGACCGTTAGAACGTTTGTGCCTAGTAATAATGTAAATATTTTAACCTGTTAATAAGTATTATTTGACTTAACCTAATACTCAACCAGTGTGAGGTCATTACGGAATATTTCTTGTGTGAATACTCCTGAGTGAGATTGAAGGCCGAAAATGTACTGCAAAATTAAACCGTTTAATTAAACTTTGAAAATAGGTGTAAATTAGGAATGTAATTTAAATTATTTAAGAATTACAGTCTAAGAAGGGGGGGGGGGGACACCCAGGCGAAAGTTGTCTCCGGGCCGTAAATGTTGCCTAACAACTATGTTTGATAACAGTTAATTAGAAAAGGTGCAAAAAAATTTCTGAAAGAGAGATGGTGCAGAGCGACGCGAAAAGGCGTCTCTCCGAACAAGATGACGACGGCAATATTGTGTAACTGCTTCTCATATTATTGAAAATTGAAAAGAAGTTTATTCCAAAATTCAGACGGGGAACCACCCATCAAGCGAGTGACACCAATAATCCCGACACGACAATATTGTGCTTGTACCCTAGTCTTGAGCTCATGACCTACGTACTGTTTCTACCCTTATTGAAGTAGGGATGATAACCAAAATAACTATGTGAAGAAGAACTACTACTAGCAATTTACAACAATGACTTGCAAACCGTAATAGAAGGAGATTACGGATGATCTATGAAGGAGACTGAAAGTCGAACGACTGTGAGCTTTAGTGATCTCCCTCCCTTAATGAAGCCGAATAGCTATGATCTTCTAATTTTTCTTTTATGTAAATTACACGCCTGCTTTTCTTTACGCCTTCCTTCTATCCTAATTTTATGTTTTATAGGGTGTCTGTCAATGAGGAGGCCCAAATCGACATCCATCTTTTGGGAGACTCGACTGTCGCTTTCCCAGTGGTCGGAGCTCTCTTGCCAGTTTTTTAGGATGTTACTAGCGGCTCTCTCGACGTGATCGTGCCAATTATTTCTTCTATTCTTCATCCACGACATCACATTGTTCTCTTGTTTCAACATTTTGTACTCGATCAATCCTAGTCTTTCCAAGTATCATTCTTAACGTGGACATGCTTGGATCAACACATGTTTTCGCTCTACAGTCAACACTGGTCTGATTACGCTTCGTAAATTCTCACTTTATTTTTAGCTGGCATGTATGTGTTTTTCCATACTATATCTATTAGGCTTCCTGACACTCTTGCTCCATGTTATGTATTCTCTCACTTCCATTGTTAGATTCTTATCTCTTTTAATGTTTAGACTCTTAAGCCGTCTGACTACTCGACACGTTAGTGGAATTTACCTAATATTGGATTATGGCAAAGAGAATCTATATATTGCCATGTATTGCTACTGTAAAAGCTCAAAATTTGATTTATATAGCGGGAGAATATTAATGGCACTTAATTTAATTATGCTCCGACTAGCTTGCCTGAAAACTCGTTATTTATGGGTCGAAAATTGGGTCCATCTAGATCAATCAAAACACTCATATACGTCACCTTAAATTAGTGATCTTTCTTATAAAGATAACTCAATGAAATGGAATTTGTATCTGCTTATTCTTGATCTACTACTGCTATGGATAAATTAATTAAACGCAAACGTTATTAGAACCAAATATAATGCAATTTATTTTACACAATAAAAATTTTTTTAAGAACAAAATATTAGTTTCCTTAAACCTAAACAAATTAAATTTAACAAAATCAAGCATTTGCAATAAATCCCCAAATTTATTATACGCTCCCGAATTTTAAACGTTTGTCTATTAATTAAAATAATTAGTGCGTCACATAAACTCTTACCGAACCATGAATGTTTTTCCGGAGATTACCGATGCGGCCGATATGACGTTGTAGTATCCAAGCATCAAGATTACGATTGAAATCAGCTTCTTTCTTGAACCAAAAGAAAGACAGGTAGGAACGACCAGTGGATAATTTTCTTCCTCCAAATCGTATGATCAATCAAACTCAATATCCACTTCTGATTGAACTCAAATTTACTTTTCCATATAATATTAAAACAATATCCAAATCCAAACGAATCACTTTTAAAATATTTTTTCTATCATGAACAATCCGTCTTTTCTTGATGACGGCTGACTCAAAACAAAATTTAAAATCCAAAAACTAATATTCAAACTTGAAGAATCCGTCTTGATTCTCTGACGGCTCACTTGAGAATCCTTAACTCCAAAAACTTATTTCCAAATTCTAACATTCCGTCTTTACTCTCCGAAGGCTAACTTGAGAGTCCTCTACTGCTCCCTTATCATTTTAAAACCCCACTACAGTTTTCTCCAACTCGCGCATTCACGAATCTCACAAATTGTCACTTTATTTATTTTCACGAAAATCCTAACTTAACAAATAAACCAAATTAATTTAATTTGTTTTTCATATTTTCATTTAATCAAACAACCACCAATATTTTGTCCTTTTCAATTTTTTTTTACATTCTTAGATTTAACAACGTTTGCATCTTCCAGATATGTGAGGCAAAAGCAGTCAAACAATCCATCGATCAAAGAAGATTCAGATACAATCTATTAATTGCCTGTTATGGTCTTATTGAATTAATTAAATTATGAGTGTTTTAATAAACTGACCCAATCACGTCATACCCCCCATCTATATATATAAAAGAGCTTGTCTGTTTGTTTGTTTGTTCGCTATACGTTCCTAGACCCTTTGACCGATCTCAACCAAATTTTGCACAGTTATTCTGTAGGTCCAGGCGCAACTATTCGTGCATAAATGAAGAAAAAATTCCCGCGGGGAGCAAAGTTATTCGCGTTTTTCGATTTTTTATTGATACACTGTATACTTTACCCTTAGGTTAAGTACCCACTTACCTGTGTACTTAACCCAGTTAACAAACCCTTACTTAATTACAGGGCCGGGCTGGCCTGAACGTTCCTACACCCTTGGACCGATCTCAACCAAATTTTGCACAGTTATTATTATGCTCCGCCCTGTGAGGCCGAAGGCCGAACAACTACGGCCTTCACGGATCTATTATTGTCCTCCCCCTGTGAGGCCGAAGGCCGAACAACCATGGCCTTCACGGATCTATTATGGTCCGCCCTGTGAGGCTGAAAGCCGAACAACTATGGCCTTCACGGATCTATTATGGTCCGCCCTGTGAGGCCGAATGCCGAACAACTATGGCCTTCACGGATCTATTATGCTTCGCTGTGAGAGGCCGAAGGCCGAACAACTATGGCCTTCACGGATCTATTATGGTCCGCCCTGTGAGGCCGAAGGCCGAACAACTATGGCCTTCACGGATCTATTATGGTCCGCCCTGTGAGGACCACGGCCGAACAACTACGGCCTTCACGGATCTGTTATAGTCCACCCCCTGTGAGGCCGAAGGCCGAACAACCATGGCCTTCACGGTTCTATTATGGTCCGCCCTGTGAGGCTGAAAGCCGAACAACTATGGCCTTCACGGATCTATTATGGTCCGCCCTGTGAGGCCGAAGGCCGAACAACTATGGCCTTCACGGATCTATTATGCTTCGCTCTGAGAGGCCGAAGGCCGAACAACTATGGCCTTCACGGATCTAATATGGTCCGCCCTGTGAGGCCGTAGGCCGAACAACTATGGCCTTCACGGATCTATTATGGTCCGCCCTGTGAGGCCGAAGGCCGAACAACTATGGCCTTCATTGATCTATTATGGTCCGCCCTGTGAGGCCGAAGGCCGAACAACTATGGCCTTCACGGATCTATTATGGTCCGCTCTGTGAGGACCACGGCCGAACAACTATGGCCTTCACGGATCTATTATGGTCCGCTCTGTGAGGCCGAAGGCCGAACAACTATGGCCTTCACGGATCTATTATTGTCCTCTCCCTGTGATGCCGAAGGCCGAACAACCATGGCCTTCACGGATCTATTATGGTCCGCTCTGTGAGGCCGAACAACTATGGCCTTCACGGATCTATTATGGTCCGCCCTGTGAGGCCGAATGCCGAACAACTATGGCCTTCACGGATCTATTATGGTCCGCCCTGTGAGGCCGACGCCCGAACAACTATGGTCTTCACGGATCTATTATTGTCCTCCCCCTGTGAGGCCGAAGGCCGACCAACTATGGCCTTCGCGGATCTATTATGCTTCGCTCTGAGAGGCCGAAGGCCGAACAACTATGGCCTTCACGGATTTAATATGGTCCGCCCTGTGAGGCCGACGCCCGAACAACTATGGTCTTCACGGATCTATTATTGTCCTCCCCCTGTGAGGCCGAAGGCCGAACAACTATGGCCTTCGCGGATCTATTATGGTCCGCCCTGTGAGGCCGAAGGCCGAACAACTATGGCCTTCATTGATCTATTATGATCCGCCCTGTGAGGCCGAAGGCCGAACAACTATGGCCTTCACGGATCTATTATGTTCCGCCCTGTGAGGACCACGGCCGAACAACTATGGCCTTCACGGATCTATTATGGTCCGCTCTGTGAGGCCGAAGGCCGAACAACTATGGCCTTCACGGATCTATTATTGTCCTCTCCCTGTGATGCCGAAGGCCGAACAACCATGGCCTTCACGGATCTATTATGGTCCGCTCTGTGAGGCCGAAGGCCGAACAACTATGGCCTTCACGGATCTATTATGGTCCGCCCTGTGAGGCCGAAGGCCGAACAACTATGGCCTACACGGATCTATTATGGTCCGCCCTGTGAGGCCGAAGGCCGAACAACTATGGCCTTCGCGGATCTATTATGGTCCTCCCCCTGTGAGGCCGAAGGCCGAACAACTATGGCCTTCTCGGATCTATTTTGGGTCTAGATGGCTAAGGGCGGCGAATGCCGCCCGTGCCAGCTAGTCTCTTATAAACGGAACATGACAATATATAAAAATTGATGTATGTGTGTATGTATGTATGTTCCCTATAGACTCCTAAACCGTTTGACCGATCGGAACCAAATTTGGCACAGTTATTATGTAGGGCCCTGCGCATGTTTTTGTATTGAAATAGTGCAAAAATTCGCAAAGGAAAGGAAAGTTGATTTTGAGTAGCCTGCCTTCCTTTAAGGAATCTCGATAATCCATTCATGCGCGTCCTATGGGACGCGCATGAATGGATTATCTAGATTCCTTAAAGGAAGGCAGGCTACTCAAAATCAACTTAAAAAATAATAATGAATGCTGTCAAGCTGTTAAACTGTCAACCGATCGACAATGCAAATACGCGTGCACGTGCTTTACGTTTCTATTTGACCAATCTTAACCAAATTTGGTGTAGAAGTTATTTGCAACGCTACGGAAAACATAGGCTACTTTAGTACCTTGGAGTGAGGCTGAAGGCCGAACAACCACGGTCTACACGTATGCCTGCGATACCCTTGAGTGAGGCCGAAGGCCGAACAACCACATCCTACACGGTCTAGATGGCTAAAGGCGGCCGGCAGGCCGACTGTGCCAGCTAGTTATATATAGAAGGACAGCTCTTGTGAAACTACCGTCAAAAATGTTTTGTATATTTTCAGTTCGATAGTTGCGTTTTGCACGCCACCTATCGAACAAACGACGTGCAAAAGCCATCTATCGAACTGAAAAGTGTGAAAAATAGATCACAATTTTTAACATGTAACTGGCCCTCTATTATATAGATCCTTTTTGATTATGGTAAGACTTGATCATCGGTGGATATTACAATAAATTGCCCTTCTTAAGTGGCACTCCCTCGGTTCAAATATAAATATAAATGGTGTGTAAACACTATTTAAACAGGTGATACCGCGTAATTACAAGGTGGTCTAAAAATTTGAACCACTGCTCCTGAAATAGCACCCTTTGAAGCAGTGGTTTTACTAGAAAAAGTTGGAAATTAATAACTTTTTCATTATGCAGCTCTGGCGGTTTCTAATATTACAAAGCTAAAACTTGGCTGCATCTTTAAGCCATTGTTGTTAAATGTTGATATTAAATAAATTGTATACTACATTTTGTTGTGTAAATTAACAATATTTATAACGTGATAAACATAATTTTTAAATAGGTTCTGAAGTAAGCTTAACATTGTATAAGGTACATTTTATTAAACTAAAAAAGCCGTAACATGAAGTAAGACTGCAAATTACACTAAAATTATAAACGATTAAATTTAAGAGGCAATAATAGCTTTTTCGTTTAAATTTTATCATCGTTAATAATTACAGTGAGTTATGGTAAAGTTATGATTTATTTGTTGGTCCACTAGCAAGAAACATAGGAATGTCCCTTTGGCATAAAAGTTATAATTTAGCGGTTCAGTAATAACTAACCACGATGTAGCCGTTGGCGATGTCAACTAAAGGTAACAAATAATATCTACAGACTACAGCGGTCAGGCTCTTTTTAAATTCCTCAGATAGTTTTTGTCTCTTAATTTTACCATCTAAAAGTGTCAAACCGAAACTTTCATGAATCTCATAAATGGTTATAATTTTGTTTTAAATTATTATGGTTTGCTATGACCACTATAAAGGTAACACGAAAGTTTCCAAAATTATAGCTTTCTCTCGAGAACTTGATGTAATAATAAAATTTTACAGAAATATACCTATATTTATTTTACACTTAAATGATTAAAATGAAGCCATTTTTTTGAAAATTTTTGCTTTCATTATTCAATTAATTATTGATTCTATTGATTGATTCCAAATTTACGGTGAGTGTTAAAAGTATTCGTCAGCAAACATATTTTAAATTAAAAACTATATAACTTTTCTACATTACACGTAATCTAAAAAATAAAAAATCTGATGTGGCCAGCACATGACTTCCCTATAAGGAATCATTCCTTCATCGTTCATCTAAAGATTCGCAGAAATATTATTTAAATTTTATTTTATTATTTAATTTAATTCCCAAAATAATAATAATTTGGAATTGGGAATAAAGAATTCCCAAAAATTCCTATTTGGAGTGACGTCAAGCGGTGGTAACAAATCTGCAATTTTGCAATTTTTTTTCGATTTTCGTCGAAATCGGACCCCAGCATTTAATTAAATTATTAAATTTGTTGTATTATTAAATTGTATTTTGTTCATAAAAATATATTCTAACATTTATAGAAAATTTTATTTGCTTTAATTTTGATTAAAAAATAAAAATTCATCAATAAAATATTTATCATAATTTATTTAATAAAAAAACCATTTCGTCCTTCAAGTAAAGTGCTACTTCCGGTTTAGGGATTTGCTCCAAAATCAAATGGTGCTTTCGTATACCGATTAAAGTGTTAAATATGAAATTTTGTTACTATATAACAATTCGTTCCAGAGATACAGAACTTACAGACATTTTGCGTTACATACATCCATACAGACATACATACAGACATCATTGCGAAAGTAGTCAAAACGGATTCAGAAATGCTCAAAACGGATATTTCCGTTAAAATATCGACATCGAATTTTTTCATGATTACAGTACTTCCTTATAGGGAAGTAAAAATGCAATAGAAACTATCAACATATCTGTTTATGATTGCATTGTTTATGATTTACTCCCAAAGTTCTGGCAGTTTTTCAATTCCACGCCTGAAGAAATCCGGTGGTTTAGAGGTGAAGAAGTCGTCGATGAGCCAGTTTTGAAGAGCAACGTCGTTATTACGTAAATGAGATTCGTAGAGATTTTTGAATAGAGAGCAGAAAAGATAAAAATCTGATGGAGCAATATCTGGAAAATGGGGTGGATGTGGAATATTGCCTAATTCCCGAGTTGATTGACGTGGATCATCACGAATTGAAGCATTTAATCGGTCTTCATAAAAGCCGGATGGTCTCCCTGAACGTGGGAAATCATTCATAATATCAAAATGCCCCTTTTTAAAACTAGAAAACCATTTTCTTGCAGTACTTTTTCCACGATGGCGTTCTCTCCGTAAACGGCACAAATGGTTCTAGCGGCCTCACATGCCTTAACTCCTCGGTTAAACTCAAACAAAAGGATATGTCGAAAATGTTAATTATTAACAAAATAATTACATATTTATTCAAAATAATGATCTGAAGCATAAAGCTTATATAACGGGACGTGGATCCTTTATAGCACACTAAAATATTTTGAAATTTCTCCTCAAATCCCAGACATTAATCATGCTAAACATTTATTCGATCACCTTGACGATCAGGTGATATTCACCTGAAATTTAGCACGATCAATGCTAACGTAAGGCTCCCAGGTTCGACTCCGGGTACAGTCTAAACTTTCCTGACCGTCTTCCGTGCTTTCGGATGGCACGTAAAGCAGTCGGTCCCCCTGTGTTAATGATTTGCCATCATACAGGGTGCAGGCACATCGAAAGACAAACATAGCAAGCTAGATGTAAAAACAAAAATGCTCGTAGAACTTATTCCAAAAATTAGTAAAGAACAGGTCTTGGACCTATATATTAAGACGGAGACTTCTTAATAATAGTAGAAGAAGAAGACCTTGACAAAATAATTAGGGCAAGACAATTTAGAATTAAAAATTATTCAAAAACTATTCTTAAGAAGAATGGGATAAAATCCCGTCTTCGGTGACACGAAATTTAGTAGAATCTATGCCTAAATATTTAAGATCAGTTAATAAGCCTAAAGACAATCCCAATGATAATTCCACTCAGGGTCATATTGTAGTGGTTCCGACCAATCAGCGTGCGCTATTTTACATTGTACTTATATGGATACGACGCATGCACAGTCGAATAATATCCGATAATAAAAAATATTCAAAATACCCTACCAAAATATCGAATATTTGTAGTGGGGCGTAAAAGAATTCATACGTAATAAAAAATCTCGCAATACACCCTATTTGCATGGTAAAAATCGAATATTTGTAGTGGGGCGTAAAAGAATACATACATGACTAACTCGCACTCTCGCATCCGATGCGATGTAGGAAACCGGTTATAAGGTATAGCATCAACGCATTAGTTCCCACCCGAGTTGACTTAAAGAAATGTACTTCTAACGAATTCTATATTAACGAATTTTATATTACAAATTTAGTGCGATTATGCTTCCATTTTGTTCGGTACTTACGAAATTTTTTTTTTATTTTTTCTTGCAATGATTGTGATGCGATATGGTCAATTTGTTTCACCATTTTCCACATTAAAAATGGCGTTTGAAATGTCGATTTTCGTATGTGATGTTGTGCTTTTAAGTTGTGGCGGTTCTTCGCGGAATTATCATCGCAACAGCAACGCGGGTTCGGACAATACTCAAAGATTCAGCGAGTACAGGTTTTAGCAAGAAGATTGACACTCGCTCCGCTGCGCTTCGCTCGTGCAATCTCCTTGCTAAAACCTGTACTCGCTGAATCTTTGAGTATTGTCCTTGCCCTTGTGTTGTAACATACGAATATTACAAGTATAATAAATCTTGCTCCAGTGATTGACGGATTGGGAATTATTGGGTGCAGGGAGTCGGAAAATAAAACGCATTTACTTCAGTCGACTAGTTTCGGCCAAGAACTTGGTCATCTTCAAGACTATAATGGAGAACATACCATGTTATACAAAGTTGTAATAAATATAGGGAAATACATAATAAAGTTACAGTTATAATGTTTACAAATTATTTTCTTCAAGCTGAAAAAAGTAAATAAACCTCGTGAGGTTGATGTTGTTTGCTTATTTCCATAAGTTGCGAGGTCAATGGTATGTTCCAAGTAGGTCGAAACATCGGACGGTCAACAATATGATGGAATGTGCTAAAAAACACAGCATAAACAACGATATTAGTCAAAAAACAAGCCCAAAGGCTGAAACAGATTAAAAATGTCACAGGAATCTGAGCGAATAAAACTGGTAACAACCAGGTAGGTTGTAGGCAAACTCATAAAATGGAATTCACTAGTCAACATGACACCAACATAAAATACAAAAACAAAAACACACCACACACAATAACAAAGTATTTGAACCTCGCGCCACAAAACATAAACAATGTCAACCAGTTCGACGACCCTTAGTTTTGTTGTTATATATTTTCAGAAGAGTTTTGTAAGATGCATTAATCGGCTCAAAATCCGTGACCTTGTTTACGTTATTAGTCTCCTTTGAGATAAAAGCCGCTTCCAGGAAGGCTCGTTTTGGAAAATACAGCTCTTCTGCTAGTATAGTAACATCACTTTCGTTGAATATGTGATTTTCTTGGCTAAATGTTCAGATAGTCCAGTCTTGTTGGATCCTCTTTTAGTGTCACCAATGTGTTGGGCGAGGCGTTTCGACAACAGTTGGCGAGTTTGTCCCACGCACGCTTTTTCGCACTCGCATTTTATTTTGTAAACGATGCCACTTTTTTGTTTGTTGGATACTTGGTCTTTTACCTTGGAGAAGATAAGGTTGCCCAGCTTAAAATTTGTGTAGAGGGCTAGGCGTATCTCGTCCCTCTGTATAAACTCTTTCAAGATTTCTTTGATGCCGCCGGATAACATAGGGTGGTGCGTCAGCTTCAAGTAGTGTGTGATGGTTGGGGGAGTGCCCTCCTCTGGAGTTCGTGATCTGGGTGTTGACTCCCTTCTTCGACCAAATAAGGCCAACTGAACCAATCTTTGTGGGTATTCATTATTTCTTAATTGATTTTGGAGTTGGGCAAGGCGCAATCCTCGGAATTTAGAACTCACGCAGGTAATTATTCTTGTTTTAAGCGTGTTGATTACACCCATTTTTTGATTAAGGGGATGTGCTGATTTATAGCTCAGTAGCCTATCGGTCGAAGATGGCTTCTTATATAGATCGGTGTGTAACGTTCCATCCCGCTCTCTGCAGTCTAATAGGTCCAAAAACGGAATCTTCTCATCTTTCTCCAACTCATAGGTAAACTTGAGTAGAGGGTCATAGTTGTTCAATATCTCAAGGCTGGATTGTACCTCGTCAGATGGGACCGCCAACAACATGTCATCGACGTATAACATAAGGAACGGCACTGTGAATTGGATGGAACCGATGAAATTCATCAACAGGTCATTCATCACAAAGTTGGCGAAAATGGGGCTGCAAGGATCACCCATTGCTGAGCCCACCAGCTGAGAATAAAAGAGACCGTCATATTGAAAGTAGCTGTTGTCGAATATTGTTGTTATCATCTGCATAAAAATGTCTTTGGGGATGGACGTGTGTTGGGATATAAGATCCCAATTGTTCGACATGGAAGCCACAACCGCCTCCTTCGAAACGTTGGTGAATAAAGAAGTGACATCGAAAGACACCAACACATAGTTAGCCGGCAGTTTGGAATTAATAATGGTCTCCATAGCCGTTTTGGAATTGTCCACGTTAAATGGAAAAGCTGGGACCACATTGTTGAGTATTGAGTTAAGAAACTTAGCCAACGGAATAGATGGTGAGCCAATGCAACTTATCACAGGACGTAGGGGGATGTCAGGTTTGTGGGCCTTTGGCAAGCCATACGCTCGTGGTGGTCGCGCGTTATAAATGATCAACTTCCTCTTTTCAACATTACCAATCCAACCACCATCGAACAGTCTTTTTATCAAATTATTGAATTTTGTCTGGATAACGTTGGTGGGGTCTCTCTTTAATACTTTATACGTAGTGACGTCATTGAAGAGGTTGGTCGTAATATACGAATATTACGTTCATTGTGCACACTTTTTCCATTATGTCAAATTTATGTTTTATGTCTACCGACATCTTACGTATTTCTAATGTCTTTTGTTCATTGTGAATCCAGACTTAAAATGAATAAAGCCATGTGAGGATTGATTTCGTTTAAACGATCGGAAAATTTTGAGATATTTTGGGTTTTCTGGACAATCACATGTACGACCGCTTCATCTTTAATTGGGGCACCGAGAAGAGTTAAATTTTGACAATCAAGGATTTTTAAATTTGGGCTTAGTTTCTCTCAATTATATATAATAATAACTAATAATAAGTGGTGTGCATAAACGTGAGTGATCGATGTTTCGTTTCGACATAAAATTTCGTATGAAAACTTGTTGAGAAAATTAATTTGCTTTGGAAAATCTTTTAATTAAAAAAAAAAATAATATTCAGTTAAATTTCGTGTTAAAAAAGTTTATAATCTGTAAAATTTCTTTAAAGGGGGTTTATTACCTTACACTACGTAATTGTCGCTTGATAATTAAGAAGGATATTTTAAAATAAAGGGTCATTAGGTGGGTAGGTGACTAAATCTTTTTTGCTTTTAGTAAAATTCTAATGCTGGTCGTAAAAAAAACTTTAAAAAGTTTTTAACTACCACCTCCATAGTTAATACAAAATGCATAGGACAGGGCCGTGTCATTATTACATTATCTGAGATATAAAGCCACAGGGGCCGCTTAGGGTATGTCGTATATCTATATAATAATGTAATGCGGAGCGTCGTGCAAATTGAGACTCATGGCTTCGTTTTACGGTATTAAATATATTCTTTCAAATTTTATTTTCTTCCCCCTGTTTTAAGTTCAAAATACTTTTATTAGAAATCTCATCTTTATCATTTTAGCTCACACAACTTTGATGCTTTTATTAATAATTTGTAAGCGCATTTGTCAGCTTCTCTATCAAAATTTTCTTACGATAAATTAAATTTTAACATTTAAGAATTACACGCACGAATTAAGAGATAACGCCGTAATTAAAATTTGTAATTAATTAGGAAATTCTAGCAATAATGATTTGTCAAATATTATTTCACGCAAGATTTAATGCTGAATTTGTGCTTTTATAATGATTTGAAAATATGAACTGAAATGCAAACTTTTTGTTACCCTCATTTTAATGATGACCTCTCTATATCAACATTAGTTATATATAAAATAAACCAATCCAGGTGAATTTTCAGACAAAATTTAAGTACGAAGTTAAATATTTTCGTTAGTATGTAAACTTTGATTTTTAGTTGAAGCTTTATTTGCAAAGCTAAAGTTTTTATTTTTTAATTGGCATGCAGGAAAATATATACAGTGTGTTTCGACGTTTCGGGCCGTTCCACCTTTATAATGTAATTCAAAAAATTATCAACAGATGGCGATACTAAATTGCAAGGTGTGATAAAAAAGCGTCCATTAATTACGTAAGGACATATTTTAAAAATTTTAACCTACGACTGCCTTACCAGCATCAAGGACGTAAATTGGTCTTGAGGAGCGGTATACCAGTCCAGACCAGTGACCTTCAGTCATGGGAGGCTTTTTACACCTCAAACGGGTGAAACCTGGGGGGAATTTTGTTCAACGACTCGCCCTTGCTGGTGGTCGAGATGGGATGAAAGGTGGATGTATGCGGGAGACTTCGATCTCCGGCGGCTTTCACGGAGCCAGCACGCAGGCTCAAGCTCCACATGGGGGCAGGGCAACCCCCCCCCCCATGGGAAGCAGTCAGGCCAGGTTACGAATGACGGAGGTAGGACTTCCAAAATCGGAGCGACTGACACTCCTCCGAAACGGAAATTCCGGCCGAAGGGTTCTCGACTTAGCCACTCATACGCGAAACTTTGCCATTTCTTCCTATTTTTAATTCGTTTGCATACCCAGCCATTACGGGTCCTAAACAAACGACGTCAAATCAGCATAGTCAGCTTTACGGACAGCGACTGCGTATGTAAGCCGTCCATGAATAATATTCTGTCATTTCCGTCGAGCATCGAAGGGGGGTAACCCAACTTCGACCTTCGGCGGATCTCGGGTACAGGAGGGGGTGTCAAAACCCAACCCTGTATTCACAACCAAATAAGGTGCGTGGCGCACCAGTCATTGAGAAGGCTGTAGCAGTTTTAAACTAGGCACACCACAATAAAATTCAGATTACGGATTTTAACCTCCTCCCTTCTACTTTACGTAGGGATACACTGAGAAATTTTCGACCGGCCCTCTTTTTATTTTCCTATATAAAATTTTTAATTGGAGCAATGTTAATCTACATAATATAAATAATAGCCTTAATTTGTGTATGTATGTGTCCATCACGCTCAGGGACACATCTCAGAAAGCAAGCATAATTCGCGGGCAAAGCCCGCTTAATCTCCTTTATCTAATTTTGGGGTTGACGCGCATTGAGCTTTTTACTAAAGATAAGCGACCCGTGGTTGCATTGAAGCCTTGTTATCTTTTGCAAGTTCAGGTTAAAAGTTGTACTAATCATTTGACTGATTACAGCGATTAAAATCACTTGCGAGAGAGGAAAATGAACAAAAAGAAAATGAAAATTTATTCGAGTTTTCTACTAGAAAACACGAATATATCTCTATGAGAAATGCCAATGATTCGTTCTATCCGTTAAAGACGACCGTCATTTACCGCGTCTGATGGTTGACTGAAGAAACCGAGCCCTCTCATTGGTTCGTATGACCACAGGTGGTAGGGCCAATCGCATCTCAGAATCATAAATTATTTTGCTGAGTTCCAGGCCTCTGGCCTTACCAACACATCCTTTATATATCTGGTGCGCCATAGCACCGAGGTTTTGAGATGCAGGGTTGGGTTTTGAGGACCCCCCCCTACAAACAAAAACCGTCGGTGATCAAGGTTGGTTTTACCCCCTTTGATTAGCGACGGTCATGGTTTTGAATTAATTTTGACAAAGAGCGCAGTTGTTGTCCCGTAGTGCTGGTAATGTAGGTTTACCATCATCTACTGATCCCTAACATGACGGGGTCATTTCGATGAAGGAAGGAATGGTGGAGGAAAAGAAGGCAAATCGTATCTATAAGTGGCAAAGTCAAGAACCCGTCGGCTGGGCATTCCGCGTCGGAGGAGTGTCAGTCGCTCCGATAGTCGGAATACTTTCCGATTTTGCCTATGACATGGCCAGGCTAACTTTACTTCCTCGGGGGGGGGGGGGCACTCTCAGGTGAAACCCGAGCCTGCGTGCTCAAGTTTCCGGAAAACTATCGGTGATATAGTATAGTGAATCGAGAGATTATCCCCCGTATACATCCGCCGAACATTGCAACGCGAGCAGGAAAAGTGACACCCCCCCTGGGTCCGCCCAAGGATGGTGTGCAAAAATCACCAAAGACTGAAGGTCTTACCGGGCTTAGCCCACACATCCTTCGCATAGCTGGTGCGCCACTGCACCTAAATTTTGAAATGCAAGGTTGGTTTTACCCCCCCCCCCCTTGGTTAGCGACAAAATTTGAATTTATTTTGGCAGAAAAATCGCAGTCGCTGTCCCGTAATGCTGGTCATGCAGGTTTATCCACATCTACTGATCCCAAGACATAGCTGGGTCGAAAGAGAATAATTAGTCTCTCCGATAGTTGGAATCCATCACAAGTTTGCCTGTCATTGGTCAGACTATCTTACTTTCTAGGGGAGGGACCCTACTCAGGTGGAACCCGAGTCTGCGTGCTCAAGTTTCCGGAACACAGCCGGAGATAAAGTATAATAAATTAATTGAAATCAGAAAATATAAAATAATATCCCCCGTATACATCCCTCAAACAATTCTCACAGCCACTCGTAAGCAAATACGTCGCTTAAGATTGAATCGTCTTGTTTTATAGGAAAAAATAATTTCGAAAGCGAAATATAAACGTCCTTTAATTAATATTTTTCATACCCCCCTTTCCCCCCAAAACACCTACGTAATTAATGGACGTTCCTCGAGTTGTATTCATACCAAGAATTACAATAATAATTTTTGAACTGGCCAAGACCAGTTGTTTTCAAAACTTCCATAAGGTTTGCGAATCTGACATAATTAATTGTTAAAGAAATCAAAACGTTTGCTACAATTTTGAAAATCTAATTGCAGATTTTTTATATCACATTGTTTTCGTGTATTTTTAAGAACTGTTTGCACTTTTTTGTACGACTTCTCGGTTATTGCGCCTAATGAGAAATTCGGCCCTGGGAAAATAGATTCAAATTAACATATTTTTTGCCATTCGAAAAATATGGAATTCCACCACCCTAAAAATGAGAAAAAAACCATAGGCACTGCCTGTGTTATTGATATTAACTATTAACTATAGATATATATAGCAATTATTAATATTTTTAATAATTATTTAATATAATTTATAATTTTTTTTTTAACGGTTGCAGGTTTTTATTAACAATCGATATAAATTTATAAAATATATTTAAATAAATTAATTTATATGATATTAATTTAATTATTAATAAAAATTCGATATGGCCTTTCAATTGGACGTGGATATAGATTTGACCGACGAAAATTTTACCCTATACCTTTCACCAGATGAAGACGATGGACGTAAGTTTTATCCAGTTTAAATCAACAGTTATGTTAATTTTTTATTTTAGTTTCTGAAAGCATACCAATGAATCTTCAAATGACAAAAGCGGAAGCTCATGAAAACACCGAAGTAAAAGAATGGCCAAATAAAAAAAGTGAGTTTTTACTGTGAGGTTTTACGTAAATTAAATGCTTCAATTTCAGAAACTGATAAAAAAAACCCTAAGAAAGAAACAAAGAAACCCACCTTAAAAATTTTGTTAACAAAATTTAGGAAATGTAAAACTAAATTAAAAAAAGGAGAAAAGGAAAATTTGGAAATCAAGAATTTACATATAAAAGAAGTTGGTACGCAAAAGACCAAACAGATTGAAACAAGAGCAGGCAGCAAAAGAAAATTAGATGAAATTTTAGTTAGTGACAATGAAAGGCATCCGAGAAAAAGTAAGTTATGAGATTTATGGAGAAATTGGAAAATGTTCTTTCTTCTTGTTCAAGCGTTTGCCTTTTTAATCATTTTTGACCTTGTTTTTATCATTGATTATGTGTGTCAGATACATAAATCCATGGAAGTTTTGGAAACACATGGTGAAGTTCAAAAGGATATCAGCAGATGGCGCTATTACATTGGAAGGCAGAATAAAAGGCTTGAGTACCAATCACAGACCTCTAAGAGATCCATAGCTTCAAGAATAAAAATAATAATTTTACTGCCTTTTCAACTATCAAATGTGTTTCCAAAAATTCTCATAAAGTTTGCCAATCAACAGTTGAATCTCTTGAAAGCAACTTTAACCAGAGAGGGTTTATATGTAGAGGGCCAGCTACATGTTAAAAATTGAAATAAATATTTTGCACACTTGTCAGTTCTATAGATGGCTGTTGCACGTCACCTGGTAAAGAGGGTTATCGCTAAGTTATTGTAATGTGGTTTATATCAGCTATTGTAAATTTGAACATAACAATAACTTAGTGATAACCCTGTCTACCAGGTGGCGTCAAAAAGGCATCTATCGATCTGATAATAATAGTCGTTTATTCCTGTAGGAATTTGACAGTCTCTTGCGAGACTTTACATATCCGTTTTTGAGGTGGATTAGTCCTCGTATACTTTACATTTTCATATCATATTCTGTTATCCGTTCTTGCTTCCATCACAACTTTTCGCCAGTACTGTCTATTCTTACTTTTCTCTTTCCAGTTAAAAACTTCCATCCTCCTCAGGTCCTCCATAACCTGGTCGTACCATCTCAACTTCGGTCTTCCTTTTGCACGGTCCTCCATCGGCCTCCATTCTGCGATTCTCTTCAACATCGTGCCCTCATCTCTTCTCCACACATGCCCCAGCCACCCCATTCTACTAGATTTGATCACATTTACTATGTCTTCATTGTTCATTGCTTTCAGTATCTCGCTGTTCATCATTGGTCTGTTTTCCCGTTCACTAATTATTTTTGGGCCCAATATCTTCCTCATCACCTTCCTCTCAAACACCCTCAACTCATCTTCTTCTTTCCGACTGAGACTCATTGTTTCTGCCGCATAGGTCAGCACCGGTCTTATAAGTGTCTTGTAAATTTTTGTCTTGGTTGTTCTCGACAGAATTCCATTCTTCAGCAGGTTTCTGTTCGCATAATATGCTCTGTTTCCCTGTTGAAGTCTTCTTTTCACCTCTTCTCGTCTTCCGGTTTTGCTACTTATCTGGACTCCCAGATAGACAAAATCTTGTACCTCCTCATAAATCTCATTTCCCACCCTCAGTCCGGACATCTTCTCCATTCCTTGCCTTTGTTGAAAATAAATCTTAGGTTATCAGCTATGTCCTTTTGGCTTATAAAGCAACAATGAAGCAAACACTCCTACAAGCTAGTAATTGATCAATAAGGCAAACCGCACAGTTAATTATTCTTACTATTTTAATTTTTTGAGTAGCAAAGCCCGCCAAAATAAAATCAGCTGCCATCCCATTAGCAAATACAAAGAAAAAAATTCCTGAAGTTGTAGATCCAAAAAAAAGTA
Organism: Podabrus alpinus; assembly: GCA_932274525.1. NCBI lineage: Eukaryota > Metazoa > Arthropoda > Insecta > Coleoptera > Cantharidae > Podabrus > Podabrus alpinus. The sequence continues at coordinate 85,237,481 of OW026455.1, read as the reverse complement.
AGTTAAAAATGTAAGATGTATCCATTAATTATGGATATCTTGCTGTTTATTTGTAACGGCGATTTTAACGTGTAATTTTAGACCAGAATCGTTTAAAACTTGACAGGCCTAAAAGGAACGAAAATATTTTAAAACCCATCGCCAAAAAAATTAAATTGCGAGTTGGTAATAATAGTTCTGTTGCTGTAGTTGTACCCGAAAGTGAAAAGATAAAAAATATTGAAGCTCCTCAAGTCAAAATACGTAAGTACAACGTTTTTTGTTTATTTTCGGGTGGATGATGTTAAAGTGTTTTTTTAGTTAGGAAATCCTCCAGAAGTAAACTTGTTGTTCCAAAAACAGGAAAAAGCAAGGATAATGGAAGTATCCTAGTCCAAGACCATGATAAAGAACCTGCGACGCTGAAGCCTTCAATAGAAGAAAAGTTAAATAATGGAAATCCGGATTCTAGTAGTATGGGTAAAACCCAGATGTTAAATGAAGTTCGTGAACGGTTAAAGGGAAAATTAGGCAAAACTTTAACATACAAAGAGTTGGAAGAAATGTGTATGCAAAAAATTTGCGAAGCAATTTACCATGAAAGTGAGATAGGGGAACTGCGGCATCAGTTAAACATGCAGGAAGAGAAGTCAAAACAATTGCGAATGGAAATGCAGCAAATGGCAGAACAGGCAAACGAGTTAAAGCATCTGCACGAAATTGTATTATTGAAAATAAGATCGTTGGATGCAATGGATAAGGCTTTAGTGAATGTAAAAAGCGTTCGTTCAGTTGCACTACAAGTTAAACCGACATCGTTTGGCCAAGATAAATAACCATCTTAAAAGAAACTTTTTCCGTTTTTATTTTTCCGATTTTTGGAAATGGCACTTTTGATTAATATTTGAAGAATAGAGGAAAGCGCATTTTGCATAGTAATTTATTGATTCATCTTCAAAGTGTCAACTTGATGTAATATTAAATTTATCCAAATAAAGTAATAATTTTGTTTTAGAATGGCTTCGTAATTTAATCACCAAATCCGCAATTCATAATCTTAAGCATATTTAAACAGTACATATTTTGTCGCAACTGTTAACATAGATCTAAATTTTGCCCGAAGCAATAACTAATTAATTGTAAAGGAACAATTTCTTCGTTCGCTTTGTCGGCAGTAAGCTACTGCTTTGCAAATTAAACTTATGCCACCAAAGTATGCAGCGTTTCTGCTGCTTCGTTGTATTGTAATACGTCAGTGACATTTTCAGATTACGTTACATAAAGAAATATATCTTACTTGACTCCTTTTTAATTAAAAATTCTCAAATATTTTCATAACCGAGTTATACATGTTTAACTGTATTTTATTGGACAATTATAAGAAATGTTTCTTAAGATAAGCAAACTTTTCAATGTTACTATGTATGTACTTTTTTAAATTTAACAGTCTTTTTTCCATTGGAATTTCAAGCTTTAGTACTGCTTGTTTTAATATTACAAACAAAAGTCGCAAAATAATTTTCAGCAATTTCTATGCCATTTGAAAAACTGAAATTTTGCACGTACTTAGGTTCGGAATTCTATGTTCTGTAAATTTCCCTCCCCGGAAAAAGTTATTTTTGGCACTTTTTCGATACACGTGAGTCGGCAAAAATAAATTTTCAGCCACTTCTAGGCACATACAAAACTGAAATTTTTCGCGAAAGTAAATTCGGTATTTATTACGTCGAGAAAAATCGCAAAACATTAAATTTTTCTTCGCGGGGGGAGGTATCGGCATTTTTCTAAATTTCTTGTATGATCTTAGCAAAGTAAATTTTCCCGCGTCTACTATTTCCTCCAGATTGTATCCTTCCTGGAAGTCAACAAACCCTCCGGAGGACATAAGCTAGATGCTAGAACATAATCAGGATCTTTCCGCATCCACCCGCTGCAACATCATGGGGGTATCCCCAGTTTAAGTATCCCTTCTTGCGGTCCATTTTTCCCTCATTAAGATTCATGAGCAGCGACGTAGCGCAATGAAAATGTCTGTTGCTAGCGGTATGTATTTGGATGGGTGACCTCGTGGTGACCAATTTAAAAATAACGCCGCAAGTTTCTACCAACCCGCACTTGGCCAGCGCAGCGTGAGTAGGATATGGCCATACCCTCCCCTTTGACGGGGAAAGTCCTACATCCTTCAGTGGCTAAATAAGGGTTGGTAAGAAGAAGTTCAAGAACTTATTAAACATATTTGCCGTCAACCGATAAGTCAGATGAAAAAGATTAGGACTTTATCCGATCATCGCCACTTTAGCCACGCTCTTCATGAAAAGTGACCCAATTCTGCAGTGTGAGCTCATTACGGGACATTTTTGCGAATATTTTTTATTAGACCATTGCTAAGGCAGCAAGTGATTATCATGGGATATAATTCCATAGTACAGATTCCACCTTAAAAGGTAGGTCCCTCTATGTTTACCTTGATCTGCATTGCCTGGGTCACAGTCTCAAATTCACCAATGCCAGCGTTCCAGGTGAAAACTATTTTGATGAAACATTAAACAATATTATTACGAGTTCGAGAGGGCGGCGTTCCATCGTCCTCCATGTACTATCCGCCACTGCGCACTAGTACAAAAGTAATGAATCAATAAATGAGAAAATAATTCGTATCTACTGCCTTAACGGGGTTGTTTAGCTAACCTGCTCATCAACGGCGACTCGTGGTTTGCTATAATTGGAGGGGGGGGGGGGTGATCGCATATTAAATTTTTCGCTCTTTAGTCAAGTGTTTTAAATCCGTGCAACCGGTTACAGTCCAAGCGACGTCGGAGTATCTAATATTCAGCTACGTCCGAATTTAACAAAATTTTTCTGAGTTATCATTCTGGTAGATGGTAGGTTATATTCTTTAGAATTTGAGTCAGGTCTGAGGCTGAAAAGATCACCTGTGACACGGAGCCAGATGATAAGGGCATTTTGCGATACTTACTGCGTATAGAAGCCTAAAAGTATTGGTGGCTCGTGCCTTCTTCTAATGGGAGGGCACAAAATTTAAATAAAAAGGAAACATAAATTTTCTTATTTCGTACAAAATAATTTAATATGGAATATCCCCCAGCAGAAAAGTAAAGCATTAAAGAGTATCATAAAACAACTTTTAATATTTTATCGCCTGATCACCAACTACTGGGGGGCATTTAATACACATGGGGGAAGGGCACACAAGTTAAAGAGAAAGGAAAAATTAATATAGATTTATTGTATTTAAGTTTTCTTATCTACTTAAACTAACTTAAAAAGTTTCCAGTGCGGTCTTTAGGCCACACAACCATGATAATAATCACAGTGGCGGATCTAGGATTGACTCAAGGAGGAAGCTAATCCGGGAAGGGGGGACAATGGCGCCGCAGGAAATTTCTTTTAACGGAGTGTGGCCATTGAAAACAAAATTAAACGAAATAAACATTAAACCATCACCATGCGCTGGGGGTATGGAATATCCCCTATAAAAAAATTCCTATAAAAAGAGGAAAAATATAAATTTACTGTGTTGTTATTTATTTATCGTTATTATTATTATTTTTAGATCGTTGTTGTTTAGATTTTGGATGGAAGGGCACGTGACTTTTACAGAAGCCACTACTTATTCTAGTGGTACACAATACCCGGGTTAATGTTCAGGTTCCTCAGTACACCCTGTATACTATATATTACAGAGGCTACAACGAATTTGTCTCTTCCGATTGCGGGGGGGGGGGCGGAGTTGTTAAATCAATTTAATGTTGCGAATCTACTACCTTGATAGGGGGGGTTGTTTAAAACTGCTCATCAGTGAAGGCTAATGGTTTGCTATAAGAGAAGGCACTTACAAATTACATTTTTCGCTTTTTAGCGAAATGTTTTAAATCTGGTCTGCCGTTTACGGTCCAAGCAGTGTCGGATTGTCGGAAATTTTCAGTGGCCAACTATGGTGGTGCTAATGGTGCAATGACATGAAACAATATTATTCCCAGTTTGCTATTCTACTTAGGAAGGTGGCACACGGTCGCCTGCCACGTACCAGCCGCCACTGCTTAAAAAAATGATCTCGATTAATATAATGGCGAAGGGAGGGTGCTAACAAAGGCGTTGTTTGTTGTAAAAAGTTTGTTAATACTTAAAAGTTGCTAATAATAAGTGGTTAAATTTTTATCAAACAATTTTCAAGAGGTTTCTACCCTGTATCCTCTACCTGTTTTTAAATTTACTTGCATGAGGGTAAATTGTATTGTAAATAAATAAATTAAAGTACATTTTTTTAATTCAACACAAAATTATTTTATATTTTAGAATAAAAAGGGGTGGGGGGTCGAGCCCTTGTAACCAGAGCCGTAGCAAAGGTGAGGCGTTTGCCTCAGGCGCCATCACAATGGGGGCGCTAAACCTTGACAAACCCCAATAAATAATAGTAGTTTAAAATTTTCAAAATGATAAGAATATTTTGGGGGGGAGGCATATATTCAAATTTGATTGAATTCGAAAATTTGCAACATCGCTTAAAATTCCCTGTCGGCTTTCTCCCTAAGTGGGGATTTTAATCCTCTACAGTAGTTTTTCGTCTGTTAACTCGCTTACTATCATTTTTAGTGAAAACAAGTTTGGTCCAATGATAAGACAGGGGGTTTTAGGAAAGTTGATTCCAACCGGCGCGTTTTTCTTCATTTTACTTTAACTGACTGATAACCGCTAAAAATATCACGTTATCATCGTGACAGTTATTCAAATGTATTTAAATTGAAAAGAAAAATTCTTACCGATAAAAATAATCTCCATATTCGGGGAGGAGGGGGGGTTGTTGCGTTACGTTACCACGGAAACGGTGATTCTGACATACTATGCGTATTTTTTATAAGATCTTCAGAAGTTCCCAATGATAAAAATCGATATTATACGACCGGGGGGTCTAATACCCCCCAGGTACACCCTCCATTATTCAGAATCATCAAAATTTATTATTTTTTGTTGAAATTTTTGCAGTTTTCGTTTGTAATCCGGGAGGGGGGCAGCAGGTGATATTTTTCATAACTATCCCAGTACCGTTTTTCTTAATACCCGAGGGACGTAAAAGTGAAAGTTTTTCTTTCGTAATAAATTAAGTGTACCTGGAGGGTATTCCATACCCCCTGGTCCCGGCAGCCTAAATGAGTTCCTGATAAGCATCCATTTGTTTTCAATACTCTCAGCCAGCGCCGTAGCAAGGGTGATCGCAATGAGGGCGCTAATAAACCTCGACAAAACCCAATAAATAATAAAATAAAATCTCGGGTGGTGACTCCGGTGGAATAGTGGAATACTAAAGCAATGTTCGTCAATACAACGATATAACGTTGAAAACTTGGACAAGATGTTGGCAGTTTTCTCGCAATTAACATAAATTGTAAACATTTAACAATTTTAAAAATTATTTTCTAATAAACTTGCACAAAACGAATTATTTTTCTACATTTAGATTACAACTGTGATAAAATTCTTATTTTTGAAATACAGCCAACATCAAAATTCACCAATCCACCAAATAAAAACTCAATGGCGAAACATAGAGTTGTCAATGACATAAAACAGAAAAACGTTGTTAAAAAAAGTAGCGCACTGGCTACCCAGTTCTTAGACCTCTATACACACTGAGTATTTCCAACACGATTTGAAACGCTCTGTATGATTTTGAATTATGCGGACGGACGGACAGACAGACGGACGGACAGACACGGAGCCAGATCATAAGGCTTCTTGTTATACTTTGTATAGAAGCCTAAAAGGAGTAGCACAAACCCAGTTCAAAAACTCGCGGGATAAAAAACACCTAGAAAACTTCCATCTTGCGGTCGAAATAAAAAATCTATCTACTGCATAGTCGCTGTCAAACATGTAAAAAGAACAAAGTTAGTTGTCAGATTTGGTTTTTCTCCTTTTTTCCTTCCATATTTTTATCACCGACTTATAAGCATTATCAATCTGTTCGAAGTCGGTTATTTTGTTGACGTTATTAGTGTTTGTCAAGGATACAGGCCGCCTCCAGAAACGCCCGCTTTGGAAAGTTGCTCTCACGTGCAAGAACTTTAACGTTTTCTTCGTCAAATTGGTGATTACAAAGGCGTAGGTGCTCCGATAATCCGGTTTTATCTAACCCTTTCATTGCATCCAGCCTGTGCTGCCTTATTCGTTTTGTTAGTAGTTGTTTGGATTGACCCACATAAGTTTTTTTGCAATCGCAGGTGATTTCGTACACCACATTACTTTGGTATTTTAAAGGTACCTTATCTTTAGTTTTCGAGTAGACCAAGTTTGCCAATTTGAGGTCGTTGTAGAAGGCCAAGCACAACTGCTTGTTTTGGATATAATCTCGAAGTAGTACCCTCATCTTCGCTGCCAATTCTGGATGGAACGACAACTTAAAATATCGTGGCAAGGACTCTGGAATCGAAAGAGTAACCTCTGGAGGATGTTTTCTTCTTCCTCGATCGAATAAAGCACACTGCAGTAGGTGTTCAGGGTAATTATTTTTAATCAATTGACTTTTCAATTCCAACAACCGTTTTCGATTTGTTCTTGTTTTGCGTTTTTTGCCTTTTTTAAATTTTGATTGTATCGACCTTTTCTTTTTTCCTCAATATAGTCTTGAAGATGAACCCGTTCTACTCTCATACCCGAGATTTTATTTTATTCAGATCCGAGGGGAAGAAATTTTATTTCAACCAATAAATAATAGTTTAAAATTTTCAAAATGATAAGAATTGTTTGAGAGGGGGGGGGAGCATATATTCAAAATTTCCTCAGGCGCCAGAAGAGCTTGCTACGGCGCTGCTTGTAACCCCCCCCCCGCCGCTATAAATCCGCCACTGAATACTCACGAGTAAAAAAGTAATGCTTGAGAAAATAATTCATATCAAAATAAGTATGGCGATTTACATTAAGCAAATGCCACCATGCGGGAAAATTGCAAATTAGTAAGTGACGTATTAAATGAAAATAAAAATACGTTCTTAAGACTCAAGACATAACAAAGTGAACTAAATCTAAATAAATTTAAAGCAGAGAAACCTTTTGCTAATATGATCTAAATGCGAGTTTAAAAATTGTGATGTTTTATTTGCGTTAGTTACTTGAGATTTTCCATTCTCGAGTAAATATTTGATAATACCAATCAGAAATTACTTAATCTGACTTCTGCAGAAGTCGGTAAAAATTTGTATAAATAAAGTAAGAATTCTGAAATAATTTGTCTTTTATTTTTAATATGTTTACTGACATAAAGCACTTTGATCTGCGGCTCAAGTGTGCAGTTTATTTTAATTAAAAGTTGGTGCATAACGTTGACTTTGTAGAGCTAGAGGCAAAGAATTTATAATTGTGCTCGTCTTTGAACTTGTTTCTTATTAAAATGATTGTCTACAATTAGGATCATCTTATAAAAAGGCAAGGAAAAGTTTAGAAAATTTTGATACCTGCTACCAATATTTTATTTGTAAAAGAATTTAATGTTAAAGTCGGAAGTGAAACTAAAAGTCGTACTATGTAACTATGTATGTATGTAAATGTTTCCGTTAAAAATTACCTATTTAGTTATTCCTGGTAGCAAAAATGTTTTACACGATGCGTATACTCTTTTACTTAAGTAAAAGTTCTTCAAGTCATATTACAGAAACATAGTGCAACCATAAATTACAAAGAACGCATTCACCTAAGAGGCGTTCTTCAATGAGTTGTTGTATATCTCCTCCACCCACTGCCGCTATAATAGCAGCCGTTATCCGTGTCGTTATATGAGTAGAAGTCGCCAGCGCTTTGGCGGTAAGTCGTTAACTGCATATGTCCCATCATGAAAATCTATCTATAAGTAGTTTATTACCCACAGCCGAAGATACACCAACTTTTTCCTCTAACTAATCAACCTTAACGTGCCTACGTACTCTTATTAATTACCAAACCTTTATTAAAATTATAACCTAAAACTATTACTTGTATCTACATTCGGTTTGTGAATATCATTTAATCAGATAATAAATGCGGATAATTTGCAATAACTTGTTCGCGTACATGTGCCTGCTGTTAGCGGATAAGAAAACACGCACATGCGCACCATAAACATTGGGTAACGACTGTCTTAACGACCTATTATTTTTACGTTGTCTAGATTTGACGACACTCACTATACTAACTTTTCATGTAAATAAAATGCTTTCCGCCCGAAGACTTTGCTAAAGCCCAGCCCAGTTTTCCGTTACACAATAGTACAGACATAATGTCACAAAGAGTGGGTTGAATATTACGTGTTATCTTGGGTTCACATCCGTATAATAGATAATTATTTCACGGAGGTAGTTTCTAATGGATTCTACTATAGAAAACAAGTTTACTCGATCAGCAAATTTATTTTAATTTCTTTCAATATTTTATTACCTATATTACAATCTGGTAGTTTTCAGTAGCTGTCGATATTACCAACATACATCAGTTCAATGGTATTGCAAAGTCGTGTTATTAAGGGTTACTTCCGTGACAATGAAACAGTGACATTGTGGAGGCGTGAGAAGTCAATAAAGATTGACTGATCTGGATGTTTTCAACTTCGTGCTCTGTCGTCTAACCTATCCAGGAAGATTTCTGTACGTATTTACATATTAAAAGTTGTAATAAACTATAAACTAGAACAAACAACACATAAAATAAACTTAAGTACCTACCACGCTAAAAATAATTGAAAACTATTTAAACGGATTCAAAATGTTAATGTAAGCACTGAAGAGTACCGAGAATTATTTCTCCAAGTGTGTCATTCGATCGGATTGTTTTTTAAATTAACTCAAGGTGCTGCTAGACTGCTCGGCATTTTCAAATAATAACAAAACATTAAAATATCAATTAATTGTTACGGACGGACGCCGGATTGCGTTTTCACTGCGTCGTCATATCACTGATTACCTACCTGCACGGTCCTTCCAAAAATCAGTTTTAAATACGTAGTTTACATGTTGAATTTTTCAATGCGAGTATTGTTTATAAGCAAATTAACCTTTCACATATAATTTCTGCACTGCATGTTGCTGATATGAGTTGATTTCGTTTAATTGACTGAGTAACCTTATAAAGGTAACACAAGCCAATAACCTTCAAGAATACCAACTAAAGCATATCGTGAGAAATGGTCATTGTATTAAATATTGTCGTCTATATATTGTTGGAAGACTGTAATTATTTATTGAATACTGTCATAATTATTTCTAAAAAATACTTATTTTTATGTATTTTATGAACTAACAGTATTTTATTAGGTTATGTTATGATATTTATGTATTAATAACATAATAAATCTTCAGACGGTCAAAAAATTAAATTGTAACCTCTAGGAAAATTAAGCTGTAAAATTTTATAAAAATGATCTAGTGGAAGTTTTCTAATAGTCGTCGTCGTTCAGTGGCGACTGGCAGTGACAGGGCGCCGCCCTCCCAAAACAGAATATCAACTCGTCATAATATTATTTAATGCGAAGTTACGACTGACTACTGAACAATTCGACGTTGATTGGTGGCACAGATTTACAACAGTTTACCAAAAAGTGAAAAATTAAATTTCCTCCTCCATCATTATAGCAAACCACGAGCCGACATTGACGAACAGGTTAGGTTAGTTAACCTCCCTCCCCTTAAGGTAGTATATTTCCGAAATTAATTTGATTTACTGCCCCCCCCAACAATTGGAAGAAACAAATGCGTCTATTATGACGCTACTGCACGTCTGCAAGCTTATTTTATCGCACCTATGTACATAGGATGTTCCGCAAGATGATTTCGTTACTAATAAATAAGAATACTGATGTGATTATTTAGAAAACTATAGAAAACAGAGACGACCCGGTTAGATAGTCCTATGAGGGTGAAAAACCACTCGAAGTGAGACAAATGTACAAGGACATGACGAAGCTAAATACTGGAAGGGACACCACTGAAAATAGCGGAAATAGGCCACAAGTAAGTGCCGGAAACCAATATTCCCAATATACAAAAAGAAGGAGATCCCCAACCGACGGAGTTGAGGTGGAAGGGGCAGAGAGGATATTTCAGAGAAGCAGAAAAATTACGAGATCACCACCAGAACAAAGACAGGCTAAGTCAGGAGAAGAAGAACAAGATATAGAAATGGAAGCAATATTGAGCGCAATTGAGACCATGTGAACTGAAATGCATGATGGTTTCAAGAAAAATAAGGATGAAATAAGAGAACTCAGCGACCAGATTAAAGGAATGCAGGAAAACAGCAGGTAAAAAGAAGAGAAATGGAACCAAGAAAATCATGCACTTACGAAAAGAATAGAAAAGCTTGAAGACGCTTTTGAAAAGCAGGAAAAAGTAAAGAAAAGAAACAATATAATAATTGAAGGGCTGGAAATAACAGAACAAGAACAACAACTAGTATAAAGGAAAAAGTCCAGAAACTGCTAAAGGACGAGATGGGAGTAGAAGCTGAACCGCTGGAAAGCTTTCAAGTTGGGAAAAGCGAAGGGAAAAGACCACTAGTGGTTAAGATGAAAAATTGGGAAGAGAAAATGATAGTCATGAAGAACAAAAGTAAGTTGAAAGGAAAAATAATATTTATAGACAGCGATATAACGTTAAAAGAAATGGAAATACAAAAAAAGATAAGAGAAGTGGCAGTGAGAGAAACCGAAAAGGGAAATAAAATTAGAATAGGATATCAGAAGATAACCATTAATAACAGGGTACTTGAATGGAAAGATATACAGATGACCATGAGAAACTAACAAGGATCTGAGGATGGCCTGAATCCAAAAAACTAAAGAACAAAGGATAGGACACCAAAGTATAACGACCCCTGCGACCCCCATTGACCTTGAGATTGATAATATGGAAATTAAGCGAAGTGATAAAATATTGGGAAAAAGAAGAAATAAAAATAAAACAAACAAGAGAATGGCCACCTGAAACGTCAGAACAATGCTGCTTCCCGGAAGAATGAAGGAAATACATAGTTAACGACATTGAGAGATACAAGATTGATCTGGCGGCAATACAAGAAATTAGATGGAAGGGAAGTGATGAAATAAGAATAAAAATAAGATAAAATATTGGGAAAAAGAAGAAATAAAAATAAAACAAACAAGAGAATGGCCACCTGAAACGTCAGAACAATGCTGCTTCCCGGAAGAATGAAGGAAATACATAGTTAACGACATTGAGAGATACAAGATTGATCTGGCGGCAATACAAGAAATTAGATGGAAGGGAAGTGATGAAATAAGAATAAAAAAATATATAATGCTATACTCTGGCGAGAAAAAACAGGGTAGAAACGGGGTGGCCTTCATAATAGAGAGAAATATGGCAAGGAATATACCTAATGAAATTTAATCCAATTAACGGCCGACTGGCTTACGCTAGAATTAAGGGTGAACACACGAACCTGTCTGTGATAAACGTTTATGCCCCAACTGAACAAGCAAGTGATGAAGAGAAGGCAGAAATTTATGAAAAGATAGAAAAAGTATACGAAAAGATACCAAAGAGAAACGATTTGATACTGCTGGGTGACTTTAATGCCCAAATTAGAAGAGAGATCTATGTATGTATAACTTACAGATATTAACAACGAATTACAAACATAAGAACTAAAGAGATTTACAGGGATTTGAGAGTAACGGGGATAAGAAACTGGAGAGAGACTTCACATAATAGGAAGATATGGAGAGGGATCGTAGAAGAGACGAAAGCGCGCAGAGAGCTGTAAATGAATTAATTGAGAAATTAAATGATGGAAAATAGGGACTAATCCACCATGAAAAACGGATTGAAGAGCGTCTAATGACTCGGCGATATTCCGTAAGGAATGGAGTGCCGGATTATTATTATTATTATTATAGAAAACATTTATAATAATCTTGATAAAAATCAAACTAAGCCTTCCATGGGGGAGAGGCTTATAGTCCAGGAGGGGACTGGATGTTTAAAAGAACATCGAGCTGATAAAGAAGAAGAAGATTTATCTGTGTGTCTATAAAGCTCAATTGATCCATTAATCAATTACTTCTTCCAGTACGCCCTTAGGCCGCACAACCCAGACAATCACGTTCTAGATGGATATCCAACTAGTAATATATAGTGCACACCTTCTTCTTCTTCTTCTTCTTCTTCTAATGCCTTATTCACTGTGGACGTTGGCGATCATCATAGCTCAATTTACCTTGTCAGTAGCTGATCGAAACAATGCTGAAGACCTCATTCCGGTTCATTGCCTTAAGTTGCGCAGCCAAGAAATTCTTCGTCGTCTGGGTCCTCTTCTGGCTTCAAATTTTCCTTGCAAGATCAGTTGGAGTATACGCATCATATGACCAAATTATCGAAGTTTTCTTTCTCTTACTGTTCTTATTATTTTTTTAATAATGTAGTAGTTCTGTATTGTTGGTAACCCTATATATCCAAGATATTCTCAGCATGCACCTATAACTCCAGAACTCAAAAACATTCAGACGTTTGGCTGAATCTTCCCTCAGAGTTCACGTCTCCGTAATCCATGCCCAGTCAGTATTCCCACAATTGGTCCGCAGATTGACACTGGACAGCTCAAGATAGTATTTTGCATGTATTGCTGTCCTTGCTTGTTTACATGCAGTTCCTTGTGACCATCTGCTAGTGTGCAACTTCAGGGTATGATGTTTTGAGAGTATTCAAGGTTTTGATGGAAGGCGCAATAATCGGCTCCGAGCCGTAAGGAAGGCCGTTGGAGCCGTTTTGCCAGCTCGACAGCCTTTTCGTTACCCTCGTTTCCTTTGACCCAGCAAACAGAGAGGACATTCCGACTTTCGACATTCCGAGAGGATATATCGTTCAGTGTCTCGATGCATTCATGTAGCAGACCAGAGGTAGTCTTATCGCTTCGAAGTGCCACAAGGGTCATTCTATTGTCTGATAACATCTGAATATTCTTGTTCCGGATAACTCTATCCTGGATTATTTTTGCAAAATGTAATATATCCATTAATTCCGCCTGAAAGACGGATGTATACATACCCAGCGATTTACTTGCGCTGAGATTGAGTTCGGCAGAATAGATGCCTGCCCCCGATCCAGTTATATTTTTGGATCCATCCGAGAATAGACGTATGTCATAACTAGTAGAATGTTTCGTTTACATTTAGCAGGACGTTATATTTCTTATCAAATATATGTTTTGGGCGAATGATGTCAGGTTCAAGATGCAGTAGAGGTATTCTCTTGTAACAATCCTCCAAAATCCGCATATGACCCCCAGTCACTCGCCCATGGGTCCATACCTTTCAGCTGCGTAGCCTAAAAGCAACCTTAACCGACATCTCCTGCACATGAGGATCAAGTGGTGGGAGGCATAGGAGGGTCTCCAGCGCCGCAATAGAAGTTGTTCGCGTCACTCCAGTTACAGCAAGACAGATTGATCTCTGGATCCGGTGCAAGGATGACGCTATTGTTACTTGTTTGGTTCTGGGACACCAGACAAGGGCACCATAGCAAAGCATATTACTGACAACGGCAGTGTAGAGCCAGAGGGTGATCTTGAAGGAAAGTCCCCATGACCGTCGCAACGCTCTGCGATATTGCCTAAAGGCCATCCTCGCTTTCTCTAATTTATTCTGTAGATGCTTTCCCCAGTTGAGCTTATTATCGAGTATTATTCTCAGATACTTGACTTCCTCAGCTAATCTTAGGCATGACCATAGTCATTAGCTTTCTCTTTCTGGTGAATAGAATGAGCTCTGTTTTTCCTGGGTTAACAGAGAGAGAGTGCTCTTCACACCATTCTTCTAATATTGAGGGCAACCTGCATTAGGGTGCCGAGGATGTTCTCAAATTTTCTAGTTAACAGAAGGACACAGTAAGTGGTGACCATTTATTATAATAATTATTATGTAGTGCATTTAAACAAATTTTCTCATTTCTTTAATCGTAGGAATCACTAGCACTTAGTTTTAGTAGTTGTGCGGCCTAAAGGCCGCACTGAAACTTTTTCAGATTAATCATTGAAAAATAAAGCAATGAGAGATACCTTATAAATAAATAGATATACAAAATTGGTGTTTTAAGACTACACTGATTCGTGACTCCTTAGATTGTGCCGCCTAAAGGCCGCAATGAGAGACTGGATCATCAACCCACTTATTGATACCAGATTTTTTGCGATTATGTAAAATATCCTTGAAAAAAGCTTTTCAATTTAGTTTATTGTCCCCCTCCCATCGATTACTTAACTAGACAATTGCTGACTAGACAGGACGACAGTATATCGTGCAAGTTAAGATACAAATGGGACACTGGAACATACACTTTATCTTTATGATTGGCTATATGATATTTCAGGAATGAGTAATTCATAAATAAATTGATGGAATATTCAGGGACCGATGGAATTCGCCGGTGACGCTACTGCGATTTGAAAGAATTTTGGAAAACCAGTGGAATCTTGGAAAAGAGTGGTGTACGTGCATTGATTTGGAGTTCCTAGGAAATCCTTTATTAGAAATTCGTGGAAAATCACTGGAAAATCGTTGGAATTCGTTTGAAATTATTGGAATTCCTTATAAATCATTGGAATAACTTCAAAAATGTTACCTCTAAATTAAACTATATTAATCTATAATTTATGATTATCTAATATTTCCATTAATTAAAAGAAAGTTTTCTATTAATGGGAGGTATGGTAATGGGTTTTCAGCTATCGATATTAGAGACGGTCGCCAGATTAGCGGTTAAGTGCGTTGCTGCTAATGTTAAATAGCTGGTTCAACTCCGGGCTCAGTAAAACTTTATTCTGACCGTCTCCCCTCGGAAGGCAATGGCAAACCACCGAGGTGTAATCTGCCTGGTACAGCCTCTCTGGAGATGAAGTGTATACACTTCCCGCGGTTCGGAGCCCGCGTTAAGCAGTAGGTCCCCTATGTGTGTGATAATACTTCAAACGCACAACACATGCATAGGAGAGAGGTCGCCTACGTCTGAAATCAGGCACGGCACTTAAAGAAGATGAAGAAGAAAAAGAAGAAGATATTGGATAGTCATTTTCTGTCAATTTTCACATTACTATTCATTACTGCAAACAAGATGGGGCTGTTATCTACAATCATCAAATATAAAATAACTAAACAACATTAACTATTTCCAAAAAATCACGTCCATTAAGGACACACACCAGGCATTAAATGAAAAACAAGAGGGAGAAATGTAAATAAATAAGAAATTCTGCACAAAAAAATTTTGTTACGCTTAATAATCTTTGGAATTCTGTGAAAATCATTTGAAATTCTTTGAATCCCTGGAATTCCGAGTCCTGGGTGCACAAACTTTTCAGGATATTTTCCTCTTGGATGCACTATGGATAAAATAAACCCGTGGTTCGCAGCCCACGTTAAACTAAAGATCACCTATGAGTTTTTAAACATTTGTTCAGTTATTCAGAGTGCTTAAACATCGGTGATTTTCAAAAACGTAATTGATCATATGAATTACAGAAATATTTTTAGCTGCTCCATTTACTATTTTTTAAATTAATTCTGCTTTTGGCTATCATGTTTTGTTTTAAATATTGAATGACGTATTTTTTAAACAATTATTGAAATGATTATTTTTCAACAACTCAAAATTCATTAAAGTTAGCCAAAAGCAAAGTATGATTTCTTAATAAGGAAAATTTTGGAGTTTTAGGCATGATAAATTAAAGTTAATTATTTTACTGTGAATGTTAATGTATAAAAACGCCGCAAGAAATGGCTAGAAGGGCAAAATAACTTATTGTTCTTGAACAACTAATCACCTTCCTATAGCTTTTACTGCGTTTTGCAATAAAAAGTATGGAAAGTATAAAAATTTTTATTCGAAAAAAAAAATTGGAATTTTGATCTGGTAATCCAGTTGGAGGCGGGCTTCCTTGCGGAAAATTTTGGCTTGCTATAATAATTAGGATGTTGCAACGTGCTTGAAAAAAATCGATCTCTAAGATTTGATGAGAATTTCATACCCTGATTCTTTTTAATTAAAAGAAAACTAATAACTTAAATTTTGAGAATTAATTATTATAAAAGTAATTTTATAAATTTATTTGATCGCATTGCAAATTTATTACTATTTTTTTGCAAAAAAAGGTGGAGTGCTTTATATTTCGTTCTATCAATTTGCCAAGTAAAAGCATCTCGCATGTAGGTTATAGAGACCAACACTCTGTTATTGCTTAGAAGACATACATAATTATTCTTGTGGAATGTAGTCACCTTTCACCCACACGTAAGGTAGAAAGAGGCTGTACGCCATCACATGTCATACTCTTCGTCAGCTAGTCTCGTTTCCCAGATATTCTATTCATAATATCGCCCAAGGTCCAATTGAGGGTGTAATCTGTGTTATTGCTCAAATTGTAATTTGCATGAAACTCGATTATTTTATATCAAGAATGATTGAATATGTCCATAAAAAAATTATGAACGTTAGAATAGATATTTCAAAGGACAGTCAAAGGCAGTCGGTTACCTAAAAGGAAATCAAATTTTTGAATTTACGACTTTATTAAGAAATTAAAAAAGTTGTATAAATTATATGCAATATTTTCAATTTGCGTAGGAAAGCAAACAAGCTCGGATGATTAACTAATGTTGTTGGCAAATCTATTTGGGCGTCAAACTTTCACACTATCGTTAAGGATGTAACAATAAAAAAACACGAGTTTTTCGACATTTTGCAATTTTGCGTCAATTATGTTTTCTGTGTGTAGGTCAAACAAAAGTTGTCATTAAACTTTCTTCCGTTTATAGGGTCTGCCCATCTGTATTATGTATAATGCCCTGTGACGAAAGGAAAGACATCCCGTGGTTACCCTACACGATGATCTTATTGAAATTTAATTTGAAAAAATTCTTGAAAATTGCCTTGGAATATTTAGTTTTATTGTTTTAAATTGTAGGTATATTATGCTTTCAATTGTATTTACAAGAGCCCCAAGGAAAACTTTATAATTTATTTTATTTGAAAAGTAAGCCAAAAAGCAATTATGCATATCTACGATCTAACGGTATTGTTAACATAACACTCGACTGGTAAGACTATTTTTTATCATCCACGCCCGTCATTTGCAACAAATAGCAGTTCACACGATAGTCTCTGTCTTCTAACATTAAGTCTAATGAAAACTGCCTATTCTTGCAAAATCCACTCTACTCCGTGGTGCGATAATAAATTAGCAGCGTATTAATTTTTTCTGGTTCTCTAGGCTGCATGGCGTCCCGCCCATATACTTCGTTGGAATCCGATCTGGGTCATCACGACATTAGAATGTTCCTGCTGCGTATTAACAACTTATAATCTATTATATTAGTAGTAAAGCGTGTCAATTTTAACAAAAAATTATTTTTGTAAAAGTAAATGTTAAACAATTAAATTTTAAAATTAACCTCACTTATCCAATTGCAATACATCAAGTTGATCTTGCAAAATATGGGAATTATGATTTACTATTACCACAACAGTGCCAGTGGCTTGGTGTGGTCGCTGCTTTTAGCACTTCCGGGAATAAAACTGCTACTTGACTCCTCGTTTTCAAAGAGCGTAGTTGCCCCTGAAACCCCGCAAAAAAAGCGCTACGGACCTTGTAGACCCAGTGCTGAATCAATTATTTTTCTCCATGTTTCTCTGTCCGTCGCCTTTTTCCTCCATTCCTTCACTTTCAAGTCTCTCTCCACCGCATCCTTCCATCGGGATCTTGATCTTCCTTGCCTTCTCGTTCCTATTTGTCATCTCAAAGTATTGTAATGTTCTTTGCTTAGCTGCAGTAGCAAGTTAAAAGGATGAACAAGTTGTTAATCAAAATTTAAATAAATGTGCAATTATTAACAGAAATCATGGCAATATGAAAAAAACGATTAAATCGTAAATGAAATTAAAATTAGATCATGTAAAAATAATTATTATTTGTTAGTTATAAGTTGTTAGTTAAAAATTATGTTAGTTAAAAATTTGTTATAAAATTAGGTAATTAGTGATTAGTGTGTTATGCAAACTTTAAAAAAAAGGTTTCTCGATAATATTTATCACAATTTGGTGCGATAAACTGAACGGACAATTATTCGCTTCAAATTAAACAATTATAGTGCATCATATTTGAATTTGCGGATCGTTCCTATAAAAACGATATTTGAATTAAAAATCAAGTGACGAAAATATCGATTAATTTACCTGCCAATAAAAACTTTATAACATAAAAAACAGACAGGCGTTGGATTTTGCAACAAAAATAATATCCTTGGTAACGAGTTTTGTTTAGAGGGGTAACAAAATAATTTCACGAAGATGTACACGTAATTTTGTTTGCTCCAGAGTTTTTACAATAAAATGTGTTAAAATAACCCGAAATAGGGAAGTGAAAATGGATTAACCTAAAAAGAAGTGATATTACGTGATAAATGTAAAAATTTGCCAGGGTACTCACCAATTTATATTAAAATTATGTTATTTAAGGCGGTGAATATCGTTGGATTTGCCGAAAATTAAACCAGATGAACACAACGATAAATGTAGAGAAAAATGTGTGGGTAAACGATCAACCATCAAAATACAAGAAAGAAAATGATGCAATCAGGAAGTGAGGTTAAATTCTTTAACTATACAGTGCGGAATTTTTGAACAAAATAAAAGGTCAGAAATCTTATATTAATAAACATTTATTTGCATAAATCTATTTTATAATTAAGAAATTTTGTTATCATTAAATTTAAGGCGTGTGCGTAAAAATTTAATTGTTTCCATAACAACCATTTATAAAAATTTATGAAAAATTTTCATTAACATCAAATTGCCAGAAAATGTTATTTTCAATTTAAAATCAAATAAATCAATATTAAAAATTTATGAATTTTGTTAATTTTAATGATGAGCTAATGCAATCAAGAAAAGTTATTAACAATAAAAGAATTTTTTTATAAAATTAAGAGCTAGCCGTGGTGACCTACAAAATTTCGTCCACAAAAGTTATCATTGTGGGATAAGCATCCAGGTAAGGGCAAATTTTATTGAAAGCATAATTTATTTTATAAATTAAAGGGGAACATTACATATTTATTTATCGTACCAACGTTAAGGGTAATTGAAGGCTACGATACATTACAGTATCATCTCTGACCAAGTTCTTGACGTTCCTCTTACGTTTCATGTTCCAATATATCGTATATACACTGCGTCACACACAAAAAGTATTCAAGACAAATTAAACAAGAAAAGACGTTTGTAGTAGGTTATGGTGAGTAGAACGGTGATATAAAGAAAGGATTCTGATATTCTGAAGGCAACTTTCCATCGAGAGGAAAACCTTATACTAAACCCTCCAGAATTTTTAGGAAAACGGAAAATTTAATACAGGTTAGAATTGATAACAGATTGCATGAAATTTTTGGGAAGACGAGGTGTTTGATACAGATTGAAATCAATAACGGTCAGATTGAACAATTCAAAAGGTAGAAATCACCTGATGGTAATAAACTCTGAAGAATTTCTGGAAAAAAGAAAGGAAAATTTGATACAGGATACAGGTTAGAATTGATAAAAAGTGGTGTGGGTTGGGTTGCATACCAATTGCAAGGTACCAAGAATTTATAGTTAAACATTTTAACTATAAAGGTGGAAATCTCCAAGAGATTGAAACTTTAAAACGCGAAAATCATGTGAACATCGCACCAAGAGATATAAGAAAACGGGATAAAGGGGAGGAAACGGAGTTTTCGGAAACAAGTGAATAACCATATAAAAGGAGTAGGATAATATTTAGATCGCCAGTAAGAAAACTAACAGGAGGAAACACTACGGAAATGGAAGGAAACATTGATGATTTAACAAAACTGATGGCGAATTTGATGAGCAAAATGAAACGTGATATAAATAGCATGAAACATGAAATGTCTGAAATTAAAAGCGAATTATCGAGGATGAAAAGGGGACCGGATTAGACAAGACAGGAGATACAACAATTAAAAAGTAACATCACACAAAACAAACAGTAATGGAGAAAAAGTGTAGAGATACTGGAGAAGAAGAATCACCTGTTGAAGTGTAGAGTCGG
Organism: Podabrus alpinus; assembly: GCA_932274525.1. Lineage (NCBI taxonomy): Eukaryota > Metazoa > Arthropoda > Insecta > Coleoptera > Cantharidae > Podabrus > Podabrus alpinus. The sequence goes on along the minus strand of OW026455.1, from coordinate 85,217,402 downwards.
AAATTTTGAAAGGGAGAAAATATAGAACAATGTCGCAGTGTGGAAGCTCTAAAGACGCACGTACAGGAATTTTTTTTAAATATATGGAAGTAGAAGCCCAAGTGGAGGATGCCTGCTGAATAGGCGAACAGCGATGCGTTGGGAAATTACCGAGTTGGAACGATAAAATGAGGGTATTAAAAAATAAATATAAACTGAAGGGAGGAAGAGTCTTCGTGAACAGCGATCAGACCTCTTCAGAAAGGAAGATAATGAAGGAGATAAGAGGAGAAGTAAGGGCGGAGAGAGAGAGAGACGTAACAGAGTAAGGGTGGGATTTATGAAAATGGTTATGAACGGAAAGGAAAAGATATGTAACATCCAAACCAAACAATTATTACTTGAGAAGAAACCCAAGGCCCCGACCTTCTATCAAAAAGCTAAGAAATGAAGGAACGGCAGGAGGGAGAGAAGTGACGAAATGGCGAGAAAATGGAGTAATGGTTGTGAACGGTGGAAATGTATGCGATGGAAAGGACAAGTGATGTAACAGAAGATATGCGAAAAATGTACATATAGTATTTATACTACATGTACATTTTATTTTTATAATTATATTTAACACTATTTACGCAAGTAAAAATCTTGCAACCGTGAATATCGTGAAACATATAACTATCTAAATATAAATAATATATCTAAATAAAACAAATATCTAAGAAAATTATAAGAAGAACAGCGATTGCAAAGAAGCAAGAATACTCTGAGTATGCAACCGGGAGATGCCAAATGACAGAATGTCGCCAAGCTGAAGATGAGGAACTAAACCATCGAACATAAAAGTGGAAACACTTCGAATTCGAAAGAGACATCGTTAATGAGCAGAAATTGAAGAAACAGGAGCAAATCTACACCAGCCAGACGTTTTAGCAGCCAAAACTGCAGAAGAACGGATGGTTAGATTGCAAGTAGCCGAATTCTAATGAGATATGCGAAAACCTGCTTCCAAATGTTATTACCCCAATAAACGAAGTCACCTCAGTTTTTCCTGAAAAAAATGGAAAGACAAAGCATATACAATGTGCTCTATGGAAGCAAAGTCGTTTTGCTTTGAGTTCTATTACCAACTAGCGTAAAAATGGAAAAACTAGGAATTCATATCGTAATGTGAGTTGAAAAAATTTGAATTTAATCGATGAGCCCCTCTTAGACACGTTCAACCTGTAATTTAATTCGCCATGCCACTTTCCGAAGCAGTCTTTTATTGATGGTATTAGGACTCTAGAACAGGCCCTCTTGCACTACTGTCCCATCTTTGTTACCACTTGTTAATCAGCAGTCATTAGTCCCGGTGGGATACCTGATAACATCAGAACCGGGTTTCTGGACACCATTTTGTACGCGGAGCACAGCTGATTTACCATCTTTCTTTGCAGTCCTTCAAAATGCGCTCGATAGCTGGCCGCTTGCATGGCGTCGCGTCATTCCAGATAGACGCTCCATATAGCACTATGGATGTACTGCAGGGGAATCTAGGGCCTCCTACATTTGGCATCAGTCTTGTGAGAACTATTGCTAGCTTTGTCACTTTGTTGGTCGTGGTACCCAAAGCGCTGCCTCTTATCAAAATTCACCCCTAGCACCATTTCCGATTTTTCCAATTCAATTTTGTCTATCTCGATGATTATTTCACTGAATTTGCGTTTACCGATTATGGGCAGGACCCTGCCTTCTTGGATAAACGAATCCACTAAATCCAATTTTTGTAGCATGGTTGAATGAGGATTTTTCCACCTTTAAAATGATGTATCATAAGGTAGGGGGTACTATTTAAAATTCCAAAATAGCATCCATGGACTATAATAAATAATGTGTAATACCGCATCGTAAACCAGTCAAGAGAATTAAGTCGCAGTGAAAAAGTTAGAATGTAACGGCAATACGCGTGATTTAAAAAAATATAAAACGGTTGTGTACCGACAGCTGGCCCTGAGACACTTGGCCCCGCGACAACTCGCCTCGGACAACTGATCCTAGCGACAACTGGCCCTGACGGGGCCTTTGCAGAATATTATATATTGTGAGTATCGGAAAGTAATCTACTTTGCCTCTTGATTATTAAATTGATTATTGCGTTTTGCGTTTTTTTGCGACTTAACACCTTAAAATTTAAAGATGCAAATAATTAACTTCATATTATTTACCGGTAACTCATAAAATTTGGTTTTAGTAAAAGTTCTCACAGAAATATAATATTTGGCTTCTGGTTAAATAAATAAAGGTGGATCTTCCGCGAAGAGGTGGATCTGGCGCGAAGAGGTGGATCTGCCGTTAGGTTAGTGTTAGTTTTTGATATTTCTTTATAAAATAAATGAAAAACAAACAAATCTCAGCGTAAAGTTAAATCTGTCGCAAAGAGGTGGATCTTCCGCGAAGAGGTGGATCTGCCGTTAGGTTAGTGTTAGTTTTTGATAATTCTTTAAAGACAAATTAAAAACAAACAAATCTCCGCGTAAAGTTAAATCTGCCGCAAAGAGGTGGATCTGGCGCGAAGAGGTAGATCTGCCGTTAGGTTAGTGTTAGTTTTTGATATTTTTTGAGAAAACAAATGAAAAACAAACAAATCTCCGCGTAAAGTTAAATCTGCCGCAAAGAGGTGGATCTGGCGCGAAGAGGTGGATCTGCCGTTATGTTAGTGTTAGTTTTTGATAGTTTTTGAGAAAACAAATGAAAAACAAACAAATCTCCGCGTAAAGTTAAATCTGCCGCAAAGAGGTGGATCTTCCGCGAAGAGGTGGATTTACCGGTTACTCATAAAATTTTGTTTAAGTAAAAGTTCTCATAGAAATGCAATATTTGGCTACTGGCCAGTAGTCCAGTAGTCATAAGGCCAATTGTCGCTAGGGCCAGTTGTCGAAAGGGCCAGTTGTCGCCAGGTCCAGTTGTCGCCAGGGCCAGTTGTCGGCAGGGCCAGTTGTCGCCAGGGCCAGTTGTCGCTAGGGTCAGTTGTCCGAGGCGAGTTATCGCAGGGCCAAGTGTCTCAGGGCCAGCTGTCACCAAACCTAAAACGGTCAGCTGTTCGATATTTTTGCTTATTTTGGTCAACCTTCAACAATTAATTTTTTTAATCTGTAGAAAAAAATTCACCGAAATAGAGTAATTAATTAACGCACGAAAACAAAACCATTTACAATGTAAATTTATTACAAGCTCTTATTAATATATTGCCAACGGATGGATAAATCACTTTTCCCATTTATAAACACTTATTAAGTTTGTAAACAACTTATCGAGCACAGTAATTGCTTTTCTGCTTTTTTCCTGGTGGAGATTTTCGATGAAGTGAACTTGCAAAATCTATATCTCGGAAAGTTTTAAATCGATTTTAATCATTTAACAAATGTTCAGATCTCAACATTCATGAGAAAATTGGCCACCAAGGTCGCAGTTGGATTTTTTCTTTGGGGTTATGTGAAGCAAAAGATGTATGCCAATGGCCTCCAAACGATTCCAGAGTTGAAGGACGAGATTTGGCGCGTTATTAACTACCACAGGATTTATGCCGAAAAGTAATAATGGGAAATTTCATCAAAAGAACAGAAGTCTGCAAACCCAGCGATGGCGGCTATTTGAAGGATGTAATTTTTCATATTTACTGTCAATGTCTTAGAGTGCATGTATACCCCGCGAAATATAGGTTGTTTTAGTGCCGTAACATTAACATGATAAAATCAAAACTATATTACTTTTTAATATAATTTTTAAATATTTCAATCAATAAATGTTCAGACTAAGGTTTAACGAGTTTAAATTTCAATTTTAAATAGATATTAATATAGTAAACTTAATGTAATGTAATTGAAATTTGATGTTTTTTTGTAGCCATTATATATTTATATATCTAAGTTATGTAACCGTTATCAAAAAATTTTGAAGCTTTCCACCTTAGAAAAACATGTATACTAGTGATTGCACCTTGGTTTATTTCAATATTTATCTTACTTACATAATAATTATGTGATTGTTGAAAGTCTATTTTCATATAAAAATACAGAAAAATTAATATTTTCGTTGGAATAAATTCTTTTTTTAAATTTCCCATCAATTAGTTAGCCAATCACTTTATTGGGCGTATATCAGAAAGAAGTTCCACAAAATATTCTAAAATTTACTACCGATGACCAGCGACCCTGCACATGCACTCTTTTTCAGCAAATTATCAAAAACCAATGTGGTTTATTTCAGATTTAAATTGTTACCTCCAATTCAATCACAAAATCAGGGTCTAGGACAAATGGACGCGGCCGAAAGGACGCGAACAAATGACAACTGACTTTTTTGATTCCATTGATTATTTTGAGTCTATTCTCACTTTTTCCGTTCAACTTGGAAAAAAGTTCGAGGGAGCGGTAGATCCACCTCTTTGTGGCAGATTAGACTTTACGCGGAGAATTGTTTTTTTAAATTTGTTTTCTAAAGAAATATCAAAAACTAACACTAATCTAAGGACAGATCCACCTCTTCGCGGCAGATCCACCTCTTTGCGGCATATTTAACTTTACGCGGAGATTTATTTGATTTTAATTAGTTTTCTAAAGAAATATCAAAAACTAACACTAACCTAACGACAGATCCACCTCTTCGCGGCAGATTCACCTCTTTGCGGCAGATTTAACTTTACGCAGAGATTTGTTTGTTTTTAATTTAGTTTTATTATTATGGTCCGTCTTTTTGGTTCTGCGCCTATATGGCCGCATCTATTTGGGTTTGCGCCTATTAGGCCGCGTCCTTTTGGGTCTGCGTCTTTATGGCCCGCGTCCATTTGGGTTTGCGTCCTTTTGGGTCTGCGTCCTTTTGGGTCTGCGTCCAAACGCTCGCGTCCTTTCGGTCGCGGCCTTTCGGCCGCGTCCATTTGTCCGCCTCCGACAAAATCATATTTTGTTTACTATAATTAGCAATTTCTCAACATAGTAAAATTAAATTAAAAATGATCCCGCACAACTGACATTATTTAATTTCGAAGACAAAAAAGAAATTCTATTTGAATTAATAATAGCAAAATTGTATTATAGCTTTCACTCAATTATTTATAAAGGAAATTAGATTAATATTTGAGATTTGAAAAATAATGTACAGAGCGACACATTGAAATTTGCTTTTAGTAGAAAGTAAAAATATAATAGAGGACATTATTAAAAATATCGTGTTGAATTTTCATAATCAATTTATTATTTTATTTAATTTAATGTAAATAGTATCAGTGATAACCAATTGTTTCTAATATGGGAAAGTAATAAATTCAAAAGCATTTGGCGTCCTTCACATTAGTCTAATTTAACATTAATCAAAGCATTGTACATGCAATTTAAAAATTCGATCTACTATTACCTAACAATTAATTCTTTTGCTGTTTATTAAATTTGTTCTACATTTTAATGCTAGCCAAAAGAAAATTAAATTGAATGAAATTATCGTAAGCCTAAGGTAGTTAGATATGATTATGCATAAGATGTGTGCTGTTCATAAAAACACTGTCATCTCGCACTTTCACTGGTTCTCACGGTGATTTCTGACCAATCGCCCATACCTACATCCAGGTTGCAAACATTCAAATCGATACCTAATAAATTATTAAGTATACACATCAGATTTAGCAGATAAATTAAATTAAATACGGTTTAGCACAACATAAATTTACCATAACTTTTAACGCCATCACTAAAGTTCAAGCTCTTATTTATGTTCACTGGTTTAGATTTTCATTTTTTTTTAAATTAATCTTTCTATTAAGTTGGTAAACAGAAACTTGAATTAGTTATTTCTATCTTCGTCATAGTAAGTTTCGCCTCTTCTTACATGGGAGAGTTACCAATTCACTGGCTAGATCAGGCTGAAGAGCTGCCCCGACTGGGCCCGAACCATTCTGTGGATTGTCCAAGACACACAGGGGGTTGGAGGTCCGGAAGTGGGAAGCAGAGAACAAAAAAAACCCTGTGGCATAGTACACCAGGTTAAAAACAGGCGAAGAAATTTATAGAGTATTCGACTGCAGAGGCTAAAAAGCTTCTTCTACTATCAAAGAATGAAATCAGGCTCATCACGGGGTTGCTCACCGGACATTGTCAGGTGAGATATCACCTCAAGAAAATGGGAATAGAGGACGATGACATATGCAGACTCTGTGAATCGGAAACTGAATCGGCCGAACACATTCTCTGTAGCTGTGATGCCTTAGCCCGATCCAGGCTAAAATATCTGGGACAGACGCAATTAACACCCAAAGAGGTGCAACAAAAACCTCTCAGGAGTATTCTATGTTTTGCTAGCAGAATTGAATTCCTGAATACCTAATTAGCAGGGTAATGAACAAAAGATCAATACTGGTCGCAGTTCTGAAAGGCTCTTGCGGCCAATCGACCCCAAAATACAATACAATACAATACCAATTCACTATCTTCATTGAACTTGCCTGATCATCCATAGCAGGAAAAAGTCTTTAATGTATATCTACGTCCTTAATATAGTATCTTCTTGTATGATAATCCATGATGACGGTGTCGAGCAAATCAAGCGATTTGATAAGTCAGAACATTTATAGAAAAAATTGTTTAACAATAAAGGTAGAAAACTGAGCCTAATTTTGGCTTTTAGTATTTGCAAATAACATTTCCGACATATCCTTTTGTTTGAGTTTAACCGAGGAGTTAGGGCATCGGAGGTCGCTATAACCATTTGTGCCGTTTACGAAGAGAACTCCAACGTGAACCGTACTGCAGAAAATGGTTTTCTCGTTTCAAAAAGGGGCATTTTGATACGAATGATTTCCCACGTTCAGGGAGACCATCCGGCTTTGATGAAGACCGATTAAATGCTTCAATTCGTGATGATCCACGTCAATCAACTCGGGAATTGGGCAATATGATGAATTGTGACCAATAAACTATCGTACAACATGTGCATTCCATGGGCAAAGTTCAATAGTTGGGCGTTTGGGGACCATAATATATTTTGAGCGAAAACAACAAACATCAGTGTTACCATTTGTGCTTCTTTGCTTGCTCGTCATCGTTTAGCTCGTCAACAACATCGGCCGTTTTTGTCCCAAATTGTTACTGGTGACAAAAAATGGTACCTTTACATCAACATCAAGAACAGAAAGGAACGGCTGAGCCCTAACAAACAAGCAAATCCTTGTGCAAAATCTGGTGCCCGTCCACGCAGGGTAATGTTGTCCATCTGGTGGGATAAAGAAGGCGCCATCTACTATGAATTGCTTACGAGGAATGTAACCATAACTTCTGAGGTTTATTGTCAACAACTGCGTCACCTGGAGGCTGCAATTCAAGAAAAACGACCGGAAAGACAGCATCAAGTGGTTTTGCAGCATGATAATGCCCGTCCGCATACTGCTACCATTACAAAAGCAGCTATTCAGGACCTCGGTTGGGAGGTTATTCCACGTCCGCCCTATTCTCCTGATCTTACTCCATCATATTTTCATCTTTTCCGCTCTCTAGCCAAAATCTCCGCGGAATCTCAATTAATAACGACGTTGCTCTTCAAAACTGGCTCGACGACTTCTTCACCGCCAAACTTGGATTACTGTTGTACTCTGAACATAAGCATTTTCGATCAATTGAATGTATGGATAGTCGATCCTACTATTTTGTAGAGCTTGTTTTACTGTCCATAATTCTATACTATCGAGTTCTAATCAGATGTAAATGATCGCAGCCACAATATCGGTATATCCATATCGGAGTCGGTTGGTACTAATGATTTTAGATAGTATAAAGATGGGAAAGAAGTGAGATCGGGCTCCTTCTAGGGTTCCACTGCGCAGCTCAAAAATTTATTCTTACCGCAATAGACCGAAAATCTATTTTTTCAGTCATGGAATATGAATAATTTTGGAAAATAACTGCAGCGTTATGCTATTATAGGAAAGATGTAACGAATCTGTATTTTCTTGCGAGAAAATAAATTTGAAGAAAAAGTCCGAAAAATATAGGCTGAAAAACAATCAAATAATTTTCTCACTGTAAATTTAAATACTTAAAATTCCTTTTTATTTCCAAGTTACACTACATAATAATTTTGGTAATAATTAAAACATTTTAAAATGATTACGTCAAACGGCAAATTTTCTATTTTCGGGGTGCATTTAATATTTATAAGTCGATTCAATTTCTTCAAAACATTTACATCTACGACACAATCGCATGTTATTGCGTTTTTTCTGTCTACAGCGGGAAGCTTTATGGCCAGGTTTCTTGCAGTAAGAGCAAATTTTTGTTTTAGATGGTGGACTACTTGCTGTTTTTCCATCAACAACCCTCGGAGAGTTAAATTTCTGATTAGCCTGACTTAAAAATAATAATTGATCGTAGCGAGAAGGACTAACGTTTTCGTCGTGCCTGTACCTGCATCTTACGCCAAACTTGCAATAACCACGCTGGTGCCAAGGACAATTTGTGGTTTTATTTTCGAGGAAATGTGAAAATTTCGTTTCTTTTTCTGCGTGCAATCTTGCAAAAAATGTATTTTGTGGTTCCTTAATATTTGGGATAATATGCTTTTCACGATGAAACTGACCGTTATCCGTTTTTTCGCACTGTTCCATCGGTTCTAATTTGCAACTGTCCAAATCTTCTTTAATATGGAGATATGGACAAAGTGATCCTTTATTACACCCAGATTTTAGTTTATAAAATTTACAAATGCTTGTGTAATATTCTAAAAATTGTTTTTATTAATTACTGTTGATTGATTAACCAATTACTTACGATTAGTTACATGATTTGAGAGCGCAGGGGGTGCTGATTTTAAAATATTATTATAGGTGACATCGTTAATATTAGAATTATTGTAAAGCATTGTCGATACGATAATAAGCTAAAAAAATTAAGAAATAATTATCATAATATACTAATTTTTTCAATTTTCTACTTACACGGAGCAGACAATAAAACCACTCAATTTTGGACTTTTTTTAAATCAGCAGTAATAATGTAAAATTTTAAAGTCAAACTTGGCACATTTACTGGATAGGAACGACAATGTGAAAATTGTGTTATTTAAAATATTTAATGATAACATTCCCAAATGTGTAGAAAATTTAACAGAGACGTATTTATTTGTTTTCGTTCAATTTATAATATCAAATTGAGTATTTTGATAACATAACAGGCAATGTATCGGATTGATGCATAAGTTCATAGCGTTTTTTAAAATTTAAAATTAAATTTTTTAAATATAAAAAAGTCATTAACTAATCAATAATAATATTCTCCTGCATTGTTTATGATTGACTCCTAACGTTTTGGTAGTTTTTCGATTGAAGAAATCCGGTGGTTTGGAGATGAAGAAGTCGTCGAGGCAGTTTTGAAGAGAAACGTCGTTATTAAATGAGATTCCGCGGAGATTGTTGGATAGAGAGCGGAAAGATGAAAATCTGATAGAGCAAGATCAGGAGAATAGGGCGGATGTGGAATAACCTCCCAACCGAGGTCTTGAATAGCTGCTTTTGTAATGTTAGAAGTATGCGGACGGGCATTATCATGCTGCAAAACCACTTGATGCCGTCTTGCCGGTCGTTTTTCTTGAATTGCAGCCACCAGGCGACGCAGTTGTTGACAATAAACCTCAGAAGCGATAGTCACATTCCTCGGAAGCAATTCATAGTAGATGACGCCTTCTTTATCCCACCAGACCCAGGTAGCACAAAATATTGCGCAATATCGGCGCAACATTGTGCCAATATTGGAAAATTGTGCAATATTGGCAACGACCAGTCAATATTGGTGCAATATTTATTATCATTATTGCGGCGATAATGGCTAACATTATTGGTGCAATATTGGTTGCTGATATTGGGGCAATATTGTATATCCATGTTGGGACAATAATTATTAAAAACTTCATTAATATCTAAATAGTACTGAATATATTCTCCCAAATAACTTCAAAGTTATATTATTAGTGATTTTCATCATTGGAAAATGCATTGCTAACACGTAGCCAAAATTTTCATGTTTTATTGATATCCAATATTGGTACAAGATTGCGTAGCCAATATTGCGGCATTAGTGCGCAGCGATATCGGGACAATATTGCTTAGCAGTATTGGAGCAATATTTACTGCCATTATTGCGGCGATCATGGCTAACATTATTGGTGCAATATTGTTTACCTATATTTGGGCAATATTGTATATCCATGTTGGGACAATAATTATTAAAAACTTCATTAATATATAAATAGTACTGAATATATTCTCCCAAATAACTTCAAAGTTATATTATTAGTGATTTTCATCATTGGAAAATGCATTGCTAACACGTAGCCAAAATTTTCATGTTTTATTGATATCCAATATTGGTACAAGATTGCGTAGCCAATATTGCGGCATTAGTGCGCAGCGATATCGGGACAATATTGCTTAGCAGTATTGGAGCAATATTTACTGCCATTATTGCGGCGATCATGGCTAACATTATTGGTGCAATATTGTTTACCTATATTTGGGCAATATTGTATATCCATGTTGGGACAATAATTATTAAAAACTTCATTAATATATAAATAGTACTGAATATATTCTCCCAAATAACTTCAAAGTTATATTATTAGTGATTTTCATTATTGGAAAATGCATTGCTAACACGTAGCTAAAATTTTCATGTTTTATTGATATCCAATATTGGTACAAGATTGCGTAGCCAATATTGCGGCATTAGTGCGCAGCGATATCGGGACAATTTTGCTTAGCAGTATTGGAGCAATATTTACTACCATTATTGCGGCGATCATGGCTAACATTATTGGTGCAATATTGTTTGCCTATATTTGGGCAATATTGTATATCCATGTTGGGACAATAATTATTAAAAACTTCATTAATATATAAAGAGTACTGAATATATTCTCCCAAATAACTTCAAAGTTATTTTATTAGTGATTTTCATTATTGGAAAATGCATTGCTAACACGTAGCTAAACTTTTCATGTTTTATTGATATCCAATATTGGTACAAGATTGCGTAGCCAATATTGCGGCATTAGTGCGCAGCGATATCGGGACAATTTTGCTTAGCAGTATTGGAGCAATATTTACTACCATTATTGCGGCGATCATGGCTAACATTATTGGTGCAATATTGTTTGCCTATATTTGGGCAATATTGTATATCCATGTTGGGACAATAATTATTAAAAACTTCATTAATATATAAAGAGTACTGAATATATTCTCCCAAATAACTTCAAAGTTATATTATTAGTGATTTTCATCATTGGAAAATGCATTGCTAACACGTAGCTAAAATTTTCATGTTTTATTGATATCCAATATTGGTACAAGATTGCGTAGCCAATATTGCGGCATTAGTGCGCAGCAATATTGGGTCAATATTAATAACAGACGTCCTTCTACCAGATCTTGATTTAGGCATACGGAAATCTATAAAATTATATATTAGTATCAAAATTATTGAACCGAAAACCGAAACCGAATTAAAAACAAATAAGCAAACCTTTTACGCATTTATTTATTATTTCAAAATTAGCAACATTGTGTAACTAAAATGTTATTTAGTTACTATACAACACCCCTATATAATTATCTATTAATCTATTAATATTAATAATATATTATAAAAAAATTAATGATATAATATATAAAAATGGATGTATGTTAGACCGTTCTACCGATTTGGGCCAAATTTTGCACACTTACTCAATAAGGGTCAGAATAGGTTTCTGTTAGAAGAAAACTTTACTTCCCCCCCAAGTCATAAAAAAAGTCATATAAGTCATAAAACCAAAATTTTCGCCAAAATTACGCATGGAGAACTGATTTTAGGTATACACACAGAGCATCCCATGACACTCTGTTATTTCACCATTTTACCTTCCACCCACTACCGCCCCCCTTCCTTGCCCCCCAAGGTTTTCTCTTAATTGGTTATATATTGTCGCAGAAACTCGAAATTCGATTGTTACCTTGCGCACCTAGATCAACTTTTAAATTCCCAAAGATTTCTTCCCACCCCAGGTTTTACATGTAGGTTAGTTAAGAATACTATTTTTTTATTAAAATGTATTGAGATAAATTTAATAGTAAACATAAGCAAAAAGCTTATGTAAAGGTTTTTAGCTTTTTAGATAGACCAGTGTGACATAAAAATTAATTTAGGGCAAAACAGTGTTTGCCGGGTCAGCTAGTAATTTATATTAATAATAAGTTTTTTTTAATTTGAAATTCAAGAAAAATTAAAACATAATTTAATATTACAAATTATTTTACCTCCCCCCCCCCCCCATGTTATGTAAATAAACGATCCAAATTTAAGGAAATTTCATTTAACCGTCTTAATTGGTTAAAAGGTTTATTTTACCCCCCCACCCCCATGTTATCTTGTATGGTATAATTCACGTTTATATTATAAATATGTCCTTTACAGGCAAGAAAACATACTGTTTAAGAATTTTTTTAAACTGAAAAACTTCTATCCATGGCAATAAAACCAAAATCAGCACTAACTCGTTCCTGGTTTCTGCATATTGTTATTTGTTGTAACTGTTTATTTGGAGTTCTGTAACCAAATAAATTTTCAAACGGAAATCAACTTATCGCTTATAACTTTAAATTTGAGTTGGCGAAATCTGAAACTAAATTTTATGCAATGAACGTTCTAAACCATTTCACATAAAATATTTTTGATTATTTTCTACTTGTTTGTGGGCGGTGACTTGTTAATTATTTATTTTAAATCTTATTTTATGCGGGTCATCCCTAATTTTTTTACAAACTTATCATTAATATAAATTATAATTATATAGGGGCGTTGTATTGTAACTAACTAAATAAACGTGTTTAGTTACATTTTGTAACTAAACACGTTATTTTAGTTACATTTTGTAACTAAAGAAGTTATTTTAGTTACACAATGTTACTAATTTTGAAATAATAAGAAAATGCGTAAAAGTTTTGGTATTTATTTTTAATTCGCTTTCGGTTCGGAGATGCTAAAACTATACAAATTGGGGAAAATCCAACACAGAACGCATTTTACGGAGTTCGATCGAAACCTACATTGAATGAATTTAATATGCCCTGAAGAGTATATCAATTTTTTACACCTAAATATTGTGTTCAGAATGCTAAGTACAGGAAAATACGAAAAGCAGATCAAACGTCAAGACGCTAATGAATTAATCAAAAAGTTCTGTCTGAAATTTGAAAAACTTTATGGACTTTGTGAAATGGTTTACAATGTTCATTCCATAAAACATTTAGTTTCAGATACCGTCGATTCAAATTTAAAGTTGGAAGCGATAAGTTGTTTTCCATTTGAAAATTTACTAGGTTCATTATTAAAATTAATAAGAACTCCGAACAAACAGTTACAACAAATAGTATGCAGGATCCAGGAACGAGGTAGTGCTAATTTCGATTTTATTGCCACTGACAGAAGTTTTATGAAAACAATCAAACCGGACAAAAAAAATTGCTTAATATTAACGCACCATAATAAGATTGCGAAAGTAATAAGAATTAAAAAGGAAATTTTTATAAGTAATATGTTCTCTAGTATAACTAATTTTTTTACTAAACCTTTTCCATCAATGCAAGTTGGAATTTATAAAATTTTTAATTTAGGCCAATATGAATATGAAATACCATTAAAAGAAATAAAATCCAAATTTTGGGTAACACCATATAATGATTACTTTGTTGCGGTTGAGTTTTATTACATCATGTTTAACTTTTTTCTTAAAAATAAAATATAATTTTTGTTAATAATTTAATTTTTAATTTTTATAAATAAAATATAATGTAATCATACATAAAACTTTAATAAGTTGTCATTATTTAACTTAATTGATAAATTATCAATTATTTACTATAATTTGTTAATAATCTCAATCTAGAAATTAAGTTTCTACAAGAAGGCGTCGTAGGTCTAACGGTAGAGCGGAGGGTTTCAAATCCAAAAAGTACGGTCCGGTTCAGGTTCGAATCCCACCCAGGTCAGTAAAAAAAAAGTGTAATTTATATTTCAGTTTAATTTCAGATTTAGATACTGCTCCGAAACTACAACATTGAGAAGAAATAACTAAGCCAATATACATATAAATCAAATTTAAGGAATAGAGAAGAAATAAGTATATATAAATATAAAATTAAGGAAGCAAATTTGTAAATTAAAATAATAAATAATTATCAAAATTTTTTTTTATTTGCAATCGTGGTAAAATATTGGAAGCGATATTGAGCAATATTGTCTGCAATATTGAGCAACATTGCAAATTGTTCTCATTCGTATATTGCGCTATATTGACATCAAGATTGCATTCATATTGCTATCAATATTGCGCAATGTTGACTGCAATATTGTGCAACATTGCAAATTGTTCTCATTAGTATATTGCGCTATATTGACATCAATATTGCATCAATATTGGGCGCGATATGGCCCCAATATTGAAGGAAATATTGCTTCAATATTGCTATCAATATTGCGAAATATTGACTGCAATATTGTGCAACATTGCAATTTGTTCTCATTAGTATATTGCGCTATATTGACCGCAATATTGGGCCAATATTTAAACTATGAAGGACCAATATTGCCTCAATATTGCGTGCTACCTGGGGATGCTCAACATTACCTTGCGTGGATGGGCACCAGATTTTGCACGAGGATTTGCTTGATTGTTAGGGCTCAGCCATTCCTTTCTGTTCTTGATGTTGATGTAAAGGCACCAATTTTCGTCACCAGTAACAATTTGAGACAAAAACGGCCGATGTTGTTGACGAGCTAAACGGTGACGAGCAACCAAAGAAGCACAAATGGTAACACGCTGATTTTTGTTATTTTCGCTCAAAACGTCATCATCATCATCATTAGCTATATCATCCATTGTCGGATATAAGCCTCCCCCAAATTCCTCCAGTCTACTCGATTTCTTGCTTTTTGCATCCAATTGTGCCCAACGAATCTCTTTATGTCGTCCGACCATCTCGTCTGTGGTCGTCCAATGCTTCTTCTTTGGCACCGAGATCTCCATTCTATTATTCGCCGGGTCCATCTGTTATCTGTTGTTCTGGCAATGTGACCTGCCCAGTTCCACCTTAAACTGCACATACGCCGTATTACATCCGTTACTCGGGATCCATCTAGAATTTCTGTATTATGTATTCGATCTCGTAGCGTGACTCCAATCATACGTCTTTCCATTGCTCTTTGTACGACTTGTAGTTTTTTTTATTATGCTGTTATTTAGGGCCCACGTTTCAGTGCCATAAGTTAGTACCAGCAGTATGTATTGATCGAAAGTTCGTGCTTTGAGGGTGTTTGGTATGTTAGATTTCAAGACCTTTTGCATTTTTCCAAATGCTGCCCACGCTAGGGATATTCTTCTGCATAGGTCGGCTTTCAGGTTTTCTTTAGAGATGGTGATTTTTTGCCCAAGATATATGTAGGAGTTCACTTTTTCAATTATTAGGTCCCCGGCGTTTAATTGTGCCGCGTCTTCTTCTTTTTCTGCGTGGTCATTAGTCATGTATCTGGTCTTGGAATCATTCATCTGCAGGCCGATCTGTCTTGAGTGTTCATTCAGCTCGCTTAGCATTTGTTGCAGTTCCTCCTTCTTGCTAGCTATCAGAATCACATCATCAGCAAAGCGTAAATGGTTTAACATTTCCCCATCTATATTTATACCTTTCTCGTCCCACTGTAGATTCTTAAACATATCTTCTAATGCTAGTGTGAATAACTTGGGTGAGATAGAATCTCTTGATATTAATCATTTTTGTTTTTGTTTTCTCGTGTAATAGGATTTGAAATGTTGCATTCTTATTGTATTAGTGTTGTATACCTGTGGTCAACTCGATTATTACTTAGTGCATTTAAAATCGCCCAGGTTTCAACTGAGTCAAATGCCTTTTCATAATCTATGAAGACCATCTATACGCTCAAAACGTATGGTACCCAAACACCCAACTTTTGAACTTTGCCCATCGAATGCAAATGTCGTACGATAGTTGATTGGTCACAATTCATCATATTGCCCAATTCCCGAGTTGATTGATGTAGATCATCCGAATTGAAGCATTTAATCGGTCTTCATCAAAGCCGGATGGTCTCCCTGAACGTGGGAAATGATTAATATCAAAATGCCCCTTTTTGAAACGAGAAAACCATTATCGTGCAATACTTTCCACGATGGCGTTCTCTCCGTAAACGGCACAAATGGTTCTAGCGGCCTCCGATGCCTTAACTCCTCGGTAAAACTCAAACAAAAGGATATGTCGGAAACGTTCATTTTTTTTGTACTTGATACTCCATTTTCTTTAGCCAACAATTATCCCTAACTAGCTACAAATGGAAAAATTCAACAAGTATTCAATAAAACAATACTATGGCGTTAAAATGACATTGATATTTCTCAAACAAATTTGTTACCAAAGCATTCTTACCATGGAAATCAAAAAGCTGCGAACATAAATGCATCAACCTGATATATAAAAGGGCTGCTTTTAATATTTAAAAAATATTTTATTCATTTAAAATAAATCCACAAACTACTGAAGCCATGAAAACCAAGATCCGACGTGTAATTGGTGAGATAGAGCCGCTATTATGCAAAAATGTAATCGAAAGTTTTAACAAATGGATCGACGTCTGTATACGTGGTCTTGGTGGGCATTTGTGCGATTTTATTTTTTGTACATAAATTGTAGACCCTCTAAATTATAATATCAATAAAGAAATACCGTTCTGTCATGCAAAATGTGGTTTATTTCAAAATTTAAAAACGAAGTCCTTGTTGGAAAGGCCTTAAATACAATTAAGTGTGCCAGCAAAACAATCGTTGGTTCGAACTCCACATCCGCCTGTGAGCGAACATAAATGACCTTACTTGTTAAAAATACTATTTTAATTTAAATAAATAACATTTATTTATTTACCACAAAGTTACCAAATTAAAAATAATAATAATAATAATAATTGTTCATACGAAGTAAACAATAATTTTTTAATTTACATATAATAGGTTGTATTTTGTATAAATATAAATAAGATAAATCTTTGATTGACAAACATAATTGTAAAATTAATAGAACAAAAACAACTTCGTAATTGCCTTAAGCATCAAAATTTTGACTGTCATTTATAAAATTGAATAACATGTTGATTACATTAATAACATATCCTTGATAGCTTTTTGTATGCTAATTTAATTATATAAATACAAATACCTACATTAACTATATACTAAATTATATTTATGTACTACAATCTGATTTGCAAGTTATGTCTTAATGGCTAATCATCTCCCTACACATGAACAATTTATAAATGACTGAAATAGATTTTCTGTCGCTGTACCAGCTCTGCCTGCGGGCTCGAATTTAGAAAATGACGTAGCTAGTCAACTTTATATTCGTCAACCTTGTGTAATTAACATCATTTTTATCCAATACAATTTAGAAATATCACCAACAATAACATTAGTCATCCATGAATTAATATGAACCGATAAAGTCAAAATTTTGTTTGAAGACAAAAAAAAGAAAATCCAAAACAGAAGTTTATAAAATATTAATTTAGTTCGGTTTGTATTTTTGTGTCAATCAAATTTTTTCATTATTTTTTTTTTAAAGACTTGGAACGATTCTCTTTTATTATCATGTTTTTCTTATATTTCTTTCAAAAACGTTACTTAAGGTCTTATTAAAAAGAAAAATAATCAGTAGATTTGAAGTTTAGGCATATACACTTGAAATAAAAATTAAACCCAATGGAAGAATATAAAAAATGATTGTTAAATTCAAAATATAGGTTGTTCCGTTTGAAATACGTTAGATACGGAAATCCGTTTTAGGAAAAAACGTTACTCTTCTTCTTTTGCTTAATCACCTCTTGAAGTTTGGAATAACATGACTGAAACATCATGCATAATAAAATCCCAGGTTGTGACTGTTTGGCCAACTGTACTTAGTTTTTTTTTATTTGACATCCTATGTATTTACAATCTGTTCTTTTACAAACATTCAGTAAATGATTTAACATTATTGTCATAGAAGTTACATATCCATTGACATGATTTCACTAATTCAACTTTCTTCCATTATTGGTTTTTCTTATCAAATCTTCTGGTAAGATCCAAGGGATGGTATTTCTTCAATCTTCGAATTTGTGTTGGGTCCTCAATGAGGGTGACGGCCAATTGGTTAGGATGTTGGCTCAACTTGGTCTGGTATTTCTCGCTCCAGGTTTTTATTTCCTCTTTCACAGTTTTCACTTTGAGGTCCTTATGGATAACTGCATTTGGGACATACCAATGTGCGTTTGTGATTGTGCGGAGTATCTTTGATTGGAATCTCTGCAATATTTCCAGGTTTGAATTGCTTGCCGTTCCCCATAGTTGGGATGCCATAAGTCCATATTGGTTTCATGATAACTTTATATAGCAGCAGCTTATTTTCAAGTGTAAGTTTTGATTTGCGGCCTAGTAGCCAGAACATTTCTCTAAATTTGTGACCGAGCTGCTTTCTTTTAGTCCAAATATGTTTTTTAAATGTGAGGCGTCTATCCAAGTGTATACCTAGGTATTTTACTTCGTCCGACTGCGGTAAGGGACGGCCGTTCAAAATTACAGGGGGACAGTTTCCTTTTCTTGTCGTGAAAGTAATATGTACCGATTTTGACTCGTTGGCTTTGATTCTCCATTTCTTTAACCATTCTTGTATCTTGTTTAAGTGCGCTTGTAGGTCCTGTGTGGCCTGAGTAGGATTTACGTGCGTAGCCATAATACCAGTATCGTCCGCGAATGTAGCTGTGGTCGTAAATTTTGTTGTTGGAAGATCCGACGTATAGATTAGATACAGTAATGGTCCCTATATGCTACCCTGGGGCACGCCTGATGCCATTGGATAGAATTTTGAGTAAGCTTCGCGATACTTCACTTGGAACATTCTTTCGTCAAGGTATGACCTCAGGAGCAGTAAAAGTTGGGTAACGTCCCTTTGATTTTTATGAACAGTCCACTGTGCCAAACCTTATCAAAGGCTTGGGATATATCAATAAATGCCGCCGAACAATAGCGTCCCTCCTCAAAGCCTCTCTTAATGACGTCAACCAATCGGTGCACCTGCTCTATTGTGGAGTGCTGTTTTGTGCTGAATACGACATCTTCATGGCAGTGGAGCATCTAGTGAAGACAATACAAGGGGCCGCATGAAATTCAACTCCCGAAAAAGAGTTTGATAAAAAAGAGTCCTG
This sequence comes from Podabrus alpinus, assembly GCA_932274525.1. NCBI lineage: Eukaryota > Metazoa > Arthropoda > Insecta > Coleoptera > Cantharidae > Podabrus > Podabrus alpinus. The sequence goes on along the minus strand of OW026455.1, from coordinate 85,198,128 downwards.
CCCAGATCACATAAAAAAAGAAATCATCAATAAGCGCAAACTTCGTGGAATATGGCAGAAAACAAGACATCCGAGCGATAAGAGGAACCTAAATCGTGCCAACAAAAAACTCAAAAATAAATTACAAGAATTAAAAAATTCATCGTTACAAAATTACCTTGAAAATCTAACACCAACTGAAGCGACTGATTATTCGTTGTGGAAGGCCACTAGAAGACTTGGGAAAGCAATACCTTTCTTTCCCCCAATTAAAAGACCCGATGGAAACTGGGCGAGAACAGACGAGGAAAAGGCGAGTATATTTGCGAAACACCTTGAAAGTGTTTTTAGGCCCTTCCCTTCAGAAATACCTGAAAACGAAAACAAAAAACTAGAAGAATCTATAAGAACACCTCCTAAGTCAACAATTCCTATCAAACCTTTTACAGTGAAGGAAGTGAAGAAAATAATCCAAACAAGTTTAAATCCCAATAAATCGCCGGGGTATGACCTTATTACTGGTGGAATTCTGAAGGAATTACCCGAGCAAGGATTAATAAAGGCCATCACTTATATCTATAACGCTATGCTTAGATTAAATACTTTTCCAGCTCAATGGAAGACTGCTCAAATCATCCTTGTCCCGAAACCTGGTAAGCCTCCCCACGACGTCTCATCGTACAGACCGATAAGCCTATTGCCAGTGTTGTCGAAGGTGTTTGAAAGACTTTTACTCCAGAGAATCCAACCAGAGTTAACCAAAAAAAAATAAAATAATACCCAACATCAATTTGGTTTTAGAAAACAGTACTTAGTTAATAATAAAATTTTAGTACAGTTATTAATTTGTAAATATTTTTTGTTCCTTGAAAATCCAATTTTACTTGTAAAAATCACGTGTAAAATTACTAGAAAGTTGAATAAAACTCTCTTATAAGTAGAGTCTGCATTTATATGTGGTAAAAGCATCGATATAATTTTGTACGCGGTTAATTAGTCGATATATGCGGTAATGTTGCTGATATATAGCTAATATGCTATTAAATGCATACAAAAAAATATACTGCAAAACCGAAATTTTTAATATATGCATAATATATAATTATTAATTTATTATTCCATATGTATAGTATATAACGTGAATCGATGTTAGCAGACTTTCTAGTAAATATTACCAATAAATAAACAAGGGATAAGAAAAATTAAAACTTACCGCATTACATAAATTCTAATTTGAATGAAAATAAGGAATATTACGCGTACTCAAGTGAACGTGAGGTTTCTCACGTACAAAACAAGCCCTATAATTCTACCCTGCGGTACACCCGACTCTATTGAGTATAGAGTATAACGTGAATCGATGTTAGCAGACTTTCTAGTAAATATTACCAATAAATAAACAAGGGATAAGAAAAATTAAAACTTACCGCATTACATAAATTCTAATTTGAATGAAAATAAGGAATATTACGCGTACTCAAGTGAACGTGAGGTTTCTCACGTACAAAACAAGCCCTATAATTCTACCCTGCGGTACACCCGACTCTATTGAATTAAATTGAAAAATAAGAAGAATAAGCTTTGTTCTACCCGATCTTGGGAGGTTTTTTTTTTTAAATCGAGAATTGGGACGCGCATAAATTATACAAATAGCTACAACTGTTTTTAGTAAACGGAACCTTTCTTACATTTATAAGAGCGGTTTATGCTAGGCATTTAAAAGCTACCTTGCTTCTATCCTTTTATTTTTATATATCTGATAAATAATGGCGGTCTTGAAAGCCCGATTCGTTCTAATCTAATCCTGTTTTGATTACTTCAATTACAATAAAATTTAGTGCCGTTCTTTAATGAATGCAGCAAATCGTTAAGCTATTACCAATAAATCATTTCAATTTTACGACATAAATTGACACAAATTTCAATATATTTTATATTAGTTGCTATTACATTAATTGTTGAAATAAATTATGAATAATTATCTGCGAACACCACAGCAATAATAGTCAATTTATTACCATCCAACCTTGAACCGAGGCTTTTTAATAGCAACTCTTGAACTTCAAAATTTTAATTTTAAGTAATTTTGCAATAAATGAATTTATTTTGTAATATATAGGAGTACAATTAATAATAATGTAAAATAGGAAACTGTATTGAATATGTATAGGTTAACAGGTGACATTTGATTTGATTACCAACTGTACCTATAGAAAAAAATATGTCAAATTTATTTAGAGATGAAATAAACTAATAATCAATGACGTAATGGTATTCATTTTCTATAGTCAAAAACGATGTCAGTAGTAAAAAATTGCTATAATTATTTCTTCAGCATCCAAGGCTGGGAACTCCCCAAAGCAATCGATTATGCTTTTAAAAGTTGTCACATGTATTCACAATATTATTTTATAGAAATAAATTATTTGTCTTAACTATAAAATACAATGAAACAATACCAACTTTCACTATGCAACAGTTAACATGTTTTTGTTAGTTTTGTAGAAATTGAGCCATATACATAAAAAACTTCTTAATCAAACAATCCCAAATTTGACATATCGATATTTTAGAATAGCAAACAATATACAAAACTTTTCATAACTAAAATATATAAAAGTTTCACTTACCATTTATTATACTAAAAGTATTTGCGACAATATTCGTAGTACTATTTTGACTTTTCAGCAGAGATTTTGTTTTTTTAATGGGGGCAATTTTGGATTTGGCGACAGTTTTGTCTTTCTGTTTTTTGACATATTATGTCAAGTCGAGGGCCTACAATCTATTATAATATCTTCAATTGATATTTGAAAATGGGATTTGGATAAATTGAAAGAGGAAGAAACAAAAATAAAGTTGACAAAGAAACTAAACACAGAAATACAAAATATTAGAGCCCAAGCACAGTCAATACATACATCGCTGGATGAGATGGCAAAAAGTTTCAATGAAATGGGTAATACATATCTGACCAGCGGGGAAAGGAAAAGGAAACCATGGATGACAAGTGAGATATTGCAACTCATGCATGTTAGAAGGAAAGCCAAGAAAGAAGAGAGTATATGCAGAGATATACAAAAGGAAATAAGAAAAAAAATAAGAGAAGCTAAAGAGAATTGGACAGCTGCACAATGCTCGGAAATAGAGATGCTCGAGGGGAAACATGACGCCTTCAATATGCATAAAAAAATTAACGAAACGGCTGGAATATATAAAATGGCGGCAGGGGGCAGGGTACAAGATAGAGATGGCAAAACAATTGTAGAGCAAGAAGAGAAGATGGCGGTATGGAAGGAATGTATTAGAGAACTATTTGAAGATAGGAACCGACCGATACACCCACCCTCGTACCAAACAACAGAGCAGCTACCAATATCGAAGGAAGAAATAACGAAAACAATAACTTTACTCAGGAATAGAAAATCACCAGGGCCGGATGAAATTCGGAACGAGTTTCTCAAGCTTCTGGATGAAGAGAGTATTGAATGGCTGGCTTCTATTTTTAACGAAATATACTCGTCGGGGATAATTCCAGAGAGCTGGCTCAAGTCGATATTCATTACAATCCCAAAGAAGCCAAGCGCTAAAGAGTGTGGGGATTATCGCACCATAAGTCTGATGAGTCATCTACTCAAACTTTTCCTGAAAATAGTACATAAAAGAATATATCGAGTCTGTGAGGAACAGATCAGCGAGGCACAGTTTGGATTTCGCAATGCTCTGGGTACTAGAGATGCCCTGTTTAGTGTTCAGGTCCTCTTTCAAAGAGCTCGGGATATGAACCACGACATCTTTGTGAGTCTTATAGATTATCAAAGGGTATTTGACAATGTACAACACCCGAAAATGGTAGAAATCTTGGAAAAAATTGGCCTTAGCAAGCAAGACATAAGGATAATTGAGGCCGTGAGCGCAAGAGTGGTGTAACCCTCAAATTGCTAAAATTGGGTTTTTTGGTGTAATGCCTCTGTCTTAGTAATACCTTTGAAATAAAATCGATGTAACCAACATTATTGTAATATTCTAATAAATGGAAGCCATACAATGTTTTTGCATTCCATAAATGTAATGCATATTTCAAAGCTTTAGTGGTGAATATCTGCAATAGTTATATTTGATGGTTACACTACTCTTGCGCTCACGGTCTCAATTAGTAACCTGTACTGGAATCAAACATCGTCGATACGTGTAAATGGAGAGGAGTCTGGGGTGTGCTGATTAGACGTGGAGTAAGGCAGGGGTGTGTGCTTTCACCCTTGCTCTTTAACATTTACTCCGAGTTTGTCTTTCGCGAAGCATTAGAGGACATAAATGAAGGAATAATAGTTAACGGAGAAATCATAAATAATATACGATACGATTTTTTTTGTAACTTTACTTTCTTAATATAGTCCTGAAGATGGAGTGAGTATATCCTCCGAAACGTCGACTAGACAACTTTATTTTGTTTTATTGCTTCCACATTCCCGAGATTCCTGGTTTTCATAATACTGCTTTGGAGGAGAATTTTGATTTCTTAAATATACGATACGCGGACAATACAATTGTTTTCGCAAAAGATCTCTAGACGGCCTTCAATATATAATGAACAAAATAGTGGAAGTGAGTGAGAGGTATGGGATGAAAATGAACATAAAGAAAACAAAATTTATGATAATATCTAAAAACAAACAACTAAATGGAGTTCTGACTGTTAATAACCAACCAATACAGAGAGTTAAGTCCTGCACATACCTGGGCACCACCGTTACTGAGGACTGGGATCACTCTGTAGAGATTAGGTGCCGCATTGCAAGAGCACCATCCGCGTTTCTGAAGATGGTGAAAGTATTCAAGCCTAGAGACCTAGCGATGACTACGAAAGTACGAATGTTGAGATGCTACATTTTCCCTGTTCTGCTGTACGGGGCGGAATCGTGGACTCTGACAGAGGCTTCGTGTAAAAAATTGGAGGCGTTTGAAATGTGGCTATACCGCCGGATACTTAGAATTTCTTGGGTAGATCACGTTACCAACGAGGAGGTCTTGAGAAGAATGGAGAAATAAAAGGAAATACTGTTCACAATTAAGAAACGTAAACTGGAATATCTGGGACACGTGATGAGAAATCCAAACAGATACAGGTTGCTCCAGTTACTTATCCAGGGGAAAATCCAGGGAAAACGAAGCGTAGGTAGAAGACGAATATCCTGGCTCAAGAATCTGCGTACTTGGTTTAATACAACTACAATCGGCTTATTTAGATCAGCAGTCGATAAGGTAAATAGCAATCATGATCGCCAACATCCGGAACGGATAGGCACTCTAAGAAGAAGAAGATCTTCAATTTCCATGGGAAATCACATGAAAATATGGCAAAATTTCAGATATTTTCGGTGGTTATAATCATCTTTCTGAGATCGCTATTAAAAATTTGGTGATTAAATATGAGTCTACTGGTTCGGAACATAACATACTAACAACAACACGTGTTCGTCTGGGTCGTTCAGTTGGAAATATTGCTGTTGTAAGTGAAAGTGTTGAGGAACATCCAAATTTATCAATTCCACGACTTTCTCAGCAATTGGGCCTATCCACGAGCACCACATGGCGAAATTTTGCTTTCTATTAATCGAAAATTCGCTAATTTCATCCTTGAACAAGGTGAAGGTTTTTCTGAAAAAATCATCTTTATAGATGAAACTCATTTTCATTTGAATGCTTACGTTAATAACCTAAATTGCCACATTTGGACTTCAGAAAATCCAAGAGTGATTGTTGAGAAGACCTTACACACCTTTCCTGTTACTGTTTGGTGCGCTTTTTGGCCTGGAGGAATGATTTGGCGGTAGTTTTTTGAAAATGAGACTGGAAACGGCGTTACTGTCAATGGAATGAGTTATCAGGACATGTTGACAAATTGTTTTGGCCTATTATTGATGATATCGATGTGAATGATATGTGGTTTCAACAGAACGACGCCACATGCCATACAGTCACTGAAACATCGAATTTATTGTGAAGGAACAAACTAACAGTTGACTGGGGGCCGCCCTCCCGGAATAATATTGCTTATTAATGCAAAGTTACGCCGCTGAATATTGAACAATTCGACGTTGCTTTGTGGCACTGATTATTTGACCAAAAGGTGAAAAATTTAATTTCATCCTCTTCATCATTATAACAAACGACGAGCCGCCATTGATGGGCAGGTTAGTTAATCCCTTCCCTTATCGTAGTATATTTCCGAAATTAATTTGATTTGCCCCCATTTATTCGCAATCGGAAGAAAGAAATCCGACCATTATTAGGCTACCGCTCAACTGCAAGCTTATTTTATCGCACCTCCATGGAATGTTCCGCAAGGTGATTTTTATCAAGTTTTCGCGGGGTAATATCTACACCTTTTCCACCAGTAATTCAGAAAACCTCACCTGCTGTTCAGAAATCGTGAATTGTAATTCAGATTTATCGACTGATATTCAGAAATCTGAATTGTAATTCAGATTTGTCAACTGATATTCAGAAATTGTGAATTGTAATTCAGATTTGTCAACTGATATTCAGAAATCGTGAATTGCAATTCAGATTTGTCAACTGATATTCAGAAATTCTGAATTGTAATATCAATTGACAAATCTGAATAACGGTTGACGATTTCTGAATATCAATCGACAAATCTGAATAACCGTTGACGATTTCTGAATATTAATTGACAAATCTGAATAACGGTTGACGATTTCTGAATATCAATTGACAAATCTGAATAACGGTTGACGATTTCTGAATTACTGGTGGAAAAGGTTTAGTACATATAAATAAAAGCCTTAATTTGTGTATATATGTGTCCGTCACGCTCAGAAACGCATCTCTATTTTTCTAATTGTCTTCGTATGGAGCGAATCTCCTTCATCGCATGCGGGTAGCTGGCTGTTCGATTTTTGGAGACCTTCTGGCCTCGCGGTGATAGTCACGTATAAACTGTCGCTTTGGATGGCTGCCTGGGCATAATTGAAATTGACAATTCCGGTGAACTTGAAATTTCAGTCAATGCTAAATACCGGTTTTACAATTGGAGGTTCAGCATCGGCTCAATTAAGCCGATGCTCAGTTGAACCTCACCTAAACAGGCCATATCAGTATTACAATGAGCGGTTCAAGTGAGCTTTGATTTACCTATAACACAATTTGGCAACACAGCAAAAACCTAATTGACAGTGAATTGTCAAACGATTTTCGTATTTTATTAGTGTTTGTAGTCGATGTTTTATTTATTAAAATTATTTTCATTGTAATTTTGATTTTCAATAAAATAAAAGAAAATTGCCGAATCAACTACTCAAAAGTTAGTCAAATCTATGCTAAGGCGGTTACAAACCGTAATAAATGCAAAAGGATACCCCACAAAATATTAATTATTAAATAAAAAAAGAAAATGAACTTTTCCTTAAGGTGTACGAATAATTAATTGACATGAATTTGTGTTATTATTTTGTTTTTCTTAGTTTTACAGTTTATTATGAATATTTTTTTAATTAACTTTTTGTCAATATGAATTGTAGGATTATTGGGGAAGGTGACCTAACCGTGGTCACCCCAAAAAAATTTAAAATTTTCCTATAGCAAAAAGGAAAGTTTATAGAGTATACTGTAAAATTTTCACTCGAGATGATATACATAAAATTTCGAGAAAAATCAATTTGAAAGTACGTAAATTTAACGAATTTTTCTTCGATTTTTGGGGTGTGCATTCGATAGGGAGGTTTATCCATCATCAAAACCTACGATTTCGGGGCGCCGCTGCGCTCCGCTCCGCTCTGCACCCCTACAGGGCGTTTTTGACTCTGGTTACTATGCTAAACATACGAGAAGGCTCCTCCCATAACAAAAACCGGGATAAATGAAACCGGGAGCTTAGAGACCCTTGAAATAGCATTGTTAGGGTCATTCATATTGCACGTACCGTTAACAGAATGAGCGACGCGCGGGAATCTCGTTAATTTTACATGTAAATTTGCAAACTTCAAAATCGATTAACTCAAAATTTTGATAATACCTTCTCAAGTTTAAATTATATCAGTAAACTATATAAACCTTCCTCTTTGCAATAGGAAATTTTCAATTTATTTGGAGCGGCCAGGGTTAGGGGACCGTACCCGGATTATTATTTAGCTTAATACATTTTTTTTTTAATAATTGAGGTATTATTACTACGAAATTTAGTAAGATTGTGAACGTTTTCTATGATGTACTAATAATTTATGGAGCCACTGTATGTATTCAATTATTGTAGATAGGTACATAATATAATATAGTGGTTTTACTTTTAAAAAAAATAAAACAATTGTCGTTGAAATACAGTTTAAAATTATTATTATAAATATAAAAGAAATTTTAGGTTAGAGTAAACCCAAATGACATAAACAAGACATAATACCTGTTGAACCAGGTTTGAACTCGCCACTAGCGAGGGTTCAGTTAAGCTTCAAGATTAGCTCGGCTCAAGTGCTAAGCCCACATTGTAAAACCCATAATTTGCAAAATTTGAAGCTCAAGGGTGGTTCAAAGTTGAGCTGAGCTTAAGCTTCTATTGTAAAACTGGCCCTTGAATTCCGAAGCGAGTTCATGTCCAGAAATCGGCCTAGAAGGTGTCAGCGTTAGTTTTTTGGGACCCAAAAAGTATTTTGTTCGTGGATTACCTCCAAACTGGTCAACAATAAACTCAGATTATTATTTTAACCTTTTGAACCAATTTGATATAAAAATTTGTGAATAAAGACCCGGTTTACACAGGAAAAACAATCATTCTTCCATCAAGATAATGCACCTACTGCTCATACCGGTGACGGCAAATTGCGTCCCACGGTCAAGGGTACGGGTAAATTGCGTCCCATCGGCAATATGGTCAGAACGGTTAATTGTAATCTCCTTATTCTTTAAGCTGCATTGTAATCCCCTTATTCTTTAAGCTGTATGGAAGTTTAAAATATTTTGGTCATTTTACCATACAGGGTACTACAACTATTATTACAAAATTCTTTTTCTATAAATATATTTGTTTATTGATTTTTTGAAGTTATTGTATTGTTGAAAAATTTATGTATTAGCTTTTTAAAATTACAATACAATCACCGGGTCGAGTAACCTAATGTTGACCACACCAAATAAATTGAAAATTTCCTATTGCAAAGAGGAAGGTTTATATAGTATACTGTTAAAATATTATGTGCGAAAGTATTAGCAAAATTTTGAATAAATAGAATTTGAACTTAGCTAATTTTACACGATTCAGTGACGCGTGGGTGGAATCTCACCCATTTTGTTGACGGTACGTGCAGAAAGAACTAGTCTTAAACTTTGCGTTTTACGGAGCGGCAGATGCAACACGTCTCTCGTACATGTAACATCGATTTATTTTTTGTTTTATTCGATATTTAGGGGGTTAAACGTAAAAGTTTACTGCCCCATACCGCGACTATACTTTTTAATGCTATTTCTAGGTTCTCTAAGCTCCCGGTTTCCTTCATCCCGGTTTTCTTGATGGAAGGCGCTTCTCGTATGTTTAGCCCAGTAAACCAAAGTCAAAACCGCTCTGGAGGGGTGCAACGCGGAGCGGAGCGGAGCGGCGCCCCGGAAGAGTAGGTTTTGACGATGGATAACCCTCCTAATCGAATGCACACCCCAAAAATCGAAAATAAAAAAAATTTTATTTTTTCACTTTTTCGGCAATACACGGGTAATTTTCGATTTTTTGGCTAATATTTATTACTAATATTTACTAATCACACCCCCAGCTTTCCGAATCTCTTAAATTAGTTTGTTATTGTAATTTACCACATATTGCAACATAAATTACAATTTCTTATAAGTATAAAAAATTATTATTAGAATTAAGTGTTTTATTTAATTTCATATCTTCTTTCTAATTATGTTAGGCATTACCTGTAATCCGTTAGGTATTACCTGTAATCCGACTTGGGTTCGGGACGTAATTTACCCGTACCTTTTTCTGACCACTTCAAAAACCTTCGAAAATAGTGACCGCGGGACGCAATTTACATGCGCCCAAAACAGCTCAAAAAGCCATCGCTAAAATCATTGAATTAAAGTACGAATAATTTTTGCAACAACCAGCGTATTCGCTCTGACTTCTGGATCTCCTCACATCTCAAAAAATTCTTTCGTGGAAAACGATTTTCATCAAACTAAGAGGTAATAGCTGCTGTAGAGGGGTATTTTGCAGACTTTCCGGAAAACCACAACAGAGATGGGAAGATAAATTTAAGCGATTATATATGTCAAGAATAACGATGATGCAAGGTTTTGCCGCCCCAAAGGTTTTATCGCCCAGTTATGGAAATTTTGGAAACACAATACAGTTCAAAAAGTTATCAACAGATGTCACTACTAAATTAGAAGGCGGTATAAATCGAATGAACAGTAGTACATACAAAGAATTACATGAACTAAAAGTACATTGCTGTACAAGGGAAGTCCTAATTTCAATCAGAAGCATAAAAGACTTTATTACGAAAGTTTCAGTATGCGTTGAAGGTTGAACACCAGTAATAACCCCTATGGTATTGGGTCAAAGCAAATTCATGACGTCACAACTACAAAATTCCAAGAACTGCATACACGTTTCGATCTCATCAATAGCGTATTGAAGGTAAAACACTAGTTGTGGGTTTTAGTTATATCCCCCCCCCCTCAAAATTTTCGCTTTTTACTGTTGGCTTGAGTATTTCATTTGATAACGAAGATTATTATTATTTTAAAAACAACGAAAGAAGTTGCATTTTCCTTTTTATTTAATTTTTATTTATCCTATTTTTAGGATTTAACGCCGTTAGACTATTTCTTGTGGACCTATGTATGTGAAAGATCAAATCAAATCAAAAATCTGTAACCTATACACTGTTAAAAAATTAGAAAAACCCTGTTTTAATATATAAATTTACATGGTAAATAAATAAATAAGTAAATAAAACAAAAATAAATTTACATGCTCAATATATGCCAAGTTATAATTTTACATATTAATTTTACATATTTACATTAAAAATATCCAAAGCATAAAATTAAACAGATTTACCATGTAAATTAACATAATATTATGATAAAATAGGTTTTTATTCTGATTTTTAACAGCATCTCGGAAACGAGATCACAATAAATTTTAAAAGTATATAATATTCTGAATAAATTAATTATGACTACCGGATTTAAAAATCCGGAAGAAATCCGGGGAAATCCGGGTAAAATCCGGGAACTCCTGAGGACATCTTGAGAAAATCCGGGGAAACTCCGGAGAAATCCGGGAAGTCCGGTTAAAATCCGTGTGAATCCAGGAGAAAATCCTGAATAAATACTGGGTAAATTTGGAATAAATTTGATAATACCGAATAAATGACGTAAATCACGGCCCGAATGTTAGCAAAATGAACTTCGGGTACAGTTTAAAATTTCTTGCACTTGAAATCTTGCTCGACGACTTCTTCATCTCCAAACCAACGGATTTCTTCAGGCGTGGAATCGATAAACTGCCAGAACGTTGGAAGTCAATCCTAATCAATCTTCTTCTTCTAGTGCCCTATCCACTGTGGACGTTGGCGATCATCATAGCCCATTTTACTTTATCAGCCGTTGCTCTAAACAACGCTGAAGACGTCATTCCGGTCCATTGCCTTAAGTTTCGTAGCCAGGAAATTCTTCGTCGTCCGGGTCCTCTTCTACCTTCAAACTTTCCTTGCAGAATCAGTTGGAGTATGCGGTACTTTTCATTTCTCATCACGTGACCAAAGTATCGGAGTTTTCTTTCTCTCACTGTTTTTATTATTTCCTTGCCCTTATCCATACGTTGCAGCACAGTATCGTTGGTAACCATATGTGTCCATGATATTCGGAGCATACCAGAACTCAAATGCTTCCAGACGTTTAGCTGAGTCCTCTGTCAGGGTCCATGCCTCCGCGCCGTATAGGAGTACAGAGAATATATAGCATCGTAGCACTGAGATGTAAATTACCCTTACCATGAGATGTAAATTTAGGGTCATATTGTTAAGTACCTTCTTCATCTCCATAAATGTGCTTCTTGCTCTCTCTATTCTGATCCTAATCTCTTGGGCATGATCCCAGTTTGCGTTAAGTAAATGGTTCTCCATACGCATAGCATTGTGCATCAAGATTCGACGTTTTGCTGATTATCATGATCTTTGTCTTTTTTATGTTCAATCGCATACCGTATTTCTCACTCGCCGCGATGACTCTGTCTATCAAGCTCTGTAGTCCCTCGGGGCTGTCCGACAGAAAGACTGTGTCATCTGCATATCTTAAGTTGTTTATTATTTCACCATTTACTATTATGCCCTCTGTGGTCTCTTCTAGGGCTTCTCTGAAAATATATTCTGCATATATGTTAAAGAGTATAGGTGACAGTACACAGCCCTGTCGGACTCCCCTCTGAACTCGAAAATCCTCCGAAATATCATCTTCCACGCGAACATTTCCCGTCTGTCTCCAGTAGAGATTAACAATAATGCGTTTGTCCTTTTCATCTATGGTTGTTTTGTTCAGGCACTCAATTAGGTGTTCGTGCTAAACCATATCAAAAGCCTTCTCAAAATCAATAAAGCAAGCGTACACGTCACAGTAGACATCTCTAGCCCTTTGAACCAATACCTGCATACAGAACAGAGCCTCTCTCGTGCCCATTCCATTACTGAAGCCAAACTTTCTTCAATTTTTCGAAAGATTCTCTCATGTATCACGTTTAGAAAGATCTTAAGTATGTGACTCATGAGACTAATGGTTCTATGCTCCTCGCATCTCTTCGCATTAGGTTTCTTCTGTATGGGTACAAATACTGAAGTTAGCCAATCTTGAGGAATATCTCCCGTGTCATATATTTTATTAAAAAACCTTATTAGGAAGTCAGTTTGACCCTCTTCTAGTAGTTTTAAGAGTTCCCCATGTACTTCGTCTGGGCCTGTTGCCTTGTTGTCTTACAGTCTTTTCACTGCTTTCAGTACTTCAGTCTTTGTAATGGGTAACCCTTCTACGTCGTCAATGATGGGTCTTTCACCCCTCTTACTATCCCCAAGTAACTCCCTCATGTACTGTACCCATCTCTCTTCCCTTTGGTCATGGTCTACAAGTATCTCTCCTTCCCTGGTCGTGGTATACACATACTTCTAGGTTTCCACATACCTGCCGCCTCTTTCACTCTTTTATGTAGGTTGAAGGTGTCGTGTTTGCTTTCTAATAGTTCGATCTCCTCGCACATTTCCCTCAGCCAATCCTCCTTTGCTTTTTTAATTTTCTGCTTGATCATTCTGTTTATTGTGTTATATTGGCAGATGTTTTTGTTTCTATGTGCTCTTCTTTTATCCATTAGTTGCATGATCTCATCAGTCATCCATTTCTTCTCTTTTTTACCCTTCTCTGATTTTAAGTGCTGATTTGCTGTTGAAACTAACATATTGCATATGCAGGATAAATATTATTGATTAGTTTATGTAATTTTTATATTTAAAAAATTAAATTTAAAAACTCTACGAACTTATGCATCAACCCGATACTAATGGAATACTGTAAGCTTAGTTGCAGTTTAGAAATCTTACTACGTTACTTTTGACATCATCAATCATACTACTGATATGCCATTTCATAAATGTTATTTCTAGATTTGATGTAAAAGAAGTTCCATCTCTTAGATTGATATCAGAATGTATACAAACAGCATAACAATTTTTAGCAATAATATAAGCATATAAATAAGTACTAACGGATTTGTTTTATTGTAACAAATGTATTTTTGTAAAGGAATCCAATATATGAAGATATTATAAACAAATTGTATCACCATTGGTTAATTTATTAAAAGATAAACATAAATAACAATTTGTAACACATGGCGTAAAAGTAAGTTAAGACCATCGTATTTGCAATATGTCTTAGTGTTATGTGCAATGTGCTAATTAGTATTTCCGTAAACGTATTTCAAACTTGCTTATTATAGTTATTTACTAACACTCTTCTCTAAATTAAAGTTGCAATGAATGTTCAATGACTATTATAATAATAATTATACAGGACTATAAAAACATAAAATTATTTTAATTTCAATTTACGAATGTAATTAGATTCTAATTAAAATTAAGTGTAGAAATTATACTTAAGTATTTGAACTTGAAATGGTTTAAAAAAAACTATCGTTGATGCAGGATGAACGAGTAATAAATAATTTTTTTTGGGGACTACATCTTTATATCCCCTAATATATCAATAATAATGTTTTTACTATTTTCCGTTAATTTGAAGGTTAAATTCTCTATAAATTCAAAGTTTCGGAATTTTACTCAGGTATTTACATTTTCACTTCATGAAAACGATCTCAATTTGTCAATCAGATTTCTTTCATTGTTTTTGCTGTACTTTGGGGTCTATTACGTACATTTCGTCCCCCCCCCCCATCGCGAATCATTTAATGAAATTAAAAAATACTGACTATTCGCTGTGGAAGGCCACAAAGAAGCTCACAAGGCCACAAGTACATAACCCACCCATCAGAGCAGAAAACGGAGATTGTGCCAGAAATAATGAAGAAAAGGCAGAGGTTTTCGCTAAACACCTAGAAAAAATATTCTCACCATTGCCACGAGTATGCAATATCGCCGAGGAGGAACCAGTTCACGTGCTTCTCAACTCACCATGTAGGTTTGAGTCACCAATTCATAAAATTAAGAAAAATGAAGTACGCTGACTCATCCACCATGAAATCTCCTCAAAGAAGGCTCCCGGATTTTACCCGGTTACGGGCAAAGTACTAAAGGAACTACCTGCCGATGGATATAGAATGCTGACTGTAATATTCAACGCCATAATAAGATTGGGCTACTTTCCTCTCCAATGGAAAATTTCACAAATAATTATGATCTCTAAACAAGGAAAAGATGGGAATATCGCCTCCTCATATAGACCCATTAGCTTATTGCCATTTATGTCTAAAGTGTACGAAAAGCTTCTATTAAAAAAATTGCGTCCCATATTAAATGAAGGGGGAATTATACCAAATCAACAGTTCGGTTTCAGACAGAGGCACTCAACAGTCGAACAAGTGCACAAAATTGCAAACAGGATAAGAATCGATCTGGAATCAAAAAAATATTGCTCCGCCGTCTTTCTGGACATCTCACAAGCGTTCGACAGGGTCTGGCATGAGGGTCTCTTATATAAGATTAAAAAAAGCTTACCACACACCTACTTCAAAATACTCCAATCATATCTAACGGAGAGGTACTATTTAGTAAAGCAACAAGAGACTACATCGGGTTTACATAAAATCAACTCTGGAGTGCCACAGGGGAGTTTTCTGGGTCCGATACTGTACCTGATCTTCACGGCTGATATCCCAACAGACAACAGGACCACTTTGGCAACATTTGCAGACGACACTGCGGTAATGGCATCCAGTCAGGACGCTGAGGTAGCTTCACAAATTCTTCAAGGACACATTAATAAAATCTGTGCATGGTTCGCATTGTGCAGAGTAAAAGTCAACGAGACCAAATCAGTACATATGACCTTCACGCTAAGAAGAAGATCCTGCCCACCGATCACATTTGGTAACCAAGAAATCCCACAGACGGAGGAGGTCAAATAGTTGGGTTTCCGCCTGGACCGTAGACTTACCTGGGCGAAGCATATTCAAACTAAGAGAAAACAACTAAATCTAAAACTGAAACAACTATACTGGCTAATAGGAAGGAAATCGGAATTGTCTTTACAAAATAAAATCCTAATATATAAAATAATACTGAAGCCTATCTGGACATATGGGCTGCAGCTCTGGGGAGCGGCAAGTATAACAAATATATCGAAAATCCAATTGTTCCAGAACAAAGTACTGAAAATCATAACGGGCGTTCCAACATACTATCCTAATCACGTCGTACATGACCAGCTGGGAGTGCCAACGATACAAGAAGAGATCAATAAGCAAAGTGAGAGATATAAGCACCGACTCTATGATCACCCAAACCCATATGGAGTGGACTTGTTAAACCCTCCAGTGATGAGAAGACTCAAACGACGAGACCCTACTGACCTAATGAGCATCTAGCTTAGAATATTTGAGATATATCATAACATAATGTAATCTGTCTATACAGAGTAATAAGCCTTATAAGAGTGCTCCACTGGGAAATCTCTTTACATGTCATTGTTTCTCAACATTCAGTGTTACTTAATGTTATTTAGCAGATTGTAACGTATGCATGGATTCAATAAAAAAAAAAATTTAATGAAATTGGTGTCAAACGTTCGAACTTCGTTTGAGATCCATTGAGCTGATAACAATTAAAATTTATTTTATATTTTAACTTTTAAAAAGGAAACGAGCGTACAGTCGATAAAAATAGGTTGCTAATCCATAGTACTGGTGTGAGTTTTTTGCGAATAATTCTTAGTCGCGAATACATTTTCTTCTTCTAGTGCCTATCCGTTTCGAATGTTGGCGATCATCATTACGCACATTGTCCGCTGCAGCTTTAAAAAGACCCACCGTTGTTGTGTTGTACCATGTTCTCAAGTTCTTCAGCTATGATATTCTTCTTCTTCCCGGTCCCCTTTTTCCTTCTCCCTTTCCTTGTACCGGGGTACGACCTAATAACAGGAAGAGTCTTGAAAGAGCCTACCACCAGTAGGAACAAACATGATCACTATCATAATATTCAATCCCATCCTTAGATTGGGTTACTTCTCTTCACAATGGAAGGTGGCCCAAATAATCACGATACAAAACCGTGGAAAGAATCCAACGGAAACTGCCTTTTATCGTCCAATCAGTCTCTTATTGCCTGTTTTGTCCAAGGTGTTTAAAAAAAATGTTGTGGCTAAGCTCAAACCACTCCTCGAAGAAACCCATTTAACATCCAACTATCAATTTGGATTTCGACAGAATCATTACGGCGGCCTTTCTGGACATCTCCCAAGCCTTTGATAAGGTGTGCCATACAGGATTGGTTTATGAAATCAAGAATAGCTTACCTCATCCATATTGTCAATTACTGTGGTCTTACCTGACAAATAGACATTCCTTCGTGAAGTATGGCGACGCATATTCCACTCTGGTTCCAATAGCATCTGGTGTATCACAAGGCAGCCTGCTTGGCCCATTCTTGTATATTCTATATACTTCTGATCTTCCAACTAGCACCAACACATACAAGAACACCTAGCCGAAGTGGATAAATTGTTTAAGATGTGACGAATCAAAGCAAACAGCCCAATATCAACCCATATCACGTTTACCTCTTGAAATTTTCAGAAATGCAGCTCTGGACTTCTCTATTCGTGACCTGATTTCATTAGGTGTTGTCCCCAGATATGCATACCTCTGTACTCATACCTTGGAAATAGATTTTAAAAAATTTTATGAAATGGAATTTTTAGATAAAATTTTGTATCAATCGATCGGGAATCGTTTAAGCTTCCATAAAAATCGTTTGTACTTCGAGCGTTTGAAAGAGCATTTTAATTGTTATCACTGTTATCAGCAACAATACAATTTTGCGCGCTACTTGCTCGAAGCAATGCAATCTAAGTTACCTTTGGGAGGCTACCCATCAAACTGACGTGTCACGAATCTTTAGTAACATAAATTCCCACTAGTCTATTTAATTTAAACGCTCCACTTTTTGTCACTCTTGTAACTAGTGATTCGTGCCACGTCAGATCGATGGGCCTCCCTTAGGAAACCAACAGATGAACTAAATCTTACATTAATGAAAAAAAAACAAAAATTTTACTTTTTATGTTTATTAACGATATATTTATGTAAATTTATATAATAAGAGTAGTAGTAAGTTTTTAATTTTATACATTTCCAACACGTCAGGTGCTGTACTGCCCTGCTAAGACAAGAGGTCCTATCTACAAATTAAGAGTTTAGAGATAATTAGGACAAATGGGACATTTTGATTTAGCACTAATGGATATTTTTCACATAGGACAATAATTTTAGGCGTATATTTATAGGTTAAAGTTAAGAGAGGACATTCTAACTTAGTACTGGAAAACATGTCAAGTATTACATATATGCCATAAAGTGAAAAATACAAAATTTGCAGATAGGACCTCTTGTCTTAGCAGGGCAGTGTACGCCAAATGTGTTTCTCTTAATAACTCCAACCTTTTCAGTAAAACACTTCTAACTTATTTCAAATATTAAACCTATTATTTTTCATACTTCCTATGAAGTTATGCTTAATCAAACTCAAAATTGCAACCTTTATACAAAATTCTTATTAACAAAATTTTGGCGTGCCTACGCTGGCAAAGGCCAACAACACTCTTTAGACATTTCAGTTCAATTACTCGCAATTTTATACCAAACATATTACTAATTTTTAAAATTTAATTCTCAAAAACAATTTTTAAATGCAAATAAATAAAATTATTCACATTCGCACAATAATTAATGCTTTGTAAAAAAATCAGGATATACAATATACAGTTGTGGAAAATAATTAGCACACTAATAAAAAAATTTACTAAATTACTAATAATAAAAAAAACTAATAAAAATAATTTCCAGTGAAGGAATTCCAAATTGTAAATTTCATGTTTTATTTTTTGAATTAATGAATTGTATTTTTTTTAATATATTATTTCTTTTAAATTAGTTTAAGTAATTATATTAAATAAGTAGTTCTGATGTGACAACACATTACTTTCCCATTTACTAGATTCAACAACTTTAGTTTATACCATATACAATATAAAAATAATAAAAATTTCCTTTACTACGTAAATGGGAAAGTTAAAATTCATTAGTATGTTAATTCTGGCGTTTTATTTGAAAACTTGGACGGGTGTGCTAATTATCTTTCTACAACTGCATATATTGTATATAAATACAAAAGATTACATTTCCATAATTTCGGCTATGCTGGAATCGTTTCTATAAACTCTCGGTTTAATATTCCGGTGCCACAGCATGGGCAATACACTGGAGGACAGTTTCTGTGGGCAAACAAGCAGTCGAAACCTGTCAGCGGACAGTTTCCGTTAACCCAAGGCCCGCAGATTGTTGTTCCATCGTTGTTTATGTGACGGTACATACAAGTCTCTATTACAGGACAACCATCCTCTAAGCGATTGTTAGGGCATTCCATAATTCTATGATCTGAAACAACAATCAATTTATAGTTAAATAACTTTTTTATTTTTAGCATACTAACCAACCATCGATCCAAAATCGGTTCGCATTACACCGTCCAACAGTGGTACGTCCAAATGGACCGCCGGTAGACCTGCTACGTATAATAAAGAAAACTTAAATTTATTTTGTTAAAGCGGCATTTAAGTTATTTACCTAGTACAAATGGTGGTATTGGTGGAAAATATACCGGTGCTTGTGCCTGTGGTTGCATATGTAAAGGTATCGGCATTTGTACAGGAAACTCCATATTTCTCTGCAATACTGTCGGTACGATTACCGGTAGCACTGCCGTTAATGGCCGTGGAGCCAATTTTCGCAATCGTTTTGGTACCTTTGCTGGTTTCGGTAAACGTGCCCGTTTAGATGGTGGTTTAGACGCCGATGCCCTGCACTTTTTGACTTTCACCGAAACCGACTTTGGGATCGGTGTGTGCACTATTGTTGTTGATGGTTGTTCCAAATTAGGTTCTAATTTTATTCTCGATACCGTTTCCGATACATTTGCTGATCTCATCATGACTGGTCTCATTTCACTTTCAGGCACCAGTGGTGGTAACGGTGACGGTACCTTTTTCGAAACGGATGCCTTGCATTCCGGTGTCGGTGTCGGTGTTAGCGGCATCTTCTCCACTGAGAAAACGTTGTCGTTTTTACGAGACATCCTTTAGTATTTCCTGAAATGAAAAATTATAATATATTTAATTTTATTTCTTTTATTTATTTTTAGAAAATCATTTAAAAATGCAAATTTTTGAATAATATTTGAAACATTAAAAATTTCAAAAGTAGTCGGTCGAAATAACTTTTTTTGAGGAATTGTAAGATAAACAAAAAACACGTCGATATAAGTAGATAGCAAGGGGGATGTTCAAATCCAATACTTTTGAATTTTAAGTTTAACACCCTCCCCAACAGCAACCCTTTCTTTGAAATTTTAAATAGCTTGTACTCCTCTATCGCCGAAGATAACAAAGCAAACCATTTCAAATCAATTATTTGAGTTTTAATGCTTGAAATTACACAGACTACTCAAAAGGTCAATGTGAGTTGGTCTAGTACTTGGAAATAACATTTTTAGACGAATTTTTATTGAAGGAAATCTGTCCGCATAAAAGTATTGCACTAAAAAATGAAATTGTCCTACTTATCGTAGGAGAGCTCCGTTAGAATGGCCGGCAAAATCCTTAATTTGACGCCGCTTGATTTTTTCCTGTGATAACGGTAGTTTACCAAACTCCAGAAACGTTCCGGAAAGTCCTTGAAGAATTCCAAAATAGGTATTAGTGTTTGGCCAATAACGGAGAACATCGATTGGCGAGGGGGGACATTATGGAGATTGTGGATTAATATTAACTTAGAACCCCCACTTTCAAATGTCTATAATTGAACAGTAAAAACAAAAAAACGTTGTTGTTTTAATTTTTTTTAATTAATTTATGTACTACCTACTCATGAGCTTCTGTTATCATCATTTTAATTTATGTTTTTACGAAGTGACAGTATTTTAAATTTTCGATAACTCCGAGCAACACCCGTTGACCCTTTCCGGTGAAAAAATATGGATTTGACAAACTGGAAAGGTGCTAGCTCTGTAGAAGAGGGAGCTAGGAGATAGAGTTACTTCCCCCCCCCCGATAGAAATAATAATTTGTGGACAAACCGGGACAAATTATAAGAGTGCTAGCTTTAATATTTGAAAGTTTGCCGGTGCTAGCACTAAAGAGTAAAAATATTAACTAGGGGGGGAGCAATGTAACGGACCCCTTACTACCACCAAACTATCCCATAAAAAAAGTAGTATTTTTTATAATTTGAGTGCTAACTTCACGGACTTCAAATTGAAAAACAAAGAATTTATGGAAAAACAAAATTTATTCAAAAACAAATCCCTCAGTTGTTATTGGAACACCCTTTGGCGACTGGTACATGGAGGACGACGGGGCGCCGCCCTTCCAAAATAAAATAGCAATTAGGAACAATATTGTTTAATGCGTGTGCACCGCACGCACTATTGTAGTTACGTCGCTGAATATTGGCGGTAAATCCGACGTCGCTTGGACGGTAAACTGTAGCCTGAAATACTTCTCCGAAACATGAAAAATTTAAGTTGTAATGTCCTCCCCTTCCAATATAGCACACTTCGAGTTAACCCCCCCCCCCAAGGTAGTACATTCACGACATTACATTGATTTTAAACCCATTCTCCACCAATCGGAAGAAACAAATGCGTTGTAGCCTCTGCAATATGTAGCTTCTATGTAGAGTGGTCCCCCCTGCAGGGCGGCCTTTAAGCCGCACAGCAAAGGTAATCATGTTCTAAATAGTAATGTAAACACCTATGCTATAATATTTATGCCGATTGTAATAATTATTTTGTAGTACCTTACTTTTTACTTTGCGTGATTATAGTGGTTGTATCTGGTAGGTTGGTATCTGGCAGGTAACTGGCAGGTTGGTATCTGGCAGGTTGATATCTGAAAAATGAACCAATAAAATCTCTACACCCAATCGGTAAGCCTATGGACAATCGGGAAACCGATTTTCAAGTGGCTAGTTAAAGAGAACTAAGAATTTAAATGACGCCCTATTTAAGATGGCATTTAGGCCCGCTTTTACAATAGTCGGTTAAGGCTCAGTTACTTTACACTGGTGTTTAATTTGAGGTTTGACGTCTTCTCATTGGACATCATGTTAGATTTATCACCAGTGTAAAGTAACTGAGACTTAACCGACTATTGTAAAAGCGGGCCTTAGACGTAAATATTTAATAAACAATATTGTTACTAGTAGTAGCCGCTAGTACATGGAGGGCGACGGGGCGCTAGCGTTTAATGTATATTTGGCGGCAAATCCAACGTTGCTTCAATCGTCAACAGTGGCCCGAAGTTTAAATATTTCACCAAGAAATGAAAAATGTAAGTTGTAATGTCCCCCCCCCCGTTATAGCAAACTTATAGGCAAAGAAGTTGTTAGTTAAACGACCCCCCGCTTTAAGGTAGTACATTCGCGACATTAAATTGATTTTAAACCCCACTCCATCAATTGGAAGAAGCAAATGCGTTGTAGTCTCTGCAATGTATAGCTTCTATGCAGTGGTCCCCCCCTCCAAGGCGGCTTTTATGCCGCACAGCCAAGAATAAATACGAGTATATCAAATTTATTTGAATTTCATAATTTAATTACATCGAAATGAGTCGCTTTTAGAACAATATAACCACATTACATGGCAAAGGACATCCTAAGGATCGTATTTAAGTAAAAAAAACACTACTAAATATTTTTATCGGTACCCCATTGTTCTTGTATCAATTTTTTTCTCATTATTTTATTCATTACTTTTCTACTAATGCGTGAATATTGTGGTTATGCGACCTATAGACCGTACTGAAGCAAGCGAGTATCTGAAAAATAAACCAATGAAAAATGCCTTATGAAAAATAGATATACAGAGATTGTGTTTTAAGGCCGCTCTAGTTCGTGATTGCCTAGATTGTGCGGTCTAAAGGCCGCACTAACGAACTGTACCCATCAGCTCGAGTATTATGTACCACTAGCACAAATACCTACTAACAGCCTCGCATTTTTTTTGTAATTATTTAAGACATCTTTGAAAACTCCATTTTAGTTTAGTTTATTTGCCCCACCCCCTAAAGCAATTCACTTAAATAAACAAATAAATGCTGCCTAGACAGGACGACAGGATGACGAGTATGTCAAGAACCCAATGAGACAATGGAACATGTACTTTGTCTTTCGGATTGGTTATCGCTATTATGATGGTTAGGTTTCGGGTTGACGTAGTGGCGGCTTACCCTAAAGGGCACAAGGGCTCGTATAACAATATACTGTATAACAATACAGTGGTAAATTTCTTTTTTCTTTAACACTATTCCTACCGTCAGGGGTCAAATGACCCTTTTCAAACATATTTTTAGAATTTGCGTAAAAATAACATTATCAAATCACGATTTGCTTTCACTACTTTTTATGAAAATTAGAATCGAATTATTTCACGATATTGCTTCATCTCTTTTTAACAAGAGAAAAAATGAAATTTGGCTTAACTACCACAAAGGGTCATTTGACCCCTGAGTGAATTTATGTGAAATCATGAAGATTTAAATGTGTTATTGTGTGACCAAACTATTGTATTACATATTTATGCTATTGAATCATCTTTTTTGCTGTATTACGCATCTTATTTATTATTGGGTGATGAAATGATTAGAAAGTGGACTCTACTCTGAGCGAGAATTTTAGTATAAACAAGTTCTTTTGTGAGTCAAGAATTGTGTTTTTATTATTGTACTGATAATTTTTACCCAAAAAAATGTCGAAAAATTCAAGATACCTAAAAGCATTGGAAACTAACAGTTATACTTTGCGCAATAAATCATCAAATATATAACTTTTTATAGAAGGGTCATTTGACCCCTTGCGGTAGGAATAGGAATAAAAAAATATCGGTACGTTTAGTGTTAAATTTAGGCAACCGAGACCGATGGTCTGGGGAGCCCCCCTCAGATATGGAAATCAAGATTTTGGGGGTTATTATATACCCCCCCACCGCCTCGGTTTCTATTTTCACTTCCTATTGTTAAATTGAGTATTTAATTTGACAATGACGAATATTAATATTATCAAAGTTATAAAAGTTATTATTTATTTTTCTTTTAAATTTTGTGCCCTTCCATTGAAACAAGTTACGAGCCGCCACTGCCTTTACATATACTTATGGTGACCATATTATTTTTATGAAAAAAAAGTACATTTCGGCGAAACAAGGTAAATACCTAAAAAAACCTAAAAAAAGGTCAACGGCGTTTTTTTAGGGGTCGCACTCAAGGAAACGGCCATGAATGCCTCATGGTCAGGAGTTGGGTGGCACCCCCCAGACTTCATTGTGATTGAATTTTAAATTTAAATATTTCAAATGAAAAAATAAATACATTTGTATGTACAGTGAAACTCCAATTATCCGAACTCCGACTATCCGAATCGCTGATTATCCGAATCGCTTTCAGAAAAAAATTTAAGACGGAAACTTACTGAGATTCGCAAAATAATGATTTTGCGTCAGCCCGAGTGTGACCACATCCACTCTCAAGCGGATGCGCGACTTGGCTGCTCGAAAACGGACAGTCAAACAGCTTTCTTTGACCGAGATGTTCAGCAACCTCAACCGCAAGGGTGAGGCGATCGAGGCTTTTGCCTCAGGCGCCATCGCAATGGGGGCGCTAAACCTTGACAAAACCCAATAAATAATAGTTCAAAATTTTCCAAAAAATAAGAATCTTTTGGGGGCTGCGCATATATTCAAATTTGACCACGATTTTATTTGCAAAACATAGCCTAAAATTCCCTATCGGCCTTTTCCGCAAGTGAGGATAAAACCCTCTATAAACTTTTACTATTATAAAACTATAAATCCAGAGAAAACAATTGAAAAAGGTTTTGAATAATTCTTAATCTGAATAAAACTTTCGTACTATTTAAACTTCACCATCGATGGTGAACAAAACGAAACAAGGTTTCAGGATTAACTTTAGATCTAAAGTAAATCCTGAAACCCTGTTTTGTAAGGAATTTTCACCTCTTCAATTTTGGTCCAATGATAAGACAGGGGATTTTAGGAAAGCTGATTCCATCCCCCGCGTTGTTCTTCATTTCCCTTTAACTGACGGGGTAACCGCTAAAAATATCACGTTATGATCGCGACAGTTATTCAAATATATTTAAATTGAAAAAAAAAATTCCTACCGATAAAAATAATCGCCATATTCGGGGAGGGGGGGGAGTATTGCGTTACGTTACCATGGAAACGGTGATTCTGACATAGTACTATGCGTATTTTATATACAAAATTCAGAAGTTCCCAATGATAATCGATATTACATGACCGGGGGGTCTGGGGGGTATGGAATACCCCCCAGGTACACTTGCCATTATTCAGAACCATCAACATTTTTTGAAATTTTCGTTTGTAATCCGGGTGGGGGGGCAGCAGGTGATATTTTTCATAACAATCCCAGTACCGTTCTTAATACCGAGGGACGTAAAAGTGAAAGTTTTTCTTTCGCAATAAATTAAGTGTACCTGGGGGGTATTCCAGACCCCCCGGTCCCGGCAACTTAAATGAGTTCCTGATAACCATCTATTTGTTTTCATTACTCTAAGCCGGTGTAACCGGGAATATTTACCCCCGTGAAATTTTACCCCCCGGTAAATATTCCCTAGTGAATATTTACCGGGGGTAAAGATTCACTAGTGATATTTTACCCCTCAGTAAAAAATAAAAGGGGGTAAAATATCGCTAGTGAATATTTACCGGGGGGTAAAAATTAAATAAAATTTAATTAATTTTCCCTAGTGAATATTTACCGGGGGTAAATATTCACTAGTGATATTTTACCGGGGGGTTAAAATTTAATAAAAGTTCACTAATTTTAGCCCCTTCATGAGGGAATTTTATTGTTAAATAAGTGTTTTATTGCTCTTTATGTCTGAATATCGATAAAATTGCACTATGTCAAACGTTTATGCAATTTCAAGCAAGTTATTTGGTAAAAAAATTATTTTGCACCGTACTCCCGAGTCGCCGCCTCCGCAGTATTGCTTTCGCTTGATTGCTGCTCAAATTCTCCTAATCTGTAATTATTTAATACCATCATCTAGGTCTGTCCAGCTTCCAGCTCTACAACTTTTATTACCAACCTATCTACTAATACTATATATAATAAAAACAGGTATCCAGTAAGAACAAAAAATGTATCATAAACATCAGAAGAAAATGTCTAGTCCAAGTGGAAAGTAATGAATTGGGTAAAATTTATTGTAGCGTAGACCAAGATAATACTACTACTATCGAAGAAAATGCATCTTCTCTCGAAGTAATCGATTCCACTCCAACAAAATTAAAATTCCGCTTTTGTCCTGTAAATCAAAAATGGCAAAAGCGACTTTGTGAGAAGTTTGGACTTGAGTTCCACATTAATTCCAATTTTATATCAACGAGGAATTCGTTGCTTCATCCACCACACACTGTTGTAGACGTCAAGGCAGACGGCAATTGTTATTTTAGGTGCATATCTTTATGCATTACCGGAAGTGAAAATGAGCATGAACAAGTGAGGAAGATTGTAACAGATTACATGAAAATAAAAACAAAAGCGGTTGATCGGTTTTCTGGCGCAACAAACTATGTGGAAAACACGCAAATGGATACAAATGCAGTGTGGGCAACGGAAGTAGAAATATTTTTCACTGCAGCTCTCATAGGCGCCGATATATATTCCTACATCCAAAATTTCAAAGAATCCTTCTGCATGGCTAAGATTTCCTTTCCGATGAAGCAAATTACAAAAGCTCGGCAATATATTTGAAACACAAAAATTCTAACCATTATGAAACTGTACTTTCAGTAAAAAAAAACCTCGTAGACAAAAAATTATTAAATTCTAGTAATTTTTGAATAAATTTTCCCTTATAAAATAATTTCGCCATCTTCGCACTTTGAGACCTCTTCATGTATAACTATTTAACTATCAAATTTCGTCAAAAACCCACGGAGGATATTTTAACATCTTACATAGTGAAATATTATCGAATTTGATACGAAATAGCAATAAAAATTTTTATATAACAGCTATTTAATTTCAAAGGGGTAAAAAATCACTGACGATATTTTGAATAATTTTACCCCCCGGTAAAAATTCCCTAGGGAAATTTTACCCCCTTAATATTTATCACGAGGGGTAAATATTCACTAGGGAATTTTTACCGGGAGGTAAAATTATACTAGTGAAATTTTACCGGGGGTAAAGTATCCCTAGGGAAATTTTACCCCCGGGGGGTAAAATATAAGGGGGTAAATATTCCCGGGTACACCGGCACCGTAGCAAGGGTGATCGCAATGGGTGCCCTAAACCTCGACAAAACCCAATAAATAATAGTTTACAAGTTTCAAAATGATAAGAATCTTTTGGGGGGGGGCGCATATATTCAAATTTGCCTCAGGCGCTAGAAGAGCTTGCTACGGCGCTGTTTATAAGTGCGCTATATAGCTTGTAAAAGTGTTGCCTTTTCATTTAATTAATTAAAAATCCATACAGTACCCTTTTTTTGGAAAAATCCAATTATCCAAATTTTTGATTATCCGAATAGGGTCCGGTCCCAATTGATTCGGATAATTGGAGTTCTACTGTACATGGAGAAGTTTTTAAGTACATAGGACATCGTTCTAAAACAGAGTACTGTCCTACTAAAATAAGTACATAAAATATTATGGTCACCATACATATACTGTGTGTTATATTTTATAATATAAAAAATTCCTAACATTTATGACATTTCTAATTTTCGATTTAAAAAAATATGTGTAATTTCGTTGTATGTCACTAAAATTAACTATAAAAAATTTGTGTCCAAGCTATAAAGCGTATAATTTTATGACATAAATAACATACTAATTTATGATAATGTCACGGTACCGAAGCTGTAAAATCAGGTGTCACCATTTAACTTATTTCGCCTAAAGTTAATTGTTGTACTAAAATGTTATTTTTCAAAAAGGTACCGTTAAACGTTACGGTGTCATTGTTATACAAAAATTGTCACAGCAAATAAATAGGATTTTTATGTTTTGTAGAATTAATAAATAAACAAATAAATTAATAAAAATGTAAGATTTATTTTTTTCCTTTTAGAAGTAGATAAATAATTTTTGTTGTTTATTGTTCCGGTTTTCAAGATTTACAACTAAAACATCTTGCATGTGTTGTATAATTTTATTTTAATCTTATTACACCTACTATTTAATTGTAAAGTTTATTCCTTTTAGACGATTTTGCACAGAAATCTTGTCAAGTTGTTTGTAACAAGTTGTAGGTGTATTGAGGTCATTAAAAGATTAGTTAAGCATTCAAGTATTCACAAGGAACTGTATAATAAATTTAAAGCTTTCACTGCTTTTCATTGTTTTGACGTTTTTTTTAATTTTCATTTTCATTTCGAGTTTTTCTTAGAATATGGAAAATATAGATTTGAAGAAAAATTCAAGAAAATATGACATTCCATTCCTGCAATACCTTATACATATCTAGTAAAAGTTTGAATATTTTTTTAATATTAACCGTTTTTTACTTGATTGGCCAATAGAAAATTAACCGAATTGGTTCTTTTTATTATTAACCTTTATATTATGTTATTTTATCTAACATAGATGCTGCAATAAAATACTAGCCAATCGAGATATTAAGATAAGAAAATACTTTATGCTTCGTCATGTCATGTCATTTACTTAAGAGTGTTTCTTGAATTGACAGTTGACATTGCGGTCCGCATTGATATACAAATCGACTAACCTATCTGATTGTCACAACTAACTTGGGCTTATCGTTCATCTTTTTTTGACACTACGACAATTTCAAAAGAAAAGATCAAGAAGATTAATACTTTGTCACACTACCATTAAAACATGAATGTTTAGAAATAAGAAGTACATAATAAATAACGGTTAGACAAGCAATAATTAGTCAATCCTAACTATGCTATATACTAAATTGATCATAAAATATATTATAAAATTTACATTAAATTTCAATTTAGAAAATCGTTTAAAAGTTTGTTAAACTAAACTTTTCATATTTAAAATATTTCAACAATTAGGTACTACATAAATTTAATTATATTGAATACGGTCCTGTTGAAAACCCATTTTAATTCAAATTCTATTTTTGTTTTCCCGAAATCTAAAACTCTAAAGTGAAATTGGGTAATATACTCAAACTATCGATAAAAAATCTGATTTGACAACACATTACTTTCCCATTCACTAGATTCCACTTCATTTTATATTAAATATTAATAAAAAAAATAAACCAAGTTATCAAATTTAATTTGTAATTTGTTGGATATTGTTTATAACATGGTAACTCATATTTTTTAAAAGTCCTTATTTTATTTTATTACTAGCTGGCACAGTCGGCCTAGCGGCCGCCTTTAGCCATCTAGACCGTATCGGATGTGGTTGTTCGGCCTTCGGCCTCACTCAAGGGTATCGCAGGCATACGTGTAGACCGTGGTTGCTCGGCCTTCGGCCTCACTCCAAGGTACTAAAGTAGCCTATGTTTTTCGTAGCGTTGTAAATAACTTCTACACCAAATTTGGTTAAGATTGGTCAAGTAGAAACGTAAAGCACACGTGCACGCGTATTTGCATTGTCGATCGGTTGACAGCTTGACAGCATTCATTATTGTTTTTTAAGTTGATGAATGGATTATAGAGATTCCTTAAAGGAAGGCAGGCTACTCAAAATCAACTTTCCTTTCCTTTGCGAATTTTTGCACTATTTCAATACAAAACCATGCGCATGGACTTACATAATAACTGTGCCAAATTTGGTTCCGATCGGTCAAACGGTTTAGGAGTCTATAAGGAACATACATACATACACACATACATCCACTTTTATATATATAGATTTTAACAATAAAATAACATGTTTGCAGTGAAAAATATTTTTAAAATGTCATTTAGCAGAAAAAATTACAAATTTGCGGGACGCTGTCTATATATACAATAAAATTTTAATTATGGTCGTAATACGTCAGAATTAATTTTTTGACAAGTAATTAAAAAATTAATCCCATAATTTTAACAACAATTTAAGAGAAAAATATCAAATGTTGGATATCAAGATGCGGAAAATTAATCTCTTTCGACTGATATGATTTTCATTTTCTTATGTTCCACCGGGTCGCAGCAATGTTCTTTAGCAATTTACATTTATTTCAACTTATGAATTGGAACCATATTTAAACTTATCGAAAAAAAAAACTATGTTGAACCGATAATAAAAACCCAAATGTTTGGATCGTTTACGATCGGGTCATCATAATTACAATTGCACAAGCAATATTGCGCAAGCTGCTCAATGTATAACTTGCAGTTCCAATTAAATGTGGGCAATTTTATAATTTGCCAAGCTTCTCCTCATAAAGATAGGAGAACGATGAGATATTTAAAAGGGCTGCTCACAATATTTTAATGGAATAATCAGGGTGTGTTTGTATAAAACAGCTCCAAGGAAGTGATGATATTCTTATATTTACGATAACAATCATTTTGAGTACCGATTACTAGAGGGTTTTGGCCTACGTTTAATAGTAGTCATCCATATTAATCAAATCTAAGTAGTAGGGAAAAAGTATGTGATTAGATAGAGAAGGAAGGTCGCGTTCAGGAGTGGAGGACATAAGGCTGATTCCTTCCTTCTTCCTTCTCAGTCCTTTTACCGTAATGAGGGTTTGGTGACCCATCTCGTTCTATCTCTTTCTATGCATATGATGTGCGTTCAAATTGTTTTCATATACATAGAGGACCTACTTGTTTAACGTGGGCTCCGAACCACGGGAAGTGTACTACACTTCATTTCGAGATGGATTTTCTTGGCAGATTACCTCGGTGGTTTGCCATTGCCTGCCGAGGATAGACGGTCAGAATAAAGTTCTTACCCTGCCCGGATTCGATCCGAGCGTTTCGCATTTTGGCAGTAGACGCACTTCTGGATTCTGGATATAAAGAAGCCTTATGGTCTGGCTTCGTGTCCGTCCGCATGTTTCAGAGCCAATCATAACGTTGATCAACTGATACGTTGTTATATTGTAAATACTTCGTCTATATAGTATTGCGTTAATCTGCTAATCCGTTGTTTCGATTCGCTAATGCAATTTATAAATACGCAAATGTTCGAAAGAAATTTACTAAGTTAAAGATATTTTCAAGGAGGTCTCCCTATATAAACTACTTGTTAGGCTTCTATACAAAGTATAGCAAGAACCCTTATGATCTGGCTCTGCGTCTGTCAGTCTGTCTGTCCGCATAATTCAAATCTAATCAGAACCTTCGAAATTGTGATTGTAACCGCAAAAATTTAATTAGTGCAGATTATCTGATATTACATTATAAAATTATGGCGACAAAAAATAACAACTTTTTTTTCAATGCAGACGAAATATAAGTTATATTTTATTTACATAATTTTTCACCTATATAGGAAATTTAAATACGTAAAATGAGACTGGGCCAACAATAACAGAAGAAGAAGTGAAACAGGCTATCAAATCGGCAAAGAACAGAAAATCTCCAGGACCAGATGAAATAACAGCAGAGCTGCTTAGGTTGATACAAGAAGACCAAATCCATGTACTAGTGAAGTTGTTGAATAAGGTATATAAATCCGGAAGAATACCACAAGAATGGTTGGTATCGGCATTCGTCACTATCCCAAAAAAGACACGCTAAACAATGCGGTGATTACCGCATGATCAGCCTCATGAGCCTCACACTGAAAATCCTCCTTAAAATTATTCATAACAGAATATATAAAAAATTGGAAGAAGACATAGGAGAGACACAATTTGGATTTCGGAATGGATATGGAACCTGAGAAGCATTGTTTGCTTTCAATATCCTAGCCCAAAGATGCCTGGATGTAAACCAGGATGTAGTTGCCTGCTTTATTGACTACAATAAAGCCTTTGATAAGGTCAGACACGACCAACTTGTCGAGATACTGAGAGCAAAACAACTAGACACACAAGATATAAGAATAATATCGAACCTGTATTACGGGCAGAAAGCAACTATTCGAGTGGGAAACGACACGACCGACGAGATCCAAGTTAAGAGAGGAGTTAGACAGGGATGCGTGCTGTCGCCCCTACTTTTTAATATCTACTCGGAGGAGATCATGAGAAAAGCCCTGGAGGGCGAAGAGATAGGGATAAAAATCAACGGAAAACCTATCAACAATATTAGATACGCCGACGACACCGTCCTAATAGCGGAAACGATAGAAGACCTACAACACATTCTAAATAAGGTAGTAACAGCTAGCGAAGAGAAAGGGCTGACACTAAACGACAAGAAGACGCAATTCATGATAAGATTATCTCGAAGACACATAGAGTGAACGGGAGTATATACATTAATGGGTGCCCCATTGATCGTGTGCATAAATATTTGGGAACATATGTCAACAACAACAACAACTTGACTCAAGAGATAAGAATAAGAATTGAAAAGGCCCGGGCAGCATTCATAAGCATGAGGAGCGTTTTCTGTAGCCACGACATAAACCTACAACTTAAAATTCGACTAGTTAGAAGCTGTGTCTTCTCCATACTTCTCTATGGTGTGGAGACGTGGACTTTAAATAAGAACAGCATTAATAAAATAGAAGCCTTCGAGATGTGGGTATATCGAAGCATACTTGGGGTGTCGTGGACGGATAGGGTGACGAATGTGGAGATCCTCCGAAGAATGAGGTAAGAGCGGGAAATTCTAACTGCCATCAAGAGACGGAAGCTTGAATACCTGGGCCACGTGATGAGAGGACAGAAATATCAACTACTTCAGGTGATCATGCAGGGAAAAATCCAGGGAAAGAGAAGTACTGGCCGGAGGCGGACATCTTGGCTGCGAAATCTGAGAGAATGGTATAAGTGTACATCTACCCAATTGTTCAGAACAGCCGTTTCAAAGATAAAAATAGCAATGATGATTGCCAAACTCCGTAGCGGGGACGGCACTTGAAGAAGAAGAAAATACGTTGATACGTTGATCTGTTGATACGTTGATCCGTTGATCTGTTGATACGTTGATACGTTGATACGTTGATCCTTTGATCCGTTGATCCTTTGATTCGTTGATCCTTTGATCCGTTGATCCTTTGATCCGTTAAGACGTTGATACCTTAAGACGTTGATACCCTAATAATAAGTTATCTCGAAAAATTTAATTGGTGCAGATTATCGAATTATCTGATGTTACATTATAAATATTATGTCGACCAAAAATAACTAGCAACAACAACTTTTCACACCAGAAAGGTAGATGTATAGAAGCCTAGGAACTGCCGCTAAAGCGAGTTCCACATTGTTAAAATGTTACTGGGAAATAATTTGGCACAATGGTACAATGGGCCACTGTGTATAAAAATTAAACTTTAATATAAGAATTGTTTACTCTGGGTAGTTTTACGACAAAATATCGAGGTGACGCAAATTTTCTTCTGATGTATTTTATTAGTAATATTTTTGCATTCGCGAAATGCACTTGAAGAGTTTTATATATTTAAAAAAATTGATGCATACTTTCTTTAACGTACATTCCTTTGAATAAAGTTTTGGTTTATGGAATTTAAATTGATAGGCGCACAAATGCCTTTTGATTATGTTTACGATGTTCACTTAATGATACATAAAAACAATTTCTTTTCAGAAAGACCGACACTGAATATAAAGTTACTGTCACCAGATTAAACTTTCGATGTTGTTAGCCACTACTTACAACTTTTTAAAAATCAGATAAAGATTTAAATATACAAAGTGCATACATATAAAACCATTTAAAACAATTTTAAAATGAACGCTAATAAATTAATAAAAATAAACATTAAAATGTTATATTTAGTAATAAAAGTCATGAATTAAAATAAAATAAAATGAAAATAATTTCAATCCATATTTAAACCGGTTTTAAATTTTATTCGTAATTGTATCAATTTGCGACAATTTGTTAACAACTCTATTTTATTAATTGTTACTTCAACTATAGATAACATCAACTTTATATAATGATTTTATTATGCCATTTTAGATTGACACTAAAACAGGTCGGTAGTTTTGAATAATACATTTCTATGATTTGAAAACAAACGAAAACTTACAGATTGTTTATAGTAGATTTTAGAAAATTGGAAACTGGTCGCATTATTTTTCTCGTTTGTGAATCAAAATCTCGTTTTTTACAAATATCTTCTTTTCCAATAGTTTTACAATAAAATAAGTTATTACCAATATTAATTGAAATGAAATTCTCTATAAAATATCTTCTAACATTTTTTTTGTATGAGGAATGGTTTAGAAGTTATAGCTAAAAGAACGCAGGCATTTTTATAATTTTCTTGGTTGGAAAGTTTGTCATCACTTTCGGATTTTAACTGCGCGTGGAAGCTAAACAACTGACTTGACTGTAAATATTGTTTGAATCAGTTTTGTAGATAATTTTACGTTCTACAAGAAAGCTGGATACAGTTTGTTGCCCTATCTTGCTTAGTTTTCAAGATATTTGGAAAGAAGCAAAGAGTCACGTTTTTAGCTATAATAGAGGGAGGGCTGATAAGTACCCGTGTTTGATAAGAGATGACGCCACACATGCGCAATATTATGTGGTTATTTTTTATCCAAAAATTTAATCCAAAAATTCAACTTGGGGGAGACATGTCTAGACCAGACCAAAAGATTTCGCTAATAACTTCGGAACGGTTAAGGCTCAAACGAAAAAAATTGAAGCTTATTGAGGCTCAAACGATGCTCTAACGTTTAAAACCAATTTCACCCAAAAATTCGACTTGGGAAGAACCATCATATCTACAACCCCCCCTCCTCCCAAGATATTCGCGAATAACACCGCCACCTTTGAGGCACAAACGAAAACAATTTAAGCTTTAACAACTGACACCAATTTTATAAAAGAAATCGATTTGGAAGGTGTCACTGACATGCGCGCCTGGTTTTTAGTCAACCCCAGCCAAACCATTAAACTTTTTTTGTGGTTTTTGAATTTTATGGATTGGTTTGGGCATTCTCAGATTTTTTCACATCTTAACCACTAAAATTGCACTACGAAAACCTTTTCAAAACTGAAGGGCCTAGTGGAAAAAGTAGTTAAGTCACTTATACTAATTTGTAGAGAATAAATGCCGCAATGTGAAAATGTGCTCAACTACAAATTGAAGAAAAAGTGACTTAACTACTTTTTCCACTAGGCCCTTCAATTGCTGTTAAAGATTTCATTTAATGCGATTTATATACAAGGAAAACTATTTTTACCCTAAAATCAATGGCAGCTGATACCGGGAGGGCGACAGGGAGCCTCCCTTCCAAGACAGAATAGTACCTTTTAATGTCAGTGCACCACTCAAACCACGTCATTTGGATCATAAACGGTGACCTTCAAAAACCACTTTCCTAAAAAGTTACAAATATAATTTTAAGCCTCCCCCCTCATGATAGCAAACCACGAACCCACAGATGAGTAAGGTAGTTAAATAATCCGCCCCGGTTTTACCCCCCCCCCAATCAGAAGATTGTAAAATTTTTATTTTGATTTAATATTCATTTCTCAAGTTCTTCTTCTTCTTCCTCTTAGGGCCGGTTGTATAACAGAGGTTCAACCTCGAGTAAGGGTTAATGTTTGCTGCATCAGCCAATCAAATGGCAGAAAGCCCTGGGTTAACCCTTACACGAGGTTGAACCTCT
Organism: Podabrus alpinus; assembly: GCA_932274525.1. NCBI lineage: Eukaryota > Metazoa > Arthropoda > Insecta > Coleoptera > Cantharidae > Podabrus > Podabrus alpinus. The sequence continues at coordinate 85,162,617 of OW026455.1, read as the reverse complement.
GTTGTACAACCAGCCCTTAATATAAGTCTAATATGACCTGTTCATTAACTAACTTATTTAATTAGTTCTTTGAGCATTTGATTTTTACATCTTAGGGACCTTGCTAGAGTTGCCTTCGGGTACCTGCACCCTGTTTTTTATTGTTATTATGGCAAATCATCAACACAGGGTGATCGATGGCTTTACGTGCCTTGCGAAGCACGGAAGACAGCTAAGAAATTGTAGACTGTATCCGGAGTCGAACCTGGGAACCTTGCATTAGCAGTTCATCTCGCTAACATTCTGGCCATGACCGTCGCGTCGTTTTTAAGTGAATTATTCACCCAATTTCGCTTCTCTTCTCAAAAAGGATACTTTGTAACAATTTTACGAAGAAGCACTCAAACATTCCTCCAGTGCGGCCTTCAGGCCGCACAGCCAAGGCAATACTGTTGTGTATTCAAAATCCACATTAAGAGAAAATAATATTCATATTATTATCTTCAATTTTAAAATTTAATGTATTATAATACTCAATAGTTAAAAATCATATATTTAAATTAATTATTTTTATGTGTGCGTGATTGGCAGGGTTGTGCGGCTTAAAGGCTGCACTGAATTTTGTTTAGGTTGATAACCAAGAAATAAACCAATAAGAGATGCGCTAAGAAAAAAATATATAATCAAAAGTGATGTTTAAAAGCCGCACCGATTCGTAATTGCCTATGTTGTGCGGCCTAGATGTAACGGATCATCGTCTCAATTTAGTGTCACAGACGCAAACACAGATAAAATTAGGATCATATGTCGATAAAGATGATAATTCAGGCTTTTCCCACCTACCTCACAGGAGTCGTTTCGCCCGAATACCTCCCCTATAAGTATGCCATTCAAATGGGCCAATAGAATATGTAATTCGTCATTCTGATTGGTTAGATGAGGTTTATAATTGAGGGGTCTGGAAGTAAAAGGGTTCAAGTGCACTTTTAATAATTCCGAGAAACATGGCTTTAAAGTTAACTGGAAATTCAAAATTCCAGGAATAAGTTTAGAAAATACAATTTTACGACCCAAGGGGACGTAAAATTTACTAAAATCATTTTACCTCTAAAGGGCTCGCCACATAGCCTGTGCTGTGCTATGCTATGCTCTGTGTTATGTCAACACAAACGTTGAACAATGGCATGGTCCATTTTGCGCATGACCATGACATTGTTCAACGTTTGTGTTGACATAACACAGAGCATAGCATAGCACAGCACAGGCTATGTGGCGAGCCCTTAAGTTAGGATACCCATTAGGTATGATATTCTGCACTTAGATCATTTCAGGTTCAAGTGCACTTGAACCCTTTTACTTCCAGACCCCTCAATTATTATGTTTAGGTTGAGGAATGGTGAGTTACCCTAAGGGCAGGTTGTAAAACAGAGGTTCATCTTCGAGCAAGAGTTAACCTAGGGATTTCGGCTATTTGATTGGTTGATACACCAAAAATTCCCGAGTTAACTCTCACTCAAGAATTATCTTCAGTTATACAACTGGCGCTAAAGGGCATAAGAAAAAGTCACGAGCCACCACTGCCTAAAATGAGATCAAAACTGAGATGTTACCGAAAAACGTGATTCCGAGTTTAATGGCCTGGTAAGGGGGGGGGGGGGAACACTTTCCAGTGTTCTGAAAATTATTCAAACTTTGTTTTTTCCTCACCTTTTGGTAAAAAATTTGAGATTAATTCCAATATGCTTTATTGCAAGTTTAGGTAGCAGATAATTTTTATTAATTGCTTTATCTGTTAAATCATGGTTAAATTAATTTTAAGTAGATAAAGCAGGAGTACTAAACCAGTATTTAAGTGGTCGATCGGCAGACCATTACCGATTATTAGTCGAGATAAAAGAAAATAAATTTTTGGGATTTGTTCTAAAGCACATCTAGAATCGGTTTTGGGGAGTACCATCAGGAGAAGTAAGACTAAATCGCTAAATTGATTTATTTTAACATTAAAGGAGTTAACTACATTTTTGGAATTATCCTCGCTTTGGTTATATTATGTTATGCTGATTATAAAAAACTTATTACTTACGTATTTCAACTTTTTATGTGCATGATAATTAAGAAAAGTAATGGTTGCATTAAAATTTGTCACGAATGGAAAGCGATGTACGTGTATTTCAATATCCTAAGGTAAAACGTGTACCACTAGCAATGATACATAATTTTATTTTTTGCACATTAAAATTTGAGTTATGCCCGTGGAAATTTAAAATTTGCATTTGCGATGTCCTTTAATGAACACAATAACATTAATTTCTAACCCGTAGGTGTACCATAATTTTTACTTTAATGGTGATGGATAGATAATTTTGTTTATATTACATTTCTTCATGAAAGCATTGCAAGACTCGAAGAATAATTTTGTTTGAGATTGTACATTGTTCGTATATTAAACTATCAGTTGGGTGTATCTATCATTTTACTTTAAAGAGTGACATTGCAGGAATTTTGTCGCTAATGGAAGTATCGCAATCTCGATTAAAACTTGTTTTGCCTCGAAGGCTTTCACAAAAATAAAAGCAACATTAATATTAATTTATTTATTAAAGTGAAGTTTGCCGCACTCACTCATATAATAAAAAAAAGCGCGATCAAAGTCGCCCCCAAAACCGGCATTTGCAATCTACTTACCAAAATATTTAACCCTTTATTTTCCGAAGCCCTAAAATCTATATCTTAAAACTACGTTTTTATCATAATTTTGTAAATGTGATAAATTCTCACATTTATTTTATCTTCCAGTGTATCGGCAAAACGAAAATCATTTTATTAAATTTATTTGGAAAGGTATCGCGAGTGGCTTGGTGCAATAAAATTGCCGACGAAGCCGAGAATTTGAGAAAAAAATCATACCCGTCTTGTATATCGTATAATTTGATCATTATCAAAGAAAAATACTTAAATGTGCCACAAACAAAAATTCCAAATTAATTTCTATGTCAACAGCAACTTGACATAAAGAACATTCTAGTTCATATTGCTTAACGTTACTGTCAAATTTTGACCTTACAATTCTTTCTCATTATGGTATGTCATGATTGTAACCCACGACCTCTTTGAGAAGAGACAAATGGACATGTTTAATGGACCATTGTTTGAAAATTATTAAAGGACCTATTTTCAGTTGTTAATAAAAATTAAATGCAAAAGAAAATGTCGAAATCTTATTTAAAAATCAGTAAAATAACTAGCAAACTGACAAAATGACAGTGACATTCCAAAAACACCGCGTAAGATCAGCGGGATATCTACATCCGTCTGATTGAAATCAGGATCGTGTGAAAAGTTAACAACCTTAGAATTTTATTACGGTGACTGTGATTTGATTGAAATTGATTAGTATTTTACATAAGTACGACTTAACTGAGGACTTAAAAATTATGAACCTGTAATTATTATTTCTTCGTGGTAATAATTAAAACAACACTTCGGAATCAATAAATTTTCTTAAAGATATATTATAGTTATGGTGACCATATTATTTTTATGAAAAAAAAGTACATTTCGGCGAAACACGGTAAATACCTAAAAAAAGGTCAACGGCGCACAGTGTGGTGGAGGCGGACAAATGGTGATTTTTAAAGTAATTCATTTGGTCTGTTTAATAATAGTTTCTTGCTAGGAACATCCCATGGATTCAGGAATACAAAAAAAATCATAAAAATGCTCTTGGAAAGTGTCGAAAAAATGGGGCAAAGTCAACCTTTTTTATATACATAACTATATGTAGTACCTTATACATAGGTACTTTAACTTTGCTTAAAAACGGAAATACATTGATTTTTTTCAGTTTTCAAGTTGAAATATTATTTCTGTTTCTCGTTACTAGCACACAAGTGCCAAAACAAAACAAAGAATTACATTTTTAACGGTTTGTAGACCTAATTTCGACCTAAAAACTCGATTTTTTTAAATGTTAACTTCTCTTAAACTTTTAGTTGTGTGAGAACGCATGAGACACACCGAAAATTTTTTTGTGGTATCATTGGTATCTCTAGTACTTGCCCTCCAAATTTCAGCTGCAGATACTTGCAGATGCGAACACAAGAGCGTTTTTACTGAGACTTGTCCAATTTTTACCGAAAGTATTATTGGATTAACAAATCAATAAATTTTTCCCAAATGCCCATGTAAACAATACATAAGCAGAACGGAGGATACAGAAAGATATTAAAAACAATTGAAAATTATTTTAAAATGACGAACTTTAGCATTTCGAATCGTGGCTTATGCAATATTCTGTAGGAAAACACAAAAATTATTGTTTTCTTCTATTCTATTAAGGACTAGCTGGCACAGTCGGCCTGCCGGCCGCCTTTAGCCATCTAGACGGTGTGGGTTGTGGTTGTTCGGCCTTCGGCCTCACTCCAAGGTACTAAAGTAGCCTATGTTTTTCGTAGCGTTGTAAATAACTTCTACACCAAATTTGGTTAAGATTGGTCAAATAGAAACGTAAAGCACGTGCACGCGTATTTGCATTGTCGATCGGTTGACAGTTTGTCAGCATTCATTATTGTTTTTAAGTTGATTTTGAGTAGCCTGCCTTCCTTTAAGGAATCACGATAATCCATTCATGCGCGTCCCTATGGACCACACCTATTTCACCACACTGTGCGGCGTACCTAAATATACGACGATTACGATTGATGACCTTTTTTTTTTCTGGGGTTGCACTGAAGGAAACAACCATGAGGTTTGGGGCAGCGTCGGGTGGCACCCCCCCCCCCCCGGCGGGTGTACAAAAAATAAGTAGTACATTTGTAAGTACTTGGAGAAGTTTTTAAGTACATAGGACATCGTTCTAAAAAAGAATACTGTCCTACTAAAATAAGTACATATGGTCACCATAATTATAGTAGATATAAGACACAGGCGATTCTCGCCCCCCAATGTCAAAAATTAACACAAATAAAATTTTGTTCCAAAGATCCGTTCTGTAGGCTCTGCATATTCTCATCGCGTTTTTCTCTGCACCTTTGCCAGTTTTTGTTTGTGTGTCTTTTTAGCCTCGATCCAGATCGGCGCGGCGTATAGCATAATAGAGTCCGCCACGCCACTCAAAAGCCTTCTTTTCAGTTCGCCAGGTCCGTTTATGTTCGGCATCAGTCTGTGAAGTGTCCAGGTGTGAGCCGTAGGACAGATGTCGATCCAGATGTACTCCCAACACCCTTGTTGATTGGGAGGGCGTGATGGTTTGCCCCTCTACTATAAAGAAGACCGGGTCGATCCTTCTTTTCCCCGTTAGCATAACTGCCTCCGTCTTCTCGGGCACGAGCTGTAGGTCTTTTGCTGCCATCCAGGCACATATATCCGCGATGGTTTGGTTCGCGTTTGTCATCAGTTCAGTTTCTGTTTTTGCTGCCGCTACAATGGTGATATCGTCAGCAAATCCAAATATGTCTATTCCAGTTGGTGTGGGAAGCTTTAAGACCCCGTCGTACATGATATTCCACAATAGCGGCGCCAGCACCGACCCCTGGGAGACTCCGCTGGTTAAGTGGATGGCATCCTTCCATAGTTTTTCTTCTATTAGTAGCGTCCTTCTGTAAAAGTAGTTTATCACAATATTTATCAGGTAGGGCGAGAGGTCTCTGCATGTCAGTTCCTCGATGATGCATCGCCATCTGGCAGAGTTAAATGCATTTTTCACATCGAGAGTGTTATTAATGCCACCATTTTTCTTGTTCTCCAGGTGCCCTCTCTGGATCTTTTGATTGTCTTTATCATCTTGTCCAGTACTGTGACTGTAGATCTCCCTTTTCGGAAGCCGTACTGGTTTTCGGCCAGGTCTTCCGATCTCTCTATCTCTTGTATAATTCTGTTAAGAATCAAGCGTTCGTAGAGTAGGCCTATATGAGTTAGGTCTATCCAGGGGTTTTCCCTGTTTTCCCTTCCGGATTAAGACCAGCTTTGATCTCTTCCACTCCTCAGGGAACTCCCCGTTCAGAAGAAGATCGTTATAGAGATTTAGGAGGACATCGGGACTAGCATGAAAGATCTCTTTTAGTATCACAGCCGGCACCCCGTCGGGGCCCGGGGCTTTGTTCGTCTTCATAGTTTTAACTGCCTTTTCTAGTTCTTCTATTGTGAAGGTCCGTGTCGAACCTTGTTCCAAAGATCCAGATAATTTTTACCTCACTGAAGTAAAACATCAAGTTGGAACTTGCTTTAGCGGCGGTTTCTAGGCTTCTATACAGCTACTTTTCTGGTGTGAAAAGTTGTTGTTATTTTTGGTCACCATAATTTTATAATAGTCGAGTGCAAACTCGCTTTTATTTTCACTTTTGTGGGCATTTTGAGGTAAAAAGTAACAACCTATCCAAAAATGTTCCTCATGCTTCACACATTCGAAATCTACAGACGTTCAATGGAAAAAGGCACAATTTCAAAATTTTGATTTAGCCCCATGGCGACAAACTTCGATACCTCAAATATCTGTGTGTAAATATCTGTCACAATATTTTAATTATTTTCATGTATTTTGCCGTTTACACTAAGCTACTGCCAAAACCGCGTATTTCTAAAAAAATTTATTGAAAATAATTTATAGATTGATTCATCCAGCTTATCACAATGTAATTTTAATATTTTTTAGACTTTTAATAAGGTCAAAAATCATTTAATTCAATCGAGATGAAAAATCTTGAAATTCACGCCAGTACCTACGCGGTTGCAAATTATATATGCCTGTTTCCAAATTTTGAAAATAAAATATGAAAAAAATAGAAATTTAAGAAATAAATCCAGAACCATTCAGACAGCAAAAAAAAATTATGAAAATGTGATCACAAATCATTTTATACCAAAATTTCGTTTACCATACCAAAGGAGCGTTTAAAATATTATGAAATCGTAAATTTGACCATAATACACTAATTGCCTTAAAAAAATTCGCGATGGGTGGAGGGCGAAATATACCTAACAATTTGGCATTTTTCGAAATTTTTAGGGCATATATAAATCCAGCCTCGATCGGTATGAAACTTCAGAAAATTCTCAAAACTTTTTAACCGAAACCCAAGTTTATTTAAATTTGAGATTTAATATGCGAATAGAATAATTTGTTTATATTTACCTACAAAAATTTCTTCTGCCTCGGCTTTTCAAAACACTTGAAACTAATTGAAAAATTGCAATCAATAAATGGCACTAATTCGAAAATTTCAGCCAGCAAGTTGAAAGAACATTGGGTACACTATTACAACCTAAGCTGTTATCAACTTTAACTAGCAGGAAGAATTTTGTTACTCACCTGCGATTGATACTATAAAAACAATTAATAAGCTTTTATCTTCAATAAACCATTTGTAATAATTAATTATTTATGCAGGTGTTTCAAACACATACTATTTGTGTATGAGTTTTCATGGGTAGTCATAAGTGAGTTTGCTATTAATCACCTTTACTAAAATTTCAAACTTGTGAAACTTGCAGATGCAAGGACATTTTTTTCCAGGGTAGATCCACTTTAAGATGTTTCTGCTAAAAATTTTGTTCTTGGTTGTTTCTACTAGAATTGCTTAAACTTGAACGTATTGGCGCTTCCATATTTAACGTGCAAGGTTTCAGAGTTTTAGATTCGAATAAAAACTTTAATTCAGCTATTCTGATCGATATTAAGGTGGTTCCTTCCTTGATCTTCAATGGGACATAGGGGGACCTACAGTTTAACGTGTTAAAAAATTCGTGTTTTTTTGTACACAATAATGAGTAACCCTCAACTCTGTATGTATCTCCCTTCTTCGATTTCCTCTTGGTAGAGCAGTCGTGATAATTTAGATTGCTCTGTGTCAGCATCCGTGATTTTTGGAATGCAGCCAGCCATGTTCCTTGTTCACTGCACAAATTCTGTGCAGTGATACTTTTTCCAATACGAATCTGAGGAGATGAATATCTAGATCAAGCCATCATCCGATGAGGTTATTTTGCTTCTGTAGGCGATCACAGCTATTGGTGCTTATCAGCGCCGTAGCAAGCTCTTCTGGCGCCTGAGGCAAATTTGAATATATGCGACCCCCTCCCAAAAGATTCTTATCATTTTGATAATTTTAAACTATTATTTATTGGGTTTTGTCTAGGTTTAGCGCCCCCATTGCGATCGCCCTTGCTACGGCGCGGCGCTGATTTAGAGTAATGAAAACAAATGGATGCTTATCAGGAACTCATCTAGGACCATGGGGTCTGGGGGTATGGAATACCCCCCAGGTACACTTAATTTATTGCGAAAGAAAAACTTTTACGTCCCTGGGTATTAAGAAAAACGGTACTGGGATAGTTATGAAAAATATCAGCAAAAGATTCAACGAAAAATAATAAATTTTGATGGTTCTGAATAATGGCAAGTGTACCTACGGGGGGGTATTCCATACCCCCCGGTCATGTGATGTCGATTTTTATCGTTGGGAACTTCTGAAGATCTTATATAAAATACGCATAGTATGTCAGAATCGCCGTTTCCATGGTAACGTAACGCAATAACCCCCCCCCCTGAATATGGAGATTATTTTTTTCGGTAGGAATTTTTCTTTTCAATTTAAATATATGTATTTGAATAACTGTCGCGATGATAACGTGATATTTTTGCCGGTTACCGGTAAAAATATAGTCAGTTAAAGGGAAATGAAAAAGAACGCGGGGGATGGAATCAACTTTCCTAAAATCCCGTGTGTCATCATTGGACCAAAATTGAAGAGGAGAAAATTCCCTACAAATCAAAGTTTCAGGATTTTCTTTAGATCTGAAGTAAATCCTGAAACCTCGTTTCGTTTTGTTCACCAGTTCGAAATTTTTATTCAAAATAAGAATTATTATTCAAAACCTTTTTCCATTGTATTCTCTGGATTTTCTTTTTATTTAATAAATATTTAGTATGAGAAGTTTTATAGAGAATTTTTTACTCTTCAATTTTGATTTGAATATAATTTTCACTAAAAATGAAAGTAAGCGAGTTATAGACGAAAAACTACTGTAGAGGATTAAAATCCCCACTTGCGGTAAAAACGGCCGACAGGGAATTTTAGGCGATGTTGCAAATAAAATCGTGGTCAAATTTTCGAATTCAGTCAAATTTGAATATATTTATAGCCCCCAAAAGATTCTTATCTTTTTGAAAATTTTGAACTATTCTTTATTGGGTTTTGTCAAGGTTTAGCGCCCCCATTGCAATGGCGCCTGAGGCAAAAGCCTCAAGCGACCTACAGATAGGGTATTATCACAGATAACTTACTACAGATAGCTCACGCTATACAATTTCCTCAAATTGTGCAGGTTGCCTATGCAGCAGGGATTTTTAGTTATATTTAAATAAAAAAGGTAACCCACAGTAACAAGACAGGTAAAAGCCCGGTAAAAGGTACTTATCAAGATTAATATTTGTACCTGTCAAGGGTCAAACATTTATTTGTAGATTTAAGGTTTCCAAAAATAAATAAATTTTTTAACATTTTATCTGTATCAACATAAATTTTATTGTACATTATAAGTTTATTATACAAGGTCATTATTACAAACCAAAAAAAACAAAAAATGAAGGAAAGATATTTATACATTTTTAAAAATTTTTAATTTTTGATTATTTGAGCAATTTGATTTACTATTGGCTGTGCTTATTGCCCACTTACAATGCTTAAATAATTTAACATTTAATAATAAGTCTATAAAATAGTTTTCATGTTCGTCTATAGAACAAATTACATTTTTCATATTTTTTCTTTCAAAGAGTTCTTTCATGTTTAATTTAATTGTTATGTTGGACTTATCTACATCAAAAACTCTATGAAATTTCGCCAATGAAAGAAAACCTCTATTTTTACAGGGGCGGTATTTCATGCTACATTTTAACTTTTTCTAATAAGGATAGAAAAGTCGCTAAGTTTCCAAATGGAATCAAGGACGCATTACAGGGGGGGGGGGCAATAATAATTCTATTTACGTTCCACGCAATTTTAAAGTTAAAATTATTACTAATTAAGGTACTGTGATATCATTAAGGGGCAGTATTTCAGTCTACATTTTAACTTTTTCTAATAAGGAAAGAAAAGTCACTAAGTTTCCAAATGGAATCAAGGACGCATTATGGGGGGGGGGGGCAATAATAATTCTATTTATGTTCCACGCAATTTTAAAGTTAAACATGAACAACAACTAAATTTTGCCAATGAAAAAAAAACCTCTATTTTTACAGACATACACCGGAATCATACAACAGCAGTCGGCTGCTAATGCAATTTTTTTCAATGTTTAAAAAGATAGCTTATTTGACTTGACTTGTATTCGAAACTCCCCCCCCCCCTTGACATAGGGGGGTCTCATTAAGGTACTGTGATTTCTCAACTATAAAAGTGATAAAATTATTCTACTATTATTACTTTGTTGTTAAAAACATTTCGAACTTTAAGATATTCCAAATTTATTTCCCTTTTTCCATTTGACTTGAGGTATTTTTATATTCATATACAAGACGTTTACAGAAAATTCTTATTTTTATTGACTAGTGTTTCATGTAACGCTGATACGGCCCTGAAGTTTATGTGAATTAAAAATTAATTTAAAAAACAATAATTAAAGAACAAAATATCCAGTGTTGGGTATCTTTAAAAGCCAAAAAAAAGTCTTTTAAATGATACCTTTTCATTTTTATCCCTTAGAAGACAAAAATAAAAATAATTTTTTATATGTTCATTCCAAAATTCAAATCAATAAACAGAAACACAAAATGTTTGTAAAAACCCAACAGTTTTTACTACCCGAGTTAGGTAGGTAGTACCTGAGCCGCCTGGGGTTATTTTTGCCTGAGGGCTGGAAGCAAATACATGCAGCGCCTCTCTTACTTTTAACCATTGGCTTCCAAACTAATTTTCATTCGCTTCCAAATATAACTGAATAGGGACACCCATTTCTCCATAAGCGTGAGCTATCTGTATCTGTGGTATTATATTTATGTGGATGGTAGAATCGGTAAGAGTTAAAACGCATTAACTCAGGTAGGAGCGTTCAGGAAAGGAACGCTAAGAAAGTAGGAACGCTCCTACCTGAGTTAATGCGTTTTAACTCTTACCGATTCTACCATCCACATACAATACCCTATGTGAATGCCGCTTCAGTCGCCTCACCCTTGCTACGGCTCTGATCGGAGGTAGACGAAGCACAGAAAGCTGGAAGTTTCTGAATGCCGTTGAAGAGAGCACAAGAACAATGTTATATCCACAATATCTCCTAAAAAAAGATATACCTAAGTCTAAAAATTGGCGATAATCATTTACAACTGCCAGGCGATTCTCGCCTTTAAATATTTTTATTTTTTACCCGTCCCGCCTAAACCCTCAATGAACTGCTTGCTAATTAAACTATTTCCAATACCGCAAACGTCAGGCTGTGATTGAAATCGCAGAAATGAAAATTCAAATCGCCTTGCTTATGTAAGTGATTCTCGCCTTGTACGGTTTTTAGTTCCCCCAGGTAAACGTTAAACTTTTTCTTTATTTCTGAATTTTCTTAATTTGCTTTGGTTATCCACTGAATTTTAGACGACCGAATCACACCACTTTTGGTCTTTTAGCTACGAGAAATTGAAATTTTACCTCGTAAAATAAATATTTATGATATAGATATAGAATAAATTTTTAATAATAAAACATATCTTCACGAAGGAATTTTATCAATTAGTGCTATCCTATTCGGTACAAAGTAACAAGTTGTAAAATAGATTATTGCAATGCCAGACTGCTTCTATTTTAGAGTCCGCAATTATTGTTTTTTCTTTAATATAAATTAATTTCGTTTTTGTTTTGAAAAAATTTGATATAAAAGCTGATGTACTACATACATACATTGTATAATAATTATATAACATAAATTATTTCAAATGTAATTAATGTGCTATATTGAAATTTAATGTACAGGGTGTCCCCACAACCGCTTAACATTTTTAAGAAAATTTTTTAACTACAAGTTTTGAACAAATTCAAAATGTAGTGTTTTCTACCTTGAAGTGACCATAGCACTGAAAATAACGATTTTTAGTGTAAATAATTTAGTACTTTTTTAAACAGCGTGAAATTGTCTACAAAGTACATTCTGGCCCTTGATTGCCTAAAATCAACGGATTTCGAGTTATGAATCAATTTAAATGGAGAAATGTTAAAAATTGGAATGAAGAGTTCGCGTTATATTTTTTAATATTCGTCGTTAAGGCCGCTACTCCCCAAATTCTTACCAACTGAAACTGATCTCTTGAACACTATTCCCCTCTGCAGAGGATGCATTTTGTCGCTTCCCCCCCCCCCAATGCAAATCTTTTTTATTAAAATTAGAGAGAAATATTTGAGTTTTCGTTCATTAAAATTGTTTGAACCAGAAGCATCACGAAGTTATAGACGAAAACTTTGGTGGGAGGGGTAGAAACAACATCCCCTCATCGCGAATTTTTTTTTTGAATTGGTGACAATCGATCGAGAATCGCTTGAACTTCAAAGGTTTTTAATAAAAATTCAATTCTTTAGAACCATTTTGGGAAGGGCTGTAAAAATGTTTATTTTTAAGCAGTGATCTTTTGTTTTAAAATTAACACAACAGGTACACTTTTCTTATGAAAATTTTTAACTAAAATTTTTGTACGAATTCAAACTGTAGAGTGGGAAATTTCTACCTTCAAATGGCCATAGCACCCAAAATATTGAGTTTTAGACAAAATAATTTAGTACTTTTTTAAACAGCGTGAAATTGTCTACAAACTACATTCTGGCCCTTGATTGCCTAAAATCAACGGATTTCGAGTTATGAATCAATTTAAATGGAGAAATGTTAAAAATTGGAATGAAGGGTTTGCGTTTATTTTTTAATATTCGTCGTTAAGGCCGCTGCTCCCCAAATTCTTACCAACTAAAACTGATCCCCCCTTCAGAGGATACATTTTGTCGCTTCCCCCCTCCCCCAACGCGAATTTTTTGTTAAAATTATTGACAAATATTTGAGCTTTTGTTCATTAAAATTGTTTGAACCACAAGCATCGCGAAGTTATAGACGAAAACTTGGGGGGGGGGGGGTAGAAACAACATCCCCTCATCGCGAATTTTTTTTTAATTGGTGACAATCGATCGAAAATCGCTTGAACGTCAAAGGTTTTTAATAAAAATTCAATTCTTTAGAACCATTTTGGGAAGAGCTGTAAAAATGCTTATTTTTAAGCAGTGATCTTTTGTTATAAAATTAACACAACAGCTTCACTTTTCTAATGAAAATTTATAACTAAAATTTTTGTACGAATTCAAATTGTAGTGTGGGAAATTTCTACCTTCAAATGGCCATAGCACCGAAAATATTGAGTTTTAGACAAAATAATTTGGTACTTTTTTAAACAGCGTGAAATTGTCTACAAACTACATTCTGGCCCTTGATTGCCTAAAATCAACGGATTTCAAATTCGGAAAATTCAAATCGCCTTGCTTATGTAAGCGATTCTCGCCTTGTACGGTTTTTAGTTCCCCCAGGTAAACGTTAAACTTTTTCTTTATTTCTGAATTTTCTTAATTTGCTTTGGTTATCCACTGAATTTTAGACGACCGAATCACACCACTTTTGGTGAATCACACCACTTCACGAAGGAATTTTATCAATTAGTGCTATCATATTCGGTACAAAGTAACAAGTTGTAAAATAGATTATTGCAATGCCAGAGTGCTTCTATTTTAGAGTCCGCAATTATTGTTTTTTCTGTAATATAAATTAATTTCGTTTTTGTTTTGAAAAAATTTGATATAAAAACTGATGTACTACATTGTATAATAATTATATAACATAAATTATTTCAAATGTAATTAATGTGCTATATTGAAATTTAATGTACAGGGTGTCCCCACAACCGCTTAACATTTTTAAGAAAATTTTTTAACTACAAGTTTTGAACAAAGTCAAAATGTAATGTTTTCTACCTTGAAGTGACCATAGCACTGAAAATAACGATTTTTAGTGTAAATCACTTGGCACTTTTTTAAACAGCGTGAAATTGTCTACAAACTACATTCTGGCCCTTGATTGCCTAAAATCAACGGATTTCGAGTTATGACTCAATTTAAATTGAGAAATGTTACAAATTGGAATGAAGAGTTCGTGTTATATTTTTTAATATTCGTCGTTAAGGCCGCTGCTCCCCAAATTCTTACCAACTAAAACTGATCTCTTGAACACTGTTCCCCTCTTCAGAGGATGCATTTTGTCGTTCCCCCCCCCCCCCAATGCAAATCTTTTTATTAAAATTACAGACAAATATTTGAGTTTTCGTTCATTAAAATTGTTTGAACCAGAAGCATCACGAAGTTATAGACGAAAACTTTGGGGGGAGGGGTAGAACCAACATCCCCTCATCGCGAATTTTTTTTTGAATCGGTGACAATCGATCGAGAATCGCTTGAACTTCAAAGGTTTTTAATAAAAATTCAATTCTTTAGAACCATTTTGGGAAGGGCTGTAAAAATGTTTATTTTTAAGCCGTGATCTTTTGTTATAAAATTAACACAACAGCTTCACTTTTCTAATGAAAATTTTTAACTAAAATTTTTGTACGAATTCAAACTGTAGTGTGGGAAATTTCTACCTTCAAATGGCCATAGCACCGAAAATATTAAGTTTTAGACAAAATAATTTAGTACTTTTCTAAACAGCGTGAAATTGTCTACAAACTACATTCTCGCCCTTGATTGCCTAAAATCAACGGATTTCGAGTTATGAATCAATTTAAAAGGAGAAATGTTAAAAAATGAAAGGAACTGTTTACGAAGTAAACAAAATTAAGGCTATATTTTTTAATATTCGTCGTTAAGACCGCTGCTCCCCAAATTCTTACCAACTAAAACTGATCTCTGTTCCTCCCCTTCAGAGGATGCATTTCGTCGCCCCCCCCCTCAAACGCGAATTTTTTATTGAAATTAGTGACAAATATTTGAGTTTTAATGAGTGTTTATTAAAATTGCTTGAACCACAAGCATCACGAAAACTTTGGGGGGGGGGGGGGCTCTAGAAACAAATAGTTATAATCCGGTAAATTTCCTATGAAAAATTGGTCGTCATTTTTCTTGTAAAACGTTTCGTTTAAAAGATACAGGGCTTGCAAGAAAAACAAAAATCAAACTTCAATTTTTTTAACATATCTGAACTTAATTTGACTCATAACTCGAAAACCCTTGATTTTAGACTGTAAATGGTTTAAATCTAGTTTGTAGATAATTTCACTTTCTTTAAAAAAGCTTTAATCCACTAACACTATAAAATCAGTACTTTCGGTGCTATCGCCAATAAAAGGTAGAAATGTAAAAATTTGCTAGTATTAACGAGGATTTCCACTACTTTTTATCCACTAATTGTCCACTAATTTCAATTAAAATTTTTGTATCACCACGTAAGAGGTGTCATCGGTCGCTGGAACACCGTGTATATTAAATGTGTTAAAAAGAATAACTTTCATTATAATTAAAAATGCAGCAATAAAAGTATTATTAAAATAAATACAATGCAATTAAAAAACTGAGTTCTAAATGGAATGGAATTTTTGAGAAGTAAACAAAATAAAGGCTGTATATTTTAATATTCGTTGTTAAGACCCCCCTCTCCCCAAATTTTTACAAAATAAAACTGATTTCTTGAACACTGCTTTTGCCCTCCAGGGGTACACTATTGGTTTTGTTTTGACTTTTTTTTTGTTTATTTTATATTGGTTGTTTTGACCAACATTTTGTTGGTCCCCATGACGAATTTTTAATAAAATTAATAACAAATGTTTGAGCTTCAATGAGCTTCCATTAAAATTGTTTGAACCACACGCATCGTGAAGTCATTCGCGAAAACTAAGGGGGGGGGGAAGAAATGACGTCCCCCCATCGCGACTTGTTTTTATTTAAATAAAATGTGTGTCAATCGAACGGCCATCGAACGACCAAAGACCGACCAACGAACGACCATCGAACGACCATCGAATGATTGGAGGTGTATAACACTTCACATGGTTCGAAGTCCACGTTAAATTATAGGTTCCCTATATTTCGAATAACATTTACTACGCACATCGCACACAGAAACGAATTTGATTACAAGAAAGGTCCTAAATTTCGAGGAAGAAGAAGGCGTTGAATCACAAAAGATCCTATAATTCATATTAGAGCTTCCCACCAAGAAACTGCACTCTTCTGGATCCTCTCCTACATCGGCAATGAAATAATCCTTCATGTACCCCTCAACATCACAAAATGGATATTGTTCATATCTGAAAAAAAATAAAAAAATCTCCCCAATCCAAAAACTTGATAAAATGAAACCTTCACATCAATCCCAGATGGAAACATCTAAAGATATCAAGTCAAATTTGCTAACCTCCGCTTGGATCACTAATCCTGTTTAAAAAACCAACCACCATGATGTCAAATAGCACAGTTCATGACCTATCAACAATTGTCCATCATAAGCTGCAATGAAGAAAAGATAAAAAATTCCGGTGAACGCGACCATCAAAAAGAACAATGACTGCGATAAGCTTTCAGTAATTTAATCAAAAGAACACACAGTTTTTTCCTGACTCCATTTATTCATACTAATTAACGAAATTAATTTCATTTGTTACAAAAACCACAAAAAATTTGAAAATTATAGATAATAGAGGTAATTAAAATTTTTGTCGAATGAGTTTTAATTACTGCAATTTCAAGGATTATAAAGAAATTTAAAATTATCATATCAATCATTAGGTTAAATTAATTATTTTATTATTATTTAAATTATTATGTAAATATTTTGAAAAACCAATATGGACGCCAGTTTCATTGTTTTTTACAAAATTGTCTTCTTGTACCTGATGAAATCTGGAAGGGGTAGTTGCCCAAACCGTCGTTTGAATATTTATTTTTATTTTCCGGTAAGGAAAGTATTGTTATCAGGCAAAATTTGCCCCTCCCCAATTTTTTGACAGATTTTAATGTTTTGAAGTTCCCTGAATTCATTTTGATCATTTTTGGAAGAATGCCTGTATGTATGTCTGTGAACACGATAGCATCTAAACGAAGCAACCAAATCATTCCAAATTTTGAATATAAGCTTTTTCCTGCCATAGCAGGAACCCTGATGCTAATAAATTAAATCGTCTAAAGGGAGGGGGGTTTACCTGAAGCTATTATGACATTGTGCATCATAACTTCGACACGAAATTAAATATGTAAAAATATTACGAATCAAAAATTACCGCTATAGAATTTCCTACATGTTTTGTGCTACGAGCTTTTCTCTGAAATATACAGGGCGTTTCAAACATTTTTTCCAAATTTTTCTGACCTATTTTACTAATAGAAATAAGATTAAAAGTTTCTGATATGTGTTCGTAAATGATTCGTTTGCAAGATATGGGCATTCAAAAACTGTTTTGTCCCTCTTGGCAAAATATTAAAAACGAAAAATATATAACTTTTCAACGATTTACTGTTGAAATTATATGTATGTAGTATATTTGGTTTTGAACGTCTTGGAACATTTCCCCGATACCTCCTTGTCGGTGCTCGTTACGTGTTGAGAATGCGTGACCAGCACAGAGGACCTACAGCTTAACGTGGATTCCGAACCACGGGAATTTACGATTTTTACACCGTCCATTCCAATCAGCGAAGTTTCTTTACCTTTAGTCATAAATATGTTATCTGGGGCCAACAGATAGACATTTGGTGAGCGAAAATTTCTTCCATAGATAGCGGCGGCGGTTTCTCAATGGAGGTAAGGGAGGCTTAGCCTCCTCTCAAATTGTTGGACGGACTTGCTATTTATATTTCGTTTTAAATTAAATAGTATTTTCCAATTTTTAATTTTTTTGAATTTGGTTAAAACAAAATTTAATTTAATAATAAAATTAGCTTAAGAACTTGACTTACGCCTGAATAAATAAATTCGAAATAGTACATATCCAGCGGCTAGCCTAAAGGCTTATCTTAATTTATTAGCACAGAGTTAGGCAACCCAGAATACCATAGAGGCTACTGGTTAGTAAAATACATAATCAACATGAGCGATTAACAGATGAATTGTAAGTAATATGCTTGTAAGATAAACGCATACTATTCTGTGTTATTTTACTAAATGTATGAAGATAGCAATTTTACACAAGTTTGAGGCTAGACTCATATGCGTTTTATCAAAGAGACACCTGCAAATCTTTGCATTGTTCATGCATAATTATGTTCTAAATATCTTGTATTGAAAACATACATATAAAAGTGAAGTGCAGTATTTACAGTGCAATTAAGAAAACAACAATTAATTGACGTATTTAATTTTATAATCGACAGCGATGATTTTAAAAACGACTTTCAAACTATTAGAGAAGCGGTAGGTTTAAGACAATATTTAAATGAATCAAAATTTTGCTTTTTATTAGAAACTTTAAAATTAATTTTTGAACGTAGTATTTTCAATTTTACAAAGTAAACTTACCGATATTAATTTCGCCGAATGTCGTTTAACAAAATTAATCGAAACTCTGCATAGATACCGTAGTGATGATTTGTATTTTGACAACATATTTAGCAGTTTAGAATTAAATTGCGAGCCGGCTCAGAAAAAAAGGAAAAAGGACATTTGATTTTGATATGCATCAAAGTTATAAACAAATTTTTGCGGAAATTTTGGATACGGTTATCGTGCAAATTGAAGTTAGATTTGCAGACTTACATAAATTAAAATTTTTTGATCTATTAACATTTGCTAAATTTTCAGATTATAAGAAAAACTTTCCTCAAAATTTATTAGATAGTCTATTAGAGCAGTATCCATTTTTTGATCAAATCCAACTCAAAAATGAATTATCGGTAGCATATAATGACCCCAAAATGTTTGGACAATGTAGGACTCCATCAAAGATATTAGAGTTTACTTTCAAAAATGATTTACACAGTTGTATGCCTGAATTTTACAAACTTTTATGTGTGGTCGTCACCATACCGGTAACATCGGCTTCGGTTGAAAGAAGATTTTCCACACTAAAACGTATTAAAACTTACACTCGTAATACGATGAACCAAAATCGGTTAAGTAACGTCGCGGTAATGTCTATTGAAAAGGAATTCGTTACCTTATTGTCTCGAAATAATGAATTCTACGAGAATATCATCGATCACTTCGCGACTACTAAAAATCGCCGTATACCTCTTACGTTTAAAGCTTCATAAATTTCGAATGACTTAAAATAATATTAATCTGTATATTGTACAGCATTTTTTCCAAAAAGCACTCTGCACTCATCGAACAATTTTTTCCATTGTACACAGTACTGAAGATAGCCAACGAGCCCGAAACACGTATCTACTAATATTTTATTAAATTTTTTTTTAAGTTTTATTTTATAAGGTAGTTAAGCTGTAAAATTAGCCTCCTCAAATGGAAAAGTCACGAGCCGCCGCTGATAGATAGCAGCTCACAGGATTTGAACCAGTGAATATTGGCGTACGTTAGCCGTTCAGCCATTCGCTCACCCGAATAAAATTATATAACAATCTTATTAAAAATTATAATTAATAAAATTTACTATAGTTCGGAATGTTATGTCTAGCCACATAAGATTATTGAAATTCCAACGGGTTTTATCATAAACAAAAACTTTGATAGTGTCTGGTATAACTGATCCTTGTATGTAACATGATATATCTTCAGCTATCTTCAGAATGATTACGTTGATTGCAATAAATAGTTAAAATAATTTTGCTGGATTTTCAAATAATTTTAATAGAACACTAAAACTCGAAAATTTTTTGACAAGTATGTTATGTTGAAAATATCGAACAGTTGATGTAGCCACTTTGGGAAACAAATATGACCGCCCAAAATTTTTTAACACAAGGCAAGTCAAAAACCAACAATAATAGGGAAAATGAAATCATCACTTACTTGGTTTGAAGATGCGAACACAATAATTTCACAGTGGATTTTCCAGATGGATGCAAAATATTAAAACGATTTTTGAACCGAAAAGTACGACCGTTTAACGTAAGTGACTCGATCTGACTGTTGCTATGAATATCGCTTACTTGCAATAGTTATCAATAGTAACTTTATTTTTTATGGTCGCATTTCTTTTTTTTTAGATATGTTGGTAATGAACTAATGATGGCCGTCTCTGAAAGCCGATAGGCACTTATGTCAAATTATGATTACGTCATATTGAAGGCATGAAGTATTTTGAAATTACCGCGTTAATTTTTATAAACGTTATTTTTAAATAAATGAAGAGTGTGGAACCATTGACTGATATAAAATTAAAAATTGTTTACGTCATCCGCACTGTCGGTGTCGCCTACTGGAAGCTGATTTAGCAAACAGGCATTTTCTGATCGGAACAAGACTTTTAGACGTCGCCGCTTGAGCGCCAGGATATTTAGGCGCCCGAGCGTCGACAAAATTTTAGGATCCGATGTACACTTTAATTATAAATTATAAATATTTTATGTAACGCGTCTTTCTTCAATTGGCTTGCTGACGTACTGAAGGCGAACGAAAGTTGTGGCAATTACTAAGTGCGTAAAGAGAAAACTCCAGTCGGTTGCATACCATTGAATCATCCCATTTTCCCAAAGAAACAGACAACAGGACCCACATCCCTGGCGTCCAATGTTGTATCGTTTTCTGGTCATATATGGAGAAGCCTATACTACATTAAATCTCTATTATCTGGAGTTTTCCCAGATATTCTGCATCTTTTATTAGATTTACCAGCAACTGAAAATCCAGCATTGGGCGACGTTTGGGGATGATACAGATATATTGGCTCGAATTTGACAGGGCCTCCTAAACAGAATTGAATATTTGCGGAGGACTTGGCGTATCATAGCCAATACCTCAAAATCAACGTATACCACCTTTACTCTCAGGAGAGGACCATCTCGATCGACGTTTAACGTGGGTACAAACGTCTCAATTTGGAAAAGGTGTAGAGGTACCGAAAGATATGCGGATTTATGGGCCATTCGCCTTTATCCATGGATAGCAAAATATTGATATACGAACGTTGGGAAGTTACAGCCAGAAGGTAACAGTTTAGCCTGGTCTACCTCAATTAGGGTAGATCCACCTCAATGTTCGAGCGAGTGACCTTCTCGTTGGACTTTTGACAAAGAAATAGAAATGGTATGATCCCATTTTAGTGTCAAAATTAATGACTACATTATTATGAAATCTGCTCCTTCTTTCTGTTTTCCAATCTTTATTTATCCACTGCTGGGTGTAGGATAGGAGCCGAACCGCGGATGGTCATGCAAGAAGCTATACGACGGTAAATTACGTACGTATGTAGAAGAGAATGCAAAATTAACGATCGAGCCATGTTAGAATTTCTGGAAGGGGCATGCATCGCCTGCATGCCACTGAAATATACAGGCAAAAGGGGGTCTACTGGTGTACGGAGGGGATAGCGTCCATCCGCAAGAAATGTAAGGCGTCTAGAAGGAGCTACCAGAATCGGTTTTCGTCAATCAGCGAAAGAATCCAGACGCATCAACGAAGAAGAACGAAAGAAGCTCCGTATAGCAATCAATCGGAGCCAAAAGACGTGCTGGGTCAAAAAGACCCAAAACGACACTTAGGCATATAAGATCGCAACATAAAACTGGAAAAAGTCTTACCCTTGGTATGACTGGCGAAAGAGTGGCCAAAATCGTAACCATCCTCTTCGTAACCCATGGAGCCAGACCGCCGAGACCTCAAACTACAATCTCGGAGGCAGAGGCAGGCCCTGATTAAAATAAAGAACAAAAGGGCCCCGGGTCCAGACCAAGTCCTGGAAATAATTCTTAAGAAAGTATTCGAAACAGGCGATCGGATTTTGTTGGACCTCTTCAATCACCAATTAAGAAGGGACGAGTATCTGGAGAGCTGGAAGATAGCGAAGCTGGTTTTGCTTAGGAAGGAGAACAAACCGTCGCGTCGGAAGAACGGTTTGTTGCTTGCTCGACCATAATGAAAAGTTATTCGAAAGATTCCTGCTCGAAGAAAGCTCCGTATCTTATAGAAATCTTGAAGAAGTACTTCGACGGCAGGAGGCTCCAAGTGGAAGAGAAACTAGTCGAGGAGAATATCCCCATTACGAGCGGAGACCTATTGCTTGTAGTGAACGCTAGAACCGAGGACCAAATCGAAGAAGAAGCCAAATTCAAAAATATGTTAAACATTTTTTAACAAATTTTCATATTTCAAATTGTTTATTCTATTAATCGGTTGGATGAGCTAATTAAATGTGAAATGTAGAATAACATTTTTTTGAAATACTGGGACGCCACTGTTAATATATTTATCAAATTAACTAACCTTGTGCAAGTTTTGGAAACGCTTTGTGTAGTTCAAAAAAATATAAGGAATATGGCGCTGCAAGAAACACATTTCTTTATTGGTGTCTAGTTCTAAATCTTGTCTTGTGTTTGTAACTTCCGCCAGGTTTTTGACACCAGGGGACCGAAATCCTACTCACACCTCCTCGGGGTGGTCCCTGGTAACTTGCGGAGGACCTTCAGAGATCTGGCGCGAACCCCGGTGGATGGGGAAATCCGCAAGGCTCACGTGAGAGGTAACATCAAGGAGACGAACACCAGTCTGCCCCAACGCCAAGCTGAGGAAAGTCGACCCGACAGCGGTGCAGAGACCGGGTCAAGACTCTGCACACCAGGGTGGCCGATGATGACGGGAGGCCGTAGAAAAACGACCAAGCCGCAGACCATCGCAGACGACAGCGGAAGTGATGCCGAGAAGGTAAATCCCGCTGCTCGTCGGGGAGGGGGTTTTAGTCGGTAAGAATGAGTCCGACACTACCACCCCAGATTATCGGGGTGGTGTCTTTTGAAGATTTCCCCCTTCCCTGCATTTAAAAAAAAAGTTTTTGACACCAGCTTAGGGAGAGGGGGGTCAGTGTGGACACTTTTTGCTTTTTCGAGTAAAGAAACTGATTATGGCCAAAAAATCACTAAATTGGAGCTTCAATATATGTGTTAGTTAGTTCCCATCACTATTAATAACAAATGAGGGCTTGATTAAAGAAAATAAAAAATGTATAATTGAAAATATGTCATTATGCAATTTGTCCACACTAACCCCTGATAGTGGTTAATGTGGACAATTTTAATTTCATATTGGGGTCAGTGTGGGCATAATCAAACAATCAACTTATACAGCTTTTTATTAAATTTTATTTGTCATATAATTTTACTGAACATCATAGAAAGAAAAATTTACATGAAAAGACAAATAGCCTGTGGTCCCTGCTGTTCCAGGAACTGAAATTGGGTTCGGAAGTTTGGAAATTATTTCATTCCTTTCGATTTGGGACAAGTCGTCAACTTATGGAAAGAAAAAAGAACCTCCATGTTTCTTTCTTAAAAATTTGATGTCGAAGTCAGAATGACCATAAACTGCTTGAATGCAAGCAACATAATTCTTGAACCCTTTCTTGTGGGCAAATTTTACAAGAACGTAGTCACCACTTTTTATTTTTTCATCATCGCACAACAGATTTGGTTCTGGATCTTCATCAGTTAAACCTTCATTGTCTTCATCTGATTTGAGTTCCGCACCTTCATCAGAGTCTGACGTATCGTCTTTGGATACCATTAATTTTCGTTTTACAGCTTTTACTTTATTTGTCTGCTTTTACTATCTTTTGCTTTTTAGCAGCATATTGTTCTTCTAACTGAGTTTTTTCCGGAGTATCTGTGTAAATACATGACTTGCCCTTAGTTCGTTTCTGCTGGTTTTTACGTGGCTCTGCTTTGGGCAGTGGTCTAATTTCTTCCACTGATAGGATTTTTATATTTGAACCTAATGCCTGGCCAACCGCTTTTGAAGTCGATTGGGTGACTTCTGAGTCAGTAGATCTTTCTGGAGTTAGGGTAGAAATACTATTTCCTACTGCGGTCTTACTTTGTGATTCTGGAATACTAATTCTGTCTGTGACATAATTGCAATAATAATCTTCTTCGGTGAATATTTGGCTATTGACCGGCCATATTCCTGTCTTTTCAAAAGCTGATGTTATGTTTTTAGGGGTAAAAGATTGCAGGTGTGCTTTTGATGCAATTTGAGCCATTTCATAGATGGTAGCAGGCTTGCCAGGGTTTGTTCTCATCCAGTCATTCAAAAATACCTTTACTTCAACTTTTTGGATACTTTTTATTCAAGTGTTTCGCATACTGATAAGCTAGTTCTCTTGCTTGTACGATTTTTTAAATTTATTTTACGGCTATTTTTTAATCAACTTCCATTAAGCTAGTAAAAGCAAATAAGGCAAATAGGAAAAATTTTAATATATACAATAGTTGCTCATACATGTCAGCTATTTTTCAACATAGTCGCCACCGAGATTGAGGCATTTGTCGTAACGGGGCACCAGCTTTTGTATACCCTCCTCATAAAATGTTGCCGCCTGGATTTTTTCTTTTCTTCTTTCGTTTCGGATCTTTTGTTTCGGCGTTCACAAACTGAACCCACGTTTCATCCCCCGTTACAATATTTCTTAAAAACCTTTCTCCTTCGTCACTGTAGCGTTGCAAAAATGTTAACGCAGAACTCATTCGCTGGATTTTGTGAACGTCTGTGAGCTGTTTGGGGACCCATCGTGCACAAAATTTATGGTAGCCTAATTGTACTGTAATAATGTTATAAAGTGCTGATCGAGAGATTTGAGGAAAATCAGTAGACAGCTCAGAGATTGTAAACCGGCGGCGCTCTTGAACCGCTTTGTTCACATTTTCGATAATCTCATTTGTTGCTACGGATTTCCGTCCCTGACCCCCATCTTCAAGAACGTCAGTTCGTCCTTCCCGATAAAACCTGCACTGCACTTGCACTCATAATCTTTTCCCCATACACTACAGACAATCTTCGATGAATTTCAGCAGCAGGACTGCCTTCAGCTTGGAGAAAACGGATCACAGATCGAATCTCGCATTTGGCGGGAGCTTCGAGTATAGTGGCCATGATAAAACAACACTCGTACATATGTGAGTCCGTAATGAATATCTGCCGATTTACACAAATACTTGCACAGCTGAATTTCTTTTGGGTCAGTGAAGATTTGACGGCCGTTAAATTTAAACTTCTCGTTAACCCTGGTACTTACAATATTACCATCGTCACCACTAAGACCAGAATCGTCACCATATGACGGTGACGATTCTGGTCATTAAAATTATTTTCCTTTCAATTTTAATTCTTTTGAAAAGCATTGATTTTTTAAAACCGTATTGTTGTGCTGCCTGTCTTATTGACTTTTTATTTTTTAAAACATCTCTAATGGCTAGTTGTACATTATTTTCAGTAATATCGCTCCTATCGGTTTTTCGCTTGTATGTGCGAACCACAATTATTATTATCTGTAAGGATAAAAAACTACATTTTATACTTTATTAATGCTCTGCCATAAAACAATCATCAGGGGTTAGTGTGGACATGTCCACTCTAGCCCCTTATGGTAGTGTCCACACTAGCCCCACAACGAAATGCAGCACAAAAACATCAAGCACATAATAACCTCAACATCAGTGTTGGTTGTATTAACATAAAACATATTATAAAAAAACTTACCTATTTTAGTAAATTTCAGCAAAATTGTTATAACTTATTTAACACACTACTAATCGCCGCCAAACTTTACACACAAATGTCAACAGTGTTGCCAGTTTGTGTAAATTATTGTAGATTTTAGTGAGTTGTGGATACAGTTTTATTCCACTTGTCCACACTAGCCCCCTGTCCACTCTAACCCCCTCTTCCTTAATTATTTTTAATTTTAAATTTTTTTTGGGTGGCTGTTATTTCTCTCTCGCCGTTGCATAAAATAGTATCTACGAGTATCTACAACTTGAGATTAAAAGTATCCTTCAATCTCGAGTTATATAATATACTATTAAATTATTTTATTTAAAACGGATACATTTAAAAGTTGGAAAAGGGTAAATCAATTGAAAGTCAGCCGACAAGTGTTTTATTGCTTACAAAAATGGGAGCAAGTTGGAATACGGTTTGTTATGTAGTACATAGATTATTATTTTATCTAGTGGATTATTTTTTAGTAGATTATTTATTCTAGAATCAAAGACTGAGCGACTAACAACTTCCAACGACCATACGAATTAAGTAAATTAAGCGAATTGCCCCCCCCCCCCGCGGCCTAGACGTAAAACATCGCAAAAATACACCCCAATATTTCATTGAGTGGTTTTCTCGTTGTACTTCTGACGAAGAAACTGAAATGGTATGAATTGATAAATTTACAAAATTTTTGCAATCTTAAAATTGGCTAACTTTTCTCTGTGTGATTGTTAACAGAGCAAACAGCGTTATTTATGGTATAAAAGAGACAGACAGTAGTAAAAAAATTTTTAATGAAAATATAAGTTACAAGAATTTCATACAAAATAATAATTGCAAAAATTCATTCGGCGCGTCAAAACTGTCACAATCTCGTTAATCTATTCAGACGCTCTACAAAATAAATTTAAGTTAGAACATTATAATGTTGTCTAATTAAGACAAAAATTGACTTGCAACATCACTAATTAGAATGAAAAATTAATAATCATTTTATTTGATATAATTTTTATTTAAGTAGTTTATTAAACAACTTTTTGTGGGAACCTGTTTTAGGCACGGACACGTTAAAATTGTCAACTGCTTTTTTGTGAATAAAAAAATGGAACGTGATAATATTTAATGGTTTTATCAGATCTAATTTTGTAATATTCATTAATACAGCATTTTAATTTGACAAAATTAATTATTTATATTTAACACTAATTTTTATTATATTGGTATATTTAAGTAATTTAGATAAAATTGGACATATTTAAGTGATAGAATGAGATAACATTTAAAAATCTTGAAATGCTTCTTGAATTTATTTACATAAATTTAAATTAAATAAATTTACAACTAAGTAACTATAATGTGGTACCTTGGAGCGTTGTATCAATTTCTATTACTGTATTAGAAATATATTGGCATTTATTTTACTTTTTACGGAAATAATTGAAGGGAATAAATTGGTAAGTGGATTGAGGTGTTCATTTACACTGTTGCAATTGCACTTTACTTTTAATCCTTTATTTATCTCTCACTCCCCCTCAATCATTGTTATACGGGGTGACTCAATAGTGTGAACTACTTTGAAATGTTTTTGATAAATTATCGTGAGACGCGGAAAAATAATGTCATTCGATTAGTACCATTTTCATTCTTATATATGTTCCACCGGGAAGCAGCACTGCTCTTTAGCAATTTTAATTATTTTAAAAATCAACGGTTTTCAACCGAAATCTAATCAGTTCTTTAGACACACTTTCAAACTAGAGTATGAAATTTCAACTCAGAAGGTTCCAGAAGGTCTTAAACAATTATACTGTCCTTTACTACGTAAATGGGAAAGTAATTTATAATGTATGTATTTATTTTAAGAAATTTTTAAAATAAACCAATGCAATTAATATACAATGAAGTTAAATCTAGAGAATGGGAAAGTAATGTGTAGGTCACATCAAATATTTTTTTATATCATTATTTTTCACTAAGTTATCTGAAAGAAATTGTACAAAATTTTAAAACATTAATAGTTATAGTATTAAATAAATTGTTGGAGGGATCAACGAGAGACAGTTAGATTATCCAACGTTTCGGACATTTATTTACCTATTTTCAAGGCTAAAATAAAATGGTTACAAAAAGTAAATGAAAAGTAAAAAATTACAAAAGAAATTAAATACAAAGGAGGAGAATTTCACAACGAGAATTGATCATTGCACAACAAGGCATTAATAAAATTAATTCAGAAGTCTCCCATAGTGGAGGGCCCCGCCCTAAAACGAAAAGGGATTAATATTTTGATTTTTTCCGACTATGCAATACGAAACCTATGTCCATATAAAATGTCAACTCTGGCAAGCGTAGTAGGATGTAGGAACCATAAATCAGAATAAGTATAAATTTTTTGAGGTAAAGCAACTCATTTCCTAACGCAAATGTGTTCGCAAAGTGGGTCTTTCCGCACAGTAGTAGATAAACGTTTTAAAACTAGCGGTTCGAAATAAAATTATGAAGAAAATCAAATTTTTTAAGTTTTTTCAATAGACAAAAAGGATCAACCAAATCAAAAACTGAATATTTTCTTAAAACTATTAAAATGCTTGAATGGCCAAGTTCCCATAACTACATTGGTTACGGTACTGCCTAATAAGCGATTAAAAATTTAAAATAAATTTAAAAAATGTATATTTTTAAAATTCATTGTAATCAATGTACAAAATTGCTTAATTTTGGTAATTATTGCCGATTTTCATTTTCCCAGCTTTCGAGCCGGGGGGTATCATGGCCGGGGGGGGGGGTTGAAATATACAGAGTGCTTTTATTTTGAATTTTAGTAAGTCTTTCCTAATACTGAATGGTAAAACGGTTTTCCACTACTTGTCAAAATTTTAAACCTGTAAATTGAAGGGTCTAGTGGAAAAAGTAGTTAAGTCACTTTTTTTTCAATTTGTTGATTTTTATACTAATTTGTATTGATTGTAAGCTTTGATTGAGGAAACGTTTTAAATTTTAATTTAGTTGATATTTTTAAAAGATCATTTGTAATAAATAACTTGAAGTAAACCTAGAAAAGTGGAGGAATTCTGTATTATACAAATTTGGTCATAGAAAATCGAAGAACTTTTGAATTTTAAGCAAAAAGCAGGGAAAAACTTTTTTAAATCTGTATTAAAATTTTAATCAAAGAAGATTTTGGAAAGGCAGCAAATTTGTGTTAACCTGACCTTTTAGGTGCGTGATTGCCATGGTTGTGCGGCTTGAAGGCTGCACAGATTCACAACAGTGGTGTATTATAAAAAATACTCGTAGCGATTGTGTAGGTTGTGCGGCCAAAGGCCACACTGGGACAGTCGCATAACGGATCAATTTAGCGTTATTTAGCACATATTTTGAATATTTTTAATTATGATTACTAAAGGGGAAAAATATTAATTGTACGCACCCTGGTGGCTGTAATATCAACTAAATATTTGACGTCTTAATTAATTAAAATTATTTTAAAAATTAATTAAAATACGTTACATTTATTATTTTTTATTAAATTATTTATTTATTACTTAGTTGTAATGTATTATTATCGTTCTAAACCAAATCAAAGAATTTCTGAGCGAGGTCAAGCAAGGTTATATCATTAGCGTGACGTCACGTTGATGTTGCTTACAGCGCACCATCGTTAATATTTTTCCCCTATATGTTTTATTTAAAAAGTTGATGCATTTTAGATAATCATAAATGACTGACTAACGGTTCAGAAGAAAAATGAGAAAATGGTTGGGGGTGGGAGCTTTGCGGATCCTTGCTCTCCTGACCCTTTTTTAGAGTGCGTATACGAAATATAAAAACTATCAAATATTTCTTCTATTTGCCTTGTTTTTTATCTATCGAAAATCGGGAAAATTAGGTATCGAACCAATCGTACCAATGCCATAATCATACGGAGAGTATTTTACTGATTTCTTCCTGTGTTAAAAGGTCAAAAGGTTTTCAACATAAAGATTTATTCTAGATAGATTAGTATACTTATATTGCCCGACCAAAATCGTGCAAGTTTTAAAACCATCTTTGAAAATAATGCATAATTTGTCTAAATTAGGAAACACGATTCTAATAACTCCGCATTTTAGTTCTATCAAAATGGCTACAAGCTTAAGAATGTTCGTATAAAATGAATCAGTTATGATGGAAAGTTGTATAATTTCTTTGAAGTTAAAACATTTAAAAACAATCGCACTACCCAGACCAGAAGTTACCATGCAAGATAAAATCAAGGTAATGTTGGCATTGACTGACATTTTTTCTAATGTTTATTAGCCCTGGTATAAATTCGACTACACCTTTTCCAGCAGTAATTCAGAAAATCTCACCTCGCCTGCTATTCAGAAATCGTGAATTGTAATTCAGATTTGTCAACTGATATTCAGAAATTGTGAATTGCAATTGACAAATCTGAATAACGGTTGACGATTTCTGAATTACTGGTGGAAAAGGTGTAGATTATGTTAATTTAATTGTTCCCAGTCGACGCAGTGATAACACTGTGATATCACTGTGACAAATATTTTTGATGCAGTGATATCACTGTGATGTCACAGCCAAGTATTAATGTCCGCCTCAGTGATATCACACTGTGATATTGCGATATTTTGTGACGCTATTGTGATACGCTGGCTATACTCATGCGACCTTTTGTGATTCTCTGGTGATATACATGTGATTTCTAAATAATTTATTATATTCGTAATAAAAATGAATTTTAGCAAAATTTAAAAAATATTTTTATACAATTTTCAAATTATGTAAATTCTGTATTACGTCTATGGTATAATTATTATCTAATGGTATAACATCGCACGAAATTCTACACCAATTTTAAATGTTCTGGAAATAAATTATTTGTAAATTTCATAATTTTAGTACTAATTTTTTTTTAAATAAAGTTACCTGAACAGAATTCGAACCCAACATCAATTTTCGTCCCTGGTTGATAGTTCTCAGCTCTAACCACTTGGCCACAAAGGCTGTTACTATTAATTACAAGTTCAACTACTTATAAGATCGTATATATTTATTTCATATCAAAATAAATTATACAATTGAAGTACTTTAATTTTTACTTTAATTTAATATGGAAATAACTTTGTTATAATACAGAAATTGAAATTTTTAATTTTTTAATAGTATTAGAGACTTTTTGAACATATTCATTAATTCTTAGAAAATATAACAAAAACATTATCTACAAATAGATAATTTGTAATAGATAGTAAATCTTCCAATTGAAGATTTACTATGCGAACAAGATGGAAGACCAAAATTTTATATAGTTAAAGTTATGTGTATTATATTTTTATTTGTTTTTGTGTAAATATGTATTATATTATGTAAGTTGCAGTATAGCCAAAGCGGCTAAATAAACGAACAAATAATAAATAATAATAATAAATAATGCGAAAATATTAGAATTTTATCTGTAATTTTAATAAATATACGAAGAATTTTTATTCAAAAATTACTTCAAAAAACATTAATGAACTGGTTTATGTTCTTGTTTTTTTCTGTTATAATAATGTGCTGTGGAGAAAGGTTGTAGATCTTTCAAAAACCACGTGGCTTATTTTCAGAAATTTCAAATTTCTATGCAATCATACCTTATTTCTCTAATATTTTTTAATTTATAAACTTACTAATAGGTATTATTGCTGTGAACAATAATATTTTTAATTTTTTTCAAATATTCGGAATTTTTTTCCTAAAACATCGTGTGTTATAATTCCGATGCTTCACGTGTCTATCTATATCTACCGTCTATATCATGTAAGCATGACTTATTCCTCTAATATTTTTTAATTTGAAATCTTTCTAAAATATATTTTTGATATTAACAATAATATTTTTTAATAAAAACAACTATTTAAAAAAAAAGTTTATTCAATTATTTTAAAATGTACATATAAGTTTCTAACTAAAAACCAAATAATATCATGTGGCAAGTGCAACGGTGAAACGAGTGGGTATATTCTTATTAAATTTGGATTTATGTAAACCGAATTCAATTTTTAAATTTAATGATTCATCCACGATAGGTATTATTAAAAAAGTAACAAATATCAAATCTTCAAGAATGTTTTGGAACCACGTCGTGGTTCATTTTCAGAAATTTCCAATTTCTATGCAATCATACCTTATTTCTCTAATATTTTTTAATTTATAAACTTACTAATAGGTATTCTTGCTATGAACAATAATATTTTTAATTTTTTTCAAGTATTCGGCATTTTTTCCAAAAACTTCGTGTTTTATATTCCGATGCTTCACGTGTCTACTCGTATATCATGTAAGCTTGACTTATTTCTCTAATATTTTTTAATTTGAAATCTTTCTAAAATATATTTTTGCTATTAACAATAATATTTTTTAATAAAGACAACTATTTAAAAAAAAAGTTTATTCAATTATTTTTTTAATTGTTAATTCTTTAATTGTTATTCTATTGTACCTACATCTAAAGAACAATTAAGTAAAAAGTTCGTCTAATCATACTTCTAATTAATAAATTAATCTATATTCGTTTAATTAAAAAAATTGAATAACTTCAATATAAAAAATTGAATTCAATATTTACACTTCTTTCGTGATAATATTGCAAAACTACATTTACTAATATATTACACTAAGGTATTACGTAAGACGTTTTTTCCTACTTTTGGACTCCCCCCTCCCCCTAGTAAGAAAAAATAAGAAAATGTATACCCCCCCACACTAATCTTACGTAAGATAAATTATTACCCAATGACAAGCCAGATATTAAACATTAAAAGTGAAATTAATGAAGATATTATGTTTATTTTATATTAAAAATAATGTTATTCAAACAATAATTTACTTTATAGTGTAAGAAAATTGCGAAAAAAATCCAAAATCGGTCTAAAAAATAAATAATTAATAGTATTGTGTTTCACATTAACATTAATACCAACAGCACCTAAATTAGATTAAATAATTTTCAAAATTTGAAATTTAATTAAAAAAATAAAATCTTACGTAAGAAATTGTCTTGACCCCCCTGCCCCCTAGTAAGAAAAAATAAGATGCCAGCTACCCCCCTCCCCCTAAACGTCTTATGTAATACATGAACGGCCCCTAATTCTTAGTGATAGAATGCACGTGTATATTAAGATGATTATATAAATTCATAATATTTTTTTAATATCCCTTCTGTGTCACAAATGAAGCATCGATGCGATATCACTTGGTGATAAATCACCCGACCGTCACAAAAAGTGGCACGAATATCACCTAGGTGTAACAATATGTCACATTTTAGTCACATTAGGTAGCATGAGTATCACAAAGATCAAGTATTGCTATCACTCCACTGTAACAAAAATAAGTGGCTAGAATATCACCTTCGTATCACAAATTGTCACATTTAAACAGAAAATTATCGCAGGAGTGTCCAGCATATCACAATAACGCCATACCGTTTGCTGTGGAGATTTATTTATTATAAAGTTTCTTTATAACATTTGCAATAAATTATAAAAAATTAAAAATATTTAATATTATTATTATATATACAAAATAATGAAAAATAAATTAAAACAGTAGTTATTTTTTGTAATCTTATATTTAATATTAATTTTTAATGGCTAAATAATCACATATTGTAGAAAGTGATTAGAAACTTATAATATGTTCACATCGTTATACTAATTTTTAGGGATGCGATTATTTAAATTCATAATATTTTTCAATATCACACCTGTATCACAAATGAAACATTGGTGCGATATCACATATAAGGTGATATATATCACTTTGGTGGTAAATCACAATAAGTCACAAAATATCACATGAGTATCACATGGGTATCACATGGGCATCACACTGTGATATCACAACTGTGACACAAATGAGGTATCAAAGTGATATCACTGTGATACCTGCGTCTACTGGGTTACTACTTGAAAATGGACGCCTTTCATTGGTGGAAAATTATCACTACACAGCAACTATTTGTTTATATGACCGTGTATATTGAAACTTAATTTTAAGTAAAATTAATGTGAGAGAAGTCGATTTGTCAAAATTGCATGGGTAGTAAAAACCCTAAGGTGTGCTGTTATTTCGTTATACATAATGTAGTAGGTTTGGGAGTAAACTTTAAAATCAAACTTTTCAATTTAATAATCGAGATTAATATAATCCTTATTTGCATTTAAATTTATAACCACAACATGGTTGTTGACTAATTTAGTATCTTAAAAAGCCCCTTGTTCAAAAATGCAGCATGTTTCGCAGCTGAAAATAAAAATCTGTTCTCTTAAGATATCCTTCATAAGGATCCGATTCGATGTAGCTCGTTGCCCATTAAAGCAAGAGCACCTATTTATCTTTTTATGTGCAATTACTGGATTCATAAATGACTAATTACTTTCACCACAACTGTGTAGTACAGAAAAACTTTCCAACCCCTTAAAGCCGATTTATGTTTAGGCTTTGAATGCAAATTTGCATCTTAGACACTTTTAAATTTTCTAACGAAGCCCGTAATTTATGAACAAGGTAAAATCTTTATAAATTATAAATGTGCTCAAAATTTATGAAAAAAAGTTTAAACAAATATTTAAAAATTGTTAAATTAAATATCTTCCATACAAAGTTAAATTAAAATATTCTAAAAATTTTACTTATTTAGTTAGGATTGCAAAATTTTAAATTAATATAAAGGGTTGCTTTAGAAATTTAATAGAGATAAAATTGCGATGCTTGACCCTACATCTTATCAAATATTTAAATATAATTTATTAGCTCCAGTCTTGTATTAGATGTGTAAAATTGTTTTCTATTCAACCTGCACTTCGCTTATTATAATTTACGTATTTACTTGACACTATACCAGTTATACTCAAACAAATTATTTTTAAATAAATAATCATATTTAATTGAAATGTTTTTCGGATATACTTTTATTTTTTTTTTCTCATTTCAACATTGGTTATGTAACCGGTGATTCAATTAGAGGTAACAATTTAAATCTAGTACCACTGTTTTTCTGCCAAAGATAAACAATTGATATTTGACATGTACGATTATTAAGCACTAATGGATGCCCGGCTTCGCACGGGGCAAAAAAGCGGGGAATTACTAATTCTAGTCAAAAAAGATGATTAATAAATTTTAATAAATTAATATCAATCTACATTCCAACTTGACAGAAAACAAGAGTAGCTTAATGCAATCGCAGGTCGAGTTTCCGTGTGGAAATTGCGGGTTTTAGACGCGGACCATACGGAATATCTTATCTCGATCTTCCGGTGAACATCGGTTCAATGTAGATTTAAGAATTGGTTTCATATTTACAAAAATCTGGACAATTGAAAAAATATCAAGGCTAAAACAAAAACGAAACGTTCTTTTATATTTTGTTGGCGAATGTAAAAAACGTGTTTGTGGTCACAAGTATCTTTTTAAATAGGGGGGGGGGAGGCTATAATTCTATATGGCTATAATTATAATGACTATAATTCATATTATCCTAGCGGTTGCGCTGGTTCTGGAAATGGTAGTGAGTGGATTTTACATTTAAAAAGGTGGATCTCGCTTTTTGCGGCAGATCCTAGGCTTCTATACAGCTACCTTTCTGGTAGCTATTCTGCACTAGTCGGAAAATTTAGAATCAGACTAAAGAAGGTAGAAAGACGAACGACTAGAAAGCGGTGGGACATGAAAAGACTAAAAGAAGAAAAAATAAGGGAAACGGTGGAAAAATTGACAAATGAAAAGTGCGGAAAAATGATGGAAACAAATAACATTGATGAAGCACTGGAAGAACTATCGGTGGCACTAAATGAGATTGGGAACGAGCACTTGGTAAACAAAGACATAAAAAAGAAAGAATGAATGACAAAAGAAATATACTGCAGCTTATGCAAGAGAAAAGGAAAAATAAAAATAACGAAACAACATAATATTATAGGAATCTTCAAAGACAGATAAGACGGGAAATAAGGGCAGCGAAAGAAAGATGGTTGAAAGCAAAATGCGAGGAAATAGAGGAGCTATAGGCAAAGCATGACATGTTTAACATGCACAAAAGGGTCAGAGAGGCTGCCGGAATATTCAGATCCAATACAACGGGAAAATTGCAAAACGCAGACGGCAGAACTGTAATAGACAAAAAGCAGAAAATGGACACTTGGAAGGCATACATATCTTAACTTTTTGATGATAACAGACCAGAACACCCAGGAGAATTCAAGTACTCAGAAAACCTACCAATAACAAAAGAAGAAGTCAATAAAGCATAATTACAACTTAAAGATGGCAGATCAGCTGGGCCAGACAACATTCATGCGGAATTCCTTAAGATATTCAACGAAGAAAGCGTATCTTGGTTAACGACGACATTTAATAAAATATACTCCAGTGGAGAGATACCAAGGGCGTGGCTAAAATCCACATTTATTCTACTTCCTAAAAAACAAAACGCCAAGATCTGCGGGGATTAACGCAACATTAGACTCATGAGTCACCTCCTGAAACTTTTTCTAAAAATAATCCACAAAAGAATATTTAAAATATGCGAAGAACATGTTGGCCGCGCCCAATTTGGGTTTCGTAACGCAGTCAGTACAAGGGAAGCTCTGTTTAGTATCCAAGTCCTGTTCCAGAGATGCAGAGATGTCAACTGTGACGTATTTGCTTGTTTCATTGATTATCAAAAAGCATTTGATAAAAACACGATAAACTCATCGGGATCTTAAGAGGAATAGGACTTGATGATAGGAATCTTAAAATCATCAGCAACTTGTACTGGAACCAGACGACCAGCATACGAATAAAGGGGGAAGAATCTGAGGATATTATGATCAAGCAGGGTGTCCGACAGGGGTGTGTGTTGTCTCCATTGCTATATAACACGTATTCTGAACAAATATTTAAAGAATCACTAGAGGAAATAGACATCGGCAATATGGAAAACCTCCAAGAATTGATAACAAGACTGGTGGAAACTAGTCAGAAATATGGATTATCAATAAACATAAAGAAAACTAAGTATATATGATAATCTCAAAAGAGAACAACCACCCGGGTCGGCTAATGGCAGATACGCAACAAATAGAAAGAGTACAGAAATACACATACCTGGGGACGACACTCAATGAGGAGTGGGATCACTCGGTGGAAATAAAAGCCCGCATAGAAAAATCCAGAGCAGCATTTATAAAAATGTCAAAACTATTCAAATGTCACGACCTGTCATTAGAAATGAAGACAAAATTATTAAAATGTTATGTATTGCCAGTGCTGCTGTATGGGGTCGAGTCTTGAACCCTGACGGAGGCCTCTTGCAGCAAATTGGAAGCTTATGAAATGTGGCTATACCGACGCATTCTGAAGATACCTTGGACAGACCGCATTACAAACCAGGCTGTTCTAGAAAGAATAGGCAAGGACAGAGAACTCCTTTTAAATATAAAAACCCGCAAACTGGAATATCTGGGACATATTATGCGAAATAGTCAACGATATGGCTTACTCCAACTAATCTTACAAGGAAAAGTGGAAGGAAAAAGAGGACCGGGAAGAAGAAGGATATCGTGGCTTAAGAATCTAAGGACATGGTTCAATACAACAACAGTGGGCCTCTTTAGAGCAACGGCAGACAAGGTACGGATAGCCATGATGATCGCCAACATCCGAAACGGATAGGCACCAGAAGAAGAAGAAACCTTTCTGGTGTAAACAAGTGATAGAACAAACGCCAACAATAGAGAACGATCAACAAGTATGTCTTTGGGCATAGAAAGTAATACAAAAAGAAAAAAATGTTTTGTAGAACGTGGCTAGAAAGTCAATTTTAAATTTAAAACAAATTATTGTTTTATTATACATACATACGATGTGCTTACAATCACAATTTAGAGGGTTCTATTAGATTTGAATTATGCGGACAGATAGACTATCTACAATATAGTAGATAAAATATGACAATAAAATTTATCCGTTAATTTGATAACTTAATCCGTTCATCCGTTGATACCTTGATCGGTCAGATCATCGGATTAAGTCTACTATATAGGTTGAAAATTACAATCTTAAAGCACAGAATATTTTTGTAACCTATCTTAATATATAAAAAGTCGATTTTAAATTTAAAACACATTTTTATTTTATTATACATACGATGTGTTTACAATCACAATTTCGAGGGTTCTGGTTAGAGTTGAATTATGCGGACAGACGGACGGACGGACGGACGAACAGACGCTGAGTCAGATCATAAGGATTCTTGATATACTTTGCATAGAAGCCTAAAAACCAAGCCAACCTTACCCTAGGCTAAAGCAAAGATGTTTGTTACTACTGGATAACCACAACTCACACATATATGCACATGCCTTCAGTTTTGTTATAATAATAGAATGGCATTTCTGTCATTTTCTCCGCATTGCAATCACAAGCTGAAAGCTCTAGCCTGGGCAGTATGCGGTTCCATCAAATGGATGGTGAACGTTTCGTCTGACAACTGGATCCGAAATAATCCAGCAAAAACTATGGCAATTTGGAATATTCCAGAAATTGTCAAACCATCAGCTTTCCTGCCAGTCACTTCAGTCCACGATCGGTGGGCCACCAATTGAATTTAATTATTTAGAAAGTCATGATGACCGGAACCTTCGGACCTTATAATATAAAATTACCAATTGTGGTCCTAAAGGCCGCACTTTTTTATTTTGGTAAGTAAGAAATTAATAAATGGGATATCGGGTTTGTGGACAAAATAAATTAAACAATTGTTTTTAAAGTTTACGTTTCGGCCTCAAAATGAAAGCCATCTTCAGAACTATAATATAACATAAAACGTGAGAATACATAAACACAAGCATCAGCATAAGACATACCTTAAAAAACATAGGTGGAAATTGTTTACAATAAAATGAAGGGGCCTGCACTGGTGTCACAAGTAAATAAAAATGTTATGTATAATATTAAAATACAGTCAAATTTTCAAAACAACATGCATAAACTAAAACAGATAAGAAAACTGATACCGTTGACAGCGATTACACTGACATACGCACACCACTCAATTTTAAATTCTATTTAAACTTCACGCATGACATCCGAGGTTGTTCAAGTGACACCACCAATCTTGTCAACGAAATTGTTTAAAATGTTCTTGTACCCACTATTTATATTGTTAAAATCAGTCATTTTGTTTATGTTGTTTTCCGTGGTCATAATGTGAGCTGCTTCCAGAAATAACCTCTTGTGCCAGTTACTCTCCATGTCCAACAACTCGACATCCTCCGAAAGGAAACCATGCATACATCCCAATGAATGTTCAGAGAGCCCTGTAGTGGTCCCCCCCCCCTACGTATGTCACTTCTGTGTTGGTTCAGTCTCTTGTTCAACAGTTGTTTCGTTTGTCCCACATAAAAAGCATTACATTTGCACTTGACTCTGTATACAACATTACTCTGCTCTAACTTAGGTATTTTATCTTTAGTAGCCGTGAACAGGATTCTACCCAGTGTGAAGGGGTTATGAAATGCCAGTTGAAACTGTGTCGGATCAACCACCGCATAAAAAAGCTGTTTCATCCTTTCAGCGAGCCATGGATGATACGTAATTTTCATGTATTTCTTGATAGGTGTGTTGTCATCATCATTGTTGGTCACTTTCTGTGTAGGGGGTGATCCGTAGTCCAAGAGAATGCGGTCCAGTAAACGGGTAGGGTAGCAATTCTTAATGAACATTGTTCTAAGTTCTCGAACCCGTTCATCAAGAAGATCGTTAGAAACACATGTTTTTATTCTGTGCAACATGGTTTTAACCAATGCTACTTTCTGGTTTAAAGGGTGGGAGGAGTAAAAACTTAATATTCGATCCTTTGACGTAGGTTTCCTATACCAATCCGTGGACAGCGTTCCATCTTCGGATCGAGTAATGGACAGATCAAGGAACGAGATGTTATTATCCAATTCTTTCTCATGAGTGAATTTAATACGGCTATCATATTCATTCAATATCTTCAAGCAATAATCTATTTTGTTTTCGGGCACAGCTGTGAGGATATCGTCAACATAGATAAGCAAAAATGGGATCTCGAAGCTGATCGATCCATAAAAATTTATCAACAAATCATTCATTACGAAAGAGGCAAAAATTGGCGAACAAGGGTCTCCCATCGCACTACCAATTAGTTGGGAATAAAACACCTGCTCATATGCGAAGTAGCTATTATCAAAAATCAGCGTGACCAACTGCAAAAATCGGGCCATCGGGATGCTCGTGAACGGTCTTATCAAGTCCCAGTTGTTCTCCATAGCCGCCAACGTAGACTCCTTAGACACATGTAAGAAATTAACGAATTACACATGAATTATGCAATAACAAATTTTGAACTTGATATGTTATTCATTCATGAATTCAATTCATGATTTCATTTCGATAATATAAACAACACCAAGATCATGCAGAAATCACGTTATAATTTTGTTTTAATTAACAAAGTTAAGAGCATACTGCTGACCTCATTAGTTAAAACGTCCTAACTAACAAATTGACTTTCGCAGTCTGAAATAAAGCACCCTTGGCTCAAGCCCATTCTGTCCATCCGCCGTTTGAACTGGACCTGACTGGTAATAACCAATTTAATAGAAATAGTTTTACTGTTAAGAATTTTGCTCGGCCGATTAGCGATCGATCGGCTCCTACTTCTTAGCATGAAAACACAATTCATACAAACTCTGAGTCACTTGAAATCATTCAAGATTTGACTTTGTCGAATTAGTCACAGAAGAATTTCAAGAGAAAGATTCCATTTTTCCATTGGTTCCATTTTTGCCGGAAATACGGTGACATTTTCCTAAAGCTGAACCAAGGGTAAATACAAACAACGGTCTGCTATATTAACAGATTCTCCCGAAGAGATAGAAATTGAGGCCAAGTACTCGGGGAAGCAAAATAATAAAAAAACGGTGATGCAGCCCCAAACCAATAAGAACCCCAAAGAAAGTTTGTAGAAAAAAAGAAAACCTGAAGATCATTCGTGGAATGAATATGACGTTTAGTATTTTATATTTAATTATTTTAGATCAATTGGGATTAGGTCAATTCAAAAATCGACATATTTTACAAAATTAATTATACCATAAGCCATTCCTTTATTGTGATACTCTACGTTTGATGTTTTGTAGTATAATTGGTATGATGGTATATGCCGTTTAGAAAGTTCAGCGGTAGTTAATTGCATTATGTTTGATGTTAATTCACGTAAATAGTATAGACTTAAAAAGAAAAAAGTATCCTTAGGTAAACCTTCAGGATTCGTCAATTTTCATTTTCAGACGTCGCGATGTCTTTATTGCATATCACTTTGAATAGCGTTTGCCTAACAGTGAACTCCTAATCATTATATAAGAAAAAGTGTTATACAAGTGGTTAACGTGGAATTCAAACCACGAGACAGGTAAAATCGAATAAGAACTTGGAATAACAGCTTAATAACTCGCCGGCTATTCAAAAGTAAGTTTCGCATACGTAAACGTTACGCAACGCCACGATTCACGCAAACACGTCATCTAGCCAATCAGAATCGCGGAACGTGACTGACGTTTCGTCACATTAGCACATCTAGATAAACTCGGCTCGATTACTTTTAAATCGCAGTACTCGATTAATGTGTTTAGTGGTTACATTACGCAGTGAAAAATGAAAGCAAAAATTATTTTTAAATAGAATATACAGGATGTTTTAAAGATTTTAATAATACGTTTCGTTATTTTTTCATTAATTTGATATTTTTCCAATAAAACTTAGTACCTACCTAAATTTTCAATAAAAATATTTAAACAACATTGAAGAAATGAAATCAAAATTTTATTATTGTTTGCTTGTAACTCCGGAACAGGACTGTTTTTCTTCCTTCTTTTGTTTTATTGAGCCTGGATGTCATATAAAAGATGATATTATCAAAATCTAACACAAAAGTTCCATATGTAACCTATGAGAAGTCCTTAAGAATTTTGTTATTCTAACCACTATGCCACCCTGCTTGACGATAGGACATGGAACCCTTAGTAATAAAATTGTTTTAAAGCAAAATTATTCACGTCATTGTGTTTGAAATAATTGCGGGTGTTTTTAATTTAACTTCTTACTATGGCTTAAAGACCCCCAGCGGTTAATTTTTAAATTAATTGTCCTCACAAATTGCTGGCGGATGTATTTTTAATGACGAAAAATTAAAAATGTACTTGCAATTGTCACAGATGCGGATGTATAAATTGATAATCCCTAAGATGTATAGAGGTTATTTAGTGACTAACGATGTAATTAGAGATGCATTTTCAAGGCATGGTGCGTCCCGTGAAATTTGCAATACACTTTTGTAATTACAAGACTAATTGGAATCTTTTATAATGGAATTTATACTTTACGTTGTATTAATAGTCGTAAATTTTTATTGTAATTTATGTATTAATTACAGTTAAATGACACTGCTTTTCCAATCAAAATAAATTAGTAGATGGATGATACGATATCCAATAAGAAAATTTAGTTATTCATGCTAGAAATGTGATTTTCCCGCTGCCCAGGTAACGTATAACAATTTCCTTATTCTTCTTCCTCTTACGTTAGGTCTGGGACCCTGTATTTTACCAATTTTTTCAAATTATTTTTGAGGTATAATTGGTTTTCACATCTTAGGTAGCTTGCTAAGCTGGCCCTCGCTGTGCCCGAAACTTTGTTTTTTATTGCTATGATAGAAAATCATTAACATAGGGCCCCCTACGGCATTATGTGCCTTTAGAAGCACGGAGACGGTCTAGAAATTTTTACACTCAAACTTGGAATCGAATCATGGAACCAATTAAGGACTGGTAAGAAAATATCGACGTGACTAGCGACGCAGCGCAATTTAAATGCTGGTTGTTACTAAGATCACGAGAGTTCAGCAAGGTTGCTTGCGGTTTGCACTTAGATGGGTGACCGCGTGGTGACTAATTTAAAAAGAACGCTCCGCTACCAGCCCACACTTGGCACGTCTGAACCTCTCCTTTTACAGCTCTTACACTTAAACACTCTGGAAATTCTTCTTCCTATCATTTTAAAATTTATTCTGTAAGTACTTGCATTTTATTTTTTATGCATTATTGTTTATTTTTATTAGAGCTATGTTTTATTGCTTTTTTTAAGGTTGTAACAACGACATACGCGGGTTTAGATCTTATTTTATCCGTATGAGCAGTGGCGTAGCTAAAACTTTTGAAAATAGCTTCAGTGCGGCCTTTAGGCCGCACAACCATGGCAGTTACACATTAGTGATTTTACTAATATTTGAGGCTTAAGACCTGATCTAGGTTCAAGCCAGATTATCTTAACATACTGGCTATGTTGCTACCGTGATACGATTTTAATTTTAGTGCTCTGATTGATACACTGAAGAAAAAACTAAATAAATATCCGTAAATGGTTAATTGATTTTCAACAAATGAGAAACTTTTGTTGTTTTATGAAAAATTCACAAATATTAATGAAAAATTACCATAATTGTGGATCATAAATGGAATGAAATATTTTCATTGGCTGATGATTAATGAACCATTCGTTGGTATTTTTTCAGTGTAGAAACTACACAGAATCAAAATCTGTCCTAAATACAATGAAAATCTTCATTAAATCAATGAATTTAAAATAATGTACAAAAACTCACTGCTATTATGAACATTTCATAGATTTAATGAAAAAATTCGTTGTATTTATGAATTTGTTCGTTGCATTTATGAAAGCTTTAAAAAATCAACCCAATAAACTTTTGGGTTCATTGATAAATAGTACTTTTTCAGTATAGGGTTAATCAAATGTTTTTATCAGATTATTGGTACACGGAATCGAAAACTTTCACAAATACAATGAAAATGTACATTGAATCAATGAATTTCAACGAACGAATACATATTTTCTGTAGTATTTATGAAAATGTGATAGTAATTTGAAAAATATTGAAAGATTAGAAGATCTGCAAATTTCAACGAATTGTTTCGGATTTATTGATATTATTAATATTATTGTTTCGGTGTACAGGCA
The DNA here is from genome assembly GCA_932274525.1 of Podabrus alpinus. Classification (NCBI taxonomy): domain Eukaryota; kingdom Metazoa; phylum Arthropoda; class Insecta; order Coleoptera; family Cantharidae; genus Podabrus; species Podabrus alpinus. The sequence continues at coordinate 85,118,907 of OW026455.1, read as the reverse complement.
TAAAAGGTTATGGCGACGACCATCGCAATGGGGGCGCTAAACCTTGACAAAACCCAATAAATCATAGTTTAAAATTTTCAAAAAGATAAGAATCTTTGGGGGGGGAGGCGTATATATTCAAATTCGACTGAATTCGAAAATTTGACCGCGATTTTATTTGTAGCATCGGCTAAAATTCCCTGCCGGCCTTTTCCCCAAGTAGGGATTTTAATCCTCTACAGTAGTATTATATACTAAGCATTAAATTTATGAAATAAAAATAACATCCAGAGGAAACAATTGAAAAAGGTTTTGAATAATTCATATTCTGAATATTTGTAGAGAGTTTTCTCCTCTTCAGATTTGGTCCAATGATAAGACTGGGGATTTTAGAAAAGTTGATTCCAACCCCGCGTTCCTTTTAGGCTTCTATACAAAGTATAGCAAGAAGCCTTATGATCTGGCTCGGTGTCTGTCCGTCTGTCCGTCCGTCTGTCTGTCCGTCTGTCTGTCCGTCCGCATAATTCAAAATCATACAGAGCGTTTCAAATCGTGTTGGAAATACTCTGTGTGTATAGAGGTCTAAGAACTGGGTAGCCAGTGCGCTACTTTTAGGCTTCTATACAAGGTATAGAAAGAAGCCTTATGGTCTGGCTTCGTGTCGGTCCGCATGTTTCAGAGCCAATCATAACCTTGATCAACTGAAACGTTGTTATATTGTAAATACTTCGTCTATATAGTATTGCTTTAATCTGTTAATCCGTTGATTCGATTCGCTAATGCAATTTATAAATACGCAAATGTTCGAAAGAATTACAAAGTTAAAGATATTTTCGAAGAGGTCTCCCTATATAAACTACTTGTTTTACTTTGATGTGAAAAAATAATTTTTTATTGGTGTGGTTAGTGAAGTTAAGTTATAAATAAAAGAGAAAGGAGAGGATTGGTCCACCTCAAAAAAAGGACCATACATTACAGAGAAGTAAAATTTCTAATAGAATGGAAAAGTTTGATTGTTATTACTTATATAGTAAATGATAATTACCAATCGCAAAAAATTTAATTGGTGCAGATTATCTGATTATGTGGTGTTACATTATATGGCGATCAAAAATAACCAGATAATAACAACTTTCCACACCAGAAAGGTAGCTGTATAGAAGCCTAAGAACTGCCGCTAAAGCGAGTTCCACCTTGTTTCATTACCCTTTAACTGACTGGGTAACCGGTAAAACTATCACGTCACCATCGCGACAGTTATTGAAATATATTTAAATTGAAAAGAAAAATTCCTACCGCAGGGTAAGAACTTTATTCTGACCGTCTCTTCTCGGCAGGCAATGGCAAACCACCGAGGTAATCTGCCAAGAAAATCCATCTCGAAATGAAGTGTAGTACACTTCCCGTGGTTCGGGGCCCACGTTAAACAAGTAGGTCCTCTATGTATGTGAAAACAATTTGAACGCACATCATATGCATAGAAAGAGATAAAACGAGATGGGTCACCAAACCCTCATTAGGGTAAAAGGACTGAGAAGGAAGGACTAAGCCAGCGCAGTAGCAAGGGTGATCGCAATGGGGGCGCTAAACCTCGACAAAACTCAATAAATAATAGTTTAAAATTTTCAAAATGATAAGAATCTTTTGGGAGGGGGCGCATATATTCAAATTTGCCTCAGGCGCCAGAAGAGCTTGCTACGGCGCTGCATAGGTTGATAAAATAAGCTTGCAGGCATACAGTAGCGTCATAATTACACTTGCCATTATTCAGAACCATCAAAATTTATTATTTTTCATTGAATCTTTTGCAATTTTTGTTTGTAATCCGGCCAGGTGGGGTATTTTTGGTGATATTTTTCATAAATACCCCAGTATCGTTTTTCTTAATACCGACGAGGGACGTAAAAGTGAAAGGGTCCCGGCAGCCTAAATCAGTTCCTGATAAACATCTATTTGTTTTCATTGCTCTAAGCGAGCGCCGTAGCAAGGGTGAGGCGACCAAGGCTTTGCCTCAGGCGCCATCGCAATGGGGGCTCTAATCCTCGACAAAACCCAATAAATAATATTTTAAAATTTTAAAAATGATAGAAATCTTTTGGGAGGGGGACGCATATATTCAAATTTGCCTCAGGCGCCAGAAGAGCTCGCTACGGCCCTGGCGACGACCAAGTCAGAGTGCGGCTTTCAAGCCGCACAGTCATAGTAATCATCCACTATATAGGTCATAGCTGCTCGTATTTTATATTCCGTCATTATTTTTGAAGAGGTAATGCAACCTGACCATCACCGTAACTTTCCAATTCGTAATGTTTTAGGTTGGTACCTAAAAAAATGAACCACTAAGGGTGCTCTACGAACAGATGGATCCACAGAATTAGTTGTGTTTTATATACACGATTAAACTATTAGGCCACATGACCGGCTAGCTTTTTCCAATATTTGCCATCTTTGCAAATTTATAGTTTGGTACCGAAACATAAACCAAGAGGAGGTGCATTACGAACAGGTGCAGAAGTTACATCTGTTTTTTGTTATGTAAAAAAATTACTTGTATTTATTTATGCTTTCTGTGCCTGCTAGCGTAGTCGTTGCATTGTCAGTGGATGAAATATTTCCTTAACCAAAAAATATCGGTACAAAAAAATATGTTAACTGATTTACGGAGAGGGAAAATCAGGTACGTAATTTTTAAATTTTTTATAATTTCACACCGTCAGCGTCGTCCCCGCACCTTTCAACTTCATAACCTCAACTAGAACCCTACCCTTTCCAATATATCCAAGGAAAGTCATAAATAAATACTATCTTTCTAAGTAAATAAATTTAAATCGTTGATTTGTTCTCGAGTTATTGCAAAATTAATATCATAAAGACAAAGAATTTTTAAGATATCGTTGAAGAGTATGAAATTGAGGGGATAGGGGGATTACGGGGTTAGATTAAAAATTCTTAAATTACATATTATTTTTAAACTTTTGACATAAACACCTTGCATACCTACAATGAACTGAAAGTTATCAGTTAAAGGAAAAACAGATTAGTCCACATTATAATGGTGTATTTAATATTTATAATTTTCTTTATAAATCGCTTTTTGATTAGGGTTTTCATTTAATTTTTTAATTATGTACCATAAACGAATCTTGTTACATTAAATAATTAATGATTTAATTTCTTATGATTTCTACTTAAATTTCTAGGTATTTCATGCTTTTTTATGAATTTGTTGTAATTTATTATCCGCTATCAACAATAACGCTTATTGTCTACATTTTCAATTTTTTGTCACTTGTAATGTTTTATTTTTCTTCACTTTTTAGTTGTTTTCCACGCCCATAGTTCTACTTATTTCAAAAACTTTTGCTAAGAAAATTCCAGATGTTTGGGGGGGGGGGGAGTCAACAGTCAATCATTCTTAAAATACTGAACAATTTGGTTTCAAAACTATAAATTGATAGTCAAAATCTTCTTGTGAGTACCACCGTGGAAACATTCGATGGTAATTCTAGTGAAAATGTTTTCCTTTAGTTTTAATCCATCCATCCTTAATTATCTTAGCAAGAATCTAATAGGGAAAACCCAGAAGGTTAGGATTGATAACTTTCTTTTCCCTGATATTTTGGTGTATTCAGCAGGGTTCTCACTGTGGCCCTATTTTGTTTATATTATTCATCAGCGATATTGGTAGGTTTCTTTCGAATTTTTCGTACTTGCTGTTAGTTATCCTTCGTCCTTCGATTTATTAAATCACCTCTTGTCCAAATTAAAGAAGACCCTTTGAAAATTGACTTATCTATTTTAATTATTTTTGTTGTACAACATTATCGTATCCATTACTAGCATAGCGTTTTGATTGGCTATGGTTTTTAATTATGCTGACAGACGGGCGGACAAACGGACGCGGAGACAGATCATAAGGCTTCTCGATATACGTATAGTCTGTTTCAACATAAATGGAATTAAAAAAATCCATAGAATCATATCACTTTGAGATAAGAAATTCCATTTATATTGAAACAAACTATACATAGAAGCGTAAAACTGCTCAACAATTGTTCATAAAAGCCTAATTTTATCATCCATGCTCAACCCTTAATATTTGCCCGATCTTATTTTGCCGCATCCTGTATTGATTTTACCTAAAAACTGTAACTGATAAGTTTTTGATAGCAATCCTGACCTGTGCCAACATAGAATTCCACTAAGCAGAATAAATAATTTTTAATTTTTAAAATAACTGATTGATTAATATTTCGAAGTAAAAAAATTAGTCCGCTACCAACGATGGTGTGTCTATCGTAAATTATTTTTGTAAGGCAACTTCTTGTGAAATAACTGGGGTTGCAGTGTAAGAGGGGAAATTTAGATTAATTCTAAGTTCAAAGGATCGTTTGGCGTGTTTGCTTTGTGACTCGATGCTTCATTTACTGATTATTTCCACTGGCCAGCTCCGCAGAGCTTAATGTCTTTTACATACCGTAAAAATTTTTAATCAACGATTTATTAAGAAATTTAAAATACTGCACGCATATCTCTTTTTATAAAATTATCCTTAAATTGTTAAAGATTTTCTTTCTTTTTCTAGAATTTATCTTAAAAATTTTTATAGTGTGAAAAGAAATGCGATACCACGCAGACCACATAAAATAACACTGATATGATATTGTAATATAGAACATATATGTACTTTGAAGTTCTGCGTGTTATCAGGACGGGACTTATGCGTAGGAATACTACGCTTTGCCTACTACTTAACGTGGATTCCAAACCACACCACAAATAATTTGGGAGTAGACTTCTGTAGGTCAGGAGTTTCGGTCTACCAGTATCATAAAACGTAGGATCACAAAAATCAACTGGAAATAATAAATATATTGGAAAATTGGAAGATTTACACACTTCGTATAGAGTTTTGTTGATGGTGGCCACTCACCTTTAAATCTAAGAAGTGCATGTTTTTTGTTTCTAAAGTCATTAAATCATGAAATTATATTTAACTAAAAAAAATATTCACCAGCGATTAGATTCTACTGAAACTGACTCTTCCTAGTTAAGAATGTAGACAGTGACAGCTCCAGAAATATCACAAAGCTCCTGCTGTTTTTCTGTCATGTGGAGAACATCTAAAATTATTACTCTTTCAAATTTTCTGTAAGTGACAATGAGATGTTATTATTTACTCATACATGAACATGTTAAATTAACTGTAACATTTTTTACTTCAATATGTAGGTTTGGTTCAAGAAACGAAGAAATCAACGGATTTGCTCTGGCTGTTCAGTGGTTTCCACTGGTTTATCAGTCTTCCTAGATTTCCTAATTCATAATTTGGCAACCTACAGAATCGCGGTTAAGCCACAGATCTTCGAAGGGATTTTAATTATTTTAGGTTATGTGCCACCCTAAATTCAGTTGTTGTTTTATGAATTATTTTTGCTTTCATTTGTTTTTCGGGGTTAGGAAAAACCGGAAAGGCAAAAAAAAAATGCAGTCAAAGTCGATTCTACAGTATGTTGCTTTGAACAATTCCCTAAGGTGATATTGGTTGGGTTAATTTAATAATGGACTAATAACATGAAATAATAATTACAATTTAATAAACGAAATGAAACGGTACAAATTGCAAGCAACGAATCATGCCAATAATATGCATGAACTCAGAATCATCGGACTGCACTAAAATTTCAACGAGTCCACCTAATATTATAAATCATTTGTTCATCACTATAGTGAGATATGCAACTTTTGGCCATTTTTAAGTCGCCATTGTGATGGTTAAAATTTTTTTGATTAATAAATATGATAAAGAAGAAGTAATACAAGATTTTGGTACTACGGTTTATTTTCAAAAAATTCCAGCCTCTCTTCAGAATACGAACCCAAGTTGACTGTTCAGAAAATTTTTATTTTATTTTGACTGTAATTTTCTTATCTGAAATATAAACATGTCGATATATTAAACTAGCAATGTAATATTCTTTAATAAAACATGCAAGTGCTTCTAAGATTAAATCTCATAATAGATCGCGAATGGATCAAACTCTTAGTTAAATGTAAAACAATGTAGAGAAGTAGATATCAATTTTTTTGGGTCTTTAAAAATACCCGCAATTTTGTTTGTATAGCCTGGAACTATTTAAAAACAATTTCCCAAAAACACATACGAGGGGAAATCAATAAGTTTGGTAAAAATGGCTACGGCATCCCAAAAAATTGTGGCGGACGGTTGAATTTTGAACTTTTTAGGCGGCGGTTTTCCTTTTTCTATCCACTACATGGACTCTAATTTGGATTTGAGTTCATAATAATGAATCCATTCTCACCACTCCTGTTATAATATTATTTAAAAAATTTTTGTTTTGTTTGTCATTTAAAATGTTCTAGTTTCTTCATTTTTACTAATATCAAAACTGGTTACTATTCAAAATTGACTAAAGATCAATCGGCTGCTTGGTTAGATTTAATTTTTAAAAACTGACCTATTTGATTTTGTTACAAACCACTTTCGGGAGATTTTATAATTCTTTTCCTTATACCGTTTTTATCGAACTTATTGATCGCCCCTCATTTTCTAGTGGTGACAAAACTAAGACAGAATAATAAAATAATAATATGGAATACGAAGAGAGGAGTCGAAAAAAGGGAAGCTGACAAATTTCGAAACTCCGCAGAGAAAAGAGATTCAAGAAAGTATCAAACGAGAAAGTGGAAGGTATACAGAGAGAAAGAACTCTAAATAGAGCGTGGGAAAGCGTAGATATGGTCATGAAGAAAGATGCAAAGGAAACACTGGGTTACAGGAGAAACAGTGAAGATAAAGGGTGGGTTGAAGGCGAATGTGGAGAGAAAACTGAAAGAAAGAGAAAAGCAAGAAGGAAATGGTTACAAACAAATACAACCAATACAAACAAAAAAAGTAGAACAAATACTCAATAGAAATGAGAAGCAAAACAGAAAAAAATATACAGAAAAAAAGGAAGAGCCGTGGAAAGATCAAAATTAGCACGAGAAGGTTTTACAAAGCAATCAAGAATCTGACACAAAGAGGCTACATGAAAACAAGAGGGATGAAGGACAAGAATTTAATTAGAGAAGACAGAGAGGAGGTAATTCAAGAAATATGGAGACGAAACTTTCAGAATCTACTAAATAACAGCGGCGTGAACAGGAGCCAAGAAGGGGGCAGAGATGATAATGAATAGGAAATAGTGACAACAGATGTAACACCTGAAGAAATTGAAACGGTATTGGGGAATACCTATAAGAAATGCAGAAGAGGAAGTTCAAGGAAGATTATAAGATTTAATAATGGAAGTATTCAGAGGCATGGAGGGAGGCGAGAATAATCCCGATTTACAAGAAGAGTGATATAGAGGTATATATGAATTATAGAGGAATCTCGCTGCTTCAGGTGATATACAAGGGGTACTATCAACGCTTATCCACAAAAAATTAAAAAAGAGGAAGAAGTGAAGATCGGTGATTATAATGAAGCAAGTAATGGAAAAAGCATACGAGCACAATATACAACTACATATTTGCTGTTTGTTGACTTTCAGCAGGCGTTCGATACGATAATTAGAGAAAAGCTATTTGAAATGGAGGTGCAAGTGAAGTTCATAAGATTGATAGAAATTACAATGTGGGAATCCCGAGTAACAAACGAAGTAGAAGCAGACTAGCTAAAGGCATTCATAATCAACAGTGGGGTGAGAGAAGGAGACGCATTGGCGGCAACTTTGTTTAATATGATGATCGAATATGTTATAAAGAAAGCAAATTGCAGAGGTATAAATAATAACAAATGAGGCGCATGTGATAGCTTATGCAGACGATTTGGTAATCGTAGCCAGAACACAGAATAAAATGGAGGAAACGTTTAACAATATTGACCTACAAGCAGCGGTAATGGGGCCGAATATAAACAAAAAAAAGGCCAGAGTACATGAAGTTCGGAAGAAAAAAGGATACTTGGACTGACAACGACCTTAAGATGGACGGTTACACCTTCAAAACGGTTAAAAATTCAAGTACCTAAGGATTCGACTGTACAATAATAATGAAAGAGGGGAGGAGATGAAGGAGAGGATTCAGTTGCGATGGAGAGCTGTATTTGCCAACAAGAAAACGTTACAAGACAAACGTTTATCAGTCAGGGCAAAAATAAGAATATATTATAGAACCTGATTCAGAACAATAATATAATTTACAGCGGAGATAATGAATCTAACAAAAAAGGAGGTAGAGAATCTGAGGATATTTGAGTGGAAGGTACTGGGATTGATTTTGGGGTTGAAGAGAATGAATGAGGGAATACACAAGTGACAAAAATAGCGAACTAATGGAAGTGTTCGAGAATGAAGATATTGTGAAATGTATCAAATCGCAGAAAGTTAGATAGTTTGGTCATGTGATGAGAGCAGACGGGGATGGAGTGCTGAGAAGGGTAACTGATTGGAGGTCTAATAAAACCATATAAGAATGGAGGCCTAATAAGAAGGGTGAAAGAGAAATGGATTGACGAATCGAAGAAAGACCTCAGGAAGATGAAGGTCACAAACTGAAGGGATCAGTGCACGAACAGCAGTTATGGAGAAGAATATCAGCAGAAGCTAAAACTCATGCAGAGATATGAGTAACAGAATAGGGGAACGGAGAGGATTGACCTTGTAACTCGAGTTACTTGGTTTTTATTGTGTGTTTATGAAACGCATTTTTAAGGGTTTTCAATGATATATAACTGTAGGTTTTGTGCTGACAAGCTTCAGAAGATTGATTTATTAGTAGGTAAAATTAGTAAAATGTTTACCACCCCCTCCCACATTTTTTACGTGTTTACCTCATCTTGGATCGGTTGCTGCTCTTGATCTAACTACAATAAATTATATTAAGATTTTTAGTGGTCATAAGCAGGATTATGAACTCTTTAAAGGTCGCCTAAAACAGCGGTTACTGTTCAAAAGAAATTGGATGATGTTGTCCATCTGATACGGATACGAAAGTTGAGCAATAAATCAAATGAGGTCAAGTGTCCTTGGATTTTTTGAAACATTGTATATTTTCCGAGATTTCCACTTTGTTCCATTCTGGATGAACACATTTTAACCATAACTGACGAACGGTTCAATTTACGAAGAAACGATAAGGGAACAAAATTGTAGATAATATTATTACCTACATGCATAAAAATCAACATTATTCTTCGATCAAGACTTCTCGAGATATTAATACTTGCAGTAAAAACTGCAGTGTTGAGAGTATTAAACTTTACAGTGGTAATAAAAAATTAAATTGAACTTGAATATGCCGAAATTATATATTTTTTGACAAAATTTGTTAGAATTTTCTGCTTATCCGCACCCCTAATGAGAGGGTGCCTAACGAAGAGCAAAAGATTCCTCCACGTGAAGAAGGATTCCTCACTTTTCAAACGTGGGTACCCTAGATGTTGCTTAAGCCAGCTATTCGATGTTCTCGTCGGTATGCGAGGGCCGCAAGTCCAGGTCACGAGCTTATCCTGTAAGGTTAAAATGTTGCCCCCTCTCTCGAGGGAATAAAATACGATACTTGATTTTACTATATTTAATATGACGTATAGGTGTTGTAACAAAACAAAAAAAAAAGACAGGTGACAGACAAATAGTGTCGTGAACAATATTACCGGCTTCTGAAGGAAGCCAGCCAAGTTTGATGTTAGGCGTGAATCAATCGTCCTCCCGAGAATACCTCGTGAACGGATAAAATGCAAACTATGTGCGTAGCAAAATGCACAAATGTTACGTTACACAATTCGTATATAAATAATTGGCAATCCCACCCAAAAGAATACAAAGTATTATCTCACCTAGACGTCTGGTGAGCTTACAACAATTGGTGGAGACAGCTACTGCAACTTCCAGGCGGACTGCCTACGAATTTGATCTTGAACTCCTTCACTCGGCCTCCCCAGGAAGTACGACTGCACACCTCTAGGTTGACGATGCCTCAGCGACCCTCGAACTGGCGCCGGAACACTGACTGGACTGGTATCCCAACGAATGATAACGCTTCCAATGGTTTCTCGCCGACGGAAAATTCTAAGATCGTTGTTCAACAACAACCATAAATCGGACAGGCACAAAGACGGACGGACTTGACAACGTAAAGTGACTCTCGGAATGATCTTTGATTAAAGTTGGCTGATAGTAAAAGCGGTCGATGACCCTCAGAGTGTCGATATAAAATACTTTAATCAATATCCCATAGAGGGCGTCGGACGTCGCGCGCGCAACAAGCTGATATCAGCTAGCTAAGACAAAATGGCGATCACCGGACACGAGGAAGATAAAAGAAAATTTAGCACCCACTTCTGTAAACGCAGAAAACAGGCTTAATCCTACCTCCAACGCACCGGTGAATCTTCAGTATAAAAATTGGTATAATATTTTAATGCACACGGCAATAAAACTATGCACTTTAGGCACGCGCGACTAGACGACACTCTCACAACGGCTTCCAAACCAAAAGTGATTTCTCAGCGCCGCATCCTGCGGCAAGAATTCGAACTCCCCAAGAGGAAGTGTCTCCACTCCCATCTAAATTATTTCAAATATAAATGGCAGTGGTCGATCAGAAATAATTTGTTAAGGTTGATATGTGACGAGGTGAAAAAATCGTCACAAATTTTCGGGTGTTTGGAGTCCCAGAAAATGTTATTTTTCCTTCTATAATTATATTATTTTACATTTAACTACCGAATTTCGTCCACTTGTGATCTCTTTCGAGATTTTGAACAAAAATCGCGTCCAAAGCGCTGGCCTATAAAGAACTATATCGGATAAAGTGATCAAACATTTAAAATTCCATTTAATCTGGTTTGTTGCTCCATTGAATTTAATTTAGTGTTGTGTCTGCATTCTTAATGAAGTAAATTTCTTGCAGAAAGACATAAACTTGAGTTAAATGTTTTTTATCGTTTTGTATAAATGTGGGTGGTTCCCAGTTCTAAGCAAAATTAAGTTTATAAATCTATATTTCAATCATAATCACTACCTGCTGAGTACTTCAGGAATATTGGTAATTACGTAGAACTGCATCAGTTATTGATGCATCATCGTTTCATGATTGCAACTTTTATCTATAACTTTGATATATTTTGATTTATTTTAGTTTTTCTTTAGTGCAACATTTTTTCGATAAAAATTATTTTAATCGTCAAACTAGTCGTGCGTTAAGTCATCATCGACTTCCTGAACTTAACCTCCTTTATTTCTCTTCCTATAACTCCGTAGTTTCTCACCTGGATTAGTTAAAAATTATTTGGTGAATTGAATATATACAGTATGTCCCACTCGACTGTGTCAAAAATTAGCAACTGCAGAAAATCTTCATTCATGTAGACGATCGCAGTTCAAGCAATCAAATATTAATTAAAAAAGTGAAAATAACTAATGAGAAAATTTAAATTATCTTTGGACAAACCACACTAAAAAAAACAAAATGTTACCTGTCCTTACCTACAAATGCATAATCAATCATCTATTCAGGAACTAATTTGCTTGCTCAACCCTGACACTTAACCGGCTATTTTACATGCCAATTACACAAGAATACACAAGTTCCAAATCTATTTAATATTTAATTACAGTTTCGGTTTAATCCCGCAAGACAAGCAATGGGACTAGGGCGGCGATTTTGAAGTGTCCCCTTTTAAAGGGTGACATGACATTGCTACGTTGTGGGGTTGCGTGCCACCAATTCAAGTAGAAAATACTAAATATTTGTTATTTCATATTAAAGCGATTTGGATTGCTAAAAATAACTCCTGTGTAGTCGAGATAAAAAATTTAATATTAACCTCAAATATTCAAATCTAAAATTTTCTTTATCCCTCCAATGCGATCGTCTAGTGAAAATCGTAACTTCTTCCAAGAACAGGAAGAAAATAGAATTTACCTCAATTGTTCAGTATTATTCATTTAGATCGGTTACGTTCAGCTGATGATTAACAATAAGCGTGAAACACGTGTTTTGTAAAAAAAACAAGACAATCTTATACGATAAATTTAAACAAAAGTATAATTAATTATTGATTTATCGTGACATCTGATGGTGCATCAAGTGCATGCAAAACAGCAAAGGAAGTCACATCGATTTTCTTATAGAAGTTATGTTATGTTTTACCTTTAATGTATAATTAATTAAAATTATTTAGTTATAGCAGTTACGTTTACTTGTACCCTGCGCAAATTTTACCGTTATGTGCAATTTCATGACCTCAAAGAGCCTTGGCTGTCATAACGACTATATGACTAATCGAAATCTTGTCATGTATTATATTTAACACTTAACTTGACTACATGGCACAATTATGCCAGAATTGTGCCCAAATGTTTTGATTAAATTTTAAGGGATAATTCCATATAAAGTACATAATATTATAATGCGTTTTCTCCTTCAAAAATTAATATGAAATAGATTTCTATAATGGGCATAATATATGACACTTAACCTATAAAACGTCTTAACCTAAAAAATCAAAATTACTAACTGATGGTTAAGGATTAAGAATGCATATGGATACCATTTGAATGTCGCTGAAAAATAAAAAAATATTTGAAATTACAGCATAATTTTAAAATCATCAAAGCTCATCTTGAAATTACAAGCTCACGTTTGAGTTAGTTCGCACGATTTGTGTTATAAATACGTTATAATTTGTAAAATATGAAGTTAAATTTAAAAAGTAAGTCATGTTCTAACGATTATACTGTTGAAAACATTATAAGAACTGATTGATATATTAGAGTAAGTTGAGAGCATTCACCATACTATTTACAATAAATTTTTTTTTTGGTATTGATTTCAATTATAAAAAAATATTGTAAATTACCTGGCAATTTAATATAAATAGTACCACATTTTCACGACTTTTGTTTGAATAAACATGCAATTTACTTCTAATTTACCGCAATCATAATCATCATCTCACTATGATTTACCTTTTCCATAATTTTATTGAACTTGAAGTTGTTTTATTGCAACGCATGAATAGTCGTGTAGTAATACATTGTCATGCGGAGCGGATATGTGACTTCAAATCACAATACGTTTCTAATTTGTTATCTTCTTATTCAACTGTCATATTTTTTTTGTGGAGTTACGAGGAATAACTTCAATCAATACAGGGTGAATCAACAGCTTGGACTTAAATACCCCACAAGGCCTTGATTCTGTAGAGAGCAATTGGACGCGGAAAATTTTGTTGGGACTGATGCCAACTCACCTTCTGAACAAACGAAAGAATACGTCGTGTGTCGCAATATCTACAAAGAAAGTTAATGAAAAACTAAATTTATTCCTTACTTACAGACCTAAGAACACAAGCATTTAGAGACCTCTGCAGCATTTTTTTAATTTAAAAGCCACAGCTTTAGCTCAATCGGACCGCATTGATCCAATAAAACATACGCGTTTCCAAAATAAAATCGCAAAACTCATATTAACCATTGATAAATTTAATCGACACCAGAACAAATTAAACACACGTGTTTCAAAATTTACAAAAAAACGGGGAAGGTGTTCCAAGTGTGCAAATTAATTTCAAATTTTGGCATAGAAATAACTCGAATCTTCAATTATTACAAACCCCATACAATTCACAAAGAGCAAAGTCTTGTATTAAATGATAATTTAAAGATGCTTTGGTCTGGTCAATAAAGTGAATGAGGTAGGATATGCAGCCAAACTGAGCTCCAATAATTTGCCATAGCCATGGTACGATACAACACTAATTTTGGCCAACCTAAACGTTTTTCTTAGATTTCTGCGTTCAATCGGTTCAATTAAGAGCAGTGCTTTTTACAATCAATAGTGTCATTGATTAAAGGTCGTCCATAAAGGACGTCCGCAATTTTTCCCGAATATTTAACCCCCCCCTCCCCCGGAACGTCCTATGGTCACAAATCAATGACCCCCCTCATTTTATCGAACTTGACACGACATTGGCATTTAAGGAGTAAATACATATTTTTCAAAATCTCACAAAAAATATTCAAACACAATTTTCTTAGAAATCCCAAAAATGGGATGTTTATGCGGACGTCACTTTTGTCCAACTCCCCTTCTCCGCTGGTTACACTTGGTCACAATTTATAAACCCCCCTTCTCCCCCAGGCGTGGAAGTCTTTTATGGACGACTCCTTAGCAGAACATAATTTTTGTGGTTTTACCGCACTATAACTTTTACCGTTGGCACAAAAATTTACCAATTACTACATGTAAATTACTGGTGCATACTGTTCTTTATATTAATTTAGCAATTTGGCACGGGAAGCCATCCGGCAATTAAGACAATTGTCTTGGATGTGCGGCCTGAAGGCCGCACGGAGGGAGACAGAACATAGATAAATTTCAGCAATTACATTTTGCGATAGTAACATAATTATTAATAATTCTCTTTAGATTTCATCAATTCAAAGCATGACCGACTTTAAAGGAATATCATCCCTAAAACACTTTTACCATGAAAAAAATCTGAACAAGCCCCCAAAATATCTTGCCGCCTTCTCCTTGAATTAGTAATTTTAGATCCTCTAGCTTGGTTTTTCGTCTTTTTTTTCTAATTTTTTCTAATTTCAAGTTTTTCAAATAAAACGCATTTCGGCTTTTTGGAATTGATCTATATTCAGAAATAGTATGCAACAAATTTTGAAAAATCAGTTTTGTAGAAAATTTTAGACTCTGCAACTTTGATTTGATGAACGATAAAATTAAGCATATTATTGGGGAAAAACTGCATTAACAGAGCTAAAATCACAAATCAGGAAAGAATAAGTTGACAGGGGATTTTAAAGAAGTTTTGTAGGGTTCCTCCTAGGATTAGGACAATCAAATATAAATGCATGCACAATTTCTGCTTGTCCTCAAATTTGCAAATTCGAATATTTGCAAAATTTTTAAAAATCCATTATGATCAGATCATGTTCACCAATCGCGTCCATATCAACTATTAATTACTCAATAAATGGGATAGTGGGGAATCTTCGACCAATTAAAAAACAACTTCTTTATAATATGTTCTTATTCTTCAGGATCAATAAAATGGTTCAATAAAAAATATTTTAAAATAGCAAAAATCGTTCATAAACATAAAAATCTGTCCACACATATCAGTGCGCACCTTTAACTTAACCTTTTTAGGACCAAGTCCTAAAATCCTGGGTTTAGGACCAAAAGTTAAAGCATTCAAAAGACTGTAAAATTGTTAATTTTACCCACATTGCTCCGAGCAAGTAGCGCGCAAAATTTTAGTGTTAATGATTATAATTGTTATAGTTTTTATTTTGTAATACAAAAAAAGAAAACAAGCATCATCGTGGATGAAAATAATTCGCTAGTCCGTAGTACCGACTTGAGTTATTCGTAATTTTTTTGGCCACAACAGAATTGTTAAATTTTTTAATTAAATAAAATTTTGGAATAAAGTTGATATCCAGCGATCGAGAATGAGCTGCTGTTACCATCGGTTGAGTTTTAAAGGTTTTCAATAAAAATTTAATTTTTTAGAACAATTGAGGGAGGGGCTGTTTAAAAACTTTTTAAGAAGTGAATTGTTAATAGAATTAATAGCAATCAGTCGAGAATTGTTTGAGCTTCAACTCTTTGGTATGAATGAGCTTCTATTCCTAACGTTTGAATCCTCAAGGTAAAAAAAGTGAGAGCGTTTATGAGAATGCGCAAATGTAAATTTTACCCAACATAGCTCCGAGCAAGTAGCGCGCAAAATTTTATTATTGTTGCCATATATAAGAATCCATATAAATATATTAAAAAATGTTTTAGCTGGTGGACTACTTTTGTTTGAAATTCAAAATTACTGAAAGTAAAATTTTTTGAAAAATCGAAAAATAATAAATTGAAACTGAAGAACCTTTCACTAGATTTAGGAAAAATATTCAAATTTAATTCATCTAAACTCTAAACACCAGCAGTGTGGCGTTAAGCTTACACCGGCAGACTAGCGAGCGGGAAACCGTGGTTCTATACCTAGTCGCGCCAGATATACTGCTGTGATCTTCAAGCCCAATATAAATCTGTGGGCTATGGGGAAGGCAACGGGAAACCACCCCATTAAATTTCTTTCCCTAGTTAAGTCATCTTGCGCCTCAGGGGCTTAGGCTGAAATAACCTAAGTACGGGTACAGCGCACCCGAGGTACCCTAGCTACAGACGAAACTCGCCACTCGTCTGCTTAACACCGTAGGATGTTCATTCCGCAACAACAACCGACAATAGGCGAGGTGCCGGTACGCTGCGGAAAGGAACATCGCGGGGGGCTGGGCTCAATCGCCTGACTCGCGAGGAGAAATCCTCTATAAAAAACCCTAAAGTCACGGTGGAACAGCATATGCCAAGACTGTATGGCCGGGAAGGTAATCCCAGTCACTAATATGCGAACTCCGAGCACCCGGCGCTGTCTCGGTTTTATATAGCCTCCCTGTGGTAAGCGGGGCTCTGCTGCAGGTGATAATTTTCCCTAGCTTCTCGTGGGATCAACACGAAGAAAAATAGAAAAAAAAACAAAGGGAGACTCGCCCTCAACAGAGTCAACAACAGAGGCCCCCCAAGGCCTTAACCCAATCCTAAAGCCTATGGCGCAGGATGAAAATTCTGGCCAAAAGGCTGAGGAGATAATAACCATGGAACTGGGTGAAAATCCAGATCAAAGAACAGAGGAGGTACTTCTCGCGAGCAGCGACGAAGAAGTCAACACAGCCCTACAAAGCCTACAAATAAAGGCTAAAAGGGAAAGACTCAGTGGAGCTGCTCGCAAGCGGATGAAATACTTCATCCAAATGGGTCAACCGGCTGATAAAGCCAGGGAACTTGCCCGTGTAGGATATAATCCTAAAACTGCCAAAAGAAACAGATCGGATGGCAGTACCCCGGAAACCCGTGATAAAAAGCGGGCAAGGACTGATGAGGATGGGGCGGCACCTGATGGGGTGGCTAAACCTACCTTCAGCCAGGCCTTAACCGGGGTTAAGATAGGAATCATGCATTCCTTATATGCAAAAGAGCTCCTGACTATGGAACAACTTGAAGCCATTCAGGAAGCAATATTGGATATTGCTTCCAACGTCTGTCCAACTAAGGACAGACGCAATTAACACCCAAAGAGGTGCAACAAAAACCTCTCAGGGGTATTCTATGTTTTGCTAGCAAAATTGAATTCCTGAATACCTAATTAGCAGGGTAATGAACAAAAGATCAATACTGGTCGCAGTTCTGAAAGGCTCTTGCGGCCAATCGACCCCTAAGTACAATACAATAAGTCATCTTGACCTTTGGGGTTCAAACGTTGGAAATTAAACTCAAACGATTCTCGATGGATAGGTATTAATTTTATTACAAAAATCAACCCCTTCCAAAGTTGTTCTAAATTTTTATTGAAAAACCTTTGAAGCTCAAACGACAGGAATGGAAGCTCAAACGATTCTCGATCAATTGACACTTTGATAAAAAAAATTCGTGATGAGGGGATTGTCGTTTCTACAACCCCCCCCCCCCCCAAAGTTTTCACGAATAACTTTGCGTTGCGTGTGGTTCAAACGATTTGTATGGTAGCTCAAGCGTTTGACAATAATTTCATTAAAAAATTCGCGTGGGGGGGGGCGCAATGTTCTTAACATTTACAACTTATTTTAAGACTAATATTTTAGTGTTCTATAAGTTCTATTCACGCATTTAAGAATAATTATTGCTAATTGACCAATTTTTAATCCATAACTAAGCCATTTAAAAAAGTAAATTAATGTAACCAATCATACTGACTTTAAGAGGTGAAAATGAAAATTAAACATTTCCTTTCGAATGCTATTTCTGTGAGCTCAATATGAGACTTCATAAACGGCATGATGTGGACTAAAAAAATTAAATTTTTCGCAAATAGATACTGCTTAATGTGGTCACATCGGGGCTCGGGGTGTTTGATCACAATAACCGATCGAAACTGATCAAAATTCAAAAAACACAAATTTTTATTTACGATAGAAACAATTGTAAAATGTTTGCAAAGAAAATTTTTTTCTTATCCCAGAAGAAATCCATATTAAAGTAATTTGTTTGCTGACACAATAACGTGTAATGATTTTATATAATATTATTTATAGACGCGTGTTTATTTAGCGTCAGGTGGAATTTTATCTCTACAGTTAATAAAATGCTTGTAAATAATTTTTATTGAATGCATTTTAACAGAAACAGAATTTTGAAACATGATGGGGGTTTGAATACCCGATTGATCTCATTATCCGTGATTATTAGGTATAATAAGCGGCGTATAGTGTACTTTTTGTTTGACTCAATTTACTGCGAGTATGAAGTTGATTCACGTAAATCTTAAAACGGAGTGTATTTGGAAAACAAGTATTTGATTGATCGATTGGTTATTTATTACCATTTTTAGAAAACCTTTTTATGATAGCATTTTTTACTTTGGTATATTTTTTGGGTTTAAAACTGTCTACTCATACAACATTATCTTGGCTGAATATATCATAATTTTGGTGATTTCGTGAGTAAGTGTACACGTACTTAATTGTCCACCAATCATCCGTCTCAACGGCCTACGCCACGAAGACCCAGTTGGTTTTTCGCACGCTTCTCATCAAATGGACAAACACAGGATCGTATTTTTTCTTGTAAAATATTTTTAAAATAGTTCACAGGAACAGTTTCAAATACATGATGGTGAAAATCAGTTTGATGAAATAATTAATATAAACAATCTTGATTGGTTTTTTAATAGTTTTATCAATAATTTATTGCTAATTAAGTTTTTATTGAATCCTTAATTATTATTTTATTGAAAAGTGTTATTTGAAAATGTTAAACAATAGAATGGCATTTTATTATTAATATGACTGGTTTTATAACAAATTGTTTCTTGTTATAATACAATCCTGTAGTAGACGGTGAGCCGCAAAGGACTCCGGACTATTTCTTATTGGCGTGGACCGCAGTAAATCTCATTACGGCTCGTCCCTCCGTGTAAATTACTGCTTGCTCATTTGTGCCATGACTGTGTGTTTTGTTCACAAAATTTATATATTTTGTGTAATTTGTCTTGAGAATTGTTAATTTACAAGTCGTAATTAACTTGTATAGCTGGCAAGATTATTGTTAACGATATTTTTTGAATTATACCCTTGAGACAGTTATCCTTTTAAATTTATTCGAATTTAAGACACTTAAGTGTGAACAAGCCTTGGTCAAGCTCTGATGAAGTGGCGTCCATTATCAGGTCGCTGATGTGTTCAGAACGAGACTATTGTTAGAAGCAGCTTTATGGGCCTTAAACAAAAACACCATTACTGATCTGACCGCTACCCGCTCATTTCTCGCTGTAAACTAGACTTGGGGCTTGTGTCGCTCGCTATTAATTATCGTTCGGTAATTACAACAAAAATTTAGCCAAAACTTTTTTTCGAAATTATAAACATTTACTTGTACCAATTTTTACAAGCGATTGCTCGCGTAGGCTTTTTTTAACTTTTAATGACATTCTTCCTAAGCACTTGGATGCTCTTTTTAATTTATTTAGATATGTGCTTACCATGCTTACTAGATCATCTTATTTTTAGCAATAACAATTGATTTATATACATTAGAGAGCACTATAATATAGTGTGCACGATCAAATAGGCAAGAAGCCGTTTAATAGAGAATCCTACTGTTTTATTAATGGTTACCATGTCGGGATTCCACAAACAGACAAAACTTGTTACCGACAGCGCCATCCCTGCAGGTCAAAGAACTAAAGCCGCATGATACAATATCAATCACTTGTTTCATTAGTCAAATGCCTTTTTAATGACTCTTTAGTATTGTGGTGAAATAAAGATCATGCACTGTCTCGGCTTAACCCATTATTTTAAGAGTAAATACTTTTCAGACTTTATTGCTCATTTTAATCAATTATTTAATGCATTAGGAATTAGATAAAGGTTCTCATTAACGGACCTGTCATTTTTACCAAAAAATTAAATACTTTTATTATTTCGATACATGAAACGATACTCATAATCTTCCAAACGATTATTTATTGAAACGCGTGACGACAATTGGCGGCTTCTTAATTTACGGAAGTAATCTGCAGACTTTATAACTACATCTAAATTATTATTTCTAATAATTATACCTATTGTAATAATAATTGGAATGCAATCGACTTTTCTTCGTTCACTTTAAGAATGCAGATCAAATAAAATGTAATAAAATGTAACAATTTAAACACTTATTTTACCATTAGTGTTTCAAAAAGTTCTACTTTTTAATGTCCAATCGGGTTTGGAAAAATCTGTTTTCTGCACTAGTGCGGAAAAATTAATTTCTAATTTTCTTTCTGAGATTATTTCTCCTATTATTTTATTTAGCTGTTCTTTAGGACTTACAAAATCCGTTTTATGAAGATTTGTCCTTTTTCTGCATGAGGACTTTAAATTGAAATAAAATATTAAAAAATTGATGGAATATTTTTTAATTATTTTTTTATGAAAGTAAATTTAATTTAGGATTTAAAAATGATTTCCGGCATGTGACCACCGTTATATACGAAGCGCATCCGATCAGTCCAATTTTTGACCACTTTTTTCAATATTTCTGGCCTTATTTCATAAATGGTTTGCTAAATATTGACCTCCAATGCTTCCAGAGTTAGCATAAACCATGGATTTAACATACCCCCAAAGAAAATAATCTGGAGGCGTCAAATCACAAGATCTTGGAGGCCAATTGATAGGACCATTTCTTGAAATAATGTTGTCACCAAATTGTCCTTTCAATAAATCGATGGTTTCGGTGGTTGTGTGGCACGTAGCACCATCCTGTTGGAACCATAAGTTGTCGATGTTTAATTCTTGGATTTTTGGGAACAAAACCGTATTGAGCATGTGCTGATAATAATAATAATAATAATTTTATTCATCACACCATAATTATACATTTACTTAACAAAATAAGAAAAAAACAAGAAGGCAAAAACGTCAAACAACAAACATGGAGTACAATCAAATCAAATACAAGTACATATTGCTGTGATTTAAAATGACCCCACACAACACAAATGGTTGTAAAACTGAATTAATTGTTATATTTAAGAAAATTAAGCTAATTTCAAACTTTAGATTTAACAGATAAACACATCCAACTCAATTTATGATATTGTAGACCTAAAGAGATCTTTAAAGATATGAAAGCTATATCAAAACCTGCTAAATACATTCAATTTGAAGGTGAACAAGTCAAAATCTTCTAATAAGATGCTTTATCTTAGAAATGATGAAATTAATTATAATTTGTTATCTCAAAACATAACCTTTACGTTTATAAACTTTGAATTGATAAATCTCTGTGAATAACTTGTTATATGAAAATCTGTTTATAACCAAAATTCTATTATATCTAATTGTATGTGATAACCATAAATTCATCTCCAAAAATTGTGAAAAGGTACATAAGGGTGAAAATCCATTAAAGGTTGATAAGTGAAAAGTGATAATGAAAATAGTCAAATGTACTACTTCA
This sequence comes from Podabrus alpinus, assembly GCA_932274525.1. Lineage (NCBI taxonomy): Eukaryota > Metazoa > Arthropoda > Insecta > Coleoptera > Cantharidae > Podabrus > Podabrus alpinus. The sequence continues at coordinate 85,097,361 of OW026455.1, read as the reverse complement.
AATGGCTCCCAAATCACTACTGTGATGGAAAACAACTGGAAAGCATCGGATAAGTAATCTCTTCAATAATGGAACCAACCAATTATATGAAATTTCATTAAAGTAAAAATCGCAAAAAGGAATAAATTTTGCGCAAGCAAAAGTTAGTTGAATTTTAATATTTAAAGTGGAAGGACGTGTGCAACGCGATCCAACAATTCAATCAATTTGGTCGATAAAAATCCAAGAAACTTAGTTGCATCTCCTACGAAATAAAATGTTATTTCTCAACTCAACTCTCAAATATCCGAGAATTACATAATTTAAAATTATTTACCGGCATACTATTTAGTTGAACAACACAATTGAAAAGTCAAATTTGGATGATTACTGCTACCACAACACAATCCAAACAGGAGAAGATCCAGAGCGTCGTATCAACAGAAACATCTGATCGTGGAAGTGTCTCATAGTGCGCTTGTGTATATCAAGATTGTGTTTTTCTACGCAGACTTATATAAAAGTCCGGATTATAAAATTCAAAGGTATTTGAAAACAATTATTATTTTTATTAACTTTACGCCTTCAGCATTTTACATACAGGATGCTGAGAAAAGACTGTAACAGGTGCATTTTCGGCTACCCTACTTTATAAATTAAACAACAAAACATTATTATTATTTTATTTTCTACGCTTTGCCAAGAGCAATAATTTTAATACAAAAGCATTTAACCCGTTTGGACAACGGAAAGACAAATTTATTTAAGCATTTAGAAGAAGCAAAGGAAGAAAAGGATCTCCATTCTACATTTTGATTTTTGATTATTGTTAAACATTCTGGTAACGGATAAGATATCTGTACAAATTTGTTTAACTGATTATTTGCGCTTTGCGATATTTTTTGAATATAAAATCGTTCCTAAATTAATGCAATCTTTCATTATTATTATCAAACATTTACAGGTCAGTACTCAAAATTTTAAAGATCATTCAAATAAAGAAGTGGATCGTTTATCTGGTAAAAACAATTAAGCATTTTTATTGAAAGTCAATAAACATTTTTCTATCATTTAAAAATAAAATTTTTCAACTTAATAAGCTACATCCCCTAATCTATCTAATACCTGCAATACTCTGAGAGAGCCTTAGACTGAGCTAAACAAGAGGGACAAAGTGGTGAGCTCTCTAATTAAATTTTAGCACGCGAATTTAACATTTACATTTTTTTATATTTTGCATTCATTTGAATGTGGCGCCCAACTAAATCGACGTGTCTAATTTTTATATAAGGGAGGTCATAGCAATATGTACATAGAAATACATCAAAACCCGTTGAAAAACTCATCCAAATTATACGGGTCCATATCCAAAACTAAACGATATACCTCTCTTTTGAACTGCCCCAAATCGACAATATTATGAAACTTTGGTGGTAAGTTGTTGTAGAGTTTCAAACACATGTAATGAGGGCTACTTTCCGTACCCGAGAGAGAATGCAAGGGGTACAGAAAAAAATTATTCCTAGTAGGATAAGAGCCATGTTTTAAATTAGTTATATAAATAACCCTTTATGCTTAAATAAGAAAACCAAACAATCGAAAATATAGAGTCCGCACATAGTGCACAAGTTATGTCTTCTAAACAACCCTCTACAGGATGAGTTGAAAGGCAGTTTTAGTATAGTCCTTAAAGCCAACTTTTGCAAAATAAATATTTTATCCGCCGTAGAGGCATCGCCCCAGAAAATAATGCCAAACCTCATAACGGACTGAAAGTTCGCAAAGTACAGCACCCATAAAGTGCTGACTCTTAATTGCTCTCTCAAAGCACGAAAGGAAAAAATCACAGTATTTAGCCTGCTGGATAGCTTATAAATATGTGCACGCCAACTGAGAGTGCTGACACAGAGAACCCCTAAACAACGGCAGACATCTAAGACAGTCAAATGGCAGTTACCAGCACAAAGCGTAACCGGTGTTGCCACTCTCACACCATTCACCGTAACAGTGCTCCTTCCTCATTTCGACAGAAATATGGACCGATGATGAAACAGTCAACTTTAATGGATGCAATGGAGTCTCAAGATAATGTTCCGGATTGATCTCAGTCCTTATACGGCAATTTTGCTTGTTCACATACCTATTCAACCAGAAATGTGCCTCGTCACTGAAAAAAATTTGGCGGTAAAAATGGATCCACTTCCAATTGGTTGTGAGCCAAATCTGCGCACGCAAGACGCAATCGATGATCATAAGGTTTCAATTATTGAACCAACTGGATCTTGTAAGGATGTATATATACCAAGATCTTGATGTAAAATTTTCCATGTAGTGGACGGACCAAGCCCAAGTTGTTGAGCACGATGGCGAATTAAAATGTTTGGGTTCTCTTGCACACTTTCACTCACAGAAGCGATAGTTTCTTCGGTACGCACATTTCTTTGTCTTGTTGGTGGTCTTACATCATGCAATGAAGAAGTGGTACGAAATTTATCCATCACCGCACCAATAGCCTGCTCAGAAGGTCGATTACGTCGACCATAAAATGGACGAATAAGAGCTCTATATAAGTTTCACGAACGGAACTCTGACTTTGATAATAAAATTCCACAATTTGGTAGCGTTGTTCAAGAATTAATTTATTGATGATTAAATGGCAAACCTTTCTGAACACAAATGTCAAAGAACTGTCACTTTGACAAACTTCATTTAAAAGTTATCCCTATTGAAAGATCTCATGCAGCTTAAAAACACCCTATATTTACAATTTATTATATTATAGGTCCTGATGTGTTCTAGCATCTCGTACTATTTTTCTCCAAGCTGCACGTTTCGTAACCTTTTGCCTCCATTCTCTATCCCCAATTTTTTCCAGGTGTTTTTCCTCTACTTCGTTTTTTATCAGGTTTCCATGCCATTATAGTTTTCGTTAATTCCTCATTACTGGCTCTCATTACGTGTCCCCGCCATCTTATTCTTTGTGCCTTGATGTACTTTACAATGCCTTCCTCATTCATTTCTTCGAGAATCTCGGCGTTTGTTGTAATTCTGCATTCTCCATTAATTCGTTTATATCCCATTATTGTTCTTCATACCTTTCTCTCAAGTACACGAAATTCTTCCTCTTCTTTTCTTGTCATACATATTACCTCAGCAGCGTAGGCACAGGTCTTATAAGTAACTTGTATATCATTATCTTAGATATTTTCAAAATATGTCTATCTCTTAATAAGTGTTTATATGCGGAATAAGCTCTGTTGCCCGCTTGTATTTTAGCTGTTACTTCTGCGCTTCTGTTGTTCTTGCAATTAATTGTCACACCAAAATAGATGAAATCTTGTACATCTTGTCTAAAGTTCACAAACAGCATATGAATATCTATTCCATATTCGTGAGTTTTCTCTAGAATTTGTTTTACCAGGTGCAATGCATCTATTCAGATCTGTTATGCCTCGGTAGTTGTTGCAATCATCTTCACATCCTCTTTTCTCTATCGTCATGATGACTCCCTCTCTCCATTTATGACCTCGGGGGGTGGTTTGGTGATCGCGTTGGGGGAGCTCGAGAGCAGTTGCTCTTTTGATTTTGGAGTGGGATAGACACCCCCTGTAGCTTGCCGGGTGTGGACCTTGGCAATTGGCATAAATATCGGGTTGGTCATGGGGTTTTTCGCAGGTCGCTGTCAAGTGGTCACCGGCGCACTTGACGCATTTCGGGTTTGCATGGCAGTTCCTCTGTGCGTGTCCGAAATCTTGACATCGATGGCACTGACTAACGTCCCCGAGTTTTTTTTTAGTGTTTTGATCCTAATTGAGAAGTCTTATCTGATGTGAAATAGGTTTAAGTGTAGACTATATGAAACCACACGTACCGGTAACAGAATGCAGTGGTAAATCCGTCGCTAATCGAATGCAAACTTCTGATTTGTTGAGCTAACGAGAAACCCTGTTTTGCACCACACTTGAAGGGTTGTTTTGGAGGGTAAAACATGAGTATTCCGCAATTTTTTTTTAATATCTAGGTACTATATAAACCTTCAGCTTTCCGAATACCTATAGAGAAGTTTCAAAATACGGGTGCTATTATTTGTGCTTTTCCAAAAAATATATACAGTATTATGAGAAGGTATATTTCTTTTGTGTAACGGCACTGCCGTTGCACGAAGGTTTTGAATACCCTGTACGCTGATAACTCATCAAATTTATATTTTTTAATAATATCATATTTAATCGATTTAAAATATTAAGTTTGAATAACAGCTTGATGTGATCGTCCTGGTTCGAATCTCGAACTTAATAAAATTTGCTATATCTCAAAAATTAAATAGTTTAATATACTCTAATTTTTAAATTACGTGAAACGAAACTTTGCAACACAGCTGTACTGTAAAGAAAATTATTTTTATTTCTAATATAAAACTTTATTATGAATATAAAATGGGGTAACAGTTTTCAATTGCTACTGTAGTGGCTTGGAAAATCATATTGTAAGACTATGCAGTCGATAATGTTTACCACATGGCTACAAATGATGACAGTAATGTATGTCCAAAATAGAATCATTTTTATGCCTGGCTATATTTATTGGAGGAAATGACACATTCAATAGAAGAATGCACAATAATTTGAACAACACTCCAATAATGATTATGAAACATTTTTAAATGTATAGGGGGCGTTCGATTCTCTCATTGAAATATTGGAGCGTTATAAATTTTAGCACAGACTACATATTTAACAAATTTTTGATTTATTATTAATAAAATTATATATTCACCTATTTATTTTTAATGATACGTAATGGTTGGTTTATAAAATAAAAATTTTATCCCAGATAAAATGGGTAATAAAACCACAATTTAATGAAACTGCGTGTAATTTGTGGATTTAAAAAAATAAACATTAAAAAATTAACAAACTTTTATTGCTCGGTTTAATTTGGTTTAACACCCTGTGATTTGTCTTGTAATTATCAAAATTTATTGAGTAATTAAAATTGCATCCTTTCTTTTGAGTTTTGTATAAAAGTATAGAATAAGCAGATGATTGTCGTTTTCAGAAATAAATTGGAAACTATTTAACATGAAATTAGAACTCCAAAAAATTGTCGTCTTTAACGAATTTCCAATCAAATTGGATAAATGCAGCTATTGTTTGGCTGTTTATGTCAAAACAGTCAATACCCTCAATCATTCAAAATAAATCATTTTTTTAAATTATTTTTATTAAATCAATCCGGATTATGAATTTAAGCAGAGATAAACAGACTTTCCATAGACAACGACTTAACAGCACCGGAATAGAGAAAGGTTCAAAAACAACTGTGAGGGATCCCTAATAAGGAGGAAAAAAATGGTAAAAGTATCCCTGTCAAAATACAAGACACTCATAATTCAATACGAATGGAATAACAACAAACGGAAAATGGAACCCACATTGGCAACTTAAATGGAACAGCGATATGAGATACAGATAAAACTTGATGTAATGGGAACATTAGAAAAAATGTAAATAAAAATGAGAAAAGGAAGGGAAAAGAGAAAAAGGAAAAATTCGCGAGGTTGAAAGGCAAGGCAATACAAGATGGGAAAAATGAGAGGATAAAGCAAATGATTATTTCATTTTCTGTACTCAAGAGAAGATGAAAGCAGATTACAGTTTAAGTTTAGGGCAAAGACAGCATATTAAATTATATTTTATTAACTGCTACATACAATGATCTTACAAATCTTCGATGCATTCAAGAGTCAAGAAGAATATTATTTAACTGCTTGTCCAAATCATGAAATCTTTATGAAAAGCTGCCTGGATCATTTTCATGCTCCGTAACATTTCATAAATTAATCTTCCTTATTAGAATCTTCACTTTCGCTTAAGGAATCAGTTTGTAAAAAACGTTCAGGAAAACGGATGTCCGAATAGTAATTTGTTACTATCCCTTTATTGATTGTTATCGATGGTAGTTGATATACAGTACCAGATGACTTTTCCGAAAAACTAATTTTATCCACTTTATTTTGTGATTGTTGAGGCGACAGATCAAAATTAGACTTGACGTTCTTATTCTGTAAAGCTGTAAGGAGTTTATTTAAATTTTGGAAACCTTTGGATGATTCACCGGTGCCCATATCCGAACCATCACTTGGTCTCTTCGAAAACATACCAACGGATCTTTCTTTCCTATTGGATATTAAAGAATACTTTGGTAAATTTGCACCATAACCAGATGATCCAGCGCTTTTCAAATATTTACGTTTCTCCTTTAGGAGTTTTTCAAATGCTTCTGGTTTTCCAAAAGGTTGGAAGCAACTTTTAGACCGATTTTGACAATTCCAACAAACATCGTTTCTTGTTTTATAACTCGGTAGTAAAAAATTGGACTGGTTAACAAGTTTTACTGTTTCCCAGTCATCACTTGTTTCATCGCTGGTTTCCTCTGACTTATACTCCATTACTACAAATATTTTTATTTAGAAAAATAATAGTAATTCGAGAAAAAATATAGATAACTTACCAAAAATGAAGTTTCTCATAAACCCTACAATTTACACCCAGTGAATTACTTCGTAGTACTATGCCTGAATTATCAACTTTAAAACGCATATTGTGATAAGAAAATAATTTTCGCGCGTCATGTTTAATTTTGAAATTCAATTGGTGCTCAACATAATAAAATTAATAAGTATTTTAAAATTAAATTGCCAAATTCCTGCTAACTGAACTGCAGCAAAATTTTCCCATGATGAAATGGAAATTAAAAGGATCCTTATTTATTATTCCGGTGTAGGTATTTTTATTTTTCGGCAGTCTCTTTCTGTTTTCTGAAGATTCTGAAAATTTACCGAAAAGCAAACAAATTTTTTTTCCTCAGTGAATCTTATTTGAGAATTCCAGTACAGTAGAACCGCGATTATACGAGCTAATGTGGCTAATTATTTGGGCTGGAGGTACCTCAGATAATCGAATACTCGGATTACACAGAATTTTTGTAAAAATGTACATAGATAAGAAAAGATTTCCTAATCGGTAAGGCTCGGTAAGGAAGATCAGATAACCGAGACTCAGATAATCAAAGTTCTACTGTAATTTATGTTTGCTTAATCAGAAAAGAAGTTTATGAACTGTGTAGCTTATTAATTATAAATAATTTTATGCTTTAGTTTCAAAGCCATCATAGAGTCATGGTCCCAGGAGATGAACTATCTGCCGAGATCTCTTATCAACAATTACACAAACTAATCAATAATATATTCTCCTGCATTGTTTATGATTGACTCCCAACGTTCCGTAAGTTTTTCGATTCCACACATGAAGAAATCCGGTGGTTTGGAGGTGAATAAGAAGTCGTCGAGCCAGTTTTGAAGAGCAACGTCGTTATTAAATGAGATTCCGAGGAGATTAAGTTTTCCACAGTACTTTTTGAAGTGAATTACTCGAAGAGTATACCTAGACATGAAATCGTCATATTGTTGCCATTCGCCATATTGGCGAATCGACTTAACCGAAAAAGACATAACGTACTTAGTTCCCGATTCATGAGAATCCAATTATCTTATGTAGAAAATTATTTTGTTCCTAACACATTTATAATCGGTTAATTATTTAGTTACCAAGCTAAAAAAGTTCCAGTGCGGCCTTTACGCCGCACAACCATGGCAATCGTAGACTACAAGCTTGTCTTATCTAGAATCAGAATCACGAAATTATGTTATTTCCTAACCCAACTAGAATGAATTAATTTTATAGTTATGAACCTAAAACCGATCTGGTGCAGCCTTCAGGCCCAAAACCGTTATAATCGCACTCTATTAGAACCCTCTAGTTGTCAGAAACTACGCCAAATGAAATATTACCTATATAAAAAATTAATCACACCTTCTCTATTGCTTTTAGATATTTTTCTACCCGAAGCGTTCTTAGTGACGTTCTTAATTCCGTGACCAAAACGTTTGGAAAATATTGTTATAGAGAATTTGATGCTCTTCAATTTTAATCTGATGACAATTTACCGTAAAACTTAAATTAAGAAGTTATCTGTCAGCGAAAAACTACATTAGCAGGATTATAATTCTCAATTGTCTCCCTTGAAGTTTGGAATATGAAGGGCAATATTTTATTACTTTTAATGTTTAAATTGTAATAATACGCTTTTGCGACCTTTGAAAGAAAGTGCCCTGAGCTGGAGCTCATCATGCCACCCCCTTGACCCAGGTCTGACTCTGTGGACTATCGCAACGCTTCTGATAATATGAGAATGGAGGATTATGTAGTAGGTAATGACGAAATTGGAGTACCACGGCATATAACTAATTTGTCTTCTCTCCTCCAACCCATGCAAGATAGAGGAGGGAGTGATACAGGGATGTATCCTGTTGTGAATATTGTTTAACATTTCTAGCAAATATGTAATGCGAAAAACCTTTAAAAGGGTTGATTCTTCCTGTTGGGGGTGGAAGAATACATAATCTACGGTACGCTGAAGACACCGCCCGCTTTGTCAATTCGGCTGTCACTCGAAAATCTCGGCTGCTGTTTGTTAATATGAAACGTTGTCCGCAGCTTGAAAAGAATTTGGAAGGATAAAGAAATCACCATTAATCCAAAAAAAAATTAATGATCAAAACACTGCTCTTGCCCATCGTATTGTTCGACTCGGAGAGATTGCAGAAAAATTGATGTACTTGAGATGTGGTATTGGAGAAGAGTACCCTGTATACCAGAGCTCCGCAACATTTTCTCACCTACGGCACACCAAAGTTCCTCCTAGAATTCCGCGGCACCCCCGCCCAGGCTGAAGAGCTTTTTTTTTTAGGGGTTGAGGGGTTGCACTCAAAGAAACAGCTCACGCCTGCGGTTGCGGAGCTCTGCTGTATACCATGGACTGTGAGAGGAACTAACCATTTGATTCTCATAAAAATTTGAGAGCCTCAGGAACTGTAAAAAACTGTATACCAACGCATACTTCGATATTTTGGACCCATAACGCGAGAGCAGAGCGACTGCTTCTAAAAGTTGATAGTTCATTTAAAATAGTGGGTACTAGACCCAAACGTTCTGGCAGTTTTTCGATTCCACGCCTGAAGAATCCGGTGGTTTAGAGGTGAAGAAGTCGTCGAGCCAGTTTTGAAGAGCAACGTCGTTATTAAATGAGATACCGCGGAGAGAGTTGGGTAGAGAGCGGAAAAGATGAAAATCTGATGGTGCAGGATCAGGAGAATAGGGCGGATGTGGAATAACTTCCCAACCGAGGTCTTGAATAGCTGCTTTTGTAATGTTAGCAGTATGCGGACGGGCATTATCATGCTACAAAACCACTTGATGCCGTCTTGCCGGTCGTTTTTCTTGAATTGCAACCTCCAGGCGACGTAGTTCTTGACAATAAACCTCAGAAGTGATTACATTCCTAAGAACAATTCATAGTAGATGACTCCTTCTTTATCCCACCACACAGCATTTCCTTGCATGGATGGGCACCAGCTTTTGTACGAGGATTTGCTTGTTTGTTAGGGCTCAGCCATTCGTTTCGGTTCTTGATGTTGATGTGAAGGCACCATTTCGACCGTGAAATGTAAATGTCGTACGATGCATCATTGGTCACAATTCATCATATTGCCCAATTCCCGAGTTGATTGACGTGGATCATCACGAATTGAAGCATTTAATCGGTCTTCATCAAAGCCGTATGGTCTCTCTAAAATAGTTTCAGTGCGGTCTTTAGGCTGCACAACCAAGACATTCTACCTTGAAGCACGAATCCAAATAGTGCCGATTTTTAAGACCGAGAATTTTTCATATGACTCATGGCGTATCGCTGAGAAAAAATTAATGTGCCATATTATAGAAATGTTATTACCATTACAATTGATTTCTACCATTGTCTAATGGTCGTTAATCTAAATTTAACCTAAGAAGTTACAAAGTGACAATTTATTGCAGTAGCATTGCCAACTGTAATTTTAATAAAGTTGCATTTTTTTACTACCATATGACTCTCAAAAACATTTAGCTATAAATACAAAGCATTACAATTATTCCGTAAAAAGAAATTTTTCCGATGAATTCTTTAGTTTAAAGGAAAGTGAGAGGCCGGTGTTAAATTACATTTTAATTTGCATTACTAAGCAAATCGGTTTAAAGAAGGCAATGTTTATACGACCGTCTTGAGCGTCATTTTCAGTTTGTTTATGTATTAGAACGTAAGCCAATGTCGTTTGTGTTTTGCTGTTGACACGTGCCTGGGCTCTGTCCCATTAAGTTACACATATTTTTAGTACTTCGTATACACATATGCTTCAAATATTCCGGCTGCTTTGTAGCTGTCAACTTCAATGTTTGCTATAAAATCGATCAGTTATTAATATTAACATTGACTCACTTGTTTTTGCAATTTTAATGTTGTCCATATTTGTTATTATTAAATTCCATTTGAAATTTTCCAAAAAAATTTTACTTTTATCTTTCGACAACTGACATTTAACGAATGTCAAAAAAATGACAGGAACACAGGTAGCGGTTAATTTAAATTGTATTAGGTGGTTGTTATTGCAAGAAAAAGAAGGGGTCATTCTTGCTGTCAAACCGGACAAAATAAAAAAAAATTGAAGGTGTTCTTGAAGTTAATCGTGTAGCGCAATTAAGCACAAAAATTATGGCTACTTATTAGAACGGTACTTGAATGTTATTCTTAATATCACAAAAGTTTTAATGTTTCTTGTTGTTTCCTCACTTGTACTACTTGATGTAGTATCGTGTGCAAAGAATAACCAACGAAATTGTTGAAAAGACTTATTGTATTTAATTAGATTCAATTACATACGTAATGTTCATCAATTAGCATTAATGTGAATGAATTAAAACAAAACATAATGAATTTTCCCACTACCTGTAGTTATAATAACTGTAAACTATGATGGAAAATTATTACAACACGTGACTGATGGCATTAGATTTTTGCGGGGCTTTTGCTAGTCTATAATTGAGAACCATACAGGAAGCTATAATGCATTCTAATGTTATAATCAGTGTGAATATCACTGGTCCTAACATATAATAATAATCCTTATAGTAATTTGAAAAGCTGCAGCCAATAAAATTGCGTTAATTAGCATTTTCCTAATAGTGAATAGCCAATATTAGGCTAAATTTCGCATATAGCATAATTGAACATTAATTTGTATAGTTGAGAATTTTCAATTTTGAACCGGGTCAAACTAAGTATAACGTGAACCGCAAACACCATGTCAGTTTAAAAATACTTCACAATCGACAGCTGACAACGTCTGGTCAAAGTCAGTTGATTTTCATTAAATTGGTGTTCTAATTTTAAACTAACGTAGCAAAATTATTAATATATTTTTGTAAGTTCATCGATAGTTTTCTTAATAATAGCACCGCATACTTATACAAATGCGTTGTTCTTTTTGAATTTTGATGTAGCAAATTATTGTTACTTCGATAAAGAACGGGGAAAAATTGGAATTATCGACTTGGCGCAGTCGGTCGACAGTATAGTTGATACTTACGAAATAAACTTGAAATATGTGGATTGTTAAAATCTACAGTGTCGGATGGTACGAAGAAAGCAACAGCCCCCCCCCTCCCAACGAAACAAAATAAATCAAAATATTTCTTAATGCGAATATTGGACAATCCGACGTCGCATGCACCTTAAACGGCAGAACAGATTGAAAACACTTTACTAAAAGGTGAAGAAATTCTATAAAAAGTTCCTAAAATTACGCTTTAATTAATTTATCGTGTGATAAGTAATCCGTCAATTCCTCTATCATAGCGGCCTATAGGCTACACAACCAAGACAAGTTCTTGTGAGCCGATATTTAAAAAAATCCGCTTTGGATTCAGAAACCACGCCAAGAGCAAATAATATTTATATTCATATAGTTTTCATTACTTTTATACGAATTTTCTCATTCACTACTTTTTCCCTCATGGGAAAATGTTTGTCATGGTTATGCGACCTAAAGGCCGCACTGAAACTTTAGTTAATAACCAAAACATAAACCAATGAGGATGCGTTGTGAACAAATAGATCGGTAAAAGTCAGTGACGTACACAATCAGTGTACCTAGTGGTAGCTTCTTTCAATCGATGGTGAGTTATGACGATGTTGTCTTTGATTTTAAATCGGTAGATTTTTTCTGTTATCAACGATCACTTGTTGAATGTTGATTGGTTGGCTCTCTTGGCTTATGCAGACGTTAATGCTGTTGTTGATGGGTTTTACTGTGTGCTGTGGTCGTTTATCCGTATGCTGGTTCCCCGCAAGAAGGTTTTTGCCTCCAAGTATCCTGTTTGGTTTTCGGGTGAGCTGATTAAATTGATAAGAAAAAAGAAAGCGTCGCACAAATCCTTTAAGGTGACTCGTTGTTCACTGGACTATGGTAGATTCTGTGACTATAGAGAGCGGGCCAAGCAACTGAGTCATAAGATTTATCGTGACTATATAGTCAAAACTGAGGAGGCCATAATTGCCGATCCAAGGGTGTTCTGGAAATTTGTCGACGACCGCAAAAAAGTTAGAGGTTACCCTACACGTATGTTTTTGGGCGATGTAATTGGTGGTTCGGGGCAGGAGTGCGTTGATCTTTTTGCTGAGCAATTCTCTGAGAGCTATTGTAGTGATGGTGGTGCTAAATATGACTATGAAGCATCTGAAATCATCGATTGTAGTTCGTTTTTGATATCCAGTGGTGATGTCTTTGATTCCATTAAGGGACTTCCGGACAGTTTATGTTGTGGTCCTGATGGCATTCCTCCCTACTTCATTAAAAGGTGCCAGTTTTCTCTGTCGCTTCCTATCTGGTATATTTTTAAGCTCTCACTATCGAGTGGTAAATTTCCCAACATTTGGAAGATGAGTTTTATTACACCAATTTTTAAAAAAGGTGATCGTCATGACATTGCTAATTATAGAGGGGTCTTGATCCAGTCAACCTTAGCTAAGATGTTGGATAAATTGGTTGCAACTCAACTTATGCATGCTAGTAGGAATTGTATAGTCAGCAATCAGCACGGATTTCTTCCTGGCCGATCGACAACCACTAATCTTCTGTCATTTGTTACTCATATTATAGAGTCATTTGAAGATCACAAGCATGTTGATGCCGTTTATATGGACTTCTCCAAAGCTTTTGACCGCGTTTCACACTCTGCTCTGCTGTCCAAAATCGCTGCGTTGGGGTTTGGATCAATTGTGGTTAACTGGCTAGCCAGTTATCTAACAAATAGGACACAGAAGGTTCGCATTCATAATAATAAATCTAGGGATATTATGGTTTCTTCAGGGGTTCCCCAGGGGTCTCATTGTGGTCCTATCCTATTCCTGTTGTTTATAAATGATATTGGTCAATACATAGAGCATTGCTCATTTCTGTTGCTTGCTGATGATTTAAAGATTTTTAAATCGATTGGTTCTGAGGAGGACTGTAGATTACTTCAGTGTGATCTTGACGGTCTCCACAACTGGTGTGTTGTTAATGATTTGGCTTTGAATTTCGAGAAGTGCTCAGTAATTTCTTACGCTAAACACGCGGTGGTGCCGGTCAGCTATTACATGGGTGGTGTCAAGTTGGCGCGAGTTGACGTGATTGATGACTTGGGTGTGCGACTTGATAAATGTCTAACCTTCAAGCATCACAGCGAAAAAAATATCCAACGGTGCACTTCATGCTATTGGCTTTATCCGTCGACAAGGTGGTCTTTTTTCGGCTAACACTGTAAAGTTTTTATATTTTTCGCTTGTTAGATCTAAACTTGAGTACGCTTCGCCTGTGTGGTCGCCTTTCTACCGGGTCCATATTGCTAGACTGGAATCGGTGGAACGCAAGTTTTTACGATTCTTTAGTTTTAAGCTAGGACATAAGTATGAGGACTTTTCTTATGCTTCCAGTCTTCTTCAAGCCAACTGCAGATCGTTAGAGCATAGAAGAATGGTTGCCGATCTGTGTTTTGTCCATCGCTTGGTGAATGGCGGGATTGATTGCGAATTTTTGTTGTCACTGATTAAGTTTTATGTTCCAGTCCATCCCATTAGGAACCAGAAGTTACTATGGGTGAAGTTTCATGGTTCAAACTATAGATTAAATAGCCCAATATCGAGAATGTGTCGGATGGTCAACGTTTCAAACGAGAGTGACCATCAGTTTGACCTATTTCGTCCGTCTTACATCGGGTTCAAGAGGACTGTTATGTGGAGATTGAGTTAGTGTGTAATTGCGATTTGTTGTGTGTGCTCTTGTGTTGTATTATTTCAATTGGTATATCCGTAAATAAATAAATTATTATTATTATGACGGCTAGCACGGGGAGAGCTATATGGAGTGTCGCCCTCCCAAAGCGAAATGGCAACTCAGAAAATTTTTGTTCAATGCGAGGTTAGTTTCGCCGCTGAGTATTAGGCAATCCGACGTCGCTTGGTGGACCCGTTTCCACAGTTTTAAAACACTTAACTGAAAAGTGACAAATTTAATTTGCAACTCCCCTCTCCCCCCAATTGCAGCAAACCACGAATTTCCGTTGATGAATGAGTAATGCTAAAACAACAAATCCTTCAAAGCAGAAGATTTACAAAATTAAATTGATTTAAGCACCCTCCTCCTTTTGGAAGAAACAAATAACGCTTTCATCTACACAGGGCATTGCTAATAAGTTATAAAATTTCAAAATTTTATTTTAATATTAATTTCACAAATTAATTACTACAACATAATACATAATATTATAATGGCCTCAATTTATTTAAGTCAAATTTTCCATTTATTAATGTATTATTTTTTCCCCAGACAGTGCACCAGTGCGACCTTTAGGCCGCACAAAAAATATATTATGAATTAAATATTTTCATGAGAATTATTTTCTCATTTGTTTATCATTACTTTTCTAATAGTGCGTGATTTTTATAGTTGTGCGGCGTAAAAGCTGCACTGAAACTTTTTCAAGTTGATAGATGCTGTATGACCAAATAGATCGAAATACGTGATGTGTTAAGCTGCACTGACTTTTGATTGCCTGGGTTGACCATATTGAGAGACCGAATCATCAGCTTAATTTAAGCATTACAGACGGACACACACAAAGATCAATTTAGATAGGGGTTTCAAGCCTTTGCTGAGCACTATTGCCACTAGCATTCTTGCTCCACGCAGTCCCAGACAGATAACAACTTCGGCTTTCCCTGCCATTCCGCAAAAAAACATTTGAAGACACTCTTTCAGTTTATTTTATTCTACCTCCCCCCCTAGCGATTCAATTAAATAAACAAATACTGTCTGGACAGGACGACAATATGTCGTGCATGTAAAGAAATAAATACGACATTAACATTCGTGTTGATGAAGTGGCGGCTTATCCTAATGTACACAAGGGCACGTGGCCCCCTATCCAAAATAGAATAAGTCAATAAAATACAAAAATGAATTTGAAAAATGTCACGACTCGATATTGCAAATGAAGTTATGAAAAACTGGCGGCTGCAGAAACCGGGGGGTCTGGGGAGTATGGAATACCCTTATTTTATTATTTAATTTGACAATGAAGAGTATTAATATTTTCAAAGTAAAGCAAGAGTATATTATTACATTTTTGGTTTTTATTTAAATTTTGTGACTTTCCATTAAAATAAGTCACGAATCGCCGTAGACAAAAGGGGTGTTTAAAGACAGCACTGCTTCTCGATTGCCAAGATTGTGCGGCCTGAAAGAACGGATCATCGGCTCTGTTTAAAGTTACAGGCAGATACATGTGGATAAAGATGATGATTTACACACAAATATTTACCTAATAATGTCGTCAATAAGACTATCAAAATCTATTAGATGTACTTTATTTGTCCCCCCCCCCCCCAGAAATAAGTGGGACAGTGAAATTTGTACTAATCTGTAATTTCTGTACTGAATTCTGACAGGGCGTTGCCCTCCCAAAACAGAATAACTCAGAATAATATTTTTAATGCAAATACGCCTCTGAATATTGGACAATCCGACGTCGCTTGAACCATAAACCGTAGCACAGATTTAAAACACTTAATAAAAAAGTTAAAAATTTCATTTATAGTCGCCCCCCCCCCCCACACTATGACATACCACGAACGTCCACAGATGAGCAGGTTATTTAAATAACACCCCGCCTTCCAAGGTAACAGATTCGCGAATTTAAATTGTTTTTCACCTTCAACCCCAAATTCAAATTAAAATTTTAATTCAATGTTCAGTTCACAAGTTAATTATTAATAATTTTAAATAATTTTTTTTTAATTTAGGCTTAAGTTATTGACGTTCAACTTTCAAGATTTTCTATGTAAAATGTTACAATGAAGTACGTAAAGTAACTATCAGATGCAACTACCTGTATATCTATTCTTGAAAGACCACATTAAAATATTTTCAGCCTTTCAGAATTCACTTTGTTCCAATTCAATTCATAACCAGGATTGTCCTAGTTATCCTGCAATCCTTTTTAAAGTGTTCTAAGGCCGCACTGATTCGTGATTCCTCAGGTTGTGCGGCCTAAAGGCCGCACTGAGGGTACAGATCATCGATTCCATTGATCATAAGGGACAAATACACACAAATTCATTTAGGTTATTATATTCATATGTCCATGACAATGATGATGGCTTTACCACCCTAGTAATGTCGGTAATGTCCAGTATCTTGTTTAAGTCAAGGGGTCGTCCATAGAGGACGTCCGCAATTTTTTACGACTTTTTAACCCCCCTTTCCACCCGTGTCACAGTAGGTTACAATATTCGGACCCCCCCCCCCAGGAACGCCTTATAGTCACAAATCTAAGACCCTCCCTCATTTGTCTAAAAACACAATTTTGTTAGAAATCCCTAAAATAGTATTTTTATGCGGACGTCACATTTATCCAGCCTCCCTCCCCCCTGGTCATATTTTGTAAAACCCCCTCCTCCCCCAGGCGTGGACGTCCTTTATGGAAGACCCCCAAGAAATAAATGGGACATTGAAACATGCACTTTGTCGATCTGATTGGCTAGATTATGTTGATGTTTCACATTGAGCCGTGGCGATTTAGTGTAAAGGTCACATTGGCATGCGCTCTTCTATACAAAATTGAAAACAATTATATATAAAAATAATGCTAAACAAAAATAATTTTAAGTAGATAAGGCTGGAGTCTTACTGTACCATCCATAGTCGTCCATTAAAATTTGAAGTAATGAAAGTTGCTGATCTTTAGGGAGTGGGGTTTTAGTCAGTAAAAATCTGACACTACCACCCCAAAACATCGGGGTGGTGTCTTTTGAAGATTTTCCCACTCCCAGCGCACACAAAAAAAAGGTGGGTGGGTCTTTGAACTCGGTTTGAACCAATCGAATTAGTTAAAATTATATTTAGTAGTAGTAGATGGTGTAGTGAGACTTCAGCCTAACTAAATTAAAATTAAAATTCAGTAAATAAATTATTAATTTATATTATTATTAATTTTCTATATTAATTTTATAAACATATATTTAAATTAGTATATTAATTTTCTCTCTCTGTTTCCGATCCTCCACTGTAAATGAGGTTCTAAAAAACAGGAAGCTGCAGAGAACGGTGGGGTACTCAAGGAGGGGGCTGAGCTGGGGGACATTGGGTGGGGTCACGCAAATGGAGACGCAAACAAAAAATTTAAAGGGGGCCACTGAAAAAGAATAGATGCAACTTTTTAAAGTGTTTAAAACAGAAAGAGCCATATAAATGTCTAGAAAAATTTCATATCTTTTGCTGAGCCTAGAGGAAGGGTTTTAAACTATTGTTTAATTTTTTTCTAAGAAAGCTTCAAAAGGTTACTGTTCTACCCGGACGTAGGTCAGCTCGGCAAATGGTCAGATATTTAATCCGGGTCCAAATTTTCTACCTGAAATACATAGCCCAACTCGGCAAAGTACCTTTAGATTACCTGCTGCATATTATGCTAATTTTAAAATCAGTTGAAGAACTTGAAGGCTATGGAAGTTATTCAAAGTCAACGTGGCCGTGATTTGGTAGTAGTAAACAAAGTAATAAATTTTGGCTTGGCCAGAACTGTGAGCATCAAAAAACCTACCCTCCGATGCTCCGCATCTCCGGGCGGTTTTTCGTGCTCCGAGCCGCTACGCGGCGGGCGCTAAACATACGAGAGGCGCGACAGATCAAGGAAACCGGGATAAATGCAACCGGGATGTGAGAGACCCTCGAAATAGCATTATTCAGCGCGTTTGCCGAGCTGACCCATAATTAAAACGGCCTCTGGTTTTCATTTGCCCAGTTGACCGGTAGGATTAACCTATCCCTTGTACCTTTTGCCGAGTTGACCTACTCCGGTTCTACCCTGTACACCCTCTACCTGTTTTTAAATTTATCTGCATGATGGGTAAATTGTATTGCAAAGAGATTAATGAAAGTACATTTTTCAAATTCAACACAAAATTATTTTATATTTTAGAGTTTCTATTCTTACGATAATATTTTCTCTTCACTGAGTAATGGCGAGGGGGTGGCGAGAACAAGAGCTGTAAATCTGCCGCTGACTCCCCATTAGTTGGTGATCACGGTGCACCCGAATTGCACCACGAAAAGATTAGTTCACAAATCTCCTACCCGAATTGCACCACCGTAATTTCAGGTAAACACCTCACCAAGGGTCGGTCGTCCGAATTGCACCACCTCTATTGTAGTATTTTAGGTAAGGTGGTTTTATTGTTAAAAGTTAAAGCACAATGCTGGAGTTTAACCTGATGCCTCCTACATGTAAAGGGCTCGCCACATAGCCTGTGTTGTGCTATGCTATGCCAATGTAAAATTTAACATAGCATGACACAACACAGAGGTGTTCACATAGGTTGTGCCATGTTTTGCTATACTATGTTGTTTTTGACAACTGATATTTAATTGACAGTTTTTTTTATCTCTTTAAAATGGATGTAGAATCAAGTATAGTGTAAGAAAATTAAAAATAATATAGAAACAACACGTTTTTAACCTTAAAACCGCTTAAATCGTACACAGAAGTAGAGACGAATTCAACTTCTGTGCTATGCTGTGCTCTGTGCTATGTCTACACAAACGTTGAACGATTTCAACGTCATGCGCAAAATAGCATAGCAACCCGCATAACTATGTGAACGTCACTATTAAAACCCTATGCTTCTACTTCAATGTTTGACATTGGCATAGCACAGCACAGGCTATGTGGCGAGCCCTTAACATCGATTATTTTTTGTTTTTACGCGATTTTTTGGGGGTGAAACGTAATAGTTTACTGCCCCATACCTCAACTATACTTTTTAATGCTATTTCGAGGGTCTCTCACATCCCGGTTTTATTTATCCCGGTTTTCTTGATGTGTGGCGCCTTCTCGTATGTTTAGCCTAGTAACCAGAGTCAAAACCGCCCTGGAGGGGTGCAACGCGGAGCGGAGCGCAGCGGCGCCCCGTAAGGGTAGGTTTTGACGATGGATTACCCTCCTTATCGAATGCACACCCCAAAATTCGAAGGCAAAAAAAATTTAATTTTTTCACTGTTTTGGGTTATTTAAATTGCAAAGAATTTAGATATTTGTGTATTTATTTCTTTATATTATCTGTTTGCTTGTGATACCTGCTCGGTTTGCTCGTGGTGCAATTCGGTAAAGCGATTACGGAACGACATTTGACCGTGGTGCAGTTCGGTCAAGGGATTACATTTACCTGGGTACAAGAAATGACCCCTGATAAGCCGTGGTGCAGTTCGGGTAGCACCGGTGATCAGCCCGTTAAATATTAAAAAATGCTTCATGATACTGTTTTACGTTCTATTTTTCTGATGGGTGGTATTCTATGACCCCCCCCAAGACCACCCGGTTAAAATAATAGTATAAAATAAAGCATTTTCAGAATTACATTATTTTGTAAGAAATAAGCAAATTTACGTTTCCTTTTTATTTAAATTTTGTGCCCTCCCATTGGAAGAAGTCACGATCCGCCACTGCTGGAGGGTATGCAATTGATGATCAGGCGGTAAAATGTAAAATATGTTTTATGATAATATGCTTTACATTTCTGTTAGGAGCTACCCCAGACTACCCGGTTAACATAAAATAAAGCATCTTCGAAATTAAACTGTTTTTTAAATAAATTTATATTTTCCTTTTTATTTAAATATTGTTCTCTCCCACTGAAAGAAGTAACGAGCCGCTGCTGAAAATATGCAATTATAATAATATATTAAGAGATTGGGTAGGTAGTAGGTACTAAAAATGATCAGAGAATTTTGTGCTTTATAAATTGAGGAAAGCGTCCACTTTAACAAATTGTTTGCTTTTTCGTTAATAACAAAGAAATTCTAGAATTTATTCTACTGGCAACTGTTGGATTTGGTAATTATAATATTTTATCGATTAATTTCTTCAAGTCACCGCAATATCTGCTGCAAACGATAGCTCGACCATCGATAAAATTGGCTAAGCGTGACTTGTACTTTCCCAAATCTTTCGACGAAATGTGTTTATGATGACGTCCCTATTGTTTTCGGCATTACGTTTTACTGTCGTGGTGACAAGTGTTGCCATTTGATTGATTTCTTTTATTTAATTCGTTTTGGAAATTAATAAACGATTAAACGGCGCGGTGCGGCGCGGCGAAGGCGTCTGATGGAAATGGACTGGATGGAATTTATTTAATATTTGCAGGTGCAAGATCAAGTTACACTTGACAAACTGATAGTGATTTTATCATGTGGTAATAAAATTCTGGCTTTTGACAAACAAGATAAGGAATTGTTTGCATTGGAGAAGTGGTAAACTTAATGAGGTTCTCGACATGATTGAGTGGACGCTCTGTATAGAGATCTTATTGCGAGCCCAGCTGTGACAACCCGCGCTGAGTGACGTTTGAGCGATGGTCTCATTACTCGGTGGGAAGCAGCAGTTGCGATAACCGATGACACCTACGCTCTTGAAAGTTCACTTGAATTCTGTATTGTTTCAAACGGGGCGTAATTTGAAGCGTAATAGCTTTAAAATTGAATAAAAAACAAAATTGAGGATTGCAACACGATAGACAAAACCACAATCTAGATGGATTCGCGAAGCTATACAAATTCGAATAACACCAAGGTATACTTTGACATCATTATGCGTCAGTCACGTTTCATATAGTAGCCGGTGTCGGTCACGATCTTTCAATGACAACCTGACGGATTACCGCCACATAACGCTTGGAATTGCTGGACGCGACATGATGGAAGCCACGTTAATTTTGCAATTACCTTTCCAACCATTATAAGAAGGCTCACGTACTATAGTTTCAATATAGGCACGCATATTCCCAACAAATTATGTGTCTGCGACTATCATCAATAACGCCAAAAAAAATGACATGAAATATATCGCAACAACCGGCAAAAAATTTAATAAAACCACTTATAATTACTGAATTTGAATATAATTATAAAAATAACGGTAGTACAACAAATGCAAAACCCACTTCCATTTCCAATTCCAAATACCTTTCCGAATGGCAAAAACGTATCCACTCCAAAATCATTTGAAATCGGCTAATATTTTAATCTCCGACGCCTTCATTCTCTTCAGACACGCACAGTCAATTTCCACATTTTATTTCTAAAATTGCCCAAAATTTATTTATGATTAATTTATTCATAAATTATAACAATTTTCCCCTTTTTCAGAAAAGATAATAAAAAAATTCATTTGTACATACAGAGTGATCTAGTTTTTATAGTATGAACATACACAGAATTAATGGAGTTAGAAGAAAACCAATTAGGTAATATTGAGCCAACTTTTCAAGAAGATTATAATACCACAAACCGCAACAACCATTTGCTTTCATTTGTTAGATACGGAGAGAAATTGGAAATTTTTCCAAATTACAATTTATTATTCGCTTATTCTTATAGATATTGAAAATCTGAAAACATATTCTTGAGGTATTATTTAATTTTAAATTCAATATTGTGTAGTCGAATTTGCTTTTAATATTTTAGTTTATGAGTTGTGGTTTCAAGTTAAGTTTTAAGATGGAAACTACATTTGGTCGACACATTTGAAAAGCTTATTTTCTCAAATTTCAGTCACTAATATTTGGTTAATAGCCGTGTTTGGGGATTTTTATCGGTGGCATATGTCAGGAGTCTTAACAAGGAAGGAAAATTACAAATACTAGAAATGGGGACAGAAGACATTGCCATTACAGGAGTAGCAGAGACCCACTGGAGAAAGAGTGGACACTTTTTGACTTCAAATGAAAACATGGTGATATGCTCAAGCAATGAACAAGAATGTTGTCCAAGTGTATGCTCTAACCTCACGTCCTCACAGGAAGAAATAGAAAACTTTTACGGGGCGCTGACGGACGCCATCCAAAACATTCCCAACAGTAAAATACTCTTAATCTTGGGAGACTTCGATGCCAAAATCGGGACCACGACGCAAGACAATCACCTGAGAACAGTGGCGGGAAAATTTGGCCTCTGACAGAGGAACGAAAGAGGGGTTATGCTGTTAGAGTTCTGTGCTGAAAACCATCTCTTTCATCATCTACACCTAGCTGTCACTGTACAGAAGAACGCGAAATCAAATTGACTACTTTCTCGTAAGAAACCGGTGGAGCACCTCAATTAAAGACATCAAAACATATCTTGGCAAAAATTGCAGCACTGATCATAATGCACTCGCGGCGGAAATATGCCTTAAATTGCGCGCATCCAAGAAAAGGACCATCCTGCTAATCAGAAGGCACTTCGGAGGCCACATAAAATATATAAGAGAAACTACAAGAAGTCTGATAAAAAGATTTCACCTGAGTTACTGGAAGCAACGGAAAAGAACTGTCAAAAACATAAGCAATCGAAGCCAAGGAAGTCATAAATAAGTAAAGAAATATGGGAACTAATCAAATAACGCCAATATGTTAAGATTGGGGGATTCAGCATACGAGGACGTATACGAAACATCTACCAAACTAACAAAGATATTCTATATTCCATACAGTTTGGACAAGGAGTCTGGCCGAACAATTGGACGGAATTAATCTATGTCCCTATACACAAGAAAGGTGCAAGAGACAATTGCTCAAAATATATTACAATATCAATCATGTTCCACGCTAGTAAAGTTATTCTCCATTTAATTCATGAAAGACTGAAACCGTATCTACCCCCCCCCCAAATGCCTCAAGAACAAGCGGGAATTATGCCGGGTCAAGGAACCAGAGAATAACTTAGACAGATGATAGAGAAATTCTATTAATACAACCTTCCCACAATCTTCTGCTTCATAGACTACACCAAGACTTTTGATACTATAGAGTGGAACCATCTATAGTGAATATTACGGGAAATAGCCGTCCCTGGACACTTCATCTATCTGATATAAAGCCTTTATAACTCCAATAAGGCCTACGTGAGGGTAGATAACGACTTTCCAAATAGGAAAATGAGAAAGGCAGTGATGCATCCTATCACCTCTGCTATTCAATAATTATGGGAAATGGATAATTAGACAAACAACAGAGGACTACGAAGCGAAAGCACCCATCGGAGGAAAGAGAATATCTAACCTACGGTACGCGGACGACACGGTTATCATAGCCAGCTGAGAAGAAGAAATGGCGGAGTTTCTGCTACGAATAGAACAAGTGCAATAGTGGGTCTGAAACTTAATCGATTCAAGTGTACGTTACTGGTTGTCCCACTCCAACTGACTTCTATTTGAGATATTGAAAGCAAAAACGAAATTATATACCTTGAAGTACGCATATCGGAAATTGGGGGTTCTGAAGGTGAGAAAGAGAAACGAAGATATGGAATGATCATCATATCATGATATGTTATCGAAGAATGATGCGCATCCTTGGACAGCCCGAAGGATAAATACTTCAGTTCTACGGGAGCTAAACATATAAGCTACAAAGCGGCTACTACCAACAATTCAGAGACCCATAATGGGGGTTTTGAGATGTCATCAGACGGAATGGAATGAAGTAGCTCGTCATAAGAGAAAGTTAGGAATATAAATTAGTCTAAGAGTAAGCATAATTTTAACTTATTTTGAATCTTTTCTGAGGTGGTGTCTTAAGAGTGGAGAGGTTATGTGGTGAGACGTGAGAACTTTTTATTAATTCAGGGTAGGGGGGGTTACAAAGATTGCTGAGACACCCTTTTTTCAGTACAGGGGAGTGGGGAACCTTCATAGGCACCACCTCAATCTGGGATGGTAATGTGAGATTCTTATTCACTAAAACCCCCTCCGCGGTGACTGCCGAATTCACCTCTCGGTATTTCTTCAGCTGTCAACCTGCGATGTTGTTGTGTCATATCCTTATTATTTCACCTTGTCGTCGATACGGGTATTTCTTAGTCTTCGTGACCTGAACCCAGAGCTACTTTGATGACCTTCCCATCATCCAGCTTGGTCGCTCTGTCCAGCTCTGTGCCTATCATCCTTTGACGATAGCATTTCTATTACTAGGGTGTTGGGGCTCAGGTCTTCGATGCTGTATTTGTTTCTTATTTCAGACCAGTTCGAGCAGTTGAAGATGGTGTGGTATGCGTCGTCTTCCTCCTCATTGCAGTAGAAGCATTCTGGCGATTCTCGTCGTTTGAAGCGGTGGAGGTAGGAGTTGAAGCACCCGTGTTCCATCAGGGCTTGGGTGACTTTGTAGCTCACTTCACCGTAGCTTCTTCCGGGCTTAAGACACCCCTGCATTTATTTAACCGTTGAAAAATAATTATAACAAAAATTGGCTCATTTAGCAAGCTGAGTCTTGCTCTTTAATTTAATTTGATTATTTTCGTAGCTTTGAAGTTGGATGAATAAATTTTGTATGTAAAATTTTATCTGTCGTCTGTTTAGAGGGGGTGCGGCGCTAGGATAGCCTTGGATCTCTTGTACCTTAGAAAATCGTCCAGTTGACCTTAAAAATCGACACAGAAGGCTCAAATTCGTATATGTATGTATTTCGCCCCCTTGGCCTCTCTTTGCGCAGATTAGGGTTCTTGACCTTTGAAACTATCTCTAGTTACCCAACTCTCCGATTAACGGTACAACCCTCGTACATGCACAAATTAAGGTTTTTATTTTATTATTTATTATTATAATCTGGTTGACGATGGTCATGGCCTGATAGTTAGCGCGATTAACTGCTAACGTAGGGCTCCCCGGTTCAATTCGGGTGCACTCTAAATTTTCTTGACCGTCTTCCGTGCTTTCGGAGGGCACGTAAAGCCGTCGGGCCCCCTGTGTTAATGATTTGCCATCATAACAATAAAAAACAGGGTCAGGCACATCGAAAGGCAAGCCTAGCAAGCTACTTGAGATGTAAAAACAAAAATGCTCACAGAACTAATTTCAAAAATTAGTGAAGAACAGGTCCTGGACCTATATTAAGAGGGAGACTTCTTAATAAAAGTAGAAGATAATATGGTAAGAAACATAACAAGGGAGCAACGAATGTCACGCCATTTGTCGTGTAATTTTTAATGATATGTGAGATGTGATAAAATCATTAAATTAATATAGAACATAGATAGATAGATGTCGCAATTCACTCAGTGCGGCCTTTAGGCCGCACAACCACGTCCGACTAGTAAGTAAATAATAAGTAAGTGTAATTTTTAATGACAAGCTACCATGACCGAGTAAGAGAATTGACAGGTCAATTGGGTAAGGCGGCTGCTATATCAGGCTGCCTGAGAGATATTGTATGGAACAACAAGTACATGTACACTGAGAGCAAGGTCAGAAAATACAAGTCATGTGTAAGACCTGTGATGACATACGGTATTGAAACACGAGCAGACACGAACAAGATCAAGGAGTATGCTGCGAGCCACGGAGATGAAGACACTCAGATCCATAACAGGCAAATCACTAAGAGACAGAGTAAGGAGTAACGACACACGGCAAGAATGTGGAATAGATGACGCTGTCAGGTAGCGCGCATCGCCCTTGAGGGCAAACCGAGAGGAGACCAACGTCCACCGGGCAGACTACCTAAAAGATGGAAAGATAGTTGGCAGTCAACTTCTCAAGAAACCAAGTGATGGGCAGATAAACAGATCAATAGATCTCAAAAAAGTTAAAGAAGAATTTTTAATGATATGTGAGATGTGATAAAATCATTAAATTAATATACAACGATAGATAGATGTCGCAATTCACTCAGTGCGGCCTTTAGGCCGCACAACCACGGCCGACTAGTAAGCAAATAAAACACAAGTAATTCATATTTTTCATTTTTTCATCTTTAAATTTGGTGCCCTTCCATTGAAAGAAGTCACGAGATGCTACTGTAAATAGATCTACAGTGTTTTTTGAATCTGTTCTATACGTTCAACAAAAGTTTTGAAAATAATTAATTAAGTTATGAATTTTATATTTTCTTTTAAATGTCAGTTATTTGATCTTGATAAACAGCTTATAATCAGAAAGGCATTTCCCACACATTTCGTTTAATTTAATACAAACAAATTGGGGAGAGGGTGAACGGCCCAACTGACAAGGAATATTCAAAAAAAAAAATCCCTTGATATATAGGTCAAAAAAGGGATTAGTTACAATGTAAAACCAGGATAATTGAGGATTTTTAAGAATTAATACCGAAATTTGGGTAAAACCCTATGCGGTGGCCGGGATAGGTTGTCGGCCTCTTTTTTGCTTGGTTTCAAGAACTACGGACACGCCCCTAACATGTAATTTAGCAAAATTTGGGTAATTAACGGCCTTTTTGGCTATGTTTTGATCCGAATGTATAACTGTTGTCGTCGCGGAGGTGATCCTAAAAAAAAATCCGAAAAAAGTGTGAAAATAACAAAGTTGCATTTGTACGGGCCACTGATGCACCACGGGTCGATGTGACATCGTTCGCCCGTGGTCCCTTGAAATCGAGTGAAATTTTTTCGCTCCGATTTGAAATTTTCTTTGAAAATCGGGAAGGTGGGGGTGTGATTAGTAGATATTAGTAATAAATATTCGCAAAAAATGGAAAATAACACGTGTATTGCCGAAAAAGTAAAAAAATTAAATTTTTTTTGTCTTCCATTTTTGGGGTGTGCATTCGATAGGGAGGGTAATCCATCGTCAAAACCTACTCTTCCGGGGCGCCGCTCCGCGTTGCACCCCTCCAGAGCGGTTTTAACTCTGGTTACTAGGCTAAACATACGAGAAGGGCCTCCGATCAAGAAAACCGGGATTAAGGCAACCGGGATGTGAGAGAACCTCGAAATAGCATTAAAAAGTATAGTCGCGGTATGGGGCAGTTATCTTTTACGTTTCACCCCCAAAAAATCGCTTAAAAACAAAAAATAATCGATGTTACATGTAGGAGAGACGAGCTGCATCTGCCGGTCCTTACCTTTACCTTTACCTGATATGTATTTGATGGAGCATCCCGGCATGGCCGGCCTTCTCCTTCATCTGAAAGAATACATTAATGACATTGGAAGTTGTAGAGACCGGTGGGTCTCTGGGAATTGGCGCTTGGCGGACTGACTGGTTAGAAACCTGGGCTGTGACTGTGAATATGAGATATGTGAAGAAAAAGAAATTTTTTACGTTTGCCGATATAGTAGAGTCCCTAATTCGAAGAAAGAAATTATAATTTCTATTGATGACCTCGAAGTGAGTGGCTTCTACTTGGAACTAGTCAGAATTGGCGACTAGTGGGATTGTAGTGATACTATGGGGGGTGATTTATCGAAGCTTGTGGAAATTGATCGAAAAATTACACAAATCTAGTGAATAAATTCACTTTCGAAGAGAATTTGTGTAAGTTAAACCTGTGAACATACATTAGTCTGTGTGGGGGTGAGTTATGGTCAGGAGTTGTCCGTGGTCAGGAGTGATTTGGGACGGGGTATGAAAAAGTCGGCTGGGTTGTATTGACCTAGTTGATTTACTAGTGGGTTTTCTGAGAATTTGGATTTGTTGTAGAGATTGGTGGCATGTTTACGATTAAGAGTGTTAATGCGGTCTAGTTTGGCGTCTGCATGTAGTCGCCTGTTAGTGACGTAATAGGGGGCGCTGAAAATAGC
The DNA here is from genome assembly GCA_932274525.1 of Podabrus alpinus. NCBI lineage: Eukaryota > Metazoa > Arthropoda > Insecta > Coleoptera > Cantharidae > Podabrus > Podabrus alpinus. The sequence goes on along the minus strand of OW026455.1, from coordinate 85,069,343 downwards.
TCGGAGATTGCCGGTCCGTAAACGGCTAAGTCTAAGACTATTCATCTCGCACGGACCGTCAACAAAATGAGTGAGATTCCACCCGCGCGTCAGTGAAACACGTAAAATTAACGATTTTCAAAGTGGATTTTCTCTATCAAAAGTTGGTTTATCCTGCTATAGGAGTGTTACCATTGACTTTTAAATACATTAAACTATCCGAAAATCGATAGCTAAAATTGAAATTCGATGTTGGATAATACGTACTCTTCCCAACAAATTAATAAGGAATCTGTCCCATTTTATGTAACACTCTGTATTGGCGAAAATATTTTTACATAATAGAAAATTTGGTATTAGAAAAATTGTATTTTAGAATTTTTTTCTTTTCTCCATATTGATGGCGATTGTAGGAATTCGTCATAAGGGCACCACCCTATATATAAAAAATGTTAATAGTAGATAGATGAAAAGCACAGGTTAGTTGTAAGTTGAAGCCTATGTATAATATATGTGTGTAGTAGCGGTCGTCGAGTACTTCTAGACAGTCTACGTGATTCCAATGCTAGAAGCCCTATTATCCTCTGTTATACGAGCAAGTAACGCAAAAGCTTGATATATACTTTTCATGATAACTACCTTCTTAAGGACTTCCTATTAAAACTTTTTGTTTTGGCTCTAATACTAAATCTAGAAAGGATATTATGTAATATATTAATTAAGAAGTAGAGAATAATTTTACCTAGCAATCTAGTTAGAGTAAGTGTACGGTATCCTTTGGTCAAGCTACCAAATTATCAAACCCAAGGATAAGTCATAACTCAACAAACTGGCACCAAAGGGACACTAACTTTCAAACTGATTCATACCCTCTTAACCCTCTATAATTCTTACCAGTTGTAACTTAACTTGGCAAAATGTGATATATAAAAGTAGTAACACATAAAAATATGTTTATCTCAAAGAAACTAAAAATATTATTTGAGGTTAGGAAATTATAATATTGATTTTAATACTTTTTCCTTATAATTTTTATGCAAATTTTGAATAGATTTATTTCCAAAAGTCGATGTATAATAAAGGTAGGTAGAAACGATCGCGTTTGGTTAAATTTTCCAAATGAAATTTTTGACACTAAATCAACAAGTTCTCGTGAAGCCGAAAGAAAATTATTCATTAATGGAGTGCGAATTATTTAGAAAGTTTCAAATAAAAGGACTATTACCGGTAATATAATGCTTCCTTGGTGACATAAAGCACAAACGTGGTATGTGGCTTTAGTAGTTAACTAAATGTTCATGACTGTTGTTTAAATTTTAAAGGGTATTTGTAGTTCCTGGTCAATTTGAGTCAGAGAAGAAGAGGTCTTAGTAAACTTAGGTAAAGCGTCTGTATACGACGGCGACCAAAGTCCCGGGCGTCACATTAAGTGGCCGGCTGTTAGTTTGACCGTGAGCTATTTCAGCTATTCGGTTCCCAGTTGGGTCGCCTCTCGAAACTGGATCTCCCGAGGCCTTCTTAGCCTCTTCCCTTTGTCCGCTGTTCTTAAGGGAAACGATTAATTATTGCACGTTGATCCTTGTTTTACGTCACAATGCCAAACAGAAACCCACTTTTGTTATAGATACCCGTGTATGTTTTATAAAGAAGCTTGACGTACTCATTGTCTAGAAAATTTATCGCGCTGCCAACTTGAATTATTTGCTACAATTTCAAAATCATACTCGCTACGAAAATTATTGCCAAATTTAAAGAAATACAAACGAAAATTTTCTTTTCTTTTTAATGTTGTTCTTAAAAGTAAGAATGTTAAATATTTTTCCCAGGAGTTTCATTTGCTTATAATGTTTTCAAGTTATAACCGTATTGCTGTACACAGATTAAGTTTCTGTGCAAACACAGGGAGCGATGACTTAGAAGTCTGTCTTTCGCGTTTACGGCTTTTTTCCGGGTATAAAACACTAATTTAATCTTGCCCTCCCGTTTTATAATGCGCGGCGGATGTCAAAGCGATCCCGGACTTGTTGCCCGCGGTCTGTGTCGCTCCCAACCCTCAACAAATCCCCAAGTTGCACAGGAAGCTTTAAAATTCGTTCACAGGATATATTTTTATTGTCATTCACTTTGCGTTCCTTAAGCCGCTTTAATAATTTTAAATTACATAAATATCACGAAAAAACATTTTTAATTAATCAAAATTTTAATTTTGACAATCGGAAAACTTGGAAACATTAAAAATAAATTGAAAAATGTTTGATGTGAAGTAAAAGTTTTCTATTAGAAAGAAAAATTTTAGCGCCATAATTTCTGACCAAAAATCAATGTTATAGATCACGGTTGTCACAAGCCGTTTGTACGTGCCGGCAATATATAGAGGGTGTCGTGGGTGGATTTCCCGCGACAGTCATCCATCTTCAGGGACACACCCGACCGCTTAGTTCGCTTCTTTATCACGCTCCTTACATGCTTATCACGCCGAGCCACCCAGCTCTTATCACGACCTGTGTCCCACTGCCGTTAACGCGATCCCACATGAGAGCAAAGTTTAAGTAAAATCTTCTTAAAAAAGCGTTATTGGAAATTTTAGAATCGTAAAATTTCGTGACAAGTTTTAATACAACTTACAGGTGGGTAAGCATAATTTAAGAACGATTTTATTAAAAAAAAAAACGAATGTTACTCCTCCACATCGTAATAACAAAATTTTTCCATTAATATTATAAAAGTAACATTTATTTTCATATTTTTCTAGATGAATAGCTGGTGTAATCAATTTTGTTTGAAATCTATGTGCATCTTCGGTGACAAATACCGAGGGATATCACACGATGATTCACCACTCGTAGGGCCAAGACCTTTGGGACTGTCACTTTGCAATTGCATACCTTCCCCTCGTGTGATCTGTGATACAGTACACTACATATCGTGAAAATCGACTAAAAACGGCATTCTGAATTCTGAAAGAATTTGGCAGCTTGGTTACCCCCTGTTGAGATTCCGGTCACCGGAAATGACGGCTTTCTGCTTGGTGCGTACGTGCGTTGGACGAGACACAGGAACTCCATCTAAAACGGATTTAAGCTTTCGTCAAAATACACAAATAAGAAAATTAACAACACAGCTTCGCCGTCTGAAAATATTTTCAATTAACAATATTTAAATATTTACAGTTACTATCATGGATTTACGGAAAGGTTTCCCAAAGGATTAAATTGAACTAATACAACTTGCATTGCGAAGAGTGCGACATACGTATGTTAAAACAGAGATATCTGCTTTATGAAACGGATTTAGAACTTAGCCTCAGGTTTGGGGGTAAACTGGTGGTTTGCGGTCTTTAGGCAAATTCTGAAATTATATCCGCGACCCTACGTTATTATTTAATGGCATATGATATTACCGGTGTTATGTCAAATTTGTAACCGTCGTCCCTTATATTTAAATAAATACATTGTCTTAAATAAAAATTTAGAAAGGTTGAGTAATTTAAAAATATTACTTATTTTTAGGAAAACCCTAACTTTGCTAAAGAAATTCACAATAAATTGGAAATAGTTCAGTTTGAAAATTTAAATCGAGAATCTGATACTATACATGCAACCGCTTATAAAGATTTGTGCAGTGAGTTATATGCTGTTCGTTTGACCGTGATAGCTTTAGTACCAGTGTGTATGTATCCGAAGGGTGAATTTACTCAAATATTCTATGGCTTAAAAATTATATAGTTTCTTTCAAACTCCATTTCAAATTGGATCATCAAAAACAATAAAAGAAGAAATTAATTAAACATAAAATTAAAAGCAAAGAAAGAATTTTTTTGGATGTCCTTTTGTGTGTGTGCATGTGTACTTTGTGCGGAAAAATAGTATTAATCGCACAGCTTAAACTGCTAAGCAGAATGTCATGAAATTAGGTATGAACGTATCACGACTAAACTTAGAGGCCACATGAAAGTAGTAAACATCGGTTTAAAATTAAGAAAATGATAAACGAAATTAAAAAAATTACTGCGATCATTACTTTTCGACCACCGGTTTTATTATTTTTAAATTATAAGATATTATTCGTCGGATATAGGTCTATTTAAAGTTTCAGTTATTAAACCAACGTTTCGGCCGTTCATTTTGGTCCATTTTCAAGGTTAAAAATGAATTACATTTGTTAAATTATTAAAATATAAATTATAAATTGCAGCGCTTTTTTTGAAATTATTTGACAATGTCAAATTAATAACAATTGTAGTTTGTCAACTAATTTCCTAAAAAGGCTGTAAGATCGTAGATTGCCCATGAATTATGCTAACATCATGTTATCCAGAATGTATTTATAACCACCATGAAAGTATTGGACATCCAATAATAATAATTTAGGAATTTAGTTGACAAACTACAATTGTTATTAATTTGACATTGTCAAATAATTTCAAAAAATTCTATGCTCACAAAAATGAATTAATGACAGTACAACTTAAACTAGCGGTCTGGAATGCCAACGGATTGACTAGTCACAGCCAAGAAATCAAAATATTCTTATCCAGCCACGATATTGACATAATGTTAGTCTCCGAGACACATTTTACGTCCAAGAACTACTTCAAGATACCAAACTATAAAATATACGACACACAACATCCGAGTGGTAGGGCTAGAGGCGGTACAGCTATCATCATCAAAAATACCATCAAACATTATGAATCCATTAAATATTCTCAAGCCCATCTTCAAGCTACAAATATAGTGATTGAAGAAACTAATGGATGCACCACAACGATATCAGCAGTCTACTGTCCTCCAGGACACACAATCAGCCAAGACCAATACCTAACTTACTTCAATATGCTCGGTAACCGTTTCATTGCAGGTGGGGATTACAACGCCAAGCATACGAATTGGGGATCAAGACTCACAAATCCAAGGGGTCGACAGTTGTATCGAGCTATGCAATCAAAAAAATTGGATCACTGTTCCACTGGTCAACCTACATACTGGCCTACAGATAAAGAAAAACTGCCCGATGTGCTGGACTTCTGTGTAGTTCGAGGAATTGCGCACAACCAAATCAGTGTGGAGGCTTGTTTTGAGCTTACCTCGGATCATTCCCCAATCATAGCCACACTCTCATCAAAAATCAATAGAACATCAAAACCTCTAACCCTATATAATAAACAAACTGACTGGGAGAAGTTTAGGAAGCTACTTCGAGAAAGACTACCTCAAGATGTTTCCTTGAAATCGGAATACGAGCTGGATGAAGCAGTACAACAGCTAACTAAAAATATACAAGAAGCAGCCTGGGAAGCAACTCCAGAATATCAAAAGCAACAAACAGAAAACCATTGTCCGAAACGTATACAAAAGAAAATACAAGAAAAGAGAAAGCTAAGAAAAAAATTGCAGGACTCCCGGGCTCCCAGCGATAGAACAAATTATAATAAGGCAGTTAAAGAACTCAAAACACTGCTAAAGGATTATAAAAACCAAGAAATCCAAGATTACCTAAATGGACTGAAAGCGACAGAAGCAACAGACTATTCACTGTGGAAAGCAACTAGAAAGCTGAAAAGACCGAAGACAACAATCCCGCCTATAAGAACACCAACGCATGAATGGGCAAGAAGCAATAACGAAAAGGCAAATGCATTCTCAGACCACCTGGCCGAAGTTTTTAAGCCATTCCCAGCTGAAGTTCCACAAGAAGATGCCAGACTACACGAATTCCTCGAAGTTCCACTGCAAATGGAACTGCCAGTAAAAAAGTTTAAGAAAGGAGAGGTCTCAACCTACATCAAGAAGCATTTAAACCCAAAGATATCCCCCGGATTCGACCTCATAACGGCAAAAGTCCTACAAGAGCTCCCTGACAAGGCACTCAAGTTTATAACTATGACATTCAACTCCATCTTGAGATTGGGATATTTTCCTGCACAATGGAAGGTGGCACAAATCATCTTAATATCCAAACCGTGAAAACCACCAACGGAAACTGCCTCGTACAGGCCTATCAGCCTACTTTCTATTTTGTCTAAAATATTCGGGAAACTATTCCTGAGAAGACTGATACCAATAATTGAGGAACGGCTAGTGATTCCTGAGTACCAATTCGGTTTCCGACATCAACATTCCACAATTGAACAGGTACACAGGATTGTACACCAAATTAAGCAAGATTTAGAGACCAAAAGATATTGTTCGGCTGCATTCTTAGATATTACTCAGGCTTTCGATAAGGTGTGGCATACTGGACTATTATTTAAAATCAAATCTCATCTTCCACATAACATCTATCCGGTGCTCAAATCCTACTTGAAAAACAGACATTTCTTTGTTAAATATCAAGATGAGATATCACCACTTTTTCCAGTGAAATCTGGAGTCCCACAGGGCAGCGTCCGGGGACCACTCCTATATTTAATTTACACAGCTGACCTACCAACAAACTCAAGCACATTCATTGCGACATTTGCGGATGATACAGCAATCCTTGCTTCTCACCCTAATGCACAAACAGCGTCTGCAAACCTACAAAAACATCTTGACCAACTAGAGATATGGCTAAAAAAAATGGCGAATCAAAGCCAATGTTCAAAAATCGGTGCATGTAACGTTCACAACGAGGAGAGACACATGTCCTTCCGTTAGTCTCAACGGAAATATATTACCACAAAAAGAGGAAGTAAGGTACCTTGGAATGCACCTGGACAGACGTTTAACGTGGGGTAGACACATCTGGTATAAGAGACTTCAACTTGGCCATACTTTTAGAAAACACCAGTGGTTGCTGAATCGTTGCTCACAATTATCCCTGGACAATAAGGTGCTCATATATAAAGTTATAATAAAACCAATCTGGACGTATGGCATCTAGCTTTGGGGAGCAGCGAGTAACTCTAACATCGCCAAAATACAACGGTTTCAAGCAAAAATCCTAAGAACAATCGCAGACGCCCCCTGGTTTGTCCCTAACCACGTAACCCACCGCGATTTGCAAGTGCCTACAGTTGAAGAATGTATAAAATCGTTCAGCATCAGATACCAAGATCGTGTTAGAGACCATCCCAACTCACTAGCGGTGGACTTACTCTCCTCCCACCGAACAAAGCGATTAAAGCGTCACGACCCACTGGACTTACCTCATCGTTTTTGAACTCTTTAAACTTACTTTAAACGTTTAAACTACTGTAAATCCGACATAGCACTCTTGAGTGTTGATAAAGTAAAGGGAGCTTGCCAATGGGCAAACTCCTTCTATGTTTTTTAGTTCAAAGTGTCATATTTTTTACTTATTGTCTGTATATGTAGATTGATTGTAAAATGCTAACATTCAAATAAAAATTTAAAAAAAAATTTTTAATTTAATTAGTTCTATATTTGACGGGGAAAAATCGAGAAACGTTTTCAACAATTTATTTACAATTTTGCCCGAAAACCCTTCGATTTCGATTTCTATTTGAAACTTTGACGACGATGTTATTTTTCAAATGGTGGCGTTATTTGTCGTTTTTCGTCAACTATTATTATATAATAAATTAAAGACCATTAAAAACTGTATCTGATGCACCGATAGGTATTCCAAAATTGTCGATGCATTTTTCGCGAGGGACGAATTAAAATTGTGGAAAGCTTTGGAAGTCGGTAGCGCCTTTATTTACCGACCGATTTTCAATTTCTAAAATAGCTGTCATATGACTTTCATTCGTATTTTTAAGACCAAAGGCGTAAAACCGAATTTGAATTTCAAATTTTCTTTCTTCATTAAGAATATTAATTTAATTTCTTCAAAAAGAAATTAAGTAGGTACTAAAAATTGAGAATTAACGACGAAAACGGACGTACCAACGATTTTTATATGGTTTAAAATCTCTTACTATATGGTTTTTCTTCCGTTGTCAAGCAAATTGGCAAAACTGTAAATAATTTTTTGAAAATATCAAGAATTTGTAATATTTTGGCGAAAAAACGGTTCAAGGCTGAAGCAAAATTGGGAGTAGCACGTTAAAGTCGACGGCAATTTTAAAAATTCCCTACAGATATTCGGAAAACTGAAGCGTTATCATATATAATTAAAGAAAATTTTTTTTGGAAACTTTATATTTAACCCAAAAACAGCCCTAAAAGAAGTACGGAAACAGGGGTCTCCCATTGGCTGTGAGTACTCATAGGCTACGTCACACCCCCCTACTTTGATATAAATATAGCAGTTTGACGATTTCCACGACTTATTTCACGATTCATTATATTTTATCTTCGACTGTTTTCCGGAAACTTGAGCATGCAGGCTCGGGCTCCACCTGAGGGGGAATCCCCCTCCAGGAAGTAAAGCTAGCCTGGCCAAGTCATAGGCGAAATTGGAGTGACTGACACTCCTCCGACGCGGAATTGCCGGCCGGGGCTTTCGACTTTGCCATTTATACGTGAGATTTGTCTTCTTTTCCTCCTCCTTTTCTTCGTTCATCGAATAGACCCAGTTAAGTTTCGGATCAGTAGATGTGGATGAACCTGCATTAACAGCAATACGGGACAGCAACTGCGTTACTCTGTCAAAATAAATTCAAAGCCATGGCCATCGCTAACCAAGGGGGGGGGGGGTTTAAACCAACCTTGGTCGCCGACGGTATTTGTTTGCGGAGGGGTTATTCTGGGTTGAATACCCTGGAAGGTGTCTCGCCCTACTTAATTTAATTTAAAATTTAATGTAAAACAATTAAAATGAACGACGAACTTCTGAGATAAAATTTTCTAAGTGTAACCGCACATACCGTGAACAGAATGCGTGACGTAGCCCGCTGTAAATCGACTGCGAGCTTCTGATTGGTTGAGTTCCCGTAAAATAACGATTTTCAATATCGTTTATTGCCAATATTACAGGGGTTATCAAATTCGCCCATAACCTATTCGTTTTATTTTAATATGGTCTAACTAATTCCATTAAGTTTTTAACGCAAAACATCGTATCTTCGGGTTGAGTTTAACGTGCTGTTCCCTAATAGTCATTTCAAAGAGTTCAAATCCAAAAATATGTTAAACATTTTTTTAAAAATTTTTATTTTTTGTACTTTTAATATAATGGATTAGAGAGTTAAATAATGTAAAATAACATTTTTACTTTCCCCATACGTATTAACGTATGTATAGGGAAAGTATTGTCATCGGGTCAAAAATCGAAAATTGAAATTTTGGTATTAAATGATTCGTTATGATGCCCTGATAACATTTTCATCAATTTTTTATTGATGTCCGTCTGTATGTGTGTATGTATGTATGTGTGTGTGTAACTCTGTGCGAAAAAATTAGTATCAATCGCACAGCTTAAACCGCTAAACACAATGTCATGAAATTTGGTATGCACATATATCACGGCTAAACTTAGAGGCCAGATAAAAATGGTAAAAATCCGTTCAAAATTAGGGAAATGGTGAACGAAATGAAAAAAAGTACGGTGTTTATTACTTTTGGACCACCTTTTACCATACTAAACCGGATGCTTTTTTTAATCGTACCCTCTCCCTTTGCACTCGCACACACATTAAACGACAGAGAGAGAAAAGAAAGCACGTCAAAGTTAATATCGGATAATTTTAAAAATTAATAAATTTTGACAGGTCGTTTGATGGATTTTGATTTTAGCACTTTTTTGTATAAATCTACTCGGAAGCGAGCGCAGCGAGCTTTTTGGTAACGTTGATGGGCCTGGTCAGTCGAGTTGGACTTTTGCGAGTGCGTACGTACCGGCACTGACTAGCTATGCCCCCAACTTATCTCTACCAAAGCAAATGAAATTTAAGAAATGATTGAAATTTACGATGTGGCGGTGCAGGGTGAAATTTGAAAAAGCAGCATATTAAACGAAATTATTGAAACTTTCCACTGACGAATCGCATTCTACGTTCAATAGGGACCTAATAGGTGCAGTATTGTAGGCTGCCACTTACGCAAATTGTGAATACAAGTCATTTAGACTGAGCAAATTAGTAAATTAACCAAACTTTTTGGAGGTGTCAGTGTGAAATTGAATATAAAAATTACGAGTTTTTGGGTCTTTTTAGGCGACGAATCGCTTTGTGTTTATTTTTCGAATAAATTTCACCATTGGAAAATCTTTTTTCTTGCAACTTCACCCGGTATAAGTGAGTCGGACCAATTTTGTTCGGTTACATGTTTTTGGTAGTGGTGGATTACTTTAAAAGTGTTTTGCGTACATATTTTTACGATACCAGTTTATGAATAGTTGCCTGCAGTTAATGTTCACATTTTCGCCAAATTTTATACCTTTCGGTTAATTGGACATTATGAATTTGGACCAATTATATGTAAATCGATGAAACTTGCTTCGGTAGAGTTTTTTACATTTTTCAACGTCCAACACGCAGGTTAGTTGTAAATTGCGGTGTAAACATGAGTTTTAATCTTCTCTTTATTTTAGATACAAGAGTTACGGTCAAAATTTCTACCGCAGTAGCAAACAAAAGTTTTATGGAGTTACCGATATGGATTTTATTGTGAATGCCAACACCAAACTAGGATCAGCACACGAAATATGTGTTGTTCTCGAGGACAAATGCAAAACTTTTTGCAAAATTATTAAGAAAGATGCCAACGAGGTTTTACATTAATCGAGCTCTTCCAAACCGATAACTAATTTTTTATATAATTAACCAGGATATTATTATAATTTTTTAGGGTGTGAAAAAATAGTACCTATTAATCGCACAATATTGTGTTTTTATTATTATTCATTTCTTTTACCGAAAAATAATTTGTGACGCTAGAACTGAATGGGGAAAGTTATGCAATGTTCACATAGCCAATTTTTTCAAAAGGTCTTCGCTTGCCTTCAAAGTTCATATTTGGATTTTGCCCAAAAAACCCACGATTTAGTGGCATCGCATTACCTTGTAATTATTAAGTTGGAATGGCACTTTTAATACATTTTTATGTTAATATAAACCAATAATTATTGCAGGACCGTATTCAGAATAATTATTATGAACCAATCAATAAGCAAATAATTAAAATAAAAGTGCCACGGCACAGTCCAAAGTTTTTGCCTAAATACATTCCTAGGAAGGCCTCTCCTCATTGGTTTTACCGAAAAATAATTTGTGTCCCTCGAATTAAATGGGGAAAATTATGCGGAGTTCACATGGTCAATTTTTTTATTTCAAATTTTCATTTTATTTTTTGTTTCATTAACCATTTATCAATTACTGAAAACCATTTACCGAATTTTTTTTCAGCATCCTTTTCAGGCAAATTAATGTCAAAAGCTTCATATTTTAATCACATTAAAGATATAAATAAAAATTATAACAATTTTATGCACCTGAAACATAATGTAACCAATCTAGTCAAATTAGAAATTTTATTCATAGTTAAAATTAAAAATAATTGAAAATTAAATTAAACATAAAATTTCCTGCGAAATTTGAATTTAATTATCATAGCACAATAAAACGAATGCTTTATTTAAAAATAATCCTCTATAAATTTCGTTTTTCTTTCTGGAAACCAAATTCAATAAAAGTTATAAAATTCATCGTAAACAAAATAAAATAAATACTTAAATACATCATTTTCATAACTTTCGTTGAATTTCCTTAAATTTTATTTTTAATTGTCAAATATCTAGAATTAAAGGTGGGGTTCACTCGGGTGTGGTTGATATTCATTTTTTTCTACACTACATTAATCTATAACTAACTTCATGAAAGTCATGTTTTATTGTAGTAACCAAATCAAAAAGACAATCTAAGACAAAAAATGACGAGTCGCAGATGGTAACAAGGGTCAAGAAGTTGGAAGCGTTTGTATCGGAATAAACGTGCTATGTAGGATTGGAGGGTTGTCTACGTGATGGACATACGGACACACGACAGCGGAAAGCAGTTCCGAGTCTAAAGAAGGCTTATCACCTATTCACAAATATTTCCCCTTTGTATTAAAATGTTTTCAGATAATCTGTTTTCAGATATTCAAACTAAATGGACAACGGCTTAGAAAGCTTTCATGGATTTAAGAATGTAGTAAGTTCAATATTTCAGGAATAAATTTTTCATCCTGAAGTTTCAGGAAAGTCCAAATTCGTCGCAGATTTTCACAAAATTTAAGTCGGAAAATTTAAATTTAAGATTTGATGACATTCGAAACTGCATAATAGGAGTTTTATATTTTGGTCACATAGCAGTTGGCAAGGGCCAGTTTTTTGTTAACAATGTAATTATGAGTTGGACAAGTCATGAATGACTAGTGAGGAAACAACAAGAGCAAAGTACAAATCTTAATTCTATTAATTATCAGCACTCAGAGATCGAAAGATATATATGGATGTGTTGTGTTTCGATTGCTTTTTGTGTTAGGGGAATTAGATTAACTTGAGAGTTGGGCCATGTTTCCAACTTATACTTGTTATAAAACTACTCGCAAAATATGTATTGATCAAAACATCTGTGCAACGGTATTTATTTCCAGATTTTAAAAATTTATTTCGTATAATTAATTTAATAATTTTATGGTGTTAGCTTAATGGGTTTAACTCTCGTGTCATATCAACTATAGTAGGATTTTTCACTCATCTAATGTCTACTTGCTGGTATTATTAATAGCCTAAATATTCTCGTGGTTCAAAATCCACGTTAAACAGGTGAAAACCGGAAATATGCGGCCAAAAGGCCGCACTTCAACTTCGCTATGTTGGAAATTACAAATGTATCTTTTTTCATGTTCATCACTTTTCTCCACTTTTATTTCCAGTGACGTATCGATCTACGCCCTTTAATCCAATCAATCCCTAAAATCTTTTAAGCGTTAAGTGGTTAGGCGTATTGATGGGCACAGATGGATTTAAATATAGCAGAGAAGACGATGCGGTATCATATAAGCGAAAAAATTAGTTGCTTAACTTTGTTGTGTAGCCATTTTGAAAAAAGTAAAATTTATTTCAATTTTATGGAATCCCCAAATATGATAAATTTTGTCACTGTGAGATGGCAATAACTCCTAATATCCAACACCTTACCATTTGATTCTGAATAATTTTGACTATTTGTTGGAAATTTGTCTTTCAATGTATGTAAAGGGGTCGTCCACGCCTGGGGGGTGATTACAAAATGATGATGAAAAAATGTCACGTTTGAAATATCGCAGATTATTGCTAGAGAAGAAGTATCCGAGAAAAAGTAAAACAGTAGCAACTGAAAAAGACGAAAGAGGTTTTTTAAGACATAAACTGGCATCATCGGACTAAGTATTAAAAATTCCCAGTTGTGGGATTTCAAAGATGATTTTTATATTTACTTCTTAAATTCTAAATGTCGATTTTAGATAAATGAAGGGGGGCTCTTTGATTTGTGATCATAGGACGTTCCTGGGGGTGGGTGAAAAATGCGACCAACTGTGACAAGGGTGGGAGGGGGTAGAAAAGTCGGAAAAAATTACGAACGTCGTTTTTGGACGACCGAAAGGAGCATATTGACAACGTTGATCCGTCCGGTTTGTTTATAACCTTCTTTACTTTGAAATCAACTTATACGAAGTGACCAATTATTTTGGGCACAATTTTATTTTTTCTTCAATTTTGACTGAGTTTGTATTTGCCTTCATCTTCATGAAAATTTTTAACAGCTGGGTTCCTAATGCTGAACAATTAGAGAACAATATAACACCAACTGTTCCTTAAAAACAAATGGGAAAACTAAGGAATAAAAATATGACATTGCAGATCTATCGATCAGTATTTTCCCTTTCAAAATCCACTTTTTCAATATAAACCAGGCAGAGTGTTTTCTGTGGATTTTGAAAATTTAATGGAAATTAGTTTAAACAGCCAACTAAGTGAAACAATTTACGGTTTTCTCGTTACTTTTTGAAGTGAATTACTCGAAAAGTACACCTAGACATGTAATCGTCATATTGTTGTCTTTCGCAATATTGGCGAATCGACTTAACCAAAAAAGACATAACGTACTAATTAGTTCTCGACTCATGAGAATCCAATTATCTTATGTAGAAAGTTCACATTGTTTTGTTCCTAACACATTTATAATCGGATAATTATTTAGTTACCAAGCTAAAAAAGGTTCCAGTGCGGCCTTTACGCCGTACAACCATGGCAATCGTAGACTACAAGCTTGTCTTATCTAGAATCAGAATCACAAAATTATGTTATTTCCTAACCCACCTAGAATGAATTAATTTTATAGTTATGAACTTGAAACCGATCCGGTGCAGCCTTCAGGCCCCAAAACCGTTATAATTACACTCTATTAGAACCCTCTAAGTTGTCAGAAACTACGCCAAATGAAATATTATATAAAAAATTAATCAAACCATCACTATTTTTTTTAGATATTTTGGTACCCGAAGCGTTCCCCAAAGTTATAAATTTTATGAAAGGATTCCGTGACCAAATCGTTTGGAAAATATTGTTGTAGAGAATTTGATGCTTTTCAATTTTAATCTGATGACAATTTTCCGTAAAACTTAAATTAAGAAGTTATCTCTAAGCGAAAAACTACATTAGCAGGACTAAAATTCTCAATTGTCTCCCTTGAAGTTTGGAATATGATGGGCAATGTTTTGTTAACTTTAATATTTAAATTGTAAGAATACGCTTTTGAGACCCCTGAAAGAAAGCGCCCTAAACTGGAGCTCATCATGCCCACCCTCTTGACCCGGGCCTGACTCTGTGGACTATCGCAACGTTTTCTGATAATATTAGAATGGAGGATTATATAGTAGCTAATGACGAAATTGGAGTACCACGGCATATAACTAATTTGTCTTCTCTCCAAACCATGCAAGATAGAGCAGGGAGTGAGACAGGGATGTATCCTGTTGTGAATATTGTTTAACATTTATGGCGAATTTGTAATGCGAAAACCGTTGAAAGGGTTGATTATTCCTGTTGGGGGTGAAAGAATAAATAATTCACGGTACGCTGAAGACACCGCCCTCTTTGTCAATTCGGTTGTCACTCGGCAATCTCGGCTGCTGTTTGATTAATACGAAACGTTGTCCGCAGCTTGCAAAGAATTTGGAAGGATAAAGAAATCTCCCTTAATCTAAAACAAAATTAATGATCAAAACACTGGTCTTGCCCATCATATTATTCGGCTCGGAGAGATTGCAGAAAAATTGGTATTGGAGAAGAGTACCCTGTATACCATTGACTGTGAGAGATACTAACCATTTGATTCTCATAAAAATTGGAGAGCCTCAGGAACTGTAAAAAACTGTATACCAACGCATACTTAGATATTTTGGACCCATAACGCGAGAGCAGAGCGACTGCTTCTAAAAATTTATAGTTCATTTAAAATAGTGGGTACTAGACCCAAACGTTCTGGCAGTTTTTCGATTCCATGCCTGAAGAAATCCGGTGGTTTGGAGGTGAATAAGTCGTCGAGCCAGTTTTGAAGAGCAACGTCGTTATTAAATGAGATTCCGCGGAGATTGTTGGATAGAGAGCGGAAAAGATAAAAATCTGATGGAACAAGATCAGGAAAATAGGGCGGATGTGGAATAACCTCTCAACCGAGGTCTTGAATAGCTGCTTTTGTAATGTTATCAGTATGCGGACGGGCATTATCATGCTGCAAAACCACTTGATGCCGTCTTGACGGTCGTTTTTCTTGAATTGCAGCCATCAGGCGACGCAGTTGTTGACAATAAACCTCAGAAGTGATGGTTACATTCCTCGGAAGCAATTTATAGTAGATGACGCCTTCTTACCCCACCAGAAGCACAACATTACCTTGTGTGGATGGGCACCAGCTTTTGCACGAGGATTTGCTTGTTTGTTAGGGCTCAGCCATTCCTTTCTGTTTTTGATGTTGATGTAAAGGCACAATTTTTCGTCACCAGTAACAAATTGGGACAAAAACGACCGATGTTGTTGACGAGCTAAGCGATGACGAGCAAGCAAAGAAGCACAAATGGTAACACGCTGAATTTTGTTGTTTTCGCTCAAAACGCATGGTACCCAAACACCTAACTTTTGAACTTTCCCCATGGAATGCAAATATCGTACGACAGTTGATTGGTCTTAATTCATCATATTGCCCAATTTCCGAGTTGATTGACGTGGATTATCACGAATTGAAGCATTTAATCGGTCTTCGTCAAAGCCGGATGGTCTCCCTGAACGTGGGAAATCATTCATATCAAAATGTCCCTTTTTGAAACGAGAAAACTATTTTTGTGCAGTACTTTCCACGATGGCGTTCTCTTCGTAAACGGTACAAATGGTTCTTGCAACCTCCGAGGCCTTAATGCCTCGGTTAAACTCAAACAAAAGGATTTGTCGGAAATGTTCATTTTTTTGTACTCGACACTCCATTTTCTTCAGCCAAAAATTACTCCTAACTCTCTACAAATTGAAAAATTCAACAAGTACTCAATAAAACAATACTATGGCATTAAAATGACATTGATATTATTTCTCAAACAAATTTGTTTCCAAAGCACTTTTAGGGGAGGATTACCTAATGTTGACCACTCCAAATAAATTGAAAATTTCCTATTGCAAAGAGGAAGGTTTATATAGTATAATGACATAATTTTCACAAGCGAAGATATAATCAAAATTTCGAGAAAAATCAATTTTAAAATAGCATAATTTTGCATGTAAAATGCATGTCGAAGCCACGCCCATAGCCGAGGTTATAAATATATGGTACGGTCGCTCGATGTGTAGCGCATTTGCCAGTCTACTGCCGTGCGTATAACATCGGAGTAATTATTTAAAAAACGGTCCGTTTCAGAACCAAAAACTATTTTAAGAATAAGGTCTCTAAATAAATATAAACCGGGAAAATGTGGGGAAAACCCAGGCCTTGCGGGGCTCTGCCCCGCGGCCGGTTTTGATGGTGCAAATTACTTTTTAGGATGGATCCGGCCCGGCCAGAATTGTGCGCATCAAAAAACCTACCCTACGGCCCTCCGGGGCTCCGGGCGGTTTTTCAATCGCGTGCGCCGCTCCGCGGCAGAGCTAAACATACGAGAAGGAGCCACCCATCAAAAACACCGGGATGAAGGAAACCGGGATCTGAAACCCCCAAAAAATCACGTAAAGACAAAAAATAACCGAAGTTACATGTAGGAGAGTCGAACTGCATCTGCTGGTGCGAAATACTCTAAGTGTTAGGGTCATTCATATTGCACGTACCGTCCACAGAATGAGCGACGCGCGGGAATCTCGTTAATTTTACATGTAAATTTGCAAACTTCAAAATCGATTTACTCAAAATTTTGATTATATCGCTTCGCTTGTGAAAATTATGTCAGTATACTATATAAACCTTCCTCTTTGCAATAGGAAATTTTCAATTTATTTGGAGTGGTCAACAATAGGACACTCTCACCCACTTTTACCTTGCAAACCAAAAACGCTACGAACTTATGCATCAACCTGTTACTTTAAATTATTTTAGATTATTAGAAATTATCACAGCTAATTAATCATTATCGAAGATTATAAAGACTATTTGAGATCAGTAATAAATTTTGAACACAACCCTTACTTAATATAAAAGCAATATTACCTAATTTGAAATAAAACATCACGCTTTATAAAATTTGAAAATTTGATATTTATATATTTCACAAAGGAAGTTTAAGTGCACGCACAAAATGTGTAAATTTTAGCGATAAATTTTGAATAAAAATGTTGTTTTGAGCTATTTTAAGATATACACAATTTTAAAATGTTTATTTACTTCTAGAAATTTATATTTAGAAAAATAAAACAATATACATCTCAACGATTAAATCGGAAACCCCACTGACCCAGATAAAAACGACTTTAGTCTTAAAATGCATTCTGCTATTGCAAATAATACTCTACTGATTTAGAAGACCATGACCTTGACAAATCCATAGATCATTCACCCAACTCGATTATGAATATTAATATGCAGAAGATACTATACAGATAATTTTTATGTAGTAACAAGTTTTTTTTCTTTAATTTAATGTATCGTTTATATTATCATTAATAATAGATACGTTTTTAATCTTCCATATTGACATTTGACAATTTTTTCTATGGATTTGACACTTATTCTGATATTATCATTTTAGGGATTGCTGGTTCAACCTTGGTGCGGCAGTTTATATTGCATACATCCGATACTTAGCGGAAACCTTTTTCATACCTTAATTTGAACCCAATAAGTTCGCTGTCAAATAATAAAGGCGAAATTCTCAATCTTGTATTTGCTTCAAACGGAAACTACGGCTTGATCTTGATGAAAATTTGAGTGCCCAATATCCAGCATTGCGATCGATTGGATCCCAGTATTGACTCGGCTGGCGGTTGAGACTGGCTTATAATTTTGTCGAAAATTTACTGCTTCCGTTTGAAAAAAAATTATAGTTTGGATGCAGTGCCGAAAAACTGTTATTACGCAATTGTGAGATTGCGAGATTTGAGAGATGTCTGTATTAATTTGTTACTATTTAAGATAATATTGTATGAATATCTATTATAAGTATGCATTTCATAATATTTATTCCTGAAAAAAATACATACTCATATAGGTTTAGTGAAGATTAGTTAACAAGACTTAAAGTGTTGAGTGTCTCGAGATCCGTTAATTAGCTATATTTTATACCTTACACTGCCGTTCGCGCTTCTTAGTAATTGCAGTTAGATGTAATTTGGAGTAAGACGATTTATAGCAAAGCTGATAAATAAACCAAGAAGCTCTGAGATACACAACAATTTAAGTAAAATTATTTTAGAGGAAATTGTAAAGTTAATGTCATATACTACTTAAGTATACGTAGAAGCTTAATGAAAAATAATTAAATGAAAAATCATTCATTATAATTAAGTAATTATTACTACTGTACTTATCACGGATTAGGCTCATTTATGAATATTATGCGTCACTAGAAGTACAAAAGGTAAAACAGACAACTAATGGAGATTTGAAATCATTTTTATGTGCTATTTAAAATCGAGGTTATTAAATATAAATATAGGAATCATTAAGTCAATACATTTGAAATCTGGCTTAAGTGGACTCTGCGTTTAAATACGAGTCTGTATTATAAATGCGACACTAGACTTGATGCATAGCAGATGGTAACTATTTCAGGAGCTTCGTATATACAATAGTCACATGTACACATTTGTCTCTTATTGTACTTTTGCTTACATTTGTCTTTGTTTGTTTTGTAAAAGCATTCATTTACTAAAATAACGTAAACCTAAATTCCATTATCAATGCTCAGCTTATATAGGACACTTGTTCAAATTTTAATTAAACGAATATCATAGAAACGCTCAAAATAATGACAATTGTTGGACGTATACAATTGTTCCAGTTTCCAGTTTATCCGATTTCCACTATTACTAAACATAACCTCATTTCTATTTTTTATCAAGTTTTATAACTTTGTGAATATTAATTTCGAACTGAAGTATGAACAATCATAAACACAAATGTCCTATCTTAAATTTTTGAATGACATTAGGCTGCATAATCAGATTTGGAGTGGGTATCAATATTTTGTTATCGACTTGTGCGCCATTATTAAGTTTTATCAAGTTTTTTGTTTTTATTATTCTGGTTCAAAATTATATGTTCACAAAGAAGGCCCAGGACTTCTTACACGGCACTTCTCCATTACTTCCTATCTTGTGCTTCTTCCTTCTATCTTCCAATACCCAATAGTTTTAGGTCCGCTTCAACCATTCAGCCGTCTTCCTTATTTCCAAATGTCTTCCTTCTATTGGCTTTATTGTGGTCCTACTTTTCTATAGCTTAAGTCCTAACCATCTGGTTGTGATCTGGCTACGTCCGTTATTAGTGGCTCGTCATACATTTGATATATCTCTCTCTGCTCTCTTCCCACCGCATTCTTAGGACTTTTCGCTCCCACACCTATATTATACAGCGTTCCTTCGCGTATGGTACAACTTCTTCTCATCAACCATTACGATATATCTGAAGTGATATTCGCATTGAAACTCGCATTGATACTCTCCGATGTTTTTCTCTATATGTAATCTTGCATCTTTTCTTAAATGACATTGGCAAATATCTTGTAAACCATATTTAACAGTGCTATTCCTCGATAATTTTCACATCTTGTTCTATCTCCCTTCTTAAAAATTGAGCACATCACTGCGTCCAACCAGGGCTTCGGCATTTCTTCAGCTTTCCATATTTCGGTAATTAATTCATATACCTCCCTCATAATCGACTCTCCACCATATTTTAGCAGTTCGGCCTGTATGCCATCTTCTCCTGGACTTTTTAATCTCTTTAATTTCTTTGAGGTGGGCGAATGGCTGAGCGGTTAGCGTGTTAACTTCTCATGCCGAGATTCATATGTTCAAATCCTGTGAGGTGCTATCTATAAAAGGATTTTTCGCTCACCAAATGTCTATCTGCTGGCCACAGGTAACATTAAATATGGCTCAAAGACTTCCCTGGTCGGAGTAAACGATGTAAAAATCGTCTATTTCCGTGGTTCGGAATCCACATTAAGCTGTAGGTCCTCTGTGCTCGTCACACAGTTTCAACACGCAGCGAGCACAGACAGGGAAATCGCAAGACGGCGTAGAACGTCAAAAACCGATGTATAAATGATAAAAATTTCTTTGTGATGATGAGGTATTATAGTCTCTGTTTCATATTATTCCCAACTTCAGCTGCTTCTTCTATTTATGTTCCATTACTATTGCACTTTCGCTAGTTGGAGCTCGTTGCTTTTGTAGTCTTCCAAAAATGATTGTAAGGCCGCTTTGTTGAAGACGCCTTCCTGACAAACTCAAGAAGGCAAAGTTTGTTGAGAGTGAATAATAACCACAACAAAGTTGCCTTTGGAGTACTTTATTGAAGCACCAAATTCACTAGATGCAGACAACCCGAATACTTGTGAATCGACTTGCCTGCCTGACTTACAAAACGAAAGTAAATAACTTACAGTTACTTGAAGTAACCTATGTGACACCTTCCTGGTTATAGAAAGGACGCCACATTTAAAAGACTTACTTACTTAGACTTACCAACTATCTTCTACATCATTCAGTATATCTTCAAATATTCCACCCATCTTTTCAAATGCTCGCTTGCTTCCATACGTAGGCTTCCTACTTTCTTTCTACAATATGCTCTTTTTGATTTGTACACTTTCTTTTTCTTCTTTATTTGATGGTAAAATCTTCTTACTTCTTTTGTTCTATATTTCTCCTCCAAATTTTTCACTCCTAACTTTTTACTGTTCTCTTCTTCATTCTGCATATATGTGCGTTATTTCTGAATTCTTCTCTTTTTACGCCTGTTCCATTATTTATCATTTCAATTCTTGGTTGTTTTCTCGCCTCCACCACTTTTCTACATTTGTCGTCGTCCAGTCTTCGTTTAGGTTTCCTTTTTTCTATTTCTAGTACGAATTCTGCAGTTTTTCTTATAGCACTTTTCATTTTTTCCCATTTTTCTTCTACATTTCTTACTTCTTCACTTGTCTGTAGTTGTATTTTCACTACTTCCACGAATTTATCGCTGTTATTCTCTTTCTGTAATTTGGCGATGTCGAATCTCTCCATTCTTTCTTGTGTTTCTCTATACACTCTTCAACAATAATTTCAAGATCGTACTTTGGAATTCTTTGGTGTACTTCTCCTAATTTGTCATAAAATGCTTCTTTTTCTTCAATTAACATTTCCTCTGTTGATGCATGCGCTCGCATGCATCCATTTCTTTTTCACCAGAAAACTGGTTCCCCATTTTGAAAAAACATATACTCCCCCAATTCTATAATCTCATTATCTTTTTGTTTGGTTGGTTTGGTTTCTTGTAATGCTACTATATCCAATTTATACTTTTTCCAGTCGTCAACCAAATTTTTCAGTGCCCTCTCTTCATATGTTGCCCTTACATTCCAAGTACCTAAATGCAATTCATTCATCGTTTCGCAACAGTTACTCGCTAATACCATCTTATTATCCTTTTCATGTCCGAGATAAAAGGTATAGCTTCATCAAAAAAAAGTTATATTATTTCGGAATCCGTCATCCGCAACCTGGTGCTGCAACATGGTTTCACAAAACTGTAATCTACGGTCAGGATCATCTTTGTTTAGTTCTTGAACCAGAACCACTTTATACGGATGCAACTTCCTCAATTTCAAACATTTTATAAATGAGTTCTGAACTAATGCGTTGTTTGCCGTCACTTCTTGACGAGTGGATAAATGGGAATTTTCTCGAAAGACGAGTAAAATATTTAGCTGAACATCTTCTTGAACTGGTGAACGACCCGATCTAGGACAATCTCTGGTATGACCCATTATCAAAAACTTTTGCTTTATTTTTCTAACAGTGACACGCGGAATTGGTTCCTCGTTAGGATAATTATTATTGAATAAATTTCAAACTTACGATAATCACGTAACAGATAATCATCAGAATTTCAATTCTTTGCCTTTCAGACAATCGACGAACCATTTTAATATAGTTAAATAATAATAATGAATTCTAAATGAAATTTAGGCAACAATTAATTAACAAAATATTACACCACAAATAACAAAATTCCAATTACTGCAAAACCGTATTATTTTTTTCCAGCGCCTTCTTGATAAATAGATGGTATACTCTAATAATTTTATCATGCAGTTTTGAAACTTTAGGACTGATTATCTCGGCTTCTAGGTTAAAGTTTCTAACATTTTCATATCCAGAAAATTGTACACTATCCAAATCCGTAAAGAAAAATAAGAGTTGCAAATTAAAAAAATTTGCGATGTTATAGCTCAAAAATAAAAAATGTCAATAGCAGAAAACAATGAAATTTTAAAAAGTGAGGTTGACGTATCTGACGATTTTCTGAGAAAATCCTCAAAAATATTTTATCGAATTTGTTCCAAACTTTACGAGCTCACTGTATATTTTATTGAGATTTAGTGGTGATAGAAGACACTTTTCTGAAATAAATATTTACAGAACATTTGTGTCCAAGTCTAAACCCTTGAGGCAGCCCATCGTAATAGTCCAGTCAAATTAGGTTTTCAGCTCGGAAAAATTCCCACCTAGCTGAATTTTGGTACACATCTTTATGACATTGTTGTAAACAATATGTAAAAAGTCGACCTCGATATCATGTACGCGTTAAAGGTTATTCGAGGTCAAAGGTCACGAAAAATTGGCCTTTTTTTTAATATCTCGTTTTTTATTAGTCGTACAATAAAAAGTTTTAGATACAATTTGTAGAGGAGGTAATTATCTACAAAAATGGTCTTATGACATTTTCACGTTAAGTTGATAGTTTTTGCGTTATAATGCCAACAAAATGGACACTTTTTATGAAATATGATTTTTTCGCTAAAAACAAGTAGCAAAAGGAACGGGAAGTGTATGAGAAATTTTGTCGTTTAAATTATCTAAAAGTAAGGGCCCGTCCATTTCCGGCGCCAATTTCCAATTTTTCGGAAGTAATTTTTTTTTTGAAAATCTTCCAAGGCTGAAAAAATCTTCTGAAAAATTTTTTGAAATTGAAATAAGAGCTCCAGAGACGTTGAAAGTTTTTGCACAATTTTCGCCTTAATTCGCCTCCGGCGCGAGAACCGTCGATAATTTAGTAAAACTTATGGAAGAGTCGGATGCGGTTTTCGACGGTCTTTGATTTAGTATATGACGATGGTGGACGAAAAACGACAAATAACGGCAGCATTTGAAAATTAATATCGTTCACAAAATTTCCGATCAAAATTTGAAAAATCATATTTCATTAAAAGTGTCCATTTTGTTGGCCTTATAACGCAAAAACTATCAACTTAACGTGAAAATGTCATAAGACCATTTTTGTAGATAATTACCTCCTCTACAAATTGTATCTAAAACTTTTTATTGTACGACTAATAAAAAACGAGATATTAAAAAAAAGGCCAATTTCGTGACCTTTGACCTCGAATAACCTTTAAGGCGTACATGATATCGAGATCGACTTTTTACATATTGTTTACAACGATGTCATAAAGATGTGTACCAAAATTCAGCTAGGTGGGAATTTTTCCGAGCTGAACCCCTTTTTTCGTCTAATTTGACTGGACTATAAAGGAATTTTTTGAATTTCTGCGTTCAGATGACCATAACTCCGAAACTATCGATTTTTAGGTGTTAATCGTTTAATACTTTTTTAAAGAGGATTTGATCATCTACAAACTAGCTCATACCTTTTTATCGTCTAAAATCAACGGATTTCAAGTTATGAATTAAATTAATAGAAGAAATGTTAAAAAACCCAACTTTTATTTTTTTTGTATTCTTATAGTTAAACGAAACCTTGTATAAAAAAAACTGACAGCCCATTCCGGATAGAAAATTTATCGGGCTACAACTTTAATCTAGTAAATATTTTGAAAAAAACCAATCCATTTCACTGAAGACCTCAAAAGGCGTTTTTGCAAGATTTTTTCCAAACTCCAAAAAAAGGATATTTTTGTTTTGCTGGGATAAAAAATTTATTTTGCTCAGTGTAAATCTCATGGATGTTCTATTCTTTTTTTTTTATATAAAATTGTTTACGATTTGAAAATGTTTGTTTGAAATCTGCCAATTGAAAGATTATTTAATTTCCAATATATTGATTTAGTGTATTAAAGAGTGACCATAACTATGCATTTATTGGTAGGTGTAAATGTGGTACTTAATCTTATGTTTAGTATACTCTTATTACGTCACATCATTAAACTTTTTAGAGAATCATTTATACCCAATAGCAGTAAAATTTAAATTGTGATTTGGTCTCGTAAAAGCATAGTAAATTGCTGGTTTCAATAATTAGGGTGAATCGCGTTTAAATAGCTCATTTAAAAATTGCCGCATAAGAACATAACTTATTCGTAATGTAATTATAGTGTCAGTACTGAATTTATATCGCCCAATAAACAATTCAAATGGCCAGGACATCCCGCTGTATTATTACAGGTCCCGCTTGTTTCACAGGCATTTCGAAATTTAGTGCTTCTTTTCTTTAGACCCTACCTTTGCCGCTTTAACTAACACCTCTTTACTTATATTGATTACCCATTTTTTAATATCGAACTCAATAAAATATTTAAATAAATAAGCATTTTAAAATGTAAAACCTCGGGTTGTTCACATTTGAATAAAATTCAACATCCAACGGTCAACGCGCCTCTTACGCAATTAATTGATCAATCGGCGAAAGTCAATCAAATTTTTGTTTCGTGTATTTTTAAAAAGATATTTAGCCGGGTATTTTGGTACAAGAATTCAAGCGTGTAATGCGTTTTTAAGAGTACAGATTGACGGTTAGCAGGGACATGTGCGCTTGCCAGATAAACTAAGAGAAGCAATCTAAAGTTGACGAGAACCAGGATCAGAGTTACCCACTTTCTTATCCTCAATCAATTAGCTTTATTTTGAGCTGCTTTTAAAATGGTCATGGCAATCACACCAATAATTCACTATTTTAAAAATTGATTACTTTTTTATCGACGTGATTAACATTTTTGGGTCCACCAATTTTTATCCTTCCGCGTCCTGCAAAACTTATTAAAACTACAAATCCATTTTCCGAAGCTTCAAAAGCAAATCAAAACTATTTCCAAATTTGGCCCAATTATCCATTGTGGTCCAAGAATATTAATCGAATATTTACTTAAGACGTATGCCTACTCTTGGGTATACAAATAATAAATTATTTTATTAGGACCAATATTATTCTACACACATAACCCTTTATAGAAAACAATCTAATTATATTGATTGAATGACAGGCGATTCATTAAATGTCATTCTTTTAGGGTTCAGTTCAACAAGGTCGAGAAAGGGTTTCACAGATGTTCCCAAACGTTATTAGGTTTGATTCTTACCAAGTGCTATTGTTATTCTATTGACGTTGTCTGATCTCAAACAGTTTATTAGAACTTACACTTAAGAAGTATAATAAACGCTAACTTTCTATTGTTATTGTAATAAATAAATTTTACGGTAACAATTGCATAGCCGGGAGGTATTCTAATAAAAATTCACTTACCCATTTTTTTTTCAACTTTTATGGACAATTCCGACTGTTCTAAACATGAACTTGGTATAATTAGACAAAACTCGGCTCGATTAATTCGACTGCGCCAGTCGGAATTTTTTTTCCCAATATCGTCAATTTAGTCAAGTTATTTATTCCAAACTGGAAGTTGACTTAATAGTTATTAATTGCTTACCTGTTATTTATGTAGTTCAACTGAATTAAACTTTAGTCAATAATAAAGTTTGAGTATCCCTGGCGTATGTCTGGAAGGGTTACAAGATAAAGTACAACTGTAAATGAGTAGGGGTGGCGTTTCCTATAGCCTCTGGTCACTTTCATTAACTGGGCACTTGACAAATGATAATTGAGAGGCATTGGTCACTATGTACTCTGTCACTTACCTATTGCTTTTCCGTTTCCCAATTACCGAGAACTTTGTAAATGGGAGAGAAATATGTATACAAATTACTCGTGACGTGCAAATTCCACAAATAAGTTTTACATTTTTTCAAGTGGACAAAAATAACAACTAAAAAATATTTCAAACGGTTAAGGTTTAGTCCAATAATATCCTAACCTAAAAACCTACATAGATCGCGTTAACCTACATCTAAAAGAAAATCGATGGAAAATCATCCGAAAAGCTATTCTGTTTATCCGAAGACTCCGGAATTTTAGCAAAAGAAATGCTAATTAAATATATTTTCAGGGATGAAAATTGTCACCGCATCAACATCTTTGCTCTAAAATAGGGTAAGGTGAAGTAATGCATCAGCGAGGGGAACTTAGAAGGATAATTGGTGTAGTCTGAACATTACTCACTCTGTGTAATTACCCCGAAGCTGTCAAAGCGACTTGTCCTCGCCTGCAAAGGGCGTTCTGCCCGAGGACATTGAAAATTGTTTGTGCTTCTTGGATAAACACAACGATGTCTTGAGATACGCTACTACCCTTATTATTTAATACATTTGTAGCCAAATCATAATTAAATATCTCTCTACTAACTATACGAACTATTTTAAACCACATTTACTCCAATTTAGTAGAAATTCCAAGATAAATATTAAAAATGGTATTTTCTCAAATGCACACTTTCAACATTTTCATGTACAGTGACTTTTTAGTCAAACAGTTGAAATACAATTTTTATTTTGCCATTCAGGATCTGCGCATGCACAAATGAATTTTATTCCGCTCAGCTTTGATAAAAATTATAAAAAAATAAAGTTCCCATGTAATGGAAACCATTTTTCCTGTCCAGTCGAGTTTTTGCAAAACGTCAACCTCATTGCTTACTTAGTCCAGTCAAATTAGACGAAAAAAGGGGTTCAGCTCGGAAAAATTCCCACCTAGCTGAATTTTGGTACACATCTTTAGGACATCGTTGTAAACAATATGTAAAAAGTCGACCTCGATATCATATACGCGTTAAAGGTTATTCGAGGTCAAAGGTCACGAAATTGGCCTTTTTTTTAATATCTCGTTTTTTATTAGTCGTACAATAAAAAGTTTTAGATATAATTTGTAGAGGAGGTAATTATCTACAAAAATGGTCTTATGACATTTTCACGTTAAGTTGATAGTTTTTGCGTTATAATGCCAACAAAATGGACACTATTAATGAAATATGATTTTTCAAATTTTGATCGGAAATTTTGTGAACGATATTAATTTGCAAATGCTGCCGTTATTTGTCGTTTTTCGTCCACCATCGTCATATACTAAATCAAAGACCGTCGAAAACCGCATCCGACTCTTCCATAAGTTTTACTAAATTATCGACGGTTCTCGCGCCGGAGGCGAATTAAGGCGAAAATTGTGCAAAAACTTTTCAACGTCTCTGGAGCTCTTATTTACGAACCGATTCTTAATTTTTAAGATGCAACGGAAGCCCATCGCGAAGGTCTACCAGAGCCCTTATATAAGCTTCCTTCGTATTTTCAACACCAAAGGCGTGAAATCGAATTTAAATTTCAAAAATTTTTTCAGAAGGGGGTAGCCTTCGAAGATTACTTCCAAGGCTATTACTTTCGAAAAATTGGAAATTGGCGCCGGAAACTTTTTATTGTACAACCAGTATAAAGCATTTGCAAATTAATATCGTTCATAAAATTTCCGATCAAAATTTGAAAAATCACATTTCATTAAAAGTGTCTATTTTGTTGGCTTTATAACGCAAAAACTATCAACTTAACGTGAAAATATCATAAGACCATTTTTGTAGATAATTACCTCCTCTACAAATTGTATCTAAAACTTTTTATTGTACGACTAATAAAAGACGAGATATTAAAAAAGGCCCATTTCGTGACCTTTGACCTCGAATAACCTTTAACGCGTACATGATATCGAGGTCGACTTTTTACATATTGTTTACAACGATGTCATAAAGATGTGTACCAAAATTCAGCTAGGTGGGAATTTTTCCGAGCTGAAAACCTAATTTGACTGAACTATACTAGAAAGTTAAAATAAATCGCTTTCGATTTTCAAAAAATATCTAAAGGGCGCAAAGATTTCCTGGTGAAAAGATCATAACCTATATTTTCCGTATATTTTACATTCAATTATTTGAACATTTTCCCACATACTTTTAACTCTCACGACACTGACATATCGAACATCTCGGGTAATTGTTTGTAAATTTTACTAATAATAAACACATTTGTGTCATCATTGTGAAGAAGCAGAACTAATCGACAATGCAAAGTTCATCGAATCTCTGAATTCGTTAAACAATACATAGTGGCTACAATGTTTTAAGACATAACATTAACATTTTTATGGTTGCTTCATATTATACAAATTTTACAGTTGATAGTATGGGCGTTTCCTTTACATCAAATATTATCAGATGTTAAAGTGTAGTACCATTGATTGTAAATTTGGGAAAGATGTGCAACCATAGAATTTTTTTACAGTTTTATTGACAATTCCGTTGACATTTAACTATATTCGAGAAGTAATTTCTTTTCTTTGTTCCGTTTCTTCCGCGTACAAAAATATTTTGGGCCATCTGCTAGGCTAAATCCTTCCAGGGATACAGTTACTCGACTGCAATGCTTCAGATGAATCAGGACGTAGAGTTATATACCTAATGTAAAAGCATGGAAGATAGGACAAACAGATGCTACAACTGCGCGAGCGAGGGACACACGTTGACACAGTGTACATTGAATTATTCTGTTCCATTTATAAACCGAAAGGCCATACACCCCAAATTTGCCAATCTTTTTATTCGTTAAAATAATCGATGGATTCGTGGTTAATGTACTGAAAATCAATATTAATCATAATCTGTATTTTTAGTATGACCTGGCGTTTTAATAATCATTCCATTTTATATTGATTTAACTTATCCACAGCGTGTTGACCACCGGAAAGCCGTGCTAATAAATTCCTTGAAATCCGCGATTCGAACCCAGAATTTCCGTGCTGTAACACTTCAAAATTTCCGACTTAAAAAGACGTCAGTGGTTCTGACCTAAGCGTACAAGGGGAAGGATGTGCGTAAGTGCTATCTTCCGTATAAGAAAACAAAGGTCCTGAAAAGGCAAAAAAGGAAGAGAGTGTGTGCTGTTGAACTCCGGGAGTAACGCTCTTAAAAGGTAATGGGAAACCATCGCTGTGTGATCTGTCTAGTTAACCTCTTCAAAATGTGTAATGTTGGTGTGCAAAAAGATTTCGCTTTAACTGTAATTTTATCAAAGGAATTTTGTTACGCATTTCCGTGACTTGAAGCTGCAAATTTGTTCATATTGAACCTGTTAAGAAGATTTGTATTTGAGAGTTTTTCTGTCTCAAATTATCTGTTTATGTTAATGAGTAATAAGCAGATGGTGATATCAGATGTCAAGTGAATTTACGAGGGTCAAGCTGAATTTATTGAGAATAAAAAACACGGTTAATATTTTCTAGGATTTTATTTTAAATATGCTCAAAGTAATTCCCTCCAACAATGATACACTTGACCATTCTTTCTTTCCATTGCTTAAAAGCTCCCAGCCAATCTTCTTTCGGAACACCTTCAAAATAAGTATGAACTGCGGTATCAATCTCTTCTTCAGATGAAAACCTTCTGCCCCGCAAATTTTTTTTAAGCCCAGAAAATAGCCAAAAGTCGCACGTTGCTAAATCAGGTGAGTAGGGCAGATATTCTATGACTTTTATATTTTTTTCAGCCAAAAACTGGCGAGTTATAGCTGCCGAATGGGATGATGCATTATCATGGTGGAGCATAATTCCCTTATCTGGAACTCTACTGAACACATCAGGTAAACATTTTTCAGTGTACCATTTAGCTGTAACTGTCTTTTGTCCATCTAGCTTAATGGCATTTACTAGGCCCGTACTTCTGAAGAATACCGCATACATAACTGTTTTCATAGCTCGCTGTTTCTTGATCATTGTTGGAGTTTCCTCATCTTCGTGAATCCATACACGACTCTCTTGACGAGTAGGTATGTCGAAAAAGGAAATATAAGTTTCGTCACCTGTCACGATTTTGAAATAAATTTAGTGTCCGCCATTATTTAACAAATTTAGAGTTTCATGGCAAATTCTTACATGCTCTGCTTTTTGGAAATCAGAAAGGTGATGCGGCACAAAACGACGGACCACTTTTTTTAATGCAGGTGATCGTGTATGATTGTTTTAACAGCTGAGGATCCAATCTTGAGTTGATGCTCTATTACCCCATAAGTGGATTTATTGTCCTCTTTAATTATTTTTTTAACAGCAGCAATGTTTTTGTCGGTAACAGCGGTAGAAGGACGTCCTGCTCCTTTTTGATGCTGAACGGAATTCCTTTCGCGTTCAAATTCCTTATACCATCGGTAAATTGTAGCCAAGGAAGATGCTTGTTCACTAAAAGTTGAATCTAAACTCTCTTTGCACTCGTAAGCGCTTAAATATTTTTTAAAATCATAATAAATCATGATTCGAAAAAGCTCTCTTGTTAATTCCATGTTTTCACTTGCAATGTCACTTTAAACAATTAGTAACTTGAGTTATAACGAACGTATTTTCAACTTCTAAATTTCAAATGACAGATAAAGAGTTTCTCTAAATAATACCGTATGTTTTATTTTTAACAACTTACTAGATCTATTTTATTCTCAATAAATTCAGCTTGACCCTCGTATATTCGACTCGGTCCGATTTGAGAAAAAACGTCCGTTTTTAGAATTTTTTTTTTGATACTACCTATTTAAATAATTCCTGTTATTGATTTTTGCAGGAGCAGCGACGTAGCGCAATGCAAATGTCTGCGATCGTAAGATTACGGAACGTAAAGTAAGTTGCTAGTATGTACTTGAATGGGTAACCGAATGTTGACCAATTTAAAAATAACGCCACTGGTCGCCGCTCCCCTGCCAACCCACACTTGCCCAGCGTGGTATCGGAGAGGATTACAACCAGTAGTGGATAAAACAACGGTTGGATAGAAGAAGAAAAAATTGAATTTTGAATTTTGCAGTTTGGTTTCACATGACAGCGAAGATGAGGAACTGCAAGTCATATGAGGAGCTGTTGATGTGTAGGTAAATCGGAACCAGTTTGTTTATTGTGGGGTAAGTTGAATTACAATTTTTTGCATTTCTGATTATTAGAATATTATCTGTAATTATTTTTTTGTATATTCAAACATTTTTTATAGGCAAAACATGCCTTTTCAGCCTGCGCCCAACACCACCAGCATTATTTTCCTTAATTAGCTGTAGGACAACATGAATTTGTGGCGGCACCGGTACAAATGTAACTGCATGCATGTGTGGAAAATCGTGACAGCAATGCCATGGCGTGCAGTTAGCCAATTGAAATTTAATCTAGAAATCCAAGAAACTAAGGATTAGTCTGGATTAACAACGAAACAAAACCCAAATGGTTGTCAATGTTATTGTTAACCGGACTTTAGTTGATAATCAAGTCCCATAAAGACTAGGCGTGCAAACGATTTGGTTAGCATACCACGAGTTTAAAACTAAATTTAATTTTTATCGGATGAGAAAATTATTGCCTATATTTTATAAATTACACTCAGCAGGGCCGTGGTATCCATAACGTTAAAAAACTCTGTGATGTCTCCGGTACGACATTGTAAGGTATACGATATGCAATAGAAAACGCATTTTCAATTCCAATTAAACTTGTTATAATTATTATGTTCTATAATGTAATAATCGACATATTAAATAGCCTAAATTTTTCTAGGTCGATAACGCTAAATGGATTTGTTGATCCGTCTTTTCAGTGCGGCCTTTAGGCCGCACAACCCACACATATACGTACAAAGTAATATATAATAAAAATTAAAAGAGTGTCGTGAGTTTAACCTGTTCAAGAAGGAACCTCCCCCCCGCATCCGTATAACTTAAGAGCGCATACTTACTATATTATGTTTGCACGCGGCGCCCAATGATCTTGACGGGGCTTGTATATTCCGATTGAAGGGGGGGGGAATTAAAACAATTTAATTTCGCCAATTTATTACCTGGGCGGGGTTGTTAACTAACCTGCTTATCAGTGGAGACTCGTGGTTTGTAATAATGGAGAGAGGATAGCAAAAATTATATTTTCACGTTTTATGAAGTGCTTTAAATCTGTGCCACCGTTTATGAACCAAGAGGCGTCTGATTGTTCAATATTCAGCGGCGTAACTTCCGTGATTAAAAAATATTATTTTTTAATTTGTGTTGCTATTCCATTTTGAGAGGGAGGCGCTCCGCCGCCCTTCCCTCACCTGCCGCCACTGTTCCTATATGAAAAATCAAAGATTCGTTATTTTACTTTAATTTCGGAGGGAGATTACACCCCCTAAAACAGTTTTTCGTACCTGAAAAAATAAGGGTCTCTTATTATTTTTCGATACTCTACCACATGTACAAAAATTATCAAAATGCTATTATTTACCTGTTCGTTATTGCTCAACACGTTCGCAACAACTGGAAACTGAGCAATCTTGTAACTTAAAGATCTGAGGAATATTCCTAGCTCTCGATGCTGGTAAAAGCTAGTCGCCCTTTGCATAAAGGCCTATGAGTCAGGTGCAGTTTATGAGCAACACTTGAGACAACGTGTGGACGAATCATTCTGTCCCATTCGTTAACCGAAAGACCTTAGAGTCGGTTTATGAAGATCGGGAAATTTTTCTCATAGAATAATGTCGGAGAGTCTGGGGGTATGCCCTCAGAGATGGGAGTTGGGGCGAAAATGAGTCTTTGGCGGGATGTTTTGGCGTAGATGCTAATCGACAACAGGGAGTTTTGGAATTGGAGGGATGTGTCCTTAGTAAACCCGTCCCCCCAGGCTACGGGCCTGTCGGTATCTGAAGATACCCGGCTGAAAAAAAAAGATGCTAGTAACAATCGTGCGGTTCTGAATCCTATCCTATGGGGGGATACCGTAGGGAAAAATCGCGCCAGGGCAAGTGAAGGAACATACATCCGTCATTACTACTTTTTCGCGTAAGAAGAGCAAAGTCCGGTAAAAGCAAAGGGGGAAGAGACATAATTTCCTCAAGTTTAGATTGGTGACCGTGGATCCCAAAACACCACGTCGGCGAAGCAGCGACTGCAGGTGTCACATGTTCAGATTTTCTGATACATCGCGCACCGATCCCCAAAACAAGGCTGATCTGCTAGATAACCTTAAATTATTCTAGCTGCACTTAACTTTCGCGAAATGCATTGTGTAGTATAATTTCCGTGGCTTGGAACCCACGTTAAACTGTGGGTTCGTTATATTTGTTCACGTCATATGCAGGTCACAGACATAGTAGGAGAGAATGCTAGGACGACCTGATAGGATAAGGATATAAGGCAAGGATAACTTTATATTGATAATTTATGAATAAACAGGTAAATCTGTTATTTGTAGTTATAACAACTACTTTGTTAAATTGAATAATGACAAGTTTAATTAAAATGAGAAAATAATATAAACACCCAAGTATTAAATTGATTTCTTTCGGGTTAATAAAAAATAGTACACTATAAAACTAAAACTTGTTCATGCGATGATAAATTTATGAGAATCGTGCAGTTATGTTAATATAAATATTGACGTGATAAATTTACGTGATCTTTAAGTTAATTACTAATGCATACAATAATTTGTTAAATGAGTTGAGATAGCAGTAAGATTCAAAAGCGGAGGGCATGAGGATGAGACAACCTGCACAGGTGGATAAACCAACTACACGACTGGTCTGGCTGACACACAACTAGCTAAGTTAATTAAGTAACTAACTAAATGGCTTCTTAAGCAATTAGCTCCAGGTATATTGTATGTCTAGTAAATTTACAAGTCATGTGAATTTAAACTCATCTACAACTTAACCAAGTTTATGTAGGTTTACGGTTTATCGCATTGGTACATAAAATAATTGTACATGCTTTAATTTTGGTTAAGGAGAGTACAAGAATCATTAATCGTAATTACCTACATTAAAACAAACGACGGCTTCGAGAACTCCATCAGGACTGTCCTGGTAATGTCTTGTCATCAGGTCGCTCGTTTCTGTAATTAGGTTTTTCTTTCTTTCCTGCACACATGTCTTCTCCCGCCAAAGATAATGCGTTTTGCAAAGACATCAGAAAACGTGCTATTTCACAAACCAACATCTACTATAAAGAAAAACGTTAACGTTAAACTAAACAATTCTTCAACTCCATTTTTTAAACAAAACAGAATTTTCCAAAAAGGACGATTTTTATATCTCACCATTTTCTTTGGAATGTTTATTATAATTCTTCATTGAAAATTTTTAAAATAAAGTTTAAACATCCAAAAAGAAAATCAATTAAAAGTTATACTAAACACTTTAACCAAAAAAGTTACATGCACTACTAGTGCACACCGCCCCCCCTTTACCCTTCCGTCAAACTGAATGATTGGAAACGTTAACATTTCATAGACATCCGTTAATTGAAGTATGTGCCAAAATAACAAAAATAATTTGTTATAATAATTAGTACATCAGTTATTATTGTAATTTTAGAATTGTACTGGGTGTTCATTTCAAACGTAGCCAATCGAATAAACTTTCTTTGAGTAGATTTTAAAAAACAACAAAAAAAAATTTGGTTTAGATAACGAGGGGGACGTTCAAAACCAACATTGCTTGAATTTTAACTATGACCCCCTCTCTCCGCCAGCTAACCCTACCTTGTAATTTTAAATAGCACCCCTTACCTTAAAAATATCCTCGTTTATCCACGTTGTGGAAGAATCCATATCCGCTAGTTGCGCGAGGATCGTGCGCACGACACGACACGTGCGAAAGACACGTGTTTTTCGGCGGTTAATTTTTTCTTCGATGTAATGAAGTTCCATCGTGACTATTACTAAAAGTAGCGATCGGGAAGTTATTGAAGGCTTACTACCGCTGAAAATTGGATCGCTCAAGCGGATTTGCGATTTTCGCGCTTTATCTAACTTCCAAGAGCCAGATGCTAGAAATGATTTCAGTGGCCATCTGTTTGGTTTCCATTTACACTACACTTTACTCTGGAGCGCTGCCAGTAGTTTGTTTACTAACATGGCGTGTTTACTCTGAGCAATCAACTACATCGATCTAGACAGTGCAAGACCTCATCGGGTCTAGGACAATTGGACGCGGCCGAAAGGACGCAACCGAAAGAACGCGAGCGTTAGGACGCAGACCCAAAAGGACGCAGACCCAAAAGGACGCAGACCCAAAAGAACGCAGACCCAAAAAGACGCAGACCCAAAAGAACGCAGACCCAAAAGGACGCGGGCCATAAAGACGCAGACCCAAAAAGACGCGACCATATAGACGCAAAAAATTATTTTGACATTTTATACTGATTATATACCAATATTTTGAAAATGGTGATAGGGTTCATCATAGGGTGATAGGGAAATATCAAAAACTAACACTAATCTAAGGACAGATCCACCTCTTCTCGGCAGATCCACCTCTTTGCGGCAGATTTAACTTTAAGCGGAGATTTGTTTGTTTTTAATTAGTTTTCTAAAGAAATATCAAAAACTAACACTAACCTAACGGCAGATCCACCTCTTCGCGGCAGATCCACCTCTTTGCGGCATATTTAACTTTACGCGGAGATTTATTTGATTTTAATTAGTTTTCTAAAGAAATATCAAAAACTAACACTAACCTAACGACAGATCCACCTCTTCGCGGCAGATTCACCTCTTTGCGGCAGATTTAACTTTACGCAGAGTTTGTTTTTAATTTAGTTTTATTATTATGGCCGCGTCTTTTTGGTTCTGCGCCTATATGGCCGCGTCTATTTGGGTCTGCGCCTATTAGGCCGCGTCCTTTTGGGTCTGCGTCTTTTTGGGTCTGCGTCTTTATGGCCCGCGTCCATTTGGGTTTCCGTCCTTTTGGGTCTGCGTCCTTTTGGGTCTGCGTCCAAACGCTCGCGTCCTTTCGGTCGCGGCCTTTCGGCCGCGTCCATTTGTCCGGCTCCGAGACCTCATCGATCATATTTATTGATATTGTGTTGGGTTTCAAACAGTTGCCTCCGCGAATTGAGTTTGGCTACTTCTTCTTTCGTGGGGAAGCAAGTGATAACCCCGAAAAGCGTTCGACCGGTATACGTCTTTTTCCCTTTTTTATTTGGTGTTTTGCTTTGTTGTTTTATTTGGAAGCCCAATCCCATCACAGACGAACTACGAACTTTGCACCGCGACCACTCGGAGCTAGGTAATAACATCAGGGCGTACACGTCAAATCTACTGCTTGGAACTTGCTCCAAGCAGGTGACTTACTAATGGTTTCCTTTAGCGATTCTCTCGAACGTCGCGAAGGGGAAGCTTTGGATACAATTCAAAATCACGTAGCAGTGATAAACATGTGCACTCCACTACCACTTCAGATAATAAAACAATCCATTTCAAATTAATTGTTTGAGTTTTAACACTTGAAAATTACCGTGTATTGTTGAAAGTAAAAGTTGCCTAAAAAATATAGGCCATCACTACGTGATAAAATTAGTACGAAAATTTGATGAAACCGATTTCATATGTCACAAAATTAATACGCAGTGCAGAATTTTGGATAAAGTTTCGCAGGTGGAAGTCTTCTTAGTCGTATTGTTCGTTTCCGAACGTCGTGACCCATCTCTTTCTATGCATGTGATGTGCGTTCCAACTGTTTTCACATACATAGAGGACCTACTTGTTTAACGTGGGCTCCGAACCACGGGAAGTGTAATACACTTCATGTTGAGATGGGTGCTCTTGGCAAATTACCTCGGTGGTTTGCCATTGCCTTCCGAGGAGAGACGGCCAGAATAAAGTTCTTACCCTGCCCGGATTCGATCCGAGCGTTTCGCATTAGCAGTAGACGCACTTAACTGCCAAAGCTATGACCATCTCTGGTGGTACTATGATGGAAGATGGAAGTACTTGGTCACTTTTCTGCGAATCCTGGCACCTGCATTCGAAGGTTACTAAATCAATAAATATTTCAATTGGTTCCGTACATAAAGTGATAACAATCAACAAGTTTATTTCTTGTAACATTCAAAAATTCAAATTCTCTGAATTGATATCACAGAGAATCCAAGATGAGCCAAATTTAGTAAAAAATATTTGTTTTAGGCAAATGTAAAAAGTTTTGGTGACCAGGTACCTCCTTGGTGTACCCCTCGAGTACTTGGAATTTTATTTGATAGACTGTTTATTTTTATTGCAAGGGTTGCTTTATCATAGAATTTTACCAGTGGAATAGGCAGGATTCAGGAAAGGTTATGGCACAAATGAGCATCTGCAGTCAATACGAATACTGATAGCGAAAGGCATTGAAGGCAGTACATTAGAAAAAGTAAAGGAATACCTTGCTATGTAAGTAATATATTATCTTACAAAATTTATAAATTATTTGAACTTTGCCCCACGTTGGACGCCAATTAATAGATGCCGTGTTATCTTATAAAATGTTATAAATCAATGGAATTTTTTGAATTAGTCACCACGTTGGGCCGAAAATTTAAAAATGCCTTGATTTCTTATAAAATTTAAAATTTTTAATTAAATTCTTAAAATGAATTGAATTAAAACCAATATTGAAGTGAAAAGATAAAAATTTTATTCTTGTTGACTGAAACAGCTTTACAAAATCCTTGATATAAGTTGATAATTTAAATGTTAAAAATTCTTGTCGACACATAAAATATAAAGTTTTACAATTACAAAAATTTTTTATACCTTTAGTAGATATTCTACCAAAGCTTCTTGATCTTCTTTGTTCAGATATCTGCGCTTTTCCTGGCCTTAGCTCTGTTGTGGTCCAGATGTACCATGCTATTTAACTGCTGCCTCCAAAAATTTGTACTTTGATCTCGCTATCACGAACACTTATTTTTACTTCTGAAGGGTCTTTTAAAAATGGAAGCCCACTTCCAAATTTTCAAAAATGCACGTTTCTTAGATTTTGCCAGACTTCTTCAAGCTGGTATCGTCGTCGTACCGCAGCGGTTAGAATTTGTGATGGTTTATTATTTAAATTTTCTTTTTATTATTAACGCGAACATTCCCACACTTTTAATTAACCAACTTATTTAATTTGTTAATATTTTGTCGGGCATTTTCATTACAACGCTTCCTCCTTCTAGAAGAGACGGGTCCAAAGTTCCTTTTTCCACTAGGTTTATACCTTTTTCAAACTTAAAATTTAAAAACTTTTGAAAGTAAATTTAGCGGGGTTACAAAAATACATTCTCACCTCAATAATCTATCAGCGACAAAAATATAATTTCCCTTAAAATTTTAAATCCAAAACTAAAAAAATAACATGGCAATATTTACTTGGGCTACGCAATCAGGCTGAGAGAGAGATAGAAGAAAGAGTCTTGCATGACTTTTAATGACGATAACCAACAGAAGTGCCGAAAGATTTAAGGTGGTGCAGAGACAAATGGAGAGTTCGAATTAGAAATGTCGAGATCAGAAGAAGAACGCGGATAACGGATGTTATGGAAAGATTAGTACATTGGGCTGATGGTCATGTGGCTCAAAATAATGGAATGGAAGCCTAGAAGAACAAAGAGAAGTAGAGGTAGACTCCAGATGAGGAAGGAAGGCCAATAATAGAGACGTTTGGAAGGAATTTCCTTAAAAGGTCAATATGTGGGCTGGTATACTTGAAAATGGCATTATAGGGCCAATTATTATTGAAGGAAACCTGACGAGTTAAATGTATCATAAACTACTAGAAATTAAAATTGTTCTACTTATCGATCGTGATACAAACATAGCGCATAACGTGTACCCTAAGTCACTCTGCTGAAATTTGTTTAATTTAGATAATTACAGTGAATTAGATGTAATTAACTGAAATAATAATAATCCAATTAAATTAAACCATTGCAAAAAGTTATGATATCAGACCGAAAAGTTAGGTTAAAATCTAATATTGGACCTGTGAAACCCCGACTATTGAGAACACCCTGTAGAAGTTGATACTAAGCATAGATAGAGAAGTAGAAAAACACTGCGAGAGTGTTAATAAAGCTTTAATATACTTTAGTTTTCATTTGTAACGATAAACATCAATTCTTGTAAGGAAATAGTTTGTACGTGCATGTTGTAGTCAGTTGTCAGAAACACCTCATTAATTTTACAGAATCACGACAGTCACTCAGTCACGTCCTTTCAAACACTTAGTGGTTTTTTGCTAGTGTCGTATCCTAATACTTACTGACGAGAATTGCGTTTGAAACAATTACAAGATTTAATTAAAACTGCGTTTAAACGGTGTCTGGTGGGAGTCATCTATCACTGAACGTAGCTCCCAGTCGTAGCATTCTTCGTATGTTTCATTTGCATGCTTTACTGTTTATTTTCCAGAGTTAGCTAAGTCCAAAGATATTTGATCTTGTTCATTCTAGTATTATTGCGAACTTTCACGTCCACTCTTCTCCCCGTCAATCTAAGACAATATACACCACTGAAACAACCCTTCCAGCTGTCACATGTCAACAAGAAATGTTCAGACTCCGTGGACTTCTTGCTGTCTGTCACTTGGATATATCAAGAAATAAGGTAACATTTAAACTGACAGGCAGGTACAAGATAGCCAATACGATACATAACAAACTAAATTATCTTTCCGTAATTAAACATCAGTTCATTTCAATTTTAAAATTAAATAATCAAGTTAATATCTAAGAAAGCTTTTTAAACATAGGAACAGTTCATTGATTTTTCATATTTCATCAATTCACTACTTACGAATAATATGCACAAGATGGAGATATCGTCGAAAGAAGGCCTCTCTAAACAAAAAAATACAGTTCATCAGTTGGCAACGCGGTATCTCAAAATCCAATGGACCGATTTTCATGAATCTTTCACCAACCGATTTATCGGAGTCTAAAATAGATTATATACAAATTTTAATTTTTCCAATGTAAACAGTTTCGCAAAATATTTTAATTGCTCAAATAATTATTGGATAGACCTCTTCGAAAGTTTTTTTTTTAATCGAGTATAAGTGGCAATTAAACCTTGAACGAGGCCGATACCAAATTGGGCTATAAAAAATGAATAATGAGTTTTAAAAAAATTAAAACATTTTTCTGGTTACAAATCTGTCAAGAGATACAAATTATTTAAATATATTAATTTTAAAATAAAACTGGAAGGTTTAATTATAATTTTTACAAATTTACGAATGTTATTAGCATGATGCTATGATATTATGTATGATAGAGAATTTATGTAAACATGTTAAAATATTATGTTAGCAGGTTCTTGACCTGGGACAAAACGCCCAGTAAATATTTTTATATAAATTTACTATATTGCTATTAATTTAATTAATATACAGTGCGTTCGGGATAAGAATGCACTTCATGAATCGTTTACCATTTAAATCATTAAAAAGATTATCTTCAAAAATTCCCAAAAAAATAAATAATTTTTGGTTTCAGTTTTCAGTGGAAATGAAAAATGGTTTTTCTCCGAAAAGATAAAAAGTGAAGAAACCCATGCTGGCGTTTAATTCGACCAACCAACAATTCGTAATTAAAAGGTTTCCATGCGAAGCTGAATCTGGTATCCAAAAACGGTATAAGGAATCAATATTTTTTAATGAAATAAATTTTATTTTTCGACATAACCTCTTTGGACCTCAAGGCACTTGGTATATCTTTGAATTAATTTTTAGAAATCACTGAAAAAAATAGCTTTGATTGCCATGCAAAACAGCTTTCCACAGCGTACATCAGCTCTTCATCGGTATTAAATTTCATCCCTCATAATTATTTTTTTAAATTTGAGAATAGAAAGTAATCGCTAGTGGCCAGATGCGGACTATAAGGTGAGTGATATATTTCTTCGAAGCCACACTTTTTAATAACAGCTTGTGAAACTTTCGACTGCGTCGTGAAGAAGCAAAAACTGTTTGTTTCACTTTGCCCTTTCTTTTTTATTAGATAGTTCTCCTCAATTAATAGATTCCTGTTATACTTTCTTTACGACACAGGAAATCAATTAACAGAATTTCCTTGGCATCCCAAAAAATAGTGGCCATAATCTTGCCAGCGGCCGGTTAAGTTTTGAACTTCTTAGCTGGAGGTTTTCCCTTGTTTAATCACCGTTTGAATTCAGGATCATAATAATGAATCCATGTCTCATCACCTGTTATAATTATTTAAAATTTTTTCCCAGATCAGTCTCGCACATTTCCAAAAATTGTCTAAAACTTTCGGCTAGAAATTGCTTCTGTTGAGAAGAGAAAAAACGTTGAACCCACCTTGCACTTACTTTTTGTTGTGATCTCAGGTTCAATCTCCCTAATTGAATTTTCTGTGCTCAACTTTTTTCATCACTCTACGCCATATCCTTTTGTAGTTAGCATCATTTGTCTTTCCAGGCTGCAACGGTCTCTTGGGATTTAATTGATTGAGGTCGTTTTTTCCGTTGCCTTTCTCAGTGTTTAGACAGTTTGTCTTCCGGTAGTCAAGATTTCCATAGTTATACCTTGCAATACTATTTCGAACAGGGTATACTAGATCTGATCTAGAGTTGAAGACAGGTTTGATATTCCGGATCTCCCAAAAAGACAATCTGGTTTTCGTTTGGGTTTTGAATAATATGCTACTCTCCAAACCTACTAAGTCAGTTTAATTGATGATATTTGGAATGTTGTAGTATATCAAGTAAAACTTGTTGCGTTGATACTTCTGAACTACTCCAAGGTCTTTAAGCTTCCTCTTCTGCTTCGCTTCATGGAATAGGCGATGTCGTCTGTTGATGTATCCATATTTTCTCGGACGTTCCATACTTCTCCTCCCAGGAGGTTTCTGTCTTCGTGCTGCTAACGGTATCCTCTCAGTGTCAAAGGTCAAGAAGTAATTTTAACAACTAATATGAAGCAGAAGTTAACATGACCGGGTAGAATATATCCGGAATTTCTAAGGAATGGACCACAAAAGCTGATTGAAATGTTGGGGTGCCTATACGAAAGATCTCTAATTGGAGAAGGCACCCCAAAAGAATAGAAAACCTTATATATAAGGTTTCAAATAACTACCGGGGTATAGCGGTTTTTCCAACAATAGGCAGAATATACTCGCAAATTCTTAGAAATGTTGCGCAAGAAGATAATCAACCTGAAGAACAAGCAGGGTTCAGAAGTGGAAGATCTACGATTGATAACCCGTTTACTATAAAAATCGCTCCAGAAAAATAGGTACAACGGAGTCGGGAGACGCATAATAGCTCTTATTGATTTGCAATGATTTCCCCCTAGAGTAAAGGATAATAATAAGGGTGCCTAAATGTGAATATCTGACAGTCATAATGAACAATGAAGGAAACAGTAATG
This sequence comes from Podabrus alpinus, assembly GCA_932274525.1. Taxonomy (NCBI): domain Eukaryota; kingdom Metazoa; phylum Arthropoda; class Insecta; order Coleoptera; family Cantharidae; genus Podabrus; species Podabrus alpinus. The sequence goes on along the minus strand of OW026455.1, from coordinate 85,026,537 downwards.
ACGAAGTTTCTTTAACTTTTCTTCAAAATTCAATCTTGTGGTAGAAGAATATGAGGACAGATACAAAGGAAAGAATATATAACAACTGTTATGGTTCAGACACACAAAAAGAATGCAGTGGCGGCTGGTACGGGGGGAGGGGGCGCCCACCAAGGCAGAATAGCAACTCAGAAAAATGTTGTTTAGCACGAAAATGTAGTTACGCCGTTGAATATCGGACAATCTGACTGTAAACGATTGCATATGGATTTAAAACACTCGACTGTATAAAAATTTACTATGCACCCCCCCCCCTTCAATTATGGCAAACCATGAGCCGTCGTTGATGAGTAGGTTAGTAAAATAACTCTCTTCGAGGCAGTAGATTCACGAAATTAAATTGATTTAAGCCCCCCCCCTTTTCCTATCGGAATAAAACAAATGAAGCTAGTACATTTTACGATAGATGAGTCCCAGTTGGGGTCACTTATACAAGATATGTTTTTACAAATGAAGATATAAAATCATATCTGTATTTTTAGTTTAACCTAAAAAATACACAAAAACACTCTTATAGACAATAAAAAGGCACACGTTTTCCCAACGTGTTCTGTGACATCTTGTCCTCATCATGATATCACCTTTATTCTATATTCTTGATCCAGTAAGCCACGGATGGTGTACATTTGCTGGAACAGAGACGGAACCGTTTTGAAAGTTCCATCTGCATACCAATTATTAGAGTTCGCTAGAAGTTGTACATTTCTTCTGGTGGAAAATATAACGATCCTATCTTCTACATTACCAGAATCAAACAACAAGAACAGTTCATTGTTTTCAGTTGTTTTGTAAATTTCCGGAAATACGATACGGATACAATTGCCTGTTGTGCTTATAAATCCGCTCTCTAATTATATCTAAAAAAGGTTACCTACGTCTTTCGTGTCATGTCATGTCGGCATGTCGAACAAATGCATGTCGAATAACATTCCATGTCGAGCAAATGCTTATTCGCATAAATGTTGAGTCAAACAAATGTATGTCGAATAAAATTCCATGTCGAACAAATGCTTATTCGCATAAATGTGTAGTCGAACAAATGCATGTCGAATAAAATTCCGTGTCGAACAAATGCTGTCGATTAAGTGTTTGTCGAACAAAAATGCTGGCGAACAAAATTCCTAGAGTCACACTTCCCGTGGTTCGGAGCCCACGTTAAACAAGTAGGTCCTCTATGTATGTGAAAACAATTTGAACGCACATCATATGCATAGAAAGAGATAGAAAGAGATGGGTCACCAAACCCTCATTAGGGTAAAAGGACTGGGAAGGGAAGGAAGAGTATTAGAATGGATTTCGACGGAGCAAAGGAATAGAGGACGGTCTAGGAGAACATGTAGAGACGATATAGGCGACAATGAATTCCAGAAATCTCTGAAAGGAGTTATGCTACAATAGAAAGAGAAAGAAAGAAAAATTGGGAACAGAGAGGCGGTAGCAACCGAAGAAAATCTGTATAGGGTCATTATATATTATAAAGTCAACCAACATATTTTCATGTCGCTCTTCCATTTTGCTAAAATTTGGTATTCTGACAAGTTATACCAAATAAACGCACTCGTATTTTTTTGTTTGGTCCTAAAGTGACCCGTTTACATTGTACGGCCCTCCAAAATAAGTCAAATTTGGTTTGTAGAGCCTCGATAAGTTATTTCTACTGGCCAAACCGTAAATAATTAAGGTCAAAAAATGGGGACCCAGATCAAATTTTGACTTTGAATGCCATTCCCCATTTTTTAAATGACAACCCTTATTTATCTTTACAAATTTCGAAAGAGCACAATTTTCTGAATCTGAAAATGTAAAAATATCTGACCTGGCAGAGAAAAGTTATCAGGATGATCAGTTCCAAAGTTACAAAAAAGTATTTAATCATTTCCTTCAATAAATTTAATCAAAATATTAATTATTAAGGTTATTGCGCAAATGATGTAAAGAAGAAAATCAAATTAAATATTCGAAGTGACCCCCGCTCATCCGCTACTGAAACTCCTGTAAAACATTTTCATTCGTGTCTGGTTGAATTGCTCGAATTTCATTACGGATTCTATCCTTTACTAGTTCGTCTATTGAAACAGACTTTGGGTACTCTTTAACTAGCCCCATAAATAGTAATCAAGCGGAGTAAGATCCAGAAATCTAGGTGGCCAATCGATCATTCCCCTGCGACCAACCCATTCCCATATTCTTTTTGGCCATCTGTAATCTTCCATTCTTTGTAGGTGGCCGTACCAAATAAGTCGTTTCCTATGGATGGTGTCTACTATTGTTCCATTTACACCCATTCTTTGGCGTATTTCCACGTTTCTTATGTGTTCCATCTTAGATACATTACAAGATCGTCTCCAGTAGTCCATTTCCAGAGCTTTAAATGGCTTATATTAAATTTCTTTTAGTTAACTCCCACACTTCTGCCTCGTACGTGCATATGCTCTCTACTATCGCTGAATAAGTCATGGTTTTGGTCTTTCTCGTGACATGTTTATTCCAAAGTACTGAATTTAGCTGGCGTATGGCTCGTTTTCCTTGGATAATTTTGTTGCTAATATCTGCTTCGCTACTTCCACTATTGGAGAGAGTTAACCCCAGGTATTTGAAACATTCGCCACTCCGAATCTCTTCTGATTCCAGTATCAGATCTTGCCCAAGTTCTCCAATTGTTAGGTGATATTCATTTCAAGGCCCCACTTTTTCGTACTCTTCTTTTAGTTTTCTTACCATGTAACTTCGGCAACGTCTACCTGATCATCGGCAAACAGTAAAGTATAGAGGGTTGAGTTCCCTATCGGGGTTCCCATTTGGCATTTTCTTTTCCACTTGTTCATTGCCTCATTAATGCAGATTCTGAATAGAGTGGGATCCAAGCAGCATCCTTGGCGCAAGCCTTTTGATATTTGGATTTCCTAGGATATCGTTTTCCACGACAGAATTTTTGAGATGTGAGAAGAGTCAGAAGTCAGAGCCAGCTATATTTGGCGAATAGGCTGGTTGTTGCAACAATTCGTACTTTAATTCACTGAATTTAGCGATGGTTTTTTGAACTGTGTGAGCAGGTGCATTATCTTGATGGAAAATGATTTTCCAAAAGGTTACAATAATAATCTGAGTTTATTGTTTTACCAGTTTGGAGGTAATTCACGAACAAAATACCTTTTGCGTCCCAAAATCTGACGCTAACACCTTCTTGGACATTTCTGGACAGAAGAGCCGGATTCACATCATTCTTTAGCCTCGTTTTTTGATTCAGGATCATGCTTGTAGACCCTAGTCTCATCCATAGTGTTAAGATGATGCACAACATTATTTTTATCCTTTCTAAAACGCTCCAAATGCTGATAACAAAGTCGCATTCGAATGTGTTTTTATTGCATCGTTAGCAAATGCGGCGCCCATTGTGCACACAACCTTTTGAAACCCAAAACTTGACATAAAATATTGCTTACTGTGCCTAATGAAATGCCTAGAGCTTCTACAAAATGTCTGTCGGTCAATCAACGATCTTCCAAAACCATACCCTGTATTTTTACGACGATTTCTGGTGTTGTTGCAGTTTTTGGACGTCCTTCACATGAATCGTCTTCAAGGCTTATACGACAACTTTTAAACAAATCAGCCCACTTACAAACCATTGTTTTTGAAGGAATAAATTCACCTAACACATTTGCCATTTCGGTATGAAATTTTATTGCCTTTAAACGTTTTTTTACAAAGAATTTAATTACTGAATGATGTACAATGTTTTCCATTGTTAAAAAATACACTGACAAGTCAACTTCAAATGACTTGTAAACAAAGAATGAAAATAGTTAAAAAAAATTAAAAATGGATTCTAAGTACAATTTAGATAACGATTAATTAACAAAATATTACACAACAGATTACAAAATTCTAATTACTGTCAAAATCGTATTATTTTTTCCAGCGCCTTCGTGATAAATAGATGGTATACCTACTCTAATAATTTTATCATGCATTTTTGAAACTTTAGGACTGATATCCTCGCAAAGTTTTCTCTTCAAGGTTATAGTTTTTGTGCATTTTCATACTAAGAAAATTGTGCTCTATCCAAATCCGGAAAGAAAAATAAAGGTTACTATTTAAAAACAATTTACGATGATGTCATAGCTTAAAAAGACAGTGACAATAAAAAAACGAGGTTGACAAAAAAGTAAAATATAAAAAAGAATTAAAGAAAAGCCACAAATTGATTAACATTTGAAGTAAGTTTTCGAAACCAGGTCGACCACTCGGTAAGTCTCGAGCTTAACTAAACGACTACTCCGGCCGTGAGTTATTAATTGTTCATAGTCTTATTCTTTCAATTTGGTGGACGCAGTTGAACTAAAAGTAATTGTGCGAGACCTCACCCAAATATTTAAGCAACAATGTTATAAGATTCTTGAAAGTGACCATCACCTATGGTAATATTAGTAGATTAGCCATCCGTTATTAGCAGACAATGTAGTACCGGGTTCTGTTGTGCAGTACCCCTAGAGCTAATAACATCTACCCTCTCATAAAATCGTGACTGGTTTCAATCGTGACATCCAACAACTGCAGTTTCAAAAACTTTAAATGCCAGTTGCTATACTACGAGAACTACGTACGTGAAATCCATCTCGACTAGGTAGTTTAGCATTAAACGCTTGAAGAAAAACAAGGATGAGGTTACAGCGCGAAGAGAAAATTGTTAAGTAAGTTGATTACTTGTATACGTACGTACGGCTTCCGACATTCACGTATTTCATGGCAGTTAAGGTGTAGATACATTGAAAGTAGTAATTATATATTACACATTAAATGCAGAAATGGTATATTCTAAGGTTTTTTATCATATTTTATAACTCGATTGAATAAAACAAGAATGAAAGCTGCGGGGTTTTATAAAAGAATTTTTTTTTTTTTTTTTGAAAAACAGTTGAAATATTACCAACAAGTTCATTTATAATAAAAAGTCTACTTTGCCAAATAAGTTAAAGAAATAAGAGAAAGAAATTGAATAGTTAATGAAATTTTAGTGGGAAGCTTTGTTGTAGTTTTGTCTAATTTATAATAAAGTAAAGCCCGATTTTTTTGCATAAGTGAAAATAAGTGGTCTCAGGTTGAAAAGCGATCTACTTGTCTATTCAGAATGCCATAGACATCTTTTACCGGTGACTGCGACGGCTCTCAAGAGTGCCACACTGATCGGAATGATGGAATCTTTTAACCATCAAACGCGCGGCTAGGGAAAAATAGCCATGATTGAGAGGAGATCGTTACTAACTTTTATTTCGTCCTTATTTCCTTTTTCCATTGAACCAAGATTGCGTGCTCTAAAATGGAAACAAGTGAGATACATTATGTAACACTTTGCGGTATTTTTTATTGGCATCTAAATGCGATATCAATATGTCACAGCTTTTATACTGCCGCTTTGGAGTTTGGATTGGGGTTAACAAACATTGAGTTATGTAACGGGGAAGTGAAATAAATGAAACCTTGTGATATTATCTTTTCATATTTATCGCAGTATTTTTAAATTAATAATTACCATGTTTTATTAATTTAAAAACATCGTTGTAATTATTACTACTAAAAATAATTTACATGGTGCTTAATTACCTACACTTATTTATTATAACATTAAATGTAAATTATAGATAAAGAAACTTAACAAATGACAATTACAAGACCCTTACAAGATGAAAACAAAGGATAACAAGAAAACCGCCAATCCAGAGACAATTTAAATTGCCCGTGAACAACTGAGACAGTTCAAAGGTCACGCCATCGCCCACTAAATCTGCTCTACGACGTATCACGACATCCAAAAGGATGGAACCCCTACATGCAATGTGTTTTCCAACTTCACTTTCAAATTAATACTCCAATTCTAAATAACTCGGTCTAAATTATGATATAACTTGATCCCCAAACTTGTTACAAATTTTTTTTGCAAAAAGATCACATTCGACTATCAATAAAGTCTGCAGCTTCATTACAAAACGAAGTAATTAGAATTGCAACGATCTTTTCAAACAATTAATTTCGTATTTGGCGTCCAAATTTACTAAATCTCAAAATTAAATACATTTTAAAAGTTACTTATTAACTTTCTTTTCTTTTAAATCCAGTTAAAGATAATAAAACAAATATAAATTATAAACTTTGAACGTATTATGCGGGCGGGGGGGGGATAAGTTTGAAGGATGCCTAACTATTATAACAACCAGATTTGTTGTCTAGGAGAGAGAAACCGGGAATTAGATTGGTGAACAAATCGAATATAAATCCGTTCTACTACGGGTACAACCGTACAACATTCACGAAATTCTAGGTTGAGCAACAGTTCAATTTCTTCACAAAACATCCAGAGAGTTTAATTGAGCTATAGCTCAGCTTAGAATTTTGCGAGTGTTGTACCCGTCGTACAACATTGCAGTTGCTCACCAATCGATTTCGAATTTTGAATGTTGCCATAGATGAGGTAGGAGAGAGAGTGAAACAGGCAGAGCCATCCCCTAGGACATCCGACATCCCAAAGTGGCAGCGTCGTAGCAAGCTCTTCTGGCGCCTGAGGCAAGTTTGAATATATGCCCCCCCCCAAAAGATTCTTATCATTTTGAAAATTTTCAAATTTCGATAGTGATGAAAAATATTCCCTGCTGCCCCCCCTCCTGAATTGCAAAAGATTTAACGAAAGATAATAAATTTTGATGGTTCTGAATAGTGGCAAGTGTACCTGGGGGGTATTCCATACCCCCCAGAGGGTGGTGTAATATCGTTTTTATCGTTGGGAACTTCTAAAGTTCTTATATAAAATACGCTTAGTATGTCAGAATCACCGTTTCCATGGTGACGTAACGCAATACCCCCTCCCCGAATATGGAAATTATTTTTATCGGTAGGTATTTTTCTTTTCAATTTAAATATATTTGAATAACTATCGCGATGATAACGTGATATTTTTACCGGTTACCCAGTCAGATGACGACGGTCATGGGCTGATAGTTAGCGCGATCAACTGCTAACGTAGGGCTCCCCGGTTCAACTCCGGGTAGAGTTTAAAATTTCTTGACCGTCTTCCATGCTTTCGGAGGGCACATAAAGCCGTCGCTCCCCCTGTGTTAATGATTTGCCATCATAACAATAAAAAACAGGGTACAGGCACATCGAAAGACAATCCTAGCAAGCTACCTGAGATGTATAAACCAAAAATGCTCACAGAACTAATTACAAAAATTAGTAAAAAAAAAAGGTCCTGGACCTATATTAAGAGAGAGACTTCTTAATAAAAGTGGAAGACCCAGTCAGTTAAAGGGAAATGAAGAAGAACGCGGGGTTGAAGTTGAAATCAACTTTCCTAAAATCCCCTCTCTTATCATTGGACCAAAATTGAAGAGGAGAAAATTCTCTACAAAACAATGCTTGTTTTGTTTGTTCCCCATCGATGGTGAAGTTTAAATGTACGAAATTTTTATTCAGAATAAGAATTATTCAAAACCTTGTTCAATTGATTTCACTGGATTTTCTTTTTATTTCATAAATACTTATAGTATAATGTAGGCAAATTTTGTTAATATTTTTTATAAAGAATTTTGTACTCTTCAATTTTTATTTGATGATAATTTTCACTAAAAATGAAAGTAAGCGAGTTATAGACGAAAAACTACCGTATAGGATTAAAATCCCCACTTGGGGAAAAGGCTAGCAGGGAATTTTAGGCTATGTTGCAAATAAAATCGTGGTCAAATTTTCGAATTCAGTCAAATTTGAATATATGCGCCCCCCCTCGAAAGATTCTTATCTTTTTCAAAATTTTAAACTATTTGTTGGGTTTTGTCACGGTTTAGCACCCCCAGTGCTATGGCGCCTGAGGCAAACGCCTCAGTCGCCTCACCCTTGCTACGGCACTGCAAGGTGGTCTTTGAATATTATACGTTAAAATTTATTAAAAATTCTAATGTTAACAAGAGCTTGCTTGGCTGATGGCTATAAAATCTTCTTGAAAAATAAACGGAAAAAACTAACCGGAATGTCAAGTTAAAAACCACAGCAGTGGCTTGGTGTGACCGCTGGTTGAGTTACAGCGCGGATACTGTAGGTTCGAATTGCGGAGTTGACTGAATTTCTTAGCGCGGCCCTCCGGTGAACATCAACACTCTGTGGATAAATTAGTTGAACGTAAGAGAGATGGTCATAGCTTTGGCAGTTAAGTGCGTCTATTGCTAATGCGAAACGCTCGGATCGAATCCGGGCAGGGTAAGAACTTTATTCTGGCCGTCTCTCCTCGGAAGGCAATGGCAAACCACCGAGGTAATTTGCCAAGAGCACCCATCTCAACATGAAGTGTATTACACTTCCCGTGGTTCGGAGCCCACGTTAAACAAGTAGGTCCTCTATGTATGTGAAAACAGTTGGAACGCACATCACATGCATAGAAAGAGATGGGTCACGACGTTCGGAAACGAACAATACGATTGATTGTAACAAGAAGAAGAGAGAAACAAGAGGATTGATCCAGAGGATTGATCAACTTTCATTTTATTTTTAAAGAATAGAATGGAAAAGTCTGATAATGTCAAGTTACCAAATTACTGCAATCAAAACTTTCGAGACGCCATATATACAAACAAAATTTAACTATAATCGCAAACAGAATTTCTAATTTATTCATTATAATATTTGATAGAATACAACATTAAATTGCAATAAAAGTGCCGTAACTTTTCAAGTATTAATGTTATGGAAAATTGTCAACAAACCTATTTTTATTGGCTTCATAGTTTCCTTTAAGAAGACGGTCATGGTTTGAACTTTAGTGCGATCAACTGCTAACGCAAGGCGCCCCGGTTCGACTTTGGGTATTGTCTAAAAATTTCTTTAAAATTTCCGTGTTTCGGAGGGCACGTTAAAGAGGCGGTCCCCCTGTGTTAATGATTTGCCATCATAACACTAAACCAGATCATAAGGCTTCTTGTTATACTTTGTATAGAAGCCTAATAGGGTGCAGGCACATCAAAGGCAAGCCTAACAAGCTACTTGAGATGTAAAAACCAAACTGCTCACAGAACCAACAGTGCCTCGGGCAGAGGCTATATTTGGGAAGTACAGGACGTAGTCCTAGAGTAAGAAGTTTCCTTTAAAACCGTATCCTTATTGCTTTCGTTTGTATAAAACTAAGTACTGTAGATACCGCCGCCTTAAAATATTCGGCGCCCGTGGGCTACTAAAAATAATGCACTCTTCTCACTCTTCTTGGGCGATACTCTCCCTTCTCCCATCCTCGTCAAATAACCAAGCCATCTCAAGCCAAGGTTTCTTCTTCTCCTCCACCCCTTCTCTACTATTTTTTTACCAAAATGTTTCCTCAACACCTTCCTCTCCCATACTCCCAATATCATCTGTTCTTATTTCTTTAATGTCCATAATTCACACGAATACATCACAGCTTCTCTGACAAAACACTGTTCAACGCTGCTATACTTTTTGTCCTTCAGCTATCCTAGCTCTTATTTCTTCGCTATTTCCTGGTTTTCTTGTTATAACTACACCAAGGTACACAAAGGTTTGAAATCTTCTACTTTCATTTGTCTGTTTTTTTCTGTTTCAACTAGCAAGTGTCCATTTTCTCATGTTGATTGTCTTCCCATACCATGTAATTTGTTTTCTCCATTCTTCTTGCCGCTTTTGTCATTCCTTTAATGCATTTCTACAACTCCTGTTTTGACCTTGCTATCACTGTTATCTACGTCTTCAGCAAATTTATTGTAACTACGCTCAGGTTCTATTAATAAATATTTTTTATTCAATTTTTTTATATTAAAATATTTGGCATTATTTGTGGAAATCTCATTAATCCATTCACGCCCGTCATTGATGTTAATAGAGGAAAGGTCCGTATTTTCAAGAAAATTTCAAGAACAGTGTAACTGCCGGTAACTAAATTATTACCAGTCCGGGCCTGTATTTGTGATAACTTTATTTGTATCAATTTAAACGATACTCTTTAACAGTAATACAAGAAACCATGTCGCCCGCCAATCGTGAAAGAAAACAGTTATTATTATAAAAATATTATTTTTTAACTATGAAGAGCCGTATTGAATTTCTTTAAAAAAATATCGGTTACGTAGGGATCCCAAAAGGAAAACACAAAAAAGTTTGGCGATTTTATTAAAACCACATTTTTAAATTTTATTCGTTTTATTTGATTTTAAGTTTTTCAGAAAATCCGGTCAAGTCGTTCAAAATATAATAATTCTTTTCGTTATTTAAGATGGACCATGCTACGGTCTTTGTATTGTAACATTGTTTTCCTTATTAAAAAGCTGAATAATAAATAAGTTTTAAAAAGGCTCAACTTGCAAAATTTCATTTTGTAAAATGAGATTTTCACGAACGCACATCCTGTAAGACAACCATAAATCAAAATCTAGCCAAGTATTCTTTTCGTCCTTCAAAAATCTTAAAAGTTAAAATTTTGTTCAGTTCCATTTTTGAGTTTTCAACTGTTGTTCTTTGGCCTACCACCGAAACTAAAAATATTTTCCTCAAAATTAATTAATTTTCGACACGGAAAAACGACTACAACCTGCGTAAAAAATCTAAAATCGGCTGGTAAATAACAGATTTGTGGGGTCTGCAAAATTACACCTGCGAGATTTTCATTCGAGGCGAAAATCGTTTGCATTACTAAGCAATTCTTGAATTGAAGGTTTTTGATCGGCCCTGGCCGAACCGTAAATTTTTTTCATATTTTCTGAATTTTCTGGTATGCTTTGGCCGTATCCCGATTTTTTGAGACCTTAAGCACTCCAATTGTGCCAAGGCAACATGTTTATTATAATCAAAGATTATAAGCAGTGAAAATGAGGAAGAGTTTGCCAAATGAATAAAGGATAAATACAAAAGAAGCGAAATCATCAAAGACACAAAAATAACATCGGAACACGCATGGAAGCTCGCTAGACAAATGATCGAGTCTACCATTAAAGAAATCCCAGCAGCACAAGTACCCAAGAAACGGAAACAATGGATAAAAGACGACACTCTTCAAATCATAGAAGAGAGAAGACAATTAAGAAAGGAAGGTATAAACACTCGCAAAAAACATAATAGATACAAAGAACTAAACCGCAACATACGAGCATGTAGAAAAGACAAAAACAACTACATTCAAGAAATATGCGCAGAAATACAGATCCATGCAGACAGAAATAGTACGCGTGACATGTTTAAAGCAATCAAGAAAATAACAAAACGTTTCTCCCCACGATCATGGGCCATTAGAAATGCTGCAGGAAACAAAGTCACAAACATACAGGAGATTATGGAAGTGTGGAGAGAATATTGCGAAAAACTCTTCAAAGACGAGAAAGAAAGTACACACACGTCCACACTCCAAATTGAAGATATGGACCAAGAACCGGACATACTGAGAAATGAAGTGGAAGACGCTATAAAGAGGTTGAAACACAATAAAGCTGCAGGTATTGACACGATTACTTCCGAGATCATTCAGGCGATGGGGGAAACGGGTGTGGATATTATGCATACTATATGTCAGATAATATGGAGGACAAGAAGATGGCCGGAAGATTGGTCGAGCTCCATTTTCATTCCGCTGCACAAGAAGGAATCAAAGGAAGTCTGTGACAATTATAGATTGATCTCACTGATATACCACTCCAGCAAAGTGATGCTATGCATAATTAATAATAGACTAAAACCATACCTGTCCTGGCAGATACCTCAAGAGCAGGCTGGCTTCGTAAAAGGTCGAGGCACACGCGAACATATTCTGAACATCCGTCAAATAATAGAAAAGGCAAGAAAATGGGGGTACCGCACCACATCACTAGCCTGGTCCAAGGGATATACATGAACAATATAGCGAGAATTAAAGTAGATGATAGACTCTCAAATCTATGCAAGATAGAAAAGGGAGTGAGGCAGGGTTGCATATTGTCCCCGATGCTGTTCAATTTGTATGGCGAGTATGTTATGCGAAGGGCCCTGGAAGGATGGAATGACGGCTTTGCTGTTGGAGGAAAAAAGATAAACAATCTATGATACGCCGATGACACCGCACTCCTTGCCAACTCAGCAGAAGAACTGACCCTACTAATGAAGCAACTAGAAGACGAGAGCCGCAGATGTGGCTTGATAATTAATATAGACAAGACAAAGGTAATGATAGTAGACCGAAGCAAGAACAATAGCCCTGAAATCCAACAAGTCTCTCAATACTCTGTCGTTAGCCAATATATATATATTTGGGAGTGCTCATTAATAACGAAGGTGGAAGCACGCAAGAAATAAGGTGACGCAGCGAAATAGCAAGAAATGCTGTTCGCAGTTTGCAAAGAACATGGAAAGATAGAGATGTCACTCTTGGAACCAAGAAAATGGTGGTCAAAACACTAATCTTCCCAATAATACTGTACGGTGCGGAGTCTTGGACTTTAAAGATGCAGGACCGAAGAAAGATTGACGCACTTGAGATGTGGTGCTGGAGAAGAATGCTCCGTATACCATGGACCGCGAGAAGAACAAATGTGTCCATTCTTAAAGAAATTAAAGAACCATAGAGACTCTCTCAAATAGTATACCAACGCGTACTCCGATACTTTGGTCACATAACGCGAGAACATGGTGACGGCCTCGAAAAGATAATAATACAGGGTAAGATAGAGGGTACCAGGCCGTGAGGACGATCCCCGAAGCGATGGTCGGACCAGGTGAAGGAAGTAACCAGCGGTTCCTTGCAGCACGTCACGAGAGAGGCACGCAACAGAGAGAGATGGCGTGAGATAGTGCGACGAGTTGGATGTGGGGGAGCGAACTGAGCGAGCGAATAATGATCACGACTCCTCTGACAAGAGGAAAGCGAAGAAGAAGAACATGTTTATAATAACGTGTCACAAAACGCCAAATGTTATAGAGGCGAGAATCGTTAGAATTTTGTAAGTAATTCTCGCCTTTAACAGTTTTTGGTCCACCACAGCCAAACTAATAAAATTTTTCTTGGTTTCTGAATTTTCTGGATTGCTTTGGATGTTGTCCGAATTTTTGAGACATTAACTACACAAATCGCACCACGGGAACCTCATCATAATAGTTGTTAAAGATTTGATTTTCAGAAGTAAGCCATTGTTTTATACTAAAATTATTAAAAATTTGAAAAGAAACGCAATTATTTAAGATTTTACAGAAAAAAATGATTACAACAATAAAATGTGACATGTAGATGGACCCTTGGTAATAAACCTGATAGATTGGCAAGTGACAGACGGGGTAAGTTTAGCCCTTGGGTCTCATAACTCGGTGCGGTGATATACTCCTTCCGTCAACTATCCTAAATGTCTTCTGGTCATCAGACGGCCCATTAAGTTCCGCTTCGCCGCCGACTACGTCCAAAGAGCAATTTCAAAAATACGACATTTTCGGTAGACGGTGGCATTTTTACCCGCAGTGTATGAATCTTATAAGATCACGAAAGTTCTTGTTCTTAATCGAGTCGTTTATTCAGCGGACAACAGACACTCGCTTGCATGAGTTATTACTCGTCCATTTTGATAAATAAAATTGAGTAGTCGTGACAGCAGATTTAAAACTTGATTCATTTTTCATCACTTCTTATGATAATTTTACTTTTTTATTGAAGTAGAGATACTTTTCAATACTTGTCATTTTTAGTCATGATAATGTATAGGGGATGATCAAAACTAATACATATATCAATGGTTTCCAAAATGAAAAATTGGAATAATTTTTACATTAATCCCCATTAGTTTTGTTAACCGAACGTTTATGCAATTTATAATCTACTTTTATACCGAGCTTATATTACTAAAGCTTTACTTGCAAGTTATGTGTTTAGTAGAATTATTTTCCTGTCGCTATAAATCAGAAAACGGCGTTGTAAAGAAATACGTGTGAAAGAGAAAACAAAAAGAAAGAGGACACGGGGTTGCTAACGACCAGCATGTGGCATTAGTTGGTCATCAGCAACGCACAGTCTATCAACCACCAATAATTGAGTATTGATCGCCACCCCAAATGTGCCACTCTAAACGAAACGAAAACTAAGAAGCTCCTACGTTATTGTGTTAATGTTTACGCTCTATTATTGATGTTATAAAAAAAACTAACTTGTCAAGTTATCCCATATAATATTAAAATTTCTTACTTTAATCAGGTTGGAAACTTGGTTAATCAATCGCAGATATCTGATGATATCTGCAAACGTGGAAATACATATAGAAACTTTTTGTATTGATTCTTTTTAACGATATCATATTTCAATAAGCAATAATTATCCAAATCCTGTTTTGTTCCTTTATTCAGGGGGATATGTCATGTTTTTATATTTCTAGAAATGATTTAAACGGTTGCGTTATACAAAAAGGAAAAAGTTAAGAGTGAAAAGTAATAAAAAGTAGATAATATGTCAAGGTTTTAAATTTTATAAGTTGTCAAAAAATAAGGGAGTAGAAAAATCTTTATAATAGCCCGCAATATTCCAACGAGACACTTCTTTGACACTGAAAAATAACTATTTATCAAAACTGAGGGTAAGTGAACAGGAAAGTTTTCGAACGCATGACCTAATAATATTTTCATAACAGACTCCTCTCATTTCTAAACCGAAGTTGGTGGTGGTAAAAGCTTTGTTGCGTTTGGGGTTGTTGAAATTTAAAATTGGTTTTATAAAAATATACAGCGACATGCTATACATAACTTATTTAAAGTGTCAGTTGGGAAAACTAATTCAAATCGTGGAACTGCCAGAAAACTATTAAACTGGGGAACGAATTTCTATATCAAAAACACTTCTTATTTACTTACTCCAAAGTTATGAATGACTCTGCAACTCTTCTGGAATATGTCATTTTTACTTGAAATAAATTTTGCCTTTCTAAAACATGCCCGTTATTAAGAGCGTAGTTGTTAAACGTGATCGATTTTAACTCTTTCTTATCACGTTTTTAATTATTTATACAAAGGAAACTACCATTACAAATAATACATTAAAATTAAATCAATTAAAATCAGGTGTATTTAAATTTTTTAATTCTAATTTAATTAAAACAGTTTTCTTACAATAACGCCTTTATTCAAAATCATTATTGTTGTTATTAGTGCTATTATTGATATTTTCATGCTTATTGTGTAAATATTTTTTATTTGAACCTTGAATTCAAACCAGAACACCTGAATTTCTATAAATAACTGTAAAACTCTGCAAGGCGTGCGGCCTATCGGCCGCCTGATTGTTTAAAAAGCTTTTTTGTCTCATCGCTTTTGCTTGTAGGTCTATGGGCTTACAATGGTTTATGTGATTACGGATCGGCCTTTTGCATCCCAAAATTCATTATGAAACTACGGGTTCTTCTTCTTCTGGTGCCTATCCGTTCCGGATGTTGGCTATCATATTGGCTATAATTATTTTATTCACTGCCGTGCGAAAAAGCTCTGTTGTTGTCATCGAGAACCACGTTCTAAGGTTTTTCAACCATGAAATTCTCCTTCTGCATACGCTTCTTTTTCCGGCTATTTTGCCTTGTAGGATGCACTGAAGGAGCCGATATCTGTTTTCATTGCGCATTACGTGGCCCAGGTACTGCAGCTTTCTGGCCTTGACCGTGTCTGCCACCTCCAGTTCCTTGTTCATTCTTCTGAGGATCTCGTTATTAGTTACATGATTCATCCATGAAACTCTCAGAATTCTCCGACAAATCCACATCTCAAAAGCCCGAAGTTTCTTCGTCGTCGACTCTGTCAGCCTCCAGGATTCGACCCCATAGAACAACACCGGAAAGACGTAGCAGCGCAATATTCTGATCTTTGTTTGAACAGTCAGATTGTGGTTTTTAAATAGAGCGGCCATCTTTGTAAACACATTTCTTGCGATCTCAATGCGTCTCTTAATTTCCATCGAATGGTCCCACTGCTCATTAATGATGGTGCCCAGGTATATATAGTTGTTGACCCTTTCGATGTTTTGATTATTCAATATCAGTTCGCAGTTAGGGATGTAAGTCTTGCTGAAACTACGGCCGGGATAACGTAAAACAAATAATTTAAAAACCTGTGTTTGTTGTGATTGGTGGCCAAACCACGGCCACCGCAGTACAACTCTATTGTAAACAGTTGGCTTATGGCATCCACAATCCTACAACTTCATTAGAAAATGGAGGAAATATCAATTTAAGTTGCATTATTATGTTATAATAAATATCACAATCGACCTATGGTTTCCGTAGTCAAATGTGGGTCTACACAGTCAACCATCGGTCTTACAATTAGTCATCTTAGACACTCTGGCCGCCCTTCAACAAGTCGTTCAATACACAACATCGAAGCAGTTCATGAGAGTGTTGCTGAAAGTCCCAGAACATCAATTCGGTACCATGGCCAAGAATAGGACATTTCGAGAAACTCTATAGTGTATTCTCACGAAAGATTTGCATCTTCATGCTTACAAAGTTCAATTGACTCAAGAACTGAAGCTTACTGACCATCCACAGCGAAGAGAGTTCATTGAATGGATTAAGGAACAACAACAAGTTCTAACAAAAACATCTTCAGTGGTGAGGCTCATTTTCATCTTGATGGCTTCGTTTATTCTCAAAATAGTCGCATTTGGGGTTGAGAAAATTAATGGGTAATTGTTGAGAAACAAATGCATCCACAACATGTCACTGTTTGGTGCGGATTTTGGGCTGGAGGCAACTTTGGACCATTCTTCATCGAAAATGCGGCTGGTCAGGCAATAACAGTTAATGGTGCTCGTTATTGCGCCACGATAATCTAGTTTTTTGTACTTAAATTGCTAAATATGGATGTGGAGGATATGTGGTTTCAACAAAATGGTGCCACATGCCATACAGCCCGAGAAACAATTCAATTATTGCATGAGTCATTTCCTGGTGGTGTGATTTTCCGTTTTGGTGATCAGAATTGGCCTTCCAGATCATGCGATTTAACCCCATTAGACTTTTTTTTTCGGGTTTTTTAAAATCTAAGATTTATTCCAACAAGCCCACAACCACTCACGCCTTGAAGGAGGAGATTGTGTGCTGTATCAACGAAATTCAGTCACATTTGTGTAAAACGGTCATCGAAAGTTTCGATCAAAGAGTGCGCATGTGCTAACAAAGCCGTGGAGGCCATTTACCCGTTATGGTATTCCATTTCAAATGTATTCCAAATTGTAAAAATTTACAATTTTTAATTAAAAACCTGTTTCCTATCAAAATTACTTCTTGCGTGAATTTTGGGACACCCTTGGATTTTTAAGATGAGCCATTAAGACCTACTACTTAACGTGGAATTCGATCCACGGCACGATAATTTTTTAAGAGTTACTGGATTTCAAACCTGAGGCCCTTAGACGTAAGGTCACTTGAACACATATTGTGTTCGTTCCATGCTCCTTTTCAAATTCTTCTAAGTTCTAAATACCTGCCACAGGGTCTTAATCTACTAGGTATCAATATCATTTTTAATATATTTTATTACGATGGGTACGACCTTAATAAATAATAATAAATTATAATAAGGTGTAATTGATATCGCTGTGCGGCCTAAAGGCCGCGCTGGTACTTCCTAGGTTGGTAAGTATAATATTAACCAATCAGAGTTAGGGAATGACAGAATTTAGATTTTATATGCAAGAAACTTTAAGGTCATGTGCCTATGGCACCATATAGCCCTCTAATGTGTTATTTTGTAATGTGTAATGCAGCTTAAAGGCCGCACAGGAACGTCTTTTAGATCAGCTACTAAAGATTAGCATCGAACAACTTTGCCTTCCCCTAATAGGCGATGCACTACTGAGTGCAACCCCGCAAGGAAGGTAACAACCCGGGGACTGTCATCTCGAGGCTGTTATTCGCCAAACAAATCGCGGGAGGTGATAAATATTCGGCGTGTTGCCCTTGGACAGTCGACTATTATTACTTCCCTTGGGCTATTAGGTACAATAAATTATAACTCAGAGGTAACAGTCTCCCGACTGTTCCCATCCTTTTAGGGTTGTAATTCACGAGAAGTGATAAATATTCAGATTATTGCCCTTAAAAGCCACAGCTCTCCGGAAATTGGTGCTCAAAATGGCTCTCGTCGGGCAACATTCAAATATCTTCACCTTCCTTCTTTGGGCTGTAATTACAAACTCAACACAGGTAAAATACATTCACTTAAGCTAAGCCATGGAGGGCTCCAATTGTTTGTTCTTGGATTGTGATGTTAAAATCAGCATAATAATAAAACTTTGCAGTTTTATTCCAGGCAAGAAATACTTCTATCTTGCAAAAAGTCCGTGTAAACTTAAACTCTGCAAATATGTGTATTTGAGTGTCCAAATAAACACCCCAAAAGTTCTCCAAAATTTCCTGTCGATTTCTCCTCAAATTGGTATTTTCAGTCCTTTCAACATGAATTTTCGCCTATATCTCGCTAAATTTCATTTTCAGGGAAAGTTATTATCAGCTCAAAAGTGAAGAGCATAAAATTCTCTACAAAATTTATTTTCAAAATTCAGGTCAGATGATGAAGATGACGTAAGAAAATTTTATTCCAAATATAATTATACAAAATTTTTGCAGTCTAGGTAAGGAACATGCAGAAACTACGGACAAACTTGAAATTGGCCAGACATGTGTATATAGTTTAGTATTTTTAAAAAAACCTTAAATTCTCCCTCCCCCCGCATTGAAGAGTTTAGTTCCTCCGTAAATTTTCGCTTATAACTCGCTTAATATTACTTTTAGGGAAAATTATCTTAGACCAAAATGGAAGAGAACAAATTTCTCTGCAGAATGAAGTTTTCACAATTGGATATGTAAGATAATATTATTTGAAAAACTGGTTCCACTTTAAAGACTTAAAAAACGCTTTTCGCCTTTCAGGAATTGATTTTTATTTCAGGAATAGTCTGACGCAGTCAAATTTTGTAAAACTGTCTTTTTGTAGGGAATTCCATGGTCTTCAATTTTGATTTGATGAGAATTTTCCGTAAAGCTGAAATGAAGCGAGTTAAGAATAAATAAGTCGGCACTCCATTCCTTACGGAATATCGCCACGTCATTGGACGTTCTTGAATCCGTTTTTTAGGGTGGATTAGTCCCTATTTTACATTTTCTATCTTCTTTTTCATTTCATTCACAGTTCTCTGTGTACTTTCGTCTTTTCCACGATTTCTCTCCCTTTCTTCCTATTCTGTGCAGTCTCTCGCCAGTTCTCGACGTCTGGTCTCCATTTCATGGTGCACTTTATCATACTATATTCGCTTGCTCTTTCAACGTGTCCATACCATCCCAGTCTCAGTGCCTTGATATGTCTTACTATTGTTTTTCCTTGCAATTCGTTCTCTATTTCTTCGTTTGTTCTTACTCTATATCTCTCTTCGCTAACCTTGATCAGTCCCAGAATCTTTCTAATTATTTTTTTCTCAAAGACCCGAAGTTTCTCTTCCTCTTTTCTCGTTAAACACATTGTTTCCATGCCATAAGTTACCACAGGCCTGATTAGGGTTCTGTATATTTTCATCTTAGTTTCTTTTTTTATTTGCTTGCTCGTTATTAAGTTCTTGTTGCTGTAGAAAGCTCTATTTCCAGCCATTATTCTGTCTTTTATGACTTCCTCTCTTTCACTTGTGTTGTTAATTTGTAATCCAAGGTATTTGAAGGTCGCTACCTCTTCAAAATTATACTCCAGAATCTTAACCTCATTCAGCTCTCTATTTCTTCTTCTACAGCCTCTCATTACCTTGGTTTTTGTTTCATTTACTTCTAGTCCTGCTCTTTCTGCTTCTACTTTTATCTTCGTGAACATTTCTACCATTGCTTTGTGTGTTCTTGAAATTATTACAATGTCGTCGGCGTAAGCAACCATTTGTATATCTCTCTTTGCAATGGTTCCACTGTATTTGGTTTTTCTTATTATGCCTTCTAGTACCACATTAAATAGCGTGGCCGACAACGCATCACCTTGTTTCACTCCAGTATTTATGCTAAATTCATCTGTAATACTTTTTCTTGTTTCTACCACTGCTGCCGATCCATTGAGTGTCATTTGAATCAATCTCACAAGTTTCTCAGGTACTTTCATTTCTCTTAATATCTTGATTACATAACTTCTGTTGACTCTGTCGAAGGCTTGTCTAAAATCGACAAACAACATCTCTATCCCTATGTCATGTTCATAACATCTTTCCATAATTTGTCCAACTACAAATATTGCATCTGTTGTTGATCTACCCGGTCTGAAGCCTTGTTGGTAGTCACCTAACTTTATGTTTACGTGTTTTTGTAGTTTTGAGTGTATTACTTTCGATAAGATTTTATAAGCGTTATTTAGTAAAGATATTCCTCTGTAGTTATTACACTCTCTCATGTCCCCTTTTTTATGTATTGGGATTATCTTTGCCACACTCCACTCCTTTGGCATTCTCTCTTCTTTCCACACCAACAAAATCAGCTCGTACAATCTTCTCTTCGTCGTTTCATCACCCATTTTCATTAGTTCAGAATCTATTGCGTCCAATCCTGGAGTTTTTTTGTTCTTCATTGACATTAGTATCTTGTGGAATTCTTCATACTCCGGTTCCGCTTCAGTTTCTTCTTCTTCTGGGTCTGATGTTTTATCGTCTGGTATGGTTTCTTCTGTTTCTTCATTGAGCAATTCTTTATAATATTCTTTCCGTATGGTGTTGATTTCTTCTTCTTCATATTTGGTATCTCCTTTCTTGTCATTCATTCCCCTTGGTTCTGTCTTGTTGTTACTCTTCTGTTGTTTTATTTTCTTGTAAAATTCAGTGGGGTTTCTTTGTGTTTCTTCTATATCAGTCATTATGTTTTCCAACCACTTTTGTTTCTTATCTTTACACATTTTAACAGTCTGTCTTCTTTTCTCTTTGTATTTTTATTCATCTTCTGTTTTTTGGGATCCCATCCATTTTAGTCTTGCTTCTTTTTTGGACTCTATCATAGCTTCGCATTCTTCGTCAAACCATTCATTTCTTGTGTTTTTTTCTTTTTTGCCTACTGTTTTTTCTGTCGCGTTCTGAAGCGAGCTAGTCGGCAGTTTTCAGTTTACCTGGATTTTTTAACAATTTTTAAATTTTTGAGAAAACCTAACCTAAAATAGTCGAAGTCATTTTGTTTTTGCCATATTCGCGTTGAAATTAAAGGTTTTAGATTAACTTTTTTAACCGAATTCAATTTAACCTCGAAATATCTATGAATGTCAGCAGCAGGCGTCGTGCCGGCGTTCTTTAATAGAACTCATTCATCTGGTATAACCAAATTTTCGGAAAGGGAAACTCGTAGTAAAAAAACTGTTAAGAAAATGTTTAGATACCTGTTCTGCTATGGTATGAATTTAAAAGTGAAAATGTAATATTCTATCCTGAAACCTGATAAAAATTGAGATGCTTATAATTTATTAAGTAAGTTGGGCAATGTACTATTTGTCTCTGTTTTTATAAAGGATAGGATGAGTCAAGCCAGTAAATTGGGGAAAAAGTTTGACAACATTTAAGATTCTTGTCGTTTCCGAACGTCTTTCTATTAATTGCCTAGTTGTGATCTAGAGTGCTATACGGAGTGGAATGAGCGGTGCAAGAAGGGTACTTTGATGAACGCCGTGCAATCACAGACCTATTCTCGTATCGAGAGCACTTTTGAAGAAATCGGTAGTGGATAAGAAAACAACATCGAAGTAAATTTTTTGCCAATTTACAAAATTAATTAAAGAAAATTTATTTAAGTTTCTCTTTGACAAATTCCCACAATTAAGCTCATTTTTCTACTGCTAATCTTTGTATTAAAATTGTAATTACTTTTCCCTGCTTTAGCGGCAAGCTTTTTTCACTTGACAGTATTATGTCTACTTTTTATAAGAAGATTTTCAGTATCTTTTAACAAGATTTTATTTAAAGAGAACAATTTAATCACTTGATTAAGCTTTGCATTAAATTTAAAGGGTCAGAACATTTTGAGATTTTTCTTTACGGTTGCATTTATTTTCGGTCGTGTACAAATTGATAATACAAATTCAAAAAAATGTGTAATAGGGCGATCGAATTCAATTTAATTTACCCTTGCGAAAAAGCTTAAAACAAGGGGATAAACTTCGGAATTCCTTTACTTTCAGACAAAAAAAAGTGACAACAGTTTTCCGACTTATTAACCACGTACATCTGTCAACATGAAAAAAGTGGCCAATTCAACAATTTGTCGGCCCTAGTAAGCTTATTACAGTCGACCAATCCAAATCATTCCAAAAATAGAATCAAGAAAATTTTATAAACCGTTTGCCTTACTCTTTCTGCAGTCTTGCAGTATAATATGCTACATTTTGTCGCCTGCAGGAATATTCTCTTTACATATAAGATTTATGTTTTTTTGCTTTTATCGATTTAACTTAATCAAGACATATAAATTGTGTGATACATTTTGTTATCTAATTCAATTGTTTATTGTTTTAATAATTACATAATATTCTAGCTATTTCCCTAGGTACGCTTAGTATTTATGCAGATAATATCTTCCAAGTTTAATTAATTGCTTAGTATTACATCTCATTTTTTTTGTAGAATACAAGGATATGATACAGCATTTCCTACATAGTCCAGTCAAATTAGACGAAAAAATGGGTTCAGCTCGGAAAAATTCCCACCTAGCTGAATTTTGGTACACATCTTTATGACATCGTTGTAAACAATATGTAAAAAGTCGACCTCGATATCATGTACGCGTTAAAGGTTATTCGAGGTCAAAGGTCACGAAATTGGCCTTTTTTTTAATATCTCGTTTTTTATTAGTCGTACAATAAAAAGTTTTAGATACAATTTGTAGAGGAGGTAATTATCTACAAAAATGGTCTTATGACATTTTCACGTTAAGTTGATAGTTTTTGCGTTATAAGGCCAACAAAATGGACACTTTTAATGAAATATGATTTTTCAAATTTTGATCGGAAATTTTGTGAACGATATTAATTTGCAAATGCTGCCGTTATTTGTCGTTTTTCGTCCACCATCGTCATATACTAAATCAAAGACCGTCGAAAACCGCATCCGACTCTTCCATAAGTTTTACTAAATTATCGACGGTTCTCGCGCCGGAGGCGAATTAAGGCGAAAATTGTGCAAAAACTTTCAACGTCTCTGAGCTCTTATTTACGAACCGATTCTTAATTTTTAAGATGCAACGGAAGCCCATCGCGAAGGTCTACCAGAGCCCTTATATAAGCTTCCTTCGTATTTTCAACACCAAAAGCGTGAAATCGAATTTAAATTTCAAAAATTTAAATTTTTTCAAAATGATTTTTCATGATTTTCAAAAAAAAATTACTTTCGAAAAATTGGAAATTGGCGCCGGAAACTTTTTATTGTACAACCAGTATAAAGCATTTGCAAATTAATATCGTTCACAAAATTTCCGATCAAAATTTGAAAAATCATATTTCATTAAAAGTGTCCATTTTGTTGGCCTTATAACGCAAAAACTATCAACTTAACGTGAAAATGTCATAAGACCATTTTTGTAGATAATTACCTCCTCTACAAATTGTATCTAAAACTTTTTATTGTACGACTAATAAAAAACGAGATATTAAAAAAAAGGCCAATTTCGTGACCTTTGACCTAGAATAACCTTTAACGCGTACATGATATCGAGGTCGACTTTTTACATATTGTTTACAACGATGTCATAAAGATGTCTACCAAAATTCAGCTAGGTGGGAATATTTCCGAGCTGAAAACCTAATTTGACTGGACTACAGTACTTAACCGAAAAAATCAAAATTGCTCAAAATATATTTTTCTCCATGACTAAAGAAAATAATGGTTTCTAGCAGATTTATGGCAGAGCGTGGTCTCCTTTCTTAAACACAAAATATTTACATATTTTCTGTCGATATTATAAAGGGTGATTCGATAGGAGATCATTTTGAATTGCGCGACATTCCGCTCTAAATTTGACAGCGCTCATATTTGGCATACGAAGGAAGATCAATAAGTTCGCTAAAAGTGGTATAAGAAAAACAGTTATAAAAAAATCTCGAAAGTGGTTTGCTACAAAATCAAATAGAAGGCCAGTTTTAAGAATTAAATCGATCTAAGCAACCTTTGAATTTTTATTCAGTTTTTAATCGTAGCCAGTGTGATTATATTTTTAACAAAAGAGGGTAAAAGGGAAAAATAAATACAAAATGATATGTTTCAAACAATTTACAAGTAGGTACGGCTTTTCAAACTAGAACTGGAATCCTTAGAAGATGATCACCGCGGGTTCGTTACTTTGCCCCCCCCCCCCCCGTTGATATTTTTCCCTAAAATGCTAGCTCCCGATTCCTTAGAACTAACATCGGCTACCACCTAAATATTAAAGCTAGCACCCCCTAGGTTTATCCACAAATCAATGAGCCCCTATAAGTTTCTATTCTTTTTGTTCGAGCCCTCAACCTCACGAAGTCATTTACAAAACCTTTCGCTGGGTGGATATGGGAATCGTGTTGTTTCTATTTTCCTTCCTATTTTGAATTTTTATGCAAAACCAGTTCAACAGAAACAGCTTAGTTTGAACTTCAATGAGCTCCCAAATATTCGAAAACTCCGAGCAACACGCGTTAAACTTTAAACATTTAAGTTATTGTTGGCGTAAAAATTTAAGACAGGGTACATTTCAATGGTTTCAGTTTGAATAGGAGTGGCAGGGTTATTTTAAAATAACACAAAAATTGAAAACGGTAAAATACAACAAAACAAGCTTGAAATTGAAAAATTTACAAATAATACAGAGATTTAATTTTTATATATAATTATTTTATTCGATTTCTCTTTTATGTAATCCATTTTTAAGATTTTCACTTCAATTTTTCCATTTCTTTCAATTTTGTTTGATTTTTCATTTTCTAACAAATTTGTTTTTTTTAAATGATAATTTTTTAATTATTATATTTTGTCGAAATGAAAATAAAGATAACAATTATGATCATTTATACCAACCGATACAAAATAAAATATTATTTTAATTTGATCACTGATAACTGAATATGATCAAATAAAACTTAACGCGTGTTGCTCGGAGTTATCGATAATTTCAAATATCCATAACTGTGCAAAATGAAATTAACATGATGATTATAGAATTAAAGCTCAAAAGAATCTCTATCGATTGACATCAAATAAATATACATAACATTTCAAAATGACAAGGAGAACTAAAAAACAAATCTCCAACCCCCACCCCCTGTCTGTCATTAACTGATAGGTCAAATATGTCTGATACCCCAAATCACAACAAATTTTATTAGTCGATTTGTAATAGCAATTTATTTTATTTTAATATTATATTATTATATAGTGACATATTAAAATCCGGAGCTAGCTTTCTGAGAAACAATATCAACTGGGGGGAGGGTACGTGGGGACGTTACGTTGCCCCCCCCCCCGGCAGAAACATTGATTTTTGGACAAACCTAGCGGGTTGAAGCTTTAATATTTCGGTGCTAGCCGGTGCTAGGTTTTTTAGAAAAAATATTAACTAGGGGGGGGCAAAGTAACGGACCCGATCAGTGGATCATTGAATCCTAAGTGCCTTAGGTGGTTATTCTGTTACTCGTCCTTCATTAGAGGATCCTTTAAAAATAGGTAAAGTACGGTTTACGATGTAAACAATTGAATTACAGGCGATACTTCAAGTGGTAACCAAACTTTACCTAATTTTAAACGATCCTTTAATAAAGGACGAGTTACAGAATAACCGCCTTAGGTTTCTATGAGATTATATCGAAAAATAAAATTTATTTCATAAAAGAATATTGATTCCTTATATCATTTTTATCAAACTTATTGAATTCCTCTCGTACGTCATCTAAAAATAATGCGGTTTGATCATGGAACGTTACACGATCGACGAACGTAGTATAGTTATTCTGAAAACACAAAATTCGTGAAGTTTTGTGTAAAAGTTCACCTTTTGTAAAGAATTTAAAGAAACTGGTTCAGTAAAGCTTTTGTTTGTTCGAAAACGGTGCTGTCATTTTTATTTTGGTTATGAACATTTCTTGACGTATGTCGTTGATTTTTGACAGTGCGGTCCTAATTTCATAATTAGGATAAAAATTATAAGGTAATTAATAGTGAAATTATTAAATTAGGACGGCACTGTTAACAATTTTTTAGGTTAATAATCAATGACAAACGTCAAAAACTGTTCATAGCCAAAAATTAACTGACAGCAAACCAAAGCTTTAGTGATATAAGAACACTTGTCTGTCGTCGTGATGGTCGTTCTGCTATAAATATCGCTGCAGTGAAAGAAAGTGTATGAGAAAAGCCGAATACCTTAATTCGTCACCGTTCACAGCGATTGGATCAAATTTAAAAAGAAATTTGTTCCCTGGATCCGGGGAGCTGAAAACCCACAAGCCATCTTGGAACAACCCATGAAAGGAAAAGTCTATGTTGACAAATTTCAAACGATTACAGGCTTCAAAAACAACACTCAATTGCAAACATTAAATCTCATTTATGCGAAAGCATAACGGAAAATTTTGCCAAAAGAACGATGTCATGCTAGCAGAGCCGTGGAGGACATTTGAATGATGTGTCCACGTGTCATCGCAATGTGTGCTCTTGATGTTAAAATATAAATTTTCCAGTTTTTACAATTTATTATTTATTAATGCATTTGTTAACAAATTAAAATAACACCTCATTAAATCACCATTTCTTAGGTTACATTGGCGAATTTGGGCGTAGGTCGCAACTTATACGGTCACTTTGAAATCAACTATATCGGCTTGCCTAATTTTGACTAGGGTGACGAGTTTTTCTTGAGATTTTAAATTATAGCAAATAAATTAAATTATGTTAAAATATTCATTATTTAATTTTATTGAAATTATTATTGTAATAGTACAGTTTGTTGTTCTTTTCTTATTTCGGATGTGACTCTGTCCTGGAAAAAAAATACATACGTGGTTCGCACAAAAACAATTCTTGACGTAATTTGCAAACTACCGGAACTCGCCTTTGGCTCGTTCCAGCTATTTGCATACTCATTCCGTAAAGTATCTGTTCGCTGTTTTCCACAGGGTGGTGTTTAGTGTATACAAAATCAATAAATATCGTAATAAGTATTACGATGAAAAGCAATTTAAAAATTGAAGATGTAATAAGACAAAAATTAATAGCACAAGATCAAGCCGTTGAACAAATTATGCGCTTTAATTACCTTGATATAGACATAACCATCAACCGTGACCCAGTGAATGAAATAAAAACCCAAATTAACAAAGCTAGTATGTGCATGCTTGAGAGAATAAATATATTATCAAACAAAACAAGACTCGTATTGACGAATGACATAAAGACCCTAGCAGATACTCAGTTTATGAACTTGTTAACAAAAAAATTAATTTTGGTAGAAAACAAAATTTCTATTAAAATAGCCGAGTATTTGGTTAGTGCATAAACTAGCCAAGAACA
The DNA here is from genome assembly GCA_932274525.1 of Podabrus alpinus. NCBI lineage: Eukaryota > Metazoa > Arthropoda > Insecta > Coleoptera > Cantharidae > Podabrus > Podabrus alpinus. The sequence continues at coordinate 84,999,002 of OW026455.1, read as the reverse complement.
GGCCCGGGCTGGTGATAATTTAGTTACCGTTTAACTCCTTTGGGCAACCGCGCTCTTCAAGAAATTTTTGCAATAGTGTAAAATGTACATGACTGCGGCCTCGAAAGGAAGCTACCCATCCATCCCAAATTGAAAAACTTTCATTCTGATTGTACATAATAACCAGGACTTTGGCTACTATATAAACTAACCAAATTTTCCGCAAATTAGAAAGAATTTTATTTTTGATTAAAATAACCAAAATTGGATAACGTAAAAAAAGGAAAAAAGATTTATAAAACCTCAAAATGTTCACAGGATTCTTTAACAATAAACAATGATAAAAAAGCGTCAATTTTTAATTTCCTGGAAATTCCAAACATAATAGACAGGAAACTGCTAATTAATTAATTTATTATAAAATAATAAATTATAATTGATGAATAGGTCATTATAATTTACAAAGTGGATACTTTTTTATCATAGCATAATATCAACAGGCAAAGTTGTCCTCATAATTTGCTCAAATAAAAATCTAACCGACATTATTGAGCAGTTTATAAACTAACCGAGTTCTTGGTTATTTTAGTAGAAATGTTGTTTTTTGCTTAAATAGCCAAACAATAATTGGTTATTTTGTATACTGGCCAGCTAGTTTATAAACTAGCCCAGTAAACACTTTTCAAAATAAGAGCTAGTTGAGAACTATGGAAATAAAGACGCTAAGGTTGATAGTGGGTAGGAAGACACTGAGAAAAAGAATTAGAAACGCGGCTATATGGCAAAAGTATGGAGTGGAAAATGGAGAAGGTAAAGAAGACTTTTTGCTTTGAAGTAAAAACTTCAAAGCATTCGACATCTAGCCTCGATCTGGAACATGGAAAAAACGTCCCAAAATTCACCAAGATCGTTTTCAATACACCTTATGGGCAAAATAGTTATTACCTAAATTAAATTAGTTGAAATTCTGAATGGAAACTGATAATTTTCCAGTTCGTATAGTTTTCGAGATGCAGCCTTTCAGAAAACCCGTTTATTTTCCATTTACACAAAAAAAAACGTGCTTTCCAGATTTCTACGTAAACTTTTTTCTTGCTATCTGATGCACAAATTGTGATTCCCAAATATTTAAGAGCAATGAAATCAAAACAATTCCTAAACCTTGCAAAAATCCAAGAAAACTAAATTTTGGTCGACATGTGTAGTATTTGAGTGTCCGAATATATGCCCAAAAGTCCCCTGTCGGTTTCTTCCTAAATTGGGGGTTTTAATTCCTTCAACGTAGTTTTTCGCTTATAAATCGAAGACTTACCGGAGAGGAAGAGTAACAATATTCCGAATGGAATGGAAAATCTTGAATACCAATAATATTCCAGACAAGGAACATGCTTGTAAAAAATCTGAGCAAGCTGAAAGTTTTAGTACATATGTTTTTGAGTGTTCTAATGATCTCCCCGAAATGTCATTCAAATTTCCTTGTGGCTTCTTCCATGATCGGAAATTTTAGCCCCACTAACGCAGTTTTTCGCTTACTAATCCCTTAATTTAAGTTTACGGAAAATTCCCATTAGATTAAAATTGACGTGCATAAAATTCTCTACAGAATTTAATAAAAATTTGCCACATCGTGGTATTCCTGAAATAAAAATCAATTCCTGAAAGGCGGAATCGCTTTATTTGATAACAGAAATTAGAATCAAGTTTTTGAATAATTCGTATTTCGAGTAAAATTTTTATAATCATCTGAAGTGAATTTTGATAAATTTATATTGTAGCGAATTTAATGCTCTTCAATTTTATTCTTCTAATAATTTTTCCTAAAAACGCAATTAAGCGAATTATAGACGAAAAACCACGTTGCATATACTAAAATCCTCAATTGGGGAGACGTCGACTGGGGATTTTAGGAGATTTTTGAGGGGTACATTTAGATACTAAAATGTACATGTGGGAAAAATTTCGACTTGCTCGGAGTTTTTTAAAGCTAAAAATGTTTCTTGCCTAGGCTAATAAACTCAGATTCACAATAGCCTTATTTCAATACATCTAAGGCTGCATGCACACTGATATAGCAAAACGTTTCGTGACAAAACATTTTGTTTTATCGTGGTTTTATCTAACAAACATGATTGAACGAAATGTTTCTTAAAGTGTTTTGTTTTACTGAAACGTTTTGTCTTCTCTGGAAACGTTTTTTTTTCGTCTTGAAACGTTTTGCTTGATCTGAAAACAAATTGATTAAAACGTTTTAAGACAAAACAACACGTTTTAAGACAAGACAAAACGCTCTAGGATGAAACAAAACATTTTGGTTCGAAACGTTTTGTTCTATCATGTTTTTAATGAAACAAATTTCTTTTTAATACGACAAACCGTTTTGCTCTATCAATGTGCATGCAGCCTAAAGTGGAAAATTACCATAATATTTTGAAGTATAGCCAGTAATACAACTAAAAAATTTTGGCCCGGCTGCACAATAATGTAAATAACGCTTCCTTCAGGTGTTAATAAATTATTCAGAAAATTTTCTAAATGTTAAATTTGTAAATGTTTAATTTTAAAATATATTTTGAATTAAAAAAAAAAACATTATATTATTATACGTGATTTAATCTTATCTAATCTAGAAGAATTGCCTTGGTTGTGCGGCCTAAAGGCCGCACTAGAGGAGATCATCTCTTCAACAGACCACTCTAACATCCACAGAAAAATAAATTAAAACTATTATAGTAATACGAGGTCAAGCTGAATTTATTGAGAATAAAAAACACGGTTAATATTTTCTAGGATTTTATTTTAAATATGCTCAAAGTAATTCCCTCCAACAATATGATACACTTGACCATTATTTCTTTCCATTGCTTAAAAGCTCCCAACCAATCTTCTTTCGGAACACCTTCAAAATAAGTATGAACTGCGGTATCAATCTCTTCTTCAGACGAAAACCTTCTGCCCCGCAAATTTTTTTAAGCCCAGCAAATAGCCAAAAGTCGCACATTGCTAAATCAGGTGAGTACGGCGGATGTTCTATGACTTTTATATTTTTTTCAGCCAAAAACTGGCGAGTTATAGCTGCCGAATGGGATGATGCATTATCATGGTGGAGCATAATTCCCTTGGCTGGAACTCTACTGAACACATCAGGTAAACATTTTTCAGTGTACCATTTAGCTGTAACTGTCTTTTGTCCATCTAGCTTAATGGCATTTACTAGGCCCATACTTCTGAAGAATACCGCATACATAACTTTTTTCATAGCTCGCTGTTTCTTGATCATTGTTGGAGTTTCCTCATCTTCGTGAATCCATACACGACTCTCTTGACGAGTAGGTATGTCGAAAAAGGAAATATAAGTTTCGTCACCTGTCACGATTTTGGAATAAATTTGGTGTCCGCCATTATTTAACAAATTTATAGTTTCATGGCAAATTCTTACACGCTCTGCTTTTTGGAAATCAGAAAGGTGATGCGGCACAAAACGACGGACCACTTTTTTTAATGCAGGTGATCGTGTATGATTGTTTTAACAGCTGAGGATCCAATCTTGAGTTGATGCTCTATTACCCCATAAGTGGATTTATTGTCCTCTTTAATTATTTTTTTAACAGCAGCAATGTTATTGTCGGTAACAGCGGTAGAAGGACGTCCTGCTCCTTTTTGATGCTGAACGGAATTCCTTTCGCGTTCAAATTCCTTATACCATCGGTAAATTGTAGCCAAGGAAGGTGCTTGTTCACTAAAAGTTGAATCTAAACTCTCTTTGCCTCGTAAGCGCTTAAATCTTTTTTAAAATCATAATAAGCTCTCTTGTTAATTCCATGTTTTCACTTGCAATGTCACTTTAAAAAATTAGTAACTTGAGTTATGACGAACGTATTTTCAACTTTTAAACTTCAAATGACAGATAAAGAGTTTCTCTAAATAATACCGTATGTTTTATTTTTAACAACTTACTAGATCTATTTTATTCTCAATAAATTCAGCTTGACCCTCGTACTAGTACGTGATTGAATTGGTTGTAAGGCCTAAAGGCCGCACAAACGCACAGATTAATTTAGGTTATTATATATTTGCAACAGTTGAACAAGGTGTTAAAACAGTCTATAACCACATTGATTTTCAACGTTTTATTTATTTTCTCTCGGAAGAAACCCCGATTGCCTACATTTTGCCACTTGAAAATTGTAAAATGTACATTTAATATTGTTGAAGTAGTTTTTCCTGGGAAACATATGAATAAATAGTTATTTACGTAACTAGGCCAGAAAGGGGGTACTTTCTAGGAAAGTAAACTGGTTCCAGAACGAGTGGCAGGAATGTTTTACAAGTCGACGAGTTCAGTAAAGATGCTTTTCGGATGTTTTACGTACATACAATATTTTTTCTGAAGCCGTTAATGACCACCAATTGTTGAAAAGTATTGTAATGGCGGCTCTTTGAAAGCACAAAAAACAAATGAACTCTTTTGTCCACTTGATTGGTGATTTTAATTTTTTAGTTATTTTAGTTACTAATTTTTTAGTTAGAGACTGTCGTTAGCTAAAGCAGTTATGTGGGTTGCTGCTAATGCGGAATGCCTGGTTCCACTCCGGGCTCAGTAAAACTTTATTCTGACCGTCTCCCCTCGGAAAGCAATGGCAAACCACCGAGGTGTAATCTGCCTGGTACAGCCTCTCTGCAGATGAAGTGTATACACTTCCCGCGGTTCGGAGCCCGCGTTAAGCAGTAGGTCCCCTATGTGTGTGATAATACTTCAAACGCATAACACATGAATAGGAGAGAGGTCGCCAACGTCCAAGGGACCGTATATGGCACACGAAGAAGAAGTTATTTTTATTAAAAAAATTGAATTAAAATGTCAAGAAACAAATAATATCAATTTAACCCCACTTTTTAGATTAAAGAAATTGGTACTATTTGGCTGTAGAAAATGATTATAAAAGTCAAGTGATTGCAAGAACTTATAAATGTTTTAGAAAGCAAGTGTTGCCAAGACAAGGGAAAATTGCACCCTCACCCTAGTAGGTATCTATAAGGGATGTTTACACATACATGATAGTACTTTCCGCCTACGTCCTCTAAAATGTGGGTTACTAAACCTTACTTCACCCTCTTCAGCCATTAAAAAATCGATATAGCATTACTGTTATTGTTAATTATTTTTGTCTTTTTTCCAGCGAAAGCTTTTTTATAATTTATACAAAAAAATACATGCGCACTGAAGCGCAAGCAAAGCAAAAAGAATTTTCTTTCAAAGTTTTGTTGTTGGGTCTGTTGATTAAAGTTATGAGAAAGAACTGAAGTTTTCTTAACTTTGTCACTTTTTTAACAAAAGGAAAATTATAGGTTGTTACAGGGTAAACCATAAAATTCGTTAATTAAATAAATTTATTGTTATCTTAACTGCTCGTTAATAAGTATGTAATTATACGTTTTGTTATTAAGCTCAAAAAATGATAGCATGAATTAAAGCAAGAAGAACTTTGCATGTAAGTACGTAATTATAGCGTAAATGAAAGTCCTTGTAAATGGGTAGTAGGTACGTATAGCGGTGGAAAAGCGATAACCTGGGTGATAGTTTCACATGCTCACGCGAAAAGGAAGTGTCGAGGTGCCGTGTTCACTGTTCCCTGAAAGCTCATGCAGCCCGGAAATTAAACAATTTCCCTGATTGGACGGAAGCAAAATTGACATAACCCTATAAAATAATTAAAAAGTAATAAATCTACTTTTTATTAAAACGCGGCATAAAATATTAATTAAATAAATCGCAGGGTTCAAGTCGTGAACTTGCATACTTGCCGATTTACAAAAAATTTGAATTTCCAGTTTAGGTTTAACTTCGAGATTCCCTACAATGTGATGAACGTTTTAGAACATCGTAAACTTGAGAAATTCACTAACAATGCGAAATTCGATCCCTAGCAATTAATAAATTTTCAAAACGTCAAAGCATTAAAGAATATTTCTCAATATTAACTGTTTAACCTACAACCTAGTTTCGAATCTTGTATTATGGAAAAATGTTGGTATAAATTTTTTTTAAATTCAAGCAGATATAATTAGACCAAATTTTTGTGCCATAATTCTTACTTTTTGTGGACACTGTATAATTCCATAAATTTGAAATTATTACAACTTGTCTTATGTTCGCTGGTAGTGCTTGAGCCCCATGCTGTCTATATATTGACCGCTCAAGCAGCTCTTCTCATTATCAATTACCTGCATCTTAACACGCACATAAATAATACAGGATATAAAAAACTCATTATATCTGGTAAAATATGGATGCGCTTGATAAAATCAAGTCACTTTATGTACCTGCAAACAAGTTTTTTTAATCTTCCTTGTAGAATGCATTACAACTTATTGTATTTTTAATTCCTTCCTACTGATCCATTTCAAAATACAAACTGCATTATCCTTAATTTCTTTTTATAATTAAACACATTATATACCATATACACGGTGAATCAATAGTTTCGTTTTTTTTTAGTTAGTCAATATGTATTTTTTATTAATTATTATATACTAATACGTTATTGCCGAAATGGTGCGGCCTGACGGCTGCACTGAGAGGTGGAACCAATTTAACGTTACAAGCACAGATAAATTTAAAATATTATCCCGATATTTTTATATTTTCTTAAATTTTTATAGTTAGTACAGGGGTTTGGTGACAGCTGGCCCTGAGATACTTGGCCCTGCGACAACTCGCCTCGGACAACTGACCCTAGCGACAACTGGCCCTGGCGACAACTGGCCCTGGCGACAACTGGCCCTGGCGACAACTGGCCCTGGCGACAACTGGCCCTGGCGACAACTGGCCCTGGCGACAACTGGCCCTGGCGACAACTGGCCCTTTCGACAACTGGCCCTAGCGACAATTGGCCTTATGACTACTGGACTACTGGCCAGAAGCCAAATATTGCATTTCTATGAGAACTTTTACTTAAACCAAATTTTATGAGTAACCGGTAAATCCACCTCTTCGCGGAAGATCCACCTCTTTGCGGCATATTTAACTTTACGCGGAGATTTGTTTGTTTTTCATTTGTTTTCTAAAGAAATATCAAAAACTAACACTAACCTAACGGCAGATCCACTTCTTCGGGCCAGATCCACCTCTTCGCGCCAGATCCACCTCTTTGCGGCAGATTTAACTTTATGCGGAGATTTGTTTGTTTTTAATTTGTCTTCTAAAGAAATATCAAAAACTAACACTAACCTAACGGCAGATCCACCTCTTCGCGGAAGATCCACCTCTTTGCGGCAGATTTAACTTTACGCGGATATTTGTTTGTTTTTCATTTATTTTCTAAAGAAATATCAAAAACTAACACTAACCTAACGGCAGATCCACCTGTTCGCGGAAGATCCACCTCTTTGCGGCAGATTTAACTTTACGCGGAGATTTGTTTGTTTTAATTTGTCTTCTAAAGAAATATCAAAAACCAACACTAACCTACCGGCAGATCCACCTCTTCGCGGAAGATTCACCTCTTTGCGGCAGATGTAACTTTATGCGGAGATTTGTTTGTTTTTCATTTGTTTTCTGAAGAAATATCACAAACTAACACTAACCTAACGGCAGATCCACCTCTTCGCGGAAGATCCACCTTTATTTATTTAACCAGAAGCCAAATATTATATTTCTGTGAGAACTTTTACTAAAACCAAATTTTATGAGTTACCGGTAAATAATATGAAGTTAATTTGCATCTTTAAATTTTAAGGTGTTAAGTCGCAAAAAAGCGCAAAACGCAATAATCTCTTATCTCTTATTATAAAAGGCCAAGTCTTTCTTTCTTTCTGTCCGTCCCACGGAAATACCCGAAGCAAACCGAACCGAACCGAACGCACAACGTATCATCGGATCAACGTATCATCGGATCAACGTATCATCGTATCAACGTATCATCGTATCAACGTATCATCGTATCATCGTATCAACGTATCATCGTATCAACGTATCATCGGATCAACGTATCATCGTATCATTTTGTCTATATAGGTAAGTCTATTTCCAAAAAAGCATTATGTGAACTTCCATAATGGATAATGAAAATTTTGAAAATCCTGCTGCAAAGCGACGACGATTGAATCGTGAGAGAAAAGCACGTACAAGAGCTAATAACACAGAAGAACAGCTTCGATCACAGCGACAAGCTAACGCTCGGTCTCATGCGATACGTCGACAACGTGAAACTTTGGAACAAACTCAAGCGCGGCAAGCTGCTGACGCTCGGTCCCATGCGATACGTCAACAACGTGAAACTTTAGAAGCAACTCAAGCGCGGCAAGCTGCTGACGCTCGGTCCCATGCGATACGTTGATCCGATGATACGTTGATCCGATGATACGTTGATACGATGATACGTTCATCCGATTGGTTATGAAATTATCCGTTATGCGTTCGGTTCGGTTTGCTTCGGGTATTTCCGTGGGACAGACAGAAGGAAGGAAGGAAGGAAGGACTTGGCCTTTTATAATAAGAGATTTTTCACCTATATAGGAAATTTAAATACGTTGATACGATGATACGTTGATCCGATGATACGATGATACGTTTATCCGATTGGTTATGAAATTATCCGTTATGCGTTCGGTTCGGTTTGCTTCGGGTATTTCCGTGGGACAGACAGAAGGAAGGAAGGACTTGGCCTTTTATAATAAGAGATGAGAACAACATTAAATAAATAAACAAAAAACTTACATATATTTTTTTAAATTAAATTAAACTTAATCAATATTTAAAATTTTTTTACTTATTTTAAACTAGATGATACCCCGTCCGAGGACGGGCAGCTAGTTATAAAAGGCCAAGTCTTTCTTTCTTTCTGTCCGTCCCACGGAAATACCCGAAGCAAACCGAACCGAACCGAACGCACAACGTATCATCGGATCAACGTATCATCGGATCAACGTATCATCGTATCAACGTATCATCGTATCAACGTATCATCGTATCAACGTATCATCGTATCATCGTATCATCGGATCAACGTATCATCGTATCAACGTATCATCGTATCAACGTATCATCGGATCAACGTATCATCGTATCATTTTGTCTATATAGGTAAGTCTATTTCCAAAAAAGCATTATGTGAACTTCCATAATGGATAATGAAAATTTTGAAAATCCTGCTGCAAAGCGACGACGATTGAATCGTGAGAGAAAAGCACGTACAAGAGCTAATAACACAGAAGAACAGCTTCGATCACAGCGACAAGCTAACGCTCGGTCTCATGCGATACGTCGACAACGTGAAACTTTGGAACAAACTCAAGCGCGGCAAGCTGCTGACGCTCGGTCCCATGCGATACGTCAACAACGTGAAACTTTAGAAGAAACTCAAGCGCGGCAAGCTGCTGACGCTCGGTCCCATGCGATACGTTGATCCGATGATACGTTGATCCGATGATACGTTGATACGTTGATACGATGATACGTTCATCCGATTGGTTATGAAATTATCCGTTATGCGTTCGGTTCGGTTTGCTTCGGGTATTTCCGTGGGACAGACAGAAGGAAGGAAGGAAGGAAGGACTTGGCCTTTTATAATAAGAGATTTTTCACCTATATAGGAAATTTAAATACGTTGATACGTTGATCCGATGATACGATGATACGTTTATCCGATTGGTTATGAAATTATCCGTTATGCGTTCGGTTCGGTTTGCTTCGGGTATTTCCGTGGGACAGACAGAAGGAAGGAAGGACTTGGCCTTTTATAATAAGAGATGAGAACAACATTAAATATATAAACAAAAAACTTACATATATTTTTTTAAATTAAATTAAACTTAATCAATATTTAAAATTTTTTTACTTATTTTAAACTAGATGATACCCCGTCCGAGGACGGGCAGCTAGAAGGACGGGCAGCTACCCAAGGTAACTTAAGTTGAATGAAGATTAAGGAAAGCTCTCAGTGCAATCCAAAAGCCATATGACCTTGGGTAGCTGCCCGTCCTTCTAGCTGCCCGTCCTCGGACGGGGTATCATCTAGTCAAGTTATAATAATCAAGAAGCAAAGTAGATCCTACCTTCCGATACTCACAATATATAATATTCTGCAAATTGATACAGACTGAGGCCAGTAGTCACAAGGCCAGTTGTCGCTAGGGCCAGTTGTCGTAAGGGCCAGTTGCCGCCAAGGCCAGTTGTCGCCAGGGCCAGTTGTCGCCAAGGCCAGTTGTCGCCAGGGCCAGTTGTCGCTAGGGTCAGTTGTTCGAGGCGAGTTGTCGCAGGGCCAAGTGTCTCAGGGCCAGCTGTCGGTACACGAGTACAGGGTCTACTAATAAGAAGTTTGTTTTTAAATTTTAAAAGAAACACACATTTTGTATGAAAATTCTATAATTATTTATTGAAATATGATGTAGAGACTTGAAAATTTATGAGTGAAAAATAATATCAGGCAAATGTCTACCACGACTATATTTGCAGACGTCAATCCTTTTAACAAAGTTTTCAAGCACATTTCTGCATAATTGTGGATCTATTTCACGGATGACGTCTTCGATATTGGTTTTGAGCTCTTTAATTGTTTGTGGATTATTCTTATAAACATTATCTTTCACATAGCCCCACAAAAAGAAGTCTAACGGCGTTAGATCGCAAGATCTGGGTGGCCAGTTGACATCACCAAAAACCAGTCAGAGATCCAATCAGCAAATCTACGACGTTGAGAATGGTCTGTTGGCTTTAATTCTTGCACCAGTTGAACCTTATAAGGCTTTAGGGCCAAAATCATTCCGTAAAATTTGCCATGTGGTCATTGTGGATAGGCCTAATTGTTGAGAACGTCGTGAAACCGATAAATTTGGGTCTTCTGCAACAGTCTCACTTACTGCAGCAATATTTTTGGTTGAAAGGCCTGCACGAGCACGTATTTTTTTGGTTACGTTTGCTACTGAACCGATGGACTCAAATTTTTTCACTAGCTTCGCAATGGCAGTCTCCGATGGCCGATCTTGATGACCAAAAATATTGCAAATTTTACGAAATGTAGTTTTCACAGAACTACCATTTTTATAATGGATTTTAATTATTTTAATACAATTTTCGAGCGAAATTAAAGACATTATAACAAATTCTAAACCTTCCACTGTGCATATGTCAAAAAACTGAATGACAGAACTCTCAACATAACCTAATTCTACCAAATTTAAAATCAAACTTCTTATTGGTAGACCCTGTATTCATTTTCAAACTAAAAATATTTTCCACTATCTATTGATAGTCCATTTATATGCTCTAATCTATGTCGGTAAAACAGACTTGCTAAATCATATAAAATTTATAGGTTACATTGTCAAATATCGCTCGATACCCAAAAGTGTAATGGAATACAGCTTAAAAATAAATACTAAAAGCAAGAATTCCGATTTAACTGACTGGCACATCGAGTCATCTAATAAGGCGGAGAAAAACTGTACATCACTATGCGATCACTGGGGAAATGGCCTAGACGAAGCCAAAAGTTCACACGTTCAAACACGTAAATATAATACGATAAAGTGAATTTTAAAAATTTATTATTTTTCTGGTAGGATCATTCGCAGAATTTGGTACCATGGATTTTGAAATCCCATGTCGTAACGTAAAAAATATCGGAATATGCCAAAACGAAATGTCGTTTGCCAATAAATGCACTATGGATTTCAAAAATCGCTTTGAAACAGGCAGAAGAAAAAGAAGGAAGTGTCATATTAAGATGTTAAGTATTTCAGAAATTACCGTTAAAACCAATAAAAAAGATGGAGCAGATGATGATAAGCAAAAATTTGACGAATCGTTTGATTGGTTAGATTGCAGTCAAACCCAAACGGATGAAGATAGGGATTTGGACGAAAAATTTGAAAATGATATCGTAACCTGTCAATTTGTAAATGTAAGAAGTGAGCGAAAGAATTTTAAAAATGAAGTTATTAAACCGATTGGTAAAACTTATGGTGTTGATGTCCTTGAAGGTGCTATCTCATGGTTGTAGAGGACATATTATTCTTAAATTTGAAACTTCATCTGCTCGATAAATGTCTAAAGCTTTTACAATTTTAATTTTAGCATCCCAAAATTTGGCGGTGTTACATTTTTTAATTCGTTTTGTAATAGGAACTTATTTGTACCAGTAAAATTTTTCGTGATTTTTACCATTTTTAAAATTTTTGTAGTTATTTGATATGAATTGTGATAAAATTGTAATTGTAATTTTTTGGTAAATACAACTTTTTGAAAATTAAGTTCGTGATTGTAATTTATTATTATTGTTTTGGTTTTTTTAATACTTGTCAGAATATTTACTCAATATTATTACAAAAACCCGACCACAACATTGCTCTAGAAAGTATAGTTTTAAAATTAAAAACAGACTATAGAATAACTCCCCCTCATTGTGAATTTTTTAATAAAATTGATGACATTCGTTTGAGAATCAATGAGATTTTATTTCCGTCGTTTGAACCTCTTCGTAAAAAAGTCTGAGCGTTTTAAAGATTGAGAAATTGTAATTATTTTAAAAAACAGCGCTCCGAGCAAGTAGCGATCAAATTGTAAATATTGTTGCCATATAAAAGAAACTAAATTATTACACGAGGTGCTTTTTACCTGAAATTTGAAACTATTGAAAATAAAGCTCTCATTTTATTGAAAAACCTAAAAATATGACTAGACCGCTAAAGTTTTCGGCGCTACTTGCTCGGAGCAAAATTTAAAATTTTACAATTTCACGGTCTTTAAAACGTTGTAACGTTTTTACCTGTAAGGTTCAACCAATAAGAATAGAGTCTCCTTAAAGCTCAAACTATTGACATTAATTTTTTTTTAAAATTTGCAATAGGCCGGTGGCGGCGAATTTCCAACAACCCCGAATTTCTGCTCTGTGATTCAACTTGTGATCGCATCAAGCCACTGCTGAGTACTAGCAAACTATTTTAATTTATATGATTGTTATTGCTATTCTTAATATTAAAAAATGTTTTTTATCATTTTCAGCAACGCTAAAATTCTATGCGTTACTTGCTCGGAGCGATGTTGCCAAAATTTACAATTTCTCAATCTTTTATGCGCCCTACCTTTTTACCTTAGGGGTTCAAACGATCGGAATTAAAACTCAAAGGGGTCTTGATCGATTAGCATTAATTTCAGTAAAAAATCATTATGGGAGGGGCTAATAATTCTACAACCCCTCCCAAAATTACTCGAAGAAATTGAATTTTTATTTAAAACGTTTTAAACTCAAACGGCGAGAATAGAAGCTCATTGAAGCTTAAAAGATTTAAATTAATTTTATTAAAAAATTTGCTATGGGGGGGGGCTGTCGTTTCTACGCCCCTCCTCCCAAGTTTTCATGAATAACTTGGCGATACGTGTGGTTCAAACGATTTGAATTGTAGCTCATTGAAGCTCAAATGATGATCAAACGTTTGACACTAATTTCATAAAAAAATGTACTATGGGGGGGGGGCAGCTAAATGCACCTTCTGAAAAGTGAAATGCTTACGTCTTTCAAATCTATTGTTTTTTTGTTTTAGACTGAGCAGGGATGAGGAAATTTCGTACGAGACACCGGTCTAATCTAAGCCAGTAGCATGGAACTTCATCCACTAAAACCTCACCCCCCACCGTCGAACATGGATCCGCCTCTGCATTACTTCCGTTCGACGGTGTGAATTGCTTTGGATCTTCGGTTCGTTTTGAGATACTGCATCGTTTGTTGTTAAGTCTTCCAAGTTTACGCCGCCACTTTGTGGTTTCTTCTTTGAAGTTTTTTCTTTGCTAGTCATGATCTTCTTAACCAGAGTTAGTATTATGGCTTTCCAGCCGTACTCATCCTCAAGCATGATGGCAGTCAGTTTGTCGGATGTGAGACTTTCCCTGATTGCGAGGGAAAATCTATTGTTTGGGATTGACAATACTTAGACATAATTTTGGGCAACTCCACTTTAGTTTATCATATTTGACGTATCGCATTGCTAATTTTGATTTTGGAGTATAAATCGTTGTTAACGCAGACAAGATTTTAGGAACTCCTATCCATCAGTTGTACTACGACATGAAAAGTGAAACTACACGGGCGTTTTTTAAAGTTTAGACGCTCACTTCGGGTGAAAATTACTATAGTTTGACTCAGTGCGACGTATTAAATGTCGGAAAATACACCAGAGTAGTTTGAGAAAGCGATTTGTATGCTTAGTACAGGCAAAATAATATAGGCGTTTATGGCGTGTGGCGTTATTTCCGTTTGCAACGCACCCAATAACTCAGAAAACCCAATAGAGAATACGTTGCCAGCGCCGTTCCGAGGAAAACGGTGCGGAGAATACGTTCATATATTATATTCACTCTAAATCACCTAATACAACCTACCGACTCTATGTAGGATTAACGTCGAAACCGCAAATAGCTACGTTTTGGTTAACTGTTTCAATGGGAACTTACTTCAATTCGACATTACCAGCTACTGATTTGGCAAACGTATAACATCTGTAAGTTTTATTGTATTTGATATCGTTTTTGATGCAGGACGCTCTTAGAATTGTAGAGAAATGGTGTGCGGAGCAATCTCTCTCGGTTAATCCGGCCAAAATTGAGCTTGTTCTGTTCACCAGGAAAAGGAAACTAAGGCACATGGTAATGCCTAGTTTAAGAGGAACCCCTCTTAAAATAGCAAATAACAAGTATCTGGGTATAATACTGGACAGGACGCTAAATTGGGGTAAACATGTCAACTTTAAGACCACGAAAGCGGGCATGGCCTTCTGGCAGTGCCGCAGGGCGATGGGAATATCTTGGGGTTTCTCCCCGAAGATTGCCCTTTGGCTGTACACTGCCGTTATTATAAGGTCCATGCTATGCTATGGCGCACTAGTTTGGTGGCCCAGAACTAAACTGGTAACAGCAGCATCCCCCCTTCATCGGCTACAAAGGGCTGTGTGCCTGGCTATAACGGGAGTGATGCGAACGGCACCTACTGCGGCCTTGGAGACTCTCCTCTGCCTTCCTCCGCTGGATCTCCATGTGGAGGAGCAGGCGGTGAGAGCTGCTCTTAGGATGCGGGCATGGGGCCTATGGACCTATAGGCAGGGAACTGGTGGGCACACGCGGATTCTGAAGGACTGCCTGAATAGGCTGCCTCTTTTGGGTCTTGATGCCGACAGAATACCTCCTAAATATGTGTTTAGCAGAGGTTTTAACATCCTGCTAAACACGACAGGAACCGACGATGCAGACATATGTCTGTACACAGATGGCTCCAAAACAAATACAGGCTCAGGTACGGGGGTCTTCTCCTCGGAACTGCAGCTTGATATAAAACTATCGCTGGGTAGATGTTCCTCTGTCTTCCAAACGGAAATTATGGGCATACTTCACTGTGCAGAAATAGCCCAAGAAATGAATATTCGGGGCAAAACAATCAAGATATTTACAGACAGTAAGGCTGCTCTTATGGCACTTGATCGGCATAGGATCGGCTCGGGCCTGGTGCTTCAATGCATTCAGGCATTGGAAGTGATATCAACACACAATGTCCTAACTCTCAATTGGGTAAAAGGACATGATCGAAATGAGGGTAACGAGAGGGCTGATGAATTGGCGAGACTGGGCTCGGATAACCCACCATGTGGTCCTGAGCCTTTTATTACGCCGAGCATCAAAACCTTGGATACAATCATAAAGGAGGAAACTCATAGATTGCATGCAGAAAGGTGGTTGAATGTGGATGGGTGCCGACAATCAAGGGCGGCGATACGTGGACCATCTGGTAAGCATGCAAAATATTATATACAATTGTCCCGGGACAGTCTGCGAACCATCGTGGGCTTTCTTACAGGACATTGTAAGTTAAACAAACATCTACATACAATGGGACTGGTTGACAGCCCAACGTGTAGGGGGTGCAACGAAGCAGACGAAACGATGGAACATGTACTTTGCAAATGCCCATCGCTTGCGTCAAAGAGAAGATCCATGTTAGGGGACTTCTGGCCTGACATGGCCAGTATTAGTGGCATGCTGCCCTCCAAAATACTCGAGTTTGTCCTGAGCCTGGGATGGCTGGAGGAATAGGAGGGACGGTGGGCCACTGATGCAAAGGAGGTAGCATAATGGGCCCGATATGTGGCCTGAGTGCGCGCGAACCTAGGTTTGCCCTCCTAAATCGATCCAGATCGATCCAGAGACCAGATATCGTTCATCTAACGATGGATGAGTTGGGTATTCAATCTCAACGTAACTTCCCACTCTAAATTGCTCTTTTTTGAACTGGAAGCAATAAATTTGGCGTTGTATCCTTTTTAACCAAATTTTCATTACAGAAAAGACGTGTAGTTTCGATATAAACCCATTCAGACAGACATACTACATACATTTTGATTAACTGAAAACATAAAACTGATGTAGACGAGAGAAGAATATTAAAAATGTTACTCTTTTCTCAAGTTCATGAGTGCTTGTTATGGCGTAGTTAAAAAATAATGTAACTGCAGTTGACAATATTTTTTATGCGTTAACACGTTAAAGCTAACGGAGTGTTAAATCAAGCCGAGATTAAAATAAATGTTGTTATGGAAGCTTGAAAGTGTAGTAAAATTACTTTTCGTTGGGTGTGTGTCATTTTAGGATAGCTAAATAATATTTTTGAGAAATGAAGGGTGCAGCAAAATCTTACTATGTCTGTAGTAAAATAAGGTCTGGTAATTGCGAGCGTTGAGTGCGTTTTCACACGTCGCTAGTTCGCAAATACATTAATTACTTGTCCCGGGCGCGTCTGGTTTCGGGTTCGCGGAGTTGCGTGTGTTTAGCGTGTCATTAGCGAGCTCCGGTGATGAATGGCAGCGCCACTGTTAGTGTCGTGGTTGTTTTACGCATTACCAATCACAATCAACCTTAAATCATAATCACAAAAGGGATTTTCTCTTAAAATGGAAATGTAGAACTTTAGACGTTGAAACGTATCCTGGAAAAGTTGCCGTAGACATCGCGCATTATTATTATTATTTTTATTTTTGATAAAAAGAATTAAAAAGCAGCGTCATTGATAGAGTTGCAAAAAACATCAGGTAAAAGAGCAACCGTAGATTATTTCGAGTGTCCATTTGAGTAATTGAAATATTTGGCTTTCATTGAGCTATTGAAAAGTCGAATTCTTGATGAATAGATTTAAAACCAGGGTTCTTTTTAATGCAAAGGGAATGGTTCACTTTATTCTGCCTGCTGCATCTCTTTAGTTTTCATATATGCTCCATAAAATGTTTAGAGTGTGCTATTCAATATTCTCATGTTGTAAATTAAAACTAACGGCGCTTCCTATATTAAAAAATAACTCGTATATACTCGCTATGACTAGGTAAGGTTGAACCTTTCATAAATGCATTTTGTATAAAATGTCATGGACTAAAGTTTAAATCACATTCTTTATCCACGGTAATCACTTTATGACTTCTGATTTAGAACTAGTCGTCCACGTTTAACCTTCGTCATATGACCTTTGTATTTATAACTATTACTTATTATTTAATTAAAAAATTTAATAATCATTTTGTAACAACTTTAATTTCAAAATTACTAATTACCATCACTTTTTGTTTAACCTTTTCACCATCGACCATCTACTATGCTGATTGAGCTTTTGTTATAGCTTATCAAACCTTGTTAGCGAAAATTATCTAATAAGATAAAATCAATTTTTTTAAAAACTTTACAAAAATAATAATCAAGGTCCAAATGATTCAAAACCACAGGATGGCTCTTTTACTGCAAATATAAAAATTCAACTTTTAATTTTTTCAAAAATCACGACGATATACTACCGCATAAATACAAAGTTGTAAAAGCGGTAGATGTTGAAAGTGTACCGTTGGATTCTTCGCTCTTGGACTATAATATTAAAGAAATATTGCTACCTTTATAAAGCACTTAAATCATGCCTTCCTTCAAAGTTGCATTATTCCATAGATTAAATAATCATTAAGTTCTTCATGATATAGCATATTATCATGACAGCAAAAATTTGCAATTTATTTCGAATCCTTCAGTTTTAATACTTCAATCTTAAAAATACGAATAATGGGTCAGTTCCCAGGGATTAAAATAAGCCCTAATTCTGAAATAATTGCAGAAACAATTTAATCGCTTTATTCCAAGTTTTGCGCCGAAACGACAATTTTAGCAAATATCTCGTTAAGCAGAAATTTTTCGGGAAAGTGTATTTTATTGATATTATTCCAGATAAAATTTTCAACAAAAGAGGTCCTTAACATATTTTTCGTAAAATTAACCCTTTCCGAGCGATATCCACGATAATTCCATTCAGGGTCAAATTTTGTCGTTTCGACCAATCAGCGTGCATTATTTTACATTGTAGTTAAATGGGTACAACGCATGCACAGTCGAATAATATCCGAAAATAAAAAATATTCCAAATACCCTACCAGAATATCGAATATTTGTAGTGGAGCGTAAAAGAATTCATACGTAATAAAAAATCTCTTCGAATATTATAATTTATGTAGTGTGTATCACTAACGCACTCAACAGATGCGATGTAGGAAACCGGTTCAACGCATTAGTTCCAACCCGAGTTCACTTAAAGCAATGTACTTCTTACGAATTTTATAGTAACGAATTTTATATTACAAATTTAGTGCGATTATGCTTCCATTTTTTTCGGTAGGTACTTACGAAATTTTTTGTTTGATTTTTTTTGCAATGATTGTGATGCGATATGGTCAATTTTTTTCACAATTTTCGACATTAAAAATGGCGTTTGAAATGTCGATTTTCGTATGTGATGTTGTGCTTTTAAGTTGTGGCGTTTCTTCACGGAATTATCACCGCAACAGCAACGCGGGTTCGGACAATACTCAAAGATTCAGCGAGTACAGGTTTCAGCTGCGGAGATTGACACTCGCTCCGCTGCGCTTCGCTCGTGCAATCTCCTTGCTAAAACCTGTACTCGCTGAATCTTTGAGTATTGTCCTAGCCCTTGTGTTATATCGTGCGAGAATTCTAGAATTTTCATTCTGCGAAAAATAGGTCTGCTTGGAAAGAGTTTGGATCTGCAATTTTTTCCTAAGCTTTTTTTTGTTTGTTTGGTATCATAAAACAATCTGTAAATTTTCCATATCAGACTTGAACCGGAACAGAGGCAAAGTTCTCGAAGGGTATCTCAAAAATCACAAAGTCTAGAAGTGTCTTTTCAAATGCATCCCAAGTTCAACATACCTAAATCTGGTAAAAAATTAAACCAAGTAAATTTCTGCATTTCAATTTCAAATATACTAAAAAAAATCGTTTGAGCCTTTGCTGATTTCGAGATACAGTTCTTCAAAGAATCTTCTTTTTACCGAAAATATAACGTAGTTCAAACGAAAGTAAAAAAATCTACTACGTTTTCTGAGAGAAAAACGAAAAAAATTAAGTTTTGGAAGATCTGTAACTCGAAAACCATATCGCCTTCATTGTCCCAGGCGTCCCGAAGAATCTAGCCTGAATAACGGAAGCCCCCGAAAGTTGACGCTTTCGTTGCCCCTCCTAGTGTAGGTTCTATCGATGGCTTTTGTGAGATTTTCCTCAAGTATTTCCTTCTGGGCCGGCGGAGTGTGTCCGTAAGATTGGAGAGGTCAATAATCGCCACACGGAGGTGCCTGGTGATTACCTCTTTGTAAGTGACGGAAACCAACGCCCCAGGTGCCCATTTTAGCCCACTTCCTCTGATTGTTTAGAGGTAGGCTTTTGCCCCCTCTCCTTTGTGCCTCTGTATATTTAACCTCTCCAGCAGGTGACCCAGCCCGCTCACGAGCGGTTTCTTTGCAGTTTTAAGGCTGCGTTTGCCGCTGCTGCTTTGGCGTTCCTGCGGAGTATCTTCTCTGCACCCCAGAGTATCCGCCTTTTAGAGCAGAACCCCACGTCGGTACGTTCATGAGGAAGATCCGCAGGAGATGCGCATAGAGTCGCGCCGGAAGAGACGATGACAATGATGTTTGTGGTCGATACAAGGGACGTCCGGTGGGAACGCACCCTTGTGGATTTAGACATTTTGCCCACTAGGGGCACCTCTGCGTTAGGTTGTTTTTCGTATTGGTTTTTATCCATGAAAGTCGGATTTATTTTTCATCTCCCAGAGCTCCCCCCCCCACCCGTCACAGAGCTCAACTAAGGGGATGCCGAACTTCGGCGCCAGGGCTACTCAGAATATATATCACCCAGAGAGGCAAAGAGTGTACACACTCTGTCCTCCCCCAAAGGCTCATCCTGCTGTACCTCTGATGAAGCATACCAGCCGATTGTCCAGGGTGGATTAGTCTGGAACGTGTTTGAGTGGAAATCCAGGCCAAAGTTGCCGGGCCCAGGAGATTTAAAACCTCAAATCTCTGGGATTCCCGATCTGATAGGAAAAAATATATAGAGTAATTTATCCCCTTGTATTACCACTTGATTTAATACTTCATTTAATTTAATAATGAATACTTGAAAAGTATTTTCAAATATTGAAGAAACTTTAACACAGGTTAACACAGATATGGTTAATATTTTATTATTCGCTGTTAAATTTTGTTAAAATTTCTTAAAATCAAGAGTCTTGATCAAATGTTTTCATATTTTGTCTGTCCAAATATTATGTAAAACAAACGTCTATATATTATATTAGATCGAATTGTGTCTATAAGTGAAAAACAAGATTAAGGTCATAGTGGTCGGCCCACTAAACCGCCTTTGCTATCGCTATTTGGTGATTGTTAACACAAAATACCAGACCTTATAATAAGAGGAAGAAGAAGAATTTATCCCTAAATAAAATGAACCCCACTTTCGGTTTCCCCAAATTACATATATCGTTAATATCCATAATGCCACCAGTCCGCACTGAGTGGTAATGTAGGATTTTTAACCACCGAAAGCTTTTGACAGTCTCGAATCATTATCTTTCGGGTATGTCTTCCATTTACTTCCAGCCTGCTCTTCTTTGTGAAAACGTTGATCTTCTGTTTCATTTTATATAATATTTTATCTATCTTCAGTCCTTTTGGGATTTTCGTCATCTGGGTGTTGTTTTCATATTCTTTCTGCACAAATCTTTAATTTTGGGAATGAGTCGTTACGTTCAATGTCCGTTCACCGAATTATTCCATTTGTTTTGCCAAATGTACTCTTTAGGTCCTTAGGTGATACATATATAGGTACCACTGCTGCGATTCTGTAAGTTTTTCTCACCGCATGATAGCATTACGTCTTCTTCTACAGTCGTTTAGATCCCCTATTTTTGGAGTAACCTGGAAAGTATTTGTATGACATCTATGGCGTATAATACAAGGAATCTTGATGCTGTCATTTGGCTTTATTTCTTTCTTCTCTGCATTGAAGGCATTTGATCTGCAGTTTGTTCTTCCGATGGCCATCATGGCTTCGGTTTTTTCTGACACCGGTTGTTCTTGGGCCACTTTGCCACAGATAAATATAACAGTTGGAAATGTAATCTCCAATGATAACCAAATCTCAGGATGACTGGCAATATACCCTAGTGGTTATCTTGGTAGGCAAGAGAAGAAATCATGATTGAACCTTCAATCAACAGGATTAGCTTGGCTACCCAAAATCACGAAGGGCAGCTCAAAACTACTACTAGTCGGCGTGATACAAGTTTGCTTATAAGGTCGATATGCCTTGTATACAATTTGATGTCATTGCACTAAACTACGGTTGGAGTAAACCAATTCGTTTTCAAGAATAAACAATATTGGTCAAGAAGGAAATACACCAAAAGACAGATCAAGACAGCACGAAACACAGACCTTATGCTGGCTTCTTATCTTGTTCGTTGTGGTTGGAGACAACAGTTCGCTACCAAAATCCGGTTGACTAATAAACGGCAACAAAGCAGTGGCGGATCGTAACTTGTTTCAATGGGAGGGCACACAATTTAAAGAAAATGAAAAATCTGCAATATATTCTTGTGTTACTTTAAAAATATTCTTTTTTGTGTAATTAAATACTCAAGTCAACAAAAGAAAGTCAAAATAGAAACCGTGGGGGGGAATCTGGAATACGCCCCAGCATATCAACATGACCATCTTGATCTTCATACACTGGGGAGTATTCCATACCACCCAGCCCCCCGGTCGAAAACGCTAAAATAAGTGAAGATTAAACCAGCGCAGCGTTGTGGGATGTTTAATCCCAAAACAATATATTGGCATAACGTAAAAAAATTACATTAATTCACTGTCCAAGCATCCGCAATTCAAAACACTATTTGTCTTTCGATTCCTACGAAAAATGTTCCCTGCGGTACTCCGCTGCTTTCTCATTTTCATCTTGATAAATCTGATGTTCCCGGGTTGCTTTATTCTGATTTTTTAGGTTAAACTATTTTCAAAATTTCTAATGCTACTGGCAACCCAACGCAGTAGTAAATAAATAATGAAAAGCGAAGTGTACCGATGAACGTTGCAAATTTTCTATTTTTAGTTTTATATTTTTTTAACAGTAATTTACATAATAATTACATGTAATTATTGTTATGGTGAGCTGTGTACAATGTAATTTAAAATTTAAAGAACACAATAATTACTACTATTCTGGACGCATTAATTTATACAAATTTTAAAATTTAATTATAAATGTACGTAATTTTGTATAAGCTTGAAGAATATCACAATTATTGTAATGAATTAACGAGGAATACCGTTGGTTATAATAGCAGATATGTATATCATTTTTACAGAAGCGTGAGATATTATACATTGGCAATTAGATTACAGTTAAAATATCGTATATCCACTACTATCTACCCACTATGCTCATACAAGTACGAGTACATTTAAATTTAAAATTCGAAGTTAAAACGGTTAAACGAAGAATAAGGCGAAAAGTATTTTATATCGACATCGCATTTTCCAGTCCATTAGAGAAATCTTGGTCACTGCTTGTGGTCCGAGATCAGCGTGATGAATAGCGTGCATCATCTATCAATGACAAATCACATATCCGTACGCTTGTCCAAACAGTAAAGATTTTTTGATTCACAACTTTTATTAATTCATATCACAAAATAAATTACAGTTAAATAACTAAACTTGGTCCTATTAAATGTTTTTGTACTATGATTTCACATGGAATCACAGTTAATATTCTTATTATCATTAAATAAACAATTTGAGCAACAGACAAATGTGAGAGTCGAACAGACCACTCACGTTAATTAGCAATTCAGCAATTTACTTCTTCCATCTCTCTCTGATCTTTGGGGCCTAAGCCAATATGCCTAAATGATTTTATTCCTAATCATTTATTGCATAAAACCATATATGCCTAACACATTTACGCCTAAAGTATTTATGCATAATGGATTTAATGTATCCCTACACCGTTGCACCTAATCCCTTTATGCCTAAATTTTTACCCCTAAAGAAATTTATGCCTAATGAATTTAATGCCTAAACTAGGCAAAAGGCTGATTACCTCGCTGAGTATTAATAAACCTTAAGAGCTCCTCCGTCCGCTCAGAAAATGGAATATTTTCAACGAAATTTATATTTATCAGTTATAGGGTTTTTCAATAAGAGTGATAAAATATTATTTTGCAATAAAACCAAAAGAATATCCGATATTGCAGATTTTTTTACTTCATTTTAAATATATAAAAGAGCTTGTCTGCGTGTTTGCGTGTTTGTTCGCTATACGTTCCTAGACCCTTGGACCGATCTCAACCAAATTTTGCACAGTTATTTTGTAGGTCCAGGCGCAACTATTCGTGCATAAATGGAGAAAAAATTCGAGCGGGGAAAAAGTTATTCGCTTTTCTCGATAAATCAAATCACAAGTCTTGCAATCAAAAAATTTTATTTGTCAAAAATCGAAATATTCTGACATACTGTCAGTGATTCAAAATAGTGTCAACAGATGGCGGCTTTAATTCGAAAAATGAAAACCACTAACAAATTAATATATTAGAATTTAGTAATTTCAACGCTCAAAATAATACAAATAATTACAAAGAACTGAATGCCGCAAATAAGACCGGAGCACTTTAGGTCGCAGAACTCGCCGGAATTGTGCAAGAAGACTAATAAATGTTACGTTGAATACTCATCGAACTGCTTTCCCGGAAAGTCCGAAATTGTGCAAAGTTTGATTTGAGTTTCTTGAAATTGAACCGGCACTCCACGGTAAATTTTCAAAAATGAAGAACTTTTAACGATCAAATTGTTGTGAAAATTGTTGTGACATCTTAAAATGTCGGCTCCAACGAATTCTATCCGTTGACGACAAAATATTTGAGATGGGGGTTCGGGGGCGACGGAGAGAGAGCAAAAACCATCTCTTCCGACTTCCCAAACACGAAGAATTTTAAAATTGCGTTTTTTTGAAAATCTGCAGCAATCTTTCGAAACTTGGAAATTTTAGCATCGCAATACGCGAGGCATCAAATTGTAAGAATTAATTCATAACGCGACGATGTAATTGGTTCAATATTTGACGTGGTAAAAGGGCGAAATGATTTCTGCAATTTGGAAAATAAAATTTTATTTTTGCCTTTAATACCTATGTACGTCGAGGAGACAAATATGGAGGGTTCTGAAGCCAATCAGTGTAAGTCATTAACTAAGTTAAATGAGATAATTGGATATTTTCAAATTGTTGCACATGAAAAAAACTACTTTTTATTGGAAACAAATACTTAAACACAGTATTTTTAATTGAAATTGAATTAAAATCACAAAATTGATGAATAACGAACAGGCTATAATAGGTAAGTCATGTTGAATAAAAATTTGACTTACACTGATTGGCTTCTGAACCCCCCATATAAATCGAAAATGTCGATTGAAATTTTCTCGAAAAAAATTTGCTTTGCAACGAAAATACACATTTTGCATATTTTAAATTTTGCCCGAAATCGCCTCTGATTTTGATTTTCAATTTTGACGACGACACTAATTGGCAAATGCTGCCGTTATTATCTAACGGTCGAACTGGGAAGAGAGATTGGGATAAGAAAAGCATTGGAATCGGCGCAATAAGAGACTCTGGTCAGGGCTGTCGAGCCGAAAGATTGTGTTTTTCGAGTGCATCGATGAAGTGATAGTGGAACCAAGTTTGATTTAGAAGATCAATCACCCACGGTAGTTTGGGGATCCAGTTGGTTTTCGCTGCAATCGATTCTCGAGCACCGACTC
Organism: Podabrus alpinus; assembly: GCA_932274525.1. NCBI lineage: Eukaryota > Metazoa > Arthropoda > Insecta > Coleoptera > Cantharidae > Podabrus > Podabrus alpinus. The sequence goes on along the minus strand of OW026455.1, from coordinate 84,973,838 downwards.
CTTCTGTTCCGTTTTTTTGGGGTTTTAACGCGGATTTCGGGGGTGCAGACCTGATCAGGAGTCGCAGGTATTTCGTATCATTTCTCTTTTGTGTTATTGTATTAATTATTATTTTTTTAATTGTTTTAACATTTTGGTTTCTCGTTTGCTTTACATATTTGATCATCAAATGGTTGCCAAGATTACGATTAGTTGCAGGTTTTGCATTTCTGCGTCGATATGATAAACGGCAATCTTATCTTTCACGCCCGCCTGCGTTTAAATTTTATGTTTGTAAAATTATTAATTATAATGTTTTATTTATTGAATTTAGACGACGTATTATTTTAACCAGGTACCATCGAGTAGAGTTGGCTTGTTAGGAAGGCAAGGAGATTCCGAAGTGGTCGACATAAGTTCAAATCTCGTATTTGAAATTTTATGTTCGATATTTTTTTTATGTTCATTTTTGGTTTTATGTTTTTTTAGAAGGCAGCGATGTGCGACCAATGTACAGGGTGTTGCATTTCATCGGGGTCGCTTCCGTTTGATTATATTGTTGGAAGTTCGATTGTGGTTCCACCGTTTGTGGGATTTTTTAATGACCACTCGAACGTTCCGTTGATTAATTTTGGGGAGTGTTTCTTGGTGGCAATGTTGTTGCCACTGTACTGGTTCTGGTCGGCTAATGCACTTTACATCCGACATCGCTTATCTCATCGCCTTCCGACAACGAATATCTTATTGTTGATTTTATTTTAGTGTGTTAGCAAAGCTGTTTCCTTGATTTTCTCCGGGGCGTTCATTTGACACGACCCACAGCCTGGCCGCCGCTATTAACGAGCTGGTTTATACCTAACATCAGGGCCCCACGCAAATAAAAGTAGAATTTATTTTCTGCGTGGACATTATCTGTTCCGAGCTACCTTCCCATTAGAGATAGTGAGGACAGATTTTGTTTCAAAATATCTCGCAACGCCCCTTTAAAGCAAGCAAGCAAATAACTGAATGTATGGTGATCTTTAAATTTCCAATAAAGTACAAATTAGAAGTTAACGAAATAGTTAACACGTTACCTTGGTGTCAACATATCGAGCAGAAATAATACTGGATATGATGCAAAACTGCAAGCAACAAAAGCGGCCGTGGTGTCAGGCGGTATTCGAGACCTTAGTGGACAAAGCAAAAACATGAAAACAGACAATAACCTGTGTATGGCTAATGCTGACTTATGCAGCAGAAATAAGAGCCGAAACGTCCAAAAGCAAAGAAATGCCCAAATGAGATTTTATAATAGACATGCGCTATACAAAACGTGGTAAGATGTACGAGAGATAGGCGAAGACACTGGAAGAATAGTGAAAAATCCCGGCAAAGCATGAGAGTTTCGCGTCGTCGTCGTCATAAGATACAAGAGAGAAGGGTAGTATGGAAGAGACAGGACTTTGTGCTGTAATAATAAAAAGAAGGTAAAAATTGACTCAACATACGGGAACCAATCGTGCTGAATTGTGTAGAGAAGCTGAAACATCCGATTCTAAGGAAGACTTCAAACACTGAAGAATGAAAAATCGATGATATCGTCACTGAATCGTTTAAGTGCAAACAATGTCTACTTTATGGTTTGGAATTACTGCACGAGTTAAATGGTCACGGATCATTTTACACGTCACTCGATCTAGCTTCCAAGTTTGCGCTAACGTGAGAGTTTGCGTTCTTCATCGGGTCAAGATTTGTTAGAAGATTTTGTTTTGTTCTATGGTGAGAGATTTTAATTTCGATTACGATAAAGTAATTGACGATATTGTTGCTTATTCGCGCGTTGGTCTAAATACTTAAGTTATAATGATAGTAGTTATTGATCAGGGTAGTTATCTTTTATAATGTACTTTTTAATGTAATTACATAATAATAATGTGGTTATATTTTAGTTAATAAATAGCATAATACAACAATCTTTCTCGATTTGATATTATTTAATAATTTTGGCAAGTAATATTGTCGAAGGACGCGCATGAGTGAATCAACGAGTTACCGTGTGTTACTTATGACGCGCGTGACTGGATTTTTACAAAACTTTGAAGATTTGCAGGAAAGGAGTTATAATCCTAATACGATACGCTATTTACGATTCATAAATAAATAAAAAAGTTAATTTACAATTTAAAGTGTTGAGTTATAGTATGTTTTGTATGATAATTGTATGTAGTAACGCATAAATTTTGTCGTTCTATGTTTGTGATATTTATAATAATTTAAATTATAAATTTTACATTGCATTAAATAATGCTTTTTCATTAGGTACATACTTATGTGTTTTATATTCACGCAATTGACTTAATTTTATAATAATCATAAGTTGTTAAGCGATTTAAAATTCATGAAATTCAGTAATTTGCTTTAATTGCTTTAGATTACAGTTCTGTTTTCATTTGTAACAAACCAACGGAAATAGTTTACCTAAATTAGTGAAGACAATAAGTGCAGTATTCGTTCTGCTACTTTCACGATAGTGTTCTGCATAAATTGAATTTCGTTCCACACATCTAAATAAGAAGACGCAAAAGAAATCGCTATAAAATATTTGCTTTGTCCAATGTCCATAAGGTGAGGATATGAAAGCAACTATTGACCGAAACCGAACGCTGTTACCAGTGCACGCTTCGCCGGGACTTTCAAAATAGGATTGCGAGGGTTCCGACAACTGACGTCTTTCTGCACAGGAGAGGATTCAACTATAATGCTCTCGACGTGCATTTCGTTGTTGATTATTTTTACGATTTAGGAAACAAACGAGGGTTGAGTTTTTAAAATCCTTTTTCTACATTTTCAACAAATTGTTTTACCCTTAATATATTGAGTTTCTAAACCATTTACTTGTCATTTTTTCAACCAAAAGATATTGCCGATTTTTTTCTATAAAATTTATGTATTTTATTATATTTTCATCAGAAGTGGGATGAAGGAAAATGGAACAAACTTGCTGGAAACTTTTGCGTGCTTGTGTTCTACATCGGTGATAGTATGATGCGCAATAAAAACTGACTTAATACAAGCCTGGAATTAATAAAGAGACAATTACAAAAATAATTGCGACTTGGATTTTAATATATGCTTCTAACCATTGGTGCGAAAAAATAATTGGGACACGACGTAGTTTTGAAATTTCTTAAGGTAACTGTTTTAATAGTGGTGGTGTTAACTAACAAATTTATATTCTTTTAACGGAAAAATTTCTAATCTTTTATTTTTAATTGAACATAAAAGATAATAGAGTTTACTAAATTATGCACTAACACAATAGATCATTATCTAAAATAATAAATAAATTTTTTAACGAAACAAACAAGATAAGTGATGTAATATTCCTTAAGGTGTCCTGTAGCCTGTAGGATGACGATCACGCAATCCTGCGATCAAATCGTCTACTGCCACGCCCCGTGTCCCTATTCGTGTCCTCCATAACTCACGCTTTGAAAAATAGTCTAGAATTTAATAATTTAAGACGAGTCCTTTAAGAATAACCATTATTTACTTTCTTGAGAACAAGGATATCAATACAAGGACAAATACAAATTAAAAGAATACTTAGGTACTTACGTTATTATTGTCACGCTTACCAGAGATCTCTATCTTACAGTTGTGATTGTAGATCGTGCCAATTGTGAACATTCTAGGATACAAATTGATGACTAATCCGAGAAATAAATTACAACAAAAATTATTTTAATTCTTAATACATGCACTCGTACACACAGACGTAGTTTTTTTAGTTTCAATGGGAGCACAAAATTTAAATTAAAAGTAAATATATAAATTTACTGTACTTTTAGTTGAATATACTATGTTGTTCTTGTTTCCAATTTTGGATACGAGAGCACATGTCCTTGTGTCCACAGTTGCTCGCCAAGAAATTTAAACTGTATCTAGCCAATCAGAACGACATAGTAGATGTTCCACTGTTTCATTTTTTCTTGACCCATGCACGACATACTGAGCTGTCCAGCTAACATTTCTGTCATGCTAAGCAAGAAGGTCCTATCTGTAATTTTTACGAAATTCGAATTTTCGTATCTACGTGTAAGACATGACTTGTTTCGATATTTTACATCGAGTTAGAAGATCCTATGATAGTCCAGTCAAATTAGGTTTTCAGCTCGTAAAAATTCCCACCTAGCTGAATTTTGGTACACATCTTTATGACATCGTTGTAAACAATATGTAAAAAGTCGACCTCGATATCATGTACGCGTTAAAGGTTATTCGAGGTCAAAGGTCACGAAATTGGCCTTTCTTTTAATATCTCGTTTTTTATTAGTCGTACAATAAAAAGTTTTAGATACAATTTGTAGAGGAGGTAATTATCTACAAAAATGGTCTTATAACATTTTCACGTTAAGTTGATAGTTTTTGCGTTATAAGGCCAACAAAATGGACACTTTTAATGAAATATGATTTTTCAAATTTTGATCGGAAATTTTGTGAACGATATTAATTTGCAAATGCTTTATACTGGTTGTACAATAAAAAGTTTCCGGCGCCAATTTCCAATTTTTCGAAAGTAATTTTTTTTGAAAATCTTCCAAAGAAATCAATCTCTGAAAAAATTTTTGAAATTTAAATTCGATTTCACGCCTTTGGTGTTGAAAATACGAAGAAAGCTTATATAAGGGCTCTGGTAGACCTTCGCGATGGGCTTCCGTTGCATCTTAAAAATTAAGAATCGGTTCGTAAATAAGAGCTCCAGAGACGTTGCAAGTTTTTGCACAATTTTCGCCTTAATTCGCCTCCGGCGCGAGAACCGTCGATAATTTAGTAAAACTTATGGAAGAGTCGGATGCGGTTTTCGACGGTCTTTGATTTAGTATATGACGATGGTGGACGAAAAGCGACAAATAACGGCAGCATTTGCAAATTAATATCGTTGATATTAATATCAAAATTTGAAAAATCATATTTCATTAAAAGTGTCCATTTTGTTGGCCTTATAACGCAAAAACTATCAACTTAACGTGAAAAATGTCATAAGACCATTTTTGTAGATAATTACCTCCTCTACAAATTGTATCTAAAACTTTTTATTGTACGACTAATAAAAAACGAGATATTAAAAAAAAGGCCAATTTCGTGACCTTTGACCTCGAATAACCTTTAACGCGTACATGATATCGAGGTCGACTTTTTACATATTGTTTACAACGATGTCATAAAGATGTGTACCAAAATTCAGCTAGGTGGGAATTTTTCCGAGCTGAACCCCTTTTTTCGTCTAATTTGACTGGACTATGAGCAAATTTGGAGACGTTAACTTTATGAGATTTGTCATAACTACAAAATAACATCTGTTACTAAAAATAAATATTTAGTTGTAATTCATATTTACTTTATAATGAAACGTTAATTTTTGACAAATTATTATAATTATTTTAATTTAGATAAAATGTTAGATAATTTTAAATGGGTAAATTTTACCGCTAATAATACATTTTAATTTATTTAATTGTTTTAAATGTTCAATAAATTTACAGAAATCATCTAATCACAATAAGGCAGATTAAATAAAATAATCTATATATATAAAAGAGCTTGTCTGTTTGTTTGTTCGCTATACGTTCCTACACCCTTTGACCGATCTCAACCAAATTTTGCACAGTTATTCTGTAGGTCCAGGCGCAACTATTCGTGCATAAATGGAGAAGAAATTCCCGCGGGGAGCAAAGTTATTCGCGTTTTTCGATTTTTTATTGATACGCTGTATACTTTACCCTTAGGTTAAGTACCCAGTTACCTGGGTACTTAACCTAGTTACCTGGGTACTTAACCCAGTTAACAAACCCTTACTTACTTACAGGGCCGGGCTGGCCGAACGTTCCTACACCCTTGGACCGATCTCAACCGAATTTTGCAGTTATTATTATGGTCCGTCCTGTGAGGCCGAAGGCCGAACAACTATGGCCTTCACGGATCTACTATGGTCCGCCCTGTGAGGCCGAAGGCCGAACAACTATGGCCTTAACGGATCTATTATGGTCCGCCCTGTGAGGCCGAAGGCCGAACAACTATGGCCTTCGCGGATTTATTATGCTCTGCCCTGTGAGGCCGAAGGCCGAACAACCATGGCCTTCACGGATCTATTATGGTCCGCCCTGTGAGGCCGAAAGCCGAACAACAATGGCTTTCACGGATCTATTATGGTCCGCCCTGTGAGGCCGAAGGCCGAACAACTATGGCCTTCACGGATCTATTATGGTTCGCTCTGTGAGGCCGAAGGCCGAACAACAATGGCCTTCACGGATCTATTATGGTCCGCCCTGTGAGGCCGAAGGCCGAACAACTATGGCCTTCACGGATCTATTATGGTCCGCCCTGTGAGGCCGAAGGCCGAACAACTATGGCCTTCGCGGATCTATTATGGTCCGCCCTGTGAGGCCGAAGGCCGAACAACTATGGCCTTCACGGATCTATTATTGTCCTCCTCCTGTGAGGCCGAAGGCCGAACAACCATGGCCTTCACGGATCTATTATGGTCCGCCCTGTGAGGCCGAATGCCGAACAACTATGGCCTTCACGGATCTATTATGGTCCGCTCTGTGAGGCCGAAGTCCGAACAACTATGGCCTTCACGGATCTATTATGGTCCGCCCTGTGAGGCCGAATGCCGAACAACTATGGCCTTCACGGATCTATTATGGTCCGCTCTGTGAGGCCGAAGGCCGAACAACTATGGCCTTCACGGATCTATTATGGTTTGCTCTGTGAGGCCGAAGGCCGAACAACTATGGCCTTCACGGATCTATTATGGTCCGCCCTGTGAGGCCGAAGGCCGAACAACTATGGCCTTCACGCATCTATTATGGTCCGCCTTGTGAGGCCGAGGGCCGAACAACTATGGCCTTCACAGATCTAAGATGGTCCGCCCTGTGAGGCCGAAGGCCGAACAACTATGGCCTTCACGGATCTATTATGGTTTGCTCTGTGAGGCCGAAGGCCGAACAACTATGGCCTTCACGGATCTATTATGGTCCGCCCTGTGAGGCCGAAGGCCGAACAACTATGGCCTTCACGGATCTATTATGGTCCGCCCTGTGAGGCCGAAGGCCGAACAACTATGGCCTTCACGCATCTATTATGGTCCGCCTTGTGAGGCCGACGGCCGAACAACTATGGCCTTCACAGATCTAAGATGGTCCGCCCTGTGAGGCCGAAGGCCGAACAACTATGGCCTTCGCGGATCTATTATGGTCCTCCCCCTGTGAGGCCGAAGGCCGAACAACTATGGCCTTCTCGGATCTATTCTGGGTCTAGATGGCTAAGGGCGGTGAATGCCGCCCGTGCCAGCTAGTTTAATTTAAAACTAAATAGATGTCATGTTTAAAAATCACAATTTTGAATGTTTTACCCATAATTTAAAATAAAGGGAAGATTTTGCTGTGCACAGGGGAAGCCGAGTTGAGCTTCCTATCCGGGAACGCATGTCTTTGGTTCGCAAGGTGTATTTCCCCCCATCTACCTTTTCAGAGAGTATTTTAGGTTTGCAAGGCGCTCTCACCCCTTCTAACATCCCCTAGATGTTTTCGGTTTAACAAAGCATCTCGACTTCCTATACGTCTTTGATTCGCAATGCCTGTATCCTTCCGAAAGTGTTTTCGGTTCTGCAAGGCACTCTCAAAATTTCCGACATCTAGTATTTGATCAGCAGTGTGGCGTAGAAGCTTACACCGGCAGGCTAGCGAGCGGGAAACCGTGGTTCTCTACCTAGTCAGCCGTATTTTATACTGCTGTGATCTCAAGGCCAATATAAATCTGTGGGCTATGGGGAAGGCAGCGGAAAACCACCCCCATTAAAATTCTTTCCCTAATTAGTCATCTTGGCTTCGGTCAAGTCATTTCAATTCAATTTTGTGTGTTGATTATCTATCTTTCAGAGGCGACTATGGCTTTAGTAATTAAGAGCGTCTACTGCTAATGCGAAATACTCGGTTCAAGTCCAGATGGGGTAAAAACTTTATTCTGGCCGTCTCTCCTCGGCAGGCAATGACAAACCACAAACCACCGAGGTAATCTGCCAGGAGCGCCCGTCTCGAAACGAAGTGTATTTCACTTCCAGTGGTTAGCAGCCCACGTTAAACAAGTAGGTCCTCTATGTGTGTGAAAATAATTCGAACGCACGTCACATGCATAGAAGAGATGGGTTACGACGATTCTGTCAAAGAGGCATCACGACTGTAGATGACGATCTTTAATGACAAGTGTTAAAGTAAGTAGTTGGTGTGTTATGAGACTGTAAATATGATTTGATCGTAGCAGCTCTGTCGATAGCAGTGAAGAAACATTTTTTTCGCCCAAATAGGTCCTCCCTAGATCCAGCTTCCGTAGCTACCCGTAGTAGCATTCAACGGCCTTAAGATTTACTTGGGGCAATTTGGGTTGTTACAATTTATATACAAATTCGTATCTACACAGTTACAACCTTCTTGTTTAGTAGGGCAGCTTTGTCTATTTAAGTAAATCCCTTGGGGGAGGGAGAGTGAATAAAATAAACTAAAGAATTTTTTCAAGGTTTCCGTAAAGAAAAGGAAAATGCCAATAATACATTCTTGTGTTACTTTGAAAATTTTAATACCCTTCATTGTCAAATTAAATACTTAAGTCAACAATAGGAATTAAAAATAACCGTGGGGGGGGATCTGGGTATATCGAATACCCTCTAAACTAAACCGAAAAGGGTTTTTTTAAAAAATTTCTTACGTAATCACAAGAAAATCCGGTTATGGTACCCGGGTTAATGATGCAGTCTCTCAGTGCGGCCTATAGGCCGCACAACCCGAGAATCCCAGCATTTTATATACTCATATACTTAAATTGACGTTTTCCTGTGACTTTTGCCGTTCAAGGCGACCTCTACTACAGACTAAACCCGGATGGACAGTACAACAGCAACGGCTAAATAAATAAGCAAATAATTTACATAAAATAATTCTGAAACAAAACGAAAACTTTTTTAATACGAGGGTAGTCTGAAAAGTTTCCGACCTGAACATGAATATGGCAGCACTCATCAACAATACTAGCTAGGGAATGTGTTTGTGCATCTTTTGACCGGTACTCTCCAAAGTTGCAGCCATTTGGACATGCAGTTGTTGTTTGGCAATCGCTTGAGTGAGCCGATGTGAGTGTTTTTGTAAAAATGGAAAAAATCGAGTATCGAGCTGCCATTAAATATTTGTTATTAAAAGGCAATACGCCTACGCAAATTTAAGATGAGTTGGGCGCTGTGTACGGGAGGGAACTCTGCACCATCATTTACCACCAAAAAAAGCAAAAACTGTTCATTCAGCTGAGAAAGTGATTGCGACTATTTTTTGGGATAGTCATAGAGTTATCTTAATCGATTATCTTCAAAAAGGAAAAACCATTACAGGAGCATACTACGCATTATTACTTGATAATCTGAAGGCCGAAATTGCGGTAAGCGGCCACATTTGCAGAAAAAAAAGTTTGTTTCACCAAGACAATACGCCGTCTCACACCTCAGCGGTTGCCAGGGCGAAAATCCACGAATTACGGTTTGAACTGCTTGACTACCCTCCGTACTCACCAGATCTAGCCCCAACAGAATTTTTTCTGTTCTCTAAGCTAAAAGTTGTGCTCGGAGGACGGAGATTTTCGTCAAATGAGGAGACCATGCATCACCTTCGTAAACAATTATTTTGCAGAGAAAGACACCGAGTGCTACTTGGACGGGTTAAAGAGAAGGGATCATCGCTGGGAGAAGTGTGTAAACTTACAAGGAGACTATGTAGAAAAATTAAAATAATTTTGAAGAAAATATGTCTTGTATTTGTTGGGTCGGAAACTTTTCAGACCACCCTCGTATTTGTAGATACTACATAATAATTATGTATTAATAGCCGCCATCTAGAATGTGATTGCCTTTGCTGTGCGGCCTAAAGGTCACCCTGAAAAGGAATTAACGGATGAATTTAAGAAGTGATTCAAAATCATATCAGAATTGTTATTTAATAGGAACGACATCACCTTGCGGGACACCCTATTCTATTCTGAATATATACTACCTGTTATAGAGAATACAACGCATTTGTTTCTTCTAATTGGGGGGGGGGGTAATTAAACATTAAACAATATTTTGCAAACTTGCTATTCTATTTAGGAAGGGTAGCGCCCCATCGCCCTCCATGTACCAGTCCCCACAGGCTATTGGTATTTAGTATCCGGGCGATAGAACTCCTAGGGCGGTAATAGCTGAATCATCATCATTTTCCAGATATATGTTTGTAACGTTAAATTGTGCCGTTGCTCCGTTCCGATGATCCGATCCACAACCTAGGTAATCATGAGTTATTGCGGCCTTAAGACGCCACTTCTGTCTATCTATTTCTTCATAACACATCTGTAATTAGTTTATTTTTTGTTAGTGCCCAAACAGTTACAGTGCGGCCTTCAGGCCGCACAACAATAAGAATCACGCATTAGTAGCCCAACAAATATTTCAGCTGTAAATCGGTTGTTAACTAGTGACAGTTTTAATTAGACAGATTTAATTATATTAAATCGACACCTGGGGGTCGATATCAACCACTTTGGCTACCTCTGATCTAGAACATAATAACTGTGGTTGTGCGGCCGAAAGGCCACACGGAATGGGAATAAAGAGATTTGGAAACTCTGCAAATTCTTCATAAAAATTACGTATTGGAAAAGTGATTAAATGGTCAACATTTGTTTCTTCCGATTGGGAGGTGCGGGCATTGAATCAAATTAATTTCGCAAATCTATTACCTCTAGGGGGAGGGGTTGATTAACTAACCTGCTCCTCACAAATTACGACCGAAAATTAAATTTTTTATTTTTCATCATTATGGAATTTTCCACAGCAACCCAAGGACTGTAGTCCTTAATTAAAATAAAAATAAAACATCTTTTGTTTTATTTTCTTCCTTTTTCTTCCTATTTTCTTCCCCCTTCATTTTTACATTTTGTTGTAATTGAAAATGTTTTTACTTATTACATAAAATCAATTAATTGAGGTATAGATTATTGGGTATTGGTAAGTTAAGCATTGAAAGTTTTCGAATTAAGCTGCAAAAATTTTGTTGAAATAACTTAAATGAATTATAAATAAATTAAACAATACCAATAATCGTGTAAGATGCAAGATATAAGGAAAGATGAAAGACAATGCCTTGGTATAAAATTGAGAGTCCAGTAATGCGTGCAAGTCCCGAGGCAAATTTACTATTGCTCGACCTAATGATGGTTAGCAAGTGGCAGACCTATTCCACACCCACAATGATATATTATAGACAAGAGACGTACCTAGAATATATTTTTTAATTATATGAATAACACGATAAAATAATTTTATTACCTAAATAATACTGAACTTTACAAAATCCAATTATAAACCAACAAAAAATCGATACAAGTAATCAAATTTTCAGGGGTCAAAATATCACTCAAGTTTTTCATATTGTGAAAGTCGGTGCTGTATTAATAGATAAATTAAATAATAGTGATAACTTTTAATGAGTCCGTTTCTGTGTATAAGGCGTATCCGAGTGATTGTTTCTCAATGTAAAAAGTGCAGGTGTATCACGATTTTACATCAGCCTGAACATATTTTAAGGAGACAGTTGTAAAGGTGAACATTATGAAATTACATAAATGTATGATGAAAATAGATGATTTTGCTATAAATTATTTCAACATATTAAAAAAAATAATTATTTTACTTCGTGTAGTGTATATATTTCATCATGTGGGTATATTAAAAATGAAGCAGCATTTGGTAATAGTTCACGCCCTAAAACAAGTAATTTATTATAATTAAATTGGCTCAATTATTAATTCAGGTACCTGCACAATATACACAATAGAAGAGGTATATTCAATATTTCCGACCAACCTGTACAATTAATAAAAACGCTTGTTCTATAAAGACCCTTCATATCATTTATCCTTGTAATTCTTCCGGGTTCCAGATTTTGTGACGATCACGTCCTTGAAAATAATGTAATGCTCCAAACAATCCTTAAATTTTAATAAAAACAAATTGTATGTGTAGTACGTGATTGCCTAGGTTGTGCGGCCTAAAGGCCGCACTGATGCGTGATCTTATCATAAGTGTATATAAACCGTAAATGTTCAACTTCTTCGGCTTTTCATAGATATTTATATTTTTCTAATATGAAAAATTGTGCTACTTTGAAATGTAACAAAATTGTAGTATAGATTCACAGGTATTGTAATGTATCGTAGCCTTTATTTACCCTTAACGTTGGTACGATAAATAAATATGTAATGTTCCCCTTTAATTTATAAAATAAATTATGCTTTCAATAAAATTTGCCCTTACCTGGATGCTTATCCCACAATGATAACTTTTGTGGACGAAATTTTATAGGTCACCACGGCTAGCTATTAATTTTATAAAAAAATTCTTTTATTGTTTATAACTTTTCTTGATTGCATTAGCTCATCATTAAAATGAACAAAATTCATAAATTTTTAATATTGATTTATTTGATTTTAAATTGAAAATAACATTTTCATGGCAATTTGATTTTAATGAAAATTTTTCATAAATTTTTATAAATGGTTGTTATGGAAACAATTAAATTTTTACGCACACGCCTTAAATTTAATGATAACAAAATTTCTTAATTATAAAATAGATTTATGCAAATAAATGTTTATTAATATAAGATTTCTGACCTTTTATTTAGTTTAAAAATTCCGCACTGTATAGTTAAAGAACTATAAGGATAAGGCTGTAACGACAGCCTCCCAACCTGAATTTTTTTATATAACGGTTACCAATGAATAGAGAATAGCTTGAGCTCTGATGAGCTTCAATACCCGTCGTTTAAACTTCAAAGGTTTTTAATAAAACTTTAATTCTTCAGAACAATTTAGGGAGGGGCTGTTGAAGTGGTCAGAGGTAAATGTGCCACCAGTAATGTTATTCTACCTGCTACGAATTTAGAATATTAAAAGTACACAGGTATTTGTGCCACCGGTGAAAACGGCATCTACCAGATGCATCTCCTACATGTAACATCAATTATTTTTTGATTTTAAACGATTTTTTGGGGGTGCAACGTAATAGTTTACTGCCCCATACCGCAACTATACTTTTTAATGCTATTTCGAGGGTCTCTCACATCCCGGTTTCATTTATCCCGGTTTTCTTGATGTGTGGCGCCTTCTCGTATGCTTAGCCTAGTAACCAGAGTCAATTGATTAATTGACTATTATTATTGAATATTATAAATGAGATGGATTACCCTCCTTATCGAATGCACACCCCAAAATTCGAAGGCAAAAAAAATTTAATTTTTTCACTGTTAGTGGCACAAATACCTGTGTTTATTTAAAGAACCCTTTTGGTCGGTGGCACATTTACCGGTACCCTTTTCTGGTCAGGTACATTTGGTGGCACATTTACCTACGACCGTTGAAGTAATAGGGTCTACACACGATCCAATCTGGTGGGGCCGACGAGCTGTCCTACACATGAGTTGAAAAAGGATGCGGCTGTTGTGTCCTTGTTCAACTCATGTGTAGGACAGCTTGTCGGCCCGACCAGATTGGATCGTGTGTAGACACTCTAATACCTGAAAATACTTGAAACTGAAAATTAACCCTTCACTGGATTTAGGAAAACTTTCAAATTCAATTTATCTAAGGGGTCGTCTATAAAGGACGTCTACGCCTGGGGGGGGGGTTAAATGTGACGTCACATAAAAAACCCATTTTTTGGATTTCTAAGAAAATTGTGTTTCTCGGAAACAAAACAAAAAATTGTGAATATTCTTAAAAGTTTATCTAAATCCTTGCTTGTTTAATTCCAATTTTTATTACAGCTATAAAAATTTGAAAATAATTGAAAATTAAAGAATAGGTTTTTTAGTTTAAAAGGTCAAGTTCAATTTTAGACAAATGATGGGGGAGTCTTTGATTTGTGACTTGTGACTAATATAAAAACATACTTTCCATTAAACTCAGGGAACTGTTTAAAAATTTTAGTCCAATATTCCTTTGCTGATTGGTCATGAAATTTATTAGGTTTTTCAAAAAAATTATTTCTTCCTTTTTCGTAATAATTATGTGTTTCTGAAAAAATGTTGCAACTGTAGTACTTATTATTGTATAGAATAGAATAGATTGATATATAGTTATTTGCATACGGCAAGAACGCTAAACTTTTAAGCGCTACTTGCCCGGAGCGACGTTGAACATATTGAAATTTACAACAAAATGATTAAACATTTTTACTTTTGGGGTTCAAACGATCGGAATAGAAGCTTATTAAAGCTCAAACAATTCTCGATCGATTGACACCAATTTTAGTCAAAAATGTTACTTAATTAAAAAATTTATTCGCGCCCAAAAAAAATTCAAGAATAATTCACGCCAGTGCTGTGGATGGATTAGTCAATCACTTTTTATCGATTATGATGCTCGTTTTCTTTTTCAATGTTAAAAAGCAAAAACTATTTTAATTATTATGTCACTAAAATTCTGCGCGCTACTTGCTCGGAGCAATGATTAACTTTTTTATCTTTAAAATTCTAACGATGGAAATAATTTGCTTATTGGAGCTCAAACGTTTAACACTAATTGCATTGAAAAATTCGCGATGTAGCGACGAAATGTAATTTAGATTCGCCTGGTTCAGATTCCTACCTTGTGTTCATATACTACAAAAGTCCCGAAGGCAACGAATTTGTTTGTTGTTTATTATAATTTTTATGTTCCTTATTATAACACTTGGTTGACATTTTGTATAAATTTTGTGAAATCTGATTATGTGAGGTTATATAGGTACATCCCCCCCACGACACTAGTGATAGCATCCATGTCACCCACAGATCTGCTCGCGCAAGAGAAATCAGCGAAGCAGGATAGTCGCAACCCCGGTACGGATGCCACGAATGCTTCAACGCATAGCTGAACTGGATCGGAAGCTGGATGCTCCAAAGTGCGACAACTGTGAAGACGAAGACACTGCAGAACACACCGTCTTTCATTGTTGGAGAGCCTCTCGGGCAGTAGGTTAAGACCTGACCGCCATCATGATCGGAAGCATAGGCGGATGGAGAATTATTATCAGGCTGATCACGGCCATTATAAAATCCAAAAAGGAGGCGGAGAGGTTCAAACAAGCCCTGCCACAAGATGCCTAAAATGGATGAAGGTAATAATGGACACTCGACAGGAAGCCACAAAGAAGAAGTTCGCTCAGAAGGAGCAAGGGCTGAGCACACCCCCGAGGAACAGAAGTAAGTAAATCCGAAGAGGCGAATCCCTGTTTCCTGGGGATAGGGAGGGGGAGGTTTAGTAAGTGAAAGTCATACACTACCACCATAGATTGAGACGGTGTCTTTCTCGAAATTTCTTCCTCCTTACTCACGTTAAACAAAAACAAGTACATCCCCCTACCCCCTCCGCGAATATTTTAATGAAATTAGTATCAAAAGTTTGAGCTTCGATGTGCTTCTATTCAAATCGCTTGAACAACAAGCATCGTGGTAACTGAGGAAGGGGGGGGGGGTTGTAGAAAAGATAGCCCCTATCCTAGATAAGATTTAAGCTTATAACAAGCCTAATCCTTGTTTGTTTATTAAAAAAATCACCATGTGGACTAGCACTTCTACAGCCCCTATAGAAATACAAAAAATTATTCTAAACAAATGAATTTTGATTAAAACATTTAACACTATTTTCATTAAAAAAATTTACGATGGGGGGGGGGGTGCAAAATGTATCTAAATATTAAAGAGACCAAAGGTGTTCAGCATTTAAGGACGATCATTTATTGTTTTAAATAGTTTTGATATCTTTCACCATTTCCCAGTTATCACAGAAAATCTGCTTGAGTCATGCATACTCGAGCTCTCGTGGTTACTATTAATCTATGAAATGAATACATTGTGTCTATGTGAAATCCCTGATCAAAATACTTCCGGAAAATTACGAGTTAGGTTTTTTATAAAAGGTTTTGGCATTTACACTTCACGACTGCTTACACCGTATTAAGGAATTATGCGCGATTGGTTGCACCATTCGTTTTAAATCTTGCTTATACTTTGATATGGAATCGGATTTACTCTATGAAGTTTTTTTGTTCTTCTGGAAAAGTCGTTTTTCCAACTTTAAAAACTCGTTAATAATGGATTATCTTTATTTTGCTACCATATAAAATGTGCAAACAAAACTTATCAGCACTTCAACATTGTCATCAATATTGAAATATTTCTGTTTCCACTTGACACGATTTTTCATTAAATATGTAGAAAATCATAATAATCAAATCTGTATAGCTTTTATATCGATCACTTAATTTTAAATTATAAAACATATTAAAACTATCATTTTACCTTTAATAACGTAATAACAAATAACGGTAAAAAATAATGTCATAAGAATGTTTTATTATTATAGGTATAGTTTGTTTCAGAATAATTGAAATTAAAAGAAGTCATAGCATCAAATTACGTTGATATAAAGACGAGACATAATACAGAGATAAGATTGGCGGGTCAATCAAGAGAACATAATATGCATTGCTAAAGGCTGGCGCGAGATTAAAATAATTAACCTTATCTCTATTATTATGTTTTGTTTATAGTTTGTACGTTTTTATATCAACGTAATTTGATGCTATGACTTTTTTTAATTCCAATTATTCTGAAACAAACTATACATAAGTGGTTCGGATTTAACGTAAAGCAGTATAGGTCTTATTATGTATGTGTACATGCATGTATAGTTTTTAGGTAAAACTGTGAACTTGTGGGTTTATCCCTAAATAATAAGGTTTATCCGTTGGTTTCGTACAAATACAAATTTTTGGTTAGACTTTACCTAAAAGCTACTTATGTTAGTAATGGCTTGCCTTTTCAGTACGGTGCGAAAAGGGGTGAAAATATTAAATATAATAGAATTAATATAAAAAAATCCTTACAAATTAAAAGGATGTAATAAGGTAAGGAATAATAAGAATTAAAAATATTTTAATTATTATAAAGGGTGATTCAACTGGAGGTAACAATTTAAGTTTGAAATAAAGCACATTGACATTAAACTTAAAAAACGATATCGGTCAAATGCATACTTCCCATATATTCACATTAATTTTCAGCATAAATCTTGTGGTAGTTCATAAACAATACGTCGAATCTCGTCCTTTATCTCTGGAATCGACTTGGGATCATTGGCACAAACCTTCCGTTTTACATAACCCTAAAGAAAAAAATCTATGGGCATGATATTTTATTTTGTACGCCAAAACGAGAGATTACGCGGCCGGGAAATTTTGGGTACAATAACTGCATTGTTTCCCGCGCTGTGTGACACGTGGCACCATCTTGTTGAAACCACATGTCTTCAAAATCAATTTTGTCCAATAGGTGCCAAAAATAATTTGTTGTCATGTTTCGATAACTTCCCCATTGACTGTTTCAGTAGCACCACGATCGCTTTCGGAAAAGTGCGGCCCAACCACGCCGCCAGCCCAAAATCCGCACTAATAAGTAACATTCTGTGGGTGCGTTGGTTGTTCCCGTGAATTTTCATCACCCCAAATGCGACAATTTTGTTTGTGTAAGTAGCCTCTCAATTATTGAAAGTGAGCCTCATCGCTAAAAATAATTTTGATTGTAAAAATTGCACTCAACTTAATGATTCTCTAACGCCCAATCAACGAAGTCGTGACGCATTTTATGGTCTGGTAGCTTCAATTCCTGAGTCAATTGGATCTTGTAGGCATGGAGATGCAGATCTATTTCTAAAATGATTTTCACGAACGCTGTCATTCACTGCAGCGATATTTTTGCGTGACCTTTGCACATTTTTCGATTAATTTCTTAACCGAGACACGACTTGGTCGGTTATGTACACCGAAATTATTTCGCAATGCCCGAATCGTGTTGGTGAAATTTTCCCCATTTTGGACATGGATTTCAACAATTAAAATGCGTTGTTCTGTCGTATACCGCTGCAGTATTTCAAATAATGTCAATCCTTAATATCAAATATCAATTGTTTATCTTTGACAGAAAATCAATGTTACAAGATTTAAATTCTTACTTCTAATAGAATCACCCTTTATAAATTGAATTATCAAAACCTGGTCTTCTTTCAACGATGTTGTTGGTCGAAATGGGAGTGCTAACTAAAGACTAGTTTATGCACGCTCCGTGACGCAACGCCACGATTCACGATGCTGATTAATTTAACATGAAACACAAAATGCGGTTAGGTAATCAGAATTATTGTGGTTCGTGGCGTTGCGTCACTTACTGATTGTGCATAAACTAAACTTAGTCAGGGCTCCCATTTTGACCTGTTCTATTTTGAAAGCAGATCATTATCAATTAATAAGTTATCTACTGCCACTTCTACAGCTCATCACATCTAAGGGTAGTCCCAGAAGTACCCGACCTAACAAAGGAAATAGAAAAAATTTGGGAATAAATATCTTTATTGCTCTACATAGTTTCCTCGTAGCTCGATACACTTTTCCAGGCGATGTTCAATAGCTTCGATAGCCTGTTTATAGTAAGTCAACCGCAAACTCCATCTCTTCATTGTTGGCAAATCTTTTACCACCGAGTCATTTCTCCAAGTTTGAAAACAGAAAATAATCCAAAGAGGCTAAATCTAGCAAAAATAGTGCGTGAGGAAGCAATTAGAACTTTAACTCATTGATTTTGGCCATCGCGATACCGAATTTGTGAACTGGTGCATTGTCTTGATGAAGCAAAACTTGAAATCTTGATTTCATCATTCAAAGGCTGCAATAACTTGGCATAATACATGCCAATAAAAATTTTCCAAAATACTGACGCAATGACCTTGTCTGCAGATGAAACTGTCTTCGTCTTCTTTGAAGCCGTTTCTCCTGTTTCAGCTCATTGTTTTGACTGTTTCATCATCTCAGGTGTGAAACGATGGACCCATGTTTTATCTATGGTTATGAATCGACGCGAAAACTCTGCTTTATTGCTGTGAAACTTCGCCAAACACTCGATTGAAACATTCTCACGACATTGCTTTTGTTCCATTGTGAGTAATCGCGGCACCCATCTTGCACACAGCTTTCTCATGTCCAAATTTTCAGTCAATATGCGATGTACAGAACTTTTTTAAATGCCTACCATGTCTGGTAGCTCGCGCTCTCTTAGTCGACGGTCATCCAATACCATTTTATGGATTTTATTCACCGTTTCTGGCGTGGTCGACCACTCCGGGCTTCGTTTAAACTCTGTCACCCAATATTTTACTATTGTAAACGAAGGAACAGACTCCCCCAAAGTTGAATCTGTTCAGCTTTGATTTGGTTGGGCTGAGGCCTTTCAAATGAAACTATTTTTCCATGTTTACAAATTCACTATTGATGGCTGCCCAATAAATGCTGAACAACGTATAGCGTCGTCAAACTTCAAACTTAAGCTTTATAAGGTTGACACTTTCTAGCATAGTCATTCTTTTCAAACAACAACCGCCATCTATACGTCAGTTTGGGTACTTCTGGGACTACCCTATAATTAGCTGATATTCTTTCGATACCAGGTTACCAAAGCAGCATATGCATTTGGATTGGATCGGCATGGTCTGGTCGGAATAAAATCATTTAAATAAAGTCTTTGCCCTGCGTTGTTTCGGACAACCTTTGGGATTGTCATGGCTTTATTCTAAGGTGAGCAAAAATTGCTTAAAATTGTTTTATTTACCTTTCATGTCATCTTTTGTTTTTGTTTTCAAATCAAATTATTATGGTATAAAATTATACACTGTGTTTGAGCAAAAAGTGTCTAATATTTAAACAAAAGAACAAAGTGGGAACACAACAGCTCGATGTAAAGGCAATTGAATTCTTGATTTTGACATACTTGATTATATTTTCAATTATTCTCTAATTAAATAAATGGAGAATTTAATTAATAGGTAGCTAATGACCCCACTGTGTTTAAATATTGAGACTGTATTGATTGAAATATTTGATGGACATGTTTTGCGGAGTTGCATAAAAGATTTGGATTTGATAAATAAAAGTAACTAAAAATCAGTCACATTCTATGAATGCAATATGAGATATAACAAGGTTCGTTGAACAAAGACTGACCATTCAATATATCATAAGAATATCATGTTGTATGTAATCTTCTTTTGCGTAGTACAGAATATATCAAATTTTCCATTACTTTTTTTAATTTGCTATGGAAATCTTAACAAAGTAACTCTTAAGTTAATCATTAAATTATGTATAATTAATAAGCATTTAAATATCAAGTAGCTAATAAATAAAGTAGTTGGATGTGATTCAGTTGTGTCATTCCTTCACCAGATAATCTGACGCTTGATTAAGCTGATTGAAGAGCGTTCATTAGTAGAAAAAGCACCCGCTTATGTCCTAGTCTGTCGCCTTCCTAATATCCTTTCTTAGATAATCAACCAAATACGTCAATATTTTTTGTATAGTCGGCTTCTGATCAAAACTATTTTGATTACAAAACATACCGAAACCATTTGAAAAATGAGTGTGTTTCTAAAATTAATACTTTTTGATATTATTTATTTAATGAAATTATTAGATACATTTAAAATTTTTGTGACACTTTATGGACCGTCAAAACAACTTTTGTTTTGTAACCTATTGTGCCTAACTGACGAGTTCAAAATTATCGAAACACGTGTATTATTTTGATTTTTAAATTTAGTACTAGGTAATAATAATTTTTGTAATACTAAGTATAGTATATTTCACTTTAAATGGAATTAAAAAAAGTCATAGCATCTAATTACGTTGATATAAAAACATTTAATGCGACGAAATATAATATAGCAATTACTGTACACCTGGTACACGCGTTCACGTGGAGTCGCAAAGAGAATTTTCGTAATAGAAATATTATCCAATAATAAGTCCTTATTATGAATATTAACCAATTAGAACTACACTACTCCACGTGGAGTATGAAATGCGGGCTTTCGTTGGCGCGATAATCTTATCTCTTATATTATTTTTCCTTGCATAGTTTGTATGTTTTTATAACAACGTAATTTGATGCTAGACTTTTTTTAATTCCAATTAATTTGAAATACACTATATATAATTTTTTAATGGTTATCGGGTCAAAATTCGAAAATCGAAATTTTGATATAAAGGATTTATTATGATGCCCTGATAACGTTTTCATCAATTTTATTTGGATGTCCTTCTGTGTGTGTGTGTGTGGAAAAATAGTGTCAATCGTACAGCTTAAACCGCTAAACAGAATGTCATGAAATTAGGCATGAACGTATATCATGACTAAACTTAGAGGCCACATGAAAATGGTAAAAATCGGTTGAAAATTAGGGAATGATAAACGAAATTAAAAAATTACATCGATTATTACTTTTGGACCACCACAGTTTTATTAGTTTTAATCTAAATTATACCAGTAAAAAATGTTACCTAAACCAGTTTTGTCAAGTTAATATCCGACGGATTTTTATGCAGAACATTTCAAAATGACGAACTCCACGGAGTCGAGGTGATGGTGTGAAAAAAATTTAAGATGATGCGGGAGCGGTGTGGAGGATCGTAAAAGAAGCCTTTTACGTCCTTACGTTTTAAGTCCGAAATGTGAACAAGTTGGTTGGCGTTTCTTAGAAATGAAAGGTTCCTCGCCACAGTGAAGGCTCAAAAATGAAGATCATTTAACGAAAAAATTGTTGTGGGAATAGTTCTGGAATGTATTTAAACCTACAATGGGATTTTAGCCTACGATATCTTAATATGTCAGCGCCGACGAATTCTATCCGATGTCGGCAAAACATTTGAGATGAAAAAGTGGCAACGCGAGTACCTACCTCCGAACCGTGTGCCAAATTTCGATGCAACCAGTGCCGATCAATACCCAAAGTCCAAACTCGCATGTAGGTTTTTATTTATTTCAAGTAGTTCAACATTTGTCGGGGCAAAATCGAGAAATGAAATTTCCCCCCCCCCCCCCCCATAAAAAGAGTAAATTAGTATCATGCAACATTTTCTAATATTTTACAACCTGATTGACAACTGCTGATGTATTCCATAACCACCAGACTCCTCCAGTCTCTCCAGCTTCCTATTATTTAGAATTTTATTTTCAGTGGCGGATCATGACTTTTTTCAACGGGAGGCTACAAAATTTGTGGGCGGTAACAAATTAGTAACAAACTCTAGATATATTTTTGTTTGTTTTATTCAAGTGAGGGTTCCAGCTTAACACGGGCACTTATTTACTTAAAACAAAATTTTTTAAATTATTTCTGTATATTTGTTTCTAACTTTAGTTAATGTGCCCTTTAAACTAAACCGCCACTGCTCAATACGAAACATAAACAACATCTAACCAATCACAACGGCAAAATACAGACGGTACAGGTTCCAATGTCCCATTTATTTCTTGACATAAACGACAAACTTGACAATCCAACCAGCATTAATTATTAGTTTATTTAAGTGAACGTTTATTATTTCATTGCCAACATTATTAGGTATTTGTGTGGACTCAGGACCCGTGTGGAAAAAGCCATCATCATCATCATTATTATCGAAATATATAATAGCCTAATTGTATCTGTCTGTTATGTTAAGTGGAGCCTATGATTCGTTCTCTCAGTGCGGCCTTTAGGCCGCACAACCTGGGCAATCACACATCAGTGCGGCGTTGGAACACCACCTTTTGCCTATCAATTTGTTTATAACGCATCCTCATTGGTTTAGTTTTAGGTTACTAAGTTGAAAAGCTTTCCGTGCAGCCTTTAGGCCGCACAGCCATGACAATCCTGCAGGAGTAAAAAGTAATGAATGAGAAAATAATTCATATCAAAATAATTAAAATATTCTGCTCTATTGATATGGATTCTGAACAACGGAATTTTTTTTAATGTAGGCTTTCAAGAATCTGCATTAATTGTGCGGCCTATAGGCCGCACTGGCGGAGGGATTAATAGTTTAATTTGGCGTTATAGGCATACAGATGTTAGATAAATTAATAAAAGGATTATTTTAAGTATTAAGTACTTCTTTGTAAAATTTTTACATAGAAGTTATATATTTTATATAGGTATTTTTGACTTCAATAAATTATTTTTTATAAATTTTAAATAAGTAAGTTTCAATAATTAACTTGTGAACTGGGGGTATGGAATACCCCCCAGGCACACGTGGTGAAGATTTTTATTTCTTCAAAATTGTGTAAATCTAAAATCCTATAAAATGTATCTCTATTCGCAATGTCTTTCATTATTTCCCTTCAAACCCGTAAACGGCGGGGGGGGGGGGTTTATTCCCTAACCCTTAGATTCCTTGGTTTGCATACAATTTAAGTTTTCGACTTTTCCTTTACCATTTTTTTTTAAATAGACCGGTCAATTCTAATCTTGCTCTGGAATATAATCGAGCTTTTATAATATTTGTTATTGAGACTTCCTCACCTCTAGCTACATGTAGTAATCAACAGTTAAAAGTCTTCAAAATTGTATAAAAGGGAACATTATAAAATAAAAATTGTTTTATTTAAGGTTTAAAATTAGTAAAATGTAAAAACAAATTTTAATCAAAATCAAATCTCTTTTTATGTTGTGGTAGTGCCTTATCTCATTGGCACCTTATAGCAAGCCGCAACTGCCGGTATAACTAATAACAGTAATAACCGATAATTCTCTGTTATTCATACATTCACCACGGCTTATTTTTAAAATTATAAAATTTTATAAAATTTCCTTGCTAAAATGAAAATGAAAATTCAAAACGGTTTCTACTATTTAGTAAAATACATACCCATAGGTACCTATTCTTCTTCTTAGTCGTGTTGTTCGTTTCCGAACGTCGTGACCCATCTCTTTCTATGCATGTGATGTGCGTTCTAAGTGTTTTCACATAATACATAGAGGACCTACTTGTTTAACGTGGGCTCCGAACCACGGGAAGTATAATACACTTCATGTTGAAATGGGCGCTCTTGGCAAATTACCTCGGTGGTTTGCCGCTGCCTTCCGAGGAGAGACGGCCAGAATAAAGTTCTTACCCTGCCCGGATTCGATCAGAGCGTTTCGCATTAGCAGTAGACGCACTTAACTGCCAAAGTTATGACCATCTCAGGTACCATAGGTACCTATATAAAATATTAATTTGTAATATAAAATATAATAGACGCCGCTTAATGTGATCACATCGGGACATGGGGTTATTGATTACAATAACCGATGATCTTAATAAACGAAACTGATCAAATCTCAAAAATCACAAATTTTTATTTAATACGATAGAAACAATTGCAAAATATTTGACAAGAAAATGTTTTTCTAATCCTAGAAGAAAAGCACATTAAGTAATTTGTTTCCTAACACAATAACACGTAATGATTTTACATAATATTATTTATAGACACATGTTTATTTAACGTCAGGAAGTTTTATCCCTATAATTGATAAAATGCTTGTAAATAATTTTTTATTGCATGTGAAAGAATGCATTTTAACAGAAATTTGATCGCATGAACCGAATTTTGATCACTATACATGATGTTTTTTCAGTTTTTTCCATAAAAATGATCTCAATCCCCAATTGATCTCATTATCATGATTATAATAATCCTCCGCCCTCTCAAAGGTTTCGAAGTTTCGAAAATTAAATTAAGTCAAGAGAAAATATATTCGCAATTAAAGGGTTCGAACAAATAATTTTGACAAATCAATATTGTTTTATACCATTTTATAATTAGAATTTTTTATATATTAGTTAAAATTGGCTACGTAATTAATTCTACCATTAAACAGTGATTAATGCAGTTGATATAAAGAATTACACGATAATATGATCAATCATGTTTCTTTTTTACCTACAAGATTAAGATCTACGACTAACTGATGAGTTTTACTAATAACGAAACACGTGTATGCTTTAAATTATAGTGTAGTTTTACTAATTTATTGCATTAGAGTGTTTTGAAGGAGTTATATAGTTGCCTAAAGATTGGATTCATTTCAAGCATATTACTAGGTCACTGGGTACTTGATAAGGCATGTTGCTTTTTCACTTTTGTGAGTCAGTTTTTAATCAATATTTGCCTTAGAAACGAACTTAAACAATAATCTGGAATTATTAAAATCGCGAAAATAATGTTGAAATTGAATCGAATAGAAGGTGTAATAGAATATATAATTGTGCGCAATGACACAGTGAAAGCACACGCACGCCTTTGTGACAGCGCGACAAACCAAACTCGCAGTGGTAGTCTGACTGCCGCAATAACACAACGAACATCGAGAGTCGTGTTGTCACTGGTTGTCACCTCGTGCAACGCGCGCAACATACGTAAATACAATGTGAACAATAAACAAACAAAAAATTTTCAAAATCAGTGTGGAGTTTTCATTTTCTTGGTTAATTTTAGTGAAGTGTCACTTGTCGTTTATGTCAGTAATTGTCGCCCGTCATTTATTAACTGTCAGATATCTTTATGTAGTATTTTGTTCTACTGTCACTCGAACGAAAAATTAAACGATTAACAAAATTAAGTGTCAAGCAAAAAAGTAACAAATGATGAATTTGGTCAGAAAAAGTCGATAAGATCAGTTGATTATAAAAAACGACAAATTATGTCACATTATAATTAAATTTGAACATAGGAAACAGATTAAGTGTTTCTATACATATAAGAGCAAACAGGAGATGCCGGTAGATTTTATCACCTAAAATAGAAAACCATGCTTACAATCAATGTTATTAATTTACGACAGTTTAAGATTATTAATCCAAGCAATATAATTTGATAATCAATATTGATTTTTTCATACTGTTGCTTTTCTAAATAAATTATACAATAGAAAAGTCACATCCATACTATCCAGTATTCATTATTATTCATCATGGGGGTTATAGGTAGGTACCTACTATTTTATAAATCATATTATAATAAACACGTTACTAAATTTAAAAAAACTTGATTTATTTATCAATATCAGTAACAAAAATTAATTTATATTTAAATTATTTTGAATTTACATTTTTTAATTCGGAACATAAATTTGACGCTTTATTTCATTAATGGTATCAACACCTTCTTTTACTATTTACCAATTTAGCTGCTATTTTAAACATGTCATTGGCTTTCGCGAAAATTTGCCAAACCGTTTTGGCGTATCTACTGAATGCCCAAATTAGTTTTCTGAATTGTGACACAGTGACACAGTTTTTGGCCATGGTCATAACTTTACTTTCTGATGACACTTTTTTGGTCAGTGGGTTTTGGAGATCATTTTGAAAGGTTGGTAAGGGAAAAACGTACCTACTGTGGAGCACAAGGCCTAATTATAAATACGTAGGTGGGATATATTAGGAAGTTGACGGAGAAATATTTGTAGGTTATGGATGTTGAAGATATCAGATAACGTTGTTTAAATAAAAGTCTACTGTACCTACCTGATTTATCAACATAACCTTTAATTATAATTTTGATCTTGTTGTTTTGTTTGTCCATCGTAGTTGGTAAAGCAAAACAATATAAATCGATAGAAAATTTTGCTGTTTTTAAATATTTCTAATTATATTTGCCTACTGAAAGTAATAAAACTGTCCAATCAACAAAGAATTATTGATAATATATGAAGTCGTAAATAACCTTCGGTTGATGTAATAGCATTTCAATATTGTATTATTAAAAAATGATTTTTATTTAAATAGGCACGTCTTAGTTAAAAGGAAATCAATAAGTTTTGAGATATTATAAAGGACACGTTGTTCGATGCTGCTTATTCCATTGTTCACTGAGCTTCGCAAAGGTCAAAGTTCGATCTTCACAGTGCTGCCGTGAAGCGGAGATAAAAAGACCTACCTTCTTATTTAACACGATTCAGTGTTTGCATTGATATCTTGCGTGAATCGTAAATAATGTTAGTTATACAACCTAATAATAAAATTAACATTATTTAAGTACATAATCTTAACATAAACAAAAAATTAAATGTTTGTTTATTAAATTTTAATTAAATTAAAGAGGTAAACTTTTGCTACAGATGCCTAACTAATTGTAGTAAATTGATATGAAAAATCTTGAAGTTGGGACTGTATTGGTGGACCAATAGAACAGGTGGGTACGCCTGTCGCAATGTCACCGTGAACGGGGGAATGTCACCCAAATAAAGGCGCAAGCGCTGGGCGGACCACAGCATGTCACCTGCAGATACGCCTATTTCGCCTACTCCAAAAGTGCCACCTGGTGGGGGTATTTGATATATAATGAAATTTAGATAGCTAATATATGATGGTAATTTAATATCATAAGAAGTTTAAAATCCTGCGAAAAAATTAATGTGCCAAAACTTGCTGGATTACCACTGTCGGATTGGCTGTCTTACTATATCATGAATATACCTAATGTAACACGACAACTAAATTATTTTTATGTAATTCATTTTATAGGTAATAAATAGTCTTTTCTGTACCTTAGGCAGCTGAAAACGCTCAGTCGCACGTATATACCTATCCCTAGTTTCATATCGATCTTTCCGTCTTCCGTATTAAACGTGACTACAGCAGCTTTAATTTCATGTTTTGAACAAATTATTTGATTGTTTTGAACTTATTGCTTTAAAGAGATTAGTAGGTGTTTTCTTTTTAAAGAAACTTTTTATAAATTACGTAGGTACCTAACTACAGATAACCATTATATTAAATTGGTTGTATATAAAAAATTATGTAAGAAGTATATAGAAAAGCGCAGTTAAAGCGCGCAGAGGGCGGAGTTTTATAGAATTGTCACTGTAAGGAAGACTGTCACTTGTCTCCGTAATACGCGCATGCGCGTCGTCACAAGGACCATAGGCCGTCGCGACGCTGTGACACGCCCGGCGTCCAGGCGACCCTTGACCCCTCAGTGTCTAACTGACGGTCATATATGTAAGTGTATAGTCACTCCGAACTTATATCGCAAAACAACTCTTCGCTTACATCTCACTCTCATAATCGTAGTAAGTCTCCACTTACCTACCCTTATCGCGACGCGAATTTTCTCACTACCTACCACCTTTTTACTACGTAAGTGAAATGGTAAAGCATGTAAAATAATGCAGTTTTCTTCACTAAACAATACCGTAATTAGAAATGGTGAGTCAAAAAGTTTCTTAACTGGAAATGTGATCTTACCTCTTTGAGAATACCTACTCTAATAAAAATTAACAAACCACGTTAACTTTTACTACTTGTCAATCCATTTCCAATATCAAAACACCACTTTGAATTTTAAATCATTAACGACACCGGATTTTTTTAAATCTAGGTCATCTTAACCCCTTTACTCTTGTCAATTGGATGGCCTATCCAATTTTTTCCATTCAAACGAGTTGTCTTATAATTGTACACCAGGTACTACCCAATAGTACTTTGTTTAATAAGCGCGGGATTACGTTAGGTAAATTTAGCTTCATTCGTATTATGAAAGATACCAATTATTTCTCTCCGAAAAAGAAAAATGGAATTAAGTCTCTATTCAACCAATTATATGATTCGTTAAGATTTTGAGTAAACAAATTCGTTTTAAAATTTTATTGTTAAGATAATTGATGATTTAAAACTCTTTTCTTTAATTGTTTAGGAGAAGGGGCTAGTCGAAGTCCTGTGGTACCCAATCAAAAAGAAAGAACAACGACAGAAATGCCTGCAGCCGCACTTCCATTAACTGACCGACAGTTTCAAACTACTTCAAATACGGGGTTGATGATGGAAGTGGTAAGTAAGCAGACGATTTTATCGATTTCATTACCCTTGCTTTTATAACCTCTACACGTACCTACTTATGAACTTTATATATGAAACGAATAAAAAGCAAATTTGAATTATCAAAATATTTTATATTCTCATAAAATTTATTTGCTTTTATTATTTAAATTTTCATATCCCAAGGAAATCGTACTTAATTTTCAGACCACTGTTTACTTATCCGGAAAACTTTTAAAGTCTTACTTCTCAGTCCACTCTTTCATTTAAAGTTACAAAATTACTTTTAGAATGCATTAAAAGCACATCGTCGTCCTTAGAGCCTTAATCAACGATGCTCAACATTTTTTGGGTGTGGGCCCAACTAACTTTAACTTTTTATCGCGGGCCAAAGTAAACCTTTCTATGCCAAAAAACGAGAAAAGCGTTTACCTAATTTTTGGTTTGCTGATGATCCAAACCAATTGATATAAGTAGCGCCAATCACAAAGGGGTGGGTGGGGTGGTTTAAAATTCATAACATTCTGCATAATTATATATACCTAGGTACCTACTACAGTAAAATCTTTTCATAGATTTGATAAAAATCAACCATCAGATTAGAATTCTAATTCTAGAGTGTAGTACAAAATTTTAAGCACACGTTGAAGTAGTACGCTGATACATTTTCCACCCGCCCATCAAGCAATAACTCATACGGCGAATCCACCTCCAGGTATATTCCATATACTTACCTACTACGCTGCTTGTCGTTTTTGCCGAAAGAGGATAAACCGTAGTTTTTAAAGTGGAATAAAATTTCACAGAATTAAAAAAAAAGGTTTTTTTGTGATCGACTGATTCGTGGTTAATGTAGTGAAAAGTGATATTCGTAACCGTATCTGTATTTTTAGAATAACCCAAAAAATGCAGAAAACGCTTTTCGGAACTAAACGCATCTTCAAATTTTATAAGTATTATCGTCGAAAGGTGTCACAGTGTGGCGAAAAGGGTTGAGAATTATACGTAGTGTATTTTATTAACTTAAAATATTTAATTGTGATTTCGGGCTTCGGGAATCACCAATTAATCGTTTACTCATTAACCAATTGATTTATTTTAATTTTGATTACTCGGTGGAACTTTTTCTTATAGCGGAGGTTAGCGATCATTATTGAAGCATTTCCCTGTGTATTATTACTTTTGTAGCATCACATCTTCGATCTTTCCTTCCATTATCATCTGCAGTAGGGCATGCATACTCTTATATAGTTTTCGAATAAGTGACCAAAATATATCGCTCCTTTTAGGCTTCTATACGTAATATATAGCAAGAAGCCTTATGATCTGGCTCCGTGTCCGTCGGTCTGTCTGTTAGCATGTTTCAGAGCCGATCAGATCAAGATCAAGCCGATCAAGCTCTAAATTATTTTCTATTAAACACAGCAGTGGCTTGATGTGATTGGTGTAATTAAGTTGTAAATAAAAGAGAAAGAAGAGTATTGATCTACCTTAAAAAATGGACCATACATTACAGAGAAATAAAGTTCCGAATGGAACGGAAAAGTTTGATTAATACCAACCGCAAAAATTTAATTAGTGGAGATTATCTGATATTACATTATATGGCGACCAAAAATAACTAGCTAACAACAACTTTTCACACCAGAAAGGTAGCTGTATAGAAGCCTAGGAATTGCCACTAAAGCAGATTCCACCTTGTTTTTTATCACTGTGAAAAGCTCGCGATCTTTTTTCCTTCAGAACTCTGTCCATCTTTGAGATTTGAAATATCCTGCGGTAGAACTACATTTCAGAAGCCTCTTTAGCATCGACTCACAAGAACGCATATGTTAAGTACCAGTAAAAGAGCAGCAATGCAATAGAATCGTTTACCAGTTAATCCTTCCATACAGTAGAATTAGAAAAACTCCTTCTCTATATCGTTCGCAAGCCGAAAAAAAGCTATGGTTTAATAATAACTATTTCCCACCGTTAAATGGCACAATTTTGACATTCGAGTTTTGCTTCTAATGCCGAGGTCAGTTAGATCTTGGGCGAAGGCACTGAGATGTAATTTGTTTATCAGTAATCCTTCTCGAAAAATAATTGTATTAGTGGAGTTGGTGTGATAATCGATTTAAAACCACTGACAGATTTCGGCCTTTTTTGGTAGTTTCGAGTACCGCTATTTTTGGCAAATATTATATAGATGCCATCATCTTTCTTCAGAGACCTTCGCCAACTTCGTATTGCACGTTTTTTCTTACGTAAATCCATGTTAAACTGTAAGTTCCCTAATATGTGTCTCATAACACTTCACGGACATATTATTAGGAGAGAAAAGCGCATTCGTCAATGAAACCCGAGAAGACTTGACATTGTTCAAGCACACGAATCAGCGTTCTCGCGTTTCTCTTCCGTTTTTCGGTACACTCAGAAAAAGAATTTATTGAGAGAAGTACCGAGTAAAATAGTGATAAAGAACTACCATGTAAAAAAGGGATTCATTATATTAATTTCCTTTGTGTGCCGTTTACACCGTGTTGTTTAACGTGAAGTTTTAACCACGGCACTAGGAAATCTACGGAACTGAAAGCTAGCTCGGCAACCGTTAGTCGTGTATTTCAGTGTACCAACACAGAAAACGCATTAATACGACGGTATACATTAATCGGTCTGATTAGACTTGACAGGTAGAACTGTCACTTCTGACCGATTTTATGATAGGTTATGTATTAGTCACCGGTATTAAACAATTGAATGAAATTTTGTTTAGGTATTAAAATTGGGTAGTCGAATTTGAAAGTAAAGTTTGTATTTTTGGACGGTATATAATACAAGTTTGTAGGTTAGTTATTTTGGCAATTATAAATGAGAGTAAATGAAAAAAGTAAACAAAGTTGAAAACTAAAATATGCACTGATTGGAATTTAAGGTCGATGTATGATAAGTATAATAGAGGAGGGACGGATTTGAAAAGAGATCGTTGTCACCAAGATTTGAAGCGATGTAGACGAGGAAAAAAGTTGCACGAGTTAATAAATTTATATTTCGTGTCGAGTATAAAGTATCCCTAGAACTAATTAAAAAGTTTAATTAGTAAAACTAGCTATTTTAAAGAAAATTTCGTTTTTAACCGCCTGCATTCGGATTCTACCGTGGTTAGGAAGAACTTAGAGGGGGAATTATTGGTTAGTCCTATACCTTACCATTGCGGCGATTGTAGCGGCGCGCGCTCTGATCTGCTGGTATGAATCAATCATAATACATAAGACATGTGTTTTGGCGGCATTTAAAAATTATTAATTGAGGTTTTTCTGTACCATTTTGTCGTTACTTAATTATTCAAAAAAAATTAATAGTGTTGAAAAACTTCAAATTTTGAAACAACCATTAATATGGGCTTTAAGAAATTCAACTTTAAATTTAATTGAGAAATAATTATACCTTTCATAAAATACTTTGACGTTGATGACCAAAAATAAAATTAAATCATATAAACCAAAAATTATCGTTAAAATAATTAATAGGTAGTTGAGATATGTGTTCGTGCTATCTTTAATTACAACAAACTTTTAGTTTTGAATTTTGCATGGATTCGAGTGGTGATTTAGTGACGGTAAAATGCAACCAAATGTGTGATAGTGAGTTTTCATCATCGATGATAACTTGTAATCCAATGCTTCTAATGCCTAACACTGGCAGAAGTAATTCGCCGGACCCAAGAAGAGGGTCCTCAACTAATTACCCTCTTTTGGATCCATGTTCACCACTTAATCTTATGGACACTTCTCAACATTTGAGGCCTTCGTTAAGTGTAAGTTTGTTTTTTAAATTCCGGACTTTAATTTCCAAAAATTCAAAATGCCTCAAAACAAAACCACATCAGATTTAACATCCAGAGAAATTATTATTCATTTTGCATATTATTACCTATACCGTTTCTTGATTTATCTATCCATCGGCGTGACATTTCAAAAATTAAACAATAAGCAAAGACATCGATGTGGGTAGGTTAGATCTACCTATTAGTTTTATATTAGTAGGTATATTAGTTGCTCGGAGGTAAAAGAAAATAAGGAGAGATATCAATTTAAACGAACAAAACTAAAAGTTTCACAGGCCCGATTTCATTATAATTGTTTAAAGAACTCAATTAAATTAAACGGTCCCAAAACAAATTAGTTGTCATTTGATCAAAAAATTTGAGAACTTGCGTGTCGGAGTAGGTATTCACGGTTCCATTATAATTATATACACTTATGGTATGGCTATAAATTAACAATTTATTTATTTACCTAAAATATTATTATAGCGTGATAACTAAAAATATTTTAATTTTAGAAGAGATACACAGTTAGCGTTTTTTGTACAAAGAGTTTTTTGAAACATTTTTTTGGAAATCCAGTTGATGCAACGAGATAAAAGCTTCTGGCAAATTTTAATTGTTTATTGCTAAATTAATTTATTCGATTAGTTTCTTATCGCTAATCTATTAAATTGTTGATATTCAATAATAAAAAATTAATTGTAATAATAAATCTTACGGAATTTTATACGATTGTAACTTTTTTTACGATGTGTAATATAAACAATTATATGTCACTGATCAAATACACCACAAATAAAGTTTGTAATTTATGTTTCTTCTTACTTTTCTTAAAGAAAAGCACAATCTATACGTTTTCAAAGAATGTTTATAATTTTATGCAAACTGTAAATGATTTATGAATTTGTTTAACCTTTAAACGGTTTAAAAAAAGAATTCGCGGAGGAACACATTTGATCGTTATTGTAAATTTCGGGCCCGAAATATTCATAACCGACATTTTTATGTCATCGTGTGTTCGAGATCTACCCGAGAAATGCATGTTGATATTGGCTCAATACCATAATAGTAAAAGTTCACCAAAATCATTTGCTTTTCACGATCTTAGATTTTGGACATCGGAATGACAGTGGTCAAAAAGCATAGAAAAGAAAATTTAATGCAAAAAATAGCAAATCAATAAACCAACATCGGCTGTCTATCCGAATTACATCACGAATAAACTCAAAGGCGTTGCTATCTTTATTGCCGCTTTTAGGTTATATCTCATCTTTTAGTCCAGTAAATAGTTTTTCAATTGTCTTCCACCTTGATTTTGAACTTTTTTGGCAACCTTCACCGTTGCTGAAGTATTCGAACAGCTAAACGACGCTTGTTTGGCGCAAATCCAAAAACGGTTAAACAAAGATGTTCAATGGAGGCGTAGTATTTTTCAAACGACTCAGTAGTACAAATGTATAACTCTATTTAGTGTATATTTTACATGACATTGCCATAAAGTCTCAGTTGTTGTTGCCATGAATGAAAAACGATGATTAGCATGTTAGTCTCTCATACCAAGATTCACTGGTTTCATTCCTGTGGCACATCATCCACGTTAGGATTTTTAGGTCACTAAATGTCTATCTCCTGACCCCCGGTAAAATTATATGGATTAAACGATTACTTCTTCCGGAATCGATGGTGCAAAACTCTTAAAAAGTCGTGGTTAGGAATCTATCTTAAACTGTAGGTTCCCTATGTTTCACATTTTCGGCACGCAGGTAAAACTGGAGAGTCTCATAAACAGTACGAAATTCAAAATTTTATCATTTTTAATGTCCGATTCCCTGCCTCTGCTCGTTACGATTTGAAAATGTGTGACAAACACGGTGGACCTACAGCTTACATGTCGATTCCGACACTCCGATTAGAGACGTTTTTTACCGTAAATACGTGGGCCCAACAAGTAGTCATATAGCGAACAAACAAATCCTTCTCAATATTCTAAATTGCTAATTTGATCCCCCTCTCAGTACGGGTTTAATAATCTGAACCGCAAAATTTATTCGTTGAACCGATGTGTAGCTTTTAGGCCGCACAACGTAGACAATCACGAAGTATATGGCCGCCCGTACTAGCTATTCATTTATACGATTTATTAACCAGCACAGCGATCAGAAATAAAACTCGTGCTAAATTTTAGTTCTTCTCGATTTTTCAATTTGTCAAACCTCTTACATATTTCAAACGCCGGTTATTTACCAATTTTATATTCAATATATTATATACAGTAATTTTATATCTTTGTATATTTCCTGGTTCCTTGTTCTGGATAAACTATTTTATTCGGAATAAACCCGCATACGCGAGTTTCTGCTTACAGACTGAATCGCGGCACAAATCTGAAAATAATCTAAAATCAAACTACCTGTTCTATTTCTAATTCTGGTTCTCTTTCGATTAATGAAAATAAAAACCTTTGTTTTATTGTAATTAAATAAAAGCACAGATAAGGTTAGCGGTGAGTTTCAATTAATTTTTATTTATTATTTTAAAGAGGCTAATTTTTTTATAAAAAATTAATGGGAACAATTCAATAAAATAATGTTTTAGAAGAAAAATAAGAATTGCCGCCCCGTGAGGAGGGTAACAGCCCTGGAACTGTCACCACGGGGCTGTAATTGTATGTAACAGCACTAGGGAAGTTATGATATTCTACTGTTTGATTCAGCAATAACCCGAATATTTATCACTTCCCGCTATCTGCTTGGGAAATTGACGTAATAATCCCCGGGCTGCAATTCATCAAACGGACTGCGGGAAGTGACAAAAAATCGGCGTTTGTCTTTCAACAGTCGTTTTCTATTTCTTTCAGTTTCATTTAAGTACTGTGATATCGAATTTAGATATTTCAGTGGTTTTATAAATCTTCAATCATTTTGTTTATGCTTAGACCAATATCTCTTCAAAGTTTATCCAGCTGTTGAAAATTTTCTTACGAAAACGTACGAACCTACAGGCAATTCAAGTTTTTGGTTTTTTCAAGTATTTTCAGTGCATTTTGATTGATATAAACATTTTGGAATGAAAAGTTACAATCAATTTTGTATAAACAAGTCGTTCTACAGCAAAAATTTTAAGGACTTAGTTGTGTCTATATTTTTTTGGACATTCTATTACAATGACAATAAAACCTTTCAGTTTGGCATCAGGAAGCATTTCAGTTTTCGACCTCAGACTCGGCCCCGAACAAAATCAAATTTTCCCAGAACTGTTATCAAAATTAAACCGCAGATATATTTTATAATGATGAGTAATCACTAAAAAAAAAAGATTTTCTACGATCTATGGTTTCTAAAATACGAACCCCGTTCTTCGGGCATAAAATAACGTAGTTTTCTTTAGATTTACAAGTAGACTTTTTGTCTTGTTCCTGTGACACAAAAATGGTTCGAAGGGGTACAACTAGCCTTAACTTTCTGTAAATCCCCGTATAAAACTAGCTTGTAACCCTAATAGAAACCCTTAGGGATTCTGACTGGAGCTTTCAAAATTGATTGTTTCTACCCCTTTTTTACTACTGCATTTTTGTAAATAATTCAATTTCGATGCACCAGAGGTGTAAAATGAACAAAATTCTACGTAGAAGTTAAAAATTTCAACTGCTGCAAAGTATGAATAGATTCGGAAATACGGTTATCCACAGCACTAATTTTCAATCAATTTTTGCTGAAAATTGTAAAATTTAGCTTTTTAGAATTTGTTTTTCTTTCCTGGGAATCCTATCAAGAAAAGTGATAAAATAAAGTTGTAGAAGTTTTAATTCGGTGCCATTTATAGCATTTTCAGCAAATACGTTCATTTTGCAATCGCTAACTGCTATAGGAATAAAACAATTTTTCCTTTAAAGTAAAGATATTTACTTTAAATTTTAATCGATACTGATGAATAAATTTCGGAAAACTTAAATCCAAAAACGTATTTCAGAGAAGTAATAAATTAAGCTTATACTAATTAAGGTAAATAAATAAATTAAGACGTAAATAAAGTAAGAAAAAGCGGTACTTTGCTATCTCAAAGCTAGGGCTAAAATATTCTTCTATACGGGAATTTACAGAAAATTTAGTATAGTTACACTTATGCGTCAAATCAGTCGAAAAAATTCTACGTTGCAAACAAAAAACTACGGTATTTTTCGCAAAATCGAAAAACAAAATTTTCGGCCCCTCCAAAATATTGGACCTATTAGTTGCGCTTATGTGAATGGCTAAATTTTAACTATCAAACTGCAAACTATTGGCGTCTCTTCCTATTTTTGAGATTACCGCGAATTTCAGCAGCCCATGATCCGATTTTAATTTTCTTAACTTCAGAACAAGCATTTTTTAAGAATTTTAATTTAGGGTGTTACAAGGAACAGGGTATACAATTTAAGATTATAAGGGTGGCAATGTGGGGGAGACTGCGATACCAACCATCATTTGTCATTTCAAAGTAAAACCTTTTACGTGTCTCAATTGAAGGTCTTACTTTTTTTTATTACATAACTTTTGTGTATTTTCCTAATAGATACTACTAAGGATAATTTTAATTAATCATTTCATGTGATATATCTGATAGTAAGGTTTTGCCCGCAAAGTTATTCTAGTTACCACCTTGTTTCTTATCCAGTTTTACCTCTCGTTGATTTATCTCAACTACATTTCTGGGTGTGTGCAAAATCTCTGCAAACGGTTTTTGTGGTAAAATTATTTTTTATGGAACAGATTTATAAAATCCTATTCAATAGTGCTGAGTGGCTATTTTAATCTGATCCACAATGTGTTGTACACTTTTCAACCAATTAATCAGTGTCAATTAGTACTTTTTCAACTACTTTAATAATTACTAACCCAGCCAATCGTAGCTGAAAGAAAGCAATGCGGCGTATACGATGCAACTTCCAATGACGAACTGAGGCTAACAATTAGATATAATAAATAGACTAACAGTATAATAGAATTTTTGATTTTCAAAATGAGATAGAAGTTATTTGTAAATAATACATAAACACGGACGTATCATGCAAATATTTTAATCATCCGGGTACTCGTTGGTAAAAAAACGACTTCGTCATTAATCATACTAGTTTAATGGAGGACTGATTTTATTAATTGATTCGGAAGTGGTATGATTTTGAGCTTTATAATTTGTCAGATAATAATGCACCACTTATTAGTATAAATTTAAAATTAAGGAAAGTGGAATTTCCAAAAACAATATTGAGGTTGGATCATTAGATGTGTAGTCTCTCACAGTAAGGGGTTGTACAATCGTTAGTTACGCCACTGTGTCATATTTATTAGGTACCTCTTTATTGAGGAAGCAAATATTTTAATTAAATCTTAATGACTTTGATTTTTATGCTTTCACGATTTAGCGTTAAATTTGTAGTAGTAATAATTGCCTATCTTTATTAGGTATTAATTTTTGATAAATAATATTGAAAGTTGAACATAGTGCATAATATTTAATTGGCATAATTGCAATAGTCACTAATTTTCAGATGTTTTGTGAGGTTAGGTTTCGTAAAATTTACGGATTTGGGGTTTAACGTTTAAAATTCGCATGTTTAAGATGAGAGAGGAAACACAGAAGTGTAAATTGATGAAAATTGCCGGGAAAAAAATTTAATAGTTTTTTAAGTAGACCGACATTGATTGTTTACCTTTTTGTCAACAAATAAAGAACACATTGTTGCATGCTTCCTTAAAAACACATTTAAAAGTCGAACTCGTTCACTTGTCAACATATCATGCCTTATGTTACTTTTGGGGAAACTAAAGTCTATAATCGTACGAAAAAATGCGTGAGCTTTTAGAATTGGGTAACGTTAATAAAACCCACAGTGTAAAGGAAGCTTTGGCTTTACAAAATTTGTCACGAAAACACGAACACGTTAAATGTTAATTGGTTATTGGACATGTGTCGATGCAGTCATGGACAGGTCTATTGTTCGTGTTTG
The DNA here is from genome assembly GCA_932274525.1 of Podabrus alpinus. Classification (NCBI taxonomy): domain Eukaryota; kingdom Metazoa; phylum Arthropoda; class Insecta; order Coleoptera; family Cantharidae; genus Podabrus; species Podabrus alpinus. The sequence continues at coordinate 84,935,288 of OW026455.1, read as the reverse complement.
CTTTTGATTGCTCTTTTCCAAAATAGTTTGCGGTCTAACAAGTCTGTGGTCTTACCATGTGTTCTTTTGGGCGGTTTTAAAATTGGTAGACACGATTGTCGTATGTTCTTCACAACTACAATTATGCATGTTTAGTACTATAATTTTTTGATAACTATCTAAATTTTTTAAACTTTCAACATATTAATTATGGTAAACACTATAGGACTACTCTATTAATTATAAAATTAGCTTTATTTATGCATTGTTGACTAACTGATGCAATCATTACATCCCCATTTATTTCCGAAATTGTTTTATCGGACTTCATAATACCTATGTAAATTTTTCATAAAACTGACATGTATTACACAAACTGGCACGTGTCATAATTTACTCCCACCATTTTAATTAGCAATTAAAAAGCCTTTTTTATTGTAGGTAAACAAAAAGTGGAGTGGATTTAATTCAGTAATATTAGATTTAACCTAAAATTATACCTTTTAAAAATCACCCTCTTCTGTCACAAAATTTTGATCAAAAGTGTCAATTGACATTTAACATTAACCTCAATATTTTATTATTGTGTAGGTATTAAATTTGTTTTTTAGGACAATGGGTAGGTAGATTAAGTTGGGTGTTCTATGAAATAATGCAGTATTGTCGTACCCAAATTTTCTGTGATTTTTAATTAATTTATGACAAATTTGAAGGTTAAATTAATTTAGGAATCTGTGACGAAATGAAACTTGTTTACTTCCATATTATACTCCTGCTTTATGACAAAGTTTTTTAATTGGGATCAATAATTAATTAGCAAGTCAAGAATTTATTTGATTTTATAGTTGAAAATATTTTAATTATTATTCTATATATAACAATATGGCCCCCAGGTGGATAGACAAGTTTGGCGTCCAATAGCCAGGTGCTGGATTGGACCAGGCCATATTGTATAATAAGTACAGTCGATAATAAATTATGGGAAGCCGAGATATAGAACATGGAACACATCCAACTTATACCTGCCATAAGATATGGTTATTTGATTCGGCGCTCGTGAATTGGATGTTTTGACTGAATATGAGTTACGGTCGATTCGAATTAATCTTAAGTGGAAATTTAAAATATATCATAAAAATTATTGCGTTCCGTACGTAAAACAAACAAGTTTTTTGCCATATTTTATACCTAATATACAGTACCGATATGAGATTTTCTTTTTTAAATCCCTAGACGTCAATTTTTACGCCTTACCAACATTTTAGTGTCATAAATTATTTATAACTATAATATTAAAAAGATTAGGTGCGATTAAAATTTATATTAATTATTCGAGATATTATCGCTTGGAAAATTATAGGTATATTTCGTCCTGTGAATAACAAGACTGTCAAAAACTCCAAACTGGTATTTTGTATTAATGCATATATTAAACATTTTTGTCCACACAACATTAAGTGTTAGGGATGATACCTACTGTTACGCTACTGCACTAACATTTAAAACAGTGCAGTGCGGTTTTAATCAAAATGATGATATTATAACGGGTAGGTAATATAAATGCCGATATTGCCTGCTTAGCATAAGGGTGTGTAGTATATATTTAAACTACCTCATTACTTTGGTATAGTAGGTTTCAGGTGGCCATTGTTGCTAAAGAAGTGCTACCTTAAATACGTTAAGTTTATTTAATAATGTGGTCTATACTGATCAAGAGATAGTAGGCGGCTATTTGAATCTGGGCGGCTCAAGTGATGCTTTATGAATTGACAGAAAAAAATTTACATTTACAAATCTGTTCGGTGTAAACTACTCACCACCTACATTTTTTTTAGTGTAAAATTTTTTTTACCTCTACAAAAAATATTTCTCTAATTTTCGAAACTGTATCAAGCTTGTGTATGTATACATTGTATGTATAATTTTTTATTAATAAAGCTCAAGCTTATGTACAGAAGGCTAACAAAAATATTTAACATCAAACATGAGACATATACTTGATTGTTATATGAATGTAAATGTACATAAATTTTATTCCCCTAGTATCATACGCTGAAAAGTAGACAATTTTCATAATATTGGCTCGTTTCATGTAGCCTATATGTAACATAATTATTTTGACAGTGGCACGTGCATATATTTTTTAATATTCAATATCTCTTTTATGCACTTCCAATTATTAGTTTAATTACTATCCACTAACTTTTTAGATATTTTTATTAGTTTAATATAATTGTAACACCTGTTTACTAATTATCTTACAATTTACCTCGATTTCTTTTTCTTTTTACCTCTTAATAATAATTAAAGATATCAAAGTTAGAAAGCGAAAATATAAAAGTGATGAATTTTTAAATTATTTAATTTCTAACAATTTATTTTTCTATTGTTATTCTTCAAGTTTCCACTAATTATTCCAGTTGCAGCGTAATTAAACATTAGGAATAAACCGTTAATTTAATTGAAAGGCTTTACACATTTGTCAATCGTAATCAAACCGACTTTTACATAATTCCACTTTATAGATTCCCTCTTATCTATCCGTAAATTTAAATAACGAATTTTTATTTCCTGATGCTTAATCAATAAGTGATATCCTCTTGGTCATCAATTAAATACGCCACAATAATTTAGAATTATTTCGATCTATATCGTAACAACACATTAGAAAACAAACTTGATGCTTATTCACGCTGTATTTTAATCAATGTCGATGTGCATTTGACCGTACTTTTGAGAAGTTTGTAATTTGCCGTGATTATTTGGCTTTTGTGAGCAGAATAAAAAAGAAATCGAACACCATCGCAAAATTTCATACAATACACGTTTATAAAATAAATAAACTTGAATAGTATATACAATATTGATAACAAATTAAGTCAATTTTTTCGGTGTACGCTATAAATTTTAATTTAGTTCTTACAATTAAAAGAAAGTCATTTTGCGTTCAGCAAACTTATAAAACTGGCATGGATGCTGATTAAAATACGAAAACGGCTGTGTGCGAAAGCTTCGTGTTATTATAAGATATTTATTGAACGGCGTGTTTTCTTAAAAATAGAGTGATTGATTGAACTCCGTAAATTGTTAGATCGAAAATCCACTTTCTGATGTAATTTTAAAGAATTGCACTATCTTTAGAATTACCATTTTATATTTAAGTCTTCTTATTTTTTTCTGTTTTATTTATTCGCTAATAAAACTTTCGGTTTTTTCTTTAGACAAAATATCTCCAAATATATGTTAGTCTTTAATCAGTTTCTCAGGAGAGTATATTATATAGCAGGGGTGGCCAACCTGCGGCTCGCGAGCCACATGCGGCTCTTTGAAGGATTATTTGTGGCTCTCGATAAATGTACCCGAGTTCCCTTTTCATTTTTGTGCTATTATATTTTAATAAATTATCAAGAATTATCAAGAGAAGTACAATAAATGTGTATTGAATTTAAAATTTAAATTCAATACACATATTTTGTACTTTTATATATGTTGTTGCGAACCCCTGACTTTAATTGGCTATCAGAGATTCTTATAATCTCACATACTATGTGAATTATCCCCTGGCTAATACTCACCGGTTTTTACTTATCTGAGGCTCTTATGTTTATAAGTTTCACTAAATAAGGAAAGGTTATATGAAGAATAAAAAGCATAACAACTACAAAAATTTAAATACCTATATTAAACAAATAAAAATTAATTTGTACAAAAAACAATTATAATGATGAAAGTATGCCTAAGTGGCGTTTATAATTTAACTAAAAGTTTAATATTAAAAATTATTTAAAAAAAATGTCCTATCATCACTATTTATCTTAAAATTAAATTAAAAATTTACCTTGGTAAGTTTTTGGAATGTGATAACTTAGAATAATCTTCATTAGTTGCCAGTTCTTATTGTTTGCACTATTCCAATACGTAAAAGTTTAAAATATTCTTTGTTCTCACAATTGGAAACATATTTTTAATTCAGATTGTTTATTTATTTATTTCGCACTTGTATCAACTAAATTATTGTATTAGCGTCGCGCACAGTTATTAACTATTAATTTATAATTTTCTCGCTCCACTTCAATTAGGAAAAATTCAAGTTATCTCCTTTTTTACCATTAGAAACGCGTTTTTAGCCAAGATAATTTTATTATATTGGCGTTTCGCACATTTGTTGATTACTTATTATTGGTTTATCTCATTTGTTGATTAACTTATTATTGCTTTATTCTAGTCGTTGATTAACTTTGAAACAAATAGTTAGAACTGTATAAAATTGACTAAGTTGATTTTTACATAAGATGTACAAATTTTACATCTTACCTCTTCAGGATTTTTCAACTTAATCCTCGATTCTTTTCTTTTTAAAATTTAAGAAATCTGTTTTTAAAATAGGGGATCCAATGATCTTAACATATTTCTTATGAAGCCAATCACAGAAATTGGTTCTATTCGTAACTGACAATTGAATTGAACAAGATATAACGTGACGATAAACCGTTCAAACCTGGCAATAAATAGACTAATTTATTGTTCTCCAAATGGTGCGCTATGACGTTAACTGACTTCAGGCGACTAAAAATTCTGTGAAACTAATTGATTTTTTGTATTACTCCTATTCACTAAAATTATTTTGTATCTAGCATGTGTTCTCAGAACACTTTTTAATTTTAAAATTGTTTACTTCTTGTCAAAATCAGAACAAAATAAATTAGTATAACAGGGGTAGTTTCTGTGAATGTTGAAATAAAATAAAAATTATGACCGTGGGATATAGGTAATTGCATATAACACCATTTGGAAACAGAAAATTGTCGTAGTTCGAAAAAGAATATTAAAATTTAATAACATAACAATGTTAATAATTAATAATAATTATAATTTCTATAAAAAAAAATTTTTTAATACCGTTTTTGCATACCTTTTAAATATGTATTTAATTGCGGCTCGCGAAAAATTTCAAATTTTGAAAATTGGCTCGACTATCAAGGTGCTTGGCCACCTCTGTTATATAGGGTGATTCAATTAGAGGTAACAATTTAAATTTAGCACCATTGTTTTTCTGTCCTACATTGATATTTGACATGTGCGATTATTAAGATTGACATTTGACAGAATTCATTTTAATTGTTAATCTCGGTGTACATAACCGACCAAGTCGTGCCTCGGTTAATAAAATTAATTGAAAAATTCGATCGAACCGGGTCAGTGTTAGATGTGCAAAAACCAAATGCGTCCTCGTAATGCTCGGTTCGGTAAATAAACAAAATTGTCGCATTTGGAGTGATGAAAATCCACGGGTTATTCAGGAACAACCAATGCACCCACAGAAAGTGCGGATTTTGGGCCGGGGCCGACGGCGTGATTGGGCCGTATTTTTTCGAAAGAGATGGTGGTGCTACTGTAACAGTCAATAGTGAACATTATCGGAACACGATAACAAATTATTTTTAGCGCCAATTGGACGACATTGATGTTGAAGACATGCGAGCGTCTTTCAACAAGACGGTACCACATGCCACAAAGTTTCCCAACTGCGTAATCTTTCGTTTTGGCGACCAAAATTGGCAACCAAGATCGTGTAATGTCACGCCGTTGGATTTTTTCTTTGGGGGTTATGTGAAGCAAAGGGTGTATGATTGATCCCCAAATAATTCCAGAGTTAAAGGACGAGATTCTACGCGTTATTTAGGAACTACCACAGGATTTATGCCGAGAAGTAATGGGAAATTCCATCACAACATCGGAAGACGTCTGCAAGGCAATGTTAATGTCTTACCATTATATTAAAATAAAAGTATCAGCAAATTATCAAAAACCAATGCAAATTTAAATTGTTACCTCTAATTGAATCACCCGAATTGGGTGCCTGGGACGAGCATGTTTGTGCACTTCCTCCCTCTGCATATTTCCGTCACTTCTACAGTCCTGATTGGTTTATTCGTTTGGAATCATGTTTCGGCTAGCTTGAGGTAATATAATCATGCTCATTTTGGTTAGCAAGGTATCCTCATAGTACAATACAACTTTAATATATTCACATTTGTCATTAACATAAACATTTAGACCCTGCCTTTATCGATCCGAGTGACATGCATACAGTTCGACAAGAATAGCTTGGCTAAAAACGAAGAACGCATTTGAAAAAAACGATGCTATAGAAATACAGAACTGTGCTAAAATCAAGGAAGTTTATGTAGTGCTTCCTATTCTCATCAAAATGTTTGCTTAATTGAGCATTGAAAAAGATTCAATTCCCGAAATGCTAAATACACTATTAGTATTATTATTAAAATTAAAATAAAGACCGAAGACGGAGTTCTGACATAAAAAGAGAAAGGATGAGATGACAATGTACAATTAACAGAAAGAAAAGAATAAGATTACAATTAATATACAAATAAACATAAAACCAAGACGAGCTGTCCTGTTTATTCTTGAAACTGTTTACGCTCGATGCTGCAACAACGACTTGATCTAAATTCCGCGTTCTGAATAATCTGTTGGGAAGAAAATGCTGTTACGCTTCTGGATCAGTTTAAACTGCATATTTTGTAATAATTTTATTCATTTGAAATTTGAAACTGACATGACAAATTTTGAAAAAAAACTTCATTCTGTATTTTATTTTAAATTAAAAATCTTGAAATTTCTCAAGCTGATGTAAGCACCCATAGGGTTTAAATGTTAAAAATTTCTATCTCTATTATTGTGGTTCGCAAGAAGGCTGATATCCAAATGAATATTCTATACCTAAGAGTGAAGGGATATCAAAACAGCTGATAGAGAAGCCTCGTAATATTATAATTATAGTAATATACGGATTTTGTGTAAATTTCAACCCAATCAATTGTTTACCTCCGCATCCAGCGACTGAGTGAAGGAAATTAACAGCTTCGAATATATTAATTTTTTCATTATTTTTATTACAATAGTCGCGGTAGTCTGAACATTCCACAAGGTAAACACCAAGTTTGATATTATAGATCAGAGCTTCCCAAACGTTTTTGGTCACGGAACCCTTTTATAATATTTAAAACTTTGCGGACCGTTAAAACTACAAAAATTTCCAAAAAACTTAGAGAGTGTTAGTTTATTTTTTATTATGTTTCCTTTGGTGTGATTCTGACAAGTAGAAGATTCTTGTGTGTGATTGCAATGATTGTGTGGCCTAAAGGCCGCACTAATTCGTTTTTCGGTTGACAACTAAAACGTTAACCAATCAGAAATGTGTTAGGGAATGATAGACTTTGTGCTTTATACATAAGACTAGCTTATAATCTTTGATTGTGATGGTTATGCGGCCTCGAGGCCGCATCGGAACCTTTTTAGCTTAAATTGTATTTTTTTTCGGTCAAGAAACAATATAAGGATTTCATGTCTATAATTCGGGAAATTCTTCGTGTTATTCGCTTTAAGAAGAAATGAAGATAATTTCTTCTAAATTAATTTTTATTAAATTTGCGAAATCGTCAAAACAACACTGTCTGCTTTATCTTGAACGAATGGATTTTGAACCCAGTAATGCATTTTTTGAATTACGGACGGAAAAACTACAGAATGTTTGAAATTATCTACATATAGATCTAGTAGTAATACATAATATGATTCCGGACTCGTTTTAGAATATATCGTAAAATAATACCTATATACACACACAGTATGTGAAGTAGGTGGAATTCACAGGAGGTATAATAGCAAAACTGTTAAAAGGTATTAAAAATTATCTTGAGCAATTAATTTAGAAAAATTGATTAATCTATTACTCGCATCTTGATTTTTTGGATTTCATTGCCTTAACGAAATGATATCTTAGATCGCTTAGATTTTATGTTTTAAATTTTGAAGAAAAATCAAAATATGACCCATAATAATTGTATTAACCGAATAGCTCGATAGTAACCCGCGAGGAGGTTTCTGTTACCCGCAAACAAAGACAAGATCTTGCCTTATCTGATTTCATCGATAGTCTTAGAAATTATTTAAATGTCATGAATAAATCTTTATAGTAGGTTTTTATAAACCTTGTTACTGAGTTAAAACTCGAGTTGTTTTATGACCCGCAGAACATTTGCAAAAAAATTGACCGCAGTCTTATAGAAGTTGGACAACGCTGCTCTATAGCCAGGAAAACTTTTATATTTTATCTTAGAACTCCTTTAGAATTAAATTTTTAAATTTTCAAAGGAAAACAAAATATGGCCCATAATTGTACCTTATAACCGATTTTCGCGATACTGGCCCGCGAGAAAGTTTTTATTACCCGCCGTAAACAAAGACAAGATCTTGCCTTAGCAGACTTTGTCGATGTTATTCAAAATTCTTTAAATATTCTGAATAAATACTTCCAGGTTTTCATAAACATTGTTAGTGTGTTTAAATTCAAGCTTTTTGTGGCCCACTAAATATTTTCAAAAGAAAAATTGGCACGCGACTTGGACAACGCTGTTCTATAGCTATGTGAATGTTTTGTATTTCTTTTAGATATTATATACTTTCTAAATTTTGGAAGGTAAACAAAAGATAACCCATAATTTTAATAACCGATTCGCGTGATAGTGCCCGCGAGAAGGTTTTTGTTACCCGCAAACGAAGACAAGATCTTGCTTTAGCCGATTTTAACGATATTATTAGAAATTACTTAAATGTTTTGGATAAATCCTTATAAATTTTTACAAAAAAAAATTGCCCGCAGTCTTATAGAAGTTGGACAACACTGTTTTATAGATAAGAAAAGTTTTCGATTTCTTACTATATTATATCTTAGATCTCTTTTAGATTTAACGTTTTAAATTTTGCGAGACAAATTATTTAAATGCCCTGGATAAATCTTTATAAGTTTTTATAATAACAAAAATATTTATGTCTACATATTTATTAGTCATCGTCAAATAAACATAGTAAATGAGCAAATGACTCAAATAACATAAACAAAATGCAATTAATCTCGTTCCGATATTTAGAAATACTTACTGTAAAAACACCTGAAGGTTAAACACTTTTTTAGATTAACATTAAAAAAAATAAAAAATTTGCCGTTTGCGTAAAGGACAGCATTGAAAAGGTAAATACAAGGGAACACCAAAATGTTGTTATCAATTAAATGTGGCCTACACGAAGCCCTCCCGGACTTTAGGTTGAAGATGATGCGCATTGCACTCTTTTGTAGGATGAAAACTTTCTGCACGTAGGTATAGTTTGTTTCACAATAATTGAAATTAAAAAAAGTCATAGAATCAAATTACGTGACTATAAAAGCGTACGAACTATGTGATAAGATATTATGCTGTCGACCAAGCATATGCATTGCTAAAGGCTGGCGCGAGATTAAAATAATTAACCTTATCTCTATATATTATGTTTTGTTTATAGTTTGTACGTTTTTATATCAACGTAATTTGATGCTATGACTTTTTTTAATTTCAATTATTCTGAAATAAACTATACTATGAATTACCGCAAAGAATCCCAGCATACTGTAGATGGAAGTAAATAATTACCAAATAATACGCAGTTAAAAAGCATTACACCGACGCACCAGAAAGACATCGTAAATGTGTAGCCGTGACATGCAGCCTCAAAAACCCGGACGTAACGCCTACGTCCATTCGAATCGGATAGCATCCGTAAGCATTTCCTGTAACATGGCGCTAGTGTAAGAAGACACCGATCTCAACAAAGAAGAGGTGACCATGAGACTGAGCCTGTGCTGTTACTAAAAACGGTATATTCCCGACGACTTGATAGGTTCTCATCTACCGTAACATAAACATTGTTACTGGGTTTAGACTCGGGATGTTTTGTGGCCCGCAGAATATTTACAAAAAAAATTGGCCCGCAGCATTATAAAAGTTAGAAAATGCTGTTTTATAGCTAGAAAAATTTTATATTTCTTGTTTAACCGTCTGTATTTGCAGGTTAAGGGGGTAACTGTATCGGGATGATATTTAATTAGAAAAATGTGGAAGTACATATTTGTTTGGGTACAAAAATGCTACATACATACACATGTAACGAGAAAAGGAATGTAAATGGTGGGCAATATAAATATAATATACAATTTTAATTAGTGATTTCAATAAATCAATCTAAATTACAAAACAAATAAAACGAAATGCTTCTGAGGTATCCATCTATTTGTATATGCAAATGAACACACGTTTATTACAATGGTTTATTGTCTACCTCTTGTATTTGCTTTGCTGTTCTTAATTTTATCATTATGTATATTAGATATGCAATTATTAAAATGAAAATTAAGTGGAATAAATCGAATCAATTTTATTATTGTGCATGGAATAAAATAATTCTTATCTTTTGACCTTGTTAAAATTATATGTTAGTAATATCTACGTGACATGTGACATCGTTTTTAGAGATTAAAATTACATACTGCACTTTTTTGTATTAAGCCGCAATCGTTCTGGATCGACAAACATGCATATATGCAGTTTTTTATGTTTATAATTATCTCGTTAAAGGAAACTAAATTTTGTTTATATCTATTTAATATAGTAAATACGTGATTAATTTTTCTTGTTGACAAGGAAGATAAATGCAGAATTAACACTTGTAAGTACATAATAATATTAATAATGTGCAGCAATAATTTATAACACTTTTCAAAAATATATTCCCACAACGCCATCTAACGTAGGGTAACGGTATTACAAACTTACCTCTTGATACGAAAAAAACCCTATTCTAATAAAAAAGTTTCTGCGGGAGTTCTTTTCTTTTGTAAGATTCATCAATTTCTTGATGAACTTTTTGATTAAAAATTAAGTTGTTTTGGAATTTATTTACGATGTTATATAACATTTGAACTTGACTGAATAATTTTTATTTTAACATAATGCATTATTTATGCATTCACATTTAACATTTGACAAAATTTTATTAATGCTTTTTAATATAAACGATGAATTAAATAGTGCTTGGAGTATTAATTATAAATTATTTTAATAATTTACCTATATAATTTTTGAATTAATGTGGAAGAAAAATCGTAAATACCGCTCTGCATAAATTAAATTTTAATGCAACATAATTTAATGTTGCTATTAGTTTTATAATTTGTAAACCTAATGAGATATTGTTGATATCACGACATCATTTTGACAGCGGATTTCTTTTTCTCCATTTTTTTTATTGCTAATTTTTTATATTTATACTACTACTACTTTTTATAATATTTATTAAATTAATTTGCTGACTCACAAATATGAGAAAACGGATCTCTAATTTGGTTGTTTGTTAATTAATACATCGTACTTATGAAATCACTGCATGCAAATATAATCGTTCATTGGAGAGTCTATTATACGAATGCGAAGAAGAGGGTTGACATTTAGCACGGGGGTTATGTTAGAGAAAATGGGGTGAAAATCTATGATGATGTATTGAAGATTATTTGCAAATGTGCGCGCTCGTCTTTCGACAAATTAATAACCTCGTGATGGCGGAAAAATAAAAACATTTATTTTGCTTTTGGGTGAACTAAAATAGTTGACGTAAAAAATAGAAAAGGAGAAGTTTATAATGTTTGAGAAACAATTAAAATTTTAATTGAAATTACTTGATACTTTTCTTTTGTATTGGCCATCTAAAATGTGCTACAGTAAGGGATGAGAAGAGTACATCGTTCGCCAGTTGTCTAACTCAATTATTGATCAAATATGGCGGAGTTCCCACCCTACAGTCTCTATTAACCCTTTCGCATTGAGGGGCTTGATAATTATGTACCTACCCCATATTAGTCCCTTAACATAACCAACCCATTATATTTATGTTTGCGAAAAACGTTAGAGAATTGAATACAGTCGTTATGGATGCTGCCTTACATTTTGATGAACTGATGTGAATAGAACTTGCCTACTATGCTCTAGAACTTGCTTACCTGTTTATACTTTAATAAATTATATCGGTAATTTTGTAAAAAGGGTGTTTTTATTGTAATAACCAAACCCATCATGTAGACATTTGAAATTTCCAATTAATATTTCTTTACAAATAATCCTAGTAGGCGGAGATATTACGTCAAAAAATTGTCATTTTGTTCTTATCAAAAATAATCTAAGTTTCGGAATAGCCAACCCTTCCCACCTTCATAGTTGTTAATGCACCCTTTACGATATGCATCTTGCTTCGTTAGATAAATGCCTATTTGGTAATGCAAGGGGATCATTGACGAATTGTCATGCCATAAAAAGTGTTGAAGCTTTTATTTATTACCTATTTTACGATTTTACGTAAATTTATTTTGACCATCTTTTTAAGTTAATTTGATTGTTCTAATGGGAGTGCTCTAATTTAGCGGTAGGAACATTTAATGTAGTAAAAAGGAGTCAACATATTTAAACACGATGGGAAGTCCACTCGGGCGGAATTAAATTTTGCGCTGCTTTTTTAATTTTAGGGACTACAACTACTAGAAAAACTAATTGGGCGCACGAAAAATTAGTATTCTCATCTTAGTGCCTGAAAGGTTTTGAAACCGAATAATATTTACATGTTAAAATGTACTCTTGCTTGCTTCCAAAAAGCATTTTTAAAATATGTGCCGCGTTAGGGTAGATACACTAATAAATCCTTTTCCCTTAAGCAAAATTTGCTCTCAGTATTTGTATTCAACACTGAATACCTAAATTTGAAGACCGTGTTTAGCGTCCATCTTAAAATTGCCTAAGGCAATACGGTCATACGATGTTCATGGATAAGGTAGTTGATATAAAATGCAAACCTCGAAATCCAATCTAGTTGAAAGCAGCTATTTGTTTTTAAAGCGTCGCAATGTCAGAAAATACAACATTGGACTACCAAGTGTTACTACATACATCACGGCAAAAGTGCTGCACCCTCTCATGCTATTTGAATACTTCCAAGTAAATACGCAAATTAACTAAATCTTTTATCCTTTGCTCTACAGAAAATGCAAAAATTCGACAATGAAATTGGTAATAACTATGCACCTAAACTTTTATTACTCTTCTACTTGCTCCTCATAAGGGATGCAAATGTACCAAAACAAATTGAACAACTTTTCAATGATATTGCTTGCTAAAATACTAAATATATTCACCCAATAAACTTAAACCTCTATTTTTACAAATTTACTAAACTTAACTTCTGTTATTTACCCAATGCACTTTTATATTTATTCTACACTGCTTCAAGTTGATCGTCTAAATTTTAAGCGCCTGTGTAGTCGTACATCTATAAATATTGCCTGAAAACAGCTGAGTCTGGTTTGGCATTTGGTGTTTCTCTTTTCGCTTCTATTTTTGTTGCCCATTTTTATTGTTATTGTTCTGCGTTTCATGATGTAGGTACTTAAACCTACTGTAATTACTTATAACATTTGTTCTCTTCCGTTTATTGTTTATGCCGAGAACAATGGTGTATTATTATACAAGGGCGGTAAACCACCCGAGTTTTAGTAAAATATTTCGTTCACTACTAATTAATTAAATTGAGAATAAAAATAAAAACACAAATTTGGACGTAATTAAAATTTTTTAATTTTCAAATTATTAATTTTCAAATACCCTTGTAAACGAAGACGCTCATAATTAGCGTACAATTGCAGTTTAATATTAAACTTTCCAGAATATTTCACAAATAAAAATCAAAGCAGTCATATTTCGTATTATAATACCCTTGTAAACGCTTCTGAAAAATAACATTTGTGACTGAGGGGTAATTAATACCCCCCCCCCCCGGTTTCTAGTTTTCACTATCTATTGTTGATTTGAGTATTCAATTTGCGGTAAGCATTGGAGCCGTTGAAAATTACATTTTCGCCTTCCCCCCCACAAGATGGGGATCGAACGGCAGATCGCATGCAAGCTTACATTTATTAAATCTTCGAGTTAAATCCTAACGATTATCGATTAAAGTTTCTTTGGAATGCAATTTACTACATTCTTAGCTCTGTTTTGGAAATAGGATTATGCGTTCACCGGATACAGCGTTTTCCCAAAGTGAATAGTAGCTTTCCAAGTAACTGGCGCAGTCCAATATCTTTTCGTTTCAATAAATTCTTTGAATTTAGACACGTCTAAAGTAACAAGCCCGGAAAATTGAATCCACACAACGGCGGAATCAAAACACTCTCAGAAATATGTTACAAAAACCCATTATCTACCCATGTTTCCAGTGTAGGATAAACCCAGTACGCCTTCTTTTTTATCCGACGACATAAACGAAGAACGAAAGCACGTGCTTTTTTGAAAGCCAGATTCCGAAAGGTAGATAATAATTTAGTTACAGAATTCGAATCTACAAAATATTAGAGATTCTAAGCATGGGAATCTCGGTTATTTTCAAAGATACGAAGCCCGTTACAGTATATAAAAGTTCCGTATTTTTGCTTGCTTGCTTTGCTTTTGGTGGGATTGAAGGATATTTTGCGAATGACGCTCGCCTTACTCCCTTCATCGGGTGCTTAAGAAGCTGACTTTGAAAGCAATGTAAATTTAATAATTTACGTTTGGGCTTCCAAGCAATTGTAATTGTTAATGAAGTCAACAATGTGGAGAGTGCGTGAAGCGTGAGGCTAAGCCTTTTATTTTTGGTCGCACAGATTGGAAGGTAAGTTTCAAAGGCTCCAACCCCTTTTTCAATCTTAGCAGATCGTCGTGAAAAACAAACGTTTCAACCCTTAACCGTGGATTTGATCTAATTGATGAACATCTGGAAAGAAAGTGGTTATTTTCTCCTCTGGGTTCCTTCTATCGATTTGACCTAATTTAAGAATGCAGCTGTGGGGAAGTTTAACTACGAACACAATTATTGCATTCCAAACTTTGCGATTGCAATATCTAATTGCAATGTTATCAGTACGATAACATTATATTCGAATTTACAACCACTTCGATTTGGAATGTAACAATGTTCATTGATAAACTAGCAATGTGACGTCGCAATGAATAGGGATCTGTCTGGCAATGCCAGACAAATTGGCACCTTCCGGTTGACCTGGCCTGACCTGGAAATTAAAAAGATTAATTCTGAAAAAGAAGTTGAATTAATCTTGACTGGGTGCGATGGATCTCTTCCGTGCTTGCCACCCGTAGTTTCGTCCGAATTTCTGGGTTCACAGACCAGAGGCCTTCCAAAACTATATTCCGAAATTTACTCCTTTTCGGTTGGATGAATTCCAAAATGATGCTGCTGGCCACCAAGCCGCTGAACTCCTGCAGACCATCTGTTCATCGTCCTTCTTGCACGCTTTCAATGTCGGTGGTGGGTTCCTTTTCCGAGTTTCGCAATACCCTCTTCTTGTAAATCGCAATTTGACCTATCATGTTGGGTTTTGAAGATATCCAAAATTAAAATGGTAATAGAAATAAATTTTTGCCCAAAAGTTAAGGTAGTTTTTTATGGTTAAATCCATGTGCAAGCTAATAAACGACTAACAAAGTTATCTCCTTCGAGCATAAAAACTATGGAATCTCTTAGAGAAGAAGTTTTCAATTCCTTTGAATATAATGGAATTATTTCCTTCCGTATATAATTTAATAAAAAGAAGAGATTAGAAGAAGAGCCTGATAAAGCAGAAAGGTCGTGAGAGCCCTGAATTTCTTCCGGTGCCCACAGGGTCCGATTCAAACATTTCTGTTCAAAATTCTAAACCGTATTAAACTGGTTCAAAATGAGTTTCCAATTACATAAAAAATAATGAAAAATGTTTATTAATAAATTGAGGATATTCGTAGAGAAATTCACTTAAAAAAAATAGTAAAAAAATTGCTATTAATAAATTAGGATGGTTTTCAAGAGGTGGAAATCGGAATAATAGATAAAAATTCTGAAATTTGTAGTAAATTAACATATTAATTGACGGAAAAATAGGTAAAAAATTATTATTGATAAATTGGGATCGTTTTCATAGAGTGGAAATTGAAATAATTTAGTGGAATTCTGAAAGTTTGAATTTGTAGAGAATTAGATCTAATTTATGAGAAAATACTAAAAGGAAGTTCAATTTTGACTGGTTGTCAAATATAAGCAAAATTGCTCAACCTATTTCTGAGTTATGGATTTTTTAAGTTTCTACGGAGGATGCAAAAGGGTGAAAAGTGGGAATGTTTATATTTTAATTACATTTTTGAAAATTCAGTAGATATTCAAGAAAGTCGAATTATATAATTAAGTTATTACAAACTTTCCCACCTCTTTGCCGCGGTTGAGAGGATTTGAAACCCAAGTTTTCCTTAGAGATGAATTGCTTTTTTGTTTAAAAACTTTGCTTTTAAACACAGTCATAAATAGTAAATAGGGCAAATATACGGATTATTCCTAATTGATCAGCATAGCTTCCCCAAAGTCTTAAAATTTTGCTATTTTACTTTTGGCCAGAAATATCTTCATCGGATCCAGTGTACGGTGGGACAAAAATACGATATCTCCTTTGACTACACGAAAGGAACTGGGAAGTCATTGTGGAGTCGATTGAAATTTGTCGAACTCAGATGTTCAGAGAAGGATAATAACTGTAGAAATAGATTATTTCAAAATTCAGCACAGAATACAGAAATGCGGCTTAAAATGGATTGGTCACCTGTTAAGATTGGAGGAAATCAGATAACCAAAACATTTGTTTTAATGGCATCCCCCATGAAAACAAACCGGGACAGACCGCGAAGTAGCATATAAATTATTATGCATATATTTTACTTATTAACCGAAAATATATGTGCCGAAAAAATCTTTCTCGATGTGGATTTGAACCCTTAACATATTAAATGTAAATACGATCGCTAACCAACTGCGCTGCCGAGTCAATTAGTTTTCTGTTTTACCACTACATTACGTAAGCGTGGTATTTTCTAGAAATTCGATTTTAATATCTTTCTTGCTATAGAAATATTCAGATGCGGTTTACGGAAAGTTTATAGATATGAGAAAGAACAAAAATTAGCGACAGTTAAGAAAAAATGATCTTTCTAACTTAAATTGAAATGTAATTTAGAAATGTTAAGGTAAAATGGTTTGAAAACAACTATTATACAATAAATAAGTAAACTAAACTGATTTATATACCCGGCTACACAGCCGGGTTATTAGAAATTACATAATTAAATATACTTACCTAAATATTCTTATTATACTATTATTTGCGTACTAATTACGTTAATGTAAATTTTATGTACGTTTGTTTTATTCTTATTATTTTAATTATTGTTAAAAGATCGAGTGTGGGAAAGGCTTTATTAGATTACCCATTATACGACAGTTTACTCAATAAATCATTTATGTGTTTAACATATGATTAAGAGGTGTCTAGGAATCTTCGTTGGTTTATAAACTTGGCTTTATACAAAAGTGTATGTAATATGTTTTCCTTGTTATTCAGCAGATAAGAGTTTGGTTCCCATAGAAGATGTGAACAGTAATTTTTAGGTCGCTTTATTACCATCAGTTATTTTTTATGTACGAGAAAATCAACACCAATTTCCTATTTATTTCAACCAGTAGTAAATCTTGTTGTTAATTTAAGTTAGCGTGTTTTTATTAAAATTGTAAGGGGCGTGCCCTACTCTACCCCTACGCCACTGCTTATCGGTTTCGAGTTAATCAAGTGATAATACTGATCGGTACTTCTGAAGAAGCTCATTATCTAACTATTTTGAGTAATGATGGAACGATAGTGAAGCAACCGCGAAAAAAAAACAAAACACTGCCTCATTATTTTGCTAAATGAATGCAATATAATTGGTTCTAATAAATACCTAAAATTATTGCAGCTACTACTTTACGCTTTCTTTTAAGTGTAGTGCACAACAAGGGAACTGAAATTGTTACCTTGTTCTGTGGTTAAGTTAAAGTCTGCGGTAGGTTCACATACGCTCAAATTTTTGTTTTTCATTTTTTATTTTATTTTAAATTTTATATTACATGATATAAATTTACATATTTTCGATTTTATTTTTTTTGCGATTTTCTCTGTACTTTTTCTAGTGTCTTTCAAAATACCGGAAAATGATAAATTTATTATGTAATGTGATGTTTTATTATTTAAATAATACGAATTTAAAAATTCTATCAAGACTGAAAATAAAATAAAACGAATTGCTTAGTTGTATGACTGTTTTTATTGTGTTCTCTATTAATTTGCTGAAATGTTGTTGTACAACTGATATATATGTACATATAAATGATTCACTGATAGAAAAACGTGTATTTTCAATAAAAAGCATACGGGTTATCAAAAAAAAAAAAAAAATGTCGTATATTATGCTTACTATTTATTTTTAATTCTAGTGGGCATCTGTGGCCTCTTGGTTTTTCCGACCATCTGACACTTTACCTTTAACAACAATTGCAACTAAGGATGAAGTGTCACCCACTTGCACAACTTCTTCAAGATCATTAGTTCCTTCTGCTAGATCAACTACCTCATCTGCTACATCTTCCGGAACATCACCACCAACGTCTTCAGCGATTGTTAGCGTTTTACATAGGGCTGAACGTTCTGAACGTGAACGGGTTTTTCAGTTACCGACGATTTGTAACGTAAGTAATTTTTTATTATCGTTATAAAAAACTAACTCTTTCTAGAAAATTGCTTATTACTTTGCCTAGAAAGTAAGTCAAATAATCGAATCAAATAAAAATAATTAAATGAGTTTTTTGTTGACGAGTAGATGTAAATATTTATTTGATAATTAGACAAAAGTAAATAGAATTTTATATTACCTCTGGTTAAAACGCAAGTGTGTGATAAATGTCAAACCCATAAAAATATAACATCCAATAGAAAGTCTCTAGGATATTCATTAGCGATCAGTTCCATATTGGAAATAAAGAATTCTATTAATTTAACGTTTTTAGCGTCGCGACGACTGATATCCTTCGTGCGTGTCAAACAAGGCGACAACCTGCAATTTCCTTTCGAGAAATGTCAATCAATTGTATGTCACCAGGCTTGCACGCGACCATCTAAGAGTCTAATAACAACGATATACGGCATAAATACATAGAGTTAACTAACGCTTCCATTATTATTAACTTAGACATAATTATAATACATTACATTTAAATTTTCCGCTTTAAAAAGAAAAAATTAAAACGTACCTGCCATACCTACATCCATTTCATAAGTATTTCACAAGTTTTTACAACAGCAATTTTAGTTCGATTTTCACTCGAGTGTTACGCGGAGCTACGAAGTTCTAAATAAATCTATACCTTTACAACTTCAAATTGGAGATAATCAATTTGACATTGGAAATAAACAAATAACCAAAGAATGATTTAAATATCATATTATGTACCTATATATATTGCTTATAGCAGTGGCATAGCTAAGGGGGGGCGGTGGGGGCGGACCGCCCCGGGTGTCACCCGTCTGGGGGTGACACCGGACCCCAAATTATTTAAATTTCCTGACTAAATTTACCTCAGTAGATGGGGAGAGGGGTGTTTGAGACACTTTTTCCATGTTAATTCTTATGGGGCTAAGTAAACTATATTTCACTTCCGGTCTAGCCAGGGTTTCGAGGTCAGTATCACTATCAGAGATGATAACACCTGAGGTGAGTTCGCGGACAGGATGTTGAGGGTCTTATCGCATCCGGAGAGGCGTCTTTATCCGGTTATCCAAAAAGGATGCGATAAGACCCCCAACATCCTGTCCGCGAACTCACCTCAGGTGTTATCATCTCTGATAGTGATACTGACCTCGAAACCCTGGCTAGACCGGAAGTGAAATATAGTTTACTTAGCCCCATAAGAATTAACATGGAAAAAGTGTCTCAAACACCCCTCTCCCCATCTACTTACCTCGTTTCTTAGTTTTTAAAAACAAAAACGAGTGACCCGTAGTTTTTTCCCTGGATGGGGGTGACACCCATTAAATCCGCCCCGGGTGTCACCCATGCTAGCTACGCCACTGCTTATAGGTAAGCCCATATTATGTATGTCATAAATAATATATGCTTATACTTATTACACTAATATATCGTAATGATTATGTATTCAAAAATTAAAGATTCATACAAAATACATACATTAATAATATAATAGAGGAAACTTTTTAATGTATTTTATTTATTATTATTTATTTGCATCTCAAACAAGTCGAGTTCTGATATCTTACTACGTTAGAGGCCGTGATTTTGTGCAACACCCTATGTATATAAAAGCTTCGAATTTTCAGTGCATACCTATTATCTTTTATTTTATTGTATCAGCTTGGCAAACCTTATGGGAATTTTAGAAACATTTTTTATAGTTGAAAAGGTAATCAACAGATGGCATTACTTAATTTGAAGTCATAATATATTGCTTTGTTATTGTAGTTCTTCATTTGTATTGATGCACAAAGCTACTATTATAAACGCTTAACTTTGTCGCACTTTTTTCTACGAACCAATTTTTTGCAATTATTTTCATGTGCCTCTTCGATTCTGCTCAAATTTGGCATACTTCTAAGTTATGCCAAATAAACGGACCCGTATTTTTTTATTTAACCCTAAAGTGGCCTGTTTACATAGTACAGCCCTCCAAAATAAGTCAAATTTTAGTCAAAAGCGTGCCCATTATTAATTATTATTAGTGCCCCAACCGTACCACTTAAGGAACACGATTGTTTTTATGAAATGAAGATATTGAACAGGCGTTTTGGATCGAATTATGTAACCACTAATGGCTGAAAAAAATTTCTCCAGCTACACACTCAAGGACAGGCTTATTTTAGTCTATAGAAAAAATTTTTCTAGAACCCTTGAAAAACAACCCCAAAATCGACTTTTTAAAAGTAGGGAAATTAGCATTGAATAGGCCGCACCCCCAGGCAGACGCGATCAAATGCATCGGCGTTCCCTTCGGAACGGAAGAAATTTTTTTGCTTGGATTTGATTTTTTCTTTGAAATTCGGATAGGTGGGGGTGTGATTAGTAAATATTAGTAATAAATATTAGCAAATAAATGGAAAATAACACGTTTATTGCCGAAAAAGTGAAAAAATTTCATTTTTTTTATTATCGATTTTTGAGGTGTGCATTCGATTAGGAGGTTTATCCATCGTCAAAACCTACCCTTGCGGGGCGCCGCTCCGCTCTGCACCCTCCAGGGCGGTTTTGACTTTGGTTACTAAGCTAAACATGCGAGAAGGCGCCACCCATCAAGAAAACCGAGATAAATGAAACCGGCATGTGAGAGAACCTCGAAATAGCATTAAAAAGTATACTCGCGGTATAGGGCAGTAAACTTTTACGTTTCACCCCCAAAATATCGAATAAAACAAAATATAAATCGATGTTACATGTACGAGAGACGAGCTGCATCTGCCGAACTCCCCCAAAAACGGGACCATTAAAATTCTCAAAAAAATTATTACACTTATGGCTACTTGTATACAAAATTTTAGACTGGGCACGCTTTTGACTAAAATTTGACTTATTTTGGAGGGCTGTACAATGTAAGCAGGCCACTTTAGGGCCAAACAAAAAAATGCGGGTCCGTTTATTTGGTATAACTTAAGTGCACATTACACGGGGCCTATTTTCCATGCAATTTCTGCGCAAAACGAGTTTATGGTATTTGCGCATTGCGTATACCGTTCTGCGCAGAAATTGCAATTGAGCAAAACAATTGCCCCGTGTAATGTGCACTTTCGAAGTATACCAAATTTGAGTAAAATCTAAGAGGGGCATGAAAATGCGTTAGATAATTTTTTGTAACAGATAAAAGATAAATGTAACAATGCTCATTGTTAAACTAGGAATGTGACGTCGCAACGAATGGGGATCTGTGTGGCAACGCCAGACAAATTGGCACCTGCCGGTTGACCTATCATGAAATTAAAAAGTTTAAATCTGAAAAAGAGGTTGAATTCGTCTTGACTGAGTGCGTAGTTTTGTCCGGATTTCTGGGTTCGCGGACCAGAAGCCTTCCAAAACTACATGCCGACATTTACTCCTTTTCGGTTGGGCGAATTCCAAAATGATGCTGCTGGCTGGTGTGTGCAGTGGGCCACCAAGCCGCTGAACTCCTGTAGACCATATTATGTCCATCGTCCTTCTTGCACGCTTTCAATAGTGGTTCACTCGCGACCAAAGTAAATTTATACAGAAGTGTAGCGGCCGAGCGAGCCACGCCAAACTGTTTCCATGGTTACTACAGAACCCACAACGTTATACCATGTTGGCCCAGAGCACTTAAATGTCTTAACTTAAAATAAGTTTAAATTCGGATTACTGGGAGTTTTGATATCGTAGGTTCGGATTATTGAGGTTGCACTGTACATGAAATAAATTAAATATCTAAGGGACTGCTAATAACGGTAGAATCCGGTAGAATTCCGCTCTAAGCAAACCACCGAAGTGTAAACATTCTCAAAATGGATTAAATTGCAATTCCCGTGATTCGGAGCCCACGTTGTTAAACAGTAGGTCCCCTATAACTTCGAGCGCACAACACATTGCATAATGTGGCACTTTAAGAAGAATACGGAAAAAGTATTCAGTGCGGCAATAGTTCCTGAAAAAATTACAGTGAAGTATTGAGACCGTATGCATTTCATGTGCTGCGTGCATGCTTTGTGATTATTTTACGTAAAAGCAGTTGGCTCCAAGATAAAAAGTGTAGAGATCGAAGTTTTAGAGGATATAATGATAGAAAAACACACAAAGGTGTGCGAAAATTAGTTTATGGGTTATGTTAAAAATAACAGAAAACAAACGTTTGTCAAAAATACAATTTTTCAAGAAAATTTATTTTAAATGTCGAAAGAAATACTTGAGAAGAAAAGTGCCATAACTTCGGACGCTTATCACGGCTCAGAAAACATGCTACCTAAACTTTTTGTGTAGGAAATATTTGCACTACATAGTTTGCTCTATCTTGAATAGTTTTTCCGAGAGGCGCTTAAAACAGACGACTTGAATTTTCGTCAGTTTTACTTTCCCATCTACGTAGTAAAGGAAAGTATTGTTTTCGAGTTAAAAAAAATTTTGAGTTAGCATTTCTCCCATGGTCTATGAGCCCATACGAATTGCTTAAGACCAATTTTGGAATGATGTCCGGATGTGATGTGTGGTCATTCTCTCGTCAACGTTTTCAGACAAATGCGTGCACCGATTGAGTTGAAATTTTATACACTAGTTTGAAGCAGCTGTCTAAAGAGCTGATTAGATTTTGGTTGAAAACCGTCCATTTTTAACCCATTTTTTAGAAGAATGAAAATTGCTAAAGAGCATTTCCGCTTCCCGGTGGAACATATGAGATTAAAAATCATATCAATCGAACGAGATTATTTTTCCGCAACTTATGATACCCCACACTTGATATTTTCCTCTGAAATTATTGTTAAAATGTAAAAATAAAATAAGCGCTATTAAAAGAATATGGTTTGCCTTGGATAATTTTGATCTGTCAGTTATTTGTATTGTTCATTACTATAATTTAATATTTTAACTAATTAAAATATATAAACATATTATTATGTAATTAATATCAAACGAATTTTTTAATTACTTATAAAAAATTAATTCTGACGTCATTACGACCATAGTTAAAATTTGATTGCATATGGACGGCACGGCATCCCGCAAATTTCCAATTTTTTTTAGAAAATGACAATTTTAAAAATTTTTCAATGCAAACATGTTATTTTATTGTTAAAATGAAAATATAAAATAAGTGCTTTTAAAAAATATGAGTTACCATGTGTGGAAATAGTGGAATCTAAGTGGAAAATGGGAAAGTAATGTGTTGTCACATCAGATTTTTTTTATCGTTTAGATTAATTTAAGTTAGGTTTCGTTTAAATTAGGTTAGGTTATTATATTATCGTTGATACTGTACAGGGTGCGGAGAAAAATCTCTAAGATAGTATAAAATGAAAATTTGAAGCTTTTATACCGGGTGGTTCAAAAGGATCATCCAAGAAAGACACGATTTATGACACCACAATAAATTGACGGTGAAGTGTGAATTTTTCTTGGCTTCATTGAAATTCGAAAACCATGAAGAAATAAATGCTTGGTCGTAATTATGCGTTATGCCAGAAAGTGATGTTGAAACCGAAAGTGGCACCTCATTAATTATCTGTTAATAATAGTGCGAATTAAAAATTAAGATAGCTTGTAAACTATCAATAGACATACTTACAGTAACTTGCTAAAATTAGGTATCAATATTGTAAATTTCATTAACTGTTACTTGAAAGTTGACGCTGCGTAATGCAAGTGCGGATTGAAAAATTAATTTTTCTGCTTATTAATAGAAACCGTAATTAAATTTTGAGTTTGCGAAATTTATTCTAACGAGAAATAAAATTATTAGTCATTCAAAAAATATTCGTTAATCGATAAACCTGAAATTAAATTTGATAGAAAATTTGTCATGCAGTTGATGTGATACGAGGTAGTACAGGATAATAAGATACGACAAAAGGACACTTGTCGAGAATACCTGCCACAATGGAGTTAATTAAGAATAGGCGACACGAATCGATTATCGAGTGTCGTATTGAATTCTACCATAAAAAGCTTATAGAATCGACCCATACCAACGCAATACAAAAGATGACCTTAAAAAGTAAATAACTTTTACTAAAAATACTAAATCAAAATTCTTTTCTAAAGATGCGATTTTTAAAATAATTTGGCAACTTATTGTTTGTATTTTTTAATTGTTTATAAAAATGTTGTTTTCTTTTCTCTTCTAATCTTATTTAGTCTACATTATGCATAGGAAGTGTATAATCGCTACAAAAGTTGTATTATGTTCAAATAACTATCTGATAGGCACTTATCACCAATGATGCAGTACGTGCAATGATTCACGTAAAATTGTATGCGCAATTTAGTTTATGGACTCATTTCAAAGTTCAGTGCATTTTCTTCGAGATAAAACAAATTAATAGCGTTAAGGCGATCGCCTCTCTGGCTGCAGGTAACGCACCGTGATTACAGAGGAATAACTCGAAAATAATTGATGAAATATTTTTTATAGTGTACACTCATCGATTGATTATTTTCGTACAACTTAACTGTCAAAATAGTAGATCTTTTTAAATGCCATATTTTATACAATAGGCCCTTTTCAATGACACTTAACAATAGACTCTTAAATTCTTCTAAATGACTTTCAAAATAATATTAACTGAGTGACATTCTAACACCTTTGTCACTTAGGAGGCGCTTATGCCAACATCATCAACTTCACTACTTCTCTTAACAATTTCAAAGTTATTTCAATTTTTATTAATAATAAGTAGCATATTTTTAATATACCTGAGATATCCTCTCCTTTTTATGTTAAGATTTGAAAATCGTGAGTTTCAATTTTTAAATCGAACTTCAAACATGACTTTTAAAAAATTATTTTTGTTTTTTAAACGACTTTTATTAACACTAATTGATAATTTACAAAGAAACTTAACTAATAGTTCAAATATTTTAATTTTAACTGAAAGTTAACGCCAATTTAAAAGTGAAAAAATAAACATCAGTTTTGATTTCCAAAGAAAGATCGGGAATATCCCAAATTTTTCAATGCTTAAATCAACACTTAGGGTTTACAGTTAAACGTGGAATCCTAACCACGGCACACATAATTTTTAAGTGCTATTGGGATTCGAACTCTGATCTTCAGATCCAAAATTATGAATCTTTACCACCATTAGATCAAAAACTACTTGTACTAAATAGAACTATAATAGTCTAAATACAGTGAAATCCGTCTATAATGGACGACTTATTGTCGAAACTTGCCTATAGTGAACAAATTCTTGAAGTCCCAACTAAACTCCTGTGTTATCAGTAGATTAAAATAAATTTTAATAAAATGGTACCCTCTTATAATGGAATGATTCCCTTGAAGTCCATTATATGCGGATTTTACTACATTTTAAACGATATATTAAAACGTATAAGTAAGAGGCGGTCATAGCTTAGTGGTTAAGTGCGCCTACTGCTAATGCGAAATGCTCGGTTTAAATCCGGGCAAAGTAAAAAATTGCTCGGAAGGCAATGGCAAACCACCGAGGTAATTTGCCACGAGCGCCCATTTCGCAATGAAGTGTATTACACTTCCCGTGGTTCGAAGCCCACGTTAAACAAGTAGGTATTCTATGTATGTGAAAATAAATCGAACGCACATCACATGCATAGAAATAGATGGGTCACGACGCTTCTGTCAAAGGAGCATCACGATTGAGGAGGAGGATAAGTAAAAAGAAATAAGTCACCATCTTTATTGCATTTATTTTGTTTCAAGACCTAATGTTTTTCGCTATCTAATTCCAAATGGTCGTTAAAAGGTCTTCTCATGGTAAATATATCGGTTTAGAACGTTTTGCGACATTTACCGATACTAAACTTCTAACCTCTCGATCTTCACAATCTTGCTAATTTAGAATTCCTTATTCCTTTACTCCTCGACTTCGTTGGCACCTTGGCACATCATGGCGATCTGCTACTGATTGACTGGGAACCATTTTTATGTCAGATGAAAAGGAAAAAATCTCGTCTATAGAGAAACTATAGGGGCTAGAACCATTTTTCGTTAGTTTTTACTTATATTTTGAGCATAAGAAATGGCCAATTTATGACTTGACGAATTCATCATCAGATAATTAATTCATCTAACATATTTTCTATATTTTTTCTTTTTTGCTGGAATTCATGCGATAACTTAGTCAAAATTTTGGTACGGAATAAATCTATTTCTAGTGGTTTTAGGTCTATGCCTCTAAAATATTTAAATACTATCAGAATTGTCAGCATGAAATCTCTTCTTAATTCAAGGTTATGTGCAGAAATATCACTGTAGGGTCAAATGTCACAATTGCCATTAATAATTCAAAAGAACCTCGGTTGAACTTCTTAAATGAAATATTTTAGTTTAAATTTCTATTGTTCAACAGGAATTCTATAAAACCTTTAAAATTAACAAAATAAAGAAAATTTAAACTTGAAACGTATGAAAAATCGCCTGAGGCGCCGTTTAAGTGAAGATGTTACAAAAACTAAATTTTCTGTTCGGATTAATTTTCTGCCCAGGTCAAACTGTTGGGGACACTAAAATGTTGTTCTAAAAAAAGGATATTTCCGCATCTTTCGTTAAAAGAAATGGTGGAAAATGTCGTGAGGTTTAAGTATTTAATTTTTTATTTAAGAATCGTTATTATTGATGACTACGCAATAGTCGAATTAAATATTCATAGAAAATTTCTAAGAAACTCTTTTGGATTTAAACCGCAAGCTTTTGAACAGCACTGGCACGAGATATGTAATTTTACAACAATTGAAAAACAATATGGAAGTAAATAATGTAACTCCGGTACCACCGTGTTAATGCACGATATATCAGGTTATTTTGCAAAGGAATGTAGAAACATTAAATCGGAAGAATCCAAAAATACTACGCGGCAATTCTTATGACAACTTTTACTCTATAATTTTCCGTATTAATTAAAGAAAAACATTCCATTTATTATTGATGCTAAAGAAATAAATGTATTTTTTGTCAAGGCCTATATTAATTTTAGTAATTTGACAATGTGAACGACAGGCGGCTTTTTATGTGTTGAAAAGGCGTCAAATGCGGCAGTGACAACGTTTGATAAAGGATTTGGAAAGTCATCTTCTTGATTAGGGCAGATCTTAGTTGCCTCTGGACTCTCAATGATGTAGCAAAAATAACTTTTACTTCTTACCCATTCTTATATCTTATTGAAGCATCTTCACCAAGGTTTTTTAGTTTACAATGTAAAATGTCTTTTTTAATAATATTATTACAATGACTTTTAAATAAATTGTTAATAATATTAAAATTTTTTACTTATTCGAATTACGCGCTATTTTTTTAGTGCAATTATCTATTGCTATGATATTTTCATCTCCTTGCTATTACACATTAATATAAATCATATAATTAAGAAAATTATAATAACTATTTCAAATTATTATGTAAAAGGTAAGAAAATTAATATACAGGGTGTCTCTAAAGATAATCACCAACGCTTTAGAGTAGACTTATCGAGCAATCAGAGCCGTCGTCAGGTATTTTATTCATTATTTTATATTATAATAATTAAAATCAAAACTACAAAACAAATAATTAAAGAGTAAACAAATTTAAAAAAAAAATCATAAATTGCAATTGGTCAAACGTCAAATACTATCATTTTCAATATCAAACAAGTCATCAGTTTTATCTGACCATGGGTATAGTTAAATTTTCATAAAATATGCGGTAAGGTGGTTCAAGAAACTTACATTTCCAGAAGATCTTTTCTCTTGTTTGCGTTGATAGGCAAAGGATTCAAATAACACGGTTGAAGTACCACATCATTAATATTTTCTATAGACCAAGAATTGTGTCGAATTCCATATTGATGTGGGGCACGTAAGTAGTGACGATTCCACGGGGTCATCGGATCGTTATCATCCTGATCCTGATCCATCCATTTTAAACAAAAGTTGTTCTGCGACTTGGAGATTCTGAGACTTTAAAATTTTTATGAACAATTCGTCAACACTTACAAATTTATCACGTGGAATGCGTTGAATTTGAAATGGATTTGATGGCCTTGCACTAAGAATTACAGTATTTCAATCATCTAGTACAAATATATTCAATTTTCTTTTTTTCTCAATCAACGCAAAGTTTCTATCGTTTGGTAAAAATGAGTGGGAACTTATGTTCAATTCTGGTAAAGTACCGTTTTGACATGAAATATTTGCCAATTCAATGTCAATGTCAACCAGATTTTTTGCCCGACACATCCATCAGACTAGAAGATTCGTTCCAAAATGCACATGTCACATTTCCAAACTTTGAATCTACCAAGCAAAAGTTGTACGAACTGAGTTGACGTTGATAAAAACATTTGAGTGGCTCAGTGTTGAGCAAAACATCACCTGTTCAAGATCCAGACGAATGCACACAAAAGATTCCTCGGCTTTTGCCAAGGTTTCATCATGACCCAATGAGATGCAAGCTAACTGAGCCAGATCGTGATGTGAATTCTTGAATTGTTGCACATTATTTTGTTCATCTTCACCAGGTATAACAATCAATTCAATTTTTAGAGATGCAACTTCGAATATTTTGCCTTGCGTTCTCTCATCGATGCGTCCTCATTCTTCTTACCATAATTTTAAAAATATCGCCAGGCAGATATGAAATTTGATTCCGCCAACTGGAACATAATATTTTATGATATCGCGATATTCTCTTTGGATAATGTCTAAATGTCGCCATTAGAAATGTAGATTGTAAGTTCCAGTCCAAAGTTTCATAAAATTGCTCAAAAAGACATTTTTCTTCATTCTGTACTAAAGATCAACCCGAGGTCCGAACTTGCAGTTAGGACCACACACTTTTCCTCTTCAGGTACCACTTTTGCTACATTTTTCCGCCCTCCCCCCGCCAGGGCGAATTGTTTAATGAAATTAGTGTCAAACATTTGAACTTCGTTTAAACTCCAATGAGCTTTCATTCAAATCGTTTGAACCAAACTCATCGCGAAGTTATTCACGAAAACCTTGGGGGGGGGGGGGTGTAGAAACGACAGCCCCCCCCCCATCAACGCGAATTTATTTTATAAAATTTGTGTCAATCGATAGAGAATCGTTTGACCTCCAATGAGCTTCAATTCCTGTCTTTTACTTCTTCACGTTTTAGGCTTTGACCCGTTACGTCACCTCTGGTCCTTCCATCTGTTTTTGGCCCTCCCTACATTTTGTCTTCCGACTGATTTGTAGAGGTACAACTGTTTTAGGAGTCGGTCGCTTTTCATTTGAGCTCAATTCCTGTCGTTCGAGTTTTAAAGGTTTTTAATAAAAATTTAATTCTTTGGAACAAATTTGGGAGGGGCTGTAGAAATGCTTATTTTTAGAAGTTATGTTTTTAATATTCAAACGATCCAATATCATTTAAGCAAGAACGCTAAAATTTTAACCGCTACTTGCTCGGAGCGACATTTAAAATTTTATAATTAATATAATCAAATATAAACAATTGTTTATATGATATAAACAAAATCTTCTAACTTTTTACATCTTCGGGGTTCAAACAATGAGAATAGATGCTCATTGATTCTCGATCGCTTGACAGCAATTTTATTCAAAAATTTAAAAAATTGATTAGCGACCAAAAAAATTTAGAGAATAACTCAGGCCAGTGCTGTGGAATAGCCAGTCACTTTTTATCGACTATGATGCACGTTTTCTATTTCAATGTTAAAAAGTCCAAACTATTTTAATTATTATCAGCCACTAAAATTCTGCACACTACTTGCTCGGAGCGATGTTAATGGTAAAATTTCACAATCTTTGAGGCGCTCTAACTTTTTCATCTTTGGAGTTTAACCGATGGAAATCGAAGCTCATTGGAGCTCAAACGCTTCCCGTTCGATTGGTATTAATTTTATTGAAAAATCACTTCTTAAAAGGAACATTTCTACAGCTCCTCCCAAAATTGTTCTAAAGAATTGAATTTTTATTAATAATAATAATAATAATAGTTTATTAATGCTAATATAAAATATTTACAAGTTTAAAAGAAGAATATGTTGCATTAAAAGGTATACGTTCAGCAAAGCTGTTTTTCAACATAACCTGGTTATTGAGTTTGTTGCAAGCCAAGCAGTCGACTCGTCAGTGTGGTCTTGAAGGTGTAAGCAGAGCAATTCTTGTGATACAGGTCCGTATGTTTGTTGTAGAAACGGCACGCCAAGTACTCAAATGATCCCTTAAACTTGGTAGTCCTATGTGACGGAATTATAAGATCCTCAGTATTGCGAAGATTGAGACCATGGCAATCAGATCTTCGAACCAAGATGTTGGCTAAGTAACCAGGACGTCCTGACTTCAGAATCGAGAACAGCTGAGTTGCGAACCTAAGCTCAAACCTAGCCTCGAGATTCAAGATATTCAACGAACGATAGAGAGGTGTTATGTGATCTCCATACTCCCAATTGTACGAGAAACGTAGAGCTGCATTCTGTAATACTTGTAGTTTTCTCCTCAAGTCCTCAGTGAAAAAGCCGTAGTAAACAGTTATGCAGTAGTCTACATGGCACAGGACAAGGCTTTGAACCAAGTACCATTTCGTACTTGAAGGCAAGAGTTCCTTGTATCTATAAAGAGACCTGAGCTTGAAGTAGCCAACGCTCACAGTCTTGTTGACATGGTCATTGAATGTAAGGTGGTTATCCCAAATCACACCTAGGTTCTTCGTCTTATTGCAAAAATCTATCTTGCAGTTATTGAGAACAATATCATAGGTCCTCATTTGCATAGCAACTTTATAGTTTCGTGGGCTTCTCATACACATCCCAACAGTTTTAATGGGGTTCAGAAACAATCCATTTTCAGTAGACCAGTAACCTTCGAAGCTTAAACGACGGGAATTGAAGCTCATTGGAGCTCAAACGATTTTCTATCGATTGACACCTATTTTATAAAAATTTCGCGATGGGGGAGGGCTGTCATTTCTACAGCCCCCCCCCCCCGAAAGAAAAGTTTTCGCTAATAACTTGGCCATTGCGTGTGGTTCAAACGCTTTTTGAGCTTAAACGTTTGACACTAATTTTATAAAAAACATGGGGGGGGGGGTGAAATGTACCTCCATTTTGTATGTTTCTCGAATATTGCGTATTGATTTGATAATTTCTTTCTTGCATTCATGTCAAAAAATTTTCATTGGGATATCTGCCAATGATTCATTATTTCGATTGACTTATTTTTTAACGTTTACCTACTAAATTTCTTAAATAAACCTGGCGACGCCGACGCGACGGCTTTAATTATTTTTAGAGACACTCTGTATATGAATTTTCTTACCTTGTGTCGTTATTCGACGCATAACTCAATTATAAAATTAATATTAATAAAAACGAGTAGCTTTAATTGGTTAATTTGTTTTTTTTTTATCAAAAGTTTTAAATTTATCAATTTTGAAGCTACCAATTACCAAGTTCGTGTCTGATTTAAAAATGCGAATCTAAACTTAATTAAATTAACATTCTGTTTCATATTCAATAAATAATTAATTAGTATTTTTAAAATAAAAAATTAACAAATGGAATAATAAATTTCGTAATGATTATAATATAATTTTTTAATTAAAAATTTTGCGAGACAATATTGAAAATTACGAACAAAACCTGCTCGCTTGCAAATTTACAGCTTCCGTTGCTGGGGAAACTTCTAATTAGAAATTGTACTGTCGTTATATGAGATGTAACCGGTTGTCATAATACAATTTTACGCCCCTCTCAAAATTTCCTTTCTCTTCCCTAAAACGAATATTGCAAATGTGAAAATAATAACTTTGTTACACAAATGGAATAATTTTTCAATTCGGATTTTATGATATTTGTTACCACGCTGAAAATAACCGGCTTAAAACTTGGAAATTATTACCTACTGAAAACTTATAAATTTCATACTTGTGGTATTTTAATTTTTAATATTCGCATCCAGTTCATGGCAGTGGTCACAGGTCGGTTATTATCGAAATTGCCAAAAAAATATAATAAAAATGTCTCCAGCGAAACTTTTTAATGTATTTAACCTGCGTAATCAAATTTAGGTTATCATTTTTTATTATTAAGCTCTACACCATTATTGATTTTTTGCTCAATTTTATAGTGAAAAGAAGTTTTTTTTATATAACTGTTTATGAAGAATTAAATGACTTAAGTTTTTTTTTTGTACTTTTGCGTTATTTTATGACTCTGTTTTACAATTAGTTCAGACAACGAAGCTGAAAAAATGGCTCAAGTTTACAACAACAAAAAATCCGGGTAAGCTGAAATCCCGGCAATTCGTAATTTTAGTTCTTCCAACATGGTTTTTCATCCATAACTCGGTTAATTTCATCTTTAGAAAAAATTCTCGTCAAACCAAAATTAAAACATACAATTCTCTGCAAAATCTATTTTTGCAAAATTTTCCTACTAATTCCGGCAAAGAAGCCGAACAAATGATTCGAATTGGCAACTGATCCGGGATAGCTGAAACCCGCAAATTTCTTTCAAATCGCCTGTCGACTTCATCTCTACTTGGAAATTTTATCCCCACTTTCGTTGTTTTTCGCATAAAAAAACATTCCAACTTTTCGGAAAATTCTCATCAGAGCAAAATTGAACAGCATACCATTCTCTACAAAATTGAGTCTCTCAAAATATTTTTATTCCTGAAAGAAAAATCAATTCCAGAAAACCGAAATGCGTTTTATTTTAAAAATTTAAAATATTAGAAAAATGTTTTTGAATAATTGGTATTTCAAATTAAATTTTCTTGCATATATTCATCTCAGGTGAATTCTGAAATAGTACATATTTATACAGAATTGTATGCTCTTCAATATTGGTCTAACAATAGTTTTCCCTAAAAATAAAATTAAGCGAGTTATAGACGAAAAACCATGTTGGAGAAACTAAAATTGCCAATTGGTGGAAAAGCTGCCAAGGGATTTTAGTGAACTTTTGGGGGATTAATTGGTAAACTCAAATACGCATGTCTTTATACTGAAAGTGTTCCTTGCCTGGGCTAAATCTATCACGATCATTTGATTTAGTTTAGATACTTTTCATCAAGTTATTTTCTTTTAAACAATTTTGAATATTTTGTACATGTAAGTCTTGAATCCAGATGGATCCCGAGATATTTGGTGTCTTCTGACTAAGGAAGTACCTACTCGATATTTTACTATAACAGTTGGACGTATTTCTAAGGTGCCATACAGATTTTGTTTCTTTTCGCTTAATTTTCGGCCATATTTGAATGTTATTCAGATTTAACTGCAACACATCGAAGGCAATTCATGAATTTAGATAAAATATGAAGCCACAACACTAAAATAATCAGCACAGATTACCACCATAATATTTGGAGAAGATCTGCGGTAAACAAAAGGCACAGGTTTGGACCATAGGCGCTACCTTGTGGTACTCCGGATATATTATCGAATGTACGTGCAACTCGCGGAATGCAGAAATAAAACAATTTTTTTACCGAATGTTTTTCGGTTTCACAACACAATTAATTTTCTTGATGGTGGCGTTCTGCTGCCGAAAGCAAAACTGATGATGCGAGATAAGATGCTTCTACACCAAGAGGTCGAAGTTGTCTAAGTGAGAGTGCGGTTAATAAACTTATCGCTTACAACATCGGCCCCAGATAATGAGATGATGATTAGGTTCACATATGGGAAAATTTGCCCAAACATTCGGCATCTTTCCCACATTATTCCCCTTCTTTAGCCTTATTTCGTCCACTGTTGAAAGACCTCCTTGTAGTTAATCCCATACTTTTACCTTAGTACTAAGGTTTAATATGTGGAACCTACAAGGGATTATTATGCTCATACTCTACCACGCTGACCAAGTACAGGTTGATAAAGAAGCAGTAACAAGCGATGATCTAAATCGGTCACCATGCCATTAATTTTCATTGCGCTACGTTGCTGCTCATTCCACACCATTGTATACTATAATGTTCTAATACTAGCTCTAGAACCTGATTGACTTGGTTGTGCGGCCTGAAGGTCGCACTTAGGGAGATCACGGCCATAAGTGTAAGTTATCTTTGCCCCGTCTTTCGGTCCTACTCAGGGAAATTACGACGATAATTGTAAGGCGTAGTTGTTTCGCCACTCGTTGGCCATGCTGATTTTCTCTATATCATTACCTTAATTTATCATATAGTCTGGACATTTCCTGAAGGATTAAAAAAGTTCAGTCGCATAATAATTATTCGTTATATACGTTTCGCCGTGAAAAAGGCACACACATAATATTTCCTAATGACATTAGAACATCGCACCACTGGCACGGTTCGGTACCTGTCCTTCCTAATTATGGTAATTCCCTTTATTTATTTCCGTTTTTCCCTTACAATTACTTGTTGCAATTCTCGAAACAATCATTTCCGTGGATATTATAACCCTTTGGTTAACCCCTTAATACACAGTTTGTTTTACTAATTTGGAATGAAAAATCAATTTTCTGGCTGAAAATTGTATTTCTTTATTATTATTACAATTTTTTTATTTAAATTAAAATACGTTGAGAACTTAAAACATTTGAATGAATTGAATAATATCGTTGCCTGTCATACAGAGAGTTGTGCAATTCTGCAAGTTTGCGAAACTCACGGAACTATGCATTAAGTGGTTTAAGTAACCCCAGACCAAAGAGGAAGTATAAATAGAGGGCCAGCTACATGTTAAAAATTGAAATAAATATTTTGCACACTTTTCCGTTCTATAGATGGCTTTTGCACGCCACCTGGTGGAGAGGGTTATCGCTAAGTTATTGTAAGGTGGTTTATATCAGCTATTGTAAATTTGAGCATAACAATAACTTACTGATAACCCTGTCCACCAGGCGGCGTGAAAAAGCCATCTAAAATCATCGAACTGAAAATATACAAAATAGTTTTGACAGGTGGTTCCATAAGAGCTGTCCCTCTACATGTAATCCTCTTTGCCCAGACTGATGAACTGGGCTTAAGTACAGCACAATTTTGTAGCTCAAAATTATTAAACCCTTTTTCATAAATCAAAACCAATAACAAAAGGACGATCATATCACAAATCATAGGGAACCTACTCCTTAACGTGGGTTCTAAACAACGGCAAAATGTTGATTTTGGAAGGATTTACAAGACCGATAATAAACCTCTCGTTGATTCATTTTTCAGTTAAAGGCATAGTGCGGCATTTAGGCCGCACAACTACGGAAATCGCGCACTAACAGTAATTGACCTTCTGGTAATATAAAAATTCAGAATAAGCATCAATTGTTTATTGCTTTTCAACTTTTGGAACGGTGAGGTATTGATTGACTGTTGCCGTTCACCTATCTGCAACCCCATAATAGAGGTGTCTAAAGATATACCATGTGAAAGTTCTATGAATTCCCGTTGTAGAATACGCTAAGGCTGGAAACTTACGTGCTTTTAATACCCAATGGTTTTGCCGTTGGATTTAAAATTTTTGACTTTTACAGGAATAGTTCCCATTTTCATCGTTCACAACGCAAATTTCATTTGGGTAATGCAGCATAAGCGCGGGCTTGTAGTGGAAAAATGTGATAATATTCTCACCGCGAAAGCTAAGCTATAATAAACTTCTATTGCTTTTACTTTTGCTATTTTATCTAATAATCCCATCTTATAATCTTGTGGTTAGTAATTAATAACTAAAGGTATACATTTAAATGTGTAACCATTATTTCAATTGGCTTAAACGTAGTTACTAATTACTTAGGTTAGGTATTAACCTCAACTGTCAGTTCAAAATATTATACTTACTCTACAGCTAAAAGTTCTAACACATCGCATCGTATCAGCATCCCGTATTGTCCAAATCGAAAGGCAAAATTTGTTGACATTAATTGGTACCAAATGCGGGAATTTTTGAATACTAATCTTTACTTCCCAAGAAAATGAGCCCCAAAGAAACAGGACTTATTAACTAGATAATAAAGATTCTGATCAAACAATTAAGCATTTTTTGTGGAGTGATTTGACGGGGTTTGTTCACGATACGTTGTCGTAAATCTTTTAAAGGGGTCGGTTCAGTTGCGTGAATGTTACTCTTTCAGTAATTCCATAAAACGAAATTCAACGGAGATAAATAACACCTCTCCTTCCAATCCGTCGACCTGGAAACCTTTGATCCTGCTATTCCGCATTTGTTTTGTTTTCTTTTTATAGTAATAATCGGAATTCAAACTGTTTCAACCTCTGTTTTTGAGTAACAATTACGTGATCGGCAATATCCAATAAATATTTCCCCTGCCAAACAAAAACTTGTTTTCGTATAAGTGAGGTTAATGAGGTTAATCTCAGAATTCAGAGATACATATTTTTGTCGAGGACGTGGAGCCATTGTATGGAGAATTTAGTTACCGGGCAACTCATTGGGACGGCCCCATTTTCAAAGAAATTTTTACAACATATAAAATGAACTAATTGTTTTAGAAGGTGGTCACTTATACTTATTATAAATACTATAATTTATTGTACTTATTATTATGTATACCATATGGCAAGAGCGGCTCCCCTTAGTCATCTTGTAGGGTAGTAGGTGATTGCCACGTATTAGTACACATAGTTTAGTGTGGTGGCGAAGGAGTTGAACTGTAGACCTGAATTATTTGTGCCGTGGTTCAGATTCCACGTGAATCTGCAGGTCCTATTATGTATATGCTCATAGCCTGTAGGTAAAACTACGAACTTATAATTTGTTAGTGTAGGTTTATCCCTAAATAAAATGGTTTATCTATTGTTATCGTACAAAAAAATACCTTGATTGTGCGGCCTAAAGGCCGTACTGGATATGAATCATTGGATAGATAGATAGACAAATAGATCAATTAAATCTAAATATACATTTTAATTAATAATACCTATTCTATCTGGTAACTATAAACGGAAATCAACGGATTAATTTAGCGTTACCAACACACTTAAGAATTAAGACTTAAATGTTTTAATTATTTATTTATATTTTATATAGTTTATGTTATAGTTAATAGCCTAAATTTATCTGTGTGTTTGTAATGCTAAAGTGAGCTGTTACCTCCCCCCCCCCGTGCAGCCTGCCGGCCGCACCACCAAGGTAATTACGTACTAGTAATATTATAATGGACGGTCAACAGCTTAAGCGGTTAAGAGCATTGCTGCTAATGCTGAATACCAGGTTCGACTCCGGCCTCAGTAAAACTTTATTTTGACCGTCTCCCCTAGGAAAGAAATGGTAAACCACCGAAGTGTAATCTCTCTGAGATGTAAAAACCAAAATGTTCATAGAAATAATACATAAATTAGTAAAAGGACAGACCCTAGACCTATATTAAGAAGAAGACTTCTTAATAAGAATAGATGAAGAAGAGCTCATAAGAAAAACTAAAGTTGACTATTGCTTTCCTGCTGCAATCTTAGGCGTCATTGAAAATCTATTGGCATATTTGGATTGCTTGTAAACAAATGTCTTAATAATGTCTTGATTAAAACCTGCCCTAAATCTTTAAAAACGGAATCGAGGGTGGCGGCTCGCGACTTGTTTCGATGGGAGTACACGAAATTGAAATAAAAAATATAATACAACTTCTTTCGTTGTTTTAAAATTATTAATACTCTTCATTGTCAAATGAAATACTAAAGTCAAAATTAAAATTTTAAATTGAAACGGGGGGGGGCTAAAACTTACAACCAGAGGTTTTTCTTCTATACGCTATTAATGAGATCGAAACATGTATGTAGTCGTTAAAATTTCCTGGCTGCAACTTCTGTAATAAAGAATAAGTTTGCTTTGACCCCAACCCTGTATGGGGTTATGAGTGAGGGATTGAAACCTCGACGCACACCGAGACTTTCCTAATGAAGTCCTTTATACGCCCAATTGGCATTAGGTCTTCCGTTGTTCATGTAATTTTTTGTTTGTATTGGTTTTCAACTCATTTTTTCAGCTATCCAATTTAGTAACGCCATCTGTCGATAACTTTTTTTTAACTTTACCAGGTGTTTCAAAACCTCTCATAACCGGGTGATAGCACCCCTGGAGCAAGATAAGCCTGAATTATAGTCATTATCGACATATACGAGTATAATAAACGAAATTGATTTCTGTTTATGGCTGTCTGAAACTTTAAATAGAGCCAAAGATCCGTTCCCTCAGTGCGGCCTTTAGGCCGCACAACCTGAATAATCACGAATCAGTGCGTTTCTAAAATACCACTTCATCTGTCTATCCATTTGTTCATAATTCATCTCTCACTGGTTGATTTCTTAGTTACTGACCTAAAAAAGTTTCAGTTTAACTTACAGGCCGTATAACCATGACAATGATGCACTGTTAAATAAATAAATAAGAACATAATTCATACAAAAATAATTAAAACGAAATAATGTAGCTATTATGTTCTCTTGATGTCAATTCTGAATCCAAAACGGAAATGTTTTTACATTTTCTACCTACGTACTTACTGGAAATTGCAAGCGCTTAAACTGGCGTTGTTCGGGTTTAATTTGTTTAGAGAGCAATTCGATTGATGTACTATTCAATTAATCCTTAATGATGATAAGCTTATCATTATCATCATGTACCAACGCTAAAAGTTCTATCTTTGGACAAACGCCATCTTGCTCAAGGTCTTCCGCGATTTTTTTTCCTGTCCT
Source organism: Podabrus alpinus (assembly GCA_932274525.1). Lineage (NCBI taxonomy): Eukaryota > Metazoa > Arthropoda > Insecta > Coleoptera > Cantharidae > Podabrus > Podabrus alpinus. The sequence continues at coordinate 84,896,160 of OW026455.1, read as the reverse complement.
AGGTCTCGTTTCCACTCTGCGATCCTTCTACTGCAGCCATCATCCTATCCTCTTTCCAACTGGCCTGCCCACTGCCAGTTAAGTCATATTTGTAACTTTGGTTATTCTACTTCTTATCCAGACGTTTGTCTTTCTGTCCTCGGCTCAATTCCCGCCAAGAATCTCGGTAATCCATGCATCATTAAATCGCGTCCCTGTAGTCTCCATTCCCGAATTTATCTTCACGAATTTCTGCTTCATTTTAACACACATCATGCGCAGGGTCGTACAGAATCACTATGCCAAATTTGGTTGGGATCGATCAAATTATACCCCTCGGTATGTATAATTTACTAGTCCAATAGGCATCAGGAAAGTTATTGCCTTGGTTGTGCGGCGTAAAGGCCGCACTGAAAAAGGAATTAACAGATTTACATTAAATAAAAGTTTACACTTTTTTCGTACTGTTTACAGTCCAATCGACGTCAAATATTATTCCAAATTGATACTCTGTTTTGGAAGGGCGGCGCTGCGTCGCCCTGCCGGTACTAGCCGCCACTGTACTGATATCTTAATCGAAAACTTGGCAGAAGACAAGATTTTTGTTTGTAAGTAAATAGACGAGTAGTTCGGGACTAAGTTTACTTAAAAGTTACCCGTCGTTTGCTTCGACCGGAATCTATTTTTATGGTAATGGTATGTTTACTGATGCGTTTAAATATACAAATGTTTGTTATATTACTTATCTTATATTTTTGAAGAGAGATAGACATGGTCTGTACACATATCATCTCAACACACTTAATCCTCTCAATATACTAATTTAATTTACGAAGCTTAATTTTTAGACCAACAGCGGTGGCTGGTTGAATGTTACAGGGCGGAACCAGGTTCAAATCCCGGTACTAGTGTAATTTTTTTGACTTAAATTAAATTACCGTTCTTGTGGCCTCTGACACCATGTACGAAGTATTTTTAGCAAAAATAGATTAAAAAATCTGTGGAAATCTGTACTATAACTCGGCGAGTTCTGCTTTGTGCACCGGGAATTTTAATTGAAACATACATGCACAAAAGATTGGATACATACCTTTAGAAGGGCGATATGTAATCACGAAGAAACGGGACTGTAATCCAGGAGGCAATTAGACTATAATCAAGAACGATTAAGTGGGAAATGTATTCAAGAACTTGTTTTGGTGCACTCTAGGAAGTTTATTAATTTAATAATGAATTTCAATTGAAAGACTAATTATCTCGACAACTCTTCTATAACGCAAATTGTTTTAGTAATTTAAAAATTATAAAATTACTCCATAGGTACTCGACTGTTAGGTCGATTAGGTACTAATTAATTGGTTAAAATGTAAATTTTTAATTAACCTCTGAAATTTATCGAGACGAACGCTGAAGTTTATTAACGATCACAAAGTCTGCGATCTTACCGCATGACTTAACCTTGGTCGGCTGTTACTAAAATTCCATTTTACTTCGTTTTGTAAAATCATTAGCCAAACGTGCACAATGATAAATTTAGAAGAATATAAACAAGTTTTTTTGACTTCGGTTTTGACACAAGCAAATATTAAATAATCTCCGTTTCTTCAATTTAGATAATTTAACTCGAAAGAAAATAAATATATTTATGTCAAAAACTTTTTACAACACAAGTAAATCTAAATATGACATCTATAGCCAAATCTATAGCCTCTATCCATTTGTCATCCAATCACACAATGAGTAAGGGGATATCACAAGTATGACAGCATTCCATTTGATACCACAATTTTTTATATTCAATGGCATTTTAAAGAACAACAAATGACCTTTTGAACATCTGTTTATTCCTAAAAGTGATATGAAAAATGACGAAAAGAAAAGTGATCTGCCAGTTTGACCACTACAATACCAAGTTTCGTTTACTTACCTAATACGAGGGTCAAGCTGAATTTATTGAGAATAAAATAGATCTAGTAAGTTGTTAAAAATAAAACATACGGTATTATTTAGAGAAACTCTTTATCTGTCATTTGAAGTTTAGAAGTTGAAAATACGTTCGTTATAACTCAAGTTACTAATTTTTTGAAGTGACATTGCAAGCAAAAACATGGAATTAACAAGAGAGCTTTTTCGAATCATGATTTATTATGATTTTAAAAAAGATTTAAGCGCTTACGAGTGCAAAGAGAGTTTAGATTCAACTTTTAGTGAACAAGCACCTTCCTTGGCTACAATTTACCGATGGTATAAGGAATTTGAACGCGAAAGGAATTCCGTTCAGCATCAAAAAGGAGCAGGACGTCCTTCTACCGCTGTTACAAACAAAAACATTGCTGCTGTTAAAAAAATAATTAAAGAGGACAATAAATCCACTTATGGGGTAATAGAGCATCAACTCAAGATTGGATCCTCAGCTGTTAAAACAATCATACACGATCACCTGCATTTAAAAAAAGTGGTCCGTCGTTTTGTGCCGCATCACCTTTCTGATTTCCAAAAAGCAGAGCGTGTAAGAATTTGCCATGAAACTCTAAATTTGTTAAATAATGGCGGACACCAAATTTATTTCAAAATCGTGACAGGTGACGAAACTTATATTTCCTTTTTCGACATACCTACTCGTCAAGAGAGTCGTGTATGGATTCACGAAGATGAGGAAACTCCAACAATGATCAAGAAACAGCGAGCTATGAAAAAAGTTATGTATGCGGTATTCTTCAGAAGTACGGGCCTAGTAAATGCCATTAAGCTAGATGGACAAAAGACAGTTACAGCTAAATGGTACACTGAAAAATGTTTACCTGATGTGTTCAGTAGAGTTCCAGCCAAGGGAATTATGCTCCACCATGATAATGCATCATCCCATTCGGCAGCTATAACTCGCCAGTTTTTGGCTGAAAAAAATATAAAAGTCATAGAACATCCGCCGTACTCACCTGATTTAGCAATGTGCGACTTTTGGCTATTTTCTGGACTTAAAAAAAATTTGCGGGGCAGAAGGTTTTCGTCTGAAGAAGAGATTGATACCGCAGTTCATACTTATTTTGAAGGTGTTCCGAAAGAAGATTGGTTGGGAACTTTTAAGCAGTGGAAAGAAAGAATGGTCAAGTGTATCATTGTTGGAGGGAATTACTTTGAGCATATTTAAAATAAAATCCTAGAAAATATTAACCGTGTTTTTTATTCTCAATAAATTCAGCTTGACCCTCGTATACATAAAAATAAACCGCCTAAAAGTGCTACTGTTGTCTAAAGATTTTTGTCACTGTTGATTTTAACGTGTGTCAATATACCTGTAACTGTAAAGGATTTACTTTAACACTTATTTAAATATTTACTGACAAAAGCTGTTAAATAAAACACACTACTGGTTTAGAAATACCTTCTAAAAAATTTAACACAGCTACTAATTTTTGCTTAACAGACACCGTCATAGGCGCCTTGTAACTTAGTGATAAAACAAACAAAAAACTCAATTTAAAATTAATAACCTTACCGATATAAAAGCTTACAAAAAAGGTGACAACTCCAATAATTTACATACAATAAATAAATCAGCTCTCACCCACGCGTCTAAATGGTATTTAGTATCGATTTATTCGAGTTGATTGGCTTGGTGTGACCGTTGGTTAAGTAGCGGTCCAGAAATTCAAAGTTCAGGACTTACCTCCTTTGGGCAGACGCGCATAGTGGGCATTGATTATTATCCTTAAAAACAGAAAATTTTATTGTTTTCACAACTTTCGGGTAAATTAAATTTTTCTTATCTTCTGTAATTATACTAATGTTTCTATCTTAATCACGATTAGGTTTAAATTATATAGAAGTAAATCTCATGTGAAATTGTAGAAGTTGTCAGCTGCTTTTAGTGATAATCATGATTCTAATAAGTACGATAGTTAATTATTATAATTATAATTACCTCAATAAGCGTATCATTGCGTGTTTTAAATTGTTTACTCATTTTATGCTAATTGTGGCATTTTACAAATTTAAAATACAATTTATTGCAGATTTTTGTATAACGATGCAGTACATTTGCAAGAAAACACTAAACCGTTTTTGAATACGGAATAAACAGGATGGACAAATTTAGACGTTTTCCAGGTTATTTCGCGGTATTATTAAACTTCGAATACAAGTAATAAATACATCCTGAACCTATTTTGGTTATCATTTTTTGTTATGCAGTTGTGCGCTATTTAAAACATTTCATATTTCTTTTAAACAAAATGCATACGAAAAATATCGATGTAAAACTGCTAATGTGTTTTATATACAGTAGAACCCCGATTATCTGATCTACGTTAACCGATCCGAACAATTTTCCGTTTGATTTAAGGCACGTACAGCCCTGGCCATAATAGTGGGGCACCTTAATAAAAGTGTAATATTTTAATAAAACAAGAAAATATTAAGGAACAAACGATTCAAGTTTATTAAAATATTTATTATAAATTATTAATGTTTTGTGGGTCCTCCAATTGCTTAAATCACAGCTGCAACCCTTTTTGCCATACCGTGGACTAATTATTTGCAGATACAAGGCAACAATTTACACCATTCCATCTGCAATTTTTCCCTCAATTCCGATTTTAACTTACAGTTGTGTTGTCCTACATTCTTCTTTCAAATAAACCATAAATAATCAATTGGATTTAAGTCACGTGACTGTGCAGGCCCATTCACCCCCTTTGACAGAAACCACCCTGCTCGCTCGCGAGGTATGGCAAGGAGCATTGTCCTGCTGAAATATTATACCCTGGGGCCTTTGTTACGAAATATTTTAGCGTAAGATTCCATCAGATTGGTCTCTAACATTGCAGTGTAGGTAGAATTGTTCATACAACCCTCGCACACGAAGACGTTCCCTACCCCTGCTGCTGCCATGCAAGCTCAAATCATGACCCCCCTCCACGGTGTTACACCGTAGGTACGATGCAATCTGGACGATATTCTTCCCTTATTCTACGACGTACGTACACAGCCCCAGGGGTGCCAAAAACCTATGCAAACAAAAAAAAATAATAATACAAATGACAATCACAATTTTTGTAAAATCAGTTTAAAATTAAATTTTTATCATCGAATTTATAAAATAGGGGTTGTTTTAACTTACGTACCTCAAAGTTTGATTCATCTGACCAAACTACTTTCTCCCAATCCGCAACGGTTCAATTTAGGTGTTCACGAGCCCACTCTAGTCTCTTTTTTCTGTTTTTTTCCGAAAGCCACGGCTTACGCCGGGCTTTACAACCCCTCAGGCCTGTTCTGTAAGCCGTCTTGTAACTGTTCGTGCCAAAATTGAAGGCCCACCGTCTTCACGCATTTGGTTAGCTAGCGCTTTCGACGTCATTTTGCGATTTCGAATACGCACGCGCCGCAACACCCGGTCTTCAGATGGGGTTGTTATCGTTTTCTACCACTTCTCGTTCTTGATTTGAACGAATTTAGTTCTTCGTACCTTTTAATTGCATTTTGAACCGAATGCCGTGAACATTTCATTTTTTTACTAATATGAGTTTGATTTAACCCTTGCGAATATAAGAGAATTATTTGTGCCCTTTTACTTTCGCTTAAATCGCTATTTTTTGGCGTATTAAATTATTTACATACCTTAGAAATAATTTTAAATATTTTAAACACAAATGCACACCAAAAAAATTGAAACTAACTGAACGGTCGCTTTCTTTAAATTAAACAATTTTGTACATTTTAAGATATTTTAATTTTTATGGCCCTCATAAAAATAATAAGGGACAAAATTTTCTTTGTATTATATCACAATACCATTCTAGACTACCTGCTAAAAATAGATCGTTCAAATATTACACTGAAAAGGAATTTACCGCTATTTTAAAGGGTGCCCCACTAATATGGCCAAGGCTGTAGTATATGAATCCCGTTTTATCTAAGACTTGCCGATTACGTGAACTACTGGGCTCTATAAATTCAAAACACCGATAAATTTTGATGTCATGGTTTGAAAGGGCTACAAAGGTAGAAGGCGATTAGCAAATGTAAATTTTAAATTCAGATTTCCTTTATGTTTTTTAAAATTTAGAAATTTTTGAAAATTTGTGAAACTGCCTTCTTTCATTACCCTTCAAATATTACGTTGCCATGGTAAGGGGTAAAATTATCAGATTCTGTGGGCGATAACACCCCAAGGACTGTTGCTTTCAGCCTGTATTTGTATAAAACAGCCCTAGAGATGAGTTATAATATTCGCTTGTTTCCTGACGAGAACTATTAGGAATATGCATTAGGGATATGGACCAAATAATTACACCGAACATTTTGCAACAAAATATAAAAATACGAACCTTTCCTTATTCTACCATCCTTAGTTAAAACGTCCTAATTAAAAAATTAGTTATAGCTTAAATTTACGTTTTCAATTAATACCATAGTTCAGTACGCTAATAATTTTGTTCGCAATAACCATATTTCTTTTGTAAAACCGAATTTTCCGAAAACTCCATTTTCTTTAGAAGATAATACAATATTGAATGGAAATTCGGAAAAATCATACTAAAGGTAGTATTTTAACCTTTAATTTTAATTAAATCAAAATTCCAAACAAAATCTGTAATGGAATTATTGGATTATACGATTTGGTTTACATTTCTGGAAGATCATGAAATTGTAATCTTTCACCCACTTTCTGAGGCAGCCCATGGAGGCCGAATTCCGACTGTTAAGATAATGGCTGACTGTGAACAATCGTAACTATGAAGGCCGAAAGCCGGCTGTGGTTGTGACACAAATTTTGTGTTTTAATTTCGTATGACATTTATTAAATGGAAGCCGTAGATGGATTCGTGTTCTCATCGTACTTTTTAAAAGCAAATGGGAGGCCGAAGGCCGACCCGTATTCTTAAAAAGAATCAGTAGGCCGAAGGCCGACTCGTATCCACATAAACCATTGAAAGGCCAAATACCAACAAGCAAAAACGATGGCTTTGGGGTAGCCCGACACACGACTGTAAAGGCCAAGAGGGTCTACAACCAATCGGTAACCCTATGAACAATCGGGAGGCCGACAGCGAAACCGCAGGCCTCGCGCCATGCAGAGCTACAACGAAATATTCAAGAGGGTAGTTTTACAATGAAGTCAACATTGTATATTAATCTATATAAAATAATTTTTCTCCTGAAAAGCTATATGTTAATCAGGACGATTTAACTAAGGGCAAAGGACGGCAGTACAGATGCCCTTTTCCGACGCGCATGAAGGGATTCCATTTTTATCATTATTTATTAATAAATATTTATCGAAGTTATAATAAATGTGACTACATCTTTTAATGCTTTTGAAGTCGGAATTTTATGTTTACATTATATCTGCCCCCCCTGCGGACTTAAGACCGCACTACGTAGGCACTCATGAACTAGGAATAATTATTCAAATTAACATGATTAAAAAAACCTTCCAAAGGTATACTTATTAAGTTTGTAATTATAAAATATTTTTAACTCCGAAGCTATTGATGCTATTCCCTCAAGAATATTGGAATTTTCAAACTTTTCTTCTACAACTGAAATGACTCGAATTTTTCCTGCAAATGGAGGAAATTACGTTATGCAGAACAGTCTCGACTCGTTATATACCAAGTGCATTCTTAATCTGCATTCTTAAATAAATGGATTATAGTCATCATTACTACAGTATTTATCCTGATTCGGCTCCAAAAGGCAGTGGCCCACCGGAAATTCTCCTGGCTGACCAGTCCGAGTCTGCTTCCCACGGTCTATTTCGCGACTTACAGTCCTACGGGGACGGTAACAGTCCGGGCTGTGATTCCCCAAACAGACCACTAGAAGTGATAAATATTCAACGTGTTGAATGTAGTCGGGCAACATTGGAATATTATCATTTCACTTGGCTGTTACATACATGCAATTACAGCCTTATGGACTGTAATGACTATAGTCGGTTGTTGCACGACGATAGTGCAAAAGGTAGAACATTGATTATTTGTCACTTCCACAATTATACAATCCCTTGGTAACAGTCCTTGGGCTGTTACTTACATTTTCGAACTGTAATAATATATAACAGCCTCAGAAAAGTGATAATATTCGATTTTTGCTCGTTATTTTGGGCAAAATGCCTGTCTAATGGCAACACCCCAAATATTTATTATTTCCTTCGGTCTGTTTGGCGAATTACAGTACCGTGATGAAAGTAGCAGCCCGGGGACTTGTCTGTCTCCGGAGGAATTGGAAATAAAGCTTTTTCTTTCTCTATGAAATAAAGAAAATTACGAACTTTTATTGCGCATATAATTTAGTATTCTGGATTTTTACCGCATATAAAATTATTATCGCATATCGCATATATACCTAGTCAATATTTGGCATAATTATTGTAAATTATATGTAGTAGATGGAAGTTTTTTAAATAAACTTAACGGTAAAAATGTACAAAATGATTATTACGTACTATGGATTGTGTACCTATATGTAGGTACAAAATCAGTAATTGTCAGATACATTAATTTATTTATGGCTACACATTTTCTGAGCCCGTTCTTTGAGTTGCCACATGTTAAATTTAAAAAAATCATAATCATGTCTAAAATCTTTTAAATCAATAAATTAAAATTTATATTGTCCCTTATTTATTTCTACGGAAGACGTAAAACGTTGCAAAAACCATTGTATACATTTATTTATTTCCTTATTTATTGGGGTCTGAAAAGTATTACCACTTTTTTGTAACTTCAAAACTAATCGCATCGCATTTTAATCGCATCTAAAATACTTATATTGATGTTTTTTACCACATAAATCCGGACTCTAATTATAAGATTCCAACTTATAGATGACGGGAGTCCTCTCCATGTATAAAATGAACACATTGTATAACTATAGAGGGTTTAACGAGAAGCAAGACTTCGTTATAATTAATTTTTACTTTTTTTTGAATCCATATCAATGTAAAAATACGAACAAATAAATTACTGACGGTAACAATAATTCAAAATATAATTTCTAAACCATTTCCAATTGCATTTCTCAAAAATCCGGTAATAAAAGTTACACCGTTGAAATTCAGAACAACTTCAAAAATTTTCTCTTTGTAATACCTTTGATAAAATTTTTTATCTATGTAAGTGTTGAAAAGTTTCACTCCTGCTAAAAACCTAAAACTTTTCCAAGTTTGGTTTTGTAGTGGTTCTTAAATCTAACAGGCTTCTTCTTAAAAATTTTAAATATTTTATTTACAATTTTTTTTTGTAACTATTAACTTGTATTAAAATTAATTTTCTGTTAATTTATTATTACGTTGTGGCAGGATTTTTATACAGAGTGTTGAGATAAGATTAACCAATTTTATTTTAATTCAATGCTTGATCGCTTCCTAATAAAGTTTGGAACAGGGACGTTTTACAACACCTTGTGTATAAGATGAGACATGCCAGGCCTATGCAGAAATTTGTCTATAATTATTTACGAAGGCGTTGCTCAACTGTTTCAAATAACATGAAGATCTAACGTTTGTGAAGTTGGCAATGGTGCGCACTTGATCTGAACCTGGTGCTAGACGTTGGCTTATTGTCTTGTTCTATTTGCTCGTATTAAAATTCATTTTATTTAAATTTTTGATGAAACAATAATATCTTCACTGGGTTTAGAACAACGCCAACAGCATTGACGCCTAATTTGATACAGCAGGAAAAATTATTTAAATTTACTAACTTTGTTATAACTCAGCCGTTTTTAAAAATAACCACAATAAACCTGATATATTTGAAAAGGGAATGAAACGGAGCCGTAAAAATATTCGTGATGAGAAATCACGATGGGGAGTGGGTATCAAAGTTAAAAAAATGGTGTTTTTTGTCTGAATAGAACACTTTAAGCCAAAATTTCCGTTTGGTCAGCCAGATAGGAGAAAAATTGATTTGGTGTATAGGTATCTAAATTTTTGGCAAAATTTGGTTTGCCAAAAAGCAAATTAAGTGAGGGTTTATCGCGTATAGTTTTTGTATCGGACGAACCTATTTTATTTGGATTTTAAGCAAATTTTTCATTGTTCTCAAGAATCTTTGCGCTTCAACAATTTTATGGTTCTCAAAAAGTGGTCATTATTTGTGCGCTGCAGTTTCGTTCTATATAATTAGCAAACTAATGTGATTGCTGCTATTTGCATGCGTTCAAGATCTTAGTAGGTATCAACTGGTATTGTTAATAATACACCTAAAGCTACTAGAATTTTTAAGCGGTCAGAAATATCTGTATTGTACCTATTTAAGTTTCAAAGGCACTAAATTATCTTTTTGCGCCTCACAATAACAATCAAGATGATCAGCATGCAATGTCTAGACGTTTTGCAAGATGTAGATTTGCATCATTTTTTTCTCAAATTAATAGTCACTTTCTTAAATTCCAAAAAGTCTAAACAGTACTCGTTTTTTGAAAAATAAATTTTGAGTAGTACCAACCTATGAGACGACGATAATGTGAATCACTGTGTTAGTAAGTGGAAGATAAATTTTACAGGCATTTATTTTCTGCAGTACCTACTTGATCAAGCAGAAAATTTCATGACTAGTTTTCTGAGAGGGCGTAACATTACCAACCACAAATCAAAATTGCAGTGGCAACTCTAATAACCCGTTCTCTGTTTTTGTGATGGTCCGTATTTAAAATATTCTTACTCGATTAATTATAATTAACAACACCAAGACGAAGATGTGTAACTTATCATTTAAACTCTCGAGGGTCAAATAAACAAAGAAATATTAAAATATTTAAAAAAATATTCGTGGGCATTGTGAATGTTAAAGATGCGTGAAGCAATTTTTCAACTTCGGCACTGTAGTTGTATGTCATATATGCTTTAGGACACCTATTTCATTTCGAAGTGTCATTGGAATACCTATGGTTTACTACTATCTTTAGTATTTATAGCTTGTTGTTCGAACTGCGGTTTCGAACAAAGGGTATATTCTTTAACGTGAAGCTTGTTAACGTATTCCCATATGCACAATATTTCATTTTAAATAACATTGTTTATATTTCTTTATAGTCGGGTTGGTTCATTTAGATGTTGGTGTAATAACGGATCAACACAACAATAAGCAATATGCTCGCTGCCTTGAAAATGATTACTTTTTCTTTGAACTTATTACCTACTTGTTACAAGACAAGGTAATGAATCTTAATTTATGCTTTATGTCACCCGGTTCTAAAAGCTTCCAACTTTTTAACTTTACTCTTCAATTAATATAGTTATATATTGCTCAACCTTCCATTTGTAATAGAGAAAAGTAGTCGATAAAGACAATAAAAATTATTTTCCCCACGTTTAAGGAGTTTATCAACCTTTTATCAAGATAAAAACAAAACAATAACAAAAGATTTTCCTTTATGTCAAACAATACAAACCTAACCTAAATCTTATGTTCATTATTTTAGGTTATAGTACATCTTTTACTTTACTTCTAATTAGTTTCGTTAATTTGTTACGAACCCCTGACTTTAATTGTTAATCAGAGATTCTTATAATCTCACATATGTGAATTATCCCCTGGCTAATACTCACCGGTGTTTACTTATCTCAGGCTCTTATGTTTATAAGTTTCACTAAATAAGGAAAGGTTATATGAAGAATAAAAAGCATAACAACTACAAAAATTTAAATATAATAAACAAATAAAAATTAATTTGTACAAAAACAATTATAATTATGAAAGTATGCCTAAGTGGCGTTTATAATTTAACTAAATGTTTAATATTAAAAATTATAAAAAAGAATGTCCTATCATCACTAATTAAATAAAAATTTACCGTGGTAATTTTTTTTGGAATGTTGTAACTTAGAATAATCTTCATTAGTTGACAGTTCTTACTGTTTGCACTATTCCAATACGTAAAAGTTTAAAATATTCTTTGTTCTCACAATTGGAAACATATTTTTAATTTAGATTGTTTATGTATTTATCACACGTGTATCAACTAAATTATTGTATTAGCGTCGCGCACATTTATTAACAATTAATTTATAATTTTCTCGCTCCACTTCAATTAGGAAAAATTCAAGTTATCTCCTTTTTTACCATTAGAAACGCGTTTTTAGCCAAGATTATTTATTATATTGGCGTTTCGCACATTTATTGATTACTTATTATTGGTTTATCTCATTAGTTGATTAACTTTGAATCAAATAGTTAGAACTGTATAAAATTGACTAATAAGTATATTTTTATGTAAGATGTACAAATTTTACATCTTACCTCTTCAGAGTTTGTCAACTTAATCCTAGATTCTTTTCTTTTTAAAATTTAAGAAATCTTTTTTTAAAATAGGGGATCCAATGATCTTAACATATTTCTTATAAAGCCAATCACAGAATTTGGTTCTATACGTAATCGACAATTGAATTGAACTAGATATAATGTGACGATAAACCGTTCAAACCTGGCAATAAATAGACTAATTTATTGTTCTCCAAATGGTGCGATATGACGTTAACTGACTTCAGGTGACTAAAAATTCTGTGAAACTAATTGATTTCTTCTAATACTCCTATTCACTAAAATTATTTTGTATCTAGCATGTGTTCTCAGAACATTTTTTAATTTTAAAATTGTTTACTTCTTGTCAAAATCTGAACAAAATAAATTAGTATAATAGGGGTAGTTTCTGTGAATGTTGAAATAAAATAAAAATTATGACGGTGGGATATAATTGAATATAACACCATTTGGAAACAGAAAATTGTCGTAGTTCGAAAAAGAATATTAAAATTTAATAACATAACAAATTGAAGCTATGCCAAATAAGTAAAATCTATAACATAACACTTGTTTTTTGTTTGAAAAACTATTCTGTCATTTTTAATCGAGAAAAGTATTCAATAAAATTATTTTTCCCGACGTTTCAGGTGTTTATCAAACCTTTATCAATATAAAATCAAAACAATAACAAAAGATATTCGTTTATGTCACGGTCCGACCGCACAATAACTTCATTTGGGAATAATCCGACCAGCCAATAATGTTTCATTCGAGAACGGTCTGACCCCTGAATTCGCAGTTCGGTCTGTTTTATATTTTTAGTTCAGTCGTTCAGTGTAGAAAAAAACTTGAAAGCCTTTAAATACTTCAATACCCTTGAGGGCATTAAGTTAATATACATAATATTGTATAATGTTTATTACAATATTAATTTATCTATACTTTTGGAATGCTATTACGAGATTTCTTAGGTTGTGCGGCCTAAAGGCCGCACTGTAAAGGGAGATAACGGTTTTTGTGAAACATTTTTTTATATATTTACCTTGACATATATTGGCGGGAATCTCGTTAATCCCATCATACGCATAGGTGGAGTCATTGACGTGAACTATTTTATATTTTGTACTTTGTTCTCAAACTATCTGAAGAGTTAGGCCGCTAGAATGTTTCGTTCAAGAAAGCATTATGTTGATTTGAATTATGTTGCTAATACAAGATTGCCCATGTTGTGCGGCCTAAGGGGGGGAGATTAATAAAATTTTGATCAAATTTATTATAAATCCAATAAATATTGATTTATTAATGGTTTTTGTTAAATATTTTTTATATTAATATCTTGACGTATATTTGGTGCAGATTTTGTACTTTATTCTCAAACTTTCTAAAAGAGTTGGGCCGCTCAAAAGAGTTGTCCGCTAACTAAATTATTCCCAGTGCGGGCCTGGTGTTATGCATAACCGTTTGGATACAGAATAGAACTAAAACAAGAATAATTTTTAGAAATTTTGGTTTAATAAAACACCTGGACTGTCGTCGACGTTTCGAAAATATATTTAACTCATCTTCAAGACTAAATCAGAGACATTTGAAACTGATCCAAAGCAAATAGAGAAAATTACCTTCAGAAATCGGATTTCTGAGGCTTCTAAGGATCAGTTTCAAACGTCTCTGTTTTAGTCTTGAGGATGAGTTAAATATATATTCGAAACGTCGACAACAGTAATAGTGTTTTATTAAACCAAACGTCCAAATCCCGAAAATTTATTTTGTTTTTATTCAGTTTCGAATTAAAATTAGACCGATTCGACTCCGCGTACGGTCTGTGTTATTGACTGTGTTAATGATTTGCCATCATAGCAATAAAAAACAGGGTGCAGGCACATCGAAAGGCAAGCCTAGCTAGCTACCTGAGATGTAAAAACCAAACTGATCACAGAACTAACAGTGCCTCGGACAGAGGCGCTCACTATATGTTTTTTCTCAAATATCTCGAAAACTAATCAAGGTATGGTAACAAACTGTAGAGTAGATCCGAAAGGTCAAAAGTTGGGCGGAGGTAAATGTGCCACCAAATGTACCTGACCAGAAAAGGGTACCGGTAAATGTGCCACCGACCAAAAGGGTTCTTTAAATAAACACAGGTATTTGTGCCACTAACAGTGAAAAAATTAAATTTTTTTTGCCTTCGAATTTTGGGGTGTGCATTCGATAAGGCTGTAGGCCAGCTCGGCAAATGGTCAGATATTTAATCCGGGTCCAAATTTTCTACCTGGAAATACATAGACCAACTCGGCAAAATAATAAATTTTGGCTTGGCCAGAACTGCGAGCATCAAAAAACCTACCCTCCGATGCTCCGCATCTCCGGGCGGTTTTTCGTGCTCCGAGCCGCTACGCGGCGGGCGCTAAACATACGAGAGGCGCGACAGATCAAGGAAACCGGGATAAATGCAACCGGGATGTGAGAGACCCTCGAAATAGCATTAAAAAGTATAGTTGCGCTATGGGGCAGTAAACTTTTACGTTTCACCCCCAAAAAATCGTGTAAAATCAAAAAATAATCGATGTTACATGTAGGAGATGCATCAGGTAGATGCCGTTTTCTCCGGTGGCACAAATACCTGTGTACTTTTGGGCGGAGGTAAATGTGCCACCAGTAATGTTATTCTACCTGCTACGAATTTAGGATATTAAAAGTACACAGGTATTTGTGCCACCGGAGAAAACGGCATCTACCTGATGCATCTCCTACATGTAACATCGATTATTTTTTGATTTTACACGATTTTTTGGGGGTGAAACGTAATAGTTTACTGCCCCATAGCGCAACTATACTTTTTAATGCTATTTCGAGGGTCTCTCACATCCCGGTTGCATTTATCCCGGTTTCCTTGATCTGTCGCGCCTCTCGTATGTTTAGCGCCCGCCGCGTAGCGGCTCGGAGCACGAAAAACCGCCCAGAGATGCGGAGCATCGGAGGGTAGGTTTTTTGATGCTCGCAGTTCTGGCCAAGCCAAAATTTATTATTTTGCCGAGTTGGTCTATGTATTTCCAGGTAGAAAATTTGGACCCGGATTAAATATCTGACCATTTGCCGAGCTGGCCTACAGCCTTATCGAATGCACACCCCAAAATTCGAAGGCAAAAAAAATTTAATTTTTTCACTGTTAGTGGCACAAATACCTGTGTTTCTTTAAAGAACCCTTTTGGTCGGTGGCACATTTACCGGTACCCTTTTCTGGTCAGGTACATTTGGTGGCACATTTACCTCCGCCCGTACTTTTAATATCCTAAATTCGTAGCAGGTAGAATAACATTACTGGTGGCACATTTACCTCCGCCCCAAAAGTTATACTGTCATCGGCGCATTAACGAAAACACGTTCAAACACTAAAAAGCCCAACTAGAAAACATTCGTTGCATGTTTACTTTCGTTTACTTTCAAAATAAAATAAATAACAATAACTTTTTTTATTAAATTACATGCCTAGTGATATTTTTTTCATATTAATTTTCAAGAACGAGTAATTACGTCTTTTTTTATTCACATTTTTTAAATTTTCGCTCCAAGCTAATGTTTTCACGTAACATTTATATGTATGTATTTCGCCCTTCGCGCATTGTATAACTTTTGAGCTTTCGAACGCAGTCTACGTACCTTTTTTGTAAAGCATAAAATTATCTCCAATAATAATGAAAACAAAATTTATTGTTCAATCAGTAGTTTAGCTTTCACGCGCCGTCAAACTCGAATCTCGGAAATGGTCGATTTTTTGATATTACACCGGTAATTTTTTTCAGCCATTTACAAAGGATAATTCCATTTACAAATAATAATTCCAAAAAGAATCAAACGTTATCAGAGAACTTCTAAAAATACTTTTCATGATGCAACCAATTTTTCGACCACTCGAACATGTCATTGTTTTGGTTTTAGCTTCGAAAGTACTCTTTAATCCAACTTTTTCTCAAAAAATATAATAATAACGGAAGTTATTAGCAAACTATCCTACAAGTGAGATTCATTTCACTTCGAAAAATTAAGGCGGGCCAAAAAGTGATGAGCAATCTTCTCAAGAAACAACGCGCGGCTATTTCCTTTTTCTCAAATATCTCAAAATCTAAGCAAATTAGGGTAACGAACTATACGTATTTTTTTATAGAGTGTAAAATTATCTGTAATAATGATTGGAACAACATTTAACGTCAAGTCCACCGTTTAACTTGCATGCGCCGTCAAACTTCGAGACTCAAATCCCGAAAATATTCAATTTCGTCGTTCTTTGATGTTGCTCCGGAAATTTTTTTCGGATTTCTAAAATAGAATTCAAAATCAAAAATAAATCACACATTATCTCAGAACTTCAAAAAAAAAAGACTTTTCATCTTTGTGTAATCAATTTTTAGACCCTTCATTGTTTGTTTTGTAGCTATAGAAACGAAAAATATCATTTTTTGGAATATCCTTACATTTTTGCACTTTTTATGCCTTAGAATTCATTTTAGAAGAATCATAATTGATTATATGCATCTTATTGGGGACAAAATCATAACCCAAAAAGACCCTTGCGTTTTTTCACACGACAATTAATGAAGAAATTTTTATTTACGCACAAAGTTACCAATATTGCACACAGGTGGAATAACCGGTGAATTTCGACGCCAATAAAAATTCTACATTTATTGTAGGAAGAAAAAAGGCAAAGGTATTTTTTGATAAAAATTCAATTTTTTTTAATAACATATCTGCAAATAGAGGTCAAAAAATTGGTTGCACCATAAAAAGAATTCTTTGAAGTTCCAAGATGACGTGTGATTTTCTTTTAATTTTTAATTCCATTCTAAATAGCCTAAAAAGATTCCCGGCGTAACATCCAAAAATTTGATGTTTTTCGGATGATGAATTTCTCAGAATCCCCTGGAAATCCTTGGAATTCCGAGTCTTGCGTGTACAAATTTTTCAGGATTTACGAGGAGTAATCCTGAAATCAATCCGTTCTAGTTCGAATCGTTCCCAAATGAAAAATTATTGCGCGGTCGGACCGTGCAGCAGTCACTCGCTAAATCTTATGTTTACTATTTTAGGTTATAGATCTTTTACTTTGGTTTAATTGGTTCGGTTAATTGAAGCTTTGCCAAATAAGTAAGATCCATAACATAACACTCTTTTTTATTCAAAAATTATTATGTTACAGATGAAACGAAAGATTTAATTGATGATAGTTAATTAATTTTCTTTAAATAGTTTCCTAATAGCTGTTTAATGCTATGGAAATTAGCCAGAAAGTAAATGCTTTTCTGAGAGGGTCACAGCTTGTCTCGGGTCCATTTATAAACATGTTGCTTGTCGGCATGCAAATCAGACAGTTACTTTGAGATTTTGATTGATCTATTCGGAAGATAGATTGCGCTGCGACCACATCCATTGTCAAACTACTTCTCTATTGTATCCCTAAAATATAGATCTTTCGATTGGGCATTATGGAAGTTTGATAGGTGAATAATATTTTTGTCTTTTATCATGTTGTGAAGAATCCCTTCTCTCTCGTACAATAATAAAATTATAAAATAAAATGATTAAATAATATTTGTTAAATATTGGTTTTGTCGGCACAATCCGGTATATAGGAAAGGTGAGCGTACAAATAAATTAAAATCAATCTTGAAAAGTAGTAAACAGACCGACTCCATTACTCTTAATGTCATGATTTTGTATTCCGGTTGCTTTTTGTTCACAAAGTGTACTCTTTGTAAGCATGACTAGACGGAATGCAGCCTAATGTATGTACATACTACCATGTATTAACATGTTTAGAGATCATTGGGCGTATATTTCTTTTTTGATGATATAAATTTTGGAAGCTTTCTACAACTTATCAAACATGAATTTGTTAGGCTACTTTTTTCTCAGATAAAGGTCAATTAAAATTTGGGATCATAAGAAAGACAAAGACGAAATTGCTTAATCGATATGCTGATGAGTAAGAAGAGGAGTGTTGACAGTTCAATACTGCATTAATCCATTAAACCTCATCAACTTAACGATCTTCGAGATTCATAGAGATTGAGGGTGGTGTTGACGATCATATCGGTATATAAACACTGCGACATTAGAAAAATGTAGTTTATAGGTTAGGTACACCATCCATTTTATTCCATTAACCAACCCCAGCGTGATTTATTTTTAAGTAAAGACAGTTGAAAATGATTTTATATAAATAAATAGAATTAAAATCTCATCGGCTGACAGAGCTGAAAAGTTGTGGTAAACCGCGACACCATAAAGTTTATCAAATGACATCTGAACATCTTTATGGTGTAGTTACAAACTGCGTCAATGCATTTCATCAAAGTACGCCGATGTTATAACCACACGCTTTCAGTTCTTCAATGTTTCATAAGGCCGCGGCATGAGGTAACCAAACCAACTCACTTTATGTCCATAATTCTATAAAGACATTACCCTAGTCATATACTTTTATAGTCACCTCATACACCAACCATTACACCGACCAACTATTGATATTATATATATTTATAGATTCCTGTTTTATTATCGTTGACCCTTAAGCCAGATTCATCAAATATTTTCATTTTTATTATCAATTGTAAATCTATGTTCACACCTGTTTTATTATACTGCTTACAGCATAATTTCACTTATCCCATAAAATATCAAACACACAAATTTAATCAAGCAGGTTCCACGCTATGCTATAAGTGAAATTATACAGGATGATGCAACCAATCGTTAACAATGTATGAGGGTAGAACACGTCTTTCGTTTTTATTTTAAATAGAACTCTCTCTTTTAGGCTTCTATACAAAGTATAATAAGAAGCCTTATGATCTGGTTTCTACCATAAAATATTTTATATACTAATATTTATACTTACACCTTTCATATAATGTACTAAAAATCAATATCTCATCATTGTCTCTAAAATCTAAAAATATTAACTTTCAGTATAGAGAAACCCATCGTACAGAAATGAGTTTTTTTTTCATCCAACCATAAAAATATTGGTGAGGATGTCCTAACACCTGTCACTCCGAATGAGTTGAAACTTTGCAATCGCAAAGAGGAAGGTTTATATAGGCCCCTCCTGCAAACAAATTCTGAGAATGTATTATCAAAATTTTGAGTAAATCGATTTTGAAGTTTGCTAATTTACATGTAAAATTAACGAGATTCCCGCGCATCACTCATTTAAGACAGAGTATTTTTGCCTTCATCCCGGTTTGCTTGATTGGTGGCGCCTTCTCGTATGTTTAGCTCCGCCGCGTAGCGGCTCTGAGCACGAAAAACCGCCCGGAGATGCGGAGCATCGGAGGGTAGGTTTTTTGATGCTCACAGCTCTGGCCAAGCCAAAAATTAGAAGGCAAAAAAAATTTTCCCTACTTTTCAAATCGATTTTTCTCAAAATTTTGACTATACTTTCTCGGGCGAAATTTTTACAGGACACTCTAATAATGTTCCTTTTGCTAAAAAAAATATTTTAAACTTAAGCTTTTTGGGAAACCCCGTTTTATGGCGGATTACGACGGTTAACTATTATTAGAGGTTAGGAAACATATTTTTTAAATCTCTCCAAGTCTGCAATTACAAAGTAGGTACATTACAATGTTTTTCTGAAACAGTTAAACCAGAAAATTTAAAAAGAAAGCAACGTGAAATTAGTAACAGATTAGTTCGGTGCATTACTCCTGTATATTGTGTGATTTTCAAAACAGATGCACAAATTATTCATTAAACCCTTTTGTAATTATTAATTTTTTATCAAAATAAGTAATATTGCATGGCATTACTTTGTATTTTATTTACAAAGGGATATTAACTAGATATTAACTATCGACCATTTACGCAGCGATACGATTAGGTAAACATAAAATCAGACAAATTCTAACAATGTTTGTGAAAACATTAATAACGCTTGCAAAACAGATTACCTCGTAATCAGCGTGTACTCCTTTTAAAAGTTATATAAATTGTATTTTAACATTTACATATTTGGAATATTTGAAACGTCGGTTAGTTTAACATACATATTTGCATTATTATTTTTTGCCATTTTTATTTTAAAATTATAGTTGGTATTCTGTGTTACTTACCAGTAACTTTTGTTTTTGAATTAAAAAAAAAGTTAATGGTGTTATGAACATTGCGACATTCAAATTATCGACTGCCTGCTGTTCAAATTGACATTGCCCAAATAATTAAGTTTCCTGCAAACTCGATTAATCTACATTTCACCTAACCTAGAATTGGGTGACAATTTGATCGTGTTTGTGGTTATGTACTGCGTTTGTTTGTTCGTTTATAGTTCAGTAGCATAATATAATACCAGTGATTTAGTGATCTGATCTTGAACCTCGTTAACCAAGCAAAATTCCTTTCGTTCCAAGTAATAATAAATGATAAATTTTGATATTAAAATATTTTGGATAAGAGTAGATTGATAAAAATTAAAAGTATTGCATAGGGCAAGTAAAACAATACAATGCTTGAAGGAGACAACACATAAATTATTAAGAGATGGTTTTGTTATTTTCGCACCATTACACGCCGCTAGCAATGTCTGGCGGTAGGATATTGCACTATAAAGTCACATTTCCCGTAGCTTTGATACACAGAGAAATATCTGGGGATTTTGTGGTGCAATTCTAGAAGCAAATTGAAAAAAATCGCTTGCATATCAACTTTATTAAATTTAAACTAGAACCAGACCTCATTTGTGTTGTGTTTCCTTTACAATTTTCTGAAGTAATTTAGTTTAAACAACCTGCAATAATACTATAGCAAATCATAAAAAAAAGTGGGTAAGAAATAAAGCATCTAAAATCACGAAAGTTACGCAATAAACACTGCTAATCTTAGACGCACCTAGTCATGAATCACGTTGACATTGCAATTCTTATAAAAGGTTCAACATTAAAACTTTCATAACACATTGTGACACGAAAGAAAACGGAAATGACAGCAATGTAACGGAAGTAAATCCGGGAAAACATTTTTTAAGATGGCGATTTATTAATCAAAAAGAATAGGGCGCGTCTCCCCGAATTAAGAATTAGTGCATTTTGTCACGACATTCAAATTATAAATCAATACTATTAGATATGTTGATTTAATTATTATAGGTTATGTACGCTTAATCACGAAAGCAACTCAATTAATTTTTTAGCAGTAGGTAGCGTGAATAAAACATTAAAATACTTTTTAATTGTTTGTTTCCCCATCTTGGGAGTTGTATTGATAGCAACTTTATTACCAATCGTGCTATGTGCCTAAATGAACGTTTGTAGTGTTAACGTTTGTCTAATTTGAATGGCCGTTAAAAAGTTTTTAAAATTCACATTTACGCAATTGTTTGACAGATTCGGTATAATAAAAATTTAATTTATAAACTTAATTATAAGTCGTAATATTACTGAACCCATGTTTTAATTAAGCCTGTCTTGAGATCCTAGTAGTAAGCAATTTCACTTTTGCTTACTTTACCCCTTTACTTTTAGACACTTTTCGTTGACTCAATTTTAATGTTCTCCAAATACATTACTTTATGAAAGGTAGTTAGCCGAAAACGAAAGAAGGCATTAAGTCAGTATCACTAGTCAGTCCCCTCTTGTCGGGAATTCAATATTTACTAGGCGATAAAAATTCACGCTTCTTAAAATCCATGTTGAAAATATTCAAATTGGCTCTTTTTAAAGCTCTCCAGGGAGCCATTGAGGTTGACGCCAATTTCTCTGACATGATACAATGAGGCCGGTGCCATCGGGATCGCACCTACCGCTTGGGACTTTTTACTTCTTAACTACTTTTACAATACAAAATTATTAATCTCAAACACTTACTTTTAATTTGTACATTCGGGACTTTAAAGCTTAAAAATTACCATTTTTATCTAACGACACAATGTTATAACCCTTCCAGTTCCCTTAATAGCCTCCGAAGATCTTCTTAATATAAACTTTTCATTTGGATAAAAGATGTAAAACTTTTTGGAAAAAAAGTTTGCAGAATTTGTTATTTAGTATACCAAATGAATACATAAACAATTTTTTGTTCTAGGCCATCAAGTGTACGTTGCCTAATTGTAATTGCGACAGTTTTGTACCTGGAAAACGACATCTTCGATATTGCGAAACCTGCAAGCACGGTTGGGTTCCTCATGGTAAGTTAGTGTACACAATTTTTTTAGTAATTAAGATTCTTTAAGGTGACGCCTTATAACTTAACACACATGACCTTCTAAATAAAATTTCAATCAATTTCTTTTTAATTATCTTCTTGAGACAACCAATAACAATTTTAATAGCATCAATATTGTGTGTCAAGTCACAAAAATTAGGAAAATTTAAATTTAAAAATTTTTTATTACTTACTTAAGTTGTAAAGATTTTACGAACGCCAGTTTGAGATGAATAATTAACTTTTAAAAAAAACAATAACTTGTCCCATTAAAATTGCTGCCTTCAAATTGGTGGTAGCACATATTCGAGAAGGAAATAACAAACGTCCTAATATAATCGATGTAAACTGGTTGGTATAAATCACGTCACTTTTTTCATTGCCTTAGGTGGTCATCAAATACTGGATGATTTCAAATTTTAAATACCAACTTTTCGATGTATTTATGACAATTTGCAATTACGGTAATTGTTTTAATTATTTTATACACCAAAGTATTAATTAATTTATACAAAAGTTAGTTTAGAAAACTTTTGTTTTCAAAATTATATTCGTTTTTTTATTATTTTATTTTACTATATCTGAAACAACGAATATTCGCAGTTTTTAACTACGTCGGCTCTATTTTCAATTATCTTTTCGAAATTTATAACGTCATTAATAATTTCTTTAAATGGCAACCTATATATTTTTTAAATAGTAAATTTATAGTTGAGGGCGGTCCAGAAGCTGTTAGATAGTATTAAATTTATATTTAAGCAATAGGCCATGGTTCGAAATTGACATACTTTTCTACAAACCCAAATCCTAAAATAATCCAACGCCAGGATTGACTTCAAATACAGCGTTAATTGAAAAACGCGTAAAACGAAGCAAAGGAAGTTTGCCATCCAATGGCAGATCTACCTTAAACTTAAACTTTGGAACCCTAATTTAGCAGCACCGGGCAAGGGCCACCTTAAGAGTAACGTTTAAAATATTATTTGAAGTTAACTCGAAAATTGTAGAAATTAAGCAGACGAAACGGCAGAATACGTGTTGTCACTGTCCGGATCTTTCCTCAGTTAGAGGATCTCTGCATGTTGAAGGTCTTCTGCTTTTTTGTAAATTGTTCGTACTTCCACGATAATAACAACAGCTGGTTTTTACAACTTGATTCATATAAAAACTCAAAAGCATTGAGGTTATGAACATACAACTAATATGGGTGGCACTCAAAGCGATAATCCCGACAATGACAAAATTTACGGAGGTAATCCCGATTAAGCCAAAATTCTGGCGGTAGAAATTCCGATAGGCCAAAATCTCGGTAGAACGGTAATCCCCACAGAATGAAAATTAAACCTTACATAAGAATTCAAAATAACAAAATCGATTCAAAAATTAGATTAGGTTAGAAACCTGTAGGTTTTCATAGCAACGTCATTCTCAGAAAACGATGACGAAAGATTTTGCTCGATACGATTTTTTCTGTGTTGGGATATGGATTTGTCGGGATTTTCGTACTTTCGAGATGTTGCCCTTTCCGAGAATTTTACTATGTCGATTTCGTCTTGCCTGGATTTTTGGCGGTGAATTTTTAGCTTTGTAGGGATTCTGAGGAATTGAGATAATAAATTTCGGGATTTTAAATCAGATTACAACTATGTATATGCATCGCATTATGCAGCTCCCAAAAACGTCGATTTTATCGACGTTTCTCCGATTTTATGTATGATCTTAAACGTTAGAATAGATGGTACCTATGATAAGCATCGTCTTTCATTAAATTTTCTTCTCTATTGTTTTAAGTTTTAAATTTCAACTGGGAGGAACTGTACCAGTGAGCTGATCCTCCAGTGTGAGATCATTAAGGAACATTTTTGTGTGGGTTTTCACAAACTACTAGGTAGATGTTAAAGGTAGTTGACTTAATAATAAAGATGAAGACATTTAAAGCACATGAAATTGAATAGAGGGACGTTAGATACGAAATCACAAAATAGGGACGCTAACGAATCTATACTACAATTTGGCAAGACTTTGCTATATTTGGAAGTGTCATTCTAATTCTGTCATTGTTTCTTAATACACTTCTGATTAGTTAATTTTTAGTTAGGAACCTGAAAATGTTCCAATGCGGCCTGTAAGCCGCACAACTGTGGCAATCAGATTTCTTTTAAACTCTAATTGAATTGCTTATCAATAGAGTGGACCATAAATCAAGTTGCTCATTACTCAAGAGTTGCACACAAATCGAGTTTGATACCAATCGCTTTCTTTAATATTATTCGATTTTCGTTCCCTTGCAGTCTTCCTAACTTTTTCTGCACACTATTCTCATCTTATCTAATTAACTCCGGTAGTTGAATGAATACCAACTATTTTTGTAGTATAACAGGAAGCTATTCAATGCTGTGAACATATCAGTAGATCGTTTTCCTTTAGTCCGGAACACAACCTTGCACTTTGTGATATAAGCATAGATGCGAACGTCCTTTACAAAACTAGATGTGACGTTAATCTGATATTCAGACGATAAAAATACATCAGAATAAATAAATTTATAATTAAATTGTATACAAGAAAGGTCTTTTCGATTTTTTTTAATACGAGTTACAGTCATCATGTAAATTAAAATCATATATTCCGCGCTGATTTTCGACAAATAACTCACGTCCTCTTGCTCTGACATAAAAAATTACTGAAATAGAAAATTAAGATCGGACAATTGTCTATGTTTTTGCTTGTTTGTTAAACTGTATTTTTCATATTAGGTTTTTAAGCACTATTGCATAATAAGCCACAAAATTTGAAAAAGAGGTTATTTAATTTTCGTTAGTAACATTGTTAATATTGATACCGATTATAAGTATTTGAGTTCCTGTCGTTCCTTGGATTCTTTACTTTTACCTGATTGGGATGATCTGTCACAAAAGCAAAAATGAGTTTCAGCTGGGGAAAGACATTTAGATGTGCTAGGTTCAGAATTTTGTGCTCTTTTTGCTACTCTCTGTAGAGCATAAAACAAAAATTAGGTAACCACTTTTTCAAATTTTGTGCCTTATCATACGAAAGTACTTTAAAATATATGAAACATACAGTTTGACGAACAAGCAATTAGCACTACAGATAGATAATTGTCCGTTCTTCATTTTTATATCAGAGCGACAGGACATGAGTTATTTGTCGAAAATCAACGAGTTTTTCTCGATTCTAAGGAAACTGTAGCTCGTATCAAAAAAATCGTAAGGACCTTTCTTGTTTAGAATTTAATTATAACTTGATTTGTTGTGATGTATTTTTATCGTCTGATGAACCGTTTACAAAATAAATAGAATAAACTAAAAAATGCAGGGCTAGTTTTACGTCTAGGGGAAGATGAATATAAGCGGTAGTTTTCTCACCACAATTCTAAAATTTGTCCTTAAACTTGTTGCGAACCCCTGACTTTAATTGGCAATCAGAGATTCTTATAATCTCACATATGTGAATTATCCCCTGGCTAATACTCACCGGTATTTACTTATCTCAGGCTCTTATGTTTATAAGTTTCACTAAATAAGGAAAGGTTATATGAAGAATAAAAAGCATAACAACTACAAAAATTTAAATATAATAAACAAATAAAAATTAATTTGTACAAAAACAATTATAATTATGAAAGTATGCCTAAGTGGCGTTTATAATTTAACTAAAAGTTTAATATTAAAAATTATAAAAAAGAATGTCCTATCATCACTATTTATCTTAAAATTAAATTAAAAATTTACCTTGGTAAGTTTTTGGAATGTGATAACTTAGAATAATCTTCATTAGTTGCCAGTTCTTATTGTTTCCACTATTCCAATACGTAAAAGTTTAAAATATTCTTTGTTCTCACAATTGGAAACATATTTTTAATTCAGATTGTTTATTTATTTATTTCGCACTTGTATCAACTAAATTATTGTATTAGCGTCGCGCACATTTATTAACTATTAATTTATAATTTTCTCGCTCCACTTCAATTAGGAAAAATTCAAGTTATCTCCTTTTTTACCATTAGAAACGCGTTTTTAGCCAAGATAATTTTATTATATTGGCGTTTCGCACATTTGTTGATTACTTATTATTGGTTTATCTCATTTGTTGATTAACTTATTATTGCTTTATTCTAGTCGTTGATTAACTTTGAAACAAATAGTTAGAACTGTATAAAATTGACTAAGTTGATTTTTACATAAGATGTACAAATTTTACATCTTACCTCTTCAGGATTTTTCAACTTAATCCTCGATTCTTTTCTTTTTAAAATTTAAGAAATCTGTTTTTAAAATAGGGGATCCAATGATCTTAACATATTTCTTATGAAGCCAATCACAGAAATTGGTTCTATTCGTAACTGACAATTGAATTGAACAAGATATAACGTGACGATAAACCGTTCAAACCTGGCAATAAATAGACTAATTTATTGTTCTCCAAATGGTGCGATATGACGTTAACTGACTTCAGGCGACTAAAAATTCTGTGAAACTAATTGATTTTTTGTATTACTCCTATTCACTAAAATTATTTTGTATCTAGCATGTGTTCTCAGAACACTTTTTAATTTTAAAATTGTTTACTTCTTGTCAAAATCTGAACAAAATAAATTAGTATAATAGGGGTAGTTTCTGTGAATGTTGAAATAAAATAAAAATTATGATCGTGGGATATAATTGAATATAACACCATTTGGAAACAGAAAATTGTCGTAGTTCGAAAAAGAATATTAAAATTTAATAACGTAACAAACTAGAATGGTTTGAGGAATGATGGAAATAGGATAACCGTTGAAAGAATGTGGTTATGTACAATGGCAAATGGACACGGTCATAGCGTAAACAGTTGAGTGGTTCAATTCCGGACGCAATAAGAACTTTACTCGAACCGTCTCCACTTGGAAGGCAATGGGAAACGACCGAAGGAAATCTTTCTGGAAACGATATGTATGTACGTTCTCTGAATACACCTAACCTAACAAATACATAGGAGAGAGGTCGCATACGCCTGGAAATTTAAATCAAAAGATCGCTAAATCTAGAAACTGTGGACGTCTGCTTGAAAAAGAATTAGTCACCGACACCGACCATCATTACTATCTTAATTCCCTGCCTCGCATGTTTACGTTTAGACAATAAAAACTCTAAAAATAGGTTGAAGAATCGGTATAACCAAGATATTTTGCTTTTTGTTGTAATTTTGACTTAAATCGAAGATAGTAAGCTGGAATCTAGGTTGTTTCTATATTAACTAATTATGCAGTCGCGTCGTTCGGATTCCATGTTGAAGTGCATCAGCTTCCATTTCTCAAGATACCAAAGGGCTTATGCTTACATACATACACTTATAAAAAACGAATAACGAGTATAAAAATTTCCCGTAATTGAATTAATCTGCTGAAAATCAATTATAACTCCGGGCAATTTACGTCAAAATTGTTTTTCGAGTGTTCCTCGACTCGGTACCGAGTTACTTGAAAGTTTTTTAGTACTAAATCTATAATTTTAATTTATCATATTTGGCATTATCAATCGAAATGATATTAAAGTTTATATTAATTATTGCACGTCATAAAAACATTTCAAAGTTAATGATAAGTCATCAATACGAAATTATTTCATTAATTAAAGTATCATAACGATTAGGTCTAGAGGTACATTATGGGTTTCGAGGATGAAACTTACACGACCTTCTTAGTTGACAGGTTAACAAGATAGCGAAAGTTTGGGGTCAACTTGCATATTATGTTGGGGTCGTCGGTAATAAGAAATTTTTGAAAATAATAAAAGTATTGCGATAAATAATAAGTCACTAAAGATCAATCCATAGATGACCTTATCATTTGCGATCTCTTTGTTTATTGGATGGTCAGCGTGTAGGAGCCGTACAAGTTATCGAATAATGAACTGTCATATTTGAGTTATGAACGGCAAGGCACCGCGCCCAGTCGTACAGAATTTACATTCGTTTAGGAAACGGTTTACGAGCATCCCCGGTACCATCTATAGTCTAATGCGACCAGTTGACCACCGCTTCGGGCCACTGTCTATGCATAGGAAATGATGTCCAAGATGAAATTGTACTCTGGAGACTTCCACGCTTTGATATGTATGATATACTGCATCACCTACGTCCTACGTATTGAATTTTTAGGTGTTTACGTTCCTTTGTAGAGACGACATCTTAAATATTTATATCTCAAAACTTCGTGCCTAAAATATATTATAACTTAGATATAAATATTCTCAAAGTATCGATATTCAATTTAAATATATTAAACGTCCCTCCGCCAAACCGTTTTTAATAAAAAAAAAATAATAACAAGAACGATTAAAAGAAATCCTAAATAACTCTTCTTAATTAAGATTTATGTTTATTAAACATTTTCATATGCATAGTTTGAGTTAAATGGCCTTAAACGTTACACTTTTAATGTTTTACTACCCCTTAATATTTCGCATTTTAATTTAATCAAGAATAGTGACACACTCACAACATCGTATTTAATTTAATTCAAATGTTAGTGCCTACAATATCAGTAATATTTAATCCTTCCCCGGCGATGTCTTGATGTGTCACCGAGCCGAACGACTTCCCCTAATGTTATCCCCCGCGGCTTACAAATTGTTTGGGTTGTAAATTAATATATCAGGTTCTAGTTTGTTTTATCTCGTATTCTATTACGACTTTTATTTTCATCATTTTTTTGTAACCAACTTCACCATCATCAGTTACCCCATCAAAAATATGTAGTTGTAATGCTAAATTTTGTGTGGAATTTCAACTTTTCAATTTAATTAATACCTCTATAGCAGAAGTTCTTCATAGTGGCGGTAGTACTCGCATGCCAATGTTTTTTAAATGCCTACATCGATGATACTATCTCAAGTATTTATATTCCCATTATGTACCCTAATATTGATACACTAGCTAAATTAATGTAAAATAGATAATAATCATTTTATACTTAAACTGACCAAAATACTTCAGATGTTTGTTTCATAGTACCACTACCAAAATTAATTATTACAAATAAAAAAAAACATGGCGCTTTCTCAAGTGACGCCATTAAAGTTAACCAAAAGTAGTGCACTCTTACGATTTATTTGCAAAGGTGAAATAATGTTGTAAAGGGTCAAAATAATATAATGCAACCACAAATTAAAAAGGGATTTAATCCCGTA
Organism: Podabrus alpinus; assembly: GCA_932274525.1. Classification (NCBI taxonomy): domain Eukaryota; kingdom Metazoa; phylum Arthropoda; class Insecta; order Coleoptera; family Cantharidae; genus Podabrus; species Podabrus alpinus. Next base: position 84,866,546 of record OW026455.1, on the reverse strand, counting down.
CTGACACAAAAGTAAAGCGAACAATAGATCAATTTACAACCGTTGTGATGTCATTTCCCGTGGTTCGTGTTAATTATTGGCGAATCTGCGTGATGGCTATAACGTGCGTTAAGGGAACATATTGTTGATTCACTTTGAAATCAAAATTTTTTTATAATGGCTATTACTATAGGATATGACAGTTAAATTCATTTTTATGTCCAACTTTTAAAGGGGATATGATATTCAATTTTTTGGCGTTTCGGGGCAACTTTTTACCGGGCAACCGAAAAATAAAATTGAGATGCTGGATTTGTCGATAAATATTTGATGTTTTAATTGGATTAAAATAGCGCACGATTTACTTGAAATAGATCGAGATGAAGGATATAATGTTGTACCACAAGCGCATATTTCAAGTATTTTGTTCGAGAATAGTTATGACAACATAACTCAAAGCAAGTCTTAGAACGTTTTAAAAAAAACTTGACGATTAGTATGTGTTTATGGAAGGTGACATATGTTTTAGCAGTCAGCGTCGCGGCGCATATAAACATATCGGCGCCGGTTGCTATATGACTTGCGACGTTATATACAAGACACCTTCACACGTGTTTACATTTCACGCTTGTTTAAAATTTACTCGTTGACAAAAGAGGTAATTGCTTTCAACTTGTTTATTTACATTACCATCGTAAAAAATAATGTTAATAGATGTCAGGCATTTGCTTTTAAAATTAGCACACTTTCTGAAACCTGCAACTAACTGTATATAAAAAATTTATGCCATTAACAAATGTACATTTTATAAAAACAAATAAAATTTTGTAAAAATACAACGATAATTTACAACACAACTATTTTGGCTCGTTTTATGGCAATAATTTCCTAAATTTCAAAGTACGTAATTACTAAGATGTAGCACACCTTAGAAAATGATAAATTACTGCAGGGATTTCTGTACATTACAATGATTGAGGCGATATTGGTTGTCCTTAGAGAAAGGTCATTGATTATTGAAGTCTAAGTTAATTCATAACTCTATGTCGCTAACCTAATATTCGGGATGAATGGGGAGTGAGCGAAAGATACTACTGTCATTTATCAAAAGCTTCCAATCGCCAATGTCGCGCTAGTAAATGATGTCATCTGTCAAGAGGAAAGCAACTATGGCCCAGAATTCACGCATTATCTTTTCGGCCATAAATAATCCTTGATAACCCGAGAAACTACAAAATTTTAGCTATTTCAAAATATGAGATAATATTTTCTAGTCCTAGGGTGGACGCACCACGATTTTAATTCTGTTATGTCATGTATTATAACTATGTATATATATAAACATATGCGGCATACTTAGGTCTTTTATTCCAAATCAAAAAATATGCTACAGTTACCACGCCCTGGATTTTAAATTTTTATCTAAAATGATATTTTAAAAAATCTCTTACATTGTTAATTTCCATTAAGAGAGTTAATTGTTTTGTTGCTTTAATACTTTTATGTTTCATGTTTATTTTGAAAATGCATATTTTCGTTAGCGTAAGCCACAATTAGTGCCAAAATAAACTAAATATAAAGTAAAATTCAATAAAACGTATTCAAATGTCCGATTATAATAATCGGATTCACAATAACATATTTAATACGTTTTAATAGGTACACAATTCAACTGATGAAATTCAATAAACTTTTGATACTCTTTTCACAATTATTATGGTATTACAATTATACTACCTTCTACCTTCTACCAGAATTAATCTTTCTATACCACCTGAATAATAAAATAACTTAATGCTACTTATAAATAATAATATCGTAAATCTGGACTAACAACTAACTATTTATAACACCATCAGTATTTTTATAGGTATAGGTATACCTATTTCTTTTAAATTTTGAGTTTAACCCCCACCCCTTTCGCCCGGACAATTTTGAAAATTGTTTACAAAAACCAAATTTGTATTTGCTGTGAATAAAATGAAAAAAACGCTTGTGGAAAAAGTCAAATGTCCAAAGCCAAAATTTTGAAAACCAAACGTTCAGGAAACCAAACCGAATTGAAACAGAAAACTAGGAATAGGAAATGGATCTTGCCCCAATAATCGATAGGATTAGGTTCTTGGGTATAGGAGGGCGTACAAAAGAAAAACGACGTTTCAGATCGACATATTTCGGCTTCGGATCGAAGCCATTATCAAGACTATAATGAGGAGACACATGTTAGAACAACGGTGGGCAACCTCCGGCCCGCGGGCCAACTCCGGTCCGCGTAAAGTTCTAATCCGGCCCGCGAGATCTTTAGAAGAAATAATAAATAAATATTTTCAAAAACAAAAATTTTAAAGAAAAGGATTAGGTTAGTACCTAACATAAGGAAAAAGGAGAGATCTACAGTTGAATTTTCGATATAATTCGTCTTATTTAAATTAAATTAAAAAGTATTGTAAAAAGTAAATTGAAACGTACACTAGACCCTCCATGTACGCGAGTTCGATGTACGCGAATTCAGAATAACGCGAATTAGATTTTGATACCTGAATTTTTTATACGCGAAACAAAATTCCCTTTAACGCGAATTAAGTTTTTGCGTATTATTAAAATAACTAGGTGGCACAGTCAGCCTACTGCCGGCCGCCTTTAGCCATCTAGACCGTGTCGGATGTGGTTGTTCGGCCTTCGGCCTCACTACAAGGTTCTAAAGTAGCCTATGTTTTTTGTAGCGTTGTAAATATCGTAACTTCTACACCAAATTTGGTTAAGATTGGTCAAATAGAAACGTAAAGCACGTGCACGCGTATTTGCATTGTCGATCGGTTGACAGCTTGACAGCATTCATTATTGTTTTTAAGTTGATTTTGAGTAGCCTGCCTTCCTTTAAGGAATCTCGATAATCCATTCATGCGCGTCCCATGGGGACGCGCATGAATGGATTATCGAGATTCCTTAAAGGAAGGCAGGCTACTCAAAATCAACTTTCCTTTCCTTTGCGAATTTTTGCACTATTTCAATACAAAAACATGCGCAGGGACCTACATAATAACTGTGCCAAATTTGGTTCCGATCGGTCAAACGGTTTAGGAGTCTATAGGGAACATACATACATACATCCATTTTATATATATAGATTATGTGTTATCCAAATAGCATAAACAAATTTGGAGGTGTAGGTGTATATAAATCTTACGTCGAAGCTAAAGATATTCATTGAACTATACTAAGGCCCGCGGACGAAACGTAAATATTATTCTGGCCCCTGTTATACAAAAGGTTGCCCACCCCTATGTTAGAATACAAAAAATAGTCTAGTAAAGATTACAATAAAGTTACCTCTTAAAACAGTTGTAAATGTTTTTCTAAAGTGTACAATATAGTGAGGGCATACAATATTGCAAGACGGTAATGGCCAAGTCAACCAGAACATCAATATAAAAATCGTCAAATCGTTTGCACATTAAAATTGAAAAATTACACATTAAAAACAAGTAATACAAATACAAAACTGTAACAATGTAGTAAAAATAAATCGCTAGATGACACTGTTTACATTTTGTGTTACCACCAGTTTTAGCGGCAATAGTTTTTAATTTGAAAATAGTTTAATGGATTGGTTTATTTTTAGGAATTTTTATTTTTACTACATTGTTACAGTTTTGTATTTGTATTACTTGCTTTTAATGTGTAATTTTTCAATTTTAATGTGCAAACGATTTGACGATTTTTATATTGATGTTCTGGTTGACTTGGCCATTACCGTCTTGCAATATTGTATGCCCTCACTATATTGTACACTTTAGAAAAACATTTACAACTGTTTTAAGAGGTAACTTTATTGTAATCCTTACTAGACTATTTTTTGTATTCTAACATGTGTCTCCTCATTATAGTCTTGATAATGGCTTCGATCCGAAGCCGAAACATGTCGATCTGAAACGCCGTTTTTCTTTTGTACGCTCTCCTATACCCAAGAACCTAATCCTATAGAAAACTAGGAAGTTCCCAATCGAGGAATATATTAATTTCTCAACACTTATGTATAAACAACTTCGTCCGCCTTGCCAACAAATTAATCACAGTTTTATATCAACAACATGTAAGAGGTCGCCCGCTATCGCCTAAGATCAAACACCGGTCGGTGAGGGTGCAGACAAAATAACTAAAACATTATTTTCAAAATCAAACAATTTATCCGGTAGTAGTGATTTAATTTATTAATCCAAAAATCAGTCAAGCCAGGATCTCGTGATACAACAAGCAATCTATTACAACTTTGCTTAACATAATTGAGTACAAAGATCAATGAATTTCCAAAATTCTCTTTACCGCAGAGATTATCTTATTTTACAGATACCGAAAGGTTTCTAGCAGCCTACACTTGAATGGGTGACCGACGTAAGAACATAGCTTGTCGTTTCCAGCGTGGTAGGGTTTAGCCAAAATTATTCTCTAACAACATTAGTCGTTCGAATTCAACGTTAAACAGTAGGTCCCCCATACTCAACCTTGCCTATTAGGAAATGTATATCGAAGAATTATAAACTGTAACTCAACTACAAGGAATACCTGCGGGAAAATTAAAATAAGTTACAGTTACAGTCAAAAGTTGACAGCTCATTGTTTGCTATTATTTTAATTTCTTTCACATTTTAGGGTTATTTACAATTTTTTTTAAATGTCGTGCAAATTTTGTAATTTTGGTGTAAGTACAAATTTTTCCTCAGTGGTCAAACCCCCCAGGAAACCAATTTAAAGGTGGCACCTTTTAGTGATTGTACACTGCAAATCAGAGGTAATCTACACTCAATAACAATTGACTTAGAAACATATTATGCGGTGTTATCGGATCGGAGCAAAAATGGAAAACCAAAATCCACATTTTGTAAACCCCCTTCCCCAAAAAGCGTGGAAGTCCTTTGTGGACGACCACTTATAAACGGCATAAATTGTTCGGTGTGTCGAGAAAAACGACCATTGGCTATTCATGAGTCAATGTAACAACAGGACGCCTTTGCTTGGTAAAGGAATCTAATCGGGAAGTAGCAATATGTGTATTTCTGAGTGAAGCCATTGCATACATACAATTTAGCACAGCAGACCGTGCAGGCCCAAGGCTTCTTGATTCATCTGCTCTCCCTTATTTTATTACTCAACGCTACGAAGACAAGGCCGTGTTATCTGGTATCTCGTCGTTCAATCTTACTCATCCACAGAATATTGGCCGTAACTCCGGGTATGGGCATAGATCTAATTCGTTTCACGTATTGCCGAACTTCGATAGAATGAGGCTAAAAGCTGAATAACTACGATTTATGATTTATAAAGAGTGCAGCCGAAAGACGAGCAACTACGGCTTTCACTTATGGTCGCAAGCCTCCCAAGTGCGGCCTTTAGACCGCACAACTAAGGCAACCACATTACCTGTGATGGATAATTTTAAATAAACGAAACAACACTGCGTCCTCCGGACAATACCAGATACAGTAACGCGAAAGAGTTAAAAAAAACACGAAAATTCGGTATAATTTGCTAGAATTATCGGCTAGAAATGCATTGAAAACAAGCAATGGGCAATTAGCGGGAAGTTATAAAGAGAAAGCAAATTCTGTTGCCGAATACCTTGAAAATGTATTTTTATTTATATTTAAAAAATGAAACAAAAGATATACAGATTAATTCGTCATGAAATTTTATCTGAACGACACCCGGATTCGATCTTATCACAGGTAAAGTAGATACTACAAGCAGTCGACTGGTATGAGGCGGACGATGGGGCGCCATCCTCTAAAAACAGGTTAGCAACTCAGAATGGTATTTTTTAATGCGAATGCAACGCTCGCACCGTGATATAGTTAAACGGTGGTACAGATTTAAATGAAGAAGGCAACGGAAAACCACCCCATTAAATTTCTTTCCCTAGTCAGTTATCTTGGCTTCGGTCAAGTTGATAGCCAACGTTCGCTGAGCAGATACGGCACTTGAAGAAGAAGACCGATTAAAAATACTCGCCTAATAGGTGAAAAATTGAATTGTCACCCCCCCCCCTTCATTATAACAAGCCACAAGCGTCCACTTATTAGTAGGTTAGATAAATAACCCCCTTCCCGCCGGTAATAGATTCGCGAAATTAAATGGTTTTACCCTCCCCCTTCAGTCTGAAGAAACAAATTCTTTATGACGCTAGCGTAAAATATAAATCCTTAGGATATTAAATTACAAATTAACAAGTAATCAACATTAAAAATCTAATTTTTCAGTAGTTTTCAGCAATAGAGTATTGCTTTTTTCGAATTTGATCCTTTTTTTAATTAAAATAAATTAAATTAAATTACTTTAAATATTTTGCATGAACCCACCATAAAAAATGCGTTATGAAGAAATAATGATGTTTTAAGGCCGAATTGATTCGTGATTGCCTAGATTGTACGGCCTAAAGGCCGCACTGAGGGATCGGATCATCGGCTCAATTTTACGTTACAGATAAATGTAGGCTATTATAATGATAATAATTCAGACCTTTGGGGTTCTGGGGGTTTTATCGTCCGGGTACTGGGTACTATTCACCTCCACCTTCAAGCACTTCACATAAAATAAACATATTCTGGTTGGACAGTCCAATATGTCGTGCATGTGATGCGACGACAAATAATGGTACAGTAGAACGTGTATTTTGTCATTTTGATTGGATAGACGACGATGTTTATGTTATATTTAGGTTGCGCGGTGGCGGCTTGCCCTAAAGGGCATAAGGGCACGTACCCTCCTCTCATTGAAACAAGTCACGTGTCGCTACTGACTGCAAGAATAACCAGATTACGGATACATAAATTGATCGCTTCGGTAACGCAATGGTTTAGCATGCTTTTTCACAGGGTTCCAATCCTGATTAAGCATTTTTTTAGAATACCATCTTGCTAAATGTTAACCGCACAATGTTCAGATTAGGACGCTTCCTTCGCCAATGGGAAGGTTTTGTATATGATTGCACAACCAGGAAAAGATCGGAATAATATTCATCGTGCAGTTTAGTTTACTTCCGTTAATGTCCAAGGTTTTTAGATATTATATAGTAGAGTAGGTACATAATATTTAGTTGACTAGTGGTCGTGTTTCTACAAAGCACCTTCTCCTATTTATATTTACAAAATTTTTACTTAAAAAAATTAAATTGTTCCGAATGATAATAATAATAATAGTTGAAATTATATTAAAAATTGATAAGGTTAATTACTGAAGAATTCTTTTTAAAATCGGGCTAATTAAAAATAAAAGATTTAAAAAAACGATGTCGAAGAAAAGAAGTGATGCAAAAAAGATGATGCAATTTTAGTTTAATTAAATATTCAATGTTGAAGATATCAGTTTTGTAAACGGTAATGACAAGCAAGTGACTCGATACGTCTTAACACCCTAGAGATCCAAATTGCGGCATCTTCCAATTCCGCGTCCTGATCCACCGGGACGTCTACCTGTTCCTGATTTATCACTCGTCGACTTCACTTCCCGCTAAACTTATCCTTTCTTACAAGAGATTCTTTATAGTTAGTTAGATTTAGAAGTTTGGAACGAATAAAGTATTAGCAAAACCAGGACCGAAAACAGTGAACAAATTGCAACAATTATCGGAAGCATTTTCGAAATGATCGTTTATTGGAGGTCTAAGAAGCCGCAATTCTTTTTTGTTAATTTTAATGAATTATATTTAAAATATATTTTTGTCGATTTTATGAATGGATTTTAGCTTCGTGATAAACAAGATCAGAAACATAATAAATATCTTTTAGCCATCTATGGTTATAAAGGATTCAAATTACATCATTAATCTTTCACAGTTCGGTCCGTTTTTGCATGGTTTGTCCATTATATCATACGTGATCGAGCCTCAGTGACGAGAATAGGGATTGCGGCGTCCAGCTTTTACCCTGGTAAGGGGAAGATCCCGCGATGCAAGCACTACGAGTGATATGGTTGCTTTCTTTGCATTATTTACTAGATATCCACTACTATCTTACCACTCGAAATAATCGCTTATGTTTTTGATTCACAATACTCTATTTCGACTCAGATATTCATGAAATATTACTGCCATCCACTACTTTTTCAACCTACTATTAAAACAAAAAGAGTCAACCGCCAATTTTAAAATTCACAACTCATCAATTATTTGGCTAAACTGGAACGCTAAAGCAAATGTAATACCAGTCTGCTTCAATTTAACTTTAATTGTTAAGGGGAATAATCGATATTGCATGTTAGGTTAATCTTGAATGAAATCTTTTACGTATTCCTATCTGGCACAAATGTATCTAATACTGCAGTGCATTCAAAATTTGTTTCTAAATGCAGTTGAATAACAATTATTCGCCTATGAAGAATGGCTTCCTTTGATAATGTCGCAAAACTTTATGAACACGAGAGGTGCGACTGTCACGCAACCTTAATGAGTTCTATTAAGCGATGTGATTGTTTAGTTACATGTCTCATGTTATCGTGTTATAAATCAAATCTACTAGATTTTCCGGTAAACTCGCTTTAATTACAACACGCGTGTTAACATACATGATAAAAATGTTTTGATAGATAGCTAACAACATGACAAAGGTAATCAATAACAAACATTTTTACACCATTTTCTACTTTACAATCATTTTATAATTTATAGAGACTAATTTAGTTTTAATTTTGAAAATTAACGAAATTGCAACAATATTAACGAAGGTTGCTTCCATCGATACTTAATGAATCAACGCTAATGATTTATAACAAATTCAAACTTGTACAAACAGTTCTCAACTTGATAGTACCACGTTCTATCAACTTATTGTATTATGTTTCAGAATTAGTAACGTGCTAATTATTAACTACACACGGCGTTCTCTACATATTTTTAAAAATACCATCTATACCTTCCATCAATTTGTGCTTCAATTAGTAAAATTTCAATCAATATTTTAACATAACCAAAAAATGCACACCTACAAAACACAACCACAACATTGCTTTCTAATTTACCTTACATAAAAATGCATCGGAAATATAACCTGCCATCTTTCCTAGCCAAACAAGGTTCTCTGTTTAAAGTACAGCTCAGTAACTCTCGAGTTTACTAAAAACTGCACCGGTGACTTGATTTATTACTGGCACAAAAAACGTGTCGGAAAACTGTACAATACTTGCACTATCTATACGATTTATTGTACTAGCTAGAACACCACGAGGTTTAAAAAGCTCGCAAAACTGAAAACTTTTTTCATAACATCAATGTAAACTTGTTTTGCATCAATTTGTAATATAATCAACTCCAGTACTCGCAATATCACCACAATACATCAAATTCACTCATCGATAAATTCACAAAATAATTTATTATATAGCACAATCTATATGGTATTGCGCTTAATAATTATTGAGTAAACAAATACGTTTTTACGTTATATCTAACCAGCTATTACAGATTACTAAAACAGTTTTCAAAAATATTGACAACTTTTGCAGTTGTCACTGTTTGAAATTTTGAATTAATAGTATATTACCGTCCAAGGGTCGTATTGCAGTTTTGCACATTACAATACAAAATATTACCAAGTTTAAGTACCCAGCTTATTTATAGAAGACTAGCTGGCACAGTCGGCCCACCGGCCGCCCTTAGCCATCTAGACCGTGTCGGATGTGGTTGTTCGGCCTTCGGCCTCACTCCAAGGTTCTAAAGTAGCCTATGTTTTTCGTAGCGTTGTAAATAACTTCTACACCAAATTTGGTTAAAATTGGTCAAATAGAAACGTAAAGCACGTGCACGCGTATTTGCATTATCGATCGGTTGACAGCTTGACAGCATTCATTATTGTTTTTTAAATTGATTTTGGAAGGAAGGCAGGCTACTCAAAATCAATTTTCCTTTCCTTTGCGAATTTTTGCACTGTTTCAATACAAAAACATGCGCAGGAACCTACATAATAACTGTGCCAAATTTGGTTCCGATCGGTCAAACGGTTTAGGACTCTATAGGGAACATACATACACACATACATCCATTTATATATATATATTTATCAAGTGTATCATGTCACTTCCAAAGTAGATACATTTGCAACGGAGTCACTTCATATATTTCGTCGTGACTTCCGATTTTGGAAGTCACTACGAATCTCCATGTTTTTAGTGTTTAACGGGTAGTGTATGGGATCAGGCGTTAAAATCCGAAATTTTTACTGGAAGTGACTCCGGTGCACCCGTACTTGCAAAAAAATGTTTTAGTTCCACTGTATACGGCTGGCGCTAGCGTCGCATGTATGATAATATATATGAAAAAGCATCAACGGGACCGTGCAACTTCCGGTAATACGACTGCACGTTCTCACTTCTTTTTATCGGCAACATTGCATTAGACATTTCTTGGAAATCAGTTTCTATATTTAATTTTGATTAGAATTATTAATTTAATACTCTTTAGATTTAATAATGTTATACCATTAAAAATCTGTGCAAATTTCTGTTGATTATACAGTATAATAATTAAAAATAATTAAAATCAATTCGGTTTAAAATTTTTTGAACTATTATAATTACGGCTTTTTCTCTAGTAGAATGCGCCGAGACGCGCGCGGCGCACAGGAGTTGAAAGTAGGCATCTGAGTGAAAAAAAACTTTAAATTTATTCAAAATATTTATAGGTCATTGTAACTAGCTAGGGGACACAGCATATCATATCGGCAATCAAGTTCCCATTTTATTTGATGACGTATCCCATGACGTACCAATTTCTGTTTTAGATAACTACCTACTTTTAAAAATGATGACATTTTGATGACATTATTATTTTTTAAACAAAGGAGAAGGAAACCAATTATTTCCATTTTACATGTTACATTTTTGTAGAGCTCTGAACAACATACGAATATAACAAACTTAAATTGTTTTCAAACTTGTTATTGTGAAATACCTTTTCTCAACAAAAATGGTGAAAAATAATAATTTTTTTTAAAAGTGTGATAAAAATTTACTTATTTAAAAATGAGGCTAAATAAACGCCCATCATTATCACGTTACAGTCTTATTTTTTAAAAGAAAGAGTAGGAAATCAATTTCCACTTTACTTTCGTTACATTTTTGTAGAGCTCTGAATAACATACGAAATATACCAATCATAGTCCGGTCAAATTAGACCAAAAAATAGGAGTGGGGTTGCAATAATTCGCACCCAGCTGAAAATGGGTAGGATTGTTCAAAACACCATCATAAATAAAATATAAAAAGTCCTCATCGATCCGACACCTGGAAAAAAATTTATTCGGGGTCAAAGGTCACTAAAACGGGTTTTTCGCGATTTTCAGCAAAACGGTAAGTTTTATCATAAAATTATCCAATTCAAAAATTGTAGATCAGATAATTATCTATAAAAAATGTCTAAATACTTTTTTCCTAAGAGTCCGTTTTTGAGATATAACGATTCGAAAAGTTGAAAGAATTGTAATCGTCATTTAGGTGCAAATAAATAAAATGAATTTGTGGAAAAACTATAATGGTGCCAGCTTTCATATTTGGGTGCTAGCTAGTGCTAGCTCTAAGTATCCCAGTGCTAGGTTTATGGGTAAAAATATTAACCAGGGGGGCTAGCGTTACTTTGCCCCCCCCCCCGGTTTCAAAGTCGATTTGTGAAAATACTGTAGTGGTGCTAGCTTTCATATTTGGGTACTAGCTCTAAGGATCCCAGTGCTAGGTTTTTGGGTAAAAATATGAACCGGGGGGGCTAGCGTTACTTTGGCCCCTCGGTTTCAAAGTCGATTTGTGAAAAAACTGTAATGGTGCTAGCTTTCATATTTGGGTGCTAGCTGGTGCTAGCTCTAAGGATCTCAGTGCTTGCTTTTGGTGTAAAAATATTAACCGGGGGGGGGGGCCAACGTAACGGACCCTCTAAATACTTTTTTTCCTAAGAGTCACCGTTTTTGAGATATAACGATTCGAAAAGTTGAAAGAGTTGTAATCGTCATTTAGGTGCAAATAAATAAAATGAATTTGTGGAAAAACTATAATGGTGCCAGCTTTCATATTTGGGTGCTAGCTAGTGCTAGCTCTAAGTATCCCAGTGCTAGGTTTATGGGTAAAAATATTAACCAGGGGGGCTAGCGTTACTTTGCCCCCCCCCCGGTTTCAAAGTCGATTTGTGAAAATACTGTAGTGGTGCTAGCTTTCATATTTGGGTACTAGCTCTAAGGATCCCAGTGCTAGGTTTTTGGGTAAAAATATTAACCGGGGGGGCTAGCGTTACTTTGGCGCCCGGTTTCAAAGTCGATTTGTGAAAAAACTGTAATGGTGCTAGCTTTCATATTTGGGTGCTAGCTGGTGCTAGCTCTAAGGATCTCAGTGCTTGCTTTTGGTGTAAAAATATTAACCGGGGGGGGGGCCAAAGTAACGGACCCTCTAAATACTTTTTTTCCTAAGAGTCACCGTTTTTGAGATATAACGATTCGAAAAGTTGAAAGAGTTGTAATCGTCATTTAGGTGCAAATAAATAAAATGAATTTGTGGAAAAACTATAATGGTGCCAGCTTTCATATTTGGGTGCTAGCTGGTGCTAGCTCTAAGTATCCCAGTACTAGGTTTATGGGTAAAAATATTAACCGGGAGGGGCTAGCGTTACTTTGCCCCCCCCGGTTTCAAAGTCGATTTGTGAAAATACTGTAATGGTGCTAGGTTTCATATTTGGGTGCTAGCTGGTGCTAGCTCTAAGGATCCCAGTGCTAGGTTTTTGGGTAAAAATATTAACCAGGGGGGCTAGCGTTACTTTGCCCCCCCCCCGGTTTAAAAGTCGATTTGTGAAAATACTGTAGTGGTGCTAGCTTTCATATTTGGGTACTAGCTCTAAGTATCCCAGTGCTAGGTTTATGGGTAAAAATATTAACCGGGGGGGGCTAGCGTTACTTTGGCCCCCCCCGGTTTCAAAGTCGATTTGTGAAAATAATGTAATGGTGCTAGCTTTCATATTTGGGTGCTAGCTCTAAGAATCCCAGTGCTAGGTTTTTGGGTACAAATATTAACGGGGGGGGGGGCTAGCGTTACTTTGGCCCCCCCGGTGTCAAAGTCGATTTGTGAAAAAAATATAATGGTGCTAGCTTTCATATTTGGGTGCTAGCTAGTGCTATCCCTAAGGATCTCAGAGCTTGCTTTTGGTGTAAACAAAGTAACGGACCCGTATTTAGACATTTTTTATAGATAATTATCTGATCTACAATTTTTGAATGGGATAATTTTATGATAAAACTTACCGTTTTGCTGAAAATCGCGAAAAACCCGTTTTATTGCCCTTTGACCTCGAATAAATTTTTTTCCAGGTGTCGGATCGATGAGGACTTTTTAGATTTTATTTATGATGGTGTTTTGAACAATCCTACCAATTTTCAGCTGGGTGCGAATTATTGCAACCTCACTCCTAGTTTTTGGTCTAATTTGACCGGACTATAAAGAGTTATTTTTAAACTTAAGTTAGTAAAAAATTATCAATCACTAATAAGTATCATAAAATAAGCTATGCAAATTTAATATTCGTTTGTGTCTTTGTAAATTGCATAAATGTTGAGGAATTTGTTATGGAAATATCGTACACTAGGCTTAATAGGATCTGTGTTTACTATGGTACTTGTTCGGAGTTAACACGTCAAAACATTGAAAAAATTACGTTGTTAATTATGGGGGAATCCTATAATCCTAACGAAATCAATTTGTTTAGACGAGATTTCAAAACTTGATCAATCACAAAGGATGCTTTATAAATATTAGACCCATCTCTACCCATTTATTGTAAGATTTTGGCAACCCCTTCACTTTTTCATACGTAAGAATTTTTTTTTAAGTTTTCAACTTTACCTTTTAAGGGCTTTTTTTGATTTGTTTTATTAATTTTTATTATGAAAAAGAAAAAAATTTCATTAAAAAGTATTAATTATTAAATAATAATGTAAGCAAAAGATAAAAAATTGCGTTCAGTACATTATTAAAACGAAGCATATTTCCGGGAATTCCCCGCATCTAGTAATGCGAGCGGTCAACGTCCTTGGTCCTTTTAAGTCAAAGTTTGATCATAATTTACTTTTTTAATAAAATCAACTCTGAAGTTGTCTTACTTTAAATTCTTAATTATGCACTTATACCGTTTTTGCACCAAGTCCTTCAATTATTAAAAATAAATTTCAAAATTTTTCATTCCAATGAAGAAAAATATTCGATTTGTTGTGTTGTTACGTTATTGAAGGTCACCGTCGAAATAATGCTGTATTTAATTAAAAGATTTTAATTCAATTTTTATTGTTACCTATAGCATATTATTATTATTATACCCCTTTAATGTTATTAATTTAATTTTGTAACATTTATAAACATCTAAAATGAATAATTAATTTTTTAAATTTGCACTTGAACGTTTTAATGAGAAGTGTAAGTACTCGTATCATGATGTAAGTATGATTGGAATGTCGCGATATGGCAGCGCTGCTGGAAGTTTGTACGCGTTCTGTTTATCTGCAAATTCAGAGATTGACTGCATATATGCTCGGAAGTGCCTTCGTCACTTTTATACTCTTGAAAAATAATTTAAAAAATGTCTTCCCCTCTGTTGCAAACCTCGTTAAGATGGTTCCCCTCATGCATAAGTAGGAATCTATATATCAATTAAATGCTTGGTAGGGATGGAAGTCAGGTCGCCATTTCTATGCATCGGAAGTCACTCCTTAACAGAGATACATACATACATATATATAGATATATATAAAAGAGCTTGTCTGTTTGTTTGTTTGTTTGTTCGCTATACGTTCCTACACCCCTTGACCGATCTCAACCAAATTTTGCACAGTTATTCTGTAGGTCCAGGCGCAACTATTCGTGCATAAATGGAGAAGAAATTCCCGTGGGGAACAAAGTTATTCGCGTTTTTCGATTTTTTATTTGATACGCTGTATACTTTACCCTTAGGTTAAGTACCCAGTTACCTGGGTACTTAACCCAGTTAACAAACCCTTACTTACTTACAGGGCCGGGCTGGCCGAACGTTCCTACACCCTTGGACCGATCTCAACCGAATTTTGCAGTTATTATTATGGTTCGTCCTGTGAGGCCGAAGGCCGAACAACTATGGCCTTCACGGATCTACTATGGTCCGCCCTGTGAGGCCGAAGGCCGAACAACTATGGCCTTAACGGATCTATTATGGTCCGCCCTGTGAGGCCGAAGGCCGAACAACTATGGCCTTCGCGGATTTATTATGGTCCGCCCTGTGAGGCCGAAGGCCGAACAACCATGGCCTTCACGGATCTATTATGGTCCGCCCTGTGAGGCCGAAAGCCGAACAACAATGGCTTTCACGGATCTATTATGGTCCGTCCTGTGAGGCCGAAGGCCGAACAACTATGGCCTTCACGGATCTATTATGGTTCGCTCTGTGAGGCCGAAGGCCGAACAACAATGGCCTTCACGGATCTATTATGGTCCGCCCTGTGAGGCCGAAGGCCGAACAACTATGGCCTTCGCGGATCTATTATGGTCCGCCCTGTGAGGCCGAAGGCCGAACAACTATGGCCTTCGCGGATCTATTTTGGTCCGCCCTGTGAGGCCGAAGGCCGAACAACTATGGCCTTCACGGATCTATTATTGTCCTCCTCCAGTGAGGCCGAAGGCCGAACAACCATGGCCTTCACGGATCTATTATGGTCCGCCCTGTGAGGCCGAATGCCGAACAACTATGGCCTTCACGGATCTATTATGGTCCGCCCTGTGAGGCCGAAGGCCGAACAACTATGGCCTTCACGGATCTATTATGGTCCGCCCTGTGAGGCCGAATGCCGAACAACTATGGCCTTCACGGATCTATTATTGTCCGCTCTGTGAGGCCGAAGGCCGAACAACTATGGCCTTCACGGATCTATTATGGTTTGCTCTGTGAGGCCGAAGGCCGAACAACTATGGCCTTCACGGATCTATTATGGTCCGCCCTGTGAGGCCGAAGGCCGAACAACTATGGCCTTCACGGATCTATTATGGTCCGCCCTGTGAGGCCAAAGGCCGAACAACTATGGCCTTCACGCATCTATTATGGTCCGCCTTGTGAGGCCGACGGCCGAACAACTATGGCCTTCACAGATCTACGATGGTCCGCCCTGTGAGGCCGAAGGCCGAACAACTATGGCCTTCACGGATCTATTATGGTTTGCTCTGTGAGGCCGAAGGCCGAACAACTATGGCCTTCACGGATCTATTATGGTCCGCCCTGTGAGGCCGAAGGCCGAACAACTATGGCCTTCACGGATCTATTATGGTCCGCCCTGTGAGGCCGAAGGCCGAACAACTATGGCCTTCACGCATCTATTATGGTCCGCCTTGTGAGGCCGACGGCCGAACAACTATGGCCTTCACAGATCTAAGATGGTCCGCCCTGTGAGGCCGAAGGCCGAACAACTATGGCCTTCGCGGATCTATTATGGTCCTCCCCCTGTGAGGCCGAAGGCCGAACAACTATGGCCTTCTCGGATCTATTCTGGG
The DNA here is from genome assembly GCA_932274525.1 of Podabrus alpinus. Lineage (NCBI taxonomy): Eukaryota > Metazoa > Arthropoda > Insecta > Coleoptera > Cantharidae > Podabrus > Podabrus alpinus. Next base: position 84,850,046 of record OW026455.1, on the reverse strand, counting down.
TCTAGATGGCTAAGGGCGGCGAATGCCGCCCGTGCTAGCTATCTATCTATCTAGATATCTATATATATATATAGATTAAGTTTTTATAAATCACGTAAGAATTGCATTTTGATTATACCCTTAATAAATAGTAATACGTTTCTTAATGCATTCCATTGTATATTTTGAATTTGCATATTATGACAAATACAAAGCAACAATATCAGTAGTTATCACTGGGATTGAGATAACCTATCAATTTCTCAGTAATAATTAATTCTCAGAACGCCGGATTGTGTTGACTAAGATCCAACGTTCAAATCATTATCAGCACTCTAGACCACATTATTAGGTCTAGAAGGGAAAAACTAGCTTACGCCAGTTCGATACGGATATGTAATGAGTCACTTACCGAAGCTCGAGCGAACAAAATAATTTTTTAACCTACCGGCCGATAATATTTCATTCGAGAACGGTCTGACCTCGCAGAACTGCGCATGCATACTTGTATCTCATAAATACGATTGTTTTTGCTTAATTCCTTAATTTAGATTAAATTTCATATATTTAATTCCCCCCCCCCCCATTTCCTTGAGTTTTCGCGTCCCTTCGCATAACATGGGCGAAAATCTTGAAGCATTTCAATTAATAACAAAATTATAAACATTTCAGTCTTTTTCTCAACGTCGTTTATTTTAATTCGATACTTGGTATTGAATAAATGACTTGGAGAAAAAGACTGGAATATTTATTATTTTGTTGTTGAAAGTAACTCAAAATATTGAGAAAACGATTTTTGATTTTTAAATTAATATTTCTAGAAAACAAGCTTTAATATTCTTGCGAGCGTCGATTAATAGTTTTGGTGTTAAATAAATTTAATTTTATATGTTTAATAATAATTTGTCTACTTTTGGAATACTTTTTTCAAGATGTAATTATGTATGTTAATTTGAGGTATTGTTGCTAATAGAGATAGTTTCAAAGCTCAAGAACCTCAAAAATCGACGCCGAAGGCTCAAATTCGTATATAAATATATATTATGTATTTCGCCCTGTTGGCTCCTCCTTGTGCAGATTACAGTTCTTGAGCTTTGAATTAAAATCGACGCAGAAGGCTCAAATTGGTATATTAATGGATTTAAGCCTCGTGGCTCCTCCTCACGAAGATTAGGGTTCTTGAGCTTTGAAATTATCTCTACCAGATTGCTTAGTTTGTGAGGCCTAACGGCCGCACTTTGGAGACAAGGTCGAAGGCCCATTTATTTCTTTATAAAAATCCGACTTTGAAAATATTAAAAGAGGTAGTGACATTTATTGTAACTCAGATGAATATTTATTGATCAAGGTTTTTTATTTACAAATTTATAGAAGTTAGAATCTCATTAATCCAATCGTGCGTGTCAGTTGGAGTAGTTATTAGAAATTGTTATTAATATTAAATTATTGCCAATACGATTAATCGTTTTTAAAAATTTATACGGACTAAAACGTTACTAATCAATAACTTATGAACAAAGAACGCGACGCCGTTTGTGTTTTCTCAAATAGGGCGGAGTGAGAAGTCTGGTAAAAATGAAACAAGGAATAATTTTTTCGGCCAAAAAAAAATTTATTTTTCAACATAGTCGCCTTTTAGCTCGATGCACTTAGTCCAACGTTTTTCCAATTTTTCGATCCTTTCCGAATAATACGATTTCTCCAACCCTTCAAAATAGGCGTTTGTTGCATCGATGATCTCCTCATTAGAGCCGAATCTCTTTCCGCCGAGCCATTTCTTCAAGTTCGGAAACAGGAAATAGTCGCAGGGGGCTATGTCTGGAGAATATGGCGGATGTGGAAGCAATTCGAAGCGTAATTCATGGATTTTGCCCATGGCAACTACACACGTGTGCACCCGTGCATTGTCTTGATGGAAGATAACTTTTTTCTTCACCATATGCGGTCGTTTTTCTTTCAAAACGTCGTTGAAACGGTCCAATAAGTTGCAGTAATATTCATCGTTGACTGTTTTTCCCTTTTGAAGGTAATCGATGTGGATTTAGACTAAGTCTGCTCTAAAAATGGAAATGTATTTGTACTGCAAAATTGACAAAAACCGTTGAAAAATTATTTTCCCCATGAGAAATTTTTTTTGACTTTTTAGATAACGTGTAATGTTTTTCGGATTTTTACTAAATGGTCAAAAAAATTTACCGGAACACCATCCAAAAACGCTCTAATTGTACGGTCTACAAAAATGGTCCCTATAGTTTGTTACCCTATCTTGCTTAATTTTTGAGATATGTGGGAAAGAAATCAGTATCGCGTTCTTTGTTCATAAGAGTCTTAATATAATCGATAGATTCATGGTTAATGTACTAAAAATTGATATTAATATATCTGTAGTTTTAGTTTAACCTAGCAATTGTGCAAAAAACACGGGCACTAAAACAGGCACAAATTTTCACAAGTAAATTAAATACTATAAAATATAATTCGCTTCATCTTCAGGCAGTGAAATACATAATATGTAAATACTAAAGAGTTTCCCAATAGGGATGACATGTTTTCGAAATGTCAGCGACTATTTTAAAAATAATAGAACTGTCATTCGATGACATTTGTTTTTAGTATACTCTAACAATTTAACATGGCAAAATACACGCTTCCACAACGTTTGGAAATTATCCAAAAATTCTATGGAAATAATCGTTCTTTTGTGCAAAATTATCGTTCGTTACGTGAAAGTTATGGACCAAACAATCGTCCTGATATGCGTGCAATTCGTCGAATCGTGGAAAAATTTGAACGTGATTTCACTGTACACGATAGAAAACCATCAACTAGACAACGAAATGCAAGAAATCCGGAGAATATTGCTGCTGTAAGAGCCAGTGTAGCAGAGAATGCAAATGTGTCTGTAAATCGTCGTTCACAAGAAGTTGGACTCTCCAGAATGACAACTTGGCGAATTTTGAGAAAAGATTTAGGCTTACACCCTTACAAGATTGTGCTAACTCAAGAACTGAAGCCACTTGACCATCATAAGCGTCGTTTGTTTGCCGATTGGGCTTTACAGAAACTGGAAACTAATGATGATTTTTTTTAAAAAATCATCTTTTCTGATGAAGCTCATTTTTGGTTAAACGGCTTTGTGAATAAGCAAAATTGTCGTTTTTGGAGTGAAAATAATCCACGTGAGATTCTTGAGAAGCCTTTGCATCCACAAAAAGTCACTGTTTGGTATGGTTTATGGCATGGTGGCATCATCGGACCTAATTTTTTTCAAAATGGTGTTACGGTCAACGGTGAAAGATATCGAACGATGATAAGGGAGTTTTTGTGGCCCCAGTTAGAAGAAATGGATTTGGATGGCATGTTTTTCCAACAGGACGGTGCCACACTACTGGTGAAACCATTGACTTATTGAAAGAAATGTTTCCTGAAACATTGATTTCTCTTGATGCGAGAGATCGAAGAAGAATTGAACAACTTCGACCAGATGCTTGGCCTCCAAAAAGCTGCGATTTAACACCGTTGGATTATTTTTTATGGGGTTATGTGAAGTCATTGGTCTATGCAAACAAACCACAAACAATTGAGGACTTGAAGAGGAACATAGAGAACGCCATTCGTGAGATTAATGTGGATATTCTGCATAGAGTGACCGAAAATTGGGTTCATCGGATTCGCTCCTGCAATCGTAGTCGCGGTGGACATTTGAATGATGTGTTATTTAGAACATAAATGTTATTGATCAAACTTCGAATAAAAAAATTTTTTTGATCTACAGTTATTTTTACCGTTTTTTTTTAATATTTAAAATTCTTAATGGGAAACCCTTTATATAAAACATAACCTAAAATTTGATCTTCTTAAATCATTTGCTTTGGCCATAACACCAAGTTTATGGGGATTAGTTATGTAGTCCATATGGAGTTAGCCTTCGAATTTTAGGTGTAGCTACCAAATTATTTGTGCCGTGGTTTGGTTTCCACGTTAAGCTCTAGATCTGTATGATTTGCAGGAATCGAAGTAACAGATAATTTCAGGTTATAAATAATTGATAATGAGTCTGAACTGTTTTGCCGAATGAAAGCTATTAAATAAAACATAATTCGGTATTTGCAATGTAATGGAAGGAATTTTGTTATAATCGTTTAAATGTACATTTTGTGTTGGAAATCAATTGATTTAAAAGGTAATCCCCACATATTTGTAGTTTCAATAAATTATTGGTTAATTTATTTTAAAAAATTTGAAATAAATTTGAATTGCCACTTGATAGAAAATTAATTTGAAATTTTCATATCAAAATTTTATGTTAAAGTGTAATATGCAAACCCACTTATATTTTTATTAAATCATTACATATTTGGTAAATAGTAATTTTCCAAACTGTGCAATTATGACGATCATTATATTAATGATTTTTTTACTGCTCAAATTACCCTATTACCATATTTTACTTAGGGGCTAAATAATTTGTTGGTATAACAAAAAAGCATTTAAAAAGTAAAATAATAATTTTTGTATAATTGAAACGAACATGAGTTTTCTATGTTAATTAGATGTCGTAATTAAAGAACCACGATCAAAAGTCAACATCTAAGGATAATTTAGTTGCGGGTAATTAAAAATCCATTAGCAGACCCTGCAATGTAAATTCGTATTTTTAATAAGGAATACATTAGGCGGAGACTGCACACCTTTTATAACTATAAAATACGTACCTCACCGCCGGACTTTTTGCATTAATTAGTTCTAGAATACCAAGTGTTTTAATTTTACTACAAGTAGAGCTACATGTCTTTTTTAATAACTTTACTGTTTTTCTTTGATTTAATTTGCTTTATTAAACTGGAACGCTTCTTTAAATATCTCATTAATTTTCCACAACTTTAATTTCCACAGCGATCGACCTACTTTCTGGGAAATTTTTGTTTGAATTTCTACTGTATAATTTTGCCTTTTTTTAAAGAAAACTTTTGGAATATTTTCATTCGGAAATGAGCAAAAATCAATTTGTTTACATAATGTAAATTTAAAAATGTCTTGCAATTTTTCAGAAAACTCGGAATTATCAGCCCACCCAAGTTTTGTCTACAAATTCGCTATATATCACTCAAAATTGTAACATTTGGCTTAACTCTTAACTGCGATTAGTTTCTAAATTTAGAAATGCACACGAGTATATTATTTTAATATTAAGTATACGCTTAAATGTTTACAATTAAATTTTTCGCCAATCCGGAAAGCACCAACGAATTATACATAGGACGATCACCCGGTCATCATATGGGCCGATCCGGGCCTGGGCCTGGTATGTAAACCAATTCTCAACAGCTTAAGAAACTATTGTTGACAATACTGTTGAATTATATATAAATATGTAGATATCTATTAATTTATTGGATACCTGCAGTGGCGGCTGGTATGGGGAGGGCGAGGGGGCGCCGCCCTCTCAAAACAGAATAACTCAGAATACTTAATATTTGACTACAATATTGAACAATCCAGCATCGCCTGGACCATAAACAGTGACACAGATTTAAATACTTTATTAAAGTTAAAAGTTTCATTTATGCCCCCCCCCCAATATAGAAAGTCATAAGCCTTCACAGATGAGCAGGCGTTGAACAACCCCTCTCCAAGGTAATAGATTGGCGAATTTAAATTGTTTTTTACCTCCCAACCCCCAACTCAAATTAAAAATTTCAATATTCAGTTCACAAGTTCAATGGTGGATCTAGGATTGACTCAAAGAGGGGGCTGAGCCCCACAAAAATAGCACCATAGTTAAATAAAATTTTGAAGGGGTGTGTCTACTGAAAAAAATACACGAATTTTGAAGTGTTTAAAACAAAATAAAACATAAATTTCAATTAAAATTTTATTTCTATAGCTGAACCACTAAGGGTAGGGGGGGGCATAAATCCATCGCTGTTTTCAGTGAAAAATAATTATTTACTGCAGAATCCTAAAAGATTGTTATAACTTAAAAGTTGGTTATATTTACTGGGTGTAAAGTGTAAAAGGATCAACTGCTTAAATTTTTACAAAAAATTCTATCCTGTACCCTCTACCTTTTTTAAATTTATCTGCGTGAGGGTAAATTTTATTGTAAAGAGATTAACGAAAGTAAATTTTTCAAGTTCAACACAAAATTATTTTCGATTTTAGAATTTCGATTCTCATGTGAATTTTTTTCTTTGCTGGGTCATGTGGGCGCTACAGCCCCCCCCCCCCATAAATCAATCCGTTGTTGCACAAATTAGGCTGAAGTTTCACTATACCATCTACTACTACCAAATAAAATTTTAACTAATTCATTTGGTTCAAACCGAGTTCAAAGACCCACTCACCCACAAATTATTAACTTCCGTTAGTTAAAATTGAATTTAGCTGTATTAGATGGCATAGTGAGACTCCAGCCTTATTTATTAAAACATAATATTTAACCTTAATTTATTCAAGTCAAAAATGTATAAACATAATTATAACTTCTATATAAAAATTTTGCGAAGTACCTAAAGTAACATTTTTAACAATTTATCTGAATTAGTGCGGCTATATTCCGCACAACCAAGGCAATCACGTTCTTGTGATTTTTGAGAGCCTACATTAAAAAAAATTTCTGTATTTCAGAATCCAAATCAATAGAACATAATATTCATATTAACATCTTAATTATTTTGATATGAATTATTCTCTCATTCATTACTTTTTTACTCGTGCAAAATTGTCATCTTTGGGTGGCCTAAAGGCAGCAAAGTGAAACCTTTTTAAGTTAGTAATCAAAAATTAAATCAATGTGGATGCGTTGTGAACAAATAAAGGCCGCACTCAGAGAACGTAACAGACGCACACATACAGATACATTTAGACTATTATATAATATGGCGATAATAATGATGATGGCTTTTACCAACTCAAGAGTCCTGAGTTTACACAAATACCTAATATTTTCTGAAATAAAACCATAAATATTTTCGATTTATTTAATGCCCCTCCCCCCCCAAAAGAGAAAAAATCTGATGTGACAACACATTACTTTCCCATTCATTAGATTCAACTTCATTTTATTTTAATTGTATTGGTTTATTCTAAAAAGTTCTTAAGCCAGTTCTGACTATTCGATAAAATATAGATTGTCCCGGTACGCAGGCAGGCGAAGTGGCCCACGGTGTTATGTGTTTCAAACCGAAGTTTATCTTTGGCTGAAAAAATTACTTTCAGTCCTATTCGAACAATGACCTTGACAAAAATTGGCACTAACACTGTACAATTCCACAAGCCGCTACTGATATTGGGTGTTCTTTTGAAAACATCTACCAATAAATTTCTGAAAAGCTAAACGCCAGATCAAAAAATGTATGAGATGAAAGTTATTTAACAGCGAGGTGGAGAGAATATCACGAGTAATTCATTTTTTTATTAGCAAATATTTCAAAGTTTTCAAGGAAATAATTGCTTCGAGCTTGCAAGAAATCCGTGCATGCTGAAATTTGGCAGACGAAGTGTATTTGACTGTTCAAATAAATTCCCTAAAAGTTCTCTAAAATTGGGATTTTAGTACCCCGGCATGGTTTTCGCCATAACAAACAAAATCTGATGTGACAACACATTACTTTCCCATTCGCTAGATTCTACTGCATTTTATATTAAATTAATATTATTAAAAAAATGTTAACTCAAATTTTTTTTAGCTCGATTAAATACACAAATCACTTTAGATATAAAAATTAACAAATTTAATTTGTTGTTTATATGTATGTAAATGGTTACTTATATTTTTGTCCCAAAAACGCTTATTTTATTTTCGCATTTTAACAATAAAATAACATGTTTCTATTGAAAAATAATTTTGAAATGTCAAAAAATTTGAAATTTGCGGGACGCCAGCACCGTTTAAATGCAATCAAATTTTAACTATGATCGTAAAATGTCAGAATTAATTTTTTGATAAGTAATTAAACAATTTATTTTATATCAATTACATCTGTTTATAAAAAAATTACGCAAAACAACATAAATCACTTTGACAGATCAAAATTATCCAAGGCAACTCATATTCTTTTAAAAGCGCTTATTTTGTTTTTGCATTTTAACAATAATTTAAGAGAAAAATATCAAGTGTAGGGTATCAGCATAAGATGCGCAAAAATTATTTTTTGGGATTGGTGCCATTTTCATTCTTATACGTTCCACCAGGAAGCAGCACTGCTATTTAGCAATTTTCATTTTTATACAAATTGAGTTAAAAATGGACGGTTTTCAAAAACTAGAAAGCTGCAGAGACCGGTCTGCTGGGGTATTAGTCCCCCCCCCCCCCGAGCCCCTGATTAAAGTAATAGTATAAAATAAAGATTTTTTTGAATTAAATTATTTTGTATAAGTAAATAAGCAAATGTCTAACGTTTCATTTTTGTTTAAATTTTGTGTCCTCCTATTGGAAGAAGTTACAAGCCGCCACTGCATACCTGTGTGTTGAATAAATATGAAGTAACCTCTTGCGAATATTGTATTTTTATTAATAAAGATGTCTAAAGCTCGTCTTACATCAGGACATTTCTGGCGTCATTTCTTGCACCATTTCCTGAGACATTTCTGGCGTCATTTCTGGCGTCATTTCTGACGCCATTTCTTACTCCAAAAATAAAGCCTGTATTATATCAGGTCATTTCTTGCGCTGATTTTGCGCAGTAGGTAATTTTAGCAACTTACGTGAAACATTTTGTAGGCCAAATATATAGAACGTGTTCTATTTTGACGCAATTTTCAACGCAATTTTCCTGCGAGCGTGCGCAGTAAGATTAAACGAACGATAATTTAGTGTTGATTTAAATTGTGAAAACTGTGCTACACATAAAAATTGAAATGGATATAAAAAGCGATTTAATTGCAGAAAATGTGATTGCAGCAAACATAATAGTATTAAAAAAATTACAAAAACACAAAAAAATTTTTAAAAAAATTCAAATTTTCAAATGGTTATTAAATTTTCAAATTTGATTTTTTAATTTCAGTGAAAAACAAAAACATTTGCGATTATTTAAAAAAAGTACCTTTTAGTAATAAAAGTAACTCATTCCTAGCCCCCTGCATTTGACAATTACTACCTTACTACCTGCGCATTCAATCTGTACTGCGCACGCTCACAGGCAGAATTGTTCAAGAATAGAGCACGCGCCAAATATATTGCCTACAATCCGAGCCAGGACATTTTCCAAGACATTTGCTGTTTTATACTAGGCAATTTATTTGGCTCAAGAAATGGCGCAAGAAATGACGCCAGAAATGTCCTGATGTAAGACGAGCTTTAGGAAAGCGAAATACGTATACGAATAAAAACGAATAATGCTAAATACATTTTTATTGGAAAATTTACAAAATAAAAATTTAAAATTAATTTGGTTTATGGTAATATTTTTATTTAAAAATTATTACAAACTTTTGCTTTAGAGAAACATACGTCAAATACAGAGACGAACTTAATTTAGGGTGACGTTTGTAATTAAATTATAAGATTAATTACACGACACAACGTATAATTTGTACTGTAATTATAAAACCCAGCCATTATTATTAAGAATTATAACAATAATAGTATTTTATTGTTGTTCATTAAATTTTTTATGGTTATAAATATGTAGGTACATTACGTATCAAAATCATAGTTTGAAGGGTTTAAGGATTAAAATGAATAATTAAGAAATCAGTGTTGGAAACTAATCCTTACGAGCAATTACAAGGGTAAATCTATTGATAAGATGAGTGCCTTGATGCTGTTGATATAACTCTGCCAATTAAAATTGATGCGTTAATTACAAAGCCAATCAAAACTTTTCCTTAGATTAAATTACACGCGAAATCTAATTAAAGTACGACCGTTCGTGACAAATTATTAAATACGAGGTGTTATTTTAAAACTTTGAATATAATTATTAAGGAGTTTCATTTTTTCCTGATTATGGATAACTTTTATTTATTTATAATAACAGTTTAATTATATAATCGGCCACGACACAAGATTTAATAATTGGTTACATTTGAAAACCACAAAGTGTATAATGTAATCTGGACGCACTGAACCAATGCTCGTGGTTTGAGTTTCGCCGTCTTATTGCGGTATTTACTGAGTCGCTAGCGTTTGCTCACCGCTCACCGTCTTTCAAACCCTAAGGAAATTTACCCTTTGTTATTGAGACGTTACATTGCTAAGTGTATGCTCAAATTTGTGGATTAAACACCCCTATTTGTTTAATTTTAGACTTTAAACAAATAATTTGAGTAACGAGACAACGATAAACCAATTAATGTCCATTTAAAATTCTTCCACCCCGAATAAAACCTATCTTACGTTTTAATGTTTTAACAGTTCTTTTTTGTTCGTCATACTCGTTCCATTTTTTCCCTAAGAACTAAGTTGTTAATTATGATAAATATTCACAGGTTTTTCCTGAGAGAGCTATACAACGGAAGTCGGTATTGTTATTCTGGTGTAGATAGGGGGTAGGTTGTATCAGTGTTTAACCCTTCCTTTTAGCTCGCAACTTCCTGCTATCCTTATGCCTCCTGGGAGCAAATACTGCAAACTGAAATCCCGCTATTTTATCTTATGTCCTTTAACTATCGGAGTACTTCTATAGACTCTGTTATAATATGTTTATATTGCCTCGTGTTCATTCGGCACATGGATTTAATCCTTGAAATTCAATATCCTCCATTAACTATTTCAAAATATACATTGACGATGTTAAATCGCCTTCGGCTTAAGACATTCGGTTAACAAACAAAATCGTACGTCGAAACAATTACGTATTTGTGAATATTTAACTCCAAGTTACTATTTTCTATTGTGCATTTCTAGGTTATGTTCACGATTACTACTTGTTTTTGTTTTAATGTTAACTAAAGTTTAATTATTTACATTCGACGATATTCTGCAGACGAATGACATGCATGAAAAGTAACGACTGTTCACTTTATAAAGAGAAAATTGTACCAACCATACAAAATTATTTCAACAAATTAATTAAAAATTATTTTTCTTTATTTGGATCATTGTGTTAATCGGTTAATGCAAATAATAGAAAGGCAGATGTAAACCTTTTATTAATAATATAAAATGTAATTATTTCATCTTAAGAAAAAGTTGTATCCACTACAAACAATAGGTGATCAAGTTGAGCCGTAATCAATCAATTCTTTGTCTCTGAAGAAATTAAAAAATATTCCGAGGACGAGTAACGCCCACTTTTATAGTTAGTAAAGATTCCAGGTTGACCGTTCAGCAGCTATTGGTTCTTGCTTGACAGCGTTAGAAATATGATTCGAAACTGATTAAATTCTTAAAGTCATTATTATTTCAAATAACTGGTGGCTTCACTACCAATAAGAACTTCCTATCTTAGAAACAGGAAAACTTGAATATCATCAAAATTAAAAGAAATTCAATGCCTTCTCTGTTTACACGATATTTACCGTCCCGATATTTAAACTTCTTCTTCTTAAAATATCACAACCCATAAGTTTAAATTTGGTAAATACTAAATAAAATTTTATTCAATCCCAATTCGCGTTATTCTAAAATCGTGTAAATAAAAATCGCGTAAACAGAAGAATTTTTCAAACAGTAGCAAATCAACAAATAATAAAATAACTGATAGATAACACTAATAAAGCAAGAAAGCTTGGTATATTAGAATAGAAATCGAATTTTTTTAACCGGGAGCCATGGAGGTATTAACCATGGATTAACCATGACTTAACGTATCAAAAATCCATTAAATTACTTTAAAAAAATAGGATGGTAAAATAAAAATGTGTAAATAATAACTCATACTAATAAGTTTAAGATCGATGTGCAATAAACAGTGCAATTTCATTAATGGTGGAAATCGGCCAACCGGAAGTGGCCATGCAACGATACGAACTTTGTAGTAGAAAATGTATTAATCAGAAGTTATAGCTTGTACTACCAGTTCCTATAACTCACGTTTGAAAAGTTTTTTCTAATTGTTGAAGTTTGAATTATTTATATTATTTATACGATGGAGGTTTTAATAAAATAAGATTTTAATTTGTTAGTATTATTAAAAAAAAATTCGTTAACTGAATTTTATAGTATGAAAGTCTGCTAATTGTACAAATACTCTTACCGGTTGTTTGTATTTAAAATTACTTTTAATGTAATTAATTATCGATGTAGGAAAGATTGATTGAATCATAAGCCAATGTTTCAATTAATAGGATTAAAATTGTAATTGGCAAAAAATCGACAAGTATATTCATTATGGGTAGGTACAAAAAATTAGATAATATTTTGAGGTTAATTCTAACCCTAATTTTTATAGTGGACCTATCATATCACTGTATACATATAAGTAAAAATTGATAAATTGATTTTTACAATATCAATTAACAAATTAAATAAATAAAATAATGGATAATACCTGTATAATATATTTAATAAATTATCAAGTTATAATTAATAAACAAAAAAGTTGCCGCTGTGACATGTTTATTATTATTATTTAAAAGTAATAATTTATATATTTTAATAAATCAAAATAGTGAGTCTTGTTAAAACTATAAGATAAGTTTAAGATATTACCAATTTATTACCAAATAGTAATCAGATTATTACTTTCTTTATATTTCATTGTACATATAAGAAAGACTATATCGATCGATCATTCGGGTACATTGGCGCTGACAACTCTTTCACATAAACTTTACGCTATTGCCCCAGGGAATTTGCTTATCCTGCAAAGAAAGCTTTCTTAAACGAAACTTTTGGAATATTGTGTTCGATCCTGACTTTTATATGCCCTATTGTCTGTTTGCAGAATATAAAGTTGTTAAATTGTTTTTACTTTCCTGTCATACTGTTAGGATTTTTGTTATGAATTTAATTTTAATATTATTACCATGTTTATTTTTAAAAAGGAACTCTACCTTCTACTTTATAATTTATTTAACATAATAAAGATTTTAAGTCTCTCGTTTGGAGAACAATAACACTAAAAATTTACAAAAAAAAGCAATAGTAGCTATATTAATTTATTACTAAGCAAATGTAGATATTTGAATGCATCAACCATATTTGCTGAAATTACTTGAACAAATATCAAACCGAGGATCCAATGCATTAGGGTTACATTTTGTCTAGAAATTAATAAATTAATTTGATTTCCACTGAACCAAATTCTCTGGATGCCAAAATAAAATATTTTTTATTGTGTAATTTTAAAGTCGAGAATATCAAGAGTTTACACATGTTAAGACAATAAAAGCTCTTTCTTAGTTTACTCTCCATAATTTTAATGCAAAAACCCTCTAGGGATTTAAGAAGCCTAATTTTTGTTTCAGTGCATTCCAAGCAGTTGAGTTCCAAAGAGACTAATTATAAAATTTATAATGCTCCACATTTGCATAAATGTTAAGAAAATCAAGCTTTAAATTTATACAAAAGTTAATTTTTAATTACTACTAATATTTACATATACTATATCATTCAAGTTTTATTAATGATCAGATAAAGTTTTTCTGTTGTACATGTTATTATGAACAATTTTTCAGTTTCTATACTTATGATGAGACCGTATAATTTTTGTTACTAAATATTTGCATTTAAAAAATTTTCCGATGACTTCACCATTTTGAAAAATTTTTTTTTATTGTAAATTATAGGTAACATCCCCCCGTTACAAAAAATATATAGTTTGTTGGGTTTAAGTTCAAAAATTAAAAAACTGCTACGGGCTTTAGTCAGCCTTAGTCTATAATACAAATTAAATATGCACTTTTGCTAAACGTTTTTCTACGGCTAAATAATTAACAAACGAGTAGCGTTGTTTATGGTAATTATGATGATATAAAAAGAAAAACAATAGAACAACACATTCTCAAGATATTAGCAAAAATAGTTTTTAACGGATCACCCTATATATTTCGGCATTATTGGATATAAAAGGTTGTTTTTCTTATGATAAAAAAAAGACCATGGACTTAAAAGGTTAGGACCGGCATATCTCTAGGCTTAAAATTTGCGAACGCTTATGCGAATCACGAAAAACTATAGGTATCACAAGGTGGTGGCGCTGTCCACAGTTTACTAATTAATATCGTTTAAAATTCAAATTTCCGATTGCTTTTGCTAAGTACCCTGATAGAATATTGCAACATTTATTGGCAATAATCCGACAATGCTTGGACCTCAAACAGTATAGCCCCGTATTTAAAACATTTTGCTAAAATGTGCAAAATGTAATTTGTAAGTGCCTCCTCCCACCGATGATCAGGTATAACCCCTCCCCCTTTAAGGGAGAAGATTCGCGACATTAAATTGATTTAACAACCCCCCCCCTCCCCAAATCGGAAGACACAAATTAATGCGCTGTAGCCTCTATAATATGTAGTATCTATACCTTACTGGCTACTGGGTATTGTCGTTACTATTACATAACAATTCTGATGTGACTCTGAATCAAGTTTTCACTTCTTACATTGATCTGGTAATTCTATTCAAATGCGGCCTTTAGGCCACACAGCCAAAGCAATCACATTCTAGATGGCTATCAAGCTGTATAATCAATGATAGATGCATTATGAGCAAACAGATAGACAGACGTGATGTTTTGAGGCCGCCCTGATTCGTGATTGCCCAGGTTGTGCGGCCTAAAGGCCGCACTGATGAACACACAGATTTTCTTGCAATTATGCCTGAACAGGACGACAGTAACTCGTTCATGTCAAGATATGTACAAATGGGACATTGGAACGTATACTTTATCTCTCTGATTGGCTATATACTGTTTATGGTGATGCAGTAGCTGCTTGCCTTAAAGGGTTACGTAAATAACAATACAGTAAATTTATATATTATCATGTTCTCTTGCTTTAAATTTTGTGCCCCCTTCCATATGTGATCGGAGGGGGGGGGTATGATATGGAATACCCCCCAACATAATATGGAGATCAAGGTGCCCATGGTGATATACTGCCGCATACCTCCCCCCACCCCAATGTATGAAGAGTATTATCATTTTAAAAGCCCGCCACTGCTATAAACTTCTTAAAAACGAAAAATTTTCTAGTTTTGTTACAAGTTGATGATTTTAAGTTTTAAGTGTTTGTTTTTATGGTTTTCACAGTAGGTATTTGAGCAATTTAACGTAAATAAAGTTGTGATGAATTTTTAATTTTCTATTTATTTAGATTCAAAAATGGGTTATAAATGTGCCGTGCCTGATTGCGCATGTGCTTATGAAAGTGAAAAAAAGGAAACCAAAGTCCTTGACCGTGTTTCAAAAAATACTTTTCAAGGTAAAAATATTGAAATAACGCTACAAAAATTGATAATTGTATTTCATTCTTTTGAATTTTATGCTTTTATCCATTAACCATTTTTTTGTACAAGAAACGGTATCGTTTCTACACAGAATGTAACGCGTCGTGCCAACAATTCTCCAAATTCGCCAATGTAAATTGCATAGTGAAGTACCAGTATTAGCCCACTAAAGTCCGCGCCATCTATTATAATAGTTTTGCGTGATTCGGTTAAGCGCTCGAATTTATATCCATAGTTGCCGGTTTTAATCTCATAAGTTCATGATAAAGACGTTAGAATCATTTGCAACATCTGTAGTGGTCCTAAATATAGAAGTTCCACGCTACATAAACTAATCACCTCGGCAGCGCAGTTGTTAAAGCATCACGCGTATTCACAGGTAATACGCCTGGGTTCCAATCCAAGTTGAGGAACATATTTTTCAGCATACCATCTTGCTAACTGATAGAACATTGAGCACTCCTGTTCTAAAAATCTAATTTGTAGAAAATATGACGCTTAGCTCATTCCATCTCTCACAACGGGTAACTAAGCCACTGAAGGCTACTGCTCACATCCGACAGGGTTGCTAGAGGGAGGGTGATGTAGCGGTCCTAGAATTGGTCACGAAATATAGAAGTTCCGCGCATCATTAGGAGATTTGAAAAATATGCCTATATCCACTGTATGTTGATATTCTTTAGATCGACTTCAAATGTAATAAAACGGATCGTAAACATATTTTAGTAAATAATATATCTATAATTTCAACAATAAACAATGACAAATCGGGAAATATTAATTAGGGTTTTAATTCACTTATAAATGCGTCATAAATCAAACCGAGAGATATCAGTAAGCCACAAGAATGTACGCGATACTGCAATATACTTCGCGGTTCGTTGACATACATTATGTTAACTACAGTGAAAATGACCAGGCGGGGTACAGTGAAATATATTCGATATTGAATCGTTTTTATAGATCCAATGATTACGAAGTTATATCGCAATGATTAATTTGGTCCAAACTGCATACCTTGTTAAATGTATGTACATATATCGATTTTCAATAAGATAAGTTTGATTTTAATAACTCTTTCCACTAATCTAGTGCTGTATGATATACATATACCATGTCTACTTTATTGTACCATGCAATGACCCTAAAACGTGCTTCCGTGGCGTGATTTCAACGAGATTTTGACATCAATTCGCGCGCCGTAAACTCTTATTGCAATTAGATAGAGTAGCTTATAAGTAAAAGCCGGATTTCTATGCATTTTCAAAAGTTTCTCCAAACTGAATACATTTACTTTGGAAAATTTGGAAAGGCGGTTTGTAAGAACGATACATAGGTAGCGGATTTAAAACGGTGATCTTGCCGAGCGATTGGTTAAAATAATTAATCGATGAAATAATGTTGATAACCTCAAAACTTTCAATCGTTAAACAGATCCAACTCAAACAGATACGCCTATATCTAATATATTATCCAATATTACCTAATATCGAAAGTAATTTTAATTCTCCTATACCTACTAATTGAAGATGCTTATAAGATAGCGTATGATCATCACAACTCTTATAAGAAAAGCTCGTGTTTTTCTTTTAAAGAGCTCATTATAATATCACACTTCGAATAAATTGGATTATACAGGGTGTTGTTCCTTTATAAATAAATAAATAGTTTTGTGTTTATAAAAAACTTTTTGTTTGTTTTAATGTGTCCTATGTCCTCTTAAAATTTGGGACCACTTTTTTTCAACACCCGGTATACTTGATCGTTATGTAATAAAGGAAGTGTAATTATATTACACTAACAAGAAAAACTGTTAAATATTTAATGAAATGCTTTGAGTTTTAAAATAACAGCTTTGAACAATTTTCAGTTGGTAATGAAAATATTTCTAACATCTTCATATTAATCAGTGCTGTAAATGTCATTTAAAAAAACAACACAAATGTTTTAACATATCACGTGATTATATACAAAGTGCATATTGTAAAGCTTCATAAAGGGAGGCTTATATGATTTTTTGTCTAACTTATATGTCGTACCAAGAAAGCCGCTCAGAATGACCTCAAGGAATTTACAGATTGACTTCAGTGTCAAGACTACCGAACAGGTTTGTGAACAGCTTTCAATTATTATTTTTCAGCTGTTTCTCGATAGAATTACGTTTTAGTCACCTATTTATAGCAAATCATTAAAAACAATCATTTTAAATCAATGTAATTCGTAATTAATATAAATTACTTTATTTTCATTCAATAACTGTATATAATACCAACTATAATCTGGTCCAAAAATATAACACCTTTTAGTTTTTTTTTTTTTCGTCTATCGTTTCGAATTCACGACTGCTTGGTTTTTGATGTTTTTGACTAAAAAATTAAATTATGCTTATTTCAGCTGCTGCATTTAACGCACGTCATAATTATTATTTCATTTTTCTGAAATTAAAATTGCTAGGTATTGGGCAGCTTTTTGAGTAAGTGTAGGATTATTATAATCATGGAAGTAAATAATATGTAACCAAAATGTAGATCGCTTGATAAATTTTATGTTTTGTTGATGAGAGTCATAAAACTTGTCCGTATAATATAAAATTATCGTCGAAAGTACCAACATATGCTGTGGTATGTTGACTAGCAGTTAGTAATAAAATGATTGTGCGATACAATAATATTGTCTAATGTTATAATGTAAAGACGAGAAATAATTACGATTTTATTTGTGTTAAAACGCAACTGTAAACAGTAATTTCAATTTGATGTAACGGTGGTACTGACGAGACCTAACAAGCTCGAAACGCGAGTTTGAGGTTATGTTTCTGATTTCGTTCGATACTTTTTTTAAGTTGTAATTTTGTTGGGTAGTAATTAAAATATTGAAGCTGTAAGTAAATACAAGTTATAAATTATGTTATAAAGTTTTGAGGTGTTGTAAACGGATAAACAAAAAAGGTTTGCACGAGGTTGTTATTATTTTTGTTTTGATATTAATCTTAAAAAAGTGTCAACACTTTTCATATCAATATCCATATTTCATATTTTTTGTATTTATTTATGAGATGTATTTTAAATTTAAAGCTACAACCACAGTGAATTAATTAAAAATATAGTCGTATACTTATATTGCTTAAGGATGCTTTAATTTAAATTTACAGGAACTAATAATTAAGAAGGGTAGTGTATATATCCACATTGACAGTTTACATTCGAAAAAGTTAATAAATATTGTTTCGGCATTCGAAAGTCAAAAGAGCCGACAATGGACATCCATTTGTTTTGGGGAAAACACATTAAAATATAAATTGAAGCAGGTTCGCGACACAATGCGGGGTCTGACAGCGGCGGCGCAAGTTAACCTTAGCAGGAGTTCCTCACTAGGGGGACAGACGCTCCCCCGCTGATCACCATAATACTGTCATGACATTAACTATTAGTTACCTATTATACACTACAGAGGGATGAAAAGTACCTATCAATCTGTAATTAATAGTTTTTTAAAACGACTTCTTTATAATTTTATCGATATTTTATTCATATGCGTGTTTGTATTTTTCTATTGCGAATACAGTATGGCCAACCTTATCTTTATTTTTATTCGATTTTAAAAAGAAGAAAATCTCAATTTGTATAAACATAAAACGTAAATAATTGTTGTATAAACTTTTGCATTATATAGTGTGTAATTTAAAGTAATTTATTTTTTGCCTTCAATATTTATGCATATTTAGACCCGAGTCCAGGAGACGACGCCCCATGCTGTGTTCTTATAGATTGATAAATAGAGTCAGCCGCAAGCTTTTTAATTGGAAGACATTTTTTATCTTCAAATAATGGTAATAAAAGGGGTGACCCCCATTGTGTGCCCTACAGCTACATAATGCATTGTCGAGAATATGCTTTCTTTGTGCAATTTACAAAAAATTACACATAAAACTAATAATCAAATTTACCTAACTAATAACATTTTTGTGCTTCGGTAAGTACACGAAATCGGTCGTTTAAGAGGTTATGTTGTTTTTTTAATAAAAGAAGTTCGATATCGACATTTTTGAAAGATGGTATTTTTACACCTCCTACTATAATTGAAACGAGCTTGTATAAGTTATTTTTTTGGTTGTTTTTTTAAAGGATCGGACCATTCAAATATTCAGGTAAACAATACAAGAAGCACTTCCAAAAACTTGTAGGTCCGCTACGACAAAGGTTGCTTCATTATTATACCTTATAATAGTCTTTCTATAGCAGTGCAACTTATATGGGGACAAAAAAAGGATGACCACAATAAGAATAATGACCACAATAAAACGAAATAGAAATTATGTCAAGATGTGCTATCACAGTCCTCTGATGGAAAGCAATAATCGTGAGGTAATAACCAACTAAATTACTGATATAAAACTACAGCACTGTGTTTACGATTTTTACAGTACTTTAAACCTTTTCATTTACGCCGAAACCAAATTAGAATATTGTATTTTAAAAAATGTACATTTTTTAACCGGATTCTTTCAATACGATCATCATGAATGGAATTTTTGTCTTCGGATAACCGTATAAAAAGTACTCGATTATTAATTTAATTAAATTACATTACACAAAAAAATATAACCTATTGTGAATTGTACTTTACTTCTAACAACGAAAGGATCAAATATGTTGACAAACAAATCTAACAGCGTGACTAATTAATTTAAAAAAATTACTGAGATAACAGTAGTGCCAAATTGTTCATCAAAATTATGCTACGTTCACACATTGCTCAGTTATTATATTTTTGCTGGCGCTATTTCTATATCAACCAGAACTATTTTAATACCACCCATAGAGCTCAAAATTACACCATATGACAAGTATACATTAATATTATTTTTAAATAAAAATTCTTATGTAAATCCAATAATCGTAAGTAGGAATCAATATAAATCAAACGAAATTGCTGCGCTAAGTAAACAACATTATTTTTGACTCCTCAATTAGATACACGCAAAATTGACAAATCTCATTATTTCAACTATAAATCTTGCCTATCGCTATCAAAATCGATAAAGTAATATGGGAGATAGATTAAAAAATAAACAAATTTTGCAAATACATCTCTTCCAAGTTCGACGGTAGCATCATTAATAATACTTTTGTGAAATTATGTTGATTGAGTTAATTTAAATATTTGAAATTGGTGCTACCAAATGTGATTACTATCTCGGCAGGCTGCATTCCTAAAAGATTACTATATATCATTTCAACATCCTTGTGGACTCGTAACAATTAACAAAGCCGCTGTCATAACGTAAATAGCAAATACATTGCTTATATGGATGTGCAAGTAGGGTTCTTTAATAACATTTATAACCCTCTAGATAGTCATTTTACAACTTTTTCATACAAATGTATATTTAGTTTTAGTTAGTACACAATTGTGTATAATTATACCAACAATTATCTCAAACTGTTGATTATAACGTTGAAAACAACATTTTTGACGTTCCTGATGTCCCCTGCTATTGGATCCTATGAATATGCATTTGTGCCTAACACGGTACGCGAGCTAATTGTTAAAACAATGCTTTTTGAATGAAAGCGAATGCGGCATAAAAGTGGCCACTTTGCCATTTTGTGGTTAGACTTTTGTATTCTCATATAATATGTTAGGGGACTTGCTGCTTAACAAGGGCATTGCTTTGAACTGCTGTTGTTTACCTAACATTTGTTATTAAAAACTGTTCTTTTCTCTTCACCTACCTACATGCTGACGTATAATACGCTATTTTAACACGTTACTATAACCTGCACACTTCATTATTTTATAAAGCCATAGCTTTTGCGGTCAGACCGTAGGCTTCTTGAGCGGTCGGTAACTTTATTACAAATATTATGTAGATACCGTATAGAAGAATCGTAACTAAGTAACTTTGATATAAGAACGTTCAAACTATGCGACAAAACATAATATAGAGATAAGATAACGTATATAACAAGATAACGAATGCATTGCTAAAGGCACGTATTCAGGAAATTGTAAAACTTTTAAATTGAAAGAATAAAATACAAGAACTCAACATAAAATAGTATTGCACAAAGTGTACCTAACTCCTACACTCTGTATAGCAATTACTGTGCACCTGTGTTATCGCAATAATTTGCATAGTTGTACGTTCTTATCTCAAAGTGATATGATTCTACACCTTTTTTTAATTCAATTTATGTTGAAACAGACTATAAATTCCGTATTTAAATTTTTTTTTCTCTACTATAAACAACAGTCGAGATATCGAAACAAATGTGAACGGGATGGACACCCTATATTTTACTATATATAAATCAATATGTTAAATAAATTTTAAACATTTCTGGAACATTTAATTAGTGCGCCGTTTTCTTACAAAAAACTACTATGTACAAAAGTGTTCGATAGTCTTGTGATGAAAATTTAGGACAGAAATCAAAGATCTATGATGCGTCCTCTTTGACGAGCACGTTCTCTTTGCGCGTTTGCATGTTACAATTATGTTGAAATTTAATCATTCGTATAGCGATTATTTCACGCTTGGCGATCACAGACAGCGACGCTAGGAATGTCCGCACCAGAGTTAGGATTAATACAATGTAAATTGTGGACGATTTTCGAGGATAAAAACATATGATCAAAGGCTATTTGTGCTCAAATTGTGCTCTAAAATGTCAAATTTTGCTATGTACAGTACGTTTTCGAGTGTACAATCCAACGTAACACCCTGTATGCTTATAAAAATGCAACTTTAGCTACAAAGATGCACGTTGTGAATTTGAGCACAAAGGACGCCGCATATTGGATTTACAAGTTGCATCACAATGCAAGTTTGTATATTAATATATTATAAAATTTGTACGGTTCGATTCACTTAATACTTGAATTTATATAAATATTGTCCCGCTTATACACAAAACTTTTTGAATGAATGCACTTCTGTCGAAACAATATATTCGATTCCTAAATTGAATTTGCAAACCATATACAATGCGTCCACAGATGAAGTTCAAAAGAGACTGTGCAAACCAGCATAGCAAAGAAATTGCACTATATCTTATAGGTATAGTTTATTTCAGAATAATTGAAATTAAAAAAAGTCATAGCATCAAATTACGTTGATATAAAAACGTACAAACTATAAACAAAACATAATAATAGAGATAAGGTTAATTATTTTAATCTCGCGCCAGCCTTTAGCAATGCATATTATGTTCTCTTGGTTGACCCGACAATCTTATCTCTGTATTATGTGTCGTCTTTATATCAACGTAATTTGATGCTATGACTTTTTTTAATTTCAATTATTCTGAAACAAACTATACTATATTTTATTTTCACTTATTTCTAACGTAAATCTTCACAATTTCCTGATCTATCTTTTATTTATGAATTCAGTTTTTTAAATCTTTGACAATTTTGCAATTATTAAAATAGAATTATCGTTGTTTGTTTCCTAATATACTAGAAACGAGCAATAAAGTATAATAAATTAGTAATTACGAGTTATAAATTTGAAAAATAACAAGAAAACGATTAACCACACTAAAACACGGCAATATTAAAAGCGAAATCATAATTATGGAAATTGAAATATACGAATGACAGGTCCAATAAACTATAATAATACTTGCTTCACGGACTGTCAATTACAAAATGTTCCTGATTGGTTGCTAGCTTTTGCGGTTAATTTAAATTAAATTAAATTTAAAAAACTGATTTTTTTAATTTTACGAAATTGAAAATTATGGCAACAAATCCACGAAATTTGTCATTTTAATTTACAATTTATAGAAGGAAAAAACTTCCTACTTCCTTAATGCAACCTGAAAATGTTGGTATACTATAATATTCTAATTGTGTTTTTATTTTAACTCTTTAATTTGTTTACTTTCTTTTTATTTAATTTTAGTTTTAGAACGCATTCTAGCTAAGTAACCTAACCTTACTTTTAATATGCTACTATCAACTATCACCAGTCATACTTCAAATCCAGATTTATCAAATTTGCAAATTTTGATGGTATGAATTCCACGTTAAACTGTAGGTTCCCCTTATAAGGCTTTAATATAAAATATAGGTACAGGTTGATCCTTGTCTTTTGTGCTCATGCTTCTCCGTACAGCTTCTACCTAAGTGTTCTGTTTTCTCTGGGGATCCATCTCAGTATCTTTTTTGGAAGCCTTCTCGTCCATTCTTCGAACATGCCCATACCATTGAAGTTGTTTCCTTTCTATAGTTTGTATAACAGTTTTTTTAATTCCCATTCTTAGCTGTGTCATTACGTATTCTTTCCAGTTTAGATATCATCGCCAATCTTCTTATGGCATTCATTTCGGTAGATTCTATTTTCCTTACTGTATTTGCTTTCAGCCTCCGTGTCTAGGATCCGTAGAATAATGTGCTCTTAATTATTGATTCATATATTCGAAGTTTTTTCTGTTTTCCTATTTCCTTACTCCATAATAATATACCGTTCGGGAAGAGCACGTTAAACTCCACTCGAAGATACGATGTTTCGCGTTAAGAACTTAATGAAATTAGTTAGACAACATTAAAATTAAACGAATAAGGTACGGATGAATTTTGGCAATAATCGATAAGAGGTCTGACTTTGGAACGTATAATCGCATTTTACCTCAGAAGTTCATCGTTCATTTTACGTAAATTAAATTAAATAATTTTCACCCCTTTTTTCCAAGTATTCCCGAAAAATCTAGATCAGTTTATTTACGGATCTGTCGTTTGATGGATTTGTCGTGCTCAGGCAAAATTTTTCCAAGTTTACCATAAAAAGTCGGGGTGCGGTGTGGCCTAAGAGTATTCACAGCCAATGGGAAACCCCTGTTTTACTACTACTGTAACGGCTATTTTGAGGGTTAAACATGTATTTTCCGCAAATTATTTTGTTTAATTCCACTATACAAACCTTCAGCTTTCCGAATATCTATAGAGAATTTTTATAATCGCGGTTGAGTTTATCGTGCTATCGCCTACCGTTCAAACATCGAATTATTCTTCTTGCATTTCCAATTTTAGATTTTATGTCTTTATCACCTGTTCCTTCATTATTAAAAATTGTTCCAACGTTCCAATTTTCGTTACCTCTTCTCCTATACATAAATACTCCTGAGTTTTTTCCGTATTCATCGTCAACCCCCATTCCTTAACTCCTCTATTAGTTTCCGTGTCATATACTCAAGATATTTTTTTTCATTTGCACATATTACTAGGTCATCGGCAAACTTTAGGGTGTAGAGACAGGTATTAATCAATATCCATTCCTCTACATTTTCTTTTCCATCGTTGTGGTGCCTTGACGATATAAATATTGAATATGGTTGGAGTTGGAGAATATGAATTCCTCAAGCCCTTGGTCATTTGAAATTCTTCTGATGTTTGTTAACTGTTTTCACCGACGATTTCATTTCCTTGTACAAATTTTGAACGGATTTTATAATATTATGAGTTTGTTTTATCACTTCCTATAATTTTTCAATGGGCACGTTGTCATAAGCTTTTTGTAGATCCACGAACATTAAGGGCCGGTTGTATGTCAGTGGTTTAACTTGAGGATCAATCGAACGGTTCAAGTCTTGAACCAGGATCAACGCCCGTGCGGTTGTATGTAGGTCGAGTCAACTAATCCGAAAATTAACTTTAAAATTTATGTTGGTTATCCTGAACATGACATAAATTCCTAGAAAAACAGTGATTTTTAACATTCGATGACATTAGATTGAAACTGAAAGATGTTCATAATAATTTTAATTTACTATATATTATTACACGCGGTTCCGATAGCGAACAAGTACCGTGAGGGAAAGTTGAAAAGAACTTTGAAGAGAGAGTTCAAGAGTACGTGAAACCGTTCAGGGGTAAACCCGAAAAATCTGAATGCGGAGATTCACCTGCTCACCGTACACGTCCAGTGTTAAACCACCGATTTCGGTAGGTAAGAAAAATCGGGAGTTAAACCCGGTTCGTGTCTTGAACCAGGTACATACAACAGACATTTACAAAAATTCCTAGTTTAACTCTGATCCTAGTTTAAACCATTGACATACCTACAACCGGCCTTAAGTGTACTTCTCTATTTCTCGCTGTTTTTTCTTTATAATCTGCTTTAGACAAAACGTATTATCTGAACAGGTTCTACCTGCCCCAAAACCACTCTGTTTTTCCTCTTCACAGTCTCTATATCCTTCTTCCACCCAATCTCGCAATATTCTTCCATACACCCTGCTAATAATACTTATCACAGATTTACCCCCCCCCTCTTATCTTCAGTCTTGTATATAGATGCTATGGTATGGTAATTTTCATATATCGGACACTTCTTCGCCATTTATGCATTTTGTGAACACATAAATATGCTAAACCTTCATATAGCTTTTCCGTTGGCATTTTGAGTAATTCTGCGTTTATACCTCCCGGACCTGGAGATCTCTTATTTTTTTGCTTTAAGGGGGCGTCGCGGGATATTCTGCGAGCGGAATTCGCTTTACTCCCTTCATGGGGTTAATATTGTAGAAAGAGTGAAACAACACCGTTCCATACCCGCCACGGTGTAGAAATTGAAACGGCTAAGCCCTTCAGGGAAGGATAAGTGTAAAGGCTTCAACGCCGATTTTGTGTATCTCCTTATATTTGTAATATCCATTAGTGATCTTAAGTTGATATTGTTCACATATTTCTAACCATCTTTCTCCATTATCATTAATTTACATCTTCCTCGCCAAAAAGGCTCTCTATATTTCCTATTTTTATTTATTATCTCCCCATTTAATTTTTCGAAAAAAGCATTTCTTTTCTTTATATCTTTCCTTATTAATATTGATACTCTTCGTTTGGCACGTTCATTTTTTGGGACTCCACAGAAGAGATGTATATAGTTTCCAATTGTCTCACTATCTTTTCCTTTTTTCCTCTACACCCCTGGGTGTTCAGCGTACCAAGATTCATCAGCCGTTTTCTTCCCATAATTACTTCCAGCTAGGGTGAAAGAGGAACTTTTAAGAAGTGTGGCAATAATATAAACGTTGGAATATTGAACATCATGTAGACAGCACTTGGAAATTCCTTCCTAGTATTTTTGTAACAAACATACCAACATAATCTCATAGGTAAATGTTTGGGAAACTGATCTGGTTGCTGGTTCGATTCTGGGCTCAGTAAAAACTTTATTCTAACTATCTCGCCCGGAAGGCAATGGCAAACCATCGCGGTGTAATCTGCCTCCTCCCTGGAGATGAAGTGTATACACTTTCCGCATCAGTTCGGAGTTCGCGTTAAACAGTAGGTAAGCGTTAAACGCACAACACATACATAGGAAAGAGGTCGACCATGCTTGGAATCAGGTACGGCACTTGATCTTTAGTCTTAAATAACTTTAGTCGACCTCACTGTTCAACGTTTTAATTGTTCAATTGTTGTGTATAGTGGCGATAAATAATAAAATTAGGTAATTTTGACGAAATTTTGGTAAAGCTGGCTAATGGAATCAAATTTAATGAAGTTTGATTTGCTGTAAGCACGTGCGGTCACGCAATATTGTGATGCCATATCTCGATGATGGCTCGAGTATAGTATTCAAGCATTCTTTTTATGAACAAGTCTGACTCGTGCTAAAGATTCATAATTAAAACTGTACTTAGAACAGATCCATATAAACAGCATTAAGTAATAACATTAACAATTGAAAAAAACATTCATCATTAAGTTTTTGTTCTACTGTTGGATTTTCATTACATCTGGTCAGATGTATAAACCATATGTCATTAATTTTTATTTTTTGATAATGTATTTATTATACTTATAGTACGCTATAATATTATCTAATTACTAACTTTTTATCAAACTTTCTCGGTAGGTAACACTGTTACTTCTTTAAAGAAGCGTAATGATGACAAGTAAATTGTGCTTCCATTGCAACTATGTAGGAATTTTTGAATAATTTTAACACTTTCTTCTTTACTAGGTTAAGTAATTAGCGAATAACGTAAAATATTTTATCTTAATTACCTTATATGGTAACACCGTCCATGTAGACATTCGAAACTCTCAAACTGTAAAATTTTGTTTCGGCCTTATTAGCTCTCTTCAGTACCAATCCGAGCTTCCAAAATGCCCGAAAGAAATAATTAGGAGAGAAAGATAGAATAATGAAACTTTGCATAGCCAAGTTCCAGGTGTAAAAACTGAAGTTTTTCTGCATCTCGATCATTTAACATAGGCAGATGTTTCAAACTTCAAGTTTTATAGCCCCGACTTATGAAACCTCTGCGCTGCTTATTTGAAAAATAGTTAACTTTAGGGTACTGCACGCGTGTTATAAATTATCGTTTACCGTTTTTTCTTATATTAAAACTACATTCTTAACGAAAACTATTAAAAAGTTAGGTTATGTAGTATAATACTTTTATTTTAAACTTTATTATTCGATCGAATTAGTTTGGTATTTTCTCATTGTTCCTTGTAGGTATAATTTACGTACGTAATTTTTGATATGAAAATATCGAATGCTATCAAATACAATCATTTTCTATTTCAGTGTCATTATAAGAACGATTTGCGGTTTTATTTTAAATTGGTATTGTATCTCTATTGAACTTCTTATGTTTAGTCGAGCAGTTGGGTAAATGGTTTACTAAAATCTCTTTATGTATATAATTTTAAGTGCTAAATAACTTGATGCGCTGTGGGTGTGTAGTGTATCATTACCGCTGGCATTCTCTACGGTGTTGCACATTATATGGTAAAGCGACAACCTGCACCTGCAAATGACATAAACCCACGAGATACATTGCAATTATAAAGTTGGTATCATATCGCGAGTTCGCCACTGTCACGAATAACTTAACAATATTCATGTTATTATGAGATTCATGATAGGTGCTTGTGATTTGAAAACCATTTCGTGCATCTCGTCTTTGTATTTTTCTTCTATTATATGGTATTATGATTAACCATATAGGAATATATAGTAAGTAGGTATGGTAATAACGTGTTACCTTAAAATTTTCAAAAGCACCAAAATTGCGTTTTTTCATGCAGATAATTTATTATATTATTCCGAAAAAATTTAACTTTTTGTAAAGGACTCCGCACTAAACATAGGGTTTTCGGTTGCCGGCGAATTTCACTGATTTTTACATAATACCCACATTGTAGTCCGTGCCCAACTTCACATAACCTCCAATTTTTTTGGACGTTCGTTTGATCTCATCAGGCAAACTTAATCAAGGGGAGAACTTAATCAAAAAACAATAGCATAGCAGTGATCGGAGATTCGGAGATACCAAGTTCAAATATCTGAATTGACGGACGCTCTGTGGTCGCAATAGTTTTAATAAAATTAGTTCAAGTCTACGTCTGGTCGAAATGATCGACAATATTATAATGATCGATGACAAAAAACTTAACCCACGTAATATTTAACAATTTTTTTAATTTCCTAACTTAACCAGTTTTTGTTTTTGGTAGGTAAGATTATACCAATGATTTGTCTATTGCTTTCGTGCCTTTAATGAATTAAATTATTATACATTTATCTCATGATCTAGAATAGTTATTATATAGAGTAAATACATTTAATTAAAAAAAAAGGCATTTTATTATATAATAACAAATTATATAAATAGGTTAAAAAATTGTATATATATACACAGTGTTAACTGTAAATGTATGACATAATAAAAAAATATTTAATTATGTTAGAGAATGCTGCATAGAAAAAAAACCTTTTTCATTTATAGCGAATGCCAATAAGAAAACACCCATATTAACGATTAGCGGTTAATAAACGTGATTCATTTGGTTGACAGATGCATTCTATGATTTTTTGATATAATATTTCTATTCATTCTCTATTTAAACAAATCGTAAAGTTATAGAAATCCAACTGACAAATAATTTTTCTTATTCACTTTTTTTTCTAAACCCGCTAACATTGAAAGCGGTAAGCATTATTATTACTTAAAATAATTATAGAAAATCATTTTAATGACTTAAGTTTTAGTAATAATTGAGTAACATTGTTAAATTTAAATAACAGTTATTTAGGTTATGTTTTTCTAAGAAACATAGACACAACAGAAGGAAATTTTGTTCCTTAATTGTAAACATGCAAATTTTACCTAGATGTTTTTTCTACTAAAACCTCATTTTAGTTTATTTCTCAATTTCAGTTCTTCCGTTTTCGTCTCGTTTTTAGAATCAATATTAAGCGCAATTAAATTCTCTATAAAAATTCTCTCCTGCTCAATTCCTACTCGCGCCTCCAAGTTGGTGACCCCTGGTAACCTGCGGGGACTTTTAGAGATCGGGTAACCAACCCCGATGGATGAAGGAAATGTGCAGGGGTTGATGCAAAAGGTAAACTTCCTTCGGGTTGGGCAAGGCGCCAGCACCTCCTTACCGTAAAGGAATCATAATATGTGCTAAAAATCTTAACGGAGAACTATATCGCAAATGAAAAAGGACTATGAATTTCGGCACATGGAATGTCCAAAGTCTAAATAAAAAAATCGAAGAAGTAATAAAGGAAATGGAAGCAAACAACATCGATATTGCCTCCCTCACTGAAACAACGAAGAAAAGGATGGGTACGGAAGAAAAACAAAACCATCCTTATAAAAAAAACTAAAGAGATTTTCTAACTACCTGGAACCAGATAAACGATAGAATCTTGAAAGTAGATATCACCATAAAAGAACACGGCTTGGTGATATTTGGTATTTATGCACCAAACCAAGATGCAGCAGAAAATACCAAAGAACTTCAAATTGAAATAAAACATTAAAAAATCGATGCAATGTTTTTTTAACTATTTTTTTAATAATGTAAATTTAATGCCATTATGATTTGAAAATGATTTCCGGCATGTGACCACCACGACTAATCGTTACGAAGCGCATCCGATCAGTCCAATTTTTGATCCCTTTTTCCAATATTTCTGGCCTTATTTCATAAATGGCTTGCTGAACATTGACCTCCAATGCTTCCAGAGTTGTTGGTTTGTTAACATAAACCATGGATTTAACATACCCCCAAAGAAAATAATCTGTAGGCGCCAAATCACACGATCGTGGAGGCCAATTGATAAGACCATTTCTTGAAATAATTTTGTCATCAAATTACCCTTTCAATTAATCGATGGTTTCGGTGGCTGTGTGGCACGTAGCACCATCCTGTTGGAACCATAAGTTGTCGATGTTTAACTCTTGGATTTTTGGAAAGAAAAATATATTGAGCATGTGTCGATATCTCACACCATTCACCGTAACGGTAGCTCCTTTTTAATTTCGAAAGAAATATGAACGGATGATGCCGTTGGCGTGTATTCCACTCCAAACAGTCAACTTTAATAGATGCAATGGAGTCTCAAGATAACGTTCCGGATTGGTCTCAGTCCATATACGGCAATTTTGCTTGTTCACATACCCATTCAACCAGAAATGTGCGTCGTCACTGAACAAAATTTGGCTGTAAAAAAATAGATCTACTTCCAATTATTGGTTGTGAGCCCAATCTGCGAACGCACGATTGAACCAACTGGATCTTGTAGGGATGGAAACCAAGATCTTGATGTAAAATTTTCCATGTAGTGGACAGACAAAGCCCAAGTTGTTAAGCACGGTGGCGAATTGAAATGTTTGGGTTCTCTTGCACACTTTCACTCACAGAAGCAATAGTTTCTTCGGTACGCACATTTCTTTGTCTTGTTGGTGGTCTTACATCATGCAATGAAGAATTGGTACCAAATTTATCCATCACCGCACCAATAGCCTGCTCAGAAAGTCGATTATGTCGACCATAATATGGGCGAAGAGCTCTATAAATTTCGCGAACGGAACTCTGACTTTGAAAATAAATTTTCACAATTTGGTAGCGTTGTTCAAGTGTTAATTTATTCACCATTAAATGGCAAACCTTTCTGAACACAAATGTCAAAGAACTGTCACTTCGACAAACTTCATTCAAAAGTTATCCCTATTGAAAGATCTCATGCAGCTAAAAAAAACAGCCTTATAGTACGACAAAAAAAATCGAATTTTAGATAATGATGTGAAAGTTAAAAGAGGCGCAAAGTGCGGGTCAGATCACCATCTTTTAAAGGCCTCAATTTATTTTCCATTTGTGTACTTCGACAAACCACAGACAATAAATGTGATGACCAGCGAAGCTACCAATACCAAATATAATTTAACTAATGTAGAGGATAACTCGACAAAATTCATCTGCCAATAAACTTAAGAAGATGCAAATAGGTACGGCCGAGGCAGCTTACAACCTAATTAAGGATTGCATAACCTATGCTGCAATGGAAGTCTTGAACGATAAAAAAGTTAGTAAAGTAAAACAAAAAAGTACCCCATGGTGGAAAGAGGATATTGAAGATGTAGTAATGCAAATGAAAAAGGCTTACGTGAAATAGATCCCTGACTTCAAAAAAACCGAAAGAAAGAAATCTGGAGCAGTCAAATTGGGTGGTCTTGCCCGCCACCACAAATCGCCAAAACGAGACATTAGGCGGCCCTGAAACGCATCCTTCAATATGTCCATTGTCGCGCGAGCTGTGTGTGCGGTTGCAACGTCCTTTTGGAACCGCATGTCCTCCATTCCCAATTCATCAATTTGCGGCAATCAAAACTTGTTGATCATGTTTATGTATCGATCACCAGTCACAGTAACCATGTTACTCACGGCGTCCTCAAAAACCTAGGGCGCGATGACACCTCCGGTGTAAATGGCGCACCATGCAGTGACTTTGAGTGGATGTAATGACTTTTCGTGAATGATACATGGATTTTCGGTGCCCCACAAGCGCGATTTTTTGTTTGTTTATGTATCCGTTCAGATGAAAATGGACCTCGTCACTCATGATAAATTTCGACCGAATATCGTCGAAAAGCGTTATGGCAACGAGAAAAATTGTACCTTCCCGCAATTGCCGCTTTGTACGTAAAAAGTTTGTTATTCTTATTTGGCAAAATCCTCATTTTTCAGGCAGTTGCGCGGCAATGCAAATAGATTGAACTTGGGTATAGGTATTTCCCAGACTTGTTAGGACTAATCGGAAAGTTGCTTCAGATGACGAAGAATAAATCGATGTTCAACTGGGCCAATGAAGAAGAGATTCGGCGAAGATACATAACTGAAATTGTAATGTATTTGACCGGGATATCACTGGGGAATACTCGACCTTTTGAATTTGACTATAGGCAAAGTTAATGACCCTCGGTCCGACCTAAATACGTCAGCATTTAACGTGGAATCCAAACCACAGTGTGGTGCATTGTGCGTACTATTGGATTGGTAGTGGAAGTTCCTCACCCCAATACGAAACATTTATTAGAAAAGCACGATCGAAAACTTCTCAGTACCGCGATGACTTAATTATGTAGGAATTCAATTCCTTGTCTTCTATATTGTGTGAATTAGTAATTATTAATTCTTATATTGTCTTTATGGTAATTAAGTAGTAATAAAGTTAATTACCTGCGTTTTTATTAAACTTTTAATTATTTAACCGCGGTTTTTAAATAAACTACGTAGTAACAACTTAAATAATAATATATACATTGTAAAAAATATTATCACATTTAATAATATAAAAAGTATTGTATACATAATAGTATTATAATATATAGTGTGTGACTATGGGTAGAATTAACCACTAATGAAATGAAGGTTTTAATTGTATGTTATTTATTATTCATTAGAACAATAGAGATTAATTCTGTAATATATAGGTGCATAGTCTATATGCATTACATATCTTTCTCTCTATTAATACGGCAATTTTGTTTTTATTGTTTTTTTGTAGCTTATAAGAACAAAACACAGTTTATTTGATGGGGGTTTAAAACTATGAATTAAGAGTAAGGTACTTATTATTATCTCCGTCTGATTCTAAATTGCATGATGAACCAGATGAGAAATGATGATAAATCACCAAAAAATTGAAGATATAAAAATAATAGAAAAAAAGAGGTAAAGTGTAAACACACAAGGCAATTTATAACTTTTTGAATATTTCTAACCTCAAAAAAAAATTAAAAGCAAAGCTTTGTTGATGTTGATGATAAAAAATGTTAAAAAATAGAAATAAAAAGTTTGCGTGCCACCTCGTCTAATATGTCAGTTGAGTTTAAGTGCTTTTGTAAGAACCTATACTTACATGGTTATATGGCTGTTAGTTCCCCAAATATACCCTTTTCAAAATATTAAATCGGTCCTTGAACGATTAACTTTGTAAAACTTAATTATGAAGAAATTATTTTGGATTATTATTTAAGCTTTCCGTGACGGTAACAATTATTGTACAATTTAAACACTTATTGTTAGTTCAAATTTTTTGATCAATTAAAAAACAATATTATCAACAAAAAAATTTTTATTTTGAAATTTATTACTACTAAATTAACGTGACTGCTGTAAAATTGTAATTTATTTTTAACAAGTGAAATACCAGCACGGATTTATAATTTGATACAGTAAATAATACAAGATCGTAGATTTGGGGACCAAGAAGACCCGCCTGCCGTCGTGACACTTCCCAGACAACTTCGCTAACCTATCATTAGATGTTGAAACCAAATTGTGGCGAATTATATCTGAGGTCGCTCTCATATAAGCGAGGTCTTTTAAGCTTTGTTTTGAAAGTTTCACCGCGATAATCATTTTGGTTCTCAGGATTGGATCGCACATCACTTTTAAATGTGTTGTTAATGATATGACAAAGTTAAAATATTCATAATTTAACAGTACTTTACATTAACAAATTTTTGACTTTTAATCACCTCGCTCATGAGGTATGCACTAACCTACGAGTATCAAATAATTAACCATACTGTAAAGTTAGGTTAGGTTATGCGATTATCGGATTTTTTATTAAATTATCTATTAATAATGTTGTTGTATTGATTTACTAGTTTGACTACCAAAACATTCTAGTAACACAGTCTTGTATCTGAACACGCGCTTCTCATTTTCTGCTTGAGGTATTAAAGTAATTAACATGCTTCGTCAAGATAATCGTATTAATATCTCAAAATTTTCGGTAACCCTTTTTTCTCTCACAAAATGTTTTTGACCGGCGCGATGTTCGATGTATAATACGGTTTTGCATCGCCAAATCAATTTATGTACTCCGCGCAACGTAAATTAGAAATCGACTTTTTTTTTAAATAAAAGGATCAAATTTTGAAAATTTATCTCGTCATTTTTACATAAGATTTTAGTTATAGTAACATTTAATTAAAATATCTCTGCGGGTTTCTAGGGACATTGTTTTGTTGTTATGTCCATGCCGTAGTTTTAACTCACCACAGGGGTCACAGCTGTTGCCGCTCAAATTCTATAATATTCTATTTTATTTAAAGTTAGTTTTACTAGTTTGTTAAATGAACAAATTTTTATAGTTAATTAAAATGATAACAATCTTTCTTTGATCACCGCGCGCTGGTTACCGATTTTTCAATTATAAGTTGTCATTAACACGAATCTCGCATTTTTTAAATTAAATTAATTTATTTTAATTGGTAATAGGAAGCAAAAACTTTTTTTATGTACGGACATGGTTAAAGGTAAACAAAAACATGTATTTGGTATTCTAATTGATAAGTGTTTTTACCTGCTTTTTTCTAAGTCCCCACAAATTTTTACTGTCTGTTTTAAGAAGACAATTGAAATAGTTTTTTTGACAGAATTCAATTATTAGTTAACGCGATCCCACCTTACGTAATTCAAATTACAATTAAGGTATTTACAAAATTAAGTGACGTAATTCTTTTTAAGGTTTTGCTATATCTTTACATTTAAAATAATCGCCTTGAGACATCATATACAATATAAAATATTAATTATACGCGACACGACTTTGCCCAAAATCCAGTGATTTCTAATAAGTGAAACAAATGACATCACGAACTATTTTACCACAGGCTTTTTTGTTGTTAAATTCAAATTAAGTGAATGTCCCAAATTCATTTTTCAACTTTACACGTTCAAAAAAAATTATGAATTTAAATTGTAGCTGATGGTATTTTCACAGCAAGAATTTTGATTATCGTGGAAATATTTAACAATCAAAAAAATATCAAAAAAATTTTAAAATTACATTTTTATCGATTTTTACATAACGCGTTATTATAATTTTATATTATAGGCATTATAAAAAAATTCGGGTGTAGGTGCCAAATAGATTATCGATTTTATCTTATTTCGAGTAAACCTAACCCTAATGTTTTTATATTTTACGCAATCGAAGCGATAATAGACATTTACTTCTTTGTAACATGGAACTTATCTTAAGCGTAGGGGAACATTTTGCAGGTTTTTTTATTGTCGTAGGGGTGGTTTTTTATCTGGCCACTTTGTTGACATCCACTTGTTGAGCGTTCCAATTTATAAAATGTTTTGGTAAGTCCCAATAAAAAAAATAATGTAATATAATATAGATAATCAAAAACTATTATTATATTATATTGGCACAGTGTCCTTCTTCGAATAACTATGATTAATCTTTGATGTAAGATTACTTTCAATAATTAGTTTTTTATGGCGCAACCTTGAACTGTCGATCATAGAATCTCAAAAGAAGATATTTCTATGTATATGTGACTTAGATAATTAGATAAGGTGTTTTTTTAATTAATTTTATTAGTTTTTAATGTAATTGTATATATAACGCACTCAAAAATCAACCTTGTATTCTCTTTAAACTAATACAAAAGCATATAATTATATTTTCTTTTACAGGTAAGTTCTTTGTTTTACTACGTAATATTTGCAAGGTCGTACCAACATTATTTGATGTTCCCGGTAAGTTTGTCATGTCGTATTTTGATTACTATTATTGATATCAATTTAAATCCTGCTTATATAGTCATGAACATGATTACTTATTTCTTCAAGGTAACGCTTCTTGAATACGAGAAGTACCATTGTTAAGTCCTATCTTGTCACATAATTAAATGGGAGGGGGCAGTGTAACAATCTTTACAAAAAAAAAGTTACTAGATGAAGATATTATTTACTTCCATTTTATTACTTACTGTATACTTCTCTTCACTTAGTAGTTAAAAGCAAAAAACCTTTTGCTCGTTTTTAATATTCAATTAAGTTTTCTATTTACTCAAATGCGTAAAAATGGTAATCACCTTAGAATTACATTATTATAACTTGGAGTGCATTAAAAGCTTTTGAAATTTGACAAAAAATTGATCGACAAATTTAGACACGCATTTTTTTCATGTCTAGACAGAGAGGTTACTTAAACCCACAACATTTTCATTACAAAAGTAAACTCAAATAAGTTCAATGATGAATGTGATTTATTATCAAAATAGTTCGCGATTAATTCTACCCAAAGAATGTTGGATAGTTTGTCTTCCGCTTTTAATAATATATGCACCCTTTTATCATGTTATAGAAAGCGAGAGCTTCCGAAGATATGTTTTTTAATTAGTTTCCAATACGCCTTAAGTGGTGCGGTTTACTATTTCCAAAATTGTTTTTTCTCCAAATTTACTAAATTATCGGTTAACGGCCGTTTTAACCTCTTCATTGATTGCAACGAATTCCAGTACTAAAAAAGCTCGAACATCATGCCAAAGGGGAAAACCAAAGCGATGAAAAATTTCAAACACTTTGTAATAAAAATATTTAATGGTTATAATTACAGGATGATAGTAAATTACTTGCAACAAGTTCTATACGTTTCTAGGCTCCAATAACCACCAGCAATTTAAAATTTTCAACTAAAATCTTTTGAATTTATTGTCAGAACTTTAGAAAATTTAATTAGTAATCCTGGTTTTTAGTCGGGGCGCGACCTCCGCGCAAAAAAGACTCTTTTAAAAGGGATATAGTATTTATTGTTCATGTCATAGCGATAACAGCGTCATCGCTCTCAAATTGTGTTCCCCGAAATCTCTCTTTAAACTTTGGAAACAATAAAACATCACTAAGCGCTACTAAGTCAAGAAAATAAGGTAAATGCCCCTTATCATCAAACCCTACGTCCAATATTGCTTTCATAGTAATAGCTGTCCTCGGGCTGTAACTTTCAGCTCGGGTTGTCATTATATAGAACAGCCCCCCATGAAGACGATAGCCATTTTGATCATCAATTTTGGATAAAATGACATCCTACGGGGACGGTCAGTTACCTCCAGGCTGTAATTCCTCAAACAAACCATGGAAAGTGGTATAAACTATGTGAACACGTAAATAAGTTTGCGAATCGAGATTGGTACCGCTTGTTAATGCGTATCTGACGAGTTGAGTATCCTTATAAAGGGTGTTTCAAAATGAGCGCAAGATTTAATTTTTCAATAAACATCATTTGTTTTATTAATATTTTTATTTTAAAATGAAGGATACTTCGAAGAAGTATGGCTATATCCCTTCACCAACCCAAAATCCGCACCAAACGCTGACTCGTTGTGGATGCATTGCTTTCTCATGAACAACATGTGGATTCTCTGCTTCCCAAATTCGGCTGTTTTGGGTTTTCACGTACCCATTCAAGTGGAAGTGCGCCTCATCGCTAAAAATAATTTTTCTAACAAAATCAGCGTCCATTCTTTGCTTTTCCAACAACCAGTTGACAAGGGTACGGCGTTGCGCATGATCACTTGGCTTAAGTTTTTGAGTAAATTGAACTTCATAATGATGACAATCTTTCTTTAAAATTCCCTGAAAACTGCCTGTTGGAATGACCACTTGGATTTTCACGAACACTTGCAGTCACTGACGATATATTTTCAATGGAGCGGCCTGATGATTTCTCGTTAACAACCGAGCCAGTTCGATAGAATTCCTCGATCAGTCTCTTAACTGTGGAACAATTTGGTGTATTTTGTTGACCAAAAATTGCACGCACTCGGCGAACTGTCTCTGCAAAACTTTCACCATATTTTAAATAAGTTTTCACTATTAAAATCCGCTGTTCCTTCGTGTAGCTTTCTACTTGATGAGTCTACTTGACAGCTGTCAAATTTTTAGCCCAGCACTGCGGATTAAAAGAAAATTCCGCGAAATTAAATACTTACGGTCGTTTTGAAACACCCTTTATATGGGGTAACAACGAAACCGTGGTCACACGATAAGGCAAAAATGTGGTTAATTTTCTGATGAGCTACCTGTGTTTGCAACTTATACAAATGACGCTACTCGTTTTGGCTTAAACTTTGGTTTAATTACTACTTGTTAATCTTTGTTGAAATTGATTTTCACACATGTCGCGATGGATTGCCATGTTTTTTCTACTATCCGTGGCTCTTAAATTTGCTAGATAAACTTATTCGTCAGAAAATTTAATTAATGTATACATGCTGTTTTTCTAAAATAAGTAGTTAAATTTATTAAGGGGGGGGGGTCAAAACTCACAATATTACAATACAAAAAATTAATGAAGATTTTCATTTTAAGACGTCAGGTTGAGCAACAGCATTGCTCCCATGTGATCAGTACATTATTGTTCCAATGTTTACTTGTTATAATTTATATTAAAATTGTTTATTTATTAATTCGAGTAAAGTAAAATAAATTTATTTGCTACATTTATAATTTTTTAATAGTAAATTTCGATATCTCACTGGTATAAGCCGAAAGGATAAATTGCACAAGTAGGGATTCTAACAATAAATCACATTATGTACTGTTTAGTTTCCAATTTTTTAAATTGGAATGTTTTAATATAGAAAGGTTAAAATGGTAATTTATTACCGTCCTAATAAAATACGTACTAATAAAATGTAATGTTAAAAATAACAAACAATTAATTAAGAAATTAAATAAATCTTTATAAAGCTGACGAAGATTTTTTATTTTACAACTCAGAATAAATGCAATTACCTATATTGTACAATCGAGGATTTAAACTCTTTAAGATCTACCGCTTTTACAACTTGGTATACCTGTTTTATTGTTGCTTTTGTATTATATCGTCCTGTGATGATTCCACCAGGCGTGAACCAAAATGTCTTTCTATTGTTTGATATTTTTTAAACCAACAATTAGAAAATTACATTTTTGTATAAATTTGAACCAAAATTTTTAAATTCTAAATTTAGATGATTCTTTGTAAGCGTGTTTCCATTGCGAATTATTTTCGTATTTGGCTTCTCAATTAGTACCTAGATAAAAATTGAAAACAATTAGAAGTATATATTGGTAAACTTGATTAAGAGTGTCACATTAAATAATTCGTGTTTTATGTAATTTATTTCCAAAATTGTGCAAAATTTGAAATAATCGTTAGTCACCAAAGTTCTTGAAACCTATGCGCGGGGAAATATGGAGAAAAAATCGAATTTACCTGCAGGGATTTTGCATAGCGTCATAACTAGACTTTGATGAATTTGACCAAATCTTAGTTTTTATTTGACGCAATATTGTTACGAGTAAATTCGATTTTTTCTTCATATTTCCCCGCGCGTATGTTTCAAGATTGGTGGTGACTAGCGATTATTTCAATTTTGGAAGTAAATTACATAGTACTGGTGAGAACTCTACCAAATTTTTATACCGCTGATTGTTTTCAAGTTACAACTTAATATTAATGATGTTATATAGGGAAGAATTTTACATAAATAGGCAACCCTGGAAATTAATTATATAAATATACAAATAAAAAAGTAATGAAAGGGAAATATAAAGTTAGAATGTTTTGAAATTATAACCACTTCTAGGTTTTCCTGAAGTGGAAAACAGAATAAATAACTTGATCCGAGTCCTGAAAACTGCAATTGCCTGCCGTTCGTTTTTTTTTGGTGCAGTTTTTTCAATTTTGTTACTTTGTATTAAGTAATAAATTCAAAAGTGCGTTTTCATGTTAATAAATTTTTACAGTTTGTTTTCAATATTTTTATCCGCTAGGAATAAGCGAAGGTTTTTTTGCAGTTTTCACAAAACAATTGCAAACTATCGCATCTTCAATTTCTGAAATTACCTTCTATGTACAGTGTTATGAACAATAAAGCTTTCAATTGCTGTACTGATAGACATAACCTACTGCAGTATATTAAATTTTGAATGAAACATCTTCTATGTTGTTAAATGTTTAACCAGTTATAGAGTCTACAACGTCTAATGTTATAGAATGTAGCTTTTGCTAGATTTAACTAGGATTTTAAATCCACAGTAAAATCGAATTTCGTGTATAATAAATGGATGTTGT
Organism: Podabrus alpinus; assembly: GCA_932274525.1. Taxonomy (NCBI): domain Eukaryota; kingdom Metazoa; phylum Arthropoda; class Insecta; order Coleoptera; family Cantharidae; genus Podabrus; species Podabrus alpinus. Next base: position 84,809,535 of record OW026455.1, on the reverse strand, counting down.
AATTTTTAAAATTAAGTATTTTCTTTAATTCTTACTGGAATTCTTTGCAATGAAAGCATTATTTTTAAGAGGCAGTTTCTGTCATCATCTGTCTTGTAGCGTGCTTATTTTTTGTCTCTTATCTACTTTTTCTACATTATATGCTACGAAACAATTTTAAATTTTGTACCCTTGACCATTCACCCAAGACTTGAACATGATGGGTTAATTAGGTGTCTACTTGTAAGTTGAGTAACTAGAAAACGGTGTAGTATCGAGAAGTATAATAGTAAGTCCATGTGTAAAAAATGGAACCACGTGGTATGAATAAAAATTTGGAATTATCTTTTTGATCAAATTATATATCAAAGAAGTAGTAAAGGAATTTGATATTGCCTTGTAGCAGGATCACGATTTTAAAGTGATTTTGTCTGCAATTTGACAGCAAATAGGATTGTCTTCGGCAAATGTGCCTGAGGATGACATTAGCCTGTCTCGATCGCGGAACAAAGGCCGCCCTGTCACTAGATAATGTATGCTAACGCGCTTACGCTCGTGGCATTCAACACTTTATGATGATGCTCTTACGGAATTTGTAAATTCAAAAACCATATCGAAAATTATTGTTAGGACATTTATCTTATGAGGGGTTGATTCGACATGCCCTTAGGTAAATATATTAAACTTGCTCGATCGATAGATAACAATGTAAGGTTCCTACCTTAAATCCTTGCATCATATCTGATTACTAAGCGGTTATCTTCCACAGTCGTAAAGATCCATCCATATTCGACATGCGGTGTTTGAAAGTGCAACCATGCGCCACCGTTACTGTCAGTAAAGCGCCCCATATCGCGCTTTCATGAATAATTCCTCGCATATTTACAAGCCTGTCAAGTAGTCCTTTGTCATGCAAAACGCTGTCGCAACGTCATTTTCACATCATGTAACGCCAAACGGAAAAATATTGGGTCGCTTTAACTGACTACTTTGAGTATGCACGAGTTACATGCAAATTTAATAATCTACACGATGATTTACCAGAGTTTCCATGATACTACTAAATGGACATGGACTTCTCTAAATGACAACCTTATAAAAAAAATTTTGTTTAATAAGTTGGTAACCATTTCATAATAAATCGCGTCAAGGTGAGAAATTGGTAAAAACAGGATAAGTCAATTACGCTGTTCATAACCTAAAAAGCATCAAAGAGAAGAGAAGCAAAGTAAAAACAATAAACTAAAAAATAATTCTACGGTTGGATGAAATATGATGTTGAAAAGATTGAGAGGCTTTCAATTGTTTTCCACGTTCCGAAAAAAGTTCCTTATAAACGAAGTTAACACGAGTGACAATTTAAAGAAGTAAAATATGAGAATTTAAAATTCAATTTTATGTTGTAGCCACCTAAACATCAGGACTAATTTGATTTTAAAATCCAGAAAAAAATCCCCTTCTTTATGGCACACGTATGCGCGTATGCTGGACATAAGCACGGAGGACTACGTTATTGAATCGATTTGCAGGGAGCAGCAAAGTGGATAAACAAAATTGCCCCCGAACTTTCATAATTTCGCCAGCAAACAGGCTGCCACAGCATATTCAATAAACCACGTCCGTTCGTCTACCCGACTGACTCATTACGTTGGGTTCTTGTTATATCAATTATGAATCTATACATTCGTTTTCTAACTAATCTTCCATTCGATACCATTTTTTTTCTTAACTTCTACGTCGACCCAAATTATAATTGCAATTTATTTCTAGAAAAACTGTGTATGAGTTTGAGGTTTGGAAAATTTAACAATGTTCAATCGTTATTGGAAATGATGATACGCTACATTTTGAAAGCTTCACTTAGAAGTTGCGTCATCATTCTAAGGATAACTGGAAAACACAAATTGATGCATCTGAATGCTTTGTTGATTTGCGGCTATTGTATATTAGAAAGCACCCTCCAAACACTCACGACATAAATTTATCATTCATTTTTCAATTTTTTAGCAAATATGTTTCCCGAAAAGATAACTTAATACACTTAAGTATTTTTTACGTTTCACCATTAAGATGCGCCCAAACAAAAACAAAAATTTTTTTTCCGATAGTACATTCAAAATTTGGGTAAATACTTTTGGGCAATAAAAAATATATAAAGTAATTAAATAAAAATCTTACCCACCCTTTATGGCAGTTGGTTAAGCACCCAATAACACTTAAATAGTTTTCACGCTAAATTATGGATGATACAAATTGCCGATGTTAGAAAAACTATAAAAAAATTAGATAAAATTTGACTTGCTACTAACGAGGGTTAAAATTGAAAATTGGGCTGATTTATTGATAAATTTTGTATAAATTCCGGTTTTTTTTAAACAGCTCAAAAGTTCGAAAGAGTTCATTAAAATTTAATTAACAAATTTTATGCGCTATCTTGAACTGAAAACAATAGCAACGTTTTCACTCCATTTCAATTCAAATTTTGTCATTTTTTGGAATACTACCTAATACTTAAATATGACGCTCGGGGACTATAAAAAAGGGGAGATTTTACTATTACGAGAAAATAATTTAAATTTATATCAAGCGGGCTTTTTGATATTAGAAAAAGAAAACCCTTAAAATATCTTGTCGCAATTTAAAATTTAACGACGTAGGTAGGGGTCGTAATTACATGTATTGTTTATTACAGGGTGCAGAATTGTTTAGGATTCTTTAATTAAAACGGCACAACCTGATTTTCTATAACTTGGCATCCTTCTTCAATTTTGACATCCAAGTCTGGTGAAGTGAGCTTGTAGCGGTCCTAGAATTATTACGACGTGTATTATATCAGAAATTCCGCACAATATAAAACCAATTGCCTCAGTAGCGCAGTTGGTTAGCGCGTGTATGAATATCATAAATTACAATGTTTTAATAAAATTTCTTTAAGCTTTTTCAAGTTCATTGTTAATAATTACCAGCGGTTTTAAAACATTGGTATGAATATTTTAAATGAACATGTGATTATCAAGACTCATAACCCCATAAAGTAGAACTTTTAATACTAAAAGCCTTGGAGGCAAATCAAGACTGACATTGTATCCGGTTTGTATGTTACAGACGGCGGACGTGTCATTCACAGAGATTGTATGTGGTGCGGAGGTTTGCAAATTTGCGGTAGTATAATATTCACATAGCAATCACTCAGAGCCAAAATTTTTTATTAACCAATTAATAAATATTAATTTTATCGATCGCCTAATTTGATAATTATGTAGGCGGTAGTCTGGTAGTTGAGATTCGAAGGTGACAATCGCTACTAATTTTACGAAATACGTTGTTATAAATACATTTTTAATTGCACTCCTGACACCACGTCATCGTATTGCTTACTTCCGCGAAATTCCGGGAAGGCTTAGAATTAATTAAAGTAATACTGAAAATATTTGATTGATTATTTATAAATAGTAGTAGTTTTTGATAATCTGCTGATATTTTTATTTTAATAAATACGGAGCACCGCTCTCTCAAAACAGAATAATAGTGGGTTTATGCAAAATATTTAATTTAATATAATTGTTCGTAACTTCCTATAGGCGTTCCTGCTATACTTTCTTTAATTTAATATTTTACAAAAATCCGACGTCCGCAGATGAGCAGGTTAGTTAAACAACCCCCTCCCCTCGGAGGTAATACATTCGCGAGATTAAATTGATTTTTACCTCCCAGTTCAAATTTCAAGAATTTCTATGTAAAAATGTTACAAAGAAGTAGGTACCTAAAGTAACAATTTGATTTTCACAATTCACATCAATAGAATGTAATATTTGTGGACTGTAACCTTTTTAAGTTAGTAACCGAAAAGAAAACCAATAAGAATGCGAAGTGAATAATGTGGTGCTGTAAGGCCGCACTGATTCGTGATTGCCCAGGTTGTGCGGCCTAAAGGCCGCACTGAGGATACAGTTCATCGGTTCCATTTAACGTAATTCTTAAAGGCAAGTGGGAGGCCGAAGGTCGACCCATATTATTAAAAGCAATTGGGATGCCCAAGGCCGACTCGTGTTCACTACTTCATTGAATGGCCAAAGCCGGACCAAAGCAACCTAAAGTACAACATGTACACCGACACTCGACTATTGAATTCTTAAAGGTTCTATAACAAATCGATTAGTTTATCAACAATCTGGAAGCCAATAGGCCGCGCGCCTCGCAGCACTTTTTCGATTTTCACATGGCTAGTTTAACGTAACAGACAGAGAGAGAGAGAGAGAGAGAGACACACGCACACATACATGTAAATTATTATATTTTGAAATTAAATATAAATAAATAAATTAAATAAAAATTGAAATTAAACAGGCACTGTTGGTTATGTGCCTAGTTTGGTTTTTACATCTCAGGTAGCTTGCTAGGCTTGCGTTTCGATGTTCCTGCACCCTGGTTTTTATTGTTATGATGGAGAATCATTAACACAGGGGGACCGCCTGCTTAACGTGCCTTCCGAAACACGGAAGACGGTCAAGAAATTTTTAGATAATACCCGGAGTCGAACCAGGGCGCTTTGCGTTACCAGTTGATCGTCCTAAAGTTCAGACCATGACCGTCTTCATATATTTTATATGTCGATAATAATGATAATGGCTTTTACCACCCCAGGAGTCCACACAAATACCGAATAATGCGGGCAATAAAACAATCAAAATCTTTTCGATTTATTTTATTTGCCCCCCCCCCCTCGCAAACCATTCACTTCATTTGTGAATTAAGTCAAGAAATAAATGCGACATTAGCACCTGTACCTTGTCGATCTGATTGGCTCAATGATGTTGATGTTTCGTATTGCCTTGCGGCGGTTTAGTCTAAAGGGAACACTACCAAGCACTCTCCTATTCAAAAATCCAAAATAATAATTTTAAGTGGGAGTAAATTAAAATATAATAAATACATATTAATTTTTCCTTTATCTTTAAATTTTGTGCCCTTTCATTGCAAAAATCATGAAACCACTGCAATGGAGGTTCTAAAAATAGGAAGCTGCTTGGGCCGGGGGGTCTGGGGGGTATTGGAATACTCCCCCAGCAGCTGGCTAACAGGCGATAAAATATTTCAAAATGTCTTATGATACTGCTTACCTTTCTGCTAGTCCCCTCTAAATCCCTCGGTCAAAATCATAGTAATATTATAAAATAAGTTTTTTTAGAATTAAATTGTTTTGTAAGAAGTAAGCAAATTTATATGTTGATTTTTTATTTAAATTTTGTGCCCTCCCATTGGAAGAAATCACCAGCCGCCACTGGTCAAAGGCTTTTGCAGACTTCCGCTCTTCTGATAAAATTTCCTATTACTTTTCGGCATAAATCCTGTGGTAGTTAATAAATAACGCGTCGAATCTCGTCCTTTAACTCGGGAATCATTTAGGGGCCATGATCAATGTCGTCCAATTGGTGTCAAAAATAATTTGTTATTATGTTTCCATAACTGTTACAGTAGCACCACGATTGTTTTCTCAATAACCCGTGGATTTTCATCACCACACGTCCATCAAGACGCGCTGGTCTTTGCACATCTAACACTGTACCGGTTCGATCGAATTTATCGATTTATTTTCTTAACTGAGGAACGACTTGGTCGGTTGTGTACACCGAAATTATTTCGCAAAGCGCGAATCGTGTTGGTGAAATTTTCTCCATTTTGGACATGATGGGTTTTAATAATTAAAATTCGTTATTCTGTCGTATACCGCTGCATCATTACAAATCACACATGTCAAATATAAACTACGTATATCAAACCGCAAGTTAGTTAAAAAATGGTAACTAATATTTCAACCGATAACGGAAATAATGGGACTACAAGTTAACGAGGAATCCGAACCAAGGCTACTAAAAACTCAAAAATTGAAGAAAAAAAATATTAAAATAATTGAAGCGCAAGTGGAGTTTGACAAAACTAGTGAATACACCCTATATTGTCAAAGCTATAAAAGCAATTCAGTTCCCATATTTGGCAAAACGACATAAAAGTGTAATAAGAATGTCTTTATAGTTAATATAGGCGATAATAAAAAGTAAAACAGTGCGGTTTAAATAATTCATACAAACGATAAACGACGACGTTAATGTAGCTGATATTTTAGAAATGACAAAATGGTTATGCCGACACTTCACGCATCATTAAAATAACATGCGATTTTTATACCACAAATATAAATATCGCGTTGTTCTTGTTAAATGTTGACGTTAAAGCTACATAAAAGGCACTGTCTAAAAGTAAAATAAATTTAGATAGCAGTATACTGTAGCACATCTCACAACTATTCAAATGTCATGTTAGGGAAACCGGACACGAGACAAGTGACAGAATGTGTGCAGGCTTGTCATTTTGTTGGAAATCTACACTAGTTACCTCACACAATATTCTCTTATATCAAAACTAAAATTTATTTATGCATGTATCTCATTAATAAGTTATTGTATGCTAAAGTTGGAATCAAGCTTTGAATTTAGTTGAATTTCTCATTTTGTAGAAAATCACAATCGCGTTAATTTAATTGTAGATTGCTAGATATTATCAATTTCTACTGGTCATTCATCAGTCATGGTTAGTTCGCTTTTTTTTTTAATTGTATTACATTCGCTTTTCTAATTTGCCTAATGTGCGTACCATCAGCTCTTAATATTCAAAAATGTTTTTAAAGTGTCATACGTCAACTGTCAAGTTGTCAAATGTCATAAATGTAGATATCTGCAACTCCAAATGTTAGACAAAAACAAAATAATTGATGTTCCGCGAGGTTGTTATGACACTACAATTTAATAAACTCTCCGCTAGGGTAATTTCGAAAATGAACATGAAACGCTGAAAACCTGAAAACCACACTACTAACCTAAAATTACTCGTATAATTTGACAAAATCATTCGAACACGAGACATACGTGCGAAGGAATAAAATGAAATTCAAAACAACGTACGGCGTTACTTTCTCGGAAGGGTCGATAAAAAGGAAATATAAAATTCATCATGCATTCGGTCATAATATACTACTTTAGTCAACCTACTAATAAGAAAATATGATTTTATGGTAGGATTGATTTAGTGAAAAACATATTCTGTAATAAAAAAAATTACTACCAATTACCAATAAAGGGGTAGATTTAAATGCCTCATTAAATTTTGATAATGCAGACAACAAAGGCTTTATTATATATTAATAAAAGTAAAAAATTATGCGACTTGAATAAGCTATTTATCTCACTCTGATAGTAATATACCATTAGGTACTGCACTTTGAATCTCTCTGTTACATCAGTTGTAATTTATTTTTCTGAGTGCGATATTTCAACTGTCACTTATCAAAATCCAGAAGATTAGCGATAGAATTCTTGATCCATACTTTTACCGCGTTAAACAAATGCGACGTTTTTTTAACGTGGATTCAACGTTATTTTCTGGTAACTTTCACACTTATTTTTAACGTTACGTATTGAATATGATGAGTTTATTTGGTATACCTAGTAACTGTTTGTAAAGTCAATATTAATTTAAACTGATTAAATTATAAAATAAATTGTTTAATGTATTGATTAATAATACGTAAAACACATTTTAATTCACAGCGTGCCTTAATTTGAAATATTTGTATCTTTATTGACATTACTCCCAACCCTTTCTACAGTAAGGGTTAATGTTAACCTATTCGCAGTTTGGTTGCCTGCTAATTATTTCGGTCGGAAGATCATAATCCCTACATAATATAATGGTTAGTTTCCAACTTATCAAATCTAGCATCATGGCTGCCATTTGTGTACATTAAGAGTAAACCTCAGCTCGAAAATTTTAACTATGGACAAATTAATATTCACTTTATTGGGCATAATCCAACCCTTCGGTGTTTCTTCGTATTTTATGTCATAAGTGCTATTATTGAAACCTTTAACAAAATTTTATTCAACTCGGTTTTACCTCGTTTTTAAATGTTGAACTAATGACTAGAAAAAATATGGATTTAGGTGTTCTGAAATAAATTGCAAAATACGGGCAACCCCCGCATAACGCGGTACTTTTACGTCATGGTTTCGCTTAACACGGTAGGACCATTGCTACAAACTTCACATAAACACGGTAATTGGAGCTTTTGGACTTGGATGCTCTGAACGTTAAATTGTGCCTCTACAAGGGCATTGTTCTTAAAGAATCAAGTTCAGTTTTCTTCCAGGCTATTTATTTGTACTACTCTAATGAATATTCCATCTACATAACACTTCTTCTTCTTCTTCTTCAAGTGCCGTGCCTGATTTCAGACGTAGGCGACCTCTCTCCTATGTATGTGTTGTGCGTTTGAAGTATTATCACACACATAGGGGACCTACTGCTTAACGCGGGCTCCGAACCGCAGGAAGTGTATACACTTCATCTCCAGAGAGGCTGTACCAGGCAGATTACACCTCGGTGGTTTGCCATTGCCTTCCGAGGGGAGACGGTCAGAATAAAGTTTTACTGAGCCCGGAGTTGAACCAGGTATTTAGCATTAGCAGCAACGCACTTAACCGCTAAGCCGGCGACCGTCTCATAACACTGAGGAGTTCAAATTAAGTGGAAACGCATGTAAACATTTTAGATTTGCAAACTTAACTGAACTGGAATGTTACATTTAATTAATTTTTGAAATTGTTTACAAACTTAAACCACGATACTGCAGTTCAAAGTAAAAAGGGCATATGTACACTTTAAGCAGTTGTAAAGGCTAAAAATACTAAAACCTCAATTTTGAAAAAATTGTACTTGCGCTTTTTTTACTTTGGACGGCAGAACACAACTGAAACCATTTCAAAAAATTAAAAGATTTAAAGGGGGGAAGGGTAAAAATCACCTGCGGGATGCATCTAAATTAGAATATGTTTAAAACAGAATCATGTAAGTAAATTTGAAATTACATATAATTGACGATATTGATGTAAAACGAAATAACAATTATTACATAATTTAATTGGATTTAATCTTTTTATAGGTACCTACCTATACCGACAAATAAGGGTTTTAATAGTTATTTTAATAATAATTGAAGAAAATTTCTTTATGACGAACACGAGCTTTTAAGTGTAAAGTAAATAGCGTGTGTAAATCGGTTTTAATTATTACTGTAATTCTCGTTCAGTTCAAAGTGCAGTACTTTCGTAACTAATAATATAGTTTTACTATAAAACCAATCAATTTAATGAATCCCTAGAATTGGCCATTAACTTTAAAATCACTTCTTATTTTTTCTTCCTCTTAATTTTGTTTTTATGTAAACGATATTGCTTTATACTATTCGCGCATTTTCCATCAAATTTTCAATTTTTAATAAAAATTATCTGCAGCTGATGCAGCGTGTAGCTTCAACATCAACTTGCATAGCTTTTCGCCGCTCCCAGCTTTATTCACTGAACCGTAGTGTAAACGAATTTAGAACAAAACAAATATGTATTTCACCCACGCTGATATTTGAAATATTATGTAAGAATAGTAATTAAATTGTGCAATAGTAATTAATTCTGCAGGTGATATTTTACACTTGTTGGGTTAACCGTGAATAATATTCAATTTCACATTTGAATTGCTTTTCCCTTTTCTACTTTGCGTCTTTGTGTAGCCGTGCCAAAGCTTTCTGGCCTACAGGAATAGTATAATAACATATTATTAATTTTGTGCAATTTCCCAATAACATTATCCCAATCTCTCTGAGTGAATGAACAGGTATATCCACGATCCTCCAGAATGATGCCGCAACTGGAGTAGTGCAACTGAATTAATTTTTATGCAATCCTATCGCTGCAATTCAATATTTATGACGACTTTTAGAGTTCGTAATGACCTTTTTCAGTCCCACGTAGCGTTTATTAGTAAATTTATTCCCATGGTGTTATGTAATCCCAAGGGATCCTAATATGACGTCATAATTATTAACTCATCAATCTTCTACGTGCTATATTTTATCTTACGTTAGAAAGCTTTATATAGGGTGTTGCTTTAGCTGCATGAGAACTTCAAATTGTAATAAACATTAAAAAATTGATGGAATGTTTTTTAATTATTTTTTTATGAAAGTAAATTTAATGCCATTTATGATTTCAAAATGATTTCCGGCATGTGACCACCAAGACTAATCGTTACGAAGCGCATCCGATCAGTCCAATTTTTGAATACTTTTTCCAATATTTCTGGCCTTATTTCATAAATGGCTTGCTGAATATTGACCTCCAATACTTCCAGAGTTGTTGCTTTGTTAGCATAAACCATGGATTTAACATACCCCCAAAGAAAATAATCTGGAGGCGTCAAATCACACGATCTTGGAGGCCAGTTGATAGAACTATTTCTTGAAATAATGTTGTCGCCAAATTATCCTTTCAATTAATCGATTGTTTCGGTGGATGTGTGGCACGTAGCACCATCCTGTTGGAACTATAAGTTGTCGATGTTTAATTCCTGGATTTTTGGAAAGAAAAATATATTGAGCATGTGTCGATATATTACGATACCGTAACAGTAGCTCCTTTTTAATTTCGAAAGAAATATGAACGGATGATGCCGTTGGCGTGTATTCCACTCCAAACAGTCAACTTTAATGGATGCAATGGCGTCTCAAGATAACGTTCCGGATTGGTCTCAGTCCATATACGGCAATTTTGCTTGTTCACATACCCATTCAACCAGAAATGTGCGTCGTCACTGAACAAAATTTGGCGGTAAAAAATGGATCCACTTCCAATTGGTTGTGAGCCCAATCTGCGAACGCAGGACGCAATCGATGATCATTGGGCTACAATTCTTGAACCAGCTGGATCTTGTAAGGATGTAAACCAAGATCTTGATGTAAAATTTTCCATGCAGTGGACAGACAAAGCCCAAGTTATTGATCACGATGGCGAATTGAAATGTTTGGGTTCTCTTGCACACTTTCACTGACAGAAGCGATAGTTTCTTCGGTACGCACATTTCTGTGTCTTGTTGGTGCGAAGTGGTACGAAATTTATTTATCACTGCACTAATGGCCTGCTCAGAAGGGGGATTATGTCGACCATAAAACGGGCGAATAGCTCTATAAATATCGCGAACGGAACTCTGACGTTGAAAATAAATTTTCAAAATTTAGTAGCATTGTTCATGTGTTAATTTATTCATGATTAAATGGCAAACACTTTGACAAACTTCATTCAAAAATTATACCCTATTGAAAGACCTCATGCAGCTAAAAAAAAACACCCTATATATGCGCTCTTTCTTTTAATCATACAACCACTGTTATCGTTTGTAATAGGATACATTAATAGACAATTTTATAAATTACACAATTACAAAAGTATTATTACATACTCTGGTATATTTTGCAATGCGTTTTTTAATAGCCACTTCAATTTATACACTCTTAATTTGTACTACCTGTTTATTCCCATTTTCTTTTTGGCTATTTTTTTTCGGCTGTTATTAGGATTGTGTAAATTACTCGAGACTGAAGCGCATTTTAATCTCGTGTTTAAAGGGGATCCCGTGACAGTGGCAAGCGTTAATCGTGTGAATTCCCCAAGAACGTGAGATTAAATGGCTAGCTTCAGTCTCTTGTAATTTAACATATACTATTAGTAACACCGTTGATTAAAAATTGAAAATCTCGCCGCGTACAAATCTCGTCGTGGCGAACTCGCCGCGCTGAAAACGTCCGTTTAGTGTCCGTTTTATTATGTAACGTCGTTAACTATGTTCACGCATAAAAAATTTTGGTAGAAGTACCAGAAGAAACCCGTAGGTCTTTGTTCTCCGTTAATGATTTGCTTCTTCTTTTAGAAATAATTACATTGATCTCGCAGTTACGATAACGACTCGTTATTAACGAGTATTATACGGTGATAAAATGCATATAGGTAATGTATATTTCTAATAATTTATTAACGTCAGAATTTAAATGTACATTTTAAATTTAACCATCGTAAGTTTAGAATGGAAGTTATAACATGAAAGATTACTCAAAAAGTAATTGCGCATATTAAATAGAATTTTAAATAAAATCACAGATTGAAATTAAGATTAAACTGTTTTTAATTAATAATGGACTCGTTAAAGTCTTTCTACAATGTAACGACACTATCAAGATTTTGTATGTCATTTATTAATATTTAATGAAATTAATTTCAAGCATGACAAAAGAGAATAAAATATTACCTATACTACTTCCTGCACATATGGTGTTTTCTACCTGAACGTTTTCTTGCAAAGCTGTCATTTCTTCAAAATATTATTATTATTAAAAAATCGTTCTACATACTTAACTATTATATAATTGTCAAAAGTATTGGTATTATTATAATTTAAGCGCTTTGAAGTAAGCCAACAATACTTTTAACCAATTTAAAGAGCCTTAAATTATACTTATTTAAATACATTAATTTAGTTATTTGAGGGATTAACTTTTTGACAATTGCTGTTTGACATTTGACAATCGTTTATTTAACGTTAATTTAATGTGATACTTTTCTTTCGGTTCTATGCTACTTTTTGGAAGAATTTTCGCTTGGTGATGGAACTATGGAACAACTATTAGTTGTTCGGAGCATATGGTTTATTAGTTTTGGATTATAATTTAGGGTCAGGTTAAGAAACTATTTTGAAGTGCTATATTACAAAAAGGTTCTCGACGCCCATAATCAAAACGTTATATGTTCAGCATTTGATCGAACCACGCCCAAGATTGAATCTATACTTGTGCACTTTTATACATCCATTTACAGAAAGCAACAAAGTATATACTGGAAGAAACGTAGAAACTCTTTAATTTTTGCCGTACCGTATACCCGTAGTATAGCAATCGTACGGAACGGATAATTGAAGTTATAGAAAAAAATCTCAAAACAAATATTATTTTAGCATATACTAAGAGTAAATAACTGTTATTTAATCTTAATTCGTACATAAGTATATATTTCACAGTGCAATGGTAATGGTATATAAAGAAATTCTTCGAGATTCATGTCGTGACCAGCGTTTCGTTCATCAGATACTATTCCCGCTCATCCATCAAGCGCTGGGTGTGAACACTCGATGAACAAGATAACAGGAACACTTTGTAAAAACCTTTGTCTAACTGACCTTTTACATGGGTTTGCAAGAAAAAGTCATTTATCTTAAGTGAGGGTTGAAATTACCTTTGACGGTCATTATAGACGGTCTTAAAATTCGGTCGTTCTTCACTCGGTCTCCTTTACCTTATCAAAGATATTTATCAAGAAATATAAAACAATACAAAACATTACCATGGTTAATTATAGGTTGTCAAGGTGTCGATTTGTGGACTTAGAGATGCTATCAAAAATAAATATTACGCTTTGAAATTGTATCAAATTGCCCGTTTCGTATTTCATACGTTCTTACGGCAACGGCGATAAGGTCTAATTTTGAAGATTACAAAATCGATCTTGATAAATTTGATTGAGAGAACTTAGTTCCGATTGCATGTTCATGTTTGTTAGCGGAAACGGAAAACTATGCAGATGGCATTCTAGTAGACACTTTGCATGCACACTACAGGAAACTTATTTCTATTTTATGTTAGGTCACCGTTATATTTTAAGAAAATTTTCAGAACTACTTTTACGCGTTTTTCAAAAGTTCATCAATTTTTTTTTATTTCAAGTCCGTATATGTATTATACTATTAATTATAATTAATCTACGTCTAGCATAGCTTATTTTATGTCTTTATCGATGATGAATGTGATTAATTTTATTCAAATCTAGTTAGTTCGATTTGTTATGTCAATGACGTTACTGATGCTCAATTCAATTTTTTACAATATCATTCAAATTTTAACAGTACTTACCGTTTAATATCTGAATCGTTCCTTTCATGTCACCTAAAAAAAATAAAACGCGCTTCTTTTCCATCTCAACACCTTTTCCTGATACGACATCATAAGTGCCCTAATCAGTGTTATTTTGTGGTTAAAAAATCTTTCTAATAATGGTGCATTTTAAATTGTGAACAGGTGACGGAATTTTTTAACTGTTAGAAAGCACTGTACATATAATCGAAGAAATTAACCCTAAAAAAATAGTTAGTTACTGTAGTTATGTAAAAGATGTCAATTATACGGTCATACACTTCAACTTTGTCGTTACCGTTTAATAAGTTATTATGTCAATTTATAATTTGCGGTATAGATAACGCTGTGTTAAATTATACTACCTACCTGCAAAATTCCAAAACAGGCGCTTATCTCTAAATGTCAAATAAAATTAGTTATGCGCTATGTATACCTAACACAAATAAATTTCGTAATTCGATTAACTATCAATGATAACAGAAGCATTTCGTTTTGTAACCGCAGAATGTTTAGACAAGTTAATTTGTCTGAACTGAAATTTATCTCTATAAATTTACCTTTTAAAATGGTCTGAAATGATATTTAAATTGCTTACCCATAACATATTATCACCTGTTCTATACACGATAATTTCTTAAGTAGTATTGCTGCGTTTTCATTTTTAATTGATTTGCAACCATAAAAATTTTTATCTAGAATATGAAGTCTTAACGGTCCAACTCGTCTGATCAACTTCGCATTAGTAGTAGGTACCTATTGATGGTAAAGTATTTCAGGAATACGAAATTCCAAAATGTCGATGTTCCAGTTTTTTGGATACCTTGAACTTTATTTGTTGTAAATAGTTGGCATTCAAAAGTTTACTTGAGATGGGTGTTTTCACACGCGAGTACTAATCTGTGGTCGCGTTGGCGTGTAAAAACTCTTATTTAAAGTAATGCTTTCTGTCTGTGATACAACTGTTGTGCCATTGTGATATAATATTGTGTGGTCCGATAATAATCCATGTGAAGGTTCCAGTTGTGTGAACTTTCCCAAAAATTGCAATTTTTATAACTGTTACACCCCAAATACCTTTCAATTTGCTAATTCGTAGGAACACCCACAAGAAAAATGTTAGTCCTTACGATATAATAATAGCATATATTATATTCGTCTGCTTACTGCGAGAACCAAGTAACTGCAAAATTTTCAAAAATGAATTAAATATGCCACCATGTTTAGTTTTTTGCGCTCTTTCTATAGGTAAAACAAGTTAATTGATACACGGCCCCGTTCGGAAGTTATGCTGTATGAAACACAATTAAATGTTGGTTTTTACATATTGGATTTACATATTATAAACTTTTTAATTTTTACAGGTAAAACATGGTAAATAGCTCCCTTTTCTTGAGTTATCTAGATTTCACTATTTACTTATTTTGTTAATACATTAATTTCAAGTATATAACATTGCTAAAACTATAATCTTTCTTAGAAAGAAATTACAACACCATACATATCAACACTGCTTAGTTATTAAACGTAAAACTTTCAAACGCTATTATCTCAAAACTATGATCATGTCAGTTACCTGGTTCTCGCAGTAAGCAGACGATATCACATCGATATATAAAATCCACTTGCAATTTTATGATTAGTCGGAATAATATATTGAAGTTCAATCAAATCCCTTTTTACCTTTATTTTGGCTTTAGTACAAAGTTTAACGTGGAATCCGAACCACGGAAAATTTTCATTGTACACAATCACTCATTATTGAAATCATTCAAATCTGACTCATCAGAAAACCCGATATTTTGATTAATTTTTTGTTTTTCCAATCAAATTAACTTTCATATTTTGCTTGTTTTACCCCTAACTAATCCATCAATTTTTACTAATAATTCTATATGTTAAATCTGAAAATGTTTTCGTTAATTTCATATAGGTTTGGTCTAAAAAAATTGTAAAGCTAACTACGAATTCCGGAATGATCACGATTTGAACATCAAAACAAAATTTCAGTTAAAATTCTGAAAATCAAGTGGGTGGTGGTTCGCCATGAAATTTGGGGAAAAACTTATTTTACTGTATAATAAATATTACAATATTTTTATTAAATACTTAATTTATGTATATAGTTGAGTTAGCAGGGGTCAATAATGCAATAATTTTTATATAATGGAAGGTCAACTAAAATCAAGTTTAAACAACATTAATTAATAAATATTAATGTATTTCTTCTGTTTAAATTTAGAAATTTTATGACCATGTCGTCGATTTCGTACCTTGCCTATCGCGGTACTCAATTTACAGGCGTGTTAGGAATTTTTCTTTTTGCAGAATGCTTTTCAGAACATCTTGCGGAGTGGGGTTCGTTTTGATCATGGAAAAGTCACCTATATGTGGTTGGTGATGGAATTAAGCTTTGCGGAGTGCATAAAATAATTTATTGTTTTGAGGAAAAAATCGGTATTGGGAAAAAACAACAAAGTGGATTGTATCGTATATACGGTCGATTGTTTTATGAGATGATAAAACAGATAGTGACTTACCAGGTTTTATCTTCTTCACTTCCTTCTTTTTTTTGGTAATTATTGGGTAAGGTTACGGAAAGGAAAAATAACAGGATAGTCACGGTTAAGCAATATAACGATATTGATAATTAAACAATTATTCAGCTAAAAGGCTATCGCAAACCGCCTTAACAATTTGGTTGCTCATCAATTATGGTGATTACTATCAAGTATTGCAGGCAAAAGTGTTGGTGCACATTGGAGATCCGGTAATAACCCTGAAACTATATTTTGAAATCTTTGCAAAATTTCTGTATTGGACTTGACTGAAATCATTATTATAGGGCCATTTACATGCACAGGTATAGGTTGGTATTAAGGAAATAGCACGTTTTTGTGCACCCTGAAATTGAAAATTTCCTATAGAGATTCGGAAAGCTGAAATTTAAAAAAGTTATTGCGGAATATTCATAAGTTTTTAAAATAATCGAATTTACTCATAAAATGACGCGCATGAGGAATCTCACAGTCACGTGATGCATTCTGTCGTCAATACGTGCGTAAAGATTTACTCTAACAATTAGGAAAATCATCAAATGCACCCCTCGTACTAGTATAACATGTATGAAATAATGACAATTTTCACACTTTTTCGGTTTTTTGGGGTTCTACGTTAATGTTAAATGCTATATACCTTTTCTACAATAATTTAAAATGTTATATCCCGTTTTTTTATGATCACAGTGGGGTGTATGGATCATCTTTAGGGATGTTTTAGCTAAATACTCCGTTG
Organism: Podabrus alpinus; assembly: GCA_932274525.1. Classification (NCBI taxonomy): domain Eukaryota; kingdom Metazoa; phylum Arthropoda; class Insecta; order Coleoptera; family Cantharidae; genus Podabrus; species Podabrus alpinus. The sequence goes on along the minus strand of OW026455.1, from coordinate 84,792,422 downwards.
TTGTAGGGTAGGTTTTTACAATGTAATCACTTCAGAGTCGAATTCCGACCTAAAAATGCTCCAAAATGCTTTTTTACTTAGATGGTGGGCGTAGCCTATAAGCACCGAAGCCAATGGGTAATCTCCGCACAGTTTTCCCTTTTTTAAGGGCGAGTTTGTTATTTTTCCGCAATTTTTTTTGTTAAATCAACTATTCAAACCTTCAGTTTTCTGAATCTCTATAGGAAATTTTTAATTTCATAGTGCACATTTGCGCGCTATCACCGCTTGGTAAGGCTTTGCGTTTACATGCTTGGACTTACTTTCGAGCATCGGGCCCGTTCAGTTCTACCTTAGCACCTACCTGTGCGTGTAAATAGCCTTATGAGTAAGGAGTAACCTTTAATGGCTTTCGCCGGTGCTTCCTTAATTAGGATTCAGAAATGCTATCGTAGATTCATGCGTAGGGAAAGGTTGCCTAAAATGAAATATGTAGGTAAAATGGAAAATCGTTTTTTTTTCTCCCTGTTCTAGAACTGGTAACACCTTAATAATTGTATTGGATCTAATGTGTGCATGTGAATATTACAGTGGCCGGTGTATTTTTAAAAGTGCTATCCATGCGTTATTAAAAGATAGACAGTATTTTAATTCTTTTTTGAGATTTGTTGATCTTTTGTCACCGATTTTTTCAAATTACTTTTGTGAGCATAATTGATTTTTACATCTTAAGCAACTTGTTAAGCTGGCCTTCGATGTGCCTGTACCCTGTTTTTTATTGTTATGAAGACAAATAGTTAATACAGAGGGACCGCCGACTTTACGTTCCCTCCGAAGCACGGAGGCGGTCAAAAAATTGTTACGTTCAAACCCGGAGTCAAACCGGGACCCTTACGTCAATAGTTGATCGCGCTAATTATCAGGCCATGACTGCCGTCAGTACTTTAATTAATTCTGTTAATTGTTACAGTAATAATTTGAATCAGTGGCGAAGCTCCGCTACAAAATATTTTGTACCTAATCTTTCATTGTTAATGGACACTGTACTATATCTACTATAGTATCTAGTGGGGTGAAAGTATCGAGTAGGTACGATCCCATGTTACCCCGATAGAATGTCTATTACCTATACTATGCAAAATTTATTTTTATTTGTCTTCAGATGCCTTTCACGTATAATATAAGAAAATCGAACCGCCAATCTTGAGTTGATAAAACAACGTCCTAAACATCAGAAACTCTTAAAAATGAAATATTTTTCTATGATAAATGTCTTTTTCCAATTGTGGGTAAAACAAGAAATTTCTCACTCTTCAAAAAAAACTTTTTTCGGCACTTATTTTTCAAATTGAATTAACGTCTTGTTATACATTTGACGGATAAGGTATATGATCAAAGTGTAATGTCCCCCAATTTCGGCTCTGGTAGTCAAACATCTCAAACGTTAAGTATCCCATTTTAGGGAATTCCCGTCGTATTTCCAGGTCGTTATTTAGTCTTATTTTAATTTCCTCGCACTTAGTTTTCTTTCTGTAAAAAGATGTCCATTTAGAAAGTTTGACTATCTTTTTCGAATGGTAAACGTTGGGCAACCATCCACGAAATTTTTACGAAAGCACAAAGTAAAAATGAAAAATTCTTACCATAACACGGTTCGAGTATAAGTAACGGTACGCTTTGGGAAAAAATTTAAAGTGATGTAGGAAATGATGTAGTATAGCAATCTTGATTTTAAAAAGTGCACCCATCATAATAAATATTTAAATAAATGAAAAGTATATTCGGTCAAACGATATTGGTTGGTTCTCGTCTCGTTTCTATATATAAATTATGAAATTTGGTTAGGTTTTGCAGTATTGCTTGTATTTAGAATATTGATTATAAGTTAAGAAAGATGCGCAAGATGTTGTTGGTGGTAAATTTTATGTTGTCAGAATTTATTCCAAAAAAATATAGGTATAGGGCATTGATATTGTAAAGCTGCGTTTAGAGTAGGTACAAAAATAGTTTGAGGTTGCGTATCTTTGTTAAATTAATAATCAATGTGTTTGAAATAGCCGTAAAAATGCATAATTCAAGAAAATCTAGAGGAGTTGTAGACGAAGCAATACTTTCCCATATCAAGAACGATAAAGTATAAGATAAATGAAGTATTTTTAAGTAATTTTTACATAAAAGAACAATAAATTCAACCAAGCACATCGAATTATAAAATACTGTATGTAATTTAACAAGCGTTTCGTATAGATTAGCGCTCTGCTTGTCGCACGAAGTGAAGCAACTGGTGTGAATATTATAACCTTAACCAAGTGTTGGCATTGTGCTCATTTACGCACAAGTCTAAACGAATCCTCGGTATGTGGGGATTCCAGAGTTTTAACTAATTCAAAAATGAAATCCACATTAATTAGGATTGTAGCTAATTTTGGTGGAAATAATAATAGGAAAATTATAAAAATTGCAGATGATATTTTTAATATCCTTTAAATAATTATAACCTTGTTTTAATTTATGTCAAAATGTAAAATATTGTTTTTGTTGTGTTATAATAAAAGCTAATATATCATAATTATAAAAAAATAAATTTTTAATTATCAATTATGATGAAGGTAGTTGAGAAGTAACGGAATTAAGCAAAAGTTATTTAAATATAATTAATTCATTTTAACTTTAATTATGTTTATTTGTCGCTACTTATGTAAAATTAGCAAGTTAAAAATGGAAATTAGTTATAAATGTCCAAATCTTTGGTTGGTAAGATTGTTGTTGAAGATAGGGAAGTACTATGGTTAATTAACGAACATGGCCGCATTATTCAAGAAGCATAGTGTGACTACTTCCTGAGCACAGCTATAATTTTTAACTTTCCCATTACGACATATTATAGATGTGTCACTACATTATATGTAGATTGTGCACTAACTGTGACAATCTTAAATCTCAAATAGATTTCTCAAGAAATTCTTATCCTTGATGTATCGCAGAGTTTCTAGTGAATATGCATCACCCAAAGTATAATACTGTAACTTTTTCTTTTTAATTCGCATCCTTTACATGGCAAAAAAATTTAGGTTATAAATTGATGGTTTCGCACAATAGTTGACAGGAGAGTAGGTATATATTTAAAAAAAAATTTTTATAGTATTACCAACATACTTTTGTTGTTCCGTGTATTATGCATGATCTTACAATTTGACTCTTTATAGTATTTCGACGCACATAATACTTAACAGTAAGTTAAATATGATGCTTTCTTGTATTTTCATGTTAAACTATGGGAAAGTTTAACCCATAAATACAGTCCATTTTTCAGTTATTGAATTTTCACAATTCCAAACTGTCAGCATTATAAAACTCCTCCTACTCAAGTTCCTTTGATTGGCAAGGGAAGCTTCCCTGTAATACGTGTGTGCGTGTGTTCAGTCCACTCTTAACAAGTGTACTTAAACTTCTCAAATAAAGGATATGCGTGCTTTATGTGCGACCCCATCGCATGGGAACAGCCATGACATGACAGATGTTATATCCCTGTTAATATATTCTTATACAATGTAGTATATATTTATTAGTACATACCATACTTATTTACCGAGATCATAAAATACGCCAGTATATTTGCACACATTCTTAAATTATCTCATCATTTGAACGAACGAAATTTTTTTCCAATTTTTATCTAACCTAACCTAACTTAATTCCAATTTTATTGACGCTGACATTTTCATTCCAGTAATCAGTTGTGATTTAGTTCAAGAACCATTTTCTTTCCATATGTACATACAATGGTAATTTGCATTAATTGTAATTTATAATACCCACTAAGTAATTACAAATTATGATTTTTCCTGCTAATTATTTAATTATACTCGCACGTATTGTTAAGGTTTGTGTAAGAATACGGCAAATGCGTCCATTCCACTATAATTTTGTAATCATTGAACGCACAAATTGTTCCATTATTGCAATTGCATACGCAGCAAAATCCTTTAATAGGTTATTAGCATTGGAGTGTATATGGATGGACAAAATAATAGAAGGGCAAAATTTTAATCTCACGGGAGAAATAAGCCGTTTTTTAAAATTTAGAACCAAATATTCAATTCAAACAATTTTGCTCTTGGAAAACTAAACTTTATGAATGGATTATTTTTAAAATCTCAGGACTTTTTTAATTGAGTGAAATTATGTTAAACTACAAAAAAATTTAAATTTGACCTCTAAACAATTTTAGCTGCTTATGCATAATTAATTTTTTTCTCTCTCTTTCTGTTCATTGAACTGTCATTTATTAAATGTAAATATGTAATTAGTAACTGTAACATTTGAAAGTATATAATGGGAAATGAAAATTAATCTAGTGATAAATTTATGTTAAAAATTAGTATTACCGTTGACTAAAGCTTATTGGGCTTTTCTCGTCCGTACTTTTCAAGTTGTCACAAGGTAAAAATTGTAATATATCAAATCTTCAATTAAAAATTTTTTTTGAAAAGTTTATCGTCTAACTTTAGAAAACTCAAATTAACCTCCTCTACACTAATTGAACCATGAAGTTATTTACTTAGGGTGAAAACTTGCAAATTAGTATATCCTGGTTACACTTTTAACCGGTAGGTGAGCTAACTTCATCACGAACCATATAAAAATTATATCTCATATGGGCTGACAGGGCGAAATAATTGTTTTTTATTTCCTAACCTTAAAATGTATGCAATTTCCAGGTGCACCGTATTACCTAAGTGATGGTAAACTTTGTCAAGTTGTTGTAAATATTTGGACGAATGAATTTGTAGAAAAAAAAGATGTACTACTACTTGAAATGTGATACAAAATATTAATATGTCGTATGGCTGAATGAACTAAAATGGTCTATATATGAATTCTTGACAAAAGCTTATGGATTTAAAATATAATAATGCGTACACCCATTGATACAGATTACAAGACCCTAGTTTTAGTTCGGTACGTTTCATATAACCGCTGTGAACCATTTTCTGATACTCGAATGGCATTTTCTGTACAGAGAGGATGTTTGATTTAGCTTTTGTACTGTCAATCATATTTCGGTTACGTCATTTGTATTTAATTTTGCAGAAGTTTTCAAAAGGTGAATCTCTTAATAAAGCGAAGAAATTTTTGCTTTTGGGTGGTTTCGACTACTTACAATTATACTTTATATTTCTTGCTTCAATTTTCAAGGACTACTTAATGATAATTTGTATTGACAGCTTAATATCTTCGTTTCGGTACACAAAATATTTTTTTTATTTCAAAATGTCGCCAAATTCGTGTCATTGTTGTCGCAAATGCTATCCTATTGGTTCCTTTTGTCATACCTACTGTCACCAATGAGGTTCCCGCTCGAAAGCATTGTTAAAGTACTACGGCATTGTCATAATTGTCACGCAACTGCTTTGTGATTTGACGGTTTGTACTTAGATTTTTAACAAATGAAATCAAAATGGTGCGCATTTTTGTGAACTGATGAATTCTAAAATAATTACCATCTGTTTATTGTAATATTTTTATAACCCTATTTTACCCTATCAAAGTTGAACAAAAGAAAAAGAATAGTATATGGAAGGGGGGTTCATTAAAAATTATATTACCCTTATTTGTTGACAGATCGTGAGTTGCTTATTTATTGTTTAGTAGTTATTGATTTAAGTTAACTTTAGAATGTTAAGTGTGCTTTTTATTATTTGAAAATCACTTAATGCATTACAAATATACGAGCGGCATAAGTAATTAGCAATCAGAAACTGAATTTGCAATGGACATCTGCACACGAAATATCTTTCATAAACCGTTTCAATTAACGTAATAATAAGTATAAGTACTGACCGTTAAAAATTAAAACTTAAAAGACATGTAAAAAAATTTGCTAGACACGAATTCGTGATGTTTACAATTTTTAAAACGCGATTTCATTAATTAGTTTTACTAATATTATAAATACATATTATGCAAAAATCGAACGGTGAGCAAAACGGGTAATATGAGTTGCATCTGACAAATTTTTATTATCATCGTGACTTCAAATTGCTCACTTACGAACATATTGTTCATAAATCATTGTCCTATACTCCAAATATATAATATTCGAAAATTAATCTTGTCCCGACAGCTGATTTTAATTTGTCCAGGTAGATTCAATTCTTTTCTAAGCGGATGTCGAAAGAGTGTTTTAACAATTCGAGAGAATTGTTTTTTTATAAAACCATGCAGCTGTATTTAAAACAAATTGTTTCTATTATATTGAAATATGAAATTAACATCTTTGTTCTCTCGGCACTGATTTAAAAAATCCTAACCTATATTTTGTAACTGTCTAAAATATTTGACAAGTGACATTTGACAAATATAACTAATTTGTCAATCTGTCGGTGGGAATTTTTTAAATTCGCATTTAATTTAAAAAAGTGTCATATTAGGTATTATATTTTTTGTATAGTACCTAATAACTATAAAAAAATGCCCATAGGTTACATCAATTTAAAAATATGATAGCACGTAGAAAAATCTCATAATTAATAGTTTATGTAAATTAGTGTGCGAGTGTGATCGATGTTAAGATAAAAATTTTTCTTATGTTCCACGAAAGTTCACGTTAAATAATGCTGTGACGTTTTTTGTCTATAATAGCACCACTTTTAGGCGGGGGTTTTGCCTTAAAATAATCAATAATTATATAGAACATAACAAATTATGTTTTAAAATATAACCGATACTTGTTTTTAAATTTTACCTTCTCACAATAATTTATTGATTGCTTTTTCTTCGACAATGGCAATTTCAATTTTAAATAATTTTTTCTACACTGAGCACTATTTTTACCTAATAAAAAATTAACGCTAATTAGCTGCATAATTTTAAATTTTTAATTCTCGGCAGGATTAGGTATAGTAAAATATACATGGAAATACATTTTCGATAATTTGGTCGAATTGACGTAGTAACAGCGAAATTTATTAGATAACTTTTTTGGTTGGTACAATAAACTTTTAATTAATTTGGAGATAATTAATTAAAAATAAAATTTCATTTATTATTCGATAATTGCTTGAACAGATTTATTTCTTAAAATAAATTTTACGATATTTATAAATACAGGATAATTTTTTATATAATCTAATTTTGTACAGCATATTTAGTTTTTTATACTTCTGAAATTGAAGATAATACAGAATAAAAATTTTAACATTTAATTATTTTAATCATTTCAATTATATTTTCGACCTCAAAAACTGTCGTGGATGAGGATCTATTGCATGGAGATTTTTAACTTAATTATTCAAGTTTATACTAACTTTCAGGTATAACTCGACCGCGTTTTAAAATAAATACAGCATAATTTATATATTTGAATAGATAATCCAGTAGTAAATTTAATATGGGGTGTTTTGTATTATTCAGTGCGGCTCAAAACGATCATTTATTATAAAACATATAAATGCGGTTAAATGGAATAAAGTTTTTCCCTAAAAATATTGATTAAAACTTTGCCAAAAATCCGGGCAAGGCCAAATTTCCGATAAAACCCCTTTCGGCTTTTCCTGCAATTACTTAGAAAATTAATTTTGACCCCCCTCTCCACCCCTTATATTTATAAAATATGAATAATAATATATTATACTAGCTGGCACAGTCGGCCTACCAGCCGCCTTTAGCCGTCTAGACCGTGTGGGATGTGGTTATTCGGCCTTCGGCCTCACTCAAGAGTATCGCAGGCATACGTGTAGACCGTTGTTTTTCGGCCTTCGGCCTCACTCCAAGGTACTAAAGTAGCCTATGTTTTTCGTAGCATTGTAAATAACTTCTACACCAAATTTGGTTAAGATTGGTCAAATAGAAACGTAAAGCACGTGCACGCGTATTTGCATTGTCGATCGGTTGACAGTTTGACAGCATTCATTATTCACTTCACAGAACGAAAATGACATGTAAGAATATTTTAACGAAATACGAATTATTCAACAAATTTCCAATTTCAAGTTTTTTAAACAAAACGCGTTTTAGCTTTCTGGACAAACTCTATTGTTTAGAGAATTTTATGCTCTTCAATTTTGATGTGATAATAATTTTTCGTCAAGTTGAAATTAAGCGAATTATAGGCAAAAAAAGGTTTAAAATCCCACAATTAGGCAAGAAGCCGAAAGAGAATTTTAAAGAAATTTTGGAAAGTTCCTTTCGACACTCAAATACACACACTTACAAAATTTCAGTTTACCCCCGTTTTATGCAAATTTTTCGACTTCCTTACCTGGAATACCCGGAAAATTTTGGAAATTTTATTTGGTAGAGAATTTCGTGAGATGTAATTTTGGTATGATCAATTTTCCCTGAAAATGAAATTAACCGAGTTATAGACGAAAAACCACTTTGAAGGAACTAAAATGATTAATTGGGGTAAAAGCCACCAGGAGATTTTACGAGGTTCATTCGGACATTTAAATGGATACGTCTACCAAATTTCGGCTTGAGCGAATTTTTTGCAAGCTCGAGCCATTTTTTCGAGTTTGATATTTTAAGAGCTCCATATTGAATTTTCGTATATCTTTGCTTTCGTTTAAACATTTCAGCAATGTATAATTTACTCATATATTAAATCATTTAATGTAGTACATAAATCTTATAGGTAGGTACCTAGTAGGTACATAAACAACTAATTTATTGTAAAACATGCTAACTTCAAATTTTTATTATAATGTATTACCAACATAATAAATTCAAGCAAAAACTCAGAAAAACATATTTTAACATTAAAATTTAATAAAGTCAAGTTAATCTTTTTTTGTGCTGTTTTTTAATTCCTTTTGTACAATTCATATACCTACTTATTGAATTAACTTCAAATTTGATGAACAATTTATAGTAATAACTGTAAAGTTTATAAAAAACAAAACCGTTTTTAACCTCAAATTCAAGAACGAAACTTACTAAATTTTTGAACTGAAAAAACGAAACGTTGAATCAAACTTTTATTTGTAAATTTTAAATTTCTTATGGCTAATGTAATAAGGGAGACGGTCGTCAGCTAAAGCAGTTAAGTGCGTTGCTGCTAAAGCTGAATGCCTGGTTCGACTCCGGGCTCAGTAAAAACTTTATTCTGACCGTCTCCCCTCGGAAGGCAATGGCAAACCACCGAGGTGTAATCTGCCTGGAACAGCCTCTCTGGAGATGAAGTGTATACACTTCCCGCGGTTCGGAGCCCGCGTTAAGCAGTAGGTCCCCTATGTGTGTGATAATACTTCAAACGCACAACACATACATAGGAGAGAGGTCGCCAACGTCCGGGAGACCAGATATGGCACTTGAAGAAGAAGAAGAAGAATGTAATAAGGGAAATCCCCTATAAGCCACTAAAAACTGAACACGTTGTAGTAGTATATAAAACGAATAATATAGGTTCAAATTCAAAGAATTCCAAATATTTGTTTGTTCGTTACTTTTTTAATTACCTTAAATAAATAATAATCATTTTTAAATTTCACAAAAAAAATCAATAACTAACGCATAACCCAATAACGAAAAATGATAACCCCAATCTATTTCCGCAGTTTAACTTTCTTGTGTTGATTCCTATTTGAAAAATCAATGTCAAAATTCTTATTTGTTAAGTGGATCATAATAATGATTTTCAATTTTTTTGCAAAAATAAAAGTAGTAAGTTTGCTTAGGTTGTGCGGCCTAAAGGCCGCACTGAGGAGACAAATCAACGTATGAATTTAACGTTACAGACAAATTAAGATTATTATAATACAGTAGAACTCCAATTATCCGAATCAATTGGGACCGGACCCCATTCGGATAATCAAAAATTCGGATAATTGGATTTTTTCCGAAAAAGGGGTCCTGTATTATGGATTCTTAATTAATTAAATGAAAAGGCAACACTTTTACATGTTATATAGCGTACTTAAAAGTGCTGTACATTAGTATGTATTGTAAATGAAAGTCATTGCTTGCTGAACATTTCGGTCAAAGTAAGCTGTTTGACTGTCCGTTTTCGGGCAGCCAAGTCGTGCATCCGCTTAACAGTGAGAAGTTGCATGTAGTCACACTCGGGCTGACGCAAAATCATTATTTTGCGAATCGCAGTACCTACGTTTCCGTCTCAAATTTTTTTTCTGAAAGCTATTCGGATAATCAGCGATTCGGATAGTCAGAGTTCGGATATTTGGAGTTCTACTGTACTTATGTTTTAATGACTGTAGTATTACTCGAGTTTGGACGATCTTACTGTATAGACACGACTCGGCCTTCGGACTAACTTAAGAACCTTTAATTTCTCCTGAATAAAAGTAATTTTTTTGCTAATACATTGGTTGTAAGTACATTTACTTCTTTTTTGTCGTTTGTATCTTAACAGAAGCGTCATGACCTATTTTTAGGACTTTTTGGACTCTCTTCCGAGGGGAGAATATGCCATTTACAGTTAGTATAATACATTTAATAACGGATTAAAAAATTCTTGTTCGGCCTATCGGCCTCAGTGAAAGCCTCCGGTCGCTGACGAATAATAACAACACTTTTTTATGATAAATTTTTTTTGTTATACTGCCTTGCTTATAAAGCAATTGAAGTTGATTGGAAGTCCATTGTAAGCCAATCAATGATTTTTTATGAGTAAGTGAGGCCTCTTAGCTTTGTAGATTATAATAATTATAATTTCATAACCTTATTTTTTCATTTTAACAATTAAAAATTAAATTGTTGGGCAGCATTCCATTTGACAAAAAATTAATGATAGTTCCCGAGAAATTAAAGCCGGTACCAAAAAAATTAATTACAAATTAACAGACTTGTCAACTTGTCACTAAAGAACATTAAACACCCGTAGAGATAAACAGGTAATAACTATTTTTGCCTTTTCTACGAGAATAACCAGAGTAATCCATGAAGTAATATAAATATGCCTAATACGTAATATTCAAGGAAAACTTTTTATTTTAGTTGGATATTTGTTTTTATTAATATAAAAACTGCATTTATCAATTTTGCAAATTGCATCAAATTTTGAATGAAATGGGAAAATTATAAAAAGGAGTGCAAACTTAAGGGCGTAGCCCATCCAGGTGGTTTTGATATTTGAGCGAAAATGAGTCATCTGCCAAACTGTCAAAATATAGAAATTGATTTCATAGGCCGTTTTTGAAAATTTCGAATGCGTGTATGCACATACGTTTGAATTTTTCTTTGTTCATTGATAATTTATTTAATCGATAAATAGGCTACTTGATGTTGAATATTTTAGATACAAATATGTTCGTTTCTGCGGGAATTTAAATCTATAAATTCAACTACCATTTTCTTATCGTAATGCAATGATTATCCGACACGAATGTGGATCTTGAATTTGTGCTAATAAATGTTCTCATTCTACTTATTTGAAATTGCGTGAGGCATGCAATGCAAATGATGCAAAATCACCTTGATTTCGGATAAAATTCATAAGCGTAACAAAGTTAACTTAATAAGTGAACACCATCGAGTACATCAATTTGTTTTTTATTGTTTGTAAATTGATGTGAAAATTTTTTAATAATTGATGCCGTATTGACAAAATTTAAGTAATTTCCAGTTATCTCTTTTACCTACCATATAAATAATTACAAAATTTCCTATCAATCAATCAATCAGATAACAAAATAATTATGTCAAAACTTTCTGTGTACTTTGCGTAAGTAAAATGGATTTAGATCATCATCACCGATAAATTTGAAAAAAGTAATTAATTTTTTATTTTACACTTGACTGAACAATAGACAAAAATTTAGGTTAATTCAGCAATTAAATCGAGACAAGGGTAGATCAGGGAGTTCGATACATTTTTGGAAATTTTGAAAAATTGATCAAGACAATAAATCATATCTGCGGCAAACTTGGTTTATTATAAGCCGGGGGTTCACATAATACGTTTTAATTTGAATGTTGCCAAAACTAAGTAGCATAGCTTCATTCTTCGTTGCAAAAATAATTTAAAAAATATTTACTAACACGACTTTTCCATTTACTATTAGAGTTATTCAGTAAAATGATTAATGATTTTGAAAATTATAGAAAGATTTAATCTTAAAAATTTAATAACACTTTCTATGGACATTTAATTACAAAAACGTTATTACTGTACTTATCTCAGAAATGTTTAATTTTTATCAAGAAATTGTGTCGATTTATAAACTGAGTTACACTTCACACAAATTTTTTTAATTAAGAATTGTTATGGTTTACTAATTATGTGTTAAAATTAACTGCTATAATATAAATAGAACACAGTTTTCAACATACGTGCAATATTTTTTTGATTAAAGTTTATACTTTTATGATAATTAAAATTCAATTAACGGTTTTTTTTAAAACAAAAACTGTTAATTTTAAAAATGGTTTTTTATAAAAATATAATAATAGGTTGACTTACGTAACAAAAGGTAAGGTTAGGTATCTAAATTATTGTCAAAAGCTTTAATTCTCTTTCACCTGTTATTATTGAAAAATGTGAAGCTATTAATTTTAGGTTAGGTTATTTGAACTTGAGTTGGCAAATTTAATAGAAAGAAAGCTTTAAAAGTTAAGGTTAAACTTTTAGTGACAGGTACAAATTAAATTTGTCATTTGTCGCCCAACGTTATATAGGTGAACCAAGGGGGGGCGACCACCTTCTGTCGCAACTCAAAATTATCACCTTTGATGTCGCCGGTTTAAAACAGAAAGAATCATTAAATGATGGCATTGTTTTTCGTAAACTTTAGCATCTCTTGGCGTTCGTTAGAAACTCTGATACCTGCACTTTGATTTTCACGTGATACTCGTTTTATAAAATCGTTTATCTTTTAATGATACTTTTAGTCTGGAAGATGAGTTTAAGACACACATATATTATGTGTCGGAGCTATCCTGGCAGATAAATAGAGCTTTAGAATTGCCGCTAACTAATTCTAGCCTGGTGAAGGGCGGACCTGCGTGCCTGTCACTTGCCACCGCCTGGCCTCGACCTCAGGACCTACACCGCCCCCAAGCACCCGAGTCTGATGGCTTTTACAATTTAGATCCCATATCTCTAAATTCAAATTGAGATTTATAAATGTGTTCCCAGAGAGCCAAGAACAACAGATTAAACTGCCAATTATCTTAGAATCACGATCACTTTCGGCACAAAATATATACAGTTTCAAGTACACCCAGTTACCTACATTTGACAATGTATGGTAATGATTCTTCACTTGTTTTTTAATAAACTATATGCTGTAGTTTTTATTTTTAAAAATCCAATTATAAATTGATGACCTATCATAACATTAAAAATGCGTGGTCCACTACCATACAACTTTTTTAAGTACGAACCTTTTATTAGTATATTTACCTTGGCTGCGTAAGATGGCGAATTTGCATAAACGTAATCTTCATAATCTGACCACCAGGGTGCTTTATGACTTTTTTTGCAAACGCATCACGTTTCAGACAATTTAGAAACTCGTAAACACAGAAGAAGAATTTATTCCTTAACAGTGAACCTTTAATGTCGCAATACTCAACAGGGGTGACTTTAATTCCTGACTACCCCTTACTTACTTGATAGGCATGTGAAGCATTTTATGTGACATCTCCACGCATTCTGACATTCTTGTATTATGGACAGCTATTAAGAATGTAAAACAAGTCGTTATGGTGGTGTTTACAAGTCGTAAAGGAGGCCAGACAATATATTTCTTTTTTGAATGCCTTTACAAAACGTTTCACCGCCGTACCTGCGTTATACCTAATCTAAAATTGTGGTTTAGAACAAAACAGCCTAAGCAATGTGACAATCGATTTAAAGTCTAATATTTTGAGATTTCTGTATCGATGACATAATTTACATAGGTATTATAAAACATAAGGGTAGGAAAAATAAAAATATGCAATTCTGGAAAAAAAATTGTGTCTAAGGGATTACTGATTGCACGCAATTTTTTAATGCCGCCAGAAACAAAAAGAGGGAAACGGGATCGCTGCCCCCAGGTCGTACATTTTAGTAAGGGTTCAAATGTATGTCAGTATAGTGCTGGTTTCATAGTTTAATTATGTATCGCAAAATTTGTGTATGAATTTAGGGTAGCCACGATAATCTATTGATTTAGTTATACGCGACGGCGATGTTGAAATGAATGAGCTTGTTAAACTATTAAAATTTTTAGTGTATCTGCCTACTCTAAATGGATAACGAATAATTAAGTATTCACGGTTTCTTATTCGAGATGTGCCGAACCGCATCATCAGATACTTTGGCAATAAGGACTAAACAAAGTTTTTATAACTGGTATAAGCAACAGGTGAATTTCTATAATTAGAAAAAAATGTACTAAGGCTATTCTAGCCGATAATGTATTTGCAATTATTAATTTACAACCGGTTTTTTGTATTACATCATCGCGTCAAATTTGAAGATTATAAACGGCATTTAAAATCTTTTAAATGCGAGATTTCCAAGATTCGAACCACGGTTGAACGATAAAAATCGTAACTGCTTCTTTACTCTTTATTTATTTATTTTATAACAAGAAATAAGCTGATCTATGTAGATATCGAGAGAGAAAGGAAACCAATATTGATTTGATTGATTTAATTTTAGATTTAACCCCTTCTCCGCCATCTACTCCCACTTTGAAATTTCAAATAGCACCCCTTACTTGCCTTATAGTATACCATGCGATGTAAGTCATTAGATTTTACTTTTCTAGAATTATCCAAGCTATAAAAATAATGCGTTCAGTGGTGATGATCCATCATGGTTAGATAGATACTAACTGAGCACATTTTGGCCATAAAGAACACAAATAACAAATATCACCCAAAAACTTCATCTCTTCAGATTCATATTGGTACGCGATAACCATAAATCCGATAACTCGAAGAATTTAATACCGACCACCACATCATGTTTGTGGCGAACAGTGGCTTATTAACAAGTAACAAGTATTTGGACCCAGCAAGTAAGATTTCGTGGAAATAACCTATAAATGCAATTTTTTACTTACAATTAAATATGAATTATCAAATCTAATTTAACAAAAAAAAACGAAGTTAGGTATTGGAAAACAGCCCCCAAGTTTTAAACATCAAGCAGCCTTAACCGCCATTCAATTCATGAATAGAAGAAAATAGCCGTTTTCTTTGCATCCTGCGCCCAAAATCGGCATTAGGAAAACACTTGTACTTTCCGAAAGGTAATCCTTTATTTCCCCCAAATATGCGTATTTTTCGTTTTCAATGTAGACTTTTTTACTTATCTGACCCAAAAATGGTCCACAAATGAGGGAAATTAGACTTAATCCCTTTGTAGATAACTGCATAGAGCAACTTTATTAGGACTCCAGCTGTGGGCTTTCCAAGTTGTTTTTCGGGATCTCCCGTTTCTCGAAATTTACTCGTTTTTATGCATCGCAAGGCAAAAAAGTTTTGAATCCCGAAAAACACGTTTTGCGCTGAAGTTATCTACAACTTCTGTTTATTATGTTATTTATTGGTTTACCCAAAACAAAAACTAGATACCTACTAAATTTTATAATTTTGATCAAAAATTGAAAAAAATATAGAGTGTTTTGGAAAGCCATATCTCCAAGAATATTTGGGATACAACATTTTAATTTACTTTCTTTTACGTAGAATTTTATTCTCTATACTTTAAGTTATGTTCACTTTCTACCTCAGACGGACTTAAAATGAGTTATTTGCAAAATTGTAAAGAAGAGGTTAACAAATGTTAAAAAGCTATCAACTTTGAAAAGACGCAGTTAGGGCCCTATTAGGGCTCTAGTGTTGTTCTTTACGAGGGAATTTGAGGCTAGTTTTATAATCTGTGTATCATTTTTGCCCCAGTTGAACAAGATAAATAGTTGAGGAAAATATGAAAACTATGTTGTTTTGGGTAAAACTCGAAAAAAAGCTGTATTTCGAAAACTATAGGGCCTAGAGTAATATTTTTGGTTTAGTTTTTACCACGAATTTGATACCTTAACAGTTTATTTCGCGAAATCTATTTTTGGGCATAGGATGTATCTATAAAAAATAATAAACTCACATCTTTCAGATTTCCTTCTTCTTCGTTACAAATTTGCTTATGTTCCGTTTTGGTTCTATTTTGTAAATACAATATTGCATTTCCGAGTTCTTCACATGGCCCTCCAAAATTGCGGGCCCAGGCACGTGCCTATAATGTCTGTAATTCGCCTGTCTTTGAGCAACCTCTCTACCACAGTATAGAAAACTATATCGTCATATTTATGATCTGGCTCCGTGTCCGTCCGTCCATCTGTCTGCATGATTCAGAGTCAAACAGAAGTTTGAACGCTCTAAACTCCTGGCCAATCAGAGTACTTGAAATTATAAATTAATGAGACTGCTCCAAATTATTTAATATTAATTTTGATTTGAGAAATTCCTACATTTTCAAAATGTGCTCCTTTATTGCCTAGACAACAATAGAGCCTATTTTTTTAAACTTTTGAACCACAATTTTTGATTTTCTTGTGGGAATTCCCTTGTGGGGTTTCCTTCTTGGGGGTTTTCTGTGTGATATTTCTAATGAATTCAATAGTTTTAACATTTTTGCGGAACTACATACACCGGGTGTTTATTGCAAAACAGTTGTATCCTAAATGTTTTCTAAACTTAAAAAGATATCGGTATAAAAAAAGGTCAACTGATTTGCGAAGGGAGAAAAGCAATAGGTACCTAATTTTAGAATTTTGACCATGACCGAAATCAAAAAAGAAGTAATTACATAATAATACAATAACTTTTTTGATCATAACCAAGGCTTAAGCTCGAAGCGATGGGTGAAGTAACGCCGTCAAAATCAGTTATAAATGCAGACAGCAGCCGAAAAAATTTGGACTGACTGTATGGACGATAATAGACTTCTTGGCTGAAACGGAGCAGCGGGATTGGACCCCATATCTCCTTCGTGGGTTTGTTGGGACTGGCTGCGGGATTTTTGGAGGCCTACTGACCTCAGGGCGAAGCGCTAGGCTAGACTGGCTGATTAGGATGAACCGGATTTGGGCAACGGAAGAGACTCGAATTGCATGTCGCATTAATTTACACCATTAGAACATCAAACGCTATCTCAACACCTAGAGCCGTTCTGGGGTATAATGTTTTAATGGCGTAAATTAATGCAACATACAAGTCGAAACATGGGTTTGCATAGTAGTGTAGATTTGAGGATGTCCAATCCTTTCTGATAACACTGAAGTGGTCATGCAATTAAACCAATGTGGTCCACGTTTTTTCAGCTGCTGTCTGCATTTATCCACCTCATCCATCGCTTCATGTTATGCATAGATACGAGAAAAGTATTCATCTAATATGATGGTTCACCCGACCAAAACACCATCATGTTCTTTTGACATAATGTATTAGAATGGTTAAGGTTTTATTTAAGATGTTAAAGTTAAGGAGTGAGAGGTTAAATTTAAAATTTCGAAAATTACGTGCTGGGTTTCCTCTCTTCGTAAATAGTTGATGTATTTTTAGTTGGTTAGTTGAGAGGGGCATTTCTGGAAATATATTTTTACCAAAACAGCGAAAAAACATACTTGGACAAAATATTCCAGAAAATAAAGTAATAATTGAGAAAAATATTGTAAATGCAAATTTAACCCTGCGTGTGAGTCGTGTTTTTCGCTAACTCCGTGTGAGTCGTGGGTCTTTTAAGGAACACAAGCAACTTAAGACGTTAACGTTTTAACGTTTAAAATATTTATTGATTACCTAGTAAGTTTCTTACATACATTATGTTGAAATTTATACAGTTATGGATATAGAAAACTTAAGCCCTTTCTACCATATTTAATTTAGTAGTGTTTGGCATGATTGGTGAAATAGAGGTTTGTTCGTTTCAGGAAAAATTTTAAAAACCTGAATTTAGGTATTTTAAACTTTGAAGGTGAGGACAGAATATGTATAAATAACAAATTAAAATAAATAACAATGAACTGTGAAAAATGAAAAAACAACTTAGGACGTTCGTAACTACGCAGGTATTTAAGGAAATTTTTCGAGTTTCCGGATATGAATCCTCTTTACCCCTAGTTATTTTAGGGGGAGTTGTCAAATTGTTCCATTGGCCTATTTAAATTGTATTAGATACTTAAAATTTCAACTGTTCCTTAAAAGACCCACAGCTCACACGCAGTGTTAAAAACCGCAAAATTACTAAACAGGAGGCTGTATGCCCCCTCCCGTCCTACAACATAAAAATCCCAAAATAAAAAAATGATAAAATAAGCCGAAAAATATTTTTAAAAAAGTAAGCCGAAAAATATTTTTAAAAAAGTAAGCCGAAAAATATTTTTAAAAAATTAAGGCCAAAAATTTTTTTTAAATAGAACTCGATAAATAGCATTTAATGCCGAATCCAGATACAATTTTAGTCGGGGAGCTGCCAGCATGGAATTAATAGACCATTGAGGGTATGAATTTCCATTAATTGTAAAAATATAATGTTGCTTGGTTGACATAACCTTAAAATATAATTGACTCGATTGCTTTATCTGCCCAATACTTCATTCTATTGAATGTAGTTTTTGATCAATAGTATCTTATATAGTACTACATATATAGGTCACTCGAACCAGAAGAGTACTTGGAGCACTTCTGCCTATTAGACAAATTTGATAAAGAAGGAATAAATGAAAATTCAAAAGAAAATCGATGAAATGTGACAAACCGGTAATAACGTATGAAATTTTTGAACTAAGCGGACTTAGCTCATATTCGATGAGATTAGCACGGTCAGTTAGTCTTGAGAATACCGTGACTAAGGGATAACAATAAATTTAGATGGCGCTTGCATATTTTTTACCTGCATCCATTGAAACGACCTATTTATAAAATTAGAAATGTTGGAGTTGAACTGTAACAATTTTTTTAAGTTTTATTTCGTTATTGGTTAAAAATTGCCGTGAAGGAATGCAATCTATAAGTGTATGCCTACTTTAGAAAAATTAATTGTGTTATGTCATAAAATATAAATTGTTTGCCCTACGGAAAATCAAGGCTCGTTCATGTCTTTCCACCCCTTGTTTCTCAGGATATAGCTCATTTTCTTTTAAGTATTTGCTGTCAGATCAAGGGCGAACCATTACACCCTATCTTTCTTTATTTATTTGTCAATCTATCAAATGTGTTACTGGAACGTTAATGGAAAACAATTTAATTGTTTCCAACAAATTAAATTTTAACTTGTAGGATTTTAACTATGAAAATCGATTAAACGCTTTTATATTTTAAAATTATAAATTATATATCATTAATATTATATCACTTTATTTATTAACTTAAAAATTTATATACCCAACTAGACTACTTTTATATTTTAATTAAACTCGATTAATGCTATTATTAATTTACTCCTTTTATCGATCAATCAAAAAACTTATATTGCCATATATCAATGGTATACATATCAACTTCAAGAGTTCGCCATTGTTTACAAACTTATAAGATTAATTGCTAAAATATGTTTGGCTCTTATGTAACACAATTTTTTAGTTTAAAATTTTCGATTTTTTGCAACACCGTGTATACACCATATTATAGAGACACTATAGCATAGGATACAATAGCACAGTTCTCCCTACCACGCCACCACCTGTCAGTATTATCTACAATAAAATTTTCAATTTTACCCCGTTATCCGCTCATTAGTAGGTAAATGCAATTTTGGTGGTATGGGGTAATATTTTATAGAAAATTTAAAAAATCTTGACATTTAATTATTTTAGCACCATATGCAGAATAACTAATTATGGCTATTTGAGTTGGAACGACTTAATCTGAATATAATTACTAAGAGTCGATGCTATCATTAACAGTTACCTTAAAAGCAAAATGACAGTCCATTTTCTTAATTTTTTTATTTTTTATGTCGGAAATTTTCTATTAGGCATAGTAATTACCGTTACATAATTTTTGAGGTTATAAAAAATATGACAGCTTTCATATTAGGGGAAGTACTACTACTAACAAAATATCAACCAAATAAGTAAAAGGTTATCAATATTCATGACGAATTAGCATTGAAGTGGGTAACTATTTTTGTACTTGTCCAAAAGACGGTGAAACAGAAAAGAAAAGGATTTAACAAAAGTAAATTGGATTTAAAATTTGAAAAAAATTATCCTTAACTTTCCTTGTCACAATAAATAATTTTTGAAGAGCTTGCAAAAAGGTCAAATTAATTACACTTAATTTAACTTCATAATGAAATTTAACACAAATGTAGCGACAAAATTCTATTGTAGAGTAACAATACAAAGCAAGACTTAGTCTACTGTTCGTTTACTAGTATCCTGCTAAGCAACTGTGTCCTAATGTATTTAACTTTCTTTGCCGAAAAGCCCACCCATGTTGACTATATCCTTTTACTTATAATTTAGTTTATAAAATACTCAATTATAAAGACAATAAGCATCGAAATTGTTTCATCATATTTCAAAACAAAACAATTTTGTCAAGCTAGTAAAATCCAAAAAAAAAATTAAATGTCATTTCGGATTAAAGCCTACAACAATTAGTCTCATTATATAAATTTAAAAGCAATTTTATAATTAAGTTTTATTCTTGTGAAAATTATTTTAAAAGATGTCAATAACTTGTAAAAGACATTTAGTGATGAAGTGAGGACCTCTTTCATTATTGAAAAAGTCGTTGTTAAGGCGCTGCCGCATATATGAGATGTACAATAGAGAATGATATTGCAAGATTATACAATCGCTAAAGTTGATGACTGTAACTTTCATGCAAGTTATCTTGATCCCTTTTTAAGTAGTAGCTTGATCTGTAATTTTTCTAAGACATAGTATAACATGATGATTTCTTTTTAATTTTTAATCAATAAATAGATCTTCATGTATGGACCTTTGTTATACGGTTTCAAGTTCGTCATTTTTTAATAGTACGAACAGTCTAAACGAATTTTAACAAAAAAATAGATGGGAATGTATAATTAACGGGATACAACTATGCGAGTGCTTTTCGGAAATAGTAGCATTTTTAGCTCTCGTCTGTGTTGCTCTTTGTCTTCACTCATCCTTACGATAAATCAACATTCTCTAAGAAATTTCAATTTTAATTTTTCCACTGCAAAACTGCATTTATAACTTCGAAACTGCGATTATTCGCCTTGTCCGATGTATCAACCAATGTGAACGCTTCATTTCACGATTGTCTATCACGGTGACAGTTCCTCCAAACAGCAGATAACAGCCGTTGAGCTCTGTTACTGCATGTGATGTCACAATTATGCATCGAAATATCTTTCCAAATGCAGCGCATATTGCTCGGAGCTAAAAGAATTTAAATCATGTTCTTGTGGCGCACCAGCTACAGTATGATTCAAAAGTACGCCTGCTGACACAAGGTTACGTCATTCCCGTGGTTTGGAATCCACGTTAACATGTATGTCCTTTATGTCACAGGCATGCAGAAGAATTCAGAAACTGATTGAATAAATATGCTTCTGCAGATATAAAAACGAAATAGAAACCCTTAAAATTAAAAAGTTAACACCGTTCGAAAATTTAATCTTTTAATCTCAAATCTACAAAGGTGTAGATTACAGTAAAAACTTCTACTTTAAAATGATTTTCAATAAAAGGTGTTAACTTTTACCACTTCATGTAAAGTTAAGTGGGTTAGGGAAGTGAAGAGAAGAAATCGAAAATTTACTTTTATTTCTTTTGATAAAAAAGAAAATTACGTAAATTTTTAGTTAAAGTGATGAACCACAGTTTTTTAACTGAAATTGAATGAAAAAGTGTAAAATTTTCAAAATATTCCTATGATCTTTACAGTTTAAAGTTTGTGTATTTATAATAGTCCAATTTTTGACCTAATATTGGATGGCTATCTGCTGGCGCCAGGTGACAATATTGGCCTAAATGCCTATGATGCAAAATGGACAATGTTAAAATCGTCTAACTGTTGTGGTTCTGAATCCACGTTGTGTTCATCACATATTTTCAATAGTTTTGTTTTAGAGACAATCTAGAAATCTGAGAAATTAAATTGAAACAATAGTAAAAAAACATGTTCCATGTTAAAATAAAAGATTATTTTGCACTAGTTTCGGACACCAGTTTTAAATAACAAAATTGTGAAAAACGGTAAAAAATGCTGAATTTACTACTGATGTATACCTAAAATATAAAAAATTATCCAATTATATTAATGGTATTTACCTACCTGAACTAATACGATTAATAAACAAATTTAAAAAATATGTTAAATGGTATAGGTTCTTCCTTCAAAAATTAATTTAAAACCATTAAAACATAAAAAAAGTAGCCTATAAAATTTTCATATGCGGTCAAACTGTAGACTTTCCGTGCGATTGACGTGGTTTCGGTCTGTCTTGAGAAAAGTTTAATGAAAAAAACATTACAGTGGTTTTTAGTGTATTTCGTCTATTTTAGTTTTCTAAGCTTTCTAGTTTATCGTTTTAACTTAAATTCTAACTTAAGTAATAGAAGAAAAACAGCATCCCTTAAGTACTTAGGTTTTAACCTAAAAATCATTCAAATAGTTAATCATATAATTTTTAGCATTGTTATATATGGAAATTTTTGTTTTTATTACTAGTACTACTAATTTTTTTATAAATTCGGTCAAGCAGTAAAATAGAATAAGTAGGTAGATATTGATTTTTTTTAATTGACAATTTTTTTGATTATCTAAAGCTGTTTCTTTTGTAATTAATAATTTCTGAGGTAATTAATTTAATTAACTATTTTCTAAACTGAATTTGAACCATGGTTTAATAATAGAACGTTTTTTATGTGTTGTATACATCCGGATTTACAATCTAGCGCCACCTATAGTTGTTTTCTAAGAGCTACCGCAAGTGTCGTTACAAACTTGATATTTTAAATCACTTAATTTTTTACTTGTTATTATTAGATTATTTAATGGTTTTATGATTATACAGATGTAATGATAATTATTATTCATTAATTGGCTATAAAGCAATAATAAATTGGTTATTTTCATCGGTAACTGTTTTGGGTAAATTTGGAGCAAATAATATTACCTAACCTAATTTTTATTATTAAGTATAACAATAAATTTAATCCGTACAAAAACAATATTATTCTGAAGTTTAATATTGGAATCGATTATTTCAAATTCGATTCCAATAACCAGCTTTGGTTGTACATAGAAGATATACATCAAAATTTTAAGGGTTTTGAATTAGATTGATAAATTTTAAATCTTTTGTTTAAATGCAATACAAGAAGAATCCATCAAATATGATAAGTAGGATATAAAAATTTTATATGACAGACACTTAAAAATATAATAGGGCGGCAAGTTATACCCTTAGAAGTTGAATAAGGAATAATATTTAGAAATACATCTGTGGGGTATTAATGTCCTGTCCCTTAAAAAGGGGTACCCGTCACCTTTGCGCGTCACCTACACCGTCCACCTTGTCAATATCCCCTCTCAGATAAACCCGCCTTCAAAATGCGCACGCTGACTAAACATCCCCACTTTGTTTCAGCACTGGACAAGTTGGGCACAAGACATCTCTTCACAAATAGTGCTCCTGAACCTGTTCAACCTAATGTCGCATTTGACATCGCGAGTTTAGTTCTTTACGGATGTCAAGCTTTACCTATACGACTAAAAATTCTTCTGGATCGATTGTTTTCAGTTCTGCAAAAAGAACAAGTTCTTCAAGTGTTACATGGATTTGGATGGACACCGGAAGATTACGCGAGGGGTTATATACTTCAAGTGAGTAATTTTTGTTTTGTTTATTTATATTTTTCCCAAACACATCTCACCTTTTTTTTGGAAAACCTCTCTCAAGACGTTTTTCATATTTATGGAATATTTAAACTTGACAATCAAATGTTTCAAATGTCACAAATAAATGTAACCAATCAAAACGTTGTTATCTTAAAAAGTCCAATGCAATTGGTTTGTTTATTTTTATTTTAACTTTGAAGCTGAAATCGACATTGAAATACAACCGTGACTTGAAAAAAAAAGTTGTTAATTAAAAAAGGATTTTAGTGTTAGTGGTCAAGTTTTGTTTTCTTTATTGGGAACTAAGGTAATTTACCGATACCTAAACATAAGTGCTTTTAATTAAAATTAAAATTGGGTCCTAAAGTTAATTATGGTTTGAAATTGAAAATACTGAAGATGAAATAAAATTTGTTTGGATTTTTTTCAAAAAGAAAGTGGGTGATGGGTTAATTTCATTGAGTGCTCGAAGAAGTTGCGATCCGTCGGCAGAGTCTCTCTGAATTCTGTGAATCGCAGTGGGTAACAATAATTAAAAAAAAAAGATGGCGTTTTTTACAAAATAGTGGTTTGTGTGACTATATCGTATAATTTAAAAAATTAAAAATTAAAAAGTTTGGTTATAAATGCATTCGTATTTTTTTTATTGGCACGAATGTGTTGTAGCCTGTCGGTTAGATAGGTATTAATACTTAAAATATTGAACTAGGTAATTTCGTGCAACTATAATACCTATATGATGCATTTTGGAATTACAGACACTAAAATTATAGACCGTTTTGCATATCATTTTTACGAGACGTAATAATTTCACGGTAGGTATAATTTTTGAAATAAATGCCGGTTTATTTTAAAATAAACGAATTTTTACTTTACATAATGCTGCATTCGGTTGACTAATCACATAGTTTGTTTACTAATAAATGGCGTTGCGATTAAACGGACCACTTATAAATCTATAATCATCCCAAAGGTCTTGAGTTATTATCTTTAATTTTACTTTCGATCGTCTCTTCGATATTAAAAAAACAATTGTTGTCAAATATTTACCTCAAATAGGTAAACGACCCCACTGTTGAATATAGCAGGTTATTTTGCCAAGCACGAACCATCATATCTCACCGAAAAAGTAAATACCCGGCAAAATTTAATTTATACCTACGCATCTTTCCATATTTTTTTTTCTGATTGTAACAAAAAACAAACGCAAAAATGATACGGTTAATTTCAAATATCGTTACAATGTATTATACCTACCAATATTTAATAAAAAAATTTTAAATATAAGGTAATGCTTCTTTTTGTTTCCAAATTTTAATTTAAAAAAAGCGGAATATTCATAACCGCATTTTAAATCGTTTCTAACCTAACTTTTTATAACGAACTAATTAAATTTAAGTTTTTTCGCAGAATAAACTTTTAGAAAGACAAATTTTTAACTTGGACGCGTCAATAAATAAAAAATAAAATGTTTCATATTTTTTCTTTGATTTATATCTTGCTATAAATTAATTAACGTCAAACATTTATTTAAAAAATATGAATTACTCGGTGAAACAACTGTTAATTAATTTTAATTCATTATTCGACTAAAAAAAATTAAGTATTATGAAGAATTTTGATAAACAGTTTCATAAATATTTTCGGTATATACTCCCAACAACATTATTCTCATAAATAGGTTCATTTCAATAAACGCAAATCATAAGAATTGTTTATACAATCGATAAATTGCAAGTTAATACGCCATTATCGTATACTGAAACAAAACACTTGAAGTTCGTTCTACTTGTGCTAATGGCTGATCCTGTTACCTCATGTAGTAAATACTACATCAACTCTGGAAACAGAAGTACACATTTATCTGTAAAAACTTAAAAACCTCTTAGCAAACTTTTTATGAGTAGTGCATACTTTTAATTATGTGTCTGAATTATATAGAAATTTTTAGGTTAATATTAATATTGTTTTTCAGGAAGCACACGGCAGTACACTGGATAAATGGAGTATATGTAGCCCGGAAGAAGAACCCTTAGTTCTTCAACAATTTTTGAGATTTGGAGAAACTCGCGCCATTACGCAACAACTACTCTTAGCTCAACAAGCCCTTCAGGAACCGACATTAGAACGCCTCGGTCAACGAACCCATAATTCTCGTCGGGCGATGTCTCCAAATCGTCGACCTTCTCCTCCAACGTTTTCATCTACAGCTTTTCATCCATCTTGGTTACCCACAATGTCTCCTCATCAAAAACAGTCTTTCAACTTTTTAAAAATGCCCTCACTTATGGATCCTGTGATTTCTACATCGGCATCAAAAATGTCCTACAACAATAACCCGATTAGTTCCTCATCTCCGCTTAACCGACTGCAAAATATGCAACCCTTCGATTTTAGAAAGCTCGGATCCGGAATGTCTGGGTTTTGTAGCCAATCAAACGCCGAGTTATCAGCACTTCGACGAAAAATATCAGAAAGCGAAACACCGGGTAGCCTCAATTTAAGTATCAGTGCATCGTCGTTGCCTATGTGCCCGCCACCTTTACCTAATTCATCACTACCAGTATCATTAAACCATTCTGCGGCAGCAATGGCTGCTGCCGTATCGGCAAACTCACTTGCGGCAGCTAGCCTGGTAGCATCATCCTTCAATAATCTCATGTCAACTGGATTAACATCGGGAAGCAAATGTTCAAACACATCAAATTTAATAAGTACAGGTGGTAGTGACCTAGGATCCGAAGATGACGATAACGATAACTCTCACAGTGCTTTGAACTTAAGCCGCGATAAAGACAATATAAAATGTATGCGTCAACCGCGAATGTTATCGGGTAGAAAACCTATCACGCCGACAAAAAGACAATGGGGTTCACCTGGATTACCCTTAAATTTAGGTACGCAATTTATCAACCCAGCGACGGGGAAGAAACGAGTGCAGTGCAATGTGTGTTTAAAAACATTTTGCGACAAAGGTGCATTAAAAATACATTTTTCTGCTGTTCATTTACGAGAAATGCATAAATGTACCGTGGAAGGTTGTAATATGATGTTTAGTTCACGAAGATCTCGCAATCGGCATAGTGCAAATCCCAATCCTAAGTTACATTCTCCGCACCTTCGCAGAAAAATATCTCCACATGACGGCAGAAGCGCACAACCGCATCCAATTATGTTATCTTCACCGCCTGGATTACCATTACCGCCAACAGCATTAAATAGTTTAAATCCATTTGGACCGTTTCCAATTCTTACGCCTCCACCCGATATTCGTCACCATTCGGCTTTAGCTAATTTAGACTTTAAACAAAGTTTAGATCTAAGTATGCACAAATCTGACAACGACGATAGAGACGATAGAAGACATTTATCTTCTGAAGTTTCGGGAATGGCTCTAACTTCGACTAGCAGTAGCACCCACGAGGACGACGACGATTACGATGACGATGGAATCGTTGTGGTGGGTGGAGACGAAGAAGAAGATGCGGAAAGAATAGATAATTCGAATGGCATATCCGATATTCCAGAAGATTTTAGTATGTCGTCGAAACGGTTTAAAATGTCCGTTTCCGATGTTGAAGAAGATATAGGTAGTAATGCCGACAGTAACGAGGATTCCGTTAGCGTAGTTGATACTCATAGTTTAAAAGATGAACTTAATTTATGTACTAATAAAAGAAAGCGTAAAAGTCAAAATCCAACAAAGTGTTCTATACCTGTGATGAACGATTGCGGTAGTGATGGAGAGTCATCTGACGATGCTTTTTCCGATCGCGCGTTAGATAAGCAGCAAAATGAAAGAAACAATAGTTTATTGAAAAATTTATCAGATAAAAGTCCTAGTATAAAGTATAATAACGACAGTGATCAAAATGACGTACCTTTAAATTTAGGAAAAAGCATATCAGACGTAAATGCTAACGAATCTGAGAACGGCGTTTACAATGAAATAAAAACTAGTTTAGCTCCTTTATTTCCTACCGAAAAATTAAAAAAAGAAAAGCATTTTCACGAAACTGAAAGTACTGAAGACAACGATCGTCCGGCGAGTACAGTAGAAAGTAATCGAAGTGACGAATCTTTTGATTCGTCCAATGCGCTTCGGCATTTAGAAAGCTTGTCGCATGGTAATTTTGGTGATTTGATGGCGCAAGGTCTTCATTTGGGATTGGGGGTTACAAATTCGCATTTAGCTCCGTTGGGTTTTATGATGGCCGGAGGGCCACCTAGCCCTGCACGTTCGCAAGCATCTTCTGGCGGTAGTTCCAACGAACGGGATTCGCCTGACGAAAACAGTCAAAATCAGTTGTTTGGGTTATACGACAATGGTCAATTTATTAGTACAATGGATGTTCCTATCGATAAAGATAATCCACGACGCTGTGCAGCATGTGGAAAAATCTTTCAAAATCATTTTGGGGTTAAAACTCACTACCAAAATGTACACTTAAAGTTAATGCACAAATGTAATGTGGATGGATGTAACGCAGCTTTTCCATCAAAACGAAGTCGAGACCGTCACAGCGCTAATTTAAATCTACACCGGAAGTTACTATCGACGTCGACAGATAAAACGTCAGGACTTTTAGAAAAATCTCCATTTTCGTCACTCGCTAACGGTCCATCATTACAAAGCGATTTTTTTGCCCGTCTATATGCAGAAGAAGCGTTAAAATCTCATCAGTTGTCGGCCTCTCCGACAAATTTAAATCAATTAATGTTGAATGGTGATAGAATTCCGCCTCCACCATTTTTATTGCCCCCGCTTGGAGGTCTTCCGTTTCCGTTGAGTAGCTTTAGTCACTTTTCACATTTGAATGGATCATCGCTTTTGAACAAAAAAGAGCGTTCGTCAGCTTCTAATTCGCCGACGCCGGCATCACCTCCGCCGAATAGTTCGTCTCCTGACCCGAAACAATTGGTTCATTGCGTGGATGAAGATCTCCCTTCTTTAGATAAAGATGGCAATTTACCCTGTCGATTGTGCAAAACAAATTTTCGAAGCGCGGCTCAATTAAAAGAACATTGTGAATCGAACCATTTATTAGACATGTTTAAGTGTAATGTAGTTGGGTGTCCCAAAGTATTTATGTCAAGAACAAAAAGAAACTTACATTCTGATAATGAATCCTCACATGTAAATTTTTTTAAAAAGAAAGTTAATCTATCGTGACCATTTCATAATAGAGGTATGCTTAGTACTGTACCTTTCTGGTGGTGAATTTAAAAACAAAGAACAAATAGAAGCTGTGCGCGCGTAAGTGGTAATTGTTTATTAAAATGCCAGTTTTATTATTTATTGTATAAAAAAATTTTATTTTGTAAAATCATTATTTCTCTTGTTTGAGAAAACCAGTCAATAATACTCATTAGTTAATTAATTATTGGTATAAGTTATCATCCAAAATTAATTAATATTTTTATTTTAATACTCGAAGGACGCTAAAAATGTATAGGAGACAATTTTAATAATTCTCTAGAAGATGTTGCTATTATCTATCATAAAAAAAATGTTAAGTGTGTTTAGGTAATTTGCAAAAGTATTCAGTGATAATTTGTATTACAATAATAGAAAAAATGTATATTTAAATGTGCAATAACTTGTATATACTACGGCTATATCTGTAAATGTATAATAGATGTATATATTTACTATTACTGTTATTAGGAAAAAATTACAGAGGTATTCTAAAAAAAATTATTATTCTAGAAGTGTCCTCAATGTATACGATTATAAAAGTGAGTACTTTAAGCTATAATAATATCATGATATATAATATATAATATGTATGTACCTATAGTAAGTACATATTATAATTATATTATTATAGGTATCTGTAAGTTATGTGTTCCTCTTTTTAAGCAATATGTTTTTACAAAATGTAATTAATTCTAAAATATTTGTTTTTTGCTGTTATACATTATATTAATGATATAAATACAGCACCTATAAACTACCTACCTATAATGTTACACTTCTTTAATAAGTCGAAACTGTAAACAGTACCTTCTAAATGTTATTTATTAATGATATAATATCATTGTGTACATTGACCAATATACCTCTGGGCTTAATTAAACTATAACTGTCATTTGTATTTTTATTCCAATACATAACCTTAAAAAACTTATCACTGAAAGCTAAATTCTTATCTCGACATCGTTCAAAATTGGCCTCTAATTAATAATATATTACTCCAGAAAAGAAATATTGATGGTAAGTCAATAATGCAACTAAATCTCTCTGATGATGACTGACAATGACAACGAAACACCGGTCTAATCTTGGTTTGCAAAAAGATCTCGGTCAGATAAAATCGATCCTATATTGACTTAACTGCAAACCAACTTAACCGCACAAAAAGTGACACTATAAAGCAATATTTATAACAACAACTTCACGATCTGAAATTGATGTTCAATTATTTCCGTAAAAATTACTCCGACGTTATTACCTTACACAATACAACTCGTCAGATTTTTAAGTTGTCCTGTACAATCTAACAATTATTATTAGTATGCAATCTACAGTAGCTTCACGCAAAGCCAACGTTAATTGATCCACATTTCTAAGCTTTTTACCAGCTGTGCCATCGATTTAACAGAGAAAGAAAACTTGTAAGATATTCACTGATTCCAAGTATTAGATTTGAATTCCATTGGCCTGCCTAGATCATTTAGACATACTTCTGCACAATTTGGCCTTAGAAAGAAAGAATCCAGGACAAAATTACCCCAAATGATGTGAACCCTAAGATTACCTCATGTGTAGTGCTTACATACATAGAAAATGGAAAAAAAATCTTTTCGATGATCTCCACTTAACCATTAAATGTGTCGCTAACACTTAATACGTACATGATGGAAAGGATTGTCTACACATTGAGGAAGGAGTCAAATGGAATTACAGCTGTAAACAGGAAAAAAAACTTCTAGTTTTGTAATAATTGAACTAGGTACTTGTAGTCCAGAGAAATAACACTTTTAACTTGCAAAAATCCCGGTAAACTGAAATTTAGCAGACACGTATTTTAGTGCCCGAATGCCCGCCCCCCTCGAATAACTTGTCGGCTTCTCCCATAATTGGGGATTTTAGTTTCTCCAACGCAGTGGCAGCTCGGAGGACATAAAATATTTACTGATTTACTTCTAAATTATTTTGATTTCAAAGAAGCTTAAAATTTAAAATTATTAGAATAAGCGATAACTTTAACAACATGCTGTGTTCCAAATGGTGACCATAGATGATCAAAACCCCCGAAAAATCAGCCAATTTAAAAATATGATTACGCTTCATTTTCTTCTTCCTTCTTCCTGATCGGCCAGCGTCGTAGCAAGCTCTTCTGGCGCCTGAGGAAAAATTTGCATATACGAGGGGTCGTTTTTATATTCCCGGACTAGGCATGAAAACAAAAGACTAGAGCAACAACAAAATTTTATTTTTCAATATAGTTCCTCTGCTTGTGAATACAGGTATAACACCGTTTCAATAACATCTTTAATCCAGTATAAAAATATTCATTTGGTTTTTCCGCAAAATGGCCCTCAACAGCTCTGCTATAAGTTCGTCATTGTCCCTAAATTTTGTCCCCTAGTGTTTTTTTTGAGATTCGGGAACAAAAAATAGTCACTGGGTGCTAGATCTGGACTATAAGACGGATGTTCAATTTCTTCGAAGCCACAATCAGCTACAGCAGCTTTTGAAAATCTGGACTTGTGCACTGGTGCATTGTCGTGGAGCAACAAGACACCTTGCGTCAGTTTTCCGCGTTACTTCACTTTAATAGCATCTCTAAGGCGATGCATCAGGTTTGCATAATACTCTCCCGTTACCGTACTACCCTTATTCATATAATCAATCAGCAAAATTGGAAGTGATCACGTCAACAGGGCGCCCTGGACGGGGATCATCATCCAGTGATTCTCGACCATGTTTAAACAATTTTGACCACTCGCAAATAGTTGACTTAGAAGGGCAATCATTCCCGTATACAGCCAACATTTCTTCAAGAATAATTTTTGGAGGTTTTCCTTGTTTTGTAAAGAATTTTATAACAGCCCGGTATTCGATTTTATTCATTTCGATACATATACAACGCGCGACGACACAAACTGACAGATAATAAAATTAATAATGATGCAATTGTTTTGTAAATTGCCACACAGGTTACCAAGGCATATGTGATTAAAAAACAGCATAATGAAAAATTGCATCAAAATTCAAAACAGCCCAGTCCGGGAATATAAAGACGACCCCTCGTATGCTCCTCCCTCCCAAAAAATTCTAATCATTTTTAAAATTTTAAACTATTATTTCTTGAAATGTGTCGAGATTTAGCTCCCCCATTGCGATCACCCTTGCTACGGCGTTGGCTTAGAGTAATGAAAACAAATGGATGCTTATCAGGAAATCATTTAGGCTGCTGGAACATGGGGGTCTGAGGGGTATGGAATACCCCTCACCCAGGTGCACTTAATTTATTGCGAAAGAAAAACTTTCACTTTTACGTCCCTCGGTACTAAGAAGAATGGTACTGATGGGATAGTTATGAAAAATATCATCTGCTGCCCCCCTATCGGATTAGAAACGAAAATTTGAAAAGATTAAACGGAAAATAATAAATTTTGATGGTTCTGAATAATGGCAAGTGTACCTGGGGGGTATTTCATACCTCCCAGACGCCCCCGGTAATGCAATATCGATTTTTATCGTTGGGAACTTCTGAAGATCTTATATGAAATACGCACAGTATATCAGAATCACCGTTTCCATGGCAATGTAACGCAATACACCCCCCCCCACCCCGTCCCTGAATATGGAGATTATTTTTATCGGTAGGAATTTTTCTTTTCAATTTAAATATATTTGAATAACTGTCGTGATGATAACGTGATATTTTTACCGATTATCCAGTCAGTTAAAGGGAAATGAAGAAGAACGCAGGGGTTGGAATCAACTTTTCTAAAATCCCATGTCTTATCTGTTGGACCAAAATTGAAGACGAGAATTATTTCTCCTCTTCAATATTTTTCCTCATCTCTTCATATTTCCATTCTCTTCATATTTTTCCTCGAGAAAAATTGAAAAAATAAATTGTTTTATTTTGTTCACCATCGATGGTGAAGTTTAAATGTACGAAATTTTTATTCAGAATAAGAATTATTCAAAACCTCTTTCAATTGTTTTCTCTGGATTTTCTCTTTATTTCATAAATACTTAGTATGATGTAAGCAAATTTTGTTAATCTGTTTTATAAAGAATTTTGTATTCTTCAATTTTGATTTGAAGATAATTTTCACTAAAAATGAAAGTAAGCGAGTTATAGACGAAAAACTACTGTAGAGGATTAAAATCCCCACTTGCGGAAAAGGCCGACAGGGAATTTTAGGTGATAGCAATAGCGCCTGAGGCAAATGCCTCAGTCGCCTCACCCTTGCTACGGCTCTGATTCCAAGTATTAGATTTTGAATACCATTGGCCTACCAAGATTATTTAGCCATATTTCTGGCAATTTAGTCTTAGAAAGAAAGCTAAAGAGAGTATCCCGGGCAAAATTGCTCCAAATGAGGTAAATCCAAAGATTACCTCATGTGTAGTGCTAAAATATTACATATAAAATGGGAAATACCTAAATAACACTTAATACGTAGATGATGGAAAGGATTGTCTATACATTGAGGAAGGAGTCAAATGGGCTTACAGCTGTAAGCAGGGATTTCATTCCTCGGAAAGGTTTTAAAACAATTAACAAAGAAAAACTTTTTCTTTTGTAATTGAACTACTTGTAGTCCAGAAATTTCACAAACTGAAATTTAGCAGACATGTATTTTAGTGCCCGAATGCCCGCCCCAACCTCGAATAACTTGTCGGCTTCTCCCATAATTGGGGATTTTAGTTTCTCCAGCGCAGTGGCAGCTCGGAGGACACAAAATATTTACTGATTTACTTCTAAATTATTTTGATTCCAAAGAAGCTTAAAATTGAAAATCCTTAGAATAAGCGCTAACTTTAATAACATGCAGTATTCCAAATGGTGACCATAGATGATCAAAAAACACGAAAAATCGGTCAATTTGAAAATATTATTACGCTTCATTTTCTTCTTCCTTCATCCTGATCACCAAATGTTGGGGGTATTCCGTAAACCCCGTAAGTTTTCATTTTAAATGAAAAATAATTTTCATTTATATGAAAATAACCCATTAGACCATCCCGGTCAATGCAACCTCTATTTTTAGAACTTTATGTAGGGTGTTTCTTTAGCTGGATGAGAACTTCAAATTGAAATAAAACATTAAAAAATTGATGGAATGTTTTTTTTAACTATTTTTTTAATAAAGTAAATTTAATGCCATTTATGATTTGAAAATGATTTCCGGCATGTGACCACCACGACTAATCGTTACGAAGCGCATCCGATCAGTCCAATTTTTGACCACGTTTTCCAATATTTATGACCTTATTTCATAAATGGCTTGTTGAATATTGACCTCCATGCTTCTAGAGTTGTTGGTTTGTTAGCATAAACCATGGATTTAACATACCCTCAAAGAAAATAATCTGGAGGCGTCAAATCACACGATCTTGGAGGCCAATTGATAGAACCATTTCTTCAAATAATATTGTCACCACATTGTCCGTTCAATAAATCGATGGTTTCGGTGGCTGTGTGGCACGTAGCACCATCCTGTTGGAACCATAAGTTTATTTTACCGCACTCTACAGGGTGCGTTATAAGGCTAAATTGAGCCGTAACTTTCCGTCCAGTTAGGCCTGTAGGTTGCACAACCAATCACGTTCTAGATGGCTAGCCACCCAGTTCTATTTTCACTATTAATTATTTTTTATTAATTACTTTCTCATTTAATTATTATTCATTGCTTTTCTACCAGTGCACGACTGTCATGGTTGTACGGCATAAAAACCCCACTTAAACCTCTTTCAGATTGGAAACTAAAAAATAAACCAATGGGAAATATGTTATAAATACCATCACAGCAGTGGCTTGGTGTGATCGCTGGTTAAGTTACAGTGCGGAAATGATCGGTTCGAATTGCGAGCTTTACGAAATTTCTTAGCGCGGCCCTACGGTGAGCAACAACGCTCTGTGAATGAGTTGAGTTGTGAAGTAAGGAAGACACCTTGAGCTTTCAAGGCCTTTGATTAATGATTGCCTAGGTTGTGCGGACTAAAGGCCGCACTCAGGGAACGGACCATCAGCTCAATTTGGAGTTACAGACATATGTATACACACAGATACATTTAGACTATATCTTGATATGATTATGGTTTAGGCTTTTCGCGCCACAAAACAGTACCTTGGGTACAGGGTCCACACAAATACATAATAATAACGTCAACTTTCCCTGCAATCACAGAAAACAATCTTGAAAAAGCGCTTTCAAGTGTACACGTTCGCTTATCCAAAATTAGAAACAAACAGCTATCTAAAAATAATTATAAAAATAATAATTGTAAGTAAATATAAATCAAATTTATCGAACTAGGAATCTCCTCTTCCGGGTGCTGTAATCTCTGTGAAAGGTTCGTTTATAAATCTCATTGGTTCAGTTTTATTTAGTTATCAAACTAAGCAAGTTCGGTAGGAAACAAATTGTTTACTATATGGCTTAAAGGATTAAATTCTTATCTGATTGGTAAATTGTTTTTATACTATCGATTAAGAAATTTAACTATTCCTAATGCACCTTTCATTGATTCACTTTTTGGTTACTAACTTAAAAATGTTTCAGTGCGGCCTTTAGGCCGCACAACCATGACCTTACTAACCATAACAATTTTAACCATAAAATTACTTCCAACTTAAAAATATTTGCGAATGACCAGGTTAATTTACAACCTAAGACGTCGGGAAAAAAACACTTTGGTCATTAATTCCCTGAAGGAAAAAGACACTGAATTTCATGCTTATCAACGTAAGGAGAATAAACCCTTTAAGGTGGTACTGAAGGGAATACATTACTCGACTGAAATCGGAGAAATAAAAGCCTCAATTGAACAAATTGGACACACTGCAACAAATGTTTTTAATATAAGGGCAAATCGAACTAAAATTCCGTTGTCATTGTTTTACATCGATCTAAAACTCAATAAGAACAACAGAGATATATGCATACAAAGTGAAATCTCTACTTAATAGTACGATCAAGTTTGAACCACTTATCCCAAACAGAGTCATCCCCCAGTGTCTTAAATGCCAAAGGTATGGACACAACAGAACTTTATGTTACACGAAACCCCGCTGTGTTCAATACGCCGGAGAGCACTTAACTAATTAATGTTCAAAAACAGAAAGATAAAATAATGTTAAATGTATTCTCTGTAATGGAAATCATCCTGCGAATTATAAGGGTTGTACTGTCTTTAATGACAAAAAAAAAATTTCTGAGTAGCAAACAACCAATAAATTATGCTACACGAATAATCAAATAAATAAACCCATATAGAACAAAGCAATACTCAAGAAACTCAGCAAAAAAAAAATTGAAACGAGCATCCCACGATATACAAGTGTTAAAAAATATTATGCAAGGGCTTCTGCAACAGATGGGTGGCATAAACCTATAAACAACTTTTATCTCAAAAATGACAGTAAATGTCCAGACAAATTAAGTTAGCACTTTAGAACGCCAATGTTTAGCCCAACATACCCTAGAAATACAAGCTTTTATTAAAAAATCTAGAAATAGACATTATGCTCATTTCAGAAACGCATTTTACCAAAAAAACCTTTTAAAATATCTAAATTCTCTGTGTACACCCAATATCTTGACGCCACAGCACGTGCAGGAACCGCCATTATTATAAAAAACACTATTATGTAGATATCACTTGGATGTATGTATATTCCTCACTGTCTATGCTCGTTGCATGTTGAAAATGTGTGACGAGCACAGAGGTCCTACAGCTTAACGTGGATTCCGAACCACGGGGGTAGACGATTTTTACACCGTCTATTCCGATCAGGGAAGTTTTTTTAGCCATAAATTATTATAAAATTATCTGAGGCCAGCAGATAGACATTTGGTGAGCAAAAATTTCTTTTATAGACAGCACGGGATTTGAACCCGTGAATCTTGGCATGAAAGCTTTACCTCACCAACATCATTTTAACAACTTTTTATCAACTAGCATAAGCGTTTTAGACTGTGCTGGACCAATAATCATCGCAGCTGTTTACTGCCCACCAAGGCACGCAATAAAAAAAAAGATTTTAAGAAGTTTTTGACACATTGGGAAATAGATTCCAGCACCCTCAATGGGGATCAAGACTTACAACTTCTAAGGGCCAAAAACTTTTTAAAACTATGCAAGCCAAAAACATTCATCACTTATCGACTGGGGAGCCAACTTACAATGTGGTAAGAATGATACCACATGTAATTGATTTCTGTGTGGTTGGGGGAATTCCTATAAACTATTTTAAAGTCAAATCATGCTTTGAACTATCATCTGATTACTCGCCAATAAGCACAACATTGAACTCAAAAGTAATATCAAAAGAAAGAGCACCTCCCTTCAAAACGTTCCAACTGGGAAAACTTCAGAAAACATCGAGAAAGATCTAACATTGGATGTCGCATTAAAAATAAATCTGGACATAACCACAGAATTTCTGACTGACATTATAGCATTATACAACAAGTACCTTGGAAATCAACACCTGACTCAAAAGAATACGAAAATGAAAATGCCTGCTCATTAATAATCAAGCAAAAAAATAACTGAAAAAGAAAGCTGAGGAAAATGTGGCTGAACTCCAGAACACCGAACACATAAAATTTTAAAGGAAATCACGAATTTTTTACAAGCTCTAGTTATTTCTTCAGCTTCGTTACTTAATTCATTGGTCTAACCAAAAATTCACTGAATTATTTTAGTAGAAGAATAATAATATTAACAGATCAAGTGCAATGAGTAGGTATATTTCGCCCCCCCCCCTGCCATCTCGAATTTTGTAATGAGGTTTATATCAAACATTTGAGCTTTGCTGAGCTTTCTTTCAAATCCTTTGATCCATACGCATCGCGAAGTTATTCGCAAAAACTTTTGGGAGAGCTGTGGAAATTGCAGCTCCCACCCCCTCTCCCCATCACGAATTTCTACTTCTACTTCATTTCTTTTTTAATTTCTACTTCTTCTTTAGTTGTGATACTTCTTTGACAGAAGCGTCGTGACCCATCTCTTTTATGCATGTGATGTGAGTTCGAATTATTTTGCACATGAATAGAGGACCTACTTATTTAACGTGGGCTCCGAACCACGGGAAGTGAAATACACTTCATTTCGAGACGGACGTTCATGGCAGATTACCTCGGAGGTTTGTCACTGGCTTTCTAGGAGAGACGGTCAAAATAAAGTTCTTATCTTTTCAGGATTCAAACCGGGTATTTCACAGATGAGAAAGCTTGCCAACGTTCCTTTCGGGATTCCATCTCTCGATATCCATAAGCTATTCTATACTGATGTACTAACAGACACAATTCCTCATCGAACAAACCTCCTCGTAGACATGCTTTATAATTGCAATTCTTGCATTAGACCATTAAAACAAAATACTTTATTCAGAATTTCTCTAAATAAAAGAAAAACTATAACTACAATCGACAGAAGAGAATCGATTTCGGTAAAACCATTTAAAAAACAAATAGAATGCTGTATATACAAGGATTTTTTTTGTTTTAGCTTACGCAGGGAGGTGAGAATCTCGTACGAAATCGCCATGCTCTCTGGATGCCCAAGGTTCGATGTTCAGGATGAGTCTCCGGGTCCACTGACCTGTGGCAGTTGTTCGCCATTTCTCCTAACACTTCGTGAGGGCATCCTCACTAGTGTCTGACCGGCCATCGTATCTCACTGTTCTCTCGAATACGAGAAGATCGACCGGTGGCATCGAAGCTATTACTAGCGACGCCTCGATGGAAACCGTCCTGTAAGTGCACCCCACCCTTAGGGCCATGCGTCTCTAGACGCTAAGGAGCCTGGCTTTGTTCCTCGTGATATCCATGGCTTCAAGCCACACTGGCCGCATAGAGCATGATCGATAACGCGACCATGAGAATTCTCCTCTTGGTGGTCTTAGGCCTTCCGATATTTGGCATGAGGCGAACGATTGATGTGGTCGCTGCCTTTTCCTTAGTTGACACGTCCCTGATGTACTTGGCTTAGTTTAAATTCTTGTCTATAAATACGCCAAAGATTGTGACCCGAGTTCCTTAAAGCGATGGAGAACCGGTTGAGGTGGAGGCGGTTGGTAGGGAGTTTATATAGAAAGGTTTGTAAAGCCTTTGAAGGCAGCATTTTTGGGGCCTCAAGCTAAATATATTAT
The DNA here is from genome assembly GCA_932274525.1 of Podabrus alpinus. Taxonomy (NCBI): domain Eukaryota; kingdom Metazoa; phylum Arthropoda; class Insecta; order Coleoptera; family Cantharidae; genus Podabrus; species Podabrus alpinus. The sequence goes on along the minus strand of OW026455.1, from coordinate 84,753,294 downwards.
GGGCAATTGAAGATGGGGGAGGGGAATTAGAAGAAGCCCTGTAATATATTAAGATTTGCGTTTGAGTTGTAAAAAATGTCCACCACCAACAACTGCCTTCAATGTAAGTAAGATGGTTCATAATTTAAAATTATGAGAACCCTAAAGCTGCAGCTTCATTAGCTTTAACGTAGATTTGCCACTACCTATGGGGCATTTACAACTACATTACAAAAATGTTAAGATTTGGATATTTCAGCGCCGTCGGCGCTTCTATCAAAAGCTCTAAATAAACGTACCAACCGAAATGGCCATTGCATATCAAACAAAGCGGTATGAAACCAAGCTGTGGTCAGCAATATCATAAACGTCAAATACAGTAAACGATTATGGCAATTGAAGAAAATGAGGATTGAGGGTCATGAAGATTTAGCGCAAAATGAAGCATTACTATCCTCAAAACCGCCCAAAACTCAGGATAACCAAGATTTCAACGTGCGAAAAAAAATCATATTTTTAAACACTAAGAGGGTAAGCGCCTTTGTTATTTAAGTAGGGTAGATCGGGGCACATTTGGACATGGGGCATATTTAGACAATTCAAATGTTCGTTCCATTTGAAGTTTGAAGCTAAGTTGCTGGCATTTGGCAAATCTGCATATTCCTATATCTTCTTCTTCAAGTGCCGTGCCTGATTTCAGACGTAGGCGATATCTCTCCTATGCATGTGTTGTGCGTTTGAAGTATTATCACACACATAGGGGACCTACTCCTTAATGCGGGCTCCGAACCGCGGGAAGTGTATACACTTCATCTCCAGAGAGGCTGTACTAGGCAGATTACACCTCGGTGGTTTGTCATTGCCTTCCGAGGGGAGACGGTCAGAATAAAGTTTTACTGAGCCCGGAGTTGAACCAGGTATTTAGCATTAGCAGCAATATAGAAATCGGAATCGGTATAAAAATTAGAATTCTCTAACATGCCCCGTGTCCAAGTGAACCTCACCCTCTCCTATCAAGTTGACGTGTAAACTATTAAATTGTATAGCATGATAAATATTAAAATTTCATTATTTAAATAATTAATAAAAAAATCTTGAGAGAAAAACAATTTAAAACATAAATGAGAAGGAATTACTGAAAGGTAAATTAAAATCTGTTATTTAAACTTCGTGTAATTTTTTTGGGGTTCTTTTTGTTAATAAATATTACCTAAAACCGTAGTTTTATAATAACATTGTTAGAAATTTAAAAGACCGATGGTTTTTCCCTCCACAAATAACTTTCCGAACAGCATTAGGGTTATTTTTTGTACTTCGTAAATACATGACCTACAAGATTTAACTTTTAGTTTTCATTGTTCTGCAAAAGTTGTTATTAAAATTATACATGTTCTGATTATCTATTCATTACTACCAATTTTTTTAACAAACGACCACCCTAAATAAACTTTCTGCTAAAAAAATGAATGTTGAAAAATCCCCCATGGCGCTACTCCGCGCTACCGCTTGTAGTACATTTTTTACTCCTGGAGGTAAAAATATACCCTTAACTGGTGATCTAAAAAAATTTTCTGACTAAATCCAAACTTCATTTTTAAGCAATTTTTTAATTTCTACCTTCAAAACTATTGATTTTTTAGTATTAATAGTATAAGTATTTTTTTAAAAATGAAATGTGAAATTATCTAGGTATAAACTAGATTATAAGCTTTTATTGTCTAAAATTAGCGGCTATCGAGTTAAAATTAAATTACTTATGTAACAAAATTTTTAAAAAATTTGAAGTTTTAGTGTTTTTTGTTGTTCTTAACAAAACACATTTCTCTTACAGGGTTGCTCTTTTTAAACTGTACCCGGAGTTATAGAGCTGCGGGACACCCCCAGTTTTCGACCATGTAGCGACCACTGGCGTACTAATGCAAAATTTTGTTTTTTATCGATAAAATGTTATCAAAAGATATGAAATATACATTTTTTATCAAATTTAAGGGTGGGCAACCCTTCAAAATGGCTGTTAATGCGTCAATAAATTTCACTAAATTTCACTAATAAATTAACGAATAGTTCTAAACAATAAATTTCGCTGGTAAATTATCATAACAGCTCTTGGAGAGACTGCTATTGCCGAAAATCGTGAATTTTCATAGAGGTATTTATGATTTTTATCCACGAAGAAGTGAGGACAAGCGCACGCGGACTCGCGGAAAACTTGATCGAACTTGTCGTGCGAGTAAGCGTGTTCAATCAAGCTCAGAAATTAGTTTTTCGCTGCTCTCGCGGTGAGAAGGTGCGCTTAAATCAAGTGTGCAGTTTTTGTTGTTAAAAATTTAAAAAAAAAGATACGAAAAAATCAAATTTTTAGCGATTTGGCGCCTTTTGCATAGGTTGCGCCCCCTATAATTCAGTCAAAAATACATATTTTCTATCTCTGAACATTATTCAATTAAGTTAAAAAAAAAAATAGGCATTAGTACGCGACTGGTCGGTTGGTCGTTTTCCGAGCGCTTTTTTGGGGGTGTCCCGCAGCTCTATTAATTTCGCTAACATTCGGGCCATGATTGATGTCATTTATTCGGTATTATCAAATTTATTCCGAATTTACCCAGTATTTATTCAGGATTTTCTCCTGGATTCACACGGATTTTACCCGGATTTCTGCCGGATTTCCTCCGGATTTTTCTCGAATTTTTTATCCGGTAGTCATAATTAATTTATTTAGAATATTATATACTTCAACACATTTCTCTTACAGATTTCCTTTTTTTTTAGTTGCTCATTGTGACATACAGGGAGAAATGGTTTCAGCACATCCAAAGAATGGACAGTAGTCGAATTCCCAAGATAATGATGAACTACAGACCCGTGGGCAGAAGAAACGTGGGACGGCCGAAGAGGAGATGGAGTGACCAGTTAAATGGTTAAATAGCTGAAGTATGAAGTCGGAACAAGCCATCTATGGTTAATCCTTGCAGCTGATGATGATGATGAGTTGCTTTTTTTAAACTGTACCCGGAGTTAATTTCGCTAACATTCGGGCCATGATTGACGTCATTAATTTATTCGGTATTATCAAATTTATTCCGAATTTACCTAGTATTTGTTCAGGATTTTCTCCTGGATTCACACGGATTTTAACTGGATTTTCCCGGATTTTGCCCGAATTTTACCCGGATTTCTCCCGAATTTCCTCCGGATTTTTCTCGGATTTTTTATCCGGTAGTCATAATTAATTTATTTAGAATATTATATACTTAAACAAATTTCTCTTACAGAGTTGCTTTTTTTAAACTATACCCGAAGTTAATTTCGCTAACATTCGGGCCATGATTGACGTCATTAATTTATTCGGTATTATCAAATTTATTCCGAATTTACCTAGTATTTGTTCAGGATTTTCTCCTGGATTCACACGGATTTTAACTGGATTTTCCCGGATTTTGCCCAAATTTTACCCGGATTTCTCCCGAATTTCCTCCGGATTTTTCTCGGATTTTTTATCCGGTAGTCATAATTAATTTATTTAGAATATTATATACTTAAACAAATTTCTCTTACAGAGTTGCTTTTTTTAAACTATACCCGGAGTTAATTTCGCTAACATTCGGGCCATGATTGACGTCATTTATTCGGTATTATCAAATTTATTCCGAATTTACCCAGTATCTATTCAGGATTTTCTCCTGGATTCACACGGATTGTAACCGGATTTTGCTCGGATTTCTCCCGGATTTTTCTAGAATTTTTTATCCGGTAGTCATAATTAATTTATTTAGAATATTATATACTTAAACACATTTCTCTTACAGAGTTGCTTTTTTTAAACTGTACCCGGAGTTAATTTCGCTAACCTTCGGGCCATGATTGACGTCATTTATTCGGTATTATCAAATTTATTCCGAATTTACCTAGTATTTGTTCAGGATTTTCTCCTGGATTCACTCGGATTTTAACTAGATTTTCCCGGATTTTGCCCGAATTTTACCCGGATTTCCTCCGGATTTTTCTCGGATTTTTTATCCGATAGTCATAATTAATTTATTTAGAATATTATATACTTAAACACATTTCTCTTACAGAGTTGCTTTTTTTAAACTGTACCCGGAGTTAATTTCGCTAACATTCGGGCCATGATTGACGTCATTTATTCGGTATTATTAAATTTATTCCGAATTTACCCAGTAATTATTCAGGATTTTCTCCTGGATTCACACGGATTTTAACCTGATATCCCCGGATTTTACCCGAATTTTACCCGGATTTTAACCGGATTTCTCCCGGATTTCCTCCGGATTTTTCTTTGTGATATTATAACTTTGTACAGATTTACCATGTAAATTAATATATTAAAACAGGTTTTTTTCTAATTTTTTAACAGTGTATATGTTACAGATTTTACCAGAGCTTTTGAAATCCCCCACCTATGTCCGTGAAGAATTTAACTTTTCAGCTAGCTTAGAATAAGTCAATCCGTTTTGCGGGACAAACTCGGCTTTATGTTATAGAAATAAATAGAGAACATACAAACTTAGTGTTTTATAAATATAATTCGTAAGGATTGAGAAACGGTCATAGCTTAGCGTTTAAGTGCGTGTACTGCTAAGGCGAAATACCCTGTTTGAATCCGGATTAGGGCAAGAACTTTATTCTGACTATCTCTTCTCAGTAGGCAATCGGCAAACTGCCATAAAAACCCATCTCGAAATTAAAGTGTATTACACTTCCCGAGTTCGTCGCGATTTTTTTAAATTTAAAATTTAATTTTTTGAATATAAAAAATACATAAACTAATCAAAAATAAATATATTCTCCTGCATGGTTTATGATTGACTCCCAACGTTCTGGCAGTTTTTTGATTCCATGCCTGAAGAAATCCGGTGAAGAAAACCATTTTCGTTAATAATTAAGTTATTAAGTTAAAAAAAGTTCAAGCGCGGCTTTTACGCCGCACAACCATGACAATCACACACTGTAAGCTTGTCTTATCTAAAATCAGAATCAAGAAATTCTGTCATTCCCTAACATACTTAGAATGAACTAATTATATAGTTATGAACCTAAAACTGATCCGGTGCGGCCTTCAGGCCCCAAAACCGTTGTAATCGCACGTAATTAGAACCTTCTATTTGTCAGATATTACGTTAAATGAAATATTATAAACAATTAATCGAACCTTCTCTATTTTTTTTAGATACTTTTGTACTACAAGCGTTCCACAAAGTTTTAAATATTATGAAAGGGTTCCGTGACCAAAACGTTTAGAAAACATTGTTGTAAAGAATTTGATGCTCTTCAATTTTAATCTGATCAAAATTTTCCGTAAAACTTAAATAATTAGGGAAGTTACCTATAGGCGAGAAACTACGTTAGCAGGACTAAAATCCCCAATTGTGTCCATTGAAGTTTGAAATATGAGGTGTAATTTTTTCTTCTTCTTCTTCTTCACGTGCCTATCCGTTACCGGATGTTGGCGACCTCTCTCCTATGTATATGTTGTGCATTTGTAGTACTATCACACACATAGGGGACCTACTTGTTTAACGCGGGCTCCGAACCGCGGGAAGTGTATACACTTCATCTCCAGAGAGGCTGTTTTAAGCATATTACACCTCGGTGGTTTGCCATTGCCTTCCGAGGGGAGACGGTCAGAATAAAGTTTTTACTGAGCCCGGAGTCGAACCGGGCATTCCGCATTAGCAGCAATGCACTTAACCGCTGAAGCTGATCACTGGCTCTGTTTTTCTTTCTTTTTTTTTCTTAACTTTATTATTTAAATTGTAAGAGTATGGTTTGACACCCTCTGAAAGAAAGCGTCATGGGCTGGGGCCCATCCTGCTCACCCTCTTGAGCCAAGCCTGCTCTCAATGGTTTGGATTTAAACACACGTTTTAGTTAGAAATTTTTCTTAAACAAGTGTCTTCTATCACTACCTAAGCTTTGCATCGATTGCGGGGACACCCTGTATAAAATAAAATAGAAAGCAATAATTACAACCAACACTGAAATTTGTACTGCATAGCAATTTGTACTACAGTTGTGGCAATTTTTTACAAAATTAATTGTAGTAATCGATCCACTACATTTTTTTCAGTGAACAGTTATAAACTTATCTCAACAAATCCTACACGCTACAACCAATCAACTACCAACTAAATTGGTAGGCAAAACCAGCAACAAATAATTAGTTATATTAAATTGAATTAAATCATAAAAAACTTAATTAAATGACTTACATTAAAGATAATCGATAATGGATAACAACGGCTTGAGTTGTAATTTAAATAGAATATAAAGTAACTAAAAAGTTATGCGGCCTCAAGGCCGCAACAATGTGCACATTTCAATATAGCTATGGTTGCCATTAGAAATGAACATTTTCAAGTAGGAGGGCGAGAACCCCCAGTTTTAATCAAGCAAAATCTAGCTTTTTAAACTGGAACACAAGAAACGCCACCAGAACCCATCGCAAACCACTCACCAACAGTGGCAGCTCGTGACTTATTTCAATGGGAAGGCACAAAATTTAAAGAAAAAGTTACTATTCTTTAAAAGTATTAATACTCTTCACTGTCAAAGTAAATACTGAATTCAAAAATAAGAAGCAAAAGTAGAAATCGTGACGGGTGGGGGGGGGGGCATGGAATATCCTCAGAATATCAACATGGTCATCCTGATCTCTGTACATTGAGAGGTATCCCATACCCTTAGACCTTCCGATCTCAGCGGCCGCCAACTTTTTATCATTTCGTTTGCAATAGCGTAGATCAATGAGGGGGAGCATAAAAGTTAAAGAAAAAGAAATAATATAAATTTCTTGTGTAATTGCAAGGAAACCCGATGTTATTATTAGGTATTTGTCCTTGTGATGGTGGTACATGGTACTTGGGCGAATAATTCGGTCCCTCGGTGCGGCCTTTAAGCCGCTCAATCTACGCAATCACGAATTAGTGCGCCCTTAAAACGTAATTTTAGTCTATCGATTTCTATCTTTATCGTTTAGAGTTAAACTCAGTTTAGAGTAATTAACGATTTACTTATAATTATATTAATTAAATTTGTAATTAACTTAATTGTAGAAACATCAAACAACAATCAACTGAAATTAACAAAATCAAATGTGCAAAACTATAAAAACATCAAATAACAGGTTCAAAACTTAACCCGTAAGCTGGAAGAATTCGTCCATGATCGCTACTGTGGACATCAATCCTGGAACCGATGCAGCATTTCCTAGTTGAATGCACAAACTGATTTTCTGAATCAGAAAACTCTTTGCTCGGCTATCCCCTGATACAACAATTAATAAACAGCGGAGCCTATCGACCAAATCCTTCGCGTCATTACTCCATGGACCCAGTATCTCAACGGAAAAAGCTGATAATTCATAATGATCCTTTATTGATTTATATGTATTGTATTTTTAATTCTCCGCCTTTCCCGCTACTGAACTAGCGATTTGATAAGAAACGCCTAAGTGGCTAGGAGCTAAGGTATCAACACAAGTCGCGTCCTATACTAAGGCTCTTCCTTGATGCCATGGAACCAGCGTCACTCCGTCTGGACGTTTTCCATCGTCACGGGAAATTCCAGTGGGCTCAATGATTCAAGGAATGTTTGCAGTGGCAAGGGATCGTTTAATGTTGACATGTCTCGATAATCTGCCTGCACTTCTCGAGCACGAAAGGCCATGATGACCGAATTGATCGACTGACGCTCCGCAAATACATGTATGCTCTTGGCACAATCTAGCTCTAACACTTAGATTCACACAAATTCGAAGAGAATCTTTGTCCATAATCGTACCTAAGTTCGAAGATGGGTACGCTTCTAGCCACGCACCAGATCCCTTTTCTGAGGCAGCCAGAATGCGCGCACGGTTGATGTTTATAGAATTATTCAGTAATGACGAGTGAATAAGTTTAACCAACGGAATATCCCAATTTCTCTGAGAGCATGAAACAGATGGAACAACTTCAGACGGGCAAATTGTCTTCCAGGCTACAACAGCTTCTTTTAAGTAAGAGATCTCAAAATCCGCTAAGGATGGAATAAGTATAGAACCAATGAGTGTCTCAGTACTGTAAATAGAAGAAATAAAAGTTGGAAAAGCCATGTCTACTGATTTTCTAACGCCTAAACCGCCAAAACGTATTGGTAAAGAAGCTTGTTTGAAGAGGAGTTTTCTAATTTAATATTTAACAATTTCTCTAAATGAGTTCTCATTGTAGAGTCGATGGTGGACATTAAACCGGAATATTTCCAAATTGGACTTGTGCGTAAGAAATAATTTAATTTTGGAATGAAACCGCAATGTCTTAAAATGAATAAATCCATGTGAGGATTGATTTCGTTTAAACGATCGGAAAATTTTGAGATTTTTTGGGTTTCTTGACAATCAGAGGAAGGACCGCTTCATCTTTAATTGGGAAACCAAGAAGAGTTAAATTTTGACAATCAAGGATTTCTAAATTTGGCTTAGTTTTTTGAAATTATTTATAATTTCCTGTTTCCTTGTATTAATTTAATTATATGTAACAACATAAAAACATTAAAATTCAATTCATACAATAACAAGTCAATCCTTAATTACTCTAAAACATAAATATGTTATTTACTAAGTTTTACCTATCAACCGACGATTTGTTCATAAAGCTTTGATTTGTTTATTTTCAGTTACCAACCTGAAAATGTTTCAGTGCGGCCTGTAGGCCGCACAACAACAATAATCACTCTCTAATAGAAAAGTAATGAATGAATAAATGAGAAAATAATAATTGATTTAAATATAATTAATTCTGAATCAAAAACAGAATATTTTTTAATGTGCATAGGTATAGTGTATTTCAAATTAATTGGAATTAAAAAAAGTCTAGCATCAAATTACGTTGTTATAAAAACATACAAACTTACTGTACACCTGGTACACGCGTCCACGTGGAGTCGCAAAGAGAATTTTCGTAATAGAAATATTATCCAATAATAAGTCCTTATTATAAATATTAACCAATTAGAACTACACTACTCCACGTGGAGTATGAAATGCGGGCTTTCGTTGGCGCGATAATCTTATCTCTTATATTGTTTTTCCTTGCATAGTTTGTATGTTTTTATAACAACGTAATTTGATGCTAGACTTTTTTTAATTCCAATTAATTTGAAATACACTATACCTACTACAAAATAATTATTATAATACTGTATAAATAATACTACTAGCTTAGGTAACCATCTATAGTCCGATCTCGAACGATAACCGTGATTAGTTAATATTTAAATACAGCAAATCTTACTTGATGTTCGAAGCCCCACCTGTGCCCTCTTAAAACGGTGGGCGACAACCGAGCAATATCAAATATCAGTGTTAACGACGGCCAACTGGGCGCCGGCAATTCGGCATCGGTCAAGTTGGTATCGATTACTTTGACGACTGTGTCGACTGTGACTGTGTCAAGTATAAGTGCATACTTGAGGGTCAAATTTCCATTACACAGACGTATTTTCGGACAAAAAAATCACTTGGAAATGCAGAAACTTTGTAAAAATCTAAGATAAAATGCATTGATAAAAATAAATTACCCAAGTAGCCAAGTGTTCATTTTTTATGTAGCACAGCTGTGAGACGTAAGCTAGGCGACGCGACGTAAAATTGGCGACGATGTAAACTGGTCGACGTCACGGTAAAAACAAATAATTTTTAATCCAAGTTATAATTGTATAATATACCGCGAAAACTTTATTCAAATTTGAAATGTCTGTCGAAGACCCAAAAAAGGTTAAACGGGTAAAATTACCTTTTATTCTTATTAGTAAGTTCACACTTTGGGAATTTATAAAGTCTTAGGAATAAAATTATGCAATTTGTGAAAAATGACGGATCTTTCCCGTAAAATACATGATTTTTTATGGTAATTTTCATACCAAAAATAATAAGGAAAATAAGCAAAATCATATCCGATTTTCAGATTAGGATGATTTCTATTTCCATAATATTTTTGCTATGATTTTTTTTAATATAGGTACCGTGCCTTTTAGTAATATTTATTTTTATGATATTATTTTACGTAATTAATATTAAGCAAATTTTTTAATCACTTATAAAAAAATTATTCTGACGTCATTACGACCATAGTTAAAATTTGATTGCACACAGACAGCGCGGCATCCCGCAAATTTCTAATTTTTCTTGCTAAGTAAAATTTTAAAATTATTTTTCTTTATTTTTCTAATTATTATGCAAACATGTTATTTTATTGTTAAAATGAAAAAATAAAATAAGTGCTTATAAAAAATATGAGTTTTACCATTGAATTAAAATATTTTATTTAAAATAAAGTGGAATCTGGTCAATGGGAAAGTAATGTGTTGTCACATCAGATCGTTTTTACTTTTCTACGCTTTTGTTTTCGTCGATCATTAAATTGCGATATAGATGATTCTTTGATCAAAATAAAAATCCAGAACGCGAATTGTCCATCCCCACGATTTATTTAAATTAGTTCGAGTTACTGGCACTAAAAATTAGTTTCAAGTGGATGAAATGATTGGAAATAACTTTTTTGACTTTGTTGGCTTTCTGTCAAGTATAAGGTGTTTTTTTACCTGCATGAGATCTTTCAATAGGGATAACTTTTGAATGAAGTTTGTCAAAGTGACAGTTCTTTGACATTTGTGTTCAGAAAGGTTTGCCCAGGTTTGCCATTTAATCATCAATAAATTAACACTTGAACAACGCTACCAAATTGTGGAAATTTATTTTCGAAGTCAGAATTCCCTTCGCGAAACTTATAGAGGTCTTCGCCCATTTATGGTCGACATAATCGACCTTCTGAGCAGACTTTTGGTGCGGTGATGGATAAATTTCGTACCACTTCTTCATTGCATGATGTAAGACCACCAACAAGACAAACAAATGTGCTTACCATTCTGGATTCTGGATTCTGGATTGTAGGTGGAGGGCAAGAAAACTCACACGCACTTAGGCCACTAAATTGGGCCCATTGTGCTACCTCCAATTTCAGCGGCCCCGCGCCCCGTCATTCCTCAAGCCATCCCAACTGGAGGATGAACTCCAGGATCCTGGCGGGTGGGGTGCCACTGATTCTGGCCATGTCGGGCCAGAAGTCTCCCAACATGGATCCTCTCATAGAAGTCAGAGCTGGGCAGTAACAGAGCACATGCTCAGCTGTTTCCTCCTCTTCGTTGCATCCACGACATAAAGGGTCATCTGCAAACCCCATGTTGTGGAGGTGTTTATTTAATCTGCAATGTCCAGTCAGTATCCCTGCAATTGTCCGCAGATTGACTCTGGACAGCTTCATATAGTATCTTGCATGTTTCCATGAAGGCACGCGTATTGCTGCTCTAGCTTGGTTACATGTAGTTCCTTGTAGCCATCTGCTGGTGTGCAGTTCTAGGGTATAGTGTTTTAGGAGAGTATCTATGGTTTTGACGGCGGGCGTGATCATCGGCTCCGGGCCGCAGGGAAGACCATTGGAGCCATTTCTTGCCAGCTCATCAGCCTTTTCGTTACCCTCGTTACTTTTATGTCCCTTAACCCAGCAGAGAGAAAGGACATTTTGAGTTGATATATCATTAAGTGCCCGGATGCAATCAAGCACCAGACCAGAAGTGACTTTATGGCCCCGAAGTGCCACCAGAGCCGCTCTACTGTCTGATAGTATTTGTATGTTTTTGTTCAGAATACTCCTATCCTGAACTATTTTTGCGCAGTGTAGTATACCCACAAGCTCCGCCTGGAACACAGATGTATATTTACCCAGCGGTATACTTATGTTTAGATCAAGTTCAGCAGAGAAAATTCCTGCACCCGATCCAACATTATTTTTGGAGCCATCCGAAAAGAGATGTATATCGTAATCGAATGTTTCGTTTGCGTTTAACAGTACATTGTATTTCCTGTCAAATATATATTTAGGGTGGATTCTGTCGGATTCAAGTAGCAGAAGAGGTACTCCTTTGGAATATTCCTCCAAGATCTGCATATGGCCCGCAGTTCCTCGCCTATGAGTCCAGGCTTTCCAACTGCGCAACCTGAGAGCTGCCTTGACCGCCGTTTCCTGCACATGAAGATCAAGTGGAGGGAGGCAGAGAAGGGTCTCAAGCGCTACAGTTGGGGCCGTTCGCATCACTCCAGTTACAGCCAGACAGATTGATCTCTGGGTCTGGTGTAGGGAGGACGCTGTTGTTACTTGTTTGGTTCTGGGCCACCATACAAGGGATCCGTAGCAGAGCATGGGTCTAATGACTGCCGTATAGAGCCAGAGGGTGATCTTGGGGGATAAACCCCAAGACCGTCCCATTGCTCCCCGACACTGCCAGAAGGCCATTCTCGCTTTCTCTAGTTTCATTTGTAAATGTTTTCCCCAATTCAGCTTCTTGTCCAGTATTATTCCCAGATACTTGACTTGATCAGCTATTTTTAAGGGAGTCCCTGTTAAGCTAGGCATGACCATGGTCGGTAGCTTTTTCTTTTGGGTGAAAAGAACAAGCTCTGTCTTTGCCGGATTAACCGAGAGAGAGTGCTCTTTACAACACTTCTCTAAAATCTTGAGAGCATCCTGCATTAGGGTGCATAAGACATTCTCAAATTTTCCAGTGAGCAGTATGACGATGTCATCTGCGTATCCTATGGTGTGGTATCCCATGTTATTTAAGAGTTTCAGAAGGCTGTCTACCACCATGTCCCACAGCAGCGGGGAGAGTACTCCCCCCTGAGGGCAGCCCCTTGTTACAACTCCTTTAATGTCAACGTCCCCAACTCTGATCTCCACGATTCTCCACTTCAGTATAAAACTGATCCATCTCGCGATGGTCGCGGAAACGCCGTGGATCTGCAGAGCAGCGTTTATACTTCCGAAGGTGGCTTTGTCAAAAGCCCCCTCGATATCAATGAACACTCCCAGGGTGGACTCTCTGTAGTCCAGTGACCTCTCTATGCGCTCCACTACCTTGTGTAGCGCCGATTCGGTCGATCTCCCCTGGATGTATGCATGTTGATTCGCATGTAGTGGTCTGTGAAACAGAGCCACTTCGCGGATCTCTCTATCACACAGTCTCTCCAACGTTTTCAAAAAGAACGAAGTGAGACTGATAGGTCTAAAAGATTTGGCCAGGGAGTAATCACTTCTACCTGGCTTGGGTATAAAGACAACTTTTGCCGTCCGCCATCATTTTGGTATATAGGCATGCGCAATGCATGCTCTAAACACCCGCACCAGGTGACGGAGCACCACGTCCAGTCCCCACTGTAGTAGGGCCGGAAATACCCCGTCAGGCCCGGGCGATTTAAAGGGGCAGAATGATTTAATTGCCCAGCTCGTTTTGGTCTCATTCACGACCTTCTTTGCAGTTTCCCAGTCTATTGCCGTCGGTGGCCGGCCCGTCGCCTTGTCCCAGCCGAAATCCGAAGCAGGTCTACTATCGGGAAAGTGTGTTTTTAGCAGGATTTCAGCAGTCTCCGAGAGGCTCTCTGTGTACGAGCCGTCCTCTCGACGCAGACTGCCTGGCTGCTGATGTGGATCTTTTGAAATGATCTTCTTTATTCTTGCTGCGGCGGCAGTTGATTCAATGCCACTGCAGAAGATCCTCCACGATTCGCGTTGTTTTTGACGTATTGTTCTCTTATACTCCGACTGGTGCGTCTTAAACGCTGTCCAGTCAGTGTCATTTTTTGAGTTCTGCGCCTTATTGTAGAGCCTCCTGGTCACCCTCCTCAGCTGGTCGAGTTCTTTGCACCACCAAGGTGTTGCTCGACCCCGTAATCCAGCAGTCCGTAGGGGACAGGACATCTCATACGATTTTGTGAGGGAGTTTTGCAGCGTATCGGCATACAGTTCAATCTCCTCAGTAGTTATTAAGTATTCTTTTGTGAAAGTTTCTGCCTGCATATCGACCTCCAGGGACGAGGAGAGGTGGTCTAGGAAGACCAGCCTGTCAGCTCTCCTAGGGTTTCGAAATTGCTTGGGTTCCACTTTTTTAGCTTTCAACTTGAAGCAAACCCATTTATGATCCGACAATGTCAGTTCGTTAGACACATGCCAATCATATATATAATTTGAAATGCTTAACGACGCTAAGGTGATATCAATCACCGAATTGCGTTGGGGTGACACGTAAAAAGTGGGGTCATTCCCTCGATTAAGAATTTCTAGGTTTGTACTAATAAAGTAATCTAATAGAGACTTACCTCGACCGTTGCATTCCCTGCTTCCCCATGCGTGATGATGGGAGTTAGAGTCGCAACCAATTATGAGGTGTTTCTTCTGTTGCTCACAATATTCCACCAGCTCCACCATCCCCCGTGGGGGTGGTGACTCGGGTGAGTCTATTGGAAGGTAGATTGATGCCATAATGACATCCTGTTGACCATTGCCAAAGTCGCAGCTGAGCCTCACCGCTGTGAGGTCGCCGTCGCTATACTGTGGCAGAAGGTTGGCCTGAATGTTGTTAGGTATGTAAATACATGTCCTAATTTTGTTTGTGTGACCTCCTGTAAAAACAGTGCCGTTTAGTTTTGTAAAACCTTTTACATTAGATTTTACTAACCATGGCTCTTGAATAAGAGCGATTGTATCCTTGCAGCAGTCGAGGTGGCGGCATAGGGTTGCAACAGCCCCTCGACAGTGCTGGAGGTTGATTTGTAGGAGGTTCCACTCTTGTAGGGAAGCCATTTCGCCTGCCTTGAAGAGCATCCTACTCCATTATGCCCGCAGACACACCACCCGAACCTTCGCCCATCTCCATCGGAGTGGATGTGGTGTCTGTCGGCATCGTATTGGGTGCAGAGTCATCCTCAAATCTCTGCAGCCTGATTTTCAGAGAGGTGAACTTGTAGTTCAACCTCTCTCCTTTCGCTTTGATGGCGGCATCGTCTTCCTGTCCGACACCGAGAACAAGGAGTTTGCCTTTCGGCTCTTCCTTGACCGAGTCGAAGAAGACACACCATTCTTTTATTTTTGCCCAGGTGTTCTGAGCAGCCAGGCGTCTCATGACAGCCTCAGTGGATTCCGGTTCCCCGGGGATCCAAAGGGTTGCCTTGGTCAGCCTGGGCAGATTATCCACCTGGACAACATCTAATTTTGCCCCCTCCCACATTTCTGTGAGGGTTGCAATGGTTGCTTGCAGCCATTCAAGGGAGCCTTGATCACAGCAGGTGATCCGAAGGATCTGTCCTGAGTAATGGAACCCTTTGAAAGTGGGTGCTTGCACTGATTCACCAGGCCTTGTGTCAATGAAGACATCCAAGGCGGTGGTAAGTTTACCTTCCACCATCTCAACCTGGGTCTCGGTGAGCTTTCCCAGGGGATTTGAGCGGTCTATCACTGCTACTCGAAGGTGCTTCTCAGCAGCCTCCTTGTAGGCGACAGACTCCGCTCTGGTGGAGGGTCTTTTGGGTGGCATTATTGCAGGTTTCCGCCTCTTTCCCTGATTGCTCAGGGGCGAGGGGAGCGAGTCCTGCGAGCGCACCCGTTTCTTTGTCACACCTGTGGGTGACTTCTTAGCTCCATGAACCGGTGGCTTTGAAAGCCTGGCCTGTTCGTGAGCTGTGCCGACAGCGGTAGGGCGTTTTGCAGTGATATCTTTCGATACCTCCGCCAAACGGGCCCTCCTACGGCGTTTGGCTTCCGCACCACAGACCTTACGCCTTGGCGGACGTCGATCTGCAGTGCTGGCCTCTTCATTTATATTTTTAGACGGGGTATCCTGAGCGGACGCACCCGTCTGAGCTGTTGTCGATGACTCGACTGGTTTTTTGTTTTTGTTTTCATCATCCATGTGAGAAAGTATATAGTTTCATCTCTCGAGGTCCCCACCCTCACCGGAGCCTCACAGTTCTGGGACGCTGTAAACAACGCCAGGGCTACCCGAGAGATATAGCTCCCAGGGAGGTGAGGTGTTTGCACACTCCATCCTCCCCCAAGAGCTCGTCCTGCTAATCCTCTGACGGAAAAGCATAGCCGATTGATCTAGGTGGACTAGTCTAGACCTCCCGTTTGAGCAGAAATCCGGGCCAAAGTGGAGTGTTGCCAGACCTGTGGGAATAACAGCCACCCTCAGGCTGACTCAGCCACCAGGATCCCCTCATCCTGCCTTACGGGTCACCGCGCACGGCACAAACACGCAGGTACCTGTATTTGTCTGATTTCTCCACGACGACCATCATCCCGGTTCATTGACAGCCACGCCAGGCACAAAGGTTTTTAAGCCCCGGCCAGACCCGAGTGCCATAACAGACCGAACACGAGGGGGTTTTAAGTCCCTGGTTCGTATCCTACCAGGTACACGCCCGCCGCTTCCTCAAAATACGCAAGCCCCCTCACCACGTCAAGGTTCAGGTACATTCGAGGGGGAATGTGCTTACCAAAGAAACTATTGCTTCTGTGAGTGAAAGTGTGCAACAGAACCCAAACATTTCAATTCGCCACTGCACTGGAAAATTTTACATCAAGATCTTGGTTAAATCCTTACAAGATCCGGTTGGTTCAAGAATTGAAGCCTAATTATCATCGATTGGATCGTGCGTTCGCAGATTGGACTTATAACCAATTGGAAGTGGATCCATTTTTTCACCGCCAAATTTTGTTCAGTGGCGAGGCACATTTCTGGTTGAATGGGTATGTGAACAAGCAAAATTGCCGTATATGGACTGAGACCAATCCGGAACATTATCTTGAGACTCCATTGCATCCATTAAAATTGACTGTTTGGCGTGGAATACACGCCAACGGCATCATCGGACCATATTTCTTTCGAAATGAGGAAGGAGCTACCGTTACGGTGAATGGTGTGAGATATCGACACATGCTCAATACATTTTTGTTTCCAAAAATCCGAGAGTTAAACATCGACAACTTATGGTTCCAACAGGATGGTGCTACGTGCCACACAGCCACCAAAACCGTCGATTTATTGAAAGGACAATTTGGTGACAACATTATTTCAAGAAATGGTCCTATCAATTGGCCTCCAAGATCGTGTGATTTGACGCCTCCAGATTATTTTCTTTGAGGGTATGTTAAATCCATGGTTTATGCTAACAAACCAACAACTCTGTAAGTATTGGAGGTCAATATTCAGCAAGTCATTTATGAAATAAGGCCAGAAATATTGGAAAAACTGGTCAAAAATTGGACTGATCGGATGCGCTTCGTAACGATTAGTCGTGGTGGTCACATGCCAGAAATCATTTTCAAATCATAAATGATATTAAATTTACTTTCATAAAAATTAATTTAAAAAACACTCCATCAATTTTGATGTTCTCGCGCAGCTAAAAGAATCTGATGTGACAACACATTACTTTCCCATTTAATAGATTCCACTTCATTTTATATTGAATATTAATAAAAAAGATGTTAACTCAAAAAAAATTTTAACTTGATAAAATACACAAATTATTTTAAGATATCAAAGTTACGAAATTTAATTTGTAATTTAACATTTTTTTATTTTTTTATTAACTCCTGTGAATACAAGCAATCTGTACAAGTACAATAAGCTTTTCTTTGAAGATATTAAATAACATGAAGAGTCTTACTTCAATAAGTAACCTCTATAGATAATATAAATACATTTATGTTATTGTGAATCTATGTGATAGATCTTCCGGCGTGAATCTCTTTAGTCTACGCATTTCAATTTCGTTGTTCGCAAATAATGTTGTTGCAAGTGGATTAGGATGGTCGGAGAGTCTTTGGCGATATTTCATACTAAATCTCTCGATCTCTTCTTTGATTGTCGGCAGTGGTATCTCATGATGTATGATGCTGTTGGATACAAATCTCGGTGCGTCAACAATCATGCGGAGTACTTTATTTTGAAACCTCTGCAATATTTCGAGGTTGGAATTTGCTGCTGAGCCCCAGAGTTGTATCCCATAGATCCAAATGGGTTTCAAGATTGTCTTGTACAGCAGTAACTTACTTTCTATAGAAAGTTTGGATTTTCTACCAATGATCCAGTACATCTGTCTAAGCTTCAGTCCTAATTGCTTCCGCTTGGCAAAAATATGCTTACGCCAGGTGAGTCGTCTATCTAAGTGTATGCCAAGATATTTGGCTTCTTCTGACTATGGTAGTTGACAATTGTTAAGCTTGACCGGTGGACAGGTATCTCTTTTCAAAGTAAAAGTGACATGCACTGATTTGGTTTCGTTGACCTTAATACGCCACTTTTTCAGCCAGTGTTGAACTTTAGTTAGGCAGATCTGTAGGTTCCTGGATGCAGATGAGAGGTCGATGTGAGAGGCAAGGAATGCTGTATCATCAGCAAAGGTGGCAGTTGTTGTGAGCCTAGTTGTTGGTAGATCATACGTGTATATCAGAAACAGGACTGGACCCAGGACACTTCCTTGAGGGACCCCAGCATTGATGTTATGTAATTCTGTATATTCATTTTGGTGTTTAACCAGGAAATGTCTATTACTCAGATACGATCGCAGTAGCAAGTAAAAGTGATTAGGAAGATTTAACTTGTAAAACAGGCCGTCGTGCCAAACCCTGTCGAACGCCTGGCTTACGTCAAGAAAAGCCGCAGAGCATACACGTTTGTTTTCGAGAACTCTGTTGATTTCTTTAACGATTCTATGCACCTGCTCTATTGTTCCATGCATATTACGGAATCCAAATTGAGGGTTCGGTATTAGTCCTCGGTGTTCTATTATCGGTTTTAATCGTACAAGAAGTAGTTTCTCAAAAAACTTCGACATTATAGGAAGCGGACTGATTGGTCTATATGATTTAACGTCGTCTGATTTTTTACCCGGTTCAAAATCATCACAATTTGGGCCACCTTCCATTGGTTAGGAAAGTGATTAAGTCAGATTATAGCGTTGAAGATTTGTGTGATTGCTTTGTAGCATTTTTTTGTTGCCTTTTGTAGCATCCTGCCCGTAATCAAATCGAATCCTGGAGCTTTCCTTGGGTTGATTTCCTTGGTTATAACTCTCTCAATTTCCTTTCTTTTGAAGTTCTTAATGGGAAGGTCCATTTGATAAGGGGCTTCTAGATACTCCTTTATTTCGTCTTCTTCGTCGATTGTTATTTCAGATGGATGAGGTTGGAAAATGCTAGATAGATGCTTTGCAAATAGATACGCCTTTTCACTATCACTTCTAGCCCATTTAGTGTTGTTATCTTTGATGGGTGGTATTGTCATTTGCGGCCGCTTCATGTTTCTTGCGGCCTTCCATAGAGAATAATCGGTGGCCTGTGTTGCTGTTAAATTTTCCAGGTAGTTTTGAAATTTTTGGTTTTAAATTTCGGCCATCACTTCTTTTAGCTCCCTGGTAGCTCTGTTAAGGTTGGATTTATCGTTAGGATGCCTTGTTACTTGCCAGCGTTTTCTAAGTTTTCGCTTTTCTGAGACTTTTTGCTTTATTATTATTGGCACTGATTCTTTAATTTCAGTTGTGTACGCATCGGGTGTGGCTCGCCAGGCAGCTTGTTGATATGGTAACTCATATTTATTAAAAGCACTTATTTTATATTTTCATTTTAACAATAAAATAACATGTTTGCATTGAAAAATTTTAAAATTATTTTCCAAAAAAAATTAGAAATTTGCGGGATGCCGTGCCGTCCATATGCAATCAAATTTTAACTATGGTCGTAATGACGTCAGAATTAATTTTGTATAAATAATTAAAAAATTCCTTTGATATTAATTACATAATATGTTTATATAAGTAAATTAGTTAAAATATTAAATTATAGTAATGAACAATACAAATCACTGACAGATCAAAATTATCCAAGGCAAACCATATTCTTTTAATAGCGCTTATTTTATTTTTGCATTTTATCATATCATAAGATGCGGAAAAATAATCTCGTTCGATTGATATGATTTTTAATCTCACATGTTCCACCGGGAAGCGGCAATGCTCTTTAGCAATTTTCATTCTTCTAAAAAATGGGTTAAAAATGGACGGTTTTCAACAAAAATCTAATCAGCTCTTTAGACAGCTGCTTCAAACTAGTGTATAAAATTTCAACTCAATCGGTGCACGCGTTTGTCTGAAAACGTTGACGATAGAATGACCACACATCACACACACATCCGGACATCATTCCAAAATTGGTCTTGAACAATTCGTATGGGCTCATAGACCATGGGAAAAATGCTAACTAAAAATTTTATTGAATTTGATAACAATACTTTCCTTTACTACTTACGTAAATGGGAAAGTAAAACACCCGGTATTTAGAAAATAAAATTAAACAGGTAATCAATATAAAATTCAGGAAGTAAATTGATTTCAATCTCGGAAAAACATGTTGAGAATTATTTTTTACAAAAATTATTATACAGATGATGAATTTAAAAAAAAATAGTTTTTTAAGAAAGAAAGATAGGTCATTTTCCAAATTTCATATAGTACTTATAATTCTCAAAGTTGATTGGTTAAACTCACGCTAAACAATATTCAGTTTTCAATGTAATAAATATTAATATGTTAATAATTTTGTAAATAATTAGATAACTTTTGATCAATTATTTTATCTCATATTATTAAATTACATATTCTAAAAATGATTTTATATAATAATTTAGTAAAAAATCGAAAATAGTTACGTGAAATTTTGGATATAACTGTTAACTTTATTACTTACTACCTTAATATAACAGGTGGTGGGAATATCCGTAAATTATCCCACTTGTAGCAGTCGTAGCTACACCTTCGTAAAATATTCAATCGCCTATTAGGCCGGCGCCGAGAAAACCGATGTCTATTTAATTGGCGTCTAGTTGACCATCGCGCACGTGACGGTTTTCGTTTTTAAAACGGATTACCTATAAAACATGATTATCTTGGCTGTATGATCTAAAGGCCTACAGGCCGCACTGTAGGGGAGATTAACGGATCAAGTTTTTTTTTATTTTTTTTTTTTATTAATTCTATGAGTGTTTACAATCTGTTTATACAAAACAATAAGTAAACGGTATGACTACAACAAAATACATGACATGTAGAGGAGTACTTCATTAGGCACCCTCTTCCCAATTTAAACTTAAAATTATTTTGACAACATAGAATTTAAATGATATACTTCATTCAACTTAGTCAAATCTAGTATTTAGGTCGGTAATTTTAAATCGCTTCAGTCTTCTTGCTTCGTTAGTGTTGTCAAGCAACTTACTTAGCCAGTATGTTTGGGTGTGAGTTTATTCGATCGCGATATTTTTTGTGAAAGTGTTTTATTTCATTTGAAACTGAAGTTTGTAGATCTCGCTGTATAACATGGTTGGGAACATACCATGGAGCATTAACAATGATTCTCAGCACCTTGTTCTGAAATCTTTGAAGGATTTCGATGTTGGATGTACTTGCAGTTCCCCACAACTGGACTCCGTAGGTCCAAATTGGTTTCAAAATGGCCTTATAAATTAATAATTTATTTTCTAATGATAGTTGTGACTTTTTACCGATCATCCAGTATATTTGACGGAATTTAATTCCGAGTTGTTTCCTTTTGGTAAATATATGCTGACTCCATGTTAGTCTTTTGTCCAGATGCATTCCAAGGTATTTTGCACTATCGGTTTGTGGCAGTGGATGATTATTCAACTTTACCGGTGGACAATATCCTCTTCTCATAGTAAACGTTACGTGTGATGATTTAGCTTCATTGGCTTTAATTCTCCATTTGCTCAGCCAATTCTGGATCTTGTTCAAACCATCGTGTAGGTTCCTTGAGGCAGTTACGGGGTCCATATGCGATGCCATAACAGCCGTATCGTCGGCAAATGTGGCGATCGTTGCAAGTTCTGTGCTTGGCAGGTCAGCCGTATACAATAGATAAAGAACTGGTCCCAAAACACTACCCTGTGGTACACCAGAGCGAATCTCATAAAGGTTTGTGTATTCTGCTTGATACTTCACCAAAAAGTGTCTGTTGTTGAGGTAAGATTCCAAAATTTTGTAGTAGTGATACGGAAGACACTTCTTCAATTTGTAGCGCAAACCCTCGTGCCAAACCTTATCAAAGGCCTGACTAACGTCCAAAAATGCTGCAGAGCAATACCTTTTACACTCTAAGTCTTCATTGATTTGTTTTGTTATTCTATGGACTTGCTCAATGGTGCCATGTTTATTTCTAAAACCAAACTGATGGTTTGGGATGAGATTCTTTTCTGCAAGTATTGGTTGAAGTCGTTTGAGGAATAACTTTTCAAATATTTTTGATAAAATTGGTAAGAGACTTATTGGTCGGTATGACGTCACTTCCTCTTGTTTTTTACCGGGTTTTGGAAGAAGCACAATTTGTGCAACTTTCCATTGTTGTGGGAAGTATGTCAATCTCAATATTGCATTATAGATGTACATAATGATTTTCGTGCATTTAGGTGTAATTTCTTGCATTACTTTGGCTGTGATTAGATCAAAACCCGGCGCCTTCTTGGGATTGATTTCAGTTTGCATGGTCTTTGTGATTTCGCTGATATTGAAGTTTTTTATAGGTAAGTCCATTTGTAACGGTGATTCCAGGTAACTGTATATTTCACATTCTTCTTCCGCAGAAATTGTAGGTGGGAAAGGTTGGAATACATTTGCAAGATGATCGGCAAATGCCAAAGCCTTTTCTTTGTCGTCTCTGGCCCACTTGCCATTGCAATCCTTAAATGGTGGTATCGATTGTTGTGGACTATTGATTTTTTTTGTAGCTTTCCACAGAGAGTAATCGCTTGCCTTTGAAGGTGATAAATTACTAACATAGTCCTGAAATGATAGGTTTTTAAGTTCGAGTAGCAATTCTTTTAGTTTCTTAGCTGCTTTATTAAATTTAATTTTATCATCTGTTGATCTTGATAATTGCCATTGTTTACGAAGTTTTCTCTTCTCCGCTATTTTTTGTTTAATATTTATTGGACATTTTTCTTCAATGCATGCCTCATTTCGATCTGGAGTGGCTAACCAAGCTGCATTCTGGATTGCCTTTGTGATATGTTCTACTGCGATTTCAATATCGTTTTCTGTTTTTAATGGCATATTTAGGGAAAGTGATTCATCTAGTTTTGTTCTAAAGAAGTCCCAATCAGTTCTTCTACTAAACAGTGATGGTTGTCTTTGTTTTTGTTGTATTTGTGAGTACAGTGTCAATATTACGGGTATGTGATCGGAAGAAAGATCTAGGGAAGATTCAACTTTGCATCGATTTATGTTTATGCCTTTTATTGCAAAGAAGTCAATCACATTTGGTATTTTATTGGAGTCGATATTAGGCCAATATGTTGGCTGCCCAGTTGATAAACTTTGAATGTTGTTACTACCGAATGCTGAAAACAACTCTCGTCCTTTTGTGGTGGTAAGTCTTGAAACCCATTCTAAATGTTTAGCATTGTAGTCACCCCCAGCAATAAATCTATTACCCAATTTATTAAAGAAATGCTGATATTGTTCTTTCTTGTTATTATGCTTGGGAGGACAATATACAGAAGAGATGGTAAGTATTACTAACCGATCTTCTACAGCGATACTGGTGGCTTGGAGGTAGTTATGTTGATATTTTTCCAATTCATGATGTTTAATATTTTTCTTAATAATAATTGCTGTACCACCGTGGGCTGTTCCATCTGGATGTTGCGTGTCATACACTATATAATTTGGTATTTTTATATGACTTTTTTTTGTAAAATGGGTCTCTGATACTAACATTACATCAATTTTGTTGATTTCAAGAAATGACTTGATCTCTTGTGCATGATTGCACAAGCCATTGGCGTTCCAGGTTGCAATTTTTAGTATTTCAGCCATTAAGCCATCTTGGTGACGAGAGTACTTAACAAATTTAGCATCGTACTCATCTGGCTCAGTAATTTTTTCATCATTTCTTTTAGCTCGCTCATGTCATTTGACTGTTGAATTGGCATAACTTGATTTGGCTGATTTACGTAGTTGACAGGTTGCTGCTGTTGTGATGTCTGACTCGCTTGCTGGGCGTAAGACATTCCCGGTTGTACCATCTGTTCACTCAAAAAAATTTGCTCAAGAAGTAAATCAAGAATCCGTGCATTAAATTAAGAATCTTGAAAAATTCTTGATTCTAAGAACTTACTTCTTATTTTTAACATTTTGGTATTAAACCAAGAACGCTATACTTATTCTTGCAGTACTTTATTAATTTAAGCTTAATTTTGGAAACAAGAATGACGTTCTTAAATCAAAGAATACAAGCTAACACGTTAATGATATCACTTTTGTTACTTTTTCGTTCAAACACATAAATTATAATGCAATTTTAAGCATTTTTATCTTCGCTATCGTAATACAAAAATTGTCCTCTACATGAAAAGGCATATTTATAAAAAATATTTTACACACGTTTTATTTTATTTTGTTTTTTAAAGGTATTCGTTACTCTGCTCATTTTTAGGCACAAAAATTTTATAATAGTTGACGTTATTATAATTCATAATTATATAATATACATTATTGCAAATTTATATTTTAGCTGCGAAAATCGCATGGCATGGTAACCAATTCTCGACTTTAAGGTTTGGACAAATGCCGTAAGCTTTATTCGCTGTACACTGGGCCAACTCCCTTTTTTGCTAAATTTTCTTCCTAAATAACAATAATTTACATTATGTTCATTATGTACATTATAAATCAGTGTTAAATTAAAATAAATAAAACATTTTCTGAAATGTTTCTCAGATCAATTTTATATTATGAATTATTTAAAATAAATGCATGTTGCAGAAAAGGGAGAAACACGTGTCATATATACTTTTTTACAAGCATTATAATTTATTACATTAACCAGTATTTATTTAAAATAATTTTAAACTACGTGTAATTTTTATTTAAATTAAGACAAATAAATAACTGTTATTAATTAATAAAAACAAAAGAAATACAAGCATTATAATTTATTACATTGAATTGAATTGATGGCAAAATTTTTTAATTAAATTTGAAAATTTTTTAACTGCTTAATTTTAAAGAAATCTTTAGTTTTTGATAGATGTTGCTATTTTTAAACACTAAACTTTGTAGGCTCTTGCACGAATATTTTAAAAATTTTGCTGAGCCACATCGCTTGAATTAATGTCAAAATTTTTAATTAAATTTGAAAATTTTTTAACTGCTATTATTTGCGCGCTTGTTTATAATGCTTGATTGTGAAATTTTTTTTAATTTTTGATAAATGTTGCTATTTTTAAACACTAAACTTGGTAGGCTCTCCACGTGTAATTTGAAAATTTTGCGAGTCACTCGCTTGAAATTAATGTCAAAATTTTTAATTAAATTTGAAAAATTTTTAACTGCTTAATTTTAAAGAAATCTTTAGTTTTTGATAGGTGTTGCTATTTTTAAATACTAAACATTGTAGGCTCTTGCACGAATATTTTGAAAATTTTGCCGAATCAGTCGCTTGAAATTAATGTCAAAATTTTTAATTAAATTTGAAAAATTTTTAACTGCTATTATTTGCGCGCTTGTTTATAATGCTTGATTGTGAAATTTTTTTAAATTTTTGATAAATGTTGCTATTTTTAAACACTAAACTTTGTAGGCTCTCCACGTGTAATTTAAAAATTTTGCGAGTCACTCGCAAAATGTATCTTATAGATACATGTATGATTTGTACGATACTCCATTGCAATCAAATAAATTAAATATTTATTATGTATGCCACGAAGGTATTAAACATGAAAATTTTATTCTGTCCCAAATAGAATGCAAATGTGTTGCTATTGAGCATAAAAAAGGTTATGCAGTTTTTCCAATTCTTCATCGAAGACGTTAACGTGAATACCGAAAATGTAAAATTGTAAAATAAAAATGTAAAATAAAAAATGTAAAATACGTTATTTAATTTTGTCATTAATATTATTGTAGCCCGCCTGTGCTAGCTAGTCTTTTATAATTTAAAATTCGAATTAGAAAATAGGATTTTTATGACTATTTAAAATGACAATAGTCAAGCACGTCCAGGTAGCACAGATGTTATAGCGTTAGACTCAATACCTGTGGGTCCTAGGTTCAAATCCCGGTGGAGCCGTAATTAATATTTTAACTTAATCAGGATTTTACAGATATGCAAAAACAACACATCGAATCGAGCTGGTAGAAAAAGTAAGTAGTACGTGTATAAATAAATTTAATATTTAGAATTTAATCAGGAATTTACAGATATGCAAAAAACAACAGGACGCAATATGATGAATCCCAAAATTATCATGAATAAGTAGTAAAATTTAAAATAATGAAATTGTACAGAAGTGATAATAGATAAATTGTCAAGTAAAATAATTGAAATAATAATAATAATTTTTATTATTTGTTTTAAGACTGGTCATTCTAAAATTAATAACTTCTTAAATCTTGGAACCAGAATGTGTTCGCTTTGAAATAAACCTCGGGTGTGATTAGCATAAATTAAGAATGGGCATGTTTAAATAGAGGATGCCTGCTTAAGTATTAGGGTTTCTACAACCCTAATTAACAATAAGCTTGCCATTCTTAAATTATTCTCGATTCAAAGTACCCGGCATGATTGGGTCAATTTCCAGAACGTTTGTTCTTGATTTAAAGTTCGTTATTCTAGCTGGTAAGAATGGATTTTTTTGAGATTCTGTTGCTATCATCCTGGTATGCTCCACATTTATTTCCCGTTTTCTTGGATACTTTTTTTGTTGCAATTCTTTATGGACTAAGCATCCTCTATAATTGGCTGGATGTTTGCCATCACAATTGACGCATTTAACTCCATCGTCTTTTTCTTTCCTTGTGCATTCCTTAGTTAAGTGATCGCCTGCACATTTCACGCATCTTGCAGGTTTATAGCAGAAGTTTTTGGTATGCCCAAATCTCTGGCATTTCATGCATTGAGGAATCTCTCGCTTAGTATGAGGTGCTTCAAATTTTATTACTGAATTCATGAGCAGTTGGATTTTGTATATTTCTTTGTTGTTTTCCTTTGGTTTAAGATCGATATAAAACATAGATAACGGGTTTCTTGTGACTCGGTGCTTTATATTCCAAACGTTAGTAACTGTATGTCCCTTTGTCTCCAGTTGTTTATTAAGCTCTTCATGTTAACACATGAAAACTTGAATCAGAATTCGTATTTAATAATAACACGGTCACCTTGCAATATACTATGTAGTTTTTTCTTCTATACGCTACTGATAAAATCGAAACATGTATAGTTCTTATAATTTCGACTTTAAATGGTTTTAATCTATGCAAAGAGATAACTTTGCTTTGACCCAACCCTATATGTTTTTCTAAAGGACTTTCCAAATGAAGTCCTTTATACGCCCAATTCAAATTGGCATTTTTTTGTGTGTATTAGTGTTCGAGCCATTTATTTCGCCCTCCAATTTACTAACGCCATCTGTTGGTAACCTTTTAAACTTCACCAGGTTTCCAAAACTCTTCTAATCGGGCAATAGCACTCCTGGAGCAGCAAAATCCTAAATCATCATAATTCACTACATATAAATAATAGCCTTAATTTGTGTATGTATGTCCATCTCACTATTATCTCACAATCAGAATCATGAATTAATTTGCGAAGTACCTGGCCTTGCAATCGCATCCTTCACATAGCTGGTGTGCCATAGCACCTGAGGTTTTTAGATGCAGGGTTGGATTTTGAGCCCTTCCCCCTTCAAACAACGACCATCGGTGACCAAGGTTGGTTTCCCCCCCCCCCCCCTTTGATTAGCAACGGCCATGGCTTTGAATTTATTTTGACAGAGAACACAGTTGCTGTCCGTAGTGCAGGTCTCTCATCATCTACTGATCCCATAAAATAACTGGGTCTATTCGATGAAAGAAGAAAAGGTGGAGGAAAAGAAGGCAAATTCTTACGTATAAGTGGTAAAGTCGAGAAGCCGTCGGCCGGGAATTCCGTGTCGGAATTGCCAGTCGCTCCGATAGTCGGAATCATCTCCGATTTTGCCTATGACTTGCCCAGGCTAACTTTACTTTCCGGGTGGGGGTCCCCTCAGGTGGATCCAGACCCTGCCTGCTCAAGTTGCCGGAAAACCGCCGGAGATAAAATATAGTGAATCGTGAGATTAAAAGTAAAATATCTCCCATATACGTCCGCCGAAGATTCCTCCCGATTACTCGCAACGCGAGCAGGAAAAGTTACCCCCCCCCCAATGAGTTGATGTGCAAAACCCATCAAAGACTGAAGGTCTCTAATCTACCTGGAGCACCAAAATCTAAAATATAATTTACAATGTCGATATCAGCGCCGTAGCAAGCTCTTCAGGCGCCCGAGACAAATTTGATTATATGCGCCCCCCCCCCCTTCCCAAGAGATTCTTATCATTTAGAAAATTTTAAACTATTATTTATTGGGTTTAGTCGAGGTTTAGAGCCCTCACCCTTGCTACGCCGCTCGCTTAGAGTAATAAAAAAAATGGATGCTTATTAGGAACTCATTTAGGTTGCCGGCACCAGGGGGTCTTAATTTATTGCGAAAGAAAAACTTTCACATTTACGTCCCTCGGTATTAAGAAGAACGATACTGGGATAGTTATGAAATATATCATCTGCTGCCCCCCCTCCAGGATTACAAACTAAAATTGCAAAAGATTCAACGAAAAATAATAAATTTTGATGGTTCTGAATAATTGCAAGTGTACCTGGATCATTGGACCAAAATTGAAGAGAAGGAAAATTCTCTACAAAACAAGGTTTGTATTGTTTGTTCACCATAGATGGTGAAGTTTAAATGTACGAAATTTTTATTCAGAATAAGAATTATTCAAAACCATTTTCAATTGTTTTCTCTGGATTTTCTCTTTATTTCATAAATACTTAGTACGATGTAGGCAAATCTTGTTGATCTATTTTATAGAGAATTTTGTACTCTTCAATTTTGATTTGATGATAATTTTCACTAAAGATTAAAATCCCCACTTGGGGAAAAGGCTGACAGGGAATTTTAGGCGATGTTGCAAATAAAATTGTGGTCAAATTTTTGAATTCAGTAAAATTTAAATACGTGCGCCCCCCCCCCAACAGATTCTTATCTTTTTGAAAATTTTAAACTATTATTATTTGGGTTTTGTCAAGGTTTAGCGCCCCCATTGCGATGGTGCCTGAGGCAAATGCCTCAGTCACCTCACCCTTGCTACGGCGCTGGTCGATATTGTGGCATCAATATAACAAAATCAGGTAAAAAAATCAATAAAACTGTAAAAACGTAAATACAAAAAATTCGAATAGAAAACAACAAAATAACAAACATTCCTGGCCTATGAGTTTTTGAAGAATTCAATCAGTTCATGGCATCAGAAATTTACAATGTACAAAAATGTGTACGAAAAGTCGAATTTTTTTTTCAAAAATGTTTCTTTTTTAATTCAAATTTTCGATTTAGTTCGAACCAACCAATGGACTTTAAATAAATATTAGGAAATTGAACTAAGGCATCAAGTGGCCGTCCATAAAGAACGTCCACGCCTAGGGGGGAGATTTATAAAATGTGACCAAGTGTCACCAGAGGCGTGAGGGGGGGGGGACAAATGTGACGTCCGCATAAAAATCATGTATTATAAAAATCAATCTTGTTTGAATGTTTTCATGTAATTTTTTGAAAAAATTGTTTTCTCCTTATTAGGAATGTGTTAAGTTCGATTTTAGACAAATGGGGGTGGGTTCTTGATTTGTGACCATGACATTTCTGGTGAGGGGTGATCCGGAGATTGTGACCAACTGTAACAATGGGTGAAGATCGGAAAATTGCGGACGACCCCCAAGCAGTGGCAAATCTATGGGGAAGATCATAATTTAACCATAATTTAAACACGCATTATAGCTGTGGAATTTTTTATAGAAAACATGGAAATATTTTGAGAATGTCTTTAGGTACTTACTATAGCAAAATTCTTTGGATTAAAAACAGCATTGGAGTTAATCAAAATTTAATAGTTACAAAATAACAATATCAGGAAATTATTCTTACATAAAATGTAGATTAATTTATGTACACACTTAACATAAAACCTTACAGGTAATGAATTATTAATAAAATACAAATGTAAATTAATAAATAAATACCTAAGATTCAAGCAACATCTACCAAATTTTTACATAGCAATTACACATAAAATCTATAATAATTGAAAAACTTTTATTTTAAACAAGAAATACAAATCATAGCATATAAAATTGTTTTATTATACAAGTCTAGATTTAATGTAACAATTTGCGTCATTTAAAAGTTTTTGCCATATTAAATAGGTAGGTACTTTAAAATTTCATATAACATAATAATTATGAATGCATGCAATAAATAATTAAGGAAAAAGAAGTGATGTTTGTATAAATATTGTGCACAAAATTTTTTACTCGTATTCTATTAAGGGAGACTGTACAACTATGATCGCTGCAACATACAAAATCTTATAAAAACAAATAGCATCTGTTGTAATGAATAATTGAAGACTTCTTGCAAAAAAAAATTTCGTTTAAAAGTTATTGAATTTATCAGATAAATAATTTACTGTTTCCTGAACATAACTAAGCATAAAATTCTGTATACAATTACAACAAAAAAAAATTATTTCTTATCAAATTTAGAGATATGGTCGATTTTAGAGTAACTGTGAAATAATTATTTTTTTGATTTCAAAAGTTTTGTTAAATTTGTAACTTCACTCAACAAATTTCCACCACGAGGATCTTTTTTTAACGAATTTGAGAGAAAATACGACTATGAATACTATATTAATGTCTTATTTGTCTTGTTAACTATATCATTAATTTTTGTTCCAAAAAAGAGCACTCGAAATCCCCAATTGGTGCAATTTTGTATTTAATGTTACTTAACAAAATTATGCCCATGTAGATTTACCACATTCCTAAATGGCCATTCCAATCATAGTCTTTAGCCAGTCTTTCTTAAGACAAGAAAAAATGCACATATAAATCTTACACAATTATTTCCGGAGGAAGCATAGGATAGATTTCAAACTTCAATATCAAAAATGTGCCATAATGACCCAAGCAATGCAAATCGCAGTTTACACTGAGATGGGCGACTGCTTGTCGTTGCCCCTTCTCCTTCCAACTCTCATTGGCTAGTATAGTAGGGTATGGCCAAATTCTCCACAATGGAGAAGACTCTAAATCCATTATGAATTGCAATAAGATATATATTAATATTGATTGTAGCTTAATTATGTAAAAACATGTCCATACAAACATGTGTCCAATTGTCACTGAATATGAAGTTACAGTCGTTATTTGCGCGCAGCTCGCCGAGTCAGTACTGCAATAGATATCCGGTATATGTAATGTATCCGGTATACATTTAATCCGAGGTGGTGCAATTGAGTATCATAACTCTAAAATGCACAATTTTTGGACACATGTTTATATAGTTTTCTACACAGAATAATCAATATTATAACCTCCTAAAACATTTACTATTCCTCCCAAAACACCCTACAATTGCTTGAGGAAGAGTCACAAAATAAAGCAGAAAAAATCATACAATGAAAACAAATCTGAACCCTTAAATCAAACTTATAACTGGAACATTAATCTCAGGACCCTTATTGTAGGGAAGATTATAAAAAAAAATTGGATATTAATCACATCTGTATTTTTAGTATAACCAAAAAATTGCACAACACTTTTCCGAATTAGAAATTGTCAAGAAATTTCGTCAAGTGCGCAATTCAAACCCACAATTTCACACACCAATTTGTAGTAATTTTAAAAAAATTCTGGAAGTACAGGTTTATAGGGATTTTTTTACTTCAAGAAATCTTAAAGAAAAAGAAATAATTCTCACAAGACTAAAATATAATTTGCAAACATTTTGTTCTCGTCTGAAGATGTCACAGTGTGATAAAAACGTTTCTGAATTATATTTCACTAATTTTTCCGAATTAGATTTCCGAATAGAATATAGAATAGATATAGAATAGAAATAGAATAGAATAGAATTTCCGAATTGTCAAGAAATTTCGTCAAGTGCGCAATTCAAACCCACAATTTCACACACCAATTTATAGTAATTTTAAAAAAATTCTGGAAGTACAGGTTTATAGGGATTTTTTTACTTCAAGAAATCTTAAAGAAAAAGAAATAATTCTCACAAGACTAAAATATAATTCGCAAACATTTTGTTCTCGTCTGAAGATGTCACAGTGTGACAAAAACGTTTCTGAATTATATTTCACTAATTTTTCCGAATTAGATTTCCGAATAGAATATAGAATAGATATAGAATAGAAATAGAATAGAATAGAATTTCCAAATTGTCAAGAAATTTCGTCAAGTGCGCAATTCAAACCCACAATTTCACACACCAATTTGTAGTAATTTTTAAAAAATTCTAGAAGTACAGGTTTATAGGGATTTTTTTACTTCAAGAAATCTTAAAGAAAAAGAAAAAAGTAAAGAAAAAGATTTTGTTCTCGTCTGAAGATGTCACAGTGTGACAAAAACGTTTCTGAATTATATTTCACTAATTTTTCCGAATTAGATTTCCGAATAGAATATAGAATAGATATAGAATAGAAATAGAATAGAATAGAATTTCCGAATTGTCAAGAAATTTTGTCAAGTGCGCAATTCAAACCCACAATTTCACACACCAATTTGTAGTAATTTTTAAAAAATTCTGGAAGTACAGGTTTATAGGGATTTTTTTACTTCAAGAAATCTTAAAGAAAAAGAAATAATTCTCACAAGACTAAAATAGAATTTGCAAACAGTTTGTTCTCGTCTGAAGATGTCACAGTGTGACAAAAACGTTTCTGAATTATATTTCACTAATTTTTCCGAATTAGATTTCCGAATAGAATATAGAATAGAAATAGAATAGAATAGAATTTCCGAATTGTCAAGAAATTTCGTCAAGTGCGCAATTCAAACCCACAATTTCACACAACAATTTGTAGTAATTTTTAAAAAATTCTAGAAGTACAGGTTTATAGGGATTTTTTTACTTCAAGAAATCTTAAAGAAAAAGAAAAGAAAAAAGTAAAGAAAAAGATTTTGTTCTCGTCTGAAGATGTCACAGTGTGACAAAAACGTTTCTGAATTATATTTCACTAACTTTTCCGAATTAGATTTCCGAATAGAATATAGAATAGATATAGAATAGAAATAGAATAGAATAGAATTTCCGAATTGTCAAGAAATTTCGTCAAGTGCGCAATTCAAACCCACAATTTCACACACCAATTTGTAGTAATTTTTAAAAAATTCTGGAAGTACAGGTTTATAGGGATTTTTTTACTTCAAGAAATCTTAAAGAAAAAGAAAAGAAAAAAGAAAAGAAAAAGATTTTGTTCTCGTCTGAAGATGTCACAGTGTGACAAAAACGTTTCTGAATTATATTTCACTAATTTTTCCGAATTAGAAATTGTCAAGAAATTTCGTCAAGTGCGCAATTCAAACCCACAATTTCACACACCAATTTGTAGTAATTTTTAAAAAATTCTGGAAGTACAGGTTTATAGGGATTTTTTTACTTCAAGAAATCTTAAAGAAAAAGAAATAATTCTCACAAGACTAAAATAGAATTTGCAAACAGTTTGTTCTCGTCTGAAGATGTCACAGTGTGACAAAAACGTTTCTGAATTATATTTCACTGTGTAATTTACTTGTGAAAATTTGTGCTTTCAGTTCTGAAAAGTGTTTTGCGCTTTATTTAGGTTATACTTTTAGTTTATTATGTTAGATTATAAAATTTATTTGTTTAAGTTTTTAATAACAACTCCATAACATCAAATTTTTTCAATTACAAATACAATTAGACTGGAAGACTGTTCATCCTTCCAAAAAAAACTACTGCATTACGAAATAATCCAGTTATTAGATAACATTGCATTTCGAAAAATTGAAAACCAGCCATTTCTACCTTTGTAGATTTCAGTACCAAAAATTTTAATGTTCAGTGTTAAAATTCAGGAATGGTTGATTATAGAAAAAAGTTCAAATAAATCAAAATATAAAACTTTGCTTTTGTTAAAATTTAAAATAAATTTCAAACATTGCCATTTTTATTCCATGTTGAAAACAAAATAATACCTTTGATTATGTACACTGTAAAAAAAAGCACGTAAAAATACATTCAAATACGTGTAATTTTTGCATTCAAAATTATAGTAAAAATACATATTTCACACTATTATCAATGGAATAATACACAATATGTATTTTTACTATAATTTTGAATGTAAAAATTACACGTATTTGAATGTATTTTTACGTGCTTTTTTTAGAGTGTAGTATCAGATACGCCAACCTTATTGATGTTTTAGAAACCCCGCAAAATTTACAATAAAAGAATTTGTTCACTTTTTATCCCTAGGGAAAATAATAAATATTCGTCATAATTATATAGAAAACTCACTTGTATAACGTGATCTCTGAACTATGACAAGTGTAATACACCTCATTTTGAGATGACTTTTTTGGCAATTACCTCGGTGGTTTGCCATTTGACACCAAGAATTTAAAAGCATTCCACAATCCATAAAATGCCATCTACTTGGGCCTTAAAATTAAAAACTTTGTGAAATGGTTTCAAATTCTTGGTGTCAAATGGCAAACCACCGAGGTAATTACCACAAAAAGTCCATCTCAAAATGAGGTGTATTACACTTCTTGTAGTTCATAGATCACGTTATACAAGTGAGTTTTCTATGTATGACGAATATTGGCGATTTACATTACCGTTAGTGGCGCCACCAGCAACAAAAACATGGCTGTGTTTAGACGTATATTTCGAAATTCAAAGTCATAGTCTGGTGAAAATTTTCAAACATTTTAGTATGGTGTTAAATATACACTACCGGTCATAAGTATTTGCCCACCTAATAAATTGAATATAAAAAAAAATTTTTTTTTAGGTTCATGAATAATTTTAATTAGCCACTGTTAATTATTAGCGTTAATTAACAATTGTTTCATTAATTCTGTTTAATAAGTTTGTTAAACTTTCTGATCAAATTTTGCACCATTCTGCTTATAAAATGTTCCATATATCGACACTTGATATGAATAACATTGTAACTCTATTTTGCTTATTTTACAGGGAAGCATTTCAAAGATTTTTTGCTACATATAATTTGCAGTAACAATGATGTTATTTTGTTAAATTAACAGTATTTTTAATTGAGCTAGGACGACGATTCATAAACCAAAATTATAGTTTGTTCTTTGGGGAAGCCGTTTACAGCATAGTTGGATATTATGTTCTGCTGAAATTTAGTTAACTTTTTTGGCATTCCTGTCCACTTCAGCCCACAAAAATTTGATAGGATTAAGGTCAGGAGAGCGGTGGCCAAATAATAACTTTAATTATTTCCTGAGCTGATAATTTGTCTAAATTATTCTCTGTACAGCTTCCAAGAGTGCTTATCATGTTAAAACGTGATTATTTATCCAATAATATCGAGTCCAAATGGCAATAATTGACGCTCAAGTATCTCTCGGTACTCTTCTTTTCTTATTATTCCTTGGTTTATGTGAATATTGCCCACACTATCTCTTTCAAAATAGGCCCATATCATTACGGAACCCTCACCATGTTTCCCAGAAAGCACCAAACACTCCCCAGCTGTCCACCTTCCTGGTGACCTGCGGACGAAAACTCTTCGCTTTATAAGAAAAACATCGAACTTTGACTCATCACTCCACAGAATATCTTTCCAACCTTGAAGTGCCAGTTTCGGTTTTTATCGGCTCACTACAATTGCTTTTACTTATTAATAGCGCGCAACAAAGGTTTTCTTGCCGCAACTTAGCCATAAAGGCCTGCTTCATGAAATCTACGCATCACTGTTGTAGCATTAACATGTTTAATCCTTTGCAGATCTACTTGGGATGGAGATGGTCATTGGCCGATTAGTTAGAGCAATAGATTACTGATGCTAAAGGCATTGGTTCGAGTCCAGTAGGAGTCAATTTTCTTTCTGACAATGACCGTCTCTGTGCTTCGGAGGGCACGTTAAACCGGCGGTCCCCCTGATTTGACCTGATCTAATATGTCAAACAGGGTAATAAAAATCACCCCTACTCCCCATCGACTACGCAATGATTGACTTTGTTGAGGCTTCGGGCTGGGTGGCCTGGTCCAGGGGCCACCCATCAACTGACTGCACCTAGCATTGTTTGTTTCTCAAAGTTTCACCTCTTGAATTTTCTTACATTGTAGTCAACCATTCTTCTTGGCAGTTTGAGTTTCTTCGAAATTTGGCAATTACTTTTGTAAATTCATAATGACCAATTGTAATTCCACACATTTCAATCAATAGTATTTTTATTTTAGGCAAAATAAAAACACAAAACTTGGAAACACGAGCACGTGACAAAAAAGGCAATTAAGCAAGGTTTACACCGCAAAAACCCAAAACTTGAAATATTCACAATACCTTTCTACCCTTAAATAGTACTGTGACCTGATAACAATAACGTAAGGGCTACCTGAAAGATTAAAATGATTATTTGCCGTTATTGCTGTTATACCGATATTTCTACAAAATTTCTTAGAAATTATTGCTGCCGTTGTAACATATTCAAATATTTTTTTATTTGTATAGAAACATGTGGAATATATGTACAATTTATTAAAAAATTATTTTCCAGTTGATATTTGTCTATAGTACAAGAAATTCAAAAAAATATGAGTAGGCAAATACTTATGACCGGTGGTGTATTGTAATATGTTTTGTTAATTAGTTGATTTTGTTATGTTTTGAGTCTGAAAAACAAAATTTTATTTTCATTTAATATGTCACTTACTAATTTGAAATCCTCCCGCATGGTGGCGTTTACTTAATGTAAATTGCGAATACGGTTGGAAAATCTGATACTATAGACAGGGTAGACCGAAAGTCTTGATACATTTTTGAGCAGATAGAGGATTGAAATTGCGAGATTTTATGGGATCATAAAAGCCGTTTTTTAAACAGGGAGGCACCCACCTCTCTTTCCCATGAGGCAATGATGTATAGCATAGCATAGCGTAAAAATGGCGTGGGGAAGTATTTAGAGAGCGCAATTTGCTTAATTTCTCGTCGGGCGATCAAGTTTGCTGAGAAATTAAAAAATTAGTTTTGGCTGATTACCGAGTCTTGCAGTCAATCTTAAATTGAATGAGGAGTCGAGTGGTTGTAATTGTAGATTGGAAGGTCATAGTAAACTTTTCCAAAAAAAACTTTATTGTTGTACTGAACCCCGTTTCCCATAAGGAGATAGAATCCCAACCCTCTATCTGTATTATATACTCAAAAATCATCAAGACTTTTGACCCATTCCATATAATCACAGCTAATAGTATTACTTTTAGGCTTCTATACAAAGTATAGCAAGAAGCCTTATGATCTGGTTATGAATTCTTACTGTAATTTCGAATTATTTTAAAATTTTTGCATAACTGAGAGGCTGTGCACAAGAAAATTATTTTATTATTTTCCGTTAATATTAAGTTTTGTGAAATATTGATCCTTTTATAAAAATAAACAAATCTGACAACCATAAGTAATCATGTTTTCTGTTGGATACTTTTGCACCTACAGGGTACCCAGCCAATTTGAGTATTAAAATTCCGACTTTTCCATGATCGTTTAAAAAAAAATTCCAGTCATTATAAAAAATAAACCCCCCCCCCATGTGTATCCCTGCATATTTTAGGATAAAACCTACATAAATACATATTTTTACATAAAATTTTTCACACAAATTATTTTAAAAATTTAAAATGTTTTAAAAATTAAAAGATTTTTTTGCTTGTAATAAAGTAATTAAGTTTTGAAGTCTGTTGCACATTTTTCCAGAAAATTTTTTCCCGTTTGCACTGACTCAAAAAAAATTCCCTTACTTTTCCAGGTCGCTGGGTACCCTGACCTAGAATGGGATGAAAATAAATTTGAAAAAATGATTTTAGTAACTAATACAGTTATTATTATCAATTATTTATAAAAGTTAGTAGTGCAAGTTTAAATAAACAAATTAAAAAACTAACAAGTAGCTTCAACACTTACTTATTTTATTATCACTAAACCCCAGAAGTTCGTGTAAAAATAATCAAAATCAAACTTCCAAAAATTGCATGTAGCTAAGAAGTACTAAGATGTAAAAACAGAGAAATATTTTTGTTAAGTGTTATCATTTTTAGTGCAAGTTGTGTGCACATTTTTGTAATTGATTTTGTACGAACTTTCAAGCTTTAATTATCACTATTAAAATTTCACTATGCAGTAACCACAATAAACAATGTTAATAATTGAAGATTTCATGAGTGGTCATTACTTAATGTACAAAAATCTAGACTAGCATAAAGTAGCATAAGTAGGATGCAATTACTTCACCTTTGGTAAAAATTTTCCAAAATAATATTGCAAGTTAATAAAAATTTGTTCTAATTTATTCGTTATAATCCCACCATTCTTTTTCGTACCCTTCATGAACATGCTCCAACAGAACTTTTCTTCTACTATCGCAGTATCTAAAAATAGGTGTTGAAATTATTTAATCAACAAGATTTTTTTTTAAGCATAAAAACTCACCTATATTTGTCCTGAACTTTTTGTTTAATGTCCGCAAGATTTTCAGAAGTAATATCCCTTTCCAAATATTCTGACAAAGTTTCAGTTGCACCTTCAAGATCTTTTTGGTTATCTTCAAAAATCACAGATTGATTGTTTTTTTGTAAATAATACGCAAATACATAAGTGTACATTAACATTTGCCTACACTGACACAAAATATCAACAGCTTTTTTAAGAAATTGCACCTCAATCCAACTCATGTTATGTTGTTGCATCTCCTCCATCTTTTCTTTCACAGATGCATACAATTTATTCTCGAATTTGAGAGAAGCCATGTGATTCATGTAGCGGTTACAGTAAAACAAATATCGTTGTAATGCAGAACGAGATTTCTCTTGCGCATCCCGGGCAGCTTTAGCTTCATCCTCATCATAACGATTACAGTTATACCAAGAACTACCATGGGGTTCCCACGGTCCCAAGCACACCCAACAGAAATCGGCTTTGCAATTTTGATTCTTACACACCATATGATTACATCCTCCATCCTTTTCGATGGTGACATTACATCTAGGACATTCTTTGGTATTAGCGGCAATCCAATTACTAGTTTCAGAGTCATCATCACATTTTTTAATCCACTTTCGTAACAAATGACATTTGACAGGATCGTGCCAGTTTTCACCACACGAAAAACAAAACGTGTGATTGCACTTGCAAGTAACATGATGAGGTTCAACATACTGAACTTTAACTGCGTTATTACAATCGGGAGAAGGACACCATCGCAAGAGACGATTACACTAAAAGTTAGCTTTTCATTTCAAATTCTCAACTCAAAATTAACCTTACCTCTACAAAACTGTTTGTAATGAGATGTTGATATTTCAATCTAACTTTAGAATCTTTCACTAAGCGCATTACACTTGCATCATCGACTAATATATCACACCCGTGAGCAGCACAAGCAATCGTTTGACCCACGCCTTCTTCCATAATTTTCGTAGTTAAATATTCACCCCAACAATGAATACAAAATCTATGGCCACACTCCAATCCAGTCATAATCTTAAAATTAAAAAAAAATTATTGATTATTTTTTAGTTTTATTTTACAAGCTTTTATTTAACTTGGCTGGACCTTATTTACACTGACTTGTAAAGCCCTAAAGAACTGAAATTTGGTACCCAGTTTCCAATTTTAACAGATGCCCATAGAAAGATTAATAATTAAAAGCTTATGCCCAAGAAAATTATTTTTTAATGATTTTGGAACTTACAGTTGATGGCAACACAGTGAAACAAATTTCGCATTGTTCTGTTCCAGCTATTGATCTCTTCGGTAACTAAAAATACAATCTTTAAAATAATAGTTATGGAGAATTTAAGTAACGCACTTTTATTATATTACTAATGTTAAGCTTTCTAAACGGATTGACAACACGAGCTTCTGAAAACAGTTGATCTTGATCTCCATCATAAAATCTCTCCATTAATTTTTCTCGATCCCATTTAAAATGGTTCAAAAGTATTCTAGTGGTCGTAGTAGGTATCTGAAAATAAAAACATGAATTAACGATCAATTAAATCAAAGGAAATTCAAATTATAATAACATCTTTGGTTTGGGAACCCTGATAAACTTGACATAAAAATGTGCGCCAACCACTGCGCTCACAATACAATTAGTTTTTCATACCGTCACATCTATACCTTCCTTCTAATGGTCCTGAAATGGTGTGGATTTTTGGTGGTGCAGATATGGATCTAAATATCGATTTTTAGTCGGGGGGGGGGTTCATTTCAAAAACAGCTTCACAGATTTATTATAAGTTTTGAGATTATATTTATAGCATGGTGGTTAACAGCAGCTAATATTTTTGAGTTTGTATAAAAACCCATTAAGAAATCAATTTGAAATTTAGAGGTAGGGTCATTCCATCTCAAATCAACTGAAGAATTTACTCGACCCCCACCAAATTTGACGAAACTTGGTACACACCATCTTAGTAAGAAATAAAAAACACAAATTTCAGGATTTATCCAAAAAGTCATTCGTTTCCTTGTTTTAATCCTTCAAAAAATCAAAAAGTTGGTATGTGGACTTGTAGGAAAACGGCTGTAACTTCATCCACAGTGGTCTAAACTTAAAAAATAAAAAATGTTCTGGAAAGGTAAATGAACGCTCTATTCAAATATTCAACAACATTTTATTTTTTCAACCCCTAACTGGATTAATTTTCTAATATTAACCCTATTTCAACCCCTATTTCTAAAAGGGTATTTTTACTTTGTTCATTTTTTCACTGTTGTTTTGTACAATTGTGCTGAGCATGCACACAAAATTTGATCATGGGTTGAGCATGGGTTTGGTTAGTAAAAATAAATTAATTATAGCGAGAAACGGACAAAAATCAGTTTTTCGCCGATTTCTCAAGTTTCTTTTAACTTTATGGCAAAATAGTTTAATTTAAATTTGAGCTAATTAAATTCTCTACAAAAAAACTGCTATACATATTAAGAAAAGATATTGTCCCAAAAATATGATTTGTTCAGATATTGGATATCAGGGATATCCCCTGATAACCAATATCTGAACAAATTCTATACATATTTTTCGTCAAATTCATATTCACATAGCAATAACCGTTCAAAACGGAGCTAAGTTTCGCTACCACCGTTATAGTTATTTAAAATGGTCAGAATCGATTTTCAATTAATTGTATAGATTTTTATTTTAAAATATTTATTTTCTGAATGTAAGTTTACCACTCTTTCGCACTTACAATAAATTATTCCACATACATTTTTAACTATGAAAAGAATGCAATTTAATTATTTTGTTATTCAAGAAGCTATTGAAGTAATTTATTTTTTTAATTGGCTTGAAATGCATAATTTTTCTGAATTCGTGAACAAAATAATAACAAACAAAATAATAAAATTGCATTCTTTTCATAGTTAAAAATGTATGTGGAATAATTTATTGTAAGTGCGAAAGAGTGAAATGTATTAATAAATTAACCAAATAGAAAACTTCAAAACATTTAATTATTGAAATATTTATATTTCAGGATTCGTAAGACGAAAAAAAAAGTTGACTTCCCGGAGATTCGAACTGGCTCTGTCAGGATTATGAGCCAACTACTTACCATTTTCAGCCACATTGTTACTTGCTGAAATTGTGATGCATTAAATATGATGAACAGATAATCATATCTTCAATTTTGGCTTACAAACCATTTTCGAAAT
This sequence comes from Podabrus alpinus, assembly GCA_932274525.1. NCBI lineage: Eukaryota > Metazoa > Arthropoda > Insecta > Coleoptera > Cantharidae > Podabrus > Podabrus alpinus. Next base: position 84,711,561 of record OW026455.1, on the reverse strand, counting down.
TGGCTACATACTCTTACACATTACATATAAGTGAAATCATGTAATCACCTACACGTGTAATTAAAATGGATCAAATTGGTTATTGAAACGAATAGTTTCCCCTTGTAAGATGGTGTGTACCAAGTTTTGTCAAATTTGGTGGGGGTCTAATCAATTTTGTCTATTTTTCAGTTGATTTGAGATGGAATGACCCGGTAATACTTTTAAAGTTATTTGGAAATGCACCTGCCATTTTCTAAAAATTATTTTAAGCTTCTGTACAAAGTATAGAAAGAAGCCTTATAATCTGGCTCCGTGTCCATCCATCTGTACGCCTACTTCAAAGCCAATCAGAGCGGTCCAAATTGTTTTTTATTAAATTGCTAAAGAATTCGTTTCATTATTTTAATTTCAATCACAGCAGTGGTTTGATCTAATTGCTGGTTGAGTTACATCGCGGAACTTCCAAAAAGAAAGAAGAGGTGTTTGTTTCACCTTGAAAAATAAATCGTACTTTGCAGAGAATCAAATGGTTATAGTATTTCGAATCAAATGGAAAATAAATAAAAAAGAATAAAGCCTTTTCAGACATTTTCGTATTCTTAGTTAGTATTTAATTTTTAATCAGTAGAAGGTGTTTCCGAGATTTGGAAGGATACCAGGACATCATTCCAAAGAAAAACACTATCCTACTAAAATGAGTACAGTAAACCATACATGAATATAATAATATAATAGAACTACCCTTTTACAGTAATTAATACAGTTGTAGGACTTCGAGTAAGGAAATATAAGTATTTGGGCACAATAATAAACGAAGATAACGATCAAACACAAGAGATACGAGCACGGATAGAAATGGCGAGGGCAGCCTTCATTAAAATGAAGAATTTGTTATGCAATAGAGATCTAAATATAGAAATCCGAATCAGATTTGTAAGATGTTATATCTTTTCTGTTTTCTTTTCTATTGAATACACAATTTTGAATTTTTCATATAAAAATAATAAAAATTTGTGCTGGTACAGCTTCCTGAACGTAAGCCGATTAAAAATTTACTCAGTGATTGTGGGCAAGCTCAGCTTCTTTGTATTTGTCCAAAATTAATAAACTAAAAATTTTCATATTCAACAAAGTTGTCAGTCGTTGTCGCCTTTACTGCAATCATAGGAAAAGAAAAGATAGTATAGGAAATGGCAGCGTTTTAATAAAAAAAAAATTTAATTTTATACATTTTATTTTTCACTCAAAATCAAAATTTGATCAGGGCCCCCATTTTGTGACTTTAATTATTTACACACAAAAACTCAGTTTTATTTTATGAAAAAAGTCGTGTCTTTAAGTGGTACGGTTGGGCCAGTAGAAATAATTTATCAAAGCTCTACAATGCCAATTTTGAATTATTCTGGAGGGCTGTACAATGTAAAAGGCCAGTTTAATTAAGAAGGTCATGAAAATACGTCAGTTGATTTGATATGGAATAAACCCATGCATATTTATTTAAGTGTTTCGATTTATGACCACAATAATTCATTTATGTCACTCTTAAACCAAAAGCATGCCCAATGTGAAATTTAGTACGCAAGTAGCCAAAGGTATAATAAAAAATCTGATGTGACAACACATTACTTTCCCATTTAGTAGATTCCACTTTATTTTATATTAAATATTAATAAAACAGATGTTAACTCAAAAAAATTTTTAACTCTATAAAATACCCAAATTACTGTAATACTGTGATAATTTGTAATTTAACATGGTAACTCATATTTTTTAAAAGCACTTATTTTATATTTTCATTTTAACAATTATATACTAACATGTTTGCATTGAAAAATTTTTAAAATTGTCATTTTCCAAAAAAAAATTAGAAATTTGCGGAATGCCGTGCCGTCTATATGCAATCAAATTTTAACTATGGGCGTAATGACGTCAGAATTAATTTTTTATAAGTAATTAAAAAATTCGTTTGATATTAATTACATAATATGTTTATACAAGTAAATTAGTTAAAATATTAAATTATAGTAATGAACAATACAAATCACTTTGACAGATCAAAATTATCCAAGGCAAACCATATTCATTTAATAGCGCTTATTTTATTTTTGCATTTTAACAATAATTTAAGATGGAAATATCAAGTGTGGGGTATCAAAAGATGCGGAAAAATAATCTCTTTCGATTGATATGATTTTCAATCTCATATGTTCCACCGGGAAGCGGCAATACTCTTTAACAATTTTCATTCCCCTAAAAAAGGGGTTAAAAATGGACGGTTTTCAACCAAAATCTAATCAGCTCTTTAGACAGTTACTTCAAACTAGTGTGTAAAATTTCAACTCAGTTGGTGCACGCGTTTGTCTGAAAACGTTGACGATAGAATCACCACACATCACACTTCATACTTCATACATCACACTTCATACATCACACACACATCCGGACATCATTCCAAAATTGGTCTTAAACAATTCGTATGGGCTCATAGACCATGGGAAAAATGCTAACTCAAAATTTTTTTTTAACTCGATAACAATACTTTCCTTTACTACGTAAATGGGAAAGTAATATAATATTTTTTATTAATTTTAAATTTTCAATTAAAATTTAATCAGAGCCCCCATTCAATTCTTCCTATTCAATATCTTCATTTCACAAAAAACTTGTGTCCCTAATGCCCAGTTTCAGCAACTTTAATTTAGGAATTTAATCATAGATTAAATATTTAATCATAGATTAAGTCCGATTTGGGTTTTAGCAATATAATTTTTAACACAGGTTAAATTTAATCAATGATTAGCGTAATCATAGATTAAATCTGTAGTTTGGGTTGTAGCAACGTTAATTTATGCTTAACACAGGTTAAATACCCAAAGTATTTAATTACTAGTTGACCAGTGATTAAAATTAAATTACCAAAAACCTAACCTCCTTTTATTATAGAAAAGTGTGTAAATACGCAATTAATATAAATTTGACCGTCTCATACAGAGAAAACCAGAGAAAAAAATTATTACAATTTTGTTTAAAATGTTTTTTTCAAATTCCAGGCGTGATAGGTGCCATCGACTGCACACACGTGCGGATTAATTTTTAAAGCTTTATTAAATTTACAATAAAATAAAATAAAAGTTTAATATGTTTTTATGAGCACCCGAGTACTTTTTGAGAGAAAAAATTCAGTTATTAACAAATTAACAATTTATTTATCAATATCACGTAATTTTACATTTAGTAGCCGCAATTGTCTTCCTTCTCTACTTCTTATAATTTTTTGTTCTTTTCTGTGCCATTTCAGTAAAATATATGTAAAATATAAAATATTTCAATGAACTGTATTCACAGAATATAGGTTATAAACCTCACTTGTTGATAATTTTCGAACTAATTGAACTACTTTCATAGTATGAAGTAGGCGTTGTTGTCGTTTCAGGAGTACCACCATAACTATTCTACACATAATCCGAGATTAACTAATTCCATATTAGAAAAGGTTGCTACAACCCATTCAAAATTTAACAACGGATTATTTTTAATTTGTGTTAACTAACACAGGTTAAGGTTAAGGTTGCTGAAACCGGCCCTAAGTAGTACCTAAAGTTTGGCCAGTAGAAATAGTTCATCGAAGCTCTACAAGCCAAATTTGAATTATTTTGGAGGGCAAAACTTTAAATGCGGGTCCGTTTATTTGGCATAGTTTAGAAAAATATATACCAAATTTGAGCAAAATCAAAGAGGAACATGGAAATAATTGCAAAAAATTGGTTAATAGGTTTATGGAAAATAAATTTTGTTTCAACTTTTTGAATCTTTGCATACTAACATTTAATCTAACAATACACCAAAATGAGTAAAAAATTTCTAAGCAACAGGAGGTTGCTTTTAGGGCGGAATGAAAAAGAAATTTTACCAAGGGGTTATGCCTAGTCAGGTCGAAAAAAGCGACTTTTTGTTATTTTTTTTGTGAAACTGGATACATATTTTAACACAAAAACTTTTTGATCCGAAAGAGCATTATTTAAAAAATAAATTGTAATTTTTTTGCACGGGATTTGAAATCAGTGACAACCCAGGATAGAATATCCTGGCGAAGAAGTACAAGGAGGCCCGACCCCAAATAAGTTGGGACAAAGGGCAGGAAGAAGAAGAATAAATAAAAATTTATGATCAAATATTTTTGTTGCTTATAAGTATGGACGTGACGTCACAAGGAAGCATACCCCCTACCCCATGTCACACTTTGTCACAAATTGAGGACCCCCCCAAATGTGTGACATCTATTATGGACAGCTCCGAAATGTATTTTTCACTACACAATTCATAACATTTTGCAAAATTATTATTAATACACTTAAACAATTTAACACCCCCCCTTAACTTGTCTTCAAAATGGATTTATGGATTTATGCACTCACCTGCGATTTGTTACTTGTTATTAATCAATTCAAATTTTGTTTAATGTTTAATTCAATTCAATTTTAATTCAATGTTATTTATGTTCAAGTTTTTACTCATTTCTTTCTTATAAACAAAGATAAAACATATCTCGAAAACTAAGCAAAATAGGGTAACAAAATGTAGATATTTTTTTGTAGAACGTTAAATTATCTTCTATAATATTGATTCCAAAACAATTTATCATAAATCAGTCGTTTAGCTTACAGGCGCCGTCAAACTCTGAAGCTCAGGTTCCGAAAATAATCGATTTTGTCGTATTTTTGACGTTGCGTCGATAATTCTTTTCGGCCATTTAGAACGGAATTAAATATTAGAAAAAAAATCATATATCACCCGAGACCTTCAAAAAAGACTTTTTTGACCCTTTGTTTATTTTGTAGCTAGGTAAACAAAGAGATATGACTTTTTGGATCAGTTATTTAGATGTTTGTTGTTTTTAGGTCTTAGGTTTAACAGGAATTTTACTATATGGATCTTATTTGAGATGGAATCTTAAACAAAATAATTCGTAGTGTTTTTTTAGTATGACGAACATAAAATATTTTATTGGCATGCAAAATTATCTAATATTACAATAGGTTGGATAACGATTGTTTTTACGATTCAATAAAAAATTTCACATTTATTGTACGAAAGGTCGTTCAAAATTTTGTCTCCAATACCATGCAAGTAATAAGATTTCAGTACAATTAATTTTAAGACCTCAAAACAATAAAAAAACTAAGGCTACTTAAAAAAGTTAAATCTTTTTGTATGCATAGCTATAAAATAAACAAAGGAGGGTCTAAAAATCGTTTACACCATGAAAAGCATTTTTGAAGTACTACTGAAATAATGTGTGACTTATTCTTGATTTTTAGTTCCATTCTAAATCAAAACAAAGGCCAAATCGAGAATTTTCTGTTTTGGAGTTTGACAGCGCGTGCTAGGTAAACCACAAACTTGACGATAAATATTATTGACATCATTATTTTAGATAATGTTATGCTCTACAAAAAAGGGACATATAGTTTAGTTCCTATTTTGTTTAGTTTTCGAGATATTTGAGAAAAACCAAACAGCTTCGCGTTAAACCAAAGCGAATCATGGTGTTTGCAACCTGGAAAGACCAATGGGGTACTGACAAAAAAATGTAGCACTGTTCTTTTACGTAAATACCATCCTTAGGATGTCCTTTGGCATGTAATGTGGTTAGATTTTTCTAAAAGCAACTCATTTCGATGTAATTAAATAATGATTTTCAAATAAATTTGAATTATTTATTCAATCTGTGACGTCATCTCACACATTAGTTAGTAAATTTTCACATCCTAAGGATCGTATTTAGGTAACAAAAACACTATTAAATTTTTTTGTCGATGCCCCATTAACCCCTTAACCCGTAACTGGTACCGTCCTACTTTTGATACATAAACGGTACGCCGTGGTCTGAGAGACAACTAGCCCTTAAAATTAGCCTTAGTTATTATATTTGTTATCTGAAGGTTGGATGACATTAGTATGTGTTTTTAAAGTTAGCATACACGAAAAACCCAATCAAACGAAATTTAATTTAAGGAATAATTAGAATTTTTTTCAAATATCGGCGAAATAATAGGCTTTTATATTTGTAAGTAAATTTATAAAAATATTGAAATTATTTAGACAAAATTATTTAAATATTAAATGTTTATACATTGAACTACCGGTACCGTGATTGACAAACTGAACGAATTTAAATTCAATTTTCACCAATAAGAGTTATTTTTTTAAACAAAATTCAAAGTATTCCATAGAGCACGCGATATGAACTTATCGATGTCAATTTTGTTTTTCTCTAATGTCAGTTACAAACATGGTGTTAACTAAAGAGCAACAAATCATAATTTTTAAGCTTTTAAAACAACAATGTAGTTTTGCTATGATACAAAAAAGGTGTAAAGACCAAAATTTTTGTGTTTCGAAAGGTACACTCTCTAACTACAAAAAAAAAGGAATCCCAGAACTTAAATCCAAAATTCGGAAGAAAGGCAGCGGAAAGAAGCCAACTCTGACAAATCGACAATTATCGAATTTAAAGAAAATGGCATTAAAAACGAATCCTCCGACACTACAACATATGGCTAATCATTTCAGAACATCTGAATATATCATTCGGTATAATCTAAATAAAAAATTAAACCTGAAATTAATGAAGAAACCAAGGAGACATCATATTTCTGAAGAAACAATTATTAAACGGCACCAGCGCTCACTAGGATTGTATCACTTACTAAATTGTGATAAATGGCAAAAATACATCACTGTCGATGAAGCATGGTTCCATCTAACAAATGCTGATGGCCAACGAAAAGTTCAGTACTTGAGACGTGAGCAATCGGCAAAAGAATTGGACGTATTCACAAAACAGTCCCATCCGAAGGGAGTTATGGTGTTCATGGGAATATCGAATTATGGAACCACAACGCCAATATTTGTTGAGCCTGGTACTAAAATTAACTCGGAATATTACATTAAGAATTGTTTGAAGCCACTTTTGACTGACGCAAAAAGATTATATCCTGCTGGTGATTGGATATTTCACCAAGACTCGGCACCAGCTCACGCTTCTAAGAAGACTTTAAATTTTCTTGAACAGAACGGCGTATCTTTTATTCATCCGGATATATGGACGCCATCATCACCGGACCTTTCACCCTGTGATTATTTTTTGTGGGGCTATTTAAAATCTCAGTTAAATAAGTCAAAAGTTACAACCCTTAAACAGCTAAAAAAATTAATAAAACGTGAGATAGAAAACATTCCTCTGGAAATGATACAACGATCGCTAAAATCGTGGCCAAAACGTTGTCTTCAAGTGTACAGGAATCAAGGACAACATATTAAATAAAATTATTGAAAGAAAATAAAAATAACTGTGACTTATTAAATTTCAAAATCGTTCAATTTTTCATTCACGGTAGCTGTATAATAAAAACTTAAAATAATACAAAATTTTTAAAACGCACATAAAAACTAACTACCCCTAGATTTCATAATGAATATTATTTTACATTCGCTACAAATTTTTTTTACACTTTTTTTTACACTTACAACATAACTGAGTTTTACGTTTTAATTTTTTTGGACAAAGGTAACATTTTTCTTATTTGAAGTCGTTATGACTGGGCTAATATGCATTGCGTAACAAATGCAGGGTAATTTATTTGTAGTAAGAAAAACATCATAAACTAATAAGAAGTGGTTTACAAATTCGAATATAAAAATCGAGAAATAATCATAAATTAATATTTATACCATATAGAAGCCCAAATATATTTTCTTTTGCTAAAAAAACACCTATATAGCCGATTGCAAATCGACTACGTTACGGAATGGTTACGGTTAAGTTGCATACGTAAACGGTACGCGGTGGTCTCTCAGACTTTCAGGTGTAATAAATAAGTTTTACATTTACCTACACCGCCCAAATTTTGCAACATCAGAAATGATTTAATTTGAAAGTACTGATAACATGACAATTATATTACAAAAGGCGCGAGTGCAACAAAGAATTATGCATTCAAGAGTGTCTCCCAGACCCCGGAATACCAGTTACGGGTTAAAATAGTCTAATATGACTGGCCTGTTATGGTCCCATTGCCCATCATATTAATGACTTACATAAATATATTTTATAATAACGAAATGTGACCTCCATCAAGTTAGCCCCCCTTTAATCGAATTTTTAACTTTTTCTTATGCCAAACGTTTGGTAATCGTTGGGTAAGGTTTGGTAGTCCCGAATGTGGTCGTTAATAATTAAAAAAATTAAACTCCACGTGAATTGAACAATAATTGTTTATTGCCAATTTGGCCCAATTTAAACCATTTTTAACTTTTTGTTATTGCCAAACGATTGGTAATCGATACGTAAGGTTTGGTAGTCCGATTAAAAGTTTTGGTATTTTTTCGTTTTTGCCTATTTAATTAATGTCAAGTTAGCCCCTCTTCAAACGATTTTCAACTTGTTTTCGCTCATTTGATCGATTATAATGTGTAGAGGTTTAGTATAGTCATATAAAAAGTTTTGGTAGTGTTTTAAAATGAAATGTAAATTTAAAATCCACATTTAGGGGAATCCCACATTTAAAATACACGTAGAGATGATGTTGTAAATCACCAGATAATTTAATACCAGCTTATGCTTGGTTGAGTTAATGAGAAATCATATAATTTATTACACTTTTAAATGCTTTTTTAAGGGCCCTCTAGCATTATTTATCTCTATAGGGAATTTGTCAATTCCGGGGATCGGAATTCGTGCTACTCCCGTGAATGCTTATTACATCAAATTGAAGTGCAGCGCAAGCTTTTTGTGTAATGCAATTATTGTTCTTTTTTCGGTTCATTACCAATCGTTTGGCATTAAAAAAAGATACAAATGGTTTAAATTGGCAATAAATTATTATTGTTCTATTCACGTGGAATTTAGCGCATGCGCATAAGTAAACTTCCAACTTAATTAATTATTTACGACAAAATTCGGGACTACCAAAACTTTTTATAGGACTACCAAACCTCTACACATTATAATCGTAAAATAAGCTAATTAAAAGTTGAAAAATCGATTGAAGGGGGGCTAACTTGACAAAAAAATTTGATTAGTTAATTACGAAAAAACAAAGAACTACCAAAACTTTTAATCGGACTACCGAACCTTACCTAACGATTACCAAACGTTTGGCATAAGAAAAAGTTAAAAATTCTATTAAAGGGGGGCTAACTTGATGAAGGTCGAAATGTGATAACGCAGTAACCATCGTAAGCATACCGAAATAAAACGGTAAAAATGTACATTTAACAAAATTGCTAAATGTAAAAAAGAATGCCAAGGGATTTCCAAAGAATGCAAAACAGTACAACACCAAACTTCCGTTGCGGTTAACCCCTCACAGTAAACAAAGGATAAACCAGATGAGGTTTTGATAAAAAGAGCGTATAAAGATGCAAAATTCGTTTTAACCCTTTATAGAGCAGATAACAGAAAATAAAAAACAGGGTATTTTTTAAAAGAACTTGTGATTGATAGTTGAATATGGTATAAATTAACAAAAATATATCAAAAAAATTTTTGGTAAAACGGTAATTGAAATTAGCAAACACTGGTTGATTATTAAACCGGGTATCCCCCCTTTGCACGTGTATAGAAACGGGTCGATTTTTCGACCAGTATACGTCTGTATAATACGAATAAATTTAACTGGTTGAATATTAGACCCCTAACCGTTTATTACAATACTTTTTTCTGGCTGGTTGAAATATCGACCAGTATCCTATAAAGGATTAAAGCATCGGAAGGGTAGTCCACCCAAGTCTGGTCCAGTGAAACCTTACTCGAAACGATTTTCTATTTTAGATGCCAAACACAAGAATCTCATGAAACTTTGTGACGACTTACAATTCCCAAAGGCAAACCAAGACTTCGAAGATGAGTGGCAAAGTAGCAAAGGTGTAATAACTGCCTTTAAAACAAAGGATTACTAACACAAAACTAAAATTTACCTTCAAACGTGATGATTAGAGCCCGGATTTATAAGCACTTATAATTCCAAAATAAGCCATTTAAAAAGTTTCAAAAAACAGAAAAAAAGTCCTATAAAATTGAAAAAAAGCACTAAAATTCAAATATAAAACCCTTATTTTTATTAAATATTAATTAGACATTCGTTTTATAATTAAAAAAAAATTAATTATCATATATTTTTCCAAATTTTCCATTTTGAAAGATTGTCGAAAATCGAAAAACTTCGCTCAACATCAACCGACGTAATGGGAGCAAATTTGTATATATGGATTGGTACATTCGTATTAACTTCTTGAACTTCTTTACCTAGTAGTACCTTAGAAAATTCCTCAAGTGTATGAAATCCTTGATTTTTGTCCAAGATGTCCTTTAATTTATTATTGACAATTATTCCCACACTCCTTTGCACATCCAAAGTTTTCTTTTTAAAATTATTTATAATTTTTACAGATTCCACTAAAGACAAATACCTTTTTTCCAAATTTTCGATGGATGATGGAACGTATGAAAAGTTAGCTTTGATATAACTTATGTATGTAGTATGTAGTAATTTAAGATTTAACAGAATTATCCCAAGTCCCAAAAAAACATTAGAAAAAGCTCTAATAAGCACTAACGTATGTTTTAAGCAAAATCTTGAGAAAAAACGCAAAAAAAGCACTATCAACATTAGGTCAAATCACTGCAAATTTTAAGAAACATCAAGATCCAAAAGGAATATCTTCTGCTTATAATTTAGAGCAATAAGCAAAAAGCTTAGAATTCGGGCTCTAGCTGATGATGATAAAAGTGGTCCGGTCCAAAAAAATTGATTTCACACAGAGAGTCACAGTTGGCTTTAGCAGAGGGGTAAATCACAGAGATGTACAAGTCTTGTGGCATTCTTTGGAAGTCTCGTGGCATTATGTGGAAGTCTTTTAGCATTATGTGGAAGTGTTTACATTAATTTGGCAGTCTACATGAATTTCGCTTGTGATTAATCCCTCGGCTTTAGCTCTCCTGAACAATTGACAAATTGCAGTTTTGTTAGTTTGCCATAAAGGGGACGAAATATTCATTAAACCCTGATTCTACTCTATGTTGAGAAGCTTTTAGGAAAAGTAATCAATAAAAGGGTTTGAAGTTCTTCAAACGAAACTTTATTTAATTGTATAATACAATTTTACATTGTAATGGCAATGGAAATTATGGGTTAATAAATTATGGGTCAATAATCTTATTTTGTTTACTACTGTAGATACTTTGGGTGGTATAAAAAGTTTAACACTCAACACTCAGAGGTCTGTCACCCCCAAATTATTTATGTGGTGGTTTGGACTCCACGTTAACGTGCAGGTTCTATGTAAACAATTACTAATTTATATCTAAGATTATGTGATTGAATGGTTAATTAATTTAATTTGAGATTACCTTCAAACTTAAGACAGCAAAGTGAAAATAAAATTTAAAACAAAAAAACTGATGAAAATTAAGCAAACCAAAGAACCCACACGAAGTAATGGAATAATACAAAACAATTTTGATAAAGTTGTATAAACAACACAAGGTAGATACTAAAATATAATCTAATTATTTCTTTATCTTGGCCAAATAATGCTAATGATAAATATAATATGATAAAAATATTAGAAGGATTAATATTACAAGGTTCCTATTCGTAAGACAAATGCACGTAAACAAATTGTATCAAAATAAAAATAAAAATGTAAATTTTAATTGCATTATTTACCAAAATGAATAATAAAGCATTTAGAATAATGTGATAAAATTTAAATTATTTAGTTATTATAGGTTAAACTAAATATTCTCCAACTTGTCAAGTTCAAACCCTGTAACCTTCAAGCATTAAAATTTAAATTAATCGTATTCGAAACTTGACATTAAAAATATATTATAATTTTCAAAAAGTACAACGTTGAGAAATTATAAACAAAGACAAAAATAAAAATTCCAAGTCATTGTACTAACTCACCTCAACAACAGAATTAACTTCTTTGATGCAATCAACCATGTGCTGTACTATTTCTTCAGTGGAAAGGACCTCGAAAGGATATTCTTCCGAATCATTTTGTTTTTCTCTGTGTCCTGAAACTTCGACTTCCATAGCAAAATCAACATCATCTCCACTGGACTCATTTCCAGAGTCAACATCGTCGTACGTTTCTTCTTCAGAATCCATAATCAAAATAAAGGTTAAATTGTCACAATAAACACCACTATTTATTAATTTTATACACTTAAAATATATTTTAAGGTTGTACTAATAGAAAGGAATATAATACCAACAAATAAAATGTTTATATGTGCTACTGTCAGCTACTAAGTTGACCAACATGATCTAACTAAAACTCCCTAACAAATCATCTGTGTTGTATTTTGACCATTGTTTTGACACTTCGAATTAATATTTTATTTTAATATTTCAAAATTTTCACTTCAACCCTTCATACTATTTAAAATAATCAGTTCGAATGTAAAAATTACTGTTAAAAATTAAAATCAATTCTTCTGAACAGCTGTCCTTGTTTTTACGTTCATACAACAAAGATAAAATATAGGTTCTCCTACTTATAATAAAGCAGAAGCTACATTTCAGTTCACAATTTAATTACGAAAATAATATTTAGCTTTAGTTATTCAAGTTCAAATTTCTAGAACTTCTAAGTAGAAATGTTGGAAAGAAGTGACTAAAGTAACCCTTTTATTCTTGTGATTCTTGATAGTCTACATCTATATATATAAAAATGGATGTATGTGTGTATGTATGTATGTTCCCTATAGACTCCTAAACCGTTTGACCGATTGGAACCAAATTTGGCACAGTTATTATGTAGGTTCCTGCGCATGCTTTTGTATTGAAATAGTGTAAAAATTCGCAAAGGAAAGGTAAGTTAATTTTGAGTAGCTTGCCTTCCTTTAAGGAATCTCGATAATCCATTCATGCGCGTCCCTATGGGACGCGCATGAATGGATTATCGAGATTCCTTACAGGAAGGCAAGCTACTCAAAATCAACTTAAAAAACAATAATGAATGCTGTCAAGCTGTCAACCGATCGACAATGCAAATACGCGTGCACGTGCTTTACGTTTCTATTTGACCAATCTTAACCAAATTTGGTGTAGAAGTTATTTACAACGCTACGAAAAACATAGGCTACTTTAGAACCTTGGAGTGAAACCGAAGGCCGAACAACCACATCCGACACGGTCTAGATGGCTAAAGGCGGCCGGTAGGCCAACTGCCAGCTATCTATATATATAAAAGAGCTTGTCTGTTTGTTTGTTTGTTTGTTCGCTATACGTTCCTACACCCTTTGACCGATTTCAACCAAATTTTGCACAGTTATTCTGTAGGTCCAGGCGCAACTATTCGTGCATAAATGGAAAAAAAATTTGCGCGGGGAAAAATGTTATTCGCGTTTTTCGATTTTTTATTGATTCACCCTATACTACGGTGAATCACCCTATACTACGCTTTCGCTAGATGGTGAACAAAACACGTGTTTGCCAATATTATAGTATAGTATAGGGTATACCCTTGGACCGATCTCAACCAAATTTTGCACAGTTATTTTGTAGGTCCAGGCGCAACTATACGTGCATAAATGGAGAAAAAATTCGAGTGGGGAAAAATGTTATTCGCTTTTTTCGATAAATCAAATCACAAGTCTGGCAAACAAAAAATTTAATTTTTAAAAATTCGAAATATTCTGACATACTGTCAGTGATTCAAAACACTGTCAACAGACATACTGTCAGTGATTCAAAACACTGTGAACCAGATGGCGGGATGGCGGCTTTAATTCGAAAAATGAAAACCACTAACCAATTAATATGTTAGAATTTAGTAATTTCAACGCTCAAAATAATACAAATAATTACAAAATCCGTTGACGGCGAAATATTTGAGATGAGGGTTCGGGGGCGACGGAGAGTAAGCAAAAACCATCTCTTCCGACTTCCCAAAAACGAAGAATTTTAAAATTGCGTTTTTTTGAAAATCTGCAGCAATCTTTCGAAACTTGAAAATAATAGTGAACAACTATGGCCTTCACGGATCTGTTATGGTCCGCCCTGTGAGGCCGAAGGCCAAACAACTATGGCCTTCACGGATCTATTATGGTCCGCCCTGTGAGGCCGTAGGCCGAACAACTATGGCCTTCACGGATCTATTATGGTCCGACCTGTGAGGCCCACGGCCGAACAACTATGGCATTCACGGATCTATTATGGTCCTCCCCCTGCGAGGCCGAAGGCCGAACAACCATGACCTTCACGGATCTATTATGGTTCGCCCTGTGAGGCCGAATGCCGAACAACTATGGCCTTCACGGATCTATTATGGTCCGCCCTGTGAGGCCGAAGGCCGAACAACTATGGCCTTCACGGATCTATTATGGTCCGCCCTGTGAGGCCCACGGCCGAACAACTATGGCCTTCACGGATCTATTAGGGTTCGGGGGCGACGGAGAGAAAGCAAAAACCATCTCTTCCGACTTCCCAAAAACGAAGAATTTTAAAAAAATTGCGTTTTTTTTGAAAATCTGCAGCAATCTTTCGAAACTTGAAAATAATAGTGAACAACTATGGCCTTCACGGATCTATTATGGTCCGCCCTGTGAGGCCGATGGCCGAACAACTATAGCCTTCACGGATCTATTATGGTCCGCCCTGTGAGGCCGAAGGCCGAACAACTATGGCCTTCACGGATCTATTATGGTCCGCCCTGTGAGGCCGTAGGCCGAACAACTATGGCCTTCACGGATCTATTATTGTCCGACCTGTGAGGCCCACGGCCGAACAACTATGGCATTAACGGATCTATTATGGTCCGCCCTGTGAGGCCGAATGCCGAACAACTATGGCCTTCACGGATCTATTATGGTCCGCCCTGTGAGGCCGAAGGCCGAACAACTATGGCCTTCACGGATCTATTATGGTCCGCCCTGTGAGGCCCACGGCCGAATAACTATGGCCTTCACGGATCTATTAGGGTTCGGGGGCGACGGAGAGAAAGCAAAAACCATCTCTTCCGACTTCCCAAAAACGAAGAATTTTAAAAAAATTGCGTTTTTTTGAAAATCTGCAGCAATCTTTCGAAACTTGAAAATAATAGTGAACAACTATGGCCTTCACGGATCTATTATGGTCCGCCCTGTGAGGCCGATGGCCGAACAACTATAGCCTTCACGGATCTATTATGGTCCGCCCTGTGAGGCCGAAGGCCGAACAACTATCACCTTCACGGATCTATTATGGTCCGCCCTGTGAGGCCGAAGGCCGAACAACTATGATCTTCACGGATCTATTATTGTCCTCCCCCTGTGATGCCGAAGGCCGAACAACAATGGCCTTCACGGATCTATTAGGGTTCGGGGGCGACGGAGAGAAAGCAAAAACCATCTCTTCCGACTTCCCAAAAACGAAGAATTTTAAAATTGCGTTTTTTTGAAAATCTGCAGCAATCTTTCGAAACTTGAAAATAATAGTGAACAACTATGGCCTTCACGGATCTATTATGGTCCGCCCTGTGAGGCCGATGGCCGAACAACTATGGCCTTCACGGATCTATTATGGTCCGCCCTGTGAGGCCGAAGGCCGAACAACTATGGCCTTCACGGATCTATTATGGTCCGCCCTGTGAGGCCGAAGGCCGAACAACTATGGCCTTCACGGATCTATTATGGTCCGCCCTGTGAGGCCGAAGAACTATGGTCTTCACGGATCTATTATTGTCCTCCCCCTGTGATGCCGAAGGCCGAACAATAATGGCCTTCACGGATCTATTATGGTCCGCCCTGTGAGGCCGAATGCCGAACAACTATGGCCTTCACGGATCTATTATGGTCCGCTCTGTGAGGCCGAAGGCCGAACAACTATTGCCTTCACGGATCTATTATGGTTCGTTCTGTGAGGCCGAAGGCCGAAGAACTATGGCCATCACGGATCTATTATGGTCCGCCCTGTGAGGCCGAAGGCCGAACAACTATGGCCTTCACGGATCTATTAAGGTCCGCCCTGTGAGGCCGACGGCCGAACAACTATGGCCTTCACGGATCTATTATGGTCCGCCCTGTGAGGCCAAAGGCCGACCAACTATGGCCTTCGCGGATCTATTATGGTCCGCCCTGTGAGGCCAAAGGCCGAACAACTATGGCCTTCATTGATCTATTATGGTCCTCCCTGTGAGGCCGAATGCCGAACAACTATGGCCTTCACGGATCTATTATGGTCCGTCCTGTGAGGCCCACGGCCGAACAACTATGGCCTTCACGGATCTATTATGGTCCGCCCTGTGAGGCCGAATGCCGAACAACTATGGCCTTCACGGATCTATTATGGTCCGCTCTGTGAGGCCGAAGGCCGAACAACTATTGCCTTCACGGATCTATTATGGTTCGTTCTGTGAGGCCGAAGGCCGAACAACTATGGCCTTCACGGATCTATTATGGTCCGCCCTGTGAGGCCGAAGGCCGAACAACTATGGCCTTCACGGATCTATTAAGGTCCGCCCTGTGAGGCGGAATGCCGAACAACTATGGCCTTCACGGATCTATTATGGTCCGGCCTGTGAGGCCCACGGCCGAACAACTATGGCCTTCACGGATCTTTTATGGTCCGCCCTGTGAGGCCGAAGGCCGAACAACTATGGCCTTCACGGATCTATTATTGTCCGCCCTGTGAGGCGGAATGCCGAACAACTATGGCCTTCACGGATCTATTATGGTCCGCCCTGTGAGGCCCACGGCCGAACAACTATGGCCTTCACGGATCTTTTATGGTCCGCCCTGTGAGGCCGAAGGCCGAACAACTATGGCCTTCACGGATCTATTATTGTCCGCCCTGTGAGGCCGACGGCCGAACAACTATGGCCTTCACAGATCTATTATGGTCCGCCCTGTGAGGCCGAAGGCCGAACAACTATGGCCTTCTCGGATCTATTCTGGGTCTAGATGGCTAAGGGCGGCGAATGCCGCCCGTGCCAGCTAGTAGAATATATAATTTTTTATACCTACATTAGAATAAATATAATATTCATATTAGCATCGTTTTGATTATTTTTTTACTTGTGAGGATTCCCATTGTTGTGCGGCCTAAAGGCCGCACTGAAACCTTTTTAAGTTAGTTACCAAAAAATAAACCGATGAGGATGTGTTGTGACCAAATAGGCAAAGAGGGATGTTCTACGGGGTCGTCCATAAAGGACGTCCACGCCTTGGATAGGGGCGTTTACAAAATGTGGGGGGGTGGACTGTGACGTCCGCACCAAAATATCGTTTCTAGGATTTCTAAGAAAAATGTGATTGAATATTTTTAAAAGTTTATAAAATAAAGTTCATCGAAATTCTGGCTTGTTCATACCCAATTCGTATTACAGTCATAAAAATATTAAAAGTAATGAATAGCTTGTTTAGTTTAAAACAGTGGTTCCCAAAGTGGTCCACGTGGACCCCCAGGGGTCCATAGGAGACCACACGGGGGTCCACGTAGACGTGAAAAGAACACTTAATTCTTAACACCCCCAATTTAGGGCGATATTTTTTAGGAGTTTTGGGAATACAGTAGAAATGTAGCAGCAGAAAATAGTAAAACTTTGAAAGTGGTCCACGAGAAAAAAAAGTTTGGGAACCATTGGTTTAAAAGATCAAGTTCAATTTTAGACAAAGGAGGGGGGGGTCTTTTATTTGTGACCATAGGACGTTCCTGAGGAGGGAGTCCGAAGACTGTGCCCAACTGTGACAATGGGGGGGGGGGGGGGTTAAGGTCGTCCATAAAGAACGTACACGCCTTTGAGGTAAGGGGGGTTTACAAATTGTGACGTCCGCATAAAAATCCCATTTTTGGGATATCTAAGAAAATTGTGTTTAAATATTTTTAAAAGTTCATAAAATAAAGTTCATCTAAATTCTTGCTTGTTTAATTTCAATTTTTATTAAAGTCATAAAATGTTTTAAACAATTTAATATTATTGAATAGGTTTTTTAGTTTAAAAGGTCAAGTTCAATTTTAAATAAATGGGGGGGGGAATCCTAGGAAGGGTGTCCAAAGATTATGACAATGGGGGGGGGGTTTGAAAAGTCGGAATAAAAATACAGACGTTCTTTATGGACGACCTCTAAAGCCGCACCGATTCGTGATTGCCAAGGTTGTGCGGCCTAAAGGCCGCACTGACAGTACGGATAATCGGCTCTATTTTAACATAATAAACAGACACACACACAGAGATACATTTAGGCTATTTATTATACATGTTGATAATAATGATGATGGTTTTTACCACCCCAGGAGTCCACACAAATAAATAATAATGTCGGCAATAAAATAAAAAAAGTCTTTTCTATTTATTTTATTTGGCCCCCCCCTCTCCCCAACGATTCACTTAAATAAACAAATTAATGTTTGCGTGACAGTCCTGTATCCCGTTTATGTCAAGAAATAAATGAGACATTGGAACCTATAGACTTTGTCAATCTGATTTGGTAGATGATGTTGATATTTCGTATTGAGTAGTGGCGGTTTAGTCAAAAGGGCACACTTTCGTTTTAATTGCTTTAATATGAATAATTTTCTCCTTTATTTATTCATTACTTTTGTACTAAAGCGTGATTTTCTTGGTTGTGTGGCCTAAAGGCCGCATTGAATATATTTTAGGTTGATAATTTTGCAGTCGGATGTTTCGGAAAATTGGCTGCTGCAGTGGCTAGGGAGTATTATGGACTTGTATATTTTTCCTTTTTATTCAAATTTTGCGCCCTCCCATTGAAACGAGTCACAAGCCACCTCTGGTTTTAATAATAATAATTATTCTAATTCATCTTGTATAATCGCTTAAATAAAATAGTTCCGGGGTCAGCGGAAGTCCTCAATTGGGTCATTCCATATCAAGTGGTCCAATCAACTGGTTGCTTAACCGTCTTTTAAAAATTTGCTTTTTGTAAGATAAAATGATAAGATAAAAGATTATTTTGCTTTGCGAAGTTTAATTTTTGGACCCCTTATATTTTTGGGAAAAAACAATAATGCAAATAAATACCTACTTATGCTGGTAAACGCAGTAGCGTAATTAGGTTGGGGGATATGGAGGCTCGACCCCCCCCCCCCCCCCCGCCGCCGCAATCGATTGAAAAATAAAGTTGGTAATGAATTTTTACCAAAGATTTTTACCATGTAGGTACATATTTTTAGATTTCAGCAGCTTTTCGCCAAAATTAGGTTCTGGTTACAGGGTTACACGGTTTTGTCATTTAGCGCAAGAAAAAAGCAAAGATTTTTATTTACATAGAAAACAACTTCTATTTTGCAAAATTTTAATTGATTCTTGTGCAACGTAAAATA
The DNA here is from genome assembly GCA_932274525.1 of Podabrus alpinus. Classification (NCBI taxonomy): domain Eukaryota; kingdom Metazoa; phylum Arthropoda; class Insecta; order Coleoptera; family Cantharidae; genus Podabrus; species Podabrus alpinus. Next base: position 84,692,239 of record OW026455.1, on the reverse strand, counting down.
AAACAATGTGCAATTTAATGGCAGTATCGTACAATCGATTAGCAATTACGATATTTTTTAAAAATAAAAAGAAATAAAAATTTCTAAATAGCAATTAACAAAGAAACTAAAAATAACAATTATATTACATTTCAAAAATAACGTTGATGTTGAAGTACACACTCTAATTACATAACAAAGAAATAAAAATAACATAATTGTTAATCAATGAATGGTACGGTGAAGACGCTGTTAAATTGCCCATTGTTTTATTTTGTGTTTAAGTTACACATAAGAATCAATTAAAATGTTACTTCATAAGAGTATAATATACACCTAGGGAGTAAAGTATCACTTTGATTCACAGACAAAGACTAAGAGAAGAAAGAAACATAAAAAGCAAAAAACAATAATTTTTTTTCAAAGTTAGACAAAAAATTAAACATTTTTTGGGAACTGTGCCATAAGTAGCCCCAGCCGAAAAAAATTTTCTTCAGCTACACACTAAAGAACAGGCTTATTTTAGTCTATAGAAAAAATTTCATGCGAGAAATCCTTAAAAACAACCCCAAAATCGACTTTTTAAAAGTAGGGAAATTAGCATCGAATAGGCCGCGCCCCCAAGGCAGACGCGATGAAATGCATCGGCTTTCCCTTCAGATCGAGTGAAATTTTTTCGCTCCGATTTGAATTTTTCTTTGAAATTCGGATAGGTGGGGGTGTAATTAGTAGATATTAGTAATAAATATTAGTAAAAAAATGGAAAACAACCCGTGTATCGCCGAAAAAGTGAAAAAATAAAAAAAAAATTTTATTCGATTTTTGGGGTGTGCATTCGATAGGGAGGTTTATCCATCGTCAAAACCTACCCTTTTGGGGCGCCGCTTCCCTCCGCGTTGCACCCCTCCAGGGCGGTTTTGACTCTAGTTACTAGGCTACACATACGAGAAGCGCCTTCCATCAAGAAAATCGGGATTAAGGAAACCGAGAGCTTAGAGACCCTGAAAATAGCATTAAAAAATATAGTTGCGGTATGGGGCAGTAAACTTTTACGTTTCATCCCCAAAAAATCGCGTAAAACAAAAAATAATCGATGTTACAGGTACGAGAGACGTGGTGCTTCTGCCGGTGCAAAATACTCTAAGTGTTAGGGTCATTCATTCCACGCGTACCGTCAACAAAATGAGCGACGCGCGGAATCTCGTTAAGTTTTTACATGAAAATTAGCTAAGTTCAACTGCGTTTTTTTCAAAAGTTTGGGCCCATTTCTCGCAAAATATTTATATAAATCTACTCTATAAACCTTGTTCTTCAGTGTGTAGCTGAAGAAAATTTTTTTCGAGTGGGGCTACTTATGGCACATTACCCCATTTTTTGATAAAAAAAATGAATGTCCCCTATGAACGTTCTATGGTCATAAATCAAAGACCTCCGCTAATTTTTCTAAAATCGAATTTGATCTCTTAAACTAAAACAAAACCTATTTTAAATTTTTTTTTATTTTTATGGCTGTAATAAAAATTTGAATTAAACAAGCAAGAATTCAGATAAACTTTTGGGATTTTTAACCGGACGTCACATTTGTCCTACCCCCTCCCCTCCCCCAAAGCGAACCCCTTACGAAATCGATGTTAAAGAACACAATATTCTATGTTTTTCTCAAATATCTCGAAAACTAAGCAAGATAGGGTTATAAACTATTTTTACATTTTTGTAGAGTGTAAAATTATCTACAATAATTGTCTAAATAATATTTAGTGTTAAAGCAGTCGTTTAGCTAGCACGCGCCTTCAAAATTTAAAACTCGGGCCGCAAAATTACTCGATTTCGTCGTGTTTTTTTACTAGATGATACCCCGTCCGAGGACGGGCAGCTAGAAGGACGGGCAGCTACCCAAGGTAACTTAAGTTGAATGAAGATTAAGGAAAGCTCTCAGTGCAATCCAAAAGCCATATGACCTTGGCTGCCTGCCCGTCCTTCTAGCTGCCCGTCCTCGGACGGGGGTATCATCTAGTATAACAATAGATTCCCATGTTGGTCGAGCGGTTGCGGAATCTTCACTTTTCCTTTATGACAGCAGTTGTTAAATTGTTTATCAACTGGACGCTCCTTGGCGAAATTCTTGGAGCCGCAGAACTGACAGATGGAATTCATTTCTCCACAATCGTGTCGAGTAACGTGAGATTCATCAAATCTCAATGCTCTTATTTGGAGTTGAATTGCTTGACTTTGGTATCGATTTTCTTTCTGTCGATGTATCGCATGGGATCGAGCGTTAGCAGCTTGCCGCGCTTGAGTTTCTTCTAATGTTTCACGTTGTTGACGTGTCGCATGGGATAGAGCGTTACCAGCTTGCCGCGCTTGAGTTTCTTCTAATGTTTCACGTTGTTGACGTATCGCATGGGACCGAGCGTCAGCAGCTTGCCGCGCTTGAGTTTGTTCCAAAGTTTCACTTTGTCGACGTATCGCATGAGACCGAGCGTTAGCTTGTCGCTGTGATCGAAGCTGTTCTTCTGTGTTATTAGCTCTTGTACGTGCTTTTCTCTCACGATTCAATCGCCGTCGCTTTGCAGCAGGATTTTCAAAATTTTCATTATCCATTATGGAAGTTCACATAATCCTTTTTTGGAAATAGCTGTCCTATATAGACAAAATGATACGATGATACGTTGATCCGATGATACGTTGATACGATGATACGTTGATACGTTGATCCGATGATACGTTGTGCGTTTGGTTCGGTTCGGTTTGCTTCGGGTATTTCGGTGGGACGGACAGAAAGAAAGACTTGGCCTTTCATAATATGTGTTATTAGCTCTTGTACGTGCTTTTCTCTCACGATTCAATCGCCGTCGCTTTGCAGCAGGATTTTCAAAATTTTTATTATCCATTATGGAAGTTCACATAATGCTTTTTTGGAAATAGCTGTCCTATATAGACAAAATGATACGATGATACGTTGATCCGATGATACGTTGATCCGATGATACGTTGTGCGTTCGGTTCGGTTCGGTTTGCTTCGGGTATTTCCGTGGGACGGACAGAAAGAAAGACTTGGCCTTTTATAATAAGAGATATTATATCATTAATTTTTTTCGGCCACCTAGAATGAAATTAAAAATCCAAAAAAATTTACACGTTATCTAAGATTTTCAAAGAATAATTCTGATGACGCAACCGATTTTTAGACCTTATTTTGTATATTTTGTAGTAATGTAAACAAATAGATGAGACTTTTTTAGGAAGTTTTCGTTTTTCCTGTTTTCAAGTCTTACAATTCATTTTGAAGGTACCCTTTTTGCATATCTTATTGATTCTTGTATTTTTGTTCTAACCATGAACGAAGAATTTTTTATTGACCCACAAATTTATCTATTCTAGCGCACAGGTTGGATGTAATAAAAATTCAATGTTGGTCGTACGAAAAAACGCTCGAGGTATTTTTGTTAAAAATCTTGTCCCAAATAAAATTTATACAGTAAAATTCATTCTAAAAAAATTGAAAAATTTTAAAAAAATGAAGACTACCCAAAATAGTCAAATATTTTGGTTTAGATAGCTACAAAGTAAACAAGAAAAGGTCTAAAAGTCTTTGTCACTACGGAAAATATTCCTTGAAGTTTTTAGATGACGTGTAAATTTTTTTGGATTTTTAATTCCATTCCAGATGGCTGAAAATATTACCGACGTAACATTAAAGAAACGAAAAATCGACGATTTTCCGGGTCGAGTTTCGAAGTTTGAAGGCGCGTACTAGCCAAACGATTCACTTTACGGTAAATATTATTGAAATCATTATTGTAGATAATTTTACGCTCTACAAAAAAGGTAAGTATAGTTTGTTACCCTATCTTGCTTAGTTTTCGAGATATTTGAGAAAGAAAATTAACAAAATTTAGTAAAACAAAGACTAGACTCCTGATTTGGTCGCCATATTGGAAAAACCACGCAAAAACATACATTTTGACAGACTGAGGGACATATAAGGTTGTACATTTTTTTATGATTTAAGTTAGACGGGGGGGGGGGTCAGATTCAAGTACGTTTTACCCATAGGCTAAAAAGATTCTACTTGAGGTTTGGCGTCTCCTCATTGGTCTAAAAGTCGACACATGGTAGATTATGAATACTCGTGAATATCTCGGTTTGGGAAATTAAAGAAATTAAAATTATGTATTGAAAAGGTCTTACACATTTTTCTTCTTAATTGATTGCTTACAGAATTACAGCATTCACAGTGTGCCGTATGTGTGCCATTATTTCTAGGAATGTTCCCATTTTTAACATTTTCAAAAATTCAAATTAACATTTAATAAATTTAAACGTCAATATTTTAGTTTATTATTATGATTATAGGTACTTCAGTTTTGCAATTTAGGTCTTCATCAAAAATTTATACTAATTGTTATGCTACTGGAGATTTCCAGGACGTGCTTGATTGAATTAAATTCATTAGATGCTAAAATGGCTTCTAATATTAAGCCAGTTGACAGGATGTTCTAAAAGGGCAATTGTGCAAATAATTAGGAGCAAGTTGGATTCATTGTATTATCTTTATTTAAAGTTTTTCTGCACGCTCTAAAAATTTCGGATTTCACCGCTATATTGGAAAAATCGTGCTGGACTGCACTAATAGGTACGTTTTTTTAAAAATAGTTGTAACTCCTAATTTTTATATTATTTAGTTTTTTGCATTTTCCTTTTTATTTATTTCTTTAATTTCTCTGCTATTTTACTATAATATGTAATTTTATTCATTTGGGCCAGTCGTGTTGAGGTAATTTGGGGGTTAATCCACCAATTAGTCTTCCCAAGTTGCAAACACCACCCTTTGATTTGGCTGTAGGCCAGCTCGGCAAATGGTCAGACATTTAGGCTGTAGGCCAGCTCGGCAAATGGTCAGATATTTAATCCGGGTCCAAATTTTCTACCTGGAAATACATAGACCAACTCGGCAAAGTAATAAATTTTGGCTTGGCCAGAACTGCGAGCATCAAAAAACCTACCCTCCGATGCTCCGCATCTCCGGGCGGTTTTTCGTGCTCCGAGCCGCTACGCGGCGGGCGCTAAACATACGAGAGGCGCGACAGATCAAGGAAACCGGAATAAATGCAACCGGGATGTGAGAGACCCTCCAAATAGCATTATTCAGCGCGTTTGCCGAGCTGACCGATAATTAAAACGGCCTCTGGTTTTCATTTGCCCAGTTGACCGGTAGGATTAACCTATCCCTTGTACCTTCTGCCGAGTTGACCTACTCCGGACATTTAATCCGGGTCCAAATTTTCTACCTGGAAATACATAGACCAACTCGGCAAAGTAATAAATTTTGGCTTGGCCAGAACTGTGAGCATCAAAAAACCTACCCTCCGATGCTCCGCATCTCCGGGCGGTTTTTCGTGCTCCGAACCGCTATGCGGCGGGCGCTAAACATACGAGAGGCGCGACAGATCAAGGAAACCGGGATAAATGCAACCGGGATGTGAGAGACCCTCGAAATAGCATTATTCAGCGCGTTTGCCGAGTTGACCTACTCCCTTTGATTTTAATTTCTATGTAGGATTTATTTTGCTTCAAAAAATTAGAGCGGAGTAAAAAGTTATTTAACAATCTGAGGAACTGAGAACGCGTCGCAGTTTGGTTTTTCTTAAATATCTCGAAAAAGAAGCAAAATAGGGCAACAAACTGTGCTAATATTTTTGTAGAGAGTAAAATTACCTACGATAATGATCTGAATAATATTTATCGTAAAGTCATTCGTTTAGCTAGCAAGCGCCTTCAAACTCTAAAATTTGCGTCCAGAATTTGCGTCGTGTTTTTATGTTGCATCCGTAATTTTTTTGGCCGTTCAGAATGGAATTAAATATTTATACATTATATGAAAAGAGAGTTTTTATTTAAAACCTTATTCCCAATAAAATGTATATAATAAGATTTCTCTCAAATAAATTCTAAGGCCTGAAAGGAGAGAAAACGAAAACTACCCAAAAAAGTCTCATCTTTTTGTATACATAGCTACAAAGTAAACAGAAAAAGGTATAAAAATCGGTTGCGCCATCAAAAGTATTCTTTGAAAATCCTAGATAATGTGTAAATTTTTTTGGATTTTTAATTTCATTCTAGGTGGCCTAAAAAAATTACCGATGCAACATAAAAACACGACGAAATCGAGTATTCTTGGTACCCCGAGTTTTAAAGTTTGAAGGCGCGTGCTAGCTAAACGACTGCTTTAACACTAAATATTATTTATACCATTATTAATTATAATTTTACACTTAACAAAAAAGTAAGTATAGTTTCTAACCCTTTCTTGCTTAGTTTTCGAAATATTTGAGAAAAACAAACAGCGTCGAGTTCTTTGTTCCTAATTTTTCTAATTTCTAATTTGTTGAAACAAAATTAATTTTTCTTATAGAAACTCAAATCAAAGCGATTCGTGGTGTTTACAACCTGGGAAGACGAATTGGAGGGTTCGATGTCTAATATGACCGGATTTTTGGATTGGATTTTTAATTTTATTATTGTAGGTGGCTCTCAGTATTGAAAGACGAAATTTTTAAAACGATGTAAAAAATATTGCCAGAGAATCCACGAAGAACACATGTGGTAATTGACTAATTTAAAAGCAAAGGCCTATAGAAGTAATAATTTTAAGTAGGTAAATGTATGTAAATAAAAGAAAGGAAATTTATAGTTTTCCTTTAAATTTGGTTCCCTTCCATTGAAACAAGTCACGAGCCGCTACTGCAGGTAAGCTTAAATTTACAACAAACTAGAGACCATAAAATTCTCTGCCTGTAAGTCATATTTTCTATAACCCCCCAAAAGTGGTCTAAAATCCCATGCCAATGTCTCCACAAATTGAGCGTTTTGTCCTCCCCTCAATGCCATTTTTCGCCTATAGCTCGCTTATTTCCACTTTTATGAAAAATTATCATTAGTACACTAAATTGAAGAGCATCAAATTTTCCAAAAAAAAATTTTTTTTCCAAATTTTCCTATGGCATACTTAACCATATAAATAAATACTGTGATTAGAATTACTTAAAAATTGTAATTGAACGAAATAACCCACTTTGAATAAAACTCCCTATAAATTCCCATAAGCAACATTTTTACTTTGACTCGGTGTTTTGCAGGTTGTCTAATTATAAGGCGCTTGAACATAATAATTATGTTGGCATTAATAATGTAGTCGATTATATTATCGGTGTAATCGTGTTGATTTATTTTGCAACTGAATTTATGGCTAAATGGCAAGTTTTATAGAAAAAAATGATAAGAACAAAAGATGCTGATAATATTATGCAATATATTTCCTGTATGAAACATTTTTTGATGACATGGCGAGCTATAGACGCAAAACGCATTGAGGGCGGGGGGGAGGGGTTAATCACGCCGGCATGGGAATTTAGGTCGCTTTCAGGGAGTTTTACTTGTATGCCAAATTTTAGTTTGTCCGGATTTCTTGTAAGCTCAAGTCAATTTTTCGGCTTCTTTGTCAAATTGCATACTCTTCATTGTCAAATTAAATAATCCCTAGAGGGGATAGAGGGGAAATAATCCGTAGAGTTGTGGGAGCCACATCTCCCAGTCTCTGCACCCGTCAGTTTTTTATAACTTATTTATAGGACACAAAATGTACGAAAAGAGAACAATATAAATTTATTGCATTTTTATTTACTTATTTATTCGATTTTCGCTGGGAGGGGGGGGGGCACGTGCCCTTGTGCACTTTTAAGTAAGCCGTCACCGCATCAACACGAATGTTGGTGTTCCATTTATTTGTTTCCATGCATAATTTAATGTCGAGCCAATATTCGTTTATTTAAATGAATTGCTTGGAGAGGGGAGAGGTCGAATAAAATAAACCAAGAGGGTGTCTTCAAAGTTCTATTTACGGAATAACAGGGAAAGTCGACATATTTGTCTGGGACTGTGTCAAGCGAGAATGCTAGTCTGTCTGTATTCGTAAATTGACCTGATGATTCGGTCTCTCGATGCGGCCTTTAGGCCGCACAGCCTTTGGTAATCAATAATCATAAATCAGTGCCACTTAGAACATCACTTATGTCAATCTATTTGTTCATAAAGTATTTTTTTGTCATCAACTTGAAAAAGTTTCAGTACCGCCTTTTTAGGCCGCACGGGGTGAATCACTGAGTTTTAAAATGTACACTATACTGCCATTTGGCAGTATTTAATAAAGTACTGCCAATACTGCCTCATACTGCCACTTACTGCCAATACTGCCTCATACTGTCATTTAATGCCACTTACTGCCATTTACTGCTACTTACTGCCAATACTGAGGTTTAAATCTCAACTAAGACTGCATCTAAACATGTAGCTTTATCAGCTTTGTATATTTTACATTTGTATGACTGCATTTTTATAGTTAAAAGGAACTATTCCGTTAAATAAATAAATAAATAAAAATACTGCCACTTACTGCCAATACTGCCATTTACTGCCAATACTCCCGCTTACTCCCGCTTACTTACTGTCTAATATTATTGCCATTTACTGCCTGTTACAAATTTAAAAACATCAAACCACAATAATTGAAATAATTAACCCGTAAGAAGGAAGAATTCTTTACAAGAAATACATTAAATTTAAATAAAATTTTAATTTTTGTATTTATACGCTTATATTAGTATTAGAATCTTTATCTCTGTAATTTAGCTTATGTTCAATTTGCACTTCTATTGAAATTGAGCTATTTGCAAAAATGTGAAAGTGGCAGAAAATTTTCAAAAGTTATCATTTTTAAAACCTTGCCTAATGACGGACTTGTTAGGACTAGAATCACAATTAGTTGCAGTAAGTTGATTTTTATTAAGTTATAAGTAAAGAATAGCAATTCCCAACTGTGGCTGGACTATTGATATAAAATAATTAAATCAGTATTATTTTAATAGTCAATGAAAAAAATTAAAATTTCATAAATGTAAAAATGGTAAATGTCATCTCCGTCGTAAGTGAAATAAGATTGCGTTCATTAATCGGTGATTCCCCGAACAGGATGACATTGCTGACTTGAATCTGCATTTTACTAGTGCCGTCTTAAAGAACCAAGATAAGCACAATACGTCCGGGGCAACCAAGACCCAAGGTCGTCAATAACTATGGTTTTTTGTAGCTTGGTGGCCAAAAAGTTTAGCTTTATCACTTGGTAATTTATTAAATAAAAAAACTTGCATATCAATTTTTAAAACAATGTGTGAAAAAATAAAGTTACAAAAGTAATTTTGGCAATTGCTATTATTTGCGCTGTCATTTGCTGGTTGGGTTTACATAATTTTCAGATTTTTATCTTTACGCACTATTGACTATTGGATTTTAAAAGAGGACAGTTTATTTACTATAAAACATTTTCATAAGTTTTCATAGTTTTCCTGTTATTCAATCAAAGGCTTAGGTCAGAACCCAGGTAACACACTGCCGTCATAATGTCGTCATTTTTATTGGTCATTATTCGTCGGCGACGTCATAGTGCCCAATAACTGACATACAAATGACGTCATTGACGTCAGTGTGTTACCTGGAACTTGATACGATACCTAATAATTCTTCAAGTTCTGACCAGACTTTTTTTTCCAAAACCAAAAAAAAAACCAAAGATTTTTTCATAACATGAAAAAATGTAAGGTATAATTTGGTTAATGCTAAATGTCATAGTAAAATTTTATTATTCTAACTTATGCCTTTTCAAAATTATTTACAAAAATAACCAGAAAAATGCTACTGTAATAGCTAATGTAATAGTAATAGTACAAATATTCGCAACTTTCAAGTGCCTAAAAGATTTTTGTTTTTCTATAAAATTGCATAACATTTATGTGGTGCATAAAACAAGATATACTCTTTTCAGATACTACAAACTATTTATTATTTTTTTGGCAAATTTTTGCTGAAAATCGATTTATATAAATTTCCATTTTTTTCATATTTTATTTGTAAACTTGGAAACAGGCATATTATAGTTTGATTGAAAGTTATTTCCGCAAAAATTATTTATTTAATTCATTTATTAACAATAAAAAAGTGAGATTTTAAATATTTTCTTTATAAAAATGTGTTTGAACGCGGTGAGGAGCGGGGTACATAAAAGGAAAGTGTAAAGTAACTGAGACTTAACCGACTATTGTAAAAGCGGGCCTTACACGTTAACTATAATTGGGGGGGGGGGGAAGTCAGATAGACCGAAGTGTTGTTTTAACGCCGCACTGATTCGTGATTGCTTAGGTTGTGCGGCCTTAAGGCCGCACTGACGGAACGGATCGTTCACTCAATGTGGAGTTACAGTCAAACAAGATTTGCTGCAACAAAAGAGTACCTCCATACAAATACCTAATACCAACGTCGGCTTTACTTGCGATTACGGAAAAAAATGCTGTCAAAGGTACACGTTTCTTATAATATTCAAAACCAAAAATATTCTATTTTTTATTTAAAAAACATAAAGCTGAGCGTGACACTCACTCACTGACTTAAGGCTGTGTGACACTTGTATAAATTTGCGTGTAGATTTATGTTTAAATTTACGTGTAAATTTCTACACCGTGTCAAACACGTAAATTTGCTTGTAAATTTTGTTGCAAATCTGCCAGCAAATATTTTTGCGAGTGTGTTTGCCACTTGTGTAAAACTTTACACGTAAATTTACAATTTGCACATGCGCGTTCTGGTCAATTGAAAATTCGATCGGTAAGTGGCTATAAGAAGTTTGTATGTCTGGTCGCCTTGTGTTGTTTAATACTAAAAGAAACGTGATAATGGATTCAAATTGGCAATTAATGCCAATTCAAACTTTTACCAACTGACAAAAACACAACACAAGAAAAAATAGACCACACCTTCGAATATTTTTCTGCGCAATTTTACACGCACAACTTGCGAGAAAATATAGAAATATTCCTATAAAATATTTACACTTAAATCTACACGCAAATTTACACAAGTGTCATACCGCCTTTACCATTTACAGGGCATATCTACGGTTGAAATTTTGCATACCCGTGTGGTTTTACGAGGATTGAACGGGAAAATTGTCCGTTTTTTGGTGGGACATAAGGGAGGGGGCGAAATGGCGGTTCAAAGTGGTCCCAAAATTTGAGAATTCATTTTGTAGAGTTGAAATTTTGCAGGCAGCCCCGGGCGACGGTCGAGGGGGCGAAACAATTTTTTTTTCCAATTTTTATCCGAGCGCTCGGCAAAACGGCTCCGCGCGGTTTTTCGTATTGTTGACACTATTTTCAGGGGTTTCGTCCGATTGACCTCAAATTTTCGTGTTTGTTTCATCGTTGTCGAGAAGCTAAAGCCGGACCAAACAAACTCAAGTCCTGCAGGTATGCCAACAACTTTGAATTGATTTTTTTTTTATCGAGGAAGAATAATTTCTCAACAAGTTTTGCATCAAAAATTATTAAAATTGCTTGCCAAATCCGATTCCGACGTTAAAATTTTACATAAAAAAAAATTTTTGCTATTCGGTTTTGAAGGCCTTGGAAATTATTTTGGAAAATTACTTTTTCATTTTATAGCCGTACGGTGCGAGATACGAAAAAAAGCTATAAATGCAATTTCGTGCATCCCCAGAATCTGCCTCGGTTGCCGGTAAAAAATTAAAAATCCTCCCGTAAATAAAGACCCTGTGGCCGTTTGAAGGATTCTCAAAATTTCCACCTTGATGCCGTCCTGGCGCGACGACCGCGAAAAAATTTTTAATTTCGAAAACGGTTTCGGGCGACATCTTTCGAGCCCCGCCTTTTCGAAAGTAACACTTTTTTTTGTCGGACCTCCGATAAGCCGGCAAATTGTGGAAATGCAAATTTTGAATAAATTTCGATTTCAAACCTCGACCTTTTAGATGGAGATTAAAATTTCGATTTTTGGGTGGCCTCAAATTTGGATTCGCGTTTCCGCAAAACAATACGTAGGTCTTAGATAAAGTATTCGACAGGTAACTAATAAGTAAGTTGTCGCTTTTTATTGAAGTCCACAAGGTCAAATGACGATATTGCGTAATCATGTGCAGATTTGTTAGGTGACCCAGATTAGGTCTTTGGATGTTTTTCGTGCGACAGCGCGGTGACGCTTACGTGTCCTTCCGACTCTTACCCCGGATCTGGGAGAACTTGAAATGCGCGACATCTTATTGCCCTTGCGCAGTTATTAAATGCACCTTCATTTTGACATTGAAATCCCTTTCGAGGGCGCAGTTACGGCCCTTAAGGCGAATTTTAGAAATATTACAAAATTGCCCAAATTAAAGTTCTCGATAGACACCGTCGTTGGCTTTAAATTGTTCCAAGACACTTGACCTTGAAAATTATTTTTAAGGCCGAAATTTGTCGCCAAATCGAATTTTGAATTTGTACCGCGGATATGCAATGGGATGTCGGATCCGCAATATTCGAAATTAAATCGGAGGCCGATGGCCGACCCGTAACAGGTATAACAAGTGGGAGACCGAAGGCCGACCATTATTATTAAAAGCAATCGGGAGGCCGAAGGCCGACTCGAGTTCGCTTCACCATTGAGACGCCAAATCCGGACCAAAGAAATCCGAGATCTCACATGCAAACCAACACTCGACCATGGAATCCTTAAAAGTTCCAAAAACCGGTCGGTAAGCCCATAAACAATCGGGAGGCCGATAGGCCGACAGCGAGGCCACAGGCCGCGCGCCTCGCAGAGCTAGCCACGAAAATCGGCCGAAAGACCGATTTTCAAGTGGCTAGTTAAAAAAGTAATAATTTACCAATCTAAAAATTATGAGATTTCCTAATGCACCTCTTGTTGGTTCATTGTTAATTTGCAACCTAAAACGGTTTCTGTGCGGCCTTTAGGCCACACAACCATAACTTTCTAGTCCTATGTAAAGTTCTAAAAAATTGGCGGCTACATTGACTGAGGGCTCTGGGGGGGAGGTAAACCCCCCCAGTTTATGGTGATCAGGATAACCATAAAAAAGAAGAGTAGTAATATGTTCAAAGTAACGCAAGGAATTGGCTGATTTTTAGCGATTTTTGATCACTTATGGTCAGCATTTGGAATACAGCATTCAGCATTTCGTTAAAGTTATCGTTTATTCTAAAGGTTATCGGTTAAGTTTAGTTAGAATTAAAATGTTTTAACTAAGGCCGAATCGCACTGAATCCACCGTGAACCGCTGACTAAAACTCAACTTAAATAACTGATTAATGGGTGGGTGGGTCTTTGAACTCAGTTTTAACCAATCGAATTATTTAAATTTTAGTAGATGACAGAAGGTGGTTATAGTGAGACTCCGGCCTTATTTTTAACCGGCTTGAACAATTTCCTGAAGGAGGTCTTGTAAAATAAATAGAAATTCCGTTTTTATAATTTTTTAAGGTGGGCCACTGCCCACTTCCAGCATTTCGCTAGCGACGCCACTGCAAGAGAATTTTTAAACGTCAATCCATTGCACAAAGAAACTAAAATTGCTTATTGATAATGTCAAGGAGCTAACAGTTCCGAAATTACTTGGTACAACCCACAGAAGAATTAATTTTGATTCGAATTGAATTTACTGGATTGAATTGTCACCTTAAATTAAATTGACTTGAATGAATTGAATTAGATTACATTGAATTGAATTAAATTTGAATTTGATTTGAATTGCAGTATGAATTAACTAGTATGAATTTGAAATAGATTAGATTGATTTATTTTGAATTCCCCACTGAATTGTCATCAATATTAAATTTAGAAAACTAATTTAAGAATTAATCTTGAATCCAGTTAGGGGTTGAAAAAGTAAAATGTGGTTGAATATTTGTACTATAGAATCTCCATTTACCTTTACAGAACATTTTTAATTTTTAAATTTAGACCACTGTGGATCAAATTACAGTTGAAGGCCCAAAACAAGGAAACAAATGCCCTTTTGGACAAATTCTTAAATTTCTATTTTTTTAAATTTGGTGGGGGTTGAGTAAATTCTTCACTTGATTTGAGGGACTATCGATTAGTGATGTTGTTAGAATTGTATTTGAAAAGAGGCGCTAAAATCATCAGGGTTTTTAGTGGTAAAATAAAAAGTGGTTGGTAAGATATACGTGTAAGAAATGTCAAGTATGAAATATGTGTAATGTAGTTTTGAAATAGTCTTATGTTAATAAAAGTAATCACCAGAAATATAAAGAGTTTTGAATCAAATACCAAAAGGTTATGGGCCCAGGGTGTTCTCTGTGCAAGTATTTTCAAAAATAATAAAATAACCCGAGAAGAATTAATTTTGAGGTTAAGAGCACATGGTAAATTTAATAAAAAGAAAATCTAATAATGGCTCAAGCAAACGGGAAAGGTTATCATATTGAATTATTAGAAGGAGGAAACTATTATAAATGGGAAATTCAGGGTGGAGTTACTTCTAGAAGAAAATGGTGTGGTCGAACACGTAAAAAAGGACTTAAAAATTAGTGAGATAGTTGTGGAAAAGGAGAGACAAGATAAAACTAAAAAAGACTGCAAAGCAAAATCGTTAATTGTTCAATGTGTAGACAATAACCAGTTGGAGTGTTTAAGGGGGAAATCAAGTGCATTCGAAATGTGGGAAACCTTACGACAAAAATACGAGAAGAAAGGAATGCATGGCCAATTGTATTTAAAGAAGAAGTTGATGAACTTAAAATTAAAGGAAAGCGATTCGATGGAAGTATTCGTGCAACAGTATGAAGAGATCGCAAGACAAATGAAAGAATCTGGGAACGAAATACCCGAACAAGATCTCGTGTGCAGTATTTTGTTAGCGTTACCACAATCATATGAAACATTGGTTACAATTATAGAAAGTTCACAAGATCTTACATTCGAGTCAGTGAAGAAGAAATTAATTGATGAATACGAAAAAAGGAAATTGGCAAACCCAAACAAAAGCGACAAAACACAAGGTTCGTATGCATTTTCAACTACAGGTGGAGAATGTTTTAGATGTGGTGAGAAAGGGCATTTCATAAGAAACTGTAAGAAGCCGATGCGAGGAAGTTTCAATCGAGGAGGTTTTTTACCAAGGCCGCTACGACACCAGAGGAGAAAAACGTAACAGAGGATCTGGAAATTACAGAGGAAGCTTCAACAACCAAAGTCGAGGAAGAAGCATGAGCGAGAATTCGAATTATAGAAGCAACTACGTGCAGCAAGAAGATTCCGCAGAAAATGGAAATACAAGTACGAGCAAGGACAGAAGCGTATGTTTTATGGGCGAAACAAGTTCACAAGAATTTGAAAATGGAAAAGAGAAGAATGTTGTAACATTCTTTGTCGATTCAGGTTGTACAGACCATATGGTGAGTGAAAAACATTATTTCTCCGATTTAGTAATGCTCGACAACCCAATAAAAATAGCTGTGGCGAAAAATGACAGTTATTTAACCGCTGTTGGTGTTGGAAATTTACAGGTTTTGAGTAATGTAGGTAAAGAAAACATAAGGTGTACGATTAAAAATGTATTTTATGTACCTAAGTTAAGAAAAAATTTATTGTCAGTAAAAAGGTTAGAAACTTCAAATGTAGGGGTAATTTTTGATAACGGAAAAGTAAAATTGAGAGATGTAAACAATAAAGTATTAGGAGTAGGTTACAGAAAGAACTTGTATGAAATAACATTCAAGGTTGTAACTACAGAATGTTTAAATGTTGAGAGCGTTGAAAACGATTTTAAAATGTGGCATAGAAGGTACGCTCACGTTAGTTATTCAGGATTAAAAGAAATAATCAAGAAAAATGTAGTTTTGGGAATTGATAAAAATATTAAGTTTCAAGAAGTAGAATTTTGTGAGCCTTGCACAAATGGCAAAATGACTAGATTTCCTTTTAATCAAAGAACAAAAAGTAAGAGAATATTAGAAATAATTCACACAGACGTATGTGGTCCGGTTACTCCGGAAACATATGATGGTAAGAAGTACTTCGTAACTTTTATAGATGATTTTTCTAATTTCACGTCAGTATATTTGATAAAGAATAAGAGCGATGTTTGTAGTAAATTTAAAGAATACATTGAAATGGTTGAGGCTAAATTTGAAACAAAAGTTTCTAAGCTTCGATGTGATAATGGTGGTGAATATTCATCCAATGAGATGGTAAATTATTGCAAACAAAAGGGAATAATATTAGATTATACTATTGCGTATACACCGGAACAAAACGGTAAAGCTGAGAGAAAAAATAGAACTTTAGTTGAGAGAGCTAGGGCAATATTAGCAGATTCTGGCATGAGCAAGGAATTTTGGGGTGAGGCTATACTTACAACAAATTATGTAATAAATAGGGGCTTATCAGCTAATTTAGAGGGTGTCACACCAGCTGAACTTTGGTATAAGACTAAGCCGAACGTAAGCAATTTTAAGATTTTTGGCTGTACGGCTTACAACCACATACCTAAAGAATTGCGTAAGAAATTTGATTTCAAAACTCATAAGTGTGTGATGTTAGGGTATGCGCCGAATGGCTATAGATTATGGAATTTGGAAAAACAACAGTTAGTTATAGGTAGAGATGTAAAATTTGATGAAAATAGCGTTTATTTTAAAAGGGAAATGTTAGAAATAGAATGTGGGGAAGAAAGCGTAAATGAAGATGAGACTACTAGTCAGGATGACAAAGAAAATGACAATAGAGTAAATTTAGAAAATAGGGAAAACAAAAGAACTGTTAAAGCACCATCAAAGTTTAATGATTATGAGTTGTACATGGCGTTTGATGCTTCAAGTTACATTGACGATGTACCAGGTTCTTATACAGATTTAAAAGATAGGGCAGATAGGGAAAGTTGGTTAAAGGCAGTTGATCGAGAACTTAATTCTATTCATAAAAATGAAACTTGGGAAAAAGTGGATTTACCAAATAACACAAAAATTTTAGACACAAAATGGGTGTTTAGTTTCAAAGCTTTAGAAGAAAAACAGGAAGAAAAATTCAAAGCGAGGTTAGTAGTTAGAGGTTTCGCGCAAGAAATAAATGAGGGTTTAAGCGAAATTTATTCACCAGTTGCAAAATTAATAACGGTTAGGGCTTTATTGATAATAGGTAATCAAAGAGGTTTTTACTTTCAGCAATTAGACGTAAAATCAGCATTTTTAAATGGTAAACTAACCGATGATGTATTTATTAATTTTCCACAAGGTATAAAATGTGAGGAAAACAAGGTGTTAAAATTAAATAAGGCTTTATATGGTTTGAAACAGTCTTCCAAGTGTTGGAATGACGAAATCAATTCTTTTCTAATAAGAATCGGTTTTATAAGATCAGAAAACGATTATTGCCTATATATGTTGAGAAATAAAAGGATATATCTAATACTATATGTAGACGACATAATAATAGCGGGACAAGATTTAAATGAGATTAAGGAAATAAAAGATAAGTTGATGGGAAAATTTTTAATGAAGGATATAGGTCATCTTAAGAATTTTTTAGGATTAGAAATATTATACGATAAGGATAAAGGAATCTTAAAGGTTCATCAGTCTAGATATATTAAAACTATGCTAAAAAGATTTTGTATGGACGATTGTAAAGGTTCAATATTACCCATTGATCCTAAGTTAAAGATCGATTTATGTGATGATCCAAAGAAAAGAACAAAGAATCCAGTTCGAGAACTCGTGGGATGTCTTATGTATTTAATGCTGGGTAGCAGACCCGATATTTGTTTTTCAGTAAATTTCTTTAGTCGTTTTCAAGATAGAGCATCTGACGAGGTCTGGAACCACTTAAAAAGGATCTTAAGATATTTGAAAAATACCATTAATGTAGGTTTAGAATTTAGAAGAAGTGAAAATTTTGGCTTGTGTTGTTATGTAGATGCGGATTGGGGAGGTGACACTCATGACAGAAAATCCGTCACTGGTTTTGTATTTAAAGTTTTTGGTAATACCTTAATGTGGGTGACGAGAAAACAGCAATGCGTGTCGCTATCCACTACCGAAGCCGAGTTAGTCGCATTATGTTCTGCTGTATGTGACGGCTTATGGTTAAAGAAATTGTTTTCAGATTTCGGTATCGAATTTAAAAATATAATGTATTATGAGGATAATCAGGGTTGTATAGCGTTGATAAAAAATCCTACAAATAACCGTCGAGTTAAACATATAGATTTAAAATATAATTTTGTTCACAATTATTTTAAGAGTGGTATTATAACTTTAGTTTATATAAATACTGAATATCAACAAGCAGATATACTAACAAAAGGTTTGACGAATGTATCATTCATAAAGTTTAAAGGATTGTTAGGTTTGAAAGATTTTAGCGAGGGGGGGTGTTAGAATTGTATTTGAAAAGAGGCGCTAAAATCATCAGGGTTTTTAGTGGTAAAATAAAAAGTGGTTGGTAAGATATACGTGTAAGAAATGTCAAGTATGAAATATGTGTAATGTAGTTTTGAAATAGTCTTATGTTAATAAAAGTAATCACCAGAAATATAAAGAGTTTTGAATCAAATACCAAAAGATGTCACATAATTTAGGACTAAACTAACCCCCTTCATCCCTTGTTACACTTCGTCACAAAATGTGAGACCCCCCCCCCCCCGAAATGATGCCTGAGGTGGTTCCCTGAAACAGCACACTTAATTTTCGTAACGTGTCCAGGGTAAATTTACATCAACATTTTCAGCCTGAGGAATTTTAATTCATCGCAATGGGGGCGCTAAACCTTGATAAAACCCAATCAATAATAGTTTAAAATTTTTAAAAAGATAAGAATCTATTGAGGAAAATTTGACCACGATTTTATTTGCAACATCACCTAAAATTCCCTGTCGGCCTTTTCCACAAGTGGGGATTTTAATCCTCTACAGTAGTTTTTCGTCTATAACTCGCTTATTTTCGCTTTTAGTGAAAATTATCAGCAAATCAAAATTGAAGAATACAAAATTCTCTATAAAACAGATTAACAAAATTTGCTTACATCATACTAATAAGTGAACAAAACAAAACAAGGTTTCAGTAGGGAATTTTCTCCTCTTCAATTTTGGCCAAATGATGACAAGTGATTTTAGGAAAGTTGATTCCAACCCCCGCGTTCTATTTTATTTCCCTTGAACTGACTGGGTAACCGGTAAAAATATCACGTTATCATCGCGACAGTTATTCAAATATAATTATTTAACCCTAAAACGGTACACTGGGGTCTCAGAGACCCCAACCGTCATATTTTGAAATTTTGAAAAGCTTGGCTAAAGGTAGTCAGCCATTTTTTAGCACACAAAAATTTTTTTTGTTAAATGTATTCCTTCTCCATAACCATGTCAATAGACAATTAATTTAATAAACTTAATTTTTTCATATTAAAATGTTGAGAACTATTTCATAAAATTTATCCCATTATTTAAGTTTCTAATAATAAGTTGTCAAAAATGGCCAAAAATTACTATATAATATATCTTACCAGTAGTAGTCGTATTGTTGAAGAGTATTAAAAAATTCTTTTTGTTTAAATTGGTTGTTTACTTATAAATATCATAAAAAGAATGATGGGGTCTCTAAGACCCCAGTGTGCCGGACACGTTAGAAAAATTGAGGCCGTGAGAGCAAGAGTGGTGTAACCCTCAAATTGCCAAAATTGGGTTTTTTGGTGTAATGCCTCTGTCTTAGTAATACCTTTGAAATAAAATTGATGTAACCAACATTATTATAATATTCTAATAAATGGAAGCCATACAATGTTTTTGCATTCCATATTAAATGTAATGCATATTTCAAAGCTTTAGTGGTGAATATCTGCAATAGTTATATTTGATGGTTCAACAGCGGATCTGGTCAAAGTTTATGGAGGGGGTAAATACATGTTTTGTAATAAAATTTAGGGAAAATTAAGTTATATATTTTTAAAATTTGTATTGCAATGAAGATTCATGGGGGGGGGTAGTTACCACCATTACCCCCCCCCCCCGTAGATCCGCCGTTGTGATGGTTACACCACTCTTGCTCTCACGGCCTCAATTAAGTGTGCTGTTTCAGGGTTAAATTGAAAAGAAAAATTCCTACCGATAAAAATAATCTCTATATTCAGGGTAGGGGGGTAAACGGTGATTCTGACATACTATGCGCATTTTATATAAGATCATCAAAAGTTCCCAGTAATAAAAATCGATATTGCATGACCGGGGGGTCTGGGGAAGTATGGAATACCCCCCAGGTACACTTGCCATTATTCAGAACCATCAAAATTTATTATTTTTCGTTTAATCTTTTGCAATTTTCGTTTGTAATTCAGGAGGGGGGCAGTAGATGATATTTTTCATAACTATCCTAGTACCGTTCTTCTCAATACCGAGGGACGTAAAAGTGAAAGTTTTTCTTTCGCAATAAATTAAGTGTACCTTGGGGGAGGGGTATTCCATACCCTCAGACCCCCTGGTCCCAGCAGTTTAAATGGGGGGGAGGTGAAGGTCGTCTATAAAAGACGTCCACGCCTGGGGGTGACGGGGGGTTTAAAATGCGGCCGGGGGGTTGGACAAATGTGACGTCAGCATTTAAAAATGCCATTTTTGAGATTTCTATGAAAATAGTGTTCGAATATTTTTAAAAGTTTATAAAATATAATTTATCTAAATTCTTTGTTAACCTGTCAGCCAGTGCAGCAACCGATTACTCCTTGTGGAAGGTTGCCAAAAAAGTAAAAAAAACTCAAAAAGTAAACCAGCCGATTAGAAAAAGTGATAGAACCTGGGCACGGAATGATGAGGAGAAGGCCGGGGCGTTTGTTGAACACCTCATCAAAGTATTTCAACCTCCACCAATACAAATTCCTTCAGAAGAAGAACATCATATTCATCAACTACTTAAAGCCCCATACCAGATGAGCCTACCAATAAAAAAATTTAAGATGCATGAAATCAAAGACATCATCTTCAAAAAGATCAATGCCAAAAAAGCTCCTGGATATGATTTAATAACGGGGAAAGTACTGCAAAACCTACCAGAAAAAGGCTTTAAACTTCTCAAGATAATATTCAACGCAATCATCACAAGAGGTTACTTTCCATCTCAGTGGAAAGTCGCACAAGTCATCATGATCCAGAAGCCCGGAAAGGATCCAACCGAGACCTCATCTTACAGACCCATTAGTCTGCTGCCCATTCTTTCCAAAACATTTGAAAAACTGTTGCTACTGAAAAGATTGCTACCCATCATTGAGGAAAAAAATCTAATCCCGGATCATCAATTTGGTTTTCGCCAAGGACATGGAACGATAGAACAGGTTCATCGGGTAGTAAAAAAGATCAGAGCCGCCCTAGAAAGTAAGAAATACTGCTCAGCTGTCTTCCTTGACATCTCGCAGGCCTTCGATAGAGTGTGGCACCTGGGATTGCTGTACAAAATTAAAAAAAACTTGCCTCATCCGTTCTGTCGTCTACTGGAGTCATACCTCACAAACAGGTATTTTCTGGTCAAATATGGGGAAACCTATACTACCCTACAGCCCATTTTGTCTGGGGTACCACAAGGTAGCGTGCTTGGACCACTTCTATACCTTTTATATACATCAGACTTACCGCTAACCCAAGATACCGAAACAGCCACTTTTGCAGATGATATGGGCATATTGGCGTCTGACGATGATCCAAACCAAGCATCTCGCCTCTTACAGACACACCTAAACAAAGTTGAGATTTGGCTAAAGACTTGGCGAATCGCAGTAAACACCACTAAGTCTGTGCATATCACCTTCACTCTCAGAAGAGGAATTTGCCCAAGTGTGGCTTTATATGGCCAAACCCTTCCTGTACAAGAAACAGTAAAGTATCTGGGATTCCATCTCGATAGACGTTTAACGTGGGCTAAGCATATTTGGAGCAAGCGTCTTCAGCTTGGACTCGTACATAGGAAGATGTACTGGCTCATGGGCCATAAATCGCTTTTATCCATAGAAAATAAAGTACTACTTTATAAAACCATCATAAAACCCATATGGACGTATGGCGTACAACTGTGGGGTGCTGCTTGCGATTCCAGCATTGCGCGAATCCAACGCTTCCAAAACAAAATACTACGTAGCATTTGTAATGCTCCATGGTACGTTACAAACCATTCTATTGCTAGTGACTTGCAGGTCAAAAGCATTAAGGAAGAAATAACATCTATAAGCAAAAAGTACCAACTGCGACTAAGCGACCACCCCAATGTACTAGTAAGCGATCTTCTCCTTGGACTCCAGACGAGGAGACTGAAGAGGTACGACCCGACGGACCTTCCCCGAAGATGAGCATCCAGGAGGGTCTCAAACGTCACTGTAACAATAACTAAGTTGTTGCATCACCTAGCGTCCAAACATCAAGCGGAATGTGCATGCCGCTGCTGCCTAGACGAGGACCAACGACTTCAAGCTGAAGTAGTACATGTGTTACCAAACTTATTATATAACGTGTAATTATGTAGTATTCCTAAAGGAGGCCTGCCAGTGGGCTGGCTCTCCACTGTGCCATGTATTCAATCAATACAAATAATGTTACTTATCGTCCACGGACGGATTGTAATCACTCATGGAGTCAATAAAAAAAAAAAAAAAAAAAATTCTTTGTTATTTATTTCCAAATTTTATTACAGCCATAGAATTTTTAAAACAATTAAAAATTCATTAATAGGTTTTTTAGTTTACAAGGTCAAGTTCAATTTTAGACAAATGAGGGGGTATCTTTGATTTGTGACCATAGGACGTACCTGACGAGGGAGTCCGAAGATTGTGCCCAACTGTGACAATGGGGGGGGGGGGTAAGGTCGTCCATAAAGAACGTACACGCCTTTGAAGGAAGGGGGGTTTACAAAATGTGACGAAAATTTTCACTTCAACCCTTTATACTATTTAAAATAATCAGTTCAAATGTAAAAATTACTGTTAAAAATTAAAATCAATTCTTCTGAACAGCTGTCCTTGTTTTTACGTTCATACAACACAGTTAAAATATAGGTTTACCTACTTATAATAAAGCAGAAGCTACATTTCAGTTCACAATTTAATTACGAAAACAATATTTAGCTTTAGTTATTCAAGTTCAAATTTCTAGAACTTCTAAGTAGAAATGTTGGAAAGAAGTGACTAAAGTAACCCTTTTATTCTTGTGATTCTTGATAGTCTACATAGAATATATAATTTTTTATACCTACATTAGAATATAATATTCATATTAGCATCGTTTTGATTATTTTTTTACTTGTGAAGATTCTCATTGTTGTGCGGCCTAAAGGCCGCACTGAAACCTTTTTAAGTTAGTTACCAAAAAATAAACCGAAGAGGATGTGTTGTGACCAAATAGGCAAAGAGGGGTGTTCTAAGGGGTCGTCCATAAAGGACGTCCACGCCTTGGATAGGGGCGTTTACAAAATGTGGGGGGGACTGAGACGTCCGTACCAAAATATCGTTTCTAGGATTTCTAAGAAAAATGTGATTGAATATTTTTAAAAGTTTATAAAATAAAGTTCATCGAAATTCTGGCTTGTTCATACCCAATTCGTATTACAGTCATAAAAATATTAAAAGTAATGAATAGGTTGTTTAGTTTAAAAGATCAAGTTCAATTTTAGACAAATGAGGGGGGGTCTTTTATTTGTGACCATAGGACGTTCCTGAGGAAGGAGTCCGAAGATTGTGCCCAACTGTGACAATAGGGGGGGGGGCAAGGCCGTCCATAAAGAACGTACACGCCTTTGAAGGAAGGGGGGTTTACAAAATGTGACGTCCGCATAAAAATCCCATTTTTGGGATATCTAAGAAAATTGTGTTTAAATATTTTTAAAAGTTCATAAAATAAAGTTCGTCTAAATTCTTGCTTGTTTAATTTCAATTTTTATTAAAGTCATAAAAAGTTTTAAACAATTTAATATTATTGAATAGGTTTTTTAGTTTAAAAGGTCAAGTTCAATTTTAAACAAATGAGGGGGGTGTAAAATCCTAGGAGGGGAGTCCGAAGATTATGACAATGGGGGGAGGGGTTTGACAAGTCGGAAAAAATTACAGACGCTGTTTATGGACGACCTCTAAAGCCTCACCGATTCGTGATAGCCAAGGTTGTGCGGCCTAAAGGCCGCACTGACAGTACCGATCGTCGGCTCTATTTTAACATAACAAACAGACACACACACAGAGATACATTTAGGCTATTTATTATATATGTATGTTGATAATAATGATGATGGTTTTTACCACCCCAGGAGTCCACACAAATAAATAATAATTTCTTTCTTTCTCCATAGCACTATAACCCGTTGTGGGTTTTGGCTGCCCATTATAAATAATAATGTCGGCAGTAAAACAAAAAAAAATCTCAAAAAAAAACAATAAAAATCGATATTGTATAACCGGGGGGTCTGGGGGGTATGGAATACCTCCCAGGTACACTTGCCATTATTCAGAACCATCAAAATTTATTATTTTTCGTTGAATCTTTTGCAATTTTCGTTTGTAATCCAGAAGGGAGCAGCAGATGATATTTTTCATAACTATCCTAGTACCGTTCTTCTCAATACCGAGTGACGTAAAAGTGAAAGTTTTTCTTTCGAAATAAATTAAGTGTACCTGGGGGAGGGGTATTCCATACCCCCAGATCCCCTGGTCCCAGCAGCCTAAATGAGTTCCTGATAAGCATCAATTTCTTTTCATTACTCTAAGACAACGCCGTAGCAAGGGTGAACGCAATGGGGGCGCTAAACCTCGACAAACCCTAATAAATAATAGTTTAAAATTTTGAAAATGATAAGAATCTTTTGGGAGGGGGGCGCATATATTCAAATTTGCCTCAGGCACCAGAAAAGCTTATTACGGCGCTGATTGTACATATTTACGACGTTGTTTAGGATTTGTGACCGATTTACTAGGAAACGTATAAATACAATGAAATCGTATTTCTAAAACTCCCTTTGTTATAAATTTTGCAATAAATAAAGATCATTAAACTAATGTAATGTTGACTTTTAAAAATATAGTAGGTATGTAATTACGTAAACTAGGGTTGAGATACCCATATAAATTTATTTTCAATTGTTGTACATAGTTCATTCAATGACTAAAAGGCCCCAACGGATATTCACCCTTACTGAGATTAATTATTATGGACGTGACGTCACATGGAAGCTCTCTCCCTACCCCCATGTCCCACTTTGTCATATTAAGTTGATGAACCCCCCTTCGCCCACAAATGTGTGACGTCATTTATGGACAGCCCCTGAGTTGGAATTACCCTATTTTCAAAAATTCATAATTCAAAAACTAAGCAACATTTGAATAAATCCAAACATCGACATAATTTAGGATTTTTAAATTCACCAAAAAAATTGGGATCTCGATTGCGCAATCTTACATTGGGCTTCCCCTTGTTTAGCTACGCTTGAAAATTAGATTACGTAACATAAAATTGTATTTCCGAGTATAATGCGATTCTTTTTGTAGTTACTCATTCACAACCTACGCAATGATATAATTTTATTTTGCAATATCGCCGATCGTCTTCACAAAGATTTAATTTCTAAACTAACAATTGATCAACTGAATTAGTATTAAATTGAATTGATCGGAATCGATTTGAATTGTACATTAATTTTCTAATTTGGAAGCCCCTTGCACCACCAAGTTTTATTATTTTTTTCGGTGTACCAAATCACAGTTCTAAAGATTCGTATGTACTCGACTCTTTTCGTTCGTGTGTTAAAATTATCATTGCGAATGATATGAACAGCCGAATGTATTATCTCTTAGCTAAATCTTATTAAAAACGTAAAAACTGCACTTTACCCCCTAATTTCAGTTTTTCAGTAAAATGGATTTTTTCAAAAACGCTCACGTGATCAAAGTTGAGGTCGTTAAATTTTCTACTGTACGTTCATTTGTTTTGTAAAAGCATTTCGTTTAAAAGATACAAAAGAAAAAACAAATTTTCAAGCCAATTCAAAAATTTGTTTTTTGACCGTTTAAAAACGCATTGATCGACAATACCGGCTTGCACACGCCGTTCTGAATGTTTATAGTTTTGAAATTTATGGTTTTATTTCCAAGACCTGTCAAATGAAAACAAAAATGTTCCCATACCTGAAGACAATGTTATCAAAATTTCTCAACGCATTTTCTTCGATTAATCAGCGTGGTAATGTAAACAAACAAATAATTCTTGCATTGCAATGTTAGTAACGATTTTTAAGTAAACATAATTTTATCTTTGTATATAAATTATTAAATTGCATAACTAGAAATCTAAAACCCTAATCTTTGAGAATAAGCTCTTTTGCATTATTTTTTATCAGTTTAAACAATTTTCTGGTAGCTTATCTACAGAAGATATCATTTACAACTACTTCATTATCCATGTTACCACGCTGTGCAGATTCTGTGGAACAAACCACGATAGAACAAACATAATTTTGTACCCCTCCACTGTGCACCATAAACTGGAAGTTTTAAAGGATCGCTAATTTTTTTTATATCATTTATCGATTATTTTGTGGGGTAAATCGTAAATCAACATAGCATGTCTGAATTCCTGAAGGAAAAAAATATATGGGTAGGATTCCAGACAGCAATTTTTAATTTGCCGAAATTAAATATTTAATATTGTAGCGTAACTGTTAGTTACGTCTATGGAATGCAATTACAAATGATCACATTTTATTTGCTTCTTGTAAATCCTACAAACAAAATTCAACATTTGAGTTAAAAAAAAATGTGTTTACCGTAAATTTACCAAAATTTGTTAGTACTATAATAAAAACAGTTTCGGTTACATTGAACCGTGAAATCAATTTTTAATAAATAATTAAATATTTTAAAATAATTACTTGTAATTATGGCGTTATTTATTAATAAAGCTTAATAATTGGAAGTAACAAATTTATTTGATGTTAATTGAATTTCGAAATTGATTTTGGAGCTTTTAAAAAATGTTGTAAATGAAATTTTAATTAGGATAAAATTTTATTGATATACAGGGTGTTACGCTTTGTCATTAGTAAGTTCGATTTGGTGTTGGTGAAATTATTAGGAGCATGCGTCAATAAACGCATGCGTAACGACGTGTATTTTTAAATTATTGTACACCTACGTATAAATTCATTGGCGTACTTGGACACTTAATACTTTTGGAAATATCTGTTTTAGTTATATTGAGCCAAGATTCTATTAAAAAGCAGGCGAATTTTCAAAATCCTTCCGTACGGGTTTACCTACTATTTTTTTGCTAGTTTATTTACAGTAACGTTAGAGAAAAACGTTAAGTAACCTTGAAAATACAAAATTGATATTTGCTTGCGGTAATTACACCGTGAGCTTTCTGGCGTAGTGATTTGGGTCGAGTTTGGCGTGACTGTATAAAAAAGTCGACCGTATTGTATCTGATTGAAAATTGATGCAATACGCCCAAATGCGAAAGTAAAAATTTCGAATTGTAATTCGTCAAAGTGTACAAATGACGGGTTTAAATTTTGAAATGAAATACATTTTGAAAAATATTCGAGATTTATACAAGGCATCCTTGAAATGTTGCATACTAGCGAGACCTTGGAACTGTTCATAGTCTCCGTTGGGGTACTATTACGTCACCAATTTGATGTCGTCATAATGATGTAACGTCAAATGAAACATCGGGATTGGAGTAAACGAGAAACTGGTGGCCATTTTATAAACTTTGAGCTATAATGAAAATACCGACTTTATTAGTGGTACCTCGTAACAAGGTTAGCAAACCATTTTCTAGTCCGGTTTGAGTGTAGTAGCCTCTAGTGAATAAAACACGAAGTGTGCCGCGAGTAGTAATACAATAGTTTTTAATAAAAAAGATATTTAATAATGTACCTTTTAAATTTTAATAAGAATTTACACGAAAATAAATATTTTTGGTTGCACTGGTTAAATGTATAATCCGGCAAGTTCAGAACACCACCAAGTGTTTTCTTCATGGCGCTATGGCCGCTAAATTTCAGTAGGGAAAATAATACCCGCCTTAACCTTAATCGGTCAATTGTAAACATTTACAGACGTTCATTCGTAATGCATCGTTCGACAGTGTTGTACGTATTTCTCGTTGTTTGAAATAACGGATTAAAAAATGTAGACTAGTTTAAAGGACAATAATATTTTATGTTTATTCTGTATTGGTACAGGGTGAACAAGTGATTTAAATTTTGTTTTGTGCGAATGGAATACAAGATGCTGTCTTTCGTAAAACAAGAACGCAGCGATGAAGCCGAAATTCAAGAACTGGCCGCTCAATTATTTGAGGCTAATCGTGTGAAAATGCAAGCCCCTGCAAGAGCTCCTGTACCTCCTATTCAAAGTATGAACATTTTAAGTTTTTTAACCCGTAACAACAAAACTAAGGCAAATGTTCAAGGTAATGTAGCTGTACCGTCAGGCAACGACTCTTCCAGAAATCTAGGAGATGAAGAATCGGCCCGTGGTAGATTTGGTTGGATAACTATTAGTAAAATTCACATCCCATACATCATTCGAAGTGGAGAAAAATACTGTTCAGTAAAGATGGTTGAGCTCAAAGTGCTCAATAAGTACTTATCTTTTCTACATCAAGATATTTATAACTGTACGTGTATAAGGAGCTACTACATAACCGAAGCTGAATGTCGGTTGTTGAACGAAATCAACATCAAGCATTGCGATTCACAGTTTGGACGTGAACAATTCTCAGTACGAGATCTCATTGTACGTCTTAGTGATGCCTTTGAATTTTACAGCTTTTTAGATTCATGCTACAATAAACTGCTAAATGGTAGCAACAATCCTTCAGATAGATGTGGTTTCATCCGCATTAATAAAGAATCCGTTGTACCGTACACTGTATATAACAGTCAAAAGTATGTCCCTTTGTTTTATTTTGAAGGTGAAACCGAAAACTTGAAATTAAAAGCTGATAAATTGGAAGGATGGGATTTATCGTATCTGAAATTCTGCTGTAAGGTTCAAGGTATTCGCAATGAATTGTTTGCTCACGATTCTTGCGCAGTTATTAGCTTAGACGACATCACTAATTATTTTCCACCTGGTACGTTATTTGAAGATTATTGGCCTAGCAAAGTCGTCGATTCGCAATTATTAATCAATGGTAAAAATCAGCCTCAAGTCGCTCAATGGACTCGACAACCTTCAGCCCCTCCGGTTGCACATCCACAGCAATCTCCGAAACCGGCCACTCAAGCTAAGCCTATAACTAATAACCATTTACACAATGTTCAAGCTATTTACACCAATTATGGTGTACATACCGGTCAACAGGCATATCCATCTTTACAACCACGTAGTGTTGCTACCGGCGTTCGACAAACTTACCCCGCTTCTCAATCCAGACAACCCAGGCCGCCTTCTTATTACATGGCTCAAAACCAGGCTCAGGCGCCTCCACCACTTGTTCGAGCTAATCACACACCGTAAGAAATTCTTAATTTATATTTTTTTTGCTTTTAATTTAAAAATAAATTTTTGGGTGCCACCTAATTAGCGTTTTTACTTCTGTAACTGATGACAATTTTAATTCCAGTTACTTTTTCTATTGAAATGCAAAAGGGTTTATTATAATTTATTAAATAATACAACAATTTTATGTCGAGTAATCACACCTCCATGTACAAGGGGTCCACTTGACCACCCCAATTTTAATAGGATCAAAATTAAGAGATGAATAATTAACTGATCAGCAGCTACCTAATTTGATTTAATGTTTATTGATTTATGCAATCATCGAAGTTTGAATTTAAAATTTGTTTATCAAAGGTAAATTTATTCGTCACTTTTAGTGCCATTCCCGACTCGAGATGTAGGCAACCTCCCCCTATATGCATTTAAAACATTATCCCATATTTACGGAACCTACTGCTTAACGCGGGATCTGAACCGCAGGAAGTGTAAACACTTCGTCTTCTTTTACTAAGCAGATTACTCTCGGTGGTTTGCCATTGCCCGGATAAGGCTGATACACAATTGCCCGGTAACGGGAACGGTAACGATAAAGAAGTTAAATGTACCTGCTCTTATGGACTGCATTATCAGTTTGTTAGCGGCTTGTTGTGCATAGGTCCATAAGAGCAGGTACATTTAACTTCTTTATCGTTACCGTTCCCGTTACCGGGCAATTATGTATCAGCCTATAGTATTTAAACCACCTGCAATGAACGAATTATCAAAGTCACTTTTATGTTGTTTATGTATTAAAGTTTAGACTTTATAATATATTTATAAAATATAGCCGCTTATAATGAATTTAAATCATAACCTTACGTTTCATCCACTTATATCGTACATGAAAGAATCAAGTGATTCATTATGATAACATGTCCCCAACTGCTTCACATTTTAATTCATCGATAACAGGAATTTCGTTCATTATAGGTGAATTACAATTTATTCATGTGGACAATATGTAAACGATATAATAATAACAAAAAATCAAAATCAATTTGTGAGAAATCGCCTATTGGTTTATGCCTTTCATCCCACCGTCTTAATTTAAATTTTTTTATTTTTTGGTTAAGCCTAATTGTTTATCTATTTGCTTTGTAAGTAACCCCCTAACCAACCTATTTGAATTGCCGAACTGTATAATAAATGGAACGCCAATCCTCCTTCACATACGGGCCTCATTTTTTATCTCGGTAAAAACAGTTTAATATTTAGTTTTCCGGACAACTGCTTAACATTTTTAATTGAAACCTTGCCAGTCTTTCAAATGATCATACCTGTTTCGACATTGTTTCGTATATAAAGATTTGTTTTCCAGGTTCACCCGTGATTTTTCTCTTAACTTCAAAGCGTCAAAATAAATAAATTAGCTGAATTCTTCAGCGGTATTACTTTTCTACCGATTGATATGTTTCCTTCTTCATCGAGAAAGTCCCTTCTATAGAATTTAGCTCCTTGTTTTTATTGCTTACTTACACTAGTTTTGTGTTTTATTCTGATTTTGTAGAATTCTTTTAGAGATTATCCTGGAATTCTATTGTGGTGTGTCAGCTACAATTCTTTCTAATGTGGGATGATTATTACATTTCATAAACAAATTTTATCTTGAATTTTATATTTGATACTGCCACATTCTTTAGGATTTCTTTTAAAGGCAGCCACAGATTAACGTACTTGTTCGACGAACAAGTCTGTGGCAAAGCTGAAGGTGTGTGGCAGTAACTCCGTCGTACTTGTTCGCCAACAAGTCCTTTGTTCGACGAAAAGTCAGTCAGTGTGTGGGGTAAACGTACTTGTTCGACAGACTTGTTCGTCGAACAAGTACGACAACAAGTACGTTAATCTGTGGCTGCCTTAAGGTAGCGTATAATATGGGCCCTCATTTTTTTTAAATTGATGTTATATTGTACAATCTCAAAGCAATTTTATAAATCCACAGATGCCTGATCGAATAAATTAACAAATGTTTCAAATTGAAAACATTCACACCGTTTATTTTTATTTTTCAGTCATATAAAAATCCCTTTCCTTATGATATCACTTTGAAATTTAGCGGTAATATTTTTAAAGTTATTTGGAAGGGCACCTGCTATTTTAAAAAAATATTCTTTTAATTTGAAGGGTACAGCTACTTTTTTAAAAATGGGGACTCATAATATATTCTACTGTTACGAACGTTGTCCAAGCAAGATCCCTTGCTCTTCTGGAAAAGTCGAAAAATTAAAATTTGTGTCATCGAAACTTAGAAGAGTATTTTAATGAAAAAATTTATGAATTTGTATTGAATTTTTTCCATATTATTGATTCATATTTAACTTTTGGAATTGACAAAGTTTCGAAGTCAGGCAAAATTTGCAATAGTCGAACAAAACCTGTAAAAATCAAGGAATTTATATT
This sequence comes from Podabrus alpinus, assembly GCA_932274525.1. NCBI lineage: Eukaryota > Metazoa > Arthropoda > Insecta > Coleoptera > Cantharidae > Podabrus > Podabrus alpinus. The sequence goes on along the minus strand of OW026455.1, from coordinate 84,660,436 downwards.
TGCAAAATTCAGTGAGAATCTGGTATTTTGAGGGCTACTTGTGTAACTGAAGATCAACCTCGAGTCCGAGTTAATTCAGGGTGTTCCTGCTGTTTGATAAGTAACTAATGATTAATGTCTTGACTTGAACAATTATACAAAAATGTAATAAACTAGGAAAAATTAGGCATCCCCAAATTTTAGTTTTCTGTTTACTCAAGATTCATACGACAGAATTATAATTTTTTGCCTTTTACCAAAAATTTGCACCAAAAATTTATATGGAAATCTTACCACATAAATATAAATAAAAGTTATTACCACCAGAATGTTTCTGTTCACCAGATCTAAGCTAAATCTGATAATTGAACCAGGAATTTTTACTTTTAAATTCAACCAACGTAATAAAGCCACTGCTGGATCAGTTATTATTTATCTCTAATTATTGGCCACATAAACGAAATATTAATTTATGATAATTTTATGACTTTGAAATCGGGTCAAATCTCAAAATTGCTTAAATGTGCAACACTATGAAATAGCCTTATATATTTCTTCTTTTGAGTTCTAACTTATTAAATCCAGCTGAATTTATACGATCTACAATGCTGATTGACTCGCCATAAAACGCAAACGCCGGTTAGCCAATCAGAATCGTAGATCGTGGTATTGCCTTGCATAAAGTTAGCTTAAACTTCTTTCTTTGCGGTGCGATACGTTTTGTCAATAAAACCTGAAGCGAGTTTGACGGCTTATGCAGTATAAATCCAGTTTTAAGATGTAGGTTCTACTTCTGACATTATCACCAAGATAATTTGCCATGAAAGTCCATCTCAAAATGAAGTGTATTGCACTTCCCGTGGTTTGGAGCCCATGTTAAACAAGTAGGTCCTCGATGTATGTGAAACCACTGCGAACTCCTCTATCACATGCATAGAACGAAATGGATCACGACCCTCTTGTGGAAAGGCATATCGACTGAAGAGGATTACTATGTTATGAAGCAGAACCTACATCTTAAAAGCAGGTTTATAATTTTACTCATCAGACAAAACCTATGCAGGGTGTTCTCTTTTACAAAGATATAAAATTTACTATTTTAGAATGATAGGGAGAAACTTTCACTGCTTAATTTGCTTTACGCTGGGATTCCATCCTAACCTACCATGGAAAACTTAGTCATAAAGGACACAGTGCCATTTAAGTTTTTCATGTAGGATATAGGTACACACCATCCCTTAATTTTAAAAATGAATGTGATACCTTGAAATTTTAACAACAATTTTTAAAAAATAGCTGGTGTCTATAACTTCAAAAATGTTACCACTAAATGTCAAAGTGGTTTCTTGTCATACTTCGAAAAATAAAAATTAACCAAAACACCCATTATTTTTAGATGTCATAATAACAAAATATTGAAGTTATTTGCAAAGGGGACGATCCATATATCTTACCCCTAATATTAGCATATTCGTAGATTAATTGACCTTTTTAGGCTTCTATACAAAGTATAACCAGAAGCCTTTTTTATTTAACGATAAAATTTTTATTGGGTGGTCTTTAGAATATTTTTATAATATTGTCCAAGGTTTATAATTATTGTCATTGTCAATTACTTTCAATCCAAAAGTGTTTGATTAGTTAATTAATAGTTTATTTATTTTTTATGATAAAATTTTTATTGGAAATAGGTCTTTAAAATATTTAAATATTGTCCAACGTTTATAATTGTCATTGTCAATTACTTTTAATCCAAAAGTGTTCAATTAGTTAATTAATCGTTTATTAATTCAAATTTAAATGGCATGAAACGTTGGACAATATTATTAAAATATTATAAAGACCTGTACCTGTACCCAATACAAAATTTATTATCTTATCCTAAACTGTAGTAAACAACTAAGCCGAAAACGTATTTTTAAACATATTTGAAAATATTTTTTTACGAGCTCCGATTGTTCTTATTCAGAGGTAAAACTTTTTTGCATTTCAAAATCCTACCCTAAAATTTATATTTATTTGTAGTAAGTAAAAGTAAAAAGAACGGGAGAAGTAATTTAATGCTAATTAGGTTTGAGTAATTTTAATAATTATCCATTACAATTTTAAAGGTACATTGTTTTTTATTTTATTGCTTGGTTGTATTTTGCATAATAATTTTTTTAGGTAACATTAAAATACAAACACGTATGTACATTGCCTACGTGTAAAATAATTAATCGGTCAATAAGTATTCTGAGGAAGATTTGGGAAATTGATTTAGCAATTTATTTTTTAATTGTGGTAACTGATAAATTTATAGAATATTATTTTATACTTCAAAGTTTGGAATTGCCTCATATTATTGATGACCATACTTTTTAATCCATCTTGTATAAATAAAAAATCTTGAACTGGTAACCAGTTAAGCTGCACTCACAACTTTAAAAATTAACATTTACAATAATTATTGTAACGAAATGAGTCGAGCATAATTTGTAGTTGTTACCCGTTTAGGCTGATATGGTGAGGCAGATCAGAAGTGGCAACAGCATCCTTTCATTAAAATTTAAAAATTGCAAATACAGGTTGTAAATGAAGTCGTACGGTAGATCAGAAAATTGTTTTTACAAAATCAAAGTAAAAAGGGTTTAAATAAAGTTACAAACTTGATATAGCACTAAAGAGTTGAAAGTAAATTTTAAATAATTAAAATTTTCTGTGCCAAATTTGAATTTTGCATGAAAATTTTTATATTAAATTCATTTTCAGCTCTTTAGTGTGGTTTATTGTAATATTTTGTCCACACTTCTTGCTTATATTTTTTAGAAATTGAATTTTTGTACAGATTTTCAAGCAGATATTTTCTTTGGCGTCACACTCCTAATAAATTAAGAAGACCAATTATTGACAAGACTTCAGTGCAATTATAATTATCAGAAGATTGATCATTTTTGTATAATACATAATATTTCAAAAATTATATTTCTACTTAAAAATATCGAAATAAATACGCATGTCGTAGTATCTTTGTTTTTGTAGTGGTCCTTGTATAATGAATGTCAAGTAACAGAAGATGATGTTGGAAAGGATTCCATCTATTTTGTTCCTTTTTTTCCTCCAGAATATAAAATGTTAAGACTTGTTGATGGACGATATCGAAATGGTCATTATTACTTTCATATTTAGTTGATCACCTGATATCATGTGAATCATAAATTTTTCAACTTCTTTCTACGTGCCTGTTGTAGTTTATAATTCACATGTTATCACCAGTTAATTGTCAATAATTTGAATTATTGAATAATTTGTAATCTTCAAGTGTACAATTACAAGTGCTTTGTAAATTTTCAGGAACATTCCTAACAGAATTGTAATGGAGTTACAATTGATTTGATTCAACATTATTTATTGATAATAATTTAGTTTTTCTTTTAAAAAAGAACAATATTAAATTTATATTTTATAATTAATGTGAAGGTCCAATTTGAAGTTTAAAATTAAATTTTGTTTAAGGTGGTTGAATTGTAAAATATAGACTTCCCAAATCTCTCACAAAGAACTTATTTCTTACATTCATACTTAACAGTAATGTAAATGTTCTTAAACAGCAATGTATTTTTAACCCTCCAGTACTAATAGTCGGTCTGTAACAGTCGGTCTCACAGACCGACGACTTCTATTCTTACTTAACTGTAAATTTAAAACAATAACAGCTAAGGGATGGGGGTTGTCAGTACCTTCAAATCAACTAGTTTAGGACGTTTCGTGACATCCGGCAAGTGAAAGTGTATTTTGAATGGGTCCCACAGACCGACGTTAGTAATCTTGTTATATAAAAACATGTTAGTACTGGAGAGTTAACTAAAAAATAAGTTCCTAATTATTTTAACATTTTTATTTTTTTTTAGCTAACAAATAGTGTAGATTAACCTATTTTTTTTTAGATTAGCAAGGACACCTACACCTCCTATGCATTACGCAGTTTTTACCTTCTCCCTGAATTGTTCTCTCAGTTACCAATGTAGATATTATATTTTTTAATTTATCGTGTTTTTCTAACTATTTTTTTTTCTAGAGTTGAAATAGATTAATGGCAACTTTTCATATTATTTAGTTTAATGAAATAGTTTATAAGGCTTTATTCCTGTTTCCCCGTTCCTTAATTTTTTGGTAAGATTGTTTTTCTTTAATATTCTAACATTTTTATTTAGATATCCTACTTATGGAAAGGATGATTGGTGAGTTCATTCTGTTACGAGAAAAGGTTTTAAAATCAGTGGAAGCTTTAATTCTACATGTGATTGTTTAATTTTTATCAGGAAGCTCTGATTAATTTTCATATTTTAATGATCGCGAGAAGTTTTTAGAATTATGAAAAATAATCATGATCAGTAGAAAGCATGCAATTATTTTTTGTAAATTCCTACTTCAAGTCGTTTCTGACCGAAACTTAATCAAAATAAATTTCTTTATCGGTTTGCATTTCAAAAGTTAAAAGTAAACATTTTGCTTAACCCACGTTATTTTTTGTTTCATATTTAATTATTTTAATTTAAATTATTCTATAGTAGTCTGCTTATTGAACTATAAAGATTAATTTTTTTTATTATTTATCAGTGAACTGAATATTCGTGAAATTTTCCATTGCCATTTCTATTTTAAACCGTTTTCATTCATAACGACACTTTTGGTTGGTAAAAATCTGCATTTCAAAAGTTAAAAGTATACCCAAGTTTGCAGAACAAAAAATCAATTTTTCTCGCATTTTTCGCCTAGAATTTCCACCATTGATTACTACAGATTAAATTTAATTTTCTTAGAATTGGTGAATCCAAAATGCATGTGTGCATGCTTTTTCCTATTGATTTTCATCAGAAATATTACCAATAAAAATTTTTACTTACTAATATGTTCAGTGCTAGTCCTATATTGAGTAATTCGGTTTTTCTATCATGTAATTTAATGAAAAATTCTGATTTTGCATAAACTGAAAAATACAAAACTATTTGATTTGGGGATTCCCAAACTCGAATTTTTGTTTTGCCCAATATTCTAATAACTGGTCAATTTTATTTTTCATATTGGAACAATTTGACATAAATATGAGTTACTCAGTATGGACAACGCTCTTAACATAATTTATTAGGATCAATAACATCTAATATTGGACTTGCCTCTACCTTGATAACCAGCATTTTGGATGAAATAAATTTTTAATTTTAAAATTATATTAGCATGTTTTAGTTATGTAGTACACCCTTATTGTTAGTAGATAACCGATAGCTTTTGAAATCTTTCATTTCTTTATTCTAATGTCTGCTATCTTACAGGGCTAACACTTACAATTCGCAAACACCTGCAAGTAATTACATGATGTTGGGAGAACCTGCGTTAGCCCAATCCGCATACCGCCAACAAACCCCTCAATTGCACACCGCTAAGTTTCCGCCACCTCTTATTCCAGTTCATCACCTCAACGGTGAACTTAGATACGAAGCTCCACCGAACCACTACCGATCAGCAGCTGATGTGGTAGATCTAAGTGGCAATAATAGGTACGTAATTAAAAACTTTGTTTTTAAATTTTTATTTGCGACTTTTTATTATTTACAACATTTTTTCTAAAAAGATTTTTAATTCTTTTGTATTAAGGTTAGGATTATTATGATTTTGCTTTGTGTCTAGACTTTTTTTTTTGTTTTTAGCAGGATAATAAATCATTCTATTCGTAGCAGCAATGCACTGCCTACACATCAAACTATTGTTAACCAACAACCAGCACATCAACAGTCTAGACCACAAACGCAAGATGATCATCAAAATTTGAGTAATGGAAGAATGCTGGTTAACAATTTACAAAGAAAACTGATTCCAATTGCCGAGACACCCACAAGTGGTAATCACATTCCATATAAAATGCAAAAGGCCTTGATCGACAGTAGAATGGTACCTTGTATTAATATGAAGCCCTATGTGTATTCAGAACTTTTAGTAACAATTCCGGATCTCATAGAACAATTATTTAACAATGTTCCCGTTCACTCATGTCAACAAGTTATGCAAGTTTTGGGGATCGACTTGTACAAAGGCAATAAGTAAGTTCCTTTTTATATTTTTAAAGATATTTATATTGAGATAAAATTGTTGTCCCTGTCCACCAGAGGGCGTAGAGTACGAAATATATTGATTTCAATTTTGAATATGGCACCTATAAAGTATTTTTAATCTCTGCTGGAAGAAAACCCAAACTTGATTATTTGATTTTTCAAATTTGGATTCTTTGTCGAATTTTTTTCATCAAAATATTTGTTTTTAACCCATAACTGAATAGAGACTGGTTGTGCATTTATTGTTTTTTGATGTATTATGCTGGTAAAAGTTTTCTCTACGATTGGTATAGCTTTCAGCTTGATTCTTCATAGAACTTAAAATCAAGGATAAGCGGTTAAAAGAGGATGATGAATAAATCAATAAAAATAGTTACTAACATTTAAAAAAGAAATAAATATAATACAGGTTTAAACATTTCAAGAAGATCTAGAGTAAACAACCTAATATAATGAAATCGTTTGTAATGGAAACTCTCCTATGGTAGACGAATTCTCTAAAATTAAACTTTTGTTATTAATGCATTTAAATTTGAATAAGATGGACATCTGCTTATAATGAACTAATATTATGATCCCTAGAAGCCCTTTAAAAGGGGATCACACTGTATTTGTATACAAAGAGAAAATCAACTTCATCCTGATATCTTATAAGAAATATAAAATTTGTATGTTTATACGAAAATATATAGTTGACCTTGTAAATAAATAAATAAACGAATCTAGTTGAGGTCCTAGGTCTTTATTGAAAAAATTAAATTTTCCCGACGTTTCGGGCCGTTTATTGGCCCATTTTCAAGGCTAAAATGATACAAAACATAAAGGTATAAAAATAAAAACATATAAATAAAAATAAATATGAACAATGAAAACCAAAAACAAATTACAAACCTGCACGTAGTGTAAAAATAAATGTAAGGTAATTTGAATCGACACTTTAGTTTAAAAAACCAGGTGAACTAAAATTTGAAAACATAAATTAAAAGAATGATTAAAATTACGAAACTAAAAAACTTACGTTTACGGTATTTTCTCCTCCCACGTGATAACTTTGGGTAAAGCACTAGAGGCATAGTTCACGTCCGTTTTAAAAATTTTTCAAAAATGAGGTGAACATATTGACCCAAGTGGCAATACCTAATTCAAAAATTGTTTTTAGCCCCCTCTATAGAAAACTCTCAGAGTGGTTGAAAAATCACATTTTTGGTTATCAGGGGGGGCCGTAAAAGTAATGGGGCGCGCGCGCTTACATTTATCTTTAAACAACGTGCAATGAAAAGCGATAAAAAACCACCAAAGAAAAAACAAGAAGAAAATTAAAAACAGAAAATTATTTAAAAGAAATGAAAATAAAATATAAAAATGTGAAAAAAGAATTTGACCAGAATTATGCCTCCTTCATGCTGTCCAGGATGTGCTTGTAACCTCCGTGAAAATATTGAACATCCTTTTTATCGTTCATAGGTTTATGGCTCAAATGGATGTTTATAGCCTCTTTTATCCTACGCTTTTTGTCCATCGTCTCGCGTTCCAGGATCGTGATACCATCGTGCTTTATGGTATGCGAGTTTAAAGTCATATGTTTGCATAAGGCAGTATATGAGCTATCATTTTCATCCCTGAAAACCCGGGATTTTTTCAAATCTCTCATATGCTCCTTTATGCGAACACCTAACTTTCTGGAGCTTTCACCCACATACACAGAGTCACAGTCCTGGCATGGGATACGATAAACCAAACCACTTTGATCAAAAGGGGGGGGGTGGGATCTTTGGTATTCGAAAAAAACCGGAAATTTTTGTTGGGACACCTAAGTCCGAACTTTACATTAGGAATAGGTTTAAAAACAGAAATAAGTTTTTCAGATAAACCTCTGATATAGGTGAAACTATGAAAATTGGAAATAGGGGGGGGATCAGAAACTAATGAAAAATGGGCCAATAAACGGCCCGAAACGTCGGGAAAATTTAATTTTTTCAATAAAGACCTAGGACCTCAACTAGATTCGTTTATTTATTTTTTGTATGTTTAGTCAGAGTGGTTAAAAAATATTCTCAATCGGCACCAATGGCGCTGCCAAGGCAATTTGATTTGAAGGAGATATATTTCGTATCTTCTAGTTGCAAAAAATCTATTAAATTAGGGTTCTTGATTTAATTTAGTAGATTAAATAACAAAAAAAAAATAATTTTGCGTAAATATGTACTTCTTCCTAATATAATTAAGGTTTACTTTTGCAACATTTATTGCACCATCAAACATAAAGACTCCATTGATTATGAAACTTATAAAAATATTTACATTTTTCATCAAGTTTGTTTTAAATACAGTGGCCTCGCGATAATCCGACAGTTACGGGACCGAGGGGGTGTCGGATTATCAAAAATGTCGGATTACCAAAGTTTGATTTTTTAAAACTGAATTTTGACTTCTAAGGCAAGAAAATTTAAGTTGAATACAACAATATGAATTATACCAATTTATTACATATTTATAACATAAAACAATACAAATTGCAGCAATTACCTATGTACCAACAGTACATATTTACGGCTTAAAAAAATCTGTAATCGTTTTCTGTTTCTTTTTACGTAGAGTAAGATCCGACGCGGCGTCGGACTACCGAGCGTGTCGGACTGTCAAATGTCGGATTACCGCGAGTCAACTGTACTGCGTTTTCCAAATTTTTCAACATTAAGTATCAAGTTTTTTTCAAGGGGTATCACAAACGCTGTCGAAAAAGTAAACCTTAATTTTATTACAAAAAAGTACATACAGTGACTTGCAAAAGAACTCTGGGCACCTAATAAAATTGCGATCATTTCCATGTAATTCAAGAATTTAAAAAGAAAGTCAATTTTGCCAATTTTCCAGTTAAATTTGAGATTGAATGACCCACTAATCTCTTTTTAGCGTTTTAGTTTAAACTTTTATTTGTCCAAATGTGGAAAAGCAATATTCTTATATGAGTTTTGTACTGCATTTACGGACTGTCTTGGGTTCAATCCCGAAAACAGCAAACCAAGTTTTGTAATTAATTTTACTTTTTTTTTCAGTTCACAAATGAGAGTGCTTTACGAAAATGGAAAATGTGTAAGTGTTAATGAATGTGTACCGTTAGTGCCGGTAAGACTGATCCTGGAATTTATGCCACAATTGAAGTATATGTTGGGTGGTTTGATTGGTGGTTCAGATGTTGCAGCAAAACGTCAGCGAACCAGCTAGGATTGGGCAAATATGTGGGATTACAACTTGTATAATTTATAATTAGCAAACGAGTGCTTCGAGTGTATTAGAAAAAATTACGAGGTGTAGTCTCACAAAAAAACAATGAATTAATTTTAGTTTTGTTTAAATAACATTTTCGGGTTCCTATTTGTATCTAGCAACACTAGTTGCGGTTACATTAAATATTATCTTTTAACTATTGTAAAATATTTTATTTAGTGTATATATTATTTCAGTATAAATAGGATTTGTACATACCCACTACGTGAAGACTACGTCTTCTTCATTGACTGTTTTAAAATTGTTCTTTCTTTTGTTTTACAAGTTACATAAAGTAATTTTTTTTTTATTTTACAAGTTACATAAAGTAATTTTTTTTTATTTTTCAAGTTACATAAAGTAATTGTTCTTTTTTTTTGTTTTACATAAAGTAATTTTTTTTTTATTTTACAAGTTACATAAAGTAATTTTTGTTTTTTTTTGTTTTACAAGTTACATAAAGTAATTGTTCTTTTTTTTATTTTACAAGTTACATAAAGTAATTGTTCTTTTTTTTGTTTTACAAGTTACATAAAGTAAAATTCATTTTGTTTTTAAATGTGAAATAAACGTATTTTAATGATCAGTATTAATGAACAGATTATAAATGGGGTTAGAATAGAATACCTTACCAATGGATGCAATACGAATGTTGCAATACGAATGATGCATAGTAGTTTTGAACAATAACGCTAGTCAAAATTTCACCAAAGATGAATTTTTAGGTGCAGAAAATAAAAAGTATTTTTTGTATAACTACAGATTAAAAAAAATAACGACACACTGCCCATTTATATATTTTTCGTATCTGTTATTTAATTCTAAAATTCTCTATTTGTGCTCTTCTAATCAAATATTAATTATGGATGATGCAAGTGTAGATGATGCAAGTGTAGATGGATAATCTGTTCATAATGAAAATTGTCATATGAGTTACTGCTTTAATTTACGCTATAAAATTCATATTTATCATTTTATTGTATTATTAGTTTATCTTAGATTAAGTTTTCAATTGAAAAAATGTTCTGTTAAAACTGTGAAATATTTAAATAGCTTAAGAAATTTAATTTTTATTTAATAATGTAACATACAGTAGTTAACATAACAACACATGCACAGGTTATTTGGTAAATTTTTCTCTATTTTCTCTTATTTATATTTGCCAAGTAAGTTTCTTGCATTAAATAACTGTTAATGTCCTATGCATGTGTGAACGGTTTTGTTTTGCTCCATCAAACTGATTTGTGGAGCAAGTGCAGAAATTGATTTCTACAGTTTTACTGAAAAATTGTAGAAATTGTAAATTAACACTATGTGTTCACATTAAAAAAATTCTTTTGGTTCGGCTGGACAAGTAGTAGGTATAAAATGTACCAATGCTACTGTTGATGTGCCTCGAATATTAAATTAACGATTAATTCTGAATTTCCAGGAACCCAAGTTTATTTCATCCCAACTGAAATTTACTACTTGTTCGATATTCCTTACCAAATGTTACTTGTAAATTATTTTTACAAACTGTTTATTCATAAAATTAGCGATGCAATATTAATTTGTTGTTTTTAAAAGATTTGTAAAATTTTTAATTGCATTTTAAACTTTTATTGTTGACACAATATTTGCCTTTTTTATACATTACTTTTGTGGACAATTTTACGGCATTTAATACTTAAAATTGCATCGCTATCAATTATATTATCTTATTTTCTTTTTCGTAAATGTGTAAACTACATTAATACATATTATGTTTGTTACTACAAACGTAATAATAAATGCATCAATGTTTATGTGTCTCATTGATTTATTTATTATTACGGTTATCGAGTAACATTTTACAAAAAAACAATATCAAAATAAATTACTTATTTAATATATTAGTTTAATTTCTATTTTGTGACAAAATAATGGAGAGTTGATGAGCAAGTTGTTTGTGATCCAGGTAGAATGAGGATAAGATTCCGTACGTTGGAATAATAAATCACTTGCTAGTGGTATATTTCCTGCAGTTTTTAGGATGGCAGCGGTCTGCCCAGTGATCATACCCTTGGCCAATTACAGACTCCTCGCTCTGCTTTCCGTGTTCTTTAAGATTCTGGAATACGCAATGCACAATAGGGTGGTGAGTGCGTTTTTGAAGAAGTAGGTACAATGTGATGACTAGAGTCCGGATTTATAGGTTTTTACATATTTGCCGTATCATAGGAAGCTAATTTTTAATATCTACCTTTCTCTATGAAATGAAGCAAAATACGAAGTTTTATTGCGCATATAATTTAATATTTTGGATTTTTACCGCATATAAAATTATTATCCATATATAGCCAATATTTGGCATAATTATGATTGATTATAATATGTAGGTACAAGTTTTTTTAAATAAAAAGGTGTGGTCCAATAGGCAGATGGGCCTGCAGATCTGGGCTCTTCTACCGGCTGTCGTTTCGCCCGAGAAAGGCAACAAATATGTCGACCACCACGAAGTCGATAAAACTCTTAATAGAGGAAATTATTGCGGCCGTTAGGCCAACCATACTACCTAGTTTAGTAATTAATCCAAGTTTATAATTGCAATAATTTATCTGTGTGTCTGTAACAATGCACTAAAGTAATTTCTGTACCTGAGAAGTAAACTGTCGTAACTACAAATTTTTTGATTTGCGGTTTATTAATGGAACTGCATTGTCGAGATGTATATATTTGAGGGGTAAATCGTAGTATCTGTAAAGCTCAAAGATACTGAGATAATCTATGAGAATTAATCGTATCTGCTGCCTTGGTATGATACAGGTAAACTCGTGTAACTGACATACGAAATGTTCTCCTGAACATTTTACAAAATGTGACTTACGACAGTTTACCTCTCAGGTACAGATTGGTTTTTCACAGTGCGGCGTTTAGGCCGCACAACCATAGCAATTACGTATTAGTAATTGACAAACCTCTACATTCGCAAAACCCACTCCTTCATTGCGATAATTCAAGCTAAAGTTTTACGTGGTTATTACTTAGGAGCCGTCCATAAAGGACGTACGCAATTTTTTTCGACCTTTCAACCCCCCTCATCACAGTTGGTCGCAAATCAACCCCCCGCCTCATTGGTTTAAAATCAAACTTGACACGACATTTGGAATTTAAGGAGTAGGTAACTAAGTTTTTTTAGAAAGTACTACATAAAAAAAATATTCAAACACAATTTTCTTAGAAAACCCCCCCTCGCCCTTGGTCATACTTTGTCACATTTTGTAACGCCCAAGCGTGGACGACCCCTTATTATGTGTAGTTAAGATAAAAAGAAAACGTTGCACATTTTTTTCTATAAGCAGTTGACGCGATAATCGATATAAATATACCATAATCATGGTTTATATTTATGGTAAGAATTTTTTGCAGTGCGGTTTTTATATAATTATTTATTTTCAATGAAGGGTTTCGTAAAGTTAACCCGATCTTATCATTCCATAAAATCACATCTATTTTTGTGCCTTTTGTCTGTTAAAAACCAGGTTAACCTGAACCACCCAAACTCAGCCCAGAGATTGACGGCCTTTCAATTCCACAGCCAAGTTTCTATATTTCAGATAAATGAGATTTCCTCCTTATGGCGGAGGAAAGACTGCGAAACCACCGCAACCCAAGCGAGCAGGTGAGAAAGCAAAAGAAGGATCGAGAGATGTTCATCAGTCAACATTCTGCAATTTTTCTCAGTCAAACTTTTTATTTATTGTCATTAGACAGAAGCTAATAAAAAAAAGTATGTACTAAGGTCGCCCCACGAGCGAAGCTGGTGGCAGCAACAATTAGCTCGGCCTTCGGCCTCCCACTTTATGCTCCCTCAAGAGTTCCTCGACTATGTCGTTCTCAACATATTTGCCGTCTTTCGCGGCCTAAACTACGCATCACTAGAAAAATTATTTTAGGTCAGTAATAAATCAATGAACCAATCAGGGATGTCAGCTTTCCAGGTGGTCTAGAAGTGGATGAACACTTATTTCTTTTGAAAATAAACTTTTTGGCTGGATATGCTCTTGTTGTATTGACAATTAAAAGTTTTCGTCCACTTGTAGACCATCTGGAATGATAACGTTTCTGATTGATTTATTCATTACCGAGGGTCTTGATGGAGAATAAGGTGCGAGTCCGAAGGCCGAGCTAATCTTTGGGGCCACAGGCCGCCTATTTTGCAAGGTGCGACCGATCTTACTACCTGGTTCTAAATATTAACGCTGCCACATCACAATTTTGGAAAGGAAAACAGGTCTCAAATATACCCGAAAAATTTGGCCCTAGCAAAATTCTCTTCGCAAAATCAGTATTTGAACTTAAAGTTCAAGAGAAATGGATATAAAAATAATTACGGTATTATCCAGGAGTAACTGGACAATCTTCACGTACGATTGTAAGGCAGAACCACTTTGATCGCAATCCCCTGTAACTCAGAGGCATCATTTGAGGGGGGGGGGGGGGGTTGATGGAGCAATTGCCTCATTCTGACTTTCAGCATCACTCCTTTAATTTAAATAATTGTTAAGCCTGTATTACATCAGGTAATTTCTGCGCAGAATGGTGTACTCAACCCGCAATACTCAAGGAAGTACAGTAGAACTCCAATTATCCGAACCGCTTTCAGAAAAAATATTTAAGACGGAAACGTACTGCGATTCGCAAAGTAATAATTTTGCGTCAGCCCGAGTGTGACCACATGCAATTTCTCACTGTCAAGCGGATGCGCGACTTGGCTACCCGAAAACGGACAGTTAAACAGCTTACCTTGACCGAGATGTTCAGCAAGCAATGACTTTCATTTACAATACATATTACGTACTAATGTACAGCGCTTGTAGGTACGCTATATAACAGGGGTGGCCAACCTGCGGCTCTTTGAAGGATTATTTGTGGCTCTCGATAAATGTACCCGAGTTCCCTTTTCATTTTTGTGCTATTATATTAAAAAAAAATTTCGCGGCTCGCGAAAAATTTCAAATTTTGAAAAATGGCTCGACTATCAAAGAGCTTGGCCACCCCTGCTATATAACATGTAAAAGTGTTGCCTTTTCATTTTATTAATTAAAAATCCATACAGTACCCTTTTATCGGAAAAAATCCAATTATCCGAATTTTTGATTATCCGAATGGGGTCCGGTCCCAATTGATTCAGATAATTGGAGTTATACTGTACATATACATATACAAAAAAAAAGAAATTGAAATTAATTTGGACAATAATATCGTCCCCCTTATGCCAAAACCACGAATGTGCAAAAATTGCCATTTTGACACTTGAAAGAAAGTGCACTTTCTTTCTAAGAAAGAAAATTCTATTTTTAAATTATCGTTAGATTTCGGCTACAATATATTCGAATAACAATAAAAAAATTGACTGAATTAAAATTGATTAATTTCATTTACTTCATAATTTAGTTCAAAATACACTTGACTGAAAACTAGAAAATGCACATTCGTGGTTTTGGCATAAGGGGGACGATATGTGATTGACGATATTTGATTAAACGGTACAAAAGTTTGAAATGAGATCGAGTTTCTTACCTAATTGTTGCATATGGACACAATTAAAATTTAGATGTCGGAGTCGCGAGTTTTAATAATGAATAAAAATTTGTTTATTTTAATTTTTACACTTTGAAAAATATTATGTCGAATTTAAAAATTAAACTGGCCGTAACCCGTAACTATGTGGACGAGTTAAAATCGAGAAAACACTGGGTTATGATCCAAATCTGAAGATTTCCGTCCCGAAGTGTGGTATAATTTCGTGTGAAAAATGGGTACTGGGGTCATAATTTTAACACAAACTCAGATTTGTTTATCAAGTTAATTCCATTTTAGGTAAAAAAATCAATGTGTGCACTAAAAATAACATCTTAAGACTAATACATCTGTCATCGCTTGTCCTAATGCATTTGCTTGAAGATAAAAATTGGCAAATTTTAATTGAATCTTTCCATGATTGGCTTTCTTAATTTGCTTTAATTCATGTTAATTAATTTTTATTTGTTAATTTATTGATTCTAAATATATTAATTGATAGTGTGCTAATATTTTCAATTATTTGATTGTCTTTTTGGGTCTATAAGGGTGAAAGTTGCATGGTTCCCATAAAGATAAGAAGATCTTTTAAGTGGTTCTCCTGACAGTTCGAGTGATTAAATATTCAAGATGCATAACGAAACTAATTAAGGTTCAAGTATAAGCAATAATAATAAAACTAATTGATTTTGTCTGAGGGTGGTTTCTACAACCTTAACTTTTTCCCTATTTAACAGAATATTGAGATCGTAATTGTGAACCAGAAATGTTTATTAACATTTTTTCCACTGTTTAATACTAATAAATAGCCTTCTAAAACTTGTAAATATTAAATTTTGATTAACAATGTTGATTTTCTTTCAACGCATCTTACTCGAAAAGCCTAATGTCGGATAAAAAAAATTTTACAACAAAAGTTGTTTTATTACTTATTCATGCAAAATATGAATCTGCTAAAAAAAATATAAGGTGCCATTTAAAAAACAAAGTTGACCTTCAAATGACCTTGTAAAGGTCAATAAATTAAAAAAACAATTACTATGCCATATTCTCTCCCCCTCGCTATCATACAACTTTTGTCCGAAACATTTTTTCATCTCGCTTTTGGTTTTTGAGATATTAATTGCTGGAAGTTTTAAAATGAACACCCGTTATAAAAATTTATGTGATTGTTATTGACAAATTTTTTGCATTACTTTCTTCGTTTTTTACCCACACATTTGTGGGGTTCTGAAAATATTTTCTTCATCATTTACCTACAAATTTGTGGGTTTCTGAAAATATTTTCTTCATCATTTAACCACAAATTTGTGGGTTTCTGAAAATATGTTCTTCATTTTTTACCCAGAAATCTGTGGGTTTCTGAAAATTTATCTTCATTTTTACCCACAAATTTGTGGGTAAACCGGTGAAAGGGTTAATAATGATTTGAACCTATGAGGGAGCCTCTTTTCACTTGAAGAATGAAAAAGAGCTGGCCACCATAGGTTATCGGAGATGTCATAGAAGATGATCTCTAGAAAGATACCCTCAGCTTTCCTATTCTTCTTCTCTGTGACATTGATTTTCTCGCTAAAGTGACTTAATGCCAATGTAGTGCATTTACCTTCCATGAAGCCATATTCACTCCAGTCGTGGTAAGGGGTAGGTATTACTTTCAATGATCCTGGATTTTAAAATTTCTCCAAGATTTTGCCGAACACAGGGAGAAAAGTGATCGGCCTAAAATTTTTGATGGCTTGTTTCCCCATCTGGGTTTTCAAGTAGAATCCGTAGGACTCCTACTTGCCACAGTTTGGGGAAAAAAGCAACTTTTAAACAAGAGTTGTAAATACCCATTAGCACGTTTTTGATGAAGAAAGGATCTCTGAATGTTGTCAAAACCCGGAGCCTTTCTGGCTTGTGTATTTTTAACCAAATTATCCAATTCATTACCCTCCATGTCCGAGGACCCCCTAAAGCTCTCGAAGTCCGACCACATCGTTTGGTGATCCACGGTCGTGTTGGTGCTTTGATCTCATTGGGGAGTATTTCGTTCATGATGTAGGTAAGGGTTTGTTCGGGTGTGACCGTCATGTTACCATCCTCACCTCTGAAGGTGGTGAGGATGTTTTTCGCTTTGTACTTTCTAGCTGCAAGTTTATAAGTTCTCCCCCAAGGATTCAGGCGGCGCTGAATTGAAGACTTGCAGGATATATCGATGGTAGATGGAACGTTGTGTTGCATCAGTGGCACTCATGGCTTGGTGGAAGAGCAAGGGGTAGACCGATGGCCTGAAAAAACATGTGGAACATAGAGCAAAGTGGAAGGAACTTGAGGAGGTCTACATCCAGAATTGGATTGAAACGGGTTGACAGAAGAAATTTCGAAACATGTAGAGGTATAATGGTTAAAAACCAACAAGTATCCAAATGACTATACTACCTATACTCGTATGGAGAAAAAAGTGAAATGTACAAACAAAATAGTTTTCATCCTCTCAAAAAGTTGATGCTTGTTGGGATCACAAAGTTGAAATAACGATGTCCTGTTCCCAACCCTGGGGCAAGCTATGTGACCAAACAAATTTTGTTGTACGGCTAACATGGGGGCGCCAGGGTAATTAAACCATATCTCAGGGGCTTTCTGAACATGACTATGATCTATGAATTTTTTTGCTTTAGGTGGGATTGTAGGATATTTTGCAGGTTAAGCCCGCCTTACTCCCTTCATCGGGCACTTGAGAAGCTGACTTTGAAAGCAGTGTAAATTTTAATTAATTTACGTTTGGGCTTCGAGGAAGTACTACATCCCCGACCGGACTGATTGATACAAAAGGATACAGTAAACCGTGAGGCGGTTTACCAGCAAACTAATTGTTGATGAAGTCAACAATGTGGATGATACGTGAAGCGGATCTATCCACCCCTCCACGGTGTAAAGTCTTGAGCCGACTGAGTTTTTCATTTAGGTCGCATCGATTTTGGGTAAGTTTCAAAGGCTCCAACCCCGTCCCAAAAAAGCAATCCCCACTTTCCCGCAATCTTAGCACACCTTCATTAAAAACAAACGTCTCAACCCCTAACCGTGGATTTGTCTAATTGATGAACACCTGGAAAAAAGTAATTGATTAATTAATTTTGTCCGATGTCGTCTTCCATTGTTTGGTCTAATAAGATTTATGAATTTTTTTAAGTTATTCAAGAGGTACAATAAAAAAATACAGAAAAATAAATTTATTAAATAGTCAAATCTTTTCAAACATTTTGTACTTGATTATATATATAAATGCTGTGATGTAAATATTTTAAAGCCTATTACTACGAGGTGGGCGATAAGGATTGTAAGTTTCCCATAGCTTATGATTGACTGATGTGAAATCTCTTGAACATTTTGCTAAGTATATTAAATATTTCGTTAATCGCAACAGCTCTGAATCAAGTAAATAATTCTTTTCTTCGTAAGGTGAAACTGTTATTCCATTAAGAGGATTTAAAGCCATATTAGAATACAGATCGTCAACCATTATAGTATTTGACTTATTGTAACTTTTATATTTTTTCCATATGACACCCAAAGGTTTTAACTGGAAACAAAGATTTAGAAACAATTATTATCAATCTGCAGGAAAACTTACAGGTAATATTCCATATTCCGGTAAAAAAATGGTCAACATGGCATCGCGATCTGCTAATGCCATTATTTTGAAGTTAGTGGTACGAGTCAACGATATCATATCCAACTTATCTTCCAAAATCTCCATGTCTGTAGCAGACCATATCACAAGATCATAGTATGGGTATACTTGCGTTAAGAAGGTGTTTAAAAAAGGTCTTCTTGTTCTTTCAGTGATGATACCAAACTTCTTAATATCAACTAACGTTTGATCTAAATCTAAGACAAGTAACTTTTTATCTGGTCGTGGTGTCGTTAACACTTTTAATGTACACTGGCTCGCATGTGCATCAACGGTAGTACAGAACCGTTTTGAGGTCTCAATAGCTGATTGAAGTTTTTCAAGCTGTGGTGCTGGTTTATTTGAGAGTTTGGTACGTCGACTTGTACATTGTTGACTTGTACTAGGAAGGTTAACTTTTTCGTCGGCTAATGTTATCGTAGTTCCGGCTAATACATTTATAGCAGACAACTTTGTATAACTCCTTAGTTTCTTTCCTAAAATACACTTATTACATTCAGAAAACTAAACAATCATTATTTACCTCGTATTTTTAGGTTCTTTAATGGATCTTGAGTTAATGCTACACCAGTAACTCGTGAAATTTCGGTTTTCAATTCTCCTACAGTTGCATTATTTTTCACACTAATAATGTACATTTTCGTATTCCATTTAATTATCAATATCTTTGATTTGTCCATCTTTATTGATTAATTTATTATAATGTTGTATCACTTGAAATTTTATTAAGTACTCATAATTTGAGCCGATATTGACTATTAACAGTTAATTTATTTTATTTACGAACATTTTTGTTGTATGTGGTTACTACCAACATACATTTTTTGGGGATTTTTGTTGAACTACTAAAAATTTATTTTACGCACGCCATCTATAAAGCTCGCCGTGTATGTTGGAGTAACCGGGACGGGTGACAATGTTCAATCACCGAATTTTAATATTTTTTGGTGACTTTCGGGTAGTTTAATGTTAATAAATGACAGCGGCAACCCTCCTATAGCAGGATAAACCAACTTTTGATAGAGAAAATCGACTTTGAAAGTACATAATTTTACATGTAAACGGGTGGAATCTCACTCATTTTGTTGACGGTACGTGCAAGTTGAACTAGTCTTAGACTTAGACCAATTCATTGCCAAATTCCAAGACAACATAAAAAAATCCGTTGACGAAACCTCTTTTCAAGTTAACACCACGGACGTCAGAGACAAACTCACTCCCTCCCTCAAAGATCTTATCAGAGCCAAAAACCGAGCGAGGAAACTCGCTCGGCGAACTCGCAACCCTGATGACCAAAGGTCATACAACCGGCTCAAAGAGCAAGTCGACGTTAAAGTCAAAGAATTTCATGACAATGAATGGTTAGACACCATTAACTCCCTTTCATTTAAAGACATGTCCGCATGGCGCATGGCCGCCGCCCTCCAGGGAAAAAAGAAAGTCACCATCCCAATTCTCTCCCGCCCTGACGGCACTATTGCCCGGAGCGATCTTGAAAAGGCTGAAATCTTCGCCGACAGCCTCCAAGCTCAATGCTCCCCCAACACCACAAGATTAGACCAAGACCATATTAATTCGGTCGAAAATTATGTCACCACCACCCTAAACACCTCCGATGACACACATATCACCCCCGCCTCCCTTCTGGAGGTCACCATTGCCATTAAACGCCTCAAAAAGAGGAAAGCCCCAGGTCCCGATGGCATCACCAATACTACCCTCAAAGAACTCCCCCAAAAAGCCAAAGTTGCCATCACCGGCATAATTAACGCATGTTTTCGACTCAACTACTACCCACAAATATGGAAAACCGCTGACGTAGTGGTAATCCCCAAACCCGGTCAAAATCTCAAACTTCCGAAAAGCTATAGACCAATCAGCCTGCTCCCTTCCATCGGAAAAGTAGTTGAAAAAGTCATTCTCATCCGTCTCCAAGAAGCCATGTTCGATAACAGTATTATTCAAAACGAACAATTCGGCTTCCGTGCTGGACACAGCACGACCCACCAAGCCCTCCGATTAGTTGAGCACGTCACGCAGGCACTCAACAAAAAAGAATTCACCGGCCTAGTGCTACTCGACGTATCGAAAGCTTTCGATAAGGTCTGGCACGAAGGCCTCCTGTTCAAAATGCTTCAATCTAAAATTCAAATTCCACTAGTCCGACTTATTGCCTCCTACCTTCACAACAGAAATCTCCAAGTCAAACTAATGAACACCAGATCCACAAAGCGCCCCATTACCTCCGGGGTCCCCCAGGGTTCGATCCTTGCAGCTTCACTGTTTAACATCTTCATGAGTGACATTCCAACCCCCTTAGATCCCGCAACAAAAATTTCACTATATGCAGATGACACTGCAATATACACATCCTCAATCCACCCGGACATAGCCACAACCCGCCTCCAGG
Source organism: Podabrus alpinus (assembly GCA_932274525.1). NCBI lineage: Eukaryota > Metazoa > Arthropoda > Insecta > Coleoptera > Cantharidae > Podabrus > Podabrus alpinus. The sequence goes on along the minus strand of OW026455.1, from coordinate 84,639,471 downwards.
AGGCGATCACCGATCTCGGAAGGTGGTACGAAACTTGGCGCATCGAGGTTAACTCGAGCAAAAGTTCCGTGATCATGTTTCGAAATCGTTGCAAGCCTCACAACTCCAGTGTCTGGATGTTCGAGGAGCAAATCCCCTGGAAAACCAAGGTCAAGTACCTTGGCATTACCATGGACCGGCGCCTCAAATGGGTCGCTCACATTTCCTCCGCAGCCGGTAAAGCCAAATGCCTCTTCAATAGACTGTTCGTCCTCATGAACGCAAAAAGTACCATGTCCCCCGCTAACAAACTAAGATTATACAAAGCCATAATCCGCCCGACAATGATTTACGCCTCCCCTGTCTGGGGATATGCACGCCCCAGGGCCATAAATAAACTTCAAGTCATTCAAAACAAAAATCTCCGAGCTATTTTCAGCGCCCCCTACTACGTCACTAACAGGCGACTACATGCAGACGCCAAACTAGACCTCATTAACACTCTTAATCGTAAACATGCCACCAATCTCTACAACAAATCCAAATTCTCAGAAAACCCACTAGTAAACCAACTAGGTCAATACAACCCAGCTGACTTTCTCATTCCCCGTCCCAAATCACTCCTGACCACGGACAACTCCTGACCATAACTCACCCCCACACAGACTAATGTATGTTCATAGGTTTAACTTACACAATTTCTCTTCGAAAGTGAATTTATTCACTAGATTTGTGTAATTTTTCGATCAATTATCACAAGCTTAGTTAAATCACCCCCCATAGCATCACTATAATCCCACTAGTCGCCAATTCTGACTAGTTCCAAGTAGAAGCCACTCACTCCGAGGTCATCAATAGAAATTAATTCATAATTTCTTTCTTCGAATTAGGGACTCTACTATATCGGCAAACGTAAAAATTTTCTTTTTCTTCTCATATTACATATTCACAGTCACAGCTCAGGTTTTTACCAGTCAGTCCGCCAAGCGCCAATTCCCAGAGACCCACCGGTCTCTATAAATTCCAATGTCACTAATGTATTCTTTCAGATGAAGGAGAAGGCCGGCTGCGCCGGGATGCTCCATCAAATACATATCAGGTAAAGGTAAAGGTAAAGGTTGCGGAGAGGCAGTTGCAGCCCGACTCGACTGCATGTAACATCGATTATTGTTTGTTTTTGCGCGCTTTTTTGGGGGTTAAACGTAATAGATAACTGCCGCATACCGCGACTATACTTTTTAATGCATTTTCAAGGGTCCCTAACATCCCGTTTGCATAAATCCCGGTTTTCTTGATCGGTGGCGCTTCTCGTATGTTTAGCCTAGTAACCAGAGTCAAATCCGCTCTGGAGGGGTGCAGAGCGGAGCGGAGCGGAGCGGCGCCCCGGAAGAGTAGGATTTGACGATGGATTACCCTCCTTTTCGAATGCACACTGTAACAACACGTTTTGCATCCACGACACCTTTCCAACAGGTATATAAAGGGTGACTAGCTCAAAGTCGCGAAGGGGTGGGTTGGTGAAAGGAATAAAAAGGGTCGTGTGACGGCACGTCGCGAAGCGTGTGTTTCCAATCGACGACCGGGCAATCCTCGATCGTGATTCTAAAAATGGTCAAAATCGGTGTGAATAATTTACACGGGGGGGGGGGAGGTGAGTCAAAATCGGTGGGGTTAATATACACGAGGGAGTTTAAATGGGCGCCACGCATACGAAGAACTGAATCTTTTTGAAGGGGACTGGTTATCACACCTTCCAAGCTGGTACGCGACAACTTGATGATCTTACTGCAAATTCTCACTCCGGAAAAACCTCGCTCAATGACCTTACCTTTACAGGAGGCGAACTTTCCGTTGGTGAAAATAGCTAAATAAACACTAACACAATAATAATAAAACACACAGTTGGGAAATAACAAAAATGTAATGAATAAAATAATATCAGGGGGGAGTTGACAAAATTTACACAAGATACTATCAAATTTACATGTATCGTATAAAAATAAATATATACAATTGACGGAACCTTTCAGTGTGGTTCCCGTTGCAAAATTAATGTTCGTAAAACGATTACTGTTACAAAAACAAAAACTGTCAATTTGCAAAGTATGACCAAGAAAGTTCATACGTAAAAGGGGTGCGTATTGAATACAGCACTCCACAAAAATAGTTACTTAAGTGCAACTCGATAACATCTAAAACTATGACTCATAAAATTGATCATGAAAATTAATCAATACCATCGATTACCAAAATTCCCAACAACGGGAAAAACAAACTTTAGCTGCAATGCTAAACTTAAAATATTACGTTAAATTGTTGGTTGAAATATGAACGCCCGAATGGCGTAGTAAAAATTACGTTAATAACAGACACTAACATTAGTTAACAACAAAAGGTGTACAAAAGGTTGCGATCGACTTCCAGGGGTTTTGAACTGATTATTCATAAACATAACCTGTGGCCAGGGTGACCACTTAACATCACAAATCTTAAAAATATATAAAGGTTTCTTACTTATTTTGGTTGTTGGTTGTTCGTGTTGTTGGTGTTCGACCTCTAGATAAAGTCGCTGGCGGGTCTTCCAAGAGTGAGAATCGTCCTCGGAATGCGGAATGGAGCTGAATACGATGTCTTAAACCATACCATGAAGTCGGTGCGATAACCAGCTTCCAAAACCTCTTCAAATCGGAAGGTGGTGAAATGACAGGGTAGTTTACGCACTCCGTTTCGCGATAAATAGGGGATTCCGTTCGAAATAATTCACTAGAATAATTATCCGCGAAGCTACAATTATTTAGAGTCGGCACTGCGTAAAGATGAAAACGTATATGTGGTGACCGATAAAAAACTACTGGAATGCACAAATGTGTTCGCAATGCAACACCTGTATTATAATATACCGATAAAAAAAAATGCAACGTAGTCGCATAAAAGCTGCAAATAGTGCGTAACTAAAGTTCGATAATTTAATTGAAACACACGCGATATTATTTAAAAGTTATAAACAAATTGGCGGTGCATGTTCGATAAATAATTCGCAAACTCGCGATATGAATTGTAAGTTATTAACAATTTACGGTAAATGTTCGATAAATAATTCGCAAACTCTCGATATTGGTTGAAAGTTATTAACAATACGTAACGAAAAATAGTTCGATAATCTTATTGAAAAGCACTCGATGTTAATTGAAAGATTTAAATAATCTTGAAATGTTCTTAATTGACGTAATAACTTGATTAAAGTCCGATACTGTATTTGAATAATCGTGAAATGTTCTTAATTGACGTAATAACTTGATTAAAGTCCGATACTGTATTTAAATAAACGTGAAATGTTCTTAATTGACGTAATAACTTGATTAAAGTCCGATACTGTATTTAAATAAACGTGAAATGTTCTTAATTGACGTAAAAACTTGATTAAAGTCCGATACTGTATTTAAATAATCGTGAAGTGTTCTTAATTGACGTAATAACTTGATTAAAGTCCGATACTGTATTTAAATAAACGTGAAATTGTTTAAAACAATTACCTGTGTAGTGAAGACACAACATTTATCACAACTGAATTGTTATTGATTTAAAAATCTCGAATTAAATGCGAGATCTTATTGTTTAATTCCGCTTTGAAGCGTTACAAACAGCGCGACTGTACAAGAAGGACGGTATGGGATTCTGTTTAAATCACTCAGAATCTCTCTCAAAATTGCAATCTGCAGGGCCTTTTATATGTTTTCCCATTCCAAAATTTCGTCGCAGGGAGAATTATTCCCACTTAAAGATTGATTTAAGCCCTTATAATTGGGCCTCATTAAATTGGAAAGAAGGGATATGCATCCTGATTGGATGTTCAGCGAAGTGTGAGGACACACTTTTGTCTCTATTTAAATCGAAAGTGTCGGGGATATATCAGCACATGAGTCCCGAATAACAATTTTTTTTGTGCCTGTCTGGACTCGAGCAAAATAAGTTTTTGTATAGTTTTTATTCGCTTTCAATATTGCGAAATCCGTATACCTCCAATGTTAAATGATAGAACAGTTGTTTGCCTTTCGGCACATGTTGGAGATAGCAAAACAAAGGGCATTCATTCACACGGTTTTGAATACCGCACGTGTGTGTTTTTTTGTATTGACAGCAGACACGAGTTTATGGATCGCATAAAAGTGTCCATCAGTCCTATATAAAATTATAGCAAAGCATTTGCATGAATTGACGTTTGGTTCGAACCGCTATCGAACGGTGACTTTCTTATTGACGATGCAAATAGTCGACAGGCGCTACGTCAGCCGTACTAGGACTGTTTTATCCACCGCATGGTTTATTATACGTGTATAAAAATATTTTGAGGATACTTTCTTTCCTATAAAATTATTATAATTATTATACATTTGCAAAACATAAATTTGTCTGTCGATTTATGTTTCAATCTTTTACTTTTACACTCTGACCTAAAAATGTCTTCTCAAAGAATATTTGACTGGTAATTTTTCTTTTACCGGATCGATTCGAAATCGTTGAAAACGGGCGTGGTAATTATCAATAAACTACTCGGTCGTTTAGAAATTTTTGGCTATAAGTTTTAACCCGTTATAACAACAAAATTTAAAGATGCGCCCGATGCGCGCAATCAGGTGACAACACCCCTAAAAATGGAAGACAAAAAAAATTTTTTCGGCAAAAAAACTTTTTCGGCAATACACGGGTTATTTTCCATTATTTTGCGAATATTTATTACTAATATCTACTAATCACACCCCCACCTTCCCGAATTTCCAAAAATATTTCAAATCGGAGCCAAAAAATTTCACCCCATTTCAAGCGACCGGCCGACGATGTGACACATCGACCCGGTGGTACATCAGCGACCCGTACTATTTCAACTCGCAGCATCTTTCTTATTTTCACACTTTTTTCGAATTTTTTTTTATGATCACCTCTGCGCCTACAAAAGTTATACATTCGCATCAAAACATTGCCAAAAAGGCCGTGATAAACACAAAATTTTTCGAAATTAAAAGTTGGGGGCGTGTCAGTAATTCTTCAAGCCACGCGAAAAAGAGGCCGGCAGCCTATCCCGGCCATGGGTTATGGTTTTTACTCAATTTTCGGTATTAATTCTTAAAAATCCTCAATTATCCAGCTCTTATTGTGTACCTTATCCCTTTTTTGACCTATATATCAAAGGATAATTTTTTTCGGATATTCCTTGTCACTTGGGCCGTTCACTCTCTACCCCCGCGTTCGATTTGGAGCTATTTTCGCTTCGTGGCGCCAACAAACACTTTTTGCCCGTTCCGTTTGGGACTTTTACTCGCCATGAAACGCTATAGCTCCGCCCATTTCAGAAGCTTTCAACGCTTTCTTGAAATAGGTCGGGCAGCAATAGCGCGGCGCTGCGGTGGTAAAATTTAAAATTAATTTTTGAATTTGAATTTTTGAATTTAAATTTTTGTAATAATAAATTATTTGTTTTTACGCACCAGTCGTTTTTCGATCACAACTTTTGTAAGTATTAAACACTAATAAAGTTCAAAATACAAATCAAAGTTCGCACAATCTCGAATCAAACACGCTCAACACGCTATAACAAATAAGTTAGGTTAAAATACAACCTCAAGTTTAAATTTTAAACACCATAGCGCTAACCCCCGTTCGGTTTGGAACGCCTTCAAAGCTCGGATTTTCCAAACCGAACGCAAATTTTGCACGCTTTTAGCGTCAAGGCGTGAAGGCGAAAATAGTTCCAAACCGAACGCGGTCGTAATCACATCGGGACTCGGAGTTTTTGATCACAATAACTGTCGAAAAATCATCTAATTAATTTTACAAACAAAAATTATAAAAATTGAAAACTAGAAGTACCATTCCTTTAATGGGATTAAAAAAAGTCATCTGGTGTTGTTTGTTTAGAATTTTCGCGCGGTAAATTGTTTATGAAAAGTTCAAACTTATAATACATCTGAAAATCGGACCACCGCGCAGTAAAACTTCCAACGCTCTCCTGCATTTGAAGCATTTTAACAAAAATTTGATCGCAGGGAACATCCGGGGAAGATTTTAATTGTTCCCGGAATTTTTATAAATTTTAGTTTTTCTTTTCGGATTTTCACCAACTGAATTGCGTAAAACTAACCCCCCCCCCCGCTGCAGTCAACATAACGCAGAAGACTTCCATGCAATGTTATATTCAAATGGGGTTACGCTAATATCCCATTCCTCATCTACCACATAGTAAAGACTCAGATTTATTTATTTTGTGACCTACAACTGCATTCCTTGATCTTCCCGAAATGAACAATCTCATCAACTGGTTACCATTACTAGGACAGCAAATTATTTTCTGGTGTGATTATCTTCCTGACTGCTTAATAATGCGCCCCTCTTCACAAGAAAATACACGGGATGGCTTCTCAAAATTGTATGAAAATTGCCGTCCCCGAAAGGTCTTCATCATGGCGGCTTGTAAGGCGGAATAACCTTCTTGCTTAATAATAAGCTAGTCTTTATTTATTTTTCTCGAAACGAATTTGTGCCCCCCCCCCAAATGTAGTTATTACTGGTTATACTTGGACACGGTATCTGACGTTGAGCCAGCTGAGGGACCCTACAATAAACATTGATCAATGAATAAAAACAAGGGAGGATTTAGCCAAAGTTTGTGGGATTTAGTGGGGATAGCTATCTGCTTTAAATCCCCTTAATTGCTTTCAATTAATTTTTTCATTAAATCTGCATTCGAACCCTAGCGGATCACTTTTTGTTGAATGAAAATTCTATATTTCGTATTGAATTCTAGGACCGCTACATATTATTGTGAAATACTCTGGATGAGTATCTTTAGTGCCTGAATTTCTCGCTTAGTGAATTGTGACAATTATCTATCTTCTGTATTAATATATTGATTTTTTCACGTCGTACCTCCACCCTTAAGAAGCAGCGAAATTGAAATTGGAGCGGATTCCGACTATCAGAGCGACTGATCCTCCTTCGACGCGGAAATTCCGGGCGAAGGGTTCTCGACTCTGCCACTTATACGTGAGATTTGCCTTCTTTTCCTCCACCTGGTCTTCTTTCATCCAATAGACCCAGCTATGTATGGGTACAGTAGATATGGATAAACCAGCATGACCAGCACTACGGGACAGTGACTGCGATTTCTCTGTCAAAATAAATTCAATGTCATGGCCGTCACTAGCCAAAGGGGGAGAGGGTAAACCAACCTTGGTTATTGACGGTCTTTTTATTCTGCAAATTAATTTACGATTCGATTTGATTCGAGATGCGTTCCTGAGCGTGACGGACACATACATTAAGGTTATTATTTAGTATGTAGATGGTGCTGAAACAATAGACGTAATAAATTTGACGACAGGTTTTACACTTCAAAATATTCAAGGAAGTTCAATAAATCACTTAATTTCTGAGGTATACGTCTAATAAGGTGTTGTGTTCGCGATTTACATTACCGGCACTGTAACCGCCGACCGTCCTTCGGAACTACTTTTCCTAGGAACGGCTGGAATTATTTAAAAAAAAAATCAAATCTGCTGATTGAACAAAATTCCACTTAGACGCTTATGGATCTACTAAGAACATTTATTGATTAAGCTGCCACCACCGTTCAACCGATTACGCCCACCGCAGAATTCTGTTCTCAAAAAAACACACTATCAATTTGGTACGCGACTTTCTGGTAATAAGCCCCAGACACTCCCCGTTTTGGCGTTACGTCCCCCGGCTAAATGTTGAAGTTGAAACTTCGGTGCGCGCAAAACGACACTAAGCTCGACACTGAAAACAAAACGTTCTTTTTCTCAACAGGAAAAACGAAAACACTGAATTTTCAAAAACAATATTTATTAATAATGGATAAGTTTAAAAAAACACATGTACACATTTAAATATCTCTTACAATTTAGGGTGGTCCTTTTAAACACATATTTATACAATCCAAAATAATCAAACATGGTACTCACATACATCTTTTTTAGACTCAGACCACACGGAACAGGGCAAAGACCTTTCCTTGTCTATTCCCCAAAATCAAGATAAACTCAATAAACAAAACTATTTGACAACCACTTAAAACACAAACTCAACAAAGACACTCTCTTAACTATTTCCCATTACAAAATCACAATTACCAAACTCATAAAAATGTCCCGCAGAAGAAAATTTACAATACTCAATTCAACTACATATTAACATTAATCCCGAAAGCCCATGGCCCCCGGCTGCGGCTCTACGGGCCCACCCCCGACTTCTGACTCTACGGGCGCACCCCAGACTTCTCACTCTCGACTAATTAATTCAACCATATTTATACCTTTCAGAAATCACGAGGGTTGACCTTCCATAGCGTGAGAATTTGCACCACTGACAAATTTCACCTATAGACAGATACATCCCTATCGCTTTTTTAACGAGAAGCAAATGTCTACTGATTGCTTCAATGCAATCAAATCTTGATTGCTTCATGAATGAAATCGCGTGACTGCATTGAAATATCCGGTCAAATTGGCGATACTCCACTGTTGTCTGAAATTAAACAGTTCACCTGAACAAAGAACAGTGTAAAAGTCATCTTTAGACGCAGGAAGTTCGCATGCAGACGAATATTGATAAAATACATTATCAATTCTCGTTCGCGTTATAAAACTTCCCAATACAAAAACGTAAATGCGTTCATAAAGAACGGCCCAACAAATATAATCCGCGCAATAATGTTAGATAGCCAAAAATATAACAAATCAAATCTGACAAAATAAAACAAAGATCTTATCTGTGAAGTTGATGGAGTCTTCGATGTTGAAGGGACGAGCAGTTAGTATCACGTTAACGATGTTGGTCCCAAGCAGAATGGTAGTCGGAATGGAATGGAATGGTGGATCACAGAATGCTTACCAGATGGCTTCGGAAGCAGGGTTTAAAACATTGGATTCCAAAACCCAAACAAATACTGATCAAAGGCGGTAAGGTCTTGATCTCAAAGATGTTGTTGGATGGTTTTAACAATTTCAGAAGGTAATCAATTTAATCCTTCAAGATGTTAAAAATTCGGACGAAATGAATCCTTCAAATGAAGTACGGAAAATTCTCCCAAATGCTTACAAAATTAAGCCGGTACAGAAAATTGTCCAAAACCAAATGACCAAAATATATCCCAAATAATTGGATTGAAAAAAACTCGAAGTTCAATAAATAATTTAGTCACTGGAACGTCCAAAAAAATAGATTTTTGTTCAAAAATTCGAACACACCACGCTTTTTGAAATCGGAAAATTAACCATCTGCCTATTTATCACAATCGCCCGTGATAGTAAAATTTGTTCAAATTAAATAGAAAACTTGCATTTTAATGCCGCATATGAGATTCTCATTAAACTGATTGAAGAAATCTTCAATTTTTCGAAAAAATATTTCTGTGTGAAAACAGGACCGTAACAGCCTTATTGGAACTTCGCATGGGCTTCATTTGGTACACCGTGTTCTCAATAAGGCCCACAAAGAGGTGTTGTTTATTTTCGTTTTACCAATATGTAAATATATATTTCTCAAGAAATAATTATTCTGGTTTAACCTAGACATATGACAGCATATTTTCCTATCTTTTTTAAAATTTTTAAGTTGATGTAACGCAAAGAAAATAATATTATTCCTTAAGTGGGCCTTATTTGGTACACTTACCTTATAAAAAAGTTATTTACATATAGTCCGGACGTTATGGAACACAAAATTTGGCACAAGTGTAGATACAAACCTCCTTTACAAAACAAGATGTGACACCACGCCGACCCCCTCCCCCTTCAACCCCTAGACGCAAAAACACCCCCCAACTTTTAGTTTTTCCTATTTATATCATAAACGGTTCATCATATGATAAAAATACATCAGAGCAAATAAATTTATAATTAAATTTTAAACAAAAAAGGTTCTTAGGATGTTTTTGATACGACTTACGGTTTCCATAGAATCATCACGTAAATGTAGGTCAAATATGGCGCGCACTGCAGAACTCGAGGATTTTCTCCAAATTCCTCATGTTGCACCACTCGTACACAAAAATTACTGAAATTGAAAATTAAGAACGGACAATTATCTATCTGTGGTGTTAATTGCTTGTTCATCAAAATGTATTTTTCATAAGTTTTTATGCATTATTGTATAATAATAAGCCGCACCGTAAAGAACAAAATTAATGTAGAACCTTGAGCTTGATAATAGAAGCATAAAATTTGGCACAAGTGTAGCTGCGAACCTCCTTTACAAAACAAGATATGACGCTACGCCGGTCGCCGCCCCCATCAACCCCTAGACGCAAAAACACCCCCAAATTAGTTTATCCTGTTTATTTCTTAAACGATTCATCATACGATAAAAATACATCAGAGCAAATAAATTCATAATTAAATTTTAAACAAGAAAGGTTGTTACCATTTTTTCATTCGACTTACAGTTTTCATAGAATCAACATTTAAATGAAAGTCAAATATTATGGCGCCCACTGCAGAACTCGCCAATTTGTCCCAAATATGTCGTGTTTCGCCACTTTTAATATTTTTAAGATAAAAAATTACTGAAATAGAAATAATAAAGGACAATTATCTATCTGTAGTGTTAATTGCCTGGGAAGGAGGTGGATCTGCCGCGAAGAGGTGGATCTGCCATAGGAATATAAAAATAATGCAAAATAAGATGGTAAAAGTGGTAGCAAAATTAGGTAGCAAAATTTCCAGTAGCGAACAGTCCTAGAACCATTTTGTGTGATATTTTAAAGGTATTTAATAAAAAAAATAATGTTTTTATATAGTATATAACAAGTCGGCAGGTTTGAGGTTCTGAACCTTCCTACATGATCCGACAAAGAATGGCATAAAAAGCAGTTTTTATCAAGTTGAGCTCGCCTTATCTACGATCCGACAACGCTCCAATCTCGTCGGATGCCAACGCCGTCGGATGGTTACATTCCGACAAGGAATGTTGCGAAATTTGGGACCCGACCGACGAGATTGGATTTTAGTCGGTACGGGACAACTCGGCTCTGGACAACTCGGCACCGTACAGCTCGGCACCAGACAACTCGGCATCAGACAACTCGGCACCGGGTAAACTCGGCACCGGACCAACTCGGCACCGTACATCTCGGCACCGTACATCTCGGCACTGGACAACTCGGCACCGTACATCTCGGCACCGGACAACTCGGCACCGGGAAAACTCGGCACCGGGCCAACTCGGCACCGAGACTAGGGTTCCGTCACATTTTTTGAAAACCTACCACCTTTCATCAGAAATCGTTATTGTTAGCGCAAAAAAGTTTAAATTAAAATACTAGTACCTATTAAGTTGAGTTTCTTTATTTAAAAAAATTACATATTTATTAATCCATAACATAATTGTGAGATAAACCGCGCAAATACTCCCACATATTTGCTTGCTCATAGTTGGAAACTTTGTTAAGTATACGCTCATCTGCTTCCTCGTAACGTTTTCGTTTTTGTGGTGCTTCATACCCCGCGACATAACGCTCGTAATCCGCATCGTATGTTTTTTGGATTTTTTTTAAATTGCCAATAAATTTGAATAATTCTGGATGTGCGACACCATATCCCTGTTGCAATTTTTTGTGGCATGCTTCGGCGAAATTATTAGTTCTATCAGAACCAAGCAAAGTACGTTCATATACCGACCAGACTTCATAGGGAAACAGAGGTGGGGCTCTTGTTCCGTTATTTCTAAGTCTACCCACATATGTATTTGTAAACCAACTGATAATTGGTTCTAGTTCTGGTGGAAGATGATTTTCAAGCATTGTAAGGGCGCTTACAACATCATTTTCCGGAACGAAAGCTACTGAAGTAACCATGCGACATTTCAAGGCAAAACTAGAGTCGGTAGTTATGGATTAATAAATATGTAATTTTTTTAAATAAAGAAACTCAACTTAATAGGTACTAGTATTTTAATTTAAACTTTTTTGCGCTAACAATAACGATTTCTGATGAAAGGTGGTAGGTTTTCAAAAAATGTGACGGAACCCTAGTCTCGGTGCCGAGTTGGCCCGGTGCCGAGTTTTCCCGGTGCCGAGTTGTCCGGTGCCGAGATGTACGGTGCCGAGTTGTCCAGTGCCGAGATGTACGGTGCCGAGTTGGTCCGGTGCCGAGTTTACCCGGTGCCGAGTTGTCTGATGCCGAGTTGTCTGGTGCCGAGTTGTACGGTGCCGAGTTGTCCAGAGCCGAGTTGTCCGTGTCCCGATTTAGTACCAACCAGATTGGATCGTGTGTAGACCCTATTAGTTTTCTTGAATTTAAAATATTTGAATATCGCGTGACGCCATGATTGTTCAAATCGTACAGCGTCAATTGTATTTATATTTCGATTAGAATAATTATGTTTTCTTTGTGGTTACAAAATGTCAGTAAATAGTTTTGAATAATTTATTATTATTAAGAAAAGATCGCGCGACTTTTACACCTATGCGGTCGTGCGCCACTGGAAATTTCTTTCTGGTGATTTGCGTTGGTGACCGTATCATGTTGGTGACCCTGCAGCCCTGTAGCGAACTGTTTTAAATTTGTGTTTTATGTCGTTTTGTGCGGTAAAATTTATTCTTTGTATTGTTTCTATTATAAATACATAATTAATGATTAAATTAGTGTACAGTAAACCCGAAGTGCAAAGTTACGGGTATTAAAGTTTGCATGATGGAGGTACGAATGAAGTATTCGTTTTTAGGTTAGGATTGTTTTGATTTTCGAACGTTACGTATTTTACCATGGCTAGTTTCGATACAACATTACCGGCTTATGATACATGGAAAGTATTATACGAAAACATAATACCGACTTTGTTTAATAAGCAATCGAGCCACGACATGTTAATGAAGTCGTGGGAGGTGATCAAGTCGAAACAATTTCTGGATGTATTTCTGTATACTCATAACTCCGACAAACCATTTGAGGAGTATATAAAAATATCGCAATATTACAAAGGATTTACCGTTTGGTTACTGGCACGATTTTATTATTTGTTCCATTACGAACATCTAGTCAGGTAACTTCAGTTAAAATTTTTCTTTTATATCACACTATATAAATTTATGTTACAGTGCACACAGAGTGGTAGTTGATGTACATTGGTACATACTAGACCAAATACACCGAAGACAGCCTCATATTTATGAAGAAATCTGCGTCGAATACTTGTCTGCTCTGAATCAAGTTTTCGAGTGTTACAAAATTTTATCGGTCAAGAAAACTACAAATAGATATCCATACACAATTAAAATATTTACCTTGTGTGATGGCATAAAATTTAATCGTGAATTAAATCTGGCTGGTTTGATAATGGGGATTCCGTCTATACAAGTTTGTTCGAATATTCTAAAACAAACTGTAATTTTGATTCATAAAATTGTTGATTTAAATATTACCATGGGCAGGTTTAATACGATGACATATGAGAGTTTGGAGTACTTTTTAAAAATCCTACGAGAAGGAAACTTTGATCTTAAGTGTATGGTCTTAGAAATTTATGTAGATTTATTAAGAAGATTTAAGTTTCATAAATTGACTATGCCTCGAAGTTACATAATAAATTTTCATCATGTTATGAAAAGTGTCAATTGTTGGATAAGACATATTTATGTTAAAAAAAGGAAAGCTGAGCAGAATAGGGAAAAATTGGAGAACATTTTGATTTCGTTGTTTTGTAACTGTGAGAATTTGGAGGAAAGTGAGAGTAAACTAAAAATTATGACAAATTTCTTGATTACCAAAGACATTTCTGGAAATTTGCGTTCTATTTGCTTGCAAAAAGCATTGCCAGTGGAGGAAAGATATGTATTGAATTTTTCCCGGTTGGTAAATTGTCATCTACAAGAAATGGTGGAGTTAGGAATTTTCACTTTTATGGATTCTTTAAAAGAAGAAATTTTGAACGAAATCCTCCAATATATAAATGTGCACAAACCAAATAAAAGTTTTAGTGTAGTTGATACTAAGGCGAGTCTTGCTTGGATTACCGTTCATGAGAAATTTTCTGCTGCACCACTCTTTCTGTGTTTGGAAGACCGTTGCACACTTATTAACACTTTAAGATTTATGGACAAACTACTTGATATTATGATATATGTAAATATTGAAGTTCAGAATTACTGCATTTCTAACGATCTTGAATTTCTGCAGTGCTTCTTTTTTACTGAATTGCCTATTCTCATCTTAGTATTGCGTATTATCAACACTCACATGTATTTTTGTCACGCCAAATCCGGTACAGATTCTGCAAATGAATTATTCTTGAAAATATTTAGCAAGCTACCAATTAACTATTCGGTTACTTGCATTAGTTTTGTGTTCAATTGCATTGCATATCCTTTCTATAGGACAGATAGATGGATTAGAGAAACTACTTTAAAAGTGAATAAAGATTTTTATGAAAAGTCTACAACATTCTGTCATAATTGGAAGCAATTGCAATTTTCCGATAAAATGGCTTCTGTCTATTTGCATTCCTTAATGAACTACATTTCAGTTGGTCTTATAAGGATTAACCCCAATACCACGGAATTTAGAAATCTGCAAATTCTTTATACCAGACTTGTGAAAAATGAAATACCTAAGGAGACGGTGAGTTTTTATTAAACTTTATTAATTATTTTATTTGGCCTTCATAATTTTTATAATTGGAATCAATCCATATTAAGTGGTCCAATTTGGTTGCTTAACAATTTTTCACAAATTTGATTTTAATCAAATATAATTTAGACTCTTCTTTTCTTCAAAAAGTACCAAGATTTCAAGTTAAGAATTAAAGTTGAAATTTTACCCTTTAGGATTGCATTTAGGTGAAATTATCTTATGGGCAATCTTGTAGCCCTTTTTTTCCTGAATAAATTTCTTTTAACCCCAAATGAATAGGACAAATGGGAATTGAAATATTTCAGTTATCATTTTGAATTGCCAATATGTTCGATTGCACATAAAAAATCAAATTTTTATCAAGATGGTCCACATGGTATGGAATGACTGAATCTGTTTAGCCAAATTATATGTATATTATATTTATAGGGGGCTTAATTTATAGTTTTAAAATTTTATTAGTTTATTGCAAAATCAGTAATCAAACGCTACTTCATCTGTGATTTTGCTTATATCTCGAAAATGGTTATTTTTATGTAAAAAACGAAAAAGAGCTAAGTTGTAGAAAATTTAATTTAATATAAAAAATGTCTTGTACATTTTTGTGCAACTGTGACGGTTTAGCGTGAAGCTGAATGAGTCAAGTTAATTTCTTGGAAAATAAGAAACTTAATTGATCAAGTTTTGTAATGTGCACAGGTAAATCGGGCATGTCAAACCCATTGAGGTAAGCGGGCCGGATTTATAATTAATATGAAAAAGTTAACGAAACAAGCAAACCTGTATTGGGTCAATAATCACGACTGTAGTCTGCTATGTGCCTTCTGCAATCCTGCTGAAACAATTAAAGAATTCATATCAGACTCCGCCAACTGCACTTGTATGATGACTAACGATGTTTAGTAGGGGTGGGAAAAATACATTAAAACGTGTATTTGAAATACATGATAAACTATTTCAAATACAATTATTTTAAATTTTTGAGTTAAGATTAACCAGTTGTTGAAATATCAAGAAAAAGATTAATTATCCATCTTTGCCCATCAATACTGCCATCATTAGTTAAAACGTCCTAACTAACAAATTGGTTTTCAGAAAGAAAAAGAGTTTACATGGATGTTATTAAGTCCATTTTCATATCATTTAACAAAAATTTGATATAATCATACATTACAGAAGGCATTAAATACAATTTCATAATGAAGACAGCTTTATAACATCTACATAAAGTCAGTTTTCTCCAGAAAACCAACTTGTTAGTTAGGACGTTTTAACTAAGCACGGCAGAATATCTGGAGGTTCTTCTGGAAAGTAATTCAATAGTTGCTCCATGTTATAAAAAATGTGAGGAACAACGTTCAATGTTTAATTTATTAGTTGACAAATCTTCAAAAATATTTTTAATGCAGAGGGGGATAATTATTCAATATCATTTTTCTCAAGATATGGGCCATAAAGATTTTTCTCTGCCATCTTCGAAAATTTTTATTTAATATATTTCGATGGTAAAAAATATCGGCAAAATATAGCTCGAAACAGAGTCATAAAAAAGTCGGCATATTCTGATTTTAATAAGTACAAATTACTAGCAAAAATGATAGGGGGGGGGGGGTTTCGAGAGAGTACATTTGTTTTTTTCTCATAGGCGGGAGGGGGTGGTATAAAAAAGGTTGAAAACGCTGGTTTAATTAGCTTATTTACATGTAGTATTTAAAATACAAATTTTAAATACTAATATCGTTTGTAATTACGAATGTATTCGGTAATAATTTGTGACCCCTTCCCCCATGTAAGGCTGCGTACGATTTTTGGGACCCCACCCCCTTCTATCTTAAGTAAGAATTATTTTGGAAATTTTCGATCTCCGCTCATATAAATCATAAAAAAATTATTTAAGGGCATTCCAGCTCAAATCAACTGAAGAATTGACTTGACACACGCCAAATTTGACGAAATTTGGTACACACCATCATAGTAATAAATAAAAAATGCAAATTTAAGGATTTGTTCCAAAGGGCATTTGTTTCTTTGTTTTGGTTCTTAAAAAGTCAAAAAGTTGGTGGAATGACCCTTAATTTTATAATTTAAAACTCACTTAAAGAATACTTGGGATCCTTCTACATTTTTTGTTCTATGAGTTTTTCTCTAAAATTTACGGTTCAGCGTAGCGACCTGCAATAAAAATATGCAAGGTGTTTCAAAGTTTTTACCAAATTTTTCTGACGTATTCTACTAGTAAAAATAAGGTGAAAAGTTAATAATATTTGTCCGGAAATGCTTCGTTTGTAAGATACAGACATTTAAAGGTATTGTTCTTTCTATATTTTACGAAGGTTATAGCACCCTTATTTATAAACCGATCGTTAATTTTTTAAAATTATTTTTAATACAATTCTTGTGTAATTTTAACAGCATGTTAGTTGATCATAACCAAAGAACCTACTGTGAACTTATCCTCAGAAATGTTTGGCAAATCATTGAAATTTAAAAATATAAAATTATTCATAGATGTACTGTTGAAATTATGTAACAATATTGTTATAAAACATAATTGATAAATCAATTTTCATCCCAAAAGTCTTGAAAATGGGCCAAATTTAAATGTCCCGAAACCTTGGCCAATATTAATAAAATATTATAAAAGACCTAGTATACTGGTCATTCCATCTCAAATCGAATCATGAATTTACTTGACCCATGCCTAATTTGACAAAATTTGGTACACACCATCTTAGTAAGAAATAAAAAATACAAATTAAAGGATTTGCCCAAAAAGGCACTCGTTTCCTTGTTTTGGTCTTTCAAAAAGTCAAAAAGTTGGTGTGTAGACTTGTAGGAAAACGACTGTAACTTCATCCACGGTGGTCTAAATTTAAAAATAAAAATTGTTTTGTAAAGGTAAACGAACATTCTGTTCAAATATTTAACCACATTTTATATTTTCAACCCCTAACTCCAGTTAGGGTTAAAAAATTAATTTTTAATATTAACCCTATTTCAACCTCTATTTCTAAAGGGGTCTTTTTTTGGTTAATTTTTTTACAGTTTTTTCAAGTTATATATATTTTGTTCTCAATCTGCAATAGTCCGCCCAAAATGAAATTTGGTGCACAGGTTAACTATGTTAGTCTTAATAATATAAATTAATTTTTAGGAAAAAAAGAGACCCCTTTGTGGGGGCGGGGGTGCAAAACTCTCAATTAAAAAAGTTTGTTCCGGAAATCTAAACTAATAAGTTTGTTGAAGAAAAATTCCCCTCTATGTTCATTAGTTCTAAAGTTATACACAGAGTGGTAAACTGAAAAATGTCGCTTTAGCTGGTCTTATCATGGAAACGAGTTAAGTTTACAAAAAAATCGAATAATGCATTTTTGGTTTAACTGCATTGTCATATTATGCTAAACTTTTTATCAAAATTAGGGATGGTGTGGTCAACTTATATTCAGATAATAAATATTTATGATGAAAATCTATACAATTAATTGAAAATCGATTCCGATCATTTTAAATAACTAAACGGTGGTCGCGGAACTTATCTATACTTTGAGCGGTTATTGCTATGTTAATACGAATCTGACGAAAAATTTGTATAAAATTTTTTTGTAGAGAATTTAATTAGCTTTAATTTTCTATTAAACTATTTTGTCATAAAGTTCAAAGAAACTTGAGAAATCGGCGAAAAACTGATTTATCTACTTTGATTTTGTAATGTGCCATATTTAATAATTTTTTCTAGTATCGTAATGATAGTTTTTACCGCACTAGTGCGGTAATAAAGCAGTGTAGTGCGGTAATTTTGTAAAAGAAATGAATTTTGCTAAACATGTTTACAATTATTTATTAATATTAATTACACAGTTTGAAATATTTACAAATTGAACTTCAGACGCTGTTCCCAAGTTGAAGCTGGGTTGTTCCACAGTGACTTTACTTGTTGAACCTAGAGTAACTGAAGAGCCCATTATTTTCGTCGCAATTATTTTCTATTGATGTTTCAACATATCCTTCTGCAACACTGTCAGACTTCCAGCCTCCATGACGCTTGAGAGTATGCATATCTGCCCCTGCATCGGCCAATAATGATGCTGAAGATCTCCGAAAACAATGTCCTGTATAGTTCACCGGTTCAGATAATCCTAATGCAGTAGCGATTTTCTTTGGAATTCCTCCGATTGTATTCACTCCAACAGGCTGCTGGGTACATTTACCGCCCCTGTAGGTAAGAAAAAAACGATCGTGCTTGGTATGGCTGGGACGTAAATCCTTATATTTTCTAAATAAATGCAAACAACTTATTCCCAGGATATTTCCTTTTGTTATTGCAAATTCCTTGCAAATGGCAAGGTAATCTTGATATATTCTCCTTCGTCTTGAACGTCTCGCGTCATCAAATTTGTGATCTCCTCGCATCGGCAAGCACCAAAAATTCCAATAATCAAAATGACCTAAAAGCATTACAAGTTTTAAATTGTTTTTTATTATTTAAGCACTAATTTACCTTCATAAATAAGAAATCTTTATCATTCATTTCCTTAAGAAATTGATGTATCTCTTCTTTGCAAAAAATACACGATTTTTTAGGTCGGTATCCTTCTGATTTCCTCTTCAAGAAAGCCACAACTTGATGATATTGACTAATATCAATTTTTTTCTTAATCGAGACCAACATTCGCAGCATAGAATACCGGCACCATAACGAAGATGGTTTTAGCTTCCCTGCTTGTTCCGAAAAATAGGTAAGGACCACCTTTTCAGAGATTTCACGAATTTCCTTAGCTTCCATCCATTCTTCAAAATATTTAAACACTATCTCGTATCGCTTTTTAGATTTGGCAGGCATTAATGTATCTATAGCAGAATTACTCATGTTTCACTTACAATTATACTGGAACTTGCTGTCAATTAAATGCTTGCGAAACAATTTCGTAACTACGCGACTAGCCGCCCAATAATTTTTTTTTATAAATGCAATTTTAAAAATTCAACTATAAACACAAAAATATGCGTAGGTTTGATTACAAAATCAAAGTAGATAAAACGTTGTACAATATTTGTATCGTAAATATCTATTTTGTCTGATATTCAGATAATAAATATTTATGATGAAAATCTATACAATTAATTGAAAATCGATTCCGACCTTTTTAAATAAATTTAATTGTGGTCGCGCAACTTAGCTATACTTTGAGCTGTTATTGCTATGTGAATACGAATCTAACGAAAAATATGTGTGAATATTTTTTTGTAGAGAATTTAATTAGCTTTAATTTTATATTAAACTATTTTGTCATAAAGTTCAAAGAAACTTGAGAAATCTGCGAAAAACACATTTTTGTCCGTTTCTGCCTATACTTAATTAATTTTTAATAACCGAACCCATGCTCATCCCATGATAAAATTTGGTACACATGCTCAGCACATTTGTACAAAAAAACTGTAAAAAAATTAACCAAAAAAAATCTGATGTGGCCAGCACATGACTTCCCTATAAGGAATCATTCCTTCATCGTTCATCTAAAGATTCGCAGAAATATTATTTAAATTTTATTTTATTATTTAATTAAATTATTCGAAATCGGGTCGAAATCGGACCCCAGCATTTAATTAAATTATTAAATTTGTTGTATTATTAAATTGTATTTTGTTCATAAAAATATATTCTAACATTTATAGAAAATTTTATTTGCTTTAATTTTGATTAAAAAATAAAAATTCATCAATAAAATATTTATCATAATATATTTAAGAAAAAAAACCATTTCGTCCTTCAAGTAAAGTGCTACTTCCAGTTTAGGGATTTGCTCCAAAATCAAATGGTGCTTTCGTATACCGATTAAAGTGTTAAATATGAAATTTGGTTACTATATAACAATTCGTTCCTGAGATATTGAAGAAAAACTATTTCGTCCTTCAAGTAAAGTGCCATTTCCGGTTTAAGGATTTCCTCCAAAATCAAATGGTTCTTTCGTATATTGATTAAAGTGTTAAATATGAAATTTGGTTACTATATAACAATTTGTTCCTGAGATATTGAAGAAAAACCATTTTGTCCTTCAAGTAAAGTGCTACTTCTGGTTTAGGGATTTCCTCCAAAATCACATGGTGCTTTAGTATACTGATTAAAGTGTTAAATATAAAATTTGGTTACTAGATAACAATTCGTTCCAGAGATACAGAACTTACAGACATTTTGCGTTACATACATCCATACAGACATCATTGCGAAAGTAGTCAAAACGGATTCAGAAATGCTCAAAACGGATATTTCCGTTAAAATATCGACATCGAATTTTTTCATGATTACAATACTTCCTTATAGGGAAGTAAAAAAGACCCCTTTAGAAATAAGGGTTGATATAGGGTTAATATTAAAAAATTAATCCAGTTAGTGGTTGAAAATATAAAATGTGATTAAATAATTTGAACAGAAGGTTCGTTTACCTTTACAGAACATTTTTTATTTTTAAATTTAGACCACCATGGATGAAGAAAGTTACAGTCGTTTTCCTACAAGTCTACACACCAGAAAGACCAAAACAAGAAAACGAGTGCCTTTTTGGGCAAATCCTTTAATTTGTATTTTTTATTTCTTACTAAATGGTGTGTACCAAATTTTATCAAATTAGGCATGGGTCAAGTAAATTCATGATTCGATTTGAGATGGAATGACCCTATACCAAATAAAAATTTTATCATTTAATAAAATCAATAAAATTTACTTTTGTTCAGAAAGTTATGTCGATGGCCATATCAGATTTTTATACAAATAATAATTTATACTATGAACAATTAAATGAACTCAGATATGCCTAATGTCCTATATATAGGACGGCTCAAATAAGTCAAGGGTAACTTGCACCCCTACTTCAATGCTTCTCAAAATGCATTTTGTTGCTTTACTATAGTGTCCTATTTAATTGTGCAAAGTTGTGCGACACTGATATTGTGAATTCGATATTTTATGTGTGTTAGAAATTGACTATTTTTAAAAATGGGAGAACAAGATCATCTAGTTGTGAGGAAAGTAATTTTATTCTTTTCTCTATAGTCATAAAAAATTTTTATTTTGGTCATTGTCCTTCTGGTTATTGTACCAGGTTATTGTACATTCAATGTCAAAATAATAAATATAACAGTTTTGAATTTAATTCTGTGGCGTTTCAAACTCAGGTGACCTCATCAGACACAAATATCGCTACAAATTATACTTAATCATTGGAACTGTTTTAGGAGATTTTCATTATATGAAGCTCTCAACATGATTAAAGATGATAAAGCTGAAAGAAATATAATTTCCTCTTTTTTTATTAAGAAATTTAAATTTTTTGTTAAATTTTGCAAAAAAAAATTATTTTTTTTTTTACTTTTTATGTTTATTTCTTTCTTCTCTTAATCACACAATGCTAGTTTTTATTTCACATATTGATAAACAAAACTTAAATACAGTGGAGCACCAAAAAGTATTATTGGGCCACTTTATATACCTAATGTTTTACCTAAAATACTTCGGGTCACTAGTTTAATATGCCTGATATGTGAAAATTCATGAAAACTAATTTGAGTAATTGGTAACACTTCACATTTTTGGAAACCTGACCAACCCGCGATCCGCAACGTAATTTTGTGCGGTCTGCGAGATAATATTTATATTGTAAGTAATAGGCCTAGCCGATATGATGAAGAAATCTTAGTATTACAAGTAAGATGTGAACCCTCACCATTTGTTTAATCAGAGCGAGGGGGATTTACAAAATTTTAAAACTATAAATTATGTCTTACATTTTGAGCGATTTTAATTAAAACAATTCCTTTTTTAGATGTATGAAAATTTTCTAGCATTTCCAACTATTTTTAATAACAGAGATCGATGGGTAGAAGACATTTTATTACCAGCATTAGAACAAAAGCACTTCACTCCCACAATGAAAGCTATGGCTATGAGTGAACTAAAAGCCTTAATTTGTTTTTCGTCCTCTCAATTTGTTCAACTTGTATATATGGACAGAAAAGATCAAGATTTATCTTACAAAAATTATTGCTTATCGTGCCTGGAATATTTTGATCCCAATGAAGATGAAAAGAATATTTTAGTGAAAGTCGTTGAGCGTATGCCCAAAACTTTAACCACACTTGGAACAGTTTTCAAATTACAACAACCTATAAACGGCAACCCATCTGTTCTTATTGGTATTATGGAAAACGTTTTCGAATTATGCCATAGTAGCCATGTTATTATTAGAAAAGAAATTGCAAATTCCATTCATTCATTTTCTCATTTACCTGCATTTCATACAAAAAAAGCAATGCTAACTTGGATTAGGCTTTTAAACGATGACGACACAGCTATACAACGTAAAATTGTGTCTCAAATTCATCGTATTTTAAAGGTAGTATTTTTTAGTAATCTTTTTTTATATATAAAAGTTCTTTTGTTGTTATTAGAGACAAAAAGTTTTGACGGAAAAACAAGAGGAATTGTGGGAGATACTGTTTTTCTATTTAGAAATATATGCCAAACATTCTTTGAAAATTAGAGATCAGTTTTCTCAAGAGTCAATTCTTATAGCCCTGGAAAATATAGCATTTATGAAAATGGAAGATATTGTAGTTTTTGTCATAAATTTACTGTTTTACTTTATTGTAGTGACTACATCTTGTTTTCATTTAAAAGCAACAACAATATTTATTAAAACAGCAAAAGCGTATGAAACAAAATTTTCAGTTTACTACATTTACAAAATTGAATTTACCGAAACAATTGCGCAACTTTGTGCTGTGAACCACAGTTTGGGTGAACATAGCATTGTAACAAGTTTGGACAGATTAACCGGTTTGTTAGGATATCAATCTACAAAAAACTACATTACACACGACTGCAGATATTTATTACCAGTTTTAATGTCGTTATTTATGAAAAGTCCGGAATTAGAAGTATTTATAAAGGAAGTAGCCGAAATTTGTGAAACCGATTTAAGCGGCTTGCTGATTAGCAAATATGCAAATATATATTTACACATTTTTTTAAATGAAAACAATGCAACTTATAGAAAATGTATAAGTTACATAGAAAAACACACTCAACTCGACGAACTAACTTTAGCGAAAGGAAATTTTCAAACAATTTTACACGAATTGTTACTAAATTTTCACAATCAACAAACAAAAGTCTTAACGGCAATCCAAAATATAGTTCAAACTGATTTCAATTTTTCCACGTTTCAAGCTATGCCAGATTATTTGCAACCAAAATTTTTGGGAATTTTGTCCTACTTTGATATGAAACTCCTAGGGCGTTATACAGCGAAAAATCGAGTTTTGTTAAGTTTAACCGATTTAATATATTATATGGGTCCAACGCACATAACTCCGCTGAGATTCAAAATTTTAGCAATGCTGACGACAGTTTTGAGTTTAACTTACCATACATTTCCCCTACTAAATTGTAACATATGGATTACCTTTATTAAAACCTGCCAAATTAAGGCTCTGGGGCCACAATTAGCTTCAATTTTTGTAGCACTTGCACCGGTTGCTGATCTTAATCCTGATGAAACATTTCAAATATTTAAATACTTGGTGATTGATAATGAACTGAAACTACAAGATCACATCTGCGATTTATTTTTTATCGTAGAATCGAATATAAATTACGAAATCTGTATTGTGGTGAGAAAATATTTACAGAAAATTGAAGATTTGCCATTTAAAGATCAGTTGAAGTTTTTTTTTAAATATTTGAAGCATGAAACTATTGATGTTCGCATCCATGCATTGAAATATATCAAGAAGATGTTTATAAGAAATCGTCCAGAACTTCATCAATTAACATTCGGTGTTAATGGAGTGGATCCGTTAATTTTACAATTTGTAGATATCATAATGCATAATTCTTGTAAGGAAACAGATAACTCTTTAAAATTAGCATGTGGAGAATGCATTGGAGAATTAGGAGCAATTGAACCCACTAAATTACCACAAAGGTAAAGACTTTCTATTTGTTTTGCTTGATATTTAAATTTTGAATTTTTAGACGCAAAGAGGGTGAAGATAATTCGTTTGTATTTTTTATTTCTGAAGATGGTTTTATTATAAACGTGTTAAATGAACTCACCAGAGCACTTCAGTCGGAAAAAAATACACAGGTAAGTAAAAACTAGATTCAATGATTGTAATATAATTTAGTATTAGTGCCGTTTTGGTTTAAAGTCGATTCGGTAGTTTGGTCTGAGATGTTTCTATGTGAAGCGATTCTGAACAACTCTAATTAACTTAAAAGTTTTAAATTTATTGGGAAGACACTTCACCAAAGAAGATAAATCGATAATAGGCTTTAATAGACCCTCTAGACAGGATGATCTCTACGTTACAATTTATCATAGCCATACATTAGCAATTGAAACTTGAAATAACCCTCTCCATCTTAAGCCTATAAAAGCGATTTATCTGTTAATCCTTGGCTCGTACATGAGGACTCCGCCGTTAGTCTGTTTAATCCTAATTAAGGGGGTTACCTACTGTGACCGATAAATTTTTCCATTTTTTTTTATTACATATTTTTATAGTTTGGGGTCTTGCAAATGTGTCCAAAAAATATTAAAGTAAAATTCATAAAATTACCCGAATTATAACGGATTTTCTGTAATGGAATTCATTATTAAAACTTTTAAATCATGATTACATTTTAAAACGAAATTACTTTTTGTATTTTGTACTTTATACAAAATATACAAAAATAAATTTAACAAATATAAGTTGTAGCTGGTAATTGTCTTTAGGAGTCCAAAAAACAAAACAAAATTTAACAAATAATGTTAGGTACAAAATCCCTAAAATTGTTTGTTTTTTTAATCTATTTTGACTAATTTATTATGCTAATTTTTATTTTAAAAGTTTTCAAAATAAACTACTTTCAGTAAAACCTGACAAAATAATATGAGTTACAAAAATATGTTGGTTCTTTAATAAAAAAAAGTTTTGATAGGAAAATTTCAGTGACTTTTGAGCTCCTAAAAAATGCACGTCTTTTTGTAAATAAAGGCGGGATAAAAACCGAGGTATTCGTACATATATTATGTAAAAATCGGCGAGAAGGCCAAAATTTACGCATATAAGAGAGACGGCGAGCGCATCATACTGTCTAATCACCGAGCGTCTTACTATTCTAAAGAGGCGAGAACTGCCACAAAAGAAGAAATAAGTGGCGAACTTCACTTCTTCGAAGCCGAAGAATGTATTCTGTATGGCCCTAGTATACGCGATTAAGGGTAGGTTACGAATATCAACCACTATCCGCCTCATTACAGCACGAAAAAGTTTAAAACGATTTATCTCAAAACTACATTTCTCAAGTCGGGCGCACATTTTCCAAACAAACTACTTGGCGGATTAACTTGATTTTTTTTAAGCATTTAGAATATATTTCAGGCTCCAGTCAGAACCTAAAATATCCAAAATATATTTAAAATTACCATTTTGCAGGCCGTGAAAAGTAAATATTTTGTTGTAAAAATCGAAGTTTTTTTTTAAATTCTCGCCATTTTGTCATTTTTTGTTTAAATTAAATTTTCGAGGTTCCAACTGGAGCCACATTCAAATAGAACAAGAATTTAAAAAATTCGTTTATTTCAGATAACTGGATCGGTCGGAAACGATGCGCCCGATTGGCGCGTCATTTCGAAACATGAGTTACGCGTCGATCTGTACCTTGTACAATTTTCAATAAAAAGCTTTACAAAAATTTTAGGTGTTAGTTTAAATGTGAATAAATAAGTATCCTAAATTTTAGCTCAATAGCTGTAACAGTTTTCTCAAATTTAATTCCTAAAAATCAGCTTGAAAACGACTGTTCACAGTAGGTAACCCCCTTAAATACATTACAATATGTGTAAAAATTGAAACTGTCTTGGAAAAGTCAATCATATAAAGCAAGATTGGTAGTAAAATATATGTACATGTTCATTACCAAAGAGCGAAATTTAAACGAACACTAAATTAATCAGATTTCTATCATTATCGGGATACTGTCCATATCCGTCTTGTTGCCATACTTTTACTTCGCTGGTGGGCGATATTTAAATCAAATATATCATTACAGATCATGGACCGATTTGCACTTGCAATTCAAGAAATTTTGAAAGTTAACGGCATTTCTCCTAACGTGACGAGTCCAAAACATATCTTATGGAAAAATTTTTTGGAACCTCAACGTGAACTTATGCTGCCGTTGTTATCTTCTCGTTACACAATGGCGCTTTCCGTGGACGACCTTGATGTTCCTGTCATTTATGGTTCTCCAAATGGCCTATCTTTTAAAAGCTGGATTTATCAGTAAGTTTTATGTGTATAAAAATGTATTTTTACAATTAAAATTTTTTTTATGTAGCTGGACGGTTAGATTAGTGTTAACGGTTACGGAGGACAAGAGAAAGCTTCTAAAAGTTTGTTTACCTAGTTTTAAACAAGATTATAGAACTTTGATGCAATTTTTACCATATATACTAGTGCATGCTTTATTGGAAGGTAGCGAAAATTCTCGAGATTTAATCTTGACCGAAGTTAAAAGTATCATAAGTTCAGCTTATATTAAAAGCGAATCGAAAATTCTGGAAGATGTAAGTTGATCAAAATAAATTACACTAAAAATTTCAAAAATTACTGTTAAAATATTTTTGTTTTTGTATGTTAGTAATGAAAATATTTTACTACCTCTATCAGATAGACTTTTGTGCTTAATTTTCATCACATAACAAAGGAACAGAGAGGGTTAAATTAAGTACTGAAACGTGGGGGGAGTAGTTCCCCCATTGCCTTTAAGCTAGTTCTTTCTCTGTTTGCCGCTATCATCATTTTGTCTTCATCTTATCTTAGGACAACTAATACCTCTTCTTTCGACTCTAGGTCTTCACTGCAATATTTTTCAACTCTCAAGACTGCTGACTGATCCACTCACTTTTTGTGGTCTCTTAATATTATATTCAAGAACTTTTTTTTCATTGCTAGCTGTATAACACCAAGCTTTTTGGCACCTATGTTTTAGAACAGCATATCAAACTTGAAGGATTCATTGATTCAGTTCAGCTTTACTCTTCTTGCTATCTCAAGTGTCATGTTGTTTCTGTCTGTTGTTATCAATTGTCCGAAGTATATATAACTAACCTCTATCTAACTAAAGAAACTAAAAATATACATAATATTTACGTCATACATTTTTTTGATAGCTTCCTGAAGAATCTGAAGAAGATACATTGAGAAATAGGGTCATAATAAGAGATGGCACTATAGAACACGAATGTGGTAAAGTTATTTTGGTGCTTTTGGATTTCTTGGATAGATGGGTAAGAGAATGGAAATGCAGATATTCCGATTCTCTCCATAAAAATACACAATATGAAGTTATTGAGGTAAGTAGTTATATAATTCTGAACACAATACCGCCCGGAGGGCCTGTAAACAGGTCATTTCAAACTGTCAGTTCCCTTCTGATGACCTATAAATAGGTCTTTGAATATACCCAATAAACATTTTAGCTGTTAAATGGCTATTTAGCGGCTAAGCATAGCTATCAGGTAGTTAACAGCCGATTTACAGCTAAAATGTTTGTTGGGATTTTCTCTCATTTTTAATCAGCCACGCGATTAAGTTATTGCAGATTCCTACCGGTCGGTATTGTGTTAATATTCCTTTCTTTCCTCAAAAATTTCATAAACAGGTCTGATTCTGAAAAGAATTATGCTATATACTCACTGCTGAGGTAATGATAATAGTTAAAAAATTATGGCCATGTTGAATCATTAAGATTGCGATAAACATGTCGTTATGTACAACTACATTATTTTTTATTTCTAGGGATTTTTAAAAAAGTTTTCAAAAATTAAATTGTCACATTGCAATTTCCTGATGGGTGAATTTTCGAGAGCCTTAATGCAGTTAGAAGAATATTTAAAAAGTAAACCCAAAGAGGAGCTACCCAACCAATTTTCTTATTTAGTGAAGGTATTCATTAAGAATATTTTAATTTCAAAATTTTAAGTTCCAATAATTACAGCTTTATACTCAAATGAACAACGCCGATGGTGTGGCAGGTGTCATCGCTTTACAATCCACAGAACCGCCTTTAGAACAACGACTCCTGTCTTACTTGTTGTCTGGAAAATTAGTAGACGCAACTGCTTGTTATGAACAAGATTCGTCACAGTTAAGACCTTCCTATATCAAAGTACGTGCTAATTTGATAATTTTTAAAAATAACTAACTTGTTTTTTAAGGGCCTGGTTCGTTGTTACTTAGATATGGAAAATACAAACACAGCCTTGCATTTAAGTGAAGGTGTTGTAGAAAAACAACCTCAATTAAAACCAATTTTATTGGAAACTCAAGTAGAGCCTTTATGGCGTCTTTCTCGATACGACGACCTAACTAATGTATTACAGCAGCCGGAACTTGCAACAAATAATAGTTGGGATATCCAAATAGGACGCGCTTTAGTCCACTTCAGAAAAGGTTGTTTTATGTTACTTTCGTCTTATGCAATAACGTTTTTTATTTTTAGAAGAAAGAAATGAATTTAATTCAATCATAGATTCGTTACGACTTATGCAAATCAGTTCCTTAGGATCTACAAGTCTACAGGAAGGAATTTACGATCAGGGATACAGTTGTGTAGCAAAATTGCACATTATTACTGAACTGCAGCAAGCGGAAGAAATGATGCACGAGCTGTTGATGCGGCCAAATGACCCGAATGTTTGTACAAATGTTATAAATAATTTGGTTTCGGAGTGGAACTTCCGTTTAAAGGTACTAAGTGTATTAAGTTTTCGTTTTCTTTAGATTGTTTTTTTGTAGTTGGTAGAAGAATCTGTTCGTATTCAAGAACCAATTCTGTGCTTACGCCGAGTTGCTATACAGCAAGCTAGAGATAGATTGACAGGAAGAGTTCCCCATGCTTTACCACTTTTGAACAAACTTCTTGGTGAATCTTGGCTACTTAGTGCATCTATCGCGAGAACTTCTGGGGTAAACAAAATTTTTTTGAAGAGAAAAGAGTTTTTTTGTTTCTTATTTTAGATGCAGCAGCAAGCTTACACATTTACACTGAAAGCTGAAGAGTACAACCCTCCTTATTTATTTTTGGAGAAAGCCAAATTACAGTGGTGTAGGGAAGAGCACGAGCAAGCTCTCACCACATTAAGGCGTGGTTTAGAAGTTCTCATACCAGAAAATGGTAACAAAACTGCTACCATCGCTAATTTGAGTAAACAGAATAAGTGAGTTACTTTTTTACTACGTTACAAACTCTTTTTGATTTTTTTGGAATGTACAGGACGTTGGCAGCTCACGCAAGATTACTAGTTGCATCATACAATGATGGCATTTCAAACGTCGATACTGAAACTAATATCATACATTATAAGGAGGCTGTTGAAGTAGATAAAGAATGGGAACGGGGTTTGGTAAACTTTTCTACTTGAATTAAGTTTTAATTTTTAATTGTCATCACTTTAGGTTTGTTTATCTCAATATTACGACAGAATATTTCGAACATTATCTGATCAAGATAAAGACACCAAAGGTTGTGACATTCAAATTCACATGCTGAATTATTTTGGGAAGTCGTTGTTGTATGGTAACAAATACGTATATCAGTCGATGCCACGTTTATTAACCATTTGGTTCGATTGTGGAACCAGACTTCTTGAAATACCTCCTAAAGATAACAGGAACAGTACACTGCTCAAGCTTACCAAATTGGTGGATATGTACTTGGAAAGACTTCCAATTTACGTTTTCTTCACCGCATTTTCGCAACTGGTTTCTAGAATCTGCCATCCTCAAAAGCAGGTTTACATCGAGCTAAAAGCAATTATAATTAAATTGATTTTAAAATATCCGCAACAAAGTTTATGGAATATAATGTCTGTAATAAAATCAGGTTACAGTATCAGAAATAAGCGATGTTCAGAAATACTAAATGACAGTCGCTTGAAAACATCAACAATGATCAAGCTTGTTAGCAATTTCACAATTTTAGCTGATAAGTTGATAGATCTGTGCAATAAAGAAATACCATGCAATATTCAACACACAACAGTAAATAGTCTTTTAAAATCTCTTCCAAGGTAGGATTGGTTAAAATGTAGTTCTGTGTTAATATTAAAAATATTTTAGGTTGCTTAGCAGGGAAGATTTCAGTCAAATAATGGTTCCTATTGAAAAGAATCGTAAACTGGTTTTACCAAACCCTGATTTTCCAACAACTTCTGAACATAATCCATTTCCAAACAAATTTGTTTACATTAGAGGAATTGAAAATGAAGTTGTGGTTCTTAACAGTTTACAACGTCCTAGGAAGATTACCTTCTTAGGTTCCGATGGTAAAAGGTAAGAGAGGTTTTTTGTGTAAATAATTAAGATCACAAAATGGGGGTCCTAATCAAATTTTGACTTTGAGTGCCCCTCCCGCAAAAACGAAGTAATTTAAAATTCTCAAAAAAATATATTATCTTTATTATACTTTTGGCTATTTGCATACCAAATTTTAGAGTGGGCACGCTTTTGGTTCAGGAGTGATCAAATGAATGATCATGGCCATAAATTATTTGTGTACTCCCCTAATGAAACAACAACCAATATGGTTTATACAGAAGTTTTGGGTTAAAGCACTCTAACCAGTACTCCGAAATTGACTTTTTCCTATTAAGTTTGGTAAAGTTTAAGGTTTATAAAGTAAAATTAAATTATAAAATTCTTGGATGATGGACTTTTAATATGAAAATAAGGACTTTGAAAATCGTTAATTTTGCATGTTCAGTGACGCGCATGATGCAAATTTGTGGAATCTCACCCATTCTGTTGACGGTATGTGCAAAAAGATATACCCTAACACTTAGAAATTTTTGCTCCGGCAGTTAGACCACGCCCCTCTTACGAGTAACATGCACGAAAGGTTACTATTTTCACATTTTTTGTTTTATTCGATTTTTTGGGGGTGAAACGTAAAAGTTTACTGCCCCATACCGCAACTACACTTTTAAAAGCTATATCCAAGATTTCTGGGATCTCGTTTTTCTAAAATCCCGGTTGGGGTGGATTAATATTCCTCAAGTATGTTTAGCTCAGTAAACCATTGTCAAAACCTCCCGAAGGGCCTAATGGAGCGGAGCGGAAGGCCCGTAGGTAGGTTTTGACAATGGAACAACCTTCGAATCGAATGCACACCTAAAAAATCGAAAATTACACCAAATTTATGGTGGGCGTGGCCGACACTTTTCCGTTAATACACTGGTAGTTTACGATTTTTTTGCCAATATTTTTTACTGAATCTACTAATCACCCCCCCAGCTATCCGAATCTCAAAGAAATAAATCAATTTCCGGGTTAAAAATTTTCACTCATTCCGACCGGGGACGGCAAAACCAGTAGGCGAGCCTGATGCTAGGTGACTTGTATCTCCTGGTATGAATGTTGCCGATTTTCGCACTGTTTTCGGATTTTATCGAATCTTCGATAATTTTAAACGTCCGCAACGACGCGACGTCAGAGTCACATTCGGACCGAAACACCCAAAAATTACCCCAATTTTTGTTAAATTTCGTGGGGGGCGTGGCCTACCTGTAAACCCCTAAATTAGGGTTATTTATCAGGGGTTCAGTCAAAATAATTTTTCTATAGACTATTGGCGATTTACCCTACCGTTGGTGGCGCCACTAGAATGTAAACAATGGCCGACAAGCTACGTATTCGTGAAATAAATTTGAAAGTAAACACAACAATTTACATTATTTACTCGTCTATTATTCATAATATCACACAGTAACAATTTCTTTAAATTATAAACACACGTTTTAAACGTTAACAACTGACAACTGATCGCATGTTATATGTAGCATTCTAACTTAAAATTCTACCGCATGGTGGCGTGTTGCTAAATGTAAATCGCCAATTAACCATTATCTTTACAATAGGAAATTTTGATTTGGATGGTTCCCAATAGCGAACCCTCCCCCCAAAATTTGCTAGCAAATTTACGCGTTTGACACTTATGTAAATTTACGAAAAATTTGCACAAGTGTCAACTTGTTTAGATTGTACAACAAAAATTTGAGTGCTTTAATTTCCTATTTTCTAGATATGTTCAAATGCTAAAACCAAAAGATGACCTCCGCAAAGATTTTCGTTTGATGGAGTTTAATGATATTGTAAACCAAATGTTTTCGTGGGAACCGGATTCACGACAAAGATGTTTATATATCCGTTTATATTCCGTAGTTCCTTTAAATGAAGAATGTGGACTTGTTGAGTGGATTCCCAATTTGGTTGGATTGAGAACAATTTTGGTGAATTTATACGAACAAATAGGTAAATTTTGTTATTTATGTAATTTTTTGGGAAATAACTATTTGTTTAGGACTTGGAATGCGTGGACGAGATCTGAAGCAATATTGTCCTAATCTTCGAGATTCATTGGCTAGAAAGCGTGATATCTTTTTGAACTCTTTGATGCCCAAGCATCCGCCAGTATTATCCGATTGGTTCCGAAAAACTTTTCCTGATGCACAGGTAATGAAAGATTCATGACATTAAATCATAATAAAAATAAATTTGTAGAGTTGGGTAATTGCTCGAGATTCGTATGTACGCACCACAGCTGTTATGTCGATGGTTGGTTACATTTTGGGATTGGGTGATCGACATGGTGAAAATATTTTGTTGGATTCTACAACTGGTGATGCAGTTCATGTTGATTTTAACTGTCTTTTTAATAAAGGTAGATATTACATCTGTTTAAACAACAGTTTGAAGTATTGTTTTCAGGTGAGACATTTGAGTGCCCTGAAAGAGTACCATTCCGACTTACTCATAACATGGTTGCCGCCATGGGACCCTTAGGGGTGGAAGGAAAGTTCAGAAAATCATGTGTTGCTACTTTGAGAGTTTTAAGAACTCATTCTACCACTCTTATGTCATTTATTACGCCATTTGTGTATGATCCTTTGGTTTCATGGCATCGGAATACTTCATCAGCACAACAAGCACAAACGTCTGAACGAACAAATGAACAGGTAAACTTGAATTATTTTTTGTTAAAACTTTTATTAATGTGGTGCATTAGGCCGTAGAGCATGTTCGTGACATTGAGCAACGCCTACAAGGTATTGTGAGAATCAAAGGAAAACCGTCAATACCTTTGTCAGTGGAAGGACAAACTAATCATATCATTCAAGAATCAATCAGTATTGATAATTTGTGCCAAATGTATATTGGGTGGGCCCCATATTTGTAAATGTTAAATTGTGTTTATTTATACTTAAAAGTTTTTATTCATATTAATAAATTATATTTTTATATTTGTGCTTTGTTTTGTACATGTATGGGTTGGTGTCGAGGTGAGGAACATGAACTGCTAGTCCAATGGTTGTAAAGACAGGTTAATTCAAAAAACAAAAAATTCCAATGATTTCCAAACAAAAAATCCAACCCTTAAGAAATTCTAATGATTTTTAATGACTTTCAAAATAATTTTAGAGAATTAGCAAACCAAACCTGGCTAGCAAACAAAGTATGTAATATTGTTTTCTATTATATAAATAAAAATCTGATGTGACAACACATTACTTTCCCATTTAGTAGATTGCACTTCATTTTATATTATTAATTTATTATTTTAATATTTAATATTATTTTAAAATATTAATAAAAAAGATGTTAATTTAAAAAATTTTAATTCGATAAAATACACAAATTATTTTGAGATATCAAAGTTACAAAATTTAATTTGTAATTTAACATGGTAACTCATATTTTTTTATAAAGCTCTTATTTTATATTTTAATTTTTTAACAATAAAATAACATGTTTGCATTGAAAAATGTTTAAAATTGTCATTTTCCAAAAAAAATTAGAAATTTGCGGGATGCCGTGCCGTCTATATGCAATCAAATTTTAACTATGGTCGTAATGACGTCAGAATTAATTTTTTATAATTAAAAATTTCGTTTGATATTAATTACATAATATGTTTATATTTTATAAGTAAATTAGTTAAAACATTAAATTATAGTAATGAAACAATACAAATCACTTTGACAGATCAAAATTATCCAAGGCAAACCATATTCTTTTAATAGCGCTTATTTTATTTTTGCATTTTAACAATAATTTAAGAGCAAATTATCAAGTGTAGGGTATCATAAGATGCAGAAAAATAATCTCGTTCGATTGATATGATTTTTAATCTCATATGTTCCACCGGGAAGCGGCAATGCTCTTTAGCAATTTTCGTTCTTCTAAGAAATGGGTTAAAAATGGACGGTTTTCAACCAAAATCTAATCAGCTCTTTAGACAGCTGCTTCAAACTAGTGTATAAAATTTCAACGCAATTGGTGCACGCGTTTGTCTGAAAACGTTGACGATAGAATGACCACACATCCGGAAATCATTCCAAAATTGGTCTTAAACAATTCGTATGGGCTCATAGACCATGGGAAAAATGCTAACTCAAAATTTTGTTTAGCTCGATAACAATACTTTCCTTTACTACGTAAATGGGAAAGTAAAAAAGGAATTTCTAATAAATGGTCTTAGTATTTTTAAACCTCAGGTTGTGAGTTTGAATCCCAGCTACTCTCTTGAATTCCACGTTATGTTTGACCTTTTCAACAATATCATTTTTGACCCCCGTGCTATTTGAAAATCTGGAGTTTTAAATATTTTGGAGCAAACATTTCAGGATGGCAATATTTCCGGGGAATACCAGTATCACCATTCGATTTTTCATGTAGGCTTTTGTGATCAAAATTTTTTTCCCAACCCTTCATGACTAACCGTTTTTTTTTTTGTTTCTCTTGCAGAATGTGTGCAGCTTCAAGAATACAAATTGTTCTTAAAGCGAGGTATACCAGACTAGAACAGCACCTTTTGACTTTGTGGTCTTTGACGGTTCTTGATTATACCCGGTCACTGGTGGCAGGGGGGATTCTTGGGGAATGCACACGGGGGATATTTTATTTTAACTCAACTTAGAGTTATCATATTTCTCTCCGGCTGTATTCAGGAAGTTCGAGCACGTAGGCTCGGGCTCCCCCCCCCCCCATCAGGAAGTAAGATAGTTTGGCCAATGTCAGAGTCAAGTTGGCGGATCTCCGACCATCAGCGACTGATACTCCCTCGATATGGAAATTCGACCAATGAGCTCCCGACCTTGACCACTTATGCAAAAGTGGTCTCTCTCTCCCATTTCCTTCCTTCTTTCTTATCACCAAGTTACACCCAGCTATTTATGGAATTAGACGGTGACGCTAATCAGCTTTTCAGAAAAGTAACTGCGCATATGCCTTTCACCACAATTTCAAAGCCATGACCGTCGCTAACCAAAAGGAGGGAAAAACGAACCTTTGATACCGGCGGTCTCTGTTTGCAGGGAGGAGCCCTCAAAATCCAACCCTGCAAATCAAAATTCAGGTCTTCATGTGAAGAAAGCGTGGGTCAGGCCCGATATTGCGCAAATTAATTTATGATTCTGATTTTACCACAGAAGTTCATCGTTCATTTTACGTGTATTAAATTAAATAATTGTCACCTTTTTTCCCAAATTTACCGTAAAAAGCTAGGTAGGTCGGGGTGGGGCGTGGCCTAAGAGTACCAACAGCCAATGGGAGACCCCTGTTTTACTACTACTTTAAAGGCTGTTTCTGAGGGTTAAACATGTATTTTCCGCAAATTTCTTTGTTTAATTCTATTATAATGTCATTCCATGTCAAATCAACCAAAGTATTTTCATGACCTTCTTCGATTTTGCTAAAATTTGGTATACTTAAGTTATTCTAAATAAACGAACCCGTATTTTTTTGTTTGGCCATAAAATGGTCCGTTTACATTGTACAATCCTCTAAAATAATTAAAATTTGGCTTGTCGAGCTTTGATAAATAATTTCTACCGGTCGTACCACTTAGAGACACGATTTTTTTTGTGAAATGAAGATATTGAATAGGCCCTTTTAGGGAAGGTTTTTGTGTAAATAATTAAAATCACAAAATGGGGACCCTGATCAAATGTTGGCTTTGAGTGCCCCTCCTACAAAAACGGAGTAATTTAAAATTCTCAAAAAAATAGATTATCTTTATTATACTTTTGGCTATTCGCATACCAAAGTTTAGAGTGGGAACGCTTTTGGTTTAGAAGTGACATCGAAATGAATGATCGTGACCATAAATCGAAACACTTTACTAAAAGTACCAAAGGAACCAAATGCGTGCCCAATCTAAAATTTGGCATACAATTAGCCAAAAGTGTAATAAAAGTAATGTATTTTTTTGAAAATTTGGGGAATGAGCACTCAAAGCGAAAATTTGATCAGGGCCCTCACTTTGTGACCTTAATTATTTACATAAAAAATTTCACTAAAAAGGCCTATTCATATCTTCATTTTACAAAAAAATTGGTGTCTCTAAGTGATGCAGTTCGGCCGGTAGAAATTATTTATCGAATCTCTACAGGCCAAATTGGATTTATTTTGGAGGGCTGTATAATGTAAACGGACCACTTTATGGCCAAACAAAAAAATACGAGTCTGTTTATTTGAAATAACTCAGAAGTATACAAAATTTGAACAAAATGGAAGAGGTACATGAATATAATTGCAAAAAATTGAATTCGTGCAATCACCAATATCTCTTTACCTAAATTATTCCAGGTCCTGGAATATTATACACTATGAAAAACATGTTGAGGTTCACTGGTTTACTTAACCAAGGTCTTCCATCAAACTAAAAGAGCCTTGACGTTTAGAAATCGTACAAATCAAAACGGTGTCGGTGAAACTCGAACATGTACGATTTATGTGTGTTGCGAATATTTTAAACTGTGATTTAAAATTTTAATTTAAAAGATCAAAATTTAAGACTTTACTTTTCTAATGGCTTATAACGAAATTTGTGTTATCAGTGGACCAAAATCTCGGGGTGCATTTATGAAAATGCAAATATTTAAAAATTTAAATTTAGGTTGATATGGAGTCGACTCGTATATTAATATTCCATCCTATTTTTTCGAGTGGTTTTCTTTGTTTAATGTAATAAAATCGATAAATAAATTGTTGGTAAACTCCGTGACGTATGTGCTATTTATCCATCACTTGCTGCTTCTGTCAAAATGTAGAACAATAAATTTGTTGTTTTTATTAAATAAAAAATGATAAAATATGGCGTTAAAATCGTAATTTTCGGTGGAATATTTTTGGTTAAAATATTATGTATGTATAAAATTTGTATGATTATGTTTAATTTAAAAATTATTTCTTGGGCAGATGTAAATGGTCATTGTGTAGATATTCACTCTCAAATTGTATCTCAAGGTTTACATTATGTACCAGGGCCAAATAGTTGTACTTTATGTATTTGTGACAAAGGAGGACCTAAGTGGTGCAAATCGGTTTTGTGTTCGCAACCACAGGTAATTTCAATTATTATTTTTTAACTTCCTGTTATTAATTTACTTTCTTTAGAACTGCAAATCATTTCAACGAGGAAATTCGTGTTGCGAATTCAAGTGTTTAGATGATATTCTTACAGCTAACGACACCTACAAGGATACTTATGATTTAGCTTTGAGACTTATAGCTAGTGCAGTATTTGTTATTTTGACTTTGTTGCTCTTGTTCTTCTTTGTCCATCGCTTTCGTAAACACAAACTACGTGTACGACAAAATCGGCAGCTAAGTGAAGACCAAAGAAGTTTAAATAGTATTGGATATATCACTGGAAGTTTGGGCTATTTACCCGGAAGTATTGGGTAAGTTTTACAATTTCATACCTTAGTTTACTTAATAAAATTAAACTACAGATAGTTTGCTTATAAAGAAAACATTAATATAATAAGTCCGTTTTTTTATTACAAGTAATAACTTTTCTTTTTATAAATAACTTTTATTCAGCTTCTTTAGGTCTTTTTTACGAATTTCTCTTTTCATATTTGTTTCTGTCCACTTTCCATCGCACACATGGGAAAATTATGCTCCTGAATCGGGATTCGAATCCTGTAGAACCAATGGGCTACTAAAGCAATTGGTTTTATGTTCTATATGTTGCTAATTCTAGGATTACCACATTACTCTCCCTCTAGGAATTATATCGGTTATTCACTTAACTGTTGATGAAGGAAAGAAAGGGCAAAAGGATTACCGTGACCATAACCACGAAGAATCGAGTGTGATATTTTCTAGAAATTAAATTTTTAGATCAGAAGATGTTAAATTTCTATCAGGGCAAAATGTGCAGCATAAATTTTTTAAATTATTTTTTGATCATCCCAGCCATATCCTATACGCAGTGGCGTAGCTAGCATGGGTGACACCCGGGGCGGATTTAATGGGTTTCACCCCCGCCTAAGGCTGATGACCTTTTTTGTTTTAGGGGTTGCACTTAAGGAAACAGTTATGAGGCATGGGAGGGTCGGGTGTCACCCCCAGGCAGGCGGGTGAGATGCCGACTGATGACCTTTTTTTTGTTAATTTGGGGTCGGGTGTCACCCGGGGCGGTCCGCCCCCACCGCCCCCCTCTAGCTACGCCACTGCTATACATCACAAAATTCAAATCACTAACTAAAAAAATGTATTTTGAAATTTTTTGTTGATGAGCTAATTTATTAATTAATTAAATAGCAATAAAAAAATTATTTTTTTATAATAATTATAATTTTAATTATATATAAATTATAAATTATAAAAAATTTTTATTCATGGGGAAAATTTATATTGTTATTATAAAGTATTTTTAACATAACAAAAAATTTAAGTAGTTAGTGGTTCCTCCTTGAGCTTTGATGACCTCAGAAACTCATGGATTGATAAAATTAAATGTTGAATAATTTCTAACAAAATTTCTTTCGACCATGCTTTTTTGAGTGCTTCTTTCAATTCATTTTCTGTCTGAGGTTTCAGTAATCGGATTTTATTTCCAAGGATGGCTCACAAATTTTCTATGGGATTAAAATTGTGACCCATTACATGGCCATGGTAACGACACAATCCCCTTTCTTTGTTTAAAATCGGTTTTCTAAAATAAAATATTTGTGTTTTTTAGATTTTTTCGTAAAATTGTAATAAATATTAATAGTCCAGGCAACGAAGATTTTTAGTTTGCAAAAAATCCGGGCAAGCTGAATTTTGGCAGAGATGTACATTGGAGTGTTCTAATGAACCCCCCAAAAGTCCCATAAAATCCCACGCCGGCGTCCCCCACAATCGGCGGTTCTAGCTCCCCCAACGTGATTTTTTGCCGATAACTCGCTTATTTATGCTTGTATGAAAAATTATGATCAGACCATAATTGAAGAGCATAAAATTCTCTATCAAATAGTTTTTTTTTCATATTTTTACATGGCACACTAATACTTAAATTATTGACCGAAAACACGACCCACCCTTAAAATGGCACAATATTGATTCGTTGCAGGGAGAGAAATGTTTTCGGGCACGGGAAATGCTTTTAATAATAAATTAGTTGAAATTGTGGCCAACGTTGAAAAATGAAGAGAAAAATAAATTTTTTCAAAATCTGCCCAAGTTATAGTATCTTCCAAGTAACGAAGCCAAAATTTTGGTTTGAGCTTACAGAAGGTCCGGGCAAGCTGAAATATGGCAAAGATGTATATTGAAATGTTCTAATAAACCCCCAAAATGTCTCATAAAAATCCCAAGCCAGCGTTCCCTCAAATGAGGATTTTAGCCCCCTAAGTGCAGTGTTTCGCCTATAGCTCACGTATTTTTACTTTTACGAAAAATTACCATTAAGCAAAGTTGAAGAACATAAAATTTCTATAATTTATGGCGCTGCAGTAGGTAGTACTACGAGTACAATACATACTGGCAAATCAGGCAAATTAAACTTTGTTTAATGGTAATTTTTCGTAAAAGTAAAAATACGTGAGCCAGGCCCGTAGCCAGGATTTCATTTGGGGGGGCACTTGTAAAGGGGGCTCCCCTTTTTATTACAAATTTTTTTAAGTTTTATTTATTTACTTATACAGGGTGTCCCCGTGACCGTGGAGAACCTTTGAGGTGGCGATAAAGGACACTTTTCTAAGACAAATTTTCAAATAAAATTTTTGCCCAAGTCCAAACCCTTTGAGGGTACCTCCCTTTAAAGCAATTTTTTGAATTTCTGATTTCAAACGGCCATAGCTCCGATATTATTGATTTTTTAAGGTTAATGGATTAGAACTTTTTTAAAGATCATTCGCTTGTCTACAAATTAGGTTATAACCCCTTATCGTCTAGAAGCAACGGATTTCGAGTTATAAATTAAATTAAGGGAAAAAATGTTTAAAAAATTCAGGTTTTTTTTAAATTTTCTTGCGAACCCCGTATCTCTTAAACGAAACGTCTAAGAGAAAAACTAACGGCCCAAACCGGATAGGGAATTTAACGGGCTACAACTTTCGTCAAATAAATTTTTTTGGGCAACCAACCGTTTTTACAGAAACTCGGAAAATAATGAACAAGGTGTAGGTAAAAAATATAAATTCACATAATTACTAAAAATCTCAATTTGATTTATAGCATTTGGTTTAATGTTAAAACATTGTTAAAACGCTACAATACTTTTTTTTA
Source organism: Podabrus alpinus (assembly GCA_932274525.1). Classification (NCBI taxonomy): domain Eukaryota; kingdom Metazoa; phylum Arthropoda; class Insecta; order Coleoptera; family Cantharidae; genus Podabrus; species Podabrus alpinus. The sequence goes on along the minus strand of OW026455.1, from coordinate 84,598,243 downwards.
ATTTTTTCAATATTTTATTTTTCTTAATTTATTTTTATTTAAAACAAACGTTATAGTCCAGGCAAGGAAGGTTTTTAGTTTGCAAAAAATCCGGGCAAGCTGAATTTTAGCAGAGATGTACATTGGAGTGTTCTAATGAACCCCCCAAAAGTCCCATAAAATCCCACGCCGGCGTCCCCCACAATCGGGGGGTTTTAGCTCTCCCAACGCGATTTTTTGCCGATAACTCGCTTATTTATGCTTGTATTAAAAATTATGATCAGACCATAATTGAAGAGCATAAAATTCTCTATAAAATAGTTTTTTTTCCATGGCACACTAATACTTAAATTATTGACCGAAAACACGACCCACCCTTAAAATGGCACAATATTGATTCGTTGCAGGGGGAGAAATGTTTTCGGGCACGGGAAATGCTTTTAGTAATAAATTAATTGAAATTGTGGCCAAGGTTGGAAAATGAACAGAAAAATAAATTTTTTCAAAATTTACCCAAGTTATAGTATCTTCCAAGTAACGAAACCGAAATTTTGGTTTGAGCTTACAGAAGATCCGGGCAAATTTGGCAAAGATGTATATTGAAATGTTCTAATAAACCCCCAAAATGTCTCATAAAAATCCCAAGCCGGCGTTCCCCCAAATGAGGATTTTTTTTGGATATGAGGAAATTTGGAAAAAACTTTTTCCAAAATATACCTATTTTATTTTCGAAATTCAAATGTTTTACTTTTAAAATTTTTGTTTCTTTTGAACATTTCGGGGGGGGGGGGGGGGCACGTGCCCCCAGGTGCCCCCTCCTGGCTACGGGCCTGACGTGAGCTATAGGCGAAACACCGCACTTAGGGGGCTAAAATCCTCAATTAAAATTTGATTATTTGATCCTCAAATAAAAATTGGTTTTTCAATCTTGATTTGTAGACAAATCCAGGGGGTGCAGCATTTTGAGCAAAAATATCAACTCGAAGGGGCTAGTGTTACTTTGCGTCACCCCCCCCTCTCGCGGTAGAAACTTTCATTTGTGGACAAACCTAGGGAGTGCTAGCTTTAATATTTGGGAGCAGCTCTAAGGAATTGGGAGCTAGTTTTTGGAGAAAAAATATTAGGGGGGGGGCAAAGTAACGGACCCGTTCACACACAACCATGTTGTTGTTAGTGGCACCACCAACGGTAATTTTTAATGATAATGCTTCGTTGGCACAATGTAGTTACGCCACTGAATTTTGAACAATTTTACGTCGCTTTCACCATAAACGGTGGGTCATATTTAAAATGCTATCCTTAAAAGTGAAAATTTGTATTTATATATCTCCTCCTATTTATATATCATATTTATATATCCCCTCATTATAACAAACTACGAGCGTCCATTGAGTAGATTATTTACCCCCCCCCCCCGATTATACATTCTTGGAATTAAATTGTTTTACCACCACTCCCCTGATCAGAAGAAACAAATAATGTGTTCGCTATTACCACGTTTACATGCACCCGTTAGCTCGAACTACGTTAGTTCGATCTAAGCTAGTCGCTTTTAATTTTATCACACAGGTGTATACATGCTTTTTTTTTAGTTCGAACTGAAAGAAATGTTCCCAACTGAAACTTTGTGTTGACACAATGGCAGCACTGCGTATAGTTCGAACTAAGCGTTTACATTCAATTTTAAGATCGGTCTAAGCCACTAATCCAGGTATTTCGCTCGATCTAACTCGGGTCGATCTAGCGGTTTAGATCGCTTTACCTGAGTGTATACACGAAAGGACTAACCGGTTCGAACTGAGTTAGTTCGAACTAACGGGTGCATGTACACGTGGTATATGACACTAGCGCCCAGCTGCAAGCTTCATTGCACCTATACAGGGTGTTCTACAAGAAGTTTTTGTCACTAGTAACAAGAAATTCTGATGTAATTTTGTATCAAGTTTCCACGTGCTAATATAATATTTTGGAAACGGTAGGAAGATTTATAATATAAATTATTAAGATATTAAATTTACAAGTTCAGTAACAAACATTAAAAATCTAATATTTTTCAGAAACTGTCAGCCATAGATTTGATCAATTTTATTATTATTACTGATTGCTGAGAGCTTATGACAAGATGCTTACTTATTAATTTAATATTCATTTCACAGAAGTATCTAAAGTTATCCTTTTTTTAATTTATCTGTGCGTCAAGGCCGCACAACTAAGACAACTATGTTCTAGTTGGGTAACTGGTTAGTAATCTATCTTATAAAATTTATGCCGTATTATATTTTTTATGTAGTACCCATCACATTGAAAAGAAAATCCTTTTTTTGATAGAGAATCCACTTCAAGAGAAAATAATATTCATATCGAAGGTTGACTACTTTTGACAAATTTCCACGATATTTGCAAAAGAATTACGAATCACTCGAAAATGTGTAAGAATTCCAGACATTTAGTACATCTTGTACACCAAAATTGAAGAATAGTCGACCTCCTCGATTCATATTATTATCTTTACTATTAATATCGTCTTAAACATTTTATAATATGAATTATTTTTTCATTTATGTATTAATTACTTTTCTACTAGTGCATGATTGTCATGAAAACTTTTTTAGGTTGTAAACCAAAAATTAAACTAAAAAGAGATGCGTTATGAAGGAATAATGTCAATAATGATAATTTAGGCTTTTGCCTCCCCAGGGTTCAGTAGTTCACTTATATAAACAAATTCTGACTGGACAGTCCAGTATAAATGGGACAGTGTGGATCATGTCATTCTGATTGGCTAGACAACGTTTATATTATGTTTAGGTTGAGGATTGCAGCTTACGGGAATAAGGGCATATGCTTTCCTATTCAAAATCGAAAACAATTGTTTGGAAATAATTATAAAAATAATAATTTTAAATTGGTAAAAGTAAATAAAAATACAAAAAATATATATTTTTCCTTTTTAAATTTGGTGCCCTCCCATTGAAACAAGTCACGATCCGCCACTGCCATATATTCTAACTCCTTTATTAATTAACCGATTTTAATGAAACATACACCATTTAATTCTTAATAAATTCATTTCTATTACTTTTTTACATAAACTTCTTAGTTTTTGAGTAAAATTATAAACTATCAAATGAGGGAAAATTCTAAAATCGCTGTAACTGTTTTAATTTAGAAAAAATAGACAGCACCAATGTAAACAAAAAGGTCTTAACAGTCGCGATGATAGTTGATGGTATAGCAGAGGTTCAAGCTGTACCCAAAACTAAAGAGAGGCTTTTACTTCCAGAAACTTACAAAAGTACAGTAATAGGGAACATGCATGAATAAAATATTTAGTTAAAACAGTATTTTCCGATTAATCCTATATATTAAATATCAAATCAGCAAAAATAACTTCTATTTATTGTATTTTGTTATAAATAATCTATTTTAAAATTCAATGATAATTTAAAATAAATCATGTGACCTTAAACGCAACGCCGTTGGTTGACGTCACACGGCACAATAACAATAACTCCGCTTTCTTGTTTACTCTACTCGTGGCTGTTTTTTGTTGTCTTCTTGTTGGTTGCCATGATAATAACAGCTTTTAACACTAACAAACTTCAACTTTCAAAGCACAAAACCACAGAACAATAATATAAATGAAAGTAAAATTGTGCCGTGTGACGTCACAAGCAAATGGCGACTTGCGCGGTCGTTTCCTTCAATTCAAATTGACGGATTTTTAAGGGGTAATGACACTCTAGAAGACACAAAAATAGCATAATTTTAACAATTTTTTATGGCGCTATAGTAAATGCAATAGAAAATCTGTTTAAAGTGGTTTATTGTACATATTTTATAGAATAGTTTATAATTTTTTAAAAATTTTTTTACAAAATGGCAGCGTCACATCCCAGCAAAGGAAACCTCTCTTTACAAATAGCGTTCCACGGCCGGCAAGATTTCTTCGCTAATTTTTGACCTAGAACAAAAAACAACAAATTTTTCAGTTCTATATAAGATTATCTAGAGAAGTACGTACGGAAATTAAAAAATATTGATTTTTGTAAGAATAGCGCACGATTGATTTCAAATTTCTATTTTTGATCAAAAATTACGTGAAAAATTGTTTATAACAAGAAAAGTTTACAATTTAGCGCCAAATCCGTACGTACTTCCCTAGATAATGTAATTTTATAGCTACAGTTAAAATATCAAGCAAATCGATTAAGATCTGTCAAAGTTATGTTGCCGGCCAATTGAGAAATTGTCATTTTGAGATAGAGCGTTTTAAAGTTTTACATAGCATTATTGAATGAAATTTTTTTATTTGCCTCTAATCTGCAATACCTGCACCATACAATTGGTCTTCTATGTTAATATACTGCTGTTCTTCTTCATTTCTGGCTGATTTTAACCAAAACCGAGCCTCTTTAGCAGCGTCAGACAGCGATCGCTCCGAGAACTTAATGCGGCGTGCATCAGCTTTCGCACAGAAATTCAAGCAATTGGGCCCAGGATAATTTTAGGGTTAATTTCATATGCTTTATCAATAAATGGGCAATTTGGAATAACAGTTTCGTTACAGTTCTCGCAAGAAATAACAGTTTTAAATCCTAAACCACGTCGTCCACTTTCGCCAAATTTCATATTTGATTTACAGGTTATAAAATATAATATTACAGGATAAAAATAAAATTTTTTTAAATTTTCGTACCTATTTAGAATTTTTAAAAGTAATAAAGGATGCACTTTGGTTTATTATGGTTTGCCGACAGTTGTAATGCTCAGTACCATAAACTTGGGTAATTTATTGCCTACTTCTTATGCGCTTTAAATGCCTATAGTTCCGAAAATATTCGGAATATCGATATACATATGAAATTTTAACACATAAATTTTAAGATATTGAACTATATTAATTAATGTAAAAAAAATTTTGATTTTTTAAAAATCCTAGAGTGTCATTACCCCTTAAATATTTTTTAAATTATTATCAAAACGAAAATAAATAAATTAAATAGCATTAATTAGTATATTTAGTTATTTTTGATCCAACTACGCTATAAAAAAAATTTATGCATCTTCCCTATTATGGTGAAGTTCATATCATTTTCGACGTTTCAGTGAAAAATTTGACTATAGTCAAAAAGTAATAAGTATAGTAAATAATAAAAAATAAAGGAGTTAGAGCGGTTTTATTATGCGGCGGTCATGAGGGCTTGACGGCGCTCTGGTACCCCCGAAGGCCTGGTACCATCGCTATTTGTCATGTACTTGTTAAGACGAATTCAATAATATATGGCACATATTTGTATCATTAAGATTTCCACGGAAGACTTTTTTTTATATCACATACCCCTGTACTATAAGTTAATATAAAGCTTTTAAAAATCTACTGGTGTCAAATCGTAAAATCTAGTTGCCCAATTGATGTCAGCTCGTCGAGAGATAACGCGATCTTAGAATTTTTAATGCAATAAAGTTATTGTTTTGTTTGCCGTATGGCATGTTGTCCCGTCTTGTTGAAACCACATATCGTAGAGATCCATGTCAACTAATTTTGGCCACAAAATCTTTTTTAACATGTCACGATAATGAAAACCATTAACCGTAAGCTTTTAGCCGGCATCATTTCCAAAGAAGTATGATCCAATTTTCCCCGCCAGCCCAAAAAGCGCACCGGATGATTTTATTGCAAAAATCTGTAATACCAAATCTGCAATGGTTACCTAGGGGTTTTATAGGCCTGTTGCACTGAACTATTATTATTTATATTATAAAATCAACTATTTTGAAGCAAATTAATTCGAATAACCGTCGTTCTACTGTAAGTCGATTGATGAAATTGAAACACAAGAGTCAGAGAAAATCAGTTGTATTTATAACACAAATAAATAATTTAGTAAGGTTTCAAACATTTCATAACAATAAATAATTAATTTTTATTGATTAGAAGTCGAAGGGTTATTATTATTTGGATTGTCAAGGTTTTCACAGTTGTCTTCTGTATTTACAGAAGAATCAGAAACTTTTGTTATTGCAGGTCTTGGTATTCACAGATTTGGCTAATAAGCGTTGTTCACCAATGGCAGAACTAGCGCTTAGACGTAAATCACGAATTCCGTCTAATACCTTACCTTCTTCCATACCTTCTTCGTTTACAGCGTTCTCATTGTATAAGGGAAACGCAACTACTTCATCATCTTGTGTATTTCCATCTTGGTTTGTAGTAATATTTGGGATCTGGTTTTTGTTTTCGTGTGCTGTAGCACTGCTGGCGCTCTTTTCATCATTAGTAGCATTGTTACCACCCTGTAATACAAATAACGTAATTATAAATTATAAACAATTAAAACTGTCGAAATTTTATGCAAATTAAATTTTTTGGAATGTGCAAATTGTATTTTGTCAAATTTGCATGAATTTAAACCAATAGTTAAAATTAATTTATTTGAACGTTTCTGTTAAGTTATTTTGTAATATTTTATAATTAAAAATCTGATGTGGCCATCGCATAACTTTCCGAACAGACGCAAATTTTTATATTATATTTTTAAATAAAATGGTTACATAATTTCAACAGTAAATCGATGAAAAATTTCATATTTTGCCAAAATAGGAAGAAAAAAACTTTTGAATGCCTATATCTTGCAAACGAAGCATTTTTGGACCCATGTTATTAGAAACTTTTCATCTTATTTTCGTTAGTAGAATGCGGTTTACTATTTTATTTACAAATACAAAACTTTTTTACAAATACAAAATTTTTTGAAACGCCCTGTATATTTTAGAGAAAAACTTGTAGGACAAAAAATGTAGGAAATTCCATAGCGCTAATTTTTTGTTATTAATATTTTTACATATTTAATTTCGTTTCGAAGTTATGACGCATAATGTCATAATAGCTCCAGGTAAACCCCCCTTTCCCGTTACACGATTTAATTTATTTTCATCTGGCTTCGTCCTACGACAGGAAAAAGCTTATATCGAGGGTGAAAACACAGGACCTCGTAACTTACATTTTGAGTAAAATTAACTTTTTGCCGCCATATAATGTGCATTAATGAGCTCCATCTATGTTCGAAAGAGAAATATTCTAAAAAAATTATTAACGGTCAGAATTAAGGAAAACAGTAACTCGTAACTTATTTTCGACGGTTTCGTAAAACATTACCTCGTAATTACGAAAGTGTTCGTTTCGACGCCATCTAAGTAAACAACTTATATGATTTAAGGTAAGTACATTCAAATATAGCTTGTAAAATTATGAAATAACAAATTTGTAAAGCTGAATTGACAAATAATTTCATGGTTAATGAGCGTATGAAATGGAAAACAGTAGAACGAGTAGAATTTTGGATCTGAGAAAAATGCGAAGTTTTCTCTTCAGAAAATTAATTTATCACACAATTTTCTTCAAGATGAAGTTTTATCTCCGGAAGAAATTGCCAATATTATCAGGGAAGCCGAGGATGTGCTTGAAATTGACTTAAATCTTAATGAAACAAGTATTTTGAGTGAAATAACAAACGTAGTTCATACACGAGAAGAAAATGACGTTCATGATGAAGACTATATTCCAGAAAATAATACAGATAGTGAAGAAAGTATGGAAGATGTGATTGAAGATGGAACACTGCAACAGGTAACTGAGATTGTTATGGAAGATGGAAATGAGAATGAAGATACAACAGTGGAAAAAGTTAAAGGTCAAAATAAGAAGGTACTTAACAAGCAATTAAGAATGAAAGGACAGCAGTATTTAGGATTTCGAAAGCCGCGGGAGCAAAGCAATACATTTCATGATACACAGAGAAAAGAAAGAAAGTTAGGTGCGCGCTGCAGCTGTAAGCAAAAAGCCAAAAACCCAACGAAAAAATGTTACAAGGTTACAGAAGCAATGCGCGGAAATATTTTTGAAAATTTTTGGTCTAGCATGACTTGGGATCAACGAAAAGTGTATGTCAGTAATACCGCTAAAATAACTGAAAAGGCCAGACCAAAATCAGCTGAAAATTCCCGACGAAATATAACAATCAAATATTTTCTAATTTGTGGAAATGATGAAATACCTGTGTGTAAAATCATGTATTCACAAACCCTTTGTTTAGGAGAATGGTCTATAAGATCATGGGCAACAAGAAGCGAAAATAGGATGAATAAAAGCACTGAAAAAGAACTAAGTCGACGCGATCAAAGATTAGATCTGTTTAGAGAGGATAGAAATTTTTTAACGGAATTTTTGACTAATTTAAACAAACTTCCTTCTCACTATTGCAGAAAAGACACTAATAAGCTTAATTTCAAGCAATAAAGCAGGTAATTCCAAAAGACTGCTGGAGTTTCTACGATTCCTACCACACAAGTAGGTCTTTTTCTATTTTATTTCATATTTTTTGTTAAACTTAGAACTATGTATGTATAATGAATTTATTTATTTTGAAAAATTATTATTTAGTTTATGAATAATATTTTATTTAATGTTCTTACCTATGTTTATTTTTAATAAAGATGTTACTATTTTGAATTCTTTAATTTTTTTACCATAATTACATTTCATAAACACGTAACTGACATATTAAGATAAGACAGTAACTCGTAAGTAACGGGAACATTTGAAAATATTAATTCAAGTTCTTTTAATTTAATTGCAATTATTTGTTTGATAATTCTGAAGTCAATAAATATTGCAAGTTTAAAAATTGGTGGCAATTTACAATTTAAAACAGTTTTTTGTTCTTCCTGAACATTTTACGTTTTGTGAGATACGAGGTCCTGCGTTTTCGCCCTCGATATGCAAAATTTTGAATGATTTGCTTGCTTCGTTTAGACGCTATCGTGTTCACAGACGTACATACACACACACATACACACATACATACAGACATCCTTCCAAAAATGATAAAAATGGATTCAGGGGACCTCAAAACGTGAACATCTGTCAAAAAATTGGGGGGTCAAATTTTGACTGATAACAATACTTTCCTTACCTAGGGGTTCGGAAAGTAAAAAATAATTTCTTACTATATTTATAGCCATTGTATAATCAGGATCAAGTTTTACCGCAAATCAGAATAACTATTTCAATACACTTACTTTCTGTCAAATAATTAATTTAAAACAAAACATCATCGCGTTTAGTAGCAAACTACTAGATCGCTTTTAAAATTTTATTTTTCCAAATAAATCAATTACAAACAAAATTATATAGATTAATTAATTAATTAATTATAGAAATGAAAGAATTTATAATTAAAACTAAATATTTAAAAATTTAATTATGTAACTCGCATTAAACGCTATTTGAAAATTAGAATCCATTAAAATAAAAGGATTTTCATTAAAAAAAATTCGCTTGGCGTCTCCATAGCAACATTTTCACAAATTTCCTATATATTTCATTTTTTTATTTCAGTCGCCACAAACTCATTATCCGTGACCATAATAAACGGCTTCTAGTGAAGTAAAAATTAGTAAATGCAAAAACTTCCTATGAAGAAGTAAGTCATGGGTTTGACGATAAAATATTGGGAAGTTATATTTAATGGGTCCCAATATTCTATATTTTAATTTAATTTTGTTGATTTTATAATATAAATATCTAATAAAGACTGTGGTAATAGTCTAAATTTAGGCTATTATACATTTTGATTGATTATTATGCGATTGCCCAGTTTGTGCGGCCTAAAGGCTGCACTTATTAGCATTACAGCTAGTACATAAATTGATGATAGATTAGTACGTGATTGCCTAGGATATGTGTCCTAAAAGTACCGCACTGATTAACGCTACAGGAACGTTATTATTATATTTTGATGATGATATTAATTTAAAACAAAAATTGCTATAGTCCATATAGTTTCCGGGATTCAGCCCTCTTAAGAACCCCTTTTTTTCGATTTTTACCCAAAATAACTTAAGTTAAGACTCTTTTTTCTTTTCATTAGGCGCAAAAGTGGTCTTTAGATGAATTCAATTAACTTTAATTATCTTGTAAATTCAGAAAGAAATAAAGAGCCACTCTTTAGACATAAAAATGTCGGGGCATAAATAGAAACTGTTTTGTGTAAAAAAATGTGAAAAAAATTACATTTTTTATTAGCTATTAATAAAACAACCTACTCCATTTTCATATTGCTTCTCTTCTCCAGAATATGTTGTTTTTCAGCATTTCTTCAGATTTCGATAATTTTTGTTAATTTGTTAAAAAAATACACAAAATTATCAACATTTTCAAGAAGGGTCATTCCATCTCAAATCAACTGAAGAATTTACTCGACCCCCACCAAATTTGACCAAACTTGGTACACAACATCTTAGTAAGAAATAAAAAATACAAATTTAAGGATTTGTCCAAAAAGGCTTTTGTTTCCTTGTTTTGGTTCTTCAAAAAGTCGAAAAGTTAGTGTGTAGACTTGTAGAAAAACGACTGTAACTTCATCCAAAGTAGTCTAAATTTAAAAATAAAAAAAGTTCTGGAAAGGTAAATGAACGCTCTATTCAAATATTCAAACACATTTATTTTTTCAACCCCGAACTGGATTAATTTTCTAATATCAACCCTATTTCAACCCCTATTTCTAAAAGGGTATTTTTATTTTGTTCATTTTTTCACTGTTGTTTTGTACAATTGTGCTGAGCATGCGTACAAAATTTGAGCATGGGTTCGGTTAGTAAAAATAAATTAATTATAGCGAGATACGGTCAAAACTAAGTTTTTTGTCGATTTTTCAAGTTTCTTTGTACTTTATGGCAAAATAGTTTAATATAAAATTAGAGCTAATTAAATTTCCTACCAAAAAACTTCTATACATATTTTTCGTCAGATTCGTATTCACATAGTAATAACCGTTCAAAGTGGAGCTAAGTTGCGCAACCACAGTTATATTTATTTTAAATGGTCAGAATCGATTTTCAATTAATTGTAGGGCGGATGTGCTGGCGAGAACGGGCTCGGGTAACACACCGTGCGGTCCTGAGCCATTTGTCACGCCGGCCATCAGCACAATCAATACCCTCATAAGAGAACAAACTTAGAAACTACATGGTAGAAGATGGGAGAATCTACAGGCATGCCGTCAAGCGAGAGCAGCTATATGCGGGCCCTCCAGCAGAAATGCCAAATACTATACACAGTTGTCTCGGGATAGTCTGCGTATTATTGCGGGGATTTTGACGGGACACTGCAAGTTAAATAAACACCTACACACGATGGGTCTTGTAGAGAGTCTCATCTGTCGTGGTTGTGAAGAAGCAGACGAAACGGCGGAGCATCTGCTTTGCAGATGCCCTGCCCTTGCGTCCATCAGAGGATCCATGTTGGGGGAGCTCTGGCCTAGCATGGCCAGTATTAGGGATATGCCGCCCTCTAAGATTCTCGAGTATATCCTAAGGTTGGGATGGCTTGAGGAGTAGGGGGACGGCTTCCCTAATGAAGGCAGCATAATGGGCCAATTTGTGGCCTGAGTGCGTACGACCTCGTAAGAGGCTGTCCTTCACTTACAATCCAGAATCCAGAAGACCATCTTTTCCTAATTTTCAAATAAATGCTGCAGTAAAAATAAGGTAGACCGTAGATCGTTAGACATGGTGATCTTGGTTATCTTAAGAGATACAAAGTCCGTTAAATTAGAGCAAAGTTACTGATTTTTATTTTGATCAATAATCCGAAAAGAAATTAGACCTATCACTTTTAGTTTTGAAGATTATTAAAAATAATCTAAAATTATAATTTTCATTTCAATCTTTTAAATAATTTGAATTAAAATTGATAAAACCAGGCAATTTTAACTAATAAATTATTAAGGAACTTTTTTATAAAAAGTCTGACTGTGCTATTGCATTTGCTTCAACAATTTAACGGACTTCGTATCTCTTAAGATAACCAATATCTTCTTGTATATAAAGAATGAAAAGATGCTATTTAATTTTTTTGTTTGACGGTTTCGTTTCTCTTCATCTTCAGCTTGTTGACGTTCTCTTTGTTGGAATCGCTTGGTTAGTTCTTATACCTTGAACATCTTTTTTTTCAGTGGGTAACACCGAAACTGCAGTCATGCGATAAGGTGGAGTGATTCATTTTTGATAAACTGCCTGCGTTCACGACTTGAAAGAATGGATTCTCGTCTGTGCTTCCGCTAAACACTTCGTTTGTTTTTGCAACGGTCTTGTATTCAGCTAATAAGCTGTTTCAAACCAACCAGATACGCCTTAAAAACATTTTTATGTTTTAATTTATTTCATCATATTACTGGTTGTAAAACTTTTCATTCTTTGTTGATCGGTTTAAGGGAGTTGCATTCCAAAGACTTTATACTTGGTTTTGTTTATTTTTTTGTAAAGAGTCTAAATATCTGATATATCCTTTTTTGTTGCAGATATTTGGGTTCAGGGACTAGCGAATTAGAGTTTCATTATGAAGAATCGAATGCTCACTTTTCACTTTGGAAACCGCCGGGTAATTATTTTCCGCGAGGTGAGGCACCACCTCCATACGAAGAAGCTATTCGAAATAGTCAGATAGATTCAAACGTTATTAATAATCAAAATGCTGCTAATAACGTCCAACCTGAAAGTGATGTGCAAGTTAATCAGATTCGAACCAATCAAGCTCAGCAAAATGTAGTTCAATGCAGACACCAACATTTAACAAGTAGATCAAATAATCAAGAGTATGCGAACGTTACAATGGAAACCGTTACTATACAACCAAACGTAGAATTATTAGGAAGATCAGAGAAAAACGTAACACAATTATCTCACGATAAAAATATGAAAAATTGTGCTTCCGAATTGAAATCAAAATCTTATGAAAATATAATTATTAATAGAAAACACGATAGACAAGCTACAAGTTCAAATTCTGAGAGAAGAAGCTCCAAGCACAAGTCGCAAGTAGATAAATTTCATAAATATGAAAATACGCTGTTAAGAAATTCGAAAGATAGTAATAGAAAAACGACAAACTCGCAAGTGGAACAAAACATCGAAGAAGCACTTTATGAAAATATAAATCCATTGTTAGAATCAATTAGACATAGAAGTACGCCACATTCATTAGATTTTCAAAATAAATCCGTCTCACATTTAAGAGAATTAAAAAATAAAGATAATATTTACATTTTAACACAAAGTGGTACAAAAAGAGATTTAGATAAAACAAAATTTGGAGAAAGATCTGAAAATAATATTAAGAAATTAAGTACTGCTTTAAAGGAAAATAAAGATATTCCCTTACATCGTACCTTACCAAAGAGCTTAAAAGAACTGACCGTTTCTGTTAGTTCAAATAGTGAATGTATTGCTGCCGATATATTTAAAAAATTTGAAAACGATAATTTTATTCATAGAACGTTACCAAAACAATTAAATGCTCATGATACTATTTTATCCGTTAATTTTGTAAAATCTCAGATTAGTTTAGCTGGAAGTTTATCTCCTTTAAAATTGAGTGATGTAAAACCTTCTTCTTCTTCACGTGAATCAAAAATTGAAGATCAACCAAAAATAAAAGAAGATCAGCGTAGTTTCATTTCATATCAGTGTTTATCATCATCGCAAGATGAAGACGATTACAGGTAATTATATTTTTTTCTTTAATTTTTCATCATTTTCTTTATTTCTCTTTTATTGAGAAAAGGTTCTTACCATAATTTATTCAACTTGCTGCTCATCTCTGGTTAGTGAAGAAAAGTATTAAGTAAACATCTGGAAAAATTTATCTACCCCACTCTACCTTTTTAACATTTTTTAAGTTTTAAGATCTCCTGAAACAGTCAGATAAATTTTAGAAGGATGTGTATAAAGGCTGGTTCAGACACGGCTAGTAATTTAGTTCAGTAGCGAGTGATTTAGTAGAATTTAGGGGAAGAGCACGTAAAACGTTCCCTGGATTTGAAAAATTCCCTATAGAGATTCGGAAACTATCCCAAAAAGCTAAATCCATTTATGTCGAATCTAAGGGATGGTGAATCTAACGCGCTTTAGAATTTTTTTTTACAAGTTGAACGCAAAAAGTAAGATGCACACAAAAATTACAACAAACCCACATCAGAAATTGTTTGCGTTCTAAAAAGGACCGATTTTTTATTGTCCTAACATACGAAACAATTGCAAATTTAAAATCCACATTTAGGGGAATCCCACATTTAAAATACACCTGATAATTTAATGCCGATAATTTAAACCTGATAATTTAGTGATTTAGTAATTCTACTAAATCACTCGATACTGGACTAAATTACTAGCCGTATCTGAACCAGCCTTAAGGCTGGTACAGACACGGCTAGTAATTTAGTCTAGTAGCAAATGTTGCTAAGATACTAACAAATTATTTCGATTATTTTGACATATTTCAGCTAGGCTGGTTCAGACACGGCTAGTAATTTAGTCCAGTAGCAAGTATTGCTAAGATACTAACCGAAATATGTCAAAATAATCGAAATAATTTGTTAGTATCTTAGCAACACTTGCTACTAGACTAAATTACTAGCCGTGTCTGTACCAGCCTTTAAGGGTGGTCGTTATTTGGGGTCTTTATGAATTTTTATCCCGCCACCTTCCAAATAGGCTTCAAATAAATAAAAACAAACCCTGTAATTATTTAAGATTTTTATTTTATTATTAATATTTGGAAAGTTATTAAATTGTCCTTAAATGCTCTTAATTGAGCATAAATAAATGTTCCTTAAAAGTCTAAAACCTAATTTTTGGTAATATGCTAGTTAATATTTAAGTTTTAACTAGCATTAAATCTTATTTTTATCAAGTAAAAACTAACTTTTCATAATGAAAGCTACGATTTTGTAGTATTAAAATATATCTTTATTAAGTAAATCGTATTGTTTTACCATGTAAAACTGCATTTTTAATAGCAAATCGTAGTTGTCAATAGAATATACTGTAATTTTTTATGTGATGATATTTAAGCACGAAGGCTTTAGCCAATAATGTGCTTATTGCACATTCCAAAAGCTTCCACTTGTATATGGTACTGACGATGACTAAAGTGCCTGAAACATTAGTTTTTTATTGATCTTATATTCTTATATCTTAAATTCACTATTACATGGGGTCGTCCATAAATTACGTCACGCTCCTGGGGGGTTCCGACCTTTGTGACGATGAGGGGCGGGGGGTTCCAAAAATTGTGACGTCACAAAATATATAGTGTTGTGTCACCTCCTCTTGTGTCGCTTTTATGGACAGAGGACGTGCGACAACAAATCAAAGAGCACCTACCTTCTATTTGACTCTTGGCTCTCAGGATGCCTACTCGTTAAGCTTTATTGACTTGATCGGCGGAAACACAAAAAAGACACAATTCAATATGAACAATTTTTAATACACACAAATAATAAATCAAATTAACAAACATTTCTTAACTAAAAATAAACGAACTCAAAATATAACTGTGAATGTAAATACCTGCGAGGTTAGGCTTATCAGTGCACTTGGTTCGGCGCACTTTTGTAATATTTGGCTCTTGACTTCTCGCTTCTTCTGGACAATTCTGTTTTTTCTATTCTCTTCGGAATTCCGGTACCCGGATTCCGTCTTTTGATGCCGTTTCAACACTCGAGGACGAGTGGAATGCCTCTATTCCGTCCAATAGTCCCAAACTGTGAGGTACTAATTGGCTTTGTAGTACGTGCTTAGCACTTGAATTCAACTTCGAACTTTATTTTTGCGGAGCAAATTATTTTGCGACTATTCGCTTGCTCGCAAATTTATTATCTTCCAATCTTGGTTGTTTTCTTTACCAAGGTGATTCTTCTTCATTTTGTTTTAATTTCTTGCCATCCAGATTTATTTTATTGATTTGAAAAACCCCGTTTCCTTGCCTTTTCCTCGCACTCGCATTTAAATTAATAATAACAAACTTAAATTTAAACAATGATTAATCCTAACAAATACAATTTTACAAATGCATAGCAACAAACAATAATTGTGTCTCTTTCAATGTATTGCTATAAAATAAGCGAATTTACCCTCGTTCGCGGTAGACACAACAATAGATTAAATATTTTATTATAAGTATTTAAAAACAACTATTTTTTGAGTGGCCAAGCCACTGAAGCCATTGGCGTAGCTAGTGGGGGCGGCGGAGCGCCCCTCGTAGATGTGTCCTCTGGGGTGCTACCCCCTAAAAAAAAAGGTCATCAGCCGAGGTGGGGATGACACCCATGAAATCCGCCCCGAGTTTCTTTTTATTATATAAATTTAAAAAATTTGTGGGTGGAGGGGGGTTCAAGAATATGTGACGTTAATACTTGGGGGGGGGTTTAGGTTTGTGTCCCGATCGGGGGGGGGGAGAGGATTAAAAATTGCTTAAAATTGCGTGACGTAATTTATGGACGACCCCCATATGAAAATTTAAAAAAAATTGCTGCTCCATAAATATATTGTGTTAAAATTTAATTGAAAAAAAATTCTTTAGATACACCTACACGTAGAAAATGAAAATCTCGTTAATTTATTCTTGCACGTCTGTATCAGATGAGGTTTTTCCTGTATATTTCGAAAATTAAAAAGCACAAATGAAAGCTGCAAACAATTCAGATAATATTGCATCAAAAACTCATTAATGGCAACAATTTTTGATTTTTTCAGTTGTGATTTCATAAAATTATCTTTAATTGCAGAAGTGAATGTGAGAATTGTAAATCATCGGAAATAGTTAACTTAGATGATGAAGAAACGGATGTTTTTAATGAAACTATGACTCTTCAAAGAAGACCAGAAGCAAGCGAAGAAGTTCCATATTATCGTACATCACTCACACTGCCTACTCAAATTAGAAAACCAAGGTAAAAACCAAACTAAATTAATCTCTCTTTTTAACACCTATATCTTCTTATATGGTGTGCTTAAGACAATTTTGAAGTTAATAGTAGAAATTTTAAACAGCCCTCGATTACCCAGAAATTTTACAAAATAAGATTAAAAATTTGCAGTAAAATATTTTTATTTAGACCCAAAATCGACGCGAAAATTTAATTTTTGAAAATTAAAAATTTGAGAAGTTTTGGCAAGCATTTTAGAAGATTATAAATCAAAAACGTGGTATAAAGTTGTTTCCTTGATCTGGAAATTTTGTAAAAAAAACCTACTGGCCGACTTCTGATCGTTAATTTAATAGTTCAGGCAAGGAACATTTTTAGTTTGCAAAATATCCGGGCAGGCTGCAATTTAGCAGACATGTTTATTGGAGTGTCCTAATGAACTTCTCAAAAGTCCCCTAATATCTCATGTCGGCGTCTCCCCAATTGGAGGTTTTAAGCCTCCTAATACGGTTTTTTGCATATAGCTCGCTCATTTCCACTTTTATGAAAAATTATCTTCAGAGTAAAATTAAAGACCATAAAATTGTCTACAAGATATATTTTTAAAATTTTTATATGAAATAATATTCCTGAAATAATTTCCTGAAAACACGACAAACCTCTTTAAAATGGTGTAGGTAATATTGATTCGTTGCACGGAGAGAAATGTTTTGAGAAAGGCAAAATGCGTTGAAAAATAAATGAACTACATTAGAATACAGGTACAAATTGAAGACCAAAATAGATTTTGTCATAATTTGCCCATGTTATAGTATAATAGTTCAGGCAATGAAGCCGAAAAATTGGCTTCAAAAATTTAAAAATTTTCGGGGTCTTCCCCAATTGAATGGTTTTAGTCCCCCTATGCGATTTTTCGCCTATACCTAGCTTATTTTCACTTTTATTAAAAATTATCATGTGACTAAATTGAAGAGCATAAAATTCTCTAAAACAAGTATATATTTTTGTCAAACCTTTTTATGGCATACTATTTCTGAAATAACCTTAATGGTAAATTTTATAAAAAAATGTTTTGTTTGAAACATTTTTTGATAAAATGGGGGGGATAAAATTTTGGGGGGGTCCATTAAGAGACTCCTATTATACTTGTCTGCCAAATTTTAGCTTGCCTGGATTTCTTATAAGCTTAAGCCAATTTGAACTAGACTACATGGGCAAATTTTGAAAAAACCTTAGTCATCAATTGTAAACCCTTATTTGTATTTTTATACACATTTTGCCTTTCTTAAAACATTTATCTCTGTGGGTCGTATTTTCGTTAAGTTATTCAGGAATATTAACGGTGTAAGAAAATTTAGAAAAAATATATTCTGTAGAAAATTTGATGCTCTTTCATTTTGGCCTGATGATAATTTTCCGTAAAAGTGAATATAAGCAAACTATAGTAAAAAATCGCATAAAGGGGGGCTAAAACTTCCAATATACATGGCTGCCAAATTTTAGCTTGCCCAGATTTTTTCCAAGCCAAGCCAATTTTTGGGCTTTGTTTCCTGGACTATAAAGGATGAAATAAATTTTAATTCTGTAATTTTATTAATTGAAAGTTTGCATCACAGGGCTGTGACACCCAATTCAAATCGTAATGGATGGTTTATGACCATGCAAGAACATTCAAGTAGTGAAGAATCGGAATAATTTCGTTGTTAGTTTACATTAAATTGTTACTTATGGTTATATACCTAATATTTTATATTATAAAAATTATTAAATTTATATATATTTTTTATATCTGTTTTCTAAAATACTTTATTTTCTATTTTATTTGTTACTTAACAATGCATTCAATGCAAGGCATTCCTATTTACGTATAAGGCATCTAACTTTACAATTATTTAAAAATTAAGGGTATAAATACGAGTAAGTGGTTTTCAAACAATTAATCAGTGTTTTTAAGTTTTTAAACTGTTTTTAAATTGTTGTACCTATTACTATAGAAAAAAACCATCACTTTGTCATTGTCGCAAGATATAAAACTTTAATAAGAATGTTAATACCAAAGAAATATTTGTACATATATGAAGTGATCCCAGTATGATTAATTGTATACCTACATTTTTGTTACTACTACTAATTTACTGTATATTCTACAATTAGCCCGGTCATTTTAGCTGAATAATATGTAGTAGGTGCAACTTATCAAAAATTAGTTTCCATCTGAATTTTATTGTATCCTGGGAAAAATTGGCCTCGGGATTCCCTCGTCCCTTTGAAATGACGGGAGGGGACTAAGATCTTCGCTTCCCGGGACTGGTTTTCCCATCAGAACTAGGGCTAATTTATTTTGATCTGTTAACTTTCGTCACTGGGTAAATTTTGGCTCAAACGTTAATGTTAGTCTTCGGATTTGTTTTCATTTTTATGAAGAGTAATCAAATTTTGAATGGAACGGAACCATATCGGTAGAAGAGCTCCGATATAAACTAAAGCTAATAAAATTCTCTACAAAAAAGATTAAATAACAGTTTTCACATAATATGATTTTGAACTTTGGTAGAATGTTTGTTGCATATCTGAGCAAACTGTTACTTCTATGAAAAACACGCAAATAACCTTTTTTGCAGAGAATTTTACTAGCTTTATTTTATATAAGACCAATTTGGGCCGTAGCACTCATAAATGCCGAGATATTTCCAATACAGTGAGCAAATGGTCGAGTGGTTACCGTTTTAGCTTCTCATGCCGATTAAGATGCACGGGTTCGATTCCCATGGTGTACCATCTACATTTAAAGTAGTTTTTTGCTCACCAAATGGCGAGATATTGGCCCCAGATAACATACATGGCCTAATTTATTGTGAATCTATGTTAAACTGTAGGTCCCCTGTGTCTGTTACATCTCTATTTTAAATATATAGGAGAACGTCGTTTTTAAGTCCTCCCAAAAAACTGATTTTTGCAACATTTTGCGAACTTTGGGATTGTAATATATTATTATATAATAACAAAATTCAAGTAGAAACTAATTTTTGATAAGTTTAATCCTAAATTAGTGGGCCAAATATTTGTTAGCGTTGGACCTTACAGGTTTCCACATTCAAAAGTAATATTAATTTACAATAGTAAAGTGTATTAATGAAACAAAATATTGTAACACAAAATTTTAGTTATTAACTTGTATATTATTGAATTGAGTAACTAGTAGACACTGCCATTAAATTATGAATTATCAGAATTATTCTTAAATGTGTAGATCTTTAATTTAAAAAAATCGGTCTAATATTAAGCGAAAATTTTTGTTTTATTTTACTTTTTGAAAAATGTTTCGTTCTGATTATAAAAATATATTTTTTAAATAAATTTTATTGCAAGTTCAAAGTAAATCTATGTGCTAGTAAGTGGTATGTTTATTGTAAATTGTAAAATAAGTCTCGCTGTTACCGTAATAGTGATTCTTTTTCACATAACAGTCGTAAATCAACAACTTCCACATTTCTAATTAGGTGTAACTGGTGCTCGAAGTGAGAAAAGTCACAAATTGTAATCGTGGTTATGAGAATGGACATACTCATCAAGTATGTTTTAAATCTGGAAACGAATGTTATATGAAACGAGAAATTTTTCTTCATTTGGAGCATTGGATGTACTCGTAACTGTTTCTAATAACAAATTGTTTCTTTGACTGTATTTTCGTTTTAACCCTTTGCATTCACATTAAATTTTACTTTCCTCGCCTAGTCAGCGCCAGCTCTTTGTTTTTAAAATATCACAATTTACAAGTGAAAACAAAAAATGTTAAGTACCAGGTACTTTTCAAGACACGTTTGGAATTTGAGTGGAAAGGGTTAATGAGTGATACGTAAAATGTTTTTACAATTTAAAATAATACAGTGTTTTCTAATGATAAAAAAAAAACAAACATTTTCTCAGGTTTTCTGTAAATTGTGATTTAATAAGTAAAATTCTACTTTATCCAATTTTAATGATAACTTGAAGCAAAATTCGTATAAAACTAAGTGTTTTGTATATAAATTCTGTGTTTTAATTATTGAATATTAAATAATCATTAAAACATATTTGTTTCTTTTATTTTTGATATCTTTGGTCCAACAGCATGAGTGTAAAGCCTCTCCTCCGTATTTTATCAATTCCGATCTAATTCCGTTTTCACCAGGGCTTCTGTTGTTTTTCATTTTCTCCATTGTTTTCTTTATTTCTGCAATAGTTGGCGAGTCAATCTCTAGATACCTCGCCGCTCTGCTTTCATCTTCTTCTTCTTCGTCACCATTCTTGTATTCTTTGTTCAAAAGTTCCATAAAAAACTCTTTCCACCCCTCCATAATTTCCCCCTCTCCGCATATTAGTTCACCCTCCTTGTTTCTATAAACTGTCGTAACACTCTTGTAGCCTAATCTTATTTTCTTCACTTCCTGGTAGAAATTTCTGATCTCTTTGTTCTTGAGTTTGTTTTCCAGATTTTTATTTTATTCTCGTTATGTTTCCGTTTCTCTCTTCTACATATTCTCTTTGCCTCTCTGCGTTTGTTTCTATATAGTTCTTTGTTTTCTTCGCTGTTATTTATTATCATTCTTTCTCTGTATTTCCTTCTCTCTTCAACTACCCTTTTACATACTTCGTCAAACCAGTCTTTACTTTTTACCGTTGTTTTATGTGTCATAACTCTTTCAGAGGTTTCTTGCAGTATAGTTTCAATTTTCTTCCATCTTCCGTTTAAGTTGTCTACTTTTTCCATATCAATTAATCTGTCTTCTGGGATCTTCACATAGTTGTTTTGTGCGCGTTCTTCTTTTAATTGTGCAACTTCATACTTATAATATGTTTTTTCCTTCGTTATTTTCTTTATTGGTACTTCTTGTTTTAGCTTAATTCTTACTAAGTAATGGTCTGAGTCTGCATCTGCTTCTCTGTAACTTCGAATATTTTTAACTAGTTTAGCGTGTTGTGATTCCATTAAGCAGTGATCTATTTGATTGATTATTTCACCATTTGGTGCTCTCCACGTTCCTTTATGGATGTCTTTATGTTGGAAATGGGTACTACTTATATTCTTCTCTATTGCAAATGCAATCAGTTTCGTACCATTTTCGTTACTTTCGGTATGTTTGCTAAAACGTCCTATTGTCGGCATATAAATAATATCCTCTCTTCCGATTTTTGCGTTGAAATCTCCCAGAACCATCTTAATATCGTACTTTGGTATTTCGTCATATAATCTTTCCAACTCTTCGTAAAATTCATCTTTTTCTTTCTCGTCTTTTTCCTCTGTTGGTGCATGAACGTTTACAAAGCTGAACTTTCTGTGCTTGCCTCTTACTCTTATGTAGGACATTCTGTCCGTTATTGGTCTGAACTGTAACACCGCCTGTTTGATTCTTTTATGTATCATAAAAGCCGTGCCAAATCTTCTATTTTGTCCCCCGCTCCCGAAGAAGGTATATTCTTCTATATCAACTATCTCAGTTCCTTTTCGTTTCGTTTCTTGTAGCACTATTATATCGACTTTATATTTTTTCATTTCTCCCACCGAAACCTTCATTGCGCCTTCCGAGAATGTTTCTCTAACATTCCATGTTGCTACCCAAATAATTTCTTGTGCGTCTGTTTCTTTCCCGTATCCATTTTCGTTTGTCCATTTTCTCGCATTTTTTGTCTTATTTATTTTCCATCCCGATAAATTCTTTGCTAGTTTTTTGGTTCGGGTGTTTTATTATTTATGACTATTTCCCTAATTGTTGGTTCCAGTCCCATCGTTCCCGATTTATAAAGATTCTTCCATAACCCACCTTTACATCCCTTCCCTTATCTCTTTCAAGTTTTGCAATTTCCCTCAAGGCTGCTTGCATTTTTTGTTCCTGCAAAGTTAAATCGTCGTCAATAAACTTACTTGTGCCCCTTAACGTAGTAGATTTCATTTTCATTACGGTCATTTTATCTTGCCATGAGTTCAACTTTGCAAGTACGAAAGGTTTAGAAGATTTCGACTTTATTACTTCCACTGCTTTTATTGTTATATCTAGGTCGAGTTCCGTCTTTATAAATGTTTTCACATCTCCCTCTGTCATTGTATTGTTTACATTCATCCCTTTTATGACAACATTAATCCCTTTTTCCCTTCTTTCCGTTTGGTTTAGCCTGTTTTCAAGAGTTTCTATTTTCTCCTTAAGCTTCTTATTTTCTTCCTTCAAATTCTTGATATCTCTCTCGTACATTTGTTGTTCCATTTTAATCTCTTTAACTTCACTCAGTACCTGTTTCATCATGTCTCTTAGATCATCCATTTCGTCGTGAGTGTTAGTTGCCTTTTTTACGGGTGTTCTAATGAATTTTTTGCTTCTCCGAAAAATTTCAAACTCAGCTTGTCGTATCTTTAGGGTTTCTTCCGTTGTTGTTTCAACTCAGTTCAACCCTTCGGAAGTGGAAAACCCACTTCTATTTGGTAAGGTAATTAGTACCTTAACACTACGCAACCCAAGACCCACAACAGAACAAGAATACAATTTCCGGGAAGAGTTCCATAATGTTGTCCACCCGAAAAAAAATTTTCGTGGGCTACACACTAAAGGTATTAATAGAAGCTATAGAAAAATTATTTCGGGTGAAACCTCTGAAAATTACCCTTATTTCGAATTTTTAAAGTACGTAAGACTCGTCCGGCTGTGCGCATCGAAAAACCTGTGCGCATCGAGAAACGGTCTCATCATCGTTCCTAATCATGAATGTTTGTGCGGCCATCTTTAAAGGCCCTAACCCATTTCCGCACCATTCCAGCACTCATAATGTTTTCACCATAAACATCACTGATTTGGCGATGAATGGCAGCTGCTTTGAAGCCTTTAGTACTGAGAAAACGCACGCACTTCGCAGTCGGCGGGCTTCTTAATAGGTGCGGCCTTTTTAAAAATCACGCAAACAGATGTAGACTCGATCGGATGGTTCCGTAATGGCGTCTGTAGCTTCCCAACAGATGTAGCTACCTGGCGCGCATGCGCTAAACGGCGACCGCAGCGCTGCGGCGGCGTAATTTAAAAACGGTACTTACTTTCTGGACAAGCCTCGTACATGTTAAATTTGCTAACTTCAAATTCGATTTATTCAAAACTTTGGCCCGCTTTCACCCTAAATATTTTTACAGTTTACTATATAAACCTTATACTATCCAATAGTCAATAGGAAATTTTGATTTAGGTGGACAACATTTCGGCACTCCACCCCAATTTCCTGTTATCAACGCCTTAAGCTATGCAACCCAAATACCGTCTTGTTATCGCTTTAACCTTTCTTTACAAATTCGTATTTCATAAAAGGAAAAGAAACTTGCATTCTATGCGTTTCATTCAATCCTTTCAGACCTGTGTCTTCACACCCTTTTCAGCTCTCAAAAAAACCACCTTTCACACAATAAATTTATCGTTTTCAATCCAAAAAACCTATCGCCTGCGTGCCGTGTTTATGGTTTAATTAGGCGTTTATAAGGCTATTTGGGTGAATTATTCTCAACCAAAGTTGTGTAATTAAAAAAAATAATTTTAATTGCAATTTTTATCATAATTATATTAATATGATGGTTTGTGTAGCTAATGGAATTTTTTTAATATTCTTATTGGATTTCTCGTGAGTTTTTCATTTAAAAATTAGCTTATAATTTTATCAATAACCATAGAATAATATAATAAAACCTGTGCACACTATAAAGGGTTATAGATACAATTTGAAATTACCGCGCTTGCGCGTGCAATGACAGCTGTGTTCGTTGCGTTGCCTCTTTGGGATCTCCAGCAGTGTTGTCAGATTTGGCGATTTACCGCAAATTGGGAAACTTTTGAAGATAATTTGCGCTGAAAATTTTTCCAAAACCGCAATTTGGGCGGTTTCTCAGAAATGAAGTTTCAGTTTATTGCGATAAATGGATAAATAATCAACTTTGAATTTGAAAGCCGAGCATGCGCGTTGTACATTCCGTAATGCGTACAACCACTTGTACAACCAAAGTGGTTGTTTCCTTGAGTGCAAACCCTAAAATAAAAGAAGGGTCATCAACCTAGGAGGCGGTGCCACCCCAAGAAATTATCCGCCCCGGGTGTCACCCATGAAGTTGATTTTGCATTCGAAAATAACTGAAAATAACAATAAATTTCAATTTTGGCGCCACGTGATCGATTAGTTGCGCGTTTGGGCGTTTTTTCGGCAACGAGTTGGCGCCTTAGATTTCTAAAATCTGACAACACTGATCTCCAGACGCTCGTACAATCGTCGTGTGTGCGCGCGTGTAATAGCGTCATAGTGATTTAGCAGTTCGCCGACAGTTTAGTTTGAAGGCAATCGTGTAGCATGCGTGTAGCCCATCAAACTTTTTTATCGGCCGATACCGAATCGTTATAATCTGCGCACTTGCATACATCTTTATAATGATTAAGAAACCGACCAAACTATCGGCCGATAGAAAGTCTGCAGTCTGCGGGGGCTCTATTACAGTTAACAGAAATATTAAAACAACAACATAATTTTAAATTTTTGAATCATTTGCTTAATTTTGAATTTTTAAGTTACGAGGGGTCGTTTTTATATTCCCGGACTAGGCATGAAAACAAAAGACTAGAGCAACAACAAAATTTTATTTTTCAATATAGTTCCCCTGCTTTTGAATACAGGTATAGCACCGTTTCAATAACGGCAATAATAATAAAATGGCCCTCAACGGCTGCTTATAAGTTCGTCATTTGTAGCCTTCGATTCTTCTCGTTGAGACCATTTGGGCTACCACTATGTTTTATGCGGTTCGGTGCCCTCTGAAAATTAGGTGTTAGGTAATTCTGTATTATTTGATAGAAAGTAAATCTTACCATTCATTTTATAACGCCCTGTACATGGTTTTAATTTTCGACTTTTATAAGGTTAATACATAGATAACATATTTTGAAAAGAAAATTGATAACGAATTTTGTGCTTTTGATAAGTAGACAGCAAATTTTTGAGTGCCTAAAAGTAACGCATTTTCGGCTTCTGATTATTTGGAATATAGTGGTTTTTATACTTGATTTCCTCTACTGTTTTATGGAATTGATTGGAGCCGAAAAAGATTTAATTACCCGTCATATTAGTTTTTTAGTTAGACGACCGGGAGTAGATTGCTGCGTTTTGCAGGATTAAAATTGCGATAGTATTTTTATTGTACCATATAATCTGCCTGTTTATAACACTACCTGCACAATAAATTTTTTGCCATTCCGGGGGTAAAGTACTCACTTTTTACCCCAATTTGCGGGATAAAAGGGGCACTTTTTTACCCTGCGGGAGTAAAGTTAAAAATCAGGGGGGGGAGCGGGTGAAAAAAACTATTTTTGCCCTAGGGCAATAAAAATGTCACCAGATGACTGATAAAAAAGTCACTAGATTTCCACGTGATCGTGCATATTAGCGTGGAAGAATCAAATTCTTTCACATCTGCCACGCTCAAATTTATTTCAAACAATGAAATAAATTGATGAGTCTATAAATAAATAAAAAGTACTTACTTTAGCTACCAAAATGTCGCCACGTGGTTTCTAGGTTCTTGCTCATGGTACGTCTTGCTGCTTGTACGGCACAAATGTAAATGAACCTTTGGTAGAATCAGGGGTGCCAACTGTTATTTCCTAGTACTTTTTGGTAGTAGTTGGTAATATTACTAGTGCTATTTTGTGATGCACCACGTGCATTATTAAAAAAATGCGTTAAATTTTTGCTTTAAGTTTCTAAATTGGCGAAGTTCCTACTTTACCTCCCGGAATTACAAAAAACAGTATATCGTCGCCGAGTTGCGAAAACCTCCAATGTGACAAAACATAAATTTTACAGTAGAGGCAAAAAACAAGTTTTTTAAGGTTAGATCAAAAATTTTTCTTTTAATATGTTTCAAGAACAAATCGTTATAGATTACTTAAATTACCTGTAAATTATAGAATCTAATTAAAATATATAATGAAAAATAGCACATTGGAGGAATTGTTCGTTCCCAAATTGTCATACATGGGTGGTATTTCCATCCCAGTTTTAGCAAGCTGTCACATTGGAGGAATATATTTTTGAAAATTTAGCCGTGTTGCCTATGGTTTTTCACATTGAATGTATTACCAATCTATGCAGAATTCATCGTAGAATAATTATGATACAAAAACCTGATTTTCAAAATTTGTCACATTGGAGGTTTTCGCAGCTCGGCGACGATATGCACGACGTGAGTAAAGTGACTTTTGGCCCATGGGTAATTGTTTCACTCGACTGGCGCCTCGTGTAAACAATCCTTTACCCTCGGGCCAAAAAATTGTCACTTTGCTCCCTTGGTGCATAACCTACTATTATGGGACTTGTCGATTTTATGTAATACTTCGTATCCAATTAACAACCGTTATGAGGTTATGATCCAGCCAAAACCACTACACATAAGCCTTTTTAATTTGTCGATATGAGGAATAATACAGTCTAACTTGGTAGCTGAGTTCACTGAAGTTCAAACATCTAATTGACAGCAGCAATATTGAAATCAACAGCGACGTCCGATTAAACCCAGTGGCGTACCATCGATTAGAGTTTGGGGTAAGCAATTACCACTATATCTTGCTTTTTTGGAAACATTGGGTGCGTTTAGCGAAGGTCAGCGGCTGAGAAGTTGACTACAGCGGTTTCGCTAAACGGTACGCTGAGCAAGCGCTTACTTACAACTGTTGAGTAAACAACTCAACGCAATAATTTTACGCTGCGTCGCACAGCTAATGATGAATTTAACGGATAATCCGGATTAAATGGATAATCCCATACGGAAATGCTATATAAGTGAAACTTTTTACATCATTATTTAATAAATAATAATAAATAAAATAATTAAAATCAAAGTAACGCTTGCTGACTGTAAGCATACCGTTTAGCGAAACTCAAATAGTTGAATGTCATCATACTCAACATAGTTGACTGATGACTTTAAGCAGCTGCGCTCGCTAAACGCACCCATTGTTTCCATTATTGTACGCGAGTGTACCGGGGCGGTTAAGAAGAATTTATCACCATCGTAACTATTTTTCTTGTTTGCGTTAAAGGTCTTTTAAAGACCTTTGTAAGATATTTGGAAAAGAAACGAAATCAGATCTGACGTCGGATTTTAGATTAAATACATTCCTTTGTGTAATGCACATTGCTTCTGCCGCGTACGTCACCACCGGCCTTATGAGTGACTTGTATACTTGTATCTTCGTTCGCCTTGATATTTGTCGATCTTTTAGTATCTGTCTGTTTACGAAATACGCTCTGTTTCCGGCCTGTATCTTTACCTAAAAAGGTGAGCGAATGGCTGAAATGCTAGCGTGTTCGCTTTCAAGCCAATATTCACGGGTTCAAATCCTGTGAGGTGCTATCTATAGAAGAAATTTTCGCTCACCAAATGTCTATCTGCTGGCCCCAGATAACATTATTTATGGCTAAAAAACTTCCCTGATGGAGTAGGCGGTGTAAAAATCGTCTATTCCCGTGGTTCGGAATCCACGTTAAGCTGTAGGTCCTCTGTGCTCGTCACACATTTTCAACACGCAACGAGCAGAGACAGGGAGGTATCGGGAAAATGTCGCAAGACGTTCATAACCGAATATACAATACAATCTTTACTCTAACTTCCATTGATCTGATGTTGTTGTTGTTGATATTCACTCCGAGGTAGTTGAAACTCGCTACCTGTTCAAAACTACAGTCATTTATTACCAACTTATTTGTATTATTTGTGTTTGATTTCTGGCACTTCATGAATTTCGTCTTTCCCTCATTCACCGATAGGCCCGCCATCTCTGCCTGTTTTCCTATTGCATTGAATATGTTTTTCAGCCCTCTCTCCGTTCTTGATATAGTTACAATATCGTCCGCGTACGCAACTATCTGGCTCTCTTTATTTATTATCGTTCCGCAGCATCGGGCCTTTCTAATTACTCTCTCAAGTACCGCATTAAACAACGTTGCCGACAACGCGTCACCCTGTCTAACACCGCGGTCTACCACAAATTCCTCGGTTATACCTGCTGTGGTTTTTATTGCAACTGTGGTTTTTTCCAGTGTCATCTCTACCCATCTAACCGTCTTCTCCGGCACCCCCAACTCTCTCATGGCGTTTCTCAGCTCGCTCCTGTCCACACTGTCGAAGGTCTGCCTGAAGTCCACGAAGAGCAAGTACACGTCCATTCCGTATTCTCTGGTTTTTCCTAATATCTGTTTCAGCACTTGTATGGCCCCAACTGTCGATCTCCCTCTTCTGAAACCGTATTGATACTCGCCTATTATCTTCTCTGTGTATTCCCCAAGTCTCTTGTTTATTATCGCTGATAGTACTTTGTATGCCACATTAAGGAGTGTTATGCCTCTATAATTATCGCACACCTCTGCATCGCCCTTCTTCCATAGCGTTATGATGGTTCCGCTTCTCCAGGCCCTTGGCATTTTTTCGTCGTTCCATATTCTTTTCACCAGCACACTTCAATTGCTTCATGCAGCGCCTCTTCCCCGTACTTGATCATCTCAGCCATCATCTCATCACTTCCTGGCGCCTTTCCATTTTTAAGCTTTTTTATTGCTTGCAACACCTCTTCTCTATCTGGTTCTTTTACTTCCTCTTCATCTCCTTTTGGTATAAATTCAATATGTTCTCGCTCTTCGCTTTTACCCATGACTAGCAGCTTCTGAAAATGTTCCGTGCATATCTGCTTTCCTTTTTCTGGCTCGCTCTCTAACCTTCCTTCTTGGTTTTTTATTCCTCTTGTTTTAACTATGTTTATTTTTCTCCTGTTCTTAATGTTTTGGTAGAACCCCTTCATATCCTTTCTGCTATTGCATTCTTCAATATCTTTCATCCTCTCCTCCACCCACTTGTTTTTCTTATATTTATATATTTTGTTTGCTTCTTTTCTTTTACCACTGTATATTTGATAGTCCTCTTCGTCACCTGTTTCTATCCATTTCAGTCTTGCTATTTTTTTCTCGTTCATTTTTCCCATGCATTCGCTGTCGAACCATTTTTTCCATTTTTTTTCTACTTTGTATCCTATTTCTTGTTTTGTGCTTTCTTTGATACATTATTCTATTACACTCCATTGCTTCTCAATTTCTTCCGATGTTTCATTTTTTCTCTTCTCTAATTCATTTCTCACCCTTTCCTCATATCTCTTTGCTTCTGTCCCGTTTTTAGTTAGTTTCTCTGTTGCAATCTGCCTCACTGTTCGTTGCAGTGTTCTGCCAATTGATGTCTTTTGCCTGATGTCTGCCACTACAAGGTAATGATCCGAGTCCGCATTGGCTCCTCTGTACGATCTCACGTCACGTACAGAAGAAGCGCGCCGTTTTGCTATCATCATATGGTCTATTTGATTTCCTTCTGTCATTCCCCCACCTGGCCAGGTCCAAGTAATTTTCTGTTGTTTCTTGTGTTTAAACTTTGTGCTCGATATTACCATATTCAGTGCTTCTGCAAGTTCGCACAGTCTACTTCCATTTTCGTTTGTGTCTGAATGAATTGTCTCTTTTCCGGCTACATCAGCTATGTAGTCTTCTTTCCCGATTTTTGCGTTGAAATCTCCAATTATCATTATTGTGTCATGTTTCGGTGTTGCTTCGCAAAATGCCTCCTAACTTAAAGAACGCAAACATCACGAAGTTGCAAACTGTAATTAGTTCAAAGAATTGCTTACTGTATAAATTGTTTATTAACCAATCCATCCAGCACGAAATAGCTAAATTTACCTGTCATCTGCTTAACTATGTTTGTCTACCTTCTGTAGGATTAGTGGCTTTTATTTTTCCTGCTTTTGAGTAGTATAGTAGAGCGTTATTAGTACGCCATTTTTTTTGAAGGTAAATAAAATTCATAGCTACACCAGACGAGTGTGAAGACTCGACCCGTACAACGTTCAGTCACATCATTGCGACACCAATTGGTTCGCCGAGTTATCTTGTATACAAATATTTTTCTACTATTGTAAATCATTTTAAGTGTGTGATCAAGCATTTGTCTTATTGTTTATTATTATCTCTATGTTCAGTTTCATTAAACGTGTGTATTCTAAACAGTCAGTTTTATTTCATTTTAAGTTCCATTTTGTCTTGGTAAAAGTAACTAGTGCAACGAAAGCTTCTATCGAGGCTGGCACCCAGGTAAAAATAATTATTGTGCAAAGCCAAGCAACTTTTAAAAGAACCCACGACTCCCTTAGGGGAAACCAGCATCTCCGACGCAGAGTAATTTCTAAGAGCTAGCTGTTTCGTACAGTTCAACTACGAACGAGAAAAGCGGCAGTGTAACCGGGTTTCGGTGCAACTCTATTACCTTTCTCTCTCTCTTGTCTTGCCCTTTCTCTAATTTCCTTCATTATCATTCTTTCCGTTGTTGTAAGATCGCTGTCCATGTATATTTCGCTTCCTCTTAGTTTAAACTTGTTCTTTAGTATTTTCATTTTATCCTCCCATTTAACCGTTTCAAAAATACATCGCTTCTCGCCCACTTTATACGCTTTACTTATTTCTGTATCTATTCCCATTTTTTCAGAGACGAGGTTCTTTATTGCCGCTTTTAAATTTTGGGAGTCTCCCTCGTTGATAGCTATTCCGCTCATAACGACATTATTACGTATTTTCTCTTTTTCTAGTTTTTCAAGTTTGTCTTCGAGTTCTGCGCTTTTCATTTCCAGTTTTCCGATTTTTTCTTCCAGCGCCGCTGCAGTTTCTTTATTTTCAGCTTTCATTCCTTGGACTTCCTTATCGGTCTTTTCCGCCCCATCTTTGATATCCGTTACTTCTTTTTTTAGGTCGAACATATCTTTTTTTATTTCTTTAACGCTCGTTCTGATCTCGGCCATAAAACTCGCCATCATATTTGTTAGGTGGTCTATTTTATTTTCCATCCTGGAGTTTTCCTTGCGCTTTCTTTCCTCTCTATACGATTTTCTGGTATCGGAGCTACTGTAATCTTTTCCCTCACTTTCGCTGTAGTTTGTATCGGTTACAGCTGCATTTGGCGATCTCTCCATCTTTTTGCTTCGCCTAAATATTTCACTGGCAGCTACTTTCTTTTTCCCATATTCTTCCGCAGTTGATCCATCGCTACATTCGCCACCTTCTCCTATGTCTTTTCGATTTTTACCCGAAAACATTCTATACATATCGTCGGCATACAAGCAAAAGTGACCAACTACAAAAATGCTGAAAATGAGAAAATTGACTAAATGGGATTGAATAACCAGTACGGTTACAAGGAAAAATGCCCATCTTTATTATTAAACTTTGTTAATTGTTTTATGTCTAAAATTATTGAATTTTAGAATTGTATATCTGATTTTATAGGCGCAGTATAACTTAAAAACTGCTCTACTGTAAAACTAGGGTTTTGCAGTTGGTCACTTTTGATTGTATGCCGACGATATATGGTTTTTCACCAGTGTATTTTTGAGTCCTGTCGTTTAACTATCTTCGCGCTTTGCGTCTATCTACTTAATGTGAATTTTGATCTCTGTTTCTCGCCCCACGTGCGCACAGCGTGTGTGTCCGGTTCAACACCTCGTAAACACACACTACAATTGGGCGTTGTTAGAGGTTACTCGCCTTTTCGATTTCTAGTTCCTTTACGGTTCCTTGGTTGGTACTAAAGGCTCCACCGAAAGTGCAGTCAAAATTAACCTCACCAATTCTACTTTCGTTTTCAAAAGTTCGCTCCGCGTGCTGCCCCCGGGACACCGATTCCTCGTCCGTCTTCTACAGGTTCTCCCTCTTGAAATATCCTTTCAATAATCTCTATAAACTCACCACCAAGCACCAAAATCTCTATACTCCGCAATACACGTCATACAGGTCCGTACTCAATCGTTCTCAAAAAAGGAATACCAAGGCATATGCGATTAAAGAAAAGCATAATGAAAAATTGCATCAAAATTCAAAACAGCCCAGTCCGGGAATATAAAGACGACACCTTGTATATTAACAAGGAAGCTGCCCATCCCTAGCAGTAGATGGCGCTAAATTTTGCAATGACAGTCGCCATTTTAAACTTTGCGTCGACGTAGAACGTGAATTGCAAGAAAAGTGATTGTGTACCATTCCAAGAGCGGTCTTAATTCCTTCTAATGGAATTTGCTACACATAGCGATAAAATGAATACTTCGGTAAAGTTAGAAAATGTGGAAACGGACAGGCAAGATTTAGAAACTTTACATACATCCGACATTAAAACCGAAGAATTGAATGATGTCAAATTTAATTTAGAAGACTTGCATCATTCCATCGATATTAAAGAAGAGGACGATACTGAACAATTAATGCAGGAGAAACCTTCATTACAACTGCATTTAAGAACTCCTGTGGGTGAGAAACAATTTCTTTGCAAAATATGTGGTTTCGGGTGTGCTCTTAAGGTTGCTTTCGACAAGCATGTAAAAATTCATACTGATAAAAAACTGTTCACTTGTGAAATATGTAACTGCAAATTTACACGGAAAGAAAATTTAAAAGGGCATTTAAGATCTCACACAGGGGATAAACCATTTGCTTGTGAAATATGTGACTACAAGTGTGCACGTCAACAAACCTTAAAAGTGCATTTAAGAACTCACACTGGGGAGAAACCGTTTTCATGTCAAATATGTGACTACAAATGTACACAGAATGAACATTTAAAAGGGCATTTAAGAACTCACACAGGGGATAAACCATTTGCTTGTGAAATATGTGACTACAAGTGTGCAGATAAAACAAACTTGAAAAGGCATTTAAAAACTCACACTGGGGAGAAACCGTTTTCTTGTCAAATTTGTGATTACAAGTGTGCCGCGAAAAGAACCTTAAAAGGTCATTTAAAAACTCATACTAACTAGTAAAGGTTCATCTGTAAATTTGACAACTTCCAATTAAATCAAAAGAAGCTTGATGATTAATTTTTAACGTATGCACTGTTGCTAGTTGATATCCGAGATCCACGTTGGATACTTCGACGCCAAGCTATTTCTTAAAAACTCCAACAAAAATAATATAACAAAACTTTCAATACAATTTTATACCCGACAATAATAAATGTGATATTAGTATAAGGGTCAAAAAAGTTAGAAACCTACTAACCTTGTATCTTAAAATCTTGCACTTATACAATGAGTACGTTATGATATTGTATTGTTTAAATTTGATTTATAAATTGAAATTTTAGTTATATCTAATTTATTTCATGCGAGTTGTTTTTGTCATACTAATAAAAAAAGTGACCAACATGGATCTCGGGTATCAATTGGCAATAGTGTATACGTGTATGTGTAAACGCCCTGTATAACTAGCGAAGTATTGTAACCTTCGTTTTGGTATTAGTTTACAACTGCATATTTCGTTTTACCCTGTACATCGTAGTTTGAATTTCTTCCACTTTTATTAAGAAGTCTCCCTCTTAATATAGGTCCAGGACCTGTTTATTACTAATTTTTGTAATTAGTTCTGTGAGCATTTTTGAATTTTACATCTCAGGTAGCTTGCTAGGCTTGCCTTTCGATGTGCCTGCACCCTGTTTTTTATTGTTATGATGGCAAATCATTAACACAGGGGGACCAACGGCTTTACGTGCCCTCCGAAAGCACGGAAAACGGTCAAGAAATTTTAGACTGTACCCGGAATCGAACCGGGGAGCCCTACGTTAGCAGTTGATCGCACTAACTATCAGGCCATGACCGTCGTCAGTTTGAATTTAAATTCTAAAAAGAAAGGAGATAAGCGATAACTAGTAGATTAGAGACGCCATATTGGTACTTTTGCGGTGAATTTTTGAAAATTGGTTGAGATTTTGGAACCAGTGAGTCATTCTGGTTATTAATTTAAGTAGTGGAGTATATTACACCTTGATACCGTGATTCGAGATTTGGAACCGTTTGATTTATTTTCGGTGGACTGACGTTGGTTATTATTTTGGAAATCAGTCACCGATATCGCTTTGGCGGATATAAAACTGCGACCGTTATTAAAGCCAAGTTTTATGGAGACACCCGAAGTCCAAATACGTTTGTTGGCAGACCTATAATTTCACCGAGGCAAGTTATTGTCGAGTACTTATTCCTATATGAACCACGATTACACAGATTTCGAACTACTGCGTTTACCCAGTGATAGAGAGGCTACCGTCGATTACAACCGGTGATTACAGCCAATTTTTGTGTTATCTTTTTTTTACCAACACAATCAGTCAGTACCTAGAGGTTATGTAATTTGTCCATGGTCGAGTTCAGTGGCGCACCGTATTCCTGCACCAGTGCCGTACCTACTGCTATGATCCAAAATGCTTCATAAAGGCTCCCAATGCAAAAATGAATATTAGATTCATAAAAAGCATAAAATTCTAAGTCGGAAGATACTTTAAAAATTTGCTCTACGAGAAATTTTAATTTTTCTAAAAATTTGATTTCCCAACTAAATTTGAATCTCTCAGGATAAAATAAAGATGATAAATATTGCTAAGGTTAATTAGATTGATGATTGTCACATCAAAAATGAAACAAAAGATTTAATTAGCTAAAAATTGATGAAAAATCATTTTTATTTATACTTGTTCATAACCTATAAAAATGTAAGATTTTGTAAACTGAATTATTTAAAAAGCAACATGTTATGTAAGAAATGATTCACATCGAAAATTATGCAGTGACTTCATGTATCTAAAGTGCGTGTTTTTAAAACGTGAAACGATAAAGTTGTGAATAAGGGTCAATTTTGTGTAAAACCAAAAGTTTATATAAAATGGAGGATCCAAGTCAACAAACCATTCAACAAACAACATGAAAAGGCAATATACCAGTGAAATTGCATGAAAAACACCTCGTGGAAAAGCAATTTCAATGTAGATTGTGTATCTGCAATTAAAACAATTTATTAACAAGGTGAAAAATCCAATATGATCAAATTTGACTCACTTTTATTGAACAGGCCTGCCAATTTCATTGATTTTGGATCAAATTCAGTTAACTTCGGACATCATAACAAAGTGCACGTATTTTTGTGTTCTCCAGGAAATATTATTTACAAACTTTTGGAGGTTAAGAAATTTCATTGATTTTGGATCAAATTCAGTTAACTTCGGGAATTGTAGCAGAGTAGACGCATTTATAATGTTCTCCAAAACCAATTGTTTACAAACAATTGAAGGTTAAGATTTTTAGTTGAATTCGAGCACAGCGAAATCTTTTTATATTTTTATTCAACGAAAGCAATTAAGTATCCTAAGAGAGCAAATTTTACAAACAACTCTAAAGAGCACCTCCAAATTACCAGGAACTCACCCTTGAGCGTGTCATCACCGGAGCTTAGTGAGAAGGGGCAATAGTGTTGAGCATCCCTTAGCTAAGAATATTCAATACGACCCATTTTTACGAACCATTTACCTGAGTATTTTTGCTAGCAAATTAAGGGCTGGCGCTTTTAAAATTAGTTAGGGGAGGTCACAACACTACGTTTGTTTGGTGAGCAAGTAATTTTATTATTTATGGTTTTTGGTTATTACACAACGTCTTCCAATTTGTTCGTCGTCAACGCTAGAAAATCAAATCGCATCCTAATTTTAGTAAATTGTTTGCAAAACGTACGATATTAATCGTGCGTGTATTTCACATTGGGAGCGTTATCAGATATCTGACGACGACACTATATAAATTTTTTCAGCTGCGTCTGACCACTTTTGATTATTTGTTTTGTGTATATAAATGCCCTCAGCACCCCTTTTGTATAATTTTATTTAATTACTAGCTGACACGGGCGGCATTCGCCGCCCTTAGCCATCTAGACCCAGAATAGATCCGAGAAGGCCATAGTTGTTCGGCCTTCGGCCTCACAGGGGGAGGACCATAATAGATCCGCGAAGGCCATAGTTGTTCGGCCTTCGGCCTCACAGGGCGGACCATAATAGATCCGCGAGTGCCATATTTGTTCGGCCATGGGCCTCACAGGGTGGACCATAATAGATCCGTGAAAGCCATAGTTGTTCGGCCTTCGGCCTCACAGGGCGGACCATAGTAGATCCGTGAAGGCCATAGTTGTTCGGCCTTCGGCCTCACAGGACGGACCATAATAATAACTGCAAAATTCGGTTGAGATCGGTTCAAGGGTATACCCTATACCAGTGATTCTCAACCTTTTTTTTGTTGCGGCACACTTTTAACGATTTCAAAATTTGGCGGCACACAAAGAAAAAGATAAGTTTAAAAATTATACTAGCCACATGAAAATCGGCCTTCCGGCCGATTTTCGTGGCTAGCTCTGCGAGGCGCGAGGCCTGCGGCCTCGCTGTCGGCCTAACGGCCTCCCGATTGTTTATGGGCTTACAGACCGGTTTTTGGAACTTTTAAGGATTCCATGGTCGAGTGTTGATTTGCATGTGAGATCCCGGGTTTCTTTGGTCCGGATTTGACGTCTCAATGGTGAAGCGAACCCGAGTCGGCCTTCGGCCTCCCGATTGCTTTTAATAATAAGGGTCGGCCTTCGGCCTCCCGCTTGTTATTCCTGTTACGGGTCGGCCTTCGGCCTCCGATTTACTTTCGATTATTGCAGATCCGACATCCCATTGCATATCCGCGGTACAAATTCAAAATTCGATTTGGCGACAAATTTCGGCCTTAAAAATAATTTTCAAGGTCACGTGTCTTGGAACAATTTAAAGCCAACGACGGTGTCTATCGAGAACCTTAATTTGGGCAATTTTGTAAAATTTCAAAAATTCGCCTTAAGGGCCGTAACTGGGCCCTCGAAAGAGATTTCAAGGTCAAAATGAAGGTGCATTTAATAGCTGCGCAAGGGCAATAAGATGTCGCGCATTTCAAGGTGGTACAAATTCAAAATTCGATTTGGCGACAAATTTCGGCATTAAAAATAATTTTCAAGGTCACGTGTCTTGGAACAATTTAAAGCCAACGACGGTGTCTATCGAGAACCTTAATTTGGGCAATTTTGTAAAATTTCAAAAATTCGCCTTAAGGGCCGTAACTGGGCCCTCGAAAGAGATTTCAAGGTCAAAATGAAGGTGCATTTAATAACTGCGCAAGGGCAATAAGATGTCGCGCATTTCAAGTTCTCCCAGATCCGGGGTAAGAGTCGGAAGGGCACGTAAGCGTCACCGCGCTGTCGCACGAAAGACATCGAAAGACCTAATCTGGGTCGCCGGACAAATCTGCACACGATAACGCAATATCGTCATTTGACCTTGTGGACTTAAAAAAAAAAAAAAAAAAAAAAAAAAAAAAAAAGCTACAACTTACTTAGTTACCTGTCGAATACTTTGTCATAAGGTCGGCTCGACGACGGCGTATTTTTTTTCGCGATCCGTTCGACGCCGCCCGGCGTAGCTCAAAAAACGGCGAAAAAAAATGTAATTAAAATCGTCGTCTCGCTTAGCGGTCTAAATCGTACTACGACCTACGGTTTTTTTTGCAGAAATGCAAATCTAAATTCGGGCGGATCCAAATGAGACCAAAAAATCGAAACTTTAATATACAAATAAGCGAGCCAAGCGCAAAAGAAGAAAAAACGCGTCCCCCTCCCTAAAACGGAACGGGACAAAATTTCGAAAATTTGGCCCTCCCGATTTTTCGGTTTCGCGGCCCACACCCTTATCGAAAATTTGAGGTCGATCGGACGAAAACCCCGGAAGTAGATACAAAAATACGAAAAATCGCGCTGCGACGTTTTGCCGAGCGCCCGAAAAAAAATTCGAAAAAAAAAAATTGTTTCGCTCCCTCGACCGTCGCCCGGGTCTGCCTGCAAAATTTCGACCCTCCAAAATGAATTCTCAAATTTTAGGACCACTTTGAACCGCCATTTCACCCCCTCCCTTATGTCCCATCTAAAAACGGACAATTTTCCCGTTCAATCCTCGTAAAACCACACGGATATGCAAAATTTCAACTCTTCACGACCCTCGTAGCTATACGCACTAAATTATGAATGAGTGAGTGATTTGCTCAGCTTTATATATGTTTAATATCTTATTCGCGATTTCGATTAAGGAAAATCACGTGACCAAATATTCAAAATGGCCGCTTAAAACGGGTAGTTCTATATGTTTTGCCATCATAAGCAAGGTTATTATATGCACATTAACGGGTTCAGAAACATGTTGTGGCTTGTTTATTATATTCGTTTGTGTTTAAATAATATCTAAATATGAATAAACAATTAACAATAAACAATATTTTGAAATTTTGTGGGAGTTCTGAGGCTAGAAACTTTTGTGAGGGTGAACCTCTGGCAAACGCTAAGCATGTTGTGATGTGTGGGAAAACGCCTAGTAACGACGGATTCCATCATATTTGAGGCCGTGAGAGCAAGAGTGGTGTAACCCTCAAATTGCCAAAATTGGGGTTTTTGGTGTAATGCCTCTGTCTTAGTAATACCTTTGAAATAAAATCGATGTAACCAACATTATTATAATATTCTAATAAATGGAAGCCATACAATGTTTTTGCATTCCATAAATGTAATGCATATTTCAAAGCTTTAGTGGTGAATATCTGCAATAGTTATATTTGATGGTTACACCACTCTTGCTCTCACGGCCTCATTTACAGCTTAGTTTTACAAACTACAGCTTTGTCTGCACCGCCTCATGAGATATCAGGGCTAAGGTTTATCAGGTTTACTGCACACAACCATGTATTTTGTAGGCTCCTTTCCCATTTTGAAGCTTTTCATCCACGCTTTTCTGCTATCAATTACTTCCACCTCACCCAACGGATTTGTCCATTTCACTTTGAATTTTCCTTTCTTGGGTAACTTGTGGAAACTAAGGTCAGAATTCTTTCTAGCGCTAGAATTACATCCGTGAACACAACAAAACGCTCTTGATTTTGATTTACCTGTATTCATTTTGTCGTTTTCCTAATAACAAATTAATTTCTGAGGAATTTTCAAACACAAGCACTTAGAAACAATATTTAACGTTAATACCGGCTATAAACATGCACTAGATGCACATGTAAACTTATGACAATGCCCGTTTTAGCAAGTTAACATTTCTGCCGACAGACGTCGCTTCACTTAGCTGTAATCGCGAATACATATACATAATTATATATCTAAAATTTGGCGGCACACATTTAGAATTTCGCGGCACACAAAAGTGCCGCGGCACAGTGGTTGAGAATCACTGCCCTATACTATACTATAATATTGGCAAACACGTGTTTTGTTCACCATCTAGCGAAAGCGTAGTATAGGGTGATTCACCGTAGTATAGGGTGATTCACCGTAGTATAGGGTGAATCAATAAATAATCGAAAAACGCGAATAACTTTTTCACCGCGCAAATTTTTTTTCCATTTATGCACGAATAGTTGCGCCTGGACCTACAGAATAACTGTGCAAAATTTGGTTGAGATCGGTCCAAGGGTGTAGGAACGTTCAGGCCAGCCCGGCCCTGTAAGTAAGGGTTTGTTAACTGGGTTAAGTACCCAGGTAACTGGGTACTTAACCTAAGGGTAAAGTATACAGTGTATCAATAAAAACAAGGTGGAACTCGCTTTAGCGGCAGTTCTTAGGCTTCTATACAGCTACCTTTCTGGTGTGGAAAGTTGTTATTATCTGGTTAGTTTTGATCGCCATATAATGTAACATCACATAATTAGATAATCTGCACCAATAAAATTTTTTGCGGTTGGTAATTATCATTTACTATATAAGTAATAACAATCAAACTTTTCCATTCTATTCGAAACTTTACTTCTCTGTAATGTATGGTCCTTTTTTTGAGGTGGACCAATCCTCTCCTTTCTCTTTTATTTACAACTTAACTTCACTAACCACATCAATAAAAAATTATTTTTTCACATCAAAGTAAAATAAAAAAACCAGTTCTTAGAAACGCTCTGTATGATTTTGAATTATGCGGACGGACAGACGGACACGGAGCCAGATCATAAGGCTTCTTGTTATACTTTGTATAGAAGCCTAAAATTGAATCATTAGCAATTTAATAGAAAATAATTTGAAACGTGCGGACAGACAGGCAGACGGACGGACAAGTAACAAGACATGGAGTGAACACCTCGAAAGAATGGCAGAAGGGAGACTGCCACTAGCAGCCAAGCGATATAAACCACCGGGAAAAACAAGTGTGGGAGGAGCAAGAAAAGGATGGGTACCGGAACAAGCAATAACGCCTACACCGCGAAGTGAAGAAGAAGAAGGTTTTCCGTTGCCATCTGCATTCCATGCCGTTGACCATATTGCTGGATTCGTCCGCGTTTAGGAATGATTTCTCTATCCAAGGACAAGAAAGTGCCCTATACTTGCTTGTTCATCCATCCGAAGCTATCGGTAATACAATTAAGGAAGTTGCTTATACCGGCAACCACTCGGTTATTGCCATATCTGGCCCCTCACTTAGTTTCGCCTGCGGGTCAACGCAGTTCCCAGGGTGTGGCACGTGGAGCCATAAGTGAGAGTTGGGTATCCTGCGAGGACCAGTTACCATCAAGGACCATCTTCTGTTATCACGCTCGATGTGACCGTCCCGGTAAAAGGTACTACCTCTGCAGCATAACCCCTACACCCCTTACCCTTATCCCCCTGGATAAGGTAATAAATAGAAATAAGTTTGAATAGAAATATTTAGAATCAAAATATATATTTGATTAAAAGATAGATAGGGTAGGTCGAAAATTTGATAATTTTCACTTGGAACCTAGTTTGAACTTTGTTCGATAATTTGGCATCTTCATCGCTGAAAACAAACGTGATAGCTCTTCCCACAGAGTCAATTGAAGTTAATTTATTTATAAAAAATAAAAAACATTTTGAGGTTGTTGCCAACCTCATCATAAAATGGACCCTGCAAATTGGCGGGAGTTCATGTTTTCATCATAATTATAAAATTATTCTTAAAGATTTTTATCAAGTTCTGGTCGTTTTTTATGAATTTTTTTTAATCGGGTTTCAAACCGCGTGTCATTTGGTATATTGTGACATACACATAATCTGCCTATTTTGATATGATGTTTTCTGATTTGTTTTATGTTTCAGGTTTCTATATTGGATTGCGTGGGCGTTTTTATTTCATCAATGTTGGTATGTATTGGTATTCATATCTTGATTTTTGGAGTCTATTTTTCATTTTCGATTGTTATTTGGCTTTATTGGGTACACTCAAACCTTGTTTCTTATCAGGGTTATTAGTTTTTAGGATTAGATCTCATTGGTCACGGTTATTTCTCTCGTTGTCAATAGTGGTTGCTATGGATTGTGCACGGGCCTCAAGTCGGGCCTTATATACTTTACACAGGATTGATCCTGTGGAGTGCTTGTTGTCACTGAGCTTCGCTCTGACACAGTTGGCGCATACATGCTTAGCAAGTTCCTTTTGCACTACGCAATCACGTGAAGCATGTTCTGTTGAGGTGCAAAAGGCGCATGTTTCATTTCCTTTGCAAAATTTGGCTGTGTGGCCAAATCGTTGGCATTTATAACATCGGACAATTCCGATGTGATTCCGTATCCGGTAGCTTTTCCAAGCCACTCTGAATTTACCCTCCTTTGTTATTGCTTCATGGACCAGGGGGTGAACCTCCAGGATCCATTTGTTGTGAGTTCTTCCTCTGGTATGTACGGGATTGGCTCTTTTGAGCCAAGAAATCCCGGCCATATTGACCACCTCGGGAAGACTCCTTTCTATTTCCGCTGTGATTTGATCCCTAGAAACGGATTTGTCCACCATCTGTATAGCAATTGATGGCCAGGTAGCTGAAGGCTCCCGGGCCATCAATTGGTTTTCCGCGAGTAGAGTGCTGCCTACTAGTTTCTTGACGGAAGGGTGGGAGGATTCCACCACAACACTTTTGTTTTTCGTCAGATAGAGCCTATCTGCTTTTATGCCAAGGTCTTCCGCTCTGATGCTAGTCAGGGCGGATTTC
This sequence comes from Podabrus alpinus, assembly GCA_932274525.1. NCBI lineage: Eukaryota > Metazoa > Arthropoda > Insecta > Coleoptera > Cantharidae > Podabrus > Podabrus alpinus. Next base: position 84,555,564 of record OW026455.1, on the reverse strand, counting down.
GTGTTTTCTGCTGACTGGAATGAGCTACCCTCTCCAGGGTAGACAATTACTTTGTATTTCTTGTGTGTGCTCCGGGGGTTGCTGATGGCAGCCCTCTTCATTGCTGTCAGGTATTTCCTGGGTGGGTCGTGCTTCGTGGATTCTTCCTTAGGGGAAGAATCTGTTTCCTTGGGTTCCCGAACCTTGAGGAGGTTCGGGGGGTTGGACTCTGCCAAATTTTTCCCAGGTGGGTCTTGCTTTTTGTGTTCTTCCTGAGGGGAAGAATTTGTTTCTTTGAGTTCCCGGACCTTGAGGAGGTTCGCGGGGTTGGCAGGGGCAGGAACCGCCTCTGCTGTGTTTGCTTTGGACGGAGAAAGGGTGGCTGAAGGCTCACCCGTCCCTTGCTTGTTGCTATTGCCCTTCAATACGAATAATAGAAGTTTAAAGGTGCTTTCTTTCATATCTTCTAAGTTTCTTAGTGTGTTTTTCCTTTCGTCGAGTTCTTCTTTGCTTAATATGATGAATTTCATTATTTTATGCGCGGCGTACGATATGTTGGAAAATATTTCATTCGTCCATTCTGTTATTCCCAACTGGCTTTCACTTGGTGTTTTTGTTTTTTCTATTCCATGTTCTTCTTTACTTTCTTGCATCACTTGTAGGGCTATGGACAATGTTTCGATCAGCTTTGTGGATATTTCTAAATTATAATCACTTTGTGTTTTTTCAGTTTCATAATTTTTTGTTTCGTTACTGTTTTCACTTAGCGTTTCTGTCTCTTGTTTTTCATGTTTTTCTTTTTCTTGCTTCGCCAATCTGGCACGTTTCCTTTGGTTTTTATTTGGTTTCTTTTTTGCTTCCTTTCGAATTTTTCCTTGTTTTTCATTGTCCGAGCTATTGTTTTCTTCATCTTCAAGTGTGGACCATTCTTTGGGCCACTCGTAGGGCCATTCTTCTTCGTCTGTCTCAGGATTATTTCTACGTTTCTTTTCAATTTCTTCGATTTTTGCTGATGAGGCCATATTAGACGATTTCGACTTTCTCTGTTTCTTTCGTTCCCACAGAGTCAAAACGACTTGCACGAGCAACACTATGTAAATAACTATCTGCATCGGATGGCATATAGTAATTGATGACGGTGTTTATACCAACAACATCCATTCCACGTCCAAAGATGTCTGTCGCAAATTAGTTTAAGTTAATTCTGGCCCAAAGCGGCTCATGGTAAGAGGAAATCGATGTGTAGACTCCAGTAGCTGACACTTCGAAGTTGGAAAAAATCGCATCAATTTGCGTGCCATTCCGCGTAGTGGGTATCGCTGGCGACCGAATTTGGAGTCCTAGTTCTCTAAGAGCATGTTGTAGGCCATTTTTTTTCCCTTTTTTCTTCTCAGGCTAAACCACCCGGGAAGAAGTGTATATTCTGCTAATTTATACAGATTAATAACAATAAATTATTTAAATATTTAACAATATGAAAATGCGGGTGAACATATTTGATAGATGGGATGAAATGTGAATGGATAAATAAAATAAAATTTTAACAATATACATATAACAATAATACATGGGCTCGAGTAAAAATGGGTGGCAAATAATAAATTGGATAACTGGAACAGCAATAACAAATTAATAATACTAATAAGGCTCTTTCGAGACGTAATAATAATATTATGTACCTTAAGCTGAAGCACAAATGGCAGCAACCAATAATTGTATAACACGAACAGCAATAAAAAGAAAATGTTTAAATATATAAAATGGAACATAAAACGGTAAACGTTTAGAAAGTTAAAAATGGATGGAATTAAAAACAAAAATGAGAACTGATGGTATTAAATTTTTAGTGCCAAGTGTGAGTACAAACAAATTCATATGGAAGTAGATTAAGGGATGGTATTGAACGCTTTTAGTGTATTGATTATTGATTTGCAGAATTTGGTGAATAATTTTGATATGAAACTGTTTTTTGAGATTTGTGTAAGGTCGAAAGGTGAAATATTATAAAAGTGACAATGGTTAGTATAAGTGTGTCTGGTGTTGGTATATCTTGGGCAGCAAGACAATAAATGTTGCAGAGTCTGCCTACTTTTTGAATCGCAGGGGCACACGTCAGTAGGACTGATCTTAAACCTAAACAAATACTCGCGCGCAAACGAGTGACCCGTCAATATCTGTGTCATTTCAAAAGAGGTATCAAAGGCACCTCGAAACAAACGAACATCTTGTAGTGTAGGTAAATGCTGCCGGGTGGTTGAGCCTTGGACGGCATTTCTGTACTCGGTGTCCCAAGTACATGCCGACTCAAGGCGAATCACCCTTCTTGCGTAACTTAGAGGGAACTGGTTGTATATCATGCGGCTGTGCGAGACAGCCGCGTCTTTGGCACATTGATCTGCAACCTCGTTCCCTTCGATACCACAATGAGCCTTTACCCAGACAAACTTGATGATCGTCTGATTCTTTAGCTTGAGAAGTGAACGATGGATGGAGTTGACCAAGGGTACAGTGCTGCTCCTATTAGCGATGGTAACAAGCGAGGATAGGCTGTCGGAGAATATGCACGCGGAGTGCAATCTCCTGGGGGAGATCCAAGACAGGGCAGCGTCAATCGCATATAGCTCGGCTTGAAACACGCTACAAGCACAATTTAACTTGTACTTGTGGGTTTCTTGTCGAGCTTCATGGTATATAACGATTGCCGCGCCGACCTCCCCACCTTCCTGCTTGCTACCATCGGTAAAGATAGCAGCACTGACACTGTCGCATATTCGATCGACTTCCAGCGAGTCGCTTACTTTTTCAAAACAGATCGTTTGTCTGTAACGGGGATGTAACATTCCCGCTGGCGACGTACGATTTTGTAAGACGACGTCATCTGGAAGTCGATCGAAAGTACCATCCATTTTCACTTGCTCTACCCTTGCTACCTCCTTTATCCTTAGCTCGATTGGTGTAAATCCAGCCAAGGCTAACGCAGATATTGCCGAGACCGTATGAAATGCGCGAGTAGCCCTAATGGCGAATGCCCGTTGGAAGGAGCGTAGCCATTTCAGCACATACTTATACCTAAGCACTCCACACCAAATAAGAGAACCGTAAGTAATGGTGGGTTCGATGACCGCGTGGTATATCGTCTCCACATTACGTGGATTGATACCCCACGTAGGCCGTACGAACCCACATAAAGTTTTAAAAATTTTGTTTGCTTTGACTATGATGTGTCGAACGTGTTCATTGAATTTTAAATGTTGATCCAAGATAATGGCCATTACTTTCTTCCTTGCTGAAATCCTCATTGAAATCTCCAGTAACCAGAGTACGTGGTACTAAGTATAAGCGAGACATCTGCTTTTTTATTAAAGAGATCATTGTGTTGGAATTAAACCCTGGTGACTTGTAAACGACAATTATTCGGATGTTAAAGAAGACAATAGAAGAAACACTGCAGGAACCTTGGGAGTCGTATTCTATTTCGGAATTGGTGTCTATAATACATTCATGAACAGACGGACAACAATACACACGTACACCAATCGGTCGACGCACATCGTTACTATCTATTGATGCAGCAAGAAGATGATCTCCTAACGGAAAATTGTCACTTGAGAGCGTCCATGTCTCCGCAATAAGGATGATATCCGAACTCTTATAGACCTCATCCGATGCATAGAGACTATAATGAGCAGGAAGTGACTGGACATTGTGAAAGATGACTTGTATTTGTCTGTTGCTATCATCCCTAATTCGCAAATGTTCAAATGAAGGAATTAGCTTCATCTCCTGGTGTCGTTTGAATTCAATAGATATGGGATCATTCTCTTGTGGCATTTTTGTCTTTTTAACGATTCCAATAAGAAATAATCCTGATGCCGTTGTTGCTCGTGAACATGCGACATACAGAAGAGCACGCTTGATTCCAGGAGTAAAATGGACAACAACGAGCTCGTATGTGGATCCTTGGGATTTATGTATAGTTTGAGCTTCAGCTGCATTAAGTGGGAATTGCGTCCTTGTTACCTTTGTGACCGAATTCGATCGTGGCTGGATGACGACCGTACATGGTGAGATGGGAGTCCATTCCGAATCAATTTGAAGTTGCCGACTGAGGTTAATATTGCGCAAACGAAGCTTCTGTCCACTTCGGGAATTTTCAAACTTGACCCAGAGACGGAGAGGCTTTTGTCTAGATGCATCCAAAGTACTAATACCAAAGTCAATTCTTTTCAGAATGCATCCCACACCGTTAACCAAACCGTCACTTGTGTCTACATTCACTGTCATGATATAACGTCCACCTTCTTTGAGAAAGAGGCTTGTGTGAAGTCCCTGTGTCTTAGATAGAGGTGCAGATGCTATCCAGTTGAGGAGTGCAACTTTGGATGCCTCGCTCGTGTAAGCAGAAAGGGAATCCTTGGCGGTTGAGATGGCTTGATTTCCTGGCAAACAGGATAACGCAAAACTATTGTGGGCATCAACTGCTTCATTCGTGTAAAAAGATGAATAGGGCGTCGGCTTACTATTTCTTCAGGCGTAGTTGGAAACTCACGGGATTTGAACAGTTTCAAATCATCATCAGTCATCGTCCCTGACGCCATATTGTTTAATGCAAGAGCAAAAGCTGCATCATCGCGTTGTCTCATAATTGTGGTCAGTTCATGAACAGTAAACATGTGCCATAAGGGTTTGTTGAAAAGCGACGAAATCGAATTCGACATTGTTCCAGCCAGAAGGGATGTTGCCATAACAGGTGGCAGCTGCCTGAAGTCGCCAACGGCTATGACCGATATACCACCGAAAGGTTTACATCCGTCACATAGGTCTCTCAATCGTTTGTCGATCATTTCCAAAATATGTTGACCAACCATACTAATCTCGTCTATGATAAGAACACGAAGTTCTGAATAGAGAGTGGCCATTGTATTAGAGACGCTGTCTGAGAGCTTGCTAGCTTCCTTTTGGTTCACGGGAAGTTGGAATGCGTTGTGAATTGTGAGTCCGAAGATATTAAATGCCGCTAATCCGGTAGGAGCCGTCAGAAGGACAGAAGGTTTATCAGGATTCGAATTAACTTTATCATTGAACACTCTAATTAATGCTTGGTATAGAGTTCTAATTACATGAGACTTTCCTACACCGGCACCTCCCTTTAAGTAGGTGTAGATGGGGATATCGGGAGACCTTTTGAAGTGATCAAGCAGGTGAGTTACAAAATCCCGTTGTTGAGTATTCAGCGATGAGAATAATTCTTCAAACTCTTTATTGGGAATTCGATTAGGAAGCGTAAACTTTTCAGACATTGGGCGTATCACGTCACCACCAAAGTCAATGGCACCAGCAGCAACGGGGTCGATTAATTCGAATTCCTCCTGAATCTCTTCCGGTATGCTATCAGATTTGTCATCGTCAGATTGACGATCCACACTCAATGCGCTATCCATAGCGACATCCAGAATATCTTCTTGAAAGGCATTAAATTCGCGACGATTGGCAGAAATTGCTTCTATATTATCAGTCGCTATCTTCTCGCAATCTTGATTTATAATTTCGGTTTCCTCATCCCTCCAAGGAATATAGAGCATCACTTGTTCGCGGAAAAAGTTGTGACGATCTTTATTCTTGTTGTAGCGGACGTGGCGAATAATTTTTGGAAATGTTCGCTTCCAAACGTATCCAGGTTTGCCATTCTTTAGCGGAAAATATTTATCGATACTTTGTACGTCTTCAGTTTCTACAATATCATCGTTTTCTTGGGCCATCTGTGTACTTCCTCGTTTTAATGAAAATTCATACCAAGCTGAAAATTGGGCAAGATTAAGGTTAGATAATGCTTCTGGTCGTGAACTATATCGTTGTAAAAGTCCGTCTACAAAGACATCTTCAGAGTCCGGACTGAGATTTTCTAACTGAATATTAGTTTTAATCATTCTGGTTCGTTGATCGGCTGGACCTGTTGGTATAAAAATGCATGCCTCTGTGCATCGGCTCATTGGAATCTGAAGCACGTTGTAAGCAGCCTCTTGAGCAGAGAGTTCACTGTTCATGTGATGAGCCGCACCAAGAGCCTGAAGACGCTGAGCCAAGGACTTGTTTCCGCTTCTGACATCTTCAAGAACCTTACGCAAGAGGTCGCTAGTTCCACGATCACTCTTGTTAATGTAGTCAATGATGTAACAGCAACAAGCATAGGCGTCTAAAATAAACTGAATATCCATGTTAGATTTCTGGAGTCTCAGGATTTTCTCACTGTATGGATTTATGTAAGTCTCACATGGCCGCCTCCGAATGATGATTTTAGGTTTTTTCAAGGAGCTTTGAATAGCAGAAATGTAACGATTTCGTGTCATGGATAATTCTTGTAGAAACCCCGCAAATGTCATATCTGAAGAAAGTGGCAGTTCATTCGTATCAAGATAGTCACGAATCTTTTTGTAATCGCGTTGGAAAATCTCAATTTCCTCCTGTTGCTCCTCGAATGGATGGAGAATAGTGGTTTCGTCCATTGGGAAAAATGGAATTCCAAACCGACATTTGACTCCTTTGTGGCTTTTCTTTCTACATGTGTGGGTGTGTCGATGAGTTTGAAGACACAAAAGCTGGTGAATGGGATCATATTCAGGCCAGTCCGTGGAACAAGTTATAATTTCGTCAACAAACCGGCAAACATCTTGAGTAGAAGATGAGTTGGAAGCATCAAAGTTTGGTGCGCCATCAATCCACAAGATCATATGGACGTGTGGACTTCCTCGATGTTGGAACTCAATGCGATGATAGGAATGCTTAATGGATCGGTTTCCAAATGGGCCTTGAGAGTTTTTCCAGGTCTTGAAAAGAGCAGAAGTGCGATGTTCAAAATATCGAGCGCAAGTCACGGGATCGCGCTGAATAAGTAATTGTTTGTCATTCTTTGACATATTTTGTGCTTCTTCTTCAGAAATTGTAATTTTGTCAAGAATTTGCTTGAGAATCACAATCAACTCGTTCCATTTTAGCTCAGCGGCACTAATAGTGATGAAGAGATGAGGCAAATTGAACTGACTGACCATCCTTCGGACTTTAAGGCCTTCTTGATGCCAATGATGACATGAATTTCGTACTCCTTGTAAAACCTTAAAAGCATTATCATCATTAACTAATCCATCCACAAAATTAGAATGACTAACTTGTTCCGCAGTGACTCGGATTAACTCTCCATTGCGTCTTCGTTTACGAAGACACACCTTGCGATTATCTTAAATTCTCTGAATTTCGAGAGATTTGGCCAAAAACAGTAAGAAATCGACATTTTCAACGGCACGGCGATCACTGTTACGCGCCATTGATTTGACAAATTCGGAGCGGCTTAGTAATTTACCATTACTATCGGATGGCTTCATTCGGTGCCCAGCAAATATTTGGGGAAACGTAAGAAAATACGAGTCAGGATCATATAGAATAGAGATTGGTTGGTTCCCTTCCGCTGGAGCCATCCGGATTCCCTCATCACTAGTAATTAAAGTCTCTCCTCTGCCAGGATTTACGTCATCGACTTCCTCTTCCTCTTGAACATCCATCGCAATTTCTTCTGGGTTTTCGTGTAATGCCACATCAATTTGATGCTGACATATCTCGGTCCAATTGCTTGAAAGAGTGATTCCGTATTCACGGTAAAGCGGAGATCGTGTAAGAATTTTAGCGGCATCCATCACACAAGCCGGACGAATGTTACCAGCTGTATAATTTCTCGGAACTTCAATTTGACGGGCGAGTCGGATGTGTAAAACATCGTCCTGATTCGGAAGCCTAGGAAGGGATTGAATGGTATTATCTATGGAGACTGGGACGTTAATAATTCGTCCTTTTGTTCTCATCTGTCCATGCATTCCATATATAGCCCAAATGGACTGAAACACATGTCGAGCTGAGACCAAACGGGCTTCCAAACGTGTCAGATTCTTTACACTTTGTGGAACATAGGGAAACTGCAGATCGTTGGAGAGACAGAGACGTGGAATCCGGTTTTGCTGGATAGATCTGTGACAAGTTGAGCAAAAGTCAGCGAGGTCTGAAGTGGGTGGGACTATAATTACTGAGTCAATGAAGGATTGCTGCTTTCCAGCTAAAAGGAGTTCGGTCATGCTGTGAGTTTTAATGGAGTAGTGAAAAAAAAGTCCCCCACATGAATGACATACGTGAGTATACATCTAATAGTATGTTTCCTCATAGCATCCTTCTGGCGTCGACGGGCAGCTGCTGCTTTTCGCTCTTCAGGTGTCAACTGCTTTCTAGGCATTACGAAATTGTGTGGTTTTATCTACTTTATATTATATAAATAATAAGCTTGAAGATTTAATATACCGTTTGTATTATCGACGACAACCTATATAACATTTGTTGATCCGATGATACGTTGATCCGTTGATACGTTGATACGTTGATACGTTGATACGTTGATACGTTGATACATTGATACATTGATACGTTGATACGTTGATACGTTGATACGTTGATATGTTGATACATTGATACGTTGATACGTTGATCCGCTGATACGTTGATCCGCTGATACGTTGATCCGCTGATACGTTGATCCGCTGATACGTTGATCCGCTGATACGTTGATAGGTTGATCCGCTGATACGTTGATAAGTTGATTCGCTGATACGTTGATACGTTGATCCGCTGATACGTTGATACGTTGATTCGCTGATTCGCTGATACGTTGATCCGCTGATACGTTGATCCGCTGATTCCTTCATCCGCTGATCCCGTGATCTGCTGATCCGATGATACCATGATGCGCTAATCCTATGATACGTTAATAAGATTCTATACTTTGATTCTATCGCTTCTACACTTCTTCTTCTTCTAGTGCCTATCCGTTTCGAATGTTGGCGATCATCATAGCAATGCGTACCTTATCTGCTGCGGCTCTAAAAAGACCCACTGCTGTTGTATTATACCATGTTCTCAAGTTCTTCAGCCATGATATTCTTCTTCTTCCCGGTCCTCTCTTTCCTTCTACATTTTCTTGTAGAATTATTTATAGCAATCCGTATCGTTGACTATTTCTCATAATATGCCCCAGGCTCTCTTCTTATCCAGTCTTTCTAGAACAGTCTGATTGGTAACACGGTCTGTCCATGGTATCTTCAGTATACGTCGGTACAACCACATTTCAAATACTGCCAATTTTTTGCAAACAGCTTCTGTCAATGTCCAAGACTCAACCCCATACGCGCTTCTACACACACCGAGAAAAATATTAAGTAGGAATTTGTGTTGCAACAGTTTGAAATAATTATTACATTAATTGTTGTCAAATTTACTTCATTTCTTGTAAAATTGACATCAAATTGATGCGAGACGAAATTGCACTTCAATTTGAAGTAAAAAATACTTCAAATCAAAACAATTTTTTCTCTGTGCAGAGAAATTATTTCAAATTGTTGCAAGACAAATTCCTACTTAATTTTTTTCTCGGTGTATACTTTGTATAGAACCCTAAAAATATTTAACGGATAATCTGTTTTTTAAGTTGGTGATCATTGCCTACTAAAATACTATATAATACAAATTGCAATTAAATTCTTTTTGCGAATATTTTTGACATCGATACCATCAACTTCCTAAACTTGGGGGTGGTTGTATGTCAGTGGTTTAACTCGAGGATTAGCCGAACCTTATTCAAGTGTTGAACCAGGATCAACGCCAATGCGGTTGTATGTAGGGCGAGTCAACTAATCCGAGAGTTATCATTAAAATTTATGTTGGTACTCCTGAACAAGACATAAATCCCTAGAAAAACAATGATTTTTAACATTTGACATTCAATGATATTAGATTGAAACTGAAAGTTATACCTTATTGCCTGGGAACCAAGATTTAGTTGGTTTAATATTATTTGAATCGAATGTTTCGTCAATCTAAATCTAGCAAAACTTTCCTTATCTGACCAACTAACAAAATGATTTGAACGATCACGAAAAACTTGAGAGTTTCTTTGAATGCTTTCAGCTAAAATTTCGATAAAGTCCTTAAAATCTTCGTCGTCGGTTAATTGATATTCCATAATAACGTAAAGTTAAAATAAATAAATAAGTTATAATAAAAGTTATCTCTTATTATAAAAGGCCAAGTCCTTCCTTCCTTCCTTCCTTCCTTCCTTCCTTCCTTCCTTCCTTCCTTCCTTCCTTCCTTCTGTCTGTCCCACGGAAATACCCGAAGCAAACCGAACCGAACCGAACGCATAACGGATAATTTCATAACCAATCGGATGAACGTATCATCGTATCAACGTATCATCGTATCAACGTATCATCGTATCAACGTATCATCGTATCAACGTATCAACGTATCATCGGATCAACGTATCAAGGGATCAACGTATTTAAATTTCCTATATAGGTGAAAAATTATGTAAATAAAATATAACTTATATTTGGTCTGCATTGAAAAAACAGATCAACGTATCAACGTATTTAAATTTCTTATATCGGTGAAAAATTATGACAGCTATTTCCAAAAAAGCATTATGTGAACTTCCATAATGGATAATGAAAATTTTGAAAATCCTGCTGTAAAGCGACGGCGATTGAATCGTGAGAGAAAAGCACGTACAAGAGCTAATAACACAGAAGAACAGCTTCGATCACAGCGACAAGCTGACGCTCGGTCTCATGCGATACGTCGACAACGTGAAACTTTGGAACAAACTCAAGCGCGGCAAGCTGCTGACGCTCGGTCCCATGCGATACGTCAACAACGTGAAACTTTAGAAGAAACTCAAGCGCGGCAAGCTGCTGACGCTCGGTCCCATGCGATACGTCAACAACGTGAAACATTAGAAGAAACTCAAGCGCGGCAAGCTGCTAACTCTCTCACCCATGCGACACGTCAACAACGTGAAACATTAGAAGAAACTCAAGCGCGGCAAGCTGCTAACGCTCGATCCCATGCGATACATCGACAGAAAGAAAATCGATACCAAAGTCAAGCAATTCAACTCCAAATAAGAGCATTGAGATTTGATGAATCTCACGTTACTCGACACGATTGTGGAGAAATGAATTCCATCTGTCAGTTCTGCGGCTCCAAGAATTTCGCCAAGGAGCGTCCAGTTGATAAACAATTTAACAACTAGCTGGTAGCCCGTCCGAGGACGGGTAGCTAGAAGGACGGGCACGCAGCCAAGGTCATATGGCTTTTGGATTGCACTGAGAGCTAGATGATAGCCCGTCCGAGGACGGCTAGCTAGAAGGACGGTCAGGAAGCCAAGGTCATATGGCTTTTGGATTGCACTGAGAGCTAGATGATAGCCCGTCCGAGGACGGGTAGCTAGAAGGACGGGCAGCTACCCAAGGTAACTTAAGTTGAATGAAGATTAAGGAAAGCTCTGTGCAATCCAAAAGCCATATGACCTTGGCTGCCTGCCCGTCCTTCTAGCTAGCTAGAATAGCGCACTGGGTACCCAGTTCTTAGACCTCTATACGCACTGAGTATATTCAACACGATTTGAAACGCTCTGTATGATTTTGAATTATGCGGACGGACGGACAGACAGACGGACGGACGGACAGACGGACGGACAGACACGGAGCCAGATCATAAGGCTTCTTGCTATACTTTGTATAGAAGCCTAAAATCGAAAAACGCGAATAACTTTGCTCCCCGCGGGAATTTCTTCTCCATTTATGCACGAATAGTTGCGCCTGGGACCTACAGAATAACTGTGCAAAATTTGGTTGAGATCGGTCAAAGGGTGTAGGAACGTATAGCGAACAAACAAACAGACAAGCTCTTTTATATATATAGAAGACTAGCTGGCACGGGCGGCATTCGCCGCCCTTAGCCATCTAGACCCAGAATAGATCCGAGAAGGCCATAGTTGTTCGGCCTTCGGCCTCACATGGGGAGGACCATAATAGATCCGCGAAGGCCATAGTTGTTCGGCCTTCGACCTCACAAAGCAAACCATAATAGATCCGTGAAGGCCATAGTTGTTCGGCCTTCGGCCTCACAGAGCGGACCATAATAGATCCGTGAAGGCCATAGTTGTTCGGCCTTCGGCCTCACAGGGCGGACCATAATAGATCCGTGAAGGCCATAGTTCTTCGGCCGTCGGCCTCACAGGGCGGAACATAATAGATCCGTGAAGGCCATAGTTGTTCGGCCTTCGGCCTCACAGAGCGAACCATAATAGATCCGTGAAGGCCATAGTTGTTCGGCCTCACAGGGGGGACCATAATAGATCAATAAAGGCCATAGTTGTTCGGCCTTCGGCCTCACAGGGCGGACCATAATAGATCCGTGAAGGCCAAATTTGTTCGGCCGTCGGCCTCACAGGGCGGAACATAATAGATCCGTGAAGGCCATGGTTGATCGGCCTTCGGCCACACAGGGGGGGGACAATAATAGATCCGTGAAGGCCAAAGTTGTTCGGCCTTCGGCCTCACAGGGCGGACCATAATAGATCCGTGAAGGCCATGGTTGATCGGCCTTCGGCCACACAGGGGGAGGACAATAATAGATCCGTGAAGGCCATAGTTGTTCGGCCTTCGGCCTCACAGAGCGGACCATAATAGATCCGTGAAGGCCATAGTTGTTCGGCCTTCGGCCTCACAGGGCGGACCATAATAGATCCGTGAAGGCCATAGTTCTTCGGCCGTCGGCCTCACAGGGCGGAACATAATAGATCCGTGAAGGCCATAGTTGTTCGGCCTTCGGCCTCACAGAGCGAACCATAATAGATCCGTGAAGGCCATAGTTGTTCGGCCTCACAGGGCGGACCATAATAGATCAATAAAGGCCATAGTTGTTCGGCCTTCGGCCTCACAGGGCGGACCATAATAGATCCGTGAAGGCCAAATTTGTTCGGCCATCGGCCTCACAGGGCGGAACATAATAGATCCGTGAAGGCCATAGTTGTTCGGCCTTCGGCCTCACAGGGCGGACCATAATAGATCCGTGAAAGCCACGGTTGATCGGCCTTCGGCCACACAGGGGGAGGACAATAATAGATCCGTGAAGGCCAAAGTTGTTCGGCCTTCGGCCTCACAGGGCGGACCATAATAGATCCGTGAAGGCCATAGTTGATCGGCCATGGGCCTCACAGGGCGGACCATAATAGATCCGTGAAGGCCATAGTTGTTCGGCCTCACAGGGCGGACCATAATAGATCAATAAAGGCCATAGTTGTTCGGCCTTCGGCCTCACAGGGCGGACTATAATAGATCCGCGAGGGCCAAAGTTGTTCGGCCTTCGGCCTCACAGGGCGGACCTTAATAGATCCGTGAAGCCCATCGTTGTTCAGCCATCGTCCTCACAGGGCGGACCATAATAAATCCGTGAAGGCCATAGTTGTTCGGCCTTCGGCCTCACAGGGCGGACCATAATAGATCCGTGAAGGCCATAGTTGTTCGGCCTTCGGCCTCACAGAGCGAACCATAATAGATCCGTGAAGGCCATAGTTGTTCGGCCTTCGGCCTCACAGGGCGGACCATAATAGATCCGTGAAGGCCATAGTTGTTCGGCTTTCGGCCTCACAGGGCGGACCATAATAGATCCGTGAAGGCCATGGTTGTTCGGCCTTCGGCCACACAGGGGGAGGACAATAATAGATCCGAGAAGGCCATAGTTGTTCGGCCTTCGGCCTCACAGGGCTGACCATAATAGATCCGTGAAGGCCATAGTTGTTCGGCCTTCGGCCTCACAGGGCTGACCATAATAGATCCGTGAAGGCCATAGTTGTTTGGCCTTCGGCCTCACAGAGCGAAGCATAATAGATCCGTGAAGGCCATAGTTGTTCGGCCTTCGGCCTCACAGGGCGGACCATAATAGATCCGTGAAGGCCATAGTTGTTCGGCTTTCGGCCTCACAGGGCGGACCATAATAGATCCGTGAAGGCCATGGTTGTTCGGCCTTCGGCCTCACAGGGGGAGGACAATAATAGATCCGTGAAGGCCATAGTTGTTCGGCCTTCGGTCTCACAGGGCTGACCATAATAGATCCGTGAAGGCCATAGTTGTTCGGCCTCACAGGGCTGACCATAATAGATCCGTGAAGGCCATAGTTGTTCGGCCTTCGGCCTCACAGGGCGGACCATAATAGATCCGTGAAGGCCATAGTTGCTCGGCCATCGGCCTCACAGGGCGGACCATAATAGATCCGTGAAAGCCATAGTTGTTCACTATTATTTTCAAGTTTCGAAAGATTGCTGCAGATTTTCAAAAAAACGCAATTTTAAAATTCTTCGTTTTTTGGGAAGTTGGAAGAGATGGTTTTTGCTCTCTCTCTCCGTTGCCCCCGAACCCCCATCTCAAATATTTCGCCGTCAACGGATTTAGTAATTATTTGTATTATTTTGAGCGTTGAAATTACTAAATTCTAATATATTAATTTGTTAGTGGTTTTCATTTTTCGAATTAAAGTCGCCATCCCGCCATCTGTTGACAGTGTTTTGATTCACTGACAGTATGTCTGTTGACAGTGTTTTGAATCACTGACAGTATGTCAGAATATTTCGATTTTTGACAAATTAAATTTTTTGTTTGCAAGACTTGTGATTTGATTTATCTAAAAAAGCGGATAACATTTTTCCCCGCTCGAATTTTTTCTCCATTTATGCACGAATAGTTGCGCCTGGACCTACACTGTGCAAAATTTGGTTGAGATCGGTCAAAGGGTCTAGGAACGTATAGCGAACAAACAAACAGACAAGCTCTTTTATATATATAGAAGATAGATATTTTGTTCACCACGACAACGCGTTTTATTTATTTTCATTCCAGAGCTTTCGTACTTTCAGGCAGAACATCATCGGGAGAGCGACAATAAATACGTGGCGCCTTGGCTTTTGTTTGGTAGGTCGGAGTCAGTGACTTCTTTGACCCCCCCTATTATTGCTCGAACAAAGGCTAGCCGTAGCGTCGCTTTTAAGTCGTTGTTCGTGGAACATTTTATTTCAGATTGAGGCCGTTTCTGAACTGGTGCCTGCGCAGTTGGCTTTTCTGCGTTGAGTCGGCCCAGGTTACAGTATTCATTTACTAAAACAAATTTTAAAAAACTTTACGATTGAAGAGAGTGAAAATAGATTAGAATGAAATAAAATTCATTTGTTTAGAAATAAAACAACAGATTGTAGTTTAACTGTCAAATGCTTAAAATGCCAGATTAGTAGATTTTGTATATTATTATCTATCTAATTTCTGTAAATCTGTACCAAAAATTAAAGTGATGGTGCAATTCTTTTTTGTCATTTCATTATCGTATTAAATCAAGATATTGCTTTGAAAGGTAGCAAAGTATTCAATCGACAATAATTTACCAAAATGTATGAAATTCACATGTAATAATAATAGTGTAACTCTAATTGACTTTTATTATATTTGAAAATGTGTGTTTGTGTACATAGGACTTTCATTTATTTATTATTCCATATTTGTTTTTCCCCAATAAATAAGTAGCGTATTTTAATATAAAGCGCGAATACCTCGCCTGGAGGTACATACAGCAAAAACTACTATGAAGTAATGCATAAATTGCCTCAAAAGTTTGTGATGATGCAAAGCTAAAATTTTTCTCTGACGCAAAAATTATCTCATTAACGCACTGAACACCTATCTATACTTCCTACACAGAGAAAAATAATTTATTAAAATTTACTTCAACGTTAAAGTAAATATTTCGGTCTAGTACAATTGGGCGCGATCGATTGGGCGCAACGACAACTGGGCGCAGCGACAACTGGGCGCAAATACAATTGGGCGCAAATACAATTGGGCGCGAGGGAGATTTATCTATTATGTATTAATTATTATAACTGATTGTAAGAATTTTTTTTCTAAAAAACTATTATTTACGTAACTAAATCTAGAGATGTTTATTTAGCCAATAAAAAAAATTATAATTAAAAATTTAAAGTAAATGTTTTTAAAATGTTTATTCCTTCTAACTTTTACAAATAATAACAATGCCTATTAATATAGTACCCAACTGATCAGGAATTCATTTCATAATTATGGGAAATGCCTCGCAAAAAGTCTATAACACTTCTATTCGCGTAATCCTGTACTGAAGCGGCACATAGACGATTAGAGACAGAGCTAAGTATGGATCTAAGCTAAGTATGGAGCTAAGTATGGAAACATTTGGAAATTAATTTCTAGTTTAAAAGTTATTCAACGTGGGCGAGATCTGTTTTATGAAAAATTAGTTGCCGGCAACAATCCACCTATTAAGAAAAGAAAATAGTCGGAGGCTGATGCGCGCATCAGAAATCTAGTAGAGGATTACGCCACATAGGGGTCGTCCATAAATTACGTCACGCAATTTTAAGCAATTTTTAACCCCCTCCCCCCCATCGCCACACTTCGTCACACAAACCTAGACCCCCCTCCAAATATTACGTCACATATTCTTGACCCCCCCCCCAATGTAGTTTTATTGACTTCTTAGTAAATTTTACAATCGGTTTCATTTTGATTTTTATAACAATTTATTATAATAGATTTATGACGGCTCTGTATATTTATACATAAATATACACGTACAGATTACCAACTAAAATTAAGTTTTTTAATCTTTTAATCTTTTTACGTTTTTTAAAAATTTTAAAAATCATTTTGAAAGTTCAAAAAATAGTATTTTTGAAATACTTGTTAGAAGAAGGAGAACATGAGTGGCCAAATTATACGAGGGCCGGTCCTGACCAATGTCAGGACGTTAGAAACCAATTATTGCATGTGTAAAATATACTTTTATCTTAAGTTGTCAAGTTGGCAACCTGTTACTAACTCGACATTTCAAGAAGCTTTTACGTTTTTAGAGAGAGAGAGAAATAAAAGCAATAATAATTTTTGTGACGTCACAATTTTTGAAACCCCCCCCCGCCCCCCCATCGTCACAAATCGTCACAAGGGTCGGAACCCCCTCCCCCCCTAGGAGCGTAACGTAATTTATGGACGACCCCATAGAAATATTATAGACTTTTTGCGGGGAATTTCCCATAATTACGAAATGAATCCATGATTAGTTAGGTACTTCATTAATAGGCATTTTTATTATTTGTAATTGTTAGGACTAAACATTTTAAAAACATTTAGTTTAAATTTTTAATTATAATTTTTTTTATTGTCTAAATAAACATTTCTAGATTTAAAACATTTTTATACGTAAATACCTATTAGTTTTCTATAAAAAAATTCTTACAATCAGTTATAATAATTAATACGTAATAGATAAATCTCCCTCGCGCCCAATTGTATTTGCGCCCAATTGTATTTGCGCCCAGTTGTCGCTGCGCCCAGTTGTCGTTGCGCCCAATCGATCGCGCCCAATCGAACGCGCCCAATCGATCGCGCCCAATTGTCGGTCACCGTAAATATTTTGCAGTACATTTTACTATAAGTTTGATGTAATATCGTTTTGAGAAATTGTAGTAAAATATTCCACACCTGTTTTCCTAAAAATAACTAATAGTTGATAGAATACTTCGAATTTTGATAATTTTTACTTCAAGACCTTGAAGTAAATTTTATTATAATATTGAGGCATTAATTCATAATTTTATTGTAATTTTTTATAGTAAAATTTACTAAAATTTTTGTGCTAAAATTTATTATACACCTTGGAGGTCGTCCATTAATTACGTAAGGATGATTTTTGTAATTTTTGACCCCCCCACGTAAGGGTACGTAAGATTGTGGACCCCCCACATCTTACGTACGGATTATTAATAAAAAAATTAATTTTGACCCCCCCTCGACCCCCATTTATTTATAAAATATGAATAATAATATATTATGCTAAACTAGTTGTTTAATGATTTTTAAGTACTATATTGCGATGTTTCAAATGGGGGTCAGTTGAATTCGAAATTATGTCCACTACAAAATTAAGATTTATTATCGAAATATTAAAATTTGTTGACAATTATACCTGAATCTGGCATGTACTTTCGAACTTTAGCTGTTTTGACTAAATTCACTGAGCCTTTGGAATAGAATTTTATTCACCAGATAATCTGTTACTAAAATGTGTATGAACAGAGGCAGAATTATGAAGTAGCTCATGTGGTCATATAATAAATAACAAATTAAGTGGAAACAATTTGTAAATTAGTTAGGCTCAAATAATAAAGACAAGTGAAGTGGCGTTAAATAGTAGCGAGTTGATGGAACCTGCATAAGTCGGGAATATGTGAAATATCCGTATTGAAAGAAAATTTTGAATTTGAAAGTATGGAGGTTTCGAATTGCGCTTGCTCGAGAATTGGAAGGGAGAAAAAGTGAAGATTGGGCTAGAAGAGCGAGGAACGAGGTCTCTCACGGCGTCCGTATACAAGTGAGGACGTGATTATTTGATTTTGGTTAATTGGACTCTCGCAGTGTCCACGAACAAGAGCGGATGTATGAATTTTGTTAAGGGGACTCTCCCCGTGTGTCCATCAATAAATAAGGACGTAGTTTGTTCTGTAGTGCAAAATGAAAGAACATCGGAAATGTAGTGGAAATGAAAGAATGTATAAATACTATTTTATTATTTATATTATTGTGAATAATGCGTAAACTCATCCTTACCCTGGGACTTGCCTATCTATTGCAGTAGATGGCGCTATGTTTACCAATTGAAATTTTAAGGTTCTATATTCATTTGTGATATACTACGTCGATGGTGCGTTGATATACATGATAGTTGATATACGTCTTTTATAATAATGGAGTTTTCTTGTGAAGTATGTGATCGCGAATTTGCAAACCGTAACCATCTAAGACAGCACGGAAGAACCCACACTGGAGAGAAGCCATATGAGTGCGATGTATGTAATTTTAAATGTGCACTAAAGGGAAACTTAAAAGTGCATACACGCACTCACACTGGGGAGAAACCGTTCGCCTGTGAAATTTGCGATTATAAAGGTGTAACTAAAAACAATTTAGATAAACATTTTAGAATTCACATCAGGGAGAAACCGTTCGCTTGTGAAATTTGTAATTTCAAATGTGCAAGCAAAGAAAATTTAAAACGGCATTTAAAAACTGACACTGGGGAGAAACCCTATGCTTGTTTAATTTGCGATTACAAATGTGCGTTAAAACGCACATTAAGAATGCACGTGTTAGTGCACACCGGGGAGAAACCGTTTGCTTGTGATTTATGTAACTACAAATGTGCACAAAAGGAAACTTTAAATTTGCATTTAAGAACTCGCACTGGGGAGAAACCGTTTGCGTGTGAATTATGCGGGTATAGGTGTTCAAGTAGGGGATGTTTGAACGTACATTCCCGAATTCATACCGGAGAGAAACCATTTAGTTGTAATCTATGTAACTCTAAATTTGGATGCAAAGGAAGTTTAATACGGCATTTAAAATCTCACTAGGTGTTTTGTGAAATAAGTGACTATATATGTTTTTTTAATTTTTATGAGTTTATTAATTTTTATATGCTAAATTATTTGTTAAAAAACGTTCAAGACCGTGTTAAAAAAAAGTTAAAAGACTTGACGTTTATTCTGTATTGCCACATACGCACAATGAACGATTCAAAAGCATGGGAAGTCGATACTTGCCGTGGTCATTATAACAACAATTCCTGTGTTTTGTTCCATCCACGACAAAAATTGTTACTTTTGAATAGTGAAGACAAGAGTATCGGAGTTTGGGATATGACGAAGCGTACTTGTCTTCATACCTTCCGTAGAGAGCACGAACGCATTTGGGTGTTGACTTCTCATGCGACATTAAACTTAGGTGGGTTTTTAGTTAACTTTGGATTTATATTACGGATTAAAAATTTTCAGCTTGAACGTGAAAGACCCTTATACAATCCGCAGCAATTTCCTTTATTTTGTGAACGAAAAGTATTTGCGTAAGTTGGATTTTACAACTTCCGAAGATTTTCCCGATATTCAAATCCGAGGTAGTGGAAAGGTGTCATGGGATATCTTTTAATCCTGCTGAAAATGCGATTTTGTTGTGCACACGGTCGAGTAATCTTGATGACAGTATTTACGATTTGTGCATGTTTCCTAAAGAACAGGATCGTGATGTGCAAACGACCGAATCGGATAGTAAGAGGTCTGCAGGAATAACGGCCATATGGGTTGCTAGAAATCGATTTGCTGTATTGGACAGATCTTACCAAGTAAGTTAATTTTATAATAATATGAAAGGTTGCAACCGTATATGATAATTTTTTAAAATTTTAGCTTGTAATAAAGAATTTAAAAAATGATGTGACCAAGGAAGTGCAAGCTCCACCGTGCGATGAAATATTCTATGCCGGTACCGGAATGTTACTTTTGAGAGATGCCGATCATGTGACTTTGTTTGATGTTCAACAGAAGCGAACACTTGCACAAGGTAAGGTGCATAACGAATGGGATGGATTTATAGAAGTATTTCATAATATTATTAATTCAGAAACTTTTGGATCTGACTATTCGTGAAGCTAAAGGTTTTTTAAATTATTTTAAAAGTTTCGATTTCGCATTTCTTCTAAATGTTTATAAAGAAATTTTTGGATTTACAGATGTGTTATTTGATGTACAGGTAACCCTCGCACAACACGGTTAATTCGTTCCGTGCAATATCGAAACGTGTTAAGCAAAACCAAGAAGTAATGCAAATCAGAGGTTCCGTTCCGTGTTTTATCAAAACCGTGTTCTGCAAGTCCGCGTGTTCTATCGAAACTGCATTAAGTTTAACGTAGAAGTAATGGGAAATGCATTCAGTGTAATATCGAAACTGTCTTTTAATGACTAATTTTTTAGATGCGTTACAGGTAAGATGATACATGATAACATGTGATAACGCTGTTATAATATGTCCACTATAATAAGTACAGTACCGAGATACTGGAGATTTATACTAGTGCTGGTTGACAGTATGTACAATGCAGAGTCATAATATCTGTATAATTAAACATATTCCCAGTCGACGCAGAGTTATCACTGTGACATGGATTTGTGACGCAGTGATATCACCCTAGCATCACCAGTATGGATTAATGTCAGCCTCACCGATATCACAGTGATATCACAGTGTAGTATCACAGTGATTTCACTGTTATATCACTGTGATATCACTGTTAAATCACAGTGATATCCTTGCGACACATATTTGTGATGTCGCCGTAGCATCACCAGTATGCATCAATGTCCGCCTTAGCGATATCACTGTGACACGCATTCACACGCCTTAGTGATATTGAGATGCTTTAGTGACGCTATTGTGATACGCATGTGAGACTCGGGTGATATTCGGGCGACTTTTTGTGACGGTCATGTGATAGCAATACAACGCTTTTGTGACTTTTTGTGATTGTTCATGTGATACGCATGTGACTCTCTGGTGATATTCGGGCGACTTTTTGTGACGGTCGTGTGATAGCAATTCAACGTGTTTGTGATACTGTTGCGACTTTTTTAATCATAACAAAAGTGGCTGAAGTATCGCAAACACGTTGTATTGCTATCACACGACCGACATATTATTTCAAGGATTACACTGATTTTGGGCAATAATTAGGACAAAGGTTAAATTTATGACAAGTATTTTATGATTAATCTAATAAATCTTTATTAACTGCAAAAATTTATAAATGTTGCACATTTTGTACTTCATCGGTATTTTTATTTTTGACACTTCGAGATTCAGCTCTGATTCTTTTGAAGCGCGTACCGAAACCATTTAGCTGTTTCTTTTTCCAACTCATCGTCAGTAATTGGAAATCTGCTTTTCACGGAATCTGTAATAAAATAAAATTTTAATTATTCCACTTGTTGCCTCACTAGTCACTAATAATCATAGTTTATAAATATTACTCACCAAAAAAATTTTGTTGATGTGCTTTCTCCGTGGCTTGGTATCGTTCTAAACGTGCAGTTGCTCTTGCACTGACGTTACTTGTAATTTAATGTCCGCAAGCGCTTTATAAATTAATTTTAAATGTTCTAAAATATTAACAGGTTAAAAATGTCAAATTTCTTTTAATTCACAAATATAATATTACCTTCCATAGATATTCCCTGCACCGGGGATGTGATTTGGCCTTCGGTTTGTTCTACCACGATGGCAAGATTTCTGCAGGTTTCTGCAAAAAATAATGTTGAATATTATCAATGTAAAACTTTTTAAAACACTTTATATTTACCATTGATGCAACTATTTTCAGCATTGCTGCATTCAGCATTCTTGCTATTGTGACTCACACTCGGCAGAGTACTATAAATGACTGCACTGTACAAAATAACGTGTTTAGTTATATTTTGTAACTAAACACGTGTTTAGTTATATATTGTAACTAAACACGTTATTTTAGTTACACAATATTACTAATTTTGAAATAATAAAATAATGCGTAAAAGTTTTGCTTTTGTTGAAACCAATATTCAATGTAAAATGTAATAATAAATTTTAATTTAAGTATTCATAATTATTTTATTTAGGGCCGCGATTATAAAGGACAAATATTTGTCCTAAAAGTTGTAAGATTCCTCAAAAATTGCTTTACTACAACACGGTTTTGCTATAGTAAATATAAATTTTTAAACAACAAAATACGTGTTTGCAGGGTCGGGCCGGCCCGTTTTTATTTAAAAACGAAAGCTTATGGCCTCTACAAGAAAATTTTGACGTTTTATTTTATAATTGCACTCGTGTTTATGAAACCTATTTTATTTAAAATAAAAGTATACGCTAGTTGCGTATCTCCCAAAAGCGTACGAAGCGCCGTCTCGTGGATAAATTTTGCCTAAACTGGGATGCCCAAATGTTCATGTTTATATGGTAATATTAGCAAAAATATTAATAATTTTTGTTAATTTAAAATATTTTATTATTTATTTTATTATATTCGAACCTAGGACCTACAGGTATTGAGTGTAACGCTGTAAGGGGACGTCCATAAATCACGTGAGGTAAAATGGGGGAGGTGGGGTGCGGCAAAATCTCACCAAGGGGGAGGGGCTGGGCTTAAAGAAAATCTCACGTCAACTTTTTAATTCAGCGAGTATATTAGTAGCCTCATTTTTCTCCGCTTATTTCACAGAAAAAATGTAGTACATAGAAGATATCAGTATTAACGCTTAGGTAGTTATTAGTGGTATATAATTATAAGGAAAATCTCACGTGAGATTTAGATAGGGTGGGGAGTCCTACGACATCTCACCAAATCTCACCAAGGGGGAGGGGGGTCAAAATTAAAAAAAAACACCTCACGTGATTTATGGACATCCCCTAACATCTGTGCTATCTAGGGCTATTGACTACTGTCATTTTAAATAGTCATAAGGATCCTATTTTACAATCCGAATTTTAAATTATAAAACATAATACAGGGCATCCTACGACGACCCCTAATTAATGTAAGATTAAGAGAGAGTGCACATAAAAAGTAAACAAATGTAAAGAGAAAGTTTCTTGTAGGGCAAGAATTTTATTTTCAAAATTTATTTAATGCGCCCCTCCTGTTAAAATATCACGAGCCGCTACTGCATAAAGTAAACAACATGTGTGTTCTAAAAGCACATGTTTGTTCCAACATTGGATTATTAAATCTTTCCAAGAACGGTAACGCTTATTGCACAAAAGTGTATCTTATTATTGTTTCTTATTATTTCTTTTCAAATAACTTCTTTATTTCAAAAGTAAGGTTATGCAGGTTACAAAAACACGTGCAGAAATAACGTTCTAACAATTTGTTTATTAATTTATCTCATTTTGTGGATTAGGGGAATAATAACATGATCTGAACTTTCAAATTCATTATTAGCCGACATCGACACAGGGAATTTAATACATTTACAGATAATCTGTAATGCGGGAAATGATTTCAATATCGGACAAATTTGAGTCATTAACTAGCGATACACTAAATATTTGAGAATCACAAGGTTCCTTAAAATAGGACTATTTTTTAATGTACAGTCGTGCTTTGAAATATAATATTTTTTCTTCAGAAAATATATCATTTATGATAATTACGTTGTTGCCTTTAATAGTGCAGCAATTATTGGGTTTTTTCTTAGATATGCAAAAACCATTGTATTCTACAGTTTTAACAAATCTTGTAGAAGTCTCAGATAATGATGATGATCGATCAAAATTAATTATCGGGTATTTTACTCTTTCAAATTTTATATTATTAGCCCGTGCTTCCATTATACGATTATATACTTGTTCAAGGGGTCGGTTACTTTGCTTTAACTGTTTTTTAATTTTTTGCATGTAGTTTTCATATTTAAAACCACTAAAATGGTATCACGTGGATATCACATTGTGATATCACACCTCTGACACAAATGAGGTATCACAGGGTATCACGCAGATATCACATAGTGATATTACACCTCTGACACAACTGAGGTATCACAGCGATATCACTTAGGTGATAAATCAGCAACAATCACAAATAAGTCACAAAATATCACATGGGTATCACGCGGATATCATATTGTGATATCACACCTCTGACACAAATAAGATATCACAACGATATCACTTAGGTGATAAATCAGCAACAATCACAAATAAGTCACAAAATATCACATGGATATCACGTGGGTATCACGTGGATATCACGTGGATATCACAGTGTGATATCACATCTCTGACACAAATCAGATATCACAGCGATATCACTTTGGTGATAAATCAACAAGAATCACAAGTAAGTCACTGAATATCACATGTGTATCACATGGGTATCACGTGGATATCACTTTGTGATATCACACCTGTGACATAAATGAGGTATCACAGCGATATAACTGTGATACCTGCGTCTACTGGGATTTAGCTTCGGATTCTCCAAACTGCTTTGTTATGATTGCAGTGACGGGTTGTGACTTCTTCCAATACGAGGGCACAAAATTTAAATAAAAAGGAAACATAAGTTTCCTTATTTACTTACAATAGTTAATATTTACGTATAAGTAACAATGGATCGTTTCTGTACGCATCACGTATGCTATTTTTTCTCCAGGATAAAGCCCTACAGGAATAAAAAAAGAAAACTGTACCAAAATAATCAAAGGAATACCACAAAATAATTTTGTAAGGCAATGAAATGCCAAGATCCAAATAAAAACATTTATTATTAACTTAAATGTAAAAAATAAAATATTTATTGTTACAAATTAATAATCCAAAACAAAATGATTATTCAAACGAATGTATAAATAAATCTACACGTGGAGGCGCGAAAGGAATGCACTGCTTGCTAAAGATAACAAGTTGAAGTTAATGCAGTAAATAAATAATCATTTCAAAGTTTAATCAAAATTGGTAAAATTAATTGTTAATGTATAACTTTTTCGATATTAAAAACGAATACATAGTAGGTATGTAGTATGTAATTACAATGTTAAATAAAAGTCTTAAATAAACAAAACTTGAATATGATTGCATTTTTATTAATGAAAGGAACATGAACCCCAAGTGATAAGATTATTATTTATGAAGTGCAATTTAAAACAGCAAAGGGAATACCCGCGAGCAAAACTGCATCTGCTTGGAATTTATTGGCAATAATGTAGTACGTCAACATTATTAAGTTGACCACAAGTGTATGACAAAGCAAACTATATTTAATGACAAAGAGCTCAAGATGACGTCGGCGTCAGTAATAAAATACTTACCCGTAATGTACGTATTACGTATACCAAAAGATATCAAGTTACACTGATAACTTACATAGTATTGAGAAATGATGACTTTCGAAGATAAAAATAAAAAAAAATGACGTTTTCGTTGTATCCTGGAGAAAAAATAATTTAATTCTAAATAAGCTTTATTTTATACCACACTACTATACAACACGGGCTGGTGGTGTCTTGTTTAAGATTGTCTCCCTTACGGCACGCATAAAAAAAATGATAACATCAATATATCATCTAACCAAACAGAATGACAAAGTACAGTTTCCAATGTCCCATGATTTCTTGACATAAACGACATACTGGGCTATCCAGCCAGCATTAATTTGTTTATTCAAGTGAATGTTTAGGGGGGGGGGTAAATCTAAAATAACTTTATTATTTTATTGTCGACATTATTAGGTATTTGTGTGGACTCGTTGAACATTAAAGTTATTAACAAAGTCGATGATTTGTTCTCTCAGTGCGGCCTTTAGGCTGCACAATCTGGGAAATCACAAATAAGTGTGGCATTAGAACACCACCTTCTGCCTAACTGAGACTGGAGTCTCACTGAAGCCACCATCAACCACTGACTAAAATTCAACTAATGGAAATAACTTATCTACTATTGGTGGGTGGTTCTTTGAACTCGGTTTAACAAATTTTATTAGGTGGCGGTAGGTGGTTGCAGTGAGACTGCAGCATAACCTAGTCTCATTATAGTTTATTTTTCTGGTTACTAACTTGAAAATGCCTTTAAGTCGCACAGCCATGACAATCCTGCATGAGTAAAAAAGTAACAAATGAGAAAATAATTAATATCAAAATGGTTAAAACGATTAGGCCGCACCGGTGAAGGTATTAACGGATCAATTTTGCGTTATATACATACAGATAATTAGAGAGGCGGTCTTTGGCTCAGTAGTTACTGGAATCAACCACTGATGCTAAAGGCACTGGTTCCAATCCAGCTGAAGTATATCTTCTTTCCTTCTTAGACCGTTTCCCTGCTTTGGAGGGCACGTAAAGCCGGCGGTGCCGCTGATCTGATCTATACTGATCTAATATGTCAAACAGGGTAATAACTATGACCCCCCCCAGCCCCATCGAATGCGTAATGCTTGGCTTTGTTGGGACTTCGGGCCAGTTGGCATGGTCCAGGGGCCACCCATCAGTTGCACCTAGCTCTGACGGGGTGCGAACCACGGGCCTGCCTTTGTTGGGGAGTTCTAGTCAGGTGGTGAGGCCGAAAGACCGCTTAAAGGCTGTCGGCATTATGGCTATGAGGCTCTATTAATAAAAGGGTTACTTTTATAATTTTGTTGACTTTTTGCGAATCTATTACCTTGGAGAAGGTTTTTTTTGCTAACCTGCTCATTTGCGAAGGTTTATGATTTACTATATGGGGGGGGGGGGAGCGACGACTATAAACAAAATTTTTAACTTTTCGGTAAAGTGTTATCAAATCTGTGCCACCATTTATGGTTCAAGCAACGGTGGATTATCCAAAATTCAGCGGCATAACTACAAATCATCTTTTGGCGAATGGCTTGAAACATCTCATGATTAGCATCAAGGTGGATGGCCTAGTGATAGGCGTGTGGGATAGTATTCTTTCTGTTGCCCCCTCTCGTGTCTGAGTGAGTTTAAGGATTTTATTTCTGAGCTCAACACCGAATGTGCCGAGTTAGCCATTTTGAAGTAAATAAATATCAATTATTTTATTCCCTCACCTTCTCTGACTCGTTCGAAGACACTTTTTGATCTTTTTGGACTTCATCAAGTTATAGAAAACGCCACTCGTGTTACTCCTACGTCTAGTACTCTCTTGGATATCATATGTATTGATAAAGATCGATTCCCTCTCCGGTGTGTCGCTGTAGATCTCCGAACAACTATGGCCTTCACGGATCTATTATGGTTCGCCCTGTGAGGCCGAACAACTACGGCCTTCACCGATCTATTATGGTCCTCCCCCTGTGAGGCCGAAGGCCGAACAACTATGGCCTTCGCGGATCTATTATGGTCCTCCCCCTGTGAGGCCGAAGGCCGAACAACTATGGCATTCTCGGATCTATTCTGGGTCTAGATGGCTAAGGGCGGCGCATGCCGCCCGTGCCAGCTAGTATATAGATGTATGTTTTTTTTAGTTTTGATCTGTATACACTCTCCTTATAATTAGTTTATACTGTTAGGAGGGTGTTTAAACTATTATATAAATAAATAAATAAATCACAACACCGTCTATGTTTTTTGAAACGCCTACGTGCCGAGTTTTCCTGATAGCCGCCATTTCTTTGATTTTGTTGTGTAAATGAAATCACCTATGTAGAGCAACTCGCAAGTAAACGTGAAGTGGGGACAAGAATGAACGAGGACGTACTGCAGCAACGATTGAGTGCCGAACTGCGTTTGACTTCCTGCTCAGTTGTTCATGTCTTCCCAAGTTGCAGTAATATTTCATTTAATAATACTCGAAGAGTCACCGATATCAAGTCCGACACGCCAGATGCGATATCTTCAGCTAAACGGTACAAGAGATTTTCATAGGCTTACCTAATGGGGTATCGTACCGATAATAAATTGTCGTTGTGTTTTTTTACGTAAATACGATCTTTATGATGTCCTTTGCCATGTAATGCGATTAGATTTTTTAAATGTAATTAAATAGCGAAATTTAAATAAATTTGAATTATTTATTCCATCAATCAAAATTAGACTCAGGCCTAAAGCATTTCAAAAAAGAGGTTTTAACCGACTTGAGCTGAAATATTTTGTGTTGAAGCATTTTTGCTTTATCAGTTTGCATCTCCCCCTATAAGTCCATGGTCTGCACGCAGCCTTATATACCGTAGTCTAATTAGACTGATACCGCACTAGATGGCGCTTTCCGGGTGACGTTATACAAAATGGTATCGGTCACCATTTTGAGATAGTAATTTGTGCGGTCCGCAGTAGCGTTGTTAAATCAAGAATTACCACAATATTTTGTTATTTAAGAAGGGTAATTTTGTACCAATCCATGAACATTCGTATGTCTTCCAACAAAATATGGAAAAGGACGGTAAATTTTTGGAAACTGTAAATAATTCGACGGTAAGCAGTTATGAAATTAAACAAGAAGATTTGGAGGATGTGAAATTTAATATAGAAGATTTGCATCATTCAATTGACATTAAAGAAGAAGACGATATTGAAAAATTAACACTGAACAGTTCAAATGTATTTGATTGTGCAGTTTGCGGCTATAGATGTACACGTAAGCAAGCATTAATACGGCATATAAAAACTCATTCTTCGTCGTTTACTTGTGCGGTGTGCAAATATAAATGTGTTCGAAAATCACATTTAAAAAAACACTTTAAAATTCATAATCGCAAGAAACCTTTTATTTGTGTAATTTGCGACTTTCAATATTCAGATCGCTCAAGTTTAAAACGTCATTTAAAAAGTCATAACGGCATAAAACCTTTTAGTTGTGAAATTTGTAACTATAAATGTTCAGAACGTTCAAATTTAAAACGCCATTTAAGAATTCATACCGGCGAGAAACCGTTTAATTGTGAAGTTTGTAACTATAAATGTTTACGACGTGAGCAATTAAAAAGCCATTTAAAAATTCATACCGGCGAGAATCTCTTCAGTTGTGAAATTTGTGACTATAAATGTTCACGACGTGATGGTTTAAAAAGCCATTTAAAGATTCATACCGGCGAGAAACCGTATAATTGTGAAATTTGTGACTATAAATGTTCACATCTTCAAGATTTAAAAAAGCATTTAAGAATTCATACCGGCGATAAACCTTATAGTTGTGAAATTTGTGACTATAAATGTTCAGTTCGTTCAAGTTTAAAAAGCCATTTAAGAATTCATACCGGCGAGAAACCTTATAATTGTGAAATTTGTGACTATAAATTTTCACAAAGTTCACATTTAAAAAGCCATTTAAAAATTCATACCGGCGAGAAACCTTATAGTTGTAAAATTTGTGACTATAAATGTTCGCGACTTTCAGATTTAAAAACGCATTTAAGAATTCATACCGGCGATAAACCTTTCACTTGTGAAATTTGTGACCATAAATTTTCACAAAGTTCAACTTTAAAAAAGCATTTTAAAATTCATTCCGGTGAATAACCTTATAGTTATAGAATTTGGGTCCATAAATGTGTACGATGGAAACACTACTGGCAGACATTTCACGAAAAGTCGCTGACATATGAATAGTTTCATTTGAATAGTTTTATTGTTTTATAATAATTTTGTATAAAATTTATCTATTTATCTAAATATATAAAAGAGCTTGTCTGCGTGTTTGTTTGTTTGTTCGCTATACGTTCCTAGACCCTTTGACCGATCTCAACCAAATTTTGCACAGTTATTTTGTAGGTCCCGGCGCAACTATTCGTGCATAAATGGAGAAAAAATTCGCGCGAAGAACAAAGTTATTCGCTTTTTTCGATAAATCAAATCAAAAGTCTTGCAAACAAAAAATTTAATTTGCCAAAAATCGAAATATTCTGACATACTGTCAGTGATTCAAAATACTGTCAATAGATGGCGGCTTTAATTCGAAAAATGAAAACCACTAACAAATTAATATATTAGAATTTAGTAATTTCAACGCTCAAAATAATACAAATAATTACAAAGAACAGAATGCCGCGAATAAGACCGGAGCACTTTAGGTCGCAGAACTCGCCGGAATTGTGCAAGAAGACTAAGAAATGTTACGTTGAATACTCATCGAACTGCTTTCCCGGAAAGTCCGAAATTGTGCAAAGTTTGATTTGAGTTTCTTGAAATTGAACCGGCACTCCACGGTGAATTTTCAAAAATCAAGAACTTTTAACGATCAAATTGTGACATCTTAAAATGTCGGCTCCAACGAATTCTATCGGTTGACGGCGAAATATTTGAGATGGTGGTTCGGGGGCGACGGAGAGAGAGCAAAAACCATCTCTTCCGACTTCCCAAAAACGAAGAATTTTAAAATTGCGTTTTTTTGAAAATCTGCAGCAATCTTTCGAAACTTGGAAATTTTAGCATCGCAATACGCGAGGCATCAAATTGTAAGAATTAATTCGTAACGCGACGATGTAATTGGTTCAATATTTGACGTGGTAAAAGGGCGAAATGATTTATGCAATTTGGAAAATAAAAATTTATTTTTGCCTTTAATACGTCGAGGAGACAAATATAAATCGAAAATGTCGAATGAAATTTTCTCGAAAAAAATTTGCTTTGCAACGAAAATACACATTTTCCATATTTTAAATTTTGCCCGAAATCGCCTCTGATTTTGATTTTCAATTTTGACGACGACACTAATTTGCAAATGCTGCCGTTATTTGTCGTTTTTCGTCAACCGTCGTCATGTGCTATTATGGTCCGCCCTGTGAGGCCGAAGGCCGAACAACTATGGCCTTCGCGGATCTATTATGGTCCTCCCCCTGTGAGACCGACGGCCGAACAACATGCCGCCGGTGCCAGCTAGTATTAAATATTATCGCAATGATTAAGGGTAAACAATTGAACCTCTCCAAACAAGAGGTCCTCAAACATTTTAAATATTGAATAATTAGTTACCTATATTTTCAATATTGTAGCGTTTTTATTTTACGCACCCTGTATATGTTCCGACGTTCCAATTTTGCTATTTCGAAAATATCAATTTAGTGTATATTTTGAGAGGGGATGCGCAGTGGACTCTCGAAAATGTTAATTGTAGGTTAGTTCCTACAGTTATTTGTTAGAGTTCACATGTCAAAAGTTATTTATCAGCTGAATTCTGAATCAATTTCACTTAGAACCGACCATCTGGTATGTAATATTTAATTCAATGATTAGCTAGAAGTTACCTTTTTTTATTTTCCGATATAGGTTCTAAAATTTAGTCCAAACATTCCGTTTAAAAAGTTCGTACTACAGAACAGTCATCCCGATTGCTATTCTAAAGGAACAATTTTTGTATATACCAATTCGTTTGAATTGCCAGTAGGAACTCAAAGAATCCAAGGATTCATAAATTTAAGACGGACGAGTAAAGAACAACTGGATATCTCATTCATGTTATTATCATCTTTCACTTATCAACACCATCATTCATTCAACCCCAGGGTAGCTGTATTTTACCAAGTTCCCAATCATCCAACAACTGGATTATCATTCATTCAATTCAAAGACTGGTGATCAAAAACTACAGCAATATCTAAGGTCAGATAAAATTTATGTTTTATGTTAAACGAAGATTATGGTTCCATTAACAAATGTAATCAAGTATCAGGATTAATTAATTGGTTAGCGCAAATATTCATCAAGTCAACTTTGAATCTCATGTATAAACTTTTATACCGTGTGGAATAATATCGCAAATTATTATTTGTATTTATGTAAACGAAGATTTTATATGCATATGAAGTTTCCGGTTAAGTCATTTGATTAGACAGGTGTCTAAGTTTTTTTATGTATATGTCGATATTTCCTTCCACAGGGCGAACATTTAATTTATTTTGTAAATACACGAATAATCAAATTCCTACTCTTTCATTCAGTAAATTACATTTGCTGGTTTGGTTTTTTACAGTCGTTTTTGACTACTACACCTGAATGAAAGAAGATCATATAGAAAACGGTTTTGGAAAATTAGCTGGCGCCATTACAAATATCAAAACCACGTTTTCTGAGTTCGACCCACGACTCAGCTTCCGAATTAACCCAAAGAGCAGCAGCAAAATAGGGCACTTGTGTGGCGTAAATTTTATGTTACAATATAATCTCATGAAGTTTTAGGACCACTTGTTATTTGGTACGAACTTGGTACAAAATTGAACCCAATGTACCATTAAGTTCAGATAAGGATAGTGCATAAAAGGGCCTTTCAATATCTCAGTCATTAGTCAGTCGTTGAAGTATCAATCCGTCGGTGCGGGTTTTGTGATCTTGTGTGTATCAATCGTCAAGTGAGATAAATTCATTCGTGGACAATCCATGTTGAATAACGCGAAGCAAACTGACATATTGAAGTCCTAAGCATCGATCATTCGACTCAACTACGTTTATACCAACACCTTCAAATCAACATCTTCAGCTGATACGAATTCCAAGCGGCATCAACATACAGGGTCCAAGAAGATAAACGTATAATTGTAATTAACTGTAAGTAGATAAGCACCATCTCTTTTTGTTCACCATTCTTGTTTTGTGTCATATTACCATTTTTATTTTTTTAATCGATTTTTGTAAATAAAACAATTTGTTGTGTAATAAACCCCATTTAAATTGTCAAGTGTTTAATTTGATTTGAGTCGAGTTTATTCCCTTACGTCTCCGTTCCACTCATTCACGTTTACCCTCAATTAGCAATAGATTCGAGTCGCTATAAAATTGTCGAATCTGGTGGCAGTCTACTAGAAGAACAACCGGAAAAATCTAGAACAAAACATTCAAAACGAGGTCCGGTCTTTACATCCAGCGGACAACTGTGGAGATTTTCTTTATTTTCATTTTACAGACTCCGGTTCTTTCCATTGGTCGCAGCAGCGGATGCAGTGGATTTTTCTATTTTTATTTTCTTTAAACCCATTAGCAACGGTTTTACATTGGCAACAGCTAGTGAAACTTGAAATATTACAGACAACCCACGGTTTTCTACACGGGGTCTGCGCGGACAGACTCAGAGGAGTGCTCAGAAAGTGAAATTATCTTGTATAATCTATTAAAAATTAAAATTGAATTATGGAAAATTAAAGTATTATTTATCAAATTTTATACGCAATCATCATAGATGTTGCTGTGCCTCTATCCAAAAACAGAAAAAGAAAAAGTTCAGAGGTATGAGGCCCTACCGATGGAAATGATGAGTGTATGGAGTTTCACAAAAATTTTATTGGTGCCAATAGTAATATCGGCTACTGGTGTATCTTGCAAATTTATAACCCACTTGTCAAAATTGGACCTATCTTCTAAATTATTCGTACAAATCCAAAAAGCAGTAATTTTGGAAACGTGCCACATTGTCAGGAAATTTTTAAATTCTCAAAATTAAATTTATTTTTAAATTTCAAAATTTATACTTTTAAATAATTATGGATGATTAGATAAGAATACAAAAATGTAAAGAATTGGATGGTTGGAGTTAATTCCCCATTTTATTCTAATCTCCACAATGTACGTGAGTCCCAAAATAATATAACAATAATATTAATGAATAAATTTAAATTTTTGTAAACTAACGAGTTATTTGAATATCGAAAAAAAAATTTTGCTTGAATAATTAGTTCAACATCTTATAATTAGTGTGTGAAAATCTCATATCGATATTTATAGCATTTTTCGAATTATATAGCACTTTAAACGGACTAATAGTACAATAAATTCCACAAGCTTTGTCTGATGTTTATGGTAGCATTTTAACTGTCAATAGGATAATAACCTAAAGGGTTTCGTTACATTTGGATATTTTTTAAAGTTTATGTCCTTCGAATCTGACAATATGAAAATTGTAATTTATTATATATACAGCTTTTTACACTCAGGAAGGGTGCTTGGTATTTACTTGCTAAAAAAAATAAACTTCAGTATACTAAAGCATTTTCGAGGCACAGTGTCAAATTACAAAAATGTGTTATACCTTATATTTGTTATTATAACAATCCGGACATGCTTCATAAATTTTTGTAATTTATAGCTATGGTACCTACCTAGAATAAATAAACCGAAAATTTTTAGCTTGTTTATTGGTAAATACCGTGACCTTCCTATCTAAAAGATACCTTTGTATCTTTTCAAAAATTACGGTAATAATAATTTATCAATTTATGCATGCAGCGAAGTTGTTGGAATGTTTATCTGCACGTGTGTTTAGCGTACAAGAGATAATGCATGAATCAATTCTATGCAGAAATTATTAAATCTGCAAACAAATAAAATTCTTGGGGTCATTCCATCTCAAATAGGTAAAATTAACTCGACCCCAAACTTAACGAAACTTGGTACACACTATCGTAGTAAGAAATTAAAAACACAAATTTAAGGATTTGTCCAAAAAGGCATTCGTTTCCTTGTTTTGGTCTTTCAAAAAGGCTGTTACGCACCCTGATGTTCGAGGGTGTAAACTGAAAAGTATCACAGTTAGCTGGCCTCAACATGGAAACAAATTAAATTTACAAAAAATCAAATAACGTATTTTTGGTTCAACTGCATTGTCATATTATGATAAAACTATTTATCAAAATTAGGGATGGTGTGGTCAACTTATATTCAGATAATAAATATTTAATGAAAATCTATACAATTAATTGAAAATCGATTCCGATCTTTTTGAATAAATATAACGGTGGTCGCGCAACTTAGCTATACTTTGAGCTGTTATTGCTATGCGAATACGAATCTGGCGAAAAATATGTCTAAGTATTTTTTTGTAGAGAATTTAATTAGCTTTAATTTTATATTAAACTATTTTGTCATCAAGTTCAAAGAAACTTGAGAAATCGGCGAGAAACTGATTTTTGTCCGTTTCTGCCTATACTTAATTAATTTTTAGTAACCGAACCCATGCTCATCCTATGATAAAATTTGGTACGCATACTCACTACAGCAGTGTGGCGTTAAGCTTACACCGGCAGACTAGCGAGCGGGAAACCGTGGTTCTATACCTAGTCGCGCCGGATATACTGCTGTGATCTTCAAGCCCAATATAAATCTGTGGGCTATGGGGAAGGCAACGGGAAACCACCCCATTAAATTTCTTTCCCTAGTTAAGTCATCTTGACTTCGGTCAAGTTGATAACCAACGTTCGCTGAGCGGATACGGTACTTTAAGAAGAAGAAGAAGACGCATTCTCAGCACATTTGTATAAAAAACTGTAAAACAATTAACTAAAAAAAAGACCCCTTTAGGAATAGGGTTTATATTAAAAAATTAATCCAGTTAGGGGTTGAAAATATAAAATGTGGTAAAATATTTGAAAAAAATGTTCGTTTACCTTTACAGAACATTTTTTATTTTTAAATTTAGACTACTGTGGTTGAAGTTACAGTCGCTTTCGTACAAGTCTACACACCAACTTTTTGACTTTTTGAAAGACCAATACAAGGAAACGAGTGCCTTTTGGGCAAGTTCTTTAATTTGTATTTTTTATTTCTTACTAAGATGGTGTGTACCAAATTTTGTCAAATTAGGCAATTAGGCAAGTAAATTCACGATTCGATTTGAGATGGAATTATCCCTAGGTAAAACTTTCCAATCAAATAAAAAAAACCAGACAAGAATTAAACCTAAAATATTCATAAAAAAATAATATACAGCTAAGGTAAAAATATAAACGACAAAAACAAATCATAAAAATGGAAAATTCGCTAAACTACAAATGACAACCTCCAGATGTTGTTGGGTATAAAATTGCTGAGTTGGTTGATAAACGTAATTTGTGAAGTAATTAACAACAGATTTGCACTTACCAATTGGACGAAAAAATCCTTCAAAAAAAGTTTGGACAATGGATTCACTTCGGCAACGAGAAAAATCAAACCAACCCAAAAAATCCAAATCTCCAATACCAGCAATGAATAAGATCCCCAAAATGGGTTAGAAAAAAACAATGTTCCAAAGGACCTCCATCCTGGATCGTCTCAAAAGGAAGTAACAAAAATTCTTCGAAACTCACCTCCACATTGAACGGCATTCAAAAACAACTGCCATTATCATTTTTTTGATCAAGTAGGTATAATTATTTTTCAAAATACTTAATTGTCACGCCACACATTGGGAAGTGTTAAAACTCATTGCAGCGAACTGCAATAGATCAATTTTGAATCGAAGCTACAATTTTGTATTGGAACATAATATTATGATTTCATGAATACAAAAATATAGGCAGGCAAATGAATGAAGTAACTTCAGCAGAAAATTAATTCGATAAGTTTTATCACATCTGGAGTATAAAATTTAAGAACATATTGTTTATAAAAACCGGTGTAATAATAAAAAAGACAATAATTAAACAATATTTATTGACAGATTCAGAGGAGTGCTCAGACAGTGAAATTATTTTATATAATCTATTAAAAATTAACATTGAATTATAAAGTATTATTTATAAATTTTTATAATTATTATTAGAAAGATACAGAAAATTACTTGATTATTACCTAGTGTAATAATAAAAAAGAAAATAATTGAATAATACTATTAAAAATGCAGTCTTACATCACAAGAAACATTTATTACATTAAATTAAAGAATTGATAGAACTTTTTCCTCAGCGTTTCTTATTTTTAGATTTGTCGTTTTTTGATTTGAACTGTTCATTGATTAAATGAACAGCTCGCAGAATTAGCCGAGGACGAAAAATCATATAATAAATCACGAAAATTGACTAAATCATCTACCTCGACCTCTCCCTCGACATCTATGTGTGTAGGACCTGCATTATCTATATCAGCGATTTTCTTAGAATCATCCTTTAATTTTTTATTTTCATTCTTCATTTTTTTGTTCTTACCTTTCTTCTTGCGTTTAACTCCAAACTTTCCGTCCATATCGTCGTCATCGCTAGATACTTCAGCATATGAAATATTTTCGCGTTCCCTACCCTTATTTGCTGCCCCGGTAGCATTTCTTGATCTGATTTTGTCTATTCCCATGCATTTATTTAGGTGAGGTGCAAACACTGATGCGTTAATGTTCCTACCACAGTTACTGCATATGCATTTATACTGCTTCAAGTTGTGCTGTCCAAATATGTTAACACGAGGTCTATGGCCATCGTCTTCTGGAGGAGGCTGCTCTTCAATTTTCTTCATCTTCTTACTACGATGAACGCCAAAAACAATTCCTCTAGTGATATTATCTATGCATGTTTCTAAATATTTTTCACATGCTTCGCGAAGTAATATCTTATCACTAACGATATCGTGAAAATCTTTATCCATACCCGTTAATATATTATTAAATCGTGATATTAATCGGACAATAATTTAAAATTCGCGCGTAATTTACAATCTAATTTAAAATCTACATAACCTACAAATTTCTAAATAACCAACTACACCCAATTATAAAATTAAACTGATCTACTAAATAAAAAGTTAGTTTATCAATACAATACGGGGAAAAAACTCTACATAATATATTGTTATAGTCTACAACTATTGTTACAAAGGTACAGAACGGAAAACCAATAAACGCCACAACACTTAAACAAAAATAACAAATAGATTAACCTTGAATAATTCCAAATTAAAAGAAAATCCAAAAATGTTTCCACCAAGATTGACCAAGATGTTCCCTCCAGCTTAATCGTGGTCTATAACACTTCCACTAGGTACTAGTAGGCAAAACAACACATCCAAACTGTCGTTAAAATTTGAAATGACGTTAGAATGTATTTAGGCCGTGTTCGGTCTGGGACTTTTTTCGCCTTGAAAGTTTGACGTTAAAAGTGCAAACTTGGCGTTCGGTTTGGAGAAAAGCTCGGCCACGCGCTTCCCAAACCGAACTTTATTTTATGAAATCTGAAATTATGAAATTTTATGAATTTTATGAAG
The DNA here is from genome assembly GCA_932274525.1 of Podabrus alpinus. Lineage (NCBI taxonomy): Eukaryota > Metazoa > Arthropoda > Insecta > Coleoptera > Cantharidae > Podabrus > Podabrus alpinus. Next base: position 84,517,412 of record OW026455.1, on the reverse strand, counting down.
AATTTTATGAAATCGCAACTGAAAAAATCAAAAATTGTTGCCATTAATGAGTTTTTGATGCAATATTATCTGAATTGTTTGCAGCTTTCATTTGTGCTTTGGACCATAAAATTCATTATTTACATGGACACAAAATGAAGTGAAGTTAGTACCAATAACATCAACAAAATACAAACGCCACAGCGCTCAAACACCGTTCGGTTTGGAAAGCGCGTGGCCGAGCGTTTCTCCAAACCGAACGCCAAGTTTGCACTTTTAACGTTAAACTTTCAAGGCGAAAAAAGTCCCAGACCGAACACGGCCTAAATACATTCTAACGTCATTTCAAATTTTCAACGACAGTTTGGATGTGTTGTTTTGCCTACTAGTACCTAGTGGAAGTGTTATAAACCACGATTAAGCTGGATTAAGCTTTGAGCGCTGTGGCGTTTGTATTTTGTTGATGTTATTGGTACTAACCTAACTTAATTTTGTGTCCATGTAGATAATCAATTTTATGGTCCAAAGCACAAATGAAAGCTGCAAACAATTAAGATAATATTGCATCAAAAACTCATTAATGGCAACAATTTTTGATTTTTTCAGTTGTTATTTCATAAAATTCTTCATAAAATTCATAAAATTTCATAATTTCAGATTTCATAAAATAAAGTTCGGTTTGGGAAGCGCGTGGCCGAGCTTTTCTCCAAACCGAACGACAAGTTTGCACTTTTAACGTCAAACTTTCAAGGCGAAAAAAGTCCCAGACCGAACACGGCCTAAATACATTCTAACGTCATTTCAAATTTTCAACGACAGTTTGGGTGTGTTGTTTTGCCTACTAGTACCTAGTAGAAGTGTTATAGACCACGATTAAGCTGGAGGGAACATCTTGGTGGAAACATTTTTGGATTTTCTTTTAATTTGGAATTATTCAAGGTTAATCTATTTGTTATTTTTGTTTAAGTGTTGTGGCGTTTATTGGTTTTCCGTTCTGTACCTTTGTAACAGTAGTTGTAGACTATAACAATATATTATGTAGAGTTTTTTCCCCGTATTGTATTGATAAACTAACTTTTTATTTAGTAGATCAGTTTAATTTTATAATTGCGTGTAGTTGGTTATTTAGAAATTTGTAGGTTATGTAGATTTTAAATTAGATTGTAAATTACGCGCGAATTTTAAATTATTGTCCGATTAATATCACGATTTAATAATATATTAACGGGTATGGATAAAGATTTTCACGATATCGTTAGTGATAAGATATTACTTCGCGAAGCATGTGAAAAATATTTAGAAACATGCATAGATAATATCACTAGAGGAATTGTTTTTGGCGTTCATCGTAGTAAGAAGATGAAGAAAATTGAAGAGAAGCCTCCTCCAGAAGACCATGGCCATAGACCTCGTGTTAACATATTTGGACAGCACAACTTGAAGCAGTATAAATGCATATGCAGTAACTGTGGTAGGAACATTAACGCATCAGTGTTTGCACCTCACCTAAATAAATGCATGGGAATAGACAAACTCAGATCAAGAAATGCTACCGGGGTATCAACTAAGGGTAGGGAACGCGAAAATATTTCATATGCTGAAGTATCTAGCGATGACGGCGACGATATGGACGGAAAGTTTGGAGTTAAACGCAAGAAGAAAGCTAAGAACAAAAAAAAGAAGAATGTAAATAAAAAATTAAATGATGATTCTAAGAAAATCGCTGATATAGATAATGCAGGTCTTACAAACATAGATGTCGAGGGAGAGGTCGAGGTAGATGATTTAGTCAATTTTCGTGATTTATTATATGATTTTTCGGGAGGATCGTCCTCGGCTAATTCTGCGAGCTGTTCATTTAATCCATGAACAGTTCAAATCAAAAAACGACAAATCTAAAAATAAGAAACGCTGAGGAAGAAGTTCTATCAATTCTTTAATTTAATGTAATAAATGTTTCTTGTAATGTAAGACTACATTTTTAATAGTATTATTCAATTATTTTCTTTTTTATTATTACACTAGGTAATAATCAAGTAATTTTCTGTATCTTTCTAATAATAATTATAAAAATTTATAAATAATACTTTATAATTCAATGTTAATTTTTAATAGATTATATAAAATAATTTCACTGTCTGAGCACTCCTCTGAATCTGTCAATAAATATTGTTTAATTATTGTCTTTTTTATTATTACACCGGTTTTTATAAACAATATGTTCTTAAATTTTATCCTCAAGATGTGATAAAACTTATCGAATTAATTTTCTGCTGAAGTTACTTCATTCATTTGCCTGCCTATATTTTTGTATTCATGAAATCATAATATGTTCCAATACAAAATTGTAGCTTCGATTCAAAATTGATCTATTGCACTTCGCTGCAATGAGTTTTAACACTTCCCAATGTGTGGCGTGACAATTAAGTATTTTGAAAAATAATTATACCTACTTGATCAAAAAAATGATAATGGCAGTTGTTTTTGAATGGCGTTCAATGTGGAGGTGAGTTTCGAAGAATTTTTGTTACTTCCTTTTGAGACGATCCAGTATATGGAGGTCCTTTGGAACATTGTTTTTTTCTAACCCATTTTGGGGATCTTATTCATTGCTGGTATTGGAGATTTGGATTTTTTGGGTTGGTTTGATTTTTCTCGTTGCCGAAGTGAATCCATTGTCCAAACTTTTTTTGAAGGATTTTTTCGTCCAATTGGTAAGTGCAAATCTGTTGTTAATTACTTCACAAATTACGTTTATCAACCAACTCAGCAATTTTATACCCAACAACATCTAGAGGTTGTCATTTGTAGATATGAGATTTTCACACACTAATTATAAGATGTTGAACTAATTATTCAAGCAAATTTTTTTTTCGATATTCAAATAACTCGTCAGTTTACAAAAATTTAAATTTATTCATTAATATTATTGTTATATTATTTTGGGATCACGTACATTGCGGAGATTAGAATAAAATGGGGAATTAACTCCAACCATCCAATTCTTTACATTTTAGTATTCTTATCTAATCATGCATAATTATTTAATAGTATAAATTTTGAAATTTAAAAATATATTTTATTTTGAGAATTTAAAAATTTCCCGACAATGTGGCACGTTTCCAAAATTACTGCTTTTTGCATTTGTAGGAATACTTTAGAAGATAGGTCCAATTTTGACAAGTGGGTTATAAATTTGCAAGATACACCAGTAGCCGATATTACTATTGGCACCAATAAAATTTTTGTGAAACTCCATACACTCATCATTTCCATCGGTAGGGCCTCATACCTCTGAACTTTTTCTTTTTCTGTTTCTGGATAGAGGCACAGCAACATCTATGATGATTGCGTATAAAATTTGATAAATAATACTTTAATTTTCCATAATTCAATTTTAATTTTTAACAGATTATACAAGATAATTTCACTTTCTGAGCACTCCTCTGAGTCTGTCCGCGCAGACCCCGTGTAGAAAACCGTGGGTTGTCTGTAATATTTCAAGTTTCACTAGCTGTTTCCAATGTAAAACCGTTGCTAATGGGTTTAAAGAAAATAAAAATAGAAAAATCCACTGCATCCGCTGTTGCGACCAATGGAAAGAACCGGACTCTGTAAAATAAAAATAAAGAAAATCTCCACAGTTGTCCGCTGGATGTAAAGACCGGACCTCGTTTTGAATGTTTTGTTCTAGATTTTTCCGGTTGTTCTTCTAGTAGACTGCCACCAGATTCGACAATTTTATAGCGACTCGAATCTATTGCTAATTGAGGGTAAACGTGAATGAGTGGAACGGAGACGTAAGGGAATAAACTCGACTCAAATCAAATTAAACACTTGACAATTTTTTTTTTTTTTTAGCTTTGCGCCGGGATGAGGAAATCTCGTGCGAGACACCGGCTTGATCTAAGCCGGTAGTGTCAGACTCGCACTGACTAAAACCTCACCCCTATCCTCGACTCCCGGTTTCGCCGTCTGGGCATTACTTCGGGAGTCGCGGCTATTGCGCGTTTCATCGTCCTTGTTGTAATTCCCTCCCGAGCTTTTCTTTCGTCCTCATGATGGAGGTCACGAAGGCCGTGATAACTTTCCAGCCTTCTTTGTTCTCCAACATCTTGAGGACCAAGTTCTCCGGGGTGAGGGATTCCCCGAAGTACAGCGATGCCGACACTCGCTCACGCTCCCATCTAATGCATCTAAAGATGGTGTGGCACGCAGTGTCTTCTTCGTCGCAGTGGCAGCAGGTTGGGTCGTCCAGTATCTTGAAGCGATGGAGGTACTCGTTGAAGCACCCGTGCCCCGTCAGGACTTGGGTGAGGTGGAACGAGAGTTCTCCATGCTTCCTGGCGACCCATGGCTCGACGCTGGGAACGAGTCGTCTCGTCCAGCTTCCGGTTGCTGCTGCCGTCCATCGTGCTTGCCACTCGTCGAGAGTTGCCCTCCTTCTATCTGGCTCTGCTAGCTTGCCGCCTCTTTCCTTTGCCAGGAGATCTATTGGCGGCATGCTGGCCAGCAGTCGCACCGCCTCGCCTGACACGGTCCTGTAGGCGCACGTTACGCGCAACGCCATCTTCCGTTGGACCGACAGGAGTCTCTTCGCGTTCCTCGCGACGAGTGTCGCCTCGTGCCACACCGGGGCCGCATATAACATCACCGCATGAGCGATGGTGCCGAGCATCCTTCTTTTGGTCGTCTTCGGTCCTCCGACGTTGGGCATCAGGCGGGTGCCCAATAAACATTTTAGCCTGCGAATAGCCTGACAATAGCCTGACAGTGACAACTCGGGCAGGTACCTATCCCTGCGGCAGGCTCATATCGACCCTGACACCGGTACGAAATAGCTAAAGTGGCGCAAAAATTAGCCTGCGTCATACTTGATCGCCGGCAAAAAATAGCCTGCATTAGCTAACCGCAGGCTGAGAATTGTGACTAACCGCAGGCTTGCGGTTAGCTAACCGCAAGCTATTTTTTTGCCGGCGATCAAGTATGATACAGGCTATTTCTTGCGCCACTTATAGCTATTTCGTACCTGTGTCCGGGTGGATATGAGTCTGCCGCAGGCTGAGAATTGTGACTAACCGCAGGCTTACGGTTAGCTAACCGCAAGCTATTTTTTTGTTCATTCATTTGAACAAAATTCAATTGAATTTCGTTTAATGAATTTTTAAATTTATTAATCAATTTTGAAAATCAAAATAAAAAAATTAATTTTTTTGAATTATCCATTTATTTTTTATTTCTTTCAGGTGTTTTCTTTTCTAATTATTTACAACTTTTCTAATTGTTTTATTGACTCCATACACATAATTTTTTATTTTACCCATTTCTCATATTTGTAGAACTTGTTGGTGGTGATTACTCTTCATGATTCGTCTTTACTTTGTTTCTTGGAGTCTGCAATTAAATTTTGAAAATTTGAAATAAAATCTTACCTTGTGCCAGGATCGAACCAGTGACCTTTCCCTTCATTGTCCGTAAGCGTTAACCTCTCTGCCACAGAGCTGTTGTTATTTTAGTTGTGAAATTGCTTTATGACTACAAAAATTTAATTTATAAGAAAAAAGAGGACTAAACGGATTTAATTTTCTAATTACATTTGCGGCGGATTATCAGATAATTGTAATACCAAACAAAAATGAAATTTGTATATAAACGATTTCGACAGTCAGTCAACTTGAATAAATATATATAGTACTGGTATTAAAAAATCCAAATGGTTGTTCATAAAAAATTTGTAGTTTTATATATTTTTTCACTATTACACCTACTTATTATTTGTCACAATTAATTAATTTGAATAATAATTAATTTATTTAAATACTTTTAAACACAAATAAGCATAATTATTTATAATAACATGTAACCAATGAGAAACAATAGTTTTGCTAACGGTGAATTTTTCTTAATTCTGATTGGTTAAAACTGTTTTAAAAGACGGAATTAAAATTCATTGCTATTTAATTATTTATTTTTATAATATATTATATTTTAATGTTAAAGATTTTTCACATTTCAATATTAGTTTTCTGTGCTACAATATTTTTGTTTTCGACATACCACGTGGTTGTTCATAAAAATTTGTATTTTTATTTCTTATTTCACTATTACACCTTCTTATTATTTTTCATAATTAATTAATTTTAATTTTAACAATAATTAATTTAATTTAAATACTTTTAATCACAAATAAGCGTAATATATATTTATAATAACATGTAACCAATGAGTAACAAGCGTTATGTTAACGGTGAAATTTTTCTTAATTCTGATTGGTTAAAACTGTTCAAAATCGGAATTAAAATTCATTGCTATTTAATTATTTATTTTTGTAATATATACTTTAATGTTAAATATTTTTCACATTTCAATATTAATGAAACATCACATTATATATTTTATTATGTACTTATTAAGCCTGTCATAGTATTAACTTAAGTATATATAGAGGCCTCTGTTAATTAGCTAAAAGAAAACATAAAATATTTAAAATACACGTTTCCATTCGCTAGTTAACTCAAGGGCTCTTTAAATACCTTGATAATATCGGGCGTAAGAGATTAAAAACTACCCCCCCCCCCCCCCAATTATAAATATGACCGCTCCTTCTGACTCCAATAATATCTCATATAATAATTATTGTAATATAAAATGCGTATAATAATTCGTATAATCAATGAGAAAAAAGAGTTTATTTGCTAGCGGTGAAATTTTTCTTCGTTCTGATTGGTTAAAACTATTTACCACGTGGGTGTCTATAAAAAATTTGTATTTTTATATCTTATTTCACTATTACACCTTCTTATTATTTTTCATAATTAATTAATTTTAATTTTAACAATAATTAATTTAATTTAAATACTTTTAATCACAAATAAGCGTAATATATATTTATAATAACATGTAACCAATGAGTAACAAGCGTTATGTTAACGGTGAAATTTTTCTTAATTCTGATTGGTTAAAACTGTTCAAAATCGGAATTAAAATTCATTGCTATTTAATTATTTATTTTTGTAATATATACTTTAATGTTAAATATTTTTCACATTTCAATATTAATGAAACATCACATTATATATTTTATTATGTACTTATTAAGCCTGTCATAGTATTAACTTAAGTATATATAGAGGCCTCTGTTAATTAGCTAAAAGAAAACATAAAATTTTTAAAATACACGTTTCCATTCGCTAGTTAACTCAAGGGCTCTTTAAATACCTTGATAATATCGGGCGTAAGAGATTAAAAACTACCCCCCCCCCAATTATAAATATGACCGCTCCTTCTGACTCCAATAATATCTCATATAATAATTATTGTAATATAAAATGCGTATAATAATTCGTATAATCAATGAGAAAAAAGAGTTTATTTGCTAGCGGTGAAATTTTTCTTCGTTCTGATTGGTTAAAACTATTTACCACGTGGGTGTCTATAAAAAATTTGTATTTTTATATCTTATTTCACTATTACACCTTCTTATTATTTTTCATAATTAATTAATTTTAATTTTAACAATAATTAATTTAATTTAAATACTTTTAATCACAAATAAGCGTAATATATATTTATAATAACATGTAACCAATGAGTAACAAGCGTTATGTTAACGGTGAAATTTTTCTTAATTCTGATTGGTTAAAACTGTTCAAAATCGGAATTAAAATTCATTGCTATTTAATTATTTATTTTTGTAATATATACTTTAATGTTAAATATTTTTCACATTTCAATATTAATGAAACATCACATTATATATTTTATTATGTACTTATTAAGCCTGTCATAGTATTAACTTAAGTATATATAGAGGCCTCTGTTAATTAGCTAAAAGAAAACATAAAATATTTAAAATACACGTTTCCATTCGCTAGTTAACTCAAGGGCTCTTTAAATACCTTGATAATATCGGGCGTAAGAGATTAAAAACTACCCCCCCCCCCAATTATAAATATGACCGCTCCTTCTGACTCCAATAATATCTCATATAATAATTATTGTAATATAAAATGCGTATAATAATTCGTATAATCAATGAGAAAAAAGAGTTTATTTGCTAGCGGTGAAATTTTTCTTCGTTCTGATTGGTTAAAACTATTTACCACGTGGGTGTCTATAAAAAATTTGTATTTTTATATCTTATTTCACTATTACACCTTCTTATTATTTTTCATAATTAATTAATTTTAATTTTAACAATAATTAATTTAATTTAAATACTTTTAATCACAAATAAGCGTAATATATATTTATAATAACATGTAACCAATGAGTAACAAGCGTTATGTTAATATAAATAAGCTAACGGCAGGGCCTGACGCAGGCTAAATTATTAGCTAATCGCAGGCACAGATAAATAACCTAACCGCAGGGCCTGACGCAGGCTAAATTATTAGCTAATCGCAGGCACACAAAAATAACCTAACCGCAGGCCTGACGCAGGCTAAATTATTAGCTAATCGCAGGCACAGATAAATAACCTAACCGCAGGGCCTGACGCAGGCTAAATTATTAGCTAATCGCAGGCACAGAAAAATAACCTAACCGCAGGCCTGACGCAGGCTAAATTATCAACGAATTGCAGGAACAGATAAATTTATCTAAACGGCAGACCTGACGCAGGCCTGCGTCAGGTACAGGCTATTTACAGGCTATTTGCAGGCTAAAAATGTTTATTGGGTGATGGAACTCGTCACCGCCGCCGCCTTTCTGCTAGCTTCCTGTATGTGGGCCGCGAAGTTGAGATGTTTATCGATCCTAACCCCCAGGATGGTAACGTAATCTTTGACTTCTATTTTTTCGCCGTTCAGTTGGATATTGATGGGGAGGGATCTTTCTCCTTCCGCACACCAACACGGCTTCGGACTTTTCCGGGACCAGGGTTAGACCGACTCTGGCGGCCCACTCTCTAATCGTCTCGACGGCCTTGTTCGCGTTACGTTGGATCGTCTTCGCGTCTTTCGCCACGACAATGGTGGTGACGTCGTCCGCGTACCCGACCGTCGAGACCCCCTCCGGGAGCTTCAGTCGGAGGACCTTGTCGTAATTAATGTTCCACAGAGGGGCCGCCAGCACCGACCCCTGGGGAACGCCGCTTGTGATTTCTATAGTTTCTTCAGTTGCTACCTGCAGGAATCTGTCCTCCAGATAGCTGGCGATAAGGTTGAACGTTTCTGGCTGGACGTCTCTTTCCCTCAGCTCATCCAGTATGTGTCGCCACCCCGCGTTGTTAAAGGCGTTTCGAACGTCCAGGGTGACGAGGAGGCACAGGTTTCTAGTTCTCCTGGTGCCCTCCTTGGCTTCCTTCGCGACTCGCACTATGGTCTTCAGTGCGTCGACGGTAGATCTTCCGCTTCGGAAGCCGTACTGGCTATCGCTGAGGTCGCCACTTCTCTCGATGTCTTGCTTGAGGCGGTTGTGGATCATGCTTTTCAGGAGCTTGCCGGCGTGGTCCAACAGGCAGATGGGCCTGTACGAACTGGGTTCGTTCGCAGGCTTACTCCCTTTGCGGATCAGCACTAGCCTGGCCGTTTTCCACCTCGAGGGGAATTGACCTGACTCGAGACAGTTGTTGTAGGCCGACAGGAAGGCCGATCCGCACTCTGACACCGCTAGTTTGATGACTCGGCCCGGTACTCCGTCGGGGCCTGGCGCCTTGTCTGCTCCGAGGTTCTTGACCGCCTCAAGCAGTTCCTCTTTCGTGAAGGGGTTCCTCTGAGCCGGGGGTTGCATCCGCGGCTCTTTGAATTTGGCGTGACTTGGGAATAACGCCGCCGCTATTTCTCGTACCTTAGTTGGGCTAGGTCCGGCCATGTTCGCCCCCCCCCCAGCTTACCCCTTACGATCTTGTAGGCCAGACCCCACGGATCATCTTCTAGGGTGGCCAGGAGCTCTCTCAAACAGCGCCTTTTGCTGTCGAGGATGGCGTGGCCGAGCGTCTTCTTCGCCGCTTTGTAGTCGTTGGCCTCCTCGACGTGGCCGTGCTGCACCTTTCGGGACAATCGTTTGGCTACGCCTCTCAACTCGGCAATCTCCGTCGTCCACCAGTGAACCGGTTTCCGGTTGGGGCCTTTCCTTTTGGGCATGGCCGCGTCGCAGGCATCATGAATTGCTTCCATCAGTTGATCCGCGTCCGTCGTCTGACGGGTGCCCGCCAGTCGTTGGAACTCTTCCATGAACTTCCCGGCGTCCAATTTATGTGACGCCCATCCTTCTGCCTTTGTGCGGAAATCGTGGATTTGCTCTTCCAGGCAGAAATGGACGTATTTGTGGTCGCTCATGGTGAGGTCTTCCAGGACCCGCCACCCCGTCACTCGTCGCGCCATGTCCGTCGAAGCTAGCGTGACATCGATTATCGAGACCGAGTTTCCCCTCTCGAAGGTCGGAGTGTCGCCTTGGTTGCAGATTTCAAGGCCGGCAGAGCCTAGGATCTCGGCCAGCGCTTCGCCGCGGGCATCTTCTTCGGGGGAGCCCCAGTCTGGGGATTTCGCATTGAAGTCGCCTCCTACGACCACGGGCTCCCTCGCTCTTTGGGCATTTCGGACTTCGTCAGCCAGCAGGTCGAGTTGAGTCTTGAACTCGGGAAGCGGATCGTTGGGGGAGTAGTAGCAGCTGTAGAGCTTTACTCCCGCGATCTTGGCCCAAGCGTAGCCTACGCCGTTCCCGTGGCTCTCCGCTGTTGTCGTGCTCGGTAGGAAGATTGCCGCCCTGCCCGTGGAGTTCTTGATCCATTTGTCGGACAGCGCGAGGTTGGGCTCCGAGACGAGCGCCACGTCGATCTTCCTCCTCAACGTGGTTTCGCTCAGGAGGTCGTGCGCAAGCCGTGCCGTGTACAGGTTGACTTGCAGGCACTTTATACTCCGGGAGGCAGACCTGCCTCCCCGCCACGAAAAACCGTTTGCGATGGCTCAGGAGGGGAGGGGAGCTCCCCTCCCCCGTCGACGGTCACTTGGAGTGCGTCTTCTTGGACTGCATATTCCGGTTCGACATTTGGCACTTCCTCGTCCGAGCCCTCCTCCGCCGACGCCGAGGTGTTGGGGGTGCGGGTTGTGGCGACTCTGCCGAGTCGAGGCGCTCGTCTTCTTCTCCTTCTCGGCGCTCGTCTTCCTCTCTGTTGTTGTGGTCTCGCAGAGGGAGGACATCGCCCCTCTCTGTGGCCTTCCGCTTGGCACTTGACGCAGTAGGCCGTCTGCCTGGTGCAGTCTGCCGCGTGGTGGCCCTCCGTGCCGCAATTCCAGCAGTCGGCTGTGCGGTCTCTGCCTTGGCAGTTTTGTGCTACGTGGCCGGTCCCCCAGCACTTGTAGCACATTTTGGCGGCGAGCTCCGTGATCCGCACATTCGTCCATCCGATTCTCAGACCATCGATCGCGAGCTTTCTCGCCACAGAGGGCTCCACCGTGACGGTGGCCTTCTGACTACTCATGGCCGCTGGCCGGAGGCTGTTCACTACGACGGTGGCCTGGGGGCCGACCTGTCCTCGGATTGCTTCGGCCAGCTGTTCTTTGGTAACGCCTAGCTCTATCCTGGCCACCGTCAGGGTGGCCCTCTCGATTAGCATTCTGGCGTTCAGGTCTCCGGGCGCTTCATTGATCTTTTTGTGGAGAGGAGCCGCCGCTCCCTCTCCCCGGGTCATGTTAATTAGAACGTCTCCCGACCTGGATGGTCTGATGGACTGGATATGCTCTCTTATGCCCTCGACGTCCACAGAGGTCTTTAGCATGTTAAGCACCTCGACGTACGTGCGGCCGTTATTGACCGGGATGATGATCGCCTCCGGCCTTGACCTTACGCTCGTCGGGGTTGCTTCGACTCTGCGTCTTGGTGTGGACGGTGGGAGGGGGGCTGACAGCGGACTCCTCCTCTTCCTCCTATTCCTCCTACTGCGCGCTTGCGTCCAGGGGGCGGGGGGTTCGTCGGTATTACTTTCCAGCTCTGGAGGGTTCGGCACTTCCAGGAGCCGCTCCAATCTTTGTACCATTTGCGCCTCTTCGGCGGGACTGATGCCGTCAGGCGCTTCTTGGTTTGTAGTTGTGGGCCCCTCCTCAGGGGGGCTGATCCTTGGGGTGGCGTTTGCGGGGCTCTCCCTCTCTGCTAGGACCGCTTTCATCTCGGCGATCTCGGCTCTGAGGGAGGCAATCTGGGCGAAGACCTCCTTCCAAGCTTGCGCTTGTTGGTTCTGGTCCTCTTCCGCGGTAGAGGTTTTAGTTTCTGCGGGGACGGCTGACATAACGGTCCGTCTGCCCCTTCTGGCAATGTTTCCGAGGTTAGCTATTTTTATTTCCTCGAAGGCGCTCATGATGGCCGTCTTGAGTTGCCTGGAGATTCTCCGGCAGCTATCGAGGGCCATGTGGGCGCTTATCGCCTTGATCTTTGTGTCGATAAGCTCTTGTAGTACGTCACCTTGGGACGTGGACGTATCCGTATTAATAATGATGGTGGTGGAATGATCGTAGGATGACGATCGGGGGAGGCTCAATCCAAGTCCATCCGCACCGACCGGCACTGGGGATCCGAGCCCCTGCACCGTAAACTCTTCTTCATATGTTTGTACTTCCATATCAGTTTGTTGGGGTTTTCTTACCAGGACCGCCAAAACCTGGGGAACCACTTGGGACGCCCGCTTACTCCCGGACGCCATGCAGCCATCGGCGCGGTTCCTCCACCTTGGCTTAGGAGGGAGACAGATGGTTGTCTCCATGTAATTCGACACGGTGGTATTTTTGTAATTTTGTAATTCGAGGGCTTGTTTATATGGTTTATTTTTAAATTTTTGTTTAGAATTCCTTTATAAGGATGGCACGATGGTATTACAATGCTTTAATCCTTTATTGTAACAACCCAGCACTACTTCTTCAATTTTTAATGATTTATACCAATTTTTAATCGAATTTTGTAATCGAATTTTGTAATTCGTTTATATGGTTTATTCTTTAAATTTTTGTTTAGAATACCTTTATAAGGATGACACGATGGTATTACAATGCTTTTTAGCCTTTAAATCGAAATTTTTAGTTAATTTATTAAACGACAGATCCAAATATTTTCCAAATTTGTCAAAAATTTTAAGTTTTGCAAGGTTTTGTGGTTAAATTATGCATAAATACCTTTATCGTAACAATCCAGCACTACTTCTTCAATTTTCTAATGATTTGTACTAATTTATTTTAAACGTCACAATTTGATTTCTAATTTTGTCCAAAAACGGCTTTTAAATGAATTTTCGCCTTTATATCACGAGGAGCACTTACACTGATATAACCCGGCACTTCTGAGATAGATTTTAATATTTATTTCGATCAAAAATTGTAATTTCTGAATTACGTGTCAAAAATACGTGTCGTGATTATATTTATTATATTATATTCCAACACTTGACAATTTAAATGGGGTTTATTACACAACAAATTGTTTTATTTACAAAAATCGATTAAAAAAATAAAAATGGTAATATGACACAAAACAAGAATGGTGAACAAAATGAGATGGTTCTTATCTACTTACAGTTAATTACAATTGGATACGTTTATCTTCTTGGACCCTGTATGTTGATGCCGCTTGGAATTCGTATCAGCTGAAGATGTTGATTTGAAGGTGTTGGTATAAACGTAGTTGAGTCGAATGATCGATGCTTAGGACTTCAATATGTCAGTTTGCTTCGCGTTATTCAACATGGATTGTCCACGAATGAATTTATCTCACTTGACGATTGACACACACAAAATCATAAAACCGCCACCGACGGATTGATACTTCAACGAATTCATAACGACTGACTAATGACTGAGATATTGAAAGACCCTTTTATGCACTATCCTTATCTGAACTTAATGGTACATTCATAATTCTGAAAAAGAAAAAGTACTGCAATTTGAAGATAATGTTGATGATAACTGGCTACCATCTGCGAATTAGAACCATAACGATGATTTCGATATAGAAGATCTTTTAGATTGGCCTTTAGAAATTGAAACTGAGGAAGAAGGACTTAGTGACGAAGATGTAACAGACCTAGAAGAGGGCGAAGTTGAAAATGAATATTATAAGGCCCGTGATCAGACCATGTGGAAAAAGACTCCATACTCAGAATCGCAAAAAAATGCATCTAAAGCCTGACATGCACGCACATGCTTTGCGTACATCTTGCTTGTACAAACATAAGTTGTAATGCAAGATTGCGTGTGCGTGGGGTCAAGTCTTAAGGCTTGCTTGGCTTGTACGTGGCTTGATTTTTCTACGATTTCCGTCTTGCTTGCAAATAAGTCGCAATGTATATGCGGCTTTGCGACTTGCATTAATGCAAAATATGACCCTTCAATATGATAAAATTTTTATTTTTTGACTTAATATGCGGGATTACTGTTTCAAGCAATTCGTTGTAAGTTTCTTCGTCCATGCGTAAATAATTAAACCAATCTTCAGGTTCCAATTTTAATTCATTAAGCAAATTGATATGACTAAATTCTGCTCTCATTATAATAACCTCTCTTTAGACCATTTTTTTTACAAATGGTTTGATTTTTCTTCTTTTTTTATTATGATAACAGCTATTGCAGCCAACGTATGTAGTTCTGCAATAGTTATTTTATAAGACTGTCAAGCAAAATGTACATAAAGCATTATCGGTTAGAGGGAGTGTCTGTGTGGTCCCGTTGCGTACCTTCTTGCATTACAGCTTATGTTTGTACAAGCAAGATGTACGTAAAGCATGTGTGTGCGTGTCAGGCTTAACATCCTTCCACAAAAACCCGGTGCCGCAAGAGGCTATGAAAACCTAACCAATTTAGAAACATTCAATGCTATATTCACTCCAGAAATGCGTTCTATTATTATCCGTAAAACCAATAGGAAGACCGTGCAGGTAATAAATGCTTGAAATGCTGCACATCCAAATAAGGTCCCAGGACAATTGAAATCTCTAACTAATAAAGAACTAGATATATTGGAATTCTAATTTGTTGTGGTATACATGGATCAAACTTAGAGCATGTCAGCGAATTGTGGAATAATGATGCTTTACCACTATATTGCTGTAATCTCAGTAGAAATCGATTTCAACCCATCAGTAGGTACCTACGCTTTGACAATGGAAATACCAGAGCGAACGTCTCAAAACAAACAAAGCCGCAGCAATTAGTGACATCTGGACCATGCTGAATGAACATTTAGCCAAGATATACAAAGCGTACGAAAATCTAACAGTGGATGAACAGCTTTTCCGTATAGAAGACGCACTCGATTTACCCAATATATTCCGTTAAAACCTGCAAAATACGGAATCAAAGTATTTTGGATATGTGACTCCAAAAATGCATTTTCCCTAAAAGGAATATTGTATACTGAGAAAGAAACCAACAGTAGTGAAAGGCAAGTGAAGTGGGACAAAACATTGTTTTAGAATTAATTAAGAATTATAAAGGTTCCGGACGCAATATTACCACAAATAATTTGTTTACTTCTCTTCCTCTTGTTAAAATTCTTCCGTCTATAAAATTGACATTAGTTGGCACCATTCACAAAAATGTGAAAGCATTTTTTTAAACGATTTTTTTGCTAATTTGTTTTTTATGCCGTCAGTTTGGAAATTCCTTAATAATGAAAGTCTAAGAAAAATTTAGATAGAAAAATTAACAGAAAAAGTTTCTTAACCTACCGTTTTTTGCAGTGAATAGGGTTTAATGGACAATAAATTGATTAAAATACAGATTAATAAAAACCACCTTTGGCATTTAACACTGCTCGCACTACTCTAGGCATCCTTTCAATAAGTTTTGGTAAAATTGAATGCCGAATGTTAGTCCACTCACATTCTAAAATGTTCTTTCTAAAATAATGGTCTTTAGATGTTTTTCCATTCTTTTGTACTCCAACCAATGTGTTCTATAACAAATTTTATACGGTGATCTCTATTTCTTTTGCTGACCATTGGTTTCTTTCTTGCAACTCTACCGAATAGGTTTGCTTCGTTCAATCGTCTTCTACTATTGCGGACAGATAATGCCATCTGCCATCACAGCCGGTCTTTTTGGGATCAATTTTTGCCATACGAACGATCTTAAGATCCAATCGAATAGATGATTTTATGCTTTTTTGTTTTATTTTAACAGTTGCTTCAGTTCCATTTTCTTAAAATATTGTACAACGTTATATACCACTAGCTGGAAAGCCCGTCCACGGACGGGTAGCTAGACGGTTATAACGGATTTTTATATCTTATATCCGTTATCGATCAACCTAAAACAATAATTTGTTGACCACTGCCTATTTTATTCAAAATTATTGAGACGGGTCCATACACACTTACACTCCCAATTTTCGTTCTTCCGTGAATACGCATGACAGGCCGCCATGTTGAATGTAAGTTCACTTTTGTTCTGACCGTCAAAGCATATAGTTCGGAGTGTGTGTACTGCTGCAGTATAAGTTCATTTTATTGCTATTGCAAGTGAATATTAATACATCGAGTTAACTAATATCTACATCGAGTACACGGGGGTGAGGCTGACATATTTTTTTATATACGGAAGTTTACCGTAGCACATTTTCGTTTTGACATCTGGAAGTCAATCGCCATCTTTTTGTGAGCTCGATTATTTATTCCGACTGCACTTTGCGCATGCTCTTGCGCCCTCTATTGGGATTTGGAGAGTGATAAGTTTGTCAACATAGCGCGACCGAATTATTTTATTTACCATCACCCGCATTTGTCAGTTAGTGCAATTAGTCAATTTTTTCGTCGTATCCGTTGCCATTGATAGTTTCGTCGTACTGTAAATATTTGTTGTGGCACGATCCACCGAGTAACCAAGCGAGCCTGCGTCCTACGTACTAGTGATTTTGGAGTTACTTTTTTGGAGCACACCTGTCCAGCCATTGTCTTGTTGCCGAGTCGTGGGGTCGCTGTGGAATCATCATTCGAGGCGTGCAATCCTTCCTGGAGGACCGAGACCTGGCGAGCTGTGCATCAACATCCATTCTCGTGGGCAGTCCACCCAAGCAGGTTGAGGGTACCTGTCACCATCATTTTGTGAGCTTGCCGAGTACTTGGGTAAGACAATTTTACTTTCTTGATCTGTTTTGGGTTGTGATTGCCATATCTCCATCACGAGTAGTTTAATTAACGTCAAAAAGAGGTGTCTTGTTTTGTCACCTCAGTTTTTTTGTTCGCCGAGCCTCTCCACAGGAGGATTGATTCGCGCATTGCATTTTGGCTGGCTTCCGTCAGAAGTCAGCAGTTAATTGTATATTCGCCACCGAAAGGTTGTTGCCATTTGTATTTTTTTGTGTCTTATTGATTGTTGTATATCATTAAATCAATTACTATTACACCGATTTTTATTTCCCTGGAAGAGGGGGTATATTTAAGCCTTTTTAGTGAGATTAGAGATCTGGAACCCACGTCCCTCGCAGACCGACGTTACCATCAAAGAGCTAGTCTATTCCATCCAGGGCTCCCCACGTTAAAAAAAGTGAGGTGGTTTTCCACTTCGCGTGGGAGGAGATTTCTCGATCCTGCATCCGCGGGAGAGGGGTATTTCATCTCACGGTGCTGGTGGGTCTCTATTTTAATGATCTAAATAAAAACAACATTGTTTCCTAATATTGTCAATTTTAATTGTTCATCCTCGCGTTGAAACGTTTTAGGCTTCTATACAAAGTATAGCAAGAAGCCTTATTTTAATTGTTTTAGTTTGTTAATTAAGAAACAATTATTGTAGCAAATAAAATCTTAAGCACTGCCTACTGCGTTAGTACTTCCTTGTACACAATATTTTTCGTGTACACTGCCTGTGAACCTTCAATCAATTTCCCTTGTTCTTTTCCATCAACTATTTTTATCTTCAGATCTCCGTACTCTTGACATTGCTACATAGAGATTACCGTGGCTAAACACCGGTTCAGGCATACATATATATTCCTACTTTTTCTAACGTCTGTCCCTGAGCCTTGTTGATCGTCATGGAAAAGGCAAGTTTAATTGGAAACTGTCGCCGTCTTAAAACAAATGGCAAGTCTGTACTTGTTGGGACTAAATCTATGCGCGGAATAAAAACAGTTTCCTTTTTAGCAGTTCCTGTCAAGACTTCAGCGACGATTAGATTGGGCTTTAACGATTGAACAGTTAAGCGCGTCCCATTACAAAGACCACGTTTAGTATTCAAATTCCTGAGCAACATGATCACACTTCCAACCTTCAAGTGCATTCTGTGTACTGGCATCCCTGAGGGCGTTTGTTTATTCAAGAATTCCATCGGATAGTTTTCCCTATCGTTATCATCACTGTCGTCAATGGAATCACTACTTAGATAAGTTAAAATGCTGCCGTCTAAAAGGTCCAAAACTTGCTCGTTTATAGCGTCAACGTCAGTATTTTTTGCGCAAAGTATTGCCATTTTGGAATATTTTTTTACATCAGCAGCGTTAAAGCTTTCTCCAAAAATTTCTTGGATAAGGGAAGTTTCGCATATACAATTATGCGGAATCTCAATTATCTCTTCAGACAGACCTTTATCATTTGTAAGCTCCCCGTTGCCCAACTTTATCAGCCAATCACTGAATGCGGAATACTACAGGAAGAGTTTGTCTGAAATCACCACCAAGAATTAAAACTTTACCGCCAAAAGCGTTGGTGTTTTATATCAACGTATCAATGTATCAACGGATCAACGGATCAACGGATCAACGTATCATCGGATCATCGGATCAACGGATTAAATGTTTATATAGGTTATCGTCGATAATAGAAACGGTATATTAAATCTTCAAGCTTATCAACGGATCAACGTATCAACATATCAACGTATCAACGGATCAACGGATCAACGTATCAACGGATCAACTTATCAAGTTGTTTTGATTTGAACGACAATGGATCAGTAAGTCCCTTTCGAGAGGAGGTTCGCCGTCGGCATTTTGAAAAATGACAGCTACTTCATTTCTGGTTGGAGCATTGTATCGTCTAATATCGGATTTACGGTCTTGGATAATTGCCATGGTAACTGTTGCTGGCTCAACGCCATGTAGAGCGGCGTCCTTAATGCTTTCCTGTTCCACTTCATAAAGCATTTTGCATGCGGCAGAAAAATGATTATTCTGAGACATGAAAGTGCTTAACTCTCGCATCAGACTTGGATCGCACCGATCGTTTCCCTTAATTGTCATCCTTTGATCAGCAGCCTCATCCGGGTCCAATATATATAGTTGAGCAAACTTGCGTTGGTTTCCATCTGCCGGGTGCAAAGCTCCTGCTCGTTGGTAAATTTGTCCGTTAATTCGGAAACAATAGGGTCCGTATCCAGGAGGCGGAATAATGTTAGCTTCCATTGACGCAAACGCTAAAGCACTATTTTTTTATCGATCTAATATTGTCTATGAAATTTTTCGAATATTGATGCAGTCCTTTCAATAGCTGTTCAATAACAGGGGCTGATCTTATAGCTTCTAAGGTGACTTTGCCTTTCTGACAGCATGTCGTAAAAAGTTTGTCAGACGGCTGCTCTGCTGAAAAATGCTTTGCACTGCAAAATTCGCAAATATTGTCCATAAAACCACAGTTATGAACGTCGACAGTTTTTACTTCGTGGATTTTGTCGGCGAATTGCATGACTACGTGAACGATGTAATATTTGCGAAGGGGTCATGTTGGCAATTTGATTTCGTTCGCGATGTTGAGCAATTTGTTCTGACGTCATGTTGGCAATTTGATTTCTTTCGCGATGTTGAGTAATTTGTTCTGACGTCATATTGGCAATTTGCTTACGTTTGTGATTTTGTTCAATTTGCCCAGGTGTCATATTTTCCACACGATTACGATTCCGACAACATTCTTTTTGGACATCACTCATATTTTTACGACGGGTTTTTTCTCGCTCCGCCTTCCGTCGTTTTACTGTTTCCTGCTGGGCGGCTACTTCCTCATCAGATTTTCTTTTAACACATTTTCGAGCAGCAGTAGGAACATGCGGGGAACAAAGAGTAACTACTTGAATATCCTCCATTTCGGACATTTTCGCTTTAGAAGTTTCTGAAGTTATTTTCAATGAAGGTAACTCTCACACCACGTACCTATATAGCGCACAGTGATACGTTGATACATTGATAAGTTGATCCGTTGATAAGTTGATCCGTTGATACGTTGATCCGCTGATACTTTGATACGTTGATCCGCTGATACTTTGATACGTTGATACATTGATAAGTTGATCCGTTGATACGTTGATCCGAACCAAAAAAATGACACGCTGGAGCAGGGAGCTGGCATTTTATATATTAGGATTCTTTTTTAGCACTGGATGTGGTCTGCAACTTGCTTATAAGACCATCCTATTCTAATCAAATTTAAAATTATTTTCCTAACTTCTGGCATGCAATTCTTAATTCAGTTCTTAAATAAAGAACTCTTCCAACAAATTAAAATAAAAGCACAGACTATGAAAGACGACGAAAAGAAAGTTGTTTTGTGCTTTGATGAAATGGCCATAAAACAAAGTTATGAATATTCTAAAGCTTTGGATATGGTAGAAGGTGTTGAAGATCTTGGGTTCTTGGGAAGAAATGACAAAGCAGCAAAAAAAGCTAGTTTTCATGATAAGAGGACTTTTTTCTAAATGGAAACTCCAAATAGCGTATTTTCTTTCGGAAACAGGTTTGTTGAAAGATAATTTAAAGTGCGTGATTTTTAAGGTAATTTCAAAACTTCAAGAAAGCGGAATTACGGTAAAGGGATTAATTTGCGATCAAGGAACTACCAATGTTTCAACCATCAAATCGTTGGGAATAACTGCTCTAAATCCATTTTTTACAGTAGACGAAGAAAAAGTGTTCGTGTTTTATGATCCACCACACCTTTTTAAAAGTATCAGAAACAATCTCTTGAACGGATACTTTAAGTACTGTGGAGATAAGGAAGTTCGTTTTGAAGATATCTTAGAAACTCACAAAATAGACAAAAGGTTAAAACGCGCTCGACTACTTCCACGAATTACCGATATTCATCTAAATCCAAATGGGTGAGAGTGTCCTATTGTTGACCACTCCAAATAAATTGAAAATTTCCTATTGCAAAGAGGAAGGTTTATATAGTATACTGATATAATTTTCACAAGCGAAGATATAATCAAAATTTTGAGTAAATCGATTTTGAAGTTAGCTAATTTAACGAGATTCTGGGGTCAAATCTAACGAGATTCCCGCGCGTCGCTCATTTTGTTGACGGTCCGTGCAGTTTAAATGACCCTAAGACTTAGAGTATTTCGCACCGCCAGATGCAGCTCATCTCTCGTACTTGTAACATCGATTATTTTTTGTTTTTACGCCATTTTTTGGGGGTTTCAGATCCCGGTTTCCTTTATCCCGGTGTTCTTGATGGGTGGCGCCTTCTCGTATGTTTAGCTCTGCCGCGGAGCGGCGTACGCGATTGAAAAACCGCCAGGAGCCCCGGAGGGGCGTAGGGTAGGTTTTTTGATGCGCACAATTCTGGCCGGGGCGGATCCACCCTAAAAAGTAATTTGCACCATCAAAACCGGCCGCGGGGCAGAGCCCCGCAAGGCCTAGGTTTTTCCCATAGTTTTTTATGTTTATTTAGAGACCTTATTCTTAAAATATTTGTGGTTCTGAAAAGAACCGTTTTTTTAAATTCAGTTTGGCGACCGTGCTAGCGATGTTATAAGCACGGCAGTAGAGTGGCAAATGCGCTCCGCATCGAGCGACCGTAACATATATTTATAACCTCGGCTATGGGCGTGGCTTCGACATGCATTTTACATGTAAAATTTAGCAATTTTCAAATTGATTTTTCTCGAAATTTTGATTATATCTTCGCTTGTGAAAATTATGTCATTATACTATATAAACCGTCC
Source organism: Podabrus alpinus (assembly GCA_932274525.1). Classification (NCBI taxonomy): domain Eukaryota; kingdom Metazoa; phylum Arthropoda; class Insecta; order Coleoptera; family Cantharidae; genus Podabrus; species Podabrus alpinus. The sequence continues at coordinate 84,495,579 of OW026455.1, read as the reverse complement.
TCTTTACAATAGCAAATTTTCAATTTATTTGGGGTGGTCAACAATAGGTAATCCTCCCCTCCAAGGGCATTTCAAAAAATGAAATGTAAATATGCTCTGCAGTTACTAAGTCACTCGGTAGCAGCTGCAATTTACACTAATGTGGATTTGGGTAATATAACTAGCTGTAGTGCTGTACATACTGCTGAATTTCTGGAAATGTCGAATAAACTATTTGACATTTTCAATAGTAGAAATAAATTTAATAAAAACCCATACAGATGTGCTTATTCCAAAGATTTTAAATATGATGGAAGTAATTTCACGATCTAAACAAATCTTTGAGAGTTTACAGAAAATTGATAAAAAAGGAAAATATAGTAGACCTCCATGTTTTGACGGAATAATTTTAATAATTAATTCTCTTCAGCTTTTACTTGAAGATTTAAAAGCACCAAAATCGTTCATTTTAACATCAAGGTTAAATCAAGACATGTTAGAAAACTTTTTTTCCGTTGTCAGATCTAAAGGTGACTGTAACAAAAATCCTAGAGCAAGAACTTTCAGAACAACGTTTAGGATTAACGTTTGCGATTAACCGGTTTGCGAAATCCAAGCCAACAAGTCATAAACTTTGTTAAGCAAATAATTAAATGTTTTCATAAAATTTTTGATGAGGACAAATCCCAAATTCAAATGAAAACAAAAATGAAGGAATTGGTTCAAAAAAAATGTTGAAAAATATTATTTGTTGTAACCTCGAACATGAACATTATTTTATTGATTTATTGTTAAATGTTAAATTATTTAAACACTGCAAATGGACAGTTAATAATGATTCGCCCAAAACAAATAACGATAAACTTAAAATTTTAAAAAATTTATAGAAATTCTAAATAAAAAAAATCTAATAAATATTTTAATTTTTTGCGTGTAATTGTTTTAAGTTGTTTTCTTCTTCTTCATCTGATGTTAAGCCTATGGCTTGTTACCACTAGCATGCGGTCTTAATCTGTTGGGCCATCTTGCGATATGGATTGCTAGTTATCTCGCTATCTGGTTCGCGGTCTTCCTGGCGGTCTCTGGCCATTTACCTTTCCGTCTCTTGCGATTCTGGGTAATCTGTCACGTTCCATTCTTCCTACATGGGCGTTCCATTCCTTTCTGCGCTGTCTGTCCCATCTCACAATATCTTGTACCTGGAAAGTCTCTCTTATGTCGCTGTTTCTTACGTGATCTCTGAGAGTCTTTCCGGTCATGGCTCTCGGTATCCTCATTTCAGCCGTTCTCAATAATCCTTTAGTTCTGGTGTTATCAGCACGGGTTTCAATTGCGTATGTCATCACAGGTCGAACGCAGGTCTTGTAAATTCGCACTTTGCCCTCGGTGTTGAGAAATTGATTAGTCCATATTACATTTCTCAGGCATCCCGCTACTGCCGCCCCTTTGGTAACTTGGCTAGATACTTGTATCGTCAAGTCTCCGTAAGCAGAAACTTCAACTCCCAGGTATGTGAACATCATTATCTGCTCTATAATTCTGTCATTTATAACCAATTTACATCTAAGATTTCTAAGATTTACATCTACAATTTACATCAGGCTCTCTAGCTATAACTAGGCATTTGGTTTTCTCCTCAGATATTTTCATATTGTACTTTTCGGCTGCTTTGTTGAAGCTATATATACCATCCTTTACAGATCATCCTCCGTTTCAGACACGATAACCGCATCGTCCGCGTAGCACACCAGTTTAATTGTCCCCGTACTAAGTCGGTAGCCCACACCAGATCGCTTTGTGTCATTAATTATTTTGTCCATAATTAAGTTGAACAATACTGGGCTGAAGCTATCTTCTTAAAGTGCCGTGCCTGATTTCGGACGTTGGCGACCTCTCTCCTATGTATGTGTTGTGCGTTTTGAAGTATTATCACACACATAGGGGACCTACTGCTTAACGCGGGCTCCGAACCGCGGGAAGTGTATACACTTCATCTCCAGAGAGGCTGTTCCAGGCAGATTACACCTCGGTGGTTTGCCATTGCCTTCCGAGAGGAGACGGTCAGAATAAAGTTTTACTGGGCCCGGAGTTGAACTAGGTATTTAGCATTAGCAGCAACGCACTTAACCGCTAAGCTGGCGACCGTCTCGGGCTGAGGCTATCCCCCTGCCTTATTCCTGCGCTGATTGGTATATATTTTGTTTTTCTGCCATTCACTCGTACTGTTGTAATGTTTTCAGTATTTAACGATTTTATTACCTTTATTATGTTTGTAGGATTGTTTTTCTCTTCAAGTATTCTCAGGACGTCATTTAGCCTTACACGATCAAAAGCCTTGGTCAAATCTATAAAACACATAAAAGCGGGAACCCAATATTCTATTGACTTCTCGGCTATTTGGCGCATGATGAATATTGCGTCAGTTGTGTTGATCTATTTTGTCTAAAACCTTGTTGTTCTTCGCTTATGTCCGTTATTTTTGCAATTTCTTCCCTGACAACACTTGTGAAGAGTTTTGTGGTGGTGTTTAAGAGTGAATAGTTCTATAGTTTGTGGGGTCGTTTTTGTTCCCTTTTTTAAGGATTGGTATTGTAATACTTGAACGCAAGTTATCTAGTATTTCTGCTCGCTTTAGGATGTTCTGAAACAATTTCAGTATTTCTTCGTTCAAGGTTTTACTTCCATATTTCAACAGTTCATTCGGTATTCCGTCGTCTCCCGCAGCTTTTCTATTCTTCAGTTTTTGTATAGCTCTATATAGTTGTTCGCTGGTGCATTCGAAATCTTCTTCCGTTTTGCTACTGTCTAGCTCGTAATCGTGGTCATTGGAGTCACTTCTGTCGCTATTGTACAGTTGTTGTATATATTGTAGCCATTGCTCCTCAGTTATCTTGCTAACCTGGGTATACTCGTTGATGGGTATCTTGAGCTTCCGTAGCATTGAGCAAATCCTCTTTTGGGCGCCATACAGGTCATATTCCATACCTTTCGTGAACTCTTCCCAGTAGTTTCGCTTTAGGTCTCTGATTTCTGAGTTTACTCTGTTTCTAATTCTGGCATATCTTTGATATTCTTCAGGTGTCGCGCAGCTTTTGTATTTTAAGTATGCGTTTCTTTTATCTTTGGCTAAGCATTTGACCTCCTCGGAGAACCATGGTTTAAGCTTTTGTTTGTTATTGCTTGCGACTTTTCTAGTACCCAGAGCCTCATTTGCAGCTTGAGAAATGTTGTTCTGTATGTTTTCCCAGCTGGAGTTAACACTGTCTTCGTTTGTTATATGGTTGAGCAAAATTTTCTCGTTTAGTCTATTTTCATACAGTTGTCTTGTGCTTTCCTGCATGATCGATTCCACATTTAACCTTTCCTCAGCTTTCGGAGTAGGTTTCCTCTGTTGGGATTTGCTGATATTCTCATTTTGGCCAGCACAAGGTTGTGATCGGACCCAGTATTTGCCGATGTTAGTACTCTTACGTCCAATATTTGAGTTGGGTGAATCATTCTGATAGTTATTATATTAATCGATAGTTGATTTATGAGCTCTCGTATTTGACCATGTTATTTTGTGTTGTTCCTTGTGTGGGAAGAACGTATTGTTAATTTTCAATTCATTTAAGGCATTAAAATCCACAAGCTCTTCACCATTTTCGTTAATTACCTGCTCATTGTACTTCTGTTTCACTCCCACTCTTGAATTCATATCACCAAGTATAATAATTCTTTCTTTGGTAGGTATTTGATTCATAACCTTCTGTAAGTTGTTATAGAAGGTTGTTACTTCTTCCTTGGGTTTCAAAGAGTCTGGAGCATACACAGATATTAAATTCAGGTGTGTACTGTTGTCGAATTCCATGGTGACTTTTAGAATTCGATGGTTTACGTAGTCGTTGTGCTCAAACTTTTCATGGACCAACAGCCCGACACCCTATGCAGCTCGTTCTTCTTTTTTCTTGCCGTTGTTTTTGTAAAAAAAAACATTTTTTCTATAATAACTTTTTTGCGACATTATGTTGTATTTATTAACATTTCTGATGAATGTAAAGAATGCATTTCTTATTATCCAACATTCAAGAAATTAAATGCATAGAATAATCTGTGGTACATGGAATCGTGATTTCATTGATAATGGAGCGAATGGGTGTGGATTATGTCGGGTACTTACGTTAGTTTCCCTCCTGGCACCCCACCAGCAGAAACCAGAAAAATATTGTTAGGATAGGCAGCCCTGTCAAAATGAGTAAAATGTATTACGCGAGCTATCTGGGTATTAGTTTAGATAAACCTCTTGTAATTTACAATTTCATTTATTTTATTATTTATATTACAATGTAAGTTGTAATAATTACAATTATCTCAATTGTAATAATTGTATCATTACAATTTTTGATTAATCAAAGAGTTAAAAAACTACAAATTTTTGGGACCAATTCGAAGTTATATTAGATTCAAATATTTGAAAATTTTGCTACATGTACTAAACGGAGCAAGAAACCCTCTTTCCGTCCTGCCCGGTAGGTGGCGCCACTCAATCAATCTTACCAACTTTTCCAGTCACAACCGTTGTGTGTTAAGTAAGGTTCTTACAAAGCGTTTTCTCCGAAGGTGAAAATAGTGTAATTCGAAATAAAGTGTCAATATTTCATCTTTAAATAACAAAATATCGATTGTAAGTATTACAAATAGTAGTGATAAATTGACTGTGTGTTGCACCCCCCACTCCAATTTTTCAAGGTGGGAGGTGACTCCTCCCACTTTCCAAGGTGGGGATGACTCCGCCCACCACCACCACGCCCACTTTCTCAAGGTTGCCACCAACACCACGCCCACTTTCTCAAGGTTGCCACCACCACCACGCCCCCGCTCTCAAGGTTGCCACCACAACTCCTCCCCGCTGCAAGGTCGAGGTAACTCGTCCCCCTTTTCAAAGACAGTGGGTAGGGAGACGCTCTCAATTGATGGATAGTGTATAAGGTTGAACACACCTTCCGGTAAAATGTACATCATTGACCCAATCAAATAGTAAACCACCTCTTCAAACTTAGCTCATTGGTTTACGTGAAGTATAATTCATATACACAAACTCATTTTACATCAGCGGTTTTCAAAATGTTTTAACATTTTAACATGATAAATACATATAAATTATTATAAATTTTAAGAACTGCAGATTTATTTTTCATTAAATATAAAATTAACATAAAACAGGTCAATTAAAAGTCAATATAGTAATTTGCACGCATTTTATAATTTTAAATTAACATCATATTATAACAAAAATTAACATATTATAAGAAGTGCATAAAATTTCATCATCTTAAAATATTAACATAATAAGAAGTTAATTAAAAGCATAATATGATAATTTTACATTCATGCAAATCAATTTTAATAATTACATATAATTTTGCATAAATTGCATTTATATAATGTAGTTGCTACATTGTAATCTAACTTCATTGAACGCGTTTATAAGTTTAAAATTAACATATTATATCTAAGTTAATAAGCATAAAATTTTATTCTTAAAATATTAACATAATAAGTAAATTAAAAGTTTAATATATTGTTACTACACTCATTAAATGCATTTATATACAATTTTAACGAGTGCATCATACGTTGAAGCGTATAATATTTAAAACATAATTACACATAATTTGCATAATTAGTTGACCCTACATGTTTGATCGTGATAACAATCTGAATACTATAATATATAAGAGCGCAATTGAAGTTAATAATTCGCAGTTCACTACCGTTTGAGTACAAGGCTACACAACTATTTGTCGTGTGTACAACACATGCAAATAGTTAAAAAGTGATTAAAAAGTTAAAAAGTGATTAAAAAGTGATTAAAAAATCGAATTAAAAATGTTCAAATGCATAAACTGTGATAAATGTTTCTCAAACAAATTTACCTTAAATAGACACAGCAAGCTAAGTTGCAAATCAAACGATAAAAAAACAAATGGTAAGTTTATTTCTATAAAATAATATATGCTTATAATTTTGTATTTAATTAAAGACACCCCGTCAACAAGTAAAAAAAGGAAACTGGACGGTACATCAAATAAAAAAAACCTGCTCCACTTGCGAAAATTGCACAATATCTAATATATGTAGCCATTTTAAAACGACAAACCATAAAAATAATTCCTTAAAACTAATTTCAGAAAATATACATGCAATTGATTCAGCTTTTAAAAATCGCATTAAGACCTATCGAATTACAAACTCAAAAAAAACTCATATCATCCTTAAAGATTTTTTTAACGATGTGTTAAACGATATAAATAATTTAATCACTAACACTTTGAAAACACATGATTCTATTAAAGTCAATGTCATACTTTTCGCTAATTATATACAACAGACTAAGAATATTACTGATTTGAAATCATTTGGGACGCGAAATCAAATAATTACTCAATCATCGAATTTGCATGATGTTTTATCGATATTTTTAAATGCCTTAAATTTAAAAATGAGTGAATTTCAGGAAGTTGGTTCGGGTTGGGCATTGAAAAATATTGTATATATCGAATTAAATATTAATAAATTTAACCCACTACATGCCGGAAGCTCTTTTTTAGAATTACCAAAAGCAATCATAGCTAAACATGCTATTTTAAATATTCGAAATTATGATGATGACTTTTGTTTTGCATATTGCATTTTAGCTGCATTTCACCCCCCAACAGGTTTGGCTGAATCACCTGAATCATATCCAAAATTTTCAGAAATTTATAATTTCGATGGCATTAATTTTCCGGTAAAATTATGTGACATTGACAAATTTGAAAAATTAAACAATATTAGTATTAATGTTTTTGGTTTGAAGAAAGATGATAAAACTAATAAATTACAAACAGTTGGACCCTACCATCATACTATTTTGAAGCGCACAGCGCACGTTAATTTATTATTAATAGACGACGACAACTGTAAATTTCATTATTGTCTAATAAAAGATATGTCTCGCCTAGTATCTAGTCAATTAAATAGACACGACGGTACAAAATATATTTGTGATGGATGTTTACAATTCTTCAATTCAAAATGTAAATTAGATAGACATTGTGAGTATGATTGTGGACATGTGAGAGCTAATCTGCGTTCAAACCACATAACAAGAGTTGATAAATACGGGAATAATGTATTGGAACATATTTTAAAATTTGAAAATATTCAAAATCAACTTCCAGCTCCTTTCGTGATATATGCTGACTTTGAAAGCTTATTAGAACCTATCTCCAATGCAACACCACCAGACTCAAATTCTTATACTCTTAAAGTAAACCACCACGTACCATATGCATTTGGATACTATATCAAATGTAATTTTAATAATTCTTTTTCGATATATAAATCATATAGGGGGGAAGACTGTGCTTCAAAATTCATGGAATATCTAGAATCAGATGTTAAATTCATATATGAAAATTGTTTAAAAAATGTAAAACCGATGAATCCATTAAATCACATTCAAATAAACGAGTTCAATATAAGTGAAGTGTGTCACATCTGTGAAAAACCTTTCTCAACCACTCAGGAAAAGGTGAAAGATCATTGTCATTTAACTGGAAATTATAGAGGTCCCGCTCACTCGATTTGTAACTTACATTTTAAAAATTCAAATGTCATCCCAATTTTTATGCACAATTTGTCAAATTACGATGTTCATTTATTCATTAAAAACTTAGCGACGAATAAAGAAAAAATTGATGTTATTGCTAAAAATAAACAGAAATACATCAGCTTTACAAAATATGTATTTGTTGATAGGATTGTTGCAGGGGACAATGTTAAAACCATTAACATGAAACTCCGATTTTTGGATTCTTTTAAATTCATGACAACTTCATTAGAAAAATTAGCTAAAAATTTAACCAATGAAGACTGTGTTGAAATTAGAAAATTATTCCCAAACGACAATGAATTTAATTTAATCCGAGAAAAAGGAGTTTTTCCTTACACATATATTGATAGTTTTTTAAAATTGGATGAACCACAACTACCCCGCCGAAAATGTTTTACAATGAACTAACAAAGGAAAACATAACAAATGCTGATTATCAGCGAGCGACAGTTGTTTGGAATGCATTTAATTGTAAAACATTAGGGGACTATTCAGATATATATTTGAAAGCTGATGTACTACTCTTAACAGATTGCTTTGAAAAATTTCGTCACTCAACGCGTGCGTCTTATGAGTTAGATGCTGCAAAATATTTTACATTACCATCTTTAAGTTGGAGTAGCATGTTGAAGTTTACTAAAATAGAGTTAGAACTTTTAACAGATATTGACTTACTTCATTTTTTTAAAAAAGGAATTCGCGGAGGAGTCTCTGTTTGTGTTAAACGGAAATCAATTTCAAACAATGTGTATATGAAAAATTATGATTCGATGAACCCGTCAAAATATATTTTGTATTTGGATGCCACTAATTTATATGGTTATGCAATGCAACAATATTTACCATTTAGGGGTTTTACGTGGCTAACCAATGACGAAATTTGTAATTTGAATATAAGCGAAATTTCAGACACGTCAGATTTCGGCTACACATTGGAAGTTGATATTGATTACCCAGAAAGTTTACATGACTTACACAATGATTATCCGTTTTGTCCAGAAAATATAATCTCACCGAATGGAAAAAAAATTGCTAAATTAATACCAAATTTATTTAATAAAAGAAATTATATAATTCACTATCGAGCTTTGAAACAATGTTTAAAACATGGTTTAATTTTCGTAAAATTCATCGTGTTGTTAAATTTAACCAAGCACCTTGGTTAGCTTCCTATATAAATTTGAACACTAAATTTCGAAATAATGCAAGTTCAACATTTGAAAAAGATTTTTTTAAGTTGTTAAATAACTCAATTTTCGGGAAAACGCTTGAGAACGTTGAGCAGCGGAGAGATATTAAGTTATTAACCCATTGGGAAAATTGTAATAGTTGGGGTGTTAAAACTTATGTAGCGAGACCAAATTTTAAAAGTTTAAGCATATTTTCAGAGAATTTAGTAGCTGCAGAAATGAATAAATTGGAAGTATTATTTGATAAACCCATATACGTAGGGTTTTCAATATTAGATATTGCAAAAACAGTTATATATGAATTTTATTACGACTTTTTAATTCCAAAGTATGGACAAAACGTGTCATTGTTATATACGGACACAGACTCGTTAATTGTGGAAATTGAAACGGAAAATGTTTATTCCGATATTAAACAAAATTTAAATAGATTTGACACATCTAATTTCGATATTACCAATGTTTTCAAAATTCCTAAAAATCAATCAATATTGGGTAAAATGAAGCTTGAATATCCAACACAAATTATTCGTGAATTTTATGGAACTGGTGCTAAAGCATATTGCATAATTTTAGATGATGATGAAACAATTAAAAAGGCGAAGGGAATATCTACTTCAACAGTAAAAAAAGATCTACAATCAGTAGATTATAAAAACACTGTTGAAAATAAAATAGATAAATATTGTAAAATGCACGTTTTTCAATCAACCAACCATGATATGTTTACTGAATTACGAAATAAAGTAGCGTTATCATATTTTGATGATAAACGCTATTTTAAATCTGATTCATATACCACGCTGGCTTGGGGGCATTCAGACATTAAGCTACATGAACTTGTTAGACAAATGGGTGAATATGTGAAACATACGTAAAAACCATAAATTTTAATATTTAATCTGATCTCGGCTTTTAATTTGATTATTGAGTAATGGTTAAAACATCACCCCCCCACCACACACACACACACACACCCTCACACACACACACACGCATACACACAATTACATGCGCTCGTCTACTAACATATACTATATATATATATAGCAACAAGTTGCAGCAGGACAGTCAGTAACCAAAATGGCAAAGATTTTGCAGAACATACAAATAAAAAACGGACTTTTGAGAGATTTGTTGGTGACCAACCACGAATCGTTGGATGGTTAGAAAAATTATTATTGTTTTATTCAGTTTAATATTAACTATTTTTTTTAGAATTATATCATAACAGAAAAATTTCTGTAAAGGATGGTGACCAGTCTGAGGAGCTTCCTGAGAAGGATGACTCTATTAATTGTAAGAAAGACACTATTATTATTATTATTTAGATTAGTAACTTATCGTTTCTTAGTTGATGCTGCTGATTTTGTCAATCCACACCTTCTGGAGGAGGTGAATAAGCTGAACAGTCATCTTGCGGAAGCGGGGGTGAATAAGATGACTAGTCATCTTATGGAAGCGGAGGATGAGTTTATCAACGAGGAGAACGACGAATTTTTCACCAATTTATGTAATCAAATGGATGAGTTTGATAGACATAGGAAAAAGGAACTGGTTGAAGCTGATAGACGGAGGAAAAATGAAAATATAACACACATAAGAAAAAAAATTAAGCAATATGAGCTTAATCTCTACCTCGAGGGGGAGAAACTTAAACGGAAGAAGTGGGTTTTGGAGAGTTTGAGAAAGATGGAGTTCGATTTAGAGATGGAGCTCTGAATTGTATAATTTTCTTTCTTATTATTTCTTTGTATTATATTATTATTTCTTTCTTATTATTATTATTATTATTATAAATAAAAAAAAAGATAATTTAATTTATGATTGTTTATTTAAAAAAAAATTTTCCCCAAACATTTAAGATAGTTACAAAAATCGGATTGGTATAATTTTATATCACACAACTTGTTTACTATTGATCCACGAATTGTGATTTTTATCCAAACCCAACCATTTAACAAACAACTTATTTTTTTGTCTTTTTAAAACTTTTTCAACCAAATAAACATCTTGGTGTTTAACTTTCTGCAATTCTTGTTCATAGAATCCACCTCTAATTTCCTCGTTGTTTATATCTGTAAGAAGATATGTTCTTGGTAGGGTTGCTTTAACTTTAGAAATTTTAAATATCTCATTAGACCATGCGGGGGTGTATCCTTTCGAAAACGCGTGTCGATATTTACTTATTCTAACACTATCACCGATTTTAAATTTGGGGTTTTTCGGATCAATAACTTTCGGGTGATTGTATACCGTCTTTAGAAGTAATTGTTCATCTTTTTTGGTAACGTTTATCGGTTTTAAACCAGTTGTTGTATGCTTTTTAGAATTATACACATCAACTAGTTTTTGTAAGATATCCAACCACCGATAATTTCCCCGAAAACTAAATTCTTTCCACATCAAATTTTTAAGCGTTCGATTAACTCTCTCTACCACTGACGCTTTTTTTATCGAAAATGTACTATAGTGATTTATTCTATATTTCAACATTAATTCCCGAAATTCCTTATTATAAAATTCTTTCCCCAAATCTGTCTGCAAATTATAAGGTGTGCTTTCTTTAAGTATTGACTTCATAGCAGCAGTCACTTCTCGTCCACTTTTATTTTTTAAAGGTTTCGCCCATAAATATTTTGAGAAAACATTAATTACAACCAATATAAATTTGAAACCTTTATTACTAGACGATAGTTGACCAACATCTACTAAATCTGCTTGGAATAAATCAGTCAATCCTCTAACTAGAACAGATCTTCGTTGAAAATTTTTACGAGCTGATCTGTGTAACTCGTTTACAACATCTCTTTTTATATCCATCTTTTAATTAATGTATTATTTAATAATTTTTGCTTCTCGTAACTCTTCTTCAATGGATGCGATTTCGTTTACATGACCATCGTGACCAGCAGACTGTGAAGCTATTAAGAGTTTTAATCTTTCGATTATCTCATTTACATCGTCAAAATACACATAATCTTTTTTCCTGTTGTTATATTGTAAAAACAATGGATGTTCTAGAAAACCACCAAGCTTTTTTTTCTTATTTCCAGTTACACCCCTAGCTCTTAATGCAGGTTCAATTATTTGTCTATACTTGGATGTAGCGTTACCATTTATTTGAGCATCAGCTGAATAATTTCTACGAAATAGATTGGTTCTACGTCCAATGTCAATATAGTTTTTTTCATCATTCTCATGATACCCCGACGGTTGTTTTTTAAATAAGAGTTCGTAAAGACCTGTGGTTCCTTTATATTTTAAAGGTTTAGGAGTGTTCAGTACTTTGAGTATAATATCGGGTCCTTCAAAATCAATTAACGAATCACCAATAGAAAATTTAGCAGTTTCCAAATTATGTTTCACCCCATAATTAAAATCAAAAACATCTTCCCTATCTCTTATCATATTCTCAACATAATATCTGGGTAAAGGTGCACTAAAATTTTCTAAATAATCTTGAAATGCTTTCGATTCAATCATATCATTAACTTCTTTAGCTGTTTCATTATGAACCCTACTATATTCTTCATCAGCAAACATAGGATGTAAAATTGTTTGATTTAAATCAACATCATCAGGTTCATGTTGGTGAATCGAATCATCCTTTAAAAATGTTGGTTGTGATTTATTAATTTTCGGTTCCACCTCAGATTTACGTCCATATTTTTTTTCTTTGATTGGTATGTTGATATCAATTTCCGGTTTAAGTTCATGTTTTATTTTAGATTCTTTACCAAATTGTGAAACTATTTCTTGTAAAGGTTTCGTAATAGGTTTATACTTTTTAAATAAATCTAAATTTGATTGTGCGATATCCGATTTCAAATTTTTATATTTCATTTTCACGGCTTTTCGCGCTTGAATAAGATCGTGGGTTAAACGTTTATTCATCGCGGATGTTTGAAGACTAAAATTATTTTACTAGATTATACTATTATATTTATTTTCAAATATAAATAAACGTATCAAAACCTTTTCTATATCGTCCATTATTAATATCAAAAGCTTTATCGATAACTAACATCCCATATTTATCTTTCCAACATATATTACATAAAGTTTTAAATTGATTAAATGTCATATCGACCCCCACATGATCATCATATACATGTTTTAAATTTGTGTTATCTTGTTTAAACAAAACTAGAAAATTTGCATTGTCTCTTATGAGTTGCTTAGGAATTTTGCTATATGTTTGACATAAGTAGAAAGAATCTATATTCTTATGTCTACCAAAACTAAAATATTCCCTCATAATATCTTGGTTGGTGCACGCAACATCATCAAAAATAAATATCGAGTTTGGTTTGATTTCAGTAGGTGACGGTACATCCTTCTCATTATCATATTCAACATAACCAATTTCTTTTAGTGGTTTCAACACTTGTTTTAAATATTCATATTTTTGTTGAAACAATGATTTGGAATATATGTAAATATTTTCAAAACGAAGTCCGTTAGGGTGGAGAAGTAAACATAGAAAGGCATTTGTTTTTCCACAACCAGAATAACCAACAATTAGACCCATTTTTGAGTAACATCCCAATAAAACACCGTGTTTAGGAAAGGATGTTATTTGAACATCCTGATTTGTTATCGGTAGCTGATGTTGATGCTGTTTCTCTAAACGCATTGCTACATATGATTTTGATTTTATAAATAAATCAGTTTTATATATTCTGCAACTATTGAAAATGTTGATGACCGGATCAGTACCGTACCAATACCGTAACGGTACCGTGACGGTACTGCTGCGGTACCGTAACGGTACTGGTTCGGTAGTCACCGATTTTTCTTAAACACCGAAGCAGTACCATCACGGTGCTGGTTCGGTAGTCATCGCTTTTTCTTAAACACCGCAGCAGTACCGTCACGGTAATTAATGATGTTCTTGTTATATAACATAATAATAACAAATTTCAGTTAACATTTGTAATGCCATGTTGATACATCGAAACAGCGGTGGTGGATTTGTTAATAATATAATTAATAAATTACCATTTGAATTACATATTCCGGGGTATAGGTATTCATTCTAAAATATGTTGTTGATTATGTATAAGTTAATATTTTTTTCTCTTAAGATTTTGTGGGCCTGGTACAAAACTACGTCAGCGTTTAGTGAGGGGTGATTCTGGTATTAACCAACTAGACGAAGCCTGCAAAGAACACGATATCGCCTATTCGAATTTTAAGGATATATCTAAAAGACACGAGGCAGACAAAATACTTGCCAATAAAGCTGTAATAAGATCACAATCGAAAGACTCATCATTTGCAGAAAAACTTGCTGCATTAGGTGTTGTGGGGGTTATGAAAGCTAAAGTAAAGTTGGGGATGGGTTGCGAGAAATCTAAAATAAAATCAGGGTGGGTATAAGAAAAAAAAATCTAAAAGACCATCGTTTAGACATGTTGTGAGAAAAACTGCCAATGTTTTACGGCGAAGTAACAGTTCAGACTTATTAACCAATGCGAGAATTGCTCTTTCAACTATTAAACAGAAACCTAAAAAACCGCGAATTATTCCAATACCTAAAACTGGTGGTTTCTTACCACTAATTCCAATATTTGCAGCCTTAAGCGCTTTGGGAGCTTTAGGTGGTGGTGCTGCGGGTATTGCAAAAGCTGTTAATGATTCTAAAAGCGCAAATGAAAATTTAAAAGAAGCACAACGACATAATAAAAACATGGAAGCTATCGCCATAGGTAAAGGTCTTTACTTAAAACCATATAAAAGCGGACTTGGTCTATATCTAAAACCTTATTCAAAAAACTATTAGCATCGCTACCAAAACGACCTCTAACCAACATCGATTTACTTCGATATAGTAAGAAATTGAAAATTCCAAATTTTAGAGGAGTGTTTATGAAAAATACTCTACCGAAAAAAATACATAAGTATGAAAGTGGAATAGTTAATTTGGAGGAAGATTTTAAATCTGGATCTCATTGGACTGCTTACATTAGACATAATGATTCTGATATTTCATATTTCGATAGCTATGGAAATCTAGCTCCACCTCCACAATTAATAAAATATTTCGGTAGCGATAAGAACATTAAATACAATTATGATAGATATAAAAAATATAACTCATTCAATTGCGGGCATTTGTGTTTAGACTTTTTATATAGACACGCCACTAATTAATTTACACCAGTGTTAAGCCAACCACCAACACCATGTCATATGTAATCAGTGTAAGCGGTAATAGTTCCGAATTGTATTCGGAAATTAATCCTATTATATATACTGATGATGGTCAATATGTGCTAGCATTAACAAATTTTGAAACTTATAACACAATACATAATGTTAAAGCTGGATGCAATAAATTTTACTATGGAGATGAAACCCGTTTAACTTTACCTAGTGGACCTGTAAGTGTTGCTACACTTGTTCAGAATATACGAGCGCAAGATATTAAGGCTATTTCGATTGTTTCGACAAATAATAATAAAATAGTTCTAAACTGTGAATCCCCTCTTAACTCACAGAAAGATGATTGTTTATTAAAGAAACTTAATTTCAAAACGAGTAAAGAAAACCCGACTGAGCATATATTGGAGTTAAAAAATGCAGTAATTAATATTCATAAGCGAGAAAATGTCTTATACTATGCGGAAGATAAGTTTATAAATCTTAAAGTTAAACCTGGATATTATTCCCTCGATGGTGTTCTAAAATCTATACAATCGGAAATAAATAAGATATTACCTAATAAGTTTATCATTACGGAAAATGAAGTGCGTTTAAAATCATTATTCACTAAGGAATATACAAATGATTTCAAAGAAGATTTAGGATTTATTAAACAAGAAAATGGAGAATATGTATTAAATTTATCTAAAACTAAACTCTTCATACATAAGAATAGCAATAAATTCTATTGTGGTCTAGAAATAGCTGTTGAAATTCCATCGGGAGCATATGAAATCGATGATATTCGAACATATTTACAAACACAATTAAATAGTGTTAATATCTCTTTCGATCTCATAACAAACACTAATACTTCAAAATTAAGCATTAAATGTTCAGAACGCATTAATTTTACTAAAAACGACTCTATTGGACCATTATTGGGTTTTAATAAGCGATACATCCTGGGAAAAACTATGACAGAGTCAGATCACAGTGTAAATATTTTATCGGTGAACACTATTTGCATTGACTGTAATATTACAACCGGTTCATATAGAAATGGAAAACTGAGTCACGTAATACACGAGTTTTTTCCAATAGTTCCACGTGGATATAAAATAGTTGAAACCCCATCTAATGTCATTTATTTACCTATAAACACTCAATCTATATCAAATATTTCAGTTAGAGTAATAGATCAGAACGATCAGGTTATAGATTTTAACAGGGAAGAAATATCAATGAGGTTTCATTTAAAAAAACTTTAGAAATGGTAATCCAGTATTCAAGAAGTGCACGTCAACATTATAATGTTGCTTATAAACACCTGTCTAATTTAAAAAGCGTCAGTCAAAAATCTTCAGCAGGTGTGATAACACCAATCAATAGAGCGTTTTTAAAAGCTTTAGGTTATAAAGTTCTTGTGTAAAATGGGGATTTTAGATATTGCAGAAAAAATTATTGAAGATAATTCGATTACAAATGCCGAATTTCACACACATCAACCATATGCTTCCACATCATTTGACAATAACGATGAAATTAGAATCCCTATTCAACAGCTGGATGCATATACGGCACCCAGTCTAAGTTATCTTTATATCGAAGGCACGCTAAAACATGAAGATGGTACCACATCTACAACAGGTCACTTCATTAACAACGGCATAGCATTTTTATTCAGTGAAATTAGATATGAGTTAAACGGAGTTGTGATAGATTCTTCTAGAAACTTAGGTGTTACTTCTACTTTAAAAGCTTATCCATCCTACTCTAGAAACGAATGTTTAAAATTAAAAAACGCTGGATGGGAACCCCAAAAACATTTAGAAATGGTGTTAAATCAAGGTACTAATGGAAATTTTAATGCTTGTATACCTCTAAAAATGATTTTGGGATTTGGTGAGGATTATAACAAAATCATATTGAACGCTAAACAAGAGCTGGTGTTAATAAGAAGTAATAGTGATACTAATGCAGTAGTATCTTCAAAAGCCGATGAAAAACTCAAAGTTTCAATCAATAAACTTTTCTGGAAAGTACCACACATAGCTGTTTCCTTGGAAGAACAATTACGTTTAACTAACTTTGTTGATAAAAGTTTAGAAATCCCAATAGCATTCAGATCGTGGGAACTTCATGAATACCCCCAATTACCTCAGACAAATCGTCACTCGTGGACTGTAAAAACTACTACTCAAGTGGAAACACCTAGAATGATAATAATAGCATTTTCAACAAATAGAAAAAACAAAATTGATAAGGATATGAGTAAATTTGATTCTTGTGATTTGGTAAATTCGAATGTTTACTTAAATTCTGAGCGCTACCCATATGATAATTTAAATATAAACTATAAAAAGAATTCTTTCTCAATTCTATATGAAATGTTTGCAAATTTTCAACAAATATATTACGGTAAAGAAAACGAGCCAATGCTTACACCTGAAGAATTTAAAGCTAATACACCAATGGTCGTAGTAGATTGTACTCGTCAGAAGGATGGTCTTAGCAAAGGACCAATTGAAGTAAGAGTAGAATTTGAGAGTGGGGATAATATAAAAGCAGACACAACCGCTTACTGTCTAGTTCTTCATGATCGAATGTTTAATTATAATCCTCTTACAAATTCTGTGAAGCAAATATGAGTAACGTGATGGTATTGGATGTTCAAGGGTTTAAAACAAATAATAATACATTTTTACCCAAAGAATTAGCTGTTTATGATGGTTCTAAAACAGCTCATTTCATATTTAAACATCCGTTTAAGTTTAATGACTTAGCACCGGAGTATCAGAAACAGGCAAACTACATAATGCATAAACACCATGGAATATTATGGGAAAGCGGTTTTACACCTGTTCATAAATTTAATGATATTATTAGGTATTTAACTTTATCCGTTGATGTTGTATACATTAAAGGGTTGGAAAAGTCCTTATTCATCAAAAAAATAATTAATAAACCTGTGGTAGAGTTGGATGAACAACCTGCCCTAACATTGGACAAACCATCCTGTTTTTTTCATTCAATGAGTGAATGTATTTGTGCACTATCAAATGTATTTCATTTATATAATAATTGTATTATGCAGTAATAAATTTGATTTTTTTTATACGATGTTTTTTTTTTTTACTTAATTATCATCCTATTGAATATATAAGCAGTTGCGTTAAAACCATGGTTGGGTATGTTGATGAAAGACTCCGCCGTTTTTCGTTTAGAGATTGGAAGTATCCATTTGCTAATCCAAACGCTTTGGTAAAAGCTGGTTTCTATAGTTTACAAAATGATGATAATGTTCAGTGTGCGTTTTGCACAATCATTATTGGTGGGTGGGGAGTGGGGGATGACCCCATGATAGAGCATAAAAAGTGGTCTCCAAGATGTCCTTTTCTTGAAGAAGATTTTCCCAACACATTCCTCAAATATTATTCAAATGAAGAAGCCCGCCTTACTTCGTTTAAAAATTGGAAGTCTCCATTTGCTAATCCAAACGATTTGGTAAAAGCTGGTTTCTATAGTTTAAACAATGATGATAATGTTCGGTGTGTGTTTTGTGCAATCATTATTGGTAGTTGGGAAGCTGGGGATGATCCTATGATAGAACATAAAAAGTGGTCTCCTAGATGTTCTTTATTTGAAGCAGATGTTTGTGGGATGTATGAAGTTTTCCCCAATTCGATACCTGACAATATAAATATAAACCTGAAAATACCAGTTGAGGATCGAAGTGATATCGATCGATGTTCTAAGAGATCTAATAAGGTGTTTAATTGCTCATCATGTATATTACAATAATGTAACCAATAAGTATGGTGTGTTTGATGAAATAATAATAATAATAAAAAATAATTGCTTTATTTATTTATTTATGACTACATCCTTATTTGCTAAAATTACATTTTTTTTACTAATTTTGTAATATAATATCTGAAATGATATATTATGAACATTAGAAATAAAAACAATATAGTGCTTAATATTCCAGACACCGCAATAAAACTATAATTTGGATTCGTTAAATAATCAGAATTATCAAGAATCGCATTCCAGGAGGTTTCAACAATTTTTGTTGCGTAGAACATTTTGAATTTATAATATAAAATATCACTTTTTTCAGTTAAATTGATGATGAATGTGCAAACATCATCATTGACATATGTAATATTCTTTGGAGTCCAGAGACATTCTTTTAATTTATCGTCATATTTTAAACATGAGTGTACACCTCGCACATTTCGTGGGCAGATTGTATATAAAGTTCCATTTAGAATCAACGTAAATAACATAAGTGAGTCCATGTTGCACTAGTTATTGAATGTAACTGACTAAATCATCATTACTAAACCATTCTTATTCTCATGAGATTTATGAATCTCCTTAGGAATTTGTTTGATTTCATTTTCTGTTATAAACTCAAACCATCACTTCTACTTCACACATAATATTGAGAGCTATTGATTATAAATATAATATGTTGATGTTGGGCTTGGATCACATAAATAATAATAACGACAATAAATCTAGATTATATAAAATTTATTTTAATATCTTGTAAATATGTATATTCTAACATTAACATTTAATATTTATATAAACTATTCTTTAAAATATTCTAATAAATTATACTTTCTAACCATGCCATATGGTAGAAACTCTTTCAAGCTGTATAAAACATTTTTAAAACCTTTTGCTATTAGTACTCGAAAAAACCCACCTAATGTTATTGTATTTTTTAAAAATTTATCACATATTTCAACACATTCATCATATTCTGCTGCTTGACGAGTAGCTTCCTCTAGATTCGGATATCCAAGTCTCATGCCATTTGCTCCATTTTGAACGTCGAAAGACATATCCTGCACTTCACACATATATCTTTTTACGGCTGATGGTAAATCTACAGCTGTTGGGTAGTGTCTTGCAGAATACGCCATCCACATCCTACAATTATTTTCTTGCATTAATAATTCCAACATCTACAATGATTTTTTCGGGTATAAATTGAACCATCTCCATCAGCGTGTGTGCTCGAACACCATCAGAGTTTACATTTATAAAGTTAAAAATATTGGATATGTTTTCCGTGGGGTTTAAATTTTTAACAATATTTGAATAATATGCGTCAAAGGATTGATTATGTAGTATTGTTAAATATGAGTTAATCAAGTTAGATAGTCCCCACAACCCATCAACAGTTTCAGCACCCAAATAAACCCATCGATCTTTATCTTTATATAATTTTAATAGTTTTTTATTTTGAAACTTTTTGGTAAATTCAATTGTAAATGTATCCAATATAGAACACCATTTTGTATCTTCTTCTTCAGTAAAAAATGTTGAAATCATCGGTTTATAAAGTAAAAACCGTATCCAATCGTCTTCGTTTAATACAACCTTATATGAGCATTTCGCACCGCTGATTGTGATGCTAGGTCGTAAATCAACTTTAGATAGGCCGATGGAGATGATTTTAGAACATGAGTTATTTAGTGGATATGTTTTTCCATTTAAATATTCCACTATAAAAATAATACCAATGATTGTAACAATAAATAAATAAATATTAGACTTACTTGTTTAATTTGTTGTAGGTACTGTGAATAACAAACTATGGTAAACGTTGTGTTTAATATTAAGCAAACCACTCAATATATATTGTGAGCGATGTATGGTTGGGTGATTGGTGAAGGTGACCTTGTTTTTCGGTTGCGCGCACAACCAATAGCTGGGGGGTGACCTTGAAGGTGACCTCGAGACATTCACATTACACGTACCGTCAACAGAATGATCGAGGGTGACCTTGAAGGTGACCTTGAGAACTGGGGCGTGGTGGTGGCGGCAACCTTGAGAAAGTGGGCGTGGTGGTGGCAACCTTGGAAAGTGGGCGTGGTGGTGGTGGCAACCTTGAGAAAGTGGGCGTGTTGCTGGTGGTTGTGGTGGGCGGAGTCATCCCCACCTTGGAAAGTGGGAGGAGTCACCTCCCACCTTGAAAAAATTGGAGTGGGGGGTGCAACACACAGTCAATTTATCACTACTACAAATTACTCATGCAAATTACTTATTATATTAGGTGCGTTTAGTATGTACACTAAACTTGTTTCGTTTGGTACGCGCATGACGCCATCTTATGAGAAAAATATTTCATTCATTGCATATGAAAATAAATTACTACAAAATGTGATATTCTTTTTTAAAGCTCTGTCTTAATTAATGTATTAACTATGAGCATTATTCTACGAGAGAACGAAGAAATGTCATAACAAACACCGGCTTCACGCCCTCCGTTGCATAAAATAAATTAACAACTTTATCTTACTCGTGAGACAGTTAAGTCGAATTAAGTTTTCTACCCTTAATCTAATAATCTACTAAATAATCTACCTAATAATCTATTATTTTATAATATAAACATATTAGGTAATTACAAACGAATTTTTGATCACTTACGTCATTACGACCATAGTTAAAATTTGATTGCATATAGACGGCGCGGTGTGTAGACCGTGCTTTTAAAAAATACGAGTTACCATGTTATAAACAACATCGAACGAATTAAAAATTAAATTTGATAACTTTGATTTTCAAAGTAATTTGTGTATTTTATAAAGTTATTTTAGGGCGTGGTTTTAGGGTAAATTACGCTGCGATGCCGTTGCAGGGGAACGCCACTGATGGTGCCACTAATTAAATATATGGCAAAGTTGGTAAAGTTGTAACATACCCGGGTTGTTTCGTTTACGATTATTTGTTAAAAGTTTTGGGTACGGAGGCGTAAGTGTGGCGACTCCAAATAAATTGAAAATTTCCTATTGCAAAGAGGAAGGTTTATATAGTTTACTGATATAATTTAAACCTGCGAAAGTATTATCAAAATTTTGAGTAAATCGAATTTGAAGTTTGCAAATTTACATGTAAAATTAACGAGATTCCCGCGCGTCGCTCATTCTGTTGACAGTCCGTGCAGTTATAATGACCCTAACACTTAGAGTATTTCGCACCAGCAGATGCAGCTCGTCTCTCGTACATATAACATCGATTATTTTTTGTTTTTACGCGATTTTTTGGGGGTGAAACGTAATAGTTTACTGCCCCATACCGCAACTATACTTTTTAATGCTATTTCAAGGGTCTCTAAGCTCCCGGTTTCATTTATCCCGGTTTTTTTTGATGGGAGGCGCCTTCTCGTATGTTTAGCATAGTAACCAGAGTCAAAACCGCCCTGGAGGGGTGCAGAGCGGAGCGGAGCGCAGGAATCCCTTGAAAATTTGTTAAAGTAGAGGGGTCAATAGAAAACTATTAATTTTCCAACGTTTCGGGCTTTATTCGCCCATTTCCAAGGCTAACAAAAAAGAAAAGATTCAAAATTGATTTGTGGCCAAACCTATGGGGTTCTAGCTTTAATATTCGGATGATGGCTCTCAGGAATTGGGAGCTAGCTTTTCGAGAAAAAATATCAACTGGGGGGGGGGGCAAAGTAACGGACCCGCGCTAATTTACAAACGAGAATAAAATATTAGAAGAAACTTGTTTCTCATACAGATGTGATACTTAAATCATTTATGTATATTCGACGTCAACGTTTAGTTTAGATTAATGTAAATATTTATTTTTATAAATAAACAGAACAAAATGGAGGACTCCACAATTAATGTAAATCTGGAGGAATACGCACTCCGGTTACAAGACATCGTATCAAAATTCCGAGACTGCGAGCCTGAGATCACCCAATTGCAAGATTTATATGCCATCATTGCAGATAGGAATAAAAAGTAATACTAATAGCACGCGCTCACCATCAAAAATTAAACATTAATTTTTTTTAGAATAACATTCGATACTTTAGTAAGATGCGAAGAAATAATTTTTCAATTGTTACAAAAAGCGGTAAGTGTGTTAAAAATTAAAAAATTGGTATCAAGTAATAAAACAAATATCTTCATTAGAATCCCAACATTGTGAGTCAATTAAAACCTATTTTTCCCGTAATTGAGTCACGAATGAGGAACTTCATCCATTCCATTCAGAATTATGAACGTTACTTCATTGGCGGATGAAGAAGAAGACGACAGCGTTAAAGTTGTGCAACAAAATCAGAACTCTTTGACGTGCCAAGCCAACAATACCATCCCTCACATTAGGAAAGTTTTGACGCCCAATAGTTGCGGTCAGCTCGGTAAGTAAAGACTTTTACTTTTCTTAAAATCGACATTTCATCTTCGAAGTATTTTGACTCTTATTTTGTAATGTCGCCTTGCAGGGTTGCCATGCATTTCAATTTTTTAAATTTAGTAATTTTAGACGTAAACCAACGAATCTGATACTACAGAGAGGCTCTAGTGCGTAAATTTTCTTCCAGATTGTTAGTCCCCCCCAGCTATTTGTCGCCCTTAGCGAAAATGTCCTAACAAATTGGTTTTCGAGAGAAAAATAAGTGTAATTGAATGTTTAAGCCTATTTTCATTCCATTTAACAAATTTGATATAACCATATATTACAGAGGGCATTAAATACTATTTTATAATGAAGACAGCGGTATAACATGTACATAAAGTCTTTTTTTTTCGGAAAGTGGAGATGTTTTAACCAAGGCGGTAGTATTAGAGTAAAATGATTTTTAGCCATATTCTGCCACGCTGGCCAATACGAGTTAGTATAAGGGAGACGGTCATAAAAGGAATTCGAACTCGAATCTGTGACTAACTACTAGGCCAATTCCCGCCTCTTCAATAATTTCATACTTGCATTAGAAGTTTTTTAGCGTCAAAACAGAAGAAATTATAAACTCAACTTATGAAGATGAAAGCGGCCATCAACACTGTTGTCAAAATAATAAAAAAATTACAAAACCAAGACACTGCTTCTCGTTTTGACTCTTATGCACACTGCATTTTAATCTCTCTTTTGTTTAACTATGGAATTAACTGCTGTCCGCTATAACAATTATTCTTGGATTCCATGTTGTCATTTGTGGATCTTCATTAATTTTTTCTGTCAATGAACATTATTTTCACAATTCTTGACCGTTGCTTCCTTCTTGATTGATTACTTAACAATAATTTTATAATACCCCCCCCCCCCCCCATATTCATAATCAATGTAATTCATCCATTAATAATTATCATCATTTTCCGATTATTCATAATTTATTAAATATTCATCCGTTAATTAATACCATTGCCCCCTTTTTCATAATCCATTAAATTCTTCATTCTCTAAATCATCATCATATTTTACTGTCCTAATCAATCTCCAATTATTTTTCGATGACTAATTTTTTTTTATTGATTTGCATACAATCAAATTTTGACCCATTTATGACCCCGTGTTATCCAATTACTTTCTGTCAAATCTTATCTTTGTATTCATTTCAGTTTTATCTCCAATTAATCAATGTTTTATGTTTTCCTTATTTTAATTAATTAATTATCCAGATTAAAATGTCATATCCATAATTTTCTTTATCCAGGTGCAGCAGGTAATTATCATATTTACAAATTTCGTTAGCCAATTTTTCTAATCAAACGATCCGAGTCGGACCCGCTTCCATCCTATTATCCATATCTCCAACCTCCTATTTCTAGTTTTTGTCTTTATTTCAAATGCATTATCAATTTTTTTAAATAATCTTTAGTTTTTATTTTTATTTCACTAGTCGTTTTGAACTTTTTATTCTTCAACCCCCTAGATTTTATTTTTTATATCTCAGTTTTTAGGCTTCTATACAAAGTATAGCAAGAAGCCTTATGATCTGGCTCCGTGTCCGTCTGTCTGTCCGTCTGTCCGTCCGCATAATTCAAAATCATACAGAGCGTTTCAAATCGTTTTGGAAATACTCTGTGTGTATAGAGGTCTAAGAACTGGGTAGCCAGTGCGCTACTTTTAGGCTTCTATACAAGGTATAGAAAGAAGCCTTATGGTCTGGCTTCGTGTCCGTCCGCATGTTTCAGAGCCAATCATAACGTTGAACAACTGATACGTTGTTATATTTTAAATACATCGTCTATATAGTATTGCGTTAATCTGTTAATCCGTTGCTTCGATTCGCTAATGCAATTTATAAATACGCAAATGTTCGAAGGAAATTTACTAAGTTAAAGATATTTTCGACGAGGTCTCCCTATATAAACTACTTGTTTTACTTTGATGTGAAAAAATAATTTTTTATTGATGTGGTTAGTGAAGTTAAGTTATAAATAAAAGAGAAAGGAGAGGATTGGTCCACCTCAAAAAAAGGACCATACATTACAGAGAAGTAAAATTTCTAATAGAATGGAAAAGTTTGATTGTTATTACTTATATAGTAAATGATAATTACCAATCGCAAAAAATTTAATTGGTGCAGATTATCTGATTATTTCAAGTGAAGCTCGTGATGGTTTACAGTTTCTTCTTCAGGTATGTTGAATTTTAATATGTGGAGTTCTACTTGAAATAATTAGTTTACTTCTTGTTAGATTTAGATCAACCTATATACAGATGATTAATCTATTAATCCGATGATACAATGATCCGATGATACGATGATACCATGATACGATGATACGATGATCCGATGATCCGATGGTACGATTATCCGATAATCCGATGATACGCGTACAACCAATTATGATTCTATGGTTTTCTACAACCGTTAAATGTTAATTAAACATTGAAAATCAAGTAAAAATATATATATTATTGCGTATAATATTCCATATAAATATATAGTGTCAAATTAAGAACGGTTATAATATAGAATGTTTTAGTTATCGATTAACAGATGATGTGATAATTTCTTATTGCGATGTTAAGTCACCTTAAGGTCGGTTTTACAATTGTCTCTCGACAACCTTGTTTGAGGTGGATCCATCCTCTTCCTTCTCTTTTATTTACAACTTAACTTCACTATCCACATCAAGCCACTGCTGTGGTTAAAATAAAATAATAAATAATTAGTGCAGATTATCTGATTATGTGATGTTACATTATATGGCGACCAAAAATAACCAGATAATAACAACTTTCCACACCAGAAAGGTAGCTGTATAGAAGCCTAAGAACTGCCGCTAAAGCGAGTTCCACCTTGTTTAAATCGTCTATTTCAAAGTTTTCCAGTAAAAGCTTTATATGGGTAAACACAAAAGTAGAAAATAATTTTTTCTTTTAAATTTCGTGCATCAAGATTTTCTTTTGAGGTTTAAAGCTTTGATGGCCTATATTTTCCTTCGTACATTTCTCTTACGCCATCAAAACGTTTTTTCAGAAAGCCCTTCGCTTGCCTTCAAAATTCATATATAAATTTTGCATAAAAAACCCCATGATTTTGTGGCATCGCACATTTACCTTGTAATATAATTAATTTGGGGCGCCACTGTTAATACATTTTTAAGTTAATATAAACCAATAATTATTGCAGGACCACATTCAGAAATCAGAATCGGCACAGTCTAAATTTTTTTGCCTAAATACATTTTTACAAAGGAACTAAATGATAATTAGAAGAATTAATTATGGTTTCTGATACAGTTGGTTACAAATGGTTTCCAATTTAGTTGCGTTTGAACATTATCAAAAATCGTCAAATATAATTAATTATAGTCGTCATAATGGTACAAAATTGGGTATAAGTGTAAATATGAAACTTT
This sequence comes from Podabrus alpinus, assembly GCA_932274525.1. Classification (NCBI taxonomy): domain Eukaryota; kingdom Metazoa; phylum Arthropoda; class Insecta; order Coleoptera; family Cantharidae; genus Podabrus; species Podabrus alpinus. The sequence goes on along the minus strand of OW026455.1, from coordinate 84,468,991 downwards.
ACCAAACCTCCTCATTGGTTTTACCGAAAAATAATTTTTAATCCAAAAAGGAATGGGGAAAGTTATGTAATGTTCACATAGCCAATTTTTTTAAATATAAATAAATATCTTGTAATTTAAGAAGCAAATTTTAATATTATTTTTCAAACCCTTAAGATTTGTACCAAAAAGTACCTAATGACTGAACTTATTATGAGATATGAATCGCTTGCTTGATATAAAAGGAAAGTTTATAATTTTTGAAAACCTTATTATGTTTCCATAACTAAGTAACAATGTGAATCTTGCTACTATAATTTAATTACTTTGTCACTATCACAAGAAATTTCATAATGACAGATCGTAGATTATTAATTGTTTAATTTATTTCACATAATTTCATTTTGTGTGAGGTACGCATTTTAAACAATTTTTATGTTTAGGTTTCAAAGAAAACTTTATTTCTAAGCCACCATCTAAAATTCATAAATTTTCTGGAAAGGATAAAAATAACCAAGAATTTAACCCGAGGTGCGTTTCGGTAATTAAAAAAATCGTAACTTTTTTAATTTTTTAACGTTTTCAGGAACCACGTGCAGACCTTCCAGAGCAACGAAACATTTTCAGTTACGGAAAGACGTTTCGATAACCCTGTGACCATTATTTATAATGAAATCGAAAAGAGCCAAGAATTGACCATTAAAGACATCGAGAAGATGGATTTGAACATGATCAAATTCGGCGAGTTTTCCTGCATAATTGGAAAGTTTGGCAAACCTGCAAATAAGGAATATTTTTGTCCCATCTGCGAGAATTTTAAAACTAACCAGGCGATCAAGTTTACACAACACTTGTTTAATGAACTCGAAGACTATTTTAAGTAAGAGATTTTTAATAATTTTCGGGATCAGAAATTCTTTCATAATGTATTATAAGTATAGCCATCTTAAAAAAATATCGGCCAAAATGGGGTTTTTCGCAATATCTCCTTTAGGGTCGATCCCACAATCAAAATATAATTTATTATTTACGGGATTTTTAATATTTGATCAAATTATGTTCACACAATTGGCTTCTTCTGGGGGGGGGGGGGGGGTTCTGGTTCATACAATTCCACTATGTATTCTTTACATGTGCTTTGAGCAACTTACTCAGCTTGTTCAACATTACATGGAATCTTCTTGTCTCAAACAGATTTTATTTTCTCATAGATTTCCAGTTTCTGCAATTCCCATTTATGTGCTCATCACTTGATCTGTTTTTGTATTTTGTTCCTTAGGGTCATTCCATCTCAAATCGACAAAAAAATAGATAAAATTGACTCAATCCCGACCAAACTGAACGAAACTTGGTACACACCATCGTAGTAAGAAATAAAAAAACACAAATTCAAGGATTTGTCCAAAAAGGCATTCGTTTCCTTGTTTTGGTCTTTCAAAAAGTTGGTGTGTAGACTTGTAGAAAAACGACTGTAACTTCATCCACAGTGGTCTAAATTTAAAAATAAAAAATGTTCTGTAGAGGTAAATGAACATTCTATTCAAATATTCAACCATATTTTATATTTTCAACCCCTAACTGGATTAATTTTTTAATTTTAACCCTATTTCAAGCCCCATTTCTAAAGGGGTCTTTTTTTGGTTAATTTTTTTACAGTTTTTTTGTACAAATGTGTTGAGCATGCGTACCAAATTTCATCATGGGATGAGCATGGGTTCGGTTACTAAAAATTAATTATGTACAGGCAGAAACAGACAAAAATCAGTTTTCGCCGATTTCTCAAGTTTCTTTGAACTTTATGACAAAATAATTTAACATAAAATTAAAGCTAATTAAATTCTCTACAAAAAATTATTTACACATATTTTTCGTCAGATTCGTATTCACACAGCAATAACAGCTCAAATTATAGCTAAGTTGCGCGACCACCGTTATAGTATTTATTTAAAAAGTTTGGAATCGATTTTCAATTAATTGTATAGATTTTCATCATAAATATTTATTATCTGAATATAAGTTAACCACGCCATTCCTAATTTTGATAAAAAGTTTAGCATAATATGACAATAATGCAGTTAAATCAAAAATGCATTATTTGATTTTTTTGTAAACTTAATTCGTTTCCATGTTAAGGCCAGCTAAATGTGATACTTTTCCCATTTGGATAACTTTATATTCGTCACTTTAAAAATTACCCTGATGATAATATTTTGCTGATTCCCAACACACCTATGCGCGTCTTTTTCATTTCCAATTTAAGGTTTTCCACTTTTCAGTAGGGTGCTTACGTTTCAACAGGTAATCCGTTTCGTGCGGCTGTTTTTGTGGTTTAAACATGTCTTCATTAGTTGTCCCAGCCCAAATATTCAAATGAGGTACTATTTTAATCCCATGTACCGTTCCCATTCTAGGGAAGAATAGGTTCAGAATAAAGTGATATAGTAATAATATTGTTAAAGAAAAAATAGATGTTTTACTAAACTCAAATTACTATTTAATTCCTGAAATATAAATGTTAATTTTTGTAAATTTAGATGCACTCACTGCGGATTTGTAAGTCCGAGCAGTGGAGTATTGGAAAGTCATTCGATCGAAAAGCATCCAAAAGCAGATTTTTCGATTGTTCCATTTAAACCGGACACAAGGATAGATGATTACGTTAAAATATTGTTAGCTTATCAGCGGCGTGTAATGTTTGCTAGCAGTCAACCAGAAATTGTGGAAAGGAAGCTCGAAACTAACGTTGACAGAAAACTTAAAATGCTCAAAAAATGTAGACACTGCTTGTATAAAACAGAAAAAGAGACCAACTTGAAGAGGCACGAAAATCGCCATTGGTCGATTAAACCATACATGTGTGGTTTTTGTGCCTATGACGGTAAGTTGACTCCTTTTGTAATGGGGCATTTTTTTTAATTGAACGAAATTTTTTGTAGCTGCTACCAAAGTAGAAATCATTCGACACTCGGGATACCTCCACAGGGATCTTCCACCCAATATTGTAACGGTCCAGTTACCTGAAAATCCCGTGTACGTACCCCTCAGCAGAAAACGACGATGCACCACCGAAATGGACTGTGATGCAAGTTCGGACACTTTCGAGTTTAACCGTAAAAGTAGCAATGTATCTTTGCTGGACAATTCGGACGGCATGGATTATGAAAACGACGAGATAATCTACGTGTGCCATTACTGTCAAAAACGTGCTACCGACAAATCAGAAATTAAAAGACATTGGGAAGTCATTCACAAACCAAAGGCATTGATATATAACGTTAGAAAAGTCAAACCAGGCGATCTCGGTAAAATAGTTGTGATCTGGAAATGCGGTTATTGCGAGTTCAGATCCGAAATTAGTAACGTAAGGATCCATTGCAAGGAGGTCCACCCGGAAATGACATTTTCGGCGTTCCAATTTAAGTGCGGAATACAAGAATGCAAGGAATACTTGACGAACTACGATCACGTCACGTCTCATTTCAATGCGTCGCATCCCAATTATACAATTAGGTATATCGACGTTCCAAAAGTCGCTGAAGCAGCTCCGAAGATAAATTGCGAATTTTGTTCGTTAAAATTTGATAGTCGCGACATGTATACGCTGCATCAGAAGGAAATTCATGCGCATTTACTCCTGAACTTCCCTTCACCAGAAGTGCCATGTCAATCCCCAACAGAAGTGGATACCAATCAGTACAAGTGCCTCGAGTGTAATTACGTATCGTGCAATTACACCGCGATGAGAGATCACGGGAGAAGTCACGCCAAACTATTTGTTTGTACGTAGGTACTGCATGAAAAAATATTTGTCCCTTTTTGAGGTTACAACTCATCACAATCAAGAGCATCGTGACTTGGAATTCAAGCACCAATACGACTTGAAATGGAGCCAGTGACAGAAAATCGACGACAAAGCAGTTTTTAGTTATTACGGATGTTAACCCGAGTTAGATGAAATTTTATTTGGCAATTTTTTGTTTTGATATTATAGTTAATAAATGTTTATTAATGGGTTCTTTATCTTTATTTATTATTAGGGGCAATTAATTATGTTTTAAAAATATATAAACGTGAGCGAATGGCTGAACGGCTAGCGTGTTATAGCTTTCATGCCAAGATTCACGGGTCAATTTTTAAATTTATTATAGCACAATCTGACCTTTAATGTTTTCCATCAGATTTCATTTTGAGTATTTTGTTGTTATTGCATTTATCAATAAAAGCAATAAACAATAAAAACAAGTGAGCAATCAAAATTTAATTCAAAATGTATTCGCGTGATAACTGGTTATATCGCCAAGATATTTTGCAAAGTTTTGTTTTTTTATTTCAATTTTTTTTAAATCTGCGTCAATCGATCGAGAATCTTTTGAGAAATGTTATTATCGGTGTTGAAAAAATTATGATATTGTTGCTGATAAATATAATATTCAAAATCAATCATTCATATTCGATCTGGCTTCTCATTGGGTAATAATTTAACTTAAGTAAGATTAGTGTTGAGGGTATACATTTTCTTAGTTTTTATTACGGGGGGGGGGGGTCTAAAAGTAGGAAAAAACGTCTTACGTAATACATGAACGGCCCCTTAGAGAGCTTGGAATAAACGTGGAAGAAACTGCCATTATGTCTACCGTTACACCGGTTGTTAGCATTTTAATGCCGCCTATCGCAGGAATCGTAGCCGATAAACTTGGAAACTTTAAGTTGAGAATACAATTTTGATAGCAAAATTTGTAATACAATGATTTATTCATTATTATTCATTAATTTATTCAGCATTAAGCGAGACATCGGCTTTACTTTTATTGTTAGTTCCTGTTAGTAGAATTACTGAAAATTATCCCAATCAGGTAATTGTTGGATTATCGTGCATGTCAAATTCCCCAATTAGGCTATCGCTGTATTAAGATTTTCCATGCACACCGGTAAACCAAAATGAGACATCCAAAACAGACGTGAAGTTAGAAGCATGTGGTTTTGTGTGCCAAGCTATTACCGATAATCAAGACTCGAAAGCAATTTTAAGTGCCAAAAAACATGGAGTTCAAATGCATAACATGAAGCAAAACTCATCAATCACCTTAACGTACGAGCTGAATTCAAAAATTCCGGTTTCTTCTGAAAGAACAGGCAGGAGGTTTAAAAATAATAAGCTTTATTTGACGTCTATTTCACTTTTAATACGCTAATCCAATAGATTAAAAGAATAAAAAAATTAGTTAAAAATGCTTATATTTTTGGATTTGAACTCTTTGAAAGGACATTACAGATGGATTTTTGGTTACTCTATCACTAACTCAGCCACTCGAAACAAAATTTCTTCTGCTACACACTAAAGAACATACTTATTTTAGCAAATTGTAATAATAAAAAATGTGAATGGGGCTCAAACTTTTGAAAAAATCGAATTTGAACTTAGCAAATTTAACGAGATTCAATGGTAAAATTAACGAGATTCCCGCTCGTCGCTCATTCTATTGACAGTCCGTGCAGTTTTAATGACCCTAACACTAGAGTATTTCGCACCGGCAAATGCAGCTCGTCTCTCGTACATGTAACATCGATTATTTTTTGTTTTTACGCGATTTTTTGGGGGTGAAACGTAATAGTTTACTGCCCCATACCACAACTATACTTTTTAAAGCTATTTCGAGGTTCTCTCACATCCCGGTTTTCTTGATGGGTGGCGCCTTCTCGTATGTTTAGTCTAGTAACCAGAGTCAAAACCGCCCTGGAGGGGTGCAGAGCGGAGTGGAGCGGAGCCCCGAAAGGGTAGGTTTTGACGATGGATTACCCTCCTTATCGAATGCACACCCCAAAATTCGAAGGAAAGAAAAATTTAATTTTTTCACTTTTTCGGCAATACACGGGTTATTTTACATTGTTTTGATTATATTTATTACTAATATCCACTAATCACACCCCCATCTATCCGAATTTCAAAGAAAAATTCAAATCGGAGCGAAAAAATTTTACGCATTTTCAAGGGACCGTCTTTCAATTGTATAGCGTCTGACCGGGGTCTGCCGCATACTCGATGCTAATTTCCCGTACTTTTCAAAAGTCGATATTGGGGTTGGTTTTAACCCATTCACACTTTTTTTTTGTTTTAATAGACAAATATAAGCATGTTCTTTAGTGTGTAGCACTCGAAAATTTTTTTCGAGTGGCCGAGTTAGTGAAATAGTCCCCGGATTTTTTTTAGAAAAATGCTCATCTATTCCTGAGGAATTATACATTAGATATTTTAAATTTTTCTTCAGCCTTGAACCTTTTTTTCGCCAGGATATTACAAATTCTTGCAATTTTCCTAAAATGTTATTTCAAGTTTAGCCAATTTTTTTACAACAGAAGAAGAACTTCACGGTAAGTTTTCTAGTTATACTTATCAAAAACCGTTGGCGCGTCAATTTTTGTCTTTCATTTACAATTTTTTGAATTTTATTTAGGCGTTTGAAAATTTTCAAATGCTTTGAAAAAAAATTTGAAATTTAAATTCGGTTTTACGCCTTAGGTGTTCAAAATACGAAAGAAAGTTATACCGGGTGTTCATTTTAAAACTTCCAGCAATTAATATCTCAAAAACCAAAAGTGTGATGAAAAAATGTTTCGGACAAAAGTTGTATGATAGCGAGGGGGAGAGAATATGGCATAATTGTTTTTTTAATTTATTGACCCTTTCAAGGTAATTTGAAGGTCAACTTCGTTTTCTTAAATGGCACCTTATATTTTTTTAGCAGATTCATATTTTGCATGAATAAATAAACAACTTTTGTTGGAAAATTTTTTTTATCCGACATTAGGCTTTTCGAGTAATATGTGTTGAAACAAAATACATAATCAACATTATTAATCAAAATTTAATATTAACAAGTTTTAGTAGGCTATTTATTAGTATTAACATTTTTTCCACTGTTTAATACTTATAAATAGCCTTCTAAAATTTGTAAATATTAAATTTTGATTTAAAAAATATAAGGTGCCATTTAAAATAACAATGTTGATCTTCAAATGACCTTGAAAAGGTCAATAAATTAAAAAAACAATTATGCCATATTCTTTCCCCCTCGCTATCATACAACTTTTGTCCGAAACATTTCTTCATCTGACTTTTGGTTTTTGAGATATTAATTACTGGAAGTTTTAAAATGAACACCCGGTATAATAGCTATTTTACAGCTTCGCAATACGCTTTAGGTGCATCTTAAAAATCGGTCGGTACACAAGGGCACTTCAGACGTCCAAAGGTTTTCCACAATTTTCGCTTTAATTCGTCCCTCGCGAGAAAACCATCGACAAAGGTTTGTGTTACATACAGATGGGACATAAAAAAAAATTTGATGAAAATGTTATCAGGGCATCATAATAAATCATTTAATACTAAATGATTCCACGTAATTGGAAAGTAAAAATACATTCAACCTAAGGTGCAAAACAAATTATATTTCTTTATTTTCTTGTCATAAAATGTTAAATAACATAAATTGTAAAAAACCTTATTAGAAACATAAACAATTCTATATTAAAAAGTAACAAATTAAACAGAACCTACTAGTTCTTAGTTACTACACCTTTTCCAGCAGTAATTCAGAAAACCTCACCTGCTGTTCAGAAATCGTGAATTGTAATTCAGATTTGTCAACTGATATTCAGAAATCGTGAATTGCAATTGACAAATCTGAATAACGGTTGACGATTTCTGAATTACTGGTGGAAAAGGTGTAGTTAAGTAAGACTACTTTAGTGGTAAATGAAGTAATAACAAAAACTAAACTAATAAACAAAAACTGGAACATGGAACATTAAATATTTAAGTACTTATGAATAAAAACTATCTTCAATCCATTTATCCAAAGAATCAAACATTGGCTCCAAGTTATAAGAGCAGGCTATCACAGTAGCAACAGGACTGCCATCTGCAATCGGCCGTGACTTTATATACTTGTGCGAAAGTTTCAATGCTCGGTTAGCTAAAAATGTTATCATACGTGCAGTTAATTTGTTAATATTAAATATTTAAAATTAATGTTTACCTTGGCTCACAGATTGAGTTGTTAAAAGAGCGTGGGAACTATCGCACCAAATTAGGCATCTCGGTTTTTCACGATAAAAATGTAAAATTTCTAACGCACTACAAAACGCCGGAATATTGTACAATTCAATTATACATTCGTGTTTTTTCAATAAATATCTAAAATCATAGGTGCTTCTTAAACTTCTCACCAATAATGGGCTACCTTTGACAAAATCAAATGTCTGAAAATGGAGTAATTAGTTACGTAATTTGATTTTGATGAGAAATAATTACTTGTTGCAGGAAGCCCTCATAATCTATGATGTAATCAATGTAATTTTTTGATTCTCCCATAAATTCGTCGTCAACTTCTTCAGAAATAGTACTTGTATTGGAACTAAATTCTCCATGAATTTCTGAGTTTTCATAAGTGGTAGTAGGTGTAGTAAGTTTCGAAGTATTAGTGGTTTTTTCACTTGGAGAATCACTCGACGAAGGAGATAATTCAACGCTGCTTGAGAATTGGGAATTAGTTTGCGGGGTGGCTATTAATTGTAGTTGAGGAGCAGAACGACTGGGAGCAAGTGGGGTTTCAAAAGATATAGTAGGTTGTACTTTAACTATCAAGACAGGTATATTCTTAGCAACACGCTGTTCTGGTAAAATTGAACAACTTTCAACAACACGAGCATGAGGAAGGTCTTTCGAACTGGTAGAGAGTTCGGCTGAATAATAAGTAGTGCTTGGGGAAATTGTGAGCTGGTCTTGGATAGCGCTACTGAATTCAGCAACACTTGAGGAATGTTCAGTAAGATTTGAGGATGATTCATTAAGACTTCCAGATAATTCACTCTTAGTATTCGAAAACAGCTGTCGACAAATGGGAGGCGACGTCAAATTACTTAAGGGCTGTGTGTCACTTCCATAAGACTGCAAGTTTTTCCATAAATCTTTTGTATAACTCATAGAAGAATCTGGCTGTTGTATGGGTGGTGAACTCTCCGTGGTGGAAGAAGAGGTTAAAGGGGAGATATTGAGATAGGAAGTTGAAGCAGAAAAACGAAGAGGAAATTTTTGAATATTTTCTTCGATAAATGGTGCTCTAGACTTTGGAGTACTCGCAAAGTACATTGGGGTGCTTTTAGCTGAACATTTACTCGGAGATTGCAATACACTGGCCAAGGACTCTTGTTTTTGCAAGTCTTTAATGATGGGAACTAGTTCACTTTTGGGTGATGAGTTTTGTTCAGCCGGTTCAACTTTTAGAGAAGATACTAAATCGCCACATTGTCTCATAGGAAAAAAAGAGTCCACAACTAATTTTGGTGTAGATTCTGTGCTATTATCGTGTTTTTCCATAGATTCTATCAATGGATTAGCACCCACTTCTGCAGAATCGTGAGATTGCTCAGTCGGTATGGGGAGATCCAAAGAAAGTCCTCTGGTGAAGCTGCTTATAGGTGGTTCAAACTCAAAAGATGTTACGTTGTACGCAAAGTCCTTAGAGCTTTCGGGAGTAAAGAAATAAGGATGCGTTAAATTTTTCTCACTTTCGACCGAAAATGCATTTAAAAATGAATAAACTTTTGGCACATCATCTGGTATAACCAATTCATAATCATCACTTATAACAGAGTAATCAGCTGGGCGTTGTGATACAAATTCTGCTGCATTAACATTTAACTAAAAAATTATATCATTAGAAATAATTTAAATAGGTACATTTACTTAAGATTATTAAGATTAAGGTAATACATTTACTTTTTGTAAAAAAAAATCAAATTTAAAAGCCAATCTTACACTGCCTATGTTTGATATTGGGAAAATTGAAATATTTACCGACATTGAGGGTGGGATAACGGGACTTATGTGGAGTTAACAATCTAATCAGTTTCTAGATTCCAGGTCAAAAACTCAAATGATAAAGAGGCTTGTGGATGTTTATTATTATTATTATTGCAAACCTAAATGCCTCTGGGCATTTGTCAGTTGAGCTTTTGTCCGCACAGAGAAAAAAAATCTTTTGATGTTAAGTATTTTTTACTTTAAATTGAAGTGCAAATTCGTCTCGCATCAATTTGATGTCAATTTTACAACAAATGAAATAAATTTGACAACAATTCAAGTAATAATTAAATGTTGGTATTAATGGGGATATATAGGACTGGCAAAAATGAAACACTCGTCTAATCTATCGTCGACGTTTCGCCGTCACTCAGGGCTTCTTCAGGACTATAGGTCAACAACTTGCCTCACAAACAAAGAGAGCTGTGCAAGCCAACATCATCGGTACAACATACAATCGGCATCCCAAAAACCCACAATTACACGTCAGAAAAACCTCCAATAACACATTAAAACGTTTAAAACAAAATAAATTACTTAAAATCATTTAAAACCAATAAAACCTCTATAAGGCCCGCTTTTACAATAGTCGGTTAAGTCTCAGTTACTTTACACTGGTGATAAATCTAACAAGATGTCCAATGAGAAGACGTCAAACCTCAAATTAAACACCAGTGTAGAGTAACTGAGCCTTAACCGACTATTGTAAAAGCGGGCCTAAGTCGTACAGCTCTCTTTGCTTGTGAGGCAAGTTGTTGACCTATAGTCCTGAAGAAGCCGTGAGTGACGGCGAAACGTCGACGATAGATTAGACGAGTGTTTCATTTTTGCCTGTCCTATATCCCCATTAATACCAACATTTAATTATTACAAAAACAAGGACGATATGGAAGTTTTACCTAATTCAAGTAATATTTATTTCAAATTGTTGCGAGACGAATTCCTACTTCAATTTTTTTCTCAGTGCGGAAACCAATAGATTTATGGTTTTTGTGTCTTAAGCCCGCATTTCATTGAGGCTTCTGAAGCCGAGCTGGTGAAACCCGGCTTGTGCTTCTGAAGCTCGAGTTGTAAATTTTTACAACTCTAGCTTCAGAAGCCGGGCTGGTAATTAGACACTTCTATTTATTAGATAATAATATGTGTTGTATTGTTATTACTAATAATAATTTATTTATCTAATTGATAAGCAATATGAAAAAAATGGAATATTGTGTCGAAATTTTTTCGATGCTGTTCTGTACCAATTTTTAAATTTTTTGTATATTCCGGGATTTTACGCAGCTTGATTCTTCAATCGGAAAATAAAATTTACCATAATATTATCCCAAATGACTAATAATTTTGTTTCCTTTCCAATAATAACATTTACAGTACTTCCTTCATGTTTGGCCGTTATAAATCGTATAATAATACTGTCATTTTAGACGCCTAGTATTTATTTTACACGTTCTTGTTCTATCATCGTAAACAATACAAACAATTTTGGTTATTGGATGTCATCGTTAATTAGATATTTATACTATTTTTTAATCATTCTCATACTACAACACATAATAAAACGCAATAAAAGAAGGTGATTATTTTTGGATATTTTTTTTTAAATAAGCTTGTCCACGAAAAATACCGACCACCTGTATTGTGCTAAATGAAAAACTGAATCGGTTTTGTAAAGGCTGCCCATATTGAACCAATTTTCATAAAAATGACTGTATTTCTGGAAATTTGCATAATTCGTCTGCGACGTGCGACCAAAATATGTGTTGGACATTAAACAGCATTTTAAAAAATTCTCCAAACTTCTATTTATAAAAGTATTTTGAGTTGAAAATGGTTCAACTTAAGAAACCAGTTGCTCAAATCGAACCTACATAATATGACGTATAAAAACACTTTTGGGTCATTCCATCTCAAATCAACTGAAAAATAGGCAAAATTAACTCGACCCCCACCAAATTTGACGAAAATTGGTACACACCATCTTAGTAAGAAATACAAAATACAACTTTAAGGATTTGTCCAAAAGGGCATTCGTTTCGTTGTTTTGGTCGTTCAAAATGTCAAAAAGTTGGCGTGTAGACTTGTAGGAAAACGGCTGTAACTTCGTCCACGGTGGTCTAAATTTAAAAATAAAAAATATTCTGTAAAGGTAAATGAACGTTCTATCCAAATATTCAATCACATTTTAATTTTTCAACCCCTAACTGGATTAATTTTATAATATTAACCCTATTTCAACCCCTATTTAAAAAACGATTCTTTTTTTTTGTTTATTTTTTTACTGTTTGTTTGCGCAATTATGCTGAGTATGTGTGCCAAATTTTATCATGGGATCTGCATGGGTTCGGTTGCTAAAAATAAATTAAAAATATGGAATGCAAAATTAAATTTTACAAAATAATGTTTGGCAGTATAAAATCAAAATTAAAATATAGGCCAGAAGGAGTTGACTACCATCAAATTTTGGGGTACAAATATATCAGCAAATTTTGCCAATATTGGGAGCTTTTTAGAATTTTTGAAGATCTTTTCAGCAATTAGCAATTTTAATGTGCACAACTTTACTATAAGTACCCAACAGCTCGTATTCGAGTATTAAAAATTAATGAATTTTGTCATATTTGTATTAATATTATAAATGTGATAAAACTCTTTTTCTGATTTATTAATAATATTATTGATTGCGCCGATTATTTACAGGGTGTCCCCGTGACCGTAGAGAACCTTTGAGGTGGTGATAAAGGACACTTTTCTAAGACAAATTTTCAAATAAAATATTTACCCAAGTCCAAACCCTTGGGGGGTACCTCCCTTTAAAGCAATTTTTTGAATTTCTGATTTCAAACGGCTATAGCTCCGACATTATTGATTTTTTAAGGTTAATGGATTAGAACTTTTTTAAAGATCTTTCGCTTGTCTACAAATTAGGTTATAACCCCTTATCATCTAGAATCAACGGATTTCGAGTTATAAATTAAATTAAGGGAAAAAATGTTTAAAAAAATCAGGTTTTTTTTTAAATTTTCTTGCGAACCCCGTATCTCTTAAACGAAACGTCTAAGAGAAAAACTAATGGCCCAAACCGGATAGGGAATTTAACTCTTGTTTGTTTTATTTTTCTGTTTTCTCTTTCCCAATATCTTCTCTCTTCTCTTATATTCCATGTTATCAGTCTCTAGGTCAGTGGGCGTCGCAAGGGTCGTTATACTTTGTGTGTTCCATCTTTTGTTTTTTAGTTTTTTGGAATCAGGTCATCCGCAGCTCCCTGCTGGTTTCTCATGGCTATCTGTATCTCCTTCCACTCAAGTACTCTGTTGTTAATGGTTATCTTCTGATATCCTGCCCTGGCTTTGTTTCCCTTTTCTATCTCTCTTATTGCCATTTCTCTTATTTTTTTTGGATTTCCATTTCTCTTATTGTCATATCACTGTCTACAAATATTTTTTTCCCTTTTAGTTTATTCTTGCTCTTCATGACTATCATTTTTTCTTCCCAATTTTTCAACTTGACTACTATTAGTCTTTTCTCTTCGTTTCTCCCAATTTGGAAGCTTGCTAATGGTTCAACTTCCACTCCCATCTCGTCTTTTAGTAGTTTCTGAACTTTTTCCTGTAGTTGTTCTGGGTTTCGTACTTTTAGTCCTTTAATTATTATATTGTTCTTCTTTTTTGCTTTTTCTTGTTTTTCAAAAGCATTCTCAAGCTCCTCTATTCTTTTTGTAAGTGCTTGGTTTTTCTCATTCCATTTTTCTTCTTTTTCTTTGCTGTCCTCCTGCATTCCTTTAATTTCATCTCTGAGTTCTCTTATTTCATCTTTATTCTCTTTGAATCCCTCTCGTATTTCGGTTCTCATGGTTTCAATTGCCTTCAATACCGCTTCCATTTCTGTGTCTTGTTTTTCGTCTTTCGATTCAGACTGATTTTGGTTTGTTGGTGATCTAAAAATGTTTCTGCTTCTCTGAAATATTCTCTGTGCTTTCCCCTTCAATTTCGTCTTTTAGGGATCTTCTTCTTTTCGTATATTGGGAATACTGGTTTCCGCTACCTTTCTGTGGTGTATTTTCAGCGGTGTCTTTTTTATTGTTTAGGTCTGTGGTGTATTTGTTCCACTTCTTGTTTTCACTTGAATTGGTTTTTCACCCTTGCAAAACTTATAAACCAGATCTTCTCGTTTTTCCTTCAAAATGCTATCTTTTTCACTTCTAGTCCCGTACAACACATACACCCAGTTCAACATTTCGGAAGTGTATGCGCTATTATTCACTTCTTTTTCAAGTTGGGATATTCTGTAATTGGTTTTTCACCCTAGTGATTTCCCAATTTTTCGCTTTAAGAATATTCTGTTTTGGTATCCCTGTGTTTCCTTTCGAGTGTCAAAAAGTTAACCTCGAAAAGCACCGCACATTTCACCAATCTTCTCAAATATAAGTTCTTTGTTCCAGCGAACAGCTCTCCAACAACTTCAGTTTCTCTATTCTCGTATCACACTTCCAGAACACGTCTCTATCACTATTAACTCACTGTAAAGCCACAATCGATTAACAAATGTTGATTACAACTGCTACTCGTAAACTCGTACTTTTACCCGGGACTTTACACAGCTTTATTCTTCAATCGGAAAATAAAATTTACCATAAATTTATTTATGGTAAATTATTTATACAATAAATTTAAATATACAAAATATTTAAAAATTGGTACAGAACGGCATCGAAAGAATTTCGACACCAATATTCCATTTTTATCATATTGCTTATCAATCAGACAAATAAATTATTATTAAAGTAATAACTATGTATATAACATATTGTCTGTGTAATTCTAATACCTCGTATACCCAAAATGCAAGTTCTGAGATAAATGAAACAAACTGTTTAATTTTGCATATGCACTTTAGCAAACGAGGTATTAGAAAACCGTTTTAATACTTAAACTAATTTTTTTTTGGGCTAAGTGTAATACTAAAATGGTAGAGTGTGGCTTACAGCATCCAAAAACATCATAACCCGATTTTCATATTTTTGAGGCTTACGAGGTATTAGAATTACACATACCATATTATTATTTAATAAGTACACGGGTTCACGTGGACTCGCATAAAAGATCTACGTAATAGAAATATTATCCAATAATAAGTACTTATTATAAATATTATCCAATAAGAAGTACATGAGTCCATGTGGACTCGCATAGAAGAATTTATATTGCTTTAGCATTTTACCAGCCGGGCTTTAGAGCTTTGTAGTTTGTACCCCTAAATTGTTTATCTCAAATCAGATTAAACAACTGCTTTAAAAAATAAACAGTTGCTTTATGAGTTGATATGAAAGGCAGGAAGAATCGTGATTTACAAATGGTTGTGAGCTAAACCTCAAGTTTATCTAATTAATAAATGACCTCTCAACTCAACAATGGCTAAACACAACATTTTCCAAATCAATGTTAATAATTTAAATTTTAACATTTTTACAATAAAAGAGGCTTACATTAGATTTCATGACAAGTTCATCTTTGATATTTTGGTCACCCTTCGCATCTACTTCTACTGAAGCCTTGGATGTTTTTCTTGTAAAAGATGCAAAAGGTTCTTGATCTGAACATTCACTAACCAAGTCGCTACAAAGAATTAAAATTATTTACGAACAATAAGTAATTAAACTGAAACTTACTCTTGTTCGAATTCATGTGTTAAATTTCTACGTAACTTGTTACGTTTTTTATTTCTAACGATGCAATTATACAAGTCTGTAACACTAACAGGTTCACAGTCTTCTGGTAGAGAAAGGAATGATTTCTTATAATGGTCAATGTAGTGTTGGCTATAAAAACAAGGCTAATAAATTGCAGTTTACCTTAAACTTAACTTACCGTAAGTGGTCATTACTGCATGCAATGAGAACTTGTGTTCCATGGACTTCAATATAAAATGCTGCAAGGTTGCAGATGGATGCGTAGTACCGGATGCATTTATTAATCAATCTTCCCAAATTTTGGGGAAAAAGTAATATCCTGAAATTAATAACAGATTGAAGCACTTTGATATCTACTTATAATTTTACAAAGAAACTTACGGCACAGAATCAATTGGTTGTGGTGTGCAGAAACAATTCAAGAACGAATGAATTTCCTTTTCAATGACTTGACTTGCCGTTTGTTCTTTCGTAAGGCAGGACGATTGATCAGAATCCAATGTTTCGTCAGAATCGGACAGATGTGATGACGCTATAGAGGGATTAGGTGGATTTGGTGGATCCGATAGTTGATTTGGCGAGTTTGATTCAGACATTTTAACGGCAAAGAAACCTGTAAATAGAAGTTTTAGGTTTTTAGATACTCTTTAAATTTCATGCTTCATACCTTCTCACTATTCTTATATGTGCACCAATATATTTTTATGATTTTTAAACCGTTCAAATTTACAATAAATCACTTGAAAGAAAAGAACACAACGCACCTGTCAGAAATTTCTAACTTGAAGAACCAAAACAAGCGCGTATCCTAGCAACCTAAAACAATTTAAAAAGGGTTAGTTTCCTAATTAAAAAAAATTAATTAATATTTTTGAGGAATTAAATAACAATCATTACGCTCACATGTTAACCGTTCGGTTAAACCACCGATTTTCGGAGCGGTTCAGATTTTCATTTAAATTTAAGACCATGCCCTGTCATTTACTAATTGAACCAAGTGCATTTGCCTGCGTGTAATATTATTATCCATCCAATTAATTAGCCGCGCTCGACATATTTAATGGTGTGTTCACGAGACGTAGATTCTTCTTTCAACTTCATTTGATATATTTTTTCCGGCGTTCTTGGGTTATGTGTGTATTTCATTGAAGTACTTACTTATTCTTTTCATCTCTACAGCAAATCTTCTGGTTCTGCTAAATTTCGTTCTTGTTTCTATGCTTCGCCATGGAAGAGGTTTCCCATTTCATGTAGCTTAGGGTGGTCGTGATTGTGAATAGTTTTGATTTTTATTAGTTAAAAATAAATTATCTCTGCAAAAAAGAGCCTATAATTGGATACGAACCGACCGACGTTGCAAAGTTCTTGAAATGTAACATTGGTTCTAAATAGGAAAAATCATAATGTACACAATCGGATTAGCCAAGTGACTCGTGTGATCAAATTCGTTAGTAATCACGTTCCCGGAGTAAAATTATGGTGAACGAATTTGATTGTGTTATATTAAGGTAGACGTAATAATCAATTTTCCGATTTAAAACCGATGTTAAATTTGAAGTAAAAATTATTGGACTGGGGCTCCATTTTTGCAGAGGTAATTTTTTAACAGATTAGAATCAATTTAAGGGGCGAGACAAGGGCGAATCCAGCCAAGTTCATGGGGGGGGGGTTTAATATCTTGTGTAATGAAGTAAAATTATCTTTTACAAATTTCAATGTATTTAATCATTTGTTTTTCGATCTTTGAACATTTATGGGGGTAGTTACTTACTCCCCTTAACCGCCCTGTAGTGAGAATAATAAAAAATATACCTTGACAAGGTCCACCTCCAAGAGACCGGGGTTATTACATGATATAGTAACTTTATATTGCATAATCATATCGTGGGTAATTAGAACTTACCCCCTTCACCCTAACAATTTAGATTATTACAGCATTCACTCTGGATTCTGATTTTCTAGATGTTATCTAGAAGAAAACTTTTTCTTTTCTTTCTTCTACTTTTATTAAGAAGTCTCCCTCTTAATATAGGTCCAGGACCTGTTCTTTACTAATTTTTGTAATTAGTTCTGTGAGCATTTTTGGTTTTACATCTCAGGTAGCTTGCTAGGTTTGCCTTCGATGTGCCTGCACCCTGTTTTTTATTATGATGGCAAATCATTAACACAGGGGGTCCGACGGCTTACGTGCCCTCCGAAAGCACGGAAGATGGTCAAAAAGTTTTTAGACCGTACTCGGAGTCGAATCGGGGAGCCTTACGTTAGCAGTTACATCTTGACCGTTGTCAAGAAAACCGAAATTAAATTTTATTGTAAAATGAAAAGATAGAATAACTTGCAGAATTTTTATCTTGTTGGAGGCGTTGGTTCATTTGAAAATTGCCAAAAAAAAACTGTAACAAGGCAATTTTATTTTTCACATAAAAGTTTTAAAAATGACGACGGTCGCGACCTGAAACTTACACATTTAATTTATATTACCTGATCCATGCACTATTTATACTTAAAGAATTGCTGTCTGTATTCGCCAATATTGTCTTTCAATGCAAATTCTGGATCGGTCTCTAAAGCTACGACATTCAATTTATGGGCCATTCTATGTCAAATCTACCAATGTATTTTGTAAGAGCTGTTCCAACCACATTAACTGGTGGTGACGTTGTTGTGGTCAAGTGTTCACTGCTGGTGATCCACCAAATAGTGTTTATGAATCTCATAGGGTAAGCTTTTTTAAATAAAATATCCCTTGCCACTTTGTAGTTTTTTATTCTTATGTCAGTGTGTTCATAAACACTATTTGGTGGAGCACCAGCAGTGAACACTTGACCACAACAACGTCACCACCAGTTAATGTGGTTGGAACAGCTCTTACATCTCAATCACCCGCACCAACGATGACGTATGGTAGGATTCCTTTCATACCCGCACTGTCCAGCCGCTTGATAGCTCTGTTAAGTAATGACAATTTAAAAATAGTATGTTACAGTAAAAAAACATCAACATCACTTTACAACTTTGGCAAGGACAACATTGAAGATGGCCTAAAAAGTGGCCTAATTTATCGTTTGAAATGTGAATGTGGATCGTCATATGTGGGACAGACGGGACAATATTTGAATATGAGGATTTACCAACACAAATATGATGTTAGACTCAAAAAATCCAACACAGGACTATCAGCGCACATTTGTGATACTGGACATAAAATTGATTTTGATAATTACAAAATCTTGGGTTACGAGCCAAACGTTAATAAAAGACTTATCTTGGAAATGTTGCACATCAATGAAAACAGTGATGCATCTTTGAATTTAAATACGGACACAATAGGTTTAAATAAAATTTATTCGGGTGTGCTGAACATTAGAAAAACCTTAGTAACGCTTGTTTGACGTTTGACACTTGGATTAGATGTATGTGTGGTCCGAAATTTGATTTCAACACTAAGACATTGTTATATTACGTGGTATGTTTGTAGAATTTAATTTGCTTTGTACCTTGTTTGCCGAACCAATACGGTTATGTCTCTTTATTGTGAACCACATGTTGTATGCAGATTTTTAATAAATTTGTCTTTACAGGCTCTGATGAAGGCTCACATTGTAGCCGAAACTAGTAAGTCGTAAAAATTGTTTCGTTTGATTGACCCAAAAACCCACGATTAAAAACATCCTAATTACATATTTACTTTGGGGGTCACGAGAAGTTATCTAAGTATGGTATTTCATATTTTTTAAAAGCTTTTATTTTATATTTTCATTTTAACAATAATATAACATGTTTGCATTGTAAAATTTTTAAAATTGTCATTTTCCAAAAAAAATTAGAAATATGGGCGTAATGACGTCAGAATTAATTTTTTATAAGTAATTAAAAAATTAGTTTGATATTAATTACATAATATTATGTTTATACAAATAAATTAGTTTAAATATTAAATTATAGTAATGAACAATACAAATCACTTTGACAGATCAAAATTATCCAAGGCAAACCATATTCATTTAATAGCGCTTATTTTATTTTTGCATTTTAACAATAATTTAAGAGGGAAATATCAAGTGTGGGGTATCATAAGATGCGGAAAAATAATCTCTTTCGATTGATATGATTTTCAATCTCATATGTTCCACCGGGAAGCGGCAATGCTCTTTAACAATTTTCATTCCCCTAAAAAGGGGGTTAAAAATGGACGGTTTTCAACCAAAATCTAATCAGCTCTTTAGACAGCTACTTCAAACTAGTGTATAAAATTGCAACTCAATCGGTGCACGCGTTTGTCTGAAAACGTTGACGATAGAATCACCACACATCATACTTCACACATCATACTTCACACATCACACACACATCCGGACATCATTCCAAAATTGGTCTTAAACAATTCGTATGGGCTCATAGACCATGGGAAAAATGCTAACTCAAAATTTTTTTTTCACTCGATAACAATACTTTCCTTTACTACATAAATGGGAAAGTAAAAGCACTATTAGTTCACCAAAAAATTACTGCCATAAAATTACCTTTTACAAGCTTTTTTTTTTGTTTATATTGCAAGGGAAGGGGGAAACCTTCATAGGCACCACCCCAATCTGAGGTGGTAGTGTCAGATTCCTACTGACTAAAACCCCCTCCCAGGTGACAGCGGAATTTACCTTCTACTAATGTTGTGTGCTGCATGGTTACAGTCTTCATATGCCCCCTGCTTGACACGAAAGTTTGTGTCCTTGCATTTTGGGCAGGAATACCATGGAGGAAATTTTTCCTTACTCCTATACGTAGAATATTGCATGTCGATATTGCATCTCAGCTCAACAATGGCTAAACTATCTCCTTATAAGTAGTTGATTAAAATTGGCGTTTTAGCGCTGCTCTTCAATACTTTGTATTTGAGGTTTTCGAGCCACAAGGATTTAAATTCTCCATCATTAAACTTAATGCGGCTGTATAAAACATTTTCTCAGCTTTGTAGTTTTCGGCAGTGTTGGGTTATTACCCTCTGTGCCACTCTGCCGAGCTCCTTTGCGGTCTACAAGCTCTTTCAACTGATGGACAGTTTACATTAGAATTGCATCTTGGGCAAGAATACCACCGAGGAAATTTTTCCTTACTCCTATACGGTCGGGCGGCCAGGAATGTTGGCCGCACTCGTTCGCGGCTATCTTCACGGCCCGACCGGGAACGTTGTCAGGTCCGGGGGCCTTGTCGCATGTCAATCTGCAGATGGAGACTTTTAGTTCTTCGATAGTGAAAAGGTCAAGCTGCGGGGGGGGGAGGACACCCTTGGCTCCTAGAAGATCGGGTGCTCAGGGAAGAGCACCATCGCGATCTCTTGGGAGGGCTCGGTCCAGTCATCTTTCTTCCCCCTCGCAGTTTCCCCCTCACTATCTTATACGCCGTACCCCACGGGTCGTCGCCGAACGTCTTCAGAAGCTCCAGCCAGCAGCTTCTCTTGTTACCTGCAATGGCTTCTTCTTGGCGGCTTTGTAGTCTTCGGCAGAGTGTTGGGTTCTTACCCTCTGAACCACTCCGCCGAGCTTCTATGCGGTCTACAAGCTGTTTCAGCTGATGGACAGTTTACATTAGGATTGCATTTTGGGCAGGAATACCACTCAGGAAATTTTTCCTTAATCCTAAACCGTTGATTGGAAACGGTTTAGGATTAGGATGGTTTAGGACAAGAAAATTGATTGGAAAAAAACTTGATTTTCATTATTTAAATTTAAACTACTCGTAAATACATACATTGTAAATACATAAATAAATACATTGTTAAAGATCTCTGTAGTATCCGCTCTTAACTGATGTGTGAGTTACCTCAGAACACACAACTGTCTATAAACATCAAAAGTTTTATAAATCAACCAATGGCAGTGAAAAGTTTAATGATGAATTATTCATTATCTCCTTATAGTTGATTAAAATTGGCGTTTTAACGCTGCTCTTCAATACTTTGTATTTGAGGTTGTTTAGCCACAAGGATTTAAATTAAATTCTCCATCATTAAACTTAATGCGGCTGTATAAAACATTTTCCAGAGTAGCTTTTATGATACGCTTTATGAAAGCAATGGAGTCCGCTCTGGTTAGAGTCGCAGCTTTTATAGACTGTCCAGTCTACAAGAAAATCTTATCAATTCTTTCGTCCTTATTATTCGTTGTAGAAATAAGATATGAAACTTACGGCAGTATTATTACGGGTATTTAACGCATTTGTTTGGTTAGCGATCTACATCTTGAGAATATTAGAAGGATTTTTGGAAGAACTGGAAGGATTTCTGAAACCAAAAGTTTTTTTCTATGAAGATTTGATTTTTGTGAAAATGGATGATATTTGAATTTGAAAATTATTGTTATGGAAGGTCATTTTTAGGTTGACATTATGTTTTCACGGCGAAAGATAGGAGAATAGAGCCGAATTGTAAGCCACAGGCAGCCGGCATAGACACGCCAAAAATTTGTTAAAAAAAAGTAGGCTATGTTCGGGGACATGGTCGGATGGTTTAACGTAAATACGTCGTCGCAGGGTACCCGTTTTCGCTCAGGTCTACCGATCGGATAACATCCATTTGAAAACATGCAAACAACTTCCAAGCTTTTGCCGAATAATGACAATTCGAAATTCACCATTTCTACACTTTTCGTACACACACACAATTTTCGTTAAGTACATATTTTTATTAAATTTTTAAACACGCTACCGATTTTATAGACGTATTCACGTCAAAATTTAAAATTCGTTCCTGATGCAATGTTCATCATGACTGTATCTTATTGTATTTGTAAAACTTGCGGGTCGAATGATCTATTGTTGACCACTCCAAATAAATTGAAAAATTCCTATTGCAAAGAGGAAGGTTTATATAGTATACGACATAATTTTCACAAGCGAAGATATAATCAAAATTTTGAGTAAATCGATTTTGAAGTTAGCTAATTTACATGTAAAATTAACGAGATTCCCGCGCGTCGCTCATTCTGTTGACGGTACGTGCAATATGAATGATCCTAACACTTAGAGTATTTCCCACCGGCAGATGCAGCTCGTCTCTCGTACATGTAACATCGATTATTTTTTGTTTTTACGCGATTTTTTGGGGGTGAAACGTAATTGTTTAATGCTATTTCAAGGGTCTCTAAGCTCCCGGTTTCATTTATCCCGGTTTTTTTTTATGGGAGGCGCCTTATCGTATGTTTAGCATAGTAACCAGTCAAAACCGCCCTGGAGGGGTGCAGAGCGGAGCGGAGCGCAGCGGCGCCCCGAAAGGGTAGGTTTGGACGATGGATAAACCTCCCTATCGAATGCACACCCCAAAAATCGAAGAAAAATGCGCTAAATTTACGTACTTTCAAATTGATTTTTCTCGAAATTTTGATTATATCTTCGCTTGTGAAAATTATGTCAGTATACTATATAAACCTTCCTCTTTGCAATAGGAAATTTTCAATTTATTTGGAGTGGTCAACATTAGGTAATCCCCCCCAAACTTGCATTGGGAAATTCGTCGGGAAATTCTGCATTTTGGTTTGATCCAATTGGCTGGATTTTTGCTATTTTGTTCAAGGTAGTGTAACAGTAAACTTTTCCGTTTAGGAAATAATGCTAAAAACAGGAGGCAGTTATTTAGCTAATTTTGATTTTACGCAATTCTACAATTGAAGTCACTTTGCACAAAAAACATGTGGGGTGTACCATTTTAGAAAAATATGCATCCCAAATTTATCATTAGTAGGTACATTGAATGGACCGCTTTCTGTAGAAAGGAACCAATCCACTTAGAAAAAATTAACAAAACTGTTGGGTTCCTTAGTATTTTAAATAAATGACAATATTTTTCAGAAGTTTGTCAGTTAAAGGAGACTTAGTTAAAGTAAATAAAATTGTTTTTTCAAGAATTATGAAGGCACTATTAAATCATAAATAAAGCATATTAGCTTTCTAATTTTTGTGAGTCGATTACTTTCTACAAAAAGTCATCTAATTATTATTCTTATAATTTTGAAATAAATAAGTAATGTAATAAAGTGAATAGAAATTAAACAAAATAAAAAATTCTTTACCATAATAAACCATCGAGGGGCAATGTGCTTAGTACGTGACCGTTCACTGGACCGACTTTCAACCGACCGACTCAGCTTGAACCGACCGACTTTTAACGGACCGAGTATTTTTTCGACCGACTATCGATACTACCCGAAGCATTCACTACAAGAATGATTTCCAATTCGACTATTTGTCACATCATATAGTTTCATTTTACAGCCATGACAACTGTGAGGTGTCTAGGAATCCTTCGGTAAACCTGGCCTCAATCGTTTATCTTTCTTATTAAGCAATATTGTGAGTTTTTGGTTAAAGCGTCGTTGGGGGGGGGGGGGAGGGGTTCTAACCTTGGCAGATCCATAACTGTTGGTTTGGTTTTCGTGGAGATGCCATAGCGACAGGTATCTAGGAATCCTTCGGGAAACCTGGCCTCAATCGTTTATCTTTCTCATTAAGCAATATCGTGAATTTTTGGTTAAAGCGTCGTTGGGGGGGGGAGTTCTAACCTTGGCAGATCCATAACTCTGTTGGTTTGGTTTTCGTGGAGATGCCATAGCGACAGGTGTCTGGGAAGTCTAGGTGACCTCAACCGTGGGCAGCCCTGACGAGCGGTGACAAGGAATCCAGACGGAGACCTGATCTCAATCGTTTATTATAGCTTAATAAGAAAGATAAACGATTGAGGCTAGGTTTCCCGAAGGATTCCTAGACATCTCTAAGTTGTCATGGCTGTAAAATGAAACTATATGATGTGACAAATAGTCGAATTGGAAATCATTCTTGTAGTGAATGCTTCGGGTAGTATCGACAGTCGGTCGAAAAAATAGTCGGTCCGTTAAAAGTCGGTCGGTTGAAAGTCGGTCGGTTCAAGCTGAGTCGGTTGGTTGAAAGTCGGTCCAGTGGACGGGAACCGCTTAGTAAACCTTCTCAAATAAAGTGCATTAGGTACTTGACCTAATAATGCACTCGAAAGACAAAACCATTTTTATAAAGTTAAATTGTCGCTTAAAAATTACCAAATACTAATTAATTTTTTATTGACCTTTAACTCTTTGCGGTACGAAAAATCTCTGTAAATAAAAGGGCTACTCTACACAGAGAAAAAATTCATTTGGTTTTAAGAATTTTTTTACCTTACATTGATGTGCAAATTCGTCTCGCATCAATTTGATGTCAATTTTACAACAAATGAAGTAAATTAGACAACAATTAAGGTATTAATATTTATTTAAAATTGTTGCGAGACAAATTCCTACTTCAATTTTTTCTCAGTGTAGATGAATCCTTTTAAATATGCAACGTATTATTTCTGATAAGTACATTGTAAAAGCAAGCGGAAGACAGGTAGGATGGAAATTAAATCATTGTACGAGAAAATATAACATAGTTTTTTAAGTGGGTCATATTATGTCCCAACGTATCACAAGCCACCCAGTTTTGATGGTTCAAAATTTTCACCGGTGTACTTTAAAGAGTTAACAAAATCAAACATCTTGATGTTAAAATAAATTTTTTTTTTTTTAATTTTAAATAAAGCAAAGCTTTTGTTACCATCTTGTTCGTATCGGTTAAGTACCTAATTTCTTTTGACAATTGTGATACATTTTGAGCCATTAATTTAGACAACAGTGTGGTAGCTCCACCAGGTTCGCTAAATTTAGAGTCTAAAAAATATGTATATACGTGCTAATAAATCATTTCAACATGGCTAATTTCTACTTACAATTTGAAAATACTGCTTTCGATATCAAAAAAGTTGGTGCGTTTATAACAGTTCTATAATGTGGTACTTCATCAGATGGGATTCGTAATTTAGTTTTCACAACGTTAGTTAAAACTCGGAGTAATCTGTTACGAACATGGTTACGAACGCTAAATAATTTCACGAAATTTACTTGAAATGCCGATTATTAACCTCACTTTTCTAAAAATTATTAGAGTCTCAAAGCGTAATTGGTAGATGTCGCTGACACGTGTATCGTGGTATATCGTGGCTGACACCTAGTTTCGAATATAACAATCGTATTTTATTGGCTAATTTGTACTAATCTTCGCCAAACAAACTCAAAAAAAATTTTGAATAGTATATTCAGGCGTTAAGAGGTGAAAAACCACCCTCATAGTTATTACGAAATAATATAAAAAATCATAACTTCACTGTAAAAAAAGCATGTAAAAATACATTCAAATACGTGTAATTTTACATTCAAAATTTACTAAAATTACATATTGTGTATTATTCCATTGATAATAATGTAATTTCACACTATTTTTTTCACACTATTTATATGTATTTTTACTATTATTTTGAATGTAAAAATTACACGTATTTGAATGTATTTTTACGTGCTTTTTTTACAGTGTTAAACACCTTAGGGTGTTTGGTGATTAAACATGTTTTTCTACGTAATAAAGCTTCAGTAAAAATTTCATCCCCAATTTCAGAGGATAAGGGGGTTCAAATAACCCCCCCCCCTTTATTGTTAGAAAATTGTTACTACCATATCTTTAAGTCTTTGATTTTAAAATTTATGTTATGATGAAGTTATGATTTTTTATAGTATTTCGTAATAACTATGAGGGTGGTTTTCCACCCCACCGCCTCAGAATTTGGGGCATTTTAAACCGGAATTTTGAGGTTAATTTATGGTAATATCGCACAGCGGTTTAAAATTACATTTACTGAATCAGATTTGATCAGGGATAAAGTGTTTTCGTGAAGTAAATATTTATAAAATTAACTTACTTTGGTTTTCTTTAATAAAACTATAAATTTTGTACGTAATTTTAACAATTACAACTGCTTTTTATAACAAATAATTTCAACTGACAGTTAGTTGTAAAACTCAAGAGTGCCAACCAGGGACGTGCTCAACCAACTTTTTTCAGGGGGGAGCAATCCTCAATTTGCCAACTGAATTAATTAAAAATTGCCAACTTTTTGTAAGTAATTGGGTATAAATTGGGTCATAAAAAGTAGATCATTTTATAAATAATAAAAATATAATTTCATTTACAATATTATACGTAGTACATGTTATTAAAGTAGATTAATATTGAATAATTGTCATTCATTTAGACGGATTCTTCTGTTCTTTAATTCGGACCACAAATTGATGACTCTCTCTAAATGAATGTTGTCAGTAATATCAACTTCGCGGCTAGGGTTATATAACCAGCCCCACTCAAATCAAAATTTCCTATTGACTATTGGATAGTATAGGGTTTATATAGTAAACTGTAAAAATATTTAGGGTGAAAGTGGGTCAAACTTTTGAATAAATCGAATTTGAACTTAGAAAATTTTACACATTCAGTGACGCGCATGAGGGACGATTTGTGGAATCTCCCCATTCTGTTCTCAGTCCGTGCAAAAAGATATACCCTAACACTTAGAAATTTTCGCTCTCAGTCATTCGCATCCAGTAAGTCGAACAGTGAACAGTGAAATCAAGTGCCTAGTCTAGTGCCTTAAAGTGCCAGTGCTTTGTGCAAGTGAAAAACAATGGGTAAGAGAACCAAGAAAACAAAACATTCAGGTGCAATGGTGTCGAAAGGCCCCACTGTACTAGTGCCCGTAACTCCCGCCAGGGTTAAAACCCCCGGCTCGTCACCCGAAGCCAAAACGCTAGAACAAACCATTCGAGATGCAACGGAATTAGTTGAAAAAGCAAGCAAGGAAGTCGAAGATGGAAGGAAGCATGCACTCCACTTAAAGCGGATCTACGATACGGCTGTAAACATGGAAGAGGGGCCTGAACAACGCAAATTCATCCGTGCAGCGTTGGGCATCCAGCCTGACGCTACGATGGATGACATCATCGAGGAACCACCAATCGAAGCAATTCCATCCTGCTCCAACGAGCAGCCATTCGAGACACCCAGGAAAGTTTCAAAGCGCAAACTATCCAACTCCGAGGAATCCTCACCCGAAAACGCAGAAGTGTACAACCGCTTCTGCTCACTCGAGGACCTGGGTAGCGATACTGACGATGAAGACGACTCGCCCGATATGAGCACCAAAAAACAACGGACTTCGATAAAACAGGTCAGTCCAATGGTATCCCGTCCAATAACTCCGCTTGCTCCCACTAGCTCCGCCCACCCGATTGTAACCGTAGGCTCCTCCCCCTCGGTTGCAAACCCCGCGAACGCGAACGCGATTGACACGGCATCACAACCGCGGCCGGCACCACGCTCGATCAACGCGGCACCCGCACTTCCAGTGCGGACGACCAAAGTTCCACCGATTGTTGTTAGAGCTAATAACAATTGGCCACAAATTTTTAAACTTATAAATGAAAAGCGTATCAAATACGATAAAATTAAGACCGTTGCAAACGGAACCTCAATTCGCCCAAAAACAGAATTGGACTACCGCGCTCTGTCACGTCTTTTGGAAGCCGAGGACATTCCGTCTCACACTCGTACTCACTTCCCAAAGACAAACCCCAGTAGTGATAAATTGAGAGTGTGTTGCTCCCCCCACTCCAATTTTTTCAAGGTGGGAGGTGACTCCTCCCACTTTCCAAGGTGGGGATGACTCCGCCCAACACCACCACGCCCACTTTCTCAAGGTTACCACCACCACGCCCACTTTCCAAGGTTGCCACCACCACGCCCACTTTCCAAGGTTGCCACCACCACCACGCCCACTTTCTCAAGGTTGCCGCCACCACCACGCCCCCAGTTCTCAAGGTCAACTTCAAGGTCACCCTCGATCATTCTGTTGACGGTACGTGTAATGTGAATGTCTCGAGGTCACCTTCAAGGTCACCCCCCAGCTATTGGTTGTGTGCGCAACCGAAAAACAAGGTCACCTTCAACAATCACCCAACCATACATCGCTCACAATATATATTGAGTGGTTTGCTTAATATTAAACACAACGTTTACCATAGTTTGTTATTCACAGTACCTACAACAAATTAAACAAGTAAGTCTAATATTTATTTATTTATTGTTACAATCATTGGTATTATTTTTATAGTGGAATATTTAAATGGAAAAACATATCCACTAAATAACTCATGTTCTAAAATCATCTCCATCGGCCTATCTAAAGTTGATTTACGACCTAGCATCACAATCAGCGGTGCGAAATGCTCATATAAGGTTGTATTAAACGAAGACGATTGGATACGGTTTTTACTTTATAAACCGATGATTTCAACATTTTTTACTGAAGAAGAAGATACAAAATGGTGTTCTATATTGGATACATTTACAATTGAATTTACCAAAAAGTTTCAAAATAAAAAACTATTAAAATTATATAAAGATAAAGATCGATGGGTTTATTTGGGTGCTGAAACTGTTGATGGGTTGTGGGGACTATCTAACTTGATTAACTCATATTTAACAATACTACATAATCAATCCTTTGACGCATATTATTCAAATATTGTTAAAAATTTAAACCCCACGGAAAACATATCCAATATTTTTAACTTTATAAATGTAAACTCTGATGGTGTTCGAGCACACACGCTGATGGAGATGGTTCAATTTGTACCCGAAAAAATCATTGTAGATGTTGGAATTATTAATGCAAGAAAATAATTGTAGGATGTGGATGGCGTATTCTGCAAGACACTACCCAACAGCTGTAGATTTACCATCAGCCGTAAAAAGATATATGTGTGAAGTGCAGGATATGTCTTTCGACGTTCAAAATGGAGCAAATGGCATGAGACTTGGATATCCGAATCTAGAGGAAGCTACTCGTCAAGCAGCAGAATATGATGAATGTGTTGAAATATGTGATAAATTTTTAAAAAATACAATAACATTAGGTGGGTTTTTTCGAGTACTAATAGCAAAAGGTTTTAAAAATGTTTTATACAGCTTGAAAGAGTTTCTACCATATGGCATGGTTAGAAAGTATAATTTATTAGAATATTTTAAAGAATAGTTTATATAAATATTAAATGTTAATGTTAGAATATAGATATTTACAAGATATTAAAATAAATTTTATATAATCTAGATTTATTGTCGTTATTATTATTTATGTGATCCAAGCCCAACATCAACATATTATATTTATAATCAATAGCTCTCAATATTATGTGTGAAGTAGAAGTGATGGTTTGAGTTTATAACAGAAAATGAAATCAAACAAATTCCTAAGGAGATTCATAAATCTCATGAGAATAAGAATGGTTTAGTAATGATGATTTAGTCAGTTACATTCAATAACTAGTGCAACATGGACTCACTTATGTTATTTACGTTGATTCTAAATGGAACTTTATATACAATCTGCCCACGAAATGTGCGAGGTGTACACTCATGTTTAAAATATGACGATAAATTAAAAGAATGTCTCTGGACTCCAATGAATATTACATATGTCAATGATGATGTTTGCACATTCATCATCAATTTAACTGAAAAAAGTGATATTTTATATTATAAATTCAAAATGTTCTACGCAACAAAAATTGTTGAAACCTCCTGGAATGCGATTCTTGATAATTCTGATTATTTAACGAATCCAAATTATAGTTTTATTGCGGTGTCTGGAATATTAAGCACTATATTGTTTTTATTTCTAATGTTCATAATATATCATTTCAGATATTATATTACAAAATTAGTAAAAAAAATGTAATTTTAGCAAATAAGGATGTAGTCATAAATAAATAAATAAAGCAATTATTTTTTATTATTATTATTATTTCATCAAACACACCATACTTATTGGTTACATTATTGTAATATACATGATGAGCAATTAAACACCTTATTAGATCTCTTAGAACATCGATCGATATCACTTCGATCCTCAACTGGTATTTTCAGGTTTATATTTATATTGTCAGGTATCGAATTGGGGAAAACTTCATACATCCCACAAACATCTGCTTCAAATAAAGAACATCTAGGAGACCACTTTTTATGTTCTATCATAGGATCATCCCCAGCTTCCCAACTACCAATAATGATTGCACAAAACACACACCGAACATTATCATCATTGTTTAAACTATAGAAACCAGCTTTTACCAAATCGTTTGGATTAGCAAATGGAGACTTCCAATTTTTAAACGAAGTAAGGCGGGCTTCTTCATTTGAATAATATTTGAGGAATGTGTTGGGAAAATCTTCTTCAAGAAAAGGACATCTTGGAGACCACTTTTTATGCTCTATCATGGGGTCATCCCCCACTCCCCACCCACCAATAATGATTGTGCAAAACGCACACTGAACATTATCATCATTTTGTAAACTATAGAAACCAGCTTTTACCAAAGCGTTTGGATTAGCAAATGGATACTTCCAATCTCTAAACGAAAAACGGCGGAGTCTTTCATCAACATACCCAACCATGGTTTTAACGCAACTGCTTATATATTCAATAGGATGATAATTAAGTAAAAAAAAAAAACATCGTATAAAAAAAATCAAATTTATTACTGCATAATACAATTATTATATAAATGAAATACATTTGATAGTGCACAAATACATTCACTCATTGAATGAAAAAAACAGGATGGTTTGTCCAATGTTAGGGCAGGTTGTTCATCCAACTCTACCACAGGTTTATTAATTATTTTTTTGATGAATAAGGACTTTTCCAACCCTTTAATGTATACAACATCAACGGATAAAGTTAAATACCTAATAATATCATTAAATTTATGAACAGGTGTAAAACCGCTTTCCCATAATATTCCATGGTGTTTATGCATTATGTAGTTTGCCTGTTTCTGATACTCCGGTGCTAAGTCATTAAACTTAAACGGATGTTTAAATATGAAATGAGCTGTTTTAGAACCATCATAAACAGCTAATTCTTTGGGTAAAAATGTATTATTATTTGTTTTAAACCCTTGAACATCCAATACCATCACGTTACTCATATTTGCTTCACAGAATTTGTAAGAGGATTATAATTAAACATTCGATCATGAAGAACTAGACAGTAAGCGGTTGTGTCTGCTTTTATATTATCCCCACTCTCAAATTCTACTCTTACTTCAATTGGTCCTTTGCTAAGACCATCCTTCTGACGAGTACAATCTACTACGACCATTGGTGTATTAGCTTTAAATTCTTCAGGTGTAAGCATTGGCTCGTTTTCTTTACCGTAATATATTTGTTGAAAATTTGCAAACATTTCATATAGAATTGAGAAAGAATTCTTTTTATAGTTTATATTTAAATTATCATATGGGTAGCGCTCAGAATTTAAGTAAACATTCGAATTTACCAAATCACAAGAATCAAATTTACTCATATCCTTATCAATTTTGTTTTTTCTATTTGTTGAAAATGCTATTATTATCATTCTAGGTGTTTCCACTTGAGTAGTAGTTTTTACAGTCCACGAGTGACGATTTGTCTGAGGTAATTGGGGGTATTCATGAAGTTCCCACGATCTGAATGCTATTGGGATTTCTAAACTTTTATCAACAAAGTTAGTTAAACGTAATTGTTCTTCCAAGGAAACAGCTATGTGTGGTACTTTCCAGAAAAGTTTATTGATTGAAACTTTGAGTTTTTCATCGGCTTTTGAAGATACTACTGCATTAGTATCACTATTACTTCTTATTAACACCAGCTCTTGTTTAGCGTTCAATATGATTTTGTTATAATCCTCACCAAATCCCAAAATCATTTTTAGAGGTATACAAGCATTAAAATTTCCATTAGTACCTTGATTTAACACCATTTCTAAATGTTTTTGGGGTTCCCATCCAGCGTTTTTTAATTTTAAACATTCGTTTCTAGAGTAGGATGGATAAGCTTTTAAAGTAGAAGTAACACCTAAGTTTCTAGAAGAATCTATCACAACTCCGTTTAACTCATATCTAATTTCACTGAATAAAAATGCTATGCCGTTGTTAATGAAGTGACCTGTTGTAGATGTGGTACCATCTTCATGTTTTAGCGTGCCTTCGATATAAAGATAACTTAGACTGGGTGCCGTATATGCATCCAGCTGTTGAATAGGGATTCTAATTTCATCGTTATTGTCAAATGATGTGGAAGCATATGGTTGATGTGTGTGAAATTCGGCATTTGTAATCGAATTATCTTCAATAATTTTTTCTGCAATATCTAAAATCCCCATTTTACACAAGAACTTTATAACCTAAAGCTTTTAAAAACGCTCTATTGATTGGTGTTATCACACCTGCTGAAGATTTTTGACTGACGCTTTTTAAATTAGACAGGCGTTTATAAGCAACATTATAATGTTGACGTGCACTTCTTGAATACTGGATTACCATTTCTAAAGTTTTTTTAAATGAAACCTCATTGATATTTCTTCCCTGTTAAAATCTATAACCTGATCGTTCTGATCTATTACTCTAACTGAAATATTTGATATAGATTGAGTGTTTATAGGTAAATAAATGACATTAGATGGGGTTTCAACTATTTTATAACCGCGTGGAACTATTGGAAAAAACTCGTGTACCACGTGACTCAGTTTTCCATTTCTATATGAACCGGTAGTAATATTACACTCAATGCAAATGGTGTTCACCGATAAAATATTTACACTGTGATCAGATACTTTCTGACTGTTTTTCTTGATGTATTGCTTATCAAAACCCAATAATGGTCCTATACTATCGTTTTTGCTAAAATTAATACGTTCTGTGCATTTAATGTTTACTTTTGAGGTATTAGTATTTGTTGTGAGTTCTAAAGAGACATTAGCATTACTTAATTGTGTTTGTAAATATGATCGAATATCATCGATTTCATATGCCCCCGATGGAATTTCAACAGTTTTTTCTACTCCAAAATAGAATCTCTTCTTATTCGATATGTTGAGATGTTTAGTTTTAGATAAATCTAATACATATTCTCCATTTTTTTGTTTAATAAATCCTAAATCTTCTTTGAAATCATTTGTATATTCCTTAGTGAATAATGATTTTAAACGCACTTCATTTTCCGTAATGATGAACTTATTAGGTACTTTCTTATTTATTTCTGATTTTAAATACTTTAGAACAACATCGAGCGCATAAAGGCCAGGTGAAACTTTGAAGTTTACATATTCATCATCTCCATCTCCATAGTAAAACTTACTATCTTGTTGAGGAATGTAAATTATTACATTTTTTAACTCCAACACATATTGATTACTTTTTTCTTTACTCACATAGAAATTAAGTTCCTTTAACACACTATCTTCTTTACTCGAGTTAACAGAGGATATGCAATTTACAATTATTTTATTATTATTATTTGTCGAAACAATCGAAATAGCATCACTATCTCTTGCGTGTATTGCTTTAACAATCGTCTCAATACTTGTCTGACCCTTTTGAATAGTTATACGACCATCATCTCCATAGTAAAATTTATTGCATCCATCCTTAACATTATGTATCGTGTTATAAGTTTCAAAATTTGTTAATGCTAACACATATTGACCATCATCAGTATATATAATAGGATTAATTTCCGAATACAATTCGGAACTATTACCGCTTACACTGATTACATATGACATGGTGTGGGTGGTTGGCTTAACACTGGTGTATATTAATTAATGGAATGTCTATATAAGAAGTCTAAACACAAATGCCCACAATTAAAGGAGTTATACTTTTGATATCTATCATAATTGTATTTAATGTTCTTATCGCTACCGAAATATTTTATTAATTGTGGAGGTGGAGATAGATTTCCATAACTATCAAAAAATAAAATATCACGTTGATCTCTAATAATGTATGCTATCCAATGAGATCCAGATTTAAAATCTTCCTCTAAATTAACAATTCCACTTTCATACTTATGTATTTTTTTCGGTAGAGTATTTTTCATAAACACTCCTCTAAAATTTGGAATTTTTAATTTCTTACTATATCGAAGTAAATCGATGTTGGTTAGAGGTCGTTTTGGTAGCGATGCTAATAGTTTTTTGAATAAGGTTTTAGATATAGACCAAGTCCGCTTTTATACGGTTTTAAGTAAAGACCTTTACCTATGGCGATAGCTTCCATGTTTTTATTATGTCGTTGTGCTTCTTTTAAATTTTCATTTGCGCTTTTAGAATCATTAACAGCTTTTGCAATACCCGCAGCACCACCACCTAAAGCTCCCAAAGCGCTTAAGGCTGCAAATATTGGAATTAGTGGTAAGAAACCACCAGTTTTAGGTATTGGAATAATTCGTGGTTTTTTAGGTTTCTGTTTAATAGTTGAAAGAGCAATTCTCGCATTGGTTAATAAGTCTGAACTGTTACTTCGACGTAAAACATTGGCAGTTTTTCTCACAACATGTCTAAACGATGGTCTTTTAGATTTTTTTTTCTTATACCCACCCCCTGATTTTATTTTAGATTTCTCGCAACCCATCCCCAACTTTACTTTAGCTTTCATAACCCCCGCAACACCTAATGCAGCAAGTTTTTCTGCAAATGATGAGTCTTTCGATTGCGATCTTATTACAGCTTTATTGGCAAGTATTTTGTCTGCCTCGTGTCTTTTAGATATATCCTTAAAATTCGAATAGGCGATATCGTGTTCTTTGCAGGCTTCGTCTAGTTGGTTAATACCAGAATCACCCCTCACTAAACGTTGACGTAGTTTTGTACCAGGACCACAAAATCTTAGGAGAAAAAAAAAAATTAACTTATACATAATCAACAACATATTTTAGAATGAATACCTATACCCCGGAATATGTAATTCAAATGGTAATTTATTAATTATATTATTAACAAATCCACCACCGCTATTTCGATGTATCAACATGGCATTACAAATGTTAACTGAAATTTGTTATTGTTATTATTATATTATATAACAAGAACATCATTAATTACCGTGACGGTACTGCTGCGGTGTTTAAGAAAAATCGGTGACTACCGAACCAGTACCGCGACGGTACTGCTGCGGTGTTTAAGAAAAAATCGGTGACTACCGAACCAATACCGTAACGGTACCGCGACGGTACTGCTGCGGTGTTTAAGAAAAATCGGTGACTACCGAACCAGTACCGTCGCGGTACCGTTGCGGTATTGGTGCGGTACTGATCCGGCCATCAACATTTTCAATAGTTGCAGAATACATAAAACTGATTTATTTATAAAATCAAAATCATATGTAACAATGCGTTTAGAGAAACAGCATCAACATCAGCTACCGATAACAAATCAGGATGTTCAAATAACATCCTTTCCTAAACACGGTGTTTTATTGGGATGTTACTCAAAAATGGGTCTAATTGTTGGTTATTCTGGTTGTGGAAAAACAAATGCCTTTCTATGCTTACTTCTCCACCCCAACGGACTTCGTTTTGAAAATATTTACATATATTCCAAATCATTGTTTCAACAAAAATATGAATATTTAAAACAAGTGTTGAAACCACTAAAAGAAATTGGTTATGCTGAATATGATAATGAGAAGGATGTACCGTCACCTACTGAAATCAAACCAAACTCGATATTTATTTTTGATGATGTTGTGTGCACCAACCAAGATATTATGAGGGAATATTTTAGTTTTGGTAGACATAAGAATATAGATTCTTTCTACTTATGTCAAACATATAGCAAAATTCCTAAGCAACTCATAAGAGACAATGCAAATTTTCTAGTTTTGTTTAAACAAGATAATACAAATTTAAAACATGTATATGATGATCATGTGGGGGTCGATATGACATTTAATCAATTTAAAACTTTATGTAATATATGTTGGAAAGATAAATATGGGATGTTAGTTATCGATAAAGTTTGTGATATTAATAAAGGACGATATAGAAAAGGTTTTGATACGTTTATTTATATTTGAAAATAAATATAATAGTATAATCTAGTAAAATAATTTTAGTCTTCAAACATCCGCGATGAATAAACGTTTAACCCACGATCTTATTCAAGCGCGAAAAGCCGTGAAAATGAAATATAAAAATTTGAAATCGGATATTGCACAATCAAATTTAGATTTATTTAAAAAGTATAAACCGATTACGAAACCTTTACAAGAAATAGTTTCACAATTTGGTAAAGAATCTAAAATAAAACATGAACTTAAACCGGAAATTGATATCAACATACCAATCAAAGAAAAAAAATATGGACGTAAATCTGAGGTGGAACCGAAAATTAATAAATCACAACCAACATTTTTAAAGGATGATTCGATTCACCAACATGAGCCTGATGATGTTGATTTAAATCAAACAATTTTACATCCTATGTTTGCTGATGAAGAATATAGTAGGGTTCATAATGAAACAGCTAAAGAAGTTAATGATATGATTGAATCGAAAGCATTTCAAGATTATTTAGAAAATTTTAGTGCACCTTTACCCAGATATTATGTTGAGAATATGATAAGAGATAGGGAAGATGTTTTTGATTTTAATTATGGGGTGAAACATAATTTGGAAACTGCTAAATTTTCTATTGGTGATTCGTTAATTGATTTTGAAGGACCCGATATTATACTCAAAGTACCGAACACTCCTAAACCTTTAAAATATAAAGGAACCACAGGTCTTTACGAACTCTTATTTAAAAAACAACCGTCGGGGTATCATGAGAATGATGAAAAAAACTATATTGACATTGGACGTAGAACCAATCTATTTCGTAGAAATTATTCAGCTGATGCTCAAATAAATGGTAACGCTACATCCAAGTATAGACAAATAATTGAACCTGCATTAAGAGCTAGGGGTGTAACTGGAAATAAGAAAAAAAAGCTTGGTGGTTTTCTAGAACATCCATTGTTTTTACAATATAACAACAGGAAAAAAGATTATGTGTATTTTGACGATGTAAATGAGATAATCGAAAGATTAAAACTCTTAATAGCTTCACAGTCTGCTGGTCACGATGGTCATGTAAACGAAATCGCATCCATTGAAGAAGAGTTACGAGAAGCAAAAATTATTAAATAATACATTAATTGAAAGATGGATATAAAAAGAGATGTTGTAAACGAGTTACACAGATCAGCTCGTAAAAATTTTCAACGAAGATCTGTTCTAGTTAGAGGATTGACTGATTTATTCCAAGCAGATTTAGTAGATGTTGGTCAACTATCGTCTAGTAATAAAGGTTTCAAATTTATATTGGTTGTAATTAATGTTTTCTCAAAATATTTATGGGCGAAACCTTTAAAAAATAAAAGTGGACGAGAAGTGACTGCTGCTATGAAGTCAATACTTAAAGAAAGCACACCTGATAATTTGCAGACAGATTTGGGGAAAGAATTTTATAATAAGGAATTTCGGGAATTAATGTTGAAATATAGAATAAATCACTATAGTACATTTTCGATAAAAAAAGCGTCAGTGGTAGAGAGAGTTAATCGAACGCTTAAAAATTTGATGTGGAAAGAATTTAGTTTTCGAGGAAATTATCGGTGGTTGGATATCTTACAAAAACTAGTTGATGTGTATAATTCTAAAAAGCATACAACAACTGGTTTAAAACCGATAAACGTTACCAAAAAAGATGAACAATTACTTCTAAAGACGGTATACAATCACCCGAAAGTTATTGATCCGAAAAACCCCAAATTTAAAATCGGTGATAGTGTTAGAATAAGTAAATATCGACACGCGTTTTCGAAAGGATACACCCCCGCATGGTCTAATGAGATATTTAAAATTTCTAAAGTTAAAGCAACCCTACCAAGAACATATCTTCTTACAGATATAAACAACGAGGAAATTAGAGGTGGATTCTATGAACAAGAATTGCAGAAAGTTAAACACCAAGATGTTTATTTGGTTGAAAAAGTTTTAAAAAGACAAAAAAATAAGTTGTTTGTTAAATGGTTGGGTTTGGATAAAAATCACAATTCGTGGATCAATAGTAAACAAGTTGTGTGATATAAAATTATACCAATCCGATTTTTGTAACTATCTTAAATGTATGGGGAAAATTTTTTTTTTTTAAATAAACAATCATAAATTAAATTATCTTTTTTTTATTTATAATAATAATAATAATAAGAAAGAAATAATAATATAATACAAAGAAATAATAATAAAGAAAATTATACAATTCAGAGCTCCATCTCTAAATCGAACTCAATCTTTCTCAAACTCTCCAAAACCCACTTCTTCCGTTTAAGTTTCTCCCCCTCGAGGTAGAGATTAAGCTCATATTGCTTAATTTTTTTTCTTATGTGTGTTATATTTTCATTTTTTCTCCGTCTATCAGCTTCAACCAGTTCCTTTTTCCTATGTCTATCAAACTCATCCATTTGATTACATAAATTGGTGAAAAATTCGTCGTTCTCCTCGTTGATAAACTCATCCTCCGCTTCCATAAGATGACTAGTCATCTTATTCACCCCCGCTTCCGCAAGATGACTGTTCAGCTTATTCACCTCCTCCAGAAGGTGTGGATTGACAAAATCAGCAACATCAACTAAGAAACGATAAGTTACTAATCTAAATAATAATAATAATAATAGTGTCTTTCTTACAATTAATAGAGTCATCCTTCTCAGGAAGCTCCTCAGACTGGTCACCATCCTTTACAGAAATTTTTCTTTTATGATATAATTCTAAAAAATAGTTAATATTAAACTGAATAAAACAATAATAATTTTTCTAACCATCCAACGATTCGTGGTTGGTCACCAACAAATCTCTCAAAAGTCCGTTTTTTATTTGTATGTTCTGCAAAATCTTTGCCATTTTGGTTACTGACTGTCCTGCTGCAACTTGTTGCTATATATATAGTATATGTTAGTAGACGCGCGCATGTAATTGCGTGTATGCGTGTGTGTGTGTGTGTGTGTGTGTGTGGTGGGGGGTGATGTTTTAACCATTACTCAATAATCAAATTAAAAGCCGAGATCAGATTAAATATTAAAATTTATGGTTTTTACGTTTGTTTCACATATTCACCCATTTGTCTAACAAGTTCATGTAGCTTAATGTCTGAATGCCCCCAAGCCAGCGTGGTATATGAATCAGATTTAAAATAGCGTTTATCATCAAAATATGATAACGCTACTTTATTTCGTAATTCAGTAAACATATCATGGTTGGTTGATTGAAAAACGTGCATTTTACAATATTTATCTATTTTATTTTCAACAGTGTTTTTATAATCTACTGATTGTAGATCTTTTTTTACTGTTGAAGTAGATATTCCCTTCGCCTTTTTAATTGTTTCATCATCATCTAAAATTATGCAATATGCTTTAGCACCAGTTCCATAAAATTCACGAATAATTTGTGTTGGATATTCAAGCTTCATTTTACCCAATATTGATTGATTTTTAGGAATTTTGAAAACATTGGTAATATCGAAATTAGATGTGTCAAATCTATTTAAATTTTGTTTAATATCGGAATAAACATTTTCCGTTTCAATTTCCACAATTAACGAGTCTGTGTCTGTATATAACAATGACACGTTTTGTCCATACTTTGGAATTAAAAAGTCGTAATAAAATTCATATATAACTGTTTTTGCAATATCTAATATTGAAAACCCTACGTATATGGGTTTATCAAATAATACTTCCAATTTATTCATTTCTGCAGCTACTAAATTCTCTGAAAATATGCTTAAACTTTTAAAATTTGGTCTCGCTACATAAGTTTCAACACCCCAACTATTACAATTTTCCCAATGGGTTAATAACTTAATATCTCTCCGCTGCTCAACGTTCTCAAGCGTTTTCCCGAAAATTGAGTTATTTAACAACTTAAAAAAATCTTTTTCAAATGTTGAACTTGCATTATTTCGAAATTTAGTGTTCAAATTTATATAGGAAGCTAACCAAGGTGCTTGGTTAAATTTAACAACACGATGAATTTTACGAAAATTAAACCATGTTTTAAACATTGTTTCAAAGCTCGATAGTGAATTATATAATTTCTTTTATTAAATAAATTTGGTATTAATTTAGCAATTTTTTTTCCATTCGGTGAGATTATATTTTCTGGACAAAACGGATAATCATTGTGTAAGTCATGTAAACTTTCTGGGTAATCAATATCAACTTCCAATGTGTAGCCGAAATCTGACGTGTCTGAAATTTCGCTTATATTCAAATTACAAATTTCGTCATTGGTTAGCCACGTAAAACCTCCAAATGGTAAATATTGTTGCATTGCATAACCATATAAATTAGTGGCATCCAAATACAAAATATATTTTGACGGGTTCATCGAATCATAATTTTTCATATACACATTGTTTGAAATTGATTTCCGTTTAACACAAACAGAGACTCCTCCGCGAATTCCTTTTTTAAAAAAATGAAGTAAGTCAATATCTGTTAAAAGTTCTAACTCTATTTTAGTAAACTTCAACATGCTACTCCAACTTAAAGATGGTAATGTAAAATATTTTGCAGCATCTAACTCATAAGACGCGCGCGTTGAGTGACGAAATTTTTCAAAGCAATCTGTTAAGAGTAGTACATCAGCTTTTAAATATATATCTGAATAGTCCCCTAATGTTTTACAATTAAATGCATTCCAAACAGCTGTCGCTCGCTGATAATCAGCATTTGTTATGTTTTCCTTTGTTAGTTCATTGTAAAACATTTTCGGCGGGGGTAGTTGTGGTTCATCCAATTTTAAAAAACTATCAATATATGTGTAAGGAAAAACTCCTTTTTCTCGGATTAAATTAAATTCATTGTCGTTAGGGAATAATTTTCTAATTTCAACACAGTCTTCATTGGTTAAATTTTTAGCTAATTTTTCTAATGAAGTTGTCATGAATTTAAAAGAATCCAAAAATCGGAGTTTCATGTTAATGGTTTTAACATTGTCCCCTGCAACAATCCTATCAACAAATACATATTTTGTAAAGCTGATGTATTTCTGTTTATTTTTAGCAATAACATCAATTTTTTCTTTATTCGTCGCTAAGTTTTTAATGAATAAATGAACATCGTAATTTGACAAATTGTGCATAAAAATTGGGATGACATTTGAATTTTTAAAATGTAAGTTACAAATCGAGTGAGCGGGACCTCTATAATTTCCAGTTAAATGACAATGATCTTTCACCTTTTCCTGAGTGGTTGAGAAAGGTTTTTCACAGATGTGACACACTTCACTTATATTGAACTCGTTTATTTGAATGTGATTTAATGGATTCATCGGTTTTACATTTTTTAAACAATTTTCATATATGAATTTAACATCTGATTCTAGATATTCCATGAATTTTGAAGCACAGTCTTCCCCCCTATATGATTTATATATCGAAAAAGAATTATTAAAATTACATTTGATATAGTATCCAAATGCATATGGTACGTGGTGGTTTACTTTAAGAGTATAAGAATTTGAGTCTGGTGGTGTTGCATTGGAGATAGGTTCTAATAAGCTTTCAAAGTCAGCATATATCACGAAAGGAGCTGGAAGTTGATTTTGAATATTTTCAAATTTTAAAATATGTTCCAATACATTATTCCCGTATTTATCAACTCTTGTTATTTGGTTTGAACGCAGATTAGCTCTCACATGTCCACAATCATACTCACAATGTCTATCTAATTTACATTTTGAATTGAAGAATTGTAAACATCCATCACAAATATATTTTGTACCGTTATTCCTATTTAATTGACTAGATACTAGGCGAGACATATCTTTTATTAGACAATAATGAAATTTACAGTTGTCGTCGTCTATTAATAATAAATTAACGTGCGCTGTGCGCTTCAAAATAGTATGATGGTAGGGTCCGACTGTTTGTAATTTATTAGTTTTATCATCTTTCTTCAAACCAAAAACATTAATACTAATATTGTTTAATTTTTCAAATTTGTCAATGTCACATAATTTTACCGGAAAATTAATGCCATCGAAATTATAAATTTCTGAAAATTTTGGATATGATTCAGGTGATTCACCCAAACCTGTTGGGGGGTGAAATGCAGCTAAAATGCAATATGCAAAACAAAAGTCATCATCATAATTTCGAATATTTAAAATAGCATGTTTAGCTATGATTGCTTTTGGTAATTCTAAAAAAGAGCTTCCGGCGTGTAGTGGGTTAAATTTATTAATATTTAATTCGATATGTACAATATTTTTCAATGCCCAACCCGAACCAACTTCCTGAAATTCACTCATTTTTAAATTTAAGGCATTTAAAAATATCGATAAAACATAATGCAAATTCGATGATTGAGTAATTATTTGATTTCGCGTCCCAAATGATTTCAAATCAGTAATATTCTTAGTTTGTTGTATATAATTAGCGAAAAGTATGACATTGACTTTAATAGAATCATGTGTTTTCAAAGTGTTAGTGATTAAATTATTTATATCGTTTAACACATCGTTAAAAAAATCTTTAAGGATGATATGAGTTTTTTTTGAGTTTGTAATTCGATATGTCTTAATGCGATTTTTAAAAGCTGAATCAATTGCATGTATATTTTCTGAAATTAGTTTTAAGGAATTATTTTTATGGTATGTCGTTTTAAAATGGCTACATATATTAGATATTGTGCAATTTTCGCAAGTGGAGCAGGTTTTTTTATTTGATGTACCATCCAGTTTCCTTTTTTTACTTGTTGACTGGGTGTCTTTAATTAAATACAAAATTATAAGCATATATTATTTTATAGAAATAAACTTACCAATTGTTATTTTATTGCAACTATGTTTGGTGTGTCTGTTTAAGTTATATTTCTTTAAAAAACATTTATCACAGTTTATGCATTTGAACATTTTTAATTCGATTTTTTAATCACTTTTTAATCACTTTTTAACTATTTGCGCACACAACCAATAGTTGGATAACCTTGTACACAAACGTTGGTGAACTGCGAATTATTAACTTCAATTGAGCTCTTATATATTATAGTATTCAGATTGTTATCACAGCCAAACATGTAGGGTCAACTAATTATGCAAATTATGTGTAATTATGTTTTAAATATTATACGCTTCAACGTATGATGCACTCGTTAAAATTGTATATAAATGCATTTAATGAGTGTAGTAACAATATATTAAACTTTTAATTTACTTATTATGTTAATATTTTAAGAATAAAATTTTATGCTTATTAACTTAGATATAATATGTTAATTTTAAACTTATAAACGCGTACAATGAAGTTAGATTACAATGTAGCAACTACATTATATAAATGCAATTTATGCAAAATTATATGTAATTATTAAAATTGATTTGCATGAATGTAAAATTATCATATTATGCTTTTAATTAACTTCTTATATGTTAATTCCATATTTTAAATTAAAATAAAATCGTTATGTTAATTAGCAACAATTTTTAATCTCATGTCAGCAGTTCTTAAAATTTAGAATAATTATATGTATTTATCATTTTCAAAGTGTTTAAACTTTTTGAAAACCGCTGATGTAAAATGAGTTTGTGTATATGAATTATTTTCTTCACGTAAACCAATGAGCTTAGTTTGAAGAGGTGGTTTACTATTTGATTGGGTCAATGATGTACATTTTACCTGAAGGTGTGTTCAACCTTATACACTATCCATCAATTGAGAACGTCTCCCTACCCACTGTCTTTGAAAAGGGGGACGAGTTACCTCGACCTTGCAGCGGGGAGGAGTTGTGGTGGCAACCTTGAGAAAGTGGGCGTGGTGGTGGCAACCTTGGAAAGTGGGCGTGGTGGTGGTGGTAACCTTGAGAAAGTGGGCGTGGTGGTGTTGGGCGGAGTCATCCCCACCTTGGAAAGTGGGAGGAGTCACCTCCCACCTTGAAAAAATTGGAGTGGGGGGAGCAACACACTCTCAATTTATCACTACTAACCCCTAAAAGTAGTCATCCGAGGGTTACATAATTCGCTAAAAAGCAGCGACCTTAAGGAGCATCTCGAAGAACGTGATTTCACCATCTTTTCCGTCCATCAGATGCTTCACGGCCGTGCTAAACACCCCATGCCGCTCTTTCTGGTCACCCTGGAAAGGACGCCAAAGGGTGTTTCAATCTTCAATACCACGACCATACTTGGCATTAATATCCAAGTTGAGACGCCAAAAAAGAAGAATACAGGCATAAGCCAATGTCACCGGTGCCAAGACTTCGGACATGTGCAGAGGAACTGCCGTGCCAAACCGAAGTGCGTAAAGTGCGCCGGCGACCACTTGACTGATGCATGTGTAAAACCACGCAGCGAACCGGCGACCTGCGCCAATTGCGGCGGCGCACACACGGCTAACTACAAGGGGTGTCTCTCGCACCCTAAACCAAAGCAACAACTAACAGCCAGACAACTGTTGGACAATTACATCGCTGATCCAACAGC
Source organism: Podabrus alpinus (assembly GCA_932274525.1). Lineage (NCBI taxonomy): Eukaryota > Metazoa > Arthropoda > Insecta > Coleoptera > Cantharidae > Podabrus > Podabrus alpinus. The sequence goes on along the minus strand of OW026455.1, from coordinate 84,424,187 downwards.
CAGAAATGCTCTCCGTAGTTCCACCTCAAGAGCACCACCTCCGACGGTCCAACAAACCGTTCAAGAACCAGATTCCAGACGAAATATTGAAACCTTGACCATCACCGAGGTTATTTCAATAATGACGTCTGCAATTGTCACTGCCTTGAGGGAGGCAAACATTAGCACCGAAATTCAACACAACATCATTACCAGTGTGAACAATTCGGTTCAATCACACACCACTACAAACTAATTAGTTTGATTTCCCCGGTCAAGGACCTCCACGAGTGATTTTCGTGCAAAAAACATTTAAGACATTTAAAACAATCACCTCGTAAGTTAATGTTAAATACACGAAAATTTCAGACAATACCGCGAGTGTAAAAAACAATTCAGACAATTCCGCGTGTGAAAAATACGTGAACCATTTTCAGACAAAATCGTATGATGACGTAAACCTTCCTCCCCTCCTCTCCCTAAATAAACCATTGCGATCATGCTCAGAGCTATCTTCCGGAGCTACGCTCCGAAGTTTGATCTTAAAAGTCAAACAAATCCATCGTCAATTGTCCGCTGAGACCGAGAGAAGGCCGGCTACGCGGGGATGCTCTATAAATCAGTTCAGCAAAATAGCAAATTTCGCTCTGGCAGATTGACGACACCACTCGTAAGCGTAACATCTATTAAAGGTTATTGTTTACCCTTTATTTTTTGTTTTATTCCATATTTTGGGGGCGATAAGTAAAAGTATACTTTTAAAAGCTATATCCCGGTTTTATATGATCCCTATTTAATTGATCCCGGTTGGAGTGAATTAATATTCCTCAAGTATGTTTAGCCCAAGTGGTAGCGTTTAAAAAAACCGCCCAAAGAGCGGTTTTTAAAACGACCCAACCGTCTGTATCGAATCCCACACAAATAACGGGTGATACATTTTGATTTTCACTCATTCCGACCGGGCACGGCAAAGCCAGTAGCCGCGGGAGCCGCGGCCGCGCTGGCTGTTATGTGACTTGTATCCCCTGGTATGAATGTTGCCGATTTTCGCACTTTTTTAAGATTTTATCGATTCTTCGATAATTTTAACCGTCTGCAACGGCGTCAGAGTCACATTCGGACCGAAACATACCCAAAAAGTCCGGAAATTACCCCAATTTTCGTGAAGTTTCATGGGGGGCGTGGCGTATTCACCCGGATTTTTAATTATTCGAAATAAGGGTTATTTCTCAAGGGTTCACCCAAAATAATTTTTCTATAGACTCTATTAACCATTCTCTTTACAGTGGTCAATAGGAAAATTTTATTTGACTGGGGCTGGTTACATAACGCGACCCGCAAAACCGTGTTGTACGAGGGGTCGTCTTTGTATTCCCGGACTGGGCTGTTTTGAATTTTGATGCAATTTTTCATTATGCTGTTTTTTAATCACATATGCCTTGGTAACCTGTGTGGCAATTTACAAAACAATTGCATCATTATTAATTTTATTATCTGTCAGTTTGTGTCGTCGCGCATTGTATATGTATCGAAATGAATAAAATCGAATACCGGGCTGTTATAAAATTCCTTACAAAACAAGGAAAACCTCCAAAAATTATTCTTGAAGAAATGTTGGCTGATGTATACGGGAATGATTGCCCTTCTAAGTCAGCTATTTGCGAGTGGTCAAAATTGTTTAAACATGGTCGAGAATCACTGAATGATGATCCCCGTCCAGGGCGCCCTGTTGACGTGATCACTTCAGATATTGTTGAAAAAACCAAGTGTTTGGTACTGGAGGATGCAAGACTAAAGAAGCGACAATTAGCAGCTTGAAGAGCGAAGAGTGAAAAGTGAAGAGACGCGGAAAACTGACGCAAGGTGTCTTGTTGCTCCACGACAATGCACCAGTGCACAAGTCCAGACTTTCAAAAGCTGCTGTAGCTGATTATGGCTTCGAAAAAATTGAACATGCGCCTTTATAGTCCAGATCTAGCACCTGATGACTATTTTTTGTTCCCGAATCTCAAAAAAAACACCAAGGGGGACAAAATTTAGGGACAATGACGAACTTATAGCAGCTGTTAGGGCCATTTTGCGGAAAAACCAAATGAATATTTTTATACTGAATTAAAGATGTTATTGAAACGGTGTTATACCTGTATTCAAAAGCAGGGGCACTATATTGAAAAATAAAATGTTGTTGTTGCTCTAGTCTTTTGTTTTCATGCCTAGTCCGGGAATATAAAAACGACCCCTCGTAGTAAAGCAATTTTTGAGGAATCTTACAACATTTAGGACAAATATTTGTCCTTTTTAATCGCGGCCCTAAATAAAATAATTATGAATACTTAAATTAAAATTTTTTATTACATTTTACACTGAATGTTGGTTTCAACAAAAGCAAAACTTTTACGCATTATTTAATTATTTCAAAATTAGTAACATTGTGCAACTAAAATAACGTGTTAAGTTACAAAATATAACTACACACGTTATTTTGTACAGTTTGTATGTACAGTACAGTTGGCGAAAATAGGCATATTATATTATTTTATTACTTGAAATTTTTTGGAGTTGTTAAAATTTTTACAAACCTAGTTTTGGTTTAGCGGCTTTTGCCAACTTCACCAAATTTTGGGTGATTTTGCCAACTTTCTAAAGTATTGGGGGGGGGGGGAAGCTCCCCCCTCTTCCCCCCCATGGGCACGTTCCTGGTGCCAACCGATCACAGGCAGAAAACAAAAATTGGTTGTTGGTAATAATTTTAAAAATCAGGAAAATTTGAAGTTTAAAAATGTAGTTTTCAATTTTGAATTGCAATAATAAGAAACAAGATGGAACTCGCTTTAGCGGCAGTTCCTAGGCTTCTATACAGCTACCTTTCTGGTGTGAAAATTTGTTATTGCTAGTTAGTTTTGGTCGACATAATATTTATAATGTAACATCAGATAATCCGATAATCTGCACCAATTAAATTTTTCGAGATAACTTCTTATTAGGGTATCAATGTCTTAACGGATCAAAGGATCAAACGATTAACGGATCAAAGAATCAACGAATCAAAGGATCAACGGATCAGAGGATCAACGGGTCAAAGGATCAACGTATCAACAGATCAACGTATCAACGGATCAACGTATTTAAATTTCGTATATATAGGTGAAAAATTATGTAAATAAAATATAACTTATATTTTGTCTGCATTGAAAAATAATCAGGTAATCTGCACTAATTACATTTTTGCGGTTGGTATTTATCGTTCACTATATAACTAATAATAATGAAGCTTTTCCATTCCATTCGGAACTTTACTTCTCTGTAATGTACGGTCCATTTTTTGAGGTGGAACAATCCTCTTCTTTCTCTTTTACTTACAACTTAACTTCACCAATTAGCCACTGCTGTGGTTAACAATAAATAAATTTCGAGGATTCTGATTAGATTTGAATTATGCCGACGGAAAGACGGACAGACACGGAGCCAGATCATAAGGCTTCTTGTTATACTTTGTATAGAACCCTAATAGCGCACTGGGTATCCAGTTCTTAGACCTCTATACACACAGAGTATTTCCAACACGATTTGAAACGCTCTGTATGATTTTGAATTATGCGGACGGACGGACAGACACAGAGCCAGATCATAAGGCTTCTTGTTATACTTTGTACTAGATAATACCCCGTCCGAGGACGGGCAGCTAGAAGGACGGGCAGCTACCCAAGGTAACTTAAGTTGAATGAAGATTAAGGAAAGCTCTCAGTGCAATGCAAAAGCCATATGACCTTGGCTGCCTGCCCGTCCTTCTAGCTGCCCGTCCTCGGACGGGGTATCATCTAGTATAACAATAGATTCCCATGTTGATCGAGCGGTTGCGGAATCTTCACTTTTCCTTAATGACAGCAGTTGTTAAATTGTTTATCAACTGGACGCTCCTTGGCGAAATTCTTGGAAACGCAGAACTAACAGATGGAATTCATTTCTCCACAATCGTGTCGAGTAACGTGAGATTCATCAAATCTCAATGCTCTTATTTGGAGTTGAATTGCTTGACTTTGGTATCGATTTTCTTTCTGTCGATGTATCGCATGGGATCGAGCGTTAGCAGCTTGCCGCGCTTGAGTTTCTTCTAATGTTTCACGTTGTTGACGTGTCGCATGGGATAGAGCGTTAGCAGCTTGCCGCGCTTGAGTTTCTTCTAATGTTTCACGTTGTTGACGTGTCGCATGGGATAGAGCATTAGCAGCTTGCCGCGCTTGAGTTTCTTCTAATGTTTCACGTTGTTGACGTATCGCATGGGACCGAGCATCAACAGCTTGCCGCGCTTGAGTTTCTTCTAAAGTTTCACGTTGTTGCTAGAAGGACGGGCAGGCAGCCAAGGTCATATGGCTTTTGCATTGCACTGAGAGCTTTCCTTAATCTTCATTCAACTTAAGTTACCTTGGGTAGCTGCCCGTCCTTCTAGCTGCCCGTCCTCGGACGGGGTATCATCTAGTTAATATTACAACTCGTTTTTAACTTTTTTATTCGAATTTAGAAAGTTTTTTTTATTTAATGAAACATTTATGTATTTAGAAGTTTTTTTTTATTTAATAAAACATTTATATAATAATTTAATAACTAATAATAAAACTAAGTTTTACTACTACTTCCTACTTCCTCCTCCCCTTCCTCTTCGAGTAAGGAATTTTCAAAATCACGCAGCGATATTGAAAATTCCTCAGCTTCTTCCTTTTTCTTTTTCTGTTCGGCAGCAATCAGTTTCTCCACTCTTTTTCTGTTTCTTATACGTTTTGCCGCCACTTTTTTTTCGCAATATTTAAATCAATTTTACGCATTTCATTGCTGCTAAACTCACCAAGTGCCTCCTTTAACGAATTAATAGTAGCTGGTTTGAATTCTTCTCTGACTTCAAAATCTTTGTATTTTCCGAACGATAAGGCCCTCTTTAGCGCCTGTTCCACATCCTTTATTAATTCACCTGAAAACATTTTTCGTTAACGTTCGCCTATGAACACCTGAAGACAGCAACACATTTGTAAATAATGTTATTTTATTTTTGTATTGTTGTTTTATTGTTATTTTATTTTGTTTTTGTATTTCCTGTTATTGGGTATTACCTGTTGTGAAATAAATTATTATTATTATTATTATTATTTCGTTATAATGTAATTCTGCTTATATAGTAATTTTGAGTAGGATAATCGGATTAACTGATCCGATGATACGTTGATCCGATGATACGTTGATACGATGATACGTTCATCCGATTGGTTATGAAATTATCCGTTATGCGTTCGGTTCGGTTCGGTTTGCTTCGGGTATTTGCATTTGTGACAACCCGCGTAAAAAAAATTCTTAATTAATATATACCGCCCACGGAAGTTGTAACTCGTAAAGCTGAATTTAGGAGTTTATATGTTAAAACATGTAAATTATGAATTAGGTTATAATTACTATTCATTAGAAGGACTAAATCGTCCATAATTATTTAAACATATTAGTATATAATAATAATAATCAACTACACTTAATGAAGATCCAAATTAAAGTTAATTTGAATCTCCATCTAAAATGCTCTGATACGCCTATGGTAGAAATAATTCCCACGTCTTTTGGGCAAAAAGGTATCACAATAATCTACATTCTAGGTGGTCCGAGTATTTTAACAAACTAGCAAAGAGACAATAGCGTAAATATATTTCACCATTTAGTCTAGAAAAAAAACTATTATATTATTTTACCTCGCCCTTTAACATGGGAAAAATTCAATGTAATAATAGGGACCACCAAACGTTAACACTCAAATGCAATTAGAGCGATATTAAAATTGACATTTATTGAAACATATATCTTACCCTAAAAATTCGAAACATAGAAATAAAAGCTCTTAGGGATGCAGTTGGAAAATATCCCTTTGTTAAAAGATTTCTTAAACTGATAAACTTAGTGTGTGGTCTAAAAAGACCACCCCGAGTAAAAAAGTAAAATAGCTCTTACCACCATTCCAGAGAGGAGGATTTCAAATGTTAAACTATCAAACCAACCCCCACTCACCTGGAAGTATATTGTTCAAACTTAATAAATAGGGATGTAATATCCAAAATTAGTCAGTTCTATTAGGAGGTGGCTCCTAGACAAGTTTTCTTACAAGAATCGTTATTTTTATCGTACGTGATTCTATAAATTTTCAAGTAAATTAACTAAGTGTAAATTCAAGTAAAATCGATTATTAATTAATGTTAATTCGAGCGAATCATCGAGTTCAGCTCATTAGAAGTGTTCACCCAGTTTAAAGAAGTATTTCATTTTATATTTTTTTTTTTTTAATTATTTGAATTCATAAAATTAAACGTGCTAAAATTTCTAGTTTTCTTTTATTCATTTTAAAATCAGTTTGATAAATTAAAGTGGCTTTGAATTGGTTCAATAAAAGCATATTCGCGAGTTCTTGTGACTTATAAATAAATTAAAGTTCAAATAAATATCCAAGGATTTAATTTCACTTTCGTTAACGAAGGCCGAGGAGTGTAAACCCAGGTATACTATGTCATAAATTGTACCTACACGGTAAATTTGTAGAAAGATTATAATTTGTCCTACTGTCTCTTGTCAATTATAAATTGCAATTATTTAATTAAAATTAGATTATTTTTATTAATGTTACATATAGCTGTAGAACCAATTGGTTTGATCTTTTTTTCACCTTTGTTTTAATTATTGTTTATTATTATTTAATAAATCATTTATTGTTAAAAGAAAAATCTTTTCTTTTAAACACTTGGGTGTTTATATTAGTGTGAGGTAGTTTGATTGTCATAAATACCCCGCGCCTTAGAGGAAGCCTTCCGCAAATTCACACGCTTACCAACGCTACAAGGAGGCATAAGTAAGTAATTATCCGAGTTTTGGACCATCTACTCGCCTATCACGTTCAAGTGTAGGATAACCGACGGTCCTGGTGGCAGCGATCAACGAAAGGGGTTAATTCAATTAACCCACGAGCGGAGTTTTGTACATTTGGAAGTCAGCGGTGAAAAAAAAATCAAAACCCACTGTTCCGTTTTGTACATCTGGTGGCTAAGCGTTGGGATTCGGTAATTAAAACAACTTTTTCACGAGTTGAATGACAAACAATCACTACGCACAAAGTATAAACACATTAATTGAGAAAATATTGTTTTGTTTTGTAATGTTAATAAATTTTTTCACTTGAGACAGCTAACATGTGGATAAAAATAATCTTGATTTTGTTTAACAAACATAAACATAGTAGTTTGATAGTAGTTAATAGTAGAAACTAACCACTTTCAGGAAATGGTACAACGAAGATTTTTTTTTATTAAATGGGTCACGGTATAATGTTAAAAAATTATGTTAAATGTATTATTTATAACTTCGCTAACTAACTTTTAATCTTATTAATTCATTTGAAAAAGAAAAGTCAAAAAAAAACATTAATATTAAAAATGTCGAGTCAAAATCCTTTTATTGAAAACGAATCAGGTAGATTTCTTAGCGAAAGTGATTTCTCAAAATTACCATATATAACAATCGGAATGTTTGCAAGTAGAATGGAAAGATACACCGGTAAAACTGACCCAAGCTGCTACTTTGAAAAGGTTGAACAAATAGCTTTTGAACAAAAATGGGACGAAGGTACAACACTTAAGGTAATAAAGTATAGGTTAGCCGGAGACGCTAGTGATTTTTTTGAAGTAAACCTAGATTCGGATTCGTGGAATTATGAACAGTTTAAGAAAAAATTTATTAATCAATTCTCTAAACGGCAATCTCATGTAGAAACTCCACATAATTTAAAGCCGTATGTTCAGGATCAACCAAGTGATCATTATAATGTAATGCTAGACTCCCATTTCAACAATTATCAAAACAATACGCGTGCTAACGATCAAAATTTTTCTAATAAAAACTTTAACCAAGGCTATAATAAAAATCGAGGTAATAAATGTAATTTAAATCAGTATGGTAACAATTTTAAATCACGTAAGTTCAATAAATATAATAATCGAAGGCATACGTCTAACAGTAATTATCAAGATAACTCTTTTATAAATAATAACTCAAATCAATTTAGCTCTTATCGCGAGAACGGAAGTAATTATTATCGGTACACAAATAAATATAATTTGGAACATAATCAACAAAATTTTAATCAGTACGATTTGGAAAATGAACAGGAAAGTAATCAATTCGATTCGCGATATGAACACAACCAATTAAATATTAATCACCACTTTCGGGAAGATGAATTAGAAATTAACGAATTCGATTCGAGATATGAATATAATCAATTAAATGATAATCAGTATTTTCGGGAAAATGAACAAGAAATTAACCAATTCGATTCGAGATATGAATATAATCAATTAAATGATAATCAGTATTTTCGGGAAAATGAACAAGAAATTAACCAATTCGATTCGATATATGAATGTAATCAATTAAATGATAATCACTATTTTCGGGAAAATGAAGAAGAAAGTAATCAATTCGATTCGCGATATGAATATAATCAATTAAATGATAATCATTATTTCCGGGAAAATGAACAAGAAATTAACCAATTCGATTCGATATATGAATATAATCAATTAAATGATAATCATTGCTTTCGGGAAAACGAACAAGAAAATAAGGAATTTATAACTAATACGCGAAATAATAATTACGAAAAAACTTTTTATAATGAGTGGGTTGAACCGGAGACAAACGCGGAAGTCGTTAGAGTTAGGGATAACGAAATGGCAAACGAATTACCAAAAGGATCGGAGACAATGGTAGATATTATGTTAGATATAGAAGGGTACAATGCAAATGAAAACTATGGATTTTTAGGCCTTGATACAAGTAGAGAGGAAATGGGAGATTTAAGGTTATTAATGGACGCGAGAAAAGCTAATAGTAATTGTAGGGACGAAAATTTAGAGGGAATTAAGGTTTACGCAAAGAGCGAATTAAGATTATTAGACGAGGAAAGAAAGAATAAAGAAAATGTTAACGGTCAAATTATTGTAACCGGAAAAGTATGTGTAGGTACGGAATTAAGAAAATTAGAATTAGTTGATTATGATGTTATTAAAGAGGTTGAGGAACCCGTTGGTTCACGTGTGGTGAAAATTGAACATGGATCATTGTCTGATGAGGAGGAAGAGACCGACACACCGTTTTACAATGGTCGTAAGGTTGTCGATAAATCAATCACAGAGAAAGAACATGAATACTCACTACCGGGTTTGCAGCGTTTAGCGGGACAAAAAGTTAAAAATTTAGAGTTAATTGTTTACGATGAAATCAAGGTGGTACATGAACCTGAATCGCTATCTGATGATGGAGTAGAAATCGACGAGCCGTTTTACAATGGTCGTGAGGTTATCGAGAAATCAATCGCAAATAGTATACGTGGTTATTCATTACCGGGCGTTAAAGGGTCGCGGCACGCTACTGGACAATGTGAGACGTCATATTCCCAGGTAGGCCTCGACACCCCGCAGGTAGGAACCGCTAAAGAATATGTAGGGAAAAGTAAATGTACGAGGTTGGTTCACGACAATTATTTTAATGAAACTGAATGTAACGAATATGTTAATGAAATTAGCTATGAAAGCGCAAGGGTTGCCGATGAGGTATATAAGTCCATTGATAGGAATGAAGTAGATTTGATAGAATTTAAGAAAGTTGATGAAATGAAATATGAAGACGGAGCATTGGACGTCTCCAATGAAATAAATAAGTTAAATAACGTAATGAGGAAGCAGTTCTCAAAATCTTTTAATAAGAAAATAATGAAGTCGATAGATATTGAAGGAAGTGAGTTAAATAAATTAGTAAACTATAAATCTAAGCAGGGCCTAGAAAAGCATTCCAATGATAATAAAATAACATTAGCAGAACGGTACTCAGGTAAAACTAAGGAACCCAATTTAGAATTAAGAGGTAAAAAGATTAAATTTCGTGATAAAAATGAGGTAATTAACAAAACCAAGGTAAAGGTTATAAAAGTTAAAATTGATACGAAAATTAGGTACACGGGTGAAACAGAACACCCCGAGGACGAAACAAGCGGTATAAATTACTCAAAAGTTAATAGGATCGATTTTAATAGAATTAAAGTAAACAGAAAATTAATTGCAAATCATAAAAATATAATAATTATGAATAGACTAAGAGATAAACATGATAATGAATTAACTAATAAAGCTAATCGTAAAGCAACAAGTAACGATATTAAAATTAAAGCCCGGGAGATCAACCAAAATTACGATAGACGTAAACTCGCGGCGCGAATAAAAATAATAACGGATAAAAGAATATTGATCATTAAACCCTTAATGTTAGTAAGTAATAAAATAATTATCAAATTTAAAGTTAAAATGCAGATATGCAAAATAATAACTAGGATTGAAGGAGAAAGTAGAAAAACTTTAATCATAGCGATAATCACCTATAAGGAAGAGATAACAATGTTTAAGTACGTCAGAATTAAACAACTTTTTAAGTTTAAATTTAAACAAAAATTCATTACCTCCCCAATAAAATTAAAAGTAATCTAAACTTATTTATTGTAGAAATATCTCAATTTATTAATTTTAATTTTTTTTTATATATAATTATCGTTTCTCATAAAGTTTTTTCTTACGTACTTCATACGACAACTAATTAGTAGAAAAATTATGTTTTTTTTGTTAAACTTCATACTTTTACGTTAATACTATATTTAGGTCTAGAATTTATTTTACTTTTAAACTTTGTAACTCCATCAAGAGTTAATGCAACTTATGAATTTTATAGTTTAATTAACCTCAATGGTCCTGGGTACGACCTTAAAAGACACCCTGTAGATTGATTCTGCATCCCCTAAAGTAAAACCACTGGTTTTGCGTAATACACCCCGTAGATTAAACTACATCCCCTAAATTAAAAGCCTTAAACTATATTGTAGAAACGTTATATTTAATTTAATTTTATTTTTTCGATAACTTATTTAACAGTAATTGACTGAGGAATTTTTAAATTTCACTACCTTATATTACCTTAGTTTAATTAAATCAATTAATATTAGAAACTAATAATTAATAATCAATAATTAATTAAAATTTTATTAAGTAAGTAGAATAAGTCTTTAAAATCCTCCATGTAAATTAGAATAAATGAAATTTTATCTCTCCATGAAAATCACTCATGGATGACTGAAAAAAAATCTTTAGCATAATGCATGAAAGTGAAAAGTAAAAACGGTGACCATTGAAAATTAGAATTCTTTAGTAAGGTGCTTACTAGAGTTTATTCCTTAACCGAACCAGTTTAGGACGGAGCATCCCATAATACCTTAATAAGAATTTACCTGCTCTTGACATAAAAGTTTTAAGAATAAAAAAAATAAAGTTAAACGAGAAAATCAAGTAATGAATTAATGAATCTTTTAAAATTATAGTTAAAAGCACCAAAATTATTAATTCTCACCGAATACAACAAAAAAATTAAAAGCATAGTTCAGTAGATTTCGAAATCAAGTAGCCTTAATACGAAATGACTTTAGATTATTAAAACACTAATAAGATTTTTTTTATTAAGGGAGAATCAGTTCATTGGTAAGCGAAATGTTTGACACTAAATTAAATGATAACGGAAAAGACACTGATTAATTAGATTAATAAAATCCAAGGAAGTTTCATAATACAAAGCATGTTAACTAACTAAATGTACAGTCATTAAACAATTTTAACTTTTTATCTAAATATGCAAATTAATTATGTAAATAAGGTAGCATTGAGAAATCGAGCCGATTTCGATTATTATTAAAGTCTACAAACCTTTCTTATAAAATATTTTTTTTTATATTGAATAATAAACTACCCCGCGAATTAATTAAAAAGGTCAATAATAAACCACTTTTAAAAACTTACTGTGTTATAAGAAATCACCCCGTGAAAGAATTAAAAGGCACGCCTATGTGAACTAAATATATAAGTCAGCAGACCAGGTAGCCGTCTTAAAGGAATGTATTTGTTAAATAAAATGAAAGGAAAAGTTACTGTTAGCTTATAAGGAAAAGAATTTACAGCGAGTCTAAGAATTTATGAGGGTACAAATATTTGGTTAAAAAGGGAAAGTTAAGAAGGAACCGTAGCAACGAAAATTAGCCGGCATGATTTTTTTTTCACGTTAAATTTAAATTAGTAAGTAAAGTGTATCCGCGCACGGACGGGTAAGAATATCCGGGCAGGTCCTTCAACCTTGTCGTAAGAGGCGACAAAAGCGTAAATTTTTAATTAAGTCTATTTGTAAGATAATAATTAATGATTAAAATAAAAAATTAACTAATAAGGGAATTTTACCTGTGCCACTTGACGGGTTCATTATAATATATCATGGCAGTAAAAGACGTGTTTATCGCAAAAGTCGATCAAAACGGAAAATTTGTTTTTAAATTAATCGGTAAAATAATGATTTAGAATTAAAATAAGGATTAACCATTAGACAAATAGTTTACCTGTGCCAATTGACGGGTTCACTGTAATTTATATCATGACAGTAAAAGACGCTTATCATAAATAGTAATTAAGAGCTTAATTGTAAATATAAAAATTTCATTAAGAAAAAATTTTGGAAAAATTATAGAAAATTTGTACACTAAAAGGTATCGACACACGGATTAAAGCAATAAAAAAAAAGAAAAAATAAATATATAAAGTAAGAATGATAAAGCATACTAATGGGAAAAAGGGGCGAAAGACCGGGTTTTGACACACATTCGAGAGGGAAGTAATGGATTAGTTGGGGAAAAGTTAGATTGATTTCGAAATGAAATAGGCAAAATGGCCGTAAATAAATATTGTAGTAAAGCGCTAGGTTAGTCGAAAGGACACTTAGATTATGTAAGACACTGCCAAAATGTAGCGGGTCATTAATGAATAAATTTGAAGTCTGCAGTCAGACAAGGGGAAAAAGAAAGAAACGGAACAAGTACCGTATAAGTTAGGGAAAGATATTAGGTAAAAGTTATATTGATGAAAGGAAATGAAAAGAAATTAAAGAGGCAAAATGGCCGTGAATAAATATTGAAGCGAAATGCTAGGTTGGTCAAAAAGGACGACTAGAATAGGGAAGACACCGCCAAAAAGGTAGCGGGTCATTAATTTAATGAATTTGAAGTCTGCAGTCAGACAAGGGGGAAAAAGAAAGAAACGGAACAATTACCGTATAATTTGGGGAAAAGTATTAAGCATAAAAAGTAAATGTAGAATGATGTCAAACCAGGGTGGCTTTCGGGCTCCATATAATCTTCGAAGAATCGCCCGAGGAAAACCGACGAAGCCTTAGGGATCGCGGATAAAATAACCTCGCAGCGAGAATGGATAATTAAAAATTCAGGTAAGAATGTATGAACGATGTGTGTACGATGGTGTGTCGACATCTGGCGAGCGCGGTGTAAACTCTCCCAGATGCAACGGAAAAAAAAACAGTTCACTAAAACGTCAAAAGGACGACAAGAACGGACATGCATAATGGGTTGCCTATGTACGCGGCTCATTTGGCACGATTCCAATACATAATTAAATACGTAACCATTGGATCACCTTAGTGATGTATCAAATAGTTGCGCTATTACCAAAATTTTATATAACTTAATTAATTAAGATTTATGTTTTTTTTATTTAATAGAATTTTACCGTAGTAACTAAATTTTTTTTTTACTATTAATAAGGAATTTTTTTTTTTGCTTAAGTTAATTTTTTTTTTATGATGTAAAGGATTAATGTTTTGTTAGATATATTATTTGGAAATTTTTTTTTTTATGTGCATTGATTAAATGTCACCAATGTTGTGTAGTATGGGACTGATAAGTGAACAGCTAAATAATAGTGCGACTAAGGAACAGAGTGCAACGAACAATTTAACCAAGTTAACATAAACGAGACGCGAGTGTACCCCCCCCCCCCATTGGAAAAAACCAATTGCAACAAATATTACGCTCATGGAAGGTCAGGTCACAACGCATCGCGCGGAATAATGGAAGGCATCTAGGCCCTAAGCAACAACAAGGCGATGGTTACACATCAGTAACATCGGCCTATAATTTTTTAATAATTACGCAGGTCGCGTACACGGAGGACCAACATAAGTCAAGGTCACTTCGCTTTAATAACAATAATTCGAACACACTTGTTACTACCCTAACAAAAACAGCTAACTGGGTTCGAGTTAATAATTATCGTGGGATGTAATATCCGCACGCAATGGGACACTTCTAGGAGGTCACCATTCAAACATTTCAGCCACAAGTAACCAGGCAAAGGCACTGGACAATTCTGGTTTGTTAAAAACTAAAGCCAAATTATGGAGATCACAAATTAACGTGTATAATATGGGTTCCACGAATTATTTCTATTCCCTCCTACCACCTTTCGATAGGATATGGAGCAGCCTCGACCAAATCGGCCTGAAGACAGCACATCCACCTGACCCAAACCTAAGCGTAATGCACCATCTACGAGTGCGGGACACCCAAAACAGTAGTGCGTCTAATAAACATCGCGAGCAATTAAGTGGACAGAAAATAAACAGCAGTGATGCGTAAAGACTGTTAATGCGCATAATGCTCACTTAAGTGAGAAGTTTAATGGTTTTTTTTTATAGGACTCACGTTGATATTCATGTTTATAATGTATACGGCACCAGCTAAATGAAATAGCACAAACATTAATCAATGTATAGTATAAGTAAATTACGACATTACAATTTCTGAGCGCGGATTTGTACTTCCTTTTCTCTACAAAAAGGATCCGTCTTGCCTTTCAGACCCGACTGATCTTTTTAAAAACGGGGGGTATTGTGACAACCCGCGTAAAAAAAATTCTTAATTAATATATACCGCCCACGGAAGTTGTAACTCGTAAAGCTGAATTTAGGAGTTTATATGTTAAAACATGTAAATTATGAATTAGGTTATAATTACTATTCATTAGAAGGACTAAATCGTCCATAATTATTTAAACATATTAGTATATAATAATAATAATCAACTACACTTAATGAAGATCCAAATTAAAGTTAATTTGAATCTCCATCTAAAATGCTCTGATACGCCTATGGTAGAAATAATTCCCACGTCTTTTGGGCAAAAAGGTATCACAATAATCTACATTCTAGGTGGTCCGAGTATTTTAACAAACTAGCAAAGAGACAATAGCGTAAATATATTTCACCATTTAGTCTAGAAAAAAAACTATTATATTATTTTACCTCGCCCTTTAACATGGGAAAAATTCAATGTAATAATAGGGACCACCAAACGTTAACACTCAAATGCAATTAGAGCGATATTAAAATTGACATTTATTGAAACATATATCTTACCCTAAAAATTCGAAACATAGAAATAAAAGCTCTTAGGGATGCAGTTGGAAAATATCCCTTTGTTAAAAGATTTCTTAAACTGATAAACTTAGTGTGTGGTCTAAAAAGACCACCCCGAGTAAAAAAGTAAAATAGCTCTTACCACCATTCCAGAGAGGAGGATTTCAAATGTTAAACTATCAAACCAACCCCCACTCACCTGGAAGTATATTGTTCAAACTTAATAAATAGGGATGTAATATCCAAAATTAGTCAGTTCTATTAGGAGGTGGCTCCTAGACAAGTTTTCTTACAAGAATCGTTATTTTTATCGTACGTGATTCTATAAATTTTCAAGTAAATTAACTAAGTGTAAATTCAAGTAAAATCGATTATTAATTAATGTTAATTCGAGCGAATCATCGAGTTCAGCTCATTAGAAGTGTTCACCCAGTTTAAAGAAGTATTTCATTTTATATTTTTTTTTTTTAATTATTTGAATTCATAAAATTAAACGTGCTAAAATTTCTAGTTTTCTTTTATTCATTTTAAAATCAGTTTGATAAATTAAAGTGGCTTTGAATTGGTTCAATAAAAGCATATTCGCGAGTTCTTGTGACTTATAAATAAATTAAAGTTCAAATAAATATCCAAGGATTTAATTTCACTTTCGTTAACGAAGGCCGAGGAGTGTAAACCCAGGTATACTATGTCATAAATTGTACCTACACGGTAAATTTGTAGAAAGATTATAATTTGTCCTACTGTCTCTTGTCAATTATAAATTGCAATTATTTAATTAAAATTAGATTATTTTTATTAATGTTACATATAGCTGTAGAACCAATTGGTTTGATCTTTTTTTCACCTTTGTTTTAATTATTGTTTATTATTATTTAATAAATCATTTATTGTTAAAAGAAAAATCTTTTCTTTTAAACACTTGGGTGTTTATATTAGTGTGAGGTAGTTTGATTGTCATAAATACCCCGCGCCTTAGAGGAAGCCTTCCGCAAATTCACACGCTTACCAACGCTACAAGGAGGCATAAGTAAGTAATTATCCGAGTTTTGGACCATCTACTCGCCTATCACGTTCAAGTGTAGGATAACCGACGGTCCTGGTGGCAGCGATCAACGAAAGGGGTTAATTCAATTAACCCACGAGCGGAGTTTTGTACATTTGGAAGTCAGCGGTGAAAAAAAAATCAAAACCCACTGTTCCGTTTTGTACACATTGTCGACGGGATTTCGAGGATAGATACGGATATCACGTTCAAATGGAGGTTCGCCGTCATCATTTACGAATACCATTGCAATTTCATTGGACGTTGGAGCATTGTAACGTCTTTGATCAGACTGCCGATCGCGCCGCATCACCATATTGACGACCGGAACTGGTTGTCCTTCTTCTTCGGCTCGTACACGCTCTTGTTGCTCAATTTCTTTCATCAGGCAATATGAAGCTGCGATACGATTGTTGACGCGGAAGAAACGATCGATTTTCTCAATCACTTCAGGTAGACAACCTCTATTCTCAGGCAGATTTACTCGTTCATTGACCGCTTCTGTCGTGTCCATTACATACAGTTGTGCAAACTTTCTTGTTTGTCCTTCAGGTGGATACAGGTTTGTGGTTCTGTGGTACGTCTGTCCATGAATTTTGAAAACGTATGGTCCGTTACCCGGCATTGAAACAATCTCTGCTCCCATTGAAGCGAAAGAAACCGAGGAATTGTAAGAGCGGATGTGCTGACGAAAGTTCTTGTAGTAAGGATTATCTGAATCTGAAAGCATAGAGCGAAGAAATTCGGGATATAACAATAGATTCCCATGTTGATCGAGCGGTTGCGGAATCTTCACTTTTCCTTTATGACAGCAGTTGTTAAATTGTTTATCAACTGGACGCTCCTTGGCGAAATTCTTGGAGCCGCAGAACTGACAGATGGAATTCATTTCTCCACAATCGTGTCGAGTAACGTGAGATTCATCAAATCTCAATGCTCTTATTTGGAGTTGAATTGCTTGACTTTGGTATCGATTTTCTTTCTGTCGATGTATCGCATGGGACCGAGCGTCAGCAGCTTGCCGCGCTTGAGTTTGTTCCAAAGTTTCACGTTGTCGACGTATCGCATGAGACCGAGCGTCAGCTTGTCGCTGTGATCGAAGCTGTTCTTCTGTGTTATTAGCTCTTGTACGTGCTTTTCTCTCACGATTCAATCGCCGTCGCTTTGCAGCAGGATTTTCAAAATTTTCATTATCCATTATGGAAGTTCACATAATGCTTTTTTGGAAATAGCTGTACATAATTTTTCACCGATATAGGAAATTTAAATACGTTGATACGTTGATCTGTTTTTTCAATGCAGACCAAATATAAGTTATATTTTATTTACATAACTAGATGATACCCCGTCCGAGGACGGGCAGCTAGAAGGACGGGCAGGCAGCCAAGGTCATATGGCTTTTGGATTGCACTGAGAGCTTTCCTTCGTTAGCAGTTGATCGCGCTAACGTTCAGACCATGACCGTCTTCAAACGGTCTCGTTCAAACGGTCTCTCTTTTATTCGTTTGGTTTTACTCATTTTTCACGTTCGTTTCATGTAAATTAAACGTAAAAATTATAAGTTCTTGAGTTTATTCCGGCAACTGTAGTTTTAAATACAATAAATCAAAATTTTTGGTAATTAATAAATATTCAAGAGATTAATTATGAATTCACAAAAATACCCCATATTCCGGGATTATTTGGCGGTTGAAATCTTTGGAACTGGCCAATACTCAAATGTCTATTTAGTGTTTACAAAAGTAAGTGATTGTAAAAGGCTTTTCCATCATAAATTTTGAAATTAACGAATTTTAGAGAAATAAGATTAAACAGTTTGCTCTAAAAGTGTTTACACAACCTCGAAGCACCCAAAACCAAATGAAAATAAATAGTGAGGTAGCTTTGTTAAGAAAGTTGACCCATAGAAATATAGTGAAGTTCGTCGAATATATTGAAGATCACAAGTAATAAAGTTGATTATCGTTGAATCGACAATAACATTCTCTTTTTAGAATCTGTTATATAGTACTGCAATACTGCGATGGGGACACCTTACGAGGTTTAATAACCATCATGCGGAATAAATTGGATGAATCTGTGACTCGATTATTAACGCAAAAATTAGTTCGTGGACTAGATTATTTACATTCTCTATCGATTTGTCATATGGAGCATGAAATTTGTCCTAATAGTTATCGAAAAGCGAAAGAATTGATTAAGAAAGCTATAAACTTTGATAAAAGCTATGAGCACAGTAAATCGGTGCCATTATATAAAGAAGCCTTACTATTTCTCGCAGCATTTGTTAGTGTTGAGAACGATATGAACATTCGATCATCTTTAGATATGAAAATATGGGAATATGAAAGATGGATTAAGATTTTAGGAAAAGACCTAAGTAAAAGAAATGAGATTGCCGTCCAGCCCTTGCCAAATATTAAAGGAGCTTGGTATCAAATGGATTAAAGTCAACCGGGTACTTCTACATCTTAGGTAAGAAATTTTTCCACTTGTACTTTTTATATTCTTACAATACTTTCCTTTTACTTTTTTCCATTATTTCTATGACCCCAAATATTAACAGCTTATCTTTTTTTTTAATAATATTAAATTTTTGGGTGTGTGTTTTTGCAGAAATGCTACGAGTAAAGCACATTTTTCTTTTTTTAAAATCGTATAGTTCCTTTCCACATGTCATGTATGTAATGTATTAAGGTAGTTTTGATTATTTATATTTAAAAATTTATAAACTAAAATTAAATTAAAAATTAATGAATAGGTGTTTTTAGTTGATAAGGTCATATTCGATTGTTGACAAACGAGGGGGGGGGTTGGATTTGTGACCACAGACCTGGATCTGGGGAGTCCTAAGATTGTGACCAACTGTGACGAGAGGGTAGGGTGGTTGAAAAGCCTTTATGGACGACCCCTTAATACTATTTGGTTCTAATAAAAGGCTTACTAATTAAAAATTGGACTTGATACTGCGTTACAAAAGAAAACCATAGTATTTCTCCAATAGAACCAAAATTAATTTATTTGAATTCTAATTAATTTTTCTTTAAATAAATGATTTCAGCTATTCAGAATTACAATAAATTAAACTTTAAAAAATAAAATAGTGAATTAAACATTGAAAATATTTTTTATTATATCATGAGCTTTCACCATCATCAGATGTTTGAGTTGAGAAACAAGTACTACATACTTAGCAAGGGGTAAATAGGTTAAACATAAAATTATTATGTACTTGTTTATCAAACATCTGATGATGGTGAAAGCTCATGATATAATAAAAAATATTTACAATGTTTAATTCACTATTTTATTTTTACTTTCCGAACCCCTAGGTAAGGAAAGTATTGTTATCAGGCAAAATTTGACCCCCCAATTTTTTGACAGATGTTCATGTTTTGAGGTCCCTTGAATCCATTTTTATCATTTTTGGAAGGATGTCTGTATGCGTGTGTGTAGGTAAGGGTGTGTGTGTGTGTGTGTGTATGTACGTCTGTGAACACGATAGCGTCTAAACGAAGCCAGCAAATCATTCCAAATTTTACATATAAGCTTTTTCCTGTCGTAGGACGAAGCCAGATGAAAATAAATTAAATCGTGTAACGGGAAAGGGGGGTTTACCTGGAGCTATTATGATATTATGCGTCATAACTTCGAAACAAAATTAAATATGTAAAATTATTAATAACAAAAAATTAGCGCTATGGAATTTCCTACATTTTTTGTCCTACAAGTTTTTCTCTAAAATATACAGGGCGTTTCAAAAATTTTTGTATTTGTAAATAAAATAGTAAAACGCATTCTACTAATGAAAATAAGATGAAAAGTTTCTAATAACATGGGTCCAGAAATGCTTCGTTTGCAAGATATAGGCATTCAAAAGTTTTTTTTCTTCCTATTTTGGCAAAATATGAAATTTTTCATCGATTTACTGTTGAAATTATGTAACCACATTTTATTTAAAAATATAATATAAAAATTTGCGTCTGTTCGGAAAGTTATGCGATGGCCACATCAGAATTTTTACAATGTTCCCAATTTTATGCGATTACCTTTCGGGAGGGCTTTCTGGAGTCTAAAACATTCTGAAGTTCTTTTGACATCCTCGCAGTACGTCCTCTAGGAGTCTTCCTTTGTCTTCCTTTATCTTACGTATGGCGTACGTGTATTTCAGACGAGAGCTTTTGTAGGCTTCCTAGTCTCCAGTTATTTAGCCCTGTGCAAAAGTTTGCGTGCGTTTGCCCTGTGAGCTTCAAGCTAACATTCCACCAAGTGTCCTCGCATTTGGCTTTTCTCTCTCATAGCGGGTAACTTACTTCATTATGGTTGACGTGATATTATCACCCATGAACTCTAGCTCCGCCGTGTTGGTTTGTTTCTACGGATATTCCTCCAACCCCTGTTTCAGACTCTCTCAAAAGAATACCGTGCCCAATCACAAGTTCTTGGATTCCTGTACATCGTTCTCTTCTCAGGTGGAGTTTCCAATGTTAAATCTTATATATTTGTGGTCCGAGAGCTACTCATTTTGCGAGACCACTCTTCGATCCTTTGACTAACAAACGGTGTACCTATCGTTAAGTCAATTACCTCCTTCCTTGTCGTTATGACAAAGATACGTTCATTAGCCTTATTTATTATTTTCAGCTTATTACTTAAAATAAATTTTAATAACAACTCACCTTTTCTTTCCAACCGATATTTATCCACTGCTGGATGTAGGCCTCTCCCCATCAAGCGGGAAGGTATGGTCATACCCTACCACGTTGACCAAGTGCAGGTTAGTAGGGTAGCAGCGACCAGCGGCGTTAGTTTTTAAATTGATCACTATGCGGTCACCCATCCAAGTAAATACCACTAATAAATTTGCTTGACGTTCCTTAATCTAACAACTATAGACATTCGCATTGCGCTACGTTGCTGCTCTTCACGTCAACTCAGAACTCACTTCGGCTGTTCATATCCGTGCTACCCTAGACGATGTGGTGTGTGTTGGAGTCACATCTGATCACCAATTGTATTCCTCTGCTTTCGCAGTCCATTGCTAGTTCTTCGACTTCCTTTGTAGGAGGTGGTCCTGGTTGGTCATAAGGACGGTATGCTGATAGCACCACCGGGTCCACAGGCTACCTTCCAGTTTAATTTTTATTTTGGCCGCGATTAGGTCTCCGGTGCAGAGTTTCTATAATGGTAAAAGACTGTGTCTATTT
This sequence comes from Podabrus alpinus, assembly GCA_932274525.1. Classification (NCBI taxonomy): domain Eukaryota; kingdom Metazoa; phylum Arthropoda; class Insecta; order Coleoptera; family Cantharidae; genus Podabrus; species Podabrus alpinus. The sequence continues at coordinate 84,402,593 of OW026455.1, read as the reverse complement.
TTAGCGATAATGCATACTCCAGGTAAATTGTCTCCTGGGATTATTAATTCACAGTCGCCTGTCGTGTACGACCTCTGATACGTCCCCCGAATATCCACTACTAGCTGGCACGGGCGTCCTTCGGCCGCCCTTAGCCATCTAGACCCTGTCGGATGTGGTTGTTCGGCCTTCGGCCTCACAGAGGGAGGGCCATAATAGATCCGTGAAAGCCATAGTTGTTTGGCCTTCGGCCTCACAGGGTGGACCATAATAGATTATATTTATATGCCTTCGGCTGCCTTGACTGCTAGTCCGTGATTGCCAGTGGTTGTTCTGACTCACAGGGGGAGGACCATAATAGATCCGTGAAGGCCATAGTTGTTCGGCCTTCGGACTCACAGGGCCGACCATAATAGATTATATTTATATGCCTTCGGCTGCCTTGACTGCTAGTCCGTGATTGCCAGTGGTTGTTCTGACTCACATGGGGAGGACCATAATAGATCCGTGAAGGCCATAGTTGTTCGGCCTTTGGCCTCACAGGGCGGACCATAATAGATTATATTTATATGCCTTCGGATGCCTTGACTGCTAGTCTGTGATTGCCAGTGGTTGATCTGACTCACAGGGGGAGGATCATAATAGATCCATGAAGGCCATAGTTGTTCGGCCTTCGGCCTCACAGGGCGGACCATAATAGATTATATTTATATGCCTTCGGATGCCTTGACTGCTAGTCCGTGATTGCCAGTGGTTGTTCCTCACAGGGGGAGGACCATAATAGATCCGTGAAGGTCATAGTTGTTCGGCCTTCGGCCTCACAGGGCGGACCATAATAGATTATATTTATATGCCTTCGGCTGCCTTGGCTGCTACTCCGTGATTGCCAGTAGTTGTTCGGCCTTCGGCGTTACAGGGGGAGGACCTTAATAGATCCGTGAAGGCCATTATATTATTATAGTATTATTAGAAGTATTATTATAGTATTATACAAACCAACCACTTTCCGTACATACAGGGTGGGATAACTGATCGCTTTTAAAAAATATATTTAGATTTTTGGCTACCAAGCAGTACACTTATATGACAGATTAAGAGCACCATCTAGCGAAATAGATCCGTGAAGGCCATTATATTAATATAGTATTATTATATTTGAATATAATATGTGCCCCCCTCACAAAAGATTCTTATCATTTTGATAATATTAAACTATTATTTATTGGGTTTCCTTGAGGTTTAGCGTCCCCATTGCGATCACCCTTGATACGGCGCGGCGCTGACTTAGAGTAATGAAAACAAATGGATGCTTAACAGGCTCATTTAGGACCAGGGGGTCTGGAATACCCCCCAGGTACACTTAATTTATTGCGAAAGAAAAACTTTCACTTTTACGTTCCTCGGTATTCAGAAAAACGGTGCTGGGATAGTTATAAAAAATATCACCCCCCCCTTCCGGATTACAAACGAAAATTGAAAAAGATTCAACGAAAAATAATAAATTTTCATGGTTCTGAATAATGGAAAGTGTACTTCAGATCTTTAAGTAAATCCTGAAACCTTGTTTTGTTCACCATCGATGGTGAAGTTTAAATGCACGAAATTTTTATTCAGAATAAGAATTATTCAAAACGTTTTTTAATTATTTTCTCTGGATTTTCTTTTTATTTCATAAATACTTATAGTATGATGTAGGCAAATTATGTTAATCTGTTTTATAGAGAATTTTGTAGTCTTCAATTTTGATTTGATGATAATTTTCACTAAAAATGAAAGTAAACGAGTTATAGTTTTACCCTTGGCATCTTTACAAGATTTGTATGTCCTGACCAAATTTAACCATTTTTTTCTACAATTTTCTTCGGAGAAAACAAATTGTTGACTAATCAAGTCGTTACTCACGTTACTCCAAACTTGGCGTCGTTTGGTAACGTGGTTTAAGTGATCCTTATAGATCTCGACGCTAGCAATTAGAGCTAGCGTTTCCTCATGAGTCCACGTGACTCGTTTCTCGGCTTCCATTTATTTCTACAAAAAGTTATACGTAAAAAAATAAATACATAATATTAAATTAAATAAATTACCAAATGTTTATTACGAGTCCGAAGTATTTCTCAAAATTCTCTCCAAATTAGCTTACAAATTACATAACCTCCAAAAAGACGAAATATGACGAAAGAGATGACGTTAACCTTTTTAAATCGACCAATCCGAGCTATTTCCAACTTTGTCTCAGTTGTAACACTTCGAAATAGCAAGATCAGTTGGGTTAGGGTGGGAGGTAATTTTCTCAGTTTAAACTCAGTTCGGCACGGTACGGTACATTCGTCAAAACGGTAAAAAGAACAAACTTTTAACTGAGTCAACTGAGTATCTCAGTACATCTCACTTAAAATAGGTAAAAAGAATACAGCTTATGTAGACAAAGATTATGTAAATTCCAGACCAAAAAGGGTAATTACTAAACCCGCATATTTAGGTGATTTTGTTCAACACTAAATATTGTTTTATGCTTATTAATTAATATTTAATGACAATGTAATTTTTGTTAATTTGTTAGTTGTTCAAATAAACCTTAAGAAACTTATTTTTGAACGGGCATGTAACATAATGATGATTCATATGTGCGCAATGCACCCTATGCGTTCATTGATAACAACAACGAGTCAGTTATGTCTGAGAACTCGCACAGTTAACTTGAATTAAAGTAAATAAATAAAGATTGTAATAACGCAAGTTGTATTATTTATTTAAACATATAAATATTTTTGTGTCCTCTTACGAGTGACTTCTCGCCCTATAGTTGGGCGCCACGTTTTGTGTCCTCTTTCGCTCTCAGGTCGCTTATTAGTGAAGATTCTTCAGACGTGACACACAATCAAAATAAGAGACAGGATACATCGTACATAATTTATTAACAAACATTCTCATAAAACCACAAACAACAATACAATTAAATTACTAAATAAACTCAACAGATAATTAACAACTTAGAATCCCTACTGCAATTTTTGTATAATATTGTAAAGCTTTACCTTGATCTGTTTCTTTCCGTAAAACGAACTTAATTTCGTCGCACGTATTCTCACGCACTGCCGAACTTTATACACCTTCTTCCTTCCCCTATATTCCTCCACGTACTTGCTTCTCGCGTTCCGTTATCCAATGCTGGACCAAATCCACCAATTCTATTTATTCAAATTTGTCCAATACTGCAACACCCTTTATTTTGGAACTGCTATCCAATTAACTCTCCTTCTATTTAAGTGATTCCAACACAATTGTATAATTTTGACCTGCAAAACACTTAATTCTCTTTATATTCTGAACTGCAAAACTACTATTGGTTTGCGTGTTGTCTATTCATCCACTTCTTCAAACACAATTGGTCTGCATATCATTTATTTATCAATTTCTTCAAACCCAACTGATCTGCATGTCGATTATTTATTAATTTCTAAACACGATCGGTCTGTAGGTCCTCTATTTTGCAACTTTCATAAACACGACTCGTCTATCTGTCGTTTAATTCTCAACTGTCTTCATGCTCTTTATTATCACTTGGCATGGTTACCACTTGCTTTTCTTTTCTTATGTTTTTCTTCTAAGAGGCCGCACTATACTACCTCTATTCTTTTTTATTTCATCACAAACAAAACTTAAATCTAGTAACATTTTTTAATTTTTAATAAACACATTCATACTGAACAAATTTTAATTAAACAATGTTGACATATCCTCCCTCTTATCTTGATTGCGTATCACGTACACATTTATGAGGGAGCTAGCATATAGTGGACACAACAATATATATGTTACACTATCTAACAAAAGTTGTGGATATTTGAAATTTTCGATAACTCCGAGCAACATGCAAGCCGTTGCCGATGGAAATACGAATTGGTAGACAAACTATAACGGTCCTAGCTTTGATATTTGAGTGCTAGCCGGTGCCAGCTCTTAGCAATCTATTCCAAAGTATTCGATATACTGCACTTATCATCCCAGATGAAGGACTCGATGAGGAACAGCAGTCATTATCGAGAATAGCATCAAACACGACGAGATAACCAAATTTAGTGAACATAATCTGCAGGCTAGAGCGTGGAGATGGCAGACTGGCATGGTAAACTAATTCTAGCAGCAGCAGCGTACTGCCCTCGTAATGTAACCATCAAAAGAAAAAACTTCTAATTCTTCTTTGAGACTCTTGGACGCACATTTATAGCCGGAGGAGATTTCAATGCGAGACACTAGCACTGGGATCCAGATTAAGCATGCTACGTGGAAGACTATTACATCAAGTAATGATGAGAAATAATTTGTAGAAACTCTCCTCTGGGTATCCCACCTACTGCCGAATGCAAATAAGATACCCGATGTATCGACTTCTGCATCATTAAAAGCATTGCACGCAATTACTTAAAAATTGAATCTTGTCTAATTAGATCTCTCGTCAGATCATTCTTTTCCACTAGTCACTCATGAAAGTCAAATAATAGAAAAATGTGAACCGCCAATTTAATCAAGCAAAAGTATTGATTTGGAAGGATTCCGTAACATATTATCAAAACAACTAAATCCGAAAATTTCTTTAAAATTGGAACATGTCGATGTAGCGATTGAAAAGTTAAACTATTCAAAACAACAAACCGCGTGGACTGCTACCCCATCAAAGCAGACAATCTATTAATAATTAGGATATTGTCCCGTTCACATTAAGAATAAAGTTAGAATAAAGAGAAGTTTAAGAAACTGCTGGCAGACTACTCATGCTCCGATATATAAAACTAATCTAAATTTCTCCTCTAAGAACCTACGAAGAAAATAAAACAACCCCAAAATATACAACCACCAATTTGAATACGGAATGGCAATTCGGCCAGAAGCGATAAAAAAAGATAACACATTTGCGGAACATCTTGGCAAGGTTTTCACACCATTCCTAATGGAAACTCTCCCAGAGGCGGAAAAACCCATGCACCATATCTTAGAGGTGCCTTATCAAGTGGACACTCCGGTTAACCCCATAAAAGTAGCACAAGTCAGGACATGCATAATGAATAGCATCAACCCAAAGAAAGGACCGAGGTATGACTTGATAACAGAAAGAATCCTGAAAGAGCTACTACTGGTAGGAACAAAAATTATAAGTATTATATTCAATGCCAACCATAGATTAGTCTACTTGCCTTAACAATGGAAGGTGACCCAAATAATCATGATTCAAAAACCTGGTAAGGTTTTGACGGAAGCTGCTTCTTATCGAACGATCAGTCTTTTGCCTGTTCAGATCAGGGTGTTTGAAAAAATTTTTGTGGCTAAACTCAAACCACTCCTCGAAGAAAACCATTTTAATAACCAACCATTAATTTGGATTTCGACATAATCATTCCACCATCGAGCAGGTGCATAGAGTTGTTAAGATAATTACGGAAGATTTAGAACATAAACGGTACTGCTCGGCAGCCTTTTTGGACATCTTCCAGGTTTTTGATAAGGACACGCCACACAGGATTGGTCTAGAAAATTAAGAACAGCTTACCTCATGCCTATTGCCAAATACGGCAATGTTACTTGACAAATAGATACTTTATCGTGAAGTACGGAGATGTATATTCCACTCTGGTTCTCATAAAATCTGGTGTGCCACAGGGCAGCGTGCTTAGCCCATTTTATATATTCTGCATACTTCTGTTCTGCCGACTAACACCAAAATAGCCTCCTGGTTTGCGGACGATGCTGTGATAATAATGACCTCATATGGTGATTAAGGACCGTTTTTTTAAAAGTCGACATCCACAAAAACCTAAATTTTCAGGAGAGTGTTTTTTGTGTTTTACAAATCTGCATTGTGGTAGATAATAACACAATATTTTTTATTCATTTTATTTGAATCATAACTACAACTATATGAAATACCAAAACTGTACTTTTTTTATTTATAATAAAAATAAATAAACAAAACACATAATTTTTCAAAACTCGACAAATACTTAAACTCGACATCTACACGCTTTAAATGGAGGGTTCGTTATCTTCGTAAGATTTTCTTTCGTTCTCATCGGAATCTATCGAATTTCCTTTTAAAACTTCTTGGTAAAATAAGTTTGCTTCTTCATCTAAATCGCAGCCACGAAGCAACTTCTCGACATTTTTCATCTTCTTGACACTCACATAATTGCAGGTTGGAACCTCGTTGACAGAATTTAGCTTTTTAGCATCTTTAACACCTTTTTTATAATTTTCCACTCTTACTGCCCCACCTGAAGATGTTGCTTGAATTTCAACAGCAACGGACATTTTACTTTTTATATATTTGATTACTCTCGCTTCACTTATTTTGAATGGTAACTTGGATTTTAAAATGGTTTTTGATGCAGTACTAAAGTCGTATGTTTTCCAATCTTCTCCCCAAATTTTAACCAAAGCACGTCTTTTAAGTATTTCATATGTACTCAGAAGGCGATATAATCTGTTCACGTTTACGGAAATCTTTTTCCACCCTTCCAAATGCCCTGTCAGGAGGCATAAAGCTGTATCCTCTTATTGAGAAAATATGCGAAATTTCTTTGAAAACAATACTATTTTATAAAAAGTTACATAATGCACAAGTAGATGTCGAGTTTTAAGATATCACTTGAAATTAAACCTTATTTAGCTGTAGAAGTTGAAGAGTTTTGAAAGATCTGAATAGTTTATCGTATTCCTTCCTATTAAAATATACAGAATCAATATATAACTCAATATTGGAAAAAATGTAGTTGTCGAGTTTCAAAAAAACGGTCCTCAATTGTCAAGGTATCAACAACTAACGCAAGTGAGGTGACGGAATCAAAAGTAGTCAGCGAACTTAACAATTTAGTGAAAAAAGAACTGATATCTCTTATCACAACTAAGAAATTACCATCAAAATACGTTGGAAACCAGATTTTATGCGATTTCTTGTATCTTTGCTCTAATGAAGAACAAGTCGAGGATTGTAAAAATAGTCTAAACGACCAAATTCTAACGCTGAAAGCGGCACTAGGCGACGTGGCAAGATGCACCTAATTATTGACCTTGTGGCGACCCTGAATTTCAATTTCACAATTCAAGCAATTCAAGTTAAAAGTTCCCGGCGCCAACACCTTGAAGTTGGCAACCAGTCATACGGCAAGCAGTTCGAATAGACCAGTGGTGCCAGAAAAAGTTTTGTTTAAACATTATTACTAATTTGTTATTAATTTTCCCACGTTTGAAAAATATATTGTTAATTGTTTATGTGTGATTTTTATTCGTCAAAAATCCCACACTGGTGACCCCGACGTGATAAATCACCGTTGCAACATCAACACGGAGGAACAAACGTGAGCATAACCAATTTTACAGTAAATTATATTGTCGTTTTTTTTCGGAATTGGCAAACCAACCACGTGCAACCGAAAATGTCGAACACCAACGAACCAGGCAACAATTCCGAAAATAATCAACCATCAATAACAGATATGGAACGAAGAATTCAGGATTTGCTTATTCAAGTCACAGAATTAAGGACACAACAACAGCAAACCTCACAAACACAGAATTCGGTACTACAAGAGCACACCCATTTCGAAACAAACAAAATTTCCACCAAAGTGCCTCCGTTTCACCCAACAAAACCCGACCTGTGGTTCCACCAAGTGGAAGCCCAGTTTCGAAATAATGGAATCAAGGCGGATCAAACTAAATTCGATACCATAATAGCTTCATTAGACCCCCGATACCTCGACGTAGTGGCTGACATAATAAGAAACCCACCACAGGACCAAAAATATGAAGCTGTGAAAATACAATTGATAAACGAATACGCTGACTCACAAGAGAAGAAGCTCAAAAAACTATTACAAGGCATAGACCTAGGTGACAGTAAACCCTCCTCACTTCTTCGAAAGATGAAGGACTTGAACGGATCGTGCATGACAGAATCAGTTTTAGAATCGCTGTGGCTTAGCAAACTACCGGAAACTACAAGATCGATCATTAGTTGCCTAGAAACCGGATTAAAAAACAAAGCAGAGGCAGCTGACAAAATCATGGAAATGGCAAAATTTGAAACATTCGCCATCGCAGCAACACCACAAAACACAAATAACAGCGATAACTTATCAAAGCAAGTCGATGCCTTGACCAAACAAGTGGAAATCCTGGCTACCAGATTCGAACGTAGCAGATTGCCTTCAAGAAATCGCAGTTCATCAAGAAACCGGAGCCCATCGACACAAATATAGTCGAGGTAAGGAGGGGGGCGAGCGCCCGACGATAATGAGCAAGCATTGTAATGCAGTTAGTATTAATACGCTACTCGTTATGTGTAGTTGTACAGATTTATGCTATCATTGAATAAAATTATGTTCTTACAAATTATGATTTGTTTCATTAATTATGTTACGAAATAGTAGATGAAAGAGTGTCTCTACTACACAAAAAACGTACGATATATGTTGGTATCATTTTAAATTTAAGGCTAACGCAAGGAAATGTACGGATTGGTGTAAGTTTAATACCAAGAACCAAAAAAACTAGCGGAGCAATACTCACCCCTAGCGACAGATGAGGTATTGCGCACACAATCCAGCCGCTTGTTTATATTCGATCGAAAATTAAAGATGAAATTTTTAGTAGACACTGGATCGGATCTTTCGCTAATACCCCCAACACCACAAGATAAGAAACATAAACTCAACGATACCAAACTGTACGCCGCAAATGGTTCTACAATATCAACGTACGGTCAAAGATTATTAACGTTAAACCTTGGTCTCCGTCGAAACTTTGCATGGCCTTTTGTTATTGCAGATGTAACAAAACCAATAATAGGAGCAGATTTTTTAAAGAAGTTCCAGTTGTTGGTAGATTTAAGCAACAAAAAAGTTATGGACAAGAATACCCAATTAAAAATTACGGGAGAAATCGAAACAGTTAACAATTCCGAAGTCAACATTACCTCATTCCTCATCGGTTCCGAACACGGACAATTGCTCCAAGAATTCAGTGATCTAACTCAAGCCAACGTGACGGTCAATTCAAAAATCAACTCAAGCGTATTCCACCACATAGAAACGCATGGACCCCCGGTTTTTGCAAAACCACGAAGATTACCTCCTAACAAATACAAAATAGCAAAAGAAGAGTTCGAGCACATGGTACAACTAGGCATTTGTCGTCCGTCTAATTCCCCCTGGGCCAGTCCACTGCGTATGGTGTTAAAGAAGAACGGCGATTGGCGTCCATGCGGAGACTATCGGAGATTGAATGCAGTAACCATACCCGACAGATATCCAGTCCCATATATCCAAGATGCTACTCTAAATATATCAGATTCACAAATTTTTACGAAAATAGATCTAACGAAAGCATATCATCAGATACCCGTACACAAAAACGACATACCGAAAACAGCAATAATTACACCTTATGAACTGTTCGAATTTGCCGTAATGACGTTTGCATTACGAAACGCAGCACAGACATTTCAACGTCTTATCGATCAAGTACTTAAAGGCCTCAATTTCGTTTTCAAGTACATCGATGATATCGTAATTGCGTCAAAGAATCTAGATGAACACTCGAAGCATATACGATTGTGGTATTCGAAAGATTACGGGAGTATGGTTTTAAAATTAACGTATCAAAGTGCGAATTTTTTAAAAAAGAAATAAATTTTTTAGGGCACGTTATTAACATAGATTGAATACTTCCATTGCCTGAAAAAATTGAAGTTATAAAAAATTTTCCACAACCCAAGGTAGCAAAAGAGTTAAGAAGATTCCTAGCTTCAATCAATTTTTATAAACGATGTATCCCGCACGCAGTGATATCCTAAGGTATACTACAAAAATTATTAACGGAAAATAAGAAAAATGATAATACGGTAATCACCTGGAATAACGATGCTTTGGTTGCTTTCGAAAAATGTAAAGAAGAATTATCGAATGCCGTATTGTTAGCACACCCTTCCGTCGATGCTGAAGTATGTTTATACGTGGATGCTTCAGACAGTTCTGTTGGAGCGGCACTACATCAACTGACAAAAGGAAAATTACAGCCGTTAGGTTTTTACTCGAAACGTCTTACGGAAACGCAAAAACGCTATAGCACCTACGACAGGGAGCTATTGGGAGTATATCAAGCGGTAAAACATTTTCGAACATCGTTAGAAGGCAGGTTGTTCACGATATATACCTACCGATCACAAACCGTTGATATTCATGTTCGACAAAAAAACGGATCAAGCTTCACCTCGTCCGTTACGACAAATAGATTATATCAGTCAATTTTCAACAAGTATCCGACATGTTCCTGGTTCCGAAAATATAATAGCAGATATGTTATCACGAGTTGAAACAATTGATCAAAGGCAAAATGTGGTGGATTCCGAATTTTTGGCCAAACAACAAGAACGCGATCAAGAATTACAAACATATTTAAACTGCAAAAACTTAAAAACATCATTACAATTAAGATTGTGCACAGTACCGAACGTCAAGAAACAAATTTATTGCGATGTATCCACCGGTAGATTGAGACCTTATGTAACCGAATCGTTTCGACAAACCGTTTTCAATCAGATCCATAATTTATCACACCCAGGCATAAAATCTTCGACTAAATCAATCACTGACAGATTTCTCTGACCTTCTATTTGAAAAGATTGTAATAAAATGGCAAAAAACTGTATTGCATGTCAAAGATCCAAGGTATATCGACATAATAAAACACCGATTACGAGTTTTCTGGTTCCAGACGAGAGGTTTAGTCATGTCAATATCGATTTGGTAGGGCCGCTCCCAGCATCTCAAGGATTCACCTATTGCTTAACTTGCATTGATAGGTTCACCCGTTGGCCCAAAATTATACCTATTCAAGACATCACCGCCGAAACCGTCGCGAAAGCCTTAATTAGTGGATGGATCTCGAGGTTTGGTATTCCACTCAAGATTACGACCGATAGAGGAAGACAATGTGAATCAAACTTGTTCAACGAATTAACTAGAATTCTGGGTATAAAACATTTAAGAACCACAGCCTATCACCCAGAAGCAAACGGTATGATCGAGAGATTCCACAGAACAATCAAAGCCGCAATTAAATGCCATCGTACCAACAATTGGGTCGACGTAATACCGACAATTTTACTAGGATATCGCTCAACAATAAAAGAGGACATTGGCGCAACACCGGCAGAATTAACATACGGTACTACGTTAAGATTGCCAGGCGAATTTTTCGAATACGTAGATAACTCGCCTCAAAACGAATTCGTCATCAAATTTAAAAACATGATGGGAAATTTAAAACCGACGCAAGCTACAAATCACGATTCAAAACGACCAACATTTATGCAAAAAGAACTAAAAGATTGCAAATATGTTTTTGTTCGGAACGACGCCGTTACACCGCCGTTAACACCACCGTATGATGGCCCATTTAAAGTTATCGAACGTAAGAACGCCACATTCATTTTGGAAATAAAAGGATAAAACCAAGAGATCACTATTAATAGATTAAAAGCAGCGTTTACCGAAGAGACAGACGATGAGCCAAACAACCTCCAACTACCAAGTACCACAGCATTAAAAAACATCACGACCAAAACAGCCGGAACCAAAAAGGTCACCTTTCAAGACCGCCGTCTCCAACCCGACGATTCAACATCAAGATCGGGAAGACGCATCAAGTTACCCGCAAGGTTTGTCGTGACTTCATCACTCGAAGGGGAGTAGTGTGGCGACCCTGAATTTCAATTTCACAATTCCAGTTAAAAGTTCCCGGCGCCAACACCTTGAAGTTGGCAACCAGTCATACGGCAAGCAGTTCGAATAGATCAGTGGTGTCAGAAAAAGTTTTGTTTAAACATTATTACTAATTTGTTATTAATTTTCCCACGTTTGAAAAATATATTGTTAATTGTTTATGTGTGATTTTTATTCGTCAAAAATCCCACAACCTTTTAAGGGGGAAGTTAAATTAACATCGGTACCGACAAGCAAGAATCTTATTAAACCATCACAAGTTGTGATGTAACCGCCGACCGTCCTTCGGAACTATTTTTCCTAGGAACGGCTGGAGTTATTTAAAAAATAAGCAAATTTGCTGATCGAACAAAATCCCACTTTTAGACACTTATCGATCTACTGAGAATATTATTTATTGATTATGCTGCCACCACCGTTCAACCGCTTATGCTCACCGTAGAATTCTGTTCTCAAAAAAAACACACTATCAATTTGGTACGTGGCTTTCTGGTAACGAGCGCCAGATACTCCCCGTTTTGGCGTTACGTTCCCCGGCTAAATGTTGAAATTAAAACTTCTCGACACTGAAAAAAAACGTTCGTTTGGAAAAACGAAAACACTGAATTTTCAAAAACAATATTTATTAATAATGGATAAATTAAAAACCACATGTACACTTTAAAACATCCCTTACAATTTAGGGTGGCCCCTTTTAAACAAATATTGATACAATCCAAAAAAATCAAACATGGTACTTACCATGTCAATAAACAAAACTATTTGACCTATAAAACACACCAGCAAAACAAACTCTACAAAGACACTCCCTTAACTATTGCCCAATACAAAATCACAATTACCAAACTCATATAAATATCCCGCACAAGAGAATTTACAATACTCAATTCAACTACATATTAACATTAATCGCGAAAGGCCCTTTGGCCCCTCGACCGTGACTCTATGGCCCACCCCGGCTTCTGACTGATTAACTCAACTAATTAACATTCATCCCGAAAGGCCCTATGGCCCCCCGACCGCGGCTCTACGAGCCCACCCCGACTTCTGACTCCGACTAATGAATTCAACCATATTTATATCTGTCGCAAAACTATCATACTCCTTCCAGAAATCCCGAGGATTGACCTTCGAATACTTTGAATTCATTAATAAACTAGCTGTAAACTTTTTCATTAATATTGCTCGTGGATCCAAGGTTGAACAAGATGTTATTACGTACTTATTTCAATATGTACCTACTAACAAACACCCAATATCCTTAACAACAAACTTGGTTTTCATAGCGTTCCAATGGAAGAAGTTGCGAATGCATTATGCAAAATGAAATCCACAGCTACTAGAATCGACAATATAACTTCGTATAGCGTAACTCGGGTCACCGCACCAGTCACGTATAAAAGCACGTGTGGCTAAACAAATTAGATAAATAGTACTCCAGATAACGCCTTTATCATGGGAGCGGAGCTTCGGCTAGCTAGAGAGCTCAGGGTGAAGGTAGCTCAAAAAAAAAATGGAAAAGTTAAATACCCGGCGCCACACGATTTTTCCCGCTCCCAACTCTTGGTGTTACCTGAATAATCGTGAAAGCTTATATTGAAAAAAAAACAAAAGCATCAATGAAGCACTATAATTAATTATAACTTATTAAAAAAAATAAAGTCAATCAGTAAAACAATCAAATCAAAATGTTAAACAGTCAAATATATATATAATGGATATCTATATCCTTTAAATAATTTCAATAAACAAATAATTTCGCACGCGGACAGATCTGTTGGCGTTCACACTTATCTTACAAGTACGCTGATTCTGCGTACTTATCGATCAAACAAAATTTTAATATTAGGTTGAAAAAAAATATAAGTAGATATATAACCTTCTTGTTCTTGACCGAAACAATCGAACAGCGCAAATAGACAGTTTATAAAACAATAAAATAAAACAATGTTCACTTATCTTATTGCGGTGGTTCCGCCTCTATGCTACGCCGCTGCAAATTTTCCACGCCAATGGGTTACCAAACAAAACAAATAATCGAATCGCCGAGTCTTCACGTTGTGCTTAACTGCTTGGGACTTCTTAAAACCCAGAAAAACGAACCAATAACAGTGTGGAGAAGTTCCAATCACTTCCAAATAGCACCCTGATCAAACCAACCAACGATAATTTCCAAACCAACGGATAAACCAACTTTTCTCTGAATAACCAGGTAAATTCGTATTTCCAACCTCAAAAATGTATATTAACCTCCAGAAATAATTTTTAGTAAACGTTTAGCTTCAGACTAACAGTATAAAGGAAGCGACGTCGTGGATAACCAATCGGTAAAGATATTTCCCAAAGTGACGAACCAGAAACCATAAATACAATGTCGATATGGGTCCGTAATAACTTCAACAGCTCAAATCGGTGTATCGCAGATTATCCCACTTCAGTGGCAATGGATTATATTGACCAAAAAAAATAACAATATACCTCCAAACTCGAACAAATAGTTAACGATCCCAAAATAATGGTACGGAATTATAATTTCCCAATATTTAACTAAATTATTCAACTCTACACCAATTTTTGCAGGTCAAAAATTATACTAACTTCAATCTACCTTTTATCTATCTGATAATATGTCACTTCCTGAAAACTAGGAAATATTTTTAATTCCCCTAGAAAATTATCTAAAGGATGGATAGAGATAACTTTACCGCCAAATTTAACAAAAGTAAATAAGTATGGAATCAAACTAAACTATTATGAGGTGGAAATATAAATTAACAATATAAATTAAAGTTAAATATAAATTTAACAAAAGTAAATAAGTATGGAATCAAACTAAACTATTATGAGGTGGAAATATAAATTACAAAATGAACTAGGTCTTATAAATGTACCCTTTCCTCCCTATCATTGAAGGTAACTGTTCGGTACCCGTTAAGGTCTGTAATCGAAGGTTACATTCGTTCGAATATAACTTTCTGTTGTGCAAACTATATTCTGCTATTGATTTAATAAAAATTATTATTATTACATCAGGACCCAGGCATGATTTCCAGATTCCTTACATTCATCTACACAAGGTATTTGAACTTTTCTCAATTTGCCTTTTGCTTGTTCAGAGAGGTGCTTTCTTATTGTTTATTACTTTAGTGTTTAATGTTACTATTACCAGGGAATGATCCGATGACAAGTCCAAATAGAAATCAGTTTTGAAGCGATTAGTTGGTATACCTTTCACTATGCAAAAGTCAAGGTCCGGAAGTGAATGCCTTAATTGAATGTTTTTGGGGGCAATAGATTGGTCCATTTCATTCGTCTGTAGAAATGCTGGTGGCTTGTAGTAGGTGTTCATGCTGGTAATTTTCAGTAAGGACAAGGCCTGTTAATAAATATTATATCTATCAATAAGTTTAGAAAATACAGTTTTATAAAAAATAAAATTGATTGTGCTTTTTTATTAGGTGGTGTAGTTTAATTCCATTAGCTGCTGGTAATTTTTACTTTTACTGAAAATAATTAATTAAAAATGTTTGATGTAATTAATTGTTAATGGGTTTGCAAAATCTAAACAATAGAATTAAAAAAATATTTTCATATTTCAAATAATTTTAAAAACGCGGGAAGCAATTCACATAACTATCAACAGGAGCGCTCGTCATTTCGTTAATATTTACTGCAGTTGACATCTTTGCCACAATTTTTATCCAATATTTTTTTCTAAATTTCCATTTCTAAATAAACAAGATGAATTATTTACCGCCTGTTCCTGGATCTGGAGACGCCGGAGAAGCGGTAATTATATTAATATTTCTTTTTGTAATTTATTTATACTAATCTGTTTATTGTAGGAACAGCCCGATGATGAAATGCTCGAAGAATATAACAATAACCGCATCTCACATCACTTACGTAATAAGAGTAAGGAAATAAGAAATAGAATACTTGCCATGAATAGCCTAACCACTCGAATGCGTATTTATTATGCACTTAAGAAAGTCTCGCAAACAATCACTAACGATAATCACACTATTAGTGAATCAACGACAATGCCTATAGATAATAGAGGTCGAGAGAACAATGATGACTCCAAGAATATTGCTGGCAATAGCAGAAAAAACACAACTGAAGCTCCTGTTAGTTCAACTTCTGATTTGTAAATAATACTAACTACAATGATATTTCTAATTGATGTTTTCTTAATGAATAGAAAATCATCTGGATCAAATCCATATGATAAATATGTAAGATGCTAATTTATAAAATTTATTACAAAATTTATTTTACTTTTTTAATTTTATTATTCTAAATTACAGCAAGTCGAAGAAGAAATTTTTTTATCAATATGAATGTTTTATGTTTATTGCAACCGCAGGTAATGCTTATACCTAAATTTTATATACAGGGTGTTTCAGTGATGTGGTGTCATCACCAGGAGGTCGTTTATGTTCAGCAAAAATATAAGTAACATTTTTGCCTAAAATATTTCATACAGACCTTCAAAGATGGGAAGTAAAAACGCCTTTTAAATAATTTGCCCAGAACCATTAAAGATGGAAACTGCAAATTTTATGTAAAATGATTTTTCTAATTAGTGCAACGTTCCGAAGAAATCTAATTAGTGGCGTTGAAGTTAGTAAGGGTTTCATAAACTACCACAAAACGGTTGGCTACAGGCCAACGGAATTCTTGTTTACACATTCGCATAGACTCTTTCAAATGCAAACTTGTCATAAATTGCACCGTACATGAGTAAAAGCGAAAACATGATGAACAAAAAACAAATTGTGTACCTAATCTTTAGGAACTTATTAACGAAACAATAATTGTTAATCTTGGTGTTTTATGAAAGAAACTACCTCCTGAAATTTAGCATAACAGCACTGAAACATCCAGTATTTGCCTAAACAGTAGTTCCCGTTAAGAATTTTAAAACATCAAGCAAAAACGGTTAAATGTACCTATACATTTTTTTTAATTATTTTTATTGACTTCCAAGGTAAGATACAATCTGTTACAAGTAACAATTATTATCATTAATTGACTACAGAACATGACATGACACAGTTGAGACTTACTCAATAGTGAGCCTCAATTACATTAATTGGCATAGCATTACGTTATAGTTCTCACTTCTGTTCTCTTCGAGGTAAGTCCAGAGCAGGGTTTCTCAAAGTGGGGTTCGCCATTTGATGGTAGGGGATTCGCGACAAGATTTATGTAATGGCGGCTGGATGGCTGTGAAGCGCGTGCGACATGCAAGAAAATGCCTAATGATTTACAAACAGCACTGTCAGAGGTCGTAAAAATAATAAATTACATAAATGCACGTTCAATGCTTCCCTGTGCAATGTCTTTTGGCCTCAGGAGCAACAATTTTAATCCTAGTAATTAGTCCAGATATCCTTCCTGTCATGGCCTTGGCACCATCAGTCGATATACCAACACACTTTGCCCAATCTATTTCATGTTTTTCAAAAAATGCATTGATGGTGTTGAAAATATCTTCTCCTTTTGTCGTAGACTCCAAGGTCTTGCATAACAGATAATCTTCTTCAGAAATATTTTCATGCGCATATCTAACAAATCCAAGTAAATTCGGCAATCCACTAATATCTGTTGATTCATCAACTTGAATCGCATAATAACTATTTTGCAATCGTTGTGCGAGTTGATTTTCAACATTTTGTGCCATGTCGTGAATGGGCCTTGCAATTGTATCATTCGAAAGAGGTATTTTATCCAGCAATTTCGACGATTTGTCTCCCAATACGCAACCTACCATATCTTTAGCAGCCGGCAAAATCAATTCTTCAGCGCACTCATAAAAAAATAGATTTTTGGAAAACTTGCTTGAGATCAAATATTGTTGAATGATTTCCTCTTCTGCACGAATTTATTACGACGAACGCCCTGACCGTGGATGCTGGCATGAGGGCTGAAATTGTTCTTCATCTTTCTCAGCTCTACAGCGAACTGAAAAGGTATATTCCAGATATTGATAATGCTGAAGGCTGGATTCGAAACCCATTAATGGTCACAACCGAGAACATAATTGCTGGTTTGAGTATTAAGCAACAGGAGTCATTACTAGAAATGTCCACAGATGAAACTCTTCTAGCTGATTTTAAAAGGATGTCTTTAATTGATTTTTGGGCAGCTAGACAGGAAGAATATCCCGCACTCTCACACAAACCGGTGAATTTCCTCTTACCCTTCGCAACAACTTACTTATGTGAGAGTGGGTTTTCACACCTGGTCATGTTAAAAAACCAAGTACAGAAATCGACTTGATGTCGAGTCAGAATTAAGATTAAAGTTGTCCAAAATTGCTCCTAATGGCCACTTTACACGAGGGGATTTTTTCATGCGATCGATCGCCGCGACTTGTTGCCGGGATTTTTCGCATGCGCCAGGTTGCTGCGACCTATCGCATTGTCACTTTACACGAGGCATTTATTTATTTTAATTCCTAAAATCGCACGTGCGCCAAGTTGCAGGGACTAATCGCATGAGCGATTTTGTATAAATCGACTCAATTTGCGACAAGAAACAAGCCCACCCATCACATTAATATTAACATACCTATTTATTTTTGTCACTGTAATACAGTGTATTATTTTATTTAAATTTTATTAAAATACAAAACCTTATTTTCTTTATACAGCTAGATTTTCTTTTTTTTGGGAGGGGGGATTAGGGGTTCGCAGTCATTTGGGAACTTGAACAGGGGTATGTGGGGCCATAAGTTTGAGAAACCCTGGTCCAGAGGGTTTAACTTTTGGGACCTGGGTGCTGTAAGAAGATTCGCGGCCAGAGTGTTTGGGTGAGCACTGAGACGATGTTGGTATTTCAGGCTTATTGAAGCGATTTCCTCCTTGACAGTGGCCATTTTTAGGTCCCGGTGTATGACCTCATTTGGAACATACCAAGGGGCGTTGCAGACCTTGTGCAGGGCTTTTGATTGAATCTTTTGTATTTTCATAACATTTGTCGCACTTGCGGATCCCCACAACTGAGCAGGTAAGTCCATACCGGTTTGATGATGGATTTGTAAATCAGTTATTTATTAGCCATACTTAGGTGTGAGTTTTTATTCATCATCCAGTACATTTTTCGGTAGATCAGACCCAATTGGAGGCGCTTGTTCCATATATGCTTTTCCCACGTTAGTCGCCTATCCAGGTGGAGACCGAGGTATTTGTCGTAATTTTTTTGTAGAAGCGTACAATTATTTAGTGTTACTTCCGGGCATGTTTCTATTCTTAACGTGAATGTAACGTGTACTGATTTTGTACTGTTGGCTTTAATCCTCCATTTTTTGAGCCATTGTTCCATTTTATTGAGGTGTTCTTGTAAGAATCTGGAGTCTTCTCTTGGATCATCACGCGAGGCCATTATGGCCGTGTCGTCGGCATATGTGGCTATTTCAGTATCAGACGTAGTTGGCAGATCAGTGGTGTATAGAAGGTATAAGACTGGTCCAAGCACGCTACCCTGCGGCACTCCTGATGTTATGGGAGCCAGCGTAGAGTAGGCCTCTCCATACTTTACTAGTAAATATCTATCTGCCAGGTATGACATCAAGATTTGGCAATAAGGGTGAGGCAAGTTGATCTTTATTTTATAGGTAAGACCTTTATGCCACACCTAGTCTAGGCCTGAGAGATGTCCACGAATGCTGCTGAGCAGTACCTATTGCGTTCCAGATCCTCTCTGACTTTTCCTACAACTCTGTGTACTTGCTCGATGGTGGAATGCTGCTGTCGAAATTCGAATTGGTGATTTAGTATTAAGTTTTTTTCCTCCAGGAGCGGTTTGAGCTTGGTTAGGAATATTTTCTCAAAAACTTTAGATAGTACAGGCAAAAGGGTGATTGGGCGAATCACTCTACTACCTTACCCCCGAGGAGGAATTCAACAATGAGTTTATCAAAGGTTTTAACGAAGGATCCAGATGGTATGTAAAGATTATGATAAGGCAAGTAATGGGATTTGAAGCCAAGTTTCAGTTCAGGTTTCCTTCAAATATATCGGTGACCACTCAGGAACCAGTTTTGGATAAGTAAAAGCCCAACAACAGAAACGTGACCACAACCAACCCAAAAGAGCCAAAGGGCAAACAGTACACTAATTATAGTAAAAACTTCATAAAGTTATTAGAAACAGTTGTAAAAATAGTTGAAAGCAAGTCACTGAAGGAGGCAACCCCCAAAGTAACGGCGACCATCCGGGAGCCAGTCTTGAATAAGGGAGACCCCCTCCCCCCAATGACTTGGATTCAACTAACCCAAACGAGCCAGAAGGCCAATCAGTAGATAGGAAAGAAACGAGGCAAGCCCTCCTTCTATTCCATGGATGGACCTGCCTCTCATGGAAACCGGGATAAACCCCTTCCCCATAATAACGAAAGAGGTCCAACCTCTGGCTATTAATAATAATGGATAAATCTTCCCTCGCGTCCAATTATCACCCCCGCTGGATTGTCATCGCGCCCGATTGTCACCGCGTCCAATCGATCGCGCCCAATTGCACTACACCGTTTCAGCAAAACCCATATCTAGGAGAGAGATCAGCCTGGATTCAAGTATGGTAAGAAGATTTTATTTATAACATCATTTAATTAAAATGGTAATATTTAGGAAAACATTACTTATTTTATATTTTTCTACAGCCATAAATGACCACCAATAAAGTGAAAAATATTACTCCAATTTATTAATGTTGGCTATTTGAGAACACAAATCAAAAGTAAATGAAATTATCGCTACTATGATTAAAACATTGTATGAACCCCACTTCATTGATAGTTTTTAATTTGATTTTCTGTTCTATTTTATTTTAGGAACCAGTGTATACAATGATAAGAAACAGTTGAATTTCCAAGCGGACGCAGAAAAAATCTTTTTTTTTCTTTATTATTAACTAGCTGGCACGGACGGCGTTCGCCGCCCTTAGCCATCTAGACCCAGAATAGATCCGAGAAGGCCATAGTTGTTCGGCCTTCGGCCTCACAGGGGAGGCTCTTCGAAAAATTTGCAAGGCATTGAAAAAATAATTTTGAAATTTAAATTCGGTTTAACACCTTCGGCGTTGAAAATACGAAGGAATGTTATGGACGAACTATTATAGAGCGTCGCGATACGCTTCCTTTGCGTCTTAAAAATTAAAGATCGGTCTGTAAATAAGAGCGCTACATACGTCCAAAGTTTTTACACAATTTTCACTTAAATGGGTCTCTCACAAAGAAACGATGGATAATTTAGAAAAAGCAATCGGAGCTTCGGATACGGTTATTAACAGTCTTTAATTTAGCACATGAAGACGGTTGACGAAAAACGACAAATAACGGCAGCATTTGCAAATTAGTGTCGTCGTCAAAATTGAAAATCAAAATCAGAGGCGATTTCGGGCAAAATTTAAAATATGCACAATGTGTATTTTCGTTGCAAAGCAAATTTTTTTCGAGAAAATTTCAATTGACATTTTCGATTTATATTTGTCTCCTCGACGTATTAAAGGCAAAAATAAATTTTTATTTTCCAAATTGCAGAAATCATTTCGCCCTTTTACCACGTCAAATATTGAACCAATTACATCGTCGCGTTACGAATTAATTCTTACAATTTGATGCCTCGCGTATTGCGATGCTAAAATTTCCAAGTTTCGAAAGATTGCTGCAGATTTTCCAAAAAACTCAATTTTAAAATTCTTCGTTTTTGGGAAGTCGGAAGAGATGGTTTTTGCTCTCTCTCCGTCGCCCCCGAACCCCCATCTCAAATATTTCGCCGCCAACGGATAGAATTCGTTGGAGCCGACATTTTAAGATGTCACAACAATTTGATCGTTAAAAGTTCTTCATTTTTGAAAATTTACCGTGGAGTGCCGGTTCAATTTCAAGAAACTCAAATAAAACTTTGCACAATTTCGGACTTTCCGGGAAAGCAGTTCGATGAGTATTCAACGTAACATTTCTTAGTCTTCTTGCACAATTCCGGCGAGTTCCTGCGACCTAAAGTGCTCCGGTCTTATTCGCCGCATTCTGTTCCTTGTAATTATTTGTATTATATTTTGAGCGTTGAAATTACTAAATTCTAATATATTAATTTGTTAGTGGTTTTCATTTTTCGAATTAAAGCCGCCATTCCGCCATCTGTTGACAGTATTTTGAATCACTGACAGTATGTCAGAATATTTCGATTTTTGACAAATTAAATTTTTTGTTTGCAAGACTTGTGATTTGATTTATCGAAAAAAGCCAATAACTTTTTTCCCCGCGCGAATTTGTTGAAAACTGTGCAAAATTTGGTTGAGATCGGTCAAATGGTCTAGGAACGTATAGCGAACAAACACGTAAACACGCAAACAAACAAACACGCAGACAAGCTCTTTTATATATGTATTTAGATTATTGTAGTAAATCATTATAGTCTATCCGTTTTAAGAATGCAGAATTAAATTGTACCAAAACTGTGACTTTCGAGCGTGATTGGATAAAATTTCTACACGTTTACACTGCCGAAATTTTATTTGCAATTGATGATATTTTTGCAATTGATATTTTTTTCTAAAGTTTCTGGCAAATTTAAAAAATTTGTACTAGATAAATTGCTATTTGATAAAAAAATACTTTTAACTGAATTTTCTCAAGTATCAAATAAGGCAAATAAGTGACATTTGGTTTTTATGGATCATACACTTTAATTTATTTATTTGACATTTCCCTGTGTAAATCTGACTTACCGTTCATGGCGACTTCTACTGCAATCCAAAACCAGTTGGACTACAGAAATGTTTATACGTTCGCAAATTTTTTTCTAATTATTTTGTTCAACACATATTAAAATTAAAGTATCATCATATGCTACATATTACAGCTGCAAACATTAAAAAAAATTTAAGAGGGAAAAAAGACGCCGTTATCAACAGCAAGAAGTTTAATAATTTGTAAACCTTTCATTTTGTAGGTTTTTTAAATCCAAATAAAAATATCTAAAACTAAAATTTGATTTGTTTTATTATTTGTTAAAAGTATTTCGTACATATATATTTATAAAATTGTGTAGTAGACGATCCCCTTAATTTATTTGACATTTAAATTACTTCCCTATGTAAATCTGACTTGCCGTTCGATGCGCCCTCTATAGCAATTCAAACCCAGATAAACAGTTGGTTGAATGACGGTTAGAACTGATGCCATTGTATTAACGTGGATTTGGAATCGTGTGTTGTTTTTCTTTCGCAATTCGAAATTGTATACAAATTTTAAAGTAAGTTGTGTAGCATTTAATGGTCAAATTGTCAAATTTGCGTCAACTGTAGT
This sequence comes from Podabrus alpinus, assembly GCA_932274525.1. Classification (NCBI taxonomy): domain Eukaryota; kingdom Metazoa; phylum Arthropoda; class Insecta; order Coleoptera; family Cantharidae; genus Podabrus; species Podabrus alpinus. The sequence continues at coordinate 84,379,521 of OW026455.1, read as the reverse complement.
TGCAGAACATTTTGTATCGGTGCCAGTTCAAATTTTGTGATATTTGATCGGGCGTTTTTCTATTCGTTAAATATGGTCGAAGAAATACAGACGCCGAGAGGTCGTGGCGGATTTATAATAGTACGGTAAGTCGAGTTTCATGATCCTGAAAAATTGTTTTTAAATTTTTGTTGTGCTTTAAAAGGGGTATGTGTTATCTTGTCGACCCGTTCGGTGCTCCTATGAATGCTGCTACAGGTGATCAGCGAGGCAATGGCGGAGATTCCAGCAGAGTTTCGTTAGGTAATTCTAATATTTACTTAGTATCTAAATTTTGAAGTTAATATTATAAAAAATAGTGCGGCACCAAAGATGTAGGTGGCGGTTTTTTAAAATGCTTCCCGTGTTCCTACAGAGCACTGCCTACTTTCTAATTTCGTCGTTTTATTTGTAAAAATTGTACTAATCAGTGGCGGCTCGTGGGGTTCTACTGTGGTGGTGCAAGAATTTTTTCTTTTGCCATAATGGTGTATACATTATTTCATGCATTTCCTGGAATTCAATTGCAATTTATAATTCATTCATGCTGTAAATTCAGCATAACCCTCTCAAAATAAATATCAGTTCGACATTTTTTAATAATCAAGTGACATACGATCGTCATGAAAATAAACCTATTTATTTTGATGAGGGCACGGATTTTCGCACTTTTTTCGGATTTTATCGATTCTTCGTTAATGTTAATTGCTCGCAACGGCATCAGAGTCACAGTCGGACCGAAAAATGCCCATAAACCCCGAAAATTACACCTATTTTTGTTAAATTTGTTGGGGGGCGTGGCTTATATTTAACCATCGAGAAAACCGTGAAAAATTGATTTAACCGCAAATTTTATTTGCTAAATCGATTATTCAGACCTTCAGCTTTCCGAATCTCTATAGGAAATTTTTAATTTCCCGGTTAGATAATCCGGGCTCTCCCTCTCAAGGGCTCTACAGTGAATTTAAATCCCCAGGGACTTGAGTAAAAATAAATGCTTTGTTTCCATGACGACCGCATGCAACTTTATTGTTAAGAACCGTCAAACTGACATTTATTTCGAGAGGGCTATGTTGAAATTAAAGCATTAAATAAATATTAATTGCAGTTTAAGTTCCTGAAATGCATAAAATAATGTATATACCTCAGGACTTAAGTGAATGTTACCCTTGTGCGAGTTTTTCTTCACACTCAAGATTTATAATGAACTTAAGTCCTTTGGTATGTGATATACTATTAGGGTCATTTCATCTCAAATCGACAAAAAAATAGGTAAAATTGACTCGACCCCGACCAAACTTATCGAAACTTGGTACACACCATCGTAGTAAGAAATAAAACACACAAATTTAAGGATTTGTCCAAAAAGGCATTAGTTTCCTTGTTTTGGTCTTTCAAAAAGTCAAAAAGTTGGTGTGTAGACTTATAGAAAAACGACTGTAACTTCATCCACAGTGGTCTAAATTTAAAAATAAAAAATGTTCTGTAAAGATAAATGAACATTCTATTCAAATATTCAACCACATTTTATATTTTCAACCTATAACTGGATTAATTTTTTAATTTTAACACTATTCCAACCCCTATTTCTAAAGGGGTCTTTTCTTTTCGTTAATTTTTCTACAGTTTCTTTGTACAAATGTGCTGAGCATGCGTACCAAATTTTATCATGGGATGAGCATGGGTTCGGTTACTAAAAATTAATTAAGTATAGGCAGAAACGGACAAAAATCAGTTTTTCGCCGATTTCTTAAGTTTCTTTGAACTTTATGACAAAATAGTTAAGTATAAAATTAAAGGTAATTAAATTGTCTACCAAAAAATATTTACACATATTTTTTGTGAGATTCGTATTCACATAGCAATAACAGCTCAAAGTATAGCTAAGTTGCGCGACCACCGTTATATTTATTTAATAAGGTCGGAATCGATTTTCAATTAATTGTATAGATTTTCATCACAAATATTTATTATCTGAATATAAGTTGACCACACCATCCCTAATTTTGATAGAAAGTTTAGCATAATATGACAATGCAGTTAATCTAAAAATACATTATTGGATTTTTTTTTGTAAACTTAATTCGTTTCCATGATAACCAGCTAAATGTTATACTTTTCAGTTTACACCATCGAACATCAGGGTGTGTAACTTTGGAACTAATGAACATAGAGGGCTGATTTTTCTTCAACAAACTTATTAGTTTAGATTGCCGGAACAAACTTTTTTAATTGAGAGTTTTGCACCCCCCTCCTCAAAGGGGTCTCTTTTTTCCCCTAGAAATTAATATTATATTATTTAGACTAACATAGTTAAACTGTGCACCAAATATCATTTTGGGCGGACTATTGCAGATTGAAAAAAAAATATATATAACTTGTCATTTGATAAGTTATATATACTTGTTTGCTCAATCTGCAATTCTCGGCCCAAAATGAAATTTGGTGAACAGGTTGACTATGTTAGTCTTAATAATATATATTAATTTTTAGGGGGAAAAACGGACCCCTTTGGGAGGGGGTGCAAAAGTCACAATTAATTCCAGCATTGAAAAAAAATCAGCCCTCTATGTTCATTAGTTCCAAAGTTACACACCCTGATGTTCGAGGGTGTAAACTGAAAAGTATCACATTTAGCTGGCCTTAACATGGAAACGAATTAAATTTGTCATATTATGATAAACTTTTTATCAAAATTTGGGATGATGTGGTCAACTTATATTCAGATAATAAATATTTATGATGAAAATCTATACAATTAATTGAAAATCGATTGCGACCTTTTTAAATAAATATAACGGTGGTCGCGCAACTTAGCTATACTTTGAGCTGTTATTGCTATGTGAATACGAATCTGACGAAAAATTTGTGTAAATATTATTTTGTAGAGAATTTAATTAGCTTTAATTTTATATTAAACTATTTTGTCATAAAGTTCAGAGAAACTTCAGAAATCGGCGAAAAACTGATTTTTGTCCGTTTCTGTCTATACTTAATTAATTTTTAGTAACCGAACCCATGCTCATCCCATGATAAAATTTGGTACGCATGCTCAGCACATTTGTACAAAATACTGTAAAAAAATTAACCAAAGAAAACCCTTTAGAAATAGGGGTTGAAATAGGGTTAAAATTAATCCAGTTAGGGGTTACAAATATAAAATGTGGTTGAATATTTGAACAGAATGTTCGTTTACCTTTACACAACATTTCTTATTTTTAAATTTAGACCACTGTGGATAAAGTTACAGTCGTTTTCCTGCAAGTCTACACACCAACTTTTTGACTATTTGAAAGACCAAAACTAGGAAACGAGTGTCTTTTTGGGAAAATCCTTTAAGTTGTATTTTTTTAATTCTTACTAAGATGGTGTGTACCAAATTAGGCATGGGTCAAGTAAATTCACGATTCGATTTGAGATGGAATGGCCCATTACTCAAGTTCCTTCGGATTTAACCCAGATATGCCTATGGCGTCCACATATGAGGTTTTAAATTTTTTTAATAAAAACTAGCATTGTGTGACTAAGAGAAGAAAGAAATAAAATAAAAAGTAACAAAAATAATTTTTTTTTGCAAAATTTAACAAAAAATTAAACATTTCTTAATAAAAACAGAGGAAATTATATTTCTTTCAGCTTTATCATCTTTAATCATGTTTAGAGCTTCATTCATTGAAAATTTCCTAAAACGATTCCAATGATTAAGTATTATTTGTACCGATATTTGTGTCTGATGAGGTCACCTGAGTTTGAAACGCCACAGAATTAAATTCAAAACTGTTATATTTATTATTTTGACATTGAATGATAGTACAATAACCGGAAGGACAATGACTAAAATAAAAATTTTTTATGACTATAGAGAAAAGAATAAAACTACTTTTCTCACAACTGGATGATCTTGTTCTGCCATTTTCAAAAATAGCCAATTTCTAACACACAAAATATCGAATTCACAATATCAGTGTCGCACAACTTTGCATAATTATAGAGGACACTATATTGAAGCAAGAAAATGCATTTTGAGAAGCATTGAAGTAGAGGTGTAAGTTCCCTTTGAATTATTTCAGCCGTCCTATATATAGGACATTAGGCATGTCTGGGTTAAATTCATTTTAAATCTCTTGACATTTAAAGTTAAACTTTAGTCTTGAAGAAAAGGGACTTAAATAGCAGTTTAAGGGGGTTACCTACTATTGCCGATAAATTTTTATTTTAAAATGTTTTCAAAAGAATTTTGTTTTTCAACCATCGCCATTTTGTCATATATTATTTTTTTAAATTTACATTTTCGAGGTTCTGACTTTACCCACATTCATAGAGAACAAAATGTACAAAAATTCGTTTATTTTAGATAACTACGTCGGTCAAAAACATTGCGCCCGATTGGACAGTCATTTCGGAACAGAAAGTTATTTGATATCGCAAACGAGTCAAAAGTTATATCTATTTTAATGAAGGGAACTTTTTTAACCGAAAAAACATTTTCCGTATAGGTTGGGACACTATCAAAAATCTGAAAAATAAGGCAAGAAAATGAAGTAAAACTGCATGGTATTATGATTAGAGTATTTATTGAGGCTTTCAAAGAAACAATTTATTTCTTAAAGCTCGTCTTACATCAGGACATTTCTGGCGTCATTTCTTGCGCCATTTCTTGAGCCAAATAAATTGCCTAGTTTAAAACAGCAAATGTTTTGGAAAATGTCCTGGCTCGGATTGTAGGCAATATATTTAACGCGTGCTCTATTCCTGAACAATTTGCCTGTGAGCGTGCGCAGTACAGATTGAATGCGCAGGTAGTAAGGTAGTAATTGTCAAATGCAGGGCTAGGAATGAGTTATTTTTATTACTAAAAGTTACTTTTTTTTTAAATAGTCGCAAATGTTTTTGTTTTTCACTGAAATTAAAAAATCTAATTTGAAAATTTAATATCCATTTGAAAATTTGAAATTTTTAAAAATTTTTTTTGTGTTTTTCTAATTTTTTTAATACTATTATGTTTGCTGCAATCACATTTTCTGCAATTAAATCGCTTTCCTTATCCATTTAAATTTTTATGTGTTGCTCAGTTTTCACAATTTACATCAACACTAAATTATCATTCGTTTAATCTTACTGCGCACGCTCGCGGTGAAACTCGCGTTGAAAATTGCCTCAAAATAGAACACGTTCTATATATTTGGCCTACAAAATGTTTCACGTAAGTTGCTAAAATTACCTACTGCGCCAAATCAGCGCAAGAAATGACGCCAAAAATGACGCCAGAAATGTCTCAGGAAATGGCGCAAGGAATGACGCCAGAAATGTCCTGATGTAAGACGAGCTTTAGTTTGCTTTTCCTTCAATTCGGAAATGTTTTCGGGAGACGTCAAAATACTACTTTTCATCGGCTTTCATCCACGATTTGATTTTTTGGCTGGAGTTGATGCTTGCCAAGGTCCGATCGAAGACAAAATCGATGTTAAGCCAGATTAAATGGCATTGCAGTGTCGTGGAATAAACAAAAGTGTTGTCCCAACCTTTACAAAATAGCCATTTTGTAAAAAGTTTAAAAATTACTTTTTACAACACCCCATTTAAATTGCTCTCTCACGCAATGAAAATACACTAAATACAAGACACATTGAACATACTTACTTGAAATAATTGATTTAAATTTTGTAAAATTTCAGCACGTAGAAACTACCTTAAAGATGTTTTTTTAAACAAAATTTACGACTTGCTTGGCATACACATAATGAACACGACGTCTTCGTTCTAATGCACATGAAACGTTAGGTTATAACCAAACTTTACTGCGACAGTTATAATATAGGTTTCACGACTACCAACAACGCAGATATTCAGCTGTCCCAACCTATACGGCGTCCCAACCTATACGACACTCCCTTCCTTATAACAGGTATCCTGGTTAGTGAGATATCTTTTAGATATCGACTAATTTAAACAGTTAAAAAAAATTTAAGGTCGGTTTGCGATACTAGTGCCATGGCTCCTTGGCTCATTATAACGAGCCGCCACTGGTACTAATACTAAAAGGTAATTGAACAAAATTTTGGTGTATTATGCTTACAGAAGGGGGCTATTTTATTTTGTATTCATAGGAAGGGTTACTATTCTATTTACAGCTTGATTGAATTCGGGTATGAATTTTTTTAATAAAATCACTTCATGGCGTTTATAATTTTTTGCCATTCCGGGGGTAAAGTACTCACTTTTTACCCCGGTTTGCGGGCGTAAAGGGGCACTTTTTTACCCTGCGGGAGTAAAGTTCAAAAATAGGGGGGTGAGCGGGAGTAAAGTTAAAAAATAGGGGGGTGAGCGGTAAATAAAGTCACCAGATGACTGGTGACTTTTTAGTAGTAAAAATCTGTAAAAGTTAAATTTTTTAATTTATTATAAAATCATCATTTTTGTACATTTACATGAATGTGTATCTGGCCGTAATTAGCGATACCGAACATCTTACCAAAATCCGAGAAGTTTTCGGCAATTTCTACGTTCTCGCTCATGGTACGTGTTGCTCTTTCAAAGGCACAAATTTAAATGAAATGAAGCATTGGAATCAATGGCATTGGTAGAATCAGGGGTGCCAACTGCTATTTCTTAGTAATTTTTAGTAGTATAGTTGGTAATATTACTAGTGCTATTTTGCGATTTATCGACCACGTGTAGGTATTATTAAAAAAAAGCGTTAAATTTTTGCTTTAAGTTTCTAAACTGGCGAAGTTCCTACTTTACCTCTCGGAATGGCAAAAACCAGTATATGCACGACGGTAGTAAAGTGACTTTTGGCCCACGGGTAATTGTTTCACTCGGCTGGCGCCTCGTGTAAACAATCCTTTACCCTCGGGCCAAAAAAGTGTCACTTTGCTACCTTGGTGCATAATGTACTATTATTTTACTAATCATTCAATTGAAATTAATTCTTCATTCAATTCTAGCTATTTTATTTCGCGTGTATTCTTGTTGACTGACGTACATAATAATGATTTCTTTTTTTCTATTTGTATTTTTAAGTTTCATAAGTTTTTTCTATTTAACGTTAAAAATATTGCTTTATAGATGGAAACCCACCTGTAAGTGGTCCAGAGGGTGATGGTGAAGTCTCAGAAGAAGCACCCACTTCTAGAAGATTTGTTCCCAGAGGTGGTCGTGGTGGAGGTTTCAGAGGAAGCAGACCAGGAGGAAGAGGCGGACCTAGCGTACGTGCAATCCGTGGCGCACCTCGTGGTGGATTTGGTGGCCAAATATTTGGTCAAGGTGATACATGGCGAGGTGTTCCAGTAGGTCAAAGAGGACCAGGTGGTCCCAAAAGATCTAGATTCAATAATAACTCGAATCGTTTTGCACAGTTTGAGTAAGAATTGAAACTTTGTTATGCCATTATTTACTCTCATTTAATATTTTAGTAGAGTACAACCATATCAAAGTGGTGGTAACAGTGGGTATGGCGGTTTATCACCATTTTATGGCCAAAGTTATGGTGGTCAACAAGGTGGAGGTTATTCAAGTAATGGTAGTGGCCGAGGACAGTTTGACAATTTGAGTTATGGCGGTGGTTATCAAACTAACGAACCAGGTGGTCCCATGAGACCTAGATACGATTATGGCTCGAATGGTTTTGCACAGTTTGGGTAAGAATTGAAACTTTGTTATGCCATTATTTACTATCATTTAATATTCTAGTAGAGAACAATCATATCAAAGTGGTGGTAACGGTGGGTATGTAAGTTTCACTCGATCTTATGGCCGAGGTTATGGTGGTCAACAAGGTGGAGGTTGGAGGTGGAGGACAACTAACAATAGAGGTTCATATGGAGGTCAGCCTTCAGGTTACAGTCCAGATTCCTATTCATCTCATGGTCAAAATTCGGGAGCCCAAAGTTACGGTAGCGGATATACGGGTGCAGCAGGTGGAGGCGGATTTGGTGGTCAATCTCGAGGATATGGTGCTGGGGGTGGCTATGGTAAGCTTCTGTTTTGAATAACAGATTCTTGCAGTTGTAAATAATCGTTCAAAGAACCAAAATTCTTCTACTTATTTAAAATTGGTCAAAGTAAATTTGCTAGATTTAGGGCAGATACGACAATAAAATCATTTCTCCATTGGCCAAGTAAACTTTTTAGGTACCTAATGTTTGTACATAAACAACTTTAATAATATTAATGTGTCTTTTACATTTTCTACTGAAAATTTTGTATTTTTAAAATAGTTCTTGTTTTAAATTTTTTTAATTAAGATGATTAAATATTTATTTATTCGAATGTTTTAGTTTCTTTGCTTCATCACGAGTCACCCGGGTGACTATTTCATATTCATAGCAATATTTTTACATATTATCAAACTTAACGTAAGTGTCTACACGTTTAGGACATATTACTAGGAGGAGCCAGGTGACAGATTAACATTTAGTTTTACTTTCTTTGAGTACTGTACACGGGAAGCACTTTTGAAATATACCGAGAGGATTTTTGCAATATGCCACTTGACACCGCTTAAGTTCGTCAAATAAAACGGAAAGTGTTTAATAAAATTTTTCGAAAAACCAACTCGTTTCGCTTAAAATTGCGCGCAAATATTTATATTCAAAAGGGGTCCGAATTCAAATCGAAATTTTTCAAAATTTGCGTTTTTCCAATTTGCCACCTTAATTGACGCCGCACGAAAAAAAGTATACATTTCGAAATATTCGCGCTCGGAAAATGCCATCCGATACCCTTTTGAAAATTAAAAAATTTTTCATGGTCGTCGCGCCACAACAGTTTTAAGGTGGAAATTTTGAAATTTTTTCAAACGTCCATAGCCACCTTATTTACGTAGAGATTTTTAATTTTCCACCGGCATCGGAAGTAGACCCCGGGCCTGAACAATTTTACCTCTATAGCTTTTATTCGTATCTTGCACCACAAAGCTGTAAAACGAAAAACAAAATTTTCGAATTTTTATTGAAGGGTACTCTCTTTGAAACTCAATTGGAAAATTTTTTTTTCGAAATTTGAATTTTTAACGGCGACATCTCATTTGCCGAGTAATTCTAAGAATTTTTGTCAAAAAAAATTTAATAAAAATACTCTTCCGCGACCCAAAAAAGTGACCTCAAAGTTGACGTTTTTTGTAAAAATCTGAAATTCGCATCAACGTGTCGCGACGTCGATGGCGAAAATGAACGAAAGTCGAATGCTCTCGTTGCAAAATTGTCTAGGAGCTATGCAACGACGTTTTCGAACCTAATTAGCTAAAAGGAACCCTCATTGTGGGGTGTCGAGTGTGCATAAAAGCAAAAATTTTTCTTCGAAATTTTCGACGGCGAAACGTTTTTTTCAAAATATAAATATTTAACGTCGGAATTGAATTTGGCCGGTACTTGCTAAGATTATCGATGTAAAAAATTTAGAAAAATTATTTTTCCTTAGTGAAAAAATTTCGTAAAATGTAGAAAACGCTTCCAAAGATTGTACAAAATCGCAAATTCGAAGGCTCAAAAGTGCCACCGGATGCGATGTAAAATTTTCAAAAATTATCCCAATACTTTGTTGCAAGTATGAAGCATCCCCATTAAAAATTTAACAATAATCTAACAATTTTTCGACATATTATGTGGAGACGTTTAAAAAAATATTTGTAAATTTTGAAAAATTGAAATTTTTTTTGCACGTACCGCTAAAGTTTGCCAAATAAAACGAAAAGTGTTTAATAAAATTTTTCGAAAAACCAACTCGTTTCGATTAAAATTGCGCGCAAATATTTATGTTCAAAAAGGGTGTGATTTCAAATGGAAATTTTTTAAAATATGCGTTTTTGCAATTTGCCACCTTAATTGACGCCGCACGAAAAAATGTATACATATCGAAAAATTCGCGCTCGGAAAATGCCATCCGATACCCTTTTGAAAATTAAAAAATTTTTCATGGTCGTCGCGCCACAACAGTTTTAAGGTGGAAATTTTGAAATTTTTTCAAACGTCCATAGCCACCTTATTTACGAAGAGATTTTTAATTTTCCACCGGCATCGGAAGTAGACCCCGGGCCTAAACAATTTTACCTCTATAGCTTTTCTTCGTATCTCGCACCACAAAGCTGTAAAACGAAAAACAAAATTTTCGAATTTTTTTTGAAGGCTTCGAAACTCAATTGCAAAATTTTTTTTTCGAAATTCGAATTTTTAACGGCGACATCTCATTTACCGAGTAATTCTAAGAATTTTTGTCGAAAAAAATTTAATAAAAATACTCTTCCGCGACCCAAAAAAGTGACCTCAAGTTGACGTTTTTTGTAAAAATCTGAAATTCGCATCTCTTTGTTGTGACGTCGATGGCGAAAATGAACGAAAGTCAAATGTCTCGTTGCAAAATTGTTGAAGAACAATGCAAGGTCGGTTTCGAACCTAATTGGGTCAAACGGACCCAATTAGGACCGTCAGAGCACTATCGATTTTGCATCAAAACAAAAATTTTTTTGCAAAATTTTGATAATTGAATTTTTTTTTCGAAAAACCCCTCGCATCGCGGAAAAGAAGAGGAAAACTATTATAAACTTTCGTGCTCAAGCCTTTCCTTTACGATGCAAATAATAATTGTTTGCCTGCGGGATGTGCAAATCGGCATCGATACTGCGGTCGAAATTTTTAGGTAGCAAAAGTGCTTTCGGCAGATGCAATATAACATTTCTCACTATAATTTTGTATCTAAAACGAAGAGAAGATAAAAATTCACGTTTTACACAAAAATTTACACAAACCTTGAGTGTTGGAAGTTGGAAAAACAACAACCGAATGTAATTCCATCGAAAGATACTGTCGTAAAATTTTCATTCCTCAGCACGTAACGATACGAAACAACTTTTCAATTACATTTGTGCGATGCTCACGAAGCGATTCGGCCCCCCCAAAAAGGCTCAAAAAGTTGAAATTTGTAAAAAATTCTATAGATTAATTTTTGTATAACCACACTTTTGAACATAACCACCGGCTTTTCGTAATCAGCGTATCGTGCCAACACATAAAGTAACACGAATTATATCCGTATTGAACGTAGAAATAAATTTGTCACCTCAAAATGTATCCAAAATTCTTAAAATTTGGGATTTTTCAATTTTCGTATGAAAAAAATTCATATTATATTAAAGTTTTGACAGCGTTCTGACACGTCAAATTAATTTATTATTATGAAATTTATACATCATACGTTGTTTTCCGTCTCTATCGTTTAACTACACGGTGACCTGTATCAAGAGAGTGACAGACGTACTAAAATTTAAAAACGTACAATAATTATTAAGCAGCACTTTTCAAATAAAATCGAATTTAATTAATTTATCGATCTAATGTGCTATGGGGATGACAAAAACTATCCTATTTGTTGTAAAAATATGGTCTTTTTCGATTGGCGGCTCGTTACATTCGCTAAAGTGTGTTAAAAAAAAGTTTTTAGGAAAACCAATAAAAAGCAATATGGCGCTTACGCGTTTAGTATTATAGGGATATTTATGTATTATAAAGCTTTTTGCGAGTTAAATTTCACTTGTGTAAAACGTTATTTTTAAAAATGATTATTTTTTATTTATTATAATTTATTACAAACTTTGATTTTATTTAATTATTTATTATCTAACTACAAACTAACAGCGTAACGCCTTTAAACTAAAAAAGAAATACTAACTATATGAATACTCTATGAATACTGACTTATATAATTTATTAATTGCAGATCTGCATTTCTGAAAGACATCATTTCAAAATCGTGGGAAATGAAGATCAGCTGTTTCCAATGTTGTAGATACAGTAGATATGTATATTACTTTTGTTATTAAAAGAAAAAAAATTATTGATCGATAAAGATTTTTATACTTATCTACTCTGCACAACCTAGTCACCCATGTAACTTAATAGTGGAATAGTGTTTTATAATTAAAATTTTAATTCAATGAATCTTTTAATAAGATTAATACTTATTTTTTTAAACAACCCAACATACACCCGATTCCTGTTCTCGTGTTGAAATGTTGTGTTACTTTTGATAACTTGGCTCTGAGTTCTATATTTGGCGAAGCAAGTTGTTTACCCAGCTCTAGAAGAAATTTTCGACGAAATCTATTCTTCTTTTCAAGAGGATTATTGTTTACATATTGCTATGTACCACGGCCACGTCAATAGAAATGATCACGTTTTGATTCAAGTTTTTTTATTTAATCTATAAAGATAGCACATGACTTAGTTGTTCGAAAGTAAAGGTTTCATCTGACACCAAGAATCTGCTTTAACGTCATAAATTTATGTAAAGAAAAAGGTCACGAAACGAGAAAACAAGGTAAATTCAAATGCAACGTTTTAATTCTGTTAACATAAAAGTTTGTTAAAATTATAAATTAATTTAAGTGATTATAAAAAAATGTAATTAGAAATCAAAAATAATTGTTCAAAACATTAGTTCTAAAAAGGTGTTAAAACGTAGAACTTTTAAAATCAAGATAAAATCTTTACGTGTAGAAGTGCATCGATATTCAATGAACCATAAATGCGAAAAACATTTTCTTCAAAAGTTTACTGGAAGATCACAGAAGAGGCTGGTGCTTCAAATAAAACTGAAACATAAAAATTTTATTAGAAATTTTACAAATTATTTTGGGCTAAGTACGAACCTGGAAAATTATAACGCAAGAATATTGATTTTTATATCGACTAATAAAAAGAAATCAGATTTGCCTTGAAAAGATAGGTAACTATGGAAAAAACAATGGATTGTTGATTAATAATAAGTTGATTCTTGAATTCAATGGTGGTGCAATTTATTAGTGTCTCCTAAAAGTAAATAAATATTGATAAAAATTATTTAAAACCGTATGAAAAGTAAAGATATCATTAAAGAAAAATTACTTACGTGTTATAAAAGTCAATTTAGTTGAATTTATAAAGTGATTGTGTTTATTTTTGAAAATTTAACTACGCACAAAACGTGGTTACACTACACAAGAAACCTATCTGAATTATTATCATTAGGCGAAGGTCATCCTCCAAGTAAAGCGATTCTATTGTATGCTGTTAACAACTGGGGACAAGAAATTCCCTACATTTATTAAGGTAAATGCACATTAACAATTATTTAATAAAAATTAGTGAAAATTTTTGAAAACTAAAACACGCGTGCGTTAGCCCGTTTATAGTGTTAGTATTAAGATTTTGTCAATAAATTTAAACATTTCCATTTCATTTTTCTATTTTTCATCTGCATTATTTATAATAAAATTATTATTCCTTTAACAACGAAGCATAATTTGTTTGTACAACCTGATTTCCGACGACCAGTAATTTATATTTCAGCAACAACTTGGTCAAGGAAGGGACCCAGATTGAGATTAGGTAAGTCTGTGCTCTCCGAAAATAGTCAAAGCCGAGGTAAAATTCATTTTATTGCAATTTGTCAGATTATTTTACAATCATTTTTATTGACGAGGTACTTGTACGTACACTCGTACAAGATATCAACGATACAGAGTGCAAGCCTAGCAAAGCTACGTCGGCACATAGCAATATATAACGAAGGCTGCTAATGATGCTAAGTCCACCATGTTGTGAAATACAGCTAATGGCCATCGGTTTGTTCTTCGTTTGACAGAATAATGTAATATCATTTTGTCCATATTGTCAGCACCACCTTTACCATTACTGTCATCGATGATTATCTCAGGTTTTTTAATCCCCTATTACACTGGTAGTGTTGTAGGTTCATGTCACTGGCCCCCCCAAAATCGATTTTTTTAATGAAATTAGTATCAATCGTTTGAGCATCGTTAGAGCCTGAATGAGCTTCCATTCCTGTCGTTTGAGCCTCAAAGGTCACGGAGTAATTCGCAAAAACTTTTGGGGGGGCTGTTGACACGTTGGCCCCCCCCCCAAGTAGAATTTTGGGATGAAATTGGTGTCAAACGTTTGAGCATCGTTAGAGCCTGAATGAGCTTCCATTCCCGTCGTTTGAGCCTCAACCGTCGCGGAGTTATTCGCGAAAACTTTGGGGGGGGTGGGCTGCTGACATGTTTTTCCATTTTTTTTTTCTATTTTGAATTTTTGTATGAAACTGATGCCAATCGATGAGCATCGTTAGAGCCTCAATTAGCTTCTATGCCCATCATTTTAATTTCATTTTCTACAAAGTTACGGGTGTTTAAAATTTTCGAAAACTCCGAGCAAGTTGCGCCTGGTAACATTCAACTTTTTTATTTTATAAACTAGAAAATTTGTATTTAAAATAACAATTTTATTAATAAAATTTACAAATAACGAACAAGAAAGTTCAACTTAATATATTTATACGGTATATACAAGAAATTGGCATTAAATTGCTATTGTACTCTGCCTTACTATTTTAGGCGATATTTGCAAATCATCGTATCTTTCCCATCGTCCTAAATTCGCACGACAACAGTAACTAATATAATGTCCAATCGCATTGACATTGTTTATCAAAACGGGCGGTATGAAGCTAATTCCTACTCAAAGGCAATACTTGTTCCCATGAAGGAGGATTTTTTTGCGAATTGCTTGTAATGGAATATCAAATTCCAAAAATGAAGGTTTATTTTTCCTCATTGGTCCACATATTTCCAAGAATAAATGCTGACCAAAAATGATGTTTCTCTCTGTAAATTGCTGTCGACAGTGATCACATTTACTACCATTGTAACCATCGTTGAATCGCAGGGCCAATGCATTCTGTAGGTATGTAATATCCTGTATTGGAAAATTAATTGCCAAAGTAGGGTATTGTTTTTCCAAAGTTTCATGAGATAATATTGTTCAAGTAGGTAATAACAGGTTGATGCAGCATTTCATTCCACGTGATTCTTTGGCAACTGTTGTTTGTTAACTTGTTAAAAACAGCGTTTAAAATCATAGCCAGTTTTTTGTATATTTGTACATGTATGTACGTTTACCCCATCACGCATAACATGATCTATTAATTCGTATAATGTAAATTCCTTTCTTCCATTGTTAAAATTTTCAAATTTTAGGCTTTCCGTATATGAGTTAAAGTATAATACATTTTTCTCAATTTAATGGGTTGCAAGTTTAGCACATTTCCATTTCGAAGTAACCCTATCACTGATGACTTTGTTTTCCTTCGGTCGCTGTATAGGGTGTTTTTCTAGTTGCATGAGATCTTTCGATAGGGATAACTTTTGAATGAAGTCTGTCAAAGTGACAGTTCTTTGTCATTTGTGTTCAGAAAGGTTTGCCATTTATTTATGAATAAATTACCACTTGAACAACGCTACTAAATTGTGGAAATTTATTTTCAAAGATAGAGTTCCGTTCGCGAAATTTATAGAGGTCTTCGCCCATTTTATGATCGACCTTGTGAGCAGGCTATTGGTGCGGTGATTGATAAATTTCGTACTACTTCTTCATTGCATGATGTAAGACCACCAACGAGACAACGAAATGTATGTACGTACCAAAGAAAATATCGCTTCTGTGAATGATAGTGTGCAAGAGAACCCAAACATTTCAATTCGCCATCGTGCTCAACAACTTGGGGCTTTGTCCGTCCACTACATGGAAAATTTTACATCAACATCTTGGTTAACATTCTAACAAGATCCAGTTGGTTGAAAAATTGAAGCGTAATGATCATCGATTGCGTCGTGCGTTTGCAGATTGGGCTCACAACTAATTGGAAGTGGATTCATTGTTTTACCGCCAAATTTTGTTCAGTGACGAGGCACATTTCTGATTGAATGGGTATGTGAACAAACAAAATTGCCGTAGGTATATGGACTGAGACTAATCCGGAGCAATATCTTGAGACTCCGTTGCATCCATTAAAATTTACTGTTTGGTGTGGAATACACGCCAACGACATCATCGGTCCGTATTTCTTTCGAAATGAGGAAGGAGCTACCGTTACGGTGAATGGTGTGAGATATCGACACATGCTCAATACTTTTTTGTTTCCAAAAATCCAAGGCTTCCTTTTTCTTTTTGATTTATTGTTTTCGCCAAGTACATGCCAATTTTCCTTCGCGGTATTTATCTCCAATTCAAAATTGTCACAATTTGTTTCTTCTTCCGCTTCTTCGCTCTCCAATTTCTTATGTACTGCCTGTCCAAATTCGTATCATTTAGAACCTCATCGTCATTTGAAGCGGGCTCATCATCAACTGTTGGATTTTTAATGTTTCTTTCAACCATATTGTTCGCCATTATTTCTATTTCAATAAATCCTCTTGACTTGCAGTATACTTTGAATTATCTTCGACCGCATTAATTTTAGATCTAAAAAAAATTATCGATTTTGTAATATTATTAATATGCAATTTTACGAAGTCGTCGATTCGCATTTGGAGTGTTTCATGATGGAAAATACGATTTTTTAATCGATTAAATAAACTTTCAGAGGTCACGTATATTTCCGTCACATTTGCATATTTAAAAATTGGGGTCATCACCGCAGACCAACATGACAGTAGCTTACAAAAATTTAACAACTTCCTTGCAATTGGAGGGTTGTATTGGATATTGTCGTGATTACCTGGATTATCGGTATTTTTCGAATCACGGCAACAATAATCATAAATGGACTTGATCTCTTCGTAAATATCCATTGCATCTTTAAAATCGGAAAACATTTCACTTTCTGCCATGTGTTCATACATTTCGCTAATTTCATCGTTAATGAAATTCCCATTCTAAATTTCGGATTCCCATACCACATCTGTACTTTCGTGAGTAGCTATCGTTGATTTAAAATATGATTTTGCTATTTCACAACTACACCTTTTCCACCAGTAATTCAGAAATCGTCAACCGTTATTCAGATTTGTCAATTGATATTCAGAAATCATCAATTTTAATTTAGAAATCGACAAATGAAAATTAGAATGAAATGCAAAAGTGGGGCTTTTACAGTTGTAAAGAAGTAAATATTATGGTTAATTATGATTTAATTTTCAAAATTTATTTTTGCAAATTAAACATCATAATATGGCTGAAGTACTGTTGGTTGCCTAAACAACCAACCAAATTTATTGTTAATTTACAGGAAACTGAATTTAATTACAGTACACTGAATTTCATGTCAATACATTCGGATAGATGACAATGGTGGAATTACCACTTTCTTAAGTTTTTGTCATTACGGCAGGAAGCTTGTTGAAGTTTCAAGAAAGTTGTCTTTCAGACCACCCGTCCGCGGTCTTTTCAGACCACCCGTCCGGTCTTTTGGACCACCAATCCCCGGTGTCTTGTAGACCAACCCGATCCGTCCGAGGTCTTTTAGACCGCCCATTCCCGTTGTCTTTTAGACCACCGGCCCGACCGACCGTTATCCCGTATTTCGATCCGAGCTTTCCTTTAAATTGCTTACGATTCTAGGCGATTTTTCCAGTTACCAAACCTTCTTTTGGTTACGATTCTAGCCGAAGGAAACTTTCCGATTCCACCAGCGACAAGCTTACGGATCTAGGCTTCTAGCTGAAAGTATAACCTATAATAAACTACTTTCCGAGACTGCCCCTTACCTGTTCTCAAAAGATTCAATCTGCTCCCGTATTTGAAGCCAGCCACTGGCTTCTTCCGTTTTCGTAATTGGATCTTCTAATCTAGAAAGTTCAGTAGTCACTTCAAGTAGTTTCATTTTATTTTTTTCCTTCCGTTTGTTTTGAAAATTCAGTAACTTACCTTAAGTAATTGCTGAGTTAAGATTAACCGCCACCAGAAAAATTCAGTTTCATTTAAGCATAATAAAATCACTTAAAATACAAAATTTTCAAACATAATTGTCAAAGGTTATGTTGGTTATGTTTTCTGTCTTATCCCAGTGCCGTGCGAAATAAAATTTCATGATAAAGTATCTTATTCAATAAGATTTTGGAATTGTTTAAAGTTTGTTTCAATTCAATAAAATTAGTAATTTGCTTCCGTTTATTTTCAGTTCTCCATTTATTTTTATTAATTTGCTTCCGTCCTTTTGTTGTAAATAAGTTATTAAATTTGTTTCCGTTTTCATTCATTGTAAATATATTGCTTCCATTTTTCTTTTTGTAAATATAGTAAAATAAATATTTAATTGGATATCAACATTTTTTTTATTCTTTTATTTTAGTTTTAAAGTTTTTCTCTTCAAAAAGCTTTTGGCGCCTGAGTGTTTAATTTTAAAGTGTCAAAAGAAATCGACAAGACGTCCTCAGCCCTGGCTACCCAAGGGGCAATTTGAACGAGGCCGAAATAGCGTTACACAGTGCAGAATAAGACTTTAATAAAAATCTAAAAAATAACAATATTTTAATTTATTTTTTATATATATTATAAGAAAAACATAAATTATTTCACAACAATGTGTTAAAGAAATTTTTAGCGAATAACTTAGCGACCGACTGGCATATCTTCCATTGATAATACTGCTGCATGATGTATTGTGAAATGTTGCGCAGCACGAGCACAATCGCCTCCATTTACGGTGTCCTTGGCCCGATCTATTATTTCCTCTAAGTAGACCAGTCTTTGTTCCCCAAGATTAGGCCCCGCGACATTGGGAACTCGAATGTTGATTTTGGCTTCTGCCTTGATTTTCGACCAAATATACTCAATAGGATTTAGCATTGGAGAGTATGGGCCAAGTCGCAACAGAGTTTTGCTGTCGTCCCAGTAAAGACCGTTTCCAGTCTCGAATGGCAAGGAGCATTGTCCACAACGAGTACTAAATCGGACAGTTGATTTCCCATATCGTTCCATTGTTGCAGTAATGTCCTTGCCCAATCACATGCTAATTGTGAAGTAAATGAACCTCTTCTGTGTTCCATAGCTACAACGCCAGCCACAGAAATTGCTCCAATTAAATTAATGTTAGGACCTCTTGAAGCTGGAAGTACCTGAACAGCTCTCTCACCAACTCTTGAACGGCCCTGTGTTCGTCGACAAAACAAATTAAAATTGGTTTCATCCATCCAAAATCCAAACAATTTGTTTCCCTTGTTGTACGTAGTTATTTAAATTTTGGACATATTCAGCACGTTTTGTTTTTTTGGTGAGCGAATTCATAGTCATTGGTTCTGTTGTGCACTTTTTTTACAGTATATAACTTACTTTGTAAGTAGTTCCCCAAGGTTGCCAAGGATACCGATTGGTGGAAATAGCGCAGCACATTTTCTTTCATTTGCTTCAATGTTATGCTGCTATCATCTTCTACCCATGAAACAATCACATCGATTTGATCATTTGTGAGAGATTTTGGTTTTGTGCCTCCTCTATGAAACATGTCATCACGTCCAGATCGCACCCAGTGGTATGCTGTTTAAATGCTATGTTTAAAGTTTTAGCCAAAACAGTCCAGTCGTCACCTCGGTTAGCACAATTTACAATTCTTTGACGATCTTCTCTTGAATTTGTTTGGTATTGCATCCTTCCATCACTTCGTTGCCTGTCAGAGAAGTTTCGCAAACAGAACAAGCACCATCCGTCAGATTAATTATATGATTTGCGCACTTTGCGTAAATTAGATGTAAGCATGGTAGCAGTCGAACTACTGAAAGTCTTCTCATATTGAGCTGAACATTTGACACTTTCTGAATTTCATTTAGTACTTTTTAATTTTCATTTGTCGGTTTCTAAATTAAAATTGACGGCTTCTGAATATCAGTTGACAAATCTGAATTACAATTCACAATTTCTGAATATCAGTTGACAACTCTGAATTACAATTCACGATTTCTGAATAACGGTTGACGATTTCTGAATTACTGGTGGAAAAGGTGTAGTAGGACCATTGTTTTTATTATTTCCATCCTCTTCGTGTAATGTCACAGTGAATAGTATATAAGTCAGCAATTAGTTATTTTTAAGTACCAACCACAAATTTAAAAAACACGATTCAATTGGTTCATAATTTTTCTTTTTAAATTTGTTGTTGGTATTTAAAAAAAAACTAGTTTTAAAACCGAGAAAATGTTCATAAAATAAAAAAGTTGAATGTTACTAGGCGTAACTTGCACGGAGTTTTCGAAAATTTTAAATACCCGTAACTTTGTAGAAAATGAAATTAAAATGATGGGCATAGAAGCTCATTGAGGCTCTATCGATTGGCATCAGTTTCATACGAAACTTCGAAATAGGCAAAAAAATTGAAAAGCATGTCAGCCCCCCCCCCCCCCCCCAAAGTTTTCGCGAATAACTCCGCGACGGTTGAGGGTCTAACGATGGGAATGGAAGCTCATTCAGGCTTTAACGATGCTCAAACGTTTGACACCAATTTCATCCCAAACTTCCATTTGGGGGGGGCAACGTGTCAACAGCCCCCAAAGTTTTTGCGAATAACTCCGCGACGGTTGAGGCTCAAACGACGGGAATGGAAGCTCATTCAGGCTTTCCAAAATTCTACTTGAGGGGGGCCAACGTGTCAACAGCCCCCCCAAAAGTTTTCGCGAATTACTCCGTGACCTTTGAGGCTCAAACGATAGGAATGGAAGCACATTCAGGCTCTAACGATGCTCAAACGATTGATACTAATTTCATTAAAAAAATCGATTTCTGGGGGGCCACTGACATATACTTTAGTGTTGTGCATAGTAGACAACAGTATCACAGCTTTCCCTATTTGAGGTACATACACAAACTAGAGAAACTTTTTCTTCAGAAAAGCCAAATGTTGATAAATGTTGGGTAAGATTTCTAACGGTATGTAAGGTTTATTATTTTTTAGAGTTCCTACAATTGAAAGTTTCCGAGACAAACACAAACGTACTAGAGGAAATGTGGTAAAAAATTATACTACACTGCAATATTTCTTCCACTGTTTTTATAAAAACTGCATAAATCTTTCACTACACGCTCACCTTGATTTTGTTCACGCCCTTGTAATGACTTTCCTGTATAAATTTCTCCAGTGAGGGGTATGAGGTTTTTGCATCATAAATCCACCAAATTTTAATTCCATACTTGGCAGATTTAGCCGGCCTATATTGAGTAAACCTGGTTCTATCCCTAAACGGGAAAAGTTGCTCAACTATTGTTAGCCAATCGCATGGCGTATAATTGGACCTTAAATTATTCATCAGCTTTTGCCAAATATCTGATATAGCAGCTGTTTTATCCGTAGTCAATCTCTCAGCTCTTGTATTTATGTTATGAAAACGTATAAATCTTTGTATAGCATAAAATCGTTTAATTGCCATAGTTGCACAATACAACGGATCAGCATCACTTTTCCACAAATTTCTAAGATTTTCCTTTTTGGAATGTCTCACTCCAGCTGTTATGAGTATTCCAAGATAACTTTCAAATTCTTCTCTAGTTATATCTTTCCAGGTTTTACTTTCCCATTTACGAAGTAAAGGAAAGTATTGTTATCGAGTTAAAAAAAATTTTTGAGTTAGCATTTTTCCCATGGTCTATGAGCCCATACGAATTGTTTAAGACCAATTTTGGAATGATGTCCGGATGTGTGTGTGATGTGTGGTGATTCTCTCGTCAACGTTTTCAGACAAACGCGTGCACCGATTGAGTTAAAATTTTATACACTAGTTTGAAGTAGCTGTCTAAAGAGCTGATTAGATTTTGGTTGAAAACAGTCCATTTTCACCCCTTTTTTAGGGGAATGAAAATTGTTAAAGAGCATTGCCGCTACCCGGTGGAACATATGAGATTGAAAATCATATCAATCGAAAGAGATTATTTTTCCGCATCTTTTGATACCCCACACTTGATATTTCCCTCTTAAATTATTGTTAAAATGCAAAAATAAAATAAGCGCTATTAAATGAATATGGTTTGCCTTGGATAATTTTGATCTGCCAAAGTGATTTGTATTGTTCATTACTATAATTTAATATTTTAACTAATTTACTTGTATAAACATATTATGTAGTTAATATCAAACGAATTTATTAATTACTTATAAAAAATTAATTCTGACGTCATTACGCCCATAGTTAAAATTTGATTGCATATAGACGGCACGGCATTCCGCAAATTTCTAATTTTTTTTGGAAAATGTCAATTTTAAAAATTTTTCAATGCAAACATGTTATATAATTGTTAAAATGAAAATATAAAATAAGTGCTTTTAAAAAATATGAGTTATACCATGTTAAATTACAAATTAAATTTCGTAACTTTGATATCTCAAAGTAATTTGTGTATTTTATCGAGTTAAAAATTTTTTTGAGTTAACATCTGTTTTATTAATATTTAATATAAAATAAAGTGGAATCTACTAAATGGGAAAGTAATGTGTTGTCACATCAGATTTTTTTGTGGTTTATTAGAGCTGTTTCTATTCCATTCTGTAAAACCGTTTTTAACTTTGCGGTTTCTTTCTCTAATTATAATGGTACATATTTCTAGAGTAAATAAGCGCAAAATAGTTTCACGAATAGAAAGTAATTTGGTAGATTTGGATGGCCCAGCTTTTTACTTTCCGAACCCCTACCCTAGAGTATTGTGATCAGGCAAAATTTGACCCCCCAATTTTTTGACAAATGTTCATGTTTTGAGGTCCCCTGAATCCATTTTTATCATTTTTGGAAGGATGTCTGTAAGGGTGTGTGTATGTGTTACATTAACTGTGGGGATTTGCATGTGCAAGGAACCAGGGCTTTGGGGACATTTAAAATTGTGGGGACATGCACGCGTCCCCACAGTTATTTTTTCATATTAGACTCCGTAAATAAACAAGAGGCGAAGCTAAATGATCTGTACATAATGGTCACAAAGAGCACACAAGAAGTCATGAAAGTCAAGACGGAAGCAAGGTACTTCCAAAAAAAGTCAGATGCAGTAATGCAAGAAGAAAAAGCACAAAGCGAGACTATAAAAAGAATTGAGGCCAGTGTGGCAAACACACTGAAAACAGTCAATGACATGAACGTAGCGGTGGGGTCCCTGAACACTGCATGGGACACCATGCACGAGAGGCAGTTCGAAACATCATTCACGCCGGAACAGATGAGCAGGCTGCAAGAGCTCATCAAACAAATGAATGGGCTTAGTAAAAAGATTGGCGATGTCCAAAGACACATTACCAAAGTCGAAGAAATTGGCAAAAAGACGCTAGTCAACTAATCAACAAGTGTCACGGGGCTGATCATCGTGCCAGAAGAAAATAACGCCAGACAGGCGCCGACTAAACCACTAGTAGAAAGAGGCCCCCCACTTGCATCAAGTTCCCCCTGGAACCCCGCGGTTGGTATAACAACTGTTGACCGAGGAACGCGGGCTTCACAACAAAGTGAGACAAAGAGTAGGGTAAATAAACACCACCAAGAGAACAACCAAAATGAGTCCGATACGAGCGAGCTGAGGAGAGGTCTAAAAGAACTGCTCCGGGTACCGTACCCATACAGCCAGGTGGCGCAAATGGAGGCATGTGCTGGGGAGAGCTCGACGGACGAGACCGAAGGGGAGACAGAGAACTTTGAAGATTCCCGGGCAGAAAAGAAAGCTAAGAGGAAAAGGCAAAAGATAGAAAACAGCGTGAAAAACAAGAGGAAAACAAAGCAAAGGAAAACAACAAAAAGTCGCACAGAAATCGCACCCCGAGACGCATCATCTCCGGTGCAGCTAACGGAGGAATAAACAACAACTGAAACATAGTCATCCGGTCAAACGCCGAAGAATACGAGGAAAGAGTGAAAGAGCTAACAAAGACACTAAAAAGCAACAAAGACTTTCCGGAAATCAAAATGATAAGGAAATCGGCAAACGGCAACATCTCCATCACCCCGGTAAATAGGAGTCAGTCGGAAAAGGTAACGGCGGAGGCCCTCCAACCAGTATTGGCGCCGGATGACCTCATCAAGACGATTGACCACACAAGAACGTTTACAATCAAAGACATACACAAGTCAACATCGGAAGAAGAGGTCATACAAGATATTACAAACAAAATAAAAGAGGGAGAAATTTCACTGAAAGAGTATAAACCATACTATATGGATACCAACATAGCAAGGATAGCGGCAAACGCTACTGCCGCTATGGAATTATCAAAGCACCACCACATCACAGTAGGGTTGATAAGGCGCCGGATACAAGAAGAAGTAAACACCTTCCCGCTGAGATGCACTAAGTGCTGGCAGGTGGGGCATTTTGCAGCAAGATGTAAGACAATAAACGAAGACAGAAGCAAAGATTGCTACAAGTGTGGTGAAAAGGGGCACCAAGCAAAATTGCGTAAAAAAGCCTTTTTGCTAGAACTGTGCGAAGTACGGACACAGAACGACTACCTGCCGATACTACGCACCAAGAGCACAACGAAACGCAACCCAAGAAGGAGAGAAGAAGAACGAAGATCCTGCAAGTAAACCTCAATCACGCAGCCGAAGCCCAGACACTCTTGTGGCAAACGGTGCTGGAAAGGCAAATTGACGTAGCTATAATCAGCGAGCCGCACCGTACCAACAACAACAACTGGCACGAAGACCACACGGGAAAAGCGGTGTAACCTCCTACCCCCTAGTGTTCATCTAAGAGAGAGGGTTATTCTTCTTGATCTCTTCGGAGACGTTATAAATCTACTCCCAAACCTTCCTCAATAAAAGACGACAAAGTAGACTAAATATTATATTAATTGATAGAAATAAATTATTACAAAAATTTTGGCCTTGGGTTGCACATACGCCGGCTCGGATTCTGACACGTACTTATATATTAATTAAAAATTTACCACTTACCTTGAAGTAGTCTTGAAACCTATTGTCGAAAATGTGGCCACTCTATTTTATCGAACTCGGAATAAATTAATAAAAGATGCAAAAAATATAATTTAGAAAAAACGCGGACGCGCGCGGAGTTAACAATTTCTGTCCTTCCCAAAGAACAATTCGAACCTCACTGACTTTCCAAAATCCGTTAACTCCTTCCCCGACCATAAAGCCTCCCCCCCCCCCCTTTTAAGCTGTAAATGACCCTTGCAAAGAGTTCATTCCGCAGTCATCAAAAAGGCAGTTAGTGACTTTTGGGGCCGGACGCGCGTGGCTTCAAAACTACTTCGGTGCACAACATTTTTCATAACACAAATACTTTTATGCAAGCCTGCGACCCACAATTGATGTTTTCTGCAAGCTAATATTTATATAAAAATGTTGTGTACAGGGTGTTACAATTTATATAAAAATGTTGTGTACAGGGTGTTACAGCGGCAATCTACGTCAATGACAGAGGAGTGGAGAAAAGTGGAAGAGGCGAGGGGTTTGTGTGGGTACTAGTAGATGGAGCGGCGTAATACAGCGTCTACATGTCGCCAAACCGGAACATCGACTATTTCAAGCGGGGAATAGAGAACTTATTCCGAGATGCTCAACAACATGTCACATTAATTATTGCCGGTGACTTTAATTTATTTATTTAAAGATTTAGACACACTCCTAACACTTAAAACTAATTACAAGGAGTGTGTATACCAAGGATACATTGTTAATTACAAGGACCCAGAGTGGGGGTCGGATAAAGCAGACGACAGGGGGAGAGTCTTATCGGAAGAAGTAGCCACGGCGGGGTTAGACATATGGAACTCCGGGACCACGCCCACGTTCTACAGAAGATCTACGGAGAACAGAAAGGGCTCCCTGTCCGTGATAGACGTGACCTTTGCAACTCCAAATCTCACGGCACATCTGGTGAGATGGCATGTGCTGCCAATACCGAGTGGAAGCGACCACCGCTATATCGAGTGCGAGTTTGGTGAAGAAACGCATATCCCCAAGCCATCAAGGGGATGGGCAATCGGGAAAATAAATCTAGAAAGACTAAAAAGTGCAGTACAAGATCAAAATTGGACAGACTGCGCTAGAACACCGAGGGGGGGGGCTCATAACGGCACTCCAAAACATATGCGATGTATGCATGCCAAAAAAGCAGAACAGCCAGAAGAAAAGAGTCTATTGGTGGAACAGCGACATAGCTGACCTACGGAGAAAATGTGTGGCGGCAAGAAGAAAAATACAACGGGTACGAAGAAGAGGCATATTCCAGGAAGAAGAAGAATATGAACGAGCTAAGAAGGAGATGAGACAAGCCATAAAAATGCACAAAAGGAAAAGTGGGGGGAACTCCTGCAAGAGGTGGACGTAGACGTTTGGGGGCTCGGGTACAAAATAGTGACCCGCAAAATTGTTAGATCGAGCATACCCGGCCTAACACCGCAGAGGGTACGGGAAATAATAGACACGTTATTCCCAAGTCACGAAAATAACAACTTTGATCATGAAGACATAGACGAAATACCCGAGTTCACCGCAGAAGAGCTTCGTCAAGCGGGCGCAGAAATGGCAAATTGAAAGGCGCCTGGACCAGACCTCATTCCAACGGAGGTCATCAAGTTGGTCCTTAAAGGAAATCCGAAACCTGTTCTGGACGTTCTAAATGGCTGTCTGCGCGAGGGCACATTCCCAGAACAATGGAAAAAGGCAAGATTGGTTCTCCTAAGAAAGGGAGACAAGCCACTAGAGAGCCCAAGCTCGTACAGGCCCATATGCCTGATCGATGGAGTAGGCAAACTGTACGAGCGACTAATTCTGAGACGGCTACATGAGCGCCTTGAGGGGGGGGGGAAGGATTGTCCGACCACCAATTTGGATTTAGAAAGGGCCAATCCACAATAGATGCCCTAAAAAAATCGTAGATATCGCTAGGAAAGCGAAGAGCGGCACGCGGCGAACAAGGAACTTGTGCATCCTCGTCACCTTCGACATCAAAAATGCATTCAATTCAATTCCTAACCAACGTGCTGAAAAGCTATCTGAAGGACAGAGCAATAATAATCGAAGAAGAGCAAATTAGCGAAGAGGCTCCGGTGAGCAGCGGCGTTCCGCAGGGGTCGGTGCTTGGCCCGACTCTGTGGAACCTAATGTATGACGGTGTTCTGCGGCTGAAACTGCCGGATGGGGCAACACTAGTGGGGTTCGCGGACGACCTGTCACTCGTCGTCGTCGCAAAAACGGAACAAGAGCTGGAAGATAGTACCAACGAAACCATACGTATTATAAGCGAATGCATAAGAAGTAGGGGCCTAACACTGGTGCCAGAAAAGACCGGAGCGGTGCTGTTGACGGGTAAAAGAAAGGTCGACGAAATAACCATAGCACTCGACGGATGCCCGATCGTTCCGGGCAAGACGACCAAGGTGCTGGGCGTGCAAATCGACAAAAGATTATACTTTGACACCCACATCAAAGAAACGGCCGAGAAGGCCTCAAAGATGGCGGCGGCATTAACTAGAATTATGCCAAACATTCAGGGGCCGTCGTATACAAAAAGAAGAGTCCTGGCGTCGGTGACCAATTCTATAATGTTATATGGGGCACCGATTTGGGTCGGGGCCATGAAAGTGGAGGCATACCGTAAGCACTACGAAAGAATCCAGCGGCGGATGAACATAAGAATCACCTCGGCATACCGCACAACTTAAGAGGAACTTAAGGGTACGTAAGATTGTGGCAACCCCCCCCCCACACACACACATCTTACGTAAGGATTATTTAAAAGAAAATTAATTTTGAAGATAAGAAAATTAATATTTTTAATATTATTTAAATAATAATACAAAAATTTAAATTAAATTTTTATTTACATAGTTAAAAGTTAATTAATTAAATTAATTAAAGTTAATAAAAATTAAGAATTAATTTAAAAAAGTATTTTAAAAACTTACGTAAGGAATACGTCGGACCCCTCCCCCCCCCCCCCCGTAAGGGTCCGTTAGATATCCAATACCCCCTCCCCCCAAAACCCTTACGTAATTAATGGATGACCCCTATGTAAAATAAGTATTTATAATATATCTCCTTAAATCATTTCCTGCGACATCAGTTTCATAATTTCTGATAATCTTATGATTTATGAAAAATCCATTCTAAAATAATATTATCAAGTTAATGACAATAATAATAAAAGATTACCTTTTATGGTGCTAACTTACACTATTCGCGATTAAAATTAACAATAGGTGGCTCTGTTAAATTTTCAAAATGGCCGTCATACACGAGTAGTCTTGTTTACCGTATTACCGTTTACCTTGCAAATTTTTTTGTTTGTTGGAGTTATCAAAGGAAAATTTAAAAATGAGTAAACAAATTTCTCTAAAATCATTATTAGAGTATACTAATAGCAGCGCAACGTCGAGAAATTTTTGTGAACGTGAAGAAGTGTTAAATGCCAAGCATGTTATTCTTTGTGGCGTAATACCCTATGTCAAGTTTGTTTATGCGATTTATGCCCTCGTACTACAGACTTCCGCATTATTATCGGCTCCTCATTTAATATCGGGATCTATTTGTAAAAATAGAAAAATACTTTGGCAATAAGTGATTTTAAATGCACATGAAATTACATTTCAATGCGAAAGAAACAACAAAGAACGAAGACAACAAAAACGATTTTAAAGAGGAGCCAGTAGATGAGGTATTAAAACGAATCTCCCAGCATCCCGAAGGACGTATTATGGAGGCCCTTAGTAATTGTGTTGTCCCAACGCCCTTGAATTGTTGTCCGAACTTCTATTTCAAACAGGTTGTAGTCATCAACAAATTGGAGATCCTCGAAAAAACAAATAGAAGGGAATGGTTGGAGGCCAGGAAATATAGAATTAATTTCACAAGTAAACTGTTTTTCGCCGGGGTGAGTCGACAAAATATGCGATTCAAAATCTTTTTTGACAGAAATTTTATAGTTACACATTTCACATGCAAACACTTTCTCACCGATATGAGTTTTCATATGCTTTTGCAAATCAGATTTCGCTTTCGCACTATACACACAAATTGAACAGGTCGACGAGTTCTTGTCGGTATGAATTAGCATAATATGTTGTTGGGAACGGCTTTTAACTGCCGATTTATAATTGCATATTTCGCACACAAGCCCCGTTTTACAATTGTAGGTAAATTTAAGGAAGGTATCACATCATTCTTCAACCTTCTTCGTTTTGAATCAATTGAATAACCTAAAAAAAACCAAATTAATGTTAATGGTAATTGCATTTTAAGTAGGAAGATAACAATGTGCTTCTTGTATTCAAAGGTAATTTAAATTAATTAATGTGTTTGTAGGTAAAATATAAAAACCATGTAAAAACTTACAACTTACCATGTAAAAAAAAATCCTCTGGCTTGAAATGTTTACTGCATACCTTCATGTACATTGATACCTTTTTCCCCCTTTTTAGTTTCAGAATCAAAGTTCCTCATTTTCAAAAACGTTACTCCACTTAACATTCCTAACTCCTTTTTGTGGAAACCGGTGAAAGCTTACATTTGGATCTCGCCATCGCACAGTGGGGCAAGAGAGCTAAAACGTGCTATTAAATCAAATACCATTTGAATGGATTTCTAAGTTGGATATATATTTTCAGGGTTGTTAGTAGTATTTAAAAAAATCGATAGATACAATTTTATCATATTCTTTAACCGAAAAACAGCTTATTTGGTTTAGCAACAAAATTTTTTTTAGATCGCCCTGTATGAACTACTTCCAAAAATAAACAAAATTGCATCTAGTGAAGCGATTATAGTATTATATCTAAATAAAATTTTTTCTTTCGTGGTTTTGAAATTCCCTTTATTAAAAATAATATATAAAAAAAAGTATTATTAATTTTTTATTAATTAACGCTTACCGAAAATGAAATTAATCTACAAAATCTACAAAAAAGATGTTATCATCATAATCCTCATCATCTTCACTGTTATCATAATCATGATATCAACCAGTTCTCTGTTCTTGATCAACATTTCTCCTATATAATATAATAAATAACTAATTAATAATAAACCTTTGCAAAAATATACTCGTTTCTTATAATAAATTATTATATAGTGCTATTCAATGGGATTGTCTTCTTAAACACCTGGATTATCCTTTAAATTTTTTTGGACCACCCTGTATGAATTGCTTCCGAAAATGAACAAAATTGTATCTAGCGAAGAAATTAGTAAAATTTAGTACAATGTTTAAACGCGACTGTTTTCTTATACTCAATACCCATTAGGGGAAAAAAAATCAAAGCTCAATATGCTTTAAAACATAACCAAAAAGCCCAAAAACTAATTAAACTTCAGATTTCAACAATACCGTTCCGTAGCGTACTTTTATAAATTACATGCTCTTTAATACAAGTTTAGAATTACTAAAATGTCACAATATACTTCAATTTCAAAGTTTCAAACTAAATATTTCAATTCTTAAAAATGCTTCCGGTAGAGAAAAATCGCGCTAATCCGGGTCACGGAGAGCCCACCGAAAATTTAGTAGTGTTCTAGTGTGCGTGGGTTAGTGGTGTATTCATACATTATGGACAGGAATCTCTAAATTGCATTTAATTTTTTCATTTAATAGCACGTTTTGGCTCTCTGGTATTGAGCAAAAAGTTTACAAATAAACATTTAATTCGTCATTGGATAACGAGAAGACTTGAATAATATTCAAGCATTAAAAAGAAAGGAAGAAGAATTGGATCGTCATCTTTCGATATTTTTGGTATTTTTTGATAATTGTAAAATTCTGTCTACAGATAGATTATCTGTATTTATTTTGTACTATTGATTATTTTGCCCTTGCGAATTTATTTATCTCAATATAAAAATTATTTCTGACTTAAAACAATCTCTTTTATTAATCAAACTAGATGATACCCCGTCCGAGGACGGGCAGCTAGAAGGACGGGCAGGCAGCCAAGGTCATATGGCTTTTGGTTTGCACTGAGAGCTTTCCTTAATCTTCATTCAACTTAAGTTACCTTGGGTAGCTGCCCGTCCTTCTAGCTGCCCGTCCTCGGACGGGGTATCATCTAGTTTAAAATAAGTAAAAAAATTTTAAATATTGATTAAGTTTAATTTAATTTAAAAAAATATATGTAAGTTTTTTGTTTATTTATTTAATGTTGTTCTCATTTCTTATTATAAAAGGCCAAGTCCTTCTTTCCTTCTGTCTGTCGCACGGAAATACCCGAAGCAAACCGAACCGAACGCATAACGGATAATTTCATAACCAATCGGATGAACGTATCATCGTATCAACGTATCAACATATTTAAATTTCCTATATAGGTGAAAAATCTCTTATTATAAAAGGCCAAGTCCTTCCTTCCTTCCTTCCTTCGGTCTGTCCCACGGAAATACCCGAAGCAAACCGAACCGAACGCATAACGGATAATTTCATAACCAATCGGATGAACGTATCATCGTATCAACGTATCATCGGATCAACGTATCATCGGATCAACGTATCGCATGGGACCGAGCGTCAGCAGCTTGCCGCGCTTGAGTTTCTTCTAAAGTTTCACGTTGTTGACGTATCGCATGGGACCGAGCGTCAGCAGCTTGCCGCGCTTGAGTTTGTTCCAAAGTTTCACGTTGTCGACGTATCACATGAGACCGAGCGTCAGCTTGTCGCTGTGATCGAAGCTGTTCTTCTGTGTTATTAGCTCTTGTACGTGCTTTTCTCTCACGATTCAATCGCCGTCGCTTTGCAGCAGGATTTTCAAAATTTTCATTATCCATTATGGAAGTTCACATAATGCTTTTTTGGAAATAGCTGTCCTATATAGACAAAATGATACGATGATACGTTGATCCGATGATACGTTGATACGATGATACGTTGATACGATGATACGTTGATCCGATGATACGTTGTGCGTTCGGTTCGGTTCGGTTTGCTTCGGGTATTTCCGTGGGACGGACAGAAAGAAAGACTTGGCCTTTTATAATAAGAGATAACAAGAAGCCTTATGATCTAGCTCCGTGTCCGTCCGTCCGTCCGTCCGTCCGTCCGTCCGCATAATTCAAAATCATACAGAGCGTTTCAAATCGTGTTGGAAATACTCTGTGTGTATAGAGGTCTAAGAACTGGGTAGCCAGTGCGCTACTTTTAGGCTTCTATACAAAGTATATTTATGATTAGGGCCAATTTATTTGTCAAATCGTCTTGACGTTTCTTCGGCGAATCGCCCATGAAAGCTGCGGGTCTCGCGGAAGGAGGAACAACCGGTAAAACCGTCACGATCATCCACTCGGGTCGTGAGTATTTCGGATCCATTCCCAGGGCGCTGCAATCTGCGTCGCTAATTTGTCTAAAGATATGCAGCACTTCTTCCGCCAACAAATACTTTTTTTCTTGTGGAACCTTTCCGTCGGATTCCTTCCATTCGGCCGTCAAATCGAGACCCGATTTACTAATTACAGGTTGATGATTTCCACATCCACCATCCGCGTGACATATTGTTTGTTCTTTGCACATACCGTACACTACTTCTAAGCGTTTCTTGGAATCGTCTGTAGTTATCTTCTGAGCGTGTTCATAGTGGTTTTGTTTCTTTGTGTTCACTAACAATTTACTGCAATTAAAGCAGACGCAGCGTAAAACTTTCATGACATTGTTAATCATGCCAACGTGAAAGATAGGTTTGGCCAATTCGATGTGACCAAAGTGACCGGGGCAAGTGTCCCGGTCGCCTTCGCATGTTTGACATGGTAAAGTGCTGTCAAACGCTCCCATCCTCGGATCCATCAAGCCGCCCACTTTTGGAAGACTTCCTTCCCATAATTTCTATATGATTTATACCTTCTGGGACGACAGACATGCTACGAATATCTTCCGGACTAAAAATACCAAATTGCACATTCTTTACAGTTTTGAAAGCAGATTTGTTTTCGATTAATGCCATTGTTAATACCGTAATTTACTTTTACTTAACGCGCGAAAAATTAGCCAAACTGTTACATCTACTATACTCATAGGGCGATGTCCTATATAAGCAAATTGATCTGATGATACATTGATACGATGATACGATGATACGATGATCCGTTGATACGATTATACCTTGATACGATGATCCGTTGATACGATGATCCGTTGATACGATTATACCATGATACGATTGTCCGTTGATCCAATTATTCTTTGATACGTGGCTTACTGGTCTAACTGCCGCAGGGATTAACGGCCAGAATAAAGTGAAGATAAGGTATTGTCCCAAGGATATGATTTACTAGTTTTACTTTGATGTGAAAAAAACAAGTTTTTATTTATTTTAACCACTAGATGATACCCCGTCCGAGGACGGGCAGCTAGAAGGACGGGCAGCTACCCAAGGTCATATGGCTTTTGGATTGCACTGAGAGCTTTCCTTAATCTTCATTCAACTTAAGTTACCTTGGGTAGCTGCCCGTCCTTCTAGCTGCCCGTCCTCGGACGGGGTATCATCTAGTTTAAAATAAGTAAAAAAATTTTAAATATTGATTAAGTTTAATTTAATTTAAAAAAATATATGTAAGTTTTTTGTTTATTTATTTAATGTTGTTCTCATTTCTTATTATAAAAGGCCAAGTCCTTCCTTCCTTCCTTCCTTCCTTCGGTCTGTCCCACGGAAATACCCGAAGCAAACCGAACCGAACGCATAACGGATAATTTCATAACCAATCGGATGAACGTATCATCGTATCAACGTATCATCGGATCAACGTATCGCATGGGACCGAGCGTCAGCAGCTTGCCGCGCTTGAGTTTCTTCTAAAGTTTCACGTTGTTGACGTATCGCATGGGACCGAGCGTCAGCAGTTTGCCGCGCTTGAGTTTGTTCCAAAGTTTCACGTTGTCGACGTATCGCATGAGACCGAGCGTCAGCTTGTCGCTGTGATCGAAGCTGTTTTTCTGTGTTATTAGCTCTTGTACGTGCTTTTCTCTCACGATTCAATCGCCGTCGCTTTGCAGCAGGATTTTCAAAATTTTCATTATCCATTATGGAAGTTCACATAATGCTTTTTTGGAAATAGCTGTCCTATATAGACAAAATGATACGATGATACGTTGATACGATGATACGATGATCCGATGATACGTTGATCCGATGATACGTTGTGCGTTCGGTTCGGTTCGGTTTGCTTCGGGTATTTCCGTGGGACGGACAGAAAGAAAGACTTGGCCTTTTATAATAAGAGATAGCAGTGGCTTGATGTGATTAGTGAAGTTAAGTTGTAAATAAAAGAGAAAGAGAGGATTGGTCCACCTCAAAAAATAGACCGCACATTACAGAGAAGTAAAGTTTCGAATGGAATGGAAAAGTTTGATTGTTATTACTTATATAGTAAATGATAATTACCAACCGCAAAAAATGTAATTGGTGCAGATTATCGGATTATCTGATGTTACATTATAAATATTATGTCGACCAAAAATAACTAGCAACAACAACTTTTCACACCAGAAAGGTAGCTGTATAGAAGCCTAGGAACTGCCGCTAAAGCGAGTTCCACCTTGTTTCTTTTTCTGTTCGGCAGCAATCAGTTTCTCCACTCTTTTTCTGTTTCTTATACGTTTTGCCGCCACTTTTTTTTTCGCAATATTTAAATCAATTTTACCCATTCCATTGCTGCTAAACTCACGAAGTGCCTCCTTTAACGAATTAATAGTAGCTCGTTTGAATTCTTCTCTGACTTCAAAATCTTCGTATTTCCGAACGATAAGGCCCTATTTAGCGCCTGTTCCACATCCTTTATTAATTCACCTGAAAACATTTTTCGTTGACGTTCAACACTTATTATTTCGTTATAATGTAATTCTGCTTATATAGTAATTTTGAGTAGGATAATCGGATTAACTGATCCGATGATACGTTGATCCGATGATACGTTGATCCGATGATACGTTGATACGATGATACGTTGATACGATGATACGTTCATCCGATTGGTTATGAAATTATCCGTTATGCGTTCGGCTCGGTTCGGTTTTTTTTTAGAAGTGGTTGTCCTTCTTCTTCGGCTCGTACACGCTCTTGTTGCTCAATTTCTTTCATCAGGCAATATGAAGCTGCGATACGATTGTTGACGCGGAAGAAACGATCGATTTTCTCAATCACTTCAGGTAGACAACCTCTATTCTCAGGCAGATTTACTCGTTCATTGACCGCTTATGTCGTGTCCATTACATACAGTTGTGCAAACTTTCTTGTTTGTCCTTCAGGTGGATACAGGTTTGTGGTTCTGTGGTACGTCTGTCCATGAATTTTGAAAACGTATGGTCCGTTACCCGGCATTGAAACAATCTCTGCTCCAATTGAAGCGAAAGAAACCGAGGAATTGTAAGAGCGGATGTGCTGACGAAAGTTCTTGTAGTAAGGTTTATCTGAATCTGAAAGCATATAGAGCGAAGAAATTCGGGATATAACAATAGATTCCCATGTTGATCGAGCGGTTGCGGAATCTTCACTTTTCCTTTATGACAGCAGTTGTTAAATTGTTTATCAACTGGACGCTCCTTGGCGAAATTCTTGGAGCCGCAGAACTGACAGATGGAATTCATTTCTCCACAATCGTGTCGAGTAACGTGAGATTCATCAAATCTCAATGCTCTTATTTGGAGTTGAATTGCTTGACTTTGGTATCGATTTTCTTTCTGTCGATGTATCGCATGGGACCGAGCGTCAGCAGCTTGCCGCGCTTGAGTTTGTTCCAAAGTTTCACGTTGTCGACGTATCGCATGAGACCGAGCGTCAGCTTGTCGCTGTGATCGAAGCTGTTCTTCTGTGTTATTAGCTCTTGTACGTGCTTTTCTCTCACGATTCAAGCGCCGTCGCTTTGCAGCAGGATTTTCAAAATTTTCATTATCCATTATGGAAGTTCACATAATGCTTTTTTGGAAATAGCTGTACATAATTTTTCACCGATATAGGAAATTTAAATACGTTGATACGTTGAACTGTTTTTTCAATGCAGACCAAATATAAGTTATATTTTATTTACATAACTAGATGATACCCCGTCCGAGGACGGGCAGCTAGAAGGACGGGCAGGCAGCCAAGGTCACATGGCTTTTGGATTGCACTGAGAGCTTTCCTTAATCTTCATTCAACTTAAGTTACCTTGGGTAGCTGCCCGTCCTTCTAGCTGCCCGTCCTCGGACGGGGTATCATCTAGTTAATATTACAACTCGTTTTTTTCTTTCTGTCGATGTATCGCATGGGACCGAGCGTCAGCAGCTTGCCGCGCTTGAGTTTCTTCTAAAGTTTCACGTTGTTGACGTATCGCATGGGACCGAGCGTCAGCAGCTTGCCGCGAAAATTTTCATTATCCATTATGGAAGTTCACATAATGCTTTTTTGGAAATAGCTGTCCTATATAGACAAAATGATACGATGATACGTTGATCCGATGATACGTTGATACGATGATACGTTGATACGATGATACGTTGATCCGATGATACGTTGATACGATGATACGTTGTGCGTTCGGTTCGGTTCGGTTTGCTTCGGGTATTTCCGTGGGACAGACAGAAAGAAAGACTTGGCCTTTTATAATAAGAGATTACAGGTCAGTATTCTGAATTTTTGAGATTATTCAAATACAAAGGTGGATCATTTTATCTGGTCAAACTATTAAGCATTTTATATTTTTCTTTCATCTGAAAGTGGCGCCCGAAAATATTTTATTTTTAATTAAAATCCACTCCTGTGATGAGTCTACATGAATCCGATGAGAGCGATGCTTGGACAGCTTGTGCCTAAATTGTAATTTTACATCCCTTTCTCAGGACAAAAAATTACATAGCAATATATAGCGCACTGTGTATCCGTTGATCCGAACAAAAAAATTAACACGCTGGAGGAGCAGCGCGCTGGCTTTTTATATGAACGATTAAAATAACTTTCATTCGTGTCTAGTGACCTAAATGAGCTTAAAGAGATGCTCCGAAAACTTAACCAAGCGTCCAAAAAAATAGGCTTAAAGATTAATAATGATAAAACCAAGATTAAGAGCTCAGATGACGTAAATATCATTATTGAGAACTACACAATTCAGAATGTCCCCGAATTAGATCTGAGTCACGGGGATTCGCCCAGTTCGGCGTAGCCTTTTCGGCGCAGCTCTTACGGCGCGAGTACAGTGTTGCGATTCTTTTGTCCGCTTCTCTGTATTTTTTCAATTTCAAGGGTGGATGATTTCCAGCAACAAGTCGCTCATAAGCAACATCTTGACGTGTTTGAATTTTTTTAGCCCATTAATAAACTGCCATATATTAGGATGTGTCATTCCTAATTCACACTGAATTCGTCTATTTCCAGCTTCTCCATGGTTATTAGTTCGGTTAAAATTATTTAGCGTACTTTCATATAAATTCCACACATCATGCGAAAATAATGGGTCTCTTCTATTTTGTACACCCACGTAGTTTACTTCGAACCACTCCAGAATAGGTTGTAGAGAGGCCGGCAATTCTGTTGCTAACCTTTGTACGGCCCGATATAAATGCTGGTAAGGTACGAATGCTATAGAGATTATCATTCGTGCTTTCAATGCAAATTCATCATCATCACAGTAAGTTGTTCTTAACCTATACTGGCTAAATGTTTATGCATATTTTGGGAAAGATGGAAAAAACATCCGTGTATTCTCACTCCTGGAAAACATTCTTGAAGAGCTCTAATCGCTGCTAATTCGTAGTCACATGAAACACTTTCCGGATTAACTTCAGGTACCAATTCTAATATTACTTGGAATAACCGAACATATGTAGCTCTAGTTTTGTTTGGGAGCAAAGCGTATAAGATCGGATGAACTCCTTCGTATCTCTCAACCATAACTATGTACAATTGATTAAACAACAAGGGAGCTATTTTAAATGTTCCGTCAACCAACCAATGCTTAGATTCTCGTAAAATATTAAGTCTTTGCTGCCTGCCAAAAATTAATATGCGTTCAAAATTTTCTCCCGAATCCATCAAAAGAAAGTTTTCTTCCATTCCATTTTGCGTATATGTACGATATTCATGTGGTATTATTAAATCCGTTAATGATTCGGGATTTGGTGTGGCTATGTTATTCGCGTTGCGCGTTCTTCGGACAACTTTCTTTAACGCTTGAAAACTTGGCAATATTCCCTGCGCACCTGCTGGAAGTCCGTGTATACACTCTTTGACTATTTGTGCAGTTCCTTCCATGCCATTTTCTGATCGGTTTTTAATTAGTGTGACCGCTTGACTTACAAGAATTTTCGATGCTGAAGGATCGTGAAGATGAACATTTAATCTCTTCACGATTTCTCCATCGCGCACGTGAATACGTGCCTTGCAACGGTCTTTTAGTTCGCAGCGGTAAAATTCGGTCAATTCATTTCTACTTAAACGATCAAATATATAAATATATCCACTTTCATGAAATTTTTGTTTACCACGTTTACTTACAATTTTGCCAGCCATAATTGTTGTTTTATTAGACATAAAAGTTACACTTATATAGTATATTTTACCGGATGATCCGATAATACGGATCAACGGATTTAAGTAATTTAAATGAAAAGTGGGTGGCCACATTGGTATTAAATTAATATCAGGTCCCGTTTGATGCGGCATGCCTGGTTTTGAATATTTCCGGAATCTCTAATTTGCGTTCAACTCGGTAAAAACATCATTGAGGCGCGGCTGATCTAACCATCGGGATGTAAACCACCGGAATCTATTTTTTTGGGAATGGCCATAAAACCTCGATGATTCGGGTTGGTTGGTAAATTAAAATATTCAGGTTTCTGAACCTGATAAAATCTGGAAATCTCGCACCGAAACGGGTTTGCGCCGAACCGGCCTCGCGCCGAATAGGGACTGCGCCGAACTGTACTCGCGCCGAATGGGGTCTGCGCCGAATGGGGTCTGCGCCGAACTGTACTCGCGCCGAATAGGGTCTGCGCCAAACCGTACTCGCGCCGAATGGGGTCCGCACCGAACTGTACCTGCGGCAAAACGGCTGCGCCGGAACGGCTACCCCGAACTGTAACCGACCCGAGTCACGTAATTAAAATTGGCAAAAACAACGAAACTGCGGAAACAATGTGGCACCCTACCCTATAAATTTTCCCCATTATAATTGAAGACACGAGTGGATGAAGGTGTTATGTTACATTTTAGAAAATGTCGACATCGGTGTGAATGAATGCGTTTTGTGCTATTGTTGCATACCACATGTAATTAAAAATATATAAAATGTAGAACTTATACATATAGTTAAATATATAAGATATTTTTAATTGCATATGGTATGCAAAAATAGCACAAAACGCATTCATTCACACCGATGTCGACATTTTGTAAAATGTGACATAACACCTTCATCCACTTGGGTCTTCAATTCTTTTTAATTTCATTTTACTAGACTATAAGACTTTTCTTTTTTTAACTGTAATTACAAGGAGGAAATAAACCATCCAACTAGCGGGTTACATTAAAACAAAATCTTTAAAAGTTTCAAGTCCGCTTAAACGTAACGGTAATATAGTTTTACCGTGGTGGACAAAATAGACCACCCCGGGGGTTGTGTAAGATCAAAATTGTTACAGATAATGCGAACTAGCATTGAAGGAGTTAATGAAAAGCGCTATTAGATTTTAAATAAATAGTTTAAATAAATACTAATTGAATATTTTGCTAAGCTGCTAAGCAATTTTACAAAAAATCATAAAAAAATACATTAAGCAATTAGGCGGAATAAGTCAACCTTCGAAGCTTTATTGCAGTCCTTCTAATGTAGCACACTACAGGGGTCCTATTGTCAACACAGCTGCACTTAACTTAATATTGACTTTTGGTAGAATTAGGCAAATATAAAATAGATTTCACTCTGAAATGTTGTAAACTCAGCTGGATGCCGACACATATCTTGTTAAGAGATAACACTAGAAAAGGCTAGCTAATTACTGGGAATAGGAACCACCCCATATAATTATCTACGATGCTTGACGGCAACCTACCCAAATATCGGACACTGAGGAATATAAATACCTCCTAAATATTTTTTCAAACAGTATTGATTCAGATCAGGTTCAATGCCACTCGGGTCGCTTATCCCTCACAAAAAGCTCAATGCGCGAAGGAGAACTAAGCGGGGCCTCGTCCCCTAATCGCTCTACTTCGTAAATTATGCTAGCTTGCTTTCAAACAGTACCCAAGTGTTTGCTCATAAAGTCAGTAAATCCGTAACTTTATACGTGTGTGTAAAAAAACGTGTGTTTAACCCCTTTAGGTAACAGGTATAGTGAACATTCTTTAATTATTGATCAACTTTTGTATTTTTATTTTTTCTCTCATCTGTTTTCATCCTATTTTTATATTCGTTTTTATATACTCGTTAACTAAGAACACCGCATAGTTATGGTCAAAACTACTGACCCTGACGTTCTTTTTATCTTCTATGCTAGAGGAATTGCAAAAGGTAGCCATCCCACGTTATCGCAGACACCTTAGCTAAGAATTTATACATTACCGGTTTTTTATACTCATACCAGTTGTGATAGTTTCCCCCTTTGGAAACAAAGGCAACAAAATAGCTTTTGATGTATGGGCTGTCCTGTTCTCATAGACGCATTTCGATCTTTAAGTACTGGAAATTTCACTGATTCAATGGACGCATTGCAGGCCTATATCGTAAGTTTATATGATAGAACTGCAAATAGTAAAACAGTGAACGAGCGTCTCAAAAAAGTTTTCATCCAGAAAAATATAATTCATCAAACACTGGGTGCTTTACAGCAGCATTAAGTTACCACTTAATTTATGAAATAATTAAGATAAACTAAAACCACGGTGGAGGTTTTACGTCTAGTGGTGAAAGGGGGTGGCGGAGTGTTACGTCTAGTTTTGTAATATTGTGAATATACTAAGAAACCAATTATTTTTTGGCTGTAATGACACCGTTGGAATATACTTTCTGGAACTAATTAGGGGTGTCCCGTACTTAGCAGTGGAAAATTTATTAAAATTGCAACGAAAAAAATTAAAACTCAAACATAATTGCAATGTATAATATTCGACACAGTAAATTTTAGATACAAAGATCAAATAAATTATGATTCGTAAACTTGTTCTACATATGATTTAAGTCTTTGCCATTCACGTAACAATTTCGAAATATTCTTCGAGATTTGCGCCACTTCAGAACTGTTTTCAATCATTTTGTTATTTAAGACTTTCTTTTTTTTCAAGTAATGTCTTAATTTCCTTTGAACGTTGCTCATCTTTTTCCTAAAAATGGCAACATTAACAATTCGCACAATAAATGATTTAGGATGGCTTACTTTATAGCTTCCATTTGCGCCCTAAAATAAAATAAATCAGTTATTTTGAAAACTAAAGGTTATTTCATACTTACTTTTCCACTTCAAAATTACTATCACTACTTTGCAATCTAAAACTAATAAAAAATCATTTTAATCATAATAAATATTTTACTGTCTGTTTACTTACTTGGACCTTGAAGAAAAAATTTCGGACTTTGGGCCAAGTGGCGATGGCGTGAGGGTCCTAAAAAAATTAAGTGTACAATTGTAAATTATATTTACAATTATTATAGCAATTTATAACTTACGATTTACTGTTCCAATTGTAAACCACTGACGTAGTTTTGCCTGGAAAGCTGAAAATTAATGATTAAAAATTAATTTAGAAAAATTTGTCATTTAACTTACAAGCGATTCTTTAGCTTAGTGTAAAACGGAACAATGGTATCAGAACAGGAACTGAAAAAGGCTAAACTAAATAATTTGTTTTTAAAATAATTTTATACTTACATGTCGGCTTCATATGGTAATGTTGAGCTGGACCGTGCGTTAGGGCTAAACAATAAAATTTTTGTTAGAATAGCAAATTTCCAAAAACTTAAGAATTAGCCAATCTTGCCTTGCCAATTAGAATCGTGTTTCAGTCTTAAGCTTGGTATATGCACAAGCCACAAGCTGCAATGTGAAGTAACGCAATGTTCCATGATTCTGATTGTCCCGACACCAAACAGAAACGCAGTTCCAATTGGAATCTCGGAACGTAGCGTTACCTAACTTGCGTGATTAACGTGGTTGTGCGGCCAAAAGGGCGTACTGTAACTTTTTGATTTGTAAAATTTTGATCTAAAACCTTTGATAAAATTTCAAGCCTTGGGGGGGGGGGTTTAAATTTTCAAATTTAACTGAATAATTTACCGCATCATCTCCAATTTTAATAAAAAGTTCAACATCACAAAGAACAGTCATTCCATCTCAAATCAACTACAGAATTGCCTTGATCCACGCCGAATTTAACGAAATTTGGTATACATATATAGTCCGGTCAATTTAAACATTCGAGGTTGCAATAATTCGCGGCCAGCTGAAAATTGGTAGGATTGTTCAAAACACCATCATAAATGGAATCTAAAAAGTCCTCATCGATCCGACACCTGGAAAAAAATTTATTCGGGGTCAAGTCACTAAAACGGGGTTTTCACGATTTTCAGCAAAACGGTAAGTTTTATCATAAAATTATCCCATTCAAAAATTGTAGATCAGATAATTATCTACAAAAAATGTCTAAATACTTTTTTTCCTAAGAGCCACCGTTTTTGAGATATAACGATTCGAAAAGTTGAAAGAGTTGTAATCGTCATAATATGGGGTCCGTTACTTTGCCCCCCCCCCCGGTTAATATTTTTACACCAAAAGCAAGCACTGGGATCCTTAGAGCTAGCACCCAAATATGAAAGCTAGCACCATTACAGTTTTTCACAAATCGACTTTGAAACCGGGGGGCCAAAGTAACGCTAGTAGCCCCCCCGGTTAATATTTTTACCCATAAACCTAGCACTGGGATCCTTAGAGCTAGCACCAGCTAGCACCCAAATATGAAAGCTAGCACCATTACAGTATTTTCACAAATCGACTTTGAAACCGGGGGGGGCCAAAGTAACGCTAGCCCCCCCCCGGTTAATATTTTTACCCATAAACCTAGCACTGGGATACTTAGAGCTAGCACCCAAATATGAAAGCTGGCACCATTATAGTTTTTCCACAAATTCATTTTATTTATTTGCACCTAAATGAC
Organism: Podabrus alpinus; assembly: GCA_932274525.1. NCBI lineage: Eukaryota > Metazoa > Arthropoda > Insecta > Coleoptera > Cantharidae > Podabrus > Podabrus alpinus. Next base: position 84,336,678 of record OW026455.1, on the reverse strand, counting down.
GATTACAACTCTTTCAACTTTTCGAATCGTTATATCTCAAAAACGGTGGCTCTTAGGAAAAAAAGTATTTAGACATTTTTTATAGATAATTATCTGATCTACAATTTTTGAATGGGATACTTTTATGATAAAACTTACCGTTTTGCTGAAAATCGCGAAAACCCCGTTTTAGTGACCTTTGACCCCGAATAAATTTTTTTCCAGGTGTCGGATCGATGAGGACTTTTTAGATTTCATTTATGATGGTGTTTTGAACAATCCTACCAATTTTCAGCTGGCTGCGAATTATTGCAACCTCACTCCTATTTTTTGGTCCAATTTGACTGGACTAATATACCAAATATATGTATAGCAATAAAAGAAAAATAGAAATTAAGGATTTTTCCTGAAAGGCCTTTGTTTCATTGTTTTGATCCTTCAAAAAGTTAAGCGTAGACTTGTAGGAAAATGACTGTAACTTCCAACTACAGTGGTCTAAATTAAAAAAAATGTTCTGTAAAAGTAAATAACGATTCTATTAAAATATTCTACCACATTTTATTTTTTCAACTCCTAAATGGGTTAATTTTTTATTATTAATCCTATTTCAACCTCTATTTCTAAATGGGTCTCTTTTCAAATTCTTTAACTTTGTTTTGCGCAATTGTGCTGAGCATGTGTACCTTATTTGATCGTCGGGTGAGGTTGGGTTCGGTTACTAAACATAAATTAAAAATAAGAAGTTAATAAAAGTAAGTTTTTCGCCGATTTCTCGACTTTCTTTCAACATTACGCCAAAAATAGTTAGATATAAATTTAAAGCTAATTAAATCCTCTTCAAAAAAGATTTTAAACATATTTTGCTAACTGACCTACTGACCAGACTTAACTGACCGACATTAACAATGTAAACATCACCAAAAACTCAGAAATCGACTACTGATGCTAAAGGCATTGGTTCGAGTCCAGTAGGAGTCAATTTTCTTTTGAACTTTCTTTCCTTCAATGATCATCACCGTGCTTCGAAGGGCACGTTAAGCCGGCGGTCTCCCTGATTTGACCTGATCTAATATGTCAAACAGGGTAATAAAAATCACCCCTACTCCCCATCGACTACGCAATGATTGACTTTGTTGAGGCTTTGAGCTGGGTGGCCTGGTCCAGGGGCCACCCATCGACTGCACCTAGCATTGGTGGGGTGCGAATTGCGGGACTTCTCAGAGCTCGGTCATCGAGCGGACGTCCCTGGTTCGTAGTGCCAGCCATTGTTGGGGAGTTCTGGTCGGTGGTGATGCCGAGAGACCGCCTAACGGCTGCGGTCATACTTAGCAGTGTCGACATTGTGGGTCAGGCTGGGGGTGAGCAACAAAGTGGAGTCAGTACAATGGGCCCGGTAGAGTGGCCTAAGTGCGTGCAAGTTCATACTTGCCCCTCCCCCGAAATCCAGAATCCTTCATAGCACGTTGTGTAATGCCCAAGAAACGACGAATTTGTTAACTTATATTCAGATAATAACTATTTATGCTGAAAATCTATACAATTAATTAAAAATCGATTCCGGTGGTCACACAACTTGGCTCAACTTTGAACGGTGCTTACCATGTGAATACGAATCTTACAAAAGATATGTTTAGACGCTTTTGTGAAGAGAATTTAATTAGCTTTAATTTTATATTAAACTATTTTTGGCGTAAATTTGAAAGGAAGTCAGGAAGTCAACGAAAATCTGATTTTTGTCAACTTCTCCTTATATTTAATTTATTTTTAGTAACCGATCCCAACCTTATCCGACGATCGAATTTGCTACACATGCTCAGTACAATTACACAACAACATAGTGAAAGAATTAAGAAAAACCGGCCCATTTAGAAATAAGGGTCGAAATGGGGTTAATATTAGAAAATTAACCAATTTAGGGGTTGAAAAAATAAAATGGGGTTGAATATTTGAATAGAATGCTCATTTACCTATTTTTTCAAGTTTTTAATATTTACATAATTTAAAAATTAAAAATTGCGATTATGTCTTAACTATTAATGGTACGTAAAAAAGGTAATACATCTTTTTTATTTGTTTCATCATTTGATTGATGATGGTGACTTTAATTTTTAAATTCGTACTATATTAATCACATGAAAACCAAAAAAATTGATTTAGCGAAGTGGTGAAAAAAAAAGGTAGAAAGTAGGCGAGGATCTGTGTATTTTTTAAGGATACGCAATTCTAATTTTGAGAGGATCACAATGAGACCAAAATATCCCAAATCCAGCTGTAAATAACGAAGTTGTGCGCAATGTATGGTAAAATTTCGGGGTACCCATCAGATACATACGGGCCCTTTTTAAGTGTTTTGATTTTTTTCCTTCTACCGAATACTGAACCTATGTTTGTGCAAAATTTCAAGTGTATAATAATATTATTACCAATGAATAACAAGTAAAATTTGATTTCCTATAAGATAGATATTTGTATCTACCTATGCAGTTGAAATTGGTAAGTACCAAATTTCGTCAAATTTGGCGCAAGTCAAGACAATTTTGCCTATTTTGCAGTTGATTTGAAATGGAAAGACCTAGAAGTAAAACAAAACAAATTGTTTTTGATTTTGTTTCTTAACTTGATTTGTTACCATGGTACGGCCAGCTAAACTTTGAACGATTAGTACTATGTCAATTAGGAATCTGACAAAAAATATGTATATATATTTTTGTTGTTGTGAAAAAAATTTAAAATCGAATCCTAAATAAAGGAGCCAGACGCAAAAAAAGATTAAATCTTTGGGCAGTCCTTAAACGAAAACGAGGAGAATTTAAAAAATTTAAAAAATACTTTTCCTCATAGGTTCACGTTGATCAGACATAAAACCTGTAACGGGTGGGGAACAAACGAAAATAAGCTCGGGGTAATTTCACGGGACGCCCGGAATACATTAAAAAAAAATTGATTTTGTCCCCTCCTTCCTGCAAAATTTCAATTTTACGAAACGAATTCTTAAATTGGACAGCCATTTGCGGGTCCCTTTTCACCCCCTCCTTTCCTCAAATTGTCAAAAATTGACACTTATCCCGTTCAATACTCGTCAAACTGCAAAATTTTAACTATTCATGACTCATGACCCTCCTAACCACCCGTACTAAATAATAAGTGAGCCATGCTATATAATTATTATTAGTAAAATTAAAGCATCGCCAATATAAAAATATAATAAAAAAGTTCCTATTATCTACAATATAACTGTGTTCCGTCACTGTGTGTTAATTAACAGTTGGTTAATTAATACTAAAAGTAAAATACAGTAAAACTTTGATTATCCAAGCTAATGTGGGGAGGAGGTACATCATCAATTTTCTGGAATAACACGGAAGATCAAATAACCGAGATTCGGATAATCAGGGTTCTACCGTAATTGAAAAAATAAAAAACGTAAAACTTACAAACTGTCGACTCTAAATGGTCTATCAGGATTTTTACTTTTCTTCTTTTTATGTTCTTGATTACAATTGTGGTTCTTATAGCTGAAAAACAAAATCTGCAAATTGATGTATCAAAATAGTCGCATTACTTACATCACATTTAATTCCTGGTCTTGCGATACGTAATTGGCATCATGTTTTATTTGCTCTGACCTGGATCGCAATGCTAAATTTTCTATGTGTTGCTCGGAAAATGTATTAAAAGTACTAAAAGAATACAATTTACATTTTTTAAGCAGAGATAGAAAAGTGCTTACCAGTAAACCAAATTTTGTAGATCTTGCAGTTCTCTAAAAACAACATTAAAATCTCTTTCTTCGTTATGTGCTACCGTGGAGGTGGAACTTTTCTACAGGGATAACTTTAAATTAAAAATCTTTAATCGGTTTACATATGAGCCGTTGAAAACCAGAGAGGTGCAAGTCATAAAATTGTTTTATTTTGACCTTTTACTTTAAATATTCTAAATTTAAATTTTCAAACGTTAATTGAATATTTTTGCTGAACTGCAGTTTCTAATGTATTCTAAAGAAGAAGAAATTCGAAACTAGTACAGGAAATAAAATTTGTAACTTGAGGAAAGAGTTATTTTATTAATTTAATCTAGATACTATTATAGTTTTTTGACTTAGACCACTGTGGTTTTCAACGGCTCATATATTTAGTTACTTACAGGTCTGTTAACATCTGTACTTTCTGGTGGAGCCGTTATGTGATGTGGAACTTTCCTATGGCGGCGAGAAGGTTTAGCATGTTTGAGAAAAATCACTTCTGAATCTATGACGTTTATAAATTCTTGCAGTTCTAATTTCAAATCTGATACCTAAATAAAAAAATTAGTTTTGATCTGATTTATTATAAAAACGCCTTACCAATTCTGGATCTTGCATCAAATTAGAACACTGTTCGGGATATGATCCTAATTCGATATTACTCTTCGATAACGTTATGATTTTTGGTGGTTCATTAGTTGGTTCAGATTGGAATTTATCAGTTTCCTGAACCTTTTCATACAAGATATTCTGTAAACAAAAATTAGATTTGATTTGTTTACGGTATGCATCAAACCATCTTATCGTAAAAAAAATATTAAATACCTTATTGACTAATTTCTCGTTACCATTTGACGCCGACGGTATGGTATCGACAATCACTAAACATGTGTGAAGATAAGATTTGTCTGGAATTTTATGAGGTTTTTCGATCGAAAGTGATAGCGTCTTTTCCTGCAAAAAAATTCCATTAGAAATTTTTTTTTTTTTAAATCAGCTTACTCTTGTTTGTGCTGTAAATTCTTTTATAACACGATCGCCAGTCTGCATTCCACTTTCCTTTGTTGGAGGTTCAAAGTACGGATCTGCTGTTGAAGTCATAACATCAGCCTGACAACATTTTGGGTGATAAAGTTCATTCATGGCGTGGTAATCTGGGTTGTTTATTAACTGCGTAAAATATAAATTAAAAGTGGGAATTAAATAATTTAGTAGCTAAAACATACGACTTCTATTTTTGCAACTTCACTTTGCATTTCGGATACTTGATCTTCGGTCTTATCAATTGTACTGCTCGATTCATCAATCCATTTCTAAAATTTAAAATAAAAATCTTGTGAAATACGTCAATAACTGATACAAAAAATGTTCCCTCCACTTAGAAATAAACAATTAATAAATAATCAACAGAACAATCTTCTAAACGTTACAATAGGAACTAGGAAGATCATATGCGCAACAAGTAAGAAGAAACCAAGAGGAACTTGGAAATACTCAACAACAACAACCTGGAAATCCTCAACAACAGCATACAAAGAGAAAAATAATATAGTCAAATTTATTTCAACGTTAACGGTTATAGTAAATATTTAGAAGTACATTATACAATAATCAAAGTATTAATTGTTTCACGTGTATAGTAAATATTATTATAAGTTTAATGTAATATAACTTTGAGAAATTTTCCTTCGATTATAGTAAATATTTAAAAAAATATAAAAAACAGTACTAAGTACTTCAAAAATTTTCTAACACTTCAAATTGGTGTGAGATTGATTTGGACTTCAATTTGAAGTAAAAATTCCTCAGAACTATTACAAATAAACCTACAGAAAATAAAAAAATTATGAAGGAGAAACAGACTCAGTGTGCATTCAAATCAATTGGCCACAAGCCTGATGGAAGATCGATCAGAGAAGCGTAAATTAAAATGATTCTAAACTCAAGACTTAATAAACAGATTTAAAAACTAATGGGTACCTTGTAGTATAAACTTAATTTTGATTGCCCTACACAAAAATAATTCATGTGAGTTAATGCTGTAAGCAATTGGGTTTTTGCCGAGGGGTTATCACCTCTCAAAATAGGTGTCCCAAATATTACTACTCTATTACATGGTATTTAATACATAAGTATTACATTTGACCTGTCCCAACTACATACGTAGGTGAAAAACCCATCAGTTTTTGCTTAAATATGTTACTTTCAAGAATTGCCAAAACATTTACTTCTTGTTGTAAGACAGATTGTAAATATTCTGAGTAAATAAAAAAAAATCTAATGGGGGTGGAAAATTTCAAAAGCAATCCTTACATAATTTAAAAAATAAAACAAATATACATATTTATACTTACATTACTTACGCCTTTCTGATTGTGAAGAAAAGTTACCAAGTGCGACACCCATAGACTTTCTGACGAATCTTCTTTTTCGTTCTGAGAAATGTGGAGTTAATATTATAAAAAATTGCTTCAAAATTTAAAATTATATACCTTGCTACTTGATGGTGTTACAAAATCAGATGGTAGTGCATCTCTTAATCGCTGTACATAATTAGTTTTATACTAAAAAAACATTGCTTTTATAAAACTTCAACTGTATGTATTACTCACTCAATTTACCTTTCTCATATCCTCATAGGACATATCTTCACACAGCGGTGGTTTCTGTTCCTTACAAAGTTGGAGAAATTGTTCGGCCTATAACATTTAAAGTTTAGTAAAAAGAAAATTATGATCATAAAAAAATCTTACATTCTTTTTTACGTATAAGTACTCGCGTACATCTTCAGGAGTCTAAAATAAAATGATTTCATTAGTTAAAACAAAATGCAAAAATTGCAATATACCTGGAGTTCGGATGAATCCTTAGGTAAACTCGTTGCATTGTTTTCACATATGATTGTGTTGTAAGGTATTCTAACGTCCTATAAATACAATTATTTCAAATAAATAAAAATCAATTTAAAAGCAACTCACAATTTGTTCTGCTGCCGCTTTCAATTTCACTGGTTTTGATTCTTGTGGAGATTTAACTCGTTTCGATTGTTTTAGTTTTATGTCTTCGGGTTTTGGAAATATTTGTTTGGAATCCATTTGTTTTTTTGATCCGACTTCCTTTACTTTTCTTGGCTTTTCATCAATCATAATCTCTTGCGATCTTACAAATATTTCTTTGAATACAACCTGATTTGATTTTCGGAATTTTGATGGATTTGGACTGACTTCTTTTACTTTTCCTGACTTTTCACTGATCACAATTTCTTCCGATTCTGGAAGTATTTCTTCTAATTCAACTTGTTTCGGCTTTCGGAGCTTTCGACTTCCTATTCTTGGCTTTATAAGTGTCGCAGATTCAGTTTTCTAAAAAATTAAACTTTACAGAAGAACAAAACCTAAAAAAATCTTACCCAATCTTCTCCATTTTCAAAAGCGGATGTTGGTTCTTCCTGTATCTCTACTACTTTATACCTTTTACGTCGTTTACTTTTGCAAGGTTCCACAATTTGTTTCTCCTATTTTTTCAATATAAAATTAAAAAGTTTATAAGTATAAAACAAAATAACTTGATGTAACATTTGTGCAGGGATCTGTTGGAGGGCACTATTTTCCAATAAAAATTTGAATGAGTAAGTTTACAGATTCAGAATCGAAATTTGTACAGGTTTGAAATGAAATTTCAGGAGATCAAAAATAAAAATGCACAAAAATATTTAGATTGCTTAGTTTGAGTGATATTCATCAAGCCTACTTTAAAGTTTATTACCAACGCATTTCAAAAAATTAATAGTAGTTGATGAAGGCATATTTGTGTGACGTGATGATGGCAAAGTTAAATGGAAAAAAATAAGTTCAATGTACTATGTATAAAATAATCTTGTGAAATACTAAAATCAGTTATAAAAAAATGTGGATTTTTACAAAAGGTTTTACCTCGTTTATCGTTTCTGTTTGAGTAATTTTACTTTCACCTTGTAATGTAGTAGGATTATTTGAATCCATCTGTTAGAAAACAAAGGTTTAAAAGTCTTAAAAATAAACAGTCCAAAATATTACCTTAATTTCTGTTTGAACCATTTTAGTTTGGTATTGTGCTCTATCAACATCTTCCTAAATAAAAAACATAATAAAAAAAATGCAAAAAATTACATGTAAAAAGCACGCACCTCTTGTACATCAGTCTGAATGTCCTTACAAGTGTTGATAAATGTCTTTCGTTTTTCAATTTGTTCAGTTTGGACTGAAATTGAAGAAGTGATCATAAATGATCCTTCATTTGTATTTTTTTTTAATCGTTGTGTTTCATCATTCTTACTTTCTCTCATATATCTAAATGGTCTTTTTTTAAATAGTTGACCTTCAGGTAAATCACTAAAAGTGTAGTACTCGCCAGAAGAAGAACTCTCTTCCACAACTATCTTTATATTCTGTTCTTCTGCATTGTCCAATAAGTCTGAGTTAACAGCAATTTTCATTTCTTTGTTTTTACAATCCTTATAAATTATTTGAATCAATCCTTTACTTTCATTTACTGCGAATCCCGTATTAATGACTTTTACAACCATCACTGCGAGACCAATCGTTTTACAAGTACTCGACTGGAGTGCCACATTGTGATACATTGAATTGTACTAATAAACACAAAACAAAAGATGTAGTGTTGATAAAAATTTTCAAGAAAAGTGATGAAAAAACCTTACCTTGAGTTCTAAGCGCTTTGTGCTGAAAAACATAATACCTCTTGCCAATTCTTCATCTGATTTTCTGGTGTTAATAAAAATATATGGCGGATAACGCGTTAAGGTTTTATTCAACATATTTTCGGAGCACACGTACGGTATGTAAGTGTGAAAGGCTTCAGTATTGAAGTTGGGTAATACAAATTTCCTGTTAACTGTAGCCGTTTCTTTGGTGCAAGGGTTATAAAAACTTAAAAAAAAAAAGTAAGTTTGTTGAAAAGCATTATAATATTTCTTACCTTAATATTACTGATTTCGGTTTATTCGATTTTCGCCAGGTTAAAGATTTGATTTTAATTTGCACTTTATAAAGATTGCATGGGCAATCCTTGCTGCCTTGTTTCTTACAACTACTTGATGTATCAACGTTTTCTATTTTTAAAGACGCCTCCTCATCAGTAGACGAATGTGAACTAAAGGCATGAATTTCGGTGTACGTTGAATTGCAGATTAAACGTTTTGTTGGCTTATCATCTGATACAAAAGCATCTGAATATTTGAATTCCACATCACGAATTACTGTATTACTAACGGGTGGGCAAGGAAGAACATCAATGATCTTACGCTTTGAAAACTCAAAGGTTTTCCCAGTTTTCTCATCCGTTTCTATATTATATTTTAATATAGTTGATTTTAAACCTTTAGTAGTGGTTTGTTCTTTTTTATCTTGCTTTAGATTGCACTTTATTGCACTTGCTTGTCCTTCAGAATGTTTTGATGTAGTTTCATCAATATCATTTCGTTCCAAATTATATTTTATTGCACTTGGTTTTCGTTTCAAATCTTTTGATGAAATTTCACTCCCTTCTTCTTGTTCCAGATTGCACTTTATTGATTGTCTTTCAGAATTTTTTAATGTTGTTTCATCCCTATGATTTTGTTCCAAATTACATTTTATGGCACTTGGTTTTCGTTTCAAAGCTTTTGATGAAGTTTCACTCCCTTCTTCTTGTTCCAGATTGCACTTTATTGATTGTCTTTCAGAATTTTTTAATGTTGTTTCATCATTATGATTTTGTTCCAAATTACATTTTATTGCACTTGGTTTTTGTTTCAAATCTCTTGATGAAGTTTCATTCCCTTCATCTTGTTCCAGATTGCACTTTATTGTACTTGATTGTCTTTCAGAATTTTTTAATGCTGTTTCATCACTATGATTTTGTTCCAAATTACATTTTATGGCACTTGGTTTTCGTTTCAAATCTTTTGATGAAGTTTCATGCCCTTCTTCTTGTTCCAGATTGCACTTTATTGCACTTGATTGTCTTTCAGGATTTTTTAATGTTGTTTCATCACTATGAGTTTGTTTCAAATTACATTTTATTGCACTTGGTTTTCGTTTCAAATCTTTCGATGAAGTTTCACTCCCTTCTTCTTGTTCCAGATTGCACTTTATTGATTGTCCTTCAGAATGTTTTGATGTATTAGTTTCATCAATATCATTTTGTTCCAAATTACATTTTATGGCACTTGTTTTTCGTTTCAAATCTTTTGATGAAGTTTCATTCCCTTCATCTTGTTCCAGATTGCACTTTATTGCACTTGATTGTCTTTCAGAATTTTTTAATGTTGTTTCATCACTATGATTTTGTTCCAAATTACATTTTATTGCACTTGGTTTTCGTTTCAAAGCTTTTAATGAAGTTTCATCCCCTTTATCTTGTTCCAGATTGAACTTTATTGCACTTGGATGTCGTTTCAAAACTTGTAATAAAGTCTCATCTTTTTTATCTTGTGCTAGATTATTTTTGATTGGACTTAATTGGCGTTGAAAATCTTTTGAAGTAGTTGCAATTGCCTCTTGATCATCCACAGGTTTTTTTGATTCTTTAGTTTCACTTCCACTTTTAGAATGGTCTGATACCGTTTCTTCTGATTTATTTTGAATTCGTTGTTCTTCATTCATTGAAGGTTTCTCATCAAAAAATGAGGAGAAAGAATCACAATCAGATCCTTGAGATTTTTCGGATACATTTTTTGAAGTTGATTTTTTATGCGCTTCTTGTGTGTTTCGTGTAGTTACAGCAGTATTTTCAAGAAGTTCATTTTGCAACTTTCGCAAATTTAACAAAGAATTTTCTGATTCTGACACTATCTCTTCTTCTTGCACGGATTTCATTTTGAAAAATGAAGTAAAAATGTCTTCTTTGGTAGTTTCAGGTGAAACACTATCTGTTTTCTTAGTTTTTATTGGATCAGATTGCCAAGATTCAAGTGCCTCTTCGTTATCAGTACTTTCTGCTAATTGGGTTTCTTCATCTACATATTCGGTTGCATTTTCCTCTTCAATTTCAGTAGGTTCTGCTGATTGGACTTCTTCCGATTCTACAGACTCCTTTCGTTTAGAATTCTCTATTTTATTAAGCCACGCTGAGTTGAACATATTAATTAAAACTCTTCTCTTTTGTGCATCTATTTTCACATCAGATTCTAGGGGTTCATTATTTGTTAGGGTACTTTCATTCTTAGTTTCTTCAATTTCTTGCGACCCTTCAGGTATTTCTTCCCATTCGTCCTCATTTATTTCTGCATATTCTTCGTCAGTTTCTTCTTCAACTTCTTCATTTGAGTTTTCAGCAAATTCTTCTTCTTGTTCATAACTCTGTTCATCAATTTCTTCTTCTACAATCGGATCTAATTTACTCTCCTCTTTTGCCATGCGAGCATTATTCATTTTTGCAGCATAATCTTCAAAAGATTCTTCTTGGTTATCTTGAAGTATTTCAAGTTCTGCTTTTAAATCAGCTACCCTATTTTCATATTCTACAACTTGGTCATTATCTGGTTGCTCTAGAACTTGTTCATTATCTGATTGTTCTACAACTTGTTCATTATCGGGCTGTTCTATTGGCATATTTTCTACTTTTATAGATTCCTTTGCTTGTAAAGTGCTATCTGGATTCTTTTTAATAAACCCTAGTTGCGCTTTCAGTTCAGCTATTTTGCTTTCAGTTTCTCGAAGTTTTTCAATATCTGTTTTTGTTCTTGAATCAATGACCAAATCTTGATATTTATCTACTTCACTGGTTGATTTCAGTTTTGGAATTTTTGATGGTATCGTGGGTGTAAGTTGTCCACTCTTTGGGGGTGTTTTCGCTATTTCTGATGATTTCTCTTTACTTTTCTTTACATTGAAAATGTTCTTTTTTACTATGGGTAACACTTTTGGATCGCTCTTTTTTGGTTCATATTTTATTTGTGCATTTGATTCATTCGTTTTTAGTAATTCTGACTCCATATTTTTTTGTGCAGTTACTTGTAAGTAGAGTTCTTCATTATCATTTGTCTGTGGAACGTAATCGGGATGATTTGCTAGGTAGTCGAGCACTTCTTGTACCTTAGCTATTTGATTTTGAGTATCTATAAGTTCTTGATTTTGATTATTTTCTGGCTTAGTTATTATTGGATTTGCTTTCTTTCTCACAATTGTCAATGGTGGAAGTTGCATGGAACTTTTGCTATAAAATTTTATTTGTGTATTTGGCATAGAATCAATAGTTTCAGCTTTTGTTAATATTTCGTTTGGAGGCTGTGGTTTTGGGTTAGTCGTTTGTACTTTATTATTTACTATTTTACTAGTTTTTTCTCCCACCTTGCCTTTTCCTTTCTTCGCATGTTCTTTATAATTCATAGTTTGGTTCAATTCCGTAGAAACTTACGGTAAAATATTTTTGTATCTATGTATAAAAAATAAAAATGACAGTTGTAACTCCAGCACTGCTGAATAAATACCAATAAATTTTCAATACCCAAACTTGTCTGCTATACAAATTAAGTGATTATAATATCGTCCCCTTAATACTATAACTAGGTAACTTGAAATTACTGCTATTGAGTAAATGGAGTTTAAAGTTTACAATAGCAAAAAAAAGTATTAAACTTCAAAATTATTTTTCTTTTAACGTTTAAAACTTTAGCTACTTATGTAAGTTCTTCTTCAAGTGCCATATCTGGTCTCCCGGACGTTGGCGACCTCTCTCCTATGTATGTGTTGTGCGTTTGAAGTATTATCACACACATAGGGGACCTACTGCTTAACGCGGGCTCCGAACCGCGGGAAGTGTATACACTTCATCTCCAGAGAGGCTGTTCCAGGCAGATTACACCTCGGTGGTTTGCCATTGCCTTCGGAGGGGAGACGGTCAGAATAAAGTTTTTACTGAGCCCGGTGTCAAACCAGGCATTCAGCTTGAGCAGCAACGCACTTAACTGCTTTAGCTGACGACCGTCTCGTAAGTTAAATGTATTTAATACCCTCACAGTCTAATGTTTTATATTTTAGGAAATTTTTAATTAGAAGTAAGATATCTACATAGTTATAGCACTAATAAAAATGTGAAAAATCAGACTTATCTAGTTCTTTTATTTTATTTTAACTTTGTATGTTTCAAAATAAGTTTTATTCATAAAGACTGATATTCTTATAAAGAATAAAACTATAAAACTTCACAATTGCATAAATAGATATCTCAACCGTCTTGCGAAGGTCGCGGACATACTATGTTGCTATACGTAACGTTCGGAATTTGCACAACTTGGTATCTCAAATTATGCGCTTATAGCATAACAGCATTGAAGGGATCTGGGACTTATCTACTTTTAGCAAGTGGATATTTGATGTTTAGAAACATAATAGAACATTTTTAGTTGTAGCACTAAATAAAGTGGGTAAAATTAGGTGGTTACATGTAGCTAACTCAAAATAGCCAAAATTCGAGTTACCTAGTTATAGTATTAAGGGGACGATATGACAGTGTTGTTTTTAAAAAACTGCCGGTATGTTCAAGGAATCCACCGACAATATAGAAAAGCTTTTAAGAGGGTGGGCGCTCTTTAGGGGAGGACGGAAATTGCCTCGCCCTGGCTCAAATTTTTTTTATTATTATTAGGTTTCTTTTTTTAATTATTAAAACATTTATTATTAAAACGGTAAATTGAAAGAAAGTCGAGAAATCAATAAAAAACTGAATTTTGTCCACTTCTCCACATTCTTACTTAATTTTAATTAACCGAACCCAACCTCGGCCATAGATACAATTTTATAAACATGCTCAACACAATAGCACAAATAAAAAGTAAAAAAATTAAGAAAAAAGGACGGAAATAGTATTAATATTAAAAGATTAACCCATTTGGGCGTTGAAAAAATAAAATTTGGTTGAATATTTAAATAGAATATTCATTTACCATAACAAAAAATTTCAATTTCTTAATTTAGAAGACCACTATGGATGAAGTTACAGTTAGTATATAACGAGTTTACACACAAAACTTTTTAGAGGATCAAAACAAAGAAACAAAAGCTCTTTGGACAAATCCTTAAAATTTGTATTTTTTATGTATTATTATGATGGGGTGTACCAAGTTTCGTCAAGTTTGATGTGGGTCAAATCAAGTTTTCAGTTGATATGAGTTGGAATGACCCTGTACGTCGAATTATTGTAAATTAAGTAAAATTGTGATGCTAAGAATGTAAGCATGAGATAAATAAAATTTACTCCAGGCACAAGATTTTATAATATAGGTAATATTAGAAATTTGAGATATCATAGAGGTACCAAATACCCAGCACGCATCTTATTTTTCTACATTTTTATGAAAATATTTTCATAAAATAAAGCGTTTCATGACAATGGAAGTAAAAATTCTCTAGTTAATTCTTCCAAAATTAATTTGCGTTATTTTTTACGGTTGCGTTTACTTGTAATTTGAGGATTACTGACGGTTTACCTTTAAAACAACAAAAAATATTCCCGCACCCCGAGAATTCAAGAACCCGGCACCTATAGAGAAGGTTCTTTTTGAATAAATTTATGAAAGGAGATTCCTTATCCCAGATTTCTAATTTGTTTTATATTTTTAAAAATTTTGAGTTTGTCCCACCCTGAAAAAAACCTATCTGATGTTTAACGGTAAAGTTTATTTTAAAGGTAGGCTTAAAAATCAAATCCAGCCCCTACGAAATTTTCGATTAAGCCCTCAGCCAAGTTTTGAAGGGCAAACTCATGGTTTATGAAGACAGGAATAGGCGCAACTAATCTTTTTTGAAGAGCAATATCTGGTGTTGGGGTGTACCCTGAATTTTTTTTTTTAAATTAAAGGCGAAAATGAACTTTTTGAGGAAATATTTTGAGTAAGACTCTGGTTTAAAACAGGAGGTTTTGGTAAAAATCCATTTTTGGAGGGGGGACGTGACCAGTGTCCTCACCCTGGCTACGAGCCTACGATTAAAATTTTAGTAAAAAAACTCTCTAATATCTAAGTGCAAGTCTCAACCTGAAAAGTTATTCGTTTGCATCAGTTTTACAGAAAGTTCACGAGCATGCGGTTATAATTACAAAGTTTTTAGTTTCAAACTTCATCAAAAATATTATTTACCCTATTTTCTAGTTAAATTTTACATAAAATAATGTTTGGTCTCATACTATGCTCCTTCTTGTTACGTATCGAGGAGATAACCCGATAACTACCTACGTTATTTTACTTTTGAAAGTCAAAATTTTCATAATTACAAAATTTTTAGTTTTAAACTTCATCAAAAGTATTATTTACGCAATTTGCTGGTTAAATTTTACATAAAGTAATGTTTTGGTTTGACATTCATGCACATTCCTGTTACGTGTCGAGAAGCCAACTCGAAAGATAAACTAATTTCAATTTTCTAAATCAAAATGTTTAAATTATACAGTTTTTCGGTTCAAATTTCACCGAAACGACTATTTACGCCATTTGCTAGTTAAAATTTGCATTTTTAAGCACCATACAAAAAATTACCATTGAAATTTGGGTGGAAAAACTTTTCATATATTTTTGAAAATTTTTTGTTAATTAATGATAAATTCATTACCTCGTCTTCTTTGAGTTGATATGACACCTTCACAACGCTTATTTGTATAAATTACTATGTATAAATATGTAAAATCTGTATATTAAAATCAAGCTGTGTCGCTTGTAAATTTCACAATAAACTGAGGTTATAATCTCAAAATAAAATTTGTTTGTCGATGTAGACGGTAAAGTAGTTTCCTACTATTATGTGACGCGTATTCGTTAAAATGAATTATTTTGAGTTGTTTTAGTGATTATATAATTGAAGAATAATACGGAGACTACGATTTTTATATTAATTAAACATATTTTAACTCAAATTATTTATGCCATGTAGTAATATTGGAGTCATTGGAACGAGTAGGTATTTAGGATGCATTCTAAAAACAACCTTTGTGAATTGCAAGTTCACATCCAGAATTAACCCGTCAGTGGTTGCTATGCATTTTATTCTGCCAGTAAAATGTCCATTTTTATGATCAATAGTTTTTGGCTTTACCAAGGTATTTTATCTAATATTGCATTTAATTTGAAATTGTTTTAAACCAAACAGCTTGCATAATTTAATAATTGCTTGTACCTTTTTAGCGATATAGTCGGCCACACATGCATAGGTTCCATCCTTGAATGTCCCTCTGCTACCAATGGGAATTTCAATTATAAGAGGCTCATCAATTGGTGTTTCCAAGAACTTACCACCAGTTACAAACTTTCTGAGGGTATCCAAAGCTCCTTCGCTTTCATCTAAGTAATTCACAATTAGGCCCAGGAGAATGTTTTGATGGAAAATGATTTAATAATTGTGCTTTGAATGAAGCAGCAAAGGATACACACTGGTACGATTTATATTTCGAACACCATGGTTTCAAATACCCCCATAAAAATTTTCAAGAGGGTCTTGGTTCAAGTTTCTTCAACAAAGATATTACTGAATTTTTTTCTTTTTGGTTGACTCTAAATATATTTAAGCCCCTTTATTGTCTTTACCCAATTGGTAACAAACGGTGGCACATATTCTTTCTTCTCATCAAAAAATTTAATATTGGAATGGCCTTTTCGCAGAATGGAAGATGAAGAGTACGATCCGTGATTGCGGATCTGAACTGCTTGCCATTTTTCACTTCTGGATAGGAACTGTTGACACCATCAAACAGCTGATCAAAAAATAATAAGAAGTCGGCAGTATCAGTATTCGGTAAATCTTTATAACCCATAACAAATAAAATTAATCAACAAACACACTTGAGCTGTAGGTGCTTTGTGCTCATCACACAGTTTCAACATACAAGGAGCACAGACAGGGAAATCGAAAGACGTAGAACAAACTTATATAAAAATATATACTTACATACCATTTCGGAATAAAATTCTCATAACATTAGACACCCTTTGGCTGAAAACTTGTGCAGCATAAGGTACTTTCATCTTTTTGATTTTGTCATTGTAAATATGTTGATCAGTTAATTGTTTGCAGGCTTTAAATATTGAAGATCCATCTCGGCATAAATCGAAAATTTTACTTTTTTCTCAAGCAAGTTGTTACGAATGCCTTTCAACAAATGTGGAGGGTCGAACAATGGCACAACTTCCTTTCCATCAACAATAAAGCCAAAGTGACGGTTTTCTTCATTGTGCCTCAGGCACATCCTGTTCGTTTCTTCTTTTAACTGCCTATATGCAGCAACATTTGTAGACATCTGGTCACAAATCATTGCCGCCATAGTTAAACCTGTTTCATGTAGAGCCTTTATAATGGCTTTTAAGTTAAGAACCAAATCATACCACTGTTACAAAAAAAAAAGCGATTGGTTGCTTCCATTTCTTGGCAATACCTCTTGCCATAAATACCATGGCATGATCAGCAAAGGCACGTTTTACTACAACTCCACAATCGTCGAAACCAGTTATACAATCACATCTTGAATTATAATTTAAACCGGCTTTCCGTGCCGTTTCATCAAATAATAAAACACAATATTGGCTTCATTAATTCTTCGCTTAGCATTTGCATTGTCATTATAGAGTCTGCGTGCAATTTTACGCAAACTTGAGGCAATTTCATACAGATTTCTTGCTTTGGGTGGGAACTCAGTTGAACGCTTGGTGTTCACCAATTTCAACAAATAATTTTTTTTTGGAAATCTGAAAAATACAAGTTTGACAACAAATGTTGCATAAGCACAACGATAAATTTTACATACCTTTGCGGATCACTGTTGGTGTTTGTAAAAGAGATGAAGTAGAAGAATTTATCTGCTCCTGCTATTCCTCCGTTACGATTTCATTTTGTATAGGTATTTCTTGAGGAACGATTTCCAACGGCTGAATTCCATACGCCAATATTGAATTACTTTCAGTCGAATCTTCAGAAAAACCTTGAAATAAATATAAAAGTACATCTAATGAAATTTTTAAACTTGTTTGTATTATTTACCTGGTAAAAGTAATATGGGTACACTTCGCAGCTTCAGTCTCTTACTACGAGGATATCGATTATATGCATTAAAATGTACCGAACATACTCTGATTTTTATACACGTTTTGGGGAAGCACATCATACAAAGTTTGGTTTTTAATTCTACGCAACCATTCATCGTATAACTGAAATATTGGGAAAACCAGAGTTCTTGATGATGGAAATTTTTAAAATACAATTATTTACCTCTTCATCCAAATAAGGTAATCTGTGCAGTATTGCATCTCTATTTCATCTCAGTATTGCATCTCTAGTATTATTACAATTAGGCAAACAACAAAACAAAGCATTTCTACAACTTTTTTACTTTTGACAGCTAAACAAGGAATAATGTGGAATTTATTATGATAATACCAACTGAAATTTTTTTAAATAAATATATTCAGCATGCGTATTTTAAAACACCGTACACACCGTACCATACACTATTTAACGTATTTCTATTTATCACATTTATCTCCTTCATCTAGCGTTGATTTATTAGCGCGTTGGTTAATTTTTGGGATTAATAACCCTTTGGCGGCGTTGCAGCTTATCGTTATGGTGTTGGGGGGGGGGGACGGTGGTTTGGAGGACACCCCATCCTATCAAATCAAATAACATTTATTAATTACGTGGATACATAAGTCCCTCTCCTCTATATTTAATTAAGTAAGTTATAGGTTTCGTGAAGTGGAAGTTGAATAAGTTGCCAGGTAAAATTTTCAAAAACATGCTGTCCCCATGCTATTTTCATTTTTCTGGTTGACTTATACGGAACTCCACGGTAGAATCGCATATCTTCCTTGACTGGTATGGGAAGCTGGTTTTGGGATTTTTGGGAGGCCTATTGGCCTCGCGGTGTTAGCTTGGACTTGTCTGGCTGATTTTAAACCTGGCTTTTAACTGAAAGAATAAGTAAAATAAAAGTAAAGGGTTAAAAATAACACGTTTAGGAACGATAGACTACTTAATTCCGTTAAACAGGTGCAGGAACATAAAATTCCTTAGAAGTCCTTGGTGGGCGTGGCTTGACATCGTCCGCGTTGTTGAAGTCAGAAGTCAGACAGACACTCCTAATAATGTCGTCAATAAAACATTTAAAAACATTCGATTTATTTTATTCGCCCCCCCCCCCCAAACATTTATTTAAATAAATAAATTAAAGCTGGCTGGATAGTCCAGTATGTCGTTTAGGTCAAAAAATAAATGGAACATTGCAGCCTGTTCTTTGTCCTTCTAATTGATTTAATGATGTTTATGTTTCGTATTGAGCAGTGGAGGTGTAGTTTAAAGGGAACATTAGTACGTGCTCTCCTGTTCAAAATTGGAAGCAACTATAAAAATGTAGCTGTCTTAAAATTAGGCATATAATCTGGAATTTCCTCGCTACATAAACAAATCGCCTCGGCAGCGCAGTTGTTAAAGTGTGCGTATTATCATCTAATACGGCAGGGTTCGAATCCAAGTTGAGGAACATATTTTTACCATACCATCTTGTTAAACAAAAATAATTAAAAAATGTTTTTTTAAGTAAATAAGTAAATTAAAATACAGTAATTATTTATTTTTCTTTTCTCTTTAAATTTTGTACCTTCCCATTGAAGAAACTCATGGTCTGTCACTGTACATGAAGTTCTAAAAATAGGAAGCTGTATAGAGCCCGGGGGATCTGGGGCTATTATTATTGTAACGGGTTGTGGAATTGTATGTAGCCCATTACACTGAAGTTTAAGCTTATTGTGCTCCTCGTTCCGTGTTTCACTTCCACAGCTGTGTCCCCTCAACAAAGTCGAGTATGCAGCCAAAGGGCGCCTGTGCTATCTCCTCAGTTACCGGATATGGAAACCAAGGTGACTCAGTCTTCCTCCTGATAAGGAAGGTCATTTGCGTAATATGTGGCATGGGATTACATCTTCTATGGCACATTTCCTGGATGAGCACCTTAGCTACCCTCATAATATTGAGGTGCCTTTTGACACAATAGGGTCCTGTAAAAGTCCTACCATTCTACTCAACTATTTTCTACTCAGCTCTATGATTTCGTTACATCTGAACTCACCCGGGGGGGTGCCGAATAGAGATTCCTAATTGCTTCAGTTCAGGAACACCTGCTCAGTAAGCGAGGTGTTGTTTACGTAGTATATCCTGATCCCCTCCTTAACGATCGTGTATGTGATCTCGCAAGAAGGTTCAGGGGCCATTAGAAAGGTATTTACAGCTTTCTTAGTCAGAAGCTTTTTTTACCGTTTATGTCTTGGTGGTCTGGTATCCACCTCAGCGTAACACTGTTGCGAGTCGTCAATATCACCAGCGCATCGAGGCACTGTTTCACGACCTTGAACTGTATTTATTTTCAAAGCCCTTCAAATCACACTGCTAGTTCTGTCTGATTGCATGCTGATGAGCACGTTGTTACTCTTTATTGAATTGTCAGCCTGTATGCTGCTAGTAGAGCCTCTGCCTCCACCACTAATTGTAGTGGATGCAGTGCCCTAGGAGCGCCTCCATGGATGAGGTGGTCGTGGACCGCATTCCCCCCCCCCATAATACATAGGTAAGTAAGTTTTGCAGCTTGGTAGGCTATGGTAAGGCTATTCCATAGCACCCCCACCCCCCGGAAATGGTATGTGAACATGCGCGAATCCGTTGTGGTAATAAAGTACTTGAGTAGTGGGGAGAGTAAATATTAATTAGGTATGATTGATGAGTAGTATCGAATGTAGAGTAGTAGCGAATAGTAGTAAGTGAACAGACGTATGTATTCTATAAGTTATAACAAATAAAGACAAAATGCTAGCAACATTAGTTATTATTTAAAGAGGTACCACCAAAGCATAAGTAGTTCCAAAGAACAAATTAAACATTAAAGTTCTCATATTACACCGTGCTCTTTATATAAATAAAATTGTTATAGGTACAAATTGAGCATGATGAATAATTAGCAGTGGAAACTGGGCGCCGCGCCGTGGCCCCCCAAAGTAGAATGGAAAATCGGAATAACATTATTTAATGCGATAGCACCATGATAGTTCGCCACTGAATATTTACGACAATCTGAGATTGCTTGGAACGTTAACGGTAACTCGGATTTAAAACACTTAATTAAAAAGTGAAAATGTAATTTGGAAGTGTCTCCTCCCAATTACAGCAAACCAGAGCCTCAAGTGATGAGCAGGTTAGTTCTAATCAACCCCCCCTGCCAGGTAGGAGATTCGCAACCTTAAAATGATTTAACCCCCCCCCCCCAATTGAAATAAACGAATTGATGCGCTGTAGTCGATGTAATATGTAGTTATCTATACAGGGTAGGTATTCCGCAATGTGATGTCGTTATTATTAAATAACAATTCTAATGTGATTCTGAATCAAGTTTATATTTCTTAAATTGATATGGTAATTCTCTTCCAGTGCGGCCTTTAGGCACATATTAGTCAAAAGTTGCAATTTAAAAAAATGTACAATGAAGTAAATTTTGCGAATTTCTTTCCAGTCCTTTTTACGAGTTAGTTGATTCTACCATCTTTATATTTTAGATGGTGGGTCATATAACCGAATAATGGACCGGTCCCGAATATAATATTATTGCGTGATCGGACCGTTCCCTGATAAAAAATTTCTGCGCGGCCGAACGGTGCACTAGTCACTTTCTTTGTTTTAACTTCTCGTGCTTGTAACCACGTTTTAGCAACAATTAGAAAGGTTGTGGTTAGAAAAGGAATTATTTGTATTTGCAGTAGCTTTTGGTGATTGATTGATGAAAAAATATGGCCAGTAGTTCGGGATCAGCGATGGACAACCTTAGTTTACCTTTAAGGTGCAACGTAGTTCCAAATCAAGAGTATTTACTTCAAGGTTCAGTGCTTGATCACCACGTGGAAGTTTTATTACAGCGTTTGAGAGGATTATGCGATGATGTGGATAGTGGGCCAGAATCGTTTCATGATCATGAAATGTGTTTCACTTTAAGTAATAATGATCCAGCTACTCCGGCTCTTTCTTTAAGAGTTAGGAAGGCGTTGGATGTTCCGGAAGCTCCATTGCTATTGCGTTATATTGGTCAACCAGAGATTGGAGATGCAAATAGACCTACAATAGTGCGTTCAAGTATCGATGTGGCATGCAGTTCTACCGTAGTTGAGTTTATAACTGAAATGGGTTGTAGAATGGATTTTGAATACATTGCTCGTGGTTATATGTTTAAGAAAGGTCGTATGAAAATTACAGTTAGCAAACTATTTAAGATGGGTGGTGGTATTCCCAATCAACCGGACGAAAGCATGGAACCGCTTACTCATAGTTATTTGGTGGAACTTTCCGTTCTGGCTCCTTCCGGTCAAGATGCATTAGGCGAAGAAATGCGAGTATTTGCAGACCAGTTGAAACCAACGGTGACTTTGGATAAAATAAATTATAATAAATTGTCTTAAGTTTTTATAGTAGATATGTAGGTATCCAATGTGGATTATTTAGTTTTCCTGGATTTTTATTTTATTAAATTATAACTATTTTCAAAAATTCAAATATTTACAGTAGAAAACGATTAAAATATTTCAAATAGGTTTTTTTTATTTAACTTCTTCCTTACAAGTACGCTCTCCGAGGATAACAAGCTCTTTTCCTGGCATTGGCAAAAAAAACATTTGTTATCTTTAAAAGATCTTGGCAACCATTTTGTTGGATTTTAATAATAACCAATCTAATAAAATCCAATAACCCAACCAATACAAGTTTGACACCAATTTTACACGAAAATTCTACTTGGGCCGGAGGGGGGTGCAACATGCACTTACGAAATGCTACTCTGCCTAACAATGACTGTAATTTTTGTTAGAACCTTGCCTTCCCATGGTAAGTTTGCCTCCCTCCCGCGGTAAAACCTAAACCTAGAGGCTTCAGTTGGGTTGTTTGTATTAAAGAATTGTTTGTTTTGATTTTTTGCGTGGTCCGACGATTTGAGATTGAGACGTCAAGAAGAGACTTTTTATAAACAACGTTTTGTTGTATCTGCAGATTTTCGAGTAGATAAAAGAAAGGAATAGCCAGAAAAGTTTATAAACGAAATATTTAATTTTAAAACTTCTTGCAAACACCTTGTATGTTGTGTTTGAACAAAAGTTCTGTCATTTGTTGACGCATACGTAGCGCTATCTAGTGACTAGCGCCAGAAACGAGTATTTTCGCACAAAGAAGATTTTTTACTCTTATCTATTATTTTTAAGAGCGATGTAAATAATTAACTAGATTTTAATAAGTGATTTTACGAATTCAGTCTCAATTTGTTGTTTTTAATGGTTTGTTTTTATAATCTCGCATTTTTAAATTGCAAACACATCAGGTGACTAATTGCAAATGTCGCTTGAGGTTTTACATGATCTAAAAGTCGTAAAGGGTTTGTAAATTTATACAATATTATGCTTTTGTAATGTTGCTAAATTAATTTTCAGTGTATGCAAGTGAAAAATATTATTCTTTGTTCCAGTGCGGTGACAACAAATTATACAATTTGTGTTGAAAGGGGAAGTCATAATTATGAATGATGAACGAGGATAAACCAAATCGAAAATGTTTCCAGAATCGCCAATACCATCTTTCCAAGGTAACCATTTCTTTGATTTCTGTAATCGACTTGTAGATACATTAACCCTTTAAGACCGTTTTTTGAATTTTGATTGTATCGACCTTTTTCTTTTTCATAAATATAGTCTTGAAGATGAACCCGTTCAGGGTTCGAAACTAGTCGATGTGGTAAACAGTCGTTTTATTACCCCAACCCTCACACCCGAGATTTTATTATATTCAGATCCGAGGGGAAGAAAACTTTTTATTCCTTTAAGACCGACGTTACCTAGGTTTTATTAAATTATTTTTTAGTTAGTGATAAAATTACAATCTATATAGCGAACATTATTAAATAAAACTCTAGAAATCGAATAAAATAATATAATGTGCCCATAATTACTTTTTTCTGGTTGTTATCGTACTGACCTTGGTGTATAAACATAGGTACCTACATTCTTAACCTTTTTTGTTATGTGAAGGGAAGAGGATATCTTAAGTAAGACACCGCTGAGCCCGAACTTAGCGGACCTCCGCCTTGTCAACACTTGGTATCACTGCGTATTGCCGTTGGTGCTGGGCTGGTCTATGTCGTCTTCGTCTCGAAGGACTGCTTGCTCCTTTGGTTTCATCAGCTTTTTGTCTTTCTTGTTCTTCTTTGACTTTGATTATATCTTTGGCCATTTTATCTACATATAGCTTCCCATCCCTCTGAGCACTAACATAATTACAACTATTGTGTCCGGGTTGAGGGAGCTCCCTGTTTCGGTTTCCGACAGAATTTATTTTTTATCCGTTCCTGAAACCCGCAGTCTTTGGTCACTAAAAAGGTGTTTTTCTACTTTAAATATTAACTTTTGTACAAGGAGAGATTGCACGTGAAACTTTATTATTTCTCTTTTTTTGAACATGTAAATTATAAACACATTTCTGCGACAAAAGAGGATGTGAAGCTGACATATTTTCATAATTTATTATTTTTCAGAGCGTAGAAGATGAACCATACGAAAACAGTTGAGGGCGTAAAAGGATCGACTTGGAGGTTTAACAAAACATTACTTTGATTACAAATTGGTTTCAAATTTTGATGACGGAATATTACCTAGATAAGAAATCAAAGGTTCGTTAGTTACATTTAATATTTGGTGGCCACTAATTAATTGTTATTTGTTAATTGGCATGCATTTCAAGTTTTAATTTTGGTTTTTTTGAATTGACATTAGTTGAATGTCGTATAATTGGTATCTATATTTTAGTGCTGTGATCTAACGACACAATTCCGAGTGACAATATAGGTGTCTTCTTTGTACTGCCATCTACGAACAAGTCGAGAAAGGTAAAGGTAGCTACCTACTTGCAATCGGGATTTTATTTTCGACGTTTGTTCATTGCATAAAAAATATAATAAGAGGCGCCACGCATGTTAAATATTGTAACCATCACACACTCTCTTTCTACTGGCTTCCGCCCCTAGACGCAACCCCCCCCCCCTTAAAAGTTATACTTTAAAACTTATGAAATATACATTTTGACGATCAAGCAAGTAACACTACAGATAGATAATTGTCCGTTCTCAATTTTCTATTTCAGTAATTTTTTATGTACGACTGGTAGAAAATGAGATATTCGGAGAAAATTCGCGAGTTCTGTTATGCGCGCCATAACTGAAACTCGTTTAAGAAGCATCCTAAGACCCTTTTTTGTTTAAAATTTAATTATAAATTTATTTGCTGTGATTTATCGTATGATGAACCATTTACGAAATAAATAGAATACACTAAAATTTGGGGAATGTTTTTTGCGTCTAGGGGAGGAAGGGGGCGGGGGTCAGCGTGGCGTCACATCTTATTTTGTAAAGGAGTTCGAATCTACACTTTTTGTGCCAAATTTCATACTTTTATCACAAAGTGCAAGGTTGTGTTCCGTAACATCCGGACTATGATCATAAGTTTCTTATATGTGGCCCGCACAACATTTTACTTTCCCATTTACGTAGTAAAGGAAAGTATTGTTATCGAGTAAAAAAAAAAAATTTGAGTTAGCATTTTTCCCATGGTCTATGAGCCCATACGAATTGTTTAAGACCAATTTTGGAATGATGTCCGGATGTGTGGTCATTCTATCGTTAACGTTTTCAGACAAACGCGTGCACCGATTAAGTTGAAATTTTATACACTATTTTGAAGTAGCTGTCTAAAGAGCTGATTAGATTTTGGTTGAAAACCGTCCATTTTTAACCCCTTTTTTAGGGGAATGAAAATTGTTAAAGAGCATTGCCGCTTCCCGGTGGAACATATGAGATTGAAAATCATATCAATCGAAAGAGATTATTTTTCCGCATCTTATGATACCCCACACTTGATGTTTCCCTCTTAAATTATTGTTAAAATGCTACCATCAGGGATGGTAGTGGGAGCACAAGCGGTACATACATCGGTGTCATTTTCGTTTGGAGTGGTTGTCATCTTTTTTTTGGATTTTCTCTTTCGTGGCATACTGAAATAATGAAAAGATTGGCAGCATATTTGATTTTACACATTTTTACGAAACTTCTAGGGTAATCCGAGTTTTCTATTATCCGAAGTACAGTAGAACTCCAATTATCCGAATCAATTGGGACCGGACCCCATTTGGATATTCAAAAATTCGTATAATTGGATTTTTTCCGATAAAAGGGAACTGTATGGATTTGTAATTAATTAAATGAAAAGACAACACTTTTACATGTTATATAGCGTACTTACAAGTGCTGTACATTGGTTTGTATTGTAAATGAAAGTCATTGCTTGCTGAACATCTCAGTTAAAGTGAGCTGTTTGACTGTCCGTTTTCGGGCAGCCAAGTCACGCATCCGCTTGACAGTGAGAAGTTACATGTGGTTACACTCGGGCTGACGCAAAATCATTATTTTGCGAACCGCAGTACGTTTCCGTCTTAAATTTTTTTTCTGAAAGCGATTCGGATAATCAGCTATTCGGATAATTTGAGTTCTACTGTACCTCCAGCCCAAAATTAACTCGGATAATCGGGGTTCTACTGTATAATATACCTTATTAATTTTTTATTATGATTCATTCATGTTAGGTACATAAAGGTTTATTGTTAATATTAGATTATTTTTTATTTTTGATAACATCTAAATTTTTATTTTCTCTTATAGGGGAAAAATATTAATTGTACGCACCCTGGTGGCTGTAATATCAACTAAATATTTGACGTCTTAATTAATTAAAATTATTTTAAAAATTAATTAAAATACGTTAAATGTATTATTTTTTATTAAATTATTTATTTATTACTTAGTTGTAATGTATTATTATCGTTCAAAACCAAATCAAAGTATTTCTGAGCGAGGTCAAGCGAGGTTATATCATTAGTGTGCATCAGCGTGACGTCACGTTGATGTTGCTTACAGCGCACCATCCGTTAATATTTCTCCCCTATAGTAAATACTTGGTTATGGCGAACAAATTTACCGGTCCCTTGGGTTCGTCATATCCAAGTTCTACTGTATTTATGCTATGCAGAGTTTACACAGGTAAACTTCAATTTTAGTTCCGAAGTATATTTGAAATTTTTTTCCAAAAATCAACTGCGCCATTATTTAATAGCAAATTGTGCATTACTAAACATTGGAACGTCATTTCAAGATAAATCGGTTTGTTGCAGATTTGCTAGGTTTTCTTTAATTCAAGTTTTAACTTAGTTGAAAAAATTTATAAACAGAAAAATAATTTAGTAAAATTTACTTCAACGTTATAGTAAATATTTTGCAGTACATTTTACTATAATTGAAGTATTAATTGTTTCATGCGTATAGTAAATATTTACTGTAAGTTTGATGTAATATCGTTTTGAGAAATTTTCGTAAATATTTTATAGTAAAATATTCCACACCTGTTTTCCTAAAAATTACTAATAATTGATAGTTTGAATACTTCAAATTTTGATAATTTTTACTTCAAGACCTGGAAGTAAATTTTATTGTAATATTGAGGCACTAATTCATAATTTTATTGTAGTTTTTTAAAGTAAAATTTGCTATAATTTTTGTGCTAAAATTTATTATACACCTTGGCGCAACCAGTGGCGATCCGTGGCATGAGGCAGGTGAGGCCGGGCCTCACAAGTAAAGTACACATCATTTAAAGAATTTAAATCTAAAAATATTAATGCATCAGAAAAGAATTTTACGTTAACTACCTACAACAAAATGAATGATCCCCTCGTTCGACTTGGTCGTACTCGTATACACGTGAGGCCAAGTTGACGCTGGACTCTCGACGCCTGTGTACTACATGCATATTGCAATATTGCATAATATGATACAGATTTTTCTCTTTGTTTTTTGTATACTCCTACACGTACTTACTTTACACTTATTCATGCATAATTATTCAACAAATTAATGACAGATTTGCTGATAATGATAAATTGTTATTTTTAGGTTTATTAGAACAAACCCGATTTGAGGAATATAGTACAATATTTCCAAATAAAATGTTCAATAATTTATTTGAAAATTTTAAGAATATATTCCAAAAAGAAAAATTAAAAAAAGAGTTGGAAATATTTTATGCTGACGATCAATTTCGAAAAATATCATCGCTGCAAGAAATAATTAAAATAATTTTTCAAAGCGGTTTGAATGAAATTTTATCGAAAGTATATAAATTACTTTGTTTAATTGCAACAATGCCGTAAACTTCTGTTTCAGTAAAAAGACATTTTTCAGCATTAAAAAGAATTAAAAGTTATTTAAGAAACAGTATGAAACAGGACCGATTAAATAGCCTAGCTTTAATGTCTATTGAAAAAAACTTATTAAACAAAATTTCTTCTTCTTCTGATTTTTATGATCAAGTTATACAAACTTTTCTGTCAAAATCAAATAGAAGAATTGATTTAACATACAAAACATAATAGTATAAGAGCTAGCAACGTCACGAAAACGTGAATTTATGTTTTTTCTAATCTTATTTTTAATTTTTTTTAAATTTAATTTTAGTTCTATATTTTTTAAGAATTTTCAGTTGTTTTATTTGTTTTTTTTCTAAATGTAAAATAAATGTTTCTAAAGATTGGTTACTAAAATTTCTTAACAAAATTTTACGAAATCTGGGAAAAAAGGGCATAAACACACAAAATTTTACCCTACGGCGGCTACTATTATTATTATTATAATAGTATATACTACTACTGCCTGCGTCGCCTTTTCCTCCTAAATGAATTTCTAGTTACTACGACCCTGGCCTCACCAGTTTTGTTGACCACGGATCGCCGCTGGGCGCAACAAAGATTAATCTTTTTTAATCTACTACTTCTTATAAAATTTTAATCTACTTAATCATAACTAGGGATCTGATTTAAAGACAATTTAAAAAATTTAAACCTGGCTTTATCCTTTTCTAATATTATGTTTAGAATCCATTTTTAACCAACCAACAACTTGAAGTTGTTTTCAAAACACGGTAAATTAATACAGGGTGAAATGTGAAAATAAAGTAGGATAATCTTATAATTCCAAATACTTTTTAATCAGATTTAATATTAAAACATAATAATTAATTCAAATAATGAATTCCATAATTTGCAAGACTAGCAAATTGTATAAAAAAAATAGCTCCGACAGGGAGTCGAAACCAGACTTACTTAGAAATTAGAAGTCGTACGTTCTACCACTATACCAGACTGCAGGCAGTAATTTAGTTAAAGCGCTAAATATTTACAAAAATAAACTGTATAAATAGCTCGGTAACATTGCACGGTAATGTGCATACGCAGTCACGTGCCCATACTTGGGCAAATATGTTAGAAGAAGAAGAACATAAGTGGCACTAAGGCCGGCCCACACTGGAACGAAGTACCAAAAACTGGGACATTTTAATATTTTTTGTAAGTTTTAATTATATATGGTAGTTTTTTTTTATTGGTACCATATGACAAAAATTAAAATTTTGCATGTGCATTGTAATGTTCTACTAGGGTATTTTGGCGTTTTAAATGCATATTTATATGAACCGGTGTCACCGTGGATTTTTACCCCCAGAAATTTTACCCCCCGGGGGTAAAATATCCCTAGGGATATTTTACCCCCGGTAAAATATCCCTAGCGAAATTTTACCCCCTGTAAAAATTCTTTAGGGGGTAAAATATCCCTAGTGAAATTTTACCCCCGGTAAAATATCCCTAGTGAAATTTTACCCCCGGTAAAATATCCCTAGCGAAATTTTACCCCCGGTAAAATATCCCTAGCGAAATTTTACCCCCTGTAAAAATTCTTTAGGGGGTAAAATATCCCTAGTGAAATTTCACTAAGGAATTAGTAGTTTGTAATTAGTAATTTTATTAAATATTAAATATTAAATGATGATGCAGTGATATCATTCTGACACGAAAATACAAGCGAGAATCCAGACCTTGATTCTGGAGAGTAATAGAGTTTTAGACTTGTCTTCCAAGTCCAAATCTTTCTTTAGAAATCGTTAAATTTAAATTCATTAAATTATAAAGGAGTTTTTGCAATACATGGTAACAGGGCCGTCGAGAGAAAATCGGGGCCCGGGGGTAGATGCATGTTTGTTGTAACTTTTCCCAGATTTCAGGATTTCGGTTGAAATCCGGGCGTTCTCAGAAACTCCGGGCCCGGTGGTAATCACTATCTACCCCCCCCTCTTGTCGGGCCTGCATGGTACACATGTCCATGGTACACATTAAATATTGTAAATATATAGCGAAAATATGCATCATATCACTAGATTTTGGGTAAAATATGCAAATAACCGGCTAAATATTATTTTGCCCATTCTCACCGGAATCTTGCCTTGAATTTTGCCGTAGGCCATTTTTCCATAGACTTTTTTACCTAGGCCATTTTACCTAGACTTTTTTACCCGTAAACTTTTTTTCCATAGACTTTTTTACCTAGACCAATTTACCGTAGACTATTTTGATTTAGACTATTTTACCTACAATCGTTTTTTTCACATGGAACAACTAAATATATTGCTGAATGGCGATGGCGACCAATTTGAGTAATTGTTTTTAGTTTTCAGAAATGGGTAAAAACTTTCATTTTTTCACTTTTTGAATATGAAAATTACACTTTTGAAACTGGAAATTGTTTTTTCGTATTTTTTAAATATCGCTTATTAGTAATAATTTATTGCCTAATATCCGAGTACATCGACATTTATTATAAGCGCAATTAATTCAAATTTTTTCATCTTAGGTAGAATTCGGGCAGGTGAAATTAATATTGTTCCATTAAATCTATTTCTGTATTATTAATAAATTACAATGACATACAAACTTTCAAAATTACTTGATGCATTATCCAACTAATGGGTACTTGTGTACTCATACTCATCTTTGACTTTAATGTTGTATAATCTTTATCGACAGCTTTGAAGTTTTAAATTTGTCTAATGCAGTTAATTCTGAGAATTAACTAGAGTTAATTCTGTAATATTATTTATATTTTTTGTATTGTGTATTATTAAGCTGGTATACCTGGTAGTTGAAGGCATACGTATATAAACATAAGCTTTACAACTACCAAGAAGACCTTCGAACCAAATAAATTAAAATAACCTAAATTACATTCCCAAACGCCTATATTCACGTATTTTTAGCTCAGGTATTTTTACTTTTACGAAAAATTACCATTAAGCAAAGTTGAAGAATATAAAATTCACTATAAGTTGTGGCGCTGCAGTAGGTAATAGGCAAATTTTTAACTTTGTTTAATGGTAATTTTTCATAAAAGTAAAAATACGTGAGCTATAGACGAAAACCGCACCTAAAAGGGGCTAAAATCCTCATTTGGGAGTTTTATGCGACAATTTGGGGGTTTATTAGAACACTTCAATATACATCTTTGCCAAATTTCAGCTTGCCCGGACCTACTGTCCAAAATTTCGGTTTTACGTTACTTGGAAGATACTACAACTTGGGCAAATTTTGAAAATATCTATTTTTCTCTTCATTTTCCAACTTTGGCCTCAATTTCAATTAATTTATTCTTAAAAGCATTTCCCGTGCCCGAAAACATTTCTCTCCCTGCAACGAATCAATATTGTGCCATTTTAAGGGTGGGTCGTGTATTCCGTCAATAATTTAAGTATTAGTGTGAAATGGAAAAAAACTATTTTATAGAGAATTTTATGCCCTTCAATTATGGTCTGATCATAATTTTTCATACAAGCATAAATAAGCGAGTTATCGGCAAAATATCGCGTTGGGGGAGCTAAAACCCCCGATTGTGGGGAATGCCGGCGTGGGATTTTATGGGACTTTTGAGGGGTTCATTAGAACACTCCAATGTACATCTCTGCCAAAATTCAGCTTGCCTGGATTTTTTGCTAGCTTGAGACAATTTTTCGGCTTTGTTACATGGACTACTGATTTAAACAATTTATTGACAACGTTTGAAGATCAAATTTTATTTAAATACGCGAATTTCGTTGTCAAATAGTTAGATTTAATTTCGCGAATGTCAATAATTGTTTTTATTAAAAAAAATCACATCTTAAATAACATTTCTCTCAGTGTCATCCTGTACAACCCAATCATGTTTATTTCTAACTTCTTTTACGTAGTTTATATGATGAGATTTAGATATGCACTAAATATTTTTTACTATAATATTAATTTTACTTTAAATTCAATTATGTACTAATCAATTTCAAATTTTTATATTGGTAAATAAAAGGTAGGTATGTCATGAAAAGTGCCGGCGCGTCCAACTAGTGGGCGCCAGTGGCGGCTCGTTATAATGTGCCAAAGATTCATGGCACTAGCTGGGCAAAACGGCCTTAAATATTTTTTTTAATTTTCAAAAAATATTTAATTTTGTTTAAAAATTGTTTAATCTTAAACATTTTTCTCACTTTTAAGCGTAAACATAGTATAGACATATGTAATTTTTATTTCATAAATGTCAGGGGCGTAACAAGGTAGGCACGGGCCTGTGTCCTGGTAACAAACCGGGCCCCAAAGGAGTTAATAAAAATAACGCTAAAATTTTTTAATGGGTACTCGTATAAGCTGGGCATATTTTCAAAACAAAATCAAATTCACAATTAATATTTTGGCAATTTATTGGTTGTTTTAAACAAAAAAAAAGCAAATAATACAAAATAGATTTAATTAAAAAATTAAAAACAATTATATAAAAAATAATAAATAAAAAAACGAAAACAAAAACAAAACGAATATTTTTTAACACTTACACCAAATACTGTAGACTTACATGTTTATACAAAAAGAGAAAGAAAAGGACGCACAATAAACTTTATACATAAATAAATTACTATTATAAATATATAAACTTATAAATAATTATAATAAATTTATTTAAAATTTTTTTTCCTTGCTTTAAGATGAGCAAAACTAGATATAATGCTAGAAATATCTATTGTCCTCGCAATTTGGTTTTCTATCGATATGATTGATAACGCAGACAATCTTTGTTCACCGATGGTGCTTCTTAAAAAATTTTTAATTATTTTTAATTTAGAAAATGACCTTTCTGCCGAAGCTACCGATACAGGAATAGTTAGAAATATATAGCATGCAGTTAAAATTTCACTAAAACTGCTGCACGAAGAAAAATTCATTATCAATATGAACTCAGTTAATTCCGTGATTGAATTAATTTTGGATAAATCAGTTTTAAAACATTGTCTAAATGATAGCAATTGCGAAGAAATCGTGTCTAAAATATCTTCCGAATATTTTAAGTAAAGCTCCCGATCCATTTTATATAAGTTTTCGTCAGATACAGAAGTATTACATAAAATATTTGGAGATAAAACTTGAAAAACTGTGTAAAGTTCATTCAGTCCAGAACTTCGATTTTTCAATTGAACTATCATAATATCCAATGTTTTGAAAAATACATTTATTTTGAACCAGTCTTCACTTGTTTCTATTCTAAAATGATTACTAGCTTCATCAAAAAACCGTTTAGGCCTAGAAATTCTTTTTTTAGAAAATTCGACAGTAGTTCCCCATTTTTCAGCTAAATTAATTGCTTCGGTTTTCATCAATTGAAAATCGTCCCTCATTTTCCTCATATTTTCATATGAGGTACTAAAAATTTTTGTTGATTGCTCAATATTTTGTTCTTTACTTTGCAATAATTTAGAAACAGTATCAATATTTTTTAAAATTTTTGTTTCAAGAACAATTAAAAAAATACGTCTCGAACTTTTCTAATTGCTTTTTTAACGATTTGGCTTCATCGATTTCAGCTTTATTGCTAGATGTTAACATGATTTTTGAAATCGCTCTTAAGACATCAACATATCTAAACCGAAGAGCCTCTAGGGCATCGTGTCTTGATGACCACAGGGTAGGTGTTAATTTTTTAAGCGTTATTTTGCTTTGTGCTATATTCAAAATTGCTTGTAAAAGAGCCCACCTCTTTATGCTGTGCCCAAAAAATACATAAACGCTCTCTACTAAATTATAAAAATTACGAATTTCCTCAACATTTTTAACAGAGTCTTTAAGTATTAAATTTAAATTATGAGCAGCACAATGTACATATGGTGCATTAGGTGCAACTTTTAATATTTCGGCTTGAACACCTTTATATATTCCGCTCATATTCGCGGCCCCATCGTAACCTTGCCCACGAAGTTTTTCTAAAGGCAACCCATTGCTTTTCAATATTTCTAAAATATTATTTTTTAGAGCTGCACCAGTTTGACTTTCAATAGAAATAAATCCCAAAAAAGATTCTTTAATTATTACCTTTATTGGCTTATGATCAACATACTCAATTGTTACATAGCGAACAATAGTACTCAGCTGATCAATTTTTGAAACATCCTGAGTGGTATCTATTATTATTGAATAAAATGATGGCGCATTTTTAATTTGCTTGATTATTTCATTTTTTACAGCAGTACCTAATAGTACAATTATTTCGTTTTGAATAGCAGGACTTGCCAAGAGCGCCCATCTCAACATGAAGTGTATTACACTTCCCGTGGTTCGGAGCCCACGTTAAACAAGTAGGTCCTCTATGTATGTGAAAACACTTGGAACGCACATCACATGCATAGAAAGAGATGGGTCACGACGTTCGGAAACGAACAATACGACTTACAAGAAGCAGGACTTAAATATGTTACTGTATTTTTTTTCTTATTTTCTAATAAATTTTTTAATACTAAGTCATACTTAGAAAGCAAATTAATTACCGATAAAAACATTCCAGGATTTGCAGAAGTCGAACTTTCATTATGTCCCCTAAATGGCATGTTACAGGAAGCCAATGTTAGAGTAACTTCAATAACACGCTCCAAAATTTGCCTCCATACAGATATTTCATGGCGAATTCTGGACTCATGTTCATGATCAATGGTTTTATTAAGTCTGCATCGATCAAAAGTAGCACAAGACTCATTATGACTGAGTTTTTGCTCGTGTCTATTAACTGCCTGATGTAAATGTATCCAATCATTAAACCCATTGGCCATAGTGTCTTTAGAATCAGCAAACAACCAGCAAGGTTGACAATAGCATTTATTT
Source organism: Podabrus alpinus (assembly GCA_932274525.1). Classification (NCBI taxonomy): domain Eukaryota; kingdom Metazoa; phylum Arthropoda; class Insecta; order Coleoptera; family Cantharidae; genus Podabrus; species Podabrus alpinus. The sequence goes on along the minus strand of OW026455.1, from coordinate 84,301,830 downwards.
AATATTGGCGAATAGCATAGCCACAAACGCTCCATTTTTAATCCCGACTTGTTTGTTTTATTGTAATAAAAACTGGAAAAACTTCTACCTTGATCGTCAGAAGGAAAGGGTCCCATAGGTCGACTTGGTTTATATTCAACTAAAAACCTTTTTTGGTCAAACGTTAAATCACTTGTATAATGTCCTTTATCGTTTGTTATAATGTCACTTTTATTACTAATGTCACTATCTATAATTGTTTCGGTAGTTTTTAGTGTTTTTACACCGGAATCTACGATTTCACAGTGTTCGGGAGGATTAATGCTGTAACAACCTGAAGTGGAAGGCAAAGGATCTTGTTCGTTTGGCGGATTTAATGTCTTATTATTATTTTCAACTGAAATAGAAATCAAAGTGGAATAAAAAAATTATTATGTGAATTAAATTAATTTACTTTTTGGCTGCGAACTGAAAAATCCGGTAATTTTTGGCATTTTCCTTCTTTTTTCCTCCGCGTCTTCCCGGTCTTTGCGATTTTGTTCACCCGATTTATGTTTATAAGAATAGGGAAGATGCATAAATTTTTTTTATAGCGTAGTTGGATCAAAAATAACTAAATATACTAATTAATGCTATTTAATTTATTTATTTTCGTTTTGATAATAATTTAAAAAATATTTAAAAATCCGTCAATTTGAATTGAACGAAACGACCGCGCAATTTGCCACAGAACGTGTGACGTCACAGTTTAATTTTACATTCATTTATATTATTTTTCTGTGGTTTTGTGCTTTGAAAGTTGAAGTTTGTTAGTGTCAAAAGCTGTTATTTATCATAATTAAATCAATTAAAAACAAGAAAGTTAAAAAAGTACTTTACACGAGTATTGTAAACATGAAAGTGAGGTTATTGTTATTGTGTCGGTGACTTCGTTGCGTTTAAGGTCACATGTTTTATTTTAAATTATTATTGAATTTTAAAATGGATTATTTATAACAATATACAATAAATAGAAGTTATTTTTGCTGATTTGATATTTACTATATAGGATTAATCGGAAAATACTGTTTTAACTAAAAATTTTTTTTCATGCATGTTCCCCATTCATTCTACAATAAGTTCAGTAAAGTCTTTTATATATACCTACTAAAATTGAATTGTAATATAATACTTACTTAAAAATTTTAATTAAGCCGAAACAATTAGCAAAACAAAAACACTATAAAACTACACTTTCACTGAAAATTGAAAAAATTTAACGAAACAAATAGGTCAATCCGTCTTTACTTGTTATCATGGACTTAGAAAGTAAGGACTGGCATCTCTATTGTTGAAATGCTAAAAATGGCGTGCGCTTAACCGTATCAAGTAGCCGGTTACGTAATAATTTACGCAATCAGCAGCTTCTTCTAAATGATAAGAATGTTGCAATTGAACAACATCCTCGCACTCCCATACTCCATCTTCAATTAAATTATTTAGCCTTTCCTTCAAGTTTTCCCTAAAATTTTTTGGCCTATTATCTTTATATATTTCTTTGATTTCTGTCAATGTGATGTGTATTGGTTGATCTGTATCAACAATACAGTTCCCATACTTTGGTGGCTTCAAATAGAATATAACGACAAAATATTGTATAACTGAAGGAAGGTAGGAGTATAAGGATGGTCATCTGCACCACCAGCTTGTCGAATAGTTCCAAAAAATATCTAAAAATAAAAATACTACTACTTGAATTAAATATTTCATAATAATAATTACCCCTACAGGGTCTTGATTCATTTTGCCTGTTAAAACGTATTTATAATTCCGTACATTCAAAAGATATTCACATAATTCGATGACGGATGTGATAGTTACTCTTAACCCTTCTGGCCTTCTGCCGTTGTGTTTGTTAAGAACTGATTGCTACTAATCTTTCCATTTAATTTTTCCAGTTCCCAATCGTTATGTAGGTAAATGTTGTGTTGGTAAATGTTTATATCGTGTAAATTTATTATTTTTAAATTATGACAGTTCATAATTATTGACAGTTCATGATGACAGCTGATCAACCCTTTTCTATCACAGCGATCCTGGCGGTTCAGTTTGGGTTGATACGGTTATGCGCACGCTAATTTAGGACTAGTTTCCAGTCCTCTCCCCCCCTCTAAGTCCATGCTTGTTATCAAGAAATGCGTAGGGCATATTGCAAATTTTTGAAAATGTGAGATTATAGTATTTACCACCGGAAACGGTAACAGATCAAAAAGGGTATTTGCATAAAATTTGCTTGCAATTTTGTAAAAGTAAAAGGGATTAAAACTATTTAAAATAGTTGGAAACAGTAGATATCAATCGTGGTACCGTGGTAGGTATATATTGTTACTCATCACCATCTGTTTATCTTTTCATTTGGAGAAGTAACAGTTTTACAACTAAAGAATTTATTGTTTTTTTTTTGTAGGGACAATTTATTGACCAAATATAATATTTTGTAGGGCTCATTCTGTTTCTAAGAAAAAAAGCCGCGTTTGTTAAAAATATTTTGTAGAAAATAATAAACTTGTTTTTAAGCGTGGCGCCAGTGAAGTCTCGGGCCCTTGTTTCATCGAACACCCGGAACACTGGTAGTTACGCCACTGATAAATGTGCACTTTACAATAAGATAAATTATCAACACCGAGCCAATTCAATGTGGCTACGCAACTCCTGGCCACTACTGTAATTGTAGCGGGATGCATATGGGTATGTGATAGCAATTCTACCTACACCCGCCGCGTTGAGTTATAAAAATAATTTGTCTGATAATTTATTATTAGTGAAGTTAATTAAACTTGTTAATACATATTAATTTAATAATGAATAAAATTAATAACATTTTAAGCAAGCCTTTTTGCTCATGTTGGCTGGAGGAAGATATTAAAATTCAAAAATTGGGTAGACATACGAGGCTTGTCCAGAAAGTAAGTACCGTTTTTAAATTATGCCGCCGCAGCGCTGCGGTCGCCGTTTAGCGCATGCGCGCCAGGTAGCTACATCTGTTGGGAAGCTACAGACGCCATTACGGAACCATCCGATCGAGTCTACATCTGTTTGCGTGATTTTTAAAAAGGCCGCACCTATTAAGAAGCCCGCCGACTGCGAAGTGCGTGCGTTTTCTCAGTACTAAAGGCTTCAAAACAGCTGACATTCATCGCCAAATCAGTGATGTTTATGGTGAAAACATTATGAGTGCTGGAATGGTGCGGAAATGGGTTAGGGCCTTTAAAGATGGCCGCACAAACATTCATGATTAGGAACGATGATGAGACCGTTCCTCATCATGAATGTTTGTGCGGCCATCTTTAAAGGCCCTAACCCATTTCCGCACCATTCCAGCACTCATAATGTTTTCACTAAACATCACTGATTTGGCGATGAATGTCAGCTGCTTTGAAGCCTTTAGTACTGAGAAAACGCACGCACTTCGCAGTCGGCGGGCTTCTTAATAGGTGCCGCCTTCTTAAAAATCACGCAAACAGATGTAGACTCGATCGGATGGTTCCGTAATGGCGTCTGTAGCTTCCCAACAGATGTAGCTACTTGGCGCGCATGCGCTAAACGGCGACCGCAGCGCTGCGGCGGCGTAATTTAAAAACGGTACTTACTTTCTGGACAAGCCTCGTATTATAATTATTATCATGCAATCTAATAACGTCAACGTTATTAAAAATGTTATCTCAATGACGGTCGCCAGCTTAGCGGTTAAGTGTGTTGCTGCTAATTCTAAATACCTGGTTCAACTCCGGGCTCAGTAAAACTTTATTCTGACAGTCTCCCCTCGGAAGGCAATGGCAAACCACCGAGGTGTAATCTGCCTGGTACAGCCTCTCTGAAGATGAAGTGTATATACTTCCCGCGGTTCCGAGCCCGCGTTAAGCAGTAGGTCCCCTATGTGTGTGATAATACTTCAAACGCACAACACATACATAGGAGAGAGGTCGCCTCTACGTCTAAATCAGGCAGGGCACTTAAAGAAGAAGAATCTTAGTGTTATATATTTCAATTACAATTCTTAAAATATTTCTTATACTAATTTAATTTGGATTTGTTCAACTTGCTCGTAACGCAAAATTCTTTAATTTAATAAATGTAATAAATATTTTATCTTGAAGTGTGTTCTATTGTTGCATTTCCGGCAAGCTGATTTTTAGGAATTAAATTTGACAAAACTGTTTAAGCTATTGAGCTGAAATTTAGGATTCTTATTTATTCATGTCTAAAGTAACATCCAAAATTTTTGCAAAGCTTTTATTGGAAATTATACAAGTAATAGATCAACGCGTAACTCATGTTTCAAAATGACTATCCAATCGGACGCAATGTTTTTGACCGACGTAGTTATCTAAAATATACGAATTTCTGCACATTTTGTTCTCTATGAATGCCAAGCTATGGTCGGAACCTCGAAAATATAAAATTAAAAAAAAAGGACTAAATGGCGATGGTTGAAAGAACAAAATTCTTTTGAAAACCTTTTAAAATAAAAATTAGCATAATAATTTAATCAGAATAGATAAAAAACCAACAATTTTAGGGATTTTGTATCTAATATTATTTGTTTGTGCAGCAAATATGTCAGTTGAAGACCTTGTATTAACTGCACCCATAAAAAAAATAGTAAATTAGTTATCAACCCCAGACGGGGGAGTAATCCCGCAATTTGTAAGAAAAAACTTTTAAAGCTCCTTTTTCACAATCAATTCGATTTTGAGGTTGGACTAAAACGTCGATTTTTAATAATTTCCTTTTTTAACAATTTAAAAATTTTTTTTTGGTTTGTTGAACTCCTAAAGACAATTACAAACAACTACAACTTACATTTGGTAAATTTATTTTTGTATATTTTATATAAAGTTTTACAAAATAAACACCATTACAGAAAATCCGTTATAATTCGGGTAATTTGATGAATTTTACTTTAATATTTTTTGTAAACATATTCAAGACCCCAAACTATAAAAATATGTATAATGTGTCCTTTTTTATTGACACAAGCTCACGTGTATATGGAAATAAAACTAAAAATTGTTTCTCTGAAAAAAGAGTAAATTTTATTAGTAACACAAATTACAACATTAAGATAAGACAAAATCTTACCTAAAAAAAGAGAAACGACATTTAAAAGCTAATATTTCCTAATGTGAATAATAACACTTATCAAACTTAACAATCAATCACATCTACTAAATAATAATTAATAATTATATCCGAAATTCAACAAAATGCACATTTTTATATTCTTATTTTGTTATCACCGCTTAAATTTGTACGGACAAGATATGAAATGCCAGATCCGCGGTAAAAATCAAACTAAAAGGGATCCACTTTTACATCCTCCCCCCCCCCAAGGGAAAGATTATCATCACCGTTTTCGTTATTTTTCTATAAAACGCTATGCCACTTGCATGAAATCCGAACGGGGACGAGTTTTGTGACATGGGAAAAGTTTGACTCCGACTTCCTATGGCCTGTATCTATTCTGTATTGTCGTGTTACATTTACTATAAGGGTAGGTCTAGCATAATTGGTTGTTTTTCTGTAAAATGCTCATATCGAGATAGTCACTTCAGAGACCATGATAAAATAAGAACTTGCACCTACAATTTCTAAATACTCCATAGTAAACTGCTTGCTCCATTTAACCTGAAAAAATAACAAATGTAATGATTTGTGCAAAAGGGTATGTAAAAGGATGTGTAAAAGGCAAAAGAGGATTCAGTTGTTTTGGTTTGACAAAGTTAGGATTAAATTAAAATTCAATTTTATTTGTAAAAGCGTAGGGGATTAATTTAAATAATGGTGATTTTGGAAACAAGTGCGCGGTCAGATAGACAATTTGGTGGGGCCAGGAAGAAGAATGCAGCGGAAGTCTCGTCCCGTTTGTGGAGACGTGAACACATAATTTTAGAGTATCGTACAGTGAATTGAGGCATGAAGACGTTATTTTTCGAGTAAATTGGAGAATTGGGCACAATCTGTACGTCCTGGTTAAGAATTAAAACGTAATTAACAATAGAGTTTTAAATTGTCTTGGAATTATTTGCGTGTGAATTAAGATTAATTAATTATAAATTACTGAATTATAAGTTGTGAATGGAAGATAAGATTAATACTTTTGAGAAATATTTGGAAAATTTTGGTGACCACTGCTAATTTGGTATGGTTTACAATATTTTATGGTTATGTTCTGAGTTATTGAAATTAAAGAAGATTATTAAAAATTCAACTTACCTGAACGCCTATCCTGTCAGTAGCCGATATTCGATTAATCATTAATCTACCCTGGGACTCTTCATGGTATGGAATTTGGATCAAACTACGAATCATCTTTTCCTGGTTATCCGCTGTGAGTTCTTTGCATCAACTGTGCACGAGTAAGACTCCGGTAAGCATTGTGTCGACACATTTTCGTAACATTCAGTTTGCGCGTGTTTTTAAATTTTGGGGGTTTTATGAAATTTTTATTGTTAATTGATATTTTTGTAAATCTGATTTAATCCTAGTAATTAAAAATTCATCTTTTGTTTTTGAATAATTCTGTTTATTAATAAATTACATTTCTTGTTGTACAATAGTTACATTTGGTTTGATTAATTAACAGCAGTGAGTTAAAAGAGGAAATAGGTGCAAGGTAAAGCAAGTTGTTGTCCGGTTATTTTTTAAAAAAAAAGGTCATTAAGTTAAGACAATCATAAATGAGCATTCGACAGATTCATGAGCCCACCTTTGACCCTGAATTAGAAGAGTTCTCATTGCTGGCCGGAGCATTTTTTTAAATTAAGTGCCATCTCATTCTCCCGCTATAGAAATAAAATTTGGATTTTACAGTAGCGATACATGGCAGTAGGGTAGACTGGGTACGGTTGAAACAATTTTTCTTACACCGTCCATGGCATTGCCATTTATAAGATTAGCCATTTAAATCAATCTTTCATTAATAGATATGGATCCAAAAACTCAAGACATTGGCCCATTAAGACATAGAATTATAAAGACATCAAAAATGACTCCTAAATCGACTAAGGGAATGGAGAATGAAATGGTAAATATTTTTACTTTTATTTTGCCTTGAATGTTTTTTTTACAATTGTGGTACATTTATAAGAGGCATTTGGCAATTTGTTGAGGAAACGATAAGATTATAAATGCAGACCTCTTTATCTATCATTCACGTAGTAAATTTAGATAATTTTTTTTACTACTCTTGATTATTTACACTTGTTATTAATAAATATTGAATTTAAAAAAGCAATTTAAGCAACATCTACTGATATAAAAACCGTATTAGAGTCAAGTTTTTCCTATTTTGACGAAAATTCAATTCAAATTTGTTTGTTCCGTAACTAACGATCATCAATAGTTGATGTTTTATCGAGTACCTCCGGAATTCATTAGAACTTGTTTGCTTTACAGGCTCTTAAGTTCAACATGTTTCCTGATATCACAAATAGGTTAGTAGAAGTAAAGCAACTAACTACAGGTCTATTTCTACTTGATCAATTCTAATGATCGAGAACATGATATCGTAGTAAAAGAAATCGACTGCTTACAGCATCTGAACTTACTTGTAATTCAATTTTAGTTGTGGCAATCCGGAAAACATTGCAACGGTGGCGAAGCAGTTGACAGTTGTTGGATTATATGGTCAAATTATTATACAGAAACCACTTTTAAGACCTCAAAACAAAGTGAAAACATTGACCTGTTAAAAGTAGAGTAGGACGAACAACAACGAAAAAAGTATTGTGAACAAAATTACAAAATTTTCGGGTCTCACCGTCATTTTTTTGCACAACTACGAGAAGGAAAAGGGGTTTCAAATGATGGTTTGAGGATGTTTCGGTAACAATACTTTTCTAACATTAAATTTAATAAACTAAATACAGTAGAACCCCCTCTATAACGAGAACTCAAGGGATCAACATAATTACTTGCTATTGGGAATTTACATTAACCATGCGCCACTACGCGTCCATAATATTAACTACTCCGTTTAGTATACCCAAAATTTTATACGTGTATTTGTTAATTAATTGTGCGTTAAAATTTGAATTTTACCACTATTACAACGCAGTCGACTAGCTATATTAGTACAATACGCATTCATAACTTATGTGCAATATCGTGCTATACTAATTAGAACAGCCATTATGACGGGACGTTAGCGCCCTCTTCGGTGATGTAAATTCCCAATAACCGAATTTTGCTATAAACAGTCATGGACAATAAATGTTTATAGATATGTATTATGAAATAAATCTATTAAATAAGAAAGTTAAATACACATACAACTAACGTTTAACAGTATTTACTGGAAAAAATCTGTAATTTTGGTTTGTTTGCGGCAATGGAGTAATATTTTAATTTTATCAATTGCACTTTCTAAATATGCCAAGTTATTAAGATGAGCAAAAAGGAACACTATTTTGGTTCACCACATATTTTACCTTAATTGATGTTATGTCCACTTTTAAAACGATTCGGCCACCCATTTGATCATTTTAACCCTGGAAAATTCCCAATTTTGCCCCAAAAATTGTTCTGCTTTTTCATTTAACATGTGGCTCCACTTATGAGCACATTGGATTCGCGATTCCATTTAAACCAAGTAAGGTCAGTTTTATCTACACACTTTGTCATTTTTTGCACAACGTAATTTCTTCACTTCCGACGAGAATTCACTAGTTGCACTCATAATCTTGTCCTTGTTTTTTAAAATTGTTGCCAATGTAGCTCTCGCCAAATGTCTTTCTTTGCAGATTACAGCTTGCTTTTTACCACTTTCAAACTCTTGTATTGATATTTTTTATATTGTTAGATACACCCTGTATGATCTTAAATTTTTGGTAGTAATATTTCATCTATACTGCCGTGATAAGCTACTGTATTTTGGAATTTTTATAGCGGGAAAAAACAACGGCTCTTTTTTTATGCTCCGGACTAGCTTAATATTGAGACTTCTTTATGGGCGTAACAAGGGTTCTCTGATTTATAGTGCAAACACCTCATAGGTTCGCGAAATTACTGCAACCTGTCTAATTAATTACGTTACTCTTCCAAGTATCTAAATCGTCTCGTACTAAACCTGCTGCATTAACTTTTACCAAAAGGAAAAACTCATTAAATCTCCTCTTTAAAGAAACAATCAATTCATTTATTAACATAAATCTAAATTATTTAGAAACAAAGTCATTTCAACCAAAAAAATAAACAATTTAAGTGTACAGATATCAAATTCACATGTTCTATCTAACTCCCCCAATTAATTCACACCAAGTCAAATTTAGCGATCGCGAAACTATTTAAATAAACTACGCACAGTTTCTTACCAATTTGTCCACGGCGAACAAAAAAAGAAGCGTTGCTGTCGCTTGTTGACCTCGCCACGTTGACGTGCTGTTGGATCCAATTTTCCATCCACAACTTGACTTATATTCGAATTGACAATGATAAATAATCTAATCTTCAGCAATAATCATCTTCCGTTGCTCAGGCAAGTAATTAACTTTCTTCTTATACGAGTAATAGACTGTAACCATTCTTCAAACATTAACCAAAAACTTCATACAGCGGTACCCAACATTTTCTTCCATTCGTAAAATTATAATTTCCATAATATTCAAATCACTACTAATTCTACTTGTTACCAGTTGCATGTATTTCCAAATTAATACCCAATACTAATCAAATTATCGTTCTTACAATAAACTATCGTTTTCCAAAAATACGTCTTTTCCGCTTAACAGACACTAAGTCAATCTATCCAAAATAATCAAACAACAGAAATTTAACAAATTGGCTCCACCATAAATTACGTCCGCACTATTCAATGGACGAAATACCAATGCTCCAACTTTTCCCTTCCAAAATGGACAGGCGCACTCAACAACCTTCTAGCATTTTATTTTCCATCTTTATCCTCACCTTCACTTTGTTTATCACACCCCGATAATTAGCGTATCCTAACTAACAATTTTTATTTACTTAATTTGTCTATTTACCTATACTGAACAAGTTTACCAATATTCATGACTCTGTATCCTTACAATCTTTTAGGAATGGATTTCTTCGAGGAGACTTAATTAGCTTGTCAGACTTTTTTGAATCAACCAGCTTTCAAAATAGAAGCACTTGTACGAGTCAGATACTTTTCCCTAGGGCTTTCTTAACCCTTTAACTTATCAGCAGTTGGTGTTTCCACTATCAACAACGAGCACCCCTCATAACACCGCAATACATTGGAAAAAAACGGCGACTTTTTTTTATTTTATTTATTTTTATTTATTATTTATTTTATTAAAAAAAAAATATAAATGGCAACTCCCGGAACAAGCAACCAAATGTACGTTTTACCAAATGTAATAAAACGGTGCCAAAAATAAAACCAACTCATGCTCCATTTGACAGATATGGCTGTCTGTATAATTGTCAGTCAAGAATTGGGCCAATCGACCCAGCATGCAGTAATCAAGAACCAAATAAAACGTCAGAGGATCTTGAAAAGATCCGGAACGATCTTGTTCAATTATATTTCAATGAATCCAGATCGATCTTGGACAATCTCTTGCATGAAGATTCATTGCAATATGATGGTGGATCATATCAGCTCAGAGGAAACCAGTCGGGTATGATCCTTTATTTCTATTTATCTATTTAAAACTTTTACACAGGGCATCCATAGCACTAATAAAATTTGTACTATTATTTATTAAAACGAGGTTTTGCGCAACCTCAGAATTAAGATTTCCAAATAACGTAAGGAAATAAAAATTCGTATTAAATGATGCTGCCACCTGTTTACAATTTCAAATTATGTTCCGCTTAATTTATTACCTTAATTGTAAATATTAATTTTGAGGTCACGAGTGCATCTTATTTTCGTTTAATATAACTTGCTCCTAAAAAATGCACATCTATTCGGTCATTAAAAATCTTAACAAGAAGGCGCTCCGACTCGGAAGCACTAATATTTATAAAATTGAATCGGGTACTAAATTTCATGAAAATATGTGCTTCACAAGACGAGAGTATTCCCTTGTGGTTACAGCTGATTTTCTCAAAAAATTAACTAGCACTATATTTACTACAATTGCCATTGTTAACCATTTCTTTATAACTTTCTTTTTTTTAATGAAGATAATAAACAACATGGAAGCGGTTATTCCTACCACAACAAAACAATGACTTACAGTGACAACTCCGTTGTTGAAAAAACGAAGAAAAAACCTACCACGCCATCAAAGGGAAAGAAAAATATCCGAAAATGAAATTTAAATGTAACTCTTTATATTATTCAAAAATTATTTTGGTTTTGTATTTCTAAATTCAAATATTTATCGTATTTATACTGCAAATATAATAATATAAAATGCTTTGTGCTTTATTTAACGGGGTACTAAACCTTTTTATTTTGAATGATTTTCCAACGATTTAAGGCTTTTGGCGAAAAGTACAGGATAGGATTCATCAAGTAAGTAGATTTATCGAAAAAATAACTTTGGGCTGAAATAAAAAAACAAAGGTGCCCAGAGATAGTAGAACCAATAAGATTTGTTTAATGTTAATTAAAAAAAATTTCTAAAATGCACCGTCACCAAGGGGATGTTCTTGTCAATGGAGAGGGTTTCCATCGCCTTCCTCTTATGTGCTGCCCCGCTATAAAATTTATAATTACGTAAATCGCCGATTTAAGAAGTTACGTTTACATTGCATGGTTTTAAATTTTTACCTTTCGTCCAAGTCGCTATCAGAGCCTACGATGGTTAGTACTTCCACTTCTGATTAAAAGCAAATCCTTTTAAAGATGTATGGAGTAAGGTCAGTGAAGGTTATTACGCCACCATAAGTTTTGTCAATTTTTTAAAATTTTCCTGAGGATAGAGAGAAGAAATAAAAATAGGTACCACCAAGAGGAACTTCTTGGGTACAAGAAAAAAAATATTTGAGAGCTTTAGCTGTCTTTTCAATTCCAAAAGATGCGTTTTTCGAAAAGTTGGGAAACTGGCGTATTTACCAACCTATGCAGGCAATTTCGCCACCCAAATAAATTGTTTAAATAAATTAATTTTACAGCAAGTTTACTATAATAAATGCTTAAATAAAATGTTACGAGTTTTTTTGTAATATATAGGCTTATTTATGAAAAAAACCTTTATTTTTTTAATGTATTGACGCAAAGTCCTTCTTGAAATGCCATAAGAGTCCGATGCTTTTTTCACCGACATGGTATTTGATTTCACATTGGCCAATGCTTTTTTAAAATCATCCTCAACCCATTTATTGCGTGGAAGAGACATAGTCAATCCTAGTAAACACAAAAATAAATCCCAAAATACGTAAGAACTTAATAATAATGCATGGCGTAATTGCCAGCCATTACTACTTCATGAATAAACTAATTTTTCTGTGTGTTGAAATTATTTATCACCAGAAAGTGATACATATTCTTGAAGAGCATTAAATTTACAACAAAACAAGTATATGCAAATTTTTACCACGTCAAACATAATGCATGCACACAAAAGTAAATGCTTGTCTTACTTACATCAACAAAATCGTACACCGCCATTAACAACAAAAACAGTTGACAAACTCAAGTTAGCCGTCAAAATCGGATCATTTCTGTTTTATTGACTAAGAATGTTGTGCCTAAAGGTACAGCGTGGGGTATATTTCGAAAATTTCATTTATTACCGGAGATATTTGAAGGTGGCGTAATTACCCTCACTCACCTTAGGTCAAAATAAAGAGTTTTTGGGGCAGACGCACCACGACACCTGGCAGGGGGCACCTTCACTCCCTATTCAAAGGGGTGTAACGCACAATTACATGTTTTATTTTGTTCTTTCAAAATCGGAAAGACATCGAGACTTGTGGTTTGCACCAATCGAAGAAAAGAAAACTTTCCATCTGATACGTATTTTCTCATTTTTCAAATATTCAAGCTTTTTCTCCCACTACAAAAAGTATAAGTAATAAAAATGGCCCTATAAATCAAAATTTACCAACGAAAGAAAGTTATCGCTTATGATTTTATTTATAGATTGATACAATATGACAAGTTCTACTATCTCGGGGCACCTTTTTTTTATTGTAGCCCGAGGTTATTTCTTTCCGAAAAGGCCGAACAACTATGGCCTTCACGGATCTATTATGGTCCGCCCTGTGAGATCGAAGGCCGAACAACTATGTCCTTCACGGATCTATTATAGTCCTCCGCCTGTGAGGCCGAAGGCCGAACAACTATGGCCTTCACGGATCTATTATGGGTCTAGATGGCTAAGCGCCCGTGCCAGCTAGTATCAAATAAAGTAATAATAACAACAAGATAGTACGTGATAGTACTTACAATTTCTGCCTTTACCGATCTACATTCTAAACTGATCTTTTCCAGCAAGCATGGTTCGCGAAGCGGAGCACGTGCTGGGCGGAGCCCAGCTTTGTCTCCTCCAACGCTCAAAAATTTGAATAAAAACTCTCTTTGAAGATGTAATATGGGTTAAAACCCTGAAAAGGCTTAGAAGCCAGTCGCATTATGCCCCGAGAGGCATGATATTAATAGAATAAATGAAAGAAATAATAAAAATCCTCAGACCGCCGGGTGAGGCCCGGTTGTCCATGATCCATGCTTGATGCGAAGTGTGGGCTTACAAAATAAAAATGCTGCTGTTATCGAAGGTTGCGAGGGGGGTGGAGCGAAAGCACCTGCTCCCAGAAATTCAGGGTGAAAACACCTACCCTTAGTATCGTCGAGGGGACGTATGCACCTGTCCCAGAAGCTGATAGAAATGTGGTTATCCTAATAATTATTGCATGAAATTGTTTGCTACCAGTTTATCCTGTATTTCTTGGAGCCAAGATGCTTTTCGGTCTCTTAAACCTGTGGAAATCGACGATTTCGTATTTCCCTAGTTGGTTTACTAGAGGGTTTTCGCTGTCGTGACTCCGGTCGTATAGTTTTTCTGTTAGTTTGTATATCATCTTACTTACCTGTTCCGTCTTTGTGTCCTGATGGATTTGGCGGTTGGTGACAAACCATGGCGCGTCCAGTGCCCTGCGTAGGCAGGTGTTCTGAATTGTTTGTAGCCTCTCTAACTGACGTTCACTCGCGAAGGTCCACGCGGAGGCGGCCACTGAAGACATTAGGTCCCTTGCTAGAGTCACTCGTTGGTCGATGTGTTTCACCCAAGTTAATCGACTATCGAGGGTCACACCAAGGTATTTGACGGAGCTGGTCCATGGTATCTCTTCATGGAATATTTAAACTCTCTTGTCCAGTCTCGGTCGACGCCAGGTGAACATGATTGCCTCGCTTTTGTCCGAGTTTACCTCGATACGCCAAGTGCAAAACCATGTTTCCAGGGCGTCCATCGATTCCTGCAAGTATTTGATAGCCATGACCGGATTAAGGGAGGAGGCAAGGATCGAGGTGTCGTCTGCATATAGCGCGATCTTCGTTCTTGCAGTTCTCGGGATGTCACTGACATAGATGCTAAATAGCTTCGGAGAAAGTAGGGAGCCTTGGGGCACTCCCGCCTCGGCTACTCTTTCTTGAGATCTTGTGCCGTCGATGATTGTCCTGAACCGTCTGTTTTTCAGGTAGAATGCTACCAGTTTTACAAGTCCCGGTTGGACGCCTGCCTGTAGCATTTTGAAAATTAGACCGTTGTGCCAAACCTTGTCGAACGCTTTTGCGACGTCTAAGAAGATCGCCCCTACGACGTTCTTACGGTTACACGCACCGGTAATCTCTTCTGTCACTCGCAGTATCTGTTGGGTGATGGAGTGCCCCCCACGGAAGCCGAATTGTTCTTCTTGGATTATGTTCTTGTCGCTCACCTCCTCGTTCAATCGAAAGCTTCAGCTTTTTCTTGATCGGTGACTGCAAGGCCGTTGTCACTGTTTATCGCTGGGATTATGGACCGGGTATTACGGAGGGCTCTTGCCATTTTCCAGACTGAATTGTCTTCGCAGGAGAGGGAGTCCAGTTTCCTGTCCCACCTTTCGTTGCGAAGAACTTTCAGCTCCTGGGTTAACCTATTTCTTAATTGGTTAAAATACCGTTTGTCGTCCGGGTGCCAGGTCGTCCTGTATCTTCTTTGTGCCCTTCTCTTCTCCCTTATCAAGTCTTTGATATCCGGGGGTAGGCACTCGTTGAAATTATTTTTTTGAACTTGGGTGGTCGCGTGGTTGATGGACTCATTTATCTTGTCCTCAAACTTTTGGGCGTACTCTTCCAGTTCGACTTCCGAGTTGATGATCGGAATTTTGCCCAGATTACGAATTGCGTGGTCGTAAAATACCAGCCATGCAGTTCTCTGGACGTATTCGCGATCATCCGCATCGTTATTTCCCTGTGAGTTTCCCTAGAAGAATAACACAGGGTAATGGTCTGAATCTAATGGCTCACCTACTTCTAGGTGGTGTGTGATGGGCACGTCCTTTAGGAGGACAATGTCCAGGACGGCGTCGCTTTGCGGCCCGCAGATTGCTTCGTGCGTAATTTCTTCTGGCGCGTCTACCATAAAGTCGAGTCGGTCGGCAAATCTTTTTAGCGCTTTGCCGGCAGGGTTGTCCTTCCTTGAATGCCAGTCTGAGTGTTTCGCGTTCAAGTCACCCGCGATTATCTTCGGCCCGTTTCCGTTGAAAATTTCTTCAATTTCTTCGTTGGGTAGTGGAAGGCGGGGGGGGGGGGGCGGTTGTATGCTACTGTGAGCTGTATGTCCCCGGCGTGTCTCATTTGCACGACTATGCTAGTCGCCTCCAGGGTGTTGTTCCCTGTGATGGGTAGTTCGTGGTGTCGCAACGTCCTCTTGACGTATATTACCGTTCCACCACGTTGCGCATCTCGGTCGCACCTGTAACCCTTCCTCCCCTATGTGTTAATCTAAGAGAGAGAGGGTTATTCTTCTTTATCTCTTCGAAGACGTATAATTCTACTCCCAAACTTTTCTTCAATAAAGGACAACAAAGTAGACTAAATACTATATTAATTGATATTAATAAATTATTACAAAAATGCTGGCCTTGGATTCTGGCACGTTCTTATATTATATTACATAAAATTTTACCACTTACCTTGAAGTAGTTCTGAAACCCTTGGTCGAAATTTTGACCACTCTAATTTATCGATCTCGGAATAAATTTTATTAAAAGATTCACAAATATAATTTAGAAAAATCGCGTTCGCGCGCGCGAGTTAACAGATTCTGTCCTTACCAAAGAACAATCGAAACTTAACTGACTTCTCCAAAATCTGTTAACTCCTTCTCCGACCTCCCCCCCCTTTTGAGCTGTAAATGACCCTTGCAAAGAGTTCATTCCGCAGTCATCAAAAAGGTAGTTATTGACTTTGGGGCCGGATGCGTGTGGCTCCAAACTACTTCAGTATACTCGTACAACATTTTTCCTAACACAAATACTTTTATGCAAGCCTGCGACCCACAAATGATGCATTTCTGCAAGCTAATATTTATATAAAAATGTTGTGTACAGGCTGTTACACACCTATACAAGTTAAAGTTTGGTATCTTCGCTCTTGTGGACGGTCCCCAGAATGTTTCACAGACAAAGACGATATCCAAATCGTGCTTGGAGATGAAGTCTATCAACTCGAGCCTTTTTGGTGCCGTCAGTCCGTTCGTATTCCAGTAGGCCGTCCTCAGGAGAGATGGTACTTTCCTTGTTACCTGTATTGGCATTTGCGGTTGAGAATTCTCGCTGGATGTTGGCTTCGGGCGTTGATTGCGCTGGGGCAATCACCCTGAGGTTCTTCAAAGTCTCTTAGATCAGGGTTTTGTCTAACCCGTTGATCTTTTCCAAAATTGGTGCTCGTATTTATACCCAATTTCTCGAGTTTGGGTTAGCACCACCGGTAAAGACAGAAATTGCAAGCACTAAATTTAAATTAGCACAGGGGCGTATCAACCGGTGTTAGAGTTTCCGCAACAATAATGAATTACATCAAAAAATGTTGACAAACAAAACACAATATGACGGCACCGTATTCCTTACAATTATTAAATTGTCGTTGTCTAGACACGACAAAGACACATATATGGAAGTGCATAAGTCCATCTCTTACATTACCTCACTACGTTACGTTATATTCCGTTACATCAGTGCATAAATTGACCATAAGTTATACAGGTACCTACAATATAAAATTAAATTAAGTAAATAAAACCAAACATTTTTTAGTGCAAGTGGCGACTATTATTTGGAAACCAACGCAGAACGTCCATATTCCAAAGTTTAAAATTTCACCGTGAATATTCCCACATATACCTAATTTTCAACGCGTTAATTCTACATTCTACCAGCAATTTAAATGTTCAAAATTGGCGCGAGTTTTGCATTTGTAAAATGGATAAATAAGGCACATTATGTAATTTTTAAAATTTTATTTTCAATATAAGTATAATTTAACATATATAACGAAAAAAAAAGTACTTGGTAATAAAATGCAACCTCAATTAACCTAGGAGAATAATGAGAAAAACTGATCCAAGCGCCATCTGCAACATTAGAGTACAATACAATTGAATCTAAAAATAATACTACATTTTAAGAGCTGACTGTTGCTCATAATCCGATATTGTTATATTTGATTTTTTATATTTTTACAAACACACAGATGCAATCGATAAAAACGTGTAGAATGTTAAAAAAATGTATAATAAATCAGAGTTTTCATAATTTGTACAAATCGCATTAAAATGTAGTCCCCACATGCACATAAATGTTATGCTCACAGCCAGCTTCACAAGTATAAATTAAATACAATTACTTTAACCAATACAATCAACTATCACTGGAATAAAATTGATAAGTTTGTACAGTTAATGATGCAAAAAACTGATTTTTGATTTGTAAAAAATGAATTTGGAATTATTGAAATTTATTGTTTACAAAATTTGTGCAGATCCACAAATTAGTAGTACAATTAACACACTTAAGCACGATATGGTTGAATACCTACTTCAAAAAAAAGTTTTTCATTTAAAAAACTACTTCATTCCGTTGAAAGTTTAATCCTTTTTACGTCAACCTGATCGGCACTTTTATTATGTTTACTAATTATTCTTTTCGACTTTTGACTACTACTATGTGGAACAACTTCACTAGCGTTGGTCTTTTTGATTGGACATTCTACTAATGGTTTCGTATTGTTATCTTTCAAGGATAGACCTTCACTTACAGAAGAATTCTGATTTCGATTGATCTTGATTTGGTTTCTCGATCTATTAATTGGTAATGAATTTTTTAAATTAGTTTCTAAGTCGGATTCTAGCTGAAGTTCAGAAGTCGTGCTGCTATCATTTGGTATGTCGCTGCTGTCGAGAGTGTATTCTTCGTCTTCATCCTCCTCTTCTTCAAATTCGCCCTCCATAAATTCTTCGTCTTCTTCTTTGGGAAGGCGTTCTACTAATTTTCCTGTAATTAAAAATTGTCAAATAATTATTTACGCAAATATTAAACCTTACCATTTAGTGTTGGAAATGCAATATCGGGTAGAGAGTTTGGATCTCCATTTTGAGTGAGCATAAGCTCCTTAATTAACGTAGATATATCTTCTCTCTTTTTCGTGACGTCAAATTCATCGAACCAGTTCTTTAAGTGTTTAATTGGAACATAATAATCTTTGATTGGATCCTACATAAAAAGACGTTATTAAAGCGTAAAATACTAACCATAACAATTTTTGTACCTTAAAGAACTGTTCCACATATTGAAGTAAATATAATCCGCAATCGGTAAAATTGGTTTGCTGTGGAACTTTAGGACAATTCCATACTATTGTCTCTCTATTGAACGCCTTGTCTACACCCATTTTAACTTTGTACTCGCACGACAAATACCCACGAAGAGTTGATACAACTCGCACCCTACTGGCACCAGTAAGTGAATCAAAAATTAAAATGCACGGTTGCTTTATGGGTGGTCGAACTGATCTTTTAGTGGGTTTCACGGTAGCCACTTCGGTTGACATTTCAGATGCACATGATTCTGGATTTTCAGGTTCTTCACTATCTTCTCCAGAATCCAATTCATTTTCGTCACTCTCTGCTTTGTCTTCATCGCTGGCATCGTCATCCTCACAAGGTATAGCTTTTTCCTCTTTTTCTTTTTTGATCGGTGTAAATGTAATTTCACTTCCTAATCGACAACTTATATCTTTTTCTACAACAAAACCAGACATTTAGTTTGCAGAATTGCATATTAATGCAGGTCACTTAAAAATTCAAAAGCCCCTGGAATTGATGACATAATGCCAGCAAGGAGGACCCATCCTGAACTGGTGAATGTATATTGATACTCTTGTTATGAAGAAATGAGAAAATATCAAATGGTTAGAAAGTGTACTAACACCGATACACAAAAAACGAGATGGACTAAAATGTTCCAATTATCGTATATCGGAATTTCATTGTGATCAATTTGTACAATATACTTATTGTTTTGCAGAGAACAACATAGGCGACTGACTATCAGGCAGATTTCAGACAAAACAGATCCATTTGTAAGCAGTAGTTTATTCTTAGACAGCCATTGGGAATTCAACAAAATTGTACACCACCTATTTATTGACTTCCAGAAAGCATATGACAGTGCGATGAGAGCAGAAATCTGGAATCAAGGATATGTTCCAGAGGATAGAGAGGGCGACAGAACGGATTGATCATGCGATAAACGAAGACAAGACAAAATATATGAGTACTATCACATAGAGACCGAAAATGACAAAATATTACCATCCATCGATACAAGCCCGAAAGATTCCAACATTTTAAATACCTGGGGTCAACTGTGGCTGCTGAAAATGACATATAACAAAAGAAATAAAAGGACGCATACAGAACGGCAATTGTCGTACCTTTTCGATGGCTAAACTGTTCCGCTCGAGAAACCTATCAAGAATCTCAAAAATTCAAATGTACAAAACCGCGATTAGACCTGTTGTGTTATGATGAAACATGGGACAACTATCAATAGATAATTAGGCGCTTTGAAAGCGTAAAGAAGTATTGAGGGCGAATATTAACTATTATTATTAAGTAGAAGAAAAATATCGCATAAGAATAAATCTGGAATTAAAAGAATTATAGGGTCATTCCATCTCAAATCGACTGAAAAATAGGCAAAATTGACTCGACCCCTACCAAATTTGACGAAACTTCGTACACACCATCTTAGTAAGAAATAAAAAATACAAATATAAGGATTTGTCCAAAAAGGCATTTGTTTCCTTGTTTTGGTCCTTCAAAAAGTCAAAAAGTTGGTATGTAGACTTGTAGGAAAACGACTGTAACTTCATCTACGGTGGTCTAAATTTAAAAATAAAAATGTTCTGTAAAGGTAAATGAACGCTCTATTCAAATATTCAACCACATTTTATATTTTCAACCCCTAACTGGATTAATTTTCTAATATTAACCCTATTTCAACCCCTACTTCTGAGAGGGTATTTTTATTTTGTTCATTTTTTTACTATTGCTTTGTGAAATTGTGCTGAGCGTGCATACCAAATTTGATCGTGGGATGAGCATGGGTTCGGTTACTAAAAATAAATTAAGTATAGCGAGAAACAGACAAAAATCATTTTTTCGCTGATTTCTCAAGTTTCTTTAAACTTTACGACAAAATAGTTTAATATAAAATTAAAGCTAATTAAATTCTCTACAAAAAAACTTCTATACATATTTTTTGTCAGATTCGTATTCACATAGTAATAACCGTGCAAAGTAGAGCTAAGTTGGGCGACCACCGTTATATTTATTTTAAAAAATCGGGATCGATTTTCAATTAATTGCATAGAATATCATCACAAATATTTATTATCTGAATGAAAGTTTACCACATCATCTATAATTTTGATAAAAAGTTTAGCATAATAATACAACACAGCAGTTAAACCAAAAATACATTATTTGATTTTTTTTTGTGTACCTAATAATTTGTTTGCATGTTAAGGGCCTGATAAATGTGACACTTTTCAATTTAAACCCTCAAACATCAGGGTGTATAACTGTGGAACTAATGAACATAGTGAGCTGATTTATTTTCAACAAACTTATTAATTTAGATTGCTGGAACAAATATTTTTTTAATTCTGAGTTTTGCACCCCTTCCCCAAACGGGTCTCTTTTTTCCTCTAAAATTTAATATATAGATTATTAGGATTAACATAGTCAACATGTGAACCAAATTCTATTTAGGGTCCATCACAATTGCAGATTGAGAAAAAAATATATATACCTAGTATAACTTATCATTTGATAAGTTACATGTACTTATTATTTAATAAGTTATATATATTTTTTTCTGAATCTGCAATTGTCGCCCCATTGCAAATATGGTGCACAGGTTGACTATATTAGTCCTAATAATATATATTAATTTTTAGGGGAAAAGAGGCCCGTTTGGGAAGGGGGTGCAAAACGCATAATTAAAAAAAAATTATTCCAGCAATCTAAACTAATAAGTTTGTAAAAAATAAATCATCCCACTATGTTCATTAGTTCCAAAGTTATACACCCTGATGTTTGAGAGTTTAAACTGAAAAGTGTCACATTTATCTGGCCTTCATGCAAACAAATAAAGTTTACAAAAAAAACAAATAATGTATTTTTGGTTTAACTGCATTGTGGTAGTATCTTAAAATTTTTATCAAAATTATAGGTGGCACGGTAGATTTATATTTAGAAAATAAATATTTATGATGAAAATCTATACAATAAATTAATTGAAAATCGATTCTGACCATTTTAAATAAATATAACCGTGGTTGCGCAACTTAGCTCCACTTTGAACGGTTATTACTATGTGAATTCGAATCTGACGAAAAATATGTATAGAAGTCTTTTTGTAGAGAATTTAAATAGCTCTAATTTTATATTAAACTATTTTGCCATAAAGTACAAAGAAACTTGTGAAATCGGCAAAAGAACTGATTTTTGTCCGATTCTCGCTATAATTAATTTATTTTTACTAACCGAACCCATGCTCATCCCATGATCAAATTTTGTATGCATGCTCAGCACAATTGTACAAAACAACAGTGTAGTTTCGATGGAACACGCGGACTTGCAGAACACGGTTTTGATAAAACACGGAACGGAACCTCTGATTTGCATTACTTCTTGGTTTTGCTTAACACGTTTCGATATTGCACGGAACGAATTAACCGTGTTGTGCGAGGGTTACCTGTACAAGGAAATTGTGAAGTTAGCAAGACCCACCCGAGGTTGTAGCGCTACCCAAGAAGAAGCAAGTCACTTACTTATAATTTTACTCGCTTTTTTTACTACGTAAGGTTTTCCATTCATTGTATAGCAACCATCCATTCCTGGAAAACATATAATGGCTAAAAACCAGTGGGACTCTTCATTGATGGGAACCACAACAAAGTCTTTGTCAAATAAATTAACATTTTTGGTCCATTTCTTCACACGGGCGTGCCTTTTCTGAGCTTGGGTTAGATTAGAATCTACTTCAGTTGGATGAGTTTTCCTAAAAAAATAATAATAATGAGAATAACGTTTTGGTATAAAAAAGAACAACCTAATAAAAATGTACTTACTTTGTTGGTTTAATCGGTTTTGTGGTTAAACGTGTGTAAAAGAAAGTTGAAAACACGTGAACTTTCTTCTGTAGTTCTGGAGGTAGATTCAAAACTAAATACTTTAAATAAAATTCTAGAATTGCGTCGTTAAGGAACTGATGTTGTCCGAGACACACATAGTCTTCGGTGTTAATACGTATTCCACCTAGACCTGGTGGATAAATGAGAATTTTTCTAATTTCTGCATAACCGGCACCTGCAACCACTTTACTTAATTTCTTAGGACAAATTTTACTAAGTATATCGTTGGCCTCTGTTGTAGTTAATTCGTCCATAATGTTGTTGGGTTTTGTATAAATATGTTTAAAAATGACTTTAATGTCGTCATTTACATTTTCAAGAAGTACAGTTATCCTCTTACAGGGTTGTTCGATGGAAAGCGGATCAAAGTAATAATCACCACCCTTAACCATACCCAACTGATCCCTTACATATAATGCAAATTTAGGAACAACATAAAAAAATATGACGGGCAATGAGTTGTGAAAATTAACCAACACTTTTATCATGTGCTTCCTTTTTAACAATATTGATTTAATGTTGTTAGGATCGGTAATTGATGGAATTTTAAAAAGAATTCCGTTTGATTCTATAACCAACTAAAATGTGAAAATCAAGATTAGTTTCATAAATTACAAAAACAGATAGTACTCACATTCTCTTTCGGAGTGTATGTGTAACAGCCTATCCTAATCGTTCTACAAAGTAACGTTGCAGACAATTGTTGGCCAATTTCTTTACCTACGCCTGTAACAAATATGATAATAATAAAATTGTAAATAAAAGTAAAACATTAATTATTTACCCTCAAAGTCCATTGTAGGATCTACGTCCGAAGTTTCTGGTATTTCTTGTAGATCATTAACAGTTGGTTCCTTTTTAATGGTTTTCAATGAAACCATTGAATGGTTAATTAATACTCTTCTCTTTTGTGCATCTATTTTCACATCAGATTCTAGGGGTTCATTATTTGTTAGGGTACTTTCATTCTTAGTTTCTTCAATTTCTTGCGACCCTTCAGGTATTTCTTCCCATTCGTCCTCATTTATTTCTGCATATTCTTCGTCAGTTTCTTCTTCAACTTCTTCATTTGAGTTTTCAGCAAATTCTTCTTCTTGTTCATAACTTTGTTCATCAATTTCTTCTTCTACAATCGGATCTAATTTACGCTCCTCTTTTGCCATGCGAGCTTTATTCATTCTTGCAGCATAATCTTCAAAAGATTCTTCTTGGTTAGCTTGAAGTATTTCAAGTTCTGCTTTTACTTGTTCATTATCTGGTTGCTCTAGAACTTGTTCATTATCTGATTGTTCTACAACTTGTTCATTATCGGGCTGTTCTATTGGCATATTTTCTACTTTTATAGATTCCTTTGCTTGTAAAATGCTATCTGGATTCTTTTTAATAAACGCTAGTTGCGCTTTCATTTCAGCTATTTTGCTTTCAGCTTCTCGAAGTCTTTCAATATATGTTTTTGTTCTTGAATCAATGACCAAATCTTGATATTTATCTACTTCACTGGTTGATTTCAGTTTTGGAATTTTTGATGGTATCGTGGGTGTAAGTTGTCCACTCTTTGGGGGTGTTTTCGCTATTTCTGATGATTTCTCTTTACTTTTCTTTACATTGAGAATGTTCTTTTTTACTATGGGTAACACTTTTGGATCGCTCTTTTTTGGTTCATATTTTATTTGTGCATTTGATTCATTCGTTTTTAGTAATTCTGACTCCATATTTTTTTGTGCAGTTACTTGTAAGTAGAGTTCTTCATTATCATTTGTCTGTGGAACGTAATCGGGAAGATTTGCTAGGTAGTCGAGCACTTCTAGTAGCTTAGCTATTTGATTTTGAGTATCTATAAGTTCTTGATTTTGATTATTTTCTGGCTTAGCTATTATTGGATTTGCTTTCTTTCTCACAATTGTCAATGGTGGAAGTTGCATGGAACTTTTGCTATATAATTTTACTTGTGTATTTGGCATAGAATCAATAGTTTCAGCTTTTGTTAATATTTCGTTTGGAGGCTGTGGTTTTGGGTTAGTCGTTTGTACTTTATTATTTACTATTTTACTAGTTTTTTCTCCCACCTTGCCTTTTCCTTTCTTCGCATGTTCTTTATAATTCATAGTTTGGTTCAATTCCGTAGAAACTTACGGTAAAATATTTTTGTATCTATGTATAAAAAATAAAAATGACAGTTGTAACTCCAGCACTGCTGAATAAATACCAATAAATTTTCAATACCCAAACTTGTCTGCTATACAAATTAAGTGATTATAATATCGTCCCCTTAATACTATAACTAGGTAACTTGAAATTACTGCTATTGAGTAAATGGAGTTTAAAGTTTACAATAGCAAAAAAAAGTATTAAACTTCAAAATTATTTTTCTTTTAACGTTTAAAACTTTAGCTACTTATGTAAGTTAAATGTATTTAATACCCTCACAGTCTAATGTTTTATATTTTAGGAAATTTTTAATTAGAAGTAAGATATCTACATATAGTTATAGCACTAATAAAAATGTGAAAAATCAGACTTATCTAGTTCTTTTATTTTATTTTAACTTTGTATGTTTCAAAATAAGTTTTATTCATAAAGACTGATAAATAGTACTAATACATAATACAAAATTAGATCGAGAAAATACATAATTATTATAAAGAATAAAACTATAAAACTTCACAATTGCATAAATAGATATCTCAACCGTCTTGCGAAGGTCGCGGACATACTATGTTGCTATACGTAACGTTCGGAATTTGCACAACTTGGTATCTCAAATTATGCACTTATAGCATAACAGCATTGAAGGGATCTGGGACTTATCTACTTTTAGCAAGTGGATATTTGATATTTAAAACATAATGGAACACTTTTAGTTGTACCACTAAATAAAGTGGGTAAAATTAGGTGGTTACATGTAGCTAACTCAAAATAGCCAAAATTCGAGTTACCTAGTTATAGTATTAAGGGGACGATATGACAGTGTTGTTTTTAAAAAACTGCCGGTATGTTCAAGGAATCCACCGACAATATAGAAAAGCTTTTAAGAGGGTGGGCGCTCTTTAGGGGAGGACGGAAATTGCCTCGCCCTGGCTCAAATTTTGTTTATTATTATTAGGTTTCTTTTTTTAATTATTAAAACATTTATTATTAAAACGGTAAATTGAAAGAAAGTCGAGAAATCAATGAAAAACTGAATTTTGTCCACTTCTCCACATTCTTACTTAATTTTAATTAACCGAACCCAACCTCGACCCAAGATACAATTTTATAGACATGCTCAACACAATAGCACAAATAAACAGTAAAAAAATTAAGAAAAAAGGACCCATTTAGAAATAGTATTAATATTAAAAGATTAACCAATTTGGGCGTTGAAAGAATAAAATTTGGTTGAATATTTAAATAGAATATTCATTTACCATAACCAAAAATTTCAATTTCTTAATTTAGACCACTATGGATGAAGTTACAGTTATTATATTACGAGTTTACACACAAAAATTTTTAGAGGATCAAAACAAAGAAACAAATGCTCTTTGGACAAATCCTTAAAATTTGTATTTTTTATGTATTATTATGATGGGGTGTACCAAGTTTCGTCAAGTTTGTTGTGGGTCAAATCAAGTTTTCAGTTGATATGAGTTGGAATGACCCTGTACGTCGAATTATTTTAAATTAAGTAAAATTGTGATGCTAAGATTGTAAGCATGAGATAAATAAAATTTACTCCAGGCACAAGATTTTATAATATAATATTAGAAATTTGAGATATCATAGAGGTACCAAATACCCTGCACGCATCTTATTTTTCTACATTTTTATGAAAATATTTTCATAAAATAAAGCGTTTCATGACAATTGAAGTAAAAATTCTCTATTAGTTAATTCTTCCAAAATTAATTTGCATTATTTTTTACGGTTGCGTTTACTTGTAATTTGATGATTACTGACGGTTTACCTTTAAAACAACAAAAAATATTCCCCCACTCCGAGAATTCAAGAACTCGGCACCTATAGAGAAGGTTCTTTTTGAATGAATTTATAAAAGGAGATTCCTTATCCCAGATTTCTAATTTGTTTTATATTTTTAAAAATTTTGAGTTTGTCCCACCCTGAAAAAAACCTATCTGATGTTTAACGGTAAAGTTTATTTTAAAGGTAGGCTTAAAAATCAAATCCAGCCCTACGAAATTTTCGATTAGGCCCTCCGCCAAGTTTTGAAGGGCAAACTCATGGTTTGTGAAGACAGGAATAGGCCCAACTAATCTTTTTTGAAGAGTAATATCTGGTGTTGGGGTGTACCCTAAATTTTTTTTTGAAATTAAAAGCGAAAATGAACTTTTTGAGGAAATATTTTGAGTAAGACTCTGGTTTAAAACAGGAGGTTTTGGTAAAAATCCATTTTTGGAGGGGGGACGTGACCAGTGTCCTCACCCTGGCTACGAGCCTACGATTAAAATTTTAGTAAAAAAACTCTCTAATATCTAAGTTCAAGTCTCAACCTGAAAAGTTATTCGTTTGCATCAGTTTTACAGAAAGTTCACGAGCATGCGGTTATAATTACAAAGTTTTTAGTTTCAAACTTCATCATAAATATTATTTACCCTATTTTCTAGTTAAATTTTACATAAAATAATGTTTGGTTTCGTACTATCACAGATAACTTACTACAGATAGCTCACGCTTATGGAGAAATGGGTGTCCCTATTCAGTTATATTTGGAAGCGAATGAAAATTAGTTTGGAAGCCAATGGTTAAAAGTAAGAGAGGCGCTGCATGTATTTGCTTCCAGCCCTCAGGCAAAAATAACCCCAGGCGGCTCAGGTACTACCTACCTAACTCAGGTAGTAAAAACTGTTGGGTTTTTACAAACATTTTGTGTTTCTGTTTATTGATTTGAATTTGGAATGTGAAAAAGACTTTTTTTTGGCTTTTAAAGATACCCAACACTGGATATTTTGTTCTTTAATTATTGTTTTTTAAATTAATTTTTAATTCACATAAACTTCAGGGCCGTATCAGCGTTACATGAAACACTAGTCAATAAAAATAAGAATTTTCTGTAAATGTCTTGTATGAATATTATAAAAATACCTCAAGTCAAATGGAAAAAGGGAAATAAATTTGGAATATCTAAAAGTTCGAAATGTTTTTAACAACAAAGTAATAATAGTAGAATAATTTTATCACTTTTATAGTTGAGAAATCACAGTGCCTTAATGAGACCCCCTATGTCAAGGGGGGGGGGGGAGTTTCGAATACAAGTCAAGTCAAATAAGCTATCTTTTTAAACATTGAAAAAAATTGCATTAGCAGCCGACTGCTGTTGTATGATTCCGGTGTATGTCTGTAAAAATAGAGGTTTTTTTTTTCATTGGCAAAATTTAGTTGTTGTTCATGTTTAACTTTAAAATTGCGTGGAACATAAATAGAATTATTATTGCCCCCCCCCCCCCCCGTAATGCGTCCTTGATTCCATTTGGAAACTTAGTGACTTTTCTTTCCTTATTAGAAAAAGTTAAAATGTAGACTGAAATACCGCTCCTTAATGATATCACAGTACCTTAATTAGTAATAATTTTAACTTTAAAATTGCGTGGAACGTAAATTGAATTATTATTTCCCCCCCTCCTGTGATGCGTCCTTGATTATTTGGAAACTTAGTGACTTTTCTTTCCTTATTAGAAAAAGTTAAAATGTAGACTGAAATACCGCCCCTTAATGATATCACAGTACCTTAATTAGTAATAATTTTAACTTTAAAATTGCGTGGAACGTAAATAGAATTATTATTGCCCCCCCTCCTGTGATGCGTCCTTGATTATTTGGAAACTTAGTGACTTTTCTTTCCTTATTAGAAAAAGTTAAAATGTAGACTGAAATACCGCCCCTTAATGATATCACAGTACCTTAATTAGTAATAATTTTAACTTTAAAATTGCGTGGAACGTAAATAGAATTATTATTGCCCCCCCCCCCTGTGATGCGTCCTTGATTCCATTTGGAAACTTAGCGACTTTTCTATCCTTATTAGAAAAAGTTAAAATGTAGCATGAAATACCGCCCCTGTAAAAATAGAGGTTTTCTTTCATTGGCGAAATTTCATAAAGTTTTTGATGTAGATAAGTCCAGCATAACAATTAAATTAAACATGAAAGAACTCTTTGAAAGAAAAAATATGAAAAATGTAATTTGTTCTATAGACGAACATGAAAACTATTTTATAGACTTATTATTAAATGTTAAATTATTTAAGCATTGTAAGTGGGCAATAAGCACAGCCAATAGTAAATCAAATTGCTCAAATAATCAAAAATTAAAAATTTTTAAAAATTTATAAATATCTTTCCTTCATTTTTTGTTTTTTTTTGGTTTGTAAGAATGACCTTGTATAATAAACTTATAATGTACAATAATAGTACATTATGCACCAAGGTAGCAAAGTGACACTTTTTTGGCCCGAGGGTAAAGGATTGTTTACACGAGGCGCCAGCCGAGTGAAACAATTACCCGTGGGCCAAAAGTCACTTTACTACCGTCGTGCATATACTGTTTTTTGCCATTCCGAGAGGTAAAGTAGGAACTTCGCCAGTTTAGAAACTTAAAGCAAAAATTTAACGCTTTTTTTTTATAATACCTACACGTGGTCGATAAATCGCAAAATAGCACTAGTAATATTACCAACTATACTACTAAAAATTACTAAGAAATAGCAGTTGGCACCCCTGATTCTACCAATGCCATTGATTCCAATGCTTCATTTCATTTAAATTTGTGCCTTTGAAAGAGCAACACGTACCATGAGCGAGAACGTAAAACTTCTCGGATTTTGGTAAGATGTTCGGTATCGCTAATTACGGCCAGATACACATTCATGTAAATGTACAAAAATGATGATTTTATAATAAATTAAAAAATTGAACTTTTACAGATTTTTACTACTAAAAAGTCACCAGTCATCTGGTGACTTTATTTACCGCTCACCCCCCTATTTTTTAACTTTACTCCCGCTCAACCCCCTATTTTTGAACTTTACTCCCGCAGGGTAAAAAAGTGCCCCTTTACGCCCGCAAACCGGGGTAAAAAGTGAGTACTTTACCCCCGGAATGGCAAAAAATTTATTTTGATACAGATAAAATGTTAAAAAATTTATTTATTTTTGGAAACCTTAAATCTACAAATAAATGTTTGATAATTAATATTTAATACCGTAATAACTGTACATGCAAAACTAACCCTTGACAGGTACAAATATTAATCTTGATAAGTACCTTTTACCGTGCTTTTACCTGTCTTGTTACTGTGGGTTACCTTTTTTATTAAAAGATAACTAAAAATCCCTGCTGCATAGGCAACCTGCACAATTTGAGGAAATTGTATAGCGTGAGCTATCTGTAGTAAGTTATCTGTGTTGTTACGTATCGAGGAGATAACCCGATAACTACCTACGTTTTAAACTTCATCAAAAGTATTATTTACGCAATTTGCTGGTTAAATTTTACATAAAGTAATGTTTTGGTTTGACATTCATGCACATTCCTGTTATGTGTCGAAAAACCAACTAATTTCAATTTTCTAAATCAAAATGTTTAAATTCAGTTTTTCGGTTCAAATTTCACCGAAACGACTATTTACGCCATTTGCTAGTTAAAATTTGCATTTTTAAGCACCATACAAAAAATTACCATTGAAATTTGGGTGGAAAAACTTTTCATATATTTTTGAAAATTTTTTGTTAATTAATGATAAATTCATTACCTCGTCTTCTTTGAGTTGATATGACACCTTCACAACGCTTATTTGTATAAATTACTCTGTATAAATATGTAAAATCTGTATATTAAAATGAAGCTGTGTCGCTTGTAAATTTCACAATAAACTGAGGTTATAATCTCAAACTAAAATTTGTTTGTCGATGTAGACGTTAAAGCAGTTTCCTACTATTATGTGACGCGTATTCGTTAAAATGAATTATTTTGAATTGTTTTAGTGATTATATAATTGAAAAATAATACGGAGACTACGATTTTTATATTAATTAAACATATTTTAACTCACATTATTTATGCTATGTAGTAATATTGGAGTCATTGCAACGAGTAGGTATTTAGGATGCATTCTAAAAACAACCTTTGTGAATTGCAAGTTCACATCCAGAATTACCCCGTCAGTGGTTGCTATGCATTTTATTCTGCCAGTAAAAATGTCCATTTTTATGATCAATAAATCGCTAATTTATTATACTAATTTATGTTTATTTTAATAAGTTTTTGGCTTTACTAAATAGGTATTTTATCTAATATTGCATTTAATTGAAATTTAAACTATGTGGGGGGGGGGACGGTGATTTGGAGGACACCCCATGCTATCAAATCAAATAACATTTATTAATTACGTGGATACATAAGTCCCTCTCCTCTATATTTAATTAAGTAAGTTATAGGTTTTGTAAAGTGGAAGTTCAATAAGTTGCAAGGTAAAATTTTCAAAAACCTGCTGTCCCCATGCTATTTTCATTTTTCTGGTTGACTTATACGGAACTCCACGGTAGAATCGCATATCTTCCTTGACTGGTATGGGAAGCTGGTTTTGGGATTTTTGGGAGGCCTATTGGCCTCGCGGTGTTAGCTTGGACTTGTCTGGCTGATGTTCAACCTGGCTTTTAACTGAAATAATAAGTGAAATAAATAATGTAAAGGGTTAAAAATAACACGTTTAGGAACGATAGACTACTTAATTCCGTTAAACAGGTGCAGGAACATAAAATTCCTTAGAAGTCCTTGGTGGGCGTGGCTTGACATCGTCCGCGTTGTTGAAGTCAGAAGTCAGACAGACACTCCTAATAATGTCGTCAATAAATAATTTAAAAACATTCGATTTATTTTATTCGCCCCCCCCCCAATCATTTATTTAAATAAACAAATTAAAGCTGGCTGGATAGTCCAGTATGTCGTTTAGGTCAAATATAAATGGAACATTGCAGCCTGTTCTTTGTCGTTCTAATTGATTTAATGATGTTTATGTTTCGTATTGAGCAGTGGAGGTGTAGTTTAAAGGGAACATGAGTACGTGCTCTTCTGTCCAAAATTGGAAGCAACTATAAAAATGTAGCTGTCTTAGAATTAGGCACATAATCTGGAAGTTCCTCGCTACATAAACAAATCGCCTCGGCAGCGCAGTTGTTAAAGTGTGCGTATTAACATCTAATACGGCAGGGTTCGAATCCAAGTTGAGGAACATATTTTTACCATACCATCTTGTTAAACAAAAATAATTAAAAAATGTTTTTTTAAGTAAATAAGTAAATTAAAAGACAGTAATTATTTGTTTTTCTTTTCTCTTTAAATTTTGTACCTTCCCATTGAAGAAACTCATGGTCTGTCACTGTACATGAAGTTCTAAAAATAGGAAGCTGTAGAGCCCGGGGGATCTGGGGGTATTATTATTGTAACGGGTTGTGGAATTGTATGTAGCCCATTTCACTGAAGTTTAAGCTTATTGTGCTCCTCGTTCCGTGTTTCACTCCCACAGCTGCGTCTCCTCAACAAAGACGAGTATGCAGCCAAAGGGCGCCTGTGCTATCTCCTCAGTTACCGGATATGGAAACCAAGGTGACTCAGTCTTCCTCCTGATAAAGAAGGTCATTTGCGTAATATGTGGCATGGGATTACATCTTCTATGGCACATTTCCTGGATGTAGCACCTTAGCTACCCTCATAATATTGAGGTGCCTTTTGACACAATAGGGTCCTGTAAAAAGTCCTACCATTCTTCTCAGCTATTTTCTACTCAGCTCTATGATTTCGTTACATCTGAACTCACCCGGGGGGGGGGGGGTGCCGAAGAGAGATTCCTAATTGCTTCAGTTCAGGAACACCTGCTCAGTAAGCGAGGTGTTGTTTACGTAGTATATCCTGATTCCCTCCTTAACGGTCGTGTATGTGATCTCGCAAGAAGGTTCGGGTGCCATTAGAAAGGTATTTACAGCTTTCTTAGTCAGAAGCTTTTTTTTACCGTTTATGTCTTGGTGGTCTGGTATCCACCTCAGCGTAACACTGTTGCGAGTCGTCAATATCACCAGCGCATCGAGGCACTGTTTCACGACCTTGAACTGTATTTATTTTCAAAGCCCTGCAAATCACACTGCTAGTTCTGTCTGATTGCATGCTGATGAGCACGTTGTTACTCTTTATTGAATTGTCAGCCTGTATGCTGTTTGTAGAGCCTCTGCCTCCACCACTAAATGTAGTGGATGCAGTGCCCTAGGAGCGCCTCCATGGATGCGGTGGTCGTGGACCGCATTGCCCCCCCCCCATAATACATAGGTAAGTAAGTTTTGCAGCTTCTTAAGCCTTGTTTATGCTATCCCTTTTCTTGGCTATATGCCATCAAATCAGGGCCAAGTAGGTTACCGTGTGAATCACCACTTTGTTGTACAACTAGAGTACCATATTTGATCTTAGTCCCCACGTTTTGCCAATCATGCTTTTACCGGTCTAGGACAATTGGGCGCGGCCGATTGGGCGCGGAGACAACCGGGCGCAAAGACAACCGGGCGCAAATACAATTGGGCGCGAGGAAAAATTTATCCATTACGTATTAATTATTATAACTGATCACCCAAACATTTGGAAATTTATTTCTAGCTTAAAAATCATTCAACATGGGAGAAATGTTTTTTATGAGCAATTACTTGCCGGCAACAATCTACCTATTAAGAAAAGGAAATACTTGGAGGCTGATGCGCGCATCAGAAATCTAGTAGAGGATTACGCCAATAGAAATATTATAGACTTCTTGCGGGGCATTTCCCATAATTATGAAATGAATCCGTGATTAGTTAGGTACTTTAATAATAGACATTTTTATTTTATTTGTAATTGTTAGAAGGAATAAACATTTTAAAAACTTTTTCTTTAAATTTTTAATTATAATATTTTTTATTGCCTAAATAAACATTTCTAGATTTAGTTAATAATTTACAAAATTGTTATAATAGCTTCGTTCCAACAACGATTATTTCCAGTAATATTACTATAACGCAAGCGCATTCATGAAATGTCGTTCCCACAGACTAGAACTACTAGGACGGAATTCTAGATTATACTATAAATCTGCAGTTCCAACAAGTTTAGAATCAGTAATATTATCGGCCAAACGAGTTCAAACGATTCTTGCTCTAGAGCAAGAACCAAGCGTTCTTAAAGTGGATACGCGTGCGCGAATTCGCAAACGAGTTTAAACTTTGTTTACAGATCGTGTCCATTTGTTGACCTGTTTCATTTTAAATATTAGATTTAAGAATAATTTCATTATTTTCACTTCAAAAAATACATTTTGTTTTATATAGTACTTATTAGTAATCTGGAATCTTTCTGGAACATGTTAGTGAAAGAATTTTGTAAAAAATTTAAAAAATGAGGAAATGTAGAAAATTTCAATTTTTTTTTAAAACGCTGCCATTTCCTATGCAATTTTTTTTTCTTATGATTGTAGTTGGGACGATAGCAACAACTCTGTTGAATATTTATTGCTCGTGAACAATAACAGAACTGCTTGTTGGAACGAAGCTAATATGTAAATAATTGTTTTATAAAATTTTCCTCGCGCCCAATTGTATTTGCGCCCAATAGTCGTTGCGCCCAATTGTCTTTGTGCCCGGTTGTCTCCGCGCCCAATCGGCCGCGCACAATCGGTCGCGGCCAATTGTCCGTTACCGTGCTTTTACAGGCCCATAGGGCACGTGCCGTTCTGTTTGTAATCAGATGGTTATCATGATATGGTAAGGCTATTCCATAGCACCCCCCCCCCCCCACGGAAATGGTATGTGAACATGCGCGAATCCGTGCTCTTTATATAAATAAAATTGTTATAGGTACAAATTGAGCATGATGAATAATTCGCAGTGGAAACGGGGCGCCGTGGCCCCCCAAAGTAGAATGGAAAATCGGAATAACATTATTTAATGCGATTCCACTGCTGGCACCATGATAGTTCGCCACTGAATATTTACGACAATCTGAGATTGCTTGGAACGTTAACGGTAACTCGGATTTAAAACACTTAATTAAAAAGTGAAAATGTATTTTGGAAGTGTCTCCTCCCAATTACAGCAAACCAGAGCCTCAAGTGATGAGCAGGTTAGTTCTAATAAACCCCCCCCGCCAGGTAGGAGATTCGCATCCTTAAAATGATTTAACCCCCCCCCCCCAATTGAAATAAACGAATTGATGCGCTGTAGTCGATGTAATATGTAGTTATCTATACAGGGTGTTCCGCAATGTGATGTCGTTATTATTAAATAACAATTATTCTAATGTGATTCTGAATCAAGTTTATATTTCTTAAATTGATATGGTAATTCTCTTCCAGTGCGGCCTTTAGGCACGTATTAGTCAAAAGTTGCATTTAAAAAAAATGTACAATGAAGTAAATTTTGCGAATTTCTATCCAGTCCTTTTTACGAGTTAGTTGATTCTACCATCTTAATATTTTAGATGGTGGGTCATATAACCGAATAATGGACCGGTCCCGAATAAAATATTATTGCGTGATCGGACCGTTCCTGATAAAAAATTACTGCGCGGCCGAACGGTGCACTAGTCACTTCCTTTGTTTTAACTTCTCGTGCTTGTAACCACGTTTTAGCTGCACTGCAAACAATTTTTTAGTAAAATTACAATGATAAACATAGGCTACAAAATCAAACAATGATTATCATTGTAATTTTACATTTGATTCTGTAAGTGTGTAAATTGCTTGTTCAGTGTGTAAAATTCCTAGTTCATTGTGTAAATTTGTTTATGCATTGTGTAAATTTACATGACATATAATCAGCATCATTAGTACGTTACCATTATGAAATGTAAATTTTCGCACTGCATGTGTAATATTACTAATCAAATGTGTAATTTTACGTGCGTGCCTGTAATATTACAATCCATAAATGTATTATTTAAAATACATTCGCACTGCATGTGTAATATTACTAATCAAATGTGTAATTTTACGTGCGTGCCTGTAATATTACAATCCATAAATGTATTTTTAAAGTACATTCGCACTGCATGTGTAATATTACTAATCAAATGTGTAATTTTACGTGCGTGCCTGTAATATTACAATCCATAAATGTATTTTTAAAAAAATTACACAATTAAAATGTAATTTAGTGTTAAATTATAATTACACACGCTCTCTGTATTTTTGCAGTTCTTATAAGTGATATTACAAATCAGTGAAGTAAATTTACATTATAAGTGTAAAATTACACAATAAAAATGTAATTTACTGCTAAATTATAGTTACAGACGCTCTCTGTATTTATACAGTTCTTATAAGTAATAATACACAACAGTGAAGTAAATTTACATTATAAGTGTAAAATTACACAATTAAAATGTAATTTACTGCTAAATTATAGTTACAGACGCTCTCTGTATTTATACAGTTCTTATAAGTGATATTACATAACAGTGAAGTAAATTTACATTATAAGTGTAAAATTACACAAGTAAAATGTAATTTACTGCTAAATTATAGTTACAGACGCTCTCTGTATTTATACAGTTCTTATAAGTAATATTACATAACAGTGAAGTAAATTTACATTATAAGTGTAAAATTACACAATTAAAATGTAATTTACTGCTAAATTATAGTTACAGACGCTCTCTGTATTTATACAGTTCTTATAAGTAATATTACATAACAGGGAAGTAAATTTACACTATAAGTGTAAAATAAGTGTAAAAATAAGAGATTATTTTTCCGCATCTTATGATACCCCACACTTGATGTTTCCCTCTTAAATTATTGTTAAAATGCTACCATCAGGGATGGTAGTGGGAGCACAAGCGGTACATACATCGGTGTCATTTTCGTTCGTAGTGGTTGTCATCTTTTTTTTGGATTTTCTCTTTCGTGGCATACTGAAATAATGAAAAGATTGGCAGCATATTTGATTTTACACATTTTTACGAAACTTCTAGGGTAATCCGAGTTTTCTATTATCCGAAGTACAGTAGAACTCCAATTATCCGAATCAATTGGGACCGGACCCCATTTGGATATTCAAAAATTCGTATAATTGGATTTTTTCCGATAAAAGGGAACTGTATGGATTTGTAATTAATTAAATGAAAAGACAACACTTTTACATGTTATATAGCGTACTTACAAGTGCTGTACATTGGTTTGTATTGTAAATGAAAGTCATTGCTTGCTGAACATCTCAGTTAAAGTGAGCTGTTTGACTGTCCGTTTTCGGGCAGCCAAGTCACGCATCCGCTTGACAGTGAGAAGTTACATGTGGTTACACTCGGGCTGACGCAAAATCATTATTTTGCGAACCGCAGTACGTTTCCGTCTTAAATTTTTTTTCTGAAAGCGATTCGGATAATCAGCTATTCGGATAATTTGAGTTCTACTGTACCTCCAGCCCAAAATTAACTCGGATAATCGGGGTTCTACTGTATAATATACCTTATTAATTTTTTATTATGATTCATTCATGTTAGGTACATAAAGGTTTATTGTTAATATTAGATTATTTTTTATTTTTGATAACATCTAAATTTTTATTTTCTCTTATAGGGGAAAAATATTAATTGTACGCACCCTGGTGGCTGTAATATCAACTAAATATTTGACGTCTTAATTAATTAAAATTATTTTAAAAATTAATTAAAATACGTTAAATGTATTATTTTTTATTAAATTATTTATTTATTACTTAGTTGTAATGTATTATTATCGTTCAAAACCAAATCAAAGTATTTCTGAGCGAGGTCAAGCGAGGTTATATCATTAGTGTGCATCAGCGTGACGTCACGTTGATGTTGCTTACAGCGCACCATCCGTTAATATTTCTCCCCTATAGTAAATACTTGGTTATGGCGAACAAATTTACCGGTCCCTTGGGTTCGTCATATCCAAGTTCTACTGTATTTATGCTATGCAGAGTTTACACAGGTAAACTTCAATTTTAGTTCCGAAGTATATTTGAAATTTTTTTCCAAAAATCAACTGCGCCATTATTTAATAGCAAATTGTGCATTACTAAACATTGGAACGTCATTTCAAGATAAATCGGCTTGTTGCAGATTTGCTAGGTTTTCTTTAATTCAAGTTTTAACTTAGTTGAAAAAATTTATAAATAGCGCCGTGGACGATTTTTCGAAAAATTTAAGTGCAAGTATGCACAGAGAAAAATAATTTAGTAAAATTTACTTCAACGTTATAGTAAATATTTTGCAGTACATTTTACTATAATTGAAGTATTAATTGTTTCATGCGTATAGTAAATATTAGATACTATAAGTTTGATGTAATATCGTTTTGAGAAATTTTCGTAAATATTTTATAGTAAAATATCCCACACCTGTTTTTCTAAAAATTACTAATAATTGATAGTTAGAATACTTCAAATTTTGATAATTTTTACTTCAAGACCTTGAAGTAAATTTTATTATAATATTGAGGCACTAATTCATAATTTTATTGTAGTTTTTTAAAGTAAAATTTGCTATAATTTTTGTGCTAATATTTATTATACACCTTGGTGTGAAATACTTCAAAATTTTGATAATTTTTACTTCAAGATTATGAAGTAAATTTTATTTAATATCGAGTCACTAATTCACAATTTTATTGTAATATTTTATAGTAAAATTTTCTGTAATTTTTGTGCTAAAATTTATTATACACCTTGGCGCAACAAAGATGAATCTTTTTGGGTCGAATTACCTATTGTTGGTCACTCCGAATGAGTTGAAACTTTGCAATCGCAAAGAGGAAGGTTTATATAGTATAATGACATAATTTTCACAA
The DNA here is from genome assembly GCA_932274525.1 of Podabrus alpinus. Lineage (NCBI taxonomy): Eukaryota > Metazoa > Arthropoda > Insecta > Coleoptera > Cantharidae > Podabrus > Podabrus alpinus. The sequence continues at coordinate 84,263,363 of OW026455.1, read as the reverse complement.
GCGAAGATATAATCAAAATTTCGAGAAAAATCAATTTGAAAAGTACGGAAAAGTAGCATCGATTATGCCGTCGAAGGCGGGCGAAGTGCATCAGTCGCCCGTGGTCTAAGCCACGCCCACCGAGGTTATGAATATATGTTGCGGTCGCTCCCGGCCGATAGCATTTGTTAGTCAACTGCCGTGCGTTAAACATGTAGGTCTCTAAATAAACATAATAAACGTTGGCTTGGCCAGAATTATGACGCGGCAGAGCTAAACATACGAGAAGGCGCCACGCATCAAGCAAACCGGGATTAAGGCAACCGGGATCTGAAACCCCCAAAAATTCGCCTAAAAACAAAAAATTAATCAATGTTACATGTACGAGAGTCGAGCTGCATCTGTCGCTGCGAAATATTCTAAGTGTTAGAGTATATCATAGCGCACGTACCGTCAACAAAATGAAATCTCACAAAATTTTTACATGTAAATTAGCAATTTTCAAAATCGATTTACTCAAAATTTTGATTATATCTTCGCTTGTGAAAATTATGTCATTATACTATATAAACCTTCCTCTTTGCAATAGCAAAGTTTCAATTCATTCGGAGTGGTCAACAATTAGGTAATCCTCACCATCTTTTTTAATCTGCTACTTATAAAATTTTAATCTACTTAATCATAACTAGGGATCTGATTTAAAGACAATTTAAAAAATTTAAACCTGGCTTTATCCTTTTCTTATATTATGTTTAGAATCCATTATTAACCAACCAACAACTTGAAGTTGTTTTCAAAACACGGTAAATTAATACAGGGTGAAATGTGAAAATAAAGTAGGATAATCTTATAATTCCAAATACTTTTTAATCAGATTTAATATTAAAACATAATAATTAATTCAAATAATGAATTCCATAATTTGCAAGACTAGCAAATTGTATAAAAAAAATAGCTCCGACAGGGAGTCGAAACCAGACTTACTTAGAAATTAGAAGTCGTACGTTCTACCACTATACCAGACTGCAGGCAGTAATTTAGTTAAAGCGCTAAATATTTACAAAAATAAACTGTATAAATATAGCTCGGTAACATTGCACGGTAATGTGCATACGCAGTCACGTGCCCATACTTGGGCAAATATGTTAGAAGAAGGAGAACATAAGTGGCACTAAGGCCGGCCCACACTGGAACGAAGTACCAAAAACTGGGACATTTTAATATTTTTTGTAAGTTTTAATTATATGTATATAGGTAATTTTTTTTTATTGGTACCATATGACAAAAATTAAAGTTTTGCATGTGCATTGTAATGTTCTACTAGGGTATTTTGGCGTTTTAAATGCATATTTATATGAACCGGCATTAAAGAAGCATGCATATGGAATGAATTTTTTGATTCGAGCAGACATTTGCTATAATCTATGTATTATCTAAACTACTTTTAATAAAAATATATTAATAAATAATTTTGTGAATTTGTCTACACAAATGTGGAATTTCTTAAAAATATTACTTCAAAATTAGTAGTAAATTTTACATCAAAATTTATTTGGATTTTTACTTCAAAATTTATTTCGAATTTTACTTGGATATTTATTTCGAATTTTACTTCAAAATTTGTTGCAGCCTTTACTTCCAAATTTATTTTAAATTTTACTTCAAAATTTGTTGTAAAATTTGCTTCAACAGCTTACTTCAAAGTTTATTCTAAATTTTACTTCAAAAATTTAATTCCAAGATTTGCTATAAATTTTACTTCAAATTGTAGTAAAAATGCCTATACTAAATATGTACTTCAAAAATATTCTAAAAATTACTTCAAATTGGTACGAGATCGATTTGGGCTTCAATTTGAAGTAAAAATTACTTCAAAACACCAAACATTTTTCCCTGTGTGTTTCCACAAAACTAATGTTATACAACACCAACGATAAAGAGGAGTCGGCGCAAAATATCTTTTGAAAATATAAAATCAAATAAAAATTTAAGAATAATGTCAAGTGAGGAAAACACTATTGCGATTTCTGATCAGTACCGAAACTGAAATAGTATAATTAATTCTACCCATTTAAAATTTTCCCTATTATAATGTTTGCCTCTGCACTCTTTGGATCGCATCGTAATTTTTTACCAAAACTGTTATAATTGAAGCTCTCAGATTTTGGCGCAATAATGTGGACTTTTGTCCCAATGTATACCGTATGTTTTTTTCACATGGAACAACTAAATATATTGCTGAATGGCGATGGCGACCAATTTGAGTAATTGCTTTTAGTATTTTTTAAATATCGTTTATTAGTAATAATTTATTGCCTAATATCCGAGTACATCGACATTTATTATAAGCGCAATTAATTCAAATTTTTTCATCTTAGGTAGAATTCGGGCAGGTGAAATTAATATTGTTCCATTAAATCTATTTCTGTATTATTAATAAATTACAATGACATTCAAACTTTCAAAATTACTTGATGCATTATCCAACTAATGGGTACTTGTGTCAGAGGATCTTGAAAAGATCCGGAACGTTCTTGTTCAATTATATTTCAATGAATCCAGATCGATCTTGGACAATCTCTTGCATGAAGATTCATTGCAATATGATGGTGGATCATATCAGCTCAGAGGAAACCAGTCGGGTATGATCCTTTATTTCTATTTATCTATTTAAAACTTTTATACAGGGCATCCATAGCACTAATAAAATTTGTACTATTATTTATTAAAACGAGGTTTTGCGCAACCTCAGAATTAAGATTTCCAAATAACGTAAGGAAATAAAAATTCGTATTAAATGATGCTGCCACCTGTTTACAATTTCAAATTATGTTCCGCTTAATTTATTACCTTAATTGTAAATATTAAATTTGAGGTCACGAGTGCATCTTATTTTCGTTTAATATAACTTGCTCCTAAAAATTGCACATCTATTCGGTCATTAAAAATCTTAACAAGAAGGTGCTCCGACTCGGAAGCACTAATATTTATAAAATTGAATCGGGTACTAAATTTCATGAAAATATGTGCTTCACAAGACGAGAGTATTCCCTTGTGGTTACAGCTGATTTTCTCAAAAAATTAACTAGCACTATATTTACTACAATTGCCATTGTTAACCATTTCTGTATAACTTTCTTTTTTTTTAATGAAGATAATAAACAACATGGAAGCGGTTATTCCTACCACAACAAAACAATGACTTACAGTGAATTAGCAGCTCTACCCAGAAGCGATGTGCACAATCTCTGGAATTTACCACACAAATTGTGGACAGAGAAGGATACCGAAATAGAGCTCCACATAAAGTCTGGAATGAACAATGACAACAATGTCATTATTGAACCGTTTCTATCGCTAAATCTTGACGTGATTAATTATCACATTGGATATCGACCAGGAGAACGACCACCTTGCGGACCAAGCAAACAACTAAAAGATTCAAAAACAACCAAAGCGCCCACTATATCTTGCAGTGATTTACACGAAAATGAAAATCATATTGTAAAATGGTTTTTCGAAATGCAGGAAGACATGACTAAGAACTTGAATTAAAAATTCTGCACCCAAAACCCAGCCGAAATTCGTTAACATCTTGCAACCTGCCGATTTATTATTCCCGCACAGAAATACAGTATTTAGGACAGAATGGTAAGTTTCATTCTAAACCGCTCTCCTACAAAGCTAATGTTTTTTCCTCCTTTTCAGTGCCGGAAACGCATAAGGAAGTGTCGCACCCATTCACTTCGTCTCCTCGCAACTCCGTTGTTGAAAAAACGAAGATAAAACCTACCACGCCATCAAAGCGGAAAGAAAAATATCCGAAAATGAAATTTAAATATAACTCTTTAAATTATTCAAAAATTATTTTTGTTTGGTATTTCTAAATTCAAATATTTATTGTCTTTATACTGCAAATATAATAATATAAAATGCTTTGTGCTTTATTTAACGGGGTACTAAACCTTTTTATTTTGAATGATTTTCCAACGATTTAAGGCTTTTGGCGAAAAGTACAGGATAGGATTCATCAAGTAAGTAGATTTATCGAAAAAATAACTTTGGGCTGAAATAAAAAAACAAAGGTGCCCAGAGATAGTAGAACCAATAAGATTTGTTTAATGTTAATTAAAAAAAATTTCTAAAATGCACCGTCACCAAGGGGATGTTCTTGTCAATGGAGAGGGTTTCCATCGCCTTCCTCTTATGTGCTGCCCCGAGTTAATTTCACTTAACAAAATTATTTTAAAAAAATCAAAATTACTTAAATAAATTTATTGAAAATTACGACTGACATCGATTTTAGACATACAGCATAATAATAATCTATAATTACAATTGTGACTATTTATAATAAAAATATTGCTTATTGCTAATTTTACAGTTATTGAACTTTAAAAGGAATGCGATAGACTGCTGAATCGAATGTGAGTCAGGCTATCGTAACATATTTGAAATTTTTAATTATTATATTAATACATGGTTTTACTTTAACATAACACCCGCTATAAAATTTATAATTACGTAAATCGCCGATTTAAGAAGTTACGTTTACATTGCATGGTTTTAAATTTTTACCTTTCGTCCAAGTCGCTATCAGAGCCTACGATGGTTAGTACTTCCACTTCTGATTAAAAGCAAATCCTTTTAAAAAGATGTATGGAGTAGGTCAAAATAAAGAGTTTTTGGGGCAGACGCACCACGACACCTGGCAGGGGGCACCTTCACTCCCTATTCAAAGGGGTGTAACGCACAATTACATGTTTTATTTTGTTCTTTCAAAATCGGAAAGACATCGAGACTTGTGGTTTGCACCAATCGAAGAAAAGAAAACTTTCCATCTGATACGTATTTTCTCATTTTTCAAATATTCAAGCTTTTTCTCCCACTACAAAAAGTATAAGTAATAAAAATGGCCCTATAAATCAAAATTTACCAACGAAAGAAAGTTATCGGATATGATTTTATTTATAGATTGATACAATAGGTATGACAAGTTCTACTATTTCGGGGCACCTTTTTTTTTATTGTAGCCCGAGGTTATTTCTTTCCGAAGGCCGAATAACTATGGCCTTCACGGATCTATTATGGGTCTAGATGGCTAAGCGCCCGTGCCAGCTAGTATCAAATAAAGTAATAATAACAACAAGATAGTACGTGATAGTACTTACAATTTCTGCCTTTACCGATCTACATTCTAAACTGATCTTTTCCAGCAAGCATGGTTCGCGAAGCGGAGCACGTGCTGGGCATAGCCCAACTTTGTCTTCTCCAACGCTCAAAAATTTGAATAAAAACTCTCGTTGAAGATGTAATATGGGTTAAAACCCTGAAACGGCGTAGAAGCCAGTCGTATTATGCCCCGAGAGGCATAATTTATAAGTTTATAAGTTTATAAGTTTTTTAATGTACAGTGACTCAATAAAAGTCTTCGGTGAGTTGTAATAATTTAAATAAATCGCCTGTACCTACTTTAATTACATGTTTAAAATTTTGATTCAGAAAGCGATTCTCCAATTAATCAAAACACATAATTTTTTCGTATCATGCACACTTTTCAAGATTATTACAATTAATAAAAATGTTGCACTATTCTAAGGTTACAAAAGACATCGGCCTGCTTTAATCGGTTGGGCAAGTTACAAATAATCTTTACTAATAAGATCCCATTCTGCTCCCATGTGCAACACTTGCACATTGTTTATAGGGCTTGTATGAATTTTTCGGTCTAATTCATCCCATCGATTTTCTATGGGATTTAAGTCTGGGGATTCGAGTGGAGTGTGTAACACTTTTGGGCACTTATAGAGAAGATATTCTTGCACTATTTGCGATTGGTGCTTGGGATCATTGCCTTGGTAAAAGCTAAACGTATCAACAATGCCCATTTTAGCAGCACTTTGTAACAAATTGTTTTTTAAGAGAGGTCTAAATATTTATATTTGTCCATAATATCGTCTATAAATACTAGATTCCCTAGGCCTGCACTTGAAATGCAGGACCAAAGCATAACAATTTTTCTACCACATTTTACGGTACCTAGTAAATTCTTTGCACGGAGCTCAGTACTGGGCTTACGCCGTACCATAATTCGTCCATCGGAAGCAGAAATATTAAATTTGCTTTTTTATCTACCACCAACTTTTATCTTTAAATTGGAATTCTTTTGCATAAACTAACCGTTTTCCGTTGTTAATATCACTTATACCTATAGAGCTTTTTTGGGCAACTCGACTGTTATATTCACTTTCTTTTAGCACTCGCCAAATTGTTTGTGAAGAAGCTTCTTTTAATATTTCATTAATTAGATTCGGAACACTTAATCTTGGATTTTTTGTACTTTTCGTACAATTTGATTTTGGTCTCTCATTAAATATTCGTGGGCGGCCGTTTTTTATTTAAAATCGTTCCTATCTTCATTTCTAAATCGCCTAACCATATCTCCTCAATTTTCCCATGTTTCGGTAAGTATGATTTTCCTTATTCACGGTGAAAAATTACAAGTTGTTGTAACCTTCGATTCCAGTCTTTAAAGGATACCAACTAGTTACCTTCGTTAATAGGAAGTAGGGGATAAATTCAACTGCAACCAAATAATTTATACTTCGACATTTCATTTTTCAATTTAATTCCTTACCTATTGTTTAAATTTATTACAGTTTTTGATAATTTTCTAGTGGAATTCGAAAAATTCCCAATAGATTTCAGGAAGTGATGCATTCCAGTGGCGTACAATTTGCAGCGACGTATCACGGAGGAGGGACTACTGTTCCCTGTATTCCCTGTAAAAATCTGTATTAACAAGTCTACACCTTTTCCAGCAGTAATTCAGAAAACCTCACCTGCTGTTCAGAAATCGTGAATTGTAATTCAGATTTATCGACTGATATTCAGAAATGTGAATTGTAATTCATTTTTGTCAACTGATATTCAGAAATTGTGAATTGTAATATCAATTGACAAATCTGAATAACGGTTGACGATTTCTGAATAACCGTTGACGATTTCTTAATTACTGGTGGAAAAGGTGTAGAAATTAAAAAAAATTATATTACTACAGTAGAACCTCGATTATCCGGGCCAGCCGGGACCGAGCCTTCGCCGGATAATCGAAAACACGGATAATCCAAAGACCTCATTTTTATTTTTTTAATAATTTATTCAGACTAATACATGTGTAAACATTGCGTTTACGCTTTTCATTAGCACCGGTACGCTGCATTTTGTGCGTCTGTTTACGTTTAACTAACGAGTCGGTCGGCAGTTGGCGAGAATCATCAGTAAACACATAAACGGGGGATTTACCGAGTCGAACTTGGGTATTCCCCGAGACGAACGCCTGCGCGGTGCATTCAGCGTTCATGCGCCAACCTTTGGCCGTCAGCCACGGATAATCGCTCACGGATGAAATTTTAAAATACCACACGGAAAATCCGGCGCCCGGATAATGCGCGCACGGATAATCGGGGTTCTACTGTAATTAGCTTTTCAGTAGGTGCATGTTTCTGACCACCCTATTTTGAATCCAAAATAGTTTCGATCATTTGTACCTGTTTGCACATTTTTTATTTTCGTTTGCAGCTTTTTAGGCTTCTATACAAAGTATAGCAAGAAGCCTTATTTGTTTTTAAGACATTTCAAACATCAGGTGAGAGAGAGCTGGAGACATTCAATTTTGAATCTAAAAAGTTTATACCTCTTATTTTCGTTTGTACCTCTCATTTTCGTTTGTAACAAACTCGTCGTTACAAATTGTTTAAATAAGTACCTATTACTCCAAAATTTTTTTTAGTGCACCCATGTTTTTTTCGTAATATTTCAAAAATTAACTTGAGGCGACATGCTTATTTTGGATCCAAAATTTTAAATAATTATAAATCCGAGATAAATCCCCCCCCCCCACTGAATTAATTCTTGAAATATCTCAAAAAAGGGACGGGTATAAACGAAAATAAAAGATACAACAGGTACAAATGATGTAGACTATTTTTGATCCACACTTGGAAATAGAAGGGGAGTTAGCATGTCTTCAGCTCCCCTACCTATATAATTTATAAAATTTCTCATAAACAAAGAGAGTACAAACGAAAATAAAAGTGATTAAACAAACAATTTGAGTTTAAAATGAGGAACTGGGGACATGAACCTTCCTTCAGTTCTTGTTTACAAACACTTAAAAAAAACTTTTGTAGATTCCATTTTATGTTGTTCCCAAATTTCAGTTGTTTTTCATTTATTGCTCTAATTGTGGATCTAATTGCTCTAATCGAGTGTGTATTTTTCATATTTAGTGTACCTACCCCCGCCCCCTTCAAATTTGTTTTAATGCCAAATTGGGTTCATATATTACTTATTCTATGTCGCTACTATAAAATTACTGCTACTGGGGTGGTTTGTACATGAAGGCCCAAAATTATATTTTTATATTTTGTTTGTGCTTTTATTTTGGATTTGGTGGAGGTGATGTGCATGCTTTTAATTTTTTATAATTTTCGTAACAAACTAAATTTATTTAAAATCCATTACGGCAAGTACCAACAGTGAAAAACTTAATTTTATTCTTATATTTTCAATTTGGTTTTTACCCACAGCTCACCATTACGCTACCAGTCAACTTTCCACTGGACAATTATTCCTCCATTATGCAAGAAATGTCTTTGTATACACTTTGAAGAATAATTTTCATATTCTTTTAACATGGAACATGTTTTTACGGTCGTTACCTCGCAAAAATCGACACCAAAAACCGACACCAAAAACCGACACCAAAAATCGACACCAAAAACCGACACCAAAATTCGACACGAAAAATCGGCACCACATGTATAATTCAAATGTATAGTTTATAATTTGAATATAGAGTAGATTATCGAATAACATCTGCGCATTCACAACAATGAATTTTCAATAACAAAATTTTTATTACCAAAAATTTAAATCCGAAACCGAGCGCAAAAAGAAAATTTGCTTATATAATATAGTAAATTTTTATTACCAACACAAAAATTATAAGGGATTATCCTATTATGACCAACAGTAAGAAGAAGAAACGAGATGGGCACCCCTAAATCTCGAGGAAAACTGTGATAAACGGTTTAGTACCGAAAAACATGTTCCATGTTAAAGATATTAGTCGGAGACTAAAATAGAAGGAATCCGGGGGTCAAGGGGGCGGAGCCTCTTTGCGAGGCGCGGAGCGCCGAGTTTTCAATAAAATATCAATAAGCACACGTTTATTGTTAATTTATTTTGGTATTCTTTCTGAAATATTCATCGGTAAAGCGATGGTATAAGAAAGAAAAATATTCTAATTTTTGACTCGTTTTCCTCCTCCGTGGTACCACAGAATTATTATGATGACGTCACATTTGATACAAATTTGGTGGAAACATTATGGGAAATCTAGCCGAGTGTTTAAAACATAAGCCCAACAAGAAATATTTGAATACGTTTATTACATACTTTCTAGTCGCCATGTATATACTTCCCACCAGAACAAAATGTTGGCGCAGTTGAAAATTGATATCGGCATAGGCAAGGTATAAAAACTGAAAGACCCTTCCCAAAATGATATTACTTCTTCTGGAACCACATAAACCCAGGTACTAATAAAATGTGCTTTATTTGGACCATTCTATAATTGAGATTTAATTTTTTCAGAGAGAAGATGAAGTAAATTGGGGATACTCTTTAGCTGTAGTCTGAATCACATGGATAATTATTATTGCAGATGATGCCCACTTGTAGATGAAAAATCTACAAGTAACCGTTTGAACCAATAACTGCTTCAGGATCGTATCCAGAATTTTTATCGAAATATTAATTCATAATTATTTACAATGATATTTTCAGCCAAAAGTGGAAAATATTGATGAGGAAAGGGCTGGATTATATGCAGTAATAGGACTGATCTGATCTCCGGTCTGCAGTTGTAGCCTTTAAATCTTGGATTTTAACCTCATGGTAATCATTCGTTTCAACTTCAATGAGAAGCCTGGTAAAATTATTTTAAAAAAGATTGGTTAAAATCCATTTTTAGCTGGCGGCCATATAATCTATGTGTAGGACACATCTTCGCTCATGCCATAGATTTAGATTGGAGAGATAATAAATTATGTTAATATTTACTCACCAATTGTGATTTTTTATGTTTTACAAAATACATAAATATGTTATATAAAAATAACTAATAAAAATAGTTTTTTTCTTTGAACAATACATTAAAAGAATTAGGACAATTTTATTCAAATCAAACAATATTTTATTTGAATTGTTGACATTCTTCAATATCTCGTTTTGATTTGATGATGAAATAACTTCGTGCTTAAATTTGTTTTCTGTGTTAAGGTAACTAAAATATCTGAAAAATTGATTATAGAATTTATCCGCTCTGCTTGTCTCCCGGACTCCTCCGGGCGGTTTTGACAATGGTGACCTTGGGCTAAACATACTAGAGGAATATTAATCCACCCCAACCGGGAGTTTAGAAAAGCGGGATACTAGAAATAATTAACGGTGTTGCCATTTCAATATCGTACTATAAGGGTGTTAATTCTTCACAAAGCAAGAAAACCTATTTATTATTATACTATTTTTCTATATTATATTTCTTTATTATATACTATCAATTGAAACAAGATCTAGTACCAATGTGCAAGTATTGAAATTCAAAAATATTGTTATTTAAATGGTAGCACACCATGCAAATACAGGAGAACCATCGTGAGGGTTAATTTTACCCCCCCCCCCCTTCAGCAATCCGCCTCTGTCTAAAACTTATGAAGGCATCTCAATACAGCAAGAACTCTACTTTGTAAACTAAACTTTTTAGAAAAAAAATCCCCATTTTCACTTTTAGGTGATTGTATTGTAATTTAAAAAGCTAATACATAAATTTTTCAACAATACAATAACTTTAAAAAATCAATAAACAAATATATTGCGATGATCCAAAATAAGGTCAGTTTTATTGCAAAAGAATACATCCCCAATAATGAAAATCAATAGTCACAATTCTAAAATTTGTTAATAATCATACCTGGAGCTCTGCACGTACTGCCTGAATTTTGCTGTTTTTAGTAATTTAATGAGTTGTTAAATGGAATTCACCGACACTCTGTTTATAAAATGTGTATGATGAGAGGCAGAATTATGAAACATTTCATTTTTGGTCAAAGTACAGATAACAAATCAGGTGAAAACAATTTGTAAATTAGTTAGGCTCAAAATAAAGACAAGTGAAGTGGCTTTAAACAGTAGTGAGTTGATTGGAACCTGCATTATTCGGGAATATGTGAAAGAGATCCGTATTGAAGAAAATTTTTGAATTTGAATTATGGAAGTTTCGAAGTACGCTTGCTCGAGAATTGGAAGGGGAGAAAAGAGGAGATTAGGCTGGCAAGAGCGAGGAACAAAAACTCTCGTGGTGTCTATCAAGAAGTGCGGACGTAATTTTTGATTTTTGGGGACTCTGACGACGTGCGTATACAAATGAGGACGTGATTAATATATTTTTGTTTAATTGGGCTCTCCTGGTGTCCACGTACAAGAGGGGATTTTGTTAATTCGAATTGGCAGCAAAATATAAATTTTGGTACCGCTGAAGATATGAGATTTTTATTGGTGCTGAGTTTCTTCTGAAGATTGGTGATTATTAACAAAAATCAAAAGAAGTTGAATGTTTATCAGCGATTCCATTATAAAATCTGGAAGACAAATTATCAAGTTTATGGTTGGTTTCAATGAAGATCGTATTATAATTGGATCCACGATACGGATGCGAACCTTGGTGGCGACGGCATACAAATGGACATCAATCCCGACTACGATGCAAAAGTGATTTTTTTTATTCGATGGTAAGACTGATTAAGATTTTACGTGCATTATTAAAAGCGATCGCAGACAATTGAGGCCGAGTTTCGCCTCAAACTTAAATGCACACCTAAGAAGGACATACAAAGAAACCGATGGCATCTATACAAAAACGAAAGGTATAAAATCGAAGCACAGGAGACCCTGGGAAACATACCCGATGAACGCAAGAACGCTCTCAATGCAAATGATCTATGGGAGATAATGAAAGAAAAATTAAATGACGCCGCAAAAAAGTCAAATGAGGACAATACAAGAAAGGGCAATAGCAACAACAACAACAACAACAGAAAGCCATGGATATCAGATAGGACATGGAAGATCATTGAAGAAAGGAAGAAATTAAAGTCTCTAGGCATGACAAGAAATAACTGCAAGGCTTACACCGAATACTGCAAAACTATAAAAAAAGAATCTCGAAAAGATAAAGAACTGTATCTCAGTGACATGTGCAAGGAAGTAGAGGCCCACTCGAGCAGAAATGAGACTGGAGATATGTTCCGAAAAATACGCACGATTGCTCGAGAATTCAAACCAAAGACAAATACCATACAAGACGAAAAAGGTATAGCAATAACCAACTTCGAGGGAGTTCTCGAACGATGGAAACAATACTGCGAAAATCTAATGAAGGGAAAAGCGGACGCACAGACAAACATCGAAAATATGGAAAACGCGGAACATGAACCAGACATTCTCAAATCCGAAATCGCTGCGGCCACAATGGCACTTAAAAGAAATAAAGCGTCAGGATATGACGAAATCGTGGCAGAAATGATTAAGGCAGCCGGACAACAGGGTATTGATATGCTGCACTGTATATGTAACAAAGTGTGGCATTCGGGAAGATGGCCTGACGATTGGGTAAAGTCTATATTCGTGCCAATCCACAAGAAAGGAGCGAAAAATAAATGTAGCAACTATAGAACAATCGCCCTTATCTCGCATGCCAGTAAGGTGATACTGTGGATCATCAACGAGAGACTGAAAGCCTACATACATCCACAAATACCGAACGAACAGGCCGGATTTATGCCAGGCAGAGGCATAAGAGAACAGGTTCTAAACGTTAGACAAATTGTCGAGAAACTCAGAGAATTCAACACTAAGGGATACTTCTGCTTCCTAGACTATCAGAAGGCTTTCGACTGCGTGGAGTGGGACAAACTTTGGTACATTAATACAATACTTGGCGTCCCCCCACACCTTACCTCCCTCATCAGCAAACTATACGCTTCTAACGAGGCACAAGTCAGAGTGAATGACCAACTATCAAAGACTTTCAAAGTAGGAAGAGGAGTGAGACAGGGGTGCATTATCTCGCCGATTCTATTCAATATATATGGAGAATGGATAATGCGCGTCGCTACAGAGGGATGGAAAGGAGGAATATCGATAGGCGGAAGAAAAATATTTAACTTAAGATATGCAGATGACACGACACTGCTAGCGGCGTCAGAAGAAGAACTGACAGAGCTCCTGGAGAGAATTAAAGCGACAAGCGAAGAATATGGCCTCAAAATAAATACAAATAAGAGTAAAGTGATGATTGTGGATAGGGCAAGTGAGAATCAACGGAATATCGGAGAAATAGGCGGGATTGAAACTGTGGAGGGTATAGTATACCTGGGCGTCCGCATCACAAGAACTGGAGAATGCGAAAGCGAAATCAGACGCAGAATCACGCTGGCAAAGACAGGAGTGGCAAAACTGACGAGAATATGGAAAGATCGAGGAATATCGAAGTCCACTAAAATGAGAATTATCCAATCTCTGATTTTCCCAATAATGACGTACGCCTCGGAAAGCTGGACAATCAAAGCGGCAGATAGACGACGAATAGAGGCTTTTGAGATGTTCTGTTGGCGTAGAATGCTGAGGGTGTCATGGACGGAGAGGCGTACAAATGTGTCCATCCTGAAGGAACTTAACATCAAGGAAAGATTGAGCACATCCATAAATAGAGCTATATTAAAATATTTCGGACACATTATGAGACGCGGGGATGGAACGCTCGAGAGACTCGTGGTCCAGGGCAAGATAGAGGGTAAGAGACCAAGAGGTCGGTCTCCCTCTCGGTACGTTGACCAAATAAAGAAAATGACTGGCTCAACAGTGCAGCAATGCGCACACAACGCAATGGACAGAGAAAGATGGAGAGATACAGTTAACAACTGTTTATCATGAATGATGCCACGATGCCCGGATACGGGCGTGCCGAACAAGAAGAAGAATTAAAAGCGATCGCAGACAATTCTATTATTTTAACAAATGTTAGGTTTTGAGGATTTTATTTTAGATTAGGTAATAACAATAATTTGTAAACTTGATTTGTTAATATCATGAATCATAATTCTGTTTCAATTCAAAAATTTGTGTGTAAATAATAAAAAACAGTTTATGGATGAGAAAATTCCAGTTGATGATTTTATTAATAAGTTTCCACAGCATCGGAGCACAAGTAAGTTCCAGGTATCCGTGATTTGCATATTTTGTTTATAATTTCCAATTTATATACAAGAATGGAATGTGTTTTTGTAATTCCGCTGGACCCAGTTTTTCGCCCTATTTATAGAGTCTCACTGCTGAGTTTAGTCCGGGAGGAAAAAAAGTGCCGTACATTTTCCCCGATTAATAAATTACATATTTTTCAGTAGCTTAACACGGCAATATTTATAGAAAAAAATTTTTGTAACAATAGTTGTAGTACCCTGTATTGTAAAATGACCAAAACATTTTCAACTTCCATACAGCTTAAAGAATAAGGGGATTACAATGCAGCTTAAAGAATAAGGAGATTACAATTAACCGTTCTGGCCATATTGCCGATGGGACGCAATTTACCCGTATCCTTGACCGTGGGACGCAATTTACCGTCACCGGATGCTCCAGTCCGCTAAGGAAGCCATTGGGTTTACCTTTGGAGGAGCTTACTGTTCTGCATGACTTACACTTTCAACCATCACTTCCGTCTCCATAGGAGTTGCAGTGGCTATTGGTGTTGTTTTTGTTGCTGGATCGTCTGTAAACTTTTGCAACTTTACTTTGAGCGTTGCGAATTTGTAGTTCAGCAACTCTCCTCTTACTTTTAGTGCAGCACTGTCTTGCTGCCCGACACCAAAGACAAGGAGATTGCCTTCCTGTTCCTCCTTATCAGCATCGAAGAATATGCACCACTCCTTTAGTTTTGCCCAGGTATTTTGGGCAACTAGGCGCCTCATGACATCCTCAGTGGGCTCCTGCTTACCAGTAATCCAAAGAATTTCTTTCGTAAGCTTTGGCAGGTTGTCTACCTGGGCCACATCTAGTTTGGTCTTTACCCACAGTGGTGAGAATTCTGCCACTGTCTTTTGCAACCACTCAAGGGAGCTCTGGTCACTGCTCTGGTCTCTGGTCACAGACGAAAGCAAAGTTGGTGCTGATTTGGTCTCATTTGCTGCTTCCAGGATTAGAACATCCAGGGCAGCAGTAAGGCTATTTTCAATTATCTCCACCTGGGCCACAGAAAGTTTGCCCAGGGGGTTCGAGCGTTCTATCACCGCTACTCGGAGGTGCTTTTCAGCCGCCTCCTTGTAGGAGACAGTACCCACCTGACTGGAGATATTGGGCCGATGGTAAGACGGCTTCTCTTCTTCTCCTGATTAAAAGGTGAGGGTTGAGACTCCCGAGACCTCGGCCTTTTCTTGACATCCCTTCCCTAAGTCGGCCACCCGCTTATTTGGGTTGACCTTCCTTGCGGTAGGAGACTACTTTTCTTTTATTCGCACTGTCCCGGGTAGGCTGGCTAAACCTGGCTTGCTCATAAACAGTGCCTTTATTGCCACTGGGCCCTTGTTTTGAGGTAAGGGCGTTGCGATTTTAAGCAGTTAGCACTTGCTAATCACCGGTATATTCTGGTGAAGCAGCCATCTGTTTTGTATTGCGATGTATAACAAACTACATTTTGTGGATCCTACACAAATTTAATTTTGGACAACTTTTAAAAGATGTAATCTAAAACACATTTTAAAACTTATTTGTCTTTTACTAGTTGACGTTCTGATTTATTATGTCGTATGTAGGAATTTTAAGTTGCAGTTCTTAACTTACATTTCTATTTTGTTTTTAGGGCTCGCCAAGGTCCCAGTACGGAAATGGAGAATGCTAACGATAAAGAAAGGGGAAGAAAAACGAACAAGTCGAAATCTGCTTCTAGCCGTTCTGATAGTGATAGAATGTAGGGTTGATGAATTTTCAAATTATGATTCATTCTAATAAAATTTATTTTAGTTCGTCCGAATTCAGCTCTTCAAGTTCTAGCAGTTCTTCTTCGGGTAGCAGCTTTTCACGGAACCGTTATCGCGGCCGGAATAAACAAAGATCCCAAAGTAAGCCAACGACCAGTAGAAAATGTATCGAGAAAGACGAGAAGGATAGGGTTAAGGAGAAGAAGAACGAGGCAATGAAAAATAAAGACGTGAGCGATAAGAAATATCCTACTGAGCATCGTTCACGATCCAAACACAAGTCATCACATCGTAGGAAGGATTCTTTTTCACCAACTCGTAGGCTCGCTAAAATTAGCATTAGACGTTTAATTAGAACCACGCGTAAAAGACCACGCTCGCGTAATTCTCCAACAAAAGGTCGCAAACGCAGCCGTTCCACTTCCAACAGTTCTTGTTAATTTTTATAATGTTTGAAGCATTGCTTTTGAGTGTTTATGCAGTTATTGTTTGAATATCGTTTTTTAAAAATTATATTCTATTATGTAATTAATTATGTTTTGTATGTCATTATGTCCTTAGTGAGGCACTGTGGGTAATTGTTTGTTTTGAAAAAGAAAGATAATGGAATTAGTATTGTTGCTCATAAGCAGAATGCATAAGTATGCTAACCCCCCCCCCCCCTTTTGGACATTTCAACTCTTTTATGTAAATGTAGATTATTAGAATAAAGTTTTGGTTTTGAGTTGATATTGCGTTTAATTACTCTTATTAATATAAGATTTAAATCCAAATCGAAGAACTTTTTTCAGCACATTTTGTTAAATTGGCAAGAACGATGAACACCGAGGTCTTTTCTACCAAAAGCAATTCCTAGGAAATATCACGCTTAACTCATTCATTCCCATCAATAAGGTATTACTTGCAACCGACTTAGTTGCTAAGGGGAGGTGATGTAGTGGTCCTAGAATTAGTTGCAAATTTAGAAATTCTGTGCAATCACCAGAAATGATAGATTTTGCAATCCAAAACCTCCCTTTTCATCATCAACTTTAGAGAACTTTGTCTTACTAATTATACCGGATAAGATACCATGATTATGTTCAAGCCCGGTTCAAGAGGGTGGGCTCCAGCCCAGAGCGCTTAATTTCAGGGGGCGCCAAAAACCATACACTTACATTGTAAATAATTAAGTTACTTCAAGAGTAACCGTAAGTAAAAACCTTCAAGGGGCACATAACAGTAGAAGCGGAATGGGACAACTCGGCGCCGCCGACTCGACGCTAGCCATCTAGGCCCCGCCGACTCGGCGCTAGCCATCTCGGCGCTAGCCATCTCGGCCCCGCCGACTCGGCGCCAGGCCAACTCGGCGCCAAACCAACTCGGCACCAAGCCAACTCGGCGCCAGGTACATTTTTTAAACATTTTTGATTTAAATGTATGAAGATGTAAATTAAATAAATTAGGTTGGTAATAAAATGAATTTATAATAAAGATTTTAAAATCTTTTAACTTTAAATAAAAATAAAATTTATTTTAATAAAAATAAAAAATAAAACTGGCTTAGGCTCTGGTATTAGGTTATCTTTTAACCTGAATTATTTTCCATGGAAACAATTCTTGAAACAATCATTTCTATGGAAAATAACCCAGGTTAAAAGATAACCCGAAACTGAACAACTGGGCCTTAGTGGTTCATTTCATAGTTATGCGCTATTCCGCGTAAAAATGTAATTATATTTCGGTTTTCGTAATCTATAACCAGTTTTAAAATTCGTTCATCACACCTCTTATTTTTTTAAATTTTTGCGGAGGGTTATTGCCTGCCACTAGTTGTTCATAAAATAAATCACGCCCTCTTTGCACTCCATCGCCAATTCGCTTTGTAATCTCCGATGGCTAGCTTCGGCGTGGTTATTTGTACGATATTCGCTGTTTAAAGTTCTATTGTAGAGATTCCACATCGCTAGCGGAAATAATGGCGGGCGCCTCCCATCTCTGCGCCTATTTGGTCTTCCTAAGTAGTTATCTTCAAACCAATCTAAAAGTGGTCGAAGCTCATCAGGTAATTCATCTGCCAAAGCATCAACCGCCTCCTTTAAGTCAGGAATCGGAACGAAAGCGATCGCGATTATCGTACGCGCTTGCAGAGCAAAGTCGGGATCATGATTGTAACGATTCGTCAACTGCAATTGCCCAATATGCTTTTTCATGTTTTCGCCAAATGGATAAAACATCCGTGTATGATAACACCTGGAAAGCTCTCCATCATGGCCCTGAACGCTGCTACTTCGTAATCACAATCTGTTGGCTGTACGGTAGGTTCCAAAACTTTGATCATATCAAAACGTTGATTATAAGTGGCGCCTTCTTTATTCTCCAAAGCGCATACAAAATCGGATGAACGCCACCAAATTGTTGAGCTAAAATTATATAAATTTGGGAAAACAATCCAGGTGCTGACTTAAATCCTTAAATGTTCCATCTGCATACCATTGCCCGGATTCTCGTAAAATTTGGAGACCGCGTCTTCTGCCGAAAATTAAAATTCTATTCTATTTAAAGATTAAAAAATTAAAAAATGTACCTGGCGCCGAGTTGGCCCGACGCCGAGTCGGTGGCGCCGAAATGGCCAGCGGCGAGTCGGGGGCGCCGAGTTGTACCAGACCGAACATTTTCGGTAAAATTCGTAGTATTAAAGATTCTCTTTTGTTCCATTTTTAAATAACATAGTTCATTTGATATATTCTGATGTTCTTCGTTAAAACGTTTTAACTAAACGTCAACAGAATGGGTGAGATTCCGCAAATCGTCCTCATGCGCGTCACTGAATGGGCAAATTTGCGAACTTCAAAGTCGAATTATTCAAAAACTTCTGAATTTACCGCAAATTTTATATTTTAATTATACTATGTAAAGTATAAACCGTCCGCTTGCCGAATCTGTATAGGAAAATTTGCAAATCGAGGTTGGATAATCAGTGCTCTTCCCACATTTCCATATTTTGTAGACTAGTAAAAATTTCCTGTAGATCGGGACCACCCAAAAGTATTGTTCGGTAACTAAATTGTTACCAGTTTGGGGGTGGTCTGCAGACGATATATAATTATGTAATTGAGTGACCACCATGAATCTTATTAGTTAGGAGTAATTAACAGAGGCGGCTTTACCTAAAGGGCACAAGAGCAAAAACCCTGATATGTTGAACTTTTTATTAAAATTGGAGATGGTGCGGTAAATTCTTCAATTGAAATGAGCTCGATTGACCCACCGTTCCCCAAAGGGGTGGTTCACTCTTAAAGCGATCCTAAAAGGTCAAACTATGAAGAGAGCTAATTTGTAAAAAAAATATTATAAAATATATTTTAAAAAAACGTCTTTTTTGAAGTAAAAATAATGGAATGCCCCCTTAAAAAAGACTAATTAAAATTGGTAAGTTTAAATCGAAGTGCAAGAGGTTCCCCTTCGGTTATTAAATAATACAGACGCCTATGACTAAATGTCAAAGTTTTCTAACCTCACTTTATGAAATTTGCGAATGAAAGTTGAAAACGGAATCAAGTCGGCTACATTAGACTCCCTTTTTTGTTTTAAAAAGAAAATGGGAGACAACCCTTGCCTTCACTTAGAAGGTTTTATAAACGATGACGGTTTACAAGTTTTTAATTTGTTGCACGGAGTTTTCGTAATAAGCGGGTCAGAAGAGAGACGTCAGGCTAAAATAATAAACGCGAAATGTTACATTTGTGACAAAAATACATTTTTGCACGTTTGTATGCATTGTACATTTTTCGGATGTAGAAAGCATATACGAGAGCACACCAAAAATAAGAAGCACGTCTTCTCGATGGACATTTTGCACGGTCAAGTTCATTGTAGCGAATGTAATGACTACGTATACGATGAAAAATTGGATAACGTCGCGACTGTTAACGCGTTAAATGGTGATAGTGTAAAAAAACATGTGATCGAATTGGTCTTGCCCAGGCCCAGCTTACACTTGGACGATCAAGATTGGTGCAAAAAAACTGAAAAACTGATCATTCACGAAACGACACGTATTGGGTTACGAGGGCTTCTCAATTTGGGCTCCACTTGTTTTATGAACTGCGTCGTTCAAGCGATGACGCACACACCAGTCCTGAGGGATTATTTTTTAACAGAACAACATCGGTGTGTGAATAAACCGAAAAAATGTCTGATAACCAACTTATTCCGTGAATTTTACACCGGAGAAAAAACGCCTCTAGTTCTGAACGAATTTCTACACCTAATTTGGACACAGGCCAAACACTTATCTGGTTACGAACAGCAAGACGCTCATGAATTTTTTCTAGCCGCTCTCGACGTCCTTCATCGTCACTGCTCAGAAGCGTCCAACTCCCAACTGCCTTCTTCTGTCGGTGAAGTTCAGGGGTGCTCTTGTATCATCGACCAAGTATTTATTGGTAGTTTACAAAGCGACGTTGTTTGTCAAAAGTGTAACGGCGTTTCGACGACCATCGATCCCATGCGGGACTACTCTTTGGACTTGACTTCATCGGCTGCGAATGGTTCACTTCCAGCTTCTTTAGAGAACTGTTTGGAACGTTTTACAGACGCGGAAATATTGGGTTCAAATTGCAAAATTTTCTGTGACGGTTGTCAATCATATCAAGAATCGACCAAGCAATTTACAATGAAAACACTTCCTGTTGTGCTGTGTTTTCACTTGAAACGCTTCCAATATTTGAAAGATTTGAAAAAAAAGGTCTCGGCAAAAATTAAATTTCCTGAAAGTTTAGACATGACGCCCTTCATGACCAAACAGAAGACTTCTCAACTTCAGTTACCTTCCGACAATAAATATTTGTTGTTTGCGGTGATCAACCACATAGGAACTACAATTAATGCCGGACACTACATCTCTTACATTCGATATCACGCAAGTTTTTGGTACAAGTGTGACGACTTGATTATTTCTGAAGTGGGAATTGATGAGGTACTTCAATCAGAAGGATATCTGCTGTTTTATCATAAATGCTGTTTAGAATATCGTTAAGTTTGTTTTCAAACTTTGTATCTACATTTTAATTATTTTAATAAATGATTTTTGGTATGCAAATGAAGCACACAAGAATTAATTAATTGAAATTAAGATTTTAAAAATATTAATTAGGATATTATTTTATTGATTTTATTTCAATTAAGTCTCTTACGTCTTAAAAAAGGACATCGTTTGAATCAAGGGGTGCTATTATGGTGTCTTTTGGATTAACATTTTAATCATTGGTTAAGGTAAGTTTTTAAATCGACTTGCGTTGAATTTATTAGTAAATTTCGCAATTTTAGCGAAATCTATCCCGTAGTTGGTACCATTTTCAACAGCTGACGTCACTGATACAGTACGTAAAAATAATACGGTTTTGTAAATTAGTAGATTTGCAAAAGTTAGCCATAGATGGCTAACTCATATACTCTCGAAATATTTTAGTGCCCTATTGCAGCGCCACAACGAATGGAGGACGAACTAAAATTTAAGCGCGAATTTTGGTATATTTGAATTATTTTGAATGTCACCATGAAATTTAAAATACTCGTATGTACATTGAAATTATTATTTTTAAGTTTTTCCATGCAAGAGGAACTTAAAAATAATACTTGTAATTTCAATGTGCACAATAGCAACTAGAACACAGATTAATACACAATTAAATAAAGATAATTTTATTTATTTATAATAGACCAAAAAAAATATAATTTTTATTTCAACTGTTTTTCGTAAGAGGGGGCAAACCTTTGGGGCTTCGTTTCATCAATGACAAAGCAAGAATTTTATTATCTATGGTGAATCTCCGCCCTTTAGGTTTTTCACTTTGCATTGCTAATTGGGATTTTATGAAATGGTACGAAGGCTCATTTACCATTGCCCTCATATATTCACCGGAATTAGCATATTCGTTGGCTTCATTAATTCTTCGCTTAGCATTTGCATTTTCATTATAAAGTCTGCATGCAGTTTTACGCAAACTTGAGGCAATTTCATAAAGCTGTCTTGCTTTGGGTGGCAATTCAGTTGAACGCTTGGCATTCACAAATTTCAACAAATGAATGTTTTTTCGGAAATCTGAAAAATACAAGTTAGACAACAAATGTTGCATAAGCACAACGATAAATTTTACATACCTTTGCGGATCACTGTTGGTGTTTGTAAAAGAGATGAAGCAGAAGAATTGGATAGCGCTTATCAAAACGGAACCAAGCGCCAATTTCTAGTATTGAGTAAAACATATTTTAAGATTACAGTTTTGTACAGTTAACATACAGTTTTGAAAATTGTTCGTTCCTGTTGAGTTATGTTTTACTAGTTTATTATTAGTTTCTTTTTAGATAATAACAGAGGACACCGTTTTTAGTCGCTTGGCACTTTTACCTTAAAAGTTGCATTTTGGCGCTTGGTTCCTTTTTGATAAGCGCTATCCAATATAACTGCTCCTGCTGTTCCTTCGTAACAACTGCATGCTGTTCCTCCGTTACGATTTCATTTTGTATAGGTATTTCTTCAGGAACGATTTCCAATGGCTGAATTCCATACGCCAATATTGAATTACTCTCAGTCGAATCTTCAGAAAAACCTTGAAATAAATATAAAAGTACATCTAATGAAATTTTTAAACTGGTTTGTATTATTTACCTGGTAAAAGTAATATGGGTACACTTCGAAGCTTCAGTCTCTTACTACCAGGATATCGATTATATGCATTAAAATGTACCGAACATACTCTGATTTTTATACACGTTTTGGGGAAGCACATCATACAAAGTTTGGTTTTTAATTCTACGCAACCATTCATCGTATAACTGAAATATTGGGAAAACCAGAGTTCTTGATGATGGAAATTTTTAAAATACAATTATTTACCTCTTCATCCAATTAAGGCAATCTGTGCAGTATTGCAACATCTCTAGTTTATTACAATTAGGCAAACAACAAAACACAGCATTTTTACAACTTTTTTACTTTTGACAGCTAAACAAGAAATAATGTAGAATTTATTATAATAATACCAACTGAAATTTTTTTAAATAAATATATTCAGCATGCGTATTTTAAAACACCGTACCATACACTATTTATCGTATTTCTATTTATCACATTTACCTCCTTCATCTAGCGTTGATTTATTAGCGCGTTGGTTAATTTTTGGGATTAATAACCCTTTGGCGGCGTTGCAGCCTATCGCTATGGTGTTGAGGGGGGGGGGACGGTGATTTGGAGGACACCCCATGCTATCAAATCAAATAACATTTATTAATTACGTGGATACATAAGTCCCTCTCCTTTATATTTAATTAAGTAAGATATAGGTTTCGTGAAGTGGAAGTTGAATAAGTTGCAAGGTAAAATTTTCAAAAACCTGCTGTACCCATGCTATTTTCATTTTTCTGGTTGACTAATACGGAGCTCCACGGTAGAATCGCATATCTTCTTTGACTGGTATGGGAAGCTGGTTTTGGGATTTTTGGGAGGCATATTGGCCTAGCAATGTTGGCTTGAACTTGTCTGGCTGATTTGAAATCTGGCTTTTAACTGAAGGAAGAAGTGAAATAAATGTAAAGGGTTAAAAAATAACACGTTTAGGAATGATAGACTACTTAATTCCGTTAAACAGGTGCAGGAACATAAAATTCCTTAGAAGTCCTTGGTGGGCGTGGCTTGACATCGTCCGCGTTGTTGAAGTCAGATAGACATTCCTAATAATGTCGTCAATAAAACATTTAAAAAAATTTGATTTATTTTATTCGCCCCCCCCCCCCAATATTTATTTAAATAAACAAATTAAAGTTGGCTGGATAGTCCAGTATGTCGTTTATGTCAAGAAATTGCAACCTGTATGTACTTTGTCGTTCTAATTGGTTTAATGCTGTTTATGTTTCGTATTGAGCAGTGGAGGTGTAGTTTAAAGGGAACATTAGTTCGTGCTCTCCTGTCCAAAATGTTTTTTTAAGTAAATTAAAAGACAGTAATTATTTATTTTTCTTTTCTCTTTAAATTTTGTACCTTCCCATTGAAGAAACTCATGGTCTGTCACTGTATATAAAGTTCTAAAAATAGGAAGCTGTAGAGCCCGGGGGATCTGGGGGTATTATTATTGTAACGGGTTGTGGAATTGTATGTAGCCCATTACACTGAAGTTTAAGCTTATTGTGCTCCTCGTTCCGTGTTTCACTCCCACAGCTGCGTCTCCTCAACAAAGTCGAGTATGCAGCCAAAGGGCGCCTGTGTGCTATCTCCTCAGTTACCGGATATGGTAACCAAGGTGACTCAGTCTTCCTCCTGATAAGGAAGGTCATTTGCGTAATATGTGGCATGGGATTACATCTTCCTTGGCACATTTCCTGCATGTAGCACCTTAGCTACCCTCATAATATTGAGGTGCCTTTTAGCACAATAGGGTCCTGTAAAAAGTCCTACCATTCTTCTCAGCTATTTTCTACTCAGCTCTATGATTTCGTTACATCTGAACTCACCCGGGGGGGGGGCGAATAGAGATTCCTAATTGCTTCAGTTCAGGAACGCCTGCTCAGTAAGCGAGGTGTTGTTTACGTAGTATATCCTGATCCCCTCCTTAACGGTCGTGTATGTGATCTCGCAAGAAGGTTCGTAGGCCATTAGAAAGGTATTTACAGCTTTCTTAGTCAGAAGCTTTTTTTACCCTTTATGTCTTGGTGATTTATTTTCAAAGCCCTTCAAATCACATTGCCAGTTCTGTCTGATTGCATGCCGAGCACGTTGTTACTCTTTATTGAATCGTAGATCATGGCCATTGATTGTCAGCCCGTATACTGCTAATGGGGCCTCTGCCTCCACCACTAAATGTAGTGGATGCAGCCCTAGGAGAGCCTCCACGGATGCGGCAGGCGTTAACCGCATTGCCCCCCCCTAATACATAGGTAAGTAAGTTTTGCAGCTTGTTAAGCCTTGTTTATGCTATCCCTTTTCTTGGTTATATACCATCAAATCAGGGCCGAGTAGGTTACCGTGAGAATCACCACTTTGTTGTACAACCAGAGTACCATATTTATTTGATCTTAGTCCCCACGTTTTGCCAATCATGCTTCTACAAGCCCATTCTACAAGCCCATAGGGCACGTGCCGTTCTGTTTGTAATCAGATTGTTATCATGATATGGTAAGGCTATTCCATAGCACCCCCCCCCCACGGAAATGGTATATGAACATGCGCGAATCCGTGCTCTTTATATAAATAAAAATGATAAAGGTACTAATTGAGCATGATGAATAATTAGCAGTGGCCCCCCCAAAGTAGAATGGAAAATCAGAATAACATTTTTTAATGCGAATCCACTGTTGGCACCATGGTAAAAGTGAAAATGTAATTTGGAAGTGTCTCCTTCCAATTACAGCAAACCAGAGCCTCAAGTGATGAGCAGGTTAGTTCTAATCAACCCCCCCCGCCAGGTAGGAGATTCGCAACCTTAAAATGATTTAGCCCCCCCCCTCCAATTGAAATAAACGAATTGATGCGCTGTAATCGATGTAATATGTAGTTATCTATACAGGGTGTTCCGCAATGTGATGTCGTTATTATTAAATAACAATTCTAATGTGATTCTGAATCAAGTTTATATTTCTTAAATTGGTATGGTAATTCTCTTCCAGTGCGGACTTTAGGCACATATTAGTCAAAAGTTGCAATTTAAAAAAATGTACAATGAAGTAAATTTTGCGAATTTCTTTCCAGTCCTTTTTACGAGTTAGTTGATTCTACCATCTTAATATTTTAGATGGTGGGTCATATAACCGAATAATGGACCTTCCTCTTAACGCTAAAACATTGTTTTAACCTCTTAACGCCCCATGGTCCTAAACTGGAACACTGAAAAGAAACGCCTAAAATAAATGTAAAAACTTTTAAATTTACTAAAATTTCCGTATTAGTCCACTGTTCCTGAGGTGGACCATTGAATAATATGCATAAAACATACATATAGCGCCATCTGTTCACTAGTCATCGAGGTAGGCTTGGAATTTCGTCATTCGTGTTTATCAGCTACGTGTAGTGTTTTGTGACACGTTTTTCTAAGTTATTACTCAATATTAGAAAACAAAATAAATACAGGTAAGTTACGAAGTTGTATTATAACAGTTTAAAACTAAATTTGTTGACAATTTTGTGCTCTGGAATTAGTAAATCAAAAATTTCTCGATGTTCCAGAAGAGGAACAAGGGTCATTTGGTTTAAAATATTCATAGTTCCTAATGTGGAACAACGGACATTTACTGTCCTTCAATGAAACCTTTTTTCATTAAAATATGGCGTGTATACCAAGCGATACCGAGGATGAAAACCTAAGCGACTCTGATGATGAGTATATACCAGATAGACCCATCCCCCGGGATGCTCTGTCTACACCTTTTCCACAAGTAATTCAGAAATCGTTAACCGTTATTCAGATTTTTTTATTTTTTGGAAAAATGAATTTTGCAAGAAAAGTTTTTGTCATAATGGAAAAGTTAAACTGTCCAAATTATCGCCAGGATCCAAATTGGATACTGGCGATACATCTGCAAGCGGATTACCATTTGTACTACATAGACGACAATTTCCGATAGTGTTGGCATTCGCTATAACTATAAATAAATGTCAAGGGCAGAGCTTTGACAAAGTTGGTATAAATGTCGATAGGCCTTTGTTTAGTCACGGACAGTTATATGTAGCATTATCAAGATGTCGAGCAAAGGATGGAATACAAATTCAAAGTACAAGCGACATAACAAAAAAATGTCGTATGGAAAGAAGTTTTATAACTCGCAAGATTTCTCATTTATATGGAATTACGAGGTGGCGAAAAGGGGGTGGCCAAGAAGGTCATTGGCCGAGTAGTTAGAGTAATCGACTACTGATGCTAAAGGCATTGGTTCGAGTCCAGTAGGAGTCAATTTTCTTTCGGACTTTCTTTCCTCCAATGAACCGTCTTCGTGCTTCGGAGGGCACGTTAAACCGGCGGTCCCCCTGATTTGAGCTGATCTAATATGTCAAACAGGGTAATAAAAAAAAATTACCCCTACTCCCCATCGACTACGCAATCGCGGAACTTCTCAGAACTCGGTCATCGAACGGACGTCCCTGGTTCGTGGTGCCGGCCATTGTTGGGGAGTTTTGGTCGGTGGTGAGGGCGAGAGACCGCCTAACGGCTGCGGTCATACTTAGCAGTGTCGACATTGTGGGTCAGGCTGGGGGTGAGCAACAAAGTGGAAGCAGTACAATGGGTCCGGTAGAGTGGTCTAAGTGCGTGCAGGAATCAATGGTGCAGGTTAATACTTGCCACTCCCCCTCCCCCGAAATCCAAAATCCAATGGGGGTGGTTCAACCGTAAACCGGCCGGGAATATTGGGCTGCGAAGCGGCCCAAGGGGGTTGGGCCGCCGAAGGCGGCCAGGGGGGCAGAGCCCCCCTAGTAAAATATAAAAAAATACAAAATAAAAATAATTTAAAAACAGAAGGGGGGGGGGTCGGATTACTACATACAATTCACAATTTCTGAATATCAGTTGGCAAATCTGAACTACAATTCACAATTTCTGAATATCAGTTGACAAATCTGAATTACAATTCACGATTTCTGAATAACGGTTGACAAGTTCTGAATTACTGGTGGAAAAGGTGTAGTGATAGCGAAGATTCTTCAAGTTCCGAATCAGAAGTTGCAGAGCCGCTAAGTGATGAAGTTGTGAAAGGAAAACCAAAATATAAATGGAATAAAGTAAAAGCGGGTGAGAATAATTTGCCTTTGCCGCAGTTTACACTGTAAGACTTAGCAGACGAACCGGACGTAGGGAGGCCCATAGCCCATACATTATTTCCAAATGTTTTTCTCAGATGAGCTGTTGTGTCTAATAACAGAACAGAGCAACTTATATGCTTGCCAGGTTGATTTAAAGAAACCTCTAAATCTCACACAATCAGAATTAGAAATGTTCATTGCAACTATCATATACATTTCCATTTTTGGTTTACGAAGGCATTGACTTTATTGGAGTTCCGCGTCTAGAATACCACAAGTAGCCGATTCTATTTATTTACGAGTGGAAAAACAAGAATATTAGTGTAATTCAGGCCCATAGCCAGTGGGGGGGGGGGGCACGTGCCCCCACGAAATGTTCAAAAGAATTTCGAGAATAAAATAGGTATATTTTGGAAAAAGTTTCTTTTCGTTCGTTTTAAATAAAAATAAATTAAGAAAAACAAAATATTGAAAAAATTTGTTTACAATAAAAATTCCCGGAAGGGGAACCCCCGAAAATTTTACTTTTAAAATATATGTAATAAAGTAGTTTAATATATAAATAAATAAAACTTACAAAAATTTGTAATAAAATGGGGAACCCCCTTTACTAGTGCCCCCCCCCCCCAAATGAAATCCTGGCTACTGGTGTGAAAGGCGAAAGATGATTTAATTGTTTTAATTTAAGAAAGTTTTGGGATTGAATTGAAAATAAATTTTTATTTGTAAAAGTATAGGATTTCAAATTTAATTAAAATAAGTGCGATAAAGAAAAAGTGCGCGGTCAGATAGACGATTTTTGGTGGGATTAGCGAGGAGAATGGAGCGGAGTCTTGTTCCGTCCATGAAAGCGGGAGGACGTAATTTTGGAAGTCTCGTTCCGTCCATGGATACGTCAGGACGTAATTTGGAGTCTTGTATGATGGGGAGTATATGAGAATTAAGAAGTCGAGTTTCAAAAGTATCAAGAAATTATTCGATAATAAGTTAAAATTAATTAAGTATTTGATAAAATTGGAAATGATAAGAAGATTATTACAAGTTTTGAAGAATATTTGCAAAATTTTGGTGACGATTGTAAATTTTATATGGTTGATAATTTTATGGTTATTTTCATGAGTTATTGGAAATTAAAGAAGAGTATTGAAAATTGGACTTACCTGAGCGTCTATCCGGATAAAGGCAGAAACTTCATTGATCATTAATTCACCCTGGAAATTTTCATGGTATGGGAATTGAACCAAACTACGAGGCATCTTCACTTGATTTTTCGCTACGTGTTCTACGCATCGATCGTGCACGATTACGTCGGTAAGCAATTTGTGTCGACACTTCTTTTTAGTAACAATAGGTTTGTTCGTTTTAGCAACACTTTTTACACTTTTGTACAAAGTGTGCACTTTTCTGTTCGTGCTAGCAGAGCGCTCTGTTCGTGTTATAAAGTGTAGCTACACTTAGTTGTACTTTTCGACACTTTCCACACCTGCTCTAGAGCAGGTGTGCAAGTTAACACTTAATTTTGATTGGCTGTTATTGGCGGTAAGTTATTTAAAATTTTATTTTAAATTTAGTTATTTTTTAAAATTTATTTAAAATATAAAATACAAATTACAAACCTAAAAAAATGAAAGTAAACCGTTAAAAATGTCTTATACCTACTGTATGAAACCTAGTAGTTTGTCTCTAATTTATTACAACTTGCTCAACTTTTATATATTTTATTTATTTATTCAATAATTTATTTATTTATTCAATAAAATGGGTACTAATGTTAAAACAGCGTGGTTAATTCGAGATGCGAACGAACATTCCAAACACAGACGGCTTTGTGACTTGTATATGTGATGGTAAGTTTGTTGGCGTTTTTTTTTATAGTATTTTACTATTATATTATAGATGGATCGCTATTTCAACTGGTTAGCGCTGAAATCACATTCGAACATGATGTGTTTCGTTGTGAAGTGGATGGCAACAAGTTAGGTTAGGTACCAACACAAATTTGATTTGCTTCTCAAGGAGGGATTACACTTTTGCGTTCGTGTTAAACGCACACTTTCGGAAAAAAGTGGGAGTGTAAATTACACTCGGCCACACTCGAGTGTAAAAAGTGTTGCTAAAACGAACAAACCTAGTTATAATAATCAGTCCGCGCGTGATTTAAAACTTTGGGGATTTATAAAATTTTTATTATTGATTGGTTTTTGTAAATTTGATTTACTCCCAATTATTAAAAATACATCTTTTGTTTTTTTTAAATTATTATATTTGTCAATAAATTACATTATTTAGTTTACAAATGATTACGTTTGATTTCATTTAAATCAACAGCAGTGAGGAAAAGAACAAATAGGTGTAAGGTACAGTAAATTATTGTCCGGTGTATTTCTTAGAAATTATTAAATTAAGATAACTTATATGAGCATTCAACAGATTCATGAACCCACTTTTGACCCTAAAATTTACAGAGTTCTCATGCATAGCTGGTCGGAGCATTATTTAATTAAGTGCCGTTTAATTTCCCTCGCTATATAAAATAATTTTAGAGCTTAAACAGTAGCAACACATGGCAATACATAGGTCCAGAAGCTGTTCTTTACTAATTTTTGTAATTAGTGCTATGAGTATTTTTGGATGTACCTGCACCCTGTTTTTTATTGTTATGATGGCAAATCATTAACATAGGGGCACCGACAACTTTACGTGCCCTCCGAAAGCACGGAAGACGGTCAAGAAATTTTAGACTGAACAGTACCCGGAGACGAACCGGGGAGCCCTACGTTAGCAGTTGATCGCGCTAAGGCCATGGCCGTCGTTATTAAGTACTCTATCGTCCCTAAACGTGTTATTTTTTAACCCTCGACATTTATTTCACTTATTCTTTCAGTTAAAAGCCAGGTTTCAGATCAGCCAGACAAGTCCAAGCTAACACCGCGAGGCCAGAACTGTTAAGTGGTTATAATGACATCATCGTGTATTACACGTTTTTACCGTCTTTTATTCCATCAGATCTTCATTGCAAACTGTGCAAAGACTGTGCAATTAGTTTGATATCCTAAAATTTACCAACTTTTTAATTTAAATTTAATAAATGACTTCGATAAAATGGCAACATAAAAATCTTCATCTAAATGTTAAATACTTATAAAATAAGTAGGTATTAGGTACCTACTCTTGAAAAAGGGCCAGCATTCGGAAAATTGCTGAAAACTGGAGTGTTGCTAAGGGCCAGTTGTATGGCAGAGAAGAACATCCTCGACTTCTCGACGAGTTAAATTGTTTAAATCAGGCTTATAACCGACTATAATTATTGTACATTATTACAGATTGTTGTAGCGACCAAAGAAGCTATGCCGACCCTGCGCTAATTTAACCATATTTAAATTGTACATTTTTATATATTCGACACGTTGAATGTAATAAAGACTATGGACGTTTCAGACTTAACAAGCGGTTTTATTTACTGCATTATCTTGTTGTTAGTACGCTAGTATCGAGGACGTAACACAGATATACAATGGTAAAATTTTACTAAAATTACAATTTTTGAAAATTGAGGAAATTTTGTTTTACGGTGTATTCAATGTTTCAAGACCTATAAGTGGGTTTTAATTATAATAAAACTTATTTAAATTTGTATAAAATACGTAAAATTACATTTTTATTAAACCCCCCATTATTTTTAAAAATATTATTATTCGCGGTTAAAAAATTAAGTTGGCACCACCATGGTTTTAGCACTATAATTTCGTATCGTTTTACAATTAGTTTTGCAGTGTAAAGAATGGCGGTAGGTTAAGTTTCGCGAGCTTCCCAAATATAATAATTAACTTTGTTCTTTTATTTTTAGATTTTTGATATTATTTCTATATAAATGAGTGCCAAGGATTCCAAACATCCCCTGGATGTAAGAATAGTTCAAGTAGAAGAATATAAACACAAACCACCCTTGCCACCCAGTATAATCCTACATAAATCACCAAATGGCGGTAAGCGTCTTAATTATTTCAAACGTTACTAAAACATTTGTCTATATTTCGTTTGCACCGAGAAAATCACAACATTTATTTATAATTATCAGTGTAATCGAATAGAGATTCGTATTATGTTCTTGTCATCGCTGATAAAGATTTAAATTTCGGTGCAATTTTTTTAATCGTGTAATTAAAAACTAACTCAACACTGAAATTTTTTTATGCATCATGCAAATCCCGAAGCATTTGTGGAATCGATCGTTACTCGTAGCTGTTACCATCAAATCGGTACCGGCAAAGCAAAATGTCACTTCAAAGAGCTCGAGCGATTTACTAGTGTCGAAAATATTTTGATTTGCTCTAGTCTTACAATAATAGGGAAGTTCAGGACTTACTGTTTCAATCATATTTGACCAATATCTTGTGCAAAAAATATTCAATAGCTTTTTTAACACGCAAAAAAAATTTGCTTTAGAATCGAAAAAATTGCAGGTAAAATCGAAAGTTTTTAATTTATATATTTATCACTGGGGCCTTTCCCAAGAACCGCGCGATGGCGCTTGCCGAAACTTACAATATTCTTCAATGGCAGAATAGTCGTAATGCGCTCGTACAATCCTTTTGTAAATTGTGCTGATGAGAACTAATAAGTTCGAAACTCGAGTCCACATTTCAAATTGGGTTGTGCGATATTCTTTTATTTTAATTATTTTAAATACATACTGGCTAGAGCCGAGAACTTTTATTTTCATAAAAATACAATTTTAACCAAAATAAAATTAACTTAAAAACTAAACATGAAAATTATAAAAACTTATTTCTAAGGAAGTAATTATTGTTCACATTATATATATGTAGTGGTGGACTTGTAAAATAGTTTATTGGCTTTATCAATAAAATTTTTGAATTTGTACCTACTTGAAATGATTGAAAGTGTTTGGAGAAGCATATAATATTTATTTTAAAAACTATCAAAAATAATTCGCCATTGGTATTTAATATTAAATCATGAATTTTATAAAGCTCCATATTTTGTTCAAAAACTTTAGATAAATAATAATTTATTTTATATTTTGTTCCTCTATACTCAACTTCCTTTAAAGAAGTAGCAAACATGCTATTGATATTGTACGTCGAATCAATAAGTAATAAATTATAGTCGATATTTAAGTTTTTTGATATGGGATTTTTATAACTAATTTCACTAAAATTGTCTTCCATCAATAATTTTTAGCAGACAACAAAAAAAATTCCAAACTTGACAATTTTTAGGAATTAAATCGCCAATTAATAGAGGGAAAAAATGTATAGGTAAAAGACCATGTTTCACTAGCAGACATTTTTAAATTATTTTTTTCTAATCTTGATTTTTCCAAGTTTGTTGACATATTTACATTTACAATTCCTATTTCACCATATGAAAACAGTTTTCTTCTCTGATTTAACTCGTCCAATTTGAAAATCTTGTTATTTAAATAATATAAAATTACATGGCAAACGTCATAGACGCAAACTCCCTCAAATACCTACATCATGCATTATATCAAAAACAGTATTAGTTGTAACGTGAAATGATGGTATTTGGTTAAAAACACAAACTTCTTTAATTCCAGTATATTGCCAATTGTTTATTTTTACATCAAGTTCATAGTTATTTAAATTTCGAAGAGAATGTTTAATTTCGATACAATCGCTTTGCATTTGAATTTTACTTTGCTTACAACGTCGACAATAATAATGGGATTGAAATGATTTTGTAAAGCCAAGAATTGAATTTAAACCTAAATTATCACCTAAAATTACACCAAGAATAAATTTAATATTAATAATTTTATTATCTATTTGTAAGTCTAACCCAGTTTCCTCTAAAAAAATGATTTCATTAATTATTGCATTTAATGTTTTTTCATTTCCAAATTGTTTAAGGTCGGATGTTTTTAAAAATCCAGCTATAAATATAAAGTTTAATTTTGATAACAAAAATTGTGGTGATGTAGGAAAATTATAGTAAAGACCGCAAACTGAATTTGTTGTAGCATGACCTCCCAATGGATTATTAATTTCAAAGTCGTTCACATAAAGATTAAAAGGAATGACGATTTGTTCTGATTAACATTTTTCTATTTTAACTTTATAATTTGTACCGTTAATATAATTGCAAAGTGTAGATTTAGCTTGAAGAGCTTTCATATTATCGGTTATTAATTTTAAGATGCCCTGTATAGGGGAAAAATATTAATTGTACGCACCTTGGTGGCTGTAATATCAACTAAATATTTGACGTCTTAATTAATTAAAATTATTTTAAAAATTAATTAAAATACGTTAAATTTATTATTTTTTAGCGCACCATCCGTTAATATTTCTCCCCTATTTCAAAAAATTTTTTAAACTGAAATTTTATTGGCATTAAACATCCTTGGATCTTAGTTTCATCTATTAATGATATACCATTTCTCATAACCTCAGAATATTCCTGGTTTTTAGTAAAATAAATTGAATCACTATAATAATTTTTATAGCGCAATAGTTGTAAAAATTAATACTCGGATGTATGGTCCTTTAAGGCATTTTCAAAAACTTCAAACGCATTAGAAATCTTATTTTTATCGTTAAAATTGGTTACCGATAAAACCAATAATTTACAATTGAAGGGCCTAGTGGAAAAAGTAGTTTAGTCACTTTTTTTTCAATTTGTAGTTGAGCACATTTTCACATTGCGGCATTTATTCTCTACAAATTAGTATAAAAATCACATCTTAAAAGTGTTGGTAAGTCGGTCATATCGCGCACCAGCCGGCCCTGCTATCATCGCGTACGGAGTACAAAAGTAGGCAAGTCAGATTTTGTACCAATAAAACCAGCAAAATTGATATATGTCAAGGAACTACTTAAACATGTAACCCTGAACGAAGGCACAACGTTCTTCTCAACTCTGAATAGTACAATAAATGCCGTGGATGAAGATGAAGAAGAAGTTTACGAATAGTATTAATTTATTGTTTTTATATTTGATTTTAGTATTATTATTTTTATTAAAATAAATTAACGCAATTCCAAAACTTCAAAACCAATTTTTTTTAAAATTCCATTATATGACTTAATGACTTCTTCCACCAAGTACTTCAATTTACCTACTTTACTGAGGTGTAGTGGAAAAAGTAGGTAAGTCATTTATAATTTTTTTCGCTTATCTACATTATTTTTTACCAAATGTATTTTTTTACTCTTGAATTGCATTCTTTAAGCTCATATCTATCCACACCCTGCATTTAATTTTAAAAATTCCGAATAAAAAGTATTATAAACGCAATTCCAAAACTTTAAATCCAATTTCTAGAGAAACTCTAAAACATGACTTGGTGACTTTTTCCACTAGGTCCTTCAATTTTGTAGTAATATCATAGAAAATGAAGACAATTGCTCGTTTATTTCATTTGCATCCTTACCTACGGGACAAATTACTTTTTGAATAGAATTTCAGTCTTTGAATAATAAATTGTTCTTGAAAGTTTTCTAAGATTTCTGATGCATCTAATGTTTTATTTACAATATCATTATTATCCATTATTATGGACGACGGATTGCAAGTTAATGATCGATTATTAATTATTTCTATAGTACTTTCTGTTTGTTTAATACTTGAGAGCAGTTTACCTCCCCGCATTCCACTAATGAATGACTTTGTATATTATGATTTAATTTCAGATGCTGAAATAGAAATTGCACTGACAAAAATTTACTTTTACAGTTAAAACGAATCATTTTTATTAAAAAACTGATATTAATTTTTCAGTGAAGCTAACAACCCCGATACTGCAGGACAAGATTGGTCAGATAAATTGTTAATTTCATAAAAATATTTTTGAAAAAAAAGCCACACAGCAAAACACGGCTTGGGGTATTCTAAGTTTAACGAAAAGAAAAGAAACAACTATCCAAACAAGTGACAAATGATGAATACTTATACGTGATGCCATCCAGATATATTATGTAGTGATCAATGTTTGAATCTTCTGACTCCAAAATAATAATTATTGGTTGAAGGTTTAATTTCCTCTCAAAACAATCTTGTTTTAATCTTTCTATTGTTTTATTCAATCGAATTGTTGTAGTTACTTTTATGGCAAAATTTTCTATCCCTTGCTGAATTGTGTACTTTTTCTTTTTTTTATGCTTTCCTGATGAACCCGCAGGAAGATCACCGTACCTAGCGGTGGGAACTAATACTGCATTTATCAATTGGCATATAGTAAAATTCTCTGTATCTGAAACAAATTAGTGTTATTCGGTTAATTTATAAGAATAAATTACTGCATAATTAACTTACTTTCATTTATCTTTTGCGATAATATATTTTCCAAGATTTTCCGATAAAATGGATCCTTAATATGTAGCTGAAGATGAGGTTTAATTTTCACTTTGAACTCATCCCATTTATTAAATAGCTAACCCTCTTTCCCGGGGTATAACAAACTGAATTCAACTTCCAACTAAAATAATAGATGTTAATTTAATTTTTCTATTGAAACCTAAGACGTTTAAATTACCAATTTAGAACCATGTACCGATTTAATAATCGGCCAATCTTCTAAGGGGTCATCCATTAATTACGTAAGGGTTTTTGGGGGTGAGGGGGGTATTGGATATCTTACGGACCCTTACGTAGCACAGTGGAACGATTTGCCAAAAGAGTGGAAATTGCCTGTTTATTTTTTCAATATTCCTTATATATACGTTTATTTGTGGTTGGTAAATTTTTGAAAAAATTTGAAAGATGAGGTCTAAAAAAAGCTTAAAAAGTCATGTTCTAGTAGGTTTTCTTGCCTGCAAAGGACATATTTATATTAAAAATTGTTAAACGAAACGCACAGTACTAATTTTAGGAGGCGCATTTTTTTTTTTTTTTTTTTTTTTAATATATTTATTACCGGCTCAACAATACATACGTTGTTATACACAGTATTTATAATAAGTATTCATTAGCAGTTTCAATCGTGAAAACATAATATCACCATTATTTGAAATAGATATTTCTGGGCATCTTTCTTTTCAATCGCGTGTGGATATCTACTTGTCCAATTAAATAATGGCTGGCTCCTTCGCAGGTATCCAAACGTGTGTGGAATCGAGTTGTGGCGTTTTTAATGTAATCGTGAATTGTTGAAATGCCTAGTTCGGTGTTAAGCTGTTCATTGCGTACGAACCATGGAGCGTTTGTGATTATTCTAACTACCTTATTTTGGAATACTTGCAGTTTTTTTAAAGTTGTCGGGGATGCACTTCCCCATACTTCACATGCGTACATTAGCAAAGGTCTTATTAGCGCTTTGAATAATAGTAGTGAGCATTTGGTGCGAAGTTTGGATTTTCTATTTACTAGTGGGTAGAGTTGGGCTAGTCTCGCATTTGCTTGCTGCAATTTAACGCCAATATGGTATTTCCAAGTAAGACGATAGTCAAGGTAAACTCCCAAATATTTCACTGCACTTTCCTTAGGGTTCCATTCTATTGTATTATTGTTGATTGTTATGTTTGGTGGTTGGTCTACTCGCCTGAGAGTAAATATTTTGGTTTCGCATTTTGACTCATTAAGTTTGATATTCCACTGTGCAAACCAATTACAAAGTGAATCAACAGCTAATTGTAAACT